>OY735890.1:1697053-11470167 GCA_963506565.1 Tachystola acroxantha
ATCGTTTCTTTACTTGGGTTTGTTGAACTGTGTCGATTACAGAGTACGCACACAAAATGACAATGCCAGATTCTGCCCCACCATCAACCGCAAGTTGTACAAGATAACGAATAAATGAAAAAAATATCTCCGTTTTTTATTAAAATTATTGGTTTAAAATAAAGTTTTGTACAAGTTGCGATTCGAAAAAACAGCATAATTAAGAATTCAGAAAATAGTAAGAAATCGAAGCGATTTATTATTTTTTTTTGTTATTCTTCTATAGGAGTTGCGAGAGTAGTTGAAAAATGATACTGATTATAATTTTGCAATATGAAACCTGTAATAAGTCCCCAACAAAATGATAGGTACAGCTTAAATGGTCACGTAGTTTTGTAGGTGGGGCAAAGCTCCATTGAAATGTGGCAATGTCTTTTAGTCGTCGCGAAACGAAACGTCCAGCTCCTAGAAAATTGCATAATTTAGCGCAGGCGTAGTGTATGCGAATGGCACCGCGAGTCGAACCTGGCACCGCTAATGCCGTGAAGTCAGTGTCCACACTTGGCGCTACCCAGGGAGCACCGCGAGGAGGTCATGGACTAAGCCCCCCTTCATCCCACACCGTATTTTCACTATACATGTACACGCGAAGACAGAGAAAAGTATGCAAGGGGCCTCACTAAGGGCCAGCGCAGACCGACGGAGTGGCGGCGAAGAGCATTTATCGCAAGGCACACCGACCGGCGGCGGCGCGGGCTTCCACACTTGCCTAGCGAATTGAAATACTTCACGCGACTCGGAGCGCCGTCACGCGCGGTTCCATTTTCCTACGCTATACTGATTACAGTCGCATGTTGAAGTAAATAAAGTTGAATTCAAATTGTTATTAAATTAGCCGCTTCGCCGCCACTCCACTCCGTCGGTCTGCGCTGACCCTAAGGTTGAAATTTTCTCAAAAACTACTAGACCGAATTTAATAATAATTTTACAGTTACTAGTTTAAATTTTTATCTAACGGTGAAAGAATTCATGCAATAGGTCAAGTAGTCTTGGAGATAATATCAACCTTAAAAACTCTCCTGTACACCTTTCTCTGTGGTAGACCAAGGATGATTGTTGTGTGTCATGAGAAATTACTACTGTTAAATTAAGATTTTTAGGGTACCTCAAGAGGAAAAAAGGAACCCTTATAGGATCACTTCGTTGTCTGTCAGTGTTTGGTTTAGGCGCAGAAGGCCCGAAGGAAGTCTGTCTGAAGACATTTTTCTCAGAATTGAGTGAAGGTATCAAGTTGAAATACTCGAGTCTGCAATCTTAATAGATCTTAATAGATTGCAGCTGTAAAAAAAATCAAACTTCTAAGTGACCGCAATCAAAAGATATGGCCGTTTATGTCGCATTTTGTATGGAACCATGCGGAATGATCATAGTATGACGCAAGGGCAAGAACGGCCGCGTCTCGTGTCCATTGGTTAATTCGTCCAAGATGTATGTGTATAAATAAACTAATTCCTTTACCATTTATTCGCATTTCAATAGAACTAGCAAGAAAACCTATCATCGAATAGAGATCGTATACAATTTGTATGAAAATTTGGATAGAGAATGATTTTAGACATGTCCCTAAATTTTTACGTGACACACAACAAATCACATGGTAATAAATTGAGCATTTAAATATTAATTAACATGTATGGGATAAAATTAAATAAACATTGAACTGAACCGAATTGAACAATAAACGGAAAGCTCAATAACTCCAAATTCTAAAAACAACACAAAGGAGAAACTGAAATTAGGTTTGAGACAATAATTATAAGTATTTCGTTGAGAAAAAGTAACTTTAGTTAACAAAGAATTGTGAGAAACCTACTCATCGTAAAAATATTAACAATTTCACCTTTCTAAAATAAGATTCTTTCAATTCATGCCAAGCTCGCGTAGGACAGACTGTCGCTTATATAATTTGAGTGATAACTTTCAATTTGGTAGTTTTTAAAGGTATTTTTTTAAATATTTCATTTCCGATCTTCGAGCTATTTTAGATTAAATATTTTCAAGGCAGTAGTTATTTTTTAATATATTTGAGCAAAAGTAGGCTGATACCTTTGTTTCGTAAAAAATTTTGGTTGACGAAAAAAAACTGTATAAAGATCGTATAAGGCAATGACTTTATGACATATATACAGCCTACTTATAATGAAGGTTTTTTTGAAAGTTTTCATTAAAATAAACATAATCCCAAAGCTTGAAGGGGAAAAAAATATTTTCAAAAGAAGACTTGGCTCCGGCCTTACTTGAAATCGGACGTGAAAAATTAAAACATAAGACCATGCTGTATGGACTGAGATCCTTTGCCTTTCCCGCATGGGATAAAATATAAAAAAAAATGAAAAATCTCGAATTGGTTTTGGAAATAGAGCTGATTCTTTCTTTACATAATGAATTAGTAATTTGTAATCCTAATTCACACAAGACTATGTGCAGATTTCTTTACGATGCATCGTAACATCGCGATGTTATGCAATCGATAAATGGCTGCCTTCATAATTAAACCGTGGCTTCGTATATATCTACAATATTTAAAGAATCCATGTACATTATTTTACAAAACATACTTTCATATAAGTATATTAGATTTCGTTTAGGTTTATAAATGCGAATATTATTTAAGATGAACGGTTCTTTGTCAGGGCTGCGTTCAATCAATATTGGAGCTTTCTGTACTTCGCATTATTTCACTCAAGTACTATTTGAAACACAGCCCTGTCGGCAAGAGAGTGCGGACACCCATCCCTAAACGCCTGCGCTTTACCCCGACCATCGTCCGTCTCTCTCGCACTACCACAAACGTTCTCTTTTAAACGGAAAGCTTTTTTAAAACCTTACAAAAACTTTTGCAGTTCATACTTTGGGACCTATTACGAACCCGGACAGATCGAAATAAAATCGACGCCTATTTTGACCTTTAAGGGGAATAGAGACCTGCTTCTCCATACAAAGAATCCTAAAATTCTTCTTTCCATACAAACATTTTATCGTGCATAAGTTTTGAACTCGTATCATATCAATACCAAGTTATAATATGTATATATTCCCAGCAATTACTATGTTAGTTGCTGTATGCTAGAATTGCGAAAAACTTTAATTTTTTGTTTCATACAAATGAAAACACGAAGACAGAGATAAGTACACAGGGGGCCTGAATAAGGTTGAGATTTTCTCAAAAACTACTGGACCGAATTTAATAATTATTATACAGTTACATAGTTTAAACTTTTATCTATCTAACAGTGAAAGAATTATTGCAATAGGTCACGTAGTTTTTGAGAAAATCTTAACCTTAAAACTTACTGTACACCTTTCTCTGTGTTCCATCGTACATTGCGCGGTCCGAGATTAATTGTTTTTATAGACAACTTTTATTTTTCAAGCATACCTACATGTGCCTTGGTTGCTATAGGTGGAAATACAGCGTGCACCTACCTATCACAACCGGTAAAGATTAGTGGAATCAAGTTCCATTTTTCCACACTGGTATAAGTGATAAGTGTACCCGAACAAAACTTCGAATTCGGTAAATAATTACTGAATACATTTTGATTTGGTGATAGTCTCATGTGAACTATGTAGTTCTAAAATGTATGCACGAAAGTATTTCGTATGGAAGTCAAATCTCTAGGATCCCCGTTAACCTTCCTAACTAACCTTACCAATTCGTTATTGTCCAATCTACTTGCGTTGATAACGCATCGGTTTTACTCAATACTCATTGATCTCCTATAAACAACTAGATACACAAAGGTCTTACTAAAACAATTAAAAAAAGTCCTAATAAGGGTCCATTGTTAACGTCCAAATAATGTCCAATAAAACAAACGAGAGTCCATTCATCCGTTTGGACCTTCTTTGCGCTCGGACATTTTTAGAAGACTGTGTATCTAGTTGTTTATAGGAGATCAATGGCAATACTCAATATATTTATTTTTTTAATAAATATCTCAAATAGTTCCTTGAAACCGCGAGCATATATATACTGTACCTAGCCAGTAACCATAGAAATAAATATACATAATAGCAATATTCGTAGAAAGCAACTGAAAATAGATCAATTGTTATACAAAATCGATCTATTTTCGCCGCAAATCATATCACGTGAGAAATTTTAACTTTCAAGTTCGGCAAGTTACTAAGTAAAACGACGAAGTGGGCAAAATGACTAAGTAGATAAATGACAGACTAAGTAGCAGTAGGGTGGTGACAAATTGTTTTTTATTGCTTAAATCAACTCAGTGATGGTGAAAATACATCTGAAATTAGTTTTTCGATATTCTAATTAACGCCAGATATATTGATGGTCAAAATCGTGCTTCATCCCTTTTTGGTAAAACGAACTAAGTTGGAATTTGTATGGAATCAGTAATGATGTCACATATTGATATCAGATTCCAGATTTTCAAGTGCCTGGAACTATTTTCCAACTGATTTCAATTCTGTTTACGCAGTTCATTTCATTTATTCGCAATAAGTTTTAGATTACACACAATAAAATAAGTAGACCTGCAATTAATGAAACTACTGGGAGTGATTTAATTTTAAACACTTATCAATTACCCTTTTAACAAGCTAGCCTTTCAGTTCTAGAACACATTTCCGATTGACATTTCCCTTTTTCCACTTCGTCGATTTGACCACTTAGTAGTTTTGCTTAGTAGACTATCCGAACTTGACAGATATTAAACATACATTCAAAAATTCCATAAACATTCTACATTTAGCATATAACACAATATAATACACGGTAGCTCTAAAAACGTACAAAAATCGAATTCAAGTCCACAGATGAATAAGTTTCAAGCGAAAATATAAAGGGGTGTCTCACGTAGATGCCATGGTTGCGGTGCCAGAAAATTGTTCTTTAGCCATCAATGGTAGCGATTGTATTGTGCGTTTTCTAATTTTAAACAAAATTTGACGTTTCGAAAATTATTGCCATCCAAATTATAACTTTGGTGTAGAAAAAAGAGGCAACATTTTTTGACCTGTCAGATTTAGTTTAAAAAAACGCACGCGAATCAATATTATACGTGTATTCTCATGATAGGTACATGTATTAGTTTGTAATAATAATATTTTTGGTTCAATTCAAAGTACTTTATAATCATTGTCGTTTCGCAATACTCTGGCATTGCAACCAGCGGTATCCAAGTGCGACACGGCCCTTACAATTGTTATTTTCGCATCGAAAGATTGGAAATCGCGGAGGGTATTCGTAAAACTAGCCTAGCACTAAATAAATACAAATGTAAACATCGAGTCGTCGCGTCGTAGCCGACGTCTCGGGTTTAGCGAAAACAATAATGGCCGACGGAATTTGTCAGGGTTTTTGCATCTTTTCTGGTATCTCTACAGAAAACTTTCTTTTACAAGTTTCATTATAAATTATTATCAAACCAAACTACGTTAGGGATTGATCGAGCAAATGAGTGCACGCAGGAAAGAGTCCCGAGTGAGTGCCGCGTGCAACTCTCTCTGCCTTTAAAGACACAATCGTCGAAAGGCCATTACTCAAGAACTGTGGTAAATAAATAAACCAAACTACACGAGTTACCTATAATTGGAACCAGGTAATTACCCAAAAATCACGCAATTACGTTACTCATATACCCAGTTTAACTTCACTTCCCTTAGCCCGGTTTTCACTAAAGCGAATGAGAGGAGACGAGAGATGTGTTTTAAATAACCAATCAGATTTCGTTCCTTCTCGCAAGCGGAGAGGAGATATGGAAATAACGAAATCTGATTGGTTAATCAAAACACATCTCTCCGCTTTGATGGAAACCGTGTTTTTGTCCCTTTCGCACTTCGTTAAAAACATCAAGTTCGAAAGGGACCGAAAGCTAACTAATTTAAATCACGTTTATGGCTAACAGACCAATATGACAGCGAAACCATGTGTTATTTCTTAGAGATACATCAAATGAAACCCCCAAAAACATCCATCGACCAAAAATAAAATATAAATAATAAATGTGAGGAAGTAATTATCTATCTATAATACACGATCTGTTCCTGACAATATTCGTCGTCAGAAACAGATCTGACTCTGCCGAGTCGCCACATGACTACACTTACACACAACTATCAGGTAGATAATATGTTCCGTTATTGCCCCGCCGTGCTAAGCGTACCATTGTATGCTTATTTTTGGAGGAACGTACACTGGCAACACTAAAATTAAAACTAGAAGGCAAAAGGTCTTGAAACTAGGCTACGAAAATGAAAAAAAACAACTATAAGGCTTTGAAAAGTTATATACTAGCTTTTCAATAGTGATAATGTAAATTAAAACTGTTCAGTTAACAGTAACGATTTTTATTAACGCTCAAGTCCTGTTAAAGTCAGCATCAATGTCCTTTGCCGAAAAGATTTTGTAACCAGGCTAGGAAATTAATTTAAAAACACTATAACGCTTTGAAAAACGCCACACAAGCTTTTCAATAGCTATAATGTGAATTAAAACTTTCTGTTTTGGGCTGATGAGGCTTGTACCCATTACCTTTGGGTACATTGAACCATTGGTTTACTTACTTTAAACTAAATTTGACATTACTAAAAGTAGTTGATATCCCTTTCGTAACTTAGCACATATCGACATCGATAAAAATAATGCTAGAGGACTCTCGATATACACAACTAAGTCACCAATAATATTAATAATAAAGAAATATCGACAATGATATTTCATATTTGCCTTCGAAAACATCAATTAATAATAATAATTGTAAACGTTAATTATTATAATTATTGCAGTGGTTATATTGCAATACATGCAAAGGCTAGATATTATTACTCTCAGTAATATATTGTAAAATAGTTATAAAATACAATTTCGATATGATATTCAGTGTACGCTTGCCAGTGTACGTGTTATATCAATATTTTATAATATAGGAGTGGCAGAGCTTCACAAAAGTTGGGGAATTACAATTTTACCTACATTGACCAATTTTGCAGAGTTAGTTAACAAATTGTTCCGAGACGCCTCAAGCTCCCTTTACATCTACAGACATTGAACGTGTCCGGCACGTGGCGTGGCAGACAAAATCATTTTATTCTATACAAAGTGTCTGTCCGCCCGGCTGTGTACTGTAGATGTAAATGATATTGTATGGAAGAATATTATTTTAACAGCGACGGCACGTTCCTGTCTGTGGATGTAAATGGGGTTTATAATGGCGGTTTAAACAGGCCCTGAGATGGGCACGTGCGGGCTTATAATAGATTTATTTTAAAGTGATTTATAATATAAAATCCTTGCAAATGGTCAATGCATCTAATTTTGTTTCATCCCCTAAAATAATTAAAGATTCTGCATCAAATATATCTACAACAGACAACAATTGTATTGAATTATATTTGTATCCAATTATTCTATGCCATATATATTCAATAATATCCGAAATCATTAAGATATTTTTACGCTTTATGTTAAATATATCTCAAATAAGTTATATCTGAGAATAATTGGCCGTTCAGATATATTTGATGCAAATTCCTCTGAAAACTTTTGATATACAAATACAATTAAGTTTTCAAAATAACAAGTTTAAATGCGTATTACATAAAATGGACAATATGACGCCCATTCTTATAGTCACCAAATATATTTAGATCTTAGGCAAACTCGTCTATATATCAAGTTCACGGAAAGAGCGATCAAAAGTCTTCACGACCAGTAATACTTTCCTTAAACTCCTCATATACTTTTATACACATAAACAATATATTACAGATTTATACGAAATCTCACTATAACGGAAATCTAAGTAAAATTAAATAGACAACTAACACGTAACAAACATTCAATCACAAACACATTTGAGCATTAATGTGTCATAATGTGGCAGTGAAATATTCTAAGGAACATCTCTGCTGTTCAATTTAGAGATTTTTTTAAAATTTAAAACTAAATACATAATAAATTATTATTAAATTAGCTCTACCACTCTCTAATACGAAGATTTTGTTCAAATTGGGTTCATATTCATTTGTAAATATGGTTTGGTTTTTAATAACTGAGGAGTCGATAGAAAGAACGATAGGTATTGAAACTAGACGTCGCGTCTTTGGAGCGTCGACGCGACGTCCCATTTTCAACTTTCACTTCTTGGCCAACGCTCAAAAGACGCAGTTTACGTGACGGCGCCGCCGCGTAAGCGTCGCATCGACGCTGCGCGGGCGCTGACGAGACATGACGCTCAAAAGGCGCTAGATGGGTAGGGTCTCTAAAAAAATTCACAGTTCAAAAAAATGCAGCAATTTCACAGCAACGTTTTTACGGTTGGCCAATAAGATTGCGGCGAGCCACCGTGGAATCAGACGAAGGGATGGACGATAGCTTATTCTGATTGGTCATTGATAACATTGCTCAGTTCTGGACATTGTGATTCTAGCCTATTTAATATATAGCATATTTAATTGTTCGGTGCATGATATAACTCGTTTTGACGGTTAGATGAACTTATTTATCGTAGAAAGGCATATTTTAAAAGATACTTTCACCTTTCTGTCGATAGAGTTTGTATTATAAACAAATATCTGTGTACACATGACGACAGAGAAAAGTATACAGGGGACCTCAATAAGGTTGAGATTATCTCAAAAACAACTCGACCGAATTTTACAATTCTACAGTTACATAGTTTTAACTTTTATCTAAGTAACAGTGAAATAATTCGTGCAATAGGTTAAGTAGTTTTTGAGATAATCTCAACCTTAAAATCTCTCCTGTACACCTTTCTCTGCGTTAGACCGTATGAAGTCTAACTTGTAAACCCCGATTTGATAAGCCACAACAATAGAGCAACAGTAGCCGAAAGGCTGGGGTATGAGACTGCGGCGCCAGCGTCGCAGGTTTGGTTCCCAACTCTAGACTACTGTGGCACTCGCTCGTAACACAAGCTTTTAGTTTGGAGTGCTTGAAAATGGTAAGACTTAAAAACAAAATAATAGACTTAGGCCGATAATCACAGACAGTTTTGAATATGAGTTTGAGTTCGGTCTTACAACTGTCACTTTTTATACGCATATCGCGTCAGGGATGTTCGCGGAGGCGCGAACCGATTGTTTTTACGCCATAATGCGCAAGCGAATAGCATCCCTGATGTTCAGAGTGAGGGGTAGCCCCAACAGCCTCCTGAAGTTAATTGTCGACAGGTGGGACTGCCCCTGAGTGCGTTTTTGGATGAAGGTACATGCTACGGCAGGTGACTTCACCCAATTTTTATTATTATAAGTAAAATCACTAACATAGAACATGGTGAAAAAATTCTTGCCGTGGCCAGGACTTGAACCTGCGACCTTGTCATTCCGTGACCACAGGCCACGCCACGCCCACCGAAAATCTTCATCGCTTTATACATACTTAAAGGGTATGTTACGCAATTCCATCTATCGGATAATAGTAGTAGTATTCCGACAACCATGTCTAACATTCGGTTAGAAACATGATTTACGATGATGCGCTCCTATTTTTACTCAGAATTAGAACATGATGAAAACTAACATAGTTGTAAGCAAATTGTTACTATTGTTATACAATTTTGACAGTCATAAGTGTGAGCACGCCGAGTTAGTGCTCAAAACTGACTATATCGGCTCGAGTGTCACATTGCGTTGACGCAGATCTTATTCCAATCTCTAAACAATCGCAATCCAGTTGCGAATACGCGTTGAAAACGATTATACAAGTTAAGCAAGGTTTGTTTGATGGGTGACTGCTAGTTTTCATCTGAAACCCCTCTGTGACATCAGTCGAAAGCCTGCAACAGTGGAGCTGTCAACCGGCAACCCTGCTGCGCTACCTCTGCAAGCTGGGGCTGAGCTGACAGCGCGGGGGAAATGCACAAAACTACCACCTTCGTGGAGTCAGTACAGAGACCCCCTTTAAGAATAAGACATCAGTCGTTAGGCCATGTCAACTCTGACAATATGTTTACAATAAAAATAAAAGCTTTTAGCTCAGAGTGCCTTAGTAAATTTGCACGGCATCAAATACCAAACCATATTTACAAATAAATAACTTACAATAGTACAGTATACATATTCTTCATTACAGTATATCAATACGCATCTAAAATATTAGTAACGATTTCGTCAATTTCAGCTTTCCACAGGCAATCGAAAGGGTCGTCTTGCCAGCTTACCATGAACTCTTATAGCAGTATTACTTCAATAATACTTTAATTTACTTTATTAATAATAAAGTATTACCATAGGAGATCATTGTAAGGAGGCAGATAGCTTTCTCCTTTCGTTAATGTTAGTAGAGTAGAAAGACAATGTATGGGGTTGACATTTGCTAACGAAAAAGCAAATATCACTTTTTAAACTTACACGGTTTGTATACATTAATTAGTTTTGTGTCTCCCTCTGACGTTCAACACTCACCGACTTCAGTCTACTCGTGACCATGATGGCTGCAATGCTGTCGAAATGTCGAGACATCAATAATAAATGTTTAAAGCGGCAATTCCCGTTTAATATGAAAAAATGTCAAACCATACAATTTGATTTCTAATCTACTAGCGTTGACGAAAGTAATAACTGACTTGACTAGGCCCTTTCAGATCAGCTGTGCTCACAGTAGAAAGAGAACGCCGATGTCGAGTACGGTGCTAGTAACGTGATAGAAAGAGAGCTACAGCGTTCACCGTTCTCGCTCTGTCATAACACGGATCTTGAACGACGAAGGAGCGAAGTGGGGGTAACTCATCGCATAGAATATATAGTATACAGGAGACCTTAATAAAGTTCAGATTTTCTCAGGATCTACTTGACCGATTGTACTGATTTTCCTTCTCAGTTAAGTTTTAACTTTTATCTATTTAACAGTGAAATATTTTTTGCAATTCGTCAAGTAGTTTTTGTGAAAATCTCACCCTTAAAAACTCATGTACAGTGCGCGAGGCGTAAGCTCAGGTTTCCATTTGTGTGAGTGCACACAGATAGTGATATTCGGCCTGAGGCGCGACGCGTCCAATACAAACGCAACAAAATACACCCTGCCGCGCACGCACCGCACTTCACCTCTTGTACCGCTATCACTCACACAAATGTAAACCTGAACTTACGCCTCGCGCACTGTACACCTCTCTCTGTATTAGACCGTACACATCAAAGTGTAACACATTGGACCGTTCTTATCCGCGCGTAAGAGTCGAAATCGCACTGCAAGTGTTACCGTTGATCTACTGTTGTCCATACTACCGAAAACCGTCACTAACTTCACCATAGACACGTTCATTCACTGTATCGAAGAATACAATCTATTGTCAGTATTGTATGTCCTGTCAGAATGCCATACACGGGCGTTGCCTAGCACGGCGGGGGTGTGCCGTGCGGGCGGTGCGTGTGTGGGCGGGCGGGCGCGGGGCGCGCGCGCTAGGGGGGCGCGCCCGGCGCGTGCGCAGCCGACGCGGGCGGCAGCACCTGCGGGGACGGCGGCGTTAGTGGACAGTGCGGTTAGATCCTGTCCCACTTCCCTTCTACTAATATACAAAGGATATATGAAGAGCTCGGTGGATCAGTGGTTGGGTCAATGGACTTGCAATATGGAGGTCCCAGGTTTGATTCCCAGCTAGGGCAGCCATGTACCAATGAGTTATACTCGGTTTTTTCGACGGAAAAACTTGCGTACATTTACCGAGTGCTCTCAAAAACGGCGAAGGAAAACATCGTGATGAAACCTGCATGTCGTAGAAGAAGAAAAAATCTAAGGCATGTGAAATCCGCCAACCCGACTGGGCCCGCGTGGTGGAACATGGCCCGAGCTCCCTCGATGTAAGGGAAGGTCTGTGCCCGAGCAGTGGGGCAATATAAATAGACAGATGATGATATGAAGACGAATGAAGGGTGTTCAGTATCGGTAACTGAACAACTTTTGTTCTACTTTATTATATAATTAAAAAAATGCTACATGAACTGGTGGGTAATAGGCTAGGATAGATATATACTACTATAAATAAGTATAAAGTTTGTTAATTAGGTTAGGATATGATGGGACCGAAATATTCTTGTGTATAAGGTCCCTAAATAAAATATCGAATAATAATATTTTATTTTAAAATAATTTTTTCATAACTTCGAGACAATGTGATCATGGCAGGTGTCCGACGTCTCGCTCTATAGACCAGACTGACTGACCCACCAACACCCCAAACCAATAGCCCCAATTAAGTTGTAATTTCCAATCACTGCAATAGTTTATGCACCTGACGGGGTCTGTCATTGAGTGCAGTCAGATGCGCTCAGAGACGGGTCCCGCTAGGTGCATCACATATCTCTTCAAATTAAAGTTCTCTAAGGGGCCTCTACGCGTTGGACCTATGTCTCCGTGCAAGCCTTTCAAAGGACCGGGTTTTCTTAAACCCGTGAAACCTAGAGAGATACATAATAATAAAATGTCTCATACAAATCGATCAGCTAACCGGATACTTAATTCGCCTGGAGTAATTCACTCGGGGGCATTGTACACTACATTACATTAGTAGACCTTATTATTAGTATTTTACTCACGAATTACGAGTAATGCACTGCGTACCCAGGTCGTCGAATTTCTTCCGCACAATTCGTCTTAGGGACTAAAATCTCATTGAATGTAAAGGTGCTCCCTCACCGGGAGCATTCGCGTGTAATGTAACGTTACAGATTCGAGCATTACATCAGTGAGGGAGAAAACAGCGTCAGTCAGGGAGGTAGTATTGTAATGTAATGCTCAAAGTCGAATCTGCAACGTTACATTACACGCGAATGCTCCCGGTGAGGGAGCACCCTAATGTTATTGTGTGTTACCTAGTGTCGCAGCGCTTCAGAGGTGCTGCGGATGGTGCGGTGAGGCTTGCCGCGCCGGCCCCACTCCGTACAGCTGCGGTAGATAACACGGGCATTCAGTAACGGGAATAACACACAATCATTATACATTATTCCTTGGATTCACTCGACAAATTGAAATTGGGAGTTATACTATGATAAACAATAAATTGGTAAGGTTAGGTATGCCCCTAGTTAGAATAGAATAGAATAACATTTATTGCCTATTAAGTATATACATATAAGAAATAAAAATTACAATGACAATTAACAAACATATAACTTAGGCAAAAGGTTTAGGCTTCAGCTAGGGTTTAGTTGTCTTTGCCTTTCCCTCTGGGAATAATTTTACAAAAAAAGTACAGTGTCATGTGTGTGGTTTCACCTGTATGGGGTGTGGGTGCGAGGTGGGGGGCGAGGCTGTGGGCGGCGCGTGGTTGAGGTACGTCACGTGGCCGTGGTGATGGTGGTGGTGGTGGCCGGGCCCGCCGCCGGGGCCCATCAGCGGGCACAGCACCTGCACAAACATTACAGTATTACAGGCCGTCTCTCAAAATGGGATTCGTAATTCGACGGTAAGACAAGATTTACGTAATGGTGGTTGTGTGACTGGAAGACACATGCATGTTAGCGCGCGAGACCGACCGACTGAAATTGTCCAAAATTTTATAGTGTATATTATTTGACGGTAAATAGCTATAATAACATCTTAGACGAATTTAAAGAATTAGACGATATTAAATTAAAAAACAACTCTACTTATGTTGGGCAAACTTTTTTACAGTTTAAAGTTTTCCATGACAGAAAATTGAATGAATGACATTGTATTTAATTTAATATTGACATTTGATTAATTCGTTATTATGTATTATTATAATTAGCTATTGGTACTCGTATTGATGTTATAGTAAATAATAGGCATAATATTGTACACCATATTAGTAGGCTACAGCAGGTTTAGTTATAAATAAGCATTTAAAAAATAATATTCATCCTAATAAACATTTTGTAAATAGCTTTTTTAATAAAATTGATTAAATTGGAAGATTATTTTTTCAAGATTGGCGGCGCTAGTTGGTTCATGGAAGGCCCTTAACTGATTTAAATGCCGTTTACGATAGATCTATGTAATATATGTCCGTGACCTGGAACGGCGCCTGCTGGTAACGACGGGTGGTCGACAGAAAGTTGTGATTCAACTTCACTTACTTTCACACTTCAAGTCACAAGGGACTAACTTTACCTCCTGTTTATGACAGATATATGCTATGTATTGCTTCACAAACCTGGAACGGTGGTGGTGGTGTAGATGGGGGTGCTGGTGCGGGCGACGGCGCGTAGCCCACGCCACCACCACCCCTCCCCTACTCCGCCATGGTACAGACAGACGTAAGGCCAGTTGTGTCACTTACCTGGAACGGCTGCTGGACTATTGGAGTAACAGAGAGCCCTCTATGCAGATGTTGCCTCGACAATGAGCTTAATCGAACCTTAAGAAACCCGATGAATACAGGCCAGAAAGTTGTCTCAATTCCCTGTTACTTTCACGCTTAGTTAAAAAAAATATGGCTCTTCGTGATAAATGACTTAAAAATCATTATGCCATACAAAATAGGTGGTTTAGACACTGTTTAACAAATCCTTATGGCTACGAGGTCATAAGTTACAAAGGGATCGTAGATTTAAACAGGGAACTAACTTTAAATCCCGTTTACGACAGATAGCTCTATCTTATCTATAGCTTCACATACCTGGAACGGTGGTTGCTGGTAGTGGTGGTGTGGGTGTGGATGCGGGTGCTGGTGCGGGTGCGGCGTGTGCGCGGGCGACGGCGGCGGGTACAGCGCGGGCGACGCGGACGCGGGCGACGGCGCGGGCGGAGGCGCGTAGCCCACGCCCACACCACCGTCCCCTACTCCGCCGCCCATCCCGCCTACACCTCCCACTCCGCCACCATGGTACATCCGAACCTGACGAGTACAATTATACATTTATTAAAGTTTGTTTATATTGTGATACATTTTGAATATCACTGTTTGTGACATGGTTCTAATTCATCATGATCAGTCTATTTTTATGTAATCGGTACATGACTGGCTCGTGGTACAGTCGAAGATAGAGATAAGTATACAGGGGGCCTCAATAAGGTTGAGATTTTCATAAAAACTGCTAGACCGACTCTTATGATTATTTTACACTTACATAGTTTTAACTTTTATCTATCTAACAGTGAAAGAACTTTTGCAATAGGTCAAGTAGTTTTGAGAAAATCTCAACCTTAAAAACTCTCCTGTGCACCTTTCCCTGTGTTCCACCGTACAGTTGCGAGCACACGTTGAAAATGATCGTACAAGTTAAACAACGTTGGGCGTGGGCAGAACCTGGATGGGTGACCGCTAGTGACACTTTCATCTGAGCCCCTTCATGCCTCGGGACGCACGTTAAGCAGTTGGTCCCAGTTGCTGTCGCTCGGCAGCACTCGTTAGGCCACGTCAGAGGCCTACGGGCGGCCTGAATAACTCTGACAATAGGCACACGAAAAAAAACCGGCCTCCTATAAGGGTTCCTTTTTTCCTCTTGAGGTACGGAAACCTAAAAAGAGATAACTCACCATATGCTGGTACTGCAGCTGTTGCGGTGGCGGATGTGGGTGCGGGTAGGGCACGAACTGCTGCATGGGCGACGGCGCGACCTGCAGCGGCGGGCCCGTGGCCGCGGCCACCTGCACGCTCGGCACTGAAGGGACATACACACGTGTTAACACTAAAGTACAGATTAAACACAAAAAATCCGATTGCGATGAAGTACAAATTGCTCTAGATAGATAGATAGACTCTTTATTGTACAAAAATTATTACATTACAAAAATTGTTAGGTACAGATTATATTATTGTACAAAGGCGGCCTTATCGCTCAGAGCGATCTCTTCCAGGCAACCCCCGGCGAAAGGAGATGCATAACAACGAACAGTAGTATAGCGCAGGGAATCCACACATTACTCTGATAATTACAGTAATTTAAATGCAATAAATGTATATTATAAACATACTTAAATAAGTAGACATACATTATACAATGTAAATGCTAACACTAAATAAATAAATAAAGCATAGTAGGGAGCCTGTAGGGCCTTTACACGCCGCGTTTTTTAGTGGTAACGACGCGCGTTTTTCATGAGCACGTCCTCTGCGCTTTATCAACGCGTTTTTGCAGATTTTACACGTTTGTTTCACACAAATGCACTTATTACGCGCGTTTGTGTCTCGTATCATCGTGATACTGTGGTTATATACTTTATTTTATTTTATTTTTAATTTATTGGAAAACCAACGGCAATTATCAAATGGTAAGTTACACAATATAAAACTGATAACCAATTACAGGTTTTCGCTGTTAGATTATAGACTAAATTAACTATATCAAGCACTTAACTAGGCACTATTTGCACTCACACACATACCTACACTACATCACTCATTGAAAAACATTGTACTCAACAACCGCCTCGCTGTCACACAACCGGTTTTGAAAATGTCCAAATCAAATTTGTCAGATAGTTTATTATACTAAAATATAAGCCGCCATCTTTGTAAACACGTGTACACACAATACACAAAACCAAGTTTGGCTTCGCAAGTCACGTCCGGGCACACTCCAGGAGATGCCATGGACGGACACGTCTCGGAGGACATCATCATCATCAATACACGTACCTTTCCGCCCCGGGTATGGCCGCTGCAGCTGTCCGGGGAGGGGCCCGTGCTGCCCCCCCGCGCCGCCCACACCGCCCCCGCCGCCCAGCGCTGCCCCATACGCCAGCTACACAACAAACAATACATTATTAACAAAGGAATATAATACGCAGATTTTATTTTTATGCATTATGCCATGCTCGGCGGTTTGAGTTCGGTCTTAAAACTGTCAGTTTTCATACAATTTTGACAGGCGTAAGTGCGAGCTCTTATATACAGTAACGTAAAGGGTATATGAAGCCGAAGGGAGGGTGTTCAGTATCGGTAACTGAACAACTTTCATTCTACGATTTTTCGGTTTTCACAAAAAAAAAATGACTGCATATATTTCGTACCGGTCAACTGATCGATTTGTAGGAGACATTAATTTATTTTTTATTTGTAGAGTCGTAGAACAAAAGTTGTTCAGTTACCGATACTTAACACCCTCCCTTCGGCTTCATATACGCTTTACGTTACACCCTGTATATTATTAATATTATTGTATCACATATGAAAGTATGTAGTTAGTTAGGTATGTAGGTAGTTTAGAAAATTTATTTTAATAATTTATAACGCATGACTTGTTAATTCAAATTATTTTTTTAATTGGCTAGCGATTAAAAGGCTTTTTTATTCTTATTTATATACTAGCTGTACGGTGGAACACAGAGAAAGGTGTACAGGAGAGTTTTTAAGGTTGAGATTTTCTAAAAAACTACTTGACCTATTGCAAAAATTCTTTCCCTGTTTGATAAATAGAAGTGAAAACTATGTAACTGTAAAATAATTATTAAATTCGGTCCAGTAGTTTTTGAGAAAATCTCAACCTTATTGAGGCCCCCTGTATACTTATCTCTGTCGTCGACTGTACCACGCAACTTCGTTTGCGTAGAGGAGGAGGATAGAGGAGATCTGGAGGCAGATCTTCCTCTCTTGATCCTTGTTTCCACATCACATACCGCCATGGCTTGTAGCCTATGAGCTGTCCGGATATTTCAGCTATCTCCTAGTGAAACTCCCATCAAAATCCCTTCAGTAATTATGGCGTGATACTTGCACAAAGTCACAGACAACAATTCTAAAAATTGGTGTTTTGGCATCAGTATCGATCCTAAAACACATTACAATTATTCTTTTCAAAAAATATCCAATGTACAGACACAACTTTTTTTACAGTCTTATTATATGTATAGATTAAGTGTGAGCTCACGCTGAGTTCGTGCAAACTGTCTATGACTATAGATCTAACAGAGTCGAACCGTTGCATAACCAGTATAATCTGGCCCAGCTCCGGTTAACTTCGTCAAGCTTGCCATCTCGACGGTAATTACCGTTTTATCTAATTAAGGGCCTTCATAGAGCCAACTAGCGCCGCCAATCTTAAAAAAAATAATATCTTCCAATATAATCAATTTTATTAAAAAAGCTATTTACGAAATGTTTATTACGATAAATACTATTTTTTAAATGCTTATTTATAACGTGATTCAATGTCGGTAAGTTGTAGTTCGCATAATTGCGAAAAACGGCCGTTTTTGGCACATTTGTGAACTACAACTTAGCTTGTCGCAATTATGCCATGTATTGTATATCGAAAAATAGTATTTATCGTAATAAACATTTTGTGAATAGCTTTTTTTTAATAAAATTGATTATATTGGAAGATATTATTTTTTTAAGATTGGCGGCGCTAGTTGGCTCTATGAAGGTTCTTAATACGAACAGAAAATATTTGAAGGTCACTGACCTTCAAACCCTTTCTAATCACGTCAAATGCGCGTGCGCAACGATCGAACTCGGTACACATTATCAGCTGGTGACACAGTGGGCAAATGTCACACCCGACAGATAAGCATACTTTGACCGCTTATCTCGAGAGATTATGCACGTAAATTAATCTGTCTAGGTATACTTGAATACGGAAATTTTTAAATTAATTGTCTGTTTATATAAAAAAATATTACATAAGAACCTAGCACTTTCCTTGCGATTTCAAACCGCATAAAATCAATTTATAAGTAGAGTATATGCAAGAAACGTTTTAGGATAAAATTCAACAAACTATATCAAGTGTTATGATATTTTCTTGCATGTACGCTATGCGAAACGAAAATCTAAATGATAAATGGAGAAAAATTCTCATCACGACCGATATTCGAACCAGGGACCTTGCCATACGGAACGATATCACGGTGGCTCTGTTGGAATAGAGAGTGCCACGGAATGCCGAGGTCCCTGGTTCGAATCCCGGTACTGATGAAATTTTTTCTCCATTTATCATATGTAAATCAAATCAATCCCCATATTACGGTTCTCAAATCGATGAAATCATACCATGTCATGGCGTGCTGAATTGAGACGGCGCTGTACCAACGCAATAGCACTGTCCCTGTCACGCACGCCATGGCATGATATCATTTGATCGTTTTGGGAAGCGTAATAGCCCCTCTGAAGGAATTTAAAAAATATTAGCAATAAAATTAAGTCCGCCATTTTGTACAGCCCATTTTGTTCTTTTCAGACAAGTATGTGTGAGTGCGGCAACACTATGGAGATAATACGTAAGAACGTAGTCCCGATGGTCCTGGACGTACAGAGCTACAGTCTGAAGGCCACGCACGCGTCATCGCAGCGTAGGAAGAAATAGATCCCTACGGCCACAAATAGAAGAAAATGGAAGGATTGAGAGAAGGCCTACGTCCAGCAGTGGACGGATACAGGACGACCACGACGTGTGATTCTATAGTAGCCGGCAAATCTTCTCCTTAACCTAAAAACAACTGTCGCTGTCATTTGCGGCGATTAAATTTAGCGTGCGAAACACTAGAATCGACACGACTATCCAACTAATACCACCAAAGACAAATATGATAACTATCTAAACTATGATACTTCCAAAGAGGTAATATCGGGCGTAAAAGTTATCGATACCTAATCGAATTTCAGAAGCTATTTAATTTTCTAGGTACACGTTAACTCAGAAATATATGCTGTTATTTATAAACCTAGTTAAACCTCACTTCGTTTAAATCGTGTTGCTATCCCTTTCATATTTTGTTAAAAAGGTTAAGATAGAAAGGGACGGCGCCTTAAGCGCAGGTATAGGGGTAGACCCCCGAGAAGGGCCCACGAGGGCGGCCGCGGACGAGTGATATTAGGCGCTGCGTTCCCACAACCTCGTTCCAAACGCGATGCGTTGAACACCTTGGGGTTTTAGTGGGTATAGGACCGTATTATGGCGGGAGTCCCACATACTCACCGCGCGCCCCTCCTCATTGGCGCGGTGAGATGCGAAAAGCATTTCCCCAAGTAAAAAAAAAGGGTGGCTAAACGATCGCGTAACTTTAAATCACGTTTATGAATAACATTGTGAAGTGAAGTTATACCGCGCGATGAGTGCTAGTTATCGCTAGTAATTATTGATTTCATACGACATTAACATCATTGTTACATATCATTATCAATCAGTTAATTTACTTCACTTCTGTTAATTGGACGTGCGTTTAATTACAAAAACTGTTGTAATCGTTTTAAATTTAAATTAAGTACGAATAGATTCAGAGAGTTCAGATTTTTGAGATCTTAGTACAATGTGGCTACTATGTATAATACTAAGTTTATTCTTAATAAAGTTCTTTAATAAACTTTCCACTGGCAAATGTTACTCGGACAGTGTAATGAGTGGGAAAGTGGTGATCGTCACTGGAGCTAATAGTGGAATAGGTTACGAGACCGCCCTGGACATGGCGAGGCGAGGCGCCAAGGTCATCCTAGCTTGCCGCGACGATATAAAAGGCAAAAAAGCTGTAGATTCAATAAGAAAAATCACGAAAAACAATAGCATTAGATACGAACACTTAGATCTGAGTTCGTTTTCAGCTATCAGAAAATTCGTAGATGACTTCAAAAGAAAAGAAGCGAAATTGGATGTTTTAATAAACAATGCTGGCGCAAGTGGTTTGTCTCGACAAAGAACGGAAGACGGTATCGTGACAGATATGCAAATAAATCACTTTGGACCATTTCTGTTGACAGTACTTTTAGTACCGATATTGAAGAAATCAGCTCCAAGCAGAATCATCACAGTTTCGTCAATGCTTCATAAATTTGGTAATATTGAAGATTTAAACGAAGAAAACATTAGTTACTACCAATTGTATGCGAATAGTAAATTATGTAATATACTGTTTAGCAATGAATTAGCTAGAAAACTAGACAATACAGGTGTTTCGTCAAACAGTTTACATCCCGGGCAAGTTAATACAAGTTTATATAGATCGACAATAGTGGAGAAATTGAGGAGTTTGATTCTGTACACCTTTTTCAAGAGTCCGACTGAAGGTGCTCAGACTTCGATATATTTGGCGGTATCTGACGATGGTGATCTAGTTACTGGGAAGTATTTTGTGGATTGTGAGGAAGGAAGCATGTCAAGGAGAGCTGAGGATAAAGATTTGGCAGCTAGACTGTGGAAAATGTCTGAAGATTTGGTGATGTTGAAGCCAGAGGAAGCGATTTGAACGTAATAATGGTTTGAAAATACAGGTTAAATCCTAGTTCGAGCACTAGTCTTATGCAAATAATTGTTTGTTAAAGCAGACAGCAAATACAATATAATCTACTTTGTTGCGAGAGAATATATTTTTATTATTTAAAAAGTTTGGATTCTTCTTGAACATTGATCTCCTGTAAACAACTAGATACACAGTCTGTCTTCTAAAAATGTCCGAGCGCAAAGAAGGTCCAAACTGATAAATGAGGGTCATTTGCTTTATTGGACATTATTTGGACGTTAACAATGGACCCTTATCTGGACGTTTTTTTAAAATTGTTTTAGTAAGACCTTTCTGTATCTAGTTGTTTATAGGATATCAATGTTCTTGAGTCCAATTTTCTGCAATCATAAAGTCTAAATTCATAATTTATTCTCATCGTGTACTTTATTTCAGTGAACAGATGATATTGATAGGAATATTGTACGGCCTGGCCACAGACCACTTACCCCATCGACCTGTAAGGCCTGTGTCTGCCCGCACATGGGCCCAAAATTGCTTCGCGACACGTCTAACCTAGAGATATTATATCGACATGGACGCATCTCTTTAACATGGCACCCCTATCTCCCGCTTCGTCTCTATGGGCTCATCGTTGACATAATGTTTCGCTTGCAAACCGATGTACCGATTTCATGTTTATTGGGTGGTCTGTGGGCCTGGCCCATACTGGCGAGCCTAGGCCCGCGCTAGCCGCGCAGTAAGGCTAAGGAAGTTGGATATCGACGAATCACTTTAAATAAACAATTATAATAACTAGGCACTCTGAAAACGACAGTTATTAGAGTACACACAAACGGCAAACGAAATCGTATTAGTCACAGAAAAAAGGCCGATATTCATAGACAGTTTTGAGCACAAACTCAGCGTGAACTCGCACTTACGACTGTCAAAATTGTATGAAACGTGACAGTTGTAAGACCGAACTCAAGGACATTCAAAACTGTCTATGAATATCGAACATAAACAGTTTCGAGTATAAGTGGATTGTGAATTCCGTCTTGCAAATATTTTGTTTCATTTCATACAATTTTGACATTTGTAAGAGCGAACTCACGCTGAGTTCGTACTCAAATCTGTCTATGAACATGAGAATCATTTCTCATCCTATTCGAATCGTAAAACATGGGTACCTGCGAAACGTAATTTAGTTTAATTGAAATCTCAACTCACTGGACCACACATTATATGTCTTATTTAGCAGATCTCGGAATTCTCGTTGCAAACTCTCTCCTACAAAACTTCGTGACCATTTAAGCTGTACCTATCATTTTGTTGGGGACTTATTACAGCTTTCAAATTGCATAATCATAATCAGTATCATTTTCTACTACTCTCGCAACTCCTATAGAAGAATAACAAAAACAATGAATAATTCGCTTCGATTTCTTACTATTTTCTGAATTCTTAATTAAGCTGTTTTGTTTCGACTCGCAACTTGTACATAACTTTAAACCAATAATTTTAATAAAAAAACGGAGATACTTTTACATTTATTCGTTATCTTGTACAACTTGCGGTTGATGGTGGGGCAGAATCTGGCATTGTCATTTGTACCGATTTCATGTCTATTGTCTGTGGGCCTGGCCGATACTGGCAAGCCTACGCCCGCGCTAGCCTCGCGTAAGGCCTACGGCTAAGGAAGTTTGATCGACGAATCACTTTAAATAAACATTATAATAACTAGGCACTCTGAAAACCACAGTTATTAGAGTACACACAAACGGCAAACGAAATCGTATTAGTCACAGAAAAAGGCCGATATTCATAGACAGTTTTGAGCACAAACTCAGCGTAGCGGGCTGATGACGATTCAAATTTTGTTCGAGCTCCAAGAATTCCGAGGTCTACTCGTCAGACTGTTACGCAAGCACACGGCACACGTGTTAAGGGTCGAACCCGTCACACCAGCTCACCGCATCCCGGTCGCGTTTGTCCACCACTAGAATGGGCGGCGCGTACTGACGACAATCGCATCCCATCTCCATCTGTGTCACCCATGGAGTATGAATGACAGAAGCTTTATTATACAAGTCCTTGAATTGATTCGACAACTTGAAACTGGTGGTTGTACGGTGGAACACAGAGAAAGGTGTACAGGAGAGTTTTTAAGGTTGAGATTTTCTCAAAAACTACTTGACCTATTGCAAAAATTCATTCACTGTTTGATAGATAAAAGTTAAAACTATGTAACTGTAAAATAATTTTTAAATCCGGTCCAGTAGTTTTTGAGACAATCTCAACCTTATTGAGGCCCCCTGTATCTGTCTTCGACTGTACTACTCGTACGGCGAATAATTCCCTTAGTGCTCCCGCACACGGGCCACCGGCCACCGGCCACAAAACGCCGCCACTGGCATATTTCCTGTAATTTTCATACATTTTATATGGACTCGCCGCACACGGTTGTCGCCGGTGGCGGCCACACGCTACAAGCTTCTAGCTTCTCGTGGCGGCGTTTGTGGCTGTCGCGTGTGGCCCGTGTGCGGCGACACTTAATGTCAAAACAAAATCCCAGAATGCCCCAATTTTTTTTTATCTATGAAACAGTGAAACATTGTTTGCAATAGGTCAAGTAGTTTTTGAGATAATCTCAACCTTAAAAACTCTACTGTACACCTTTCTCTGTGTTCCACCGTACTATGGTACCCGGACCCACCACGCCTAGCCATGTCCGGGTTGGTGCCGTACGACTAGTGCGTACCTGTGGGTGCGGCGCCGAGTGCAGGTACGCCGACGGCTGCTGCGCGATGTACACCGGCACCGCGGGCATCATGTGCGGCGGCGGGTGCGGCGCCGGCACGTAGCTCACGCCCGGACCCACCACGCCCACCCCCAGCGACATGCCGGGGTTGCCCACGGGTGTACCGGGCGTGTGGGGGCTGTAACAAAACGAGTAATTTTAGTTACAGCTATTAATTCGTGTAACGGAAAGGCCGAATGGAGGGAGTTAAGTATCGGTAACTTATTTGACTAAACGTATTTTTGACTTTTCATACATTTCGTGCCGCCCAGCTGATCAATTCGTATGAGACATTAATTATTTTTTATTAGACAGTCGTAGAACAATAGTTGTTCAGTGACCGATATTGAACACCCTCCCTTCATTATTTATCATATAACATTATTTACATTATATTGTAGTATTTAAGTGGGATCCCTTTTTTTCGCATAATTTTTTTGTCCTATTTTAATTTAGCATAATGAGTTAGGCATAATGTTTTTTGTCATAATCATATTTTGTCATAATTGTTTTTGGGCATACAATCTAACTAAGCATAATTCTAGTTTGGGCTAATCGTTTTTGCCCTAATTTTGATTTCCATATTGTTTTATGGTATATTGTTTATTCGTCTAATAGATATTATACATAATTACACTTTAATAATTTAAATGTATTTATTCATAATGTTTGTTTGAAATCAATGTAATGTTTTTTTTTACTATAATTTTCATGCAATATAATTCCTTTCATTTTAAATGTAAATTTTTAGCAATAGCTTGTAAATAGGCAAGTTTTGAAATGTATTCATTTTTATTGTTAATAATTTTGTCAAGGCGGTTATGTTTGTCTGTGTATTTCTTCTTTTTTGTTGGTATTGGTGTTGTATGTATGGTGTATTAGGTAATAGTAGGTTACGGTGCGGCGGGGGTGGCCCTTGGGCCACCCGTAAGCCGCCAACATGATTATTTTATATACAAACAAAAAGTAGGTATTAGGTATATCAGATATAACTTAGGTACCATAGTGTAATAGTAGGTTACGGTCCGGCGGGGGTGGCCCTTGGGCCACCCGTAAGCCGCCAACATGATTATTTTATATACAAACAAACTAATATGATTATTACAATTATGTTTTAATATCATTATGACAAAGTTTATTTAGGCTTTATAATATTATTCTTAACAATCTTTATGCTGTTTGTAGTTATGCTTAATAATATTATGCCTATAAAGTTATGCCTAATGACTATTATGCGTAGTTATTACTAGGACAATTTAAAGTATGTTATGTTATATTATGACATAAAAATTTATGCACAAAAATAGGGAACCGTATTTAAGTACTTTTATTTTCGCCCGTATTCATTATAACACAAAAAATAAACACCCTCCCTTCGGCTTCACATATATATAAGCTCACGCCTTTATTTCCAGCAGAGTAAGCAGAGACGATGGACCTCCATCTGCTGCGATCCTGGCATACAATAGCACACATATATTACTAAAGAACAACTCACCGACTGGGATTCGGCGTGCTGGGGCTTCTTGGAATGAACGGTTTCGCCGCCGGATTGAACTCCTTTGCATTGGGGTTGAGGGTCGACTTCTTGAGCGTGTTGGTGGGTGTCTGCGCGGGGGGCGGCATGGGCGCGGGGGCGGGCTGCGGGGCGGGCGCGGGCGACGGGGTGCCCGCGGGGGGCGAGGCGGCGGGGGAGCGCACGTCCAGTGGGGGGGAGCCAGACGGGGCCGGAGACGGCTGGTGGGACACACAATTAAATAATTAGTCATATTACTACCTACTTACCTGCATTGTAATAAATTAGATTTTAGTCTGTTGCTACACTGTACAGGGGCGGAGGCCTGGAGACCCGAAACACAGGTGTTATTTACCTAGTTCAGCCACAAGCTTATAATTGTTAAGACTGTTAATGTACAGTCGAAGATAATAAGTATACAGGCCTCAATAAGGTTGGGATTATACAGGGGGCCTCAATAAGGTTGAGATTTTCTCAAAAACTACTGGACCGAATTTAATAATTATTTTACAGTTACATAGTTTTAACTTTAATCTATCGAAAAGGGAAAGAATTTTTGCAATAGGTCAAGTAGTTTTTGAGAAAATCTCAACCTTAAAAACTCTTTTGTACACCTTTCTCTGTGTTCCACAGTATCTACCCAACATTATGTTACCTGTTTGTGTTGAGTAAATAATAAATGATAATAATATTTATTATCTCTATATTTACAGATATTCTTATTTAATATATTTATACATTCCAAAAATTTAATTAAAAAAACACCCGCCTACAGCGGGATGCATGCGCATCCAAGCTGCCGGAGGTTAGGATCCCAGAGTGAGGAACCTCCTCACAATGCGTGCTGTGTCCAGCAGCACTGCCTTCTGCAGCCGGCTCTTGACCCAACTGTCTAGCGAGTCTCTTAAGGTGTTGGTCGAGACTCTTCGCTATTAAACCTTATAATTATTATTACTACAATGAGCTCGGGACTGAACGAGCTGCTTCCAGAGACGCTACAGCTACTCCTCTGGATGAAGAAAAGAAGACACTGATATCAAGTAGAATGACAAACACGCACACACACACACACACGCACTCTCCCACATGCACACACAAACATACACACACGTAGATAGACAGACATAGACTCGAAATTTTAGTTAACCTTTATTATCTATTTTATATTCATTTTTATATATATACTATATAATATTTGGTACATGTTTAATTGAAATTCATTTTGCGTTGTTATGTAATTGGCATTATATATTTTTATACATGTATTTTTTTCAAATGTAACATGCTGTATATGTAACCTGTAAATAAATAAATCAAGGAGAGAATAGTCTTCTTGTCTTCCTACAGAGGAGATTTTCGGCCTTTTGCATCCAGTCTCTGCCACCTTGCGAAGGTAATCTGGTCGGGGTGCGCCATTACCTTATGCTGCACTGGCGGCGTATGGTGCGCGGGCGGGCGGTCGCGTTTGGCGTGCGGCTCGGACGGCGCGCCCGCGTTGGCGGACACCTCGGGCGTGCTCGGCGCGGGCGGTGGTTGCACCTTAACAACACAAAGAGAGGAATTAAAAACTTTATCAAATCAAAACAATTTATTACTTCATGTGGTACAGCTAACAGCAGACACTTTGGACCGTTCTTATTATCTGCGTCGTAAGATTGAAAATCGTACTGCAAGTGTTACCATTGATCTGCTGTTGTCCGTACATATACAGAGTGGAAACGTTAAATGTGTCCATAATATTGCCAATTTGAAAGATATTTCAGAACATCTTTTTTTTTCGTAAAGGAGTCGCGTCTCTATACGACGGGTTCGCGGCAGCTATAACAGCATCCTGAAGGGCATTGCAGATACCATGGACAGTCCGATTCTGAGACACTGGGTGCACTTACATTTATTTATTTATTGAGCCTTAAATCACATGTTTATTACATAATAATAATATAATATAAGCCTTTATTCCCAAAATATGTACATTGATAATATAGTAATAATAAAATATTGGATCCATTTAATTACAATAAATTCATGCTATCTAATAAAATTATGAAATTAAAAATAAAAATTAAAAAAATTCAAAGTTGGTTGTCATAATATTGTTATTTGGGCGCCCAAATTTGGACATAGGCCTCCTCCATACTTTTCCAATGTTGTCGATCTTTCGCCAGTCTAGTCCATGTGTGACCAGCCACCTGCACTATGTCGTCACACCACCGTCTCTTCGGTCTACCGCGCGTTCTCGGAACATCTCTTGGGTACCAGTGTAGGACTCTCTCGCTCCAGCGCCCATCTGTGGTCCTGGCAATGTGACCAGCCCATTGCCACTTCAGTCGGCAAGCCATGTTTATTACATAGTAGGTATTTATACTTAACAATAACATTATACATTATACATGTCCCGGGGTCTCGGAGTCGGACCTAAGTCGCATGTTGTAGCGCGTAATACACCTCGTGTAAACACTAACATAGTTTTAAGTACTTACTAACACTTATATGGTCTTTGTGACTGCAATAAATCGTTTGAATTTGAATAATCATCAGAATTTCATTAAAAAGTAACGCCATGTCGTCATTTAATAAATGGTCGTAGTTAACTAATGAAGAATAAATAAATATGAGATTATTGTTCCAATCAATTAATATTTATTTTGCGATATTAAATATTTACATGTCAATTGTTATAATAACGAGACGGTTAATTAATTACATGTCATTTTAAAAATAGTTATTATTTTCATTTTTTTTAAACTATCACAATTAATCCCACTACTGGGCAAAGGCCTCCCCCTGTGCTTTCCAGAATGTCTTGTCTCTGGCCAATTTCGTTCCAATCAATAATTCATAATTCATTTATTCCTTGCTTTATGTGGTAACATGGTTCTTAGATAGTACAGGAAGTGCTCACATAAACCCTGTAAGGGCACCGCAACACTAGACACTTAAACATTAAAAATTGTCAGTCAGTCAGTCAGTCAATAATACAAATAAATATTCAATAGCAATAACCAAATACTGTTTGAGCAGAGAAATCTAGAAGCTGGCTTCGTATTCTAATGCTGTTGGTTTTAAATGATAAACTTAAATAAATGAGTAAACTGACCGGTACGTGCGCGTTGACTGTCGGTGGGGGCACGTGCGCGGGCGGCTGGGGCGCGGCGGCGGGCGGCGGCGCCGGCGACGTAACCAACTTGAACTCCTGGCCGAACTTGCGCAGCTCCTGACACACAAACACAACATATTGTGTGCAGTAAAACTGTCATTTTTCGAGTGTATAGTATGTGAGTATATATGTGTGGTCACGGCGGGCAGGCCTAAACGGCTTTATGGATTTCAACATATGAGGTGTCGTTAGATTCGTCTTTGTAGGAGTAACATAGGCCATAAAAATAATAAAAGACGGTTAAAAAAAATATTATTTTTTCAATTATATCCTGCTTGTTTAATAATTTTGGAATTTCCCTCTGCAGTTGTTCTAGTGAAGTGTAGGAAAGTAAGAAAGGTGTATTTTCTCAAAAACTGCTTGACATATTGCAAGAATTCTTTCAATGTCAGGTAGATAAAAGTTAAAACTATGTAACTGTGAATTAATTATTAAATTCGGTCCAGTAGTTTTCGAGAAAATCTCAACCTTATTGAAGCCGTATACTTTTCTGTCTTAGTGTTTGTATCCTGAATAAAATCTTAGGGAAGCTTTTGAAAATGGCGGGAAACGACGGTTGCAAAATAATTTGATAATTTTTATTTTAATATCTACAGTGGTAAGTGTTTAAATATCACGCTAAATTAATCAGAAAATGTTCGCGAATGACAGTATGGTGAATTTCTTGGATAATTGTGCAAGATCTGAAGTTACCAGCTTTAATCAAGAGTTCCACTACGAGCTCGGGAATGAACGTGACTGTCGAGCTGCTTCATCCAGAGTGACGACGCTACGACTACTCCTCTGGATTCCTCCAGAATATTCAATAGCATAGTCTTCTATCATCCGATCGAAAACTATGATATTGAATATTCTGTAACATGCTTTGGCAAGTGACCAACTGTCGAGTCCATTAATAATAATAAATCTTGTGGTATTCGCTACGTGTTTAGGGCATTGCGGATACCATGGACAGTCCGATTCTGAGACACTGGGTGCACTTACATGTCCCGGGGTCTCGGAGTCTGCCCTAAGTCGCATGTTATGGCGCGTAATACACCTCGTGTAAACACTAACATAGTTTTAAGTACTTACTAACACTTATATGGAATTTGTGACTGCAATAAATCATTTGAATTAGGAGTTTACCTGCACTGGCGGCACGTCGTCGGGGCGACGCTGCTCCGGAGGCGCGTGGTGCCGCAACGGCCGCCCGTGGCTGTCGGCCGGCGGCGGCGGCGGGTTCTGACACACAAACGACAAATGGTTAATTCATCAAACTTCTCTTAATATACAGTCTACAGGCTCACCAAGTATCACCAGAGGTTTGGGGTTTAAAAAAGTTGCTTAAAAATTTAAAAACAAAAACCAGACAACAATTTTTTTAACCATCATTACTTTGATTCAGTTTTTAGGGTTCCGTGCCTCAATAGGAACCCTTATAGGATCACTTTGTTGTCCGTCTGTCTGTCTGTCAAGACCTATATCTCAGAAACGCGTGGGCGCGTTGTTGAGCCTGAAGTTTAGAATAGAGACTAGTTTAGAAAAGGTACGATGGGATTCCAAAATCAATATATAAAAAAACCTCGTCTCCGTCAACCCCTGGACCCCGTAGGCGCGGCAAGCACGACGTGAAACCTCTTCCGTATACATATCTCTGTAATCGACTGAACATGGTATGACAGCAACCCGTTGTGTAACGCCGTGTTCATACTCACGTGGTGGTGCGGCGGGAAGGTCTGTCGCGGGTGCGGCGGCGCGCGCGGCTCGCCGTTCAGCTTGTTCGGCACGGGCGCGACCCTTAACACAACAATACAGTGCTCAACAATGATTATACAGGGTGTAACGTAAAGGGTATATGAAGCCGAAGGGAGGGTGTTCAGTATCGATAACTGAACAACTTTTGTTCTACGACTTTTCTATTTTCGCGAGTTTATTTTTTGATTTTTCATACAATTCGTCCCGGTCAGCTGATCGATTTGTATGGGACATTAATTTATTTTTATTTTTTATTCGAAAAGTCGTAGAACAAAAGTTGTTCAGTTATCGATACTGAACACCCTCCCTTCGGCTTCATATACCCTTTACGTTACACCCTGTAGACAAGACGGTTCTCTTGAAAACGGCGGGAAACGAAATTATTTGATAATTTTCCTTTTAATGTCTACAGTGCTTATTTTGTGTTTAATATCACGTTAAATTAATCAGAAAATATTCGCGAATGACAGTATGGTGAAGTTATTGGATAATTCATGCAGGATGTGAAGTTTCAAGCAATTATCAAGAATCCCGCTACGAGCTCGGGAGTGAACCTGTCGAGCTGCTTCGTCCAGAGTGACGACGCTACGGCGACTCCTCTGGATGAAGATAGATAGAAGACTATGATATATTAAATATTCTGTAACATGACATTGGCAAATGACGAACTGACGAGTCCATTAATAAAATGAATAAATAGATAAGACATTTTGGCGCGAATTCATAAACGTGATATAAAAACATTACAGCTACAGGGGGGAGGGAGGGTCAAAAATTGCGTTACGTAATACTTGAACGCCAAGGCGCGTATTCATAAACGTCACTTAAAGTTACGCCATCGTTTAAGCCCGCTGTCCCTTTCTATCTTAACCTTCTTTAACGAAGTGTGAAAGGGATAGCAACACGATTTAATGGAAGAGAGGTTTAACAGCACAAGGTGACGTGTTATACTGACTGGTGGTGCGTATGCTGCACGTGCTGCGGATGCTGCGGGTGCGGCTGGTGCGGCGGGAAGGGCGGCACATGGTAGCCGCCCGCCTGAGCCGCGTAGCTCTTGCCTGCCACGGTGACATTCACCACGCCCAAGGCAGGACCCTAGACAAGAAACCACTCATCAAACATTTATTGGTAGTGTCCGACCTAAGCAACGTTGGACGAGGTCAGTACCTCGATGGGTGACTGATAGTGACATTTTCATCTGAGCCCCTCCGTGCCTCGGGGCGCACGTTAAGCAGTTGGTCCCGGTTGCTGTCGCTCGGCAGTAGTCGTTAAGCCATGTCAGAGGCCTACGGGCGGCCTGAATAACTCTGACAATTCGGTTTGGTCATTAAACCACTCGAGAAAAGAAAAGCGTCCGTCGAGATAACACATACTAAATGATCTACAGACGTGTGGGCGCCTCGCGCTGTTTCATATAGCAATAGTTATGTACATAGTTATTAGGGATCTCAGGGCTGGCGCTTACTTTGCTCAACGGCTGAGTTTAGCCGTTCAGCGAGGTAATGCCGCCAGCATCTTGGGAACCCTGCCGCATGGGGGCGACTGTAGATACTTATTAACATAGTTATTAAGTAATTGTGTTATTATTATTTTAAAAGATGTGCTGCTGAGAGTTTTTTGCCACTTTTTCTCCTCAGCGTCCCTTTCCTTGCAAAGTGGTGTAAATGCATATTCAAAAAATATGTTGACGTCATTGATCTCCTATAAACAACTAGATACACAAAGATCTTACTAAAACAATTTAAAATACGTCCAAATAAGGGTCCATTGTTAACGTCCAAATAATGTACAATAAAGCAAATGAGGGTCCATTCAACCGTTTGGACCTTCTTTGCGCTCGGACATTTTTAGACGGCAGACTGTGTATCTATACCGCAGCCCAAATCAAGTGTCTTATTTTGTAAACAAATATGATCGTCTAATTACCTGTTGTGATGTAACACTAAAGAAACTGATTGATCGAACCCGTTCATCATTGCTAAAATAAAGTAATTCGATCTCATGTGAAAATAGCTATGCAATAATCACAGAACAGCTTAAAATGTTAGCCGAGAAGGGCCCACGAGGGCGGCCGCGGACGAGGTTGTGGTATTAGGCGCTGCGTTCCCACAACCTCGTTCCAAACGCGATGCGTTGAACACCTTGGGGTTATAGTGGGTATAGGACCGTATTCTGGCGGGAGTCCCACATACTCACCGCGCGCCCCCTCCTCATTGGCGCGGTGAGATGCGAAAAGCATTTCCCCAAAAAAAAAAGGGTAGGGTAGTTTTTCTTTACAAAATAAGACACTTGATTTGGGATTCGGTTTAGTTGTTTATAAGAGATCAATGGTTGACGTGCAAAAATGTACACTGCTTACTTGTAATAAAGAAATTTTACTTTCACTTTTTTTACTTCATATGCAGATGTTAAAGTTCAACGTGCTACCACTGATGTGTTGTCAACGGTAACATTGCCTGCATTCACTCTTATGTTCCACGATATACAAATCTCAATGTGTACACATATTTTTGGATTACTGTCTAGACCATACATTTAAGACTCTGATATTTCAATTATACAATGATTGTAATTTGTTTTGTGTACCAAATAAAAATAAATAAGATAAGATAAATATTCTTTATTGCAAAAAAATAAAAAATATTACACAAAAGAAATAGGCTAATACAGTTAGTATTACAATTGGCGGTCTTATCGCTCAAAGCGATCTCTTCCAGACAACCTTTGGGTAGAGAATTCGGCGTATGAATAGGTAGCTTGTTGACCAATATTAAATACCTATCACTAGCTGGTACTTAAGATAAGTACCTACCTACATAAATAAATAAAACTTATTTACCTACTAATAATAATTATACTTATGAGTATCACTTTTTAAACTTTCACGGTTTGTATACATATTAATTAGATAAAAACGGGAATTACCGTGTTAAACATTTATTATTGATTTTATTGTTGAGTTATTATTATTATTGAGTTTAGTAATAAATGTTTAACACGGTAATTCCCGTTTTTATCTAATTATAATGTATACTTATGAGTATAAATAAATAAATAAATAAGGATCATCGTCTCATCGTATTGGTAGCTACAAGCCCCGACTCACCGCAGTCTCCTCGTGTCGTCTGTCGGCCGGCGGCGTGAGGTGCGCGCGCGGCCTCGCGTCCTTGTCCTTGGGCGCGGGCGGGGCGGACGGCGCGGGCGCGGCGTGCGGCGCGTACGCGGCCGGCTTGCCCGCGGACGGGCTCGGCGACGGGCCGCCATTGTTTGTCAGTGTTGGCTTCACTAGTTTGCCAGTCTGAAATGTTCAGAATAAAACAGTTTATTAATGGACTCAACAGTTCGTCATTTGCCATTGTTACTTAACAGAATATTCCTTACAAGAAACAAACAAAAAACCGACTGTATGAAATGACCATGCCAGATTCTGCCCCACCATCAACCGCAAGTTGTACAAGATAACGAATAAATGTAAAAATATCTCCGTTTTTTATTAAAATTATTGGCTTAAAATAAACTTATGTACAAGTTGCGATTCGAAAAAAACAGCTTAAGGCGAGGCCATTGGGCCATCTGAGCCTAGTGAGGGGGTGAGGTGCGGGGCGAGGGAGGGGCGAGAGAGGGATGACGCGCATTGATCGGGGTCATTACTCGCACAGGTACACAGAGTAATCGTAACCAGTGTCCTCACTGTGACGTCACAGCTCGCTACCCATAATAATACATAATATACAGAATGTCCCACGGATAGACGATATATCGAAGTCCACTTGTCGGTGCCAACATTATCGACCCATTTAATGCCAAATAGGGAAATCCCAGCAGAGCTCGGTGGCGCAGTGGTTGAGTCAATGGACTTGCAATATGGAGGTCCCAGGTTCGATTCCCAGCCAGGGCAGCCATGTACCAATGAGTTATCCTCGTTTTTTTCGACGGAAAAACTTACGTACATTTACCGAGTGCTCTCAAAACGGTGAAGGAAAACATCGTGATGAAACCTGCATGTCGTAGAAGAAGAAAAAAAAATCTAAGGCATGTGAAATCCGCCAACCCGCACTGGGCCCGCGTGGTGGATTATGGCCCGAGCTCCCTCGATGTAAGGGAAGGTCTGTGCCCGAGCAGTGGGGCAATATAAATAGACTGATGATGAGGGATATCCCAAGTCTCACAGCTTCGGAGTTACTTATTTCAATTTTCGCGATTGTCGGAAAATATTTCTTTCAATCTTGAACTTTTGTCTATACTAAATGTTGTCGCACATTATGTCAACCGTATCATCATCACCCCTCCTGTTCACCTCTCGCCGCCAACCAGGCTTCAACTTCTACACTGGCCCTAACACGGGCTGTGCTCGTGACTATCCCATACCACACCCACTAATATTATGCGCAAGTTTGGATGGATGGATGGATGGATGTTGCTGAATGAAACTTTACAATAATATAGCTCATATTATACATCAAAATAACACATAGGCTATAATTTATAATCCTGCGCAGACGAAGTGGTGGGCAGAAGCTAGTTGACAATAAAGTAAAGCAATTTGTACTTTTAAACGTATTTATTTATACGGAAGGTCATAAGCAGACATACGTTAAACCGACCGTCCGGAGTGGGTTCAGTGCAATCAAATTCGCGTCTACAGGTTATATATTTTAATTATTTTTTAAGTTATTTATATTGACGTATGATAGTATGACGTAGTAGAATAAAATACTATGTTAATACTAATCTGACGGAAAAAAAGACCTGTTATAATAGGAATGTCAATTAGGTAATATTGTTGTAACAAAATCAATAAAAGTGAAAAATTGGAATAATCAAATTATTTGCTAGGGGAATATATTTTGAAAGTACTTTCACGCGATTTAATAAAAAATGGTAATAACCATAGAGATTACATTACAACAAATCTGTCTTTGACAAATTTAAGTGACAAACTGTCAAGTGTATCAATAAAACTAAATAAATGACGATCTTTTTAACGTGATGTTAGGTAAGTATTATTATTGGTGTCAGGTGTGACGTCAGTGATGGTGAAATCTGGCCCGTGTTATCACTGCGTAGGGTAAAACATGACACACATTATGTGCTGTTGACTGTACTTTTAAAAGTAGGCACAGTGTATATTGAATCAGTCTATAACTACGTAGCTATTGAAATTTAGCCCGTATTATCACTGTGCTTAGAGTAAAACAGGTATATATCGCACACCACATTACAAACCACAGCTACACTTGCATAGCTATTGAAATCTGGCCCGTATTTATTATCACTGTGCGAGTGTGCGTAGAGTAAAATGTGGCAAACTTTATGTGATGTTCACTGTACATAGTTTTACAAGTAGCAACTACGTATAAACTATTTTAAGTTCGATTGCTGTTTGTTTGTTTGCTCTGTGGGACAAATCACCGTCAATAGTCATTTGTTTTGGCCTGTTCCACTTTGGTCAATTTGGAAGTTACTGATCAGCCCCCCTATTACCGTTCTCAAAACGATGAAATTATACCATGTCATGGCGCGCCAACCAGAGACGCCGCTATACCAATGCAATAGCAGTGTCCCTTTCACGGCCGCTATGACATGGTATGATTTGATCGTTTTGAGAACCGTAATGTTATAGCCCCACTGTAATGTTAGCCGACTTGTCTTCATCTGCAATTATCAGACCACTGCTCGCTCCCAATATACGACACTCGACACTGGTGTTCGTGTCGCGTGTAATATGATGACTTCAAAAACATGGTTCGCAAAAAATCTATTGTGTTAAGGAATATCTGTTTTAGGTTATGAGTCCTTTTATTTATTCAAAACGATGCACAATCATTCCGTGATTAGTAAACTAATAATCTTAAAGTATAGGTGTGACCAAATTCGACTCGTATTATTTTAAATTTTATTACGTTATGACGATCGTGGGAGCATTCCAACTATTCCAAGGTAAAGACCAAAGTGGAACATTTGGCAAAAATCGATACAGGTCCGACCTCGGCAGCGCCCAGCGGCGCACTGAAGCTCGTAGCGCCGTGCATTTGTATTTATACAAATTGTGTTTTTTCTTAAATTTTGCCTGGTATAAAAAAACGTTACAAACAACAGATTTTCATCTCATCAAGCTCTTCTATTTATAATAACCTACATTTTGATATATATTTTGTATGAATAACTGTTTTAGTTTAGACACACTACTCTGTGAAAAGACAGGAAAGGGGTATGTTTGTGATTTTTTTCTATCGAGCGAAGTTTGTCCAATCGTGTTTCGGGAGCCAACAGTCCCTAAATAGATACCCCAAGATTGATATATATTTTTTTCAGGCCTTTAATTTCAGTAGTTAGTGCCGTAGCCTTCATCGAAAAACTTAAAAACGTCCCAACACCTCGCCTTAATTAAGAATTCAAAAATAGTAAGAAATTGAAGCGATTTATTCATTGTTTTTGTTATTCTTCTATAGGAGTTGCGAGAGTAGTAGAAAATGATACTGATTATGATTATGCAATATGAAACCTGTAATAAGCCCCCAACAAAATGATAGGTACAGCTTAAATGATCACGTAGTTTTAAGATAAGATAAGATAAATACACTTTATTGCACCATAATACAGTATTAATTACATAATTGAGAAGCATGTACAATTTTGGCGGTCTTATCGCTAAAAGCGATTTCTTCCAGACAACCAACTGCAGAGGATATTATAAAAATATATTAGATAGAGGTAGAAGTGCATAGTATGTAAATATAATAAATAGTAATATCTACGTTAGATAGGTAACACAATTTACGATACTTAAACATGTAAATTATATCTATTATATACCAATATAATATATACTTGTAAGAATATAATACTTTATTAAATACTATTAATAAATATAATATATAAATGTAAATATATATTAATAATAAATATATATATATATACATACACATACATATAAATAACAGTAGTACTTAAATAAACACACATAACACAGGATATCGACAACAACCAAAGTGAGGTGAGGAAAAAGAAGAGTAAGTATAGGTATCAAAGTGTCAGAAAATGTTCCTTTACCTGTCGTTTGAAAATGGGCAGGGACTCCGCGAATCGTATCGAGACAGGTAGGGAATTCCAAAGTCGGATTGCTTGAGACGTGAAGGATTGTCGATAGAATTTAGTAGAAGAACAAGGAAGGTAAAGGACAAGATTTTCAGAAGAGCGAAGAGGGCGATTATGAGTAGTGCAAAGGTACTGAAAACGCTCCTTTAGATATAAAGGAGTTGAGGGATTGAACAGCACCGAGTAGAGAAGAGCAAGAATGTGAGCATCTTTACGTCGACGAATTGGAAGCCACTTTAATTTGCTACGGAATTCCGAAACGTGATCGTATTTACGTAAGCCAAATATAAACCGTATGCCCAGGTTCTGGAGACGTTCGAGTTTATTTAGGAGATCAACAGTGAGATCAGAGTAGCACGCGTCTGCATAATCCAGGATTGGCAAGAGCAGGGATTGTGCCAGAGCAATCTTAGTGGTAGTCGGTAGGAAATTGCGAAGTCGCCTTAACGATCCAGTGGCAGCAAACATCCTCCTGCTAACCTCGGCCACCTGAGAGTTCCAAGACAACGTTCTATCAAAATAGATGCCAAGGTTTCGAACAGTCTCACTGTACGGTATACGGACACCATCAAATACGACCGGTGCCAATTGATTGAAATCAACCCTAGATATGAAAGAAGAGCTGCCAATAATGATAGTTTGAGTTTTGCTAGGGTTGACTTTAAGACCGAACCGTTTGCTCCAGTCTAAGATTAAATTTAAATCAGAGTTGGTCGTATTTATGGCATCAGTGAGACTGCCGATAGAAGCCTGAGAATATATTTGAAGGTCGTCTGCATACAGGTGGTAGGAAGAAGAAAGTTGACGTGTGATGCTGTCAATGAAGATGGAGAACAAGAGAGGGGATAACACGCCGCCCTGCGGGACACCTGCCGAAGTATTGCACCAGCTAGAGTATGAATCCTCAATCCGGATACGTTGGCGGCGCCCGTACAGGTAGCTATGAAACCAATCAATTACCGTAGGAGATATGTTAAGAAGACCGAGCAGTCCCAGCAGGATCTCAAAATCAACAGTATTAAACGCATTACTGAAGTCCAGTAGCGTCAAGACCGTAAGCTGCTGATTTTCCATACCGAAACGAATGTCGTCGGATATTTTAATGAGTGCTGTAACCGTACTATGGCCTGGTCGGAAACCGGATTGGAAAGGATTGAGCAAATTGTTTCTAGAAAGGAAATAATTCAATTGCGTGTGTACTAGACGTTCCAGGACTTTGGAAAGGAAAGGTAGTATCGAGATAGGACGATAATCGGACATGGAGGAAGGATTAGATTTTTTAGGCAAAGGAATAATCTGCGCATCCTTCCAAAGGGTTGGAAATTTACAGGAAGTGATGGAGTAGTTAAGGATTTTGGTTATGACAGGAGTGAGTATGTCTATCAATGGGACAATCATATTACGGCTTACACTATCACATCCGACGGCATTTGAGGCGATGGAAAGGGTGGTCTTCCGAACATCACTATCAGTAAATTGAGTAAATAAGAATGGTGAGAAATCAGGAGTTGGTAATGATGAAAGAGAATTAAGAGTATTTGTTTTGGTACCGCTATCGAGGGCAGATGACGAAGAGAAGTGTTGATTTAATAACTCGATGTTAAGATCTTTGGGTACACTACTGTTGCGTGCTTTACCAACTCCCATGGTTCTTAGAAATTTCCAAACTTTGGCTGGATCCCCATTTTCTACAGATTGGTGTATATGGCGTCGTTGCGCATCCCTACACGCCGTATTGCAGCGATTCCTCAAAAGATGGTATTTATCTCGGTTTCTGTCCGAAGAGTTTAATTTGAATTTGGCCTTGGCCCGATTTCTCTTTTCCATTAAAATTTTAATCTCATCAGTAAGCCATGGCGCAGGAAGATGCTTGACTTTGACCGGACGTACTGGCGCATGCACGTCATACAGTTGCGTCAATAAGGAGTTGAAGACTTCAACTTTCTCATCAACAGATTCAGCTGAATCAATAATGGCCCAGTCAGTCTGGCGGGCATCCTGTTGAAGACGTTCCACTTTCATACCACCAAAATTGCGCTGTAACAGAATTCTGGGTTTGGGTTTTGGGGGACGAATTTTGTAAGAAAGATAAATCAAATCATGATATGAAAAGGCATCAGCAGTGAATTGGCCATGTTTAGCAACATGATTGAGAGATGAAACTATAATTAAGTCAAGAAGGGACGGCGTGCAATTTGGAAAGAAATGCGTGGCTCGCGAAGGGAGAATGTGCATGTTGCTGCCTTTGACCAATGTTTGAAGGCGACGACAACGTGTGTCGTTTCTTAATAAACAAGTATTAAAATCGCCCATAATTATTGTGTGATTATACAAAGGAGAAAGATCTTCTAGGAGTTTTTCGAAAGAAGGGAAATAGTTGATACGCAGATTAGGACTGTAGTAAACTCCAAGAAGCAATTTAGAATGAGATAAGGTAATTTCCAATAATAAATATTCAGCAGTGTTAAGCGGGGGAGGCTGAGCCGAACGACTAATAATAGAGAACGGTATATGGCTACGTAGATAGATGGCAACTCCACCGTAAGAGGAGTTTGTGCGGTCGTTGCGAATCAAGTGGAATCCTGGCAAAGAATATGAAGTAGATGGTAAACAAGGGTGCAAAAAAGACTCTGACACAAGAATTGCATGGATATTTGTATTGTCGAATGTTGTAAGCATGTCAGAGTAATGCGCAGGGATACTCTGAGCATTAATATGGATAACATTAAAGTTTTTTGAGACGTCTGATAACTCAGAGACAAGAGAATCTTCGAGTGACATAGGTATACTGTGGAAGCTGTCGTCGCTGTTCAATACCTCAGATGAAGAAGAAAAGGAAAAGAAATGCTCACTATGATCGGCATCATCAGTGTCGCTATCCTGCATAAATAATAATACTTAGGTACAAAAATATATATAAATAAATAATGCAATATAAAATATTTACTTAATATTATAAACAATAAAAACTATATAAATAAATCTCCACCTGCCAGTAGTTGCAAAGAAATCGTTTACAAGAATAAATTATAGTTCTATTCAGCATTAAGAAAAATAAAAATTGTAATACTAAAAACAGAAGAAAACATAAGAAGAAATGTGAAACATTGATAGAAAATGATAGAAAACAAAAGCAAATTATGACTATTACATAAATAAAGAAATCGATTCCATTTAATAGTCAAAGAAATCGATATTGAGACGATATTGTATCGCTTTCCTACACTAGTTGAGGAAAAAAAAAAAGCTGTCAGTCAGTCGTGCGTGTGTGTTGTTTTGTTTGTTATGTCAAAGTCATTGTAATAATTTGTGTGTCGGTATACTTAGTATAATACAAATAGTGTAAAATAATTCAAGTTAACTAATGAATGAGGCGGTATTGCAATAAATATAGACATGGAATACCTACAGGGATGGAATAGTTGATAAAATGAAGTGTAAACAAAAAATAACCCTATTAACAACAACACTATCCACGGCTTAATCACGGCCAACCTGTTAGAGTTTACTTCCTGAAAGTAATACCACGCTTCCGTCTCACTATTTTGGGTGGAGAGTTGACAGCTTGGCCACCAGCACGAGTGGCAGCGGACGCAGAGGCCGCGACGGCGCCGGCGGCGGTGTCGACAGGAACGCTATGGAGCTCACTAAGCGCTGCGATCTGCTGCCGCTTGCCGTCGGCCCTGATGACGAACACGGATCCGTTTCTTGTAAAGCACTTTGCTACACCGAACCGCTTGCGTGCCGCCATGAACACAGTATGCCTCGCCTTCGTAAGGAACTCCGACAGTGTTATGCCACTACCTTTGAGGCCAGTCTTGGAGAACCATACCTTGTCCCGGACCGAGACATCCCGAAACTTGATCAGTATCGGCCTGGGGGTATCATCACTACCGCTCATCCTCCCCATACGATGGCTCCTGCTGATGTCGATTGCAGAAATCTCCGACAACTTTAAATGTTTAGCTGCAGCAGATAACACCAACTCGCTTGTATTCTCGTCTGCCCTCTCATCAACACCATGGAGGAGCAGCATTTTACGACGACTTCGCATTTCTTGCCTGTCAATCTCCTGATTCAGCATTTCGACCTGCGCCTGTAAGCTGCTCACAGCGGTCACGATGAAAGTTTTGAACACTTTGAATTCCGCTGAAAGTGTCGCAGCTGTTGCCTCTGCCGGGGGTGCACTGTCCAAATTTTCCTCGAACTTGGCCATCCTTGAGTGAAACAGTGCCACCATCTCTGCCATTGATTGTTTTAAGGACTCCATCTTGTGATTTTCTCACTATGTCAGAATGTGCAAGACAAAAGAAGTGACAATGTCTTAAATTTCCCTTGAAAGTGAAGTGATCTAAAGGATTTTGCAACCACTGGTAGGTGACTAATACTAAGTACACATAATATATAGTTAAAACTGTAGAATTATATTTAAATTTTTAAAATAAATAAGAGAGCAAAATTTTGCGTGTTACTATTTTCACGCCTACCCGCCGAAAAGTAGTTTTGTAGGTGGGGCAAAGCTCCATTGAAATGTGGCAATGTCTTTTAAGACCCTTTGATTAATTTTTTATAGCTTATCTCCTACAATCAGGACGAATCTAACAACACCGCATATGTTGAAATCCATCAAACCGTTTTGGCTGCAGGGCATGCCAAAGAATTAGGCACACTCAAAAACATAATCGTCCTTCTTGCGCAATCGGGTAAATATCAGTCTTCTCTCTTCGTCCAGAGGAGCCACCGTAGCGTCGTCACTCTGGACGAAGCAGTTCGACAGTCACGTTCACTCCCGAGCTCGTAGTGAGACTCTCGACTCTAGCTCGAGTGTAAAAGGTGTATGCGCGTATTAGTATCCTATAAGTACATTCTTCTAATTTCACTAGTCGTACCTGCATATTCTTCCTCTTGTTGGGAATGACGTATTTGCCTCCGTTCCCGCACTCGCCGGGGCGGACCACGGCCGCGTATTTCTCCTCCTCGTCGCCATTCTCCATCTCAATGCGCGCCTTGTACGAGGGGGCATTTTCTATCTCTGCGGCTATCTCTTCCGCTTTAGCTTCTGCGTCTCTGTTGGGCGAATTAGATGATTAGTCTTTTGAAACATTCACCTAAGCTAAGGGAATGCTAGTGACTGTCATTGACGTCCCAGCATGGTGTCATTGACGTCCCAGCATGGTGTCATTGACGTCCAAGCGACATATAACCACACTTACTTATAATCTTAAGTATCCTTGCGCTGCAGCGGCAGCGTATATTTATTCAATAATTACAACTTCTATACAGAACTTATGTCTAATATGCAATTGTAGTTATACATTATAGTGCATAAAAATGGCACATATTACATGGTAGGTATATGATGATATTATACAACCGGAAATAATGTTAAATGTCATAAAAATAAGCATAATTAAATTATTTAGTCAATTAATAGATATTAAAATAACAATAGTAAGTATAGCCCACCCGCGACACATGTGCTGTGCACGCCGTATACTTCCTCGTTCTTGTGCAACATGTCATTAGCGACCCGTCATTGACGTCCAAGCGACCCGTCATTGACGTTCCAGCAACACGTCGTAGGTGTCCCAGGGAATTGTTTTCGTCCCTCACACTTACCTATAATCTTGAGTATCCTTGCGCTGCAGCGGCAGCGTATATCCCGCCAGCGAGTGGTCGTAGGTGCTGTGCACGCCGTACACTTCCTCGTTCTTGCGGAACATGTCGTTGGCGTCCCAGCCGTTCGCGCGGTGGTCGAGCTCGAGGTCGTCGAGCCGCGCGTCACCGTTCAGCGACGGTGTTTCAATGGTGTCGCCATCGCTGCCGTCCCAGGGCTCCAAGTGACGCTCCTCGGCAGTACGGCCGTTGCCTAAGGGACATTACAATGTTTTGTATTTGTGAGATGGTCTAACAGAGAACATTATGGAAAGTAGATATCATGATGTATGGTGCTGAATGATGGCCTCTCAAAAAGCAGCCGGAAAACAGACTGCATTGCGCAGAAATGGGAATGCTGAGGTGGGCTGGTGGCGTAATAAGACGGACCACGTCATGAATGTACACATCCGTGGCGATTTCAAAGTGAACCGACCACATCCTGCGGCTTGAAGGTTAGCTTCTCCACCGCCGAGTAACAAGACAAACACGGCTCGTGTTAGGCTCACCGTTAAACTTGCTCGAGATCGCGCTGTCTGTCTGGAACACGTCGTGCGTGGCGTACTCGAGGTCGGCGTCCTTGGCGCGGACGGCGACCACATCCTGCGGCTTGAAGATCAGCTTCTCCACCACCGAGTCCACGGCGACCACGCCCTCTTGGTCCACGCGGTGAGCCACTTCTAACACAATCTGCGAACAATGCATGGCACAAAAGTTTACATTTTGCTACGTTTATATTTTGTTTTAGGATAGACGCCTTCGAAATGTAGTGCTGGAGAAGAATGCTTGGAATATAGTGGACTGACTTTCGTACAAATGCATCCATCCTACAAGAATTGGGCATCAAGCAGCGTCTATCCTCTGTAGTTCAGGCTCGCATTCTGACTTTCTTTGGGCACGTGTCTCGGCGTGGAGTTGAATCGATTGAGCGACTGGTGGTTCAGGGCAAGGTTGACGGTGCCCGAGCGCGCGGCAGGTCGCCAATTCGATGGACGGACCAGATTAGGGCAGCCGTGTCCGATCCCTTGCACGTCTGCATTAGAGAGCCAACTCAGGTGGCACGGACACGTCATGCAACGACCACCTGGACACATGACGATAAAAGTGCTTGACATAAGCACGCAGCCCGGAGGTCGCGGCAGACGTCTTACATGGATGTTCCTAATCAACAGAAACTTAAAGGATCGACATTACACCACAAATGAGCCAGGACAGACGGTCCTGGAGAAAAATGGCCAGAAGGAAAAGGCGAGACAGAAGAAGAAGATTTATTATACTGTTAAAAACAGATAAAAGTATATAGGGGGTCTCATTTAGGTTGAGATTTTCTCTCACACAGGTTTGCTGGTAGATAACTCTATCGTAGAGTTAAGCACAGCTTATGTAAATCTAATTTGATTTCATGTAACGTGTATTTATTTTGTGTAAATTAAAGAATTACAGAAGAACTACTTGACCGATTGTAAAAATTAAAGTATTTTACTATAGCCTGACTCTTGAGGTAACGAGCAAATTATATTGCATGAGAGAAAAGCATCACGGTGTTGTATTTGAGTGATATTTCGTGATCGATAAATTAATAGACTAAAAGCATACGAGCGATGGCAACTAAAAATAACAACATTTCAATAAAGTAATGTACCAATTTATTATTTACTAGCATTTGTAAACTCGTGAGGAATAAACTGGGGATCGAACGTGTAAACGCCCTTGGCCTAGCTAGATGGAGGGATGCTCTGTGCAGGAACTGGATGCAAAGGGCTGAGAATCTGGCTGAGTGAGCCTTAGAGCTACAACTCGGGTCCAACAGAATACCAGCGTTGCCGGCATCCTGTCGACAAAATTAAGATGAGTCGAGGCTTTTTTGACAACGGCAACACAGCCGCTCTATGTTTATTTGGCGTGTTTTAGCTATTATTAAAATGTATGTCTTCATCATCATCAGCCCGTATCAATCCACAGCTGGACATAGGCCTCTCTCCAAGCACGCCACTCAATCCGTTTCTCGGCCCTTTTCATCCAGTCTCTGCCAGCTACATTTCAAATGTTGCGAAATAAACGGATTACTTAGGAGACTCCTACGTCCATCATGATTGGTTAACCTGGGGATCGAACCTGAGACTTCTATATCGTGAACCCGGCGTTTCAGCCGCGCAGTCTAAACAAACACTTTCGTGCCTTTGTAGGCATGCGAGCTAAAAATAATTCACAAAACAATAACATTGAAACAATTAAGTTTATTCAAACACAGAGCATGTTTACGTTGTGTGCATTCACTAAACATATGTAGGGCTTCGTAAATCATAATGTCGACTGTACTTAATATTAAATTTTCTAATACATATAAACTGGGTTCTCTTGAATATGGCGCGAAACGATGGTTGCGAAATTATTTGATAATTTTCATTTTAATGTCTACAGTGGCTATTTTATGTTTAATATCACGTTAAATTAATCAGAAGACATCATGGTGAATTTATTGGATAATTCATGCAAGATCTGAAGTTACAAGCAATTATCAAGAGTCCCGCTACGAGCTCGGGAGGGAAACGTGACTGTCGAGCTGCTTCGTCCAGAGTGACGACGCTACGGCGACTCCTCTGGAGAAAGAGAAGACAATGATATCTCGAATATTCTATACATGACATTGGCAGACGAACTGTCGGGTCCATTAATAAAAAATAAAATATAAACTGCAGTGGATCTTATTACTATTTCGCTAACTGTTACCGAATATTGATACTCTTCTTCAATGCTTGACAATCGCGTCGCGACATTGACGTTTCATAAGTGAAAACTCTAAATTAATAGTTGTGTTTAGTGATTATTACCGAGTGCTCGAGACAAGACGAGCAAAGATTCGTGCTTTATCTTATCAAGGATTCCTACGTCATTATCGTCGGAAAAGAAAAATGATGCTTCATCCAGAGTTGCCATACTTCAGGGTTAGTATCAACGATTTTTATTAGCGCAATGTCAGCATGTTTCCCGAACAAGCAGAAATTACTTCAATAAACCCGGCTGCAGAAAAAAATCCCCTTTTAATTAATTTTTATACCCTATGACACTCCCGTAATCACGACGAACCTACCGATACCTCATACACCAAAATCCATCAATCCGTTTAGGCTACAAGATGGCAGGAATGATTGGACATACGTACACCCGAAAAACATTACCCTCCTTCTGGTGCAGTTGGGTAAAACTAGAGCAAAAAGGTCGATGTTTGAAAATCGTGGATTCTAACCTCCCATGCCATTCCACTGGAAGAAGACATTGAAGGCAGAAATAGGTATGTACTTACAGAGGTATCTCCCACCCTGGGGTTTATATAATCGACACTGCATCACTTGAAAGTGCCACTTCAATTCTTATGCTATTTACAATAAGAACTGTCCATTGTATCTAAAGGACGAGATACTAAACCGGATATTGTCCACATTGTTGCAAATGCGAGATGTTAAATCAATTTAGAAACTATGTATGCAATCTCCAGAGCACTTCACATTTATTGACAACGTATATAAAATAAACTAGAAGGCACAAGGGACCGTGCACGTCCAAGTAGCCATAAGGGCTTTTGAAAATGGCGGGAAACAATTGCGAAATTATTTGATAATTTTCATTTTAATGTCTACAGTGCTTATTTTGTGTTTAATATCACGTTAAATTAATCAGAAAATGTTCGCGAATGACAATATGGTGAAATTATTGGATGATTCATGCAAGATCTGAAATTTCCGGCTATTATCAAAGGTCCACTACGAGCTCGGAAGTGTGAGAGTGACTGTCGAGCTGCTTCGTCCAGAGTGACGACGCTACTGTGACTCCTCTGGAGAAAGAGAAGACAATGATATCTTGAATATTCTGTACATGACATTGGCAAATGACGAACTGTCAGTCCATTGATAAAATAAATAGTATATTCACAAATAAAATCCATACAGCAGGACTGTCTACCAATCTCCTCGTTAGACAAACTCTAAGATATTATTACATAGAAGTTTAGAATAAAATAAAATTACTAATGAGACTTTAGGAAAAATCGTAATTTGAATAAAGTGCAATTACTTATGCGATAAAAAATGCTAGCAAAAAATTAACTTTCGTCAAGGTCTTCTTAAATCAACAAAAAAAACACGTACGACGCTACTTCTGGTTTCTTCACGTATTCCGATTTGACAACACCCATTGCGCGTAAACGGACGGAGATGCACTCCCTTCACAACAGAGCGAGATGAGAGATCGTCTCGCCGAGTTCGCGGTACATTGACCGCTCGATCGATCGTCTCAGCCCGGGCTCAATGGCAAACATGCAATAGACGATGACGTGCAACTATGCGTCGCGCTCGTAGAATGGTACGGTTAGAACATTCTAATGGCGTAGTGAAATCAGTGTGCATGGTCGTTTAGCGAGTCTGGTGTCGAATGTAAGAACTGTTACCGCTCTGTTGTTTATAACAACAAGTTGTCAAATTAATATGTCACAAATAAGGGGTAGTTCCGTGGTAGTTCAGTTGCGATGCGGCTGGGTGTGCTGTCAGTTTTTCTATGAAGGCTACGGCATTAACTGCTAAAATTAAACGTCTGAAAAATATATATAGCAACCTTGGGGTGTCCATTTAGAGACGAATATCGATACACGATTAGACAAACTTCGCTCGATAGAAAAAAAAATCGCAATCAAACCCTTTCCATGTCTTTTAAAATGAAAATTATGTCTAAACCGAAATAGTTATTTATACAATATATATATCAAAATGTAGGGTACCATAAATACTAGAGCTTGTTTAAAAAAAAAACCTGCCAAAATACTTCACAAATTCATAAAAATACGAATATTGAGGCACTTCGCCGTGCTCTTCACTCTCGCTGCGGGGCATCTTCTATCGCACTCTTGCTTTTGACAGCCATTTAGCGACGTTTGCAACGTTTGTAGCGGCCGGTACCTGGATATCCATTTTCATCAGACCACTTTGGTGCCTCGGAAAGCAGGTCCCGGTGACTAATGTTCGGTAGTAGTTGTCAGGCCCTGTCAGACACCTACGGGTGGCCTGAATAACTCTGACAATAGGTTTGGTCACTAAATCGCACGACAAGAAGTCATATCAATATCACATACGCCAAGAAGGATTTAGTAACAATAACGCAACCCAAACTTTCTTGCCGCATACGTATAATTTGGGAATAATTTTTCCCCGGACGAATTAAGGCATAAGTTCGCCTGTATATTAGTTATGTACAGTCGATTGTAAAAATTATTTCACTAGTAAATAGTTAAAATGCAGACTGCAGTTTATATTTTTAACAAGGTCCATAAAGAACATTGTAACATTTTAATGTTAAGTATGTGAACATCTGTATTATAACTTATGGAATGCAATAAATATATTGAGTATTGAGTATATTGCAGTTTATGATAAAATTTTAACATGAATGAGGCCCTGTATAATTACTCTTAGGAGTGATCATGAACTCAGTTGATCGTGAGCTTGCACTTTCGACTGTCAAAATTGTATGAAAACTGACAGTTGCAAGACCGAACTCACACTCCACTCATATACAAAACTGTCTATGACTATCGGGCTATAGAGACAGTGAATTTAAAGAATAAATGAATTACAATTCTTCAGCTTATAAACCCGCCTTGTGAAAGTCAGATGAGCTTGCTTCTCGATGGGAATTTGCCGAGATTTTCACTTTCTAACCGGACCTGAGAATTCTATTAATTAAAAATACAATTCAGACAAAGCGAGACCAGGGTTCGCATTGCGTTCCCACAACCTCGTTCCAAACGCGATGCGTTGAACACCTTGGGGTTTTAGTGGGTATAGGACCGTATTGTGACGGGAGTCCCACATACTCACCGCGCGCCCCTCCTCATTGGCGCGGTGAGATGCGAAAAGCATTTCCCCAAGTAAAAAAAAAAAAAAAAGGGTTCGCATTGTCTAATGCTCCCACTTCAATTGGATATTCGTATTCGCTATTGGATGTTTGTCGTATTTGTCAAATACTTAACGTACACACAAATAAAACGAATATTTTGATAAGCATACCAATGAAGTGTTTGAAACTCTATTACTTAGAAATACAATATGGATGACTTTATTTTTAGTTAGACTATAGTTTTAAGTACTAATATTTAAGGTCTTGATGTGCAACTGAAAGTGTTATGCCACTTTTTCTCGTCAGCTTTGGCGCCTTTTCCTTGCAAAGTGGTGTAAATGTAAATTAAAAAAAAAATATGTCGACGTGCAAAATGTACACAATGTGCTTACTTGCATTAAAGAGATTTGACTTGCGACTTTACCATTTGTAAATGAAATACCTAAATAATTTGTATTTTATTATTTACGTATTTTGCTGAGTATTCAATGTAGCGATAATAATTACTGTGACGTCATTGGGAACTGCAACAGCCTTGTACTCATAAATAAATCGAATTTAAGTTTAATAATGAATGGGCAAAGGATCATAAAACTGGCTTCGAAGTGGAACTATTACGAGTAAACTATTCATAATAACGCTGTCATTTCTGTCGCAAACGGATTGTACAATTCCAGGCAATTTGTGAAACGGTTAGGCATTTTGCGGGAAAAAAGAATTGTAAGGCCTAAGGCCCGTATTAATAGTCTGAGCTCAAACTCTCAAGAGCGAATTCTGCTGATACACTCTCAAAACGTGAGCACCATCTCAAGTATGTCATTCATTAATAAACCAATCTTGAGGGCGTCATGTGATGTCTTTCTCAAGTCGCGGTACGACTGCAATCAGCAAATACGTTCTCAAGTGTGAGTTTGACAGTTATCTTGAGAACTGAGTTTTGTTCATTAATACGGCGTTACTCACGTGATACCCGATTCCTAAACGCGCACCTATGTTACGTTTATTAATAGGAACACCATATTGTGGTCGTTCTCAAGATTGACTTTTGAGCTGAGAGTGATTTATTAATACGGGCTTAAGAGCGGTTTCTTACTGCATGCGATGCGTATCCGCCAAAATACGTTCCGAAGTAGTCGTACAACTATTTGTAAAGTAGTTTACGCATCATCATCAGCCCGTATCAGTCCACTGCTGGACGTAGGCCTGTACCAAAGCGCGCCACTCAACCCTCGGCCCTCTGCATTCAGTCCATGCCAGCCATCTTGCGAAGGTCATCCCTCCATCTAGTCGGGGGCGTCCCACGCTACGTTTACCCGTTCGTGGCCTCCATTCGAGAACTCGTCTACCCCATCGGTTATCGGTTCGACGATAGATGTGATCAGCCCACTGACACTTCAGTTTACTGATTATATAAGCAATGTCAACCACTTTTAAATAAATAAATGTACATCGTTTTTGCATTGCTAACTATATCATAAAAAAAGTACAAAAAACTTAGGCGTAATGCAAAACATCTGAATTCTCAACCGGCCCGCGACATCCATATAATGGCTGTATTTTATCTACTACTAGGAATTTACCACGAACTACCTAATGTCGACTTTAGAGGTCTGACATTTAGGTTTAATTCAGGCTGTCGGTACTCGTAATAATAAGTTTAGTAGATAAAACCACGGTAATACATGGGTGCAGTAAGGTATCTTACATACATACATGGGCCGTTTACGCTGTGTTATGTATGGGTCTGATTAAATGGATCTTAGCTCCGGTTATTACATGGTTTCAGAGCAAACGATGAAAATTATAACGTAACATAAATAAAATATTTTAAACATATCCAGACATATAAAACAACATTGACATTATGTGTGATTCTGTCGTGGTCGCGAAATCGTCAGCTTCTGCCAACCCTATGGGATAGATGAGCGAATTTATGTGCCTAAGTATGTGATGAAGTCTACACAACGGCCGCCGATACAGTCCAACGGCTTGGTGTTTGATAAAAACAGACTGTGTCGGCAGCTTAGGTGTGTTAAAAAAAGACACAAAATTAAACTCGTGCTAACTATGTGATGGAGTCAACACAACAGCCGCCGACACAGTCCGACGGCTTGGTGTTTTAGGCCAGTCATTCTGGCGAGCGTTTGTATGGAGACCCCAACAATAACTCCTCTATCGATGAAACTTTTTTGTATACTTAATAGCATATTTATAAGAACAATTGTCAGAGAATCCAATAATATTTCGAGGCGGAAGTTACTTATTTCAATTGAAATTCAACATTATACCGTATCTTTTTCTGGAACAATGTTATGGTCATAATTCTTTTTCTATAAATTGTATTTTATTAGTGTGCTTCTGTACATTCATAAGTAAAACTACTTTTTAATTCGAAAGTGTAGGTATTTTAATAAAATGTCTTTTTTGGCCGTAGTTTCCATAGGATAATTGCTCCGCCGGGTTTCTGTTTTTAATATGCCTTCAAATTATTATTTCTAGTATAAGTACGAAAATCCAACAAAAAAATCCAAATGAAACAATTCATTATACAGAATTTGTCTTTTAACTATCTCTGGAAAATTACTCTATCAGATATTTTTTACAATTGTAATGAGATACCCACAAATAACCTGATTTCAAAAGAATCCAACAAAATATCCAGGCGGAACACCATTATTTCGAAATACCTATCAAGCGCAGGCCAGCGCGGGGCCCGAGGCGGGCGAGGGGCGTCGAAAACCGGTCGCGCGGCGGGCGAGTTTCTTCAAGTAGGTTAATAGGTACAGCTAACAGAAGATCAACACTTTGGACTAAGTACCGTTCTTATTATCTGCGTCGTAAGAGTTGAAATCGTGCGAATGCGAGCGAGTATTAGAATTGATCTGCTGTTGTCCGTACTATACGTATGTATGTATGTATGTATGTATGTATGTATGTATGTATGTATGTATGTATGTAGGAGGTTGATCTAAACATCGCAATTTAATTATTATTATCGTCATCGTTTCGAAACATACGAACGCAGTAAATGTAATATGCGTATTGCCTTGTATAAGTTGAGTATATAGTGTGTGTTTTCTTCGCGACACGGGGTCTAGGATAAACTAACCCAGAGTGTCCTTTAGAGTGTCTTTAACTTAATTGGGCGCTTAGTGTTTTTTTATGTTACTTCCAGCTTTAAGAAACGCCCCTGTTGTGAATCTATACTAAATTATTTGCAATTTTGTCGAAATCTAGTCGCGTGCATGTCTCACGCTGGTGCATGAGATAGTGTTTGATAATTTCGCCACGCCAAACAGCGGGCGTATTGGTCGAGTGGCTGGAGCGGTCGCCTCCCGTGCACGCGGTTCCGGGTTCGATTCTTAGCTAAATATATACGTTTTTTTTTGTTTGTTTCGTGTTTTATTTTGTATTTTATTTTAATTGTGTTTCGAATTTGGTTAGTATTTTATCAAACATTTTGTTGTAATTATCTTTGAATTTTATTTGAGCATAAACTCTGAACTCATTTATACCGAAGTAGGTGTATTAGGAGAGCTGGGAATCTGTCTGTACTAGATTACTTGCAATTTTTTCGAAATCTAGACGGAGCGGTCCGTTCATGTCTCACGCTGGTGCATGAGATATGCTTGGTAATTTCGCCGGGCTAAACAGCAAACGAATTGGTCTAGTGGCTGGAGCGGTCGCCTCCCGTGCACGCGGTTCCGGGTTCGATCCTTAGCCTAAATATATATTTTTTTGTTTCGTGTTTTATTTTGTATTTTATTTTAATCGTGTTTCGAATTTGGTTAGTATTTTATCAAACATTTTGTTGTAATTATCTTTGAATTTTATTTGAGCATAAACTCTGAACTCATTTATACCGAAGTAGGTGTATTAGGAGAGCTGGGAATCTGTCTGTACTAGATTACTTGCAATTTTGTCGAAATCTAGACGGAGCGGTCCGTTCATGTCTCACGCTGGTGCATGAGATATGCTTGGTAATTTCGCCGGGCTAAACAGCGAACGAATCGGTCTAGTGGCTGGAGCGGTCGCCTCCCGTGCACGCAGTTCCGGGTTCGATCCTTAGCTAAATATATTTTTTTTATTGTTTTTTTTTATTTATTTTTTGTTTTGTATTTTGTTTCGTGTTTTATTTTGTATTTTTAACCGACTTCCAAAAAAAGGAGGAGGTTATCAATTCGTCGAATTGAAAAATTAATTGTGTTTGGAATTTGGCTAGTATATTAGGCAGATCACCCTCACTTCTAGATTTTTGTGGTTGCAGTTGCGATTACATATTATTAGTAGGTGAATATCTCACGCTCATCGTACAAGTGTAGAATTTAAATTTGCTTAGCTGTAGTCGTCAGTATGACGTAAGTAATAAGACCTATGCCGCACGCAAATATACCCGTAGTCGATGTGCGAGCGAGTTGAAAAATAACAAGCTGTCTTTGTTACTCGAGGGGGTGAGGGGGGTCCGATCGCATGTAGCACGGCGCACCGTTCCGCTGAATCACTTATTGACTGATAATCTATTTTGATTCTAATAATATCACAATACAGTAGGGTTTTATATAACAGATAATTATAATTTTAAGAAATAATTTGATACACGCACACCAAACGAGATCCCACGGCGAAAAAAAAGTGTTTTGCCATTGTCCGTACTAACTTGACATATGTTGTCGTACTTATGCGTTGATGATACGGGCTAGATTACGTTTTGTGTTTGTTGGCGTAGGTACTATCGTCTCGGTCGAGCTTACTTAAACATTCCACGTAGTAGGTACCTAGTAAGTACACATAAAAACACATCAAGTTGTAACACTTTGGACCGCTCCAATCTATATATCTATCTGCGTCGTTAGAGTTGAAATCGTACTGAAAGTGTTACTATTGATCTGCTTTTGTCCGTACTAACCTTGACTTGACATGTTGCGCTTATGCGCCGATGATACGGGCTAGATTACAATGGTTTTGTGTATGTTGGCGTAGGTACTGTTGTGTCGGTCGAGCTTACTTAAAACATTCCAAAATCAGATCAAGTGTAACACTTTGAACCGTTCTTATTATCTGCGTCGTAAGAGTTGAAATCGTACTGCAAGTGTTACCATTTGTTTTGCTATGTCCGTACTAACCTTGAAATGTTGTCGTACTTATGCGCCGATGATACGGGCTAGATTAGAATGGTTATGTGCATGTTGGCGTAGGTCGGTCGAGCTTTCACCACTCGGTAACGAGTTAACCTAAAATAAACCTTATTCGTATAACTGTAGGTAGAGTACAGAATCCTATCTCCAAAATATTTGTTCATAAATAAATAAATAAAATAAATAAGATTTATTATAAATTGACTTTGACTTTGAAGAACAGTTCGACTAAGATCGTAAGTATGTTCATAATGATAAGAAAAATCGAACTTAGCATTTTTCTCAACTCTAATTTTTCGTCGATTTCTAGAAAACGCTTGTCCGCATGGATCTTTACTGGACTTTAGTAAAGAGTTAATCTACAATTAACCTTATTTGTATATGAGTAGACAACAGAATCCCATCTCCAAATGTCTCCTCCGCTCCGTCCAATTTCTCGTCCGCGTTCCCGCTGTTCTGTACGTGTAATAGGAATAAGGTTGTTAATCGGCCGCAGTAGCGATCCGCGCGCAGTGGCGCATGCACCGCCGCGTTGATTAGAAATATTTGAATACAACTCTATTTGATATTTTGTGCTTCGCCTGCATTTTTTATTGGAAAACTTGAAAAGCAGTTTTAATAAGATAGTCTGTTCATAATGACAAGAAAAATCGGGCTGAGCATTTTTGGAAACCCCCATTTTTCGTCAATTTCTGGATAACGCTTTTCGGTCTGGATTTTTTATTGGATATTCATAACTACTTTCGAAAGTAATATTTTAAATACATAATTAAATAGAAATTGGAGTGAGTAATTATCCCTTGGAAATTACGGCAAAAAAACACATTTTATTAAAATATATATATTTCCATATGGAAATATGGTTGGATATTCTGTGAACACATGCCTATAGGTAACTAAAACTTGTAAAAAAAGAATTTTGGATAGAGCAATTTTCCTGTAATTGATACCACGTAATTTAAGTTTGACCTTGAAAATACCTAACTTCCGTTTCTACAAATTATTGGATTCTATGTCAATTCCAATCTACATATGGTACTCTATCACTGTGCCAAATTTCATAGATAGATGAGTTACTGCTAGGGTCAACTCCTTTAATGACTGGCCTATTTGATAAAAAATAGACTGTGTCGGCTGTCGGCAGCTCTGGTGTGTAGACTCCATAAAAAAGATACAAAAATAAACTCGTGCCTAAGTATGTGATGGAGTCTATACAACAGCTGCCGACACAGTCCGACGGCTTGGTGTTTGATAAAAAATAGACTGTGTCGGCGGCTGTCGGCAGCTTTGGTGTGTAGACTCCATAAAAAGACACAAAATTAGACTAGTGCCTAAGTATGTGATCGAGTCTACACAACAGCCGCCGATACAGTCCGACAGCTTGGTGTGTAATAAAAACAGGTTGTGTCGGCGGCTTTGGTGTGTACCTCCATAAAAAAGGCAAAATGAAACTCTAACAAATGCTTTATCTCCGCAAATGTACAATCCAACACTCTGGCTGCGATCTAGTGACCGCTGATCGCGCGGGCGCGGCGGCCGAGGCTCGTGAGCGTATTAAGAGAGACAAATCACTGTGTTGAGGATGTGATGTCCAATAAAAGATTGTATCACTTCAACTATGTTTTAATGGATTATAGTAAAATAAAGCTTGATACATGTAAGTAATGGATGGTGCCGAAGAACGAGTGCAAGGTAAGTATCCTGTTTTGTCCGCAGCGGCGCGGGAGTCGCCGCAACTTCACAGGTAAGTAGTTTGTAGTTAATTTCGCGTAAGTTGCGTAGACACACTGATTAAACAAATAGCAAATTACGCCATTATTTAACTTGTGGTACTACTGTACTGTATACTAATACTGTGATAAATCTGTAGCGGTTGCATTTTGTTATGAGTGCGATAGCGTTTAGTTTATTTATTGCTATGGTTTAGTAATGTTTGTGTCGAAATAGGCACAGAATACTTTCAGTATTCATTGTAATGGACGATTGCAAACGGAATGCGGATCAAATGTATAATATATATTTTAATATTAGCTGGCAACGTCGCGCGTTGTTGGGCAACGCTGCCGATTTTGTTGAGCGTCACGTGTTGCGCATCAATTGTTAAAACAACCTAAATACTACCTTAATTTGACAGGCTGAACCACGGATTTTGTATGACTAAGTCCCATGAACATTGGTGTAAACAACCGCCTAACATTTAAGTCGCGTTTATCAGTACGAATTATCGGTATATGTAAAACACTAAATTGGCAATAGACAGGACATATGCTAAGAGAGAAGAATGAGAAATGGACAAAAATAATATCAGGGTACCACCCTAGGAATGGCAAAAGAAGTAAAGGGCGACAAATGAAACGCTGGGAAGATGATATAAAAAGAGTTGTTGGTCCAGAATGGACAAGGATAGCGAGAGACAGAAGAGATGGAAATCTTTAGAGGAGGCCTTTGTCGAAGGACAAGCTGTTGCTGGGAAATAACCGATCGTCGTTAACCGATTAAACGTTAAAACACAAATTTATATTAATGTTATTTATGTAAATAACATTGTAAATATACTTTATTACGATAAATACTAAAATTAAACAATACAATACAAAAATAATACAACAAAAATTATACTAAAATAAAAGAAATACCTTACATTGTAATTCTTAAATGGCATTTATTGCTTATTTTATTTTTATTTATTTTATTTATCGGTACGAGCATAAGGATTCCATTACAAACAATCAGACAGCGGTCTGCAACCTCTTGGAGTTGCGAAAAAAACAAGTCAAGAAGAAGTCCAAAGATATGGCCGTTTATGCCGCATTTTGCCGCATATTTAAAGGAACCGCAAGGGAATCACAACCTATAGGGCGTTGACCTAAAATCAAAAGACATTGCCATATTTCAATGGAGCTTTGCCCCACCTACAAAACTACGTAATCATTTAAGCTGTACCTAACATTCTGTTGGGGACTTATAACAAGTTTCATATTACATAATCATAATCAGTAGGTACCATTTTCTACTACTCTCGCAACTCCTATAGAAGAATAACAAAAAAATGATTAAATCGATTTCTTACTATTTTCGAAATTCCTAAATAAGCTGTTTTTTTAGAATCGCAACTTGTACAAAACTTTATTTTAAACCAATATTTTTTTATAAAAAACGTAGATATTTTTACATTTATTTCTTAACTTGTACAACTTGCGGTTGATGGTGGGGCAGAATCTGGCATTGTCATTTGGCAAGAAATAATGTACGATGCTCCCACTTCACATGGCTATTCGTATTTGCCTATTTATTATAATTGCCGTGTGGTAGAATGTGTGACAAAATATTCGTCTTATTTGCCTATTCGAAGAACACAACAAATACGCATTTCGCCGCTTTCGCACGCTTGTCGTATCGCACGCCTGATGTTTGTGTGTTTATATTTGTCTATCATGTTTGGACGGTCGTATTTATCTGTATTGGCATATTATTATTTATTTATTTTTATTTAATAGCCTGCAACGTTCCACTGCTGGGCCTCTCTCCAATAATTTCTGTCCCTAAATCTAATTTATCTTTTCGTTAGAGCAATATTACGGTGTTAATTTTTTTTTCGTAAAATTCTTCCCAGAGGGAAAGGCAAAGCCAACTAGGGCATACAGCCTGGTGTGATGTTAATAGAATGTCTGAATTCTTATAAATACATACATATATACGAATATAACCTAACCTAAACCTACGCACACCCCTCCCAAACCCCTAAACGAAATATCTCAATGATCCACGCAAGCATCAAGTTATGCAAAAGGAAACCGTGCTAAGAGCACAAAACTTCACAAACACGACTTCTTTCGATCACTCCAATTAATAGAAACGTTCGCGGACATCTCCTGATTAACTTAACGTGATCATTAATCACTAAATTCCGCGGAAACTATTTAATTAGATTTTTCACAAAAAAGTAGCTAATGACGTTTCGCGCGCTTTTCAAGGAATCCTTACGGTGTTAAGTTGCGTTGCAGGGAACCCTATCGAGTGTACTCGCACTGGTAGTTTTTTAATTTCCCAACCCCGACTCCGACCCCTGACCTTTGCCTACTCTGTGAATGGGCGATACGGCGCCGTTCCGTGCGAGCGAGCACAAAAATGTGAATGGCCACATTTCGTTGGCTGATAAGCGTTCGAGAGGCAACTTTATGTGATAGCGATAAGTAAACCACAATATTACTGCTTTCTTGACAATATCGTGATCGAGACTACATCGAAGACAGAGAAAAGTATACAGGGGGCCTCAATAAGGTTGAGTTTTTCTCGATAACTACTTGTTCGTACTACACGTTCCGTGCCTCAAAAGGAATCCTTATAGGATCACTTTATTGTCCGTCTGTCTGTCAAGAAAAGTGTGGATGGTCCAAGTTGACATTAATACCAAATACTTTGCAACCTCATGAAGCCGTGAAAAAATCAAACTTCTACATCAACGCAATCAAAAGATATGGCCGTTTATGTCGCATTTTCGTTTATTCTTTATTGTACACGAAACATATCTTTATATAAGTGACAGTGAGAAAGGATGTACACGGCGTGCTTATCTCTTAGGAGAGATTTCTTCCAGCAAATCCTAGTTAATTAAAAAAAAACATATAGATACATAAGTAGTAGACATACAAGCTTACGTGCATATTAATATTACTCGCATATTTGTATGAAAATGCAAGAAAACCAAAACCTATAGGGTACTTCCCGTTGACCTAGAATCATGAAATTTGGCAAGAAGCTAGGTCTTATAGCACAAGTAAAGGAAAAAATCCGCGTTTCTGAGATATAGGTCTTGACAGACGGACAGTAAAGTGATTCTATAAGGGTTCCTTTTTTCCTCTTGAAGTTCGGAACCCTTAAAATGAGACCCCTGTCTATTTTTTAAATATATTTTCGGTTTACTATTCTCCACTGTCTATCTTAAAATGAGTTCAAAGGGTTCGTCAGGGTCGTGGGCGGCCAAAGCGGGGGCTTTGACCGTCTGGGGTGGTAGTGACCCTGGGGATGGCGGCAATGTGCAATGGCAGGTAACGTCTCGGGACTTTGGGAGGTTCTAGGTACAGTATACTCCTCCTGGGACGACTCTCATGGCAGTAGAGGGTTCTGGAGCGTTCTGAAAGCACTAGATCGCTCGGTATTTGTGGGTAAAGGTAAAAAAAAAGCTTTTTACGCGACTGCGCAAGAAGGAAGGTATTATACTTATTATTAATTGGGCTCAACCTAATCTAATCTGAATGGGTTCCTGGAGGAAGATTGAGAAGTCCATTTCAAAGCAGAGCCTGACAATTCGACGCTCATGTCATAAAACTTGTTTGAACTTTCATATGTTAGGTAAGTTCGAATTGTGAGAAATAAGATTCATTCACCATAGGGCCTAGCTTTGACGCTAGTAAAATAGAAAGGAAAAGGTCTGAGATTAACATTTGCTAACGACAATCAAAGTCACTTTGGCTGGGCTCTCTGATCCACTATGGATCCATGTTTTAAAGGCATGTATCTACAGATGAATGGAACGACGCAGGATCGCCATAGTATGTTTGGTGCTGGCGAAGCTTCGGCGCCATATAAATTAACACACTGGCTAGATTTTAAAAGAACCTTTGGCTAACCAGCAAGGTAAAAGAACCTTTGGATAACTGCACTGAATTCAACTACAAATACTCGATCTCGCTCGCACAGTACGTCGGGCGCATAGCTCATTCACAGAGTAGGTACGGCAAAGGTCAGAGGTCACTAACGGGCTACAAGCTAAAATTAAGATGTTTCTGAGTATTTTTCTATCTCTACAGCAATGCTGCAACTTCAACCAATCAAATTACCGTAGATTATACGGAAATTATGTCTCACGGGTGTTAGCCAACATTACAACACCGAATTCATTATTTTGTTGCTTATTATTGGGGCAGAACTGCTGATATGCCTTTTTAAGCATATTGATCTGTAGCAGTCGACGTATAATGTCCTCCAGTACCTCTGCAGACCATTCCACCAATATACGTTCATATTTTTCGTGACTCTTATGTCATTAATCCGCTCTAAATAAATACCAAACTAGCGTACGGTCGGAGACAAAGAAAGGTGTACAAGAGAGTTTTAAGATTCAGATTTTCTCAAAAACGATTTGGTCGATTGTATAAATCATTTCACTGTTAGATAGATAAAAGTTAAAACTATGTAACTGTAGGGAATCATTAAAATCGGTGTAGTAGTTCTTGAGAAAATATCAACCATATTGGGACCCCCTGTATACCTATCTCTGTCTTCGACTGTATCATACTCTTCAATACTGCTTATAACATTTTCTTTTAAATCGGTTAAGATAGTACAAAACATTAGTTTAACAACATTAATTGGTTTGGCACCATGTGTGTGCCTGCAGTCGGTGCAGGCGAATATAATAATAATATAGAGACTCTCGCTAGACAGTTGTGTCAAGAGCCGGCTGCAGAAGGCAGTGCTGCTGGACACGGCACGCATTGTGAGGAGGTTCCTCTCTCTGGGATCCTAACCTCCGGCAGCTTGGATACGCTTGCCGGCAGGTGGTGTATTTATATACACCGCTGCCCAAATCAAGTATCTTATTTTGTAAACAAATATGATCGTCTAATTACCTGTTGTGATGTAACACTGAAGGAACTGATTGATCGAACCTGTTCATCATTGTGAAAATAAAGTGATCCGATCTAATAATGTGAAAATAACTATGCAATAATCATAGAACAGCTTAAAATGTTAGTAGGATAGGGTAGTCTTTGTTTACAAAATAAGACACTTGATTTTGGCTTCTGTATATGTCTAATTCTTTGTCCCGCTCTACAGCCTAAACGGCTTGACGGAATTTAACAAATGAAGTGTCGTTAGATTCGTTTTGATTGTAGAAGTGACATAGGGTATAAAAAATTAATCAAAGCGGCTTAAAATTTTGGCAGTCGTTATTTTATATATTTATCTACATGCATTTTTATAATTGTCATTGAAAATAACAATTATAAAATAAGAACACAGTAGGCCTTTGACATGGCCTAACGACGGCTGTCAAGCGACAACAACCGGGACCAACTGCTTAACGTGCGCCCCGAGGCACGAAGGGGCTCAGATGAAAGTGTCACTAGCGGCCACCCATCCAGGTCCTGACCTCGCCCAACGTTGTTTAACTTGTACGGTGGAACACAGAGAAAGGTGTACAGGAGAGTTTTTAAGATTGAGATTATCTCAAAAACTACTTGACGTATTGCAAAAATTCTTTCACTGTTTGATAGATAATAGTTAAAACTATGTACTGTAAAATAATTATTAAATTCGGTCCAGGAGTTTTTGAGAAAATCTCAACCTTATTGAGGCCCCCTGTATACTTGTCTCTGTCTTCGACTGTACGATCGTTTTCAAGGTGTACTGTGAGCCCGAGCGAATAATGATATTAAGGCTCGATTTCAGCAGTTTCTATTACGAAGCACAATGAACAATATTGCTTAAAACTGCACAGCGTCAACAAACCTACCTAGTTTCCCTGACAACGGCCCGGGTAGTTTAAAAAAGGTCCAAAACTGGCTCCTACACTGCGTTTATTGATCTGACCTAGTTCCCGCAGCCGTGGGGGTCGCGCACACCTCCAGCTCCGAAACGTTGTAACTGCAATGCACTTTACGTGATACGCATTGGGGGAAGCGAACTGAAGGCGGATACGGATTAATATGCAATACTCGATTATTGCATACATACATACACAAAATGAAGATAGAAAGAGACGAATAAAATATCTTTGTTGCTTACACAGACTACTTACCCCATAGACCTGTAACATGAGGGCAACCGAGTCTGCCCGCACATGAGCGCAAAATTGCTTCGCGACACGAGCAACCTAGACATATTATAGACATGGAGGCATCTATTTAATTCGGCACCCCTGTCTTCGACTCTATGCGCTCATTCGTTGACAGAATTTTTCGCGTGCAAATTTGTACCGCTTTCATGTCTATTGGGTGGTCTGTGATTGCTAAGAACGTTGTGTACCATTTTTGCACGTCAATCTTTTTCAGAATTTACATTTACACCATTTTGCAAGGAAATGGCCAACGCTGAGGAGAAAAAGTGGCAAAAACACTCTCAGCAACACGTCTTTTAAATAAGGTACTAACCCACACTTGCAATATAACATAACTCTAGATTTAGCGACTTAACACGAGCAAATGGAGTTTTCTCGGGTTAAATACTTAACCCATGGTTAACTCGATATTGCAAGAGACACTAAGAAAGATATTCCTAATAACACAGATTAAATAAAATACATTTCGCTCTTTGGCAATTCTTTATGAACATTTTTTTAAATGTGGTTTAGTGACGTAACCGACGAGCGTGCATGAAGAGATTGATCAATGTAGAGGAAGCGAGAGTTGTGTGCCAGGATCGCAGCAGATGGAAGGCCATCTCTGCCCACATGGGGAAACCAGGGTGAGTTCATGTAAACCGAAGCCCAAATCAAGTGTCTTATTTTGTAAACAAAAACTACCCTACCCAACTAACTTTTAAGCTTTTCTGTGATTATTGCACAGTTATTTTCACATTATTAGATCGGATCACTTTATTTTCACAATGATGAACAGTGGGGCTATTATAGTTCTCAAAACGATCAAATCATACCATGTCATAGCGGCCTTGAAAGGGACAGTGCTATTGCATTGGTGTAGCGGCGTCTCTGTTTGGCGCGCTATGACATGGTATAATTTCATCGTTTTGTGAATGGTAATAGCGCAGCAGGTTCGATCAATCAGTTCCTTCAGTGTTACATCACAACAGGTAATTAGACGACCATACTTGTTTACAAAATAAGACACTTGATTTGGGCTGCGGTATATGTATGGATTAGTAACCAAACTTTTGTCAGAGTTCTGGATGGGATGCTTGTCCCATAGGCTTCTTAACATTAAAAAGGCAGACGTGAGTTTATTATATGTATTTATTATTATTATTTGATATCAGGGTGTTGGTACAAGCCCAAGGGTCACTGCGACCTCAAAGGTCTATTGTGGCCGCGCACCGAGTTCTTATATCTCGCTCCCAAGGCCAACGTCCTTCAGGAATCGTATGATGCACTTGGGCGAGGGAGTTTTAATATCCTCGGGTGGCATTATGTGTCCACCTAAGGCTCGGCTTCTGTGAATGAGTGCTCCACACTCACAGAGGATGTGCATGGGGGGTTCCTCGGCTTCGCAGCAGAATCTACAGGCAGTGGTGTCGGACAGGCCAAGTGTTATTATATTTAAGGGCCTTTCATGAGCCAACTAGCGCCGCCATCTTGAAAAAATAATATCTTCCAATTTAATAAATTTTATTAAAAAAAGCTATTTACAAAATGTTTATTACGATGAATACTATTTTTCAATATACATGGCATAATTGCGACAAGCTAAGTTGTAGTTCACAAATGTGCCAAAAACGGCCGTTTTTACGCAATTATGCGAACTACAACTTACCGAAATTGAATCACGTTATAAATAAGAATTTAAAAATTGTATTTATCGTAACAAACATTTTGTAAATAGCTTTTTTAATAAAATTGATTATATTGGAAGATATTATTTTTTTTAAATTAGCGGCGCTAGTTGGCTCATGGAAGGCTCTAAGTATAATGCCTCCCCTCTAACATTTCAATTTGCATTGCGATATTAAAGAAAGTCCTCCTACAAATGTGACTATTAATTAAATTGTGTTACAACATTCTCAATAACTTGTTTAATTAACGATCCATTAGCATGCGACTGTGCTCGAGTTCATTACAATTCATTGATAAATACTAATCGTACACGCGATTTTTGGGACACGAGACTTACATTTATAAAACAATTGTTGGAACATTTATTACGCTTACAAACACAAGAGAGCCTAAAGTACGGTGGAACACAGAGAAAGGTGTACAGGAGAGTTTTAAGGTTGAGATTATCTCAAAAACTACTTGACCTATTGCAAAAGTTCTTACACTGTTTGATAGATAAAAGTGAAAACTATGTAACTGTAAAAGAATTATTAAATTCGGTCCAGTAGTTTTTGAGAAAATCTCAACCTTAAAACTCCACTGTACACTCTGGCTTCGACAGTACTGCTCTCTCTATAGAGTGCCGTAATTATTTTCCCCTTCAATTCATGGTAAAAAATACTTTCTAGACTGTTCCCAATTATTTTTTTTGTATAATTCAATTACCTACTACCCGACTGCACAAGCAAAGAAAGTTTTTTATGACAAGAACAAATTATTTCAAAAAACCTGACTGCAAAAAACTATCCCCTTTTGATTATTTTTTACACTCCCGTAATCAAGACGAATCTAACGATACCTCATACACCAAAATCCATCAAGCCGTTAGGCTACAGCATGGCAGGAAGGAATGGACATACATACATACACGTGAAAAACATTACCCTCCTGGGGCAGCCGGGTAATAACAGTACCACATTTACTTGACTAATTAATTCGCATTGCATTGCAAATAGTAAGCCATAGACGTACGAACTCATTGTGAGCTCGCACTTACGACTGTCAAAATTGTATGAAAACTGCTAGTTTTAAGACCGAACTCAAAGTCCACTCATACTCAAAACTGTCTATGACTAGTGTAACTGCGAAATTATACTATTATTGTTATTAAAAAATTTTGACGATCTCTTTACAAATAGGACTGCATTATATGTATTATATACTATTGTAAGAAAATTATGTAAAGGTGAAATAAATGAAATCTAAATCGGGCCTTAGATTGAATAAATAAATGAGCTACAATTCTTCAGGTTTAAGGCAGGCAAGGGTTGTGTGCCAGGATCCCAGCAGATGGAAGTCCATCGTCTCTGCCTACCACTACGGGAATCAGGCACGCACGAGTTTATAAATAATAATAAAAACGGCTCTATTGACATAAAATATACCGTATGTCGGTCCTGTAAACCAGACGAATCTAACTACATATCATATCTCAAAATGTATCAACTGGCGCCGGACACGTAGCGCACGGTGTCGCGCCTCAACTCGCCGCTGGTGCGCGCGCTCACGCGACTGAATGCGCTTCTGACAGCGGCACCACAGTGTGACCTGTTCGCTGAACGGTTGACGAGTGTGCTGAGAGAGTGCATGGTGTTCTGTGAGATAGATGAATGAGTGTTGGGTCTGTTTTGTATGTGTAAAAAAATTGACTAATAATATAGCTATATTTGATAATATTGTTTCCTTGATAATCTTAAATTAATTTAATGTGTATAAATATCATTTCTTATGACATAGACTGACATTTAATTATTATTATTTTTATTTGTATAAGTTGACTAAGTTATTATAATAATTATGAATTACACAGCGCATTGGTTTCTGACTGTAATGCTGTGTAAGATTTTGTAAATAAATAAATCAAGTCGTTCAGGCTACAAGATGCCACAACGGTACCGACAAGCTTACAGCCAAATAACATTACTCTTCGACTTCGGAGTCTGGTAAATACAGACGGACCGTCGGTACCCTAAGCTTGTAGCATGTGGAGAGTTTCGAAGTAGGTAATCAGACCAATAGTCCACTACAACAATACATAAATACATACATTACCATAGTAAGTTCTCACTCCATTAAGTATGTAGGTATAACTCATACATAAACCATGTTAATTAAATGTCTTCCTAAAGGTAGAGAGATCATTGTGTATTAGTGGAATCAGGAATTTATGTATCATTCAGAATCAGATCTCTTTATTGCAAGTATGTAATCGAGAATCAGGCGCGAGTTTATAAATAAAATAAATAACCTTTTTTTTAAACCTAGGTTTTTTTTCGAGGCTTTTGTCACTTGGTGACCATGCCAGCCTCATTGGGACTCAACAAATAGGAAGGGGAAGGGGCTCCCTGGACGCAAAGGAGTATCTGACGAACCTATATATCTGCACCACCTGTGTAGATATTGGGTTGGATAAGATTACATGAATGCCTCCGTTTCTTAATTCCAACCCGGCCATGTACATGTCTCTGTTGGCTTTAATATGAGTTAAATAAACATTTAACTCCACTTTGCAAGAGAAAAAGTGGCTAAAACTCTCAGCAATCTTTTAAAATAATGTCAATTACATTTTTGAAAACTAGGTAACTTTATAATTATAATTATGAACATACTTGAATGCATGGCCATCGTTTAAAATTAAATAATCTATCATCTATCTATTCTATAATGTTTCTTAGATGATTTTTTAAAATTTCCTCTGTTAACGTTGTGACACTGTCTGTTTAGTTAGGGCCCGATATAAAAAAAGTCACAAATATGCCCTTTCCATGTCTTTTAAAATGAAAATTATGTATAAACTGAAATAGTTATTTATACAAAATATATATCTAAATGTAAGGTATTATAAACACGAGAGCTTGTTTAAAAATCTGATTATTGTTGTCGTATTTGTATTTCCCTGCCAAAATTCATAAGAATACAAATATGGAGGCACTGTGCCGTACTCTTCAATCGGTGTATCTTTTATCTCACTCTCAAGTTTGACAGCCACATAGCGCCTTAAGAATAAGTTGCCAGAGTTAAATAACATGTACTCACCTCAAACTGTGCACTGAAAGTCTTGAAAACTCCTTCCCACAGGCAGCCCGACTGTGTGAGCACCTGGACGACGTCGCCGACGTGCGACGTGGCCGCGTGCATGAAGTGAGCGTTATTGTACACTCCCTCTGCTACCACGCGGCTGCGGGGCGACCTGCTGTACACAGCACAATGTTAGAGGGGAGGTTACACGTTCGGTATATCCCTACGCGAAAGAGATGAGACCACACGCCTTCGGACCCGTGTCACCGACATCGGCAAATGAGTGGCAAAACCTGAAATGGGCCTGGGCACCTCTGTCGCCGAAACGATGGTCGATGGGGTAAGTGCGTTCTAATGTGGAGACACGAGACGGGTAGAAGAAGCGTGGGCAGACTACCGGCCAGATGGGCCGATGACATCAAGAGAGTTATTGGCTCGGTGTGGACCAGACAACCTTGGGATCGGGCCACATGGAGGATTCATGGAGAGGCATATGCCCAGGAGTGGACTGTATGCTGAGGAAGAAGACACGTTCAGTCTGGCATTAGTTCAGAATGACCGGAGAATGATCGTCTAACCCATGGGATGACAGACTGATGGTCCTGACTGATGATCCATTCTGAATGATGGAATATTGATGGGAAACTGACAGTATAACCTGCTCATATCATTCTTGCAACAGTCAAACATGGCTTTGCATTGGACATGGGGTCTCAATATGGTTTAGATTTTCTCAAGAACTACATGAACGATTGTAAGAAATATTTTCCTAGTACATAGATAGTAGTTCCTAGTACATTCTAGATCTTTTTGAGAACATAACTCTCTAGTACACCTATCTCGGTTTTAGACCCAGCGAGCTTAGACGCCGGTTAGGCCATACAATTTTAGCCATTCCATTATTTAATGATACCCCTACGATGCAACATTGTAGCCTTACATACTAAGGGTAATTTATTCATTGGAATATTAATTCTAATACTAATATTAATGCAGAAATGTGTAACAAAGTCAACCATATCAACATGCTATCATCAGATAATGATCATTATGTTTAATGATTGTATACAATAAAACTGACTATCCATCCAAAATGTAAGTAGCTAAATTTACAGACAAAGGCGCATATTTATAAACGCGATTTAAAGTTATGCCACTGTTTAGGCCCCCTGTTCCTTTCTATCTTAACCATTTTTAACTAAAAGATAGCAACATGATTTAAGGGAAGTGAGGTTTAATTCGGTTTATGTATAACAGCATGAAAGGGTAAGTTAGCTGAAGGAAAGGTGTTCTGTATCAATAACTATCTATATGATATCTTTTGTATTAGTACAAAATTATAAATTGATGTACAGCCCCCTTACCTTGAAGTCTTATAGCAGTATTACTTTCATAATACTTTGTTACTTCGTACAATGACGACCTTAATGAGCTTACTTTAAGGTCGTCATTATACGAAGTAACAAAGTATTATGGAAGTAATCTTGCTATAAGACTTCAAGGTAAGGGGGCAGATCAGTACAAAACATATGAAGAGTGATAAAATATTGTTCAGTTACCAACTGAACACCCTTTTAGCTTACCTTAACCCATTATGTTACACCCGGTAGGTATTTCAATTTGACATTTCTATCATCAAAATCATATTTATGTTCCCACTTTTTGGGATATTCCTACACTAAAACTCCACCATGCAGACCCAGTGAGGAATGGTAGATTATTTAAACACGATGAAAAATTGCTTGCCATGGGCAGGATTTAAACCTGCAGCCTTGTCTTGACACACTCTTACCAACTGAGCCACCAGAGGCCACGCCACGCCCACCGAAAATCTACATCGTATTATATATACTTAAAGGGTACATTATGCAACTCCATCTATCGGGCAATAGTATTATTCTGAAATTTTTCATCATGTTTAAAGTCGTTCACCGAGCATGGATAATGCGTAATACAAATTCTGAACAGTAGATTATACAATAATTAACAATTTGCCTAATAATATCATTTTCATTCTCAGGCATGCGGGTTTGTTATTCTTCATCATCAGAGCATTTGGTGAATGTTATAAGTTCGGGATAAACAAACAAGTAAGCCCTCTTACGATCAGGTGGCTCGCCGGATTTTATACCTTTCCGTATTATTACACATAGATAACTCATTGGTATATGGTAAACCAAGGATTCACCTTCAAAACTACTGTTTCATGGTTCCAGTCTTAAAATTTACTGAACAACCGAGTCCTATGTAGGTAATTAAGGTTAAAACAAAACGCTACTACACACTTTCAGTGAAAAACTCAGTGGTTTTCGAGTATAGAATGATAATGGATTTGAGGGTCGATTCCCAGGTCACCAATGAGTTTTCCTCGGTCCTTAAGAGAACTTGCATTTACAGATTGCTGTAGAAACTGTCACACGAACATTCAGCTATACTATATTTGTCTATTGACTTGTCCGTAACGAGCCCAGTGATTAGTTTCGCAACAAATCTTGGCTTTAATAAGAATAGCAAACTTCCGACAATAATTGGTTGAAAATAAAGACGTTTGTAGAATAACTTGCAAGTGAATATAAAATAGTAAAAAAATGTTAACAATAAGAATGAATAATTTTAACAATAGAATACTTGCCTGCACAATCCGAGTCTATTTTTAAAGTTTAACTGACCATGCATGAACTAAAGAAAGAAAGCCATCTAATTAAGAACTTTGGACTCTTGCCAAACATTATCTCGCCTTCCTGCAGATTATAGAGAGAAAGTGGCTAAATATATTTACTCCTTATGGCCTATAATCACTCCACTCCACTATTCAGACGATTCCTTAATGATACACCACTAAATTTGTAGATTTTCAGTCACAGAACAATAGTGTAATGTCCACAGAAGTCACTAAGGGAAGTTTCGGAACGGATTTAGGCAATTAGACGGGTTTGCGACGCACAGGCAGAGGCACCGAGACACGGGCATCAGCTGATCACACGCGGCTAAATTAATCGTCAGTACACAGCAAAAGTAGGCCAAACATCTAGAGTACGGGACGGCCGCGCGCCGCGGCCCGCGACATGCCACTCGCCTCGCGCCGTATACAACGTATTCGCTACCACTCAACCTCCACGCTTTGTTTACAGGTGTAAAACCATCGGCCAAACGCGAGCGCGATTGTCACATTGACAACACGATCGCACAAAATTCGCAACCCAAAGAACATCGGCCCCCAATAACAAAGGGATGTCACAAAACTTGATGATCAAAACTATCACTCACCTCGGCGGCCCTTGGCGATTTTTACGTTTGTTGTTCATATCTCCTTCGCCCGACTGCCCCGGCGGGTAGGCACCTTCTCGTCTGCGCGTAGGGACCGGAATTTTGGCTAATTATTACACTTCTTTCTTTTACAACACAGTCCTTTCAACTTTCGCGGATGCACAAAACTGCAGTTGAAATTATAAGTTAGCACTTGAAATGCGACAACAGGGATGCATCGAATTCACTAAAATTGTTTGACATTTGCCAACAAATATAAATTGTAATTATATTTGAGTACAAAATCGCAGTTCGATTTTATTCTCGGGAACTAATCCCGAAAAATAAACGGATTGGCAGATTTCTCGTGCCTGCAATCAGCGCAGGAATACAACATGGCTGGCGATGTGACGTATCTATCAAACGAATTGCAAAAAAGTAAATATGCACTTCCTTACACTTGTTTCACCATTGAGGAATCAATAAATATATACGTTAATTTTTGGTCCTCTTTTGGAATAAATATTACTTCGCGATAAATAGAAATTTATAATAGGGTCAACGTTTGACCGACTTCCCACATTGGAACTTTCAATATGGCGGATAAATTTTTGACTGTTGAGTGTTGCCAGTGAAATAAATTTATGAATACGATTACATTATAAAGTCTCCTATACACGTCGCGACCAAAGGAAATTGTAATATGAAAATTGTGAGATAAATTACGTACCTAACCTACCAAAAGTATTTAAACAAAATACAACTTTGCATCTAAACGACATTAAGATGAAACTAGAACATAAATATACTAAGCAAAGCCGAAAGGTGGAAAAATGTACAAGCACATTCCACGCCACCATATAATAAGTACCTATCTAAACAATTTTTATATATAAAACAAACGCGTTATCTAAAATTGTAAATACATTTGGGCTCGTACCATCACCTCTTATAGCAGGACAGAATTAGAACTGCACGGCTTATTCGTACTATGACCTCTTATAAGCAGGCCGGCGGCCGCTCAGCTTTCCGTTGACATCTTTAAACTATTCACCATGTTTTAGTATGAACTAGTCGTACTATAACCTCTAGTGTGACAGCAGCGATACGGATTTCGATCGTCTCATATGTCAAATAAAGCAATGCCTAAAAAGTTCCTCTGCGAGCAGCGTAAACGTAATTGTTTTGTAAAATAGGCAGATAAACGAGCTTTATTACTAGTTGTTTTATCGAAAACATTCTTGTGTAAACCAAAATTGTTTTCGAGCTTCGCGAGTGTGGTTTCTTGTGCATTGTTGCAGCAATAACTTATGTCTTGTTCGTACGAATAAGTTACTTACTTACTTGAATTCGTTGAGAACTCTAAGTGGATTATTTTTGAAGTACTTACTAGTTGATAACATGCTAAAATTATTGTTGTTACTGTTCCTGTAGATGTGTGTGATGATGAGTATGAAATATTTGACCATTTGGAGAGCGAATATAGAATAATGAAAAGGAACAAACGCCGCCATACAACAGAGATAAAACAACCCATTTGAAAAGGAAAGAGTGAATTTATTAATGAATATAGACTGATAGTCCTTTTATTTAAGAAATAGGTAAGCACCAAAGCAAGTTAAACCAATTCATAGAATTATATTAAGTACCTACATATAAAAAGCAAATAAATACTTATTGAATTATATTCTGATATACATTACAGTATGTTTCTTATTTTTGTCTTTAGATTATCTCCAGACTTGGTTTATAGCCTGTGTGAGGATTTGGAGCCAATATTAAAAATAAACCGTCAAAGATTCAATGATCTAAGCATATAAACTATCTTTCAAAGTGACAATACTATTTATTTTCAGAAAATCAAAATGCATTTTAGAGTCATATCATTTTATTGATTGCAATTATTAATACCATATGTACGGTATTTTGTTTTATACCAACTTGGGTACCTAGTAGGTATTATGACAGTAAACTTGTTTTTTTAAGGTGATTCTGGATATTCTCTCTGAAAAACGATGATACACCCATTTTGAATGCGGAACCGGATTCTCCAGAAGCTTATCACACTGAAAAGCATGGCCACAGCTACAGCAGAGGTCCTGAAAGAGTGTTTAACTGTAGAATTATTTTTTGTTAATTTCATATTTTATAATTGACCTTCACAATATTCTTTAATAAATAGTATTTAACTTCATTAAAGTATGCACTTGTATTTAATTTATTTCATTCTTGGACTGACATGAGGCCACAGGTTCCGCCCTTAGTAGGCTAAGGGCCTACGTACTACAACGCCACGGCGCGGTGCGGCGCCGTGCCATCGCATGGCACGGCGGCGGCGGCGTGTCACGGCGTCTTAGTCTACCGGTGCATGATGTCGGACGGCGCCGGTCACAGGGGGACAGTGTCGTGCCGGCGGACGGCGCCGTCCATAGGCGCGGTACACGACGCTGACGTGCGCCGGCGGACGCCGCGCCGTGGCGTTGCACGTCGGCCCTAACTGTCGCGTCTATCAAAACTGGCTTCCCGGCTGCTGGCTTTATGTCGCGTCTCGTCGTGGTGTAACGGCTAAATTGTGCCTTGCCTTCCTTCCATTCTTCTTAGCACCGAAGAAAGCTTCTCAGCTCGTGCTTGAGCAGTTGCGACTAGCCGTTCGCTCGCATCTAATCCGCAGCTGCCATAGGCCGTAGGCGCTGTAACGGAAAGGTCCTTGGAAGGCTATTAAGCATTAAAAACCTGAAATAAAAATCTTTTGCCGTGTACTCACAACAACCATTTTTTAGGAACACAATCTGACATTGTAAAATTCAAATTTAAATATTATTTTTAAATGAAAAAATATGTATAGCGAAAGGAGGCCGCCACATCGCTCTCGACGAAAAGATGTTGACTACAAGTCAAAATGTTTCGGTGGCTTGATCAGGCGTCCGGAACGCGTTCTTATCTTTGGCGCATTATCAATTTCTTCCACCCTCTCCACCAACAAAACGGACGGGGAGTTGAAGATCCACTTTTATACCGCTGTTTCACATAGCGATGAATAACAGGATTAAAAATAGAAATTTTACAACTTCTCTGTAGTCCACACAATGTCAAACTTATTTTGACGCTAATTATGACATTTTCATTTTCACCCATAAAGATTACAAGGGTGTACGAAACTCTTTGCTTTGTAATATTCTCATTTTGAATTATAGTATAAGGTTGTATTTCTGATTTTCCGATCTCTTCGACGATAATGCTATCTTCATATCGATGATCTTTTTTGATTTTTCTGCAGTTGATAAGGAACCGGTATATCCCAATCATCCTCACTAATTTGCCGAATCCACTGGAATGTGGCGGACAAGAAGACAAGGGTGCATCCGTCTTATCAGCATCAACTGTTGATCCACTGTCCTCGTATCTCCCTTCCTCATTGACCTGAATGGTCTGGTCGAAGAGATCGAGTGTTTCAATTTGTATCTTCGCATCTGTCTTCTTTTCTGCTGCAGGGTCACATATGTTAATGTTTTCCAGATTCCGCAGGTGCCCGACTTCAAGATTTAATTGACAAATTGCTACAGTAATATCTTTACGTTGATGTTTCTCTGCCTTAGTCTTAATGTCTTCATAGAGACTGTGATCTAAAGCTTCTTCTCCAACGGGTTTTAACGTAAGCTTCGACACTACCTCTTCGGCATCTGTGTCTGTAGAAGCTCGCACATCATTATTTCCAATTTCTGGCATCTCGAGCTTCGGCAAACGGGAACGTGTCCTTATTGTTGCGTAATCACTCTGGCCACTGACAGATGCATGTTCATATTTTATTTCCGGTAAAGGTTGTTCTCTTTTAGTGTGTTGCCTTACGTACTTTACTTTTGCCTTACACCAATCGAGAACATAGGGCTCCGCAGTGTCACAATCCTTCAAATATTCTGCTTCATCAAGATCATCTTTCTCCAGCCACAGTTCCTTTATACGTTTATCAACGTGAAACAATTCTTCAGCTTTATTGGAGAGACGTTCATAAGCAGCTTGAACAACATCTGCGTCTGGTTGTGTTTGCTGTAATAATTCTAGCAATTCATTTTTGGCTCTCATAAAATGCTGCCGACATACTGACCTTTCCCTCTTCAGATTCTTCATATTTCCTTACGGTTTCTTCTAAACCACAAAGGAAAATTGTCACCGTCGCCACTAAATGTAACGGAAAGGTCCTTGGAAGGCTATTAAGCATTAAAAACCTGAAATAAAAATCTTTTGCCGTGTACTCACAACAACCATTTTTTAGGAACACAATCTGACATTGTAAAATTCAAATTTAAATATTATTTTTAAATGAAAAAATATGTATAGCGAAAGGAGGCCGCCACAGGCGCCTCCTCGACTGGGCTGGCCCGGTCGGACTAGCCTCTCGGGCCGGAGATTTTTATAGTATAAACTTTTCACTACATAACTTTTCGCCGAATTTTTCAAGAACTCAAAACAAACATAAACATGATGATGGTGTTTAGATGAACGCAATGCGGTCAAAAACCATAAATCAACATTTATTTCTTTGAACAAAAGTTCAGATTTTCAGCTAAATTGTACTCTTGCGATAAACGGAAATACTAAAAACACGGACCACTTACTGAAAGAAAATTAATTTAACTTTTTAGAACACTGCTATCCCAAAACTTTAATTAATAAAACATGTTTTGAAAAACCGGTAACCAGAATTATTTTTATTAGTAGGTTTTCGAACGCCTTTCCTTGGCCGCCCTAGGCCGGCTACAGATAAGCATAACCGTGCACCGATTGGAGTATCCGTGCGAAAGCCAGTCACCTTTTAGGAGGTTGTAGTACGGGATATTAGCCGTTCGGTTGCAGGCCGGCATCCGAGCTGCCCGGTATTGGCGTGGATTTAAAAATCCTGATGGTAGAGCCCCTGACCGTGGTTATCGTAGCTATTATAAATGTTAAAAAAATACTTTGGACGCTTTTGCAAAGTCATTGACATCGACATCCTCTTCAAGCTGGCAACATGAAGAAAAAAAACTGGCTTCCTTCGCGCGCGCGCGCGCGAATATTTATTATCGAATCGCCTCTTCGTACGCAAGTTTATTTTATCGATCGTTGTGCGAATTTGTAGGTCACGTCGAAAATGAGCCTCAAAAACGTGGTAAAAATGTCTCAACGTGAGAAATTCGAGTTCATAAACTCTGAAGTGCGTTCCTTTTACGAGTATTGCAAGGAAGCTGGTATTAGTGATGAGGAGATGGATATTATATGTCGCCCTTTGACTAACGCTGTGAGGAAGTCTTCGGTGAAGCGATGGACGAGGGTTTTCCTGTTTCTGGTGATGGTTGCAGCGATTGGTTATACTGTGAGCCAGACAGAAACGTTTCAATGGCATGCGTCGGCTGTGGCGAGGATCGTTCTGATAAAAATGCTGCCCATCTGGGATTGGACTCCGATGTACTATAATAAATGTCTGATTGAGAGGTCTCAGCCCCAGAATATGGATAATAACCTCGTGTCTGCAACGGAGTGTATTACTTGTGAAGCTATTAGTAAGTTATATAAGTAATTATAATTACTTTTCAAAGTTTTAATTTAATGAGTTTTGTTGAGAGAATTTTCTTACATTTACTCAATTGCTCTCAAAACAGCGAAGGAAAACATTTTGAGGTAACTTGCTCACACAAGAAAAAGTACACAAAATCAAATTATTAATAATTGATCGTTAAATTTTCTTCTTCCCGCTTATTTGAATAACTTACATTCTACCTTCCTTCTTATTAAAAAGTAAGAAAGTACAGTCAATAGCACATCGTGTGTAACATACGGGCACTCTATGCATCGATAATAATAATTATTGTTTGTGTAGATTAATATGCTTTTGACTGTAGTTTCTAAGCAGTTGAACAAAATGAAAAAAAAAATGAAAAAATGTTTATTCTTAACAGTACCTAGATTTACATTTATATCAAAGATTAGCGGCGACTCCCACACTAGGCTAGGCCTGTCTGTCCCAATAAATAAATAAATAATAATATCTAAATACTTACGATAAATTCGTTATTGTTCCAGAATCCGTGTCCCGTATATCAGACACCAGTTACCACGAAGTTTTCAACCATCACCTCATGCGAGGCGCTCCGGTCATAGTCCTCGATGCTTACCCCGACTGGTCTATATCCCGATCTGAGCTAAACTTAACCGATCTCATAACTGACGATGACCGGCTTCAAAACTCTGTACCTTGCCGAATTTTGACCAACATCCGTATAGGCCGACAACCTATGGACTTAGGGGACATAGTTTCTAGAATAACTAACAGTAATATTCCTAGCTGGTTCGTTCATTTTCAAAATTGCGACATAAGAGCCGTCAAATCTTTCCGAATTTTAGCTCCCAGACCTTATTTCCTGTCACCTCATATACCCCCATCGCATTTCAACTGGCTTATACTATCAAAAAACTACGACACTCATAGATACAAATACTTGGAACTCGATGTCGGTTTGATAATCATGTCTCAGTTAAAAGGAAAGACGTACGTTCAGTTAAAACCTCGAGCGCCATGCGAAGACGAATGCTTCACTCTTAATTTAGAACTAAACGAAGGAGAGACTTTAGTTCTCGGGAATTCTCTTTGGGAGTTCGAATATTTACCCGGAAAAGGGGAAAATGTCGCTATGATTACCGAAACTGATTGGATTGAGTCGTAATGATCACGTTGTAGTTAAGTTTCGATGTAGTTTCGTGTTAGTCTATGTATTACTCGAGTTATTGGAATGCTATAGAAAGCATTGCTATTTGCGATAAAGTTAAATGCTACCTATCGATTTGATTGTCAGTCAGAATGACGATATAATTAATTTAATTATACAATTCTCGAAGATACCTTGATATATTTTCAAAATATCCACTTTAAACTGTCATACCACCATCGCAGTTAAACATAAACGTGATATATAGTTACTCCACGGTTTAAGCCCCTAACTTAAGTGTGAAAGTGACAAAAATCGATTTAGGGGAAGTTACGTTACGTGGCTAACAGATCTAAGTTTTTTATATGAAGAATTAAAAACTACGAATCTATTTACGTTATAGTCTGTAAAAGTATATTTAGAAAATATATAATAATATCGAGATATTTAGATAATAAGGCAATAGGGTCATAAACACGAAATCTGGCGAGCTGAATTCGTTGATACATATCGAATTTCGTCATCTCAATGCTACATTTACAACTTTTGTCAGTACCTAACTCTAATCTAGATAGATAATAAGGTTTAAGGGACGGATAATCGTAAAGCTAGCTACGACGTACAGTCGAAGACAGAGATAAGTATACAGGGAGCCTCATCAAGGGCGTCGCCAAGGGGCCCCCCCTCCACGAGATTGGAAAAAGTATCCAGCCAAATGCAAAGTCCTTAGTCAGGTACTGGAAAGGCGATGAGGAGAGAGCGAGCGAGGAGAGGACACTACTGTCTCTCCTATTCCATCCGCCGCGTCGTCGCCAGTTCTCACACACATCTGGACTGAATTAAATAATTATTTTACAGTTACATGGTTTTAACTTTTATCTATCAAACAGTGAAAGAATTTTTGCAATAGGTCAAGTAGTTTTTGAGAATATCTCAACCTTAAAAACTCCTGTACACCTTTCTCTGTGTTCCACCGTACAGTGGAGCTAAAAACGCACCAATCACACTTGTAGCTACGGCGATTAAGTACCGTAGAGTTGCCCGAACGACGCAGTGGCGGCGAAGCGACTAATTTAGTAACAATTTGAATTCAACTTTACTTACTGCAGCATTCGACTGTAATCCGTATAGCGAAGTGAGAGCTACGTGTGACGGCGCTCGTAGTCAATATATCGTATGTTGAAGTAAATAAAGTTGAATTTAACTTGTTATTAAATTAGTCGCTTCGCCGCAACTCCGTCGACTGCGTGTACCACAACTGCGACGATTTCCGTTGCACATCTAGCGGCCATTATCGGAACTAAAGTCCCACCAATCCCGTGCGACTCGCGAAGGGATTTACGTAATCGCTAGCAAACGTATAGCGAAGCCCAAATCAAGTGTCTTATTTTGTAAACAAATATGATCGTCTAATTACCAGTTGTGATGTAACACTGAAGGAACTGCTTGATTGAACCAGTAGGGTGACCGCGACTTCCAATCGTTATCGCTTTCAATTTGACACATGGACGCTATACATTGCTGCTACGTTTTTGCAAGTTTTAACAAACGACAACGAAACGCAGCGATGTATATCGTTCAAGTGTCAGAATGAAAACTATAACCATAATGATTGAAGTCTCGGTCACCCTCCTGTTCATCATTGTGAAAATAAAGTGATCCGATCTAATACTCACTTTCGGGCGACTTTGTCTCTGCCATCTCAGTTAATGCATTCAAAAACAGATTGAACAGTTATTTTAAAACCATTAACAAGAACAATATCACTAAGTGATAGACTTTACAAACACTGTGAAGTGGACAGCGATGAGCTGCATATCTATAATAAAATAATAATAATCCTCCCTAATCGTTGCCTCAGTGCTGAGGATCGTGACCCTCAACAGCAGGTGCCGTCTTGGCATGTATGAACTGGCGCCAGGAGACACGGTTTTGTGCTCTTAATAATAATAATGTGAAAATAACTGTCCAATTGACACAGAAAAGCTTAAAATGTTAGTAGTATTTGTTTACAAAATAAGACACTTGATTTGGGCTTCGGTATACTTACGTCACTCGTAAAGTAATTGTAAAGTTACGTAAATGAGGCGATGGAGTAAAGTAAATACTTAAAATATAAAATCACACGAATCTTTGTAACTCTGCACTTTAATATCATATAGAATATTTAATTAAGGATTTGTGAGTCGTTTTAATGAATTTTCGATTGTGACGAAGTACCTCAGTATTATATAATAATGTGAAGCAGGTCTGCCTTTTATTTCAAGCAAAGAATATGAAATAAATTCAAATTGACTTAATATGGACGATATACATTTATCACTTTTTAAACTTTCACGGTTTGTATACATGTTAATTAGATAAAACGGGAATTACCGTGTTAAACATTTATTATTGATGACTCGATATTTCGACAGCATTACAGCCATCATGGTCTCGAGTAGACCATCAATACTAGTAGACGAGACATCAATAATAAATGTTTAACACGGTAATTCCCGTTTTATCTAATTAATAGATATACATTTAATTATTTCATTTAAAAACAGCATTACAGTCGTAAATTGTGATTTATAACTTCGTCACGTTATATTAGTGGGATATAACTACGTTTCGTTGTCGTTTGTTAAAACTTGTAATAAAATTGCAGTAATGTATAACGTCCATGTGTAAACTTGAAAACGATTACGAAAACAATGAAAGTTGCGGTCGAGTTTACCCCTATCTAAATAAAACCAAAACGTAAACATAAAATACTGTATTCACAACACAAATAACTTAAACTAACAGAAGTAATTCAATCACTCAGTCTTCTCCTTGTGTAGCGGCTTCCCTCTCAGCCAACGAATGAGGTTCTTGAGTGACAGCACCACCGGGAACATTATTGGCAGGAATAGTGGAATATAGATTGCGTACCTGGGAAATAAAATAACAAGTTTAAGGCAGTTGCCCCACAGCCAGCGAGTAACTATGGGCTATTTTCTAGCTAAAGAAACGTACAAAAACAGTGAAAGAATTTATATTATTTATTTATTTTATTTTATTTGGGAGGCTTACAGCTACAAATATATAACATCTTAAAAATTAACACAACGCCAATTACAAGCCACCACATATAGCTTGAATATAGCACTCTAATGAGGTTACAAAACAATTCACTCACTCACATATATCAATAGTCTACATGTAGGTACACAAAGAAATATAAATGAATAACAGGAAACAAAACAATACTACAGATCAGAAACAAATTGGTCAATGAAAATTTGCTTAATTAGGCTTGCACTGCTACAAAATAAGTCTACCCGAGGGTCGTCACTACACAACCTATTAAATGCCGCAAACGATCTAGGTAAGAAACTATTTTTCCTATATATAGTTATGCAACAGGTCATGTAGTTTTTGAGATAATCTCAACCTTAGAAACTCCTGTACACCTTTCTGTGTTCCACCGTACTCACTTCTGATCATCAGGGAAGTACAGTAGCGCCAATAGACTCGGCTCCATGAAAGCGGTCTCCGCCGCCTGGAACGCCTGTTGGGACATTCTGTATGCAGCCTCCAGGTCCCCAGCGGTCAGTAGCTGCGTTGCCCGCTGTATGCTGTCGACGGCGAGGTTCACAGACGCACCCACTTCGTCATTGATCACTATGTTCGATATTTCACCTGGAAATAAGTTTTGGAAGTGTTTTAGATTACGATTTCATTATTATCTATACATACATGCCTTATTGTTATGTAGTACGTATATGGTTTTAGGTATCTGTGTCCTTTTTTTTGATGTTAATAGAATGTCTGAATTCTTATAAATACATACATATATACGAAGATCACCTAACCTAAACCTATGGACAACCCTCCCAAATTCCTAAACGAAATAACGTAACAATCCACGCAATCATCGAGTTATGCAAGGAAACCTTGCTAAGAGCACAAAACTTCACAAACACGACTTCTTTCGAGCACTCCAACTAATAGAAACGTTCACCGACATCTCCTGATTAACTTAACGTGATCATTAATCACTAATTACCACGGAAACTATTTTATAAAATATTTCACAAAAAAAGTAGCTAATGAGGTTTCGCGCGCTTTTCAAGGAATCTCTCTGTGTACTTTTATTTATTTATTTTATTAATGGACTCGACAGTTCGTCATTTGCCAATGTCCTGTTACAAAAATATCAATGTATAAATAGTCTTCTATCTTCCTCCAGGGGAGTCGCCGTAGCGTCATCACCCTGGGTAGCAGCGTCTTCATGTCTTCATCCACAGGAGACGCCGTAGCGTCAATCACTGCGGACGAAGCAGCTCGACAGTCACGTTCACTCCCGAGCTCGTAGTGGGAATCGTGACCATGGCGCCAAACTTCAGATCCTGCTTGAAATCTCCAATAACTTCACCATACTGTCATTCGCGAACATTTCCTGATTAATTTAACGTGATATTAAACACAAAACACCCACTGTAGACATTATACTGAAAATTATTAAATAATTTCGCAACCGTCGTTTCCCGCCATTTTGAAAAAGCCCCTCTGTGTACTTATGCACATATGTTATTATTTATTTAGTTTATTAATGGACTAGACTGTTCGTCATTTGCCAATGCCATGTTATATAATATTCATAAAATATAGTCTTCTATCTTCCTTCAGAGGTGTGGCCGTAGTGTCGTCGCCCTGGGGGAAGCAGGTCCCGAGCTCGTGCATTCGCGAACCGCACGGCGCCCGAGTGGCTCGAGGCCCGGTCGGGGAGGACGAAGGTGATTAATGAATAGGTGACGAATTGTGGGCTAGTACAGCCCACAATTAGGAGTGCTCGGGGCGCCAGTCGGCAACAATGGCACGAGGTGTAACACCCCAGGAAGTTTAGTCAGTATTCCACCCCTTCAGGGCGGCGAGCACGACATAATCAACACGACGCCTTGTCGAATGAATTCAATTCCACTCTATCCAAGCGGAGTCTTAGCAGCCCTTCTCAATACGTACCCAGTAGCTGCGCCAGAGACTGTAGGGTCCGTTCCGCCGACGTGATCTGCTCCAGGGTCCTGAGGCGGAGCAGGCTGTCCACCTCCCAGCGGCGCGGAGACACGGAACGCACGGGGTCCAGGTAAGCGCCGGCTATGGGATCCTAGTACACAAAACATGAATGTAAGGTATTTTTCATGTATAATATGCTTCCTAATTAGTTTAGATAATACTTATTTATTTGAAAAATACAATAGCTATTCATTTTATAAAAAGATTTTTGTTAATAGACAAGATGTACAAGATAACGAAAAAATGTAAAAATATCTACGTTTTTTATTAAAATTATTGGTTTAAAATAAAGTTGTGTACAAGTTGCGATTCGAAAAAAAACAGCTCAATTAAGAATTCAGAAAATAGTAAGAAATCGAAGCGAATTCATTGTTTTTGTTATTCTTTTATAGGAGTTGCGAGAGTAGTAGAAAATGATACTGATTATGATTATGCAATATGAAACCTGTAATAAGTCCCCAACAAAATGATAGGTACAGCTTAAATGGTCACGTAGTTTTGTAGGTGGGGCAAAGCTTCATTGAAATGTGGCAATGTCTTTTGGGCCGTTAGGTAGCGCTTGTCTTTTCTTAACATTTCTTAATATTACAACATATGACGTAAGCAAGTGTTACCTAAGGTTAAAATAAATGAGTATGAGAGAGAGAAAAAAACAATCCTTATACTATCTATCTCTCTGTCTGTCTGTCAAGACCTTTTTCTCAGAATCGCGTTCAGTACCAACTTGAAATTAATACCAAATACTCAGGTCTACAATCTCTCTATTAGCTAAATATGTCAAATATTTTCGTAATCCTACCATATCAGTAATTCCGATCAGTTTCCTCAGCTGCGACAAGAACGTGCCCATGACGACCCGCACTACTGGCCGGTAGGTGGGTCGCTCGCCGCGACACTCGCCCACCGTCGGGCTGCCGAGCACCACGCCGCCCCACTTCGGAGACATGAACGCTTGGACTGGCGAAGAGATCTTATCATCTGTAGACAAGAGGGCTCTTGAAAACGACGGTTGCAAAATTATTTGATAATTTTTTAAAGTCTACAGCGGTTATTTTGTGTTTAATATCACATTAAATTAAGGGCCTTCCATGATCCAACTAGCACCGCCAATCTTTGAAAAATAATATCTTCCTATTTAAAGAATTTTATTAAAAAAGCTATGTATATAATGTTCATTACGATAAATACTATTTTTTAAATGCTTATTTATAACGTGATTCAATGTCGGTAAGTTGTAGTTCGCATAATTGCGAAAAACGGCCGTTTTTCGCACATTTGAGAACTACAACTTTGCTTGTCGCAATTATGCCATGTATTGTATATTAAAAATAGTGTTTATCCTAATAAAGATAGTGTACATAGCTTTTTTAATAAATAAAAAAATATTTAAGATTGGCGGCGCTAGTTGGCCCATGGAAGGCCCTTAATCAGAAAATGTTCAGTATGGTGCTTAATGACCGTATGGTGAATTTATTGGCAGATTTGTACAAGATCTGAAGTTTCAAGCTTTTATCAAGAGTTCCCGCTACAAGCTCGGGAGTGAACGTGAATGTCGAGCTGCTTCGTCCAGAGTGACGACGCTACGGTGTCTCCTCTGGAAGACTATGATATATTGAATATTGTGTAACATAACATTGGCAAATAACGAACTCGACAAGATCGTCAACGTTGCACAACAACGTAGAGAACCAAGTTGACTGTGGGTATCTCCGACACATGGGTCGCAGCTAGAGAATACAATCCCGGGATCCCGGCCGTTTTTTGACCCCGAAAATCCCGGGACTGTACTTAATCTCAGGATTTTCGGGATCGCCACAAACAGTTATACTTTGCATTCCGTAATATTATACGCCTTGACAATAGACCTAACCTATATTACATTTAGGACAATTGTTACATAACGTCAAATAATCAACTTTAATTTATGAAATTGAAGTTGAATTATTAACAAAAGATCATGAAAATTAGTTATTTAACGGATATGATGGATGAGCCAAGGCCATAAACCTCCCAACCCCAATAATTGACTGATGCTAATGGAAAAGTTGGATACTTTGATATTTCTGCCATTGCATTTTCAACATATTTTTTGGTCTTGTCTTTTTGTTCATATAATCTAATATTGAGTAACAACATTTTTTTTTTTAAGAAATTCGGTTTTTAATGGAGCCCAATTGGCAATTGCCTACTTGGACTAATCCCGGGATTACGCATCAAAAACACCGTAATCCCGGGATTGAAAATAATGCTCGGGACTGTATATCTACTCTGAGCTCGCTCCTCTAAACTAGACAGCAGTAAGTGCAGTCGTCTTTACCAGTATCATCGTATATGGCGACTGGCGCCCTCTCGCATACAGAACCAAGACTGTGGGTAGCTCCGACACGTGGGTCGCAGCTCGCTCCTCTAAGCTAGACAGCAGTAAGTGCAGTCGTCTTTACCAGTATCATCGTATATGGCGACTGGCGCCCTCTCGCATACAGAACCAAGACTGTGGGTAGCTCCGACACGTGGGTCGCAGCTCGCTCCTCTAAGCTAGACAGCAGTAAGTGCAGTCGTCTTTACCAGTATCATCGTATATGGCGACTGGCGCCCTCTCGCATACAGAACCAAGACTGTGGGTAGCTCCGACACGTGGGTCGCAGCTCGCTCCTCTAAGCTAGACAGCAGTAAGTGCAGTCGTCTTTACCAGTATCATCGTATATGGCGAGTGGCGCCCTCTCGCAGGGCGCGGCGTACAGAACCAGGTTGACTGTGGGTAGCTCAGACACGTGAGTCGCAGCTCGCTCCTCTAAGCTGGTAAGCAGTAAGTGCAGTCTGTCTTGGCGGACCGCGAAGTGGCGGCCCCAATCGCTGCTGTCTTTTATCTGATGACAAGTGAAGTTACTGATGATTATACTGTGGTAGTGCTGTGTAAGGTTCTAGGTTTGATTCCCGATTCAAATGACTGATGATGACAAATAACACCTATTCGTCTTAGAAAATGACAATGCCAGATTCTGCCGCACCCTCAACTGCATGATGTACAAGATAACGAATAAATGTAAAAACTCTCTGTTTTTTTATTAAAAATATTGGTACAAGTTACGCGTCAAAAAATAAATTTTAAAAGTTTTTGTACGATTTCTTCTTAGTTTTTCCGCTAATCATTCATTGTAACGTGACATTTTTTTATTGTGGGCCCACCATCAGACAATGTAACAGATAGTGCTGAGCGATAAACATTAAGAAATCAAGGGGAATTATTCGTTATTTATGTTATCATTTTCTACTACTCTCGCAACTCTTACTGTTTATGATTATGCAATATGAAATCTGCAATCAGTCCCCAACAAAATGATAGGTAGCTTTAATGTACACACAGTTTTTTATAGGTGGGGCAAAGCTCCATTGAAATCTGGCAATGTCATTTTTAATCCCGGTATTTAAAAACACAGTTTTGAGTTCGAAATCCCTGTATTTTCGAAATCCGAGATCCCGGTTTTGACACCTACGGTTCTAGGTTTGATTCCCGATTCAAGTGACTGATGAATGAAGACAAATAGGTGTACAGGCAAGTTATTAAGGTTGAGATTTTCTATAAATAGTACAAATGACATTGCCAGATTTCAATGGAGCTTTGCCCCACCTATACAAAACTGCGTGTACATTAAAGCTACCTATCATTTTGTTGGGGACTGATTGCAGATTTCATATTGCATAATCATAAACAGTAAGAGTTGCGAGAGTAGTAGAAAATGATAAACAAAAATAACGAATAATTCCCCTCGATTTCTTAATGTTTAACGCTCAGCACTATTTGTTACATTGTCTGATGGTGGGACCACAATAAAAAAAAATGTCACGTTACAATGAATGATTAGCGGAAAAACTAAGAGGACAACGTACAAAAACTTTTAAATTGATTTTTTGACTCGCAACTTGAACAAAACTTTATTTTAAACCAATATTTTTTAATAAAAAACGGAGATGTTTTTACATTTATTCGTTATCTTGTTCATCGTACTTTGATAGTGGGGCAGAATTTGGCATTGTCATCTCTTGAAATTACCTCCTTAGTTTGAAAATCAAAGTCGAGCAGGTAAAGCCACTGAGACTTGAGCGTGAAGTTGTGTAGCACACTCAAGTCATCCACGAACGAGCCGATGTAATCTGCGAACGAATGATTGAACTTTAAACTATCTTCATTTTGACACCAACTGTCCAGGTATTTCAACTGCACGACCGCTAGTAATTATTTTCGTCATTTCACCGAGGGCCGACGTCGACTAGACTGTCCCAGAAGGAGAGTAATGTTTTTCGGGTGTACGTATGTTACGAAAGCCTACTGTATAGACCAGGACTTCCCAACCGGTGGGGCGCGCCTCCCGAGGGGGGCGTGAAGAGATCACCAGAGGGGCGTCGTGTTTGGAAATTTTAAAAAAACAATTTTAAGTCTTTCTTAAATCTACTAATTTTATTATCCTTATAAATCCATTTCTAGAAGTGAACACCATAGTTATAATTTATTTGTTGCAAATGATTTATTGAAAATAGTTCTTTTGTACTTGTACCTATGTATGTAAATACAGTACATTTAAAGGGGGCGTGAATATATATATATTTTAAACCGGGGATTCTCGATTCAAAAAAGGTTGGGAAACCCTGGTATAGACACTGCTGCGTGTGCACTGTCCCCAATATCGCAACTATTAGCCGCATCGGACACGAGGAGCTGACGCTGCGCAACGTGCCACGCCAACGCGCCGCCGGAAGAACGCAAGCGTCACGATACACTTTTAAAGGCATTCTTGTACGGTGGAACGCAGAGAAAGGTGTACAGGAGAGTTTTTAAGGTTGAGATTTTCTCAAAAACTACTTGACCTATTGCAAAAAATATTTCACTGTTTGATAGATAAAAGTTAAAACTATGTACTGTAAAAGAATTATTAAATTCGGTCCAGTAGTTTTTGAGAAAATCTCAACCTTATTTAGGCCCCCTGTATACTTATCTCTGTCGTCGACTGTACCTAACATCGGTCGAGTGTCACCCTTTTTTTAATTGTAATAGTTCGTAATATAATTTTAATCTTTGAAATTAAATAGTTATTAAGAAAGCTTGCTCTTTTTTTGCATCCTCAGCTGCGACCACACATAATTCGTATGTAAACCGAGGCCCAAATCAAGTGTCTTATTTTGTAAACAAAAACTACCCTACCCTACTATCATTTTAAGCTTTTCTGTGATTATTACATAGTTATTTTCACATTATTAGATCGGACGGATCACTTTATTTTCACAATGATGAACAGGTTCGAACAATTAGTTCCTTCAGTGTTACATCACAACAGGTAATTAGACGATCATTTGTTTACAAAATGAGACACTTGATTTTGGGCGTTTCGGTATATGTGTGTCCATTCCTCCCTGCCATCCTGTAGCCTAAACGGCTTGATGGATGTTGGTGTACGAGGTATCGTTAGATTCGTCTTGATTACGGGAGTGTTGGGTATGTAGGAGTAGAGCCTCCACGGTGCCGATGAAAAATAAAACCATTTTGAAAAGTTCCGGATTCTATTGTCAAATGTCAGAGAGTAAAATGAGTTGTCAGTAAATGTTTGTGTGAAATAACTTCGAAAATATTATTGATTTTAAATAACAGTGAACACGTTTAATTTTATTTATTTTAGGTTTCAACGCCTGAAGGTATAAAAAATTAACAAAAGGGGATAGGTTTTTTGCAGTCGTTTTTTGTTTTGTTTTTTGAAATAATTTTTGATAATATACATTACTGTAACTGCGTTTATCGTTTATTAAAACTAGCCAAAAGTCGAAATGTCGCATCTACTTGTCAAAATTAGCGATAAGGCCGTGCGCGCATTACGATTGTTTTTCCACGCGATACTTTTATCGCAGTAAAATGTATGGATTTGACGTGACGTATGTGTGCGAACTCCCATAGAAACCCTAACGTTGCATTTCTACGATTAAATTATTGCGTGACAAAAAATATCGTAGTTTCATACCTTCAACGGCGTCCCCGGCTTGGAATTGCACCGTTATGGCATCGGGCCGCGGTTGTACCACTGATAGGACGATATGGTAGCTGTAAACACAAAAACAAATACAATACATGATAAACGTTATACATAAATTCACTAACAAGTCCACTCACTCACGCACCCTCACACACACACCTTCCCCTCTCTCTCTCTCTCACACACACACACACTCTTTGACACACCCTAAAGCACCCCAGACACACCTCGATCATACACCCTCAATCACAAACACCCTCGTCGATCACACACACACACACCCGCTCTCTCTCACACACACTTTTGATCTCTTAAAAACACTCTTAGGAATATAGGTCGATAGTTTTTACTTAGAGTAAATTTATTGGCATAAACAATCACAATTACATATTCCGATGGAAGGCGTTAGTATCCGTCACACATAAATCATATATAAAAATTAAATTTTCCCATGGGAAACTCCTCCAAAACCACGTGAATACGTACCCATCTCCAGGCGGGAACCTGGTCTGTCGCGCCGCATCAGCCGTGTCGGATCGCGCCCCGTGCAACACCGTTGTCTGATATACCCATTGTTTGAGAACTTCCACTAAAATGGTTGCCGCTGAAAAATACCCCAAAGTTTTTGTGAGAGAAATAATGGTGAATAAATATTTTTTGGGTATATTCGATATCTGTCCCAGCAACCCCACTGGTGTTTTTAGGCAACGATGACCGCTTACCAACCAGCAGGTGGCTTGCCTCGTAAGGTATCTCTAAAGAAATCCATGGCTTGAAGGACCCATGATCTCAAGAGATCGGGTCCACCCAGGAAAATTTAGATACGTCTTTGGGGGTAAGGTTTCGAAATTAGACATTACTCTATTAATGTCATTACACTATTACTGTCATAGCCAATCCTAAATGCCACTGTCACTGATATGCTACATAGCATATGAGTGACAGTGGGGGACCCCTAGTTATAGTCCGTCAATCGACATTAGACTTGTGTGCTTGCCGCACCCACGGGGTAACAGGGGTTGAGGATGTAAATCTATACACAGCCGTGCGCGTCGCGCTCACTTGCTCTCACCGCCCGCCACCGCCTCGAGCACTTCGAGACCGTATTCCCTCATCCCACCAACCCTTGTACCCCGTGGGCGCTGCGAGCACGACGTTGACGGACTATAAGTAACAATGAAACTTGTCTGCCTCCATTTCTCAGAAAAAAACATTGTGGACATACCTTTAGCATCCCTAAAGAACGCAACCCTCTCCGCTCCAAGCCAGACATCCTGAAACAGCGGTTTCCTTTGCACCACATAGAAGCTGTTATGCTTCCTCGTGTCGAAGACACCTGACACCTCCTCGAGAGCCTCCTGCTCATCTGCTACGGAGTTCAGGACGTGGTGCAGCTCGTCTGATTGCACAGACGTCGTTATCTTGAGGGTTAGCAGGTCTGGAAGGAGACAGATGAGAGCTTTAGATCTGTAGATTCCAGGCACATCTCTTCATCCACATTCTATAAAGGGAAATTCTACAAAATATTCAGCGCTTACCAGAATCCTCGAAAGCCTTCTTAATGAGACCAGCAATTTTAGAAGCCGTTGTCTCGTCATTGGCGAGCACAGTCAGCTCTGTGGTAATGGCGTGAGGCAACTCATCGAATGAGCTGATCTTGTCATGTGGCAAAGCAACCCTGGAAACGGGAAATTGATATGTTACTTTTTAATTTTCAGGGTATTTTCGCGGGATCATGATGGCTGCAATGCTGTCGAAACAGCGAAACCTGTTTAGCAGCGACCACATCCACGGCTGTGGCGGCACATCCACGGCGGCTGATTTCTGCCTAGAGATGTGGAGAGCAGCCTAGAGACCAGGAAGATGTCACATAATGAGCCCTTCAGCCTCTCGGCCAGCGCGTCGGCTTTGTCTCCGCGCCTGTAACCGCTCGGTGAAAGCAGCATGCCGTGATGCCGAGCCCAGGAAGGTCTATTTTCCGTTTGGCCTCGGCTGGCACATCCGCATAAGTCGCACGTTTCTCTTTGAACACCTGGCGAAGAGATATTACCACCGCTGCCGACTTGAGTGGGCGGAGCTTGCGTGTCTTCCCCGCACGGTGTTGCTGGGGTTGCGGCTGTGCCTTGCTAGCCGGCTTTATATTACGCCTTTGTCCCATCACCTTCCACTGCTCAATTGCAGCTGGGGTCGCTGGTATCGTTGACCGTAGTTCCTCCTGGACGGCCTTTGATTGCCCGGGACGAGTAGCATTAGCTTTCTTTTGCTTCCGGGTAGGCTTCGATACCATGCTTGCAGCGCTCTAACCCTAGTGATTGGGCTATAGTATAACTTGTACTATGAGATGGTACTGATTCATTTAACCTTTAAGTTACCTGTATACTTCCGTTGTCTTCCACCACAGCGGTAGACCGATCACGATGAGAACGCCCACGAACGAGGCACTCGCCCACATTCGGTTGGACTCTGAAATCAAAGAGCGAAATTATTTTTACCCGACATATGCAAGAAGTGTAATGTTTTTTCGGATGAACGTACAGTCTTACTCAGATAAAAGTACATAGTCTGCGTCCTAATCAGATTAGTTTATATTTCGTCACTACAACCCATCCATCATAGATAATCTCGTCCCATTATCAGTTGCCAGAGGACATTGACCGGTAACTGGCAGACAGACAGACCCCTTTCCTGAGAAAACCTCTCTTGGATCAGGTGTTAATTGACGATCTCCCACCTTATCTCGGTTGAACAGGGTTTATGACTAACACCCATTTGCTGCTAGCCATAAGACTGGTTTAGCGTCAATACCTTAAGCCTACCACCGTGACGTCATAGCGACGTCGCCAGCTACGTATCCAAACACTTCATATTGAAATGTACGACAGCTAACTCACTTGGCGATGGTTTGGTAGCCTCGCCAATTTGGAATTTCAACTTTCACAGTGTTGAGAATTGAGATGGAGCTCAGATCAGTAAATAATATTATTTATGCTCTGAGATGTGGCTAGACAGATGCTTGGACCTTATTGTTGTGTGAGGATATCAGCATCTGGACAAACTTCTCAAGTTTTAGGATGCTGGTGGCCAATCAAAATAATGTATTATTAGAATAGTATTGTTTTAATATTTCGCGGGCGCGAGCTGAACTTCGCACAATGTCTTCCATGCGAAAACATCCTCTTCTCAAAATGTCTCTTTCGCCATAATATCCTGCTCGCAAAATGACCCCATACGCAAAATGTATACCGTGAATCCTGCCTAATATTATAAACTTCTAGATACAATAAACAACAGGTACAGTCGACAGCAGATCAATGGTAACATTTGCAGTACGATTTCAAGTCTAACGACGCAGATAATAAGAACGGTACAAAGTCCAAAGTGTTACACTTGATCTGCTGTCGACTGTACCTATAGCTGCAGCTGAAGGCTTTCACGCTAATACGATTATGAATAAACAGCAATCAATTAGCGCGGGCTGTGGGCGTGTCCGACCCAAATTGGCTCGTAACTCGTATCCGATTGTTATGTCATCGGGGGACTGCCATTGGCGAACAGGTTGCATTAGTCTATTCCTATTGCGTCGAATGTCGTCCAGGGTTACCGCTTTCCAACAGACGTGACAATCGCACCTGTCGGATGAGCGAGTCAGCTGAAGTAGCAGTGGGCTGGTCACATCTGCCATAGAACCGGGGTAAATAACTCAGAGAAATAATGACGAGAGTAGACAAGCGCTGGCGTTCCCCTCTGCCGAGGTACATGGTAAAAGTGGCCATGCGCGTTTATAAAAACTAGTTGGCCGCGATCGGCCGTCACCTTATTTCTCTGAGGTAAATAAGTTCTCGAATTGAGGTCACAAACGGGTAAACGTAGCATGGGACGACCGAGAGATGACATACGCCAGGCTGGCAGGGATTGGATGCAAAAGGCCCAGAATCTTGTCGCCTTAGGACAAGCAGTAACTTGACTTGGGAAGCAGTGGACTGATACGGGTTGATGATGACAAATATACGTGTAAAATATACATCATTTGCCCGTTTCAGTCCACTTCTGGACATAGGCATCTCCCCATGCAGGCCGCTCAATCCGATTCTCGGCCTTCTGCATCCAGTCTCTGCCAGCCACTTGGCATTCCTGGCAACATTCAGGTATCTGGTCGGTTGTCGTGTCGACCCACACTACGTTTACCCGTTCGTGGCCTCCATTCGAGAACCCGTATACCTCATTGGTTATTGGTTTTAGGACAGATGTAACCAACCTACTGCCACTTCAACGACTGGCTCTTCGACAGTTGGTGTGATTGTCACGTCTCAACCGCAGATCAAGTGTTTGTTTGGACTTTAGACCGTTCTTATTATCTGCGTCATAAGAGTTGAACTCGTACTGCAAGTGTTACCATTGATCTGCTGTTGTCCATGAAAAAGAAATGTGTCATCTGCCAACCCTACCCATGCCGTCCATATCAATGAGACAGGTCAGGTGTTAATAAGTGGCGTGAGTGCAATTGGGACCAATTTACACTGGCTCTTATGGGCAATTTGTTTTGCGTGGCTGTTTGTTTACTGTCCCCTTGCCTAACGTTTCCACTGTTACGTTGCCTTAAAAGCTATCTACGCTTAAAAGGTTCATGACGTATGAAGCATGTTGATGTTAGACAAATAGGCAATCTATGATGCGTTCACGGGGAGAATGATTGAAAAAGATTGAAAAGCACGGGCATCGCGTCTCCTGTGTACAATATAAAAATCTAAGACATGTGTAAGCGACCAATTGACTAATACGTGGTGGATTATAGTCAAATCCTGCTAAGGGACATAAAAATTGGCTGATAAAGTAGCACGATGATAGGTTTAGGTACTTTCTTTGATTGCAAAATACAAATCAAGCGAGGTTTTAACCCTAGAAAGGTCTATTGATTTTAAAAGTACTTGGCTCCAAGGTAGGTCACACATAACCTATAGCCCAGACCTAATAGCTAGCACAGACCTTTATTATCATGTATCTAGACTAGTGCATGACCTAAATACCTCGGCAAATGATATTTATTGTCCACACAGTGCCACTTATGAACAATATACGACGCCTTATAATAATGAACACATGGGTAATCAATGATACCACGTTATTGGATGCTAAAGTGTTCACCAAGGTTGTCAAGAACTCTATGTATACGTACATAAATTCACGCCTGCTTCACATAGTGTAGTCAGAGACAATGGACTTCCGTTTGCTGCGATCCTGGTACACAAATCTCGCTTTATAAACATTCCCAAAATGCACGGGGCATGGGCCTGGGCGGGTCACCTCTGTCGCCGAAACGATGGTCGAAGGAGTAAGTGCGTTCTAATGTGGAAACCCCAGTTAGAAGAATTGTAAGCAGACCACCGGCAAGATGGTCCGACGACATCAAGAGAGTTGCTGGCTCGGTGTGGACCAGCCAACCTTGGGATCGGGCCACATGGAGAGGCATATGCCCAGGAGAGGGTTGCGGTATGCTGAGGAACAAGAATAAACATTCCCAAGACCCAGGTCACTGGAGGGCTCAATATCGCTGGAGCGACGAAGTGGAGAGGGATCTGGGCCGACTGCAGGCACACACGTGGCGAGAGTCGGTGCAGAACCGCAAAGAATGGTGTCTTCGGAGGCCAATACCCACTTCGGGTAACTGAGCCAGCGGAGTATTCACCTTTTGAACGCCAAGTCATGTTAGAAAGTGATGCACCCTCAACGCTATGACACATTTTAGAACAATTCGACGTGAGTCGGCTATGGCCGTCTTTGGCGTTCAAAAGGTTAAATAAGTGCTTGAGTAAACACAGCGATGAATTAGAGGGTAAGTGGAGGAAGAGGGGGAAATCTGTGCCCAGCAGTGGGACGATTTATAGGTAAAAATTCTAACTAGGTATCTAATAGTGGCGAAAAGAGATCGCGTGGAGTCACCGAATCTTTGGGCGGATCAAGTGAAGAGCCTGACAGGACTGCACTACGGAATGTCGATGTTCAAAATCTCGAATTTAGATCTGAACATTGTCACTTGACAGGCCTATCGTTGGCCACTGCCCTGTGGGGTGATCGCGACTTCCAATCGTTATCGTAATCGCTTTCAATTTGTTACACGCTATACATTGCTGCTATGTTTTTGCAAGTTTTAACAAACGACAACGAAACGCAGCAATGTATATCGTTCAAGTGTCAAAATGAAAACGATTGAGGTCGCGGTCACCTTCCAGACAATGGCGGAGGACATAAACCTCCGTCCGGAGGTGTTTAGTAGACTCGATGAGCGATTTTCAATCCAGACACGACCTTCAGTATCAAATAATACCATTCAAACGTCACGCACGTTTTATTTGTCTAAAAATCACGTTTGCTTAGCGGCTAGATTTAGAAGGTGCTAAGGATATAATCATATCTTCATATTTGAGATACGTGAACTTGTTGAATCTAGCCCTGAAAAGAAGATTAAACTGGATTTGGTCACATGCAACCTTGAAGATGCTAATACACTATAAGAAAAGATTAGCTGTGGTTGTTTAGTCTTAGCAAATGCAGCTACAACCGTTACAAATTATGGAGACAGACAATTGTTTTGCTGGTTTTGCTCCTAGCTAGTTTGAATTTACAATTATTGTTTTAGCTAGAAATAAATAGCTAAGTCAGCTACTAAAGGCTACCCTGTTTTTTCAGTGTATATTCTCGCTGTTAACCATGAATGTGACTTAAAATTTATTCCACGGATTAAGTAACGGTCTCTAAGTGACAAAACATGGTTTAAGGGAAGTAAAGTTAAACAAGATTTGTGGCTAACAGCAAAGTAAGGCGGTTATAAAATGTCTACCGGAATGTCTGTCTGTCTATCTAGTAATTTTCATATGTTTTCACTCTATTTCGATTACTGGTAATTACTTCAGTAAGAATTCAAAGATTGCAATCTTTGATAATGTGGTTATATTTAAAAAAGAAAGAAAGTCCCGCTATCCCCGGTAGATGGCACTGACTGGTCTGATGTCAACATTAAATGCGTTGTGATTTAACGTTAGTTGTTTAACTTGGGCTTTTCGTATTTCATACCTAGTATTAATTTGTACTGTATTGTTTAAATTACACAAACAAACCAATAACAATAAATTATTCAGCTGACATTGAATTATTTTTCATGGTGCTGTGTTTTTTCACGATGATATCGCACTTCGGTGCAACGCCATCTATTATCAACTTGAAAAGCTTGTTCTTTTTCTTACAAATGTCACTTTGAAAATCCATCATTTATAGGAAAAATTCGAAGCGCTCTACGAATAATTGACTTGACTCCATTGATCTCATATAAACAACTAGATACACAGTCTGCCTTATAATAATGGCCGAGCGCAAAGAAGGTCCAAACTGATGATTGGACCCTCATTTGCTTCACTGGACATTATTTCTATTATTTTCTGGAGACAAAAATTCTCAAGTATAAATGCCCCACTCGTTCTGTCTAATGACCGCCTGACTGCGCAAAGGACACCTACTACTGAGTAGTTAGCCCAGGCACAGGCTCCGGCCTATTTGGGCTGCTATTATTACACGCCAAAATTTACATTTTATGTCGAGTGCTTCAGTTCATATAGCGTTTCCATGTCAATAAATTTGTTGTGTTAAATAAATAAAAAATAAATAAAATTGGACTTATTTTACTGGTCCATTGCCCTTATTTGGACGTTTTTTAATTGTTTTAGTAAGACATTTGTGTATCTAGTTGTTTATAGGAGATCAATGTTTGACTCCGATCAAATTAGGTATTCTTGATTTCCAATAGGAATAATTTATCTAATCTACGACTCGCGGTTGGCAACCAATATTATTGTGGTCTGATTATGTCATCGCACCATATTCGATGAACCTCGCAGTCAGTCAAGGTCAAAGAACCATGTACTTAGTTGTAGGTCTTTACATAACAGAGATCCCAGAGTTCCCCACAATGCGCGGAGGAGGCCACCGTGGGGTTTTAGTCGGTGCGAGTCCGACATAACCCGTCGCTACCCCTGAGGCGGCGGGTATGCACAAGCATTTCCCCCACGAAAAAAAAAAAAAAAAAGGTCTTTACATATAAAAATATTGAATTAATGAAGCGGCGAATATTGCAAATTGAATAGATAAGTCTTGAAGGCCGCGTTTTTATATAATATTCTTTTCTTTGATGTGTGATATTGTTCTAATGTCATCATCAGTCTATTTATATTGCCCCACTGCTCGGGCACAGACCTTCCCTTACATCGAGGGAGCTCGGGCCATGATCTACCACGCAGGCCCACTGCGGATTGGCGGATTTCACATGCCTTAGATTTTTTTTCATCACGATGTCTTCCTTCACCGTTTATAGAGAGCACTCGGTATATGTAAGTATGTAAGTTTTTCCGTCGAAAAAAACCGAGGATAACTCATTGGTTTGCCTTGGCTGGGAATCGAACCTGGGACCTCCGTATCGCAAGTCCATTGACTCGACCACTGAGCCACCGAGTTCTCTAATGCCATAGTATCATCAAAACCAGACTATAACGAGTTAAACGGATGATCTGTTTCCGCATAGTTCTGGTACAAACCGGTTTAAATAAGCACGTCATTAATAAACTACGTGCTAACAATATTTTGCAATCGTTGCGTTGTGGGATATTGCGTCGAGATTCCTTAGAGCCTATCATTATTTTTTGTTTGTTTGTTAGATTCTTCCCAGAGGGAAAGGCAAAGCCAACTAGGGTATACAGCCTGGTCTGATGTTAATAGAATGTCTGAATTCTTGTAAATACATACATATATACGAAGATAACCTAACCTAAACCTACGCACAACCCTCCCAAACCCCTAAACGAAATAACTCAATGATCCACGCAACCATCAAGCTATGCAAAGGAAACCTTGCTAAGAGCACAAAACTTCACAAACACGACTTCTTTCGAGCACTCCAACTAATAGAAACGTTCGCGGACATCTACTGATTAACTTAACGATCATTAATCACTAAATACCACGGAAACTATTTAATTAGAATTTTCACAAAAAAGTAGCTAATAGTGTTGAAAAAATTTCTGCATTAATAATTTAGATTATCGTTTCGCATAGCGCATATGCAAGAAAATATCAAAACATATGAAAAAGCTAAGGTGGTTGCAATGAAACGAGTTTTGATGATAAAAATAGAAGACTATATACTTATACTGTGACTAAACTAAGTCCTAAAATGATAAAGATAAAAGATAAGACTGACCAAGCATTAGATAAGGCAGCATCTATTGAAAAACTTAAAGCAAACTGACTTGATAGCGTTAGCAATAAAAGTGTTACAACAATTTATGAACAACAAATAATGGATTAGTACGCATTGATCTCCTATAAATAACTAGATACACAAAGGTCTTACTAAAACAATTTAAAAAACGTCCAAATAATGTCCAATAAATCAAATGAGGGTCCATTCATCCGTTTGGACCTTCTTTGTGCTCGGACATTTTTAGAAGGCAGACTGTGTATCTAGTTGTTTATAGGAGATCAATGTTAGTACGTCAAAGTACCATAGATTGTGGTTTTCACAAAAGCGAGATTTTCAATAGATTTCGATTTTCTCAAGACCTTAGTTCGAAATTCAGGGACAGTTTTGAGAGCGAGCTTAGTATGAGATCGCTCTTACTTACAAAAATGAATTGACATCAAGGGGGAGCGTATTGTAGATGACAGATGCGACATTCTCTTTTGTTAAAAGTTAAACTGTAATATCTCGGACTGAGGTTAAAACCACGGGAACAACTTTTTTTTTATCTTTTTGTATGATCTCCTACACATTAAAAATGAGATCGATTCTGGCCGCGCGAAAAAAAAAGGAACCACCCTCCATACAAAATCGCCTATTGGCTTTTCGCCTGTGGTGAAACAATATAAAAGTAAATTATTATATATAAACGGATATCACTCACTTATATTGTTAAAGTCGGCAATTAGACCGACAGTTTCGACCGATTTCGACGGTCTTTGTCTTTCAGAGAGCGCTGATCCGCAGTGCGCGAAGAAACGTCACCGGCGACGCGGGCGTGGCGCGCTCACCTTGAAAAAGACCGTCGAAATCAGTCGAAACTGTCGGTCTAATTGCCGACTTCAACAATATTAGTTAGTGATATCCGTTTATATACAGGGTGTCCCAGAAATCGACGTCAAGCCGGAATGAAGGCAATTTGAACATTTAAGCTGTTATTCATAAACGTGATTTAAAGTTACGCCACCGTTTAGCCACACTGTCCCTTTCTATCTTAACCTTTGTTAACGTAGTGTGACAGGGATAGCAACACGATTTAAATGAAGTGAGGTCTATGAATAACAGCATATATTCTAAGTCCGGCGAGTAGCCACCGGCATGTCTTGGTCAAGGACGCCAAGGCCAAGTTCGCGCATGCGTGACTTGTGACGTTAACATTAAGTATACAGGTAGCGATAGCGAATCGTGGAATATTTAGAAATTAATACATAATATGAGCTGGCCACTCTCTCGTAGAACCGATAACCGATGGGGTAGACGAGTTCTCGAATGGAGGCACAGACCACTTACCCCATATACATGAAATCGGTACAAATGACAATGCCAGATTCTGCCCCACCATCAACCGCAAGTTGTACAAGATAACGAATAAATGTAAAAATATCTCCGTTTTTATTAAAATTATAAGTTTTGTACAAGTTGCGATTCGAAAAAAACAGCTTAATTAAGAATTCAGAAAATAGTAAGAAATGGAAGCGAATTATTCATTGTTTTTGTTATTCTTCTATAGGAGATGCGAGAGTAGTAGAAAATGATACTGATTATGATTATGCAATATGAAACCTGTAATAAGTCCCCAACAAAATGATAGGTACAGCTTAAATGGTCACGTAGTTTTGTAGGCGGGGCAAAGCTCCATTGAAATGTGGCAATGTCTGCAAGCGAAAAATTCTGTCAAACGATGAGCGCAATAGGCGAAGCGGGAGGCAGGGGCGCGAGTGACGAACTGTCGAGTCCATTAATAAAATTAATAGAAAAGTTATGTAGGTATATCGAAAATTTGGAAATCAACATTTGTAATAATATGTTTAATTATTCTGTGCTGTTTGTCTGAGCACTTGATCAATTGATAGTGATGGATGATACTTTAGATAGAGATGATACGCAAGCATTTAATTAAACTGACACTGCCATACCTATACCTACACTACATTTGACTACATACATGGGTTGAGGCAGTTTCAAATGGTAATAGTATCTAATATCAAGAAGAAAAAGATAAGTTCACTAACAAATAATGGTATCCAAATAGTTAATTTAAGTAACATTATTTTTATTATTTAGGTATTATATTAATGGACTCGACAGTTCGTCACTTGCCAATGTCATGTTACAGAAAATTCAATATATTCAATAGTCTTCTATCTTCCTCCAGGGGAGTCGCGTCTTCATGTCTTCATCCAGAGGAGACGCCGTAGCGTCATCACTCTGGACGAAGCAGCTCGACAGTCACGTTCACTCCCGAGCTTGTAGGGGGAACTCTTGATAAAAACTTGAAACTTCAGATCTTGCATAAATAATCCAATAACTTCACCGTATTGTCATTCGCGAACATTTTCTTATTAATTTAACGTGATATTAAACACAAAATAGTCCCTGTAGACATTAAAAGGAAAATTATAAAATAATTTCGCAACCGTCGTTTCCCGCCATTTTCAAGAGACCCTTAAGTAACATTATTTTTACAATCGGTCAATTAGTTCTTTCAATCGCAATGAGTCCTCTGCATACTTTTAACTGTTTTGAATTAGGAGGTAGCTTTTAAATCGCCAATGATTGTAAATGTGATGATTTCCATTTATTATAATAATATAATTTAATAAATACCTATAATATTGCATTTGACACTGGCCACTAATAATGTTAGGCTGATTGACATCGAACCTTTGCCTCTTCGAGGGAGGAGAGGAGATAAAAAAGGTGTCATGGAGGATGGTTGATGCAGGGGAATGACAGAGCCTTCAGCCAATGAGATGGCTAGTGGGGCCGGCATCAAAGATTCTTTTAGAAAAAAAACTGTCATATATTTGACAAACACGAGACCGTATTTAATTATGAATGCATGTTAATTTTTAATTCAGAATCTCAGCCCAAACCCACTTTTTTCACCGCAATTTCGACGCCAGCCAGTTAACCAATGGTATTTCAACGTGTTTACAACAATATTGCAGCAATTTCTAAGATTCATGATTCATAATGAAACGCCCTAAATTGACAACATTGTGTGCTAGCAACACAGCAAACTGCAAAGCCATATTAAAAAAAAAATTAAATATGGCGACGGCGGCGTTTGTTTTCCAACTGAATACTGTTTGTTTTTATTTTCAAAGATGCTTAACGCGGTGTGCGTGGGGACTGCTAGTCCATTTTTTCTACGAGGAAACTTTACAAAAAGGCCACATAGTCAAAATGTCAGTGAAGGGTGGTTAAAAGTTCTAACAAAGTCTAACCCTACTTTGTTGTACCTCCCACAACAGAACTGGACAAAAGGTAAGAAATACTATTTAGATTGGTTCGTTCGCAACCCGTATGCAGAAATATATTTGAATTTTATGATGTATATCTTCTAGTTATAAAAATAGGGTCGGACGCTGACAAAAATACTATCTTATCTACATAACCTCTCCTTTTTATGATACCATCGGAAGGGGCACTTTGGGGATGAATTGTTGTTAGGTACTTTTTTATTTTAATTTTTTTTTCCAAAAAAGACTTAAGAAAATTTTTCATCAAAAAAATACTTAGAAAAATTTCGACCAGTTCCGATGTCATGATGACCCCCCCTTTTTATCATCGCAATGGACCAAGGACCTGAAGGGCAACAACTTTTGTCTGAAACTTTTTTTTGTGCGGGTCCGTTTTGTGACCCCCCGAGCCACCACCTGGAAGTTGCAGGTGACCCCCACCAATTTTATTGGTGCAACGGAAGGAAGGCACAAAGGGTGACAACTTTTGCCTGAAACACTTTTCTCTGCGACCGTTATTTTCAGAGAAAAAAAGGTGGTTGTAACGCTAAGGGTGCGTGGGACTTAGAAAATTTTCGAAATATGTTTTTTCATTTTTATTTTTTTTCTCTGAAAATAACGGTCGCAGAGAAAAGTGTTTCAGGCAAAAGTTGTCACCCTTTGTGCCCTCCTTCCGTTGCACCAATAAAATTGGTGGGGGTCACCTGCAACTTCCAGGTGGTGGCTCGGGGGGTCACAAAACGGGCCTGCACAAAAAAAAGTTTCAGACAAAAGTTGTTGCCCTTCAGGTCCTTGGTCCATTGCGATGATAAAAAGGGGGGGTCATCATGACATCGGAACCAGTCGAAAATTTTCCAAGTCTCTGAAAGCGGTGGTTGTAACGCTAGGGGTGCGTGGGACTTAGAAAATTTTCGAAATATGTTTTTTCATTTTTATTTTTTTGTCTGAAAATAACGGTCGCAGAGAAAAGTGTTTCAGGCAAAAGTTGTCACTCTTTGTGCCCTCCTTCCGTTGCACCAATAAAATTGGTGGGGGTCCTCTGTCAAATTAGGAGGTGAAACTTCTTTAATCCCAGTAGCCCAATGGAACACCAGTTTACACATAAAACTTATTTTCGAACTATTGAGTAACATATTTTTTACCAGACGTAAAGAAGTAGAGTTCTGTAAGAGAAGTATAATGTATTTTGAGTGCATTCTATGTATGTATGTTGGTAATATAGGCACCTACATAATATTATGAAATATCTGATCATTAGGCTGACTTTCATTTCAATATTTAAATTATAATAAAGCTGGCCTGTTTTATATATTATACAAATTATTATTCATATTTTAATTTTTTGTTTTAGCCGTGATGCCTGAACAAAGTCTAAGGATGTCAGCAACTCAGCATAGCAATCCCGATCATCGCGTAAAAAGAGAATAGTGATAGAATTGGTATGTATACATACAGTACATCACATAGTATGTACATAATTATTAGTTCCAATATATTTTCTAACGAAATCTGCAGCAACCGCAATCTTGTCAAGTGCACATGTGTACTTTCATTTGAAATGATGTACCTACACTTTGTGTACAGTTGGAAGATTTTTTTTTCATATTCTTAATGTACGGTTGAATGCACGTAAAGTACTTATGTAGGTACATATTTATATTATGATCACGGCACATTTTACCGCTTGCGCCGGAGACTGTGGCCGTGAGAGCGAGCTTTTGGGGAGAGGCTGTGGCCTATATTAATAGGCCACAGCCTAAGTTGCATGCGTTAATACCCATAGTTGGGTTAATACCCATAAATTAACCTCACTTGCAATAAAAGATGACCCTAGAGTCAAAAGAGTTAACCCGAGCAAAATATATGGAGCTTTTACGGGTTAAGTCGGCAACTCTAGGGTTATCTTTTATTGCAAGTCACCTTAAGTAGGATTTGTTTAATAAATGTTTCAGGAAACCGTTCAACGTTAACGTCACCAGATGGTTCAGGGAATCTCTCAACGGCGCCAGATGAATCATTCAATGCCACCAGTTTGTATCGCAATTGTTCTCCATTGAAGGGGCTGAAGACACAGCATTGGCTCAGTACTCTTGTGAAGAATTTTTTTTAATTTCATTCAGTAGGTATATTGTCAAGTAATAAAAGTTTGTATAATTGTATTTTTTTTTATTTATTTAATGGATTCCTAAGAAAACATTTAATATTATGGTTTTAAATATGCAGAGGCATCGATATATATTTTTATCGTGGGACACCCCTAGTGAAAAACATCGAACTCGGTTTATCGACATGTCCCCGTCTCTAATTCTTGACGTCATCGGCGCCACTGTCTTAGGGCCATGTGGACGATGCCGGAACTAACCAATCCAGTAGTGATCCAGTAACGCCATCTCCAGGCAAGGCCAGAGTCCCATCTATTCGTAGAATATCCTCTTAGTAATTTGTGGGTTGATGATTGTGACGGGGTTTTAATTGTGAATGTTGTTTATAAATTACTATTGGATAAATAAATAGAATACCGGAGCAGATTGGATTTTATTATACAACAATGGTTGTGGTGGTGTTATTAGTTGATGCACTGGCGACTATACCAGGAAATAGCTATACATGTACAATGTACATATCGAGGAAACTGATAAGAATAATACGTAAATATTCCGCACTGGACTACACGTATGGCTATTCACGTGGTTTGGTCACTTCTTCTCGTGTGGTTTAGTGACCAAACCTATTTGTCAGAGTTATTCAGGCCTCTGACGTGACCTGACGACTGCTGCCGAGCGACAGCAACCGAGCAGGATCCGCCATCATTTTGGAATGACGGATTGATTTTTTATTTGTTTAATTTTCTATTTACATGAATACTCTAAAAAACTTGACATTGGCGAAATTATCTCTTGAATAAGAGTAGAAGCCATTCAAATAAAAATAGAATAGAATAGACAGCAACCGAGACCAACTTAGGTTCTTGCTCTAAGGACCAACTGCATAACGTGCTTTCCGAGGCACGGAGGAGCTCAGATGAAAGTGTCACTAGCGGTCACCCATCCAGGTGCTGACCTCGCCCAGCGTGTACTCGCAACTGGGTTATCCCCTCAAAAGGTTTAGTCACTTAACCACACGAGACGAATACGTTTTCCATTGACGCATCTTTTGTCAAGCAATATAAGAAACTACGAACAATAATTTCAATTAAACAATTAATGCTGTTATTCATAAAACTAGTTAAATCTCACTTGCCTTAAATCGTGTTGCTATCCCTTTCACACTTCGTTAAAACAGGTTAAGATAGAAAGGGATAGGGGGCCTAAACGGTGGAGTAACTTTAAATCACGTCTATGAATAACAGCGTAAGCGCGTATCCATGAACGTGATTTAAAGTTATTCCACCGTTTAGGCCTTAGGTTTCTTCCTAGGTAACCTTGAAGTTTTTAACGAAATGTAAAAGTGACAATGAGAGCTCGGTGGCTCAGTGGTTGGGCAATGGACTTGCAATATGGAGGTCCCAGGTTCGATTCCCAGCTAGGGCAGCCATGTACCAATGAGTTATCCTCGGTTTTTTCGACGGAAAAACTTACGTACATTTACCGAGTGCTCTCAAAACGGTGAAGGAAAATATCGTGATGAAACCTGCATGTCGCAGAAGAAGAAAAAAATCTAAAGTATGTGAAATCCGCCAACCCGCACTGGGCCCGCGTGGTGGATCATGGCCAGAGCTCCCTCGATGTAAGGGAAGGTCTGTGCCCGAGCAGTGGGGCAATATAAATAGACTGATGATGATGATGATGAAAAGTGACAATAACACGGTTTAAGAGAAGTAAGGTTTAACTAGGTTTATGCATAAACATGCTATGTACGGTGGAACACAAAGAAAGGTGTACAGGAAAGTTTCTAAGGTTGACATTTTCTCAAAAACTACTTGACCTATTGAAAAAAAAATTTCACTTTTAGATAGATAAAAGTTAAAACTATGTAACTGTAAAAGAATTATTAAATTCGGTCCAGTAGTTTTTGAGAAAATCTCAACGTTACTGAGGCCCCCTGTATACTTATCTCTGTACAGCAAAAAGAAATAACCACTGGGGGACGAACTGAAAACCAGCTCTGTGGGCTGCCACAGCACTATGCTGAGCTCGGCCCCTTTAACCACTGCATGCTGCACACTGCTGCTCGAGAGTATCTGTTTCTATTATTATTATAAGTATCTGTTCTTGATTAATTTGCGTGTTTATAGAATTTATGGATCAACCTTTTTTATAGCGACAGGTTTCCATGGTCTTCATGTTATTATCGGAACAATTTTTTTATTAATTTGTTTAATTCGACAATAGTATTATAAATTTGATCATCTCCAATTAAAGATCCTGGGTTTCCTAATTCAGCTCGAATTAATAATCTTAAAGATGTTCCAACTATACCTATATATATTATTATTGTCTTGTATGATTTTATGTAGTGTATAGTATGTAGTGTTAAATAAATCTGTTTTTCTTTCTTTTCTTAAATAGAAAACAAAATAAAAGCAAAAAATGCGAAATTTAAGAATTCGATGAAAGATTTCTCTGAGTGGGATGAGTCTAAAATAGCACCGACCAGTTTCTTTCCAGCACCAATGTCATGTCAACTCTTCCGGGTTGCGTTCACGATAGTTTTACGCAACTACATAACTTTGCTATAACTACTGTAAAAAAACCGACAAAGTGCGAGTCAGACTCGTACACTGTAACTTTGCTCTAACGAAAAGATAAACTAGATTTAGAAACCAACTTATCTTTGCCATTATCAAAATATTATGTCCATACATCGATATACTCCTGATTAGTTCATCATCAAATATAAGTTTGTAATAACAAAAATATATTTTTAGGGAGATGTAATTTCAAAAGACATTGCCACTTTTCAATGGAGCTTTGCCCCACCTACAAAACTACGTGACCATTTAAGCTGCACCTATCATTATGTTGGGGACTTATTACAGGTTTCATATTGCATAATCATAATCAGTATCATTTTCTACTACTCTCGCAACGCCTATTGAAGAATAACAAAAACAATGAATAAATCGCTTCGATTTCTTACTATTTTCTGAATTCTTAATTAAGCTGTTTTTTTCGAATCGCAACTTGTACAAAACTTTATTTTGAACCAATAATTTTAATAAAAAAACGGAGATATTTTTACATTTGTTCGTTATCTTGTACAACTTGCGGTTGATGGTGGGGCAGAATCTGGCATTGTCATTTACTACCACTTTGCGACCGGTAGCATTTTTACAATATTTTACCAATCACTCATGAATGATTTTACAACAGCTGTAGTAATTCTCGATAAGTACTCTTTCACCTACATTCGTATTGATCGTCGATAAAATTGGAATACAATGGACCTACCTATATAAACATAGTTAACTATATCAGGGCAGAATCTGGCATTGTCATTTGAATTCAATGCATTTGTTTAGCTCTAAAAATAGCATTACACAACACATATTTACAAAACATAATTAAAGGAACCGCTCGTTAATAATGGTGTGTCTAATAATTGAATCAAAATAATCACCCCTTTACTAATATATGCTATACCTACTTACCACATATTAATAGCAAACGCTCTGATTGGTTAAAAAGTAGCATGTTGATAGCACCACGATCGTCTGTTGCGTATTTGTCGAAACGAAAACGCAAGTCGTTTATGGACCCTATACTCTGTAATCTATGGTGTTAACGGTTACAACCTGTCGGCCAAGGCCATATCCGTGATAACTGGGCTGAAAGCTCGGCAGGACTATCTTTGTCCGCAGTAAACATAGACAACTCATTAACAGCACGCGTTAACTTATTATAAAAAAACAAATCCCACACAAACCTGCTCCCATCGCACATTTATCACCTTGCTCGGGAAAGATTAAAAATAAAAAAGAGGCAAAGACGCGACGTGCCTGTCACATACTGCCAGAAAAAATACTGGCTGGATACGTTGTGAACTGAATCAGCCAGTCCGCACCCGCGCCGCGCGTCGGATGAACGCTTGCGCGGACTGAAATACTGTCATATTTCCCGCCCAAATAACCCAAAAGCACGTTGCGATCTGTGCTGAAACTGAAAGTTTACGTGCAGTGTTTATTTTCGTCTTCATAGCCGAGCAATTGGAGTTCTGCTGAAGATACACAAAGGATTATATCCCGTTTAGATCGGTGAGTTGTCGTTTTTTATTTTTGACATTTTGGCGCGAGCTTTTGTTTTAAATTTAAGGTTAGAACAAAATTATTTTCTGGATGATTGTTTTATAGGCTTGCCATAATAAATTTAAAAAAAATTAGGAGCGTATTCTTTTATTGATGTTAGGCCACTGATTAACCATAATTAAGTTAGGTAACTTTCAACTTTTAGGACTAGTTTTTTATTATTATAAATTCTTGTTATACCTAAAGGTACTTTATTGTCTGAAAAACAAATACAACTTAAGCGTTAATCAATAAATAGCTTGCAGCTAAGTAAACAGACGTAAAAGTGGAAGTAACATTATGTAAAGTAAATAAGAAACAGGTATTTGCAGCACAAAGTCCGAACATAAGCGAATACAAAGTAAGAAAAACCTCATTAAGTATTCCTTAAGGCGCTATAAAGGCGAGATTAGCATGGCATGCTAACAATTTTATAGGCACATAATTAAAAATTACAGTCTCGTAAGACAATCCTTTGATAATAACGTCATGATATGACCTTCAGAATGCCAGGACTGTTTTATAGTGGAGTAGCGGAACTAGTGATTTTGGATATTAAATGGACTCTGACAGTCGAGAATAACCTTGACCGATTGTAAAAAAATATTTTATAGCAGACTATTTATAACTATTACTTTATAAAATAATATTAAAAATCGGTCGTATAGTTTTTAAATAAATCTTAACCTTAAAGAGAATCCTGTATATTTTTTTCTGTGTTAGAACGTACCGTTATTTCATTAGACTTTTACATCGTAACACTATAGTAGGTACTTCTATAAAATACTTATTTAATACCTTGGAACCATTGATCTCCTATAAACAACTAGATACACAGTCTGCCTTCTAAAAATATCCGAGCGCAAAGAAGGTCCAAACGGATGAATGGACCCTCATTTGCTTTATTGGACATTATTTGGACGTTAACAATGGACTTATATTTTGACGTTTTTTAAATTGTTTTAGTAAGACCTTTGTGTATCTAGTTGTTTATAGGAGATCAATGCATGGAACTCCTACAAAAATATATTCTTTGCTCTTACCAATGCAATTACACAAACAACTCAAAATATGTATAAAGTAAATCTAAAATACTCCGGAATTGAAGTCAACAGTTTGTCAAATGCTGTTTTAGAGTAGGTATTAAAATACAACAATCTAAAAATAAAATGTTCTCTGCGATAACACAACTTGAAATGTGGAGAATACCTATTTTATATTTTGATCTCATAGTTCAAGTACGCGTACGACTTCAATATTAAAACTTATGCACGAAATAATTTTATAATAACGGACAGTAATTCAACTAAAATGGAAAATAGTAGACTTTTCTTCGACTGACCTTCGCACTATTTACGTATGCTTCGATAACTTTTTAGTGTTAAAATGACAAAGGAACTCACACATACAGCCTAAAAGAAATAGCAAATTTCAACGTCGTGGTGAGCTAATAAAAAATCAATCGCAACCACTTTGCATACAATTAACACTGGTCTGAAGCTGAAGCGATGACTTCGTTATTTAAAAAAAAAACTAGAATTCAAATCCGCAACGCACGCCATGCGAAGCGAATTTCAAAATTGTTAATAGTACTATTTTTTATTTAGTTGTCTTAAATTAATAAAGAAAAATCTTAAGACGAATATGGAGTAAGATTTCGCGCATCAGATCGGAGTCACGGTAGCTTTGTTGGAAAAAACGTGCCACAGAATGTCGAAGACTATAGTCAAAGTTCTTTATTGCAAGTAAGCACGTTGAGTACATTTTTGCACGTCAATATATTTTTGAATTTACATTTATACCACTTTGCAAGTAAAGGTGACAACGCTGGTTCGAATACTGGTCGAATTACGTCCTCGTTAGGTATATGATCTAAATTAAATTAATCAGAAAATGTTCGCGAATGACAATATGGTGAAATTATTGGACGATTCAGCGTCAATTGTCATCAGCGGTTTGCAGTGCACAAGATAATATTTTTTTATCGTGTAAGGCCATTAGTCAAACGGAACTAAATCTCATATAATAATAATCACCCGTTTTATGCACAAGACAATTATCATTAAATCAAACGGTCTGTTTTCCCTTGCCCTAGTGAGATGCAAAACGGAACTGATATTATCCTCGTGACAGATTAACAGTCGTTAATCTCTTAAGGTTGACTGCGTTGTTAATGACGTCATACAAATTGTAATGGCAACCTGATATACAGGCTGTAACAGAAAGGGTATAGGAAGCCCCCCCCCCCCCCCCCCCCCCCCATTGTCTTGATCGAATAATAGTATTTTGAGGTAGGTATTTCTAAGTAATCGTTGGATTACTTAAGACTTGATAGATATAATATTCATTGTGATTTAGAACCTTATCATTACGCTTATCAGTACTTTATAACCCTACTATCCTTTGTCTGAGCGGAAGTGACATCACCATTACCACTATAAACTGTCAGCTATAAACACAAAACGCAACTTGCAAAATATCAAATCCGCAATTGGATATTTCGACATCGCAAAAATTGCCACTAAAACGTTACGAAATATTGTCTTCATCAATCGGCCAGTAGCATCAGCAGTAATACTTTAAATTGAAGACTTGCACAAATGGATATGTCGTGGTCATATCGTTTAATTGAACATATTTTCATGAAATGGTGGCATTTCACGAAATCGTCAAATGTCTATTGGTCATTTCACGAAATAGCTTGGCCAAATCAATGAATAGAAAGCGTTTGACGATATGTCCAACAAACGCACGGCTATTTCGTGATATGACCAAACACAATTGACCATATCGTAGAAAAATAGCAATAACTACAGCTAGAGGCGCTGAGAGCGCGCTTTGTCATTGTTTATGTTGTATGAATGAATAATAATGTGCAAATTATATAAGAAAGTGTGTTGGAAACTTGGAAAAGTGTTCGAAACGGTGCGAATTTTATGACAGTCACACAAAAACCGTTCGTTATACATATATTCAGAATTATTATTACTTACATATTTAATGGTGATCTGACCAAACGTGGTTGGACAAATCGACGAACGTTTAAACGATTTGCTCAGCACAACTTGACGATTTCGTGAAATGCCACCATTTTATGAAATGATTGACGATTTCATGAAATGCTCAATTTAACGATCTGACCACGACAGATACATAGGAAACTTACTGTCATAGTAATATAAACAACTCTTACATAAATATAGTAGGTATGTCATTGACGAAGAAATTACGTCAGATACACTTTATAGGAGGAAAATTGTGGCAATAAGGCGATTCTTAATTTCCTCTAACACAATCTTTATTAACTAATGTACTCGTATGTAATTTCATTAATTTTACAAATTAAGGCGCTTTATGGTTGTCAAAAGCAAGAGTGAGACACAAGATGCCCCGCAGCGGCGGAGTGAATAGTACGGCGCAGTGCCTCGATATTCGTATTTTAATATAATGAGTTTTGGATGAATAACCAAGACGATAGGCTAGTTGACTAATTTTTTTTATTGCATCCATCAACTCTCATGCTCCTGCTGAAGAGAACTGTGAAATCAGTTTTGCGATATCTCAATTAATACCGAAGATATTAAGCGATTAAGTCAAGTTGTTGCTCCATCTCTTTTTAGCAAAACGGTCTTTAGTATGAAGTTTGTATGGCGCTACCACGGTATGACGTCATACCGTGGTAGCGGTACAATACGTCGTGTACTGATTCTGTCTCTTTCTAACACAACTTTTCTAAATGCCTGTAGTTTCTTCATTTTTAACTAATTTCAATTTTGATTTCACAGTTGACCATGTATTTGTGTCTATTTTGTAATAATAATGAAAAACATTTAATTTTCGATACTTTTCAACTAGCCTATTGTGGTAATCATTCAGAGACATTTGAAAATCAAGAATCGTCGACAAGAATGACGTAATAGACTAGATGATGATATTTTATAATAGTTACAGACTGGTCATATTGAAAAGGTAGGCGTCAATAATCTGATAAGCAACCCCTTCATTTTCGTAGCGAGCTAGTTTATCTCAAGTACTATCTAGTAATTAAGTATACCTACTCGTATTGTAAATGAGATTGAATAGACAGGTCGAATGCCCTCAGATTATAGCATAGCAGACAAAAGTGTACACAGAGTATCACATTAGGATCGTCATTTTCAAAAAAAAACAACGGCCAATTGCGAGACGTACTCGCGCACCGAGACTTCCGTGCAACGCAACTTAACCCCGTAACTTTGCTCTAACGATAAGGTAAACTAGATTTAGAGACCAACTTATCTTTGCCATTATCAAAATATTATGTCCATACATCGACATACTCCTGATTAGTTAGTGGTTTGTTTACCTCAATTGAAAATTGCATTGGGACAGACTGTAGGCCGATTCCTAGACAGTTTTGAGCGTAAGTTGAGTAGAGTTCGGTCTTACAACTGTCGTTCATACAATTTTTGTCAGTCGTAGTAAGAGCGATCTCAGGCTTAAGCTCTTGCTCAAAAACCGTCTATGAATATCGGCCTAACATGAGAAACGAACTATACTATTATAGCCGGCAATACAGAAAAATAGGTAAGTCAATGATATCCAAAAGAATTCTCATTGGTGCTACATTTCAGCTGACCTTTGTGTAACCTGAATAAATACGAGTCTGCGTCACAAACACATTCAAAACATATGCACACAACGACCCAATAATAATGTACAATGAATTGTTTTAGATTACAAGACTTTTTTTACGTTTGGTTATTTTGTATCATATCTATACGAACAAAATAGACATTGACAAAAACCATCAAGAACTGTCAAAAATACCGTTCTTGTCATTTTTTACAGTTAAAACTGATATAGATTGATATACATGGTATAACGTAAAGGGTATATGAAGCCGAAGGGAGGGTGCTCAGTATCGATAACTGAACAACTTTTGTTCTACGACTTTTCGAATAAAAAATAAATTAATGTACCAGCTGACCGGTACGAAATGTATGAAAAGTCAAAAAATAAATTCGTGAAATTCACCCCTGGAGGTTTAGTCGGTATGCTGCCCCTTCAGGGCGGTGAGCCCGACATAATCAACACGCGTTGTGGTACATGATTTTGTATGTTTTACCTGGGTAAAAAAAAGGACATATAGCTCGAAAAACCGATTCTTGATTGGAGACCCTGGAGACAGAAAAGACCAGTCGGCAGAAAGATATAAAGAAGATGTCGGGCAGCAATTGAACTCTCAATGAATGAATGGAAGCGGTTGAAGGAGGCCTACACCAAGAATTTGGTAGAGGATGGCTAGGAAGAAGATCCAAAATTTTGACAAAATTATATACTAATGACGCCGAAGACTGCACCAGAAAGTTGACCTTACGCAAAGCACTATATGAATGAAATACGTTTGTCTGTCGTGATGTGTAAGAGTAGTTATATTTATAGCGTTTCGAGTTGCGCTAAATGCGTACTGGGCAACACGATGCAACCGGAGCAATGTTTCTTATTAACCTTTACAAACACCGGCCATTGTTGTAAACTCTGCCCAAGAACAGAATGCCTCATCCCAAAGCAAGCGTCTTGTTTTGTAAACAAATATGGTATTGTAATTATCTGTTGTGGTCACAGAACACTTACCCAATAAACATGAAATCGGTACAAAAGACATTGCTACATTTCAATGGAGCTTTGCCCCACCTACAAAACTACGTGACCATTTAAGCTGTACCTATCACTTTGTTGAGGACTTATTACAGGTTTCATATCGCATAATCATAATCAGTATCATTTTCTACTACTCTCGCAACTCCTATAGAAGAATAACTAAAACAATGAATAATTCTTTCTTACTATTTTCTGAATTCTTAATTAAGCTGTTTTTTTTGAATCGCAACTTGTACAAAACTTTATTTTAAACCAATAATTTTAATAAAAAACGGACATATTTTTACATTTATTCGGGCAGAATCTGGCATTGTCATTTAACTATAGTAATGTTTTCACATTATTAATTTTCTCCTCAATAACTCCAACCAAGCTTGTGCTAAGAGCGGACACCACAATAGGCGATCGAAACTTCAACGCTATTCCGTAATACAAGTTTTTGCAAATATATAACATTTTCTTGAGATCCCCTTCGACTATATGATTAAACTTCTACTTTCTGCGGTGAGACTGAGGAGAGTATGTATCATGTGTTGTGGGAATGTCCGTTGTATGCAGAAGAGAGATGTAAGATGATGAATGGTATCACTCGATTGGTAAACGGTCCAGTCTACTACACCGATCTCTTAAGCTCAGAGGCGAACTACAGGCGATTGCGGGCATACGCACACGTCTGGCACAGCAAGAGGTGCAGGCTTCAGAGCTGAAGCAAGGAAAAGGTCAGCCCGGCGTCGAACCGCGTACTTGTGACGTGTAACCCTTACAGTGGGAGACTGCAATGAATAATAAATAAATAAATAAAGAGACATTTATTCATCTGAAACATAATTTAGAACTTAAAAGTAACTTAGTTATAATAATACCTATTGTTACAGATGAATAGGAAAGGCCTCAGCGACACGCTGCTTTTCAGGTCTTTCCTACTCTCGTACAGTCTCGCTAATCTCGAAGACCACAAAAAAGAGTAACTAAAATACAAAAACTTAATGCTATTTATTGTTAAACATATGATATAACTATCATGAAAGTTCCCATCTGTGTTAAGTACCTACTAGAATATTATAGGTAATAATGCACTACGGTAACGGTGTCCGACTGACAGTAACGTCACTCAATGACCGCTCCGCACCGACAGGGACCAGACACGCTAAAGCTAGACCGACTGTGTCGTGTTAAACTCAATCGACACCACCACCACCACATAAGAGTGCACGTAATGCAGCACAAAGGGATTGCTCAAGCAAATGCAGGGAGCCTGTGAAGTCCGCGCGCAACTCCCTCGGCCTTTAAAGACCATGTCGTCGGAAGGCCAAGACTCAAGAACTGTTATAAATAAATAAAATCTTCTACTGTGTGACACAAAACTGATTCACACAGGAAATGCAATTGTTGGTTTCTGTGAATTAATACCGGGGCGATGCACTGTCGCTGCTTTGTCTGCATGCGAACGACTCGACGGAAAATAAGGCAACATGTTTATACCAGATTATCTTCATTCCTGCATGTCTTTGTCCAAAATCCTTGCGTTTTCGTGTAAAACATACAAGGAACTCTCATTCACACAGCTAGAATTCTTTTTCTCGTGTGGTTTAGTGTCCAAGCCTATTGTCAGAGTTCTGTAGGCTTAGATCAGGGGAGTCTCACGCGTACTGAACTCGAAACAGGGACCAACTGTCGCCAACAGGTTACAGAAATCAAAAAAACAGTGTATTATGTGCTGTGGTCTATCGTCTACAATCAAATACCGTACGATATAACGAATGCAACCTCACTACCCATTTTCAAAAATAGGCTCCGAGACTAGTAGAAAATGATACTGATTATCATTATGCAATGTAATAAGTCCCCAACAAAATAATAGGTACAGCTTAAATGGTCACGTAGTTTTGTAGGTGGGGCATAGCTCCATTGAAACGTGGCAATGTCTTTTAAAAGAAAAAGAGATAAAGGAATGGACACAAAACAAATTCAGGGAGAAAGAGGACGTTATCTGTTTGCTGGCGTGAAGTCAAATCTCATGAAGCAACTAAATACAGCTTAAGTCATGCATGATTCAAGCGATCTACATGTGGTTTACAAGAATGACTCAAAGATAATAAGAGGAGGGAAAGTTAAGAACAAAAGACCGAGCACACATTAAACTTGAGCTCAAAATAACATCTGAATTCTGACCTTCAGTGGTGGACCAATTAAAAATAGGCCAAGATTAAAGGGATGAATTGCCACATATTCATGTGTGCTGTGTTTAAAGGCAGCTAGAAAAGTCAGTGGTAAATCTGGGGTTGTCTCCACGGATCCCGGAATCAGCCCCCCTATTGCCGTTCTCAAAACGATGAAATCATACCACGTCATAGCGCGCCGAACAGAGACGCCGCTATACCAACGTAATAGCACTGTCCCTGTCATGCACGATATGACATGGTATGTTTTGATCGTTTTGAGAACCGTAATAAACTGATTGAATTGGAAACGGGGTACCGGGATCCGTTTCCAGCTAAAAACGATTCATCAAGCATTTATTATAAGGGTCATGTTCAGAAAACCCAAGGGTGAGCTGAGCTCGCGTTCAAACGTAAAAATGGTGTTGAATCTTCACAGCATCAGGTGCTAATTGATTGAAATGCGGCCGAAGGTAACCAGCCTTATGTCATCGCATCGGGCGCATTAACGAAATATTGATGAAAGATAAATGTCCATTGAATTGTTACTAGTTGACCGAAGGTTCCTTGTAAATCTTATAAACGCAAAAATAAATGACAATGCCAGATTCTGCCCCACCATCAACCGCAAGTTGTACAAGATAACGAATAAATGTAAAAATATCTCCGTTTTTTATTAAAATTATTGGTACAAAATAAAGTTTTGTACAAGTTGCGAGTCGAAAAAAACAGCTTAATTAAGAATTCAGAAAATAATAAGAAATCGAAGCGATTTATTCATTGTTTTTGTTATTCTTCTATAGGAGTTGCGAGAGTAGTAGAAAATGATACTGATTATGATTATGCAATATGACCAACGAAATGATAGGTACAGCTTAAATGGTCACGTAGTTTTGTAGGTGAGGCAAAGCTCCATTGAAATGTGGCAAATGTCATTTCGAGACCCCTAACATTACCACAGTGTCACAGTCAGTGTCAGATCTTGTGGCTTCTTGTCTGTAGTCCAAATATGTGACTTTACGTTCATTGACAGTGTTGAGGAGTTCTTTTTAGGGTCCGTACTTCAAGAGGAAAGGAACCCTTATCACTTTGTTGTTCATCTGTCTGTCCGTTCGTCTGTTTTTCTTTTGTTGTCAATAGGAGTAGACAAGCAGACTAGCCATTTACCTTATCAACCTTGCTGTAGCTATCTGATGATAAGAGGTCGCCCAGTGACAGATCCAATCCAACACCGGAGGTGTTTCTGGTTCGCTGCCGACCTTGAAGAGGTATATTCATGTTTCCCATAAAGCATTATGGTGTCTGCTCAGTGGAAAGACTTTGGGAAGCACCATTCCACATTTTGCACGTAAGCGGCAAGAAAATTCGCGAAATTTTGCTGTGATAGATCATGGATTCAGAATCTGTTGATATCTCTATCAATCTATTTCTTCTTAGTGTATTAGTAGGCTATTAGCCTTTGTGCTATTGATCTCCTATAAACAACTAGATACACAAAGGTCTTACTAAAACAATTTAAAAACGTCCAAATATTGTCCATTGTTAAGTCCAAATATTGTCCATTGTTAAGTCCAAATATTGTCCATTGTTAAGTCCAAATATTGTCCAAATAATATCCAATAAACAAATGACCATTCATCCGTTTGCCCTTTTTCGCGCTCGGACATTTTTAGAAGGCAGACTGTGTATCTAGTTGTTTATAGAAGATCAATGCTTTGTGCTCATAAAGCTTTAATAGTTGTATAACAAACGTCGCATTATCAATCAAGTCATAAGTCACGTTATTGTATAATATCAACATCCCCAGTATGAGGTCCTAGGTCGCAAGAGATCATCAGTCATCACCTACCAATTCGTCTTTATCTCAATTTGTAAGCAATTGCCGTTATCAATGTCTTTGACAGTGACATTCAGATTTAAGATCAATCATATCAGAGTCTTGTTTATTGGTTAGGTAGGTTAATTGTATATTAACCACATTTATTTACTCATTTTAATTTTATTTAGACTTTTACACATTGTGTACAAAAGGCGACACATGATCGTAATGAAACACTGAAGCCCTGAAAAGGACTGTTTACGAGAAACTAGGATAAAGTCCAGAAGGGTTACTCTCACCTCTTATAGCGATCCAGTTTAGGTTCCTAAACTGAACCGAATCGCTATTTGCTACAATGACGTTTGACCTCATTGTAGCAAATTGTCAGTTTAGGAACCTAAACTGGATTGCTATAAGAGGTGAGAGTAACCCCGCTGTAAAGGACTGTCGACACGCAAATTAGTGTTTTATTCAACACTCCCAAAACACTAAATATCAATGCTTCATCAACTTTGACATTAGTAGAATCATTGACAAACGATTAAGCTCGAATTATAAATAAATTACCACAAATAGCTTTCACATTAACAACATTGGTAATTTGAAGCAATTTCTTTCTTTCTACCTGCTGTAGTATCTCAGTAATCACTTTGGTTACTATACGATACGCAGACATAAGTTACGAGCACAGACCACTTACCCCATAGACCTGTAAGAGGAGGGCGCCGGTGTCTGCCCGCACATGGGCGCAAAATTGCTTCGCGACACGTGTAACCTAGAGATATTATCGACATGGACGCATCTCTTTAATAGTCTTTATTTCTCGCTTGCAAATTACATTACACAAAAGTACCGATTTCATGTCTCTTGGGTCTGTGAAGGTATGCTTCAACAGAAAAAGGTCAGCAACGAACAGCGGGGGACAGGGGATTAAAGAGATGAGTCCATGTCGATAATATCTCTAGGTTACACGTGTCGCGAAGCAATTTTGCGCTCATGTGCGGGCAGACACGGGCGCCCTCCTGTTACAGGTCTGTGCATATCTTCAAATAAATCAACTCTTAAGTGAAAAAGGAAACCAGCTTCTCTTTAACTAAGGTTCACATTGCATTATCAAAATGTGGCGTGACACGCCGCTTCCACGTTCAGTATTATCGTATCACCAAGTAATTATAATAATTTCAATGTCAGAGTTCATGTGAATCATAAAAAAAAGTCTCGTTCGATACATTGTGACATTTGGCATATCAAAGTACGATTCTGATTGGTCGGCTAAAGTCCACCTGGCTGGTGTCATTAGCTTCGCAATTTTTATTATCAAACTTGTGTCTCCTTCGTTTCACCTTGATAATTGCTGGATAATTTCCACTTGAACTTATTGAAAATAGCGGGAACGCGACAGTTATCTAATTATTTGATAATTCAATTATAGTTGTGTTCAGCCCATTGATCTCCTATAAACAACTAGATACACAGTCTGCCCTCTAAAAATGTCCGAGCGCAAAGAAGATCCAAACGGATGAATGGACCCTCATTTGCTTTATTGGACATTATTTGGACGTTAACAATGGACCCTTATTTGGACGTTTTTTAAATTGTTTTAGTAAGACCTTTGTGTATATAGTTGTTTATAGAAGATCAATGGTTCAGCCGGTTTTGTGTTTAATATCACGTTAAATTAATCAGCAAATGTTCGAGAATATCAATGAATTGGAGTGTTCGAAGAATTGTATGTATTTTATTTATTTATAAACTCGCGCCTGATTCCCGTAGGGGCAGGCAGATACGATGGACTTCCATCTGCTGCCTGGCACACAACCCTTGCCTCCTCCACATTCATCAATCTCTTCATGCATGCTCGTCGGTTTCTAGTAGACCGTACTTGACCCTTTTTAAGACATCGCCAATATATTATTATTTTAAGAATTATAAGTATCTGCAGTTTCAAGCTAGATTCATGATCATGAGCCCACAACATAGCTAATAATAATAATAAATGTTTATTTTCACTTAAGCATTTCCACAGTACAGCTTAAATTATAGGTGCTAGGGCTAGAGTTAAACTATATTGGTGAGCGCTAGCTCCCACACTAGGATTCCCTGTGTTGTGGGAGACTTCTTCTTGGCAGTCCCTCGGTTCGAGGATGACTTCCGCCGATCTATCCCTCCAATTCACGGCCCGTGCGTTTTGGAGTGACTCAGCAACCCTATCCTCGACCCGCAGACGCGCCCGCACACACCGCACGTTGTCCCCGCGGGCAGTCTAGCCCTAAGAGCCGGGTTGGCCTCCTTCTCCTTTCGCTTCCTCCTCTTCTCCATTTCCACCTCCACTCTCTCCTTCTCAAAGTTTTTGGCTGCATCCCTGGTTAGAGTGTGCCACTTGGACCTATCCACAGCGCTGGTTTCCCAGCTGCTCTTGTGGGAGACTAGTCTCTCCCTGGAGTACATATGATCGTTGAATGATTGTTCAGAGTTAGTATAGAGCTCAAGAGTGAACGTGGACTGTTCCAATCATCTGCTAACTAGGCCTTAGGGCATTTATGTCTTCCGATAGCAGAGCTGTCCTATTTGCCCTCAGGTTTGGTCCTAAGAACATGTTATCGCAAATTGTTTCTTGAAAACTATTATTCAATGTACGAAAATCTAATTTCATTGGTCTACATGTGGTGTTTAGACAACTTTAGGCTAATTTTGCATGAGCAAGTATGCGATACTGTGGCTAAATGACAATGCCAGATTCTGCCCCACCATCAACCGCAAGTTGTACAAGATAACGAATAAATGTAAAAATATCTCCGTTTTTTATTAAAATTATTGGTTTATAATAAAGTTTAGTACAAGTTGCGATTCGAAAAAAAACAGCTTAATTATGAATTCAGAAAATAGTAAGAAATCGAAGCGATTTATTCATTGTTTTTGTTATTCTTCTATAGGAGTTGCGAGAGTAGTAGAAAATGATACTGATTATGATTATGCAATATGAAACCTGTAATAAGTCCCCAACAAAATGTTAGGTACAGCTTAAATGGTCATGTAGTTTTGTAGGTGGGGCAAAGCTCCATTGAAATGTGGCAATGTCCTTTAGAAATTCTAAAATTAGACTGACTCTGGCAGGTAAAAAAGGTCCAAAAAGTCAAAGAGTCCATCGACCTCCAGCAGATGGCTCAATACACAGTATGTTTGTATATCTGTGTTTATGTCATTTTGGGTAATACAGTAGCGTATGGAGTACGCGTAAGTTTGGCAACATCTGTAACTGGATGGGTGACCGCTAATGACATTTTCATCTGAGCGCCTCCGTGCCTCGGAGCGTATGTTAAGCGGTTGGTCCTGGTCAGAGGCTTATGAGCGACCTGAATAACTCTGACAATAGGTTTAACCATGAACTCCAATTTTTTTGAGAACAATAGGATCGTGGACCTTTTGGGAACGACCGAACTAAACCACACGAGAAGATTATGCGTATTGACAATTTTTGAGGACAAAGAAAAACGTAAATTGTAACTACACAGCATTGATCTCCTATAAACAACTAGATACAGTCTGCCTTCTAAAAATGTCCGAGCGCAAAGAAGGTCCAAACGGATGATCATTTGTTTTTTGAACATTATTTGGATGTTAACAATGAACCCTTATTTGGACGTTTTTTTAAATTGTTTTAGTAAGACCTTTGTGTATCTAGTTGTTTATAGGAGATCAATTGATGTCCCAATCCAATTTTCCATGGATACAAACATGGCGTTGTGCGGTTAGGGTTTGTTTACCTCAACGGAAAATGGCATTGGGACAGACTGTAGGCCGATTCCTAGACAGTTTTGAGCGTAAGTTGAGTAGAGTACGGTCTTACAAGTGTCTCATACAATTTTTGTCACTCGTAGTAAGAGCGATCTCAGGCTAAGCTCTTACTCAAAACCGTCCATGAATATCGGCTACAGACCACTTACCCCATAGACCTGTAACAGGAGGGCGCCCGTGTAAATATATAGGAGATCAATGCTACATAGTCTATAGGCATAGACACATTATGTGATTTTGACTACACACTCAATGGAATATAACCTCAACTGGTGCTAAAAACCTAATAAATGTGCCGATACCGGATTTTAAAACACTTCGCGTATTTTATTTCTGTAACCGCATAACCTCGACGCAACTCCGACGTATCTTAAAAATACCTAATGCCCGTGAAAACACGTCAAACCGAAACGAAACGCAGAAACATCTATTGACCACTGAAAATACCGAAATATACCTTGTCATGCCGTAAACCTGGCCTTCATATTAACAAGTCTTTTGCGACGAAATGAAACGTCGACTTGTGGGACGAAATGAGAAGTTGGACTGACAAAATAACGAACGTCGAAGTCCTGCGACGGATGAACAAAAATGCAAACTTTTGCAGACCATCAAGAAGCGTAAAGTGGCGTACTTAGGACATACCCTGAGGCATGAGCGCTATGAGCTGCTCCAACTTAATATGATGGGAAAAGTCGGCGGAAAGAGAAGAATCGGTCGCAGGAAAAAGTCGTGGCTGCGTAACATCCGGGAATGGACTGGAATCGCGAGCGCCGCAGACCTGTTCCGACTCGCGAGAGATAGGCACAAATATGATGAGCTGATTGCCAACCTTCACTAGTTGGAGAGGCAACCCCCAAGAAGAAGAAGAGGTGGGGTTTTAAAAGCATGCATATAGGCCCGTATCAATAGTCTGAGCTCAAACCAAACAATAATAATACTAACATCCTTATTCCCTATTCCAGAAGGTCGGCATTTGTTTCCCATGAAAGTAACAGACTAGTATGTGCATGCGCATAAACACTGGGAACACTCGGACAAGGTATTCTCATGGGCCTCGTACAAGGACTTGTAGCGTGTACTGGCAGTAAACTGCACTAATACTTGGTCAGGTTTAAATCATAGGAGGAGCGGCATTAGGAACGTGAAGCCATTAAGGCGCAATATGGTTGTCAAATGCAAGAGTGAGACACAAGATGACCGCAGCGGCGGAGTGAAGAGCACGGCGCAGTGCCTCGATATACGTATTTTTATGAATTTTGGATGAATAACCAAGACGATAGGTTAGTTGACTAATTTTTTTTATTGCATCCATCAACTCTCATGCTCCTGCTGAAGAGAACTGTGAAATGGGAAAAGGGAAATAAAAATACGCCAACAAAAATTAGATTTTTTTTAAACAAGCTGTCGTATTTACAGTACCCTACATTTTTATATATATTTTGTATGAATAACTATTTCGGTTCAGATATAATTTTCATTTTGAAAGACATGGAAGGGGTATGTTTGCGATTTTTTTCTATCGAGCGAAGTTTGTCCAATCGTGTATCGGTATTCATCAGTCTCTAAATAGACACCCCAAGATTGATACATATTTTTTTCAGGCCTTTAATTTCAGTAGTTAGTGCCGTAGCCTTCACCGAAAAACTGAATAACTGCCCAACGCTCCGCCTTATGCATACTTGGGGATGAGCATCAACGATATTTTATTAGCGCCCAAGTCCTGTAAAAGTCTGCGCCTTGCGCCAAAGATTTTTGCGGCAAAATCGGACATTGACAGGATTAAGGCAGTGCGCAGACCAGAGTCACGACAGTTTTAAGACAGACTATTGCTTTACAAACATTATGAAGCGCGCACACTTCAAACGAGACGTCTAATAGACAAAGCTGTCTAATACCTACGAGAACTGCTCAGCGACAAGTATGTCTTAAAACAGACGTGACTCTGGTCTGCGCACTGCCTTAAGCGCTAGTAAAAAAAATTGAAGCTCACCCCTGTTTTTTGACAGTCAGCCGCAAGCTCGGCGGTCTAATTATTAATAATAATATTTATTTTCACAAAATGAATGGTTACAATGTGCTTAATATGTAACATAGTGCAAGTATGACAGAGTCAGCATTATAATTAGCACGATTTTAGATAAACCCTGACTCCCGAACTAGGGTGACCTGTGTTTCGGGAATCAGTGTCCTTCCGTGTTTTTTGCTAGTTATTACTAGACTTTTTTTACAATAATTGGAAAGAGGAACAGTGTCAGCTGTCTAATTGCGGATCTGACAGTGACAGTAATTCCCATTTCAATATTCCATTGCTGGGTTTCATAGGTAACATTATAACTCCTGTCACAGCAACCGAGCAATGGAGTATAGAAATCACATTTAAAGGGCAAACGATTTCCCAGAGTTTATGCATCATTATTCAAGAATCGCTCATGGCTTGCGTAGTGTAATATTACAAACACGAATTGCAATCTTGTAGTAATGGTGCAGCGAGGTCTTCACATTGCGTTCCTAAGGGCAGCCATTACGGCTTTAGCAAGATTGCTGGAACTGCAGTAGAACCAATTAAGGAATGTACAGTCTACAGCACAATGTATACAAAACTATTGCAATCTAGACCGTGTTTCTGTGGCATAAGGTGGGTGTCTTCAACTTCATGCTGTCGTCTGTAGCGATAAGTCTTAGTACAATATTCTAGGTAGTAGTTAAAGAATGAGCAGAAATACGTTCCTTTGATTGTATATAACCGAACAAATAATTGTGTGAATGTGACTCATTGGCTAGAAGACTCATCCGTCTTCTGGGATTAGCCTATCCGGAACCAGAAGACTACAGACTCCCATGAGCTGCATAGGAGACCAAATGAGTTACATCCACAGACCACTTACCCCATAGACCTGTAACAAGAGGGCGCCCGTGTCTGCCCGCACATGAGCGTAACATTGCTTCGCGACAGGTGTAACCTAGAGATGTTATCGACATGGACGCATCTCTTTAATAAAATTCTGTCAAGCGATAGGCGCTATTAGACGAAGCGGGGGGCAGGGGCGCCATATTAAACCCGTTTCGATATCTCAAAGTTACATGTGTCGCGAAGCAATTTTGCGCTCATGTGCGGGCAGAAACGGGCGCCCTCCTGTTACAGGTCTATGGGGTAAGTGGTATGTGGCCTATACCGAACCAGAAGACTACAGACTACCTCCCATGAGCTGCATAGAGAACCTAATGAGTTATATCTTTAAGGAGGAGTATAAAGAAAAGGGGAACGCACAAAAATCCATAATGGGTCGAAGTGCCTTGACAAAAGCATCTATCACGATCTATCAGGATAAGATAAGATCTAATCAAACAAGGAACAATTTGGTCACTGCGAATTATAACAGTAAAGAAATTAGACTCCTAATAATCAGGAAATACAATTCGCTAAAACAGAATCAAGAAACCTGACGAAAGGAAAGGTTTTACGACCAAGGACAATATAAACAAGTCGCCAACGCAATGTACAATCGAGAATACAGCAAGGGTAACACTTTGTACCGTTCTTATTGTTTGTGACATAAGAGTTGAAACCGTATTTCAGGTGGACATGTGCTGTTGAGTATACTATCACGACGTTTCTGTGCAGAATACAATATAACAAGGAAGTGTCTGGTGGATTGTAAGATATATTGGTTTCCATGGCTTGTTAGAGCTAATTACCTAGTATCTGCATCTTTTGAGGTAATGTATTCAGTATTCTATTAACTCCTACACTACAGCAGAAGTTAGTGTTTCTACTTTATAATGAAGACTGTATCTTAATACTTCATTTATTCAACCTTAGGAGCTCTAGGGAACACTTGGTTATGTCATACATAATGTAATAATTTACAATAATATAAGGTACAGAATACAAACTAGGTTATGGCTGGATGCACGAACATAGAAACAGGGCAACCGACCCGTGGGATATAACAAAATGATCTAATAGCGGCTGTAAAGAGGCCTTGTCAATGTTTTACAATTTAGAGTAAGTTTTGAATGGATTAACAATAATATAATTAATTGCATTGAATGTCAAAATAAGTTTCTGTAAAAATAAATGAATTTAAAAATAACATAATAATAAAAGTCGGCTATCGTCTCGCTCCATAGACTAGACTGACTGACCCACCAACACCCCAAACCAATAGCCCCAATTAAGTTGTAATTTCCAATCACTGCAATAGTTTATGCACCTGACGGGGTCTGTCATGTCATTGAGTGCAGTCAGATGCGCTCAGAGGCAGGTCGCGCTAGGTGCATCACATATCCCTTCAAATTAAAGTTATCTAAGGGGCCTCTACGCGTTGGACCTATGTCTCCGTGCAAGCCTTTCAAAGGACCGGGTTTTCTTAATCCCGTGAAACCTAGAAAGTCGGCTATAAAGTGTTTCTATACCATTTTTGTGACAAAAGGTGGTTTTCTGGTGTACTTAAACTTTGTCCATTACTTTGTGGTCTCCTGTATTCTAAATGGATTCATGGATTTTGATAGGTATAAGGTGTCGTGAGAAAATAAAGAAAGATGTCGCAAAGAAGATGTAGTAATCTAGATTGAAAATAGTATGTTACACTGGTTTGGGAATTTTAGAAGAAATGAATAAAAGTAGATTCAGGAAGGAAATACTTAGAGCGAATGTGGTAAAAATTATTTCAAAAAAACAAAAAACCCAACTGCAAGAAAACTATCCCCTTTTGTTTAATTTATATAAACCCTATGACACTCCCGTAACCAAGACGAATCTAACGATACCTCATACACCAAAATCCATCGAACCGTTTAGGCTACAGGATTGCAGGAAGGAATGGACATACATTCATGCATATATACACCCGAAAAACATTACCCTTCTGGGGCAGTCGGGTCGGCAGAGGTAGACCGAGAAGGATATACGTCGACTAAATTAGCAATGTTATGAAAAATTGCCAAATGGGATCTACTACAAACCGACGAGCCTGCATGAAGAGACTGATGAATGTGGAGGAGGCGAGAGTTGTGTACATGCAAGTAAAAGGCTACGGCTACAGAAACAGGCGTGGAAAGTGGAAACCTACACGAAGGACATCAATATGTACATTTTACACATATCAAAACCTTTAACGAGAGACAAGACAAGGTCCCTAGATATCTTATTTGATGGACAGATAAAAGGTAAAAGATAAAGTTACAAGTGTCACTTAAAGCAGTGGACATAGACAAACAAACTTGCGTACTAAATGCTTAGCAAACAAAGATGGCAAGATGACGTTAAAGGATGAAGAAAGATAAATATTTGACGCACTTTGGCCTCACTGAATCAAAGAAAAACTGTTGTTTTTTATGAACACTGACGTAGGAAGTTCCGCATCATTAAGGGCCTACACAAGGTATTACACAACTATTACTATTAGTAATCTAAGGCACAGATTAAATACTAGATCACCCATCTTGGTTCGGGTCGTCTGCAACACTGCTTAACTTTTGCGATCATTACCTAACCGCATAAGTATTAAGGGCCTGATATGAGCCAACTAGCGCCGCCAATCTTTCAAATATAATATCTTATCAATCTAATCAATTTTATTAAAAAAGCTATTTACAAAATGTATATTAGGATGAATACTATTTTTCAATATACAATACATGACATAATTGCGACAAGCTCTGCAAGTAATTAGCACTATGAATGTGGTGGATGGCCTAAGCTATAAAAACTTGATTAGGAGACTTGTTATTGAAATCTCAGACACAGGTTTTACTAGATTTATGGAAAATATAAATATTCGACCTTGATAAACCTCCTTTCCAAGGATCCGGCCATAGTTCGCGGAACGTGTATTATAGAATTACAATTAGTGAGTAAATGATCCTGATTAATAAACCCAGCAGGTATCAAAGCCATAAAACTTAAAAACATGTAGTGTCAGTTTTTAACCCTCAACGAAGCAAAGAGGGGTTATAAGCTTCATACAATAATGTCCCTCTGGATGAAGACAAGAAGACGCGGCTACCCAGGGTGAAGACGCTACTGCGACTCCCCTGGAGGAAGATAGAAGACTATTGAATATATTGAATTTTCTGTAACATGACATTGACAAATGACGAGCTGTCGAGTCCATTAATAAAATAAATAAATGTATGTCTGTTTGTCTGCGTTATTAAGGTCCAGAACAGTCGGTCCGAGTTGAAAACGGTTTTTCACGTTTGATAGATGGTATTGGCGAGAAGCTTCTTAGACATTAATGATCCAGGGTCTGATGATAACCAGAAAGATAGCCTCGAGATCTTATTTATTTATTTATTCATAATATCATTTGCACCCTTACAGCTAATAACCATCGCGGTACAAATTTAATAATCAATTAACAACACAACATTTAAATCAGATACATAATTAAGTCAACTAACAACACAACATAAAATATTCCAGTCAATAGGATCCCATTCACTCTATCGTACTCTTAGGCATTTCGTCTTCCGCGGCTCTCTTACTCCCACATCACGCGTCCCGGCGCACTCGCAAACAGCCCCCTTACCTTTAACTCTTATAGCAGTATTACTTTCATAATACTTTGTTACTTCGTACAATGACGACCTTAATGAGCTTACTTTAAGGTCGTCATTGTACGAAGTAACAAAGTATTATGGAAGTAATACTGCTATAAGACTTCAAGGTAAGGAGGCAGATCGCAATGCGGCGCCGCACCACGCGGCCAGCACGGAGTTGAGCTTATGATTTATAGTGTTGATTTTTTATTTATAAATAAATTCATATATAAAATGATCGATTATTTTTATAAAGGAAAACATCGTGAGGAAATGGCGGTCATTCTTGTGTGTTAAATAGGAAGACGGCACCATAAAGAATGCACATTAAAACTATCAAATCTACCTCATAGGTGGGTGTGTCCATATCGTCACCGCTATGTAGATAATACGTCACATGCTAGCTACGTAGTTAACTTTTACTTTTACTGCGTCAAGGAAGCATATATCGATACAACATTGCAGCTATATATCGATTCGTTTCAATCGCAAATAAATCGATTAATCACAGACAAGGTAGAACGTTGTGGTTATTTATTAGGTATATTATATTGAAGCAAAAACACTGTTTGATTGAATCATACTAAATGCTAACATAAAAGTAATACATATATACCGAAGCCCAAATCAAGTGTCTTATTTTGTAAACAAAAACTACCCTACCCTAATAACATTTTAAGCTGTTCTGTGACTATTGCATAGCTATTTTCACATTATTAGATCGGATCACTTTATTTTCACAATGATAAACAGGGTCGATCAATCAGTTCCTTCAGTGTTACATCACAACAGGTAATTAGACAATCATATTTATAACGTTCATATTTGTTTACAAAATAAAACACTTGATTTGGCCTGCGGTATACCTATACCCACATCACGTCATACAAAAGTACTGAGACATCGGAATAACACGCAGTTCAAACTGAAATGACCTGTTTACCTGCGCACGCGCAGCCTGTTTGAGCTCGCGCCATGAACTAGGTACGGACAGCAGCAGATCAAATGGTAACACTTGCAGTACGATTTCAACTCTTACGATGCAGATAATAAGAACGGTCCAAAGTGTTACACTTGATGTGCTTTGATGTACAGTCACTGATAGATAAATCAAGGAAGCGAAACAGCCTTGACACACAGAATACCGTCTTGGGTAAAATTAGATTTTTTTAACGCAAATCTTGATGATTGTACGTTTTTGAATAATTAATGATGTGGAATCTACAAATCCACACTGGTGGTGTATTGTATAGATTTAAGAGAATAACAGAATAATAATGAGACCGCAGATTATGTTGGAAAAGGCAAATAGTCTGCTGGGGGTGCGCTGCGTTGATTTTTACTAGCCGTCAATGCCAAATTTTTTGCTAAAATTAGTACAAAAATTGCGTTAGCGCAGACTTTGACAGGACAGAAAAGGCCAGCCGGCTAGCCCACCTGGTTGGTCCTTTCTGTCATTCTGTTTCATTTCTTAATGAGTACGGGAAGTGTATAAAAAACGAGCATGCCGGCATTTAAAACAAGACTGAAATCCTGGCTTATCGAGCAGACGTTCTACAGCTTTGACGAATTTTATGGTGTAGGTTTAAAAATCAGTTACATAGATATTCTGCTGACAATGTACTAAATATAAGAATAAGTTTTCACCTAGTGGTTGTAATTATTTATTTTGTATTTTACAATAATATTTTATAATATTAGAATTTATTTTTAATTAAGTGTTAATAATAATTCAAATTTCAATGACATGAATATGAATAATTTGTAAACTTTTTTTACTGAAAAAATAGTTTACATTTTATTGTCATGCGATTCTATTGGAAAGGCACTTTAGCGTTTGACGATTGTATCGATGACAGACTCGATTATTCGTGAAATCAAATGACATAGGCTCGATTATTTGTTGAGACGATACACGTTTAAATAGTAGACTATTCGTTTAGTCGCTATTTGTACGTCCGAATTTTCGAAAGGTAGAATAACATTGTTTGCATGACTGCAAATACCGTAGCGTGATGATATACTGTAAGTGTTAAGATGCTGGAAAAAGCGTAAAAATAAACCCTGGTTTTCAAAGAACTGCATAACATCATTATCGATATTTCAAACACAATAAATCAAGATATCCAGCCAAAATAAATTTAGTCCGTGTTCTTCAGACCATTCAATTACAAGAGGTAGCCTTGATTTTGTCGGGTTATTTCTGTCTAGTTAACGGCGTGTAGCGCCAAACGATATCAGAACTATTCCTAACATTAACAGTCTCATAACGATTAAAAAGATCGATCTTTAAAATCGATTACGAGTAGCAGCGTATTAGTGAGATCAATGGAAAACGCCTCCGTTTTCATTACAATCATATTGTTTCACTTTTATGCGCTGCGTGCCACGAGATTCTCTGATGAGCTTTTGTAGTAGTAGATCGTTTATCCGCGATAATATCGCAATGAAATTTTCACTAAAAAGATCACAATTTTAACGTTCGACCAGTCAAGAGGATGCTAATCGACAAAGATTCTTGCCAGTCGAAATGTCAAAATTCCCGCGATAAAATTTATTCTTTGATGTACATTAAATGCGGAATACGGCAATTTTCGCATTTTTATTGAAAACATTTTAGTTTAGTGAGTATATTAATTTTTTCAGATTGGTGGCATCACTTTTTCATATCTATACAAGTATACATATAATAAGACTATAAAAAAGTTGTGTCTGTACATTGGATATTTTTTGAAATGAATAACTGTAAAGTGTTTTAGGATCGATACTGATGCCAAAACACTAATTTTTAGAATTTTTGTTTGTTTGTCTGTGACTTTGTGCAAGTTTCACGCCATAACTATGAAGGGATTTTGACGGGAGTTTCACTAGGAGATAGCTGAAATATCCGGACAGCAACTAGGCTATAAGCCATGGTGGCATGTGATGTGGAAACAAGGATCCAGAGAGGAAGATCTGCCTCCTGATCTCCTCCATCCTCCTCCTCTACGCAAATGAAGTTGCGGGGAACAGCTAGTTTCTTAATATTATTAAAAATATACCAATGTTTGTATTCAAAACTTTCAAGTGCACTGACGCACGGCACGCCCCCTGACGGTTTATTTCAAGGCAATTGATTCATTGCTGACTTGTAGCGGCGCCAAACCGACAGGTATTTCTATTATATCTGTAGAACTTGGGATTTATAAAAGATCGATCTTTTTAGTCGATTATCATCGACGTAGGTATCGCAAAGATACGATTTTCTAAAGAATGGAAATTTAGCGATTCCATTTAAAAACGCTGTTTTCAAATACAACTGAACCAGCGAAATCAATGCTTCTTTCGTCTTTGTGACTGCAATAAATCTTTTACCGATTTTAAAACTGCCCGTTCTAAAGTCGATTTTACAGTCTCGCAAAGAACAAACTCGAATCGACAAGTGTGCATGAATAGATCGATGAAAGGTAACGAAGCGAGAAGTGGTGTACCAGGACCGCAGCAGATGGAAATCCATGATCCCTACAAACGGAAATCAGGGGGGAGTTTATTTATATGTAGGTGTATGTCGACGAGGGAATGCGATATTAGGGCGCCATTTCGTCGAGGGTTGGTCGAGGGTGCAAGTTCTGCTTTCTAGGTTAATGGCAATCTACGCAACTATCTATATGTATTAGTAAAGACGACTTTACCCTATATGTCTGTTTATGGATTCCGAGTTTTGTAACTTCTAAATTATACAACAATTTTATCGGGGTTAGGTATCTATTAAATTTTATCAAGATAGTAGTATATTAATTATTACTTAACATGTAAGATCTAATTTCAAAATCCCTATAGATGGTTAAAGATACTGACGTAGTTTTAAGTAATACTAAGGTCCGTATTAATAGTCTGAGCTCAATAGCGAGCAAGACCGAATTCAGCTGATACACTCTTAAGAAGTGATCACCATCTCAATTACGTCATTTATCAATACTGAGGGTGTATCACGTGATGTCTTTCTCAAGTCGCGGCTCGCTTGCAATCAGCAAATACGTTCTCAAGTGTGAGATTGACAGTTCTCTTGAAAACTGAGTATTGTTTATTAATATGGCGTTACTCGCATGATACCCGATTCCTAAACGCGCATCTAAGTTACGTTGATTATTAGGAACGTCATCTTTAGGTCGTTCTTAAGATTGACTTTTGAGCTGAGAGTGATTTATTAATACGGGCCTAACAGTACACTGAAAAAAAAAATTTAAATAATATAATAGGTCAAAGTCAAATATTTTCAATGAAAGTAAACGAAATTTGATAGTGTTTTCAATGTTACACAGTCGGAGTGTCCTAGAAAGATGCCCAGATATACTGTATGTCACATGTCATGTCATTTTCAAGGCGCAAGAAAAAACGCGAAGCGTGGGTTTCGGTAGTTTCTTAAAATAACCAACAATATGTTGGCAAAAGGTAAAAGATGCATTATTATGTTATTTTAACTAATGACGATAAACACGTGATTCTTTGTGCGTCAGACTCATACGCAACGGTAGTAATGGAGAAATTATAAATAGGATTTAGTGAGTAGTCGACTAATTTTTATAGCCTAATCACTAATTTTATCATACACCTGAAATTAGTTTTTCAATACCAAATATATTGATGGTTAAAGGTGTGCTTCATATCTCGGCTGTCTTTTTGTAGAGTTAGGTAGAGACGATGGAAATCTGATACAATCCTGGACCACGACTCTCGCTTCCTCCACATGCATCAGTCTCTTAAGAACCTTCCATGAGCCAACTAGCGCCGCCAATCTTAAAAAAATAATATCTTCCAATATAATAAATTTTATTAAAAAAGCTATTTACAAAATGTTTATTAGGATGAATACTATCAGATTAGATATTCATCAGTTATAGACTCTTGAATAAATTGACTTTTGTTTAAGTAAATGGTAATAATAATTTTCCTGGATCTAGCATTAATGACAGAGATGGCTTAAATTTTCGCTCAATAAATGTTATTTTAAACCACTGCATAAGCAGTTTTTATTAATATAACATTAAAAACACAGCTCGATAAAAATAAACGCGTAACCTAATATTTGTTCAAAGCGAAAATATTATTCGGCAATTCCAGAAAACTGGATTTTAGGCTGAAAATAAATAATGCAAAGTCCAAAATATGCTTGCCAATGTCAAAGAATGCTGGTGAATGACATTGGCAAAAAACAATTGGCATCGTTGGATTTTTTGACGGCGCCTGATGAACGTTTTGTGTTTCTAAATTTATTTTCTCAACCCTATGACGCACTGATGTCTGTGTGCTTAACTTATCACGTGCTTTCGTTTCGGACATTTGTCTAAAGCCGGCGCCAGACGTTCGAGCATCTTTCAACCTTTTTTTAGCTAGAGGCCTATGGGCGGCCTGAATAACTCTGACAAATAGGTTTGGTCACTAAACCACGCGAAAAAAAAAGAATCTATAACTACGCCGTCAAAAAAAAAACTAATTTCACATATTTGCAAAGTTTAGCGCACATATCTGGTATGGAGGTATATTAAGGCTGGGTATGCGCGTATTTTCAAGATTTCTATTAAGGCTACGGCACTAACTACTGAAATTAAAAGTGCCCGCTGCGATCAAAGTCAAATTTCTTTATTGCAAGTAAGCACGTTGAGTACATTTTTGCACGTCAATATATTTTTTGAATTTACATTTACACCACTTTACAAGGAAAAAGTGCCAACGCTGAGGAGAAAAAGTGGCAAAAAACTCTCAGCAACACATATTTTAAAACAATGATAATACAATTATTACTCAATAACTATACAGGTACGTAACTATTACTATTGTTAGTAAGTTTATCCCTCATGCGGAACCGGCGACACACACCATGCATGTTCATCGTTTAAATAGTCATCTATCCTGTAATACGTCTTCTTAACAAGTGTTCCTTTAATGAAATTTTTAAATTTCCTCTCTGTCAACGTCGTGACACTTTCTGGCAACTTGTTATAAAAGCGAATACAGTGCCCCATGAAGGATGTACTAACCTTACGTAGTCTGAATCCGGGAAATGCAAGTTTATCTCTATCTTACTCTTGATATTCCAGACAAGTAGCGCCTTAAGAAGGTTTAGCGGTAAATGGTCACCGTCTTCTACTTGGTACAGTCGAAGACAGAGATAAGTATACAGGGGGCCTCAATAAGGTTGAGATTTTCTCAGAAACTACTGGACCGATTGTGATAATTATTTTACAGTTACATAGTTTTAACTTTTATCTATCTTTGCAATAGGTCAAGTAGTTTTTGAGAAAATCTCAACATTAAAAACTCTCCTGTACAACTTTCTCTGTGTTCCACCGTACATCTACAGACTTATAGGCACACCAGCGATCTATCCAAGTGACATTGATTTTTGTTAACACTTGTAGAATAGAAAGAAAAATGTATGGGCTTGACACTTTGCTTTTTCGCTAGCTAATGTCATGTTAGGGCTGAAGAGAAGAGTCGCAGCCCCCTTACCATGAACTCTTGAAGTAATCCTGCTATAAGAGTTCATGGTAAGGGGGCAGGTCTCATGTTGATGATGAACATGCATGGTGTGTGTCGCCGGTTCCGCGTGAAGGATAGAGTTTAGATTACTAATAATAGTAATAGTTAATTATGTGCCTAGTTATTAAGTAATTATGTTGTTATTATTGTAAAAGATGTGCTGCTGAGAGTTTTTGCCTCTATTCTCCTAAGCGTTGGCACCTTTTCCTTGCAAGTCGTGTAAATGTAAATTCAAAAAATATGTTGACGTGCAAAAATGTACACAACGTGCTTACTTGCAATAAAAAGATTTTACTTTGACTTTGACATATGCGTAGAAAGTTTACGGTCACTAGAAAGTATGGCTTTAATTAAAGGTTGGTGTAATACTGACCCGAACCCTATAAATTGAAGCGTCTGTATGTACTTCGATTGGGTAATTGTATATGGAAATACATGAGATGTCGCTGTTTATTGTTTCGTCTTATAGTTTATTTATTTTATTATTTATTTAGCTTTGTTACCTCATACTTATTACATTTCAAATGATGTTAGTGTGTTAGTTTTTTCCTTAGCTGTGTTTATGTCTATGTTAGTTATTTGTTATTAGGTAGTATGGTCCCTGTTAGGGTAAAACCCTCCTCCATGTCTTTCCACCTTTCTTTGTATTGTGCTGTTATCATCCAGTCTTTACCAGCTAATTCCACGATATCATCAGCCCATCTTTTTCTTTGTCGTCCCGCACTTCTCTTGCCAATGGGGCCTGGCCAATTGGTTGCTAGTTTGGTCCACCTTTTGTCCTGGTATCGCGCAACATGGCCTGCCCATCTCCACTTCAGACTCATAGCCTGTTGGAGGGCGTCTGTTAGTTTAGTTTTCTTTCTTATTTCCTTTCTTATAGTTAGTGTATAATAATATTGTCATCGTTACTCGGTCGCATAATTTAGGTTTCTTATTTACCTGACTACTACAAGGTAAATAGTAATGTTTCTCTAGTATACAATGTAAGTATGGCGTACAATGAATGCCCGTTCACTGTGTTGTGCGTGACCTCTTGTAGCATAAACGTCAAAATGGGTATTGATGTATAGCTAATAAAAGCAGTCAGTTTTCTTTTGTCAATAATTGGTTGTTATTATAATATTAACATCTGTGACCAGGAAAAGTAAATAATTATATTTTTATTAGTTCGTGATTTATCATTTTGTCTCCAATATGCGGATGTTATGTGGTAACCGATTGCAAAATCGTTATCGCGACCGCCAATTATTTTCAATGCCAATTAAAATGAACCTGTTACGTTTTTATGAAGTTATCGCTCTAGTTTGCATAATAAGTGCATTCTATGTATTAGGCAAACTATTTGCCTAATACATTCGATTAATACAATAATCGGCCACTGACTGAATGAGTCGGCAAGCAAAACGCGACAAACTGCATACAGTACGCATTGTATGAAGACTCCTAAATGTATAGGGAGGTATCGCAATTTGCTTTGAATTGAAGAGCTCGGTGGCGTAGTGGTTGGGTCACAGGGCTTACAATACGAAAGTCTCAGGTTCGATTCCCGGTCAAGTTAACCAATGAGTTTTCCTTTAATTTTTCAAAGGAAAAACTTACGACTGCGCTCAAAAACGGTGAAAGAAAACATCGCGAGGAAACCGGCATGCCGATAAATAGGCATGTGTAATCCACCAATCCGTGCTGGCCCCGCGTGGTGGATCATGGCCCGAGCTCCCTCGATGAAAGGGATGCAGCGGGGCCATAAAATGGACTGTTGATGATATCGCAATTTCTTATTAATTGTCATCTTTACAATAATGTGAGTTTGAAAAATCTTCTGTTAACATCAAAAGATATTTTAACTGCAACATGCACCGAGTATTGCGTCATGCACTGGTTTGTCCCTCAAATCACCCCATATCTTCTATCCTTGTCACTTTAATGGGGTTAAAAGAAGACGTCAATATCGTACGATTGTAATGGGGATCGGAAGCCGAGACTGTGCGAATAATCATAAGACTTTTATTGTCTGAATATCAAATTGTCTGTTAAGTATAATGAAGTCACGAATCACGATATGACTAAAGGATAACTTCCACTACGTTTTCAGGGACCCACCAAGCAGATCCACCGGTGGGTCTCTGAAGGCTGGTATGTCTCCATAGACCCACTAGTCGGTCCTATGAGACGTGACTGTTTTAGTAGACCCACTCACTGTTATGATTTTAAAGGTAATGCATTCTTTGCTAGACAAAGATTTTAAAAGGATTCAATAGGGCAATTAATAAGACTAGATCTTATTTATCTGTCCGGTCCGGTACGAAGGTCCATATTTTTGGACGTAGGCCTCTCCCAAAGCACGCCACTCAACCCTACTCTCGGTCCTCTGCATCCAGTCCCTGCCAGCCATCTTGCGAAGGTCATCCCTCCATCTGGTCGGGGCGTCCCACACTACGTTTACCTGTTCGTGGCCTCCATTCGAGAACTCGTCTACCCCATCGGTTATCGGTTCTACGACAGATGTGACCAGCCCACTGCCACTGCCACTTCAGTTTACTGATTCTATGAGCAATGTTAACCACTTTTGTCTTCTGGCGGATATAGGTACTCGTTTCTTATTCTATCCATTGATCTCCTATAAACAACTAGATACACAGTCTGCCTTCTAAAAATGTCCGAGCGCAAAGAAGGTCCAAACGGATGAATGTACACTCATTTGCTTTATTGGACACAATTTAGACGTTTTTTAAATTGTTTTACCTTTGTGTATCTATTTATTTATTTAAGCTTTTACACATTGTGTACAAAAGGCGAGCTTAATGCCTTGCGGCATTATCTACCAGCTGACCTTTGGGCATGCGGAGAAAGCAAAGGCAGGTGTAATAATAATAATCTAGTTGTTTATAGGAGACCAATGACTCTATCTAACGGATTTACATGACGTATACGTAAACTGACACCTGTCTCCCATTAGGGATAGACAGAGAGACGACGGAATTCCATCTATCTAGATATCATGAATAATAATTGCCAGAAGACAAAAGTGGTTGACATTGCTCATAGAATCAGTAAACTGAAGTGGCAGTGGGTCGGTCACATCTGTCGTAGAACCGATAACCGATGGGGTAGACGAGTTCTCGAATGGCGGCCACGAACGGGTAAACGTAGTGTGGGACGCCCCCCGACCAGATGGAGGGATGACCTTCGCAAGATGACTGGCAGGGACTGGATGAAGAGGGCCGAGAATAGGGTTGAGTGGCGCGCTTTGGGAGAGGCCTACGTCCAGCAGTGGACTGATACGGGCTGATGATGAGATATCATGAATACAGTTCAATTTGTCGAATGAATTCAAGGATACCCATTATACTCTCTGGTCCAGCTTGAAGGACCATTTTTTTTTAGATTTTCAGTCTTCACTGAATGATAGATATTACACAATCGGTCTATAACTAATTTCAGCAAGGTCAAGCTGTAAATATCTGTAAAACAGTCACTTCTCTTTTACCAAGCAATTATGTCTTGAGAACTATGAGACAAACCATCAATCACACAATCCGAGCTGACAGTATTGTAATGATGACAGATGCTCGCTTTAAGACGAGAGTTGTCACCCTATACAACTTGTTATCGCAACGAACGTTGAAACCTGATCAAGTTGATGTGCTTTTTCTTCACTACTAACATTAATAATACTTTTTACACTGCACATCCAATCTGTTATACTTTCCTATCGCCTGGAATACATCGTTTCGAGAGATAATGCCGCCTTTGTACAAATGTCTTGGTTTTTTCACTATACTGTGTTATTTGTAATTGTAAAAATCTAATGTTCGCCAAAAAAATGGAGGCCACGAAATATCAGCTCAATCCTCACGCAACTGCAAACTAACCATAACCGCAGTTTAACCTCTCTTCAATTAAACCGTGTTTCCTCACTTTCACACTTCGTTAAACACCGTGGAATTGAAGGGGCCATCTTTTGCTGTTATTCATAAACCTAGTTAAACCTGACTTGCCTTAAATCGTGTTGCTATCCCTTTCACACTTCGTTAAAAAAGGTTAAGATAGAAAGGGACAGCGGGCCTAAACGCTGGCGTAACTTTAAATCACGTTTATTAATACCACCAGCGTCAGTGTTTAGATAGAGACGATGGACTACCTCTAGATGTTTGTCTACATCGATCACGTTTTAAAATGTTGCGATATTAATTTCTGTGACGTCATTGACGTCTCCGTCCGCCTTAAATACATGTTTCGTTTCATTTGTCTACTGCGCAGTTTGTCTAGGAACATTGGAATATTTTCCTTTGCCGATATTACGAATAGACATAAAAAAAACCTCTAAGACTAGTAGACTACTGTTAGATGCGCATACGCCTACTAACTTATACGTAACTGCTAAAATTAACTTTTTAGGGTTCCTTAGTGATTGACTAGGAAACTACGAGTAGTTTCTAAAATATTGTAAAAATAAAACGCAAAGTCAACTAAAGGTGTGAATCTATCGTGACCACCAAATCGGCAGCACCTAGAAACGAGTGGACGAGCAGCAAGTAATAGTTTTGTAGCTCGGCTATAGGCCGCCGGCGAGTAAGCGAGTAACCATGGGTTATTTTTTTGCGCAAGAAACGTAGAATAGATAGTACATTCCGTGTAAACAAAAGAGACGCAGCGATACTCGCTCGGGGACATAATATTTATAGTTCGTCGTCGAGCGAGTACTCGCCGGCGGTGTGAACAGTCGGCGATGAACTATCAATATATGCGTCTCTTTTGTTTACACGGAATGTAGTATCTTTTGTACGTTGGGCGAGAAAATAGCCGAGATTTACTCGCCGGCGCGGTGGGACAACTGCCTTAATGCACCCATTAGATCGCAATCATGATAAATATTGATTTGTAGCGTTCCCCGATAAGACACTCGTGTCATAGTTAAGGCGCTATATGGTTGTCAAAAGCAAGAGTGAGACAGAATATGCACCGCAGCGGCGGAGTGAAGAGCACGGCGCAGTGCCTCAATATTCGTATTTTTATGAATTTTGGCAGGGAAATAAAAATACGCCAACAAAAATCAGATTTTTTTAAACAAGCTCTTGTATTTATAGTATGATGTATATTTTGTATGAATAACTATTTCGGTTTAGATATAATTTTCATTTTAAAAGACATGGAAGAATGTTTGCGATTTTTTTCGAAGTTTGTCCAATCGTGTATCGGTATTCATCATTCTCTAAATAGACACGCCAAGATTGCTATATATTTTTGTCAGACGTTTAATTTTAGTAGTTAGCGCCGTAGCCTCCGTAGAAAAACTGAAAATACGCGCATACGAAGCCTTAACCGTGACATACATTAATTTAATAATATGACTAAGACAAATTATGAAATTTATAGTGCATTAGTTGAAGACTGTAATGCTAGACATTTAAATGAAATAATAAATAAATAAATACTACGGAATCCCATAAGAATGCGATACAGACTTGTCCCATTTTAAATTAAAACGTACTGACGCACACGGCACGCCCCCTATGTATATTTATATAACCTCCCGTCAGCGTCAACGCCTGTTACGTAAGCGTGGTCCATTCGCCTTGGACTTCGCAGCAGTAAAAGTTTACGACAACCGTTAGGGTTATAAGGTTTACAAGGCACTCTTTTCCATTGGCCTCATAGGGTAATTGCACAGAGCCCCATGGTTTATGGGGGCCCCTATTTACTGACATAAGACCTACTTGCTTATTATCATCATTACCTTATTTTATGTGCCCACTGCTGAGGTCTTCACTTATATGCGGCCCTGAGGCACCTGTCCACCTAGCTTAATTGTGTTTGTTCCTAATTGTGTACCTTTTTTGTCAAATAACATACATTATCGTATTGGGGATACCTGTCAAGATATTGTAGTTGTAATAAATAAATAAAATATCGAGGAGGATGATTATGTCTGGCTGCCAAGCCTTCCTTGGTGATTCAATTAAATTATCTTTTTTAATTTTATGTATGCGTCGGGGCAGACCTCGGCGTAGGTGGAGAGACGATATCGTTAGATACAGGGACGGGTGGCTGGAAGAGGCTCAGGACAGGGATGGATGGAAGAGGAGAGGGGAGACCTTTGCCCAGCAGTGGGACAATATATAGGTTAACAAAAAAAAATGTATCTAATGGTAGCGATTCTGCCGTGTGTTTTAGAATTTCAAATATTGAGTTCTAAAAGTAGCGCCATCCTTTTTATAACTTCGGAGTACGAAAGCATAGGCAGGCAGAGTTTTTAAAACTGATTTAGGCGAGTTTAAAAAAAACTTACATCAGAATTTCTACCAATAGCGCTTATTTATGTAATTATGTGTATTTGTTTTATTGTATCTGCTAAAGGTATTATAAATAATAGTTAAATAAATCCAGAATTTTCCATATCAAATCTTTTTGTCTGTTTTAATGAAATAGTCATCTGTTTTAGGGGCTCGTTATCTTAATGTGTCCAGGGCCTCTAATAGTTTAAATACGGCCCTGTAGGTTTATGGTTACGAAGGGCCCATAACCTATGCTATAAGCCTCCCACACAGGCATCATGTCGATGTTGACATTTGTGTAGAAAGCTTACGGTACTCACGAGAAAATATGGTTTTAAAGATTGGTGTAATACTGACCCGAGCCCGATAATTGAAGCGTCTGTGTGTACATCAAAAGAGCTCGGTGGTTTTAGGACACTAGACTTCTGTTACGAAGACCAGGGGCCTTACCATGAAGTCTTATAGCAGTATTACTTCAATACTTTGTTATTTCGTACCATGACGGAGGACCTTATGGTAAGCTTAGTAAGGACGTCATGGTAAGGGCCCAGGGTTCGAAACCCAGGTCGGTCGGTGTATGGGTATACACAGTCGATAAGAGAGAAAAGTATACAATCGTCAGTTTGAGATTATCTCAAGAACTACTGGACCGATTGTAAAGATTCTTTTAGATTTAGAATATAAGAAATTTTAAGTCTCAGTCGAGTACTTTTCGAGAAAACCTCAACCTTAATAACTCTCTAATCTCTAATGAGTTTTTCTCAAGTTACATATGTCGATTCATTCACCGTCGAAACATTTACTGTTCCTAAAACAGTGAAGGAAAAAGTGAGGAAACCTGCACACACGGATTACTCTAAAGCCAATGATACACTAGGGGACAAATGTCCTACGACATGTATCGGCGACATGTCAAGCGAAGCCGGACGATTTCGCCTGACATATCTGGCGACATCGCGCGACTTATGTCCGTAGCGACGTCAGGTTGCCAGACATGTCGCGCGAAGTCCGGCAACGTCGCGCTACTTCACCCGACGTCCCTGGCGACACGTGTCGCAGAACATTTGTCCCCTAACGTATCCTTGGTTTTATAGTGTGTAATAGGAACAATAACCTAGTTATCTTCCTTACTTTCTCCAGAGGGGTTCAACATAATATTAATTCTCGCGAACATTCTGATACATTTAATACAAAATAACCACCGCACCAAGTAACTAAGTAGGTAAAAGCAATAAATAAATGAATTATTATGATTTAAATGTCACGTTCCTGCCATTTTCAAGTCTTCTAATGCTTTTAAACATTTGCCATGTTTATTTTAAACGTGCGTCAATAACTATCTGTCAATGTAGATATTAATTGATAGCCAATTGAACGAACGATTGCTTCCGTGTGAAATGGTTTCCAATGACGTTGCCAGTTCCATTGTATGTAGATTAGGGTCACGTGCCATTCTACTTTTCATCATTATCAGTCTATTGACACCTTGTTTTTTTAAACAAGCTTCTAAGGTGTTTTTTGAGCGGCACTTCCCATTGGAATCTTGCACTCACCTTTCATTTACAAGTTTCATGTCTAATGTATATGTCTAATGATTAGAGGTCCCGAGCTGTAAGGCGTCTCGTCCTGTGTTCCGAGGCGCCTTAAGCGGAGGTATAGGGGTAGACCCCCGAGAAGGGCCCACGAGGGCGGCCGCGGACGAGGTTGTGGTATTTGGCGCTGCGTTTCCACAACCTCGTTCCAAACGCGATGCGTTGAACACCATGGGGTTTTAGTGGGTATAGGACCGTATTCTGGCGGGAGTTCCACATACTCACCGCGCGCCCCTCCTCATTGGCGCGGTGAGATGCGAAAAGCATTTCCCCAAGTAAAAAAAAAGGGTGTCATAAATAAATAACCCGCGGCAGCTACGGTCTCAACATCTCAAGAGGAAAAAAGGAACCCTTATAGGATCACTTTGTTGTCAGTCTGTCTGTCAAGACCTATATCTCGGAAACGCGTGGACGGATCAAGTTGAAATTAATACCAAATACTCAAGTCTGCAACCTCATGCAGCCGTGAAAAAATTAACCTTCTACGTTAACGCAATCAAAAGATATGGCCGTATATGTCGAATTTTGGCGCATATTTGTATTAAAACGCGAAAAACTCAAAACCTATAGGGTACTTCCTGTTGACCTAGAATCATGAAATTTGTCAAGAAGTTAGATCTTATATCACAAGTAAAGGAAATAAAAAATAAATAAATAAAAGACATTGCCACATTTCAATCGAGCTTTGCCCCACCTACAAAACTACGTGACCATTTAAGCTGTACCTATCATTTTGTTGGGGACTTATTACAGGTTTCATATTGCATAATCATAATCAGTATCATTTTCTACTACTCTCGCAACTCCTATAGAAGAATAACAAAAACAATGAATAAATCGCTTCGATTTCTTACTATTTTCTGAATTCTTAATTAAGCTGTTTTTTTCGAATCGCAACTTATACAAAACTTTACTTTAAACCAATAATTTTAATAAAAAACGGAGATATTTTTACAGTTATTCGTTATCTTGTACAATTTGCGGTTGATGGTGGGGCAGAATCTGACATTGTCATTTGCAGCTGACGCCTGGTATGTCGCTGTATGACGTTATCAATTTCAAAAACGCAAAGATAAGTTTGTCCCTAAATCTAGTTTATCTTTTCGTTAGAGCAAATGTTATGGTGAAATTGCACGGAACCCTCGGTGCGAGAGTCCAACAGTCGACTCGCACTTGGACGGGTTTTTTATTTTTCGTTTGATAGGTGGTGTTTGCGACAAGGTTCTTAGACATAAAGGATTCGGTGTCTGATGACGAAAAAGATAGCCTCTAGATCTTATAATAATAATACCTCTTTATTGTACACACTGATACATTAATGTAACAAAATAAACAGAAAAGACATGCACAAAGGGCGTAACTTATCTCTGTGAGAGATTTCTTCCAGCAAACCCCATGAAGTGATAACTTAAATAAAAGGTAGACATAGTGTGTAACTATCCGAATATAGTTAATAAACAAATTGATAATACAATATTAAACTAAATACGAATAATATTAATTATACACATAAATACTTAAACATATAAATATATACCTACATATTATATAATATATTTATAATAAAATACTTAATATAAATTGCATAAGTAAAAATATACATACTACTAATACTATGACATATTTACAAGAGACAGGTAATGTTCTTTAACGGATTTTTTGAAGGTTTTTTGAGTCGGTTTTATTTTTAATTTATTACTTTAAAAAGTATGATCTTCTAATTACCTGTATCTAAAAATATGTATGAGGTATTTCCAATAGTTCTATAGTAAAGTGTATATTACACAAGTGGTGGATTGTACTAAAGTCATGTATGGCTTCCTGACGACGCGACGCATCACTCATAACACGCCAACTAACGACCTAGCTATTTCAATTGTTTCATTATGTAGTGTAAATTATCTCTTGATCGACCTAGCAGTACTAGAGAGCTCGGTGGTGCAGTGGTTAGGTCAACGGACTTGCGATACAGAAGTCCCAGGTTCGATTCCCAGCCAGGGCAGCCATGTACCAATGAGTTATCCTCGGTTTTTTCGACGGAAAAACTTACGTATATTTACCGAGTGCTCTCAAAACGGTGAAGGAAAACATCGTGATAAAACCTGTAGAAGAAGAAGAAAAAATTCTAAAGCATGTGAAATCCGCCAATCCGCAGTGGGCCCGCGTGTGGATCATGGCCTGAGCTCCCTCGATGTAAGGGAAGGTCTGTCCCGGAGCAGTGGGTCAATATAAATAGACTGATGATGATGACCTAGTAACCTAGAGTTAGTATTTAAGCATTTGATACACCATTTAGGGACATTTGTATTATGATAAATAAAATTAAAGATAATTTAATTTGCCACATCACATATGACACAAATAAATGATTGCATAGACATCTAAAACTTGACTTTAAACTATAATATAAGTCATGACATGACCAATAACAATAAATTACCGTCCACAATAAGAAATGAGTAGCTACTTACAGTGTGATTGGAAATTCGATACATTCCTTGTAAGGGGTGATACTAGAGGTGGTTTGCAACAAATTAGGCCGTAACGTGGGGTTGAAAATGAGTGGTTTCTGAGTTTATTTAAACATAACATTGATAAAAAAATTCAAACCTTCTAGGTTCTTTCTAATTTCCAATATATTATTAGTAAAATCAGATTATCATTTATTGCATATAAATAAGTACCTACCTATAGTATAGTATTGCGTAGGATTCCTAGTAATTCGATACATTCCTTTGAACATGTGATAGTATAATATGTTTTATAAAATTAAAACTATAGTGAGCCATTACTACAAATTATAGATATAAATGGTCGAAACTGTGGGTCTAATTGCCGACTTCAACAATATAAGTGAGTGGTATCCGTTTATATATAATAATTACTTTTATATATATAAATCCAATGTTAAAATAAGTAGATACGGACAACAGCAGATCAATGGTAACACTTGCAGTACGATTTCAACTCTTATGATGCAGATAATAAGAACGGTCCATAGTGTTACACTTGAACTGCTTTGATGTGTACCTATTTTTCATTTGAGGAGAGTTACAAAAATGTTAATACCAGATTTTAAAAAATCTTGAGTTTCATGAATGAAAAGGGCATTAGGCCATTTGTTCGATCATGTTGAGTTTAGAAAACTCTACAGAGATAGATATAGCAAAGAAGTCACATGACCACTCTTGGAATAAACAAGGAGTCCCTGTACTATACTTGGATCCACAGATATAAGTAATTATGCTATAATGGTCACCAATTACCTACACTAAGAGTTTAATAGATATCTCATAAGCACCTTCAATCAGGAATCGAACCAGGAACCCATTGCGCAGAAGGTAGGTACACTACCGACGAGACCAGGAGGTCGTCAGTATAAAAGAAGAATGAATAAGGATAGAAACAAAAAATTTGAGGTTATGTTTTATTTATGCACATAAAAATTAGTATTTAATTGACGAAGCTGCAATTGTCATATAAATGTATTAATATACCTCATTTCTGTTCGTAAATACACGTATTTTATTTATTTTATTTATTTTACATTTTCGGAATACCAACAGCTGTAAAGTACAGTCGCATCTACGCGATTATAATATAATTTAATAGTGAAAATGTATGAAGTAAAATGATAAAAGAACGCACTCAATTACTCACCTTCTGTGTCGCCCTTTGGTTCTTGTTTAGCCATCCTGGCTGTTAAACGTTAAGCACTGTTTATTACAAACGAAATCAAATTGCATTTATCTCCAAAACATTTGTATTTATCTAATAATACGGTAAAATCTACGGTGTTTTGATTTTCCGAAATTGACAATCATTGACTGACATTAGATTTAGATTTTGTAATGTTGGTATTATTGACAATATTTGGATAGGTTAAGTGCCCTTTGGCCGAAAAAGTGTTGCCAGTAAAGGATTCGATAATCTACTATTTCCAAGATTAGCTTTGTTATGTTGGCTGCAATGACAACCGCGTTTTTTTGGAAGTATTATAGACACTCTTGCTAGTTCGAAAGAGATGACAGAATGAGACATTGTAGAGCTCTGTTTCCTTCTCGCAAAACAGAATATTCTCCAATGGGAATGAAATAAATTATTATACGATATCTGTCATTTTTGTTCGAGTTAGTGCGGTTTTATTTGAAAACTTTCATTTGAAAATAAATTGTTTAATCTACTGGATGTTTTCACGATGCAGCGTCTAATCTGTTTAATTTCTTCTTTCCAGGTATTCCAGAGAATGTAAATAAGGCGGATATAATTCTGTCTACCTAACCGGCTTTTCAATCGGAACAATTTATTAGAAAGCAGCTGAAAATGTCTGCAAACGGAGGAGAAAACGGCGTTGGCGATGACCATCAGTAATTATATATTTTTTTTAATTATTAGAATATAGTTGAAACATGTAGGTAATTTCCTAGTCCAGTCCACTAAGTATATTTATGATAATTCCTACCCACTTATTTGGTCTACTTTTTTTACGTTACTTGGTCAGTTATTCAATAACTGGGTGAATTTCTGATAATCTGATATGGAATTAATGGGTATAACTATAATCATAACTTCACTGAAAAATCTTGATACATCACGGAGTGCTTAGTTAAAGTTAGGGCATTTAAACTTTTTATTTTTAAATAAACTTTAATTTAAAAGCTTATTTAAAAATAAATTTGAAAGCCTTTATTTCTGTGACATTATTTTCAACTGAATATATGCTGGCTTGACTGTTAAATGAAATTAAAAACTAAAAATTAAGTGACATTATTGGCTTTATTTATACTTATTGGCATACTTTCCCATACTTAAGTCTCTTGATAGGCCTCTTATAGGTCATTCCTTTGGCCATGTCTCGGGTCACTTTTCTTTAACCTTTAAATAGGTATTACTACAGATTACTACTATTCTATTTCAACTAAATTTGGATTTTTTTACAGTTTATTTACAATAAATAAAAGAATAAACACACAAAACCTGTATAGCCCGGTACTAACAAGTTTTTGTAAGTTGCTACGGCAATGCAATAATTTTGTTATTTTTTCAACTACAATTTTATAATAAACATGCACTTTTTATTTAAAATTTAAATGTTGCATGGCAAGTAGACCATTTTAAATTCTACCTATCACTTATTCCTAAACAGTAGTCTAAAACATCGCAAAATTAAATACTGCACCATTATCTTTTCAAATCCAATTAAATGCATTTCACCCAAAACCGAATTACGAAGTGAAAAGACAAGGCATCATTTTATTTAAATAATATTTACACCTTACCTAATTTATTAATTTATTAGTACTTTTTTTTTAATAGGTATCTACTTAGTTTAATAGACGATCAGAGGGGGCTTATTCGATTAAGTTTTTTATTTATTATTATTATTATTTTGGCATACATAAATAAATTACCTATCTTTACATACAATTATATTATAGGATAGTAGGTATTTGTATATTATTAAAATTGACTATTAAACTAAGTAGATACCTATTGAAAAAAAAATAGTACTTTACTAATTTTCCCTTCAACCACTCTCTACTGTTGAATCTAAAACGTACAGTCGACTATTCGTTCAGTCGAAATTCGTTGGCTCGAATTAACAACGCCTGAACGGAATTTGACCACATGACTTTGGACTCTGCGATAATTCGAAACTACGATTTTCGACTGAACTAATAGTCGACTCTACGCGTATCGACTAAACAAATATTCAATCCAAATGGCATATAATCCCCACGAATGTTCAACGCTCGTCGATATAATGAATTTCGTTTCGAATCCATGTGGTACAGTCGAGAACATAGAAAAGTAACAGCCTTATTGACATTTTCTCTCAAAAACTCTCTACTTGGAAGATTATTAAAAATATTTTACTAGTTACCTTGATAGCTTATAGTGCAGAGTTGCAGACATGGTTAAAAGAATTTTAAAAATCTGTCAATATTTCTGAGAAACTCTCAACCATAATGAGCCACTTGAGACCTTTTACTTAGTTCAGAATCTCAACCGAAACCCGAGTTTTCACACTATAATTTTTAAGTTAGCCAACATTGATATGTATGTACTAGCCAATTAGCGGACGGTGTAGAGCGTTTTTGAGATACTGAATTCACCCTTAGGTCGATATTAGGCAGTTTTGAGCACGAACTCAGCGTGAGCTAGCACTTACGACTGTCAAAATTATATGAAATCGGACTTGTAAGACCTAACTCTACTTAAGGGCCTTCTATGAGCCAACTAGGCCAATCTTGAAAAAATAATATCTTCCAATTTAATCAATTTTATTAAAAAATGTTTATTAGGATGAACACTATTTTTCAATACATGGCATAATTGCGACAAGCTAAGTTGTAATTCACAAATGTGCCAAAAACGGCCGTTTTTCGCAATTATGCGAACTACAACTTACCGACATTGAATCACGTTATAAATAAGCATTTAAAAATAGTATTTATCGTAATAAACATTTCGTAAATAGCTTTTTTAATAAAATTGATTATATTGGACGATATTATTTTTTTAAAGATTGGCGGCGCTAGTTGGCTCATAGAACTACCTAACTTATTTTTTATGTTTGTAATGTCAATTTATATAGATTATTATATTTTGTATTATTTGTGAATGACATATAGTGTTTTGGAGATATTACTCTGTGAACTATATTGTATAACACTTTTTAAACTTTCACGGTTTGTATACATATTAATTAGATAAAACGGGAATTACCGTGTTAAACATTTATTATTGATGTCTCGATATTTCGACAGTATTGCAGCCATCATGGTCACGAGTAGACTGACCTGAGTAGTCTACTCGTGACCATGATGGCTGCAATGCTGTCGAAATATCGAGACATCAATAATAAATGTTTAACACGGTAATTCCCGTTTTATCTAATTAATATATATTGTATAAATAAAATAAACTCAAAGTCTAATCATATTCAAAACTGTCTACGACACGATCCGCTTAAATGTTGTTTTATAATTTACTCACTGTTGCATGTTTTATTTTACAGTGCACCAATCGCGACCCGGGCATCTACAGGTTTAATAATGTGTTTGTTCTTTTTTCCAGTGGCACCACCTATTTCTTTTCTAGGCCTAGGTCCAATGCAAGTGTATTGCAACGGATAAAACTATTCCTGGCCATCTATTGGAAGGGTCTCCTTGTGGTGCTTACGCCATTGTTACTGTTGCCGATACCAATTGTGTTTAGACATGAGCCACGTCCAGAGGTGAGTGTTGCCATCAATAATACAGTTTTAAAATTATCATATTTATTTATTTTATTAATATACTCGACAGTTCGTCATTTGTCAATGTCATGTTACAGAAAATTCAATATATAATAGTCTTCTATCTTCCTCCAGAGGAGTCGCAGTAGCGTCTTCACCCTGGCTAGCTCGTCTTCACGTCTTCATCCAGAGGAGTCGCCGTAGCGTCATCACTCTGGACGAAGCAGCTCGACAGTCACGTTCACTCCTGAGCTCGTAGCGGGAACTCTTGATAAAAGCTTGAAACCTCAGATCTTGCTCAAATTATCCAATAAATTCGCCATAGTGTCATTCGCGAACATTTTCTGACTAACTTAACGTGATATTAAACACAAAATAGCCACTGTAGTCTTCTATCTTCCTCTAGAGGAGTCGCAGTAGCATCTTCACCCTGGGAAGCCGCGTCTTCTTGTCTTAATCCAGAGGAGACCACTCTATTCCAACGGAGCTACCGTGATATCGTACCCAGGTCGTGAATTTTGTCTTCATATTCTCGTCTTAGGAATATGACGAGAATCACGGTGGCTCTGTTGGAATAGAGCGTGCCACAGAAGAGGTCCCTGGTTCGAATCCCGGTCGTGAAGTTGTCTCCATTTATCATTTATTTTATATAGTTTCTTTGTGACGGTTATAATTTGAATTTTACAAGTCAACTATACTCTTTCTTTCCAGACATACAGATGCATGTACGTAGTACTAATAATGGCGATCTACTGGGTATTTGAGTTGCTACCTCTGCCCGTCACATCAATGCTGCCAATCGTACTGTTCCCAAGTCTCGGTATCCTGGACTCTGACAAGACCTGTGCAGCCTACATGAAGGAGACCAGCATGATGTTCATGGGAGGTCTGATGATAGCTGCTGGCGTTCAGCACTCGAAGCTGCCTAAGAGAGTTGCGCTATGGACGGTACAGGTCGTCGGGTGCTCTCATAGAAAGTTAGTTAACAATTATTTAAAAAAAATAGATTTTAAATCCAGTTCCAGAATAGGGTATTTGAGAAGTATAGAACATTAAATGTTTTTCATTATTATTGCAAAATAGACACAAATTCATTATTAATTGTGAAATCAAATTTGAAAGTAGTTGAAAAGTAAGTATGTATAGGCATTTAGAAAAGTTGTGTTAGAAAGAGACAGAAACAGTACATGATGTATTTTCCGATTCTGCGTCTCAAGTGAATGATGAGCTCTAAAAATTATTAACATCCTAAAAGAAAAAAATCTTCAAGATTTTGTCTCTCTGAATACGTAGAATTTTTTTTGGAACTAAATTCCTAGAAAAAAATGTTTTCTGTTAATGTAACTATGTATGTAATATTTATGTAATTAGGCTCGCCTTTACACTATAAAAGCTTAAATAAATTAATTAATTAAATATTTATTTATGATCATTGTTACATTTCCAGGCTAAACTTCGGTCTGACATTCGTGACTATGTTCATATCGATGTGGGTGTCCAACGCCGCTGCTACTACCATGATGGTACCAATCGTAGAAGCTATTCTGGATGTATTAGAACAGGTTTGTACTTTATTTTCATCATCACCAGCTCGCATTAGTCCACTGCTGAACTGACTATCGGCTTTTTGCATCCAGTCCCTACGATATTTGTTTTTACTCGACTGCGCAAGGAGGGTTATGTTTTTCGTGTATGTATGTATACCGCAGCCCAAATCAAGTGTCTTATTTTGTAAACAAATATGATCGTCTAATTACCTGTTGTGATGTAACTCTGAAGGAACTGATTGATCGAACCTGTTCATGAATGTGAAAATAAAGTAATCCGATCGAATAATGTGAAAATAACTATGCAATAATCACAGAACAGCTTAAAATGTTAGTATTTTTGTTTACAAAATAAGACACTTGATTTGAGCTGCGGTATATGTGAGTATGTATGTCTAATAGCACGCCCTGCAACCTAAACGGCTTGATGGATTTTAACATATGAGGTGTCGTTAGATTCGTCTTGATTGTAGGAGTGACATAGGATATAAAAATTCAATCCAAATAATGATCCAGTCCGGTCTTTTATAGTTTAAAAAAATTCTACTTGTAGCAATAGGCTAGTTAACAAGTATCGAAAATTAAATATTTTTCATTATTATTACAAAATAGACACAAATTCATGGTCAACTGTGAAATCAAAATTGAAATTAGTTTAAAAATGAAGTAACTACAGGCATTTAGATAAGTTGTGTTAGAAAGAGACAGAATCAGTACACGACGTATTGTGCCGCTACCACGGTATGACGTCATACCGTGGTAGCGCCATACAAACTTCATACTAAAGACCGTTTTGCTAAAAAGAGATGGAGCAACCACTTGACTTAATCGATTAATATCTTCGGTATTAATTGAGATATCGCAAAACTGATTTCACAGTTCTCTTCAGCAGGAGCATGAGAGTTGATTGATGCAATAAAAAATGCGTCAACTAGCCAATTGTTCTAGAAACATATTTACGCTAAATATTTGACGAATTTAATATCCTTGAATTGCAGCAAGGCCTCGGCGAAGTGTACATTAACAAGAAGAAGACCAATAACTCGAAGCCGTCGACAGAGAAGCCTGCAAATGATGAGTGAGTCTTCTTCTATTCATTTATTAACTAGATGTACCCCGCAACTTCGTTTGCGTAGAGGAGGAGGATGGAAATAATATCTTACAAATTTAACTTTTATTAAAAAAGCTATGTACACAATCTTTATTAGGATAAACACTATTGTTTTAATATACAATACATGGCATAATTGCGACAAGCTAAGTTGTAGTTCACAAATGTGCCAGAAACGGCAGTTTTTCGCAATTATGCGAACTACAACTTACCGACATTGAATCACGTTATAAATAAGCATTTAAAAAATAGTATTTATCGTAATAAACATGTTGTAAATAGCGTTTTTTAATAAAATTTATTATATTGTAAGATATTATTTTTTTAAGATTGGCGGCGCTAGTTGGCTCATGGTCTCTTTGAAAAAATATCATTTCAAGACTTTGCCTCTCTGAAGTCACCCATCCAGGTCCTGTCATATTATATTATATAAATACATTTTATATAAATAACTATAAGTAGACGCTAAATCTGAGATATTGACATTGTATAATATTTAAATAGGTAGCCTTGTTAATTATAAATTTTAGTTACTAATTGATTTCCGACACAATAATAATTGTACATGGAATTAAATAAATGAAAAATGAAATGAAATGAATGAAAATGTCGCCCGACAACAACGTTTGTTTATCTTATTCCCACTGTTTCCAGACCGCCAATACCCAGCGACATCACAATCTGTTACTACCTGAGCATAGCATTCGCTTCGACCCTCGGCGGCTGCGGCACGCTCGTCGGTACAGCCACAAACTCGGCATTCAAGGGGATATTTGACAGGTGAGTACAAGTGCCCATCTCCCTCCAGAACGCCAGCAGCCTGCGGATGCCACATGCGGCCTGGGGGACCCTGGGTTGTTCAGGATCTGGGCTCGTTGTTCTGCCAGCCCTCAGCACGTGGGCCGGTGATTCCTCAGCCTCTAAGCATCCCCTGCAAATTGGACTGTCGGTTATACCCATATTGAACAGGTGTTTGTTTAGCGGACAGTGACCCGTGCGTGGACGGATCAAGTTGAAATTAATACAAAATACTCAGGTCTGCAACCTCATGCAGCCGTGAAAACAATCAAACTTCTCCAAAATAAAGTTTAAGTATTCTGCCCGTGCTTTAGATGTGCTGCTGAAAGTTCTTTTGACACTTTTCAACTCTTTGTTGCACGTTTACATCTTTTTGAATTGACATTTATACCATTTTGCAAGGAAAAGCTGAGGAGGTTCTCTTGAAAATGGCGCGAAACGACGGTTGCGAAATTATTTGATAATTTTCAGTTTAATGTCTACAGTGGGTGTTTTGTGTTTAATATCACGTTAAATTAATCAGAAAATGTTCGCGAATGACAGTATGGTGAAGTTATTGGAGAATTCAAGCAGGATCTGAAGTTTGGCGCCATGGTCAAGATTCCCGCTACGAGCTCGGGAGTGAACGTGACTGTCGAGCTGCTTCGTCCGCAGTGATTGACGCTACGGCGTCTCCTCTGGTTGAAGACATGAAGACGCTGCTACCCAAGGTGAAGACGCTACGGCGACTCCCCTGGAGGAAGATAGAAAACTATTATACATTGAATTTTCTGTAACATGACATTGGCAAATGACGAACTGTCGAGTCCATTAATAAAATAAATAAATAAAAGCTGAGGAGAAAAAGTGGCCAAAAAAACTTTCAAATCTCTATTTGACTAAGCTTTTAATTTCCATTTGTTTCTGCAGTGAATTCCCTGATCTTGCGAACTCTGTGAGCTTCTTCTGGTTCATGGCGTACAGTACACCGCCCATGTTGGTCATGCAGCTCCTTGTGTGGCTCTCCCTACAGGTCACATTCATGGGACTCTTCAGGTAAGATCACGACTTTGTGGTGACATTAAAACATAGACCTGAAATCGATCAAACTTCGTTTGCGTAGAGGAGGAGGATGGAGGAGATCAGGAGGCAGATCTTCCTCTCTGGATCCTTGTTTCCACATCATATATCGCCATGGCTTATAGCCTATGAGCTGTCCGGATATTTCAGCTATCTCCTAGTGAAACTCCCATCAAAATCCCTTCAGTAGTTATGGCGTGATACTTGCACAAAGTCACAGACAAACAGACAAAAATTCTAAAAATTTGTGTTTTGGCATCAGTATCGATCCTAAAACACATTACAAATTATTCTTTTCAAAAAATATCCAATGTATACCGAAGCCCAAAACAAGTGTCTTATTTTGTAAACAACAACTACCCTACCCTACTAACATTTTAAGCTGTTCTGTGATTTATTAGATCGGATCACTTTATTTTCACAATGATGAACAGGTTCAATCAATCAGTTCCTTCAGTGTTACATCACAACAGGTAATTAGATCATATTTGTTTACAAAATATGACACTTGATTTGGGCTGCGGTATACAGACACAACTTTTTTACAGTCTTATTATATGTATAGATTATCTTATCATAAATGGTATCTCTGTTTCCAGACCTAAAAGTGAGGCGGCGCAGAAAGTGAACAGGGCTAGTTCTGGCTCCCACAATACCATGAAGGTCATCAATGAGCAGTACCAGAAACTAGGACGGGCTACTTTCCATGAAATGGTATGTAATTGTCGTAGCGTACCACTACCATGCCGTGCCAATGCCAACGTCACTCGACTCGCTAGCGTCTATGTAAATACCTTCGCAGCTACGTACGTGGCGTGACTTTAGAATAGAATAGAATAACATTTATTGCCTATTAAGTAAGATATACATATAAGAAATAAAAATTACAGTGACAATTAACAAACATATAACTTAGGCAAAAGGTTTAGGCTTCAGCTGATGCTGACTCAGAGTGCGTCAGCGCTGGTTTTCAGCCCACACCTTGGCTCCAAATTGGTTATAGAGGAGCATCGTACCGTACGTACGTACTTTAGGCTATGGTCTTCTTTAAACGACACGTACAGCGTCACGCCGTACGCCGCGTCACGACGCTTACTATAGATTAGATTAGATTTCTTTATTTCATTTTTACATAATAAAATACTATACAATAATATAGTACATTATGTCAAATATAGTCATATTTTTAAAAATGATCGTCAGGTAATAATAGAGTAAATAGCTTAGTCAAAATGAATACAAATTAATGTTAGGTATAACATTTAAAAAGTGTTATTAAATTAATATAATAGCGAATAGAAACAATCTAAATTATACTTAAGTATGTCAAAAAGTTTATGGGATAAAATTCATTGAGTACTAATAATTGTCAAAATATAAATGTACTGTTGTGATTAGAGCTGTCAAGTACTTAAAAATAAAATATGAGAACCTGTGAATCGGCGGCCGATCCTGCGGCATTCAAAGATTGGGGGAGGTAGAACGCAGCGAAAGTCTTCCCCTCTTACTTATAAAAAAAAACACTAATCAAGCACCGAGCAACATATTAACTAATCATTATTTGAACTTTTAATAAGTGATTAACCTTTTTTTTTAACTTATAAACGTTATTTAAGCAGTGATTAGCTAATCGTCATTTTGATTTGTACGACTAATGTCCAAAATGCCACAATGTCATGTTAGAAAAATGACCATTTAGAATAATGTTAAACACCAAAAAATATTTAGGTACGGTAACACTGCTGAATGAATTAAAAAAAAGATCGAAAATTTGGCCTAAATTGGGGTAATGCCTACTCCAAAGTCCTTAAAAAGGTAATCATCAGTATCAAATGGAATCAGCTGTTCCGAATTCGGTCCGCCATTTTGTTAATTAAACATACGACGACGTTGTATAAATTGACATCTACTTATTCGGTTCTTCAGGAGTTGATTAACTTTAAATAGCGTTTATAAGTGAACATTTTTTTTAAACAATTGTTAAACAATGTATTAATTTTAATCGTCGATTATAAGTAAGGCTGTTAGTGTCTAAATGCCCAAATTAGGCACCAAATTAATTATTTATTAACTTTTAGGTAGGCAATTATAAATTTTAAATAATCTATTTGTATGTGTACAGGCATCCGGATTCCTGTTCATCTTGGCTGTGTTCCTGTACATCTTCCGCAATCCTGGCTTCATGTCCGGTTGGGCTGAAGCCTTGACCACCAAGTAGGTTGATCTTTCGTATCTTTGTTCTTAAGATAAGTTAAAGAGAGAGAGGTATGGGGGAGATTATTTACTAAGTAAGATGCCGAGCGTGTATTGCGGCTGATGGAAGGCAATTTGAACATTTAATTTACATAAATTTTTGTAATGTGATAATGGATGGATTTTTCGGTAGTTCTTGTCATTTTTGACAGTTTTTGAGACTTTTGACAGTTCTTGTCATTTTTGACAGTTCCTGTCATTTTTGACAGTTCTTGACAGCCCTTGTCATTCTTGACGGTACTTGTCATTTTGGCAACGGTGTGTCTATCAAAAGTTATAGAATCCATTGGGCGACATTACTATTGTAATTTTCGCCCGTAAGCAACTCGCCCAGTATCATTAAAGCATGTGGGCCAGTTTACTACGTGAAAATTTACAAAAGGGAAACTCGCCCGCGGACCAGATATTTTGTGGGCGAGTTTGCGACTAAGCCTATTGTTTAGCGGGGTTATTTATCCCCCCCCCACCCCCCCCCCCCACCACCACCACCACCCAAAAAAACCCACTTCTTCTGGCGGATTCGTTTCTGCCAGAGAAATGGCAAGCTCTTTCCATAGCCAGGTTTATTTATTTATCGTTCGGTCATCAGCTGTCACAACACAGCGTGTAGGCCACAAAGGCAAAACCTTTTTAGCCACGCGATGGCTTCGTCGTCCGCCATGTTTATTTTGGCTAGTCCTCCCCCTATAGGCCAATTTGGGCAATCGTTCGCGAGGTGAGCCATGCTCTGTATCGCTCCACAGGTACATTTCGGGTCGTCTCTATAGCCCCGTTTGTGCATCAGCTCAGCGCAGCGCCCCTGGCCGACCCTCAGTCTATTAAGTTTCGTCCACAGCGTCCTTGGCAAGTGGAAGCCATTTATGTTGTCGTTGGGATTCTTGACCAAGTAACGGTTGGGGGCTGGCGAGGATCTCCACATTTCTATCCATTTCTCCTCCGGTGTTTTATGAATAACAGCAATTGTGTTTGTTTCAGGAAAGTGAAGGACGGCGTGGTGTCCATGTTCATCGTCATACTTATGTTCATTCTGCCTATGGCTGTCGATTTCTTCAAATTCTTATCGAGTTCGGCTTCTTGTGAGTCATTTTTATTATTATTATTATCTCTATTTATTTTAACTCTTATTTAATATCAAAAACAAATAGAAAAATATAAAAAATAGCCACCCACCGGCAGCGGGATACATGCGTATCCAAGCTGCCGGAGGTTATGATCCCAGAGTGAGGAACCTCCTCACAATGCGTGCCGTGTCCAGCAGCACTGCCTTCTGCAGCTGGCTCTTGACACAACTGTCTAGCGAGAGTCTAAGATGTTGGTCGAGACTCTTTGCTATTAAACCGTTCTCGGTTACGACTATCGGAACAATTATGGTTGAGTCCACATCCCACATGGCGGTAATCTCGTGAGTCAAGTCTAAGTATTTACTTAGCTTTTCCTTTTCGGCCTTCACGAGATTCTCATCATGGGGGATGGTGACATCAACCAGAATTGCCCGACGCGGCGATCGGTCTATCAGCACGATGTCAGGTCTATTGGCGACAATAGTCCTGTCCGTGATGATAGACCGATCCCAGTAGAGCGTGGCACGACCATTTTCGAGAATTATTATTGTTATTATTAATGGACTCGACAGTTTCGTCATTTGCCAATGTCATGTTACAGAAAATTCAATTTGTAATAGTCTTCTATCTTCCTCCAGCGGAGTCGCAGTAGCGTCTTCACCCTGGGTAGCCGCATCTTCATGTCTTCATCCAGAGACATATATATATATATATATATTATATTGTTAATTGCCGACTTTAACAATATAAGTGAGTGATATAATAATTTGTAGTAATGGCTCACTATAGTTTTAATTCTAAAATTACATGAATGGATATGTATTACTATAATATACTAAATTTTATTAAAACTTTCGGAAGTATTGCAGCACTTCCAATTGCCGAAACGAACATGATATAAGCCGCGGTCGACCCCCTAATCTAATACCTAGTAATATTTGTTTTCAGATGAGGAACTGGCAGCTATCAAGGCCTCTCCTGGTATTGTGACGTGGAATGTCTTGAAGGAGAAAGTCCCATGGGGTCTCCTCTTCCTGTTGGGTACGTATCGTTTATATTTACAGAATGAAGTTTTCGTTTAAACAGTTTTACTTATTATTAATTAGATAAAACGGGAATTACCGTGTTATTTAACATTTATTATTGATGTCTCGATATTTCGACAGCATTGCAGCCATCATGGTCACGAGTAGACTCTAAACTCTCAGTCTACTCGTGACCATGATGGCTGCAATGCTGTCGAAATATCGAGACATCAATAATAAATGTTTAACACGGTAATTCCCGTTTTATCTTTACTTATTATTATCGTAAAACTCATGTTTGACTACAATGCAGCCGATTCTTAAGTCGAAATAATGCTGAATCATCATCATCATCAGTCTATTTATATTGCCCCACTGCTCGGGCACAGACCTTCCCTTACACGAGGGAGCTCGGGCCACGCGGGCCCAATGCGGGTTGGCTGATTTCACATGCCTTAGATTTTTTTTCTTCTACAGCATGTAGGTTTCATCACGATGTTTTCCTTCACCGTTTTGAGAGCACTCGGTAAATGTACGTAAGTTTTTCCGTCGAAAAAACCGACGATAACTCATTGGTACATGGCTGCCCTGGCTGGGAATCGAACCTGGGACCTCCGTATTGCAAGTCCATTGACCTAACCACTGAGCCACCGAGCTCTTTGAATTGTTGAGCATTAATTAAATACTAACTGACTACTAACTAACATAACCTGTTTTTCAGGTGGTGGTTTCGCCCTAGCCGAAGCCAGCAAAGCCACTGGCCTGTCTGATATGATCGGCTCGTCACTCATCGGACTCAAAGAGTTTCCTCATGCCGTCATCTTATTGGCTGTGGTCGTTGTAACGCAATTTATCACTGAGTTCACGTCCAACGTTGCTATAGCCAATTTGATCTTACCAGTGCTCGCTGAGATGGTAAGTCCATTTGTTATTGAAGATGCGGTTAAGTTTATTATAAGTTTTAGCCTGGTAGCGGACCCATTAAGAACTCTGTTTATAGTATGACCGTCTAAATCAGTCTTCGCCTGCGCGGTACAGGGACGCGGGGGTATGACGACAACGGGGACCGAGAGAGGTGCGGACGGCAGGCGCATTTCTGTTACAATACATTTCTGTTCGCGCGCCCGCCCCCGCACCTCTCTCGGTCCCCGTTGTCGTCCTACCCCCGCGTCCCTGTACCGCGCAGGCGAAGACTGATTTAGACGGTCATACTATAGACATGAATTTGAGTAATTGCACAATTACTGGATAGATGTCGCTACCGTCCCTCAGACGAGAATATGGAGACAAAATTCACGATCTGGATACGAATCACGATGGCTCTGTTGGAATAGAGCGTGCCACGGAATGGCGAGGTCCCGGGTTCGAATCCCGGTCGTGATAAAAAAATCTCCATTTATCATTTACTCTTTATTTCCGCCGCTATTTTGGGTCAATTTATTTGCCGGAGTTTGTACTAATTAATAGCATGTCGTCCATACAGTCCCGTAACCTGGAGATCGACCCCCGCTACCTGATGATCCCGGCTGCGCTGGCCTGCTCCATGGCGTTCCACATGCCGGTGGGCACGCCGCCAAACGCAATTGTCGCCGGCGTCGCGCACATACCCACTTCCAAGATGGTGAGTTATACGAGATATTGAGTATATAATAATATAACTGAACGTTTCGAGCCGACTCATGCGCAGGAGAGATCTACTTCGTGTTCCTAAAACACACACCAACTATAGAAAGAATAGTTATATACCTAGAGTATGCTCTGCATTTAATGAACTGGGTGAAGATTGTATAGACTTATTTACCAGTAGCCCTTCGATAGTTAAGTCCTTGTTCATAACCAAGTTCGCAGCTACTTCGGTTGCAAATTAAAGATTAAAAAATTAAAACATAAGTCATTATATTGAAACACATCTGTGGAAGCTTGTAATCAGCTCTTAGATATTAAATTACAATTATGTAGCATATAGCTGTAAGCTACCCGAACAAAATAATATTTTTTTATTATCAGACTACGATGGTCCCATAATAATAATAATAATAATTGGACGCCCTGGATAGAAGAGTCCGTCGACTGCTGACGACATATCGCATGCTACACCCACGATCATCTGTTATGAGATTGTACATCCCACGGAAGTGTGGGGGTCGTGGCTTTCTAAACGCCAAGAACCTACACAACCGTGAGGTGTGCAATCTCAGGGAGTACTTCCTAAACACAGATTGTGGGATGCATCGCGATGTCGTAGCAGTGGACAGGGGTCTCACGCCGCTCTCCTTGGCGAACGCGAACTGGCGCAAACCACCGGTGCTCAGCACTCAGGACCGCATGGACGTATGGAAGGGCAAGGAGCTACACGGACGGTTCTACCGGGCTCTCATGGGGCCCGACGTAGACCTATTACCATCTGTATCCTGGCTACGCTTCGGTGACCTTTTTGGGGAAACCGAAGGTTTTGTCTGTGCAATTATGGACGAAGTTATCAAGACGAACAACTACCGGAAGTATATCCTGAAGGACGGTACGGTCGACATATGTCGAGCATGCCACCGTCCCGGAGAGTCACTCAGGCATATAGTTTCCGGTTGTTCTCATCTTGCTAACGGCGAGTATTTGCACAGACATAATCAAGTAGCCAGGATAGTCCACCAGCAACTTGCCCTTAAATACGGTCTTGTCAGTACTGAGGTGCCGTACTATCAGTACGCACCAGCGCCAGTTCTCGAAAATGGCCGTGCCACGCTCTACTGGGATCGGTCTATCATCACGGACAGGACTATTGTCGCCAATAGACCTGACATCGTGCTGATAGACCGATCGTCGCGTCGGGCAATTCTGGTTGACGTCACCATCCCCCATGATGAGAATCTCGTGAAGGCCGAAAAGGAAAAGCTAAGTAAATACTTAGACTTGGCTCACGAGATTACCGCCATGTGGGATGTGGACTCAACCATAATTGTTCCGATAGTCGTAACCGTGAATGGTTTAATAGCGAAGAGTCTCGACCAACACCTTAAGAGACTCTCGCTAGACAGTTGGGTCAAGAGCCGGATGCAGAAGGCAGTGCTGCTGGACACGGCACGCATTGTGAGGAGGTTCCTCACTCTGGGATCCTAACCTCCGGCAGCTTGGATGCGCATGCATCCCGCTGCCGGTGGGTGGCTATTTTTTATATTTATATATTTTTCTATTGTTTTTTATATTGAAATGTATAAATATATTAAATAAGAGTTAAAATAAATAGAGAGAATAATAATAATAATTTTATTTGGTATCTAAATAAAAAAGTTCAGTTACATCTAAAATACATGCGTACTTAATAAAATAATTGTTAATAAAACTTAATACTACGTTGTGTCAATAACTATATCTAGGGATTTCGCTCCTTCAATTCCGCATATGGTCCTATGCAGATCGATTTTTCATTATTCTAGTTATTATTTGTATATCAATGAGGTTTCACGGGTTTAAGAATACCCAATTTGAAAAGCTTGCACTGGGACATGAGGTCAACGCGTAGAGGTCCCATAAAGAGCTTTAAGGGTCTGATATGAGCCAACTAGCGCCGCCAACCTTGAAAAAATAATATCTTCGAATTTAATCAATTTTATTAATTAAAAAAGCTATTTACAAAATGTTTATTAGGATGAATACTATATTTCAATATACAATACATGGCATAATTGCGACAAGCTAAGTTGTAGTTCACAAATGTGCCATAAACGGCCGTGTTTCGCAATTATGCGAACTACAACTTACCGAAATTGAATCACGTTATAAATAAGCATTTAAAAAATAGTATTTATCGTAATAAACATTTTGTAAATAGCTTTTTTAATAAAATTGATTAAATTGGAAGATATTATTTTTTCAAGATTGTCGGCGCTAGTTGGCTCATATCAGGCCCTTAATATAATGAAATATGTGACACTATCGCAAGATCAGGACACTTTGACCTTCGGACCGTTCCTATTATCTGCGTCATAAGAGTTGTATTCGTACTGCAAGTGTTACCATTGATCTGCACAAAAGAGTACATTACGTGAATTTACAAAATAAACGCAGCGTTTTTTATAGTTCATCGCCGAGCGAGTATCTGCGTCTCTTTTGTTTACACGGAATGTGCTATCTGTTGTACGTTTCTTTCGCGCAAAAATAGGCGATAGTTACTCGCTTTACGGTGAGACAACTGTCTAAAAAATAGATATGATTCGGTTCGAGCCGTAGGCGCAATCAACTAACCTAATCTATTTATTTATTTTATTAATGGACTCGACAGTTCGTCATTTGATAATGACATGTTACAGAAAATTCAATATATAATAGTCTTCTATCTTCCTCCAGAGAAGACGCCGTAGCGTCTTCACCCTGGGTAGCCGCGTCTTCATGTCTTCATCCAGAGGAGACGCTGTAGTGTCATCACTCTGGACGAAGCAGCTCGACAGTCACGTTCACTCCCGAGCTTGTAGCGGGAACTCTTGATAAAAGCTTGAAACCTCAGATCTTGCTCAAATTATCCAATAAATTCACCATACTGTCATTCGCGAACATTTTCTGATTAACTTAACGTGATATTAAACACAAAATAGTCCCTGTAGACGTTAAAAGGAAAATTATCAAATAATTTCGCAACCGTCGTTTCCCGCCATTTTCAAGAGAACTCCTAATGTACTTCGAAAACTATAGCAGCTAATGACATAATATTCATACACAAGATGTGTTACATTCTTGTGTATGAATAAAGTCATAATTTTTTTTTTCTATTACCCACATTTAAAGATTTGAGTTTTGAGCACTACCTTGTAGCCCCAGTGTGCGTAGGCGCAATCAACTAACCTAATCTATGTTTTCATTCTTGTTTAACAGGCCATCGGCGGCATCGGCCCCAAGTTCTTTACGACCCTCATCGTGTGGGGATCCTACCTCACATGGGGCCAGCTGATCTTCAATGAAAAAGATATCAGCTTTGCTGGCAAAGCCTCGGCTAACTTGACGCTGAATTGCGATGTCAAAGTCACCTCACTAGACTCAATTAGAAGGTTCAACTGTAGTTCTGGACATTTAAGTAATACGACTAAGGGATTTTTCACGTGCAACTATTTTCTTTCCAATAAATAGGCAAAAGGCAGAGAAAAGAGAACAGTCTCAACCATATTTTATTCCATCAATCAACTCACATGACCATGCTCGGATTACGAAAAGTAAAATAGTCCATCCGGCTCGAAGGACCACGTACGTTCGGTCGTCTTGAAAAATCGTCTCTATTTTTGTCCTCGTGTTTAGTCACTGTCATTGTCCCTGTCAGTCGTTAGTCGATGATCTTCGTCAGCCAGTCATTAATGTAAATAGAGTATTGACGCCCCAACAATAACTGAAATAATGACAATAGTGTTTTTACCCGACTACCCCAAAATGTATGTATGTATGTCCATTTCTTCCTGCCATCAGCCTAAACGCCTGGATGGATTTTGGTGTATGAGGTATCGTTAGATTCGTCTTGATTACGGGAGTGTCATAGGGTATAAAAAATTAATCAAAAGGGGATAGTTTTTTTGCAGTCGTTTTTTTAAAAACAAATTGTGCTTGTATGTAGCCGCCTGGAGCTGTCAAGTACTATTAATACGAATGGAAAAGCGAGCAGGGACTAAAATCGACGCATGACGTCAACCCCGCCATGGCGAAATGGATAACACGCCAGGCTGCGGAGCCGGAGGTGTAGGGTTCGATTCCCACCAGCAGGCAGTTTATTATGTGCTTGCTTCATTGTTTAAAATGTGATTTAAAAAAATATATAGTGGTAGCTGGTACTTGGTAGAGTTGATTGAAAAACTAATGTCAAATGTCAGAGATATTATTGGTCTTTGTCCTAATCATCTCCTAAGGGGTTCGTAGACCAGTTGCGAGTACACGTTGAAAACAGCAAGCAACTTGGGTGAGGTCAGGTCAGGACCTGGATGGGTGACCGCTAGTGACACTTTTATCTGAGCCTCGGGGCGCACGTTAAGCAGTTGGTCCCGGTTGCTGTCGCTCGGCAGCAGTCGTTAGGCCACGTCAAAGGCCACGGGCGGCCTGAATAACTCTGACAAATAGGTTTGGTCACTAAAATACAAGAGAAAAAAATGAAAGTCGTTAGTCCTTAGTCCTTATTAATACCAACTCTATCTAAATTTCATTTTGCCCAAAAGGGATTTTGCTCTATTCTAAATAATATAATAATATGTCTGTTGTTGGAATCTTGGAATATCTACTTTCAGATATTTCTTTAGCATCATCACGTGAGTTGATTTATCAAATATATTTTTGGTCAATTATTCAGTAGATACTCTGTGACTTTTACATTTTAATAATGTATTATTTTTATACATATATTATATACCATAGATTTTTATATTATGTAAATCAATATTGCCAGTCTTTTACAATATCTGCCAATTTAATAGCATTTTACAGTGTTTCTATACCGAGCATTTATATATATCTTTCTACCCACCGTCTGAGCAGAAATTTTACCGAAATATATATTTTGCTTATAATTTTATATATTACGGAAAAGCGGGTACGGACTTGCCGATACTCTTTTTATTTATTATATTATTTTTAAAAATGTAAATAATTTGTATTTACTTTAATTTAAATGTTATTTAAATATGTGGTTGTTCCTAGAAGTTAGAAATTTATTTTTTATTGGATCTGATTTTATCACTTAGGCAATTAGGTCTACATGTGATTGGGAAAGTAATATACTATATAAAGTACTTTTTATATAATATAATTATATATAAAAACCGAATTAGTTGTGTAGCCATCTTAATTAAGTGATTATGATCATATTTTTGAGACACTAGCCAGCGTTAGAGATCGGCGTAACTGCTTCTGACAGTTCGATTGACAGCACCGCGGTCGCCGAATGCCTAATTAATATGGCTACATAGCTGTTTATGTTTAGATAATATTGTGATACTAATAATTTGTTATTTAGTTTAAAAATACTGAAAACAGAAATTCATAAGTGCCTTATATTATATACAGCGATTGTTGAATAAATAAGCCTGGAGTGATTTTTAAAATCTCCGTAATTACTTAAACAAAAGTATGCATTTTAAAATTGTGTAAACTATGCCTCTTAGTGTATTTTTTAAATTTATTTTATTCTGTTAAAGTTACTTTTATTGGGATGTTATTTTATTTGCACATAGCTTATTCCCGTTCAAATATCTTTTGCACATACGATAACCCCGGGTCAAATTAGAGTAGGTTAAAAGCTAACGCCGCTGATGTATCGCAGTTCCCGTGGCTCGCCAACAATGGCACGAGCTGGAACACCCCAGGAAATTTGGGCGGTATTCCGCCCCTTCATGGCGGCGAGCCCGACATAATCAACACGCTCCCGGTGTTTCACGAAAACGTGTTTTACCTGTAACAAAAAAAAAGTTAAAAGCTAACTGTTAATGTTCGGGTTAAAGGTGTTTGAAACCGGGTTATACAGGGTGTAACGTAAAGGGTATATGAAGGCGAAGGGAGGGTGTTCAGTATCGGTAGCTTAACAACTTTTGTTCTACGACTTTTCGATTTTCGCGAATTTATTCTTTGACTTTTCATACATTTCGTACCGGTCAGCTGATCGATTTGTATGAGACATTAATTTTTTTTTATTCGAAAAGTCGTAGAACAAAATATGTTAAGTTATCGATACTGAACACCCTCCCGGCTTCATATAGGTACCCTTTACGTTACACCCTGTATAGTTAACCTACTGTTAACCACGGATAACTCTAATGATACTGGGGCTAGAAAAAAAAAGATATTTGATCGCGGTTAAGTCTTAACTCGGGGTTATCTTCTTAGCGCAAGTGACCCTTAGGATATGAATCTCGTCTTCATGACGAATTTTTTTCTCCATTATCATTTCGCATGACGCACATGCAATATTATTAATAATTTCAGATGTATTTAGTTATAAGGTAAATTATTTTTGAGACAAGAAATGATGCGCAAATATATATTTTTTATACATGTATACTTAGCACAGCTTTGTATATAAGCGGGGTGTGGCAATTTTGTTCTTGTCGCGAAAACAAATTAATTCGTTTATACGAACGAATAACATTCAATTTTTTGGGGAACCCGGTTCACCCAGGCAAACAAACAAAAAACAGCTATTTTATTGTCGCTATTTTAGCTTTTGGAGACATTGTCAACCAATCACACAAGAAACACCTAAAGATGCATTCACAATGTGATAGGCTTAACGTTAAAGTTATGACGTTTCTTGCGTGATTGGCGAAACATTAGCCATGCCGATCACTGATTGGTTGGCGTGAAAGTTATGGCAACAAATCGCATTATTTGTGATTGTGAAGTACTCGTAATGATGGCACTTCTCTTGGCTATTCGTATTCGCTATTGGATGTTTGTCGTATTTGTCAAATACTTGCCGTACTTACAAATAAGACGAATATTTTGTCAAGCATACCAACCACACATGGCAATTATGACAAATACGCAAATACGAATAGCCAAGTGAAGTGCCACCATAAGCTTCGCGATGTATCATATTATGAGCGACAGTGACATTTGCGTTTAGATATAGCCAGGCCAGAATCACACCTAATTGCTTCCAAAAAAGTGAATGTTATTATAGTATTGTGTATAATTTAAGAATTTAGCTTACTATAGTTTTAATTCTAATACGAGTTATTTCATTTCACGATAATAATGTTGATTTTTTTGGGAAACTGAAAGTGGACGCCAGTTGTTATAGAACAAAACAAATATATATTGCCAATAGTATCTACTAAAAGAATGTATTTTCGGCAAACAATAACATTTCTCTTTTTTTAAAGAAAATTAAAAGTGGCTAAATTGGACGCATGACGTCAAAGTTGTGGCGAAATGGATAACGCGCCAGGCTGTATAGAAGTCGGAAGTGTAGTTCATTTTGCGTCGACTTAGGCAGTGCGCAGACTAGAGTCACGGCAGTTTTAAGACAGACTATTGCTTTACAAACATTATGAAGCGCGCACACTTCAAACGAGACGTCTCATAAAGACCTACGAGAACTGCTCAGCGACAAGTCTGTCTTAAAACTGTCGTGACTCTAGTCTGCGCACTGCCTTAGATGCCTGGATGGATGTATCACAGTTTCCCGTGGCTCGGCAAGAATGGCACGAGGTGGAACACCCCAGGACGTCTAGTCGGTATGCTGCCCCTTCAGGGCGGTGAGCCCGACATAACCAACACGCTCCCCTGGGCGTGGTGACACATGATTTGCATGTTTTACCTGGGTAAAAAAAGGCCCTTGGGAATAAAATATTATATTCTTTGACACAACTTTGCATTTCTTGTGAGATGAAATCACTCAGGTATTGTGTAGATACCTACAAAGGTAACCGTAGCTGCTTAGTAGGTAACTACTTCATAATAGAAATGGCTTGATACTGTTAATTATTTAGCCATTTCGGCGTACTAAAGAACGTGCCTCTAAAATGTATAAATAAATAGTAGGTACATAGATGTATATTGTCTGCTCATTTTGTAAATAGCCAATCGAAGATGTATTGTTAGTTGTTATGTACCAATAAAAATGTTGATTAATTTAGTTATTCGTTTTTCAATTCAATTTTTAATTTTTCCTTGGCGGTTTTTATTTTAAGAGAGAAAGACAGAAAAGTCATGGGAAGTTATCTATATTTTGAAAAGAATAATACTAATAATACTTAATATAATATTATAGTTAATGAAACTTTTCAAAGTTGAAATTACTGCTGTCCGAGGCCACAAAAAATTAATCGATACTAAAATGGTAGGTTTTATTTTATTTAACTGGCAACACTATCTATCACCATTCATTTTTTTCGGATTGCAATTTGCAATTTCGGCCAGTGCTGCCAGATTAGGCGACTTATCGCCATTTAGGCTATCTCGAAGGGGGTCGGGGCGACCATAAATCGTGATTTGCGACTGGTCGCCATTTAGGCTACCCCGAAAAAAAAATTGGGCGATTTTAGGCTACAAACGAACAGCTAGATATTTTTTAGCAGATCTAATAAATCTTAATAATAAATAGAGAAAAATCTAATAAATCTTGCCATAATTTTCCAATTAACGTTTTATTTTTCTAATATAATCATATACTGGCAAAACCACATAACCCACAGATCCTTCCACATTATCAGCTGGCCTCTACAGCTCCATCATATCTTCAGCGAATTATGACGATGGAGGTATTTTAGTAGAAATTGTTTTATTAGGTCCTACATGATGATTAATATTATTCATCATCAATGCTAATAAATTGCCTCCATCGTCAATAAATTATTTCTGTATTGTGTATTTCTACATAGTGTGGGTTTAGCAACGTTGTTTAAGTCATGTCCACCAAGCTCAAAACATCAATTTCTCATAATGTCCATTTCGCAAATTGTTAACTTTGCAAAATGTATTTCGATAAAATCTCCCTTTTCTCCATGTATTTTCATATGGTTTCCAAATACAGAAAAAAAGGATCAATGTTGTTTGTTTAGAAGTTGACTTGGACCGTGATTTTACACATTTTGATTGTAGCCTCAATTTAAAAAATAAAACTTTTTCATGCAATTATTGTGGAATAAGAAACAGAAAGAGTATAAAGCCAAAAGATAGGGTTTTCAGTATTGGTCAGTTCTACAAATTTTAGATTTTTGTGAAACAAAGATTTGGCTCTCCAATTTTATCGAGGCCACAATTAAAATTGTAAATCATGATCCAGTCAACGTCAAACAAACTACATTACTTATTTTTTTTTAATCATTTTTTATTTATTTTAGTTTTTACACTATTTGAAAATCACATTAAGTACATAATATATACAAGGAGAAAATGAATTTTTTGTGAAAGGAACACGTCATGTTTATAAATAATTAAATTGAGGTGTATTTCAAGCCTAAAAAACGGTGTCCTGCTATTTAAAGTTAACTGTGGTATGTATAAAAAAGTGCTACTTAGGCTAACTGATCCGTATTTGGGCGATTTTAGGCTAATTTTAATATTTTTTTGAATTGGGCGATTTAGGCTACCTGAGGCCAAATTTTTGGCGATTTGGTTCAGGCTACGTCTGGCAACACTGATTTCGGCTTCAGTCAGTTGTCAAAATATTGTTGCAGAGGTTGGGTGTATTTTACGTAAATTAAAATTGTTCTCGAGCATAAATACGATTGAATTTAAATTAACAATAAAAACCATGTCTGTCGAACTGGAATACGATTACCAAGCTGCAGTGGCTGCTATGGACAATTTTTCCCAAGATGATATGAATTATATACGCGAGTGGTCTCAGAGTTTGGATAAATCGAAATATGTGCCAAAGGATTTAACAGATAAACAACTATTGCTGTTCTATAACGCTTGTTACGGGGATATTGATAAGACGAAGACCTGTATAGAGAAGTATTACTTGTGCAGAAAGAATACACCGGAATTTTTCGAGAACAGAGTGTTAAATTCGGATTATTTGCGGCAGAGCTTGGAGACGCTGTAAGTATTCAAATTAGCTCTATTTACTTGGTGTTTTAGATATCCTGTTCTACTCCAGTAATGTCAACAAGTTCCACAATTATAGGTAAGTATATAGATTTGATAAATGTAAATATATAAGTTGTTATACAATATCTGCAGAGTATTCGCTCCATAAGTTCTTATCGTATCCTAATCGATATTAGTTTATGAAATAATAATAAAAACAAAAATGTTATACACTTAAGAAGCTACAGAGCTGGGCTCATATACCTATCTAATTCAAAATTGAATGTTTCATAGGCACATTTTAAGCCCAATTAGTATCAATTTCATATAACTAAATACCTAGTTAAACTAGATATCACAAAAATAGCTGCTATCTCTTTATAATTAAATTGATAACGGCTAACGGCTTATGACATACATTAATTCTGCACAACGTTTAAGGGCCTTCCATGAGCCAACTAGCGCCGCCAATCTGAAACAAATAATATCTTCCAATATAATAAATTTTATTAAAAAAGCTATTTACAAAATGTTTATTACGATAAATACTATTTTTTAAATGCTTATTTATAACGTGATTCAATTTCGGTAAGTTGTAGTTAGCATAATTGCGAAAAACGGCCGTTTTTGGCACATTTGTGAACTACAACTTAGCTTGTCGCAATTATGCCATGTATTGTATATTGAAAAATAGTGCTCCTAATAAACATTTTGTAAATAGCTTTTTTAATAAAATTGATTAAATTGGAAGATATTATTTATTCAAGATTGGCGGCGCTAGTTGGCTCATGGAAGGCCCTTAAGCAAATTAAACCATTTGGGGAAAAATATAAAAAATATTTACAATGAATTCAACTATCAAAAAAATATTAAGTAATTTAATGTGCATCGTTACTGTGCTTTGAATTTAATTTTAAAATATTTTAAAACATTTTGCAACGATTTCTTTCACTGGAATTTGCCCTAATGGTCATTTCTAATGTCATTGTGTGACTTGTGACGTACTTAGTTAAATTTTTTTTGCAGTTTTGATTTACTTAAATCTTTACCAATTTACCTTATTTATCATGAGTACAACCACCAGTTTCAATTTGTCGAATAAATTCAAGGGCTGAATACATATCTTATCTATACATATAATAAGACTGTAAAAAAGTTGTGTCTGTACATTGGATATTTTTTGAAAAGAATAATTGTATGTGTTTTAGGATCGATACTGATGCCAAAACACTAATTTTTAGAATTTATTTGTCTGTGCCTTTGTGCAAGTATCACGCCATAACTACTGAAGGGATTTTAATGGGAGTTTCACTAGGAGATAGCTGAAATATCCAAACAGCTTATAGGCAAGCCATGGCGGTATGTGATGTGGAAACAAGGATCCAGAGAGGAAGATCTGCCTCCTGATCTCCTCCATCCTCCTCCTCTACGCAAACGAAGTTGCAGGGTACAGCTAGTACAGTATAAATTTTTTTACGATACAGTATACTTTAATTTCTCTAAAGAGTAGTGCGTACTGTATGTAGGTACCCATTGTTGCATGTACTTGATACACCAATAAAGGAAAACAACATTGATAAAGCTATCTTACTTTTGACGTCAAATATTATTGCAAATTGCAACCTTACTGAGTGCTGCTATTCAAACAAATGACCTATTGATCCTATAATGCAGTCTATTTTAGGTATATTTAATTGCCCATTGTTTAGTCCTCGACCCCACACGACTCCACATGTAACAGGCCCATATTCATAAACCGCTCTCAACTCTGAGATCTTGAGAATGATCTTAATAAACGGAACTGAAGTGCGCAGTTTAGGAATCGGGTATCACTTGAGTAACGCCGTATTAATAAAGAAAACGCAGCACTCAAGAGCACTTTCAAGTTCACATTTGAGATCGTAGGTATTTCCTGACTTGACAGTGTTTTGCTCAAGATTGGTCATTAATTATCGACATACTTAAAATGCTGATCACGTTATAAGTCATCTTGAGTATTACTCAGCGGAGTTCGCACTTGAGAGCGATCTTGCGAGATCATTTATTAATACAGTCCGAAAGGCCCCAGTACACAATGGGCCAAGCATGGCTATACGCCACGACAGACCATAGCATCGCCCGTCGGCGAAAAGGTGTTCACACAATTTTACATGGCTCATTGCAGCCTCATCACGAGACGCGATTCCTTTTTACCCAACTGCCCCAGAAGGAGGGTAATGTTTTTCGGGTGTATGTATATGTCCATTTCCTCCTGCCATCCTGTAGCCTAAACGGCTTGTTGGATTTTGGTGTATGAGGTTCGGTTTAAGTATTTATTCGAAATAAACTGATAATTATGAGTTCGTGAATGATCTGTTTTATTTTCCTTATTTTAATTTTACCAGAAATACAAATAGTTGCACAAACCAATGTAAATGAATACTGCCTGTATTTGTTCACTTCGTTAACCAAACGTTAAGTGATTTGTCTTGTCTCAACTTTGTTTGTTTGTCCGTCGCTTATTCACAATACCTAAATAAATAGGACATATCGTTCTCTGAAAAAAGTCTTCATAGTTTCCAGGTACGGACACCAGCAGATCATGGTAACACTTGCAGTACGATTTCAACTCTTACGACGTATATAACAAGAACGGTCCAAAGTGTTACACTTGATCTGCTTTTACCTGTACATAATTATCGGCCTGTATCAGTCCATTTCTGGATTTGCTGGACGTAGGTAGGCGAGACACTCAACAACAATTTTAGGCTATTTGCACTGTCAGCCACTAATGTAGGTATAGGTAGGTAGAGAGCTCGGTGGCTCAGTGGTTGGGTCAATGGACTTGCAATATGGAGGTCCCAGGTTCGATTCCCAGCTAGGGCAGCCATGTACCAATGAGTTATCCTCGTATTTTTCGACGGAAAAACTTACGTACATTTACCGAGTGCTCTCAAAACGGTGAAGGAAAACATCGTGATGAAACCTGCATGTCGTAGAAGAAGAAAAGAATCTAAGGTATGTGAAATCCGCCAATTCGCACTGGGCCCGCGTGGTGGATCATGGCTCGAGCTCCCTCGATGTAAGGGAAGGTCTGTGCTTGAGCAGTGGGGCGATATAAATAGACTTATGATGATGATGAATAGGTACAGTGAAGACAGATAAGTATACAGGGAGCCTCAATAAAGTTGAGATTTTCTCAAAAAGTACTGGACCGAATTTAATAATTATTTTACAGTTACATAGTCTTAACTTTTGTCTATCTAACAGTGAAATAATTTTTGCTATAGGTCAAGTAGTTTTGAGATAATCTCAACCTTAAAAACTCTCCTGTACACTTTACTCTGTGTTCCACCATACCTATAATGTATAGTACATACCTTTGGATCTGTTAGGTAAATAGGTACCTATATATGAAAGCATTTTTCACAGAACATATTTTATTATATTGCATCACTCTACGAGATTATCTCTTTGTATCTTCAAGTATCATACCTAGATAATACTGTTGATATGTAGGTAGGTAGCGTGTGAAACTCTGACCTTTCCACAGCTGGGAGCTGCCGGGAAACCTAGTCTATATTTCAGCACATACCTTGCAGCTTACCTGCTCACATAGGTAACTGGCATTGGCCCAAATCCAACCCGTTTGCAACTTAGATGACACGTTTAGATATAAAATGCAATGCGAAACAAAAAACTGCATTGAACAGGGTAAAATGTACCTATACCGCAGCCCAAAGCAAGTGTCTTATTTTGTAAACAAAAACTACCCTATCCTACTAACATTTTAAGCTGTTTTGTGATTATTACATAGTTATTGTCACAATATTAGGTTGGATCACTTTATTTTCACAATGATGAACAGGTTCAATCAATCAGTTCCTTCCGTGTTACATCACAACAGGTAATTAGACGATCATATTTGTTTACAAAATAAAATACTTGATTTGGGCTGCGGTCTCAGAGAAATAATGATCATTATTTCTCTGAGGCTGCGGTATACCTACCTAGTTAAGGCCTTTCTACCCAGGCCTTTCGACACTCTCACGAAGTTGACCTAAGCGAAGTAGTAGTAGAAAATTTGAGTAAGTTACTCAACTTCGCTTCGCCTCAGGCGAATCAAGACAGAAGTTCGAGTACGAACGGCAAAATACGCCTGTCTCACTCATTTTACACCAAGTGTGAGCTCCTCTCGTCTTCTTCTCGTGTGGTTTAGTGACCAAACCTATTTGTCAAAGTTATTCAGGCCGCCCGTTGGCCTTTGACGTGGCCTAACGACTGCTGTCAAGCAACAACAACCGGGACTAACTGCTTAACGTGCGCCCCGAGGCACGTAGGGGGCTCGTAGGCCAGTTGCGAGTACACGTTGAAAACGATCGTACAAGTTAAGCAACGTTGGGCGAGGTCAGGACCTGGATGGGTTACCGCTAGTGACACTTTCATCTGAGCTCCTCTCGTAATTGGACGATACAAAAAATGGAATGGAGCGGGGGCGCGAAGTGGATCTCTATTACTCTACTTCGCTTCGGTCAACTTCGCGAGAGTGTGGTGAAGGATAATATTACGTTAAATTAGTCCTTCGTGTATTATTTACAGAGTATATTTCACATTTTGTTCTTTTTTCGCTTTGTCAGCGCTATAAAAACTTCCGTCCATGAATCGGTTCCGGATTCATCGGTTGAGCGATTGAAATAATTTCCTAAAACGACATTTTTTGTTTCAAAATTCAAAATTTATTTATTGCGCCAGTTCTAGGTACAAAATTATAAGGTGTTAGTTATGTGAACGTCTCACCACAACCTGCCTTAAAGGCATACAATATAAAATAATGTTATATAATATCGACTTTAAAAAATTCTTTACATGCAACTTCATGTCAAATTATTATAATTATAGAAATATTGCTGAACACTGGTTATTTTATTTTATTGAAATACAATTTTATCCTGATAATATTCTTCGATACTATAATAACATTTATTAATTAAAATGTCATGCAATCTTGATTTAAATATTTTTGTTTCGGCATTGACATAACATCAATAGGTATAATCTCTGTTGACGAGATGAGAGACGGTGACCATCACCATCTTTAAAGCACATCAAGTGTAACACTTTGGCCCGTTCTTATTATCAGCGTCGTAAGAGTTGAAATCGTACTGCAAGTGTTACCATTGATCTGATGCCGTTTGTATCTAACACAAAGAAAAGTTCATATTATGTGACTGTTGTTGACATTTTATTTTTTTATTATGTCTTTATTTCTTTTCTTTCTTATTTAATATATTTATACATTTTAATAATAAAAAACAAATAGTAAAATATATAAATATAAATAAGTTATTTTTAAATAAAAAAAACGCCTTCAAAAAAATAAAAAAGGAACTAAAAAGCAAAAAATAATTAATTAATTACATCTACATACGAATATTGAAATAAAATATTATTGCTATGTACCTACTGATCTCTTTTAAGTCGGTGCCAAGCCAAATAGGTATACAATAGGGGTAGAACAAAAGTTGTTCAGTTACCGATACTGAACATCCTCTCTTCGGCTTCATATACCCTTTACGTTACACCCTGTATAATATCATACAATATATAACAATATACCTATTATATTTTTACTAAATAATAATGGATATATACTTGTGCGTTCTTGAAATGACATCTATCACACGACCTCTACACTTAGTCCTAAAATTATACGTTACACTAACCGGATAGGTTATAAGAAGATAATAATAGAACTGACCTTTAGGTACGTACCTACACAGTATAATATCCTTTACCAGGCTTCACCTTAGGCTGTCTGGCGATAACTCTATCCTAATTTAAGACTGCTTAAGTATGTATGGACAACAAATCAATGGTAACACTTGAAGTACGATTGTAAATCTTACGACGTAGATAATAAGAACGTCCAAAGTCTTACACTTGATCTCTTGTTAGCTGTACAATATGCACATAATGAATAATACTTAGATGCTACTGATAACTATATTTTAGGTTAGGGGCCAAGTAGCGCCGCCAATCTTTGAAAAATAATATCTTCCAATTTAATCAATTTTATTAAAAAAGCTATGTACATAATGTTTATTACGATAAATACTATTTTTTAAATGCTTATTTATAACGTGATTCAATTTCGGTAAGTTGTAGTTCGCATAATTGCGAAAAACGGCCGTTTTTGGCTTATTTGTGAACTACAATTTAGCTTGTCGCAATTACGCCATGTATTGTATATTGAAAAATAGTGTTTATCTTAATAAACTTTTTGTAAATAGCTTTTTTTTAATAATGTTGATTAAATTGGAAGATATATTTTTTTTAAGATTGGCGGCGCTATTTGGCCCTTAAGGCCTCTCGAAGATGTCAATTATTTTATTATGTATAGGTATGTTGCCTTGCCTATTATATTAATAGATACATATAACGTAGCTAAGTATTTGTTGTCGTATGATAATGTTGTTCCGATTTAGAATATTCTTCAACAGGTTATTATAACTGATCAAGTTTCCACGTATTAATTTAAACATTCTAGAAAATAATGGCAAAAGGCCTTCGATGACCACTTTGACAGAGATAATAAACATTATTTGAATAGGTAATAAATACGTATAATTACTTGAATAGTTTACGAGAATCATATATTTTATTGTGTACGGTGGAACTCAGAGAAAGGTGTACAGGAGAGTTTTTAAGGTTGAGATTTTTGCAAAAACTACTTGACCTATTGCAAAAATGATTTCGATGTTTGATAGACAAAAGTTAAAACTATGCAACTGTAAAATAATTATTAAATTCGGTCCAGTAGTTTTTGAGAAAATCTCAACCTTATTCAGGCCCCCTGTATACTTATCTCTGTCGTCGACTGTACCTATATTAGATTTTTATACTACTTTGCAATGAAAAGAGGAAAAAACTAAAAAATAAACTCAGCAGCAAATCTTTAAATAGAGTAAGAAATACATTTTGAATAACGAATTAGGTAGGTACAGTCGAAGACAGAGATAAGTATACAGGGGGCCTCAATAAGGTTGAGATTTTCTCAAAAACTACTCGACCGAATTTAATAATTATTTTACAGTTACATAGTTTTAACTTTTGTTTATCAAACAGTAAAAGTATTCTTGCAATAAGTCAAGTAGTTTTTGAGATATTCTCAACCTTATAAAACTCACCTTTACACCTTTCTCTGTGTTCCACCATACAGTGGTACATACAATGAGGTTAAGTTTTTAATAAGTGTTTCTAAAATTACAACTATAGTTGAACCATAACTTCTATACAAGGTGTAACGTAAAGGGTATATGAAGCCGAAGGGAGGGTGTTCAGTATCGGTAACTGAACAACTTTTGTTCTGCGACTTTTCGAATAAAAAATAAATCTAATGATCAGGACCGGTTGGAAATGTATGAAAAGTCAAAAAATAAATTCGCGAAAATCGAAAAGTCGTAGAACAAAAGTTGTTCAGTTACCGATACTGAACACCCTCCCTTCGGCTTCATATCATAATAATTATGTGTAAAAAGTGAGTTAAATTCGATTAAATAAAATTATTAAAAAAATATGGGGTGCTAACGAAAAAGTAAATGTCAGTTCGATGCAAAAACCATAATAGAATTTAACAATACCAATAATACTTAAAAAATAAATAAATAAACTAAAACAATAGTAATCTAAACGAAGCCATGGGACGTCTCCGGCTCAAAGGTTCCCGTTAGCCGTATTCCCGCGTTGGGCCAATGAGAGCCTTTGAGCCAGGACCGAGACCGAGCGAGGATCGAATCCTCGGTCCTTGAGCCTGCACCCCTTTAGTTTAAATAAAATAAATGGAATTGTTTTTAAGTTCTATAGGTTTTTTTATGTATGTTCGCCAGCGTTACTTCCGATATGGTGATCGGAGACTTTGTGTTCCGTATTTTTTAACTTTGCTCTTTATTTATAATACAGTGTGATTGGAAATTCGATACATTCCTTGAAAGGGGTGATACTAGAGATGGTTTGCAACAAATTTAAAATATTAACGAGGGGTCGAAAATGAGTGGTTTCTGAGTTACAAAAATTTTATCTGCGAAATCTGACCGGTAGTACAGTCAAGGACTTATATTTTATAATGTTAATATCACAGGAAAAGCACGATTGACCTTTCTGTCGGCATTAATAAGGAAGAAAGTGTACGTATATTAAACAATGCAGATTTATGAAATTTTAAACGCAATTTAAATTGACTTAAATTAATATTCTTGCCTTTCAAGGAATCTGGTTATAATTATTTGTACGTATTCATAAGTTGATTACAGTGATAGTGGCGGTAGCAAGGCTATCGAGAATCAAGATTTGTAAGTTTATTGAGATCTCTATCATTGCCTTAATTTCATACAATTTCTTTACAAAATTAATTTGAGGGGATCGTAGTCCAGTTGCGAGTACACGTTGAAAACGATCGTACAAGTTAAGCAACGTTGGGCGAGGTCAGTACCTGGATAAGTACCCGTGGTCCTGTCCATGGTGGCGGAGGCTGAACACCCCAGGAGTTTTAGTTGGTGCGAGTCCAACATAATCGCCCGTTCCCCCGGACGGGCGGTATACATAATGTATTTCTCCTGGGTAAAAAAAAGGTCAGTACCTGGATGGGTGACCGCTAGTGACATTTTCATCTGAGCCCCTCCGTGCCTCGGGGCGCGTTAAGCAGTTGGTCCCGGTAGCTGTCGCTCGGCAGCAGTCGAAGACACGTCAGAGGCCTACGGGCGGCCTGAATAACTGACAATTCGGTTTGGTGACTAAACCACACGAGAAAAGAAAGAAAGAACAAAAGGAATGAGGAGTGGGTGGTCCAGTTATTTATTTTATTAATCATTCATTTGCCAATGTCATCTTTCTACCTATACCGCAGCTCAAAAGTCTAATTACCTGTTGTGATGTAACACTGAAGGAACTGATTGATCGAACCTGGTCATCACTGTGAAAATAAAGTGATCCGATCTAATAATGTGAAAATAGCTATGCAATAATCACAGAACAGCTTAAAATGTTTGTAGGGTAGGGTAGTTTTTGTTTACAAATCAGATTTTTTTATAAGCTAGGTGCTTATAGAAAGAACGAACGGGCCGCGTAATTTTTAGTTGTGAAAATATTGTATTGCAAACAAATGGCAAAAAAATTGTTTTCTTAATTTTTTTATATCTTTAACTTTATCGATAAAAGTACTAGATAAGATACTTAGTAGGGACGTCAACATTATGCCCCCCCCCCCCCCCCCCCCCCCTGCCCCTACCTGGGTACACCCATGATTATACATGTTATTGTTATAATAATTAGCAATACAAAAGTCACGGGCCAGGCCAGTGAGGCGTATAATGTTTATTATAACATTTATGCTAATTATGTAGATTTCTACATACATACCTATATTGTTATTCAAATTCAAGGCCTCATATTACAATAAAAAGTAAAAAACAACCTATTTAGGCAGAAAAGAAAAAAATCGTCGCACCCTATGGATGGCCGTATACAGGTGTAACGTAAAGGGTATATGAAGCCGAAGGGAGGGTGTTCAGTATCGGTAACTGAACAATTTTGTTCTACGACTTTTCGAATAAAAAATAAAAATAAGTCAATGTCTCATACAAATCGATCAGCTGACCGGTACGAAATGTATGAAAAGACAAAAAATAAATTCGCGAAAATCGAATAGTCGTAGAACAAAAGTTGTTCAGTTGCCGATACTGAACACCCTCCCTTCGGCTTCATATACCCTTTACATTACACCCTGTATAATTGCCGATAAGATCTAAATACATCATCAGCCCGTATCAGTCCACTGCTGGACGTAGGCCTCTCCCAACGCGCGCCATTCAACCCTACTCTCGGCCCTCTGCATCCAGTCCCTGCCAGCCCTCTTGCGAAGGTCATCCCTCTATCTGATCGGGGGGCGTCCCACGCACGTTTACCGGTTTGTGGCCTTATATTCAACAACTATTTTAAGTGATAGGTACTATTACCGTAAATGGATTACCAAAGTGTTGCGATGACAATTTATTTCAGAGGCCTCCTTCTGCAACATCCTTAAATGGACTTATATTATAATTCAATACTACAGAAACTCTATTCAAGGCTTATTTTATTCTTAATTACCGTAAATGGATTACTAAAGTGTTGCGATGACAATTTATTTCAGAGGTGCATCCTTCTGCAACATCCTTAAATGGACTTATATTATAATTCAATACTACGGAAACTCTCTTCAAGGCTTATAAATAGGAAATACGAGAATTAGACCTTACAATTCCGACATTTTGCAAACTAAAAAAAATCTGATTTTATCAAGGTAATTTGTTAGAGCTCTGTGGCTCAGTGGTTGGAATATTGAACTCACGAGATGGAGGTCTCAGGTTTGGAAGGAAGAACACTACCGTCTAACACAGAAAAGTCTACAGGGTACTATTTAAGGATGTGATATTCTCAAGAGATTTTTCAGAGTCGACGTAAAGATAATTTTTGATAAAAAAAGCCTTTTTATTAAAAAATTCTAACCGCAAAAGGAATCATCGCAATGATATTCACTGCATCGGGAGTCACCGCAACGGGAATTCATCGTAAGAGATATCACTGCTACGGGAACAAGTCCTTTGACGGTTGAAATCTTTGTGGTCCGAAGGCGGATGATGGACTAACAGCCTAATATTTTAATTCTTTGGCATAACCTATCTTTTCATTGTGTTCCAGAGAGTTCTCAGTCCTGCCCGAGAAGTCTGTACGTGGCTACGACATAGTCTACCATCGGCTGCATCTCACGGAGCCGTCCAAGTATTCGCTGGAGCCGGGCTGCAAACTCATGTTTATGGCCGTCGGTAAGTTTCCTGGGGTCTTTAAAGGGTCAATAAGTGACTATTCAATACTTCATTTATTCAACCTTAGGAGCTCTAGGGAACACTTGGTTACGTCATACATAATAAATAATTTACAGTAATATAAGGTACAGAATACAAACTAGGTTATGGCTGGATGTACGAACAGAGAAACAGGGCAAAGAACCGACCCACGGGATATGAACTAATTGATTTACAATAACTGTTTTACAATTTAGAGCAAGTTTTTAATGTATTCACAATAATAAAATTAATTGCACTGAATGTCAAAGTAAGTTTCTGTAAAAATAAATGAATTTAATTTAATTAAATTCATTTATTTTTACACAATTAATTCACTTGGTCTAACACATATAAATATCATAGGAGTTACTATGGTTGACATTTTCTTAAGACTTCATATGTGCGTAGTTTCAGTTTTTCTACGAAGGCTACGGCATTAACTACTAAAACTAAACGTCTGAAAAAAATATATAGCAATCTTGGGGTGTCTATTTAGAGACTGATGAATACCGATACACGATTGGACAAACTTTGCTCGATAGAAAAAAATCGCAATCATACCCCTTCCATTTCTTTTAAAATGAAAATTATATCTAAACCGAAATAGTTATATTCATACAAAATATAGATCAAAATGTAGGGTACTATAAATACTATTTCCCTGCCAAAATTCATAAAAAATTCATAAAAATACGAATATCGAGGCACTGCGCCGTGCTCTAGGTACACTCCGCCGCTGCGAGCATCTTGTGTCTCACTCTTGCTTTTGACAACCATATAGAGCCTTAAATAAGACTGGTTATTGAAAATTCATCAATCGCCGGAGGGAGGCGACGGGTGAACCTCGAGCTGGCGGCTTTGTCAAATGTCCTAGGCCCGCCCGTATTAATAAATCACTCGCAGCTCAAAAGTCAATCTTAAGAACGACCTCAAGATGGCGTTCCTATTAATAAACGTAACTTAGGTGCGCGTTTAGGAATCGGGGTATTACGTGAGTAACGCCGTATTAACAAACAAAACTCAGTTCTGAAGAGAACTGTCAAACTCACACTTGAGAACGTATTTGCTGATTGCAGGCAAACCGCGACGTTTACTTGAGTTCTTCCACTTGAGAAAGACATCACGTGATACGCCCTCCAGATTGGTTTATTAATAAATGACATACTTGAGATGGTGATCACGTCTTGGGATACACTCCCAAAGCTGAATTAGCTCTTGAGGGCGGGTTTTGAGCTCAGACTATTGATACGGGCCCTAGAATCTGGTTGAGTGGCGCTTCTTGGGAGAGGCTGTCCAGCTCCATCCAGCAGTGGCTGATAATGAAGGGATCCCAAAGTTTGGGGGCTCATCTATCCGGAGATTTACATATCATTTTAGTCATCTCCATTATGTGGTTGTAATATGTATGTTAGAGTTCAATGGAACCTTGTACAATGCACACGCCATGGATGTCGCAAGACAGCAAATATTATACTTCGCAGAGATGTCGACATTGTTACGACACAGCAAAGCATAATGTTCTGCAATCAATGCGCGTGAGTTTAGAGGACTGCCTATATCTATACCGCAGCCCAAATCAAGTGTTCAAAAACTTACGTACATTTACCGAGTGCTCTCAAAACGGTGAAGGAAAACATCGTGATGAAACCTACATGCCGTAGTTTAGAAGCAAAAAAATCTAAGGCATGTGAAATCCGCCAACCCAATCCGCAGTGGGCCCGCGTGGTGGATCATGGCCCCAGCTCGCTCTATGTAAGGGAAGGTCTGTGCCCGAGCAGTGGGGCAATATAAATAGACTGATGATGATGATGATAATTTGGTCTTTGTGACTGCAATAAATCATTTGAATATGAAATATAACCTTATTGAAAAAATAGTCTAAAGAAAATTTAAAGTGCTATGACGGCGATGAGGATCGCCACCCAGAACTACATGACCCACATGGTGGCGAAAACCGCGAACCCTTTTGCATTTAATGCGAGATACGAGGAATTTGGAGGAGGTGTGTCAGGATCTCGGCAGATGGAATTTTGTAGTCTCTGCCTAGTTGCCTACCCCTGTTAGAGACGGGCGTGACTTTATGTATGTATGTTAAATGTTATTTCGATTGCAAATCTGTATACCTGCCTACTTAGGTACTGCCGCAAATTATAATTACAAATCAAGAGTGGAGGCTTTTTGAAAATGGCGGGAAACGACGGTTGCGAAATTATTTAATAATTTTCAGTATAATGTCTACAGTGGGTGTTTTGTGTTTAATATCACGTTAAATTAATCAGAAAATGTTCGCGAATGACAGTATGGTGAAGTTATTGGAGAATTCAAGCAGGATCTGAAGTTTGGCGCCATGGTCAAGATTCCCGCTACGAGCTCGGGAGTGAACGTGACTGTCGAGCTGCTTCGTCCACAGTGATTGACGCTACGGCGTCTCCTGTGGATGAAGACAAGAAGACGCGGCTACCCAGGGTGATGACGCTACGGCGACTCCCCTGGAGGAAGATAGAAGACTATTTATACATTGAATTTTTTGTAACATGACATTGGCAAATGACGAACTGTCGAGTCCATTAATAAAATAAATAAATAAATCAAGAGTGCACATTGCATTGCGATTTGCGAGAGATTAAACTGAGAATGTTTGCAAAATAGGTCCTCCATATTTGTTGATTATGATTTGATGTTTCACAATAACTAAAGGTCACAGTTGAGAGTGATAAATAATTAAAAAGAGCCTAATATAACTTGTTATCGAATCTCTCTCAGACCGATAGTTATATTGTTGTAAAATTAATATTAAAAGTTTAAAATCAAGTCATTTATTTGTGGAATTTATTATGGAAGTAAGGTTGACACAACACATAGACAGTTTTGAGCACGAACTAAGCGTGAGCTCGCACTTCGACTGTCAAAATTGTATGAAAAATGACAGTTGTAAGACCGAACTCAAACTCTGCTCATACTGAAATCCGTCTATAACTGACGGCCTTTGGTACGTACTCATAAACGTGGAATATGGTTTAGTTAACGGTTTAAGCAACCACCCCTTCTAACTTATTTCTTCTAGTTTTTTAACGAATTGTGTAAGTGACAAAACCCGGTTTAGGGAAAGTGCGGTTAACCTATTTAAGTAAGTATGCTAACAGTATAAACCTATGCTGTTATTCATAAACCTAGTTAAAACTCACTTCCATTAAATCGTGTTGCTATCCCTTTCACACTTCGTTAAAAAAGGTTAAGATAGAAAGGGACAGAGGGCCTAAACGGTGACGTAACTTTAAATCGCGTTTATGAATTCGCGCCCTTAATGTTTAGTATAATTAATTGGAGTTATTACCTAAAGGGTGCATGGATTTCTGTGACGTCGGGGTGACGTCCTTTATACATAGGTACCTACATAGATATCTACGGGTGGATAGTGGGGTATTGATTAACCTTCCAACTCAACCCACTCGGGTCAACAATGCAGTGCTCGGCACGGAACTACGTCAAATAGACCGGTAGATAACTTAAATCTGTCGTCATAATTATTATCATTTATCCACCATTTATACGAGTACTTATTCTAGAGTATGTAACCAAGGTGGTTGGTTAAAGGGTAAAAGGAAGGACCGCTTGCACAAGTGGCCCTAAAGCTTTTACTTATATTTATTTTGAATGAAGACAGTTTCGTCATTTGCCAATGTCATAGAAAGGTGCGATTCCGAGCCACGGACCTGTCGCGCGGCACTTGCAGTCGTACTTATGTCGGAAACGATCTCATACAAATTAATACTGTAAATCAGTGGTTCCCAAAGGTGACTGGACCGCGACCCACCTTATAAAAACTTCGACATTCAGGGCCCACCTCTTGGCTGTCTTAAGGCGAGGTGTTGGGACGTTTTTAAGTTTTTCGATGAAGGCTACGGCACTAACTACTGAAATTAAAGGCCTGAAAAAAATATATATCAATCTTGGGGTATTTATTTAGGGACTGTTGGCTCCCGAAACACGATTGGACAAACTTCGCTCGATAGAAAAAAATCACAAACATACCCCTTTCCTGTCTTTTCACTGAGTAGTGTGTCTAAACTAAAACAGTTATTCATACAAAATATATATCAAAATGTAGGTTATTATAAATAGAGGAGCTTGATAAATTAAAAATCTGTTGTTTCTAACGTTTTTTTTATACCAGGCAAAATTTAAGAAAAAACACAATTTGTATAAATACAAATGCACGGCGCTACGAGCTTCAGTGCGCCGCTGGGCGCTGCCGAGGTCGGACCTGTATCGATTTTTGCCAAATGTTCCACTTTGGTCTTTACCTTGGAAATCTTGGAATGCTCCCACGATCGTCATAACGTAATAAAATTTAAAATAATACGAGTCGAATTTGGTCACACCTATACTTTAAGATTATTAGTATCACGGAATGATTGTGCATCGTTTTGAATATAAAAAGGACTCATAACCTAAAACAGATATTCCTTAACACAATAGATTTTTCGCGAACCATGTTTTTGAAGTCATCATATTACACGCGACACGAACACCAGTGTCGAGTGTCGTATATTGGGAGCGAGCAGTGGTCTGATAATTGCAGATGAAGACAAGTCGGCTAACATTACAGTGGGGCTATAACATTACGGTTCTCAAAACGATCAAATCATACCACGTCATAGCGGCCGTGAAAGGGACAGTGCTATTGCATTGGTATAGCGGCGTCTCTGTTTGGCGCGCCATGACATGGTATAATTTCATCGTTTTGAGAACGGTAATAGGGGGGCTGATCAGTAACTTCCAAATAGACCAAAGTGGAACAGGCCAAAACAAATGACTATTGACGGTGATTTGTCCCACAGAGCGAACGAACAAACCGCAATCGAACTTAAAATAGTTTGTACGTAGTTGCTACTTGTAAAACTATGTACAGTGAACATCACATAAAGTTTGCCACATTTTACTATAAGCACAGTGATAATACGGGCCAAATTTCAATAGCTACGTAGTTATAGACTGATGCAATATACACTGTGCCTACTTTTAAAAGTATAGTCAACAGCACATAATGTGTGTCATGTTTTACCCTACGCAGTGATAACACGGGCCAGATTTCACCATCACTGACGTCACACCTGACACCAATAATAATACTTACCTAACATCACGTTACAAAATTCGTCATCTATTTAGTTTTATTGACACTTGACAGTTTGTCACTTAAAGTCAAAAACAGATTTGTTGTAATGTAACCTCTATGGTTATTAAAATTTTAATAAATTTTGTATTTTATAAGAATTTATGCTCAATTTTTTATTAAATCGCGTGAAAGTACTTTCAAAATATATTCCCCTAGCAAATAATTTGATTATTCCTATTTTTCACTTTTATTACAACAATATTACCTAATTGACATTCCTATTATTCCAGGTCTTTTTTTCCGTCAGATTAGTATTAACATAGTATTTTATTCTACTACGTCATACTACATCACTACGCTACGTTACGTCAATATAAATAACTTAAAAAATAATTAAAATATATAACCTGTAGACGCGAATTTGACTGCACTGAACCCACTCCGGACGGTCGGTTTAACGTATGTCTGCTTATGACCTTCCGTATAAATAAATACGTTTAAAAGTACAAATTGCTTTACTTTATTGTCAACTAGCTTCTGCCCACCACTTCGTCTGCGCAGGATTATAAATTATAGCCTATGTGTTATTTTGATGTATAATATGAGCTATATTATTGTAAAGTTTCATTCAGCAACATCCATCCATCCATCCAAACTTGCGAATTTATAATATTAGTGGGAGTGGTATGGGATTGTCACGAGCACAGCCCGTGTTAGGGCCAGTGTAGAAGTTGAAGCCTGGTTGGCGGCGAGAGGTGAACAGGAGGGGTGATGATGATACGGTTCCGAGTTGACATAATGTGCGACAACATTTAGTATAGACAAAGGTTCAAGATTTGAAAGAAATATTTTCCGACAATCGCGAAAATTGAAATAAGTAACTCCGAAGCTGTCAGACTTGGGATATCCCTATTTGGCATTAAATGGGTCGATAATGTTGGCACCGACAAGTGGACTTCGGTATATCGTCTATCCGTGGGACATTCTGTATAGGTATTATTATGGGTAGCGAGCTGTGACGTCACAGTGAGGACACTGGTTACGCTTACTCTGTGTACCTGTGCGAGTAATGACCCCGATCAATGCGCGTCATCCCTCTCTCGCCCCTCCCTCGCCCCGCACCTCACCCCCTCACTAGGCTCAAATGACCCAATGGCCTCGCCTTAAAGAAAAAAAAGAGTAACATAACTATTGATATATTTTAAGTTTAATGATGTCTTATTTGGTCGGGCTATTTGTTTTTAAAATGTGGTTTTATAGTTTATTTATCATCTGACATTGTCATTTGTCATCATCACAAACTCAGTGGCCGTCCAGCTGTTGGCCCAGTCGGTCGTTGTATCGTCTCATGTTTCAGGGCCCACTCAATAATCGCTCACGCAATAGTTTGGGAACCACTGCTGTAAATCAATGCCGTCGCGTCGCATCGTCGCGGTAAATACCGTCGCCGTCTGCCGCGGGGCTCGGTATTACAGGGTGTCCTCGAATTCATTTGTCAAATTGAAATTGGGAGTTGAACTCATAATAAATATTAAATTGGTAAGGTTTTTCTAGTAAATGAAAATTGCAAAATAAAATTGAACTAATTACAAAAACCTTAGAAATGAAAATAATTAAGTTACTATTAGGTCAATTTCCAGGGAAAGAAATCATTGCAAAAATTTAAACCTACTTACCTACTTTAAAATATAAATACTCCAAAGCATAGTACCGAATAGGCACATCAAATTAATATTTTTTTTTGATAAGTAAGAGTTTAATTTATTGAATAGATTTTTTTTATTTTTCCCGGAATTGTTTAATTTACTTAAACGCTGTGCAGGATTAATATATGTCATAAGCCTAATCGTCCACTTAATTTTGTCGAATGAATTCAAGGCCAACCTGTATATGGAAGGAGCGAGGATACGAAGGAGCTCAGTCTTCCTTTTTTCCTCCGAGGAGTCACCAAATTGCGACTACGATTCTGGACGACAAAGCTCAGCAGTCACATTCACTTCTGAGCTGAGGGACTCTTGAATCTAGCTCGAATCTGCAGATCATGCACATAAGTGTTACATATTGATACTCGCGAACATTTTCTGGTTTTTCAACGTGACAAAAAACAATAATAACCCACAACATACAATAAAATCAAAATTATCAAGTATTTTACAACCGTCACATTCCTGCCATTTCAAAAGTCCACAACCGAAAACGAAATAATTTCATACAAAATAATGTTGCCAGCTGTGACCAATTTCTACCAAATAATTGTACTAAGTCCATTTTGTAGATGAATTAATTTATGGAGCTGTAGTTTTGAATTTTTATTTTCCATCTAATTCCAGATGCGTGTTTGTCAAAAAGGGGCCCACATCCTGGCTTCATATTTCTGTTCGACATGAGAGGCGTGCGACTTGGTCATCTCACCCGAGTTAGTTTGTCGTAAGTATTTATTTTAATAAAAGTAAATTATTCTACATAATTATATCTATTATGTTCATATTCTTCTTAAACTTTGTAAACTATGAAATATTGCCGTCTTGTCCACATGCCATTAATTGTACAATGTTTTAAAATGTTATGTATAAAAATTATATGTTTTTAGCTTTCAAAAGGACAAACAAAGGTAAAAGACGTGCAAAACATTAAATGTAAATACATAATATTTTTTTTATTCATTTATCATTAATGTGCCTACATTTTGGTCGCAGCTTTATGTTCGCCATATACAAAGAATATATAATTTTACATGTAGGTACAATCGAATAGCAATGTCAAATCAAAATACCTAATTTATTCTATTCGTTTCAATCATTGATTTAAATATAGTTTATTTTATTGCACACTGAAATTAAGCTATTATAGTCAAACTCGAGTGTGATTTTATTTTTAGTCTCAATGTTATGTTGAATACTGGCGTATAAGTATAAATGTAAAAAAACATTTATTTGAATATTGATTTATTGTTAGATGAAGTTACGATAAAAATCAATTATAAAACGAGTTTGATTTTTTGTTTAAGGTTCCGCATGCAGTTTTTATTCTTTACTATAAAACAGTAATAAAAATACATTTAATGCCGATATTAAAATGTATCTACTCACATAAAACATGTAGGTAGGTACTCAATCGTAGAAAATAAAATGAAATATGCATTCCTGTTTGGAAATCAAGCTAATATAACACTCTTGTTTGCGCAGTCGGCAAAAAAAATGCATATAATATCTCATCACGTCATTAAGCCTAACAATGCTATAAGATCTCTCAATGTGAGAACAAGGCTGAGATTTGTGTTTCACTTTTGAGAATGTAATTTATCTAAACATCGAACTGTATCCATTGTTCTGTTCATCCATCCATGCTTGCCATCCATTTTTTACTAAGGTCCAATTGCAGAAACCACGGTGTCTATAGTTAACCCGTGTTAAATCACAAAATTGTGACTTAAACTATGGGGCAAGTGACCTTAATATATGTTTATACAAATGCTAATTTTAGCCCATTAGATAATCCGATTGTAACCGCTAGTTTATTTAGTTAAAACTAGTCCAAAAACGCCATAGGTTACAATAAAATTATTGATTAAACTTTAGGCCCATTTTTAAGAATCAAATAACAAATCCGTTTTAGAAACACGATAACCGCGAACATAATAGCGAGGCGGTACGCTACTTGAATATAAAACGGGAAGTAATTTAATCAATACTTATAATAATTTCCATCGTAGATGGCCAGATGTCCACCAATAAACATCGTAGCGCATAATGTGTTAACGTCACCATGTTTTCCTAGTAAGAACGATTCACGTCACAATCCATAATTTACTACAGCAACATAATAATAGCAATTTTCCAACAATACCAGTATGAAACGCTCAACGGTTTTAGAATTGGCTATTTCCTTTTGTTGTTTCATTTTTATTTTATTACTTTTTGACAGCGTATTGTATTGGACAATGTTTACATTATTATGTATCATACTTTGTGTCAGGCATTTAATTTTGTAAACTAGGCCTTGGATTGAACATGGCCACCATGTCCGGTCTTCTTCTGAATCGTTCCTTCCTGGCATAGTGAAGCCCACCGCCAGTGTCTTATAATGTAAACATAAACTATCATTTTTTAAACTAACACGGTTTGTATACATATTAATCAGATGAAACGGGAATTACTGTGTTAAACATTTATTATTGATGTCTCGATATTTCGACAGCATTGCAGCCATCATGGTCACGCACGACTTCACGAGACATCGAGACATTAATAATAAATGTTTATGTTTAACACGGTAATTCCCATTTTATCTAATGAATAAAAACTATTATTTTTAAAGCTTTGCTGTAATCATTGCATAATTATTTACACATTATTAGATAGGAACGAGCTTTAATCGTTTTTGTTTTTACACATGGAGTTACTGTGTTTCTTTATAGTTTATTAAAATATGCGTAAATTGCAGTAATGTATCGCGGTTCTTGTCAGAATGAAAGTTGCCGGTCGACCTTTATTTTCACAATGATGAACATATATATGACGGACGAGTTCTTCTAAATAAATAATGAAGAATATCAGGGGTAATTAATCTAAATTTATATAAAACAAATAATTTTATCAACATAGTAGAAATATCGAAAAAATCACAGAATGAAACCTAGCACCCGAATCAGAATGATAGTTTGCTATTTTTAAATTCAGGCGGCCAGCTTTCAAAAGATGCAGACTCTTTTGACCCGCATCTTTACGGGGCTTGGGTAAATACTGCCCACAGCGATTAGCGATACATGAATAGCCCTCTTGAGAAGTAGCCCAAGTGAGAAGTAGCCAAAATGAGAAGTGGCCATAATGAGAAGTAGTCCATTAGCGAGCCGGTTGCCATAATGAGAATTAGCCATAATGCGCCTAAACCTTAATAATGACAAATAATTTATATTTAAATTATTATTATGACTCTTCCAGGTCCCTCCGCAAGTTCTTCACATACATCCAAGAGGCGTTGCCGGTTCGCATGAAGGAGATCCACGTCCTCAACACGGAGCCCATCCTGGACAAACTCCTGCTTCTCATCAGACCATTCATGGATAAGAAGTTGTTTGATTTGGTGAGGGTTTTTACAAGAAATTATTTAAAAAAAAACACTCCGTCATCACTTTTTTTAATTTTTACAGCCTATGTCACTCCTATAATCAAGACAAATCTAACGACACCTCATATGTTAAAAACCGTTTAAGCTGGAGGGCGTGCCAAATAATATACGTACATACATTCGTAAATATAACCCTCCTTCTTGCGCAGTTGGGTAAGAATATAAATATTGTATCATGGATCGAATGCTAGCAGAAGGATTGGTAGAGAATGAAAGAGATAAAATATTATATATTTAAATGTATTTTTTTTTAATAATGTATAAAGTAAGAAATATTGTAAATAAAAAGAATAGTAAGTATAGTTAATTGACTTGAAAATAATCATTCCTAAGAATTTTCCTAAAATAATTTCAGATTAAATTCCACAACAAGAACGATGATTTGGAGAAGTTTTACGAGAATGCAATCCCTCGGTCAGCGCTGCCCCCCGACTACGGAGGCACCCTCCCCGACACCCAGACCCTGCACAGGAAGTGCATGCAGCAATTACAGGCTTTGGAGCCGTACTTTAAGGCTGAACAGGATCAACGGCGCGCAGCTTTGCCGGACAAGAAGAAGGATTGCTTAGAACAGAACTTCAAGAGCTTAGATATCGATTAGAAGCTATTGGTGCGGTTGGGTAAGGGATTTTGTTTTGCTAATCGGCCGCGAAATTCCATTATATACGTTTCCAATTTCATTTTGCCACATGGATGTTTTATGTAAGTATATAAATTATGTCATCCATTTGAGATATATTACTTGCTTATGTTGTAAACCGAAGCCCAAATAAAGTGTCTTATTTTGTAAACAAAAAGTACACTATTAACATTCTAAGCTGTTCTGTGATTATTGCATAGTTATTTTCACATTATCGGATCACTTTATTTTCACAATGATGAACAGGTTCGATCAATCAGTTCCTTCAGTGTTACACCACAACAGGTCATTAGACGATCATATTTGTTTACAAAACAAGACACTTGATTTGGGCTGAGGTATATGTATGTTAAACTGCATAATATTATACACTTTCTGGATCCCGAACAGACAAAACTGGAATTAATCTCCTGATGTACATTCTTGTAACATTTCTATTTAACTTATCGTGTACAATTAAAATATGGATACTATACATTACTACGCTTCATTAGCATGTATTAAAACTTGCGAAAATATTGCAGTAATGTAACGCGTCCATGTGTCAAAATGAGAACGATAATGAATACGATTGGGTTACGCTGTCGGTACCCAGGATGATTTTGAAAAAAAGAAAACATTTGCTCTCTAAATAATATCTTATAACAAAACATTCATACACCACACCCTCTGATGATGTTATTTTGTGAGAGTCCAGGAATAATTTACAAAAGGAGTTCTTACAAAAACGTAATTAAAAAAAAAAAATTAAACTGTTTATTTCATTGAAAATTGAAGTCTGCTGTCATTTTTACATATACATTTATATGTATATAGTCACCTTTGTAGGTAGAATCGCTCAATTTTAGATGCTTTTTTAGTCTTGTGATTATTTTAGACTATTAGTTAAATAACAAAAATAAGCAAAAAAATTCCATGCAGTGTTTACTGTTGAACACACCAAGTACAATTTATAAAGAATTTTTTTTTTAAAGAATTTGAATATATTTAATGCAACCACTCTATCAAGCTATAAGCGCAACTAAGCCAGAGGTTCGAAACACGAACCATGAACTCTTATAGCAGGATTACTACAATAATACTTTGTTATCTCGTACAATGACGACCTTAAAGTAAGTTTATTAAGGTCGTCATTGTATGAAGTATCAAAGTATTATTGAAGTAATCCTGCTATAATAGCTCATGGTAAGGGGGCTGCTATGCTCTCGACGTCTTATGGTTGATTCATTCCATATCAGTGTAGCGAATAAAATATATTTTCCAGTGTTTTTAAAATTGTAAGTAGAAATTAGTCTTGAGGTTTTCCATTTAGACAAGTACTTAGTATTAAAATATTATGGAATGTATTAGTGGTGCCTTCCTTACGGTATTGTAGGTACTTGTGACAAAAAATATTAGTTAGAAATCAAAGAGTATTCTACTTAAGACAAAAAATATTAGTTAGCCATCAAAGATTTTAACACAATCTCTCTATGTAATTAATATTTACAAATACATTAGCTTGAATAATATCGTCTACAATATTTACTCTGGGCTTATATTAAAATAAAATCATATTTTATTAGAATAGGCAAGTTCATTGGTGGAGATTAACTCTACGCATTGCAAATGCAATTTGACTACCAAATCAAAATATTAAGTAACAAATAGATTTTGATTTGAGGCTTTTGCATTTATTCCGCGATTCGTATATTATACTTATATATTTTTATACTTATATATTACTTAATTACGTGGGTAGTTCGTTAAAAGTTATGAGCTGCAGAGTTTTGTACAGAACAGAGATTAAATTTCGATGAACCACGCTAATTCAAAATTAAATATCAAACGCGCATGAGTCATGAATTGATACAACTATTTTTCTTAGATTTAAGTATAGATAAAAAAATGCTCTCAAAAATAAATATCAAACAGTATAAAGTATTAAATTCATTGATGTGATGTTAACAGGGTGGAGATGCGACACTTTCTAATGGAAATTATTACGACTATAAAATGTTAAAAATTAAAATATATAATATTATGTACTTATATGACATAACGTAGTGGAAATGTGGTACTTATAATAATAAAATTCCAAGTGTGTGTTGTACGAAGCATTTATTTAAGTAGGTGGTTACTTAATTAGAATAAATCTAGGGGGTACTAGGTATAATAATTATGATTTTTCTTCTTCTTTATACTGACACAAGTTAACTTATGGAATTTCGGCTGGAAAGGCTTTTAGGTACATCTATAAAATTCGTAAAAATCACTGCAAAATTCAGCTGCCCAGTAGTGCCCAGTGTGTTAAATAAAAATTGTAATCATACACATTTTATCATTATTTTGTGACATGATGGAGGTTTGATTTAGAAAATCAATGTAATGACGTTGTATAACGGTGGTGGGTATATTTTTTGTATATGATTTGATAGATATAGATTTTTGTGATATGTGTAGTACTTAAATATTAGAATTATGTTATTACTAGTAGTATCGTAGTATTAGAGTCCATAATATTTTAGCAGTCTGATTTTTAAATTCGTGACAAAAATATAACTGACTTGTTTTTGTGATAGATATTTTATTTAGGTATAATAGTATTTCCGTACAATGTGATTATATTACCTACTTATTAGCAATAAATATTTTGAATCCATTACCTATAGCTTTTTATTTAGTTATCTTAATGTAATAAACTAAAAATAAACCCTGATTTAATTCGAGCAATAAATAAATATTTCAAATTTGAATTTCAAGTTATTTGAATAAATTAGTAATAAATATTGACGTAATAAATATTGTTATCAGCGCCATCTAGTGAAATATAATTGAAGTAATGATTATTGGTAGAAAATATTATTCGCGGCTGGCAACTGGAAACATCTGTCAAATCAAAAATAACCGTCGTTCGTAAACACCTGCCTCCGGTTTTTTGTTTACGTATCGAAAAACGGAAAATTATGAATGAAACTTATTGTTTTGTGAAATAAAATTGTGTTGTGATTGTAGGATATTATATTCGTGTGATTGTATGTATGGTTTTCCAATGGTAGACTTAAAGATTTAGGAGAACAAGGTAAGTTTTATTTTGATATTACAATCTTGTTTCAAGGTAACAAAAGTTCCTTGTTATGAATGGAAACACGACTTTAGATCATTGTATATCAATTGTAAAGATGTGTTGTAATAACAGAGCAAATATTCAGTGTCAGAATCTATATTTAACGATGAAAACGATGCCTCAAACATCACAACTAATATTTTGGAGTCGTGATTGCCCAATGCATATTTTTAACGAATGGGCTGGCTAGCGAGCAGTCTTTACTTGTAATAATAAGAAGAATAAGTTAAATAATATGCGTACATTGTTGTAATATAAACACATGTAAATAATATTGTGAAATAATAGCGACGAAAGACGTGATCGTATTAGAATAGAATCGTAATAGATCTTAATATAATCTTTAACTTACTCGTAAGTGCAATAAATGATAATGATGCAGTGAAATAAATCACCTTGTTTCTTCAATTATAAGTTATACAACCTAACGACTTTCCTTCAGAACTAAAATGTTATGTTAACCTAATCATTTCACAAATTCCAGGCCACTATGGACGCAGTGGACAACAACCAATTCGAAATCAAACCGTCAACCAAAAGCAAGCGCAAGATCGCTACTCCGTGTCCAAACGTATACCTCAACCCAGCATTAGACTTGCTTGCTAACGACGATCCCATGTGCAACACAGCCATGGAAATCGTACCTAACAAGAAACGCAAGCAGACCCAGAGTTCTGACATCGCTGCATTTGAAAACTCTGCTCTGGACTTAGGAATAAGTAAGGCTGCCGTCAATGAATTTCTAGTTCGAGAGCTGGAGAACGTTCGAAAGAATTTAAGAGCTTTCGACAATTCTACTAAAACTGATGCTGGAGATTTATTACCAAAGAGTTCTAACATTGTCAATAGGACTGAAAGCCTGAATGACTCTGTAGTAGCTTCTATTAGTGATATATCAGTGCCTGTGAATGAATCTGTATCAAATGATCCAATTTATGCTAATTTAACTGAAGTGCAGGCCGCTATTGTTCGTAAAACAATGCCCAATGTAAATGATTTGTCAGTTATTAATAATGCTCCTGTAATAATACCTAATTTAGGTCACTCTTTAGACATAAGAGAACCTTTGGCTAATGTCGACAATTCCGTGAATCTACAAAATACTGTCGATGTATCGACGATTACACCTCTAGAATCCGAAGACATAGATGCCACTATAAATCCTCAAAACTGTATGGAAGTATCGAGAATTGATGACGAAATCGATTCTGGAATTTCAGTTCTAGAACAGAAATCACTAAACACAGCTAATCAACTTAACGATTTAAGTCTTTCAGCTATAAATAACACAACACACATACAAACCAATGTTACAAATCAGGTATTTGTAAATAATACTAGTAATCTAAGTTTAAGCTTCATTGATAGACTGGCTTTAGACTCACCTAGTATAAACCAATCGTTATGCTTCGATGATGATTTAAACGAAAGCAACATCATGGAAATTAAAACAATCACAATTATTACAAAGAAGAAACGTTTTCCCGAAAAAAAGAGAAATACTAACCCGTTTTTGGAACCAAATTTAAATGTAAATGAAAATGCAACAGTCGAAAACCCTTTTATTAACACAGAATTGGCTGTGCCTGAACTGGAATATAATGATGATGCTGTAAACGGACCAGTATTGAGGCATATTCCTAAACCCAACGTAAATATGCCCAGAAGACTGTTCGCTAATGATACTAATAGCACAATATCTACTGTAAACGAATCTTCGATTAACAACGAACAGAATGAATATGAAAACATTGACGATTATAGATCAGACAGTCCTATTTACGAAAACGTAGGCGAAGTATTTGATTCGAATTATAATAAACAAAGCAAAATACTGGGGCAAGATGTCTCACGATTCGGTGCTATAGACATTATGAATTTGAACAAAAACAGTCAATCTAACAGTTCCAATGAATCTAATGAAAGCAAGAAAGATTTCAAACACCAAATCTTAAAGGCTAGTAATCGATTATCTAAAAGAGTCTTCAAAACTTTAAAAAAGACTTTCAAAAGTGATAAATCTGACAATAACGTTACGTTAAACCCTTACGAAGTTCCTAGAAAACTACCAAAGATAAAAGCAGTTCCCAAAGATTCAGGGATAGAAAATCCTTGTTTAAATTTGGATAACTCGGACGAAATTGAGATTGAGGAAATAGATGATGAAGAGCATCAATATGAAACGATAAAGACCATTAGAAACACCCGTCTAAACATGAACGTAACCCCATTACGCGAGAGAGCGAATGATAACGTAGACACATCTCAAAATAAAAGTAATACGCCGGGTAAAAAAGTGCGGTTTGATTCGACATTGAATCAAGAGAAGGTCATAACGGGTAATAGCTTTGATTACGGTATACAAAGTCCAGGGTTCGATGCTAAAATTGATAAGTATCACGACGAATTAGAGAACTGTATAAATGAGAGGAAGTTTTTGCAGCAAAATATGTAATTTATATTAGTCGCGACTATAGTACTTAACTTTTGATTATCGATTATGTTTCAAATTGTGTTTCGATAACAACCAATATTTAACGTTCTCGGTCCATTTAATGTTATTTTGTGTATATTTGGGTATTTATTTGACGTATTTAATAACTATATAGAGTGTAAGGGGTTTAAGAATAATATTTCGTCGGTTTAATATTTAATATTAGGTTTTAAAATTCAGATCTACATACTATTTTTGGTATTGTTTGTCGAAAGTTCAGAAGTTATTCCTATTTAAGTATAGAAAGCATCCAAACTTGCTTAAATAATTTACTTACATTAGTTGGTTTTAGGCATTGATCTCGTATAAATAACTAGATACACAGTCTGCCTTCTAAAAATGTCCGAGCGCAAAGAAGGTCCAATCGGATGAATGGACCCTCATTTGCTTTATTGGACATTATTTGGACGTTAACAATGGACCCTTATTTGGACGTTTTTTAAATTGTTTTAGTAAGACCTTTGTGCATCTAGTTGTTTATAGGCGATCAATGGTTTTAGGTAATTAAGTTACTAACATAAGAAATTTTGGCGATTCCACAGTGGCACGCTATTTAATAGTTGCTAAGCGAGGCTGTTCGCTCATTCTTACGTAATGTGTGGTACGAATGACAGTGACAGTAGCATTTAGGTTTAGAGACCATGAAAGAATCACTTCAATTGGTAGCGATTCTGTTTCACGCGATATTGATGTCCCTAAATGTAGCTGAAGAAAGAAAAGAACGACACTATTTTATTCCTGTCAGATTACCATAGTACGCTTCCTTCTCTTTCATCAATCTCTTCATGCACGCTCGTCGGTTTTTTTGTGGTTTAAAAAGTCTAAAAACCCGTGGTCCTTTTTCAATTTGGTGACCTAGGTTCTCTTCGGTCTACCTTAGCCGACACTTCCACCAACTTTCCAAAAGAGAATTTCGTAAAATTCGCTTTAAGGGCCTTCCATTTGCCAACTAGCGCCGCCAACTTAAAAAAAGAATATCTTACAAACTATTAATTTTTATTAAAAAAGCTATGTACACAATCTTTAATAGGATAAACACTATTTTTTAATATACAATACATGGCATAATTGCGACAAGCAAAGTTGTAGTTCTCAAATGTGCCAAAAACGGCCGTTTTTCGCAATTATGTGAACTACAACTTACCGACATTGAATCGCGTTATAAGTAAGCATTTAAAAAATAGTATTTATCGTAATAAACATTATGTACATAGCTTTTTTAATAAAATTGATTAAATTGGAAGATATTATTTTTCAAAGATTGGCGGCGCTAGTTGGCCCAAGGCTATTAAGTAGGTATATATTTCTTTCGTCACTCTACAGTCTTCATTCAACTGCTCTAAAATAGAACACAAGAATTGCTACCAATGTCAGTAGTTTTAAAGAAATAACTTTAAACTTACTTAATTTATTTAGTTATATCGTGATTGCTGATTAAGTCAATTTATTTCTTGTAAGCACGAAGTCCTTATCCAAAGCATAATAAAATCCAAAGCAATTTTAACGGTCATCGTTTATACCGCCGAGTTACTTGTGATGAAAAACAAATATAATATAGCCTTTTTTGGTTAGATGTACTTTCATGTTTACCTAAGTTATTGTAACTAATTTATTTTTTACATTTTTATCTTCCTTGGGGAGCGGAGGCCAGGGAGTTTGTGCGTGGCATTGGGCGGCGAATGCGGGACCTCGGTCTCGGACCTCGTACTGAATCGTTCCTGATGCAAAGGCTGTCCACAGCCATACAGCGCGGTAACGCCGCTGGTATTATGGGCACCTTTGCATCGGGAACGATCAGAGGGGGCTTATTCGATTAAGTTTTTAGTATTATAAAATAATTATATTCTTGCCAAATAAATATTTTTTTTCGCAAAACGACTTATTATATTCTGAAGCAATTTTTTGGACGAATAATAATAATATTTATTTTCTCACAACAAAGTACTTACATACGGTTTTATACAGAGTGTAACGTAAATGGTATATGAAGCCTCCCGGTGTTCAGTATCGGTAACTGAACAACTTTTGTTCTACGACTTTTCGAATAAAAAATAAAATAATGTCTCATACAAATCGATCAGCTGACCGGTGCAAAATGTAAAAGTCAAAAAAAAATTTCGCGAAAATCGAAAAGTCAGAACAAACGTTGTTCAGTTATCAATACTGAACACCCTCCCTTCGGCTTCATATACCCTTTACGTTACACCCTGTATATAAAAATCTTAAATAGTTATATGTCATTTACAAGTATCTTTGTGTGTGACTAGTGTCCGAAATAGGATGAACCTGTATTTCAGGACAACAATGGACCCTTATTTAGACGTTTTAAAAATTGTTTTAGTAAGACCTTTGTGTATCTAGTTGTTTATAGGAGATCAATGTTCAGATCACTTTATTTTCATAATGATAAACAGGTTGGTTCTCTTGAAAATGGCGGGAAACGACGGTTGCGAAATTATTTAATAATTTTCCTTTTAACGTCTACGTTATTTTGTGTTTAATATCACGTTAAATTAATCAGAAAATGTTCGCGAATGACAGTACGATGAAGTTAGTGGATTATTTATGCAAGATCTGAAGTTTCAAGCTTTTATCAAGAGTTCCCGCTACAAGCTCGGGAGTGAACGTGACTGTCGAGCTGCTTCGTCCAGAGTGATGACGCTACGGTGTCTCCTCTGGATGAAGACGCGGCTACCCAGGGTGAAGACGCTACGGCGACTCCCCTGGAGGAAGATAGAAGACTATTGAATATATTGAATTTTCTGTAACATGACATTGGCAAATGACGAACTGTCGAGTCCATTAATAAAATAAATAAATAATAAACAGGTTCTATCAATCAGTGTTACATCGCAACAGATAATTAGACGATTATATTTGTTTACAAAACAAGACACATGATTTGGACTGTGGTATACCTATACTATTCTCAATTTTACTAGGTACTTACCTATTATAAAGGGGATACTTTTCTCTGAATACTGTAGGTGCGTCGTTCATCCAATCGAGTTAATACGAGACCTTGGCAGCAATTCAGTGCAGTTGCAACTGATTATTGGATAATAGGTTGCACGGGGCTTTTATTTTGCAGCGCATACAAGCCTGGATTAAATATGTGTTTTTATCCGACTGCCGAGAGAAGGGTAATGTTTTTCGAGTCATACATCATACATTGTCCGTTCCTTTAATCCTTCTGTAGCCTAAAAGGCTTAAAGGTTTTGAAGTATGAGATGTCGTTTGATTCTTCTTGATCATGAAAAGACTTTTTATGCTCAAAAAGCTCTACTGTACACCTTTGTTTGTCTTCAACCGTCTTCTTCTTAGTCGTTACACTCAAGGGCGTCGCCAGCCGATGGCCCAGAGGGGGGCAAGCTGATATAAATTACAGCTGTGTGTGAGAACAGGCGACGACGCGGCCGCGTGGACGGAATAGGAGAGACAGTAGCACTCTCCTCTCCCCGCTCGCTCTCGCCTCATCGCTTTCCAGTGCCTGACTAAGGACTTTGCATTGGGCTGGATATTTTTTCTAATCTCGGGGGGGGGGGGGGGGGGGGGGGGGCAGCCCCCCCTACCTGCCCCCCCCCCCCCCTTGGCGACGCCCTTGGTTACACTCTTGGAAGAGTGGTCGTCATTTCTTTCAGTCGCAGTGACCCGCCACACAACACGTCGCCACTCGTCTCTGCCGGCTGCCGTCCTGGTGCAGACGTGTAAAGGATCGGCCACAGCTGCCCTGATCTGGTCCGTCCATCGCGTCGGCGACCTGCCGCGCGCTCGGGTACCGGCAACCTTGCCCTGGACCACCAGTCGCTCAATTGATTCAACTCCACGCCGAGACACGTGCCCAAAGAACGTCAGAACGCGAGTCTTCAACCGTACCTACTGGGTTTGTAAAATCGGTTCACAATTAATAATATTAAGTAATAGTTAAATTATTCGGGCAAACAAATGACAATGCCAGATTCTGCCCCACCATTAACCGCAAGTTGTACAAGATAACGAATAAATGTAAAAATGTCTCCGTTTTTTAATAAAATTATTGGTATAAAATAAAGTTTTGCACAAGTTGCGATTCGAAAAAAACAGCTTAAGATTTCAGAAAATAGTAAGAAATCGAAGCGATTTATTCATTGTTTTTGTTATTCTTCTATAGGAGTTGCGAGAGTAGTAGAAAATGATACTGATTATGATTATGCAATATGAAACCTGTAATAAGTACCCAACAAAATGATAGGTACAGTTTAAATGGTCACGTAGTTTTGTAGGTGGGGCAAAACTCCATTGAAATGTGGCAATGTCTTTTCAACTGAACTACTCTACCTACGTTACCGACTTATATTTCGACCCTACGAATATTCTAGCCAGCGCTCTTCGATGGAATGAATTTCGAACCAATACATTACAATCCAATGATTTTTAAAATGCGGAACGGTTAACTGTTGTTTATCGATTTGTATGTGGTCTGGATTGAAACATCAATTGCCCGAATAGAGTTTTATGGACACCTTTTGACCCTCAATGATTGTCAATTGCGTATATCGATTTTTTATTTTTATTGCCCAATCATTAGCCGATGTCAATGGGATTGTTTTGATGCGCCTGCGCTGGCAGATTGTTGACTGTTTGAAAGGACCAACGAGGGAATAAGTATTTTCAATTCAGCTCGAATATTTGTCAAGTAGAGTCTATGACCATCCGCAATTTTATTGAAACGAAATAAAAAAATAAAAAAAATAATTTGACATCATTAAAATTGTTTACATTTTTCTGTAATCGGAGTCTCCTTTTAGGCTTTTATGCCTGTGCCAGGAGGCTCCGCTCTTCATTAGACATAACAATCATGTGCACAGTAGGTAGGTAATAAATATATATGTATATATAATAATATAAGTTAGTGACAAATATATATATATATATATATATATATAAGTTAGGGAAAGTTAGTTAAGTAAGAAATGAAAAATATTTATTACACATACTTACACCGATGCCCAAATCAAGTGTCTTATTTTGTAAACAAAAACTACCCTACCCTACTAACATTTTAAGCTGTTCTTTGATTATTGCATAGTTATTTTCACATTATTAGATCGTATCACTTTATTTTCACAATGATGAACAGGTTCGATCAATCAGTTCCCTCAGTGTTACATCACAACAGGTAATTAGACGATCATATTTGTTTACAAAATAAGACACTTGATTTAGGCTGCGGTACCTATACAAGTGTAGTATATTTGGGACGGGGAAGCGAGAATAGAAAAAACAAGAATGCTCTGTTAATCAAGTGTAATAATAGACTGACTATTTTTAACTGTCTTCCGACTACCCTCAATACTCGATGTGTGTTTACCTACACACAAACACTACATATCTCCCCAACCTAAATCTACAAATACCTAGCTACAACATTTTCAGCTAAGGTACAACTGATTAACATAAATCTTATGTAAGTAGTTAGAGTATAAATTAACAATTTAAACAAAGGATATGAATAGAATGGATTAACGATTCCGACGTCTAAATGTAACATTCCTGGTTGGAGTTGAAACATCACTATCATCGTCACTTGCATGAGGTGACCATAAGCTCTCCTCCTCACTATAGTCGGAGACTCCAGAGTGCAATCATCAAAGAATGGAGACAATGTTTGTTCAGACTGTTCTGTCTCTCCAACGAGTGTTTTATTGTGACAATCTTATTTATACACCTTAGAACTAACTTAAAATAATATGCGTAATAATAACGCGATCAGCTGAAACGCTAAAGCGAAGCATCCTCAACAACCTCTGTAGGTACGGTATTTGACAGCATGGCAGAATAAATATACTATCCACACACAAAGTTGTCTAAAGACAATCTGGGACGAGATTGGCAAACAAGGTTAGTTAGCACTATTTACTTACAGAACAACGTTTCAATTAGTTGAACAAACATTTTATTGTGACTATGGTGGGATAATAGATATAATAATGTATTTGTTTGGGCTCTGGCTTGAGAATAATATATAACAATCATGGCCCAAACTATTATTCCCAGTACTATGGGTTCAAAGACCATTCACAGCAGAAGCCGAGCCTTATAATGCTACCCGAGGATATTAAAACTCACTCGCCCAAGTGCATCATACGATTCCTGAAGGACGTTGGTCTTGGGAGCGAGATATAAGAACTCGGTGCGCGGCCACAATAGACCTTTGAGGTCGCAGTGACCCTTGGGCTTGTACGGTTGAAGACAAAGAAAGGTGTACAGGATAGATAAGATAAGATAAATATTCTGTATTGCAAAGTAAAAGGAATTACACAAAAGAAATATGCTAATACATTTAGTATCACAATTGGCGGTCTTATCGCTTAAAGCGATCTCTTCCAGACAACCTTTGTTTAGAGAATTCAGCGGATGAATAGGTAGCTTGTTGAGCAATAATTAAATATCTATCGATACCTAACCGGTAGGTACCTACAACGAAGTAACAATTCACATGCTACTTAAACAATAATGTAATTAGGTACATAATAAATAGATATATATAAAATATACTTACACTAATTATATTAGGAGAGTTTTTAAGGTTGAGATTTTCTCAAAAACTACATGACCTATTGCAATAATTCTTTCACTGTTTGATAGATAAAAGTTAAAACTATGTAACTGTAAAAGAATGATTAAAATCGGTCCAGCAGTTCTTGAGAAAATCTCAACCTTATTAAGGCCCCCTGTATACTTATCTCTGTCTTCGACTGTACCTAAGAACTTTACTACACTCGCTGACGTCCTCTCGCATCGAATAGGCACCTAGATTTCGAGGTCGAATAAACCTACTACTTATTTTCCTAATATTTCGTTGCGTTGACATGTTACGTGGCGTAGGCGTAAGGACCGTGCCGTAACGATAACGTTAAATATTTGCCGTAAAATTAGATACGTTGTGTTATTACTTATAAGTGTGATATAATATGACAAATGAAGAGCATCTGAATAAAATGTTTTGATAATGATAAGAGACATCATTATTACTTTACTGTGGTTATACCTACTCTATTTAGAGGTTTGCAGTTTATACTGAACATAATACAACCGTATAGGCATCTACCTATTTGTATGTCATACGGATAAAGGTATAGGTCACGGATAAACTGTCGGTCTAATTGCAGACTTCAACAATATTAAGTGAGTGATACCCGTTATATATATCAATTTAATATTTATCATGAGTATACAGTCCCCAGTTTCAATTTGTCGAATGAATTCAAGGACACCATGTATATTTGCCCACCTATTTTGTTTTACCTAGCTAAATGCAGTTGTAATGTATATTAATTATTAGAATAAAATTTATTATATAAAATACAATGTCAAACTTAAAACTAAAATATCCGGTAAACCTTCGTGAGTCAAATAACCCGTCCCATGTCATACCCGGTGCAAAGGTACCCATAACGCTCGCGGCGTTACCGCGCTGTATAGCTATGGCTAACCTTTGCACCAGGTAGGACCCGGAGCGAGAGTCACAACCCCTCTCTCTAAGGCAGTTGTAATTGTATCAAATCAATGCATCTGATATAGTGCTTATGCAAATGTGATTCTAATTATGATGACTCTCGTCAGATGCAACTGCAACCATATGTGAGTGAATTATAAACAAGACAGTCTGAGTCAGTTTGAGGACCTTCCATGAGCCAACTAGCGCCGCCAATCTTAAAAAAATAATATCTTCCAATTTAATAAATTTTATTAAAAAAAGCTATGTACACTATCTTTATTAGGATGAATACTATTTTTCAATATACAATACATGGCATAATTGCGACAAGCTAAGTTGTAGTTCACAAATGTGCCAAAAACGGCCGTTTTTCGCAATTATGCGAACTAAAACTTATCGAAATTGAATCATCATGTTATAAATAAGCATTTAAAAAATAGTATTTATCGTAATAAACATTGTGTACATAGCTTTTTTAATAAAATTGATTGTATTGGAAGATATTATTTTTTTAAGATTGGCGGCGCTAGTTGGCTCAGGGAAGGTGCGAAGTCGAGGAATCAGTGCCATCGATGCCGAGCTATCGGTACTATTTTTGTTTCTTAAATGTGACCGTGAAAACCCCTCATTGACAATTTTTTAAAAGTGTTGGCAAATGAACTCTACGAAAAACGTTTTTTTTTATCTATAATAGTTTAGGGATTTTTGTACACATAAAGTGACGATGCCAATCCCATCGTACCTATTCTAAATTAACTTACATTTTATAAAAGATCGAGAACAGCATTTTAGCTGGGCCTGAAGTTGGCTCAGCTAAAATGCCGTGGAATATACCTACATCTAATTTGCATAAACCTAAACTATTGATAACATGCTCTCTTTTAGTCGCGTACCGGACACATTCCATCAAAATATGTTGCAAGTCTTCCTTGGTCCCACAATCTTCGCAGTTGGGAGAATCAACTTTGCGCATTAGGAATGCAAAAACGTTTTGCAATACTAAATATTTATCCGACTTAGTACGTAAGTTATGCTAACTCAATGCCCCATTTCACGACTGTAATCTTTAAGCTATTACATGCAGCTAGATCTATTACGCCATCGCCCCACAAAGGAGTACAAACCCCTTTGACCTCAATACAAGTATATCGACCCTATAACACGACTAAACTTAAAACCAACCCCATGCATTTCCTATGAGAATTCCAAGCTGTATTTTACTCGGCCGGCTTATTTTAAGACTAGCTGTTCGCGCGTCTTCACTCGCACGTGAAACTAAATGCCAACTAAGTTAGCATAAAAATAAGTAACTCTGTTAAGTAATCTACCTACACCAATTCGTATAAGTATGTATAATCACAGCCATAAGTTTAAAAATATGAAACTTCTCTTAGAAGTAAACAATTTGTCATTAGGATATTACATGCTAGGATTATTATAATTTACACTAGATATTGTAATTGTTAATTTTTATGACAAATAAAGACTTTTATAAATAAATAAAAAATCAATCAAATCACTCGCACGTGAAAGCTTGATTCACAGTGGAAAATATTGGTAAAAAGCCGCCATTTTGACAATAGGTCAATAGATATGGTGGCTTCACTTGGCTATTCGTATTCGCTATTGGATGTTTGTCGTATTTGTCAAATACTTAACGTACATACAAATAAGACGAATATTTTGTCAAGAATACCAACCACACATGGCAATTATGACAAATGCGAATAGCCAAGTGAAGTGTCACCATTAGATACAATTGTAGCGTTCGATCAATTTTCGGAAGACTGTAAAGTACTCACGAAGACAGAGAAAAGTTTACAAGGGGCCTCGATAAGGTTGATATTTTCTCAAGAACTACTGGACTAACTGCAAAAAAAAACCTTTTACACTAGATAGTTTAGTTAGACTACACACTAGGAAATTGTCAGGATAATCTACAATTTTACAGTCAAAAACACATCAATGCTGTTATTCCATTGATCTCCTATAAACAACTAGATATACAAAGGTCTTACTAAAACAATTTAAAAAACGTCCAAATAAGGGTCCATTGTTAACGTTCAAATAATGTCCAATAAAGCAAATGAGGGTCCAATCATCCGTTTGGACCTTCTTTGCGCTCGGTCATTTTTAGAAGGCAGACTGTGTATCTAGTTGTTTACCTAGGAGATCATTGATTACTAACAACATATGGACTAAATAGTCCGAAATATTTGTATTGTATTGTATTAGATATCTGCGTCGTCGTACGAGTTGAAATCGTAATTTGTTGCCAATGCCATCAATCAGTCTACCAGCTACCTGGACGAAGATGCAAGTTTGAGGCAACTTACCTGCCTGGAACTGTACCTATAGGTATTGAGTTATAAGCGTGAGACATACAGACAGACGTTTATTTTTATTATAGAGACGCCCGACATCCCGACCTACGACGGCGAGCATTTCATTTTGCTGATGGTTTTGCATTGATTTAGTAGCCGCTGGATGTTTTTTATTACACAAGTTCTTTATTAGTTTACCGGTTAGTATCTGCTTAGACAGATTGCGCTTGTTATTCCTCTGGATCCGGCTCGAAGGACTATTAAATGACGGAGAAAGGTCATTGCCTTTTTGGTTTTTTATTTTTTGGCTGAGACTTTTATTGAAAGCCATGTTTTTAGCTTAGCTAATAATTGATGTCAAATAAATTAATATGTACCTACCTACGTAGTTACTGTAAACATTTGTATAAGTACAGACAGATCAAGTGTAACGCTTTGGACTTTAGACCGTTCTTATTATCTGCGTCGTAAGATTTTAAATCGTACTGCAAGTGTTACCATTGGTCTGCTGTTATCCGTACCTATGTAGTTTGTTTAGTAAAGTATGCATTTTTAATTTATTTTATTATTATGTACCTATATTTATATTCGGCTGCTGATTTCTCTACTCAAAGGTTGTCTAAAAGAGTTCGCTGTCAGCGATAAGACACACAATTGTGATAATAATTGTATGCCTATATTGCTAATATTTTCAACCTTCGATAAACACCTTACCACTAAGTAAATAATTGAGGTAATGTCGACTGTATACGACCGATCGTAGGTCTTACATATTATATTTTGTTTGCGTACTCCAATAATTTAATCGCAATATTTTGTTAGCGTATTAGCGTAATCTAAATGCAGATTTAAAACCATTTTATCGCGTATTTATTTAAATCTTCATAGTCGAATAACATACCAATCTTATAATAGTCCGTATAAGAAGGCAAGGCCAAAAAGTGACGTAGACAAGATAAAAAAATAATCTTTAAAAAATTAAACGTAACTTTTCCGGTGTTTTCTTCTGTTTAGGTTATAATGCCATTGTTACCGTATTACCTACATGAGTTAAAAACATTTTACCGGTAAATATCTACAAACATTTATTCCTCAGTAATACAAATTATCAAACATAGTATTCTACCATCTCAACATCCAAAGCTCTAATGCTGTTATAGCATTAAATTATCTTATATCAGACTTATAATCAACACGAATTTTACGTACGGACAACAGCAGACTAAAACTTGTAGTACGATTTCGACTCTTACGACGCAGATAATAAGAACGGTTCAAAGTGTTACACTTGATCTGCTGTTAGCAGTGTACCTATGCATCAAAATTCAAACAAAGTAAACTTACATAAAATGGAATAAAATAGTGTAAAGCATAACTGTTAAGACTTCTACTAAATGGTCCTATGTAGACTGAAATAAAAACAATAATGATATAGGTAATAATACTCCTCTCCGGAAGTGGGGTAAAAATTCCAAGAAACCTAATACTTACTTAACTTCTTATCATTGTTAAATTGTCGACTCAAGGCACCGTACCTAAACAGACGCGTAGACAAAACTAATCTTTATAAAAACAAAACGTCACTTTTCCCGCGTTTTCCGCGCCCGTTTCCCGTCTCCGCGGCGCGCTGTACGCATGTCACAATCTCCAGCCAGTATTGAATGGGAGACCGTAGACGTTCCACACCGATTTTCTATATGGACCTATTGATTTTCAACGCAACAGTGTGCTATATCGCACGACAATCCGTCGATACGTGTTGTGGCCAGTATTTTTTTACAAAATAATATTTATTAAAACGTAAACAGTGCCTTGTGTTTTTTAAATAAATAAAACTGTGTATTCGCTACATCGATTGCCGGTGAGTAAAAGTAGGTCGGTATTGACAATGCGAGTGAATTAAGTCGCGTTCTATTTACAGAGGATTTATTGTGTTTTCTGAACGATTTATTTTGTCAGGTTAATTTGTTTTGGCGGTTAAAAAATGAACGGTTTTCGGAGGTTGAATGGCTCGCTTTATTTGTTTACGGTAAAGTGGCTATTGATTCGGGATTAGATGTGCCTGGTACGGAATTTCTCTTGTTTAGAAGGGAACACCTACGCGTCTAGACGAAAGGCAAAGTGATTTTGTAAAATTACCTACATTTCCTATGATTAGGCTGTTATTAATAGACGAGATTTCCAAATTGATCGGCTTATAAATATAATATTTAAATAAATGTAAGTAAATTGAAATCTCGAATGACTATTATCTACTTAGCTATTGCAATAAGTAGTTTAAAGAAATGTGTGTAAACGCGATTTAGCGATAAAAATGGTTATTTAAATCGATTCCAAGCTAAAGTAACTATTCAAACTACAAAATATACAAAAACGTTTATTTGAAACAATTCATAGTCAATCTGTAGTGTAGGTATAGGTAGAGTCATTGATTTGTAAATATAATATGTAATAATAAGCTTTTTTTTAATTTACCTTTTTATTTAGGTAGAGTCATTTAGGGTAAGATTTTATCAAACTACTTACTGGACCGATCGTAATAATTATTTTACAGTTAGGTACATAGTTTTGTAGTTAACCATAAAATGACTTTGAATTGTTTCTCGAAGAAAAGTGTACATAGGTCATTAAGGTTGAGATTCTCTCCAAAAAGTACGTGACCGACTGTACTAATTCTTTCATTGTTAGATATAATAAAGTGAAAACTATGTACACACGAAGACAGAGATAAATGTACAGGGTTCAATAAGGTTGAGATTTTCTCAAGAACCACTGGACCGATTTTAATAATTCTTTTACAGTTCTTACATATTAACTTTTATCTATTTAACAGTGAAAGAATTATTACACTGGGTCAAGTAGTTTTTGAGAAAATCTCATCCTTAAAACTCTACTGTACACCTTTCTCTGTCTTCGAGCGTACCTAACCTAACTGTAAAATATTTTTACAATCTGTCCAGTAGTTTTGATAAAGTCTTATCCTAAATGACTCTCCTATACATTTTTCTTTGTGTTAGATCGTAAATATACCTAACCTAAGTAAGATGTAATTTAGAATGTGAATCCTTATTTAATTACACTTCCGTAAGTAGGCACATCTACATATTCTATCGTGCATAAACCTTACAGTCGAAGACAGAGATAAGTATACAGGGGGTCTCAATAAGGTTGAGATTTTTTCAAAAACTCCTGGACCGAATTCAAAAATTATTTTTCAGTTACATAGTTTTAACTTTTATCTATCAAACAGTGAAAGAATTTTTGCTCAAGTAGTTTTTGAGATAATCTCAACCTTAAAAACTCTCCTGTACACCTTTCTCTGTGTTCCACCGTACGTAAGGTACATATTGCGCATTCAGAGTCTAGAATTGCCTTGAAAAAAAATACTTATGTTTGTTTTGTCTTGTCGAAAATGTAGTCAAACTTGATTATTTAGAATTAGTAGATAACTTAAGTGTCTAAATAATCAAAATTCTGTTTGGAACTTGTTGACATTGAAATAATAAACTTGTTTTAGAATTTTAAAGATCTATGAGATTTTTTTGGAGACTAAATTAAGGAACTACCTACTCTTATGTCTACTTAACTCCTAATAGGAAATAGACATCGAATAATTTAAAGTAAAAGGTATATAAAATTTTACAGAACCAATATTAGTTCACTTACATTACATAATAGATAACAATAATGGAGGCAGCTGTTAGCGGCTATTAACTAATTGTTTTACGACTTTTCCATTCAATATAAATAAGTATTAAATGGAAAAAATCTTCACGACCCGGATTCGAACCATATCTTGCTATTCCTTGGTAAACGCTCATTTCCATCAGTGTTTACGTTCAAGCTAACGTTTTACGTACTCTCTAGCGAGTGAACTTACAACACTAATATTGACACTGAACATTTCTCAATTACATGTCACGTAAGTACGTAACATCGCGTATCAGAATGCCCCGACCTCACTCGGTTTGTCTAAAAAGAGTTTATTATCAATACGCGAGCGTAAACAGCGCACCCGAAATATTTCTACGACGGAGAATAATAACGTATAGTCAGCAACGGAAGGCGTTTACCACTTCCCGTTTATATTATTTCATATTATTTGTAACCGTCTGTACATCGGACGAAGAATAGGGTCAAGCTAACTACGTTCCAAGTCCAAGATTCATAGACTATTCTATCTAAGCGCAAGCTTAGCATGAGCTCTCTTACAACTGTCAATAAGTGTCTATAATGCAATTTGACGTTTCTTAAGAGCCAGCCCACGCTAAGCTCGACCTACCTAAAACTTATGTCTTTTAATCTTGGCCACATACCACTTACCCCATAGACATGAAATCGGTACAAATGACAATGCCAGATTCTGCCCCACCATCAACCGCAAGATGTACAAGATAACGAATAAATGTAAAAATATCTCCGTTTTTTATTAAAATTATTGGTTTAAAATAAGGTTTTGTACAAGTTGGGAGTCGAAAAAAACAACCAGCTTATTTAAGAATTCAGAAAATAGTAAGTAATCGAAGCGAATTATTCATTGCTTTTGTTATTCTTCTATAGGAGTTGCGAGAGTAGTAGAAAATGATACTGATTATGATTATGCAATATGAAACCTGTAATAAGTCCCCAACAAAATGATAGGTACCTACAGCTTAAACGGTCACGTAGTTTTGTAGGTGGGGCAAAGCTCCATTGAAATGTGGCAATGTCTTTTGCATTGCATTGCAAACACTGGCAAAACAAAATATCTTTCATCCATCATACAACGTTTAGGAAAAATTACGCTTTTGATATTCAAATAGCTATTCATATAGCATGACTTCAGCATGAAGCGCTGAATGATATTGAAATGTCAGTCAGACTGCCGGTTGTGCAGACGTGCAGCGAATTCTGGCAGCTAAATTACTGGTGCCGGTAATTTTGACATTGAAATCCCACGGGGTCTGATTGTCAGAAATGTGCACCCAGTCGGTATGCTATATAAATTAAGCTATCGTAATTATTTTTTTTGGTGGATTGGTGGGATCCTTTGCAAGGCTTTAACTCATGTGACTTTTTGTTCGAAGGCCCGTATTAATAAATCACTCTCAGCTCAAAAGTCCATCTTGAGAACGACCTCAAGTTCCTATTGATAAACGTAACATAGCGCGTTTAAGAATCGGGTATGACGTGAGTAACGCCCTATTAATAAACAAAACCTAATAAACATTTTGTAAATAGCTTTTTTAATAAAATTGATTAAATTGGAAGATATTCTTTTTTCAAGATTGGCGGCGCTAGTTGGCTCATATCAGGCCCTTAAGAGCCTTCCTAGAGCCAACTAGCGCCGCCAATCTTAAAAAAATCATATCTTCCAATATAATCAATTTTATTAAAAAAAACTACGTTCACATTGTTTATTGCTATAAATATTATTTTTTAAATGCTTATTTGTAACGTGATTCAATGTAGGTAAGTTGTAGTTCACAAATGTGCCAGAAACGGCCGTTTTTCGCAATTATGTGAACTACAACTTACCGACATTGAATCACGTTACAAATTATATTGGAAGATATGATTTTTTTAAGATTGGCGGCGCTAGTTGGCTCATGTCAGCGCCTTAAGTTATTTGTTTTTAATTAAACCCTATTGTACTTGTTTGTTAAAAAACTAAATAGTGCAGAACACTTCTAATAATACGCAAACCTTCCTGTCTTTATGACGCGCAAGCGACAATTATTTCCAAAAGATCAACATAAGGTGACGTCGATTGTACGCAGCTAAGTCGATAGGTACAGTTCAAACGACACGTCTATCTGAACCATATGTAGAGATCAGTGTAAACAAAATATGCAATCAAAATGTTTTGATAATGTCCGGATAATGTGTTTTCTCTCTCGATAGTAAACACCGGCCGACCTTACGTAGGTAGTAGAGTCGCCACACGTTACGTACCCCATCGAAATTAATTCTACCGATGAGCGCTCTAGCCAGAGCTCGACATCGACATACCAGGCGTCAACAGCAAATACAAGTTTGTAATTACAAAATAATATATTTCGTGATAGAACATCAAATTTACAGTTTTCAAATATTTTCCTTTACTTGTGATACCTACGTTTCTTGCCAAATGACAATGTCAGATTCTGCCCCACCATCAACCGCAAGTTGTACAAGATAACGATTAAATGTAAAAATATCTCCGTTTTTTATTAAAATTATTGGTTTAAAATAAAGTTTTGTACAAGTTGCGATTCGAAAAATTTGCTTAATTAAGAATTCAGAAAATAGTATTAAATTGAAGCGAATTATTCGTTGTTTTTGTTATTCTTCTATAGGAGTTGCGAGAGTTGTAGAAAATGATACTGATTATGATTATGAAACCTGTAATAAGTCTAATTACATGTTGTGGTGTAACACTGATTGAATGAATAATATGTTCGTTAATGTAAAAATAAATCGATCAGAGAGAAAAATGTACTTCTAGGATAGAAAAACTAGTTAGGTATAGAAAAAAAATACTTATAGAAAAATACAAAAATTTGGTAACTTATAGGATTGTGTGGATGTCAATCCAAAAACTACATTTTCCTTTCTAGTCTACTAGCGTAAACGAAAGTCAAAAAAATTCTATAATAATGTGAAAATAATTCTGTAAAAACAACAACGAACATGAATCTTTGTTTTGTGTGTTGAATAATATATTTATTTTTGAAAGAAATCTGTCCGAATTTTCCCGGCTCGCCTGGCTACAGTGCTGGTAGGACACAAGTATTTATTTTATTCTTACTGCGCGGCGGATTCTTTTTTTAGCTTTTGCGTCGATGCCCGACTATGGGTCTGGAATAACCTTGCAGAACATAAATATCTAACAGAATACACGATTGATTTATTGTTGGGTGAATGAATCACACCTATAAGGAAGTTTGTGGTGGTAAATCAGTTTACTAAACCAATAAGGGTTGACAGACAAGTAATTTTTAAAATTGTTTTGATATTTTCTTGCATATGCGCTATGCGAAACGAAAATCTAAATGATAAATGGAGAAAAAAGACATTGCCACATTTCAATGGAGCTTTGCGGTTGATGGTGGGGCAGAATCTGGCTTTGTCATTTTCATCACGACCGGGATTCGAACCAAAATATCACGGTGGCTCTGTTGGAATAGAGCATGCCACGGAATGGGGAGGTCCCGGGTTCGAATCCCGGTCGTGATGAATTTTTTTCTCCATTTATCATTTTTAAATGACAATGCCAGATTCTACCCCACCATCAACCGCTATATGTACAAGATGTAAAAATATCTCCATTATTTATTAAAATTATTGGTTTAAAATAAAGTTTTGTACAAGTTGCGAGTCGACAAAAACAGCTTAACAAAAAACAGCTGTACAAAACTTTATTTTAAACCAATAATTTTAATGAAAAACGGAGATATTTTTACATTTATTCGTTATCTTGTACAGTCGACGACAGAGATAAGTATACAGGGGGCCTCAATAAGGTTGATATTTTCTCAAAAACTTCTGGGCCGAATTTAATAATTATTTTACAGTTACATAGGTTTCACTTTTATCTATTAAACAGTGAAATAATTTTTGCAATAGGTCAAGTAGTTTTTGAGAAAATCTTAACCTTAAAAACTCTCCTGTACACCTTTCTTTGTGTTCCACCGGTCCGTACATCATGCGTTATGCGGTTGATGGTGGGGCAGAATCTGGCATTGTCATTTGACTTTGAATTTGGCGGATCCTCGATATCATAATTTACGTACCTAAGTGAGACTTTAAAAGTTTACAAAGACAAGGTTTTATTGGATTAAGAATACCTCGGGTTGAATGCCCATTGCTACCTACTCTAATCTAAATGAGGAAAACGTACTTAAGGCTCTTGCGTAACTCGTTCATAGATCAATATTGACTTTGAATTAAATATGTCTGTCTATGTCTTCGGGCACAGTCGGCGGCACAGCTTGTGTAGATTAACGTCTAAAAACTTTTATAAGCACATCTTTTACCTACAACTATCTACCTACCTACTCACTATTTTTTAACCCTCTTACTTATAAAAAAACACTAATCAAGCACTGAGCAACATATTAACTAATCATTATTTAAACTCTTAATAAGTGATTAACCTTTTTTATACTTATAAACGTTATTTAAGCACTGATTAGCTAATCGTCATTTTAAACACCAAAAAATATTTAGGTACCTACGGTAACACTGCTGAATGAATTCAATTTTTTTCCCTAAATTTGGGGTAATGCCTACTCCAAAGTCCTTAAAAAAGTAATCATCAGTATCAAATGGAATCAGCTGTTCCGAATTCGGTCCGCCATTTTGTTAATTAAGCATACGACGTTGTATAAACTGACAGCTACTTTTTCGATTCTTCAGGAGTTGATTAACTTTAAATGGTGTTTATAAGTAAACATTTTTTTTAAACAATTGTTAAACAAGGTATTAATTTTAATCATCGATTATAAGTAAGGTTGAAAGCCATCAACTATTCCTCTGCTAAGCTCTATATCAGTATTATGTCTGTAAGTACAAAATAGTGTTCGACCGAAACTAGGTTTTAGAGCCGAAACCAAATTTCGGTCACGGTCTTAGTTTCGGCCGAAAACGAAACTTCCATATAAGGTCATTTTTTCGTGGAAAAAATAATTAGGCCATTATAATCAGTCAGTTTTTATTTATAAATCACAGTCTCTGATATTTGAAGTAATCCTTAAGGCTTCGTATGCGTGTATTTTCAGTTTTTCTACGAAGGCTACGGCATTAACTAATAAAATTAAACGTCTGTAAAAATATATAGCAATCTTGGGGTGTCTATTTAGAGACGACGAATACCGATACACGACTGGACAAACTTCGCTCGATAGAAAAAACAACAACATACCCCTTCCATGTCTTTTAAAATGAAAATTATATCTAAACCGAAATTGTTATTTATACAAAATAAAATACAGGGGTCTCGACACCCTTTACAACTTTGTTGCTTTTGGTGTCGAGACCCTCGGCCCGCGGGGTCCCGGCGCTTGGTCGCTTTATAAAGAGCTTAGCAAACGAGTAGTAGATGCCACTGGTGGCCCAAGAGCTGGCAGCTACCTCGCGCAACGGATTAGCATCGCGATCCAGCGAGGTCACGCTGCCAGTGTCTTGGGTACTCTTCCAGTAACTAAATTTTTTAAAAATAGTTTAGATTAGGTTTTTTAAATATTGAATGGTTCTTTTTTATTTTATATTGTACCTTTTTGAAATAAACTTTTCGTACAAAATATATATCAAAACTCTGTACCCGAGTAGTGGGGACATTAAAGAGACTAGCGATGATGATGGGAGTCCGTATAAGAACTGGTAGAGTCATTGTAAAGTATGTAAAGTCCCGTGTGGTAGGTTGTACAAGAGGCTAAATGAAGTACCTGTTTGCCTAACGGATGAATAATAAAGCAAGTCTACAATTGATCTAGGGTACAAAGGTTTTGAAAGCACTATCCTTGAGGTTTTCAAGGTTTTGGTAACGTCTAAGTAACTGTGAGGGGCGGGGCCTTAAAATCAGGATAACGATGTACACTTAGTACATTGTACAATTAGTTTTGAAAGCTCTTTATTTTAAATGAAGAAATATGTACGTTGGAACACAGAGAAAGGTGTAGGTACAGGAGAGTTTTTAAGGTTGAGATTTTCTCAAAAACTAACATAATACTTAATAATAAATATATCGACCTCCATAGTACCATATAATTAGTGTTAGTATAACTTTATAGCTATGTTACTGTACAATGTGAGAGCTATGTGAGTGTAATCAATATTTATCAAATTAACACTTAATTAAAAATAACTATTATAATACTAACCTAGAAAATATAAACTAAACTAAAAACTATATGTACAATAGGTCGGTTGAACTATCTGAATGACTTAGCATTACAAATAGTTCAACCGATCCCTGTTGTCCGGCAACGTGCCCAAAATGCTGGCGGCATTTCCCCTCTGGATCGCTAGGCTGATCCTTTGGGCGAAATACAGGCCAGCACTTTTTTTTTGTGAGTGTTGTTTTAAAATATTTATTTACCTACTTCTATTTTAGATTATGAATTATATGTTTTATAAAGGCGAAATAAGTCTGTAAAACTCTTAACATTCAGATTGATTGTGCTTTGTTAAAATGACATGTACAGTCCAAGACAGAGATAAGTATACAGGGGGCCTCAATAAGGTTGAGATCTTCTCAAAAACTACTGGACCGAATTTAATTATTCTTTTACAGTTACATAGTTTTAACTGTTATCTATCAAACAGTGAAATATCTTTTGCAATAGGTCAAGTAGTTTTTGAGAAAATCTCAACCCTAAAAACTCTCCTGTACATTGCACCTTTCTCTGTGTTCCACCGTACTCAACCATAATAACAAATGTTTATCCTGACAAAGCTGAAACGCAGTAGATTCGTAAATCCATGACAAAGCCAGTCTGTCGTGTAACGTAATTCGAAGCTCTTTCCCAATGCGCATTTGTTCCAAAAATTATGCTTATATTTCAGCATATAAAGTAACTTGACTGATTTACATATAGGCAGGTAGCTATATAAATATGTGGCACAAACTTACTTTTTTAACGGAAAAAAATAACCCAAAAGCATTGATCTCCTATAAACAACTAGATACACAGTCTGCCTTCTAAAAATGTCCGAGCGCAAAGAAGGTCCAAACGGATGAATGGACTCTCATTTGCTTTATTGGATATTATTTGGACGTTAACAATGGACCCTTAATTTGACGTTTTTTAAATTGTTTTAGTAAGACCTTTGTGTATCTAGTTGTTTATAGGAGATCAATGGCCGAAAGCAGTAGATATTGGTGACTAAACAACTCTACGACTTTTCGAAATGTTAATAAATAAATAAAAAATATGTCTCGATTACTTAATTGGAAAGAAAAGTGTTGTTTACTACTTACAACGTTTACAATACCTACTAAACACCGTTTTTCGTTACACCTGTAGAATACAGAAGCCGTATAGAGAATTCATCAATGTCTCTTATAAATTAAACGTCTTACGTACTTACCCTAAACCGTGGCTTAATTAGTGATTTGGTTACCTAGAGATAGACGCGCTAAACCGTGAATTAGTTCTCTAATTACATCAGACGATTTAAGTAATTGTTAACCAAATCGCGTTGTAATTCTAAAACTTTACCTTAATTAAACATACAATGATTATCTATAGTAATGCATTGTAAACAACGTGAATCCAGTAAAGTATAGGCACTGAAGACCAAACCTAACACTTAAGTGTTCGCGTGTATTGCAATAGTTCATTACCAGCATATTGTCTGTCAGGTCAAGCGCCGAACATTCGACAGACCCCCCAAACCATCGCAGACGTCCCTGCCTCGATTCGAGCTAAAGAATCACGACAACCCGTCATCGATATAAAACTGCCATTCCACCGTCTTGCATACACATTCGGCAAATTTTATGCGCACCTTTATTTTAGGCAACCGCTGGCTGAGGGCTGCCAATCGATCGCTCACAACACGCCACGACGATAAATTACTTTTTACGTTCTATAGAAAATTCGAAGAAAGCGCTGCAAGACTATTTGCAAGCAGTCACTCGAGACCGCCAGCCGCCCGCGCTCGTCCCGCATGACAGCATTCGTCCCATTCTATAAAGCCTCCCCCGCTTCCGTGAAGCTGGTCGGAGACCCGAGGGACTTCAGAGACATTCCCCTCCGCGCTAAAAGTGTATGCTTGTCCGAGAGACCGCGCTCCAAATATGTGCGCACGGTCCGCAGCGCCGACAACCGCTTCCGCCATTCAGCAAAATTCTTCCAACAACGACCGCAAACGAACACGAAACGTCCACAAAAAACGAACAAAGTAGTCGTTAAACAACAGAACCGTAAAGTAATCGAGAAAATTCCGTGCGCGATATCCGTCCAAACTTTATCCATACCTATGAAGTATGCGGAACCGGGCCATTCGACCTCCAAAACTCACAACTTATGCAATAGCGAGCGAATCGATAACAGAACTAAGTCTTCTAATCCTCCTAAACAGGTCGGCGAAAACAAGAGGCTGTGCTCGACCGTCGGCTGCGGGAAAGAGACAGAGAACAAGCTGCTGTTGCAGATCAGCGAAGCCAGGCAAGTGTCGGACTTTGAAAGGATTCTTAATTCTAATGCAGTGCTGTGCGAGCGGGCACAGGGCCACGTGTGGCGAGGCTGCCGGGCTCCCGCGGCCTCCGCGGCAGTCGTGCCTCGGCCTCGCTCCTCCTACTCCCTGCACACAGTGAGTCAGGCATACCACTACCTGTTCCGGAGACACGAGGAGTCACTCCAACCCCTCATCGACCGCTACCGCAAAGCGGCCGCTGACGACCACAAATCCTGTCCACCCGCCAGCATCCTAGAAGACAACTGGTACGAGAACTTGCAAGATCTCTCCGAATTCTACGAGGACGATCAAGCCTTGAAACAGGAGATCGAGAACATAACTGACAACATAATCGCTGAAGAGATTAAAGCAGTTGAGGAAATTCCTAAAACCAGTGCTCGGGGTAAGAATTTTAATGTTAATCTGACGGGTTTGCTAGAACTCTGTGTGAACGGTGAAGGTTTCTCTTCCATATCGAACGGCCCCTCGCCTGACTTAGACAAGGGTGTCGATCAAGACGTATACGATGAGAAGGAATGGCTCGCTCCGAGTATGAGCGCATCAGCTCCCCGACAAGACACTCAAGGTAAAGGCGACTCTAGCGTCGAATGCATAGCACAAAATTTGAACTCGGTCAAAATTGATAGTGATGCAAATGTACCGACGATAACCTTCAGCAATTGTTGCGAGGGATTAACGAGAAGCGATCTGCCGGACAATTCCGAAATCGCGATCCATCTGGCCGTGCCCTCCATTGAGAGTATTGACGAGGCCCGACCGCCAATGATGTGACCTTCCAGCTCTAATTGAACTGATTAAATTACTTCATCCGTGACTTGTTAATACTCCGCATTCAAGATGATTGCTTTAGAATCAGAACAAACTATGCCAAAAGAGGTACCGAAAATAGAACCCACGAGTTCGCAAAGAACTTTGCAGCGATCGAGCGCTGTTAGTCAGAAATCCGTTGAAATTATGGTCCATCCGGAGGGGTCGAACAATCCGTTGCACAGATCTAAGTTGGCTCCGAGTCGGTCCACATCGGAGACCCAGTCTTCTGGGAAGAAAATACTGAATTTGAGGAAAACAAAGAATTCTTCGATAGAGTCCACGATGAGTTTGCCGAACCAGAAATCTTTGGACAAGAAGCACGGGAGTCTTCGGCATCAGAAGGCTATCGGGGCGCATTCAGACATAACCCTGAGTACACAGCCGTCCATCACCGACGACCGGAAGGCGCTCAGGGAAGCACTGTATCAGGGTATTTTTCACAGACACAGAAGAACAATTTTCGCGGTTGGTTCATTCCTTAGGATGCTAAGAAGCAAAACGTCTAACTACGACTCGATAAGATCGGACTCTGACGAAATATAGCACCCGTAGAGTTGTAATAGTTATTCCAATTTTTATAAAGTAGTAAAAATGGTGCCACAGACTGATCTAGAGATCGCTTTTGTACTGCGGGGACAAATAAAGTGATGTTATTAGGTAATTTGTAAGACTTTTATTTTATATTTAAGATGTTCCTATATTAGCTCCGTTGTTTTCGTCTCTATCATGGCGGAAGCTCCGTAGGACTATTGTAACAACTGTTGTATCATGTACATCATCATGCGACTCATTATAAGTTGTTGTCATTAAAAAAATATGTTCCATATGCAATTAAAATGTTGCAATAGTAGTTCGGACTTCGGAATTGATGAAAATTCAATATGAAAAAATGCAAGATCAGCAAACTTCTTTAATAATTAGTACTTACATCAATTTCCATTTTATCAATTGTCAATGTTATCGACATAAGGTCTATTAATTTTTTTAATGGCCTTTGGTTGCCAATCAATGTGCGATATTTTTTGGTCAGGAACTTGATTTCTAAAAGTCAAAGTCAAATTTCTTTATTGCAAGTAAGTACCTACACGTTGTGTACATTTTTGCACGTCAACATATTTTTTTAAATTGACATTTACACCACTTTGCAAGGAAAAGGTGCCAACGCTGATGAGTAAAGTGGTAAAAAACTCTCAGCAATCAATCAGCAGCAGCTTCTATAAAACTTATATTACAAAAAATGTGGGGACCTGACACTCTTAAGTTTGTTGCGGATTTGGGTCGCCGCTTAAGGGACAGTGGTAGTGACCCCCGCTCCGGGTCGTATCTCGTCCAAAGTATCTCCATCGCAATCCAGCGCGGTAACGCGGCTAGTGTGATGAGGACCTTTCGACGAGACACGACCCGAGACGGCGCCTTTTACATTTTTTTTTCGAAGTAATTATATATAGCACTAAAACAATAAATTTATTTAATTACTATTCTTATATATAAAAAATATATCTAGCCAACACTACACCTCGTCAAGGCCCGTCCCGCGCGGCAGGGTGCCCCGCGCACTGGCCGCATCGCCCCGCTGCTGTATAGCGAGGCTCAGGCGCTGGGCAAAATACTTTTTTTTTGTATTTTTCATTCAAAAATTGTTTATTACATATTTCAAAAATGTTTAGACTATTTTTGTAAGACATGATTTTAACAACAGTTGTAAGAAACGACACCAATATGTGTTTCCACCGTGGTAGAGGCTGATTTGTTTTTGCGTGCCCCGCTTGTGACTTGCGAAGCGATTTTTAAAACTTAGCTGATACGATTGTTACTGTCCAATTTGTTGCGAACTACTTTATATTGTGACATTGCTGGTTTACGAGTTTAATTGGGTTTTTCATTAAACTCATAGCAATTCAATCGTGAAATAGGATGGGCTCTTTAAATAATATACATCAAAGCACATCAAGTGTAACACTTTGGACCGTTCTTATTATCTGCGTTGTAAGAGTTGAAATCGTACTGCAAGTGTTACCATGATCTGCTGGTGTCCGTACCTTTTTTTTTGTTGTTGCCCAGGAGAAATACATAATGTATACCACCCGTCCGGGGGAACGGGTGATTATGTTGGACTCGCACCAACTAAAACTCCTGGGGTGTTCCGCCTCCGCCACCATGGACAGGACCACGGGTACATCTTTCGAAAACTACCGCGGCCCTGTCGGCGGGTGCCCTTTCGGGCCCGACTCCGGGGGGCCTCGTGCCTCCCCCTTCTCCGCTGAAGGCGCTCCGGAACACGTGGAGCGCCTTCTGGTGTCCGTACCTAGCCTAACCTTTCAAACACTATATGAAATGTATGAAAGTCCAATTCACGATAGCCCTGATTGAAAAGATCGTGTCACAGAAACGCCCCAATTATTTTCTCAATCTATTTAATATTCACAATTGCAACTCTTGCATAGCTAATAAGAACGATACAAAGTTCAAAGTGTTACACATAATTATGGTTTCGAGTGAACCAATTTGAATCACTTAATCGCGTGACCCCTTGCTAACTAACTACCAAGGGCAAGCAACAGTTAATTCCACCTTGGCTTATTTTTCGCTGAAACTATGTTACGCGGTTATCAAGATTTTAAAGTGTAATTTGCAGCAAGCATTTGCACTAAATCGTTTTTAATTGAAATTGCCCAGGCGGGGTACTTCTTGAAGTCCAAACGATATTCTGCGTAGTTAGTTTTTCACTGACGAACTTGTTTAAAGTCAGTTGCAAGTCTGACTAGATAGTTCAGTATGTTGTCTAATTTATTATGTAATGCTGTATCGTCTGTCGATTTGATAAGATAGGCATGACGCCGAGATATTTTACTTTGAACCTCTCTTTGTGGACTAGACACAGCACGTTAGTCTTTTGTTACGTCATTATTATGACCAATTGAACCAAGTGCTTACCTACTATTTGGCTGTTGACAGTCGGAAGAGACCATCAATGGTCTTTTTAATACTTATATAAATATTTAAAAGCAAAGCAAGAAAGAGCGACACATTTTAAAATGGGGTAATGTACTTACAGTTAATTACTATTTTCGTTGCTACAAGCAATGTCACATTATATTGGAAGTAATATTTAGGCCATAAGTTAAGTAAGAGGTAAGCGACCAAACTGAAATATTGTATCGAAATTCATAATAAACGAAGAAATATCGAAGGTCATGCAAATATCATTGGATGCTGTGTCCTTTAATTAATGTAGAGACGCTTTAAATGGAATATGAAAAAGCTTATTAAATATCATGGTAAATATTGATATTTTGCATTTATTCGTCATCTGAACCTAAATCGTTGGATAATAATTTTGTTACAATATTTCAATCAGACTATAAAGACGCTTCGAAACCAACTAGAGAGCTTAAAATTATGTACGTAGTCAAAAAAATATCCACTTTCATACATTATACATACCAAATATGAAAATAAAGCGTTATTTCTAGCATAGCCGTAAATAAAGCAGTTTGTTTTTAATCAGCAATGCTTTTTTATTATAACATATTATTATTAAAAATCTTATTTACATTGCTATGTACTTAACACAACGTATATGCCGAAGTGTCAATACAATTAATAAATGAACCTTAGCATAGCAATTGAATGAATTTGTCAATGTCTTATTAGCAGACCTCGAAATTCCAGCAGTGGAATGACGATTGATGGTCTGAAAGTACCTAATACTTATAGTGAATTAGTAGGCATGGTATTATTATACCTATGTCCACCTAATTTTCACATTAAATGTTGTTGTTCTACTTTTGTAAATAAGGTTCATGTTAGGTGTTTATCCAAAATGAAAAGCGCATTTATAAAATATGAGATTCTATGTCGTGATTTTAAACCGACTGCAGTTTCCGTTTATACTAAAAATAACGTTGTATAAATAAGTAGATTTGTATTCTTTTGCATTGTTGTTAGAATAGATTAGTCTGTAGTCATAGCGCGGAACAAGAATTGTTGAATACACATTTTTGGAACATTTTATGCACTTTTTTATATATTTGTACATCAAAAAAGTTTTTGTATAAACTTGCGCTGTTGTGAGTAGAAGGGTTTTATTAAACATAAATATGATGTCGACTGTAAAGTGAAACTTTTGTTCTAATTGACTTTTAACACGGAACAGCAATCATACTGTTTTTTATAGTTCATGGTTTTGTTATATTTTGAAAGGGACAATTGGTGTGTTGCTCCCGTTGATCTCCTATGAAAAACTAGATACACAGTCTACCTTCTAAAAATGACCGAGCGCAAACAAGGTCCAAACTGATGAATGGACCCTCATTTGCTTTATTGGACATTATTTGGACGTTTTTAAAATTGTTTTAGTAAGACCTTTGTGTATCTAGTTGTTTATAGGAGATCAATGCAATGGTTGCTCCCTAATCGTTTAACACTCTGTGGGGTGATCGCGACTTCAATCGTTTTCATTTTCATTTTTACATTTGAACGAATACATTGCTGCGTTTCGTTGTATTTTGTTAAAACTTGCGAAAACGTTGCAGTAATGTATAGCGTCCATGATGTGTCAAATTGAAAGCGATTACGAGAACGACAGAAGTCGCGATCACTCAACTGTTTTGTTAAACGACTTCTAAAAAACGTGGTTTTTTCTGACTCCAAAACATCATTTCTATTGAAATTATATAAACTACACTAAGAACAAAACGTATTTACTTTATATATCGTACATATAATATTTACATTATATACCAGGAGCTTCGTAATGTTATTACCATAGATAGCTTTTTTACATTAGTGAGTAGATATAATATTATTTTGTAAAAATATATCAATTAATTTTAATGCATTATTTCCATTGATATACGTAATTTTAATTAATTTGGATAACGTTAGTTGTTAATTTGTGTTATCGATTTATTTTACATAATTAACTAAAAGTAAACAAACAAATAATTGTTGATTTAATTTTAAGTGTATCACCTAATTATATTTTAAATGTGTAATTTAGTTTTTAAAAACGAATACTGTTATGTTTAATGACAAATACTTATATCGTATTTCATTACAATTAAGCTTAACTCAATTTGAAGTTAAATATATTACTTATAATTTATAATAGACTTTAATATCCATCAAAATAAATCAGTAGTGTCACGCTATCATGGCATTTTTCTTCGACAAGTGCAGAAGTTTTTATAGCATTTAATTCTTTAATTATTGCTTTACTACAAATTGTACTGATAGATTCCGAAAAATATAAGCATAAAATGTGTTTTATTGGATTTCAAATCATATTATAATTCTTGGTACAGTTATCGGCAGCTAAATTGACTCAAAATGGTGGTAGTTCGTGAATTTAGACTCAACAGCAGATTAATAGTAGATAACACTTTTTACACTTCATGTGAATTCGACTAGGATTTTATTGTAGATTGTGTTCACATTGTCGTCGCTATTTTGGGTCTACTTAGCTACTGGGGTCTGTAGGTACGGTGGAACACAGAGAAATGTGTACAGGATAGTTTTTAAGGTTGAGATTTTCTCAAACACTACTTGATCTATTGCATTAATTCTCTTACTGTTAAACATATAAAAGTTAAAACTATGTTCTGTAAAAGAATTATTAAAATCGGTCCAGTAGTTCTTGAGAAAATCTCAACCTTATTGAGGCCCCCTGTATACTTATCTCTGTATTCGTGTGTACCTACGAGTACTTTGGCATAAGACAAGAAAGCATTATCATCTAATAATTACCTATAATACTACCTATTGCAAATATTATTTATACAGCGTACCATATAATTTCCAGAAGTGCCTGGGCAGTTTATGAAGTTAATGATTTACGCTATGTAGCTGCGACTACAACCAAGCTTGAGTAATTAGCAGTCCGTACATTTGTTTCTTGATAATGGAATATTTTTAATTTAATAATTTTATTGTAGATCATTCCTTTGTCTTTTGTGAATCAAATTATTCGAATCGTTTTAACAGCAAGGAAAAATAAGACTGTGTATTAATGATATGACTTTAATTGAGGAAAAAGTTTCATTCTGTTTTTTTTAATAATGTAATACAATACTGGCAATATACAATTTGTTTTATTTTGACCATGAATCCTGTCCCTAAATAATTTATTTAAATAACGAAACCTTAAAACAAATATGATGGTTGATAAGTATGATAAGATGGTTTCCTGGGCCGTTTTGAGAGCACTCGGTGAATGTACGTAAGTTTTTCCGTCGAAAAACTGAGGATAACTCATTGGTGCATGGCTACCATAGCTGGGAATCGAACCTGGGACCTCCGTATCGCAAGTCCACTGCGCCACCGAGCGGATCACGGATATAGGTACCTTCAATACCTACTCGTTATAGGTATAATATCAATATCGCTGCATGCATGTCAACGAGAAGGTTCTATTTCTGTAAATATTCCATGTCCATTAACGCCATAGCTTTTACGTAATGATCGCAAAGTGACCGGGGTGCGGCGTAGGTGGGTACAGGCACACTCAGATAAAATATGCCAGCATATTGATATAAAACTACTTCCGTAGCATGATAGGGATAAGAAAACAAGACAAAGTGAGAAGTAGTACAATAAGAGAGAAAACCAAAGTAGTAGATATTATCACCCGAATGGACCAACAAAAATGGAGATGGACAGGACACATGATCAGAGACTCCCAAGACAAATGGAGCAAAAGCGTGACTGATTGGTATCCCAGAGATGGAAAGCGCAACAGAGGACGTCAACAAACGAGATGGGAAGATGACCTGAAACTCGCGGTTGGACACGAGACAGATCCCAGTGGAAAATGTTGGAGGAGGCCTATGCCAAGAGGCACACTGAACTACGGGACATACTGTGACAAAACCCTCAAAAATACTATTTTATGTAGTTCAGAATAAAAGGCTTATTATTATTATTACTTCCGTAGTTACTTTCTGTGCTAGTTGAAAGCAGAGATACGTAGGTATACAGGTTGTTTCATTATGGTTGAGGTTTTCTTAAGAACCTCGATCAACTCTGTAAGATAGCTTAAAGCGCGGTTTTTTTTCCTTACTTATCTGCCAGCAGTCCATATGGACTTTTATCAGATGTGAATGTCAGGTAGTATGTAGGCGCTACATTCAGCAACGCAGCTCCCCTCATGTGTTACTGCTTGGTGGGACACGCGAGACATTAGTTCCGTTTTAGTATTTTTGGACATCTTGAAGTGTCTAGCAATTCAACAGCAAGTTGGTTTGGATGTTTTCAGAGTGGTTCCTTGTATCGCTCTATGTTGTTGCTAATTTCCTGCGTGACAGTTGGAAAGTTCAGATATTCGTGTTTTTATTGATTTCTAGCGAACCACAGGCTGATGTCAGGGTTCTCAGTATGCCATTCTGAGCTCTTTGGAGCGCGGCCTATGGAAATAAAAGATTTAAAAAATCTTAATTTCATGTACAAGCGTTAGATAGAATTAATAGTCGCCAGCTGTGTTCGATTTCTTTAAGTCTCTATACACCTTAATACACACGTGTCATACATAATGTACTAAATGCGTCAGAGCCTACTATTTATTAGGTGTGTTGCTAGTCGCTGGATACTAAACTATTGATGACTGATTGCTGGCATCTACCTATGTTGTAACCGACCTCACTGTCAATAAAACGAAACGACTTACGACTCGGTGACAACGTAAGCTATACAGAGTGGTTAAGTAACGGTAAGCCGAAGGTATCGGTAATTGAAAACTTTTGTTGTAGGTACGACTTTTTGAATAAAATTGTTTTAAGAACCTAGGAATCCTAGAATAATTTGAGAACATACTGCATGCAGCTCTCATAAATAAATGTTACGTAAGTATATATGACCAAATATTATTATAATAATAATTCTTTATTGCAGGCATAAAAAACCCATAAAAATACAAAATAAATACAATAAAATAAAGCTTCCATTTGGACCTAATGGTCCTTACGTCAGTCTTAACCTACTTTCGGTTCTCGCTCCGGTGCACAGACAGCCAATGACGAAATATTGGGCTGGAGAGGTCGTCACTCACCATCATCAGTATGCTATTGTCAGAGCCACGCAGTCTGCTCCAGAAGGAAGCAATACGAGCTCTGACAATAGCAAAGAAGTCGGTCACCCGCGCCTCAGCGAACATGCTCGAGGCGCTGCAGAAACGCGGCAGTCGCATGAGGGTATATTGACTTCCATGAAAGAGTAACTACGCTCCTTTTACAATATTTAATCATAGAACAAAAGTAATGTTATTGCTGTTCAAACAATTTTGTAGGTATATGGTTGGTTACTAGCTCTTTGACTAAATAGAAAAGGATCCAGAGTCGAGCCTTGGTGTACTCCCACTCCAGGAAAGGTTTGTATCATACTTAGATTCCTACGATCTAAAATACCTTTAATGAAGATAGATTTAGATTATAATGTCGCAGGTTAGATAAATATGCCTGTATCTTGTACCTAGTATCTAGATATACACGCCTTTGCCTCATCTACACTCAGTCAAATGCTTAAGCAAGTACTAAAGTTCTTAATTATAAATAAATAAAAGAAATTGTATGTCGAAATAAGAGTTTATTATTTCTGTAACTTCATTCTCTATTTCCAAAGCAATATTAGAATTACAGTAACTATAATAATAACTACACAACAATAATTATATCGATAAGGATATACACTATCAGCCAAAAATATAAAACTTTGGTTTCTAGCTCATTCAATTGTAATATATTACAAATTTTAATAATAATCGTATAAATTGGTGTTATTTTATATATATTTTTAGCAATTTGAGTATTTGTGGATTTGAATTTATAAGGTGCTAATAACTAATTTGGATAAAATTAAAACTACGGATTTATATGGTGCTAAAAACGAATTTGGATAAAACTATGTGTGATTCTATCGTAACCACCAAAATGTAATCCTAAACCTAAACGCAACTGTCCCGGTCACTCATATGCTATATTACGCAAGAGTGAGCAGGACACCGTGTTTAGAGTCGATTAAATTTAGCGTGCCACACTAGAATCGCCACAAATCTGATGATTATTCATAAAGTCCAATTTAAAACAATAAGGGACTAGACCGCCACTTTTTGCAAGCATTTACATAATAGTTAAAAAAAGAAAATTTACATTTAAATAACACATCATTAAAGATGAATATTTACAAAATCATATTATGTAAACAAACAATACACATAGCTTAAGGCACATAGAACAAGCTGGCTTCAAGCCTAATCAACTGTTAGGACATTATCTACAAACTTGGCCCCCGAAAATAACGCTGTCTCTAATATTTATCTACATCACACGGGATTCATAAACTATACACATTAATTTCCTATTATAATGTACGTGAATATATTATTTATAGAGCCTCTGACAGTCTTTCCAAAAATATATATATTGCTTCACAATCACAACACTGATCTGGATGTAATTTTGGACAAAATTGTTAATTTCATAAATTCTCTATACATAATAGTTATAAACATTTCATTTTACATAGGCACCTGAATTCAAAGAGATGCTGATGGACATTATACATGTATAGCTTAGTACGGTCTGCCACTGATAAAGGTGTACATAAGAGTTTATAAGGTTGAGATTTTCTCAAAAAGTAAGTAACTTATTTTTGAAATTTCTTTACAATTACATAGTGTGTATTTTAAACTATCTACTAGTAAAAGAATTTTTACAATCGGTCTAGTAGTTCCTGAGAAAATCTCAATCTTATTGAGTGAGACCCACGTTTATCTCTGTTTCAAATACGAACGATCCCACTGGTTCTCGAATACAAAATTCAAATGCCTTTGTGATTTTATTAAATTTGCGAAAAATAGCTCTACCAAGATTTGTTAGCAATAGAGATCAAAATAGAATTCTATTTTCTCTTACATTTACGGACTTCCACATATCACAACATCGTCTATATACACAAACACAGTAAACTAACTATACGTTAGCAGTCACGTTTTTCGTACCCTGAAATCAGTCCTTCGAAATTCACTGCCCGAAATATTCTCGACATTAATTTCTGCTACTGAAAGTAATACAAATTAAGCTTATTGGATGTCATTCTGTTATGAACTTGCATTAGATGATAATCAATTGGCAAGTCCAAATTTGACTGAACCTTTTCTTATCGGAAGATTCAACAGTAACATTCATAATTTCTGTTAACTATAATATTGGTTTTAATTCTGGCGTGCATCTTCTTAAAACTAAATCTAAGAAGTCTAAAAGCGCGTCCCTTTCTGACACTAAAGTTACAATAAGGATGACACTACCTTTAAAACTGTTTCAATTAGCTTAAAAATAGAAAACGCACACACGAATCTCTACTAATATTGATTTTGAATGCTCAATTAACTGACCATTAAATTGTAAGTCATTACATCAAATATTTATATGCATACGGATTACACTTAGTTTTATGGTTAAAGCCTTCAGACCAATAATTTCGACAGGTTTCGTTCGATGAAACTTTATCCTTCATGCGTTTTGACGGTCTTTTTCATGGTCAGTCGAAACTGTCGATCTAAACACCTCCTTCACCAAATAAGTGAGTGAATCCGTATATATTTAATAATTTACATGAATTGGATGATAAATCTCATATGTGACTTCTAAATCAACGTTTTTATCCTTCAAAATCACGTTTTCTTCTTCCCCTTGTTGTCTTCGAGGAATATTTCCTTGAACTCGTTGAGGAGTATCTCGACGACGTGGTTCTGTTGTATGCAGTCGATGGCGATGTTGTGGGCCTGCTCGGCCGGCGCCCAGAGGAGGGTGGGGCCGAACACGATGGCTAAGTTCGCTGTGTGCATTCTGTTGCGCTCGCTGTATTGGGTTACCCTGAGGATATAATGATTTTCATTACTTACTTACCAATTGCAATTATAAAAGGGCCTACAGTGAGCCAACTAGCGCCGCCAACCTTGAAAAAAAATAATAGCTTCCAATTTAATCAATTGTATTAAAAAAAGTTATTTACAAAACGTTTACTAGGATGAATACTATTTTTCAATATACAATACATGGCATAATTGCGACAAGCTAAGTTGTAGTTCACAAATGTGCCAAAAACGGCCGTTTTTCGCAATTATGTGAACTACAACTCACCGACATTGAATCACGTTATAAATAAGCATTTAGAAAATAGTATTTATCGTAATAAACATTTCGTAAATAGCTTTTTTAATAAAATCTATTATTATTTGTTCCGATTCGATATCCGGAATCCATCTTGAGTCAAGCACTCTTCTTTGTGGCCAGTAAGTCAATGACTTCCTCCCTTCGGGCGCTCGCCGCGCCCTCTACCGGATGATGACGTGTTGGCGGCGGTGGGGGCCGAAGCCTTCGTGCGGCGCGCGCGCCATTTTTGTTTCATTATAGCGTCGTCTTTCGTGGCGAATTATCAATTCTGTCGACGACGACTTTTAGTTTTTATAAGAAAATTTTGTTGTAATTTTCTATTTTGAACTTACTTATTTTTCAAATAATCTGTGCCGGAGTGAGTTTCGAAAAATAATAGTAGTTATATCCTCCCTTCGTGATGTAATGCGGTAATAGTGAAAAAGTGTATACTGGTGCATCAAATAGTGAGAATACGGATAACATCGCTCGCTTCGTACGCAAGAGCCGCCCCAGCGCGGCAAAACAGCGCCTCGTCGAAGAACTGCGTGGTCGTAAGTCCGTAACATGTGAGCCACGTGGGTAATGTACAATATGAGTATCTATCACATCAAAGTAACTGACTCATTTATATGTCGACTCATGTAGTCACTACACTAATGAGAACGTCTTAACCCATCAAATATGCCTAACTCGTAAAACATTGCTAGCAAATAGTGATAAATGGTACAATTGACTTTGGATCGTAACCACCGAGTATGGTCTCGAATAAAGTCTAATCTAAATTATACGATAAATGCTGTTATTCATAGACCTAGTTAAACCTCACTTCCTTTAAATCCTTTATATTTCACGTTTTAAGAAACGTTATTAGTATTCAATTCGATTTTCTGATGTACAAAAAGAAAGCTGACTATCCCTGGATTTAGTTAGGCATGAATGATGAATTAAAACGTTTTGAAACCCCTACGAGTGATGTACCGTTGTCATTTGTGGGAACGTTCTTTTGCGGCCCTGTAGATTGCTATGATGAAATGATAAATTACGTAATACATTGCAAACTCTTGATCGACTGGGCAGCCAATATAAATACCACGTTGTCACCAACAATTATTTAAAAAATAAATCTACCTACATCAGGTTATGTGAGCTTGTTTTGCTAATAGCATGCGTCAGGCGAGCAGACTTTATTCATTTACGCTGAAAGTCTCTTTTGAAACAAATCTTTTTAGTTCCTTGCAAAAACTTACCTACCTCCAAAAAAAAAGGGGGGAGGGGGCGAAAAGTTGTCCTTCGCAACCAAATCCATACAACGGGGCCCCGTTACCTCTCATCTACCTCTAACCAGAATCGAGATAATTCAAATGACTGAATGAGCATCTACAGGTAAACAATTACTTTTTTGTCGTGACATCGCCTACCAATTCAAAAGTTCTACAGAGAGATCATTCGCTTCATGAAGTTAAAACAATTGAAAAGGTTAGAAGCCTATATACCGTTCATTATCAGTCCCCTGCTGGACATAGGCCTCTCCCAGGGCACGGTACTTGGTCCGATTTCCGGTTTTATGAAATGGAATTGAAATGAATTATTTAATTTGTTATTCATTATCTAATATGTATTCAAAATGTCATCATCAGCCCGTATGCGTCCACTGCTGGACGTAGGCTTTTCGAATGACGCGCCACTCATCACGATTCTCAGCTTCTGCATCCAGTTCCTGCTAGTCACCTTGAACAGCTCATCCCTCCACCTGGTCGGAGGCGTCTCATACTACGTTTAGTCGCTCGTAACCTACATTAGATAACTCTTCTACATCGGTTCTACTAGAGACGTGACCGGCTCACGGCCACTTTAGATGATGATCCTAAGAAAGCTCAACTATTTTTGGTCTCTGTCGATCCTTTCACCAACAAAATTTATTGCTTTTATTTAATAAAAACAAGGGTCGTCGCGCAACTTGGTTGCCCCAGACGAGATCTGCAGACTTCAGAATTATTAAACATAAGCACCCTCTTTTATATTGAAGTCTACGCTAGTATTTCAGAATCGCTGCGTAATGGAATATTTCAAAACTGAAACGACTATTCACACACGCACACAACGGCGACTCAACAGCTAATCAGAATCGACTATGACAACAAATTCAGAGCCTGGTGGAGACTCCGCGAGGATAAAAGCAGACAGACACGTCTCCGAGCTATCTATCCACTTTCCTTCTGTTGCCAAAGCAGGATGGATCGCATTGGCCTTTTTGTAGGCACCGAGACACGAGGACGTTCGCATCAGTTACCAATTGGATCGCCGAATACATGAGGAGCCATACACAGTATCAGATGGGCCGTTTATTCGGGCGATTTTCTTTTCAAACACAGTCACATGAGAAGCTACTAGATCAGATAAGGTTCTGTGAATTTGATGCAACGTCATGACAAGCAATTTTTGACAAATCTGTGCTGGTTCCGACGCGCTGCCTACAGTTTCTGGGCATCATATACCAAGCCCCTGTCGAAACCAAAGTGTCTAACGCTACGCATGACACTACAGCACCAGATGTCATCAGGCAGTTGGTCCCTCACACAGGCCCAGTCCCTACTGGGGTGACTCAACTTTGCCACCTTCTTGATTCTCAGCAGCACGGAAAGCTAGGAGATCAAATATGGTTCACAATGGATTTGATGCAACGATTAGGCTGGACGATTTCGACAAATCTGTGCTGGTTCCGACACGCCATCTAGAGTTCTGGTCATCATATGGGACACCATGCAAACCCCTGTCGGAACCAAAGTGTCTACGCTACGCATGGCACTACTGCACTAGATGTCGTCAGGCAGTTGGTCCCTCACACAGGCCCAGTTCCTACTGGGGTGACTCAACTATGCCACCTTTTTGATTTGCAGAGAAAGGCTATACTGTCGACCAATACAGCACCACAGTCGACAGCTTCCAAAGGCATACTCGTACAGGCGGTCACAAATCATCGCCAGACCCAGTGCTTGCCGGCATGCGACGGTGGCCGGACGCCACCTCGGGAGCAACACCGATACATACAGACCTGATTTCGCATATGCTAACCACAGACGCGTCCGACATCAGTTGTGAAAACAAACATGACAGGTCAGTAAATGAACAATCAGCAGACATGGGATATGAATCTTCTATGCAGTTCACGCAACCGTTTTCCATAAGCGCCATCTGTTACGCAATGCGCATATTCTTTTACGCACAGACAACCGCACTATTGAAGCGTATATTGACATGGTGGGACCAAATCGAAGAAGCATCTGAACCTGACTCATCAGCAGTGAGCTCTTCTGGACGAGCTGGATATAAGCCTGACAGCGCAGTTTTTTTCCAGGCAGATTCAGCGCAAAAGTAATTTGCTTCGTCACGTGGGAAAGCATGCCCGAAATGACATCTCATGCCCCCAGCTGCGGAGATGATATTCTAAATACACATATGACACACACAGAATATGGACTGGTCGCCTCGATAACGGCACAGGCGGTACCGAGGTTTGTGTCTGAACCGCCAGGATAACCAACCTATATTATACAACGCACAACGCTTTCCGTCGGCAGTGGGAGTTCAAATTGGCGTGGTTGCTTCTCCCTCCAAACCTGATTCCGCAAATACTATCAGATCTGAATGCAGCTCGAGGTCAGTACATTCTTATAGCACCGAATTGAAGCTGGATGGATGGTGGATCTGCAATAGCGGTCAATTCTGAACCTATACCGCATCCCGCACCCTACACAAGCTCTGATCGACACTCAATCGACATTGGTTCGGATGCTTGGCTGATCCTGGGTGTGTTGAACTAATTCAAGACTGGACTGAGCATATACGATCACTACTTTTGTCTAGTAGGAGAACCAATGGTAAGCCGGGTGCACTGCATGCCCGAATCATTCGACTTCGAAAATCCCTGACCCATCTACGGCAAGGGCATAGCATTTATAACAATTCTAGTACATACATAAATCAGTTTACATTTACTAAATCCCACTTCAGATAATAATTCGTTTTTCAAATTTTTTATTTGTTTTGTCAAACCACAACGTATTTGTGACCCAGAATAACCCTGTTACGCTGTCTGAGTGGCAATATACCGGACGACAGCAATCTGGGTGAGGTTTGTAGACGCACCGCGGTACTTCTGTTACTAGCACCGGGACGTACAGTTCACGGGCTAACACTGCGGATCATCATTGATCGACGGTTGAGAAGCAATCATTTTGTTGCCTGCATTATATCATAAACGGACACCTTAAATTGCAGACAATCGGGTTTGTGTGAACATGTTTCTCTATCACACTATTTCGAAACGGCTTAACATAAATGTCGAAATTCCCTTTCATATATTTTCTCTAACTCTACACATTATAACATCGTCAATACTTAATTTTAAAACCAGGAGAAATCAAACACGTCACTCAAGATGGATTCCGGATATCGAATCGGAACAAATAATAGAGAGTTTTAACAAACAATAAAACTTACCTATTATTTTTCCTGAGATATCCGGAATCCAGGTAATCCCTACCTGGTACCTATCATGAGCTCTATAATGAAACAAAAATGGCGCGCGCGCCGCACGAAGGCTTCGGCCCCCACCGCCGCCAACACGTCATCATCCGGTAGAGGGCGCGGCGAGCGCCCGAAGGGAGGAAGTCATTGACTTACTGGCCACAAAGAAGAGTGCTTGACTCAAGATGGATTCCGGATATCTCAGGAAAAATAATAGGTAAGTTTTATTGTTTGTTAAAACTCTCTATATTGGAAGATATTAGCTTTTCAAGATTGGCGGCGCTAGTTGGCTCATGGAAGGCTCTTAAGAATAAAGTCTTGGCACACAACTTAAATTAAACACAGCTATGAATGGTAGTAGTCATTTTCATAACTATACCGCAAGGCTGCACTTCTCCCCCGAAGTTAGGGGTCGTTTAGCAGCCTTTTTAGATACCTATTTCAGAGTTGGAAGCCGGAAGTTGTTTTTAAAATGATTTTAATTGATGTTTCTTTTTTCGGCTACTTAAAGGTAACTCAGTTTTTTCCAATTCCTGGTTCTCCACAATTTCGCTATAATACTTTGTGACGTGGACCCATATTTAATAGTTTGCGGGCAGACTGTTTGCCTCCCATATATTTTAAATGGAGCGGTCATACAATGCGTACTGTACGGTTTTTGCCTGATAGGTCCACAGCCTTATTGGTTGCAAACATTGATCTCCTATAAACAACTATATACACCCTCTGCCTTCTAAAAATGTCCGAGCGCAAAGATGAATGGACCCTCATTTGCTTTATTGGACATTATTTGGACGATAACAATGGACCCTTATTTGGACTTCTTTTAAATTGTTTTAGTAAGACCTTTGTGTATTTAGTTGTTTATAGGAGATCAATGGTTGCAAAGAAAAATTAGAGTAAAAACATAATGGGAATTAATTATTCTTATTATTTTCGGGTATTTTACCTCAGTAAGTGTTCCAACAAGTACTTGAGCGTGTCTCTGTTGCATTGAGGTAAAGTGTGCACGATGTCTCGGAATTCCTTTAGCTTCGCTTCCCTTGGTTTTATTGCTGAAAATAAATATTGAATTCGTGAATACTTACAAGGCACATTTAACGAGGTAGACCCGGTTGGTCCACATCTCGGGTGATCCCAGAGCTGGCAGCTACCTCGCTCAGCGGTAAAGTATTGCCATACAGCGAGGAAATGCTGCCAGCGCCCTGGGCACCATGCCACAGAACGGGGACCTCGACGACGTGTTCGTTCTTTAGTTTGTAGTTTTATTTCACAAGTATTTTGTTATAGATACAAAGTTAGTTTTATTTTGTAGTAATTCGTTTTTTTTTTGCAATAAAGCTCTTATTCAGTTTAACGGGTCTTGACTTGAATAATTTAATAAAGTAATAGAAATTCATTGCTGCAATCACTAATGAATATTTTAGGCATTAATCATCATTCCACAGCTGGACGTAGGCCTCTCCCAAAGCACACCATTCAACCCGATTCTCGGCCTTTTGCATCCAGTCTCTGCCAGCCAAAGACCACTTACACCATAGACCTGCCCCCTTACCATGAACTCTTATAGCAGGATTACTTTCATAATACTTTGTTACTTCGTACAATGACGACCTTAATGAGCTTACTTTAAGGTCGTCATTGTACGAAGTAACAAATTATTATTGAAGTAATCCTGCTATAAGAGTTCATGGTAAGGGGGCTGTAAAAGGAGGGCGCCCGTGTCTGTCCGCATATAAGCGCAAAATTGTTTACCCTAGAGATATTATCGACATGGACGCATCTCTTTAATACGGCACCCCTGTCCCCCGCTTGAAAAGCAGCGTTTGACAGAATTTTTCGCTTGCAAATATGTACCGATTTCATGTCTATTTGATAAGTATTCTGTGCTGCCAGCCCCTACGTATCTATAGCGCTAATTGTCTTGTAAAAACCCTGTTCAAAAACCTATCTACAACAATATCAGCTTTAAACTGGGTAAATTATTGGCGAATAAGGAAAACCACATTTGTCTGCATTCGGCCGCTATACAGCATGCATCCAGCTATAGTATGACCGTCTAAATCAGTCTTCGCCTGCGCGGTACAGGGACGCGGGGGTATGACGACAACGGGGACCGAGAGAGGTGCGGGGGCGGGCGCATTTCTGTTACAACTCACCTCGCCCACCCCGCACCTCTCTCGGTCCCCGTTGTCGTCCTACCCCCGCATCTCTGTACCGCGCAGGCGAAGACTGATTTAGACGGTCATACTATACCTTGCGAAGGTCATCCATCCATCTGGACTCCAGATTCTGGAGTAACGTATATTGAACTGTGGGTTTAAAAATGCAACGCAATTCCTCTGATGGCAATTCATTCAGCAACTGTAACTGCTAGGAACTGTCATTCACAGCAGAAGCCGAGCCTTGGGTGGACACATGTGGGTGCCACCCGAGGATATCAAGACTCTCTCACCCAAGTGCATTGTACGGTTCCTGAGGGACGTTGGCCTAGGGAGCGAGATATAAGAGCTCGGTGCGCGGCCACAATAGACCTTTGAGGTCGCAGTGACCCTTGGGCAACACCGTGATACCAAATAATAATAATAATAACTGCTAGGAATTCGGGAAATGAATCATCAGTACCTTGTACTATTACTTGTCCTGTGCTATCAGATAAATTGAGCAATGACTCCTTTTTAGAACCGCTGAAGTCTTGGCGATTCCGGAATTCGGAAAATGAATTGCCATCAGAGGAATAGCGCAATGATGCCCTTTTAGCCTAGCTGATACTCACAACAAGCCGCCAGCACTCTGTCGAATATGCTGCACGGTATTAGAGGTTCCTTCAGCTCCCTGAAGAACAGTTTCAGCGAGCCCGTCAACACGTGGATGTCGGTGTTGTTCTCGATCACTGACATGTGGTTCTGGTCAACCTGCAAAGTAGAAAGCCGGTAAATGTTCAGTTCTTATTGCGATAATATCATCATTTTGGACGAAGCAGCTCGACAGTCACGTTCATTCCCGACTTTTGATAATTGCTTGAAACTCAGATCTTGCATAAATTATCCAATAACCTCACCATACTGTCATTCGCGAACATTTTCTGATTAATTTAACGCGATATTAACATTGATTTCCTATAAACAACTAGATACATAAAGGTCCAAATAATGTCCAATAAAGCAAATGATTCATTGGTCCATTCATCCGTTTGGACCTTTTTAGAAGGCAGACTGTGTATCTAGTTGTTTATAGGAGATCAATGGATATTAAACACAAAATAACCACTGTAGACATTAAAAGGAAAATTATCAAATAATTTCGCAACCGCCATAATAATAATAATTTCCCGCCATTTTCAAGAGAACTGATTTGATATTTGATAAAACAGTTGAATATAAAAACGATATATATTTTTCTAAGTTACCCACCTCTAACCGAATCTTCTGTACTTGACTCAGATTCCCACTGGCTCTGTACAGTCCATCTGTGGACATGTTGTCTTCGCAGCTCTCTATCTCCTTCACACAGGCGACCACGAAATCAGGAACTCTTGGGCTGACATTGGGACAGACTTCCTCAAGCTTTCGGCCGAAGACTGGCTCCTCTGATGAGAAAAAGTTCTGGTTAGTTATAAATAAATTAGCTCAGCAAGCGCCTGAGGGAGGCGACGGGTGACCCTCGTGCTGGCGGCGCGCTCGCGCAGAGGCTGAGCCTAGCCATACAGCGCGGGAATGCCGCCAGCGTGATGGGCACCCTCCCAAGAGGGCCAAGTTTTTTAGAATGTTAGGTAGATTTTTAGTTTAGTTTTTAATGTATTTTTAAGTAGTTTAGTTTTATTATATTTGTGTAAGATTTCTTGTATAAATAATTGGTAATTTGACATCGAAAATAATTTATGTTCATTAGCATTCCATTACAAAATGACTGGTTGAACATCGGACGCATTAAAGGTAAACTAGTACATTATCTACATCTCTCATACTTAAAAAAAAGTAATTTTATAAATACTCTAGTTACTCTAGTGCGCGAAGAAACGTCACCGGCGACGCGGGCGTGGCGCGCTCACCTTGAGAAAGACCGTCGAAATCGGTCAAAACTGTCGGTCTAATTGCCGACTTCAACAATATAAGTGAGTGATATCCCTTTATATATAATAACTCTAGTTACCTATACGCCATTTGTTAATCTCGGCAGATTTTTTTTAACCTGACTGCCTGTTTATAGAAGTTTGATGTTTTTGTTATTTCTACAGTAACTGTTGATTACCAGTATCGATAACCTTTCCATAGGCAATAATAATTTATGTTGGGCTTTCTTAAAGGAAAAAAACATTTTCCAAGGACCAATAAAATTACTATTTCCTCATCCTTACTTAATTATTTCGAAACGACCGCGAAAAATTCTTATAAGTAGTTACTTACTCGTATTTTCATTTTGACGTATGGACGTGATACAATATTTTTGCAAGTTTTAAATAAACGACGAAGATACAGACTGTATAAGAAACAGTGGGGTGACCGCGATTTCCAATCGTTATCGTAATCGCTTTCAACACATCACATGGACACTATACATTGCTGCTATGTTTTTGCAAGTTTTAACAAACGACAACGAAACGCAGCAATGTATATCGTTCAAGTGTCAAAATGAAAACGATAACGAAAACAATTGAAGTCGCGGTTACCACCCAGACTGTATAATCATTAAAGTAGGAAATTTCGTAGGCGGTATACCCTGGGTGTTAAATCTAAAACTAAATTCTACAACTAAAACTACTTACACCAATCTACAACCATTCACCGTAAAGGAGATTAAGGATAAGGTTAAAAATTCAAAATAAAACAAAATAATAAGTGTAAACCAATTTCTTTTTACAGGTGTTTAAGTACATACAAATTACATCCACACACATTTCAATCTAACTACACTACTTACCATTTTCAATGCGATAACTCTGCAAAAGCTACGAATACATTGAAGATTATGTCCTATTTCACTAAAGAAACTCAGGAATTAAATAAAGCAATGAAAATGTCACGTATTTAGCAACAGATAATGAAAATTGATTCAAGCAATTCAGTCTCCAGTAAGTCTATCCATTTATCAATGTCAAGTTTGCTACATAATTACTTTTAGATAAATGTCTTAATTCATTTAGCTTATGAGACAAAATGGCTCTAGAAATGAATCTCCAATCTAAACAAAAGTTTACTATTACCATATCTACAAAAATATATCATCAACATTGTATTTGCGTAACTTTTTATAATTTCAACTCGTATTTTAACCCATGCATTGAACTGACCCAAGCAATCTAAAATGAGCAAATAATATAAGTATACAAACCTCTACGGAAATATTAATTCAAACCCATTGATCTTCTATAAACAACTAGATACAGTCTTTTTTTTTACCCAGGTAAAACATGCTCGATCATGTGTCACCACGCCCGGGGGAGCGTGTTGGTTATGTCGGACTCACCGCATACCGACTAGACGTCCTGGGGTGTTCCACCTCGTGCCATACTCGCCGAGCCACGGGAAACTGTGATACAACCGCGACCCGACTGGCTAGATACACAATCTGCCTTCTAAAAATGTTCGAGCGCAAAGAAGGTCCAAACGGATGAATGGATCCTTTGCTTTATTGGACATTATTTGGACGTTAACAATGGACCCTTATTTGGACGTTTTTTAAATTGTTTTAGTAAGACCTTTGTGTATTTAGTTGTTTATAGGAGATCAATGATCAAACCACACCATTCTACTATTAAAAATACCAAAATGGTGAATACAATATCAACCGAAAAATGTGCAAAATTCCACACCAATATATAATTTAAATCCAACCTTGGTAGATTCCTTTCTTGACGAGCGAGTCCATTGTCGGCCGTTTAGCGAAGAAGTTTCTTAATCTTCTTTTAACATGTGACTTGGGAATTGAGACTTCGGTAGAATCGCTGAGATCCTCGTTACTACTGCCTCCTGCTGAAAAGATAACAGCGTAGTAGAGAAGAAAAGAAAAAGAACAGAAGAAGGTCTTTCTAAATAGAAAGTTAATTGTAAGGAAGCAACAGAATAAGAAAAGTGTTAGAGATATAAAGTAGAATACAATATACAACATATCACCCCAAGCAAGACTAGAGGTTAAGAACCGAAAAGAACTTTAAAGCAGATTAGTAAACTAAAGACTGACATTTAAAACAAGAGCAAGTAATAATGTATTAAGATTTTAACGCTTAGGTTTATACCAATGGACTCCTATAAGTTGTTTAACTCTTTTTAACCGACTTCCAAAAAAGTATTAATGATGACTCATACTAATCTATAGAAATGTAAAAACTATGAATTTATAAGAAAGGTACTCGTATAAGAGGTTTAGCTACAGTATCTGGTGATAAAAGATGACGTCGTAAACTTAACTGATTATGATTAGAAATGAATTATAGAATTTGGAGCATCGACAGTTGCTTAAGAAATAAGACTAAAGAAGTATTTGGTTGACATAAAACATGTAAAATTTATGTTAGAAAAGACATACACATTATCAGTAGAAATTTCGGTAAATCAACGCTGCTACTTACATTAACACTCCTATTTATTTATAATCCCACTTTCTATATCATCAAGCAAGACAATGTACGAGTAAATACGTGTTAATAACTGTAGTATTTTCAGAAATCTTTTTGAATTTCTTAAAGTTATCTTAACAGGAATGTTTTACAATTCTTTGAATAGGTATAATACAGAGAATTGAATTTTGTGAATATGATGATAAACTAAATAGATAAGCTATCTATCGACGATAGAGATATGTAAGTGTATCTCAACTTTGTTAATTCACGATTAAGCAACGCCACTGATATATTTTCAAAAGCGGATATGAAAAATATTCCATAATTTTCATTGCATTCGAAGGTCCAATATTCGAATTAGATTAAAATTAAAATTTTGACGAAAGTAAGGAATTACGGGAATGGTTGTAAATTAAATTAAAGACCTGTCGGGGCGGCTCGTGGAGTCCACACGTGACCAAAATGCTGGCCTGTATTTCGCCCAAAGGATCAGCCTAGCGATCCAGAGGGGAAATGCCGCCAGCATTTTGGGCACGTTGCCGGACAACGGGGATCGGTTGAACTATCTGTAATGCTAAGTCATTCAGATAGTTCAACCGACCTAATGTACATATAGTTTTTAGTTTAGTTGTAAATTAATATTTTAAAAAGTATGTTTTAGTTAGATTTTTCCTAAACTTAAACGCTAGTCAATATAATATTCAAAATATGAAAAACATTGAATCGATAGACGTACGATGACGTAAAAGGCGGGTAAAGGGTCTTTTCATTTTTTCAGTTGAACTTTTCTTTGCTTCTTTGAACGTGAAACTTTTCTTTGGTACTTTTTCAGTGGGACTTCGCTTCGCTTCTTTTTCAGTGGGACTTCTTTGTGGGTCTTTAAACGAAAGACTTTTCTTTACATCTGTGTCACTTGCTCTCTTTTCTATTTGACTTTTAGGCGATACGTTCTCGGTACGATGTGCCTTGGATTCTTTGTCTGTTTGTATCTTATTTTCAGTTTGACTTTTGATCGATTCATTTTGCTTTACGTCTTTGTCGGAATTAAAGTCCCCTTTCTTTTTTATAAGTTCTTTTTCTAAGATATCTTTCTTTGAATCGTTAACCACCACCTTCTCCTTTTGACTTATAGGATCTTTTTCTGCATTAAGCACGCTTTCTGCTTGCTTTATTTTTGTTTTATTTTGATTAGCTTCACTCCCCGAATCTTTTTTATTTATATCTTTATCCACTTGTATTTTTATGTCCGCTGTAACTTTGTTTGGTTCATTCACCATTTCTTTATTTTGTGATTCTTTTTCATTGTGGTTTTTTGTGTCCGTTTTAGTTTTTTGGGGTTCATTCACCATTTCTTTATTTTTTAATTCTTTATCAATTTTAGTTTTATATGGTTCGTTTACCAATTCCTTAGTTTTTGATTGGTTCTCAATGTGACTATTTATTTCCGTTTTACTTTTGTTTGGTTCATTTACCATTTCTTTGGTCTTGGATTCTTTTGCAATATTGACATTTATGTCTGTTTTATTTTCTTTTTGATTGTTAATTTTAGTTTGACTTTCGTTCGGTATAATTTCCGATATTTTTGCCGACAGGACATTAATTTCCATTTGACTTTTCTTTGGTTCATTGACTGTACCTGCTTGCTTTACTTCTTTTTCTGTTTGAACGGTTATATTAGCTTTTCTTTTATCTGTATTATTTACTGTTTTGGTTACTTCCATTTGTTTCTTTGTCAATTGTCTTCCTGTGTGATCTTTCTTTAAATCTTTGTCTCCGACTTTTTTCCTCGAACCTTTATCCGTGAAAAGGTTCCTTAAATCTTCTCCTTTCCTTGGTATTGCCCTTACATCTTCTAAACTACCCGTTGTCCAAGATTCTAAAGTCACCGCAGCAATAAGATCGTAATCCATTGTCACAATTAACTTCACAGTGTCAATAAAAACTTATTTAAAATAATCTACACCTATTTTATCAGTAACACTTAAAGTAATACATTTTGAAAAGGATTTTGAACAGTTTAATCATAAACACGCGTAAAGGTGTACTCCTAGTAAGAAGTGTCTCGCGGTACTGATTATAAAGTTCTAATTTATCTATCTTCAGATAAAGCAATTGGTATCAGATTATGATACAATGTACATGACAAAAACTTGCGATTATAGTTTATCGGCGATAATAATTAATGTTTTTTGCAGCTATTCCCTGCAAAATACTTATATTTAACACCTACATATAATTACATTGTTATAGTTTTTATCTATTACAGTGATAGTTCCATTAAAAACTTTTGAAGGCGGGCGTCCCCTAAAAGTACCTAGTTTTCTTGTGTATTGAATGCCGGAGCCGACTACGCTGCTTTACTATTGCAGTAATAAAGGGTTAAAATTATGACTATGACTATGGGAGTCTCCAATAACTCTTAGATGTGGTAACGTTCCTTCTTTTCTACCAGAGATTTCTTTCCTATTACGAGAATCTAGTATGGAAATAGTAGCGGTTTCAATTTCGGAAACTACTAAAGCTTTTGATAACATTGCTACGTAATTATCTTTGTCCTTCCCTTTCACTTATAATAGGCACATAACAACATTTATATCAAAGTAATTAGTTTTAGCCTGTCTGAGATTATAAAGATTTGCTTTATTATTGCATATCAGACCAAAACCAGAAACATTTAAAAAAATTTAATTGATTGCATTTCTTAGGTTGAATACGTTTTGTTAATGAAATCCTTAATATTGAGGTAAGTACCCAAATTCACTAGAATCTCGTATATTTGTGAAAATCATCAATGGAAAATGATATACATGCACCTTTAAAAATAAAAAAAAATCAGTAAGTAGCTTTTCAAGTTAGAAAGTCTATAGGTATACAACACGTGGTTTTACCTACGTAATTTTTCGTGTTTTGTGGTTTGTGATTGGATTTGGGCTTTTGATATCATTGTTACAGAACACTTCTTTATTTACTTCTTTGGCATTTATGTGTTATTCATTGTTCACAAAATAAAGCATTTGTGTACAGGCTTTATCTATCTAAATAATTTACTTTGGGTAATCTATATCATTCTGTCAACGATGAGCGCATAGAGACGAAGCGGGGGACAAGAGGTGTCGTATTAAAGAAATGCGTCCATGTTGATAATATCTCTAGGTTACGTGTCGCGAAGCAATGTTGCGCTCATGTGCGGGCAGACACGGGTGCCCTCCTGTTACAGGTCTATGGGGTAAGTGGTCTGTGTAAGTATGTAATCTGTGAGCATATAGCTGCGGTTTATATCATCTAAACGGAGCATATATCTTTTTATACGCAAACGAAGTTGCGGGGTACAGCTAGTGTATAATAAATAAGTACAATGTAATATTGTAAATTGTAAGTAATATTGTTAGTAAGTATAGATGGTATAATGATTTGTTTATTTCAAAAAGGTACAATAAAAAATAAAAAAGAACCATTCAATATTTAAAAAACCTAATCTAAACTATTTAAAAAAAAAATAGTAGCAGGAAGAGTACCCAAGACACTGGCAGCGTTACCTCGCTGGATCGCGATGCTAATCCGTTGCGCGAGGTAGCTGCCAGCTCTTGGGTCACCAGTGGCATCTACTACTCGTTTGCTAAGCTCTTTATAAAGCGACCAAGCGCCGGGACCCCATGGGCCGAGGGTCTCGACACCAAAAGCAACAAAGTTGTAAAGGGTGTCGAGACCCCTGTATTTTAGAGCTTTACTCTTCTCGGCCGCCTCAGCCACCGCGCCAGCCTTTCTGGTAGTAATAAGGTAATATTAAGGTAATATTCACTAAAATGATTATTTCTTACGTGAACTATTGTGTATCAACCGAAATCCGTCCGGTATGCAACCACAACCCATATTTAACTCGATTTAAATGTCACTCGAAACTTCACAGAACATTATCAAAACTAAAACAATCCTTTAGAAATACAAATGTTAATTTAGAAATTAACAATTAAAAAAACGAAAACAATCGATTTAAAAGTTAAACTGTCGCTAAAACGCATGTTTGGAGTAACGTTAACATTGAACTAACTAATACGAGGAAAACATAACCAAATATAACTGCCAAGGTACCGGGAACAAGATTCGTCATTCACTGATCCGAGCGATGGTCATAGGGAAACTAAACGAATAGGTAACCAGCAGTAATAGGCATGAATATTATTCATCTAGCGGTGAGTTCTAATTAGACAGTCAGGATACTGATTTTTCTAGGAAATCAATCGCTAATATCGAGGAATTTGTTAATAAGCGGCAACTAAAAGAACAGTAAACACGCTGGGATTTTAAGCTCAGTAGTTAAAGTATTTAACTCTAACATAATCTATTAAGGAGTTTAAAATAACTCATCATCGTTAACATATTTCTTTAGATTTCGTATATTTTTGCACGTCAACATTTATTGAATTTGAATTTTACACCACTTTGCAAGGAAAAGGTGCCAACGCTGAGGAGAAAAAGTAGCAAAAAAACACTCAGCAGCATTTTAACCTAAGACATTACCTAAGTATTTAATTTTGACTTTTAATTATTATTGAAGTTATGGCACGAAACGCTTCATAATGATTTATTGGGGGGTGCCTCAGGGTAATATTTTAGGACCATCACTTTTCTTATACTAAACTACGAAGGTGTTGATGAAACTGCTAAAGTTTAAGTGTAACTAAGTAAGAAGCTCCTTTAGCTGTTAATGGAGTTATTATATTTAGTTGTTTAAGTAGTATTAAGTAATTATTACCTTTAGCTGTTATTGTCAGACTTTTATAAAGCTTATTCAATTTATTATACTATAAAAGTAAACTAAACAAACTACTTAATAGTTATATCTAAACTAAACCTATCTAAAACGCAGTTAATTGAATGAAACATAACAGAACTCATGTTTCCCTTTAACCTGATATAGGTATTCGAGGCAGAAGATGACCATGATTAACATGTTGCTTGCGATTTTTCTTTATGTTCTACTAGCGAAGTTCCCATAGATTTTGCTTTCTATTCCACTAGCATCCAAAGCCTTGTCTAGTGGGGCCGTATCATCTTCTACAGTGTCTAATTGTCCATCTTTAGCATCTTCGGCATTAGGCACCAATAAGAGATTTATAAGTACTCTGATTTAGAACTGTAAAGCTTTAACAAATCTACGAACCTTTTTGGTTGCTCCTATTTGAGTGTCTGGACACCGGTGGTGTCCGGCCGAGGCTCTCAAGGTCGGTGTTGCTGCTCTGCGAGTGGAGAGGGTAGTCGTCGCCTCTTGGTGGACCCTGTGGGAATAGGTAAGTGAAATTCTTAATGTAAAGAAGGTTGGCTTAAATGACCATGCCAGAGAGTTTTTTGCCACTTTTTCTCCTCAGCGTTGGCACCTTTTCCTTGCAAAGTGGTGTAAATGTAAATTCCAAAAAATATATTGACGTGCAAAAATGTACTTAACGTGCTTACTTGCAATAAAGAAATTTGACTTTGACTTTGACAGATTCTGCCCCACCGTCAACCGCAAGTTGTACAAGATAACGAATAAATGTAAAAATATATCCGTTTTTTATAAAAATTATTGGTTTAAAATACTAATTGCCACATTTCAATGGAGCTTTGCCCCACCTACAAAAATACGTGACCATTTAAGCTTATCATTTTGTTGGGGACTTATTACAGGTTTCATATTGCATAATCATAATCAGTATCATTATCTACTACTCTCGCAACTCCTATAGAAGAAAAACAATAACAATGAAAAATTCGCTTTGATTTCTTACTATTTTCTGAATTCTTAATTAAGCTGTTTATTTCGACTCGCTAGATGTACAAAACTTTATTTTAAATCGATAATTTTAATAAAAATCGGAGATATTTTTACATTTATTCTTTATCTTGTACATCTAGCGGTTGATGGTGGGGTAGAATATGGCATTGTCAATTAGAACCCACACGAAATTCCCTACCTTACGCAGTGGTTGCGGTAAACCAAACTAAAGATTCTGGTTTAATGACGCTCTTTGGGAGAGGGCTATGGTCAGATAGACTAAGATGACGTCACATTTATACCTAATAGCACGACGTTAAACGTAAAACGCCGAGTCACATAAAAGGATGAATATACAATCGAGGATCCTTCCCACATGGAGCGATGCATTACGTATGCATTACGTAATTTAGGTACTACGTAATGTTAGTGACTAGTAGTGACGACCCGATAATTTAGGTAGTTGGTACATGACTTACACGATGGTAATACGGCACAGGATGCAATGATCCTACACTAGGTTTATGTGCGGTCCACTGTATAAGGACACCTTGTTGGGATGCACCAATATGATGTGCCTATGATGACGTCAAATATAAAATGCGCATCAAAAATAAAAAAAAGTTTCAACAGAAGAAGCGAGACAAGAATGTTCTCATATATAAACGGAAGTCTCTCACTTATATTGTTGAAGTCGGCAATTAGACCGACAGTTTCGACCAGTTTCGACGGTCGTTTTCAAGGTGCGCGAAGAAACGTCACCGGCGACGCGAGCGTGGCGCGCTCACCTTGAAAAATACCGACGAAATCGGTCGAAACTGTCGGTCTAATTGCCGACTTCAACAATATAAGTGAGTGATATCCGTTTATATATAACTTACCGTGGTACACAGAGGTGAACAGCCGTGGTGGACCACGCCAATAATTTGTAGTAATGGCTCACTATAGTTTTAATTCTAAGAATTTTCGCTTTTACTCATATGAACTGGCCAACTGAAATAGTGGGTTTTGATATTTTCTTGCATATGCGCTATGCGAAACGAAAATCTGAATAATAAATGGAGATTTCATTTATTTATTGAGTAATTGCACAATTACTGGATAGATGTCGCTACCGTCCCTCAGACGAGAATATTGAGACAAAATTCACGATCTGGATACGAATCACGATGGCTCTGTTGGAATAGAGCGTGCCACGGAATGGCGAGGTCCCGGGTTCGAATCCCGGTCGTGATGAAAATTTTTCTCCATTTATTATTGAAATAGTGGGGATAGACGGTTTGGTTTAGTAATCAGAAATCAAACGAAGACAAAACACTGTTTACTCATGATCGGGTTTAATAACCTGCTGTCCTGGGCTCCTGCAGGACGCCCTGCCTGTAGGAGGTTAATGCCTTTATCAGACAAAGATGATGGATACATGGATGGCTTACCAGTTTATAGTGAACATTCTGTATGCATTTCATCCATCTCTTAGCGCCTTCTTCCGTGTCGTCTTGTAGGAGATACTGATCGTAGCCCACAGTGAGGACTAGTGAGCGGGTATATCTGAAAATTTAATTGGGATTAGTACAATTTTTAACTTTAAACCACCAAAACAGCTAGGACAGGACAGAGGACATCAAGGGTAACACTTTGGACGGTTCTTATTATCTGCATGGTAAGAGTTAAACTCCTACTGCAAGGGTTACCTTTGATCTGCTGTCTTGCGTACTTACGTAACGTATAAAATACTCTCAGAGGCCACAGCACATGTTGAGAGCACTTAGGGCAATATTCATAGACAGTTTTGAGAGATGTAAGTGCGAGCTTACGCTGAGTTCGTGCTCTTAACTGTTTATGAATATCGGCATTGGACTGCTAGCCCCACGTTTTATTTGCCCTAAAACATTTAGCAAAATTCAGGACTTACCTTCTCGTGTGGTTTTGTATGCATTGCACGATATGAGCGTTCCGCAGCGGTAGCACCAGCTCCGCTCGGGGTGCCGTTGGGCTGGGTGGCGTGCCTGGCGGCCGCGGGATTCTCTGAGAAAGAGGATGAAAGTTTCGTCATTATGGGCATTATCGTGACTTTGAACGTAGGTACTCGAAATTCAGGAAGTCTTCGCAAAGTTTGGATTTAGCTCTTCGAGCTTGTTCAGAGTTCAGATCAGTAACAAGTCAAGGAAAGGGATGAAGGATAATTAGTTCGAGGTACCTTTTACATAAAAGCCTCTTTAATCGCTTTAAGAGAATCTCACGTAATCGTCTTGAGAGATTTATGACCATTAAAATCAGGAAACGTTATTTCTCTTTCTAATGTGGACACAGGTAGAAGTATAGATAGATAAATAGTATACTGATGTTATAATCATATTGTAGTTTGACTGTTAGGAATACCGTATTACTTACTCTTCAAGATCATCATTTACCTCTTGACTGGACTGATGGGAACTGTTAACTTGATTTCATATGAAGAATATGAAGGAAGATACTCACAGTGGCATGATACGTCTTCTGGTCTTTGTAGAAGACCAGGGCAGTTGGTGTGAGGATCATGTAGCAATCGAGCCAGTTCTTACGACTCTTCTTCCCGCTTTCCGAGAACTTGGTTCTTTTTACTGGACCTTCTAGGAGTACTGCCGCCTGGAAGGATTAAGACATGTGATTAGGTATCACGGGATGATTAAAAAAATACGTGATTAGGACGATTCAAAGTCTGGAGGTGCTTCAAGGGGAAGATGTATGCCCATCTGTCTACCTGTCTGATAAACAAATAAATATCTGGTATATCTTGACTCTTAATAACATGCTATATCATGATCCCTATAAACTCGAAAATTGGCCATCCGTCATACAAACACAAACTGATATGAGTTGGAAACGCTTTCTTTTGCCAGAAATCTTTGGATGCCGAAGTTATCATCAGTTTAATAAAGTTACCATGAGTTGCCAACGTTTCGCTCGCTAGTGACTACGTAAACCACAGCTACGATGCACGGGATTGGTCCGATTTGTGTTGCACCTATAATCTCAATCTTAAAATCAGGGGATGAAACTGGTGCTCCGGATTGAGGAGCCTCTCCTGGACGGGAAGATAACGCAGTTGGAGTCTAGAAGGCCTACGCACTTCAAGATCTTCGTGCTGCGTGTCCTGGCCAAACAGTTGAAGGTGCTCCTCAAGCCAGACTTCTGGCCATAGGGGGTGGTTTTCTGACGATTTAGGGAAGCGGAAATGAAGGAGCGAAATCCCTAGATATAGATATAGTTATTGACACTAACGTAGTTTTAAGTTTTACTAACAATTATGGACCATCGTAGTCTGATAACAAAAAAAAATATTATTAAAAACTCTGCACTGTACACTTTTTTCTATGTTTGACCGTACCTCAGCCGGTTGAGGAATAATCATCCTCGGCGCCGGCACAGGCGACCGCATCCTATTCTTCGGAGCCACCATGGACCTGGACTTGCGACTCCTGGCATACCCGGCGTCCTTCTCCCGTACTTCCACATCCAAGCTGTCGCCTGACGACGAGGCTGGCAATTGAAGGTGGTTGGGCCGTCGGATGGTCGGGAGGAGAAGGTTCTCTGTTGAGCCTCCTGGAATAAAGATGGGAGATTTTGACGATGGGAGACAAGCGGGGAACCACCGTTGTGGGCACGATGGGCATGCCCACAACCCTTGGGTCACACTTTCACAGTGTATTGAGGTAGATAGGCTGCTGGTGAACTGTACTCGAAGATAGAGATAAGTATACAGGGGGCCTCAATATTGCAATAGGTCAAGTAGTTTCTGAGAATATCTCAACCTTAAAACTCTCCTGTACACCTTTCTCTGTGTTCCACCGTACACACAGTGTACAAAATCTTGATCCTTGGCGTCGTCAATCGTCATGTATTTTGTAAACATCTCCTTTGTAGGAGCACTATATGGAATCGATCATGCATGAGCGAGTTCATACTCTGACTCACACTTAGCCGATTTTCGGGTGTCTGTGATCGACCTTCGGCATCAGCCAGCCTGTTTTTATGTCCCCACTGTTGAGCACAGAACTTCCCTTAGCAATTTGGAAGCTAGAGAAATGATCCACCACGATGACCTAGTTCGTATTGGTAGATTAATGATGCCTTTTGTTATCTGGCTTGCAGGTGCAATCAAGATGTTTTACTTTACGATTTTTCAGAGCGTTCAGTTATATTTTACCTACGGAACAGTCGCTTTACTGTCCACCTATCTGTCATATTATGCTGATCACTTACCAAATCTCTTATTGAGCCTCACGAACGGCGGGCTGTCAGAGTTGGCCTTGCTGAAGCTGCGGTCCAGCTCGATCCTGGTTCGCTCCGACGTCGGCGACCAGTCCTGCAGCCGCTCGTACTGGCGCACTGAGGACCTCACCGACGCAGGCTCCTGGGACTCCTGGAAAGAGGAGAAGAAGAGGTTAAAATAACAATCCGGGTTTCTTTTTGAAGTACGGGACGCCCGTCGAAAGAAAGAATAAAAATTAAAAATAAGCTGATCTGTGGTGTGCAGCGCCGGAAGTCACTCTGCCTCAGCAGATTGTCACTCGATAGCGACTGCGCAAACTATTTGTATGAAAACCTGCATAGTACCCCTAGCGGCCAGTAGCGGAACTAATTCTACCATGAGTTTTTTACATTAGATAATATTATAATCAAAATTGAATATTTTAATTATATTGAACAAGCGACGGTTTTGGCAGCAAGAGTAAGTAACTTGAGAGTATCAGTATAAGGTAAGGCAAACGAGTAGAAATACCCACTAATTTTCTCCATTTAATCGTTAGAAAACTTCCGGAAATTGAAGATCGGGTTTTACGCAATACGTATCTAATGCCAATGAGGGGTTTTCAAGGTTACATTTAAAAAAGAAAGAAAGTACCGCTAGCCCCGGTAGATGGCACTGACTGGTCTGATGTCAACATTAAATGCGTTGTTATTGCTTGTATCTTGGGCATTTCGTATTTCGTACATAGTATTAATTTGTACTGTATTGTTTAAATTACACAAACTAACTAATAATAATAAATTATTCAGCTGACATTGAAATTTTCATTGCGCTGTGTTTTTTCACGACGATATCGCATTTCGGTACAACGCCATCTATTATAAACTTAAAAAGCTTTTTTCCCCTGAACTGTCACTTTGAGTCTTTGAAAACCCCTCATTGACTTATAAATCCCATATTCAAAAACCTATCTACACAATATCAGTTCTAAACTGGGTAAATTGTTGGCGTATAAGGAAAAACACATTTGTCTGCATCCGGCCACGCACGTTATACAGCGGGTGGCAGTTTATCAGCGCCGGCGCAGCTCGCATAGGGCTTGTGGTTTGGTATAGGTACAGTAGGTACCAAAGTATTGACATTTAACACATTTTTAGTTGCATTATTAATTCAGTTAAGTGTCTTTTTCCTCATAGGGCCTAGAAGAAAAGCTTTGACTTTCGTTAACGCCCTAGAAGAAAAATCAATCTATGGTATTTCATTTGGTAATGAAAAATGAAATGTAGGAAGATACCAGGATGGTATGACCTTTGAAACCTTCCGCCTCAGAAAGCACGTTATAAGTACCTACATAGATGATGTTTCCTAATAATAATGTCATCATAGTGGACTCTTTCTAAGTCTCCATTGCAATCCTGTTAATTTTATTTTACAAATAGGAGGTATGTAATTTTAGTTGAAATTTAAAGGCGAGGCTACCCATGCCTTGATTCACAGACCACTTACCCAATAGACATGAAATCCGGACTTTGCAAGCGAAAAATTATGTCAACGATGAGCGCAATAGACGAAGCGGGGGACAGGGGTGCCGTATTAAAGAAATGCTTCCATGTCGATAATATCTCTAGGTTACACGTGTAGCGAAGCAATTTTGCGCTCATGTGCGGGCAGACACGGCCCTGTTATAGGTTTATGGGGTTAGTGGTATGTGCCTTGATCAGTCGACTAAATGTCCGTAAAACTATTATCATCAACCCGTATCAGTCCACTGGACACGCCTCTCCCCAAAAATGCGCCACGATTCTCGACGTTTTGCATCCAGTCCCAGCCAGCCACTTTGAGTGCAACCCTCCATCTGGTCGGAGAGCGTCCCATGCTATGTCTACCCCTTCGGTTGTTGGTTCTACATAATACACTGCTACTTCAATTTGGTCTTCCGCTTTGTCAACTTTTGTTCTCTAGCAAAAAAACTCATTTCTGATTCTCCACCAGAGAAATGTCAAGCATATCTTTCCACAGTTCCTTATTCATATTCATATACTTTATTTCTAACCATACGGAACATTACAGAGCACTTGATTATGTCAACAACAATTTGGTATCGTACAATGAAACCGGGCGCCAAACTTATTTAGGCGAAGAATATGACAGAGAGAGAGATTTAAATCTTTGATAAGTGTAGGTATCTACACTTGATCCAATTTAGTTATATATATATATATAAACCTATGTATTTATTAAATGTCCCAATAATTCGAAAGATAAAATAAGAAAATAGCTGCTGTATAGGGGCTTAAAACTAAGTCCCTACGTATGTACTTAACTTTGTCTCCCGAAACCATGTTTTTCCTCTTTTTAACTTAAACATTTTCACTTTACACTAAAGCACTAGTCCTTTCCATGTCTAACACGTCGAAACATCTATTCGTTACACATAATTACTGACAACTAATATTAATAGGTGATGTAAATGTAATAAATTAGAAGGAAAATAAATAACTAGACTGAACATTATAGCGTTCATCGAGCCAGGGATGACACACGAACTGCGAGCAAGTATGATTATTTTATTCAGTGATGGGATTGTTGTCGATAGTTAGGCATCGATATCGATAGGATTTGGTTAGTTGAATGGCTCGTTACCAGCAGGTCCATACAAGGGAGGCAATTGTAGCGATCGCAGAGTGTGATCCACTAATTTTAATCGTAGCAAATAGAGGCATCTCGTTCTTTCTTGCGCGAAGTACCGTGCGTGACAGTTGCGTTAGGATTAGATTTGGCAGCTACGACCGAATCTCACCAAACTTACAGGTTACACACGAAGGCAGAGATATATACAGGGGGCCTCAATAAGGTTGAGATTTTCTTCAAGAACCACTGGACCGATTTTAGTATTTTTTTTACAGTACATAGTTTTAACGTTTATCTATCTAACGGTGAACGAATTATTGCAATAGGTGAAGTAGTTTTTGAGAAAATCTCAACCCTAAAAACTCTACTGTACACCTTTCTGTCTTCGACCGTACAGGCCTGATCTATAATTTGATTTCGGAAGTCAACAACGAAAATATTTAGCAATCAAATCAAAAAATAATTAATTATCAAACAACAAATGTCCTTTGTTATATTTCTTAACTAATTTGAGCATCAACGATATAGCAGCAGTGGACAGTCGAATCTGTCTACAATAGAAATATTTCATCTTCTCCTCTCCTCGTCTTTGGGACTAATTGCAACATAGGTGCTACTGTAGGTCAATTAAATACTGACATTGGTGTATCTGTATCTTCTTCCTGTGAAGTTACTAAAAAACAAATATCGATATTTAATTAATTATCAATTAAACAGCGCGCCCATCCCTAAAGCCCTTATCAAAGCGGTCGGTCGTCGATTCGACGTTGGGCAACGGTTCTTTATCTCTCATTACATTACGCATACGGCACAGATTGCGCACACGATGCAATTAGGTCTGGATGCGCACACGCAGACATTTTGTTATAATTTCCCTAGGGAAAGGGGTTCTAACCTTTCTGGCGTAGGCAACTAACATCATCTGGCGGATGTTGGATACCTAGTTAAGTAGTTGGTTACTATATTACCTATGATGATTATTGCAATCGTAGTAAATAAGGGATTATTAATTTGGGACGCAACATGCGTAGACATGTTCGCTGCGTCACATCTCCCCCAAACTTTGAAAGCCGCAGGTTCGGCCGCCGAATCTCAGGCGCGACTCAAACATACCAAATATGCTGACATAGGAAGAATGTACACGTTTGTGCCCTTTGCGGTTGAGACAGCGGGTCCTTGGGGAGCGGAGGCCAGGGAGTTTGTGCGTGGCATTGGGCGGCGAATGCGGGACCTCGGACCATAGCCATACGCCGCGGTAACGCCGCCGGTATTATGGGCACCTTTACATCGGGAACGACCAGAGGGGGCTTATTCGATAAAAAAAATTTTTTTTATGTTATTATTATTATTTTGGCATAGGTACATAGTGAAATACCATAAGTAGTTTCGTACTTATTATATTTTCAGTAAATAAGGTACTTAAGTTTATTTTGTCATAGATTTGTCGATAGTAGGTAGTCTCTAGTTCTCTGAGCTCCCCATGTGCTATTAACAGTATCGTCAAGGACAGTTTATCGATTAGTATAACGCTTAATTAGACTGAGGGTTGTTTACAGATAGTTCAATCAAAGATTCTAGGTATAGCTTTTTACTCAGAATTTGAATTACGCATTATCCATGCTCGGTGAATAAATTAGAACATGATGAAAAAATTCTTGCCGTGGGCAGGACCTTGTCATTCCGTGACATGGTCTTACCAACTGAGACACCACAGGCCACGCCACACCGAAAATCTTCATCGGCACGTATTTTTTCATCATGTTCTAATATAGCTTTTACCTATTAATTTTAATACTCATACTCATTGATTCGGCCTTTGGTACAATATGAAACACTTGATTACGTCAGTTTTTACATTATTATATAATATCACATGGCTAGGTGTGAGAGCAAAGAGCAGTACATAACCACTGCTCATAAAAACTACTTATATGAAATCATAATTGCAAGTTTAATTGTAATTGTTATTAATACAAGACTTGGCGCAGGTTTTTTATTTATAATTTTTACACGTTAGGTAGGTTTAGATAGTTTAGATTTAATTTGTATTTATTTGTAAATAGTATTTCTTATTTAATTATATAAATTTTGAAAAATCGAAAAAAAAAAAATAGTACAGTGTCCGTTATTTTTAATATTACCATGGGTACCCGACGTTTTCCCATAGTAAAGGTCCCATGGTATAAGTGTTACTGTAGAAACCTAGCTACATGTATTCAAAAAATGATGCCATTATAGTACGGGGGCGCACTGCAAAAAATCAACACTCATTTTGCCTCCTACACAAAACGCTCCAGGTTTAGCTCAGGCAACCCTATATAATTGAGAAGCTTATCCATCAGCTAACCACCCCATATGGGTCCCATCTTGGTACCTGATGACGTAAGTTTTTTGCAGTGCGCCCCCGTACTATTAAGACAATCCTTTAAACCCGTTTGGATAATAATAAAATGATAGGGCGTTTTCTTTCTTTTCTCTTGTGGTTTAGTGACCAAATATATTGTCAGAATTATTCAGGCCGCCCGTAGGCCTCTGACGTGGCCTAACGACTGCTGCCAAGCGACAGCAACCGGGACCAACTGCTTAACGTGCGCCCCGAGGCACGGAGGGGCTCAGATGAAAATGTCACTAGCGGTCACCCATCCAGGTACTGACCTCGCACAACGATAATTTTTAACGTGTACTCGCAACTGGACTACGAACCCTGTGTAAATGACAGCTAACAGCAGATCAAGTGTAACACTTTGGACTTTGGACCGTTCTTATTATCTGCGTCGTAAGATTTAAAATCGTACTGCAAGTGTTACCACTGATCTGCTGTTGTCCGTACGTAATTTACGGTAACTCAATGTTGCTTCCATTGATGCAACAAAAGAGTGTATCGAGCATGAATCGATTCTATTCATCGACTTTATGAGAAACGCCGGATGTACGCTATTGGCGCGCAAAACGAACGCCATATTGGATTGGATCGTGAATGGTGTTACCAGCTTACAAAATTTAAAATTATTGTAAAATTATAGTTTTTATTTCAAGATTAATAGAGATAGATTTTAAATATTGTTATTATCCAAGCGTTCAACTGAATTACAGTGTTATTAATTAGTTAATTACTATCCACGGAGAGGATTTTCCAAGTAGACTGCCTAATTATTATAGGTATTGTATTTTACTCCTCAAATAAAGATGTAATTTGAAAACATCATTGACGGTTCATCGTTATTTTTATTTATTTTATTTGGAGACAGTTTTTCAAATACTTAATTATATACATTTTTACTTATAAACCTATAGCCTCGCAAATTAACAAAAAATTAAGGTTATTGAGTATATTTTAATTACTTTAAATTAGAAATATTTGCAATCACGATACAAACGATATTATTCCAGCTCCTTTTTAACAAATAACGTAAAAGTCCTCACATATGGCAACACCAATTGGGTGAACCACCACTCTGTATGCGCGTGCGCATAATTAATGAAACGACACCATAACGACACGCAGTAATCTTGTAAATTAGCACAACACTATGGCGCGACGTCCGGACCCTTGAGTCATTGCAAACTGTATATAGACTAAGGATTTATCCCTATGCCAGCCAGGCAGTCTATAGCCTGTACATAAACTGACGATTGTTTCTAGAGGCAGAGACGATGGACATCCATCAGCTTCGAATCGGAATCGTATCTCTTTATTACAGGTAAATATACCTACCTAGGTATTTTAGAATTAAAACTATAGTGAGCCATTACTACCAATTATTATACCTAATATGTATAATACGGATATTACCTACTCACATTTATATTGTTGAAGCAGGCAATTAGACCGACAGTTTCGACAGCACGGACTGACATTGGCGTCTCGCCGTGCATGGTAGGTATATATTTATATACAGGGTGTCCCGTTAATAGTGGTCCAGACTAAGGGTGTCGATACACAAGGACATGCTCTATCAGAATAATCAAACATAGGTTTACTAAAAATGTCACGGTTTTCGAGAAATTCGAATTTTTAGGATTATTGGAAAAATTAGTACCCTTGGTCTGATTTTTTAATGCCATTTTCTTAAATGAAGGAATTATTGTATTGTTTTTATTGATTATTATTTCTGATTACATGTGCTATGACTTGTGTATCACAGATTTTCAGAACATTTAACAGTTTCTCCAGGAAAAACTACCAAACTTTTAATTTTTGACTCGAATAATATTTTTAACTAAGTTTGTAGCGCTGTGGTGTAAAAAAAATGTGCCATGACCTTGGTGCCCATTAGCTTAAAAAGTTTCACAATTAATGCACATTTAGGGTCAGAAATAAAAATAGTAATTTTCTGCTAGAAAAGAAAGTTATAGCTATTTTAATGCTGAAGGGGCTATTTTGTGCAAATGTTTCTTTTTCTTATATTGTGTTTCTGATGTAAATTAAAACACAATAACGTTCAAAATGTGCAGAATTCTGAGGATATGTCCAAATAAAACCAAATATATGACTTCTTTCGTAGGAACGAAATGTTACGCTGTTTTGGGCATTTAGAGGATAAATGCCCAAAACACATTGCCTCACCTCTGAATAAGCCATTGCCACATGTTGCACTCGCGGCTCTCGCCTCGGGGTGCGGTACTGCGTGATGCGAGGGATGACCAACGGAGGCCGCTGCTCGCGACTGTACACCGCGCATTCTTCAGGCGTGATCCACTGCAACAAGGAGAGTGAATGGTTATATTGGTGGCAATAATAATAATAAGTAAAGGGTCTTCTTAGGGTTCTGTGTAGTGTCTATAGTTTGACCGTCGAAATCAGTCTTCGCCTGCGCGGTACAGGGATGCGGGGGAAGGCGACAACGGGGACGGGGGGTGTAACAGAAATGCGCCTGCCGCCCGCACCTCTCTCGGTCCCCGTTGTCGCCTTCCCCCGCATCCCTGTACCGCGCAGGCGAAGACTGATTTAGACGGTCATACTATAGGTTTAATTTCGGACACGGTCTTAGTTTCGGCCGAAACCGTAACTTCCATATAAAGGTCATGTTTTCGTGGAAAAAATAAATAGGCAATATAATCAGTCATTTGAAATGAAAATGAAAACACATTTATTTAATACAACACACACTTAACAACAATTAAAAATAAACTAAAGATATAAGAAACAACATTTGGTGGTGTAGTGTTGTATCGAAAGGGCGGTCAGCTCAGCATAATGCTGTGGCCGAGCCCCGAGGCCACAGCGCTGGTTTTCAGCTGCCCCCAGTAAGTGGTTACACGGACGCAGGCAACATTGTGTGATTTACTTATAAATCACATATTAAACAATTCAGTCTCTGATATTTGAAGTAATCCTTAAGCACTACATATTATCACTCCCTTATTTCAAATATATTATTTACGCTTTTAATATTATAATGTTATAATATGCTTATTATAAGCTCTCGTACTCAGTTTCGGTTCCGGCCGTAGTTTCGGTCGGATGGCAGCCGAAACCAAGCCGAAACCGAAACTAAGTACGAGAGCCTATAATAAGCATATAAAATTACCGGAAAAAAATGTCATATAATTAATTAATTGACTCATTATTATAACAATTGACTTGTGAATATTTAATATCGCAAAAGGCTAATAAATAAATCAAAACCGAAAGTTCGGTCGGACACTAGTTCCGTGCCTCAAAAGGAAAATAGGACTTTATTTTTATTTTATTTTATTTTCTTCGCCATACAAAAGATATTTTTCAGCGAAAGTAACGCTAGAATTGGCTTGAATATGAGGTGATAGTCGATACGCGTAGGTATAGGTGGATTCGGAATCTCAAAAAATTATGAACATGCATAATTTTGGCGTGGATGGCAATGCCGTTCGCTGATTGGCTGGCATGAAAGGCGCCATTTAGCGCCAGGATGTAAGCACAGTGGCTTCTGTAACTGTAACTCAGATCAGCTGAAACTCGATCCAGCGGAAGTCGATTTGCATCATGCAATCTGCGAAACATGCACTGGGATATTGTATATATCCCTTCCGGTCAAGTAAAAGAGACTTAAACAATTTAATTATTTAGATATTGTAAATACTTGTAAAAGGCGTTACATTTGGTGCCCAAACCGGGATTGTTGGTTTTAATTTTACGTATTTTACTTTAAATTTATATGAATTTATCTTACAAAGTAAATGATTTCCAATTTTTTAAATCAGTACTGTAGATGTGGCCAATAAGATAAACAGAGATTAAGATTGCAGACCAGAGAGACAATTATAAATTAGATTGCCGACTAGTCAAATGATGTGTCTAGAAATTTTTCTATCTAAAAACCTAATTCTAATTTTTTGACATGAAAGTGAGGAATTGGTGAACTACTATCTTACCACAAAGTAGATAATACTCAAACAAGCAATCTATTTCAACAACAAACAATCATTACAATTCATACAATGTCATTTTTAGCGTCGACACCTCTCACTCCGTGACATTGATACTTATATCCGGGGCCAAGCGGCACACGCGCAGTTTAATGTTTATTTGTAAAACTATGATGATGAATTTTATTGTATTGTCGTACTGAAAATTTTCTGACATGCTAAGATATTTTATTGTAAGCAGCATACCTGGCCCATCGAATGAGTGATATAATTCGGACAACTCGATACGGGTGCCACTCTAAACATTGGGATCTTTTAAGCTCTCATATTTCCTTCATACTCCTTCTTCCTCCCTAAAGATGTAATTCATTAGGTCCGCTAGCTCATTGAAATGAGTCTGTACGTGACCATTTAAGCTGTACCTATCATTTTGTTGGGGACTTATTACAGGTTTCATATTGCATAATCATAATCAGTATCATTTTCTACCACTCTCGCAACTCCTATAGAAGAATAACAAAAACAATGAATAATTCGCTTCGATTTCTTACTATTTTCTGAATTCTTAATTAAGCTGTTTTTTCGAATCGCAACTTGTACAAAACTTTATTTTAAACCAATAATTATAATATATAACGGAGATATTTTTACATTTATTCGTTATCTTGTACAACTTGCGGTTGATGGTAGGGCAGAATCTGGCATTGTCATTTCCGATAGTTTTCAACGCATACTCTCAATTGGACTACGATCCCCTTTATGAACTCTAAAAGTAATACCTATTTAAAAGTATTACAAAGCACAATTTCCGAATTACAACATAATAATCACATTAAACTACTGACATTTGCATCTTTCGACGTTGCGTTTAAAAAGATATTAACCAAAGGCCACATGTATTATATAACAACATTATGGACAAGCCGAAATATAACAATGTGATTTAGAGAACTCTATCGTTATATAAATTGTAAATCATGTACGATGACAGATGATTGATGATATAAGTAAGAGCTATTTACTGATTTCACATGAAGCAGGTTAAATGTGACCTCTGTTGACCCTCGATTATTTAACGTATTAAGATAGCAATCCATTGATCTCCTATAAACAACTAGATACACAAAGGTCTTGCTACAACAATTTAAAAAACGTCCTAATAAGGGTCCATTGTTAACGTCCAAGTAATGTCCAATAAAGCAAATGATGTCCATTCATCCGTTTGGACCTTCTTTGCGCTTGGACATTTTTAGAAGGCAGACTGTGTAGACTCGGTGGAGTCATGATATAAAAATAGTCCCCATGGCACCACCAGTGGTGCCATGGGGATTGATAAATACCCATGACACCACCGGTGTTGCCATTGGGTGGTGTCACGGGTCCGCCACGTTCAAATATTAGTAGGGTAGGGTTTTTGTTTACAAAATAAGACACTTGATTTGGGCTACGGTGTAGGTACCTTGTATTTTTCAAGTATTCCAATTCTCAAGTTTGCAAACGTTGAGATAAAAAGGCTTTAATTTTAGATTCCCATGTTCAATTAGTCTCGTTCATAATCGTCCACTCTTCAGGGTTATATTCCATCTCTTTCTCTCACGTTACAATATCAATATAAGACAGAGATAAAAGCATGAATGAAGCGTTCATTCAAGTTGACTCTAAGGTCAATAAGGTGAATCAACTGGATGTAATAAATTAGGGACGTTGCGATCTGACAAAGTTATATTTACCGTTGGGCGAGGCGCTACTGGTGAACATTTAGTTTATTATTTCATACATTTGAGACAAGTTCTTGTATTTCTCATCTGCATTGATAAAATTGTAGGTTAGGTACATAACATACGCCTTTAAGTATTTAGATGTAGTACAGAAAATGATAAGATAAATATGTTTTTTGTACCTTTAGTTTGTATTAGTATAGTACCCAGATTGTTTGCAAACTTCTTAGAGAGATACAGTCTACAAGCACATCAATCTATACCGCAGCCCAAATCAAGTGTCTTATTTTGTAAACTAAAACTACCCTACCCCACTACTAACATTTTAAGCTGTACTGTGGTTCTCTTGAAAATGGCGGGAAACGACGGTTACAAAATTATTTGATAATTTTTATTTTATTGTCTACAGTGGTTATTTTGAGATTAATATCACGTTAAATTAATCAGAAAATGTTCGCGAGTGACAGTATGGTGAATTTGTTGGATAATTTGAGCAAGACGCGTCGTAAGACTTGAAATCGTGCTGCAAGTTTTACCATTGATCTGCTGTCGACTGTACAAGACAGAAGCCAATGGTACGGTGGAACACATTGAAAGGTGTGCAGGAGAGTTTTTGGGTTGAGATTTTCACAAAAACTACTTGACTGATTGCAAAAATTCTTTCACTGTTTGATAGATAAAAGTTAAAACTATGTAACTGTAAAACAATTACAAAAATCGGTCCAGTAGTTTTTGAGACCTTATTGAGGCCGCCTGTATACTTATCTCTGTCTTCGACTGTACGAGACAGAAGCCACCCACCACACCACCACAGAAGACACCGTACATACGGTGGAACACAGATACTTTTTTAGTTACATGTATCCTAAAGAGCCTTCATAGAGCCAACTAGCGCCGCCAATCTAAAAAAAATAATATCTTCCAATATAATAAATTTTATTAAAAAAGATATTTACGAAATGTTTATTACGATAAATACTATTTTTTAAATGCTTATTTATAACGTGATTCAATGTCGGTAAGTTGTAGTTCGCATAATTGCGAAAAACGGCCGTTTTTGGCACATTTGTGAACTACAACTTAGCCGCAATTATGCCATGTATTGTATATTGAAAAATAGTATTTATCGTAATAAACATTTTGTAAATAGCTTTTTTAATAAAATTTATTATATTGGAAGATATTATTTTTTAAGATTGGCGGCGCTAGTTGGCTCATATCAGGCCCTTAAATAAGAAAAACTATGGCGTTTTCACGGGTTAACTACAGTGTACAGACGTAAATCAGCTGCACTGTATAAAACTACCAATTCTCGCTCTAATATAGCTAGACACATTTTTGTAATCTCTTGTTCATCTCTTATAGAGTCATTAGCTGTTAAAGTACTGGATTTAGGATTTTTGAGTCAAAATGGTACTTGGGTAAGTCGCTACCTCTTGGGTTGTCTTTTGTTTCAAGTGACCTGTTAGGTACAGCCGAAGACAGAGATTATATTGGAAGATATTATTTTTTTAAGATTGGCGGCGCTAGTTGGCTTTATGAAGGCTCTTAACTAAAAAAGTGAAAGGTACCCATCAATTCCCAAAACTGGCCAAACTATCGACAATAAGTGACGATGAATCACAGTAACGTCACTTTATGAATGGGAAGTTGTTTCGCAAGGTGTTGAAGTGATGTGGTGCTTGTCGATGCCTTGACCCCAAATTGTAATTGCGGAGGTTCTATTGATCGTGATTAGCGGAACTATTTGTAAATACGTCATCCTAAACATAGTTGAACCTAACTTCAAACCGTGTGATAAAACGTTAAGTTAGAAAGACACCGTACCTTCTGTGGAATAAGAACTGTTTTCCAATTAAATTCAATTTATTTTCGTAATTCCCGTTTTATCTAATTAATAAGTATGGATTATTTACTTAGATTTCGATTTAGACGTGCAAAATGAGGCGAGGGGAACACGGAGGCGAGGGGGACGCGGCCGATGACGCATAAGAGGAACGCTTACAAGAGGAAGACTCCTTGTGCCTCGAATTATTTTGTTCATTCAAATTGGATAGCAGAATTCCAATTGCAGCAAATGCAGTTATTGACATAAGTGTGCATATAACTGCATAATGTAATTGGCGAGGCTTCGTGCGTGCATGAAAACTGAAAACGGCATTCCACGGTTGTATTGCAGCTATTATTTCGACTAGTTTAGTTGAGAATGTCTGAGATTGGAGCAATATCTATAGGTTGGAGACAATAAATGATATCTAGATAATTCCGCAGCTGTATAAAAGATTAGAACACGATGAAAAAATTATTGCCGTGGGCAGGACTTGAACCTGCGACCTTGTCATTCCGTGACACGCTCTTACCAATTGAGCCACCACAGGCCACGCCACGCCCACCGAAAATCTTCATCGCTTTATACATACTTAAAGGGTATGTTACGCAATTCCATATCGGGCAATAGTATCATCGTAAATCATGTTTCTAACCGAATGTTAGACATGGTTGTCGGAATACTACTACTATTGTCCGATAGATGGAGTTGCGTAACATACCCTTTAAGTATGTATAAAGCGATGAAGATTTTCGGTGGGCGTGGCGTGTCCTGTGGTGGCTCAGTTGGTAAGACCGTGTCACGGAATGACGAGGTCGCAGGTTCAAGTCCTGCCCACGGCAAGAATTTTTTCATCATGTTCTAATTTGCTCACCGAGCATGGATAATGCGTAATTCAAATTCTGTGTATAAAAGATATTGTAAAATTACAACACTTTTGCAGTAGTAGATAGTTTCGGTAATTGTAAAGACTTATTAAAAATCAGTCAAGTAGGTACCTACTTTTTGAGAAATTCTCAACCTTATTATATCTAAACGGATATCACTCACTAGGTATATTGTTGAAGACGGCAATAAGAATCAGTGCGCGAAGAAACGTCACCGGCGACGTGGACGTGGCGCGCTCACCTTGATTTCGTCGAAATCGGTCGAAACTGTCGATCTAATTGCCGACTTCGACAATATAAGAGATATACGTTTATACATAACTAGCTGTAACTTCGTTTGCGTAGAGGAGGAGGATGGAGGAGATCAGGAGGCAGATCTTCCTCTCTGGATCCGTGTTTCCACATCACATACCGCCATGGCTTATAGCCTATGAGCTGTCCGGATATTTCAGCTATCTCCTAGTGAAACTCCCATCAAAATCCCTTCAGTAGTTATGGCGTGATACTTGTACAAAGTCACAGATAATCAGACAAAAATTCTAAAAATTAGTTTTTTGGCATCAGTATCGATCCTAAAACACATTACAATTATTCTTTTCAAAAAATATCCAATGTACAGTTATATGTATAGATAATTTTGTAGTAAAGGCTCACTATAGTTTAAATTCAAAAATTATCAACCTTATCTCTTCGTGTAGGTATTCTTTTCAGTACACAGTCTTTTTATAAAGTTATTCTTTAACAGAAAGGTTGTGAAGCAAATGGTTCCTATAACCGATACTGACACAATGTTATGACGTCTGCCGGTTTGTTTGTTTGTAACTGTCCATGTTAAGTGCATTCACTCGTCTTGAGGTGAACGTTACATAGAATGTAAGTGCTCTTTACTGACAAACATTGTGAGATAGTTTGTTGCTAACGTATATATCATGTGTAACTTTGGACTCTGGACCTTATCATCTGTGTCGTAAGATGTGAAATAGTACTGCAATTGTTACCATCGATCTGCTGTACAATCTATAGCAGGGCTTCCCAAACTTGTTTTTACTGTGACGCCTTTGGGAATTTGCCATTTTTTTACGACGCCCCACTCTCTGGCTAAAAAGTACCTACCAAAGTCGCAGTTCAAGCCTAGTAACAAGTTATCAGAAAAACTCGATATAACCTCTTTAATTTAAGAAAAAAAAACATAAGAACAAGAATTAAAAGAAATGTTTTACTTTGCTGGCTGGCTATTAATTAGACAGATGTGTTTGCTTTTCTGAGCATTGCTTCTCAAAACGGGGCTCAAGTTTGGAAATTGCCATTGACACAGACATCCAATCTATAGATGTGTAGATCGCCTCGCGACGCCCCTAGCATAATGCCGCGGCGCCCCAGGGCGTCGCGACGCACAGTTTGGGAAGCCCTGATCTATAGTATACTTACTATACCATCAGTGCCTATATTAAATTCGTTCGCTATCAACTGCATAATAACGTTCAACTGAACTGGACATCCGAACTAGTCGATACTATAGAGTGTAACGGAAAGGGTATATGAAGCCGAAGGGAGGGTGTTCAGTATCGGTAACTGAACAACTTTTGTTCTACGACTTTTCCATATTCGCGAATTTAGTTATGGACTTTTCATTTCGTACCGGTCAGCTGATCGATTTGTAGGAGACATTAATTTATTTTTATTTTTTATTCGTAAAGTCGTAGAACAAAAGTTGTTCAGTTACCGATACTGAACACCCTCCCTTCGGCTTCATATACCCTTTGCGTTACATCCTGTATAACACAGACAGTCAGACACTCTTTGCTTTGCGTCGGAGGTTAAAAAATAACATAGTTACAGCCAAAGATTTAAACTAACCGAATCCCTCAAGCGGCGCAAGTATAGCGGCCTCGACAGAGGCTACATATTTGTGCCGTTTGGGGTAGAGACGCTGGGTCCGTGGGGGCCGGGAGCCATGGTAATTTATAAAGACCTGTCGGGGCGGCTCGTGAAGTCCACACGTGACCAAAATGCTGGCCTGTATTTCGCCCAAAGGATCAGCCTAGCGATCCAGAGGGGAAATGCCGCCAGCAGTTTGGGCACGTTGTCAACGGGGATCGGTTGAACTATCTGTAAAACTAACCTAATTTAACATCGTCACATAATATCTGTCACTGCATCCATATTACAAAGATGTAGTATCAAAAGGACTCAGAGGATATCTGAATAGGCGGATGTCTACAAATTATTACAAGGACGCCATGCCATAAACACGCTATGACATCCTATGACATCACTCCACTCAAAGCTCGATTGGTGTTAAAATTAAACCTACCTAAGTTTAATTCGAGATTGGGCAGCTTTATATGTAGGTATAATAATTATTAGTTTTTTTTGGGAAACCTATAAATTGTCTCACTGCTGGGCAAAGGTCTCCCCCCTCCTCTTCCATCCATCCATGTCCTGAGCCTCTTCCCATCATTCTCTTCCAATTATTGTAATTTAATTTTTAAGTATTAGTTTTAATTTAATATTCTGATTGCTTTGTTAATTTCGGTGACAGCTTTTAATAAATGTTAATTAATAACGTGTGACTATATTCTTTTTCTTTATATTTTTGGCGCAATTTCTTTTTCGAAGCGGCGCGGGCCGTAAATTCAATTATTATTAATTTTAAAGATTACGACACTACCCCAGGAGGTGACAAACGGGAGTAATTTTAAAAGTTGTGTCGCTGTCAACCAATGGTGGACAGTGACACAACTTTTAAAAAATTGTGTCACTGTCCACCAGTGGGGGACAAGCGAGTAGAGACATCGGGAATAAACCTGCCCCGACGCTCAATCAATTATTAGTTTAGAAAACGGTTCTCTTGAAAATGGCGGGAAACGACGGTTGCGAAATTATTTGATAATTTTCCTTTTAACGTCTACAGGGACTATTTTGTGTTTAATGTCACGTTAAATTAATCAGAAAATGTTCGCGAATGACAGTACGGTGAAGTTATTTGATTATTTATGCAAGATCTGAAGTTTCAAGCTTTTCCCGCTACAAGCTCGGGAGTGAACGTGACTGTCGAGCTGCTTCGTCCAGAGTGATGACGCTACGGCGACTCCTCTGGATGAAGACATGAAGACGCGGCTACCCAGGGTGAAGACGCTACTGCGACTCTCCTGGAGGAAGATAGAAGACTATTGAATATTTGAATTTTCTGTAACATGACATTGGCAAATGACGAACTATCGAGTCCATTAATAAAATAAATAAATAAAAACAAAAAACTCTTTTTACTACGTCAGACATCTGAAAAGTGAATTCTACTATTATACCATTTCTATCCAAGAAGGCGCCTGTGACCTAAGCGCCAAGTTATCAGTTAAGCAGGTAGGCATTAAGTACCTACCTATAGATAAGTAATTTCTCATCAACTCATCATGAATGACATTATTACTGCATGATTCACGTCATACCAGTCCTCAGTAAACAATATTGAATCATTGAGGACCGAGAGTCGCCCGATAAAAGTTGTTATTGCAAACATTGATCTCCTATAAACAACTAGATACACAGTCTGCCTTCTAAAAATGTCCGAGCGCAAAGAAGATCGGACATTTTTCAAACGGATGAATCATTTGCTTTATTGGACATTATTTGGACGTTAACAATGGACCTTTATTTTGACGTTTCTAAATTGTTTTAGTAAGACCTTTGTGTATCTAGTTGTTTATAGGAGATCAACCTGCAATACATCGTGTTTGTTTTTCAGACTTTCTCCACAGAACGCAGTAAATTTTTTCCTTCATAAGTTACATCAACATTCAACGCGCATTTTTATGCACAGTTGATTTTTGTTGCATTGTACCTACAATCGACAGCATGTCAAGTGTAACACACGAGCACTCTAATGCGATGATAATACGGCATAGATAGCAATGGATTTTATAGGTTAATGGGCTCGATTTTACGATGTCTTTTATTAACAACACTTCGCTAAAGCTTGGTTTGAACTTATGATTCATAAGACCCATAAAATGTACGCGTTTTGTTTACTTGAATACTAGCAGTATTCTGTTAGAGCAATAACCTATATATCTGACCTTTGCCACTACTAATTGCTCTAAACTCGGTTGGAATTCGTTGGAAGCACGCCAAACACCTTTACGACGAGAGTTGAATGACTTGGGTATTGTGTAATTGTGTTTGCAACATACATAACAAATACAAGCTGTTATCGCAATACCTACTGAAACTTGACCGATGTTCGTAATTAGAATTTATAGTAACACGAGTGCAGATCTCACATCAGAGAGGGTCCGGACATATTCCACCGAAATCTTTTGCATTCTTAATGCGCAAAGTTGATTCTCCCAACTGCGAAAATTGTGGGACCAAGGAAGACTTGCAACATATTTTGATGGAATGTGTCCGGTACGCGACTAAAAGAGAGCATGTTATCAATAGTTTAGGTTTATGCAAATTAGATGTAGGTATATTCCACGGCATTTTAGCTGAGCCAACTTCAGGCCCAGCTAAAATGCTGTTCTCGATCTTTTATAAAATGTAAGTTAATTTAGAATAGGTACGATGGGATTGGCATCGTCACTTTATGTGTACAAAAATCCCTAAACAATTATAGATTAAAAAAGAGAGAGAGGGTACAGGCCATCAAAAGGTCCGTGAGATCAAGGTTTCACTGGTCAATACTACCGTCTGACCAGACAGTTACTCAAACTAAGCAGGAAAGATGTGAGCTTAGTGACTGGCATCATGACAGGTCTCTACTCTTTAAACAAACATCTTTCCCAGATAGTCCTCTGTGCAGGGGCTGCATGGAGGAGGAGGAAACAGCCGCACATGTGCTTTAAGAGTGCAGTGGTGTAGCCGTGCAGTGGGCTACAATCCTCGGATCACGGAGGACGCTCCCGGCTTCTGGTTCTTCCCTTCCTTCCTTGTTGGGCTCGGCTGGCTAGAGTAGCGCCAGCCGCCTCGCGCACAATGGGCCGCGCGACCAAAGTGTGAACGAGCCCAGTATTCAAAATTCAAGAAGGCTATCAAAAGCGAAGTTACTGGTGCTCATCAATCATTCAAAAAAAGAGAGTGCCCAAAAGGCTGGCGACGTTACCTCGTTGTATAGCCAGCGACATACGCTGGCCGAGGTAAGCGCCAGCCCTTTGGTCACCCGACGAGTCAATTAGGCGCGACGACAGTTCCTTGAACAGTCGCCGCGCCTCTGGTCCCTAAGGTCCCATGGTCTCTATGTCGCAGTCAACTGGGTAAAATATACATTTGATTGTACAGCTAGCACTTTAATTGATCGACGCCATTAAACCAAACATCTAAATGTCAATTAGCTGAGTGGCTGAATACAACGTTCGACACTACAGTAGACGACGCTAAGCGGATTGGTTGACCATCAATTTGCGCCGCTTGTGGCTTTTTGAGTGCAATCTCACTTAGCGTGATCTCGCCCTTACAAACATCAAATTCCACCTTTGACAGTTGTAAGCTCGCTAATCTATCTTTGAGTCTTGGTCTTATATCGTTCGAGAACATTGTGAGTTCCAATCGAGTTCCTTTCGAGTGTTGGAAGTAGCGCAAGTGTTTGGTTAGACAATACAGGAAGCCACGGTGTTTTTATAGACTCGCTCGGAAGGTGACGTGAGCGTCTCTGATAATACAATGTTGACAGCGCCGTATGTTTGTTGGTGGATTACTTATAATTAGTACTCGTTCCATGGCCTACTTATTATTCTTGGAATACAATAATTTAGTATGAGTTATGTTTTGATATTTTCTTGCATATGCGCTATGCGAAACGAAAATCTAAATGATAAATGGAGAAATCCCGGTCGTGACGAAATATTTTTCTCCATTTATCATTTAGATTTTCGTTTCGCATAGCGCATATACAAGAAAATATCAAAACATATGAAAAAGGAACGCGTCATCAATTAAAAAAAAACATGATTTCTAACTGCAATGTTAGACATGAATTTGAGTAATTTCACAATTACTGGATAGATGTCGCTACCGTCCCTCTGACGAGAATATGGAGACAAAATTCACGATCTGGATACGAATCACGATGGCTCTGTTGGAATAGAGCGTGCCACGGAATGGCGAGGTCCAGGGTTCGTATCCCGGTCGTGGTGAAAAAATTATTTTTTCTCCATTTATCATTTAGTATGAGTTATGTTTATAGGCTGAAACACATTATAAAACGTCACGGATTGAAAATTTTTCCCCAGTGATGTCACTTCCCCAAAATTGCGAGAAAATCCCCTAAAGTCTGGCAACCCTGCAAAAAACAGTATTTCGTGGAAATAAATACTTGTTGCTTTCATCGGGGAAGTAGGTACATACCATCCTCTTACCTTGAACAGTCGACAGCAGGTAGTCAGCAGCAGCAGGTAACACTTACAGTACGATTTCAAGTCTTACGACGCAAATAATAAGAACTGTCGAAAGTAAAAAGTGTTACCATTGATCTGCTGTCGACTGTACCATAAAAGCTAAAACAATAGCGCGTATGGGTCAACGAACATGCTCGTGTGTGACAGACAGACAGACAAAACAATGGCGAGGAATCTCAGCGGTATGAAGAACTTTAATAACTGCATAATTCAAAGTTTCTATTTCATTTGTATTGCGTAAGTGGCCTGGTCTAGCATACCTTTCTTACGATCACAACTTTTTTATACATTGTAGCTAAAATAAAGTTTTTTAAAAAGGCAAAATTTTTATGAAAATGTTACTAAATTATTCTCAAAATTTATTGGCGGCAATTATGTTCGTAACCGAGCCATAAAATTAACTTTTTTTTTTGTCTACGACGCCATTCCATTCGCATTGTGTGCAGCAATATGTTTGTTTTCAATAAATGAAAGGTTCTCTTGAAAATGGCGGGAAACGACGGTTGCGAAATTATTTGATAATTTTCCTTTTAATGTCTACAGGGACTATTTTGTGTTTAATATCACGGTAAATTAATCAGAAAATGTTCGCGAATGACAGTACGGTGAAGTTATTTGATTATTTATGCAAGATCTGAAGTTTCAAGCTTTTATCAAGAGTTCCCGCTACAAGCTCGGGAGTGAACGTGACTGTCGAGCTGCTTCGTCCAGAGTGATGACGCTACGGCGTCTCCTCTGGATGAAGACGCGGCTACCCAGGGTGAAGACGCTACTGCGACTCCCCTGGAGGAAGATAGAAGACTATTGAATATATTGAATTTTCTGTAACATGACATTGGCAAATGACGAACTGTCGAGTCCATTAATAAAATAAATAAATAAATGAAATTAAGCCAGATAATCGTTTAATTCATAAAACAAAGTGCGTTCTACTGCAAATTGACGATGTGAAAGTTGTGTGCCAGGATAGCAGCAGTGGAAGTCCATCGTCTCTGCCTAGTGCCTACCCCTACGGATCCACCACGCAGACCCAATGCGGGTTGGCAGATAACACATGCCTTAGATTTTTTTCTAGGGCATGCAGGTTTCATCACGATGTTTTCCTTTACCGTTTTGAGAGCACTCAATAAATGTACGTAAGCTTTCCGTCAAAAAAAATCGAGGATCTTTCTTTTCTCGTGTGGTTTAGTGACCAAACCTATTTGTCAGAGTTACTCAGGCCGCTCGTAGGCCTCTGACGTGGCCTAACGACTGCTGTCAAGCGACAGTAACCGGGACCAACTGCTTAACGTGCTTTCCGAGGCACGAAGGGGCTCAGTCGAGGATAACTCATTGGTAGGTGGCTGGCCTGGCTGGGAATCGAACCTGGGACCTCCGTATCGCAAGTCCATTGACCCAACCACTGCGCCACCGAGCTCTCGCATCATTGTATGGAAGAAATACCAAAAATAGACGATCGTTAAACGGCAGTAAATCCAAGGAAGCGAGTATGGATAAACCTAGTTTTATGCCACAACTATTAACTGTTACTGAAACGGTATAGTTTTAAATCATTCTGGAGGTGAGGGAGGTTTGTGAGATGTTTTATTAACTGGTAAGCTTGTGAATGATATCTATGATGAAGACATACTATATCAGGCTATCCCGTCCACTCATTCTAAATTTATTTTCGCCGATTACTACTTTGAAAATTGCCGCATTATAGTATTTTGTTCGGAAGCCAACAGAATACTTTTAACTGAAGTTGATGAATTTTTTATTGATGGCACATTCAAAAGTTGTCCTGGTCCATTTACACAGCTTTAAGTTAAGTAGTAAGTTTTCAGCTCTTCAACTACTCGGGAAGTATACCTTGACCGATCCGTAGTCACACCTTATCTTTGTCCTTTATCAACAGGAATCCAATTCAGACTGATGAAGCAGTGGGTCCACAAGAAATAAGTCTCCCTCGTGGTCCCACTAGTGGGTCAACTTAGTGGGTCCACGAGAAAACGGCGGTATTTTCATCACTACTTTTATTTGAGAAATTAAAAAATGTGAATTTTTAAATATGTTCGGACAAATGTGAGAAGTTTAGAGCGAATGATAAACAATAGATAATGTAAATGGAGAGATGCGGATGACTTTGGAGGAGGTGTGTCGGATCGCATAAATGGAATTCCGTCATCCCTCTCTGGGAGACGGGTGTGAGCTTATGTAGGTATGTACTCGTAAATGAGGAGGCGATGAAAGCCACGGAGTTCACCTGGGTGGACTACAGGATTTTTTTGACCCGTGGTACACCCGAATGTCCATAATATTACACATTGTAGTATTAAAGAAAATTAAGGAATAGTCACATGCCGATACTTTCATCTCTCTTGTTCATAAAGGTTCCTATAATTATCATTAAAATTCCCAATCTGTGGACGCGGTACTGGCCTTACCTGACGAGTATTGGGACAGTGACGAGTATTGGGACAGTGACGAGTATTGGGACATTGACGAGTATTGTGACAGTGACGAGTATTGGGACAGTGACGAGTATTGGGACAGTGACGAGTATTGGGACAGTGACGAGTTGGTGAACAGTTACCTCACCTACTTATATCCTGTAATACGCATACGGAAACTTCTTATACATATTACAGTACTTTAAGAACTAACAATAAGGAAACATTACTGATACTGCATTTTAATTGCAAGTAGCATCATATTTACATTATTTTACATACTAATTTGCATTATACCAACTCGATCGAGCTACCACCTTTTTTTGCGTCTAGAGGCGGCGCTAGTGGTAAAGAAAATCGCCAATGTCACGCGAAAATGCAATAAGATTTTATTAGTTCCGTAGTTCGCCGCACGCAGATTGAAGTTTGTAAAGTGTGCATACGAATCGTGAAGGAAAAAATTTCGTTGCGCTCTGTGGAGAGAGCCTTAAAGTATATTTTGTATGGGGACGGGTCTCCTTTCTTGTCACTTCCACGCTCATACGTCAGAAAGAGGTAGAAAATGACGGCAAACGACGCGACGGTTGCGAAATTATTTGATAATTTTCAGTTTAATATCTACAGTGGTTGGTTTGTGTTCAATATCACGTTAAATTAATCTGTAAATGTTCGCGAATGACAGTATGGTGAAATTATTGGAGGATTCATGCAGGATCTGAAGTTTGGCGCTATAGTCAAGAGTCCCACTACGAGCTCGGGAGAACGTTACTGTCGAGCTGCTTCGTCCAGAGTGATGACGCTACGGCGACTCCCCTGGATGAAGAGAAGACGATATGATATTTTGAATATTCTGTAACATGAGTTGACATTGGCAAATGACGAACTGTCGAGTCCATTAATAAAAAAAGAGTTTTTAGGCTTCTATTGAAAATTCAAACAATGGAAAAACAAATGAGTGTCTAGAGCGAAATCTATGTAAATATAATTACTTACTCCACATAGGCCGTTCCTTGCCACATGATGCAAATACTTAGGAAACCTAGGCATGTGTTGATGTACTAACATTAATTCAATAGGTGGCCATGGGACCTTTTAAAGGGGTTGAATATTATTGTTTTAGTATGACAAATGTTGGGCGTCGGTCTGTCTGTTTGGCTTACGTGACTACAGTCAGAGACATTTATTTGTGGTATTTTGTGGTGGACAACATATTAAGTCATTGATTCATCTAAATAAATCATATTAAGTCACCTAAAACTAACCATTCACTATGAACCTCCTCGACCTACTTCTATTTATGTAATTTATTGGAAAACAAACGGCACTACCTATACAACAAGCAGAAAATATTTTAAAACCAAAATCCTACTGCCAGAAATTTAAGCTCCTTTGATCATTGATCTCCTATAAACAACTAGATACACAAAGGTCTTACTAAAACAATTTAAAAAAACGTCCATTGTTAACGTCCAAATAATGTCCAATAAAGCAAATGAGGGTCCACTCATCCGTTTGGACCTTCTTTGCGCTCGGACATTTTTAGAAGGCGGACTGTGTATCTAGTTGTTTATAGGAGAAAGGTCCAGGGAAAGGTCCAGGGCAGAAGAAGGCCAGGTAGAAGGAGAATATCATGGCTCAAGAACTTACGCCAAGAGTACGGCAAGAGTACCAGGTCTCTGGGTCGCACGGAAGTGCGGCGTTGTCGAGAGTGACATAATGATCGCCAACCTTCGTAAGAAGACGGCACCATAAGAAGAAGATCTGAATACTTACTTATCTCTAAGTATATTCAGAAATCCAACATCCTTTTAATTTATGCATAAAACAGGATATCACTACTCTTCTTACACAGTACATGACAGAGTATAGGCATAATAAAAAGCAATAATTTTAACCCAAACCGCAAAACAAAACAATGCAACCAAATTCGCAGAAAGGCAGAGCCAGTTAGCAAAAATAAACAAAAACAAAACGCCAATGTTCGCGAAACCAGTAATCAGTAAAGCGAATCTTGCGCATGTGTTGGGCAAATGTCATCAGACGAGAGTAGGTGGACAGGGATAATGGATTGGTCTTATGTTTATTTAATTATTTTTATGTTGGTCAATGGTCGGTAGATCGATGATCTAGGCTAGGATCTAGATGAAATAGTAATGATCGGAAAACAACATTGATCTCCTATAAACAACTATATATATATAGATACACAGTCTGCCTTCTAAAAATGACCGAGCGCAAAGAAGGTACAAACGGATGAATGGACCCTCATTTGCTTTATTGGACACAATTTGGACGTTAACAATGGACCCTTATTTGGACGTTTTTAAATTGTTTTAGTATGGCCTTTGTGTATCTAGTTGTTTCATTGGAAAACAAGTTTCAAAAAACATCTTCATTGAGTTAGTAGTGCTGCCGCCGATAGGTAAAGCGAACGGAGAGCCAATTATTTTCGTGTAGCCAAATGGCAGGTACTACAGATCAATGATCTAGCCAGACCTAAGACCTAGGTAAAGAAGTTGTATAAAAATATGACATTCGTTTTTTTATTTAGTCGAACGCCACACTAGAATCAGTTTGTTTCATCTTACCTATACCTAAATGCCATAGTTAAAAGTTCGCTCACATTTTAGAGTACATTTGTCAGGTCTTGCTTGAGTAAGTCAATTAAGTAATAGTAATTCAGAATCGCGGTCTGATGTTGCAATTAATTAGATACTAACATTGATCTCCTATAAACAACAGGAGATCAATGGATACTACTGAACATTTTAGCCATAGTCCTCATCATAATCAGCCCGTGTCAGTCCACTGCTGGACGTAGGCTTCTCCCAAGGCTCGCCACTCAATCCGATTCTCGTCCTTTTGCGTCCAGTCTCGGCTACCCTGCTCAGACCATCCATCTGTTCAGGGTCATCCCACATTGCGATTACCCGTTCGTGGCCCCCATTCGAGAACTCGTCTACCCCATCGGTTATCGTTTCTACGACATAGTAGGTAAATGATGACTCCTTGTTTGCACAACTAAAAAGGGCGTTGATGATTAATTAATTAAACGCCTGAAATTCAATATAATAACAATTACTTATAACGTTATCTAAACACATTGCTACGCGTCACAGGCTTTGCTAGCCTGCGATGCTGCAGTGACCCATGTTTGTGGTCATATCTAGTTACTTAGTTAAATTCATGTACTAATTTAAAATTGGCTATTCATGGCGTGATTATTATCAAACACAAAGAAAAGCAAACTCCTATAGTTAAGTGGAATATTTTCTAGATCATTTTATACTCAGGCGTGATGCGTTTTTTTTTCAGGAATGTTTCATATTCTGTCCCAATTGCTCCATCACTCAGTATTTGAATGACGGTCCTGTGTTTTTGGCAGAACATAGAGCGGTAATCAATGATCTCCTATAAACAACTAGATACACAGTCTGCCTTCTAAAAATGTCCGAGCGCAAAGAAAGTCCAAACGGATGAATGGACCCTCATTTGCTTTAACAATGGACCCTTATTTAGTAAGACCTTTGTGTATCTAGTTGTTTATAGGAGATCAATGGCGGTAATACTAATTCAGACTTTACTAGTGCTGTAAGACCTAGCTTCTTATCAACGGGAAGTACCCTATAGGTTTTTAGTTTTATGCGTTTCCATAAAATATGCGTCAAAATGCGACATAAAAGGTCATATCTTTTGATTGCGATGACTTAGAAGTTTGATTTTTTCACAACAGCAAGAGATTGCAGACCTCAGCATTTGGTATTAATTTCAACTTGATACGTCCACGCGTTTCTGAGAAAAAGGACAGACGGACGGACAATGAAGTGATAGTGATCCTGTAAGGGTTCCTTATCCTCTTCGAGGTACGTAAAAGGGTCCAGTGCGGTCTACTACAAACCCATGAGTGGGCAAAAAGTGATTGATGAAGAATGTCATAAAATATATGAATAAGTATTCAAAATATTGATAAAAATATCTTTTAAAGTTTAAAAAGTTTAAAAGACGTGCTGCTGAGAGTTTTTCGCAACTTGTACAAAACTTTATGTTGAACCAATAATTTTAATAAAAAACGGAGATATTTTTACATTTATTCGTTATCTTGTACAACTTGCGGTTGATGGTGGGCCAGAATCTGGCATGGTCACGTGACTTTGACTTTAGTATTCTCTTGCTCTACTGAACCACCTTGCAAATGATCAATACGCCCAGTTCGTTACACCCATTATTTTGTCTATAACAGCATATCTACAGCCAGACCACTCCGTTGCGGCCATATGGCTCTTACATCGACCTAAATGTGATAAGTGATGTCAATGCGCCGCTATTTATTGACCATCATACCGACTCCTGCGCAGAACTCTTTGTGACCTAGTTGATCCAATAAATGTGATAGGTACATAGCAACAGCAGCCTTGGCCATCAATTTGTTGACAAACTTCGCAGTAAACACAATAAAGAGCTCGGTGGCTCAGTGGGACTTGCGGTACGGACGTCCCAGGTTCGATTCCCAGCCAGGGCAGCCATGTACCAACGAGTTATCCTCGGTTTTTTCGATGGTAAAACTTACGTACATTTACCGAGTGCTCTCAAAACGGTGAAGGAAAACATCGTGACGAAACCTGCATGCCGTAGAAGAAGATAAATCTAAGGCATGTGATATCCACCAATCCGCAGTGGGCCCGCGTGGTGGATCATGGCCCCAGCTCCCTCGATGTAAGGCAAGGTCTGTGCCCGAGCAGTGGGGCAATATAAATAGACTGATGATGATGATGAAACACAATTAGGTTCAGAGTTAAAGCCAAGACGTCGCATTTTCACGCTACAATTTCACGCGATAGGCACATTGATCTCCTATAAACAACTAGATAAGCAAAGGTCTTACTAAAACAATTTAAAAAACGTCCAAATAAGGGTCCATTGTTAACGTCCAAATAATGTCGAAAAAAAATGGACTGAATAATGAATGAACCCCTCATTCATGCGTTTGAACCTTCTTTGCGCTCGGACATTTTTAGAAGGCAGACTGTGTATCTAGTTGTTTATAGGAGATCAATGGCACCATGATTTCACGCCAATATTGTAGCAATATCTGCTCTCTGAATCCATCTTAAGGCCGACGATTCATAGACAGTTTTAAGTGCCAGAGGAGTTTGAGCTCGGTCTTACAATTGTCAGATTTAACGATTTTTTACAGTCAGAGCGAGCTCAATCTTGCTTGGCTTAAGCCGAGATCCAAACAAAATAATTGAGAGCGAGCTTATAATGTGAGATTGATCTTGCAACTATCAAAAGTCTATATTATGACAGTTGATAACTGTTAGGCCGATTGAGATCCCTCGATGTAAGAGACGGTCTATGCCCGAGCAGGGGGACATATAAAAAGACTGCTGATGATGATGGGGCTGATTGATTCTCATAGACAATTTTGAGCGCGAACTCAGCGTGAGCTCGCACTTACGACTGTCAAATTTTATGAAAACTGAAAGCTGTAAGACAGAAGTCAACTCCATTCTTCTCAAAACTGTCTATGACCAAGCTTATAACTTTATAACTTGCCGTATTTTCAAATATTTATAATTTTATTAATATAGGTAAGTAATATGCACCTACTTAATACTATAACCTGTCAATTACAGAAACTTATGAAATAATAGATGTAAAAACTAATTAAATAAAATGTATTTTTAGATAGTAGTTAGTTTTATGTTAATAAATAATGTATTAATGTTGGTATATACAGATTGGCAAAGAGCAGACCGATGCATATTTTATATCCAAAACTTCAAAGTCAAAGATATTCTGCGTATCAGGATTATATGCTATAAACGGAAAAAATTAAATAAAATATAAACTCTAATAATAATAAAACAGCCTAATGCACACATTAAAATCTCACAGACATACCAGCTCCATCTTCACATTCAATCTCTCGCACTAGTCTTGTACCCCTTTGCCGTATTTTCAATGATCATGTGATTTGATTTATGCCATAACTTTTTGTTTTGTTTCATGTTTACAAAATAAACCATTAAAGTAGTAATTAACAAACCTTTTTCACGTAATTTTATCGTTTTTACCGACCACGGAATCGGCTGTCAGCAATAATTGTAAACCTGCGTGTGCAATTGTTTTTCTTGCAATTTTTTCGCGCGAAAACAAACGCACGCGCAGCGGAGCGGCATAAACAATGTTTTCTATCTAATCTCAATTTTAAATGAGTTCAAATGAGTCTATGGCCTTATAATGAGTTAGTGTGATGACGTTGATGAGTTGATTCATAATGATTTAGTGCTATTTGATAAGGTTTAATACGTTTTTTCTGTTTTTAGATAAAATTATGTTAATGGTTTACCCTTTTAGGTCATTTTGATAATAAATTATTTATCTATAAGTACACTAGTGTAAAAAATCCAATTGTAGTATTTGGAAATATTACCTATATATAACGTAGGTGAAAATAATGTCTAAACCGAAATAGTTATTCATACAAAATATATATCGAAATGTAGGGTATGATAAATACGAGAGCTTGTTTAAAAAAATCTGATTTTTGTTGGCGTATTTTTATTTTCCTGCCAAAATTGATAAATTCTATGAAGTTCATAGAAAAACTGAAAATCCACGTACACCCAGCCTTAATTTGATACGGACAACAGCAGATCAATGGTAACACTTGCAGTACAATTTTAAATCTTACGACGCAGATAATAAGAACGGTCCAAAGTCCAAAGTGTTACACTTGATCTGCTGTTAGCTGTACCAAACAAACCTTTACAACACAACTTGACACACCGACACATTCTAGGCTATAAGTGTCGAAATCGAAACAGTGCAATTATCATATTCGGAATTGGTTAACCCGCCGATTAGATATCGCAACACACGTCACGCGTTGCATGTCAGTGGATGTCGGTTAAGTAAATGTTGGCCATTTTAATTTGTAAGTGAAAACGAGCGAATACGAAAGGTAACTTAAGAGCCTTCCATTAGCCAACTAGCGCCGCCAATCTTAAAAAAATAATATCTTCCTATATAATCAATTTTATTAAAAAAGCTATTTACAAAATGTTTATTACGATAAATACTATTTTTTGAATGCTTATTTATAACGTGATTCAATTTCGGTAAGTTGTAGTTCGCATAATTGCGAAAAACGGCCGTTTTTCGCACATTTGTGAACTACAACTTAGCTTGTCGCAATTATGCCATGTATTGTATATTGAAAAATAGTATTCATCCTAATAAACATTTTGTAAATAGCTTTTTTTTAATAAAATTTATTATATTGGGAGATATTATTTTTTCAAGATTGGCGGCGCTAGTTGGCTCATGGAAGGCTCTTAACTAGAACTTACGAGTAATAATATATCATAAAAACTAATTTTCAACAAAAAAATACTTTTCCATTTCATTTATTCGCGATAAATTGTAGGCTACAAGTTCATGGTATCATAATAAAATAAGTTCCATACAATTTTACACGTCAGGTGTAGCGAGAGGACAAAATAAGCCAATCTTAAAAAAATAATGTAATCAGTTTTGTTTAGAGCCTTCCATGAGCCAACTAGCGCCGCCAATCTTAAAAAAATATTATCTTACAAATTATATTTTTTTATTAAAAAGGCTATGTACTCAATCTTTCTTAGGATAAACACTATTTTTTAATATACAATACATATCATAATTGCGATAAGCTAAGTTGTAGTTCACAAATGTGCCAAAAACGGCCGTTTTTCGCAATTATGCGAACTACAACTTACCAAAATTGAATCACGTTATAAATAAGCATTTAAAAAATAGTATTTATCGTAATAAACATTATGTACATAGCTTTTTTAATAAAATTGATTAAATTGGAAGATATAATTTTTCAAAGACTGGCGGCGCTAGTTGGCTCATGGAAGGCCAGGGCCACTGTTTGGGCCCCCTGTCCCTTTCTATCTTAACATTTTTTACCGAAGTGCGAAAGGGATAGCAACACGATTTAAGGGATCTGAGGTTTAACTAGGTTTATGAATAACAGCACTAATGTGAAGAAGAAAAACGCAAACCTTTTTCACAGGTGGCACAGAATTCATGGCTGAAATTCACGAATCTCAAATGAGTTTCAGTCTTCAACCTCGTAAGTATTTCAATGTCTTTTCAATATAAAATCCGGTTGAGTAATTCGGCCAATGAGATACAATGGGATGTTATTGCATTGTATTGTGATGCGATGTTCAATAAATGACGAAGGCTGGCCGAAGCAGAGGGGCCGCTTCCAAATAAACTGTTATTTCAACTCGCGGAATCTTATCGAATGGTTTCACTAGTAGTTTCCTATTACTAGTAGTAGTATCAATAGTAGTTTCCTTTTCTTTGTCGTAAACCGTACCTATAGTACCTAATTTGGAAGGGGAATGGAGTAAACGTATCCAATAGCGGAAACCCCAACCCTCTCCATGCATATATTCAATAGAGGTACTTATTTGAATAACCAAAATACCATGTTGTTATATATTTCTATATAGTGATAAATAAATAAATTAAAACCGTACCTATATTAAAGAAAAGCGTGGTTGCTTGTGGTTTCTTTACGACAAAGAAAAACGATCGAGTGTTTTTCGATAAATTTGGAACCTCTCTCTTTTGAAGGTACCTTATAAAAGCGTAGTTGCTTTTCTTTAAGACAATGAAAAGGTTACGTACAGAAGAGAGAGGTTCCGAATTTATCGAAAAACACTCGATCGATTTTTAAAAATCTTTTAGACCTAAGTAAGATGCCTAATATCTAGACTACTTGTCTATTAGTAAAAGAGTTTTTACTATCCGTCAAATATCTGTAGGTAGGATATAGATGTAGATCTGTAGTTCTAGAGAAAATCTCACATTTCTCTATTTTCGACTGGGTGTAGGTATGGTGGAACACAGAGAAAGGTGTACAGGAGAGTTTTTAAGGTTGAGATTTTCTCAAAAACTACTTGACCTATTGCAATAATTCTTTCACTGTTTCATAGATAAAAGTTTAAACTATGTAGCTGTAAAAGAATTATTAAATTCGGCCAGTAGTTTTTGAGAAAATCTCAACCTTATCGAGGCCCCCTGTATACTTATCTCTGTCTTCGACTGTACCTACAAGTTTTCCTGTTCTTCAACAATATTTTCTGATTACCAATATCGATCAGGTTTCGTAAGTGTGATATCAAATGGTATTGGGCGACAACCCGCTCTATATTTCGATCGTAACAATCACGGAACATAACTTTTTTTAGCAAATTATGTACAGAGCTACGCAATTATTTTTTTATCCCAAAAAGAGTGTTCTAACGATTATGAGCACATTACATAATTAATTTTCGCGATCATGCGTTGCAATGATCAATTAAGTAAATTATGTAGAAAGTACATAGGTTTTGTAGCTTAATTACTTAACTTGTTTCTTATGTAGGTATTGTTTTTATTCATTATTTTTTATATATTTATTTAAAGTTTACAATTACAGGCTACACCTAATTATATCGTAAACAATATTTTACATATTTTTTTTACATAAAAACACTTTACATGTTAAAATATTTGTTTAAATATTGCACCGATCGATGTACGTGCGGTCGGTGTTTTGAGAACTTGGCCTGAGCACTACCGTACGCTTGGATACGCTTTTTTTTTTAACCTATAAATTGTCCCACTGCTGGGCAAAGGTCTCCCCCCCTCCTCTTCCATCCATCCCTGTCCTGAGCCTCTTCCAGCCACCCATCCCTGTATCTAACGACATCGTCTCTCCACCTACGCCGAGGTCTGCCCCGACGCCGGCGACCGTCCGATGGCACCCAGTCTGTGACAGTCCGGGCCATCGGTCCGTTTTATTATTATTTATTATTATTATTTAGACTAATTAGCCTATTAGAGTATTAGGGTAAGTACCCAGGCTACTTCATTAAGGAAAAACTTAAGTTCCTAATGCTCGTGGTATATTAATAAAAACAACTAGCAAAACAATAGCTACAATTTTAATTATGCTAAATTATTATTCATTAACATTAGTTAAAAGCCTTGTAGGCGTATTGTATTGTAAGTACTATGTAAGTAGGTAGTTATGCAGTACATAGGTACATATTGCTACGTGGTATATATAACTAATATAACTTTGAGTAAGACAGAGACAATCATAGATGAAAGTTTATATAAGGTTAACTATATAGCATGTACGTATATATGTATTTATTTATTTTAGTTATATAGGTATATGTACCTATAAAGATATATAAACTTACTTTATATAAGTAATTTATTAAACATTTATTTTAGCTATTTATATAGAACTCTATGATTCTGTGTACACTTGCTCTCCCTGCTCCAGATCTCATCTCTCTCTCTCACACACTGATTGCTGGTAGAGAACTCTATTGTAGAGTTAAGCACACCTTATGTACATCTAATTTGATTTCATGTAACGTGTATGTATTTTATGTACATTAAAGAATTACAGAATGAAATTTTGAATTCGCCTTATGGCTAGACAGGATAGAGAGCATATAGAGAGGGTAGTATAGATACGTTTGGTATATTTAAATAAAAACATTACCCTCCTTCTGTGGCAGTCGGGTAAACAAAGCAAGCAAACCAGGACAGGGAATTAAATACCTATAATTGAGCTAATGTACAAATGTACACTACTCAAAAAAAGTTTTGTAACACTAATATTTTTTTTGGAAAAAATAATGAATCTATTCATATGAATCTAATATAAGAGGTTGTTCATAATTTGCTATTTTTTCCTACCCTTTGGATATAGCTTTATCAAATAGTCACGAATTATAACGAATAGTTTGGAATAGCCGTAGTTCACATCAGAGCCTTTCCAAATAGTTTATTTGTAACGGTTTGGAAAGACTCTGTTTTAGACATTTGTTAAATTGTGGATATGCAACATATAATTATTTAAATAAAAATAAAATAGACACCTCTCTATATAGGTTTAGTATATACGAGTACCATCGATATTTATTTAATCTAGGATCGAAAAAAAATTTCTAAATATACTACAAGTGTTAATTGATAAATGGTCGATTAAAACCGAATAGAATATAATTTCAATATAAATTATCACTAATGATATGATAGAAAACAGGGAGATGGTTGACATGTACTAACCAGTGATTGATAAGCCGATAAGCTCACTCTGACATTTAATGTCCTCTGTATTTACAATGTAACTCAATGTTTGCAAATAATTAACGCTACTAACTAAGCGTCATTTTCTATGAATTTAATTCTAATTAAATAACAATTAATATTCCTAGTCATAGTTAGAACTCGAATAAGTAAATATTTATTAATGACGCACCTATCTAATGCTCACTAGAAACAAATCATTTTCTTTTTCCGTGAGGAAAAAACAAGATTTTTTTTATGTATAAGTATGAGAATTATAATACCTATGAGAATTGTTTCAATTTCTGTTTATGTGTATTTTTTGTGATTGATTGTTTGTATGATTTGTCCACAGCCCAAATCAAGTGTCTTATTTTGTAAACAAATGTGATCGTCTAATTACCTGTTGCGATGTAAATCTGAACGAACTGATTGACCGAACCTGTTCGTCATTGTGAAAATAAAGTAATTCGGTCTAAATAATGTGAAAATAACTATGTAATAATCACAGAATAGCTTAAAATGTTAGTAAAGTAGGGTAGTTTTTGTTTACCAAATAAGACACTTGATTTGAGCTTCGATTTACAAAATAGCTTCCGTATTTAATCAAAAGTTTTAGTAAGGTGGACCTTACAATATTCATTGGACGACAAAACTAAGTCCACCAAAGTTGTACCGCCACACAGGAAGTACATCACGTCACCATTGAGATCACCGCAACATACAAGGAGCTAAGGAATCCAATCGTTACGTGACTTAATGGGTTTGTAATTAATATTCCAACTGTGATCTAATGTTAAAGGTATTGTAAGTTACTATTGTGATAAACTTGCGTCTTTTTTATTGTTTTGAGACCGAGATTCTACACAATTTTGAGAATGAGGTTAGCGTGAGGCTGGCTCTTACAACTGTCAAACGTCTATAGAATTTAACAAACTAAGTTTCTGAATCTAGGCCCCAAATTGTCACACATCCGCCGCCCGGAGAATACGTTTCATTTTGGAATGGTATTCTTGCTGTCTAGTTTACAATTTAAATATAATACTTAGCTGCCTTTTGATTGGTATAAATTAAATAACTTGATATAGAAAACAAGCAAGTTGGGTCATTTATCTATTACGGTTTCCATTCAATAATTTTTTGGAGTTGTATGACCCTACATTGCCATTCAAAATTGCGCCGCAGCAAAACATTTTTTTTCCTGTCGTATCAAATCCAAAATCTGAGAATCTTAATAACTTTCAACATTAAAGAAACGTAAATTACATACCTCATCCTCCTCGTCATCATTGTAGAACGGATCCAGGAGCAAATTCTTCCAAAAAATCACGTCTGACGTGACAGCATACGCGTCATGGTCTCTCAAATTCGCGTACACAGGACTCTCTCTGTCCACTCCCTCGGAACTAGCACTTATAGAACAACTCTCAACTTCCACACTGCCCTCACAAGAGCAACCTTCGTCCGTGTAACTGTATTCAATTTCCTCGTAAATATTCTCGTCTGTTATCGCGTCTCGGACCGGCTCGTAACCGTCGTCGCTCGGCTTGTCCGGCGTCATGTTAGCTACTGGCGCGACGTCGCATGCGCCTGCGCACCTGTCTCCCACCTCATGCAACGAATACACAGAGAATTGCGTCGGCGAAAAGTCGCTGGCTGTGTCGAACGATATCCGCGATATCGTCGCGTGGTGCTGCGATAGCACCCGACGGAGGATTCTGTCAGAATTGTGGAAGCCACTAGAATGAGACCAAACAGCTGCGTAACCAGGTTCTTGATCGATTTCACAATCAGTGCTGCATTCTTTATAACTCCAACACGTGCTTTCTGAGTCGCTATCAGAATTCAATCGTTTTGCGACGTCTAGAATAGTTTTGTCAGTTTTAACTTCCATTGTATCGTAAGCGGAAGATGACGACGATGGAGTTTTTAATCTAGTTCTTCTTGGAGGCACTGGGGTACCGTGGCCTTTATCGAAAATTGAATTAATATCTATTTCTATGTCACCCTTTGCTGGTGTGCTTGTCACGAATGAGACATCCGATATAGTAGATTCAATATCACTGTCTTCATGCACACCGTTTTCCAGCGGCTTCACTTCACACACTTCAGTTACTTCACTTAACACGTCAGTTACTTCACTTATAACTTCAGTTGCTTCACTATTTTCTTCACTTTTAACGAAGTCAAAATCGGTCATACCTTCCAAACATTCGTCAAAAATGTTGAGGATGCTCAATGAGATTTCCTTCTCCTCCGGCGCGAGATTTCTTTGATATTCATCCAGTTTGAAGATTTCCTTTCCGAGTTGTGAGAGGATTTCATCGAAGGCGCTATCTGGGGTTGCACTCGACTCTGAGTCGGGCGAAGGAGGTCGTACAGTGACCAAGGGGTCGTATTCTTCGATTGTTGCGCGTATATTTCCCAACCATGCGATCACAGGTTGTGAGGAGCGGTCGTCGCGTAGTGTATTCGCGACCGCAGCCGGAATCCAACTTGTGACTTGACACAACATCGTGCATAGTACGATAACCGGTGAGTCAACTGGTTTCCGCGTATGTTGCTGCAGTTATTTGAAATTCATTAGCACTGGAGCACGGCTGTGGATATAATGTCGTTTAGTCTCTCTGCCGGTTGGCTGGCGCTTCTGCTATCAACGACATTTGCACTCGACGCGACTGCGATTGGTTATCGCGACATTTCTTCCTAATTATGTTTTCATAACATCCCGCGTCTCCATTTGACCTTAGCGATAACACAAAGATAGATTTTTTGCTTTATTTTTACAAAATTAGTACGCAATTTGTTTTAAATACTGGCCGTTGATGACAACTTATTTGAAAAAAAAAACACTGTAAACTTTTAGACTGGCCAGAAATTAAAAAATAAATTACGAAATCGAATCTTTTCAAAATTGGAACACTTAAAAAATACTGTCAGTTACAATTTATTTTTAAAAAACAATCACAGTAAAGGTTTATGATTGGCCGGTAAATAATAAATAAACTGCGAGTTGCGTTCGGAAGCCCGCGTTTTCTCCCGAGTTTTTTTTTTAAATCGAACGGAAGCGTGCGCCCGCGCCGCGTCCACAACGATAGTGCTGCGCCCGTCCGGCAATTAATTGGATGCGTTCGTTCTGAGGCGAGTCTGTGTGACCGATATTCCGCGATATTTCTGTGGCAGAGCGGAGCATATGGCGTAACCGCATTAAATACTGAAAGCAAATGCAATTTAGACAGTGCTTTTCAACCCGAGATGGGACTGTCGAAAATTGAGACGTGACAGTTTTTTGATAATCTTTGCGATTTGAATTTTTCTTACATATGCGATATGTCAAAGTCAAATTTCTTTATTGCAAGTAAGCACGTTGTGTACATTTTTGCACGTCAACATATTTTTGAATTTACATTTACACCACTTTGCAAGGAAAAGGTACCAACGCTGAGGAGAAAAAGTGGCAAACAACTCTCAGCAGCACATCTTTTGAAATAATATAATAATAATACACAATTACTTAATAACTAGGTATTACACAACTATTACTATTGTTAGTAATCTAGACTTTATCCCCCATGCGGAACCGGCGACACACACCATGCGATATGAAACTCTAGATATTAAAATAGAAAAAAAATTCGTCACGACCGCGATTCAAACCAGTGATGGAAAAGAGCGTGCCTCGAAATTGCGAGGTCCCTGGTTCGAATCTCGGTCATGAAGAATTTTGTCCATTATAATATTTAAATAAACTAAAACTACATGTACAAATTTAAATCCAAAATTAATTTCGCATTAAGGTACTGCTAACAGCAGATCAAGTGATACACTTTGAATTCTGGATCGTTCATATTATCTGCGTCATAAGAGTTGAATTCGTACTGCAAGTGTTACTATTGATCTGCTGTAGTCCGTACAATATATTATGTAGCAATTCCAGAGTGTGACATGCTATATAGTTTCGCTGATCGTTCCTAAGCTAGTTTTATTCGCTACGGTCGCGGTCTTATTTTTCGCCAGAATATTATTTTCCAATTTGTAAAGAAAGGGGTCGCGCACCCAAGAAGGTTGACCAGCACTGCATTAGATAAAGTAAATGAAGCAAATCGTAGTCGAGATGTGCTCTACCTATAATAATGCGTTGTAGCGCCGGTTATCAATGCGCGGCCCGCTCAAATATAATTCAATGGTCCGTATATTGATAACTCTAAGTCCGTATATGTGGAGACCCTGGGACCGTGGGGACCAGGCGCACACAGCATCCACAAAGAGATCTCTGTGCGCCTGGTGGATGTGTCTAATGACCAGAGGGCTGGCGCGTACCTCGCGCAACGCATTGCCTCGCAATCCAGCGAGGCAATGCAGCCAGCCTTCTGGGGACACTCCCCGCGGTCGCTGACCTGGGGCAAATTTTTTATTTATAGTTTTTTTAATTGCATATTACTGTCTTTTTTAAATATTATGTCGTAACAAAATAAATAACTATACATACTTAATTTCAAGATTAAAGAAATAAGTCCGTATATTGATAAGGCCGACATACAATTTTGTAAGAGCGAGCTCACGCTAAGCTTGCTCTCAGAACTGTCTATGAATGTCGGACTTAGGGTTGTTAGCTAAAAATACTCTATTTATTTATTTTATTTGTCACTGTTAAGTTAGAAAGTGTCCCGACCTCAGATCAGTTAATATGCCCTGTTCCGAGGCCCCGAGTTGTTAATGATTGATGAATATGTGTTAGGATACGTACCAACATGTAATTTCGGGAGCATATTATAAGAATGCCTGCATTTAAAAAGTATCAACATGATAGTATTTGGAAATGATAAAGGCTTTTTTTTTAATTAAAACTATAGTGAGACGAGGTAACGTCGCCAGCCTTTTGGGCACTCTCCCACAGGGTAGCGAATTGGCGTCAATTTTTTATTTATAAGTATTTTTTTATTATTGTTGTTGTTAGTAGTTTAATATTTACAATAAGTGAGACATTATTACAATTAAAAAATCGATCTAATTGCCGGCTTCAACAATATAAGTGAGAGATGTCCGTTTATAATAATAATTATAAAGGAAATTTATTTCAGAAATTCGGAAATTTGGTTCACATTACCGAAACCGTTTTGAGGTAAAGTACATTAATATTTCTACTTTATTTTTATAGGGATTAGAAAAAAGGAACGGTAAAGTTTTGAGAACAATGACTTTGTAGTTTGTAGTATTTGAATAGATATTTGAAAAAAAAAATACTATTATGCAGTCTAAAATATGAAAAAGAGAAAAAAAATCGGCACGTCATTCGAACCTGGGCCACTTGCGCCGCTGTCTCTTGCCTTATTAAGTCTTTGTTCTTTTTATTCCAGTCATCAATTGTCATACAAAAATTGCCTTTAAAATCCAATACATTAATAGTGGCTCACCTTACATTTAATTCCAAAACCTCATATTTTCTATATTAAAGGCACCTAAACAAATATTTCATATTACTTAGAAAGTATTTTATTTATATATTTATTTCATTCTAATAACCTGAGTAATAAATGTTCTCAGAACAGACAGTCCTCATTCTAAATACTTTTATTTGAACTTTGATACGCCCTTGTTGACGTAGAGAGGCGACTCGACTAACTCTACATTTACTGTTTGCCCAATGAGTCAATGGTTGCAGGAAAATGGTTACAAAATAGTCATACATAGCTCAAATAAATTATTATTTAGAAAATCACATCCTGTATATTTTTTTTAAATAAAATTATTTACATTAAGGTGCTCCCTCACCGGGAGCATTCGCGTGTAATGTAACGTTGCAGATTCGACTTTGAGCATTACATTACAACACTACCTCCCTGACTGACGCTGTTTTTCTCCCTCACTGATGTAATGCTCGAATCTGTAACGTTACATTACACACGAATGCTCCCGGTGAGGGAGCACCTTTACATTTCATTATGAAACTAGCTGTACCCCCCAACTTCGTTTGCGTAGAGGAGGAGGATGGAGAGGATGGAGGAGATCAGGAGGCAGATCTTCCTCTCTGTCCTATCCTTGTTTCCACATCACATACCGCCATGGCTTATAGCCTATGAGCTGTCCGGATATTTCAGCTATCTCCTAGTGAAACCCCCATCAAAATCCCTTCAGTAGTTATGGCGTGATACTTGCACAAAGTCACAGACAAACAGACAAAAATTCTAAAAATTGGTGTTTTGGCATCAGTATCGATCCTAAAACACATTACAATTATTCTTTTCAAAAAATATCCAATGTACAGACACAACTTTTTTACAGTCTTATTATGTGTATAGATTAGGCTTCTCTATCTACGGTATAGATAGATGAATGACAATGTTGTTCATTGTTGTCATTGGGTTTTTTTTTAAATACATAAGTAACCGCAATTGTAGGTTTCGTTAGCCATAGACGTGACTAAAACTACGGTTTAATTTTTAAGCCACGCACGATCGCTTTCTAACTAAACATTTTTAACGAATTACACGTAGCCAGCGCTTTCGAATGATGTCTAAAAGCTGAAATCTCAGAGGTAATTAAACGATTCCCAAAAGAACAAAACCGCAAAACGTAAACCGAGAAAACTATTGCACAATCAAATGCTTTTATCTCTACTACAAAGCTGTCGTAACCTGAGATCCTTTGCCTTTCCCGCATGAGATAAAATATTGAAGAAAAAAAATGTAGAGTCTCTACATTAAAATGAGCTCTCTACACTAGAGAGGTCGGTGGCACAGAATTTAGGAACTAAAGAGTCGTAAGTCTGGTCTTCCGTAAGCCCAGGTTCGATTCTCAGGTTGGACATGTACGGTCGCTTCAGTAGACACAGATTTAACTGTACAGGAGAGTTTTTAACTTTGAGATTATCTCAAAAACTACTTGACCTATTGCAAGAAATATTTCACTGTTAGATAAAAGTTAAAACTATGTAAGTACACAAATCGCTGATATCTCTATCATCATTATTTTATATTTAATATATTTGTTTAATAGCCTGTAATGTCCCACTGCTGGGCAAAGAGTTATATTATTATTGTTATCATTATTAGCCATTTTTATATCCACACTTCAGGCCATTTTCCCTTACATCAAGGGAACTCAGAAATTGATCCATCGCGCGGACTCAATGTGGGTTGGTGGATTATACATGAGTGCGACCCGAAGTTTAGACCACCATTCATGAATGAATAAAGCAAACTGAAATATATAAAGCTATATCTACAACGCATACTTTTACTACCATCATTTTTACTACATGTAAACTTTGGTGCTCGTCTGTTTGTGTCTAGTTTTGATCTTATTATTATAGTTAATTAATAATAAGGCAACAGATGTATTTACGATTACAAATTAATTAAAGAACACAGAGATAAGTATACAGGGCGCCTCAATAAGGTTGAGATTATCTCAAAAACTACTAGACCGAATTTGTTAATTCTTTTACAGTATATAAATATATTATAAGTATATAATAGTTTTAACTTTTATCTATCAAACAGTGACAGAATTTTTGCAATAGGTTAAGTAGTTTTTGAGAAAATATCAACCTTAAAAACTCTCCTGTACACTTTTCTCCGTGTTCCACCGTACCTAACCTACCCATATCGCCTGTCTGTACACTAGCTAATTTAGTTTTATATGTAACTGATGTAATTTCATTTGTCTGCAAATAAAGTATATTTGATTTGAAACGCCAAAAAAATAAAAAAATCTTTTGATTCGTAACTTAAATTGCAAATTCCCCAACAAACAAATCCACGACACATAACTAGTTAGTACTTACACAAAGAAATTTTATTTTTGAACAACTGCAAATGAAAACTTATGGCTTTCACATTACGTGTTATTACGAAGTAAACTTTCTGCGGTAGTTACGATGTTTAGTTAGTAAGCAGCTTGTCAATGGTGCACTGTTATTAGTTCGCAACGTATGCGTATGCGCACTTAGTTAATAAATGCAGAAATATCTTCTTAAGGGGGATACTCCTCCATACAGAACTTGTGTAACTTTCAAAACGTATCTCGCAAGCACACATTTTGACTACAAAACCTAAATAGGTAGGTACCTACTGTTACAACTTACAACATCAATTAATTTTTTTGGCACATTTGTGAACTACAACTTAGCTTGTCGCAATTATGCCATGTATTGTATATTGAAAAATAGTACTCACCCTAATAAATTTTTTGTAAATAGCTTTTTTAATAAAATTGATTAAATTGGAAGATATTATTTTTTCAAGATTGGCGGCGCTAGTTGGCTCATATCGGGCCCTTAACTGTGCAGAATTAATGTATGTCACAAGTCTAACAATCCATTTATTTTTGTCGAATGAATTCAAGGCCACCCTGTATTTAATTTTATGATAATACATAACACCTACTTATAAAAAATATTTTATTTATTTAAAAAAAAAATTAAGTAAGTATATAATAATAAAAAAAGTAAATAATGCTGGCCTGTATTTCGCCCAAAGGATCAGCCTAGCGATCCAGAGGGGAAATGCCGCCAGCATTTTGGGCACGTTGCCGGACAACGGGGATCGGTTGAACTATTTGTAATGCTAAGTCATTCAGATAGTTCAACCGATCTATTGTACATATAGTTTTTAGTTTAGTTTATATATATATTTTTTAGTTTTATTGTAATAGATTGTAGTATAATGTTAGTAAATAATTAAACAGAACTTCAAATGTGGATATTTTCTGTTACCTGATGAAGTAAGCTTGAGGCTCTAACTTTCGTAATAGCGTTATTAACACTAATAGGGAAGTCAGTATTAGCGGTTATTCACACTTTCAGTAGGGCAATGTAGAGTCTCGAAGGAGAGAAGACTCTAGATAATGAGTGCTACAATGTTCACCGAATTAGAGTCTTAGGCCCGTATTAATAAATCACTCTCAGCTCAAAAGTCAATCTTGAGAACGACCTCAAGATGGCGTTCCTATTAATAAACATAACTAGTGCGCGTTTAGGAATCGTGTATCACGTGAGTAACGCCGTATTAACAAACAAAACTCAAACTCACACTTGAGACCGTATTTGCTGATTGCAGGCGAATCGCGACTTGAGAAAGACATCACATGATAGGGTAATAATAATATAAATATAATAATAATAATATATGTATAGGTTTTAAATTGTTTTAATGATTATCCAATTTTTAGAACAACGGTTATCACACTGCCACTTGTAAAGAAAGCAATGATGTACAAAGAAACACAGATAAACACTCCATTCGAAACCAATTCATTCATAAGCGAGTGAGCGTCAAAAAAGCTCTCATGACGTTTAATTGGTCTACATTGGGCGCAATTAGTAATTATTGCTGGCTGTAAATTGTCTCAATTGGTCGCGCCGGATGACTGTACAGCTGTCTCGGACTGTTATTGGACTTCAACAGCTGACTCTTTTCTCATCTCGTGTGGTTTAGTGACCGAAACACAGGTCACCCTAGTTCGTAAGTCAGGGTTATCTAAATCGTGCTAATTATAATGATAACTCTGTCATACTTACACTATGTTACATATTAAGCACATTGTAACCATTCATTTTGTGAAAATAAATATTATTATTATTATTACCTATTGTCTGAACTTGACACACACAGCCGCGACCTACGATCAGTTGAAACGCATGCCCCGCCTCATTTTCTGGGCATTTTAATGTCCAGTAGGTAGCGGAGGCCTGCGATCTACGTCCAGTAGGTAACGACGGCAGAAAATGAGGCGGAGCGGAGATATAATATCTAAGGTAGAGTTTTTACCGGGGATAAATCACTCGATTAAGTACACTAAATATTAGTAGACTTTACCTAGACGGTAACACACAATACTCCTATTGTTATGTCGGTTAAGGCGTATCGTGATAGCTAAGGCGCGCTGCACAAATTATGTTATCTGAACCCCTCATTTTGATTATGCGGGCAGCGGTCACAGCCGTGACCTCGTGTACATTTGCCTTTACCTAGGTACACACTAAACGTAATGTAATATAATATGAATATCGGAAATTAAACGCATTTCGTTGTTTTTAAAAATTAATTAAAAAGACATTGCCACATTTCAATGAAGCTTTGCCCTACCTACAAAACTACGTGACCATTTAATCTATCATTTTTTTGGGGACTTATTACAGGTTTCATATTGCATAATCATAATCAGTATCATTTTCTACTACTCTCGCAACTCCTATAGAAGAATAACAAAAAAAATGAACAAATCGCTTCGATTTCTTACTATTTTCTGAATTCTTAATTAAGCTGTTTTTTTCGAATCGCAACTTGTACAAAACTTTATTTGAAACCAATAATTTTAATAAAAAACGGAGTGATTTTTACATTTATTCGTTATCTTGTACACTTGCGGTTGATGGTGGGGCAGAATCTGGCATTGTCATTTGATGTTCAATAATAAAACGTAATTTTAAAGTAGTTAGGTCCAACCAACGTTAATAATCACTTTTATTACTTGCTTATAGGTATATAAGTTTATTCAATATAAACCTAAAATTAATTTACAAAATAAATTAAAACTACCTACCTAAAATATTAAAAACTGCTTAAAAATACATTAAAAACTACTTAAAAATCTACTTAGCTAAAAAATAATAATAATCACTTTTGTACCTACTTCAAAATTATTGAAAAATATATAAGTACATCGATAAATACAATAAAGATATTTTAGTTCATTTTGGTTAAAAGTCAAATACTTACCCAATGTATTCTTTGGCGAAATTGTTTATAATAAATAGTATTGATATTTCAATACTTCATTTATTCAACCTTAGGAGCTCTAGGGAACACTTGGTTATGTCATACATAATGTAATAATTTACAGTAATATAAGGTACAGAATACAAACTAGGTTACGGCTGGATGTACGAACAGAGAAACAGGGCAAAGAACCGACCCATCTATTCCAAGAATAAAATGTTCAAATGAAAAGATTACATAAAACCCAATTCTAGATATAGAAAGTATTACCCGGATGGTTTATTAATGGTATCATGCCAGCCCTCCCAATAGCTCAATCAATTCGATGCATTCATAAACAGTCTTATTAGTATTGAGCTTTTTTAAGTTGCGGTGTCAATAAAAATTTAACAGAGAAGCATTCATAATTATGTATATATCTACCTATGTGGACACTGTGGAACAGCGTAACATCACCAAACAATTGACAAGGTCAAAAAATTTTAACCATTCTAAAAGAAAAATACCATTTCAAGATTTCGTCTCTCTGAATACGTAGAATTTTTTCGTAGAAAAATTCCGAGATTTTTTTTTGCTAACATTGAGCAACAAAATGAAGTGCTAGGAGTAGAACATCGTAAAAAGCTAATTGCATAACTTTTACGTGCGGTGTCCCGGAGAGCTGTGAAACCAGCCTAAGTCCTAATAACTGACTTTGTCGGACGACTATGCATTTTATTCGCATTGGACCTACTAACTTTATATTCATTTCATACCGAATAGTCGTTAGTCAGTCTTCCTGTTTTCTTACTGTTTGTCGCATAGGGAAGTGTTTTTTTTTACTTTATATTTCAGTTGTAATGATGGGCTTTAGATTTAAGATTTTAAATTAAGTAAGTATGCGAAAATTAGCGAGTACCTAAGTACTCTGAGATTAGCGAGGTTACCGACATTACGAACGACCTGAAAAGCAGCGTATCGCTGAGGTCTTCCCTAGTCATCTGTACCAAACAGTGTTACGTTATTGTTATATGTAACACAATCATGTACCTACCTAGAACATTATGCAGATTAATAAATGTCTATTTATTTATTTAGTCAAATATAATATGTATTCACCGATGTAAAGTCTGTCAGAATATGGGAAATAAAAGTACGGAAACTGTCCTGAGCATCACGCATGCTGCACCATTTTCTTCGCAACGCAACTAGAACACGACGGTAAGCCACGCGTAGAGAAATAAATAAGTAATATCCATAAAGTGCCTATCGGTAATCGCACGGATACCCCATCAATACGGCGTAAAATCGATTAAAAACACGCTGATACGATATGCAGGGCAGACCCCTAGTCTAATCCTTTTGGTTACCGCTAGTGTTAGTCATAACCCTAGTCAAACTTCTGTCAACGATGAGCGCATAGAGACGAAGCGGGAGACAGGGGTGCCGTACTAAATAGATGCGTCCATGTCGATAATATCTCTAGGTTACACGTATCGCTAATCAATTTTACGCTCATGTGCGGGCAGACACAGGCGTCTTGTTACAGGTCTATGGGGTAAGTGGTCTGTGGACTGGTCACATCTGTCGTAAAACCGATAACCGATGGCGTAGACGGGTTCTCAACTGGGTAAACGCGTAAACGTATTAGTGTGGTAACGAAGGAATGACCTACGCAAGGAGGCTGTCAGATACTGGATGTGTGGAGTGGCTTTGGGAGAGGCCTATGTCCAGCAGTGGACTGATACGGGCTGATGATGATGATGAATGTCACTTGGCTAGAGGGTAGAGGGGCAAGTAGCCAATCGTTCGAAGTTCTACGGCCAACATAATATTCTGGGTTTCAAATAAAATTCTTATAATTCTACTAAAATATCGAACATTCAGAAGGCAACTGAGACCTGCTAGAACTTACAAAATATATTTTCGCCAATAAAATCCGGTGTTGACATGACTTACCTGAAACAAAAAGGAACAATTTAGATATGACGAATAGACGAATGACAATATATATGAAATTAACGAAAGGAACGATGAACATGCATAGTGTGTGTGTCGCCGGTTCCGCATGAGGGATAAAGTGTATTAAGTAATAGTTGTGTAATACCTAGTTATTAAGTATTATTATTTATGGTGTTATTATTATTTTAAAGATGTGCTGCTGAGAGTTTTTGGCCACTTTTTCTCCTCAGTGCACCTTTTCCTTGCAAAGCGGTGTAAATGTAAATTCAAAAAATGTTGACGTGCAAAAATGTACACAAGTAAGCATACTTGCAATATAGAAATTTAACTTTGAATTAGCATTTTCGCTGTTTTCTCGTAGTGCTAGTTTTCCACTTTAATTAGGTTTATCACACAACAAACAAACGAACAACCATCAATGGTACAAGTGGACCAAATCTGTGCCAGTTGCATTAATGGTAGAGATGGGAACCAATCTGGTATCAAGCCTCGGGGCGCACGGTAAGCAGTTGGTCCCGGTTGCTGTCACTTGACCGCAGTCGTTAGGCCACGTCAAAGGCCTACGGGCGGCATGAATAACTTTGACAAATAGGTTTGGTCACTAAACCAATCTGGTATCATCAATGCCTTAGGTAATCTAAGAAGTAAAGTCAATTCATTTCAAATACACTTTTTAGTACATAAAATACAACAAATGCAAAAATTAAAAAACTAAAAACGTAATGTATAATTTTGTCGGCCTTATCGCTTAAATTTCTTCCAGGCAACCAGTTTAAGGAGTTAAAGATTAATAATGTTGCAAATGCATAAACAAAACGCAATTTAAAAAGTATAGATCTGTGTCGGTGTCAACTGTCTGTCATTGCTGTAACCGTTTCCTGTTCTAGATAACCTGTGTCAAATATTCGCTGTGTCAAGTCACCCATTGTAAATCGTTTAATTTATTTATTTATTTTATTAATGGACTCGACAGTTCGTCATTTGCCAATGTCATGTTACAGAAAATTCAATGTATAATAGTCTTCCATCTTCCTCCAGGGGAGTCGCCGTAGCTTCGTCACCCTGGGTAGCCGCGTCTTCTTGTCTTCATCCACAGGAGACGCCGTAGCGTCAATCACTGTGGACGAAGCAGCTCGACAGTCACGTTCACTCCCGAGCTCGTAGTGGGAATCTTGACCATGGCGCCAAACTTCAGATCCTGCTTGAATTCTCCAATAACTTCACCATACTGTCATTCGCGAACATTTTCTGATTTTAACGTGATATTAAACACAAAACACCCACTGTAGACATTAAACTTAAAATTATTAAATAATTTCGCAACCGTCGTTTCCCGCCATTTTCAAAAAGCCTCTAAAAAATCGTTTAATAAACTCTTGAGTAGAATCGTATCGCATCTTACCATTTTTCCACCTCCATAACAAATAAAATAGAGAGAGGTAGAGCTAGAAATACAAGAAGAATGGAATTGAGCAAAACTCTTTGAACCCACGCGGCCGAATTATGAAATATTACTTTTCATACTCTTGAACAAACAATTTAACAGATACCTAGATACTTTAGTAGGCCATGCGGCCGTAAAAATAGATTGTATTAATTTCCATAGTAGATAATTATAAATAGCCCACGCCCCGGCACGTGTTAATAATTCTAATTTATAGCTATTCATTCACCCACCGCTATTAGAACTTATGGGAATCAATATGGGAAATATTAAGAGGATGTGGCGAATGGAGAGAGTTTTTTTTAATATACGGATAGCATCAATGGGTGGTCGAATTTGACGAACGATCTCGTAGCTTTGTCGGTAGTATAGATACACCGTCACCCAAATCAAATGTATCATCATCATCAGTCTATTTATATTGCCCCACTGCTCGGGCACAGACCTTCCCTTACATCGAGGGAGCTGGGGCCATGATCCACCACGCGGGCCCACTGCGGATTGGCGGATTTCACATGCCTTAGATTTTTTTCTTCCATGGCATGCTGGTTTCATCACGATGTTTTCCTTCACCGTTTTGAGAGCACTCGGTAAATGTACGTAAGTTTTTCCGTCGAAAAAACCGAGGATAACTCATTGGTACATGGCTGCCCTGGCTGGGAATCGAACCTGGGACCTCCGTATCACAAGTCCATTGACCCAACCACTGAGCCACCGAGCTCTGATCAAATGTATAGCCCTGCCTTACAGATGGAAACGCGACCTTAGCTACTCACACGGGGCTAGCCGGCTAGCCTTTTCTGCCCTTAGGGCCAGCGTACAACGTCACGGCGCGGCGCCGTGCCGTCGCATGGCGCGGCGTATCACGGCGTCTACCGATGCACGATGTCGGCCGGCGCCGTCCACTGGCGCGGTACACGGCGTCGTCCGCCGGCGCCGTTCTGTTGTACGCTAGCCCTTACTTCTCGAACGAAATTTTTTTGACTTTTCTGGACAGTAAAAATCGACGCATCGCACCCCCCTATACGCGGACCCGTAGGGGCGACAACTGTGAAACCAGCCTAAGACTGGGTATCCACCAAAGCGGAGAGGAGAGGAGATTTGTTGTGTGTGTGATGTGTTGTGTTGTGTGTGTGAGACCAATCAGATCTCGTTATTTCCACATCTCCTCTCCGCTTAGGAGAAGGAACGAAATCTGATTGGTTATTCAAACAAAACATATTATGTTCTCTCCTCTCCACTTTGGTGGAAACCGGGCCTAAATATTTTTAAAAGTTTTCGAAACTTTTTAGTTACTAGGGGCGCCATCTCAAAAAGCTTACAAGAACGAGCCATGTAACATTCTCCTCAACACTTCAAATAGCCTCCGTATAACAAGCGCCACCTATCGCTAATGCGGGGAACTAAAGCAATATGTAGAGCTGTTAGCATACATGGTAGAACGGTTGCTCTCTACTAGATGGCGGTGACAGTTATTTGAGTAGACAGATTTAGAAAAACAAAATAAAAAATAAACGCAGCCTTTGTGGTAAAGAGAGCGTTTATTTTTTATTTTAGCTACATGATTCTTAACTTATTATGACAAAATGTTTAGAGGATTTGCGAATAAAATTAGGCAGAATCATGGACTTCCATCTGCTGCAATCTTGGCACACATCTCTCGTTTCCTCCACATTCATCAATCACATACCTATTGTAAAGTAAGTACTTATATGAACTTACAAAGCTCTAAGTACAATCTACAAAGTAGCGGCGAAAGATGTGAGATGTTTACAAGTATGTGTTAGGATCGCGGCTGATGGAATTCTGTCGACTCTGCCTATTCCTATGGAAGACGGGTTTCAGTTTATGTAGTATGTAGGTACACATGAAGACAGAGATAAGTATACAGGGGGCTCAACAAGGTTGAGATTATCTCAAAAGCTACTGGACCGATTTTAATAATTATTTTACAGTTAGTAGTTTTAACTTTTATCTATCAAATAGTGAAAGTATTTTTGCAATAGGTCAAGTAGTTTTTGAGATAATCTCAACCTTAAAACCTCTCCTGTATACTTTTCTATGTTTTAGACCATACAAATCTTCAACAGTCAATCTAATCAATCAGCCCACGCATTCAATATGCGCGCGCGCAGTATTAGCATATTGCACACTTTCTCTGACCTCAAACGCAGATCCTTTCTACTGGGTAGGTACTTGGTAGATAAATCATCGACCTTGCTAGGTCAAAGACTGTCTATAGTCCATTGAACAATGGATAACTCACGAATGGACCAAAAAAACTGACAACAAAGAACAGCTTATCAAGTAAGTAGGTAGTATTAATAATGGAGACAATTTTGTCACAACTGAATCTACCACCTACTGAAGAAGTAGTAGGAAGATCTAGACGCGAATTCATAAACGCGATTTAAAGTTACGCCACCGTTTAGGCCTCCTGTCTCTTTCTATCTTAACCTTTTTTACCGAAGTGTGAAAGGGATAGCAAAGCGATTTAAATGAAGTGATTGAACTAGGTATATGATATGAATAACAGCACTAGAATTTAACCACCTACGAATTAACGTAATGTGAGATACCCTTAGATTATATTTGGAGGGATGATATCTGAGGGATGATCTTATTCCTAGCAGACCAAATATTAGTCAGCTGAAGTGATAGTGTTGTCAGATCTGACAACTCGTCTACCCCATCGCTTATCGGTTCTACGATCTACGACAGATGTGGCCAGCTCTTGTAGCACGAGTCAGCGTTAGCGATCGACGAACGCCGCGGAGCTGTCAAAGTGACATTACAAGGCGTTTGACATTAGTTTGACAGCTCCGCGGCGTTGCGTCGATCGCTAACTTCAGTTCGCTGATTCTATTAACAATTGGATTGATACGTTGATGATGATGTAAAGCCTTGTGTTGCTTCTAATAATAGCTCCTATAGGAGACTCATTTGCAATCTCTCTCTATGCAAGAAATCTTTTCACGCCAACATTATACGCCTAACCACCACACCATAAGGTCTACCTGCGCAGAATTTCCAATGGCCTACGTTCCGCTGCTTAGCCGCGCGTAGAATCATATTGTGCTATAGAATTAAAGGAGAATGACCACAGTGCAGAGGACAAATAGTAACTCTACTGAGATGCATTGGCGTAAATATTTTCAATACAAGTGAATTTGTATTGAAAATATTGTGGTGAATTTGAGGAGCAAACGGATCTTTTCATTTGATTCATCTGAATACTTGTTAAGTTCTAGATAACGACGACACCTACGGCGTACGGGTTTTTATGGAACAAAAGGCCCTTTTTTATTTTTTTAGGTTCCAAGCCAAAGTAGGTAATCCGCGGCGGCGATGAGCGATGACCCATTACAATGTTATTTGTGAAAACTTCACTGGTTTCTGTATTATTTAGCTATTTAATGTAGATATATTACTTACCTACTTATTTTAGCTGTACGTAGATATGTTTTCCAATGAAATACAAATAAAAAAGCAATTGCATAGCTCTGCTTGATTCTATGACGCAGATCGTGTGTCAAATGCTAGCCATAAGAATCTCTAAGCGTGTATGTTCTAAAAAGTATACATACGGAATTATTACTCTAGCTCCCTGTGACTTTGTGCGAAGTTGGATTACCGTTTATTAAGTTATTCATGCTGTGGTTTTGGAATTAGTATAGGTAGTTAGTATTGCGCAAGCGTCGCTTATTAGTTAATTAACTCGAGCGTGTGTGTAATGCTGGCAGAAACCGAAGGTTTCCGATCACAGCTTGCAATTACTGAGATGCTATGTGGAATATTAATTTTATATTTGTAAGGTTTTCACACAATGCTAGTTTGTTACTTGGGGTAAGCATTGTCGAGAAACTGTAGGGTGACTTGCATTAAGAGCTGCCAAACTGTCAGCTGTCAAACTCAAGCGCGAGACAGAAGATGTCCCGGTGGAGTGACTCCATATTTGTATGTTTATTAATTTTGTATGAATTTTAGCAGGGAAATAAAATTACGCCAATAAAAATCTGATATTTTTAACACAAGCTCTCGTATTTTTATTTGCAAGGGTGTGTTAGTGTTGTTTATATCTATACCGAAGCCCAAATCAAGTGTCTTATTTTGTAAACAAAAACTACTACCTAAGTATCATTTTAAGCTTTTCTGTGAATATTGCATTTTTTTTCCACAATGAGATCGGATCACTTTATTTTCACAATCATTTCCTTCAGTGTTACATCACAACAGGTGATCATATTTTGTTTACGAAATAAGACACTTGATTTGGGCTTCGGTATAGGACGTTAAACATTGATTAAACTAAAGTTGTCATAATCAAAAAAGACTTTATAAGTATATTTTTATTATTATTGTTCATATATTTTTAAGTAGTTGATTAAGTATTGCCATACAGCGAGGAAATGCTGCCAGCGTCCTGGGCACCATGCCACAGAACGGGGACCTCGACGACGTGTTCGTTCTTTAGTTTGTAGTTTTATTTCATAAGTATTTTTTTTATAGATATTAAGTTAGTTTTATTTTGTAGTAGTTAGTTTTTTTTTTGCAATAATTCATCCTATAAGTATTAGTAATATAAATATTTTAATAGTAAGTAGTTGATTAATATTTTCAAATAAAGTTTTTAGATGAATAAATAACCTTTAAAAAGACTTTTTCTCATTAAAAAACCTACAAGACTATTAAAATTTATTCACTATAGATTTTCCACAACAGGAAAAATTTAAAATAAACTAAACCTAAACTCAAACGTTGCTGACGTCACAGACACATAATAAAACTAAAATAGCCGCTAAACCGACTGCATTAGGAACATCTATTTTCTAACGTCCGACGATCGGTAGATTAATTGATGTAGCGAACTCAAGGCTAAGTACAGTCGACGGCATAACACTATTATTGTTAGTTCGCTGGCGAGTACGTAAAATCAATAGCTATAGGGTTGTAATTGGTGTGATTTTAGTTCAATAAAAGTCCCAAACGTTTTGTAGCGAGGCCAAAGACTAGGGTAGAGTTTTTGAAAAATCTATATTTAAATCAGATATGGAGTTTTTTTTGTATAAATATTGTTTTGGTAATGTCATTGACCTATAAGGTCAAAGTAATATGGGTTATTGCCCGTGGGCTACCTCGGTAGTTCACCTCGGTGGCCTATGTGTATACAGCAATATTCCTATATAGCATGATAGGAATATTGCTATCGGCCGTAGTTTCGGCGGTATGGCAGCCGAAATCAGAAATCAGAAATTATTATTGTATGAACATGGTTATAAACAGTTGGTTTAAATGATTCATCACAGTTTCACAGTTCGAGTACCTTATCAGGCATACAATATTCAATGTCAATAATTATTAAAAGTCATTGTTCAAATTCAAAATTAACCAATATCCACCAATTTTATAAGTACATTCCAATAATTCAATTTTCAATTTATAAGCAGTCAATGTATCTATTTAGGTAATTAGGTATTAAAGAAAAAACTCATTCAGACTGTAGAAAACATTTTGAGTTAGCCACGTTTTTAGGACATTATTAAATCTATTGTTTAAACTTTTTATTTCCTTAGGTATCCGATTATATATTCGTATTGCCGTTACATATGTACTCTTGTTGTATATATGGCATCTTATGTGGGGCAACACTAAACTATCTTTGTCCCTAACACGCCGAAACCGAAACTAAGCCGAAACCCGTTATTTGGGCTAAAACTAAAGTTAATACAACGTTGGTTAAGATATTCTCTACATTCCATTGGAAATAGTATTGATAGAGCGATGTTATCGAAAGGACTTGTAGAAGAATAGTTAGAATTTTAATTTCTCTACATTGCGTCCAATCACTTTTCACATCCATCATTTCCTATCCGGATGTCACATGTCACGTCTCAGTGCTAAACTAACCCAGCGTTGAAGTTGTCGCAATGTTGGTACGACGCCAAGCGGTCTGCCCTACATTTCGGTATTTCGAGCTCTCTAGCTAGACTCTAGCTAGAGTATAAGCCGCTCACACCGATGTTGCTCTCAGTTGCCGAGGGATATCCTATCCTGTAATCCGTAGGGCTGTTGCTTCTTATTTCGAACCTATCCTAAATCTTCTAATTATATCCTATCCTAAATCTTCTAATTCCGTAACCCCCCCCCCCCCCCCTTTTTTTTTTAACTATACCAAAGCCCAAATCAAGTGTCTTATTTTGTAAACAAATATGATCGTCTAATTAGTTCATTATTGTGAAAAAAAACAAGATCCGAGCCAATAATGTGAATATAACTATGCAATAATCACAATGTTAGTAGTGTTTGTTTACAAGATAAGACACTTGATTTGAGCTTCGGTATACCATTGAAAGCTTTGTACGGAATCTATAACAATTTGAGGTTTAAACTTTTTTACTGGCTTTTCATTATATTTTTTTATGAAAATATACTTATGTAAAATTAACGGACCCACATTATTTCTATTGTTAAAATAACGTCGTTTTCATTAAGTATTTAAAAATAGGCGTAAGTGACGATGACGTCACATTACTAAAATAGCGTCGTTCCAAAATCGGTGAATATCCACGTTTCGGACGTTTCTACGTATTCAGAGAGACAAAATCTTGAAATGGTATTTTTCTTTTAGGATGTTAATCATTTTTAGACCTTGTCAATTGACAAGGTCTAAAAATTATTACTACTAATTAGTAGGAAAAAATACGGCATTCCAAAATGATGGTGGATTTGTCTGCCTTCAAAGTGTTTTTACAGAAAACACAATAGGTACATTTTGAAACAGATTATGATGCATCATATAACTGCATCGTCGTGCCAGTTCCCAGCGTCTGTCTGACTGTCTGTAATCTGTGTGTGGGCGGTGCGCAGGCGCAGATAACGCGCTAAACCGTTTAAATGTCAACATTCAATAGCAAATTAGCAATTGAGCGCTAATTTGGCAATACTTACAGTTATTTATAGTTTTATTAATGTCTCGAGAGATTTATTATCATTTAAAAAATCTTGCCTATATTCAATCATAATCTTCCTTGTCTCCTCCAAAGGAGGTACAGTCGAAGACAGAGATAAGTATACAGGGGGCCTAAATAAGGTTGAGATTTTCTCAAAAAATACTCGTAATAATAATTCTTTAACAGTACATAGTTTTTACTTGTATCTATCTAACAGTGAAAGAATTTTTGCGATAGGTCAAGTAGCTTTTTAGATAATCTCAATCTTAAAAACTCTCCTGTACACCTTTCTCTGTGTGTATACCTAAGCACTGCAACCCTGGACGCACTTCTTAGCTATACATATAGTGGGATACTTGAATCTAGATCGAAGCTGCAAATTTTGCTCAATTCATCGAAAACTCCAACATATTGACATTTGCGAAGAATATCCAAGAAGCTTCAAGCTAATAGATTCAAGAGTCCCTACATACTTAGGAGAAGTGGACTGCTGAGCTTCTTAGTCCAGGGTTGCAGTCGCTTTGGTGACTCCTCTGTAGGAAGAAAGGAAACTTACGATAGGATAGAATTCACAGATGGGCCCGTGCCATAATTCGTCAGCCGCGCGCAGTAGTAGTACGTGATTTTCATACATTAAATTGGTTGACGGGCGACATGGATTATTATATTCCAGAGTGCCACTGTTCTTAAGGGACTGCCAGCTGTCAAACTCAAGCGTGAGACAGAAGATGTCAGGCAGCGGGCGGAGTGAAGAGCACGACACAGTGACTCCATATTTGTATTTTTATGAATTTTGAAAATAAAAATACGCCAACAAAAATCTGATTTTTTTAAAGGCTCTCGTATTTATAATACCCCACATTTTGATATATGTTTTGTATGAATAACTATTTCGGTTTAGACATAATTTTCATTATAGGTAACAGTTGTGATTTCTTTTTTCTATCGAGCGAAGTTTGTCCAATCGTGTATCGGTATTCATCGATCCCTAAATAGACAACCAAAGATTGCTATATATTTTTTCAGGCGTATAATTTTAATAGTGCCGTAGCCTTCCTAGAAAAACTGTAAATCCGCGCATAAGAAGCCTTTATTGGTCGCCAATGAGAGTTGAGGTTTAAGATTACATTTGGCCACGACAGAATAACCCTCTTGGCAAATGACAACCTGTTGAGTCCATTATCAAAGCTACTTTAAAAAGCCTCTGCATTTTAATTAGCCGTACCGAACGTTAACAGGTACAGCCTTCGCATTGCGTGGAGAATGCACCTTCTCCGGTGCGAGTGGTGCGACCGGTTCCGAGCGCTTCCTGAGAGGGTACCGTTGCGCGAGGTCACCAATTGGAGCCGGATTCTTATTAATACCTGTTAGAGGCAGTTAACTACAGCTAGACACGTCTAGGTTCAGACAACAGCAGATCAATGGTAACACTTGCAGCACGATTTTAAATCTTACGACGCAGATAATAAGAACGGTCCAAAGTACAAAGTGTTACACTTGATCTGCTGTTAGCTGTACAAAGTATACGAAAAATAAAATACGCGAATATCTAAAAGTCGTAGAGCATAAGTTTTTACTGACAAATTATGTCTATTATTCTCGTGTTACAGAATGGTTTTATAATTATTACCATAAATATTAAACTTTGAAAAATACAACATCTTCCAAAATATGTAATGTTTATACACCTGTAGAGATTAAAAACTTCCAACAATTTTTAAACAAAAAGGCTCCGACTGTAACTAACTTAATTAAAGTTAACTTCCAATGAAGGCTAACAGTTTCATTTAGCAGTTGATCAATATTGATTCATGGAAAGGAAAAAATATTGCGAAATAACATTCAATAAGTAGGTAACCGTATTAGCTCCACCTGCACCAAGAGACACAACTTATTTTAAGTCTTAATAACTTTGGTCTTAAAGTAACTTTTTTAACATTTTTTTTTAATTTATTTATTTATTTGCTATACAGAAATATATAACAGCATGGTATGTTGGTTATTCTAATAAGTATATGTATTGAATATATGCATGGAGAGGGTTGGGGTTTCCGCTATTGGATACGTTTACTCATCCCCCTTCCAAATCAATACGAGTTTTTATTATTATTATTACCTCGCCATCTAGTGATATACTAAATAAAAATTATTATAACCTAATAGGTTAGTACAGTCAAAGACAGAGACAAGTGTACAGGGGACCTCAATAAGGTTGAGATTACTCAAGAACCACTGGACTGATTTTATTCATTCTTTTACATTTACAAGTTTTAACTTTTATCTATCTAACAGTGAAAGAATTATTGCAATAGGTCAAGTAGTTTTTGAGAAAATCTCAACCTTAGAAACTCTTCTCTTCTTCGACCGTACAAGCCCAAGGGTCCCTGCGACCTCAAAGGTCTACTGTGACCGCGCACCGAGTTCTTATATCTCGCTCCCAAGGCCAACGTCCTTTAGGAGTTGTATGATGCACTTGGGCGAGAGTTTTTATATCCTCGGCTGGCATTACGTGTCCACCTAAGGCTCGGCTTCTGCTGTAAATAAGAACTTCACACTCACAGAGGATATGCATAGGGGTTTCCTTCGCTTCAACTTCTACTCACTCAGCATGCCTAAGTTAAGATTAATTTGTTAAACTGATGTTTTATTTTCTTTCTTCTTTCTTTTTTTCATTACCAATGCTTGCTGTTTCGGAACCGATGTACCAGTTTTAAGTTAACTAGATCTAACAAAGAGTGGGCCCTCCTGACACAGGCGAATTTTTAATTTGCCTACTAGGAGGTACCTTATTTTTGTATCATTTATATGCTGGTGTTTATGAAAATAAATTTATTTTATTTATTTTATTATTATTTCAAAGCAGAATCTACAGGCAGTTGTCGGACAGGCGATGTTAATTTAGCATGCAGTGTCCAGTCAAAGTTTGTATTATCCACAGACCACTTACCCAATAGACATGACATCGGTACAAAGCAAGCGAAAAATTCTGTCAACGATGAGCGCATAGAGACGAAGCGGGAGACAGGGGTGCCGTACTAAGGAAAAATATTATGATTTTGGAGCGGAATAAAGGAAAGCGGAATGATGACCTCCCATTAGAGGCAATAATGCAGATATTTGACTCACCTGATCGTCCCGTAAAGATAGTTCGCGCTCAGAGCGTAAGCCACCAACCAACACGGAAGCACACTTTCGTACCATCGTCGTATCGTTTTGAACCGTTGTTCTCTGTTCTCGGCTCATACACAGCTGATATAGAGTCACATAATAGGGTTTCACATGTAATAAGCGGGAATATAATGTTTAATATACAATACAAAATGCGGGGTAAAAAGCGCAGGAAAATACGGAATTACTGCGAGAATGCTCAACTACAAATCATCACAGGAGCTGCCAAAAAAATGCGTCCATGTCGATAATATCTCTAGGTTACACGTGTCGCGAAGCAATTTTGCGCTCATGTGCGGGAAGACATTATGCCCTTCTGTTACAGGTCTATGGGAGAAGTGGTCTGTGGTATTATCTACGCGTAGTTGTTTCATCGCATATGATGAAAAGACTGATACGGGCTGATGATGATAATACTTACTTCTAGCACTTTTGATATATGACTGTAAGCTGTATAACGGTGTCAGAGATCGTCGACCAGCTGTCCTTGTTAGCATGTGTATTGTGTGTTTGGCCCAGACCGGCGCGCGCGCAGCCCGACACTCTGATTCATGCACAGTAATTAGTATCCGTTCTTTTATAGGTAAGTACTATACGTACTATCAACCATAACCTGTGTAAACTCGATCGCTTCGATCCGTTAGTTTCGTTGTCTGTAAAGGAAAAAAATTTGCCGCGCCAATTGAAAGCCTATATAAAGTATATTACTTTGTATGGGGGGACAGTATCCGCCCTGTGATCACTTTCTCATATATAAAGAGGGATCTGTGTTTATATGTTCAAGTCCGACTTCTATTAAAAAACCAGCCAAGTGCAAGTCGGACTGCACACCGAGGCTTCCGTGCAACGCAACTTAACCCCGTAACTTTGCTCTAACGAAAATATAAAAAATATTTTTGGAGACATGTAATTTCAAATTTACAATTTTCGGAATTTTTCTTTTACTTGTGCCTTAGATCTAGCTTCTTGCCACATTTCATGATTCTAGGTCAACGGGGACCCTATAAGTTTTGATTTTTTTTTCATACAAATATGCGACAAAATTCGACATAAACGGCCATATCTTTTGATTGCGTTAACGTAGAAGGTTGATTTTTTCACGGCTACATAAGGTTGCAGACCTAAATATTTGGTATTAATTTCAACTTGATCTGTCCACGCGTTTCTGAGACAGACGGACAGATAACAAAGTGATCCTATAAGGGTTCCTTTTTTTCCTTTTGAGACACGGAACCCTAAACATGATATTCCTTGCTTCATACCTAATGGCTGAAACATAAACACATTTGAAAAAGCGTCTGAAAGGCAACGGCAGCGGTTGTATTGTAAAAGGCAGCCACCCTACGAGGTATGGTCTCTGGGAGATGGCAAGGAATACTAGATTGGATTGATCCCACCGAATTGCAGCTCCGCTGTCGTCACAAAGATAGGACCACCTGAACCATCCCACAGCCACACTGCCCACATCAATATTCTCTGAGTTACATCAATGAGCACCACATTTCTGACCAATTCGAATCACAATTACCACCACCGGTTTTTCGCGCGAAAGGCGAACCACGAGAGTGAGAATGACAGTTGTTGTTGCGTTTTTTAGTAAGGCAAATGCGCCAAAAGATCATACAGCCTTATAGCATTTCCATCGTCATCATCATCTTTTCTAATACTAATTCCATTAGATTTTAGGATTCTTAACACTATGAAAGATGGATTGAACCCGCGAGGTTGCCGCTTCCTTGTTGTCGCTGACGCTCTGTTGCTGCGTTCAGTCTGTCGTCTTTCATAGAGCTTCATACAACAACTACTGCAGCTTCCCATTGCCTTTCTGCTGCTTTTTTAGTGTGTTTCAGTCATTAATCAATGAAGATTCGCCTTGACCATGGGAATGACGCATGAATCATTTTATGCGAAAATAAACAGTCAGGATTTTTTTAGTAATAAATAGAGTTATAAAAACTATATTCGATATTTATCAGTAAAACCGGAAATAGTAACAGTTATAAATACCATGAATTGCTGTAGTCAATATACTCGCTAGCGAGTACGTATACACCGGTACCAACGAGGTTTTAGATTGTTATTATTAATATTCTATTGTAGCCCTCCAGAGGATTGTAGCCTTCCAGAGGATTGTAGCCCTCCAGAGGATTGTAGCCCTCCAGAGGATTGTAGCCCTCCAGAGGATTGTAGCCCTCCAGAGGATTGTAGCCCTCCAGAGGATTGTAGCCTTCCAGAGGATTGTAGCCCTCCAGAGGATTGTAGCCCTCCAGAGGATTGTAGCCCTCCAGAGGATTGTAGCCCTCCAGAGGATTGTAGCCTTCCAGATGATTGTAGCCCTCCAGAGGATTGTAGCCCTCCAGAGGATTGTAGCCCTCCAGAGGATTGTAGCCCTCCAGAGGAGTGTAGCCTTCCAGAGGATTATAGCCCTCCAGAGGATTGTAGCCCTCCAGAGGATTGTAGCCCTCCAGAGGAACGAACGAGCAGCGAGAAACCTAAGATGCTGTATAGTAAGTTTGAGTATGTAATCGGTCCTTTTATAAATAATTGTAGCGGTTCCAGATTGCGTGCACTAATGTTTTAGTCGCCGCTAAGCGAGGCGTCTCGCTCGCTCTTACGCTATGTAGCATATGAACGACAGGGACAGCGTTTAGGATCAGGCTTCAACAGTGACCTCTACTTAATTAGGTAGCTAAATAAGAAAAAAAGATTAGGAATTTGAAATAGTAAAAATGGCCGCTAGAAATCGCACCAATGACAAGCCTAATAGAATCGGTATTTACGCAGTCGCTAGCGAGCGACCTTGCTTCAGCAACTTTTTTTTTTTTTTAAATGTCTTTATTGCCAGTAAGTATAACAATTAAACTTATAATCTTGTAGATTTGTTCCTAGATATAAGTAACTTAAAAAGAAGACAGTTTTACAGGCTTAGCCTATTTAAAAACTTTAGCAAAATGATTAACTATAAGCGAACATCGTAATATAAATTCATTGACTTAAATCTAAAGTTATGATAATAGGTATGTCCACTTTGATAAGCTGACATTTTTCACCTGTAGCTAATCCGCAACTCTTGGTAATTTAACGGTATTCGCGGATATATTTTATCAGTAAAACCAAAAAATATAGAATAGTTCCAGGCCATTAGCAAAAATTAATAACCTCACGAGTCGACAAGTTGAAGTAGCCACATTTTTCACAGAAATCCCTAGAAGGTACTCCGCCCGCGCACTCATTCATCAACAGCACAGGAACGGACTAAGGAGTCTTGAAGGGGCCACAATATAATCAGTTAAATAAGATGGCAGGAAAGGAGGCGCCCAATAAATATAGGTACATGTAACAGCAGATCAAGTGTAACACTTTGTACTGCTACGTAAGATTTAAAATCGTACTGCAAGTATTACTATTGATCTGCTGTTGTCCGTACCTACCTATAGATATTTTCTGTCAGGGGGAGATCCGCTATCATTTTGGAATGACGGATTGATTTTTTATTCGTTTTAATTTTATATTTACATGAATACTCTAAATAACTTGACATTGGTGAAATTATCTCTTGAATAAGAGTAGAAGCCATTCAAATAAAAATATAATAGAATACTTTCTGTCAGAATTTCTGTAAAATTTTAATAGGCTAAGTATAATTATCAAGAAAACTTGTAACATGGTTTTTATAAATATTAACTGTAATTTCATATTAATTTTCTCATCAACCACTTTTACTAAGAGCGGTTACCACGCTCCAGAGTAAGGACCAAATGATTACTTTAGAACCAAGTAATCGTCATTAAATACTGTTCTTTTAAAAAAGCACAACCGTAGCACAAATACACTGGAAATTTAAAATGAAACACAAATTGAAGACAAATATTTGACCCCTGTTGACCTATGAAATATGATGATATAATAAATTGTGCCGATTCCCGCCCGAGTGCAGCACGCCAAATTAAACGTCGCTAAGCGAGGCATCCCGCGATCTTTGTCTCTCTCTCTTACGCACACTCTATTACTTATGTAGCATAGGTATGAATGACAGTGACAATTGCGCCAATGTTTAGGAATAGATTCGGCGGCCACGATAGAATCGCACCTTCTGTGGCTATAAATGGAATTATCAAATAAGGTGTCTAGGTGGTGGCCTTGTACTATTAGCCTATAACTTACTATGTGGTGGTGGTGACCCCTTACTTATCACCACATGCTCACTTGCTTTCCAGCCTTTCTCATAAAAATACTCTTAATGAAATTACTAAATGTAAGTCCGTATCTGTCTCCCACCCTGCGCCCCCTACATGTGGGAGGGTTGGGGGATGCTGCAGTGCGCTGCCAAGGCTGCGTCACTGCCCTTGGCCTTCGGGAGGTCGTGGGGGGAGGGTGGGGAGGCTGGCTATTGTGTAAGAGGTCGTGTGTGCTCGGAATTCAGTTATTAGGGGAGAGAGTTTGACTTATTGGGAAAAGGTACGTGAACGCTTTTAGATAACGTCTTCTTTTGTTGGTAAAATAAAAGTAGTTACTAATGTAACAGGGATGTATTCTTTAATTCGGCGCCCTTAGTCATTATGATTAGGTTACAGGCTTAGGTGGTATGGACACGTGATGCGTAGGAATGAAAATTACGCCGTAAAGAAGGCACTAAACATACCAACTAAGCCTAGGGGCAGAGGCAGACCACCTGCTACGTGGTGGTCCAGTATCGAGAGAGAGATGAAGGCTCGAGAACTACCACAGTCGACAACTCAGGACAGGTTGTCCTGGCGCAGAAGTACGAGGAGGCCCGACCCCAGATAAGCTGGGAAGGGGGCACGGCAAAGAAGAAGTCATTATGATTAAGTATTAATCACGGTAAAGTCTGGTAAAAAATTATGCCAAAATAAACGAGTAGAGTGGTCAAATAGTAAGAATATAATAGAAATATCTGTATTACGCATCAATGCTTATTCATAAACCTAGTTAAACCTCACTTGCCTTAAATCGTGTTGCTACTACTGCCCTTTCACACTTCGTTAAAAAGGTTAAGATACAAAGCGACAAGGAGCTTAACTAAACGGTGGCGTAACTTTAAATCACGTTTATGAATACGCGCCAAGTAGCCTGCAATTGATCACTTATATTGAGGCTACACAGCACGCTTCCGAACTTTCTTTAGGTATATCAGAGGTTATATGAATAGAACCGCGAGGAAACGGCTCATCAATCAATAAAAACCTATAATCTCCCTCACTCCGCAATCATCCAGGGCTGGTTCCCACGGGGCACGGAGATGAAAGCAAAAACCAGAGCCGCTGGAAGGCGGAAGGCCAGTCGTTACCTATACCGACTGGCTAATGACCTCAACTATATTAACTAAACAGGTTCCTACAGTGCATTTGAATGGCGTAGAGAATGTTATTACTCCGGTGGCTCAGCGTCGAACCGTATCTGCTTAAGTTTCAGAAAGTAAGACTCTCTATACGTTCTATTTTTAATGAACTAGGAGAAAATTCAAGAGGCAAGTTCCAATTAAGGAGATTTTCTCAAAAACTACTTCACCAATTGTAAAAATTCTTTCATAGTAGATATAGTTTAGAGTTTAGAATAACCTAAACATCTAAGTACCTTAATTGAAAATAAGTTTGAAAATTGGTCCAGTGGTATTTCTGAAATTTTTTTCCTTATAACATCACCTGATATTTTACCATGAGTAGTCATTATTTTACTTCCAAACCCCACTGATAACGACTTCTTCATCATCAGTCTATTTATATTGCCCCACTGCTCTGACATTTTTAGAAGGCAGACTGTGTATCTAGTTGTTTTTAGGAGATCAATGTATAATACAGTCATCATCAGTCTTTTTATATTGCCGGACACAGACCTTACTTTACATCGACGGAGCTCGGGCCATGATCCACCACGCGGACCCACTGCGGATTGGCGGATTTCACATGCCTTAGATTTTTTCTTCTTCTTCTACGGCATACAGATTTCATCACGATGTTTGTCCTTCACCGTTTTGAGAGCATTCGGTAAATGTACGTAAGTTATTCCGTCGAAAAAAACGAGGATAATTTCATTGGTACATGGCTGCCCTTGCTGGGAATCGAACCTAGGACCTCCGTATCACAAGTCCATTGACCCAACCACTGAGACACCGAGCTCTCTCCAATGATTATTATACATAAACACTGTTTTATTTTTAAAAACCCGCATCTCTTTCTACGACGAACATTGCCTTAATTTTCTAGCTAATTAATTTCACACATCCTGAAGGTTTTTATGACTTTTACACTAATTACTACCGCAGTGGATGCCGCGGAAAATCATGCTAGTTATTACATGAATGCTACAGTTTACATATCCCTAATGTAAATGACATTGAAACTTGCATGAAACACAGTCACGCTAAAATAGCCTTGTAAATTCGCGGTGCATTCATCATTCTCCTTCATTGTGTTATATTTAGGACGTTGAAAGACAAATACTTAGTGTTTTTATCCAGATTTATTTATTTAAATAAGGATGCAACCTACTCGTATCGGAATTTATGATTTCTAATCTGGTTTTATGGAACCAACTACCCGGAAATTAGACAATGCTAGATATCAAAATAAGGTAAATAAATACATTTATTCTAAGCACTTAGGAATATTAGAAAAAATATAACTTGTAAAAGTCTCTCTAGACTCATCCCTTCCATGTGAATATTTTCAATATTATGTCTAAATTGAAGCAGTTTCATATCCTCAAAAAATACAACAATGTAAGAATTTCAAATTAAATTACTATAGGTAACTTAACGGAGTCCCCCATTGATAAAAGTAAAAGGGGCGGCATTTTAAAATCCGGGGCCATTTCCTAGGGCGCCAAAATCCCTGACTACAATCCTGTCATACAATTTTAGTATTTACAATACCGCTCTATGGTTCTCTTGAAAATGGCGGGAAACGACGGTTGCGAAATTATTTAATAATTTTCAGTTTAATGTCTACAGTGGGTGTTTTATGTTTAATATCACGTTAAATTAATCAGAAAATGTTCGCGAATGACAGTATGGTGAAGTTATTGGAGAATTCAAGCAGGATCTGAAGATTCCCACTACGAGCTCGGGAGTGACCGTGACTGTCGAGCTGCTTTGTCCAGAGTGATGACGCTACGGCGTCTCCTCTGGATGAAGACATGAAGACGCGGCTACCCAGAGTGAAGACGCTACTGCGACTCCCCTGGAGGAAGATAGAAGACTATTATACACGGAGTATATGTGCATAGTTGCCATATTCTAAGAGGTAATAGTAATCAATGTTAACAATAATTTAACATGTATTATAAATTCGCGTAATTAAAGTGCAGCCAGATATTAATTAATTTAGTTTTTAAGTGTAAATAGAAAGAAACCTGTTTTATTTGGCGCAATGGGATTATTTACTACCAAAATACTACGAGTTACTCACGTGACCGAGTGAAAGAGACAGCAAGCAAACATAGGTAAACAGCCAGCCCCTAGAATACTTCGACCGATTTCAGACTTTCCTTCCTATTTTTACGGGCTTGACCGACAAAAATACCTAATTTATTGGTACTTAGCACCAAGTTTAGTTCGTATTTTAGCGAAATTTAAAATTAGTGATACTCTGACCGGTTTTTGGCGTAGACATTGAAAGCATAATTACAAATTATTTACATTTACTCACCGGATGTGTATCGGGGTAATAGGTGTTCAGAATGCCTTCCATTTTAGTCCAGCCAGGCACAATTTTTCTTTAATTTCCTCAACACGTTTGTAAATGTTTTGTTTTCCCGTGTCGAATGCAGAACTAATTATTTGACGTAAGCGTAACACATCAACACTCTCAATTTCGTGGTGCACACCACTTTCACATCACGTCACTCCACAATTCGAATAAGCGTAATGTTTACTGCCGGAGCCTGCTGCTAGGGCGGCGGCACCGCGCTGCGCGTGCTCAGTACGCGGTATCAAAATCCGTGAACCCGTGCGTCCCGGGACAGCGGCGCCGACTGACTGAACCGACCGGACCGGCGCGCGGCGCGGGCGGCGAATTCAAAGGGGCGAGGTGGCGCGCGGCACGCCTTTGATTCATGTCAACCATTGACCTTTGACCATTGATGCCTACGTGTTAGAATAGTGATGGGCGCGTAGCCGCGAACGATAAATTAGTGATTTACTCGTGGAATTGTCGATGAAATAAAATTACTAAATAAAATTAGTAAAAAAATGGTATTTATTTTATAATTGATTTGTATTCAGTATCAGCAGTATAGTTGCCCCCATGAATATGGCAACGATGCAAATATACACCCTGTATATTGAATTTTCTGTAACATGACATTCACAAATGACGAACTGTCGAGTCCAATAATAAAATAAATAAATAAAATACCGCTCTATCTATTTTAATACAACTTTGTATAGTTAGACTAACAAACAATCAAGCGATTGAAGCGCTGAGTGACGATAAACATTGCAGCAACCTTGTTTTTATCAAATTAACTAAAGAATGCTTAAAATAATGAGGCAAAGTACCTTGTGATACCCACATGAGTACAATGTCGTGTTTAACTTTTAACTAAGTATAGATATGGATAAAATATGTTTTGTTTGCGAAAGGCTGGTTATAAAAGTGGTATTACGTTGTGTTGGGCAAGACAGAATCTACAAGAATTGGGTTTCAAGCAGCGTCTATCCTCTGTAGTTCAGGCTCGCATGACTTTCTTTGGGCACGTGTCTCGGCGTGGAGTTGAATCGATTGAGAGGCTGGTGGTTCAGGGCAAGGTTGACGGTAGGCCGAGCGCGCGGCAGGTCGCCAACGCGATGGACGGACCAGTGGGGTGACCGAGACTTATTTTATTTATTTTATTAATGGACTCGACTGTTCGTCATTTGCCAATGTCATGTTACAGAAAATTCAATATATTCAATAATCTTCTATCTTCCTCCAGGGGAGTCGCAGTAGCGTCGTCACTCTGGACGAAGCAGCTCGACAGTCACGTTCACTCCCGAGCTTGTAGCGGGAACTCTTGATAAAAGCTTGAAGCTCCCGAATCTTGCTCAAATTATCCAACAAATTCACCATACTGTCACTCGCGAACATTTTCTGATTAATTTAACCGATTTAACGTGATATTAATCTCAAAATAACCACTGTAGACAATAAAACAAAAATTATCAAATAATTTTGCAACCGTCGTTTCCCGCCATTTTCAAGAGAACGACCGCGACTTCCCATCGTTATCGCTTTTAATTTGACACATGGACGCTATACATTGCTGCCATGTTCTTGCAAACGACAACGAAACGCAGCACTGTATATCGTTCAAGTGTCAAAATGAAAACGATAACCATAACGATTGAAGTCGCGTCCCCCCAGAGCAGGGCAGCCGTGGCCGATCCCTTGCACGTCTGCACCAGGAGGGCAGCCGTCAGAGACGAGTGGCGACGTGTTGTGGGGCGGGTCACGGCGACTGAAGTGACGACCACGACCACTCTGCCAAGAGTGTAACGACTAAGAAGAAGACGTTGTGTTGTGAAGGGAAATCTCTTAGGTCCGGATGAATAAATCACTCTCAGCTCAAAATTCAATTTTGAGAACGACTTCAAGATGACGTACCTATTAATAAACGTAACTTAGGTGCGCGCTTAGGAATGGATATCACGTTAGTAACACCGTATTAATAAACAAAACTCAGTTCTCAAGAGAACTGTCACACTAACACTTGAGAACGTATTTGCTGATTGCAGGCGAACCGCGACTTGAGAAAGACATCACGTGCGCCCTCAAGATTGGTTTATTAATAAATGATCTATTTGAGATGGTGCACGTCTTGAGAGTGTATCAGCTGAATTCGCTCTTGAGGGCGGGTTTGAGCTCAGACTATTAATACGTACGGGCCTTAAAAGTTAAAACACCTATGTAGGTTTTAATATTGGGCTAGGCCCTATAATTGATAGTAAGAAAAAGTATTAGAGAGACGGGAATATCCCGGGCTTATTTCGGGACACATCGATCGTTTCCGGTCCGACGAGCCCAACGGCTGGCCCAACGGCTGGTCACCGGGATGAACTTTGAACTTTTTGCAGGCAAAGGAGTGGGAGATATACTTATGTGAGATGGAAGTTACTTTTTTTACATGTGAATTTGTACATCAAGTAGGTACTGCGTAATAAATAAAATAAAACATTTCCCAAACATGGTAGAATTGAGTCCGAAAAGACAAAAAAAAATTACATTAGATTGAGATGATATGAGAGATAGGTATAAGAGTGAAAATATTATTCGATATTTCGATTTTCGGTATCACGTAGCGCGCTCAAAATAACAAAAAGGATGGACACCTGGGGGGTTAGCAGCAACTATTTTTTCTAGCACTTGAGTCCTGTCAATGTCTGATTTTTGCCAAAAAAATAGAACAAAAGGGAAGCAATGTTGGCGCTTGGCGCAGACTTTGAATAACTATTTTTGCAGCTTCAATACAATGACCCCATTCAAAAAACTTCAGCGCGGCGAAACATTTTTTTTAATAATTTCAGCAGATAAAAAAAATACAACTACCCTGTTTTGACAGATTCCTTGAATAGCGCGCGAAATGTCATCAGTTATTTTTTTTACAAAATTCTAATTAAATAGTTTCCGTGGTATGTAGTGATTAATAGTTAACCTTAAGACCCGTTAAGTTAATCAGGAGATGTCCGCGAACGTTTCTATTAATTGGAGTGCTCGAAAGAAGTCGTGTTTGTGAAGTTTTGTGATCTTAGCAAGGATTCCTTGCATAACTCGATGTTTGCGTGGATCGTTGAGTTATTTCGTTTAGGGGGTTGGGAGGGTTGTGCGTAGGTTTAGGATAGGTTATCTTCGTATATATGTATGTATTTGAATACAGAAGACTTTATATAACATCAGACCAGGCTGTATGCCCTAGCGTACCGGAGTGTACGAGGTGCCGTCGCCTAAGTAAGGGCCCGGGCCCTAAGACGCAGTGCGCGAACCGCACGGCGCCCGAGCGGCTCGAGGCTCAGACGGGGAGGAGGAAGGTGAGGGATGAATGGATTATACATTGTGGGCTAGTACAGCCCACAATGGGGAGTGCTCGGGGCGCCAGTCGGGGCGCGGATGTATCGCAATTCCCGTGTCTCGGCATGAATGACACGAGGTGGAACACCCCAGGATGTTTAGTCGGTATTCCGCCCCTTCAGGGCGGTGAGCCCGACATAATCAACACGCTCCCCCGGGCGTGGTGGTACATGGTTGGCATGTTTTACCTGGGTAAAAAAAGGCTGTAATTTTTGAAATTTTTTAATTTTTTAACTAGCCCTAGTTGGGAAGTTTCCCTTTGGGAAGACACAAAGGGATACTTCCCAACTAGGGCTAGTTGGGAAGTTTCCCTTTGGGAAGAAATTAAAAACAAAAAAAAACACCTATTTTGACAGTTACATCAACACGATCACGATCTTCGTGTCACGAAATGCTTTGCCAAACCGGTCAAGGTGTTTAATATTATCTGCTATCATGAAAGGTATTATTACGAGTTACGAGACGTCAATTATATAACGAACCGGTTGTATGGCTTGATCTTGCACAAATGCAATTAATTTATCGATATTCGCTAAGGTTTCTATGGTGCTGTAATTAAGTTAGTAACTAGTTTGTGGTTAGTTGAACTGGATATCAATTAACGGTGATCCTCCTTTGACTTCGATAAAAAAATTTTCGTTTAATATTGAACTACTAACATACATATAAGTACCAACCAAATAAAAAGGTATACAAAACATGGCATAATTGCGACAAGCTAAGTTGTAGGTCACAAATTTGCCAAAAACGGCCGTTTTTCGCAATTATGCGAACTACAACTTACCGAAATTGAATCACCTTATAAATAAGCTTTCAAAAAATAGTATCTATTTATCGTAATAAACATTTTGTACATAGCTTTTTTAATAAAATTGATTAAATTGGAAGATATTATTTTTTTAAGATTAGTTGGCTCATGTCAGGCCCTTAAAAATTTTATTTAAAAATATATAATGCAATGTAAAATTTCTTTCAATATTAGATTATTATTTTCATTTCAAGGGGTCAAGACCTTTTTAATAGCATTTCATTTATTCCCCATTTAGAACTCTGACAATAAACCTATTGCGAAGTATGAATAGTCACTAAACTACTCTAGAATAAGAAATATTTAGATAAGAGCCTCGCAAGTTATCGTCTAACGATAGTAATCCAAGTGTATTGGCGGCTTTGTCAGCACGTAGAGTTATAGCGAATAGGTCATAGGGCACTTGGTATTTGTGTCATTGGAGATAAATGGGGCATATAGAGCCATTTAGCTGTTTGTCTGAATATTACTCATTGCGGTAGCTGTCATATTTGTTTTTACTACTGTAGGGGGTGACCGCGACTTCAATCGTTTTCGTTATCGTTTTCAATTTGACACTTGAACCATACATTGCTGCGTTTCGTTAAAAGTTGCAAAAACATAGCAGCAATGTATAGAGTCCATGTGTCAAATTGAAAGCAATTACGATAACGATTGGATAGGGCTTTTTGAAAATGGCGGGAAACGACGGTTGCGAAATTATTTAATAATTTGCAGTTTAATGTCTACAGTGCGTGTTTTGTGTTTAATATCACGTTAAATTAATCAGAAAATGTTCGCGAATGGTGAAGTTATTGGAGAATTCAAGCAGGATCTGAAGTTTGGCGCCATGGTCAAGAGTTCCCGCTACAAGCTCGGGAGTGAACATGACTGTCGAGCTGCTTCGTCCAGAGTGATGACGCTACGGCGTCTCCTCTGGATGAAGACATGAAGACGCGGCTACCCAGGGTGATGACGCTACGGCGACTCCCCTGGAGGAAGATAGAAGACTATTATACATTGAATTTTCTGTAACATGACATTGGCAAATGACGAACTGTCGAGTCCATTAATAAAATAAATAAATAACGATTGGATAGTGTCCGACCGAACTTTCGGTTTCAGTTTCGGCCTAGTTTCGGCCAAATAACATGTTTCGGCTGCCAACCGGCCGAAACTACGGCCGAAACCGAAACTGAGTTCGAGAGCCAGTGAGTGAGTGGTAGTCGAGCTATATATATTAGTAAAGCGTAAATAATTTATTTGAAATAAGGGAGTGATAAAATATGTAATGCTTAAAGATTACTTCAAATATCAGATACTGAATTGTTTAATATGTGATTTGTAAATCACAACTGACTGATAATAATTGCCTATTTATGTTTTCCACGAAAAAATTACCTTATATATGGATAATCAGTCTACGCCTTATAAGAATGAATGAATGAATGAATGACCATTTATTTGACACAACACAGCACACATACATACATATAGTATAGAAAAACTTATAAAATAATGAAATCTACGGTGCGTGTAGCAGTGCCAAACAGGTCCCAGCTCAGCATGTGCTTTGCCCGAGGGCGGAGCGCTGGTCTTCCGCTGAGACCTGGATCACGGTCGGCAGCGCAACCAGACGACAGAAAGATTAATAAATAATAACAAGATTAATTTTAGTAGTAGAAGTTGAATGACGGTTATATGGAAGTTTCGGTTTCTTTTTCGACCGAAACTAAAACCGTGGCCGAAATTCGGTTTCGGCCATAAAACCAAGTTTCGGTCGGACACTACGATTGGAAGTCGAGGTCGGGGTGGTGGTTTGTTGCTCTTTCACGCAAGAACTTCTGAACGGATTTTAATGAAACTTAATAATAATATAGCTCATAAGTAAATACTTAGACTTGGGTCACGAGATTACCGCCATGTGGGATGTGGACTCAACCATAATTGTTCTGATAGTCGTAACAGTGAACGGGTTAATAGCGAAGAGTCTCGACCAACATCTTAAGAGACTCTCGCTAGACAGTTGGATCAAGAGCCGGATGCAGAAGGCAGTGCTGCTGGACACGGCACGTATTGTGAGGAGGTTCCTCACTCTGGGATCCTAACCTCCGGGAGCTTGGATGCGCATGCATCCCGCTGCCGGCGGGTGGCTATTTTTATATTTATATATTTTTGAAATGCATAAATGTATTAAATAAGAATATGTGTAAATATAGAGATAATAATATAGCTCATCCATCAGAATAACACATAGGCTATAATTTATAATCCTGCGCAGACGAAGACGCGTGCAGCAGCTAGTATATCCTTATATTCTTTAACAATCCAGTTGTCTGAACTCAGCAAGTGAATAGTTTCAACGACCGAGGCCGCCCATTCACCTGCTCTTTACTCTAACAGTCGACTCTATGCACACTCCAGGGACTCTACACCGCTGTCATACGGCCTACATTGCAGTGCGCAGGCGCAGGCGACAGTACCATTATATCCACACGGATTTCACCACAGTACTGAGTGTGGTAGAAAGATATTATGTTTCATTAGTGTTTAACCTTTGTTATGGTGTTCAACGACCGATACTATATCTAAGTATTATTTATTTATTAAAACTCCCGTAGGGGTAGACAGAGATGATGGACTTCCATCTGCTGCCTGGCACACAACCCTTGCCTCCTCCACATTCATCAATCTCTTCATGCATGCTCGCCGGTTTGTCTACTACAAACCTTACTTGACCCTTTTTCAAGACCTCGCCAATGTGGTCGCCGCACGTTCTCCTCGGTCCACCTCTCCCGACCCTTCCGTCAACATTCGCTCTGTGTATTTCTTTCGTTACCCTTCCTTCACTTCCGCTTTTCAGTTTTTCTACGAAGGCTACGGCACTAACTACTAAAATTAGGCGTCTGAAAAAAATATATAGCAATCTTGGGGTGTCTATTTAGATACTGATGAATACCGACACACGATTGGACAAACTTCGCTCGATAGAAAAAAACATACCCATTCCATGTATTTTAAAAACCGAAATAGTTATTCATACAAAATATATATAAAAATGTAGGGTACTTGTACGAGAACTGTACCATAAATACGAGAGCTTGTTTAAAAAAATCAGATTTTTGTTGGCGTATTTTTATTTCCCTGCCAAAATACATCAAAAATTCATAAAAATTGCCGCTGCGATCTTCTGTCTCACTCTTGCTTTTGACAACCATATAGCGCCTTAATTGGAATATGGTAAAACTAATTTCAGATTTCAGAATAAATCAGCAGTTTGTAGAAACTGGAAGAAACGATTCTCAAAACATAGGTTATCCTAGTTTGAGAGTCTGGGCCACTATCGATTGAACCATGTACAGTCGAAGACAGAGATAAGTATACAGGGGGCCTCAATAAGGTTGAGATTTTCTCAAAAACTACTGGACCGAATTTAATCATTCTTTTACAGTTACATAGTTTTAACTTTTATCTATCAATCAGTGAAAGAATTTATGCAATAGGTCAAGTAGATTTTGAGAAAATCTCAACCTTAAAAACTCTCCTGTACACCTTTCTCTGTGTTCCACCGTACCCATCATTTATTTAAAATCTAAATAAACTATTTAGGCTATTTTTTTAGTTGTTTCTTAATAATTGTATAATAATAATATTGCCTGTGATTGCTATATATATACGATTAATTCTTCCTTTTCCCACAATCCCATAAAACAATCCTCCTTGTCTATTCAGTTACATCGAAAAGAGATAAAAGACACAGCTGAGCAAATAAACACGACTGGAAGTCATTAAACTGGTGTGAAAGTAAACATGCTCATTTGTTTTTGTAGTGATATCGCCCGTCTTTGTCTCCGCTGTCTCTTTCTGCCTTAAGGGCAAAGACGAAATAACTATTTGACACGGGTTCTCTTGAAAATGGCGGGAAACGACGGTTGCGAAATTATTTGATAATTTTCCTTTTAACGTCTACAGGGACTATTTTGTGATTTGTGTTTAATATCACGTTAAATTAATCAGAAAATGTTCGCGAATGACAGTACGGTGAAGTTATTGGATTATTTATGCAAGATCTGAAGTTTCAAGCTTTTATCAAGAGTTCCCGCTACAAGCTCGGGAGTGAACGTGACTGTCGAGCTGCTTCGTCCAGAGTGATGACGCTACGGCGACTCCTCTGGATGAAGACATGAATATGCGGCTACCCAGGGTGAAGACGCTACTGCGACTCCGCTGGAGGAAGATAGAAGACTATTGAATATTTTGAATTTTCTGTAACATGACATTGGCAAATGACGAACTGTCGAGTCCATTAATAAAATAAATAAATAAACCCTCTACGATTCGACACGAGTCCTGTCAAACTCTGCGCCTTTTTGTTTTATTTTTCGGCAAAAATCTGACTTTGCAGGACTTGGGCGCTAATAAAAATCGTTTTGCTCATCCCCCCTGTATCAAATTAATTATGTACTTTATTTATTTTATTAATGGACTCGACAGTTCGTCATTTGCCAATGTCATGTTACAGAAAAATCAATATATAATAGCAGTCTATCTTCATCCAGCGAGTCGCAGTAGCGTCTTCACCCTGGGTAGCTGCGTCTTCATGTCTTCATCCAGAGGACAGTCACAGAGCAGTCACGTTCACTCCCGAGCTTGTAGCGGGAACTCTTGATAAAAGCTTGAAACTTCAGATCTTGCTCAAATTATCCAACAAATTCACCATACTGTCTCGCGAACATTTTCTGATTAATTTAACGTGATATTTTTTTTTTTTTTGGGAAAATATTAAACACAAAACAACCACTGTAGGCATTAAACTGAAAAATACCAAATAATTTCGCAACCGTCGTTTCCCGCCATTTTCAAAAAGCCCTATTGTACTAAAAAAATATTGACAGTTGTCATTTTAAAAAAATCGCCTCATTAAAACACTTATTCCTAGAACAAGTTACCTACATCTCATCACATTCTCATTACTGATTAAAAACTCAATCAATCGATTAGATCGTGTACGTTTCCCGATAACTTGTGTTGAACAAGACGTGATGGCATCCGACATTTCTCCAAGATGGAGACAGGCACATTTCTGAATAATTTCAAACACTCGTCGGTACTTTCCAATGACATCTTCCATTTACGATTGGTTACAGTTAGGATCGAGGTATGTAAATGTGTCTACTGTAGGTATTCGTATTTTTTAAAGATGTTATTTATTTATTTATTTTATTAATGGACTCGACAGTTCGTCATTTGCCAATGTCATGTTACAGAAAATTCAATATATTCAATAGTCTTCTATCTTCCTCCAGGGGAGTCGCAGTAGCGTCTTCACCCTGGGTAGCCGCGTCTTCATGTCTTCATCCAGAGGAGACGCCGTAGCGTCATCACTCTGGACGAAGCAGCTCGACAGTCACGTTCACTCCCGAGCTTGTAGCGGGAACTCTTGATAAAAGCTTCAAACTTCAGATCTTGCATAAATAATCCAATAACTTCACCGTACTGTCATTCGCGAACATTTTCTGATTAATTTAACGTGATATTAAACACAAAATAGTCCCTGTAGACGTTAAAAGGAAAATTATCAAATAATTTCGCAACCGTCGTTTCCCGCCATTTTCAAGAGAACCTTAAAGATGTTATATCGGTTTCAAATTCTATTACGAGCCTTCCATGAGCCAACTAGCGCCGCCAATCTTAAAAGAATAATATCTTCCAATATAATCAATTTTATTAAAAAAAGCTATTTACGAAATGTTTATTACGATAAATACTATTTTATATTACTTGCTATGCTTATTTATTACGTGATTCAATGTCGGTAAGTTGCAGTTCGCATAATTGCGAAAGACGGCCGTTTTTGGCACATTTGTGAACTACAACTTAGCTTGTCGCAATTATGCCATGTATTGTATATTGAAAAATAGTATTCATCCTAATAAACATTTTGTAAATAGCTTTTTTAATAAAATTGATTAAATTGGAAGATATCGACGAGCGTGCACGAAGAGATTGATGAATGTGGAGGAAGCGATAGTTGGATCGCAGCAGATGGAAGTCGTCGTCTCTGCATACCCCTACGGGAAACAGGCGTCTAAGAATGAATGAGAAAATATTAGATATTTAGAGGTTGCAAGAGTCAAGACCAATAAATACTGAATGTAACTAACGGCCCAAACAATCAGTTAAACCTTTCAAAATTGCACGTTACGTCGTCTGTATAACAGTTACGTGGGAATCAGAGAACAATCGAAGCAAAAACGAGCGGCGACGGGTGATACGAGTTGTATTATGTAGTTATAGCTTTCATTCTTTGCCACCAGAAAGTGTGCATTCATTTTAAAATACATTAATTAGATGAAAACGGGAATTACCGTGTTAAACATTTATTATTGATGTCTGATTATTCGACAGCATTGCAGCCATCATGGTCACGAGTAGACTGAAGTCGGTGAGTGTTGAACGTCAGAAGGTGTTCGCTGACTGCGTTGAGAAAAGTTGTTGATATTTGCAGGTACCCATTTTTCAAAAATAACTGTTTATGTCCGCTCGTTTGGGTTTCGACCCGTCGCCTTTCGACCCGAAAAATTATCTCAAAAATATCGTTTAATTATAGTCGCGATTCCACCCGTTTTACGAATAAAGTACAGTCAAATGAAAAAATCCAACTACCGAAATTTAATTTGTAGGTAATAACAACATGTACCTACATGGATTTGGGTCGGAGTACCAGGATACCAGAGGTATGTAAGAGCTATTATTTAATCTCTTGCAGGTTCGAAGCCGCAAGTGATTTAAAAAAGTTGCCAGTCTGATTTTTTGTTTTTAACTTACAGCGTTAGCTTAGCTCTTGATCTAGCGTCTAGCTCTTACAACTGTCAAAAGCCTGTGAAATCTGACAACTGTAAAAGCGAGCTCACGCTAAGCTCGTGCTCAAGATTGTCTCTCAATCTTAGGCTTAGTCATGGATCTGACTGGAGTTTTACTATTGCAAATGTACAAGTATTTTTACAGCGTATGAGCACGAAACAAAATCAAAGATCTATGCATGAAATGTGCCGTTACAATATGCAGTTATGTAAGTAGGTATGTAACAACCGGCCGCCATGCAGATTCGATATCTTAGTTAATATTCGTCATGGTACAATGGACTGTCTGGCCATGTGTGGCTGCTTCGCTGCTAGGCCTTTTTAGGCTCTCAACTCCTGTCAAAGTTTGTTCCATGCGTGGACAACTATGTTACTTGTCCACGCGTGACCAAAATGCTGGCCTGTATTTCGCCCAAAGGATCAGCCTAGCGATCCAGAAGGGAAATGCCGCCAGCATTTTGGGCATGTTGCCGGACAACGGGGATCGGTTGAACTATCTGTATGCTAAGTCATTCAGATAGTTCAACCGACTTATTGTACATATAGTTTTTAGTTTAGTTTATATATATATTTTTAGGTTAATATTATAATAGATACTTAGAATTTTTATTATTGTTATCTGAGTAAATTATTACATTTTGTTACTTAAGAAGTGATGAACGATTTTGGTATTGGCGATAGTGCGGTAGATTTTCATATGGTGTCCCGCAATGGACGTATGTCTTTAGTCTCAAAGAAACGGTGAAGATCTGGGAGGTTACATTTTTTATTATTATTATTGGAAAACCAACGGCAATTATGAAAGGGTAAGTTACACAATATAAAACTGATAGCCAATTACAGGTTTTCGCTGTTAGATGATAGCCAATTACAGGTTTTCGCTGTTATATATATAAATAGTACAAAAATTTCGTTCGCGCTGACTTGACAGGACTTAAGAGAGCCCAAATGTCTTGCAACCCCTCTGTACGTAGACTTTCCCAAATTCAAATTCTTTATTGCATTCCGTACGTAAGTCATTACATAGATGGAAGTACGAAAACTTGCAAAAGACTTGCACTCAATGGCCTGCAAACTCACCGTGCTCTGATATTAAGACCTTGGTATCATCACATCGGGCGTCGTTAGTGTACAGTTTATGTATTGGTTACATAATATGCACCGGCAATCTATGTATAAATAAACTCGCTGGGCCGGCAGCTGAAACCGCAAGCCTTTGTGGCTTCGGACTGCGACACTGCGTGTGAATGGATTTGTCTTTACTTATTTATGTTTTACTAAACTACTACCAGCCTATGTTTGGTTTATTAATATTGAGAACGATCTTGAGATGGCGTTCCTATTAATAAACGGTACTTAAGTGCTCGTTAAGGAACGGATATCACATGAGTACCTATGATAAACAAAGCTCACGCTTGAGATCGTACCTATTTGCTGTGTGCAGTCGGACCGCGGCTTGAGTGCGTGTTTGCTTAAGATTGGTCTATTATTAACGACATACTTGATATGCTGATCACGTCTTAAGTGATACTCAGCTGACTTGGTAAGGTCGAAGACAAAGAAAGGTGTACAGTAGAGTTTTTAAGGTTGAGATTTTCTCATGTTCATTCATCATCTTTGTTTTTCATTATTGTTTCTTCATTGTGTGCACATGTTTTGCCTGCTCCAGATCTCATCTCTCTCTCACACTGGTTTGCTGGTAGAGAACTCTAATCTAGAGTTAAGCACACCTTATGTACATCTTATTACATGTATTGTATTGTAATCAACTTTGTGTACATTAAAGAATTTAAGAAAAACTACTTGACCTAATGCAAAAATTATTTCCTTGTTTGGTAGATAAAAGTTAAAACAGTTATATAACTGTAAAATAATTATTAAATTCGGTCCAGTAGTTTTTGAGAAAATCTCAACCTTATTGAGGCCCCCATCTCTGTCTTCGATTGTACTTGAGAGCGGTCTTTAGAGCAGTCTAATAATACGGGCCCTAGCTACGGCCCTGTATGTATTATACACAACTACAAAAGACCTTCCACAGGATGATCTTCACCACAAGGGCAATCCGTCTACACAATTGGCATCATCCTGTCGACGGTCCCCTCGCTTCCTGCTGCGACGGAGCCATTGTCAGCACCCTATATCTACCACTATAAAGCATGTTTTCCAATGACAAACGAGTCGTTAATAAATCTCTACACGGATGTAGAGGTTTGACATCTGATTTGTATGGGCTAAATATAGGGTGGTAGAGACTTACGGCATTTGTCACTTGGTTAGAAATTCGTTTAGGACTTTATCTATAGAATCTATACTTAAATGATAATGGAGAAAAATTTTCATCACGACCGGGATTCGAACCCGGGACCTCGCCATTCCGTGGCACGCTCTATTCCAACAGAGCCATCGTGATTCGTATCCAGATCGTTATCTTGCTACTTACATTTATTCGTTATCTTGTTCATCATGCGGTTGATGGTGGGGCAGAATCTGGCATTGTCATTTTGGTCAAACAGAAGCTCAAAGAGCCTTTCAAATAAATCTAGTTAAATAAAAGTGCTTTCTGATAAATAAAATCACATAATAAAATCGAATAGAGTCAACCTATATTTAGATAGCAAATTGTGAACTCTACATAGCGTTAACAAGGTCGTATTTCACGAACAATCGACAGATGTTCCTCAAAATACAACAATTAGATCAGAAAAATTGGTGCGCAAAATCGTTAACAATGGACTCTACCAAATTCTCTACAATAATAGAGTTCCATCAAATTCGACCTACACAAAACAAAGATATTCATTGCTTTATTTGTTCAGGCAGTTGTTCCTACTGCTCAGTCATAAAGTTCATATTGGTTTGACTATTTGTTGAGGAACAGCAGATAGATTGGTATAAGAGGGATATTATAGAACGAATTTTGTGAATAAAATGCTCTAACCACCGGCGGGACTGATTGTCATGAATGGATGGTAGAGTCACTGGAGCGAAACTTTTCCGGTTGCTTCCATACGTATTATCATTCAAATTATCCCTAACACATTTGAATTTAGATGATGCATATTTAAATCAGTAAATGTAAATAATAAATGTCGAAGCTTATAAGCCTAAATTAACAAATATTCAAATATAACAAAATAAATAGGTATAAATAATAATAATAATAATAATAGATTGATAACGAAATGCAAAAAAAAATACTACAATGAATGACAAGTAATAATATTATGGTATTAATGGCCTTAACAGCTACGATTAGCCTTCCTCTCTCCTAACTGTGTGCCCAACAGGGGCCGTAATGTTATACTAACATCAATTCCATAACTTACGGAATGCAATAAAGAATTTGAATTTGAATTTGCCTCTCCCAGTAAGCATAAATTTTAAAGTTACTCTACGAAACCTGTCGAAACTGTAGGTTTAAGTCATAGACAGTTTTGAGCGTGAGTTGAGTTTGAGCTCGGTCTTGCAAATGTCAGTTTTCTAACAATTTTGACAGTCGTAAGTACGAGCTCACGATTAGGTCGTACTCAAATCTAATTAAGACTATCGGCCATCGAATTTAACCAAAAAAGAAAGAGTGGTATAATAATTTGAAGTTTTTCTACGGTTTAATTAAGTCTCGTTCCAACTTAACGTTTTTTTAACGAAGTATGAATATTCATATTCATATACTTTAATTCATAATTCATTTATTCATTGCTTTATGTGGTAACATGGTTCTTAGGTAGTACAGGAAGTGCTCACATAAACCCTGTAAGAGTACCGCAACACTAGATACTTAAACAATAAAAATTCAATTTAGTCAGTCAGTCAGTCAATAATACAAATATTTTTACTTTATTTCTAACGACACGGAACATTACAGAGCACTTGGTTATGTCAACAACAATTTGGTATCGTACAATGAAACCGGGCCCCAAGCTTATTTAGGCGAAGAATAATAGAGAGAATAATAATATAATAATAATAATAATAATTCACATCAGAGATTTAAATCTTTGATAAGTATGTCGAATGTGCCAAAAACGGCCAAAACACTGTTTAGGGATGTGAGATTAAACAAACAGCTTCAGGCATGTTCCTTTATTATATCTGTTGAGTATAATGAAACGTAATTGTTTAAAGAGTATATATATTTTGTGTTATCTGTGCTCTATGGCTGCCCGCTAAGATTTAAGTTTATGTTTGATATTAATATTTTAAAAAACAATTTTTCTCATTGCTATCAGTGTTTGGTCTTGTTAATCCTGCTCATTCCAACAATCTCTGTACACCGTGATCCGTTTCCAAAATTAATATACTTACCTAATTTATTTCTTGTAGCCACGAATATCGGGATCGGTGGGTAAAAACATATTGTTTTTTTGTGTTTTAAACAGATCCCGGTATCTGTGGAGACAAACTGCCGGCATCCGTTTCCAATCCAAAAGGATTCCGGGATCGGTGGATGTTGGCTCCTTGCGAAGCCAGGGGTTGGTTGATGATGAGTTTGTATGATTAGGCTGGATATGGATGGATAATTGAGATAAATGAAAATTCACGCCTTTGCTTGTTGAAAGTTCAATGTAATCTGTATAAACATTCTATGTTACCAAGGCAACAACATAAGTATAAAAACAATCAGCCAGTGCTGCATGCAGTTCCTAACAGTGGAGACAATCCCCATGATTAGGGCTAACAGCGTTTAAGATCTAAGAATCTCTATTTTAATCTCAAAATCAGTGTTAACCTAGAACAGTGATTACATTGTCAACAAGCTTCGCCACTAAAGATGTAAAAACTACTCAAAGTCAAGGAGATTAAGCTGAAAGTTCGCCTTGGGGAATCTAGGCCGAGATATGCTAAGATTACAAGATTAATGAAACAGTATTTGACCTCAAACTTTAGTGTCGTAAAATAGCCTTACGGAATTTATCCCTAAGGCTGAAACATTGATCTCCTATAAACAACTAGGTACACAGTCTGCCTTCTAAAAATGTCCGAGCGCAAAGAAGGTCCAAACGGATGAATGGACCCCATTTGCACGTTCACTCCCGAGCTTGTAGCGGGAACTCTTGATAAAAGCTTGAAACTTCAGATCTTGCATAAATAATCCAATAACTTCACCGTACTGTCACTCGCGAACATTTTCTGATTAACTTAACGTGATAAAATAAGCACTGTAGACATTACAACAAAAATTATCAAATAATTTCGCAACCGTCGTTTCCCGCCATTTTCAAAAACTAACAAACTATCATACGTTCTAATCTAACTCCAACAACGAGTTACAAACAAAAAGGTCATAAGCACCTTAATCAGCTGCTTTTCCAATTACTTCCGGTTTCAATTTCTTTTCTGTCACCGTTAAATTGAACACAGATTAGCGATTAATAATTTTACGTCAAAATTCACAACCGCGTGTTTGAACCTAAAAATTCACTACTTTCAACAACCTTTCCGAAATTAATAGTTCAATAAAGTGATATAAGGGTAAGTACTGTACCAACCCCGTAACTGTTAAATTAGGGTAAATAAATACCCATACTACATCCACAGACCACTTACCCAATATACATGAAATCGGTACTTTGCAAAAGAAATTTCTACTAACGATGAGCGCATAGAGACGAAGCGGGGCAGGGGTGCCATATTAAATCCATGTCGATATCTCCAGGTTACACGTGTCGCGAAGCAATTTTGCGCTCATGTGCGGGCAGACACGGGCGCCCTCCTGTTACAGGTCTATGGGGTAAGTGGGCTGTGCCTACATTTTATAAGTAGCCGAAACGTGGACATTACTAACAGACAGAGTGGTCAGACCAACAAGTTTAAAGTCGCTCAGCAAGGTATGGAAAGAGCTTGGCGTTTCTCTGGTGGAAGGAATAAGAAATGAATTTATTTACCCGAGAACTAAACATAGGATCAGCAAGGTGGGCTGGTCACATCTGTCGTATAACTGATAACATAACCAATGGGGTCGACGGGTTCTCAAATAGAGAGCACAAGCTGAATGTGCTGTAGGACACCCCTAAAATAGATGGAAGGCTAATCTGCGCAAGGTCACTGTCAGGGACTGGATGCAATGAAGCGAGTATCGGATCTAGTGGTGTGAATTGGGAGAGACAACGTACGATCCAACAGATGAGATGATCTATACCGAAGCCTAAATCAAGTATATCTTATTTTGTAAACAAAAACTACCCTAACATTTTAAGCTGTTCCGTGATTATTGCACAGTTATTTTCACATTATTAGATCGGATTACCTTATTTTCACAATGATGAACAGGTTCGATCAATCAGTTCCTTTAATGTTACATTACAACAGGTAATTAGACGATCATATTTGTTTACAAAATAAGATACTTGATTTGGGCTGTGGTATAGGTATCTATATTTATTTACATGTATCGCAAATTTATCATAATAATTATAATATCTGCTTACCTATAAAATACTATAGATACAAAGTCATTAAGCTGAAAATGGTACTAAAAATTGCACCTACATAATAATTCGAATAGTGCAATCTCACTCTAATTAAACTTTGCTTTTACAGCTTTTCAAAAATCACTTCGAGTAAACAAAAGGCGATACGACACTGAGATCTCAAATTGCACTATTAAATGCAATTTGGAGGCATATTAAAGAGTTACTAACCGTCGCAAATCGGTCCTCCTCAGCATTAAGGAGATCCCCAACCGACGATGCCTTCGCCTGGTTGGAGAGGTGCCGTCGGCTGTTCAGAACGTACGAGAGCTCATCCAGGTATCTCAGCGTTAAATTCGCCATTGTCACAACACTCACTAACACAATGGGTTCACATAAACATATAACATTCACGTAAACATTTCTGGCTGTATGGAGACCGTACGTTTTGCCGCGGGCATGGTAAGAACGCAACTGACTGACTCGACACGAATGCGGTGCGCGACGGACATAGAACAGTAAAACGTTACAGAAAGTCCAGGGCATTGAGGACTTGTATTTCTGCCTATGAGGAGAGTTTTACATTTTTCTTCGCCTTTGATTAGTATTTTTATAAATCCCGATGTAAAAAGGGAGGTGCTATAATAAAATTATACGTGCATAGCTGTGTGTCGTCGTCGTAGCGTAGCTCCCAAATAGATCAACGGATTTTGATTTAGTTATTTTTAAATGATAAATGGAGAAAAAATTTCATCACGACCGGGATTCGAACCCGGGACCTCGCCATTCCGTGGCACGCTCTATTCCAACAGAGCCATCGTGATTCGTATCCAGATCGTGAATTTTGTCTCCATATTCTCGTCTGAGGGACGGTAGCGACATCTATCCAGTAATTGTGCAATTACTCAAATTCATGTCTAACATTGCAGTTAGAAATCATGTTAGTTATTTTTGTCTCAAATGTGATTATTGATCCAGAGTATTCTTAGCTATAATTCTACCGTTTGAACCTCTTTTCTAGTTGATGAAGGGATATTTAAGAAACTTCCATAGGTGTGATTGATTTAAAATAATCGATATTTTTTGTATTTGACGAAGACTTGGACGAAATATTATCTAAAACTTTTAATATTTTCTACCTCTCATAACTTCATTTTATCGTATTCATAACGCCATAATATTAACATATTAATTTGAAATCAAATAATATTAATCTTAAATTCATAATTTAAATAACTTAACTAACATTCCAATTAGAATTTTTTGATCATGATAACAAATATTAAATCAGGTTATTTAGATTTAGAGAGGTATGTAAATATTTGAATTGGATTAAGTACATAATAATTTAAATGATGATGTTAAGTAATTAAATATCACTGAATTAATTCAAATGACATTGCCACATTTCAATGGAGCTTTGCCCAATCTACAAAACTACGAGACCATTGAAGCTGTACCTATCATTTTGTTGGGGACTTATTTCATATTATATGGGGTTTCATATTGCATAATCACAATCAGTAGGAGTTGCAAGAGTAGTAGAAAATGATAAAAAAAACAATGAATAATTCGCTTCGATTTCATACTATTTTCTGAATGCTTAAGCTGGTTTTTTGACTCGCTTGAATACAAAAATTTATTTTAAACCAAGAATTTCGATAAAAAAAGTAGATATTTTTACATTTGTTCGTTACCTTGTTCATCATACGGTTGAAGGTGGGGTGGGGCAGAATCTGGCATTGTCATTTCTACACGTTCTTATAAACAAAACTTTAGAATTATTATAAGTTGGAGATAGCGATAGGCTTATTAACTAGGCTGTTTATAGTCTTTGTCGGACCAAAATAGTTATTCTAATTAAATTTTTCTAAAAGAGAATGTCGTTTGGTCGCGTTCACTGGTTTAACTTATTAAATCATAGTTTATGTTGAATAGTAGTGACGTCACGTCTTACTAATTCTATTATAAAATTCGTTTTGCCAAAAAGTGATGAAAATTTTGCCAATAGGTAACATTTCTTCGAATAATTGCGAATAACGGCCGTTTTATTCTATTCTAACTACAACTTAAAGTTATGTACATACAACAGCAGATAAATTGTAACACTTGCAGTACAATTTCAGCTCTTACGAAGCAGATAATAAGAACGGTCCAAAGTCCAAAGACTTGATCTGCTGTCGGTTGTACCTACAACAAATAAACTTACTAAAATTGCTTCACGTTGTCAATGAGTATTTATAAATTCATCGTATGTACTTAAATAGACATTCGGTACATTATCTAATAAACATTTTTATTATGAGAAGATATGATTATTTAATGGTTAGGGGCGGTTTAAACTCTAAATAACTCAATGGTTAGTGGCACCTAAGCCAAAGATGTGTCATGTCTGCGAGTTTTCACCAATTTCCTCCTAGTCTTTGCTGGCTGCGTTGCATCCACTGTGATCCATTTCTTGCCATTCCGACTGTGACGCCAGCGAGACACTTGGTTTCCTCGCTGTTACGTAAATAATACTACATAGTACAGTCGAAGAGCTCGGTGGCTCAGTGGTTGGGTCACTGGACTTGCAATATGGAGGTCCCAGGTTCGATTCCCAGCTAGGGCAGCCATGTACCAATGAGTTATCCTCGGTTTTTTCGACGGAAAAACTTACGTACATTTACCGAGTGCTCTCAAAACGGTGAAGGAAAACATCGTGATGAAACCTGCATGTCGTAGAAGAAGAAAAAAATCCAGGCATGTGAAATCCGCCAACCCGCACTGGGCCCGCGTGGTGGATTATGGCCCCAGCTCCCTCGATGTAAGGGAAGGCCTGTGCCCGAGCAGTGGGGCAATATAAATAGACTGATGATGATGACAGTCGAATACAGAGACAAGTATACAGGGGACTTCAATAAGGTTGAGATTTTCTCAAAAACTACTGGACCGAATTTAATAATTATTTTACAATTACATAGTTCTAACTTTTATCTGACAAACAGTGAAAGAATTCTTGTAATAGGTCAAGTAGTTTTTGAGATAATCTCAACCTTAAAAACTATCCTGTACACCTTTCTCTGTGTTCCACCGAACGACAGCAGATCAACGGTAACACTTGCGTAGTACGATTTCAACTCTTACGACGCAGATAATAAGAACAGTCCGGTACCTACACAGACAGACACAGGCGACTCTACTTACCCACAGAACATTAGTTCCATAAATTATTATACTTATATATAAACGTATATCACTCATATTGTTGAAGCCGGCAATTATACCGACGATTTCGACAATATATGTATAATATATTATACCATATTATGTATAATAATTGGTAGTAATGGCTCTCTATAGTTTTGTTTTATTCCATTACTTATTTAATATTTCCATTTTGACAAGTGGACGGTACATTACTGCAATAAACGTTAAAGAAATGGAGTATTGTATATCGGGTAAAGAATTGCTGGACCACAGTGGAAGACGATAGCTCAAGACCGAGAAAGATGGCAAACTTTGGAGGAGGCCTTCACCTGAGAGGGGTTCCTGATATAGAAAAGAAAAATAATACATATAATAGAATATTTAATTACTAACAAACTTAACATAAGCAACTACTAACCAAAACATGTAATAAGGCAGGAAATAAAAGGCTTTTATATTTTTAATTTTAATTTTTATTTTATTTATTTATTATATCGGGCATCGGCCATGTGTCAAAATGAAAAACTTAGGAAAACGATTAAAATCGCAGTTGACTCTATAATCTTTCATTGCACAATGAGTAAAGTATCGTATTTTATCATTTGCATTTACACCACTTTGCCTTTAAAAATCTACGCCATTAGACTCTACGTAAAGAGCTGAAATTTCAAAACTTTAAGACCAAAATACAAGGAAACGCCCTCATTTGCAAATGTGTACTCAAATGCTTAAATTACATCAAAATTACACAACCTTACATCTTTTAGCGACAATGAAACATCAGCTTCAGACGATAGCAATCTCTCATAGCAAAAATGTATTAAGTATAAAAAAAACCGACGGTTATCTCTTTAACCTGTACTTAAACTTGTTGTAACATGTCATTAGCTTAATTAGAATGGAGTAGTTTTTAATACTTATATTATAATTAGTGGGGATCGAAAGCTTTGCCTCATATCTCATAGGTAACCGTATACAAGCCCAAATCAAGTGTCTTATTTTGTAAACAAAAACTAGGTAAGTACTAACATTTTAAGCTGTTCTGTGACTATTGCATAGTTATTTTCACATTATTAGATCGGATCACTTTATTTTCACAATGATGAACAGGCTCCATCAATCAGTTCCTTCAGTGTTACATCGCAACAGGTAATTAGACGATCATATTTGTTTACAAAATAAGACACTTGATTTGGGCTGCGGTATACATTATGTACCTATATTCTGTCCCAATCTAATTTTCCATTGATGTAAACAAACATGGCGTTTGAAAATTCACCAAAAACAAAAAGAGACTAATCAGTGCATTGATCTCCTATAAACAACTAGATACACAGTCTGCCTTCTAAAAATATCCGAGCGCAAAGAAGGTCCAAACGGATGAATGGACCCTCATTTGATTTATTGGACATTATTTGGACGTTAACAATGGACCCTTATTTGGACGTTTTTTAAATTGTTTTAGTAAGACCTTTGTGTATCTAGTTGTTTATAGGAGATCAATGAATTAGTGATTGGAAATTTCGATCGTTTCACTCTGACCTGATTCATTTGAGTCGTACTGGTTACAGCTGGCTAAAGCAATGGATCGTGATCATTAGTAAATAAGTAAGTGCGGTTAGTGGTGTTTACCTCCATGGAAAATTGGGACAGACCATCATTTTTTACGATTCGAATACATCCATGACTTTTTGCCAAACTCGACGTCCTACATGACCGAACTCAAATTCCACTCATACCTTCACAAACCCAAAGAATTTAAAGGCCTTCCTTGTGCCTTTTTACAAAATGTTTATTAGGATGAATACTATTTTTCAATATACAATACATGGCATAATTGCGACAAGCTAAGTTGTATTTCACAAATGTGCCAAGAATGGCCGTTTTTCGCAATTATGCGAACTACAACTTACCGAAATTGAATCACGTTATAAATAAGCATTTTAAAAATAGTATTTATCGTAATAAATACTTTGTTAATAGCTTTTTTAATAAAAAATTTACGTTTTTAATAATAAAAAATTAGTAAGATTGGCGGCGCTGGTTGACTTATTGAAGGCTCTTAAATCTTTGTTCAAAACTGTCTAGGTATGATTATCGGTCTTATTAGCTAGCTGTCAAAAGATGAACGATGGTGAATTTAACCTTTTTTTCTTCTTTTTGGCTGTGCGATTAGTTTACAATGCCCTTTTCACCGAAAAATAAAAGAGAAAAATCTTCCCAACTATATTGCCGAATGACGTAACAATAATAAACTCGCATCACGTTCTCGTATTAATTAACTGGCTGCGCCGGCGCAGGTGAAAGCGAGCGGAAATTCATAACGCGGAGACGCATGGAATATTATGGGCCACACATGCCCCGACACTTTTTTGTAGGGTTTTTGACAAGTAACATGTGCAAGTAAATGTGGACCTCCATGTCCACTATCGTAGATAGATAGATAAAACATTTATTCGTTTCTGCAACACACTACAATACATACACAAAATAAGGTACAAACATGGAGAACAGATAGATATACTACACTAAGGAAAGTAACATGAAGTGGTTTAGGTACATATTGTATGTGTGTCGCGGTAATGAAAGGGCGCTGACTCAGCATGTATCGTAGACCCGCTTACATCTCCTAGACCCCTAAATTTTTTCCGCTCACATGGACCTTGTAGGTCGTCATAGACCCCTGGGGATATATACCACTTTGGGTATCACTGCTGTACACACTCCTAGAGGCTCCCAGCACACCCGCAGCGCTCAACAGAACAGGACCACTATAAACACATCAACGCACAACAATGGAAACACTTTGGACCGTTCTTACTATCTGCGTTGTAAGAGTTGAAATCGTACTGCTAGTGTTACCATTGGAGAAACCAAAGCAGCCTGACTCCGCTGGCTTGGTCACGTGGAGAGGATGGGAGATGAACGTGCCGAGCTGCACGAGCATATGTCAGAAAACGTCCAAGATACCGGTGGGGCGACGAGGTGCAGAAAGACCTGCGAGAGCGCAGGCGCCCGGCTGACGCCAGACGGCGCAGGACAGGCTGCAGGCGCTCTTTGGTGTCTGAGGCCAAGATCCACTTTGGGTCACTGAGCCAGCGGAGTAAGTAAGTAAGTAAGTAAGTAGGTAAGTGTTACCATTGATCTGTTGTCCGTACCCGCTGCCTTCCGTGGTTCGACGGATTTATCCGATTGGACGGCCAGATCCCCTAACCTAACCTAATCTGAGCCCCGCGACCCCGGGTGTCCCTACCAGGGACTACTTGTGACACATCAGGGACATTTTTTTTTTTAACCCAGGTAAAACATGCATGCAAATCATGTGTCACCACGCCCGGGGAGCGTGTTGGTTATGTCGGGCTCACCGCCCTGAAGGGGCAGCATACCGACTAAACGTCCTGGGGTGTTCCACCTCGTGCCATTCTCGCCGAGCCACGGGAAACTGTGATACAACCGCGACCCGACTGGCGCCCGAGCACTCCCCATGATCCATTCATCCCTCACCTTCCTCCTCCCCGTCTGAGCCTCGAGCCGCTCGGGCGCCGTGCGGTTCGCGCACTGCGTCCGTGGGCCCGGGCCCTTACTTAGGCGGCGGCACCTCGTACACATCAGGGACACCTACATACAGACATAAATTATTTCTTTCGTTTCATTCCTTTGCACTGAACGTTTTTGCAAGATTAGGAGTCATTGCATCCAATAAAACGAAACCAGTTCTTTATCGGCGAGGATTATTCAGTCGGTGTAACATTCCGTCGCCGTAATCTACCTGACAGGAGCATCGAACCGTGAACCAGCCACTTGTATGACAATTTAGTCGGAAAATGAACTCAATATTCCAGTTTTTTGGTGAAACGAGTGTCTTGTGTTCGTTTTAGTCGACACAGTAACAAGTTTGGGATATTTTAGAATTAAAACTATAGTGAGCCATTATTACAAATTATTATATATAAACGGATATCACTCACTTATATTGTTAAAGTCGGCAATTAGACCGACAGTTTCGACCGATTCCGACGGTCTTTTTCAAGGTGAGCGCGCCACGCCCGCGTCGCCGTTGACGTTTCTTCGCGCACTGCGGATCAGCGCCCTCTGTGCGCGCTCCGAGATAACTTGTCCCGCCGCCGACGACGGTGCGTTCGATGGCTGTGGCTGGATTCGTTGATCGATCTCACTTGACTTTAACAAGTATGGGATAGGTACCATGACTCGGTACAATTTTAAATAACCTCCCCCTCTTGGGAAGTTGGGGTTATGGATCTTCGAGCACTAAATAACTAATAACTTTAAACGTGATGAAAAATTTCTTTCGGGAGCTCGGTGGCTCGTGGTTGGGTCAATAAACTTGCAATATGAAGGTCCCAGGTTCAATTCCCAGCCAGGGCAGCCATGTACAGTCGAAGACAGAGATAAGTATACAGGGGGTCCCAATATGGTTGATATTTTCTCAAGAACTACCGGACCGATTTTAATAATTCTTTTACAATACATAGTTTTAACTTTTGTCTATCTAACAGTGAAAGAATTTTTACAATCGGTCAAGTAGTTTTTGAGAAAATCTCAACCTTAAAAACTCTCCTGTACACCTTTCTTTGTCTTCGACCGTACCAATGAGTTATCCTCGCCTATTTCGACGGAAAAACTTACGTACATTTACCGAGTGCTCTCAAAAACAGCGAAGGAAAACATTGTGATGAAGCCTGCATGCCGAAATAAATCTAGGCATGTGAAATCCGCAGTGGGCCCGCGTGGTGGATCATGGCCCCAGCTCCCTCGATGTAAGGGAAGGTATGTGCCCGAGCAGTGGGGCAATATAAATGGACTGTTGATGGACTAATATATGAACGTGAGGTCAATACAAGATATCGTCTTACATTTGTTACATCCATCATTATCACCACATTTGCCACAACACCGAATCTAGAACACGCATTGCACGATAGTTCGATATTTCGCAAGTTTCACAACTAGAAGATGGCCGATACAAAGTACAGGCACAATTAGTAAAACTGCCGTGTCATTACCCTGTGGTACTCTATGGAAGGTTGGATAATGAAATAGTGCAATTTGGTTGTAAAACTGGCACGCATGGTGATTTTAGGATTCCGCAGCTAATTATTGAATAATGCAATGGAAAGACATGACGACTGGGCTTTTGAAAATGTCGGGAAGCAATGGAAGAATGAAAATGAAATTGGTCGATGATTCAAGCAAGTTCTGAAGTTTCGTGCCAAAGTCAAGAGTCCCTCTATGAGCTCGGGAGTGAACGTGGCTGTCGAGCTGCTTCGTACAGGAGAGCGACTCCCAATGAAAATTCGTCTTCATCCTCTGGATGAAGACAAGAACACGCGGTTACCCGGGGTGACGATGCTGCGGCTACTCCCCTGGAGAGGGAGAGGACTATGGTTTAGATATAATTTTCACTTTAAAAGACATGGAAGGGGTATGTTTGCGATTTTTTTCTATCGAGCGAAGTTTGTCCAATCGTGTATCGTTCATCAGTCCCTAAATAGACACCCCAAGATTGCTATATACGTTTAATTTTAGTAGTTAGTGCCGTAGCCTTCGTCGAAAAACTGAAAATACGCGCATACGAAGCCTTAAAATTAGATCAATGAAGACGGAGATTCAAGATATAGTTTGAGCGTGAACTCAGTGTGAGCTTTGTCTTACAACTCTTGTCACTGAATCTCAGTTTCAAAAAAGAATTTGGACAGATGATCTCATGCCCTAAATTGCCTTCGCATCTACATGAGTCTTCGAAAACTGTAGACTACGCCAAAAACGCCAATACCAGTAGTTAAAAACAAACTATAACCCGGTCACCAATCTCGGCACCTGACCAAGTTTGACGCTTGTATCGCCCGTATCAGCGAGATAACGGGACAAGTCATAGCATAGCCACAGCACAGACAACTTACAGAGATTCAACACGTTTGATGTAGGAGAAAATGCCGACAAGGATACAGTCAAATATATATCATGAAGTTTAATATTAAGGGCCTTCCATGAGCCAACTAGCGCCGCCAATCTTGAAAAATTAATATCTTCCAATTTAATCAATTTTATTAAAAAAGCTATTTACAAAATGTTTATTAGAATGAATACTATTTTTCAATATACAATACATGGCATAATTGCGACAAGCTAAGTTGTAGTTCACAAATGTGCCAAAAACGGCTGTTTTTCGCAATTATGCAAACTACAACTTACCGACATCGAATCACGTTATAAATAAGCATTTAAAAAACAGTATTTATCGTAATAAACATTTTGTAATAAAAATTGATTAAATATAATTTTTTTAAGATTGGCGGCGCTAGTTGGCTCATGGAAGGCTCTTAATACTACGATTCTTTTATAGACAGTTTTGAGCACGAACTCAGCGTGAGCTCGCACTTACGACTGTCAAAAATGCATGAAAACTGACAGTTGTAAGACCGACTTCAAACTCGTCTTACTCAAAATTTGTCGTCTATGAATCTCGGTCTAAATGTCGTACGCTAACAGCAGATCAAGTGTAACATTTTGGACTTTGGACCGTTCTTATCTGCGTCGTAAGAGTTGAATTCGTACTGCAAGTGTTACCATTGATCTGCTGTTGTCCGTACGTATACATGGACGCGGAACATTTACAATTTTACATTCTTTGCGGATGGAGTTAATTATTTTTTTACGATTATACAATTTGTGCCAAACCCAGCCCTCATGCGTTGACTCACACAGCTTATCTCTTCTTGGGGCTACCTTTTTATCTCGCAATTTTATAGCATTTTAATTATATTTTCAATATGCCTAGGTTTTCTTGCGATAGAGTTTTGCGATCATACCCCGTTGCAAATTACAAACACACATTTTGTCTACACAATCACGTTCGTTGGACTACTGTAGAGAGAAGTATATTAAAATATATTGTATAGCTACTCGGATTTTTAACACTACCAATACTGGTATGACTGTACTTTACAAGTGCGCGCGAGTTGATGACAAAAAAAGTAGGTAAAATCAGAAGGTGCCAACCCGCGCGCACTCGCGAGTTCCCCACTCGCCAGTTGACGAATAAGTCGATTACTCGATTTTAGGACATTACGATATTTTATTTTGTTTATTTTTCATACATGAATTAATTTAAATAATGAGAATATTATAATAATCATAATAATATTGATAAATTATTTCGTAAACATTGACTTGTAACATAATGTTATTAATAAAATATTTCATTTCATTTCGAAGAGATTTGGACTGTGGCATAGACTTATAAAAACTTGACTCCGCCTACTCTGCAAAAACTATGGCAAATCGAGCGATGACCCACAGACAAGTAACAGTTCATTTCTGTATGTTGATGTATCTCTGGGTTCGATTGATGTACTACGTATAGGGTGGCATTATTAGGATATGACGTCATATCTCGATCTGATTCCTGATTTATTTATTTTATTAATGGACTCGACTGTTCGTCATTTGCCAATGTCATGTTACAGAAAATTCTATATATTCAATAGTCTTCTATCTTCCCCCAGGGGAGTCGCAGTAGCGTCTTCACCCTGGGTAGCCGCGTCTTCATGTCTTCATCCAGAGGAGACGCCGTAGCGTCATCACTCTGAACGAAGCAGCTCGACAGTCACGTTCACTCCCGAGCTTGTAGCGGGAACTCTTGATAAAAGCTTGAAACTTCAGATCTTGCATAAATAATCCAATAACTTCACCGTACTGTCATTCGCGAACATTTTCTGATTAATTTAACGTGATATTAAACACAAAATAGTCCCTGTAGACGTTAAAAGGAAAATTATCAAATAAGTTTTAGTTCGCATAATTGCGAAATATGGCCGTTTTCGGCACATATTATGAGAACTACACGCTTGTATACAAGTAGAATACTGTACTGGACAATGCAATTTACCATCCTGAGATTTCATGTATTCTGGCAAATAAATGATTTGATTTGATTTAAGGTACTATCGACCTCAACCTTTAGCTTCCACTGACATTCTACGCCTATATAAGATACGCAAGGAATCCATATAAGTGACAGATTAGATACGGTTTCTTTCCGTAAATCGCGTGATTCATTTAATGCCATGTGGGTGGATAACTTCACCGCGGTTTGGCGCTGCTTATTTGCTGATTAAAATTACGATTAATTTGTGAAATAATTATCTTTTGATAGTAACTGCACCCATTTACAGAATAGGATTAGACTACTAGAGAGCATTGAAAAAGTGTTACAAACAAAAATACAATGTATTACTTGGCTGTATGGGTTAGATTCCCTTTGCCTACTACGTCAGAGCCACAGTACTTCCGGAATGCCTAATTTTAGAGAAAACATTTTTTCTCGGAACCTATCTACGAATAAATTCTGAAAAAATTCCGAGAGAAAGTCTTGAAATGGTATTTTATGGTCAAAAAATAAATACGCGAAAATCGAAAAGTCGTAGAACAAAAGTTGTTCAGTTACCGATACTGAACACCATCCCTTCGGCTTCATATACCCTTTACATTACATCCTGTATATTGGCTCATACCTGTTTAGACTAAAGAAGCATACCGAAAAACTCTACCCTCCCCCTTTTGGCAGTCGAGTAATAAATAAAACAACGGTTCAATTGTTTCAAAGTAACAAATGAACTTTACACAGACACAAGAAAAGTACTGAAAAAGCCGTTACTTTTCACAAAGAGCCTTCCTGAACATGCAAATCAAAGAGTTTAATTTATTAACTCATAAATTATCACGTTAAAATAAAAGGTTAAAGGGAAGACGGAGGGCTGCTGTCCCAAACAAGTCTATATCGCCAACTGTTGTCAATAATCAGTATTGGTATCAAAAGTTACTAAAAATTCTATTTTCTGACTACTAGGTCCACAAGAATGTTAATAGTACAGTCGACGACAGAGATAAGTATACAGGGGGCCTCAATAAGGTTGAGATTTTCTCAAAAACTACTGGGCCGAATGTAATAATTCTTTCACAGTTACATAGTTTTCACTTTTATCTATCAAACAGTGAAAGAATTTTTACAATAGATCAAGTAGTTTTTGAGAAAATCTCAACCTTAAAAACTCTCCTGTACACCTTTCTCTGTGTTCCACCGTACCTACTTAAAACTAGTCACTTAAAGTCACACCTGTTTCTCGAGCAGTAGGGAAACGATGGACTTCGATCCTGGTAAAGTGATAAAAAAAACTAAATATAAATTCAATTAATTAAAAAAAACGACTGCCAAAAATTTTAGCCGCTTTGATTAAATTTTTGTAGCCTACGTCACTTCTACAATCAAGACGAATCTTAACGACACCTCATATGTTAAAATTAGGGCGTGTCAAGGAATTAGACATACATACATACTCGAAAAACATATAACCCTCCTTCTTGCGCAGTCGGGTAAAAAAGATAGATGTGCAAAAATATTATAATACACACAATGTACTACAATAAATAGATACCTACGATTCTAATACTGATTCTAAAATATTGATATAACATTTTGTTCAGAGTGACCCCTCTACGACAGCCTTAATGAATACACTGTCACATTAATTCTGTGCCACGCTCTACAGTGGCTCACGACAAATTGACCTACTGGCTAAGGTAGAGTTTACATTCATCAAAGTAGGCAAAAGTTACTAAAATACATGGAAGTTGTTTTTTCAATTTTATAAATATTTGATACAAGCAGACTTATCCTGATGATAAGCGGTCATCGTCGCTTAGAAGCGCCTGCTCCCAAGGTGTCCGACTTTGAAGAGCTCTATTCGCGTTTCTCTTGAATAATAAATTGAAGGACATAATTTGTTGAAAATTAACCTAGTTAGAGGCATTTGAAAATCAGAAATCGGAAGAAATAGTAGGTAAAACGTGACGTGTCGTCTTACTATTTCATACAAATGCCATGCTACGTTCATTGTGTATGGGGTGAAGCACAAAAGATATTGCCACATTTCAATGGAGCTTTGCCCCACCTACAAAACTACGTGACCATTTAAGCTGTACCTATCATTTTGTTTGGGACTTATTTACAGGTTTCATATTGCATATATCATAATCAGTATCATTTTCTACTACTCTCGCAACTCCTATAGAAGAATAACAAAAACAATAAATAATTCGCTTCGATTTCATACTATTTTCTGAATTCTTAATTAGGCTGTTTTTTCGACTCGCAACCTGTACAAGACTCTGTTTTAAACCAATAATTTTAATAAAAAACGGAGATTGTACAACTTGCGGTTGATGGTTGACCATCAATAGTATAATTTATAGCCGGATTTGTAAAAATAGGTTATTTTTATGGTTCCGCGCCTCAAAAGGAAAAAAAGGAACCCTTATTTATAGGATCACTTTGTTGTCCTTATGTATGTCTGTCTCTCTCAAAATTTATGTCAGAAACGCGTGGACGGATCAAATTGAAATTAATACCCATACTCAAGTCTGCAACCTCATGCAGCCGTGAAAAAATTAAACTTCTACGTCAACGCAATCAATGGCCGTTTATGTCGCATTTTCTCGCATATTTGCAAGAAAACCAAAACCTATATATATATATAGGCTACTTCCCGTTGATCTAGAATCATGAAATTTGGCAAGAAGCTATAGGTCTTATAGCACAAGGAAAAAATCCGAAACCTGTAAATTTGATATATTTTTTCTAATCACAAACTTATATTTGCAAATGATAAACTAATAAGGAGTATGTAGATGTATAATATAAACATAATATTTTGATAATGTCAAAGATAAGTTGGTGTCTAAATCTAGTTGTATCTTTTCGTTAAAGCAAAGTTACGGGGTTAAGTTGCGTTGCACGGAAGCCTCGGTGTGCAGTCCGACTCGCGCTTGCCCGGTTTTTATTTCGTGTAGCGTTTCCGCTATGCTCGTTACTATAGCCCCAGTGTAACCCCGTCATCGCACAGCACACGTGTTCCCTGACACACGTGTATCTAATAAGCTTTGCTCACAATGCTGACGAAGGCACAATAATATAATAATAATATAAGCCTTTATTCCCAAAATATGTACATTGATAATATAATAATAATGGAACCATTTTATTACAATAAATTCATGCATATTATCTAATAAAATTATGAAATTAAAAATTGTTATTCGGGCGCCCAAGTAGGACATAGGCCTCCTCCATACTTTTTCAATGTTGGCGATCTTTCGCCAGTCTAGTCCATGTGTGACCAGCCACCTGCACTATGTCATCACACCACCGTCTCTACTACTATACCTACTCTAATACTATACCTAGGCGTAAATAAATAATGTACTTCACATTGCCAAGAAAAGAGAGCGATGTTTGAAAATCACGTGCTGGTTCGGGCCCCTGTATAAATAATTGACAAATTACAAAAACGAAACAAAAACTACCTGACTTACCTACGCTTACGACATACATTACGGTTGTCGGATAAAAATATAATGGAAAAGAATGCTTAAATCAAAAATAATATGAGGAATAAATAATATTTATAATGTACGGTATAAATGACAATGCCAGATTCTGCCCCACCATCAACCGCAAGTTGTACAAGATAACGAATAAATGTAGAGATATCTCCGTTTTTTTATTAAATTTATTGGTTTAAAATAAAGTTTTGTACAAGTTGCGATTCGAAAAAAACAGCTTAATTAAGAATTCAGAAAATAGTAAGAAATCGAAGCGATTAATTCATTGTTTTTGTTATTCTTCTATAGGAGTTGCGAGAGTAGTAGAAAATGATTATGATTATGCAATATGGAACCTGTAATAAGTCCCCAATAAAATGATAGGTACAGCTTAAATGGTCACGTAGTTTTGTAGGTGGGGCAAAGCTCCCATTGAAATGTGGCAATGTCTTTTATAATGCACATTAAGGACTCTATCAAAATTCCTAATTTGATAGAGTCCTTATAATATAGGTACAATTATAATTCATCTATCCCATATTACCTATCCTATCGTCTATCTCATATAGCAAGGACCCTGAATATAAAAGTATCAGAGAGATATACACAAAGCCAATCGAAAATAAACATAATGTAATATATTCTGCATCATAAAGTCTTAATTAATCGAACATCAATGCAAATATCTCTCACATTACGCAGCACGATATCTCATAATCGTTTTCCAATGCTCACGGTAAGATAACCAGTTTGATGTAAACCTATCATTACTTCGCAGTCATGTAACCAAGCACGCAAACGCAATATTAGTGGGTGGATCCGTCTGGCTCTGAACACTGCTAGGAAGTAATCTTGTCACGGATCTTATCTTATCTTATCCAGATTGGGTGCCAATGTGGCGGCACTTCGACCCATTGGGATCTTTTGTGCTCTCCCCTTTCCTTTATGCTCCTTCCTCCTCCCTCAGTAGGTCCGCTATGCAGCTCATGGGAAGGAGCCTGTAGTCCTCTGGTTCCGGATAGGCCGACCCCAGAAGACTCATTCGCTTTCTAGCCAGTGAGTCACATTCACACAGTAGGTGTTTCATGGACTCCGTTTTGTCACCACAGGCTCTGCAGGTTGGAGATTCAGCTAAACCCATCCTATGCAACAGGTCGTTTGTTGCTTGATTGTCACGGATGATTCAATCAACAGAGCTATATATATTTTCAACATTAAATATTGAGCAGGTCCAATTGCGAGTTCACGTTGAAAAACATGTACAACGTTGGGCGCGGTCAGTATCTTGAAGGGTGACCGCTAGTGACATTTTCTTCTGAGCCCCTCCGTGCCGGCGCACGTTAAGAAGTTGGTCCCGGTTGCTGTCGAAGTCGTTAGGCCATGTCAGAGGCCCTATAACGGGCGGCCTGAATAACTCTGACAATGGGTTTGGTCACTAAACCACACCAGAAAAGGACATTCAATATTAATAACCACAATTCAGTCTTTGCTTGTAGCGATTTCAGAGTTAATTAATATAAAATAGATTAATCGTCGCTTAAGCGAGGCATCTTGCTCATTTAGGATCAGATTTGGAGACCATATATACTCCTATAGATTAATAGCGAAGAGCATCGACCAACACTTTAAGAAACTTTCGCTAGACATCACTGTTGAGTCAAAAGCAGGATTAAAAAGGCAATGCTACTGGACACGGCATGCATTGTGAGGAGGTTCCTCACTCTTGGATCGTAACCTCCAGCAGCTTGAACGCGAGTGACAATTATAGTCATATTACAAATTGAGCCTTAGAATGAAACGTGAGATCCGAGGATAGCCCGAGGATATAGAAACTCTCTCCCTCAAATGCATCATAGATTTATGATTCCTCAAGAACGTTGCTAAAAGTCCTGGATATACATTTCGGAGAACTCCAGCTTCTGCTAAAATGCCTAAAAACTATTTTCTAAAAGCAAATGAATCTGCTCGCATCGAATACCACCAGGACACGATAAGAAATCCAACATCAATACTGGCACTAAAACGAATGGAACACAACCGACATCGCACTACACTAGGCACTTCACGCTATAGCAACAAGGTTTAAAAGCCACGTCGTCGTGGACATCGAGAAAGTAAAAGTAGACAATAGTCGTGCAATGGAGTCACGGGCCGGTAATGAATCCAATCGTGATCTATGGTCGTATTCCGTTTGCGACACCATAACTATACGGGTACATAATGATAATGATGCACTAACGTATGGTATTACGTCTATTATTTATTTTATTAATGGACAGTTCGTCATTTGCCAATGTCATGTTACAGAATATGCAATATATCATAGTCTTTCTTCCTCCAGAGGAGTCGCCGTAGCGTCGTCACCCTGGATATCTGCGTCTTCTTGTCTTCATTCAGAGGAGTCATTGTAGCGTCGTCACCCTGGGTATCCGCGTCTTCTTATTTTCATCCAGAGGAGACGCCGTAGCGTCGTAAGCAGCTCGACAGTCACGTTCACTCCTGAGCTTTGTAGTTTTTGTTTTTCAAATTTTGATACTTGGGCTGAATGCATTTAAGACACTTACAAAGAATGAATGATAGTGGAAGAGTCAGTAACGATAGACCGAGGATTTAAAAACGGACAAGGAAGGTCTGCTGCTAACCGACGAACGTGCATGTAGAGATTGATAAATATTGTTGACGAAACCAAGACGGTGTGCCAGCATCGCAGCAGATGGATTCTAGAATGTAGGTTCAAGTCCTGCCCATGGCTAGAAATTTTTCATCGTGTTTATGTTCGAACATATTTACATGCTAGTGAATGTACCTACTACGAAAACTCATGGTAGATGCGTGGTCAAGGGCGTCGCCAGGGGGGGGCAGTAGGGGCAGCTGCCCCCCCCTAGAGATTAGAAAAAATATCCAGCCCAATGCAAAGTCCTTAGTCAGGTACTGGAAAGGCGATGAGGCGAGAGCGAGCGGAGAGAGGAGAGTGCTACTGTCTCTCCTATTCCGTCCACGCGGCCGCGTCGTCGCCTGTTCTCACACACAGCTGTAATTTATATCGACTTGCCCCCCCCTGGGCCATCGGCTGGCGACGCCCTTGTGCGTGGTACTGGTAATATTAACTGTCCAAGCTAAACTAACGTTAAAAGCAAATCCATATAATTAACAGAATCAACAGTTTCGAGGCCTCATTAATTTCTATAATTACAATGCCTCATTTGACGCAGTGAAGCGTGAAAATTACCATTTTCCTCGCGCGGCGCTCACGACTTTATTGGATGCAAATCGAATAAACTCTTTCATGCATGCTAATGCAGTGTTGCCAGACCTACGGAAAAGTTCCTTAGATCTACGGATTTTAGGCCTTGTCTACGGATATACGGAAATCAATGGCAAAGCTACGGATCTTTTGCCTCAGCCAAACCATATAAAAAGTACAACGAAGCGTGATTTTTGTGAGTAAAACGTAGAACTGCTAAAAATAATGTATAATCCTACAATGTTTTCTATATATTATTCTGTATATTCAGATCGCGCAGTAATTTTAGAAGAGAGCTCAAGTTTTATACAATATTTTTTTTTGCCTGCAATTTTTTTTTTAATGATTAACTAAAGTTTGGCCCCAAAATTGCAAAGTTAGTTCTGTTTATTTTTATTTAACGGCCATCAACCATATGTTATGGTTTTATTCACTGTTTAAAAAGTCCGTCGAACTACGGATTTTCCTAAAGTCAATCTACGGAAATCTACAGATTTTTCAGCCTCGCCCTACGTAATTTTTGAAAAACGGATCTGGCAACTCTTTGCTAATGTGTTAAGATATTGTGATGTGTTAAATGTACAGTTTTGAGAACGGGGCATTGAATATATTCTGACATGGTTATGCTTGCTTCACTAAACGCTATTATCTAAGGCAGCGAATAACAAAGCCGTCGTATGCTGACTAGATGACTAGAGTACAAGTGAACAACGCAACACAATCTACTCCACATTCCATAAACAATCTTCTTCTTATGGTGCCGTCTTCCTACGAAGGTTGGCGATCATTATGTCAGTCTGCACTCTCGACAACGCCGCACGGAACAGAGACCTGGTACTCTTGCCGTACCATTGGCGTAAGTTCCTGAGTCATGATATTCTCCTTCCACCTGGCCTTCTTCTGCCCTGGATCTTACTTTGAAGAATCAGTTGTAGAAGATCGTACTATTTATTCCTCATTATAGACCTAGATACAGCGCGCGAGGCGTAAGCTCAGGTTTGCATTTGTGTGAGTGCACACAGATAGTGTAGAGTGATATTCGGCCTGAGGCGCGACGCGTCCAATACAAACGCAACAAAACACACCCTGCCGCGCACGCACCGCACTTCACCTCTTGTACCGCTATCACTCACACAAATGTAAACCCGAGCTTACGCCTCGCGCACGTTTCCATAAACAATAAGACAAATTATTCTAAATGTCTTTTGTTTTACAAAAACAAAATAACTCTAAAATACAAAACATTAAAAATAACTCTATTCGCGTCCAAAGTCGGTCTCGAAAAATAAAAATAATAAGTACAGTCGACAGCACGTTACATCAAATTGTAACTTACAGTACAATTTCAGATCTTACGGCGCACGCATTAAAGACAAAGTAGTCGACTACAAAACACAGACAATGCTTTCAGAAGATCCACAGATTACAATATAACTACAGACGCTATATCGTAACACACTTTCACCTTCGCACAGTATGACTCGGATCGTTATAGCGATTTAGATCACAATGATTTAGTTAACACAATGTCTTCCGTTTCATTTATTGTATCTTGGTATTCATGAAAAAATCAATGTAAGGCATTGCTCTCCTATAAACAACTAGATACACAAATGTCTTACTAAAACAATTTAAAAAACGTCCAAATAAGGGTCCATTGTTAACGTCCAAATATATATGTCCAATAAAGCAAATGAGGGCCCATTCATTTGTTTGGACCTTCTTTGCGCTCGGACATTTTTAGAAGGCAGACTGTGTATCTAGTTGTTTATAGGAGATCAATGATGTAAGCCATTTTCAAGCTCTGTACCTACACCGCAGCCCAAGTCATCATCATCATCAGCCCGTATCAGTCCACTGCTGGACGTAGGCCTCTCCCAAAGCGCGCCACTCAACCCTACGCTACTCCCGCGTTACTCAACGTAGTGTGGGCGCCCCCCGACCAGATGGAGGGATGACCTTCGCCAGATGGCTGGCAGGGACTGGTCGGGGGGCGTCCAACACTACGTTTACCCGTTCGTGGCATCCATTCGAGAACACGTCTACCCCATCGGTTCTCGGTTCTACGACAGATGTGACCAGCCCTCTGCCACTTCAGTTTACTGATTCTATGAGCAATGTCAACCACTTTTATAATATAATGCCCGTGTTTTACTCTGAGGAAAGTAAAACCTAAGTACTTGAAATTATGTCTGTGTCGCGGGCTGAGATCCTTTGCCTAAAAACTAAAAGAAAAACAACAACAAAAGAAAAATGGCGGCCACCACGTCCGTCAATTTAAATTTAAAAAGATTTAAAAGTGAAAATTCGAAATGATTTTAAGAAGACTCGCGGTTATTGAGTTAGGTTAGTATCTGTAGACTTTACCTAGATACCTGTAGTACAGCTTAAAGCAGATCAAGTGTAACAATTTGAACTTTGGACCGTTCTTATTATCTGCGTCGAAATCGTACCGCAAGTACTGCAAGTTACCATTGATCTGGCTGTTGTCCGCACCATATATTTTTACAACGTATAGCCTTTTCAGACTTAAACATCACATTATTTATCAATTATATCCCGCCCCGACCCGTACAATGTGGACCATTAACGGTAAGATCCCAACAGTTAATACCTAGGTGCAAAACTGCGCTTTCTAACCTAGATGCTATGCGGCCTGCAATGGTAATGTCACATAGTTCATGTAATGTCGCCGTTTCTACGCGGCTGGCTCCGCCTCGTTAGTAATTGACACTTTTCTACTAATTGTTGCGTTAATGTGGCACATGTGCATATAGCATAACGTAATGTGATAGGAGTTACAGTTCGCGGCAACTAAGTTGACCCAAAATGGCGGCAGTTCGTGAAGATAGAATCGACAGCATGGCAACACCTTGATTTCGATTTCAACACTTACTACGCAGAAATAAAAACAGTCCAAAGTCCACACTTGATGTGCTGAAAATAAAAACGGCCCAAAGTCCACACTTGATGTGCTGTCGACTGTAGAAATTGTCGATTTTGTTTACAATTTCGCTGCCATTCTGGATTAACTTAACTGGCGAGGCGAAGGTCTGTTTATTTATTTGTTGTATTAATAGACTCGATAGTTCGTCATTTGCCAATGTCATGTTACAGAAAATTCAATATATAAGTAAGTATAATAGTCTTTTATCTTCCACCAGAGGAGTCGCAGTAGCGTCTTCACCCTGGGTAGCCGCGACTTCATGTCTTCATCCAGAGGAGTCGCCGTAGCGTCATCACTCTGGACGAAGCAGCTCGACAGTCACGTTCACTCCCGAGCTTGTATAGCGGGACTCTTGATAAAAGCTTGAAACTTCAGATCTTGCTCAAATTATCCAATAAATTCACCATACTGTCATTCGCGAACATTTTCTGATTAATTTGATACGAGTAGGTATTAAACACAAAATAATCATTGTAAGCACTAAAATAAAAATTATCAAATAATTTTGCAACCGTCGTTCCCCGCCATTTTCAAGAGAACCGGCGAAGGTCTGTAGAGAGAGTGGTCTTTGTCGTCTTCAATTATTGTTTTTAAATTAGCCTTCAGAAGGCAGGCAAAGATTAGAGACCATACATCCTGTTCTAAAGTTGGCCCATTATTTGCAGTCGTCGTCGTTAGCCTATTTTTTATGTCATTTATTTTGTTTTATATGTATAAGGGAGTTGGTCGTTTTTGTCATTTGCCATGTCAAGTTTAAAGAGTAACAATATACTATCGTAAATATCTTCCATTCTTCCTCCAGAGGAGTCGCTTAAAGCGACTGCAACCCTGGACGACGGACTTCAGTAGTTCACGCTCACTCCTGAGCTGTGGTAGTGGGGACTCCTGATTCTAACTCGATACCAATCAATGTGTTTTAATACGATTCTTTCTCAAGGATACATTATTATCGAATGCTCTCAAAACGGTGAAGTAAATAATAAAATAAATAAATTTATTTTCAAAAACACCAGCATATAGATGATACAGAAATAAGGTACCTCCTAAAGTACGAAGTAAAACATCATGAGAAATTGCATCCCTGAGAACCAAAAAATCTAAGGCATTTTTATACCCCAAATCGCACTATACCTGAGCCATCTCGATGCCAGGGAAGGTCTATGCCCCAGCCCCAATGTTCTGGAAACATTGAAAAAGGCCGTTGCTTGGCGATAAACGACAAATATCAAAAAATAATTACTCTTGTCAGTGAGTAGCACGCGAGTAACAAAAGCGAAACTGTCGGTCCGGCGCACGCGCAGCATTCAGGGCGGAACATTGCGACCGGCTCCTTTCACCCGCACCCCCCGCCAGCCCGCGCTCTTGACAATTGCAAATAAATAGCATCATAAACTCACGCCTATTTCCCGTAGGATCAAAGACGATGGACTTCCACTTGCTACTATCCTGGTACATAGTTCTCGGTTCCTATTCGTCAATCTCTTGATGCACGTTTGTCGGTATGGCCTTTTGTCAAAACATCGCCATGTTGATCGACGTATAGTCCTCCTCGGTCTATCTCTGCCGACCAACATTGTCACTCAGTGGCCATCTTTATCACTCATTCACTCAAAGTAAATACCCAAACCTGCGTAACGTACTCTTCAGCCATGCTTACCTACTACATTTTCTTTCAGACCAGTGGGGCTATTACGGTTCTCAACACGATCAAATCATACCATGTCATATCGGCCGTGAAAGGGACAGTGCTATGGCATTGGTGTAGCGGCTTCTCTGTTTGGCGCGCCATGTCATGGTATAATTTCATCGTTTTGAGAACTGTAATGAGAATGTATTGAGAATAGTGTAAGTAGTATGATCCTAGTTACACCACATTTCACTCAATGCATGTAAGTAGGTACCTAACAACAGACAGTTGTAAGAGTGAGCCTACGCTAAGCCCACTCAAAATGGTCTCTGAATTCGGCCAGTCCCAAGGTGATGATCGGATTTTTTACTTATGTTGTGTTGATGATGAATTAGTAACGATTTTCCATAAATAGAACAATTTTTCACGTGTTATCGCTCAGCCAGCTTTGCATCCCAACAATCACCATTGAGGCACGTGTAGTTTGATGCACCCTGAATGTTTAGATCGATACCGAGATATGGTATCTGCGGTATCATCATATCTCGGATAGAGCAGATGCGTGATAAAACCGTGCTCGTGTTACCTAATATGTAAAATATAGATTGTACATATTAATATCCCTTGCGGAGGCGACAGAGAAAGTGGAGTACAATTTAGATTAACTGAGACAACTAGTAATTCTGCGGTTTTTTTTAACTATGGTGTCTCCCTTCGCCATTGCCCCAGGCCATTGAGGTTTAAAAGAACTTATAAAAAGCATGGCACTAATTCTAGAAACGTCACAGAGTTAGCTAAATCGAAAAGTGCAGGACATAGGTACTCGTAATTAATTCAAAAGTATTAAGTATTATCTTATAAAAATAATTTAATGGGTATATAGTAGTGTAACTTTGTAGTATTAGGTACCTAAATAGTAATCTCTAAATACCTGTTTATTGTTTTGTCTTGTCTCGGAATTTTATTTAATGTTTTGTGTTAGGTATTATTTTATGGGTGTTTTATTTACCTGAAATAAAGAATTATTATTATTATTATAAGGCTAGCAAAAATAAAATAAAATACCTACTGTACAACGGTTGTTACTGGATTGCTAAACAATAATATTGAATGTTTCATGGATTTCAAACTCCGAAACTTCTAAATTACACACAAACCTATTGTTGTGTTTTTTCCCGGAAACTAAGTAGATGTCATGTTCTTTTATAACAACTTTTTATTAGGTACCCACCGAATGCAGTCGAAGACAGAGATAAGTATACAGGGGGCCTCAATAAGGTTGAGATTTTCTCAAAAACTACAGGACTGAATTTAATAATTATTTTACAGTTACATAGTTTTAACTTTTATCTATCTAACAGTGAAAGATATTTTGCAATAGGTCAAGTAGTTTTTGAGATAATCCCAACCTTAAAAACTCTCCTGTACACCTTTCTCTGTGTTCCACCGTACCTTTATAAAGGCAAGGGATTGTATCCATGAAGCCTACGAGTCAGTAGTCAGTCCTATGACCAAATACAAGAATGCCTTGGGCGTGGTCGCTCCACAAAGGGCCGAGGTGTGGCAAACAAATGCCAAGCCAGTTGATCCCGTGACCTCTGAGTGAGATAGCTACTCGTCTGAGTGCCGCTGCAATCCCACGGTGCTGATCTATAAGATATATCGAAAATCGATCGGCAAATCTGACGGGCAGAGGGAAAGGTCGTTCTCAAATAAATTGTTTGACGCGCGAAATGTTTCATACGAAATATTTTCGTGCATAGTTTTAATATTGAACTTAATAGCCACTATATACACACAACACAGACACACAATAACACCCACAAGGTTTAGTTCATTTAAAAAAACTTATTTACCTAAATCAACTAACTTTTATGCTGGAGATAACACATCTGAAATAGTTTTTTTTTTTCAATTAACTCCAGAGATAGATATTGATGGTTGTGCTTCAACCTTTTTGGCAAAACGAACGTAAGTATACCGAAGCCCAAATCAAGTGTCTTATTTTGTAAACAACAACTACCGACCCCTAACAGTTTAAACTGTTCTGTGATTATTGCATAGTTATTTTCACAATGATGAACAGTTTCGATCAGTCAGCTCCTTCAATGTTACATCACAGCAGGTAATTAGACGATCATATTTGTTTACAAAATAAGACACTTGATTTGGGCTGCGGTTTAGTACATATGGAGTTTATATGGAATAATGGAATTAGTATGACTTGACAACATAATATGTTGTAAAAATAACGTAAATTACTTATCCAATTTTCAATATTTGTCAACGACGAGTTATAACCTACTCATGTTTTGATGTGCACGACATATTTTCCACAAATAAACTTTTGCAGCCTTACTTATGACCGATGATTAAAATTAATACCTTGTTCAACAATTGTTTAAAAAAAATGTTTACTTATAAACGCTATTTAAAGTTAATCAACTCCTGAAGAACCGAATAAGTAGCTGTCAGTTTAAAGAACGTCGTAGGGCTGTTTTTTAAATGCTTAATTAGCAAAATGGTGGACCGAATTCGGAACAGCTGATTACATTTGATACTGCTAAATCCATGAAGAAAAAATGTGCAGATGTGCTGCTGAGAGTTTCTTGCCACTTTTTCTCCTCAGCGTTGGCACCTTTTTCTTGCAAAGTGGTGTAAATGTAAATTTTAAAAATATATTGACGTGCAAAAATGTACTCAGCGTGCTTACTTGCAATAAAGAAATTTGACTGTGACTTAGTTTATCAAATGTACTTAATTCTGAAAAATCTTAAGTTATATACTAAACTATAACCAGCGTAACGTTAATAACAGCAATGATGTTGAATGACTGATGTTACCTATATGACATCTCCTGCCTGTAGAGGACAATGAAACCTTTCCATTTCATACGTATTGATATGATATTAAATACGTAATGATAACAATCTAGACATTGTGTGAACAGCTGAAGAGTTGTATATCTTAATCTTATAACATCTGACAGATAAAACGACCTAAAACTACCTCTCATATCAGCGGTCAACTATACGTTAGCAAGTATTCCTAATAAAAAATTAGGATTGTTGACTTATTTAAAAAAAAATCCCCTAATTGTTTAATTTTCTTCAACGCTGTGCAGAATTTATGCGTGTCATACGCCAAACCATCCATTTAATTTTGTAGAATGAATTCACCACCCTATTTCTTTCGTGGTATCGTTAGATACGATTAGCACGGTAAGATGCTCCTCTATAACCAATTTGGAGCCAAGGTGTGGGCTGAAAACCAGCGCTGACGCACTCTGAGTTCATCTTCCAAACGTAATAAAAAATGCAACAAATGAAAAAACATTCACACGACTGCTAAAACAACACCTACATGCTAAATGCTATTACAGAGTAGATGAAATGAGAAAATATAATAAACAATCGCTACCTACTACTTCTTAGTAACTACAATTTACATTATATTTGAAGAAGAAATGTCGTCTCTCTCTTGTATTGCTGTGCCTAAACAAGGTCCATAAAGAACATTGTAACATTTTAATGTTAAGTATGTGAACATCTGTATTATAACTTATGGAATGCAATAAATATATTGAGTATTGAGTCAGCATCAGCTGAAGCCTAAACCTTTTGCCTAAGCTATATGTTTGTTAATTGTAACTGTAATTTACTTCTTACTGTTTTTATTTCTTATATGTATATACTTAATAGGCAATAAATGTTATTCTATTCTATAAAAAATATGAAAATTAAAGCCATTTTTGTTCTATCGTAGAGCGATTTCAGTAGGGCCAAATGCAAGGAGTTACAGCTTATCTCGGTTCATAGTCGTCATTGTACTTAGTTTTATCGCGTTGTGGCTGATAAGGTGCGTTGGTTCAATACTGGCATTATATATATAGTTCACATTGTGTGTAGCTAGATATAGTCGACAGCGCATCATCAACACACACATAAAAACCATTGTAATATGCGCCGTTTCGTCGTCGCATAGAGTGCACTCGTCATTGATGTAGGTATTATTTATTTATTTATAAAAATATTACACAGTATTACAGTTAACACCAATGCGCTGTGTAATTCATAATAATAACTTAGTCTACTTATATATAATAATAGTATATTGTCGACTGTACTCTAATAGGCTACTACTCATATCGAAATTCATTAAAACAATATTTATTTCACATAGTATTTCACACTAGGATCCCAAATATATCACTTTTATTACATAAAAGTAGAAGATGACTGTAAAATATGAAATTGAAATTAAAATATTTCCCCGTTTTATCCCACACGTCAAAAACGCTAGACGGCCATGTTCGCGAGATTCGTGACGTCCGATGCCCGATTTTTTTATTTAACGATCTTGTGTGGGTTTTGATAGATACATTGAACTATTAATAATGAATTCAAATCACATGTACTATTTTATATGGGTACCTATAGATTTCTGGTCATGACGAATATATATCTCCAGTAAAATTGCTGTAAATAGATCGTGTTATGCAATAACCGCTTTATTATTCCTCAAATCTGAATTCTAATCAAAATCTTAATCTAATGTCACTGCTTACAACCGGTTTCGTCGGATCAAATCTGCATTTTCTTAGAAAATAGCAAGAAAATAACGCCTTATCACTGAAGAGATAATATAATACGGCTAAATATTGAGCAAAAATCGATTTGGCCTAGATCGACGCAAACAAAACAGTCACCGTTTAAGAATTCATAATTCTATGAAATTAATAAAACAAATAAAAACATGTCTAAAGTAATTTGCGTAAAATATTTCCTTTAAATCTCAAAGTCTTTCTCTGCATCTCCTGAAGGATGCCCGAGTGATAGAAATACTGACGGAAGATTATCCAATGGTCTTGGTAGCAATTTTACTTAGGCTGATAGAGTTATGTGGTAAATGACAATGCCAGATTCTGCCCCACCATCAACCGCAAGTTGTACAAGATAACGAATAAATGTAAAAATATCTCCGTTTTTTATTAAAATTATTGGTTTAAAATAAAGTTGTGTACAAGTTGAGAGTCGAAAAAAACAGTTTAATTAAGGATTCAGAAAATAGTAAGAAATCGAGACGATTTATTCATTGTTTTTGTTATTCTTCTACAGGAGTTGCGAGAGTAGTAGAAAATGATTATGATTATGCAATATGAAACCTGTAATAAGTCCCCAACAAAATGTTAGGTACAGCTTAAATGGTCACGTAGTTTTGTAGGTGGGGCAAAGCTCCATTGAAATGTGGCAATGTCTTTTAGTGTTATTTACCTAATTCAAGAGCCAAATTTTTAGTTGAAAAGACTGTTAATGTACCAGGTACTATATAATTTCATTATAATACTTCTGTGTTGTGATGAAGAATGATTAAGCAAATGATTTGGTATTCCCTCTTCTTTTAAGAACTGTTTACAAATCTAGGTACTTACATATTTAGTGGAGCTCATTCTTCGCACTCTATTCATGGGCTTCTTCTGCGCTCTTCTGTATTTGTTCTGTTCTGTTGCTGCCCTCGCCGCGCTCACAGTAGCCGCTGCAGCAGCAGCCGCCTGATCCTCCAACACAAACCAGTCAGTCACAGAACCTCTCCTAGAAGTCCTGGCACCAGGCACAACACTAGCACGTCTCTCACTTAACATTTTCGTCAACTCCTTCTTAAAATCGTCACTAACCTCATTCACTTTAGCCATTTGCAACACTTTAGGCGAAGGCAGGGTACTGAAAGATGAACTTTTACGTTTCTCCTTAACAGGGGAGTCTTTTGGGACAGATTTCGTGTAAGGTTCACAGTCACTTAAGTAGTTTTCACTGAATAAGTCCACGGCTTTATCGAATTCTGCGAGAAGATTCTGAACGGATTCTCCAGCGAATATGTTGGTTACTAAACCGCTTGGAACTGATGATACTGTCGACATACTGGAATTGTTCTTCGATGAATCTGGTGATATTTCTCTAATACTCTTTAGGAACACACCACAATCGTCGTTATCGTAGTAAATGTCGTTGGCTATGTATTCTAGACTTTCGTTTGAGGTCCATGCATCTCCCATGGTGTCGTTGCTACCAAAAACATACGAAGCACTATTCTTCACTAACTTCTTAGCCTTCTCTGCTAGTTCCTCAGATTCTTCTCTAATAGCTCTCGGTAGGAACTCAAAGCTTTTGCTCCTCGTATACGCAGGTCTGTTATTTTTCTTCTCAGTGTCCTTATGTCTAAAAAGCCAAAAACGTTTATTGGACTTCAAATCGTGCTCAGTTTTAGCATCTTTCTTTCGTTCTTCTCCATTTCCGTGATGCGGTCCAATGTCTTCTGCATGTTCTCCGTCGACCATCGTCTTCGATTTCGGTTTCTCCTTGTGTTTACCCAGGAAACTTATTCGGGAGAACTTTTCTCGGAAACTGAACGATTTCTTTAGCGGTGACTCCGATTCTTCGTCTGATGAGGTATGTTCCTCTGATCCTGGTGAGTCAGGAATGACGGGTAGACATGAAGATAGGAATCCTGAAGGTTTAGCGACGAGTAGCTCGTTGGATCGTCCTCTGACGGGTCCGTACATAGGTTTTAGTTTATTGGGAAGATCGCCGAGTAGACCTCGTTCTATCATATACAGACTGTCGGCATTTAACTTCCTCAGGACGTCTGGTCTCCTGACAATCGGTTTTCTTTCTTTGTCCATGGTGGTTTGCGTCATCACCGGCCCGCGGCGTGTTTTCGACTACTCATATCTCGTTTGCCGTGATATCTCTAAACAGATAAGCGCTGATAGCTGATAACATTCTCTTAACATGATTTAGATTGTGTATGTGTGTAAGTATTGTAGTTGAAGTGATTGTGTATTTACTAGGTACATACAAACGCACACTTATGTACCAATAGGAATTGAGGATGTTTATATTTACATAAGATGAAATTAAAATGGGTGTACCTACCTGTATTGTAAACGTTAAATAAATAAATAAAATAAATAAGAGCTCAGGAACACTGTGGTTGAGACATTGGACTTCTATTACAGAGGTCCGAGTTCGGACCTGAGATCAGTCTGTCATGTAGGCACATTGTTTTGGTAATGGCAAAGTTTATTAAGTTGGTCTCTAAATCTAGTTTATCTTTTCGTTAGAGCAAAGTTACGGGGTTAAGTTGCGTTGCACGGAAGCCTCGGTGTGCAGTCCGACTCGCACTTTGACGTTTTTTATTTCTATGATTGCTCTCAAAATGAAAGAAAACATCGAAAGGAAAGCCTGGAAATTAGAAAAATCTAAGACATTGGTCCATCAACTCCTGAGCCCGCATAGGTGGGTCATGCATGGCCCATCCTCACTCGATGTAATGGAAGGTCTGTTTTGATGAAACATAAACACAATTATGTATGTAGGAATCAACGTTGCCAGACGTCCCGCTTTTGGAGGGACGTCCCGATTTTTTAATCAAAAATAAATGTCCCGCGCGGGACAGTCTCAGTTCCACTTTTCGGGGATTATAATTAATTCTTACTTAAATGTCTTTATTATAATATATTTTTTTGTTATTAAGCAGCAGCTGCTCAAGGAATGGGGAGTATGTTGATAGTATTTAACGAATGGCAAAGATAAGTTGGTCCCTAAATCTAGTTTATCTTTTCGTTAGCGAAATATTATGGGGCTCGAGTCCGACTCGCGCTTGGCCGTTTTTTACTATGTCCAGCTTTCGACGAAAGAATCCCTTTTTTTCACTCAAAAAGTTTTAAATCCCGCTTTGGCCAAAAAAAAATTGGCAACGCTGGTAGGAATTGAGGAGGTTTATATCTACTTAGTAGCTTGAAGAAAGGTTTCAAAGCGCTCAACACCACTAAACAATGGATTCCTTGTCTGAAAGAAAATTCTACTAACAACAAAACTTTTAGTAGACCAAAAATTATTGAAACAGCAACACAATTTTATAGAAATCTTTACTCTGTGCAAAATGTAAACAATGAGACTCTACCAACATATGATGAGAACTCTACCACTATGCTAGACAGATTTTCAATCCCTGAAGTCATGAAGAAAATAGAAACCTTAAATATTGACAAAAGTAATGGTCCGGATGGTATACCAAACGAAGCAATAAAAACAGGCAGATTTGTACTAATAGAACCACTTACTATTCTGTTCAATAAGATACTAGATGACAGAATAATACCTAGAGAATGGGCCAAATCAGACATAATCCTATTATATAAAAAAGGTAATCCTGCCGACATTGGAAATTATCGGCCAATTAGTTTACAACCAAATCTCTATAAATTGTTCGCCTCGTGCCTTGAAACACGCCTAGCATCATATACCGAGAAGTACCAGCCACCAGAACAAGCGGGTTTTAGAAAAGATTTCTCGACAACAGACCACATCCATGCACTAGACTTGATTATAGAGAAATACGAAGAACAAAGACGCCCACTCTACCTAGCTTTTATAGATTATGCCAAAGCTTTCGACTCAATATCCCATAATAGTATGTGGAAAGCTCTACATGAGTGCGGCGTCCCATTTGAAACCATAAAACTTATACAAGATATATATAGAAATAGCGTAAGTCGGGTAAAAATGGAAACTAAAGGCGCTGATATAAAGATATGTAGAGGCGTCAGGCAGGGAGACCCCCTATCACCTAGAATCTTCATAACCGTTCTCCAAAGCATCATGAATGACCTACACTGGGAGAAGAAAGGCATTAACATAAAAGGTAAATTTCTAAGCAACCTCAGATTTGCCGACGACATTGTACTTTTCTCAGAAACGCCGTCACAGCTGGAAACAATGGTTAACGAATTATACGCAGTTAGTCATGAAATCGGTCTAGAACTAAACACCTTAAAAACAAAGATTATGACGAACACTGAGGAAAATACTATTAAAGTTAATAACATCTCACTAGAATATGTCAACGAATACGTCTATTTGGGCAAACAAATGTCATTTAGTAAGTCAAGACATCAAGAAGAGCTAAACCGGCGAGTAAACCTCACATGGAACAAGTTTTGGAGTAATAAGGAAATTCTAAAATCAAATCTCCCGGTCAAACTCAAGAAAAAAGTGCTGGATTCTTGTATACTTCCGTGTCTTTCTTACGCCTCCCAAACATGGATATTTAATAATAGCACCAAAAGTAAAATACAAACATGCCAAAGATCAATGGAACGTAGTATACTAAACCTGAAAAGAAAGGACAGAAAAAGAAATGTAGAGATAAGAAAACAGACTAATGTTATAGACGCTTTAAAACACTGTAAAAAACTTAAATGGAAATGGGCAGGCCATGTCGCACGTATGAGCGAGGAGAAATGGACTAAAATAATAACAACATGGACAGGAATACCCGGAAAAAGAGACAGAGGGAGACCAAAGGAAAGATGGCTGGACGAGATAAATAAAACTGCTGGTATAAATTGGGTAGAGAAGGCCAATGACAGGGAAACTTGGAGTAAAATGGAGGAGGCCTTTACTCGTTGAGAGGTCCTTAATATTATTTAATATAAATGCAAATAATTAAATTAAATTAGTATAAACACATGACATAATTAATATTTGACTAAGTTATTTTATAAATGAAATGTACAAATGAAATATATTAAGGAATAAAAGGCTATAATAATAATATCTACTTAGTAAAAATATTAGTTAACTTTTTGTAAATGACATGGAATGATGGTTTACGTTTTACCTGTCTAATAATTTGTGCGTGAACGTATCATTATCTACACGCAAGACAGATTATTGTATAATCTACGAATAAATCCAAGAAAATTGATTTTTAAAGTCCATCCGGCATATTACCTATTTTTTAAAGTTCTAAACACGTATCGTAGTTGCAATGAATAATTCATAATTCATTAAGTACGTATGTAATATTCGTTCCACGAGAGATTCGTAATTATTAATCCCAGCCTATCATTTGTTAGTTTGCAATGCGTTTAATTAAAATTTATATCCGTATTTTTTTCTAAATTGTAACATAAATACTTAGGTACTTAAATGATAAATGGAGAAAAAAAATCACGACCGGGATTTGAACCAGGGACCTCGCCATTCCGTGGCACGCTCTATTCCAATAGAGCCACCCGTAATTTCGTACCCAGGTCGTAAATTTTGTCTTAAGGACGGTAGCGACATCTATCCAGTAGTTGTGCAATTACTCAAATTCATGTCTGACATTGCAGTTAGAAATTATGTTTTTAATTGATGACGCGTTCCTTAGGTACTTACCTACCTGTCTCACTCACGGCGGAATTTAGAACCTCAAAACTGTCACCTCACCGAAGCGTAAAAAAGGTTATCTGAAACCTGTAAACCTGGCACTCCAAATTGTTGAGCTGGCATCCTACAACCTACACCGTCCTTTACCACCGAAAGCCTGAGAATCTGAAGTTATGTCATCATCAGCCCATCTTAGTCCACTGCTGGACTTAAGCCTCTCCCAGACGCGCCACTTAAGGCTTCGTATGCGCGGATTTACAGTTTTTCTATGAAGGCTACGGCATTAACTACTAAATCAACTGTCTGAAAAAAATATACAGCAATCTTGGGGTGTCTATTTAGAGACTGAGGATTACCGATAACCGACGATACCGGGACCCACACTACATTTACCCGTTCGTGGCCTCCATTCGAGAACTCGTCTACCCCATCGGTTATCGGTTCTACGACAGATGTGACCAGCCACTGACACTTCAGTTTACTGATTCTATGAGCAATGTCAACCTCTGCCGATGCATAATTCATTCTCTGCCGAGTTTACATATCTAGAGATAATATTATTGTCTATCGTTTTCGTTATGTTATGAATTATTAAACAACACACGTGCTTTACCGCCCGACAACCTTGGGGTGAAAGTTAAATCGATGGTGCCTCGCTACGGCCCAATCCATTAGTCTTCATTATGGTGTGGCTTATGAAAATTAGAGAAATCAACAAATATTTGGTGATGTGATGTGTTATAATCGTTTGTTTGTGTTACGAGTGTATAATAATAAGAGAAAGACGTAACTTTTAAATTGATTAAAAAACCTGTATATTTTTAAAATAAAATAAGATAGGCTCTGATGTAAGGTTCTTTTAAAACTTAATCAGATAGGTCTAAAATGTTACCTTGCTTTCCTATACTGAAAATATGAAAGGGATTAAGTATACTTAATTTAGAAACACGACATAGGTAAATTTATGCAATGTAGCGATTCCCAGAGTGCTCATCGCCCTAAATTTAATCGGATCTCGCTCTTACGCGATGAGAGACAGTTATCTACGTTTAGATTTATAATTAAACTTGTCGGACACGAGTGAATCACTCTCACCTATTTCCAGTAATACAATAAGCAGCAATTAATTCCCAGAGATCTATTCGGAAGTGAAGCGAGCAAACTGAACTTATTATAATGGTGTTTTGTTACAAAATAATAACAGAATCGCCTAGTCGTCGGTCTGGCAGCGCCTCGCCAAGGAAAGCCTCGCCGACAAGACTGCCTTGCAGTAAGTACCACCTTAACGCCTTAACATCAATATTTCTCTTTGCAGTCTTACCTGATAAAGACGCATTGCATGTATCCTTCAGAACTAATTTCTAGATTTCTTTGTTACCAAGTAGTTTGATGGATTTTTTGATGTATGAGGTAGGTATAGCTGATTCGCCTTAATTACGGAACTGGCCTATAATAATTTGTATGACAAAGTTGCAGTCGGTGTTTTCGTTTCCGTCATTTTATTGGATTCAATCACATCAGTAATTTGGATTCGATGCTAACGCCTCTAATAAGAAAATATCTGCTCTAACACCTGGCTTTATTGCTCAGTTAATGATATCAGGCGCTTGCAAAAAATTTAAAGCCACGATGTCCACAATTAGGTATGTCATGGTGCGCCGAACAGAGACCTTTATGCTGTTATTCATAACCTACTTAAACCTCAACCTTAAATCGTGTTGCTATCCCTTTCACACTTCGTTAAAAAAGGTTAAGATAGTAATGGACAGAGGGGGCGTAAACGGTGGCGTAACTTAAATCACGTTTATGAATCACAGCCTTAGCCTTTTGCACTGTCCTTTTCACGCACTATATGACTTGGTATAATTTGATAGTTTTGAGGACCGTAATAACCCAGGTTTCGCCAATTCTCTATCATTATCATCATCACCCGTATCAGTCCACTGCTGGACCCAGACCTCTCCCAAAGCACGCCACTCAACAGCCTTTCTCATCTAGTCCCTGCCAGCTACCTTGCGGCTCCATCTGGTAGAGGGGCGTCCCACACTAAGGCCCGTATTAATAGTCTGAGGCTCTGAGCTCAACCCGCCCTCAAGAGCGAATTCAGCTGATACACTCTCAAGACGTCATCACCATCTCAAGTATGTCACTTATTAATAAACCAATCTTGAGGGCGTATCACGTGATGTCTTTCTCAAATGGAAGAATTCAAGTAAACGTCGCGGTTCGCCTGCAATCAGCAAATACGTTCTCAAGTGTGAGTTTGACAGTTCTCTTGAGAACTGAGTTTTGTTTACCCGATTCCTAAACGCGCATCTAAGTTACGTTTATTAATAGGAACGCCATCTTGATGTCAAGATTGACTTTTGAGCTCAGAGTTATTTATTAATATGGGCCAAGTAGGTATCTATGTTTACCCGTTCGTAGCAGCTCTCTATAACGCAGTGTAATTATATGTCACAGTCACCAGCTCCATATCTCAACTGATCAACTCCTGGGATTACGAAGCGTTTCAAGATGAGAACCTTCTGGAATCTGTGCCTGAGCGAGAATGGCGACTCCTCGCGGCTCTGGCCCGCAAGAGAGAAAAGAACGACGAGAGGGAGAAGCTCGCAGACCAGTTCAGAAAGATGTGGCAGAGGGAGAAGGAAGAAAGAGATATGGTGAGATTTTTCGCAATACTGAAACGAAATTACAATATCACCACCTAAACATTGCCATGGTCTGGTCATTGAGACACTGTGGCGGACTAACAAGGGGGCGGAAGGGGCGGCCCGGGGTTTCTGGGGGGTCTCCAAACGCCTCCATGTTCCCCTGATCAAATCCTAAACAAGGCTTTAAAAATATGCTTAATTGCTTAGTACCTATATAAAAACATTACAACCATCTTAGACTTTACGCAGTACTAATATTATTTCGGGGAATCCCTGAATGAATGAAGTGCAAATTATTCAATCTTACATTCTACGTCGAATAAGTTACACTTTTTTTCCTTTAAAAATACCTATATTGTTACTAATTGGTTTTTTTTGCCTATGTATGTTTAGGTCGAATTTAAAAGACATCGCCACATTTCAATGGAGCTTTGCCCCACCTACAAAACTACGTGAACAACTTTTCAAGCCCGTCACATCTTTATACCTACTAATTAATCAGTCTCATACCAGGTGGAAGCCGAAACCTCAGGCCAGTACAAGCGGTATCTCCAGGAGAAGCGTCAAGCGCAGCGAGTCGACCAGGAGTTCAGGAGCTTGCAGAGGAAAGCTGACCAGCAGATTAGGAAGGGACAGCTGATCGACTGCATACAGTACAAGCAACGACGGAGTGAGGGGTTGCTGGCTTTTCACAATGATAAGAAGGTAGGTGCAGAAAATAAGTGGCACAAAAGCAGTCAGAGGGTAGCCTCATTTTTCTTAAAATATAACTTAAAGGACCCACTGGCAAACGGGTGACACGATTGTAAGTGATCAACGTCTTATCTATTTTCTCGTGTGGTTTAGTGACCAAACCTATTAAACTTATACAAGTACATATTATATTGGTATATAATAGATATAATTTACATGTTTAAGTATCGTAAATTGTGTTTCCTATGTAACGTAGATATTACTATTTATTATATTTACATACTATGCATTTCTACCTCTTTCTGATATATTTTTATAATATCCTCTGCAGTTGGTTGTCTGGAAGAAATCGCTTTTAGCGATAAGACCGCCAAAATTGTACATGCTTCTCAATTATGTAATTAATACTGTATTATGGTGCAATAAAGTGTATTTATCTTATCTTATCTATTTGTCAGAGTTATTCAGGTCAGGTCCCCCTTAGACTTCGGACGTGGCCTACCTACTGCTTCCGAGCGACAGCAACCGGGACCAACTGCTTAACATGCGCCACGAGGCACGGAGGGGCTCAGATGAAAATATCAGCCAGTCACCCATCCAGGTACTGACCTCGCCCAACGTTGCTCAACTTGTAAGATTGTTTTCAACATGTACTTGCAAACTGTACTACGCGTAGTCCACGAGTCCACGTTAAGCAACGTTCGGCGAGGTCAGTACCTGGATGGGAGACTGCTGGTGGCATATTGATCTGAGCCCCTCCGTGCCTCGGAAAGCACGTTACGCGAGCTCATAACGTCTTCTACAGACATCCAAAAGTCCAGAAAAGTGGCAGCTGTCAATGCAGTTACGCATGCCATGACAGATATATCATATTTTAATCGTTTTGAGAACCGTAATAGCCTTTGATTGAAACGCAAGTCCTATTTCTAGTATTACTCGATTATCTAGGCAAGTGACCTAATAGAGAAGGCGCTAGAAGACGAGGCTCGTTGTCTGCTGGCGGCTGATCGTCGGTCGCGGCTCGAAGAGGCCCAGGAGTGGCGCAAGAGACTAGAGCTGGTCGATGCGGAGAGACGGGTGGACGATGCGAGGAAGCGACGGTATGCCATGCTGAAGGATGCTTCTCAGGTGAGGATCGAGAGTCATTTTAGAATTAAAGCTATAGTGAGCACTATAAGCTTCACAGCGGACATAATGAGTTACATCTTTAGGGAGGAGGAAGTAGTAAGTATAAAGAAGCCTTTTGAGCGCATCATTGCCGATTTTTAACATTATTAGTGAGTGATATCCATTTTTGAACTGGACAATTGGTCCGGATCTTTTCCAACCGTTACCTCAATAATTAAAGGTTTCTTGCAGTAATATGTGGACTCTCTTTACGTCGCTTTCCCATTACCGCAACTCTCTTTACGTCAACTCTCGCTACGTGGAGTCTCTCTATAGCAACTTTTCGCTACGTGTGATAATCTTAGAAGTGAATCTTTCACGAAACGTGAATTATGAATTGAAATATTGTAATTAGAGATACTTCAATACTCAAGCATATCGTCGCCTGTAGGATCAAATGGTGTAACAAATTTTGACAAAAATTACTAAAATATGTAGCTCGACTCACCGCGCTCTGCGCTTTCGAATGGTATGTCCTCTATCATGATTTCAGATACCCTACCTACACCCATATTTATCTTGAGAGTTAAATTCTACACCCCCACCCCCCCGCCCCGCCCCTTTCTTCACTGGTCCTGGTGCACTTATCCCAAAGCCAGGTAAATTATTTTTTCTTCTCTGCTTATGAGATCGGCTCTTTATATATGCCACTCTCAAAGGCATACCCATGCCTGTACTTCTATGGGCCCGATCCTAGATTGAGGCATCGTTATAAATTAAGAAGGTTTTATCAACATGTTGCCTTCATGGGGTAAATTCTTTATGGCACAAGTAATATTCTATCCCATTCATAGATACGTAATTTATTTCCACAGCGAGTAGCAATCTCGAATGCGCTCAGCACATGGGAATCCTCGCTCCTCCAGCAAGAACTGACGGCATTGGACGTAGCGAGACGCGCGAACCACGCCGCGCGTGCGGCCATCACAGACGCGCGGAGTCTGCGGCTCGCGCGCGCGAGGGACGCGCGATTGAAACGCGCGCGACGCGTGGCCGCGTTCACTGAACAGCTGAGGGATTTAGTTAGGGATGGGAGGTCGTAAATGATAGCTAATAACTTTATTTTCATAGTTTTGTAACTAGATAGGATGTGCCGCATTTGAAAATAGTCATTTGTGATGTTTATCCAATAAAAATTCCTACGTAACGTACCCATCTAATAAATGAGTAATCCTACTATCCATGTAGTTTTTATAGACTATTGTATGGCGTAGGACTCTTCTAATTAGCATATTATTAGATAAAAATCCTCATATTTGTATCTGTATTCCATGTAATCTTGTTGTAAATTAAAATTGACATAAATAATCTACCTCATAAAAAAATTGAATGTTTTCAAAATATTTTACGTTGTTTGTTACATCATCCGTAGTATAACTAAAATGATAATTAATTTTGTAAGGATAATATTGTATTGTAATGTCTCACAAATAAATCTTACACAGACTAGATGTTTTGATTCTAATTAAAATGAATGAACATAATTATGATTATTATTTACTTAAATATAAATAAATAATAAGTAATGATACTTACAGAAAGCTAACTTACAAAGGTAGTTCATTTTGTAGCCTGATTCTTTAAAAAAAATGTGCTGCTGAGAGTTTTTTCCCCTAAAGATAGCGTAGTGAGACTCTTGAATCTAGCTCCAAAGCAGATCTTGCATACAATTCGAAAACTCTATTAACATTACATTCGCGTAAATTTACAAATAATCAAGAAGCTGTCACGTTCTTGCCATTTTCAACAACCCTCTTTGTTTCTCAAAAACTACTGGACCGAATTTAATAATTATTTTACAGTTACGTTGCTTTAACTTTTATCTATCTATCAGTGAATTAATTGTTACCGTAGGTCAAGTACTTTTTGAGAAAATCTCTTCCCTAAAAACACTCATTTACAACTTTCTCTGCGTATCTGTCTTCACGTCATCTGTTCTGAAGAGGGCCTAAATACCTTATCCATCGCCTGCTTCCATCTCCCTAGTAGCAGCAGCTAACCTAGCTCTGGCTTTCCTATATTTCCTTAACGCAGCCTCGGCGCCAAGTAAGACAGCTGACGCGGAGCTGATGCTTGGAATTGCTGGGGTGGCGCTGCTACCGGCGTGCGATTGTGAAATGACGGTCCATTGGAGACTGATGGTACCGGTGGTTACGTATTTAAAGTTTGCGTCCTGTAAATGACGAGATAAATGATATTGAGAGACTGAAATAATAATAACACATAGCAATATATATTTCAGGAGAAAAGGAAAAGGCATATAGCCTGTCCCAATCCAATTTTCCATGGATGTAAACATGGTTTTTGAAAGTTCACCAAAAACGTGATTGGAAATGACCATGTCAGATTCTGCTTCACCATCAACCGCAAGTTGTACAAGATAACGAATAAATGTAAAAATATCTCCGTTTTTTATTAAAATTATTGGTTTAAAATAAAGTTTTGTACAAGTTGCGATTCGAAAAAAACAGCTTAATTAAGAATTCGGAAAATAGTAAGAAATCGAAGCGAATTATTCATTGTTTTTGTTATTCTTCTATAGGAGTTGCGAGAGTAGTAGAAAATGATACTATGATTATGTAATATGAAACCTGTAATAAGTCCCCAACAAAATGATAGGTACAGCTTAAATGGTCACGTAGTTTTGTAGGTGGGGCAAAGCTCCATTGAAATGTGGCAATGTCTTTTTGATCGTTTCACTCTGAACTGACTCATTTGAGTCGTACTGGTTACAGCTAGCTAAAGCAATGGATCGTGATTATTAGTAAATAAGTAAGTGCGGTTAATGGTTTGTGTACCTCCATGGAAAATTGGATTGGGACAGTGTCTAGTAAGCGGTCATCGTCGCCTAGAGACACCTGCAATCTGTAGCTGTTGCTAGATCTTTAAGGCTTCGTATGCGCGTATTTTCAGTTTTTCTACGAAGGCTACGGCATTAACTACTAAAATTAAACGTCTGAAAAAATATATAGCAATCTTGGGGTGTCTATTTAGAGACTGATGAATACCGATACACGATTGGACTAACTTCGTTCGATATAAAAAAATTGCAAACATACCCCATACCTCCATGTCTTTTAAAATGAAAATTATATCTAAACCGAAATAGTTATTCATACAATATATATATATATATCAAATGTAGAGTACTATAAATACGAGAGCTTGTTTTAAAAAAATCTGATTTTTGTTGGCGTATTTTTTAAGACTGAGATTTTGTGAAAAACTACTGGACCGATTTTAATAATTCTTTCACATTTACATAGTTTTAACTTTTATCTATCTAACAGTGAAAGAATTATTGCAATAGGGTAACTAGTTTTTGAGATAATCTCAATTCTAAAAACTATCCTATACCTTCCTCTGTGTGCGCCCGTACCTGCAATTGTGGCTTCGCCAAAATCTCCAGATCCTTGATCAAATGGCATCCTCCAACGAAGAACCTGCGACTCTCCGCTTCTACATCGTCCAGTTCCTCTGGCCTAGAGCAGGACAGCTGCTTGTGGTAGCGACCGGGCTCCAGTGTTAGAGGGAGACAGGTGTACCCTTCCGTGCGATGGCGGCCCCACCAGTCGGGTGATATCACTTCGAAGAATAAGTGGAGAGGATGTGATTCTGGAAAAAGGTGAAGAAAGGTTTTAAAATGTCACAGAAATTAAATTATTTAAGTATTTAATTTTTGTGAAATGGGTAATTATTATTAGATATATTTTACTCGTACATTTATCTAAAGTACTAACTTTGACGGATATATCCGCCAGAAGACAAAAGTGGTTGACATTGCTCATAGAATCAGTAAACTGAAGTGGCAGTGGGCTGGTCACATCTGTCGTGGAACCGATAACCGATGGGGGAGACGAGTTCTCGAATGGAGGCCACGAACGGGTAAACGTAGCGTTGGACGCCCCCGACTAGATGGAGGGATGACCTTCGCAAGATGGCTGGCAGGGACTGGATGCAGAGAGTAGGGTTGATTGGCGCGCTTTGGGAAAGGCCTACGTCCAGCAGTGGACTGATACGGGCTGATGATGATGATGACTGACATTAAGGTATTGGGTCGTCACTCGCCAGTTTCTGTACGTATGTTTCGACTCGAAATCCGTTTACAGTGGATGGCATCCACAGACCACTTATAGATATATACAATAGACTTGAAATCTGTACAAATCTGCAAGCGAAACATTCTGTCAACGATGAGAGCATAGAGACGAAGCGGGGGGAGTCCATGTCGATAATATCTCTAAGTTACACGTGTCGCTAAGCAATTTTGCGTTCATGTGCGGGCAGACACGGGCGCCCTCCTGTTACAGGTCTATGGGGTAAGTGGTCAGTGTCGCTCGGCGACAAAATAGCCGAGCGAGTAGTCGCCGGCGGTGTGAACAGTCGGCGATGAACTATTAATATATGCATCTCTTTTGTTTACACGGAATGTAGTATCTTTTGTACGTTTCTTGGGCGAGAAAATACATGGGATTTGCTCGCTTACTTGCCGGCGGAGAAATAAATATATAAATAAAATAAAATATTTTTATTTCAGGCGCTTTTTTTTACATCCATATTTTGTTAGTAAACTTAAATAACTATGTTAGTACATACTGGTGCGTGCAGGCCGGTCCAGTGTCTGAGAAATCGACTGTCCGGCCTGCGCGCGATATATGCAGTCGATTTTTTTTAAACAATTTCTACTTATAAATGGAATCTCGCGGGCTATAAGTGGTATTGATTATGAATATACGAACCTGCACCAGCTGCCGTCTCCAAGTGTAACTCCACCATATGTCCATAGAGCCACTCCTCGTTTTCGTCCGTGGCCAATCTCAGACTCGTGTGAGTTCGCCCATGCACGCTATCACTACACTGGATGCTTTCTGGAACCTTCCAAAGACAACGGAGTATTAGGAGAACTGATGAATACGTTGATGATATCATTGACGCGTTCACAGTCCAGTGCCCACAGACCACTTACCCTATAGACCTGTAACAGGAGGGCGCCCGTGTCTACCCGCACATGGGCGCAAAAATTGCTGCGCGACACGTGTAACCTAGAGATATTATGGATATCGATTTAATACACCCCCCCCCCCCCCCCCTTCGTCTATTGCGCTCATCGTTGACAAAAAAATCGCTTGCAAATTAATTTCGATTGGGTAAGTGGTCTGTGCCAGTGCCCCATATATGGAGCACGACAAACTAGCTACACAAACCCGTGCTCCACATCACATGCTCCTCGTATGTGGCACGATGAAAAAAGGATGTGCCTACTAAATCCGCAATAAGGGTATTTTTTTCTGAAGGTAAGTAAATACGATGTTCTCGGTGGATGCTGCTGTCCATTCCGTCCTATTGTCTTCAGAAGAGTGCTCAGAGTGCTCCACCCAGTGTTGAAGTGACCGATGGGCCCGCTCTGTCACAGAATGGGTGCCATTGGACGGTCGCCGGCGTCGGGGCAGACCTCGGCGTAGGTGGAGAGACGATATCGGTAGATACAGGGATGGGTGGCTGGAAGCGTCTCAGGACAGGGATGGATGGAAGAGGAGGGGGGAGACCATTGCCCAGCAGAGGGACAAATTATAGGTTTACAAAAAAATACTCACCTTAACATTATACTCGATATACAAGCAGTCCATATCAAAGCCAGTAGCGGACAGTATCTCCAGGGCGACGTAGTACTGCTTTCGACCAAGAGGTGGCATCACGAAGCTTAGCAGCAATCTCTGCTTCTTCTCCCATTTCTTGTGGAGTTTTCGTAACTGGGAATATTGTAAGGTTCACAAATTAATTTTAATACTCAATACTCAATTATTTATTGCATTCCATAAGTTATAATACAGATGTTGATATAATTAATCAGTCTATTTATATTGCCCTACTGCTCGGACATAGACCTTCCCTTACATCGAGGGAGCTGGGGCCATGTGGTGGTGGATACCACGCGGGCCCAGTGCGGATTGGCGGATTTCACATGCCTTAGATTTTTTCTTCTTCTAGGGCATGCAGGTTTCATCACGATGTTTTCCTTCACCGTTTTGAGAGCACTCGGTACATGTACGTAAGTTTTTCCGTCGAAAAAATCGAGGATAACTCATTGGTACGGTGGAACTCAGATAAAGGTGTACAGGAGAGTTTTTAAGGTTGAGATTTTCTTAAAAACTACTTGCCCTATTGCAAAAATTCTTTCACTTTTTGATAGATAAAAGTTAAAACTATGTAACTGTAAAACAATTATTAAATTTGGTCCAGTAGTTTTTGAGAAAATCTCAACCTTAAAAACTCTCCTGTACACCATTCATGCTACATTCTAATGGTGAAAGTATTTTTGAAATCGGTCCAGTTGTTTCTGAGTTTATTCATTACAAACATACAAAAATACAAATCTTTATTTATTTATTTATAAACTCACGCCTGATTCCGATGGGCAGAGACGATGGACTTCCATCTGCTGCGATCCTGGCACATAAATCAACTACAAATCTTTCCTCTTTATAATATTAGTGTAAACACTCCCTGAACACTAACCAGCAATCCAAGCTCATCACCAGCCCCCACTCCTCCAAACTCCATTTCAACAGCATACTGATACCCCAACGGCACAGCAGTTGCAGTCTCCACAGTGTACGGGTTCAGATCCAAGTGGTTCACATCGGGACAGACGATGAGGTAGTCATGGGCTGTGTTGTGGTATATTGAGAGGAGGGTGTCCCTGGAGCAAAGTTTAATTATTTTTTAAAAACACGACTGCAAAAAAGCTATCCCCTTTTGATTAATTTTCATACCCTATGACTATGACACTCCTGTAATCAAGACGAATCTAATGATACCTCATACACCAAAATCCATCAAGAGGTTTAGGCTACAGGATGGCAGGAAGGAATGGACATATATACATATATGTATACAATGCGCGAGTCGTAAGCTCAGGTTTCCATTTGTGTGAGTGCACACAGATAGTGTAGAGTGATATTCGGCCAGAGGCGCGACGCGTCCAACGCATACAAATTTATTCACATCGGGACGCCACCCTGCCGCGCACGCACCGCACTTCACCTCTTGTACCGCTAGCAGCTTGGCGATCACTCACACAAATGTAAACCTGAGCTTACGCCTCGTGCACTGTACATACATACACCCGAAAAACATTACCCTCTTTCTGGCGCAGTCGGGTAAAAGTTGAATCTGAACATTGGATATGTTTTGATAATTGTAATGTGAATAAATATCTTATTGTAATGTGTTTTAGGATCGATACTCGTGCCAAAATACCAATTTTTAGATTTCTTGTCTGTGTCGATGTTCAGGCTTCACGCTAAAACTACTGGAAGGATTTTGATGTGACTTTCACAGGAGATAGCTTAAATATCTGGACAGCACATAGGCTATAAGCCATTGCGGTATGTGATGTGGAACAAAGTAACCTGAGAGGAAGAGCTGCCTCCCAGTGCCTTGAAAGTACATCGTGGAGGTCTAACAGTAACCAGCAACTTATACGAAGTCGCAGGTAGAACTTACTCATTGTAATCAGAATTGTCGAACACAACATGCATCGCTGTCCATTGCTCCTTCTCTGTACCAACGTCCTCTTCACTCCGAAACAAATGTCTCATTGAACTTGAGTCTCCTCCTAAAATCCTTTCCACTCTCTCACCAATATTTAATTTTTCAAAACACAAACTCAAGTTTAAGATTTTGTTTTCTTTCGCTACTTTCAAATCTGAAGGCAAAGCTAAATGATAGTCATTGTGAACATAAGTGAATATCTTTGAAGGTTCATATTGTAGGTCTTTTATCATGTCATGATATGATAATTCTGTATCATTGATACAATTGTGAGGATCAGAATATCTGTGAAGTTCCCAACCACTAAATACTTTTTCTTGCCATTTAAAATTGTATTCTTCTGTTTGATTTTCTAATTTTTGTAGATTGATGCTGTGAGAATCGTTTGTGTAATCTTCGAATTTGGGCAGGGACAGAATTCCATCTTGTGGTTTGAGTTTAATTCTGAAAAAATAGAAGTGGATCTATTATAATTTTGTAAACATAGAAGATGCTAATATAATTTTGACTAGCCTAGACGTGGCTCAGCTGGCGTGACGACGAGGCAACTAGGCAAGGTTCCGGGTTCGAAATTTAGAAAGCTGTTTCAAAAATAAGTTCACTATTTAGTAACGCACACTACTTACTTAATTTGTATATCTCTCACAGGTTTCTTCAACCAATGAACGCCTGTAACTTTATTACAGCGACTAAAATCATTCATTATTTACGTTACTAAAGAAATCTGAAAAACTTTTGTTGAGAGAAGTTTTGTTTACTTTTTTGACAGCGGGCCATCACCATGGTAACTATGCTGCGTTCAAGAATTTAGCGTCTATGGTATTTGATGTACAAATTATTATGAACGCATTCATAATGCATGACCGCTTCCTATTGGATGACCGAAATTTAAGAACTCACTCTGATTGGCTAACGGAGAATCAGCGAGTCATTATGAACCAATCAAGAACAAATTATATACAGAAATGGACGAACCAATGGAGAACATCGAATAAAATTAAAAAATAAATGTCAGTTGCTAACGGTATCTCGGGGGAGTAGGTCGTCGCTTTCTATTCGTAAAATAAATACAGATTACTCCCTCAATCATAATAATAAATCACCAAATACCGAACATTTCACAGAACGTTATCTTATCAGTAAATATCAAGGATACATCGATCGTGAGCAATCGTTACTGCTAGTAAACGGACGTGTTAGGATGAACTATTTACCCCAATAATTTTTGCATTGTGTACGTTGAGTCACGTAGTGCTTATTTTTGTGAAAATGCCTTCCACGCAGAGGGAAACTACCGTTTCGGTGCCGCTTACACCAACAAGATCCGATTTGTACTGGCGGAGAATATTCAACAAGGTAACTTTCCAATTTTCATTCATGAATCCTTAGTATCATAACTGTACATAATTGTTATTTCTTGCTTGACCACTTGTTTTATTACGTAAATGATCTACTAAACTACTTATTAGCCCTTTGTAAATATTTTGGCACTCGTACTACCTACCTAGCCGTCCCTACCTCACAAGGTGTGAAGATCTAACTTTGTTGAAAAAAGGGAAAAACATATAGGGGGCCTTAATAATGTTGAAGTTTACTAGTAGGTTTAGAGTACATACTATGTAATTGTGAAGAATTTTCAAAAATCAGTCAAGTAGGTATTTTTGAGAAAATCTCAACACTCACTATGTTAGACCATATGTATGAAAAACGTGGTCTTTTATTTTACTGTGATTTTTGTTAGTATATCGAGATATTGGTAATATTGTTAAATTGATTATTATTCATACAGCACAATTCTTCGGTGTTTAAAGGCAATATATTTTAGGGAATAATAACCTATGATCCCACTGCTGTGCAAAGGTCTTGAAGGAGTATTTACAAGGCTCAGTACAGGATCTTATTTCTAATTTCGTCATCAGTCTATTTATATTGCACTTCCCTTACATCGAGGGAGCTGGGTCCATGATCCACCACGCGGGCCCAGTGTGGATTGGCGGATTTCACATGCCATAAATTTTTCATGCATGCAGGTTTCATCACAATGTTTTCCTTCACCGTTTTGAGAGCACTCGGTAAATGTACGTAAGTTTTTCCGTCCAAAAACCGAGGATAACTCATTGGCACATGGCTTCCCTGGCTGGGAATCAATCCTTGGACCTCCGTATTGCAAGTCCATTGACCCAACCACTGAGCCACCGAGCTCTTTTCTATTATGTGTATTGTTTAATAAATAAATAATCTTCATAAGTTCATTCCTACCCATTGAATTGAATACGTATGAACTTTATTTATTTTTGCAAACATATAGGTATCTTGAATTACTCTCGCTTGGCAATGTTCCAAAACCACAATAAAACCAAACCACAAGTGTTACTAGTAATCTATAATAGTAACCAGATATGGACCAAACAACTAGAGGAATTAGTTTGAATCTTATTCATTTGGAATAAGGAAAATTGTCTAGTTCTCAGAATCGAGTATTTTGCGAATAACGGCATTCTTAATGATAAATGGAGAAAAAATTTATCTGGGTACGAAATCACGGTGGCTCTGTTGATAGAGTGTGCCATGGAGGCGAGGTCCCGGGTTCGAATCCCTGTCGTGATGAAGTTTTTTCTCCATTTATCATTCAGATTTTCGTTTCGCATAGTGCATGACATATATAGTTATATATAATGTATATATAGTTGACCCCTTCCGGCGCTGCACATCAATATTAGATTAGCTAAGGAGTTTGTAATATTTGTATTTGTGTATGTGCCTGAATAAATGTATTTTCTTTCTGTCTTTATATGCAATTTAATAGGAACAACAAACAAACAACAAAATTAATAGGAACGGGGCAATTTGACATTTAATTTGACATTTAATTTTATTGTATTTTGGTATTTTGTATTCAATAATTATTATGTATTCAATAAAAGTAAATTTCTATTTAATTGATGTAATGAGTGGTTAAAATATATTCGGAACATTAATATTGTACGCCGAAAGGCAGTTGCAGCGAACATAATTATCTGTGAACATCTGTATTTATATACCTGCAATACCAATAAAGAACTTTGGACTGAACTTTGCAAGAAAATATCTAAACAGCATTATTTTTTACCCGATTGAAAAATTAGAAATAATCTCCACATCCTTGCCTATTCTCTGGAGCACTCCTATCAGTACTCCTACCACCAGTAAACTTAACTCTTGTACTTACTCGTATCTTCCGTTAAACATTGGTGTACCATTAGGGATAACAATTGATAATGCTATCGATATCCGCGTTATCTTGTTATCGCGATATTTTTAGTCCGAAAACCTCACCCATATAACAAAACTGTCAGTCATATCATATCATAGGTAAAATCTTAGCCGTAAGAAGTGCTATAATTCTAGTTTAACTAAAAACACTAGGGCGCGTATTCATCATCATCATCATCAGCCCGTATCAGTCCACTGCTGGACGTAGGCCTCTCCCAAAGCGCGCCAATCAACCCTACTCTCGGCCCTCTGCATCCAGTCCCTGCCAGCCATTTTGCGAAGGTCATCCCTCCATCTGGTCGGGGGGCGTCCCACACTACGTTTACCCGTTCGTGGCCTCCATTCGAGAACTCGTCTACCCCATCGGTTATCGGTTCTACGACAGATGTGACCAGCCCACTGCCACTTCAGTTTACTGATTCTATGAACAATGTCAACCACTTTTGTCTTCTGGCGGATATACTCGTTTCTTATTCTATCTAACAGAGAAATTCCAAGCATAGCTCTTTCCATAGCTCGCTGAGCGACCTTGAACCTGTGGGCCAGTCTCACCGTCAATGTCCACGTTTCGGCTCCGTAGGTCATCACTGGCAGGACGCACTGGTTGAAGACCTTAGTTTTTAGGCATTGTGGTATTGAAGAAGAAGAAGAATCGCGTATTCATAAACGTCATTTAAAGTTACGCCACAGTTTAGGCCCCCTATACCTTTATATTCTAACCTTTTTTAACGAAGTGTGAAAGGGATATTAACACGATTTAATGGAAGCGAGGTTTAACTAGGTAGGTTTATGAATAACAGCATAAGATTTCTGTGGGGATAAAGAGATAACAAATGACAAATTTTTGCCTTTAGCCAACTGGACACGGGTGAGTCCAGTCCTTCGTGTCCAGGATGGTGAATAACCCATTCCTATTAGTCATTTCAGGAACGAATATCAATGAAATAATAACTGCAATTGTCTTGTCTTTTCAATAAATTGCCTGTGACTAAGGACCAATAGCACCTCCAATTTATTTTTTCTCCTATGACTCATGACGCAATGGAATAAGTCTATCAGAGTTGCATATTGACTCATCAATTTGGTTATGATTAGAAATGTTTCCTTGTGGATGTGATATCATTGTACCTACAGTTTGTTATATAAACAGTACAGTACCGATAACATTTCGTTTTTTTGTTGAAGCCGATATTTGTACCAACAGTTCTTAAATGATTATAAGGATACGATAATATTTCGCGATCAGTGGGGTGACCGCGACTTCCAATCGTTATCGCTTTCAATTTGACACATGGACGCTATACATACGTCGAAGTAGAAGTCGCGGTCACCCCCCAGTACCCAGTATACCTAATCTCAAACTAAGTGTCTCATTTTGTAAACAAAAACTATTAGGTACTACTTTAAACTTGCTTGCATAATATTTTTAGATTGGACAACTTTATTTTCACAATGATGAACAGATTAATTCAATCAGTTCCTTAACCACAAGAGGTAACTAGACGATCATATTTGTTTACAAAATAAGACACTTGATTTGGGCTCAAACATGAATGAATAGGTTGATGATTGAAGATTTTAAAAGTTTTCGGCATTATGGTAACAGACGAAAGTCCAAAATTCTCTGCTCCCTTAAAGACCTAACGTAAGATGCAGCAGTATAGTGACAATGAGTCCTCTGAGGTCAAATTTTAGAATCAAAAGACATTGCCACATTTCAATGGAGCTTTGCCCCACCTACAAAACTACGTAACCAATTAAGCTGGTACCTATCAATTTGTTGGGGACTTATTACAGGTTTCATATTGCATAATCATAATCAGTATCATTTTCTACTACTCTCGCATCTCCTATAGAAGAATAACAAAATGAATAAATCGCTTCGACTTCTTACTATTTTCTGAATTCTTAATTAAGCTGTTTTTTTCGAATCGCAACTTGTACAAAACTTTATTTTAATCCAATAATTTTAATAAAAAACGGAGATATTTTTACATTTATTCGTTATTTTGTACAACTTGCGGTTGATGGTGGGGCAGAATCTGGCATGGTCATTTGAGCCCGAACTTATGTTAACTCTAAGTCCCCAGCTTGAGTCAAAGAAAAGTTACACTGAGGAGATTTTCTCAAATACTTTGATCCTACTTTAAAAAAAACTCACTTGTGGATAGTTGAGAGTGCAGACTATGTACGGTGGAACACAGAGAATGGTGTACAGGAGAGTTTATAAGGTTGAGATTTTCTCAACAACTACTTGACCTATTGCAATAATTCTTTCACTGTTTGATAGATAAAAGTTAAAACTATGTAACTGTAAAATAATTATTAAATTCGGTCCAGTAGTTTTTGAGAAAATCTCAACCTTATTGAGGCCCCTGTATACTTGTCTCTGTATTCGACTGTACAATATTAAAACATCACTTTTTAAACTTTCACGGTTTGTATACATATTAATTTGATAAAACGGGAATTACCGTGTTAAACATTTATTATTGACGTCTCGATATTTCGACAGCATTGCAGCCATCATGGTCACGAGTAGACTACTCGAAATATCGAGACATCAATAATAAATGTTTAACACGGTAATTCCCGTTTTAACTAATTAATAAATATTAAAACAATTCATTGATTGTGTTTTTGTTTGTCAAAATTCAACTTTAATTAGTAGCATGGAGGAGCCTATGTTGCCTTAAAGCCTGGATCTATTTAGATTAATTATTAAATACCTACAAATCTAATTGTAAACATCTACACCTAAACAGTTTATCGTTCTACACACGTGTTATAATTATAAACAAAACTTACAATAAAGATACGCAGCACGCTCCCATTGTCTTATCGCAGTATTAGGTCATTAGGCAAACAGTGACTAAACCGTTGTATTGCTAATGTTTGCCCAACAAACAGATAATTGACCATTTTGAGCGCCGAACGAGCTCTACTGAGCCTCCGTTAATCAGCCAATAAGGTATTTGACTTAGGCAGTTGTCCTACCGCCGGCGAGTAAGCGAGTTAATCCCGGCTATTTTATCGCCCAAGAAATACAAAAGATGTATTATCCACCTAGGGCTGCCATGCACGCGAAACGGAGTTTGAGTTGAAACATACGTACAGAAACTGGCGAGTGACGATTCAATTCCTCAAAGTTATAGTATGACCGTCTAAATCAGTCTTCGCCTGCGCGGAACAGGGACGCGGGGGTATGACGACAACGGGGACCGAGAGAGGTGCGGGCGGCAGGCGCATTTCTGTTACAATACATTTCTGTTCGCGCGCCCGCCCCCGCACCTCTCTCGGTCCCCGTTGTCGTCATACCCCCGCGTCCCTGTACCGCGCAGGCGAAGACTGATTTAGACGGTCATACTATAATACTTTAGGCAGTTCTCACACAGCCGGCGAGTAACTGAGTAAATCTCAAGAAACGTACAAAAGATACTACATTCCATGTAAACAAAAGAGATGCATATATTAATAGTTCATCGCAGACTATTCACACCGCCGGCGAGTACTCGCTCGGCTATTTTGTCGCCAAGCGAGCACATCCCATCGCTCGGCGAGTGTATCAGCTGAATTCGCTCTTGAGGGCTGGTTTGATCTCATACTATTAATACGGGCCCTAGTTTGGGCCATGACTGTGATTTGTTATTCATAATCAAATGTATTTATAATACATGTAATTATGTACTTACATATTTATAATAATTATTATCAATAACGTAATTCTCTCTCAATTCCAGTACGACAAAGACAACGATGGCCGCATATCGTACGCGGAACTGAAAGAGATAATCGGATCCCGGGAATATGATCACGATCTCCCCGACAATGTCGTTGAAAAAATCATGGCGTTCTCCGATCGGGACAACTCAGGGTACCTCGACTTCAGGGAGTTCGTCGAGATGATGCATAACCCTGACCTGAAGGCGGTCTTCGGACATTTTGTAGCGAGATACGTCCACTCTATTATACCGCATCGGAATCCTGTCGATACTACAGGTATGTTTTGTGGAAATAAGATCTCAGCCAAGCAGCCCAATTCTACTAAATTGAATAGAACGATTACGTAACCAGTATAAGCTAGCTCGACCCCAGTTAACTTCTACAAGCTAGCTTATACGCACGAGCCAGCGTTTAACAGCTCCGCGGCGTTGCGTCGATCGCTAACACTGGCTCGTGCTACATACAAGGGAAATTTGCTAAGAGATTTGAATAGAAATAACCAGTATAAGCTAGCTTGTAAAAGTTAACTGGGCTAGCTTATAGCGTTAGCGATCGACGCAACGCCGCAGAGCTGTCAAACTGACGTTATTACAAGGCGTTTGACAGCTCCGCGGCGTTGCGGCGATCACTAACGCTGGCTCGTGCTAGTACCCCTGGGCATCGCTACTGTGTTTTTTAAAGTAATGCCATTTGTGAGTCTTGAGGTACAATATTGCCATCGTCAAGTTACGTATGCGTATTTGAAGAATGAATGAATGAAAAAAAAACAAAGTTGTGCGAAATACTTCGATTGCAGATTATATTTTTATGTATTATTCCCTTCTAATTTTACGAATGAAATTTAAAATAAATTAGCAAAGGGTTAAATGATAATTTACCGATATAAACGAAAGAAGGGTCACAAAAGAAATACTTAGGGCGAATGTTGAGTATTTGGGTCGGCAGAGAATAGATAGATCGAGGAAGACATATGTTGACCAAGTTGCCGACGTTTTTAAAAAACTGGCCAAGTGCGGTGCGACAGATTGATGAATGTGGAGGAAGCAAGAGTTGTGTGCAAGGATCGCCGCAGATGGTAGTCCATTGTCTAGCCTACCTCTACAGGATACATACGTGATTGTATGTTTGTAAGTTTTAAAGTTTCTATGCCAGGGTTAAAATGATGAATCACCTCAATTGCCTTATTCTTTTGTAATTATTTATCTCAATAACACTGTAAAATGTATATACTTATGTAGTTATTTTGTAATATAGTTCTTTTTTTAGTTGCAACACTTGTATATGCCTGTAATTTTGTATTTAGTTTACAGTGTGACAAGGATTAATAATGATTTATTTATTAATTTATTATCGTTGGACGCACTATACATGGATAAAAAATAACTTTCAGACCAAAACGATCCCTATTTTCTAATATTGAAAACTATAATATGGTATTAATCTAATTAATCTGCGTTTAAGTGATTCTATGTTTTGTACAAAAAAATATCTTTTATTTGTGATTGGCGCAAGTGAGTCTAGGATTTCTTTTTTATCCATGTATATTTTAATTTCAGCATGCAAATTAACACGAGTTTAAACCCTGCGTCCTGTGCAATAACGACTAATTCTGTTTGATAGGAAGGTGGCCTGGGTTCCAGTCCGTGCCCTCTGTTGAACGCGGTACACAATTTTGTAATTTTATTTTTGTTGTTGTTTATGTTTGTCATTGGGATATTTGTTTCATTCAGCCTTGGGATCATTTTTAAATAACTGCATATTAAATACTACTTTGACGAAAGTCGACATCACAATGCCCTTTATAATCAGCTTTTAAGTGTGTTGTTTTTCTCATTTTTACTGTTTAAGTTATAATCAGCACTTGTAGCACGAGTCAGCGTTAGCGATGGACGCAACGCCGCGGAGCTGTCAATGTGACATTATTACAAGGCGTTTGACAGTAGTTAGACAGCTCCGCGGCGTTGCGTCGACCGCTAACGCGACTCGTGCTAGCCCCGCTGATGGCATAACCAATGATAATAGGGACATTTTGCGAAAGACAACTTTTGCGACAGCCGTCTGTCTGATCTTTAAAAATGCAGTTACTTAAAAAACTATATCTCGTGCTTCTACGTCTTTTTTCACATAACAGTAATATGGACAAATGCTGTTTAATTGTTCCTCATGCTTGTGGTAGAGATTTTAGCTTGATCTTTCATTTTGTTCTACATTTCGTCATAGTAAAACTTTCATTTCGTCGTTAGAGCTTTGTTTGTTTTTGTTGTTATTTTCAAAAACTGTCTACAAAACTCGTCTTTTGTCTTTTCAGCATACAGATAAACCATTGATCTCCTATAAACAACTAGATACACAAAGGTTAAGACCTTTAAAAAAACGTCCAAGTAAGGGTCCATTGTTAACGTCCAAATAATTTCCAATAAAGCAAATGAGGGTTCATCGCGCTCGGACATTTTTAGAAGGCAGGCTGTGTATCTAGTTGTTTATAGGAGATCAATGAGATAAACGTATAAATATTCATATTCATATACTTTATTTCTAACCCTACGGAACATTACAGAGCACCAACAACAATTATGTATCGTACAATGAAACCGGGCGCTCTTTAGGCGAAGATTAGGACTCGCGTCAAAGGTTTAAATATGAATAGAATAGAAAATATGTTTATACATACACCAATTACATAAGCTTACAAAAAATCAATCAAGTAGTAAGTTATAATCTAATATAGTTATGCTAAGTGGTGTGGCAAAAGGTGCATGTTTCAGCTGAGCTGACACCGAGGTGTGCAGCGCTGCGACTCGACATGCACCTCTTCCCTGCCAGAATATATACCTGATATTCGGTATGATAACGAGCTTGAACTAAGATAGCCTAGTGCTATCTTCCCTTTGAACTATACTAGGGTGGGTGACTGGGTGTGTAAGGTGGGTGAGTATTTGATACAATACACTTTATCCAATTTTTTTTTTACGTTAATATTCTATGTATTTATGAGGAAATCGCAACCTTATTGAGGCCCCCTGGACACTTATCTCGGGTAATAATACCGTACATACTATTTAATTGAAAATAATTTTTACAATCGGTAAAGTAGTTTTAGAGAAAATCATAACCTTGTAAATACAGTCGACAGCAGATCAATGGTAACACTTTTTACTTTTGACAGTTCTTATTATTTGATTCGTAAGAGTTGAAATCGTACTGCAAGTGTTGCCATTGATCTGCTATCGACTGTACAATAGGGTTTAATTAAAAACAAATAACTAATGATAAAATATAAAAATAAAACTGATCAAATAAGCCTCCTCCTGTATTTATTAAAAAAATCCCAATAATTTCAAAGACAAAAAAATGGAAATTGTTATAAATAATATTCAAAATGACAATGCCAGATTTTACCCCACCATCGACCGCAAGTTGTACAAGATAACGAATAAATGTAAAAATATCTCCGATTTTTATTAAAATTATTGGTTTAAAATAAAGTTTTGTACAAGTTGCGATTCGAAAAAAAACAGCTTAATTAAGAATTCAGAAAATAGTAAGAAATCGAAGCTATTTATTCATTGTTTTTGTTATTCTTCTATAGGAGTTGCGAGAGTAGTAGAAAATGATACTGATTATGATTATGCAATATGTAATAAGTCCCCAACAAAATGATAGGCTTAAATAGCACCATTTAAATGTGGAAATGTCTAGAACATTTAACTTTGTTCTTTATTACCCGACTGCGCAAGAAGGAGGGTTATATTCTACTCACGTTAACCAATGTCAATGGATACTTGACTAAGGGGGGTGTATCCTATTAGAACCATGAAATATCCTAATAATCCTTATTCTATGAATGACTTTGCCCATGCCACACATTTGTAATAGTTCATTATTTTTATTGTTCATACAACCTTTAGATAACGATTTATCACCAGACGTGACTTTCTGGTTGTGATGTCATAAGAAAATTGATTATTTTCATCACCTTGACCTTTGTGGCCTAACTTTGACTTTACAGGAGGTAAGATTGTCTGTATCTATGAGGGCTAACTGTATTAATAGACTCGACAGTTCGTCATTTGCCAATGTCATGTTACAGAATCTTCAAGATATCATAGCCTTCTCTCTTCCTCCAGAGGAGTCGCCGTAGCGTCATCACCCTGGGTATCAGCGTCTTCTTGTCTTCATCCAGAGGAGTCGCAGTAGCGTCATCACTGACGAAGCAGCTCGACAGTCACGTTCAGTCCCGAGCTTGTAGCGGGAACTCTGAATCTAGCTAAAATTTCGGTTTCTCGAGATAACTTACATACTCAGAATTTGAATTACGCATTATCCATGCTCGGTGAATAAATTAAATCGCAGGTTCAAGTCCTGCCCACAGCAAGAATTTTTTCATCATGTTCTAATAACTTACATACATTTTTGATACATAAGATTTGAATGAATTAGGTTTTCTTGCAAAGGTATATTTTATGCTAAACGATAAACTAAATATTAAAAGGAGAAAACGTTCGTTGCAATCAAGATTCGAACCAGAGACCTCGACATTCGCCTCCTTCCGCCAACGGCTAACCTCTACGCTTCGTATGCGCGAATTTTCAGTGATTTATGAAGGCTACGGCGCTAACTACTAAAATTAAACGTCTGAAAAAAATATATAGCAATATTTAGACACCGATGAATACCGATACACTATTGGATAAACTTCGCTCGATACAAAATAATTAATTCGGATTTTTTCCTTTACCTGTGATACCCAACCTAGCTTCTTGCCAAATTGCATGATTCTAGGTCAACCGGAAGTACCCTATAGGTTTTTGAGTTTCTCGCGTTTTCATACAAATATGAGGGAAAAGGCGACATAAGCGGCCATATCTTTTGATTGGGTTGACGTATAAGTTTGATATTTTAACGGCTGCATGAGGTTGCAGATTTGAGTATTGGGTATTAAATTTCAACTTGATCCGTCCGTCCACCCGTTTCTGAGATATAGGTCTTGACAGACAGACGGACAACAAAGTGATCCTATAAATAAGGGTTCCTTTATTCCTCTTTAGGTACGCAAGCCTAAAAATCGCAAACATACCCTTTTCATGTGTGTTTAAAATGAAAATTATGTCTAAACCGAAATAGTTATTCATACAAAATATATATCAAAATGTAGAGTATTAATAAATACGAGAGCTTGTTTAAAAAAATCTGATTTTTGTTGGCGTATTATTAATTCCCTGCCAAAAATTAATAAAAATTCAAACATGGAGGCACTGTGCCGTGCTCTTCACTCCGCCGCTGCGGGACATCTTCTGTCTCGCGTTTAAGTTTGACAGCTGGCAGCCCCTTAAAGTGCTACTTGAATTTTAATTATAGCATAGCTTGAGTCATAATTAGCTATAGGTACATTTCGACTAGGAACTGATTAATATTGTAATAATTTCGTCCTTGACTCAAATATGTCTAGATTGATGAATTCATAAGTTTCAAATCTCAATTCGATATTAAAATGTACTGCCAACATCTTTCAATATTTTGTGCGAATATCGACTTTGTTGCATTGACAGTATGGTTGGTAGTGTTGGGTATAAATTCATTGTTATTATCCTGTAATAAATTGTTATCAATGTTACTGGTTTGAGCTTATGATTTTCATGATAAAATATGTACGTAATCGTCGAACTATCATTTATTTATTTATTCATTCATTACAATATTATTACAGAATATGTCCAATACAAAATTGTAGTAATTCATTCATTTATTAATTCATAATGCATTAGGGTAGCTACACACATAGTCGGGCCGGCATTAATCGGCACTAATCGGCACAGCCGGGCGGTAAAAATCCGATACAAGATGGCTAATACTGCCGAACCGACTATGCCGGCCCGACTATGTGTGTAGCTACCCTTACAGATATTATGCCTAAATCGTCACATACATTTAATTATTTAAGTAATATAATACTTAAATAAATTATGGTCATTTCATTTTTAATTGTTATCTTATATCACAGTTATTACACATATATATATATGGTTGAGATTTTCTCAAAAACTACTAGACCGAAATTAATAATTATTTTACAGTTACATAGTTTTAACTTTTATCTATCAAACAGTGAAAGAATTTTTACAATCGGTCAAGTAGTTTTTGAGAAAATCTCATCATTAATAATTATCAGGGTAAAAACAGCGATTTATGAACAACATCTCATATTAGTTTCAATCTCATCTCAATAGATTCGTAATTATTTTCATTAGGTATTGTTTTTTAAATATACTTACATAGATGTTGCAAAACTTTTTTGAGTACTTAGTGTAAGTTAAGTATATTTGTTTTGTATGAGGATTGAGGGTGGTATCCGCCCTTGTTGTAACTTTCACTCTTTCACTTTCATACGACAGAAAGAGACATCTGTTTTATAAATGTTCGACTTTTATCGAAATTTCAAACAATGGAAAAACAAATGAGTGGAAAAAAGACATTGCCACATTTCAATGGACCTTTGCCCCACCTACAAAACTATATGACTATTTAAGCTGTACCTATCATTTTGTTGGGGACTTATTACATAATCATAATCAGTATCATTTTCTACTACTCTCGCAACTCCTATAGAAGAATAACAAAAACAATGAATAAATCGCTTCGATTTCTTACTATTTTCTGAATTCTTAATTAAGCTGTTTTTTTCGAATCGCAACTTGTACAAAACTTTATTTTAAACCAATAATTTTAATAAAAAACGGAGATATTTTTACATTTATTCCTTATCTTGTACAATTTGCGGTTGATGGTGGGGCAGAATCTGGCATTGTCATTTGTCTTACTCCATAAAGCGTTAGTTCCTTGCTTCATGATATTGTAGCTCGAATAAAAGTTATCGCCTATCTCAATCTGTCGTTACGTCCTTCAAATGGGTCACTAACAACTTAATTGGACAAATTGGCTGCTACTCTGACATTACGACCTTTTCAGCCACATAATGGCTACATAACTACATACGACAAAGCAATGGCCTCGGAGTGACGTCATTTCTATGACATTTTCCGAGTACGAATTGAAAAACCATCGACGAAACACGATTACAGAGAAAAGCATATACAGGAAGTCAAGGTTGTGATTTTCTCAAAAATACAGGGGGGTGACCGCGACTTCAATCGTTATGGTTATCGTTTTCATTTTGACACTTGAACGATATACATTGCTGCGTTTCGTTGTTTGTTAAAACTTGCAAAAACATAGCAGCAATGTATAGCGTCCATGTGTCAAATTGAAAGCGATAACGATAACGATTGGAAGTCGCGGTCACCTACCTGATCCGAAATTAATTATTCGTTTTAGCTTTTAAATAAATAAATAAAAATAACTTTATTCACCTTACAAACAAACAAAAATACAAGTTTATGGGTGTATATTTATTAAAAATAAAAATTACTTAGGTACGGTGGAACACAGAGAAAGAGAAGAGGTGTACAGGAGAGTTTTTAAGATTGAGTTTTTCTCAAAAACTACCTGACCTATTGCAAAAAAAAATCACTGTTTGATAGATAAAAGTTAACACTATGTAACTGTAAAAGAATTATTAAATTCGGTCCAGTAGTTTTTGAGAAAATCTCAACCTTATTGAGGCCCCCTGTATACTTATCTCTATCTTCGACTGTACATAATAAATTAAAACTACCTAAAATATTAAAAACTACTTAAAATACATTAAAAACTACCTAAAAATCTACCTTACTAAAAAAACTCGGCCTCTTGGGAGGGTGCCCATCACACTGGCGGCATTCCCGCGCTGGATGGCTAGGCTCAGCCTCTGCGCGAGCGCGCCGCCAGCACGAGGGTCACCCGTCGCCTCCCTCAGGCGCTTGCTGAGCTCCTTGTGGAGCGCGTGTGCTCTCGGGCCCCACGGACCAAGTGTCTCGACGCCAAAGGGGACAAAGTCGTATTGGGCGCCGATACACCTGTATTTTATAGGTACTAAAATAAACATAATTGGTGAATGGGTCGAGGCCTCAGCACGGGTGCTGTTTTTCAGGCTCCGCCAGAGAGCCTTGCTGCCACTTACAGGCCTTTTTTTTTTTTTACTTGGGGAAATGCTTTTACGCATCCCACCGCGCCAATAAGGAGGGGCGCGCGGTGGGTATGTGGGACTCCCGTCATGTACGTACGGTCCTATACCCACTAAAACCCCAAGGTGTTCAACTCACCGCGTTTGGACGAGGTTGTGGGAACGCAACGCCAGATACCACGACCTCGTCGGCGGCCGCCCGCGTGGGCCCGTCTTCGGGTTTATACCCCTAAACCTGCGCTTAAGGCGTCTCGGAACACAGGACGAGACGCCTTACAGCTCGGGACCTCTAAGCGAGCGCCGGACCCCCCGACCCGACGCTCGCAAGTCCCCGTTAGGGCGGCAGGCGGCGGATATACGCCCGTCGCCTGCGGCCCGCTCGCCGTCGGCGGATCGGGAGCGAGAGGGGATCATTCTCGCGCTCCCGCTCCGCCGACTCTTTCGCCGTCATTATGGTGGCGCAGAAGTCCGCCACCATCTTCCATCCCTCCTCGCTGCCCATAGCTCGCACGATGGCGGGCAGCGAGAGGTCGTCTCCAGTGGCGGCCGCAATGGCTCGCCGCGGCTCGGCCCATGCGGGGCACACGGCGCGGGTGTGATGCGCCGTGTCCACGTCGGCACCGCAGTGGTGACACCGGGGGTCCGGCTCTCGACCCAGCACCTCGCACAGGTACCTCCCGAAGCAACCGTGCCCCGTCAGGACCTGCGCGAGGTGGTAGGTCATAGACCCGAACTTTCGTTCGACCCATGGGCGAAGCACAGGTCGAACGGCCTCCAAAAGTTCCCGGCTTACCACCGGGTCGACCATTCGCTCTGCCCAGTCGCGGAAAAGGTCATCGCGAGCCAACTCGCGCCTGCGTTTGACCTCCTCTGGGAGTGGGGGAGAGCCCTCCTCTCGCGCCTCCGCGCAGCGCCGGTAGACCGCCTGCAGAACCCCGGCTTCTAGGTCCCACGGCGGGCTACCGGCCAACACGCACGCCGCATCTCGGGAGACGGTGCGGTACGCTCGAGCCGCTCTGAGCGCAATGGCCCGCTGCGGACGTCGCAGCAGGACCACTGTTCGGGCGCTCAGGCAGTCCGCCCATATTGGCGCTCCGTAGAGTGCCATAGAGCGAACTACACCATCATATAAGCGGCGGCACGCTCCACTCGGGCCCCCGATGTTGGGGAGTAACGTCCCGAGCATTCCGGCGAAGGCCACCAGCTTTGGTGACAGTCGCCGGAAATGCTCGTCGAACCTCCACCGCCCGTCCAGGACGACGCCCAGGTACCGCATCGCCTTACCGACAGCAATGGAGGTCCCCCCAACAACAATTTGCGCCCCAGCCGGAGGCGCGTTCCGAGGTCCGTGGAATGTCAGGGCCTCGGATTTGTGCAGCGCTACCTCCAGCCCTTTTTTTTTTTTTTTTTTTTACCCAGGTAAAACATGCTTGCAAATCATGTGTCACCACGCCCGGGGGAGCGTGTTGGTTATGTCGGGCTCACCACCCTGAAGGGGCAGCATACCGACTAAACGTCCTGGGGTGTTCCACCTCGTGCCATTCTCGCCGAGCCACGGGAAACTGTGATACAACCGCGACCCGACTGGCGCCCGAGCACTCCTAATTGTGGGCTGTACTAGCCCACAATATATAATCCATTCATCCCTCACCTTCCTCCTCCCCATCTGAGCCTCGAGCCGCTCGGGCGCCGTGCGGTTCGCGCACTGCGTCCGTGGGCCCGGGCCCTTACTCAGGCGGCGGCACCTCGTACACTCCGGTACGCTTGGCACCGCCTCATACCACCCCATGGACCTCCAGCCCTAGCGCAGAGATACGCCGCACCACGTGCGCGACTCCCGCCGTGGCGAGAATGGCCGCCTCCCTGTGAGTGCTGCCGCGAGCCGTCACGAGGGTGTCGTCTGCGTAACAAGTTACATCGACCCCCCGGAGATTGTCGCCGCGCAGCACCCAATCGTAACCGATGTTCCACAGGAGCGGACCTAGGACCGACCCCTGTGGAACACCGCACGCCATCGCCTTTCTCGCCCAGTCGCCACTGGTCGGGTACTCGATCGCCCGGTCGGCGAAATAGTCCGCCACCACGTCTCGCAGGTATTGCGGGACGCGATGGAAGACTAGTGCCTCCTTGATTGTGGGCCAGGGAAGGGTGTTGAAGGCATTTTTGATGTCTAGAGACACCAAAAATGCCACTTACAGGCCTAACAACTTATGTCTGTTACTTATAATATTAATTACTACATCTTTACAAAATGACATTGCCAGATTCTGCCCCACCATCAACCGCAAGTTGTACAAGATAACGAATAAATGTAAAAATATCTCCGTTTTTTATTAAAATTTTTGATTTAAAATAAAGTTTTGTACAAGTTGCGATTCGAAAAAAACAACTTAATTAAAAATTCTGAAAATAGTAAGAAATCGAAGCGAATTATTCATTGTTTTTGTTTATGTGGCAATGTCTTTTCATGTGATATGAAATCATTATAAAATCTGCCAGAAGTTTAAAAGTCCGACCAGTCCAATGGATTTATATTCAAAACTTCTTTTTTTATCTATCTAACGATATTGACATCTAAAGATATTGACTGGTTTTAAACCATCGCATCGGTTGAGTAACCCTGCACAATTACGATCCACGTATCCTAGCAACCGTCTAACTCAGTTGATCGGCGCAATCGCACCTGCATTGACCGACTTGACGACAGCTCTTTGAATTACTAACAATATTTATTTCCGTAAATTCTGACCTTTGAACCAGTAACAAAATGTTGCAGTAGGTTAAAATTAAGTATTTAGTTAGTTTACAAATACGAATATGTGGTTACGGACGTGTAAACGGACCAGTGATAACTACAGAGTGTTGAAAGAGACTAATGAAAGTGCTACAGTGTGTAAATACTCGTCGAATAGAGTCATAAGGAATATAAAACACATTGTCCAGTATTTTGGTATGTTTATTCTTTATTACGAAAGTAATACACACAAACACAATGAGAGCTCGGTGGCTCAGTGGTTGGGTCAATGGACTTGCAATATGGAGGTCCCAGGTTCGATTCCCAGCTAGGGCAGCCATGTACCAATGAGTTATCCTCGGTTTTTTCGACGGAAAAACTTACGTACATTTACCGAGTGCTCTCAAAACGGTGAAGGAAAACATCGTGATGAAACCTGCATGTCGTTGAAGAAAAAAAAATCATGTGAAATCCGCCAACCCGCACCGGGCCCGCGTGGTGGATTATGGCCCGAGCTCCCTCGATGTAAGGGAAGGTCTGTGCCCGAGCAGTGGGGCAATATAAATAGACTGATGATGATGATGATGACACACAAACACACACACGTGTGGCGTATTAGCTGTATAACAGGGAATTACTGGTTCTCAAGATACAGGTTAGACCTAGTTTGAGAACCAGTGGCCAGCATAGTTATTTAAATACAGAGTGTACATTAATTGTTTCAAATAAATTATTATTATTACTTACATGTCCCGGGGTCTCGGAGTCGGACCTAAGTCGCATGTCATAGCGCGTTACACCTCGTGTAAACACTAACATAGTTTTAAATACTTACTAACACCTATATGGTATTTGTGATTGCAATAAATCATTTGAATTATTTAAAAAAACGACTGCTTACTTTGATTAAATTTCATAGCCTATGTCACTCCTACAATCAAGACGAATCTAACGACACCTCATAGTTAAAATCCATCAAGCCGTTTAGGCTGCAGGGCGTGCGAAACAGTTATATATAATACATACTCACTCACATACATACATACACTCGAAAACATAATCCTCCTTGCGCAGTCGCGTAAAACGAAGTAGGCATGAACCTCAGATCATTTACATGAGGCATAAATAATTAGTACAATAATAAGTATTTGATAGTCAGCTTTTTAGGGTAGTCATAGACAGTTTTGAGTACAAGTGGAGTTTGAGTTCGGTCTTACAATTGTCAGTTTTTATTACAATTTTGAGTCGCAAGTGCTCACGCTGAGTTCGTGCTCAAAACTGTCTATGACTCTCCTCTGAGTGTAATATTGTATGTATATTTGTACTTAACAAGCGACATACTCGAATGAACATGCATTATTCTCAAAGAGATTGTATCGGACGGATCAGTCGCGTCAGCCTTGGTCTTAATTGCATCAAATCCATTTCAACGCTATCTGGTAGTGTACCATCACTGTACTCGTCTATGCCTTCAAGGTCAAGGTTACGGGTTAATGATGTCCCCATCTCCCCGATTGGAGATACTTGATAACTGCATTATGGAAATTTTATAATTTTGAATGCATTTCATTCGACGCTATTTGTTGGGGTTGTTAGTCAGCGTCGCTCTGGCATCCCCCTTGGGGGTCTGGACAGGCACTGCCTGAAAATCAGCGTCACAGTCGTACCTGACACAGTGACATTTATGCTGAGACAGCATGTTATTCCGGCGCTGCACACCACCACTACAGCGATAGTTTAAGTGTATATGTATATTTTATAGTAGGTATTTGTGTTTGTATGGTGTGTTGTCTGAATAAATGTCTTTTCTTTCTTTCTAAGTATCCAGAAAATAATATCTTACATCGCAACTAGGACTTTTTCAGAAAATCTGTGTCGGCAACTAGTTGCGTACTGGATAAAACTATTCTATTGCAACTAATTGCCATGAAATGGAAAAAAAATCCTCTATCGCAGCTGGTTGCCAATCTCAGTAGCCGGCGGCTGGAAGGATCTCGCCTTGTGTACCATCACTATGCTCATCTGTGTCTTCAAGGTCAAGGTTACAGGTTCAAAGCTTCGGGCTAATGATGCCCTCTATCTTTGCCCTGAACGGAAATACTTGATAGCTTCATTAAGGACGTTTTCCTGCCTTATTTTAGATCAATTTCAACGCTATCTCGTGTACCGATCACTGGGCCTTCAAGGTCAAGGTTACGGGTTCAAGGTTGCAGGCTAATGATGTCCCCTGTATGTTGTACTCTGATTGAAAATACTTGATAACTGCAAAGGAAGTTATTTTCCTTATTTGATTTGATTGAAGTTTGCAGTCGAGTATTTTTAACAAGGTTTTATGTTGAAAGTGGTTTTTTTCTTCTTTATATGTATGTTGTTAGAAATATTTATGCTTTTAATTTAAATCCTGCTGTAATATTAAAGTGTATTTCAACAATATTATAACATTGGTAATTAACTTATGCTAATTGACTAACATTTTTCGAATGCTTATCCTCATTAAAAATTGTAGTAATAATGGTAACGATTCTGGTTTACTTTATATCTTGTCTTACGTCTTTAAAATACGCTACCGCTCTATCATAAGGGATAACTGTATTTTTAGACATGTATTTCAATATTTTCTTAAGGGCCTTCCATGAGCCAACTAGCGCCGCCAATCTTTAAAAAATAATAACTTCCAATTTAATCAATTTTATTAAAAAAGCTATGTACACAATCTTTATTAGGATAAATACTATTTTTCAATATACAATACATGGCATAATTGCGACAAGCTAAGTAGTAGTTCACAAATATGCCAAAAACGGCCGGTTTTCGCAATTATGCGAACTACAACTTACCGACATTGAATCACGTTATAAATAAGCATTTAAAAAATAGTATTTATCGTAATAAACATTTTGTACATAGCATTTATAATAAAATTTCTTAAATTGGAATATATTATTTTTTTAGGCCCTTAAGAAAATTCACTAATTTTCTCCTCAATCACTCCAACTAAATTGTGCTATGAGCGGCCACCACAATAGTCCAGAGGTGAGGATCGAATCTGGACCGCTGGCGCCGCAGTATATCACCATAGCCACTGGGCTACTGTGACTTGTAAATTTAAACCCAAACCAAAATGGCTACCCTAATGCATTGTATTATAACTATGACTAACAGTACATGCATGAATATAACTAATGATACATTTTTCTTCTCTTTTTTCCATTTCCTCTTGTTTTGTTATGTTTATCCATTTATGTGCTTAAATTCCTATCGAAAATGTTATATAAAAATCGATTTATATTACAATAAAATAATTTACACTAATTTACCGACAATCGTATTCAATGAATTATAATTATAACTTAATTCTTTTTTGACATCTGTTATCAAATACCGGAAATTTTCCTGCTCGAAATAATTCCGGACGTCAATTGTTTTATTGGCGATAATTTTAAACAATGACAAACAAATGAAACTGCGTGCTTGTGAATATTAAAACAATTGTTTTAAGCAACCTTTTAATTTACAAAAACTATGTATCTTGTGTCATTTGTATCAACAAATACGAATATTTATTTTAATCGATTCATTGTATTAAAATGTGTACTCTTATTTCTATAAACTGGAAATCAATTCGTATTTTTTTTATATAAACAAATACATAAAATAATTCCTAAAATTAATTTCTTGTGTTATGTGTAATTTCCTTATATCATATTTATCATCAAATACATCGGTAATCGGGATTAAACCCGTCCCATTATTCTGTTAACGTCGCGTAATGACGACAATTTTCTCCTTTCATACGCTACGTGGCGCCTTAATTGATTAATGCTTCCTGCTGGACACATCACTCGGTTACTGCGTGATCTATTTCTGTGCCATTGTTGTATGCTATTTTTAAAACTACAATCGCCCTTAATCACTAAAAAAATCACAAACAATAATAATTGTATCTTAATTACCGGAAACTATATTATTTAAATGAAAACTAACTCAACCAAAAAATCGTAAAACATATTTGTCTTGTAATTACCGTAAATTTTAAATCTAAACGAAACTATATTTAAACCCAAACTAACTTATGATAAAATCGTTAAACACTAAAAACTTGATTGTATTATAATTACCGGAATTCCGAAATATGAACTAACAAAATCGTGAAATACTGAAAATGATTACATCATTCTAAATACCGGAAACCTGGAATATCTGAACTATCTTGTAATAACATCTAAAAACACATTTGCATTGTAATTACCGGAAATTCCAAATATGTCAATACCTATTTCATTCAAACAAAAATTCAAATAAAACCGACAAAAATTCCCAATCCTGGCAATCCTATTCCATTTCCGAATTCCCCCGCCAACCTTGTGTTACGTAAACCAGCCCAGACCCACAACACAATTTTCACGCACATAGATGGAACTTACGAAGAAGAATACAGCTGCTGGCCACCAGCTATCTGCATGATCCTGATCTCCTTGGTGGAGATAGTACTCTTCGTCTACGACGCGACGAAGGGCAAGACAGACGCTACAGGACCTATAGCACAGATCTTCATATACAACCCTTATAGAAGACAGGAAGCATGGAGGTTCCTGACGTATATGCTTGTGCATGTTGGGTAAGTTTTGTAGAACAGTCATACTGTGACACGCTGTCTTACCAACTGAGCCACCACAGGCCACGCCACGCCCAGTTGGTAAGAGCGTGTCACGGAATGACAAGGTCGCAGGTTCAAGTCCTGCCCACGGCAAGAATTTTTTCATCATGTTCTAATTTATGCACCGAGCATGGATAATGCGTAATTCAAATTCTGAACAGTCATACTACCTATACCGCAGCCCAAATCAAGTGTCTTATTTTGTAAACAAATATGATCGTCTAATTACCTGTTGTGGTGTAACACTGAAGGAACTGATTGATCGAACCTGTTCATCATTGTGAAAATAAAGTGATCCGATCTAATAATGTGAAAATAACTATGCAATAATCACAGAACGGCTAAAAGTATTAGTAGAGTAGGGTAGTTTTTGTTTACAAAATAAGACACTTGATTTGGCCTTCGGTATATACCGAGTTTTTTGTTACTTTTTCTCCTCAGCGTTGTCACCTTTTCCTTGCAAAGTGGTGTAAACGTAAATTCAAAAAATATGTTGACGTGCAAAAATGTACTCAACGTGCTTACTTGAAATAAAGAAATTTGACTTTTTATACATACTCACGCCTGCTTCTGCTAGGTAGAGACGATGGCCTTCCATTTGCTACAATTCTGAAACACAACAGTCTCTTCATCCACATTCACCACTTTGTTCATCATCATCATCAGTCTATTTATATTGCCCCACTGCTCGGGCACAGACCTTCCCTTACATCGAGGGAGCTCGGGCCATAATCCACCACGCGGGCCCACTGCGGGTTGGTGGATTTCACATGCCTTAGATTTTTTTTTTCTTCTACGGCATGCAGGTTTCATCACGATGTTTTCCTTCACCGTTTTGAGAGCACTCGGTAGATGTACGTAAGTTTTTCCGTCGAAAAAAACCGAGGATAACTCATTGGTACATGGCTGCCCTAGCTGGGAATCGAACCTGGGACCTCCATATTGCAAGTCCATTGACCCAACCACTGAGCCACCGAGCTCTTTGTTCAGATTAACTACAAAAAGAAGGAAAGCAGTAAATCGAACTTGAGATTTTTTTAAACAACACAGAACTATTAAATTATCCTACAAATACTCTGCCCATTGTATTGACATCTTGTTTCATAACTAGCATTTATTTATTATTTAATAACTAGCAGTTACTATTGACAACTAAATTGACTTAATCACTTCTTTACTAGATTAAACTAGAAGCGACTATTATGTATACAAAAATTAGTATCGTTTTAAGCTTTGCAGTGATTATTGCATAATTATTTTCACATTATTCGATCGGATCACGTTATTTTCACAATGATGAATTTCAATCTCAATCAGTTCTTTATCATATTTGTTTATAAAATAAGACATTGCTGTGGGTTTTAAGTATAGTTCGCTAACGTATTAAATATAAAGTTTCCTATTAGAAAACATAGTAAATAAAACAGTAAATATTTTTCCTCTTAGATTATCTAGTGTTTATTCACGTTAACTCGCGGGAAAAATGAAAATATAATTCGGTCGCCGCCACTAAGTCGAATCCTAAACCTAAACGCAACTGTCACTGTCGTTCATATGTTACATCGCGTAAGAGCGAGCGGGACGCCACCTTAGAGGCTACTAATATTAGCGTACGCAATCTGGGTTCACGTACGGACAACAGTCCACCGCACCCGCATATTCTATGAAGCACTTATGTTATCTAAGCAGAACAAAAATAAATTATTGACACAATCTTTCTTCTATTCCAGTGTGGTGCATTTAATAGTCAATCTACTAGTCCAATTGTTCCTCGGCGTGCCACTAGAGATGGTCCACCGGTGGTGGCGGGTTACCCTGGTCTACCTGGCCGGGGTGGCAGCAGGCTCCCTGGCCACCAGTCTCACGGACCCCAGGGTCTATCTAGCGGGTGCTTCGGGAGGAGTCTACGCGTTAATAGCCGCGCATATTGCCACTATTATTATGGTTAGTATCCATCATGATGCAGGCCACCAAGTTTTAGTTAGTATTTATTTATTGGTATTTTTTTGCTCCAATGTCCCGAGTTTTAACGATCTGTAACCTAAAGCCTATGAGAGAGGTCGGTGGCACAGTGGTTGGGTCAATAAACTTACGGAGATTCCAGGTTCGGTTCCCAGCCAGGCCAGTCATTTATATTATTTTTTTATTTTTAATTTATTGGAAAACCAACGGCAATTATCAAAGGGTAAGTTAGACAATATAAAACTGATAGCCAATTACAGGTTTTCGCTGTTAGTCATGTAGTTTTTCGACGGAAAAACTTACGTACATTTACCGAGTGCTCTCAAAACGGAGCGCCGGATTAATAACTTCAAAACACATCTTTTCAGAACTGGTCTGAGATGGAATTCGCCATCATCCAGCTGCTTGTGTTCGTGCTGTTAGCGGGCGTGGACATCGGCACAGCGGTGTACGACCGCTACTTCAGGCAGCTGCAGCAGAATATTGGATACGTCGCGCATTTAGCGGGCGCTGTGGCGGGTAAGGATTCCAAGATCAAAACAACCATCTTTATTTATTTATTTATTTTATTATGTTACATTGGTTTGGCCACTTATTCAAATTCAAATGATTTATTGCAGTCACAAAGACCATATAAGTGTTAGTAAGTACTTAAAACTATGTTAGTGTTTACATGAGGTGTATTACGCGCCATAACATGCGACTTAGGTCCGACTCCGAGACCCCGGGACATGTAAGTGTACCCAGTGTCTCAGAGGACTGTCCATGGTATCCGCAATGCCCTTCAGGATGCTGTTATAGCTGCCGCCAACCCGTCGCATCAGGGACGCGACTCTTTTGCGTATGATGGCATGGAATCCGTCTACGCCGGCTTCCGCACTTAGAGCGGATGAGTGAAGGAAGGGTAACGAAAGAAATACACAGAGCGAATGTTGACGGAAGGGTCGGCAGAGGTAGACCGAGGAGAACGTACGGCGGCCAAATTGGCGATGTCTTGAAAAAGGGCCAAGTACGGTCTACTACAAACCGACGAGCATGCATGAAGAGATTGATGAATGAAAGCCAATCGTCTCTGCCTCAAAATAAAAATAAATTAATGGACTCGACAGTTCGTCATTTGCGAATGTTACAGAATATTCAATATATCATAGTCTTCTATCTTCCTTCAGAGGAGTCGCCGTAGCGTCACTCTGGACGAAGCAGCTCGACAGTCACGTTCACTCCCGAGCTTGTAACGGGACTCTTGATTAGAGCTTGAAACTTCAGATTTTGCACAAATTTATCCAATAATTTCACCATACTGTCATTTGCGAATATTTTCTGATTAATTTAACGTGAAATTAGACATGAAATCGGTACAAATTTGCAAGCGAAAAATTCTGTCAACGATGAGCGCATAGAGACGAAGCGGGGGACAGGGGTGCCGTATTAAAGAGATGCGTCCATGTCGATAATATAGACAGACACGGGGGACCTGTTACAGGTCTATGGGGTAAGTGGGCTGTGACTGGTTCTGACATAGTATATATTTTGTGCCAAAAAAAGCTTTTTTATTAGTATTTGTAATAAACTTATACCTGTCCATTCTACTTCCAGGTCTACTAGTAGGCATAGGGGTCCTTCGGAACCTGGAGAAGCGTAAATGGGAGAAGCGGTTGTGGTGGGCGGCGGTGGTGCTGTACTTCTCCCTGATGCTGGGCGGGATCCTCGCTAACATCTTCTGGACTGACCGGTTCCCGCCCCAACATATCTAAGTGCCAACTGGGATAGTATAATAGCAGTTATAAGTGCGGTTATAAACAAGTTGAGACATTTTTGTGTGAGATCGGGCGGAGATTAAACGTACGTGGAGGGATGACCTTCGCAAGATGGCTGGCAGGGACTGGATACAGAGGGCCGAACGTAGGGTTGATTGGCGCGCTTTGGGAGAGGCCTACGTCCAGCAGTGGACTGATACGGGCTGATGATGATGACGGACTGAGATTCGGATATGGCCCTCTTGAATAAAGATCGTCTAAACTGTCGGTTTAAACATCGGCTTCAACAAAAAAGCGAGTGTTATCCGTATAAGTAAACATATGCTGTTATTCATAAGCCTAACTAAACCTCACTTCCTTTAAATCGTGTTGCTATCCCTTTCACACTTCGTTAAAAAAGGTTAAGATAAAAAGGGACAGGGCTAAACGGTGGCGTAACTTTAAATCACATACCGCAGCCCAAATCAAGTGTCTTATTTTGTAAACAAATATGATTGTCTAATTACCTGTTGTGATGTAACACTAAAGGACCTGATTGATCGAACCTGTTCATCATTGTGAAATTAAAGTGATCCGATCTAATGTGAAAATAACTATGCAATAATCACGAGCTTAAAATGATAGTATTGTAGGGTAGTTTTTTTTTGTTTTCATAGATTTAAACATAATTATGTTACTGGTTTATTAATAAATAACTATATCAATTATCAAATACATAACAAAATAAAAAATTTATAAGTAAAAATCTTCAAAAAAACTCTGCCCATCCTGTGGGAGTGTGCCTAGAATGCTGGCGACGTTCCCCTGGGTAGTTTTTGTTTATAAAATAAGACACTTGATTTGGGTTTCGTTTTACATAAAACAGATTGCTAAATGTAGAGGAATTTCGTGCCAGAATGCAGCAAATGGATGTTAGAGCTTGAAATCCATGAAAATTTCAATGTATATGGTAGTGGTGTTATTATAATTATCTTTTAAGTATTGAAATTAGCACGGTCTTGTTAAGTGCCTTGTATATTATTTATAATTAAAATAACTTATATAATGGAACTTTTGTTCTGTCAGTTTATGAAAAACAAAAAAGAATTGAAGACATATTTGCTCGCAGAAACTTGTTTATGCTTTAACTTATCAGAAACGGTCGAAGACAGAGATAAGTATGCAGGGGGTCCCAATATGGTTGATATTTTCTCAAGAACTACTTAAGGGCCTTCATAGAGCTAACTAGCGCCGCCAATCTTGAAAAAATAATATCTTCCAATTTAATCAATTTTATTAAAAAAGCTATGTACGGTGGAATACAGAGAAAGGTGTACAGGAGAGTTTTTAAGGTTGCGATTTTCTAAAGAACTACTTGACCTATTGCAAAAATTCTTCCACTGTTTGATAGATAAAAGTGAAAACTATGTAACTGTAAAAGAATTATTAAATTCGGTCCAGTAGTTTTTGAGAAAATCTCAACCTTATTGAGGCCCCCTCAATAAATATACTTATCTCTGTCTTCGACTGTACATAATGTTTATTACGATAAATACTATTTTTTAAATGCTTATTTATAACGTGATTCAATGTCGGTAAGTTGTAGTTCGCATAATTGCGAAAAACGGCCGTTTTTGGCACATTTGAGACTACAACTTTACTTGTCGCAATTATGCCATGTATTGTATATTAAAAAATAGTGTTTATCCTAATAAAGATTGTGTATATAGCTTTTTTTAATAAAAATTAATAATTTGTAAGATATTATTTTTTTAAGATTAGCGGCGCTAGTGGGCTCATGGAAGGCCCTTGCGGTTAAGTCGAGTGGTGGTGGGATGCTCCATCTCTTTTTAGCAAAACGGTCTTTAGTATGAAGTTTGTATGGCGCTATTAGTAGGTGACGTCACGGCTACGGTACATCGTGTACTGTTTCTGTCTCTTTCTAAATGCCATAATTTCAATTTTGATTTCACAATTGATCATGAAAGACATTGCCACATTTCAATGGAGTTTTGCCCCACCTACAAAACTACGTGACCATTAAGCTGTACCTATCATTTTGTTGGGGATTATTACAGGTTTCATATTGCATAATCATAATCAGTATCATTTTCTACTACTCTCGTAACTCCTATAGAAGAATAACAAAAACAATGAATAAATCGATTCGATTTCTTACTATTTTCTGAATTCTTAATTAAGCTGTTTGTTTCGAATCGCAACTTGTACAAAACTTTATTTTAAACCAATCATTATAATAAAAAACGGCGATATTTTTACATTTATTCGCTATCTTGTACAACTTGCGGTTGATGGTGGGGCAGAATCGGGCATGGTCATTTGTGTCTATTGTGTAATGAATAATGATAATGAAAAACATTTAATTTTCGATACTCTTCATTATTTGCCGTCTTTAGTCGTCTATATTATTTTAAAAAAAATACATGTGAAGAGTTAAATTGAATTGTACGAAGAATTGTATAAGTATTATCCCACCTATGCCGTCCTATATTTATAAGTCATATGTCAATCAGTAGAATCACGGCCGACTATTCACCAACTAAACTGTTATTATTTTATTTTATTAATGGACTCGACTGTTCGTTATTTGCCAATGTCATGTTACAGAAAATTCAATATATAATAGTCTTCTATCTTCCTCCAGAGGAGTCGCAGTAGCGTCTTCACCCTGGGTAGCCGCGTCTTCTTGTCTTCATCCAGAGGAGACGCCGTAGCGTCATCACTCTGGACGAAGCAGCTCGACAGTCACGTTCACTCCCGAACTTGTAGCGGGAACTCTTGATAAAAGCTTGAAACCCCAGATATTGCTCAAATTATCCAACAAATTCACCATACTGTCACTCGCGAACATTTTCTGATTAATTTAACGTGATATTAATCTCAAAATAATCACTGTAGACAATAAAACAAAAATTATCAAATAATTTTGCAACCGCCGTTTCCCGCCATTTTCAAGAGAACCAACTAGAGCTATAGTTATTCAATTTCCTGTTAAATTACCTGGTATAGTACGGCCGTTTTAATAGGCCCGATATGACACATGACAATATGACGTTAATAGTGATGTACCCATAGGTAACGTATTAGTAATTGACTAGCTTTTGTCGGCGGCTTTCCTTACTAAAGATTTATTTTTAACTGTTTTGTATTTAATTTGATACAAAGATATCCATCACACCGGTTTCATTCTGATATTAAGGCTGAACGAAAGTAACGAAAAAGAATTTTCCTGTGATGATATAATAGCGATATTAGTAACTGATACCAAATATCGTCACTTAGTATTTTAATCTCTTCTCTACGATTTAATTCGGACGACATAACACTGTAACTGTGCTTCATGGAAAACTAAATAAATTTTTTTCATAAGAATGAATGTGAATTGACTCTGTTGCATGTTTGAAATTATTACGAAATTCTTAAATTTTATTATTTTTGTACAAAATGGATTACGTAAATGAGAATTCAAGATAATAATTATTTATCCGTAACTTGTGCACCGTTTCAAAGTTATGTCGGCCGCACCGGCCCCAAACGTCATATCGGGCTTTTCTCGGCGGCTCCACTATAATGGTAATTATTTTTCCTATTTGATAACTATTTATATAATATGAACAAGGGTATTTTTACGACGCCTATATTTAAAACATTTTGCCTTTGTCTATTGTAAATTGTGCCTTGATATCTGTACATATGGTTGTGTATTGTAAACTTTAGATGCATTTATTCCGCTGAGCCTATTTTGTAATATACAATTTACGTAAATATTTGAATGACCTAAGTATTACTTGGTATTACCAGTATTACATAATTTCTATGGATATAGTTTTAATTATACATATTTACATATAAATAAGACTTTTTTATACAGGGTGTAACGTAAATGGTGTATGAAGCCAAAGGGAGGGTGTTCAGTATCGGTACCTCAACAACTTTTCGATTTTCGCAAATTTATTTTTTGACTTTTCATACATTTCGTACCGGTCAGCTGATCGATTTGTATGAGACATTTGTTTTTATTCGAAAAGTCGTAGAACAAAATTTGTTCAGTTACCGATACTGAACACCCTCCCTTCGGCTTCATATACCATTTACGTTACACCCTGTATAATCAAAAGTAAAGTCGAAAGCACAAGAAAGTAATACTTTTGTAAAAGTCCTAAAAATAACTTATAATTCAATGATTTATTCATTGTTAATGAATAAATCGTTTTGGTTTTTAAATCTATGGCTTAGCCTGTTAAACCTTAGTTAGCTAAACGACTGAATAAGCCATTAATAATTAGACAATATTTATTTATGCCTATGTGTGTTATAATGAATACTAGGTACAGTCGAAGACAGAGATAAGTATACAGGGGGCCTCAATAAGGTTGAGATTTTCTCAAAAACTACTGGACCGAATTTAATAATTATTTTACAGTTACATAGTTTTAACTTTTATATATCAAACAGTGAAAGAATTTTTGAAATAGGTCAAGTAGTTTGTCAGAAAATCCCAACCTTAAAAACTCTCCTGTACACCATTCTCTGTGTTCCACCTATTGAATCACGAAGCATGCTATCAATCCACAGTTCTGTATTAGATTTGCCTAGGTAATCTAGGTTCGATCTAGGCATGATTTAGGGCACAACATTGCCTTGCCTTGAATATTGTGTTCATGTTTATTGTATGTGTAGAATATTGTTGTGTTGGTTATATTCTGAAGAAAGTGTCTTATTTTGTAAACAAATGAAATCGTACAATTACCTGAAATGTATTACAAGAAAAATGTATGGGACAGTTTGCTTTTTCGTTAGCATTTATGTCAATCCCAGATGTTTTTTTTTTATATTCTACTAGCAGGTCGGAGTGTTTCCTAAACGAACGAACCGAATTTCTTACGTTTCATCCATTAATCTCCTATAAACAACTAGATACACAAAAGGTCTTACTAAAATAATTTATAAAACGTCCAAATAAGGGTCCATTGTTAACGTCCTAATTTGACAGGATGTTGACCGGACAAAAAAATTACCTTGACAAAAAATCATCCCCAAAGAGCCTTCCGATGTTATTATAAAGGGGGGGGGGGGATCTCTTCTTGGGGGTTGCCTCTCCAACTAGTGAAGGTTGGCAATAGCTCATCATAGTTGTGCCTATCTCTCGCGAGGCGGAACAGGTCTGCGGCGCTCGCGATTCCAGTCCATTCCCGGATGTTACGCAGCCACGACTATTTCCTGCGACCGATTCTTCTCTTTCCGGCGACTTTTCCCATCATAATAAGTCGGAGCAGCTCATAGCGCTCATGCCTCAGAGTATGTCCTAAGTACGCCACTTTACGCTTCTTGATTTTTTACAAAAGTTCGCATTTTTTGTTCATCCGTCGCAGAACTTCGACCCTTAGCGACACTCTAACCCTGGATTTCATAAATAACATTACAGTTCATGCCACAACAACCGCGAAATGGACTTTTAAAACAAATGTTCAGCTTAAAACTACTACGAAAATATCCGTTAAGCCTTAGCCTTCGTCATTCAAATAACTCGTCAGCAAAGGTTACGCTAAACGCTAAGCGCTAAGCGACGCGACGTTGCCATGCTGTATCGCTATGGCCAGTTTTTCGACCAGTTAGAATCCGGAGCGAAACTTTAAAACGAAATCGGTTTGTTGTCACTCAATAAGCCCATCGAATAATGTAAAAATAATTATAAGTAATAACTTTTGTTAACATAATAAGACACTGGCGTTGGCTCTACTATAGTTGTTTTAGCGTAGGAGTATGTGGAATTAGCGTAAGTTCCTGTATTATAATGCGAACATGCACAGTTTAATTTATGTTGTGATTATGGTTGAAAATGAGTTGAATTAAATGCCATTAAATTTTTTTATGTTTTGTTTCATTGTCTTGAAAAGTATGCGGATGGAAAAGGAAACAACTTTTTTAAATTAAGTCCCAAGTTAGAATAATAAGATTAGAATGACAGGATTTAGGAAAGAAACGTGAATTGGTTGATGAGAAATTACCACGAATAATGTACCTACCGATGTATGTTGGAACTTGGAAGTTACTCTAATTGTTATTATAAAAACAGTCAAAAAACAATTGCATTTTTGCCTTAAGGTGCTCCCTCACCGGGAGCATTCGCGTGTAATGTAACGTTGCAGATTCGACTTTGAGCATTACATTACAATACTACCTCCCTGACTGACGCTGTTTTTCTCCCTCACTGATGTAATGCTCGAATCTGTAACGTTACATTACACGCGAATGCTCCCGGTGAGGGAGCACCTTTAAAGGTACCCTTATTTTAGTCCTATGGGATATGTAATCGTCCCGGATCAAAATGACCTATACTAGATGAAGAAATAAAACTAATCTAACGGCATTTAATACATCTCCATCAAGCTGTAGGCGGCAAGTGTATGTCGGTTACTTTGTCATACATAAACTCGATAAACATCTTGCGCGTACACCCTAATTGGAAAGTAGATAGTCGTATTCGATTTTGTTTTTTTAATTTTTTATGGCAAACGTATTCGAATGCAGACACGTCATAAATGACATTTTATTTTAGGGTTACCAGTATTACTTGTAATTCCTCGAATTCTAGCAATTTTGAATAATGGAGTTTTTACAAATAAAAACCTAGCAGCCAACAACAATGCCAAAAATATGCAGCACGGTTACGAACTTGTTGTCACAGGCAGTGCGGTAGGGAAAACTGCCGAAACTTTTGAATCGTCCTTATAAAACAATTGTACGTACCTTGTTCTTCACAATATTCTGTAGAAAGTAATAATAAAATCTGTCCTTGGACGATTGAGACCAAATCTAACGACGACGGGCCTTCGTGACGGGCTATGAGGTTCTCACGATCTATTCCGCCATAACCCACGTAATGGCGAAAAATTAGTTTAGTGAGATGAATACATCAGATGGAATTCCGTCGTCTCTGCCGTTCGTGCTGCCGTGCCGGCCGACCGACCCCTACCTACCTACCTAACGGGAGTTTGTTTGAGTGTAATAATCAAATTAGAATTTTATCTCTTAACATGGCAACACAACACCTTTCATTTCTGCTGTCAGTCAGCTGTCGCTGTCGTAGTCGTGTGAATCATTTCCATATTTCCTTTTTTATCAATTTTTATTATATTATTTTGTTATCCGTATACAATGTTTACTTTGATAAGTGTCCGAAGTGTTTACAACTCCATATAAACCAAACAGTGTCGGGAGAAACCCGCTAAAGTGAAGTAAAAGTACAACATATCGCAAACATGAATTCATACCGTCACACATTTATTTTTTTGCTATTCTCTCTATTTATTCCCTCGTGTGTGCCAAGATCTCTTGAAGAGGACGACGAATCTTTTATAACTACTCCTAAATACCCGAAATACGATGATTTAGTTAAGCTTTTTGGAGAATTAGAGAGGTCTTATCCGGATTTGGCGAAAGTGCATTCTATAGGGAAGTCCGTTGAAGGTCGTCAGCTTTTGGTGCTGCAGATCAGTGAGGATGTGACGAAATCGCACCCTGGCCGGCCGGCGTTCAAGTATGTGGCCAACATGCACGGAGACGAGTCCATAGGGCGGCAGCTTGTCATATATTTAGCCCAATACCTTCTACTCAACTATGGTAAAGAAGACCGCGTTACGAAGTTGGTTAATGGCACAGATGTGTACTTGATGCCGTCGCTGAATCCTGATGGCTTTGAGAAGAGTCGGGTAAGATATTTTAATTTATATTTAAACATAGAACACCAACAGCCGACTTGAAGGCATTGATGCATGTGGAGTATTTTAGAGGAAGTGAAAGTTGTGCCTGGATCGGAGCAATTGTTTATTATTATTCTGTGGTTTATGGCATCTCTTCGTAGAATTCTGCCAATGTCAAGTCAAGACACACGAAGTAGGTGATCTTTCTGTTGCAGCCAACTACATAATTGAAGTAAACCTTTAATTGCGTATGCTAGGCCTTTTCATTGAACAATACCATTCAATCTGTAATAAAATTGGCTGTCAGTTTTGTACTATGTTTTCTACCTTTGTATATTGTAATTGTGATAATTGTATTGTGTGAGGTTTAATGGCGTGTATATGAAGATACCTATATCCTTCATCATCATATCAGTCCGTATCATTCCACTACTGGACATTGGCCTCTCCCAAACCACGCCACCAACGAACCCGATTCTTGTCCCAATTAGGTTCTAATTCTCTGGTAAGAAGAAGACGACTTACCGATCGGAGTCGGTAGTCAGTTTTGCTCTTTTCCATGTAATTATGTAGCGTACTGCTTATACGATCGGTAAATAATTGGAACAGCCATTTATACTGTAAATTCACCTAATTAAGGCTTTACCACCACGAGAGCTCGGTGGCTCAGTGGTTGGGTCAATGGACTTGCAATATGGAGGTCCCAGGTTCGATTCCCAGCTAGGGCAGCCATGTACCAATGAGTTATCCTCGGTTTTTTCGACGGAAAAATTTACGTACATTTACCGAGTGCTCTCAAAACGGTGAAGGAAAACATCGTGATGAAACCTGCATGTCGTAGAAGAAAAAAAAATCTAAGGCATGTGAAATCCGCCAACACGCACTGGGCCCGCGTGGTGGATCATGGCCCCAGCTCCCTCGATGTCAGGGAAGGTCTGTGCCCGAGCAGTGGGGCAATATAAATAGACTGATGATAATGATGATATTGTGCAGTTGGTTTCCAATAACTAAGAATTTCGAAAATAAAATCAATTATGTATAATAATTGAGTTCACAACATAAAGTTAAAAAAAAAAAAAAATTACAACCCAACTAGCAGAGTCACCCGTCAAACAACTAAGATTATCAAAGAATACAAACACCTATTCAATGAGGATGTCCTTAAACGCTTGCTTAGGCCAAGGGTAATGCAGCCGCCAAAATTGTATGGTCTACCAAAAATACACAAGAACCACGCACCCCTGAGACCTATTGTTAGTCAAATTGACTCACCCACGTATGAGTTGGCAAAACATGTCGCTAAGACATTGCAGCCACTGGTGGGCAAGACGTCATCCTACGTGAAAGACTCCAGACACTTCGTGGATATCATAAGGCAGACCAGGGTTACAGACAGTGACAAGCTGATCAGTTTTGATGTGGAATCTTTATTTACAAATGTTCCCATTTCAGAGTGTTTGAATGTGATTAGCCTGAAACTCCAAGATAACAATACCCCATCTGACATAGTCGTGCTATTGAAACACTGTCTGTCATCGAGTTATTTCATCTACCAAGGAGAATACTACCTACAAATTGATGGTGTGGCCATGGGTAGTCCAGTAGCACCAGTAGTAGCCAATATGTGGATGGAACACTTTGAGGACCTTGCAATGCGCACCGCGCCACCGATACCCATAAAAATGTGGAAACGGTACGTTGATGATGTCTTCGGTGTGCTTGATGGTGACAGTGTAGACATTGAACGGTACCTTAACCACCTCAATTCGGTACACGAAAAGGTTAAATTTACCCACGAAGTCGAAGAAAACCGCTCCCTTCCTTTCTTGGATGTGAAAGTTGTTGTCAGACCTGACGGCACTCTGAGCCATTCGGTGTATAGAAAACCTACACACACTGACAGATACCTCCATGCTGATTCTCATCATCATCCCGCACACCTGCAGTCAGTTGTTGCATCCCTTACCAGACGAGCCTTCGACCTGTGTGACGAGGACCACGTGGAGAGGGAGTTAACACACGTAAAGGGCGTGCTCAGAGACAATGGATATGATGGGAAGTTCAGAACACCAAGAGCACCTGCAAAGAGACGAATAAGGGTTGACAGACAGCCGGCGTATCTACCTTTCGTGAGAGGGGTAACAGACCGAATAGGCAGACTGCTTTCAAAGATATCCATCAAAACAGTTTTTACCCCGCACACAAAGGTACAGAGAAGCATGAGATCGCCCAAGGACATTTTTCCGCTTGAAAAACCTGGCGTCTACAAGGTCGACTGCAGCTGTGGTAGTTCCTACATTGGACAAACAAAACGCACGATCGCCTCCCGGACTAAGGAGCACATAGCTGCGGTCAGAAAGAACGAAGCGCACAAGTCAGCCGTAGCACAGCATTTGTTAGAGTCGGGCCCTAATCACTGGATTGAACTTCACAATCCAAAAGTATTATCGACAGAACGCCATTATGTTCCCAGATTAGTACGCGAGGCCATTGAAATAAAGAAATACAGAAATTTCAATCGCGACGATGGTTTTCTGTTGTCAAAAACTTGGAATCCAGTGATCGACTTATGTAAACGAGGCACAAAGGCGAGTGCGTGCAAACGAGCGGACATAATTAGTTCTTTTTGCAAAATGGGGGTACCTGCAAATATCAACAACTTTTCTCAACGCAGTCAGCGAACACGAAAGAGGGTAGATCGTTTTGTGTCACCCTTCTGACGTTTAACACTCACCGACTTCAGTCTACTCGTGACCATGATGGCTGCAATGCTGTCGAAATATCGAGACATCAATAATAAATGTTTAACACGGTAATTCCCGTTTTATCTAATTAATATATAAAGTTAAAGTTCTACAATGTAAAATCTTAAGTATTTTTGTTATACAAATAATAAGATGCTGGTGGTGAGATCCACAAGCTGTTATCATATCACTAATTGACCCCAGATACCGCTGTGCATGTGCAAAGTGCATTGCGGTCACTGACTGGCCATTTCCAGTGCAGTTAACTGATATGTTGCACTGCAATACTGCAAAATACCTACCTAGTTTTGTTATCTCACAAGTGACTTCACCTTTGCCATTGTAACTAAGGTGAAATTGATGTTGGAAATATCTACACGTTTACAGGGTGTAAAAGAGTGTATCAGTAACAACTTTGTTCAACTACTTTTAAATGACAATGCCAAATTCTGCCCCACCATCAACCATATAAAAACAACTTAATTATGAATTCAGAAAATAGTAAGAAACCGAAGCGAATTATTCATTGTCTTTGTTATCATTTTCTACTACTCTCACAACTCCTACTGATTATGATTATGCAATATGAAACCTGTAATTATTTGAATTACAGGTATAAACGATGTATTGCAGTCACAGAGACCATATAAGTGTTAATAAGTACTTAAAACTATGTTAGTGTTTACATGTGGTGTATTACGCGCTATAACATGCGACTTAGGTCCGACTCCGAGACCCCGGGACATGTAAGTGCACCCAGTGTCTCAGAATCGGACTGTCCATGGTATCGGCAATGCCCTTCAGGATGCTGTTAGGGCTGACGCGAACCCGTCGCATCAGGGATGTTTGCGGAAATCGGCGTAGACGGATTCCATGCCATCGATGTCGAGATCATCGGTCAGCTCCGCTTTGGTAATAAGTCCCAACAAAATGATAGGTACAGCTTCAATGGTCACGTTGTTTTGAAGGTGGGGCAAAGCTCCATTGAAATGTGGCAATGTCATTTTCGTACAACACTTTCTTTCGACTTTTCATACATTTTGTCACATGACGCCCCTGGAAGGCATCCTTGATACATGTTTTATGCATTTAAATAGATTAATTATTAGCCATATTAGAGTCACCTCTACATTTCGCGTTTTCTTTTAAATCGGACCTCAAAATTTTTCTCTATGAGTTTTGGTGTTCACGGTGACCGTACAAAATTTTCTATAAACTCATTAGTAACTACATGTTAATAGCTAGAGCATTATTATTATAACTTCGTCGTTACATGTTTAAAGTTGTATTTTCCCATTCAAACAAATCATTCCACCTGTGTAAATATTCATGTGACTACCTAAGTCATATTTTGTCTTTGAAATGTGAATATACTTACGTAGGGATGTTGAGATTCAGGGTACTCCCATGATACCTCCGCTTAAGGGGTAGACCCCCGAGAAGGGCCCACGAGGGCGGCCGCGGACGAGGTTGTGCTATTTGGCGCTGCGTTCCCACAACGTCGTTCCAAACGCGATGCGTTGAACACCTTGGGGTTTAGTGGGTATAGGACCGTATTATGGCGGGAGTCCCACATACTCACGCCCCTCCTCATTGGCGCGGTGAGATGCGAAAAGCATTTAAAAAAAAGGGTACTCCCATGATATCGAATGACAGAGTCAGATACTCTCAGCTCAGCCCAAAGTGACCTCAGCAACTCAAAAGATGCTCTGTCGGTCCCGCACAGCCTGTCGTGTGACTCACGATGGTTGGCATGATATCGGCTAGACCTAGTATCAGCCACTAGGATTTGTTTGGACCTGGTTCTAGCTGGAATAATATACCAGCTAGACCTAGTACAGTGGCGGACTAACGGGGTGGCGGAAGATTTTGCTTTGCCGCCCCGGGCCTCTGACGTGCTTAGTCCGCCGCTGACCTAGTATTACCCGAAAACAATCGGCTTATACTAGATTTAACCAAGAGCATGTGGCTACACCTAGTTGTAACCGGCTAGAACTAGGCGTAGGCGCACTTTGGGTTTTTATTTATTTATTGGAACTCCAACAGATTACATGTAAGCGTATATATGTAAACGATATAAATTATGTTCTAACATGCAACCAGTGGCGTAACAATAGGGTGGCATGACGGGCAAAATGCCACGGGCCCCGGGCCTGAGAGGGCCCCCAGAGGGCCATGAACAGAAGAAGGAACCTAAAATTGTATTATTTCAAAATTTAGTTAGTAAGCTAACTAAAAATGTATCGCGATTTGAACACATTCAGAAGCATAATTCATTTTGTTAAGTAAGTTTTATTTTGCTACACCCAAGATTGGGTAAAATTGTATCGGCACTTTATTAAATATATGTATAAAATCTCTGTATAATAACCTGCAATTGAAGGCAAATAAATGAAATGAAATAAGAAAACTTCGCTCAGTTTTAGAAATCGCGTTTCCATGGAATGAATGTAATTGTTCCCAATTTCAGTATCTTGCAACCTGCAAATGACAATGCCAGATTCTGCCCCACCATCAACCGCAAGTTGTACAAGATAACGAATAATGTAAAAGTATCTCCGTTTTTTATTAAAATTATCGGTTTAAATTAAAGTTATGTACAAGTTGCGAGTCGAAAAAAACAGCTTAATTAAGAATTCAGAAAATAGTAAGAAATCGAAGCGAATTATTAATTGTTTTTGTTATTCTTCTATAGGAGTTGCGAGAGTAGTAGAAAATGATACTAATTATGATTATGCAGTATGAAACCTGTAATAAGTCCCCAACAAAATGATAGGTACAGCTTAAATGGTCACGTAGTTTTGTAGGAGCTTTGCCCCTCCATTAAAATGTGGCAATGTCATTTGTTAAATTTAAATGACGCCAATTTATTAGAAAAGACTTTAGAATTTATTGATATTTTTAGAACATTGGTTTTTTTAATGAGGAAGGGCCCCATTCCATTAATTTGCCACGGGCCCCCGACAGTGTAGTTACGCCACTGCATGCAACCCAATTATAGGTGAACACATCATTCACTTTAATATATAGTACAATTTAGAAAATAACAGTAAGTCTATTTTAAATAAGTTATTGAGAAGAGGACTGTATCTTTGACTTAAAGTTGAAAAGAAAGTCATGATTAATGTCAAGATCGGTTTTGCTATTGAGGGTGTTGTAACTACGAACCATTCTGTGAAAGGGAGCGTGCCTACCGAGGTTGGTTCTCATGAGGGGCACAACAAATGTATCGGTGAGCTTTCTCCTGGGTTCTAGCCGTAACACATACATATGTTCAAAATGTAAATAATTTTTATTTTGTCTCCACTTTTTGACGCGATCTGTCTCAATTGACATTTAGCTGCAGTTTTAGTGCCCTTTAGTCCCAGGTCGTCCAGTGACGAGCCAGGAATTGGTCAGTGGTCCGGGAGTAGATTGTCCTCCGGTATTCTGCGTTTCAGCCTTCTTGTCTTAGGGTCTGTTTGCCAGCTGGTTTGGGTGAGCCTCTATTCTCCTCCTGTAGGTGTTTGTAGAGATGATAATCTCGAGATTATCACCTCTACAAAATAAAACGTACACGTAGTGCATCTTTGCAAGATGCAAAAATTAAAATAAAAAAGTCATAATTAAATGGACGTATCAGGAGACTGAACAATTTATGAGAGTCATTTGCTAAGCGCTAATCAATCCTTACTGCTTATCTCAAATTATTGAAGTATATGTATACGCCTGTGTTTGTTGATTTGCATTTGAAACCAATGTTATGAACTAAATGTTAAATATCTAGTGTACCGACAACGTAACCTTGCAATCGCTCCATTGCCCCCACGGGACAGGCTTGGCCTAGTGTGGGGTGCACTGTAAAAATTATCTGCAAATACTCTTAATGTACTAAGACTAAGTGATTATTATACCAATCCATATATGTAATTCTGTTTCTTGTACATTATTAATAAAATTATTATTATTAAAAATGATATATATTTTACTGTTATGACTAACAAGTGATGTGCAAGTTACGTTTAAACGGAATGAATTAAATATACTGCCTCTTCTGTTTCCAGGAGAACGAGTGTGATTCTCTAAAAGGCTACGTGGGCCGCAGTAACGCTAAGGGCGTGGACCTCAACCGCGACTTTCCCGACCAATTCGACAAGCACAAGGCTAATGACGACGAGTACTTGTACGGTAAACGGCAGCCGGAGACAGCGGCGTTGATGCGATGGGTCCTGAGCAAACAGTTTGTGTTGTCGGGGAATCTGCATGGCGGAGCTGTTGTTGCGAGTTACCCTTATGATGACTCCAAGTAAGTATACTTTATCGCTATGACTTTTCAGTTGTATCGAGTCAAATCTTCTATAAGTTATGTCTGTGTATTTGTGAGAACCTGTAATAGGCTTTTGATATTTTCTTGCATATGCGCTATGCGAAACGAAAATCTAAATGATAAATGGAGAAAAATTATCTATCCAGTAATTGTGCAATTAATGGATAGATAATTTTTCTATAGATAGATGTCGCTACCGTCCCTCAGACGAGAATATGGAGATAAAATTCACGATCTGGATACGAATCACGATGGCTCTGTTGGAATAGAGCGTGCCACGGAGGCGAGGTCCCGGGTTCGAATCCCGGTCGTGATGAATAATTTTTCTCCATTTATCATTTAGATCTAAAAGATGTCACTAAAAACCACTATTTATAATTTTGTTGACAAACAAACAAACCCTATTTATTACATACCGACAGATAGTTACAACTAAAATGTAATAATACTACACATGTATTGTTTTTTTTACGATTCCGTACCTCAAGAGGAAAAAAGAAAACCTTATAGGATCACTTCGTTGTCTGTATGTCCGTCTTTGATCTATAAACAACTAGATACACAGTCTGCCTTCTAAAAATGTCCGAGCTCAAAGTGTTACACTTGATCTGCTGTTACCTGTACGTCCACGCGTTTCTAAGGCAGGACAAACCGACCGCCGGACATCATTGATCTCCTATAAACAACTAGATACACAAAGGTCTTATTAAAACAATTTAAAAAAAACGTCCAAATAATGTCCAATAAAGCAAATGAGGCTCCATTCATCCGTTTGGACCTTCTTTGCGCTCGGACATTTTTAGAAAGCAGACTGTGTATCTAGTTGTTTATAGAAGATCAATGGTTACAGTGAACTTATTTAATAATGAACCTCAAATTATTCCAGCACTGGCATAGAGTCTGGCGTCGAGAGTCGTACTCCAGACGATGCACTATTCAAGCACTTAGCTAGTACCTACGCGTCACGGAACGCTGAGATGCGGCGCGGGGACGCCTGTCTTCCGGAGAAGTTTGAGGGCGGACTCACTAATGGAGCCAAGTGGTATAACGTGGAAGGTACGTTACTCGACGTCGGTAGTGCAATTTTTAATTTGATTTTTAGTCGCGAATTTGTACGGTCCTATAAAGAGAAAGGTGTATAGGAGAATTATTAAGGTTGAGATTTGCCCAAAAAGTACTTAGGTTTAGGAATCGGGTATCACGTGAGTAACGCTGTACTAATAAACAAAACTCAGTTCTCAAGAGAACTGTCAAACTCACACTTGACAACGTATTTGCTGATTGCAGGCGAACCGCGACGTTTACTTGAGTTCTTCCACTTGAGAAAGACATCACGTGATACGCCCTCAAGATTGGTTGATTAATAAACGGCATACTTGAGATGGTGATCACGTCTTGAGAGTGTATCAGCTGAATTCGTTCTTGAGGACGGGTTTGAGCCCAGACTATTAATACGGGCCTGAGTCGCGCACTATTTGCTCAAGATTGGCCTATTAATTAACGACGTACTTGAGTTGCTGATCATGTATTTTGTGTCACCTGAATTCGAATTGAGAGCAGCTTTTCATACTTTCCCCGTCTCCATTTATCCCTCCCACCTCCAGAACCATCCCAACCTACCCCATCATCGTCTGGCGCATCCCTTGAACCAGCCCACTGCCACTTCAGCCTGCTGATCCTATGAGCAGCGTCAACTGCTCTTGTTCCCAGGTGGCATGCAAGACTTCAACTACCTCCACTCGAACTGCTTCGAAGTGACCTTCGAGCTGTCGTGCTGCAAGTTCCCCGGCGCCGGCGAGCTGCCCCGGTACTGGAGGGGCAACAAGGAGGCGCTGCTGAGCTTTATCGAGCAGACCCACATAGGGGTTAAGGGGTTCGTCGTGGATGAAGATGGGGAACCGGTTAAGGTGAGATTGGAATTGATTTTGTGCAATTGCATCGTGTTTTAGACGATCTCTACAAGGCCCACGTAGTGGCGAAAACCTGGCGATGGATAGTTTGCTACATTGAAGGTATGGGGAGGGATGTTAGATGAATTGGATGATGATTGCTATTGTATGCCAGGATATGTGTGCTATTGTATGCAAAGTATTTGTGTGCTATTGTATGCCGGGATATGTGCGCTGTATGCCAGGATATTTGTACTATTGTATGCCAGGATATGTGTGCTATTGTATGCCAGGATACGTGCGTTGTATGCCAGGATATGTGTGCTATTGTATGCCAGGATATGTGTGCTATTGTATGCCAGGACACGTGCGCTGTATGCCAGGATGTGTGTGCTATTGTATGCCAGGATACGTGTGATATTGTATGCCAGGATACGTGCGCTGTATGCCAGGATATTTGTGCTATTGTGTGCCAGGATCGCAGCAGATGAAAGTCCATCATCTCTGCCTGTACGGGAAACAGTTTGTGTATATTGGTGGTGGGTGGAAGGGTTGGTAGAGGTAGACTGAGGGAGACATACGTCGAGCAGTTGGCGGTGTTTTAAAAAAGGTCAGACGGTCTACTACAAACGTAGCTTGGGACGTTCCCCGACCAGATGGGGAGGTATGCCCCCGCAAGGTGGCTGGCAGAGACTGGATGCAAAAAAACGAGAATCGGGTTGAGTGGCGTGCTTTGATAGGCCTACGCCCATGCGTGGACTGATACGTAAAGTACACATATCTGTTTAGGGGGCGGGGGGGGGGGGGGGGGGGGGGGGGTCAGAAATGCGCCTGCCGCCCGCACCTCTCTCGGTCCCCGTTGTCGCCCCGCATCCCTGTACCGCGTAGGCGAAGACTGATTTAGACGGTCATACTGTAAAGTATTATTCCACGATTGACATCAAACACCTTTTCCAGAACGCTGTAATAGAAGTGGAAGGAATCAACCACACTGTAAAAACGGCTGAGCATGGCGACTACTGGCGCTTGCTCTTGCCGGGGGATTACAAAGTCACTGTTGTTGCTTCTGGGTGAGTAACATTCCCAGGTTCGATTCTCAGCCGACGAAGTGCGCACTTTCGTGTAAAATTTTATCATATTTAGTCATCATCATCAGTCTATTTATATTGCCCAACTGCTCGAGCACAGACCTTCCCTTACATCGAGAGCGCTCGGGCCATGATCCACCACAGGCCCAGTGCGGATTGGCGGATTTCACATGCCTTTTAAACGTCAGGGGGGTGACCGCGACTTCAATCGTTATGATTATCGTTTTCATTTTGACACTTGAACGATATACGTTGCTGCGTTTCGTTGTCGTTTGTTAAAACTTGCAAAAACTTAGCAGCAATGTATAGCGTCCATGTGTCAAATTGAAAGCGATAACGATTGGAAGTCGCGGTCACCCCGCTGAACCCGATAAATGTATGTCACCCAACTGGCGACGATTTGGCTACATCGCCAATTTGGAATATCAATGTGAATTGTTTGGATATGTAGCTGGGGACGTCGCACTGACGTCCCGGTGAGATAGGGTTCTTAAATTGAGGATGACATTAAAAAAGAATTATCTCGAAGGGCTTTTGAAAATGGCGGGAAAGGACAGTTGCGAAATTATTTGATAATTTTCAGTTTAATGTTTTGTGTTTAATATCACGTTAAATTAGTCAGAAAATGTTCGCGAATGACAGTATGGTGAAATTATTGGAGGATTCATGCAGGATCTGCAGTTTGGCGCTATGGTCAAGAGTCCCACTATAAGCTCGGGAGTGAACGTGACTGTCGAACTGCTTCGTCCAGAATGACGACGCTACGGCGACTCCTCTGGATGAAGACGCGGATACCCAGGGTGACGACGCTACGGCGACTCCTCTGGATGAAGAGAAAACGATATTATATTTTGAATATTCTGTAACATGACACTGGCTATAACATATGTGTGCTATATTATGCCAGGATATATGTGTGCTATTATATGACAGGTTCGTTATGGGTGCTATTGTATTGTATGCTGGTATCGCAGCATATGGAAATTTCATCGTCTCTGCTTACCCCTGTGAAAAAAGGGCGTGAGCTCATGAATGAATGAATGACATTGGCAAATGACGAACTGTCGAGTCCATTAATAAATTATTAATAATAATAATTATCTCTTTTTAGCTACATATACCCGGCACCGGTATCAGTGACGGTGCTACCATCTGAAGCGATGACTGTGAACTTCACCGTCCACCGTCGCCCGCGCCTGGCTGACGGTAAGTCGCCCGTGACCAACCTGCGTTACCATGACAACGCCGGGGTCAATGTACTTACTCACTGCTGGGTGTTGGGCATTAATTTGGTGCTGGTTTTCCTAGTAGAGGCTTAGGGTGAATGCGTACTTGTTCGCGCTGCAACGAATTTGTTACAATTTGTATGTGGTCGCCTTAGAGTGAGAATCTCGGCTGGTTAATTTGGAGTATTTTCAAGAGGAACAAAATAGAAATACTTTTTTTGAAGAAGACAAAAAAATACTTTCAGTATAAGTGCTGTCACTTAAAAATATTGTTGTTTTAAGGAATAGGATTCCGGTAGAACAGTAATTAGATAAGCTAGGTCATGTTTTTTAATGTTAGTGTAACGAATCGCAATATTAGTGAGATTAGTAATTTGTAGTTAATTAATTGATAATAGCTTAATTTATTTGATTTCAACTTTATTGAATTCTGTTTTGATATTTTCTTGAATATGCGCTATGCCATGGCTCGAATCCCGGTCGTGATGAATTTTTTTCTCTATTTATCATTTAGATTTTTGTTTCACATAGCGCATATGTAAGAAAATAGCAAAACATATGAAAAAGGAACGCGTCATCAATTAAAAACATGATTTCTAACTGCAATGTTAGACATGAATTTGAGTAATTGCACAATTACTGGATAGATGTCGCTACCGTCGCTAAGACGAATATGGAGACAAAATTCGTCGACCTGGGTACGATATCACGGTGGCTCTGTTGGAACAGAGCGTGCCACGGAATGGCGAGATCCCTGGTTCGAATCCCGGTCGTAATTGATTTATTAGTCATTACATCATGGAGTTATCAGTATTATTTCATACACGTTGCTCATAAATCTATTATTTATTGTGATATTAAGAATTAGTTAAAGTATTACTTGTTGACTAGTTAAGTTTTGTAATCGTAGTTAAGTTATAATTTAGTCATCTCATGGAGTCCATATTTAAATTATTTATATGATTGCTAGATACTCGATATATTTCAATTTTAGACTTATAAAACGTAGTAAATAACTTATTGAATTTGTGCCAAAATTAAATTGGTTCTGTGATGATTTTTTAAGACTTTGTACTTATTTTGTATTTAATATTTAGTAATGTTAAATAGTTAAATGACAATGCCAGATTCTGCCCCACCATCAACCGCAAGTTGTACAAGATAACGAATAAATGTAAAAATATCTCCGTTTTTTAATAAAATTATTGGTTTAAAATAAAGTTTTGTACAAGTTGCGATTCGAAAAAAACAGCTTAATTAAGAATTCAGAAAATAGTAAGAAATCGAAGGGATTTATTCGTTGTTTTTGTTAGTCTTCTATAGGAGTTGCGAGAGTAGTAGAAAATGATACGGATTATGATTATGCAATATGAAACCTGTAATAAGTCCCCAACAAAATGACAGCTTAAATGGTCACGTAGTTTTGTAGGTGGGGCAAAGCTCCATTGAAATGTGGCAATGTCTTTTGTAGCTAAGCGTTTAAGACTTAATAATGTATTTATACAAATATACAGTGAATATTTGACGAGGCCTAATTAATTTTTTTTATGTGCATTGCAATGAATATTTGTAAACCGAAGCCCAAATCAAGTGTCTAATTTTGTAAACAAAAACTACCCTACCCTACTAACATTTTAAGCTGTTCTGTTCTTAGAATTTGTGCCAAAATGTTAATTATTCTGACATCGAGCTCTAAATAAAATACAGTTTTATTGGCGTGTTTCAATCGTTTAATATTCTGTTATTTAACTATATTTTTTTTGATTTTTGTAAATTTCTTAAAAATTGAAATATTGTAATTAGAGTATCGTAATTGTCCATTAGTTTACTTTTAAGGTGTGGTATTCGATTCCCACCGATGGACATTTTTATTCTGCTTGTTTTATAGTTTAAAATGAGATTTTATTATAATGTATGATAATAAAATAGCTCAAGACATCGTGCAAAAAAATCAATTAATTATTTTACCCCGCAAGAGACTATGAGTTATTTCATTAGCATCTTATACGGTTAAACACATAGAAAGGTGTACAGGAGAGTTTTTAAGGTTGAGTTTTTCTCAAAAACTACTTGACCTATTGCAAAAGTTATTTCACTGTTTGATAGATAAAAGTTAAAACTATGTAACTGTAAAAGAATCATTAAATTCGGTCCAGTAGTTTTTGAGAAAATCTCAACCTTATTGAGGCCCCCTGTATACTTATCTCTATCTATTACTGTTTTTTTTCTTCTGAATTTTTGGTAATGGTTTTTTCGTCTTATTTTATGCTCTGTTGATTTGGCCCTTTTACTTTTTTTTTCTTTGTACGATTATTTTATTAACCTCTCCCTGTCCTGATAATACATTAGTTAGATTTGTAGATTAAAAACAAAACAAAATACTAACAAAAAGAGATACTCCTAACCTAAATTCAAAGGTAAATACATCAGCCGCTATTTAATTGCACAAATAAATATATATTTTACAAAAATGCTTATATTTTAGAAGGCTCTTAACTACAACAAATATCACACACTAGCTAAATTGTGCTCATACACAGACTAAACTTTGTTTACACACATACAAAACGTGCTTACACTCAGGTTAAATTGTGCTCATACACAGGCCAAATTATGCTCACGCATAGGCTAAATTGTGCTCTGTACACTGGCTAAACTTTGTTTACACACATACAAAACGTGCTCACACTCAGGTTAAATTGTGCTCATACACAGGCTAAACTTTGTTTACACACATACAAAACGTGCTTACACTCAGGTTAAATTGTGCTCATACACAGGCCAAATTATGATCACGCACAGGCTAAATTGTGCTCATACACAGGCTAAATTGTGCTCATACACTGGCTAAACTTTGTTTACACACATACAAAACGTGCTCACACTCAGGTTAAATTGTGCTCATACACAGGCTAAATTATGCTCACGCACAGGCTAAATTGTGCTCACACACGGGCTAAATTGTAGTCACACACTGGCTAAACGTGCTCACACAGAGACTAAACATGTTCATACATAGACTAAACGGCGCTCACACTGTCTAAATGACGCTAACACATTAAACTATGTGCTCACCCTGGCTAAAACTGCTATCATAATGGATAAACTATGCACGCTCGTACACTAAACTGTGCTCACACACAAGCTAATCGGTGCTCAGACACAGACTAAACTGTGCTTACACACAAGCTAATCTGTGCTCTTCAAACAAACCTATACAGGCCTTGAATTCATTCGACAAAATTAAATGGAAGGTTAGGCTTGTGACATACATTAATTCTGCACAGCGTTTAAGTAAATTAAAGAATTTGGGAAAAATAAAATAAAAATATATACTTATAGTAAACTCAATTATCAAAAAAAAATATTCATTTGATGTCCATCGTTACTGTGCTTTGGACTTTTTACATTTTAAAGTATATTTTCTTACAACGATTTCTTTCACTGGAATTTGACCTAATGGTCATTGTGTGACTTGTGACATACTTAGTTCAATTTTTTTTTGCAATTGTGATTGTCGAAAAAACCTTACCAATTTAATATTTATCATGAGTACAACCCCCAATTTCAATTTGTCGAATGAATTTAAGGACACTCTAGTTACAACAGTGCATTTGACGCCGATCTATAAAGTCATTGAAGCGTGATTACCAATACAATTTATTTATTATTATAGGTGGCATAACCAGAAACATATATTGCAAGTAATTTCACATATATTTATTACACTTTAAACTACGCCAGTACTGCTTTTATTGAAGTAAAATTGCTGGGCAAATCTTCAGAGCATATCAGGAGACCACGTCACAAGATCGATGGTCTGTCCGCAGCGGACTTCGTGCACCACGACTACCTGAAGATGGAGAGGTTCCTCCAGGACCTTCGGGACGCGTACCCCAACATCACCCGTCTCACCAGTATCGGGAAATCTGTTGAAGATCGAGAGTTATATGTATTGGAAGTTACTAATGAGCCTGGGAAACATATTGCGGGTAAGTCTATATTTATATAATTCGAATAAGAAATAACATAAATTACTGGGTTCTCTTGAAAATGGTGGGAAACGACGGTTGCGCAATTATTTGATAATTTTCCTTTTAATGTCTACAGGGACTATTTTGTGTTTAATATCACGTTAAATTAATCAGAAAATGTTCGCGAATGACAGTACTGTGAAGTTATTGGATTATTTATGCAAGATCTGAAGTTTCAAGCTTTTATCAAGAGTTCCCGCTACAAGCTCGGGAGTGAACGTGACTGTCGAGCTGCTTCGTCCAGAGTGATGACGCTACGGCGTCTCCTCTGGATGAAGACTTGAAGACGCTGCTACCCAGGGTGAAGACGCTACTGCGACTCCCCTGGAGGAAGATAGAAGACTATTGAATATATTGAATTTTCTGTAACATGACATTGGCAAATGACGAACAGTCGAGTCCAATAATAAAATAAATAAATAAAATAAATTACTACTTTCCATACATTTTGTATCGAAATATTATATATAAACGGATATCACTCACTTATATTGTTGAAGTCTGCAATTAGACCGAGAGTTTCGACCGATTTTGACGGTCTTTCTCAAGGTGAGCGCGCCACGCCCGCTCGTCGCCGGTGACGTTTCTTCGTGCACTACGGATCAGCGCTCTCTGGGTGCGTTCCGAAATAACTTGTCCCGCCGACGACGGGGCGCTCGATGGCTGTAGCTATTCCATGTGATGGTGGATGGTTAGGAATATTTATTCCTAACGGCCCAACCAGGTGGACAGCTCAGGTGGGCGGTGAGGAACGTCCCGACGTTGTGGTTTTGTACCGATCACGAAATATGATAGGTCGAAAAATAGTCTCATTACAAATGTTGTTTAGTTACCGTTTTAGATCCCTACAGCACATTTGTTTTGAATAATAACAGTTTAACTTAATTCTAATTATTCATCCGCACGAGAGTTAAACTTACTAACAATAGTAATAGTTACGTACTGTATAGTTATTAAGTAATCATTGTTTTAAAAGATGTGTTGCTGAGAGTTTTTTTGCCACTTTTTCTCCTCAGCGTTGGCACCTTTTCCTTGCAAAGTGGTGTAAATGTAAATTCAAAAAATATATTGACGTGCAAAAATGTAACAACGTGCTTACTTGCAATAAAGAAATTTGACTTTGACTTCATAAAGTCATAACATAAAGTACCGTGGTCAGCAGAGACGCCGCTATACCAGCGATATAGCACCATCCCTGTCACGCACGCTTATACATTTTTAACGGACTTCAAAAAAAAGAGGAGGTTCTCAATTCGTCGAAATCTTACACCACCTCACTGTATTTATCTTCACAGGAAAACCCGAATTCAAATATGTGGGCAACATGCACGGTAACGAAGTCGTGGGCCGGGAGCTGCTCCTCCTGCTCGCCAAATACCTCTGCCAGCAATACACCAGCGGAGACCAGAGGGTCCAACAGCTGCTCAACACCACTCGCGTCCACATACTGCCCAGTATGAACCCCGATGGATACGAGAAGGGGCATGTTGGTACGTTTATGAGGCAAACTATCTTACAGCCGGGCCCACAGACCGCTTGCCCCATAGACCTATAACAGGAGGGCGCCCTTGTCTGCCCGCACCTGAGCGCCAAATTGCTTCGCAACACGTGTAACCTAGAGATATTATCGACATGGACGTATCTCTTTAATGCGGCACCCATGTTCGTCTCTATGCGCTCATCGTTGACAGAATTTTTCGCTTGCAAATAACAATGCCAGATTCTGCCCCACCATCAACCACAAGTTGTACAAGATAGCGAATAAATGTAAAAATATCTCCGTTTTTAATGAAAATTATTGGTTTAATATAAAGTTTTGTACAAGTTGCGATTCGTAAAAAAAACGGCTTAATTAAGAATTCAGAAAATAGTAAGAAATCGAAGCGATTTATTAATTTTTTTGTTATTCTTCTATAGGAGATGCGAGAGTAGTAGAAAGTGATACTGATTATGATTATGCAATATGAAATCTGTAATAAGTCTCCAACAAAATGATAGAGCTTAAATGATCACGTAGTTTTGTAGGTGGGGCAAAGCTCCATTGAAATGTGGCAATGTCTTTTGTACCGATTTCATGTCTATGGGTAAGTGGTCTGTGGCGCGGTTGCGGCAAAATATCAAACATATGATAGAAACGTATGATGCACTTGTGCTTTAATATCCTCGGGTGGCATTATGTGTCCACCTAAGGCTCGGCTTCTGCTGTGAATGAGTGCTTCACGCTCACAGAGGATGTGCATGGGGGTTTCCTCGGCTTCGCAGCAGAATCTACAGGTAGTGGTGTCGGACAGGCCCAATCTGTTAAGATGTTTATTTAGCATGCAGGTGTCCAGTTAAGGCTCGTATAAGTATCCTCAACTCCATACGTGGTAATTTCATCGCATGTGATGAATAGTTTTGCGAGTAATCAATGCCAAAATCATGCCCGGGTAGAGAGGGTATACCTCAAGGCCCGCACTTCTCCCCCGAAGTTAGGGGTGAAAAGACCCGGTCGTCGTCGCGAGTAATCAATAAGTGTTTTTGCGTGCCTCTGGCCAGCCACGGCATTCCAGACTATAACTTTACATGATGCTGTAATTTGGTTATTTTTGCAGGTGATTTCGACAGCATCAAAGGCAGAGCCAACGCTCACGACGTGGATTTAAACCGCAACTTCCCAGACCAGTATGGACCGACAATAGTAAGCAATAACCAATTTATTACCCATTCTTCAATAGGTCTAGAATGGAACACCGTCGTCCTCGAATCCGCTATATGCTTGTCCCAAGCAAGAGTGAGACAAAAGATATGCCCCGCAGCGGCGGTGTGAAGAGCACGACACAGTGCCTCGATATTCGTATTTTTATGAATTTTGCCAGGGAAACCAAAACTCAGATTTTTAAATACCGGATTTATATATTTTTTGTAAGAATAACTATTTAAGTTTAGACATAATTTTCGTTTTAAAAGACATGGAATGGGTATTTTTTTCTATCGAGCGAAGTTTGTCCAATCGTGTATCGGTAAATTACCTGTTCTAAACAGATACCCCAAGAATGCTATATCATTTTTTGAGACGTTTAATTTAAAGTAGTTAGTGCCGACTGGAATGAAAAACTGAAAATCCGCGCTCACGCGGCCTTAAGTGTCTACGCGGACAGTTTTCCGGCAAAAAATTTCATACTTTCTGACATTTCCGATTAACGTAGCGTTGCCCCGTAGTTGTCAGTGCCGCTAAAGATAAACACGGCCGCGTGTCGGGTCCATTGGTTAATTCGTCTAAGGAGTCGAGCGATTACATGACCAGTTTAAGTTATCATGACGAAGTTAACTTTTGCCGGGCCAGCTTATAGTGGTTACCTAAGCATTCAGAGTCCTTAATTATTATTTTCAGAACAATGAAACTCCCGAACCAGAAACTCTAGCCGTGATGAACTGGTCTCTGTCCTTACCTTTCGTGCTGTCCGCCAACCTGCACGGGGGTGCGTTGGTGGCTAACTACCCTTACGACGGCAACCTGGAGATGGATAACGGTGAAGAGAGCCTCTCGCCAGATAATTCGGTCTTCGTGCATTTGGCTCATGTTTATTCTGATGTAAGTATTTTGTCTAAATGATGTTACCCTCACTTCCCTTACCTCTTAATTGCGTACCTACATATAGGTATTATGTACGTTTATTCCCACTAGTTCAGTTGTCCAGTTCAGTTAACTGAACTAGTGAGAAAAAAAATCACACTAGTTCAGTCAACTGAACAAATGGGAAAAAAAATCTCACCATGTTTTGATATTTTCTTGCATATGCGCTATGCGAAACATAAATCTAAATGATAATCGAAGAAAAAAAAATCGGCACGGAATGGCGAGGTCCTTGATTCGGATCCCGGTCGTGATGATAACTTTTCTCCGCTTGTCATTTAGATTTTCATTTCTCATAGCGCATATGCAAGAAAATATCAAAACATATGAAAAAGGAACGCGTCATCAAATAAAAACATGATTTCTAACTGCAATGTTAGACATGAATTTGAGTAATGGCACATTTACTGGATAGATGTCGCTACCGTCCCTCAGACGATAATACGGAGACAAAATTCACGACCTGGGTACGATATCACGGTGGCTCTGTTGGAATAGAGCGTGTCACGGAATGGCGAGTCGAATCCCGGTCGTGATGAAAAAAAAATCTCCGTTTATCATTTAGAATTTATCTCTAGTTCATTCAACTGAACTAGTGGGAATAAACGATTATGTACCGAATCTCTGTAATTGTCAGTCTGACAGCACATTTCAGAGGTTAAACCGTGTTTTCGTCCCTTTCGTACTTTATTAAAAACTTCAAGTTAGAAAGGGACCGAATGCTTAAACGGTGGACTGACTTTAAATCACGTTTATGGCTAACAGCTTATTACTTATTTCCCATTGGTCTCCTATAAACAACTAGATACACGGCTTTTTGAAAATGGCGGGAAACGAGGGTTGCGAAATTATTTAATAATTTTCAGTATAATGTCTACAGTGGGTGTTTTGTGTTTAATATCACGTTAAATTAATCAGAAAATGTTCGCGAATGACAGTATGGTGAAGTTATTGGAGAATTCAAGCAGGATCTGAAGTTTGGCGCCATGGTCAAGATACCCACTACGAGCTCGGGAGTGAACGTGACTGTCGAGCTGCTTCGTCCGCAGTGATTGACGCTACGGCGTCTCCTCTGGATGAAGACATGAAGACGCGGCTACCCAGGGTGATGACGCTACGGCGACTCCCCTGGAGGAAGATAGAAGACTATTATACATTGAATTTTCTGTAACATGACATTGGCAAATGACGTACTGTCGAGTCCATTAATAATAAAAAACTAGATTTATTTATTTATTTATTTATTTAAACAATATTGTCACAGCATTACAGTCACTTGACCAATGCGCTGTGCAATTCATATTATATTATACATCACTATAGTCTAATTTAATTATTAATATACTTATAGATACACAAAGGTCTTACTAAAACAATTTAAAAAACGTCCAAATAAGGGTCCATTGTTAACGTCCAAATAATGTCCAATAAAGCAAATGATTCATTCATCCGTTTGGACCTTCTTTTCGCTCGGACATTTTTAGAAGGCAGGCTGTGTATCTAGTTGTTTATAGGAGATCAATGTTATTTCCTGATTAAACTGACTCTTCTAATGTTACAGGCCCACCTGAAAATGCATATCGGCCAGCCTTGCAGAGGGCATTCCAAGGAGGCATTCAAGGATGGAATTACTAACGGAGCAAAATGGTAATACATGTTTTTTATGAACTAGCGTCTCGCCCCGGCTTCGCACGCATCATAAATATAGCTTATGTTACTCAGGGATTTAGCATTCTAATGGTGAAAGAATTTTTGAAATCGGTCCAGTAGTTTTCGTTACAAACATACAAAAATACAAATCTTTCCTCTTTATAATATTATTGTAGAAAACAAAAATTTACACGCCTGCTAGCAGGCTGAATACTGTGACATCCTGTAATTTATAACACCTCATATGACTGTATTCGAGCAAATAAATATTTCATTTCATTTCAAATATTGTGCATCCTGTACATAAGTAATTCCAGAGCCCTCTGTGCATCGGGAAGCACGTTAAGCATTTGGTCCTATTTGTTGTCGTTTGGCTTCAGCTGTCAGTTCATCCCCCTTACCTTGAAGTCTTATAGCAGTATTACTTTCATAATACTTTGTTACTTCGTACAATGACGACCTTAATGAGCTTACTTTAAGGTCGTCATTATACGAAGTAACAAAGTATTATGGAAGTAATACTGCTATAAGACTTCAAGGTAAGGGGGCTGGTCAGTGGCGTATAGGCGGCCGAAATAACTGACAATAGGTTTTGTCATTAAACCACAGATAGGAGTAACAATGAGCCGGACTCCTGAAGATCATGTGGCGACCTCGAAATCCGATCATAGGCTCGTTGGTCTGACGATGTACGTGTCGCAGCCAAGCTGAATTAACAGTTTAATTGAAATGCTAGGCCATTTCATTGAACAACGCTTTTCAACCACACGTCTAGTTTTTTAGTTAAATCAATTTGGCGAAACATTCAACATCACGGGTGACCTAAAAACCACTGTGACATTGAGTTAGTATGTTTCTCCGCTACGGCGGCGCTAAAGACGTTGTTCAATGACAGGGCTAGCCGTGCAATTAAACTCTTCAACCAGCTGACTGCGACTATCATCCATCTATTCTAAGCAATTATGTACTTACGTTATTTTATATATAATAAGTAAGTATGACTGTCCTACGCCTTGGGGCAACCCGTTCGTTATGTTGGACAAGATTTGAAATAAATAAATGAAGTCGCCAATTAGACCGACAGTTTCGACCGATTTCGACGGTCTTTTTCAAGGTGAGCGCGCCACGCCCGCGTCGCTGTTGACGAAAAAAAAAACGTCACCGTCGAAACTGTCGGTCTAATTGCCGACTTCAACAATATAAGTGAATGATATCCGTTTATATATAATAATAAATAAATGATTGTCAGGTACGCATTGTCTGGCGGCATGCAGGACTGGAACTACCTGCACACCAGCGACATGGAGCTGACGCTGGAGCTCGGCTGCCACAAGTTCCCGCCACAAGCAGACCTGCCCACGTACTGGCGGGACAATAGGGAGGCATTGATAGAGTTCATTGAACAGGTAATGCGGGAAAAAGACATTGCCACATTTCAATGGAGCTTTGCCCCACCTACAAAACTACGTGACCATTTAAGCTGTACCTATCATTTTGTTGGGGACTTATTACAGGTTTCATATTGCCTAATCATAATCAGTATCATTTTCTACTACTCTCGCAACTCCTATAGAAGAATAACAAAAATAATGAATAAATATCTTCGATTTCTTACTATTTTCTGAATTCTTAATTAAGCTGTTTTTTTCGAATCGCAATTTGTACAAAACTTTATTTTAAACCAATAATTTTAATAAAAAACGGAGATATTTTTACATTTATTCGTTATCTTGTACAACTTGCGGTTGATGGTGGGGCAGAATCTGGCATGGTCATTTCATGATTCTAAGTCAACGGGAAGTACCCTATAGGTTCTGGTTTTTTTTTGCATTTTCCTACAAATATGCGATAAAATGAGACATAAACGGCCATATCTTTTGATTGCGTTGACGTAGAAGTTTGCATAAGGTTACAGACCTGAGTATTTGGTATTAATTTCAACTTGATCCGTCCACGCGTTTCTGAGATATAGCCTTGACAGACAGACAGACGGACAACAAAGTGATCCTATAAGGGTTCCTTTTGAGGCACGGAACCCTAAAAACACTTTTTATGAGAAAGGGGAATGACCATCACCAGCCCGTATCAGTCCACGGACGTAGGGCTCACCGAAGGCGCGACACTCAACCTGATTTTTCATTCATCGTGCAAAAATGTACTCAACGTGCTTACTTGCAATAACGAAAAGACATTGCCACATTTCAATGGAGCTTTGCCCCACCTACTAAACTACGTGACCATTTAAGCTGTACCTATCATTTTGTTGGGGACTTATTACAGGTTTCATATTGCATAATCATAATGAGTATCATTTTCTACTACTCTCGCAACTCCTATAGAAGAATAACAAAAACAATGAATAAATCGCTGCGATTTCTTACTATTTTTTAAATTCTTAATTAGGCTGTTTTTTTCGACTCGCTAGATGTACAGTCCAAAACAGAGATAAGTATACAGGGGGCCACAATAAGGTTGAGATTTTCTCAAAAACTACTTGACCGAATTTAATAATTCTTTTACAGTTACATAGTTTTAACTTTTATCTATCAAACAGTGAAAGAATTTTTGCAATAGGTCAAGTAGTTTTTGAGATAATCTCAACCTTAAAAACTCTCCTGTACACCTTTCTCTGTGTTCCACCGTACAAGATTTTGTTTTAAACCAATAATTTTAATAAAATACGGACATATTTTTACATTTATTCGTTTGCTTGTACATCTAGCGGTTGATGGTGGGGCAGAATCTGGCATTGTCATTTGACTTTGACATTTAATTTATTGACTTTGAACCATTCACAGGTGCACAAAGGGGTACACGGGTTCGTCCACAGCCACATAGGCCATCCTCTAAGCAACGCGACAATCTCTGTGGGCGGGATACACCATACCATCCGAACAGCGAAAGATGGAGACTTCTGGCGACTACTTGTGCCCGGAGCGTACAATATTACTGCCAGCAAGCGAGGGTAAGTACAGAGGGGTACACGGGTTTCTACACAAATTGTATTGACATTCTCTAAGTAATGACACAATCTGTGTTGGCGCGAACAAAATATCTGACCAAAATTAAAGCAGTCGAGAAACTATTTGTTAATCAGTTAAGGTGCTCCCACACAGCAGCTATATAACGTTATAAAACATTGTGTAACACGATAACATTTTATAATAGCGTGTAACTTACAAGTAAAAAGTTAGACAACAAATGTTAAGCAACAGTCTCTAACGTTATATAGCTGCTGTGTGGGAGCACCTTTACCTATACCACAGCCCAAATCAAGTGTCTTATTTTGTAAACAAATATGATCGTCTAATTACCTGTTGTGATGTAACACTGAAGGAACTGATTGATCGAACCTGTTCATCATTGTGAAAATAAGGTAATTCGATCTAATAATGTGAAAATAACTGAGCAATAATCACAGAACAGCTTAAAATGTTAGTAGGGTAGGGTAGTTTTTGTTTACAAAATAAGACACATAATTTGGGTTTCGGTATACCTATTATTATTACGACGATCATCCTTACAAATATCACTACATTATACTTTTGTAAAAAAATGTGATGGTAAAATATTTTATTATTTTTTTCCTCTCCAGATACGAAACTATAACAGAACAAGTGACTGTGCCCGCAAACGGTTCCGTGAGCGTCAACTTCACTCTAATGGCCGACGACCCGCAACACTGGTCATCTGCGTACGACTTCCGGTGAGTCTGTGTGAGAGTGACTATTCGCAACATAGTTTAAAAGTATTATAGATGCAAGGAAATTACACTAACAACATTCATCAGCTCTAAATGACAATGCCAGATTCTGCTCCACCATCAACCGCATGATGGACAAGATAACGAATAAATTTAAAAATATCTCCGTTTTTTATTAAAGTTTTTGGTTTAAAATAAAGTTTTGTACAACATGCGAGTCGAAAAAACAGCTTAATTAAGAATTCAGAAAATAGTAAGAAGTCGAAGCGAATTATTATTATTATTCATTGTCTTTGTTATCATTTTCTACTACTCTCGCAACTCCTACTGATTATGATTATGCAATATGAAACCTGTAATAAGTCCCCAACAAAGTGATATATGAGCTTCAATGGTGTCACGCAGGTGACCAAAAACAAAGCTCCATTGAAATGTGGCAATGTCATTTTATGGTTTATGGTATTTGTAACTCCAGGCGGGCCAATCGCAAATGTCACTTGCACAATTTCCACGGCATTCCAGTTGCATGTCATCATCATCATCAGTCCACTGCTGGACGTAGGCCTCCCCCAAAGCGCTCCACTCAACCCTACTCTCGGCTCTCTGCATCCAGTCTCTGCCAGCCATCTTGCGAAGGTCATCCCTCCATCTAGTCGGGGCGTCCCACACTACGTTTACCCGTTCGTGGCCTCCATTCGAGAGCTCGTCTACCCCATCGGTTATCGGTTCTACGACACATGTGACCAGCCCACTGCCACTTCAGTTTACTGATTCTATGAGCAATGTCAACCACTTTTGTCTTCTGGCGGATATACTCGTTTCTTATTCTATCTAACAGAGAAATGCCAAGCAAGTTGCATCTAATTATTTTTAATCTAAGACTAAGGTTACAAATTCTTGACTAATGATTCGTCTCACGAAGTACTGAATTTCACGGAGTTGGTTAAAGAAAATCTCCCCACATTCCTTTTCATCAACATTTAGCCCGTAGTTTAGTTGCGTGAAATACAGGGTGGCCTTGAATCCATTCGACAAAATTAAATGGATGGTTAGGCTTGTGACATACATTAATTCTGCACAGCGTTTACGTAAATTAAACAATTTGGAGGAAAAAAATATTTACAATAAATCCAACTGTCACAAAAATTTATAATTTGATGTGTATCCTTACTGTATTTTGTAGTTTGTACATTTTAGGGTATTTAAAATTTTTTGCAACGATTTCTTTCACTGGAATTTGACCTAATTGGTCATTTCTAAGGTCATTGTGTGACTTGTGACGTACGTTCCACAGAGAAAGGTGTACAGGAGAGTTTTTAAGGTTGAGATTTTCTCAAAAACTACTTGACCTATTGCAAAAATTCTTTCACTGTTTGATAGATAAATGTGAAAACTATGTAACTGTAAAATAATTATTAAATTCGGTCCAGTAGTTTTTGAGAAAATCTCAACCTTATTGAGGCTCCCTGTATACTTATCTCTGTCTTCGACTGTACTTATTTGATTTTTTTTTGCAGTTTTGATTAATCGAAAAACCTTACCAATTTAATATTTATCATGAATACAACGCCCAGTTTCAATTTGTCGAATGAATTCAAAGACATGTATACGTGATGGTTTTACTTGCAATAAAGTAATCTGATTCTCATAGTCTACCAGAGAATCCAGTATTGCGACAATTTTGCCATAGAAAGTGTTAAGATATCTCCTCTCTTATTCCGCACTCCGTGGGCTACACGCGCTATGTTATTTGCACAAAGTGTACTGTACTTATATACCTATACATGTATGCCATTTATGTACTCGCTATATTCATAATTAAATGTATATGCACGCATATCTATTATTATATTTTATTGTTTTAACTGTCTGCTATTACTAATATTCGTTTTATACAGGGTGTAACTGAAATGGTATAGAGAGCCGAAAGGGGAGTGTTCTGTATCGATGTTCTACTACTTTTAGATTTTCGAGATTCTTTTTACTTTTCATACATTTCGTACCGGTCAGGCAACACCTCTTATGATTCGGATGCCAATTCATTTTCCGTAATAACACGAAATTGAATCATTTATTTATTTATTTTATTAATGGACTCGGCAGTTCATCATTTGCCAATGTCATGTTACAGAAAATTCAATATATAATAGTCTTCTATCTTCCTCCAGGGGAGTCGCAGTAGCGTCTTCACCCTGGGTAGCAGCGTCTTCTTGTCTTCATCCAGAGGAGACGCCGTAGCGTCATCACTCACATCATCAAGCAGCTCGACAGTCACGTTCACTCCCGAGCTTGTAGCGGGAACTCTTGATAAAAGCTTGAAACCCCAGATCTTGCTCAAATTATCCAACAAATTCACCATACTGTCACTCGCGAACATTTTCTGATTAATTTAACGTGATATTAATCTCAAAATAACCACTGTAGACAATAAAACAAAAATTATGAAATAATTTTGCAACCGTCGTTTCCCGCCATTTTCAAGAGAACCCCAAATTGAATCATGTGTCGTAACATTTCGGAAAATGAATTGTCATCTGAAACAGAAGAGGAATTTCGCAATACGGCCTTTTTAGACCCCCAGATCGATTTGTGTGAAACATTAATTTGTTTCGAAAAGTTGTAGAACAAAAGCTGGTCAGTTGCAGATACTGAACACCCCTTTATACCCTTTCCGTTACACCCTGTATAACAATATCAGCTTAGTTAATTTCAATAAACTGCGTACACAGTTCCATGATGAAACTAGTGGGATTTTTGTCCCATTTTCTCTTCCAATACATTTATGTCAATAACAATTTAATATTAATTCTTCACAATAGTATAAACCAGGGGTCGCCAAATGGCGGACCGCGGTCCGCATCCGGACCGCCGATCCATTTTGTGCGCACCGCGAGAACACAACTTGCACTACAGAGTACGTAACTTAATAAAAATGTATCCCCCGCATTATCTTTGTTGACATCAATTCGAAAACATTACTATACGATTACTGATTAACGTCTCCAGGATTTAATGTTGCTTTTTGTGCAATTTTAATCATGCTTGCACCAATTTTACTCCAAACTTCAGACAGATACCAAATCCGCAACAAAAATTTTATTTTTCTCATTGATATGTAAAAAATACCATTGTTGTTTCGGTATTTACATTTGTTAAATAAATATTTTTTCTATAAAATGTGCGGACCGCGATGGTCATTTCATTTCTTAAAACGGACCCCGAGCGAAACTAATTGGTGACCCCTGGTATAAACCATACTATCACCTCATCCAACAGTAAGCGTCTTATTTCGTAAACAAATATACGTCATACATAATTTTAAATATAAGTCCATTCCCTACATCCATTATTTCTTTATTATATATTTATGATAATAATAGTATATATAAAATATTAGCTGCATATATAGAATTAAATAATATAAAACTATGATATTTACTTATTTTTAAAAAAAGCTTTTTGTTATTATATTTTAAATATTTATTAAACCGCAATCCTCTCCTTTTTTCAAAATTCCGTTCTATTTATTTTTAATTCTATGGTTTCCCAAACTTTTAACTTGTAAGTGGCTAATGCAAGCAAAGCCAATAAAAAAAAGGTATATAAAATATTTAACCATTTGAACGCCAAAGACGGCCATAGCCTACAACAGGAAATCGTGACATGAACGCCATGTCACGATCAGTCAGTTATCATGTCAAATTATTCTAAAATGTCATTTATGGCGGCGTTGAGAGTGCATCACTTTCTAACATGACGTGACATTCCAAAGGATAATACAATGACTCGTATACCGCAGCCCAAATCAAGTGTCTTATTTTGTAAACAAATATGATCGTCTAATTACCTGTTGTGATGTAACACTGAAGGAACAGTGATCAAATCTGTTCATCATTGTGAAAATAAAGTGATCCGATCTAATAATGTGAAAATAACTATGCAATAATCACACAACAGCTTAAAATGTTAGTAGGGTAGGGTAGTTTTGTTTACAAAATAAGACACTTGATTTGGGCTTCGGTTTAGTCCAGTTGCGATTACACATTGAAAACAATCGTACAAGTTAAGCAACGTTGGATGAGGTCAGTACCTGGATGGGTGACCGCTAGTGACATTTGCATCTGAGCCTCCGTGCCTCGGGGCACGTTAAGCAGTTGGTCCCGGTTGCTGTCGCTCGGCAGCACTCGTTAGGCCATGTCAGAGGCCTACGGGCGGCCTGAATAACTCTGACAATAGGTTCGGTCACTAAACCACACGAGAAAATAATTGACATAATTTGTCAGTAGAAACTTTTGCTCTACTTTTAGATATTCGCGTATTTTATTTTTCGTATACTTTGTACAGTCGAAGACAGAGATAAGTATACAGGGAGCCTCAATAAGGTTGAGATTTTCTCAAAAACTACTGGACCGAATTTAATAAATCTTTTACAGTTACATATATTATATAGTTTTCACTTTTGTCTATCTAACAGTGAAAGAATTATTGCAATAGGTCAAGTAGTTTTTGAGAAAATCCCAACCTTAAAAACTCTCCTGTACACCTTTCTCTGTGTTCCAGGTACTATCAGCTTATCGATTTGTTTATTTTTATTTTTATCAGTGTTGTATAAAATATTTTGTATGCGGATGCACTATTTATGGAATATATATTTTACGTAAGTATATTATATATAATTACTACTACGAGTGATGAAGCAAACAAGGACTAGTATGAAGTTTGTATGGCGCTACAGTGCGCGAGGCGTAAGAATAGAATAGAAATAGAATAGAAAATATGTTTATTGCCATACACCAATTACATAAGCTTACAAAAAAAATCAATCAGTAGTAAGTTATCAATATAGTTATGCTAAGTGGTGTGGCAAAAGGTGCATGTTTCAGCTGAGCTGACACCGAGGTGTGCAGCGCTGTGACTCGACATGCACCTCTTCCCTGCCATGTATACCTGATATTCGGTATGATAACGAGCTTGAACTAAGATAGCCTAGTGCTATCTTCCCTTAGAACTATACTAGCAAGCTCAGGTTTGCATTTGTGTGAGTGCACACATATAGTGTAGAGTGATATTCGGCCTGAGGCGCGACGCGTCCTACGCATACTATACACAGCTGGGCGCCACCCTGCCGCGCACGCACCGCACTTCACCTCTTGTACCGCTAGCAGCTTGGCGATCACTCACACAAATGTAAACCTGAGCTTATGCCTCGCGCACTGTACCTCAGTATGACGTCACAGTTTCTGTCTCTTTCTAACACAACTTTTCTAAGTGCCTGTAGTTTCTTCATTGTCCAACTAATTTCATTTTGATTTCACAGTTGACCATGAATTTGTGTCTATTTTGTAATAATAATGAAAAACATTCAGAAAAATTGATCCGCTATCATTTTGGAATAGCGGATTGATTTTTTATTCGTTTAATTAATACTCTAAATAACTTGATATTGGCGAAATTATCTCTTGAATAAATAAAATAAATAAATAAAGTAAAATATTTTTATTTCAGACTTTTTTACATCCATATTTTGTTAGTAAATACTTAAATAACTATGTTAGTACATACTGGTGCGTGCAGGCCAGTAAGAGTATTCAAATAAAAATAGAATAGAAAAATCATTTAATTTTCGATATCAAATACCCTATTGTATCAAATAACTATTACTCCTACAGCGTTCTAGAAAACATAATCGATACCCGTTACCACAAGCCCCTGGAGATATACGGTATGCTCGCCGAACTAGAGAACCAGTACCCGGACATCGCAGAGTTCCGCTCCGGAGACAGCTTGAAGACTGCCAAGTTCCACCAGCTCAAGATCACTGATCAGGTAACGTATTGTGTAACCACCGCACTTGTTGGCGTGTGGGTCCCGAGAAGAATGATATTCAATCTAATTAAATAACTACTCATCTTAATCTAATTTGTCACTCTAAAAATATACTAAATTATATTTATTTTATTAATGGACTCGACAGTTCGCAGAGCCGCCGTAGCGTCGTCACTCTGGACGAAGCAGCTCGACAGTCACGTTCACTCCCGAGCTCGTAGCGGAACTCTTGATAAAAGCTTGAAACTTCAGATCTTGCACAAATTATCTAATAAATTCACGATACTGTCATTCGCGAACATTTTCTGATTAATTTAACTTGATATTAAACACAAAATAACCACTGTAGACATTAAAATAAAAATTATCAAATAATTTGGCAATCGTCGTTTCCCGCAATTTTCTAACTGAATTATTGATAATAAAATAAACTGAACAATTATACAGGGTGTAAAGGAAAGGGTATATAAAGCCGAAAGGGGGTTTTCTGTATCGATAACTGAACCATTTTTGTTCTACGACTTTTCGATTTTCACGAATTAATTTTTTGCCTTTTTGTACCGGTTGCGGTCAGCTGATCGATTTGTATGAGACTTTAATTTGATTTATTTTTATTCGTAAAGTCGTAGTTTTTAACCTAACCTAACCTAACGCAAAAAAAAGGGTTTTGTAAGTTTAACGCGTGTACAGTGCGCGAGGCGTAAGCTCAGGTTTACATTTGTGTGAGTGATCGCCAAGCTGCTAGCGGTACAAGAGGTGAAGTGCGGTGCGTGAGCGGCAGGGTGGCGTCCCGCTGGGAACGCGCCGCGCCTCAGGCCGAATATCACTCTACACTATCTGTGTGCACTCACACAAATGCAAACCTGAGCTTACGCCTCGCGCATTGTACCTGTGTGTCTTTTGTAGCTCCCAAACGGTTGAACATATTTTGACTTAATAAGGCAGTTGTCCCACCGCCAGCGAGTAAATCCCGGCTATTTTCTCGCCCAAGAAACGTACAAAAGATACTACATACCGTGTAAACAAAAGAGATGCATATATTAATAGTTCATCGCCGACTGTTCACACCGCCGGCGAGCACTCGCTCGGCTATTTTGTCGCCGAGCGAGTATATCCCATTGCTCGGCGACACTCGCCCACTCGCGGAGCTACACTGGCAAGTGAAGCGAGTAATCGCCCGTCGCTCAGCTAGCTGATAGCCGAGCTACAAACTATACTCGCCACCGCTGCTCGCCCACTCGTTTTATAGTTGATAGCTTTATTCGCTGCTCGCTTATCGCCGGCGGTCGAACAACTGCCTTATAGACACATATTTTTCGTTTTATTCGACAAGAAGATTTGTAATTTTAAAAATACAATTATTTTTTCAAAGGTCGGCTCACCAGAAGAAACGAAATTTCATATAGCTATAATAAGCAGCTTTTACGGTTCCCAACCTTTAGGGCAAGAAATGCTGATAAACTTCGCTCGGCATCTATCAACTGCCTTCACACTAGGAGAGCCCATCCATAAGAAACTTTTGGAAACCACTGTCTTACACTTCATACCGAACTTGGATATTCTATACGAGAAGGTTCTAGAACACTTCGATGGCACAGAGAAATGTAGCACAGAACCCTTGGAAGAAGAATTTGGAGATAGCTTATACAATTATCTGACAAAGAAAAATTTGAATCCTTTATCAAACTATACACGAGAAAAAGCATTTAGCGATTTATTAAAAGATGAAAAGTACGATTTGGTTTTGGAACTTGCTTCTGGGAGCGAAGACGTAGTATTTCCAGAGTTATCTAAGAATATATACAAGCAATTCGCAGAGAGGTACCAGGATAACAGAAAATCGAACGACAAGTTTGATTGTTCGCCGCAAAATGTCAATGTGGTTCATGGTAACTTAATAGATCTGTTATGCGAAAGGTTTAATACTCCCGTAATATCAGTGGGGTTGAGCTGCTGTAAGATGCCCGCTGAAAAAGATATAGCGTGGGTTTGGAGGGATAATATTGGAGGCATTATGAAGTTTGTCGAGCTGACAAGGACGGGTAAGTGTTTTTTGTAAATTTCTTCCCAGAGGGAAAGTCAAAGCCAACTAGGGCATACAGCCTGGTCTGATGTTAATATAATGTCTGAATTCTTATAAATACACATATACGAAGATAACCTAAACTAAACCTACGCACAACCCTCCCTAACCCCTAAACAAAATAACTCAACGATCCACGCAATAATCGAGTTATGCAAGGAAACCTTGCTAAGAGCACATAACTTCACAAACACGATTTCTTTAGAGCATAATAGAAACGTTCGCGGACATCTCCTGATTAACTTACCGCGATCATTAATCACTAAATGCTACGGAAACTATTTAATTAGAATTTTCGCAAAAAAAGTAGCTAATGGCGTTTCGCGCGCTTTTCAAGGAATCGGACTGGTAAGTTTCATTAATTTTATTAATGAACTCGACAGTTCGTCATTTGCCAATGTCATGTTACAGAATATTCAAGATATTATAGTCTTCTCTTTCTCCAGAGGAGTCGCCGTGGCGTCGTCACCCTGGATATCCGCGGTGCCATTCAGTTATCTTAATACACAATCAGCCAACAAAGCTCGTAGTCATAAAAAAGATTGCTAAACGGCGGCCTAATTAATCAGTTGATGACCCACCGATTTTGTGTAGCGAAATCCAGTGATAATCTTTAAAATGTGCCTTAAAAATCGCCTACAATTAGGTTGCGTTCATAGCTAACATTGAGGGGCTCGTAGTCAAGTTGCAAGTACATGATGCAAACGATCGTACAAGTAAAGCAACGCGTCAGGACCTGGATGGGTGACCGCTAGTGACACTTTCATCTGAGCCTTCGTGCCTCGGGGCGCACGTTAAGCAGTTGGTCCCGGTTGCTGTCGCTCGGCAGCAGTCGTTAGACCACGACAAAGGCCTACGGGCGGCCTGAATAACTCTGACAATAGGTTTGGTCACTAAACCACACGAAAAAAAGCTTACATTGATTCAATCTTAAATATTGTAACTTTAATTCTGTAGGCGTAGTTGGCTACATAAAGAACGAGGACGGCAAGCCGATGCGTGACGCAATAGTGGCCGTCACGGGCGTCGAGCGGCAGTACCGCGTGACGCGCAACGCGGCGCACTACCACGTGATGCTACCGCCGGGCGAGTACCGCGTCATTGTGCGCTGCCACAACTACCGCGACCAGGTGAGGACCGAACGATAGCGGAGACCACGTTATGCTACCCCCGGGAAGTAGTATGGTGTCATTGGAGTAGTGAATGATAGCGGAGACCACGTTATGCTACCCTATGGGAGAAGTATGGCGTCATAGGAGGAGTGACTGATAGCGAAGACCACGTTATACTACCCAGGGGGAGTAGTATGGCGTGATAGGAGTAGTGGATGATAGCGGAGACCACGTTATGCTACCCCGGGGGAGTAGTATGGCGTGATAGGAGTAGTAAATGATAGCGGAGACCACGTTATGCTACCACCGGGGAGTAGTATGACGTCATTGGATTGGAGTAGTGAATGATAGTGGAGATCACGTTATGCTGCCCCGGAGAGTAGTATGGCGTCATAAGAGGAGCGAATGATAGCGGAGACCACGTTATGCTACCCCGGGGGAGTAGTATGGCGTGATAGGAGTAGTGGATGATAGCGGAGACCACGTTATGCTACCACCGGGAAGTAGTATGGCGTCATAAGAGGAGGGAATGATAGCGGAGACCACGTTGTGCTAACCCCGGGGAGTAAGTATGGCGTCATTGGAGTAGTGAATGATAGCGGAGACCACGTTATGGTACCCCCGGGAAGTAGTATGGTGTCATTGGAGTAGTGAATGATAGCGGAGACCACGTTATACTACCCCGGGGGAGTAGTATGGCGTGATGATAGCGGAGATCACGTTATGCTGCCCCCGGTGAGTAGTATGGCGTCATAGGAGGAGTGAATGATAGCTGAGACCACGTTATACTACCTCCTATTTTCAGGGCTATATCCTAGTTTCTCGTAAATAGTCACTTTCAGGACTTCAGTGTTTCATTGATTCCGTTGAAAAATACATTATTTTAGAATATATTTAAGAAAACTCAATTACACAATGACGAAGTGACTAACCATTTCCTCAGATGCTAACATGGCGCGTAGTAGACGGTGTGCTGAAACAGAAAGATATTGTTCTTCAACGCGCCGGCTCAGAAGACCTCATGAAGAAGCAGGACCTGCTCCTGGAACGCCTGAGCTCTGAGCGGCTGCCTGGTGGGCAGTACCAGGAGATAGGAGATGACTCCAACACTGTTTATGTCATTGGTGAGTGGATATTTTTTTACATTAATGTAATATATATTTTTTTAATAACCTATAAATTGTCCCACTGCTGGGCAAAGGTCTCCCCCCTCCTCTTCCATCCATCCAGCGTCGGGGCAGACCTCGGCGTAGGTGGAGAGACGATATCGTTCGATACAGGGATGGGTGGCTGGAAGAGGCTCAGGACAGGGAATGTAATATTAATTTATGAAATTATAAGAACCAAAAATGTGCATATTTTAGGTACGATGGAACACAGAGAATGGCGTACAGTTTTTAAGGTTGAGATTTTCTCAAAAACTACTTGACCTATTGTAAAAATTGTTTCACTGTTTGATAGATAAAAGTTAAAACTGCAAAATGTCTATAAATGTCTTGACTCCATTAGGGGAATATGAATAAAAGAGGATGTTGACTTTATATTATACTTTATATTATATGACACAGTACGACTTGGTGTGATGGTAGGGCAGTGTTCAGGCGCATCTAGGTGCATGCCACCTCCTTTCTCATGCACCTTCACGGCGGATGGCGATGCCATAAACTATGGTGAAACCCACTATGACACTCACTGTCATGGGGAACCTTTTCTCGGCTATTCGGCGGTCTCGGTCGGTATAAATAAATACAAATATTAATAATCGGTTCGGCGGCCTATCGAATAATAACTGCTTGTGTGTTGTGAACTATGTGGTGTAAGCACATTTAAGGACAATCGCAGCATCTAATTACACCGCAGAGAAAGCCAGAGCTGCCGCCGCCTGCACTGCACCCTGCATGCATGAGGGTGAGTGGGTAGGCACTCTAGGTGCGCAAACAGGCAGTACCGGTCGGAACGCGTGACGGGAAGCGTCTGGCGAGCTCACGCGTCGCGAGCGCCGCTAACCCTTACAAAACTATGTAACTGTAAAAGAATTATTAAATTCGGTCCAGTAGTTTTTGAGATAATCTCAACCTTATTGAGGCCCCCTGTATACTTATCTCTGTGTGTGTGGAACGCTTAAGGCTACGGGGAGCGCAGAAACGAGTTTTTTTTTAAATTGGCCAAGTGCGGAAAATAGTAGAAGCTATTTTTTATTCTGCTTCTAGACCTGCCCTGCAGTCCCAAGCCCAGCTTGGAGGGCTAGGTTGTCATGCTTCTAATGTCTAAGTACCATCAGCTCCTCATAGAATGTGTCAACTGCTGCTGCACATAATTTAGATCATCATCATTAAGCCATGGAATCCAGCCATAAGATATGCCATGGAATGCATGTGTATCTTATGGTCCTTCTAGATTTTCTAGAATATTTCTCTGCTATGTCAATTTCCACCGCAATTGGTTTCTTAACCTCGGGTCGCGACCCAAATTGGGGTCGCGGACGGTATATGGATGGGTCGCGATAATTTTCTAAATTACGCTGTGAACTCCGTAATCACTGACATCTTGAGTCCTGACTCGAAACGCACCGTAGGTTAAGTACAATGGGGGAAGTGCTATCTGGGAAGCCTATTCTGAGCATTAAAGCTGAAAAGGCTCTGCTATCATTTCCAACTACTTATTTGTCTGAAGCAGGATTACCAAACAACGGTATAAGCCCGAACGGTTTGATTTTTATATCAATCAAACCGAAAAATTGATATCAATCCTATTTTTTGTTATCACTGGAAGATAAATAAAACATTAGGGTCTAGCATCAAATATATTTTATCCAAAGGTTGTCTGGAAGAGATCGCTTTGAGCGATAAGACCGCCAATTGTAATACTAACTATTATTAGCCGGTTTCTTTTGTGTAATACTTTTTTATTTTTTTGCAACAAAGAATATTTATCTTATATTTATACTTTGGGTCGTCAGTCAAGAATACAAAATATGTGTACACATTGAGATCCGTATATCGTGGAAAATAGGAGTGAATGCAGGCAGAGCACCGCCGACAATACATAACACACTGAACTTGAATAGAATTTTTAATATTGAGATTGCGTGCCTGTTGTCATATAATTACAATAAAATAGACAACAATATTTTCTCCAGGCTTAGTCCTCGACCACGACAGTGCGGCTATACCCGACGCAAGCGTCACGATCTTCCCACTGAACTCGATAAAGGTCGTGTCACACAACGCGAGCGACGACATGGGCACGTTCGCCGTGAGACTGCCCGTCACGTACGTGGACCGTGAGGTCCTGGTCTCCGTAGCAGCTGCGGGCTACGTCACCAAGCAGCGACATGTCAAGGTACGGACATCAGCAGATCAATGGTAACACTTGCAGTACGATTTCAATTCTTACGACGCAGATAATAAGAACGGCCCAAAGTTACACTTGATGTTTTTACATTATATCATGTAAGGTGGACCATGTAAGGTGACGTCCAAACAAATAAGTGTTATACACCGACACTTTCATTTAAATCGCCCACACACACACACCGTTTGACAATGACCTACATGTATGCTATGACAATGCCCTACATACACCTCATACATGCTATGACAATGACATATATAGACGCTATGACAATGTCATACACACATTTAACACACATGCTATGACAATGCCCTACATACACCTAACACATGCTATGATAATGCCCTACATACACCTAACACATGCTATGATAATGCCCTACATACACCTAACACACATGCTATGATAATGCCCTAGATACATACACCTAACACACATGCTATGGTAATGCCCTACATACTCCATTTTTTTTTCCGGGGGGAAATGCTTGTGCATACCCGCCGCCTCAGGGGTAGCGACGGGTTATGTCGGACTCGCGCCGACTAAAACCCCACGGTGGCCTCCTCCGCGCATTGTGGGGAACTCTGGGATCTCTGTTGAACTACACCAGAGTTTCCCACGCGCTTGCTATTACGCACTCCCCGGGCCGCTCGAGGCGGGCCCAGCACGCCCGCAGCGCTTGGCTGCAGCGGGACAGGACCACTCTGTACTCGCTGCCTTCTGTGGGTCTCGGATTTATCCGACTGGACTTAGCCCTACATACACCTAGCACACATGCTATGATAATGCCCTACATACTAACATACATTCTATGACAATGCCCTACATACACCTAACAAAAGTTGTATAATAAAACCCCAAATACTTCTCTGTAAAACCTATAACAGTGTATTATCATATATTTTTTCTCTTTTCCCCAGATCGCATCATACAACAAGTTATTATTCAAGTTGGAGAAGGATGACTTGGTTCTGGGAATGTCGCGTCTTATCTTCGTTATGCTAGCAGGTACTCAGTTTTGTGAAGATGCCATTGGCCGATAGTTATACACAATTTTGAGCATGAGTGGAGTTTGAGTTTTGTCTTACAATTGTCAGTTTTCACGTAATATTGCGAGCTCCCGCTGAATTCGTGCTCAAAACTGTCTATGAATATCGGCCGTAGAAACGCCCCCGAGTTTTGAAATGTATCTCAATCAAAACATCTTAATCCCGTATTAATAAATCACTCTCAGCTCAAAAGTCAATCTTGATAACGACCTCAAGATGACGTTCCTACTAATAAACGTAACTTAGGTGCGCGTTTAGGAATCGTACCCGATTACCATAGTATGTGTCACGTGAGTAACGCCGTATTAATAAACAAAACTCAGTTCCCAAGAGAACTGTCAAACTCACACTTGAGAACATATTTGCTGATTTGATAAACGTTTACTTGAGTTCTGCCACTTGTGAAAGACACGTGATACACCCTCAAGATTGGTTTATTAATAAAGGACATACTTGAGATGGTGATCATGTCTGGAGAGTGTATCAGTTGAATTCGCTCTTGAAGGCGGGTTTGAGCTCAGACTATTAATACGGGCCTTAGTAAAGAAGGTTATAAAATAATTGCAGGCATTTCAAAATCGGGACTGATGAGACAATTCAATTCAATGTCCAATTCAATTTTAAATACATGGATGATGATGATTTCAGGTGTACTAGGCGTGGTGGTGGTGACCCTGGCCGCCTGGTGCTTCAGTTGCCGCGAGCGAGCGCGCGAGACGCGGCGCGAGTACCTCTTCACGCAGATTCCGTCGGACGACAAGCGCCTGCTGGCTGAGGAGGCCAACTATGGTGAGTGGAGAGACTAGGCGTGGCCAACTGTGGTGAGTGGAAAGACTAGGCGTGGCCAACTATGGTGAGTGGAGAGACTAGGCGTGGGCCAACTGTGGCGAGTGGAGAGACTAGGCTTGGGCCAACTGTGGTGAGTGGAGAGACTAGGCTTGGGCCAACTGTGGTGAGTGGAGAGACTAGGCGTGGCCAACTAAGGTGAGTGTAGAGACTAGGCTTGGGCCAACTATGGTGAGTGGAGAGACTAGACGTGGTCAACTGTGGTGAGTGGAAAGACTAGGCTTGGGCCAACTATGGTGAGTGGAGAGACTAGACGTGGTCAACTATGGTGAGTGGAGAGACTAGGCGTGGCCAACTGTGGTGAGTGGAGAGACTAGGCGTGGCCAACTATGGTGAGTGGAGAGACTAGACGTGGTCAACTATGGTGAGTGGAGAGACTAGGCGTGGCCAACTGTGGTGAGTGGAGAGACTAGGCGTGGCCAACTATGGTGAGTGGAGAGACTAGGCGTGGGCCAACTGTGGCGAGTGGAGAGACTAGACGTGGTCAACTATGGTGAGTGGAGAGACTAGGCTTGGGCCAACTGTGGTGAGTGGAGAGACTAGACGTGGTCAACTATGGTGAGTGGAGAGACTAGGCGTGGCCAACTGGTGAGTGGAGAGACTAGGCGTGGCCAACTGTGGTGAGTGGAGAGACTAGGCGTGGCCAACTGTGGTGAGTGGAGAGAATAGGCGTGCCCAACTGTGGTGAGTGGAGAGACTAGGCGTGGGCCAACTGTGGTGAGTGGAGAGGCTAGGCGTGGGCCAACTGTGGTGAGTGGAGAGACTAGGCGTGGGCCAACTGTGGTGAGTGGAGAGACTAGGCGTGGCCAACTGTGGTGAGTGGAGAGACTAGGCGTGGCCAACTGTGGTGAGTGGAGAGACTAGGCGTGGCCAACTGTGGTGAGTGGAGAGACTAGGCGTGGCCAACTATGGTGAGTGGAGAGACTAGGCGTGGCCAACTGTGGTGAGTGGAGAGACTAGGCGTGGCCAACTGTGGTGAGTGGAGAGACTAGGCTTGGCCAACTGTGGTGAGTGGAGAGACTAGGCGTGGCCAACTGTGGTGAGTGGAGAGACTAGGCGTGGCCAACTATGGTGAGTGGAGAGACTAGGCGTGGCCAACTGTGGTGAGTGGAGAGACTAGGCGTGGGCCAACTGTGGTGAGTGGCTCTCCACTCACCACAGTTGGCCCAGTTGGCCACGCCTAGTCTCTACTAGGCGTGGCCAACTGTGGTGAGTGGAGAGAGATGGTGGAGATAATGAAGTTTCATTGTATGCGATAGTCTAAGGAAGAAATTAGATATCCTAGATAAGTGCCCCAACTTTAAAATATATTTTTTTTATTAAAAAGCTTTTTTTCTATAAATACAATTGTCTAATATACACTAGATATCATAATTGATTGATTAATTGAATCCCGTTTTAATGAGCATATAAATTTATTTACACAAGTGGCAAAACACGCATCTTGCTATCTATAGGTGGAGATTTGTGTTCTTTTGGTGAGCTTTTAGACATTATTATAGTGGAGCCGCCGAGAAAAGCCAGATATGACGTTTGGGGCCGGTGCGGCCGACATAACTTTGAAACGGTGCACAAGTTACGGATAAATAATTATTGTCTTGAATTCTAATTTACGTAATCCATTATGTACAAAAATAATAAAATTTAAGAATTTCGTAATAATTTCAAACATGCAACAGAGTAAATTCACATTCTTTCTTATGAAAATTTTTTATTTAGTTTTCCATGAAGCACAGTTACAATGTTATGTCGTCCGAATTAAATCGTAGAGAATATATTAAAATACTAAGTGGCGATATTTGGTATCAGTTACTAATATCGCTATTATATCATCACAGGAAAATTCTTTTTCGTTACTTTCGTTCAGCCTTAATTTCAGAATGAAACTGGTGTCATGGATATCTTTGTATCAAATAAAATACAAAACAGTTAAAAATAAATCTTTAGTAAGGAAAGCCGCCGACAAAAGCTAGTCAATTACTAACACGTTACCTATGGGTACATCACTATTAACGTCATATTGTCATGTGTCATATCGGGCCTATTAAAACGGCTGTACATAAGTAACCTAAAGTTATTGTAGCTGTAAATCTTCCTTAAAATAAATAAATAAAAAGCTTTCGGCAGCATTTGTAAACGGAGAAGAATTACGAGCTGGTAGCTAAGTTGACCCAAAATAGCGACGAAGTCTAAACAAAATCTACTTTACAGTGAAACGCACATAAAATACTCTGGACCGGTTTTATTATCTTCGTCGTAAGATTTGAAATCGTATTCTAAATGTTAATCTACTGTCGAGTCTACCTTTCACATACTGCGGCCATTTTGGTTCAAGTTTACGGCCAGAAATAATACATTACCTGCTAATAAAATGAAATAACATAAATCTTTTTACAGAAATCGTCCGCAAACCGTATTATGATGAGGAAGACCTTCCTCCAACTGAAACTGACTCTGAAGAAGACGTGGTCCTCCTCAGGTCCAATCGAGAGTGGAAGCCCGTCGCACAAGAATAAGTACACTAAGTTAAGCCTACAATAGGGTATTTGACTAAATGACAATGCCAGATTCTGCCCCACCATCAACCGCAAGTTGTACAAAATAACGGATAAATGTAAAAATATCTCCGTTTTTTATTCAAATTATTGGTTTAAAATAAAGTTTTGTACAGTCGAAAACAGAGATAAGTATACAGGGAACCTCAACAAGGTTGAGATTTTCTCAAAAACTACTGGACCGAATTTAATAATTCTATTACAGTTACATAGTTTTAATTTTTATCTATCAAACAGTGAAAGAATTTTTGCAATAGGTCAAATAGTTTTAGAGAAAATCTCAACCTTAAAAACTCTCCTGTACACCTTTCTCTGTGTTCCACCGAACATCATGCGAGTCGAAAAAAACAGCTTAATTAAGAATTCAGAAAATCGAAGCGAATTATTGATTGTTTTTGTTATTCTTTTATAGGAGTTGCGAGAGTAGTAGAAAATGATACTGATTATGATTATGCAATATGAAACCTGTAATAAGTCCCCAACAAAATGTTAGGTACAGCTTAAATTGTTACATAGTTTTGCAGGTGGGGCAAAGCACCATTGAAATGTGGCAATGTCATTTTTCGGCATCAATCAACTCACATATTCACGCTGCAAAAATCTGTAAACCGTTTCGATATCTCAATGCCTACATTCTATAGACGAATATTATTTTGTCTTCTGCGGCACGTCGTCAGCCTGTATCCGTCCACTGCTGGACGTAGGCCTTCTCGCAATCCTTCCATTTTCTGCTATTTGTGGCCGTACGCATCCATGTCTTCCCACACGTGCGAGAGATGTCGTCAGACCATCTCATCGGTGGTCTTCCCACGCTGCGATGTCTCCATGCTGTAGCTCTGTACGTCCAGCATTCGTCATCTCTATGTGCAACTTGCCCATCGCCACTTCAGGGAAGCCATCCTTTCCCCAATATCCAGCAGCTTAGTCCACCGGCGGATTTCAAAGTCAAAGTCAAATTTCTTTATTGCAAGTAAGCACGTTGAGTACATTTTTGCACGTCAATATGTTTTTTGAATTTACATTTACACCACTTTGCAAGGAAGGTGCCAACGCTGAGGATAGTGAGTTGGGTACTCTATCGACCAGAGAGATGCCCAGCATAGCACGCTCCATCGCTCTCTGTGCCACCTTCATCTTTATCATGGTATCTTTAGTCAATGTCCACGTTTCTGTAGCGTTTCTACGGCACGTGTGTGACACGATCAATGTCTGTAGATATAAACAGGGGGGTTATTTCCATCAATGGAGTAGGTTCCACTTACTTTTCCACTTCAATCCATTTCATCATCATCAGTCTATTTATATTGCCCCACTGCTCGGGCACAGACCTTCCCTTACATCGAGGGAGCTGGGGCCATAATCCACCACGCGGGCCCAGTGCGGTTTGGCGGATTTCACATGCCTTAGATTTTTTCTATGGCATGCAGGTTTCATCACGATGTTTTCCTTCACCGTTTCAATCCATTTACTTACATTCTTTTAATACATTCCATTGGAGTCACAGAAAGTCTACAAGTTACGATATACAGGACGTTTGGAAATTCGATACATACCTTGAAAGGGGTGATACTAGAGGTGGTTTGCAACAAATTAGGCCCTAATAACGAGGGGTCGAAAATGACTGGTTTCTGGGTTACGGTAGTTTTAAAAAACTGTTCCACACTGAGCATTGAAATAATACTTTTCTGAAAGCTGATAAAGTAGAGATTACCTTAAAACAATGCATGCCTAAAATTCCCCTTAACTCAAAAATAAAAGGTCATAAATCACGAGGTTTGAATTTTTTTTTCTCATTTGCGACCCCTAGTTAATAGGGCCTAATTTGTTGCAAACCACCTCTAGTATCACCCCTTTCAAGGAATGTATCGAATTTCCAATCACACTGTATTTTATATTCATTTAGTATTATGTGACTCTCAGAAATGTTACAACTATTCCAAGGTCCAGACGTGATGCTGTATACTTCCTATAACTACAGATAATAGGTATACATATTATACCTAAGGACCTGCCCCAGGTCGATAATGTACCGTTTTTTTGAGCCCATAGTTTTCAAAGTTGAAGAAAAATTAAAGAGATTGCATTGACTTAGTTGCTATTGGGCATATCTATATCAAAGCCATATCTTGTCAAAATCCGTCCTATTTGTGCAATAATATCTATGAACGAAAAAACATTCAAAAATTACGATCTCCATTTTTGTATGTTAATTCAACAGTATTAACGTTTATCCTTTATGTAGATTTGTAATTGGACTTTTTTTTATCAAAAGACTATAATGATGTTAGAGGTAGGTATTTAAAATCAGATTTTATTTATACAACATTGTTTTTTTTACTTCGAGCATATTTACAAGTTCTTATTTATTTGAATATTTCTTTTTGAATTTAAAAAAAGAGCATTTAATTTCTATTGTTTTGTGTAGATTATTAGGTAATTTTATATGTTTATAGTATAATAAATATCTGTGGTAACATTCCTTCCATTGCATTTCATATTAAAAATGTAGAAAGTAGATATTATATAGGTATTACATAGCTTAATTGTTAAGACTATTGTTACAGAGTTAAACAAATAAATCAAAATATATTTAATTATTACTATTTAAAAAAAAATTATATATAAAAAACCTGCGCCAAGTCCCCCACAATTGGTAATGTGCCCAAAAGGCTGGCGGCGTTGCCTCGCTGTATAGCGAGGCTGACCCGTTGGGCAAAGTATTTTTTAAATTTTTTTTTTTAAATAGTTTAGTTTTAATTTTTTATTACCATAATGCATTTTAAGTTACTAATAAATATAATAAATTATTACTTACATAATATTATGTCAAAATTTCGCAATCCACGTTATGTATTGACGCGTATACAATGTTCTTTTTGATTACAATAGGTATTGTATGGGTCGATACCCCTTAACATAGACCACTTACCCAATAGACATAAAAGCGGTACAAATTTGCACGCGAAAAATTCTGTCAACGATGAGCGCATAGAGACGGAGCGGGGGACAGGGGTGCCGAAGAGATGCGTCCATGTCGATAATATCTCTAGGAAACAATGTTGCGCTCATTTGCGGGCAGACCTCCTGTTACAGGTCTTTGGGGTAAGTGGTCTGTGCCCCTTAATTATATTAAACAAAAGTGCCTTAACATATTTTTGACATATAAATTACTATATACATACATATATTTTCAAAATAACATTATTTATGTGTATCTTTTATAGTTCTTAATATATTTTTATATTAGTAAAATTATACACTCCAATTAAGTAAATAAATTATTTAAAAGTACTACATAATATTCAGGAGAATCTCGTGTATTAATTTAATTTTATACCCTAGGTTTTAAGATATAAAAGCAATATTGTTTACGTAAAAAAAATAATAATAATGACATTGTGTAAAAACTATTAGAATAATGGTGCTGTTTAGAACTATTTACACATTTTAAAAATTGTATTCTTGTTATAGTTCCGTATTGAATTTTGTAATAGTTTATAAATAAATAAATGTAATTTTCGTAAATGTAATACAGTGTTTTGTATCTAAAGGACCCACCATACATCATTCCAGTTCCAATTTGGGTTTCATTTATTATTTATTTTATTAATGGACTCGCCTGTTCGTCATTTGCCAATGTCATGTTACAGAAAATTCAATATATTCAATAGTCTTCTATCTTCCTCCAGGGGAGTCACAGTAGCGTCTTCACCCTGGGTAGCCGCGTCTTCATCCAGAGGAGACGCCGTAGCGTCATCACTCTGGACGAAGCAGCTCGACAATCACGTTCACTCCCGAGCTTGTAGCGGAATTCTTGATTAAAGCTTGAAACTTCAGATTGCTAAGTTGATGTGCAATAATTATATCTCAACCAAGACGATAGATGAAACCCTTAGCCCCTTAAAACCAGTGATAGACCCACTAAACCAAGGTCTTTAGCTTAGTCATTGTTGAGCTCATTCAAAAGGCATAATTTTCGTTTTAGTAGGAAATTAAATTTGTGTAGTGGTAACACTGACGTCATGTGTAAATTTTTAGGCTGAACCGGTTCAAATACCTTGCCTTTCGCTTTTCCATGTATTTTTATTAAAAAAAGTGTCAATTTGTACAACATTATCATTGTGTATTGTGTTGGATTTGATAAAATTTAGATTTTATGACCTATTTAAAATGCTAAACATTGGTCTCACTTGAATGGAAATACCCTAAAACGTCGAGCGTAGTATACATTGTGATAGATACCCCTAATTGTGATGGAAAGTACCCGAATTGACTTCCCAGAGATGAGCCGTCGACCCGGAGACCTTTTCAGACGAGTGAACAGATTTGCCGAGGGTCCTATGACGAGGAAGAAGCTGGTAATCGTACTCCTTGTTGTGGTCTTCTTACTGCTGTACATCGGACCAGGTTTGATGAGCTGGTTCTTTGGTAGCGAAACCGCCGAAACACATCAAAATGTTTGTCTAACTAACTTCCTCAGTCCATTTGGCGATGATTTTAGAGAGTACGACGCTTACTTGAGACACGAGGCCGACGCAACGTTGTCTCGAAGTCATAACTACGTGCCTTACGTCGGAAACGGTCTAGTAGGCTTGTCGTTGGAACATGACAGCCACTTGAACATAAAACGCGGTAGGACCTTATCTTTGCCACTCTATTACCACCCACTGTACATTATAAATGATAATGAAATGAAAGAATTCACCGTAGCTGAATATAAAAAAGGAATTGTACACAGATTTCAGTGTAGCAATTCTGGACTGCATATTCAATATCAATATTATGCTCATAGAACTATTCCATCGTTATTTGTACAAGAGATTTGGGTTAATAATCCAACGAAAACAGCTAAATCTCTTAAAATGACCACTCCTAAAGTATCCGATTGGCCAACGTCTGTAAAACAAACTATAAAAATACACCAAGGTGTTGACGCCAAGGAGTACGAGGTTGTGACGGGTATGATAGCAATACCGGACAGTGAAAATGTAATTGCTGCTGCCGTTGTTTGTAGAAAACTACCTAATACCGTCCAAGTTGACCCTAGAGATGGGTTAGACATCACAATTTTCACAACAGTGCAGTACAGTAGACCTATCAAGAAATCTGACTATGCAAAACAGAAAGATATTGTCGAGAAAAAGGCTGTCGAAGAAATGGAAAAAGTCATCGCACTGACAGGAGACAGAGTAGCGTTGAGAAAACTAAGAGAAAACCATACGAGAGTATGGCAATGGCTTTGGTATACCGGCTTTTATATTTCAGATTCAAAAGCAGAAGGTGTTATCAATGGTGACAGAATTAACGCGACTATTTATACAATTTTATCGCAAGTACGAAGCTACGAACACGAGGAACACATTAAAGCAGCTACTAAATCAGATATACTCCGAACTTTGACATATTCAGAAGGATGCTACGAAGGCCATTCCACTTTGGATGCTTTTAACTTATGGAAACCATTGAATTCTTTGGAGAATTTGAACGCAGTGGCTAGTGTATGGATGTTGACTTTAGAAAAACAAGGTTGCCATAACCTTTTGAAGGCCGGAGCAAGCGGTGTCAACCAGGCCATGATACTCAGCTTTGGAAGTTTACGATTCAGCAATCAACATTTAGAATACAACATCCATCCTTCAAAACTACATCGAGACTTTCTTTTCCGTCGAATTAACTACGGGAACATGACTCATGTGAATATTAGTGTTATTCTTCAAGAGGACAATAAGGCAGCTATATTTGTAGCTTTAGATCGCTCCGATAAGAATTATTACGGTTGCGATGGAGGTTGCTTAGACTCTCCAGTGCAATTGGGACCTTATAGAAAGTATTTCCCTGTGAAACTTACAGAACCGTTGACAGCAATATTGTATATAACGGCAGACAAGCAGCATATGGAAGATTTACGACATGCAATTCATGTAAAAGAAGTCGTAGAGGCCCCAGCTCATGAACATCATGTAATTGCATTACACAAGCACGGGCATAGCTTAGGAGGCTTAAATCCTTTATTCTGGATATCAATTATAGTCCTAATCGTAGTCTTCCATTTGTTCCTTTGCAGAATAATTATGAATGAATTTTGTGACAACGGTGTTAGTTATAGGCGGCTTTATAATAAACCTTGAAGGGTTAGAATGCCTTATTGAAAGTGCTTAGATGGCTGTGCCATTGTGTCCACTGAAGCTTGACTGAATGCCATAATAGGCTTTTTCTTGTGTATAGATTTTTATAGTCATACTTATCTATGACTGCAATAGTCATTCTCATTAGATAAAACTATTAGTTTCAGTTAAGGACAATATCTTAGCCATATGGTGCTACAAACCTTTCAATAATAATCATATCTTCTAATAAAATGTCATAGAAAACCATTGTAGTAAAAAATATTATATACAAACGGATATCACTCACTTATATTTACTTATAACAGTTCTTGAGTTGTGGCTTTTCGACGACATGGTATTTAAAGACCGAGGGAGTTGCGCGCAGTACTCACTCGGGGTTTTCAGGCTCCTTGCATTTGCTTGAGCAATCCCTTTGTGCTGCATTGCAGTCTCCCACTGTAAGGGTTACACGTCAGAAGTACGAGGTTCGATGCCGGGCTGACCTTTTGCTTGCTTCAGCCTGCACCTCTTGCTGTGCCAGGCGTGTGCGTATTCTCTCACACTTACTTATATTGTTGAAGCCGGCAATTAGACCGATAGTTTCGATCGATTACGACGGCCCTTATCAAGTGTATGTCGAGACTTCACCTCAAGTGTCGCGTTCATCTTGAAAAAGACCGTCGAAATCGGTCGAAACTGTCGATATAATTTCAGGCTTTAACAATATAAGTGAGTGATATCCGTTTCTATATATTAATCTGTAGTAATGCCTCACTATAATTTTAATTCTAACATAGTAGTAAATCTCAGATTGGGAGATATGATTAATATTCTTTAATGCACAAATTAATACAATTACCTACAAGATTATTATTTATTAAGATAAAATTGGTGGCGCCACGTGGCTGTGTATTGCCCCGTAAATGATTGTATTTATGAAGTTTTAGGTCGAGATTCTTTACAGTCTTGAGCGCGAGCTTACGCTAAGCTCGCAGTTAAAACTGTCTACGAATCTCGGCTCCCAGCATTGTTGAGCTGTGTCACATATTTTATAAGCAATATTTTGTTACCTTGTAGGAGAAAAGTGTAAAAGAGTTTTTAAGGTTGAGATTATCTCCAAAACTACTTGACCTATTGCTAGAATTTCACTGTTAGATTGATAAAAGGTAAAACTAATATAGTTAGACCGTCTAAATCAGTCTTCGCCTGCGCGGTACAGGGATGCGGGGGTAACAGAACTGCGCCTGCCGCCCGCACCTCTCTCGGTCCCCGTTGTCGTCATACCCCCGCGTCCCTGTACCGCGCAGGCGAAGACTGATTTAGACGGTCATACGTTTTGTTTGCGGTATCACGCGCCAATACGGTGTTCCGTATACTGGCTTGCGCAAACAAAACTGTGGTGAAGTCTGTGCGTGTGATAGGCCCATTAAATAATTATTAAATTCGGTCCAGTAGTTTTTGAGTAAATCTCAACCTTATTACCTGTATACTTTTCTGTCTTCGTGTACAGTCGAAGACAGAGATAAGTATACAGGGGGCCTCAACAAGGTTGAAATTTTCTCAAAAACTACTGGACCGAATTTAATAATTCTTTTACAGTACATAGTTTTAACTTTTATCTATCAAACAGTGAAAGAATCTTTGCAATAGGTCAAGTAGTTTTTGAGAAAATCTCATCCTTAAAAACTCTCCTGTACACCTTTCTCTGTGCTCCACCGTACTATGCCAGCGTAAGAAACAATTAGGCCACTTGCGCGAAAAATAGAATCCTTTCCCGACCATTAATTATGGCTTGCACAATGATTCGGAAATAGTTGTCAAAAAATTGTTTCGAACCATTTATTCTATTGTAACTTGTTCATTCTATTGTTTACAGTTTATGTGTAAACTACACGAGGGTCCCCTGCGTCTGTTTCTTGTTTTGTTTCATTTCAAAATGAGTTCCGAGGATATTTTCTGATTAACTTAACGTGATATTAAACACAAAATAGCCACTGTAGACATTATAACAAAAATTATCAAATAATTTTGCAACCGTCGTCGTTTCCCGCCATTTTCAAGAGAACCAACGATACGTCTTCCCTCTAGTGAGCGTAACACAAAATGGCGTAAGTTCCCATTCGTCGCGGGTAACTTGTTTCCTGTTTCTGGGAACATAATTGTTACGCCACGCCCCTAAATCGGATGTTTCCGTGTTTCGTAACACGGAAACACGTCGCAGGAGACCTTGCTTAACAATATAGACAGAAGGCAGATTGCCTTTGAGTAAATAAGGTTAGGTGTGATGTTGATACTGTATTTGATTCCTAGATAGTTGTGTATAACTAGCATGACATTCTGTAGTAATTTCGCATGCTAGCGAGTACTTAATTACATTGGTTACAAGATTCTTGATTGGTGAGATTTCTGGTGCAACCTTAGCGGCCAGTAGCGGAACTATCAATTTGATAAAACGGGAATTACCGTGTTAAACATTTATTATTGATGTCTCGATATTTCGACAGCATTGCACTCTACTCGTGACCATGATAGCTGCGCTGCAATGCTGTCGAAATATCGAGACATCAATAATAAGTGTTTAACACGGTAATTCCCGTTTTATCTAATTAATATGTATACAAACCGTGAAAGTTTAAAAAGTGATACTATCAATATCAATAACCAATCACGAACTTTGTATCTAGGTATGTAGCAATAAACTCGTATATACTCGCTAGCCAGCGAAATTAACAGAAAGTCATGGTAGTACGAACAACAGCTGATCAATGGTAACACTTGCACGATTTGAAGTCTTGCGACGCAGATAATAAGAGCGATCCAAAGTCCAAAGTGTTACACTTGATCTGCTTTGAAGTGTACTATTGCATTTTTATTGTAATGCCACGAAGTATTGTTAACTTTATTATTTAACACTGTGTTGAGATCTCTTAACTAACGCAAGTAATTTAGTTTTTAAACCTACGCGGTTTGTAAACATATTAAGGGCCTTCCATGAGCCAACTAGCGCCGCCAATCTTTGAAAAATACTATCTTCCAATTTAATCAATTTTATTAAAAAAGCTATGTTTATTACGATAAATACTATTTTTTAAATGATTTAAATAAGCATAACGTGATACAATGTCGGTAAGTTGTAGTTCGCATAATTGCGAAAAACGGCCGTTTTTGGCACATTTGTGAACTACAACTTAGTTTTCGCAATTATGGCATGTATTGTATATTGAAAAATAGTATTCATCGTAATAAACATTTTGTAAATAGCTTTTTTAATAAAATTGATTAAATTGGAAGATATTATTTTTTCAAGATTGGCGGCGCTAGTTGGCTCATGGAAGGCCCTTAACTAACGCAAGTAATTTAGTTTTTAAACCTACACGGTTTGTAAACATATTAACGAGATTAAAAGGCATTTGCCGTGTTTAATGCCCTCCACATACAGCCGCGATCTGCGATCAGTTGATGATCATTTCCTGGGCATTTTAACGTCCGGTAGGTAGCAATCTACGTCCAGTAGGTAACGACGGCAGAAAATGAGGCGGGGCTGCGTTTCAACTGATCGCAGATCGCGGCTGTGTGTGTCAAACTTTATTAAATATCAAAAGTAGATTTCCATATAAATTATTTTGTAAATAACTTTTAGTTTCATCGAAATTATCTTATTGCGCAAAATACAATCATCATCAGTCTATTTATATTGCCCTACTGCTCGGGCCGGGCTCATACCTTCCCTTACATCGAGGGAGCTCGGGCCATGATCCACCAAGCAGATCCACTGCGAATTGGCCGATTACACATGCTTTAGATACTTTCAACGGCTTACTGGTTTCATCCTTCACTGTTTTGGAAGTACATAATAAATGTACGTAAGTTTTTCCGTCGAAAAAACCGAGGATAACTCATTGGTACATGGCTTCCCTGGCTGGGAATCAAACCTGGAACCTCCGTATCGCAAGCCCATTGACCCAACCACTGCGCCACCGAGCTCTCTCGATAAATACTTATCAAGCCTAATACATGCGTATGTTACAAAGATTATTATATTGTTATATCAACTAATTGTGGTGTATATTTTTGAAATTAAACGCCAAGTTTATGTTAAAAGTTGCAATTTTATTACAGTTATTCCATGTATTTTCCTCTATCCGAAGCAGAGGTAGACCGAGGAGACCATACGTCTACAAACAGGCGATTTAAAGCCTGACACCACAGACCACTCACTTACCCCATAGACCTGTAACAGGAGGGCGCCCGTGTCTGCCCGCACATAAGCGCAAAATTGCTTCGCGACACGCGTAACCTAGAGATTTTATTTATTTATTTTACAATTTTAGGAAGACCAACAGCTTCATACATATCGACATGGACGCATCTCTTTAATACGGCACCCCTGTCCCCCCGCTTCGTCTCTATGTGCTCATCGTTGACAGAATTTATCGCTTGCAAATTTGTACCGATTTCATGTCTATTGGGTAAGTGGTCTGTGCCTGACACACAGCAGCGGATTGCGGCCTAGGCCTCAATCGTTACCTACTGGACGTTAACGATGAGAGAAAATGGGGTGGGGCATGCGTGCAGATCGCGCCTGTGTGGGAATGACTTAACAAGGGCAATGTGCAGCCTACTATAAACCGACGAGCATGAAGATATTGATGAATGAATGAAGCGAGAGTTGTGTGCCAGGATCGCAGTAGATGGAAGTTCATCGTCTCTGCCTGTACGGGAAACACGGCGGGCGTTTTATGTATATATTTCCTCTACTTATGACCATTTTTACTTACTGACTTCCCCATATCAATATTGTCCGCGGATTTTAAGTTACCCGTGGGAACTCTATGTTTTCCTGCGGTAACAGGGGCCTCAAAGATACCGACATTCCCTCACACATTCCTTTCGGTATTCGTAAACAAAGAAAAACAACAGCATCAATTTCATTGTCCAGTTAATATTGATTTTAAATGTGAACAATTATAAGTGTCGCCACTCAGACTCGGTTGCGATGTTTGCAAACCCCACCGGTGCATCTGCGGCAAGGTGTCAGCCGGCGGTCGTCACGGCCTCAGTTGTTTGCGCTCAGCGGGGAGGCATTCCTGGTGTCATCATACGTCGTGCGATGGTGTCGGCTGGTGTGCCTTGTATTCTGGAACCCCCAGTACTGAGCCGGACTATTGGCACTATTACAGAAGGTAGCCTTCTGCTACGGCTCATAGCTCACATCAGTGACCAACAACTTCTTCATACTCTATTCTTCTTTCTTTGCTTTAAATAGCCGAGGCGTGACTATGTAACGTACGGCATTTCAGCCCCATTGTGTCGCTTAAACCCGTCACTGTATGACGGTCCAATAGTACGCCACTGGTGATCCTTTTCAAAAAGGAGTTACTGTGGGACAGGAAAAAGAAAAGGACTGAGCCGCACGGACAGCAAGAGGCCGGACGCTCTAACACTTGTGCCTTGGCAGAGAGGGCGTTGCCTCATATGGGACGCGAATATTAGATGTAAATGTTAAATTAATTATGTGAACAATTGAATAAAACAAGATGTAAATCGTCTATAAATATATTTACAAAATATACCTAACAATATCTTTGACAAGGCACATCGTAAACATTAACACATCACAATTTATATGACTACAAGTTAATAGAGAATGTCGACAATTTATGGTTGATTTTAGCGTACCATAACCACATATTACAGTACGCTGCATTCTTAATGACGTATCTGAATATAGCCACTCGCCCCGCCCGCTACTTCACTCCCCAGTGTATCCAATTTGTACTGCGAATCGACTCGTGACTATGTTCAGATATTATTAGTACTTGGGGTGACCGCGACTTCAATCGTTCATTGCTGCGTTTCGTTGTCGTTTGTTAAAACTTGCAAAAACATAGCAGCAATGTATAGCGTCCATGTATCAAATTGAAAGCGATTACGATAACGATTGGAAGTCGCGGTCACCCCACTGGTACTGTATTGAAGTATTAGTAGTCAATTTATTTCATGGAAAATGGATGAGTATATTACATCAAAATGATGATGATAACTTCTATGGATGTTGGACAAAATATTAAAAATAATAATTATTGTCAATAATTAATTTTACAAAATCCACAATAATTTTGAAACTCAAACTGCTAAAACAGAAATAAAATCAGTCAAAAATTAAAATAATTACAGGCGTATGAAAAGCGGGAATCTGATAGACGTGAGATGTTTTGGCACTATTTTTGGCACACAATAATCCAAACCGAATACCGATAAGTAGAACCGATAACCGATGGGTTAGACGAGTTCTAGAATGGAGGCCACGAACGGGTAAACGTAGTGTAGGACGCCCCCCGACCATATGGAGGGATGACCTTCGCAAGATGGCTGTCAGGGACTGGATGCAGAGGGCCGATAGTAGGGTTGAGTGGCGCGCTTTGGGAGAGGCCTACGTCCAGCAGTGGACTGATACTAGCTGATGATGATGATGAATAATCCAAAGTGCCAATATTTTATATGAACTATATACAGGATGTAACGGGAAGGGTATATTAATCCAAAAAGAAGTTCAGAATCATCAACTGAACACCTTTTGTTTTGGATTCGCGCACCGAGGCTTCCGTGCAACGCAACTTAGCAATAACTTTGCTCTAACGAAAAGATAAACTAGATTTAGAGACCAACTTATCTTTGCCATTATAAAATAGTATGTCCATACATCGACCTACTCTTATTGATTAGTAAAAATTAGTAAAACCGCCAGCCTTTTGGGCACTTTGCCAATTGTGGGGGATTTGGCGCAGGTTTTTTATTTATAATTTTTACACGTTTTGTAGGTTTAGATAGTGTAGATTTAATTTGTATTTATTTATAAATTATATACTTCCTATATCTTGATTAGTTGATCATCTGCAAATATAAGTATGTAATATGAACAAAAAAATTAGGGGGAGATGTAATTTCAAATTTTAAATTTTCGGATTTTTTCTTTACTTGTCCTATAAGACCTATCTTCTTGCCAAATTTCATCATTCTAGATCAACGGGAAGTACCCTATAGGTTTATTTTGCATTTTCATACAAATATGCGAGAAAATGAGACATAATCGGCCATATATTTTGATTGCGTTGACGTAGAAGTTTAATTTTTTCACGGCTGCATGATGTTGCAGACCCGAGTATTTGGTATTAATTTCAACTTGATCTGTCCACGCGTTTCTGAGATATATAAGTCTTAACAGACAGACAACAAAGTGATCCTATAAGGTTTCCTTTTGGGCCACTGAACCCTAAAAATCGAGACGAACTGGACACTTTTAAGAGAAGGTGGTCTAGAGTCTGCACAGAATAGATATGACTGAAAGGGTTAGGGGAGGCCTTTGCCCAGCAGTGGGACATCACAGACTCATAAATAATATTTCATACAATTAACATACCCGTTCCGTTACAGCCTTTATATTAATATTTAACTTTTCGATAGGTATATCTCCATTTATGTGACAGTCAAATAATTCAAATAAAAAAACTAAACTTATAAACTAATAAACACATTTGTAATTTATTGGAATAAGCAGATCTAATTACGGGTAAACAATTAAACATACTTATTAATGGTTTTAGTACTTACATAATATAAAAAGCGTACAGTCAAAAGCACATCATACTTTGGCGTTTCTTTGTCGTTATTGTCTGCGCCATAAGAGCTGTATTCGTACTTCAAGTGATGTACTAGTGTCGAAAAGAGATAAATGTATACAGAGGCCTTGACAAGGTTGAGATTTTCTTAAGAACTACTTGACCGATTGTAGAAATTCTTATACTACAGTGACTATAGTCAATATACTGTAATCAATATTGATTATAGTAAAATATTTTAATATTTTATTCAATAAATCAAAAAAATATATACAGGGTGTAACGTAAAGGGTATATGAAGCCGAAAGGAGGGTGTTCAGTATCGATAACTGAACAACTTTTGTTCTACGACTTCTCGAATAAAAATAAATTAATGTCTCATACAAATCGATCAGCTGACCGGTACGAAATGTATGAAAAGTCAAAAAATAAATTCGCGAAAATGGAAAAGTCGTAGAACAAAAGTTGTTCAGTTATCGATACTAAACACCCTCCCTTCGGCTTCATATACCCTTTACGTTACAACCTGTATTAAGTTCGGTCCAGTAGTTTTTGAGCATATATCAACCTTATTGAGGCCCCATGTATACTTTTCTCAGTCTACGTGGGTACATAATATCAAATGCTGTTAGTCATAAAGTAGGTTTAACCTCCCTTCCCTTAAACCGTGTATTGTTACTTAAACACTTTGTTAAAAAAACCTTGGAATACAGTTAAGTCACGTTTATGGCTAACAGAGATAGGATAGAAGATACAATTTCGCATTCAAAGAGATCAAGAATTGCAAAATACACAAAGACGTTCGGATTATTCCCAGAAAAGCTGAGCCTTTGTGTATAAAATATATTTTTATTTACTAAAAGCGTTCAAAATATTTCTCTTATTTTAATAATACTTACATAATATTATTTTGTAAATATATTATACATTTGTGTACCAAAACTTTAGTGTTGATCCTTGGGCATCGATGACTGAAAATGATTTGTGAAAAGTTGCTAGTTTTTATAACCAACTACCGTACGAAGGAGGCCAATGTTTTCGAGCGTATATATGTCGCAGTCAACTGGTTGAAATAGACGTTTGATTGAAACAGCTAGCACGTTAATTGAACGACGCCATCATTCAACCAAACATCTAGTATTGTGGTTATAAAACGTTTAACATCTCAGCTGACTTAAGAGCCGCTGTAGTGTTGACTTAGTATGATTCTCCGCCACGGGCGGCGCTAGTTTCGTTTTGTTTAGAAGAAGGCGTCCAATCAAACGTCTAGTTCAACCAGTTGACTGCGACATATATATTTCTATATATTTATTTATTTTATTAATGGACTCGACAGTTCGTCATTTAAATATTATAATATACATACATAAATTCAATATATTCAATAGTCTTCTATCATCCTCCAGGGGAGTCGCAGTAGCGTCTTCACCCTGGGTAGCCGCGTCTTCATGTCTTCATCCAGAGGAGACGTCGTAGCGTCATCACTCTGGACGAAGCAGCTCGACAGTCACGTTCACTCACGAGCTTGTAGCGGGAACTCTTGATAAAAGCTTGAAACTTCAGATCTTGCATAAATAATCCAATAACTTCACCATACTGTCATTCGCGAACATTTTCATTTATTTGTCGCCTAAACAGCTTGATAGATATGATTATTACATTTCTCTGACATTACATATCATTTAAATTTTCCTTGATCACGGTATCAAAAATATTTAGTTTCTGTAATAGGTACCTACAGTGCGCGAGGCGTAAGCTCAGGTTTGTATTTGTGTGAGTGCACACAGATAGTGTAGAGTGATATTCGGCCTGAGGCGCGACGCGTCCAATACAAACGCAACAAAATACACCCTGCCGCGCACGCACCGCACTTCACCTCTTGTACCGCTATCACTCACACAAATGTAAACCTGAGCTTACGCCTCGCGCACTGTAACTATGTTACTTAGATAAAGAACAGTTCTGCAAGCGATCAATACAAACGTTTTATTACACATGTAAATGTACAACGCTGTATTAATAAGGCACCATGTTAATAAACTATGTCACATAAACTTAATCTAGGAACAACATATCAGTTCATTTAAAAGTATGTTAAAAAATCATACAAAAATATCAATTAATTTAATGTTACTTTTTTAACTATTGCGAGTAGTTGACCGATAATTCTAGTTCATTCATAGTCTAATATCTCTGGTATTAATTGCAGTAGCGAAGAACTAATTTCAGATGTATTTTCAAAATGATGAAGTTAATTATAAACCTTTATTTGTCAACTACGCTATTTGATCGAGATCCTCCACAATGGGAAGTTTGCTATATTGTTATCTAATAAAATTGTATCAGATTAGATGGAAGTTTAATATTGCGAATTCATACTACGGCTGTCACACCACTTACCCCATAGACATGAAATCGGTACAAATGACATTGCCACATTTCAATGGAGCTTTGCCCCACCTTTGGTCACCTACGTGACCATTGAAGCTCATATATCATTTTGGGGACTTATGACAGGTTTCATATTGCATAATCATAATCAGTAGGAGTTGCGAGCGTTGTAGAAAATGATAACAAAGACAATGGCTAATTCGCTTCGATTTCTTACTATTTTCTGAATTCTTGATTATGGTGTTTTTTCGATTCGCATGTTGTACAAAACTTTATTTTAAACCAATAATTTTAATAAAAAACGGAGATATTTTTACATTTAAACGTTATATTGTTCATCATGCGGTTGATGGTGGGGCACAATCTGTCATTGTCATTTGCAAGCGAAAAATTATGTCAAAAGATGAGCGCATAGAGACGAAGCGGGGGACAGGGGTGCCGTATTAAATCCATGTCGATATCTCCAGGTTACGCGTGTCGCGAAGCAATTTTGCGCTCATGTGCGGGCAGACACGTGCGCCCCCCTGTTACAGGTCTATGAAGTAAGTGGTCTGTGACGGCTGTGGGTCTATTAGGCAAATAGTTTGCTACTGACTGTCTGCTAGCTGACTCGCAACGCGAAGTGTAGTTTGCGTAAGAGACCCGCTGTTTGAATCGAATCCCGCGCGAATTTAACTGCAAACCGACAAGAGCCGGCAAGCGAACGCTGTTGCCGAACGCTGAATCATGCTGGAAGAAATCGCAACAGCCTTCGACCTCGTTGCGAGCTTCAGAGCTTTTAAGCGCTTCTGCCATAGTTATTATTGGCACTATTACAGAAGGTAGCCCGCTGAAGGTATCACAGCAGCGAACGACAACTTCTTCATAGTCTATTCTTATTTAATTTAATAGGTATAGTATATCTATTTTATTTAATAGGTAAGAAAGGATTCTTACCTATTAAATAGTCGAGACGAAGGCACAACTGTATTTTCCTTCTAAAATGTCGCTATCTACAATAAATTATCATGGAAGATACTATTTGATTCTATCTATATTTTAAACTTACATAGTTTGAGAGAACTTGTGCATGAAATGCTGTGATGATAGTTAAGTTAGAGTAGGCCCTGAAAAGAAACAAAAATAAATTTAAACCATCGACATAGAAACACAATTATTTATATACAGGCTGTAACATAAAGGGTATTTGAAGCCGAAGGGAGGGTGTTCAGTATCGGTAACTGAACAACTTTTGTTCTACGACTTTTCGATTAAAAAATAAAAATAAATTAATGTCTCATACAAATCTAACAGTACGAAATGTATGAAAAGTCAAAAAATAAATTCGTGAAGATTGAAAAGTCGTAGAACAAAAGTTGTTCAGTTACCGATACTGAACACCCTCCCTTCGGCTTCATATACCCTTTACGTTACACCTGTATATTAATGGACTCGACAGTTCGTCAATGTCATTTTAAGGATATTCAATATATCATAGTCTTCCTTTCTTCATCAAGAGGAATCGCTGTAGCGACATCACTCTGGACGAAGCAGCTCGACAGTCCGTCTTTTCCCCCCTCTCCTACTGTAACTCCTGTTTGATAAGGATCAACAGTTCTGTCTAGCTAGTGATTAAGAGTTCGGCTTTAAATGTTTTAATATTCTCAGTGGCAGCTGTCTGGTCCAGAGTGACAGCTGTCTGGTTCAGGTTGGCAGCTATCTGGCCCAGCTTACCTCTCAGCTAGAATACGACCCTGGTATTGGTGGAACCCTGCTGTTGTTATCTCGTGCAACCGGTTCAGGGTGGCAGCTGTCTGGTCCAGCTTACCTCTCAGCTAGAATACGACCCTGGTATTGGTGGAACCCTGCTGTTGTTATCTCGTGCAACCGGTCCAGGGTGGCAGCTGTCTGGTAAAGCTTACCTCTCAGCTAGAATACGACCCTGGTCTTGGTGGAACCCTGATGTTGTTGTCTCGTGCAGCCGGTTCAGGGTGGCAGCTGTCTGGTCCAGCTTACCTGTCAGCTAGAATACGACCCTGGTCTTGGTGGAACCCTGCTGTTGTTGTCTCGTGCAGCCGGTCCAAGCTGGCAGCTGTCTGGTCCAGCTTACCTCTCAGCTAGAATACGACCTTGGTCTTGGCGGAACCCTGCTGTTGTTGTCTCGTGCAGCCGGTCCAGAGTGGCAGCTGTCTGGTCCAGCTTACCTCTCAGCTAGAATACGACCCTGGTCTTGGTGGAACCCTGCTGTTGTTGTCTCGTGCAGCCGGTCCAGGGTGGTAGCTGTCTGGTCCAACTTACCTCACAGCTCCTCGTAGAAGGCGACCCTGGTCTTACTAAAGTCCTGCTGTTGTCTTGTGCTATCCAGGATGGCAGCAGTCTGGTCCAGGGTGGCAGCTGTCTGGTCCAGCTCACCTCACAGCTCCTCGTAGAAGGCGACCCTGGTATTAGTGACCCCTGCTGTTGTCTCGTACTGTACAGGATGGTAGCTGTCTAGTCCAGCTTACCTCACAGCTCCTCGTAGAAGGCGACCCTGGTCTTGGTGGAGCCCTGCTTGAGTCTCCTGAGCGTGGAGTACTTGTTGTCTCCGGCGCGGGCCTGCGCCTCGTGCAGCCGGTCCAGGGTGGCAGCTGTCTGGTCCACGCGGAGCACTGTGAACTCGCAACGGAGCTCGTCTAGCTGTTTCTGGAGATGCTTCGACTTGGCTAGGTATTCCTCCCTGGAAATAGGGTTTTGTGTAGGAACGGAAAGTAAGTTTTATTATGTATTTTGTACTAAGACATGATTACCATTTTTAACATCATTCCTACTAATATTATAAACGCGAAAGTTTGGATGGATAGATGTTGCTCTTTCATGCAAAAACTACTGAATGGATTTTAATGAAACTTTTCAATAAAATAGCTCATACATCAGAATAACACATAGGCTATAATTTCTAATCATGCGCAGACGAAGTCGCGGGCAGCAGCTAGTTTTTACTATTTAAAAAATATCTATTTAAGTTCTCTTGAAATTATCGCATCGCATGGGTGCTGTCATTGTGCGGTACAAAATACGCCCGCACGCGCGCCGGCCATAGGCCACGAGTGTATGTAACAACGCATTTTATTGTTTGTGAATTTTTACATGAAAAGTTAAGGCTTCGTATGCGCGTATTTTCAGTTTTTCTACGAAGGCTACGGCACTAACTACTAAACTTATATTTTATTTCCCTGCCAAAATTCATCAAAAATTCATAAAAATACGAATATTGAGGCACTGCGCCGTGCTCTTCACTCCGCCGCTGCGGGGCATCTTCTGTCTCACTCTTGCTTTTGACAACCATATAACGCCTTAAGGTATATTTTTTATATTACTTTTACCAGACTGCCCCAGAAGGAGGGTAATGTTTTTCGGGTGTATGTATGTCCATTCCTTCCTGCCATCCTGTAGCCTAAACGGCTTGATGGGTTTTGGTGCATGAGGTATCGTTAGATTCGTCTTGATTACGGGACTGTCATAGGGCATAAAAATAATAATCATAAGGGGATACTTTTCTTTCGGTCAGGTTTTTTGTTTGTTGAAATAATTTCTGATTGTTGGCATTAGTATCGTGTATATTATCTCTCTACGTCGCTAATCAAAACCAAGCATATCACTCGAAAGAAGTCGTGTTTGTGAAGTTTTGTGTTCTTATCAAGGATTCCTTACAAAGACTCAAAGATGGCGTGGATCATTGAGTTTTTTTCGTTTAGGGGTTTGGGAGGGTTGTACGTAGGTTCAGGTTATGTTATCTTTGTATATATGTATGTATTTATAAGAATTCAGACATTCTATTCACATCAGAACAGGCTGTATGCAGTTGGCCTTGCCTTTTCCTCTGGGAAGAATTTAAAAACAACCCAATCATATCACTAATTAATAAATCGAGATAGCTAATAATCTCACCTCTCCTTCTCAATCTCAAGCGACAGCCTGTGTATGTGCGGCTCTGAGTCATCCGCGTCCGGCACCAGCTGGTACGAGTTGAGCTCGGGCTCAGGCGTGTGGTGTGAGTTGCCGTTGGGCAGCTCACCGCTGAGTTCCGCCGGGAGAGAGCACGTGGATGGAAACAGGCTGGAGGGGACTGTTGATGACGGCTGGAATGATGTACAATTTTGAAAGATTTTACAGGAGGGATGTTTTTCGAGTGTTATTTTTTTTCGTGTGGTTTAGTGACCAAACCACGGAGACCAGCACGCTGGATTGATGTGGTTGGCAGAATCCTCGGCGTGCCCTTTGAAGAGGCTGTGAGAAGAGCACAAGACCGTGTCTCCTGGCGCCAGTTCACACATGCCAAGACGGCACCTGCTGTTGAGGGTCACGATCCTCAGCACTGAGGCAACGATTAGGGAGGAGGAGGAGTGACCAAACCTATTTGTCAGAGTTATTCAGGCCTCTGACATGACCTAACGACTGCTGCCGAGCGACAGCAACCGGGACCAACTGCTTAACGTGCTTTCCGAGTCAAAGAGGGGCTCAGATGAAAATGTCACTAGCGGTCACCCATCCAGGTACTGACCTCATCCAATGTTGCTTAACTTGTACGGTTGTTTTCAACGTGTACGCAACTGGACTACGAGCCCCGAGTGTTATTCATAAATCTAGTTAAACCTCATCATCATCATCAGTCTATTTATATCGCCCCACTGCTCGGGCACAGACCTTCCCTTACATCGAGGGAGCTCGGGCCATAATCCACCACGCGGGCCCAGTGCGGGTTGGCGGATTTCACATGCCTTAGATTTTTTTTTCTACGACATGCAGGTTTCATCACGATGTTTTCCTTCACCGTTTTTGAGAGCACTCGGTAAATGTACGTAAGTTTTCCCATCGAAAAAACCGAGGATAACTCATTGGTTCATGGCTGCCCTAGCTGGGAATCGAACCTGGGACCTCCATATTGCAAGTCCATTGACCCAACCACTGAGCCACCGAGCTCTGCTCAAACCTCACTTCCCTTAAGTCGTGTTGCTATCCCTTTCACACTTTATCAAAAAGAGTTAAGAGAGAAAGGGACAGGATGCCTAAACCGTAGCGTAACTTTAAATCGCGTTCATGAATACACGCCAAAGTGTCTGGGGCCTGGTGGTACACACGAAGACAGAGATACGTATCCAGGGGGTCTCAATAAGGTTGAGATTTTCTCAAGAACTACTGGACTGATTTTAATAGTTCTTTCACAGTACATAGTTTTAACTTTTATCTATCTAACAGTGAAAGAATTATTGCAAAAGGTCAAGTAGTTTTAGAGAAAATGTCAACCCCAAAAACTCTACTGTACACCTTTCTCTGTCTTCGACCGTACGTACCGGTGGCAACGATCCCGTGGAGGTCCTACTGAGGAAGTTGAGCAGCTTCTCCTTGGCCTGTTTCTCGGCCACCCTGGCGGCCACCAGCTCGGCCTTGAGGCGGTCGGCCTCCGCCAAGCGCTTCTCAGACTCCTCCACCAGGCGGGCGGTCAGGAACTCAGCCTCACGAGTTTTGCGTTCTAGGTGGACCTGAGAAAGATTTTTTTTTTACATGTATCAAATTAAGTTATCACAAGTAGGTATCAAAGGTAAATGACAATGCCAGATTCTGCCCCACCATCGACCGCAAGATGTACAAGATAACGAATAAATGTAAAAATATCTCCGTTTTTTATTAAAATTATTGGTTTAAAATTAAGTTTTGTACAAGTTGCGAGTCGAAAAAACAGCTTAATTAAGAATTCAGAAAATAGTATGAAATCGAAGCGAATTATTCATTGTTTTTGGTTATCATTTTCTACTACTCTCGCAACTCCTACTGATTGTGATTATGCAATATGAAACCTGTAATAAGTCCCCAACAAAATGATAGGTACAGCTTCAATGGTCTCGTAGTTTTGTAGTAGCAAAGCTCCATTGAAAAGTGGCAATGTCATTTGCATCTTTGTTATACATACCTTCTCTTCCTCAGTCCTGATAGCAGACAGTCTCAATCTCGCATTCTCCCTCTCGGCATCAGAAGCCTTCTGCGCCAGTAATGACGCCTCTTCTTCTGCCACTCTTCCTTTCTCTGCTAGCAGTTCCGCTGTCTCCTCTGACCGATTCAGGGCCTCATTGGCCAGCCGTATCTCCTCCTGGTATTGGTGGAGACGTTGTTCCATGGCCGCTCTCTCCCGTTCCGCTGCTTCTCGTAGCTGTTTCTCTCTGGCCAGTTTATTGCGTTCTATTTGACGACGCTGCAATATTTATTATTATTTTTTCTCTTTATTATTATTGAGACTAGGTTTCACGGGTTTAAGAAAACCCGGTTCTTTGAAAGGCTTGCACGGAGACACAGGTCCAACGCGTAGAGGCCCCTTAGAGACCTTTAATTTGAAGGGATATGTGATGCACCTAGCGGGACCCGTCTCTGAGCGCATCTGACTGCACTCAATGACAGACCCCGTCAGGTGCATAAATATTATTATCATTCATTTGGTAGCCAGGTAACACAATGCTGGTGTGTCTATATCACAGTGTTGGTAAGTTCAGTCTATGTTGTCTAATGTTCATATGATTCACTACACATATTGCTTATTTATATAATGTTTGATTTTAACCACATGTCGAGGCGATTTTTAAAAGAGTTCACTGATGGTGCAGATACTACATCACCAGACAGTTTGTTCCATGCGTGGACAACTCTGTTACTTAAGAAGTGATGAGCGATTTTGGTATTGGCGATAGTGCTTAAAAATTATTGAATTATTAAGTGTGATTTAAAATGTCATTTGGTTATTTGTTTATCAAAGTGTCTTTATTACCCTGTCTCTTCTCGTGTGGTTTAGTAAACCTAATTGTCAGAGTTATTCAGGCCGCCCGTAGGCCTCTGACGTGGCCTAACGACTGCTGCCGAGCGACAGCAACCGGGACCCACTGCTTAACGTGCGCCCCGAGGCACGGAGGGGCTCAGATGTAAGTGTCACTAGCGGTCACCCATCCAGGTACTGACCTCGCCCATCGTTGCTTGTATGATCGTTTTCAACGTGTACTTGCAACTGGACTACAAGACCCTCTGTTTTACCCGAATGCTCCAGAAAGAGGATAATGTTTTTCGGGTGTACGTATGTATGTCCATTCCTTCCTGCCATCCTGTAGTCTAAACGGCTTGATAGATTTTGGTGTATGAGGTATCGTTAGATTCGTCTTGATTACGGGAGTGTCATAAAGTATAAAAAAATTCAAAAGGGGAGTTTTTATGCAGTCGTTTTTTTTTTAAATTTCTGTTATGCAGTTGTGAGGTTTTATTGCAGTTGGTTTGCAGTCGTACTAACTGCATTCAAACTGCAAACAAACCGCCCAGCCTTATTGCAGTCGGTGCGCAGCTCTATTGCAGTTGCTTTGCAGTCTAACTGCATTCAAACCAGCACATGCTGAGCTGGTCTTTTTTGACGTTACATGCCGCACCATGTACTGTCTTTAAGTGTTCATTGTATTAGTGTTTCTGTGTTTCGTTTATTTATTCACTGTATGCTGTATGTTACTATGTTATTGTGGCGTCAAATAAATGCATTTTCTTTCTTTCTTCTTTCTTTCAAATTGTAAATTTGCAGTTGAAATGCAGTCCGTATGTCTAGGCCTTACTGAAAATAGATGGTATACCTGTTTCTCTTCTTTGGCCTGTGCTTTCATTTGCTGAACCTCCATCGTGTCTGGTTTCCGTCTCCTCATATACAAATCATGATTACCGATGCAGAGATCTAATATCTGTAAAAAAATATTGATACGTATATAAAAAATCAGATTCTAGAAAAAATATTTCGGTCCCTTGCCGACCCCAGTTGTGACAAAAAAATCTCTATTTAACATTCAGATTTTCGCATCGCAATTAAGGTATTATCGGTAAGTTGTAGTTCGCATAATTACGAAAAACGGCCGTTTTTGGCACATTTGTGAACTACAACTTCGCTTATCGCAATTATACCATGTATTGTATATTATAAAATAGTATTTATCATAATAAAGATAGTGTACATAGCTTTTTTAATAAAATTGCTTAAATTGGAAGATATTATTTTTTTAAGATTGGCGGCGCTAGTTGGCTCATGTAAGGCTCTTAATAACCTGTAATGTGCCACTGCTGGGCAAAGACGCTCTTAGATTCGCAATAAGCCAAAAAAAAACTTACCAACTTATTCATTCCTTTGGGCGAAAAGAAAATGAAGTTCGTCACACTTTTGTCAACGAACTTTATGACGAACTTCTTGTCGTCAAACGATATGTGCTTGATCTCTGACCACGGGAAGGTTGTCTTTGGGGTCAACTTGTTGTCCTTCTCGTATATATTGAGGCCTAGAGCGGTCACACCGAGGTACAGATCGGTGTCTTTTTTATTCTGAAAATTATTATTAATAATTTTTATTCTGAAAATTAAAAACCATATCATAACCAAGAGTGAGAGACTGCGAGAGAAGGAGGGTTCTATGTTTCGAGTACATACACTCGAAAAATAGAACCATGTGGTATCGTTAGATTCGTGTTGATTACAGTGCATAGGCTATAAAAATTTAATCAAACCGGCACAAATTTTTGGCAGTCGTTTTTTTAGAATTAAAACTATAGTGAGCCATTACTACGAATTATTATACAGGGTGGTAACGTAAAGGGTATATGAAGTCGAAGGGAGGGTGTTCAGTATCGGTGACTGAACAACTTTTGTTTTACGACTTTTCGATTTTCGGGAATATATTTTTTGACTTTTCATACATTTCGTACCGGTCAGCTGATCAATTTGTATGGGACATTTAATTATTTTTACTTTTTATTCGAAAAGTCGTAGAACAAAAGATGTTCAGTTACCGATACTGAACACCCTCCCTTCGGCTTCATATACCCTTTACGTTACACCCTGTAGATAAACTGATATCACTCACTTATATTGTTGGAGTCGGCAATTAGACTGACAGTTTCGACGGATTTCGACGGTCTTTTTCAAGATGAAGTTGAATGCGCGAAGAAACGTCACCGGCGATGCGGGCGTGGCGCGCTCACCTTGAAAAAGACCGTCGAAATCGGTCGAAACTGTCGGTCTAATTGCCGACTTCAACAATATAAGTGAGTGATATCCGTTTATATATAATAATCAGTCGTTTTTTGTTTGTTTTTTAAATTAATTTCTACTTGTTTTGTTTTCTATATTTCTAATAAGATAAGATATAGTCTAAATTATTATATATAAACGGATATCACTCACTTATATTGTTGAAGTCGGTAGTTAGACCGACAGTTTCCGACTTCAACAATATAAGTGAGTGATATCCGTTTATACGTAATAATTTGTAGTAATGGCTCACTATAGTTTTAATTCTAAGATATAGTATGTACTCACAATTCACACTTGTCCTCCATTTATATCAACTTCCCTATTGCTTGTTCATTATTTAAAACAAATAACTCCATCAACTCACATTGATCGCGAAGTAGTTGACGCCATACATGTCCAAGTCCTGTGCAATCTTGAGATACTCCATCTCAGCCTCATCCCTCGACATGCCCTTATGATCTGCATACCTGGAGAAACAAATCATTTGTGTTGTGACTGTGCTGCTCGCGCTTACCGACGGCGTACGGACGCAGCACGCGAGCAATGCGTCTACGGGCTCGTGCCGTAGATTTAAGCCAAGGATACATTAGGGGACAAATGTCCTGCGACACGTGTCGCCAGGGACGTCGGGTGAAGTAGCGCGACGTTGCCGGACTTCGCGCGACATGTCTGGCAACCTGGCGTCGCTACGGACATAAGTCGCGCGATGTCGCCAGATATGTCAGGCGAAATCGGCCGGCTTCGCTTGACATGTCGCGATACATGTCGTAGGACATTTGTCCCCTAGTGTATCATTGGCTTTAAGGGCGTTCATAGAGCCAACTAGCGCCGCCAATCTTAAAAAAATAATATATTCCAATATAATCAATTTTATTAAAAAAGCTGTTTACGAAATGTTTATTACGATAAATACTATTTTTTAAATGCTTATTTATAACGTGATTCAATGTCGGTAAGTTGTAGTTCGCATAATTGCGAAAAACGGCCGTTTTTGGCACATTTGTGAACTACAACTTAGCTTGTCGCAATTATGCCATGTATTGTATATTGAAAAATAGTATTTATCGTAATAATTTTTTTGTAAATAGCTTTTTTTAATAAAATTGATTATATTGGAAGATATTTTTTTTAAGATTGGCGGCGCTAGTTGGCTCTATGAAGGCTCTTAATTAACTGTTTCATAAACGCAGTAAAAGATACTGATGTTTTTGTCGATCCATGGTGTTGTCTGTGTAAAAATATATATTGCTATCTTAACATCAACACTAATTTACATTAATTTTATTGTATAATTGATTATTGTAAGAATTATTATTATATTGTATCCACTGACTAGGTGTGTTGAGGAGCTAAGCTCGCTGGTAAATTAAAGACTGAAAAACTGATAAAAAACTGAATATAATAATTTAAAAATGGTAAAATATACTAATCTGTAGGGGGCCAGGGACGCAACTGACAAACAACTAAGAAAGAACAATAATTTAAATGGTTCTCTTGAAAATGGCGGGAAACGACGGTTGCGAAATTATTTGATAATTTTCCTTTTAACGTCTGCAGGGACTATTTTGTGTTTAATATCACGTTAAATTAATCAGAAAATGTTCGCGAATGACAGTACAGTGAAGTTATTGGATTATTTATGCAAGATATCAAGCTTTTATCAAGAGTTCCCGCTACAAGCTCGGGAGTGAACTTGACTGTCGAGCTGCTTCGTCCAGAGTGATGACGCTACGGCGACTCCTCTGGATGAAGACAAGAAGACGCGGCTACCCAGGGTGAAGACGCTACTGCAACTCCCCTGGAGGAAGATAGAAGACTATTGAATATATTGTATTTTCTGTAACATGACATTGGCAAATGACGAACAGTCGAGTCCATTAATAAAATAAATAAATAATAAAGGAACCTATGTGGCCAGTCGCTAACAAGGTGCTTTGGTGATATCTGTAAAGCAGTCAGTTATATATTGAATAAATAAATAAATAAATAAGAGAAGGTCCCTACAGTGAGGACATTGAAATAGGCTACTGCTAATGATGATATATCCTACCCTCCTATTGAGCTCGGTTAAAGCCCCACTAACCATATTTTAATGCGGTCCTCCCACATTTCGGGCGTCATCTGGTACTGGTCTATGACGCGTTGGGGGAGCAGGTCCTCACTGGCCAGCATGCCCGGCTTGTACGCGCTCTCGTCGTAGTCGCCATACTGGGGAATTTAGACTATGTTACGCTAAGAAACCAAAGAGATTACGAACAAAAAGATTGATGATTTTTTTTCTCTGCAATCAGTCCATTTGTTGGACTATTTAAACGCTTATTAAAGAGGATTGTTTGAACGACGAAAATGCGAGGCATCAGTGCATAATGGATTGATTATTAGATTAAGAACTATGTATGTACACCGCAGCCCAAATCAAGTGTCTTATTTTGTAAACAAATATGATCGTCTAATCACCTGTTGTGATGCAACACTGAAGGAACTGATTGATCGAACCTGTTCATCATTGTGAAAATAAAGTAATCCGATCTAATAATGTGAAAATAACTATGCAATAATTACATAACAGCTTAAAATGTTAGTAGGATAGGGTAGTTTTTGTTTACAAAATAAAACACTTGATTTGGGCTTCCGTTTAGTTATTACAATGTTATTGTTGTTATTTGAAAAGATACGATGCTGAAAGTTATTGCCACTTTTTCTCCTCGGTGTTGGCACCTATTCCTTGCAAAATGGTGTAAATGTAATTTAAAAAATGTTAACGAGCAAAATTTACACGAATATTGTTAGCCATAAACCTAGTTTAAACTCTCTTCTCTTAAACCACGTTTTGTCACTTTCGCACTTCGTTAAAAACGTAAAGTAACGTAACTGTGATATAGATAGACACAACAGCATTATGCTGCCTGTCTATCGAATGAATAATAATAATTATAATGGTTAATCATTGATCTCTAATAAACAACTAGATAGATACACAAAGGTCTTACTAAAACAATTTAAAAAACGTCTAAATAAGGGTCCATTGTTAACGTCCAAATAATGTCCAATAAACCAAATGTGGGTCCATTCATCCGTTTGGACCTTCTTTGCGCTCGGACATTTTTAGAAGGCAGACTGTGTATCTTGTTGTTTATAGGAGATCAATGTGGTTAATAGCGAAGAGTCTCGACCATTGTGAGGAGGTTCCTCACTCTGGGATCCTAACCTCCGTGGAGGGTGACTATTTTTATATATTTTTTTCAAATTGTTTTTTAAATTGTTAAAATTTTAAAAATTTAATATAGAGGATAATAAAGTTAGACATGAACAGATAGCTTTAAACTGTAGAATACCGTAAATCACTAAAATTGAATTTTTATACATTATGTCATGCTCAGCGAACAAAGGTCGCAGTGACCCTTGGGCTTGTACAGTCGAAGACAGAGATAAGTATACAGGGGGCCTCAATAAGGTTGAGATTTTCTCATAAAATACTGGACCGAATTTAATAATTCTTTTACAGTTACATAGTTTTAACTTTTATCTATCAAACAGTGAAAGAATTTTGGCAATAGTTCAAGTAGTTTTTGAGATAATCTCAACCTTAAAAACTCTCCTGTACACCTTTCTCTGTGTTCCACCGTACCAACAGCCTGATATCAAATAATAAAACGTAAATCACGTTCATGGCTAACAGGGAATAAGATTACTTGTAATGAATATGATTCAGATTCATTCAGTGAACATTCCTATACTAAAACCACACTTGTACTTAAAAATGTCACTAACCACAAATCTATCTACCTTGGCCTGCACCGCGTAGCTCGCTAGCAGTACGGACGCTTCCGGGGGACAGTATATGTCCATACTGAGTATGGCTTGCTTCACTTGCAGGAACAGAAGGTGCTGCGTCACCTCCTGGATTAGTTCCTCGGCCACGTCTTCCGGGTAGAGCTTGCAGAGCAACATGAACGGCGTCCCCGGCATTTGGGAGACACATTGGTCTTGTACTGTGGAGACATGGTACTGATGTGATAATTAAACTAGTGCATACCTACTTGAAATAGGGTAAGAGGCATGCATAGCGATATATAAAGTGTAACTCTTTGGACTGTTCTAATTATCTGCGTCGTAATATTTAAAATCGTACTGCAAGTGTTACTATTGATCTGCTGTTGTCCGTACATTAAAACAAGATTTTTTCAAAAATGGAGAAATGGCCTTAAGAGCCTTCCAAGAGCCAACTAGCGCCGCCAATCTTTAAAAAATAATATCTTCCAATTTAATCATTTTTATTAAAAAAGCTATTTACAAAATGTTTATTACGATAAATACTATTTTTTAAATGCTTATTTATAACGTGATTCAATTCGGTAAGTTGTAGTTCGCATAATTAGGAAAAACGGCCGTTTTTGACACATTTGTGAACTACAACTTAGCTTGTCGCAATTATGCCATGTATTGTATACAATGTTTTGAAAAATAGTATCCATCCTAATAAACATTTTGTATGAATTTACAAAATGTTTATTAGGATGGATACAATTTTAATCAATTGATTAAATTGGAAGATATTATTTTTTCAAGATTGGCGGCGCTAGCTGGCTCATGGAAGGCCATTGAAATAATTACCATCCCTATGATGAATATAGAGGAAGATTTTGCCTACAATTTGAGTCCAAGTCTGTTGAAAGAACTCTTGTTCGAATCCTGCTTATGACGAAAATTATCCAGCATTTAATATTGAAAATCATGACTCTCTTACCTCTTTTATCCAACTTCAGCCAACTGATAAAATGTTTAGTGTCTTCGAACTGCAGCCCAAAGAACCATGTCTCCCTCAGTCCTATGGTCCTGCATACCAGGTCAAACAGGTCACGGCCTGTCGCCCGCCACTGCAACAAGTTATATGGAAGTAAAAAACTTACAGCATTAATGATACTTATGAATAGAAACTAAAATTAATACAAGGCTAAGGGCCGGCGTACAACGTCATGGCGCGGCGCCGGTGCACGATGTCGGCCGGCGCCGGTCACAGGCGGACAACATTCGCGCCGTCCACTGGCACGGTACACGGCGTCGTCCGCCGGCGCCGTTCTGTTGTACGCTAGCCCTGAGGCCCAGGGCTGCCCAAACTTATTTTTACTGTGACGCCCCTGGGAATTTGCCACTTTTTTCGCAACACGACCAAAAGATATTTAGACCAAAAAGTTGTAGTTCTAGCCTAGTAACAAAACTCCAAATACCCTCTATAATTTCCATTCATCATCATCAGTCTATTTATATTGCCCCACTGCTCGGGCACAGACCTTCCCTTACATCGAGGGAGCTGGGGCCATCCACCATGCGGGCCCAGTGCAGATTCGCGGATTACTGTGGCTTAGAATTTTTTTCTTCTTCTACGGCATGCAGGTTTCATCATAATGTTTTCCTTCACCGCCTTCACCAAGGATAACTCATTGGCTGTACTGGCTGGGAATCGAACCTGGAACTTCCGTATCACAAGTCCATTGACGCACGCAATGTTTTAAGTCAATATACCGACATATATAACTTAGAATCATTTAATATTCTGGTATGTAAAGTCAGGATAGGTCAGACCAAACATTCCTACATAAATTACATACAATTAGACCACTATCTAATCTCATAACAAAACAGTGCTACCCTCACATTGCCTACTACAAAATTACGCATTGTTATCGGCCCATTTAGTAATTTACGAGTAACGACATGACCTCAGGGCTCAGGTCATGACTCACAACGAGAGCATTGTGTTAATTCGCCCTAATCATTATCTCGACCAATGAAGCAAAGAATATCGCCACGCTATATGGAAAGAGCATAAGAGACCATCACTCTAGCGTCTTTCAAGCGTCTACGTTCTTCCAGCGCTCTCGCAGAAGGACGTGAATGCTCGAAACACATCGATGGCGTGACAGCGCCGCCGCGGAAGCGTTGCGTCGACGCTGCGCGGACACTGGCAGAACAAAAACTGGCAGACTGGCAAAAATTGACATGCAAGAACGTCTGCTATGTATGAACGTCTGTAATGTATGTAAATGTAATGGCTAACTCCATCGGGGGTTGCTTGCTTCATGTCCCGACACAATAAATATTAGGTAATTATCGCTAGTATAAATTTACGACTGAAATTACCTCAAGGTTGAATTCTAATTCAGCGTCCAACGTACAAACTTTGACCGGGAACGATTTGGACGCCTTCTTCCTTCTAAACGGAGGCATTGTCACTTCACATGTTACTCCACTCCTCACAAATATAGTTCAAATACACAGCGATAGGTTATGATTATATTCTCGGCAATAAATCGATTGCCGCGCAATGATTACCGTTTACGTAATGTGCAACCGATCGAGGAATGCGTGTAATCCAACATTGCGTACTATTTCCAGCGGTTATTATTTACAAACAAGAAAAACGTCAATGAAACAATTGCGAGGAGAATGAAAGAAAAATTCATTCCGTAAACAACGTTCCATTCCACGAAGTTTGACTATTTTTGACAGTTCCTTTCATTGGTGTGTCGAAATCTTTCGTTGTACCTGTTGAGAAACGTTAGTTCTTTTATTTATGGTAAGCAAAAAGACGTGTAACAATGCCATAAAATTTCAGTGTTACCATAGGAAATAAACTTTTTCTTTATGTTGGTACGCCTGTTTGTTGACTGACATTGACATATCTCCGTTGCGGCAATTTTGCAGCTAACTTCAATTTGGTTGGAATCCGGATTCTGCTCGTTACGGTGTTGGTTATCACACGTGTTCGTGATAGAATTTTGATTTTTTAAGAGAATTGGTTGAGTTTTTGAGTTATCAGTGTTGTGTGTTGGTGGTGGTAAGTAGTAGTGGGTGAGAGGCCCATTTTCCTCATTAAATATGAGGGAAATGGGGGACGATGAGCCGCCGGACGGTGGTGGTGGTCGCGGCCCAGTACTCGACGATGTGGACATGATTGAGTCTTCTCAAAACTTGGATGGTACCAATATTAATCAATCGAAGGCACTTAAACGCCCCGCTGTTGCAAATTTAATCGCCGATCCCAAAAAAAAACAGTCTCCCGCTGAATCTGTTCAATCAGTTTACATCAAACCAGGTTTTGAGAGTGACTCAAACCTGAAGTATACTTCTGCTGACAAGGCCCCATTCACCGTGCACGTCACAAGGTCGGAACCTGACCCAGCCGCAGGAACCACTATACGAGTCTTGAAGTTTGCCCAGCTCTTACACAAAAGTAAGATCGCCAACATTGCTGAAGGTGGGATAAAGCCAGTAGGTAGGAATCGAATTGCTGTAGAGTTTGTAAATGCCAATGCCGCAAATGAATTTATTCTAAACCCAATATTATCAACCCACAAACTCACCGCCATGATCCCAAGGTTCCAGGTATCACGCATGGGAGTGGTACGCAACATCCCCACTGACTGGACATTAGACGACTTAGTAGAGGGCATACACTGCCCGACCAACTGTGGAGAAGTAGTCAAAGCTAGACGCATAAACATCAAATCACGTAAGGAGGATATAGTAACTTGGTCTCCCTCTACCACAGTAGTCTTGACTTTCACAGGCCAGGTTCTACCCGAAAGAGTTTACTGCTTTAACACATCACTTCCAGTGTCTACATACCAGCTCCCTACCATACAGTGCCGTAATTGCTGCCGTTTTGGCCACATTAGCACCCAGTGTCGCTCCAAGCCCCGGTGCTACCGGTGTGCTCAAGAGCATGCGGGAGAGAAATGCACGGTCTCCGAAGAAAATAGCACATGTCTACTTTGCCGAGGCAATCACTGTGCGATCAACTATAAATGTCCAGAACATACTCGCCAAAAGTCAATTAAGACAGTTATGTCCCATGAAAATATATCCTATACTGAAGCGTCCCGTCGAATCCCTGGATCAAGAATGGCGTACTCAGAAGTGGCTGCCACTTTCTCTCAAGCGCCACTCCCGTCCTCAGGACATACATTAGCCCCACCAATTCCAGCGACCACACAAAAATGGCATCGGAAAACAGTGTATAGAAACCCACGGCCTACACCTACGCCGGGACCTTCATACGATACCATGGCCCATAACTTCATAACGGCTACCCCTCCCCCTTCTCAACCTAATGGTTGTGCTTTGGCTGACAGCCTAACATCCCAATCTCAAAATTATGTGGAGCCAACTCCAAATGTCACACCCAATGATAACCTCATTGAGTTGCTCACCTTTTCATTGATAAATATTATATCAAAATTCAGTGACTCATTACCGAACAATGTCATTACTTTATTGGAACAACTAGTGTCAACATTATTAAATAAGAATGGATCAAAAGTTCCTTCAATGGAACTGTAGGAGTATACGTCATAAAAAAGCCGAACTCATCTACCTACTGAACCGATTCAAACCTATTCTTTGTGCAATCGCAGAGACATGGTTAAGGCCCGGATCCCGTTTTAGGGTGACAGGCTACCTATGTCTCCGCGACGACAGAGACGACGGCTGGGCGGGCTGTGCCCTCCTGGTGAAAAGATCTGTCACATATACTCAAATTAATATACGCCCACATAGCCCAGAACTTCATGTGGTAGCTGTCAGAATTAAAAACATATCATTTATTTCAGTTTACATTCCGCACCCTAATTTCAACTTGATTTCCGAACTTAATTCTATTCTCTCCACTATTCCGTCCCCTTTAATAGTATTGGGGGATTTTAATTGCCGCCACACTATGTGGGGCTCCCATACAATAGATCCTTCTTCGTCTTTTTTAATTGACTTATTGGATGATAGGAATCTCTGCATTTTGAATGATGGGTCCGCCACTCGAAGGGTGTCACCTTCCCAAAACTCCAGTGCTCCAGATCTCTCTCTTGCTTCCCCCTCACTAGTTTCAGCCCTCTCCTGGTCAGTTCTCCCCAATTCACATGGCAGTGATCATCTCCCAATCGTAATCACAATGAACTTTTCACCAATTACAACTACTGTAACTCAACCTTTACTCAAATACAGAATGGCGCAAGCTGACTGGGAAAAATATTCTTCCTCCCTGAACAGTAAAATAACAACTCTACCAGTAGTAGACCACACTAACGTACTTCAAGTATACGACGAGTTTGTTTCTTGTTTGAAGTTAGCGGCTGATGAATCAATTCCTCTGAAAAACTCCGCCTGCAACAAGGTTCCATCCCCTCCCTGGTGGGACTCGGAGTGCTCTCTGAGTGTTCGCCAGAGGAAGGAGGCAGAAAATGCCTACATTGCAGACCTTAATATGACTAATTATATTAACTTTCAAAGGACGTCTGCCCGTACTAAAAGATTACTTTCCAAAAAGAAAATTCAGGGATGGCATTCATTTTGCGAATCTTTATCACCGCGGAGCCCCCCCTCTCTAATTTGGCGAAAAATAAAATCTTACCGTAGAAGTCTGGTTGATCACGACATCACCTCCAATGATCCGAGCCCCTGGCTGGAAGACTTTATTAGCAAATTAGCCCCCCCATTTGTCCCAACGTTAGATAGTTTTCCTTCCCTAAACACCCACACAATATCCAGCGACAAAATGAACGATCAGTTCACATTCTCTGAGCTCGTATGCGCATTGGACCACCTTCGCGACTCTTCCCCTGGAATTGATGGGATCCCATACTCTTTTATTTGTAAATCGTCTAAATCTGCCAAATTAGTATTTCTCAATATTCTTAACAGTATGTTTGTATCAGGTGCTGTCCCTGACACGTGGAAAACACAAATTATAATACCTATTCTGAAACCTGGAAAAGACCCAAAGGACGCCTCTGCTTATAGACCCATAGCCTTGTCATCAGTCTTGGCTAAGATTATGGAACACCTTGTCAAAAACAGGTTGGAATGGATTCTAGAGAATAGGGGAGTACTATCTAAAACCCAATTCGGATTCAGGAGGGGTATGGGTACTATGGATAGCCTGAGCATCCTTACCTCTGAAATTCGCATCGCCTTTTCAAAGAAAGAAAATCTAACTGGAGTGTTTCTTGATATAACATCAGCATATGACAATGTCCAGCTTCCACTACTCAGGCAAAAGCTGCATCATCTGAGTATCCCTGTGAGACTGACTAATTTCATTTGCAACCTCCTCATGTCTCGATACATTACAGTGCGGATGCAAGGCTCTCTTCTTACCTCCCGCCTGGTCTGGAAAGGCCTCCCCCAAGGTTCGGTCCTCAGCCCCCTACTTTATAGCTTGTACACCTCAGACTTAGACCTATCAGTCAACTGTTTCTGTAAAATCTTACAGTACGCCGATGACATCGTGTTATTCTCCCGATCTCCATCATTTGAGGATACTACATCTCGATTAAACAGTGCCTTGCACTACCTCAATGAGTGGCTAAACGATCACGGTCTCTCTCTGTCAGCCCCTAAATGTAGCGCTGTAGTATTTTCCCGTAGGAAACAGATCCCCGATATCGAACTCTACATAGGTAACGAGCGTATAGCCATTCAGGATAGAGTCAAATTCCTCGGCATAATACTCGACCCTAAGTTAACCGGGTTACACCATCTAAACTACATCGCCAATAAATGTGAGAAGAGTATCAATGCTATGCGAGCTCTCTCGGGTGTACGGTGGGGTTCCCACCCTTACAGTCAAAAACTTTTATATAACGCTATTGTGCGTAGTCATTTCGACTACGGGGGATTCATCTTAGAACCTTGCAACAAGATCGCTCTATGCAAACTGGAGAAAATACAATTCAAGTGTCTGCGCATCATCACTGGAGCAATGAAGTCTTCTCCAACCAACGCACTTCAGGTTGAGTGTCTAGAACCTCCCCTTCATTTACGTAGACAGTTCCTATCCGACAGATTTTTCTACAATGTCCTACAAATATCTACACACCCATTGCTACCAATTTTAGACGACCTTTCTCGACTTATCACCACCTCAGACTATTGGACTCACAAAGACCCCCCACGCCTTATTAAAAGCTACAATCAGGTTAGAAATTTGCCCTATCCTGTAAACCAATTTGACAAGAACCCATTATTTGACACCGACTTCTCCGCTTTGACTTTCCAACCTAATGTCATCCTTAATTTTGGCATCATTAAAGATTCTCCCGGGGCGGACAGAATGTTCAATAGTATTATAGACAGCGATTGGCATGACTGGCTGACCATATTTACTGACGCCTCGAAGGCGAATGACGATAGTGACGTAGGGGCCGCAGTCTGGATTCCCAAATATAAAATAATATTAAATTTCAAGTGCCCTGCCACCTCATCTGTGTTTACCGGTGAGTCAATAGCCCTACTAGAGGCTGTGACTTATATAGAGTCCCATCACCTGAACAAAACACTAATACTATCTGACTCCCTTAGCTGCTTACAGGACATCATAAAACTACCCTTCCATTCGCGGGAAAATTTCCCGATTACTTTAAAAATCAAGCAAATTTTGTACAATTGCCATTGTTCAGGAATTGAAGTAGCTTTGGCATGGATTCCCAGCCATAGTGGAATAACAGGCAACGAAATGGTTGATTCATGCGCCAAGGAGGCAGTTCGAATTGGCAGCAGCACACACAATACGACTTTCACCCGTGACATCAGACTTTTAGCTAAACCAAAGATGATGGAGTTATGGAATGAGTTGTGGCAAACGACTAGACTAATTAAAGGAAAACATTATGGTAACATTCAGCCTACTATTCCACCTACACCATGGTTCTTTAAATATCGCAATTATAGCAAATTGGTGACATCGGTCATAACTCGCCTGCGCTTGGGTCACGTCTGTTCCCCCGTGTTTTTGGCTAAGATTAGAATAAGAGACCATTCACTCTGTGAATGTGGCCTAGATGAAGGCACTTTGGAACATATATTCTTCAATTGCCCGAATGTGTCAGTACCCCTTTATGATATCCTCCCCAAAAAGTTTCCACGTCCAGTAAATGTCAATTTTTTATTAACTCTAGCACACTCCCCACTAATTAAAATACTTACTAAATTTATATCTTCTAACAACATCAGACTATAGTATCCTGTTTAAAATAAGTATATTTTCTTGATGTCCCGTTTTAAAGTGAAATAATCGCTTTAAGGCAGGACACAATTAATAATTGTATATCTATGTTTTGTGAATGCCTACTAACCCAATTATATTAAGTACTAAAACATAAAGCACGATTTAGATATAATAATAACACACTAACAAACTTGTGTTGTCCCATTTATCTTACAGAAAACTCAACCATATCACCGAGTAATCAATCGTACTGATCAATTGCACCTGTACATACCGTGTCATTCTCAACCCTGACATTGGCAGAATCATCGACAAAACGATGGAGCCATAAACATCAAATTGGAATTGGAATTTGGTTGGTTCACAACCACGTGTGGTGTTATTTTGAGAATATAACTCATATGAATTGATAAAATGGGAAAGTTTCGATCTAAACTGAAAGGAAAATCGAAGGGGAACAGATGGCGAAAAGGCCAGTCCTCGAATTCAAATCCTAAAACCCAGAAATACAGGGAAATGGCGAAATCCCGGTTCTTTCAAGAAAATTTGGGTATGTTTCATGATTTTCCCCTGATTACAAAGCTAATATATGTAATGCTAACTTATTTACTACATTAGACAATAGTTTACGTAGTTTGCAAGCCATATAACCCATGATAAAATCATAACCTTAATTATTCAAAACAAAATTTATTTTTCATTAACCTGCTCAAATTAAAAGAATTTACGCTCTTGCTACTAAATATCAATCCCCAATAAGCTTACCGGCGTCTAAATAATTACAGGAAGCACCGGTTTAACCCAGCAAGCAGTGCTAAAACATGATGCGATGAACAAATACGGACACAAGTCCAGTAAATCACAGTCTGAGAATGAGAAGGAACTGGCTATTGCTAAGGAGTTTGAGAATATGTCAGTGAAGACTGGCGATGATGGATCTGACACTGAATACTCCGGTTCCATGAAGTCGGGCACGTATAAAACATTTCAGACATTCGCATCTGACTGGAGCCAGTGCTCTAATATTAGTTTTAGCAAGTAAGTTACTTATATATCTTAAACAAAAAATGCACAACAAATCTTTAATATTTACATAGGTGCAAGGGCTGGATGCAAAAAGCCGAGAATTAGGTTGAGTGGAATGTCTTGGGACAGACCTGTTTCTAGCAGTGGACTGATACAGGCTGATGATGAATCAGCATTGCCAGACGTCCTGATTTTGCTCGACCAAGTTTTTTTACTATGTCCTGCTTACAATGAAAGAATCACGCTTCTATATGCAAAAAGTTTCAAAATCCTGCTTTGCAATCCATGACCTTCAGATACAACCTCCCAGACTTCAATAAGGCAATGTTTAGTATGACAGACACACGACCGCTGCGAGGACACCATATGAAATTAGACTGCACTACATTCAGCACCAATGGCGTTATCACTTCCTGAGCAACATAGTTGTTCAGGCCTGGAACTCACTTCCGGACAACATTGTCTCTGCCATCTCAGTTAACGCATTCAAAAACAAATTGGACAGTTATTCTAAAACCATTAACAAGAATAATACCACTAAGTGATAGACTTTACAAGCACTGTGAAGTCACCATATAAGCGATGACCTGCCTATCCATAATTAGATGATAATAATAATAACCAGAATAATCACTGATACATATTTTCCCATTACCAGGTTACTAAACAGATTTGATTCCAACAATGCAGTTCACAAGGAGATGCTGGCGGTCTTAGCTGCAGTCACTGAAGTGATTAAGGAACAGGGTGGAAAGGAAACTACTACTGAGTATTTTGCCGCTTTGGTGAGTACAGGCCGCGTCATGTAAAAAGAACGCTGGAAGAAAGTGGAGCAAAGGTCGACTGACGAACCAATAGGCAACAACAAGCATGCAGCGCGTGACCCGCCCTTTGCCGCCCGCACCTCATACCACCAAATAGATCGATAAATCGCCTAATGCGCAGCTTGACCGCCAGCGTTCTTTTTACATGACGCGACCTATATTAAGAAATATTAGGGTTTTGTAACTGGGCTCTGTGGCATTCTGTTATTTACTAGTGCTATTATCACTGTAAGGGGGAGGCCTGGTGACTCTAAACACAGGATAATTCCAAGCTTGAGCACCAGTCTTCCACCAAACTGTATCTATTGCTATGTAACATGTGTGTGCCGAATGTGGAAGGAAATAAATAACATTTGAAATTGAAATTTTAAGAGCTAACTAATCTCGCGCTTAAAATCGTCCCCAAATAGCCCTTAACTTTAAGAAAAAACAAGTCTTCTAAAACAATAGGTTTTATTAAAAATAAATAAAAGCTATCTACAGTCTAATTTCAACTTTAAAAACTCTCCTGTACAGTTTTCTCTGTGTTAGACTGTATATTGTATAAGCTTTTTTATTTTTGGACTGGACTTGCATGATGGATAATGGCCTGTCCTCCTAAATACAATGACTAATTAGAAATCATATAGACCATGACTTTTCATCATCATCATCATCAGTCTATTTATATTACCCCACTGCTCGGGCACAGACCTTCCCTTACATTGAGTGAACTGGAGCCATGATCCACCACAATGGGCCCAATGCGGATTTCACATGTCTGAAATTTTTATCTTCTACGGCACGCAGATTTCATCACGATGTTTTCCTTCACCGTTTTGAGAGCACTCGGTAAATGTACGTTAGTTTTTCCGTCGTAAAAACCGAGGATAACTCATTGATACATGGCTGCCCTGGCTGGGAATCGAACCTGGGACCTCCGTATCGCGAGTCCATTGCCCCAACCAAAGCTGTGAAGACTAATTTTATTCTAGCAACCCAACTCTTTCAGATGGAAACTCTAAAAGCATCCGAAGACGAACAAAGCATCGTCCCACCCCTATCATTACTATCGATGGGCATCAAATCAGTATCCCAGGCCGTTCTACGTAAGCAGTTCTCGGACTCTGCGACAATATTCACTGAAATCCTCGAGAAGTACGCTCAGTCTGAGAACGGGACACTGCTCAGGAGTGCCATCGGATGTCTCTCAGTGCTTCTGAGAGCTCAGGAGTATGCGTTGTGGGGAGACTCTTCGACTATGAGGGTATTTGATTCGGTGCTCGCTTTTGTTCTGCATTCTAAGCCTAAGGTAATTACTTTTTTTAAATATTGCTTTAAAAATAAATAAACATACATTTATTTATTTTTTTCCTCCACTCCACTTATTATTTTCTTCAACAGGTAATACTAATTAGAATATAAATACAAACAAATTATAAAATGACTAAAAACTAACATTAAATAACTAAAAACTAAAACTACCTATAAATAAACTAACTATAAATAAAATATGTCTTCTAGGAGGGCATCGGGAGTCACGGTGCCCAGAAGGCTGGCAGCATTCCCTCTCTGAATTGCCAACCCAATACGTTGGCAGAGGTAGCTGCCAGCCCTCTGGTCTGGTTTATTTATTTATTTACTAACTGTACTTCGAAAATTACCTAAAGGTTTTTCATTATCATCTGTGAAATCAGTTGAAAAATGAAATTACAGACATTTAGAAAAGATGTGTTAGAAAGAGACTGTACATGATGTACCGTGGCCGTGACGTCACCTGCTAGTTTAATGTAGTTTTGCAGAAAGAAAAGAGATGGAGCATCCCCCACCACTTGACTTAACCGCTTAATATCTTCGGTATTAATAGAGATATCGAAAAACTGATTTCACAGTTCTCTTCAAGAGGAATATGAGAGTTGATTGATGCAATAAAAACAAAAAGCACGTAAATTATTAAAAAAAAAATACTACTCGTATGATATTACATGTTAAGTACGATTGAAAACTGTTATTTTAGGTCCGAAAAGCGGCTCATCACGCTATTACTGCCATATTGCGAGGCAGTTGCTTCATGTTGTCTGAAGATGAGAAGATTAAGGTAAGATACAGTCATCATAGCGCATCGTCACATTGAAATTAAACTTAACCCCGTAACTTTGCTCTAACGAAAAGATAAACTAGATTTAGAGACAATTGGCGAAACTGGAGCGGTTTTGTCACAAAAATTAACAACAGTGTGTCAAGTCAAATGACAATGCCAGATTCTGCCCCACCATCAACCGCATGATGAACAAGATAACGAATAAATGTAAAAATATCTCTGTTTTTTATTAAAATTATTGGTTTAGAATAAAGTTTTGTACAACATGCGAGTCGAAAAAACAGCTTAATTAAGAATTCAGAAAATAGTATGAAATCGAAGCGAATTATTCATTGTTTTTGTTATCATTTTCTACTACTCTCGTAACTCCTACTGATTATGATTATGCAATATGAAACCTGTAATAAGTCCCCAACAAAATGATAGGTACAGCTTCAATGGTCTCGTAGTTTTTTAGGTGGGGCAAAGCTCCATTGAATCGTGGCAATGTACATATTTGCACGTCAACATATTTTTGAATTTACATTTACACCACTTTGCAAGGGAAAGGTGCCAACGCTGAGAAGAAAAAGTGTCAAAAATCTTTGTGAGATTTGTATTTCACAAAGAACTGTGAAAAGACGTTGTGGGATTCTATTTATTAGCCAACGATGTCTACTGGGCAGAGGCCTCCCCCCTCCTCTTCCATCCATCCCTGTCCTGAGCCTCTTCCAGCCACCCATCCCTGTATCTAACGATATCGTCTCTCCACCTACGCCTAGGTCCATGCGGGCCACGTGTGCCGCATGCAGCCGGACCGATGGGCCCGGACTGTCACAGAATGGGTGCCATCGGACGGTCGTCGGCGTCGGGGCAGACCTCGGCGTAGTAAAATTATTAATAATAATTTGTAGGTACCCAAACTGCACCCCGCGTCAAACCGAGTAGCGGAGTTCTGTCTCTCCCAAATCAAGGCCGAGGCCTTGCTATCCGGACACAGGACCGTGCTGCATACCCTTACGATGCTGCGAGATGTCTTGCCTGTCTTCAGTAAGGATTACATCAAGGTAAAAACCCTTTATTTATTACCAGCTGTACCCCGCAACTTCGTTTGCGTAGAGGAGGAGGATGGAGGAGATCAGTAGGCAGATCTTCCTCTCTGGATCCTTGTTTCCACATCACATACCGCCATGACTTATAGCCTATGAGCTGTCCGGATATTTCAGCTATCTCCTAGTGAAACTCCCTTCAAAATCCCTTCATTAGTTATGGCGTGATACTTGCACAAAGTCACAGACAAACAGACAAAAATTCTAATAATTAGTGTTTTGGCATCAGTATCGATCCTAAAACACATTACAATTATTCTTTTCAAAAAATATCCAATGTACAGACACAACTTTTTTACAGTCTTATTATATGTATAGATTATGGCCATTATTATTATTTGATATCAATGTGTTGGTACGGTGGAACACAGAGAAAGGTGTACAGGAGAGTTTATAAGGTTGAGATTTTCTCAAAAATTACTTGATCTATTGCAAAAATTCTTACACTGTTAGATAGATAAAAGTGAAAACTATGTAACTGTAAAATAATTATTAAATTCGGTCCAGTAGTTTTTGAGAAAATCTCAACCTTATTGAGGCCCCCTGTATAATTTATTTTTTGGTTTGAGTAACTTTAAACATTACAATTTAATAATTTTAATAGGTACCACACAAAAATAGACATTTAATTAATAAACAAGGTTAGTCCGTGCATTGATGCTCTTTAATTTTGAGGTGCGAAGTCGATGAAGCCACTGCGGCGGTTGGGGGGTTTTAGGCCAGCCCAAGCACACCAGCAGATAGGGTAGGTAGGTAGGGTTCAAATAAAAAAATGAGGTAGATTCACCAGTTTATTGAAACCGTTATATTACACTTCCTCCATACGCCCTAGGTCTAGACTAGAACACAATCACTGGCCTTGAGTCTTCGAGCATCGGCAGCTCAGAACCCGCAGATCCGTGTCCAGGTGGGTAGATTTAAGCTGGAACTCCAGCCAGTCAGCATGCAGTAAAAGTAGGCCAATGTCAGCTAGTGGCATCTACGCGAGCTATCGGTACTTTTTTTCTTTCTTAAATGTCACTTTGAAACAACATTAGATACTTCAGATCCATAGAGCGCGACGCAAAAAATTCCAACGTCTTCAAAAAATCCTTCTCTTACAGTCAACCTGCGAAGCCATCCTTTCCCTGATGACCCACAACAACGTCTACATAAAGACCTGTTGTCTCCACACCCTGCACGCCCTGTTCTCGTGTCCTCGAGCCACGTGTAACCTGACTGCGGCGCTGGCGGTGCAGCTGAGCAGGGCGCTGATGGCCGCGCGGCCACCGGCCAATGACACCGGGCAGGTGCTGGCCTGGGCCGCTGTGTTGCAGCAAGGGTATTCTAGTCTTGCCAGGTAGGATCAGGCGCTAGTTTAGGTTTGTTATTATAATAGGGAACAATGTTAGTGATAAAACAATAGTCATTCATTCATTCATAAGCTCACGTCCTTTTTCCCCGCAGAGGTAGGCAGAGTCGATGGACTTCCATATGCTGCGATACTAGCATACAATATCTTGGCATATAATAGCACACATGCGTACAATAGCACAAATATCCTGGCATACAATAGCACACATATCCTGGCATACAATAATACAAATATCCTGGCATAATATAGTACACATATCCTGGCATACAATAGCACACATATTCTGGCATACAATAGCATACATATCCTGGCATACAATAGCCACATATCCTGGCATACAATAGCACACATATTCTGGCATACAATAGCATACATATCCTGGCATACAATAGCACACATATCCTGGCATACAATAGCACACATGCCTCATCCAATTTATCTAACATCTCTCCCGTATATTCAATGCAGCGAAGTATCCACCGCCCGCTTTTCGCCACTACGTGGGCCATGGCGTGATGGGTGGCGAATCTCATCGCCGTCTCCGAGCACATTTAGTTTTAAAACAGTCTCAACAATGTGGTCTCACGAGTATGGATGAAGGGTCGAAGGGATAGAATTAGTGGGAGTTATTAGATGGAGTCCAGGGTAATAATGGATACTGTTTCCACGGAAGGATATGGGAGTGTAGTAACAGTAGCTCGAGGAGTCCGGGGTCGCGTACCCAATTACCCATATCCACCTAGTAGCCTCCAGACACGACTAATAGGAGAATCCTCTGAACGAAAACAATGGTATTCAAATGATATTAGTAAAATGACATAATTTAAAGTATAAATATACGAAATACTCCATAATATTTCAACAAATATTAGTTTTATAAGTTATTTTAGACATGAATGTTATATTTTGTCACCAGCCTGGATTTGAACCTGTGCCTGCCGAACTTGCCTCTGTTTGTCAACATCTGTGTCTCAGAGCTATGGCTGTCTGACGTCGCGGATATAAACTCTTCGGCAACAAATGCTTTGAAGGTAACCTTTGAAATACTTTTTAGTAAAGTTCTATTCATGATATCTTCTTACCTAACTGCGCCAGAAGGAGGGTTATGTTTTTCAAATGTATGTATGTCTAATTCTTTGGAACGCTCTACAGCCTAAACGGCTTGATGGATTTTAACATATGAGGTGTCGTTAGATTCGTCTTTATTATGCGTGACATAGACTATAAAAAATAATCAAAATAATGATGCAGTCAGTTTTTTTTTTTAAATTTTATACTTGTTATGAAAAGAAAATGTAGTAAATAGGATTGAAAAGTGTTACGTTGGTTTGGCCACTTAGAGCGGATGAGTGAAGGAAGGGTAACGAAAGAAATACACAGAGCGAATGGTAACGGAAGGGTCGGCAGAGGTAGACCGAGGAGAACGTACGGACAACAGCAGAGCAATGGTAACACTTGCAGTACGAATTCAACTCTTATGACGCAGATAATAAGAACGGTCCAAAGTTTTAAAGAAATAAATGTCTTGAACCGTAAAACCGCAAAGTACAAAGAGTTACACTTGATCTTCTGTTAGCTGTACGTCAACCAAATTGGCGATGTCTTGAAAAAGGGCCAAGTACGGTCTACTACAAACCGACGAGCATGCATGAAGAGATTGATGAATGTGGAGGAGGCAAGGGTTGTGTGACAGGATCCCAGCAGATGGAAGTCCATCGTCTCTGCCTACCCCTAAGGGAATCAGGCGTGAGTTTATAAATAAATAATACTCATTATGTATATTGCTTTGAAGTGTACTTATAAATATAAAATAAATACGTCAACAATTGGTTAATAATTTCTTTCAGGCGGTTCTTCTAGACTGTGTGAAGCCAGCGATCGAGTCTGACGAATCATTTCCAAGGCACAAGGCGCATATAGAGTCTGTACTGAAAGCCATTGGCACTGGACTGGACAACCCGTTCAACCAGGCCATTAAGCACGTTATACTGACCATAGCTGTTTGTTTCGAGGTAAGATTAGTGAGGGTATGTGTAAAAGATGAAGACTGGAAGGTGGAGAAGTAAAACTACGAAAAATGAGCTGATGAAGATATCTGGGTGACCGCGACTTCTATCGTGTTCGTTATCGTTTTCATTTTGACACTTGAACGATATACATTGCTGCGTTTCGTTGTCGTTTGTTAAAACTTGAAAAAATATTACAGCAATGTATAGCGTTCATGTGTCAAATTGAAAGCGATTACGATACCGATGGAAGTCGCGGTCACCCCACTGGTTTATTAGAGGATCTTTGCCATACTGACAAATCTAACAAAAGCCTTTATAAAAAAATAAAAGATTCTAATATCAAAAATGACGGAACTTCTCCAGCCAGTTGCCAAGAGTATGTACCCAACGCCATCTATCGGATAATATATAGATATAGTACAGTTGAAGACAGAGATAAGTATACAGGAGCCTCAATAAGGTTGAGATTTTCTCCAGAACTACTGGACCGAATTTAATAATTCTTTTACAATTACATAGTCTTAACTTTTATCTATCAAACAGTGAAAGATTTTTTGCAATAAGTCAAGTATTTTTTCAGAAAATCTGAACCTTAAAAACTCTCCTGTACACCTTACTTTGTCTTCGACCGTACATACTTAGTATGTATAATATTATGATGGAAGATTTCGTTGGTCGGAATGTGGCCTGTGGTGGCTCTGTTGGTAAGAGCGTGTCACGGAATGACAAGGTCGCAGGTTCAAGTCCTGCCCACGGGAAAATCGTAAGTTAAATTTATTCACTGAACATGGTTTAATACATGTGATGGCACCTCCTCAGCGTTGGCACCTTTTCCTTGCAAAGTGGTGTAAATGTAAATTCCAAAAAATATGTTGACGTGCAAAAGTGTACACAACGTGCTTACTTGCAATAAAAAAAATTGACTTTGACGCCAACCGTAAATACCCTTCTAACCGTTTTGAAACCTAACGTCCATAAAGCAGTTTTTTGTTTTATAATAATTCACTTGTTCCTTTCCCCAGATTGGCAACGAAAAAGTTGGTTACATACTCGGGCCCTTATTAAGGAAATTGAATGACCGACGAGAGAGCCACAACTTTCATAACGACAAAGAGGTCGAATACGCAACTGGATCGGCCATTAAATCTCTCGGACCAGACTTTGTACTGCAACACATACCTTTACGAGACGGCCCAGAAACTATCAATTTAGAACGAAGCTGGTTATTACCGGTTATGAAAGAAAAAATAACTAATTCCAACATAAAATACTTTGCAACAGAAATACTGGAAATGGCTACGTTTTGTCGGAAGAAATCTCGGGAACTGACTCAAGGGAAAGATGTACCAGGGTCCCATACTTATGAGTTGCTTTGCAATCAATTCTGGGCATTGTTTCCAAGCTTTTGCAATAATCCCAAGGATGTTAAGGATAATTTCAAAGCTATTGCAAGGGTGCTCGGTAAGTTTTTACCCAACTGTCGCTATGAGGGCAGTGTTTTTCGATTGTATAATGTGTAGGTTCCATCCACAGACCACTTACCCAATAGACATGAAATCGGTAAAAATTTGCAAGCGATAAATTCTGTCAAAGATAGGCGCATAGAGACGAAGCGGGGACAGGGGTGCCGCGTCCATGTCGATAATATCTCTAGGTTACACGTGTCGCGAAGCAATTTTGCGCTCGGCAGACACAAGCGCCCTGTTACAGGCCTATGGGGTAAGTGGTCTGTGGTTCCATGCAATGAAAATTGAAATAATTTTAATTAAATTGAGAAAAAAGTCCCTAAGACGAATATGAAGTGCAAAATCATTGCACGCCACTTTAAATATGCATTTGCACTGCAACTCTCAAATGCGGTGTCAGACAGACAGTACATAATATTTTTATGTAGGGTACATACTACCTTTATGTATGTATGCGCGTAGATCTGTACTAGCGCTGTAGCAAACCGTATGTATTCGGTACTGAGTAACGGGTGCTCCATATAGTACAAAGTATCGAATCGTTATACACGAATGCATTTCGTTACTCGCATTTTTCGTAGTATGGGTGCCTACCACAGACCACTTACCCCGTAGACCTGTAACAGGAGGGCGCCCGTTTCTGCCCGCACATGAGCGCAAAATTGCTTCCCGACACGCGTAACCTTGAGATATCGAAACGGGTTTAATATGGCGCCCCTGCCCCCCGCTTCGTCTAATTGCACCTATCGCTTGACATAATTTTTCGCTTGCAAATTTGTACCGATTTCATGTTTATGGGGTAAGTGGTATGTGGTACCTACACTGTTTCAGTTCACGCAAGTACCGTTGATGCGTGTGTTGAAACGTTTGCTGGTCGTATGTTTTACGCATGCGGGCGCTAAAGTGCGCTTATTCGGTGAATTTAAAAACCAAAGATCATCGTTCTTTTTTTATTAATAATAAGTATAATAATGTTATTGTGATATAATATAAGCTCATGGCCCCACAGAAGTAACGAGTAACGTAGCGATACGATAGTAACGAGTACATACTTTTTTTCGTTACTTTTACACCTCTAATCTAATAATACGAGACATACATTTAACAAGAGGCATCGGAGAACTAATGAGTAATTTTTTCAGGTAACATCCTAAAAGACAATCCCGAGTTCCGTCTCTCAGTGATGCAGGGCTTACGCAAGCTGATAGCGTGCTGCGAGGACGAGGACCGGCAGGAACTGGGGAGGTTCGCTAAAAACTACCTGCCCATACTGCTTAACATCTACATGTCGCCCGTGAAAGGAAGTGCTATTGGGCATAGGTTGGCGGCTTTGGAGACTATAGAGGTATACACACTCACGCAGGCACACTCAGTAACTTACTCTTACACACATACACACCCTCTCACTCACAGACACGCTCTCACTCACAGCCACACCCTCTCATTCACAGACACCCTCTCATTCGCAGACACACCATCTCACTCACATACACACTATCTCACCCACAGGCACATTATCTCATTCTAGGACACACCCTCTCATTCACAGACACCCTCTCTCACACGCAGACACATTCTATACTCACCCTGATACACCCCCTCTCACACGCAGACACATTCTATACTCACCCTGAGACACCCTCTCTCATTCACAGACACCCTCTCTCATTCACATACACACCCTCTCATTCACTCATACAGAGAGTGAACGTCACTCTCGCAGAGACACGCTCACTCATACACAGACACACTCACCCTCACCCTGCCACACAGTCTTACGCAGAGACACTCTCAAATGGCCTATACAGGTATATTTATTTATTTAGAATTACAATGTCAACTTACACCTAACACCAAAACATCTCAACATTATTGAGGCCCCCTGTATACTTATCTCTGTCTTCGTGTGTACACTCTAATAATTATACCCATTGATCTCCTATAAACAACTAGATACACAAAGGTCTTACTAAAACAATTTAAAAAACGTCCAAATAAGGGTCCATTGTTAACGTCCAAATAATGCCCAATAAAGCAAATGATCCGTTCATCCATTCATCCGTTTGGACCTTCTTTGCGCTCGGGCATTTTTAGAAGGCAGACTGTGTATCTAGTTGTTTATAGGAGATCAATGATTATACCCTATTAATTTCCCGCAGGTATATCTTACAATAACAGACCAACAACTACGCGAGGAGTTATTCAAAAACTCCATCCAACAGCTAGACACTTCCGTCGACAACCATTTCCAACGAGAAGCGATATTAGACATCATCAGACTACTAGTTTTGTATCAGAGTACTGAACAAATAGCGAGTTTGTTTGAGAAGTGGCTGTTTCCGTTGTGTGAGACCGTCTTAGAGGACCCGAGGAAGTTTAGAAAAGCGCAGAAGGAGAAGAAGAGAGTAGAAGCTATGGAAGAAGATGGTAAGTAACTTGGAATAAATTTGTTTATTTCACTTAAGCATTTCAACAATACAGCTTCAATTAAAGGCGGTAGGGCTAGAATTAGGCAGTGTGCGAACCGGCACGGCTATTACAGCCCACAATGGGGAGTGCTCGGGGCGCTAGTCGGGTCGCGGATGTATCACAGTTCCCGTGGCTCGGCAACAATGGCACGAGGTGAAACAACCCAGGAAGTTTAGTCGGTATTCCGCCCCTTCAGGGCGGCGAGACCGACATAATCAACACGCTCCCGGGCGTACATGTATACATGTTTGACCTGGGACAAAATATTTGTGGGCTATAATCAGGGCTAAATGTTATTAAATTAAATATACATTTTAATTGACTTATCTTCTAAAATAATAGATTATATTATTATTTATTATAACAGTTATATGCCAAATGTCTATTACGAGAAATATTTTTTAGATTTTAAATGCTCATTAAGGGCCTTCCTGAGCTAACTAGCTCACCCATGGCCCTATCTGAAAAAATATGTCTTCTAATATTATTAAAAAAATATTATAAATTAATAATTTTATTAAAAAATATATGGCTAATAGCAGATCAAGTGTAACACTTTGGACTTTGGACCGTTCTTATTATCTGCGTCGTAAGATTTAAAATCGTACTGCAATTGTTACCATTGATCTGTTTTTGTCCTTACCAAATCTTTATTTCGATAAATACTATTTTTCAACATACAATCATAATCGCTACAAGCTAAGTTGTTCCCAAATACAGGGTGTAACGTAAAGGGTATATGAAGCCGAAGGGAGGGTGTTCAGTATCGGTAACTGAACAACTTTTGTTCTACGACTTTTCGAATAAAAAATAAAAATAAATTAATGTCTCATACAAATCGATCAGCTGACCGGTACGAAATGTATGAAAAGTCAAAAAATAAATTCGCCAAAATCGAAAAGTCGTAGAACAAAAGTTGTTCAGTGACCAATACTGAACACCATCCCCTCGGCTTCATATACCCTTTACGTTACACCCTGTATAGTAGAAAAATGATTTTTTTTAGAGATTGAGGGCGACACTTAGTTCGGTTATAGATTTAAGCTCCATTCAATAACATAGCTAATTTTTAATGTAAATTTTGAAGCCAAAGAAGATACAAAGAAGCAGGAGCTCAGATACAAAGACAAAGCGAGACTGATAGAGATGGAGCATAAGAAAGCGTATAGGATATTGGAGGAGATCTTCAAGAGCGACAGAGATAGTTGCAAAAAGTTCCTCACAGCCAATCATAAGAAGATTAAGAAATTATTAATGACGTCATTGAACAAAGTCGCTGATAGCAGTAAGGCTGCGAGACTGAGGTAAGTTATTATTATTAGTCGTTTTAGTGGACTCGACAGTTTGTCGTTTGCCAATTTCATGTTACAGAGTGTTTCATATCTCTATCGTCTTCTTGTCTTCATCCAGAGGAGACGCCGTAGCGTCGTCATTCTGGACGAAGCAGCTCGGCAGTCACGTTCACTCCCGAGCTTGTAGACTCTTGCATCTAGCTCGTAACTGCATATCTTGCACATAATTTCGTGGGGCACACTGAACGTTCGTAACTTTGTTTTAAGTATATTATTCCCAATTGCCACCTGGTCCATCCTTGTGAGGGGTGACTAGGAATATACGCACGGCAAGTCAAACAAAATAATATTATTCATATACTTTATTTCTAACCACACGGAACATTACAGAGCACCTGGTTATACAATGTGTATATATCTACCATACATGACTGCGGACAGACACATTGTATTGCCGTGAATGTATAAAATAAACTCTATTTCCAGATGCATAGAATACCTAATCAATTCAAAGCCATTCTACACTGAAAGCAAACTATTGAAGAGTGCTATAGCCGAATCAGTTATATGTACTCGTGATATCAACTCGAAATGCCGTCAGTGTGCATTCAACCTTATCAATACTATTGGGAACGTTCTGAAGGATCAGGAAGGAGGTTCGTATTACTTGTTTTAAGGGAATCCATGGTTGATAAGGCTATCTCCTATATTTTATTTATTTATAAACTCACGCCTGATTCCCGTAGGGGTAGACAGAGACGATGAACTTCCATCTGCTGCGATCCTGGCACACAACTCTTTCCTCCTCCACATTCATCAATCTCTTCATGCATGCTCGTCGGTTTGTAGTAGACCGTATTTGACCCTTTTTCAAGACCTCGCCAATTTGGTCGACGTACGTTCTCCTTTTTTTTTTTTTTTTTTTTTTTTTATTCCATGACGTCATAAAGAATACCACAACACATCGGTACCCGATCGTTATTGATAATTAAAAGTTATTGTAAATTAAGAACAAAATATCTAGTTTCCGCAATAAAAGAGAATTGTAATTCAATTAAAATATCTGCTGTTTTTATACATTTTTACACACGCGCTATCGACAGCTGCCTTTGTATTATTGTTAATAATGTGTATGGTGTTATATTGTATGGGAAATAGATGGGAAGTGTTTTGCTATATAAATTAGGATCATATCCTTCAAGTTGCGTCCCCAAACTTAAAACAGACGTCCAACCTCTACTTATACCATTTTCCTTGCATAGATGTGTAAAAGTATATTCCAAAAAATTGGTAACGTGCAGAAATGTACAAATGTAGGTAGTTATTTCCAATAAAGATTAAGATTCGGATTCTGACTTAATTTAAATCTATGTACCAAATCAGTGCATCAAAAACGTGCGCGTTTTTCTCCAGTGGATTCATAACCGCAGGTTTAACGCCAAAATTGCGCCGATTCTTGCGTAATTCGGGTAAAACCTTGTAAAGCTTAAAAGGTGGATTCAGAATTTATAATAATGCTGAAGGTGTAAGGGGTAAGGGGTGGGGACCGACAATATTGGCCACCCAATTGCCAACCTCACCGGCACGTGGTGCACCCTGCCGACCAACGGACGGGGCTCTGGCGACCGACAGTTGGCGGTATACCCAGCTCGCACCGTGCCGGCGCCAAGTGCAGCAGGTCGGTGACGGGCAGCAGCGTCACCGGCGCGAGGTGGCCGGCTCTGCGATCGCCAACCCGCTTGCCCAGCGTGGCGATTACGGGCATCACCTCCCAAACATGATGCACACCACAAGGCCCCGGCCCCCAGTTCCCGGCCGCCCCGCTATTCCTAGCCAAGGCAGCGGCTACGGTAACGGCGGGGCAGGGGGTGCTAAGAATCCCCGGGTTACGGGAGGCTGCCAAACAAAATTGACCCTGGCTACGTACAACGGACGAACTCTGCGGCTGGACGATCATATCGCGGAACTCGAAGTAGAGTTGGAGAGGATACGCTGGCACGTCCTAGGGTTATGTGAAGTCCGAAGAGAGGGGGAGGACACACTGACCCTGGAATCGGGCCATCTACTCTACTTTCGAGAGGGCGATCAACTCTCCCAAGGCGGGGTAGGTTTTCTGGTGAATAAGGCCCTCGTAGACAACGTAATGGAGATCTCCAGTGTGTCGCCACGGGTAGCGTACCTCATTTTGAAACTTACCGAGAGATACTCTCTTAAGGTAGTACAGGTCTACGCACCAACGTCGGCACACTCGGATGAAGAAGTGGAGGCTGTCTATGAAGACATAGCCAAAGCCCTCAATCACACCACTAAGACACACTTCAACGTTGTCATGGGGGACTTCAACGCTAAAGTGGGAGTACAGAGCAACATCGAATCGAAAATCGGACCACATGGTCTTGGTTACAGGAATCATAGGGGGCAAATGCTAGTTAACTTCCTGGAGAAAGAGGGGTTATTCTTAATGAATTCGTTCTTTAAGAAGCAGCCTCAGAGGAAGTGGACTTGGCAAAGCCCCGACTCTATGACGAAAAATGAGATAGACTTCATCATAACGGACAAAAGGCATATATTCAGGGATGTCTCTGTACTTAACCGGTTTAACACTGGTAGTGACCACCGACTCGTGCGAGGCACCCTGAATATCGATTTTAAGCTAGAAAGACTCCGTATGATGAAGTCTACGCTCCGACCTAACCTGCAACAGATCGTAACCGGCTCCGAAAAATTTCAGCTGGAGCTGAAAAATAGATTCGATGTCTTGGAAACCACAATTGACGTTGACCAGGCGTTTGACACAGTGGTGAAGACCATCAGGGACGTAGGCGTAAGGTTTTGCAGGTCGCAACGTACTGGCACGAAGTCTAAGCTCTCAGTGGAGACTCTGGATCTCATGAAGGAAAGACGTGAAAAGGCTACGCAAATCTCTCAGACAGAACAGCGGACCCTCAACAAGCATGTAAGGAAGCTTATACGTCGTGACCTTCGTCGCTCCAATACACGCCGCATACAAGAGGCAATTGAGCAAAATCGAGGGTCAAAAGTATTCATGCAGCAGTTGGGGAGAAGCCATCTGACGAAACTGAAGTCGGCGAATGGCAGAACCGTCACTTCCAAACCAGAGATACTCGCTGAGATCGAAGACTTCTACGGCCGATTGTACGCACCTCACGCACCGCAACCTGAGCCTAGTACCGATGATCCCCGAGCTACGTTAACACGCCATTTTACCGAAGACCTGCCGGATGTGAGTCTTGACGAAATCGGACTGGCTCTCAAACAGCTTAAGAATGGAAAAGCCCCCGGTGAAGACGGGGTTACATCTGAGCTCCTGAAAGCAGGTGGTACTCCTGTCCTGATGGAGCTACAGAAGCTTTTTAACTCCGTCATACAGAGTGGGAGAACTCCGAAGGCATGGCACAGGAGCATTGTTGTCCTGTTTTTCAAGAAAGGGGACAAAACCCTATTGAAAAACTATAGACCTATCTCTCTCCTGAGTCATGTATACAAGCTGTTTTCGAGAGTCATTACGAATCGTCTTGGACGGAGATTTGACGACTTCCAGCCCCCGGAGCAGGCCGGGTTTCGCGGAGGATATGGCACCATAGACCACATCCACACAGTGAGGCAGATTATACAAAAGACAGAGGAATACAATCGGCCCCTGTGTCTTGCATTTGTGGACTATGAGAAAGCATTTGACTCTATCGAAACCTGGGCTGTTCTGCAGTCCTTGCAGCGATGCCAAGTAGACTGGCGGTACATCGAGGTGCTGAGATGCCTGTATGACGCCGCCACTATGACCGTCCAAATCCAGAACCAGCAAACAAGATCTATCCAGTTGCGTAGAGGTGTGAGACAAGGAGATGTTATATCACCGAAACTCTTCACAAACGCGCTGGAAGATGTCTTCAAAACACTGGACTGGAATGGACGTGGCATCAATGTAAATGGCGAGTACATTTCACACCTTCGGTTTGCCGATGATATAGTGGTCATGGCTGAGTCGCTGCAGGATCTGCAGGCAATGCTGGATAGCCTTAATGCTGCTTCTCGCCGTGTCGGGCTCGGGATGAATTTGGATAAGACCAAGATCATGTTCAATGATCTGGTCGTCCCGGAACCAGTAGTAGTCGATGCCACGGTCCTCGAAGTTGTTCAGAAATATGTCTACTTAGGACAAACTCTACAGCTGGGTAGGAACAACTTCGAGAAAGAGAGTGACAGGAGAATTCAGCTGGGCTGGGCAGCGTTTGGGAAGCTACGTCATATCTTCTCGTCTTCAATACCACAATGCCTAAAAACTAAGGTCTTCAACCAGTGCGTCCTGCCAGTGATGACCTACGGAGCCGAAACGTGGACATTGACGGTGAGACTGGCCCACAGGTTCAAGGTCGCTCAGCGAGCTATGGAAAGAGCTATGCTTGGAATTTCTCTGTTAGATAGAATAAGAAACGAGTATATCCGCCAGAAGACAAAAGTGGTTGACATTGTTCATAGAATCAGTAAACTGAAGTGGCAGTGGGCTGGTCACATCTGTCGTAGAACCGATAACCGATGGGGTAGACGAGTTCTCGAATGGAGGCCACGAACGGGTAAACGTAGTGTGGGACGCCCCCCGACCAGATGGAGGGATGACCTTCGCAAAATGGCTGGCAGGGACTGGATGCAGAGGGCCGAGAGTAGGGTTGATTGGCGCGCTTTGGGAGAGGCCTACGTCCAGCAGTGGACTGATACGGGCTGATGATGATGATGATGACGTTCTCCTCGGTCTACCTCTGAACTCCGATCTGATCTCCTATAAACAACTAGATACACAAAGGTCTTATTAAAACAATTAAAAAAACTTCAAAATAAGGGTCCATTGTTAACGTCCAATAAAGCAAATGAGGGTCCATTCATCCGTTTGGACCTTCTTTGCGCTCGGACATTTTTAGAAGGCAGACTGTGTATCTAGTTGTTTATAGGAGATCAATGGTGGCTCAAAACAGACTCGAAGGACCATTGTGAACAAAGACATTGTTGATTTAGTTTGGAGACGTTCTTCTGGTTCCGGATAGGCCGACCCCAAAAGACTCATTCGGGGGGGGGGGGGGGGGGGGGGGGGCTCTAGTGCGCGACTCATCGCCGTCTCTGAGCACATTTTAGGCTGTTATTCATAAATCTTTTTTAACGAAGTGGGGGGGCAAAGCGGCTCGTAGGCCAGTTGCGATCGTACAAGTTAAGCAACGTTGAGCTACCTGGATGGGTGGCCGCTAGTGACACTTTCATCTGAGCATCGTGCCTCGGAAAGCACGTTAAGCAGTTGGTCCCGGATGTTGTCGCTTGACAGCAGTCGTTAGGCAACGTCAAAGGCCTACGGGCGGACTGAATAACTTTGACAAATAGGTTTGGTCACTAGACCACACGAGAAAAGAAAAAGAACGGAGTTTGAAAGAGATAGCAATACGATTTAAGTGAGTGAGGTTTAACCAGGTTTATGAATAACAGCATTAGTTTATAATAAAGTATCTTTGTGGTCCCACGAGTATGGGAAAGGATTAGCGGGATGTTATTGGATGGAGTCCAGGGTAATAATGGATATGGAAGGATATGGGAGTGTAGTAACAGTAGCTCGAGGAGTCCGGGGTCACGTACCCATATCGCCGGACAGATGCCTCATAGGAGCATCCTCTGAACAAAGACAAAATCAAATCTCTTTATTGCAAGTAAGCACGTTGTGTACATTTTAGCACGTCAACATATTTTTTGAAATTACATTTACACCACTTTACAAGGAAAAAGTGGCAAAAAAACTCTCAGCAGTACATCTTTTAAAATAATAACAACATAGTAACTAGGTACATAATTAACTATTACTATTATTAGTAATCTAATCTTTCATGCGGAACCGGCGACACACACCATGCATGTGCATCGTTTAAATAGTCATCTGTAATACGCCTTCTTAACAAGTGTTCCTTTGAAGAATTTTTTAATGACAATGCCAGATTCTGCCCTACCATCAACCGCATGATGTACAAGATAACGAATAAATGTAAAAATATCTCCATTTTGTATTAAAAATATTGGTTTAAAATAAAGTTTTGTACAAGTTGCGTGTCGAAAAATCAATTTTAAATCAGTTTTTGTGCGTTTTCCTCTTAGTTTTCCGCTAAACATTCATTGCAACGTGCCATTTTTTTATTATTATGGTCACACCATCTGACAATGTAACAGATAGTGCTGAGCGTTAAACATTAAGAAATCGACGCGAATTATTCGTTATTTTTGTTATCATTTTCTACTACTCTCGCAACTCTTACTGTTTATGATTATGCAATATGAAATCTGCAATCAGTCCCCAACAAAATGATAGCTTCAATGTACACGCACTTTTGTATAGGTGGGGCAAAGCTCCATTGAAATCTGGCAATGTCATTTCCTCTGTCAACGTCGTGACACTTTCTGGTAACTTGTGATAAAAGCGAAATAAATAAATAATAATAAGTATACCTTCCAGGTATGCAAGCCTTCGTATCAATGCTCCTATCGGGTCTCTCCGCCCCACTACCGCGCATAGTGAGTGCCACTATACGAGCGGTTGCATCAGCTCTGTTCAACCTGTCCGAGGATATGGGCCTGGAGACAGTCCAAGACCTGCTGGAGAAGGTGGTCCAGCAGATGACGACGAATATCCGGGAGATTGTTGCTGCTGCGTTGAGCTTTCTGAAGGTAATGGGGTAGGAACTACCCTATTTATTTTTCTTGCGTACGACTTCAAAAATACCTCAAAGTAGTGCGTGCTTACGCCGCCGCCCTTAAGGCGAGGCCATTGGGTCATTTGAGCCTAGTGAGGGGGTGAGGTGCGGGGCGAGGGAGGGGCGAGAGAGGGATGACGCGCATTGATCGGGGTCATTACTCGCGCAGGTACACAGAGTAAGCGTAACCAGTGTCCTCACTGTGACGTCACAGCTCGCTACCCATAATAATACCTACCTATACAGAATGTCCCACGGATAGACGATATACCGAAGTCCACTTGTCGGTGCCAACATTATCGACCCATTTAATGCCAAATAGGGATATCCCAGCAGAGCTCGGTGGCGCAGTGGTTGGGTCAATGGACTTGCAATATGGAGGTCCCAGGTTCGATTCCCAGCCAGGGCAGCCATGTATCAATGAGTTATCCTCGTTTTTTTCGACGGAAAAACTTACGTACATTTACCGAGTGCTCTCAAAACGGTGAAGAAAAACATCGTGATGAAACCTGCATGTCGTAGAAGAAGAAAAAAAAATCTAAGGCATGTGAAATCCGCCAACCCGCACTGGGCCCGCGTGGTGGATTATGGCCCGAGCTCCCTCGATGTAAGGGAAGGTCTTTGCCCGAGCAGTGGGGCAATATAAATAGACTGATGATGAGGGATATCCCAAGTCTGACAGCTTCGGAGTTGCTTATTTCAATTTTCGCGATTGTCGGAAAATATTTCTTTCAATCTTGAACTTTTGTCTATCAGGTATCAGGTTATATATTTTAATTATTTTTTAAGTTATTTATATTGACGTATGATAGTATGACGTAGTAGAATAAAATACTATGTTAATACTAATCTGACGGAAAAAAAGACCTGTTATAATAGGAATGTCAATTAGGTAATATTGTTGTAATAAAATCAATAAAAGTGAAAAATTGGAATAATCAAATTATTTGCTAGGGGAATATATTTTGAAAGTACTTTCGCGCGATTTAATAAAAAATTGAGCATAAATTCTTATAAAATACAAAATTTATTAAAATGGTAATAACCATAGAGATTACATTACAACAAATCTGTCTTTGACAAATTTAAGTGACAAACTGTCAAGTGTATCAATAAAACTAAATAAATGACGAATTTTTTAACGTGATGTTAGGTAAGTATTATTATTGGTGTCAGGTGTGACGTCAGTGATGGTGAAATCTGGCCCGTGTTATCACTGCGTAGGGTAAAACATGACACACATTATGTGCTGTTGACTGTACTTTTAAAAGTAGGCACAGTGTATATTGAATCAGTCTATAACTACGTAGCTATTGAAATTTGGCCCGTATTATCACTGTGCTTAGAGTAAAACAGGTATATATCGCACACCACATTACACACCACAGCTACACTTGCATAGCTACTGAAATCTGGCCCGTATTTATTATAGTGCGTAGAGTAAAATGTGGCAAACTTTATGTGATGTTCACTGTACATAGTTTTACAAGTAGCAACTACGTATAAACTATTTTAAGTTCGATTGCTGTTTGTTTGTTTGCCCTGTGGGACAAATCACCGTCAATAGTCATTTGTTTTGGCCTGTTCCACTTTGCTCAATTTGGAAGTTACTGATCAGCCCCCCTATTACCGTTCTCAAAACGATGAAATTATACCATGTCATGGCGCGCCAACCAGAGACGCCGCTATACCAATGCAATAACACTGTCCCTTTCACGGCCGCTATGACATGGTTTGATTTGATCGTTTTGAGAACCGTAATGTTATAGCCCCACTGTAATGTTAGCCGACTTGTCTTCATCTGCAATTATCAGACCACTGCTCGCTCCCAATATACGACACTCGACACTGGTGTTCGTGTCGCGTGTAATATGATGACTTCAAAAACATGGTTCGCGAAAAATCTATTGTGTTAAGGAATATCTGTTTTAGGTTATGAGTCCTTTTTATATTCAAAACGATGCACAATCATTCCGTGATTAGTAAACTAATAATCTTAAAGTATAGGTGTGACCAAATTCGACTCGTATTATTTTAAATTTTATTACGTTATGACGATCGTGGGAGCATTCCAGGTAAAGACCAAAGTGGAACATTTGGCAAAAATCGATACAGGTCCGACCTCGACAGCGCCCAGCGGCGCACTGAAGCTCGTAGCGCCGTGCATTTGTATTTATACAAATTGTGTTTTTTCTTAAATTTTGCCTGGTATAAAAAAAACGTTACAAACAACAGATTTTCATCTCATCAAGCTCTTCTATTTATAATAACCTACATTTTGATATATATTTTGTATGAATAACTGTTTTAGTTTAGACACACTACTCGAGTGAAAAGACAGGAAAGGGGTATGTTTGTGATTTTTTTCTATCGAGCGAAGCTTGTCCAATCGTGTATCGGTAGCCAACAGTCCCTAAATAGATACCCCAAGATTGATATATATTTTTTTCAGGCCTTTAATTTCAGTAGTTAGTGCCGTAGCCTTCATCGAAAAACTTAAAAACGTCCCAACACCTCGCCTTAAACAATATAATTTTCAAGATTCTGCACGGGCACAGACCTTCCCTTACATCGGAGGGCTGCTGCGGATTTGACGTCCCTACTAAGTATCTTATCTAGTACTTTTATCGAAAAAAATTAAGAAAACTAATTTTTTGTCATTTGTTTGCAATACAATATTTTTACAACTAAAAATTACGCCGCGCGTTCGTTCTTTCTATAAGCACCTAGCTTATAAAAAATCTGATTGCATGGGCGGTGTTTGCAACATTTCTCAAAATTGGAAAGTTGATTTTAAGGTCGTTCTACCAGCGAATGACCTTGGCGAATGGCACCGCCCACTACCCCCGTTCCCTTACGTTCCCCTCAGCATAAATACGCGAGCACGATGAGCGCCACTCAGCGGTATAATGTGTAAACTACTCAGATTACCGCCCGCCTACCGGGTTTACTTATGACCTTTCCGCGCACGCCATCTAGCGGAATATGATCGAAGTGACAACATTAGAGGAACCCCCTATTTATTTATTTATTTTATTAATGGACTCGACAGTTCGTCATTTGCCAATGTCATGTTACAAAAATATCAATGTATAAATAGTCTTCTATCTTCCTCCAGGGGAGTCGCCGTAGCGTCATCACCCTGGGTAGCAGCGTCTTCATGTCTTCATCCACAGGAGACGCCGTAGCGTCAATCACTGCGGACGAAGCAGCTCGACAGTCACGTTCACTCCCGAGCTCGTAGTGGGAATCTTGACCATGGCGCCAAACTTCAGATCCTGCTTGTAATCTCCAATAACTTCACCATACTGTCATTCGCGAACATTTTCTGATTAATTTAACGTGATATTAAACACAAAACACCCACTGTAGACATTATACTGAAAATTATTAAATAATTTCGCAACCGTCGTTTCCCGCCATTTTCAAAAAGCCCAACCCCCTATTTATAGAATGAAAAGACCTAGGTAGGGTAAAGGACCCAGAAATCAGCCTTTTAGTGGAAATTCTTGCTGCTGACCCCGAACTGTATAGTGAAGTGAAAAAATTTAAGAAAATAAACATTAAAATTTAATTCAATATTCAAAAAGTTTTAGCTATTTTATTGCCACAGACTTACATCAGATTTTCGGATTTCAATTAAAATCATAATTAGAAATTATCACCTACGTTTAATTTAGTCTTCTCATCTAGCGATTTTCTTATTTTTCTGCATTAATTTCGCTGTTGACCTGTCTTTTATTGTTGTGAGCGGAAATATATAAAATTAGTTAGATATTTTACCTCTGTACTCTAATAGGCATGGTGATTGATTTTGAAAAACTGTTCTATATTGTTTGGAAGTAGCGTCTGATTCCTAAAAATATAATATTTCCGTAAAAAATGAAGAGATGTAGACAAAATACGCGACAATAATTTTAAGTTTAAATTTTGACGCTAAAACGCTCCCGGGTGTCATGGCGTCCCGTGTGACGTCACTTTGTAGTTCATGTATAAAGAATTTGATATTTGATCAGTGTTGCTAGATCCGTATTTTTTATTATTATTTTTTATTATAGTAGGGCGAGGCTGAAAAATACGTAGATTTCCGTAGATTGACTCTAGAAAAACCCGTAGTTTTACGGACTTATTTTAATAAGCTGTCTGGCTGACTAAAACCATAAAATGTGGTTGATAGCCGGTAAAGAAATTAAAAATTAAAACAAACTACAAATTGCAGAAAAAAAAATCCGTAGATCTACGGGTTTTTCCGTAAGTCCTGGAAACACTGCCCCAATCGTGACGTCATTCGCTCTGATTGGTGTTTAGCGTAATATGGCGGATTGAGCTATTTCGTAGTTTTATTTTATCAAAAATAAGATCAATCTAGCTACGAATAGAAAAATAAATGTGTTTTTCAAAATCTGTGAGTCTTATTTAATTAGATAAACACATGATTTTAGAGATTCTTTGGTACTGTCACCATGCCTATTATTTACCTACTTATTATTTAATTTGCAGGCAAGTACAAAAAAATTCGACGTAATATGCCAAAGTTGATTTGGGGAAAATATTAGTTTAATTCCAATGGAAATAATTGTATCTATACCGCAGCCCAAATCAAGTGTCTTATTTTGTAAACAAATATGATCGTCTAATTACCTGTTGTGATGTAACACTGAAGGAACTGATTGATCGAACCTGTTCATCGTTGTGAAAATAAAGTAGGTAATCTGATCTAATAATGTGAAAATAACTGTGCAATAATCACAGGACAACTTAAAATATTAGTAGGGTAGGGTAGTTTTTGTTTACAAAATAATACACTTGATTTGGGCTTCAGTATAAGTACTTATTTCATTTACAATGTTAAGGTTCTAAATATTGTAAATGAAATGCTAAAACCTAAATATCATGCTAAAACCTAACTATCCGTTTTTTACCCTTCGGGGGGAAAACGGGTCTAATATCTGCTTATTTGCACACACAGCAGCAAAAGACAGATCATAATGGAGAAAAATAAAAATCACTGGATAAACTGGCCAAACTTAGGACACATTACCCTATTCGATATGAAGAAATGACGAAAATAAAAATTATATATATATTTTTTTTTTGTACAATTCTTCCCAGAGGGAAAGGCAAAGCCAACTAGGGCATACAGCCTGGTCTGATGTTATTAGAATGTCGGAATTCTTATAAATACATACACATATACGAAGATAACCTAACCTAAACCTATTGTGCTCTGTTTTTTTTTACCTTTCTGTCTATAATTTCCGGTTTAGTTAATACAATATATTGAAAATAAAATCAAAAATTAATAAACGAAGAAAAAAAGGTAAAACCAAGAAGTTCTCGAAAAAGCGGATTTGAACTAGGTACTCTTTGCTTATTCGATGTCGAGAAATTATGGAAATAAAAAATATTGTGCTCGTTTTGTTTTTATATTTGTCTATAATTTCCAGTTTGGTCAATATATGTTGAAAATAAAATTAAAAATTAATAAATGAAGAAAAAAAAAGTAAAAATGAAGTTGTCGAAATTGCGGATTTGAACCAGGGTTTCTTCGCTAAATACAACCCGTACGCTCACGCTCAGCCACCCCGGCTAACGCGGCTATGCGGCGTCGCGGTGAAATAAGCGATTGCTTGATTTCAAACTGTCAGCTGATCAAAATCTCAACCGCGTGCCATAACCAAAAATTACGCACGACGCGCTCGCGAGTCGCTGCGGAGCAAAAAGCGACACGGGTTCCCCGTCTGAGGGCCGTCGGCCGACTGCGTCCCGCGTCTCTCGCGCGGACCCGCGAATGAGAAATTGATTTTTAATCGATATCTTCTTGTTAACATTGAATTTTCGAAAAGTTTTATTTCAGAATTTTAGAGCGCCTCTGCCCCAATTTTTAGGTACAGGACTTTTGTAAAGTATGCTTCCAAATAAAGACATTATACATAAAATGTGTTGAAATAGAGGCCACTTCAGATTTTTTTTATGTGAGTTTGGTAAAGGCTAGAAAGAAAATATACGTTCACATTATAGACGAAATGTCGCTAAATCACATATATTTATTGCAAAGCTCTAGGTGCTGCTACAAAAGAGTAGATAGCCTTCAAAGACTGTGGTTTGGCTCCCTGAAGTCCCTTAAGGTGTTTTAGTGGATTTTGGTACAATTTTTTTTTCTACCATTTCATTTGGCATATTTAACTCATTTTGGAGCAAAAGATGTATTAACAGGATGGAAACTAGACGCCTCATTTATGTAACATCCTTTTTCAGGTATACACAAAAGTCCTCCCAACAGACGTGCTAGCGGGTAGTTTACCACTAATCTTCAAGACCTTCTCTGCAATGTCTGACGACTGCAAGCGCCACTGTCGGCTGGAGATAGGCTACTTCCTCAACAGGATGATGAGGAAATACGGCGCTGATACCATAGAGAAACTTGTGCCGGAGACAGATGACGTGATGCTGAGGAGACTCAGGAATTTGAGGAAGATGGATAATAGGAAGAAGCGGTTGAGAGATAATGAGAGGTAAGTGCTTACTCTGGTGTAGATATTTAGGTCCAGATTCTGAAACAATCGCGTGTAAAACACGAGGCTGGAATACATTAAAAAATTTCAGAAATGCGTGGGCGGATCGAGTTGAAATTAATACCCAATACTCAAGTCTGCAACCTCATGCAACAGTTTAAAAAATCAACCTTCTACGTCAACACAATCAAAAGATATGACCGCTTATGTCGCCTTTTCCCGCATATTTGTATGAAAACGCGAGAAACTCAAAACCTTCCCGTTAACCTAGAATCATGAAATTTGCCAAGAAGCTAGGTCTTGCATCACAAGTAAAGGGGAAAAAATCGAAAACTATAAATGACAATGCCAGGTTCTGCCCCACCATCAACCGCTAGATGTACAAGATAACGAATAAATGTAAAAATATCTCCTATGTTATAAATAAGCATTTAAAAAATAGTTTTTATCGTAATAAAATTATCCTACTTAGATAGCTTTTTTTAATAAAATTGATTAAATTGGAAGGTATTATTTTTCAAAGATTGGCGGCGCTAGTTGGCTCATGGAAGGCCCTTAAATAAATAAAACACAAATAAAAGAAAAATAGTGTACATTATAAAATTAGAGCTCGGTGGCGCAGGGTTGGGCCACTGTACTTACTCCACGGAGATCCCAGGTTAGCTCGTTATTTTTCGAAGACTATTAAATGACAATGCCAGATTCTGCCCCACTATCCACCGCAAGTTGTACAAGATAACGGATAAATGTAAAAATATCTCCGTTTTTTATTAAAATTATTGGTTTAAAATAAAGTTTTGTACAAGTTGCGATTCGGAAAAAACAGCTTAATTAAGAATTCAGAAAATAGTAAGAAATTGAAGCGATTTATTCATTGTTATTGTTCTATAGGAGTTGCGAGAGTAGTAGAAAATGATACTGATTATGATTATGCAACATGAAACCTGTAATAAGTTCCCAACAAAATGATAGGTGCAGCTTAAATGGTCACGTAGTTTTGTAGGTGGGGCAAAGCTCCATTGAAATGTGGCAATGTCTTTTGGGGTTCCATTACGAAATTATAATTTTTTGTAATTACAAACTTATATTTGTAGTTGACACCTGTTATATCGATGTATGAAGTTATCAGTTACGAAAACGCAAAGATAAGTTTGTCCCTAAATCTAGTTTATCTTTTCGTTAGATCAAATGTTATGATGATGTTGCACGGAACCCCTCGGTGCGCGAGTCCTACAAGCGATTCGCAGTTGGTCGGTTTTTTAATATGTATCGTGAGGAGAACGGACCGTGTCCGAAACACAACCCTACGATCGATAACTGGCGTAGCAGACGTGGCCCGCAAAGCAGCCACATTAAAGTGGAACTGGGCGGGCCACGTGTGCCGCATGCAGCCGGACCGATGGGCCCGGACTGTCACAGAATGGGTGCCATTGGACGGTCGCCGGTGTCGGGGCAGACCTCGGCGTAGGTGGAGAGACGATATCGTTAGATACAGGGATGGGTGGCTGGAAGAGGCTCAGGACAGGGATGGATGGAAGATCAGGGGGGAGACCTTTGCCCAGCAGTGGGACAATTTATAGGTTCACAAAACAAAAAAATAACCTTTAGAAAGAGATTTAAATATTTTTTTATTATTATTCAGAGATCAAGATTCAGATTCAGACACGCCAATCAAAGGTACCTCCAAGACCCTGGAAGACATCCTCAAAGACTCCGACTCTGAAATGGAATACATGGATGAGGAGGAACCAAGACCCAAGGCCAAGAAGAAGAGAACCCAAGCCTGGATTCAGGACGACCCGGAGAATATTGTGGACTTGGCTGATGTGTCTGCTGCTAGAAAGATTACAGGTAATTGGTTTAACTATTTATTTATTTATCGTTCGGTCTTCAGCTGTAACAACACAGCAGCAGGTCACAAAGGCAAAACCTTTTTTAGCCACGCGATGGCTTCGTCGGCCGCCATGTTTATTTTGTCTAGTCCTCCCCCTATAGGCCAATTTTGGCAATCGTTCGCGAGGTGAGCCATGCTCTGTATCGCTCCACAGGTACATTTCGGGTCGTCTCTATAGCCCCGTTTGTGCATCAGCTCAGCGCAGCGCCCCTGGCCGACCCTCTGTCTATTTAGTTTCGTCCACAGCGTCCTTGGCAAGTGAAAGCCATTTATGTTGTCGTTGGGATTCTTTATCAAGTTAACTAATTTGACTGCAATAAAGAGGGTAATGTTTATCTGTATACAAGGATGTTGCCGATGCAGCATTTTAGACATCCGCGAATGCGAATGTCTATCTATAGGCTCACATCCGCAGATGCGAATGCGGATGTCATGTATATTTACAAATATTTTACAAAATAATGAAGGGTTTTCAAAGTGACAGTTGTAAGAAAAAAACAAGCTTTTTAAGTTGATAATAGATGGCGTTGTACCGAAGTGCGATATCGTCGTAAAAAAAATTATTATTATAAGTTTGTTTGTGTAATTTAAAAAATACAGTACATATTAATACTAGGTATGAAATACGAAAAGCCCAAGTTACAGGCAATAACAACGCATTTAATGTTGACATCAGACCAGTCAGTGCCATCTACCGGGGCTAGCGGTACTTTCTTTCTTTTATAAATGTAACCTTGAAAACACCTCATTAGAAAAGGTAGGCTGAACAAGATTAGATGCCTTTGCTGCGTAGAGGAAGAAAATATGGTTGTCGACCTTAAAAAGAAACGTATACAGCCCAGCCCTATTAAGGTTCAAAAAATGTCAAGGGTTTAAAAAAAAATCTATAATAACTAAAATAAACGTTCAAACAGCAACGGACCCAACTCAAAAGAAGAAAACAGAGCAAGTGAAAGAGAAGAAAAAAGATGGCGGCTTCAAAACAGCGCCTGATGGCAGACTTATCATTACTGATGATGCGTTTGAAGACGATGATGACGAACCGAAGCCCAGCGGTGATGTTGGAAGCGATTCTGATGATACTGGTAAGTAATCAAATAAAACATAACTTTTATTTACGCCCTTTTTCCCCGCAGGTTTAGGCAGAGACGATGGACTACCACATGCTGCGATACTATCATACAATAGCACACATAGCGATCTTTGCATACAGTAGCACACATAGCGATCTCAGCATACAATAGTACTCATATCCTGGCATACAATAGTACTCATATTCTGGCATACAATAGCACACATATCCTGGCATACAATAGCACACATATCCAGGCATACAAAGTACACATATCCTGGCATACAATAGCACACATATCCCTGGCATACAACAGCACACATATCCTGGCATACAATAGCACAAATAGCGATCCTTGCATACAATAGCACAAATATCCTGGCATACCATAGCACACATCCTGGCATACAATAGCACACATATCCTGGCATACAATAGCACAAATAGCGATCTGTGCATACAATAGCACACATAGCGATCCTGGCATACAATATTACTCATATCCTAGCATACAATAGCACACATATCCTGGCATACTATAGCACACATATCCTGGCATACAACAGCACACATATCCTGGCGTACTATAGTACACATATCCTGGCATACTATAGCACACATATCCTGGCATACAATAGCACAAATGTCCTGGCATACAATAGCACACATATCCTGGCATACAATAGCACACATATCTTATAATTATTATTAATTTTAAACAGATAACGAAGAGCGAGACAGCAAGCCATCTAAATTGCTCAAGTCTGGAGCCAAACGGAAATACGACGACATACTGAGTATAAAGAGCGGTCGAACTAACCGGAGTCGGGCGTCCACTGTTACTGTAGGCTCCAAGTATAGAGCCGGTGGGAAGGGAATACACAGGTAAGACTGCAGTAACCTAATGGGCTATTTGACTCTTTTTTAGGGTTTATTCAATTATAACTATTGATCTCCTATAAACAACTAGACACACAAAGGTCTTACTAAAACAATTTAAAAAACGTCCAATTAAGGGTCCATTGTTAACGTCCAAATAATGTCCAATAAAACAAATGAGGGTCCATTCATCCCTTTGTTCTTTGCGCTCGGACATTTTTAGAAGGCAGACTGTATATCTAGTTGTTTATAGGAGATCAATGCTTACAAGATCACTTTGTTGTCCGTCTGTCTGTCAAGACGTATATATCAGAGACGCGTTGACGGATCAAGTTGAAATTAATACCAAATACGCAAGTCTGCAACCTCATGCAGCCGTGAAAATATTATCCTTCTATGTTAACGCAATCAAAAGATATGGCCGTTTTTGTCGCATCTTCTAGTATATTTGTATGAAACTGCAAAAAAACTCAAAACCTATAGGGTACTTCCCGTTGATCTAGAATCATTAAATTTGTCAAGAAGGTCTTACAGCACAAGTAAAGGAAAAAATCCGAAAACTCTTAATTTGAAATCTCCCCAAAAATATTTTTTTTTGTTACTTTCCCAATAGACATGAAATCGGTACAAATTTGCAAGCGAAAAATTATGTCAACGATGAGCGCATAGAGACGAAGCGGGGGACAGGGGTGCCGTATCAAAGAGACGCGTCCATGTCGATAATATCTCTATAGGTAACACGTGTCGTGAAGCAATTTTGCGCTCATGTGCGGGCAGACACGGTCGCCCTCCTGTTACAGGTCTATGGGGTGAAAAGACGGTCGTCGTCGTAATAAATTAAACTCTGTCGTCTATTTTGCAGGCCTCTCGGCTCCGCAGCGTCCGAGACATCAAAAGCCGGCACAGAATACAGGTCTAAGAAGGCCAAGGGAGATATCAAGAAGAAAGGCAAGCACGACCCGTACGCTTACTTGCCGCTGTCCAGGAAGAATCTTAATAAGAGGTAAACTGTTTTTAATATCGTAGCTAATTCTGTAGCGTCAACTGTCACCCGTTCATGTGCTACGTCGCGTAAGAGCGAGCGAGACGCCTCGCTTAGGATAGTTTTTTTGCAGTCATTTTTTTTGTTTTTTGAAATAATTAGAATATCCTCTGCAGTTGGAAGTCTTGAAGGAATCGCTCTTAGCGATAAGACCGCCAAAATTGTACATGCTTCTCATTAATGTAATTAATGCCGTATTTATGGTGCAATAATACGTTATATATTGCACGCCGCACGCACACACACGAAAATCCTGAAATACATGTCTTTTTTTATATACTAAAGTACCTACACACAAACAAATTCTATATGCACTCATGGTTTTGTTGTTAAGTGCCTAGGGCACAAACAGTCGCCGCGACGGAGTGACTGTGACGTCACTGAGGCACTGACAGAATACCAGCGCTGCGCGCGCGCCGCCCCGTGCGTGCGCGCGCGCACCAATATGCTGAGTCAGCGCCCTTTCATTACTGCGACACAGACAATATGTACCTAAAACACTTCATGTTACTTTCCTTAGGTATATCTATCTGTTCTCCATGTTTGAACCTTTTTTGTGTATGTATTGTAGTGTGTTGCAGAAACGAATAAATGTTTTAACTATCTATCTACCATGCCTTGATTGAGATGATGATGGTTCACCCGAACCTAATCTCCGTCTTTTAAAAACACTTTAGATTTACTTGGTCTTGGTGATTTAGAGGTCCCATGAGTATTTTTTTTTCTTTGGGTTTTATCCGCGATCAGTCTTCGGACCATAAGCGAATGCGGTGAGCGAAGTTTGGCTTTCGATTCACAGCCTCCATTGAGACTGCCATCCTCTTAAATTGGGTGGCTCATTCATCCAGCTCCATTATGGTGTGTCACTTTAGGCGCTTTGGGTAGGGGGCGTGCAACAGTTCAACGGCAAGAGTGTTTGGGTGGTTGAATAGTCGCTCCCTGTATTTGGTGACTGTGAGGCGGATCTCCTCCTTCACTGTGGCGATGCCCAGATGTTTGTGAATTTCAGCATTAGTGATGAACCATGGTGCGTTTGATATAGCCCTGAGTATTGAGTTTTGGACTCTCTGTAGTATGGTATAATGATGATGGTTCACCCGAACCTCATCTCCATCTTTTAAAAACACTTTAGATTAACTTGGTCTTGGTGATTTAGAGGTCCCATGAGTATATGGGAAACTTGGACACTGACGGTGACTGGCCCACAAGTTCAAAGTCGTTCAGCGAGCTATGTAGTTAAACTTGGTATTTCACAGGATATAAAAATGAGTTTATATATCAGAACGGTTCTCTTGAAAATGACGGGAAACGACTGTTGCAAAATTATTTGATAATATTTACTTTAATGTCTACAGTGGTTATTTTGTGTTTAATATCACGTTAAATAATCAGAAAATGTTCGCGAATGACAGAATGGTGAATTTATTGGATAATTGTAGCAAGATCTGAAGTTTCAAGCTTTTATCAAGAGTCCCGCTATAAGCTCGGGAGTGAACGTAACTGTCGAGCTGCTTCGTCCAGAGTGATGCTACGGCGACTCCTCTGGATGAAGACGCGGCTACCCAGGGTGAAGACGCTACTGCGACTCCTCTGGAGGAAGATAGAAGACTATTATATATGTATTGAAATTTCTGTAACATGACATTGACAAATGACGAACTGTCGAGTCCATTAATAAAATAAATAAAAATATCAGATAACAAAAGTAGTTGACATTGCTCATAGGATCAGTAAACTGAAGTGGCAGTGGGCTGGTCACATCTGTCGTAGAACCGATAACCGATGTGGCAGACGAGTTCTCGAATGGAGACTACGAACGGGTAAACGTAGTATCGGACCAGATGGAGGGATGACCTGCGCAAGGTGGTTATCAGGGACTGGATGCAGAGGGCCGAGAGTCGTGTTGAGTGGCGCGCTTTGGGAGAGGCCTACGTCCAACAGTGGACTGATACGGGCTGATGATGATATAAAAGTACATCTTACACTTTTAAATATTAAATGTTGGCTTTCTCTCCACAGGAAAAAGTCTGTTACATCGAAACAATTCAAGGGAGTCGTCAAAGCGAAGACTAAAGGCGGGAAGATTAAATCGAAGAAGGTTAATTAACACTTGATTTTGCGATTTTCATAACAAAATGGCAAGAGATGAAATCTTTTTCATGAAATCTAGGATTTGAAATACTTCATGAAGGCTGACTTAGATCCTTTGCCTATATCGGTATACAGTATACATTAAAAGCATCATCGAAATAAAATGGCGGGCCATAATTTTATCATCTTCCATTTAATAGTATATATAATAATAGCTTTTTTAATAAAATTGATTATATTGGAAGATATTATTTTTTTAAGATTGGCGGCGCTAGTTGGCTCTATGAAGGCTCTTAAGTAATAGACTTTAATTTTGTATAACTTCATTTATGAGCTATAACGTAGCTTAGCCGAATTACTCATAATCTAGCTTCGCATGACCACTTCCCATTTACAGGTTTTAAGAGTTATTAGAAGCGAACAGACATACCTTTTGTTTTATAAACATAGACATACCTATTTTGCTATAAATAAAGGATACATTACAAAATTACCATTTCATGAAAGTTATAGTTACTCGAATTTTGGTACAGAGTTTAAACCAAAGCCCAAATCAAGTGTCTTATTTTGTAAACAAAAACTACCCTACCCTACTAACATTTTAAGCTGTTCTGTGATTATTGTATAGTTATTTTCACATTATTAGATCGGATCACTTTATTTTCACAATGATGAACAGGTTCGATCAATCAGTATTTATTACCGTTCTTAAAATGATGAAAATATATTATGTCATGGCGCACCAAACAGAGACGCCGCTACACCAATGCAATAGCACTGTCCCTTTCACGGCCGCTATGACATGGTATGATTTGATCGTTTTGAGAACCGTAATATGATCGTCTAATTACCTGTGCCCCACAGGTAATTAGACGATCATATTTGTTTACAAAATAAGACACTTATTTGGGCTGCGGTATACGTATATTGGCTCTAAGACCAATATTTATAGTTTGAGTTCAGTCTTACATTTGTCAAAACTCATAGGTGTCCGTTGCAGGTCGTCTGGTTCCTAGTTTGTCTGGTCAGACCAATTGATACGTTATCGTGTAAGTTTGTCTGGCCAGACCAATTGAAACTACGATATTATTTTTATTAACAGTTGTAAGAGCGATCTCACGCTAAGCCCGCGCTCACAATTGTCCCTGAATGACCTTATTTCGTTCAGTATTTTAGAGTCTGGCTTCATATCCTCTTATTTGAACGGTTTCATTTTACTTCTACACATACTTTTCATGAATAATTAAGATGTGATATTTATTGAAATGTTAAAACTTAAAAGTTTCATAATAAATTCTTTCGTGACATTTTTCTGGATTTTTATTGAACTACCTTCATGCCCTATTTAGTACTTTCCATGCATATACAGGTTGTTGGAAATTCGATACATTCCTTGAAAGGGGTGATACTAGAGGTGGTTTGCAACAAATTAGGCCCTATTAACGAGGGGTCGAAAATGAGTGGTGTCTGAGTTACGGTAGTTTTAATTCAAGAACTGCTCTACTCTGAGCATTGAAATAATACTTTTCTGAAAGCTGATAAAGTAGAGATTACCTTAAAACAATGCATGCCTAAAATTACCATTAACTCAAAAATAAAAGGGCACAAATCACGAGGTTTGAATGTTTTATCAATGTTATGTTTTAATCGATCAGGACTACTTTAAAAAAATGACATTTTCGACCCCTCGTTAATAGGGCCTAATTTGTTGCAAACCACCTCTAGTATCCCTTTCAAGGAATGTATCGAATTTCCAATCACCCTGTATACCAGGGTGTAACGAAAAACCAGTGGATCCTTGGTGGATTGTGCCTGTAAGCAACGTTATGCGGGTTCTGTACTTGGATGGGTGACCGCTAGTGACACTTTCATCTGAGCCCGTGCCTCTGAAAGCACGTTAAGCAGTTGGTCCCGGTTGCTGTCGCTCGGCAAAGGCTACGCAGAAGCATAAAATTGGCTGATGATTGATTGATGATGCTTGAGCGGATTAATTATCCAAGTACAGTTCCCGGGAGCTAAATTCACCCAAAATGGCGGCAATTCCTGAAGGTAGAGTCGACAGCAGACGGTAACACTTAGGAGGCCAGTTAATAAATCGCTCACGATCTCGATCCTAAGATGGCGTTCCTATTAACAAAGGAACTTAAGTGCGCGTTTAGGAATTGGGTAGCACGTGAGTAACGCCGTATTAAGAAACAAAACTCAATACTCTCACTCTTAAGTTCGTATTTGCTGAGTGCTGGCGAACCACGACTTGAGTGCGTGTTTGTCAATTGGTCTATTAAGTGTTACTCAGCTGAGTGATCTAAGTTTGAACTAACATGGGCAATAATTAGCAAGCAATTTTTTTGGTTTTGCCTAAGTATTCAGAATCTCCCAAAAATGCTGAAAACGCCACAAAATCGGCTTGCAATTGTGGAAATGACGCTCGCTGATTGACTGGGGCGTGAAATCTGAATCTAGCCTGGTTTTTTTAAAAATCGCTCTAAAGCGTCTGTTCTATATAGGACGCGGTCAACTTTGCGATAACATATTGTTTGACAGGAGGACCCACCACTGCCTTGACAGCACGTGAAGCACTGCAATTTGGGCCATACTACTATAGCTTAAAGTGCGTGTGAGATGTAATGCCGACTATGCACGCTACATAATAGCTGGGTAGGTCTGTTTCACAACGTCCTGGGAATTCGCGCAAACCAATTCCCATCATCGCATTAGAAACCAAACAGTCAACAAGGTTCTAATGAATTCCAAAAAACTCCAACACAATTAAAACAAGTTGTATTCGTTATTGAGGTATTTTCCTTTATTTTCAAAAGGAGGCGATTTACTAGTATGGATAGACTTAGCTTTAAAATAGTATTTATATTTTTACATGGAAATTTTCATCACATTAAACCATTATTAAACCTAGGCCATTTATTCAGTAATCAATTCAGTATCAACAATTGAGTAATATGTCATTTCGAAAAAATACAACCATTCTGTATAACTATTTTTAATTCTTCATCGACAAGGACGCGACGCGCGCCAGAGTACGATTTTTAAAAAAAATCTTACAAATAATATACAAAATAATACAAACATTAGTTCGCTTCTCGACAAAAAATGAGATTTAACATTATCGTAGCATTAAATTCCGTTTGGACAAAATTCGTGATTATTTTACATTTTACAAAGTGAGTCCGATTTGATTTACAAAAAATAAATATACAATTATAAGTGACTACACAACCGGTGATTGCTTATACGTGATCAGCACTTCTCGTCTGCGAGGAGAGGGTCTAGGGCGAATCCCAGGTCCAGCACGGCTGGGGCGGGCCGCTTGTGCTTGAGCGTGGCGCTGCGCTTGCGCTCGTGCCGCTCGTGAGCCACGTGGCCGTTGAGCGCATGCCTCACGTCCCCGCCGCCGAACAGTTCACTCAGCGTATGCTGCACGTCCCTACTACCACTCCCACTCGTCCCACTACACGTCACTATTAGTTTACGCACTTCAGGCTTATTAGTTTTACTAGCGTTCATATGTACACTTTTGGATAACGATAACGCATTCGGACTGTAGTAGTAATTGTTCGCACCACCGGTAGTTTTGCACTGAGACCGCGTTAGCGATGACTTTATATTACTTCGGACAGTCGCGAATTTTTTACCTAGAGTTATCGCACCGCCCGCGTGAGACGCGTTGAAGGTGCAGAGGGCGAGGGGCCGCGGACACGACGAGTACCAGCACACGTCGCTCGGAACCAACGGAGGTGGCCCTTCCTCGGGCTTCTCCTCTATCCTGGTCTGCGCATGCACAGGAGACGCTATACTTAAAATTGGAACATCAGTCGGTATCTCAGCGTCGTCCGGCAGAATGAGGTCTGCCGGGAGCGATTGGCTCAGGAGGGAGGTGATACTGGACGTATCGGGCAGCACGGCGTTCGGGTCCTCGACGAGAAGGCTCGCGTAGATGTCGTTGACCTGCTGCTCTGCCGTGAGCCCGTTGAAGGCGCTGAGGTCTATCGACGTGTTGACTAGGAGCGGTGGGATGGCTGCGGGCGGCGGCGGCGGCGCGACGGGCACGTGCAGAGGGGTCGGCGCGGGCGCGGCGCCCGAGGCCGCCGCCGCGTTCGCGTCGCGCGACGCCCGGTGCTCCGCCAGCAGAGTGTCGAAGGGCTTGGAGCGCCCCTCCACCGTTCTCCGCAAGGATAGCGCATGCGCCTTGCACGTGAGAGATCTCGTACACGGTTTCGGGTTCTCTGCCGTGACGACTCCGCAGTGTTTGTTCGGATCGTATTCTCGTAAATTAAACTTCGTTTTACTCACTTTCGCCCTCGACCTACTCGAAGGTGTACTAGGGGTCGTCGGAGTGGCCACGGGTTTTAAAGCTGGAGTGGGGTTGAGTATATTAGTGTCTATCACGGGTGGTGTGGTGTTCGGTGCAAATTGTATACTAGACAAATCTGTTTCTGCTATCGTATACGCTGACAGGGATGATGTATCTACTGTCCCATACATATCTTGTGATTGTGAGTCGGTGGTCTGTGGGAAGTTAATCTCTTGCATATTTCCTATATCTCTGATGATATTGTTCCAGTCTGCTGCATTTGTGATGTTATCTACGCTCTGAATGCCTTCAGAGTTCATTATTTCGAATATGTCCTCTGCCCCGAGCGGCAGGTCTTCCGGGTCCTGTATACTGACCACAGGCAACTCTCCGCTCTCCATACAGACCTGGACTTCCCCCGGGACTCCAGAGGAAGTGCCTGGTTCGTCCAAGTATAAATCCGGCTGCGGTAATACTATCCTCGACAGAGGAGCAGTGGCAGTATGGATGGGAGACGTCTCCATCTTCACCGGGAGTAGGTCTACAGGGAGAGGGGGCAGTGGTGGATCCTTTTTGTGCCGGCTGCGGTTCACGACTTTGAGCTTGACAGTGGGCGCGGCGGGCGGTGGGAGTATGGGCTCAGTGTCCGTGTGGTACTCCAGCAAGTGTCTGTACGCCGCACTGCACTTCACTGTGACCCCGCACATGTGGCACACGGCCGCGTTGAGGTTGTCCATCTGCGGGAACAGGCCGTGGAGGCTCATGCTCTCGCGACGCAGGCGGTGCAGGCCCGCGCGGCGGTAGCGCGTGCGCTCGCCCGCCTTGTGCGGCGCCGGCCGCGACGCGCCGCCCTTCGGCGACGCATCGTCGGGCCGCGGCGACTGGTGCCCGATCTCACTGGCCCACAGATCCCACGGCTTCTCATTGCACTTCGCGGGACTCACGAACTTCGCCGCGAACGGGTCGCCGGACATGTTTCAGCATTTATCGACAAATCCACCGAGAAACTCATGTGCTGTCGCCTCACGGCAGCCCAGCCATTGCGATCGGAGCCTCGATCCTGATAGGTTATTATCCCATAGTCGCTGCGACTGGCCGCTCGTCGGACGCGCTGCTGAGGTTACATCGTAACTGGACTGTTTACTTCATTATGTGCGCTTGCGAAACTAAAACGTGCTACGATTGTTTTAGCTATTATATTTACAGGGACAGATGATATCCTCACTGACAGCTGATTATGCAGATTGTAAGTTTTTCTCGACCACGGTACACTTCCATCTGTCGATGACCGTTTCCGCACCACTTCTCGGGCTCCGATTGATAGAAACTCGTGTTAATTCACGTTTATTTTACTGATTATATATTCGTTACACACAAATAAAATGTCCAAAATATATGTTTGGTTGGTTGTAATTTACTATAGAAAGCATCAACACTTTTTTGGAGTATTTGTGAAGTGAATTACTCTATGGTCATTCATTGCAAGTGACGTGACAGAGAGAGACAGGTTTAGACCATAGATATTTTATTTTTCTCTTTCAAACGATGAAAGAAAAAAAATGTTGGATTCAACCAAGCGCAACTAGCAAAGCAAAGCCACTAGCCAGTAAAAAAATTAAAAAGTAAACAAACGTCAACCAACGAATTTAAAAAAAAAATCGAAAATTTCGTATAAATTGTGTTTTACAATGTTATAACTTATAAAAATAGCAAAATTATGTTGTAATTGGCTGCACGAGTATGTCGGACGCATTTCACTGCCAACTAATTAGATACCGGCACATTCATGTTCCTCAAAAGCTTATTTAAATCCGTGGTATTCGGTTTACCTATTGGCATAACCTTTCTCGACACTGTGGGCTATGTGGCCAGAGTTGAAGGTATTTCTATGCAGCCAGTATTAAATCCGGAGTCTACAAACACCGATTACGTGTTCCTATCACGATGGGCGGTCAGAGATTACGAGGTGCAAAGAGGCGATGTGATTTCTCTTGTTTCCCCCAAAGACCCAAATCAGAAGATCATCAAACGTGTTGTGGCGCTTCAGGGTGATGTCGTGAGCACGCTGGGCTACAAGAACCAGTATGTGAAAGTTCCAGAAGGCCACTGCTGGGTCGAAGGTGACCACACTGGACATACATTGGACAGTAACACGTTTGGCCCAGTGTCCTTAGGTCTAGTCAACGCCCGAGCAGTATGCATCGTGTGGCCACCCGCCAGATGGCAGAAACTAGAAGCAATTCTTCCAGACACTAGAAAACCTATAAATGCAGCTATTTAGTACAAAATTTAGGGTTGTGTAAATAGAGTTAATTCTAAGATCTAAATATGAGTGAAATTTTAGTTAATTGTTTAGTTAATATGTAGGTAAAATTTTAGAAATAATATGCCACTCTTCGCGTGGAATATTCAATTTTGTGAATATGATATGGCTGCCAAAATATTTGCTTATTAAATTGTAAAAGCAATCTGTAGCCTTTGATATCCTGTGATCAGCCTAATTTTTCTTATACAGCCTTCACTCTGCTTTTCGCCTATAGAAAAGTAGCAATGCTAAATTGTTTTTACCTCTGATGCGAAAAGGGTGTTATAAGTTTTTTCTGATGTTCTATTCAATAGATCTCTCTAAACTAGTCTAATTCTCATTTCTTCATAGGTGACCAGCTTTATACAATGACTGTACTTACTTTACCTCTCATAATGTATAGTTCCTTTCTTAGTACAATAATCAAGGTTTTTAATATAAATGCATACTGTAAGAAAATTATAATGCTAATTATAAATATTGGATGGAGTGTTTATAACTTAGAAAGTTTTAAAAAGGGATACAAATGTTGTTATGAGTAAAGAATCTTGAATAACTAAACTGTATTTCATTACAATTATTAATTTATTATTATTACATTTTATCACAGCGGTACAAACAAAACCTTATTCTACATTATTCAACCCGTGGTTGGCTAGAATACCAATTATTCTATCGTAGGATATCCCTCTCCTTATAACACTGTAAATTCCAGCCCGTGACAAATCTATGACTGTAGAACCAGTTCTGTTGTGATCTAATCCCTGGTTCAGAACTCCTCCATCAAAAACTGCCCCCAATTGTCCAAATAAATGTTCAAATTCTTTCACAGACAATGTAGAAGGTTCATTGCTGGAATTAGCACTAGTCAACGCCACGGGCATATCAAAAACTTTGGTTACTTTATTCATAAATTGATGATTCGGTATCCGAATACCGATTTTAGTTGTATTTGGATTTAGAAATGGGTTGTCCAGGTATTTGGTCTTTTCTAAAACTACGGTGACAGGACCAGGTAACAAGCTGTTTAGTAATTCATCACTTAGATGTTCTGCTTGACCCCACTTTCGTACATCATTTATGTAGGTTACACATATCGCTACGGGTTTGGCTGAATCTCTGCCTTTTATTGTATACAGCTTTTTGATAGCATCAGGGCAGTTAGCACTACATGCCAGGCCGTATATTGTATCCGTTGGTACAGCGATTACGGATCCATTCTTCAAAAAATCTGCAGCCTTAGTGTATGATGATTCCTCAGAGCATAATATTACTGGGGCCATTTCAATTTTCATTTTTGATACTGTTTTAAACCTAACAAAACTACTGTATGAAGTAATTTTCTTCAATAAGTTCATTCTCAAACTTCACTTCTCAAAAAACACTTTTAAATATACGAAATTAAATAACAATTGTTTGAATTATTAATCACGCCAATTGTGTGCACACTTATGTTCACAGCAGCGATAGAAAGTGGTCATAGGCTCGTCAGCAGAACGGGTTTGAAGCTGCATGAAGTAAGCTCTACCATGACCGCACTTGGGGCACACTGCATCCGTTGAATCTACGTTCTCCCAGGCAGCAGCTCCGCCCATAATATAATCCAGTTCCTGAAATACAAATGTCTCAATAAACATAAAAGCCGCATGGGGGCGACGTAGGCGATATGCTTAATGTAAATATTTTGTAAATGGGTACTTTTTTATTACTTTTGTTCTGTAGTTAGTTTAATTTATAATACGTAATTAAAAAGCCGCAGGTTAAAGTTCCCTCTCCTGAGCCTCGGAGACTTAAGTAAATGAAATTTCTAGAAAATATTTTTGATCTGATTCGCAGGATTCTTTTACTGGGAAGAAAATAGGGCAATAATCACAATGACAAACATGCCCTAGAGGAATGAAATATAGGTTGAATTTATCCAGAAAAACATGTGGAGAATGATGCAACACTTAAACCAATCCTAAAAAGCATGTAAACTATATTTTCACAAGGATTTAAATCTTTGAATTTTCATTATTTATGTATGAACGAACCTTCAGTTTAGGGAATGTAAGTGAAGACACTTTCTTCTTGATATGGTACACGTATGGGCAGGTGTTACAGGCGTATCTGAGGCCACTTTCAGGAGCTTCTTCCACCATCAGAATATTAGCGCACGATGGACAGAAAAACATTATCTTATCGCAAAGATACAATATTATCTTGTGGGCATTATACAATACGCTAGTTAGCTAAACACATTTGCTTTCATTTCAATGATATATAGGTAAGTAACGCAGGTTTTTCATCATAAACTTCCCGAAGTTTTTCACTTTTGGTTAACAAGTTAGAACTGTTAAAAGTTAGGTTATTACCTGTTTCAGTCGAACAACACGTAAGTGAAAGGAACAGAAAACGTGATCAGGTTTTTGGGTAAGGAACCAGGCTAAAAATTTTAAAACGAAAAATGAGACTTTTTGATTTTTATATAAATATCCTTCTAGCGCGGTTTGGGTTTGGACAACACTACTGACCAAATTATCAATAAATGAAACCAACCAGGCCAGGAAATTAAAAAGTAAGATTTGACAGATAATATTCTCATTGGTTGGTTGACTGACATTTTCCTGAAACTGAAAAAAAACATTCGGCTGTCATATCGGTCGCTAGGCGGTTGTGTCGCTATTTTTCTTTTTTTGGGTGTGTTTGTGATTTTATTTAATTGTTTTATTGAGTGTAAATGCGGTGGGAACGATAGACAGACGCATTTATTTGTCGTGAAAAATGTTACGATTGGTTTTGGACACATTTTGGAGCGAAAATGTTTGGTTGCCGCCTAACACAACTTGGAAAGATATCACTCCAGGTCCTGACAAAGACCTGGTGTATGCTGATCACAGGCACCTGCTGTTTCCTATTCCCCTCGCCCTGATGATCATAGCTCTGCGGCATGCGCTGGAAAAGTAAGTAACCTAGATTTCTTTGGAACTGTGTCAGTAAGTTATTCCGTTGATTTGATACGGTCAATGACTCATTGAATTTATCAATGAGATGCCTCTACCGTATTGATACGGGTAATTTGTCATACTTCCACAACAAACACCTTATATCCGGATTCTTCCATAAAAATCCCATTGGTGTTACTGTAATAAAATTAAGTAATAACATAAACTTATATCTAAAAGATATGTAGAGGCAACGGTGACCATCTATTTGCCCACCAGCAGGTGCCTCATTTTATTATAATGTAAATGAGTATTAAAGCTAATTTTTTGAGCAACTTTTGATAACAAATATTGATCAGACTTCAATGTGAGGATACCAACATTTATAGAATAACATCTCCATCTCTTGCTGGGATTTTAAAATGTTTTAGTTATCATAGCCAAAAGACTCTGAGGTCACTAAATGGTTTGAAATTAAACCCACAATGTTAATAGTCATGTATGGTCTGACACAAAGGTATATAGGAGAGTTGTTAACACATTATTCTTATGGCTAATGAAGAGCGGAGCCTCCTAGGTTCTTGCTTTAAGCTCCTGGCACAGGCATAAAAGTCTAAAAGGAGACTCACATCATATAGGATAAAATTGTGAACAATCTTATTGAAGCCAATTTTTTATTATTATTAAGATGTTATTCTCAAAAAATACTTAACGGAATTTTGAAAATTCTTTATAATTACATTGTGTGTACTCTAAACTCATAAAGAAATAAAGAATATTTACAATCAGTCAAGTAGTTCTTGAGAAAATCTTAGCCTTATAGACCCCACTATACTAGCAAGCATATTATATAGTTTTACTATGTATACTACCTAAATAAAGACTACAGTAATGAAGTGTAATCATACAACATATTAGTCAAATTGTTTCCACTTGTAGAGTCAATTTAAAGTAGTTCAAGTGGAAATACTCCAATGGTACATTATAGAAAAACAATATCCTCGGTGGTGCTGTGGTTAGAGGCACTAGACTTCCGTTACGAGGTCTCAGGTTCAAACACCAGTTCAGCCTTGTGTACATTTTGTTTAAAATCTATATTTGATTACTTTAAATAACTTGACCATGGCAAAATTACCTTTGTACAGTATTTGACCATGTTGATCTTCATCCCTGCGAAATTTCGACCCTACGAATTTCGACTAAATGAATAGTCGACCCTATGTGTACTTAACTGACTCAACAACTAAATATTGAGCATATTATGGCATTCAACCACACGAACATATCTTATCTTAACTTATAGAATCAAAAACAAAGAAAGTATTCAAGGGGCTCTTAAGGTTGAGATGTTCTAAAAAACTATTTTACTAGTAATATACATTTGAGTACAGACTATGTAATTATAACAGAATTTAAAAAAAAAAAAAAAAAAATATTTCGACGAATTGATAACCTCCTCCTTTTTTTTGAAAGTCGGTTAAAAATAGGTCGATTACTTTTTGTGGATATCTCAACACAAATCCTCTCATACAGAGATACTTTTCTATATGTCAGACCATACAATCATTCTTAATATTCTATCTTGTTTCAGATACTGGTTTGCACCATTCGGAAAATCATTAGGCATTAAGAATACTAGACCAAAGAAAGCTCCTCACAATCCTAAACTGGAGGCAGCATATCAAGCTTCACCAAAAATTAAACATAAACAGGTAAGTACTTAGATCTTGCAAGTGTTTATTAGTCTAATGACGAAATTATTAATTAAATTCTTCCTTTCTTCCATTAATTTCTCTCTGTCTATGATGTACGGTGGAAAACAGAGAAAGGTGTACATGAGAGTTTTTAAGGTTGAGTTTTTCTCCAAAAACTACTTGACCTATTGCAAAAATTCTTTCACTGTTTGATAGATAAAAGTGAAAACTATGTAACTGTAAAATAATTATTAAATTCAGACCAGTAGTTTCTGAAAAAATCTACTAAACATTTTCAAATTATTTAATTCATGTATATACAATACATATGACGTATATAAATAAGATAATAATAAGTTAGGTATTTATTTTTATTATTAGAATACAAGATTTGTAATGTGAAAAGTACCTGTAGATTTTTTTAAAAGTTTTAAAAATATCTATATTCCTTTAGAATTCCGCAAAGTAACGCCTATCTTTATTGGATCCAATATACATACATTCCTACTTTTTGAGATAGTCATTCTGACTAGTGTATTCGCGTCGGGTTAGCTCAGAATTCGGCGTAATTTTTTTTATAAAAAATTCTGATTTATTAATTAACGCAATCTGACACATCTCTAAACTCATCGTATCTCGCATTCCTCTCCTTCATTCCTTCGCCACCCGCTTCTCGCTACTACGTGGGTCATGGTCCCACATCGTCGTAATTTATTTAAACTTAAGCATCATTTTATAAATGCAAGAATTTGTAAAATTTCTTGCATCCTGCCCACGGCAAGAAATTTTTCATCATGTTCTAATCATTATAATTATCTTCACATTATTATTAGATTCATTTCTATCTATACTATGCACATTTCGTTCATCGATGTCGGAAGCAAATAACTCTATCGCATAATCAGCCAACAAACTTTACGAAATACACATTCAAAAATGGTGACTCAAAGATTAGATAACAGGCATTACTACTCAACGCCTAATATAGTAAATAACAGGGACGCAATCAGTATTTGATGGGGGGCCCCGAATGAACTACTGATATGCCAAAATTGTCTTACCTATTCTATTTACGACAACAGACACATAACGGAGGCCATCAGTGTCTTATTAAGTTCTCTGAGCTTATTAAGTAAACAAAAACGACTATAATTTTAAGCTTTGCTGTTATGATTCATCATCAGTCTATTTATATTGCCCCACTGCTCAGGCACTGCCCTTACATCGAGGGAGCTGGGGCCATGATCCACAACGCGGGCCCAGTGCGGACTGGCGGATTGTATATGCCTATTTTTTTCTATTGCATGCAGGTTTCATCACAATGTTTTCCTTCACCGTTTTGAGAGCACTCGGTAAATGTACGTAAGTTTTTCCCTCGACAAAAACCGAGAATAACTCATTGGTACATGGCTGTCCTGGCTGGGAATCGAACCTAGGACCTCCGTATCGCAAGTCCATTGACCCAACCACTGAGCCACCTGTTTGAGCTGTTATATTCACAATGATGAACTAATTCATTCAATCAGTCCCTTCAGTGTTACACCCAACAGGTAATTAGACGATTATAATTATGGCTTTGTTTACAAAATATGACTTAAATTAAGCTTGGATATACTCATGTCGGTCGTGACTATTAATGCCATAATGGCTATTGTAGTATGCAACACTATATAGGACATATTTAGTGCCCCCAACAAATATTACCTAAATTAGATCCTGGTAGATATACTTAAGTGTTTTAGATTGCATGGATTGGTCTTGTTATTAATACTTTTAGGCTCGACTCCAACCTAATTAGATTATCTGTTGATAGTGAAATTATTGCATGTATGTCTCCTTCCTTAAACTATTATCTTATCTAGGTATCTAGGGACGTATTATTTTATTTAGGTTAGCTAGTACGACTTTTATCTTCGCTTGTGTTTAGAATCTACATACAGTCCTTGAGTTCATTCGACAAATTGAAATTGGGAGATGATAATGATAAATATTAAATCAGTTTTTCGTAAAACAATACTGCAATTTTTTTTAAGTTCACATGTTTAGAAATCATAATAAATACCATTAGGTCAAATTCCAGTAAAAGAAATTGTTGTAAATGATTAAATAAAAACTCCAAAGCACGTCACGACACGATGCACAAATTAATATTTTTTTTGATAGTTGAATTTATTTATTATTGTACATATTTATTTATATTTTTCCCAAATTGTTTAATTTATTTAAACGTTGTGCAGAATTAATGTATGTCACAAGCATAAACATCCACTTAATTTTGTCGAATGAATTCAAAACCAAGTAGGTAGTACTCGCGCTATTTATCCCTTGTAAGCTAGCCAAAGATTCTATTATACTCAAGAGTTTGTTTTATGCATTATGCCATGCGGATGAAAAATTTCTAGCCGTGGGCATGAAAATAGGGCATGACTTGAACCTGCGACTTATCATTCCGTGACACGCTCTTACCAGCTACCGGGAAGAGTAAGTTTACCGCACCGCGCCTCCGCGCCCGCGCTTTCGATGTGGTGGAGCGGTTAGCTTCTAGTGTGGTGTGTTAATAGGCTAGTTGACTAATTTTTTTATTGCATCAATCGACTCTCATGCTCCTGCTGAAGAGAACTGTGAAATCAGTTTTGCGATATCTCAATTAATACCGAAGATATTAAGCGGTTAAGTCAAGTGGTGGGGAGATGCTCCATCTGTTTTTAGCAAAACGGTATTTAGTATGAAGTTTGTATGGCGCTACCACGGTATGACGTCATACCGTGGTAGCGACACAATACGTCGTGTACTGTTTCGGTCTCTTTCTAACACAACTTTTGTAAATGCCTGTAGTTACTTCATTTATAAACTAATTTCAATTTTGATTTCACAGTTGACCATGAATTTGTCTATTTTGTAATAATAATGAAAAACATTTAATTTTCGATACTTGTCAACTAGCCTATTAGTTGTTTATAAAGCTTGTTAAACCTATAACAGTGCTTCCTTTGGTTTCAGTTGTTTTTGAGCAAGGACGAGGTAAATGTTGCATGTGTTTGATGCACCTACTCCACGTTATTACACGGTTTAATCCTTAAGCCATCCCTTTCTAACTTAACATTTTTAAATGAAGTGTGAAAGTAACAAAACACGGTTTAGGCAGTTGTCCTACCGCCGGCGAGTAAGCGAGTAACTCTCGGCTATTTTCTCGCCCAAGAAACGTACAAAAGATACTACATTCCGTGTAAATAAAAGATATATTAATAATTATGTATATCAAATCAATAATTTAAATTTTAAATAATATACCATTTTATTAAATATTAATTATTGCATGCCTTAACAAGGTAGGTTATAACAATAAGCACTTTCTAAACCATAACATCTGTAATACCTATAACCAGCAATAAAAATCTTTGGCTTTGACTCATATATTAATAGTTCATCGCCGATTGTTCACACCGCCCGGCGAGTACTCCCTCGGCTATTTTGTCGCCGAGCGATGGGATTTGCTCGCTCGGAGACACTCGCCCGGCGATGAACTATAAATATTATGTCGTCGAGCGAGTATCGCTGCGTCTCTTTTGTTTACACGGTATGTAAGCACGAGTACAGCCCCCTTACCTTGAAGTCTTATAGCAGTATTACTTTCATAATACTTTGTTACTTCGTACAATGACGACCTTAATGAGCTTACTTTAAGGTCGTCATTATACGAAGTAACAAAGTATTATGGAAGTAATACTGCTATAAGACTTCAAGGTAAGGGGGCTGGTCGCGTCACGTAAAAAGAACGCTGGCGGTCAAGCTGCGCATTAGGCGATTTATCGATCTATTTGGTGGTATGAGGTGAGGGCGCGCGGGGGGCGGGTCACGCGCTGCATGCTTGCCGTTGCGCTATTGGTTCGTCAGTCGACCTTTGCTTTACCCATGCGCAACCCCCCCCCCCCCCCCCCCCCCCACACCCCCTCACCACTTTCTTCCAGTGTTCTTTTTGCATGACGCGGCCTATACTATCTATTGTATGTTTCATGCCCGAAAAAAATAGCCCATGGTTTCTCGCTTACTCGCCGGCGGCCTATAGCCGAGCTACAAAACTATACTCGCCACTCGCTGCTCGCCCACTCGTTTTATAGTTGATAGCTACTCGCCGGCGGTGGGACAACTGCCTTAACTGTATACTCAATGGCGATCTTTACACATCAATATTTATCGTTTTTAGGGTTCAATAAATTATAGCGTTCCTGCGTTTTTAAGGTTTTTTTCATGGCTGCATTCAGAATTAACAGCCCAATATTTAGCGTTTTTGCGGTTTTTAGAGATACGATATCCAAGTTCAGGTGAAGTTATTTATAATGTTAGAATCAGAATCTCAAAAATTGCTGAAAATGCCAAGATATTGACGTGAAATCAAATTATTATATATAAACGGATATCACTCACTTATATTATTGAAGTCTGCAATTAGACCGACAGTTTCGACCGATTTTGACGGTCTTTTTCAAGGTGAGCGCGCCACGCCCGCACCGCCGGTAAAAATACCTTGAAAAAGACCGTCGAAATCGGTCGAAACTGTCGGTCTAATTGTCGACTTCAACAACATAAGTGAATGATATCTGTTTATACAGGGTGTAACGTAAATGGTATATGAAGCCGAAGGGAGGGTGTTCAGTATCGGTAACTGAACAACTTTTGTTCTACTTTTCGATTTTCGCTAATTTATTTCTCGACTTTTCATACATTTCGAACCGGTCAGCTGATCGATTTGTATGAGACATTTATTTATTTTTTAATGGAAATATAAATAAATTACAAATTACGTTACACCCTGTATATAATAATTTGTAGTAATGGCTCACTATAGTTTCGTTTCTAAAATGACGTAAAATCGTTTGATTTTGTTGATTATTTCTATTGATGTATAAATCGCCAATAAGAGACCATTGCTTAAGGGCCAGTACCGATGTAACAAGCGCCCCAATCTTGGAAAAATTCATATTTTATAATAGTTTTTGTATTCTACTTACGAGTATGCTATTTTTTAAATGCATATTGACAACGTGACTCAATTTAGGTAGCTTTTCGCAATTATGATAGCAGTTGTAATTATGTATTAAGAAAATAGTACAATTAACCGCAGATCACTTTGTACTTTGGACCGTTCTTATTATCAGCGTCGTAAGATTTAAAATCGTACTGCAAGTGTTGCCATTGATCTGCTGTTCCTATTAATCGTAACAGAGATTTGGTAAATAGCTTCTTTCAATAAAATTGATTAAATTAGAAGATATTTTTTTATTAAGACAGGGGGCGCTAGTTAGATAGGTACTGGCCCATAACTTACAAGGCATGTTTATGACTAACCGTGAATGTTATTAATTAGTAAATAGATCACACCACACATTAATCTCCTAGATACACAGTCTGCCTTCTAAAAATGTCTGAGCGCAAAGAAGGTCCAAACGGATGAATGGACCCTCATTTGCTTTATTGGACATTATTTGGACGTTAACAATGGACCCTTATTGGGACGTTTTTTTAAATGGTTTTAGTAAGACCTTTGTGTATCTAGTTGATTATAGGAGGTCAATGACACACAGCATTAATTAACTACAGGGTGGCCTTGAATTCATTCGACAAAATTAAATGGATGGTTAGGTTTGTGACATACATTAATTCTGCACAGCGTTTTAAGAGCCTTCATGGAGCCAACTAGCGCCGCCAATCTTAAAAAAATAATATCGTCTAATATAATCAATTTTATTAAAAAAGCTACGTTCACATTGTTTATTGCTATAAATATTATTTTTTAAATGCTTATTTGTAACGTGATGCAATGTAGGTAAGTTGTAGTTCACATAATTGCGAAAAACGGCCGTTTCTGGCACATTTGTGAACTACAACTTATCTACATTGAATCACGTTACAAATAAGCATTTAAAATATAATATTTATAGCAATAAATAATGTGAACGTAGCTTTTTTAATAAAATTGATTATATTGGAAGATATGATTTTTTAAAGATTGGCGGCGCTAGTTGGCTCATGTCAGCGCCTTAAGTAAATAAAACAATTTGGGGAAAATTAAAAAAGTGTTTACAATAAATTCAACTATCAAAAAATTATTAATTTGATGTGCATCGTTACTGTGCTTTGGAGTTTTTAATTTTTTGCAACGATTTCTTTCACTGGAATTTGACCTAATGGTCATTTTAAGGTCGTTTCAATGTGTGACTTGTGACGAACTTAGTTCAATTTTTTTGCAGTTTTGAATTACTAAAAAACCTTAGTACGTACGCGTTAAGAAAATAGTGAAAAAAGAGCACGTCTATCCACGATTGACAAATTAGATGACTTAGACAAATGTGCCATAAGAAGGAAAGTTGAATTTTTTATTTATTGAACTTTCCTTCTTATGGCACATTTGTCTAAGTCATCTAATTTGTCAACCGTGGATAGACGTGCTCTTTTTTTTACTATTTTCTTAACGCGTACGTACTATAGTTTAATATTTATCATGAGTACGGTGGAACACAGAGAAAGGTGTACAGTAGAGTTTTTAAGGTTGAGATTTTCTCAAAAACTACTTGACCTATTATAAAAATTATTTTACTGTTTGATAGATAAAAGTGAAAACTATGTAACTGTAAAAGAATTATAAAATTCGGTCCAGTAGTTTTTTTGAGGCCCCCTGTATACTTATCTCTGTCGTCGACTGTACAACCCCCAGGTTCAATTTGTCGGATGAATTCAAGACCACCCTGTATATTCTAATACTATCATTTTTCTTTCAATTCACAAGTGAAGCTACTTGCACCAAGAGATAACACAGCTTTATATGCCAATTGCACCAACACAGGCTAAAGTTAACCCGCATCATCATCATCAGTCTATTTATATTGCCCCACTGCTCGGGCACAGACCTTCCCTTACATCGAGGGAGCTCTGGCCATGATCCACCACGCGGGCCCACTGCGGATTGCCGGATTTCACATGCCTTAGATTTTTTATTCTTCTACGGCATGCAGGTTTCATCACGATGTTTCCTTCACCGTTTTGAGAGCAATCGATAAATGTACGTAAGTTTTTTCGTCAAAAAACCCGAGGGTTAACTCATGTATTTCTCCTGGGTAACAAAAAAAAAAAAAAAAAAAAAAAGGGCTTTGGCCCTGGCTGGGAATCGAACCTAGGACCTCCGTATCGCAAGTCCATTGACCCAACCACTGAGCCACCGAGGGAGCCCGTTAACCCTAAATAAAGTTAACCCTAAAAAATATTTCGGCGAATTGATAACCTCCTCCTTTTTTTGGAAGTCGGTTAAAAATGCATTTGTGTATGTGTCTTAATCCGGGTTCTAAATCTAAATCTTGTTTGTGAAACTACCGCTCTAAGGCCCGTATTAATAGACTGATCTCAAGACCGCTCTCAAGTACGCCTCAGCTGAGTAACACTCAAGACGTGATCAGCGTCTCAAGTGCCTACGTCGTTAATTAATAGACCAATCGTGAGCAAAGACGCGCTGAAATCGCGGTCCGACTGCACTCAGAAAATACCTATTTTCACACAAATTAGTGCGACCACGAATTGGTAGACGAAGAGGTAGACGAACCGTTTTGCGAAGATGACGTATATTTTTACTGCTCCACAATTTTAATTCGTTTAACGTGTTAAAGTAAAGAAAAGTGATAAAATCATAGTGACATCGATACATAATTCATTAAAGGAAGTGACAATACATTAAGCATCACGTGAGAATACCATTTTATAGTATTTTTAGTGTAAAACCTAAACCTATTAGTTCGCACTAACTTATAAATACCGTCACACAAAAATATTCAAACAATCTCACAAATACGCGTAAGCGCCGCTCTGTGCATGGCGCTTAAGACGTTCTTCCCGGCGAGTCGCTAGCAGCGGCAGTACAGAGGCGGCATAGAGAGGCGACACATACTGGGCAATTGCATAATTTGTATTACTCCGCATATTTCTAAATACCGGTCGACATGGCGAATTCCTGTGCAGGTTGCCTACAGAAACTTCCGAAAAGAGAATTTCTCACTTGTGCTCTGTGCAAGGCTGCATATGACTTGGAATGCGCGAATGTACCAATTGTTAGATTTAATAATACCATGACTACAGAACACAAAAGAAATTGGACATGCCAGTCGTGCAAATGCAAAATACCTAAAACTGGAAATACAAACACCCCTGTGCGCGCCCACAACCAAGTCACCGCAACTAAAATTAGCGACGATATCAATCAAATTTCCACAAAGGCTGATAATATCACATACAGAAAAAAACCATCCCCTTCTGTAAACAAAACGACCTCATTTTTCGACGACGACGATTCCAGCATTCTGGGAGATACTCTCATACAGGATAACCCAGAAACTGAAACAAAAATACAAATCGACTCAATAACAATAAAACAATTGGAAGAACTCCTAGAGAAAAAATTAGAAGAGAACAAACAGAATTTACTTTTAGATCTGAAGACTATGGTAATCAGTGAAATTTCCAATACAATAACGAGTGAAATAACACAAAACATAAATAATTTGTCCACAGAGCAAAAGTCTATTAAAAATAATATAAATGCAATAAACACAAATATAGAAAAAATCCAATCTGAAAATATTAAATTACAAGCTGAAATACAAGAATTACAAAGACAGATATTACCGATTAGTACCCAGGAAACGAATGAGAAAAGTAAAGCAATAAACAACACTGAAAATATAAAAAAGTTTGTCCTATATGGCCTTGATGAATATGACTGGGAGACAGAACATGAAGTGCATGACCGAGTGATAGACATTTTTAAAGACATATTAAATGTAAACCTCATGGGGTACATTGAAGATGTATTACGAATTGGAAGAAGAGGCCAGAGGAGACCCTTAGTGGTCGAGCTTTTAAGTAAGAAAATGGTTAAGTATTTACTACAACATAGAAGTTATTTCAAAGGCTCCGGACTGGCAATTACAGAATTTTTAGATGACAATTTGTTACGGCAAAGGAGAAATATGAGAAGTTCACTTATGGAAGCAAGAAGAAACGGACACCATGCGGTAATAAAAAATAACACACTAATTATAAACGGCGAAGACTGCAATAAAATACAAGGATCCCAGAAACAATCAGATGAATATATAAACATACGAAATATAAATACTGGAAAGTCGACAACTGATTCACACAGAATCTCTACAAATTACCAGAACACTAGAGGACACCACCGCGACAGCAATAGAATAAACGTAGCCGCAGAAAATACTAGCACCATAGAAAATACTTTTCGTGGCTTTCGAAGGTCAAACTATTGATATTTTGTTCCAAAATATGCAAAGCCTATATAATAAGCGAGACGTACTTGAAGTTTTCTTGGAAGAACAATCTGAGAAATGCTATTTGGCGCTTTGTATTTCTGAAACCTGGCTTACAAAGTGCAAGGCGGATCTTGTCCAGTTTCAGGGATACCATTTGGCAGCATCATATCACCGCGAAAATCAAAAGGGCGGCGGCGTAGGAATCTTGTTAAGGGATGGTATTGAGTACATCGAACGAAAGGATATTATGGACATGTCTATTGAGTACGTTATAGAGGTTTGTGCAGTGGAACTTTTAAAATTTGATATACTATTAATAACATTGTACTGGAATAATAGAGAGACCGACATTTTCTATAAGCGTTTAAAAATAATTTTGGAATACCTCCTCAAAAAGTACAACAATAAGAAAATAATTATTGGTGGGGTTCAACACAAATACCCTAGACAATTCAAAACAATCGAAAAATTTATTGGATTTATTGCTAGAATATAATTTTAAACAACATATTACGGAGCCAACACGCGTGACTAAAAGTAGCTCATCATGTCTAGATCTAATCTTTACGAATTTTAATGAACAATTTACGACCTCTGTTACTGACTTCGGTTTCTCAGACCACAAATGTTCCACTATACACCTAGATAAGAAAATATTTGAACAAATAAAAACTAAACCTACGACTTGGTATATATCTAAACGAATATATAGCAACGAAAATATAAATAAATTTAAGCTAAAATTAAAAAATTGTGACTGGCGAAACTGTACATCCACGGAAAAAACCGTGAATGAAAATTATAATTCATTAAATAATATTTTAAATGATTTATTAGATTTCTGTATTCCCATAAAACGTATAAAAATAAATACAAAAAAGAAAAACACCTGGCTAACCCGCGGCATTAAAATATCTTGTAAAAATAAAAGATTATTAAAAATTCATACCATGTATTCTAAAAACAAAACATTAACAAATCACTATAAACACTATGAAAAAATATTAAAACTTACTATTTTAAAAGCAAAAAAATTACAAGCAATAGGAAGAATGCAAAAATCTGTAAACAAAACTAAATGTATGTGGCAAATAATAAAAGAGCGTACAAATAAAGTTGACAAAAAAATTAAACAAAACATAAAATTAAAAATTCATGATAAACTAACGTCTGACCCTAAGCTAGTTTCAAACGCATTCAATAACCAGTTCGCTACGGCCGGGCAGACGCCGCCGCCGCCGGCCGCGCCGTCAGCGTCGGCGCAGCCAGCGCGCGGCCGGCCCGTCGCGCGGCCTACCGAAAACTCTATATACCTACGGCCCGTTACAACACAGGAGGTTCATCGGTTAATACGTAACCTTAAAACAAAAACCAGTTTCGGAATAGATGAGTTACCGTCCACAGTTATTAAATTGTGCGCTGATGAGCTAACTGAACCACTGACTACAATTATTAATCAATCCTTTTCTCAAGGTATTTTCCCGGATCATTTAAAGAAAGCAATCGTAAAGCCCATACATAAAAAGAACGCAAAAACGGACCCCATAAATTACCGTCCCATTTCATTACTACCCGTTATTTCAAAAGTATTCGAAAAGGCAATGTGTGACCGGCTGTACTCTTTTTGTGAGAAATATAATATTCTTGATGACTCACAAAATGGGTTTCGCAAGAATCGCTCCACAATATTAGCTACATACAAATTCATTGATCAGGCATTAAAAATAATAAATAATAAAAATTACGCTATTGGAATATTATTTGACATGACGAAAGCATACGAAAAAGTTAGATTCGAAATATTGTTAAACAAACTGTATGGAATAGGTGTACGTGGTATAGCTCATAAATGGTTTGCCTCATACCTAGAAAACCGAGAACAGTACGTCGAGATTGAACATGTCAATGCCGAGTCGAGAGAAGTTCAGACTGTCAGATCAGAAGTACAGAAAATGAGAAATTCTATACCCCAAGGAAGTATACTCGGATGCATTCTGTTTTTAATCTATATTAACGATTTGCCTAAAATTTTAAGTGAACCGTGCGTGATGTTTGCGGATGATTTCTCGGTCTTAGTGTCAACTACCAATAACATTAATTTAAAGGAACAACTGGATGTAATTATAAATAAAATTGTAGATTGGATGAATGAACATAATTTAGAGATTAATTTTTCAAAAACCAAAATAATGCAATTTAAACCCCGCCAAAAAAATGACTTGAACATAAATTTTTATTTTAATAATATTCAACTAGAATGTGTACCTAGCTTCCCACTACTTGGAATAGACATTGATTCAAATTTAACGTGGAAACCTCATGTACAAAAAATTAAAACAAAATTATCCCAATTTACATATGCTCTTAGAGAACTTAAAAAGACAACTGACCAAAAAACAGCTATCACGGCGTACTACGCCTACGCGCACGCTTGGCTTAGTTACGGCGTGATGCTGTGGGGAAATAGCACGGACGCACACGACCTTTTTGTATTGCAGAAGAAATGCATTCGCATATTCATAAATATAAAACAAATAGAAAGCTGTAGGCCACATTTCAAAAATCTAAAAATTCTACCCCTGCCGTGCATCTATATATATGAATTGTGTAAATTCGTCCGTAAATATCCCAGTTTATATTCTAGAATAGGAGATGTCCCTAGGCGCTATGCATCACGGTATAATAATAATTTAATACAAGTCCTATCCTCAAAATTGAAAATGCATAGCACTGGACCCCACCCTATGTCAATAAAAATCTATAATGAATTACCAATAAATATAAAAAATGAAAATAACAATACAAAATTTAATAGAACATTGAAACTTTTTCTTATTGACAAATCGTACTATACCGTCGCTGAATTTTTGGATGATAAAATGAAATAAATTAATTAACTACATAATTTACTAATTGCCGCAATGTCTGCCTCTGTCATTCCATGTTGCTGTGCCCTACAGGGGGCATATGTCATAGTTTTAAGACCTAATGTATTAATGTACATTCTGACATGTGTATGCAATTAAATAAATTGAATTGAATTGTGGATGCGGTTGTGACGTGTGAATCAAGCCTTAGAATTTGTCTTGCATAGGCGCTATTTACATAGAATGCCATCCTGAGGATTTTTTTTATTTAATATTTGTCAACTAATTGCCATTTTCCACTATTTTCATTTACCTGCTGGGTACACCAATTATAATTTTGATACCTACTTGATAAACAAATGTTTATCAAAAACATTATCCACCTTCTTTCAGCAATCGAGTAATATTAGGAAATGATGAGTCACCTACTTTATATTAGTTTCAATATAAATTCCAACATTGAATGCTTCAGTTCGGTCGTTTAATTGACCGCTTTAAATGCGGGTTTGAATAGTTTATAGTTCATTCTATTCGGTAACAAATAATTTTATTATTGCCTCAATCAACTCGCATGTAAATGATAAATGGAGAAAAAGTTTCATCGCGACCGGGATTCGAACCAGGGACCTAAAACGTCTGCATTTGTGATCCACAAATGCAGACGTTTAATTTTAGTCTACTAAAATTAAATAGCTGATCTTTTTTAAAGCAATCTTGGGGTGTCTGTCTATTTAGAGACTGATGAATTACCGATTGGACAAACTTCGCTCGATAGAAAAGAAATCGCAAACATACCCCTTCCATGTCTTTTAAAATGAAAATTTGTCGAAACTAAAATAGTTATTCTTACAAAATATATATCAAAATTTAGGGTATTGTAAATTCGAGATCCGGCATTTAAAAAAATCTTTTATTTCCCTGCCCAAATTCATAAAAATACGAATGGCACATCGAGGCACTGTGCCGTGCTATTCACTCCGCCGCTGCGGCATCTTCTGTCTCACTCTTGCTTGTGACAAGCATATAGCACCTTTAAAAAAATTAACAAGTAGCATGTTCTTCGTGAGTTTGACTGCAGTTACACACTTAGACCGCAGATCCTAGAAAGAAAGCATTAAAAAAAACAAGAGTCCCAAGGGTTCTTGATGCGACCCTGTAGTTTGAAACCCGATATTATCCATCAAACCGCACCTACCGGATTCTAATGAATTTTGTAATTAATTGGTATCGTAACCGATTGTTACATCATTAACACAGTTAACTTAAATACTGATAAAACCACGGTAATGGTTAAGGCAGTACATTATCGCCGATATCATCTTTAAACCTTGTAGGTTTAAGAGCCTTCCATGAGCCAACTAGCGCCGCCAATCTTAAAAAAATAATATCTTCCAATATAATTAATTTTATTAAAAAAGCTATTTACCAAATGTTTATTACGATAAATACTATTTTTTAAATGCTTATTTATAACGTGATTCAATTTCGGTAAGTTGTAGTTCGCATAATTGCGAAAAACGGCGGTTTTTGGCACATTTGTGAACTACAACTTAGCTTGTCGCAATTATGCCATGTATTGTATATTGAAAAATAGTATTTGTAAAAGGCAGCCACCCTACGAGGTATGGTCTCTGGGCCTCTGGGAGATGGCAAGGAATACTAGATTGGATTGATCTCACCGAATTGCAGCTCCGCTGTCGTCACAAAGATAGGACCACCTGAACCATCCCACAGCCACACTGCCCACATCAATATTCTCTGAGTTACATCAATGAGCACCACATTTTTGACCAATTCGAATCACAATTACCACCACCGGTTTTTCGCGCGAAAGGCGAACCACGAGAGTGAGAATGACAGTTGTTGTTGCGTCTTTTAGTAAGGCAAATGCGCCAAAAGATCATACATCCTTATAGCATTTCCATCGTCATCATCATCTTTTCTAATACCAATTCCATTAGATTTTAGGATTCTTAACATATTAATCCTAATAAACATTCGGTAAATAGCTTTTTTAATAGAATTGATTAAATTGGAAGATATTATTTTTTCAAGATTGACGGCGCTAGTTGGCTCATGGAAGGCCCTTAAGCGTATCTTGATTTATCGTGAGACGGTTAGATCAAAAAGACACATATCATTTATTGATAAGAACTTAGTTACCTTTATAAATAACTAGTAACCTTTCGAGGCACAGGAGCCCTAAAAACTTCAGAAGATCTGTTTTATTTGTTGGAGATATCTAAATATCAGTAAATAAAACGTATTTATAGCATCAAAAGACAGACATGTTTATTATTCCTTTTTAACAATTGACACATATAAAATACAAGCATAGAGTTCTCATATCTCAATATCCTCCCTTTTTATATAGTCCATTGGAAAGAATCTACGAAAGACCTAATCTTTCTGAAATGAACATCATCCTTGGTCTGGAAAGAGGCTTCGTTAAAATGTCGGCTCTTTGCAGTTCCGAAGCAACATGCTTGACTTTCAGTTTCCCTTCTGCAATAAGCTCTCTGACATAGAAATGTCTAATAGCAATATGCTTAGTCCTTCGATGCAACTCCGGATTCTGTGCAAGTTTGACAGCTGCGTCGTTGTCTATTTCAAGCACAGGAATATCCTTCAAGTTTGATATTTCCTTGAACAATCTCTTCAGCCAAACTATCTCACGACAGGTTTCACTAGCGGCGACAATTTCCGCTTCCGTTGTCGAAATTGCCACTGAAGACTGTTTCCGACTTGCCCAGGAGATCGCTCCTCCGGCATATAGGCAAAGGATGCCACTCGTTGATCGTCCATCCTTGATATCACCTCCATGATCAGAATCACTGAAACAATCTAATATTCCCGTTCTAAAACTCTTTTTGTATGTAATTCCAAATGACAATGTGCCTTTTAAGTAGCGCATTATTCGCTTAACTTTTAGAACATCTTCTTTGGAAGGACTCTCTAGTGTTCTAGATACGACGCCAACAGCGTAGGCAATATCTGGACGAGTTCCTACCATCAGATAAGCAAGAGCACCTACAGCCTGTCTATAAGGATATGACTTTTCATCTATTATCTCTTTTACAGACTGTCCTTGTTCACCATCTCTGATTATAGGTGTAGACACTGCTTTACAGTTGCTCATTCCAAAACGAGCTAGTACTTTCTCAGCATAGTGTTTCTGTGTTATGGTTATAGACCCATCGTCTCTGTACTGTAGTTGCAAACCCAGATAATAATCAGCAGGCTTTACGGTTATCTTAAACCTTCGTTTGAGTTCTGCCATAAATCTTTCTGCGTCTTTCTGGTCTGTTGCAGCCACTAGTCCGTCATCAACGTAAAGTGCCAAGATGATTTTATTCTGTGCTCGTGTTCTGATAAACAGGCAGGGATCTGTTTTACACTGTTGAAACCCTATTGTATTCAGATAATCTACGATGCACTTATTCCAGCATCTCGGTGCTTGCTTGAGCCCATAGAGGCTGCGCTTTAACTTACAGACTCGACTCGTCCCATCATTGGCACCTTCTGGTTGTTTCATGTAAATCTCTTCTTCAAGAGAGCCATTCAGAAAGGCAGTTGAAACATCAAACTGTGTCAATGAGAGCCCTTCGTTTGCCGCAATGCTTATAACCGATCTGATCGTCGTCATCTTTGCTACTGGGCTAAACGTTTCATCGTAGTCCTCTCCTTGTTTTTGCGAGAAACCTCTAGCAACAAGTCTTGCTTTATATTTATCAATCGTACCATCAGCGTTAGTTTTTAGCTTGTAGATCCATTTGCATGAGACAGCTCTACGATTCTTGGGTAAATCGACTAGAATCCAGGTTTTATTCTCTTTTAAAGACTTGATCTCGCTTTCCATTGCTTTCAACCAATTCTCCTTATCTTCACTTCGTAGTACGTCAGCGTAAGTTGTAGGCTCAGTCACATCTGTCCTATCATCTACAGACATCATTACGTAGTCGTCAAGTCTTATAGGTTGTCGAAGCTTTGATCTTGCTCTTAGAGTCATTCTTCCTTCATCTTCAATTTCGCCGTCACACAAAATCTCATCATCATCTATTAACTCAGAACGCTCTGGCATTGCTTGATCATTGATATCATCATCAATTTCATTACCGTCATCATGACTTTCAGGTTCAGGAGAAACTTCTTCATCGTGACTTTCAGGTAAGCTGTGAAATGATTCATGAGGTATAATAGACTCTTGAAATTTATCAGGTACTGACCTTTCATTTTCTTCCTCCCTTACATCATGAATCCTTCTACTATCATCATCATTCTTTGGTAATCTTAGCCTTATTTCTATTTCAGAATTCTTCTCAATCTTCACGTCAGGAACACTTTGGTTGGTGGCTGCGCTGATTGCTGATTCTTGAAATACTACATCTCTTGATCGTACCAGTGATGATTTATAATTTTGCTCAATACGTAGCAGTCGGTACCCATCATCACCATCATAGCCGATTAAAATACATTTTTGAGCCTTTTTGTCCAACTTCTTACGCTTCTGCTTGGGTACATGTACGTAACAAGGACTTCCAATGATTCTTAAATGACTAATCTTTGGCTTCTTGTTATACCATAACTCATGTGGTGACTTTCCATCAACAGGAGTTCTTCCTGTTCTGTTGAGTACATATGCTGCAGTACTTACGAGCTCTGCCCACGTGGCAATAGGCAGCTCTTCATGCGCGTACAACATGGCTCGGACAGCTTCAACGAGAGTTCTGTTTTCCCTTTCACTGCAGCCATTTTGTTGTGGCGTATATGGCATTGTCAATCTTTGCTTAATGCCATGCTTCTGCAAAATAGTTCGAGTCTTCTCATTATCGAACTCTCCACCGTTGTCACTTAGGAGTTCTTTTATGACATGACCAGCTACCTTGCTTTCTTCTAACATCAGTTGAAGTTTTGCATGAACCTCTGACTTCTGTTTCATGAAGTATACATATCGGTATTTGCTGAAATCGTCTTTAAACAGAACGTAATAACGTAGCTTTTTGTATGAGAATGGAAATGGGCCACATACATCTGTGTGTATAATCTCACCAGGTTTTGTGGCTCTAACTCTTGTTCCGAACGGTTTTCTGTGCATTTTTCCATAGCTACAGCCTTCACACAATTCACTTGTGTCGTTTGAAACTTGAACGCCAAATTCCTTTTCAATAAGTTTCTTCACATAGGATTTACTTTGGTGGGCAAACCTCTCATGGTATAACTGTAAGGAATCCGTGCTCGTCAATACATTCACTTCTTGTGACTGTGGCATAACGTTCTTCACATTTAGTTTGAATAGTCCACCATTCTTGGTTCTTGTGCCAATCACTTTAACTATACCTTTCGATTTCAATCTACATAGCTCTCGCTCAGACTCAAATAAACTCTGTGGTAATTTATCTTGAGCAGCCAATAGCGAAAAAAGATTTTTGTTTAGCATAGGCACGCACCATACATCGCATAACGTTATCGATCCTTTGTGATCTCCAACTGTGGCTTCCAGTCTTATGTCACCTTTACCAGTGGCTTCAACTTTCTCACCGCTTGCAGTTGTCACAGTGTGTTTAGTATCGAAACATTTAAATGTTTGGAATAAATCTCTCCTGAATGTAACGTGACTTGTAGCTCCACTGTCAAGATACCAGCTATCTTTGTCAGCGTATGTGCTCTTGTCAATCGCCATTAGGTCTGTGTTATTCACATTTACATTATTTGCACTCGAACTTGGCTTGGGAGGTCGACCATCGCTTATCCACTTTAAGCATTTCTTAATTCTGTGTCCCTCTTTACCACAATATTTGCATTTAATCCTTTTAGTATATGCTTTGTTCACTTGTTCATCTGAACCTTTAACTATCAGAGCTTGGTTACTCTTCGATGTTTGAGGATCTATATTACGCTCATAGGCACAGAGTTGTGATGTTAATCTATCAACAGTTCTTTCGTTCTTTGACATTAGCAGCCAACTAGATTTGAACGACAGATACTCATCAGGCAATGTATCTAATATCTTGCATATCAGTAGTATCTCTGGCAATTCAGTGCTTTCTTCAAGTTTTACAATCTCTTTGTTAAGATTGAACCATATGTTCTTCAACTTTGAAAGATGTTCCGCCATGTTATCATCTGGTTGCTTCTTATATTCAAAGAATTTCAAACAGTTATCGTAGATAAAATCATCTCCGTCTCCATCAAATAGCCGTTTGAGTTCATCCCACAGTTCTTTGGAAGTATTGAAACGCATAACCTTTTGGATTATCTCATCTGTCATATTGCTTGTGATCATCAACAGCGTCATACTGTCTACAGATTGAAATTGTTCCAGAGCAGTAACGTCTTCTGAACTATCTGTAGCATCCGGCGTCTGTGCACTCAGTACTGGCATATTGTATCTTCCATCTATCAGATCTAAGGCTTTTGGAATACCTTTCAGTAGAATAGACATCTTATATTTCCAGACTAACCAGTTTGTACCATCAAATTTTCCGATGTTGACTTTAGCACTATCCAGAACAAATGATTTGGTTGCCATTTTTATTTTTCCTTGTTTGTGCTGTCTGTACTAACCGTTTGAAATTTGAATCATCAAAAGTACAAAACTTTCAGACTTGATCACTTCACACTATTTATCGTTAATATTTTCTAATATTTTTATGATCTAACCACGTATCTGCTACCATGTTGGAGATATCTAAATATCAGTAAATAAAACGTATTTATAGCATCAAAAGACAGACATGTTTATTATTCCTTTTTAACAATTGACACATATAAAATACAAGCATAGAGTTCTCATATCTCAATATTATTGCAATGCCCTTGTATCTGATATTTCTTCAAACACGTCTCGAACCCCAACAAAGGCGGTTTTGTCAGTTATCGCGAGGTCGTCTTACTCGAACAGTTCTTACAACCTTCGCCGATGGATTAACCAATAGTTAGTAGTTAGTACGTCTCGAATGTACTAAGTACTAACTAGCAGTCTGACTCCTAATGTGCTAACATTACGTACTTACAGTCGTCGTTATTCGTATTATGTTTGAACCGATATCACTGACTTATATTGTTGAAGTCGGCAATTAGACCGACAGTTTCGACCGATTTCGACGGTCTTAAATAAATAATATATTAGCTAGTAACCAAGTTTTGAGTTTACTTTTAAGGGCCTTCATAGAGCCAACTAGCGCCGCCAATCTTAAAAAAATAATATCTTCCAATATAATCAATTTTATTAAAAAAGCTATTTACGAAATGTTGATTACGATAAATACTATTTTTTAAATGCTTTTTTTTTTTTTTTTTTTTAATTTATTTCCGTATTAATATATAATTTACATTTCATTTGCTTAGTGCCACTAAACATAATGCGTTTATCGCAGCACGGCACATCCGTGTTCTTCGTTCTTAAATTACCTATAATATGAGTTCGTGATATTTTCGTAAATCGCTAATCATTCTACATTACAGTACATTATAGTTCAATACGTTATCAGCCCATTGTACAAACCGGATATTGTGAGCGCGCCTACCTGCAGGATCGCCCCACCCAATCAGCGACGAGACGGGAACCTTACCTGCACACATCACTATACAGGCTGATCGCATGTTGTGAACTATTTCACTTAATTTATTATTATTTTTTAAATATTGGTAAATAAACAGGAGGTTTTTAAATTTGTATATGTGTGTGTATATATATAATTAATATTGTATAATATTGTAATAATGTATATAATATATAGTTATAAATATTTATACTTATAATTCATTACTTATAATATTTATATGCTCGTATTTGCTACATATTGTTAATATCATTGCCACCGTTGATATATAATTTTTTAAGGATAGTTTTGACATTAGTATCAGTTAAGCTGTTTCTGATGTTATCAGGCATTTGATTTAGTAACCTTGGTATTAGGTATTTGGTAGTACGACGACCGTACATGTTAACGGCTGTACTTGTGCATAGCTTCTTACTGGTAACCTGTCTAGTGTTATAAGAGTGTTCAATTGGTGTTTGCAACTCTTTCCGGTGGAATTGTTCAGTAACAAGTGCGTATTTAGCCTTTGTGTGTACGGGGATGATGTTACATTTTGTAAATAGTTCATGGTAGTTACCCTTATATTTCATTTTAACTTTGTACGGAACGATCATTTTAAGTATTCTTGTTTGTAGTGCGTAAATTTTGTCGAGGTATGTTTTATATGTTCGTCCATAGCTAGTCAACCCATAAGATATTATAGACTCCGCAAGCGCCATGTACATCTGAAGTAGTATATTGTAGGGAGTTCTCTGTTTAATTATCCAGAATTTAGTTAAAATTCCACGCAGCTTATTGCAGACGGTATCTATATGTGGCCCCCAGTTAAACCGATCATCGATTACTACACCTAAGTACGTAGCCTGCGCCACCTGTTCTATCCTCTCACATGTGCAGGGGTGTATATCTTCATGTAGACATTTATGGGAGTGAGCAGTTATTTCTACTGTTTCGTTCGTAAGGTTATGTGTAGAGCAAATGTGCATTACTTTTGTTTTTTGTGCGTTCAGTACAAGACCTGCATCATGTGACCATTTATTTATAGCTGTAAAGTCATCTTGAAGTCTTTGTACTGCCTTCGGTAAGTTACGATCAGCTGCGACTAGACAGGTGTCGTCGGCAAATTGATACAGTGTGCACTGTGTTACTACATTCGTTGCATCATTCACATATACAAGATAATGTAGGGGCCCAAGTACTGATCCTTGTGCCGTTCCTTCTGTCACTTGGATATTGTCACTTAGGGTTTGCCCTATTTTAACTGCATATTGGCGATTGTTCAGGTAGTCTTGACACCAAGCCAGTATCGGACCCCTGACCCCTGTCAGTTCTAGTTTTCTTATTAAGGTGTTATGTCTGAGCGTATCAAACGCTTTACTATAATCAATAAAGATAAGTGCAACATGTTTCTTCTCATTAAGGTGTGTGTTAATCTCATCTGTGAATTCTGAGAGTAATTGAGTAGTGCTTCTTTTAGGTCTGAATCCGTACTGTCTATCGCATAGAATTAGATTGTTTCCATAGAATTCATGTATTAAACTAGATATATACTTTTCAAATATTTTGTCTAGAATAGGCAAGATAGTTATCGGTCTATAATTGTCGTATGTATTCTGATTTCCTTTTTTGTGTATGGGTCTCACTATTCCCATTTTTAATTCATCAGGATACCTGGCAGTTGCTATACTGGTGTTTATGAGGTTTGTTATGGATGTTATTAATCGATTAGATAGCCTTTTCACGTCGATGGGTCGTAGTCTGTCACACCCTGGGCCTTTTTGGTCACTAATTTTGCCTATAATCTTTCGTATTTTGTCGTTTGTGGCTTTTTTGTAATATATGGATTGGTCTATTGGTTTTAGGTAGTCTTTTTCGTTTAGCAGAGGAATATTGCATGTAGGGATAATTTGTTTCACATTGTTGTTGAAAGCATGCGCAAAATCGTCAGCTATTTTCTTCTCACCCACTTTGTTACAATTGAATGCTTTAGTGATTATATCATCTACGGCTGTCGGCGTTCTACCAGACATTTTGTTTAGAGTTTGCCATAGTTTTTTCGTATTTTTATTACAATCTCTTATTTCCTTTTTGTAGTATTCATTTCTCGTGCTTTCTATTAACTTATGTGTTTTGTTTCGAATTTTCTTATATTCTGCTTTAATAATCATGTTAGTAGGGTCACCAAGCCATTTTTTAAAAATTTCATCCTTAGTTCTACAGGCATTTCTTACTTTTGCATTAATCCATTGTTGTGTATTCCTTTTGGTTTGAGGAACACTTATCGTGTACTTAGATTTATTATATGCTTCCTCAAATTTATTTTTGATAAAGTCATATATTTTTAAAGGAGAAGTCATCTCATTACACTCACTCCAGTTAGTATTCTCTATATAATTATCCATCACAGTTTTGTTATACCGTGTAATAATTTTAGGAGCATGCTGTATATGCTCCGAAGTTGTGCACGCTAATGCAATCATACGATGGTCAGCCAGTGTGGTGTCGAGTACAGCGGAGTAAAGGTCGTAATCAGAGCGGGATCTCGCAAATATGTGATCTATACACGATTTTGATACTTTACCTTGCCTTTCTTCAATTCTGGTATATTGCGAGACCCCGCCCACCAGGCCCCGCTCCGACATCATGTTGATGTAGTGGTTTGTGACGGCAGTTTCGGATTTTATGTCGATGTTCACGTCTCCCAACATAACCAGATTCACACTCTTGTCGCATAATGATAAAACCTTAGATAGTTCTGTTACAAATCTAATTTTACTAGTGTTTGGTGGCCTATATAATGCGCACAGTGTTATTTTGTGATTCTTATGTACGTGGAGTGTACCCAGCATGCATTCACAATGCACAGTCGTAGTTTGTTTAATATTAAAAGTGTATTTTTTGCGCACGTATATAATTATACCTCCACCTCTGCGACTCCTGCGTAGTAATGTGTGCATTACATAGCCATCTATAGAATACATTGAGCATATGTTTTCCGAGATATTGACCTCTGTTAACACGAGGACATCTATATTAGATTTTGGGTCACTCATAAGGAATAGTATTTGCGAGAAATTTTTCAACATCGATCTTATATTAGTGTGAACAAAGGTCAATTTAGTTCGGGTTTTAGGTATTTTCTTGTTAAATTGTAATATACTAGGACAGTTATTAAATTCAGTAATATCGATTGTATGGGTCATTTTTAGTTGATAAAAATTCAGTAGGGCGTAAGTCGGCGTGGAAGTAGGTACAATAATACATACTCAGCGCGGGAGGTTCTTCATGTCGTCTTGGCTCCTTATAGTGTATATTTTACTTTTGTCTTCCTTTCTGACGAGCACTTTCCCTTCTCTGCACCATATATATTTATAGCTATCCTTTAATTCATTTCTCACATTCCATAACAGCGTTTTGTAGTATTGAGAAAGTGCACGTCGTACGTAAATCTTCTCCGAGGCTGAGTCTTCGGGAGCGTTAGGAACAATATCAGACAGACTGACGGTACTCCTCTGCGCCGCTTGAACCCAGCGGGTCGTTTCATTCTCTTGTTTCAGCTCAACGATAAGGAAACCCTTGCGTTCCCCCTTGTTATTGATCTGTTGGACGTTTCTCACACTGTCGGTGTTGATTTCCAGCTTCTTCGCCAGTTTTTGTACTAGGTCAGTTGGGCAGTCTTGCTCACCGCAGGTTAGGCCAGATATTTCTATCTTACTTTTTAGCTGGTACTGCTCCATTTCATTATGACGCTGCTTCAGGGCCGCCATCTCACTTTCCAGGTGTTTGTTATGGTTATCAAGGGCAGTGTTTTTCTTCTCGAGTTCTTTCACCTTCGAGTTAAGTATCTTCACTTCCACATCAAACTCGTCAACTTTATCGTTACAGTAATTAACAGACTCCTGTAAGTCGTGAAGCTCTTTTTTGATAGTTTTTTCGACATCCTTCGCTATATCCTGTAGAAGCTTCTTGATGTCAATTGATGCCCCAGCCGGCCTAATCGTTTTAGCAGGCTGCTCGTCTTCCTCCTCTTCCTCTTCCTCCTGCAGGTCATCCTCTGGTATGATATAGGAATTCCTATGCGGTGATATCAGGTGACATTCTTTGCAATTCCACTCTAAAGAATCCGCTGCCTTTAGTGCTGCAAGTTGTTTGTTGGTCAGGTCAGCACATGAGGTGCTTGCATGGACTATCTTCTCACACTTGCTGCACTCGATTCCTGGATTTTTCTTAGTTATGGTTTTGCTACACACATCACACTTGGGCGTTTTATGAGGTGCCATTTTGTCGGTATTTAGAAAATAAGTTACGATACACAGCACACCTTACTCGAGCGAACGACGAACGACGAAATGAGTTACGATACACAGCACACCAGCTTATTTATAACGTATAGTGAGAAGACTGAAAAGAACCAAACCTTTTGAGTTAGTGTAGTGTAGTGAAAACAATTCGTAGTGATAGTGTGCGAATGTAAGACACGTGAACAAAGTGATCGCCCTTAATAGACTCTAAGTAATGTCGTTGGACTAACTCTTAGCTATATAAGTGTAAATTTATAGAAATTTAGGTCAAAATCAAATTACTTATTAGTCTTATTGTATTTAGGCTAGATCGTAATGTGAATAAAATGTCATATTATGGCACTTTATTTAAAAAAAAAAAAAAAAAAATTATAACGTGATTCAATGTCGGTAAGTTATAGTTCGCATAATTGTGAAAAACGGCCGTTTTTGGCACATTTGTGAACTACAACTTCGTCCAGAGTGATGGCGCTACGGCGACTCCTCTGGATGAAGACAAGAAGACGCGGATACCCAGGGTGACGACGCTACGGCGACTCCCTTGGATGAAGAGAAGACGATACGATATTTTGAATATTCTGTAACATTTTTTTTGTTAACCTATAATTTGTCCCACTGCTGGGCAAAGGTCTCCCCCCTCCTCTTCCATCCATCCCTGTCCTGAGCCTCTTCCAGCCACCCATCACTGTATCTAACGATATCGTCTCTCCACCTACGCCGAGGTCTGCCCCGACGCCGGCGACCGTCCGATGGCACCCATTCTGTGACAGTCCGGGCCCATCGGTCCGGCTGCATGCGGCACACGTGGCCCGCCCAGTTCCACTTTAATGTAGCTGCTTTGCGGGCCACGTTTGCTACGCCAGTTATCGATCGCAGGGTTGTGTTTCGGACACGGTCATTCTGTAACATGACATTGGCAAATGACGAACTGTCGAGTCCATTATTAAATACATAAATAAGTAAATGTAGCTGCTACATGCAATCCTTTATTTTCAGTCTAATGTAAACGGCGTTTACAGCCGTTCAGTAATCGTGAATAATTTAACAAACTAAATCAATAATGCTTTGCCATTGAACCAATACTTTCAGGTCAAAGTCGTTACTTCCCACTTAACATGCTGTTATACTGTATTCAATTCAAAAGATAATGTACCTAAGTAAAGGTAAAAGCAGACCGATACAGCAGGGTTACTCTCACCTCTTACAGCGATCCAGTTTAGGTTCCTAAACTGAACCGAATCGTTATTTGCTACAATGACGTTTGACGTCATTGTAGCAAATTGTCAGTTTAGGAACATAAACTGGATCGCTATAAGAGGTGAGAGTAATTCCGCTGCAGGTCTCAATGAGGTTGAGATTTTCTCAAAAACCACTTGACCTATTATAAAAATTGTACGTGCAGGTGCATATTTCATGTCTATAAATATATTTAACAAATTACCAACATGGTTGCAAGATTTACAAAGCGAATCAGTTTACTATAAAATCAATAAAAAATTTAAAATATTACTAATTAATAGCTGTTTTTACAATCTGCAAGAGTTTTTCGATAAAGTAACAATTACTTAATTATTAGATTTATTTGTATTGAAATTGAAGACCTCTTGAATATGACTGACTGACAAAATTGAATTTTAATTGTTTACCTAATGTTGCGGTGCCTTTACAGGGTTTATGTGAGCACTACCTGTACTATCATAACAACCATGTTACCACATATCAATCAATCAATCAATCAATACATTTATTTGTTAGAATACACAGAATACGAGATGTTAAAGCATTGAATAAATGAATTATTACAAATTCTTATATTACTAAATAGTTTAGAGTACACACTATGTAATTGTAGAGTTTTATTTATTTTATTAAGAAGTATTTTTAGTTTAATATTGTAGTTTAATAAGTGAGTATAACTGTATTTATTAATATCATGTACATTGTACAAGTAGTAAAGAACAGTTATAATATGTTACTAAAGCTTTAAAATTATTAACTGAACTTCAAAATGTAAATTAAATTTGACACCCTGTTGCACAAAAAAAGCATTATTTTATTGTAAATAAAAAGCTAATTTAAAAATATGTTTAAAAACCAAATAGTTACCTACATTCCGATTCTACGTTACGATATTCCGTACATCGCTATAGCGAACATTCCATATTCAGACATTCGGTATTACATACTTTCGAACTCACGTAATTCGGACTCATGTACTTTCGGTATACCGTTCATCGGTATTTTGATCGACATTCCGTAGTGCAGTCGTCGCGGGCGATGTCCTTTAATTATAAAGAGTTTTCAAGAGTCCGTCGAGTGCTTTTTAAGGAAATCTCAACCTTAATAACTCCTGTACACCTTGTGTTAGACCGCACAAGTCCCATCATTCATATTTCAAATATGCCTTATTAGAACTATTCCACTCGCGCGGGTGGCCTATTAAGGCGCCCATCCCGCAATCACTACCAATGAGCAACAATCGTTTACTGAGCGTCCAATTAACGCCTGCGAACAACCAAAATAGACCTTGGGCCAGTTCGACCCGGTTTCGTAAACACCTGTGGTCTTGTTCTCTTCACTTCGCGCTTCTGATCAGTAGGTCGGGTGTTCGATCCGTTTCATACATTGATAGTGCCACGATAAAGACTGACACACATTAGGTAAACTGACAGACAACAAAGTGATCCTATAAGGGTTCCTTTTTTTTTCCTCTTCCGTACCTCTGTACGGAACCTTAAAAAGAAGCGGACAGTCAGCGGCAGTTGTAATATATGAAACTCTGTGAAAGATGACAGATTGAACACCGCGCGATTGCCGCTCCCTTACTTTGCGTTGCTGCGTTTAGTCTGACATCTTTCATAGACTTTCATATGTTACAGCCTATCCACTGCTGTCTTAATGTGTTTCAACCTTAAGTGTTTAGTTGTCTGCTAAATCGATTTGATTTTTTCATGATGAATCAACGATTTCCAATGCTCAATATATTTATTGCATTCCATAAGTTATAATACAGACGTTCATATACTTAACATTAAAATGTTACAATGTTATTTATGGACCTTGTTTAGTCACAGCAATATAAGAGAGAGAGACGACATTTTTTGTTTAAATATAATGTAAATTGTAGTAACTAAGAAGTAGTAGGTAACGATTGTTTATTATTTTTTCTCATTTTTTCCCTAGTGGCTCTGAAATGGTACCACAGATTTATGGGGTTGTATCAGATTTAATCAAATCCAGTCAGTCGAGGCACTACTTACTAGGTAGGAAACTACTACTCTAGAATTGAATCATTACGTACGCCGGAGTACATTATGATACTGCGAGCAATGGGTGAAAAAAGTAGCGGCGACCGACGATTTGTGTCGACCACAAATTGTCGCGTGCTTCACCTACTTTTGAAGCCGCTATACGCCTACACTTAATCTTCGCTTATTGTTGTCCTATTTCTGTATATTATGGCGAGATTAGACTTAAACCAAGGAATAACCCCTCAGTTATCAGGAGTTAACTGAACAAACACTAGTTTGGGCACCATATCTGTTTATCGCGGCAAACGTAGCGAAACATCTGATATAATGTTGCTTATCGAAATAGTTCACTGGCACACGGACCATAAAACACTTAGTGAAATGCCCGAATGACGTCGACAGGCGACCGACTCACGCAAATTGGTTTCAATTTCATTTATTCACCTATCTACATATTTGTCTTATTGTTCACTATAGTACGTACGCGTTAAGAAAATAGTGAAAAAAGAGCACGTCTATCCACGGTTGACAAATTAGATGACTTAGACAAATGTGCCATGTGTGAAAGATCAATAAAAAAAATTCAACTTTCCTTCTTATGGCACATTTGTCTAAGTCATCTAATTTGTCAACCGTGGATAGACGTGCTATTTTTTTCACTATTTTCTTAACGCGTACGTACTATAGATACAGCTAACTTGTATGCGTAGAAGTCATGGTTACTATCGATCAATGGTTCCCAACCAGCGGTCCGCGGTCCATCAGTGGTCCGCAAGAGGTAAAATATGATCCGTAAAAATGACATTGCCACATTTCAATGGAGCTTTGGCCCACCTACAAAATACGAGAAAATTTAAGCTATGTACCTATCATTTTGTTGGGGACTTATTACAGGTTTCATATTGCATAATCAGTTGAGTTGCGAGGGTAGTAGAAAATGACAACAAAAACAATGAATAACTCGCTTCGACTTCATACTATTTTCTGAATTCTTAATTAAGCTGTTTTTTCGGACTCGTTTGATGTACAAAACTTTATTTTAACCCAATAAATTTAATAAAAAACGGAGATATTTTCACATTTATTCGTTATCTTGTACATCATACGGTTGATGGTGGGGCAGAATCTGGCATTGTCATTTCACTTTCAACTTTGTGAAACCGTGCGCCGATTACCTATAACACTGTTAATTAATGTTACTTTTGAATTTTACGAATACTTATATTAAAGATTGCGATATAAACTTATTTAGACTGCTCCAGTTAATTTTGTTTACCCTTGCGGTCCGTGCTAATAAAAACGAAGTCAAAATCGTCCCTGATCAATAAAAGGTTAAGAGCCACTGCTATAGATAGACCTCCGCGAAGTACTTTCAATGTACTGGGAGGCAGCTCTTCATCTCGGTTACATGGTTCCACATGACATACTGCAATAGTTTATGGCATATGTGCTGCCCAGATATATCCCATCCCATGGGGGTAGATTTTTCGCAGCTGAAAGTGATTACTGACCTGTGGGGTGACCGCGACTTCCAATCGTTATCGTTATCGCTTTCAATTTGACACATGGACGCTATACATTGCTGCTATGTTTTTGCAAGTTTTAACAAACGACAACGAAACGCAGCAATGTATATCGTTCAAGTGTCAAAATGAAAACGATAACCATAACGATTGAAGTCGCGGTCACCCCCTGAGTTACTGGTATTAATTTCAACTTGATACGTTTCTGAGAAAAAGGTCTTGACAGACAGACGGACAAGGAAGTGATTCTATAGGGTTCCTTTTTACCTTTCGAGTTACGGGCGGAACCCTAAATATGGTAAAATTCGGTTTACTACTGAGCTGACGAGTGCGTGACGAGACTGATGGTGATGAATGTGGAGGAAGCAAGACTGTGTGCCAGGATCGCATCAGATGGAATTCCGTAGTCTATGCCTACCCAAGGAAGACCTGCGTGGATTTATGTAGGTACGGTGGAACACAGAGAAAGGTGTACAGGAGAGTTTTTAAGGTTGAGATTTTCTCAACAACTACTTGACCTATTGCAAAAAATATTTCACTGTTTGATAGATAAAAGTTAAAACTATGTAACTGTAGGTTGTGGTGAGACGTTCACATTACTAACACCTTATAATTTTGTACCTACAACTGGCGCAATAAAGAAATTTTGCTTTTTTTTGAATTTTGAAATATATTTATTAAATTCAACCCAAAAACTACTTTTTCGAGAGAATCTCAACCCTATTGAGGCCCCCTGTTTACTTGTCTATGTCTTCGACTGTACTATGTAATGTACATAAAAACAGAAAATCACAGGTTAGTCGGTGCTTCCAAACTTATCGCATGACGTCACCATTCACGATGCTCGGTGTATTATGTTATGACGTCATAATCCGAAGGCACCGTACCGACGATGTCTAGTTATATGCAAGTTGTACCATTGACCTACATAGCACAATGAATAGAAAAGGTACGTGATTTGGGAGAATTTTAGATACAGGATAGCAGTGTTACCTTCTACGGTCTAACCTAACTCGATAAAAGTTTTATTAGTATTACAAAAAAAATAGATTTTATCAAACAGCACTCTACTGATTTTTGGATAATTCATTACAATTAGTGTTTACTCTAAACCAGGGTTTCTTAACGTGGGGTCCATGGACCCCTTAGGGGTCCGTAGCATGTGTGTCAGGGGTCTGCAGTAGGTCAGTCAGTCTAAAAATATTGCCTTGCCTTGTCGAAGACTGTCCCACAATTTAACGTGCTCATTGAGGCCAAACAGCAGCAACCTCCTCATTAACGTAGTAAGTGTAATAAAAGTGCCAATAAAAGACTTTTTTTATTTCCAAAAATATTTATGGTCCGTGGAATAGTTTAAATTGTGAAAGTGGTCCGTGACTGCAAAAAGGTTAAGAAACCCTGCTCTAAACTATCTGCAAGTAAAATACTTTATAATCGGCCAAATTAGTTTTTGAGAAAACCTCTCAGATATAAATGACGCAGTTGTCACATTTCGATCATATACTGAGGTAAAATCGACTTGGTCATACTATTTTTTGACGAACTTTAAACACTCATATCTCGGAAACGTGACACTTTAGGACATGGGTCCCCGGGACATTTTATGCTCAAATAATTGTCACCAAATTGATTGGTAGATTTCATCCTGCGTCGCTGTTTTCCAACATCTGCCAGATGGTGCTAGTGGACTATGCCAGAAAGGTTCGAACCCCTTTAGAACGTTACGCAAGCCCGCCCCTATGGCATTATAGTAAATGTGGGTCATTATGATAAAATAAATATAAATAAAAAGCCTTTATTTACTCTACAAACACAACATATTAATTTATAATTTTATAGCAATTATTCCCTTCATTTTCTTATAATTGGATGAATCTTGTTGTTATAATATGATTTAAATAATGATTAATAAATATAATTGTGATAAAAAATAATATTAAAGAAAATAATTACAATTACAAAATTGAATGAATATGGGTAGTTTTAACTAGTGAGAGTGACCCGATTGCCTGGTATAGGCCTCCTCCAAGCTGGCCCACTCGTCTCTATGCTGCGCCCTCCATCATTATGAGCCATCGTTTAATTCGGTTGGCGCCTCTAGCGACCACCAATTTAGTCTGATTTGCCATGTTATGGCGTCGGTCTATTTATTTTATGCCGCTGATTGGTGATTGGACGGAATGCTTTGATGTTCTCATATAGTATGAGAACATCAAAGAATCTAACATAGAGAAAAGTGTACAGGAGAGTTTTTAAGGTTGAGATTATCTCAAAAACTACTTGACCTATTGCAATAATTCTTTCACTGTTAGATAGATAAAAGTAAAAACTATGTGACTGTAAAAGAATTATTAAAATCGATCCAGTAGTTTTTGAGAAAATCTCAACCTTATTGAGGCCCCCTGTATACTTCTCTCTGTCTTCGTGTGTACCTCATCGGATTATACTTTCAAAGATACTTGCTCCTGAGTGCTTGTATGACAGCATGATGTAAGTTTTTATTGCAGGAATCAACTCATGTTGCAAGTAGGCATATTATTTTATTTATAATTGCACCTCTTTCAAACTCACAAATTATCTTCTCGAAGGGTGTCTTTGTGAGATCGCTTCAATAGTTCAATTTCCGGGAATTATCGTTTACACACGCGACGACTAAATCAAATTATCCGACATTTTTTCTGCAATCCAGCTTACTGAATGAGTCATCAAGCGATACGCCCGCAAACTGCGTACAGTCCGCATTGTATGAATGAGCCATCTAAAATATATGGAAGGCAAACAGTATGTCTTATGGGTCCACGATATTTACTTCCATATCTCCGTAATCTTATTTATTTATTAATGGACTCGACAGTTCGCCATTTGCCAATGTCATGTTACAGAAAATTCAATATATAATAGTCTTCTATCTTCCTCCAGAGGAGTCGCAGTAGCGTCTTCACCCTGGGTAGCCGCGTCTTGTCTTCATCCAGAGGAGCCGCCGTAGCGTCATCAGTCTGGACGAAGCAGCTCGACAGTCACGTTCACTCCCGAGCTTGTAACGGGACTCTTGTAAAAGCTTGAAACTTCAGATCTTGCTCAAATTATACTGTCATTCGCGAACATTTTCTGATTAATTTAACGTGATATTTAACACAAAATAATCACTGTAGACACTAAAATATAAATTATCAAATAATTTTGCAACCGTCATTTCCCGCCATATTCAAGAGAACCCTCCGTAATCTTATATTATGTCAACATACTTCTCTCCACTGTATGTGGCATGTTTAGCACATATGAATATTTATGAGACCGCTAACCGCTCGCCGGTGGGTTCCTTTCTTCACTTTTTATTTGCACTTGTAGAGTTGTTGTGGGAGGCAGCTTGTGCGTTGCATTAATTACATGCAATAACACACGGAAGAAAAAAGTATGCAGGGGCCACGTTATGGTGAGATTTTCTTAAAAACTAGTTGAGTGTGATGCCGGCGCCAGACTTGTGAGCGTCTTTGCAAAGTTTGACTGCACTACGGAAAGTCGATGTTCAAATACCGATGAACGGTATACCGAAAGTACATGAGTTCGAAATACATGAGTTCGAAAATACAAATGTCTGAATATCGAATGTTCGTTATCGTAATGTACGGAATATCGAAAGTATGCTATTTCGAATTACTCAAATTACGCGATAAAAAGCTGTCAATGTCGAATTCGAGTATCTTTGATATACATAAATACGTCTTTAACTCTGGACGAAGCAGCTCAGCAGTCACTCTCACTCCCGATCTCTGTAGTGGGACTCTTGAATCTACAGGTCTTGCATATAATTAATAGAAATATGCAACAAATAAAAAGCATATACTAACCGCACGAGGCGAGGCGGGTTGGGTGCCGGGCGGCTCTTCTAATGGCCCTTACCCTCACATTGACTCTCTTTCCAGCTATGCGGTCTCGCGAAACAGCTGGACATGTCAGAGCGGCAGGTGGAGCGCTGGTGGCGTCTCCGTCGCAGCCAGGACAAGCCGTCCACACTAGTCAAGTTCTGTGAGAACGTCTGGCGGTGTACATTCTACTTCTACAACTTCTCCTACGGCCTATACATATTGTGGGATAAGGAGTGGCTGTGGAATATCGACTATTGTTATATTGGGTATCCTCATCAGGTTAGTAAGTGAAGATTGTAAGAAAAAGTTAGTAAATCTTGCGTGCATGCGTTTTCGGCCAGAATCGATGACGCTCATGCGTCTCCTCTGGAGGACGAAATGAAGACGATGAGAGCCTCAACAGAGTGACGACACTCCGGCGACTGCTCTGAAAGAAAACGATACAAATATTATTTAGATATAAAATACTCTGTAACATGCAATTGACAAATAACGGACTGTGCAGTCCATTAATAGAACTAATAATATGAATTAATTAATGTAGAAGGCAGTGCTGCTGGACACGGCACGCATTGTGAGGAGGTTACTCACTCTGGGCTCCTAACCTCCGGCAGCTTGGATGCGCAATGCGCATGCATTCCGCTGCCGGCGCGGCGGCTATTTTTACGCGACTGCGCAAGGAGGGTTATGTTTTTCGAGTATGTATGTATGTATGTATGTCTAATTCTTTGGCACGCCCTACAGCCTAAACAGCTTGATGGATTTTAACATACATAAGAGGTGTCGTTAGATTCGTCTTGATTGTAGAAGTGACATAGGCTATAAAAATTTAATCAAAGTGACTTAAATTTTCGGCATTCGTTTTTTTAAATTTATATTTTATACAAAGTAAGTACCTATATTTTTTTTAAAGGTATTTTTTAGAAAAAATGTATAAATGTAGAAAGTACGAAATATGGTGAACAAAGTGAATAATAATTATATTCCAGGGCCTAACCAGCGACATCTGGTGGTACTACATGATAAGTGCTGCGTTCTACTGGTCGCTGACCATATCCCAGTTCTGGGACGTGCGGCGCAAGGACTTCTGCCAGATGTTCGTGCACCACATCGCCGCCATCGCGCTGCTGTCGTTCAGCTGGGTCTGCAACCTGCACAGAATCGGGACCCTGGTGCTGTTGTCGCACGACTGTGCGGACATACTTTTAGAGGTACACACGAAGACCGAGATATGTATATAGGGGGTCTCAATAAGGTTGAGATTTTCTCAAGACGAATTTAATAATTATTTTACAGTTACATAGTTTTAACTTTTATCTATCTGGCAGTGAAATAATTCTTGCAATAGGTCAAGTAGTTTTTGAGATAATCTCAAGCTTAAAAACTCTCCTGTACACTTTTATCTGTTTCAACTATTCCACCTGCAAGAAAATTTCTGCGAGTTAATGTACGACAGTCTGTCCGACAGCAGCTTGTAGCTTGTATGTGTACATTTCGCACTGAAGGGCCCGTAGTCCAGTTGCGAGTACATGTTGAAACAACATGTATTAAATTTATACCCACCCTCATGCAATAGAAATTACTACTTATCACTAAGTTTTGCTGAAAATTCTTAACAATTAGTTTACTAAATTCATTTTGATAACTACTAATGTTATCTATTATAATTTTTTCTTATATTTTAATCATTGCGTAGACATTCAAGCTTTACGTAGTATTCCAGTCCGAAAAAGAGGGTTAGAAAGTCTAGGTTTTAAGACATATAATTAATACTATATTTTCATATCTGTTTTATAAAGGCGTAGTTAGTCTGTAAGAAACTTTTAACTTTAAGTTTGTGCGTTCATTATTAAATGACATGTACCTTTATTTCTTTTATTTAAATAAAGACCTTTTAAAAACAAAAACAAAACATGTTGAAAACGATCGCACAAGTTAAACAACGCTGGGCGAGGTTAGTACCTGGATGGGTGACCGGAGCCCCTTCGTGCCTCGGAAAGCCCGCGCTTGACAGCAGTCGTTACGCCACGTCAAAGGCTGCCTGAATAACTTTGACAAATAGGTTTGGTTTACCACACGAGAAAGTATAAAAAAGAATAATGATAATGAATGAAATCCGATTGTTTCAGGCGGCGAAAGCTGCGAAGTACGCTGCCTACCAAAAGATCTGCGACTGCATATTCGCTGTATTCACAGTGCTGTGGATCATCACAAGGCTAGGCATATACCCCTTCTACATCATATGGAGGTGAGTCACAATCATTATTAGTATTAACACTTTATTGTATACACACTGGATATTTACATTGTAACATAGATAAGAAAAGACATATACAAAGGGCGTAACTTATCTCTATCAGAGATTTCTTCCAGCAAACCCCATGAAGCGACAATTTGAGATGAAAGGTAGACATAGTGTGTACCGTTATAATAATAAATAAATACTTAAACATAAAACTATACCTTGTTGGTTGCCTGGAAGAAATCGCTTTTAGCGATAAGGCCGCCAAAATTGTACATATTGTTTTGTATTTCTGTATTGTAATTGTTTGTGTCTTTTATGTACAATAAAGTGTATTTGAATTGAATTGAACTATACCTAAAATATAACATAATACTATATATTATAAAAATACTCATATCTACATACATAAATACCTACATGCAATAAATAAATAAAATATACATAAGTACTCCTATAAACTCTAATTAAATATAATAACTATGCAAGAGAAAGGTAGTGTTCCTTCAACATTCAGTGACAATCATGGAATATCACCAGAGGTTATACTCTCGCTCGCTATAAGACAGTAGTTTTTTAACACGTTCACAATCAATATATGGAGCACGACGAACTAGCTTCACAGACCCGTGCCCCACATATAGCCCCACATAAGGGAAGATAGCACTAGGCTATCTTAGTTCAAGCTCGTTATCATACCGAATATCAGGTATATATTCTGGCAGGGAAGAGGTGCATGTCGAGTCGCAGCGCTGCACACCTCGGTGTCAGCTCAGCTGAAACATGCACCTTTTGCCACACCAGTCTAGTAGATGCCCCTATTGCGACGCTACATCCTGTATTCTTTAATTCATTCGACAAATTGAAACTTGAGGTTGTAGTCATGATAAATATGAAATTAGTAAGGTTTTTTAGTAAATTTAAAATTCCAAAAAAAGTTAACTAAGTACAAACGTCACAAGTCACACAATGACCTTAGAAAAGACTATTAGGTCAAATTCCGGTGAAAGAAATCGTTGCCAAAAAATTTAATTACCTTAAAATGTAAAAAACTCCAAAGCGCAGTATTTGTCGATGCACATGAAATTGATAATATTTTTGATAGTTGAATTTATCGTAAAAAATTATTATTTTTTTTCCAAAATTGTTTAATTTACTTAAACGCTGTGCAGAATTGATGCATGTCAGCCCAACCATCCATTTAATTTTGTCGAATGAAGATGATGTATAAACCAACATAATAATTTTTTTTAGTTGAATTTAATGTAAATAATTTTTTCCCCCAAATTTTTGGTAATATTCATACATCGTCATTTATATATCTTATTACATTTGGTAAAATAGTTAATTACATTTAGTATATTAAATTATGTAAAATTAAATTGAATGTTATAAATTGATCAATTAAATTAATTATTAATATTGAATAGTCATTAGCAATAATACAATGAATACAAATGTCAGTTTCTCAAGTTTCATATAGTAGTCAATATTTACTATTTGGATCAATAGTTACAGTGGAATGTCTTCTGCCAAATACTCAACCACAGAATAATAGACCTTCTGGATCAACCATAATTTTAATTTAGCAACAAAACTGAAATCAGTTTTGGCTTGTTTTATGCTCGTTGGTACAGTCGAAGGCAGAGATAAGTATACAGGGGACCTCAATAAGGTTGACATTTTCTCAAAAACTACTGGACCGAATTTAATAATTATTTTACAGCTACATAGTTTTATCTATCAAACAGTGAAATAATTGCAGGTTAAGTAGTTTTTGAGTAAATCTTAGCCTTAATAACTCTCCTGTACACCTTTCACGGAGCCGAAACGTGGACATTGACGGTGAGACTGGCCCACAAGTTCAAAGTCGCTCAGCGAGCTATGGAAAGAGCTATGCTTGGAATTTCTCTGTTAGATAGAATAAGAAACGAGTATATCCGCCAGAAGACAAAAGTGGTTGACATTGCTCATAGAATCAGTAAACTGAAGTGGCAGTGGGCTGGTCACATCTGTCGTAGAACCGATAACCGATGGGGTAGACGAGTTCTCGAATGGAGGCCACGAACGGGTAAACGTAGTGTGGGACGCCCCCCGACCAGATGGAGGGATGACCTTCGCAAAATGGCTGGCAGGGACTGGATGCAGAGGGCCGAGAGTAGGGTTGATTGGCGCGCTTTGGGAGAGGCTTACGTCCAGCAGTGGACTGATACGGGCTGATGATGATGATGACACCTTTCTCTGTGTTCCACCGTACATGCCTAACCATTCATTTAATTTTGTCGAATGAATTCGAGGCCAACGTATATATTTCCATCATGTTTCTAGCACTACAATCCGCGCTCCGATGTTGCTACCAATGTTCCCCGCGTACTACATCTTCAACTCGCTGCTGTGTCTGCTGCTGGCCTTACATCTGGTGTGGACGTGGCTCATACTACAGGTCGCGTACAAAGCCATCAACGCCGGACAGGTGAGTCGAGAGTGAGATGACAAATAGACTGTATAAATAATAATAATAATAAATCGTTTATTTCAGGAGTTTCCCATATGTTTTTACAATGTAATAAAATATTAAATAAAATAGATAACAAAATAAAATGTATAGGTAACACAGTATGAGTTTACTTTTTGTTCCAACTCCGGTGCACGCTCAACCAATGTCTGAAGAACATATTCTCGTGACAGTTACCATTTAGGACGTCCATTAGCTTATTCCTGGAGTTACGAACCCTTTGCCAGAAGGCCGCTACCCTACTCCTCAGTACTGCAAAGTAGTCCGGCACCCCGGCCTCTGTGAACATGGCCGATGCGCTGCAATATCGCGGCAGTCTTAAAAGTATTCGAAATGCATTGTTATACTGGACTCTAAGGATGTTGTAGGATCTTCTGGTGTAATTAACCCAGAGCTGACATGTATAAAAGCACAAAGAAAAAAATCGCTTGGAAGGCTCCATTCATGTTTCTCTTTGAGAAATTTTCAAGTTTTTTATCTGTCCTGCGGAAGAACAGGGGGGTTATGTTTTTCGAGTGAGTGTGAGTAGAGTGACATAGGCTATAAAAATATAATCACAGTAATTTGGGAGTTAAATGACATTGCCACATTTCAATGGAGCTTTTGTCTCCTACGTGACCATTGAAGCTCGTATATCATTTTGTTGGGGATTTATTACAGGTTTCATATTGCATAATCATAATCAGTAGGAGTTGCGAGAGTAGTAGAAAATGATAACAAAGACAATGAATAATTCGCTTCGATTTCTTACTATTTTCTGAATTCTTAATTAAGCTGTTTTCTCGACTCACATGTTGTACAAAACTTTATTTTAAACCAGTAATTTTAATAGGAACTCCGTTTCTTTTTATTTTTACATTTATTCGTTATCTTGTTCATCATGCGGTTGATGGTGGGGCAGAATCTGGCATTGTCATTTTCATTTAAGTTAAATATTATTGCAGTTTTTTATGTATAAATATTTTTTAACTTGTTAAATAAATGTGATTTCTGACTTTCTTAGTTCGTGGTATGCAGTATAAAGATATATTGAATGGTGTGATATTTTCAGATGGAGGGCGACATCCGTAGTTCCAGCTCCGAAGTGAGTGACAGTTCACATAATTCCAACCACAGCACACCTAACCGCGGTAATAATAAAAAGTAAGTACTCTAGAGTCATATTATTATATTTAAACGGATATCACTCACTTATATGGTGTGTGTCGCCGGTTCCGCATGAGGGATAAACTTACTAACAATAGTAATAGTTACGTACTGTATAGTTATTAAGTAATCATTGTATTATCATTGTTTTAAAAGATGTGTTGCTGAGAGTTTTTTGCCACTTTTTCTCCTCAGCGTTGGCACCTTTGCCTTGCAAAGTGGTGTAAATGTAAATTCAAAAAATATATTGACGTGCAAAAATGTACTCAACGTGCTTACTTGCAATAAAGAAATTTGACTTTGACTTTTATATTGTTGAAGTCGGCAATTAGACCGACAATTTCGAGCGATTTCGACGGTCTGTTTTTTTTGGTGAGCGCGCCACGCCCGCGTCGCCGGTGACATTTCTTCGCGCACTGCGGATCAGCGCTCTCTGGGCGCGTTCCGACATAACTTGTCCCGCCGCCGACGACGGTGCGTTCGATGGCTGTAGCTGGATTCGCTGATCGATCTCACTTGTCGGGGAGTTAGCGCCACTCACATTAGGTCCTGTCACGCAGTATGTACTCACTGCGTCTACTCTGCATTCATACTCTCTAGAGTCTATTCGGCGGTTCCTTGCTTCATGGATGGGTATCATTATCATCAGTCTATTTATATGTCCCCACTGCTCGGGCACAGACCTTCCCTTACATCGAGGGAGCTGGGGCCATGATCCACAACTGCTGATTGGCCGATTTCGACATGCCTTAGAATTTTTCTTCTACGGCATGCAAGTTTAATCACGATGTTTTCCTTCACCGTTTTGAGTGCACTCGGTAAATGTACGTAAGTTTTTCCGTCGAGAAAACCGAAGATAAATCATTGGTTTCCCTGGCTGGGAATCGAACCTGGGACCTCTGTATCGCAAGTCCATTGACCCAACCACTGAGCCACCGAGCTCTTGGGTGGGTATAGTCAGGCTCTATTGCAACAGAACCACCGTGATAATCGTACCCAGGTCGTCGAATTTTGTCTCCATATTCGTCTTAGGGACAGTAGCGACATCTATCCAAGACGAATATGGAGACAAAATTCAACGACCTGGGTACGATTTCACGGTGGCTCTATTGGAATAGAGCGTGGCACGGAATGCCGAGGTCCCTGGTTCGAATCCCGGTCGTAATTAATTTTTTTCTCCATTTAACATTTCAACTACTTTTAGTATTTCCGTTATTCGAAAATTTTTGTTTGTTAATAAATATAATGTGATCAATTCTTTTCCAGGGATACATAGGGCCTGGCTACACTATTAGATTCCCTCAACGCTCTCAACTCTCTCACGGTCTCAAGAGTCTTCGGGCGTGGCAGGTGATTCACAGATTAACTTTGCATATCACGTGATACGTACATCCTTCATAGGGCATTGTATTCACACTCTGATACCATTACTGGGTACAGTAAGTTTGCTCGGTAGCGACTTCGAAACGATTGAAAAACACTGCTTTAAGAGCCTTCATAGAGCCAACTAGCGCCGCCAATCTTAAAAAAATAATATCTTCCAATATAATCAATTTTATTAAAAAAAGCTATTTACGAAATATTTATTACGATAAATACTATTTTTTAAATGCTTATTTATGACGTGATTCAATGTCGGTAAGTTGTAGTTCGCATAATTGCGAAAAACGGCCGTTTTTGGCACATTTGTGAACTACAACTTAGCTTGTCGCAATTATGCCATGTATTGTATATTGAAAAATAGTATTTATCGTAATAAACATTTAGTAAATAGCTTTTTTTAATAAAATTTATCAAATTGGAAGATATATTTTTTTTCAAGGCGGCGCTAGTTGGCTCATGGAAGGCCCTTAAGAAGCCTCATGTTCATGTATACTTTTCTCAGAAGCAATAATACGCATTGCGTAAAAATATATTATAATATCAAGCTTAAAACTGATACAATAATATACTTATAACTGTATTATCCGTTGAACCTTCGTCAATCAAATAACCCGCCCCTTGTCATACCCGGTGCAAAGATGCCCATGACGCTCGCGTTGTATGACTATGGCCAACCTTTGCACCAGGTAGGACCCGGAGCAACAGTCACAAAGTTGTTATAATATACAATCAAGTCACAAATTAAAATGATCTGGGACCATAATGAATGATGTTAGATTAAACTTGGACAATCATATAAAACCATGGTTTGTAATGGTGTAATATGACGTCATTGCCGGATTGTTTAGTAATCACACGACAAACGGTGCTATTCTGCCGTGGCCGATCTAAACAAAACTGTCTCTCACTTCGTATTGTGTAGGTGAGAGTTTCGTTTAGCGATTTAGTATGCGACCCAGAATCGACACCTATGTTTAGTTTTATAATTTAGAACGAAATATTTTGAGATATAGTTTTGTTATTGACTGACGTTGTTTTTGTCGAGATTTTAAGCAAAGAGAGTTACTTATTATTTATAAAGCCTATGAACCAAAAGTATTTAAGTTAATTCCATGTTATGGAAACCTAGTTCTTATTATTACTATAAATAAAACATCATTACTTAAATCACTTGTAAACTTAATCACAATTAATAATTATAGCTAATATAAATAAAGTATATATCCTAATGACGGGTTTTCAAAGTGACATTTCAAAGGAACAAAAAGCTTTTTAAGTTGATAATAGATGGCGTGACTAAAAATACACAGGGACCATGAAATAAATATTGTTAACTAGCTGACCCCGCGAACTTTGTTCCGCGTTAGAGGCAATAAATGAGCAGATTTTTTTCGCCGATTTGTCGACAGGTACTCGACATTACCGATAGTCAGGAATTTCTCATATAAATCTTCATCATATTTATCTTTCATTTTTTTCCTACTGGAACAGGATAAAAAGTATCCTATGTCATTCTCCCGGTTCTAAGCTACCTCCTCACCAATTTTTAGCTAAATCGGTTCGTCCGTCGTTGAGTTATAAATAATTTAACTAACACGACTTTCTTTTATATAATATAGATATCAGATGAATAATTTATTTTTTGGTTTGAGTAATTTTAATCAATACAATTTAATAATTTTAATAGATACCACACAAAAATACATTCAATTAATAGACAAGGTTAGCCCGTGCATTGATGCTCTTTAATTTTGAGGTGCGAAGTCGAGGAATCAGTGCCATCTACCGGAGCTATCGGAACTTTTTTTTTTTTTTTTTTAATGTCTACAGTAACTATTTTGCGTTTAATTTTTTTTTTTTTTTTTTAATGTCTACAGTAACTATTTTGCGTTTAATATAATAATAATAATAACGTTTATTTGTTTCAAATCTTATAGCCTATTTACATTGGTACCTATACATTTGAGTTGTAATACAATTTGAGGCCGTAGGTCTCACTATCCTGGTGCGGCTGGTATTTAAAAAAGGAAGATCCTGTACTATAAATACCAGCCCCCTTCCTTGTTGGAATCTATTTAGCCAGTGTCCTTAGGTATAAATGGTGAACAATAAATATGTAAAACAAAAAACAAAACCGAAAATTTAAAGCTACAGTAATTCAAAGTTATACATTTTTGAATAGGTTATATTACTATGGTGAATGATCTAGTTTAAACCATTAAGGATATAATAATAATCTTATTAATTAGTAGTGTGTGTGAGGGTGTGTGTGTGGGTGTGTGTGTGAGAGTGTGTGTGTGTGTGTGAGAGAGAGAGAGAGAGAGACAGACACACACGCATGTACACCCGTACATGCGTGTGTGTCTGTTTGAGTGACAAGGGTGTGTGTATTCCTATTTTATATGTTTGTGATAAGAAGATTTTCAGTTTCCAGGTAATTCAGTTTAAGGAGCCAGTCACTGACAATTCTCTTGCTGTCGTATTTATTAAGATTGAATATACCTAAGTTAGCGTGCAGTTTGTTATAGAGAAAGGGTCCAAGGAAGCAGAAGAATCTATGACTAAAGCGAGTCTTGAAAAAAGAGGAACCTACAACTAGGTGGTTGCGGCGTTGGGATGCTTGAATGGGATCATAGGGTGTTATACTTATTTGTCTTATTATAATATTTAGGATGAATAATTTGCGTACGGTAAGAACTTGAGTGAGGTTATAGAGTTCATTAGTGGAATAGAGAAAAGGCTTAAAATTACTGACTTTAAGAATTGCTCTTTGAGCCCTTTCTATGATTATAAGGTGAGTTTTAGCAGCTCCACCCCAGGAAGTGATGCAGTATGTGAGGATGGATTGGCAGAGGGCGTAGTAAACCATTTTCATGACATCCTTTTCAGCAACGTATCTAAGCTGTTTAAATATGTAAATGAGCTTCCGAACCCTACCCGATAGAAGTTCAATATGTGGACGGAATGTGAGGTGGTTATCAATTTGGACTCCGAGGTATTTAATACAAGTAGTATTGGATAGTCTTGGACATAAGCAAGAATCCTGGTGGGTGCATGTACTATATGAATGAGCCTTAACAAAAAAATTATCAGGGTCAGGGAGAGTGGAGTTGCGGATGCTAAAGGTCATGAGCTGTGTTTTGTCAGTGTTAAGGGTTAGTGAATTTGTTGCCAGCCAACTCCGGACGATATCAAAACCATTTTGTGCGTAACGAAATGCACTGTCCCATTCGTTAGAGACGAAGAGGAGCGCCGTATCATCAGCAAACGAAATAAACTTGGCATGATCAATGTCAATTTTATAGAGGTCATTGATATAAGTCAAGAACAGACTGGGGCCCAAAATACTTCCTTGAGGTACGCCATAAGAGATACCAAGGTCTGTGCTTATGTGAGATCCTATTTTCACACATTGTGTTCGATCCGTTAAGTAGCTTTCAAATAAAGAAAGCTGACATCCTCTAATGCCAAGCTTCTCTAGTTTGTGAATCAAGGTGGGGATTGAGACCGTGTCAAAAGCCTTCGCCAAGTCCAAGAATATTGCTACACACTTGTTCCCCCCATCCAGGTTAACAGTGATATGGTCCGTCAGCTCGTGAACTGCGTCAGCCGTTGATTTATTCTTACGAAAACCATATTGACAGTTAGATAAGAGGTTATTGTGTTCAAGATATTTTACCAGAGATGTATTAATTATGCGCTCTAAGATTTTGGAAAGTGATGGAAGGACAGAAATATCTTTGTTTATATTGACTATCTTTGTTTCTTAAATGTCACTTTGAATACTCATTGTTGTTGTTAAATATTGTAATTTTTTAAGGTGTATCGAAAAGGATGACTTAATTTCTTATAAAAAATGCGGCCATTAGATTACACGATGATTTATTTATATATATTTATATTCGAAAAGTGGTAAGTCCAAAGTCCATACGGCTTTTAATACCCATAATATTCTTAAGTTTAGTATGCCAATTTCGGTACACCCTAATACTAAGAAGGTGCCTGCCCCCTAGCCTAGTGCCTAGCCAAGTGACATTGGGTTTCGTTAACGCCACTAGAATAGACAGAAAAATGTATGATATGGACAATTGTTGACTTTAGTTAACGCTAGTATTAACGGCCTTCATAGAGCCAACTAGCGCCACCAATCTAAAAAAAAATCTTCCAATATAATCAATTTTATTAAAAAAAGCTATTTACGAATTGTTTATTACGATAAATACTATTTTTTAAATGCTTATTTATAACGTGATTCAATGTCGGTAAGTTGTAGTTCGCATAATTGCGAAAAACGGCCGTTTTTAGCACATTTGTGAACTACAACTTAGCGTGTCGCAATTATGCCATGTATTGTATATTGAAAAATAGTATTTATCGTAATAAATATTTTGTAAATAGCTTTTTTAATCAAATTGATTATATTGGAAGATATTTTTTTTTTTAAGATTGGCGGCGCTAGTTGGCTCTATGAAGGCCCTTAACTAAAGTCAATGTCACTTGACTGGAGTTAAACCTAGTACTTTTTTAATACTGATACAATGTTGTGAGGGTCAAGCGACTTGATACCCTAATTGTTCTTAGATAGCATAAATTATTGTATAATAAATTATTAAATAGTGCCTACACAAGAGTGAGATGAATGACACGCGATAATATTATAATAAATACGGCTTGTGGCTTAATAAATAAATAAATATGGAATGGTTGGAATTGTATCTGGGTCTGTACTCCACACAGACCCAGGCAGATAAGTTGAGTAGCACGGATCAGCGTTAGCGATCGACGCAACGCCGCGGAGCTGTCAAACTGACGTTATTACAAGGCGTTTGACAGCTCCGCGGCGTTGCGTCGATCGCTAACGCGACTCGTGCTAGCCCCGCGGATCACTAATATTGGTGCGTAGACTCGGCCTATGAATAAATGGCAGTAGTAACTACCAAAAAATATTCATATCATGTAAAGTTATGAAATGCACACTTTACTAGTTCATAATGTTTCTAGAAAAAGAGACTATAAGTACCTACACCCAAAGAAAAAAAAAGCTTATTTATAGGTTTAAGTATACCTAAGTTTTATGTACCTATCGTTTGTGTGGAGGCTATGTGAGTTTCATTTTATATTAAAGCGTTCCACACACAGCCGCGACCTGCCCCCATACCATGAACTCTTATAGCAGGATTACTTTTTTCCCCCTCTCCCACTGTAACTCCTTTTTGAAAAGGATAAGTGGCGTAGGGTGGAACACAGAGAAAGGTATACAGGAGAGTTTTTAAAGATGAGATTTTCTCAAAAACTACTTGACCTATTGCAAAAATTCGTTCACTGTTTGATAGATAAAAGTTAAAACTATGTACTGTAAAATAATTATTAAATTGGGTCCAGTAGTTTTTAAGAAAATCTCAACCTTATTGAGATCCCCTGTATACTTATCTCTGTCTTCGACTGTACTATTGGACCGTCATACAGTGACGGGTTTAAGCGACACAATGGGGCTGAAATGCCGTACGTTACATAGTCACGCCTCGGCTATTTAAAGCAAAGAAAGAAGAATAGAGTATGAAGAAGTTGTTGCTCACTGCTGTGAGCTATGAGCAGGAATTACTTAATAATATTTTGTTATTTGGTACCATGACGACCTTAAAGTAAGAGACCCTCAGACGAGAATATGGAGACAAAATTCACGATCTGGATACGAATCACGATGGCTCTGTTGGAATAGAGCGTGCCACGGAATGCTCGCGGGTCCGAATCCCGGTCGCGATGAAAATTTTTCTCCATTTATCATTTAGATTTTCGTTTCGCATAGCGCATATGCAAGAAAATATCAAAAGACTTTAATGTAAGCTTATTAACGTCATCATGGTACGAAATAACAAAGTATTATTGAAGTAATCCTGCTATAAGAGTTCATGTAAAGGGGGTTGCTCGCGGCTTGGGGTCAGTTGAAACGTATGCCCTGAGACCTAGGCCGCAGATCGCTACTTACTGCACGTTAAAATGCCCAGGAAATGGGGCGGACATGCGTTTCAACTGGTCGCAGGCCGCAAGCCGCGGCTGTGTGTGGAACGCTTAACACTTGTCGTAAAAGTATCTGCCCATTCTCGCAATAATCCGCCATCATTTTGGAATGGCGGATTGATTTTTTATTCGTTTAAATTTCTTTTTACTTACATGAATACTCTAAATAACTTGATATTGGCGAAATTATCTCTTGAATAAGAGTAGAAGCCATTCAAATAAAAATAGAATAGAATATTTGTTACAATAATGAATTAGTAACTAAAAATCTGAATTAGGAATTAAGTTGGATTCGCAATAACAGATTTAACGCCAATTTTGTAGCGTAACGTAATGGGTCGGTATTGATTATGGCAAGTGTAGTTTATTTATATAAAAAAAGGTTCTAAAAGAAAACAAAATGAGCACTTGGTTGATTTTGAACTAACGATTTTAAAGCGTTGACTTTGAAATCGTAAGTTCAAATCAATAACAAATTGGTCATTAAAGTGAATTGAATATTAATAACTATTAAGTTTTAAAACAGGGTGATTGGAAATTCGATACATTCCTTCAAAGGGGTGATACTAGAGGTGGTTTGCAACAAATTAGGCCCTATTATCGAGGGGTCGAAAATGAGTGGTTTCTGAGTTACGGTAGTTTTAATTTTATTTAAGGAATTTTCTGACTTGTTCACATAAAAAAATTGATGTTCAAAAAGAGCATTGAAATAATACTTTTCTGAAAGCTGATAAAGTATAGATTACCTTAAAAAATGCATGCCTAAAATTCCCATGAACTCAAAAATAAAAGGTCATAAATTTTCGACCCCTCGTTAATAGGGCCTAATTTGTTGCAAACCACCTCTAGTATCACCCCTTACAAGGAATGTATCGAATTTCCAATCATCCTGTATATATTTCTATTTGAATTCCATGTATATTCCATTCTTTAGTATTAATTGGGAGACGTCCATTGATCTCCTATAAACAACTAGATACACAAAGGTCTTACTAAAACAATTTCAAAAACGTCCAAATAAGGGTCCATTGTTAACGTCCAAATAATGTCCAATAAAGCAAAGGTCCAAACGGATGAATGGACCCTCCATTCATCCGTTTGGACCTTCTTTGCGCTCGGACATTTTTAGAAGACAGACTGTGTATCTAGTTGTTTAAAGGAGATCAATGGAGACGCCCTAAAATTTGTTCCTTATGCAAAAAGTATTGCTATTGTTGTTATTTTCGAAAGACTATTGTTACATTTCCTATAATAAGTAGACTATTACTAAAACACCACATATGTCACATTAATAAGACTTAATTACTTACAAGATGAACAAAAAATTCTAATCTCGTTAGGATAATTTTGTGCCTTTATCAATACGTTGATGTTAATGTTTAGGAAAAGCTTAAGATATTCTAAATTAAACGAAAGTACCATATTCTAAATAAGTACACCAAGTTGTGATTTTAAAAATTCATTTCTGCTATTGCAATTTATAAAGTTGATCTCTAATTATAACTGCGTTTTTTGAAGTTTTGAGAACATTTATTTCTTATATTAAAATGTTGCTACTTATTTTTGTATTAAAATGGTTATTGTAAATTGAATAATAAGTATGTTTTAAGTTTGTTGGTTTTTGGTTGTTTTAGAAGATGTTTAGGGGTAAACTTAGCTACATTTGCATTAGTACTATGTATATTGTAATATTTGCTCATATTTAAAAAAAAAGTTTTTTTCTTTGCCAGTACGATTGTGTGTCAGTACGATTTCAACTTTTATGACCCAGACAATAAGAACGGTCCAAAGTCCAAAGTACTGTCGACTGTACAAATTTTTGGAGTCCATTACGAAAAGTAATTTGTTAACCCGACTGCGCAAGAAGGAGGGTTATGTTTTTGGAGTGTAAGTATGTATGTATGTCTAATTCTTTGGCACGCCCTACAGCCTAAACGGCTTAATGGATTTTAACATATGAGGTGTGGTTAGATTCGTGACATGGATGCGGCTAAAATTTTTGGCAGTCGGGTTTTTTGGTTTTTTCTTATTTTGAAAAGCGCGGGAAATGACTTTTGGCCTATACTTTTGTTTTAAACAAATTCCATAATGTATAATGTAGCTATTTTACTACGTGTCGACGGGCGAAGCGACATCCATTTTGAACATAGTAATAAAATAATACTGCTATAAGCAATCATGTCTTACTAATTACTGCCAGTATTTATTGCTATTTTATAACTGCGCGTCGCGTTGCCATTGTAATTCGACGCTAAATATAATATTCTAAAGCTGTTGTATTTTATTGTATGGACGGAAAATGTGTATGAGAAATATTAATGTTATTTTAAAATAAAAGCGATAGTTGTTTCGTCCACCAACTATCTTGAGCTATGGTGTCTAAATGTTATTTTGCGAAATATTCTCTTTTGTATGCCATCAAAATGATGATAATAAAATAAATAAAAGATACATAACGACCAAGATATGTTGTTTGATTTTAATGTAAAAGGCAAAGTAAAATCGAAACTATATCGACGTTGATGCGTACTTTCGATTTGCACGGTCATTCGCGGTGTGTGTCTCTAGCTAGAAGCCCGACGAATTTCACTAGATTTATTGTTACATCGATGGCTTTATTGCGATTTCACGTCACCAACATATTCATTCAATTTGTGAAGTAAACTTTTCGACTAACTTTCTGGACGTTTGTAACGTTATAAATGTTAAGATATTTCTGAACGTTGTGAGTGTTGTCAAAATTGACATGAGTTATTTTTATCTATGGTCTTGTGGGCGTCTACGTCTAGGGGCCAACTATATAATACGTATGATTTGTTGATGTTCGGTTCATGTTGCTCTCGCTTCTATGCATTGATAATATTGACGTGAATTTTTCTCTGCGTCTTAGGTCATTGTAGATCATGGCGACAATTTCAACCCCGTAACACCGTGCGTAATCTAACTGACTTTACTTATTTTTAAATTGTACAATACCTACTAAATCACAAAGTTCATCCATCATCACCAGTCTATTTTTATGTCCCCACTGCTCGGGCCTGACCTTCCCTTACGGCCATAATTCAACACGCGGCCGCGGGCCCACTTCGGATTAGCGGATTCAACGCGGTTATTTATTAACTGGATTCAGTAGGGAGAAAGAGAGCCTAGATCTACCTTCTATCTATGCACTACCGTCATCGAGCAGACATCCTCGCAGGCCGGGTACTTTCTACTTAGGTACAGTCGACGACAGAGATAAGTATACAGGGGGCCTCAATAAGGTTGAGATTTTCTCAAAAACTACTGGGCCGAATTTAATAATTCTTTCACAGTTACATAGTTTTCACTTTTATCTATCAAACAGTGAAAGAATTTTTACAATAGATCTAGTAGTTTTTGAGAAAATCTCAACCTTAAAAACTCTCCTGTACACATTTCTCTGTGTTCCACCGTACATATTATGTAAAAAAATCATGAGTTTATTAATCATTATTATAAAAATTTCAATAAGTACCTAAGTATCGTTTTTTTTTAACACGAGAACACTGGAACTAGAACACAAAAAAGGAAATTGAGGTCACACTGGCAAAAATGTCCAAAAAGGACGATTGCTGTTACTAAAATAAAAAAGATACCTATGTGTGTTCGGTTCGGTGCCGTTGCGCAGCATTGTGAGTTGGTCATCCGTGGTTCATTGTTAGCCCCTCGCGTTAGAATTTGAATTTCTTGATCCATTCATCCATTACAAAAAACTATAAAATACTTCGAGTGGGTGGACTGAGTTAATATAAATGCCCAGTTTAACTATTACTCCACTGAATTGAGAAGAATAAGTGAGGATTTGTGTTAAAAATGTTGCGTTTATTGTTGGACAAGTTTTGGAATGAAGACGTTTGGTTACCGCCCAACACAACGTGGGCTGACCTAGCTCCAGGGTCTAGCAGAGCTGTGTCCTACACTGATCATCGGCACGTCCTATTCCCTGTGCCTCTGGCCCTCGTCTTCATCACCGTTCGCTATGTCCTCGAGAAGTAAGTACCGCATAACCTCAATATGTTTTCGGCATACGTAACTGAAGTTTTCCGATAAAACACTCATATATTTGGTTGAGTCATGGCGATTATTGATTATGGTATCAAGAAAAACTTGATTATACTCTCAGGTGATGTAAATGAGTCATATGTTATTTATTACTTTATTGCTTACTTACATAAACATGAAAACATAAATATGATTAATTGCTATTGAAGATAAACAGTGTAGTTATGTATAACATTGGCCTTTTGATATGGATGCCCCGGGTTCGATCCCCTGATCATCATATACAATGGAAAGTACCTTTCTCTTATAGTTGGCATCCTACTTCATCAGGTGTTGCAACTGACGTACCATTGAGTGTATAGTCAGCCTACACAAAACATTGCAATGTAGGTCATATTACCATCACATAGATTGTCCGACTGTTATACTTTATGTTCTGTCGACTACACCAAAGAGATTTTTATAGGTTCTCAAGAGAATTTATGTATGTTTACAAATTGCTTTTGTATTGGTGAAGGAAAATAGCACAAGGAAATGTATTTTTTGTTATTTTTAGATACCTACCTCTATTTTCCTTGGGTTTTTGAATAAACTTGTGTACATTTTACAAAGCAATGAAGGAAAACGGCATAAGGAAAAAAAACAGATTATTCTTGCATATGAAATAGGAGCTTTTAAGGTTGAGATTTTCTAAAAAAACTACTTGACCAATTGTAAAAATTATTTCACTGTTAGATAGATAAAAGGTAAATTTATGTAACTGTAAAAGAATGATTAAATTCGGTTCAGTAGCTTTTGTCAAAATCTCAACCTTATTGAGGCCCCCTGTATACTTATCTCTGTCTTCGACTGAACAATGGGATTGTTATCGTCAGTTTACATATACAAATAAATGTATAAAGAAAAAATCTCTATGTATTAGATCCATTTGAATCGCAGAACTGACATTATATTATGATTCATCATCAGTCTATTTATATATTCCCACTGCTCTGGCACAGACTTTCTCTTACATCGATAGAGCACGGGCCATGATCCACCACACGGGCCCAGTGCGGATTGGCGGATTTCACATGCCTTAGATTAATTTTCTACGGCATTCAGGTTTCATGACGATGTTTTCCTTCACCTCTTCGAGATAATATATGTTATGATTGAATACCTAAAACCAGATGCAGCTCATATTGGGGCGCTAACGGAATACCAAGCAACAACTGACCTGTTGCACTAGCGGAATCTCCAACCTGCAGTCCATGAAACACCTACTGTGTGAATGTGACTCACTGGCTAGGAAGTGAATGTGTCTCCTGGGGTCAGCCTATTTGGAACCAGAAGACTACAGGCTCTTCCCCATGAGCATAGTGGACCTATTGAGTTATACCTTTACGGAGGAGGAGCATAAAGGAAAGAGGGGAGCACAAAAGATCCCAATGGGTCGAAGTGCCGCCACATTGGCAAGATAAGAAACCACAAAAACATACAGTATTTTGTGTTACTGTAATTATTGTAAAGCATTACAGGGACAAAAAGACAAGACAGAATTAGGAACGATGACCTTAGATCCAAAACGCGACTGACTGATATCTTAACAAGAATTGACCAACAAAAATGGCGATGGACAGGCCACATGTTGCGCGATACTAATGGAAAGTGGAGTAAAGCGGTATCGGAATGGTACCCTAGGGAAGGGAAAAGAAGGCGAGGAAGGCAACTCGCAAGATGGGAGGATGAGCTCAAACTAACAGCTGGTCCATGCTGGAGGAGAGTCTGCCGTGATAGACCACAATGGAAATCGTTGGAGGAGGCCTATGCCAAAAGGCACACCGAATTAAGAGATATTCTATGAAACATTGTTACAACTCAGTTCACAATTATTTTCTTAATTTCGGAATAAAAGGCTTTATTATTATTAATAATAATTATTGTTTGTTTCCTTTCCAGATACTTCTATGCCCCGTTTGGCAAGTCTCTGGGCATCATGTACAGTAGACCCAGGAAGGCCCCTAATAACCCCAAGCTGGAAGAAGCTTACAAGGCTAACCCGAAACTTAAGCAGGTACGTTTACATTTTCTTGATAGATACAGACAAAGATTATAATGTAACTAATAGGTTAGTTGACCCATTAGTTAATAATCGTACAAAAAATTACAGAATTTTTTGAGACCTTTAAAAAACCAAAAATTTAAATTTTAAAATACAACTTTCCAACCTTGATCCAAAACAGCGTCCGCTATGATTTTTTTTTAATTTGGCAATTGTTAGCACATTACTGCCAGTGTTCAGTTTTGAAAGCTCCAAGGATCGAGGAAACTATGTCCTTTGAAAGTTAATTTTGGTTAGCTTTTCTGTCTGTGCGCTGTATAGTTAAAGTTAACCTTAACTTTAACTATACACACAATACGATATGACAGTACAAACAGGACGAGCACAAACACGAATCTGGAACAATAATAATAATTATATAACTTTAATATAAATGTGTAATAAAATCCGCTATGATTATCTGTGGCATGACGTCATCGTGGCCCCGATAAGGACTAGGGATATCGATGTTGAGAAAACACGATGTTAAAACATCGATTTATTGCTGTTAACATAGATTATCATTGTAATACCTGGTTAAAGCTATAAGGGAGCCTTCAAATGTATTCATAACCAATTAATTGGTTAATATTTTATTTACGTGTCATTAAAATTTGAATTATTATTAGTAATTCAATGTGTCTACCAAAACCCACATAAGATCGATAAAGCAAAATCGGGCATCCCTAAAAATCCAGAGTGACGTCACGAACCTCGCAAACATGGCCGACTAGGTTTTTGACGCGTGAAAAAAAACGAGGAAATATTTTAATTTCAATTTGTCATTGTTTCAATCTGTCGCTTTGTAGCAGTCGTTAGGCCACGTCAGAGGCCTTCGGGCGGCCTGAATTACTCTGACAAATAGGTTTAGTCACTAAATCACATGAGAAAATAAATCAGTTCAATACCCTATTATAGACATTGGACTAGCAGCGGATTATCCTAAAGGCAAACTAGGCACGTGCCTAGGGGCGCGAGGTCACAAAGGGGCGCGCACGGAAGGCGTTTAGTTGACAAAAAAACCAGAATAAACCTATTTAGTACTTACATAAAATAAAAAAGTCATAATAAAAAGCTAGATTCGGACTCTGGTAATCCCTGCGTTTCCACGCCAGACGTTGCCACGAATTCGCTAATACTATGTCGTCTTTAGTGTTTTTTGTGATTCTAAATCCACTTTTAGAGCTTCCTAAGTGCGGCCCGTCTACTTACACCTACATCGCCAGATTCCATAACAGAAGTTGGTAATACATAAAAACCGAGGGGCGCCGATGAGGTGGTCGCCTAGAGCGCTGTCGACATTTAATCCGCCTCTGCATTGGACCACACAAACATACTGTAACATACGTCTAAAACATGCAATTTCCAGCTTAACGGTTTGGCGAAACAGCTGGACATGCAAGAGCGGCAGGTGGAGCGCTGGTGGCGTCTCCGCCGCAGCCAGGCAAAGCCAACAACCCTCGTCAAGTTCTGCGAGAACATGTGGAAGTTCACATTCTATGTCTGCAATTTCTCCTTCGGCCTGTATATACTGTGGGATAAGGAATGGCTGTGGAATATCGACCATTGTTATATTGGATATCCTCATCAGGTAATGAGATCATACTGTGTTTTAGTGGTTGCTTTCTGCGGCAGAATGAATTGCCATCAGTTTAGTACTATAGAGTAAAAATGAAAAGTTTAAATATGTACCAGGGATGTTGCGGATGTCGATTTTTTCACATCCGCGGATGTGAATGCGGATGTTTAAGATCTTTATATAAAAAAAGTATATGAATGAAGAATTAAGATAATGATATAGTAATTATTAACATTTTTATTAATTACAATTAGTAAGTGAAGTTAAAAATGGGAGATGCATATTTAATAAAAAGCAATGTTGCCGCTTTGTCTGATTCAAGCCGGTTACGCAGAGGTTCGTAAATTAAACCCGCGATACTAAATAATTGTTCACTAAGAACACTGACTGGTGGAATAGATAAAAATCATGGTGCTTTTTCGTCCACATTGACTTTTTTTAGTGTTTTTTTTTTACATCCGCATGTTCATCCGCTTCCGATTATTGCGGATGCGGATGTCCAAATCCATGCGGAAGCATTTGCGGAGATGCGAATATTCGTAACATCCCTAAAAGATATGTAAATAAATATTGTTTTATTTATTTATTACAACTACAATATCTTGACAGGTATCCCCAATACGATAATGTATGTACAGTCATTTGAAAAAAAAGGTATACAATTAGGAACAACATAAGTGAGTAATATCCGTTTATATATAATAATTTATACATAAATCTCTTTATTTGTGTCAACTGCAGGGCGTTACCAGCGATGTATGGTGGTACTACATGATCAGCTCAGCGTTCTACTGGTCGCTGACGATGTCTCAATTCTGGGATGTCCGTCGCAGCGACTTCTGGCAGATGTTCGTGCACCACATCGCTACAATTGCACTGCTGTCATTTAGCTGGGTGTGCAACTTGCACAGAATCGGGACCCTCGTGCTGCTTATACATGACTGCGCGGATATTATTCTGGAGGTAATGAAGCGTTTAAAAAAATTACAACTACATTTTGCGTTTTCGAGTACAATAGATGGCGTTAGCTACAGATAGGGACAAATTGACAAAGTCTAAAAAAATATTCCCTTTTCCATTGATCTCCTATAAACAACTAGATACACAGTCTGCCTTCTAAAATGTCCGAGCGCAAAGAAGGACCAAACGGATGAATGGACCCTCATTTGCTTTATTGGACGTTAACAATAGACCCTTGGACGTTTTTTTTAAATTGTTTTAGTAAGACCTTTGTTAATCTAGTTGTTTATAGGAGATCAATGCGCTCTTCATTATAATTTGTTATGAAAATATAGGTAAAATTAAGGGACCCATATTTTTTCTTTTATTAAAACAACGTCGTTTTCATTATTTAAAAATTAAGTTAAAATCGTGAAAATTCAAAAGGACGTAAGTGACAATGACGTCACATTACTGAAATAGTGTCGTTCCAAAATCGGTGAATATCCATGTTTTGGACGTTTTCGATATTTGTAAGAGTGTGTTCATTGCCATTTTTCTTGTGGACTCGCTAAATATGATTCTGACTATCTAGAAAGCATTGAAAAGGTGTTACAAACAAAAATGCAATGTATTATTAATTCAAGGACATCCTGTATATTATAGCAAGCCACGGTAGCTATACTATAATATATATTTTTGACATCACGCTGTTCGCGATCGTATAATATTATATTAAGGGCCTTCCATGAGCCAACTAGCGCCGCCAATCTTGAAAAAATAATATCTTACAATTTAATCAATTTGATTAAAAAAGCTATTTACAAAATGTTTATTAGGATGAATACTATTTTTCAATATACAATACATGGCATAATTGCGACACAAATGTGCTAAAAACGGCCGTTTTTCGCAATTATGCGAACTACAACTTACCGAAATTGAATAAATAAGCATTTAAAAAATAGTATTTATCGTAATAAACATTTTGTAAATAGCTTTTTTAATAAAACTTATTATATTGGAAGATATCATTTTTTTAAGATTGGCGGCGCTAGTTGGCTCATGGAAGGCTCTTAACATGTTATATGTATAATATATATTATAGCTTCGTCTGTGACGGGCTAAATACTCGTTGTCAGCGCCTCGCCTCGTCAGCGCCTCGTTTTACGTATTTTCTCTATGCCTTGCGTAATGCCGGGTGGTCCTTCGCAGGCGGTGAAGGCGTCCAAGTACGCCAAATACCAAAAGCTGTGCGACGCGCTGTTCCTCGCGCTGGTGGTCGTCTGGATAGTCACCAGGATCGTCATATACCCGTACTACATCATATGGAGGTCAGTGAAGAGGTTTTTTCAGCGTACAGGTTTCATCACGATGTTTTCGTCTACAATTGACTCTTTTTTTAGTGTTTTTTAAAATTCGCATCCGCATTACATCCGCTTCTGATTAATGCGGATGCAGATGTCCAAATCCATGCGGAAGCTCCGCATTTGCGGATGCGGATGCGAATATTCGCAACATCCCTGGTTTGAAATTGTTGTTCTTTAATGTAGGTAAATAGTTGGGGGCGGCACATCTATATGGATTTAAAGCAACATTGTCTGTACTTGTCACTTATATTTCAGCACTTCAATCCGCGCTCCGATGCTGGTACCAATGTTCCCCGCGTACTACATCTTCAACTCGCTGCTGTGTCTGCTGCTGGTGCTACACGTGGTGTGGACCTACCTCATCCTGCAGATTGCGTACCGAGCCATACAGGTTGGACAGGTAAGGGCAATCCAGGTTCGACAAGTCAGGGAAAACCAGGTTCGACAAGTCAGGACCATCCAGTGGGGCTATTACAGTTCTCAAAACGATCAAAACATACCATATCATATCGTGCATGACAGGGACAGTGCTATTACGTTGGTATAGCGGCGTCTCTGTTCGGCGCGCTATGACATGGTATGATTTCATCGTTTTGAGAACGGTAATAGGGGGGCTGGTAAGACAAGTCAGGGAAATTAAGGTTAGACAAAGGAGATTCAGGTTGAACTTTGATTTCCGTGACTTGTAGAGTCACGGAAATCAAAGTTCGACAATTCAGGGTAATTCCAGGTTCGAAAAGTCGCGGAAATCAAGGTTCGACAAAGAAAATATTCAGGTTCGAGAAGTCAGATAAATCCAGATTCGACAATTCAGGGCAATCCATGTTCGACAAGTAACGGAAAATCAATGATTGCATCATTCAACTCACATATTCCTGCTGAAGAGAACTGTGAAATCAGTTTTTCGATATCTCAACTAATACCGAAGATATTAAGCGGTTAAGTCAAGGGATCCTCCATCTCTTTTTAGCAAAACGGACTTTAGTATGAAATTTGTATGGTGTATGACGTCACAGCCACAATACGTCGTGTACTGTATCTGTCTCTTTCTAACATAACTTTTCTAAATGCCTGTAGTTACTTCATTTTTTAACTAATTTCAATTTTGATTTCACAGTTGACTATGAATTTGTGTCAATTTTGTAATAATAATGAAAAACATTTCATTTTCGATACTTGTCATCTAGCCTATTCAGGTTCGACAAGTCACGGTCATCCCGCAGTCCTATTGTGTAAATAACACGTGGTTTGGCACAGTATTGCAACGCAATGCAATAATGAATTTCATTCCATTACCATGTCAGTTACACAATAGAGGCGCAGGTTGCACAGGTAAGGGGAATTCAGGTTCGACAAGTCAGGGCAATCCAGGTTCGACAAGTCAAGATATCCAGGTTTGACAAGTCGCGGTCTCGCAGGCTTATTGGGTAATTGACTAGTGGTAATGGGAATGCCATTGCCTATATTCCAATTTTATTGCATAGTGATTCGATTGATTTCACAGTTGTTTAAACTAGTACGGATGCTATCGTTTCCACATTCTTGAAACAAATGTTAGTATAATAATTTGCTAAAAATGTATAAGTACCTATTTTCAAGAAGCACTGATCATTATTTTTGTGTCAATAAAAATCTTTTTATCTCTATCTTATTGTACATTGTTTGTGCAGATGGACGGCGACGTGCGTAGCTCCAGCTCCGACGTGAGTGACAGCCCTTCCTCCAACCACAACACGCCCAATCGCGGCAACAGTAAAAAGTAAGTCTTTGTTCTTACAAAAAGATTTTATTCACACACATTCTTAGGCAAAGGCCTGGGGGACGTGCCCAACGCCTACCGCCTCCATTGGCCGTATCATGGGCGTACCCAGGTTGATAATGTGTACTTTTATAGATTATAAAAAACAATTTAATAAAAAGTAAATTACCGCGTTAACGATTGGAACTTTGAACTCTATTGTGGTCTAATACGACCTTGCATCTTGTCGTTGCACCGCATCGCACTTTGTCGTGATTGTGTAAATGGCTGGTTGAAAAATATTATTATAAAATAAATGAGTAGATTATTATGGAATAAAATGAGTTCTTTGACATGCAATAAAGTACTTTAAATAGATGTTAATTATGATTGATATTAATCAATTTAATTTATTATCTAAACTGTATTGTTAATATAATAATTGCCTGCCATAAAGTTGGCGACACAACATGAGATACTTATCATGTTTTTTTACAAATAAATTTCATTTCATAATTTCAATTTCCAGGGACAAATAGGGTTCTACGAAGACTGAGGAGATACGCTCAGCAGCACTCCCCTCCGGTGTGTGGGGGGTCGCTTGAAGAGAACCACAGATGTATGCGCACTTGATACATGTATGTAAATGTACTTTGATGTAAAGTACAGTTCGATGCAGAAAAAAGTATTCAGGGACGGGTTTAGGCGTCTATATTCCTATTTTTTTACAAATTTGTTTACATACTTTCGTAACTTTTTAATTTATGATTAGGGGCGGCAAATCCAGAAGAGTTCCGTTACTGAGATTGAAGACTTCTTGTGACCATAATAGGGGTGTTAAAAAATATTACATAAACACACGTGATTATGCTGAAAATATATCTGAAATTAATTTTGAAATGAAATGAAATTATTTATTTGCCTTTTTCAATATTATAATTAACATCAGATATATTATTGATCAAAGTCGTGTTTTTTATCCATTTATGGCGAAACGAACTTAGTGGTATGGAGTTTATATGGAAATCAATAATATAAGACACAAATAAGACTTATCAGATTTCCGATTTTTAAAAAGGCTTTTATAGGCGTAAATATTTAATTTTTCAACTCATTCCAATTTTGTTTCCATAGTTGAAATGTCCAATTTGTGAAATTAACGGATTTTTTTTTTAAAACCTCGTCCCTGTTATCTTATATGCGCGTCTGACTGTACTGATTTGAGTGTCTTTATTAGGGGATAGAGTTATATCTGCACTTTTTGTCACTTTCTTATTACGAAGGAATTCTTTTATAAATGTATTTATATGTAAAGTCTCGTATCCACTAGGCACGCGACATGTTGCTCAACATGTTGAACAGCAACGAGGAACTTATTTATTTTATTAATGGACTCGACAGTTCGTCATTCGGCCAATGTCATGTCACAGAATATTCAAATTGGGTAAACTAGCCTATTGTTGAATAGAGATGAGTGGAAGGGTTGGAGAGGGCCTTTGCCCAACAGTGGGACATTGCAAGCTATTGTAAATTTTAGCCTATTGTTGCCTAGTGGATACGCGCCTTATAGCCCTTACACGGTTCTAGTAGATAACTAGAGGCAGATGTTGATATTATAAAGAAAAATAGATACGTTAAATTGAAAATTGCGCCCTAATTTGTGACAAAATGTATGGCAATTGGCAATTGAAATTGGAATTCCATATTCCTTGTATAATAACAAGAGCGAGCTTAATACAAATGGTGAAGCAATCAGTGATTTAATTGGACGCATGACGTCAGACCCGCCGTCAAGTTAAAGAGGCTATAGGTTGTATGCTAGCACAGACCACTTACCCCATAGACCTGTAACACAACTTGTACAAAACTTTATTTTAAACCAATAATTTTAATAAAAAACTGAGATATTTTTACATTTATTCGTTATCTTGTACGGTTGATGGTGGGGCAGAATCTGGCATTGTCATTTGTACCGATTTCATGTCTATTGTGTAAGTGGTCTGTGTATGCCAGCTACTGGAATCGTGTGAATTGGCGTTTATATTGTAATGAAGTCTAAACATTCTCTACGTTTTATAGAACTATACAAATTGGGACCACGTAGTCGGATTGTTTCTTTAGAACATTTGTCTAAGTCTGCATTTTATGAATTCAGGGAAAGAACGGTAGAAGAACTCGCGATTTTTAAATAAACCTAAAGGTGCTCCTTCACCGGGAGCATTCGCGTGTAATGTAACGTTGCAGATTCGACTTTGAGCATTACATTACAACACTACCTCCCTGACTGACGCTGTTTTTCTCCCTCACTGATGTAATGCTCGAATCTGTAACGTTACATTACACGCGAATGCTCCCGGTGAGGGAGCACCTTAAAGGTGTTCGATATCGATAATTGAAAACTTTTGTTCGACGACTTTTCGATCTATATTTTTTTTACCGGTCAGCTACTATAGTATGACCGTCTAAATCAGTCTTCGCCTGCGCGGTACAGGGACGCGGGGGTAGAACGACAGCGGGGACCGCTCATTCACAGCAGAAGCCGAGCCTTGGGTGGACACATGGTGCCACCCGAGGATATCAAGACTCTCTCACCCAAGTGTATTGTACGGTTCCTGAGGGACGTTGGCCTTGGGAGCGAGATATAAGAACTCGGTGCGCGGCCACAATAGACCTTTGAGGTCGCAGTGACCCTTGGGCGTGTACCAACGCCGTGATATCAAATAATAATAATACCCCCGCGTCCCTCGCGTCCCTGTACCGCGCAGGCGAAGACTGATTTAGGCGGTCATACTATAGGTACTTATATTGTCTCTTTTTCTAGAAACATTATGAACTAGTAAAGTGTGCATTTAATAACTTTACATGATATGAATATTTTTGGTAGTTACTACTGCCATTTATTCATAGGCCAAGTCTACACACCAATATTAGTGATCCGCGGGGCTAGCACGAGTCGCGTTAGCGATCGACGCAACGCCGCGGAGCTGTCAAACGCCTTGTAATAACGTCAGTTTGACAGCTCCGCGGCGTTGCGTCGATCGCTAACGCTGACTCGTGCTACAAGGGCAGATGATTGATTTGTATGAGAATTTTGTATGAGTTCATTTATTTTTCTCTTTTATTGGAAAAGTTGTAGAAGAAAACTCGTTATCGATACTAAACACCCTTCATTCGTATTAATTAGGTCTGGTCTACTCGTGACCATGATGGCTGCAATGCTGTCGAAATATCGAGACATCAATAATAAATGTTTAACACGGTAATTCCCGTTTTATCTAATTAATGTGTATACAAACCGTGAAAGTTTAAAAAGTGATACCCTTCATTGGGTTTACTATTTTATCAGTATATTAATCCCTAAAATAACGGTGTTAAATAATTTACACATATGCTTAACGTAAACTCCGAGGCATGGAAGGGCTGAGATAAATATCACACTATCGGGCACCCATCTAGGTTGGGACCGTGCCCAACGTTGCTTAACTTGTCCATACGATGTAATGCTATAAATTAAACAAAATAAATCATACTTTTACCATTCTTTCCTTGGATTCTTCAAATAAATTGTATCAATATTGGTACAATGTTTACTTTTAAGAAGAGTAGTATCGTTAGTTCAATTTGTTTATACAGGGTGTGACAAAATTACTGTATTGTTCAATACAAAGTATTTTATGACATCCTGTACAAATGAATCTAATAAGGGTCAACTCAGACACTAATTTGAGACGACTCTAAAACTACTTAAAATGCTAATGTTTTCTCAGCTTCCAAAGTTTTTTTGTACTATAGAAATGCGTAGTTGCCAAATATATGAAATAGCTGATTTCCAATAGCATTTATGCGAAAGTATACTTTTATATAGTATTTTATAAGCTGATTTATTTAAATGAAATCATATATTTTGTCTTACCAGTTATTATCTTTGATATTAATTTTTTTATATGTGTCTACTAGTGTTTTTTCAGATAGAAGATGTATTAAATAATCGAATAAATTGTCTTACAAAACGGGTTTTCCAAATAATATACAATATACTTAAAGTGGGGTCCAGTGTCTTATTATATAAACAAAAAAAAATATAAATTTAAGCATAATTATTTTTACATTATTCGATCGGATCACTTTATTTTCACAATGATGACCCGAGTCATTTAATCAGATCCTCCAGTATTATACAACAACAGGTAATATAGATTTCTTTATAATATTAATAAATTAATTTTATAATTTATTTCGACTAACATATTTTTTTACACAAAATAAGACACTGGCTGTAGGCTTAGGTATATACTTATTGTCAATGGATTTGACGGGCATCAATCAATCGAATTATTATTCGCCTCGCGTGAGAGAAACAGGCCATACATGGTGACCGCGACTTCAATCGTTATCGTTTTCATTTTGACACTTGAACGATATACATTGCTGCGTTTCGTTGTCGTTTGTTAAAACTTGCAAAAACATAGCAGCAATGTATAGCGTCCATGTGTCAAATTGAAAGCGATTACATAACGATGGAAGTCGCGGCCACCCCACTGATATTTACACATTCGGCGAACTATTCGCCGAATGTGTAAATACGGTGTTATAAAAATAAATAATACATAAAAAATATACGAAAATGTTAGAAATCGCGTCAATGCCTTGTCAAATCTGATACCTATGCACTTGTACAGTGCTCGAGGCGTAAGCTCAGGTTTACATTTGTGTGAGTGATAGCGGTACAAGAGGTGAAGTGCGGTGCGTGCGCGGCAGGGTGTATTTTGTTGCGTTTGTATTGGACGCGTCGCGCCTCAGGCCGAATATCACTCTACACTATCTGTGTGCACTCACACAAATGCTAACCTGAGCTTACGCCTCGCGCACTGTACTGGTTACCTTATTAAAATGTTTAAAACGTCGTTAGTCGTCTAACCGCTGCATCGCAATTTCAAGTGAATCCATCCTTTTCTATCGCAGGACAATGTTCGCTTGAGCCAGATAATAGCTTCCATGCGGTGCGTGGTTAAATGTAGTCCGACCCTTAAAACTATGTATTTGTTCATGATGTATCTCATAAATTAAATTATTGTAAATCTTTCATAGAATTAGTAGGTGAACTAGTTATTTATGGATAATTTTTCATTTCTATTTTTAAGTTATATTAAAAAATGTTATAATTTTAAATCAGGCTGGATTATATTACCTATACTTAATTAATTTATTATTATTGATATTTTATGTAATAAGTTCGTTGAGACCGTATTCGTTGCGAGCATTCGCTGACGAATATTCGGCGTTCGGTTGAATTTTTTGATTATCTAAGGCCCATATTCATTAGGCATAGACAGTTTTGAGCAAGAACTCAGCGTGAGCTCGCACTTACGACTGTCAAAATTGTATGAAAACTGACAGGTTGTAAGACCGAACTTACACTCAACTCCTACTCAAGACTGTCTATGACATTAGATTTGAGCGCGACTATCGAACTTACAACCGTCAAATGTCTATGCAATTTGACAGTTATAAAAGCGAACTCAAACTTAGGCCCGTGTTATTAGACTGATCTCAAGTGTCATCTCAGCTGACTAACAATTCAAGACATGGTCAGCACGTCGTTAATTAATAGACCAATCTTGAGCAAACACACATTAAAGTCGCAGTCTGACTAACTAAACGCAGCAAATGCGATCTCAAGTGTGAACTTGAGAGTGCTGAGTTTTGTTTATTATTACGGCGTTACTCGCGTGATACCCGGATCCTAAATACGCACCTAAGTTCCGTTTATTAATAGGAATGATATCTTGATATCGTTATCGAGACCTATCTCAAAGTTTAGAGCGGTATATAAGGGTCTAAGTTCGCGCTCAAAATTGTCTCGGTATCTCAGCTTGAGACTCGCCATCGAATATTCGTCAATGGAATCTCGTAAAGGGGACTAAGGATCAATTTACTTTGCCGCGGAATGGAATGGAAGCGAACGAAATTGTACATAGCATAATGAACTTTATGTCAGTTGTGGAACATACAAATTAAATACACGCCAAAAATGAGGTCGCGCGTCTTCCGGGGAATCCTCGCTCTCGGGTTCAATTGACAAGGTCTAAAAATTATTAACATCTTTCTTTCTTTGTTAACCTATAAATTGTCCCACTGCTGGGCAAAGGTCTCCCCCCTCCTCTTCCATCCATCCCTGTTCTGAGCCTCTTCCAGCCACATATTTTTATTTTATTAACATCATAAAAGAAAAATACCAATTCAAGATTTTGTCTCTCCGAATACGTTGAATTTTTTCGTAAATAAATTCGGATCTTTTCTGTAAAATTAGGCATTCCGGAAGTACTGTGGCTCTGACGTAGTAGGCAAAGGCAATCTAACTCATACAGCCATTGCTCTCCTATAAACAACTAGATACAGTCTGCCTTCTAAATTTGTCCGAGCGCAAAGAAGGTCCAAACGGATGAAATGCCCTCATTTGCTTAATTGAACATTATTTGGACGTTTTTGAAATTGTTTTAGTAAGACCTTTGTACTATATCTAGTTGTTTATAGGAGATCAATGCATACAGCCAAGTAATACATTGTATTTTTGTTTGTAACACTTTTTCAATGCTTTCTTTGTAGTCAGAATCATATTTGGCGAGTCCACAAGAATAATGGCAATGATAACACTCTTCAGAAAACTTCCGAAACATGGGCATTCACCGATTTTGGAACGACACTATTTCAGTAATGTGACGTCATCGTCACTTATGCCCTTTTTAATTTTCACAATCTTAACTTAATTTTTAAATAATGAAAACGACGTTATTTTGATAAAAGAAAAAAATATGGGTCCCTTAATTTTGCCTATATTTTAATTATTATATTTTTTTATGAAAATATAATTGATATTAAGGGCGTTATATACAATTTCGTTGCAATAATTCACTTCCATTCCATTCTGCGGCAATGTAAAATGAGCCTTACGGTTCTTTATTATAAAGAACGTATCACAGCACCCAGTGGTTGTAAGCACTTGTCTTGTATTTTAATGTAAATTGGGTTTTAATGTAAATTATTGCGAACGTTGTTTGCTTGAAAATTATCGACACAACAGATAAATAGACATTTACCGTAACAATATAGGGTTATTTGACAAGTATCGAAAATTAAATATACAATATTCGTATAATTTTAGAATTAAAACTATAGTGAGCCATTACTACAAATTATTATATATAAACGGATAACACTCACTTATATTGTTAAAGTCTGCAATTAGACCGACAGTTTCGACCTATTTCGACGGTCTTTTTCAAGGTGAGCGCGCCACGCCCGCGTCGCCGTTTCTTCGCGCACTAAACGAAGTCCGTTTATATATAATAATATTCGTATAATATAAACGCGTATTCATAAACGTGATTTAAAGTTACGCCACCGTTTAGGCCCCCTGTCCCTTTCTATCTTAACCTTTTTTAACGAAGTGTGAGAGAGATAGCAACATTTTGTTTATAATTTTTTTGATTTTCAATAGTTGTCAACTGCATGTAGGCTGAAATATGGTCACAATAGTATGTTCGAGTGTTTTGTATGGCACGAGTGTCTTTAAGGGAAGCCCGAGATCTCAACGCATGTTGCAACCTGTTTTAAATGACTGCCATAAAGGAGGAGATTCCCAGCTCGCCTGTATTTTGAATCACGTTTTTATTACGGATTTTTTTTCATAATTGAGTTTTTTAATTTCTTAATTGTACGGTATAATACAGATTAAAGTATACAGAAGGGTATTATGGTTGAGATTTTTTTTCAAAAACTACTTAAATGTTTTTTTTTTGGGCATTTATAGTGTTTACTATCTCTACTAGTAAAATAATTTTTGCAATCGGTCAAGTAATTCTTGAGAAAATCTCAACCTTAATGTGACCCCTGTAAGTATATCTACTTTTGTGTTTCCGACTGTACAGCTTTTTTTTTTTACTTAGGCAGTTGTCACACCGCCTGCGATGAGCGAGTAGAGCTATCAAAGTGGGCGAGCAGCGAGTATACTTTTGTAGCTCGGCTATAAGCCGCCGGCGAGTAACTATGGGCTATTTTATCGCGCAAGAAACGTATAATAGGTTAACTATTTTATAAGTAGACCAACTATTAATATATGCGTCTCTTTTGTTTACACGTAATGTACTATCTTTTGTACGTTTCTTGGGCGAGAAAATAGCCGAGAGTTACTCGCTGGCGGTGTGACAACTGCCTAACGAATATTAGACATTTTGTTATACTTCTGATTGTCAATGCTCAGGTTTCAACTCAACGTGCGTTGTGATAACCATTTATATGCGGCGACTTCTCGTGCACCAAGTATTCAATGGCGAATACTACACATCAATATTTATCGTGATACGGATCGCGATACACTGTGTATTCAGAATCGGCCAAAACTCGTGTTTTTACGCCTATATTGTGGCAATTTCAGCGTTCTATTGTGAAGACTCCTTAGGGATGGTTTTACGTAAACCAAAGCCCAAATCAAGTCCTATTTTGTAAACAAAAACTACCCTACCCTATTAACATTTTAAGGTGTTCTGTGATTATTGCATAGTCATTTTCACATTATTAGATCGGATTACTTTATTTTCATAATGATGAACTGGTTCGATCAATCAGTTCCTTCAGTGTTACATCACAACAGGTAATTAGATGATCATATTTGTTTACAAAATATGATTTGGGCTGCGGTATAAGAGTGCATTCAGAATCTTCAAACAGGCTAAAAATGACACAATTTGGCGTGAAAACGCGAGTTTTGACTGTCACTCATCGAATCGTGATCCGTATCACGATAAGTATCGATGTGTAGCGTTCGCCTGTTTATTAATATCCTATCTTTTGTGACGGTTATGTAATATGGGCGATATAAAAGTTTCGGCTGTGCCGTAAAATAAATAAAGAACTTACAAATTACTATTACTAATTTTCTTTTAATCTTTACTTAACCTTCTTCGAAATTTTCCTTAATTTATATTCCGTAGAAAGTTATCAGAATCTATTACTCTTTATTGCAAGTAAATTATTGTGTAAGTAACGTAAATGTTTATTTGAATTTACATTTGCATCAATTGCAATCTTACATCACTTTGCCTATCATTTGTGTGAATATTCCTTCCTCCGGCTCCTAACGATAATATATTTCTCTTTTTGTAAGATATTAATGTGTATAAAGTGAAATCAATGTTTTGGGTTTGAATAAAACTACGAATTTTATTATGTTTTTTATTCAAAGTAAACTTTAAAGTTAACTTTCATACAATGTTTAGAACGCGTGTACCTAACTGTACCTTTACGAGCGTAGCGATATAACTACGCGCGTAACGATATAGCTACGAACAACCCCTTGCAAACTTTAGCGTGGCAATGTTAGAACATTGTAGAGCGGTTTGTTTATTATCCACTTTCTATATACAAAATAGGTATAAAGTTTATTTTAACAGTTGTAGAAATTTAATTTGCACATTTATCGATAAACAAAACATTCTTCTAAATTACTAACACATTACTAGCCGTCAATCATGTCCATTATGCAATTACAATAAATGCACTGCACATAGTTAAAACTAAGAAGGTACATTAAAATCTAACGTCAATTAAAAATAGTCATTATTACTATGGACTACGCAAATGTCTCATCAAAACACAGTTAAATCTATTATTTACACGTACTGTACAGGTAAGTCTCTTCAGCATCGCACTCTGAAGGACTTCGAGAGTCTCTATGCTATAGAATAGTGAGGTGGATCCGGCGGTCTTGGATGGTGTCCAAGTGGCGGGTCTTGATCGCTCGCTGCGCGTCGAAGGGAGTGCGGAACGCGACCCGCGCGTCGCCCGTCGGCTGCCCGCGCTCGTTGTAGCGCCGTATGATATCGTCCTGCGTCAACTCAAACTCTGAGAAGAACTCCATCATATCGTCAACGGAAGCTCGGAACGGCACGTTCTCCATAGAAACGACGCAACCGGGAGCTCCGAAATCATCCAACGCAGAGTCTTGCTCCACGTCATCGCGCATAGGCAAATCCCGCTCGTGGCCATTATCGAATCCACCGCGTCCGCGAGAAAAACCGCGACCTCTGCCGCGGTCGAATCGACCTCTGTCAACAAAGGTCCCGCGACCTCGGAAACCGCCTCGTCCAGAATCGAAACCGCCTCGTCCCGAATCGAAGCCGCCTCGTCCAGAATCGAAGCCGCCCCGGCCAGAGTCGAAACCGCCTCGTCCCGAATCGAAACCGCTGCGTCCAGAATCGAAACTCCCGCGCCCAGAATCGAAACCGCCGCGAACAGAATCGAAACCGCCGCGTCCAGAGTCGAAACCACCTCGACCAGATTCAAAGCCTCCACGGAAATTTCCTCTATCGAAACCCCTCTCGAATCCTCCGCGACCTCTAAACGTTCCCCGAGGTTGGAATCCGCCGCGATGGTTATCGAAGAACTGACTCTGTTGCGGAGGCCCGTTTCCAAGCAAACCGTCACGAGTCTCCGGCTGTTTGGGACCTTCTAACGCTTCCTCCACCACTACACGTGTCACCAAATCCACGGTGACCCGACACCCGTCCAAGTCGTGTCCGTGTTTCGTTGCAGCCATTCGCGCTTCTTGCGTTGAGCGGAACTCGCAGAAGCAGTCTCCCGACGGCATGCCGTTCGTATCCAGCATGAGATGTATTCTCGCCGGAACGGCGCCGGTCTCTGACAAGAACGTCACGATAGTTCGATCGGTCGCGTCCCGGGGTAGACCTTTCATAAGGACGCAATCGAGTGGTTCGTCGTCGAGGTCGATAACTGGGGTTTGATTCACCGGGGCAGCGATTTGATTATTAGGGAAGGGCGGGCGGTTGGCCCAGTTGGCTGCGGCCGTGCGAGGGTCCAGAGCGTTGCCAGGAAAGCTGCCGAATTGTGGACTGGGAAACGGTGCCACGAATGGTTGTCCCTGCACAAATTGAGGGGCAAAAAACGGCGTGCCTTGCTGTAGTTGAGGCTGGTTGCCTTGCGCTCCGTTCTCGAACTGCTGGCGGCGCTGCCGAGGGTCGCGGGGGATCGCAGGCTCGCGTCCCTCCATAGGAGGCGGCTCCATCTGCTCTTCTTGCTGTATTCGTGGATCTGGTATTTTTTCACTTTTACTTTTCTCTATCTTGTAATCCTCGTCCGTAATGGGCACGATGACCGGGTGTCGTCGCCCAAAAAGGTATCTATCTTTACGTTCCATTGCTTTTTTTGCGTCATCAGGGTTCACGAACTGCACAAAAGCTATTTTGGAGCGCGTGATGCGACAGTCATTCAGCATGATGGACAGTAGAGAGAAGTCGCTAAATAATTTGATAATGTCGTGCTCTTTGACGAAGTTGGGTAAGTCGGTAAGTTTCAGTACGCTGAACACCGGTCGCGGCTTCTCGACTTCAGGGACGATGACATTTTGTTCCTCTTCTTCTTGTTCGTTTTCCTCGCGGAATGGAAGGAATGAATCAACGGCTGTTTCGTATGTCTCGTCCTCCAAATGTTCGACGGCCACTTCGGCACCTTTGAGCATATTGTGTTTCCGCTGCAAGGAAAGGTGCTTCGAGCGCGAATCGCAGAATCGAACGAATATGTTTCCTGTACGGCGTCCCATGTTGTCGTTTATCATTTTAATGCCGTGCTTGTCAATCATGAAGGGGAAGAAGCGGCGGACGTCGCCGTAGCTGGTGTGATTGGGTGCGTTCCTTATAGCTACACAGCAATCGCGTGGTTGCTGTTCGTTATCGAACCGACCCGAACGTACTTCCTTCCGGAAGCCCGAGCCCCCTCCCCGCATCATATTCCCGTCGCCGCGACCTCCATGGATTCTTCCTGCACCGTTCTGCATTTCGCCTTGAAACGCATTCGGGTTGCGCTTTTTCCCTAACTCCTGTAGCTTGTTGAACGTCTCAGCCATGGAGGGATCGTTGAAACGATTCGGCAGTGGGTCTATCTGGTTCATTGGGCCATTTGGCATCATAGGATGAGGTAACATAGGATTATTTGGTATTTGTGGAATCTGTGGTACCGGGTTGGTACTGAAAGATGGTGGTGGAGGCGCCAACGCATCAGGAATGGGAATGTCGAAAGGTTGCGGGTTCGGCGGGGACTTGCGCTCGTTGCGCCGATCGCGAGATCGTCGGGATGGAGACCGCTCCCGGGAGCGGCTACGATCTTTCCTATCGCGTTTGCGGTCGCGTCTTTCCCTGCTGCGGCTGCGATCACGCCGACGTTTGTCCCTAGATCGCGATCTATCTCTGCGATCTCTTTTCCGATCCTTCCGCTCCCTGTCTCTCGAGCGGGACTTGGAACGTGACCGTCTCCTATCCTTTTCCTTGCTACGTTTCCTTTCCAACTTGTCTTCATCTTTCTCCGTTTCTTCCGGCGTGACAACAAGCGGTGGGCTGCTTAGGAATACTGGGGCTTCTATGACAGCCGGTTGCGGGATTTCTTGCGGGTTTCCTATTCCTGGTATTCCGAAGCCTAGGTTGTTTCCTAGAGCGGTTGAGAACGGGCTTACTATTGGAGCGTTTACCGTGACTGCGGTTGGGAGCACGGTTAGGGCGGCTGGGGTTGGCGAGGCGATGGCTGGGGCCACCGGGGCGAGAGCCAATATGGGCACGCTCTGTCGCGCCGCCTCGATGACCTTGTGCATCTCGGAGCGGGAGCTCAGGTAGAGCTTCACCTGTATCTCCTTGATCTTGCCGCCGTCCAGCATCATCGCCTGGCGGGCGTCCTCGTCAGTACTGCAACAAGGGAGAGGGGATCTGACGAATATGGATCTACTACTTAGGACCTAGCTTGTGTATGAAGTGTATTTTGGGATTTCTACGACGGATGGAAGTACCATAATATATTTCTCTACTTTCCGCTTAACACCTATGTTTCTACCAATGATATCAACCTAATTTATTACACGGATAGCACTTACTTTTTGGGTGATGCCGGCATTTTACATAATTATTTGACGTAGGTTTACTGAGCGCATATTAATTTATCTGTAATAGGCCTACTACTAGTGAATCGAATAAATAAATAAACAGTTTCAACCAATAACCCTCCTTCTTGCACAGTGGGGTAAAAAAAGGGAGTGTTGTCTGTTTTAATCTGTATCTGTCGTCACAGGGTAGGTAGGAGATTTCGATCATTGATGTGATTTCGATAAGACGTTCGATGCGTGCCTGAGTTCGAGTAATTCAGCTCTCAAGCCTGGTGTAGGCTTTTTTGTGGCCATACGTACGGTCACGGTGTCTAACAAAGAGAAAGCTGTAAGGAGAGTTAAGTACGGTCGAAGACAAAGAAAGGAGAGTTTTTAAGGTTGAGATTTTCTCAAAAACTACTTGACCTATTCATTGATCTCCTATAAACTACTAGATACATAATCTTCCTTCTAAAAATGTCCGAGCGCAAAGGTCCAAATGGATGAATTTTATTGGACATTAACAATGGACCCTTATTTGGAAGTTTTTAAAATTGTTTTAGTAAGACCTTTGTGTATCTAGTTGTTTATAGGAGATCAATGGACCTATTGTAAAAATTCTTTCACTGTTAGAAAGTTGCATACGAACGACAGTGACATTACAGTTGCGTTTAGGTTCGACTTTGACCGCTACAGAATTAACTACACGTACCTAATTGTAAAGAATTTAAACAAACATGAATTATTTCAAAAAATAAAAAAATCCGACTGCAAAAAGCTATCCTCTTTTGATTATATTGTTATGCCCTATGACACTCCCGTAATCAAGACGAATCTAACGATACCTCATACACCAAAATCCATCAAGCCGTTTAGGCTACAGGATGGCAGGAAGGAATGGACATACATACATACACCCGAAATAAATAACCCTCCTTCTGGGGCAGTCGGGTAAAAAGCTATGTCGAAAATCGATAAAATAGAGAATCAATACATACGTTTATAACGCGATTTAATTTCGGTAAGTTGTAGTTCGAATAATTACGAAAAACGGCCGTTTTGGACATATTTGTGAACTACAACTTAGTTGTATATTGAAAAATAAAGATTTTCTACATAGCTTTTCAATAAAATTTATTATATTTTAAGCCGTTTAGGCTACAGGGTGGCAAGAAGGAATGGACATACATACACCCGAAAAACATTACCCTCCTTCTGGGGCAGTCGGGTAAAAATCAGTCAAGTAGGTACAGTCGACATCAGATCAATGGTAACACTTTTTACTTTTGACAGTTCTTATTATTTGCGTCGTAAGACTTGAAATCGTACTGCAAGTGTTACCATTGATCTGCTGTCGACTGTACCTAGGTTAAGCATGGTCTCACGGCGAGAAAAAAGTTCCTAAGGTTGAGATTTTCGCTAAAACTATTTGACCTATTGCAAAAATAATTTCACTGTTCGATAGAAGTTTAAACTTAGAATTATTAAAATCGGTCCCTTAGTTTTCGAGAAAATCTCAACCTTATTGAGGCCCCTTGTATAACTGTCTTCGTGTGTACCCAGCGTTTGAGAAAATCTTATTTTAATGACTACTGCATATTTCTTCTATGGATTGATTCTATGCCATCATACGCAAAAGAGTCGCGTCCCTGATGCGACGGGTTCGCGGCAGCCCTAACAGCATCCTGAAGGGCATTGCGGATACCATGGACAGTCCGATTCTGAGCCACTGGGTGCACTTACATGTCCCGGGGTCTCGGAGTCGGACCTAAGTCGCATGTTATAGCGCGTAATACACCACATGTAAACACTAACATAGTTTTAAGTACTTACTAACACTTATATGGTCTTTGTGACTGCAATAAATCATTTGAATTTGAAAATATTTCTCTTCTGTTAGGCCGCATTTCCACCTGCAAGTAAACTCGCGCAAGTCTTGCATGAGTTACTTGCAATACCGTTTACATATCGTACTAATTCCTTCAATTTTCCTGCTATTCGCAGGAATTGCTAAGCAAGCTGTCGCGACAGCACTTGCTACAGTTTACACTTGCAAGCTGTTTTCGGACAGACTGTCGATGTCGGATATTTGTTGTAGGTGGTAACGCAGTCGTAATACCGTATTAAGACTGAGAGACAGTTTTGAGTGCGAGCTGAGTTGAGTACGGTCTTACAGCTGTCAGATTTCATACAATTTTTAGTCGTTTAGGAGCGAGCTCACGCTAAGCTCGTGCTGCTCAAAACTGTTTATGAATATCGATCGGCCTATTTGCATTACGTGTGATAAGTAGGTACTTAAGACAGGTATATCGTATAGTCAACTGTTTGAAATAGACGTTTGATTGAACAGCTAGTTGTTTAATTGAACAACGCTATTCAATCACACACCTAGTTTTGCAGTTAAATCATTATGGCGTTTAAAACGTTCAACATCACGGCTGACTGAAAAGCTGCCTAGATACAACAATAGAATTAGGTAAAGTCGAAGACAGAGATAAGTATACAGGGGGCCTCAATAAGGTTGAGATTTTCTCAAAAACTACTGGACCGAATTTAATCATTCTTTTACAGTTACATAGCTTTAACTTTTATCTATCAAATAGTGAAAGAATTTTTGCAATAGGTCAAGTAGTTTTTGAGAAAATCTCAACCTTTAAAACTCTCCTGTACACCTTTCTCTGTGTTCCACAATACAGGGTCGTCGCTTCAGTTCTTGTTTGTCCTAACGATCATTTGTTGAATTGTACAGGAGAAGAGTTTATATAAAGGTGTATTTTCTAGTTTTCAAGGTTTTACTTAATACATGAGTAACCTATGAATGATTGTTGTAACTTTCATCTATGGATGATAATTAATTAAACTTTATTTTACAGTTTTTATGTGGAGGTGAGACAACCAAGAACTGAATAGACGGGGTGTAACGATACGTTGGAAGGAGGCTTCAAGCCAACTATCGGCGATGTCAAGGCTGCTCGACTCCGAGGCTCGGCCATGTCGAGAGTTGGAGATCGTGCTACGAAACTGGCGAACTGGGACAAGTGATTCACTATAGTTTTTACCCGACTGCGCAAGGAGGGTTATGTTTTTCGAGTGTATGTATGTTTAATTCTTTGGCACGCGCTGCAGCCTAAACGGCTTGATGGATTTTAACATATGAGGTGTGGTTAGATTCGTCTTGATTGTAGAAGTGACATAGGCTATAAAAATTTCATCAAGTGGCTTAAAAGACATTGCCACATTTCAATGGAGCTTTGCCCCACCTACAAAACTACGTGACCATTTAAGCTGTACCTATCATTTTGTTGGGGACTTATTACAGGTTTCATATTGCATAATCATAATCAGTATCATTTTCTACTACTCTCGCAACTCCTATAGAAGAATAACAAGAACAATGAATAAATCGCTTCGATTCTTACTATTTTCTGAATTCTTAATTAAGCTGTTTTTTTCAACTCGCATGATGTACAAAACTTTATTTTAAACCAATAATTTTAATAAAAAACGGAGATATTTTTACATTTATTCGTTATCTTGTACAACTTGCGGTTGATGGTGGGGCAGAATCGGGCATCGTCATTTTCGGCAGTCGTTTTTTGTTTGTTTTTTAATTACTTTAGGTACGGTCAACACAGATAAAGGTGCACAGGAGAGTATTTAAGGTTGAGATTTTCTCAAAAAGGACTTGGACTAATTTTTACAATCACATCGTGTGTAACCTAGGTACTCTCAACTATCTATTAGTAAAAACAATCGGTGAAGTAGTTCTTAAGAAAATCTCAACCTCTCAACAAGGTTGAGATTTTCTTAAGAACTCCCTGTATACTTATCTCTATTATATATTATATTATAGCGTAACGTTAGGAAAGTAGGTAGGTAGGCCTTTGAAAATGGCGGTAGACGACGACGGTTGCGAAATTATTTGATAATTTTCAGTTTAATGTCTACAGTGGGTGTTTTGTGTTTTATTATCACGTTAAATTAATCAGAAAATGTTCGCGAATGACAGCATGGTGAAATTATTGGAGAATTCATGCAGGATCTGAAGTTTGGCGCTATGGTCAAGAGTCCCACTTCGTCCAGAGTGATGACGCTACGGCGGCTCCTCTGGATGAAGACAAGATGACGCGGATAGCCAGGGTGACGACGCTACGGCGACTCCCCTGGATGAAGAAAATTATCTGACGTATGAGAGTGAACAAAGGCGGAAACCTGGCCCCATACAATATATACTTCATGCTCTTTTCATTTTTTTTCATCAATGGTCAGCGGCACCTACAGACCGATTTGGAACTAAAAAACAAACAAGTGTTTAGTTTCATTAACGCCCGTAGGCGCTGATCAACGATATTATCAATATTATCATACACCTTGTATATACAGGTTGGCCTTGAATTCATTCGACAAAATTAAATGTATGGTTAGGCTTGTGACATACATTAATTCTGCACAGCGTTTAAGTAAATTATAAACAATTTGAGGGAAAATAAAAATAACATATTTATTGTAATTCAACTATTTTTTAATTTGATGTGAATCGTTATTGTGCTTTAGAGATTTTACATATTAGGGTATTTTTAATTTTTTTTGCAACGATTTCTGTCACTGAAATTTGACCTAATGGTCATTTCTAAGGTCAGCGTGTGACTTGTAACGTAAAAACCATACCAATATAATATTTATCATGAGTACAACGCCCAGTTTCAATTTGTCGAATGAATTCAAGGACACCCTGTAGCTACTGCTGGTACCTAATACTATGGCTATGCTATGCTTTACATTTTCTCTGGTGGATATAATAAGAAATGAATATATTCACCAGAGAGCAAAAGTGGTTGACATTGCTCATAGCATCAGCAAACTGAAGTGGCAGTAGGCTGGTCACATCTGTCGTAGAACCGATGGGGCAGACGGGTCCTCGAGTGGGTCACAAACGGGTCAACGTTGCCTGGGACCCCCTTCGACCAGATGGAGGGATGACATGCGCAAGGTGACTGGATGCAAAAAGCCATGAACCGTGTTGAGTGGCGTGCCTTGGGAGAGGCCTACGTCCAGCAGTGGATTGACGGCGACGATAAATATACAAATATTCAGGGTGGTAGTATCATTAATCAGCTAATGTTTCTACGATCGAACTGGCAATAGCAACGCATGGTAATTGCACGTACAGTCGAAGACAGAGATAAGTATACAGGGGGCCTCAATAAGGTTGAGATTTTTTTTCAAACTAGTGGACCGAATTTAATAATTCTTTTACAGTTACATAGGTTTAACTTTTATCTATCAAACAGTGAAATAATTTTTGCAATAAGTCAATTAGTTTTTGAGAAAATCTCAACCTTAAAAACTCTCCTGTACACCTTTCTGTGTCTTCCACCGTACCTATTTAACTATCTATTTTTATCAGACTGCCGATAGGAGGAGAATAATGCATTTCACATACATCCTATAAGTACTTACTATGTATGTAAGTTGGTTCCTTAGTCTATTATACTTGTATACATATTTCATAGTGTCGACCGACTGTCGACTATTAGCTTGGTTAATCACGCGAAGAGTTAATTGGTTTAGTTAGTCATAGTTAGTTTAGGTTCTCAACCTTATTTTGTCCACTACTTTGAGAATATATTTTTGCTAGAACCCCCAGTTTTTAATGTAGGTACCATCTATGATCTAGGTACAGTGTGCGAGCCGTAAGCTCAGGTTTGCATTTGTGTGAGTGCACACAGATAGTGTAGAGTGATATTCGGCCTGAGGCGCGGCGCGTCCTACGCATACAAATTTATACACAGCGGGACGCCACCCTGCCGCGCACGCACCGCACTTCACCTCTTGTACCGCTAGCAGCTTGGCGATCACTCACACAAATGTAAACCTGAGCTTACGCCTCGCGCACTGTATCTCGCAAGTCGTTCTTCTGAAACAGCTATTGCCACGTTGAGCTAGGACGATGGGAATCTCAGATTAGTCAATAATGGGAATGCTATCAGAAACCGTTGAACACTCAATCTTACCCACAGACCACTTACCCCATAGACCTCACAGGAGGGCGCCCGTGTCTGCCCGCACATGAGCGCCAAATTGCTTAGCGATAAGTGTAACTTACAGATATAATCGACATGGACGCATCTCTTTAATACGGCACCCCTGTCCCCCGCTTCGTCTCTATGGGCTCATCGTTGACATAATTTTTCGCAAATTTGTATCGATTTCATGTCTATTGAGTAAGTGGTCTGTGATCTTACCTAAGTGAACAGTTGCGAGCCACTGTTACAACAATGCTTGCATTTAGTTTATTAGTATTTTTTTAAATATAGGTACTATTAGTCTACCCACGCCCATTCAGAAGGTACCTCTACCGTCCTACGTCCCATAATTGTAACAAAGCCTTCTACTGCCCCCTGAAAGCCTCCATCCATGCCCACAAAGGGGGCGTTATCGCCCACGTTGAGAACCTATGACTTATATGGTAAACTGATAATTTCGGCATTTTAGAGAATTATGAAACTTATAGATACTTACAAAAGTTTCACAAGATTTCATGTTATAAATAATGTTATAAAGATGGCGCTGCCGCGCTTCGTAAATGTTTTGTCAACATAGTCGAAACTTCAATCCAAACATCAAGCCATGAATTCAATTAAGAAAATGATGCAAAAAAAATTCTAACCGAATGTTAGACATGGTTGTCAGAATATTACTACTATTGTCCGATAGATGGAGTTGCGCAACATCTTTAAGTATGTATAATACAATGAAGATTTTCGGTGGGCGTAGCGTGGCCTGTGGTGGCTCAGTTGGTAAGAGCGTGTCACGGAATGACAAGGTCGCAGGTTGAAGTCCTGGCCACAGCAAGAAATTTTTCATCATGTTTAAAAATGATGCAAAACTAACGTAGGTTGGGTGTCCCAGATACTGCTGGAGAGACGAGATCGAGAAGGACCTGCACCGACGACTGGTCTTTTCGTTGCGGAGGCCAAGATCCCCATTCAGGTACCTGACCCTGCGGAGTACCTATGCAAGTTTCAAGCTCAGAGCAATTATAGAGGTTATAAATGCCAGTAGTCACGCTTGAATCTTGAATCCAATGTGAGTATGGGCGAACGCACCGAGATTTCTAACATCTATTATGATTCTGTCGTTTCCGCTAAGCTTAATGAATCTGTCACGAAGTGTCTTAATCTATTTTAGCTCTAAATTAGATTGTGTAACGGTCACTTGCTGTATAGTTCGTGTTAAGTAAATATATTTAAACCAGGTTACTTAATTCGGTTCACAGTTAACACTGATTAACCTATTGTATAATGGTTAACTACAATTTGACACGAAGTTATTTTTGGTGCAAATCCTTAACTTAACCCGGAGTTCTCTTCTTGGCGCAAGTGCCCCATTAGGAATACGAACTCAGCGTTTCGCAGTCATTCCTCAATCAAATTGTCATTACTTCAAACTAGCAATATTCTAGCAATACTGAAACTTATTAATATATTCTAGAGCAATAAGTCATCAAATCTTCATACCTATATGAGCGAGAAACCTACCAGTACCGACATATTTAATTAAACTCCCGAGGCCAAAGACATGGCCCGCCTTCTGGAAACCCGAATCACTGTTATAATTCCAAGGGTCGCTTGTGCCCACCGCGTGTTAAAGGTTGACCGGGCTAAATTACAAAATCATAGTTTTGTGATTTAACACGGACTTAGATATTTAACAATGTGTTATCTCTTGGTACAAGTGGGCTTAAGAGTTTAAATTATACACTATACATATATCTAAGAGCCATTTGCGCTAAAGTACGGGTTAATAGCGCACAGCTAGCCAAGACTAGTTACAGCTAGACAAGCTAGTAAAGACCCATTCATAATGGAAACAGACACGAGGATATCAACACAATTTTCACGCCGCGCCGGCCAATCAGAGTACATGAATCTATCTGCTAATTGGCTGACGCGAAAATTAATGAGATGTATCGCAAAAAACGCTTTGATTATGAATCCACTGTGTTAACGCATTATTTGACATGAGGTTAACGTTGGTGCAAGACACATTTGTTAATTTATAAGATGGTCGAGCACACCTGGAAAACGTAGTTTGCTATTAATCTTATTAGATTTCAAGGTATTTTGGGTTGGTCCAGGGATGATTGTAGGTAGCAGCGGCCTGCTCGCCTCTGTAGGATCGGCTCCATACAGCGGGTTACGTCATGTAGATAAGCCTGTTATGCTAGTTATATTATAGTCCAAGGCAAGGGCGTCGCCAGCCGATGGCCCAGGCGGGGGCAAGCCGATATAAATTACAGATGTGTGTGAGAACAGGCGACGACGCGGCAGCATGGACGGAATAGGAGAGACAGTAGTACTCTCCTCTCCCAGCTCGCTCTCGACACATCGCCTTTCCAGTAGGTACCTGACTAAGGACTTTGCATTTGGCTGGATATTTTTTTAAATCTCTAGGCGACGCCCTTGGTCCAAGGTACCTACCTTGAACCAAAGGCTTTTAGAAGTCTCAGGTTGCTGTAGGGTTGGGCTAACCTCACAAATGGCGTTTTATAGAGGATCCTCCTCGTGGTCTACTTTTCATATATTTGACACGAGAAACCCAGATGGATAGGAGCCATCAAGCAAGTAAGAGCCATCGCATCTCTAAATTATGCAGTCTTGAGATTCGCGTGTATCCTACATGCACTCGATTGTGTAGGAGGAATGTGTCTACTCTTACTTGGAATGATCTTTGCCGAGACCAGCTGTTGTAATACTGGCATGTATTTTATAGATATTTTGTAGTTCTTTTTACAATTTCTATCTGACTGTCATTATTACATTGTTCATCTCCATTCTTGTCACTTCAATAAATTATCTTCATCAGTACCTACACTATTTTTCTCTTTTATTTACGTATATCTCTGTAAATTCCCAACACCAACAGGATTTTTATTTGGTGTAGGCAATGTAACTGTATGCTGGCTGGGAAAATTATTCAACGGAAGACGCCAGACGTTTCTGTCACCAGACTGAAAGCATTAACCTTTTAAACGTCACGTCATGTTAGAAAGTGATGCACCCGCAACGCCACCATACCTACATGGGATTTTGAAATAATTTGACGTGATAACTTGTCGTGATATCCCGCCATGGCGTTCATGCCACGATTTCCCGTTGTCGGATATGGCAGTCTTTGGCGTTCAATAGGTAACATACAATAACATAAGGGCAAAATATCTTATAGGAGCAACGCGAAAAGTAACATGTCCAAAAGTCTACGTAAGGTATTAGTCTAAAGAAGAAAACAGTTCCGTGTCGTAGAAATTCTAGTCGCCAGAAAAATATAGTTCCATGTGAAATGTCTTGCCTTGCCAGAGATGATGATAATGAGGGTTTTTCAAAGTGACTGTTGTAAGATTTTTTTTAAAGTTGATAATAGATGGCGTTGCACCGAAGTGCGATATCATCGTAACAAAACACGGCACTATGAAAAAAAAATCAATGTCAGCTGAAATTTTATTGGGTTGTTTGTGTAATTTAAATAATACAGTACAAATTCATACTAGGTATGAAATACGAAAAGCCCAAGTTACAAGCAATAACAACGCATTTAATGTTGACATCAGACCAGTCAGTGCCATCTACCGGGGCTAGCGGTACTTTCTTTCTTTTTTAAATGTAACCTTGAAAACCCCGCATTGTGAACGATTTTGTTCTTAGTGTCCTGTTTAATTTAAGTGCCTTGATGCGATGTACGTAACTACTTATAGTACCTATATCTACCTTCTTTAACATCACCAAACTCCATGAAGGTATAAAGAAAGAGTAAATGCAAATTTTCGGCCGCTAATACCTAACACATTACGATTTAGTTCGCATAGTTGCTTTGCGAGTTTAGACATCGTTGGATAAACGTAGCGATATTTAGCCATTCTTGAGGATTATAAGTGTCACCAGCACTCCATGATGACACATAATAAATATGCCAAGTTTAGGCTTATTCTTCTGAAGATGACAAGCAGATTCTCCATCCAAGGTGTCTGATGGTGATCGATGGAACCTCGTCATCGGAAGTACTGAGACGAAGTCAATCCCGTACTGGCAGCTTTTGAAATTATGTCGGCAGTCGTGGTTATATACCTAACCGTGCGTTTGTATTGTACGACGTACGGTTCCATAGAAAACGAGACAGTACGGCAGGTCGAACCGGTTTTGTATGGAGCCAGAGTTAGAAGCTAATACCGTACAGTCTCAACCTTTGAAACGGTTTTGTGGAAGTGTGCCGAAATGGATTAGTGGAAACTCCGATAATCCGTCACCTAGCTGCACCACTCTGCTACCTCTCTCTATAGTTTGTCCGCAATGGTGAAAATTAATGAAGCGGCTTGATAGAACAAATTATGAGAAAAAATATAGTTATCTTATTGCCATCCATGTCATCATACGCAATTTGCATCCTGCCACGGGTTCGCGGCAGCTAAGCATCATCTTGAAGGGCATTACCATGGAAATTCCTATTCTAAGACAGTGTAATTCACTTACATGTCCCGGGTCCTCAGAGTCGCATGCCGTAGCACTTTAATCTCTCAAGGAACCACTATGGTTTTAAGTAGGTACTACTAATATTTCCGATCTTTGTTCAGCAATAAATCGTTTGTACTGGGATAGCTACGCGATGTATGAGCAGAGCGTGTTTTGACGTGACAACGTCTTATAAATTGGTTTGCCGGGTGACACTTCAAGAAACTGCGTTACGCTCCGCTCACGTTATGCGCTCACAATGAGAGCGAGTGAGAGGCACGCGTCCCTTCCACTCGGGCATGGTTAGCCCGCCTAAGAGCGAGAGAGACAGACATAAAAAGTTGTCACGTAAAACTTTCGCCCGTATACCGACTTTACAGGCAACCATTTTTTTTTCGAAGCGATTGGTATTGACTATGTATTTGCGTATATCACAAACCGATTCCAGTAATGACGTGTGTCGTGATACTAAGTTACTTTAATGTACTACGTCAACATTCTCTGTTAGGTAGTCAACTTCCTATGAAATATATTCCTCAACGTACTATACCCACATTCTATGTTAGCTTGCCAGGTTCCTATAAACGAAAATCTGGCTAATTATGTTTTAATATCGTGTGATGAATGATGATGCCTTCATTACTTACAAGATTCGTCACTTTTACAATTTACTTTTCTAACAAAGACAATTTCCAAATCTAAACTTAGCAGGACGGACCACAAACTAACATTTTACTTGTACAGTCGACAGCAGATCAATGGTAACACTTGCAGTACGATTTCAAGTCTTACGACGCAAATAATTACTGTCAAAAGTAAAAAGTGTTACCATTGATCTGCTGTCGACTGTACGATAACCGTTTCACCGTCCGTACTTTGGATTGGACAAGGTGACTTAAACGGTGCTGGGCACGTGAGTTGTGCACATCGATCTACCCGTAACCATGGAGGAACTTAAGTCATTAGGACTCATGCACCCTCGAGACTCGTAAAAATTGCTACCAAGTTAATCTTACTCTAGTAGAGTAACCTTTGGGCCCACCTCACACCGTTCTCCTAACTAGGTAAGGTATGCTAATTTAACAAAAATTTGGTAAATCGATATCACAGGTACCTATAATGTATGTAAATGTAAGTAACCCTATCAATTAGAAGAAGTATAGAAGACAACATGCAAGTAAATAGTGTTGGACGAACAGTTTATTGTCAAGACGTAACATCGACTCCCTTTGCGTATTTTGAGGAAATATTTGATAATGTGTCAGTGTCTATCACAAACGTACATGCAAAATGTGGAACGATCTTACCCCCGACGTCTTTCCACAGAGCTAGTATATATGGGATGCTTCAAGAGTCTCTCAAGGTAACTCTTCGAGGTCGGCAGCAGACCAGCAACCCCTCCAGCTATATCAGCGGCACGTTCGCCCCCTCCCGATTTCTCATTAAAAAACGACTACTATAGTCCGTCAACGTGCTTGCTGCGTCCACGGGGTCTGGCGGGACGAGGGAATACAGTCTCGGAGGGGCTGCGGGCGGGAGGGCAAGCGAGCGCGACGCGCACAGCTGTGCCTCGTCTTCGCCAACCCCTGTACCCCGTGGGCGCGGCAAGCACGATGTTGATGGACTATAAGACCTGGCAATTACGTTCAGCTGTTGAATGACAGTTAATTCCGCGTTGCACATCCTGATATCATGTAAGATTGCGTCGACATTCTCTCCGCAGGAAACAAGCAACAAATGGCATACAACACATACAGTAGGCCGATGGCGGCTTCTAGCAGCTGCGATTCAGGCATACCTCCTAAATATGTTTCTGTAATACTAAATTTCCAAGTCGATTGGCATATTACTGCTTACAAAGCGGGCACAAACTTCAAGTTATAATAAATAACCCCATATCGTCATCCATCTTAGGTTAGGTTAGAGTGCGCTAATTAGTCGCCGTTAAGCGAGGCACCCCGTTCGCTCTTACGCGATGTAGCATATGAACGACAGGGACAGTTGCGTTTAGGATTAGGATTCGACTACGGCTACAGAATTTGCTACAATCATAGACTTATGATGACGGTTTAGCATAGGGGTCAATCTAGCTAGAACAAAGGCAACAACGGTTTACTGTTCTAAACAAAGCCGCCGGTTCATATACTCGATTTATAGAGCCATGCAAATGATTCTATACAAGTAACGAATAGTTTAGTTACTAAATCAATAGCCACTCCACTAAATAATACTAAGGCAATTATAACTAAGATAGAGATGCATGCCGAAATTCTTTAGGAACCATTCTTGTTGGCAGAATGTTCCTAATATGTGAGATCCTCAATATCAAATCCTAATGCTGCTTCAATTCAATCAAATTCATACTTATTACTGATGATGGCTGGACACTTCAGGAGTTGTTTCCGATGGGGTAGTCAGCGATGAATGATGAATGCGAAATTTTTAGATCGACAAAGTATGGCACGCTCTTAATCGTACTGTAACGTTATGTAGCATATAATTCACATAGTGACAGTTGCGTTTAGGTTCAGATTTGGTGACCACGACAGAATTACATCAAATGGCAAGATAAAAGTTATAACAATACGGAACCTGACCGTGAGTTCACCTACTTAATTGTCACAAGGACAAAGCCACTATACAGTACAAGTTCAGTCTAAAACTTACCAAAATAAACCGCGACATTACCATGACCAAGTGAAGTGGGAACATTATGTAAACTTCACTTGGCTGTTTGTATTTGCGTATTTGTTATACTTGCTATGTTTGGTTGGTATGTGTGACAAAATATTCGTCTTATTTGCTTATTCGATACACAATATGTTGACAAACATATCATATTGACAAATATGACAAGCATCCAATAGCGAATACGAATATCCAACTGAAGTGGTAGCATAAGATACTATACTGTATATAGTATCTGCTGGCTACGTTCCAGGAACCCTATGAAGTATAAATAAATACCATCGCCTTACCTACAAAACTGTCGGATTTCTTCATGCATTTGATGTATTAAGCTGGACATAGAAAATGCAACTTGCTGCGAGGCTGCTTCCGGCGAGAGGAGGGGTGGCTAGCATCCTTAATTTATAACCCTATTGTATTCTAATCTGGTTATTGAAAATCATACCGAAACTAACTTAACATCCGTAACTCGGCCATATCAATTTCTCGAACACATTTTAAGCACGATCTTTCTTTTCTCGTGTGACTTTGTGACCAAACCTATTTGTCAGAGTTATTCAGGCCGCCCGTAGGCCTCTGACGTGGCTCAACGACTGCTGCCGAGCGACAATAACCGGGACCAACTGCTTAACATGTCAAGCACGATGCTCCGTGGTCTAGACTGAACATTGCCTGCATAGTGGTATTTTACATGTGCATAATTAGGTAGGCAAAACCGCAGTGGGATGCCGGACCATAATTAGCTGAATAGCTACTAATATATTCCCAGAATTGCGGTATCAGCTATTTAATTATCCTGTGAAGTAGTTTTGCATGTTGCCTTAATTGAAAGTTTTGGAATCAGTCCAGTGGTTTACTTAATAAAGTATGTGCATAGTTTTAGAAGTAGCTACAGACGAATTCGTGTTGTTTGTGAGATCATCCATGGCTCGGTGGACCGAAGATCTAAACGTTGGTGACACCTAGCCGATGGAAAAGTATTTGTGATGTGGTAGTTGTTTCATAAATAGGATCTGTAGTTCTTTTCATAGTAAATTAACTTAACGCAGTTTTGAAGTCAATTAGCACTGATATCTCCGCCGTACTTCGTAGAACAAAGGAGTATCGATCGATGTAGCATTTTACGAGCTGAGACTCAGAGATTATAATTACGACGAGATTCATGCCGACATTCAGAGGCAATTTTGAGCATGAGCTTAGTGATAGTTCGATATCTCCGACGTACTGCGTAGAACAAAGGAGTATCGATCGATGTAGCATTTTACGAGCTGAGATTCAGAAATTATAATTAGGACGAGATTCATGCCGATATTCAGAGGCAATTTTGAGCAAGAGCTCAGTGCGGGCTTGCTCTTACAACTGTCTAATCTATGAAAATTGCCGTAAGAGCGCGCTTACTATCTAGCGCTAAAATTGTATCGGAATCTTTGCGTAAGTGTTACTGCTATCAAGGTATTAACAATAACAACACTGCCTTTCCTACATTTCATAGCCGACAGAAAAATACCTGTTCAACTGCATTATATCCTAAGGATGTGACATATTTCAATATGGTCATCAGTTATTATCAGTGGCTATTACGATTCTCAAAACGATTAAATGATATCATATCATGGCGTGCATGATAGGGACAGTGATATCGCGTTGGTATAGCGGCGTCTCTCTTCAGCACACCATCTCATGATATATGGTTTCAGCGTTTTGAGAACGGTAATAGAGGTGCTGACCTCGGTCAGATTGATGTCAGCAGGGAGTATGGAACGAATGCGTTGGTTTGCGGTTCAATCATTTTCGATATCTCAATTAATACCGAAGATATTAATTAGGCGGTTAAGTCAAGTGGTGGGTGGATGCTCCATCTCTTTTTAGCAAAACGGTATGATGTTTGTTTATATTTTGGGAACTTTCATGATAGTTATATCATATGTTTAACAATAAATAGCATTAAGTTTTTGTATTTTAGTTACTCTTTTTTGTGGTCTTCGAGATTAGCGAGACTGTACGAGAGTAGGAAAGACCTGAAAAGCAGCGTGTCGCTGAGGCCTTTCCTATTCATCTGTAACAATAGGTATTATTATAACTAAGTTACTTTTAAGTTCTAAATTATGTTTCAGATGAATAAATGTCTCTTTATTTATTTATTTATATATGGCGCTACCTCAGTATGACGTCACAACCCCAATACATCGTGTACTGTTTCTGTCTTTTTCTAACACAACTTTTCTAAATGCCTGTGTAGTTATTTCTATTTTCAACTAATTTTATTTTTGATTTCACAGTTGATCATGAATTTGTGTCTACTTTGTAATAATAATGAATAACATTTACCCTGTTAATGTTACAATCATTTTGATTGTATATACTTACTAGTTCAATTAGGCAATCATTTAGCGAATTAATAAATTGATTTAACGAGTTTAAATACAATTTATTCACAATTAACGAATAATTATGTCAAATGGCGGCAACGAGTCATCTTAATTAAGGGCCGTGGAAAACCCTTTCCCACTCATATAAAAATATTTGTACGAAAATACAAAATCACGAAAATGAGGGTTATATTTCTACGATTCTAGATTATCAGAACTCCAACGTGGAAATCTAGATATATTAGGCGTAGTTAATATAGGTACCTACCTCATATGAAAGTTATAATATAATGTAGAGTTATAGCATATGTATATGCATGTTAAGTATACATACCTAACCATATCAAAGTTGTAAACATGCAATATCCTTATCAATAACATGGAAGTTATACATTCAGTCAGTGTTTGTTGATTTTTTTTATGTCGTAAAATATGTATATGATAAACGAACGATTACCTATGTAGGTAAGAAAATTTAAGACTTATAATTGAAAGCACGTCAACCTACTGATAGGTAATAAGGAAACCATTACCTCCTCCTTGCGACAGTCGGCTAAAAATACAGATACCATAGCCTTGTTGCAGATATATAACCAATAGCACATCAAGTGTAACTTAATTCACCCATTGATATTTAACGCAACAGTAACACGCCTATTGCGCTAATTGCGGATTAAATTCAGTGTTAAATCACAAATTGTGCGGCCTTTTGCGATTTAACATGAATTATTCACTATATAACGCTCTCTATTTGCAATTGCGACTAATATAAGAAACAACCAATGAGTTTCCATAAAATGGGTTTCGGAACTAATTTTTCAACTTTAATATGTTGGGATGAAAAAGACCAATCATAAAATTCATCCGAATGGTGAATGAATATTGGAAAATTAGTTCCAAAAACTGTTTTATAAATAAAGAAAAAGGTATTCTCAACCATTACCGAAAGTAATGCAATAAGGTTCAAAGAGCTAGAGGCATAATAAGATGGCTATACAAGTGTATGGCAATCCCGATATATTTTTGATTCCATTAGGGATACTATTCGAATTAACACACTTAAGAGCACTTACCAAAGTAGTCCGGATGCAGCATTCGCCAGAAGTATCTTCAATTCTTTTCTGGTCTATTAATGGTACCTATATATACTTTTGAAAGGCATACGTAAACTACTAACCATATGTATTCTGAATGACGATCCTCGGATTCTCTCCACGCCAGTAACGTTGACTCCAGGTATTTTTTTAAGGTTGTATTTAATAAATGAATTCAAAGATATTGAAAGCCTATCATTATTGAGAATTGTTTCATATAATTTTATGCGAGATTCGGTCTCCTATGTATTTCATTTTATACTTACATAGATTTAAAATGTGAGTAGACCAATGACATAGAGATAAATTAGGTATGTAGTGTGTAAGAGTGTTTTTTAAGGTTTAGACTTATTTATATCACAAGGTATTAGTAAGGACCATAGTTCATCATATTGGTTGATAGATGAGTACATTAAGTACGACATATCCTTTGAAGACAGCATGTTAAATGTCTAAAGATATTTGGATTAGTGTTACAACATAACGGTTCTACCACTGGGTTGTTTTAAGATATCATTGGTTATAAACAAAGTGTGTTTTGCGGTCCCTTTATTGAAAAATAACCTTAAAATTACTTATCGCTACCTTATATTGAGATCAATCGACACCGTAATATTTTCAAAGAAAATATTGCAGCTTTTATATATAGTTTGTGATTTGAATACGTATAGCTACCTGAAGGCAATGAACGCATCTCCCAGTTCGCCGCCTACGATGTGTACACCCCCCTCGGGTATGGAGAGGCCCCGAAAGAAATTCCTAATGTCCAAGGCGTTGGCCGACCACGGCAGGTTTTGCAGTCGAATGATGACACTCATCTTGATGGCGATACCTATGAACAATTGAAAAAAGCCTGTCCATTTCTACATTTGCAATCACATGTCATTCTTGTTGAGTGAAAACAAACAAGATGACAGGACTAGTAACATTAAAACATGGATGTAACTTATCACCTCCTGAATTTACCCCATTTGAAAACATATTAACAAGACAAAACAGGAATTACAGTATTTAACATTGACGATTGAGGTATATTATAGATGGCATAGCATGCAGCCTAGAAGAACAAAAAGTCTCAACCCCAATGTTAAATGCTACCATTTTATCTTGTCAATATGGACCGAGTTTTTTATGAAGGTGCTTGACCTCAACTTTATCTGATAAATATTAGGACTGTTCACTATGGCCTTGAAGACATGTAGGTCTTCCAGCCAAAAGCGCACCAAGTGGAAGGGACTTGAAATACAAAGTGGCCGGGGCCCACACAGGATGTTGACTCTGTATGCACACCTAGGCCACTGCCGTCCTGCGTGGTTCAGCAGTGTCAGCAGTACGGAGAGGTAGCGCTGTGGCTCGTTCGTATAACACCATACGAGATAGATCGATTTACAGACCCTTGTATATCAAGCCTTGTGCTACAACAGTTTGAGATTGTATCACAAGTGTTACTCTTACTATTGTATGATGTGTTGTCATGTGTATATTCTCAAAAACACCTTCATCTTGTACGGTACAGGATGAAGGATTCCGCTATTCAGGTTCTACGAATCGCCATGCCACCAGTATATGTTGGCCTAACTTAAGCATGACCAAGTTAGCCGAAGTTGGGTCAACCTATACTGGTGGTTTGTCGATTCAATTCCGATCTTTGCATAATCAGGGGGTCGTTCTTGTCATACATACCTAACAATGACTGTGATAAAATTGAGTTTGGTCGATTGTTTTAGTTATAAAGTTTAGAAAATTCACATCAAACAGATCTAACAATAGTATAGCTATTGCACAATTATGTTGTAGGCGTTTTGATTCCAGGAAATAAAGATTAGGTATTTGTATATTCACAGGAAATGCACATACATTCCGATACATGTTATTATCATTTATCATTATTATTAAGTTATTATGTTCATTTTGAGAATCACAGTCACCACACTAATACTAAACCAAAAGGGGTCATAAATACGGCAGGTAAACACTAATTACAGTAAAATTCGTGCAAAAAATACCATGTTCATGATAATGTGCGCGCTATGAGGAAAAATGGGATGCTTGGTTGAATTACCAACCAGAAACACCTCCAGTTGTAGCCGAATCAAGTGAATTATACGACTTACTTTATTACCAACGAATAATAATATATCTATGCACACTTTATGCTGGTTTAGTCACAGGATCTCCGAAGATTTCAATCTTTTCGCAATATAATGTTTCGACGCCATGAACTCATGACATAATTTCATTCACTTACCTAAATAAACGCTAGAAACCACTCAAACACGAATTTACAAATGCAGAGACATTTTTACACAAAACTAGTTCACAATGGGGTAAATATCGAATCCACAAATTCAGAAATCATTCGTAAAAATGCGGACGCCGCGAAGAGCAGACACAATGGCGAATTTGAGAATGGAAAATGAAACAAAATGGCGGCGTGCACATACTCGATAGTGCTGCGCCCGTTTAATAGCAGGATATTCGTGTAAATAAAATCAGGAGATCACTAATAAAACTTTTTTTTTAATAAACGCGATTTAAACTTGTCCGTAACTTTTTATTATAGCTTGATTTCGCTATTATACAATGATCTGTCAAATTAAATCACCGTTTATGTCGTTTTTACTTTTATCAATAACCACCGATGTATGTACGCCACATGAAGCAATAAATTGATTTGATTTTGATATGATATTTCTTTGTTATTGTAAAAAGTTAATTTGCTTAAAACAACAAAGGAGAAGGAGCTATATTATTCTCAATTCGTCAATCTCCTGGAAATTTAAAATGATTTGTCTATGGCATTGGTAGAATTAATTTGGTAGTTTCAATAGAAATTAGTTGGCAACACCTAAATTGTTAGTGTTGCCAAATATTAGGTTAATTGCCGAAAGTTGAGGAAATCCAGAAAAAAAATTAAAAATTTCTACCTACTACTAAATAAAAATAACCCGAGAGTTAACGAGTTAACTTGTCTGTCAATAATTTGTCAATCGCTACGGGATGAGTTATGAAATGCGAGTTCACTGGGCATTGCAAATTATTTTATGTCGAATTCGTAGGTACTACTGTACTGCACCAATCTCAGAGAAATAAGGACGGGAGTTGCCTTACCTATCTTTAGCCGTACACATTTTTCTGCCACTTTTTGGGGGAGGTGAGGTAAACACGTACAGCACACATCTGCACATTGCTGCACATTCGCAACAAAATTTGCCACGTCCATATAAACGCACACGAAAATAATATCGTCACACAAAGATAAAACACGCACGCAAATAAACATTTCGTCGTAATTACACTAATGTTTACGACAACCACAAACGAAAAATTAGTGATGTGCTATGTACAAAGAACGATTGAATTGAATGGTGAAGGAACGAATGAAGTTTGATTATAGATTATTATTTTTGGTCTTTTAAATAGTTTGTACTAGCTTTTCTCGCGGCTTTGCCTACGTGAATTTCGGTTATAGATGTTCTATTCAAAATACATTTTTCCTAGGGAACTATACTTTTTTCCGGAACACAAAGTATCCATATGCTAATCCAGCCTACATAAATATATAAATCCATAATCCTTGAACGGTCACGGTGTGACCTTTCGATTGACTAAAAAAAAATACAGTACATTTCCAAATAATATTACAATGAAATTACAGTACTTTAGACGTTGGATAAGGTATATAAAGAAAGAAAACATTATGTATTACTTTATCCCTTGATAATTTTGAAGAAAAAAAAATGGAATTTAAAAAAAAATCACATGAACTACGACCCAATTGGAGAGAGAAAGAGTGAGACGAGGAAATAATTAATAATTTGTTCGTGTTTTCGTACATTTTTGCAGAAATCAAGTCTTTTTGGGCATAAATTAGGCAAAATAAGTTACAATGACCTAAATAAAAATTACAGTAGACCCATGTACTGTATTTTTATCATTACAATAATAATAGTATACAGTAAAACAGTCAAAATTACAGTAGATGTATCTGGAAGCACTGCCTATACCATACGTGTTGTCGACTGGTTGGTTCCGCGGGCATAGAAAAAAACCCACTTGTTTATTTTATAAAGTTAGGTAGTTGTCAGTGTGTAGAAATAGAGACAGGTTTTCATTTTCATTGTAATTTTAATTATTATAGTATTTCGATTCATCCGAGTTTCCATTTGCCTGATCCATCCGCAACAATCCACATCAGTAGTTGCCCCAAAAAGAACTGCCGTTTAGGTACTAATGGAAATGAACGTTTCATTGCAATGAAACAGTAATAAGTATAGGGAAAATGTATATTTTTTACTTCAAGTTAAACTTCATTCATTTCATTCGTTCATTTATTGGTTTGCGTGTTGCCCATCACTACTCTAAGCAACCTCGTACTAAGAGATTTTGTATCCTCGTACCAAGAGATTTTCGGCGTTTAGACTTGAAAAACAAAATGAGTTTTATGATGTTTTAGTAGTATAAATTCATAATTAAATTGCTAATGAATGATCAAAAACACTGTCTTTTCTAAAATTTGATGTTTCTGATCGCCTTTTACATGAAACCACTGCACAATTAACCATTTTCGGGAGCTGTGTTCAGCGATACGTACGGAAGCAAAATGACGGCCGGTCGCAGCAACTAGTTTTTATAAACGGCGATGAACGATTCGTGCATGTACCTCGGCAGAGGGGAACGCCAGCGCTTGCGTACTCCCGTCATTATTTCTCTGAGGCACCAATACTACTGTACACGCTACAACACGGAAGAGTGAACAATATTTATAGCATTGCTCGCACTCGCAATAGCGCGGACTTGGCATACAACGCTTTCACATCAGTTAATCCCTCGTTACTAAGATACAAGACGAGCTCTCTCTTGTTGCGATAGCTCTCTATCGCGCGGGAATAGAGTGGCAGTGGCACGCGTGATTAGCGTAAACGTATCCATTTCCATGAATCATGAGAGATTGACAACACGCCAGGCGTCTGGTGGCTTTCGCGATAGAGCTCGCTTGTAAAGGTACCTAATCCTCTTTGTTGAAGATCGTCATTTGGGGTAATTTAAAAGTAAGCATGCAACATTATTATAAATTATTTTATTTTATCTGTCAGTGTCTGAACCAAAACTGTCATTGGGATTTGGATTGTTTTATCGAATTTGCGAAAAAAATTGGTGCAAGAACTCGAGAATCACGATAAAATAGATTAATTACTTTAAGAATCTGCTGTGTTAATAAACGTAAGTGTATTTTCTTATTATTTAAATCGTGTACATACTAAAACAACATCAAAAGAAAGCGTAAAGATCATCACGTAAATAACTTCAATATTATGCTAGGTTTTGCTATTTTATTTGGAAATATTGGAATAAAAATGCATAATGTAATTATAGAAAATATTTCAATACGTGCCCTACTCATATTCCGTCCGAATTTTAATATAAAATTGTTAGTATTTAGTTGCAATGCTATCATAATTTTTGTGTAATTTCATACATATCGCTCATCAAAAACATTGGTAAGTAATATTAAAATGTAATGTAAGATAATGTAATATTTCTATTTACTTTGAGAGTTCTCACTCCTCTAATTAGAGCAAATAATAATACTAAAGGGATGAAAATTAAAAAAAAGTCATTACACATTGACCCTAGAGTTTATTACCCCTAAAAATCCTTCATTTGGAGGTCAATGACATAGTCATGACCACCCTGAATTAATACCCTAATGTTTCTTATTATTCTTGCAGTATAGTATTAGTCCAAATTAGGTTCTACTAATATATGTATAACTTGCCACAAATATTTTTATTATTAAATGATTGTTTATGAAAAAGAAAATTGTACAATATTTTGTCATTAGTAATTTTCTTCTTGAAAGCTTAGTAGGAGTGACCAATACCATAATAATCTAGAGGTGGGAATTAAATTTTCATCATTTGATTTCTTTAATGGGCTCATAGTCCAGTTGCGAGTACACGTTGAAAACGACCATACATGTTATGCAAAGTCGTGCGAGGTCAGTACCTGGATGGGTGACTGTTAGTGACATTTTCATCTGAGCCCCTCCGTGCCTCAGAAAGCACATTAAGCAGTTGGTCCTGGTTGCTGTAGTTTAACAGCAGGCCATGTCATAGGCCTGATGGCTGCCTAAATATAACTCTGACAAATAGGTTTGGTTACTAAACCGCATGATAAGAGAGAAAGATCATTATATCTGCTGAAAGTTTTTTGACATTTTTCTCCTCCTCAGGCATGTATAAACACGTACCTGTAACTATTAATTATAAAAATACTATTCTGCATCTGAAAATCAATTATATTTTTCAGGTACAACAGAATCAAAGCTTCCAAAAATACAAATAGTTCATTAGTAAAATAAGTATGAAGTGGTTACTATAAAGTACTTTTGCTCAATATTTAAGTAGAAGTGGTAGGTAGATATATAGTTTGTGAGTGTGGTGTGACAAGTGACGATAAATGTGTGATCGATATCCCGGCTACCTGTTTGGTGGCACCCCTGTTAGCAGCTGGGAGAGGGGTTACAATCCTATGGAAAATGTGAGTATAACTATACCTAATTTAAGATTTTTTTAAAAATTATTGTGGCTTTGACCAAATTGCCGTTTATCACCCTATAAGAAATACAATTTATGATCCACCACACGGGCCTATTGCGGATTGTCGGATTAAACATGCCTTAGATTTTTTATACGGCACATAGGTTTCATCACAATGTTTTTCTTCATCATTTTCAATTTGGTAAATGTACATGAGTTTTACGAAAAAAATTGAGGAAAACTCATTAGTTTAACATGGCTATTGCGGTTCTCAAGGTGGGGTTCTCAAATCGATGAAATCATACCATGTCATAGCGTGCATGATAGGGACAGTGCTATTGCGGTGTCTCTGTTCGGCATGGTATGACATGGTACGATTTGATTGAATGATTGATTTGAGAACAGTAATAGGCTGGCCGGGGATTGAACCTGGGCCTGTGACCTAATGACAGCGCCACCAAGCCGTCGCTCGGCAATAGATCTTGGAAATATTTAAACAAAATCATCTTTAGAATAAGCCACATAGATTTTACATCAACATCTAGATGGCTATCTCAAAAAGCTAGTTTTTGTTTGTTTCTGAGATCTCACAAGTTTTTCTTTATTCTCTTTAATTTCAATTTTGTTTAGTGTTTTAATTAAACTTATTATTCTTGTGTTAATGCAGTGTATATTCTGCGAGTTGAATTTTTTCTCTAATTAACAAGTAAGTTGGTTTCATTTGTGTATGTATAGTGGAAGTCAGGAAATCCTTATCAGTATTCCATTTGATTTTAAGGGCTTGACATGAGCCTATACTAGAGCCGCCAATCTTAAAAAATGATATATTCCTTATATTATCAATATTATTAAAAAGGCTATGTAGAAAATATATATTAGGATAATTACTATTTTTTCCCGACTGCGCAAGAAGGAGGGTTATGTTATTCGACTGTATGTATGTATGTCTAATTATTTGGCACACCCTAAAGCCTAAACGGATAGATGAATTTTAACATATGAGCTAACTTACGTCTTGATTGTAGAAGTGACATAGGCATGGGCGTACCCAGATTCTGGGCCGGGGGGAGGGGGGGGGGGGGGGGGGCAATTGTTTTATAAGCTAGGTGCTTATAGAAAGAACGAACGCGCCGCGTAATTTTTGGTTGTAAACATATTGTATTGCAAACAAATGGCAAAAAATTCGTTTTCTTATTTTTTTTCGATAAATGTACTAGATAAGATACTTATTTATTTATTTATTTTATAAGGAGCACCAACGCAAAAATCACAAACATTACTCTATTTGCAGACAGGTGTTCAGTCCAGTTCTGTGTGACCCTCACAATAGCAGGTGCCCACAGCATCACACAATATATAATATACCTAGTATAATTGCGACAAGCTAAGTTGTAGTTCACAAATATGCCCAAAACGGCCGTTTTTCGTAATTATACGAACTGCAACTTACCGAAATTGAATCACGTTATAAATAAGCATTTAAAAATAGGATTTATCGTAACAAAGATTTTCTACATAGCTTTTTTAATAAAATTTATTAAAATGGCAGATATTTTTTTTAAAAATTGGCGGCGCTAGTTTGTTTAATCAGACCCTTAAGTACATCATCATCATCAGCCCGTATCAGTCCACTGCTGGACGTAGGCCTCTCCCAAAGCGCGCCACTCAACCCTACTCTCGCCATCTTGCGAAAGTCATCCCTCCATCTGGTCGGGGGCGTCCCACACTAAGTACATAAGTACAAATTTTGACTCTACCTAACTAATAATCTGTGGTGTAGTCCAAAAATTAGCCAAAAAAGATCGCGAGTGACGCTGACGGTTCAAAATCCATTATTAATGACCTCGGCAAACGGTTGCGAATCGCATTTACATTGGAAACATGCCAGCCTCTTGTCCACTAGCGCCTACGGAACTCCTAGACCTAGGCTTACTTTACCCTACACAGCATTACGATGGGTTTTTAGTTTTTACAAGTCATTTTTTAATATTTTATTAGAATATGATGAAAAAAATCTTGATGTGGGCAGGACTTGAACCTGCGACCTTGTCATTCCGTGACACGCTCCCACCAACTGAGCCACCACAGGCCATGCCACGCTAACCGAAAATCTTCATCGCTTTATACATACTTAAAGGGTATGTTACGCAACTCCATCTATCGGACCAATTTTTTTTCATCATGTTCTAATTTATTCACCGAGCATGGATAATGCGTAATTCAAATTCTATTTAATATTTGCTTAAAAGTCTTGATTTTTTGTGTACGGACAACAGCTGACTTGCAGTACGATTTTAAATCTTACGACGCAGATAATAAGAACGGCCCAAAGTCCACAATGTTACACTTGATCTGCTGTTAGCTGTACCTACTCTAATTCTCTGCAAATAGAGTAATGTTTGTGATTTTTGCGTTGGTGCTCCTTATAAAAAAAAATAAAAAAAAATAAAAACTACCTATCTATTAGTGAAATAATATTTACAATGAGTCAAGTAGTTCTTGTGAAAATCTCAACCTTATTGCTTAGTCTTAGAATTAAAACTATAGGCTGTTATTCATAAACGTGATTTAAAGTTACGCCACTGTTTAGCCACCCTGTCCCTTTCTATCTTAACCTTTTTTAACGAAATTATTATACCCATATAAACGGATATCACTCACTTATACTATTAAAGTCGCAATGCGCGAAGAAACGTCACCGGCGACGCGGGCGCGGCGCGCTCACTTTGTAAACGACCGTCAAAATCGGTCCAAACGGTCGGTCTAATTTCAGAATTCAACAATATGTATAAGTGAGTGATATCCGTTTATATGTAACAACTTGTTGAGGTCCCCTATATACTTTCCTCTGTATTCGACTGTATCCATAAAAGGTTTTAACGGAAAAGGGGAAGTCGAAAGGGGATATTCTGTAACTGAACAATTTTTGTTGGACTTTTCAGTAAATTAAAATAAATGAGTGCGTAATGCAAGTTCGATCTACAATTGTTCGATGAATGTTTTATCGACAGAACGATTAATCGAAGAATTGTTGTTCGACTGAACTCCTGTGCGACGAACGTTTGTTCGAAAACATGATTTATCGAAGAACCATGTTCGCGGCTTATGGGTGGCCCAAGGGCCACCCCGCCGCACCTTAACCTACTGTCACAACTTCGTATTTGGTGCGATATTGTTTATTTATTATAAATGAGTTTTTAATAAAACTCATTTATAATAAATGAACTGCTAATGCAGTTCTTCGATAAATCATGTTTTCGAACAAACGTTCGTCGCACAAAAGTTCTTTCGAACTGCAATTCTTCGATTAATCGTTCTGTCGATCAAACATTCATCGAACAATTGTAGATCGAACTTGCATTACGCACCCAAAATAAATGTCGGTACCTTACCTATGTTATTCGTACATTACCTATGTTATTGTACCTTAACTATAGCATTGATGAATGCCTACCTACTATCACGGATGTAAAGAGTTGATTGACGTTATTTAATGCTGGATGATCGTATTTGTTGACATGTGAATTAATTAATGAACTGTATTGTATTTTAATTATTATTGTTATTTTTTGTAAATTGACATTGATTGTAGGTATTGTAACGTTGCACGTTTTCTGAAGCTACCTGCAAGCAGATAGTTAGGACGATTTTAACAGCATAGCTCCGTTTCTTGACGAGCGGCGCCTCCTCGCGTCGATTGCGTCCGATTACCGCGATTTTCATTGCTTCTTAATTCATATTTTTCATGCATTCCAATACAATGTAGAAATTGTTTGTGAATAAATAAACTGAAACTGTTATCGTAACTAATTTCGAAGGGCCCGATTACGTTATCACAAAACAATCGTCCACCGAACGCAACGCAAAGGTCATGAGTCTATTTCTTTTCTTGGAATCAATTTACTTGTAGCTCTCACGTTTACCTGAAGAATATTAAGTAGGAAAGGTGTTCCTTTACTACAGAAAAAAACCTACAGACGCGATTTCCAATCCTTTTGAAATGAAATGAAATTTATTAATTGTACGTATACGATACTTACATTCTAGCTACAAATTCACTAGTCCCCACACTAGGATACCCTGTGTCGTGGGAGACTAGTTTCTTCCCTAGGTACATAGTGAAAAATACGCAAATATCACAAGTACAATCGATTGCACAGAACGAATTATAAACATAATTAAGTAGGTACACTAATATAATAATATAACTTAATAGATATCACATTCAATATTGAAATAAAGGCTTTTTTTAAATAAGATTCTGGTGCGTTTGATCTTAATACATATCTCGCTTTATGGGGACGTGAATCAATACGTCCATAGAAAACTATTTCGTAGTAGGTATAGAAAATGGAGCCTCTAATCTAAGGGTTGACAATTCCTCAAAATCTTGAAACTGTTGTAGAACATTGTATAAAAGTTAACAATAGTCATTTGTTTAAATTCGTAAAAGATGGGTGGGTAATTAAACAGTGTACTTAAACCGAAGCCCAAATCAAGTGTCTTATTTTGTAAACAAAAACTACCCTACACCACTAACATTTTAAGCAGTTCTGTGATTATTGCGTAGTTATTTTCACATTATTAGATCCGATGCCTTTATTTTTGCGACGATGAACAGGTTCGATCAATCAGTTCCTTCAGTGTTACATTACATTACAACAGGTACTTAGACGATCATATTTGTTTACAAAATAAGACACTTGGTTTGGGCTGCGGTATAATTTACCTTAGTACACAGTAGAATCATTTCATTTCATTTATTTGCCTTCAATTGCAGGTTATTATACAGAGATTTTATACATATATTAAATAAAGTGCCGATACAATTTTACCCAATCTTGGGTGTAGCAAAATAAAACTTACTTAACAAAATTATTATTATAAATTTGATATTAATGTCAATAATTATAATGTCAAGCTCATCACCATTATTGAAGCCAATATTATTACAACACAAATTAAGTCAAAACTTCACACAGTCATATTAGATATAGGTAAGTACTCGGATTAATGTCAATCGCAACCTCGGCTATCCTCCAAAAACTCATTTAAGTCGTAAGGACAAATCTCAAGCAGCAAGTCTTTGATTAATCCTGTATTAAAACTATCTACTAGCTATAATAATAATTTTTACAATCGGTCAAGTAGAAGATTCACGAAAGAAATATGTAGGTAATATTAATAATAATAATAAAATAATAATAAAAATCTTTATTCATCTCACATCAAAGAATGGTAATATGTTATTATTAATTAGATTGTATAGATAGGGACCCAGGAAGCAGAATAATCTGTGAGAAAATCTCGTGTTAAATCGAATAGGAGAACAAACCGTAGCTTTTCTACGCTTGTCTTTAAAGCTATCAGGATCATAATTTAGAAGCTATATACGGCTACGGAAAACAATGCGGGAGTTTTTAGGCATGTAAAAAGTTGTATTTCACCACTATCTATTTTAATTTTTTGGGAGAGTCTGGCAGTATGCCTACCATTAATGTACAAAAATCTGGAGCTAAAATGTGTCAAGGATAAGGTTTTTGGAAGGATTCCATAAGAATAAACAGGTCATGAGTTTCGTCATACTGCGTAACTTACGCGTTGGTCATAGCGATATTCCTACGCCGTTAGCCGGCCGTAACCTAACACCACTAGTGATGACCTTATTAGTTTACTAATAATTACGAACCATATAACTAAAAATTATTATTATTATGTATCTATCCAGGTATCACGGGTTTCAGAAAACCCGGTCCTTTGGAAGGCTTGCACGGAGACATAGGTCCAATTATTATTATTATTATTATATTACGAAATTAAATAACGTTCAAATTAATGGAATATTTTTTTTTAATAATTTAATATAGATTTATGGATAATAATAAAATTGTAGTGCCTCTGACATTATTGTAGTGCCCTTGCAGGGTACCATATGCGAACTCTGTTAATTAAGACCTAATATTTAAGGCTTATTTAATCATAATATGGTAACACACTAAAAGACATTGCCACATTTCAATGGAGCTTTGCCCCATTGAAATGTGGCAATGTTTGTTTTCTAAGGGAGTGTGAAAGTGACACAAATACGGTTTAAGGGAAGAAGTAATGCAGCCCCGGATCTAGGGGGGGGGGCAAACCGGGGCACCTGCCCCGGGCGGCAGTTTCATGGGGCGCCAAAATCATCATCACGTCATGTAAAATGTAGCAAGATTAGACATAAAAAATGCTGAACCCTAAAAATTTAAAAGATGTGAAGTCTATCGTCGTTCCTGGTTATATGTACTTACGATGATAGTCATCATTTAGGATATTTTTTAATAAGATTGTTTCGATTAGAATATATAATTTTTTAAGATTGGGGGCGCCACTCTAGGAAACTAACTACGGTGCTATTCCAGGAAATTTATCTCAAATGCTGGAGAGAGGGGCGCCACTACCAAGTTTTGCCCCGGTTCGAAATAATCCTAGATCCGGGGCTGAGTAATGGTAAACTATGTTTAAAAGGCTAACATCTATAAAAATACTAGTGTTTAATTGCAATTCAATTTCTATCAGAAAAGTTTAGTCGTTAGACAGAACAAGGTTTTAGAGTATTTAAAGCGTACAAAGTCCGTAGTAATTTAACGCGGTTTCACAAAACCATTGCAATGTCAGACGTAATTCCACACCATAGAGTGCCTGTGTTACACTTGATGTACTAGTTTGCAACAGTTTTGATATTCTACCCTAACGGCCTAAATGTAACGAATGCAGTTAAATGTGTCAACGTGTTTGGGATCTTTTGTCATAGCCAAGAGTGGGCGCTACTACGTTTCTAAATCTCATTTTATTCGCTATTTTGGTCGACCGCGACTTTCATCCTTTTCGTTATCGTTTATGGATATCGATACATTACTGCAATATTTTCGCAAGTTTTAATAAACGACAAAGAAACGCAGTAATTTAAATTCATGTGTCAAAATGAAAACGATATAATTTCGCAGTAGTTGTACTAAGGTTGGGCGTTTGATCTACAGCTTTCATTATTTTATGATCAAATGTGTCGATTTTTTTTGGACATATCGATCTCAATAAATGCTGAAATTGCTAAATTATTTCCTTAAAATCGCGGTGTCAAGTTGAAATTCAGCCCGCTGATTGGCTGGTGTGAAAATTGTGGTGTGAAAAAACGGGTTCTGGCCGAGATTCTCAATGTAGTGTAAGAATAAGTACCACGAAGACCTCAATAAGGTTGAGTAGGTATTTATCAAAAACTTCTGATATATATCTTGTATGAATAACTACTTCGGTTTAGACATAATTTTCATTTTGAAAGACATGGAAAGTGTATGTTTGCGATTATTTTCTATCAAGCGAAGTTTGTCCAATCGTGTATCGGATTCATCAGTCTCTAAATAGACACCTCAAGATTGCTATATATTTGTTCAGACGTTTAATTTTAGTAGTTGGTGCCGTAGCCTTCACAGAAAAACTGAAAATCCGCGCATACGAAGCCTTAAACGATGAATCTCACTTAAGCGAGAATCGAGCGAGTACTTAAAGCGTAACAATAGTAGTGGTTTAAGTTACAGGTCAGGGCCGAATATTTCGTCCCAGTTTTTCGTCTGATTGTAAAGTTTATTACGTGCGCGCTGTTTGTTTCAAATTGGTATTTTTCATTGCGGTAGCTGCGGCACTCGTGTTTATTAGTTTATTTATTGCTTTTACGGGGACTTTAATTTTTTAAATACATTTTATTTATACTAGCTTTACTAGGTCGGGGGTTATTGGGAACTGCGATGTCATTATGCACTATGGATATGATTGTTACTCGACTGTTGAAAAGAGGTAACTTTCCTCTTTCGTTTTTCGAGTGTGTGTTTGAATGTTGGTTCCTTAGTAGCCTCCTGTACCTTTAAAGGCTTGATAAATTTTAATGTATGAGGATTTACGTAATTTTACGGAATGCTGTCAAATTTAAGGAAAATATCGTAATGAAATCTGCATGCTTGAGAACAAATATGAAGTCTATTATATAATAATATCTATTAATTCGCGCTGTGCACGCGTAGTGGATCATGGCCCGAGCTCCCTTTATTTAAGGCTCCTCCAATGGGGACATTTAAATAGGCTTCTGTTTGCTAATTAAATAAAACTTATCCAATCCCCGTCTATATAGGTCAATAATTTACTGCACCCTCCAACCTCCTGTGTCCGGTAATCTACCACCCTCGTCTATCCTCTTCGTCACCCTCTCTACTGTGGTACTGTCAATCTTGTCCTCTCTTGGCTGTTCGTACACATCAAGTGTAACACTTTGTACCGTTCTTATTATCTGCGTCGTAAGAGTTGAAATCGTACTGCAAGTAAAAGTAAAATTCATTTATTCGCAAGAATATAGGTTACAAGGTTCTTTAAAATTATCGTTTACAATTCCACTATACTCTACCACAAGGTGGTGCGCAAATATTTGGTTGAGTTTAATTTTATGTACTTGTATAGTCATTATATTTCAAGCTAAAAGTCATTTCTCTGATATAATATGAAGAATAATGTTATTAAATGTCAAACTTTGTACTCCAAAAATTCCTTAACGCTATAAAAACAGCGATTCAGAAGTCACACATTAAGAGTCTTCCATGAGCCAACTAGCGCCGCCAATCTTGAAAAAATAATATCTTCCGATGATATGATCAATTTTATTAAAAAAGCTATTTACAAAATGTTTATTAGGATGAATATTATTTTTTAAATGCTTATTTATAACGTGATTCAATTTCGGTAAGTTGTAGTTCGCATAATTGCGAAAAATGGCCGTTTTTGGCACATTTGTGAACTACAACTTAGCTCGTCGTTTATGCCATGTATTGTACATTGAAAAATAGTATTCATTCTATTAAACATTTTGGTAAATAGCTTTTTTAATAAAATTTATTAAAATGGAAGATATTATTTTTTTTTAAGATTGGCGGCTCATAAGACAAACTTGTGAGTTCAGATGGCAGTTTATTATAATTTTTTAAAGCCATACAATAAACATTCAAGTGTTACCATTGATCTGCTGTTGTCCGTACATATTAAAATAAGCTAATAATAACAATCGTCTCTAATCCCGTTCCAGCAAATCCAACATCAGTACCGAGGTCGTCTAGGCTACGGCCCTCGGTGCTGGGGCAGCATGTCCGAGGGAGGAGGGCTCTCCGCCGCGGGAGGAGACAACTGCAAGACCAACCTCATCGTCAACTACCTCCCCCAGACCATGACCGAGAAGGACCTGTATGCCATGTTCATGTCAATAGGACCCATCGAGAGCTGTCGCGTTATGAAGGATTTCAAGGTAAGAGTCACTACTAGCTACGAGTAGATATTATAATGTAGGGGGCCTCAACTCCAAGACCAACCTCATCGCCGACCTCCCCCAAACCATGATCAAGAAGGACCTGTATGCCATGTTCATGTCCATAGGACCCATCGAGAGCTGTCGAGTTATGAAGGACAGGTAGATATTATAATAAAAATTGATAGTCAAAAACAAACAAAAAACAGGCTTTTCTCAATAAAAAGGTGAAAAATTGGTAACTGCCCAGGATTCTGAACAATTTTGGTTTGCTGCAATTTTCTATCTCAAGGGAGTGTTTTGCAACTTTCACACTTTGTTAAAAACCGTTGAGTTCGAAAGTGACAGTGGCTTAAATCGTGGAATAACTTTTAAGTCACGTTTGTGGCTAACAGTATCAGTGTTAGGGCCGACGCTCAACGCCACAGCGCGGCACCGTGCCGTCGCACGTAGCTGCGTGTTACGGCGCCCAGCATCACCGGCCACCGGTGCACGCTGTCGGACGGGCCAGTCTCCGGCGGAAGGCGTCGTGCCCGCGTCCACAGGCGCGGTACATGGTTCTTCCGCCACCCCGCCCGCAGCCCCTCCGAGACCATATTACCTCGTCCCCGACAACCCCTGGACCCCGTAGGCGCGGCAAGCACGACGTTGACAATAGGGGAGTTATTTTGGTTACAGGTTAATGTTAGTTAATGTTCCGTAATGTTACAGACTGGCTACAGCTACGGTTTCGGTTTTGTCAACTTCACGCGGGAAGAGGACGCCGCGAGAGCAATAGACACCTTCAACGGGTACCAGCTCAGAAATAAACGGTTAAAGGTAACAGTTTGATTACAATTGCAGTATAGAAAGAACAAAGCCTGCCCGTAACAGTAGTCAATTAAAACACGATGAAACATGTTGAGGATGATCCAAAAATTAACAGCTTTTAAAATAGTCTGAATAATATTATGGACAAATTAGAACATGATATCGCGCCATGTTAAACATACCTGGTTGCTGCTATCCTTCCTTCTTCCGTATTCGTCTCCTCCTGCTGGCGGGCCGGAGGTTTCTAATACCTTTATTAATTGATAAAAACAAACCGAACGGTAACACCGTTAAAAATATGCACCACAGAAACGTGGTGAAATTGTTTTATCTTTCACTTTTATAAGTAAAGATTTGCAAATACTTTGCTACGTATAATATGACTAAAATAAATTAAATTCGGTCAACCTCACGCTAGGTTAGGTTAGGCGACCGCACTGGTCGGGAAATGACAATGCCAGATTCTGCCCCACCATCAACCGCAAGTTGTACAAGATAACGAATAAATGTAAAAGTATCTCCGTTTTTTACTAAAATTATTGGTTTAAATTAAAGTTATGTACAAGTTGCGATAACGGCTTAATTAAGAATTCAGAAAATAGTAAGAAATCCAAGCGAATTATTCATTGTTTTTGTTATTCTTTTATAGGAGTGGCGAGAGTATTAGAAAATGATACTGATTATGATTTTTCAATATGAAACCTGTAATAAGTCCCCACCAAAATGATAGGTACAGCTTAAATGGTCACGTAGTTTTGTAGGTGGGGCAAAGCTCCATTGAAATGCGTCAATGTCTGTTAATGCCAATTGTTTATTAGGCTTCGAATTACGGTACAGGATTTAATATATTTTAAAACCAGCTAACTTAGATATGTTCAAAGGCCTATGAGTACGATGAATTGAATGAAAGCTTTATTGTAGCAGCCATCGCCGGCTGTCATGCCACAGTATGCAAGAGAGTGGTGTCCCTGATGCGCAGAGTAAGAAACTGTCCCTGAATGCTGTATCTAATGAACCATGCTGCGCAATCTGGAGGCATTGGGCTAACACGCATATGCCTTCAGATTGCTTTGCAACTGAAAGATTATTTTAAGTACTAACTTAGTTATTAAGCTTAAGAGCCTTCATAGAGCCAACTATCGCCGCCAATCTTAAAAAAATAATATCTTCCAATATAATCAATTTTATTAAAAAAGCTATTTACAAAATGTTTATTACGATAAGTACTATTTTTCTTCAATATACAATACATGGCATAATTGCGACAAGCTAAGTTGTAGTTCACAAATGTGCCAAAAACGGCCGTTTTTCGCAATTATGCGAACTACAACTTACTGACATTGAATCACGTTATAAATAAGCATTTAAAAAATAGTATTTATCATAATAAACATTTCGTAAATAGCTTTTTTAATAAAATTGGTTATATTGGAAGATATTATTTTTTTAAGATTGGCGGCGCTAGTTGGCTCTAGGAAGGCCCTTAATGTATACTAACACACAATATGGACGGGTCTTATTAAAAAATGTAACTTGTGGACGGAATTTTTGCTGGACTATGCAAAAATAACACATAAACCTGTTTCCTAGGTATCCTATGCCCGTCCGTCAGGTGAGGAGATAAAAGAGACGAACCTGTACGTGACGAACCTCCCGCGCGCCATCACCGAGCAGCAGCTAGAGACCATATTCGGCAAGTACGGGCGCATCGTGCAGAAACACATCCTCCGCGACAAGAGCAATGGGACACCGCGCGGCGTCGCCTTCGTTAGGTAAGCTTCATCATCAGTCTATTTATATTGCCCCACTGCTCGGACACAGACCTTCCCTTATATCGAGGGAGCTGGGGCCATGATCCACCACGCGGGCCCACTGCGGATTGGCGGATTTCACATGCCTTAGATTTTTTTCTTCTACGGCATGAAGGTTTCATCACGATGTTTTCCTTCACCGTTTTGAGAGCACTCGGTAAATGTACGTAAGTTTTTCCGTCGAAAAACCGAGGATAACTCATTGGTACATGGCTGCCCTGGCTGGGAATCGAACCTGGGACCTCCATATCGCAAGTCCACTGCCCCAACCACTGAGCCACCGAGCTCTTAGGTAAGCTAAACACCCTGTTAAAGTAAAAGTGCTGAACCTATTCGTGCCGAACTTGTACCCGACGAACCTATTTGTGCCGAACCTGTACATGACGAACCTATTCGTGCCGAAATCTGATGCACGATTTAAATGACCATGCCAGATTCTGCCCCACCTACAACCGCAAGTTGTACAAGATAACGAATAAATGTAAAAATATCTCCGTTGTATATTAAAATTATTGGTTTAAATTAAAGTTATGTACAAGTTGCGAGTCGCAAAAACGGCTTAATTAAGAATTCAGAAAATAGTAAGAAATCGAAGCGATTTATTCATTGTTTTTGTTATTCTTCTATAGGAGTTGCGAGAGTAGTAGAAAATGATACTGATTATGATTATGCAATATGAAACCTGTAATAAGTCTCCAACAAAATGATAGGTACAGCTTAAATGGTCACGTAGTTTTGTAGGTGGGGCAAAGCTCCATTGAAATGTGGCAATGTCTTTTGTATGTCTATACTATCGATTTCTACAGGACCTCCTCCTCCTTGCGTCATATTCCTCATAGAAGGTCCTCTGGCTAACCCGCAAGGAATAAAAGCCATGACTATATAAACCATTCGACACTCTGTGCTAATTTGTCAAGTTTGATTCCAGATTTGACAAAAGAGAAGAGGCGCAAGAGGCGATAGCAGCACTTAATAACGTGATACCAGAAGGCGGCACAGAACCCCTCAGCGTTAAGGTAAGGCAAGGCGTATTCATACGGAGCGGTTAAATAAACGCTCAGCATGCATGCTCTAAGGATATCCAGCTAACCAACTGTGCATGATGCGAGAAACGACAAGACTATTTGTGTGGTTTGTGGATATAAAGATAAGTTCTTTGGGTTTGCTTTTAGATATTGTGAGTTGTGTGATCTTTGCACGTATGTTAGGGTACTTATGTTCGCTTTAGCATGTTGGGTGACTGTAAAAATAATTAAATTTGCGTTATTAATAGTCCTTAAAATCTTAAAAATAATCTATCCAATTAATATTCATCAGATTTAAATGTTATTGCCGAACTCATTGATTAACTAACATTACACCGCTTAATCTAGTTTAATTAACAAAAGGTCCTCCATAAAGCTGCATGTCATTATCTTTTATAAATAAACAATTTATGTACAAATACTTTACAACCAAATCGGAAGCGATGTGTAGAAATCGCACTAAAACGAAGGCTTATAACCAGGCTTCGCATGCACTGATTGACCGGGGTCCGTGTCTAAATAGTGGTTCGTTTCGGATCCCACTGGGTCGGACGCGATCAACCGGCGGGCCACGCTTATCACAGCTTTTTGATAGCATTTGAGAGTCTTGTCGTAACAGCACAGTCCTAACTCAGAAATCTGCATGGCTATATTTGTTTATACATAATGATGTTACACCAAATCGTAGAAACCGCAATAAACCGAATGCTTCGCATGCACTGATTGGCCGGGGTCCGGGTCTAAATTGTCGTTCGTTTGGGATCCCAATGGGCCGGACGTGATCAAACGGCGGGCTACGCTTATCACGGCTTTTTGATAGCATTTGAGAGTCTTGTTGATACACCGTCTTAACTCAGAAATCTGCATGGCATTAACTTCGATTGTTATAAATAATTTGTGTATACATAATGATATTAGAACACATCGTAGAAACCGCACTAAACCGAATGCTTCGCATGCAATGATTGGCCGGGGTCCGGGTCTAAATTGTAGTTCGTTTCGGATCCCACAAGGTCGGACGCGATCAACTGGCGGGTCACGCTTATCACGGCTGTTTGATAGCATTTGAGAGTCTTGTTGATATACCGTCTTAACTCAGAAATCTGCATGGCATTAACTTCGATTGTAATAAATAATTTGTTTATACATAATGATGTTAGAACACATCGTAGAATCCGCACTAAAAAGAAGGCTTCGCATGCACTGATTGGCCGGGGTCCGGGTCTAAATTGTGGTTCGTTTGGCAGCCCTGTGGGTCGGACGCGATCTTCCGGCGGGCCACGCCTCTCTCGGCCGAGGCCGCGCCCGCGCCCGCCTCGGCCGCGGGCGCGGGGCTGGCCGCCTGGCGCGGCAGTCGGCTGCGGTTGCACAGTGACACAATGGTGCGAAGCTTGCATTAAAAATACTAGACATGCAAGATCACTTTACATTCAAATATTTGTCGTTGGACTAGAACCGTAACTTTCACCGCTTTTGTTTTTATTTTGACAAGTAGACGCGATATATTACTGCAACATTTTCTCAAGTTTAAAAAAACTATAATGGCAAAGATAAGTTAAGTTTAATGAGATCCCCATTATCAAGCTTAAAACTAATACAATAATATACTTATAACTAAATTATCCGTTGAACCTTCGTCAATCAAATAACCCGCCCCTTGTCATACCCGGGGCAAAGGTGCCCATAACGCTCGCGTTGTATGACTCTGGCCAACCTTTGCACCAGGTAGGACCCGGAGCGAGAGTCACGACACAACCCCTCCCTCTAAGGCGACGGCTTATGTCAGCTATAAATGGTTTTGATGCCGAATAAAACCTATAATGAAACGCATCAATGTATATCGTTCATGTGCCAAAATGAAAACGATAGAATTCACGCTAAACATAACATCTGTATAACAACATGGGTGCAAGAAATGATTCTATTTTATTTCTATCTGTGCCGATATATTCCAACCGGCATTCCAACCTATTCCATTCCATTATTTGGTATCCACTCTTTCGCAAAGTTGTAAAAGCAACACTTTATCCAGAAAATTATTTCAAAAACAAAAAACCCGACTGCAAAAAAACTATCCCCTTTTGATTATTTTTTTATACCCTATGACACTCCCGTACTCAAGACGAATCTAACGATACCTCGTACACCAAAATCCATCAAGCCGTTTAGGCTACATGATGGCATTAAGGAATGGACATACATACATACACCCGAAAAACTTCGATCACAATGTAGACCGGTATTGCACTATGTGAAGTTTTAGTGCAATTTTAGTTGTGCCATTTCCAGGGTAATGATCTTGCATCTGTAGTATTTTTAATGTAAGGTGGGCAGCGCTCGTTTGTTACAGGGGGCACCTTGTCTGTGAGGCTCGCACGTTTGGTCAGTATGAGGCACGCATGGGGCAAGAGGGCGGATATATTTGATGTGGAAGTCCCCGCATGGTTACACTAGCGCGTAAAACCTCCATGGTATAATTACACTAAAAAACCTTGAATTAACTGCATACTGGACGAAAAAACTCGAGTGGCTGTACAAAATGGCGGATTTTAATCTTTGTTGCTGTTAGCCATAACCTCACTTCCCTTACACCGTATTTTGTCACTTTCACACTTCCTTAAAAACATTAACTTAAGGGACTGGGGTGACCGTGACTTCCATCGTTATCGTAATCGCTTTCAATAGCATGGATGCTATGCATTGCTGCTATGTTTTGCAAGTTTTAACAAACGACAATGAAACGCAGCAATGTATATCGTCCAAGTGTCAAAATGAAAACGAAAACGATTGAAGTCGCGTTCACTCCCCTGTTTGCTTAAACCGTGGAATAACCTTAATCTGCGGGTATGAGGAAGGATATGAATACGAGGTGGCAATGTGAACATTGTTGTCCTTGAAACTGGATAATCAAATATAATCTAAAACCGGTATAAAAATGTCATTAAAAAGTGATTCGGGATTTGTGGGATTTTTCCCCAGAGCGGCCAGTACCGGTGCTAAAATACCACCATTCGTGAACACTAGCTAACGTTTTTACGTATTCGCTAGCGAGTGAATTTACTACTGTAATTCACGGTTGTGTCAGTGTAACTATTTTAGCGTATTTTGTATTTTATTTTAGACAAATTATTAAAATTAGAACTCTTAAGAATTACTTATGCGTGAGACAGAAGATGTCCCGCAGCAGCGGAGTGAAGAACACGGCACAGTGTCTACATATTTGTATTTTTATGAATTTTGGCAGAGAAATAAAAACACGCCAACAAAAATCAGACTTTTTTAAAACAAGCTCTTGTATTTATAATACCCTACATTTTGATATATATTTTGTATGAATAACTATTTCGGTTTAGACATAATTTTCAATTTAAAAGACATAGAAAGGGTATTTTTGCAATTTTTTTTCTATCGAGCGAAGTTTGTCCAATCGTGTATCGGTATTCATCAATTTCTAAATAGACATCCCAATATTGCTATATATTATTTTCAGACGTTTAATTTTAGTAGTTAGTGCCGTAGCCTTCTTAGGAAAACTGAAAATCCACGCACACCCAGCCTCAAGAGCCTCTTCTATTTCGAAAGCAGATTAAAACCAGTATTCTCCATTTTAAATTGTACTTTTACACAAAGTCGCTAACAAAGTGCCCTCTGTAATTCAAACTAGAACGCCACTAGTATTCAATGTAAGACTTTTGCTACTGGGCAGTGCATGTAACTCCTAAATTCCCACGTTCCAGGTGGCGGAGGAGCACGGCAAGCAGAAGGCAGCTTACTACGCCGGTTGGGCGGCAGGCTTCCAACATAATAGAGGTGAGTTTATATTGACACAACTTTTCCTATCAGAAAAGCTGCCCTGTGGAATCAAACCATCCACCTCCGGCTTCATACACAATCTGGCGCACAGACCACTTACCCCATAGACCTGTAACAGGAGGGTGCCCGTGTCTGCCCGCACATGAGCGCAAAATTGCTTCGCGACATGCACAGACCCCATAGACATTTGTAACAGGAGGACGCCCGTGTCTGTCCACACATGAGCGCAAAATTGCTTAGCGACACGTGTAACCTAGAGATATAATCGACATGCCGCATCTCTTTAATACGGCACCACTGTCCCCCGCTTTGTCTATTGCGCTCATTGTTGACATAATTTTTCGCTTGCATATTTGTACCGATTTCATGTCTATTGGGTAAGTGGTCTGTGGTCTGGCGCGTTATCCATTTCGCCAAGGTGAATCTGACGTCATGCGTGCAATTTAATCGCCTCTTGTTTCACGTTTATATTTATGTAAGTGCTTGATATCTGCAATTGTCTAAGTGGCAATGTAACAATAAAAACATTCCCAATACTTAATTCTAAAATGCACATAACTTTCAATTAAAGCCTGTTTAAGGACTACTTATTTTAGCATTGAGTTAAATAGAAGCTAGAGAAGTGTTTGTATAGTTAATGCGGATCCTAAGATACGGGTGTATATGTAAGGTAAATGCGCTGGAAACAAGACTTAAGAGTGAGATTGCACTATCCGATGTTTTTACTATAATAGGGTGGTTGACAAGTATTGAAAATTGAATTATATTCGTTAAATTCTACAATATTGACATAAATTGAAGGTCAAATGTAATCTAGTAACAGACATTTAATATTTAGAATTCAGATAGGTATAAACTAAGCGTACAGCAAGTGTCTTATGTTGTAAACAAATATGATCGTCTAATTACCTGTTGTGGTGTAACACTGAAGGATTGACTGAATGAATCTGTTCATCATTGTGAAAATAAATTGATCCGATCGAATAACGTGGAAATAATTGGGCAATAATCACATCAATTTCAATTTCAATTTATTTAATTGCATACACATGTCAGAATGTACATCATTTCAATGATAGTCATTTTTGTTTACATCATAAGATTTATTATACGTTCTATTGTATACGTTTAGGCAATTATTATTAGTCAACTTTACCTTATCTATTTATATTATACATCAACGATGTTCCAATACAAACGCGTACAAGTCTCGCTTGTTTTGCAGACGATACAGCATCTTATACATCATCCGACGACGTTAACCTTGTCATTGGCCGACTACAACTGTCAATTGATTTGCTTCACTCGTACTTCACTAGGTGGAAGTTAAAACTAAATGAAGCAAAGACAGAAGCAATTTTGTTCACTCGTCATCGTAAGCCTCCATCAAGACTACTTAAAATTGCTGGACTCGGCATACCCTGGAGCAACTCGGTACGTTACCTCGGTGTTACAATGGACAATAAACTGAATTGGTCCAAACACGTGGCTAAACTACGTACCAAAGGCTCACAGGCTCTCGGAGCTCTAAGTCCTATAATGAATAGGAAAAGCAACCTTAGTCCCAAAACTAAACTTAGAATATATACAACACTTGTTCGACCCTGTATCACTTATGCCTGCCCCGTGTGGAGTAGCACTTGCCTAACAAACTATCTGCTACTACAGGTTATTCAGAATAAAGCTGTTAAAATATCATACAACACACCATTTCGTACAAACCTTCACAGACTGCACATCGCAATTAATCTTCCTTTGATAAAACAATTTATACTAAAACAAACATTAAAATTTTACTCAAAAAACAAATTACACCACAACAAATTGGTTTCACATATTGGCCAAACGTGTATCTCCGACTTACCGTATATCGACAGGTACGGTACCTATCGCCTTCCGCATCACTACGTATTGTTCTCGCGCAGTAGCGATGAATGCACGCAGTGATCACTGTTGCAACGGCTGCGATCCGTCCAATCTTTTCCCCTTTCGCGCCATATAACTGTGAGACTGCGGGGGACGAGGTAGGTCGCGACTGCTTGTTGCGTTCACACACCTACAAATTAATCTGCCGTGATATCAAACGCCGGATCGGAATTTGTACCTTTTAATGAAGGTAATCTTTCTTTTGCTGGACATGTCAATGTACTGGCCGTATATTGTCACCCGCATTTTCTATAAAATCTCTAATAATGTATAATTTAATATTTAATTATATATTTGCTCTTCACATTGATGTACACTGAAATAAGTGAAATTAAAACAATAATTTCACACTAAATAACCACAATTAAACCCTAATTTAAATAATAATCTAATTATGTTTCTAAAAGTACCTAACTAATTACAATGCAGAAAACTTTCAAAGGTGCTAAAAGCCTGATAAAGTGTTGTAAATCGGATGTTTAATGTATAGCTGTTAAGATAGTTATATTTTTGTAAGAAATTATGTCAAATAAAGAATTTTGAAATTGAAAAAAAAAAATTGAATTGATTAGTCAACTAACTACCCTATTCTAACCTTGTATATTATTTTTAACCTTTTGAACGCCACCGTCATGCATATACCGAAAGTGATGCACCCTCAACGACACGACACATGACATTTTAGAATAATTTGACCTGTTATTACGGTTCTCAAAACGATCAAATAATACCATGTCATAGCGAGCGTGACAGGGACGGTGCTATTACGTTGGTATAGCGGCGTTTCTGTTCGACGCGTCATGGCATGGTATGTTTTCGTCGTTTTGAGAACGGTAATAGGTGGACTGATAACTGGTCGTGATATCCCGAGTCCCGACATGGCGTTCATGTCACGATTTCCCATTGTCGGCTATAGCCGTCTTTGGCGTTCAAAAGGTTAACCAAAGGCCAAATATGTGAAATTGAATTTTTGAAAATGGTGGGAACGCAACAGTTATTTGATAATTTTGTTTTGTTTCTTCTTAATTCAATGTTCTGTCGTAGATGTTTTACTTCCTCTCCTGAGCTATGTAACTTAACTCGAAACTGCATATCTTGCATATAATTATACGAAAACTCCAACATGTTGATATTCGCGACCTCAAGCACAAAATACCCACTGTATACAATATAATTAAAATTTTCAAATGATTACAACTCTCACGTTCCCGTTATTTTCAAAGTTCCAGGATATTGTTGTTTAACTTGATATTGGCAATTGACAAAAATTGTAGAGTCCATTAATAAAAATAAATAACTATGTGATATTGCGCACGCTGCCTGGACCAGCCGCCTCCACCCACCACATCCCCCAAAGACACCACAGCCTCGACCAACTAGACATGCTGCACAGTCGACAAGACTACACGACCAATTACGGAATGTACGGCGGCCCCTCAAACAGGTTCCTCAGACGTGACTTCTACAATCCGTCGTCTTACATGAGCCATCATCGCCCATTTTGAAAAGGGGTGTTCTGTAAAAAGTTCCGCTTGTCCGATACGAGGATATGAGCGGGTTGGACTTTTCGTTTTAGTAGTGTAATTGTAATGGATTTTAGTGGGTAAGGTTTGGGTGTTGCGGGGTTGATCTAGAAGCTTTACGTTATTGTAATTTAATTATTTATCTACAGATTCAGACATTAGCGCGAGATTAGCGTTAGCTCGCTCTTATAACTATCAAACATCATTTTGACAGTCTTTATGGTGCCTCGTCCTCGTACTCACGAACTTCTTGTAAATCTCGAACTTCAATATTATAAAACGTTTATTTCAGGTCTCGATATATGTATATATTTTGTTTTATTCAATAATTCACGTAAGATAAACAATCAAACATATATAATACTTGGTAACTAATATTATATACTTTTAAAGTTAGATTGATTTCCTTTAAAATTATTTTTTAATATCAAATCTGTTTTGCTACAAATTTTTGCTCAATGTCGTTGAAAAATACAATCATTGCTCATTAATGAGCAACACAGATTCAGGTAGCTCCACCAGTATCTTTTTAGATAGCCATTATTTGCCCCTTGACCATAAAGTCTATTTTTCTAGAATAATCTACCGCAACATCTGAATTTACTTTACTTTGCGCCTAGGTACCCTGTCCACTGTTACTCTCCTAATGCTTCGTCTCTATTTGATAAGGTGTAGACATGAGTAGATTGCACGATTGAACGAACGGTATGCGCTTGGGGTTGCCAGTTTTGTGAACATTTTGTGTTACCAACAAAAAAATCATATTGTAAATAAAGGAAAATAAAATCACAGAAAAAAACATGTTTATTTATTGATTGGATTAAAAAATAATTAGGAAACTAATACAAAATATAAGCTTTAAGTATTTTGTTTGTTATAATTATAGCTAGCTGAGATGAAATTGTTTTGATGAAGATATGTTGTAAACAAAAAGATGTTCACAAAAGTTATGAATGATCGGTTTGTCTGAGTTGTAAAGAAATGTTAAATAAAGTTTAAAAATAGAATTAAATTTTATCTATTTGAAAAATTGATGACTGTGACATTCGTGTTGTGCTAAGATGGAATTTGACTGGTTTGCTCTTGAAAAGAATGTGAAAGATTCGGATGATACTGGAGTGGATGCTTTAAAACTTATTTAAAGGTAATAAAATGCCGGACAACAAAGTGATAATATAAATGATCCTAATAATAATAAAAATGGCTCAATATGACTCGTGTCCAGTGCTATAATACTCGTCAGAAAAACTTTAGCATCTGAAATTACTTCAACTAACAAAAGACTAGACTAGAAATGGTCAGTTCCTTTTAGCCCAACACTAAACTGTAATTCTATCCTAAAATTAACTGTATAACTCTAAGGGACCCCTGTCTCAGCACAAAACCCACTGTTATCGATTTCTAGAACCTTCTAGATTAATCTAGATGAACCTTTAGATGTCTCGTAGCGATTTGTGCACCTAATCCAGGTCACCATACAAAAGTTATAAGAAAATTCCATAGGTTCAAACATTTTGGTCTTATTATTAGTTTTCGCATTCAAAATTTGCGATATTTTGCTTATGACAGGTGCTTGTACAAATTTCTTTCATCCAAACTTTTAACAGTTACTTTAATTGGGTTCTGGGATCCGTATTCTAGGTTTGCGGATGAGACATAATTTTCATATTATTATGTTTTAAATCAAGTACCTATAAAATTCAAACATTTATCGCTATCAGGCAAATATCATATTATTCTGATTCGTAGAAATGGTGTCTGTAGAAGTTTAGTATTAAAAGATTAGTATGAAAGAAATTTGTATGACAATTTTGCGCTTGAATTGAATTGAAACGGGAATGCCGTTAATCAGATTTTGAGTTCGATATATTTTTTGGACAATATGTTTGAAGAACAAAATTATTGTTTCGCAAACGACAATTTATTAATTTTATGTTCATGAAGTGTTCAACATGTGCTTCGTTTTTTATCAAAATAAAATTCCGGGTCTTCTCACCCCTATAACTTAGGGGGGAGAACAACCCGGGCGAGGGTTTGCAGGATAATAATCATCGGTGAGTTTTAACCAGATTGGGATAAGGGATTTAATTTTTGTGGATCTAAATACAAATTGCAACGTAAAGGGTATGTAGTAAGCCTAATGGTGTTCTGTATCGTTGACTGAACGAATTTTCGAATAAAAAGTAATGTCTCTAACAACTCGATCAGCGGGGTTACTCGCACCTCGTATAGCTATCCAGTTTAGGTCCCTAAACTGAACCGAATCGCTATTTGCTACAATGACGTTTGACGTCATTGTAGCAAATTGTCAGTTTAAGAACCTAAACTGGATCGCTATAAGAGGTGAGAGTAACCCCGCAGCTGTACGGTACCAAAATGCATGAAAATGCGACAATTGAAAAGTCGTAGAACCCGTTACACATCCCTTTCCGCTCACTCTTTTTATCCGTTACACTCAAGGCTGATCGTAGATAGGCCAAGTACGTGTTGGACACTGTTGTTTTTTTATTAGTTATATTCCGCATACGTAATGTTATTTGTGTGTAGAACAAAATGTGTAAATCGGCTTATGAAACACGTGATGTGCTCAATAGAATAAATAAAAAATGTCTGTTACAATGTTTATCGTAGTTTAATATCGTGTGTAAACTGTAAACTCGATTGATCGTTTTTTAAGTTTACATAAAACAACTCTTTAAAATGATGATGATGAAACAAGCAGAGAAAATTGTCGAATCGAACCCTACGTGAAATGGATAAAACGCCAGGCTTTTACGTTATCCATTTGCGGCCTGGTGCGTTATCCATTTCGCCACTTCTCGTCTGACGTCACGAGTCCAATTTAGTCACTGCTTGCTTCACATTTTATATCATTAGTAACTTGATAGCTCCAATTCCGCTTTATTATTGTGCTTATTTCTGTTCATTTTCTCATGAATCTTATGAAATTACGTTATCTAAGGTGATAATAATACTTACGTATTTATGAAACGTGTATTTAACAGTTATTTCTATATGTGCGTTACAATATTTATAAATAAAATAGTTCATTTTAACGTATTGGTGTTAGTTTCTTAAATCCTTGCTGCTTGTGTCACATCGAACTCGCGAATGTAAATCAAATTAATTTATTGAATGAACTCTTTTTAATACTTAATTTCATTTAGGCGAGTAACAATTTTCACTACCTAGTCTATAGTAGCGGCATGCTATGATGGCGGTTTTGACGTTTGTACGCTCATGAAGTTTCGTATAAATTAAAAACTACGAATCGGTCGCGATTCGTGCGTCGGTGTTTTTGAGTAAACACCAAAGTTGTCGCGTTTCGTGCGTTTTATGAAAACAATAAAAAACTACCTCCACTATAGGTCGCGGTTCGTGCGTTAAATAGTTTGGTGATCTTACTACCTACGTTGGCAAGTATTACCATAGAGTTATAAAAACCGTTAGATTGTCAAAGGTTTAAGAGAGTTCTGTTGCGTCGTGCCCCGCCGCTAGTAGCGCTGCTAGTAGCAGAGTTTTGTCTCGCTCGCTCTTACGTGTCCTTTGAAGAGGCTTGGAGGAGCAAATTGCTGTTCTTTATTGTCAACAAATAGTGATGTGCAGTTATACAATTTATCGATTCGATTTGTGCCGTATTTTGCCTGTATCAACTATTGTATGGCGTATTATGTTCATGTGTATATTTTATTTATTTTATTATCGTATGGTCACGGCGATGTGACAGCAGATCAGACCGTGAGTAGGCTATCCAGCCACTCAATCACGTCCTCGTCAGCCTTATGAATCTTGACAAGACCACCCTCAATTGACCATTGCGGGCAGTTGTTCATGGGTATAGGTCATCGAGTAACCATTTATATTTTCGTTTTATTAAAACTTTTTAACAGCTACTTGCCTATCGTTTTTTTTAATAAATTGACATTTCCCATCACTAGATATTGTAATGTGTCAAAACGGCCATAATAGCGTGCCGATACTTTAGTATCTTTCATGTGACTACATCAGGACTATACAGGATGTAACCTAAGGGCATATGAAGCCGAAGGGACGGTGTTCAGTATAGGTAACAGAAAACTTTTGTTCTACGACTTTTCGCGAATTTATTTTTTGACTTTTCTTACATTTCGTCCCCGTCAGCTGATCGATTTGTATGAGATATTAATTTTTTATTTGCTCAGTTACCGATACTGAACCCTGTATACATACTCAGCGCATGCGCGATGTGACCTAAGTAGTTCCAGTGACAATATACAGCGGTGATTCGAATGTTCAGTAGTTTATTGGAGTCTATGAGTGTTAACCACGGTATGTGCTCTACGCGTTTCCAATTGTGATGGGATAACAAGGGAATAAACTGTGTAGATAATTATACGTACTATTCCACTATGTTCTTGTAAATAAGCCATTTCGTTTCAATCGAAATTGCGTCAGTTAAAAAGTTGCTAAAATATTTGATAATGATAATTTTATTGTATACGGATTACAAGTTCAATTTTTATCTGTGGGCAGGACTTGAACCTTTTGAGAAGGTCGCAGGTTCAAGTCGTGCCCACGGATAGAAATTTTTCATCATTTTAAATTGTTAAATGCATAAAACAAATTCTGACATTTAAAAGTGGTTCTTTTGTGTTTTGCACGTTAAAATAATCAAAATATGCTGGAATTTGCTAATAATATTATGCAAAATCTTCAGTTTCGAGCTAGATTCAACAGCTCAGGAGTGAACGTGACTGCTGAGCTCATATGGGAGCGTTCAAGAAGGTTTTCGACCCCCCCCCCCCTCCCCCCCTCCCCCTCCCCCCATATAACGCGCCGTAACGTTTTACTGTACCCCTCCCCCTCCCTAAACGTTACGTAACACGTCGCTAAAATACGTTTGCTATTGTTTTAATCGCGTTTGCGTTAATAATAAATAAAACAAGAGATTTTTAACTAAAAGGGTTGCCAACATGTAAGATTTTATTTCCCTAGTTTTTTATTTTAAAATAAAAAAAAGAATGTTACGTAACGCGTTGTTTGAATCCCCCTCTCGCCCTGTAACGCATCGTAACGTTTTACAAGAGCCCCCCAAATTGCTTTACGTAATACTTGAACGATATGGGGCTTACCTTCACACAATTACCACCATGGAATCAAATTCTGACTACGCGGACATTTAATCTAGAATTAAAAACTAGAATTTGTCAGACAGAGGCATTTAAATCGATGTATAATTTAATGATTACGACACATTTTTAAAAACTTGATACCCATCACAATATTCTCGTCCCTTTTTAGGTTTAGTGTTGTAATTATATATTTGTATAATTATTATTCTATTACGGGAATGTAGGGATTTAGGAAATCATGAAGTTCAGTGAGGAATATTTTTTTCTGTGTACAGTCCCTACCATGAACTCTTATAGCAGGATTACTTCAATAATACTTTGTTATTTCGTATCATGACGACCTTTATAAGCTTACTTTAAAGTCGTCATGGTACGAAACAACAAAGTATTATTGAAGTAATCCTGTAATAAGAGTTCTTGGTAAGGGGCTGCAAGTATTTTTAAACATTTCATATTTAGAGTTTGCTTTATGCTTTATGCCAGGCTCGGCGAACAAAGACGAACAAGGTCGCAGGTTCAAGTCCTGCCCACGGCTAGAAAATCATTTAAAGGAGAAAGTTTAAAAGCCCATAGAGCGCAAGCTCAAAGTCGGTATATAACTAATTTATTTGTAAATATGAATTGAATAATTCCCCAGTTCAATTTCTATCTAACAGAGGTAGAAATTTATGGGATGAATATTGATATTGTCTCAATAACAGGAAAGCCATATTAAGGCTGGGCCTTCTCTTAGATGGTATTTCTCCTTTCATATTTAATTTACGAATCGTTACTATTGTCTATTACAACAATTTATGTGTTTTTAGTATTTTTGGTATCGTATCATTTTATTTCAACGTCTACAAAATAGTTCGTGTCTTTTTCCGCCAGCCTTTGAAACATACTTTAGCAACCAACTGTAGGACTGTTGAACTTTATATCATCATCATCAGCCCGTATCAGTCCACTGCTGGACGTAGGCCTCTCCCAAAGCACGCCACTCAACCCTCGGCCTTCTGCATCCAGTCCCTACCAGCCATCTTGCGAAGGTCATCCCTCTAATCCGGTCGGGAGTCCCACACTACGTTTACCCGTTCGTGGCCTCGTCTACCCCATCGGTTATCGGTTCTACGACAAATGTGACCAGCCCACTGCCACTTCAGTTTACTGATTCTATTAGCAATGTCAACCACTTTTGTCTTCTGGCGGATATTCTCGTTTCTTATTCTATCTAACAGAGAAATGCAATAGCTCTTTCCATAGCTCGCTGAGCGACTTTGAACTTGTGGGCCAGACTCACCGTCAATGTCCATGTTTCGGCTCCGTAGGTCATCACTGGCAGGACGCACTGGTCGAAGACCTTAGTTTTCAGGCATTGAATTTTATATCGTTGACGTCAATCCTATTTTCTATATGTATGAGTAAAGCTATTATTTACTTGATTGAATTCCTCACTGAACGTGGGAGCGTAGGCATAGAATGCTAGAATTAGTCTCCAAGATGTGAATTGTGCCTAAAACATCGTAATTTGTAAGTGACGATGTTCACCGGACTAACGGAGTTTTAAACTTGTTAACGATTATCATGTATATTGAGTGGTTAAAGACGATTTGAATGTAATTTTAATTAATAATTATTTGAATGTATACAGGGTGTAACGTAAAGGGTATAATAAGCCGAAAACAGCGGGTAGGGCAGATGCCATCTAACACGGGAAAAATACGCCCAGGTCCAGAAAAAATTGTATGCAGGAGTTATACGATCACAAAGTATGCCTCAAATCAAGTGTAAAATATTCCTAAGAACAGCTGCTGTAGTGGCAATGACCCCGTGCAATGACCGACCTTGCGATGAATAGCGCCTCTGAGCCCCTGGTAACATAGACTAAGTAATTAATGGATAAGACATTTTTTCTACCTACGCCTCTGTGGGAGAAAATAATAAAACAAATTAAGTTTGATTATGCCTTTTTTTAAATGAAAGAAAAATTTCTGTCGAATTTAACACACATGGAAACATCTGCTAGTGTCTGATTATTACATCATTTCACATAGTTACCTACACATGTATGTATGTATGCTACTCATGCATGATATTCATTCAATATTTACATTTGTTATGATACGTACGAGTAAAATATGCCAATGATAATAGCGCATAATAAAATGAAAAATGTGTGAATCTACGCGATCATATTAGTACCTATTTGAATGAACAGACTGTCCTATCTGCGTGCAAATTGGGATTGGTAGGACTTTTAGTTCCGCTACTCACTACTAGAGAAGTAGCGGCGCTAGCGTACGTATTGAAAAAACTCTAACAAACTACATAGAAGTTTAACACACACATGCCTCGTAAATGAATGACCTGTTGCGGATTGTGTCGCACAGGGCTCCGTACATTATTTTATTTTTAATTTTGTTAAGGTCGAACTTGGATTTGATCTCATATTAACAAACTGATAAAAATGACCTTTAAAAACACTGATTACGTCTTGAATTTTAATGGTCACAGAGCAAATATCTTGTGCGGGTTTTGGTTTTACATGTGGTTTTAAATAAATGGTCAATAAATACTCTTTATGTTTAATGCAATAATAATAATCATGAACTCTCGGTTTCTCAAGTCAGTATCAAGTACTCAGGGCACTGGAACTCGATACTGACAAATAAATGCGAATATTAAAATAAATGGCTTGTTTCACTTCTCCCTGCACCGACCTTCAATAAAACGCACTGATTGTGGTTAACATTTGTTGTGTACTGACTACGGAGGTTTCTCGGTATGTTGAAAGGTACCTACATAAGTCGTAACAAAAGCAAGTGAATTAAAAAAGGGCGTTGAAAAATAGGAAAAAATGCCAATCCTATCCCCCAGGTGTGTAGATAATGTGCAGTGATTATGTTAGTTATCTACCAGATGTCAAACTTATTTTATTCGAGAATGCTGTCTTTAAAACTTATCTGACTACGGTCACTATGTGCTAGGCGTCAGCCATAGAGGCTAGGTACATACCTCAAATGATTCACTAAGTTTTATTTCAAAATCCATTAAACTTAATTTTAACTCTCGATGGCATTTTATACCGTTTTACCTGTAAATTTACCATTTGCGGAACCCTGCCCTGCAATGACGTCACTTTCTTTACTCGCACGAAAATGTGCAACAGAGAATGTGCAAATGCATGCTTTCTCTGTCTGTAAATATTATGGAAACAAATTGCAAAATATCTGCCAAAAAATTGCTATCCTTTTCGCTCGGTTAGTATCGTAGTAATGGCGAGAAAGAGAAATACGTAGGAAGTGAGATAACTTAGTAAAACATTTTATTTGTCCGGATATTGTTCATTCATTATTTCGAATTATGTATCTAAGTTGCAAAGTTTTCGTGCGGATGAGAGGTTCCCTCGTTGGTTGAATTTCAATTTACTAAACTTAACTTTAATTAAATGACACGTTTGTTCTTTTTTACCATGTTTTACATTAAACACTGTAACGTTTATCCGCGAGGTGATGTGATTGTGAATGTAAATTAAGTGACGTGATTTTGGCTACCTATTAATCCTATTATGAAAATGTGATTTCATGGATTCAGGAGACTACAGCCAACATTTAAGTAAATTATCCAGGTCAGTCAGAATATGTTGTTTTTTACAATAGTCAGGTATTATTTAACCCGTTAATAAAATAATTACCTACCCTTTGTGTGTTGCCGCTTCGTGCATCCGTGGGGCAGGCCGGGAGTCGGCGCGAGCGGCGGCACGGCAACCGCGCGCGTTGCCGTGCCGCCCGCCCGCCGCCGCTCGCGAATAGTGAATGAATAGTACCATGCGGCCATACCTAACCTTTTTAGAAGGTCGACTACTCCCGACTGTTATCAGCAGTAGCGCGCCTAAATAAAAGCACCGTTTACAATGACTTAAAATTATTAATATTAAGTTTTGTATGGAACTCCCAACTATTTTTAAAAAAGTTAAAACTCTGTGTACAGCTTTAGTAGGTCGGGTACGTTTGTATTCTTTCGGCTTAATATACCCTTTACGTTACACCCTGTATACTTACAGATGTATTGAAAATGTTATTCGGATTAGCGAATGTGACGAAGTAGCAATGTTGGTTCAATACAGTCACTTGTTTAGCCAATCGAATGTCGTTGCGGTTGACAAGTTAACAGAGAATGTTCGAGTTTTGTATACAAACTTACAATATTATAATACTGCCGTGGCTGGCAAACTGCCCCCTTACCATGAACTCTTATAGCAGGATTACTTCAATATTACTTTGTTACTTCGTACAATGACGACCTTAATAAGCTTACTTTAAGGTTGTCATTGTACGAAGTAACAAAGTAATATTGAAGTAATCCTGCTATAAGAGTTCATGGTAAGGGGGCTGATATTAATAAAATCCAAAAAATGCCGAATACTTGTACAATGGAACACAGAAAGGTGTACGGGAGAGTTTTTAAGGTTGAGATTTTCTCAAAAACTACTTGATCTATTGCAAAAATTATTTCGCTGTTTGATAGATAAAAGTTAAAACTATGTGTTGTAAAAGGATTATTAAAATCGGTCCAGTTGTTTTTGAGAAAATCTCAACCTTATTGAGGCCCCCTGTAACTTATCTCTGTCTTCTATACATAGTACTTTTCGCAAACAAAACGCTGAAATTCAAACATTTAGTAATATGATTTCAAAGTATAGAATATTGTTTTTATTTTATATATAAATTGCCTTTAGACATATTATTATTATTTATTTATATAAATTTATCTCTCCAAAGAGAGATATACTTTTACCAATTGTAGCGATCCCTGATTAAGTACGATGCTAAGCGAGGCGTCCTGCTCGCTCTTACGCGATGTAGCATATGAACGACAGGGACAGTTGCGTTCAGCCCCCTAACCATGATCTCTTATAGCAGGATTACTTCAATAATACTTTATTATTTCGTACCATGACCTTAATAAGCTTACTTTTAGTTTACATGGCAGTTTAAATAAAACACAGTGTACTGCCAATTTAGTTATATTCCAGACTGAGCATATTGACAAGTACCCGCAATTATATTACTACAATGTAAACATACAAAGTAACAAGTACCTTCAATACACTACAACTTTAAGGGGCGGCGAGCTGTCAAACTCGAGCGCGAGACAGAAGATGTTCCGCAGCGGCGGAGTGACGAGCACAGCACAGTGACTCCATATTTGTATTTTTATTGATTTTGGATGAATGTTGGCAGGTAAATTAAAATACGCCAATAAATAACAGATTTTTTTAAAACAAGCTCTCGTAATTATAATACCCTACATTTTGATATATATTTCCTATGAATAACTATTTCGGTTTAGACATAATTTTCATTTTAAATGTCATGGAAGGGGTATGTTTGCGATTTTTTTCTATCGAGCGAAGTTTGTCCAATCGTGTATCGGTATTCATCAGTCCCTAAATATACACCCCAAGATTGCTATATTTTTTTTTCAGACGTTTAATTTTAGTAGTTAGTGCCGTAGCCTTCATAGAAAAACTGAAAATACGCGCATACGAAGCCTTAAGGTCGTCATGGTACGAAATAACAAAGAATTATTGAAGTAATCCTGCTATAAGAGTTCATGGTAAGGGGGCTGCTATAAGAATTAACCACATTGCCAATTTACCTGTTTAAAATAACAAACTAAATGGGAATTTAAACATCTGTACTTTTTGGCGAATTCTCTGTTAACTTGGAAGCTGAAAATTATAGCAAGGAATTAGGTTATTATTGAAAGAATTAGTTGTGCTTATTTAATTACTTAGCTAAGCCGTTAGGTTGTATTTGGCCTTATGATATCAGTGGTCACCCACATATAGCTACGTATTAAGTCATACATAAGTGAAGTGTTACCTTTGCAGTTTGATTCAATTATTTATAGTTTTAAAGTTTGTGCTAGATTTAGTGTTTTATTTAACATTAGAACGATATTTTGTATCAATCGAATATGTTATATAAGTATTTATCGGATCTTTAAAATATTTATATTTATAAGAATAAATAATAATGTAGTTTTTGCTTAAAAAGAGAAAATTTGAAAGTGTTACATATTACGAGATATTTAATCTAATTTATTTAATTATATTTTATTGTATAATGTATCGAGTGATAGTTTTTATGAAATACATTATTTCATTGTGGATAATTAATTATTAATGTTTTAATACTGTTTTAAATGTGACGTGTTTAATGATTTTAATTGTGATTTTATTATTACATTGTTAAGGTTGAATCTGATGCCTTCTTTAAGTTACGTCACCCTAAAGGTGTGATTTCGATGTCTGTGACCGCAACCAGGCCTCTAGCACGCGCCCCTAGCGATCGGCGTAACGCCGCGGAGCCGTCAAACTGACGTTATTACAAGGCGTTTATCAATGATTTGACAGATCCGCGGCGTTACGTGTATTGCTAGCACTACACATCGCACATATAGTGCTGCATATCGCTAATGCTGGCGCGTGCTAGGAACGTCGTTTTTGTCGCTCTCAAGTGCTGTCAAACTGAACATAATCGTTTATACGTACCTTAACCACACAGCAGCTGCAAAAAGTGATCGATAAGTAACAAACACACGGTTGTTGTTGACAGCAAAATATGTCATAAACTATTCATTTCCATACAAATTCTCGCCCATCCACGAATTAAAGTTGTCGCGTGGTTGCGGTTGTGGTGTGGTTGGTTAAACAAGCTTTAGACGTTCTGCCGCTTTACTATCGTTGGCGTTTTTTGCAATGTCAGTCAGCGCGGTCACCGACCCATCGGGATCATAGCGTAACATACTACAATACAAGTGGTACCCCCAACCTCAAATACATCATATAAATAAGTTTTATTAGACAACTCTGTTAAGGGCATTCCATGAGCCAACTAGCGCCGCCAATCTTAAAAAAATAATATCTTACAAATTATTAATTTTTATTAGAAAAGCTATGTACACAATCTTTATTAGAATAAACACTATTTTTTATTATACAATACATGGCATAATTGCGACAAGCAAAGTTGTAGTTCTCAAATGTGTTAAAAACGGCCGTTTTTCGCAATTATGCGAACTACAACTTACCGACATTGAATCACGTTATAAATAAGCATTTAAAAAATAGTATTTATCGTAATAAACATTATGTACTACTTTTTTAATAAAATTGATTAAATTGGAAGATATTATTATTCAAAGATTGGCGGCGCTATTTGGCTCATGGAAGGCCGCACCGCAATCGGTGTACCACTCCTTATGTGGCGCCAGACGTACGGGGTGCGGGCCGCGAGCGAGTGCGAGAGAGAGCGCACGATGCAATGACAGAGTGAGGCGAGTAGCTTCATAGCAGCGTCTCGCCGCGCAGCTATATAAATGGCTTCCCACGGCCCGCTTTCTCACAGGCCAGACCAGGCCGACAGGCCGTGGCATCAGTGCATCTAAGGTGGCCTGTTGCCGTCCGTCCGAAGTCTGTAAGTTGAAAGTCGCGGCTCGGTGCAACGGCGCCTGTCGCAGCCTGTGAGAGGGCGGGCCGTGTGATCCCAGCTTTAGAATCACACCTATTGAGTATTTTAAAAATAGTATTTATAACGATGGACTTTCGATAGGTTTGGTAATTTTATTAGGTATATACCTATAGACGATATGAGTTATTTAAGGATTGGGTGTGCCACTCTTAGTAGGGTGTGGTCCTTAAGTTAATTGTAGGGATTCTGGTTATGTTTTTACTTGAATCAATCATACAGAAAAAAGTAGCTTCTGTCCTTTTTCTAACTTTAGTAAAATGAGAGTACTACTGTTTATATCTTTCATTAGGTACTTTGAAAACATAGATCAGAATCCCTGACAATATTACATTATATTTAATGTAACATATTATTGTGTTGAGTAATTATATTATTGTACCTACCTAACGTTATTCAAAAAATACTAAGTACATACCATTTCCAAAATATTGTTCAACTATAAAACACATAGACTCAATTATTTATAGATAAATACCTAAAGATTAGTCATATTTTGTGATTCCATTAAAGTGTACTATGTAAAATAAACGAAAAATATATACTACTATAGATCAAAACGAAAGACGCAAAAGTATTCTTCCAAATTCTGGCCAAACGATATAGAGATGTAAAAAAATAAACATTATTCACGATTAATGGATTTTAATATACTTACCTCCTAACTAAACCATGCTTTTTATACCATGGTTTTTTAATCCAGTCAGCGATTTTTATACAACAGCAATTTTTGTATGAAAATCGTTACCTGGAATTAAAAATCAAGGTTTACTTAGATATTTCTTTACACTCTGTAAGTTTGTTAGGGTTGTAACCCATAGGCAGTTGTCCGACCGCCGGCGATGAGCGAATAGCGAGTAAAGCTATAGACTATAAAACAGAGTAAACTATACTCATTGTATCAGCGAGTGGGCGAGAGTCGCCTAGCGATGGGATGTACTCGCTCGGCGACAAAATAGCCGAGCGAGTACTCGCCCGCGATGTGAATAGTCGGCGATGAACTATTAATATATGCATCTCTTTTGTTTACACGGAATGTATATTTTGTACGTTTCTTGGGACAGAAAAAACCCGGGATTGACTCGCTTACTCGCCGGCGGTGGAACAACTGCCTTAACGTCGTTAATTTAAGGTATATTTAGCAAAGTCAATATGGCACAAACAATCGCTAACGTATGGTAGTGCAATGTCGCTCTTTTTCTTTCTTCTGTCTGTTTTTAAAGTGTCGGTTTTATAGCTTTTCAATACTCATTTCGCGGGATTTCGACACGATTGAGAGGCAGTTTTGGGCTCGAACTTAGCGTGGAATCGCTCTTGCAACCGTCAACTTGAAATTCAACGTTTGCAAGAGCTCGAAACTGTACGAATCTCGGTCTGAGAGTGAGATTGCACTATCCGAAGTTTTAAGTGCAATTTCAGTTGCGCCATTTGTATTGACGTTGCATTGCATCTATATTTTTTTAAGTTCAGGTATTTTAACATGGCTTGCTATTGGAGAGTAATTCATGGTATGTGTTCTTCCTGTAGGGTAAGGCCGAGTTTCCACCTGCAAGGAAACTTCTGCGAGAAATGTCCGACAGCAAGTGCGGAGTTTACACTTGCAAGCTGCTGGCGGACAGACTGTCGGACATTACTCTCAGAAGTGTTCTTACTGATGGAAACGCGGCCTTAGTCTATGAAGAGATTTATGCATTAGTTTTCAGATATGTTTTTTTTATATAATGTGTTGCTTGCCTATTGCAAAGTGTTCTAAATGTAAATTCTAAAGAATGTTGACAGTAACTAGCTGAAATGCCAAAAAAACAATCCCCTTTTTGAGTAATTTTTTATACCCTATGACACTCCCGTAATCAAGACGAAACTAACGATACCTCATACACCAAAATCCATCAAGCCGATTAGGCTACAGGATGGCAGTAAAGAATGCACATACATACAACCGAAAAACATTACCCTCCTTCTGGGGCAGTCGGGTAAAAATATACACAATGTATTTACTGATTCTAATCTGAATCATGTAATAGACAAAGGTCGATATTCATATACAGTTTTGAGTGCAAGATGAGTTTGAGTTCGGTTTTACAACTGTCACACTTGTCGTAAGAGTGAGCACTTGCTTGTGCTCAAAACTGTCAATTAATTAGCTAGAGATCTTCTATGATAATGGCCCGCCCCTCCAAATTATTGTTTCAATGTGCGTAATTATATCTTACGATGAAATCTGTATGTAGGTGTAAGTTCGGTGGTTGTTCAGTGGTTGATTAGTGTTTTTTATAAGTAAGGCTGTAATTGTTTTTTGTGTTGGAAACCGATCCCGGTATCGGTGGAGACAAACTGCCGGGATCCGTTTCCAATCCAAACGGATCCCGGGATCGGTGGAGACAACCCCCATTTACGTGAGGCGTTGCTGTGACACTTTCGGGTTTGTGGAGGTGCGGGCCATGTTATCGTAGAAGATCAAAGACTAACTCCTGCTAAATCTCTACAAAGAAAGCATACATTACAAATATATATAGCTCGACTACCACTCACTCACTCACTCACTGATTGACACGCCCGTTTAGTCTGAAGGAGTTCCCGGAGGTGAAAGTGATGTAGGGGGGAGTTGTATAGTTTAGTGATTGGACCAGAGGAAAACTATAGGGAAGTGAAAAAAACAAAATGGCGGCGGGTCACGTGATGCCATCTTCGCCATTTTCCAACCGATTTCGTTTAATTTATTTAAATAAAATTCTTCCGTCTTCAAGTTTACTAATAATAACAATCTCTTCGCAGGCGACTACACATGGGACAGCGGAAACAATACGACGGAATACGAGAAGTTTTCGCCTCAACCCTTAGTTAGTTACCCTATCCCCCGCAACGGCTGTAGGCCCACCGCATGCGGTAACAGGGCCACTTACCCCAACTACATGCCAGGGAAAGCCAGAGGTAGGGGGAGAAACTTACCCTGGGGCCAGGGCTTCGGTGGGGGCGACGAAAGGTACAAAGGTCAACGTAGCAGAAACGGCCCGACGCCATATTGGTAGCAGTTGCAATTTGAATAATGGAACAAGTTTTGACTGTTGTTTTAAGGTGGAAGAGATGTCGCCCGATAAAATCTGTTATCGCATGGTGAAACATGAGCGGTATTGATAGCGATTCTGCCATGCGTTTTCTAAATTTAAGCTAAATTTGACGTTTGTAAAAGTAGTGCCGTCACCCGTCTCACTCAATCTTGTACTTTTACATTTCGGGACTTAAAACCTATGCTGTTATTCATAAACGCAGTTAAACCTCACTTCCTTTAAATCGTGTTGCTATCCCTTTCACACTTCGTTAAAAAAGGTTAAGATAGAAAGGGACAGGTTGGCTGAACGGTGGCGTAACTTTAAATCACGTTTATGAATAACAGCCCTGTAATCCAATTGAAATATTTTAGGTAGGTAATTAAAAAAAAAAGTTTGATATATGCCATGATCCCAAGCCTGTATCAGTCCACTGCTGGACGTAGGCATCTCTCAAAGCACGCCACTCAACCCTACTCTCGGCCTTTTGCATCCAGTCGCTGCCACCTTACGCAGGCCATCCCTCCATCTAGTCAGGACCGTCCCATACTACGTTTACTCCTCTACCTCATCGGTTGTTGGTTCTAACGACAGATGTGACTAGCCCATTGCCTCTTCAGCTTGCTGAATGAGGAATGTCAACTACTTTTTCTCTCGGATAAAATCATTTCTTATTGTATCCACCAGAGAAACCCCAAGCATAGCTCTTTCCATAGCTCGCTGAGCGATCGAGCGATCCTTTTCATACGTTTAGTATTATTATTTGATACAGGGGGCCACAATAAGGTTGACATTTTCTTAAAAACTACTGGACCGAATTTAATAATTCTTTTACAGTTACATAGTCTTAACTTTTATCTATCAAACAGTGAAAGAATTTTTGCAATAGGTCAAGTAGTTTTTGAGAAAATCTAAACCTTAAAAACTCCTGTACACCTTTCTCTGTGTTCCATCGTACAAGCCGAAGGGTCACTGCGACCTCAAAGGTCTATTGTGGCCGCGCATCTAGTTCTTATATCTCGCTCCCAAGGCCAACGTCCTTCAGGAATCGTATGATGCACTTGGGTGAGATAGTCTTAATATCCTCGGGTGGCATTATGTGTCCACCTAAGGCTCGGCTTCTGCTGTGAATGAGTGCTCCACGCTCACAGAGGATGTGCATGGGGGGTTCCTCGGCTTCACAGCAGAATCTACAGGCAGTGGTGTCGGACAGGCCCATTCTGTTAAGATATTTATTTAGCATGCAGTGTCTAACGTATGTTTAGTATACACTAATGGGATGCATCATTTTTAGACCTGTCAGATTTAGTTAGTTTAAAAAACGCACGTTTGAACTGTTCCTTTTTATTTTGAAAATGAGATGGTTTCTTCTTAAGGTTACAAAACTCATAAAGACGGCATAAACTCGCACAGAACACGTTGCGTTGTTAACTTTTTAAAACCAAATGCTTTAATTATGAAGTTCTATTGATGTAACTTCAATATCAGCACATTTATCATTCAAATTCAACCTTAAATTCGTTCTTTATTACATGTTAGTTAAAGTGAGAATTCCCCGTAGATATATATAAAAAAACTATAGGAAAAGTCTGACTTGCTACATTCGTGAGAACTAAGGGTCAGACAAAAGTTAAAGGTTGACACTTTGAGCTATTTCTATCGCTATTTATTGCAACTAATGAGATGTTAATAAAAAATTAAATTCATCACTATTCCGATAGTATGGGAATGATTTCTGTTTAAAGCCGAATTTAATACTGATTTAAACAATATACAGATAACGGCAATAGAAGTTCACGTTTAAGGCAGTTGTTCGACTGCAGGCGAGTTTTTCTCGCCAAAGAAACGTTCAAAAGTTAGTACATATCGTATAAACAGAAGAGATGCATATTCCACAAATTACGTGAACATTTCGTGCACACGAGTAGCATGAATGTGCTCCTGTACATTCTTTGCCGCAAACTACACATAAAAGTAGAATTTGTTCTGCTGGCTCTCCCGATGCCGATTGTAGGCAAGTCACGGTCGCAGGTTTCTATAGGCGCTAGCGCTGCTGATACACTCCGAAAGCTATTTCACTAAACTTAATCTAGTAATATAAGTATATCACTTAACTTCGACGGTTTTATAACTCTATTCCTAGTGATATCCCTAGGGATATCACTATATTACGGCTTTATCTAGCTTACTGCGACACATATACTAATAGTTCATCGCCGACTGTTCACACCGCCGCGAGTACTCGCTCGGCTATATAGTCGCCGAGCGAGTACATCCCATCGCTCGGCGACACTCGCCCGGTGATGTTTAAAAACGTTAACAACTAACGTATTCTTCGTGAGTTTATGCCGAAATAGTTTTGTATGCAGAGCGAGACTAGCGTTTCACCTAATATATTCTTTGTGAATCATGATCGTGATATTTATGCCGAAGCCAAAATCTACTGTCTTATTTTGTAAACAAAACTATGTATGGTGAGATCCATACATTACAGCCCGCGTGCTTCATCATCGGCCTCATCGTCACTTATCATCAGGTGAGATTGGAGCCAAACACGGGTTTGGTTTATCATAAAAATAATATACTATGCTAATTGACGTCTGTCTGCTAATTAAAGACCGTTCAGGTTAAATGCGTGTGTCACGGATGTATCGCAGTTCCCGTGGCTCGGCAAGAATGGCACGAGGTGGAACACCCCAAGAGGTTTAGTCGGTATTCCGCCCCTTCAGGGCGGTGAGCCCGACATAATCAACACGTTCCCCCGGGCGTGGTGGTACATGATTGCATGTTTTACCTGGGTAAAAAAAGGTTAAATGCGTGTATTGCACTGCTATTATAGTTATATATTTTGGCAAAGTGTTTGTTATGCATTTTCAAGTATGCTTGCTCATATAAACTTACCATAATTTTTAGCTTTGCTGTGATTATTGCATAGTTATCCTCACAATATTTGAACGGATCACTTTATTTTTACAATGATGAATAGGTTCAATCAATCAGGTAGGTGACCGCGACTTCCAATCGTTATCGTAATCGCTTTCAATTTGACACATGGACGCTTTACATTGCTGCTATGTTTTTGCAAGTTTTAACAAACGACAACGAAACGCAGCAATGTATATCGTTCAAGTGTCAAAATGAAAACGATAACGAAAACGATTGAAGTCGCGGTCACCCCCCAGTTCCTTCAGTGTTACGTCAGAACGGGTAATTAGACGATCATATTTGTTTACACAATAAGACACTTGATTTGGGATGCGGTATAGATCGTGTGGGCTTAGTGAAGATCTCATGTTGTACATAGTGTTTGAGTGAAAAAGAGATTTATTTGAATGGTTTGCTTTTGTGTGAGAGTTAGATTTTATTCAGTGAAATTCATTTGGAAGAAGTTATAATAGACTATAGCACTCATTGCAGACTGATGAGGTATTCTATGGAGTAACGAAATAATAAATGAGTCAGCAGCACATTAAGAGCCTTCATAGAGCCTTTATAGAGCCAACTAGCGCCGCCAATTTTAAAAAAAAATATCTTCCATAATAATCAATTTTATTAAAAAAGCTATTTACAAAATGTTTATTACGATAAATACTATTTTTCAATATACAATACATGGCATAATTGCGACAAGCTAAGTTGTAGTTCACAAATGTGCCAAAAGCGGCCGTTTTTCGCAATTATGCGAACTACAACTTACCGACATTGAATCACGTTATAAATAAGCATTTAAAAAATAGTATTTATCGTAATAAACATTTCGTAAATAGTTATTTTTAATAAAATTGGTTATATTGGAAGATATTATTTTTTTAAGATTGGCTGCGGTAGTTGGCTTTATGAAGGCCCTTAAATTGATTGTGGTAATTGATGTGAAATACGGACATGAATTTGTTGATGATAACATTGCAATAAAGTATTTTTTTTAAGCTTGTACCCGCGTCACTACTTGGTGACCGCGACTTCAATCGATTCCTTATTTAACCGATGTCTTTATGGTAACTAAAATATGAATTTTTAAAATGTGCGACTAGCTCAGACCTAATTAATATTCTGTGCAATGGACTCCTGTATTCTATACTTTATTTTATTAATCAAGATGGAATTTAAAATGATAAATGGAGAAAAAATTTCATCACGACCGGGATTCGAACCCGGGACCTCGCCATTCCGTGGCACGCTCTATTCCAACAGAGCCATCGTGATTCGTATCTAGATCGTGAATTTTGTCTCCATATTCTCATCTGAGGGACAGTAGCGACATCTATCCAGTAATTGTGCAATTACTCAAATTCGTGTCTAACATTGCAGTTAGAAATCATGTTTTTAATTGATGACGCGTTCCTTTTTCATATGTTTTGATAGTTTTTTTAGATTTTAACATAGCGCATATGCAAGAAAATATCAAAACAAAAAGATGGAATTTATTTGGTTTTTAGTATTTTCTTCTTAATCACGTGTTCATTCATCGGTTCACCGATCAGCGTTATTGGTTTGTAACACTGTGGAGCTATCGGGAAAAACTATTTGCCTGAGAGATGGGTATATTCAGAATTAACAGCCATACCAATAGGTAATCAGCGGTTTCATTCAGACCAATATTGTGTCAAATTCATCGTTTTTGAGATACGAAATGAAAGTTTAGGTGGATACAAAAACACGACTGCATCATTACTTGGATTAAATTTTCATAGCCTATGTCAGTCCTACAATCCAGACGAATCTAACGACACCTCATATGTTAAAATCCATCAAGCCGTTTAGGCTGCAGGATGTGCCAAAGAATTAGACATACATACTTATACCGCAGCCCAAATCAAGTGTCTTATTTTGTAAACAAATATGATCGTCTAATTACCTGTTGGGATGTAACACTGAAGAAATTGATGGATCGAACCTGTTCATTATTGTGAAAATAAAGTGATCCGATCTAATGTGAAAATAACTGCGATAATCACAGAACAGCTTAAAATGTTAGTAGGGTGGGGTATTTTTTGTTTACAAAATAAGACACGTGATTTGGGCTTCCCAGTCGGGCACAGCGATATGGGAAGGCAGCTCGACATTGGACTATTTGGAATCATTCTTTAAAAATTTCTGCAATGTATAGTAACACTTGTTTATTAACATTTGCTTCAAAGTACAAATTGCCACGATATTGGCGTGAAAGCGTTTGTTTTTGTTGATAATTTTGAACGCACCCTGCGGATCGCGATATAGTCTTGATGGGGATTGGTCGATTTGAGTGGGCTTGTAACGACGCGACCAATAGGAGAAGGCGTGCTAATTAATGCGGGTCGATGACCTTATTGGATTACCGATCATTGAACACAGTCGATAAAGAGTGAAATAAAACCCTTGGTTATTATATATAAACGGATATCACTCACTTATATTGTTGAAGCCGGCAATCCAGATACAGCCTTCACGCGCACCGCCGCCGGCGGGACCGGTACTGAGCTAACGAGCGCACAGGGCGATCGAACGCAGTGTACGTCGAAGTGTCAACGGCGACGCGGGCGTGTCGCGACCGTCGAAATCGGTCGAAACCATCGGTCTAATTGCCGGGTTCAACAATATAAGTGAGTGATATCCGTTTATATATAATAATTTGTAATAATACCTCACTATAGTTTTAATTCTAAACCCCTTGGTAATATTTTTTGTTATATTTTTATTTTTCTCATAAATATTTTTTTCATACATGGGAATAATTTTAATTTGTCATTTTCATTTTCTTTCGGGACTTCCACCCGACTTTTATTTCATTAATTTTACTTACTCTGATTTATGGTTTGATTTTAATTTTTTCATTGTCAGTGTAATGTAAGGATTTCTTTTGTAAATGTTTGTGATTTTATTTTATTGTTACATACTAGAGTTATTGTGTAACATTATAAAAATTAGAAATATGCATGCTTTTAATTTGGTAGAAAAATAATTAGGTAATTTTATGGTAAATGTTTTTATTTATTCTTCCGTCAACGTAAATACAAAATTGTTTTTATCAGTCTATATTAATAATTAATATAAATCTCATAGATAAAAAATAAATACTATTTGACGGTTATTTATAATAAAGCATCTGAATACATCTGAATATTAAGACATTTATTTGAAACAATTTCAAAATATTTCCATATTATTTTTCATATAATTTGTAAATAAGAGCTGCTAACTAAAAAGCTACGCCTTCCATGAGCCAACTAGCGCCGCCAATCTTGAAAAAATAATATCTTCCAATTTAATCAATTTTATTAAAAAAGCTATTTACAAAATGTTTATTAGGATGAATACTATTTTTCAATATACAATACATGGCATAATTGCGACAAGCTAAGTTATAGTTCACAAATGTGCCAAAAACGGCCGTTTTCGCAATTATGCGAACTACAACTTACCGACATTGAATCACGTTATAAATAAGCATTTAAAAATAGTATTTATCGTAATAAACATTTCGTAATTAGCTTTTTTTTTAAAAATGATTATATTGAAAGATATTATTTTTTTAAGATTGGCTTGGAAGTTGGCTCTATGAAGGCCCTTAAAATTAAGGGTCAATTCATGTACAGCAGAGTCTGCGCATCGAAGCGGCAACCCAGAAGCTAATGGTGGCGCTTCACTTGGTTATTTGTATTCGCTATGTTGACGTGCATAAATATACACAATGCAGATATGATTCTGAATATTATAGTCTGACCCATGGGCGTACCCAGGTAGGGGCGTAGCTGCCCCCCCCCCCCCCCCCCCGGATAAAGTCGGCGTCCCTACTAAGTTTCTTGTCTAGTACTTTTATCGATAAAAATTAAGAAAATTGCCATTTGTTTGCAATCCAATATTTATAAAAATATCCAATAAAAATTACGCGGCGCGTTCGTTCTTTCTATAAGCACCTAGCTTGTAAAAAGTCTGCCCCCCGGCACGCCCATGGTCTGACCGCAAGGGGGGAGGGCCGCGAGTGAGTGCGAGAGGGAGCGGACGACGCAATGACAGAGTGTGGCAGGCTCCACACCCGCGTCTCGCCGCGCAGCTACCTAAGGCACGGTACAGCGCACCCGGTCAAACTATAGGCCCTAGTTGTTAAAAAGACATTTATGTTATTCTCTTTGAAAATAGTTCTGTCGAGTTTTTTTGCTACTTTCTATTCAACACTCACACTATATATGCATAGTTATGTAAATGTAATTTTAAAAAAGCTTAACGTGCAAAAAATATACACAATTCATGATTCTGACTGACCAACATTGATCTCCTATAAACAACTAGTACACAGTCTGCCTTCTAAAAATGTTCGAGCGCAAAGAAGGCCCAAACGGATGAATGGACCCTCATTTGCTTTATTGGACATTATTTGGACGTTTTTTAAATTGTTTTAGTAAGACATTTGTGTATCTAGTTGTTTATAGGAGATCAATGCTGACCAAGCTAGATTTTAACTGACCAAGATGAGGCGCGGATTCAGTTTTCAAAAAAGGTTGCGGTCACCCGAAAATCGGCCAAGTTCGAGTTTTGAGTATGAACTCGTCATGATCGATATCTAGGGCATTCCTACAGTGGGCAAAACCGTGGGGCGAATACTAGTAAATTAATAAACCTGTAAAACGTGGGCATTGAAAATAATATCATTTTCATTAGCATATCGACCTCAATAGACCGTGAAAGTGACGTCACAAGTCTATTAGAGTTGCGAGTACGCCCGTCGAGCCCACAACTGGATCCGCGCTTGACCAAGATGCATTATTAGTTATCTAAATTAATTATAATCCATGTGATCCTTGATCCACGGTAAGAATTTAGCTAAATCGGTGAATACGACGTAGTGTGTGGGGTCGCAGCGATACTCATTCTGCCGTGCGACAGAGAGAGACACAAGACCGCGCAGGTACCAGGAGTTCTGCATATTGAAGACCATACCGCCGCCGCTGTCGCCGTTGCAGACTGACGTGCCTGGAAGGAAAGGCGGTGGTGTAGACAAATGCATTGGTTTGATTTTTTTGCATGAAAATCTAAATATTTAAGGGCCTTGAGCCAACTAACGCCGCCAATCTTAAAAAAATAATATCTACCAATATAATCAATTTTATTTTAATAAAAAATCTAGGTACAAAATCTTTATTACGATAAATACTATTTTTTAAATGCTTATTTATAACGTGATTCATTGTCGGTAAGTTGTAGTTCGCATAATTGCGAAAAACGGCCGTTTTTGGCATATTTGTGTACTACTTAGCTTGTCGCAATTATGCCATGTATAGTATATTAAAAAATAGTGTTTATCCTAATAAAGATTGTGTACATAGCTTTTTTAATAAAAGTTAATAATTTGTAAGATATTATTTTTTAAGATTGGCGGTGCTAGTTGGCTCATGGAAGGCCCTTAAATCTAAAGAAGTGTTTAATTGGAATTTTTCCTACACAAGGTGGTACTTACAGTATTTCATAAATTTTATTTGTAGCAATAGGCACGAATTTATCGTTCATTAGCATTAATTTAGATAATTGGGAAATATAGTATTATAACCTCTTAGAAGTATTATAGAATTGATTCGGTTAGGAAGCTGTATTAAAGTTAGGTTTTGTAGAATAGTAGAAAGAGTGTTAATTCGAAGTTAGAGAAATTAATAGAAGCTGTGCTCTGAAATGCTACTGTAGTAGACTCGTATCGTGGCTTATTCTAGGATCTAGTAATATCTTCTACTGTGCTCCTAAGATTGAGATTTGAGTGTAAATTACAATTACTTACAATGATTGGAATTGTAAATTACACTTATTAATTTGAGTGTAAATTACAAAGTATACAGAATTTGTTTTATGCATTATGTCATGCTCGGCGAGTGAGTACAAGTATAAGTACAGTTTGGAATTGTTATTACATTTGTAATAATTTGAGTGTAAATTATAATTCCCGATTTAGAATTGTAAAATACACTTCTAGTGATTTGTGGGTAAACTACAACTTCAAGTTTAGTATAACTACAGTTTATAATAAAATTGTAAGTCACACTTGTATTGTTTTGAGTGTAAATTACAATTAAAAGTATAAGTACAGTTATAATGAGGGGTTTCAAGGTTACATTTAAAAAATAAAGAAAGTACCGACAGCCCCGGTAGATGGCACTGACGACTGGTCTGATGTCAACATTAAATGCGTTGTTATTGCTTGTAACTTGGGCTTTTCGTATTTCATACCTAGTATTTATTTGTACTGTATTGTTTAAATTACACAAACAAACCAATAATAATAAATAATTCAGCTGACATTGAATTTTTTTTATGGTGCTGTGTTTTTTTACGATGATATCGCACTTCGGTGCAACACCATCTATTATCAACTTAAAAAGCCTGTTTTTTTCTTACAACTGTCACTTTGAAAACCCCTCATTGTAAATTACACTCGTATCTTTTTAACAGTGCAAGTTGTTTGAATAAAGATTTTTTCGCCTAACTAGCATAAATTCACCAAGTGTTAGGGTGGTCAGTTAATTATTTTTACATGCCATTTTACATGTTCAAACATACTTTCCCTAGTTCCGGTACGTTTATTGTAGACTCCTGCAATTAAAAGTATTAAAAACTAATTATAATAATTTACAATAGATTTGGAATTTTGGACGGATTGAAGAAGAAGCAGATATTAAGAATATCGCTGGAAACTCAAGAGAAAATAATGCAGTTTTAAGATTTAGTTATATAATTTAAAGTAGCGATGCCAATAAAGATTTTTTACAATTCACTTTGGCAATACATCAAGCTTGAAAGAGAGGGCTGCGGCGGTATTAGATATACCTATAAGGTAGGTATGTACATAAAGCAGGCACAGTCAAAATTGTGTGGAAACATTGATGTGCTTTTGATTGTACATAATTGCTAGTAAAAGTACAAATATACAATTTGGAATTGTAAATTACACTTATATTAATTTGAATGAATTGTAATTTACAATTTGAGTGTAACTTACAATTACAGGTATTTGACTGGCGTCCTTATATTTTTCTACGGGTGACTAGACTTTGCAGTACGTGGCCTCCATTCGAGAACTAGTCTAACCCATCGGTTCTACGACAGATGTGACCAGCCTACAGACAGATACCTATATATGTACCTTCATTTGTTTAATTATAAAGTGAAAAATGTTATCCAGTCAGGATGGAAGAAGGGTAACTGGGAATGGGAAACAACAATCCTTACGTTTAGACTAATAACAAGGTTCGTAACATGGTTCGACTTTCTGTAGTACCTATCACCATCACACCATAGATGAGATAGTATTATTTGCGCTATGTGTAAGTTTAAGTAGAATATACCAACCGTCTCTATATCCCGCGCAGAAAGTATACTCTGAGGTGAATCGTGCGAAGAATTCGCTGTAAGACCTGATGCAGGTCTCCTGGTCTACCACAGGCATCTCCACCAGGGTCAACTCCTCGGTAGCCACGCCTGTGTTGTCGAAACCCCAGCCGACCACCTGCGAATTGAATGAATTCTTATATTAGAGAAAACTACAATGGCGTAACTTCTTAAATTCACCTTCATGAACACGCGCCTATGACTTTCGGCCTATGAATTTCATCCATAAGGGCTAATTACGATACATTCATAAATTAATTGTAATAAATGAATTCACTTTTTAAATTACACAGTTCGTGTACATATTAATTAGATAAGGAAAACGGGAATTACCGTGTTAAACATTTATTGATGGCTGCAATGCTGTAGAAATATCGAGACATCAATAAAGAAATATTTAACACGGTAATTCCCGTTTTACTTATCTAATTAATATGTACACAAACTGTGTAAGTTTAAAAAGTGAATTCATTTATTACAATTAATTTATGTATCGTAATTAGCCCTTATGGATGAAATTCATATGCCGAAAGTTATAGGCACGTATTCATAAACGTGATTTAAAGTTACACCACCGTTTAGGCGCGTCCTTTCTATCTTAACCTTTTTTAACGAAGTGTGAAAGGGATAGCAACACGATTTAACTAGGTTTATGAATAACAGCACTAATATGTAGGTACGTCTGTATGGGTTGTCTGAATAAATGTCTTTTCTTTCTTGCTTTCATCGTAAAATTACAGTGATTTAGCCAATTTGTACCTATCTACTTATTATGGAAGCCCGAACCCTCAATATAACGTCAGACACACTCAGTGCTGATCACTCAGTTCCGTGGACCGCGCCGCCGCGTCAGCGGTAACTGTGTCTATTAATTATCTCTAATTAATGGATTGATTATGTTTCTGGTTTCCTCGCTACGATGTAGGGCAGGAGTTAGGAAAGTTAGTGACCCAATTGCCAAGGTTTTTTTTACCCCCTTTATTATATTTTTGTAGAGGATCCGCCATCATTTTGGAATGGCGGATTGATTTTTTAGTCGTTTAATTTTCTATTTACTTACACGAATACTCTAAAAAACTTGACATTGGCGAAATTATCTCTTGAATAAGAGTAGAAGCCATTCAAATAAAAATAGAATATATTTTTGTATGAAAATATAAGTGACGATGACGTTACATTACTGTAATAGTGTCGTTCCAAACTACTGGGTCGAATTTAATAATTATTTTACAGTACCTATTGAATTAAAATAAATAAATAATCTTTTACAGTTACATAGTTAAAATTGTCAAAAAAAATTCTAATAGTTAAATGTGTAGGTACAACCGAACTGTTAAGACTATGAAGGTCTCAGTAGTTCGGTCCCGGACAAAATCACCGAACTACTGAGACTAGGGGAAGAATTTTTACAATAGGTAGTAGTTTTGAGATAAAATCAACCTTAAAAACTCTCCTGCACACTTTTCTATGACTAACACATGTATCATACTGAAAATACATCTGAAAATGGTTTTTCGATATTCCAATTACCGCCAGAGGTTAATGTTTATTGCTGTTATTCATAAACCTAGTTCAACCACACTTCTATTAAATCGTATAGCTATCCCTTTCACACGTCGTTAAAAAAGGTTAAGATAGAAAGGGACAGGGTGGCTAAACCGTGGCGTAACTTTAAATCACGTTTGTGAATATTGGCCTAAGAGTGAGCCCACGCTAAGCTCGTGCTAAAACTATTATATTCTATTTTTATTTGAATGGCTTCTACTCTTATTCAAGAGATAATTTCGCCAATGTCAAGTTATTTAGAGTATTCATGTAAATAGAAAGTTAAACGAATAAAAAATCAATCCGCCATTCCAAAATGATGGCGGATCTCTGAATCTCGGCCTTAGCCCGTTTGCATCAGTTTGCAGTCAATAGCTAGCGCCCCTCCGCTGTTGGCGCCCCGAAATAGTTCACCTCCATCTTCTTGTTCCGTCCCTGTTTCCTTTCTGTTTACCCTTCGTCTGGGCGTATTTATTTTCGCTATTCGACCAAATCAAGTTGAGTGGACCGGCCCGGAGGCAGAAGCAGGAAATTGGTGCTACAGTAGGTATATTGTAGCCTACAGTTTATAAATGTTGGTATTAATATGTAGTAGGTAGGTAGGTATACAATGTGGAATTTTAGTGGTTGTTTTCCCGTAGAGAGATGATTTTGTTTCGGTAGTAGGCAAGTACTATCGATTTATTATTACATAGGGTGGCCTTGAATTCATTCGACAAAATTGAATAATTAGTTATCTTATCCTGATTGGGTGCCAATGTGGCGGCACTTCGACCCATTGGGATCTTTTGTGCTCTCCCCTTTCCTTTATGCTCCTTCCTCCTCCCTAAAGATATAGCTCAATAGGTCCGCTATGCACCTCATGGGAAGGAGCCTGTAGTCTTCTGGTTCCGGATAGGCCGACCCCAGGAGACTCATTCGCTTTCTAGCCAGTGAGTCACATTCACACAGTAGGTGTTTCATGGACTCCGTTTTGTCACCACAGGCTCTGCAGGTTGGAGACCCATCCTATGCAACAGGTCGTTCGTTGCTTGATGTCCCGTTAGCGCCCCAATTATGTTAAATAATTAGTTAGTCTTGTGACATATTGTGCACAGCGTTTAAGTAAATTAAACAATTTGGGGTAAAATAAAAAAAATATATTTTTTACTATAAATTCAACTAAGCACAATTTTTTTTATTTTAATGTGCATAGTTACTGTGGAGTTTATTTTTACATTTTAAGCAACGTATTCTTTCACTGGAATTGGACCTAATGATCATTTCTAAAGCCATCGTACTTAGTTAAATTTTTATTGCAGTTTTGATTTACTAAAACACCTTACCAATTTACATGAGTACAAGGGGTTGTACTCATGTAAATTGGTAAGGCGTTTCAATTTGTCGCATGAATTCAAGGACACCCATACAGGTGTCTCGGCGCCCAATACGACTTTGTCCCCTTTGGCGTCGAGACACTTGGTCCGTGGGGCCCGAGTGCACTCGCGCTCCACAAGGAGCTCAGCAAGCGCCTGAGGGAGGCGACGGGTGACCCTCGTGCTGGCGGCTTTCTCGCGCAGAGGCTGAGCCTAGCCATACAGCGCGGGAATGCCGCCAGCGTGATGGGCACCCTCCCAAGAGGGCCGAGTTTTTTAGAGTGAAATGAAATGTTTATTGTTGTTCTCAAAAATAGCATAAGACCATGATGTTCCTGGCTCCCAAACTAGGATTCCCTGTGCTATGGGAAGCCAGGTCTTTCGTCCTTGACTATTGCAGAGGTACCTCCCCGTCCATAATGTCATCCGGCTTGCCACCCGCACCATGCCGAAATACAAGCCATAAAGTTAAGTACAAATGTCAATCAAAAGTTGATATTTATCATAGAATAAAAGCAACTTCCAACCACCCACATGGCGAGAATCGCGACATTCAAAACAGACAGGAGGCCCCTCTGTAATAGCCCCAATTTACCTTTTGTATGAGTATACACGTCCGCTCGCTACGAACGAAAGAGGGTGTTTTTAGTTAGGCAGTTTTTAATGTATTTGTAACTTAATTTTAGTTTTTTTATTAAGGACACCCTGTATAAGTATCTATTTTTGTTAAATAAATTGCCTTGTACATTAATAAACCGAGACAACATAATCTCGCAGTGGGAAAACCACTAACATTTTCACTCCGTATATTTCACTGATACCATATGAAGGGGTCAGGAGAAAAACAGCTTACGTCATATTTTTCATTTTTTCAACTGACAATGCAGTCTGAATGAATCAAGAATGAATATACCCGTCGTTATGTTCTGCCAAAAACTACAGGATAATAATAGTCCTGCGATATATTGCTTTTAAAATACATGTACAGGATTAAAATAATACCTTTTTATGATCTAAACTTTTTATTAGTAATATCTCAATATAAGCAAAAGCTGTTTTTCCCCTGAGCCCTTCATATAGTAATTATATGATCAGCGGGGCTAGCACGAGTCGCGTTAGCGATCGAGGCAACTAATGTCAAACGCCTTGTAACAATGTCACTTTGACAGTTCCGCGGCGGCGTTGCATCGATCGCTAACGCTGACTCGTGCTACAGTGGCTGGTTGGACTCACCGATCCCTTCTTCTTAATGACACTTTCGAGTCCATCCTCGTTCTCCGGCCAGAGACAAGCCGGCCGCACCCAGTCGGTGATGGAGACGGACTCCCGAAGCTTCAGGATGCCCAGGTCTCGGCTGAAGGACGACGCGTTGTATTGTGGATGCACTGTGATCTCAGCGACCTGGAAATGTGGTATGGAGATTCAACATTGACTTTTATGAAAGAAGTAGGGTCGGCAGAGGTAGATCGAGGAGGACGTATGTCGACCAAGTACGGTCAACTACAAGCCAACGAGCGTACTTGAAGAGATCGATGAATGTGGAGAAAGCGATAGTAGGCTCCCAGGATTGCAGCAGATGGAACGTTCAAATATTATTGATCTTCAATTCATACGACAGCTAAGCGTTCCTATAATTGCCAGATCTTTTAGTTCTATCTATGTAGGTACGTACTACGAATTTTGCATTAATTTTTCGATCACGAGTACGATTTCCACGGAGAGATGAAAGCAGGAGAAACTTCAATTTTCCATCCATAGACATGAGAATCCTTGACATCGAGTGCCTTGCGATTCACACATTTTTTACACCACTCTCCCATAGACGAAACCATACCCATTGGGCACGAGTAGACCTGGTCCAAAGAAATATGTGTTTCCAATACTCATCAGTTGGACTAGGGAGACGTCCCAGGACCAGATGGAGAGATAACCTTCGCAAGGTGGCTGGCAGAGACTGGATCGTATCGAGTTGCTTACTTTGGGAGAGGGCTACATCCAGCAGTGGACAGAACGGGCTCATGATAACTCACCAGTCTAATCTGCACTCCCTCCACGGATGTCCTGAGGTTGTGTTTGCCGAGGTAGACGGTGAGCGTGTTCTTGTTGACGACCCTGCTGGACCCTTTGCGTGTGACGCAGTGGGCGGCGGTGATCACGTGGCGCAAGGACACCAGGGTGCCGCCGCAGATGTATTTGTTGTCCACTGTCTGGAAGCAGTCATAAACGCTTACCTGAGTAGGTGCCTGGACTTTTGAAAATGGTGGGAAAATGACGGTTGCAAAATTATTTGATAATTCTGATTTTAATGTCTAAATGTCAGATCAGTAAATAAGAGTTCCCCACTGACCACTTATACATGAAATCGGTACATATTAGCAAGCGAAAAATTATGTCTAACGATGAGCGCAATAGACGAAGTGGCGGTCAGGGGTGCCATTTTAAATCCATGTTACACGTGTCGCGAAGCAATTTTGCGCTCATGTGCGGGGCAGACACGGGCGCCCCTATGGGGTAAGTGGTCTCTGGAGTTCCCATACTAAAATGAAATTGGGACCCATCATTCTCATTCCCTGATCTGAGGTCTGAACTGTTTGTTTTGTGTTTAATATCACGTTAAATTAATAAGAAAATATTCGCGAACAGTATGTTTTATGCGAGATCTGCAGTTTCGAGCTGAGTCAAGAGCCCCTAGAGTCTACGAGCTCGGGAGTGAACGAACGTGACTGCTGAGCGACGTGTTTCCAGAGTGACGACGCTCCGGCGACTCCTCTGGAGAAAGAGGAGAAGACTAGACATCTTAATACGTTCACAGTCCCCGTCCAAATTTTTTTTTGATTTCCTTGTAAGTCCCGTCTATTATTTCAATCTCTGTACAAGTCGAAATACATCAAAGCTTTGTGAGCACTTCAACACTGGGTGGAGCACTCTTCTGAAGACAATAGGACGTGAATGGACAGCAGCATCCACCAAGGACATCGTATTTACTTACCTTCAGAAAAAAAAAAAAACCTCAGTGCGGATCTGGTAGGCAAATACTTATTTCATCGTGCCACATATGTGGGGAACGGGTTTGTGAAACTAGTTCGTCGTGCTCCATATATGGGGCACTGGACTGTGAACGTGCTAAGAATATTCTGTAACATAACATTGGCAAATGACAGACTGTCCATTAATAAACATATTTTTTTAGATGGTTTCCTGTCGTTACCTGTGTCTGGTAGAGCGCAATCTGCCAGGGCCACTGCCCCTCCAGGGTCGGCTTCCCGTTCACCACCAACGGGTTGGGGTTGTTCCGGACCACCTTGCCACACTCCGGCTGAAAAATACAGTATAATAATTTGAAATTCGAACCTAAAATTATAATGAATCTAAAGAGTCAGTTACATAAGAATATAAGTTACTCGATCGCGTTCAGCAGTTACTCTCACCTCTTATAGCGATCTAGTTTAGGTTCTAAACAACGACGTCAAACGTCGAAGAACCTAAACTGGATCGCTATACGAGGTGAGAGTAACCCTGCTGACGTGAATATCAGGCATGCTTAGGATCAGCGCAGATCGTGTGGCGGCGAAGCGACTAATTTAGTAACAATTTGAATTCAACTTTATTTACTTCATACGATATACAGGGTGTAACGTAAAGGGTATATGAAGCCGAAGGGAGGGTGTTCAGTATCGGTAACTGAACAACTTTTGTTCTACGACTTTTCGAATAAAAAATAAAAATAAATTTGTCTCATATAAGCACCTAGCTTATAAAAAAATCTGATTTTCTTACAGACTTATTTCGCCTTTATAAAACTTATAATTCATAATCTAAAATAGAAGTAGGTACATAAATAAATATTTTAAAACATAAGGTTTCGTATCAAGCTATTTAATGGTTTTTACGCTAACAATGACTAAATAGGTAACAACATTCATAATTCATTCCGGAAATCACACAAAAAAACCTTAATTGTTTCTGTTTATAATTAAATGTGATTAGGTAACAATGTTTCAATACTCTACTGATAATCTTAATGTTTAATGATGTGGTTGATAATGACCTTTGGTAAGCAAAACATCTAGGAAACGGTAATACCTACTAAGAATTTATTGTTTGGTTAAATTAAATGATGACGTCGTACACCAGGTTAATGAAAACACGTCACTTTAAGGGCCTTCCATGAGCCAACTAGCGCCGCCAATCTTTGAAGAATAATATCTTCCAATTTAATATTTAAAATGCCTATTTAGGTATAACGTGATTCAATGTCGGTAAGTTGTAGTTCGCATAATTGCGAAAAACGGCCGGTTTTGGCACATTTGAGAACTGCAACTTTGCTTGTCGCAATCATGCCATGTATTGTATATTAAAAAATAGTGTTTATCCTAATAAAGATTGTGTAAATAGCTTTTTTAACGTAAAAAACAACAACAAAAAAACGTTCTTTAGTTTTTATTTTTATTTCATAAGTATTGTTTTGTAGTAGTTAGTTTTTTTTTGCAATAAAATAGCTTTTTTAATAAAAAATAATAATTTGTAAGATATTATTTTTTTAAGATTGGCGGCGGCGCTAGTTGGCTCATGGAAGGCTCTTAACAAGTTTTCCTTGATATAGCTACCGAGAGAAAGGTAAAAGCCAGTCGGAAGTTTACATAACATTATGTAGGTACGGTCTAACCAGCGTTGCCAGATTTTTTTGCACCAAGTCGGGATTTTGGAACTTTTTGAGTGAAAAAAAGCGGGATTCTTTCGGCGAAATATAAAAACATAGTAATAAAACGTACTTATATAACTTGAAGTATTTAACTATTTATCTTTTTATTTGAGTCCAAATTACGTTGAAACGGAAACTTAATGTTACAATCGTGTTACAATAGATGTCACGTAACGTATGTCACGGACGGCCAGTCTACACTTGTCTCGCACGGTCGAGTTATCTCCGAAAAGCGGGACGGAGCCTGTCCCGCGCGGGACATTTAATTTTCATTTAAAAATCGGGACGTCCCGCGAAAAGCGGGACGTCTGGCAACGCTGGGTCTAACACAGATAAAGGTTCTTTTACTTTTTACTAGCAGTTACTTACAGTTTATAGTACCTACTACACACTATTATGTACCTATGTAACTGTAAAGAATTTTCAAAAATCAGTCAAGGACTTTTTGAGTTTCAACCTACTACTTGAGTACCTACCTAAACCTAAGTTAACAACTTTTTAAGAGTCTTTATACACGAAAAGAACAGATATGTTAAGTATTCGCAACATCTAAAGCCGTTACAAACTATAAAGGGACAGTCAAGCAAGAGTTATGTTGTTTTTGCTATTTGTTTTCCTAGATATAGTGTGATTGGTTTACAATTATTTACCATCAACCTTTGATCTCCTATCGCTCGCTCGGTGGCTCAGTGGTTGGGCAATGGACTTGCAATATGGAGGTCCCAGGTTCGATTCCCAGCCAGGGCAGCCATGTACCAATGAGTTATCCTCGGTTTTTTCGACGGAAAAACTTACGTACATTTACCGAGTGCTCTCAAAACGGTGAAGGAAAACACCGTGATAAAACCTGCATGTCGTAGAGTAACAAAAAAAATATCTAAGGCATGTGAAATCCGCCAACCCGCACTGGGCCCGCGTGGTGGATTATGGCCCGAGCTCCCTCGATGTACCTAAGGGAAGGTCTGTGCCCGAGTAGTGGGGCAATATAAATAGACTGATGATGATGATTGATCTCCTATAAACAACATTTTAGCTGCTACAGGAAACCCTGTTTTTTCAGTGTAGATATGTCTGTACCTACACTGTAGGAAGACCCTATAGGACAGGGAAGGGAATACTAATTTAATCTAATTTGAGCCTTGAGTTCAGTTTGATGTGTCATTATTACTCAGAAATATCAAGACAATTATTCTCTGAATGCATGTAGCAATTAAGTTAACATCTAAACATAGAGGATCTTTTAATAACATTCGTCTAGTGATTCAAACACGCTGACTAAACCGGATTTGATAATGTATTCATTTATATCACAGGTGTCCGGGGCTTCACCGACGCCAATTGATATTTAATTACCTATGTGTAAACAAGTTTTTTTAGTTCCAGATTGTGCAGTTACCGGAATTTCCAAATGACACCAATTGAAATTATTTTTGTCCTCAACTGTAATCTTGTAGCCTCAATTTTTACCCTACTGACGAAGAATGGAGGGTAACGTAACAACTTTTGTGCGACGACGGTTAGATATAAGAAAAATACTCTTTAATGCAAAAATGAATTACCTACCAAAAGAATTAGGCTATACAGTTTCACAATAATTAGCCATAAATGAGATTTTAAGTAGTTTAAGCCTTCGGTCCCTTTCTAACGTTTTTTAAGGAAGTGTGAATGGGACAAAATCACGGTTGTGAAAAAGTGAAGTTAACTAGGTACCTATATATGGGTAACAGCACACGATTTCCGCTATTTTTTATACTTTCCTACATCTCCGATCGATTTATTTTTACTTTTTATCCTAATGCGCAGTAGGATAATCTTCAGGAGATTGAAGAGGAAAGCTCCACAAGATTTGCTGCGAAACTCAACAGCGGACTAGTCACTGGACTCGTACCGCGCAAGCCAATGGATAAATTCATAAAGTGCAGCTGAATGTCCCTGTGACAGATTGCGGCAAGAAAAGAAGCTTAAAAAAAAACTTTATATCCGAAAAATCGTGGAACAAAAGTTACTCAGTTACTAATAAGCTGAACACCCTCCCTTAGAACTCGCTTTCCGTAACACCCTGTATATTTGACTAAGTTGCAGATCTGAGTACAAGCACTGAACTTTCTATAACGGTAAAATAACGGTAATTTACTTTATTATATTGGTCGTAAAAGGAAAGGAACGTGTTATGCTAAAATGTTCCAGCCAAATGTCTAGAAAGTAGGTTTATATTACGACTTCTATAACGCTTATAACCACAGACTAGGTAGTTCAAAAATCATCATGATCTTCATAAACCGAAGCCCAAATCAAGTGTCTTATTTTGTAAAAATAACTACCCTAAAGGTGCTCCCTCACCGGGAGCATTCGCGTGTAATGTAACGTTGTAGATTCGACTTTGAGCATTACATTACAATACTACCTCCCTGACTGACGCTGTTTTTCTCCCTCACTGATGTAATGCTCGAATCTGTAACGTTACATTACACGCGAATGCTCCCGGTGAGGGAGCACCTTTAAGTAGTTATAATATAATATCATATAAAATATGTAATATAATGTAAAATATAGTATTACTATTATAGTTCATAGCTGATTTATTTGTGTTTTATTTTGTTAATTACATTTTAAATGCAATAAATATTAAAGCCTTTAATAAAGATTGCTGTGTGATTTCTAGTAATCATGTAAAACGGTATTTATTTTTACTGGGAAATTTAGCTATTTCTAGCTACTTTTCAGGACGAACAACTTACTCAATCTAGCAACTTTCTGTAAAATTCTTAGCAACAGGCCTTCGGTAGCAGTTGGCAACACTCTACCCTACTAACATTTTAAGGCTTCGTATGCGCGGATTTACAGTTTTTCTATCAAGGATACGTACCTACGGCTCTAACTACTAAAATTAAACGTGTGAAAAATATAATCTTGGGGAGTCTATTTAGGGACTGATGAATACCGATACAAGATTGGCTAACTTCGCTCGATAGAAAAAATCGCAATGTCTTTTAAAATGAAAATTATGTCTGAACCTAAATAGTTATTCATACAAAATATATCAAAATGTAGGGTATTATGAATACGAGAGCTTGTTAAAAGATCTGACTTTTATTGGCGTATTTTTTCTTTCCCTGCCAAAATTCATCCAAAATTAATAAAAATACAAATATGGAGTAATTGAACCGTGCTCTTCACTCCGCTGCGGGACATCTTTTGTCTCGAACTCGAGTTTGACAGCTGGCAGCCCCTTAAGCTGTTCTGTGATTATTGCATAGTTATTGTCACATTATTAGATCGGATCACTTTATTTTCACAATGATGAACAGGTTCAATCAATCAGTTCCTTAAGTGTTACATCACGAGTTCGTGGCACTGGCTGTGGAGACTTTCGGCCCGTGGTCGTCCGACGCGAAATTTTTTTGTAAAGATATTTCCACCCGCCTGATCCTCGCCTCGGGTGAGCCCAGAGCTGGCGCCTACTTCAGGCAAAGGCTGAGCCTCGCTATTCAGCGGGGCAATGCCGCCAGCGTGGTGGGGTCCCTGCCGCGCAGTGCGGAGTTAGACGGCGTGTTCGGACTTTAATTGTAAATAGTATTTCACAACAGGTAATTATTTAGATTCATATATGTTTCATTGCCATCGTGTTGTCTCACCTGTCTGTTGTTATTGAAAAAGTTGTTGTTGGATGCGGATCCTCCGTTGTTGCTGGACACGATGAAAGTTGGCTGGCCGCCGGTGAAGTAGTCGTCAGGGTCGGGACGGCTGCTGTCAAGAGGTAAAGAGGTCGTTAAGTGGAACGTTGAAGACTATTGTGGTAGACTGCTATTAAAGTGTCCCAATCCAATATTCCAAGGATTTAAGGGCCTTCCATGAAAAAATAATATCTTCCAATTTAATCAATTTGATTAAAAAAGTTATTTACCCTAGGTTATCAATTTTTTTTTTCAGTTGCATTTTGTGTTGCAGAAACGAATAAATGCTTTATCAATCTGGCAACCCTTATTAAAAAATCACAGTCTATACATTATTTGTTACCTGTCCCCGCTATCAAAGTCCTCCTCCTCCCTCCGCCTGTTGGTCGTAGTGCGAACAGGTACCATCGTAGTAGCCTGATATGTGTCAGGTCTGTTCGGCCGGCCACCCGTCTGCGTGCCGATGCTCTGCGATGGGACTTGACCGTTGCTATGGAAACAGGGGTAAACTGATAGGTAAAGTAAGGTGATAAAACTGCAACTTGTAATTAAAAAAAAGATTTCGACGAATTGAGAACCTCCTCCTTTTTTGAAGTCGGTTAACAAGGACCAAGGACTTTTGAAAATGGCTGCGAAATTATTTGATAATTTTCAGTTAAATGTCTACAGTGGTTATTTTGTGTTTAATATCACGTTAAATTAATCAGAAAATGTTCGCGAATGACAGTATGGTGAAATTATTGGAGGATTCATGCAGGATCTGAAGTTTAGCGCCATGGTCAAGAGCCCCACTACGAGCTCGGGAGTGAACTTGACTGTCGAGTGCTTCGTCCAGAGTGATGACGCTACGACGACTCCTCTGGATGAAGACAAGAAGACGCGGATACACAGGGTGATGACGCTACGGCGACTCCCCTAGATAAAGAGAAGACGATATGATATTTTGATATTCTGTAACATGACATTGGCAAATCACGAAATGTCGAGTCCATTAATAAAATAAAACAAGATCGTTACCGCTGTATTCTATAAAGGGTTAAAGGTACCTATGGCGCTGTCCTGTGGAAAGTTTTGTGTGACTTTTTGTACTCAACGCTGGCGCCCTTTCCTCACAATGTTGTCGTGTAAATTCTAAGAAAAATGTTGACGTGGAAATAAAAAAAGCATAAAATGGTAGTAATATTGGCGTTATAAAAGTACTTAATACGGTCGAATACAGAAAAAGGTGTACACCTAGTATAGATTTTAAAGTTTAGATTATCTCAAAAACTACTTCATCTATTGCAAGAATTCTTTCACTGTTAGATAGATAAAAGTTAAAACTATGTACTTGTAAAAGAATTTTAAAATCGGTCCAGTGGTTCTTGAGAAAATCTCAACCTTATTGAGGCTCCCTGTATCTCTGTCTTCGTGCCTGCCTAAATCTGATAGGTCTAAAAATGACGATTGCCTTTCCTACACCAAAACACTTAACTACAGAACCAACACTTAAAAAATCTAATTTAAAAGGTAAACGCAGTGGCAAAACTGCACCTAGATTTAAGAAAAACAGTTGTAAACCAACAAGTCACTATGTTTTAATACTTAGGTTATGGTCCCAGCTGGTGCTGATCTAGACTACAAACACAGACCACTTACCAAAGCAAGCGAAAAATTCTGTCAATGATAAGCGCATACAGACGAAGCGGGGGACATGGGTGCCGTATTAGCCGACATGCGTCCGTCGATAATGTCTAGGTTAGGTACACGTGTCGCGAAGCAATTTTGCGCTCATGTGCGGGCAGACACGGGCGCCCTCCTGTCACAGGTCTATGGGGTAAGTGGTCTGTGTCTACAATAGTTAAGATCAAGAGGCATTTTGAGTCATTTTCATAGACAATTAATAAAAACAAACGGTTAGTGGTTAGTCAGTAAGCGGTTATTTAGAATAAGTTAGTTAATGTGGTGGTAATTTGACCTCAGATAAGATAAGGCAGGTTATCGAATAGACTTAGATAAATTTTACCGATTTCAACATTTGTAAACAACTATTATTGTAAACACTTGACAAATAGTCGTAGATTGTAGTTAGATAATAATCTAAACGAGACTCAAAAACAAGAGAAGTAGAGACTATTACCGTATGCAGGGGGCCTCAATAAGGTTGAGATTTTCTCAAGAGCTATTTGAACGATTGTAAAAAAATATTATTTTAGTAGATTGTTTAGAGTAGAATTGTAAAGAATTTTAAAAAAAAATTGAAGAAATTTTTGAGGCTTCCTGGATACTTATCTCGGGTAATAGACCGTAAACCGAAGCCCAAATCAAGTGTCTTATGTTGTAAACAAATCTACCCTACTCTACTAACATTTTAAGCTGTTCTGTGATTATTGCATAGTTTTTTTAACATTATTAGATTGGATTACTTTATTTTCAAAATGATGAACAGGTTCAATCAATCAGTTCCTTCAGTGTTACATTACAACTTGTAGACCATCATATTTGTTTACAAAATAAGACACTTGATTTGGGCTGCGGTATACATATACATACAGACGTCACAATGTTGAGATTTTCTCAAAAACTACTTGAGCGATAGTAAAAATTCTTTCAATAGTAGATAGCTTAGACAATGGCCTAATGTAATTGTAATTAAAAATCGGTCGAGTGCTTTTCGAGTAAATCTCAACCTTATTGACTTTAGGTAGACCGAGGAGAACGTACGTCGATCAAATTGTCGATGTCTTGAAAAAGGGCCAAGTACGGTCTACTACAAACCGACGAGCATTCATGAAGAGATTGATGAATGTGGAGGAGGCAAGGGTTGTGTGCCAGGTTCGCAGCAGATGGAAGTCCATCGTCTCTATCTACCACTACGGGAATCAGGTGTGAGTTTATAAATAAATTATCGACTTTCCTGTAATTTTTTCTCATATTCCCTACTAAATAAGTATGACTCAGAAACTGAAAAGAATCGAATATTGACCCGTAATTATTTTCACAGAATACATTCACCACTACATTAGGAAGTCGGTAACAAATTTGTGAAATTTTCCAGAATGGAAAGTACGTATTGTCCAAATGAGATTATTTCCTGGGAAGTTTCCTCGGGGCAGTGGAAACCCGATGCTAATGAACGATGCTATCAAAATATCATTATGCAGATTCGTGAACCGGAATCAGAGGGAAATTTAAATTTTATAAACCAACCTAACTTCTGAAGTTATAAATGAATAGAAACGGAGGTGCATTTCATAATAGCCTAAGGCTGCCTTTCCACCAGAGATGCGCTATGCTATGCTGCTTGGATGCGTTTGATATCCACCAATCATATTCATTGGTCCACATAGCACTGGTTGAATGAAAATGATTGAAATTTAAATTAAAAGTAAGGACTAATTAATGTAATATGAATGAGATTTTTTAAATTTAATTGTAAAAATGAAATTGAATACATATTATATAAATAACTATAAGTAGAAGCTAAATTTGAGATATTGACATTGTATAATATTTAAATAGGTAGCCTTGTTAATTATAAATTTTAGTTACTAATTGATTTCCGACACAATAATAATTGTACATGGAATTAAATAAATGAAATGAATTGGTGGATATTAAACGTATCTAATCTATAGCAACGTACAATAGCACATCTCTGGTGGAAAGGTAGCCTTAGGCCAGTATTTATACAGGGCGTTCGGCACATGGACCGACATTTTTTTTTTGGTGTTTTGGTGGGGTCATTTGCAAGGTGACCTCGTGTGACCTTTGTCCTAAATGTCACGGGTACTGAGATACAATTTTTAAAGTTAAAGAGCTGTCCAAGCGGTTGGTCGAGGAGTCCGGCCCCCAGAGGGCTGGCAGCTGCCTCTGCCAACGTATTGCGTTGGCAATACAGATAGGGAATCAGATTTTTTATAAGCTAGGTGCTTATAGAAAAAACGAACGCGCCGCGTAATTTTTAGTTGTAAAAATATTGTAATGTAAACAAATGGCAAAAAAATCGTTTTCTTAATTTTTATCGATAAAAGTACTAGATAAGACATTTAGTAGGGATGTCAACATTATCCAGGTAGGGGCAGGGGGTCGTCCGCCATGGCAGCTGTGTAAAATGGCATGTTATTGTGTAAAATTGGTCGATCGGTTCTCGAGAACATCTCAACCCTATTGATTTTCCTGTACACTTTTGTGGCTCGATCACAAAATTAAAGTTGCTGGAAGGCCAATGAGTAATGAAGAAGCGAAAGCTAGTATTACAGGCTCTAAATCGAAAATTAGGTGGTTAATACTTACATGCTATAAGGATTGACGTTACTTTGGCTTATGGGAGGGTTATCAGTCGGAACATACACGGGTCCGTCCCCTGATGGTCTTCCGAACACTGGCTTCGTAATAGGCCTGTCTTCTGGCTTGATAACGGCGGGTCTTTGGCCAGGCCTTGAGTCTTCTGGCCTGGACTCTTCTGGTCTTGAAGGCCTAGAAGATGGTCTGCTCACTGATGATGACGAATCTGGACGTGAAACAGGCCTTACTGTTGTTTCGACTCTGTTTGGTCTACTGTTTGATGGCCTAGTCTCTGGTCTGCTCTCTGGTCTACTTTCTGGTCTACGCTCTGGTCTTTCTTGTGAATTGTCTGTGTCAGGCCTGTCTGCTGCCGGAAGACGGTTGTTAGCGTTACAAATCTCCCTGCCGTTCAGTCTTATAGTCTGTAGTTTGGGAGGTTTATTCAGGGGATTGTATTGGACGAAGAAGCGGACCGCTTGCGCTGGGCCAGGGTGTATCTTCATCTTGGTGTTTTCTACTTTGAAGTCGATGTTGTCTGTTGTGGTTACGTCTCCCACCCAGTTCTGAAAGAGAAGGTGTTATTGGTGATGTTTATTGCCCCCCCAATTTCGCTATGATATTTTGGGTCAAATGATCGTGAAGCTGGCCCAAAAGTTCAAAGGTTCGCAATGAGCTATGGAAATACATATGCTTGGCGTTTCTTTGGTGGATAGAATAAGAAATGAGTTCTGGCGGATAGCCAGATAACAAAAGTAGTTGACACCGCTCATATTCATATGATCAGCAAATTGAAGTGACAATGGGCTGGACATATCTGTTGTAGAGCCGATAGCCGATGGGGAAGATGAGTTATCGAGTGGAGACCACGAATGGGTAAAGTTAGTGTGGAACGCCCCCCGATTTGATGGAGGGATGACCTGCTTATACTGGTGAATGTCAGCCTAAATTTTCATATCCACTAGGCAACTTAATTGACGTGCAACAGTGATTGCACAACAACGCGCGACATTGACAGCTGGCGCGCAACATAACCAATGGTACCAATAGCAATGGTACTTCAAGTTATTCATTGCTGTTCTACATGACGAGACACATGCAACATACTACAACTAGTGGATACGAGGCAGTCACAGAAACTATGTTCGTCATCATCATCAGCCCGTATCAGTCCACTGCTGGACGTAGGCCTCTCCCAAAGCACGCCACTCAACCCGACTCTTTGCCATCTAGTATCTGCCTAGCGAAGGTAATACCTCCATTTAGCTGTTCGTGAACTCCATTCGGGAACTCGTCTACCCCATCCGTTATCCGTTCTACGAAACTATTGTTATCTCTCTCTTACCCCCAGTATATCAGCCTTAGTATCCAGGACAATGTTCAACCACAGCGAGTGCAGGGTGCTGTCTGTCGACAGGTTGACGACTCCATACCAGCGGCCCGGCTCCGTGCTGGACGGCTCGTACATGAAGACATTGGGGCATGGCGAGAGGGGAGTCGAGCTGGTGGTCTGCGCGTGAGTCGGCGACGACAGCGCAACGACTAGAAGACAGCTTAGCGCTTTAATCTGAAAGAAAAATACGTACGGTCGAAGACAAAGTAAGGGCTTCAACAGACGAGCGGCAGTGCGTCACTGACAACTCGCGAGCTGTCGCGGACACTGTCGTTCGTCTGTTGGAGCCACAAGGTGTACCGGAGTTTTTGAGGTTTAGATTTTCTCAAAAAGTACTTTTTGAAATATGTTTTGATATTTTCTTGCATATGCGCTATGCGAAACGAAAATCTAAATGATAAATGGAGAAAAAATTTCATCACGACCGGGACGAGAGAATATGGAGACAAAATTCACGATCTGGATACGAATCACGATGGCTATGTTGGAATAGAGCGTGCCACGGAATGGCGAGGTCCCGGGTTTGAAACCGGGATTCAAACCCGGGACCTCGCCATTCCGTGGCACGCTCTATTCCAACATAGCCATCGTGATTCGTGATGAAATTTTTTCTCCATTTATCATTTACTTTTTGAAATTTTTTACAATTACATGGTGTGGACTCTAAACTATCTACCACTAGTAAAAATTTGTAATTGCTCCAGTAGTTCTAGAGAAAATCACGACCACTCTGCCAAGAGTGTAACGACTAAGAAGAAGACTGTTCCACGTGGGCAAAGTCGTGGACAGGGTCTGGCTGCAAGACCGAGAACCGTGTTGAGATGGTGTGCCTTGGTCTCGCTCGCCTTGGCCATGATAGGCCTCACCTACCGTCCAGCAGTGGACTGATACGGGCTGATGATGATGATAAAGGCTATGTTTGAAATAATCTACATTAAATCACACAACCAAAGTGTTTGTGTGACAAAGTGTATGTGATGTTAGAATATTTAATCATTGTCCCGCTTGTACACTCAGCCACAAATAACTCACCACTTTGGACTTTGAACTGTTCTTATAATCTACGCTTGAAGAATGAGGGGTTTTCAAAGTGACATCAAAAATCTAGCGCTCTAGGACCATGAAACAAATGAGTATTGTTAAAATATCAGCTGAATACTTTTTTTTTTGGTTTTTGTAATTTTAAACAATACAATTTAACATTTTTAATAGATAAGTACTACAAAAAATACGCGTTCAATTCTTGAAGCTTTATAATTTTGACTTTATACCGAGGAATCACTGACCCGAATCAGTGCCATCTACCCGAGCTATCGGTACTATTTTTATTTCTTAATTGTCGTTTTGAAAACCCGTGTTACCTACATTGTGATGTGGATTGTAAAGACTAACTTTTATTTGACAAATACAATCGAAATCGGTAGAATCTTTCGGTCTAAATATTAGAGCTACAACAATAAAGTGAGTGTTATCCTGTATACATTCAAAAAAGGTCGTGGTCACATGACACCCGAAAATCGGCAGAGCGCGAGACGAAATATGCTCGATGATCTCTCATGATCGAGATACTGCATTCAGATGTTTACAAAATATATGACAAGATTTTGTACAGTGTACAGTTCCACGTAGACTGTACAATGTACAACTATCGATATCAAATAGACCGTGAAAGTGTGACGTCACAAGTCCATTAGGGTTGTGGGCATAGACCACTTACCCAATAAACATGAAATCGGTACAAAATTGCAAGCGAAAAATTATGTCACCGATGAGCGCATAGAGACGAAGCGGGTAACAGGTGCGTCCATGTCGATAATAACTCTAGGTTACACGCGTCGCGAAGCAATTTTGCGCTCATGTGCGGGCAGACACGGGCCCGGGCCCTCCTGTTACAGGTCTGTGGGGTAAGTGGTGCCCACAACGATAGATCCGCGCTTGGCATTTGGCCCTTTTCGAAAACATCGTTAATTTCTTTCGGTGTATTTTCCATTCCGTTTTAAAATATTCGTAATGGAGACCCTGTACTTTCCTATGAGTTAAACTGTACGAAGCAGGCAATTAAGCGGTAAGTAATTACTCAATTAGACAATACCGGATGTAAACCCGTGTAATGCGCGTAGTGGGTATAATCGGATAGGTATTTCCTAAGCTAGGTTCAGATGTCGCCTCTTGTTTACGTTTAAGAGTAGTGAAGTTGTTTATACGTATTCTGGTAGATACCTATTTTGTTTTGTGATTTCTTCTATATTAGGTACATAAGATGTAAAGGAAAGGGTACGTTCTACGACTTTTCGATATTCGCGATTTTTGAAAATACTTTTCATACATTTTGTACGGATCAGCTGATCGATTTGTATAAGACATTAATTTATTTTTATTTGAAAAGTCGTTAAGGACCATTATATAAGATATATTATTAAGGCGCTATATGGTTGTCAAAATGCAAGAGTGAGACACAATATGCCCCGCAGCGCCGCCGGAGTGAAGAGCACGACGCAGTGCCTCGATATTCGTATTTTTATGAATTTTGGCAGGGAAATAAAAATACGCCAACAAAAATTTAAATCGTAGGTACGAACTAAGCGTAAGATTTGTTCAAAAACTTTTCGATTTTCAATGTATTTACGGGACAAAAATTTACTTTTCTTTCATATACTTACCTAAGTATTTTCTAACGATTAGCTTAGCTACGATGTGTATGATAGGCAGGTACATTAATTTAATTAATTCGTTGATACCCTGGAGGATGGGTCGCGCCCTGGTGTGGGACGCTACGTGCTCCGACACTCTGGCTGCGACCTATCTTCCGGCGACCGCCAGTCGCGCGGGCGCGGCGGCCGAGGCTCGTGACCGTGCTAAGAGGGGCAAATACAGGTGTCTCGGCGCCCAATACGACTTTGTCCCCTTTGGCGTCGAGACACTTGGTCCGTGGGGTCCGAGTGCACACGCGCTCCACAAGGAGCTCAGCAAGCGCCTGAGGGAGGCGACGGGTGACCCTCGTGCTGGCGGCTTTCTCGCGCAGAGGCTGTGCCTGGCCATTCAGCGCGGGAATGCCGCCAGCGTGATGGGCACCCTCCCAATAGGGCCAAGTTTTTTAGAATATTTTTAGTTAGGTAGATTTTTAGTTTAGTTTTTAATGTATTTTTAAGTAGTTTAGTTTTATTATATTTGTGTAAAATTATGTACCTATGAATAAATAATTAATTTAATTTATTATAATCTTCATACAGACTGCTTTCTCACTTACATCGGAACACAGCAGTAGTTTAGTTTACAAATTCCGCGATACAAGTTTGTTTACAACTTGACTAAGTTATTTTGGGTTCGGCAAAACCGCGAATTGACCGTCGTAAGAAGGTCAGTGATCTCTCAAAACATTTCGATCTTGAACCAATACAAAATTAGAAGAGCATATGAATCATGAAGCAAGGTACCGTCGATCGAGTAAACCATATTTACATTACAGACTCCGCTCCTGCTTGACAAGACAATGAACCTAATTTTGTAGCGGCCACTATGTCGAATCCTAAACCTAAATGCAATTGTCATTTTCATTCATATTATGTTACAATGCGTAGGCGCGAGCGGAGCGCTATTACTTAGTGCACGCAATGACCATGCCAGATTCTGCCCCACCATCAACCGCAAGTTGTATAAGATAACGAATAAATGTAAAAATATCTCCGTTATTTATTAAAATTATTGGTTTAAAATAAAGTTTTGTATAAGTTGCGATTCGAAAAAAACAGCTTAATTAAGAATTCAGAAAATAGTAAGAAATCGAAGCGATTTATTCATTGTTTTTGTTATTCTTCTATAGGAGTTGCGAGAGTAGTAGAAAATGATACTGATTATGATTATGCAATATGAAACCTGTAATAAGTCCCCAACAAACTGATAGGTACAGCCTAAATGGTCACGTAGTTTTGTAGGTGGGGCAAAGCTCCACTGAAATGTGGCAATGTCTTTTGGAATCGTTACAATTATTTCGCGCCTCTGTCACTCATTTGTTTTTCCGTTATATTTTTTTCAATTGAACACATAAAAACAGACTTATGAGAATTTTTTATGTGTTCAACTTTCTGACGTATGAGAATGAGAGTGACAACAAGGGCGGAGACTTGTCCCCATACAAAATATACTTACTTTAGGCTCTCTCCATTAAGTGCGGCGAAATTTCTTCCTTCGTGGTTTGAAAGTGAACTACCTAGTTAGCTAGACGCGACCTTGTTTTTTTTGAACTCATCATGTTTTTGAGAGTACTTTTTAAACGTAAGTAAGTACATTTCTATTTCGAAAATCTCATTGATACATGTTCGACTCTAGCCGTGACTTCGACTTTCATTAACGCAAAGAAAAATGTACGAGATTGACATTTGCTAACGAAAAAACAAATGCTATTTGTTGGGAACACTAAGGCTTTGGGCACAGTAGCGTTAGTGGCCTTTGCCTAAAATGATTATAATAACAACTGCCAATAATGACAGTCATTCGCTAAATTCGCTTGCAATTTCAATCTTGTAAAATCACCATCGCCATACCGTTTCTTAAAAACATTTATTAAAAAGTTGGTAATCGTTTTTATTTAAACGTCTCAACACACTATTTTCATACATTTTTCTTCATATTCTATTAGTGTTAACAAAAGTTAAAGGGCTGGGTATCGAACGCAAGTCCATCAGTGTCTTATAATCACTGCGTGCGCTTATGCAGTATGCACTACCAAGCTCTAACGGTACCTTTATATACTAACCTATATTATATTTTAAAATAAACACGTATAGCTTCATATTTCGAGTTAACAAACAGGATATTTTGGAGGTCGTTCACTCGAGAGAGAGCATTTCGCTGGACCACCACTTATGGTTTGTGAAAATACAATGAAAATACTTACAAAACAATTAAATACTACAAAATATATTCTACCATGTCACAAATCACAATACAGGATGACCCATGGATAGCTGTTGTAGCTACGTATTCGTCAGAAAAAGTAATTTCGCTGCTATAACAAAACTAGTTTTTTTCCGTGTAGTCAATATGCTTTATTTAACCCGCCCCTTAAGCTTCGCGCACATTATGCCGGGCCGCAGCGCAGCGCAAAATGCTTACTTAGGTAGCATGTTAGTGACGGGCCGGGTCGCAGCGCATTGACGGATTTAGAGTACAGTGTACAATGAACACGCGTGCACTCCAATCCGCTTGCTATAGCACACTGAGTCGGGGCGGGGCGGGCGCATCGCACGGACGCAAATCCGCCTCGCAATAATGCAAATTGTATTAAAGCGATTTGAACATTGATCTCCTATAAACAACTAGACACACGAAGGTCTTACTAAAACGTCCAAATAAGGGTCCATTGCTAACGTCCAAATAAATGTCCAATAAAGCAAATGAGGGTCAATTCATCCGTTTGGACCTTCTTTGCGCTCGGACATTTTTAGAAGGCAGACTGAGTGTGTATCTATTTGTTTATAGAACATCAATGGATTTGAGCGGATTTTTGCGCTTCGCCCCGAGCCCCCGACACGCTGCAGCCCGGCATAATGTGCTCAAACCTTTATTATAAAAATAGTAAGTGTAACCCAGCGTTATGTTCTATAAAACGACCTAATAAAGCGCAGGCGATGGATCCCTCCCTAGGTCTATTTTTGCTGAGCTATTCTTAGAAAATTGTAAGTATTAAAAACAAGTTCTACATTGCGGTTTTCCCACACGAGTACTGTGCATCAACAGTACGTATGAATTACTTGTATTTACAAGAAAAAAATCCCACGGAGGCCTTCTACGACCGACCTAATCATCTTTTTTAGTTAAAAATATTTTAGACTTGCTTTTGTTTTGATTTTAATGGCGCATATTCATAAACATGATTTAAAGTTACGCCATCGTTTAGGGGCACCAACAGCGGAGGGGCGCTATGCTATTGAATGCAAACGGGCTAAGGCCGAGATTCACAGTTTTAGCATGAGCTTAGTGTGGGCTCACTCTTAGGCTTTAAATTCTTACTTAATAAAAATTTAATATATGTAAACTTACCATGATTACATATTAAGTAAGTGCTAAATTTAATTAAGTAAATATTAAGTTTAAAATGGCGCCACTACTGGCGACCTCTTCCGGCTCATATAATCTCTCACAAATGAGATTGAGAGTCCGGAAAGTGCTATAACCCTGAAATAAACAGTTTAAATTTGAAATTTTTTTAGGCAAATATTCGTTGATAAACACGATTTGAAGTTACGCCACCGTTTGGATCCCGTGTCCCTTTCTATCTTAAGCTTTTTTTAACGAAGTGTGAAAGGGATAGCAACACGATTTAAGGGAAGTGAGGTTTGACTAGGTTTATGAAAATGAAAATGTAAAATTTATTCATAACATTATGTTATTATGTTACAGGTCATTCATTAGTGTACAGTTGACGTACTGTATTACGTAACATTACTATATAATATAAGCTAAAAATATCATTTGATTATATATCAGTCATTATTATTATATGTTTTGATATTTTTCTTGCATATGCGCTATGCGAAACGAAAATCTAAATGATAAATGGAGAAAAATTTTTTTTTTTTTTTGGAATGGCGAGGTCCCGGGTTCGAATCCCGGTCGTGATGAAAATTTTTCTCCATTTATCATTTATTATTATTATAATTCATTATTTATATAAAAAATATGTGTATTATTATTATTATGTACAATTTATTTATAGGTATAAAAAAGGCATGTCATAACATTAGTGGCAGTGACAGAAAATCACCGAGACTATAGAAGCCATGTTCTAATAGCCACACCTTAAGCCTACTTTTAAATGCGTTGATGGAAGCTGCATCTCTGATGCCCTCAGAATGCCCTATGAATAACAGCATATACATAAATATAACCCCTGATGTCGCATGTCGTTGATCAAGACCACACCCTGTATAGGCTAACTTACAAAGTTATCAGTTGACAAAGCACCATAGATCATTAACGCTCTCGTGTCAAACATTAACTTGATGCCAGATTAAGTTACGAATTTACGGTCTTTGAGGCAACGCTTGACTAAAATTAACTTAATCGAAGTTTGTAGCTTAAAGGGTTGATTACAAGTAGTCGAAAGCTTAGAAGCGTAATATAATAACTATAATTGATCTTAAGGGATCCCCTAATAAACTTTTTTAATAAAATTTATTAAATACGAATATATTGGCTTACGTAAGGACCTTAATATCAAATCCGATGGATTTAAGGCAGGAATTCTCGTTAAAATTTCGTACAATATTTTGATTACCTACGTATTTAAATTATGTGGGAGAGTAATTTAGGATTCGCCTTAATGAACAACGTCATCCATTGCGTCCTTACTTCCATCTCTTATTAATGTCTCACATTGCAAGATCGCCATGTATGCAATTTTGATCATTTATGCTCCAATAAAACAATCCTGGTGGTAAAAATTAAATAAACATCTCATACCTCTATCCCTCTACCTTGTCACCAAAGAGCATATAATCACCAAAACCTGTCACATAATATAATATGACTGTTGGCACAAAACACCAAAATCACTTCACATAACTTCCTCATGTCGATTACCATTAAACACAGCACTAATTCTAAAAAAAACACTTTTCGAAAACTTATCTTATTATCTTACCATTTTGTTGAATCTAACAAGTTTCGCTAAAAAAGGCTTTTCACAATTCCAACGACAAGAGAAAAACAACAGTTTTTTTAATGCAAAATTCGCGACGCGCGTCGCATGCGCATGTGTCTCCGAGAATGACAAAAGGGAAATAATATAATGATCTGAAAGGTCAAGTTTACGATAGCCCGTGTAACAGGAAAGTGTATGGTTTAACCCTAAGTGTGACAGAGATGGCTGTAGTTAGCTCAGTAAGGATTTAAAGACAGGTTATACGCCAGCAAACTGGTTGGCAATGATCATCAAAACGATTAATGAATAATTAAAAAAATATGAGACAAAAAATATGCTTAGTTGAGGATTGGAACAAAAACGGGCTCTTTGTTTTATTATTTGAACATTTTTGCTGTGGTAGCCTAGTAAAACATCACTTCCCTTAAACCGTGTTTTTGTAACTTTCACACAACCTTACAAAATGTTAATTAAATATAATTTAAAAACAAAAAAAACGACTACCAAAAATGACCATGCCAGATTCTGCCCCACCATCAACCGCAAGTTGTACAAGAAAACAAATAAACGTAAAAATATCTCCGTTTTTTATTAAAATTATTGGTTTAAAATAAAGTTTTGTACAAGTTGCGATTCGAAAAAAACCCAGCTTTATTAAGAATTCAGAAAATAGTAAGAAATCGAAGCGATTTATTCATTGTTTTTGTTATTCTTCTATAGTAGTTGCGAGAGTATTAGAAAATGTTACTGATTATGATTGATGCAATATGAAACCTGTAATAAGTCCCCAACAAAATGATAGGTACAGCTTAAATGGTCACGTAGATTTGTAGGTGGGGGCAAAGCTCCATTGAAATCTGTCAATGTCTTTTAAACCCCTTTTGATGAAATGATATTGCCACATTTCAATGGAGCTTTGTTACCTACAAAACTACGAGACCATTGAAGCTGTACCTATCATTTTGTTGGGGACTTATTACAGGTTTCATATTGCATAATCACAATCAGTAGGAGTTGCGAGAGTAGTAGAAAATGATAACAAAAACAATGAGTAATTCGCTTCGATTTCATACTATTTTCTGAATTCTTAATTAAGCTGGTTTTCAACTCGCAACTTGTACAAAACTTTATTTTAAACCAATAATTTTAATAAAATACGGAGATATTTTTACATTTATTCGTTATCTTGTTCCTCATGCGGTTGATGGTGGGGCAGAATCTGGCATGGTCATTTTTGGATTTTGAAAATCAAAGCCACTTGGCTGGATAAAATCTACAGAATGACAAAGTGGAGCAATGTTAAGCCGGGTACTCACCAGATAGCTGTAATGTAACTGTAACCGTTGCACGCTACTGTATCCAAAAATCATAGTGTGTACTATAACTGATTCGCGAGCGAAACGCGTCGTGCTCGCAGCGAGTCGATGACAAGCAGGTACTCATTCTGTCATCATCATCAGTCTAATTATATTGCCCCACTGCTCGGGCACAGACCTTCCCTTACATCGAGGGAGCTGAGGCCATAATCCACCACGCAGGCCCAGTGCGGATTAGCGGATTTCACATGGCTTAGATTTTTTTCTTCCTCTACGGCATCCAGGTTTCGTCGCGATGTTTCCTTCACCGTTTTGAGAGCACTCGGTAAATGTAGGTAAGATTTTCCGTCGAAAAAACCGAGGATAATTCATTAGTACATGGCTGCCCTGGCTGGGAATCGAACCTGGGACCTCCGTATCGCAAGTCCATTGACACAACCACTGTGCCACCGAGCTCTCATTCTGTCAATGTCGATTATTTCACGCGTACACACTAGAACCTTGAACTGTATCTGTTCGGATACAGTTACAGCTCTCTGGTGAGTACCCGGCTTTACTCACTACTCTCGTCTTGACAAACTTCGTAAACTTTTAACCTAAAAAGTAAGCTATCGAGTAGGCACTGTTTAGCTAGAGCCTGCCTTCAATGACTTTCTGTCTCGCGATTATCTTTGCGGAAATCCTTACGTAGGCGTTCCGACCTTATCTTTACACTTATCTCTGACACGATTAGAGCATTTAGAAGGGATAAGTATTTGCATTGAGTTTCCCATACACGATCTTCGTGGTCTTGCACAGAGAAAGTGTTAACAAAATCGGCGAGTGTTCCCGTTCACTCTACCTGATGAAGTTGGGGCGAAATCTACCTCTTTTTACTATTTAAAGAATATTAGCAATAGATGTGATTAATATTGTATCGTAGCCGCTAAATCCTAAAGCTGAACGCAACTGCCTCTGTCATTATTATGCTAAATGGGATAAGAGTGAGAAGGCTGCCTCGCTTAGCGAAAATTAAAATTAGCTTGCATACTCTGGAATCGAGGACGTTGTAGTTTTTATTCCTACAATTCGTATACGTACTTACAAAATTGTATGAAAACTGACAGTTATAAGACCGAATTCAAACTCAGCTCATACTCACAACTGTCTTATCTATGCGATAGTCTAAGAGTCCGCCTGGGTAGAGAAAATAATATAAGTACTGCGTGTCTGTTATAAGATCACTACCACTCACAGACCACTTACCCCATAGACCGTAACAGGAGGGCGGGCGCCCGTGTGAGCAGACACGGGCGCAAAATTGCTTCACGACACGTGTAACCTAGAGGCATTATCGACATGGACGCATCTCTTTGATACGACACCCCTGTCCATCGCTTCGTCTCTATGCGCTTATCGTTGACATAATTTTTCGCCTGCAAATTTGTACCGATTTCATGTCTATTGGGTAAGTGGTCTGTGCTACCACCATACATATTTCCGTCGTCAAAAATATACGTCTCCATCCCGAATGCTCCAAGCTGACAAGAGATAGCCCCTTGGGCTCTGAAGACGAGATTTCCGTCCCAAGCTCGGTGGGGGACAGATAAATCTGTTTCACCGACTTATTTCACATAATAGTGGAATAATATGTTAAAGGCTGTCCTCAAAAAGCTGTGCCCGCCGGGAATCAACCCTTCCATGTGTGGCCAAGCGGTAATCGGTAGTGTTGCAAATTAGGTAACCGAAAATTACCGGTGTAAAAATCCGGTAGGTTTCGTCGTTTTGGGTCACAGACCACTTACCCCAATATTTTTAATAAAAAAAGGGAGATATTTTTACATTTATTCGTTATCTTGTACAACTTGCGGTTGATGGTGGGGCAGAATCTGGCATAGTCATTTAAGCGCGAGACAGAAGATGTCCCGCAGCGGCGGAGTGAAGAGCACGGCACAGTGACGTGTATTTGTATTTTTATTAATTTTGGATGAATTTTGGCAGGGAAATAAAAACACGCCAACAAAAATCTTTTTTTTAAAACAATCTCTCGTATTTATAATACCCTACGTTTTGATATATATTTTGTATGAATAACTATTTCGGTTTAGACATAATTTTCATTTTAAAAGACATGGAAGGGTATGTTTGCGAAGTTTGTTCAATCGTGTATCGGTATTCATCAATTGCTAAATAGATACCAGGATTGCTATATATTTTTTCAGACGTTTAATTTTAGTAGTTAGCGCCGTAGTCTTCATAGAAAAACTGTAAAGCCTTGCAGTTTTGAGCTAGATTTAAGTCCCAAAATCATACCTAAAGCCATACCATAGTGTTGTTAGTAAGTTTCGTAATTTTACCGCTTTCAGTACAACCCTAAAACGTTGCGGTCAAGCGATCCCATATTTACATCACATTCACGCATGACTGGCTTAGCTCAATTGGCAGTACATTCCCTATCTGTTCAAAGCAGTCTCGGGTTTGATGCTCGTGAATAGCAAGCCTTTTATATTGGTTTTGTTATGTAATAAATAACTTTCAAAAAGGAATGACAAAACTACTCGTATTTCGGTTATTTCAGGATTAACAGAATTTTCCAATTTTCCCACTCATTATATTTAATAATCGATTTAGATATTTGTTATATACAAAGATAATGTAATAAATACACTGTAACACAAACTGGACTTGGTTTGGTATCTTCATATTATGTAAAAACTTTATGTTACCTGTTAAGGGCCTTCCATGATCCAACTAGCGCCGCCAATCTTGAAAAATAATATCTTCCAATTTAATCAATTTTATTTAAAAAAGCTGTTTACAAAATGGATGAATACTATTTTTCAATACATGGCATAATTGCGACAAGCAAAGTTGTAGTTCTCAAATATGCCAAAACGGCCGTTTTTCGCAATTATGCGAACTCTTACCGACATTGAATCACGTTATAAATAAGCATTTAAAAAATAGTATTTATCGTAATAAACATTATGTACTTACATAGCTTTTTTAATAAAATTGATTAAATTGGAAGATATTATTTTTCAAAGATTGGCGGCGCTAGTTGGCTCATGGAAGGCTCTTAAATAAAAAATAAAATAGTGCACTTAATACAATTAGAGCGCAGGGTTGGGCCACTGGATTTACTCCACGGAGATCCCAGGTTAGCTCGTTATTTTTCGAAGACTATTAAATGACAATGCCAGATTCTGCCCCACCTTCAACCGCAAGTTGTACAAGATAACGAATAAATGTAAAAATATCTCCGTTTTTTATTAATTGGTTTAAAATAAAGTTTTGTACAAGTTGCGATTCGAAAAAAAACCAGCTTTATTAAGAATTCAGAAAATAGTAAGAAATCGAAGCGATTTATTCATTGTTTTTGTTATTCTTCTATAGTAGTTGCGAGAGTATTAGAAAATGTTACTGATTATGATTGATGCAATATGAAACCTGTAATAAGTCCCCAACAAAATGATAGGTACAGCTTAAATGGTCACGTAGTTTTGTAGGTGGGGCAAAGCTCCATTTAAAAGTGTCAATGTCTTTTATACTTACTCTGTCTTCGACTGCACCTATACGTTTAGGGGGGTGGTTGTAAGTTTCAAATATTTGGTTACACTCCCCATTTCTTCACTACCAAATTGAATTGAATGGCACACAAGAACATTTCAAGTGCCCTCGAAACCACAAATTCTTCAGCGCATTTCCTTTGAGCTGCAAACTGTTTGCAGCGCAAATAAGGCAAAGGTGAAAGCAAGTGCCAAGCCCGAGCTGTGATTAGGCAGGTGACGTAATCAGCCCCAGGAGCGGAGCGGAAACGCAAAAGCGGAGCGAATTTACAGCTACGAATAAGTTCGTGATACACTTGGTGTATTTTTTATATAGGCACTTCACTTGGCTATTCGTGTTTGCGTTTTGTCATAATTGCCACGTGTGGTTGGTGTTATTGACAAAATATTCATCTTATTTGTATGTACGTCGACAGCAGATCAATGGTAAAACTTGCAGTACGATTTCAAGTCTTACGAGGCAAATAATAAGAACTGTCAAAAGTAAAAAGTGTTACCATTGATCTGTCGACTGTACGTCAAGTATTTAATGGTGGCACTTCACTTGGCTATTCGTGTTTGCGTTTTGTCATAATTGCCATGTGTGGTTGGTATGCTTGACAAAATATTCGTCTTATTTGTATGTACGTCAAGTATTTGACAAATACGAAGCCAAGTGAAGTGAGAAGCATTAGATTAAGGCGCTATATGGTTGTCAAAAGCAAGAGTGAGACACAAGATGCCCCGCAGCGGCGGAGTGATGAGCACGGCGCGGCGCAGTGCCTTGATATTCGTATTTTTATGAATTTTGGATGAAATTTGGCAGGGAAATAAAAATACGCCAACAAAAACTAGATTTTTTTTAAACAAGCTCTCGTATTTATAGTACTCTACATTTTGGTATATAATTTGTATGAATAACTATTTCGGTTTAGATATAATTTTCATTTTAAAAGACATGGAAGGGGTATGTTTGCGATTTTTTTCTATCGAGCGAAGTTTGTCCAATCGTGTATCGGTATTCATCAATCGCTAAATAGATACCAGGATTGCTATATATTTTTTTCAGACGTTTAATATCAGTAGTTAGTGCGGTAGCCTTCGTAGAAAAACTGAAAATACGCGCATTCGAAGCCTTAAGATTCTCTTCTTGTGTCTAAGATGAGAGACGTTTCTTATGGGAAAATAAACATTCATTGTTTCAGAACGTACCTCTAATTACGGCACTTATGAGAAAACTAGACACACTAAGCGTAGTTAGTATATTTCTTTGTTGTATGCCAGGATATGTGTGCTATATTATGCCAGGATATTTGTGCTATTGTATGCCAGATCGCATGTGTGCTATTGTATGCTAGTATCGCAGCATGGAAGTCCATCGTCTCTGAAAAAAGGGCGTGAGCTTATGAATGAATGAATTATTTAAGAGTCCAGTCAGATCAGTAGTTTACTGACCCGAGATTTCTGTAGTATCGACTTTATGTGTCTGTGATCTTAACCCTTATTTTCAGGCCCTCAGAGCTTTAGGCACAAATCACGTCTTGTTTATCGCGACATGCAGGGCGTACCCCAAGTGCCCTTAAGTCTAGAATGATGGATGTCCCCGGTGTACCGGCACCTTTAACCCTTGTAAGCGGCGCGTGACAGCCGCTAGGAGCGCTATAAATTATTGCTGATTTGCAGGATGCCAGGCTTTGCAGCGAGAGGCGGCTTGCACACAGTCATTTCCATCGCTTGGGTCTAGTTTAGTTTATTAATGGACTCGACAGTTTGTCATTTGCCAATCATGTTACAGCTTATTCAGATATCATAGTCACTCTTCGCAGTCATCTTACTCTAATTTACACTAATTTTATTGTATAATTAATTATTTTAAGAATTATTATTATTTTGTATCCACTGACTCGGTGGTTAGGTGATATCTGTAAACCAGTCAGTTATATATTGAATAAATAAATAATACCCTACATTTTTATATTTATTTTATATGAATAACTATTTCGGTTTAGACATAAATTTCATTATAAAAGATATGGAAAGGTGGTATGTTTGAGATTTTATCTTAGAGCGAAGTTTGTCCAATCGTGTATCGGTATTCATCAGTCTCTAAATCCCCCCACGATTGCTATATATTTTTTCCATACGTTTACCCTTCCCGCACACGGGCCACCGGCCACAGCCACAAAACGCCGCCACAGGCATATTTCCTGTAATTTTCATACATTTTATATGGACTCGCCGCACACGGTTGGCGCCGGTGGCGGCCACACGCTACAAATCGTCGCAGCTTGCTTCTTGTGGCTCGCACCAGCCACTAAACGCCGACACAAAAAGCCGCCACACGCCACTCGCGCGATTCCGCGCCCCTCTCTCCCTTGCCTCAGTAAGCTATACTGCACGCATGGGTTAAAAAAAGTGGCAGCCACCGACCGCAAGTGTCGACCACCGGCCACAAGTGGCTGTCGCGCGCTTCAGCTACCTTTGTAGCCGCTTCTAGCTTCTCGTGGCGGCGTTTGTGGCTGTCGCGTGTGGCCCGTGTGCGGCGACACTTAATCATAGAAAATCCACGCACACCCAGGATTAATAATACGGTCGTCTGCGTGGGGCCTTATCCTGATCAATGTTTCAGGCCAGCGAGTGAATGGAAATCGGCACCGAATTAGGTCGATCCACACTCCGAACGGCCCGAAATAGAGCGTTTCATGAACGGTCATTGATCAGTTATTCATCATTGAGTCATTATATTACGCTATAGATCTATTTATTTATTTATTTTATTAATGGACTCGACAGTTCGTCATTTGCCAATGTCATGTTACAGAAAATTCAATGTATAATAATATCTTCCTCCAGGGGAGTCGCCGTAGCGTCATCACCCTGGGTAGCCGCGTCTTCTTGTCTTCATCCACAGGAGACGCCGTAGCGTCAATCACTGTGGACGAAGCAGCTCGACAGTCACGTTCACTCCCGAGCTCGTAGTGGGAATCTTGACCATGGCGCCAAACTTCAGATCCTGCTTGAATTCTCCAATAACTTCACCATACTGTCATTCGCGAACATTTTTTGATTAATTTAACGTGATATTAAACACAAAACACCCGCTGTAGACATTAAACTGAAAATTATTAAATAATTTCGCAACCGTCGTTTCCCGCCATTTTCAAAAAGCCGCTATAGATCTAATATGACGATTAAAATGAAAACACATTGCCACATTTCCATGGAGCTTTGCCCCACCTACAAAACTACGTGACCATTTAAGCTGTACCTAGTTGTTCGATCTCCATGGTTTTTATATGAGTATATATTTTCTTTAGACGGTAAGCTGATTTGTGTCAGGGACGTTTACAACAATTGTTTTCTGTTTCTCTTTATTTTATATTTTAATATACTTTTGGGAAAAATCTATAGCCTTATCATTGTATAGGCACTCGCAGATTTAACATCTGGCGACCGTGAAATAGTTACATTTTGCGGGTGCATGGGGAAACCTACAACGATGGAAACTGCTAAGTTATCAAGATCCTCGGTGAGGAGAGCGTTTACACGTTCTTTAAATGCTTGGAAGGAGGCGACAGCCTCGCCTAGTGACACCAATAGAGATGAAGCACAGGTATCGTACAAGTTGCTGGTGGAATATGTAGAGAAATTGGGAGTACTGGATAAGGAGATATTTGACCTTCTCCTCGAGGCGAATGCTGAGGAAAGTATGCTAGACGATGAGTTGAAGAAAGCAGAAGATTATAAGGCCAAATTCTTACTCGCTGAAATTGAGTTTTTGCGGATAAATAAGGTATCTCCCACACCATCAGTGAACTCAGGTACGTCACGGTTGAGTGGTGTTACTATAAAAGCACACAGCTCCGGAACACGTAGAAAGGTCAAGCTTCCTACAATCGAACTTTATAAGTTTGATGGCGAACTACGGAATTGGCTGAAATTCTGGAGTCAGTTTAAGAAAATAGACGAGGATGAAGAACTTAGCAAAGAGGATAAGTTTCACTATTTGCTTCAAAGTATGGAACATGGAACGAGAGCAAGTGAGCTTATCAATAGTTTTCCACCGACTGGAGACAATTATTCGAAGGCTATAGAAACGTTGAAAGGGAGATTCGGTAACAATGAAATGTTAGTAGAGGTTTACGTACGAGAGTTATTGCAGTTGGTGATCGGAAATATGGTGACGACTCAAGATAAGTTGAACGTAGCGTCTCTGTATGACCAGTTAGAGTCCCACCTTAGAGCTCTCGAATCCCTGAACATCACAAAAGAAGCCTGCGCGCCTTTACTCTATCCACTTGTAGAATCGTCTCTTCCAGAGGAGCTTCTTAGAGCTTGGCAACGACATGGGAACAACGTTGGCTCTAAACCGAAGGAACGGCTCATAAGATTGTTAGAGTTTCTACAAGAAGAAGTGAACAGTGAGGAAAGGATTACCATGGCCATGCGAGGTTTTGCCTTTAAGGAACGGAACAGCAAAACTGATAGGAAGAAAGCGTGTGCCAGTGGAGAGAACACAGCAACGGCTTCAAGTCTTGCAGCAGGAAAAGTAGGTGACATAGAGTGTGTTTTCTGTAGCGAACGACATGAAAGCACAAACTGCCAAAAGGCTAGAAAGATGTCCCTAGAAGAAAGAACGAACGCTGCAAAAGAGAAAAGAGCTTGTTTCAAATGTTTGAAAACAGGACATGGTGCGAAGTTTTGCCGCTTTAAGGAAAGGTGCGCTTGGTGTGACAAGAAACATGTATTGTTAATGTGTAGAGAAGCGAGTTCTTCGTCAGATCAAGGTACTGAAAAGAGCAGCTGCAATATTTCCATCAATCAAGATGTTTATCTCCAGACTTTGAGAGTTCAACTGAACAATGGAGGAAAAACTAAGAACGTGCGTGCGATAATAGATTCAGGTTCGCAGCACTCGTACATAAGAAAAGATGTTGCAAAGGAAATGCAGTACCGACCACAGAGTACACATAGAATTCAGCACGGTCTATTTGGAGGTGTAATCTCTGCCCCCGAGATACATAGAAAGTATAATATCTCTGTGAAGAATTTGTTGAGTTCGTATAGCTGTCAAGGGAACGTGTTTGACAGAGATGTCATTTGTGCTGACATATCAACAATAACAGAGATTTCGTTGATCTCCAAATTGGAAGAAAAGAACGTGAGATTAACAGATACGGGCAGAGACGTGGAACCTATAGGTTTGCTCATCGGAGCAGATATGATGGCTGAATTGGTAACTGGGAATATTGTGATTATAGATAAGAACGTGACCGCCATTGAGACAAAATTAGGATGGACCGTAGTTGGGAAAAACGGTAACACATCTGCGAGGGACAAAGACTCTACTTTGCTTGTAGTTTCGCTGTTTGTGAAGGAATCCAGTGTGTCTGACTTATGGAAATTAGATTCTCTCGGAATAACGGATCCTGTGGAAAAGATAAGCAAAGATATGCACCTGGAACAAGTAAAACAGTGTTTTGAGGAAACTACTATTGTGAGTGGTGAGGGGAGATATGAGGTAATGCTGCCATGGAAAGAGAACCATCCCCCTTTACCAAACAACAGAGAGTTGGCTACGAGAAGATTGGAAAAGGTAACGAGGAAACTGAAGGATGAGAACTTTTATGATGATTATGGCAGATTGTTTGATGACTGGCTAAGTGAAGGTATTGTGGAAAAAGTTTCCGATTGTGAGTATGAACAGGGTTTTCACTACCTCCCACATAGACACGTAGTACGGCCAAGTAGTAAGACGACGCCTATTAGGCCCGTATTTGACGCTTCTGCACACATAAAAGGTTCACCGTCTCTTAATCAATGCTTGGAAACTGGTCCCAATCTTATAGAGCTCATTCCCAACATACTCTTGCAATTTAGAGAAAAGAGAATAGGTGTTGTTTCTGATATTAGGAGAGCGTTTTTACAGATTAGCATTTGTCCTAAAGATCGCGATGTTTTGAGGTTTCTCTGGTGGGATAATGATAATCCCAGTAAGTTACAAGTGTATCGCCATGCGCGAGTGGTATTCGGTTTGACGTGCAGTCCTTTTCTGTTGGGTGCGACGATTTCTCTACATTTAGAAGAGTATGTTGGGAATGAGCTCTATAAGATTGGGACCAGTTTCCAAGCATTGATTAAGAGACGGTGAACCTTTTATGTGTGCAGAAGCGTCAAATACGGGCCTAATAGGCGTCGTCTTACTACTTGGCCGTACTACGTGTCTATGTGGGAGGTAGTGAAAACCCTGTTCATACTCACAATCGGAAACTTTTTTTTTTTTTTTTTTTTTTTTTTTTTTTTTTTTTTTTTTTTTTTTTTTTGTTTGTCAAAGCATTGGATTGCGAAGGTAAACATGACGTTTATTTTTGGAGTGATTCTACTACAGTTATATCGTGGATTCAGAACAACGGTCAGTGGGGTGTGTTTGTATGGAATCGGGTACAGGAAATTCGTAAGCTGTCTAAACCGGAACAATGGCACTTCATACCCGGTGATATGAACCCAGCTGACTTACCATCTCGGGGCTGTGACGCGAACTATCTGGTGCAGAGTAGGTGGTGGGAAGGCCCACAATGGTTGAGATTAGGGCGAGATAGTTGGCCTCAAGTCGATTTAGTATCACGTTCGGATTGCGAGCTAGTTGCTGAAGAAGAGTGTCGAGCTGTTGTTAACGCTTGTCTCACAGTTAGAGCGGCGATAACTGACGAGTTCTGGTACACCAGGTACTTCTCGCAGTACCAAAGGATCGTTGATATGGTAGGGTGGATTTATCGTTTTGTAAATAACTGTAGGAAAGAAGAGTCTACTCGGGTGACAGTAAGTGAGTTAACGCAGGCGGAGCGCAATGAAGCAGAATTGAATTTATTGAAAATGGTACAGGATGATAGTTTTTCGGGCCTTAGTGATGCCAAGTTCTCTTCTTTCCAGGTATTCAAAGATGATAGGGGTTTGATTCGGATAAAGACTCCTATCGCGAATAAAACTGACGAGTATTCTTTTCGTTACCCGATCGTTTTAGATCCAAATCACGTTTTAGTCTCTCGTTTTATAAGTTTTAAACATATTCAAAACCATCACGCTGGAGTTCAAACATTATTGAATATGTTACGAGAGGATTTTTGGATCTTAAGAGGTAGAAAAACGATTCGAGGGGTAGTTAGTAAATGTGTTACTTGTAAAAGATATAGTGCTAAGAAGTTACAAGAGATGGCGCCGGTGTTACCTAGGAATAGGGTAGATACTGTAGGAGTTTTCGAAGTAGTAGGAGTCGACTACGCAGGGCCGCTCTATTTGAAGGAGAACAAAAAAGTTTGGATTTGTTTGTTCACTTGTGCGGTATATAGAGCTGTCCATCTAGAGCTAGTGTCTTCGTTGTCTACTGAGGTATTCATGCAGGCGTATCGACGTTTTGTAGCGCGTAGGGGTAGACCGCGAGTGATGTATAGTGATAATGGAACGAACTTTACATCAGCGAGTAAGTTGTTACGTGTCGAGTGGAAGTTCAATCCTCCAAGTGCCCCATGGTGGGGAGGTTTCTTCGAACGTCTATTTAGGGTGGTTAAAGATCTCTTAAGGAAATTGTTAAAAAGGTCGTGTCTTAGTTATGAGGAAATGATGACAGTCTTGTGTGAGTGTGAATATGTCGTCAACTCGAGGCCCATAACGTATTTGAGTGAAGATCCGACGGAACCAAGTCCTTTAACGCCATTGATGTTCTTACGAGACAATATGCGGAGTAGTGCCTCTGATGATTTAGGTACGAGTCTTGAAGTTTCCAAGTTCAGTTTAGGAAAGCGTTACCGACACGTACAACAGTTAGCTAGCGCTCTACGTCAAAGGTTTAGGAGCGAATATCTAGGGTTCCTAGCCCCGCGTTTTAGTGATGCAGGAAAACGCCAAATTAAGATAGGGGACATCGTTTTGGTGGGTAACGATACTGACAAAAGACTGTATTGGCCGCTAGCTAAAGTGTTAGAGTTAGTGCGAGGCAACGATGATAGAGTTAGAGTAGTCCGGTTGAAGACCAGCAAGGGGGAATTGGTAAGACCGATTCAGCGAGTCTATCCGTTAGAAGTTTCAACTGACATGTGTGCAGAAGTAGCTCATCGCGTAACCCGCAGCGGCAGGGTAGTCAGGCCTCCACGTCCTCTATGAGGGGTAGTAATCCTGATCAAAAGGCGGGAGGATGTTCGATCTCCATGGTTTTTATATGAGTATATATTTTCTTTAGACGGTAAGCTGATTTGTGTCAGGGACGTTTACAACAATTGTTTTCTGTTTCTCTTTATTTTATATTTTAATATACTTTTGGGAAAAATCTATAGCCTTATCATTGTATAGGCACTCGCAGATTTAACACTAGTTCCTTTTGAGGCGCGAATTGCTAAAAAAGGCTCCTTATCTTTTATCTACAGATAACATTCACTTTCTTGGAACTGTCGGTGTAAATACGTCATCAAAATAAATTATCCATGCTTACAGTAGATCAAGTGTAACAGTTTGGACCGTTCTTATTATCTGCGTCATAAGAGTCGAATTCGTACTGCAAGTGTTACCATTGATCTGCTGTTGTCCGTACTTACTTATGTAATTTGAAGTAATACGTCTGATTAGTTAATACGTCATTAGTAGCTAATCTGTTAATATTAATGTATATCAAAGGTTTACCGAAGTGTCTATTAATTGCGGGATTTAGTTTCGCTTTGCTCTGCTAATTAGGTAAATGAATAATCTGTCAGTTCAATTAATAATCCATTGTATTAGATAATGGAATAAGATTAGTATACAGTCGTTGATCAAAACAACACCCTGTATATCTAATATCAAACAAAGTGTCTCATTTTGTGAAAAAGAACGGTTGCGAAATCATTTTATAATTTTCATTTTAAAGTCTACAGTGGTTACTGTGTCTTTAAGAGCCTTCCATGAGCCAACTAGCGCCGCCAATCTTAAAAAAATCATATCTTCCAATATAATCAATTTTATTAAAAAAGCTACGTTCACATTGTTTATTGCTATAAAATATTATTTTTTAAATGCTTATTTGTAACGTGATGTAGGTAAGTTGTAGTTTAAAACAAACGAAAAACGGCCGTTTATGGCACATTTGTGAACTGCCTTAATAACACGTTAAATTAATCAGAAAATGTTCGCGAATGACAATATGGTGAAGTTTTTGGATGATTCATGCAAGATCTGAAGTTTCGAGAGTCCCACTACGAGCTCGGGAGTGAACGTGACTGTCGAGCTGCTTCGTCCAGAGTGATGACGCTACGGCGGCTCCTCTGGAGAAAGAGAAGACTATGATATTTTGAATATTCTGTAACATGACATTGGCAAATGACGAACTGCCGAGAGATTTATCTTTGGCTATTGTTACGTTTTGCTGTATTTAAACACTAGGTACGGTAGAAGACAAGGAAAGGTATAGTAGAGTTTTTAAGGTTGAGATTTTCTCAAAAAGTAATACACTGATTTATGGAAATTCTTTACAATTACATAGTCTGTTCTCTAAACTAGTTACTAGTAAAAAAAAATTTACAACCAGTCAAGTAGTTTTTGAGGAAATCTCAACCGCATTGAGGCCCTCTGTATATTTTGTTTTCGGTGACGTCATAGCCCACCTCTATGACGTCACCGGAGCCCAATCCGTCAACCATGCATGCGGACGAGGGTGCGATCCCGCGATATCTCAGCCAATTTGCGTTTTGACAGCTTATGAAGTTTATCGCCGCGAAACTAGGTTCAAGCAATTTGCGTCATGTAACATCAGAAGATCTCGGTGGCGCAGTGGTTGGGTTTTACTTACGATACGGTCCCAGGTTCGAAACCCGGTCGGGTCAACCATGTACAGCTAACAACAGATCAAGTGTAACACTTTGGACTTTGGACAGTTCTTATTATCTACGTCGTAAGAGTTACAATCGCACTGCAAGTGTTACCATTCCTCGGCTTTTATTCGAAGGAAAAGCTTATTTATGTACAATATTTAGGTACCGAAGGCTCTCAAAACGGTGAAGAAAAACATCGTGATGAAACCTGCATGCAGTAGAAAAAAATCTAAGGCATATGTAATCCGCAGTGGAGCCGCGTGGTAGATCATGGCCCCAGCTCACTCTATGTAAGGAAAGGTCTGCGCAAGCAAGCCGATACCAGAGAAGATACCCTCCATACAGCGTCGTTTTTAGGATTCCGTGCGTCAAAAGGAAAAAGGAGCCCTTATAGGATCACTTTATTGTCCGTCTGTCTGTCTGTCCGTCCGCCCGTCTGTCTATTTGTCAAGACCTATATCTCAGAAACGCGTGGTCGTGTCAAGTTGAAAAGGGCCTTCCATGAGCCAACTAGCGCCGCCAATCTTGAAAAAATATTATCTTCCAATTTAATCAATTTTATTTAAAAAGCTATTTAAAAAAGGTGTATTAGAATGAATACTATTTTTCAATATACAATACATGGCATAATTGCGATAAGCTAAGTTGTACGGCCGTTTTTCGCAATTATGCGAACTATAACTTACCGAAATTGAATCACGTTATAAATAAGCATTTAAAAAATAGTATTTATCGTAATAAACATTTCGTAAATAGCTTTTTTAATAAAATTTTAATCATTTTTTTAATAAAAAAAAGCTATGTACACAATCGTTATTAGGATAAATACTATTTTTCAATATACAATACATGGCATAATAATTATCTACCTAGTTCTAGGCACGTCGTCGTCTAGGCCCGTCCCGCGGGGTAGGGTGCCCAGTACACTGGCCGCATTGCTCTTTTTTATAAAATTGATTATATTGGAACACATAATTTTTTTTAAGATTGGCGGAGCTAGTTGGCTCATGGAAGGCTCTTAATGCCAAATACTCAAGTCTGCAAACTCATGCAGACGGTTTTATCCATTTATTACATTACTACCCTACTTTGTTTTAGTCGTAAAACTTTAATATCGCAGCGGCCGTTAAAATGTAGAATTTCGGTAACGAACCTTTTGTTCTAGCACATTCTAATTAACCTACAGTAATGAGTTACTGTAATTAGTAGAGCTCGGTGGCACAGTGGTTGGGTCAATGGACTTGCGATACGGAGGTCCCAGGTTCGATTCCCAGCCGCAGCCATGTACCAATGAGTTATCCTCGGTTTTTTCGACGGAAAAACTTACGTACATTTACCGAGTGCTTTCAAACCGGTGAAGGAAAACGTGATGAAACCTGCATGCCGTAGAAGAAGAAGAAAAATCTAAGGCATGTGAAATCCGCCAATCCGCACCGATGTAAGGGAAGGCCTGTGCCCGAGCAGTGGGGACATATAAATAGACTGATGATGATGACGAATGTGTTACTGAATAACGTTGAAACTGTAGACTTCCATAGTGTACTATTGCCGATAGTCATACGAGTTTGAGCACAAACTCAACTTGAGATCGCACTTACGACTGTCAAAATTGTATGAAAACTGATACAGTTGTAAGCCAACTACAAGATGCGGTCGAAAGAGACCACATCGTAACAACTGTTTATTGTTTTTACAGCTCCTTACACCAGGGGTTGCCTGGAAGAGATCGCTCTGAGCGATAAGGCCGCCTTTGTAAAATAATATTTGTCATGAGTACAATCTCCAGTTTCAATTTGTCGAATGAATTCAAGGACACCTGTAGATAGTCGGGTAACATTTATTTATAATGTAGCTAATAAACAATCGTGCTCTATCGCAAAACACAACGTACAAAATTAAACTTTCACTGCTCTGAAGTTGAAAGCAAATGCATTACGGCCACAACTTTATGACGTCATAAAATCCGTTGGCGCGAAAACATGTGTTCGTGCTCCAGTCGGCCATCTTTATTACAGCCATTTTGTTATAATGCGAAAGCTATTATAGTGTGATATTTACTGTAATATTTTCTCGCTTACATAGCAAATGGGATTACAAAATCAATCTTGGAGACAGGGTATTATGGAGGATGTTATGACGTAAGCTCAGTGGCAAATATAGCAATGGTCTATGTATACCGCAGCCCAAATGAAGTGTCCTATTTTGTAAACAAATATGATCGTCTAATTACCTGTTGTGATACTGAACGAACTGATTGAACATGTTCATCGTTGTGAAAATAAAGTAATCCGATCTAATAGCTTAAAATGTCAGTAGGATAGGGTAGCTTCTGTTTACGAAATAAAACACTTGATTTGAAAGTGAACAGCGGGGTTACTCTCACCTCTTATAGCGATCCAGTTTAGGTTCCTACACTGAGTATGGTGATTTTGTTGGATAATTTGAGCAAGATCTGGGGTTTCAAGCTTTTATCAAGAGTCCCACTACGAGCTCGGGAGTGAACGTGACTGTCGAGCTGCTTCGTCCAGAGTGATGACGCTACGGCGTCTCCTCTGGATGAAGACATGAAGACGCGGCTACCCAGGGTGAAGACGCTACTGCGACTCCACTGGAGGAAGATAGAAGACTATTATATATTGAATTTTCTGTACATGACATTGGCAAATGACGAACTGTCGAGTCCATTAATAAAATAAATAACCTAAACTGGATCGCTATAAGAGGTGAGAGTAACCCCGCAGAGGTTTTAAGTGCCTATCTAACGCAATTATTAGTAAGTTATGTTACAGGCTTACCGCCAAACTTCAATTTCACTTTTTTCTGTCACGTGAATAATTTATCAGCGTTAATCCGGCTTCTGGAAAATGTTGGCTTGATTTATAGCGGCGTACAATATTAATATAAATTCCATTAATCCGTGGTTTACTTGCTTTGCGGTACACGAATAGGGGACTTACAATACTTACGAGTTGCCAAAGAAAAAATATACTTACCTACTTATAAATATTATTATGTCTTAGAATTAAAACTATAGTAGTGAGCCATTACTACAAATTATTATATATAAACGGATATCAGTCACTTATATTGTTGAAGTTGGCAATTAGATCGACAGTTTCGACGGTCTTTTTCAAGGTGAGCGCGCCACGCCCGCGTCGCCGTTGACATTTCTTCGCGCACTGCGGATCAGCGCCCTCTGTGCGCGCTCCGACATAACTTGTCCCGCCGCCTACGACGGTGAGTTCGATGGCTGTAGCTGGATTCTTTGATCGATCTCACTTGTCGTACTCAGGGCCGTATCCGGTGTTAGGAGTGTGAGTGAATGCGGAGTAAACGCAGTGAGTACATACTACGTGACGGGACCTAATGTGAGTGGCGGTGACTCCCCGACAAGTGAGATCGATCAACGAATCCAGCTACAGCCATCGAACGCACCGTCGTCGGGACAAGTTATGTCGGAGCGCGCACAGAGGGCGCTGATCCGCAGTGCGCGAAGAAACGTCACTGGCGACGCGGGCGTGGCGCGATCACCTTGAAAAATACCGTCGAAATCGGTCGAAACTCGTCTAATTGCCGACTTCAACAATATAAGTGAGTGATATCCGTTTATATATAATAATTTATTATTATGTCGCAATGAATTGATTGAAATAGACGTTTAATTGTATGGCTAGCTCTTTTGTTAAACAACGCCATTAATCACGGATTACACGTGTCTTAGAACTTTCTTCGGAATGCAGGTTTCCTCACGATGTTTTCCTTCACTTTTTTGGGCATTCGGTAAATCTACGTAAGTTTTTCTTCAAAAAACCGAGGAAAACTCATTGGTACTCACGAAGACAGAGATAAGTATACAGTGGGCCTCAATAAGATCGAGATTTTCTCAAAAACTACTGGACCGAATTTAATAATTCTTTTACAGTTACATAGTTTATAGTTTCAACTTTTATCTATCAAACAGTGAAAGAATTCTTGCAATAGGTCAAGTAGTTTTTGAGAAAATCTCAACCTTAAAAACTCTCCTGTACACCTTTCGCTGTGTATATGTCTGACCTAACCGTGGCTCGAATCTGGGACCTCCGTTTCGTAAGTCCAGTGATCAAACTGATACGCCACTGAGCCCTCCTACACCACCGAGCTCTCTCGACATCGTACTTATACCAGTATATTATAGAGAGTCTCTCGAGAGATGAAGAGTTCTAACGGAACTCGAGATAGTTCCGTTAGAACCGTTATATATTCCGGAGTTAGTCCGTAGTTAGTCTCAAGGGTGGTCTTCCGGAAGGAGCCTTCAGGGCTATTGTCCGGTAGTTAATAAGGCAGTCTCGCCTAGTTACAGCTTTGTGCTAAGCCAATTGTAAGTAAAATTGCTGGACAAAGCTTTGACTTTGACTCAACAACCGGTTCTTATTTAATGAGAGTTTGAAATTCCGTACAAAATTATTTAGCGAATAACATTTCATATTTGATTCTTATGTAACGGAAAGGTATAATTAGTTGAAAGGGGAATAAAAGTTGTTCAGTATCGGTATTTGAATACTTTTGTTCTACAACTTCCATTTTCGTGAATTTATTTGTTGCCGAAAAGTGAAGAGCGTAGCCGTATTGCTACGCGCGTGCTACGCTCGTAGCACTTTTACCGAATGGTATACTAATACTCAAAATTGAACACAGACAAGATGGCGTCAGTTCACATCAATTAATTGATAGATACTTTCAATAGTCGCAATTTTTAAAATTAAATTAAAATATTTGTATTGAAATCTATTTATAAACCTAAACACAACTCTCACTGTCATTATTTTAAGAGTAAGCAGGTTGCCTCGTTTAGTGAATAGTGACGAAATTTAGCGTGCTACACTCTGGATTGCCACAATTTTATTTTGAACCCGAAACATATAGGCTGTTATTCATAAACGTGATTTAAAGTTACCCCTTTAACCACCCTGTCCTTTTCTATCTCAACCTTTTTTAACGAAGTGTGAAAGGGGTAGTAACACGATTTAAGGGAAGTGGGGTTTAACTAGGACTAAGAATAACAGCAATAAAGACAAAGTCAAATGACAATGCCAGATCCTGCCCCACTATCAACCGCAAGTTGTACAAGATAACGAATAAGTGGAAAAATATCTCCGTTTTTTATTAAAATTATTGGTTTAAAATAAAGTTTTGTACAAGTTGCGATTCGAAAAAACCAGCCAAATTAGAATTCAGAAAACAGTAAGAAACTGAAGCGATTTATTCATTGTTTTTGTTATTCTTCTATAGGAGTTGCTAGAGTAGTAGAAAATGATACTGATTATGATTATGCAATATAATATCTGTAATAAGTCCCCAACAAAATTATAGGTACAGCTTAAATGGTCACGTAGTTTTGTAGGTCCATTGAAATGTGGCAATGTCTTTTTTTATTGTATCATGTGGTTATTAATTGTTATGTTTATCATCTCTTACCTATCGTATAAAAAATCTTAGAAATATTGTACAATGGATCGAATCCTGTACCGCTGAGTACTACAACCCCGGTCCGAGCTATAAATCACAATAGGGGCCGCCGATAAAGATTTGTGACTCGCCGCCGTACATGCCCCTTATAATACGTATTTTCTTGTATTGATAAACGTACCCTTATTTTCTTACATTCGCTTTCTTTGGGGACATTTTTTGGGAATTAGGATATAAAAATATATAAGTTTTTATTCAGGTATTACACAGAGATAGATATTACATTCAAATTCCTTTTATATACATTTTTTTACGCCTATGTTTTGATCGCAATAGATAATAATACATCCTGCAAGAGACTAGCTCCCACAACACAGAGAGCTAGAGCTCAAATAGTCTCAAATTGATTTAGCTTAATTATTAATTGTAATGTTTTCAATTTATAATAATGAGATATTTTTGTAATTGTTAATGGTACCTAAATAAATTTATTATTATGTATCTCTCCAGGTTTCACGGGTTTAAGAAAAACCGGTCCTTTGAAAGGCTTGCGCGGAGACATAGGTCCAACGCGTAGAGGCCCCTTAGAGAGCTTTAATTTGAAGGGATATGTGATGCACCTAGCGGGACCCGTCTCTGAGCGCATCTGACTGCACACAATGACAGACCCCGTCAGGTGCATAAACTATTGCAGTGATTGGAAATTACAACTTAATTGGGGCTATTGGTTTGGGGTGTTGGTGGGTCAGTCAGTCTGGTCTATAGAGCGAGACGTCGGACACCTGCCATGATCACATTGTCTCGAAGTTATTATTATTATTATTGTTGTTAAATATGATACTATAGTAAACTTAATAAAAAATTACAAATAAAAAAAATATTTTAAACTTTGCCCACCCTGTGGTGTGCTTAGCATGATGGCGACGTTCCCCCGCTGAATGGCTAGGCTTCTGCGCTGGTCGAGGAACGCGCCAGCCCGCCTGTCCCCGGAAGCCTCACGCAGGCGCGACGACAGCTCTTTCACCAGCCGCCGAGCCGAAGGCCCCCAGGGACCCAGCGTCTCTACCCCGAATGGCACAAAGGAGTAGCCCACAGAGGGCAGAGTATTTCCTAACTTTTACAGTCTCTGCAGCTGTCGCTGCTGAGCCCGCCTCCCTGGAGGTGGTGGGGACATGGGAGACAGCAAGGGAGATACCCAAGTTGCGTCCCACATCAATGGCTTACCCAGCCTCCAGGGGATGAGCGTGAGTCCGTCAGGACGCTTACTGTCGTTGTTCAGTTACCGATACTGAACACCCTCCCTTCGGTTTCATATACTCTTTATGTTACACCTGTATAATTAAATTAAAAAAAATACTTTTGAGCTACGGCTTCCCAACAGGTTTCCACTAAACCCGACAGTGGGACATCGCAGGGTAGTAAAAAAAGAAGTAACTAAAGTAAAGATCTGGATACGAATCACGATGGCTCTGTTGGAATAGAGCGTGCCACGGAATGGCGAGGTCCCGGGTTCGAATCCCGGTCGTGATGAAATTTTTTCTCCATTTATCATTTAGATTTTCGTTTCGCATAGCGCATATGCAAAAAAAATATCAAAACATATAAAGTAAAGATGTATTAACCATACTCTGAAAGAATCACTCGCATTCTGCTTCATGCAACAGAATGGCGCGCCGCACATATCGGAAGTGGTAGAAACTGAACACAACCACGAATGAGAAGAAGTATATTACTGAAACAGAAAGATAATTTTCCGAATGAATAAATGAAAGACTACCACGACAACAACACACCTTCCAGTATCAGTCAGCCTGCAACAGTGTAGGTGTCAGCCGGCAACCGGCAACGGGCTTTCGAACGAAACCACAGACCACTTACGGGGTACCATAGACCTGTAACAGGAGGGCGCCCGTGTCTGCCCATACATGAGCGCAAAAATGCTTCGCGACACGTGTAATCTAGAGATATTATTGACATGGACGCATCTTTAATGCGGCACCCCTGTCCCCCGATTCGTCTCTATGCGCTCAACGTTGACAGAATTTTTCGCTTGCAAATGACAATGCCAGATTCTGCCCCACCATCAACCGCAAGTTGTACAAGATAACGAATAAATGTAAAAGTATCTCCGTTTTTTATTAAAATTATTGGTTTAAAATAAAGTTTTGTACAAGTTGCGATTCGAAAAAAAACAGCTTAATTAAGAATTCAGAAAATAGTAAGAAATCGAAGCGATTTATTCATTGTTTTTGTTATTCTTCTATAGGAGCTGCGAGAGTAGTAGAAAATGATACTGATTCAGTACTACTGATTCAATCAATCAGTGATACTGATTTTCTACTACTCTCGCATCATCAATCATTTTGTTAAATGGTCACGTAGTTTTGTAGGTGGGGCAAAGCTCCATTGAAATGTGGCAATGTCTTTTGTACCGATTTCATGACTATTGGCCTAATAGATTTAGATTTAGATTTAGATTTCATTTATTTCACCTTTACATAATTTTCTTACAATAGTATATAATACATATAATGCAGTCCTATTTGTAAAGATGATCGTCATAATTTTTTAATAATAATAATAATAGTATATTTCACAGTTACACTACTATACTAGTAGACGATGTACATAATGTAATATTAACTAATATAATAATAATACATTGAGATTCAATGTCATCAATAATAAATTAAATTAAATTAATAGTAATAGTATTGGGTAAGTGGCCTGTGTTCAAAACTCATTGCTGACATTGGATCGAACCAGTGCTTCTTCAACGGAAGTGCAGTGCCCTAAAAACCACATCACCACCGAATCTGATGCACTTATGATTACAATTCCAATAAGTGCATCAGATTCGGTGCTGATGTGGGAATGCAAGTATACTGCCATTTTCATGATTGAAATTTCGTATCTGTGAAATCGGGTATCATATTTAATGGACTGTGGAAATTAATTGGTAACATCCGAAAATAAACGTGGAATATCTGTCTTCTATTTTAATAAAAACATGATCCATTCATGTTCTTTTATTATTTTACTCATTTCATATACGAGTACAATACAGGGTAGTAAGCCTAAGGCAGTTGTCCGACCACCGGCGATGAGCGAATAGCGAGTAAAATTATCAACTACAAAACTAGTGGGCGAGCAGCGAGTATAGTTTTGGGGCTCGGCTATCAGCGAGTGTCGCTGAGCGACGGGCGATTACTCGCTTCCAGTGTAGCTCAGCGAGTGGGCCGGGCGAGTGTCGAAGAGCGATGGGATGTACTCGCTCGGCGACAAAATAGCCGAGCGAGTACTCGCCGGCGGTGTGAACAGTCGGCGATGAACTTTTAATATATGCATCTCTTTTGTTTACACGGAATGTAGTATCTTTTGTACGTTTCTTGGGCGAGAAAATAGCCGGGATTTACTCGTCGGGGCGGTACGACAACTGCCTAAAAAGGGCGGTGATCAATTGTTCAGAATCTGTAACTGACCAAGTTATGCCTGAATAAGGTTGAGATTTTCTGAAGAACTACTTGACCGATTGGAGAATTTATTACCAGTAGATAGTTTACAGTAGGTACTACACTATACGCTATGTTATTTTAAAGTATTTTCAAAAATCAGCCAATAACTTTTTGAATAAATCTCAAAATGAATGAATTTGAATACGAATTTGTTGCGATGGTAAAATTACCTGCTCCTAGAAAGGTAAAAAGTCCGCTGACGCACGCCAGATTCGCCAATCTGTGTTGTTCGTCCTTTATTTTTGGAGCTGAAAAATAATCGGATTTTAGTTGGAAAAAACTCGTTATACAACTAGTTTGCAGTTTGCCTGTCGTGTTTGACTATATCAAAGCCTGGGTTCATCGAAAACTTTTGTAACATGTACTGAATAGCTCTCAAATATGAACGAAAATATCACAGGGAATTTGACGATCGTTTGCTCTTTGGAATAAAGGGTCCATATCAGCTTAGCTGTCTGCCAATATCGGTGACAATATTTTACAGAGGTTTTTGTCATAGAAGTTATCAATGTAATGATGCAAAACCCTTTTGAGAGTAATGATAGGCTTCGATCCGTACTGCCAAATCTCTGGATATTTTTAAGGGTCAGGTCAAGTCTCACTTTCTCGACCTTTTTTATTTATGTAGGTAGGTACTTAATGTAAGTACCGTTAGTGATATATATTTATTATTGCTTAACAAGCTACCTATTCATACGCCGAATTCTCTACCCAAAGGTTGTCTGGAAGAGATCGCTTTGAGCGATAAGACCGCCAATTGTAATATTAACGATATTAGCCTATTTCTTCAATTCAAATTCAAATTCAAATTCTTTATTGTATTCCGTAAGTTATGGAATTGATGTTAATATAACATTACGGACCCTGTTGGGCACACAATTAGGAGAGAGGAAGGCTAATCGTAGCTATTAAGGCCATTAATAGCATAATATTATTACTTGTCATTCATTTTAGTTTTTTTTTTTTTTTTTGCATTTCGTTATCAATCTATTATTATTATTTATACCTATTTATTTTGTTATATTTGAATATTTCTTAATTTAGCTATATTAGTATTGTTTTATTTTATTGTATTTTTCTGTATTATTTGTTTGATTATTTATTATTTTTATATTAATTTATCATTTAGATATTCTTGCACTGAGTAATAACATTTTGCGATTAGAAATTGTTTTAATTTTTTTATGAATTTATTATCATTAATCTCTGCCTTCAACGATTCTGGTAGTTTATTGTATATTGTTATTGACATAGTGTAAGGCCCTGAGGAGAACATGTGCAAACGGGAGGGGGGCTTTATCAGTACATGTTTGTGTCTAAATGTATACTTTGTAGGGATATCACCTAGTGTTATGTAGGAGTTTGAATTTTTTCTAACTAATTTGCACATTTCCAAGATATAAATGCTAGGTAAAGTAAGGATTTCGTGTTTTTGGAAGTGAGGCTTGCAAGTTTCGGTTTGTTTAATGTATGCTAATATTCGGATTAATTTCTTTTGTTGTGTAAATAATGTGTGCGCTTCTGTACTATTTCCCCACAGTATGACGCCGTAGCTGAGCCATGCGTAGGCGTATGCGTAGTACGTTATTAGGGCCGTTTTGATGTCTGTGGTTTTTTTGATTTCTCGAAACGCATATATAAATCTGGCTAATTTTATTCTTATATGTTTAACATGTGCTTTCCAATTTAAATGTTTATCGATGACTAGGCCAAGCAGTGTAGCTTCGCTGGCAGATTCTATTTTAGTATTTTTATACATAAAATTAATTTCTAAGGATTTTTTCTGATAGGGATGGAAGGTTATTAATTTAGTTTTCGAATAGTTAATTTCTAAGTTATGTTCTTTTAACCAGGTTGACGTTTTATCAAGTAGATTATTAAGTTTTTCATTTATATTTAAGTTATTCTCACACGAAGTGATTATTGAGATATCGTCTGCGAACAAAACACATGATTCATCAATAATTTTTGGTAAATCGTTTATATAAATTAAAAACAGGAGACAACCTATGACACTTCCCTGCGGGATTGATGCATTTATGGTTTTGATGTCTGATCGAACATGTACTATTTTATTCGTATTTTCATTGAAGTATTCTATTTCTACGTATTGATTTCTGTTGCTTAAATACGATGCTAGCCATTTGTGAGCATTTCCGCGGATTCCTATTCCATATAGTTTATTCAATAATATTTTATATTGCACTTTATCGTATGCCTTAGTCATATCTAACAATATACCGATGGCATATTTTTTGTCATTTATAACATCGAGAGCGTCTTGAATGTATTTGTAAACTGCTGTAATTGTAGATTTCTTTTTTCTAAAGCCATTTTGAGATTTATTAAATATTTTATATTTTTCACAAAAATTGTATACTCGATCGCTCATTGCTTTTTCAAATATTTTTGAAGCTGTGGGCAAGAGAGCAATGGGGCGGTAGTTACAAGGGTCTGTTTTTATGTGTTTCTTAAAGATGGGCTTTATTATCGCTGTCTTTAGAGAGTCAGGGAAAACACCTTCCATAAAAGACTGATTTATTAACATGGAAAATGGTGCCGCTAGTTCGTCTGCACATTGTTTAATTAAGGACGGTGGCAATTCATCTATACCATGACTGGATTTGTTCTTTAGGTTACTTATAATTCTATGTACTTCTCGATAGTCTACTGGGCCCAGATACATGGTGTTTTCTGTTGGGTGTAGCACGGGGTGGCCACGTATCTCCCCATCAGTTAACAATGTATCGCCCTCGCCTACACTAGCAAAATAATCATTAAAAATATTTGCCACATTTTTGCACTCAGTGATTAAGTTGTTGTTTAGTTGTAAAGTTATATTATTATTTTCTTTTTTTCTGTTTTTGTTGGTGCGCTCGTTTATTATGTTCCACATGGTTTTGGCTTTATTTGTAGATTTTTTTATTCTATTTTTAAATTGAATTTTTTTTGCTGTCGTTACTGATTTTTTAAGTATTTTTTCATAAAGTTTATAATGGTTTTTAAGTAATTCGTTATTTGATTTTAATGTTAGCATTTTTAGCGCTCTTTTATGTTTACATGATTTCCTAATACCTACAGTCAACCATGGTTTTTTTTTAAATGTTCTTAGTTTTATTTTTTGTCTTGGTATGCATTCATTCAAAGTACTTATCAATGTATCATGGACAACTTTATAATTTTCATTTATATTATTATTTTTATTAATTATTTCTGGCCAATTTATCGAATTTAAGGTGATCTTGAACTTTTTAATATTTGATTCATTGTATAATCTTTTTTCAGTATACCATATCTGTTGCTTTATTTGTTGGGGTAATTTTAAATCTATTATTGTTCCTGCATGATCTGAAAACCCTAAATCTTCTACTTTTGTATATAATATTTTTTCATTACAGTTAGCGAATATTAAATCTAGACAAGTTGAAGTTGTTTGGGTGATATGTGTGGGTTCTTTTATGAACTGAGTGAGTTTATATTCTAACATGAGTTCTAAAAATTGATCAGATTTGGTATTACTTTGGAGTATGTTTATATTAAAGTCGCCTCCCAGAACTATATTATGCTTTGGATATTTGATATTTATGTGGTCTAAGATGAGTTTCAATTTATCATAAAATATACCTTCCTCTCTTCTATTCCAGTACATAACTATTAATAAAACATTATCTTTAGGAATCTCCGTAGCGTACACTTCCAGTATATATTCTGCTGACATGTCTGATATCTCTCTCCTCTCCATACTTTCGACCTGTTCCTGGAGTAGTATGCAGACACCACCACCTCCACGGGTTGTTCTACAATATGATGCAGTAATTTTATAGCCGCTCAGCTGAACCAGATCTAATTTTTCTTGCGAGAGCCAGGATTCAGATATACATATAGCTTGGTACTTCGGATTTTCATCAATAAATGCTTCTAATATATGTTGTTTATTATTAAGGCTCTGGAAATTTTGGTATAATATCTTAAAATGTAGGTCTTTGTCCTCGAAATGTATGGTTTCTATTCTCATTCTCTTCTTTTCTGTAGGTGTAGGAGAGTTGTTTGTTGATATTGTTGATTTGGGATGTTGTCGGGTTGAATTTGATATCCTTACTAGGTGTTGGCTTGTGTATGTGTGCCTCGGTATTCATTTCAATTTTCTTCCCTTCTATGAATAGTTGGTTATTTCGTATGGTCGCGTATAAACCCTTTCCTCGTGCGGTCAGCATTTTCTCTCGCATTTTACTTCTTTCTTTCCGTGCATTTTCGTCCAAGAATCCAGATACAGCCAAATGCGTTCCTTTGAAGTATTGGCTGTTGTATATAATGTACTTAGTCATTCTCTTGCTAATTAATTCGATTACTATCGGGCGGGTCGTGTTGTTGTTTCTACCTATTCTTTGTGCGTCTTCTATATAACCTGTTAAGTCTACACAAAGCAAGTCACGAAATACATGAATGATTCTATTGTGTAGTTCACTTTCAGATTCGTCATCATTATTTTCAGCGAGGCCGTAGAGTACTATTTTCTTACTGTTGCTTTCTATTTGGTTTGTTTTGGTGCCTTCAATTTTCGTTTTCAGCTTATTTATTTCAGATTTCAGGTTTTCATTTTCCTTCGTTATATGTTGTAATTGTAAATTAATTTGTTCTATGTCAATTTTTGATCGGTTGTTTTGCTCCGCTAGGTTATTTGTTTCTTGTTTTATGTCTTCTTTTAATTTGTTTATAGCGTCTTTAATTTCAGTTTGTATTGTATTTTGCAGTTCCAATATAATAGATGTATTGTTCTCTTTCAGTCGTTGAATTATTATTTTGCTTAAGTTTTGTAGTGTTAATGCGGTTTGGGTGTTAGTCTCCATAGTTGTCTCTCTCTCGTTATCCGTGTTTTCTGTGCAGATTGTATCTCCCAATATGCTTTGGTCAGAGGTATCGTTAAAGTAAGAGGTATCATTATTTTGGTTATTTACCACTTTTCTGATTGTGACATGGCTCAAAGCAGACGATGTTGCTTGTTCTTGAAGATTGTCACATTCCCGGGTACGAACAGGGGTGTTTAAATTACCCTTTTTCGGCATGTTACAGTGGCAGGTTTGGCATTTCCAAGATGATTTGTGTTCCTGTCTCATCGTATTATAAAAACGTTGGCTCGATACATTGGCGCACTGTAAATCGTATGCATTTTTACATAACATGCAGGTTAGGTACTCCCTATTTGGAATGTCTTGGAGACACCCTGAGCATGTAAGCGCCATGTCGACTTTTCACGTTAAATTGGTTGAAAGTGGTTTTAAACCTAATAATCTCGATAAACAGTGTATGTTGTAGATTGAAGGTAATTGTGTTTTAGGTTATAAGTTTATTTTCGTTCACAATCCTACCTTTTTCGGTCTGATATCTTCTATTTTATCCTTCCAGTCGTTGACAACTGGTGATTATAGATTAATTTAAAAGGTATTTCACCGTTTTTCCAACTTATTTGCCCCGAGATATAGTTTTTATCTGAGGTGCAGTTTTCACTATTTTTCCACTTTTTTAAGTCTGTTGCGATAATAATTCACTATTTTATTCACTGTATACGCACTTTTAAGTAATAATTACTATTTATTGGCGTAGTTACACCATGAAAACTATTTATTTTAGATTAAAATACACGGAGCCGATCTTTGTTGTTGCACAGTAGCGCCCTCTCTCTTTCTTTTGTGTAATTCTTTTCTTTTTTGCAATAAATAATATTTATCTTATCTTATAGGTTAATAAGGTTCTTGGTAAAGCAGTTGTCACACCGCCAGAGAGTAAAGCGAGTAAATCTCGGCTATTTTTTGCGAAAGAAACGTACAACAGATAACAAAAAAACAAAGACGCAGCGTTACTCGCTCGGCGACACTCGCTCAGCGCTCTGTTGTACGTTTCTTTCGCGAAAAATAGCCGAGACTTACTCGCTTTACTCGCTAGCGGTGGAACAACTGCCTTAGACCATCTTACCGTCTTTGAACCTGATACAAGCACGTCCGATCTTGGTGATGGCAAGTGACATAATGCTGATCCAAATAAGAGTAGCCACCAGTAAGTATATCTGAAATTACAGCTACAACCTTAAACTGGGTAATATAATAATTAAAGTAAGCGTTGTAAATTATGTAGACATCTGCAAAAACAAGTAGACAAAGCTGAAAAAGCAAATAACAAATCAATAGGCATATGAAAGAAGGTTTTTTTTTTTCCTTGTTGTTTCTCCTTGCTTTTTTGTTTTTTGTTTTGTTCGTTTAATAAGTTCTTAAGTGGTAATACAAGTTTTGGTTAGGGGGCAGAGACAGTGCCGCATTTACTTACAGATCTTCTGTCTCCACCCCCCTTACAAGGTTCCCAATAGGCTTAAAATTATGAATATGAATATAATTAAATATATATATAAGTACAAATAATCTTATCTAGCCAATCGGCGGAGTGCCTCACTCTGTGGACGGTACACTTGGTCCGTCCAGGGACAAAGTCATATTTTCGCTCGCAGAAGGACTTAGCGAATTTTTGGCAAAGTCGGTCGGTTGGTTGGTTGGTCGGTTGGTTGGTCGGTCGGTTGGTTGGTTGGTCGGTTGGTTGGTTGGTTGGTTGGTTGGTTGGTTGGTTGGTTGGTTGGTTGGTTGGTTGGTTGGTTGGTTGGTTGGTTGGTTGGTTGGTTGGCATAACTTTGTGCGATGCAGAATTTTATTGCTCAATACTTTTCATTTAAATAGGCTCAGACAAGGGCGTCGCCAGGCGATGGCCCGGGGGCAGGCCGATATAAATTACAAGTGTGTGAGAACAGGCGACGAGGCGGCAGCGTGGACGGAATAGGAGAGACAGAGAGACAGTAGTACTCTCCTCTCCCCGCTCGCTTTTGCCTTTCCAGTACCTGACTAAGGACTTTGCATTTGGCTGGATATTTTTTCTAATCTCTAGGGGGCCGGCGACGCCCTTGGGCTCAGATACGTTGTATGGATGTATTAGACGACACCGAAGTCACCACAGGACATGTTGAGACGCCCTAGAATGGGGATAGCTCATAACACCCATCAGCAGCAGCAGCACCAGTATCAGTCCGCTTCTGGACGTAAGCCAAAGGCGCGACAATTAACACGTGTCTTGGCTTTTTGCATCCAGTCCCTGCCAGCCATCCGGTTAATGGGACAGAAATGTTATCTGGATCCAAGATATACACCTAAGATATCCTTAAGCAGATAAGACAAGGTCCAAGGATACTGATTCTACAAAACTGCTTGACATTTTATAAAAAAAGTGGCGACGTCATAGCGGGGCAGGGTTCTCTTTTATTCTTACCAGCATAGCTCTGCAGTTCTCTGTGAGAGCCACCATGATGAGCAGCACACCAGCTCCTGTGACACCGCTCAGTACGGCACCTGTCGCCACACTCATGACTGTAAGAAGAAAACAAATCATCTCTAGAAGATTTAGGCAGTTACATTTCGCTTGTCCCAAAAATTATGGCTCCATATATTCCCAATCACAGAACAGGTTCTCTAGTATAGTAAATTCTTCTTTATATCGTTCTTTTGGGTATTCTTTTTGGTACCTTAATGATACTAAGCAATTTAATTATTCAGAATTTGTATTACGCATTATCCATGCTCGGTGAATAAATTAGAACATGATGAAAAAATTCTTGCCGTGGGCAGGACTTAAACCTGCGACCTTGTCTCCGTGACACGCTCTTACCACCACAGGCCACGCCACGCCCACCGAAAATCTTTATCGTGTTATACATACTTAAAGGGTATGTCACGCAACTCCATCTATCGGACAATAGTAGTAGTATTCCGACAACCATGTCTATCATTTGGTTAGAAACATGATTTCACAATGACGCGCTCCTATTTTTACTCAGAATTTGTATTGCGCATTATCCATGTTCAGGGAATAAATTAGAACATGATGAAAAATTCTTGTCGTGGGCAGGACTTGAACCTGCGACCTTGTCTCCGTGACACGCGCTTACCACCACAGGCCACTCCACGCCCACCGAAAATCTTTATCGTGTTATACATACTTAAAGGGTATGTCACGTAACTCCATCTATCGTACAATAGTATTATTATTCCGACAACCATGTCTAACATTCGGTTAGAAACATGATTTCACATTGACGCGCTCCTATTTTTACTCAGAATTTGTATTACGCATTATCCATGTTCAGTGAATAAATTAGAACATGATGAAAAATTCTTGTCGTGGGCAGGACTTGAACCTGCTCCGTGACACGGCAATAATTTTTTCATCATGTTCTAATGGAATTATTAGTTACAATAGCAGCAACACCAACTGAGAAACTAATAGCTAAGAACTAGAAGCAAACTAGTATTTCAAGTAACAAGGAGAAGGTACCCCTAGAGACGGATAACTCATCAGCTTCTATCAGTTCATTTGCTAAACATAAAGGGGCGACTGGAGCAAGGAATACCCTTCTAGGTTTTCAAGGCTAAAGTAAACTAGATCTTAATTGAACCCGGGATGGGTAATCGTTATAACTTACATTGTGTGGTTGGAGTGTGATGCATTTCATCGTACTGCTTACTGTGTGTTAGTATCAGCGTCAGAAGAATAGACCCCACCAGCACCTGTATACAACCTTTTACTTTAAGGGCCTTCCATGAGCCAACTAGCGCCGCCAATCTTTGAAAAATAATATCTTCCAATTTAATAAAGTTTATTAAAAAAGTTATGTACATAATGTTTATTACGATAAATACTATTTTTTAAATGCTTATTTATAACGTGCTTATTTATGCGTTCTAAAACTCAATAAAAACGTTTTACAAAGTGTAATTAGTGTATACAAAGTGGAAGATATAATATCTTCGTGATAATTGTGATTAAATCTGGGATTCTCTTACAAAGTTTTTGGAACTACCCTCAACAACAACAAAAAAAAGCGTTTGTTTATTTTGTGTTGTGATGGAAAGTGATAATGAATTGGACGATGGAGGGACGGGCCGAGGTACGGATAGTCAACACTACGTCAATAATGTGTCTGAGTTGGAGTGGGACAATGACGATATTAATTCGGGAAAAGGGGAGGAGCTAGAGGAGTTGGCAAATGTGACTAACAAGAGGCAGCGAGAAGACAGTACAGAAAAAGAAGAGACCCAAGGGTTTACCACTGTCGAGAAGAGAGCAAAAAAGTATAAACGTACAGCACTATCGGGAACTCGCACCGAACAATTTGTGGAAGTAACGGTCACTTCCAAAGAGGTACTGCCAAAACAAATAGGGTTTGCAAAAATGTTAAAGAATGAGGATATTACAGACGTGATGAGAGTAATCTATAAAAGCCCTTTTAAAATATTCATTCGTTTTAAAAGCACTACGTCTGCGGAAAAATGCATTACCTGTGAAAATTTCAAGACGAACGGTTGGATTTGTAGGAATTCGGGAGATGTCATTTATTCCTATGGATTAATAAAAGAGATTGACTTGGAGTTGAGCGATGAAGACATAAAAGAGGCTTTAGAGAGTGATAAAGAAATAATTCAGTTAAAGCGCCTTCTGAAAAAAGATAAAGATGGAAAATGGGTTGCGAGTGAAACAGTTCGTCTCTGCTTTAGAGGTTCCGTTTTACCCCCGTATGTGTACGCATACGGCTCGAGGATGAAAGTGGAGCCTTTCACGTTTCCTGTGACTCAGTGCTCTAATTGTTGGAAGTACGGACACGTCAAAAATTTCTGTCCATCCAAAAAACCAGTAATCCAAAATGTGGAGATGAGCATGAAAATTGCGAGATACAGAAGTTTAAATGTGTCAATTGCAAAGGTAATCACATGTCGATGGTTAAAAGTAAATGTCCAGCTTTCGAGAGAGAAAAGAAAGTTCGCGAAATAATGTCTCTACACAACTGTACATATAAAGGTGCATTGCTTATTATTGAAGAGAAAAAACAATTAGAGGCAGAAAATAAAACTTTTACTAAAACTGGGTCTCCCATAATAAATTACACTAAGCCCATATCTACAGCCAATACGGAAAGAAGATCATATGCGGAAGTGGTACTTAGACCCAGCACTTCTAATCGACGAGAGATTCACAACGAGAGTAGAGGATCGGAATCTGATACGGACAAAGAGAAATCGAAGCAGAGAAAGAGCGGGAAAAATCAGAAAAAAACTAAGAAAACAAGAATGGAAGATGAGATACCATTTTCTAGTGATGAAGAACAGTTAGGGTCATATGAAGAACCAACGAGGAGCAAGAACAAGGAGAGGAGGTTTAATATTAAAAAATTTCTTGAAAAAATGAAGGATATTATATTTTCATCTAACGATTTTAAAAGCAAACTAGGTATGGCTATTAAGTGTGTGGTAGATGAATTGCTGGTATTTTTAGGGAGATATATTAATACAAATATGCTGTTAGATATTTTGAACATTAAATTTAATGGATAGAACAAAAAAGAAAAAATCTTTAAGCTTATTTCAATGGAATTCGCGAAGTATTAGAGATAAGCTCCATGATCTAGAGACTTTAATGAATCAGGAAAAAATACACTTAGCTTTTATTAGTGAAACTTGGCTCGACCCAGAAAGTGCTCTTAGAATAAACAATTATAATATTTTTAGGGATGATAGAGACGACAATTATGGAGGTATTTGTATTCTTGCACACCGGTCAGTTAAAATAATTCAAGTTAGTTGTAGCTCTCCGAATCCAAACATACAAATATTGATTATGAAAATTCTTAATGCTTCTGGGCTTAAAAATATTGTATTTCTTTACTGTCCTCCTACATGCTCTACGCGTCAATCCGATTGGGATTATATTTTTAGTCTATTTAATTCCGAAACCATTATAATTGGAGATTTCAATGCTCATCATGTGTTATGGTCCTATAAGACAGACAATAGAGGTACTCTAGTTTATAACTCTATGTTTGAAAATGACTTCATATGCTTGAATAACGGGAATGCGACTAGGATACAGATGAGCAATGGAACGCTTCGACAATCATCACCGGATATTTCTTTTGTGTCAGTGGATTGCTCCGTCAGTTTTGACTGGAAAGTTACTAATGAGTCCTTAGGAAGTGACCACTTAGTAATCAAAATGACTTACGGATATCAGAGCTCAGGCGCATACTTTAAGAGACGTAATTTAAAAGAGGCACGTTGGAATGACTATAAAATCAAATTAAATGACACTTTTGTAGAATTGCAAGTGGGTCTGGATTCCGAAGTCCAAACGGCATATGATACACTTATATGTAAGATAAATTCTGTAGCAGAAGAAACCATCCCATGGATTAAGATATGTCAAGACCCCAATTCAAAATTTGTGACTAAACCCTACTGGAATTCAAATATTTCTAGAGCAATAGCAGAAAGACGCAGAGCTCTTTCTAATTTGAGACGGAATCCAACTCCAGACAATTATATTGCTTATACAAATAAAATATCTTTAGCACGCAAGCTTATAAGGTCGGCACGTTACAAAGGATGGAGGGAATTTTGCTCAAGTATCGAAAACGAAACATCATCTGCGGAAATGTGGAGGAAAATGAGATGGATGAAAGGAAATAAGTCTTCAAGTTTAAGTGTGGAACCGTTAATAGCTAAACATTTACTTTACAGCCTAACTCCTGATACAGTTGCGGAACCCGTGCCTCAGTTTCGTGACGTCCCTGCTTTCAGGGACGTCACGAAACTGAGGCACGGGTTCCGCAACTGTATCAGGAGTTAGGCTGTAAAGTAAATGTTGAGCGGTATCTTTACGTTTTATGGAATTTTCGAGCTCCGCTAGCGTAATTTTTCTCTCTATGATAGAGGGTCTGGACTAGACAATAAAAGTCCAGAAAGTAAAAATGAAAATGCGAATGAAGCGACGGGATTTTAGAATGAAACAAATCATAGTATGAAAACACTCCAAACGAAGAGTCTTTACTCACAACTAGTGGAAATAAAGAAATTACAGTCAGAGTATTTCAAAGAAGAGGCAATGAGGAAGGAAACTCATTTGAGCAGAAATTTGGATATGTTTGTAGTTGTTCATGGACTCTTACAATGTAAGTGGAAAGTGACACATACAGACTGGTCTAATGAAATGAACCATCCTATTCTTCTTCCCAAAGATTGTGATTTCACACCAAATGTTATCATAGAAATACATGAGAAGAACTATCACGTAGGAGTGGCGCATGCATTGCGCTGCATTCGATAAAAGTTCTTGCTACCACAACGTAGAGCTCAAATTCAGAAGTTCTTGAAGAAATGCCCACAATGTGTGAAATATGGCGGTGGACCCTATGAATGAACTACCTCCAACTCCAGATTTACCACAAGAAAGAGAAACTTTCAATTCACCATTATATACACAGGAATGGACTATTTTGTTCCCATATATATGCCCATACAAGGCAGGAAAGCGAGAAACGATGGGTCTGCCTCTACACGTGCCTTGTTGTACGTGCTATACAAATAGAAGTGGTCAAGAATCTAACAGTGCCAGAATGCCTGCTGTCTCTAAGAAGATTTGTTGCACGTAGAGTAACACCTACGCTTATTGTATCAGTTAATGTCTTTCAGTTTCGAATGACATATGAAGTGCTAACAAACCCATATTGCAGCCAAAACAAATTAAATGGAAATTTATACCACAGCTTGCACCATGGCATGGTGGTGTTTATGAAAGATTGGTTGCAGTGGTTAATTGTCTAAAGCGAACACTTGAAAAGCATCTTCTTTGGTGACAATCAGCTTCTCATGGTGATAAGGGAAGGTGAAACTGTGTGCAACACTAGACCATTGAAATAAATGAGTACAGAACATGAACACATTCTGAAACCCGCACATTTCCTATCATTAGGGAAATATTTTCATTTCATTTATTTCATTTATTCGCAATAAATTGTAGGTTACAAGTTGATGGTAAATATGTCATAATAAGTCCCATACAATTTTACCCATCGGGTGTAGCGAGAGGAAACAATACATAAAAATAAACATTTCATTACTTAAGACAATTATAAAAATTATTAAAAACAATTCAACTACCATAATTAAAATGTCATTCTAAAAACATATTATTCCACGCATCATAATAAAATATACAATAAATTAGTCAATATTAAGTATGTCACAGAAAATAAAATAAAAATAAAGGTCAAGCAACCAATCAATAAAGTTGGAGCCATAGAAAAGAGACAGAAATCATTTGGTCTGATTTGGCAATAAAGCTTTTATAAATAAATTACTTAATCCCAACGAGTGAATCGAACTCATTCATATTATAGGGACCAATTGTTAATAATAAGCCCTTAAGTTTTTTAAAAAACTTCCTGTCTGGGAGCGACTGTATCTCCTCTGGCAACCTGTTATAAACTCTTGCAGCATTATATTTAGCGGCCCTCCGCAATGACGCCAATCTGCATGCGGGCAGCTCTAATGCGGTACCATGTATATGTCGTAATCATATTTGACCATCTATCCCTCGAATAACCGGCCACTACCAGAAGGTACATCATTGAAACAGAAATTAATTCACGGGATGGAAACGAGGTCAGCGAATAACATCGGAATCTAAGCAATGTTTATTGGGTATTGGTAGATGAAATCCAAAAGAACGCCGTGTGTTGGTGACTTTGTTAAAATAAAGATTGAATCGAAGAATCGTGAAAATTAAAAAGCTGTCATGATGAGTATCATGGGTCGAGAGAAAATGCAGAGTACCCCAAGTAATGGTCGGAAACTCTGAATTTACTCGATCAATCGTACATCTGTAATCCCACTAGAATCAGACATAACTGACGATTACGAAACCCGAGAAACTCGAATTGAAGAACTGGAGATAACTCCTAATGAGAGTCGCCAGGAAGGCGAAGTAGAAATGCTAGATCATTCTCATAATACAGTAGCCAGAAGGCAAATGCTGAATTATCTTACTTTTTTCTCCTCTCCAAATGGAAACTGAAGCGAGCGAACAAATACCGAAAGCAACCCTAGAAACGATCCATGAAACTAAAAAATTTGGAAGATTTGGACTTAAAATTGATGGTGACATACCTGAAAGTATGAACATAGAAGTCACTGAAGACACAGCTCAAGCGAATGAGTTGAGTTGTGTGTTCCCCGACGGAGAACTACCTGAACCAGAGAACGACACTGAAGGTAGAGGGAGGAGAGCGTAAGCCATAAGAGCAATTGAAAAATTGCCGAGTGGACGCGGCTTCTCTTCACTCTGCTGTAAGAACTCGTCTGGCCGTCGGGAGTGTCGTGAATTGTCACGAATGACATCCAAATCGTAAGTAGGAAACCATGGAAACGATACAAACTTTAGAATGAATTTTATTAACTGAATGAATTTGTCTGAGGAATTTGTGATTGTTTGATATTGCTTTTATTCACTTACCGTGTAATATTAAAGAATGGCTAGTTGGAGAAGACCAACTTGAAATACACCAGAAAGGGTGTGTGAATTCTCGAGGATATCGGTAAGTGTTTGAACTGTATCCTACTGAAGGAGAATCGGGAAACACGGCTTACGGGTAACCGTGAATGTAAAGGCACGTTAAATATGAATTACGAGCTGAAGTGCCAAAGCTCATGAAACGGCACGTTAAATATGAAATACGAGCTGAAGTGCCAAAGCTCGTGGTGGAATGAACAAGGGCGGGACTGTAGGGGTGTGTGTGGAGGTCCCAGCTGGACCTGAATGTCCAACGAACATAATGAAGAGAACGTGTGGCAGAAGTCAGCGTTCTCACCCGAAGTTGAAGTGAAAGCATTGTTTCCCGATAATCCACATAGAACTGTGTACATCATGAATTGTATTATATTATATATATGAATTGTGTGCAATAATAACTCTTGTCGCCATATGAAACAGGATGATCCTGGGCAGCTATGAATACTCGGCGACAAAATGGCATTTTATCATAGAGAGAAAAATTACGCTAGCGGAGCTCGAAAATTCCATAAAACGTAAAGATACCGCTCCAGGTGCAGATGATGTTTCGTATTCCATGCTTTATTATTTACCCAAGCCTGCTAAGCAGTATTTGGTAAGCATATACAATTTAATATTACAAACAGGCGTGGTTCCCAGTCAGTGGCGCCAAGTCATAGTTTTACCGATCCCTAAACCAGGACGCGATCTTAGTCTGTTGTCATCTCTAAGACCGATTTCTTTAATGTCATGCCCATGCAAACTTTTTCATGGTATTCTTATGAAAAGGCTTGAGTGGTACGTGGAAAGTAAGCAGCTGTTATCCTCTTCTACGGTTGGATTTCGGAGAGCGCATTCAAGTCTAGATAATCTTTCTAGATTGGTAACCCAGATTCATATCGGATTCTCGAAAAATCTTCCAACGTTGGCGTGTTTTATTGATATAGATGGAGCCTATAATAATGTTAATGTCAATGCCTTGATAGCCAAGTTGGTAAAGATTGGAGCGGGTAAGGGAATTTGTACCTATCTTTGGAACTTTTTATCAGACAGACAACTTCAGATACAGACCCATGACAAAATGGTTTTTGCTAGGCACACAAACAGAGGATTGGCGCAGGGAGATCCACTTTCGCCATTACTGTTTAATATTGTGACCATGGACATTTGCAAATCGGTAACCGATGTTGTAGTATCTCAATATGCGGATGATTTTATCTTGTATAAAACTATGGACAACGTTAGAAATCTTAGTCAGGTTAACAGCAACTTTCAAGAAGCGATTAATATACTAGTAAAATTGTTGGAAGAAATCGGTTTAACTGTGTCTGAAACAAAAAGTAATGTATGTGTGTTTGGTAGAAAAAGAAGAGCAATGAATTTTCATATCGATATATACAACAAAACGCTACCAAATATGTATAAGATTAAATATCTAGGTCTATGGTTGGATCCCAAGTTACTGTGGAATGCTCATATAAATGAAATTTGTGAAAAAGCATACAAATATCTCAATATATTAAAGGTGCTAGCGGGAGGCTCATGGGGTGTACACCCAAAACATCTACGTAGGCTTTATATTTCCTTAATAAGAAGTCGTATTGACTATGGTAGCTTTCTGTATGGTAGCTGTGCGAAGAGTCATCTTAATAAATTAAATTTACTCCAGAACAAGGCCTTACGTATCTGTGGTGGGTTTATCCGAACCTCCCCTATTCATGTAATGGAGAGCGAACTCTGCCTTCCGCCCCTGTCTGTTCGAAGGCATTGGCTAGCGTGCAGATACTGGCTGAGGGCGGCTTCGCTCACCAACAGTCGCACCATCATCCTACTAGACGAGCTGGCTCAGCTTAGCCGCACTGGATATTGGCGCAATAAGAGACTGCCCATGTTGATCGACGCTCACAACACATTAAAAGATAAAAATATTTACGAAAGAGTTATGTTGGAAATGTATACGGTTGGCACATGGGTGTCTTCTATTGACGTCAAGACGTGTATTCGCGAGTGTGTAAGCGATCTGAACATGCCCAAACGAAGACTGAATGTGTCTAGTATGAGACAACTAGTGTCGAATATGTTTGTTGATAGTTATGTAGGATACTATTGTGTTTTTAGTGACGGCTCTAAGTCGGCTGATGGTGTTGGAGCTGCATTTTTCGATCCGCAACAAAATGTTTCCATGCAACTTCAATTAGGTAGCAAAGACATATGTATAATGAGAGCAGAGTTGACAGCTCTGACTGAAGCTTTATCGTATGTTAGTTCTTTAACGGTCGACAAAGTTGTGATATTGACGGATTCGAGAAGTGCGCTCCAACACCTGGCTCGCTGTGCCTCGGGCGACCGAGGCATGCCGATAGCCTATGAGGCCTTGAAGCTTATCTCGGCCTTGCACTCCAAGGATGTAACGATTAAACTACAGTGGATCCCATCACACATCGGAGTTGCAGGCAATGAGAAGGCAGATAGGCTGGCTAGCGAAGCCACTACTTGTGGAACGGAAGTGGTATGTAAACCTACTGCTGCAGAGCTCATACCACTCGCTAGAGTGATGTGCACAGAATTGTGAGATAAACATTTTGAGGTGAGCTCTGTAGCAAAGGGTATATGGTATAAAGCCATACAAAGCCGTCCACCACGAAAGCCATGGTTTGAGAATGTCGAGTGTCCTAGGAGCACACTAGTGATGGCCTTCCGGCTGAGATCCGGTCATATTCCATCAAATAAGTTTTACCATCTAATGGGCAGAGCGGAGACACCTTTGTGTAGTACATGCAACCAGGTGGACGATGTGTATCACTTGTTGGTGGAGTGTGGCCGGGCGGCGGCCCTGAGACGGCGCTTACTGGGAGACGAGGCAGGGCGCAATGGCCAAGTCAACATTATACTGAGTAACCCCACGTCAGAGATTGCAAGAGGACTGTACGCACTCGGTAAGCGCTGTCTCACGACAGCAGGCTGAGCGCGAATCGATGTGTGCTCCTATGAGGCTGGCATGGGACATAATGGACCCAAAAGCCTCAACAAAAACTTGAAAAAAAAAAAAAAAAAAAATAACGTGATTCAATGTCAGTAAGTTGTAGTTCGCATAATTGCGAAAAACGGCCGTTTTTTGGCACATTTGAGAACTACAACTTTGCTTGTCGCAATTATGCTATGTATTGTACCTATATATATAAAAAATAGTGTTTATCCTAATAAAGATTGTGTACATAGCTTTTTTAATAAATATTAATAATTTGTAAGATACTATTTTTTTAAGATTGGCGGCGCTAGTTGGCTCATGGAAGGCCTGATATCATGTTTTATCGATAATTACTAAGAAAATCAAGAAAATCAAATATTAAGAAAATCAAGACAGCACACCAAAATCATTGTAAGATAAAGTATTCGCTCAATGAGGGGGTTTTAAATTGACATTTAAGAAACAAAGATAGTACCGATAGCTCGGGTAGATGGCACTTCTTTCACACATTCCTCGACTTCGCACCTCAAAATTAAAGAGCATCAATGCACGGGCTAACCTTGTTTATTAATTGAATGTCTATTTTTGTGTGGTACCTATTAAAATTATTAAATTGTATTGTTTAAAATTACTCAAACCAATAAATTATTGAGCTGATATTAACAATATTTATTTCATGGTCCCGGTGTATTTTTAGTGACTACCTGCCACGCCATCTATTATCAACTTGAAAAGCTAGTTTTTTTTAAAATGTCACTTTGAAAACCCCTCATTTGGAACTAAAATCAAACTTATTATAGTAGTAATTAGTCAGTTTGATTGTAGTCTACATTTTATTGTGATAAAGTTGGCTGTTGTTCAAAAGTGGGTAATAAACTAAAATTGTTAAAATCATGTCATAACCGTATTTTTTTGAGGATATATTATTACATCTTAATTATTACCTGACAGAACGCAATCAGAAGCACTCCAGGAAATAAGTTGCAGACACCACAGCAGCTTTCGACGTGGCATCCTGTGTACAGAGAGTGATAGAACCATGTAACTTCGACTCCTTCCTAAACGCATCTGTCACTGTCGTTCATATGCTATAGCACCCAGCACCGCCTCGCCTCGCCCCTCGCTGTCAACCAGCTTCAATAATGCGAGGCAATGCCGTTACGGAGGCGATTAGTGTGCGCTGCAGTATGGAGTTTCATACAAAGAAAACTGAATGCCTGAGGTGAGGCGGCGCTTATTCCTTTCCGGGGCGTTACGTCTGCGACAACCTTTATCCTCGTGCACATAGGTCCGCTGTGAACATGACCAAACCTGGTTTGTGGATAGTAAAATGCAATGGCACTGGTGTGGTGGTCCTGCTGATACTCCTGGGTCGTTTGTCGCAGGGCTTCGTGTCTTCTGTGACGCTTTTCGTCATGATATTTGATAAGGTTGTTGGTAAAAAGAAGTCCCAAATTGACGTGAATTTGACAGATATTTCGTTTATGAAGATCTTATTTTATGTTTGATATTAAAAAAAATTCTTTGGGTCCACAGTCTCGATAAGGTCTTGATAAATAGCTTTGACAGGTTCTCTTGAAAATGGCGGGAAACGACGGTTGCGAAATTATTTGATAATTTTCCTTTTAATGTCTACAGGGACTATTTTGTGTTTAATATCACGTTAAATTAATCAGAAAATGTTCGCGAATGACAGTATGGTGAAGTTATTGGAGAATTCAAGCAGGATCTGAAGTTTGGCGCCATGGTCAAGATTCCCACTACGAGCTCGGGAGTGAACGTGACTGTCGAGCTACTTCGTCCACAGTGATTGACGCTACGGAGTCTCCTCTGGATGAAGACAAGAAGACGCGGCTACCCAGGGTGATGACGCTACGGCGACTCCCCTGGAGGAAGATAGAAGACTATTAAACATTGAATTTTCTGTAACATGACATTGGCAAATGACGAACTGTCGAGTCCATTAATAAAATAAAAAATAACAGCTTTGACAGTTGCTGAACTCATTGCTAAGCACCGCTTAACTTTAAGTCACGTTTAACGCTATGAGCCGTAGAGGCAGATTCTCCCTCTACGCCATGAGCCTTGCATTTATATTTCCTTTGGAATTCTGCTCTACCATGTAGTGATTGTGTGCTCTTCTATTTGCGGAGGCTCGAGTAGAGAGAGAGAGAGAGAGAGAGAGAGAGAGAGAGAGAGAGAGAGCTATAGGTCTACGCTACTATGCTACGAAATATAAAGTAAGTAAATTCTAAGTATACTCTTTGAAGACGAGAAGAGAAGAGAGATTTCTGTAACAGGTTAACGGTTACACGTATTCCCAAGCTTTGTTTTACAACAAAGGCGGAAGTATCTACATCGATGTTAATTTAATAAGCGAACACACAGACTATTTGACGAGCTCTGAACGAGAATTGAAATCATGATCAAATTCAATATGGAAGCTTCGAGTAAATAAGTAAACTAGAGACGCCGTCTAAAACACCACCATGACCATTATTAGTACTCAATGAATTTTATCCCATAAACTTTTTGACATACTTAAGTATAATTTAGATTGTTTCTATTCGTTATTAATTTAATAACACTTTTTAAATGTTATACCTAACATTAATTTGTATTCATTTTGACTAAGCTATTTACTATATTATTACCTGACGATAATTTTTACAAATATGACTATATTTGACATAATGTACAACCTATATTATTGTATAGTATTTTATTATGTAAAAATGAAATAAAGAAATCTAAATCTAACAGTGGGAAGATGTTGGTATAGTAATTACATCACCTTAGGGGGCTAGCACGCGCAGCGTTAGCGATCGACGTAACGCCGCGGAGCTGTCAAACGCCTTGTAATAATGTCAGTTTGACAGCTCAGCGGCGTTATATCGATCGCTAACGCTGCCGCGTGCTACAAGGTCTGGTCAAGTGGTGAGTAGGGCATTATAAATTATGTAAGCGCACTCACTCACTTACATTTTTCTTTCATTCATAGTTGTAACGATAAACATAAAACGGTAACATAACAACGAGCATATGGATCTGACTTGTCCAGCAAATTCTCTTCTCTTGTTCTGGATTGCAGTTGCAGCCGCTCCTGGCACAAACTTTAGTTTAGGTTTGTAGTTGAGATATTATCTTAAGAGCCTTCCAAGAGCCAACTAGCGCCGCCAATCTTATAAAAAATGATATCTTCTAATATAATCAATTTTATTAAAAAAGCTATTTACAAAATGTTTATTAGGATGAATACTATTTTTCAATATACAATACATAGTATAATTGCGACAAGCTAAGTTGTTGTTCACAAATGTGCCAAAAACGGCCGTTTTTCGCAATTATGCGAACTACAACTTACCGACATTGAATCAGGTTATAAATAAGCATTTAAAAAATAGTATTTCGTAAATAGCTTTTTTCATAAAATTGATTATATTGGAAGATAATATTTTTTTTAAATTGGCGGCGCTAGTTGCCTCATGGAAGGCTCTTAATTGCGACAAGCTAAGTTGTAGTTTGCAAAATGTTTCCGCGATTATGCGAACTACGACTTGTTGGGGGCGCCCTTAGCTCTTATATGGCCTCTTGGCTCGTCTCTATTAAAATGTAACTCAATGTATGATGGCTGCATTGGGCGCTTGATTGAGGATTAGGTTTGGAAAAGGGCGACATTTGAGATTGCGGAATTCAAATTGAATTGAAATATTATCCAATTATTAGAGGCTTGGGAAGAATAAAGGAGAGGTTCGATGCCGACCACGCAGAATGATTCTGTTACCTTCAATTTTATAAAACGATTGCATCAATGGTAACATTTGCAGTACGATTTCAACTTTTACGACCCAAATAATAAGAACGGTCCAAAGTGTTACATTTGGTGTGCTTTGGGCTACGTACCCGTAAAATCTTTATACCTATTAATAAATAATAATAATAATAAAGTCTAAGTAAATACTTAGACTTGGCTCTAAGTAAATACTTAGACTTGGCTCACGAGATTACCGCCATGTGGGATGTGGACTCAACCATAATTGTTCCGATAGTCGTAACCGTGAACGGGTTAATAGCGAAGAGTCTCGACCAACATCTTAAGAGACTCTCGCTAGACAGTTGGGTCAAGAGCCGGATGCAGAAGGCAGTGCTGCTGGACCCGGCACGTATTGTGAGGAGGTTCCTCACTCTGGGATCCTAACCTCCGGCAGCTTGGATGCGCATGCATCCCGCTGCCGGTGGGTGGCTATTTTTTATATTTATATATTTTTCTATTTAGTTTTGATATTGAAATGTATAAATATATTAAATAAGATGAAAAAGAAATAAAGGAATAATAATAAATATCTTTATTTCAGGCATTAACTATTACACACAATGTACAGTCATACACCCATATTAAAATAAAATTTAAATTTGCCGTTCTCACATCGGTGCATGGCCAACCAGTGTTTTAGGAATGAGTTAGTATGGTCATCGTGTATGGCAGCCAGGATTCTGTTGCGCGACAGCTGCAGTCTTTCCCGGAACGAGGCCGTCCGAGACCTGAGGATGGCGTAGAAGTCGGGGACTCCCGCGTCAGCGAACATGCCCTTATTAAACTTAGATTGCCATTATTGCAACGTTGTAAGGATGTTTGCCCTTACAACTCCTGATGGTCTTTGGTTTATCCTTTCCCTAGCATCCTGTAAAATAATTTAGATATGCTCTATTCCATACACGATAATGAACAATTCTAACATCACAATGATTATCGGCACTCACACACCTTCAATCACACCCACATCCTCATCCTCAAAACTTAACTAGTTCAAATTGAACTAGTCAAGTTTTTCTTAATTCTATTTTTTTTTTCCTAGTCAACATTATTTATTTAACAAACTTATTTTATGACAAAAACAATATAAAATACTTACTTATAAATAAAAATTGAGGCCAAATCACTACCCTGCGGGAGAGTGCCCAAAAGGCTGGCGACGTTACCTCGTTGTATAGCCAGCGATATACGCTGGCCGAGGTAAGCGCCAGCCCTTTGGTCACCAGACGAGTCAATTAGGCGCGACGACAGTTCCTTGAACAGTCGCCGCGCCTCTGGTCCCCATGGCCCCATGGTCTCTACACCAAACGGCACAAATATGTAGCTCTCGCTGAGAGCCGCATATTTGCGCCGCTTAATTCTATAATTATAACTTTATTATATCTTCATGTAATGGAGAATTGTAAACAATCTTTTAAACTTACATACTTCAAGCCTTTTTTTAAAATATATTGATATCTTTCCAAATTATGTAAACATACCTAAGTATGAATACTTAATTCAACTAAGAAAAAAATATATATAATTATTATCTAAAAATAATATTACAAAATTAATTGCAAAAAAATATTTAAAGTAAATAATGGAAATTGTGAAAAACTATTTATATTTCTGGTAGTTAAAGCGGGTATACCATTTCTATATTGCCTAAAATCTCTCTTTTTTGTATTCCGTATAAGTCCAACACAGAGAAAGGTGTACAGGAGAGTTTATAAAGTGAGACTTTCTTAAAAACGACTTGACCTATTGCAAGAATTCTTTCGCTGTTAGATAGAAACAAGTTAAAACTATGTAACTGTAAAATAATTATTAAATTCGGTCCAGTAGTTTTTGAGAAAATCTCAACCTTATTGAGCTCTTTTCTCAGTCTTCGTGTGTAAAACCATTTTCCCGACTGGAAATCGAACCAATAAAACAAAAGGCGGCCGTACTGCCAACTTGGCTAGGTGGTTGCATAATAACAACGATCATTTTTCCACTAGTTTTATAATGACAGAACAACGGAACTCTACCTGCGCTCGTTGGAAACAAATCAATGAATTGTTAAAATCAGAAACATATAATGAAGAGCTGATTCGATGTGTTTTTAATGGACTTTGTTTGTGAATATTGATTCAATAGGACAATGAAATTGCCCAAAATATATTCAGTTGTGGTTATTTATACTATTATGATGTATATTTCCGATTTGAGTATCGCAGCCCCCAAAAGTAGTTCAGTAAGTATTTATTTCTCAATTTTCTGTGGACACTAGGCTAAAATTGATATATGTTTAAAGGTTATTTGATTATTATTGATGTCATCGAGGCAATAACGTAAACGTCTTTTATTCGGTTTAAATTTTAAACCGAATAAAAGACGTTCGTAGCTAAAATCTATTTGTCTAATCTACCAGGGTCCGTACCGTTCTACGATGGTACGTAGCGAGCCATGCGCCAAGCCGTCACGTCCCTACGAGAAGGTCCCTACGGCTACGTTCCACGCGGAGCTCTACAACACTACTAAGAAGCAGAATTTGATGCGCGGCACCGCTACTATACTGAGGGATAATAGGAATTTAATGGTAAGGTTCTGGTTAGAGGTAATAGGAAACCACTACGATAATGACTTAATATTTCTGAGAGGGATTAACTGCAAGACCCTTTTTAGGCATGTGAAAGTCTGCGCGAACGTTTGTACTATTTTTCTCCAATAATCTGACATTGACGCGACTTGAGCGTTAGTAAAAATCGTTGCGGCTCACACCCCAGAACTTTTATCTTTTTCTCATAGGACGACGACGACCGGGTCTTTTCACCCCTAACTTCGGGGGAGAACTCATAGGAAGGCCTGCCGAATATATCGCTAGAACATTTGGGCAGGGAACAAATAATAAAATATTCATAATTCTTTATAATTTATTTATTTTCAGTTAAGATTCAAAGGCTTCTTTATGGAAAATGGCAAATGGCAGCTGAGTTACGTGTTCAACAATGTGGGCTGCAAAGGAGGCATGATACAAGTGTTAATTGCTGTCATTGATCTTAAATACGATAGGAACAATTGCTCTGCAGCTAAGGTAAATCTTTGTGAGATTAGAGGCAAAATCATTATTAACTTTCCGTGCCTCGAAAAGCACGTTAAGTAGTTGGTCCCGGTTGTTGTCATTCGGCAGCAGTCGTTAGGTCACGTCAAAGGCCCACGGGCCGCCTGAAACTCTGACAAATAGGTATGGTCACTAAACCACACGAGATGAGAGAGAGAGAGCGAGAGCATTGCTGTGTTCCGGTTGCAAGTATTTTATTATTTGATATCAGAGTATTGGTACAAGCCCAGGGGTCACTGCGACCTCATAGGTCTACTGTACCCGCGTACCGAGTTCGTATATGGATACGTAAGCCAACGTCCTTCAAGTATGATGAAGTTGCAAGTATGATCACGGTTACACGAAGCAAAACATTAGTCCTAGGGACGGCAACGGCATCTGAATCTTTTCTAGAGTTATAGGTATCTTAGGGAATGCTACCATCAGCTTATTTATAAAATATAAGAATGCTATCAATACAATTTCTATTCGAATGTACTATAGCGGAACTTTTCAAAAGGACGTCGCCTCTGCTAAAACTATTATCTATTCCCAGGGCACGTATAAGTTTGAAAATATGGACTTCAATGAGCTAGACCACAAATGGGCAAAGGAAAGAGAGTACGGCCGGGTGCTGTGGGTGTCCGAAGCATATTCAAAAACTGCAGTAGTCGCGTGCTGGGAGATTGAGACTCTGGTTTCGCCATTGTAAAAAACTGTGGAAGCAAGAGAGTCTTTGGAGACAGCTCTATTGGGCGATGTAACGCCGCGGAGCGGTCAAAAACCAGCCCTTGTTATAACTAATGTCAAACGCCTTATAATAACGTCAGTTTGACAGCTCCGCGGCGTTCGCTTAGGCTGGCGCGTGCTAGCACCCCTGCCTCATAGACTTTTGTTAACGCTATAGTAAACTAGAAAGAAAAAGGTTCTCTTGAAAATGACGGGAAACGACGGTTGCGAAGTTATTTGATAATTTTCCTTGTCCTTTTTTTTTCTACAGGGACTATTTTGTGTTTAATATCATGTTAAATTAATCAGAAAATGTTGCGAATGACAGTACGGTGAAGTTATTGAATTATTTATGCAAGATCTGAAGTTTCAAGCTTTTATCAAGAGTTCCCGCTACAAGCTCGGGAGTGAACGTGACTGTCGAGCTGCTTCGTCCAGAGTGATGACGCTACGGCGACTCCTCTGGATGAAGACATGAAGACGCGGCTACCCAGGGTGAAGACGCTACTGCGACTCCCCTGGAGGAAGATGGAGGACTATTGAATGTATTGAATTTTCTGTAACATGACATTGGCAAATGACGAACTGTCGAGTCCATTAATAAAATAAATTAATAAATAAATAGAAAGAAAAAATGTACGTGATTAGCCGAGGCTGCCGCGCAAGCCCCTGCGCCCGGTGAAGACCCGGGCTATTGACATTTGCTTTTTCGTTAGCCAATGTCAATGTCTTTCTATTCTATTAGCGTTAACGAAAATCACTGTCACTTGTCTAGGCGGGCTGAAGGGTCGATCGCGACTTCCAACGTTTTCGTTATAGTTTTTATTTTGACACCTGGATGATTTACATATTGCCTTTCCTTATCGTTTATTAAAATTTGCGAAATATTGAAATAATGTATCGCGCCCATCAAACCGAAAACGAGGAAAGTGGCGGTGGACCCCCCTAAAAAGTTAAGTGTTGACTATCAGCGGTGTTACCGCCCTTCGTTAGCATTTTATTTAATCCAATAATTATTTAAGTTTAAAAAAATGATAATATATAATTTAATTATTCATAAACTTAGAGTGAAGAAACGTTTCGACCCTAATTTTTATATATATACCAAATATATACTATATAAACCAAATTCTAACACTAATTTAATGTATACGAAACCTTAGGTTTGCATCCAAAACAAATTAATGACTAATGTTACCTAATTACAAAAGTTATACAGGAAAATATTTTGAGTTGATGTTCAATTGATGCATTTATAATGAATGGTTCTTCAATATCATATTGTGATCTGGGTTTAATAAATATTATACATGTAAATATTCATTATATTTATTCTACTATACAACTTTGATCGTAAACAAAAGATGAAATCCACGAACATTTATTTGGTTGTGATTTTTTGCATATCTTTACAAATTTTATTAAATTTATGTGCGGCTACACTCAAAAATAAATCGGTAAGTATTTATAAAAAATATGAGGAGAAACATTTCTTATTTGGGCGGGATTTAAACCCACGACCTCGGCATTCCGTAGCACATTCCATTCAAACAGAGCCACCGTGACATTGGGATTTCGCCGTGGTTTAAATTAAAATATCTCTGTACAAAATGGCTCAATAATCGGGAATTATTCTTATTATACCAATCAATGGTTACATGAATAATATTAAAATATTTGTTAGGCATCTTGCTCTCCCAATGCGTCACAACTAGCCCCTGGTTAGGGGCACCCGGGGTCGCGGCCGGTCAGATGAGGGGATCTGGCCGTCCAGTCGGATAAATCCGGCCATCCACGGAAGGCAGCGGGTACAGAGTGGTCCTGTCCCGCTGCAGCCAAGCGCTGCGGGCGTGCTGGGCCCGCCTCGAGCGGCCCGGGGAGCGCGTAATAGCAAGCGCGTGGGAAACTCTGGTGTAGTTCAACAGAGATCCCAGAGTTCCCCACAATGCGCGGAGGAAGTCACCGTAGGGTTTTAGTCCGTGCGAGTCCGACATAACCCGTCGCTACCCCTGAGGCGGCGGGTATGCACAAGCATTTCTACACGAAAAGAAAAGAAAAAAAAGGCATCTTGTTAATCTATGCTGTCCTATGGTTTATTTATAGATTTCTATTTTTAAAGAATTTATTTTTAATTCAAGAAATCGTGTATATACATTTTAAAAATACACATGATCAGATTATTGTAATTAATTAAACCGAATAAAAGACGTTCTACGCGGAGCTAAAATCTATTTGTCTTTAATCTATCAGGGTCCGTACCGTTCCACATTATTACGTAGCGAGCCATGCGCCAAGCCGTCGCGTCCCTACGAGAAGGTCCCCTCGGCTACGTTCTACGCCGAGATCTACAACACTACTAAGAGGCGAAATCTAATGAGAGGCAACGCTACTATATTACGAGACAATAGAAATATAATGGTAGGTCGTGTAATAATGCTAGGGTTTATATTTATCTTTATTGAGAGTTTGTTGAGTAGACAATACTTTTATAATAAATTTAGTTATTATATGGGCAAGTAAGGCAAGTAATCTTATTTACTTACCCATCTAAAGAAAATTGGCATTTCAAATTTTAAGAAAATAATTATGCGAAATTCGTATATCAAATTTTAATATAGAACAAACAGTTTATGAAAGTTCAATGGTCACGCCTCGTCAGTCATTTTAATTGAATATTCATATTGTTCAATGTATAGTGAAATCGTACTCTAGCTTCATTCACAATACAAACACACCATCCAATCAGTGGAGAGTATTAATCGTTAAAATGCGTCCTCTGATTGGGCCAATTGACGTCAACAAGAAATACATTAAACTACATGAGTCAATGATTTTTTTTACAGTTGAGATTCAAGGGTTTCTATATGGTGGACGATAAATGGCAGCTGAGTTATTATTTCAACAATGTTGGCTGTCGAGGTATCATGATATCGATTGTGATTAATATGATCGGTATCAAATATAACAGGACGACATGCTCTGCTGCACAGGTATACCCTTGTCTCTTTTATGTCAGTCTTGGAAATGAAAATAAAAATTGTTTACGTTTTCAACTTAATCTGAGATACTGTGTTGATTCTCGAGCGTTGCACGCTAAATTTAGTAGTTGTTAAGCGAGGCTTCCTGCTCACTCTTACATTGCAACATAAGAGTGACAGTTACAATTTTTAGGATTAGACTTGGGTCACTATAGAATCACACCTAGTTATTTCATTAGCAGGTCTTTTGTAATTCTTCTATTGCCTACAATATTCTTCTAAATTATTCACTGCATACAATCGCCTCATAATGGTCCTTCTACCAGTATTTACTAAGTAGTCTAAAATATATAAAACCGTTGTTTTCAGGGTACATACAAATTCGAAAATATAGATTTCGATCAGTTAGATCACACATGGGCCAAGGAGAGGGAGTACGGGAATTTGCTTTGGGTGACTGAGGCATATTCCAAAGCAGGAACCGTCGCTTGTTGGGAGACAGAGAACACGGTCACACCATTGTAGAACCCGGACCATTTATGACACTATAATGCTATTCTGCTAGCTTATTGTGTCGATCTATATTTAATCGTCGCTAAGCGAGCCATCCCGCTTGCTCTGTGATGTGGTATATGAGTAAACGTGACAAAACAGTTCAGGTTTATATTTGGCGGTCACGACAGAATGAACCTTGTATCTATTTTGATTCAGATGAGATTTTTTTTTAAATATAACCGTTGTATTTACATTAAAAATTATAATAAACATAAGTCTTAACTTGCGAAGATATAGCATAAGCTTGTACAATGTACAAGTGACAGCAGATACTTTACGCTATGCTAATACGGTTTATATTATAATTGAACTTCGTAGGTTGAATGCTATCGACTGTCTATCGACTCTATCGACCGTGAAATATTTAATGTAATGATAATATAGTTCGTTATTGAGAAATTCGTTATTCAATCCAATTCGTTATTGAGAAATTTAATTTGATTGTGCCTCGTTGAGAGCTCAATAAGTGTAGATAGTCAATGAGTGTAGGCCAAATTTTTTTTTTAACTATTTTTTTCCAATTATGGTCTATTGATGTATTTTTAATGGCCCAATCCAATATAATTAAAAATAAACATCTACATTACTATGTGTTTTGCTAGTGATATCGTACTACTTATTCATTTCAAATGAAATTCTCGAATATTTATTTCGTTACGCTTACTTATTTGTCCCTTCTGTATATATCGCAAATAGTCATATATGCATCTAAAGAAAAGTCTGTAAGTATTTATCTAAATAATATCAGTGATTCTGAAGTGTCTTTTATAAAAACTGAAATTTAGGAAACGTCGACTTTTAGAATTAAAAAAAGGCACCCTAGAATTGCTACTATTGCAAAACTTGCATAAGATTACTTTTTCCAAATATAAATGGGCTTATAAAAAATCTCTAAAGTTTGAACTACTTACCTAGATTATTGTACTGCTAGGGTCCATACCGTACAACATTGCTACGCACGGCGAAATGCGCCAAGCCGTCGCGTCCCTACGAGAAGGTCCCTACAGCTACGTACTACGCCGAGATCTACAACACTACTAAGAATTACAACCTAATGAGAGGCAATGCTACGATACTGAGGGACAATAAAAACATAATGGTAAGGCTTAAATAAAATACTATTGTATTGTATATACTCGTATTAATTATTTGTTACAAGTATTATCAATAAAATCAGTCACAATGACATTTTGTAGACAAACCTAAGACTAAAATGATGGAAGCGTCACTGGATCGTAATGATTTAACTAATTATGAAGCAGTACGAGTATGTTACTGTAATTGATTTTAAATATAATTTGTTCGAACCAGTCATACTCATATACTCAAGTTATGTTTTTTTACAGCTGAGAATTAAGGGCTTCTACATGGATCATGGCAAATGGCAATTGAGCCATTACTTCAATAACATAGGCTGTAGAGGCATGTTCATATCAATTATTATCACTATGATTGGTCTGAAGTACGATAGGAAAACATGCTCCCTTGCCAAGGTATAGTTCAAACAGTGGGTTTCAAGAAGAGCTGTAGATCCATCCATTCCTTTCTTTCATAATGTCAAGTTTTATATTCGAAACTTAATATTTTATCTGCTTAATTTAATATCTACTATTTAAAAATAAACCAATATGAACAAAACATGAAGAAAGGCTTAATATGTGGTCTTCGATATATTAGTATAACAGAATTTCAATCATGTAATTAAAATATTTTAATTTGACACTTTAGTATAATAATTATTGTTCCATAATTCTGTATGCCATTGTTGACAGGGCACGTTCTATTTTGACAACATAGACTTGAACCAAACTGACCATTTGTGGGCAAAGGAAAGGGAGTACGGAAGGTGGCTGTGGATATCCGAGGCGTTTTCCAAGGCAGGAATCGTGGAGTGCTGGGAGACCGAGAGCATAGTCGCACCAATAGATTAGAATTTGTTAATATTTATAGAACAAAATAGTATGCTTCATTTAACCGTTTTTTATTGTATTATTCAACATGTTGTTATAAATTAAATGATGAGAAATTTCTAGCCGTGGACAGGACTTGAAGTTTGTCACGGAATGACAAGGTCGCAGGTTCAAGTCATGCCAATGGTTAGAAATTTCTCATTATTTAATTGGTTCACAATTAATATCAAATACTATGAATGAACGCTTAAAAATTAAAAAGAATACACAATCAACTTGATAACCTACGGATAACCTCCTTCTATCGGAACTATCGGTTCAAAATACTTGTAAGTACAATCGACAGCAGACTCTACATGTTATGGTATTCGTTTGTGCTTAATAGATTGATATCATGAAGAAAATAGCTCTTCTAGTCGATTTTTTTTTCATCGTGGTAGAATATATTAAATGTAATGACATACTTCCCATTAGTTATTGTGAAATTATATTTTAATCGTACCTTGTTGAGAGATCAATGAGTAGACAGGAAAGAGACTTTTTTAAAGTAGGCACGAGTACTAGTTACAATACAGTAGAATTATTATTTATTAATGTATTTTTAATGCCCTCATCCAATATCGTTAGAAATATTTATATTATTTGTTCTACTCGTGGTACATACAAGTTACTAATTTAGGATGAAATTATCCAATGTTTATATGATTATGCTTTTTTATCTATGCCTATTGTATACATTGCAGACAGGTATAGCTGCATCAAAAGGAAAATCTGTAAGTATTTAATTAATTATTGTTTCATATCCTTTAATTCATTATAATTTTATTATTATGTGTAAATAGAGCAGTAGGATAACGTTTTCCTCAATATGAAGCATATAAAGTACACTAAGTATAACTTAGGTCACGCACGGTAAGCATACGATACGGTATACGGTAGTTTACGATTTCGCGCAAATAAAACTTAAATATTTTATTTCTTCTGCATCTATCAATTTACTTAATACGTTGATTGTTGATAAGTAATTTATAAAATGTAATTTAATAATGTACTGCATAAATAAAACTAGTAAATTATTTTGTTGTACTGCTAGGGTCCATACAGTACAACACTGCTACGCACGTCGGAATGCGCCAAGCCGTCGCGTCCCTATGAGAAGGTCCCTACGGCTACGTACTACGCGGAGGTCTACAACACTACTAAGAAATACAACCTAATGCGAGGCAATGCTACGGTACTGAGGGATAATAAAAACGTAATGGTGAGTCTGTTATAAGACTGATTAGTGTACAAAATAATAAATTATACTAAAAATACTGAATTAAACTCATTCATTATTGGTCTCCTCGCATACAATGGGATACAAATCGAATGTGTAGTGAAGTCATTTGTCAAGTTATTTTATTTGCACGGGCTACGTTATTTTATGCCCCTGAACTAATATTAAGGTAACACCTGTCTCATTCCGTTTATGTAGGCAGATGACACTTTTATTAATTTTTACAACACACTACAATACATACACAGAAAAAATAACATGTTTTAGCCTCCATCCTCTAACCCTGTCCCGTACTATTATGATTTTTTGTATTAATTTAATGAAAAACATAAACTTGTCAATACATACATTATTTTTTCAGACCAGATTCAAGGTCTACTACATGGATAATAACAAATGGCAGTTGAGTTTTTTCTTCAACAATATTGGCTGCAGAGGCATGTTTATAACAGTTATTATCAAAATAATTGGCCTTAAGTACGACAGGAAAACATGTACAATGACCAAGGTACCTACTATTTTACCATTGGAGGTCATTAGCTAAATCTTCTTCTTATTATGTGGTTTAGTCTACAATCCTAGTCGTATAGTCCTATTGTCAGACTTATTAAGGTCGCCTGTTAGGCCTCTGACGTGGCCTGACGACTGACGACGAACAACCGGGACCGTCTGCTTCTTTCTGAGGCATGAAGAGGCTCAGATGAAAATGTCATTAGCGGTAGCCCATCCAGGTACAGTCCGCACCAAACGTTGTACACGATCGGTTACAACATGTAGTCGCTGGACTACGAACCCCTCGGACATGAGTTCAATAAAATTGTATTAATTTTTTAAAGTAGTTTCATTATAGTAAGACCATGCGGCAAAATGTCGAAAGGTACTCGTGCATACCAGCTCTTGCCTGACACGGGCCGGAATGGCTACAGCAAATGGATATTGATTTCTGATAGCTGTCCGAAAATCAATTTTAATTGGCCGTGGACCTGGTGGAAAAAGGAGAACAATAGATTAGTGGACCGATGGGAACGACCCCATTTTTTTTCATACTGTATCTTGCGCCAAATGCTTAAATAAATAAATATATTGTATGTCGTTGTTAACAGGGCACGTACTATTTCAACAACCTAGACTTGAACCAAATTGACCATTTGTGGGCAAAGGAGAGGGAGTACGGAAGGTGGTTGGGGGTGGCCGAGTCATATTCTAAGACCGGAGTAGTGGCATGCTGGGAAACCGAAAGTGTAGTTACACCGATACAATAGATTTTGTTGATAAATAAAACAGGTGTTTGTTTTTTAGAGTTCCGTGCCTCAAAAGGAAAAAAGGAACCCTTGTCGCAGACTCCTTGCTTTTTTATGTTTTTTTATAAAAAATGTTTGATTGACTCACGGTGATTTTGTTTTTGTGTTTGGCTGTAAAACGTATATTTTCTTTAAACTGAAATATAATTTGTTCATTTCATCAGGATTGCAGTTTTCATTAGCTTCCTCATCAGCTCCGTATCAACCCTTATAGGATCAAGTTGAAATTAATACCAAATACTCGGGTCTGCAACCTCATGCATGCAGCCGTGAAGAAATTAAACTTCTACGGCAACGCAAAAACCTATATACTTACTTCCCGTTGACCTAGAATCATGAAATTTGGCAAGAAGCTAGGCTTATAGCACAAGTAAAGGAAAAAATCAGAAAACTGTAAATTTAAAATTACATCCCCCCAAAAATATGTTTTTGTTAATAACAAACTTTTGCAGATGATCAACTATATTTTTTATCTTTGCCATTATCAAAATATTTTGTCCATACATCGACATACTCCTGATTAGTTGATCATCTGCAAATATAAGTTTGTAATAACAAAAAACATATTTTTGGAGAGACAGTTTTCCAATTTTTTCCTTTACTTGTGCTATAAGATCTAGCTTTTTGCCTTTCATGGTTCTAGGTCAACGGGAAATATCATATAGGTTTTGGTTTTCTTGCATTTTCATATAAATATACGAGAAAATGCGACATAAACGACCATATCTTTTGATTCCGTTAACTTAGAAGTTTGATTTTTTCACGGCTGCATGAGGTTGAAGACCTATGTATTTCGTACGGACGGACAGACAGACAGACGGACAACAAAGTGATTCTACTTATAAGGGTTTATTTTTCCTTTTGAACCCTAAAAGCGCCTCATTCAGATTCGTTATTGTGAAATTATATTTTAATCGTGGCTTGTTGAGAGATATAATCAATGAGTAGACAGGAAATATACTTTTTAAGAGGACGTATTATTATTGTATTTTTAATAGCCTTATCCAATATCGTTAGAAATAAATATATATTTATTATTTGTTCTACTCGTGGTACTTACTAGTTACGAATTTAGGATGAAATTCACCAATGTGTGTATGGTTACGCTATTTTATTTATCCTTATTATATGTATCTCAGATAGGCATAGCTGCATCAACACAAAAGTCAGTAAGTATTAATTAATCTATTGTTTCATATCCTAATTCATGACATTATTTAATGGGTAAGGAGCAGTAGGTTAACATTTTCTTTAATATGAAGCATATAAAATTCACTAACTTATAATTAACTTCTGTACAGGAGAGCTTTAGAGGTTGAGATCATCTCAAAAACTACTTGCCCCATTGCAAGAATTCCGTCACTGTTAGATAGATAAAAGTTAAAACTATGTTACTGTAAAATAATTATTAAATTCGGCCCAGTAGTTTTTGAGAAATTTTCAACCTTATTAAGGCGCCCTGTATACTTTTTCTGTTTTCGTGTGATTTTTGTATCTTTCAACTGAGGTCAAGGCAAGCTTATGTTTACGATTTCACGCACATACTTTTCAACAATGTAACTTCTGCAGCTATTGAATAACTTAATAATTTATTAATCGTTGAATCAGTAACATAATTATCTACTATCCATTTGCATAAATAAAACTAGTAAATTATTTTGTTGTACTGCTAGGGTCCATACAGTACAACATTGCTACGCACGTCGGAATGCGCCAAGCCGTCGCGTCCCTACGAGAAGGTCCCTACGGCTACGTACTACGCGGAGGTCTACAACACTACTAAGAAATACAACCTAATGCGAGGCAATGCTACGATACTGAGGGACAATAAAAACCTAATGGTAAGTTATAGTTACACAAAATAAGGTAATATAATTAAATACAATATTACATTACTCCATAAAATAACACGATAATGGGATGGGATACAAAATACATATAATTAGTCAAGTCGATATCGACTTGACTAATTATATATAATATATAATACTAATTAATATATATTTTATTTCCTTGGGTTACATTAGTTCTTAAACTCTTGGACTAGATAAATAACATCTGATCTAATACCGTTTTTGCGTCCAACCATGTGCTGCATTATGTGATTTAGATTTGAATGAAAGATATTTTTATTGTTACGATGTGTTGTAACTTATATATTACATCCTTGGATTTCTAAGCATGCCGTTGTTGTGTTGCCTATAATTGGAGTGACACTTTAGCATTATTATTTTATATAAAAAATCTCTGTAAGTACTTCTTTTGGTGACCGTGTGGGTAACCTATTTCATAATGCTATAGTGACCATCAAGTCTAAGCCTAAACGCAACTCTCACTCATATGTTATATCGTATAAGAGCGAGCAGGACCAGGAGGTCTCGCTTAGCGACGATTAAAATTAGCGAGACACACTCTTGAATCGCTACTAGAAACTTTACTTACTTACATTATTTTTGCAGATGAGATTCAAGGGCTTCTATATGGACAATAACAAATGGCAGTTGAGTTTTGTCTTCAACAATATTGGCTGCAGAGGCATGTTTATAACAATTCTTATCAATTTAATTGGCCTTAAGTACGACAGGAAAACATGTTCCCTTGCCAAGGTAAAAATGTTGGGGTTGGCGTAACGATACCGCGAAAGATGCTATATCGAATAAACCCTATTTCGAAAAGCTAATCGAATTACCGAATAGGTAGATATCTACTGAACTTTTGAACGACGGCCTCGAGTTCGAATGATTGGCTTAGTCGATCAACGGTAGTACGATGTTTATTTGTCGACGAAAGGAATATCGAATTAACTTCTAAACGAGAATTTACCGAGCGAATTGACACAAATTTCGATAATATGTATAAGTAATTAAATAAAATAGCAGTCAACCTTCCAGGTACATATCGTCCCACAAGTTACTTTTCAAGGTTTTCGACAATTGGTCGCTGGACTACGTCCCCTCGGACATGATAATTAATAAAATTGTTTTAAATTTTCAAACACACCATAAACTCACGCCTGATTACCGTAGGGGGAGGCAACAAACGATGAACTTCCATCTCCTGCGATCCTTCTCCACATCCGCTTGCTCCACATTAATCAATCCCTACAGTTCAATAAATTTTCAAAATACTTACATATTATTTTGTACAACCGTTGTTGTAAAGTACCTACCTATATCAAAGTTGAAAAATGAATTTTTAGAAATAGGTTCCATAATTTTGTATGACGTTGTTAACAGGGCACGTTCTATTTCGACAACATAGACTTGAATCAAACTGACCATTTGTGGGCAAAGGAAAGGGAGTACGGGAGGTGGTTGTGGGTGGCCGAGGTATATTCTAAGACCGGAGTCGTGGCATGCTGGGAAACCGAGAGCATAGTCGCACCGATATAATAGACTTTGTTGCTAAATAAAACTATTTTTACTGCACATCCAGTACAACAATGCGTTTAGGGTGCTGTTGGGGCTGTCTCGGTTCTGCAGCGCCTCCGGCATGTTCGCGGAGGCGCGCACTGACGGCTTCCACGCCGTCATGCGAAAAAAGACTGCATCGCTGCTGACCAGAGTGCGGGGTAGCACCTACAGCATACTGAGCGTAATTGCCGATATGTACGACTGCCCAATTATGCGGCACTGGGCGCGCGTGTTGGTGGGTTTTGGTAACATACGTCTTGGCCTACCAACACCGCGTCTATAGTGATGTATACTTTCCATTAAACCTACCCAAGATAAATGTACTAATAGCTTTTAAGAAAATTGTTACTAACACAAATGGACCTAGTTATCTGAATAAATAAATATTATTTTTATTTGACTCTACCTTCTTCATTGCGCCTATCAATCTATGGTTCGAGTAGCTAATATACCAAAAATTATATTAGTCTCTATTTACTTACTTAGCCTATTTACTTTATTTGCATACTTAGTCGTGTATTCGAGTCTATATAAATGGTGTGTAACATACATATATTACTTACTTACTTAATAAATAAAATTAATAAATAAAATTTTAATGAATAAGCATCTAGGGATGCTCGGTCCCTTTTTATTTACAACACCGCCCCTTAATAATGTTTATTGTGTTGGTGAGCTTAAAACGTAACATGATGTTTGTAATGAATTCTGAATGACTGTAGTGTACTATTGTGCAATTAATTTTGATTATTTTTTTACATTCGATGATATTAATTTTCGATTAACTTTCGTCTTGAAATCTTCTAAAAATATTTTGTATGTCGTTCGTAGAAATAAATGGTTGTGTTAGTACTGTGTGAATATGGAAATATATACTCTCCTCATATAATTAAAGCTACTAAGCTCGTTGAAAGCTAATCAATGCGTAGGTAAAACTGTTTGATATTTTTAGCAATAATGTATTTTTAATGTGTTCATTTGAACTTAAGTAGATAAAAAGGTCGTGGGAGTAAACATTATAATTTTGTTCAACTGGTAATAGATGTCTTTACCATGAAATTGAGTAAAATATATTTATTTGTGTTGTTTTATGCAACTTTACTATATATTTTCAACATATGTACGGCAGCACCAAAAGCAACATCCGTAAGTATTTGATCTGTACATAATAATGAACTTCGCTCGCATTAATAATACCTACGTATTAATATTAAATCAATTTATTTGACAGGGTCCATACCGTACAATATTGTTACATACCGAGCCATGCGTCAAGCCGTCGCATCCCTACGAGAAGGTCCCTACGGCTACGTTCTACGCGGAGGTATACAACACTACTAAGAAACACAATCTAATGAGAGGCAACGCTACTATATTAAGAGACAACAAAAATTTAATGGTACTCGTATTTTCTGCTTATATCATGATGGAGTATTAATTATTTTTATCAGTTAATGAATTCTGAAACTAATGTCAAGGTTATTATAAATTAAAAAATTCTAAAAAATTACTATAGATATTACTTTTTCTTACAGATGAGATTCAAGGGTTTTTATATGGAAAAAAGCAAATGGCAGCTGAGCTATTATTTCAACAATGTTGGTTGCAGAGGCCTCATGATATCAGTTATTGTCTCTATGATAGGCCTCAAGTATGATAGGAAGACATGTTCCGCTGCTAAGGTAAATATTTGTTGCGATTCTGGATTTGCGTCCCCTAATTTAGACGCCGCTAAGCGAGGCGTCCCACTAGCTCTTACACGATACAGCATATGGACGACAATGACAGTTGTGTTTACGATTCGACTTAGCAGCCGCTACAGAATTAGCTACATTGTGTGTTAAAACAGCATAATGTTAATATGATAATATTATGTTAAATTGAGGTTAAGTATTGCCATACAGCGAGGAAATGCTGCCAGCGTCCTGGGCACCATGCCACAGAACGGGGACCTCGACGACGTGTTCGTTCTTTAGTTTGTAGTTTTTTTAGATATCAGGTTAGTTTTATTTTGTAGTAATTAGTTTTTTTGCAATAAAGCTCATTTATACTATAAAAAAAATGTTAAATTGTCAGTAAATATTTTTCTAAAATGGACGAACAATACTTTTCGTCGAGAACGGAATCAGAGTCCGTAACTTTGATATTCCTCGACCTGATATTTTAGAATAAAGCTTTATATACCATTATTTATAAAATTAGACGAATAAATTGTTAAATAGTTGTTAAATGTAGATATGTTATGTATTACATTCTCAAATATATTAGAATAATATTTTTTCAGGGCACCTACTCTTTCGAAAACATAGATTTCAACGAACTAGACCATAATTGGGCAAAAGAGAGAGAGTACGGACGGTTGAAATGGGTAACGGAAGCGTACTCCAGAGCTGGGACTGTAGCTTGCTGGCAGACAGAGACAATAGTAGGACCTTTGTAGTAATGTGAGAATCTTATAGCAAAAAAAAAAACAATTTAAATGAACTACATTTATTTTCATACATCAATTAATTTTAATTAGCTTGAAGTTTGCCGTAGCCATTTCAGTGCTTCGATATTTTACAGCTACAATTAAGTTTGCCGAATGATTTTTGAAATTGATACTTATCGACATAATTACGACGGCTAATCAGTGGGTAGATTCGCAGATTAAAACTACGACTTATTAATGTGTTTTTAATAATATACTCTTGTAAAAATTTGGAGTAATAATGCCGAGAAATAAACATTATTTATTCTACTGGTAATAAACAAATAAGTTAGCAATGAAATTTATTTATTTGTATTTACTTTACATCTCTTTAATTTTTAATATTTGCACAGCAACACCAAAAGCAAAATCCGTAAGTATTTTCGTTCAGATTATAATAAAATTATTTCTAAATAATAATTACTGTTCCAATAATACTGTAATACATTATTATTATATTAGGGTCCATATCGTACAATATTGTTAAAGACCGAGGGATGCGCCAAGCCGTCGCGTCCCTACGAGAAGGTCCCTACGGCTACGTTCTACGCCGAGGTCTACAACACTACTAAGAAACCAAACCTAATGAGAGGCAACGCTACTATTCTGAGAGACAACAAAAATTTAATGGGATTTTCTGTTCGCCTACAATGTATTGCCAGTGTATAAGGTTATATCAATTCTTTTAACTAAGAATTTACTATATAAACTTAGTATTTTTCTTACAGATGAAATTCAAGGGGGTTTATATGGAAAAAGGGAAATGGCAGTTGAGTTATTACTACAACAATATTAGTTGCAGGGGCCTAATAATAGCAACTGTGGTCTCTACGCTAGGCATCCAGTATGACAGGAAGACATGTTCTGTAACCAAAGTAAATACATTATGGCGCGTATCCATAAACGTCGTTTAAAGTTACGCCACCGTTTAGCCAGCTGCCCCTTTCTATCTTAACCTTTTTTTGACGAAGTGTGAAAGGGATAGCAACACGATTTAAAGGAAGTGAGGTTTAACTAGGTTTATGAATAACAACATATAAGTATAATAAACAAGAATTTGAATTGTGCACAAATTCGCTATTCGCCACGACCGGAATCGAACCAGGGATTTTGCCATTCGGTGGCACGGCACGCTTTTTCAAATAGAGCTACCGTGACTCGGATCAGATCGGCGAAATCTTCCTCATCATGAATATATTTGATTTCGTCACGGAATGGCGAGGTCCCTGGTACGAATCCAGGTAGTGACGAATTTTTTTCCCCATTTCATATATTTTTATAACAAACTACAATAATTAGCCAAATATATTAGTGGATTGATTTTTCTTCTAGGAAATGTTAATGGTATAATATATCTTTTCAGAACAGTTATTCATTTGAAAACGTGGATTTCAATGAACTGGATCACAAATGGTCAAAAGAGAGAGAGAGATTATGGTAGGCTAATGTGGGTAAGGTGAGGCATATTCCAAAGCTGGCACAGTAGCTTGCTGGGAAACTGAATCCCTGATAGCTCCATTGAAGAATTAAGGGCATATTGCTTTATAACAGATTTCGGCTCAGGGCCAAGGAGTACCCCGGGGCCTTTTTTTCAACACATTAGGAATATTTTTAAATATAAATTTAAATAATTACAATACAAGCGTATTTCCTACCAGGAACAAACCAATTTTTCATTTAAAAAAGGAAAATAAAACACATTATTTAGTTACCTATTTGTAAAGTGGCTATTATCAGTGTCAAATTGTAATTTTGTCTTATATCTGGTATTTTATATATTTCTAGATAACTCCTAGAAACATCGTTTTCAAAGACATATATTTAATATTAATTAATTTTTTAATACATTAAAATTGCATGCATCAAATTGAGTTACTTTAAAAATAATAGCAAACAAACCCACAAAATTAACATAATTATAGTGTTTAATAGATCTACAAGGTACTTGGTCTGTAACGTTCTACAATGGTTCGCAGCGAGCGTTCCATACGCCAAGCCGTCGCGTCCCTACGAGAAGATCCCTTCCCTACAGACTGCTACGTTATACGCGGAGCTATTGGTCTATATAATAGTCTATCAGGGTGCGTACCATTCTACAATGGTACGCAGCGAGTGATGCGTCAAGATGTCGTGTCCCTACTACTCCCTACGAGGAACCATATCGGGGCGGCTACGTTTTAATTTTTAAGTAAGATTGTAGTTAACAATTCTTGCTAGTACTCTTATCTAGATTTAACAATGGTTAATCAGTGGGTACTCGGTTAGGTAAACAGGATTAATAATTATAATAACAACATAATTATTTGCAGTTTAATGCATTTTTAATGTGCTCAAAACTGACGAAGGTGAATATGATGAAAAATAAATATTTACTATTTGTTCAACTTTTAATAGGTATGTTACAATGTCTTTCAGCAAAGTTTATTTGTTTATATTTTACCCTAATTTACTGTATATTATTATGTGTACGGCAGCGCCAAAAGCAACATCCGTAAGTAGTGGTTTAGTTTACAGTAAAATTATTTATTTAGGCATTTAATATTATAAAAGTGTCATTACTTAAACTAGAAAAAGTGGCCATTGATTGCCTATACTTGCATAAAATACCCTATAACTTATATTATCTGCCAGGGTCCATATCGTACAATATTGATGCGTAGCGAAGGATGCGCCAAGCCGTCGCGTCCCTACGAGAAGGTCCCAACGGCTACGTTCTACGCAGAGATCTACAACACTACTAAGAAACAAAATCTAATGAGAGGCAACGCTACGGTTCTACGAGACAATAAAAACTTAATGGTAGTTAGGTACTTCTATCATGTAGGAATATGCTATCATAATAAAAAAATTTAATCTATAATTGTTTAGGGATATTTGTACGCATAAAGTGACGATGCCAATCCCATCGTACCTATTCTAAATTAACCTATCTACTTAAATTTTATAAAAGATCGAGAACAGCATTTTAGCTGGACCTGAAGTTGGTTCAGCTAAAATGCCGTGGAATATACCTACATCTAATTTACATAAACCTAAACTATTAATAACATGCTCTCTTTTAGTCGCGTACCGGACACAGTCCATCACAATATGTTGCAAGTCTTCCTTGGTCCCACAATCTTCGCAGTTAGGAAATTCAACTTTGCGCATTAAGAATGCAAAAGATTTCGATGGAATATGTCCGGACCGCAATCTATGTGCAGTAATTATATTCTGTCTACTTATTCTTCATCATAATATTTGTAATTAAATTAAATCAAGTTTCGAATAAATGACTGCTAATTTTCCTTACAGATGAGATTCAAGGGTTTCTATATGGAAAAAGGCAAATGGCAGCTGAGCTATTACTTCAACAATGTTGGTTGTAGAGGGATTTTGATACAAACTTTGGTATCTACCATAGGTCTTAAGTATGACAGAAGAACATGTTCTGCTGCAAAGGTAATTAATTGGTTATTTGCATCGACCAACAACGTGGTTAGTAAGCATTTATCCTAAATAAAACATAAATTCAAAATTTGAATTAGAAAATTATCAGCAAGGATACATTAGCTGTTAGACACTCTTTCGTTAGCCAGACTCTAGGCTATGTGACCTGCTATGAGACACTCGTATTTATCACCGATTATTTTGAATGGCGATGGAACGTATGGTTTGACACAAGAGACGGATGAGGTATTCTCAATAAGTACCTAGTTGACAACTGATTTTTGAAAATTCTTTACAATTACTTCTTATTTTATCCTGATTGGGCGCCAATTTGGCGGCACTTCGACCCATTTGTGCTCTCCCCTTTCCTTTATGCTCCTTCCTCCTCCCTAAAGATATAACTCAATAGGTCCGCTATGCAGCTAAAGGGAAGGAGCCTGTAGTCTTCTGGTTCCGGATAGGCCGACTTAAGGAGACTCATTCGCTTCCTAGCCAGTGAGTCACATTAGCACAGTAAGTGTTTCATGGACTCCGTTTTGTCACCACAAAACGGAGTCCACGAAACAACAATTACATAGTGTGTACTCAAAAATATCTACTAGATTTTTTTTTAAATCGGTCTTGCTGTTATTGAGAAATCTCAACCTTATTGAAGCCCTCTGTATACTTTTCTATGTCCTCTGTATTGCTCATTGTAGAGCAACAATTAAAACAATGAGAGTCAAAACCCATTTTTGTTTTATCTTTATCAAAATATGATGCATTTATTCCAGGGTACATACACGTTCCAGAATATTGATTTCAATGACTTAAATCACGCGTGGGCAAAAGAGAGAGAGTATGGCAGGTTGTTGTGGGTAACGGAAGCATACTCCAAGCCTGGGATAGTGGCATGTTGGGAAACTGAGACTTTAATCGAACCATTGTAGAATTAAATAAATGCATCATTACTGCCCTGTTGTTCATTTTCAGTCTATTTTATGTCACTCCTTAGGCACAGACCTTCCCTTACATCTAGGGAGCTCGGGCCATGATCCACCACGCGGGCCCAAACGGATTGATGGATTATATCTGCCTTAGATTTTTATACGGTATGCAGGATTGATTACGATGTTTTCCTTCATTTTGATGGCTGCCTTCTTAATGATAAATGGAGAAAAAATTTCATCACGACCGGGATTCGAACCAGGGACCTCGCCATTCTGTGGCACGCTCTAATCCAACAGAGCCACCGTGATATCGTACCCAGGTCGTGAATTTTGTCTCCATATTCGTCTTAGGGACGGTAGCAACATCTATCCAGTAATTGTGCAATTAGATTGTCGTTTCGCATAGCGTATATGTAATAAAATAACAAAACAGACTGCTTTCTTGTTTGGGTCAGTAGCCAGACCCATCATTAGTAATTAAAGTTGTTAGTAATCTAGCAGTAAATAAATATACCGTTATTTATGACCTAAGATCTAGAACTACTGTCAAGGTTGTGTGACTGTTGGTACTATCGACTGATTAACTGATTTAGTAATTATTTCTCTTGTAAAAAATAATTACCATGTTCATATACTTTATTTTTAGATCTAAATATCGAAAAATGTTATCAATACCAATTACGAACGGAATTTAATGACACAATTCCGTTTTGTGGTATAATTGCGATATTCCATCTAGCAGGAAGGCGTTTTAACCTTAATAAGTGGGGTAATGAGCAGCAATTGTAAATTGCATTGATGTAATTTTAATGGACACTAAATCATGTATTAGAAGTTATGGACTTAAACACTTATATTGTTTCCACTATAAGTGACATTTATATACAATGAAATTATCGAAAGTTTATTTGGTTCTAACATTTAATTTAATTCTGCTATACATAACTCTTGTCAATACAGCTGCGCCAAAAGATAAGTTTGTAAGTATTTTATTTTAGTATTATATTATTTCTTACTGAATCCTGCCTGATTCCATTGTATGTATAAATGTGTTAGCAATCGGTGTATTCCAATTTTGGGTAATTGCGTTTTTACTCTACTGCCAAAAGGAGGAGGGTAATGTTTTTCGAGTGTATGTATTTCGGTTCCTTTGTGACCTAAACCTGCAGCCTAAATAGTTTGAAGGTTTTTGATATATGAAGACAAGGTGTCATTGGTTACGCCTCGATCTGTCGGACTGACATGGCATACATTTATGCCTACAACAGTAAATTTATGTGTTTTGTATTAATTAAAATATTGACATAATAATTATAATATTGATCTGTCAGGGTCTACAATTGTACGTAGCGAGCCATGCGCCAAGTCGTCGCGTCCCTACGAGAAGGTCCCCTCGGCTACGTTCTACGTAGAGTTAAACTCTATTTTGTCTTTCATGTATCAGGGTCGTTACCGTTCTACAATGGTACGCTGCGAGCGATGCACCAAGCCGTCGCGCCCCTACGAGAAGGTCCCCTCGGCTACGTTCTACGCGGAACTCTACAACTCTACTAAGAGGCGAAATCTAATGCGAGGCAATGGTACTGTTATACGAGAGATTAGAAATTTTATGGTAAGTTATGTTTAAGGACATTTGATGCATCATTATACTCAACATTTCATTTCATGTGACGTTCATTTATTTTGTGTATGATAAAGAAATACAGAACTGCTTGACATTTTGTTATACATTGCTTTCACAGTACGTCATGTGAGACGTGTTAATTTTTAAACCGGAACAGTCTTTAACATTAAAACATAGTAAGTCATATGATACGATTACGAATACGACTTCAACTCTTACGACGCAGATAATAAGAATGGTCCAAAGTGTTCCACTTGATGTTATTTGGACTGTACTATCAACGCAACAGGACCACAATACATAAAGTAAATCTTGGCGGCTTTATCTTATTTTGTATACAATGAAATGAATGCCGAGAATCGAGATTGTAACTAATTATCACCGACTAAAAGAATACTTACAGCTCGGATACTTACATTCTTCTATTCACACAGTTTGTTTGATTTTTGTAGCAACTACCACCAAAACACGTCATAGAGGTGACTCGGGCCTAACCTTTTTGAACTGACAGTTCTATGTCATCAATGATATCATTTGACAACCCATAATACCGTTTTGCGCGAAATGTATAGGGAATCCATTCGTTCACTATGTCATGATGATTTTGAGCAAAACATGCCATACGATGATAAGGTCTGGTCTCAGAGCTGATATCAAGTTGAGAACTTCTCTTGCCTACAATGATTATATCAATAGAATTCAAACTAAAATCACAACCGACCCTCGTGCCTTCTGGCAGCATATAAGTAGTTTGAAATCAAAAGGTGGGTTCGAGGCGCGGGTAACCTACGGGGGAAACACTTTTGAAGGGAGTGAGGCAGCTCAGGCCTTCTCTGATTTCTTCTCGAGCGTATTTTTGCCCCACGTACCGACTCTTGATCACAATGTAACAGTTAGTGAAGACACAACATTTACTGCTAATTACATACACATTGATAAAATATCCGTCCATGATCTTGAATCAGGCATAGGTCGTTTAAAGCCCCAAAGTTCGCCTGGTCCAGATAATTTCCCTGCGTTCATCATTAAGGGTTGCAAAGAACATTTCACTGAACCATTACTACATATTTTTAACCTAGCCCTTTCTACCGGCGAATATCCATACCAATGGAAAATCACACGGGTGAGGCCTATTCCCAAAACGAACGAAACAGAGAATGTGGAGAATTATCGTCCGATTGCAATTCTATCATCAATTGCAAAACTGTTTGAATCGATCATGAATAGGTTACTATCTGTCCGAATAAAACCGTATCTATGTGATTCTCAACACGGATTTAGACCTAAACGTTCGGTTGAAACTAATCTCTTAACTTTGGTTAATTACATCTCCGAAAACTTGGATGAGGGTATACAAACTGACGTGTTATACTTTGATTTTAAAAAAGCGTTCGACCGCGTAGATAACGATGTTCTATTAAGCAAGTTATGCAAAATCGGGTTTTCACCCAAATTGCTAAAGTTTTTTGCTAGTTATCTACGTGATCGACAGCAGTACGTCCGCCATGGATACTTCGTTTCGGAACCGTATCCCACTCGATCTGGAGTGAGCCAGGGCTCGATATTAGGCCCATTACTATTTGGGATTATGGTCAACGATTTAGCTTCTGTCCCTTATTCCTCCAAATGCCTTCTATATGCCGACGATCTGAAGTTGATACATTGTGTGCAGAAGGATTCTGACTGCGTATCTCTTCAAGAAGACATTGACCGGGTGCATCAATGGAGCGAACAAAATAAGCTTATTTTTAACGTTGCTAAATGCTCCGTCATGACTTTCAGCCGTGCTAATGCTCCACGTCTTGCCAAGTACCAACTGGGCGCAGACTCCATAGCTCGCGTTTATTCTGTCAGGGACCTGGGTGTCATCTTTGACGCCCACATCAACTTTCACGAACATATGCGAACGCTTGCTGCAAATTGCTATGGGCGATTGGGATTTGTTATTCGTAATATTCATGAGTTTAATAATCCCAGGGCTATGAAACTAGTCTACACCGCATTAGTTAGAAGTAAGCTTGAGACAGCCGCGTTAGTGTGGAATCCGTATGAAGTCACTTACGCCTTGCTTCTAGAGAAAATCCAAAAAGCATTTCTAAGGTTCTTTTACAAGAAAATGTTCGGGTACTACCCCTTTCTGTACCCAACCAAATTTCTGCTAGGGGTGTTGGGATTTAACTCTCTGGAAGTGAGGCGTAACAATGTTCTGTTGATTACGACTTGTAAGATCTTGCGTGGGGATTCAGACTGTCCTGAATTGGTGGCGCGACTGGTGCGCCTGTATGTCCCCAGCGTGCCCAAATACAGTTTTAGAGCGCGAGACAATGTCCTGCTGGCGGTGCCGTCCGCACGTACAGTGGCGCACAGGAACATGCCACTGGTTCGTGCTCTGCGATATATTAACTCGCTTCTCGCATCAGCCCCGGCATGCGATATTTTTGATAGTCGATGGTCGAGTGTGTGTAAAGAGTGCATGAGGTTATGTGAGGAGATGGATGAATGACGAATTTGTTAAGTTTACCTACCTTTCGTTAATTCATTTTGTTCTTGTTAGTATGTACATTGCATATAATGTAATTATATTTTTTGGCTATGTTTTATTTTCCTTGTCGATTTGTAGCATTGTTTATGATTGTATCATGTAGCGCCGAGGGTCGACAGGGAGAATAAAACATAGTATTTATTTGTTTGTTTATTGATTGATATACCTATGTAATGTTATGAAATTCACAGTGCTTTAGTTTTAATACTGTAATGCTGTGAAGTATATTTTGAAATAAATAAATAAATAAATAAGATGGACGAACGGTAATACGAAATCACGCTTTTCATGACAAGTTTACGTCAAAATTATACCATGTCATGCCCTGCCATGCAACCGTCATGCAACGGTAATAGGCCCACAGATTGCTATAGTGTTTTGTAAATTACAGCTGTACCTACCTACTGATATTTTCTCTTCGTACTTTTTAATTATTTTTTTCATCATTAAAATTGAAATTTTTCTTACAGATGAAGTTTAAAGGTTTCTACATGGAAAATGGTAAATGGCAGATGGCATATTATATGAACAATGTTGGCTGCAGAGGCGTTATGATATCAATGATAGTCCCTTTGATAGGCTTGAACTATGACAGAAAAACATGTTCTGTTGGCAAGGTTAATTTGCTTCATCTTTCTTAATAATGTTAATGACGTAAGCTTACACCCGATGACGACGTCGTGCGTCGTTCCCTTAAATTAAAGTCTCGTATCCACTAGGCAACAATTGATGCGCAGCACGTGACGCTCAACAAGATCGGCAACGATGCACAACAACGCGCGTCGTTACCAGCTGGCGCGCAACATTACCAATGGTACCAATCCCCAAATTTTAACATGTTGAGCAACATGTGGTGTAACATGTCGCGCGTCAAATGTTGCCTACTGGATACGCGTAATAAATTATAAATCCACACGCCGCAACATGGCCCAAAACATATTATAACGGAAAAAAGGAAATGAAAGGAATAAGACAATATTGTGTATTCGCAATCCATTGGCGACGAATTTAATATTCACACTAAACTTAACTGTCACTCATAACATGATATTTACTATAAGAGTGAGATGGACGCCGCCTCGCTAGACGATTAAAATTATATTACGACACTATGGAATCACTACAATTTTTCAAATTGATTTTATAATCAATTTGAAATTATTTTATTTACCTTATGGTATCCTCAAATTATTTTTGAAATAAATAACATAAAGTCGTTATTTCCAGGGTAGTTACAAGTTTGACAGTGTAGATTTCAACGAGCTAGACCACTCTTGGGCACAGGAGAGGGAATATGGACGATTGCTGTGGATATCCGAAGCGTATACCAAGGCTGGAGTAATTGAATGTTGGGAGACTGAAACTTTAGTAGCACCTGTTTAACAAATATATCAAAAATGTAGAGGTAATAATGTTGCCCTGGTGAATAAAATTATTTTACCTTCCTTGTCTTCCTTCATTTTACGATTATGATCCACAGTACCACTGCCTTGAGCTGCTATAGCAAGTTCTCTCGCTAGCGAGTACGTAAGGAGTTTCTGGGATTTATGTTGCACCCCTAACGGCTAGTAGGGGAACTAAATTACGAATTACGAATTTTAGGGCCGTTACACACCACGTTTTTTTTAACGCGCTAACGACGTACGTAGAACGCAACCAGGATGTGAGCGGGTCTCACGCTCACGTCACGTTGTAACCTTTGCACACGATTCTTGCCTTTGTATCGCTACAAACGCGCAGATACATCGATACAAACGCGTTGTAAGCGTAGTTTGTAGTGATGAAATGCACAGAATACCGCCGCCATTTCACCATAGTATCACGATGATAAAAGATACAAATCGATACAAACGTGTAAAATCAGTAAAAACGCGTTGATAAATCGCAGAACGTGCTCACCAAAATCGCGTGTCGTCAGCACTAAAAAAAGTGGTGTGTAAAGGCCCTTAGAGCTGTAGTAGCTGGCTAGTAATAACGTAGTATTACTTATTATGTAGACGCCCTAGATGCTAGCCAGCGAATTTACTACTTATAGCAAGTCATGGTAAAGTTGGTTTTACTCGATTTTTACGAAAAATCTGACAAACGTTTAATGCTCTCAAAATGGTGACAGAAAACATTGTAATTGGTTGGATTATTCATGTTAAAATTGCGTAGTAACAGCCAGCCCACAGTGAGCTGCCTTTGACAGACTGAGCCACATGAGATTTCTGCTAGTGGATTATATTACAATCATTAATATTAAAGATTCCAATAGAATCTTTGGCTGGTCGGTAGTTTTATTACAGTAATTCTAAAATTATTTCTTATTTATACCTAATGCTACCCTTATTTAATGAATAATAAATAAATATTCAATATATTCTATTCGTTTCTAGATATAATTTAGCGGATAGAAAATACTAAATATCAACGATTGCATTAATCTATTTTTAATGGACTCATTTAAAACGCGCAACAAGATGAGATAAATCTATTAACTGTCCAACTACTCGTACTAGATGTACAATGCAATGGTATAAAATTTATTTGGCTGTGACTTTCAATTTAATTCTACTGTATATATCGCATACAAGTGGAACTGCGCCTAAAAGTAAATCTGTAAGTACTATAATTTTATCGATTCCAGATAGAGACTACTCCTAAATTTAATCGTCACCCAAGCGAGACGTCCCACTCACACTTACGCCATGTAGCATACGAGTGACAGTGGCAGTTGCGTTTATTTTCAGAGTATAAAACTGCGAACAGTATTGCTTAGCAGACTGTGTTTTACGAAGTGCAAAATTCTCGAAAGTTACGAATGCAACAACAATACTACATATCATTTTGAGTGGATACAGTAATTTTTAACTAAATTCGTTGCTCAGGGGGAGAATGTGTGCAACAAATACATCTAGCGCCATCTGCACAATTTATTATATCAACTGTGTCTGTAATCTACCACGGTCCCTACCGTTCTACAATGGTACGCTGCGAGCGATGTGTCGTCTACGGTCGCATCCCTACGAGAAGGTCCCCCTCTGCTACGTTCTACGCGGGGCTGACATTGGGATTTCGCCGTGGTTTAAATTAAAATATCTCTGTACAAAGTGGGTTCAATAATCGGGAAATATTCTTATTATACCAATCAATGGTTACATGAATAATATAAAATATTTGTTAGGCATCTTGTTAATCTTTGCTGTCCTATGGTTTATTTATAGATTTTTATATTTAAAGAATTTATTTTTAATTCAAGAAAACGTGATTATACATTTTTAAAATACACATGATCAGATTATTGTAATTAATAAAAGGCGTTCTACGCGGAGCTAAAATCTATTTGTCTTTAATCTATCAGGGTCCGTACCGTTCCACATTATTACGTAGAGGGCCACGCGCCAAGCCGTCGCGTCCCTACGAGAAAGTCCCCTCGGCTACGTTCTACGAACTAAAATCTATTCGTCTTTAATCTACAGGGTCCGTACCGTTCTACAATAGTCCGCAGTGAGCGATGCACTAATCCGTCGCGGCCCTACGAGGATGTCCCTACGGCTACGTTTCACATAGATATCTACAACACTACTAAGAGGCAGAATTTGATGCGAGGCAACGCTACTATACTGAGAGATAATAATAATTTAAAGGTAGGCTTCACATTATTTTTAGGATTCCGAACCTCAAGAGGAAAAAAGGAACCCTAAGGGCTCAGAGAGACGAGCGACAGTGCGTCGCGCGACAGCTCGCGACACCTTTCGCGGAGGGTTGCCAGCTGTCGCGCGACGTCGCGCGACGCACTGTCGCTCGTCTGTCTGAGCCCTTATAGGATCACTTTGTTGTCCGTATGTCTGTCCGTCTGTCAAGACCTATATTTCGGAAACGCATGGACGGATCAAGTTGAAATTAATACCAAATATTCAGGTCTGCAACCTCAAGCAGCCGTGAAAAAATTAACCCTCTACGTTAACGCAATCAAAAGATATCGCTGTTTATGTCACATTTTCTCACATTTGTAGAAAATGCCTATAGGGTACTTCCTGTTGACCTAAAATCATGAAATTTGGCAAGAAGCTAAGGTCTTATAGGACAAGTAAAGGAAAAATGTGAAATCTTTCTAGCCGTGGGCAAGACTTACCCTTTAGTATGTATAATACGATGTGATTTTCGGTGGGCGGGGCGTGGCCTGCGGTGGTTCAGTTGGTAAGAGGGTGTCATGGAATGACAAAGTCGCAGGTTCAAGTCCTGCCCACGGCTAGAAATTTTTCATCATGTTTTAAAGTTCGCCGAGAATGGCATAATGCATACAACAATTTTATAATAACAACATAATTTTATAATTTCAGTTGAAATTGAAGGCATACTCCATGGTAAATGGCAACTGGCAACTCAGTTACATGTTCAATAACGTCGGTTGCAAGGGCATCATGGTTACGATTCTGGTTACTCTGATAGGCATGAAGTATGATAGGGTTAACTGCTCTGCTGCTAAGGTAAGCCATCATAACCATCATCATCATCATGTAAGCAATGAAGGTTTGAATTAAATATTTCCAGGGCAGTTACACCTTCGAAAACATCGACTTCAACGAGATAGACCACAAGTGGGCAAAGGAACGGGAGTACGGGAAGCTGCTGTGGATTGCCGAGGCTTACTCCAAGGCGGGGACCGTCGCCTGCTGGGAAACAGAGACTGAAGTCACACCAGTTTAAGCCCTATGACTCAAGAAATAGATGCCATCACCTCACCTAAATTGCCGACCGATCTTTAATCAAATCTAAAACCTAGATGGAGCCAATAAATTCACTTTTCATACATTTTGTTTTGTATCCTACCGATCACCTGATAGTTTTGGGTTATTGCCCGTGGTTCACCTCTGCTGTTCACCTCGGGAAGAATTTTTTTCCCGTGGTACACTTTTGTACGAGACATTTTTTTAATGAAGTAAAAGACATTGCCACATTTCAATGGAGCTTTGCCCCACCTACAAAACTACGTGACCATTTAAGCTGTACCTATCATTTTGTTGGGGACTTATTACAGGTTTCATATTGCATAATCATAATCAGTATCATTTTCTACTACTCTCGCAACTCCTATAGAAGAATAACAATAACAATGAATAAATCGCTTCGATTTCTTACTATTTTCTGAATTCTTAATTAAGCTGTTTTTTTCGAATCGCAACTTGTACAAAACTTTATTGTAACCAATAATTTTAATAAAAAACGGAGCTATTTTTACATTTATTCGTTATCTTGTACAACTTGCGGTTGATGGTGGGGCACAATCTGGCATTGTCATTTTAATATCGGTTTTAAATTTTATTAATGATTTGATTTGATTTTTTAGGGTAGGTGGCTAATTATAGCTATATACAGAGTGATTAGAAATTCTACTCAGAAACCACTCATTTTCGACCCCTCGTTAATAGGGCCTAATTTGTTGCAAACCACCTCTGGTATCACCCCTTTCATGGAATGTATCGAATTTCCAATCACACTGTATACATATTTATTTACCTATGGGTTAATTCCACGAAATAAATGTGAATGTCATACTAATATATATAAACTAGTATATTAACCTAAAAATATATATAAACTAAACTAAAAACTATACCTATGTACAGTAGGTCGGTTGAACTATCTGAATGACTTAGCATTACAGATAGTTCAACCGATCCCCGTTGTCCGGCAACGTGCCCAAAATGCTGGCGGCATTTCCCCTCTGGATCGCTAGGCTGATACTTTGGGCGAAATACACGCCAGCATTTTGGTCACGTGTGGACTCCACGAGCCGCCCCATACTAATTAATTATCCAGTTCCAAAATGCTACCCTATAATACCCCATAAGCATAATATTGTATTGCATCATCATTTGAAAATTACTGCAAATATTAAATTCTAGTTCAAATTTAGTCTAGCGTGTACTATCCTAGTTTCCTAGCTGCGTTGCAAGACTAACTTCCAGCTAGGCATTACACCTGAAACCGTCCAAAATTACTGAGTAAATATGTACCAGTGCTATTGGAACTTTGGTTCTAGAGATGCGATGGTATGAACTAGTTCAGTTCTTAGTTCAATGTCTCAATATATCTGACAGATGTTTCGTTTTCGGTCAGTTCCGGGACAACATTAACTCCTTCTTGCACCAATGATATCCTTGAGTGTTGAGCTACTTAATCCGTGAAAATATCGTATTTTTCTCATAACTCCGGGTTAAATGGTAATACCCTTGTTGTAAAGTCGCATTAAGAGTCTTTATTCTTCTTCTAGGCGATTTCAGCTGTAGCCACTGCGGCGGTCTCAGATCTGAGAGCTACCTTTATTAGGGCATAAGATTTCGCTCGTGTATCCTCTGGTTTGGCTCTGGACATCTCTCGACTCGCCTTGACCGTATGCAGGATATACTGAGAATCTCCATAAGAGAATTTTACAGTGACAGCCCAAAACCGTGTTTTCGCGACAATATTTAACGCCCATATTGTGGCGCTATCTGTTGAGATTCTGAATCATAAAAGGCGGTTTCCTGCATCTCCGCCAAAGTGCACAGTGAACTACCTTTTCCTGCACGTTGGAAGAACTAGTTCAATTCGAAACCAGTCAATCCCATCTCTATACAAAGTTCCGTCCGATCCGGCCAACTTCGCAACTAATGAATGATCAACCGTATCGGGAATAGATGACTGTTCGAGCGCTATGCACGGATGAACAACTCCTTGTTAATTCTGAATTAGAACTTTAGTACCATCGTATTTCGAACAACGGTCCTTTATGACATTGTTTGTAAGTTAGTGTGCATGTTATCTGACTCATTAACAGGCCGTATCAGTCCACTGCTGGACGTAGGCATCTCCCAAGGCGCGCCTTTCAACCTTTTTTTCATCCAATCTCTACCAGCTACGCAGGCCATCCTGTGCCTGATCACTTACCATTATGTGCCTGTTCTTGTATTTATTTATTTTTCATATGGTCACGGCGACGTGACAGGAGATCAGTGAGTTAGGCTATGCAGCCACTCAATCACGTCCTCGCCAGCCTTATGAATCTTGACAAGACCACCCTCAATTGACCATTGCGAGCAGTTCAAAGTGACATGTGACTCTGGATTTCTTGTATTGTATTGTCTGTTATTGTAACACTTTGGATTTTGTATTGTTATTATTACATGCGCTTAAGTATTGAAACCATAACTACTTCAATTGTTACCATTTGATACAGACATTGATGGTGATTTGATGTATTTTTGATTGACTTGTGATTATTAGAACCTTGTCCATTATAGACCACAAAGGTTCAACAGGTTCATATTATGTGATTACCATACCACTGTGTCAAAGTACACAAATAAATGAATGTCTATAGTTAGTTTACCCAAGGTTTAGATTCCTTATTTAGTCGGCAAATGAGCTAAAATGAGGCTTGGAATTTATTTTATTTTTAGCATAATTGTTTTTTGTGCAAATTGTAACGCATCGGAGAATCCGAAGGCAGACCCAAAATCTGTGAGTACCTAATTAATCAAAAATCAAACTTACATAAGGTCTGATTTATTCAATACCATATAATTTGTCAATCGATTAACCCGCTCCTGTAATACCCGGTACAATGATGCTCATAACGCTCGCTATGGCCAGTCTTTGCATCAGATACAAAGTTTTCTTTGAATAAAGCCAGACACAAAATGTAAGATCTCGAGGCTATCTTTATGGTCATTATCAGACCCTGGATCTTTTATGTCTAAGAACCTTCTCGCCAACACCACGTATCAAACGAAAAAACCGTTTTCAAGTCGGACCATCCGTTCTGAAGCTACTATATAACGCAGACAGACAGCCCATAACCCCTCTTTGCGTCGCGTCGGGTGTAAAAAAGACTGTCCCGCTACCGAAGAAACCCGAGCGGAAATGGGTATGAGGACGGATACAAGCATATCAGTGTCGGAAAGCCTGCAACAGTGGAGCTGTCAGCCGGCAACCCTGCTGCGCTATTTCAGCGAGCTGGGGTGGTTGAGCTGACAGCGCGGGGGAAATGCATAAAACTCGCCACCTTAGTGGAGTCGGTGCAGAGTCTCTCACCCCCTTTAAGAATAAGATTGTTTCCTTTATGGACCAGGAACCCTTCCAAGAAAATGCCTGGTTGCATCTTTGCAGACCAGCTTATTTGAAGATTACCAATAGGGATTATGACTTTCTTCGGGCACGTATCCCGGCGTGGAGTTGATTCGATTGGGAGACTGGTGGTTCAGGGCAATGTTGACCTGTACACGAGCGCGCGGCAGGTCGCCAACGCACCAGATCAGGGCAGCCGTGGCCGATCCCTTGCATGTCTGCACCAGGAGGGCAGCCGTCAGAGACGAGTGGCGACGTGTTGTGAGGCGGGTCACTGCGACTGAAATAACGGCCACGACCACTCTGCCAAGAGTGACGACAAAGAACAATAGGAATTTTGAGCATCCGGCTATGCCCCTCAATTGTGGATCTGACAGTGACGTTACAGCAAACCCTTACCCATTTCTATAATCCATTGCTCTATTGCTGTGACAAGAATTTGTATGTTACCAGTTCCACAATTAGACCGCTGGACCTATTATCTTTTACAGGGTCCGTTCATAGCTCGGCAGAGGAAGATAGCCAAATGCGACAAGACGAGCCGACCATACGACAAGAACCCAGGCATAGTGTACTACATAGAGCTGTACAATACTAGTAAAAAGCAAGGCTTGATGAGAGGGAACGTCTCTGTTCTGATGAAGGACAACGGGAAGGCAACGGTTAGTATTAGCGTTCTCTTTGGAATCAGAATCATATTATCTCTTTATTACAACGACTTTATTACTCTTACGACGTACAGTCGAAGACAGAGATAAGTATACAGGGGGCCTCAATAAGGTTGAGATTTTCTCAAAAACTACTGGACCGAATTTAATAATTCTTTTACAGTTACATAGTTTTCACTTTTATCTATCAAACAGTGAAAGAATTTTTGCAATATATCTAGGAGTTTTTGAGAAAATTTCAACCTTAAAAACTCTCCTGTACCTACACCTTTCTCTGTGTTCCACCGTATAAAAGTACAAAATTGATTTGCTTACGACTGTACAATTGTCGATTATCTACAACATCTCTACAGGATGTCCTTGAATACATTCCACACATTAAAACTGGGGGTTGTAACTCATGATAAATATACAAATTATGGGCAAGTAATTTAGTATTATTTATTCCATTATTGTCTACCAGAGCAGAGACTAACATTTATTCAAGAGAATATAACCTTAATCTAAATATAAATAAAATGATACTATGGTAAACTTAATAAAAAATTACAAATAAAAAATTTCATTCAAACTTTGCCCACCCTGTGGTAGTGTGCCTAGAATGCTGGCGACGTTCCCCCGCTGAATAGCCAGGCTTATGCGCTGGCCGAGGAACGCGCCAGCGTGATAAATATTAAATTGGTAAGGTTTTTAGTAAATCAAAACTACAAAAAAAATATCGAACTAAGTAAGGTAAGTGTACGTATGCCCGTCAAGTCAACTTAAATTACCTATATCTCACGAAAATGGTAGTTTATTTCGTTTTCTCTGCAATATTATGAAAATAAATACTGTTTTGCTGCTAATTAACTGGCAAAAATACAATAAAACATCAAATAACATAATATAATATCACTTTATAGTTTGTGTTCACGTTTTTGTAAAAAAGTTACGAAGTTCGATTACTAAACTGCTGTTTTTACTGACTACGGTTTTTTTTCAACGCTGGCTCATGTATTTACTTATTTGTAAGTGTTGATGTTTAAAATGAAACTTTAATAATATTAATATCATTCTGTAATTTGATTTGATGCCTATTTGTTTTAATTAATTAAATAATAACATTTTAAATTCGTTGACGGCTATTGGGTCAACCAAACAGCAAAATGTACCAATACCCGTCATCTATATGATATATAGATAACTATAGAGATATTGCTTACTTTCCACACCAGTACTCGTAAAATAATATTTTTTAACTTCCCAACACACAAAACATCCCCAAATGCACAAAAACGTCCCAAACATTACAATGTGTTTTCTTATGGTTCAGGACGTTTTTGTGAATTTTAATATTATTGTCTTTATTTCTTTTCATTCTTATTTAATATATTTATACATTTTAATAATAAAAAACAAATAGTAAAATATATAAATATAAAAAATAGGCACCCGCCGGCAGCGGGATGCATGCGCATCCAAGCTGCCGGAGGTTAGGATCCCAGAGTGAGGAACCTCCTCACAATGCGTGCCGTGTCCAGCAGCACTGCCTTCTGTATCCGGCCCTTGACCCAACTGTCTAACGAGAGTCTCTTAAGGTGTTGGTCGAGACTCTTCGCTATTAAACCGTTCACGGTTACGACTATCGGAACAATTATGGTCGAGTCCACATCCCACATGGCGGTAATCTCGTGAGCCAAGTCTAAGCTTTTCCTTTTCGGCCTTCACGAGATTCTCATCATGGGGGATGGTGACATCAACCAGAATTGCCCGACGCGACGATCGGTCTATCAGCACGATGTCAGGTCTATTGGCGACACTCGCCATGATCGCTCTGTAGTTGTCCAGACACTATGAGTGGGTTGCCAAAGAATTTCCCATCGTCAGCAAAAAATGCAGATTGTGAGTCTATCAACGCAATGAGGTCTGTGATGAAAATTCCAAAAAGTGTGGGGGCCAAAACAGATCCTTGGGGAACTCCACTCAGGACTAGGGCATGTATACCGGGATACCGGGATCCCGGACCGATTTTAACGGTATTCCAGTATCGGTATTGACAGCTGTAATACCGTAATACCGGTATCGAACAAAACCAAATTTAAATCATGTTTAGCGTCTGCCAACTGTTTGTCTCGTCTATTTTTTAATCCTCTACGCAATTATTTCAAGAAAAAGTGATTATTACTCTTTCGTTTGGTTTATGGCGCTTAATGAATAAGAATAATCGTTTATTCGACAGGCCACCATGACGCATCTGATTCCTACTGTTTCCTTCACCACCATGTGTTTGTTTCGCCAATGAAGACATTGGATTGCTTCAACTCTTTGACGCTTTTCCACTCCAGTTTGGGCAAGTCCTTGGCATTGGCCCTTAGGGTCATCTTAAATTGTACTCGTTGCGAATCTCACGAATGGTTTAGGTCCCGTTTATAAGGACTGTGTGTGAGCCTTTTCTAGCCAATTCGCCAGCCGTTTCATTGCCCTTATGCCAACATGACCCGGTACCCAAACTAAACGAACCCGATTGTGTTGACTAAGCATATCCATTGATCTAACACATTTGAGGACCAGTCCCGAGTCCGTACGATAGGTATGTGACAATTGTGAAAGGCCATTAGAGCTGCCTGACTATACATATTCTTCTTGGAACATGCACTAATAGCATATGTCTCGGCTTGAAAGACCGCTATATATGCTAATGTAAAAGCCCGAACTACGTAAATTCTAAGATTTACCAGTAAATCCTGAGATTTTCCTATTGGTAAAAGTCCGAACAGCGGGTCTAAAAAGGCCGCATGCGCAATTCCTCTTATGATTCGTGATGACAAATCATTTTCCGAAATAACATGAAATACCATTCCACTTCATGTTATTTCGGAAAATGTATTGGCATCCGAATCATAAGAGGAATTGCACAGTACGGTCTTTTTAGACCTATGATTATCGTTCATTTCGAAATTTTACCATCATTAATTTGGTAAATCTTAGGATTTACCTCAAGCACACGGTAAATGTTGAAAATTATTTATCGGCGCATGCATGGTGGTTCATAGCAACCTAACATAACAGTACCAAGACACCTATACATTGAGTTATGAAGGTAACTGAATATAAAAATCACATCATGATAGTTATTGAAATAAATGATTAGAAAGTACGCATTCTGAATTTTATGTTTATGTTAGGTGCCTGTGAACCACCGCGCACGAGCCGAGCGATATAACATTTTCTCTGTTGTGGAAATTCTTCAGTTGGTTGCATATTAGTCTCTCCATCACCTTACCCACAATACTTGTCAAGCTGATTGGCCTAAACTTGGCAGGGTCTGTTTTATCACCGGATTTGTACACAGGTGTAACTACAGCATGCTTCCAGTCAAGTGGGACATGTCCGACCTCAAAAGACACCCACCCTCATAAGCTCAGTGAGAACAGGAACAAGTGTTTTGCTGCAATTTTTTAGAATAATGCTGGGAATGTTGTCAGATCCAGGAGCAGAGCCTGTGTCGAGTCCTTTTAGAACTTTCTCAACATCCTTGGGTGTAAAGTCTATGTCACAGATCGTGTGCTCCACACGGGCTAATGTAGTCACTTGTTGGCATATGGTCACATCTAGTTCACGACAATAGGCTTTCTGAAACTACTGCGCTAAGGTTTCCGCTATGTCGGTGGGGTCTGTAACTAGGTCGAAATTATGGTCATTGCAGGTGGAATGCTCGCTTTGGATGACATGCACCTTCGCAGATGGGAATAGAATGGTTTTTGTCCGTTATCCAGTAGTTTTGCTTCATACAGTCTCCTGCTCCTTCTGCTTTCTGCCACACAATGATTGTTGGCGCTGGTAGTCCTCGTCATCCTTTGTGCCAATATAAACATCCCAAAGTATTCTCTTCTCAGATACAAGTTTCAATATATTGTCATTGATCCAGGGTTATTACCTTTCTTCTTCTTCACTTTTTTAAGCGGAGAGTGTCTGTCTGTGTTTGGATCCACTATGGTTTTTAGCGGTCTCCAAAAACGCTCCACGTCAGTAGTAGGTTACAAGATTTCGAGGTCCTTCTCCAGTTTCTCCATGTAGTTGTCAAAGTCCATGTAATGGTAATATCTTTTAAGTTTGGGCTGACTGTGGACTCTTTGTATCAGAAATTGGATGTTGAACTCTAGTACGCAATGATCAATCTTTCCTATAGGTGGTTTTATAACATATTCCAGTGATTAAGTTTTCATCGTTTGTCATGATCAGATCGAGCAAGGGTGGAGTGTTGCCTGTGCGGAAACGTGTCGGCTGGGAGACCAATTGATGAAGATTACTGTTGAGAAACATGTTCTAAAAACAGTTCCTCGGGTCACGTGAGGTCCTGTTCGATGTCTTGAGGCCATAGGATTTCGGAGTAGTTGAAGTCACCAGCGATAACTATCACATTGTTCGCTGAAGCAACAGCCAAGTTAGCCAATAATTTAGAGTCACGTCGTTTCCATATATCTGGTTCCCTATCATCGGGTCGATAGACCCCAACAACAAGGAAATGAGTCATATTGAATATCCAAAACAAAGCTTTCGTAAGATAATTTACATACTTCTTATGAGTTCTTGCAATAATGGGTATACCGTTGACACGGTCTCTGACATATATGGCAACACCGCCACCACGCGTTTTGCCACCCTGCAACTTAGGTCGATGTTTCCGGTCTTGTCTAAATATAGTATAATCAGGTATAGCAAATGTGCTGTTTCTGTCCCTGCTGTTCAGCCAGGTCTCCGTGACAATTATAATGGGTCAAATGGTTTTTTTGTTTGATTATCTTCGGCACACCCCTGACATACTTAATAGTGAGGTCTAACTCGCCACTCTCAGTACGTAGCTGAAGACGTTGCCTCAGCTCCTTTAGCTCGTCCCGCTGCATCGGTGTCTTGTCATCATACACTCTTACTCTTACCTCCATGGCTCTATTCTTGTTTTTAAGGACCTTCACTGCATCATGCCGAGACTTGAGGATCACTTTCATGGGGCGCGGTTTACTGTTGTCTCGTTTACCAAGTCGCAACACTTTCACCAGTTTGTCAGAAGACATCTGTTCACTCGTAATCTCCACCAGGATCCTTCTGACAGTGGCCTCATCATTGGGTCCTTGAATAGCTGTGTCACCCGTATCCATTACAGGGAGACCAACAAGGATCACGTTATTTGCTCTGCGATCACGCTCTGCCATCTCCTCCGATATATTTTTAGTGTCTAAGGAAGTGGCCGGAGTAGCAGTAGAAAATGCATGAGTCACTGGTGCAGAAAGCTGTTTTTTTTATTTCGTCCAATTCCTCACGTACACAATCATACGCTTTGATCGGTTTAGGCACTTGAAATAAGGCCTCGCGGCAAGGCGAACGCAGAAAGATGAGGGTGCGTTTGGATTTCAACCCCCATGACACGAGCCTCGCTGCTTGTTAGGTTGCTGCAACTAAGACATATGTTCCGTTTACAACCATCGCACTGTATCAAATTTACATCGCTATGATCATTCTCGCACTGGAAGCACTTCATTTTGGAAACAAGTTTGCCACAAAAAGTCGTTAATTTTTCGTAAAAAAAATCAATTGGAATTTACACTATGTAATGTCGGAGTTTTTGCGAGATAACACTTGTCCACTATTACAATGCACAATTTCACTAAATAACGTGTTTTTGGCGTAATTTGGACACATAAACTAATTATTTAATTAATTTAATACAAGACACAAATTCTAACACTGTTCACTTTTTGAGGGTAGAGAGAAAAAAACATCTTTGGGTGCATTAGTATTTATAGGCATAATGACCTGAATTATATATACTGGCTGGAACAGCAACAATGAATATTTTGACTATTTTGGTTTAATAGTGATTTGAGAAATGTCGGAATGTCGAAAACATAAAGCTTGTCCAATCAGGTGTTCCATTTACACTATAACACTTTGATCAATCATATATATACGTCATACATTACCTACACAAAAACTATATACATATATGACGGCTATTGGGACATGGGTATGTCGGATATCTGTACAAGGACATGCCGGATACCGGGCAAAGGGGTATTATTTCATATAAGTCTAAAAATAACTTATTTAATCTTAAAATTAAATAAACATTATTTAATTAAATAAAATATAAATAAATTGTTTATATCTTTGCACCATTTCAGTCCCTGTGGGTCTTACTACGGCCGTGGCTACAAAATCAAAAGTGAAAAGTTCAAAAAGTGACGGTTATTGGGACAGTTCCCTTACCTCTCAAGTCACGCAATGACCTTAGAAATGACAATTAGGTCAAAATCTAGTGAAATAAAATCGTTCCAAAAAATTTGAAATACCTTTCTAAAAATACAAAGCACAGTAACAATGCACACAAAATTTAAAAAAATTGTAAATATATATTTTTTATTTTTCCCCAAATTCAATCTAATTTACTTAAACGCAATGCAGAAACAACACAGTTAGTCACAAGCCTAACCATCCATTTAATTTTGTCGAATAAATTCAAGGATAACCTGTAGGTATAAAGAAACGAGGGTGCTAGCAGACGCAGCGTTAGCGATTGACGCAATGCCGCAGCGCTGTCAAAGCGTTGTATTTATTTATTTTTTATTAATGGACTCGACAGTTCGTCATTTGCCAATGTCATGTTACAGAAAATTCAATATATAATAGTCTTCTATCTTCCTCCAGGGGAGTCGCAGTAGCGTCTTCACCCTGGGCAGCCGCGTCTTCTTGTCTTCATCCAGAGGAGACGCCGTAGCGTCATCACTCTGGACGAAGCAGCTCGACAGTCACGTTCACTCCCGAGCTTGTAGCGGGAACTCTTGATAAAAGCTTGAAACACCAGATCTTGCTCAAATTATCCAACAAATTCACTATACTGTCACTCGCGAACATTTTCTGATTAATTTAACGTGATATTAATCTCAAAATAACCACTGTAGACAATAAAACAAAAATTATTAAATAATTTTGCAACCGCCGTTTACCGCCATTTTCAAGAGAACCCAATGCGTTGTAATAAAATGACGTCAGTTTGACAGCTCCGCGGCGTTACGCCGATCGCTAGCGCTGGCGCGTGCTACAAGGGCTGGTACTTGTATTTCTAATTTTAGTTGAAATTGAAAAACTTCATCTGGGAGGACGCCAAATGGAAGCAGGTTTACATCTTCAACAAATTAGATTGCAACAGCCAGTGGTTCGGCACGATGCTGGATATTTTCGGCATGAAATTTGAGAACTGTTCCATTCCGAAGGTATGCTATTTAAATCTACTACCTACATAAAGAAACAAGAAGAGTCACTAACAAATACCTAAGTATTTAGAGCGATTGTTAGTGTCGGCAGAGGTAGACCAAGGAGGTCGACGTATATGGTATACGTACAGTAACACTTTGGACCGTTCTTATTATCTGCGTCATAAGAGTTGAATTCGTACTGCAAGTGTTACCATTGATCTGCTGTTATCCGTACCTACGTCGAGTGCACCGACAAGTACCTATTGTATATTGTCAATAACAAAAAAACTAAGCGACATTCATTTGTTTATTTAGCGGTTTTTATCGATTTCGGTAAAAAAATGAAAAGCAGATCTTGGACAAGTCACCATTTGATATTCACCTTCTCAGTTGTTTCTTTATAAAACAGTGTTAAATATCTGTGAGTGTTGTATTAAATGTTTCAATTCATTTAACCCCGTTCCGTCTTTGACAGGGAGTGTACCAGTTTAACGGCATAGACCAGAACCAAATAGAGCATATGTGGACTTCTACTAAAGACTACGGCAGGTCACTGTGGAGAGCTGAAACCATCTATAGGAGCAATATATTATGGAACTGTTGGGAATTTGAGTCGGAGATTGTACCGGCCTAGATCCCCCCTGAATATAAAGCCTCGAAAAGAAATTATTCTTCTTCTTCAGCATACAGCAGCCCACTCCTGGGCATATGCCTCTCTATGAATCCTCCATGTGGCCCTATCCCAAGGTTGTCTGGTCCACACCGAGCCAGCAACCCTCTTGATGTCGTCGGACCAGGAATAGAAATTAGAAATAAATAAATGGCGCAAATATGCAGCTATCAGCGATAACTACATGTTTGAGCTGTTTGGGGTGGAGACGCTGGGACCATTGGGGCCGGAGCACACCGCATCGCGAAAGAAATCGCGGCGCCTTTGGGGTGACAGCGACTTCCAATCGTTATCGTAATCGCTTTCAATTTGACACATGGACGCTATACATTGCTGCTATGTTTTTGCAAGTTGCAAACGACAACGAAACGCAGCAATATATATCGTTCAAGTGTCAAAATGAAAACGATAACGATTAAAGTCGTGGTCACCAAAACGTACACCAAAGCATCACGTGACCAAAAGGCTGGCAGCTACTTCGCACAACGCATTAGCCTCGCGATACAGCCTTTTGGGCACGCTGCCAATAGTGGGGGACCTGGGGCAAGTTTTTATCTTTAATTTAATTTATATATGTACCTACTTATTTCAAAAAGGTACAATATAAAATAAAAAAGAACCATTCAATATTTAAAAAAAACCTAATCTAAACTATTTAAAAAAAAAATTACCTCGCTGGATAATATAAATAATATTATATATAACAATATAATAATATAGATAATATAAATATAAGTACTTATATTTATTAAGTTTCATTTTTAGACAGGGTTAGTTTTAGTTTATATATTATAATTATTAGTTTGTTTAGTGTAGTTTTATTATACCTATTTGTTTGTAAGGTTTCGAAAATAAATCAAATTACTATAAACCTAATGTTATTAAACAAATGCCTTTGAATGAAAATTAAGTTATTTTCATTAATTTTAACTCATACTGTGCGTGGAAACAGAATTCATTTGAAAGCATCAGTTGAAAAGTTAAATTATTAGAGTTATTTGAAAATGGGAAAAACTTATTCCATAAAAACTCCAGTGTATTTGGTTTTGCTAAAAAAAGGGATTGAAGCACGACTTAGACCATTTTAATAGGCATTTTTACCTGACTGCCCCCGAAGGAGGGTAATGTTTTTCGTATGTGTCTATTATGTGCTTATGTCCATTCCTTCCTTCCATCCTGTAGCCTAAACGGCTTGATGGATTTTGGTGTATGAGGTATCGTTAGATTCGTCTTGATTACGGGAGTGTCATAAAAAAAATAATCAGAAGGGGATAGTTTTTTGCAGTCGATTTTTTTTTTTAAATAAGTAGTTTTCATGTTATGTTAAGTTTGTTATACAATTCAATAAACATTTTTGTAGAGTTTATTTTTAAATATTTAATCATAGGTCGCAAAAATAGGCAGAAACATCTAAAAAAGTCGATAACCTACCTTATGTCCTTGAAACTAAAGATTCAGTGATTTAAAAATATTAACGTACCTACAACAAGGTCTAAATTCAATTCACATCCTGCTGATGTATTTTTAATTGACCTTTGTTACAAAAACCTATTTTCAGTATTTAGTAATGGTTTATCATTCGTTCAACGAGCAAAATGATAGCGAGTGTACGGTTTAACTTAATACTTTACGTAATACTGATGTTTATGATAAGTTCTGAAGCAAAGAATAAGGCTATAGCTAAATCAGTAAGTTACCTGTTTTCTCTAATAGCTTTTTAAACTTACACGGTTTGTATACATAGATAGATAAAACGGGAATTACCGTGTTAAACATTTAAAAAAATTTTTTTTTATTAAACACATATAACAAAGAACATATACATATAATTATTTTGTCACTATTGACTAATATGAATTTGTATTATACAAGTTCTGTCCTACTGGCCTAGTGGCCGTCTCGTAGCGGACAGCGTGCACACAGTAACAAGTGGAACAGTGATACATGTAGTCAGTGCACAGCAAAGCAGATCAAGTGTTACACTTTTTTATTGATGTCTCGATATTTCGACAGCATTACAGCCATCATGGTCACGAGTCATGGTCTTAAAAATATAATTTATCTCGTATAGTCTATTAGTCAAGATAAGTATCCAGAGGGCTCAATAAGGTTGAGATTTTCTCAAGAACTACTTACTACCGGTTGTAAAAAATATTTTTCTATAGTATGACCGTCTAAATCAGTCTTCGCCTGCGCGGTACAGGGATGCGGGGGTAACAGAAATGCGCCTGCCGCCCGCACCTCTCTCTCGGTCCCCGTTGTCGTCATACCCCCGCGTCCCTGTACCGCGCAGGCGAATACTGATTTAGACGGTCATACTATAGTAGATTGTTTAGAGTACACTCCATGTAATTGTAAAGAATTTAAAAAAATCAGTCCAGTATTTTTTTGAGAAAATCGCAACCTTTTTGGGGCCCCCCTATATACTTATCTTGGGTAATAGACCGTACTCTTTTTTTCAATTGAAGATTCTGTAAAATCAGAAAAAACTAAGTATACCAGCTGCTCACTTATTTATTTATTTTATTAATGGACTCGACAGTTCGTCATTTGCCAATGTCATGTACAGAATATTCAAGATATCAAAGTCTTCTTTTTCTCCAGGGGAGTCGCCGTTGCGTTATCACCCTGGAAATTCGCGTCTTCTTTTCTTCATCCAGAGGAGTCGCCGTAGCCGTCATCACTCTGGACGAAGCAGCTCGACAGTCACGTTCACTCTCGAACTCTTGATAATTGCTTGAAACTTCAGATCTTGCACAGGTACAGGTCGCGTCATGTAAAAAGAACGCTGGAAGAAAGTGGAGGGGGGGGGGGGGGGTTGCGCATGGGTACGAGCAAAGGTCGACTGACGAACCAATAGCGCAACGGCAAGCATGCAGCGCGTGACCCGCCCTTCGCCGCCCGCACCTCATACCACCAAATAGATCGATAAATCGCCTAATGCGCAGCTTGACCGCCAGCGTTCTTTTTACGTGACGCGACCTGTATACTTCATTGTAACGCGCCGCGCTCGCCACGCCCAACGCCGCGCCTGAGACAAAGTTGAGAGCGTAGAGGGAGAATCTATTCTCGCTCTACGGTTGAGAGACATATGGAAGATCGGCGGTAAACGTGTAGTCGTACTACGAAATGTTGTCTGACAGCTCGCCGCCGACGTAACGTCGATCGCTACGCGTGCGCGTACTAGCCCTGCAGCCTGCAGGCTCTCATTAAGGTTGGAGTCGGTTAGAAGTAGCTCCATTTACAGGGAGTAAATAATCTATATTTCGCAACAGAATAAATAGGACAATCACTTGAATATTCATATTTTGACGACTTGGTCGCTGTTGTTGCTGACAGTGCTGATTTTCTGAAGAACCTATTCCGGAAGCAAATATGTCAAATTGTTGGCTTAGGTGGCAACTCACCCTTCAAAAATCTCACCTATGGGTGAGATGCCTTCTAAAATTGTTAGTGGTCGATTCACCCAGTACCTGGGTGAGTTGACTACTTCTAAAATACCCGATATTTTGTTTTTGGGTTGACAGGGACCATACATATCTGGAATGATAAAGACAGGGCCCTGTAAGAAGTCGCCCCGTCCTTACGACGAGAACCCTGGACTGGCTTTGAATTTAGAAGTGTACAATACAAGCACAGGACATGGCTTAATGAGGGGCAACATCACTGTATTGAGACAGAATAAGAATATGTTGGTTAGTATTGGGATTACAGGTTAGGAAGGCTAGAAGGCTAGAAGCATAATCTATTAAGCTAGCACTGCCTGATGTGGTGTTTAGTGGCATCCCTAATATCCAAGGGTTGGTTTGTGCTAAGTCCAGAGATGACTGCGATTTAATACCACTTCCTTAATTCATAATTCTGGTAACCAAACCAACGTTCAAGACCAACCTCCTTCAAGAACCGTCAGCTGTTTCGCACTGCATCCCATCTGAATCCATGAAATTACGTTCCGAAGTAGTTGTATAGTAGTTTTACACGTTCACAGTCCAGTGCTCCACGACGAACTAGCTTCACAAACCAGTGCCCCACATATGTGACACTATGAAAAATGTATGTGCCTACCAGATCCGCACTAAGGGTATTATTTTCTGAAGGTACTACGATGTCCTTGGTGGATGCTGCTGTCCATTCAAAGTCAAAGTCAAAGTCAAAGTCAAATTTCTTTATTGCAAGTAAGCACGTTGTGTACATTTTTGCACGTCAAAATATTTTTGAATTTACATTTACACCACTTTGCAAGGAAAAGGTGCCAACGCTGAGGAGAAAAAGTGGCAAAAAACTCTCAGCAGCACATCTTTTAAAATAATATAATAATAATACACAATTACTTAATAACTAAGTATTACACAACTATTACTATTGTTAGTAATCTAGACTTTATCCCTCATGCGGAACCGGCGACACACACCATGCATGTTCATCGTTTAAATAGTCATCTATCCTGTAATACGCCTTCTTAACAAGTGTTCCTTTAATGAAATTTTTAAATTGCCTCTCTGTCAACGTCGTGACACTTTCTGGCAACTTGTTATAAAAGCGAATACAGTGCCCCATGAAGGATGTACTAACCTTACGTAGTCTGAATCCTGGAAATGCAAGTTTATCCCTATTTCTTGTATTATAACTATGTGTGTCACTGATTTTTGGAAATAGAGATATATTCTTACGTACGTACATGATATTTTCGTAAATGAATTGGCAAGTTACGGTCAGTATATTAATATTTTTAAACAGTTCTCTTAAAGATTCTCTACAACGCATATTGTATATAAATCGTATTGCCCGTTTTTGTAGTATAAAAATAGTCTCTATGTCGGCTGCCCGTCCCCACAGAATAATACCGTACGACATGATGCTATGGAAATAACTGAAATAAACCAACCGTGCTGTAGCCACATCTGTCAGTTGTCTAATTTTTTTGACTGCATATGCGGCTGAACTAAGTCTATCGGCCAATGACGATATGTGTGGGCCCCATTGTAATTTTGAATCTACAGTAACCCCAAGGAAGACCGTGCTTTTAATAAAATCTAACCTATCATTATCTAAGATCACATTATTTTCTACTTGTCGCACATTCGGTACGGAAAATTTTATACATTTAGTTTTCTTTGAATTAAGCACCAAGTTATTTAAAGTGAACCAGTTCATTACTTGTGAAAGAGCATTATTTATGTCGTCAAGCTCTTGGGCCTTCCTCTTAACCTTGAATATGAGGGACGTGTCATCGGCAAATAGCACAATATCTGATAGGTGCTCTACGAGATAAGGTAGGTCATTTATATAAACTAAAAATAAAAACGGACCCAATATTGACCCTTGAGGTACTCCCATTTTTACCATTGATCCTGGGGACTTTTCTCCGTTTATCTGTACCTTTTGCACTCTATTTTCTAAGTATGATTGCATTAAATTAAGTGATTTGCCGTTTACGCCATAATGTTTTAGTTTTAGCAGCAAGGTAGCATGGTCGACGCAATCGAATGCTTTTGATAAATCGCAAAAAATACCAATCGCATCGCTTGAATCTTCCCATGCGTTAAATATATATTGTATTAGTTTGATTCCCGCATCAGTCGTACAGCGTCCCTTCGTGAAACCAAACTGTTTATTATGCAATAGACATTCCAAATTGAAATGGCTCTGTAATTGATTGAGAATAAGTTTTTCAAAAATTTTGCTAAGTACTGGAAGAATCGAAACAGGTCTGAAATTACTAGGGTCTTGTTTATCACCTGATTTGAAAAGTGGAATGACCTTACTTTGTTTCATTAGGTCCGGAAAAATGCCTTGGTCTATGCTTTTGTTAAATATGTACGCTAAATATGGTGCTAATATGTGGATAACAGATTTTAGAAATACAACTGACATGCCCCATTGATCTTCAGACGCTTTTAATTTCATTAATTTATATACTTTAATAATGTCATGTGGATCCACGTTTCTAAATTTAAAATTAGTATTACAAGAATTAGTATTATTTTTAAGTAATGTTTCAGCTAGGGACGCCGACGATCGTAATTTCTCGGTAGTTTTAATCGGTATGTTTGTGAAAAATGTTTCAAACTCTTGAGCAACTTCTGTATTAGACGATGTTGTGCCAGATTCGGTTTTAATAGTGTATTCGTTATCTCGAGGTTTGTTGTTTGTGGTCTCTTGATTTATTATTTTCCAAGTCGCTTTTATTTTATTATTGGCCGTTTTTATTTTGTTACTTATAAACATTGATTTCGCAACGTTACAAACCTTTTTAAATACTTTTGAGTAGCTTCTAACCCTTCTAGTAGTTTCTTTGTAATCTCTAAACTTCTCATCGTGCGTATAAGTTTTTTGATCGTATAAATCAAAAAGGATGTCTCTGCTTTTGTAAATTCCTTTAGTTGCCCAGTCGCAAAACTTGAATTTAGCGTTAATTTTTTTATTTTTTAATTTGAATGTTTTATCGAATTCCCCACACAACACCGAGAAAAACTCCGAGTAAACTTTGTTTGTATCTTCGTGATCGAAATTAAGTTGAGGTAGTTTATCTATTAATGCACTTTTATATGTCTCTATGCGGTATTTATTTACGGGTCTTATAGGAATTTCAATAATCTGAGTTTTCTTAATAATAGGAAAAGTTACACTTTGCCCACAGTGATCCGATTTCAAGCAATTTATAATTGCCTGATCCGTAATTTCGCAATTACAATAAAAATTATCTAAACAGGTAGCCGTGTTTTCGGTAATTCTGGTTGGCTCTAAAAATATGTTAGTCAAATTGAAAGATTTGAATAGACTAATTATTCTAGTTGTAAGTGAGCTTTTTTCTAGTAAATCTACATTGAAATCTCCACAGATTATAATGTATTTTTTACTCTTGCTGACCGTATTTAGTACATCCTCCATAATTGATTCGAAATTAGAGTAATTAGCTTCATAGGGGGGCCTATATACACATACAACAATATGTTTCTCCAGCTCGACGCACGATAGCTCCGCAGTGCCTTCAACCGAGAGTCGCACGATATCTTTCCGTTCTTTAGCTTTAAAGGTGTTTTTCATAAATATCAACGATCCACCGTGCTGCTTGTGCTGTCGGTTGAAAGAACTTGCTATATAATAATTTTCGTAACCAGTAATTATCTGGTGTTTTGTGAGCCAATGCTCTGTTAGACATAATATGTCAACATCGGGATATTTATCTAGAAATAGTTCTATTTCTAATTCTTTGCCAGAAAAGCTTTGTATGTTTTGATGAACAACTCTAAAACTACAATGCTTTTCCTTTGTCGATTTGGTTAGTTTAAATGTTGAGATGCGTGTACATCTCCAGTCAAGCCGGGAGATTCAATCTCCTCAGCACCTACTCCTACACAATTACTTTCCATATATGGATTATTTTGAATACAATTCAAATTATAAGCTACCAGAGTAGCTATATCCCGCTTTGATTTTTTATTCAGATACAATGTATCTTTCGTCAGTCTAAATCTATGTACAAACTTATTTGTATTAAAGAATAAAAATGTGTCATTATGACGACAAGTCAATGTATACATTAGCATATTCAAAGAATGAATATGGTCGTTTTGCTTATCCGTTAAGCAGCTGGCGTGTGGAAATGCACATAGGATTACTTGCCGTGCCCCTGAAGATAATAAATATTCAAACGTGTTTGTTACGTCCTTCTTGCGCGCCGTCAGACTGTTCCCTATGAGAATTACTACGTTGGTGTTAGTGTTAATGCTAGACTGTTTGATTCTATGTAATATTTGAGCATAGGTAGCCCCTGGCATACAATAGTTGCATATCTGGCCATTCGTCGCGTTGTGTAGATGCCTGCTAAAGTCCACGCCGATACTATCAGAAAACACCATGGTGGTCTCCATTGATGGCAGAGGCTCCTTCCCGAAGACACCGGCTTGTGGTTGATGTTCGGTGTTTTGCTTTTCGTGATTGTCAATCGTGATATTGTTACATTGACAATCGCATATGTGGTTGTTAACCAGGGATTCAAACCGCTCCGCATTGTGTGTAGATATCTCCACCAGCTCAGTGGCAGCTTGCAGTTGCTGGTGGAACTCTCTCTCTAATAATTCGGATCTACAGTCTGCCTCCTGAACCAAATCCTGCAAAACTGTAATTCTGGCATGCAGCTCTTGAATATTCTCCTCGTATGCTGTCCTATTATAGTCTAATTGCTTTTTATGCTCATTTAATTGGTCTGTTAACACCAAACAACCTTTTTTCAGGATGTTATTCTTCCAGCGGTACCCGTTTCGTTTTATACATTTTTGTGTCTTTTTAATGGTTCGTTTTACCTTTGCAAATGACTTGCAGTTCCGACGATTTTGCATTTTCATTCCAGTATTAGGTAATGTAATACTGGAGTCTCCAACCAACTCATCATACAGACTTTGAGTGTGTTGTGTCTGTTGCTGCTCCATTTTGTCTTCCAGCTGTGCAACTCGTTGCTGTGACTCACGCAGCTCGCGCTCCAAGTGCTCGATACGGTCCAGCGCCTGCTCGTGTGTGTCACTGCATACTTGAAACTGCTGCATCGCATCCATTAGTTGGTTTCGTTGGTCTATGACATCCATGTGTTGTATATCTAATTCAGCCAGCTGATTCTTAAGTTCAGTGTTTTTCCTCACGATATTATGCACCTCCTCCTCACTGTCCGCACGCTCTTGCATCAGCTGCTCGTTCAAGGCTTTCGTAGTTTTGAGTTCCTCCAGTGCAAATCGCAGCTTGGTCTCCATCTCTACTGCCTTGGCCATGCTGCGTGTAGTCGGGGCCATCGTGTGGTAACAGGTATTCGTACTTCACTGGCACCTGGAATGTATGTGCGAAAAGCTGTACTGCCTAATTAATAGTAATAATAACTGTATCGTAATAGCTGTACTGCCTAAATAGTAACAACAAATCCAATAACTATTTTTAATAAATACTTGTCCATAAGAGTCTAGACAATTATGACAACAAAAGGTTGAACAAGTTACGTTAAGATAATTATATGATATTTAGCTATCCTATGATGCTATTTTAAATAGAAAGCAAATACTCAGCTGCAATGCCACGGTATATCACAGATTCTCAATGGGCTGTCCGGCTGTTTGCTGCGCTGACCTTTGCCTTTGCTCCAATGTTATGAAGTTTTTTATTTTTTTGTGCCTGAAAATTATAAAGGAACAGCTGAACCACAGTAAAAAGACAATATTAGACACCAATATTACTAATCTAAGATGATAAGATACTATACACTTCTAATATGTTATAAATAGTTTCTTTTTTGGGGCTCTAAAAAGTAGGTACTTAAATAATTATGGCAAAGTAATCTTCGTCAACTTTACCTCCACAGAAAGCAAAGTGAGAATTTCACAGTGCTGACAGATTATGTTTGGACAAATCTCGCCTATACGTATCTCACAATTACTCGGTAAAATTAACTAGCAATTGCGGACAGCAAAACGAGATTTTGATCGGGGGTAGGTAGGTAATGTCTAAATCTACAGTGTAAGAATTACAATTATCTATATAACACAATACAAATTAGGTAAAAGACAATACTCCCCAGGTTATTCCTTGTCCGTGAAATCCGTATCAGCTCTGCAAGTATTCCAACAATCCGTTGAAGTTAAATTCGGCGTCGTAGGTTATGTCCGATAGCCGGCAATAAGTTACACTTACTATACACTATTTTACATCTAAACTTAAACAAAATAATAAAATTAAACATTTACTACACTGAATTTAACACTTTTTATGCATAAATATGTATTTAGAACATATTTAATTTAAAAAATTATTAGCTGGTTCGCAAAACACAGCTGACCGGCCGGTGTTGCCAACCTCTTCATCATGTCCTATTGTCTTCAAAAGAGTGCTCAGAGTGCTCCACCCAGTGTTGAAGTGCTCACATAATAAATTTGATGTATTTCGACTTGTATAGAGATTGAAATAATAGGCGGGACCTACAAGGAAATCAAAACATTTTCTGTACGGGGACTGTGAACGTGTTAAATCAGATTTCCGTCACCCGATTTCTAATACAAATAGTTCTAGACTACTGGGACGTATTTTCACGGATTCGGATGCTGTGCGACTGCTATAGATCAACGTACTTCATCGACGCGAGAGTTCTAGGTGACGCGGCATGTTTGCACAAGGTTCTGATGTCTGTGGATTTAAGCGCATGCATGGACGTTTTGTCTGCTCTTCAATAACCATGTCCTATTTTTTATTATTTGATGTTTGTTTAGCCTGGAGTACAGGTCGCGTCATGTAAAAAGAACGCTGGAAGAAAGTGGAGGGGGTGTGTTTGCGCATGGGTACGAGCAAAGGTCGACTAACGAACCAATAGCGCAACGGCAAGCATGCAGCGCGCAATGACTATTCCTTAGTCATTGGCAGCGCGTGACCCGCCCTCCGCGCGCCGCACCTCATACCACCAAATAGATCGATAAATTAATGCGCAGCTTGACCGCCAGCGTTCTTTTTACGTGACGCGACCTGTATCTAATAAGGTATTCTTAACCTATGGATAAGTCCTCCGATGGCAATGTCCGCCGGTAAGCCAACGATCTCAAAGAATTTACATTTTCAGTTAACAATAAAAGTATTCTTTTGGGAAAATGAGAAATGGAATCTCATCTATGTGTTCCATAACGCCGGTTGCAACAGTCGATGGCTTGACTCCGTTATAAAAATGTTTGGCATCAAGTTCGAGAATTGCTCAGTTGCTAAGGTATGTTTCGGTCCACCTATGTCACAGACCATTGCAGTTACTTACCCAGTAGACATGAAATCGGTACAAATTTGCAAGCGAAAAAATCTGTCAACGATGAGCGCATAGAGACGACTATGCCTATCCTCATCGTTGACAGAATTTTTGCGGACAGTGGTGCCGTGTTAAAGAGATTCGTCCATGTCGATAATATCTGTAGGTTATACGTGTCGCGACGTAAATTTGCGCTCATGTGCGGGCAGATACGGGCCTCCTGTTACAGGTATAAGGGGTAAGTGGTCTGTGACCTGTGTAGACTATATGACTGTGGTTAAGGGTGCGCGCGTGGTGAATCCCTCTATGTAAGGGAAGGCCTGTGCCCGAGTAGTGGGGACATAAAAAATAGACTGATGATGATGATGAAGGGTGCTATTTTTTTTAGTGTCAACGCACTAGTAAGTAAATGTGAACCTTCCTCCACCTTTAAAGAGCCAGTCATCGAAAGGTCATGACTCATCTGTTATTTCTTTAATGACCTTCTTACTCTGTCTAATCACTCACTCCCAGGAGAATTAGGGTCCTTAGAATCCAACGCCTATAAGTACACGCCTATAAGTCATCTATATATTTTTATACTCAAGCGCCGCAAATACTCACGACTGACTCCACATCATGAGTCGCCGCAACGCTTGCGGTAGAAACAATGGGCCCATGGTCGACAGACTCTAAACATCTGATCCACGAGCTGTCTACCCGATTGGTCCATGTCTCGGGCGATCCCAGGGCTGGCAGCTACCTCGCTCAGCGACTAAGCATTGCGATACAGCGAGGAAATGCTGCCAGCGTCCTGGGCAGCATTCCGCAAAACGGGGATCTTGACGACGTGTTCGTTCTTTAGTATTTTTTTTTTAAATTTATTTTATAAGTAATGTATTTTTAGATAGTAGTTAGTTTTATTTTAATAAATGACTCACGGTTTTTTAACGACTATAACTTTTAGAGCCCCAGGTATTACTCATAATCCCAATCTGAAAACGTAGGTTCGTGGTCCTTAGTGGGATTGGGATTATAGTCAGCGAGACGCCGAGTAATCCTTAGTATCCATTTAATTTTCAGGGAACATACGTCTTCCAAGGCATAGATTCCAACACTATTGAGCACCTATGGGCTGCGGAGAAGGACTACGGCAGAATGAAGTGGAGGAGTGAGAGCATATACAAAGGGAAGACCTGGGTTTGCTGGGAGACTGAAACCGAGACCTTACCGCTGTAGGACGGAAAATTCATCGGATTGGCTGAGCGTTGCATTGCTTCCATTTATATGTAGTATACAGGTGTCCTTGAATTCATTCGGCAAATTGAAACTATGGGTTGTACTCATGATAAATATTAAATTGGTAAGGTTTTTTAGTAAATCAAAACTGCAAAAAAAATTGAACTAAGTACGTCACAAGTCAGACAATGACCTTAGAAATGACCTTTAGGTCAAATTCCAGTGAAAGAAATCTCCAAAAAAACCTCCAAAGCGCAGTAACGATGCACATCAAATTAATAATTTTTGTTATTTTTCTCCCAAATAGTTTAATTTACTTAAGGGCCTTCCATGAGCCAACTAGCGCCGCCAATCTTGAAAAAATAATATCTTCCAATTTAATAAATTTTATTAAAAAAGCTATTTACAAAATGTTTATTAGGATGAATACTATTTTTCAATATACAATACATGGCATAATTGCGACATAGCTTGTCGCAATTATGCCATGTAGTTGTAGTTCAAAAATGTGCCAAAACCGGCCGTTTTTCGCAATTATGCGAACTACAACTTACCGAAATTGAATCACGTTATAAATAAGCATTTAAAAATAGTATTTATCGTAATAAACATTTTGTAAATTGCTTTTTTAATAAAATTGATTATATTGGAAGATATTATTTTTTTAAGATTGGCGGCGCTAGTTGGCTCATGGAAGGCCCTTAAACGCTGTGCAGAAGTATGTCACAAAGCTAACCATTCATTTAATTTTGTCGAATGAATTCAATGCTACCCTGTCTGTAGTAATATGAGCGGTGCTAATAAAATAATCACTAATCAGTCGGTTCGACATTTCGTTTTTCTTTATTATAACGATTTTACTTCGCTAGAGTAGGAAATAAGAAACAACAGTCCTGGCGTTTAGCATGGTTCGATTTTATGTAGTGAGGAGGTTTTAAATCCCGTACCTACTTTTTTATGTCCAATCATCGACATACTCCTGATTAGTTAATGATCTGCAAATATAAGTTTGTAATAAGAAAAATAATATTTTTGGGGAGCTGTAATTTCAAAAGACATTGCCACATTTCAATGGAGCTTTGCCCCACCTACAACACTACGTGACCATTTAAGCTGTACCTATCATTTTGTTGGGGACTTATTACAGGTTTCATATTGCATAATCATATATAATCAGCATCATTTTCTACTACTCTCGCAACTCCTATAGGTACAAGAATAACAAAAACAATGAATAAATCGCTTCGATTTCTTACCATTTTCTGAATCGCAACTTGTACAAAACTTTATTTTAAACCAATAATTTTATTAAAAAACGGAGATATTTTTACATTTATTCGTTATCTTGTACAACTTGCGGTTGATGGTGGGGCAGAATCTGGCATTGTCATTTACAGTTTACTTCGCTCAACGGCTGAGTCTAGCCGTTCAGCGAGGTAATGCCGCCAGCATCCTGGGAACCCTGACGCATGGCATGTACTTAATGTAATTATTTTGTATATTTTAGTTATTTAATTTTATAATTATGTCAAAAATATTTATTTTATTTTAAATACAAATAGATAATACTACAAAAATTATACTTATTAAAATAAAAGAAATACCTAACTACTATTTACAATCAAAGCCCGAACACGCCGTCCTCCGCAATGCGCGGCAGGGCACGCTGGCGGCGTTGCCCCGCTGAATAGCGAGGCTCAGCCTTTGCCTGAAGCAGGCGCCAGCTCTGGGCTCACCCGAGGCGAGGATCAGGCGGGTGGAAATATCTTTACAAAAAAAATTCGCGTCGGACGACCACGGGCCGAAAGTCTCCACAGCCAGTGCAACGAACTCGTGATGAGCACTGAGCTGTGAATACTTTCGGCTTTTTAGGAGTTGCGCCTGCTCGGCCGCGGCCCCCGCCCTGCGAGCAGAGATGCTGAGGTGTGACGGCGCCAGAGTGTCCACACGTACATAATATTTATGTGTATGGTATAAATAAATAAATAAATCATTAAATTGACCTTCAACCTTTACACGAGTCCCTTAATGGTTAACGAAGATCTAATGTATTTTTAATCGACCACCGTATTTGTAAAAACCTAAAATTGGGAACATTTTAGCAATGTTAGTAGATATGTAAACTACATTATGTAGTTGCTATGCCTATTGGATCGTTTGTGAAGAGACGAAAATGAGGCATAGCGTTTGTTTCAAAACGATTTTTTATACAGTATTCGCCTTTTTATTCTGTGTATCCTGTTACAGTGTAAATGCATCAAAAGTACTTCCCAAATCGGTGAGTTAATTTTATGCTACTATCGTTTGTTATTTTTTATTGTGCTTGGATTTTCGATGTCATTAGGGCTCACAGACCACTTACCCCATAGACCTGTAACAGGAGGGCGCCCGTTTCTGCCCGCTCATGAGCGCAAAATTGCTTCGCGACACGCGTAACCTAGAGATATCGACATGAATTTAATATGGCACCCCTGCCCCCGTGCCGTGGACGCTGCCAAGGCCAGCTGAAAACCAGCGCTGTGGCCCCGCTACAGCAGATGCTGAGCTGGGCTTTTGTGACGTTACATGCTGCACCATATACTGTCTCTACTAAGTGTTTATCGTAATAGTGTTTTTGTTTTTTTCGCTTATATATTCACTGTATGTTAGTATTTTATTGTAGCGTCAAATAAATGCATTTTTCTTTTTTTCTTTTCTTGAACTACCTAATAGGTTAGGTTGTATGAGCAAGCATACATGAATTATATAACAATAACTTGCCAAATATGTATCATTAAAAGAGCAGTGCAATAAAGGCATTCAACCTGAACGGTCGTTTAATTAGCAGAACGGTGGTTTAGGTAGCAGACGTCAGGCAGTCATCATTGAGATAGTATATCCTACAGATATACCTCACCTCATAGCATTAGCATAAATGTATGGACATCACCATACAAGGTAGTTCAAGTTTAGGTATATGTAAGTTTGGATTAGGATTCGTCAACTATTGAACTACGAGAGTATCTTCGCCAATTTACAACAATAATAAAGCTAAACTGTCGGTCTAATTGCCGACTTTAACAATATAAATGAGTGATATCCGTTTATATATAATAATTAATAATAAAGCTATCCACCTAACTACAATCTCTATTGGCACAGGGACCTTACATAACCGTAATAAGAAAGATAGCACCATGTGAGAAGCTGACGCGGCCATTCGATGCTCATCCAGGCATGGTGTTCTACGCAGAGGTGTACAATACTACCAAAACGCAAGGCTTGCTACGAGGAAACATTACTATACTATCAGCGTACAAAAATATAGTGGTCAGTTCATTCAAAATTCAAGTGTACGGTGGAACACATAGAGAAAGGCGTAAAGGAGAGTTTTTAAGGTTGAGATTTTCTCAAAAACTACTTGAACTATTGCAAAAATTCTTTCATTGTTTGATAGATAAAAGTTAAAACTATGTACTGTAAAATAATTATTAAATTCGGTACAGTAGTTTTTGAGAAAATCTGAACCTTATTGAGGCCCCCTGTATACTTATCTCTGTCTTCGAATGTACTACATTCACACCATAATCGTAACCACGTGAGCACACATAATTATCTTAATGCCGCTAAATTGCATGAAATTGAATCCTTTAATTTACACGGTTCACATTTTGCCCTTAAATTCAACCCTGTGGGTTACGAACAACATCGCAACGACAAAGCAATTACCAGCGACACTGGCCGCTCACCTCGCAGACACAGCGTTGCTGGCCGCATGCAGATCGCGCCTATGTGGGAAAGACTTTTTATTATTTATTTTATTAATGGACTCGACAGTTCGTCATTTGCCAATGTCATGTTACAGAAAATATAATATAATAGTCTTCTATCTTCCTCCAGAGGAGTCGCTGTAGCGTCTTCACCCTGGGTAGCCGCGAAGCAGCTCGACAGTCACGTTCACTCCCGAGCTTGTAGCGGGAACTCTTGATACTTCAGATCTTGCTCAAATTAATAATAAATTCACCATACTGTCATTCGCGAACATTTTCTGATTAATTTAACGTGATATTAAACACAAAATAGCCCCTGTACCTTAAAGAAAGAACCTAGGTCCTTTCTCTAAGCCCTGTAGACATTAAAAGGAAAATTATCAAATAATTTCGCAACCGTCGTTTCCCGCCATTTTCAAGAGAACCTTATGATTCATATTTTCAGTTGACAATGAAATGTTTCGTCTGGGAAGACGGCAAATGGAAGCTCATCTATCGGCTCAATAAAGGGGGTTGCAACAACCAATGGAACGCCGCTGTACTGTCAGTTTTTGGTATCAAATACGAGGACTGTTCCATTGCTAAGGTAATGTGTAAACTTCTCATTTCCTTCTTACTTGAGGTCTATATTATAATGATACCGCATGGAACATCCCATCACCGAAACGTCGTTGGGTAGATCACATCTATCTGACTACACCACAGATCAGTTACTCAATAGACATGAAACCGGTACAAATTTGCACGCGAAAAATTCTGTCAACGATGAGCGCATAGAGACGAAGCGGGGATAGGGGTGCTGTATTAAAGAGATGCGTCCATATCGATAATGTGTCTAGGTCACACGTGTCGTGTAGGCTAATAAAAATATAGGCTTGTTTAATTCATAGCTATAAAAACAGCCAGGGCCCTTACCATGAAGTCTTAAAGCAGGATTACTTTAATATACTTTGTTATTTCGTACCATAACGACCTTAATAAGCTTACTTTAAGGTCGTCATGGTACGAAACAACAAAGTATTATTGAAGTAATCCTGCTATGGTTCCATATTGCATAATCATAATCATTATTATTTTCTACTACTCTCGCAACTCCTATAGAAGAATAACAAAGACAATGAATATATCGCTTCGATTTCTTACTATTTTCTGAATTCTTAATTAAGCTGTTTTTTTCGAATCGCAACTTGTACAAAACTTTATTTTAAACCAATAATTTTAATAAAAAACGGAGATATTTTTACATTTATTCGTTATCTTGTACAACTTGCGGTTGATGGTGGGGCAGAATCTGGCATTGTCATTTTTTAGTGTCGGAAACATGAAAAAAAAATTCAAATGTAGAATTTGTTATTTCTAGGGTGTCTATTCATTCCAAAACATTGAGCAGAACAAATTGGAGCACCTCTGGGCAGCAACAAGGGAATACGGGAAGATGATGTGGAGGACCGAGACCTTTCATAAGGGCAAGACCTGGATGTGTTGGGAGACTCAGACGGAAGTCGTGCCAGCATAATGTAGAATGTACTTACTTCAATATACATACTTTTATAATAATTAATAATAGTCGCTGTTTTTCCTTCAATCCTTATCACGAGTATCTTATAATTGTGTGCCAGGATCGCAGCATCCCAGGATGATTAGTCGGTATTCTGCCCCTTTAGGGCGGCGAGCCCGACATAATCAACACGCTCCCCCGGGCGTGGTGGTACATGGTTGGCATGTTTTACCTGGGGGAAAAAAGGATCGCAGCATCGCATCAGAATAAAATGAGTCCCGAATCAGATTTCGTTCCTTCTCCTAAGCGGAGAGCAGCGGGGCCAGCACGAGTCGCGTTAGAGATCGACGCAACGCCGCGGAGCTGTCAATCTAATGTCAAACGCCTTGTAATAATGTCACTTTGACAGCTCTGCGTCACCAAGCGAGCTACAAGGACATACCTCCCTCTCCTCTCCGCTTTGGTGGAAACTGGGACTAAGTGAAACTCAAAAATAGACTAATAAAAAGTAAAGACATGACGACTCGCTAATGCACTGTATTGACATTTCTTATTTTAATTAAGCAAACAAATCACCGCAGTCATACCGATGGCCTTCAAACTTATGAAATGAGTCAGTTGATGGCAAATTAATGCATATTTGATCGACTTTCGTTCACGACGAAGTAATTTTATTATTAAATGGATTTCATTCAGAACAGGAGCTAAAATGAGAGCAGATATCTGCTTCGGTATTACTTTGTGGGTAATATGTGCAAGTGTTAGAATGAATGTGGCGAAAGCAAAACCAAAGTCCGTAAGTTATTGTATTTTATTTTATTAATGGACTCGACAGCTCGTTATTTGCCAATGTCATGTTAAAGAAAATTCAATATATAATAGTCTTCTATATTCCTCCAGAGGAGTCGCAGTAGCGTCTTCACCCTGGGTAGCCGCGTCTTCATGTTTTCATCCAGAGGAGACGCCGTAGCGTCATCACACTGGACGAAGCAGCTCGACAGTCACGTTCACTCCCGGGCTTGTAGCGGGACTCTTGATAAAAGATTGAAATTTCAAATCTTGCTCAAATTATTCAATAATTCACCATACTATCATTCGCGATCACAAAATATCCACTGTAGACAAACAAAAAAAATTAGGTATATCAAAAATTGTCAAACTACAACCGTCGTTTTCCGCCATTTTCAAGAGAACCAAGTCCGTAAGTTATTTTTGATTGTTGTTTTCCTTTTGGAGTTGATACACCGTTATATGACCCTAGGGAGCAGACGCCGCACGCCGTCGATTTTCTTATAAGATATTTCCCAACCTTCTGTTACTTGTATTATTTGATTAGGTTTAATCGGGTATATTTCGTCAAAATTCTCGGAAATTAGACTTTTTTATTAGGAGCAAAATGAATTTAAAAAAATAGAAAAAACAATAACAAAATGACATTCCACATTTCAATGGAGCTTTGCCCCACCTACAAAAGTACGAGACCATTGAAGGTATCATTTTGTTGGGGACTTATTACAAGGTTTTATATAGCATAATCACAATCAGTAGGAGTTGCGAGAGTAGTAGAAAATGATAACAAAAACAATGAATAATGCGTTTCGATTTCATACTATTTTCTGAATTCTTAATTAAGCTGTTGTTTTCGACTCGCAACTTGTACAAAACTTTATTTTAAACCAATAATTTTTTCGTTATCTTGTTCATCATGCGGTTGATGGTGGGGCAGAATCTGGCAATTGTCATTTATGGATCTTATTACTCCGCATTAATTTTGTATACACTTGCTCTGCCTGCTCCAGATCTCATCTCTCTCTCTCACTGGTTTGCTGGTAGAGAACTGTAATCTAGAATTAAGCACACCTTATGTACATCTTATTCCATGTATTGTAATCAACTTTGTGTACATTAAAAAATTAAAGATCTCTCCTAGCTCAGTGCCCAAGTGGATCTACCCTCCTATACTGCTATTGCTGCATATCTTTCAATGTTCTGATGGGAGTACCACGATTGAAACTCCTTCAAAACCTACTAGAATACCTGATCCTGATCCATCTATGGGTTTTCCGACATGCGCTTGCTTTACTCCTCTCCCATTCTCTTCACTTGACCAAGCTAGCGAAGTGGGACTGCTTTACATGACTCCCTCGATGTAAGTGAAGGTCTGTGCCCGAGCAGTGGAGACATAAAAATAGACTGATGATGATGATAACTAAAAAGGCACGACCGTAATTCCCAAAGGCACCTTACACAGCCTTGTGATACGCTATATTCTCATATGGGTTAACTTATCAGGGTCCATATGTATCACGACTAACGAGATCTGAAAACTGTAAGGAGACTTCGCGTCCGTACGATGAAAGACCCGGCTGTGTCTACTATGGAGAATTGTACAATACTAGCACGAAGCAGAATTTACTGCGAGGCAATATTTCGGTGCTGAGGGAAGAAAAGAATATTATGGTTAGTAGCGATGTGGACTGGGAATTCGAGTGACTAGGAGTGTAATGGGAAAAGACATACTAGTCTTCAGAGACCCACCGGTAGGTCTACTTGGTCCCTGAAGACTAAGCGAATTAGACAGGGAGGCATAATGTTATAATTGTTGCGGCGAGAAAGACCAGCCCCTTAGATTATGAAGAAAATAATGAAATAAGATGCAAAGAAGACAAGACGACTTAGGGTTGAAAAAAGAAGGAAGGTATTTAGAGATTCGGGGCGGAAATATAAATTAAAGAAAGAGATTGGATAGGAGGTTACAAAACTGCATAAGTAAGAAGAAGAATTTTGTGGAAAACAGAGAAATAGACATAAAGAAAGATATCTAACACAGTTTAACATAAACTCAATTAGAAATATAAAATTAAGGTTATTTTGCAGGTGACAATGAAATGTTACATGTGGGAAGATAACAAATGGAAACTTATTTATATCTTCAACAACGCAGGTTGTAGAAGTCAATGGCTGGGTACTATTGTGAGAGCATTCGGCATCAGATTTGAGAATTGCAAGGTTCTTAAGGTACCTAATTCCGTTTTTTGAATAAACTGATCGTTAGGTAGGCGTTCTTTGATCTTTTGTTTATGACTATGAATGAATATAATATAAGTCAAGGCATATCTGATACTCTTCCAGTTAAGAATCTTGTTAGTCCAGCCAGTGAATCAAAATAGCGAGACTGTTTTTCTTCTTCTTGGGGGTTGCCTCTCCAACTAGTGAAGGTTGGCAATCAGCTCTTCATTAGCCTATCTTTCGCGAGGCGGAACAGGTCTGCGGCGCTCGCGATTCCAGTCCATTCCCGAATGTTACACAGCCCCAATTTTTCACTGAGACCGATTCTTCTGTTTCCGGTGACTTTTCCCATCATAATAAGTTGGAGCAACTCATTGCGATCGTGCGTCAGAGTATGTTCTAAGTACGCCATTTACGCTTCGCGCTTTACACTTTTCGCGAGACTGTTCTGTTCAGTGACAATTGACGACAAAGATTGTTGTGCCCAAGTTAAGGAATAGGCATGATGTTTAAACGTGAATTGTGGACATCAGCGAAACTCTGTTTAATGTCTTCTAGCAACAACTTTAAATGTTTCAGGGATTCTATTCCTTCCAGAATGTCGATTTAAACCAATTAGAGCATTTATGGACACCGACGAAGGAGTACGGAAAAGTTCTGATGAGATCCGAGAGTTACTACAAGGGGAAGACATGGATGTGTTTGGAGTCTGAAGCAGAAGTCATACCAGCATAGGAATTATGAAATTGAGTCGAGGCAAATTTAGCGAAGATTCAAATAAAGAAGGGAAAAAATGTTGTTGTTCATATCATCATCGAATAAATTCGAATGTTATGCTAGTGTCATTGACACCACCGCACCGGTGACAAGCACACGGTCCACGACTAGGTCGGAACCTAACCAGACGGTCACTTTGAAAACCATTGCTGGATTTTATTAGCAAATTTACAATTTTTAGCACAGAACGACCTCGCAATGGTCTTCAATATGAACTCAATTTCGATTACTATTTATACAAGGCCCGCTCTGGTCGAATCTTATACATATTAGAATTTTTGTAATTTGACACAATTGTTCCCATTATTTATTGGTAAAGTACCTTTTATTATTATAGCGTAATTTTCCTGATTTGGCCTTCGAACTTTTATGTAATGGTTACAGATTAATTCATATTTAATGGACCTAATCACAGAACTTCGTGTAATGTAGGTTTGATTAAATGTATTTTTCATTCAGTTATGATCATGGTTAAAATGATAGGAGTGACTTTATGTGTAATAATATTCCTTTGTATAACTTGCTGTGGTGCAGCGATTAAAGCGAAATCCAAGTCAGTCGTAAGTTATCATTTTTATATGTACTTATTAATCTATTTTTTTGCAAACACATAACTCTGACAAGTGTTTGAATTCTAGAACCATGTAGCTTTAGATTTAGAATAGCAGAGGTCCCAACATGTATCCCTGTGGTACCCCATACGGTAATTCGTACAATTCTTCGCAGGGTCCTTACGTAACTAGACTTATCCGGATAGAAAATTGTAAGCAGCCATCGCATCCATACGATGAGAACCCTGGCTGTATATACTATGGCGAGTTGTATAATACTAGCAAGAAACAGAACTTGATACGAGGCAATCTTACAGTCATGAGGGAAACTAAAAATGTTATGGTCAGTATTGTTATCTATGGTGTTGGATAATGGGATAAAGGAGAATGTGCGAAAGATGATTGAATAATCGCGAATCGCCATTTACTTGGACGAATAAAATCGTCCTAGATCGCCTACCGTCGACACAATGCCAGTATTTCAAAATTGACATTGCAATCAAATTAAATGGTTCAAATTTATTTTTTAAGCATGCTAGATGAACAAATTGATTTTTTTTGACTTGGACCTGCGACCTTGTCATTCCGTGACACACTCTTATCGACTGAGTCACCACAGGCGAGTTCACCGAGCATGCACGTTAAGGTTTAATCCTGTCCACGGCTAAAAATTTAATGGTTCATTTGTTTTAGATGACCATGAAATGCTATATCTTGGAAAAGGGACAATGGAAACTGATATACTTTGTGAGCAATTTTGGCTGCAAAAGTCGATGGCTCGGAGCTGTTATGTTGCTTTTTGGTATACATTTTGAGAATTGTTCCATTGAAAAGGTGGGTATTGATATGTAATTTAAGATTAATTAGTTCTATGTTTATGAAGCCAACATTGGCTTTGACAGGATACATTTCAAAAAATATAGTCACCTAGTGGAGGTGGAGATAATGAATACAGACAAATCAATAATAATCACAACGAGTTATTTCAGTTGTTGTCTTACATTATCCAACCATGCACCATCTGGGTCTTCTTCTATACTCTTTAGAGAGCCCTTGCCGTGGTTGAAACAGTCTCCATGTCCGTTTATCTTCAACAACTCTCAGTATGACTGACTCCCCCTCTTCTGCTGTCCCTCTAACGTCTCTCTCGTTGTACCCCTTCTTATCTTTAATCCCCTTCAACATTTAGTTTCATTATAATCTTTAGTCTCGTCATATAACCCATACATGCCCAGTATTGCCCAGACAAGCTTTGCCTGAATGAATATTTTCTTTCTTTCTTCTCCTTTTAATTTCAGGGCGTACATTCATTCCAAAACATCGAAATGAACCAAATAGATCATTTATGGGGGTCCACAAGAGAGTATGGGAGAATGCTGATGAAATCAGAGAGCTACATCAATGGGAAGACTTGGGTGTGTGTGGAGGCAGAAACAGAGGTTATACCAGCCTAGGATAGTATATGTTCCGTACACTATTTCCACATCATTTTCTAGTTCTTAATTTTACGACTTTGATTAATTACTTAATATATCAATGATTTCAATAAATGTGGAGGGTAAAATATATTTTTTTTAAAGTAAACCATGTCTTATACAAATACTGAAGTACAAAATATATGAAAATTCAAATCAAAATTTCGCGTCAATCAAAGAGTCGTAGAATAAAAGTTGTTTAGGTATTTACCGACAAAGAACGAACGCTTTTCGGCTTTACATTATAGGCTTCTACTTGTTTTCACCGATTTTTCACTTAATTACAACCATTTTCCTTTATTTATTATTAGACACAAATAAAATTGTGACGAATTGCGATTTGTACGAATTGCGATTGTGTCCAATGACGCCCAAGCCACCAAATACATGAAACCTATGATTTATCCAGATTTTTTTACCTAACGCTTTTCCAGTATTAAACTCACAAAGGGGTAATTTTGCGATAATAATTTTAAGGGGACAAAATACTAAATTCCGTGCAATTTGCCGAGTGTGCAATATTCGCGGTTGCATTAAGTATTTATTTTAATGGCTGCACCACTCTGCATACTGCAGCGTAACCCAGGACACACAAATCCTACTTTAGACATGACAAAAGTAATATTTGTAGGTTAGGTAATTTTAATTTCTTTTCTATCTAATACCCAGTTTATTTAACATAAGAAGCATATATTATGTTATATTGCAAGTAAATACTTTTTGTGCACCTATAACTTGGAATATACCTACCTATAACTAATAATTGGAATTGAAACTGCGCTCCATACAAAAATGGGCAATCTCCTTTGTCCATTGTTTTCCGAGCGAGATGATTTTGTCTCAGTAGCAATATCGATTCACTATTATATATATATTTTTGTTAAATAAAAAAATTACAGTAAAAATTGTGAAAAACTTAATTCGATAGCGATCGCGAATCAATAGTAGCACCTCGATATCGCAGTGTAGTAACACCACAGAGCGGCCGGCGGACGAGGAGCATTGCGATGCTCGTGTGGAAGTCTAGAGACATACTATGTAGTAACACCTCAGAGCGGCCGGCGGACGAGGAGCATTGCGATGCTCGTGTGGAAGTCTAGAGACATACTATGTAGTAACACCTCAGAGCGGCCGGCGGACGAGGAGCATTGCGATGCTCGTGTGGAAGTCTAGAGACATACTATGTAGTAACACCTCAGAGCGGCCGGCGGACGAGGAGCATTGCGATGCTCGTGTGGAAGTCTAGAGACATACTATGTAGTAACACCTCAGAGCGGCCGGCGGACGAGGAGCATTGCGATGCTCGTGTGGAAGTCTAGAGACATACTATGTAGTAACACCTCAGAGCGGCCGGCGGACGAGGAGCATTGCGATGCTCGTGTGGAAGTCTAGAGACATACTATGTAGTAACACCTCAGAGCGGCCGGCGGACGAGGAGCATTGCGATGCTCGTGTGGAAGTCTAGAGACATACTATGTAGTAACACCTCAGAGCGGCCGGCGGACGAGGAGCATTGCGATGCTCGTGTGGAAGTCTAGAGACATACTATGTAGTAACACCTCAGAGCGGCCGGCGGACGAGGAGCATTGCGATGCTCGTGTGGAAGTCTAGAGACATACTATGTAGTAACACCTCAGAGCGGCCGGCGGACGAGGAGCATTGCGATGCTCGTGTGGAAGTCTAGAGACATACTATGTAGTAACACCTCAGAGCGGCCGGCGGACGAGGAGCATTGCGATGCTCGTGTGGAAGTCTAGAGACATACTATGTAGTAACACCTCAGAGCGGCCGGCGGACGAGGAGCATTGCGATGCTCGTGTGGAAGTCTAGAGACATACTATGTAGTAACACCTCAGAGCGGCCGGCGGACGAGGAGCATTGCGATGCTCGTGTGGAAGTCTAGAGACATACTATGTAGTAACACCTCAGAGCGGCCGGCGGACGAGGAGCATTGCGATGCTCGTGTGGAAGTCTAGAGACATACTATGTAGTAACACCTCAGAGCGGCCGGCGGACGAGGAGCATTGCGATGCTCGTGTGGAAGTCTAGAGACATACTATCATCTTTCGTGTTTTCGAGTTGATTTTTTTATATTAAAAACTGAACTTTTTATTATTCAAGTTTACTTTATAATTCATGAGGGCTAATCATCACGGGAAAGCAACCACTAAAAATCATGTTGTTTCTGCACGTCAACAGTACAAGTACGGTGGAATACAAAGAAAGGTGTAGGTACAGGAGAGTTTTTAAGGTTGAGATTTTCTCAAAAACTACTTGACCTTTCGACTTTTGACTTGGGTCGCGTGAGAGTCATTAAAATGTAACACCATGTATGTACCACATGAAGCAGTAAATTGATTTGATTTGATTTGACCTATTGCAAAAAATCGTTCACTGTTTGATAGATAAAAGTTAAACCTATGTAACTGTAAAATAAATATTAAATTCTGTCCAGTAGTTTTTGAGAAAATCTCAACCTTATTGAGGCTGTCTGTATATATCTCTGTCTTCGACTGTATCTATTTACAATTTACTTTGAACTACAATACAAGCTCTAGGGTGCTCAAAGTTTAGAAACTTACAATTTACCAAACTTAAAACATTAATCTAAGTCTTTAGGGGAATTTCTACAATTTCGTGCTCTCTGAGCGTTTGGAGCTAAATTTTTAGTCTAAAAAGTTTCCCCATAAAATCACTACGTGACTGAAAACTTTGAGAACCCTGTTTTCAGCGAGTTGAGTATAAAGTGGTTCCCAAAGTGATACAACGGCTAAACTTTGAAATTATGTAACTACTCTCACTTAAAACGCGAACAAAGATTATTCGAGTTGACTTCTAATGAATTGAATTAACAAACATTGAAGAACATTCAATTGTTATTTACTTCCTTCCACATTCGGTACAGTTTACATGTCATTAGACACAGTTTGGTGGAAGACTGGTGGCCAAGCTAGGAGTTCTCCTGTGTTTACATAAAACTCAATGGCCCTTAGCGATAAAACTGCTAAACGGTGTCTTCTTCTTTCTAGCCATCCTCTACCAAATTCTTGGTGTAGGCCTCCTTCAATCGCTTCCATTCCGATCTGTTTTGGGCAGTGAGAGTACAGTTGATGCCCGATATCTTCTTTATATCTTCGTCAGTGTCCGTACGTCATTGCATCAGCGGCTCCACTGAAAACCAGCGCTGCAGTAATGTCCAATTACTGCAGCACATGCTGAGCTGGATACCTGTTTGACACCACACCACTGCAATACGTATCTCTTTTCATTGTAATTTTTATTCTATGTGTCTCTTATGTACTGTGCTCTGTGTGTGTGTCAAATAAATGTTTTCTATTCTATTCTATCTTTCCATCTCATCTGTGGTCTGCCAACTGGTCTTTTCTGTTCCCAGGGTCTCCAATCAAGAACGGATCTACACCAAGAATCGGTTTTTCAAGCTATGTGTCCTGCCCATTGCCATTTAAGCTTCGCCACCCGTTTTCGATGTCTTAATTTGACTAAATTAATTTCGATCACATGGGGTACAATCCCAAATAGCGTGACAAAATACCTTCAAAAAGCAACTTTGACGGTAGATAAGTTTCCGAGGGTCGAATGCATTATATTAATAGTTATACTTATAATAATAACACAAGTTAAATAACTACAAATAACGTACAGTTTCCCATGCGTGGAGATTTATTGAGAGTGGAAACTAAGTTTTGAGAGATACCGACTAGAAGTTAAGACAACAAGTGACTTTTGTATTAGGACAAACTTCTCGTCACCCATGGGAATCAAATCTATCCACGGGACGCTTTTTTCCAAAAGAACTACTGTTCCCTAAGACGAAAATGGAGGAAGGCCACCCTGTATATCCGATCTGATCGTAGCTCTGTTGGAAAATAGCATGCCACGGAATGGCGAAGTAGTGACGAACATTTTTCTGCATTATATTATGACGTTTATGCGATTTATAGGGTTCCGTACCTCAAGAGGAAAAAAGGAACAAATATAGGATCACTTTGTTGTCCGTCTGTCCATTTGTCTGTCAAACAAGACAAACTCGTGGACGGATCAAGTTCAAATTACTAAGGTCTGCAACCTCATGCAGCCGTTAAAAAATTAAACTTCTCCGTCATCTCAGTTTCAATTTTTAAAAGTTACTCAGTTACTTGGAGAGCTCGATGGCTCAGTGGTTGGGTCAATGGACTTGCAATACGGAGGTCCCAGGTTCGATTCCCAGCTAGGGCAGCCATGTACCAATGAGTTATCCTCGGTTTTTTCGATGGAAAAACTTACGTACATTTACCGAGTGCTCTCAAAGACGGTGAAGGAAAACATCGTGATGAAACCTGCATGTCGTAGAAGAAGAAAAAAAATCTAAGGCATGTGAAATCCGCCAACCCGCACTGGGCCCGCGTGGTGGATCATGGCCCGAGCTCCCTCGATGTAAGGGAAGGTCTGTGCCCGAGCAGTGGGGCAATATAAATAGACTGATGATGATGATGACTCAGTTACTTACAGCTTCAATGGTCTCGTAGTTTTGTAGGTAAGCTCCATTGAAATGTGGCAATGTCATTTTTTCTCATTAGTTCAGACAACTGAACTAGTGGGAATAAACGGAGAATTTGTGCGGGTACTTATTGGATGAACTACTGGTTCGTGTGTCCCACAAGCAACAAAACCCTCCCCACACCCAATAGCGGACAAGTTTCCGGCAACCGCTGAACTTTGATTAATAAATGGCACTACAGCTCCAGCCAGTTCTTTTGTGCCGCAATGTAACTGGATTAAAACTTACTGTGTTAGACTCTTTGTCCTATACTGTTCTATGAAAGACTAATAGGTTAGTTTGATACGGCTATAGATAAGTATTATACCTCCTAGTAAAATTAAGTAATAACATTAGGCAAGTTAAGAGTATTCCATGAGCCAACTAGCGCCGCCAATCTTATCTTCCAATTTAATCAATTTGATTAAAAAAGCTATGTACACAATCTTTATTAAGATAAACACTATTTTTTAATATACAATACATGGCATAATTGCGACAAGCTAAGCTGTAGTTCTTAAATGTGCCAAAAACGGCCGTTTTCCGCAATTATGCGAACTACAACTTACCGACATTGAATCACGTTATAAATAAGCATTTAAAAAATAGTATTTATCGTAATAAACATTATGTACATGTATTTTTTTGCTCTAACGAAAAGATAAACTAGATTTATAATATATATAGAGACCAACTTAACTTTGCCAATATCAAAATATTATGTCCATACATCGACGTAGTCCTGATTAGTTGATCATTTGCAAATATAATTTTGGAGGATGTAATTCCAAAAGACATTGCCACATTTCAATGGAGCTTTGCCCCGCCTACAAAACTACGTGACCATTTAAGCTGTACCTATCATTTTGTTGGGGACTTATTACATAATCATAATCAGTATCATTTTCTACTACTCTCGCAACTCCTATAGTAGAATAACAAAAACAATGAATAATTCGCTTCGATTTCTTACTATTTTCTGAATTCTTAATTACGCTGTTTTTTTCGACTCGCTATCATATCCATTGAAATGTGGCAATGTCTTTTGAGATTACGTCCTCCAACCAATAATTTTAATAAAAAACGGAGATATTTTTACATTTATTCGTTATCTTGTACATCTAGTGACCGCTAGGGTTGATGGTGGGGCAGAATCTGGCATTGTCATTTATATTTTTCGATTTTTTTTTCCTTTACTTGTAAGTTGTAGGTACCTATAGTAAGACCTAGCTTCGTGTGTGTAAGTGTATCTATAAATCAATCAGTCTACGGCTCAATGTGTTTTATGGCCGTGGATGTAGGCTGTAGCCATCAAACGCATTGACGTCCACAAAACCTTCCATTATCGGGAAATTGAAATCTTATTTAATGGAAATCGAATGTGGTCCCTTTCGCGATAAATAGGCAATAAGCTTAAATAACTGGGCGATACTACTATTGCGTAATAATACCTACGCATAGGTCTAGTCTGTCAATACAGACCACTTACCCAATAGACATGAAATCGGTACAAATGACATTGCCACATTTCTATGGAGGTTTGCCCCACCTACAAAACTATATAAGATAACAAAAACAATGAATAATTCGCTTTGATTTCATACTATTTTCTGAGTTTAACTTGTTCATCATGCGGTTGATGGTGGGGCAGAATCAGGCATTATCATTTGCAAGCTAAAAATTCTGTCCACGATGAGCGCATAGAGACGAAGCCGACAGGGGTGACGTATTAAAGAGATGCGTCCATGTCGATAATATCTCTAGGTTACACGTGTCGCGAAACAATTTTGCGCTCATGTGAGGGCAGACACGGGCTCTCCTGTTACAGGCCTATGGGGTAAGTGGTCAGTGCTATGACTGCTCAAGGCTTCTGTCGCGGCGGCAAGACATAATTTGAAATCGTGATTCTAAGATATAATATACTCTTCAACAAAGTTAAATACAGTCTTTCTTATCAGGTAACAAAACTGTATTGATTTTAGTTACTTACTCTGCTGGCTCAGCGACCCGAAGTGGGTCTTGGTCAAAGTGGGGGCTCTGACCGCCCATGGCCCATGGCAGAAACGACAACGGGGAAGGTGGCAGTATGCAATGGCCGCGCGCTGCCGCGTCGGGAGGTTCTGGGAGGTGAAGCACACATCTTCCGGGACGGGCCTCGGGCAAGTGCTAAGGGGGCACCGGAGCGTTCCGTAGCAGAACCCGGAGCCCTCCGAACAGCACGAGGTAGGCCGAGGGGGTTTTAGTGGGTACAAATCCCACATAACCCGTCCCCAGGAGGTCAGGTATCTTTTAAAAGATTTCCTCCTCGTTAACATAAAAAAAGGGGCTTGGCCTCCGAAACGAGAATACGCCAGTCGTTGCGGTCCTGCCCCGTATCGCGCCACGTGTGTGCCTGCAGTCGGCCCAGAGCCCTCTCGACTTCATCCCTCCAGCGATATCTAGGACGCCCGACTGGTACGCCCGACCGGTCGTCCCAGGTATGCTCTCTTCGCCGCACGATCGTCTCCCATTCCCTCGACGTGACCGAGCCAGCGGAGTCGGGCAGCTTTTGTCTCACCGATGATATTGAGTTCGGTTTAAGTATTTTATTAATGGACTCGACAGTTCGTCATTTGCCAATGTCATGTTACAGAAAATTCAATATATTCAATAGTCTTCTATCTTCCTCCAGGGGAGTCGCAGTAGCGTCTTCACCCTGGGTAGCCGCGTCTTCATGTCTTCATCCAGAGTATTTAGATCATCAATCAAATCACCCATTTGTATCTGACAGGATACCAAGGTATAAGTAGATGAGAAACCTGTCACAAACACCTTTTTCATCTGATTGAAAATAATGGTAATGTCATTTTTCACTTGAATGCGAGAATGCGAATGATTTATGAATCAGTCAATTCCGTGAATATGACGACGTGGGGCTGATTTCAATACGATTGCGATTCACCAAACAGCCCGTGGCCTAGCTTTCACTTGCGTTAACGCTAATAGAATAGAAAAAAAAGTGTAGGTACTTGATTACGATTTTGATTTTGACTGCGTTGACGTAGAAGTTTGATTTTTTCACGGCTGCATGAGGTTGCAGACCTGAGTAATTGGTATTGATTTCAATTTGATCCGTCTACGCGTTTCTTGACAGATGGACAGACAACAAAGTGATCCTATAAGGGTTCCTTTTTTCCTTTTGAGGCAGGGAACCCTATAAACGGCAGATCTACCATTGTTAGATCGCCTGTTAGTGATTCTATGGGATAAAAAAACTAACTCGTGTATAAATAGTATTTATTAAATATTTGTACCACCATCACTTTTCACCCTATAAAAATCAATGTACAAACTAGCTATTGCAAAAAATTATCTACGTACCTACTTTCTTAAATATTCAGTACCATACACCAACAGTTACATTAGAACACACAGTTAATTCTTCTAAACACACAAATTACAATAAATGCCTACTTAATGAATATTTTATTTGGTACTGGCGTCCTTTGGACAAAGTATAAAACCAAACTATAAAATTAAAAAGTTACATATTAATTAAAAGCTAATCATTAAGTTAATTAATATTACGGCCACTTATCCTAAGCTACTAACTCGAATAAATTACAATAAAAAACTATCTTAATTAATTAACAAACAGTGAATTATTCCCTTTTATTCCAACACTCAATTATAAAACGATCCAAAAATCAACTTTAGGATAAATTGAAATAAAACCTAATTTATACTTGCACCTCTCGTTGATTTTCAACCATGCTAGTGACCACATTTTGAGCAGTTTTGCCAACTATCTCATCTTTTTCCAGCAACACCCTATTGATAATGTTGGCACAGTCCTTGTTTTCGATTATACTGACGTGGTTACCTTCTAAATAATGCACGGTGACACTTTCACTGCACTTATCCAAGCCATAGTTCTCCTCTACGACTACTAGAGGCGGAGATTCCTTCGGACGCAAAAGGATAATAGGAGATTTCAGCTTCCTGATATCCTTATTCAGTGTCATAACAGCTTTAAGGCGATCAAAAGTAACCGAAGATATAGCTGCTATGAAATTATTGGAGTATTTAGATTGGACTGGAGAAACTTTAATAGCGTAATCGATCCTCTCTTCGTGGCTTTCGATGGTATTCAATTTTTCCATTAAAGTCTTTGTGATTTCATTGTTGGGTGCGACAACGTCAATGGTGTGGCAGATCAAATTGTTCTGGAGTTGAGTGTCATTTTTGAAGCTGATGGTCATAGTCAGGAGGGCGTGGAGGAAGTCTGGAGAGCCGTCGATGCAGAACACCACGCCTCGATGACCTGGGAGGGACGAAAATGTTTATTAAGGCTTTGTATGCGCGTATTTTCATCTTCTCAGGGTAGCAATGACACCTGCAATAGGCTAGTTGACTAATTTTTATTATTATTGCATCAATCAACTCTCATGCTCCTGCTGAAGAGAACTTGTGAAATCAGTTTTGCGATATCTCAATTAATACCGAAGATATAAGCGATTAAGTCAAATTGTGGGGGGATGCTCCATCTCTTTTATGCAAAACGGTCTTTAGTATGAAATTTGTATGGCGCTACCATGGTATGACGTCATACCGTGGTAGCGGTACAATACGTCGTGTACTGTTTCTGTCTCTTTCTAACACAACTTTTCTAAATGCCTGTAGTTACTTCATTTTTAAACTAATTTCAATTTTGATTTCACAGTTTACCATGAATTTGTGTCTATTTTGTAATAATAATGAAAAACATTTAATTTTCGATACTTGTCAACTAGCCTATTCTGGAGTCTATAGGCGATGTTTATTAGGAGGGTGTTGCGGAGAGAGCGGATTATTAAAATAAATATGTAATATATGTGGACTGGGTTTATTTAAACAGAAAAATAATGGTTATTTACAAGATAATTTTAGATAAATATTTATAAACTGTAAAATGAGATAATCAATCATTTAAATCGAAATCCGGTGAAAAAGTGCCGAGTGACAGCTTTTCTTTTTAAAAATATACCGATTAATTTTAAATTCAGGCGGCCAACTACGAGATGCGACTAAAAGAGACCGCATCATAACACTACCCGGGGGGCCCGGCATAAAAAAAGGTTGAAAACCCCATTGCTTATATGAGCAAATCTGTTACCGGTCCTCAAAGAAATTACTCTTCTTTCTACTTTCTATGGAGATAATGTTCACTTACCAGCGCTTTCCAATTTGTGAGCTAATTCCAATAGGACGGCACATCCAAAGCTGTACCCGAGTATCCTGAAGGGGGCTCCGGGCGCTAATCTTGTTCTCACCGACTGCAACCAAAATGGCAAAAGTTAACTTTTAGTTAAGAATTCTAGATCACAATCCGCGATCTCAGTTCTTCAGAAATTAAAAGCGGTTGTTCCATTGATCTCCTATAAACAACTAGATACACAAATTTTAAAAACGTCCAAATAAGGGTCCATTGTTAACGTCCAAATAAAGTCCAATAAAGCAAATGGTCCTTTCATCCGTTTGGACCTTCTTTGCGCTCGGACATTTTTAGAAGGCATACTGTGTATAGTTGTTTATAAGAGATCAATGGATTTTTCAAAAGATTGTTGGGCCACACTTAGGATCCACTTATTCACACGGGGTTTTATTCATCCTTTATCAAACCAAGGAATGGAATCTGTCGGCATATGTTTCACCCGTAATCGGTATTTCTCATTCTGACTACTTTTCGCGGTAACAAAAGCTTAGTCGCAAACTCGCCCACAAAATATCTGGTCCGCGGGCGAGTTTCCCTTTTGTAAATTTTCACGTAGTAAACTGGCCCACATGCTTTAATGATACTGGGCGAGTTGCTTACGGGCGAAAATTAGGCTACTTCTCAAAGCGACTATTTCGCAGACTGTCTACCTTTTCTTGAAAAACGTCCTCTTCCCAAAATCACCACATACCTCGAATACTCGACTGGCCATTTGATCCAAGGTCTCGTTTTTGTGCTCGACACCAAGTTGCAACACGCATGCTTTAGTCTTCAGCCTGCGACATAGAGACTCCAAAGCAGACGCTGCACCTTCTATACCAGGTATCAGGAACATTATATCCTCTGTGTCATGAATGGCCTCTTCTCCCTGCAAAGGCAAAATTTCATTACAGGTTGTATGAGTACCACATTGTACAATAACATCATCATCATCAGCCCGTATCAGTCCACTGCTGGACGTAGGCCTCACCCAAAGCGCGCCACTCAACCCTACTCTCGGCCATCTGCAACCAGACCCTGCCAGCAATCTTGCGAAGGTCATCCCTTCATCTGGTCGGGGGGCGTCCCACACTACGTGTACCCGTTCGTGGCCTCCATTCGAGAACTCGTCTACCCCATAGGTTATCGGTTCTACGACAGATGTGACCAGCCCACTGCCACTTCAGTACTGATTCTATGAGAGATGTCAACCACTTTTGTCTTCTGGCGGATACTCGTAGAATGACATATCCAGGACGTATTTGATAAGGTGGATCTTTGAAAAAACGTGAATATTGTCAGGGTGGACAGCGTATGAGTATGTCCATGACTTACAGTCAGTACGCTCGTATTTTGCCCATTTTTTATCTTAAAACAATCCCATTATTTAAGTAAATATGCTGTTTTCAGTCCACTAACCCATCATAATTCTGCTTAATACATCATCATCATCAGTCTATTTATATCGCCCCACTGCTCGGGCACAGACCTTCCCTTACTTACTGCTTAATACAATCATTCTAAAATAGTTTCTCACCTCAGAACCATCGCTGACCATAGTTGGCATGAAGATAATAGGCTCCGAAATAATTTTCTCATCGCCGAAGTTTCTCATGAGGACCTTGAGTCCAGCTGTGCCATCTACTACTATCGGACGAGCAGCTGATGTTGAAGCAGCTTCTTCGCGTTGAACTGTTAGTTCCACAAGCCTAGAAGGACGTTAGGTTTATATACAATTAGCAGTAGATTAGAATCGGATAGGACATATTAGAGCCGACTCATGGGCGTACCCAGGTTCTGGGCCAGGGGGAGGCAAATCAGATTTTTTATAAGCTAGGTGCTTATAGAAAGAACGAACGCGCCGCGTAATTTTTAGTTGTAAAAATATTGTATTGCAAACAAATGGCAAAAAATTCGTTTTCTTAATTTTTTTCGATAAAAGTACTAGATAGGATACTTAGTAGGGACGTCAACATTGTCCAGGGGGGGGGGGGGGGGAGCTGCCCACCCCTGCCCCTACCTGGGTACGCCCATGGGCCGACGCACAATGACACGGCGCGGCGCCGCGCCGTACCGTCGCCAGTCGGGGCGTGTTACTTAGTAATAGGTTAATAGCTAATGTTTACGGCGTACATGAAAAATGTGGAATATATCCCAACCCAAGATATTCTCATTCGGATCCCTACCAGAATGGGTGAATTTAAAAGAAGCAGTACAAAGCTTCGGGACCAGTATCGCATCACCGAATTGCCCTCCAATTCTGCTAAGATATTCGGCTAACCGAGTCGAATCGCTGCGTCTTCAGTATACTAGTATATGTTGACCCAGTCTCAGCCAACTTCGTCGTCCGTCACATTAAGCCGCTGTCCCGCCGCTGCGCACGAAGAGGCTACGCACGTGTGTTAAGCTTCGCTTTGCAAGAGACATGAAATCGGTACAGCGGTGGGACAGCGCCGGGGCAAACTTATACTGGTAGCAATGTGATTCGATTCCGATTTGGAGCTGAATATCTTAGCGTAATCGGGAGGTTGGTGTTGCATAATATGTGTCTATAGGTACCGAGTTGTGTGGATTAATTTATAAAGAGAAACTTAAATAAACAACAATAAAAACGCATACCTTGCAAAAGTCAGAGTTCTGATGTCCTGAGCCGTGAGGAATATCTCAAACTCTCTTTCGAGGGTCTGTTTAATTTCCACTGCCATCATACTGTCCATACCCAACTCAGCTAGCGACACTTGCTGCGATACTGTCTTCAGATCCTTGATACCTTAAATTACGAATTCATACTATGAACCATTACGTCATAATTAAATACAAGAACTAAGACGCTATAGTCATCACAGAATGACAAGTGAAGGAACTTTTCCCCGGCAGTGAGATATCGTGGACTAAACAAGCTGAAATTATTTCAAAAAACTAAAAACGCAACAGCAAAAAAAACTATACCCTTTTGATTTTTTTTATACCCTATGACACTCCCGTAATCAAGACGAATCTAACGATACCTCATACACCAAAATCCATCAAACCGTTTAGGCTACAGGATGGCAGGAAGGAATAGTCATACATACATAAAGTCGAAAAACATTACCCTCCTTTTGGGGCAGTCGGGTAAAAAGACGCGACCATTGATTTCGAATTTGAAGAATAATTTGTTGCCTCCATTGATCTCCTATAAACAACTAGATACACAGTCTGCCTTCTAAAAATGTCCGAGCGCAAAGAAGGTCCAAACGGATGAATGGTTCATTTGCTTTATTGGACATTATTTGGACGTTAACAATGGACCCTTATTTGGACGTTTTTTAAATTGTTTTAGTAAGACCTTTGTGTATCTAGTTGTTTATAGGAGATCAATGGAGGCAACAAATTAATATGTGAGTAGTTTAGTCGTGATTACTTAAACTTTAAAGCATCATAGCCCTATTATTTTCTGGAGTGATGAGGATCGCTGATGATAGAAGATGTTCTGACAATACGCCACTGTTCATCTTATCCACTTGGAGCTGTAACTCCACAGAGAGTTCTAGAGAGGAAAACACAATTTGTTACACAAAACCTTCTTACCCATGATTTGTGCAACAGCATCAACAATGTTTCCGCAACCAGATCCGCCTGCTTTCTTCTCCGCTACCACAATAGATGATACTATAGGAGCCTTTTGCTTCATGAATTTATCCAGGGCTTGAAGACACGAAGATATTCTTTGTTGTAGGGTACCACCAATTTCAAGTTGAACGTCTTCGTCTTGCATGTCAGCGACTAGACCCACCTAAAAGGCAATGCCAAATGTTAAATACTATTTTGTTAATGCTTATTTATAATTCAATGTCGGTAAGTTGTAGTTCGCATAATTGCGAAAAACGGCCGTTTTTGGCAAAGGAGAAAGTTCATCGCAGGCCCACCCTTGATAGAGCTGTACTGTTATTGAGACAATATTCAATATTCATCACATAATTTTCTACCTCGGTTAGATAGAAATTGTACTGGGAAATTATTCCATTCATATTTACAAATAAATTAGTAATAGGTATATCGACTTTTATTCCATTTTGAATGCGTCATTTCCTGATCAACTACTCAAAATGGCTCTTATCAATAAAATTGTTTATCGATGGCTTAACTTTACAGTCGCTAAACCACCGATTTTGTATTACGAAGTATGACGTAAAGCACAGCCTAATCTTTAAGTCATGTTGATCGCAACGAGCCAAGAAGCATCTATATCACAGAACACTATGATCTATATTGTGCTAAACTCCTTGAATATAATTTCAATTTTAAGCAAAGAGAATGTACTACTACGTCTTGGTATAAAATGTTTATTACGATAAATATTATATACTTACATCACCAACAGCACCCCATTGCACGGCTAGAGCTGGTAAGCCTAGTTTGTTTCTCCATTCACAGATTCTCTCCATCACAGAGTTGGAGAAACCGTAATTGGTTTGACCAGCATTACCACGACCACATGATACTGATGAGAAGACAACGAAATCCCTGTAGCAGAAACAAAATACATCGAAATCTTTTTGCGACAATAAGACGATTCATTTGTAATGTCTCTGATTAAATTAATGTTTTAAAGGGGGCTTTTGAAAATGGCGCGAAACGACGGTTGCGAAATTATTTGATAATTTTCAGTTTAATGTCTACAGTGGGTGTTTTGTGTTTAAATCACGTTAAATTAATCAGAAAATGTTCGCGAATGACAGTATGGTGAACTTATTGGAGGATTAATGCAGGATCTGAAGTTTGGCACTATGGTCAAGAGTTCCCGCTACATGCTCGGGAGTGAACGTGACTGTCGAGCTGCTTCGTTCAGAGTGACGACGCTACGGCGTCTCCTCTGGATGAAGACATGAAAACGCGGACACCCAGGGTGACGACGCTACGGCGACTCACTTGGATGAAGAGAAGATTACTTATATGATATTTTGAATATTATGTAACATGACATTGGCAAATGACGAACTGTCGAGTGCATTAATAAAATAAATAAATAATAATGTTATAAAGACTGCACTAGGTGGTTTTAGAGAATAGGCCTTTTGTTTTTCGTTATATTGTTATAATTTTATTTTTTGTTAAACTTTATATTTTCATATGTTTATGGTTTTTTTTGTGGATCTAAATGATAAATACCTATTCTATAATTTCCTGTTACATTGATTTGTTACTGTAAATTAATATCTAGGTTAATTTAGATAAGTAGATAGGTAGTTTTAATTAAATTTTAGTTTGTTTCTTGTTCATTTGTAAAAATTATTTTTGGCTGATGGCCTTATGGCTGAAGCCATAATGAATTAAAAAAAATTGCACTAGGTGGGTTTTGTTCTCATAAAGAAAATGTAAGGTAGAATTTAATATTTACCTCAATTTAGGGCACAGTTTCTTTGACAGCTTATCTAGGTGCATAGTGGCCAGTGCTTTTGGTCCGAACGATGTTTTGAATGTCTCTGGTGTCTGATTTTGGAATACTGAATCCTTTAGAACAACAGCAAGATTGAAAATGGCTTCGACTTGTCCCATCGCGTTGGCCATCTTCAGCATTTCCTCGCAGCCAGATTCAGTAGTGACGTCATGTACGGAAATCTGTATTTCAGCGCCGTAGGATTTCCATGCCCTATTGAAAATATTGATTAATTTGTGAGTCTAATGCTTGTGTGTGAAGGTAAGCGTTAGTCACAATGTGATCAAGGACTTTAATAACTTGGATCCTGTCAATCAACATCGGATTTGCGAAGGTACGAAAGAACTAAATCAACACATCTGGCAGATACGGCAGGTAACACACTTAAAATCACTACTCCAAAAATTAATGATAGCCATGCCCCCAGACATGACCACAGAATACCAAGGCATTTAATTAAGCCCTTTTTCTTCTTCTTTTTTTTACCCAGGTAAAACCACGCCCGGGGGAGCGTGTTGGTTATGTCGGGCTCACCGCCCTGAAAGGGCAGCATACCGACTAAACGTCCTGGGGTGTTCCACCTCGTGCCATTCTTGCCGAGCCACGGGAAACTGTGATACATCCGCGACCCGACTGGCGCCCCGAGCACTCCCCATTGTGGGCTGTACTAGCCCACAATGTATAATCCATTCATCCATCACCTTCCTCCTCCCCGTCTGAGCCTCGAGCCATTCGGGCGCCGTGCGGTTCGCGCACTGCGTCCGTGGGCCCGGGCCCTTACTTAGGCGGCGGCACCTCGTACACTCCGGAACGCTTGGCACCGCCTCGTACCACCCCATGGCGCGGATTTCTTTCTTGCCAACCTTTCTCTCAGCCATTCATACATCTTCTGCGTACATTTAATTAAGCCCTGAAAATAATAAGAGAAATATAAAATTATTACCTCAATCTCGACGATTGGTATCCATTGGTGATACCCTTGCGGGATGTAAGCAGTAGTTTCCTCGCGCCTCTCATGATGAGCCAGTCAGCCAACTCAAGTCCGAAACCGCCAAGTCCGCCTACCACTATGTAGATATTATCTTCTTGGCACATGTATCTGAAATACGTTGTAATATATAAGTGATTGCTTTTACCAGAGCCTAAACTGACTCCAATATTTTAGAACATTGCTATCCGCATAATTTTTTCATCCTTGTACTCAATTCTAGAACTCCATTCGTGGTTCAATGACACTGAATTCTGATCAATCAATCGTTTACTGCTGGTAAAACTAATACAGGAAGGTCCTGGGAGGTAGGTTAAGCACTTTCCTGGTCAGACCTTAAGTAATTAATTGATGCACCGGTATGTTCCATTGGAGATTTGAGCCCTCCGAAAAACACAAGATCGAGGGATTTTAGTGAGAATCCGTACTCTCCTGAAGTGGAAGGTGACCACTTGCAATGAAGTGGTCAATTTGGCAGTTTTCCTTCCCTTATATTATTATACAAAAATATAATCCCACCTCGGCTGTGCTTCAACGGGGAATATTGCTGGTTTCACTGGTCTGTTTGAGCGCTCTTCGTCGCGGATTTTAATGATGACCTATAAAAGAATAAAACCATCAAAAATGTTATCTAGAATTCTAGAACTTAAATAATAACGAAAATAATACGGCCCGATTATTGGGCCTAGATTCCTAGAGATTCAATCACCCAATTATCTATACAGGACCGAGACAATTAGTAGCGTTGAGAGAGTATTTGGTGTCGGTGGCTGGGGTCTATTTTGGTTCGCTTAGCGGATAGGGTTTAAGTCCATCTTCAGCATTACTTACCTTGCCAATATGTTTACCAGCTGCCATATAACGGAAAGCAGTTTCAACTTCATGCTTCTGGAATATACAGTAAGTAAGGGGGCGTACTGCACCGCTTTCGATACCAGTCAGGAGAAGATCTTGCAGCCTCTGTTGAAGGATAAAATTGGTGAATTCTTAGACATGAATATAACAAAATTTAATTTATCGATTTGAGTAAGTACCTACCTTTCTGAAATCAAAGCTTTGGTCGAAGATGTAGTCCAACATGATGCCGTGGAAGGAAGTTTCTTTCAAGAAGAAGTACATGCCAATAGCAGTATTGTTGCTAATGTCAAACTTGCCGATCTCGAGGAAGCGACCGCGATAAGCCAAACATCTGACAGAAGCCTGCAAAAAATACATGTATTATAACATAGTTATATTGTTTTGCGCGTTGGCAATGGAACGTAGCATATTGGGCGTGAGGAGAACGGACCGTGTCCGAAACACAACCCTGCGATCGATTACTGGCGTAGCAGACGTGGCCCGCAAAGCAGCTACATTGAAGTGGAACTGGGCCATGTGTGCCGCATGCAGCCGGACCAATGGGCCCGGACTGTCACAGAATGGGTACCATCGGACGGTCGCCGGCGTCGGGGCAGGCGTAGGTGGAGAGACTATATCGGTAGATACAGGGATGGGAGTCTGGAAGAGGCTCAGGACAGGGATGGATGGAAGAGGAGGGGGGAGACCTTTGCCCAGCAGTGGGACGATATATAAGTTAACAAAAAAATTATTGTATTGACCATTGAATACATACACGATGGACTTGTATAGCTATCACGCGTTGTACAGGAAAACATAATGGTCAATTACCTGAAGTTTCTCATCTGACAATGAGTTAAGAACCAAGTCTACACCCTTGCCGTTAGTTTCCTTGCGGATCATGTCTTCAAAGGAAGTATCACGGGAGTTACCGATGTGGCTATCTGCAATGAGAAAATCATAGATATATCCAAGGAGTGTGGACAATTCAAATCTGCAAATCTCCTGATTCTTAAATCAATTACCTATATCGATAGTCCCGTAGAACAATGTCGCTTGTGATCATAAAGCAAAAGTAGTTTTTTGATTATTTAAGCATCCTAAGGTGCCAAGCTTCATGGCATAATTTTTATTTTTTCTGTATTCTATCTTATTAATGAGATACTCAGTAGAACAACGTAGCATAAGATTTTTTCTACGCAGAACAATGAAGCATGTTCAGACGCGACTTTGTGAGCGCGGCCCGCGCCGCGCCTCACATGCAGGTGCGCCGTTGTTCGCGGCAGGGAGGTCGTTTTGTCACGCTGTTTTAAAAGTTGTGTTTTACGGGAATTTGTACAGTATTTTTTTAAATAATCATCATGCCTCTATCAAGATCATAATATATTTTATTCTTAGCACTTAAAAAATAATTTTCACCACGAAATATTCAATATGAAGCAGAGGACAATGAGAACGAAATTTCTTTACAAGCAAATTCTGTGGATACCGGTAAGTATTAAATCACGATTTACTAAATTTATAATAACTATAACAGTTATGTTCTATTTTATGTTACCTGCTTGCATGTTTTTCTGTTTATTTGATTTTATTGCTAAATTACTTTAATGTATCGTCTCAAAGTAATATACTACAATATTCTATGGAATAAACTATAATTAAAATACAGACTTAATAAACAGAATAAAATGATTCAAAATGCGGTTATGTTCAACAGCAATAGAATAAATACAACGACAAAAATATTTTTATTACGTGGTATTATAAGTAGATAAGACATTTTTCGTCGTTAGTTGTAAAGACAAATGGTGTAGCTTGTGTATATACGACGTTGTTCTCCGAACTCAAATGAACAAAATAACATCGTATGTGCACAAGCTACGATTTTCTTTGCAATCGCTTTTTATATGCGACAATGTTCGACTTTTAATTTTGAGAATACACATGATATTTTTTTTTAATCCGCGGCGAATTATACATTTTGATTATTTATAATACCTCCTTGATTTCCAGTTTAGTAGTAAATCATAAACTCTGTTTTTTTAGATTTCCATGGTACGATGTCTCCGGTAGTTACATGCAACAACACAAAATATTCATACTGACATGGCCGAGGTGTGGAAAGACGTGTTTGGTGATGGTAAAGAGAGTCAATATCCCGGTAATGTTGCTTGCCATGCCATCTCTACTGCAGAGTGAGAGGTGGCCAGTGAAAAACTGTTTTTGATTGATTCCTACCAACCAACAAGATATTAATATTGCCTTCGTTCCTAAAAACCTGCTATGGAGTATGACGTTGCGGGTAAACAGTTGTCTTTCTTTTCCACAACCTGCATAACAATAACCTGCAACTAAAGACATTATCCCCTTTGCTATTATTCATTTTCTACTGATTGCGAATATTCTCTTACGAGTTAGTATATGTACGTTTTCAAATTGAGGAATTTGATAACATTGAAAATAATTCTCCATTAAATTGCTCGGAGTTAACAACCAATATCTCCAGTTAACGTCCATCGAACTTATGAAGATGCATTTTGCTGTCTTCGCTTCGTAATAACTGGGCTGATTCGGTTGGTACGCTGTCTACATCTTGCAATAATTCAAGCACTACTGTTAATGGTAGTCAAGAGCACTTGTATTGCATTGTAACTTTTTGAGACTATTAAGAGTAGGTGTCTTATAACTAAATCTTTAATAATAAGTTACGTTTATTTTGACAAAAAATACTGGTTTTAGACTACTTACACTACAACAAATTTATTTAATATGTCAATTACAGCTAATTTTATGAACATACGACACCAAGTGTCTCCCGAAATACCGAAGAAAAAAGTTTTTTATGCATATACTACATCTTTTTTGCATCAAAAGTACATTGAACAATGACGTATGTGCTTATAAAGCGATCACTTAGCCATAGAACAACGGCGCATATGATTATAGGCCCCCGTTTTTGGACAAAAATTTAAATATTTTTATATCTTATTATAAATATAGACTCGTCTCATATAATTTAGTAACATAATAAAATTTCTTAGCAATCTGCATTTCACATTGAACAATATTAATAGAAATCTTTGTCACAATCTTTGAACTGCTCTACCGCAAAACTATGATTTTGCAAATACGACTTTGTTCTACGGGACTATCGATATTATGAATGAGTCCTTCTTATAATCTAAGTGTTGTCTCATGAAAAAGCTTACCTTTAAGTTGAGGGAATAATTTCTTAATAAACGCCCTCTTCTCAGCAGTACCGACGGTTGTAAAGATTTCACAGCCGTAGTGTAAAGCGACATTGATGGCAGCTTGGCCGACTCCACCAGAGCCAGCATGGATGAGGATCGACTCCCCACGTTGCATTTGACCGACCATTACCTGATAGTGGAAATTATTACAATGAAACAGACCCTTTACACATACCAAAGATGGAACACAAAGAGAAACATAACTGATATAACTGAGGCTGGTTAGAGTGGTAAAGCACTAGAATGATATTCTTAAACAGATACAGTAATAGAGATAGATAGAAAGTTATCAAGCAGCGAAGGATGTAGAAGACAAAACCAAAATAGCCCGAATGAGACTGCGGCGCAAGGATCCAAGTGTAACCAAGTGTTCCCTAGAGCTCCTAAGGTTGAATAAATGAAGTATTGAAGTATTTATCGCAGGTTCGATCTCGATCTCTGAAGCAATGTAATAGGACAGGCGTTGTCAGTTCCAGCATATAATAGCTTGTGTAGTTGATGAGAAAATAGTAATGAGTAGATAAACATTGATAATATTATTATTGTCATATAACAACATTACGTTTGCTTATAAGACAGCTTACCATAGCATAATAAACAGTGCCGTAGGCAACTGGCACAGTGGCTGCTTCCTCGAAGCTCCATTCATCAGGTATGCACCACATCAGAGCTTTGTCACCCTCCGCCACGTTTGCCATACCGCGGTTTTGTACCATTGACATGACTCGGGCGCCACTGTGGTATGAATAATAAAAAACATCAGAAGTCAATACTACAACAATGGTCAATAATTAGGTCGATGAATATCACATACTAAAATACACAGACCACTTACCCAATAGACATGAAATCGGTACAAATGACAATGCTAGATTCTGTCCCACCATCAACCGCATGATGAACAAGATAACGAATAAATGTAAAGATATCTCCGTTTTTTATTAAAATTATTGGTTTAAAATAAAGTTTTGTACATCTAGCGAGTCGTAAAAAACAGCTTAATTAAGAATTCAGAAAATAGTAAGAAATCGAAGGGAATTATTCATTGTTTTTGTTATTCTTCTATAGGTGTTGCGAGAGTAGTAGAAAATGATACTGATTATGATTATGCAATATGAAACCTGTAATAAGTCCCCAACAAAATGATATGTACAGCTTAAATGATCACGTAGTTTTGTAGGTGGGGCAAAGCTCCATTAAAATGTGGCAATGTCTTTTGCAAGCGAAAAATTCTGTCAACGATGAGCGCATAGAGACGAAGCAGGGGGACAGGGGTGCCATATTAAAAAGATGCGTACATGTCGATAATATCTCTAGGTTACAGGTGTCGCGAAGCAATTTTACGCTCATGTGCGGGCAGACACGGGCTCTCCTGTTACAGGTCTATGGGGTAAGTGGTATGTGCTAAAATAGAACCCATTGTCTCTTACTATCCCTAAGATAGGTTAGGATAAGCATCAAGAATAAAACTAAGGTAAGGAATGTTAAGGATCTTACTTGGGAGTTCTGCCGACGATTTCGAACCCTTGCACGCACTCCTGCGCAAGTCTGCCCCGAGCCACTGCGTCAACTGTTACGCGACCAGTTGCTGTCATCACATCACGGAAGTTTAGCGCAGAGCAGTATACCTAATGATAAATACCAATAATTACTATTTTGTTTGACGCAGTTCGATAAAGTTCACATTGGCAGTTCAAAATCAGAATCGTTTATTGACTTGACAGTGTAAGGAATAATAAAGTAGCAGTTGGGCTTTTGAAAATGGCGTGAAACGACGGTTGCGAAATTATTTGATAATTTTCAGTTTAATGTCTACAGTGGGTGTTTTGTATTTAATAACACGTTAAATTAATCAGAAAATGTTCGCGACTGACAGTATGGTGAAGTTATTGGAGGATTCATGCAGGATCTGAAGTTTGGCGCTATAGTCAAGAGTTCCGCTACGAGTGAACGTGACTGTCGAGCTGCTTCGTCCAGAGTGATGACGCTACGGCGGCTCCTCTGGATGAAGACAAGAAGACGCGGATACCCATGGTGACGACGCTACGGCGACACCCTTGGATGAAGAGAAGACTATATGATATTTTGAATATTCTGTAACATGACATTGGTAAATAACGAACTGACGAGTCCATTAATAAAATAAATAAGTAACAGTTACAGTACTTATGTGGTTCTGACTGAAACTCTTGCAGTGTACCCAGATCGGATATTGAATAAAAGTAAAGGATTAATTTAAGCCATTACAATTCCACTTGTGGCGATGGCGGTCGTTTTTACGTATAGTGAGCTACATATTTAGATTATAAATCTAACATAACATTTGTATATTTCCGTTTGTTCCACGAGTAAAACTAAAACCGATTGTAATTTACTTACTTGAACGACCACTTTATGAGGGTCTTTGAAAACATGGTTTTCTCTGATTGGGCCTTCGATCCAAGCCAATGAGCTCAAGTCACCAATAGTCGTGGTATTGACGTAAGCGTGATTAGCCACTACTTTGTCCAAGTCTCCGAGTAATAAATGGCGGTATGTGCCCCATTGACCCTATAAACGAAGTCATAGTTTTAAAATTAATAGATTCTGCCTCATCATCATTAACGTCAGAAACAGGTAAGTCGGTGGTACTTACATAGGGCATTAATAATGAACATTATTTAATATAGTATCATTGTCACTTACATTTTGTAATACATTGACTGCAAGATCCTTATCCAGTTGCTCTTCATAGATTTCCAGATCAGGGTTGAATGGTGGTGCAGAAGGATCGGCGATCAATATACCATATACAACCTCGCCACCAGGCTCCCTCCTCAAACAGTTAACCAATCCTAGGAGACCGTTAATATGTTCATCTTGACCGTAAAGCACAACTTTGTGTCCTTCCTTAAGTTCTTCTTTAACTTTGTCAATCCACGAGAATGTCTGGTCTGCAGTAACGACCTTAATAAACTTGGCGGGTTTAGCTCCTACTCGTTTCCTGAACATGACCAGGTATTCTACACCAACATCTTGGATGGTTACAATGTCATATTTGTCGGCATATTCCTTTGGATTAGGACGGTCCTTTTCTCGGCTGACAATGAAGCATTTATCTCTAAGGGCTGTTAAGGCTTGTTGAAGAACCTATAAAGACAATAAGTTATATTTAAATCTAGTTCTGCAAGAGTTTATAAGAGACATGCAATTTCGCTTATAAAACTGAATGTCTACTTACATCAGGTCTTCCCAATAAATTAGCACCAATAAAGATAACGGCATTAGACTCTCCAGTAATCTTTTTATTTTCAACAGTAATATTTTGTGGCAATTCTAATTGTTCTTCAGATATCACCAGTAGTTCAGCCTGCACAAGTGGAAGGTCTCCAAGTATATCGGCGACTATCGTAATTGCAGGTTCTAGTTCCAGGGTTTTGTATTCTTCGTCTACGAGTTCGATAGTCTTCACTTTGTATGTTTGTATATTTTCTAAGATCAGCTGGATGTTTGCACGAAGAGCATCTTCAGCCTATAAATAAGGTTTATAGAATTATGTTTTACAATAATTTATCTAGCATGTCTAGTGAAGGATAAAATTATACACTAACCTTTACTTTGTTCTTTCCAAGGTTAGGAACAAACTCGCTCTTTTCAAGTACAGGGACACCTAATGGTGCCCTCTTTGAGATAGGAGTAGCATGAGGACCGCGGATTTCCACACCACCAGCTCTGTCAAAGTTTGAATCATTAATTATTAAGCCATCATCATCATTACCCAGTCATAATTATGAAACCTAAACGAGTTTAAGACTTACCTGATAATGTCCACCTCAGGATAAGCACGAACTTCGAAAGACTGTCTGGTAGACTCAGGTGACATTTTGGAAATAGCATTGTAATGCATGTTGGTATCAATGGAGATTTTCTCAATTCTGGTCGGTACGAAGAGACCACGGGTGTCATGGTTGATGATCTTCATTTGGAGCATGCAATCCATGAATGTGACCCAGTTGTTGACCCAAGCGATACGACCGCGGGTGCCTTCAACGTTGCAGCCAAGGATTCCACGGAAAATACCGCTGTAAAAGGAATATTAGACAGGTTAGTGCTCGGCAAGAATAGAAGATTCAAAATTAAATTCTAGAAAAGGTAATTCGAGGAAAGTAAATACTCGTTTAGCATAATGAGTGATAGTAATAAACAGAGTGCTTGCTAGCTTGGTTTCAATATGCCATTATATCCCAAATTCTTGTATTCCCTCTGCTGTTTAGACTAGTCTCTTCATCGGAAGCTGAATATGCTGGCTAATAGGTACTTTCTTGTAAGACAACAAAGATACATACCCGTATTGATATCCTCTGAGACGCAATTCCTTGTAGAAGTCTTTAGTGAGCATATGTTTGATATTGGGTCCAGAGACTTCAGATGCAAACGGAAGGACACGGTAATCTTGTCCAACGTTCTTCTTGGCGTAGATACGACCAGTGACGATTGATGCACCACTCTCGACGATCTAAAGAAAGAATGTCAAAACGACTTGCTTATTTGTTTCCAAAAGATTAAAGTTGGTTAACGATGTTCATTAGGTGCTTCAGCTTTTTAAGATCAGGCCTTAGGTACGCAGTAGTATTTATGATTTTCTGTCTTGATGATGTTTACAAACCGTTTAAGTTTATGAAATGACCATACAATCAAGAATCAACAAAAATATGCATTGACTTACTTATATTTAAATTTATATAGCGTCATTGAGACTCTGATTGTTAAAGATAAAGAACTCACCTCAAAATTGCCGCTTCCCTTCTGGATCATGATGATGAACTCGAGATTTCCGTCTTTCGGTATATTGGTGGCTCTCTGGAACCTGATATTTTCGAAGACCACCGACACTTCAGTGAATAGCTCTCCCATCATCATACCGAGGGTCTCCCAAACAAGCACCAAGTAACCAGTGGCTGGGTAGAGGTTTCGGCCTGTGATGACATAAAATAAAATAATTTCGTTCAGTGGAAGTAAATATTAATTCCCCGTTATCTAGTGTAATGTAAAATGGGTAGCAATATTTTCATAAAAATAGCACCTTCTTAACCACGTCAACTAACATCAAAGCTGGTAAAGTCGAAAACAGCGCAAAATGGGTCTCATTACGGTTGAGATTCTCGAGAATTACTTGACGGATAGTAAAAGTTGTATAATTGTACCTACAAAAGAATTTAATTCTTCTCTTTGTGTCAGATTAGACCATAACAGGAGCGTTGCACCACAATAGTTATGTCACGAACATGATAGGACAATGTCATGAAAAGACATTGCCACTTTTAAATGGAGCTTTGCCCCACCTACAAAACTACGTGACCATTTAAGCTGTAGGTACCTATCATTTTGTTGGGGACTTATTACAGGTTTCATATTGCATAATCATAATCAGTATCATTTTCTACTACTCTCGCAACTCCTATAGAAGAATAACAAAAACAATGAATAAATCGCTTCGATTTCTTACTATTTTCTGAATTCTTAATTAAGCTGTTTTTTTCGAATCGCAACTGGTACAACACTTTATTTTAAACCAATAATTTTAATAAAAAACGGAGATATTTTTTCATTTATTCGTTATCTTGTACAACTTGCGGTTGATGGTGGGGCAGAATCTGGCATTGTCATTTATAAAATTAGGGTTATATCGTAATCATTATCAACCCGTATCAATTCACTACTGAAAATAGGGGTCTCCCAAGGTGCGTTCCTCAACCCTATCTTCTACCAGTCGGCGGATATAGGTATCTTGCTTACCGTCAACGCAATGGCCAGCCATATATTCACTGTCCTCATCAACGATGGACATCCTGACGGTACGTTCTCCTGACTTCATCTTCTCCTGGGCTTTGTATGATGTTACATACCTGAAACAAACATTTTTACTTATATTAGGATCTTTAACCAGGGACGGCAAATATGGTCTTCATGGTGGTAAGTTCACCGTCACCCCAGAAAAGTTGCAGATGCCGTTGCCGTCTTAAGAACAAAATTAAGACGTACAATTTTGAATCCACAATAGTTTAATCATAGTCAAGTGAATCAAATAGGTGTGATAATATCGTAGCTGCTAAATATAAGACTAAACTAAACTGTCTCGGTTAGTCCTATTGTAGTATGTGCTCGAATGAGCGGGACGCCTAGCTTTCCCAACCATACTGTTAAAAACAGTATTATTACTTTTTTTCGCTCATTAATACTTTTCACTGTTCTAAAGTACCTATACAAAATACTGGTTTTATATCCACTGGTGGATATTTCCGAAATCATAAAGTCTTCACTTATTTCAATATTAATTTAAATTGTGGATATGCTTATGAATATTTCAAAAATGATAATAAATTGTTAACTTGTGCAAAAAGCTCCAAAAAATAGATTTTAAAACGTCAAAAAAATAAAATACTGTTTTTTATTTTGTAAAATACTGTTCATTTTAGTTCTCCGACCTTAATATACTTCATTTCACGTACAAAAAGTTGGGAACCCGACCTGGAATCGACACGATTCACGTCACCTAAATCTTATTTAGGACGTGATCCTAAATGGGATTTAGGTAAATTAAATACGTTTCAAAATGTAACTCGGAATAGTAAATTTCAATTAAACTTAATTTTATCTCTAAATCAAATCCTTTATCCTCCGATATTACGAATTTTACCGCAGAAGCGTATTTACCAAACCCCATATATCAATGAACTACAAAAGCGGGTTTACCACAAAGCCTACTACAAAATAAAGCTTTGTGTCCGCGGGTTTATTATAGGCTGCCGTTTGAAAAATAGTCCCGCAAACGGCTGGTTGACTGTATATTGCCTTGCGTTGTAAGTAAATATTTTCATAACATTTTGTTTTCGAAAATATTGTCAATGAAAATTTATTGCAAAATTGTCATAAAGTAAATTGATTGTCAACTGTGGGAACTTGATTAAAGGTTCTCTTGAAAATGGCGGGAAACGACGGTTGCGAAATTATTTGATAATTTTCCTTTTAACGTCTACAGGGACTATTTTGTGTTTAATATCACGTTAAATTAATCAGAAAATGTTCGCGAATGACAGTACGGTGAAGTTATTGGATTATTTATGCAAGATCTGAAGTTTCAAGCTTTTATCAAGAGTTCCCGCTACAAGCTCGGGAGTGAACGTGACTGTCGAGCTGCTTCATCCAGAGTGATGACGCTACGGCGTCTCCTCTGGATGAAGACATGTAGACGCGGCTACCCAGGGTGAAGACGCTACTGCGACTCTCCTGGAGGAAGATAGAAGACTATTGAATATATTGAATTTTCTGTAACATGACATTGGCAAATGACGAACAGTCGAGTCCATTAATAAAATAAGTAATAAATAATAACTTGATTAAAATTAGTTGAGAAACACAGTTCGTATTTGGAAAGTAATCCTTACATAAATCAGATAATAAGAAGTGACAAACTGCATATTAAATGCGTTTTGCCAAAAAGCGATAAAGCAGGACTTTAACCACTAATATCTCTGGTATTAATTGGAATATCGATAAACTATCTTCAGATATGTAAACAATTTTGTACAGAACTTTATCATATAACATCTCATATCAGCAGCAAAGGGCAGAATTCAGCTATACCTACATGAAGTTCTGCCCTACTATTAAAATTGTCGTTCTCTAAACGGTGAAATAATTTCTTGAGATGACATGTTGAACAGAAATGACAGATTCCTTAGAAACCGCGCAAAACGTCATTAGCTACTTTTTTGTGAAAATTCTAATTAAATAGTTGCTGTGGTATTTAGTGATTAATGATCACGTTAATTTAATCAGGAGATGTCCGCGAACCTTTCTATTAATTGGAGTGTTCGAAAGAAGTCGTGTTTGTGAAGTTTTGTGCTCTTAGCAAGGATTCCTTGCATAACGCGATGATTGCGTGGATCTTTGAGTTATTTCGTTTAGAGGTTTGGGAGGGTTGTGCGTAGGTTTAGGTTAGGTTATCTTCGTATATATGTATGTATTTATAAGAATTCAGACATTCTATTAACATCAGACCAGGCTGTATGCTCAGTTGGCTTTGCCATTCCCTCTGGGAAGAATTTAAATCAATTAAGTACTTATTTTGAAACCTGAATAGCCCCTTAGTTTATAATATTGAAACCTACAAGCACTTGTTTATCAAATGGACAGAGAATGTAAATGAAAACTATCCTACAAAAAGTAACACAAATCCAAACAAAAGAATACGACTGACTTTTCCAATATCGAGCCTGTTTGCTGCATATTGGGAGCGAATGAACAAAGTGGCTCCGATAGATCAGTTGCGGACGATTTGTTTGCGGCCGACTGAGTGATGGTCCACAATTAATACACGACTGCGGCGCCCCCTTATTGCGTTCCGAAGTGTTGGCCCAGCGGTGTGTCAGACGAGAAACTAAATGATGCGTCTTATTTCAAAGGCTCAATTCGGGAGATCGGAATTACTGTATTTAAAGACGAGAATTGTTTGAAACAAAAGGAAGGAGGAACGTCTGAGAGGTTGATCGATGATGATAAGGTTTTGGTAAATATTTCAACAGTGGTAGGTAATACTTTTATGTATTCCGAAGCCCAAATCAAGTGTCTTATTTTGTAAACAAAAACTACCCTACCCTACTAACACTTTAAGCTGTCCTGTGATTATGGCATAGTTATTTTCACATTATTATTAACAGATTCGATCAATCAGTTCCTTCAGTGTTACATCACAATAGGTAATTAGATGATCATATGTATACAAAATAAGACACTTGATTTGGGCTACCGTATAGTATAAAAGTTCTAGAGTAGATCAGCAGCTGATCGGTACAAATAAAATGAAAAGTAAAAAAAAACTCACGACAATCTAAAAGTTGTAGAACAAAAGTTTTTCAGTGACCGAATTTAAATGGTGTATATTTATGTAAGTACTTATGTTTTTAACGTCGTCATTTTATTAATTCCTTCATTCCAAATGCTCAGGATACCTACTATTTTAAGTCCTGCTTATGCAATATTAAGACAAACATTGTTTAAATGAGGGCTTTTCAAGGTTACATTAAAAAAAAAGAGTACCGATAGCCCCGGTAGATGGCACTGACAGGTCTGATGTCAACATTAAATGCGTTGTTATTGCTTGTAACTTGGGCTTTTCGTATTTCATACCTAGTATTAATTTGTACTGTATTGTTTAAATTACACACACAAATCAATAAAAATAAATTATTCAGCTGACATTTTTTTTTATCACGGTACTGTGTTTTTAAGATGATATCGCACTTCGGTGTAACGCCGTCTATTACCAACTTAAAAAGCTTGTTTTTTTCTTACATCTGTCACTTTGAATACCCCTCACTAGATTTTATGAAAATAATTAACTTACCAATCTTCACTGTGCTCCCATTCCACCAGATGAGCCATCATGGGAGTAGACACAGAGACTGGGAATGGTACATGCGGGTAGATGTTTGCTAGGTGCGGGTTCAATCCAGACTCGTATAATCTGCGGACAAATTAAAATCCTTTACTGCTCTACTCATATGGTATGTTTCTGTTTTCTGGTGTACGGCAGTGGTTGTGTGCAGAAAACCGCCCTACATGGCAGGCCACAGAAGAGATGGCGTGATGACATCCGGAGAGCAGCCGGTTAGAAGTGGATCCAAGTGACGCAAAATAGACGGGAATGGAGAAATCTAAAGGAGGCCTACACCAGACTGGTAGAGAATGGCTAAAAAGAAGAAGATGGTATGTTTCAAATGTTATTCCACGTTTTTGGTTTCAAGGGTTAGTTTCAAGGTTTTGGTTACGCTAAAAAAACTAATTAATTGTGGGTACTTTTTGGTAAAAGAAACGTTCATCATGTTCTAATTTATTCACCGAGCATGGATAATGCGTAATTCAAATTCTGAGTTCATTACATTATTGACACTCCAAATATTCTAAGGCCTACAAGGCTCGGTGGAAGCAATAATAACCACTACACGAATATTATTACTGAGCATAAGTTTCCAGTTACATAATTAACATTTGATACACTCAAAGGTTCCCATTAGCTATTAATGATGACGAATTGATCAAAAATGTTGCTAAATTAAGACTAAGGCCAAAAGAGATAACTTAGTCTTTCGAATTATGGTATATAATAATGCTACTTACTTTCCTAGAGCAGTGAAGAGCACTTGAACATTGTCTTTGTGGCCTCGCTGTGTAAGAGGTACGTTGACGACATCCTTATTTAGGGAGCGACGTAAGATGGCTTGAAGCAAACCGTGCGGAGCGATTTCAATGGTTATGGCGTTGTTGGGAATCAGACGAGATGTCTCCTCGAACAGGACTGCGCTCTGTTAAAAATATAATATAAACAAAGTGATACCATTCCAGACCTTCCACGATTAGTAAAATGTAAAGTAAGTAATGTGTAAAGTTCCATGCCCCTCTTTAATTATCGATTATGGCAGTATTGTTTGCTATTTTTAACGATTTAAAAAATTCCCACTTGCAATCGGTAAATAGAGAGGGCACGATTTTTAACTATTTTAGCTATCATGACTGAACCAGAATTTATAAAGCTGCTCTTTATAGAATTCGATTACCAAGATGTCAAGAAAATCACCATCAATTTCGCGGCAACAATACAAAGGCGTTAGGCCAGGTAAAACTGTTCCAACAACATGAGAACTTACAAGAAGATTGTTAGTGTGATATTCTGCTGAAGAAAGTTCGGCCTTCGGTTCCTTCCATAGAGGTTGTGGAACTGAGGTGGACAGCCATCTCTCACTACGGGGCTTCGGTGATGGAATCACTTGCTTCAAGTATTTCAGTAGTTTCGGACCTGCAGAGATGAAAATGATGTTATGCGTAAAGCTTTAGGCTTCAGTCTCCTTGAAATAAATAAAATACATTGTCGTAAATGATTAATTAAAACTACTTACCAGCTTCAGCAATATATTTGGAATGATACGCTATGTTGGAGCAAGGGACTTCCTTCGCGAAAATGCCTTGAGCAGTCAGCTTGGCAACGAAGTTCTTCATGATATCAGCTGGTCCAGAGATGGTGCTTGAATCAGGGCCGTTATGGCAGGCTACTTCGATTTCAGGTGGGCACATGGTCTTGACCTGAATAAAGCCAAGATTTTATTAAAGAAATATTGTAGATACGGCTTCCAGAATCTTTAGAATTGAGAACAATTCATAGTTTCGGATTTCAGACAGTTTAAAGCAGTATTATTATTGTACAATAAACTAAAGGTGTTTGTTTACCTGATTGAATCCAAGACCAACAGCAGCCATGGATCCTTTAATGAATGGAGTTTCAATAGACGCTAAACCTCTGCTGTAAGCTGACAGGATCATCTGCTCTGCAGTGAAGCAGCCATCGGCGTATGCGCAACCAAGTTCACCGACACTGTGTCCTAAAATAATGATGAAGTTATAAGATTGTCTGATTATGTTGAAAGCAGATATTATGCTACTAGAGTTTCTTCACAAAGATACCTTGATGATAGTCTTACCGATAATATAGTCAGGTTCAATTCCAATGGTCTTCAGAATATCGGTGAGACCAATCTGGACAGCAGCAATACCAATGAAGGAATGTAGAATGTTATCGTAGATCTTTGGATCGGGTTCCGTGATGATCTTGGTCAGGTTGATGCCTTTAGGTGCTAAAGTCTTGTGGCATCTAAAAATAAATTATGACCTCAGAAAAGTTAAAAGAAAGTAAGGGGAATTACTAAGGACCAAAATGTTATGTATAAGCTTGGTAAGACCAATAGGAGTAGCAATTAAGACATCTCGAAAAACTAGTCGCATTGCATACGTAAAATATGCTTAGAATTCCAAAGCCAAACCTTAGTTTCCGATAATGTATCTATATTTACATAAAAAGAAACCGGGATGATAGCAAACGTATTAAAGATGAACTTACTTTTCAATAGCAGCAGCGAAGACAGGTATTCTCAAAAGTTCAGTGGCCATTCCAGCCCATTGCGAGCCCATGCCTGAGTATATGAACCAGATAGGACGGCGTACGCCAGAGAAATATTGGATGTCACGAGACAATGAAATGCTCTCGGTGGGAGTTGAGCCTGGAACGAAAATCTCAGCTTAGCAATGTTAAAACAAGAAGACAGTAATCTAATGACTCCATTAGATCCTTCTTCACAAACTTACCTAACAAAGTGTATCCTCTAACAACATGACCACCAATATCTTCGTTATGCACGGAATGCCACAAGCGAACTAACTCCACATCCACTGTCCTTGATTCCAAGTCATCAAAGATCTTCGCTACAGCAGACTCTGTACGTCCTGATGCGCAGACTAAACGAGGCAAGTCATCGGATGGGATGCCGTTGTTGATCTGATGATATCACAAGAAATAATCACCAACGGTCTGGGTTAGTTCAACGTAGGGTTGGTAGGGTGTAGAGAATTTGATGTAAATGTAGAGAGTGTGATAGGCAAATTAAAGCATCGATACACAAAATATGTATTGTCATGTATCGAAATTCCGATCTTCGTCGAATAAAAGTATACTGAATTCTGTACACTCTTTTAGTTCCACTGAATTTAAGATTAATATTTTTTACTTTAACAATGAAGACAGTATCTAGAGCAGTAATTGGTGATGACTGATGATGATTTTGAATTTGAACTTTATTTGGTTATTCATAAAGCGTGAGAAATGAACATGAAATTCATAAGTAAACTAGAATGCCATTGGTATCTACTCTCGTCTTGAAATACCAACCTTTTCTCTAGCAACATTCTTCAGCAGCACGTGAGCGTTGGCCCCACCAAAACCGAAACTGTTGACGCCAGACATTCCCCGGTTCCATGGCTGCTTCTCGGTGATGACTTGGAGACGGCCTTCGGATAGGGAAGGAACACCTTCACGGGGTACCTTGTAGTTCAGGTTTGGAGGAATGAAGCCGGTGCCGTAAGCGATGCAGAGCTGTAGGAAGATGTTGAATTAAATGATGAAAATAAAGTATTTAGCAAATGTAAGGAATATGATTTATAACATTTCTAAAATCAGAGGTCTATTGACCTCTATTGAATGTGGTTATTACATATAAAATTAGTTTATTTTTTTCAAACCCAAGGTCAACCAGTTTCTTGTAATCTCGATACCTTTGGATTATGGTGGTGGACCCCTGCTATAAGACTTAAAGCTTAGTGGAAGTGATTGTAAAGGAAGTGAAAACAGAAGTGTGGACTTTAGTTTTAGAACGAGAATTCTGCAACATGGCTGGAGTTCAATTCGTGTCATCAGAGTCAATACCTTAGCAAGAGAACAGAGACCAGATGCAGGTTCACTGTGACCCAGGTTAGACTTGATGGATCCGATGAGAAGGGGTTCTGAACGGCCCGTGCAGAAAATCTCATCGATAGCCTTCAACTCCTCAGGGTCTCCCACTCTAGTACCTGTTGATCAGAAAAAAGAACCATTGTAGGTGTCGTAGTGGCTCCCGGGTTAGCTCTGATGACTAGAGTAGCGCTAGCCACCTTACTCACAAAGAGCATCGCGGTGAACAAATCCAGTATTCAAGATTCAAAACGAGCATAGGTAGATGGGATTTGGGATGCACCCGGGATAATGTAATGTCAGACTAACAGCGTTTGACCTCAATCTCACCCGATGGTAAGTGATAATGAGGCTGATGATGAAACACGCGGGCCCAGTTACATATACACTCTTGCCTTGGAGATCCCAGGATGTATGTTTCAAGAAACACCGACGCCGACAGGGCGTTTCAATCCCTACTCATATCTGATTAAAACATATTTAAACCATGTCCCCTTCCCGAAATAATTACCTATCGTTAATGTGTCCATTATTTTTTGCCGTAACCACTTTTAAAATAACAATTATTGACATAAAATTGCAAAGAACTTTTTTACAATACAAAGTGATATGTATGTAACATCCCCGAACCACTATTTGTGTTTCGCTCGAACAATCCCTACTGTTAACTCAATTTGCACAGCGCAGGACATATTCGTCCGGGATATATTCGTACTCGTAGGTCGCGAAAGGGTGAAATGGGGGTTGCGGGTGCCGGGTGCCGACGTAATTTTATAATTGCTTGTGGACAATTTTGCTGTGCTGACATAATTCAATATTAGTTTGCAAGGTTTACTAAGGAATAATTTCAAAATATAACTTCAAAAATCGTATCTCAGTAGTCGTGACACTCTAGGGCCAACAGTCACTTGAGTTAAAACCTAGTGATCCCACCAATCCATCAAAAAATGTAGTCGGTCCATGTGCCGGTCTGTCCATGTAGCGATAGAAGTCGCAGTCACCCCGACCGCGACCTCTATCGTTATCGTAATCGCTTTCAATTTGACACATGGACGCTATATTTTTGCAAGTTTTAACAAACGACAACGAAACGCGGCAATGTATGTCGTCTAAGTGTCAAAATTAAAACGATAACCATAACGATTGAAGACGCGGTCACCCCACTGTATACATTTTAAAATGAATGGAGCAATCGGCCATACAGCCATGTTGCATAAAAGTAAAGTGCAAAAGCAATTTATTCATAACCTCCTTTTTATACCCGATCAAATCAATACTCGTAATTCAAACGAACGAAGACTTAACTTTTCATCGCCAGTCAAAAACTTCTACAATTTTGACTCGCTATGCACTTAGGCAAAACTCTTTATTGGCTATTAAAACGCTACTTTTTAAAATTTTGTAGTCATTTTAGCGCTGTTTTACAGCACAAGTTTAGGTTTATGACGATTCTTTGTAAGGACGGTGTTAACAGCAGACAATTTACAATTTTATGTCGAAGTGCTTTTTGTCTTCAAGCAATGATGACAGTTTTTATTTTTGTGGTAAAAAGTAAAGTCACGGTTTCAAATCGTGACAGAACCTGGCCACTGAATCTTTCTCTATTTGACCGATTTACCAATCGAGAAATCAGTAAGTCTTCTCTCAATTATACCTAGTCAATTCTATTCTATTTTTATTTGAATGGCTTCTACTCCTATTAAAGAGATAATTTCGCCAATGTCAAGTTATTTAGAGTATTCATGTAAATAGAAAATTAAACCATTAGTAAAAAATCAATCCGCCATTCCAAAATGGTGGCGGATCTTTTTTCTATACCTATTCAGTAATAGTCTTTTTCTAAAATAAACTATGAGTCAAAACTTCTCTTTTATTTATTTCAAGAACAAATATCAATAAATACTGTGTTACTTCAAAACTCTATTTTAATAGACATACTATTTTAGACACATTCGTGATTAAAAAAAACAAAGTCTTCATGTGAAAAGTTAAGAAGGTATAAATAATTTAATAACTTCTTGAGCAGAGGTAATGCTCCTTCCATTCCATGGCAGTTTTAAAAGATTCGAATTCAAATCTTCCATTTCAAAATGCGAAAAGTTAGGCACTAGATCACGGAGCGGTCAAAGATGCTCCCACCGAAATACATTTTCCAGGTCTTAGCTATCTTCCAGCTACGGTGATCTATCTACCTCCCATTAAACTGTCTAGGCGTGGTTTTTGAGATAGGACTTTAAGACAGATGGTTAGAAATAGTTATTGCCGAGACGAGAAAGTTTTAAAACTTGTTAAGGTTATTAGGAAGTAAACGATTTAAGCAGTAGATATTTTGGCATTATGAAGCCAAGTTCAATGATTCACAACAATATAGCAAGGCTTTAAGTTTATACATAATAAACCCTTGGTTGCAGAAGGTCTACTTTGTACCCAATTTCTCCGAAATGTTCCTACTTTCTTGTACTTACGTATGTCGCCTCATTTACTTTAAGTCTCACATAACATAGAAAATCAGTACTGAATTTGGGCTCCAAATGGTCGACTTCAACCCTTTGAGGCAGATGTCGGTACTCCGTTAAGTTATGGGATATTTATTTTCCCCAATTCTGAAAAGATCAAAAGTTTACCCGCTTCCCAAAAATATCCAACTAAGCTCAACCCTAAACATGATGTGCTTATAATCTTCGAAACCGGTTACGTATGAAGGTTTTTTCATTACTCGCAACTGGTTACAAAATGCAAGATGCCGACGGGATGAAGGGGGGAAGAATTCTGGCTATCTTACCTGTGCCATGAGCTTCGACGAATTCCAAGGTATTCGGTGGAATGGAGCACTCCTCGTAGAACTCGCTCAGGAGAAGCTTCTGGATGTGCCCAGCTGGGTAAGTGATGCCCTGCTCCTTGTAGCCATCGCAGTTCGTCTTAGCGTGAAGTACTTGTGCGTATACCCTGAATACAAGAGTATTAAGTTAAGTAACGTCTGATGACAACAGCAGGAGTTAAATTGTGGAGCTACATTTGTAAATGTAAAGATTTGACAGACCGTGCTTAACTTGGAAAGTTTCGGCGAGACTAAGCCTCAGCTGATTTGGCCACATCGAGAGAATGGGAGACGATCGTGCTGCGAAGCGGGCATACCGGCATACAGGAACGAAATGATGAAAGATTTAGCTCAACCGACTACAGGCACATTCGTGGCACGTTACGGGTCAGTACAGGATCGGCATTACTGGCGACTTCTCGTTTCGGAGGCCAAGACACACTTCGGGTTGCTGAGCCAGTTAAGTAATTTCTATTTTGTTTGAAACTGTACCTCCTCGAGTCTTTGGCCTTCTGCAGGAAACAGACAACGATGGCTTCGGAGCGAGCATAACCGTTAGCACTGTTGTCGAAACTCTTGCATCGTCCGTCGGCAGATAGCACTCCCAATCTGTAACACGAGGAATGTTTAAGTGTCTACGTGGCGATGTGATGATTATTGGACGATTGAGTTGATGGTATGTGAAACTGAAGATGGGAAATGAAAAAAAATAATACCAAAAATCTTGTGGCGATTACAGTAACATGTAACTGGCATTGAAGACCAAAAAGTCCACTTTTGACATTCATTCATCTATCAATTTCTAGATAGTCCAGCAACTTTTATGGTTGTTAGCATTTTAAAGGAACGTTGACGAAGAAATTGTATGTAAACATAATATAAAAGATGATATCAATAATGTAATTAAAGGTCATTTGTTCAAGCTTCACGAAATGCAGTTCAATCAAATCAAAAATGAAGAAAATGAAACAAATGTAGATGAATAATAAAATAGCCAGTAACCATGGAGATAAAGATGACGGAGATGCGATGAATTTAGGAAATATATCGTTACAAGACAAGGAAAAACCGAAACACGGGCGGGAAACGACGGTTGCGAAATTATTTGATAATTTTCCTTTTAATGTCTACAGGGACTAGGTATTTTGTGTTTAATATCACGTTAAATTAATCAGAAAATGTTCGCGAATGACAGTACGGTGAAGTTATTAGATTATTTATGCAAGATCTGAAGTATCAAGCTTTTATCAACAGTTCCCGCTACAAGCTCGGGAGTGAACGTGACTGTCGAGCTGCTTCGTCTTCGTTGATGACGCTACGGCGCCTCCTCTGGATGAAGACATGAAGACGCGGCTACCCAGGGTGAAGACGCTACTGCGACTCAACTGGAGGAAGATAGAAGACAGAATATATTGAATTTTCTGTAACATGACATTGGCAAATGACGAACAGTCAAATAAAATAAATAAATAAGTACCTGGAAAACTGCAAAGACACATAGGGATGAAGACACAAATTGGATCCTCCGACGATGGCGGCGTCGCAGTGGCCGTCTCGGATGGCTCTGAAGGCGTGTTCTAAAGCGTAGAGGGAACTGGAGCATGCTGAGTCGACAGTGTATGATGGACCGGTGACGCCGAGCCAGTAAGAAATGCGGTTCGCCAACATAGCTCGGGAACATCTATGAACAATAAAGAAAAAAGTAAGTATGTAGAAAATGCATACATCATCATCAGTCTATTTATATTGCCCCACTGCTCGGGCACAGACCTTCCCTTACATCGAGGGAGCTGGGGCCATGATCCACCACGCGGGCCCAGTGCGGATTGGCGGATTTCACATGCCTTAGTTTTTTTTCTACGCCATGCAGGTTTAATCACGATGTTTTTTCCGTCGCAATATGCATATGTCTTTGATCGCCCACGCGGCGCTCTCTCCGGCTCTGCCTTCGTTTGTATCGAGTCATACATTCTTCATACGGCGCTTCTCGCAATTGTAACCTTATTATTTTATTTCAATACAAGTATCAAAATTCATAGTTGTTTGTTTTCGCTTCGGCGCAGACAAGCTGGCCATATGGCTGCCCTGGCCGGGAATCGAACCTGGGACCTTCGTATTGCAAGTCCATTGACCCAACCACTACGCCACCGAGCTCTTCTTCGAGAAAATACATACACCGGTATTGAAAAACTCATTTCAGAATGTCGTTTAAAAATGTGGTTTTTAGGGTCCCGAACCTCAAGATGAAAAAAGGAACCCTTATAGTCCGTCCGTCTGTCCATCTGTCAAGACCTATATCTCATAAAAGCGTGGACGAATCAACTTGAAAATATCGGACAATAAACATTTATTTTATTACTAAGTTAATATCTTACCTATAAGTACCTTACTTGTATAAAACTATGTAAAAGAAACTAGGTAATAATCAATTATAATTAAAGTTAAAACTATGTACAAAATAATATTAAAAAAAACTTATGCTTATAGGTAGTATATTTCGTTTTGTTTTCATTGAATTACTTATATAAGTAATATATAAAAATGTTTTAAACCTACATTATACTTCCTAACTATATACGAGTTAATATCTGATAAACTGAAATTGAAAGGCTAGCTTCCGTAACTTATAAAGAACGGAACAGATAGAGAGTCTATCTGTTCCGTTCTTTATAAGTTACGTTATCCATTTTGTTCCATTATTAATATCCTGTAAGTAGGTAGCTGTAACTTTAAAACAGTTTCATAACTCGATGGAGAATGACGTCAGAATAATGGATGTACAATTGAGACGAGGAAAGTTCCACTTAATCTCATTACGGCTCCCGAGCCACTATCTCAAGCTTTTGTGATGTGCGCTGGATGTAGAAATCAGGAGATAAGCTATCATTGGGTTGTCACTGAAGACATAAAATGTACTGGCAAAATGTACAAGAACATTTAACTCATTTCTTTCTCGTGTGGTTTAGTGACCAAACCTATTTGTCAGAGTTATTCAGGCCGCCCATGGTCCTCTGACATGGCCTAACGACTGCTGCCGAGCGACAGCAACCGGGACCAACTGCTTAACGTGCTTTCCGAGGCACGAATGGGCTCAAATGAAAGCGGTCACTCATCCAGGTCCTGACCTCGCCCAGCGTTGCTTACCTTGTACGTTCGTTTTCAACGTGTACTCGCAACTGGACTAGCTCCTCATTTAAGTCGAATGGTAGAGAAATAAATGATTTGAGTTTTTGAGGTTTTAAAATTAATAATATTAGTGAACCTCCTATAACAAATTAGTAATAGGATGTAAGAAAACCAATATGATAATGATTATTGATTACAATTATTAAAATTTTGAATTTAATACAATTTCGTAAATAGTCCTAAAAAGGTAATTTATGAAAAATTAAAATCAGTAAATATAAAATAAAACATATCTACAGATTTTTTTTGATATGACACAAAATGAGGAGTTAATTTTAATTAAGGAGGAAGAAGGAGACCTTTGCCAAGACAGTAGTGGGGCGATTTATAGATTAAAAAATTTATAATTTGAAAGTTTTCATACTCGGTCGCATTTAAGAATATTTATTTTTATTTTATTGTCCCTATAACGTAGTTTGGTCATCCAATACAAAAGTAAAACGTTACAGAAGTCGGAAACTTGAAAAAATCTATATATACCACCTCATACAATTTGCAAATTCTTTAATTATCAAAGTTCAGCAACCTCGCCGGGTTTCAGTTGGTGCAAAAGGAAGTAACGAATGCTATTTCTAGTTCATCAAACAGAAATATCGGATATCTTCCCATATCTGTTATCTTCACATTTAATGTTCATTTAAAATTAGACAATAGGCTTTCATTTAACTTTGTATCCGATTGTCTTGCAATTGTTTTCCTGTTTCAGAACTGAAATGAGTGAGTGGAGAGTTTGTATAATAAGCGTTGGTAATTTAATAAAGAATACTTGGAGCTAATTTAGGAACTCTGATTTTATGTTCTGTCTACGCGAAGAAGCTTGTTCAATTCGATTTTTAGTAGCGCTCTATGGAGAGAGCCTGATGCAAGCCTCTGTTTCAAAGACTAAACATCCTACCCTTGCCGTCCATGTTCATTAGGGATATATGTGTATTTGTCAAAAATAACATGGACCATTATGTGCAAGATAATGAAGTTATCGCCAGACAAACAAGAGGAAAAAGTATGAATATGCTATGTCGTACTTATATTTACAAGAAAAATGTGTATAACATGTAATTTTTTTTTAACAAACTTCCTCAGACGATGAGGTTGTTAGAAGGCAGGCCATTTAAAACGGAGTTGTCTAGGTGGCTCTTACAAAATATGTTTTACAGTGTCAAGGAGTTCAGTGACCGTCATCAGTGTGTATAACATTTGTACGCCTCTTAACAGGCTGAATACCATGACTTTTTTTTATTAAATTGTATAACATCTCGTATTCTGTGTACAAATAAATGTATTGATAGATTGATTGATTGCATATTCTTAAGCGCAGGTCACACCGCCAGCGGGCGGGCGAGCGAGCTAGGCGGGCGAACATCGTTTCACCTCTTTACATACTTCGGTTCACACCGCGAGCTACCGACTAACCTACGTCAGCGATGCGAGCGAAGCTAACGAAATATCTAACGATTCCAGCGAAGCTACTCGTTCACCTCACAATTCTTTCAGTGTAATCGATTGTACTTGCGATATTTGCATATTTTTCACTATGTACCTAGGGAAGAAACTAGTCTCCCACGACACAGGGTATCCTAGTGTGGGGATTAGTGAATTTGTATCTAGAATGTAAGTATCCAACGTACAATTAATAAATTTCATTTCATTTCAAAATTTCATTTCACCTCGTTAGGCGCGCCCGCTACGCTAGCATCGCTTGCCCGCCCGCTTCGCTAGCTTGGCTAGCTTAGCTCGCCCGCTAGCCCGCTCGCCCGTCCTCCCCGTTTCGAGTATTCGGACTAGTCGACGCTCGTCTTTCGAATAGCAGTGTCCCGCTCGCTCGCCCGTCCGTCCGTAGTTTTCGGTGTTTATATAGTTTGTATAGTTTCCTTCGCTAGCTTCGCCCGCCCGCCTAGTTCGCTCGCCCGCTGGCGGTGTGGCCTAAGCTTCATGCTCTCTCCATAGAGCGTGACGAAATTTTCCTTCAAGTCTCAATGTTCTTCGTAAATAAATCACTTACCCTGTGATACCAAATCCGTTGACCTGCATTTTCTCGTAGAACCAGGTCTTCTCAGACTCGGAGAAGCAAGCTCCTACGAATACTCCGGTCTTCGTGTTGCGAAGCTCCTTAGGGTTGAGACCTGGTGGACAAATGGTAAGGTTATCGACAAGGCTGTCTACAGGTTTTACTGCCTTAGATTGTCTATTCACACTCTGCATAATTTAGAAATGGACTCCAAAATACACAAGTATAAAAGAATTACGTCCACAATTTCATGAAAATTGTTTGCAATACCGGGAAGGCTCAATATTCCATTAAAATACGGCATTACGACATATTTCGCTGTTGAATAATTCAACGTAACACGACGGATGATAATCTATTAACCGCTGATGTTATTCCAATGATATTTATCTTGGCTGGAGGATATATTGTTAGGGGACACTATTCTGGGGAGATAATAAGACAGTTATAGATAGGTAGGTACGTACGCTAAGGCAGTGCGCAGACCAGAGTCACGACTGTTTTTAGACAGACTTGTCGCTGAGCAGTTCTCGTAGGTATTAGACAGCTTTGTCTATGAGACGTCTCGTTTGAAGTGTGCGCGCTTCATAATGTTTGTAAAGCAATAATAAGAACGGTCTAAAGTACAAAGTGTTACACTGAATCTGAGCTGATAGATAACAAACCTACCAGGGGGGCTAGACGGCTGGCCTTTTCTATCCTGTCAAAGTCTGCGCGAACGAATTTTTTGTACACCAATTCCAATTCCAATTTGGGTATTTTGGCTCCACCGAGGCTTCGGTGATTCCGCCAATGTCCTGGTTGAGAGAGACATAATTTGCGCCAAAAATCTGACATTGACGGCTAGTAAAAATCGATTTTACGTTTATGAATATGCGCCTAAAGGTAGGTAACTTTTTATGGTTTTAACGTAGTAGGTAACTTGAATAATTCATTTTAGTTTCGATGTGAAAATTTAGCTTGTTCCAGTTTTATTAAGTCGTTCAATTAGCGAATTAAAACGTAAAACCCCGAAACCATCAGAATATGGCCGCGAACTCTGAACAAAACATTCGTAATATCAATAAACTGGGAATATTAAATGAATTTATTTGAGAGGGTCTTCCCCTAAATAGTCGAATGATCCCGCGACGACAATATTGAGTTATAATTACTCCGGCTAAAAGTTTTAATGGATTCGCAGATAAGACTCTTGGCTTGGATTTGTAAGATTACAATGAAACAAATCTCTATATATTATATAAAAGAAATCGTGTTAGTTACACTATTTATAACTCAAGAACGGACGAACCGATTTAGCTGAAAATTGGTGAGGAGGTAGCTTAGAACCAGGAGAAGGACATAGGATACTTTTTATCCCGTTCCAGTAGGAAAAAAATGAAAAATAAATATGATGAAGATTTATATCCGTCGATTTTTGTCCGTGTAACCACTTACTGGGGGCAGCTGAAAACCAGCGCTGTGGCCTCGGCCACAGCATTATGCTGAGCTGACCGCCCTTTTTATACAACACTACACCACCAAATGTTGTCTCTTATATCTTTAGTTTATTTTTAATTGTTGTTAAGTGTGTGTTATATTAAATAAACGTGTTTTCATTTCATTTCATTTCATTTATATGAGAAACTCCTGACTATCGGTAATGGTCCAGTACCTGTCAACAAATCGAAGAAAAAAATCTCATTTATTACCTCTAACGCGGAACAAAGTTCGCGGGGTCAGCTAGTATCTAGGTAGATGAAATGAAAAATGAAGTTAGTATTCCCGGGAATTCAAATGACCTGCATTTAGCAAGGGTGTGCGTGGATTTCAGTTTTTCTATGAAGGCTACGGCTAACTATGAAGGCTAACTACTAAAATTAAACGCCTGAAAAAAAATATATATCTAAAAATAAATATTAGGTAAATTCCAGTGAAATAAATCGTTGCAAAAAATTTAAAATACCTTAAAATGTAAAAACTTAAAAAACAGTAACGATGCACATCAAATTAATTTTTTTTGGATAGTTAAATTTATTGTAAATATTTTATTTTTATTTTTCCCAAATTGTTTAATTTACTTGAACGCTGTGCAGAATTAATGTATGTCATAAGCCTAACCATCCATTTAATTTTGTCGAATTCAAGGCGGCCTGTATACTTTGATTAGAACTTCATTAATAATGTTTCGCGTGAATTAACTTTTAAATAACCATCAGCTAAGCCCATCCATCTAAAGCAAATAACCAAGAATGGAAACGAAATAATTTTCATTATCGTACTCTATAGACATCGAATAGAGATGTTGCCGATATCGGCAAAATGCAATATGCGGATATCCGCATCCCCAATCGGTTGTAACATATAATATTATTGTATGTTTATGTTACCACCAACTAGGCTACAATCCATGGCACCCTGGGATATTAATTAAATTAATTATATATATAGTCAGCGATTGTAGCCTAGTTGGTGGTAACATAAACACACAATAAAAAATATATGTTACACGGTGAACTTTTATAAAGAAAAAAAAACCGGCCCAAGTGCGTGTCGGCTGTCGGACTCGCGCACCAAGGGTTCTGTGCAACATCATCATAACATTTGATCTAACGAAAATATAAACTAGATTTAGGGACAAACTTATCTTTGCGTTTTCGAAACTGATAACGTCATACACCGACATACCAAACGTCAACTGCAAAAATATAAGTTTATAATAATTTTATTGTTATTTCTTTGTATTTTCCTTATTAAATAATATCCTACTCTATTTATCGTAATAAACATTATGTACATAGCTTTTTTAATAGTTTGTAATTACAAAAAATAATTATTTCGTAACGGAACCCCAAATTTAGCTTTCGGATTTTTCCTATTCTTGCCAAGTTTCTTGATTCTAGGTTTAAAAAAAATGTATAACTAATACCACTATAGCTAGGTATACCTACTAATTTACGTATACTAGTTAGCAAAAACCACAAAACACTTGGCTGTACCTATAGTTTGTAACGATTTTACAAACTAGTAATAACATAGAGTTGCGAATACATTTATTAGTGATTTAAAACCGTTTCTGAGGCCGTAGTTGTTGTAGCTAAGAAATCAACATATAACTGTATTTAACTGCTACAGGCAACCCTGTTTGTGAATACCTATATTATTTTCAAAATAGACACTGCATCCGCGAAAGCGAATCTCAAAAATATCCGCATCAGTGAATGTCAAAAGTTTTGCATCCGTAACATCCCTGAATAGATCCCTAGAAACCTCTTAAAAACCCAGAGCCTGAGGAAATGCTCCGTTTGGGAGATTGGCGGCGTCCAATGACCGTATATTTAATCTGTGGAGAGCTCCCGAATTCCCCGGTCAGATAAATTGCACTCATTACCGGGTCGCATGTTGCCAGGAGTTTTATTTTTGCGTCTTTAAGGAGTTTTCATGAAATAAACTGTAGAATGGAAAGCAAAGGCATGTACGGGAAATACTCTACTTAAAGGTTTTAATATATGTCTATCAAAATACCTGTATGATCGTAACTTTTGATCGCATTAATTTAATACGCTTGAATTTTTTAAAGAGCTCAGACAGACGAGCGACTGCGTCGCGCGACGTCACGCGATAGCTCGCGACACCGTTCGCGGAGGTAAGCTGACCCTCTGCGACACTCCGCGACGCAACAGCGACGACGTGGTCAACGGACGTCACGCGACAGCTGGCAACCCTCCGCGAAAGGTGTCGCGAGCTATTGCGTGACGCACTGTCGCTTAGTGACCGCAGGTTTCAAATACCTCAATTCGTACTGAGAAAAAGAGCCTTTCTGGGTCTAGAGAAACGTAAAACAATGGTACAGTGCGCGAGGCGTAAGCTCAGGTTTACATTTGTGTGAGTGATCGCCAATCGCTAGCGGTACAAGAGGTGAAGTGCTGTGCGTGCGCGGCAGAGTGGATGGCGTCCCGCTGGGGACGCGCCGCGCCTCAGGCCGAATATCACTCTACACTATCTGTGTGCACTCACACAAATGCAAACTTGATCTTACGCCTCGCGCACTGTATCCGATTTCGTAGCGGATTGCACTCAAAATAACAAGAAAGAAAAGAGGGCCGTAGTTATTGTAAGGTAGAGAACCCTTTAAAATCCCACCATTGTTAATAGAGTTCTTACCAGCATCAATGACAGCTTCGTAAGCCTTCTCCAGCAGTATCCTGCACATGGGGTCCATAGTGTGAGCTTGCTTGTAATGGACGCCGAAGAAGGACGCATCGAATTTGTTTACATTGTTTATCTTCCCGGTCCTCTGCGGAATCTCGGGATGGGCCAGCTTCCATCGGCGGCCATCACCGGAGATTAAATCCACCTGGAGAAAGCATACAAGAAAGGGATCGATGAATGTCAAGAGAAAATATACAGGGGCCTCAATATGATTGAGATTCTCAAAAACTACTGGACCGAATTCTATAAATATTTTACAGTTACAAAGTTTTAACTTTTATCTATCTAACAGTAAAATAATTCTTGCAATATGTCAAGTAGTTTTTGAGATTTTTTTTCTCGTATAAATCGCGAGCGCGGCGAAATTTCTTGCCGTAGCAAAATGCTGAATGATCTACCCCCGACGTCTTTGCACAGATGGTATGGGATGCTTCAAGAGAAAAGTGTCTCGGAAAGCACGTTAAGCAAGTCTCGGTTGCTGTCGCTCGGCAGCACTCGTTAGGCCACTAAACCACATGAGAAAAAGAAAAATCAAGAAAAAAAAGACGTGAATAGATCCATTCAAGGACGGCAGAGAACCAGCTACCCCTCCAATGTTTCAGGTGTTCTTAGGCGACGATTACCGCCATCACGTGGCTCTGCTGCTGTTACAAGGTCTATGGGGTAAGTGGTCTGTGGTGCAGTGTCTCTTACCCTCCGCCTAAGAATAAGAATTATCTGGGCAAATCCCTCACCTTATTGAACAGGTTCTCTCTCAGATGTACGACCGAATCTGAGTCTGGGAAGTAGCCAGAGATGCCGGTGACAAGGACCTCGTCTCCAGGAGGAGGGTGAGACAGCCGGTGCCCAGATGTCAGCCTGTCTTCAGCTACTGTTGTCGGCGCCATCTTTGAAATAGAAAACAGACTTTTCAAGTTAAGTTATCCAGAGGGCCTATATAGTAAAACTATTATATTACAAAAATACTATTATAGGTCAACAAGCAATCCAAGTGGACGTAACGGCTAATAAGTGACTTTCGGTGACGCTAGTTGAAATTATTATGGAATAATATTTGCTTTTTCGTTAGCAAATGTCAATCCCATAGGCACTAGTCATTCTATTATATCATGACCCAAAAATTTAAAGACATTTTTTTTAAAAATTGGACCTATCCTTACACTGAACTTGTATTTGGTAGTCTCAACCTAGATTTAGCACTTCTAAATGAACTACATGTACGTAGATCTAAATAAGTAGTTTCTGTAATATAACTAGTGAAAACAAAGAAAGCCTTTGACTATGATGGAGAACTACAATTAATAATTATAATCAATAGCTGCAGTGCTGTAGTAAAACGGGTAGTGTGAATACAATATCTATTGTAATGTAATCTGACTGTATGTACCGGTCTGCTCTTTGCCAATAGATTGTCCAACACAAGTTTAGAATTCAGAATATTGTTGATTGACGTGATCAAGTGTGAGAACCCAAGAAGTTATGAGTTACTGTTAATGTTCAGATCATTAATATTATTCACTTCTTCAACGCGAAGAGTATCTGACGCTCAATCACTATTTTCATTTGTTTACCTATTAATTGAATTGAATGGTACCTCATCCTTTATTTATATGTCAGCTAACCTATCGACCTTTGAATATTCGTCGTTTTACGTTGGCAGGAAACATTGTATGACCGTACGCATATTAAAGTACAGTTTTAAATAAATCAAGTACACTTGGGTTTTTATTATACTCTTTCTTTGTAAATAAAAATATTTTATTCATAGGTAGATCATTCTGATCGCATACCTACTTTATAGGTCGTCTGTAAAGGTTTGGATTTAAATAAATCTTATTGACTACGCCATAAGAAATGAAATTGTAATTCAGTGTTACAATTTGATACGCTGTCACAGTTGATACGAGCAATCAGCCCCCTTACAATGAACTCTTATAGCAGGATTACTTTAATAATAATTTGTTATTTCGTACGACGACCTTATAAGTTAATTAAGGACATCATGGTACGAAATAATAAAGTATTATTGAAGTAATCCTGCTATAAAAGTGGAAGGTAAGAGGGGGCCACGAGATTTTTTAATATGTAATAAATAGAGAAATAAGTATGCCTGTTGGAAAATAAAAATTTTAGTATCTACAGCGTATTACGCAAGAATATTCCATCATATTTTTTTGGAAATTATCGTATCGTTGGACAGTATATGATTCCAATTTTTTTTTCAATAACTGTAATTTTTTTCGGACTTTTGTTACAATGTTTTTGAGTTGAATATATTTTATGGTAGTTTAGTTTGTTTGCTAGAGGACAAAATTAAATTAGATAACATTACGTTATTTTGCTAAATTGGTGAGGTGAATAAGGACGATCTATTATAAACCGTCGAGCGTGCATAATTGACGAAAAGGTATGATTAGTTGGGTAAAACACATAAACATTAAACTCTGGTATGTTATTTATTATTACTGGGATAAAAAGTATGTTTTGTTCTCAATTCGTTCAATTCGCAATTCGACAAAATTAGAATTTTGTTATTTCGTGTAATGACGACCTTAAAGTAACCGTATTAAGGACGGCATGGTACGAAATAATAAAGTATTATTAAAGTAATCGTGCTATAATCATGGTAAGCGGGCTGATGGTGTTTTTGACAGTTGTTGTCAGTTTTGACAGTTCTTGTCAATAAGTCGCAGGTAGGTAACCCGATCGTCAACCCCTTGTGCTTTTGGTCGAATAGACCACTAACAGTCGAGTGGTCGACTTGACACCTACTTTTTTTCGAAAGGTGGCTACTCGACCATCGGCCGAGATTTGTGTGGTCGAGCTGCCACCTAAGTCGTGTCGGCGGCAGTGGCTGTATGAAACTCTACATGTAATGTCAATGTAATGTATGAAAGATTTCCGCTCTCTTGCTGTGCCGCTGACGCTCCGTTGCTGCGTCCAGTCTGTCATCTTTCATAGAGTTTCACCCCTGCCTTTCTGCTGCTATTTTTTAATGTATTTTAGCCTTTATAGTGGCTCCATACAGTTCATATTGGAATAGCATTCGTAATGGAGAAACGGTCAAAGCCAAGTCAAAGTCAAATGACAATGCCACATTCTGCCCCACCATCAACCGCAAGTTGTACAAGATAACGAATAAATGTAAAAATATCTCCGTTTTTTATTAAAATTATTGGTTTAAAATAAAGTTTTGTACAAGTTGCGATTCGAAAAAAACAGCTTAATTAAGAATTCAGAAAATAGTAAGAAGCGATTTATTCATTGTTTTTGTTATTCTGTATATAATATAATAATACTGATTATGATTATATAATATGAGTGTAATAAGTCCCCAACAAAATGATAGAGCTTAAATGGTCACGTAGTTTTGTAGGTGGGGCAAAGCTCCATTGGAATGTGGCAATGTCTTTTCTCTATTATTGCAAGTAAGCACGTTGTATACATTTTTGCACGTCAACATATTTTTGAATTTACATTTACACCACTTTGCAAGGAAACGGTGCCAAGCTGCAAATTAATAGTAGGTACTTATGTAGATGGACTTTGCACGGACTCTACTAATAATATATATTTTTATGTTAATATATTTTGGCCCTGTTAAGGCGACGTTGGCCGGAAATTGAGGGCGTAGGTCAAACATTTTTATTCGGCGCGCCTCTGTGGTTGACAAAACTAATTTCCCTTACTTTATTGGAGTTTAGTTATTGACATTTATCAAAGGTATAGTTCCAATCTAGCTAACTAATATTATACTATAAATAAATGCGAGTAAATGTAAAATAAAAAATAAAATAAAAATTATAAGTACCAAATTCAAATATAAGTACAGTCTCCACAAGAAGTAGGCCTCATACCACCCTATAACCTGATAGCGCGGTGCATGGCTCTAACGTCTGTGTCAAAAGACATTGCCACATTTCAATGGAGCTTTGCCCCACCAACAAAACTACGTGACCATTTAAGCTGTACCTATCATTTTGTTGCGGACTTATTACAGGTTTCATATTGCATAATCATAATCAGTATCATTTTCTACTACTCTCGCAACTCCTATAGAAGAATAACAAAAAAAATTAATAAACCGCTTCGATTTCTTACTATTTTCTGAATTCTTAAAGCTTTAAGCTGTTTTTTTTTTCGAATCACAACTCGTACAAAACTTTATTTTAAACCAATAATTTTAATAATAAACGGAGATATTTTTACATTTATTCGTTATCTTGTACAACTTGCGGTTGATGGTGGGGCAGAATCTGGCATTGTCATTTAGTTTTAGTCTATGCTGTTTTAGTTTAGATTATTATTACTTATATACTATTTTGATTAGAAGACATACAATTTTGTACTTAAGCATATTGAATTCTTCTGGAAAATTAAAATCATTTCAATTTAGTTCTAATACATAATTGAAATCATCGAAGTTGAAAAGTCACATAATTACATTTTAAAATCAGAAATCAAATAGGAAGAAGTGACGTCACGTCTTACTAATTCCATTATATACTAAGTTGGTTTTACTAAAAAGGGACGAAACACGACTTTGACCATCTTTGCAGCGTTTGAGATTATGTACGCTAATATTAGTCGCCGCTAAGCGAGTCGTCCCGCTCGCTCTTACACGATGCAGCATATGAACGACAGGAACAGTTGCATTTAGGATTAGGATTCGACTTAGTGGCAGTTACAGAAAGTTAATTTCAAATGTAACAACATGATAACGTGTGTTGATTTAGGCAATTTAGGTGAGTTCTCGAATGGAGGCCACGAACGGGTAAACGTAGCGACGCCCCCGACCAGATGGAGGGATGACCTTCGCAAGGTGGCTGGCAGAGACTGGGTGCAAAAGTGGCGGGCTTTGGAGACACTTACTAAGATAATAATGAATAAGCTATCTGTACGAAATAATTTAATATGGCAGAGGTACAGTCGAAGATCCTGTCAAGGTTGAGATTTTCTCAAAAACTACTAGACCGAAATTAATAATTCTTTCACAGTTACATAGATTTAACTGTTATCTATCTAACAGTAAAATAATTTTTGCAATAGGTCAAGTAGATTTTGAGAAAATCTCAACCTTAACAACTCTCCTGAACCTTTCTCTGTGTTCCACCGTACTCTTAAATTCCAATATCAAGAAATATAATAAAGTTCCTCCAATTTAATTCAAATTGCTAGTACCAAGTATAAACGAAGATGGAGAAAAAAATATAGGAGGCCTCAATAAGGTTGAGATTTTCTGAAGAAGTACTGGACTGGATTTAATCATTCTTTCACAGTTATATAGTTTCAACTTTTATCTATCAAACAGTGAAAGAATTTTTGCAATAGGGTAATTAGTTTTGGAGATAATCTCAACCTTAAAAACATACTGTACACTTAAATATTTAAATCAAAAATCAAACTTCTCACCTTTGAAATAGAATTCAATATTCAAAACTTCACAGAATTAAGCGAAACCTTTGAATCGGGAACCGAACTTAAAGACGTGGACACCGGCAGGTCCCTGTTGCGCGTCTGCTCCTGTTCAGTTTACTGAGGTGCTTTATAAAACGCATAATTTAAAAATTTACTTAAATACAGGACGCACCTTAAATGAGTTAGCCGATGTTGATAAAGGTGTATGCGGATTCTATGTAGACGCAGGGTTTCTTATCCTTTTTGGAGTCACGGACCACTTTCACAATTTAAACTATTCCACGGACCCCAGCCATAAATATTTTTGGAAATAAAAAAAAGTCTTTTATTGGCACTTTTATTACACTTACTACGTTAATGAGAAGGTTGCTGCTGTTTGGCCTCAATGAGCACGTTAAATTGTGGGACAGTCTTCGACAAGGCAAGGCAATATTTTTAGACTGACTGACCTACTGCAGACCCCTGACACACATGCTACGGACCCCTAAGGGGTCCATGGACCCCACGTTAAGAAACCCTGAATGTAGAGTCATTGAATTTAACTCCAAAAATTCTACTTATGACATCTTAAGTAAGTTAAGGTATTGATCAGGTTTACGTTTCAAGTTTACGTTTAGGGTAAACATAGTGTGGGACGCCCCCCGACTAGATGGAGGGATGACCTTCGCAAGATGGCTGGCAGGGACTGGATGCAGAGGACCGAGAGTAGTATTGAGTGGAGCGTTTTGGAGACACTTACTCTGTCATCAACCTAATAAGCGCTTTGGAGACACTTTGTCAACAACCTAATAAATAAAGGTGCTCTATGGAACTCTACCAGCACCAATGTTGATATTTCTCATAAGCCGTTGCTTAGCTCCTGACCGGGAGCGGAACGTGACTTACACTTCAGCTACAAGCTTTACTCAAGTTGCGGCCGATAACTTTAACGAAGTGTTATTTTAGTGTCCGTCAGAGTCGACCGGAAAATCTTTAGGAGAGAGCTCTACATAGAGTCCCATAAAGTCCGACTACGCTGTTTTCAACATGACAGATTTCTGAGAATAATTATAATACGAGTAAGTTGATCAGTGATCATACTGTATGTTGCTCCGATAACATTTGATTTGATGTTGGTTACAGTTACATTATAAATTTATAACTGAATCAGTGCAGTCTTAGTATTGACTAGTTCTACCAGTTATCATGCACCATGAATGAGACCTAAGCTTGGTACAAAGTGGATTCTATTAGAATATTCAAAATTCGAATATAATCTCTGAGTATAGGCAAGGGATAAATTGGCCTGAGTCAATATTGTAAGAATGCACTGTTGGATTATAATATAGTATGTCCAAAAATAGCACAATACACAATTTTCGCCACGTATCTTAACATTATCAAATACTTACCTATACCGCAGACCAAATAAAGTGTCTTATTTTGTAAACAAATATGATCGTCCAATTACCTGTTGTGAAGGAACTAATTGATCGAACCTGTTCATCATTGTGACAATAAAGTAATCCGATCTAATAATGTGAAAATGAACTATGCAATAATCACAGAACAGCTTAAAATGTTAGTAGGGTAGGGTAGTTTTTGTTTACAAAATAAGACACTTGATTTGGACATCTGTTTATATAAAAATATTGTATTTAAATAATCATTTCGGGCAAGTTTTTTTTTTCATGTATTTATTAATAAAAAAAACTAAAATTAACTTAAAACCTAAAGTAATAAAAAAATTGTGATGTGTATTTTAATGTTAATATTTTAATGTTACTGAATTATTTATTATTATTCTATAAGTTGACTAAGTTATAATTATGAATTACACAGCGCATTGGTGTTAACTGTAATGCTGTGTGAGATTTTATAAATAAATAAAATAAAAACTACTTTATACTACATTAAAAACTACCTAAAAATCTAGCAAAATATAAACAGTCTAAAAAAGTTTTTTTTCTACTGAAACTTCTTTTAATCTGAAAATAAAGATATATAGTATTTAGTCCAGTCTTTCTAATAAGGTATTTTAATTCATGGCAATGAGCTTTCATAATTTTTTTTCGATAGGAATCTTGCGTAGATTTATGGTTAGAAGGGTAATAACCGGTGTAATTATGGGAACACAAGGCATTTTCTGGATACCTGCAACTCTTCTGAATTTAGGTATCTTTAATAAGACCACTTATCATAAGGTGTCACGCCAATTAGTTCAGTTAATAAATGAAAACCAGGACAGTAAAAGTTGGTTACTTCTAAAAATGTCTAGGTTTAAAGTTCGTCAGTAACATTTACGGCACCTCTGCCTTTGTTTGCAAATGAGCAGTTTTCAGTTAGTCGTATTGGTATAAGTCGACGACTTCAATAAGCTAACCGTTCGCCCCACAAAGGCTCTAGAAATTACCACGTCAAAAACTCAATCACATTATTCCCTAATGCAAATTTTTAAAGACATTTTTTCATTAATGGTGAGATCTGCTGCATATAGGAGTTATATACTGAATATATATATTGTTATGGTTAATTTAGAACTTCACAGTTTTTTATTCTAAAAGTATTTAAAACTTTCATACCCTGTATTTTTTAGGGTTCCGAACCTCAAGAAGAACAACCTTATAGGATCACTTTGTTGTCCGTCTGTCTGTAGACGTATCAAGTTGAAATTAATACCAAATACTCAGATCTGCAACCTCATGCAGCCGTGAAAAAATCAAGCTTCTACGTCAACGCAATCAAAAGATATGGCCGTTTATGTAGCATTTTATCGCATATTTGTATGAAAATAAAAAAAAACTCAAATCCTATAGGGTACTTCCCGTTGACCTAAAATCATGAAATTTGACAAGAAGCTAGGTCTTATAGCACAAGTAAAGGATAAAATGCGAAAACTGTAAATTTGAAATTACATGTCCCCATAAATATTTTTTTTCTTTTTAAAAAGTTGCGTTGCACGGAAGCCTCGGTGTGCGAGTCCGAGCACTTAGTCGGCTTTTTTTTAAATATCTTTCCGCCTTTTCAACATCATCAATTAATTTTATGTTAATACCTAACGGTTGTGTTAACCTTAGGGTGGCGTGATTGAAGTAGTAGAGTATTAATATCCCGTGACCCTATGTCACTTACCGACTACAATCGCTGTAACGAACTAAGTATTATTTTGGTTAACATGCTGAAAATTAATAGAGCTAATGTTTTCTGTCAACAATGTTTGAAGGAAATATAGCACACCAATAACGTCTGTAAATGTATCGACCGAAGGTTGAGATTCAGAAATAAAGAGCGCGAGATCTGACAGTTCTGAGAGCGCATTTATTTTGTCCAATATAAAATGTCCATGTGGCATTTTATTCACCAACTAGCTGTACCCCGCAACTTCGTTTGCGTAGAGGAGGAGGATTGAGGAGATCAGGAGGCAGATCTTCCTCTCTGGATCCTTGTTTCCATATCACATACCGCCATAGCATATGAGCTGTCCGAATATTTCAGCTATCTCCTAGTGAAACTCCCATCAAAATCCATTCAGTAGTTATGGCGTGATACTTGTACAAAGGTATCGATCCTAAAACACATTACAATTATTATTTTCAAAAAATATCCGTACATTATATATTTTTTGAAAAGAATAATTGTAATAAACATTTTTTTAAACACTAGGAGATAGCTGAAATATCCAGACAGCTCATAGGCTATAAGCCGTGGCGGTATGTGATGTGGAAACAAGGATTCAGAGAGAAAGATCTGCACCCTGACCTCCTCCATCCTCTCCATCCTCCTCCTCTACGCAAACGAAGTTGCGGGGTACAGCTAGTAAATATAATAAATCCCACCGTTTGATTGGGTTTCGTTCGGTCTTGGATGAAAACCGAAGCAAGGTTTGTATAAAAATATTTACTTGGGATTTCTGGGCAGAGCAAAGGCGCCCATATTTTCTTATATCTATACAATAGGATTTGTTTGTTTGTGTTTTTCATTACATTACTTATTCATCATCAGTCTTTATTTATTTAGGTGTACATAACAAGTGACGATCAATACATAGTAATCAGGACACTGAACAGTGGTTTAAATCTAGATTGTTACCCAAACACAGTACACACAGCATGATAATAATACACACGATATTGTTATGAAAATAATTTAGTTTAATTAAACTTACATGATTGATGAGTATAAGTAAACTACATATAATTAACCATATAATTTATATACCTAATACATATTTTTATATAAGAAAGAGTATATTTATATGTCCCCACTGCTCGGACACAGACCTTCCCTTACATCGAGGGAGCTCGGGCCATGATCCACCACGCGGGCCCAGTGCGGATTACACATGCCTTAGATTGTTTCTAAGGCATGCAGGTTTCATCACGCTGTTTTCGAAACGCGACTTGAGAAAGACATCACGTGATACGCCCTCAAGATTAGTTTATTAATAAATGATATACTTGAGATGGTGATCACGTCTTGAGAGTGTATCAGCTGAATTCGCTCGTGATGGCAGGTTTGAGCTCAGACTATTAATACGGGCCTAAAAATAATTTCTAAGGCCATCATAGACGGTTTTGAGCACTAGCTCAGCATGAGCTCGCACTTACGACTGTCAAAATTGGAAGAAAACTGACAGTTTTAAGACCGAACTCAAGCTCCACTCGTACTCAAAACTGTAAAGAGCACGGCGCAGTGCCTCAATATTCGTATTTTTATGATTTTTTAATGTATTATGGCGGGGAAATAAAAATACGCCAACAAATATTTTTTCAGATGTTTAATTTTAGTAGTTAATGCCGTAGCCTTCGTAGAAAAAACTGAAAATACGCGCATACGAAGCAGGCAAAACCGCGTTGAAAATGTTGTATAGTTTAAATCAAAATTAAATTAATTCACCTTCAAAATTAAATTAATCTTTGGATGTTGAAACTAGGTAAGATCATATTTTGCAAAGGAATTTATTTAATATTCCTGCCGTACTGAAATAAATTGATTTACAGAACTACGTGGAATGGAAATACCTTCCGAAATGTTTCGAATATAATTTAGATCAAACTAAATACGTTTACGCGTGAGTTATTCGGGTAATTAATTATGCTGTCTTCTTTTTAATTACAGCTATTCAGTAATGAAAGCAATTTACGAATTCCTTTAATAATTTAACCTACTTATAATTAAATTAGGTAAGCTATAAGCAAATATATTTTTACTTATCTTTGCTACAACATATTTTAAAGATTTAGGCACTATAGAAATGGCATTGCCAGATTTCGATGGAGCTTTGCCCACCTATACATAACTGTGTGTACATTGAAGATATCATTTTGTTGGGGACTGATTGCAGATTTCATATTGCATAATCATAAACAGTAAGAGTTGCGAGCGTAGTAGAAAAAGATAAAAAAATAACTAATAACTCACCTCGATTTCTTAATGTTTAACGCTCAGCTCAGCACTATCAGTTACATTGTCTGATGGTGGGCCCACAAAAAAAAATATATGTCACGTTACAATGAATGATTGTACGTTTTCCTCTTAGTTTTTGAATGAATGATTAGCGGAAAAACTAAGAGGAAAACGTACAAACCTTTTAAAATTGATTTTTCGACGCGCATCTTGTACAAAACTATATTTTAAACAATATTTTTAATAAAAAACGGATATATGTTTACATATATTGGTTATCTTGTTCATCATGCGGTTGATGGTGGGGCAGAATCTGGCATTGTCATTTGCGTTTTTTTTTTTTTCAAATTTTAAAACCTATAAATCGTCCCACTGCTGGGCAAAGGTCTCCCCCTCCTTTTCCATCCATCCCTGTCCTGAGCCTTCTTTTATTAATGTTAGAAAATTATCATTTCTTTAAACAACATTTTTACACGACTGACGAAAGGAGGAGGCTATTGTTTTTCAAATGTTTATATAGGTATCGGTTCCTTTGTTCCCAGACTTAATTGATTTTGATGTTATATGTCTTCAATGATAATTAATAATGGTAAAACTATGTTACCTATATTAATTATTCAAAAAATTGTTACGAACTGCTTTCTTAAGTTTTATGTACAGTCGAAGACAGAGATAAGTGTACAGGGGGCCTCAATAAGGTTGAGATTTTCTCAAGAACAACTGGACCGATTTTAATAATTCTTTTACAGTACATAGTTTTAACTTTTATCTATCTAACAATGAAAGAATTATTGCAATAGGTCAAGTAGATTTTGAGAAAATCTCAACCTTTAAAACTCTACTGTACACCTTTCTCTGTCTTCGACCGTACCTACATCTACTGCTCTCTACACTCAAACAAAACGGTCTCTACTCTGTCCAACTGACGACTCTAGAGTTTGTTGTGTACCTTTCTCGTAATAATGCGCGTTTTCATATAAACGTTCCCAGCGTCGTTCGCATAACAGCAAGTACCTAACAATGCAGTCAATTTCAGATTTCAGCCCGTCCGTCCGTCCGTCCGTCATACCTTGTGCGCCAGGGATGGAATCAGGCAGTTGGAGGGGGCCCCAAAGAATTTTGTACGGAATATTCTTCACACAAAACGTGTATAGGCCACTGTCAACTATTCTGGGCCAGCTGTTATCGGTAAAATGCTGTCAAAGTTCCGGTTTCTAATTTTAATGACAGGTAATCATAGTCGAAGAGCAGCAATAATTGACATTTTCGAACTGTATAGTTACAGAGTGGGAAATGTTTTACGATTTGATTATGACATGGCATCGAATATGACTGCGGCTTCCCGTTACCGAGTACCTAAAGCGCAAGAAATGATATGGAAGCTATTGTAAGACCTGTCGGGGCGGCTCGTGGAGTCCACACGTGACCAAAATGCTGGCCTGTACTTCGCCCAAAGGATCAGCCTAGCGATCCAGAGGGGAAATGCCGCCAGCATTTTGAGCACGTTGCCGGACAACGGGGATCGGTTGAACTATCTGTAATGCTAAGCCATTCAGATAGTTCAACTGACCTATTGTACATATAGTTTTTAGTTTAGTTTATATATATATATATTTTAGGTTAATATTATAATAGTTACTTAGAATTTTTATTATTGTAATTGGACTGATAAGTAATTTGTAGTCGTACCTACCAGGAATCTAGAATTTTGAATTTCTTCAACATTTGTAACGAACTGTATTTTAACAAGTTCTCTCTTATTTAATACTCCGTGGCCCCCCCTGCTTTTTACGGTCTGGTATTTGTGACTGCAATAAATAATTTGAATTTAATAACAACCATTCTGGGGCCCTTCCTATCATTTCTTCTGTGGCCCCTTAATTTCCCCTGAATAGGTACGTCTCTGTTATACCATACCAGACTCGGGTCTACAAACATGTTTCCGCATGTCATTCCTGAAATTCAAGACGATGGTGCGCCCTGAACCCTGTCTGATGTTATGGCGGTACAGTTTCAGTGAATTACTGAAGGAAATTAGACTGTTTATGAAAGGAAAGGGAAGGCAATAAGAGCGATTTTAGCTAATGTAACTAAATTAAATGACAATGAAAGATTCTGCCGCACCATCAACTGTATGATGAACAAGATAACGAATAAATGTAAAAATATCTCCGTTATTTTTATTAAAATTATTGGTTTAAAATAAAGTTTTGTACAGTCGACGACAGAGATAAGTATACAGGGGGCCTCAATATGGTTAAGATTTTCTCAAAAACTACTGGACCGAATTTAGTAATTCTTTTGCAGTTACATAGTTTTAACTTTTATCTATCAAACAGTGAATTTTTTTTTGCAATAGGTTAAGTAGTTTTTGAGATAATCTCAACCTTAAAAACTCTCCTGTACACCTTTCTCTGTGTTCCACCGTACATCAAACGAGTCGAAAAAACAGCTTAATTAAGAATTCACAAAATAGTAAGAAATCCAAGCGAACATATTATGCAAGAAATTCACTTTTTAGTCTACTCGTGACCATGATGGCTGCAATGCTGTCGAAATATCGAGACATCAATAATAAATGTTTAACACGGTAATTCCCGTTTTATCTAATTAATATGCAAGAAAATATCAAAACATATAAGACACTTGATTTGTAAGCAGTATATAAGTGACTATAGGCTGTAAAGTGTTGTGCTATTCAATAACCTCCCTTACTTAGTATACAAACAATATTACTCCGCGTAGAAGGGTGTCGCTCGACTTAATGATGGCTTGGAGCTTACGTGTATAGCCTTTCAGTTTCACCCATTCACAGGGCTTACCTTTATAGAGGGGTCTTACCATGGATACTCGATAGAACTTAGGACATGCTCTGAGGCACGAGCGCTATGAGTTACTTCAACTGATTATGATGAAAGAGAATAATCGGTCGCAGGATAAAGTCGTGGCTGCTTAACATCCGGGAATGGACTGGAATCGCGAGCGCCGCAGAGAGATAGGCACAAATATGAAGAGCTGATTGCCAACCTTCACTAGTTGGAGAGGCAACCCCCAAGAAGAAGACTCCATAGAAACTCGAAGATGAACATGCATGGTGTGTGTCGCCGGTTCCGCATGAAGGATAAACTTACTAACAATAATAATAGTTACGTACTGTAGGTATAGTTATTAAGTAATAATTGTATTATCATTATTTTAAAAGATGTGCTGCTGAGAGATTTTTGCCACTTTCTCCTCAGCGTTGGCACCTTTTCCTTGCAAAGTGGTGTAAATGTAAATTCAAAAAATATATTGACGGGCCAACGTGCTTACTTGCAATAAAGAAATTTGACTTTTGAAGTAACTTGAGCGACTGACGTCACAATTATCGTATCACAGCTTGAAACTCAACGACTTTGACATTTAGAAGTTGTTGTAAAAAACGGCCATCGAGACATCGACCTACGAGGCGTCAACTGCAAATATAAGTTTGTACTTAATTACAAAAAAAATCGTGATAGAACTTCACAGTTTTCGGATTTTTTCCTTTACTTGTGCTATAAGACCTAGTTCTTGCCAAATTTCATGATTCTAGGTCAACGGGAAGTACTCTATAGGTCATGGTTTTCTTGCTTTTTTGATACAAATGCAAGAAAATGCGACATAAACAGCGATATCTTTTGATTGCGTTGACGTAGAAGGTTCATTTTTGCAGACCTGAGAATTTCAACTTGATCCGTCCACGCGTTTCTGAGATATAGGTCTTGACAGACAGACGTACAACAAAGTGATCCTATAAGGGTTCCTTTTTTCCTCTTGAGGCACGGAACTATAAAAATTAGTATGTGATATTATATTGTGAAGTGAATGTTCTTAGTAGGGGTCTTTCACAGAAGCGTAGCGGGTAAATTACTTCAATCTATTTACGTAAACGTACACAACTAGCACGCCAAAGCGCCTGCAGCTCTAACTAAACATGTGACGTGTTAACGAGATGGAGCTGCCGCCCAATATAAATTGTTATAACAATTTATATTGGGCAATAATATATATTAATTTATGTTGTGCTATAGCACAACGCACAAAACCTGATCGATATTCGTAATCTAAAGATACGTTGAGCATCGTATCTAGGCAACAATTGATGCGCAGCACGCAATGCTCAACAAAACCGGCAACATTTCACAACAACGCGCGACGTTGCCAGCTGACGCGCAACATGACCAATGGTACGGTGGAACACAGATAAAGGTGTACAGGATAGTTTTTAAGGTTGAGATTTTCTCCAAATTTTTCTTCCATGAGCCAACTAGCGCCGCCAATCTTCAAAAAATAATATCTTCCAATTTAATAATTTTTATTAAAAAAAGTCAAGTGACTTATTGCAAAAAATCTTTCACCGTTTGATAGATAAAAGTTAAAACTATGTAAAGTAAGTACATTTAATAAACATTTTGTAAATAGGTTTTTAATAAAAATTATTAAATTGGAAGATATTATTTTTTGAAGATTGGCGGCGCTAGTTGGCTCATATCAGGCCCTTAAGTTAATGTGTCACTGCAATGTTTTTGGTAAAGTATCATTTATGCAAATAAAGAACTTTCAAAACTAAAAAAACTAACTAAAACACAAAACAACAAGTTCATATATACAGTAAAATCAAAATTCTCAAATAATTATACAAATAATCTCCATTTTCAAAAGTCCTATTCATGAAGTTTCGGGAAAATATTAATTCCAATAAGTTTGTTAACTATTATCGTTCTGTCCCAATTAAGAAGCCCCAGTTGAACACCTAAATAAATTAACAAGCGGCTCTAACGCCACACAGGGATTAATATAAAATTGTAAATTAAATTAATTCTAACAATGAGCAAAACGTCGACAAATGAAAACTTTTGGGTCGAGTGATATTTTTGTCCCCTAGCATAACGAACAAACTAGAAGCTTATTGACGCACGCTAAAATGAAGCCTTTATTTCTCCTCATGCATAAAACTAGGTAGGTATACGATTTCCATTAAAATTTTGATCAGCGAAGATTAATAAGGCCGATGTTCATAAACAATTTTGAGCGCAAGCTTAGGATCAGCTCGCTTTTACAAATGTCAGGTTCCATTATATGTATTAATACATATAATATTATTATATATAAACGGATATCACTCACTTATATTGTTAAAGTCGGCAATTAGACCGACAGTTTCGACCGATTTCGACGTTCTTTTTCAAGGTGAGCGCGCCACGCCCGCTTCGCCGTTGACGTTTCTTCGCGCACTGCGGATGAGCGCCCTCTGTGCGCGCTCCGAGATAACTTGTCCCGCCGACGACGACGGTGCGTTCGATGGCTGTAGCTGGATTCGTTGATCGATCTCACTTGTCGGGGAGTTACCGCCACTCACGTTAGGTCCTGTCACGCAGTATGTACTCACTGCGTCTACTCCGCATTCACTCACACTCCTAACATCGGATACGGCCCTGAGTACGGGCTTCCACGTAGCAGGCAAAGACCAACCGCAATCTCTGTTGAAATTGGGCCGTCGTGCAATCTCAATCGCTTCCCTGATCTTGTGTGGCACAAAGAACTTTTCTCGCGCAAGAACAGTTGCTTTGTCAAAGCGTATGTAACCTTGAAAAAGACCGTCGAAATCGGTCGAAACTGTCGGTCTAATTGCCGACTTTAACAATATAAGTGAGTGATATCCGTTTATATATAATAATTTGTAGTAATGGCTCACTATAGTTTTAATTCTAAAACATATAATATTATTATAAGTAGTAGTGTTTGACAGCTGTAAGAGTCAAGCAACATCGGGCTAGATCTGTACCTGGATATGTGACCGCTAGTGACATGTTAATCAGTTAGTCCCGGTTGTTGTCGTTAGGCCATGTCGGAGGCCTGCACAACTCTGACAATAGGTTTGATCACTAAACCACACGAGAAGAAGTTTTAAGAGCATGCTAAAGCTAAGCTCGTGCTCTACCAAAAGTCTCGCCAAAATGGATACAGAAGAAAACTTCTTTCGAAGTATTATTTTCTACGATCCCTTGCGTGTTCTACTATGTTCTGCATTCCAAGACTTGGTCCATTATTTTGCCTGGAAAGTTGTAATGGCCGGTCGGAATAATTAAATGACAAGGGAAAACAAAAATAAAGCAGAAGTTATGTAAAAAGAATTAGGAGTTGACATTGGATTCAGCTCGTGACAAGTTGTTGTGTTTGTTAGGTACTTATTCATGTTGATTTGATTTTAGATTGATTATGGGCAAGTTTATCGCATTTGTTATTCGCATTTCGCTCATAGAATCAGTACTGAAGTGGCAGTGGGGCTTTTTGAAAATGGCGGGAAACGACGGTTGCGAAATTATTTAATAATTTTCAGTTTAATGTCTACATTGGGTGTTTTGTGTTTAATATCACGTTAAATTAATCAGAAAATGTTCGCGAATGACAGTATGGTGAAGTTATTGGAGAATTCAAGCAGGATCTGAAGTTTGGCGCCATGGTCAAGATTCCCACTACGAGCTCGGGAGTGAACGTGACTGTCGAGCTGCTTCTCTGTGTAAAGTTATAGTCCTTTTCGACGGATATTAAATGTAAAAACGGAATTATATTACAACAAAATCGTTTATTCAAATCTACCATGACTCTCGATAATTTTGATCGATAATTTTCTGACTTTTTTCTTTTATATTTAAAGATGCGTTCCGAAACTCAACACTCTGTGTCTGCTTCTCGGCGTCTCCTGTGGATGAAGACTTGAAGACGCGGCTACCCAGGGTGATGACGCTACGGCGCCTCCCCTGGAGGAAGATAGAAGACTATTGAATATATAGAATTTTCTGTAACATGACATTGGCAAATGACGAACTGTCGAGTCCATTAATAAAATAAATAAATAAATAAGTAGCAGTGGGTTGGTCACATCTGTCGTAGAACCGATAACCGATTGAGTAGACGAGTTCTCGAATTTTCGATGTTTGTATAAGACATTAATTTTTTATTATTCAAATAAGTTATATCAAAAGCGTGGATCAAAAGAGATTGCCATAGAGGAAGTAATCACTACGTTCTAGTGATTGTCGAAGGCAGTAGGCAATCAACACCTTTGCCTCAGAAGGTATTTTCCTGCCCCTGCCATAGTGTGGAAATAAAACTCACCACGAGGAATTTTATAGAATTACCACGTATAATAGGTAACACAGCCGCCACTTGGTTGACTTGAGGTTATAGTCACAGGCGGTAGCGGAATTTGTTTAGGTCAGCGAGAATATGAATCATTTTATTTCACTATACCATGACCTTTTTTTTTCTTCCCCTCTCCCACTGTAACTCCTGTTTGATTAGGATCAGCAGTGGCGTACGATGCAACACAGAGAAAGGTGTAAAGGAGAGTTTTTAAGGTAAAGGTTATCTCAAAAACTACTTGACCTATTGCAAAAATTATTTCACTGTTTAATAGATATAAGTGAAAACTATGTAACTGTAAAATAATCATTAATTTCGTTTCAGTAGTTTTTGAGAAAATCTCAACCTTATTGTGGACCCCTGTATACTTATCTCTGTCGTCGACTGTACTATTGGACCGTCATACAGTGACGGGTTTAAGCGACATTTATATCATGTCCTGTTGAGTATGCTATGAGGAATGAATAATTGTCATTTTCTTTTGTACAACAATTAAACAGTTGGTCCAAGTTTGGTTTAGTCATTTTGTTTGCGGCTTTTTCTTGTTCTAACGACTCCTATCGAACGACAACTACATCATTAAATGTTGAGTAATTATGGTATTAGATCAGTTTAGTAGGCTTTTTGCAACACCCGGTAGTTGCCAACCAAAAGCTTACGGTACGAATATAATTTAGCTGATTTTCTCTAAATGACATTGCCACCTTTGGTCACCTACGTGACCATTGAAGCTCATGTATCATTTTGTTGGGGACTTATTACAGGTTTCATATTGCATAATCATAATCAGTAGGAGTTGCGAGAGTAGTAAAAAATGATAACAAAAACAATGAATAATTCGCTTCGATTTCATACTATTTTCTGAATTCTTAATTAAGCTGTTATTAAAACGGAGATATTTTTACATTAGTATTCGTTATCTTGTACATCATACGGTTGATGGTGGGGTAGAATCTGGCATTGTCATTTATATAAATAATTCGATACATCTTGGAAGATACACATCTCCCAGAACACAGGGAAGACTGTGGGAAATAGAGGAAATTTTCTTATCTACTAAATTAAATTGAATATCTGAAATACCTATATTTTAAGAGATGTTCTGTAACAAAATTATACCTTCCAATAGTTTCAGACAATACACCCATGGCCCAAAACTAGGATTCCCTGTAATATAGTTCCGTCTGGGATATGTGATAAATATGTGGTATGTAATATATAGGTATAAATAAATTATGTACTTTAGAATTAAATTTTTGAATTTTGTTACGATTCTCTGGTAAACATCGCACCGCCTTAATCTTGTCTGCAAGCCAAAGGTTGACTGGTCGAGAATGCCGCATGGCATTAAGTCCGCCTGTACATTATATTGTGTATGAAGAATAAATGAAATGAAATGCGATCGTCTTATCAAATCAGTGGTGTACAATCGCTCTGCCTCCCACTAACACCACACCCTTACCCTAGCGCAGCGGGTGGCGATAAAAGCTATTACTCCCTGAGCTCCCGAGCGCCAAGCCATCCGTTAAACGCTGCCCGCTCCGCCACTCTCAGGCCAAGGCCCGCTATTTCCGTCACGGCGCGAACAACGAATTAAGCAGAACCTTCGTGTCTTCAGTCTTACAAATAGCTAGATTTGACAGTTTATTAACCGAGCAAGAAATCGGAATTATATCTCTGTAGGTATGTGTATATTTTTGCATGGCAAAAGACATTGGCACATTTCAATGGAGCTTTGCCATTTAAGCTGTACCTATCATTTTGTTGGGGACTTATTACAGGTTTCATATTGCATAATCATAATCAGTATCATTTTATACTACTCTCGCAACTCCTATAGAAGATTAACAAAAACAATGAATAAATCTCTTCGATTTCTTACTATTTTCGGGAAGTACCCTATATATAGTTATTGAGTTTTTTTGTATTTTTATACAAATATGCGAGAAAATGCGACATATACGGCCATATCTTTTGATTGCGTTGACGTAGAAGTTTGATTTTTTTAACGGCTGCATGAGGTGCTGACCTGAGTATTTGGTATTCATTGTACCTTAATACGTTCACGCGTTTCTGAGATATAGGTCTTGACAGACGGACAGACACAAAGTGATCCTGTAAGGGTTCCTTTTTTCCTATTGAAGCACGGGACCCTAAAAATAGCAAAGCTCTCAGCTGTACGGACTACAGCAGATCAATGGTAACACTTGCAGCACGATTTTAACTCTTACGAGGCAGATAATAAGAACGGTCCAAAGTCTTTAAAAATACACATCTTTAAAAATAAGCACAGTTTATTTATTTATTTTATTAATGGACTCGACAGTTCGTCATTTGCCAATGTCATGTTACAGAAAATTCAACATATTCAACAGTCTTCTATCTTCCTCCAGGGGAGTCGCAGTGGCGTCTTCACCCTGGGTAGCCGCGTCTTCATGTCTTCATCCAGAGGAGTCGTCGTAGCGTCATCACTCTGAACGAAGCAGCTCGACAGTCACGTTCACTCCCGAGCTTGTAGCGGGAACTCTTGATTAAAGCTTGAAACTTCAGATCTTGCATAAATAATCCAATAACTTCACCGTACTGTCATTCGCGAACATTTTCTGATTAATTTGAAAGAAAGAAAGAAAACAGATTTATTTATCACTACATACTATACTATACACAATATTGTGCAAAATAATAATAGATAGGTACATAAACATCAAATCAATAATGAGAAAATTGTTTATTTCATAAAGGTACAATATAAAATAAAAAGAACCATTCAATTTAAAAAAAAACCTAACCTAAACTATTTAAAAAAAAATTAGGTGCAGGAATAGTACCCAAGACAATAGTAATCAATAATTTCATATTTCATATTTCATATTTATTTCATATTTATTTATTCGTTAACAATGTTCATTGTGTTCGAAATTCATTGTAATCCAAACAATATAATCTAACGCAAACAATAATCTACCTAATTAAATACAATTAATAAAAATTCAATGTCATAACAATTTCGAAATTAATTATTCTAAACAATGTCAAATGAATGTCAGGTATGGTATAAACTAATAATATTAATGTCAACAATTAATCAAAAATCATCTATACTGTAGCAGCACTTTTTCAAAAGATACTTTTTTAATTTGTTCCTAAATGTATTTGTATTTGTTACAATCTTTAGCTCAATCGGTAACCTGTTGAACAGTGCCACTGCCTGGTGTCGTGCACAGTGCCTCACAACTGTCAGTGTTGGTTGTATGACACTCTTCAGATCTTTCCTCCTTGTAGACATCCGCAGTTCCATGTCTGCATTAGACTCAAACAAATGTCTATGTTTTATAACATCACTGAGCAGCACCATAATATACAAACTTGGAACCGTTAGAATGCCCATAGCGCCAAAGTGAGCTCTACATGATTCCCATGGAGGAATACGTAATATTGTTCTTATAGCTCGTTTCTGAGCTATAAACGCTTTTTGTATATTATAGCAATAGCTGTTCCCCCACAGTTTAATGCTATATCTCAACTTAGACTCCACGAGTGCATAGTATATCATTATTAACTGTTCTCTTGTTAGTTCATCCCTTAGGCTGCGGAGTGCATAACATGCTGAACTTAAGGAGTTAACCATGCTATTTAATTCTGGTTTCCAGTTTAAGAATTGATCAATATAGACTCCCAAAAATTTAACCTCTCTAACATTCTTAATATCCTGTCCCTGTATGGCAACTTCAAGTCTGTCTTTGTTTCTTGCAGTGGTTTTGAAAAGTAAGATATTCGTTTTGTCAGTGTTCAACTTAAGATTATTACACATAAACCAATCATTAAATACAATCAATGTTTGTTCGACCTTACTGTTCAATTCCTGCATCGTGTCACTTGATAAAATGGCATTGGTGTCATCAGCAAAGACTACCAACTTTATATCCTGAGTAACATTACCTACATGGTGCAGCATGTCATTCAAAAATATCAGGAAAAAGATTGGGCCTAAGACTGATCCCTGGGGCACGCCTCTGGATACTCCTACCATTTTAGAGCTGTAATGTTTCTCAGTACCATCTTCAAGTTGGCGGATCTCGACAAATTAGATACTTACTTAATTTAAAACAAACAACATTTTTTTTAAATCAGATACCTACACTAATAATTAGATTAAAAAGGAAAGAAATTACTACACTATTATAAGATTATAACTAATAATTTAACGTGATATTAAACACAAAATAGTCCCTGTAGTAAAAGGAAAATTATCAAATAATTTCGCAACCGTCGTTTCCCGCTATTTTCAAGAGCCCAAGAACAGTTTACTTGCAGGTGTAAAATTGTTGCCTGAAGGTACCTATTTACACAATTGTATAGCAAACACGAAAGACAACTTATTGAAAGACAGCAATGAATTCAATTAGTTCAATAAATAGTGCAGAGTCAATGGTGGCTAATATTTTAACTTGTACAAGGAGCTAGGAAGATATTATTGTATATATATATGATAGTACCGCCGCGACCTGAGGCGGAGGTCTGCGGTGTCATGCCAGCGAATCGCCTACGTGTGACAGACCAGGCTACGGGTCTGCCTTTTTTAATTGACACCGGCGCAAGCATTTCTGTTCTGCCTGTTAGTAGTGTAGTCAAAAGAGGTAAAGTTATTGCACCAGTTGATTACACACTGTAAACAGCCTTATGTCCGGCCAAGGAGGTCGGTACATGTATCAACGTTTTCTTGACGTGATGAAACCTGCATGCCGTAGAAAAAATCTAATGGATTTCACTTGGCTATTCGTTTTATTCGAAATCTCTATTTCATATTTTTTAGAAATTTTGCGCTAATATTAGTTTAGTTATCGTTTTTGATTCTTCGTGTCCATTAAAAATAATAGTTGAACTAAATGTTTTGTTTAATAGTCGTAGAACAGTTGAACTAAATGGATTTTTAGTCCATTTTGTTCTATCGTAGAACTAATAGTAGAACTAGATGGACTAACCCATTCGTATTCGATATTGGATCATCATCATCAGTCTATTTATATTGCCCCACTGCTCGGGCACAAACCTTCCCTTACATCGACGGAGCTCGGGCCATGATCCACCACTCGGGCCCAGTGCGGGTTGGCGGATTTCACATGCCTTAGATTTTTTCTTCTTCTACGACATGCAGGTTTCATCACGATGTTTTCCTTCAGCGTTTTTGAGAGCACTCGGTAAATGTACGTAAGTTTTTCCGTCGAAAAAACCGAGGATAACTTATTGGTACATGGCTGCCCTGGCTGGGAATCGCACCAGGGACCTCCGTATTGCAAGTCCATTGACCCAACCACTGAGCCACCAAGCTCGCTATTGGATGTTTGTCGTATTTGTCAAATACTTGACGTACATAAAAATAAGACGAATATTTTGTCAAGCATACCACCCACCATGGCAATTATGACGAATACGGCGTGTGAAATCTGCACTGGGCCCTCGTGGTGGATCATGGCCCGAGCTCCCTCGATGTAAGGGAAGGTCTGTGCTCGAGCAGTTATAAATAGACTGATGAGGGCCCGAGCAGTGGAAACAACAAATAGACTGACGAATGATGAAAGACTTTAATAAATCTTTTACAGTACATAGTTTTAACTTTTATCTATCTAACAGTGAAAGAATTATTGCAATAGGTCAAGTAGTTTTTGAGACAATCTCATCCCTAAAAAGTATACTACACACCTTTCTCTGTCTTCGACCGTACCTACTTCTCATTATACATGTAAGCCCTGTATATTATGTAACTATAGGTATGTATATTCAGTCGTCTCGTTGAATAGTTCGCTCATTAGCAGCTCCAAGACGTTAGTTTGCGCCACGATTTTTCCCGCCTCGCTTGCCTCCACTGATTTCATGGAGGTGAAAAGTTTTGCTATTGGAGGCCGTGGAAAATGAAAAAAAAAAATAATACCTCATAAAGGTTCATATTTTCAAAGTCAAATCTATTATTATTAGTATTTTTGAGAAAATATCAATTCACTCTCCTGCGGCGATATCTTGATCGTGAATGACAGATTCTGATGCCATTATTATGTCATGCATCTGTTAACTTTGGAGAATAACCCCGCTGTACTTTTATCTGTGAACCGAACTACTGAAGGCCGCATTTAGAAGATTTATTATCTGGAAGTAGCGCAACGTTGCAGTGTTATGCTAAATAGTGTGCAAGATTTAGAGCTCTGGAAACTTTTCTTCGTAACTTTGGACAGCGTTGGAAAAATCTTAGTGTGTGATACTTTTAGAACTAACCATTAGTTGTTTAAATATAATGTAACCGAAGAAAAAGATTTGATACTATAGAATTAAAATTACTCTCCTCTCTTTTGGTTTCTGTGACGCAAACTAAAGAGAACATTCTGGATTCAGTACATTATTTTAACACGTTCACAGTCTCCGTATACATTTTTTTTTATTTCCATGTAAGCGCCTATTATTTCAATGTCTATACAAGTCGAAATACTTACATCAAATTTGTTATGCGAGCACTTCAACACTGGGTGGAGCACTCTTCTGAAGACAATAGGACGTGAATGGACAGCAGCATCCACCAAGGACATCGTATTTACTTACCTTCAGAAAAAAATACACTTATTGCGGATCTGGTAGGCACATAGGTACTTTTTTCATCGTGCCACATATGTGGGGCACGGGTTTGTGAAACTAATTCGTCGTGCTCCCTATATGAGTCACTAGACTGTGAACGTGGTGATATTAATTTAAACATATCTAGAAGTTGTGTTCTACATTGGCTTACTTTGAAGGTTTCCACACGGTTAAAATACCAATTAGCTTTTTTCAATCTTCGCTAAGGATCGCTTGGAGTTCAGTTGACACAAATGATGTCAAAATTGTCTTCAATTCATTCACAAATGCGACGTCCTGTAGACCTGTAAACACCATAATCTCTTATCCCAGCCAGACTCTGATTCGTTCGTTGGGCGGCGCTTTTTCCGATAATTCAATTCCAGCACTGACAGGCTAACTGTGGTAATTAATGCTTTGGATAAAACTAATGCCTTGGTATATTTTTATTTCTGCTTACTACTAATTTGTGGTTTACTTTTAAGGGTTGAATGAAACACAGCGGAAAGGCAACGGAAACTCTACGAAAGATGACAGATTGAACGCCGCGTGTAGGTAAGCCGCTAGCGAATAGTAGCGATTTTTTTTCCTTCATCTTTAGACCATAATTTATTTATTTTATTAATGGACTCGACAGTTCGTCATTTGCAATATATTCAATAGTCTTCTATCTTCCTCCAGGGGAGTCGCAGTAGCGTCTTCACCCTGGGTAGCCGCGTCTTCTTGTCTTCATCCAGAGGAGACGCCGTAGTGTCATCACTCTGGACGAAGCAGCTCGACAGTCACGTTCACTCCCGAGCTTGTAGCGGGAACTCTTGATAAAAGCTTGAAACTTCAGATCTTGAATAAATAATCCAATAACTTCACCGTACTGTCATTCGCGAACATTTTCTGATTAATTTAACGTGATATTAAACACAAAATAGTCCCATCAAATAATTTCGCAACCGTCGTTTCCCGCCATTTTCAAGAGAACCCAGACCATAATCCATAATGGTAGCCTTAGCTACACAACTCACGATCGAAAGCGCAGATATTTAGGTAACTTCCTCAAAGATAAACTTAATGTTTTCCCTCTGCCGAAATATAAACAGCGACAGGGTGAAAGAGGGCTTAGTAAGGGCTAAGTACAGTTAGATACAATGGGGACAGTGATTTTAATGCATTTATCAGACTAATATTATAAATACTTTATATACAAATGTTGCTATCATAAATGTTATTAAGGGGCGGCGAGCTGACGAACTCGAGCGCGAGACAGGAGATGTCCCGCAGCGGCGGAGTGAAGAGCACGGCACAGTGACTCCATATTTGTATTTTTATTGATTTTGGATGAATTTTGGCAGGGAAATTAAAATACGCCAATAAAAATCAGATTTTTTTTAAAACAAGCTCTCGCAATTATAATACCCTACATTTTGATGTATATTTCGTATGAATAACTATTTCGGTTTAGACATAATTTTAATTTAAAATGACATGGAAGGGGTATGTTTGCGATTTTTTTCTATCGAGCGAAGTTTGTCCAATCGTGTATCGGTATTCATCAGTCCCTAAATAGACACCCCAAGATTGCTATATATTTTTTTCAGACGTCTAATTTTAGTAGTTAGTGCCGTAGCTTTCATAGAAAAACTGAAAATACGCGCATACGAGGCCTTAAGAAGTATACCTATATCTAATACTTATTATTTATTGTATATAAAAGAGACATTTATTTAATTAATGAGATCTTACAAACAAATATAATAAAACTAAACTACTTAAAAATACATTAAAAACTGAACTAAAAATCTACCTAACTAAAAAAATATATTTATTGTATATTGTAAATAGGTCTTATAATCTTCTTATAAACTATTAGGTATACATAAGCAATTGTGTAGATAGATAGATAAACACTTTATTGCACAAAGAAGCATACACGTAGAAAACAGATAAATTTATTTATAATTAACTAGCTGATCCCGCGAACTTTGTTCCGCGTTAGAGGCAATAAATTAGCAAAAATTTATTCTTCGATTTGTCGACAGTTACTCTACCATTAGAGATAGTCAGGAATTTCTCATATAAATCTTCATCATATTTATCTTTAATTTTTTCCCCTACTGGAACGGGATAAAAAGTATCCTATGTCCTTCTCCTGGTTCTAAGCTACCACCTCACCAATTTTCAACTAAATCGGTTCGTCCGTTCTTGAGTTATAAATAGTGTAACTAACACGACTTTCTTATATATATAGAGATATAGAAGTACTAAAACAATAAATTAAAACTAAACTACCTAGATAGTAAACAATTTGTACAAAGGCGGCCTTATCGCTCATAGCGATTTCTTCCAGGCAGCCGTGTAAGTAGTCTGTTCTGGCTCACCTATTTAGTATGTCGGTGTGAGGAATTGTCTGTTCTGCCTAAAATAGGTATGAATCCTTTTATCTTTAGTAATGTGAGCAAAAAAATATTGAAAATGCGACATAAACGGTCGTATAGATCCAGTTTATTCTCCTGTTGTATAAATCTGTAGTTAGTTATACAACCGTCTGTCAGATTAGGCACCACAATAGCCCTAGGAAACAATATCGTAGTATAATGGCCGTAAGCTCGTCAGCTCCGCACGTCATTGTATCTCAGTTACTATACTGTATATCTCTATACTGCAGAACACGGGTTTAATATCCGCTTCTGAACATAACAACGTTATTTAATAAATAACATTTTTTCGCCCATTGATATTGGGTGTGATTGAATATTTGGATTCAAAACAGCTTCGTGGCCAATAGTAACCTTTATTTATTTTATTAATGGACTCGACAGTTCGTCATTTGCCAATGTCATGTTACAGAAAATTCAATATAATATAATAGTCTTCTATCTTCCTCCAGAGGAGACGCCGTAGCGTCGTCACTCTGGACGAAGCAGCTCGACAGTCACGTTCACTCCCGAGCTTGTAGCGGGAACTCTATATATATATATATATAGAGATAAAACACAGATAGTGTAGAGTGATATTCGGCCTGAGGCGCGACGCGTCCAATACAAACGCAACAAACTACACCCTGCCGCGCACGCACCGCACTTCACCTCTTGTACCGCTATCACTCACACAAATGTAAACCTGAGCTTACGCCTCGCGCACTGTAGTTGCTGACTGGACTGCAAGCTGCCATATTCTCTCCGCTAGTGGCTCCAAGTAGCTGTGTACGCAGCATTGTCATTTATCAAATGTGCAGACAAGCAGAATGAATTGTTTATGTGACCTGGGAGCAAAGCAGTTATTTTCATGGAAATTAGAATATAATTCCAAAACAAACATCTTAATTATTGCAGTCAAAGTAACATAAATTCGTGGCTTAACACATAAACATTTTAATTGCCAAAGCAATTCGAAACACCTGACCATTCTGAGGCATTAATTCCTTTCGCCTAGCAAAAGGTAACGTCTCAGCGTTTATGAACCAACATAAATTCCTACTAAATGCCAGGAAACATGAAGGAAAAATTTCTCTATGGAGAGAGCCTAAAATATATTTTGTATGGGGGGCAGCCAGCTCTCTGCCCTTGTTGCCACTGTCACTCTACGTATACTATACCGCCGAAATCAAGTGTCTTTTTTTGTAAAATTCTTCCCAGTGGGAAAGGCAAAGCTGACTAGGGCATACAGCCTGGTCTGATGTTAGTAGAATGTCTGAACTCTTATAAATACATACATATACACGAAGATAACCTAACCTAAACCTACGCACAACCCTCCCAAACCCCTAAACGAAATAACACAATGATCCACGCAAGCATCAAGTTATGCAAAAGGAAACCTTGCTAAGAGCACAAAACTTCACAAACACGACTTCTTTCGAGCACTCCAACTAATAGAAACGTTCGCGGACATCTACTGATTAACTTAACGTGATCATTATTCACTAAATACCACGGAAACTATTTAATTAGAATTTTCACAAAAAAGTAGCTAATGGCGTTTCGCGCGCTTAACAAGGAATCAATCAAGTGTCTTATTTTGTAAATAAAAACTACCCTACCCTACTAGCATTTTAAGCTGTTCTGTGATTATTGCATAGTAATTTTTACATTATTAGATCGGATAACTTTATTTTCACAATGATGAACAGGTTTGAGCAGTACGGTCTTACGTAGAGAAGCACAAGAGAGTTAATAAGGGCTTAAATTTTCTCAGAAACAATGACTGCTTTTTGGGTATTTAAACTATCTACTAGTAAAAGAATTTTCCAATCAGTCACGTAGTTTTTGAGAAAATATCAACCTCATTGGGGTCCCCTGAATGTAGGTAGGTAAGTACTTATCTCTGTTTTATTCGTATCTATGTTGATTTGATACGTCAGAAGGATCCCTGTTATTAAGTATTCGATTTCTACTGAAAATACAAACAATGATAAAACAATGTTTTGGCATACATAATTATTAATCTATAATTGTTAAACTATATTTAAGTCTGTTTGATTTCTGATTAATAAATAAATGTAATGATAATTCATTTGCTATGTCATGCAATGGGGTTAGCTGTATCTCCAACCTGCAGAGCCTGTGGTGACAAAACGGAGTCCATGAAACACCTACTGTGTGAATGTGACTCACTGGCTAGAAAGCGAATGAGTCTCCTGGGGTCGGCCTATCCGGAACCAGAAGACTACAGGCTCCTTCCCATGAGCTGCATAGCGGACCTACTGAGTTATGTCTTTAGGGAGGAGGAAGGATCATAAAGGAAAGGGGAGAGCACAAAAGATCCCAATGGGTCGAAGTACCGCCACATTGGCACCCAATCAGGATAAGATATGTCATGCAAGAGCGGATGCGATGTAAATATGGCTTTCTCCATAGACCGTTCTTCGCTTCATGGCAGAACGAAGCGACATTGTCGGCTGAAACGAATATCGTTTGAAACATAATGCCGTTTACGCACTGACCGGGAAAAACGCTGCGGTTTATCGCTAAGACTGTTTATGAGTCGGGAATTGAATCGAGTACGCTTCGTTTAACATTTCCAATGAATTGACTGTTAAATGAGAGAAAATGCCAAGTGTTTTTTTCTATAAATACACAGTAAATTATGGTTTTTGAGATAAGTACTGGAAACTTTATTTATTTTACTACGAATCATATTACATTTAAAGGCCTAATATATGCTTAGCTAACTTGGAATAGGCAGGCCTGGTGCACTCCGCGCTTTAGGTATAAATCTACAGGTACATCGGGCGGGCGGCCTTGGGCCGCGCCGGCGCGGCTATTCAGTGGGCTGCTGCGCGCCAGATTGATTGCACGTAGCCCGCTATTTTGCGCCCGCGCTGCGACGTATTTAGCCGTCTTTCATTGTATCGGAAGAAAAAAATCGTGACAAGAATTTGGTCTAAATTATTAAAATATTCTTTCATACAATTTAGTACCTACCATAATAATTTATTTTATTTAGGGTGGATTCGACCAAACTTCAATTTATACTGGAGTAACTATCCCAGGGTTATTTTTATTCCCCGATTTTATTCTCCATTAACTTACGAGTAGTTTTACCATGCAATCTAGAGAATAGTTGCAGATAATTGAATGAAATTGAATGAATAATGAACGAATAATTAGATTAGATTTATATAATAAATCGCAAGGCTAGTTCTTGCATCTTAAATATGTAAATATGGGTTTCGGCTCCCGGACTAGATTGTACCTAGCTAAAACCTAAAAGAGTTATGTTTAGTATTGTAGACACCCATTAAAGTGTAAGAAGATAGCATGCCTATGGTCTTTTGTGATCTAATACCGTAGGTATATTTGAAATATCAGTTTGTTTACAAAAGTAGAATAATAGAGTGGTATAATAATATATGTTCATTAAATATTCAGATTATTTATCTTTCACAAGCCGGCAGCCCTAATCGTGTCAGAAGAGTAAAGAGCTACCCGATAGAAAGAGACGCACGTTGTAGGTGAATATAATTGTAGGCACTTCGCGCTGCGCGAGCTGAATTGTACTTTATTGCGTCGCTGCGAGACTCGCGATTTATTTTAACAGTTTTTAGGAGAGACTCTTCTGTACTTGTACTATTATATATTCTGTGGAATAGGTAATAACCAATAAAAATTTGTTTGTAGACATAATAAATAAGCTAACTATGATATGATTATGAGCTTTTAAGTTCATTTACATACTTACTCTTTTATATCTCTCATTTCCAATATTTAATTAAATCACACACATGTTTTTTCAAATTCAAATATATTTATTTGTAGAAACGGGTTACAGTGATCTTGGTACTGTTATAGGTTTCTCCGAATCTTGCCCATCTAGAGCATACAAACATTTCATTGAGAATCGTATTGTCATAGCCATAAAAGATGCATGTAAATTAAAAAAATAGAAATAAAATTTATAAATTATGTCAAATCGATGAATCCTTCAGGAAGGCCACTAAATTATAATAACATTTGTGTATTAACATTTTGGAATAAGTGCTACTTACATATTTTTTGTTTAATTATTAAGCCTTAAATTGAATCATTGCTGACATATTGGTAAGTGTAGGTAATTATTATTTTTGGTGTCGACTAAGCCAAATTAAAACTGAGACGGTAACATACGCTCAAACATTAGATTTAATTTTCAAACTACGAGTAACCATTACAATTCCCAGAAAATGTTAAAGCTTAACACACACATCAGTTGAAACGCATGTGCCGCCTCATATTCTGCCGTCGTTAGTCTGCCGCGGCTAGGTCGCGGCTGTGTGTGGAGGGTGACTGTTAAAAAACGCGACGTTTACCCGCTACTTTTGCAATGTCTAGTGTGCAAGTCGAAAGTCCTACGCACAATTTCTTTCATTAACCACGTTTTAATTAAAACAGGCACAACTCTCGTCGGAAAGGGATGCAGATACGTACTTATTGTCCAAATAGAATTCCTCGTCCCTTCTGACTCAGACTAGTAGAGTGGCGGATGAATGATTTTAGATTTTAGTCGGACTTGTATTTTTTCTACAAAATATCGGCTGCTCATGCTAATATTTTATTTGTATGTACACGAAAACCATAACTACCAACCAACACATTATATTCAATAGCTGTTATTCATAAGCCTAGTTAAACCTCACTTCACTTAAATCGTGTTGCTATCCCTTTCACACTTCGGAAAAAAATGTTAAAATAGAAAGGGACAGGGGGCCTAAACGGTGGCGTAACATTAAACCACATTTATGAATATTACCTACACTAATCGCGACACTCCTCCGTCCGCCCTAACAATCACTAACACTAACGACTAATCACACTAACAAACCAAGCCAAACAATTATAAGAAAAAAAATATTACCTACAGTTTTGTAACCAGAAATTAAATTTCACATTTTTCTTCTCAGTCTGACCGCTTTGTCGTGAATGTCGACCAATTAGACATCTGCGATCAAGGGACAAAGGTTTTATTATTTTTACATACCTATAAAAAGTATTGTCCTTTGTCTTGTAAAGTGCCTCGTCTTTTCCTTTGTCTCGTAAAATGCCGCCTTTTCCTTGTAATGTGGTGAAAATGTTAATTCTAAAAAAACTATTGACGTGCAAAAATATACACAGTTACTTGAAATAAAGAGATATTGAGAGATACGTCATATTCTCGATAACCTCATAACTTTCACAATCTATAATAGAAACTACTTATGCACATTACGAGCCAGGATTTACTGAACAAGTCCCAACTAAAATCTCATCCGCGACTCTACTAGTAGCTCAAATACGGGAGGAATTTATATTTTGACACCTTGTGAAGCAATTAAAGTTCTCTACAAACTTGACTTTCGGATTACTTCGTAATTTAATTAAATATTTTGAGACAAACAAACAAAGAAATTGTCAAATAAGTAATAAGTACCTATAATATTTTTAAGACATTATTTTGTGTTATTATAAATATGTAATATAAGTTTTAAGTGCCTTCACAATTATTTTTAGTGTCGTAAAAACAGTGGGGCTAAAATGGAAAAGAGAAGACTTTTCTTCAAATGACATCCTCACTCAAACAGGATTCTTCGGAGAAATTCATGCACAATTTTTGTTTTGTACATTCTTTTACGTCAATTTGAATTTCTTTATGAGACTGAGATAAAAATGCCTGGGAAATGAGTGTTTCTTCTTTATGTCTATATATAGCTCAGTTGTAGAAGATCAAACTCTTTATTCCTCATCATCTGGTCTGAAGGATCTCCAAATCCTTGCCCATTCTCTGCCAGACTATCGCATACAACCAATTCCCAAGGTTACTATGAATAATCGACAAATAAATCAAATATCTGTGACACATAGAGACAAACGTTTGCCAATCCTATATCTCTGTTCTATTTTGATCCAGGAAATATAAATGGCTATTATTTATAGCTGACCTAGCCTAAATGATAGTTGGTAGAGTGTCTTTCTTCTATGCAAGGGGTTCTGGGTTCTATTCCCAGCCGGGAAGGTTGTACAATGTACACACGAAGTTAGAGAAAAGTATACAGGTGGCCTCAATAAGGTTAAGATTTTCTGAAAAACTACTGGACCGAGAGAGAGCTCGGTGGCGCAGTGGTTGAGAGGTCCCAGGTTCGATTCCCAGCCAGGGCAGCCATGTACCAATGAGTTGTCCTCGGTTTATCCTACGGAAAAGTCACGTACATTTACCGAGTGCTCTCAAAACAGTGAAGGAAAACATCGTGATGAAACCTGCATGCCGTAGAAGAAGAAAAATCTAAGGCATGTGAAATCCGCCAATCCGCACTCGCCCGTGTGGTGGATCATGGCCCGTGCTCTCTCGATGTAAGGGAAGGTCTGTGCCGGAGCAGTGGGGCAATATAAATAGACTGATGATGATGACTGGACCAAATTTAATAATTCTGTTATAGTTTTAGAATTAAAACTATAGTGAGCCATTACTACAAATTATTATATATAAACTGATATCACTCACTTATATTGTTGAAGTCGGCAATTAGATCGACAGTTTCGACCGATTTCGACGGTCTTTTTGAAGGTGAGCGCGCCACGCCCGCGTCGCCGTTGAGTGCGCGAAGAAACGTCAACGGCGACGCAGGCGTGGCGCGCTCACCTTGAAAAAGACCGTCGAAATCGGTCGAAACTGTCGATCTAATTGCCGACTTCAACAATATATAAGTGAGTGATATCCGTTTATATATAATAATCTGTTATAGTTACATAGTTTTAACTTTTATCTATCAAACCGTGAAAGAATTCTTGCAATATGTCAAATAATATTTGAGATAATCTATATCTTATAAACTCCGTCTCTGTGCACTAAAATTTCACGTTGTACGGACAACAGCAGATCAATGGTCACAGTTGCAGTGCGATTTTAAATCTTTCGACGCAGTTAATAAGAACGGTCCGAAGCCCAAAGTGTTAACACTTGATCTGCTGTTAGCTGTACTTATAACTTCTATTCAGGAGCCTACAAATTGTCTTGTCATAGCTATACCTGACCATCAACTTTATTTATTTATTTTATTAATGGACTCGACAGTTCGTCATTTGCCAATGTCATGTTACAGAAAATTCAATATGTATAAGTCTTCTATCTTCCTCCAAGGGATTCGCAGTAGCGTCTTCACCCTGGGCAGCCGCGTCTTCTTGTCTTCATCCAGAGGAGACGCCGTAGCGTCATCACTTTCGACGAAGCAGCTCGACAGTCACGTTCACTCCCGAGCTTGTAGCGGAAACTCTTGATAAAAGCTTGAAACCCCAGATCTTGCTCAAATTATCCAACAAATTCACCATACTGTCACTCGCGAACATTTTCTGATTAATTTAACGTGATATTAATCTCAAAATAACCACTGTAGACAATAAAACAAAAATTAACAAATAATTTTGCAACCGTCGTTTCCCGCCATTTTCAAGAGAACCGACCATCAACTTGATGAGTGACGTGCCGCGACCCATTAAAGTGTCAGCTTTGATCGTGTCAAAGCTTTTACAGGAACTACAGGTTTTATTAGAGGCTTTGCCGGTACCTAATGGGAGCGGCCTTAATTTATAGTATGGCCGCTGACATGAGCCAACTAGCGCCGCCAATCTTTAAAAAATCATATCTCCCAATATAATCAATTTTATTAAAAAAAGCTACGTTCACATTGTCAATAAGCATTTAAAAAATAATATTTATAGCAATAAACAATGTGAACGTAGCTTTTTTAATAAAATTGATTATATTGGAAGATATGATTTTTTTAAGATTGGCGGCGCTAGTTGGCTCTATGAAGGCTCTTAATATGCCCGATATGACACATGACAATATGACGTAAATAGTGATGTACCTATCCATAGGTAACGTGTTAGTAATTGACTAGCTTTTGTCGGCGGCTTTCCTTACTAAAGATTTTTTTTAACTGTTTTGTACTTTATTTGACACAAAGATATCCATCACACCAGTTTCATTCTGAAATTAAGGCTGAACGAAAGTAACGAAAAAGAATTTTCCAGTGATGATATAATAGCGACACTCGTCACTTAGTATTTTAATCTCTTCTCTACGATTTAATTCGGACGACATAACATTGTAACTGTGCATGGAAAACTAAGTAAATTTTTATCACAAGAAAGAATGTGAATTTACTCTGTTGCATGTTTGAAATTATTACGAAATTCTTAAATTTTATTATTTTTGTACAAAATGGATTACGTAAATTAGAATTCAAGACAATAATTATTTATCCGTAACTTGTGCCCCGTTTCAAAGTTATGTCGGCCGCACCTTCCCCAAACGTCATATCGGGCTTTTCTCGGCGGCTCCACTATAGTACCTAACAATCGCTAAGGTTCTCTTGAAAATGGCGGGAAACGACGGTTGCAAAATTATTTGATAATTTTTGTTTTATTGTCTACAGTGGTTATTTTGAGATTAATATCACGTTAAATTAATCAGAAAATGTTCGCGAGTGACCGTATGGTGAATTTATTGGATAATTTGAGCAAGATCTGAAGTTTCAAGCTTTTATCAAGAGTTCCCGCTACAAGCTCGGGAGTGAACGTGACTGTCGAGCTGCTTCGTCCAGAGTGATGACGCTACGGCGTCTCCTCTGGATGAAGACATGAAGACGCGGCTACCCAGGGTGAAGACGCTACTGCGACTGGAGGAAGATAGAAGACTATTGAATATATTGAATTTTCTGTAACATGACATTGGCAAATGACGTACTGTCGAGTCCATTAATAAAATAAATAAATAACAATCGCTAATACTTTTTATAACTTACCTATCTAAAAATAACAAAACCCACCTTTGTCCCTTTGATCGCAGACGTCTAATTGGCCGACATTCACAAAACGGTCAGACTACAAAAGAGGAGCCACGTTTTCTAGTTGCTGTTGTTGTATTTAATACTTCTTATGATATAATAATAATAAATATCTTTATTTCAGGCATCATATGCCACATTTCAATGGAGCTTTGCCCCACCTACAAAACTACGTGATCATTTAAGCTGGTATCATTTTGTTGGAGACTTATTACAGGTTTCATGTTGCATAATCATAATCAGTATCATTTTCTACTACTCTCGTATAGTAGAATAACAAAAACAATGAATAATTCGCTTCGAATTTTTACTATTTTCTGAATTCTTAATTAAGCTGTTTTTATCGACTCGCAAGTTGTACAAAACTTTATTTTAAACCAATAAATTTAATAAAAAACGGAGATATGTTTACATTTATTCGTTATCTTGTACATCATGCGGTTGATGGTGGGGCAGAATCTTTAAGTTTGGTTTAAAATAAAGTTTTGTACAAGTTGCGAGTCGAAAAAACAGCTTAATTACGAGTTCAGAAAATAGTATGAAATCGAAGCGATTAATCATTGTTTTTGTTATCATTTTCTACTCTCTCGCAACTCCTACTGATTGTGATTATGCTATATAAAACCTGTAATAAGTCCCCAACAAAATGATAGGTACAGCTTCAATGGTAGGTTTGTAGGTGGGGCAAAGCTCCATTGAAATGTGGCAATGTCATTTTATTGTTTTGGATGTTGTAGTAATAGAAATAAGAAAAAGGTTAAATCTTCCAACATTAAGGGTAAATCACCCCATAACACCACGTGCTACCAATTGTTTCCTAAGCATTGTTGCCGGAGAATTTCCCCCGCAAATAATTAGAGGCCAGTTCATTCGAACACCTGATTAAGACTTCAGAGACCATTGTTTTTGGGATAATGTGGGCCGTTCGTGTTTTGTTTGAACTCTGTGGTATTGTGGTAAAGAATTAGATGAAGGTGATTGTTGATTATGTCTTATATATTTACTTAATTAATGGACTAATTTGTCAGTGTCATGTTACAGAATATTCAAGATATCATAGTCTTCTCTCTTCCTCCATAGAAGTCTCCGTAGCGTCGTCACCCTGGGTATCCGCGTCTTCTCTTCTTCATCCAGAGGAGTCGCCGTAGCGTCGTCACTCTGGACGAAGCAGCTCGACAGTCACGTTCACTCCCGAGCTTGTAGTGGGACTCTTGACTTTAGCACGAAACTTCAGATCTTGCACAAATAATAATAATTCGCAACCGTCGTTTCCCGCCATTTTCAAAAGCCTCGGTTCTGTCTACGGACTACTAATTGTAGGTAGGTACAGTCTGATGGAGGAAAAGCTTCTTGAGGTTTCATTCGCGTTTGGTCGACGACAAGAAACGCGTGGACGTATCAAGTTGAAATTAGTACCAAATATTCAAGACTGCAATCTCATGCAGCCGTGAAAAAAATAATCTTCTATGTTAACATAGAACGGCCATATTATGCGTTAACGCAATCAATAGATATGGCAGTTTATGTCGAATTTAAGCGCATATTTAAAATAAAAAAATGTAAAAATATCTCCGTTTTTTATTAAAATTATTGGTTTATAATAAAGTTTTGTACAAGCTGCGTGCGATTCGACAAAAAACAGCTTAATTAAGAATTCAGTAAATAGTAAGAAATCGAAGCGAATTATTATTCATTGTTTTTGTTATTATTCTATAGGAGTTGCTAGAGTAGTAGAAAATGATACTGATTATGATTATGCAATATGAAACCTGTAATAAATCTCCAACAAAATGATAGGTACAGCTTAAATGGTCACGTAGTTTTGTAGGTGGGGCAAAGCTCCATTGAAATGTGGCCAAATGTCTTTGAAATAATTTTGCAACCGAATTTTCAAAAGTACATCCCACCATTTTCAAAAACCAAAACTTCAATGCTGGCCACTTAAAATCGATATACAGACTCTTTATCTGTCACCCTGTTCTACTCCCATGCCCTCAGGTTCTCAAACTTTAGCTAAGTAAGTAGTATCTTCCCCTTTCCGGGTCATTGCAAAATTCAAAGTAGCTAAAGGCAGACAGATAACGAATAAATTGGAGTTTTATTTCTTCGCATCGAGTTAGATAAAACGTCGTCTTCGTGACCTAAATACTAAACTAAAGACAGATATTTAAAAGCGAGACGACTCGCGACTCCTCTACATTACACAGTAATTTTACTTTCTGTTTCACCCGAGCATAAACATAAAATAAAAACTCCTTGGTTATACTTCAGAATTAGTTGGATGCTGGCCGAATAGAAAAACAAAAGAAAAGCGCGTATGGAAAATGCCAATCATGGACTTTTGAAAGTGGCGGGAAACGACGGTTGCAAAATTATTTCATAAAAGTAAAGTACCTAAGTAAAACAATTTTATTTATCATTAATAAATAGTACAAAGAAATAAATACATTGTTATAAATATAAGTCATACATAAACAGTAGATTACAACTATGAACTAAAATTTAACTATAAAACGGATACAATACTAATACGAGATATAGGTAATAAATATAACAATATACAAACAAACAATCAGAAATAATGATAAATAGGGCGCAAGCTCAGCATAGTGCTGCGGCATGCCACAGCGCTGGTTTTCAGCTATATAGGTAGTGTGGCTACACGGCCGCGGGCCGCGAACATAGAAAACTTATATCTTTAATCTGTGCCGCGGACGACAGGCCGGACACGGGCGACTATGTTACATCTGAGGTAAGTGCGTGGTGTGTGAGAGGGTGTGGATGTGTATAATCTTAATTTTCTTTTGAAAGTTCCATAATATTTACTTTAATGTCTATAGTGGTTATTTTGTGTTTAATAAATATCACGTTAAATTAATCAAAAAATGTTTGCGAGTGACAGTATGGTGAATTTATTGGATAATTTGAGCAAGATCTGAAGTTTCAAGCTTTTATCAAGAGTTCCCGCTACAAGCTCGGGAGTGAACGTGACTGTCGAGCTGCTTCGTCTAGAATGATGACGCTACGGCGTCTCCTCTGGATGAAGACAAGACGTGGCTACCCAGGGTGAAGACGCTACTGCGACTCCTCTGGAGGAAGATAGAAGACTATTATATATTGAATTTTCTGTAACATGACATTGGCAAATGACTGTCGAGTCCATTAATAAAATAAATAAGTAATAACAATTATCTCATATGGTATTTCGCTCAGAAGCACGTTACAGAGCAATTTGTAACAATAAATCCGTCTAGTGGAGTGCTAAAGGGCCCAGACCAAAGGTACCGTCAAGGGACACTCGCAAATTACAACCAGTATCCACTGTTGCCCTTAACATACATAATTAAAACAAGACCGGCTTCACATGTACTTACAAAGACAAAGTATTTAGGGGGCCTCAATAAGGTTGACGTTTTCACAAAAACTACTGGATCGAATTTAGTAATTCTTTTACAGTTACAGTGCTATCAACTTAAGCTGAGAATTGCATTTGTGTGAGTGCACACCGATAGTGTAGATTGGCAATCGGCTTGTGGCGCGGCGCGTCCCGCGCATGGTTTAAACCAGTTTATACTAGTTTATAGCAAGCGGCCTGAGGCAACACTCACACAAATGCAATTCTCAGCTTAAGTTGATAGCAGTGTACACAGTTTTAACTCACTGACCACTTACCCAATAGACATGAAATCGGTACAAATGACAATGCCAGATTCTGCCCCACTAACAACCGTATGATGAACAAGATAACGAATAAATGTAAAAATATCTCTCTGTTTTTTTATTAAAATTATTGGTTTAAAATAAAGTTTTGTATATCAAACGAATCGAAAAAACAGCTTAATTAAGAATTCAGGAATTAGTAAGAAATCGAAGCGAATTATTCATTGTCTTTGTTATCATTTTCTAGTACTCTCGCAACTCCTACTGATTATGATTGTGCAATATGAAACCTGTAAGTCCCCAACAAAATGATAGGTACAGTCGAAGACAGAGATAAGTATACAGGGGGTCTCCATAAGGTTGAGATTTTCTCAAGAACTACTTGACCGATTTTAATAATTATTTTACAGTTACATAGTCTTAACTTTTATCTATCTAACAGTGAACGATTTTTTACAACAGGTCAAGTAGTTTTTGAGAAAATCTCAACCTTAAAAACTCTCCTGTACACCTTTCTTTGTCTTCGTCCGTACTTCAATGGTCGTTTTGAAGGTGGGGCAAAGCTCCATTGAAATGTGGCAATGTCATTTATATGGTATCAAATTGCAAATGTTTTTCACAGAGTATCGATTAAGGTAGAGTTGCCTCCTGATATACGCCACGGTTCTGTGATACGGACGAGTACCCTCCAACAGGCGAATGGGACATTATTGTCGTCAACGATTCTAAACTCGACCGGTACTTGCGTGCCCTGTGAATTAAAAAAAAATATATATAGGTATACCGAAGCCCAAATCAAGTGTCTTATTTTGTAAACAAAAACTACCCTACCCTACTAACATTTTAAGCTGTTCTGTCATTATCGCATAGTTATTTTCACATTACCTATTAGATCGGATTACTTTATTTTCACAATGATGAACAGTTGCAATCAATCAATTCCTTCAGTGTTACATCACAAAAGGTATTTAGACGATCATATTTGTTCACGAAATAAGACACTTGATTTGGGTTTCGGATATATACATGAAATTTGGGGTTAGGGTAGGTACAACTCGCCCGCTCAAAATCAGGGCCGCGGGCGATATGTCCACTTTTTGAAATTGCTATTTAAGTGTCTGTTGCAACAAGATGTTAAGGCAGTACTATTGATTTATACATTTTTGCTAAATAAAGAAATGTCATTTTAAAGTATAGTAGGTACAGTCGAAGACAGAGATAAGTATACAGGGGGCCTCAATAAGGTTGAGATTTTCTCAAAAACTACTGGACCGAATTTAATAATTCTTTTACAGTTACATAGTTTTCACTTTTATCTATTAAACAGTGAAAGAATTTTTGCAATAGGTCAAGTAGTTTTTGAGAAAATCTCAACCTTAAAAACTCTCCTGTACGTACACCTTTCTCTGTGTTCCGCCGTACCACTTTATATAGGCATAATAGATACTTATAGTTACCAGTTGGATTTACTCTGTAATGCAAATATTTTAAAAATGTAACCCGTGGATATTGCTTGTTATACAATAAGTGATTGTTATAATAATATGTTAGCATAATGTAGGCTATATTATATATAAGCTATACATATTGTTTCCACAAATAGTAAAAGTAACATGCAGATTTTTTTTAAACCAAAAAAATTACGGTAGCTATATTACTTACAACGATTTCATACATACACACTTGCACACTCACACCCATGAACTGCTCGGGCACATACCTTCCCTTGCATCGAGCCATGATCCACCACGCGAGCCCAGTGCGTTTTGGCGGATTACACATGCCTTAGATTTTTTCTTCTACGGCATGCAGGTTTCATCACGATGTTTTCCTTCACCGTTTTGAGAGCACTCGATAAATGTAGGTACGTACGTATTTCCGTCGAGAAAACAGAAGATAACTCATTGGTACATGGCTGCCCTGGCTGGGAATCGAACCTGGGACCTCTCAACCACTGCGCCACCGAGCTCTCTCTCGGTCCAGTAGTTTTTCAGAAAATCTCAACCTTATTGAGGCCACCTGTAATACTTTTCTCTAACTTCGTGTGTACTTTGTACAACCTTCCCGGCTGGGAATAGAACCCAGAACCCCTTGCATAGAAGAAGACACTACCAACTATCATTTAGGCTAGGTCAGCACATACACTCGAAAAACATAACCCTCCTTCTGGCGCAGTCGGATAATAATGGATACTAACCACAGGCAAAATCAAATCGATGTGCAGTTTGAGCTGGTATAGAATCAGCCGGCCTTCTATGACGGGACAGTTGGCGTTCAATAAAAAGTTGCAGGTCTCCTCTTGTTCGCCCAGGTGGTAGGGGATGGGGAAGGCGATTCCTATTCCTAAGGACATGTAGGCGGTCGCTAGGGTCATCATCCTGGTCATTGAGCGAGCTGAAATAATCGTTTTTACGTGTTTAAGGTGCTTGTAAACGATAACAGATAATTATATTTTTTTGTATAAGTATGTATAATTATTGGTGTATGAGTAGGTATACCTATATATTTCAATATGTATTATAGTATACGCATACGTCGGTGATGTTGTATATTATGTAGGTATTTATGTATCTACTAGATGAAAACCCGGCTACGCTCGGGTGAAATGTGACTCACATGTCGGTACAAAATGTATAGGTAGATATTTCTGTAGTTGGCTTTGCCTTTCCATCTGGGAAGAATTTAATTAAAAAAAAATACTCAATACCAAGATGTCATGTGTCAGTGACGTTTCGCTAGAGTGGCCAATATGGCGGCTACGATTTGTCGTCAGCACCATTAGAATTTAACAAACTACTCGACAATCCGAATTTTGCGGATGTAGGAATGTTGTCGACTCGAAATCTTTATTTTTTTATGTTTTATTATTCAGGTAAGGTTTCGATCGAGTCTACCGTACCCCTTGACGAAATTATTAATATAGATTATGAGTATTATATTATACAATATTATATACAAGTACATTTTATGTATAAGATATTAGTCGCTTTAATCAGAATATTTTATTTTCGATAAGTATGTGAAATTGCATCATTATGCTACCACTTCCAAACGCACTGCTTCTCTACCCGAAGGTTGTCTGGAAGACAGTCAGCGATAAGACCGCCTATTGTATAATAATTATTTAAGCTTAGTATGTGTATCTGTTTTTGTGCAATAAAGAATATTTATCTTATCTTATATAGAGGGACACAATGAGAGTTCCATTTTGGACCACAGAGAAAGGTGCACATGAGAGCTTTTAAGTTTGAGATTTTCTCAAAAACTACATGACCTATTGCAAAAGTTATTTCACTGTTTGATAGATAAAAGTAAAAACTATGTAACTGTAAGCAAATTATTAAATTCGGTCCAGTAGTTTTTGAGAAATCTCAACCTTATTGAATGCCCTTCAGCATTGCGGATACCATGGACAGTCCGATTCTGGGACACGTGTACACTTACATGTCCCGGGGTCTCGGAGTCGGACCTAAATCGCTGTCATAGCGCGTAATACACCAATAACATAGTTTTAAGTACTTACTAGCACTTATATATATATATATATATGGTCTTTGTGCAATAAATCGTTTGAATATGAATTTAGACCAGTTAAACTCACGAGCATGGAAGGCCACATCGAAGACAGCATCCTGGAGCTGTGGCAATAAGCACGGTTGTACAACGCAGCCCTGAAGATTCACGTGGAACGGCAGAGACCCCTCGTTTATGGTGCCTGCAAGCATAGGTTGACACCAAAGAAGTGTAACTTAAAAAACCTCTGTGCTGTTATTCATAAACCTAGTTTTAACTAGGTGTTAGAGGCCTCACTTCCCTTAAACCTGTTGTCCCTTCCACACTTTGTTAAAATGTTAAGACTTAAACGGTGGAATAACTTTAAATCACGTTTCTGGATACGCGCTCTGGTTCTTGTTCTATTCCGTTTTTGTAAGAAAGACGATAAGGAAAAGAACCTGCTTCCTTGGCGGTGGCTTTGATTTTCGTTACCATTAAGGCGAGGCCACTGGGTCATTTGAGCCTAGTGAGGGGGTGAGGTGCGGGGCGAGGGAGGGGCGAGAGAGGGATGACGCGCATTGATCGGGGTCATTACTCGCGCAGGTACACAGAGTAAGCGTAACCAGTGTCCTCACTGTGACGTCACAGCTCGCTACCCATAATAATACCTATACAGAATGTCCCACGGATAGACGATATACCGAAGTCCACTTGTCGGTGCCAACATTATCGACCCATTTAATGCCAAATAGGGATATCCCAAGTCTGACAGCTTCGGAGTTACTTATTTCAATTTTCGCGATTGTCGGAAAATATTTCTTTCAAATCTTGAACTTTTGTCTATACTAAATGTTGTCGCACATTATGTCAACTCGGAACCGTATCATCATCACCCCTCCTGTTCACCTCTCGCCGCCAACCAGGCTTCAACTTCTACACTGGCCCTAACACAGGCTGTGCTCGTGACAATCCCATACCACTCCCACTAATATTATAAATGCGCAAGTTTGGATGGATGGATGGATGTTGCTGAATGAAACTTTACAATAATATAGCTCATATTATACATCAAAATAACACATAATTTATAATCCTGCGCAGACGAAGTGGTGGGCAGAAGCTAGTTGACAATAAAGTAAAGCAATTTGTACTTTTAAACGTATTTATTTATACGGAAGATCATACGTTAAACCGACCGTCCGGAGTGGGTTCAGTGCAGTCAAATTCGCGTCTACAGGTTATATATTTTAATTATTTTTTAAGTTATTTATATTGACGTAACGTAGCGTAGTGATGTAGTATGACGTAGTATAATAAAATACTATGTTAATACTAATCTGACGGAAAAAAAGACCTGGAATAATAGGAATGTCAATTAGGTAATATTGTTGTAATAAAAGTGAAAAATAGGAATAATCAAATTATTTGCTAGGGGAATATATTTTGAAAGTACCTACTTTCACGCGATTTAATAAAAAATTGAGCATAAATTCTTATAAAATACAAAATTTATTAAAATTTTAATAACCATAGAGGTTACATTACAACAAATCTGTTTTTGACTTTAAGTGACAAACTGTCAAGTGTATCAATAAAACTAAATAAATGACGAATTTTGTAACGTGATGTTAGGTAAGTATTATTACTGGTGTCAGGTGTGACGTCAGTGACGGTGAAATCTGGCCCGTGTTATCACTGCGTAGGGTAAAACATGACACACATTATGTGCTGTTGACTGTACTTTTAAAAGTAGGCACAGTGTATATTGAATCAGTCTATAACTACGTAGCTATTGAAATTTGGCCCGTATTATCACTGTGCTTAGAGTAAAACAGGTAAGTATATATCGCACACCACATTACAAACCACAGCTACACTTGCATAGCTATTGAAATCTGGCCCGTATTTATTATCCCTGTGCGAGTGTGCGTAGAGTAAAATGTGGCAAACTTTATGTGATGTTCACTGTACATAGTTTTACAAGTAGCAACTACGTATAAACTATTTTAAGTTCGATTGCTGTTTGTTTGTTTGCTCTGTGGGACAAATCACCGTCAATAGTCATTTGTTTTGGCCTGTTCCACTTTGGTCAATTTGGAAGTTACTGATCAGCCCCCCTATTACCGTTCTCAAAACGATGAAATTATACCATGTCATGGCGCGCCAACCAGAGACGCCGCTATACCAATGCAATAGCACTGTCCCTTTCACGGCCGCTATGACATGGTTTGATTTGATCGTTTTGAGAACCGTAATGTTATAGCCCCACTGTAATGTTAGTCGACTTGTCTTCATCTGCAATTATCAGACCACTGCTCGCTCCCAATATACGACACTCGACACTGGTGTTCGTGTCGCGTGTAATATGATGACTTCAAAAACATGGTTCGCGAAAAATCTATTGTGTTAAGGAATATCTGTTTTAGGTTATGAGTCCTTTTTATATTCAAAACGATGCACAATCATTCCGTGATTAGTAAACTAATAATCTTAAAGTATAGGTGTGACCAAATTCGACTCGTATTATTTTAAATTTTATTACGTTATGACGATCGTGGGAGCATTCCAAGATTTCCAAGGTAAAGACCAAAGTGGAACATTTGGCAAAAATCGATACAGGTCCGACCTCGGCAGCACCCAGCGGCGCACTGAAGCTCGTAGCGCCGTGCATTTGTATTTATACAAATTGTGTTTTTTCTTAAATTTTGCCTGGTATAAAAAAAACGTTAGAAACAACAGATTTTTAATTTATCAAGCTCCTCTATTTATAATAACCTACATTTTGATATATATTTTGTATGAATAACTGTTTTAGTTTAGACACACTACTCAGTGAAAAGACAGGAAAGGGGTATGTTTGTGATTTTTTTCTATCGAGCGAAGTTTGTCCAATCGTGTTTCGGGAGCCAACAGTCCCTAAATAGATACCCCAAGATTGATATATATTTTTTTCAGGCCTTTAATTTCAGTAGTTAGTGCCGTAGCCTTCATCGAAAAACTTAAAAACGTCCCAACACCTCGCCTTAAGGAGTATTGAAAGAAAAATGACATCTGTTAACGAAATAGCAAATATCAGTCCCATACGTTTTTCATTCTATTCTACTAGCGTTAGGGTCCCACGTCCGACAATCGGTGACCGTCTTTTTGTAGGAGGAAAATAGAACGCACTGATTGCAATAGTATAACGCACACATCCTACAAAATCGGTCAGAAATAAAATCGGTGCATCCCGACCGATCCGATTGTCGGTGAAAAATGGAACGTCCGGCAATGTATGCGTTAACGCACACTGCTCACCGACAGTCGGTCGCTTGCACTGGCCAGGGCCACATACCGGATTACAGACAAAGTGACGGCCGTGTGTGTTGAGTCGGTCACAAAATCGGTCATAAGATTGGGAGGAAAAATCTGCCCGATTATCGGTCCTACAAAAAGTATGACGTGTGCAGCCTTATCGAAAGTCAAGACCACTTGGCTAGGGTGGTACAGTGCGCGAGGCGTAAGCTCAGGTTTACATTTGTGTGAGTGATAGCGGTACAAGAGGTGAAGTGCGGTGCGTCGGCAGGGTGTATTTTGTTGCGTTTGTATTGGACGCGTCGCGCCTCAGGCCGAATATCACTCTACACTATCTGTGTGCACTCACACAAATGCAAACCTGAGCTTAGGCCTCGCGCACTGTAGGCGATTCTGCTTATCGTCTTACACATCGTCGACATACACTTACCTATACTTAGCTGGAACCTCTACTGAACTGCTGTAAGGCCGAATATAGTCATATACAGTTTTGAGTATTTGGGTGTTTTAGCTCGCTCATACAAATGTCAGTTTTCATACAATTTCGTCGTAAGCGCGAGTTGAGTAGCACGTCTTTTAAAATAATTGGATAACTAACTAGACGCGACTCTTATTACTTACCTACTTATTCCATCATCTCTGTTCTGTAATACGCTTTTATTACCAGATATTCTTTAATGAAATGACAATGCCAGATTATGCTCCACCATCAACCGCATGATGAACAAGGTAACGAATAAATGTAAAAATATCTCCGTTTTTTATTAAAATTATTGGTTTAGAATAAAGTTTTGTACAAGTTGCGAGTCGAAAAAACAGCTTAATTAAGAATTCAGAAAATAGTATGAAATCGAAGCGAATTATTCATTGTTTTTGTTATCATTTTCTACTACTCTCGCAACTCCTACTGATTGTGATTATGCAATATGAAACCTGTAATAAATCCCCAACAAAATGATAGGTACAGCTTCAATGGTCTCGTAGTTTTTATGTGGGGCAAAGCTCCATTGAATTGTGGCAATGTTATTTTTAAAGGTAATATTGGTACTCACATTGACTCAATTCTGTAGGTCGCTGGCTTTTAGCAAGAACCAGAAAGCTGGCAATCAGCACAATTGACCGAAACATTGTTATGCACTGATTGAAAATGACACACTATCGTTGATTTGATTGATTTTTAAATTATATTCGGTTGTTATCTATAAATATTTAAGCATGTTCAGATATAGATAAGTCACCACCTGCATCTATTACCTACTACATGGCTGGTTCTTAGAATTTTAGCATTCCTATCCTGTGATTGTATCGAACTGGAGTCCAGAAAATGACTGGTAGTTATGGGGTTTGGGTCTAGGTCATTTTCTAATTTATTTATATATTTTATTTATGGGCTCGACAGTTCGTCATTTGCCAATGTCATGTCACAGAACGTACCTACAGTTACAAAATTTCAATTACAAAAAGTACAGTGTACAGGTTTTTTATAACAAATGCAAGTGGAAAATTCCCTTAAAAATGTACCAGGAAATCTGTTCACTAGCTGATAATCCAGTGTAATTTACTCGTAAATCCTTTATCAGTTAATTGTGTTCAGTGATTAAATGATACCTAAAGTAGCTTGCATTTGAATTGAACAGTTCGTTGGAAATACTAAGAAAGTTAAATCCTGTAAACTTCAGGTCAGATCTGAATTTAATTTCAGATCTTTTCTTCCGGCTATGGAGGCTCTATGCAAATGAAAGTGTTTTTTTATGAGTCTAACTTTCAGAGTCGTTTTGGTTAAGAACTTTTTTATTGGAAGGACCAGCCGACTTTTAGTTTGACTGAAAAGTTTCTGGGGCATCTTGAAAGGAATCTTTACTGTAGGACCTTGAGTAGAACTCAAATGTAGAGACTTTCGAATAAAATTATTCAATTTATTAATTAATAAGTGTTACTATAGTCTTGACGAATATTTGATAAATAATTACATGACTCCGCAATATTTTAGTAGATAGGTTAGACTTAGAGGACATATTTCAATCAATAATAAGTATTTGACATTCATTGCATTGCCCACTCATTGACATATTATAACTAGATAATAGTGTAGGTATTTTTTATATATTCTAGTTAAATGAAACATATTATAACTTATTTGCATGCCGACCCCAGTAAGTTGCAGTGACACCAAAATGTATCAAATGTCATCTCGATGTATTTATAACCTGTAACTGGCAATAAAATTGATTTGATTTGGGTAGGCGCTTTCCTTTCCACCTATCTGCCGCCTAAATAGTACCTAATACTTACCTACTATAAGTATACTTCTTCTTCTTCTTCAGCATACAGCAGCCCACTCCTGGGCCTCTCCATGAATCCTCCATGTGGCCCTATCCTAAGGTTGTCTGGTCCACACCGAGCCAGCAACCCTCTTTATGTCGTCGGACCATCTGGCCGGTGGTCTGCCCACGCTTCTTCTACCCGTCCGGGGTCTCGGGTCTCCACATTAGAACGCACTTACTCCATCGACCATCGTTTCGGCGACAGAGGTGCCCCGCCCAGGCTTATTTCAGTTTTGCCACTATAAGTATACAGAGGGCCTTAATAAGGTTGAGATTTTCTCAAGAACTACTGGACCGATTTTAATAATTCTTTTACAGCACATAGTGGTAACTTTTATCTATCTAACAGTGAATTATTGCAATAGGTCAAGTAGTTTCTGGGAAAATCTACTGTACCTTTCTCTGTCTTCGACCGTATCTGTCCTAAGGAGCGATCGCAACAGTCGACGTGACATTTTCTACGGCTGACTGACCTTAACACTGTCCTGTCACACTAGTGTGAAAATAATTCCTAACATTTACAATGGTGTGTTAGTGTGAAAGTCAGGATTTTTTAATGCGTAGGTAACGGTCACACTAACTACTTAATATGAAGTATGACAATAAAATAAAGTACTTACTACTTACTTTACACCCCCCCCCCCCCCCCCCCCTTATTAAATTTTTTATGAAAATATAGGTTAACACCAAAAATATTTTATTTTGTTAAAATAACGTCGTTTTCATTATTTAAAATTAAATTAAGACCGTGAAAATTAAAAAGGGCGTAAGTGACGATGACGTCACTTTACTGAAATAGTGTCGTTCCAAAATCGGTGAATACCCATGTTTCGGACGTTTTCGGTATTTGTAAGAACGTGTTCATTGCCATTTTCTTGTGGACTCGCCAAATATGATTAGACGCCATGCATTGAAGGTTATGGTCCGCAATTAAACATGGTAAGGTGGATATACTTGAAGTTGTAGTACATGAACACGATCACGTTGGCCACGAAATGGATCACTGAAATATACACAATATATTTACTATCAATAAACCATATGACAGACAGGATATACATACAAACCGGATGGTAAGCGGTCATTATTTCTTTTCTCTAGTGGTTTAGTGACCAAAACTATTGTCAGAGTTCGTAACAAGAATTTTTTATGCTTATGATGTCGATGGTTTTGCTATGAAATAAATAGAGACAACTAGCACCATCTGATCATTAGTTCATGCAATATTTAGTTCAAAAGTCATAACAGCGACATCTATCCGTAGCTCGTAGTTAATTGTAGCCAACTGACAGGTACTTGGTGTAATCAGAGCCACCTAGCGAAACTTTGGCAGAACTATCTATAAAATCATTTATAATGTCTATGGAAATACAATTTTCTTTTAATTAACTTTGGTGAACGTATTTATTTAGTTTTCATGATACATTTAATTTACACGTTCCACCATAATTAAATCTTTATATTTAAATATTTCCATAATTCTAGTTCTTCCGAAGCGACACCTGGCTTCCAGTGGCTGAACTGAAGCTAGACAACCTAGGGCCCTATTGTTCAGCCTAGCCTTGTGTAGCCTAGTTGGTGGTAACATAAACACGCAATAAAATTATATGTTACAAGTTATTCAGGCCGCCCGTTGGCCTTTGACGTCGTTTCACGACCGCTGGCTACCGAGCGACAGGAACTGAGACCAACTGCCGTACTTTCTGAGTGTGGCTCAAATGAAAATGACACTAGCGTTCACCCATCCATAGGCCCAAAGTTGCTTATCCGTTCGATCATTTTCAACGTGCACTAGCAACTGGACTACAAGCCCATCTACCGGTCACTGTCGCCTAGAGACACCTGCAACACCGCTGCAGACCTTAAGGGCCTTCCATGAGCCAACTAGCGCCGCCAATCCTAAAAAAATAATTTCTTACAAATTCAGAATTTGAATTACGCATTATCCATGCTCGGTGAATAAATTAGAACATGGTGAAAAAAAAGGCTCAAGCCATGCCCACGGCAATAATTTTTTTCATCATGTTCTAATCTTACAAATTATTATTTTTGATTAAAAAAACTATGTACACAATCTTTATTAGGATAAACACTATTTTTTAATATACAATACATGGCATAATTGCGACAAGCAAAGTTGTAGTTCTCAAATGTGCCAAAAACGACCGTTTTTCGCAATTATGCGAACTACAACTTACCGACATTGAATCACGTTATAAATAAGCATTTAAAAAATAGTATTTATCGTAATAAACATTACATGTACATAGCTTTTTTAATAAAATTGATTAAATTGGAAGATATTGTTTTTCAAAGATTGGCGGCGCTAGTTGGCTCATGGAAGGCTCTTAAAGGGATCTATCTATTCAAGTTTCTCATGAAGCTTCCCATGTCATAAACGTCCAACTGCTTTGTCGGCGATTCTGATAAAATCTCCACTGTAGGTAAATTTTTAATGGCGGCGACCCAGGTAATCCTGTCAGTATGCTTATCCGCGCTAATCCCGTGGAAATTTAAAATAAAAAACCTTTTTTTTAATTTCGCGGCGATGGTTTTTACTTAATTATTTCCGCCCCAACGCAACGGTGTCACACGCAAAAGTAATTAAATCATGGGACGGCGTGCGACGTGATTTTGTTTGTTTGGTTCCGTATCGAATTAGTTTCATATTTGTTATAAAACATTAAAACTTCGTCGCTGCTAGAAGTCAAATCCGGAACCTCGCCATTCCGTAGCAAGCTGTTTTCCATCATAGCCATGTGATTATGGATCTGATTGACGAAATTTCTCACCATTGGTAAGAACTTTTTAAAGGTTATATACATTTTTCTGTGTACGGACAACTCGGTGGCTCAGTGGTCGGGTCAATGGACTTGCAATACGGAGGTCCCTAGGTTCGGTTCCTAGCCAGGGCAGCCATGTACCAATGAGTTATCTTCGGATTTTTCGACGGAAAAACTTACGTACATTTACCGAGAGCTCTCAAAACGGTGAAGGAAAACATCGTGATGAAAACTGCATGCCGTAGAAGAAGAAAAAAATCTAAGGCATGTGAAATCCGCCAATCCGCACTGGGCCCGCGTGGTGGATCATGGCCCGAGCTCCCTCGATGTAAGGGAAGGTCTGTGCCCGAGCAGTGGGGCAATATAAATAGACTGATGATAATGATGACGGACAACAGTAAATCAATGGTAACACTTGCAATACGATTTCAACTCTTACTTCGCAAATAATAAGATCGGCCTTTTTGGCGCTGCAGTACTACTTGTGCTACCTACTATTTTACCTCATGGTTGTAACTAAATTCAGTTTCTCTTTTTAAATATTATATTGTAAGTGTATGCATAGGTGTGCTGTTTGTCTGTCAAATAAACGATTATTCTATTCTATTCGGCCCAAAGTCCAAAGTATTAGACTTGATCTTCTTTGAAGTGTACGTCACCCATGAATGATGCAAATTGTCAAACTTCGCACGGTACCCTAAAATCTACGTTTTCATTATACAAATTACAAACCAGGCGCTCACCTGATCCCAATATGGTAAGCATGCCAATGATGCAAGAAGGGCTTTTTAAAAAGTACGTATGATGCTGTGTTGGGTTGTAGGGCTCTGTCAACAAACAAAAGCGAATTAAAAATATACCACGAGAAGAACGCCTCAAGATGTTGAGGCGTTCTTCTCGGCTCGACGAGTTTGGGAAAACATTTACGCTTTGAATTTGAAGCTTTTGCTTAAACTAATTTACCTTTTTTTTTTGTTGTTACCCAGGAGAAATACATTATGTATACCGCCCGTCCGGGGGAACGGGCGATTATGTTGGACTTGCACCAACTAAAACTCCTGGGGTGTTCCGCCTCCGCCACCATGGACAGGACCACGGGTACTCTTTCGAAAACTACCGCAGCCCTGTCGGCGGGTGCCCTTTCTGGCCCTACTCCGGGTGCCCTTTCTGGCCCTACTCCGGGGGGCCTAACGCCCCCCCTTCTCCGCTGAAGGCGCTCCGGAACACGTGGAGCGCCTTTCAGCATGCCAACAAAAATACGGGTATCCTACATGATATCGAAACACTTTTTATCGAATGTTGTTTCGTCGATGACGGTTACTCGATCGTTCGATTGTGCGAAGCGTTCATTCAGCGAATTTTGTTTCACCGATGGTTCGTTTCATCGATAATTCAGTTCGTTTTTCCGATATAACAGTTTTCGATGAAACGTAGTATCGAGTAAACAAACTTCGGCAGACTAATCATTCGAAGTATCAAGCCTTCGAGCGACAATTTTTTCGATAAATCGTCATTGACGAAACAACATTCGATAAAAAGTATTTCGATATTATGTAGGAGACCTCAAAAATACATACCTTTCTCGCGCATTTTAAGGGCGTAATGGATCTTCATGATCGCAAATATGAAAAAGAATACGCACATAATCGTCGCCAAACATATGTAGAACTGAAACATTACATAAATTGATCAGATATGCCATATTTACAGACAGACCACTGCGCCAATAGCTGACCTACTGGCTGAGGAAAGTATGCATCATGTGTTATGTAATATAATTGCAGAAGCTCACGAACACAGACTTCATCATCATGTGAATGTCGAGGCAATCCAGCTCCTCGACAACACGGACATAGTGAGAAGACTGAAAAGAACCAAACCTTTTGAGTTAGTGTTGTGTAGTGAAAACAATTCGTAGTGATAGTGCGCGAATGTAAGACACGTGAACAAAGTAATCGCCCTTAACAGACTCTAAGTAATGTCGTTGGACTAACTCTTAGATATAAGTTTCAGTTTGTAGAATTTTAGGTCAAAATCAAATTACTTATTAGTCTTATTGTATTTAGGCTAGATCGTAATGTGAATAAAATGTCATACCAGCTGTCATAGCAGGTATTAGCTTTGCCTTTCCCACTGGGAATAATTTTACAAAAAAAAAGGAGCCACGAGTAAGTACCGAGTGCATCTTACGGGTTACTGGTTTTAAAGATCTAGATGTCGACAGGCCAAGAACAATTGAAATGTTATATTAAATAGCTGACCTGCAAGAATAAAACAACGAACCATATAAAGACGGTGCGAAGGAGGTGTCTCCGCTCTATTTATCCTATAAAGTAAGAATAACAATCTTTCTTACAACTCGTATAATGGTAGTGGATAAAGGGCGAGAGGCGTGTGAGATCTGGGACGTGAGAATACCGCTACTTCTGCCTATCCTGCAAGAGATGTAGCTTGAAGACACGAAAAGAATAATATTTCTTACCAGCATAGCGCGTCGCTTGTCCAATATCACAGACATGAGTAGAATTAATCCTGTTGTCAATAAACTAACAGCAACGATTGTACTTGTTGTGCTTATTACTGAAAATTAATAACGTTCATGGTTAGATAATATCGTCAACGACAGGACTATTCGATGAGATATGCCGTATAAGGCACAAGAGAAAGTATTTATTTATTTATTTTATTAATGGACTCGACAGTTCGTCATTTGCCAGTGTCATGTTACAGAAAATTCAACATATATTCAATAGTCTTCTATCTTCCTCCAGGGGAGCCGCGTCTTCATGTATTCGTCCAGAGGAGTCGCCGTAGCGTCATCACTCTGGACGAAGCAGCTCGACAGTCACGTTCACTTCCGAGCTTGTAGCGGGAACTCTTGATAAAAGCTTGAAACCCCAGATCTTGCTCAAATTATCCAACAAATTCACCATACTGCCACTCGCGAACATTTTCTGATTAATTTAACGTGATATTAATCTCAAAATAACCACTGTAGACAATAAAACAAAAATTATCAAATAATTTTGCAACCGTCGTTTCCCGCCATTTTCAAGAGAACCCAAGAGAAAGTAGCACACTCTTTAAAACAAAATGTATTTATTATTTATTTTATTAATGGACTCGACAGTTCGTCATTTGCCAATGTCATGTTACAGAAAATTCAATGTATAATTTTTTTATTTTATTTAAATTACACTCCACAGCATAACAGTACTGAGACTAAAGCACTGTGAAATTATACAATATTAGGACACAATTTTTTTTACAAGGTTTAGTACCTTATTACTATAAATTGAAGCAGGATCTGAAGTTTGGCGCCATGCTCAAGATTCCCACTACGAGCTCGGGAGTGAACGTGACTGTCGAGCTGCTTCGTCCACAGTGATTGACGCTACGTACGGCGTCTCCTCTGGATGAAGACAAGAAGACGCGGCTACCCAGGGTGATGACGCTACGGTGACTCCCCTGGAGGAAGATGGAAGACTATTTAATTTATGCTAATTAGCATGCTAATCCTGCTTCAATTCTCCAATAACTTCACCATACTGTCATTCGCGAACATTTTCTGATTAATTTAACGTGATATTAAACACAAAACACCCACTGTAGACATTAAACTGAATATTATTAAATAATTTCGCAACCGTCGTTTTCCGCCATTTTCAAAAAGCCAAACAAAATGTATATGTCAAATGGAAGGTTGACGAACCGATAGTCTGTACAATCCGTGAAATTACTGATGACTTACGATAATTCGATACGAGAAACCATATATCAGAATTTATCCATAATGACGATCAAAATAGAAGCATCGGCATCGTTGCTAACATCAGTTGTGATTGCAAATTGTTCAAATTTTTTTAGCTAACTGTACATATAAAATCGCCACAGAATGGACCCCAAACAACGCGAAAAGACCACGCGGCCGTCCCCGAAAACGATGGCGAGACGAACTTGAGGTTTTTATGAGAGAGTGGTCTGGGTCTGCGCAGTATAGAAATGAGTGAAGGGGTTGGGGGGAAAGGGGGGGGGGAGGCCTTTGCCCAGCAGTGGTACATTGCAGGCTATTAAATAAAAATAATAAATAAACTGTACATAAGTACTTATACAACCTATGCAGAGCTAAGTAATTCTCGAAACGTTTAAAGTTCAAATTAAGACATCGAGATGCTCAGCCCCTCTTGTGATCATGCAAATGTCAACCGGGGATTTCGCATGAAAATTAAATGAGCAAACCAGAACGCCTCTCAAAGACAGACGCTAATCTTTTATCAGACGGTAAAGCCCGACGAGTTGTTGCTACAAATGGTTCAAAAGTGCAGGAAAATAGGAGCTTTGTACAGGAGCCTGTACTTTCTTCGTTTGTCTTATGTACGGCAATAATCCTTAGCATGCTATTAGGGTATTTTAAGAGTCCTACTAAACTATTCTTAGGAGTTGCAATGGGTTACCATTAAACCCAATTCTAGAGACAGGAGATTATTACCTTTACTTTTCTCGGTAGCATACATCCTATCATATTGTAACGCGCATGCTCTTACGGAGATCAGTAATATAAGACCGATAATCAGTTCCAGACAGCTAATGGCTACCACACATGGCCACATTTTTTTTACCATCCGGAAATTGTCACTGCAATATTCAATGGCGGTATTAATACCGGCGATAAAATGAACCACATACAATGGATGCCATTGAACGGTCATGAACTGCAGGACAGGTGAGGAGCTCGTAGTCCAGTTTCGAGTACACGTTGAAAACGATCGTACAAGTTGAGCGAGATCAGTACCTTGGTGGGTGACCGTTAGTGACATTTTCAGCTGAGCCCCTCTGTGCCTCGGAAAACACGTCAAGCAGTTGGCCCCGGTTGCTGTCGCTCGGCAGCAGTCGTTAGGCCATGTCAGAGGTAACGGGCGGTCTGAAGAACTCTGACAATTAGGTATGGTAACTAAACCACACAAAAAAAGCAGGGCAGATCCCAGAAAAGTTGGAGAGACGATCTCACTAAATAGGTACAGGGTTGCATGATTAGAGGAGATTCAGGACAGGGATCGATGGAGGAAGAGTGGAGAGAACTTTGCCCAGCAGTGGAATAATTAAATAGTTATACATAATGTTGAGAGCTCGGTGGCTCAGTGGTTGGGTCAATGGACTTGCAATATGGAGGTCTCAGGTTCGATTCCCAGCTAGGGCAGCCATGTACCAATGAGTTATCCTCGGTTTTTTCGACGGAAAAACTTACGTACATTTACCGAGTGCTCTCAAAAACGATGAAGGAAAACATCGTGATGAAACCTGCATGTCGTAGAGAAAAAAAATCTAAGGCATGTGAAATGCGCCAACCCGCACTGGGCCCGCGTGGTGGATTATGGCCCGAGCTCCCTCGATGTAAGGGAAGGTCTGTGCCCGAGCAGTGGGGCGATATAAATAGACTGATGATGATGATGATGACATAATGTTGATGATACCTGCATTTAGATTTATGACCTGATAGACAGCAAGGTGTGGAAACGCTGCCTCTACAGGAGCATTTAGGCTTGCTGATCTTCCCAAAGATATCAAACCTGGTCCACATTTTAAGTCTATGTTTGGTTTGTTGCATCTGCGTTTCTGGTTCTGGTTCCAGTTTAGGTAAAGGCGTTTCTTCGACGTTGTATACATATTCGTTTTTAGGGCGCTTGTCTTCTTCCATTGCCTTCAAATGTGGTTGTTATATACTTTTTCTAATTTTAAAGTTAACGTGGATCTAAGTGAGTCCAGAGATAGTAGGTACCCTTATGGTTTATTCCATTAAATAAGTAGATAATACTAGTTTAATGATATTCATAATATTCCTTATACTTTTGCGTTGCTTACCAAAAATGCAAAAATGTTTATCGAATTTTGTACACTGTCACTTTGACTTAATGTGTAAGTGACATTGACAGCAAGACCATTCCCATTTCCTTAATGGAAGAACGAATTCAATTGCTGGTTTTCATTAGTAACATAAAATATCTTGTCATAGCGACCGAGCAATGGAGTATAGAAATGAGAATGGGCTCGCTGTCACTGTCACTTACACATCAAGGGGGCTCCCGCGGATATCACAGATTAATGATTTAAGTTGGTCTCTATAAATACTTTTTAGAGAGACTCCACGTAGCGAGAGTCGACATAAAGAGAGTTGGTTCTCTTGAAAATGGCGGGAAACGGCGGTTGCAAAATTATTTGATAATTTTTGTTTTATTGTCTAAAGTGGTTATTTTGAGATTAATATCACGTTAAATTAATCAGAAAATGTTCGCGAGTGACAGTATGGTGAATTTGTTGGATAATTTGAGCAAGATCTGGGGTTTCACGCTTTTATCAAGAGTTCCCGCTACAAGCTCGGGAGTGAACGTGACTGTCGAGCTGCTTCGTCCAGAGTGATGACAATACGGCGTCTCCTCTGGATGAAGACAAGAAGACGCGGCTACCCAGGGTGAAGACGCTACTGCGACTCCCCTGGAGGAAGATAGAATACTATTATATATTGAATTTTCTGTAACATGACATTGGCAAATGACGAACTGTCGAGTCCATTAATAAAATAAATAATAATAGAGTTGCGGTAACTGGAACGCGAGGTTACGGGAATGATTCGTATAAAGGATTCGATGGGTTTCGATATTTCTACCTTTTACCTTCATACTTTGATTTCCGGTTAGGAAGCAGTATGTCGACTAACCCAAATGACCTTCGAACATCGCCAATACTCTAAATAGTACCTCTGAAGTATTTTCCTACAAATATCTCTTGAATTACCTACCAACATCGAAGGAAATTGCAGAAAACGTGGTCCAATCTCCAACTGAAAGCAGTTAGACAATTAGTTGAAGCAATTTGGACTCCGCCATTACAGCCGTGGCGTGGTGGCGCGAATTGTGACGCCGGACAGCGCTTCCCAAACTTTGCAATTCGAGACACCTCGCTTCTAAATACTTTGTTGGCCTCCGGAAGCTGTAAAGTGAAACCAATTCATTACGGACACTGTTGGGCACAAAAATTAAATGAGTAGAAACATTCGCCTTTATATTTTCTACTAAAGCCTTATCCAGACAAAGACACGAAGGTCAAAGAACGGCATTCGGTGTCAGCTGTCGCACAAGACAATGGCCCTCGGCGTTATCTCCCGCACATTTCCGAACGCTCTGCGATCCTCAATGATTATTGTTGTATTTATTTGATATCAGGGTGTTGGTACAAACCCAAGGGTCACTGCGACCTCAAAGGTCTATTGTGGCCGCGCACCGAGTTCTTATATCTCGCTCCCAAGGCCAATGTCCTTCAGGAATCGTATGATGTACTTGGGCGAGAGAGTTTTAATATCCTCGGTTGGCATTATGTGTTCACCTAAGGCTCGGCTTCTTCTGTGAATGAGTGCTCCAAACTCACAGAGGATGTGCATGGGGGTTTCCTCGGCTGGTTCTCGATGATACGTCCAAATACATCGAACTATCGAATGTATGTGGACGTATCTTTGAAGGTCAACGAACGTTTAGTTAAAGAAATTATGAAATGGAATCCTCTTAAAACGATGGCTATCCTAATCGTGATAGGAGCTAGCTATTCCAGTTTGGGCATCTCTGCGTTAGAGAAAAGTTCCAACAATGTTTTATGTGCTGTAAGTGCGATTAAAAGCAAGATAAACGAGTTTGGTGACTCCATTCTGCAAAAATGTTAAAGTTAAATGCATTTATGATTGTTGCGACGTTCATGGACAGTGGCGGCATAGGCCGTACTTTGAGTATTCGGAAAATGACAGTACGGCGTATGACGTAGTATTTTGATGCATTTAAAAAGACACAACAGCATCTCCCGCGGCGTTCGTAGGCGGTTTTTTTTGTGGAGCGGTCCCACTGTCATTCTGTGTAGAAAATAGGTATGTGTACTGTCAAAAATAAAGGTTGTAGGTACATTTTTGTCGGTCTTGACACGCACATACTTAGAATCCCCCACGGTTATGACAGTAGTTCCGAATTGTATGAGAATTTTCACTGTCATTTCGTAATTTCTACTGTCCATGAACGTGTTAAACTGATTTTAATACTTTAACTTACTTTCCTTCATAACCTAACATACCTAAACTAATCTCTATTACTTTTTAACTGACCTATATGGTTTGTAAACATTATTGCTGTTATACAAACCTAAACCTAGTTAACCTCACTTCCTTTAAATCGTGTTGCTATCCCTTTCACACTTCGTTAAAAAAGGTTAAGATAGAAAGGGACATGGTGACTAAACGGTGGCGTAACTTTATTTCACGTTTATGAATAACAGCCTATGGTAATTATCGTGTTTTAACATCGAGGTTAAGGTCCCGATATTTCCATGCTACTGCAGTCATCATTTTCACTAAAAAACTGAAGTAAGCAGAAGCGATGGAATTTCACCTGCTTCGATCTTGGCACACCACTCTCTTACCTCGTTCATCAAACTCTACTTATGCGATGTACGGTGGAACACAGAGAAAGGTGTACAGGAGAGTTTTTAAGGTAGAGATTTTCTCAAAAACTACTTGACCTATTGCAAAAATTATTTCACTGTTTGATAGATACAAGTTAAAACTATGTAACTGTACAAGATTTATTAAGTTCGATCCAGCAGTTTTTGAGAAAATCTAAACCTTATTGAGACCCCCTGTATACTTACCTACCTAGATAGATAAAAACTGATCGACAATCATTTTTCGATTAATTGAGGGATGTTATGGTAGCTTATAATTATTATTTTTACATTAAATGACTATAATTGAGCTTATTGGTTGCCAAAAGAACTTTAAAGTATTTTTACAACGATTTCACTTACTGAAATTTGACCTAATGGTCATTTCTAAGGTCATGTGTGACTTGTGACGTACCTACTTAGTTAATTTTTTTGCAGTTTTGATTTATTAAAAAACCTTACCAATTATTATTATTAAACATTATATGCTGTTATTCATAAACCTAGTTAAACGTAGTTTAATTTTAAAAATACTACTAATAAAAATTCAACTAATAATAACAAACTAATAAATAAAAAAAATTAAATTAAAGATAGAAAACCTGCCCCAGGTCCCCTTAATCCCTTACCAATTTAATATTTAGAAATTGAAACTTGTACTCAACAACCCCCAGTTTCAATTTGTCGAATGAATTCAAGGACACCCTGTATTATACAGGGTGTAACGTAAATGGTATATGAAGCCGAAGGGAGGGTGTTCAGTATCGGTAACTGAGCAACTTTTGCTCTACGACTTTTCGAATAAAAATTAAAAATAAATTAATGTCTCATACAAATCGATCAGCTGACCGGTGCAAAATGTATGAAAAGTCAAAAAATAAATTCGTGAAAATCGAAAAGTCTTAGAACAAAAGTTGTTCAGTTACCGATACTGAACACCCTCCCTTCGGCTTCATATACCCTTTACGTTACACCCTGTATAACAAAAATGTACACCACCAAATTACAACAACAAAAAGCTCATTTTAAGCCAAATTAAAAAGTAATTAAAATAGATACCTGAACATTACAGAATTTTACAGCGAAAACAGCTTTTTAACAATCGAAGTTTTTCCATAAAAAGTTAACGGTGGAGGCTATTGGGCTATAAAATTTTATAAAGGTGTTAAAATCGAGGTACCGAAATAAGGTTCAGTAAAATTAAACCTACCACTGAGTTTCGAAATTAAATATCTCTCGGAAAAAATTTCGCCACGTTGTATGGAGAGAGCATACAAAAGTAGATATATAGGTAGATAGATAATTATAGATACCGAATGTCTGAATATCGAATGTTTACTACCTATCTATCGAACACCTTCACTTTCTAATTACACGAACATCTTCACTGTCTAATTACACTAACACCTTCATTACCTAATTACATCAACATCTTCACTCTTTAATTACATGAACATCTTCACTCTTTAATTACATGAACGTCTTCACTATTTAATTACACGAACATCTTCGTTATCTAATTACATGAACATCTTCACTCTCTTTAATTACATGAACATCTTCACTCTCTTTAATTACATGAACATCATCACTATTTAATTACACGAACATATTCGTTATCTAATTACATGAACATCTTCACTGTCTAATTAAACGAACATCTTCACTGTCTAATTACACGAACATCTTCATTATCTAATTACATGAATATCTTCACTCTTTAGTTACATACTTCAATACTTCATTTATTCAACCTTAGGAGCTCTAGGGAACACTTGGATATTTCATACCATAATGTAATAATTTACAATAATATACAAGGTACAGAATACAAACTAGATTACGGCTGGATGTACAAACAGAGAAATAGGGCTAAGAACCGACATGAACATCTTCACTCTCTAATTACATGAACATCTTCACTGTCTCATTATATGACCATCTTCACTGTCTAATTATACGAACACATTTAATACTTGAATATCTACACTGTCTGATGCATCAACATCTTCACTATAAGTACATATGGGCGACTACAATGTCTCCCATATGGTACCTTCAACCTCTATTAATTGTTCTGCGTATGCCTGATGAGTGAGGACGCTATTAGTTAGCTCAGGATAGGCTCTTAACATCAGTTTAAGTAATAAAATGTATTATATTTGCCGAAAAATACTGTCATGCAAGTAAAATTCTACATCTGTTATTTAATAGTGGGTTTGAAAACACGATTCTTTCACCTCTGCAGTGGAAACATTTAAAACTAAATAAACTCATGCAAATAGCGCAATATAGTCAACGAACGAAAAATGCACAGTCGATTGGTTGGAGCCGTTTGTGCAAATTGCCCTATTGGTTTTCGATTCACTTCAGCCCGATATTTTCAGAGCACAGAGAGAACCGGGCGTGCTGAAAAAATTTATAGTATCAAGTTTTAACATTATTATTATTTGATATCAGGGTGTTGGTACAAGCCCAAGGGTAACTGCGACCCAATGGTCTATTGTGGCCGCGCACCGAGTTCTTATATATCTCGCTCCCAAGGCCAACGTCTTTCAGGAATCGTATGATGCACTTGGGCGAGAGACTTCAAGTTTGACTTTAACATTATTATTATTTGATATCAGATTGTTGGTACAAGCCCAAGGGTCACTGCGACCCAATGGTCTATTGTGGCCGCGCACCGAGTTCTTATATCTCGCTCCCAAGGCCAACGTCCTTCAGGAATCGTATGATGCACTTGGGCGAGAGAGTTTTAGTATCCTCGGGTGGCATTATGTGTCCACCTAAGGCTCGGCTTCTGCTGTGAATGAGTGCTCCATACTCACAGAGGATGTGCATGGGGGTTTCCTCGGCTTCACAGCAGAATCTACAGGCAGATTTGCGGAAATCAGAGTAGCCTAAATCATTTCAACTTTTACTTTACAATCATTTCGTTCGCTATTTTTTCTACCTTTCCTTTAATAAGCTTTCAAATCGAAGTGGTGTTTTGAATATTTATAAGAAAATAGAAGAACATTCTAATTGCTTTTACAATAAGCTTTTAAATTAACAAATTAGCATTTTCCATTTGCGTTGAAACGTTGACTGATTCGTTAATCGGAAGAGGCTTGTATTTATACCTACCGTTGTTCTGATTCGTGCAACGTAAACTACTGTGCTTTTTTTTCGATTTCGTCTCGTTTCGACCAAATAGTTAGGACCAACTTTCGAAAATTCTTGTTTCGCCCAGAATTTGTTTTTATTATTATTACAAACATTTTTATTATCGTTTCGCCCTATTTTTTACTCTTGCTACGCCCAACTAACTTTTGTTAGGTACGGGATTGTATTATTTTTATCTCAACAGATGTACGGTACCATTCTTTTACTGGTACTTTTGACAGTATCTTGAAAGTTGGGCGAAACGAGAAAAACGTACAATGTTGGTCGAAACAAGAATCTTGGGCGAACCAGTTGGTCGAAAGAAGAACAAATCTTTTTTACTCATGTAGTTTAGTGACCATACCTTTCTGTCAGAGTTCAGGTCGCCCGTAGGCCTCTGACATGGCCTACTAACTGCTGCCGAGCGACAGAAGATGGGATCAGATGGAAATGGAACACGTCGCCCATCCAGGTACACAAGAAGACAGAGATAAGTATCCAGGGGGCACAGACCTTACCCAATAGACATGAAATCGGTACAAATGACATTGCCACATTTCAATGGAGCTTTGCCCCACCTACAAAACTGCGAGACCATTAGATAGATAGATAGATAAAACATTTATCCATTGAAGCTGTACCATCATTTTGATGGGGACTTATTACAGGTTTTATATAGCATAATCACAATCAGTAGGAGTTGCGAGAGTAGTAGAAAATGATAACAAAAACAATGAATAATTCGCTTCGATTTCATACTATTTTCTGAACTCCTAATTAAGCTGTTTTTTCGACTCGCAACTTGTACAAAATTTATTTTAAACCAAACCTAAAGATTCTGATCCCCACCATCAACCGCAAGTTGTACAAGATAACGAATAAATGTAAAAAATATATCCGGTTTTTTTTTTAATTATTGGTTTAAAATAAGTTTTGTACAAGTTGCGATTCGAAAAAACAGCTTAATTAAGAATTCAGAAAATAGTAAGAAATCGAAGCGATTTATTCATTGTTATTCTGTCAACGATGAGCGCATAGAGACTAAGCGGGGGACAGGGGTGCCGTATTAAAGAAATGGGTCCATGTCGATAATATCTCTAGGTTACACGTGTCGTGAACGTGAAGCAATTTTGCGCTGATGTGCGAGCAGACACGGGCCGTGTTACAGGTCTATGGGGTAAGTGGTCTGTGCCAGGGGGCCTCAATAAGGTTGAGATTTTCTCAAGAACCACTGGACCGATTTCAATAATTCTTTTACAGTACATAGTTTTAACTTTTATCTATTCAACAGGAAAAGAATTATTGCAATAGGTCAATTAGTTTTTGAGATATTTTCAACCTTAAAAAATTTCAATGATTCTTTTAGAGTACATAGTTTTAACTTTTATCTATTCAACGGTGAAAGAATTATTGCAATAGGTCAATTAGTTTTTGAGATATTTTCAACCTTAAAAACTCTACTGCACACCTTTCTCTGTCTTCGACCGTAGGTACCTACTGACCTAAACGTTGCTTAACTTGTACGATTGTTTTCAACGTGTAACTGAAAAGATTGGCACTTCACAGAATGTTAGGCAATGTATAGAATGCCTGATTTTCATACTTTGCCGGTAACATAAAATATGAGTTGACATAAAACTCCTCGTCAGTAGAATGGTTTCTATCACAGTTACCTTTTATTATTAATTCGCAGGCAGTCATATAAGCCATTTACTGTCTAACTTAGCCTATAAGCGACATTATAAAGTACCTCAGAAGTTTCACATAAGCTCTTTGGTTCCACAGGATCCGATCCGACTTTACAGCGTAAGTTCTGAATGCAAAGTTTTCAGTCATGTCAAAAAGTAAGTAGGTAGCATAAAATGAGTTGTAAAAGGTACCTATAATAAAGGACCTAGTTGTTATACCGAGGGCTTGCGAGTAAGTAAGTAAGTAGGTAAGTTGTTGTTGGGGGGGGGGGGGGGGGGGGGTTGGAGGCACGTTGCGGATATCGTGGATCGGTTGAACTATCTGTAATGCAAGCCATTCAGATAATCTTTGTAAGTACATATAGTTTTTAGTTTATGTATTTTTAGTTTAGTATTATTTAAAATAACTGTTTGACCAAGAGGGAATGCTGCCAGTGTTCTGGGCACGTTTCCTAGATGCGACGCGCTGGAAGATATCTTTTTATTTATAATTAATTAATTATTTTATGGGAACAGAAAAGAACAGTCGGCAAACCACAGACGAGATGGAAAGATGATATAAAGAAGATGTCGGCCAGCAACTGGACTCTCACTGCCCAAAACAGATCGGAATGGAAGCGGTTGAAGGAGGCCTACACCAAAAATTTGGTAGAGGATGGCTAGGAAGAAAGAATTATTTTATTATGTGTAGTTTTTAACGTTTTATTTGTAAGTTTATTAAAATAAAATAATTATATATCGAAAAGTAAATATAATTACTTACTAATCATGTTTGTAATTAAATATAGATCAGAGCTAAGCATAGAAGCTTGAAAAAAATAGCTTAATTTTGCAAATTGTCGCTAAATTAGTTTAATAATTCGCTAGGTATCTCCTTTCTGCTAGGGTTGTTTGGAAAATAATATGACCGATTTTATACAATTTTGTATTTGTATTATATTATTACGGAGATATTTTTACATTTATTCGTTACCTTGTACATCTAGCGGTTGATGGTGGGCTGAATCTGGCATTGTCATTTATAACTACAATACACAACTTTTCAAGTTTCGTTGCTATATATTCTTACAGCGTTTTTACTCACTTCACGAAGTGTCCAGTAATTTTGCGAAGTGCTCCACTCTCACTACTACAACTACATACAGAATTATTAAGAAGGTACACAAACAAACCCTTTCTGCTATCCTCCCACGTCCTTTCCGGTTGTTCCCAATCTTTTTATATGTTCTCCCTAAAGTTATTTGCATAACCAATGATTTATACTAGGATATGAAGACCCATAGAGGTTTGAATTTGGTTTCTTTAGCTATAGCTTTATAAATGAAGTTAAAATATATACTTACTTCAATAAATAAATGATATACTTTATTTGTGAATCAAGTGTAAATTATATCTTCCAAATAAATAAATAATTTTTATGTTACAATCTATTATATTGTGCTTTTTTCCATGTGTTTATTTTATTTATTTGATGTTGTAATTAAGTATATTAATTAATGTGGGGGCCGGGAGCGATGGAAATTTTGAAAGATCTGTCGGCGCGGCTCGTGGAGTCCACACGTGACCAAAATGCTGGCCTGTATTTCGCCCAAAGGATCAGCCTAGCGATCCAGAGGGGAAATGCCGCCAGCATTTTGGGCATGTTGCCGGACAACGGGGATCGGTTGAACTATCTGTAGTGCTAAGCCAGATAAATAATAAATATAGACTATTTCAAAATATATACTTGACTTAAGTAAGTATAGTCGAAGGCAGAGATAAGTATACATGGGGCCTCAATAAGGTTGAGATTTTCTCAAAAACTACTGGACCGAATTTAATCATTATTTTACAGTTACATAGTTTTCACTTTTATCTATCAAACAGTGAAATAATTTTTGCAATAGGTTAAGTAGTTTTTGAGAAAATCTCAACCTTATAAACTCTCCTGTACACCTTTCTCTGTGTTCCACCGTACACCTTTTATAACGATGTCTTGATTTAACAGAAAAGAAAGGAAAGACGGAAGGCAAAGGAAATGGCACTCTTTGTTTCCTACTAATAGCCAATCCTCGCTCATTTACCCATCATTGAACAGGGCCGGATTCGGTAACTTTTAACAAGGCCTGTTCAAATATCAATGCGAACTTTGCGGATCGGTTGTCGTGCGTCTCAACTTTCCTTGTTAAGGGTAAAAGGGATGAGGGTTTGAGTGTTTAAAATATTAATTGACTGCGGGGACAGAATTGACCCTTGACATTGAGGAATTAGGGCGCGGTGGCGCAGTGGTTGGGTCACTGGACTACGGAGATCCCAAGTTCGATTATCAGCCATGTACGGTGGAACACAGAGAAAGGTGTACAGGAGAGTTTTTAAGGTTGAGATTATCTCAAAAACTAATTGACCTATTGCAAAAATTCTTTCACTGTTGGATAGATAAAAGTTAAAACTATGTAACTGTAAACAAATTATTAAATTCAGTCCAGTAGTTTTTGAGGAATCTCAACCTTATTGAATGCCCTTCGGCATTGCGGATCTTTCACTGTTTGATGGATAAAAGTGAAAACTATGTAACTGTAAAAGAATTATTAAATTGGGTCTAGTAGTTTTTGAGAAAATCTCAGCCATATTGAGGCCCCTGTATACTTATCTCTGTCTTCAACTGCACCAATGAGTTTTCCTCGGTTTTCGAAGGAAAAACTTACGTACAATTACTGAATGCTCTTAAAATGCTGTAGTGCATCAGGGATGTTTGCAGATGCAGCCATCGACGGCTTTCATGTTATAGTATGCAAGAGAGTGGCGTCCCTGATGCGCAGAGTAAGAAACAGTCCCAATGGCATCCTGAATGCGGTATCTAATACACCATGCTGCGCAATCTGGAGGCATTGGGCTAAAACTCATATGCCTTCAGATTGCTTTGCAACTGAAATATTATTTTAAGTACTAACATAGTTATTAAGCTTTCGTATACTAACACAATATGGACACTCAAGTCTTATAATATATTTTTTAAAACAGTGAAGGAAAATATCGTTAAACTAAAGATTCGAAAGATCCGCCAATTTGCACAGAGCCCTCGTGGTGGATCATGGCTCAAACTCCCGTGATTATTTTTTGACATATTGTTCAAAGAAAAATATTACAGTCGAATCATAGTAAGGGTGAAGGTTTTAGATTTCATCGTCATTTTGTATTCTGCTTGAGGAAAGGTCAAACGAGAATGTGACGTATTACGCACACATTCTGTATAATCCATTAAATATGTGTCCTTTGTTGGACGTTGCATCACGTAGTCACATATTAAACATTCCCCCTGTATGTTCGAGATTTAGAGAAAATATCAATGCAAGATTCAGAGATACTGGAAGAGCGAGAAATTGTTTATTTATTCATTAAATGGAATAGAAAATAAGTTTATTTATTTTATTTTATTAATGGACTCGACAGTTCGTCATTTGCCAATGTCATGTTACAGAAAATTCAATATATAATAGTCTTCTATCTTCCTCCAGAGGAGTCGCAGCAGCGTCTTCACCCTGGGTAGCCGCGTCTTCATGTCTTCCTCCTCGTCATCACTCTGGACGAAGCAGCTCGACAGTCATGTTCACTTTCGAGCTTGTAGCGGGAACTCTTGATAAAAGCTTGAAATTTCAGATCTTGCTCAAATTCTTCATTAAATTCACCATTCGCGAACATTTTCTGATTAATTTAACGTGATATTAAACACAAAATAGCCACTGTAGACATTAAAGTAAATATTATCAAATAATTTTGCAACCGTCGTTTCCCGCCATTTTCAAGAGAACCAAAATAAGTTTATTGCCATATACAAGTTTACAAAAATCAAATCTATACATACATATAATAAGACTGAAAAAAAGTTGTTGGATATTTTTTGAAAAGAATAATTGTAATGTGTTTTAGGATCAATACTGATGCCAAAACACTAATTTTTAGAATTTTTTGTCTGTTTGTCTGTGACTTTGTGCAAGTATCACGCCATAACTACTGAAGGGATTTTGATGGGAGTTTTACTAGGAGATAGCTGAAATATCCGGACAGCTCATAGGCTATAAGCCATGGCGGTATGGATGTGGAAACAAGGATCCAGAGAGGAAGATCTGCCTCCTGATCTCCTCCATCCTCCTCCTCTACGCAAACGAAGTTGCGGGGCACAGCTAGCAAACAATAAAGATGTGAAGGTACATGTTTCAGCTAAGAGAGAAAGAAGAAAAAAATAGTAATTTATTCAGACAGCACACGATACAAAAACACAAATGAAAAATAAAGACATACCTACACTTAAAACTATATATATAACTAAATTCATTTTATTTCCCACACAACTTAAGAAAAGTATACTTAACCAAAACCTACGAAATATATTAAAAACTACTTCAAAATATTTATAACTAACTATAATCTTCTTTTTCCTTCAACTAAATGCCAACTAACTAAGTTAGCATAAAAAAGTAACTCTGTTAAGTAATCCACCTACACCAATTTGTAGCTGTATAACGTAGAGAGAGTTGTATAATCATATCCATAAGTTTAAAAATAGGAAACTTCTCTTAGGAATAAACAATTTGTCATTAGGATATTACATGGTAGGATTATTATAATTTACACTAGATATTGTAATTGTTAATTTTTATGACAATTAAAGACTTTTATAAATCAAAAAAATCAATCTTCTTCCTTAGCATTCCGTATCCCACTCCTGGACATATGCGTCTCCATAATCCTCTATGTGGCCCGACCACAAAGTTGTCTGGTCCACACCGAGCCAGCAACTTTCTTTCTGTCGTCGGACCCTTTTCCCAGTGGCTTGGTAATGGGTCCATTGCCTTAATGAGTACCAGAAGATCTTTATTACTATAAATACTATTATATATAAATGTATTATATATATAAAAAAATACAAGTATAAATACTTACCTATATCTAGCCAACACTACACCTCGTCTAGGCCCGTCCCGCGCGGTAAGGTGCCCAGCGCACTGGCCGCATTGCCCCGCTGTATAGCGAGGCTCAGGCGATGGGCAAAATACTCCCCAGCTCTGAAGTCCCCCGAGGCGAGGACCAGTCGAATGGATATTTCTTTTATAAAATTGCCTTAATTAAATTGTCCCGCTGAAAAATACCAAGCCACATCCAGTCGCTATATCTCAAACAATACGTTTCAAAGTTCCAATTACGGGACCTGTCTCTCATTGTGTCTCGCTTCCTGGCGTCCCGTTTGTCCCGCCACCCTGCATGCTTGACCCTTGTTACAAATGTGTTTTGTGCTAGTTTGGGATGACTTATTTATTTATTGTATTATGTTTTACGGGACAACGGGACACGCGGGTTTTGTTTAACGACTATGATTTATGAATTTAAGTGGAATTACACGTTGTGCTCTTTTGTTTTGATAGTATTGCGACACTTTTGTGATTTTTCTGCCTTAGTTTTTTTTATTTTATTAATGGACTCGACAGTTCGTCATTTGCCAGTGTCATGTTACAGAAAATTCAATATATAATAGTCTTCTATCTTCCTCCAGGGGAGTCACAGTAGCGTCTTCACCCTGGGTATCCGCGTCTTCTTGTTTCATCCAGAGGAGTCGCCGTAGCGTCATCACTCTGGACGAAGCAGCTCCTCGACAGTCACGTTCACTCCCGAGCTTGTAACGGGACTATTATTAATTTTAAATTTGACTGCGAGGGCCTTCGAAGAGCCAACTAGCGCTGCCAATCTTGAAAAAATAGTATCTTCCAATTTAATCAATTTTATTAAATAAGCTATTTACGAAATGTTTATTAGGATGAATACTATTTTTCAATATACAATACATTGCGACAAGCTAAGTTGTAGTTTACAAATGTGCCAAAAAGCAGTTTTTCGCAATTAGCAATTATGCTTTATAAATAATGTTTTTTTAAGATTGGCGGCGCTAGTTGGCTCATGGGAGGCCATTTAATGGCTTCAATATTTTCAAATACAAAATGTATGGCTGTATTTTTTTAAACCTTGCAGAAGGAAAGGCAAAGCTTTCTAGCATACAGTCTGGTCCGAAGTTGTTTTAAAGTCTTTATTTTGGCAGAAACATTTATAAGCAAAAAGCTAAACAGCGAGTCGTTGTCAGTGCAAATTGTAAGCTTAAATTATGACTGCTTACATCAGATCTAGTTGTGCCAATAGTGTCCAAGTTATTCCATGTTAAAGACAAAAAACGTATGACGTGTTTATGAAAAACACGATCGAACCAAAAATCGAACCTTATGCAAGTGCAATTCCTTGAAAAGCACGCGAAACGACATTAGCTACTTTTTTGTGAAAATTCTAATTAAATAGTTTCCGTGGTATTTAGTGATTAATGATCACGTTAAGTTAATCATGAGATGTCCGCGAACGTTTCTATTAATTGGAGTGCTCGAAAGAAGCCGTGACGTATTTCGTTTAGGGGTTGTGCGTAATTTTGGGTTAGGTTATCATCGTATATATGTAGCTCAGAGAAATATATGTCTGAGATATATAGGTATGTATTTATAAGAATTCGGATATTCTATTGACATCAGACCAGGCTGTATGCCCTAGTTGGCTTTGCCTTTCCCTCTAGGAAGAATTTTACAAAAAAAATCATGCAAGTGCCTATGAGTCTTAGCTATGTGTAGCTTTGAGTGAATTGTATTATCTTCTTCTTCTATCTATCTATGTGTGTATCTTCTGCCTATCTTCATCTTTTACTACATCTTTAAATCTTTTTCATTTTTCTAAGCTACAAGAGAAAGGTTAAGAAGTTTAACATATTTTTCCGAACTGTTCGGAAGTTGCGCAAGTGTACAACCCTACTTAAATTATTGTATAAATTAAGCTCCATAGCCAGGTATGTAAGCAAACAATCCCTCAACTTTTAGGCATCATCAAAAATTACTCGTGCTTTTATAGATTTCCCTCTCAAATTCACCATTTAGGCGAACAACAAAGATTTATTTGCATAAATTTAAAATTTCGCTTCACCACCGCGTGCGGAGAGAGGGCTGGCTTTTACTTCCAGCCGGGATAGGGCTGGCGACGCTTCAGGTGTAAGAAAATACCTTGCTTGTATTCAATTGTACTTAATGACTTCTAAAGGAAAAGGGAAATAATGTTTATCGTGTGTATGAGTTCCTAAAACAGAATTTCTGAAGAATTTTTTCTACTCTTAAGCATAATTAATGTTTCTAAATTACGATCTTACGGCCGAAGCGTATGCCTATATAGGAACTATCCTAGTATCATTGATCTCCTATAAACAACTAGATACACAAAAGTCTTACTAAAACAATTTAAAAAACGTCCAAATAAGGGTCCATTGTTAACGTCCAAATAATGTCCAATAAAGCAAATGAGCGTCCATTCATCTGTTTGGACCTTCTTTGCGCTCGGACATTTTTAGAAGGCAGACTATGTATCTAGTTGTTCATACAACCTAGCAATCGACATAACCTAGTATGTCGATTGCCTCGAAGGTTGCCTGGAAGAAATCGATTTAAGCGATAAGGCCGCATGTCTGTAGGTACACTAACTACTTTTGATTTTATAAGTAACCGATGTATTCATTTTGTGTGTAAATAAATATACGAGTATATATTTGTGTGTATATATTTGATTTCTTTGTATTCTTTGTAATTTCTGCCAACCCTATTTGTCCATGAAAACTCGGGGTAAAATTCAAGATGAAATTGATGTCGAGTTGACAATTCATATCATTATTCCGCGTGTTCCCGTACCTACATAAATTATGTGCAGGGTCCAACTTTATCTCTGCAGAATTTGAACAGGGCGGTCCGGTTGTGGACTTGTGGACCATTTTAGATAGGTACCTCCGGAATTACGTCCGGAATTCTTTTAAAAGTTACGCTTTAATTTTCGTCAGATAACATATAACAATTTTAAAGGAGGTCAAGCGACGGAAGCTCCAATATTTCGGTCATATTATGCGCAACCCGCGATATAACCTGCTGCAATTAATCATCCAGGGCAAAATTTGTGGAAAGAGGAGCGTTGGCAGGAGAAGACACTCTTGGCTGAAGAATTTACGTGATTGGTTCGACTGCAGCACCGGCTCCTTGTTCTGGGCAGCCGTTCAGAGGGTGAAAATTGCCATGATGTTGTCCAACCTTCGATGAGAAGAGGAACGTTGAGAAGAAGAACATATAACAGCTGGTTTGTTGGTATAAATCTCTTTTGAGATAAGCTCGACCTTTGTATCAATTTGTTTCTTCTGTATGTTATTTATGTATTTGTCTGGGCTGTTGTTTGAAAAACGCGAGAATCGACATTAAAAATAAATATGACGTCACATTAATGATCCAAACTAGGGTTCGGGAGTGAACGTGACTGTCGAGCTGCTTCGTCCAGAGTGATGACCCTACGGCGACTCCTCTGGAGGAAGACATGAAGACGCGGCTACCCAGGGTGACGACGCTACGGCGACTCCCCTGGATGAAGAGAAGGCGTTATGATATTTTGAATATTCTGTAACATGACATTGGCAAATGACGACCTGTCGAGTCCATTAATAAAATAATTCCCTGGGCTATGTGTCCATGGATCTACACAGAAACGCAGTCACCACCAAAGACATTGCCACATTTCAATGGCGCTTTGCCCCACCTACAAAACTACGTGACCATTTAAGCTGTAAGTACCTATCATTTTGTTGGGGACTTATTACAGGTTTCATATTGCATAATCATAATCAGTATCATTTTCTACTACTCTCGCAACTCCTATAGAAGAATAACAAAAACAATGAATAAATTGCTTCGATTTCTTACCATTTTCTGAATTCTTAATTAAGCTGTTTTTTCGAATCGCAACTTGTACAAAACTTTATTTTAAACCAAAATATTAATAAAAAACGGAGATATTTACATGTATTCGGTATCTTGTACAACTTGCGGTTGATGGTGGGGCAGAATCTGGCATAGTCATTTGAACCCTTTGCAAAGAAAGCGGGCCTAGGTGGTCATTAGCGTTTCCTTTGTGCAAATTCTAATTAGGTACTTACATAATAGTCACCGTCAAAGATATTTAAATCTTTGGTTGCTGCGATGTTTAGTGAGTAATGATCACGTTAAGATAAAATCACATTATTTTATTGTAGTAATTGTCATTTTTAATTTACGTTACGATGTAATTACATAAATATTTATTTATTCAAAATTAGGAAATAATATTTACAAATAAATACAAATTAAATCTAAACTATCTAAACCTACCTAACGTGTAAAAATTATAAATAAAAAACCTGCGCCAAATCCCCCACAATTGGCAATGTGCCCAAAAGGCTGGCGATGTAATTGTAATAAATTAATTTAATTGTCAATACGACTGTAATTGGTATAGCCACTGAGAGCTGCGCGTGACGGGGCGCGGAAGAAAGTAAGTTTTTTTCTTTGACTTGACAATTGGCAAATGACAATAAATAAATATAGAGTCTTCGCTATTACCTTATCGTTTCCACTTACACACTTTAGGCTGCTTTGAATACCTTTGAAACGATCACTATAAATATTCGTATTACTATGCGACATCTAGCAATTGCTTTATTTTGACATAGTGTTCGTTGTACCCTTTGTAAGTCAGTCCAGCGAGGTTGTATTTGACTTTTTACTCACATAGGAATTATACTGTGCAAACACTTCATTTTAAAATGAATACGATTCTTCTGGTCTACAAATCTCTGAAGAAACGTTGGGCTAGGTCAGTACCTGGATGGGTGACCGTTAGTGACATTTTCATCTGAGCCCCTCCGTGCCTCGGGGCGCACATTAAATAGTTGGGTCTCGGATGCTGTAGCTCGGTTAGGTTACGTCAGAGGCCTGAATAACTCTGACAATACCTAATGTTTGGTCCAAGCTCGAAACTTCAGATCCTGCATGAATTCTCCAATAATTTCACCATACTGTCATTCGCGAACATTTTCAGATTACCTTAACGTGATAAATACACAAAACAATCACTGTAGGCATTAAACTGAAAATTATCAAATTATTTCTCAACCGTCGTCGTTTCACGCAATTTTCAAAAGTCTTACATATACTTACGCATTCGGTTGTAAGAACCTATAGTCCAGAGCCGAAGTTAGGGCGGTAAAAGTAGGGGATTTAGCGAGAGGCCTCTACGTAGATAACAATTCGTTGAGAATGACAGTATCGGGTGAAAGTAATCGCTTTTTACCCCCATTACTACATTTTATGAGTTTATTTAGGGTTTAATTCGGCGTTTTAGCTCTAAATAAAGTAAATATCATATAAAAGATCAAGGTGATATGACGGCGCAGTTATGGACCCCTATACATAACTTTAGATAAATATCATGGTTATAATAATTAAAAGGAAGATGGATGACATCAACTTTATCCGCCAAAGATCCGCCATCATTTTGGAATGGCGGATTGATGTTTTACTAATTATTTAATTTTCTATTTACGTGAATACTCTAAATAACTTGACATTGGCGAAATTATCTCTTTAATAAGAGTAGAAGCCATTCAATTAAAAATAGAAAAGAATCAATTAGATATTATCACTGTTCGATTCTCTTCCATAGCTAGAGGGATTAGGTGCGATTCTGTTGTGATCGCCAAATCTAATTCTAAACCTAAACGCAACTGTCACTGTTAATGCTACATCGCTCTAGATTATCGAGGATTAAATGGGCCACCTGCTGGAATTGCTAAAATTTAGCCGAAGTTTCACTCTTTACCCATTGTGACTTTTAGTATAGAATCTGGTTTTGATAAAATCACGAAGACAATTTTTGGGGCTTTACAAAATATGAGTAAAGTTTGACCCCCCAATCTTTTCCTTAATACGTGTCTGTACTCCCCACATTTCAGAACAAACGCGCATACAGTGCCCAAACTCCCTTATTCTTCCCCGATTCTTATCACTGCGGCGTGCCAGTGAGGTGATCCAATATACATGCAAATTCTACCCGCGACGACAAATTGTGTTTACACAGCGATCGAGCGTCGAATGCTTTTCCACAATGACATTTATTTTCAGGGCCGTATCCAGAATTTATTGGGGACCCAATTTTTTTATTATTTACAACTTTCAACTTCAACCAAATCATAAAAAAATTGCTGAAGCTCACGAACACAGACTTCATCATTATGTGAATGTCGAGGCAATCCAGCTCCTCGACAACACGGACATAGTGAGAAGACTGAAAAGAACCAAACCTTTTGAGTTAGTGTAGTGTAGTGAAAGCAATTCGTAGTGATAGTGCGCGAATGTAGGACACGTGAACAAAGTAGACGTCTTAGTAATATCGTTGGACTAACTTTTAGAAGTGTCAATTTATAGAAATTTAGTCAAAATCAAATTACTTATTAGTCTTATTGTAATTAGGCTAGATCGTAATGTGAATAAAGTGTCATATTATGTCACTTTATTTAATAATAATAAAAATTTCACCTTTCTCGTCCCAGGTACGCCTGTAAATGTCCAAAAGACATAGGAATTGTGAAAAGAAACATGTTTAATATTTTTAATGCGTTTATTATAACATTTTTATTTACAGAAATCGTTAGTTGGATATGTATTCACAAACTATTATTGTATTAGTACTATTATTTATTATCAAAATTATTCTAGTAACTTAAATCTATTATTGATATTAGTGGAAGTAATCTAAATTAATATCATCATAACCTTTTAGCAAATACCGAGTCAGAAAATGAGAAAGTAAAAGTATTAGGGCGGAAACACACTTAGGTCGTCATGTCGTGAACTCGTGACGCGCCAGATTTTTTTTTTTTCGATAATCATTGCCTCGAAAATGTCTGTAATGAACAGAGGGGTGACCGCGACTTCAATCGTTATGGTTATCGTTATCATTTTGACACTTGAACGATATACATTGCTGCGTTTCGTTGTCGTTTGTTAAAACGTGCAAAAACATAGCAGCAATGTATAGCGTCCATGTGTCAAATTGAAAGCGATAACGATTGGAAGTCGCGGTCACCCCACTGGGTTTGTAATGTACCTACTAATTTTTATACTTATCTATGCAATAACTTACGGAATGCAGTAAAGATTCAATTTGAATCAGAATCAATTTTGAGATCGCTCTTATAGCTGTCAAAATTATATGAAATTAGACAGTTGGAAGACTTGTAAGAGCGAACTTAGGCCGATATTCATAGACAATTTTGAGCGCAAGCTTAGCATGAGCTCTCTCTTACAAACGTCAATTTCCATGCATGTTTGACAGTTGTATGATCATAGACAGTTTTGAGTATGAGCGAAGTTTGAGTTCCGTCCTATAACTGTCAGTTTTAATACAATTTTGACGTTCGTAAGTGCGAGTTCACGCTGAGTCCGTTCTCAATACTGTAAATAAATCTCGGAATGTCGACCTATGTTCAAAGCTTTGCGTCACAACACCCCTAACCCAAGTGTGTTTCAACCTTTATGATTACATTTTAGTAAAATGTATTTACAATTTTCAAATGAACTTACCTAATTTAAAAATAAATGCAAGATTATGTTATTAAATCTGGTCATTTAAAATTACCTAGTCGTCAAAATCTAACATAAAATCCTCCTTCGCTAAAAACAAAATAATTAAGTAAGTGTAGTAAAATGACCCGAGGGCTGTCCCTCAATAAGAGTTGTTATCGCATCTCACTTTTAAAATGACAGTACCTATATAACGCCGTCCCTGTTCAAAATGGCATCTCATGGTTTCGAGGGCATAGGGACTCGGCATGGTTACCAGGCGTGGACCCATTAGGCAAATAGTTTGTGGCTGACTGTAGGCTACCTGACTCTGAGCTGCATAGTTTGCTTGCGTAACGCCGCCCACCGACTGGCGCAGTAAACAGCAAGCGCGCCGACTGAACGAGGCATTTTTTTAAAATTTCAGTATTTTTAGAGTTCAATAGATGGCGCTAATTAGGGAAAAGATTTTTCCGACTTTTTTAATTAGAACATGATGAAAAAATTCTTGCCGTGGGCAGGACATGAACATTTTTCATCATGTTCTAATTTATTCACCGAGCATGGATAATGCGTAATTCAAATTCTGACTTTTCTAATGTTACCAGTTAATAAGCTTATTACTCCCTGTTCACGACATAAAACCTTATTAATTAAGTATCTTTGGAGCAATGTAAAAATATAAGTAGCGGTTGCTATGACGACAAATAAACAATGGCTGTTGAGGTGAAAAGTTATGTTTTTATCTTCGTAGCTAGTTTATGAAGTTAATAATGGATTCAGCGTTATAGTTGCGTCCACTCTCAATAAATTGGTGCTAATAATCTTTTTTTAAAAGATAATAAATAGATGTCACGGAATGACAAGGTCGCAGGTTCAAGCCTGCCCACGGCAAGAAATTTTTCATCATGTTCTAATTTATTCACCGAGCATGGATAATGTGTAATTCAAATTCGAAATACAATCAAATGAAATTCGAATGTACGAATTGTGGATGTAAGTGTATCGATTCTACAAATATTCGAACCAATGGCGTTCGACCCCAAGAATATTCGAGCCAGCGCTCATCGTTAGAATGAATTTCGGTCCCATGGGATACACTCTACAATTTTCGGCAAGCGAAACGCCGCAAACTGCTTACAGTACGCAATGAATGATCGCTTGATCTTAAATATATGGGCAAACAATCAGCTGCAAACGATTTGCCTAGTTCCAGAGCCTATTAGCCAGGGTTCCGTTAAACGAATATAAAATCAGGGTTGACACAACACGGGTTTTTCTTCTCTGGGTTCTGTGGCGCCCGCACCCACTTTCCGTGGCAGTGGGGTGCCACAAGGGCGTAGAATCGTGTCGCGTGGCCCGCCACCCCGTGGCCTCCGCAACGCCACTTCAGGTCACGTCGTAGCGCCGCTGTTTCGCATAGCACGCAGACTGAGGCACCTGCAGAAGATACAGAAGTAGGTAGTTAAACTCTTTTACTGTTATTCATAAACCTAGTTTGTGGACACCACAGCGGAAAACCTCAAACGGCGCAAATATGCAGCTATCAGCGATGGCTACCTACATGTTTGAGCCGTTTGGGGCCGGGAGCACACCGCATCGCTAAAGAAATATCGCGGCGCCTGGTCGAGGCGTCACGTGACCAAAAGGCTGGCAGCTACTTCGCACAACGTATTAGCCTCGCGATACAGCGGGGCAACGCTGCCAGCCTTTTGGGCACGCTGCCTATAGTGGGGGACCTGGGGAAGGTTTTGTATCTTTAATTTTTTTTATAGTAAGTTTGCTTTTTAGATAGGTTTAGTTTTAGTTTAGATATAATTATTAGTTTGTTTAGTTTTATTATATTTTGTTTTTAACGTGAATAAATAAACTATTCCTATGGTTTATGTACATATAAAGTTAAACCTCCCTTCCCTTAAATCGTGTTGCTATCCCTTTCACACTTCGTTAAAAAGGTTAAGATAAAAAGGGACATGGGGCCTAAACAATGGTGTAACTTTAAATTACGTTTACGAATTCGCACCTCTTTCTGTTAGGCAGTGCGCAGACCAGAGTCACGAGACTTGTCAGACTTGTCGCTGAGCAGTTCTCGTAGGTATTAGACAGCTTTGTCTATGAGGCGTCTCGATTGAAGTGGGCGCGCTTCATAATGTTTGTAAAGCAATAGTCCGGCTTAAAACAGTCGTGACTCTGGTCTGCGCGCTGCCTAACTGTTAGCTTTTAACCTCACTCATAATTCATTTATTCAGATCTTAGGAACACAGCACATCTCTGGTGGAAAAAAAACCTAACATGGTAAAAAAAAATTATTTGTGAACTTACAGCGTATGTTACAATATGAAATTTTAAATAATAGCTATATGCCAATTAAAAGTTTCCACATACAACACTCAAAAATATTAAATGTTTATTTCAAAAAGGTACAATATAAAATAAAAAAGAACCATTCAATATTTTAAAAAAAACTAATCTAAACTATTTAAAAAAAAATTATTAGCAGGAAGAGTACCCAAGACACTGGCAGCGTTACCTCGCTGAATCGCGATGCTAATCCGTTGCCCGAGGTAGCTGCCAGCTCTTGGGTCACCAGTGGCATCTACTACACTCAAATAAATATTATGTACTTAACTAGCTACTGTTAATTACCTCTCAAAGGGCAGAATGTAACTTAACTTGTAAGTCCTTAACTACAGTAAGCCTAACTTGTACCTAACTAAACTAGTTAAACTACGGCACCCTTGTAAGTTCATGAAGTTAATTATTATCACAGTCTTGTAGTCCCACATTATCTCCACACATAAACATAATCGCATTATTCATCAAAATAATCACGCCAAAATAAACTATGCAATTCAAAATACTATTTTTACCCGAGTAAATGATTATGGTCGGTATAACGAATGGAGGCTCTCCTATTCGGTCGTTCTTAATATAAATTGATAGAATAGAAATCATTTATTTGACACACACACAGAGCACAGCAGGTACAGTCGAAGACAGAGATAAGTATACAGGGGGCCTCAATAAGGTTGAGATTTTCTCAAGAACTACTGAACCGATTTTAATAAAAAATTTACAGTACCTATACGTACTTACTGTAAATTTTTTATTAAAATCGGTTTTAACTTTTATCTATCTAACAGTGAAAGAATTATTGCAATAGGTCAAGTAGTTTTTGAGAATATCTCATCCTTAAAAACTCTACTGTACACCTTCGACCATACACAAGAGATACATAGAATAACAAGTACAAAGAAAAGAGATACTTAGTACAGTGGTGTGGTATCAAACAGGTCTCCAGCTCAGCATGTGCTGCCGTAATTGGACATTACTGTAGCGCTGGTTTTCAGTGGAGCCGTTGATGCAATGACTAACTATAGCTACTTGCAACTCAATTCATGCAAAAACAGGCCACATAAAAGCACATCAAGTCTAACACTTTGGACCGTTCTTATTCGTATCGTAAGAGTTGAAATCGCACTGCAAATGTTACCATTGATCTGCTGTCATCCGTAATATAGTATCGATGTGTGCGTAAGGTATTTCTCGCACGTTTCTATGGAGCTTACCTTCTGTTCATCGTTCTATATTTGTGGCTATAATAAGGTAGCCAAAATCGACGTGAGCTTCGAAGGTGGCCATAATAGCGCTAATAAATTATTGCAAAGCGGAAGAGGCCCCGAATAGGACAGCCCCCATTCGTCATACGGACCATCATCATTTACTGAAGACGCGAAAGGACCCGAGATTTTTTGCACATCGCAGAGAATGGGCCGTGAAATTCTGAATCTATGACGGACAAAGGACCTGTCATATATCCGAGTGGTTGGAGGAATATTCTAGGACAGAGATCTATTTTTAGTTCAAATGTAAGTACCTAAGGATTTCCCTATATGGAATTTCAATTTCTTTTCTATAAAAGTCTGGAAAAAGGAATGGTTCTCAATTTTTATTTATTTAAAAAAGGTCTATCCAGAACTCTGTTTAAGGCGCTATATAGTTGTCAAAAGCAAGAGTGAGACAGACGATGCCCCGCAGCGGCGGAGTGAAGAGCACGGCGCAGTGCCTCAATATTCGTATTTTTATGAATTTTGGCAGGGAAATAAAAATACGCCAACAAAAATGAGATTTTTTTAAACAAGCTCTCGTATTTATAGTAAGTACCCTACATTTTGATATATATATATTTTGTATGAATAACTATTTCGGTTTAGATATAATTTTCATTTTAAAAGACATGGAAGGGATATGTTTGCGATTTTTTTCTATCGAGCGAAGTTTGTCCAATCGTGTATCGGTATTCATCAGTCTCTAAATAGACACCCCTAGATTGAATATATTTTTTTAGACGTTTAATTTTAGTAGTTAGTGCTGTAGCCTTCGTAGAAAAACTGAAAATACGCGCTTACGAAGCCTCAAGTGTGTTTCGGCGGCTTTTGAAAATGTCGGGAACCGACGGTTGCGAGATTATTTGATAATTTTCAGTTTAAATGCCTACAGTGGTTGTTTTGTGTTTAATATCACGTTAAATTAATCAGAAAAAGTTCGCGAATGACAGTAGGGTGAAATTATTGGAGGATTCATGCAGGATCTGAACTTAGGCGCTATACTCAAGAGAACTCTACGAACTCGGAACGTGACTGTCAAGCTGCTTCGTCCAGAGTGACGACGCTACGGCGACTCCTCTGGATGAAGAGAAGACGATCTACACAATGCAAATGCAACACTATGCAATAATCACAGAACAGCTTAAAATATTTGTAGGGTGTAGTTTTTGTTTACAAAATAATACACCTGATTTAGGCTTCGGTTTAAGTAGGCATAAGTAAAATGAAAACGAAACTCAGACTACGTAAGGTTAGTACATCCTTCATGGGGCACTGTATTCGCTTTTATAACAAGTTGCCAGAAAGAGTCACGACGTTGACAGAGACGAAATTTAAAAAGGAACACTTGTTAAGAAGGCGTATTACAGGATAGATGACTATTTAAACGATGAACATGCATGGTGTGTGTCGCCGGTTCCGCATGAGGGATAAAGTATAGATTACTAACAATAGTAATAGTTGTGTAATGCGTAGTTATTTAGTAATTGTGTAATATTATACTATTTTAAAAGATGTGCTGCTGAGAGTTTTTGCCACTTTTTCTCCTCAGCGTTGGCACCTTTTCCTTGCAAGGTGTAAATGTAAATTCAAAAATATGTTGACGTGCAAAAATGTACACAACGTGCTTACTGCAATAAAGAAATTTGACTTTGACTTTGAAAGAAGGAGGTAGAGAAAAAGGATAATATGACGATTTTTTTTTCTAAAATAATATCCTGTGGTCATATAGGATGGAGTATTTTGACACACCGTCATCTGTCATTCGCTGAACTTAAATCGACGCACCATGAAATTGCTATTACGGGGATGACTTTACATAAACGTACCTTAAACCTCTCAAGGATATAAGGTATGAATAGAACCTTACATGGTGTCGGAAAGTTGTTTTTCCTGAGCCTACCTACTGATAGGCAGAATAATATTAAGTATTTGAAAAACGAATGAACGAGAGCTCGGTGGCTCATTGGTTGGGGCAATGGACTTGCGATACAAAGGTCCCAGGTTCGATTCCCAGCCAGGGCAGCCATGTACGGTGGACCACAGAGAAATGTGTACAGGAGAGTTTTTAAGGTTAAGATTTTCTCAAAAACTACATTACTCATTGCAAAAATTCTTTCACTGATAGATAAAAGTTATAACTATGTACCTAACTGTAAAAGAATTATTAAATTCGGTCCAGTAGTTTTTGAGAAAATCTCAACCTTATTGAGGCCCCATGTATACTTATCTCTGTCGTCGACTGTACCAATTAGCTATCCTCGGTTTTTTCGACAAAAAAACTTACGTACTTTTATTATTTGTTTTGATATTTTCTTGCATATGCGCTACGCGAAACGAAAGTCTGAATGATAAATGGAGAAAAATGACATTGCCAGATTCTGCCCCACCATCAACCGCAAGTTGTACAAGATAACGAATAAATGTAAAAATATCTCCGTTTTTATTAAAATTATTGGTTTAAAATAAAGTTTTGTACAAGTTGCGATTCGAAAAAAACAGCTCGATTAAGAATTCAGAAAATAGTAAGATATCGAAGCGATTTATTCATTGTTTTTGTTATTCTTCTATAGGAGTTGCGAGAGTAGTAGAAAATGATACTGATTATGATTATGCAATATGAAACCTGTAATAAGTCCCCAACAAAATGATAGGTACAGCTTCAATGGTCACGTAGTTTCGTAGGTGGGGCAAAGCTCCATTGAAATGTGGCAATGTCTTTTTCATCACAACCGGGATTCGAACCAAGGATCTCGCCTATCCGTGGCACGCTCTATTCCAACAGAGCCACATCTATGTAATGTTATTGACAAAACAAAGCGTTAAGCTTGACATACACAGCCCCGACCTAGTCGCGATCCGCGATCAGTTGAAACGCATGCCCCGCCTCATTTTCTGCCGTCGTTACCTACTGGACGTAGATCCCATGGCATCGGGGCATGCGTTTCAACTGATCGCAGATTGCGGCTAGGTCGATTATCTAATGTAAGGTTAGAAATAAAGTAATAAAGTAAAATATGAACATGCACACACACTGCACAGTGCTGATGATGAACATACCTTCACGTAAAGGCTTGTAGTCCGAGTCCGCGTGACATGCCTTGGACACCTTGGTGACCTCAAACTGGACGCAGTACCTGCAAACGTTATCGGAGCATCAATACAGCGGAAATTGAATAGTGCAGGATTCCGGACAATCTTCTGTGCAAATATTGGATTCGATTATCTTGTCAAACTCAGATTTTCCTGTTAACATTTTAGAGGATGGGATTGTGTGTACGGGAAACATGCATTAAACATAAACGTGACTTAAAAGTTATTTCACGGTTCAAGCCATGGTCTCTTACCTTGACGTTTATTAAACGAAGTGCGGACAAAAACCAGTTTTGCTTAGGCTGTTTGTCATAAAATCATAAACCTTTTTTTTTTTTTTTTTTTTTTTTTTTTTTCGGGGGGAAAATCATCCAGATATTATGATACCTCCTTGCCACGGGGAGGCGAGGATGGTTATGTCGGACTCTTACCGACTAAAAACCCCTCGGTGTTCCGTCTCGCCGCCCTATGACGGAGTCACGGGGAGACTTGCGAATTACTTCCGCGACTACGCCGGCTGTGTGTCCGGGGGGACCCTTCTCGGGGGTCTTTGACCCCATCCGACTGTTAGCGGTGTGCTGGAACACATGCACGCCAACCAACTCGAGGACCTGTTACCGAGCGTTGGACTACCCCGTGTCCACTCGCCCGGAAGCCCTCATTATGGGGGGAGGTTACGGGCATACGCCAGCCTCCTCCGCCCGACTCTCCTGCGGCGGATTCGTTCGGACAATGGATCAACCTCTCTTGCCCTCTCCGCCGCCTCCTTCTGCGAAATTACTTGTTCACAGAAGGCGACCACCGCGTCCCACGACCCGCCGCTGTCCACCATAGTTTTAACTATGGCCGACAGCGACAGGTCGGCTCCCACTGCCGCGACAAGCGCAGAGCGTTGCTCCGCCCATGCGGGGCATTCAGCTAATGTGTGGTGCGCCGTATCCTCGGCGCACTCACAATGGTGGCATTTCATGGTGGGCTCCCCACCCGCAACGTTACACAGGTATCTCCCGAAACAACCGTGTCCCGAGAGAACCTGCACGAGGCGGAAAGTGAGCACACCATGTCGCCTGTCGACCCATCCTTCCAGGACGGGTCGCACCGCCTCCACGGTTTGTTGGCCGGCACTCGGCTCCTTCAATCTCTCCATCCACTTCCTAAGGAGGGCCTTTTGCGATTCCTGTTTACATCGCCTACTCTCCTCCGGACATGGATGTTCGCCCATCTCCTTTGCCTGTGCGGCCCGCCAGTAGGCGTCCGCCAGCACCTCTGCGTCTAAGTCCCAGGGCGGGGTCCCGGCCAATACGCACGCCGCCTCGCAGGATATGGTGCGATAGCCTCTCGCGACCCTGATAGCCATGACCCGTTGCGGCTTTCGCATGAGAGTCTTGTTATGGGCGTTCAGGGCGTCTGCCCATATCGGCGCGCCATAGAGTGCCATTGACCGAACCACACCCGTGTACAATCATAAACCTAGTGTAACCTGACTTTGCTTAATCGTTTTAATGATCTTGAAATGACGTGAGTAACAGTATTAATAATAATATGGACTCAACCATAATTGTTCCGATAGTCGTAACCGTGAACGGTTTAATAGCAAAGAGTCTCGACCAACACCTTAAGAGACTCTCGCTAGACAGTTGGGTCAAGAGCCGGATGCAGAAGGCAGTGGTGCTGGACACGGCACGCATTGTGAGGAGGTTCCTCACTCTGGGATCCTAACCTCCGGCAGCTTGGATGCGCATGCATACCGCTGTGATAGGTGACCTGTGTTACAGATCACCAGACCCTAAGCTCCCCATTTAGAAACAAGAAAATAAGCATTAGGTACTACGAGTACGAAAGGTACTAATTAGGCGTATGTGAGTGGTGATGGTCGTGGTTAGTGTGTGTGAGAAAGAGAGAGGGTGTGTATGCGTGTGTGAGAGAGAGAGGGTGTGTAACGCGCGTGTGTCCAAAAATCTTGTCATTTTAAATGTTTTTTTTAAACAGTGATAGTAATCGCGTTGTAATAGCGAAGTCTGTGTTGAACTGTAGGTATCATCTCATGTTATCATCATTGCATTGTTTTGAGAACAATTTCTAGAATACATGTGGGTCCCATACATATTAATCTCCTATATTCTGGACACCCCGACAACAAAATCAATTTGCTTCTTGCAGATTTTTCTCCACCTTTTCCAATAATGTCGAAGCACTTACAATGTACTTGCTTATGAATAGAAAACAACACCCAGACCTTCAAGGGTTTTATTATATCTCGTGAATAGGGATAAGCCTGAGCTTAGCGTACCCTTGACCGCCCAAAAACCTTTTAGACAATAGATTACCACGATTGCCTTGTAAGGTTAATAAAAATACAGTGGACAGTTCGGGGAACAAATCCTACAAAGCAATAGGTAGACCGAGATTCAGACACAATTTTGAGCGCGAGCTTCGGCCGGTATTCATAGACAATTTTGAGCACGAAATCAGAGTGAAGAATGAAAACAATTGAATATCGAACTCGCACAATTCTTATAGTTACTAAGTTCAGACAAACAAGGAAGGAATAACTAATAGATAAGTATAGTTCAACTACGGTCTTCAATCAGTGCGTCCTGCCAGTGATGACCTACGGAGCCGAAACGTGGACATTGACGGTGAGACTGGCCCACAAGTTCAAAGTCACTCAGCGAGCTATGGAAAGAGCTATGCCACAGAATATATAATAGTACAAGTATATGCTTGATATTTCTCTGGTAGATAGTATAAGAAACGAGTATATCCGCCAGAAGACAAAAGTGGTTGACATTGCTCATAGAATCAGTAAACTGAAGTGGCAGTGGGCTGGTCACATCTGTCGTAGAACCGATAACCGATGGGGTAGACGAGTTCTCGAATGGAGGCCACGAACGGGTAAACGTAATGTGGGACGCCCCCCGACCAGATGGAGGGATGACCTTCGCAAGATGGCTGGCAGGGACTGGATGCAGAGGGCCGAGAGTAAGGTTTGGCGCGCTTTGGGAGACGCCTACGCCCAGCAGTGGACTGATACGGGCTGATGATGATGAAGTATAGTTCAGCCACTTTTCTTTCATCCACTCGCTCACCGGATTTACTGAACCACTCCTTCACCTATTCACACACTGGACGTGATTTTGTTAGGGCCGCCAATACTAATCCTAAACCTAAATGCAATTGTCACTGTCACATAACATATGCATCGGATAAGAGTGAATGGGGGCGCGTCACACTCTGGGATCTACGCAACTCACAACTACCGATACTCACTCTCTATGTAAGTTAGACTCCGGGTCATCCGGGTTGCGCAGGCGCAGATTCTTGCGAATGTCCACCGTCTCGTTGGAGTGGCGGCTTACTGACAGCGTGCCTGGCAGGATCATTGCTGTCTCCTCTGTCGGGAAAAAATAACATTTATTCGTTATGAATCAATAAAAAGTCCTCAAAGCGGGGCAAAAGATATAACTGTCGTAAAAGTAAAAAGGTAACTGTTCCTGGAAGGTTCTTCTCTGCACCGGCAAGGGGCAGAATCTCTCGTCGCTGTCTCGAGGCTCATGGCTGGCATGCCTGACTTTGCACAAGGCTTAGTCTGGTTTATCTCTGATTTCTGGACCACATATTCCCTAAGTTCCAATGGATTATTACCTATATAACTCCCAAGATATCCACATTAATAACAGCACGTCTCTTTCACGTATCTGCCCAGCACGAATGATTATCTTAGCATTCTATTAGTAGCACCAGCGATATATCTCTTATGAACCATAATTCTTAGATTACAACACTAACCTCTTAGCGGCACGTCGCTATCTGATGAGAACCCATGGTGCTCCTAGCAGGGTGTCTGTTGTATCATCAAAGGATAGTGTCTTTGACTGAATTATCTGGCCACTTTGCGCCCTGCATATGTCTCTTTTTGGACCATGATTCTTATATTATTCCCAAGACTAACTGTATGGAAGACCTACAATACTCTTAGCGGCATGTCGCTATCCTGAGCACCCATGTGCTGCTGGCATGCTCTTCGTTGCATCGGCAAAGAGCAGTGTCTTTGACTGAAATATCTGCCAACTTAGCATCATGCTTTTATCTATTATGGACTATGATTCTTAGGTTACATCAAAGACTAACCTCTTAGCGGCACGTCGCTATCTGCTGAGCACCCATTGTGCTCCTGGCGTGCTCTTCGTTGCATCGGCACAGGGCAGTGTCTTTGATTGAAAGATCTACCAACTCTGCACCATGCTTGTATCTATTATGGACTATGATTCTTAGGTTACATCAAAGACTAACCTCTTAGCGGCACGTCGCTATCTGCTGAGCACCCATGGTGCTCCTGGCATGCCCTCCGTTGGACCAACGAGGGGCAGTGTCTGCCGCCGTGTGTGGCCGACTGCAGGATCTGCCGACTTCGCACCATGCTGCCGGAGCCGCATGACGTGTCGCAGTTTGACCATGGACCCCAGCCGGATACCACGCAGTCTACCACTGTGGACAATGGCAATCAGTTATGGTAACTTTCGAGTGTATTAAAAATTCAGGTGATGAAGATGGTAGCTACTTCGTTAGGTTTCATTCAACTATGTATTTAGAGAGCCAAATTGTTTTTATTGTAGGTTTATACCTACAATTTTGGACGTATTTAGGTACATACGAACGACATCAGATCAATGGTAAAACTTGCAGGTAACTCTTACTGCACAGATAATAAGAATGATTCAAATCCCAAAGTTTCATGCCGTCCACACACAGTCGCGACCTAGCCGCGGCTTGCGTCCCGCGATCAGTTGAAACGCATGCCCCGCCTCATGTTCTGGGCATTTTAACATCCAGTAGGTAGCGATCTAAGGCCTGCGATCTACGTCCAGTAGGTAACGACGGCAGAAAATGAGGCGGGGCATGCGTTTTTTTGACACTTCAATCGTCCGTCTCCCGGACCCAGTAAATAGTCTCTGCTTATTTCCTATTTATTTAATGAAACCCTCTTAAGTTTATCTCCGTGAAACAAGTAACTACTTAAATCTGGAAAGCTCCTAGTAAATTGAATAAAACAACGGATTATAGCGGTAATATCGCCATTATCCCCAACTAAGCACGTAATAAAGCTAAAATATCGAACAGAAGTATACTAAATCCAGGTGGATAATAAACAGGAACTCGTAACAAGTTGTTCCGAAGAACGCAACTACAGCCATTACGACGTACGTGATTCTTTGTTATTGCCACACTGTGTTTACGAAGGTAGAGCTTACAGAAAATATACCGAAACCAATAATGTAATACCGAGACCAACTTCATACTTAGTTGCGGGACCAAAACAAAGTTAGTGCATTTTATTAAGCCAAAAAATTCAAGTTTGAATGAGGCTCGGTTGACATTTGTTTCATTAGATATTTATATTCTCTTGCACTTGGCTTTCCTCTCTATTATATTACTCGGTGGTGTCATGATTTAAAAAGAATACCAACGGCCCCACCGGTAGTTTCATGGGGATTGAAAAATACCCATGACACTACCGGTGGTGCGATTGGGTGGTGTCATGGGACCCACGAAACTTCCCATATCAAAGGAAATAAAAAACAAGAAACCTGACTACTATTTGGCATAAAATGTATGCTATATCAGTCCCGTGATATACTAATCTAACGATACCTCGTATAAATCAAAATCCAAAAAGTCGTTTAGTCTGCATACAAAAGAACATACAAAAATCCTGGAAAAATAGGAACGGTTATCAAACAGGCCACCTCATTGAAAATGATCACTGACGCTCATAGATACCTTTAACTAAAGGAGTTGCAGATGCCATTTCCCTGAGGACTAAGAAGTAACGCCTCGTGTATCATGTATCATACAAACTCCTTTATATCTTGTTCAGCCACATCGATGGCGGTTGTCATCAAGCCCAGATTTCGGCAAGAAAAAAACCAGTCTGGGTCACTGGATGGCGTAGGCACATCACTAGATGTACTCATCGAATTATGTACATCTGAAGTATACTGCAACAACTTTGTACTTTGGTGAAACAAAAGTAAGTTTAATGGGCTCTTTATACGGTTCTAACAATATTTTTTCTTCTAATATTCAAATGTTCTCCTTTTGAAAGTTTTAACAGAGACGTCCAATACTGATCGCTATTTGGCAATCCAGCTTTAATTTGAATGATAATTGAGATGATATTTAATTGGCGGAAGTGTAATTTTCATCTGGATTTTAAAAAACGGCCAATGCGAGTCGGACCCTCGCACCGAGGCTTCCGTGCAACGCAACTTAACTTAATATAAGTTTGTAAAAAGAAAAAAATATATTTTTGGGGACATGTAATTTCAAATTTACTGTTTACGGATTTTTTCCTTTATTTGTGCTATAAAACCTAGCTTCTTGCCTTTCATGGATCTAGGTTTTGGTTTTCTTGCATTTTCATACAGAAACTTGAATTTTTCACGGCTGCATGGGGTTACAGACCTGAGTATTTGGTATTTATTTCAACTTGATCCGTCCACGCGTTTCTGAGATATAAGTCTTGACAGACAGACGGACGATAAGGGTTCCTTTTTTCCTTTTTAGGCACGGAACTCTAAAAATCAGTCGAGTTTTTGTAATGCTTATCCTGTTACATATATGTTATTTTTACCAATATGTAAAAATGCCTGAAAATGCTCAATACACGTTAAGTAGTCGTTATAAAACTTGTTGATTTCAAAGCTGGCTACCAGGCTACCATCAAACGAAGGCTTCGCTTCAATAAGCTTTCAGCAAGTTGCCGAGTCACTGCGCTAAACAGCCTGCTTATAAAGTAAATTAAACCGTCTATATCGGCATATCGGGACCGTTGGTTGGTAAGACCGTTGAGGGATTCTTATAGGTAAAGTATTTGATGTTTGACCTTTTCATTGGGTAAATTATTATATGAATTTGCAAGAAAATAAGCGAAGGAGAAATAATGACGAAAAAGTATTTTTAGAACGAGACACACACAATAAGGTGGAGATTTTCTCAAAAACTTCCAGTAGGTTGTGATTATGCAATATAAAACCTGTAATAAGTCCCCAACAAAATGATAGGTACAGCTTCAATGGTCTCGTAGTTTTGTAGGTGGGGCAAAGCTCCATTGAAATTGGCAATGTCATCTGACCTGAATTGTAGTTCTACTTACTTTCACCAGTATTTGAGTTTCATTAGCTTTCCCCACTTTCAAGAAAACTTTCAAAAATAAACACAAAATAGAATATCACTTTTTAAACTTTCACGGTTTGTATACATATTTATTAGAGTCTACTCGTGACCATGATGGCTGCAATGCTGTCGAAATATCGAGACATCAATAATAAATGTTTAACACGGTAATTCCCGTTTTATCTAATAAATACAAAATAGAATGTTTCAGAAAGATACCATCAAAACAAACTCGCTTCATCGTACACTTAGAAAAGATAATCTCGATAAACACGAAAAGCATTTTTCCTTTATATTATGCAATGCATCTACAACACATTAGAAATTCCTCTCACAAAAGCAAATTTACACAATATTACACCCATAACGGGGCGTTCACACGTCGTCCCACAACTTAGGCTTTGCAGGGATATCGGGGCTTTCACGCTTTTGAGGATCGTATTCTAAAGTGCTTAAATATGTTTCCGCACGTGCGCTGCGCTTATCTTTCGTGGAGTGGTTTCATATTATTTAAGCTTTAGAAAAAAATATAGAGGTGGGATCCTGCTTGCTTTTTAAGGTTAAGTTAACTGTGCAGGGTGGAAACTCTTGACGAATTGACGAAATTATGGACTGGACACACTTATTGTTTCCATATTGTTACCTATTTCAAAACCTAAAACTGATATAGAATAAAACTAACTACTTACTACTTATAAAATAAATAAAAAAAACTAAATACTAAAGAACGAACACGTCGTCAAGATCCCCGTTTTGCGGACTGCTGCCCAGGACGCTGGCAGCATTTCCTCGCTGTATCGCAATGCTTAGTCGCTGAGCGCCAGCCCTGGGATCGCCCGAGACATGGACCAATCAGGTACACAGCTCGTGGTTCAGATGTTTAGAGTCTGAATATAAAAACTGATATAGTGTATAAATATGGTTGTCACCTTGTAAGCAAGTATGTGTAATAAATATTTTTCATTTCATAATATAATTTGCGTCGTTTAATTAATTTATTAAATTAAATCAACTGTTTTTTTTTTATTAATTACGCTATTTGTACCCACCTAAATTATGGTCACATTGCCTCGATGCGACGCGCTGGAAGAATCTTTTACTTACCTATATATAATTATTTATTTACTTCATATTTTTAGTTTTAAAACCCGAAAATACCTCAAGTCGTGGCATAGTTTCACTAGTTCTAGGTTGACTTTATTGAATAATATAATACATGATTAAAAACTAACATTAAAACTAAAAACTAAAACTACCTATAAATAAACTATAAATAAAATATGTCCTCTAGGAGGGCATCGGGAGTCACGGTGCCCAGAAGGCTGGCAGCATTCCCTCTCTGAATTGCCAACGCAATACGTTGGCAAAGGTAGCTGCCAGCCCTCTGGTCACCGGACTCCTCGACCAGCCGCTTGGACAGCTCTTTGACGAGCTGTCGAGCGTCCGGCCCCCACGGCCCCAGTGTCTCGACCCCAAACGGCGTAAATAGGTAGCTCTGACCAAGGCCACTGTACTTACGCCGCTTGAGGCTTTCTGCGGCGGCCGCAGCCGCGCCGGCGCTCGAGGAGGTCGCCGGGATGTGGGACGGTGCCATAGTATCAGTGCAGGTAGCATCCCACACCAGCGACTTTCCGAGCTTCCACGGACCCAACGTCATGCCGTCGGGCTTTTTTCCGTCATTGCGGCGCAGTCCGCTCGGTTCAAGGACAGCCGGGAGCCGAGCGGATGCCAAAGCCCGGCGGATGATATCATTGAGCGCCGTGTGGCGCGGTATGCGGCCGGCGCTCATGGAACACGAGAGGCCGTGGTGGCCGAGGTGGTCGACACGTTCACCGCAGCGGCAGGTGTGGGGCTGGACGGTCCTCAGCCCGAGGCGCAGGCAGACGGCTAGAGATAGCGTCTGCCTGTCGAGTAGGGTGCCCACGGTGGCAGACGGTAAAGCCTGTAACCAGTGACCTGACTCCCGTTCCGACACAGCAAGCAGGCGGGCACGGTCCCTAAGGTCGGAACCTGTGAGCAGGGAGCTCTTGACCCGCTGGCACAAGGGCTCGTCCCACTGCCTCTGAGATTGGGGAGCTGATGGTAAGTCCTCTGTGGGACAAGCTTCCCGCCAAGCGGTCATAGCCTCCGACAAGAACGACACCTCTACGGGACCCAGTGAAGGGCCGATTATATGGCCGTAGAGAGTGTGCGCACTGTGTGCGGAGGATAGGAACGCCGGCAGGGAAACGGCAGTGGTACTTCGAATCCCGAGGCCGCCATGTCGGACGGGGAGACAGGCCTGTGTCCACGCGCGCTCTTGTAAGGGACAATTTAGAATTTTGGTTAATAAATTTTGTAAAAGGGCGTCTAAAGCAAAATTTTTTAGTTTTTGTTATAAATTTGTAAAGTTATTGAATATTTTTTTATTTGATTATGAAGACATGATGAAAAGATGCCAGCCAACTCTGAGAAGAAAAAGTGGCAAAAATCTTTCACTTTTTTTAAGTAAAAACAAATAGATACTACAGTTACTTATAGAACTTATAGCAGGTACCTACTTATAGTGTTGTCAAATAAAAGTCCGAAATAATTCATAATATTATTTTATGTAATCTTTATATAACTTTGCCGTCAGGAGTCCGGACCGAGTCCGGCCCGTGTCCGGATTTCGTTCTAATTATTCAAGTTAATTGAAGTTTTGTCCGGGACTCCGGCACGAATCCGCCGGACCCTAGCTTCCAAGCCAAATGGAATGTTCTACTTGGGACCGTGGGCATTAAATAATAATTTAATAAATGCCAAAAAGGGTCGAAAATAAAGAATGTATAGGTATGTATGGCACTGCGCATGTAACGATACGGGATTAACACTTTTTCTTTCAACTCTATTAGCGTTAACGAAAGTCACTTGTAGCATAGTTCATAAGAACAATCGGTATAAATATACGCCAGTTAGGTATCTCGAAAACCGAGAAAATCTCATTGGTACGGTCTACCACAGATATAAGTAAACAGCTGAGAGTTAATACCGTTTTTTTTCTTCAAAAAGTTTGACTGGTTTCTAAAAGTTCTACAACTGCATAGTGTGTACTCTAAACTATCTACTAGTTAAATATTTTATTCGGTCAAGTAGGTGGGTACGTATAGTTTTTATATGCCACCTTTCTCTGTTCGCATGAGAGCCGAGATGGTGTTCGAACCCGGGCCTCTGTATCGGAAGTACGCTGTCACACACAGCGCCACGAAGCTCTTTTGGGCAATATTCGTAGACATTTTAGATTGCCACCTGAGATTGAGTCAGTTCTTACAACTGTCAGATTTCATACAATTTTGACGTTTATAAGACCGAGCTCAAGATAAGCTTATTCTCAAAACTATTTAAGAATATTGGCCCAAGTATGTAGGTACTAACACTTTTAACCTATAAATCGTCCCACTGCTGGGCAAAGGTCTCCCCCTCCTCTTCTTTATAGACGACATTGTTATATAGGTCCAGGGACGGGTGGAAGGTATTAATATACCTATTCTTAAAAAAATTCAAAGACCAAGTGGAACAAAACGTCCAGAACAAATTCACTTATTTACATTGCTAATTGGCAACAGTGTCGTTTTAATGTCATTTTGTGGAAACAACGTGATTGTAACTGCTCTTTCTTTGACGAAACCGCTTAATTATGTAGGTAAATATACATTTACGAATTTTTATTTTAGGTAAGCAATTTTTATGCTGTACAGTCGAATACAGAGACAAGTATATCGGTATAGACAGATGTATACTGGGAGTCCTTGAATTCATTCGACAAGTTGAAATTGGAAGTCATGTCAAGTCACTCATGATAAAAATTAAATTGGCAAGGTATTTTTAGTAAATCAAAACTACAAAAAAATTTGAACTAAGTGGAACGTCACAAATCACATCACATCATTCAAAGAACGCACTGGGGTGATACATACCGCGGTCCGTATGGCTCGCGGTGTGTAACGCCCCAATACCCGTTCGATTTCAACTCTTACGACGCAGATAATAAGAACGGTTTAAAGTCCAAAGTGTTACACTTGATCTGTTTTGATGTGTAGGTACTATTTTTTTTTTAATTTTATATTTTTTTTATAAAATCTTAACTTTAATGACTCCTGTTACGTGTACACTTTTCTCTGTGTTAGACTGTACCTAATAATACGTAATAGCGTGGGACAAATATTGTGCACGCGATTAAGATATTAATCGAACTAGGCCCCTAATGTCGTTACATTACCCTTCCAATCTAGTAATTAGTGTACCTAACTACTAACTAATGTTATTAGTGAGTAGTAGAGACCGACCGCCAGCTTTAAGGTTCGGTCATATTTGACCAAAAAAAATTTGTTTGTTGTTGAAACCAGTGTTTACTGTTTAGACCGACAGTAAGTGTGATTCTGTCGTGGCTGCAAACCAAATACTAAACGTAAACGCAACTGCTACTGTCACGCAAGAGTGAAGGGACGCCTAGCTTTGCGAATATTTAGACTTCCGCACTCTGGAATCGCTACAAACTGCGGCCGTTTTTTAAAGGTATTATATTATATTATCCGCATATATTAATTTGGAGTAAGTATATGTATTTTCTTTTAGTTTTAATTCTAAAAACAGCCAAAGCTTTCCCCGCTTTCTTCCGGCAGTCGGCCAAGAAATAAATCACATTTGCATGTTATTTAAAAAAAAATATCCCAATTTTCACGTGTCTTGACGGCCATATGTCATAAGAAGAGGCTTTTACGGTTTACGGTTTAAGATATTTATTTCTCTAAAAAAGGATATAATCCACTTAACTTAGGGAAATACAAAATATATGATAAATTTTAAGTGTTCGACAATAAGCACGGAACATTCCGAATTAAGATTTTTTTTTTTTTTTTGTGTGGGTAAAAGTGAAAATGAATACAGAATATAGTGATACAATCGAACAAAACAGAGGTATGGCTTCCATTACATATCGATTCTAGTTGCTATGAAGTTATAATTCTATTGCTATTATAGTTGTTATCTAAACTCTGAAAAATCGCTCAAAAAATGTTGCTTTAGTTTCCTTCTGAATGAAAGGAAGGACTTAGTGTCTTTTAAAGCGTTTGGCAAGTTATTATATAGCTGTACACCCTCATACATTATATTTTTCTTTCCATAAGTCTTTGTTCGGGTTATTTGTATGTGGATGTCGTTGGCTCGCCTCAGCGTACGTTTACAGAATTGTGACTTTTTTATGAAAGATATTTGTGTATGTATTTTTTTATTAATTATTTTACGTATAAGTATGCAAGTATTATATTTATACATTTGTGTCAGAGTCATCAATTGGGTTTCCTTATAAACAGTCCTTGTCGAAGTTAAGTAATCATAATGGAATAGGAGTTTTATTATTTTATTTTGTGCTATTTGTAGACTTTTTATGTTTGCCCTGGCAGCGCAACCCCATATCTCGATTAAGTAATCTATATGTGATTTGACTAATGAGTTATAGATGATATACCTGACTGATTTGGGGAAGCAACGCACTGTTCCACGGAGGACAGCCATTAGAGATGTTATTTTCGAGCAGACTTTTTCTATGTGGGGCTTCCAAGTCAATCGACCATCCAAAATGAGACCAAGATATTTTTCAGAGTTCACTTTTCTCAATGGTTCTTTATTGACGGTCAGAGGTTGGAAATTGGGTATTTTCTTATTTTTAGCGCTGAAAATCATGTAGTTTGTTTTAGCTATATTTATTGTTAGTAGGTTATATTGGAACCAGTTGTAAAGTATGTTTAGATCGTCTTGTGCGTTATTAATTACGGACGTGATGTCGTTGCCAAAATAGAATAAGCTTGTGTCGTCGGCATATAGTGATATATCACCTATTAGTCCCAATTCCTTTACGTTATTAATGTATATTAGGAACAGCAATGGTCCAAGAATTGATCCTTGGGGAATACCGTAAGTTATAATTTCTGGCGTGCTATGGACGTCTCCAATTTTCACGATCTGGTATCTGTTCGTGAGATACGATTGGAGCATCTTGTGAGCGGTCCCTCCTATTCCGATGGTGGTCAACTTTTGGAGGAGCAATTTGTGACTTATAGTGTCGAATGCTTTTTTTAAGTCGATAAAAACTCCGAGGGCAATCTGTTTTTGATCAATTTTAGTTTTTAAATTTGTTACGAGATCCATACAGGCAGAGAGGGTGTCTTTTCTGTATCTTATCCATTAAAATTTTATCACATACCTACGTGGAAACTGACACGAATTTATTGCGATGCTTGGAAATCTTAAAAGGTACGATGGAACCCTTATGAAATTAAACCTAATGGGACCTTTGGCGGATTTGTCATGCCGCTTCGAACGTTTTTGAAACCCATGACTTGTATGACTCAAACATTCTCAACTTGTTAAAATTACTCTCAGATTATGCAATCAATCAATAAATAAGTCAACTGAATCTATTGTCTGATCTATGGACTCTATTCAAATTTTTCTATAGATACAGCTTATAGGTATCTTGCTCTGGCCTTCTAGAAAGTTCGATTCTGGAATGGATTTCTTCGAGTTATCTAGTGTTAGAACGTCTTAGATTTTATTCGGCCAGATGGTCCGACGACATAAAGAGGGTTGCTGGCTCGGTGTGGACCAGACTACCTTGGGATCGGGCCACATGGAGGATTCATGGAGAGGCATATGCCCAGGAGTGGGCTGCTGTATGCTGAAGAAGAACAATATTTTTTTTGCCTGTGTGGGGTAAGATAACTAAAACCTTAGCTTTTGGTCGCTCGTAAAAAGGGGGCTTCGAGCCAGCTACTAGAGTACACGTTGAAAACGATCGTACAAGTTAAGCAACGTTGGGCGAGGTCAGGACCTAGATAGGTGACCGCTAGTAACACTTTCATCTGAGCTCCTTCGTGCCTCGGAAAGCACGTTAAGCAGTTGGTCCCGGTTATCTAAACTACACGAGAAAAAAAAAGATTTTGGTCTCGGTATTTTTTTGGCTGGTGTGTAGGGACCCTAGTTCTCGTTAGCCCATCACTATTGTTTGGACACTAACAATGCTTTGTATAGTGTATCGGTCAACAATCTATGCTATGCCTACAGCTACATGATTCAGTGTTGATTGGACTACGGTCTTAATTATCGAGATTAATTCATTACGGACTGTACGGAGTGAATTACATTATGTTTGTATGTTATTACCGACCGTCAAAAAGAAGACTGTAATGTTTTTGAGTGTGTGTATGTCGGTTCCTGTCTACACTTGCTAAGTGACATTGACTTTCGTTACCGGTAGTATTTAATGGACAGAAAAATGTTGGGAATATTTTGCTAACGAGAAAGCAAAATGTAAACAAAACAGAGATATTTTTACATTTATTCATTATCTTGTACATCGTGCGGTTGATGGTGGGGCAGAATCTGGCAATGTCATTTGCAAGCGACAAATTCTGTCTACGATAAGCGCATAGAGACGAAGCGGGAGACAGAGGTTCAGTATTAAAGAGATTCGTCCATGTCGATAATATTTCTAGACTACACGTGTCGCTAAGCAATTTTGCGCTCATGTGGACACGGGCGTCCTACTGGTCTATGGGGTAAGTGGTATGTGGGGTGAAAAGACGGTCGTCGTCGTAATAAATTAAACTCTGTCGTCTATTTTGCAGACCTCTCACCTCCGCAGCGTCCGAAACATCAAAAGCAGGCACAGAATACAGGTCTAAGAAGGCCAAGGGAGATATCAAGAAGAAAGGCAAGCACGACCCGTACGCTTACTTGCCGCTGTCCAGTCCAGTCCGGTCTGTGATCCCAAGGCACGGCCACTCACCGATTCTCGACCTTTTCAGTCTTTACGACATCTTACCCACGTCATCCCCCCCCCCCCCCCCATCTGTTGTTTCCCCTACCTATTGCCGTTCTCAAAATGAATCTGATAAATTATTCATTTTCATCAAATTACGACTCACTATTTCGTGCGTTATTCTCGCCAACAACAAAGTAACAGTATTTCAGCTCATTTAGAATAATGACCGCCATTTATTTTGATGTTGTATGAGCGGAATTCTCTACGCCCAAATGACTTGGCTGAGAAATTGTCTATTTAGGAAATGTGGTGTTTTTGTATGAAGTAGGATATGATATGATGCACGTATAAGCTAAGAAAAATTCCATTTCTATAGCGATATTTTGATGCAATATTTTAAAGATGTTTTGGATGACTTTCAAGAAGATAGACCAAAATTTTCACTGCTCAAAACGCAAAAACAATATTAACCAATAATAAGTTTTAGACTAAAGTTAACAATCTGTTACGGTATGCATTCGATGATAAACTAAAAACAACTGTTCATAATTGTGAAAATAAAGTGATCCGATCTAATAATGTGACATAACTATGCGATAATCACAGAACAGCTTAAAAAGTAAGGTAGGGTAGTTTTTGTTTATGAAATAAGACACTTGATTTGGGCTTCGGTTTAGAAATATGCGTTCTTTTTTGTGTAAAACCGGCAAAAGACGTTGGAATTGTATTTTTGTTTTGTCATCAAAGGCTTATATTAACTTAATCCTTTGTTTACCCGGAAGACACATATTTGGGCCTCCATTCCACCCCGGAAGGAAAAAAAATCTCTTTACTTTTTCCATTTTCGCGTGCAATTCGCGGAAACATGACTTTACTTTGCCAGAAGAATGTTTGGATCGATGTCTCTCACTGGAGCTCGCTACGCCATACCGAAATACCCTTCACCGGTGGAACGCTTCGCCGAAAACACGCTTAGCCGACGGTTTGTTCGACGAAAAAATCGTTCACCGATAGAACGGTTAGCCGAAAACACGCTTAGCCGACGTGTTGTTCTCCAAAAATATCATTCACCGATGGAACGCTTCGCCGAAAACACGCTTAGCCGACGAGTTGTTCTACAAAAAAATCATTCATCTTTGGAACGCTTTGTCGAAAACACGCTTAGCCGACGATTCTTTCTACGAAAAAATCATTCACCTTTGGAACGCTTCGCCGAAAACAAACTTAGCTGTTTTATTGTTTAAGATAAAAAAAAAATGTTCGCCTTTAAATGACCCAAAGTGGCGATTCCAGAGTGATGGCACGCTAAATTTATTCGTACTCAAAATTCGGCTTAGGTCACTCTTACACGATGTAGCATATTTGGGACAGTGACAACTGCGTTTAGGTTTAGGATTAAACTTAGCGGTCAAGACAAAATCACACCTTTGACCGCTCTTCCATAATCTTTGTTAAAGCGTTCGTGAAACCATTCTTGTGTAACTGGCGCTTAAGATTGAACTCAAACTGCTTGCATCAATGAAGTAGTAAACTTATTTTTGTTCATCTTTTTACATTTAAGTAAGTACCTACTTGGAAATTAACTGAAGTAGCTATAAAAGTGCAGAAAGAGTCTTGAAAGAGTGTTTCAATTTCAGTGCCATTCGAATGCATTTTTCCGATTGCTATTCCAATTGAGATCACTTTATTTATTTATTGGCAAGGCTTCCATCGCTGGGTTCCGTCTTGCCATGGAGTAAGGAACCGTCGATGGAGTTAGCCATAACATTGTATGCACGCTCGCGTCGCGAGAGCTCGCGTAAGCCGCGAAGCGCGAGTGAGAACAGATATCGCGGCTCCTGTTTCGCGGCCGGTTTGTAGAGCGCCTAGTAGACCCTTGCATGACAATTTTTGCCACCTCACAATTGACATAATTGGCAGAGTATGAAGCGCGTAAAAGTTTGTTTGGCAGCAACAGGACAGAGGCTGAAAATCTGCACTCGCGGGCCTGACCCTTTTTTTTAACTTGGGGAAATGCTTTTCGCATCTCACCGCGCCAATGAGGAGGGGCGCGCGGTGAGTATGTGGGACTCTCGCCATAATACGGTCCTATACCCACTAAAACCCCAAGGTGTTCAACGCATCGCGTTTGGAACGAGGTTGTGGGAAGACCCATTCACTTTCTAAATGTAATTACGTACGATAAAGGTATACAGTATAGTTTTTAACGTTGAGATTTTCTCAAAAAAACCTAGACTGATTTTTGAATATTCTTTCAATTACGTTGCTTTTCTTTTCTCGTGTGGTTTAGTGACCAAACCTATTTGTCAAAGTTATTCAGGCCGCCCGTAGCCCTTTGACGTGGCCTAACTACTGCTGTCAAGCGACAACAACCGAGACGAAGGGGCTCAGATGAAAGTGTCACTAGCGGTCCATCCAGGTCCTTACCTCGCCCAACGTTGCTTAACTTGTATGATCGTTTTCAACGTGTGCTCGCAACTGGCCTACGAGCGCCTTACGTATTCTGTGCTGTAAACTATCTACAGGTAAATATAATATACCATAATATACCTATATTTATTCATAATATACCTATATTTATTTACTGCTCGTTCCTACAGGTTATTTATTTATTTTATTTATTTATTACATAAAATCTCACAGCATTACAAATATATAATAGCATTGTCATATTGTGTGTGTGCATGCCAAAAATTTGAGATTTTACATATTATCTTTAATTAAATTGAGTGGTCCCGAATGTAATAACAAAACTAAAATCCAAAAATGTACAAAATAGAAGATATAAAAGCTATCACAGGCTGTAAACAAAATAATAATAAACAAAGTAAAAGAACGCTAAGTAGGTACTAAATTGTGTGCACGTAGTGTGTTTGAAATGTGGGTTATGATGTGTTATGTGGAGGGTGTGTGTGTGTGTGATCGTTGTCATCTGTATCTGGGCCCTGGCACCTCATTGCGGCAACTATGTGCTTCCTAAAGCTGTAATATTTTAAATCGAATATGTCCAGGTCCAGGAAGCGACTATTAAATTCCCTCATGCTCCTGAGCATAACTGAGCTCTGTGCATATTTCGTGCGCACCAGAGGCAAATCAAAAAGTAATGGTCGACGTGTACGCACAGAGGGCACTCGCAGACCAACATGTTCCAGCAATTGCGGGCAGTCCACAACATTATGTAGTATGTTATACAAGAGTGTCATGTCAGCCAGCAGCCTACGATCCTCCAGTGCTAACAAACCATGACGCCCAAGGGAATCCGAGTATTCGGTCATCACCGCTCCGTCCGCGACTGCACGCCGCCGTTCGACGAGCTTCACGAATCTGCGCTGTATACCCTCGATTCTGTTGATGTATGTAGTGTACCGCGGAGACCACACCTGGGACGCAAATTCTAATATGCTTCTCACATAGGCGCAATATAGTATTTTTAAGGAGGATGTGGACTTAAAAGGTCTAGTTATTCTCATCACGAATCCTAGCATTTTATAGGCCTTTTTCACTATATGTTCGTAATGGTCTGCATATGTCAATTTCTCGTCCAGTACTACCCCCAGATCCCTGACACGCACCACCCTCGGAATTACGCAGTTGTTTAATCTATAATTATGTGTTATTTTATTAACTTTTCTAGTGTATGTAATAACTTGACACTTATCTACGTTGAGATCCAGCAAGTTGAGACCACAATAGTCCTCCAAGCGATCAAGATCCTCCTGCAGTCTCAAGCAGTCATCTACTGAACTGACGGGACTATAAATTTTTTTGTCATCTGCGTACATGGAGAATGATGAGTGCAGGAAGCAGTTGCCGATGTCGTGGACATAGACATTGAACAACATCGGCCCCAGGTGTGATCCCTGCGGCACGCCAGAGGGTATTGAGGCCGACCTAGAGAAGTGGTTACCCACTCTAACCGCCTGTGACCGATTCTCCAAATATGACTTAACCCAACGCAGGAGGTCCCCGTGGATTCCGACAGAACCTAGCTTAGATATTAGGATTCGGTGATCGAGCCGATCGAAACATTTAGAGTAGTCAGTGTAAATCGTATCTACCTGTGTCTGCTTGCGTTTCCTTTCAATACCTGCTTCACCATCCATGATTCTAGCGATGTGATTAGTAAACGCGGCTAGATTAGTGACTACAGATCGTCTGCGCATAAAGCCATGCTGCTCCACTGGAATCGTTACCGAGATACAGGGGTACATCTGATCGTAAACAATTTGCTCAAAAAGCTTACTAAAAACAGATAGTATTGATACCGGTCTGTATTTATCCACTCTAGATTTAGAGCCGCCCTTATGCACAGGAACTATAATTGCCTCTTTCCACTTACTTGGGAAAATAGCTTCAGCTATTGATCTTTTAAAGATAATTGTGAGTGGAAGAACAAGTTCCTCCTCACAACATCTTACAAAAGCTGGAGCCACACCATCGCTACCGGCACCTTTATTACGGTTCACCTTTCTCAGATACTTAAGCACTAATTCCTCCGATACTTGCACAGTGCCTAGGTTGAAGCAGCTATTAGCAGCCGGGAAAGTATCATCGTCTATATTGTTAAGAGAGTTGTTATTTGGCTGCCTGTATACAGAAAGAAAGTATTCAAGGAAACTGTCGCAGATGTCAGCCGTTTCCGTCACCAACCTGGAACCGTGAGTTATGTGTTTAGGAATATCTCCCCTACCCTTGAGAGACTTAGCGTATCGCCAGAATGCTTTAGGGTTATTTTTTATAGAGTTTTCACATGAGCTTACGTACTTTCGCCAGCATAACCCTTGTACTCTTTTTTGCCTAGTTCTTAACATTTTGAAACAGTCATAATCGCGCGGATTTTGATTCTTTTTCCAGCGCCGATGATACAACAGTTTCTCCTTTATGATTTTCGTTAAGCTTATAGAATACCAGGAGGGGTATCCATTCGAAGCGGTGAGAAAAGTAGGTATGTATTTTTCTCTAGCCTCGTCTATTGTTTGGTTAAAAAACAATACTGCATCATCAATACTACCCAACGCCAATTGTTCGTCCCAGTTAACTGTGCTAAGGAATTTACGTAAGCTTTCAACATCACCTTTATTGTAGGCATACACTTTACGAGGCGGTTCTCGCACCGGGCAAAACCTTACGTCAGGTAAGTCAAGCACGAGAGCAGGATGATGTGGTAAGTCTTCTCCTATTATTGGCGATGATGTAGTATCAACCCTTACGTGAGTATTACTGAAAATTAGTTCTAAGTAGTTACCATTACCGTTTGCGATCGTATTAAATTGATGACATCCTATTTCAGAAATGAGATCCACAAAGGTCTGTATCGAGCCCGGATGAACACCGACCGGAATCATACACTCTGTAGATGTATCAAATTCCCAATCGACGATACTCATGTTTAGATCGCCCAAAATAAGAAAAAGGTCGTCCGAGTACTGAGCGAACAATCCACGCAGATATTCCGTGAAATGATCGAGTTTAGGGTCCGAGTTTGAGCGAGTGCCATTGATATAAAAGCACACAACGTGCATATCGGACAGCGATTTCAAGTTGCGCGATGGTATTGTGACGTGCACCACGTCGTACAGCGCACCTGAGGTGGGGGGGCGGTCGTGGCAGCGCGCGGCCAGCCCGCGCCGCGTTAGCAACATCACGCCTCCGCCCGTGGAGCAGCCCGTGGCGGCGAGATCACGATCGCACCTGTGCACGTCGTACCTACAGTCAGATATGTCGGAGTCGAAAACACCGTCCAACAGCCAAGTCTCCGCAACAGATACTATATCATAATCATTATTCAACAGGCCCTGGCGAAACTGTAACGTTTTACCGCGGATGCTGCGTGTATTCTGCAGATAAATATTTAAATTTAATGAAATCATTTATGATAATGAAGTAAAATTAGCTTCATAACTTTAAATTTACACGCAGCAGCCCCGAAAAAGCAATTCGTTCTACATAGGCGTGATAAGTTTTTTGTAATACATTTGAATAATTTTTCCCCACATAATTGTGCGAGAAATAAGTAATAAGAAAGCGACGCAATGATAATATGATTACTGTTACCCAATTCAGATGACAATAGTATCTGTGTGAGTGTAATGTGTAAGCCGTTAGGTGTTATGTGTGTGTGTGTCTGTGCACAAGCATGCAATATCAACAAAACCCTAATTAAATTATAAAAATATATTCTCAAAGAAAACCTAAGGCAAAGAACTATGGATGTGATAACCGCAGGGATTTTCAATTTTTGGTGCCTATTTTCTTCAAATCGAACTCCGACTTTATGTGAATACGAGGAGAGGTGTCGTTCTTCCTTACGTAAATTCTTCCGTTCCTCACCCAGCAGTCTCGAAACCCCATTGTTTTACATGTCTCTCTAACAGATTTGTATAGTTGTTTATTCTCCGCCGTTAGATGTTCATTTATGTATATAGGTTTACTCGGGCCGCTGATCGCTAGCTCACATGTTTTGCAACCTTTTCTCTTCCTGATGGCGCTGATAATCTCATCTCTCTTGATCACTGAGCTCAGCTTCACCACTATGGGTTTAGGTAAACCAGTGATTTTATTTTTTGGAGGGACTCTGATAGCAAATTGAATGTCAGGGGTATTCAACTCGACGTCTAGAGTATCAGCAATTTTCAACACTATTTCATGCAGTTTTTCCGTAGTCTTTTCAGGGATCCCGAAAATCTCGATATTCTGAGCTCGAGCTTTCTGTTCCTGCTCATTGAGTCTACATTTCAAATCAATAACTGTTTTTCCTTCTGATCTCAACTCTCTTAAAGAGTCGTTAATAGTTTTAATATCCGCCTGACATTTACTTAATTTTGTCTTAACGTTGTCACACTCACCAGTAAGAAAATTATGTGACTTCTCAAGATCTGTGTATTTATTAGAGATAAGTTGTAACTCTGCGGTGCATTTGTTTATTGAGGCAGTCAAATTATTCATCTTCTTCTCCTGTGCCTTATTGGTGTCGTGTATGCACACCATGAGCTGTGATTTAAACTCATCGAAATCCTTCTTCTGGTCTTGCCGCAATCTTTCGTTCTCAGCCTTAATAAATTGAAATAATGAGGCCTTCAGGTCGTCGGGTTGCGAACCGCTGGCCGCGATCGTGCCGTGCGTATGCAGCGAAGTACCATTATCCGATCCCGAGTGGGGGTCAGCCGCACCGCCGCCGGCAGGAGCAAGCAGCTGCATAGTTATTGCGGGCGCACGCGCAGTGATTAATGGGTCATCGGTGCCGCTCACGCCGGGTTGATCTATTAGCGGAGAATTCATATTTTGCGATGTTTTCGGCGCACTCGAACAGCAACACGGCCCATTCCAGTTCGCCTTTATATTCGTTCGCATCTTTCGGAACTTATCCTCAGACAGACCAACACATAGGAAGTGATAATGTTTACTGCACGAGACACATTTTATGCCATCCTGATCGAATATTGCGGCATTACACTTTATACAGAGTGACATTGTTCTTTATTCTTGTGTAAGTTCTCGTAAATAAGTGAAAGTGCAATTTGTACCTGGAGATTGGATGAACCGGCGACGTGCTAAGTACACAGGTGGGTCTTTAAAACTAATTAAAATATAATATAATTTAGAGAGCTGATATGGTAACCACTATAGCGGAGGGTAGTATCCATTAAGTAGATATAATCAATGTTTGTATTCAATTTAGCATTATTTTATCAATCACGTCTATTGTTTTGTAATAATGTGGTAGTCTATTATTTGCCTTACTTTGTGTAAATTATGTTTGTTATAAAACTTACTACACTGTTGACTGCCCAATAAAACCATAAAATAAAAAAAATAAAAAAAAAAATTTTTTTACAATCGGTCACGTGGTTCTTGTGAAACCCTCAACCTTATAGTAATTGATTTGTATTTGATTGATAATAGACATAAATAAATAAAAAACATGTAGGTACCTATCTTTCTGAGACGTAGAAGTGAGAGTGACAATAAGGGTGACGAACTGCCACCATACAAAATATACTTTAAGCTCTCTCCATGTAGCTCGACAAAATTTTGTCCTCCATGCATCTTGCATTCATTTCGCCGATCGATGCGGGCCTGCAGAACTTTCTTTGAAGAAATTGCAGCATATTGAATTTCGTCGGATAGTTATTCTTATATCGCTCTTATAGCGTAAGCTTTTACAGTTCATTAAATACTTTCCGCTACTGTGGGCTGGTCACATCTGTCGTAGAACCGATAACCGATGGGGTAGACGAGTTCTCGAATGGAGGCCACGAACGGGTAAACGTAGTGTGTGCCCCCCAACCAGATGGAGGGATGACCTTCGCAAGATGGCTAGCAGGGACTGGATGAAGAGGGCCGAGAGTAGGGTTGAGTGGCGCGCTTGGGGAGAAGCCTACGTCCAGCAGTGGACTGATACGGGCTGATGATGATGAAATACTTTCCTGTACAGATGAGTGATTTATCACGGGATAATACATCTTTTCTGTTACCCATATTAGGCCGGTTCCGCATGAGGGATAAAGTCTAGATTACTAACAATAGTAATAGTTGTGTAATACCTAGTTATTAAGTAATTGTGTATTATTATATTATTTTAAAAGATGTGCTGCTGAGAGTTTTTGGCTACTTTTTCTCCTCAGCGTTGGCACCTTTTCCTTGCAAAGTGATGTAAATGTAAATTCAAAAAATATGTTGACGTGCAAAAATGTACACAACGTGCTTACTTGCAATAAAGAAATTTGACTTTGGTCAATCACTTCCATTAAATTGTAATTGTTTTCTCTTTCATATTTCGTTAAAAACGTCAACTTAGAAAGGGGATGGCTAAGCCGTGGACTAATTTTAAAAATCACGTTTATGTCTATAGTATGACCGTCTAAATCAGTCTTCGCCTGCGCGGTACAGGGACGCGAGGGACGCGGGGGTAGGACGACAACGGGGACCGAGAGAGGTGCGGGCGGCAGGCGCATTTCTGTTACCTGCCGCCCGCACCTCTCTCGGTCCCCGTTGTCGTCCTACCCCCGCGTCCCTGTACCGCGCAGGCGAAGACTGACTTAGACGGTCATACTATAACCGCGAAAGTACATTTTACTTGCAATGATCAATATAAGTACACACGAAGACAGAGATAAGTATACAGGGGGCCTTAATAAGTTTTTTTAACCGATTGCATAAATAATTTTACTAGTAGATACACAACCTAAGTAATAAAAATATTTTTTAAAAATCAGTCAAGTACTTTTTGAGAAAATCAACTTTCAAAAGTCTCGCACACCTTTCTCTGTTAGAACTACAAATCGAACACCAAAATGTATCGAGTGCTTCAATAGTCGTCGCTTTGTTGACTGAAAAGAGAGTAAGTAAACTTGAAGAGAGTCGTATTGCCCGTCAGCAAGTTTGGTACGAATTCGAAACTTGCTCGGGACGCCAGGTTATATTCTGTTTGTTACGAACTAGTGAGATGTCTGAATAGCAAGTCTTAGGCCCCTACCTGGGTACGCCTATGGGTACAGTTAAGGTTCATCAAGAGGAGAAAAGTAGGATATATCGGCCACGTGCTGAGACACGAGAGGTACCAACTCCTCCAGCTCATAATGATGGGCAAGATTGAGAGCAGCTCAGCAGTCACGTTCACTTCACTGACTCACTGTTCACTGAGCTCAATAGTGGAAGAGCGAGTAACTCTTGAATCTAGCTCGAAATTAAAGATCTGAATCTTAATTATTGGAGAACTCCAACACGTTGATACTTGCGAACATTTTCTGATTTTAACGTGACATTAAACACTAAACAGCCACTTTAGACAATAAAATGAAAAATACCAAATAATATTGCGAATGTAATGTTCTAGCCATTTTCGAAAGTCTCCCATCTCCACCTTACAATAAAATCAAAATTATCAAATAACATGTTCCGGCGGGTTCTCTTGAAAATGGCGGGAAACGACGGTTGCGAAATTATTTAATAATTTTCAGTTTAATGTCTACAGGGACTATTTTGTGTTTAATATCACGTTAAATTAATCAGAAAATGTTCGCGAATGACAGTATGGTGAAGTTATTAGAGAATTCAAGCAGGATCTGAAGTTTGGCGCCATGGTCAAGATTCCCACTACGAGCTCGGGAGTGAACGTGACTGTCGAGCTGCTTCGTCCAGAGTGACGACGCTACGGCGTCTCCTCTGGGTGAAGACATGAAGACGCGGCTGCCCAGGGTGATGACGCTACGGCGACTCCCCTGGAGGAAGATAGAAGACTATTATACAATGAATTTTCTGTAACATGGCGCCATGGTCAAGATTCCCACTACGAGCTCGGGAGTGAACGTGACTGTCGAGCTGCTTCGTCCAGAGTGACGACGCTACGGCGTCTCCTCTGGGTGAAGACATGAAGACGCGGCTGCCCAGGGTGATGACGCTACGGCGACTCCCCTGGAGGAAGATAGAAGACTATTATACAATGAATTTTCTGTAACATGACATTGGCAAATGACGAACTGTCGAGTCCATTAATAAAATAAATAAATAATAACATGTTCCGGCCATTTTCAAAAGTCGCAGTCCTCATAGGTAGGTACTTTATACGTCAAGCATGTTTAAGGGACTAACAAACGACCCGAGCGCAATTTTCATAAAACGCTGCTAGGTAACTCGGCGCTCACATCAAGGCACTTGAGGCCGCAGCATTCACGTATAATTTAACGCGGGGAAAAGCGCGAAACAATTTCCCGGGCAATTTTTCCTCGCCCCTCTCGCCTCTCAATTTGTTGGCGAGAAAAAAAACACTGGCTTTTAAAGTGTGCACACATGACCCGACAAGGCAGACGTAATGAAAATGTAAGTTCAGTCAGACTGATGTTTTAAATAAAAGATAATGTAAGTTTCACTGGCTAAACGATCCGATCTTGATTTCCTGCCCTTGTAGCACAAGTCAGCGTTAGCGATCGACGCAACGCCGCGGAGCTGTCAATGTGACATTATTACAAGGCGTTTGACAGCTCCCTGGCGTTGCGTCAATCGCTAACGCGACTCGTACTAGCCACGCTGAACGTAACGTATCAGCCGTGGTTGCCGTTCCCTGACATTTTTTTTCTAATTTATTAATTATTGAGTTGGAAATATATTATTATCAACAATTTATTGTAGATTGATCCTACTTCTACTAAAAAAATAACCCAAGCAACTTATAGTCCGTAAAAAAATCCATGCATTATTTTCTTATTTTTAACACCGGGTTCACAAATCTCGCAGCGTTTTCGTATGAAGAAAAATCACTATTCTCAGGAGAACTCTCCATTAATGTCTATAAGACAGTACCGGACTTATCAGACTGGATAGTAATGTCGGGTTATATGCAGGCCCCCTTATTTACCATCTCCCTAGAAAACGCTTCTGTGTAAATGCCCTGTAAAATGTTAGTACAGCAGATTAATAGGTAGACAACAGTGAACGAACGACGCGAAATATTTCACCCTCTATGGGGTAAATGTCTTGGGTTAATTTAAAAAGATCAACTTAATGAAAAAGGGGTGGCTTGGGATCTAAACAAGGGTGCTTTGCAATACACTTTCACTGCTAAAAAGACGATGCGGTCTTTAAAGGAAAGGAGATAATTAAGAGATGGGTAAACAGCGCGCGAAAAAAGAGGTGCGTTTAAATTTTTTTGTCAAATTCTTCCCAGAGGGAAAGGCAAAGCCAACTATGGCATACAGCCTGGTCTGGTGTTAATAGAATGTCTGAATTCTTATATATACATACATATATACGAATATAATCTAACCTAAACCTACGCACAACCCTCCCAAACCCCTAAACGAAATAACTCAACGATCCACGCAATCATGGAGTTACACAAAGGAAACCTTGCTAAGAGCACAAAACTTCACAAACACGACTTCTTTCGAGCACTCCAATTAATAGAAACGTTCACAGACATCTCCTGATTAACTTAACATGATCATTAATCACTAAATACCACGGAATCTATTTAATTAGAATTTTCACAAAAAAGTAGCTAATGGCGATTCGCGCGCTTTCCAAAGAATCCGGATTTCACATGCCTTAAATTTTCTTTTTTCCTTCTACTGCATGCAGAGGTTTCATCACGATGTTTTTCCTTCACCGTTTTGAGAACACTCGGTAAGTGTACGTAAGTTTTTCCATCGAAAAAAAACGAGGATAATTCATGGCTGCCCTGGCTGGAAATTGAACCTGGGACCTCCGTATCGCAAGTCCATTGACCCAACCACTGAGCCACCGTGCTCTCTTCTCTTTATAGCAAGTCTCATCCCCAAATTCTCACGTCTTGTCTGCCGATGTAAGCCTTTAGGATGACCTTCGCTGTTGATTTAGGTAGATTGTCCCCATCGCCCGGGGCAGGGTCGGCCTGACCCCTGATTCACATCACTATTACATTTTCTTAACGTTTTATTTTGATAAATTCTGATTACGTAGTGTTGGGGTTCTCTTCAAAATGGCGGGAAACGACGGTTGCGAAATTATTTTATAATTTTCCTTTTAACGTCTACAGGGACTATTTTGTGTTTAATATCACGTTAAATTAATCAGAAAATGTTCGCGAATTGACAGTACGGTGAAGTTATTGGATTATTTATGCAAGATCTGAAGTTTCAAGCTTTTATCAAGAGTTCCCGCTACAAGCTCGGGTGTGAACGTGACTGTCGAGCTGCTTCGTCTAGAGTGATGACGCTACGGCGTCTCCTCTGGATGAAGACATGACGACGCGGCTACCCAGGGTGAAGACGCTACTGCGACTCCTCTGGAGGAAGATAGAAGACTATTATATATTAATTTTTTTGTAACATGACATTAGCAAATGACGAACTGTCGAGTCCATTAATAAAATAAATAAATAAATAAATACGTAGTGTTGCTCCATAGATAAATAGTATGATGGATTTAGAGTCCCAAAAACGCTGAAATTATTACAATATTGGCGTGAAATCGTGACAATGCCATTGTCGTGGTGAAAACGCGGGTTTGGGCTGATATACTGAATCTAGCTTTATACATGCATGACTGACTGTATAGTTACATTCGCGCGTGGTAAAATTGGTATAGTGTACCATTTTATTCACGGTAATTAGGTAAATAATATGTAAAACAATTTTGCCGATTTCTTGAAAATTAATACTTAATCATTTAACTGATTATTTCTGAAACCCTGTGGTAGCAATTTATTTTTAGCTGTTGCTAATTTTTGCTTAATATTCCTCAAAATATTTCAACCTCAAATAAATTCTATTTCTGGACCCGCTATTATAAGAATATTATTCAGCCCGCCATCAGACAGAGATATTAAAAAACATTATTAAAATGTGATCGTAAAGCCCTCTTCCATTCGTACGTACAGTCGTGCACGGAAGTGTTAATATAAAATAATATACTTAAAGGAGAATGCCCATGTCAGTATGAAACGGCACCGCCCGCGCCGCCCCGTCGCGCCATTGCGCTGCGTTTGATTTTTTATGAAACCTACCTACATAGTTAAAATTTGATATAAAATCTGTGTAATATGCGACATCGTACTTATAAAAGGATCATCATCATCATCTAAATAAATCATATTTTACACGATTTCTAATAAAATTATCAATTTATCGTAAAATATAATTCTACATTCATTCTGGCCCGAAACATTTAACTGAAGTATATAGGTTACTTATTGCACTGAATTTAAGACAAATTGACGAGAGCGAAACGAGAATTAGTTTGAGTTGCTTCAGTTGACTACTAACTAATCCCGACGAACACGACCTAAATTATAATACTAACATGCGCGCCAGAACAAAATTAAAAAATAACGTCGAAAAATCTCATACACAGCACTACCTCAAGGGAGTTCCTCGTATTACATCCCGCAGCCAACGCAATTATTTTTTGTAAGCTTTCCAACATGTTTCAGACCGACTTTTCTACGTGACTGTCCAAAAGAAAATGTAAAAAATACGCTATGAAGGCGTCAGGACACGAGTGTATGCAAACGAAGAGGGCTTACGGCCCTGGGTGTAGGGTTGCCAGCCGTCAGGATTTGTCCTGATATATCAGGATTTTAAGTAATTGACAATATTTTGGTCGGCCATGATAAATATGTTTATTGATTCACAGACCAAAATTCCGTTAAATAAATACCCAATTTAATTATTCATAACTACGTACACATTTATCAAGAACATGGAATACTATTCTATCTACTTGTAATGTAAAAAAAAATGTAGGTACCTACGTAATGAAAGATGGTAATAATATAACACCTTAATTCGAATATAATATATGACACAATGGGCGGTTACGTTTTGTAGATATTGTGAATTGTAAGGATTTTTAAATAAACAATATAATAATAAAAAATCACGATCTGGATACGAATCACGATGGCTCTGTTGGAATAGAGCGTGCCACGGAATGGCGAGGTCCCGGGTTCGAATCCCGGTCGTGATGAAAATTTTTCTCCATTTATCATTTAGATTTTCGTTTCGCATAGCGCGTATGCAAGAAAATATCAAAACAATATAATAAACACAAAATATTTACAGTGCAATAAAATATTTTAAATCAAGATAATAAATAATAAGGATATGAAATTTCTAATAAATGATAAATAAATAATTGAAACATACGAAATGTTACAAAATATCATGCAATTTTTCAGAAATGGCACCCTTTTTAAAGGGATTTTTAATTATATATCTGGTAACCCTACCTGGGTGTGGGAGGGATCGTATCAAGGAGTATTACATGAGGATTAGCCCGTTTTTATTACAACCGCCAAATGTCTGCGTGTGGTTTTTTTTTTAATATTAGGTATATCTCTAGAGGGTATCTCGTGGTAGAGAATACTAAATAGGTAGGTATATGCACTTGGGTTCACCACAGACCACAGATTAAAGATATAAGTTTTCTATTCAAAACCACAGACCAAGCGCTGGTTTTGACACTTGAATAATCTTATTATTTGATTTGGACTGGTGACAGGCAAAGGAACTGTGAGCTACACAGCCTTGTCTTTAATAATATTTTTTTTAATCGATGATGTTGATGACTGAAGAATTGTTATTTTCTTTTGTTACCTATATTCACAGCAGAAAACCCTCTGGTTGAAAACTCAGCAGTATAATTCGTTTCCGAGCTAAGTGGGACTCTTAATCTTCCTGTGTTCTCTCATTACTATTTTTTTACCACACCATTTAAAAGCTTGTTCTAATTAGTGGCCGCCACAATAGTGTGGAAGCCCCATGAAACCGAAGCTTGGGCCGCAGTCTCACGCTCTAGCTATTAAGCTGCTGTGACTTATAATAGCCAAACTAGCCGTATTTACCCTATTAATACCGAATAAGATGTAACTATGACTCTATTGCAACAGATGTCGGCAGGAGGCGTAGGTTTAATTAAGGAATTTTTTGCACACAAATCAAATCATTTATTTGCCAGAATACATGAAATCTCAGGATGGTAAATTGCATTGTCCAGTACAGTATTCTACTTGTATACAAGCGTGCAAAGTTTTCAGTTACATAAGCAATAAAAATGTCAGAAGAAATAAAAATAATTAATGTAAATGTCATGTAGTGAAAATGTCAGTGAGAGGAATTTAAATATTCGGTAACGGTATAGTAACAGCGATCTAATAACCAATTGTACAATTTAGATTTAAATTATTTAATGTCATGTATTATCTTTTACCTGTATGGAGTAGAGACGTGGACAATCCTGGCCCGAGAAAGACAAAGGATCGATGCTTTCGAGATGTGGTGCTGGAAAAGAATGTTAAGAATACCTTGGACTACGAAACGCACCAATGCATCGATCATGACCCAGTTGCAGATAAAAACCCGGCTGTCTACTATATGCCAACAACGCATTCTTTCTTATTTCGGCCACACAGTGCGCAGAGGGGACGAAAATTTGGAGAAACTGATCGTGGTCGGGAACACCTAAGGCAAAAGATCGCGGGGCTGTTCACCAACAAGATGAACCGATCAAGTGAAAGAATCTTCGTCCTCCAAATTCTACACGATCGTAAGAGACGCGCTGGACAGGAACCGGTGGAGACAAATCATCCGCTCCATATGCAAACCTGATGCTGACCACGATCCTCAGATATGAGGGACCGACCACAGAGAGATTATCTTTTACAACCATGGCATACCTCAATGTACTGTAACGATCACGTCTTTAAATCAATTTCAAGACATGGTAAAATTTTGTTAAAATAAATAATTATAACACAATCTTCTTAACTAATAAAAATTAATAAAAACTCTTCACGTAATTTAATTACGAACCAAAAATTATGACAATGACGATAAAATCAAAATCTGAGAGAGAACGAAAACTACAGAAATATGGCAGACGTAAAAATATGTGAAAATATTTAAAAATACAATAAATAATAATGATTCAAGAAGAAATCATATTCAAATAGATTTGCAAGTTTATGTTTACTAGATTCGGTGTTCCTGTAGTTTAGTTTACAGGTTTTCAGGTATTTGGTTCCTCTTTACTATCTCAATAGAAACATCAAGTTACTATGGGAGGAGACGCCATTGCTATCGTAACAGATTGGAATAGAAAGTTTTACAAGATCATAACAGAGTCTGGAGTGGATCCTTAAAGGTAAAGAGGGACTGAAGAGAACCGTGAGTGTTTAAACAGATAATTTATAGGATTGTGTTAATGATTAGACTATTATTTTAGGAGATATTTAAGTAAAACCAGATAGTGTGACAGCTTTCTACTGTCTGACAAGATCAGCTATTTTGAGAGGATCCTTTGACGTTTCAAAATATGTAAACAAAGATTATATTTACGATTTATTATTTTAATATTTTATCGAATATTTCGCGAGTGAGTTCTTGAGTTTGTGACTTAGTGAGTTGGTGTTTGATGCTGAATAGTTTCCTTGTTGTGTTTCAAGTGGATTATACATTGAATTATAGAACTATTTAAATGTGTGGTGATTCTAGTTGGAGCTACAATCTTACAAGAACTTGGTGTTGCATTGAGGACTTCTTCTAGACCTCATCCTTCATTGTTCCTGGTTTCTACATGAAGCTGTTGTATCTTAACTCTTATTTACAATTGTTAATTACTCTAAGGAAGAGACTAATAAAGAAATACTTTACGAAACACTCTTTGATTCATCTCTCTGATTAAATGAACTACATTTAACTTCCTGTTTGTCTAATTGTACCTTTAGAATCTTCCAATACTAACCAAGTTCCTTTCCAGATTAATAATAATGTTTTGTGAGTAAACCAATCTTTATTTATTAGTAGAGATAGATATAAATAGAAGTAACCTTAGTTTCTAAGTTGAGAAGACTATCTATTACATGGATCTGAATATCTATACCTAAATACATTAAACCTAACGTCCGTCATGTGTGTACATTGACTGTACAACATATTTATCTTCATTTTACTAATCATAATCGATTAACCAATAAAACAATTAATTTCATTAATAAATTACAATCATACTAATATGGCTAGACTAAGATCCTTTTCTAGGATAGGCCATATAGGTTCATGGTTTATTAACGATGTTAGAGAACACTATTATCACATACGTTATTCTAGTTAGGTCAGAAATCATGAGAAACCCGTTTCGTAGGAAAAGGTTCTATTTTATTTTATTAGGAAACCCGAGTCGTAGTGATGGGTTCTAATTTAAATTACTAGACGGTCATCTAGTAAGGCTTCTGTGCCATTTTATTTTAGGTTTATTTAGGTTCTAAATTCATTGGTGAAGTATTGTGTCAGTGTCTTTGCACATAATTCTGACATATTCTAAGATTCGAATTCTGAACTTCGTATACCGTTTCGAAATACAACCAAACAGAATATCAATCTACTTTTGTTTATCGGGAGAGTTGGTTGAAGATTGTGAAGAGAGACAGATGTGTCTTCTCAATATAATACAAATAGGAATCCAAGATCCAAGGAAAGAGGAAGGATTCTAATATTATGATTCCAACTATCTATGACGTCCACTGGAATCTGGTGATATTCTTCTAATTACTTTAACCATTATTTTATAGATTAATCTGATATATTCATCGATTACAAATTATACGTACGCTTCACTAAATGATTAAATACTACTTATTCCAGGGGTTTACTACGTTACTACAATTTATTCGTGGGCTACTACTACTATTGCTAATATGTACTAAATCCAACAAATACTCTAAGATTACAACGTTATGAGTTTAATGTGGAATTTATGTTATTATAGAAATAGGATTGTATTTCTAAAACAGAAGTACGCAGTACCTTTTCGGTAACTAACTTCTAAATTATATTCTTCCTAAAATTCATTTATCGAAGGAACTATTTCTTTGTCTTTTCTTCTGTGATCTATTATATTCGGCCAAACATTTTAATAATACGAGATGTTTTGACACAACTGTAATCCCAATATTCTGGATTACTCTAATTATTAATTAAATTGGGATTCACTCCTAGTCACAAATAGAAGTAAATCTTATCAGGTTTAATAATAATTTTGGGGTCGTTCTGCGAGCATCTACACTTACCCGTGCAACTTACAGACTCTACTTAGATTATCAAATGTCACTATTTGGATTTAACAATGCAAAATTAACATTATTATAATGTTGCCATACTCCTTGCAATAGAGCGGTCTTTGGGGTGCATTTCACCTCTTTCCTCCTAATCGGTCATGGGCGAAGGTCTATTCCGGTGGCTTGACTCCATGGTACTCTAGACGAGGCCTGGCCAAGTCCATGTGCAACAAAGCTGAGGATCGGACGATATGTGGTATGTTCAAGCCTAAGGAGTTCTGTAAATTGTTAGGAGTGATTATTTCGGAAGTTGTACGAGTGTATCATTTGGTAGTCGGCCCCTCACAACAATCTGCGCGACCTACAATTATGTCAAAGTCAACATCTCAATCTAAATTAATAAGTAACGCTTATAGCGACAGTTATAGATCCAGGATGATGAGATAAAGTTTGGTTTCCTTAATATCCAACCTGCAGACAATGTCTTGCAAAGGTTGTTCTCCACGTCTCATTCAAGCTTTGCTTGTGATGAGATTATAAAGGTCTCCCGAGTAACACTCAATCTGAGATCTAGATCCCTTTACTGCGTAATACTTCTAGTTCGTGTTTACGAACTTAGGGGGTTCGTTAGGTCGTTCTTGGTTGCAGGGCCGTGAGATCGGGACTGTTGTGGTGTCTATAACGATCTGCGGTAGGCTCCGAGGTTTTGGGCGTAGGGAGCTCGGAGGTGAAAACCATTTTAATAAAAATACTAATATATTAAATTATCCCCACTTTTGGAATCTTCACCGAGTTTACCACAACAACTACAAAAACTCTCAAAATTATCCTTTTCTCTTCTTCATAAAATTTTATCTAATTATAAGAACTTGTTTTACGTCATTTAGTCAGATTGCCGTTTTCCAGCTTTACTCCTTAGACAGAATTACCTCGGAAAGAACAAGGGTTATAAACACAACGTAAGTAGGGTCCGTCACTAGACGAACTGCCAATATAATCACGTGCCAAAACTCATTAAGTTTACTTAATGTTTTAAGTATAATTTTAATAATATAATAATAAGGTCAGCCAAAGGGGTCGATCGTTACAGTACTCATCAACGGTTGGACATTTGGGAACGAATTTTTGTGCACGACAGTCTTTGCGGTTTCGCGTAAAATTAACGCGAAACCGAAATGAAAAAAACATTTACGCCGTAAATGATTCCGTGTCTACCATATGATGGAGACTTGCGGTTGTAACAACTGTTGTTAATTCAACCACCTTTTTAAATACCTACCTACCTATTTTTTTGAAGCACCATGATAGAACTATACTGAAGCCCAAATCAAGTGTCTTATTTTGTAAACAAAAACTACCTACCCAAAAATCAGTCCCTTCAGTGTTACATCACAACAAGTAATTAGACGATCATATTTGTTTACAAAATAGGACACTTGATTTGGGCTTCGGTATAGGTATTATTATGATGGGAAAAGTCGCCGGAAAGAGAAGAATCGGTCGCAGGAAAATGTCGTGGCTGCGTAACATTCGGGAATGGACTGGAATCGCGAGCGCCGCAGACCTGTTCCGACTCGCGAGAGATAGGCACAAATATGATGAGCTGATTGCCAACCGTCACTAGTTAGAGAGGCAACCTCCAAGAAGAAGAAGATATGTATCTCGCTATTCTGTGGCATGCTCTTTTCCAACAAAGAATTTTTCGCTTCGCATGTCATTTAGAAAACTTTATAATATTATAAGTATCCGAATTAGACCTACATTTACAGAATTTTTTTGTTCGCTATGATCATTGATCTCCTATAAACGACTAGATACACAGTCTGCCTTCTAAAAATGTCCGAGCGCAAATAAGGTCCAAACGGATGAATGGACCCTCATTTGTTTTATTGGACATTATTTGAACGTTTTTTAATTGTTTTAGAAATACCTTTGTGTATCTAGTTGTTTATAGGAGATCAAGGGCTATGATGTAAGTTAGGTATGTATAATACCTAAGGACGGACTCAGCTCACGAGCGTGGATGAACGTATGTTAACAGCAGTTGTTACAATTACGAGAGTAAACTGGGCGCTGTCATGGTATTGAAATGTTTGGTTTTAATCAACTTAATGGAACTCTCCTATACCGAGGTACTAGCTACTGATGGTTGAATTGAAGGTTTGACTTGAATTACTTTATTCAATCATGTTGAGCCTAAATTAAACGCGTGTATAAATGTGCAATAAGAATCTGACGATTTTTAATGTTAATTAAGTTATAGAATTAAAACTATAGTGAGCCATTACTACAATTTATTATATATAAACGGATATCACTCACTTATATTGTTGAAGTCGGCAATTAGACGTCGTCGTCGAAATCGGTCGAAACCGTCGGTCTAATTGCCGACTTCAACAATATAAGTGAGTGATATCCATTTGTATATAATAATTTTAGAATTAAAACTATAGTGAGCCATTACTACAAATTATTATATATAAACGGATATCACTCACTTATATTGTTAAATTAGACCGACAGTTTCGACCGATTCCGACGGTCTTTTTCAAGGTGAAATCTTGAAAAATCTTGAAAAAGACCGTCGAAATCGGTCGAAACTGTCGGTCTAATTGCCGACTTTAACAATATAAGTGAGTGATATCCGTTTATATATAATAATTTATATAATAATTTGTTAATTAAGTTGTTACCGAATAAAGATATAATAAGATTTCTCTTACCTCCACAAGTCTCCCGAAAATCAGGACAGCAATCTCCAAGCTTCAGACAAGCATGGTCACAGTAGCACGGCTTATCTTCAATTATTGCGTTTTGATGTGCTTTTTGCACTACGCAGGAACTATCCCTACCAGGGCAGCATAAGTTCGCGTCCCTACAGTAATTAGCACCACAATGTCCCGCCAAGCACACCGCACTCGCGAAACACAACCAATATCGCAACATTGTGTGCAAATAAAACGCAACTCGCAACTTAGAAAAAGAAAAAACAGAAACGCACTGGCAGGTTTGGGAGTAGCTTTTTAAATTTTCGAAAATGGAACTGGGGTTCGCATGAATGGCATTCCGACAGCTGCGGCGCTGGAACAAAGAAAAAAGAATATTCGTTAGTTTGTGGTCAGTATCCTTTTTAATTTCAAATATTTTTGGATGTTTTCAAATGACATTGCCACATTTCAACGGAGCTTTGCCCCACCTTCAAAACTGCGTGACCATTTAAGCTGCACCTATCATTTTGTTGGGGATTTCATATTGCATAATCATAAGGAATTGCAAGAGTAGTAGAAAATGATAGCAAAAACAATGAATAATTCGCTTGGATTTCTTACCATTTTCTGAATTCTTAATTAAGCTGTTTTTTTCGACTCGCTTGATGTACAAAATTTTATTTTAAACCAATAATAATAATAAAAAAGGGAGATATTTTTACATTTATTCGTTATCTTGTACATCATGCGGTTGATAGTGGGGCTGAATCTGGCATTGTCATTTGTACAATCAAAAACCTATTCATATTCAACCACATAATATTCATTAGATATCTATCATTTATTCAAAAAGAACATACAATGTTTATTACAATAGTAGGTACAGACAACAGCAGATCAATGATAACACTTAGGTACAGTACTTCAACTCTTATGACACAAATAATAAGAACGGTCCAAAGGCCAAAGTGTTACTGCTGTTAGCTGTACCTGCCTACTTTCATTGTACCTACTTACTTACTTTTCTAGCAAATATAAGAATAAAACAATCTATCTAGCAAACAATGATTGGCATAATGGTGAAAAGTTCCAATAAAAATTGCGAAATTCGTAAAGTAGTAGAATTAAAGTTGTTCAGTTACCAACACTGAACCATTTCGGCATGCTTTCTATTACATTCTGTATGTACTTATACATAAATCACTTTTTTGCATAAACGCAAATCAGGTGGGTACTTTTAACTTAATGAAACAAATGCTATTGAGCAAAGTGTACAGTTATTTCGACGACCTTCACGCACGCCTCTTTAGCTCAGTGGTAGAGCACTGGTCTCGTAAACCAGGGGTCGTGAGTTCAAACCTCACAGGAGGCAGTTAGGGGATTATTTTTTATTTTTGTTAATTTTTATTTTTTTTATTTTTAGTAATTTTATTTCTTGACAGGTTTTGCAGTTATCGTTATTATTTTTATATTAAAAATACACTGAAAGGATAATAAAAGTCCAGAGTATTCATATCGGAACAAAATGTGTTTTATAACTTTCCGATTTTTGCAAAAAAAATGTAGGTAAGTGTTAGCGACTGGCCTAATGTTTGAAAATTAATACTTACTGTTGAGGAGCTAAGCTCGCTGGTAAATTAAAGACTGAATATAATAATGTAAAAATGATTTTATTTATTTATTTTATTAATGGACTCGACAGTTCGTCATTTGCCAATGTCATGTTACAGAAAATTCAATATATAATATATAGTAGTCTTCTATCTTCCTCCAGGAGAGTCGCAGTAGCGTCTTCACCCTGGGTAGCCGCGTCTTCTTGTCTTCATCCAGAGGAGACGCCGTAGCGTCATCACTCTGGACGAAGCAGCTCGACAGTCACGTTCACTCCCGAGCTTGTAGTGGGAACTCTTGATGAAAGCTTCAAACCCCAGATCTTGCTCAAATTATCCAACAAATTCACCATACTGTCACTCGCGAACATTTTCTGATTAATTTAACGTGATATTAATCTCAAAATAACCACTGTAGACAATAAAATATAATTTTGCAACCGTCGTTTCCCGCCATTTTCAAGAGAACCAACTTTCCACGTTTATTAATAAGCTTAAAATGGGCCCTAATACTTTGTTCTCATACAACAATGAATCACTTCCCTTATCGGACCTTTCGAGTGTGGTTTGACGTAATCTGCCGCCTTATCAAAGTCAAAAGACTAATGACCTGAAAAAAATCACTACGGGACATTGGGGTACACGACCTTAAGGACAATGACCCTTCCCGGTTGGGTTCAATTTTAACTTGTTTTCAGTGGTTAATTAATGATAACACAATGGATGTTAATAAAACAAATGTAAACTAATGTATTGAGCGCACGTCATCCTACATTTACCCTTTGCGTGTTAGCCGAAGATTATAATTAGGATAAATATATAAACTCATAAATGTTGTTAGTTACAACCTAGTTAAACCTGACTTCCCATAAACCGTATTGTTGTCCCTTTCACACTTAAGGTAGAAAGAGACACAAGGCCTAATCGGTGGAATAACCTATATGGTTGTCAAAAGCAAGAGTGAGTCAGAAGATGCCCCGCAGCGTCGGAGTGAAGAGCACGGCGCAGTGCTTCAATATTCGTATTTTTATGAATTTTTGATGTATTTTGGCAGGGAAATAAAAATACGCCAACTAAATCAGATTTTTTGAAAACAAGCTCTCGTATTTATGGTATGAATAACTATTTCGGTTTAGATATAATTTTCATTTTCAAAGACATGGATATGATTGCGATTTTTTTCTATCGAGCGAAGTTTGTCCAATCGTGTATCGGTATTCATCAGTCTCTAAATAGATACCCCAAGATTGCTATATATTTTTTTCAGACGTTTAATTTTAGTAGTTAGTGTCGTAGCCTTCGTAGACTGAAAATACGCGCATACGAAGCCTTAAATTACGTTTATGAATGTGATCTTATAGTTATTACAAAATCACGTTCTTTCCCTAAAACACCAACAAAATGATACCACCGGAGTGTCATGGGTAATCGCATCTATAGTACGTACCTACGGCAGGATAGTTTTCAAGGTTGAGATTATCTCAAAAACTACTTGATCTATTGCAAGAATTCTTTCTGTGATAGAAAAAGTTTAAACTATGTAACTGTAACATAATTATTAAATTCGGTCCAGTAGTTTTTTTTTGAAAATCTGAACTTTATTGATGCAGCAGTTGATGCAGCAGCAGTAAGATAAGTATACGAACTCCAGCTCCACTATACTACTGTTTATTGTTTTTACAGCTCCTTTCACCTGGGGTTGCCTGGAAGAGATCGCTGTGAGCAATGAGGCCGCCTTTGTACGTCGAAGACAGATAAGTATACAGGGGGCCTCAATAAGGTTGACATTTTCACAAAAACTACTGGATCCAATTTAATAATTATTTTACAGTTACATAGTTTTAACTTTTATCCATCAAACAGTGAAAGATTTTTTGGTCAAGTAGTTTTTGAGAAAATCTCAACCTTAAAAACTCTCCTGTACACCTTTCTCTGTGTTCTACCGTACCTACATCTCTATTTTCGACTGCATATATTGTTGCTTCTGACTGTACCTTTTACATATCTTGTCTACCTTAACAATAGAATGTTATACGAGCGTCTGTCATTTAAATTGGATAGGTTCAGTTGAAAAAGGAGCCGTCTGCCGACTGCCGGGAGCTATTTGACTAACAAATTCCGTTATTGTTTGTCCGGGACGTTTCGGTGTTTGGCCAGCTCGTTAACGGAATGTCCTGTCTCCTTTTTAACATTCCTTACCTTAGTCTTGAAGGTAGGAGTGGTGATGACGTCACAAATATGTCGGAACACCTGTCGATATCATGACTCTCGCTTTACCTTTTATAAATTTTGATATGTATTGAAATAAACTAAGATATAAAAATAAAATGGTCCTTATGAGGTTTTTATTTAAAAAAAAACTTGTGAAATTAGATTTTCGATATGATTTAATGGTCAAAGTTGTGCTTCATCCTTTTTTGGTGGAGTTTGTATATAATTAGTAAGACGGTTCTCTTGAAAATGGCGGGAAACGACGGTTGCAAAATTATTTGATAATTTTCCTTTTAATGTCTATTTTGTGTTTAATATCACGTTAAATTAATCAGAAAATGTTCGCGAATGACAGTACGGTGAAGTTATTGGATTATTTATGCAAGATCTGAAGTTTCAAGCTTTTATCAAGAGTTCCCGCTACAAGCTCGGGAGTGAACGTGACTGTCGAGCTGCTTCGTCCAGAGTGATGACGCTACGGCGTCTCCTCTGGATGAAGACATGAAGACGCGGCTACCCAGGGTGAAGACGCTACTGCGACTTCTCTGGAGGAAGATAAGACTATTATATATTGAATTTTCTGTAACATGACATTGGCAAATGACGAACTATCGCTAGTCTATTAATAAAATAAATTAATAAAATAAAGGTGTGATTCGACTTCTTACAATAAGATTGCGGATATTTAAATGCCTGTGTAATTATGTTATTTTTCAACCACTTGATGTGCAATTTTAAACTAAGCGCCGGAAGGCATCTTTTATCTTTAATTTAATTATCTGTATTTTTAGTTTTTGTGTACTTAAAAAAATTTAAACATTTCTATTTAGCACTTTTCTCCTCAAGCTTCTAGGAAATCGGTTCACACAGGTATTTTGTTAATACTCTTGTCCAATATTTTAACTTTAATAAGGTAAACTCAAATATGTGTAGAGCGTGTTAAGGGGCACACTAAAGTCACGTGGCACGTGCCGAAATGTGCCTTAATAAGGTGCGGTCATGCGGCAAAGTAGAGTCGCGATTACTGTGTGCTAAACCATAGTAATCGCTTACGTGACTAGATTTATAAATGATACACATATGGACACACTTATTAGGGTACTTACTAAAATGACAATGCCAGATTCTGCCCCACAATCAACCGCAAGATGTACAAGATAACGAATAAATGTAAAAATCCGTTTTTTAATAAAATTATTAGTTTAAAATAAAGTTTTGTACTTACATCTAGCGAGTCGAAAAAAACAGCTTAATTAGGAATTCAGAAAATAGTAAGAAATCGAAGCGAATTATTCATTGTTTTTGTTATTCTTCTACAGGAGTTGCGAGAGTAGTAGAAAATGATACTGATTATGTTTATGCAATATGAAACCTGCAATATGTCCGCAACAAAATGATAGGTACAGCTTAAATGGTCACGTAGTTTTGTAGGTGGGGCAAAGCTCCATTGAAATGTGGCAATGTCTTTTCATGATTCTAGGTCAACGGAAAGTACCCAATAGGTTCTCTTGAAAATGGCGGGAAACGACGGTTGCGAAATTATTTGATAATTTTCCTTTTAATGTCTACAGGGACTATTTTGTGTTTAATGTCACGTTAAATTAATCAGAAAATGTTCGCGAATGACAGTACGGTGAAGTTATTGGATTATTTATGCAAGATCTGAAGCTTCAAGCTTTTATCAAGAGTTCCCGCTACAAGCTCGGGAGTGAACGTAACTGTCGAGCTGCTTCGTCCAGAGTGATGACGCTACGGCGTCTCCTCTGGATGAAGACATGAAGACGCGGCTACCCAGGGTGAAGACGCGACTCCTCTGGAGGAAGATATAAGACTATTATAAATTGAATTTTCTGTAACATGACATTGGCAAATGACGAATTGTCGAGTCCATTAATAAAATAAAAAAGGCGGTTCTAATGCATTCTCGATTAAAACCACGTTCACGTTCGTGAATCGATCTCGAATTAATTCGATTCGAGTTGCGGTCTTAACTTTTGGCACGAGATTAATGTGCTACAAGTTAGCGACTCGAGTTTGTTTACAAATTAGGGGGTGCAAATGGGTTCGTTGTAATGCTTATACATTGATTTATCTTATGTAAATAACATTTTGCTGACGATTGAAAACTTTGATGTAACCTAAAATATCGACCATTTTACGATTCCAATAGATAGGTAAGTATAATATATCAGATTTTTTTCAGTTGTAAGTTATTTATTTAGAATGCATTATTTAAGTACGGTGGAACACAGAGAAAGGTATACAGGAGAGTTTTTAAGGTTGAGATTATCTCAAAAACTACTTGACCTATCACAAAAATTCTTTCACTGTTGATAGATAAAAGTTAGTGTTACGGACTGGCCACCTTTCGTGCCATATGTTTTATAATTAATTTATTTCTCTTTGTCATCTTCTTTCCACTTGTCATCGCCACCGCATAAACATACACCAATAAAATACCCACCTGATATCCTGAAATAGAAGTCTTTTATTAACCAGCGAGCCCAGCTCCTCAACATTTTGGTCCTTCGAGCCGGATATGAACCAGCGACCTAATTAATTATTAATTTCGGTCGAGTAGTTTTTGAGAAAAAAGACTTTGACTAAAGAAAGCGCATTAGGCGCCGATTTTAATAATTCTTTTACAGTTACATAGTTTTAACTTTTATCTAACTGTAAAAGAATTATTGCAATAGGTCAAGTAGTTTTTGAGAAAATCTCATCCTTAATAACTCTACTGTATACCTTTCTCTGTCTTCGACCGTACCCACAGACGGGTAGCCTTTGTGTTTCGTAACACTCTTAGGCCCGCATTAATAGTCTGCGCTCAATCCGCCCTCAAGAGCGAATTCAGATGATACACTCTCAAGACGTGACCACCATCTCAAGTGTGTCATTTATTAATAAACCAATCTCGAGGGAGTATCACGTGATGTCTTTCTCAAGTCGCGGTTCGCCTGCAAGCAAATACGTTCTCAAGTGTGAGTTTACAGTTCTCTTGAGAACTGAGTTTTGATTCCTACACGCGCACCTAACTTACGTTTATAATAGGAACGCGATCTTGAGGTCGTTCTCAAGATTGACTTTTGAGCTGAGAGTGATTTAGTAATACGGGCCTTATACAAAATCGATAAACAAATCTGAGAGTCCTGATTGAGGAACTATGGACTAATTTAGTACACTCACTACTAATTAAGTAATGACAAAGCTGGTTCATTGGACGCAGTTTCGAGCTACAAATTGGCCAATTTGGACCAATTAAATACAACTTTTCGTTCTTCCTTTACTTTAGGAACTTTGAGAGTTTTCTTTACCGGAGTCGATGAACTGCATACTTTTAATTACATAATATGATCATGATTATTGAGACGTCCATCATCATCAGCCCGTATCAGTCCACTGCTGGACGTAGGCCTCTCCCAAAGCGCGCCAATCAACCCTACTCTCGGCCCTCTGCATCCAGTCCCTGCCAGCCATCTTGCGAAGGTCATCCCTCCATCTGGTCGGACGTCCAGTCATACATAATATAACAACAGAAATATATATGAAACTGAAATGAACCAAACATCATCGGCGAGACAAAAGCTGCCCGACTCTGCTGGCTCGGCCACGTCGAAAGTGTTTGATACGCTGCTGGGTGTTATGAGCTAGTAGGGCTGGTTAATGTGGGCGTTAAGCGGTAATTCATGTAATTAATGAATAAAATACTGTAAATTAATAAAATCGATGTAATAATAAAAGAAAACAAAAGAAGAATGACAACAAAGATAATATTTATTTATTTTATTAATGGACTCGACAGTTCGTCATTCCCCAATGTCATGTTACAAAAAATTCAATATATTCAATAGTCTTCTATCTTCCTCCAGGGGAGTCGCAGTAGCGTCTTCACCCTGGGTAGCCGCGTCTTCATGTCTTCATCCAGAGGAGACGCCGTAGCGTCATCACTCTGGACGAAGCCGCTCGACAGTCACGTTCAGTCACGCTTGAAACCCCAGATCTTGCTCAAATTATCCAACAAAATCACCATACTGTCACTCGCGAACATTTTCTGATTAATTTAACGTGATATTAATCTCAAAATAACCACTGTAGACAATAAACCAAAAATTATCAAATAATTTTGCAACCGTCGTTTCCCGCCATTTTCAAGAGAACCCTCCAAAGAGAATATAGACTAAAAAAGCTAAACATTTGAACCAAAAAGAATATATACTTATGTAAAAGAGATTTTATGTTGCAAACAGAGGGAATGGGAGACGATCGTGCGGCGAAGAGAGCATACCTGGGACGACCGGTCGGACGAGGTCCAGTCGGTCGTCCTAGATATCGCTGGAGGGATGAAGTCGAGAGGGCTCTGGGCCGACTGCAGGCGCACACGTGGCGCGATACGGTGCAGAACCGCAATGACTGGCGTATTCTCATTTCAGAGGACAAGACCCACTACGGGTCGCTGAGCCAGCAGAGTAAGTAAGTAAGTAAGTAAAATGAGATTCTGTTAAATTGAGCAGATAGGAAAGATGAAATTGCAGATCGTAGAAAACACTGCATCAACCTGAGTACGATATGACGGTGGCTCTGTTGGAATAGAGCGTGCCACGGAATGGCGAGGTCCCTGGTTCGAGTCTCGGTCGTGATGAAAAAAGATCACGTCATGTGTTTCTCAAGGCGCGGTTGGTCTGCAATCAGTAAATACGTTCTCAAGTGCGAGTTTGACAGTTTTATTGAGAACTGAGTCATGTTTATTAATACGGCGTTATTCACGTGATACCCGACTCCTAAACGCGCTAAGTTAGGTTTATTAATAGGAACGCCATCTTCAGTTCGTTCTCAATATTGACTTTACAGCTGAGAGAGTAATTTATAAGTCAATGTCACTTGGCTGAACGAAACTTGTTACCATTGAATTGTTTGTTGAATAAAGCCCAGCTCAAATTATAATTTCATTTAACTTCAAGAAATCCGCATATAATTCGGCAAAACTCCATTTAACTCGTAAAGAAATCCGCTCAGCCCACATGCTCACGCATTTACATGTAAATTAGAAATGCGGCATTCGCCTCTCGAACGCCTGTTCTAACAAAAGTTTACGGGAAACTTTTGTGCCTATTACTTACATAGTAAGTACCAAAGAATATATTACTTAAAGGATAGTGTACAAAATGACAATGCCGGATTCTGCCCCACCATCAACCGCAAGTTGTACAAGATAACGAATAAATGTAAAAATATCTCAGTTTTTTATTAAAATTATTGGTTTAAAATAAAGTTTTGTACAAGTTGCGCTTCGAATAAAACAGCTTAATTAAGAATTCAGAAAATAGTAAGAAATCGAAGCGATTTATTCATTGTTTTTGTTATTCTTCTATAGGAGTTGCGAGAGTAGTAGAAAATTATACTGATTATGCAATATGAAACCTGTAATAAAAAGTCCAAAGCTCCATTGAAATGTGGCAATGTCTTTTTCGTGAATCTAAACAAATAAATGGCGTTTGAAAGTTCACCCAAAAACAATATTAGACTAGGTAGGTATGTACCTAATACCTATGTCCACTATTTGGTAGATCTGTTAATCGATTTTTTTATTTTTATTTTCCGCCAGATATAAGTACCAAGAAGTAGATTCTACAGTGCCTATAATAAGTGGATACTTGGTTCTCTTGAAAATGGCGGGAAACGACGGTTGCAAAATTATTTCATAATTTTAGTTTTATTGTGTACAGTGGTTATTTTGAGATTAATATCACGTTAAATTAATCAGAAAATGTTCGCGAGTGACAGTATGGTGATTTTGTTGGATAATTTGAGCAAGATCTGGGGTTTCAAGCTTTTATTAAGAGTTCCCGCTACAAGCTCGGGAGTGAACGTGACTGTCGAGCTGCTTCGTCCAGAGTGAAGACGCTACGGCGTCTCCTCTGGATGAAGACATGAAGACGCGGCTACCCAGGGTGATGACGCTACGGCGACTCCCCTGGAGGAAGATAGAAGGCTATTATACATTGAATTTTCTGTAACATGACATTGGCAAATGACGAATTGTCGAGTCCATTAATAAAATAAATAAGTGGATACTTGACACCCATTATGCTAGCCATAAACCGATCTCGCAGGGTTGTCGACGTCATAAAGGTGACGTCATTAAACCACAGGCAACAGGTCGGGAAGAGGCAGACCCTAATAAAATCCCAGCTATAAACATGCTATAAAATAGGGCAATGCTAACCGTTCGACGCTAGACAGTGCGCTGTTTTACAACGACGCAAAGTAATCAAATTAACTAATGGACCGCGAAGAGGGTGCACGCATGAACATCCATACGTATTTGGCGTCTAGCTCTAGGCATATAGCAGGATCTTTGTTATTTTGACCATTTATGTTTAACCCCCAATGCAGCAAGAGGGATGATACAAGTTTAACAAGTGTATCTCTGGGGCATCGTAGCTGCCTAAACGTGTGACGGAGTTTATGAAAGAACCCACCCAATAGACATGAAATCGGTACAAATGACATTGCCACATTTCAATGGAGCTTTGCCCCACCTACAAAACTACGTGACCATTTGTACCCGCTGTAACAGCTGTACCTATCATTTTGTTGGGGACTTATTACAGGTTTCATATTGCATAATCATAACCAGTATCATTTTCTACTACTCTCGCAACTCCTATAGAACAATAACAAAAACAATGAATAATTCGCTTCGATTTCTTACTATTTTCTGAATTTTAATTAGGTTGTTTTTTTCGACTCGCTAGATGTACAAGACTTTGTTTTAAACCAATATATATATTTTTACATCAAATCAACCGACCTATTTTGTACATATAGTTTTATTTTATTTTAGTTATATTTTAGTAAGTACTTTTGTTTTTAGTTTAATATTGTAAGTTTAGTAAGTTAGTTTATATTTTTAGTTAGGTATTTGAATAAATATTATGGGCAATCAAAATATTGTATCATTATAATAGTAATGTTTTAAATAAATAATAGGCCATTTTATAACTTAAAATAATATTTTGCGAAACTGTATGACTGACATGAATAATTAACGATTGACATTTATTTTGTTATGTAATTTAATTATTTCTAAGATTTGACCTAAAGTTGACAGTGTTCATTGGTAACAAATTATCTACCCACCAATACTGTTGCATGGGTGAATTGTATACCTACTTATACTATTTTGCATGGTTTGATTGTGAACCTAGTTAATAAGCAAAAATAAATGAACTTGAATTTGAATAAAAAATAAAATAAATGTATAAATAGAAACGCTCACCCTTATCGGTGGTGCGTATCATCCCGCCTACTTTTAGCACTATCAGAGAGTATCGGAGAATGTGAAAGGTTGTACATTGACACTTCGGGCCACTTCGTTATCTTGTGTTTTAGAATACTGTTCAATAATATAAATAAATCAACGAAATAAAAGAAATACGAATGGAATAGTGGAGAACAATGTGCCACGTATCATCATCTTAAATAATGCATTTTTAGGGGTCAGTGCCTCAATAGAAAAAAAGGAACCCTTATAGGATCACTTTGTTGTCCGTCTGTCTCAGAGACGCGTGGACTGATCAAGTTGAAATTAATATCAAATACTCAGGTCTGCAACCTCATGCAGCCGTGAGAAAATCAAACTTCTACGTCAACGCAATCAAAAGATATGGCCGTTTATGTCGCATTTTCTCGCATATTTGTATGAAAATGCAAGAAAACCAAAACCTACAGGCTACATTTTATTTTACAAGAAGCTAGGTCTTTTAGCACAAGTAAAGGAAAAAATCCTAAAACTGTAAAAGACATTGCCACATTTCAATGGAGCTTTGCCCCACCTACAAAACTACGTGACCATTTAAGCTGTAGGTAGGCTACCTATCATTTTGTTGGGGTTATACAGGTTTCATATTGCATAATCATAATCAGTATCATTTTCTACTACTCTCGCAACTCCTATAGAAGATTAACAAAAACAATGAATAATTCGCTTCGATTTCTTACTATTTTCTGAATTCTTAATTAAGCTGTTTTTTTCGAATCGCAACTTGTACATAACTTTAATTTAAACCAATAATTTTAATAAAAAAAACTGAGATACTTTTACATTTATTCGTTATCTTGTACAACTTGCAGTTGATGGTGGGGCAGAATCTGGCATTGTCATTTGTCCAATCGAGTATCGGTATTCATCAGTCTCTAATTAGATACCCCAAGATTGCTATATATTTTTTTCCAAATTTTAATTTTAGTAGCTAGTGCCGTAAACCCTTTGTGAAAATCCACGCACAGCCAGCCCTAAGTTGTCTTATTAATTAATATGTAATAACAATGCTGCATAAGCTACCTACAAGCTATTCATAGCATCGCCTGCACTCGCTCTGTGCATTTGTTATGTCTTCCATTAATGTCCGAGAGCAGACAATACGCCGGCAAACAGACAGCTTCCTAGTACTTCGTGTAAGCACTCCGCTATATTTTAAGCGAACTAAACCCGAGACTGATAAACGGTTTTGAGAGCGAGCTTATGGGCTTTTTGTTGGACAACAAAATGTATGAAATCTGATGACAGTTCAATATTTATGTAAGAGCCTTCCTGCCAACTAGCGCTGCCAATCTTAAAAAAATAATATCTTCCAATTTAGTCAATTTTATTAAAAAAGCTATTTACAAAATGTTTATTACGATAAATACTATTTTTTAAATGCTTATTTATAACGTGATTCAATTTTGGTAAGATGTAGTTCGCATAATTGCGAAAAACGACCGTTTTTGGCACATTTGTGAACTACAACTTAGCATGTCGCAATTTTGCCATGTATTGTATATTGAAAAATAGTATTCATCCTAATAAACATTTTGTAAATAGCTTTTAATAAAATTTATTAAATTGGAAGATATTATTTTTTCAAGATTGGCGGCGCTAGTTGGCATGGAAGGCCCGTGGTTAAAATCAAACATTATATAAATAAGCAATATGTGTAGTGAATCTGAATATGAACATTAGACATCATAATCTGTACTTACCAACACTGTGATATAGACACACCAGCATTAGGCTGCCTGCCTGTCTATCAAATGAATAATAATAAGGCCGAAAAGGAAAAGCTAAGTAAATACTTAGACTTGGCTCACGAGATTACCGCCATGTGGGATGTGGACTCAACCATAATTGTTCCGATAGTCGTAACCGTGAACGGTTAAATAGCGAAGAGTCTCGACCAACACCTTAAGAGACTCTCGCTAAACAGTTGGGTCAAGAGCCGGCTGCAGAAGGCAGCGCTGCTGGACACGGCACGCATTGTGAGGAAGTTCCTCACTCTGGGATCCTAACCTCCGGCAGCGGGATGCTCCCGCTGCCGCATAAATTATAAAATGTATAAATATATTAAATAAGAATCAAATTAATAAAGCTTAAAATTACTACAAATAATAAAATGACTAAAAACTAACATTAAATAACTAAAAACTAAAACTACCTATAAATAAAATATGTCCTCTAGGAGGGCATCGGGAGTCACGGTGCCCAGAAGGCTGGCAGCATTCCCTCTCTGAATTGCCAACGCAATACGCAGCCCTCTGGTCACCGGACTCCTCGACCAGCCGCTTGGACAGCTCTTTGACGAGCTGTCGAGCGTCCGGCCCCCACGGCCCCAGTGTCTTGACCCCAAACGGCGTAAATAGGTAGCTCTGACCAAGGCCACTGTGCTTACTTACTTAGAATCAAATTGAATAAAGATAATAATAATAAGTGACGCAGCTTATCGCGTAATATTATCATTGTACGCGCAGGTAACAGTAATACTCCCTAACAGCCCTATCAATACATTCCTAGTAATCCTAACAAACACAGCAAAGCCTCATTTCAGCGGCTTACCACAACCCCTCACCTCCCATTCCTCCACCCTCCACTAATCCTTCCACTTCATTCCAAGCACAGAGCCTGATATGAAACGTCGGGAATACCTACATGTATTGTTTGTTGCCAACGTTATCTGTACAGTAGAATGTAAATAGGAACCCAGTATCAGCCATGAGTTACTGTAGTAAGGGCTACGGACTCATTCTAAAAAGTAAAGGCTATGCGGTCTTAAACCGGGAAATTATTTTATAATTTTCATTTTATCACTTTTTAAACTTACACGGTTTGTATACATATTAATTAGATAAAACGGGAATTACCGTGTTAAACATTTATTATTGATGTCTCGACCATGACCATGATGGCTGTAATGCTGTCGAAATGACAATGCTAGATTCTGCCCCACCATCAACCGCAAGTTGTACAAGATACCGAATAAATGTAAAAGTATCTCCGTTTTTTATTAAAATTATTGGTTTAAATTAAAGTTATGTACAAATTGCGAGTCGAAAAAAACAGCTTAATTAAGAATTCAGAAAATAGTAAGAAATCGAAGCGAATTATTCATTGCTTCTATAGGAGTTGCGAGAGTAGTAGAAAATGATAATGATTATGATTATGCAATATGAAACCTGTAATAAGTCCCCAACAAAATGGTAGGAACAGCATAGGTGGGGCAAAGCTCAATTGAAATGTGGCAATGTCATCAATAATAAATGTTTAACACGGTAATTCCCGTTTTATCTAATTAATTTTCATTTTAATGTCTACAGTGGTTACTTTGTGTTTCAGATCTTGCACATACAATCAAATAAATTCACCATATTGTCATTTGCGAACATTTTCTGATTAATTTAACGTGATATTAAACACAAAATAACCACTGTAGACCAGTGTAGACATTAAAATGAAAATTATCAAAGAATTTTGCAACCGTTTCAAAAGATTTCTTCTAAAATATGTATGTAAGTATGGGAGGCAAACAATATAGGTACTTAAGTATAATATTGTCTTGTCTGTGGGTCTTTAAGTTTGTAAGTATTTTTATTCAACGTTTTATCACGTTTATATGAAGAAAAAACATCAAAATCCCCGCTCAAAATGCCACGGAGCGAGCAGAACAATCCTGCAAACGGTCTAGAACGGATATTACGCAGAATCTCTGAGGGAACCCGCAAAAATTCAACGGTTTTCCTTTCTCCCCAACTCGGAATAGAGGGGGAAGTAGAACACTCAACTAGTACAGGGGGGCTAGCCGGCTGGCCTTTTTTGGCCTGTCAAAGCCTGCGCGAACGAAGTTTTTGTACTAATTTTCGCTACAAATCTGACATTGACGACTAATAAAAATCGACGCAGCGCTTGAGAATCATTATAGAAGCCCCCTTATCTGATTTAGATTGTATGTACTTGTACAGTCGAAAACATAGAAATGTATACAGTGGGCTTCATTAAGCTAGAGATTTTCTGAAGAACTACCTACTTAAAGTAAGAACTATTTTACTAGTAGATAGCTCAGAGCGCAGACTATTATAATTTAAAAAAATCTTCCGATTAGTTTTTGATAAAATGTCAACCTTGAAGACTCTCTTATACCTATATACATTTATCTGTGTGTTAGACCGTACTTTCCCCCCCCCCCCCCCCCCCCCATAAACTAATACCACCAATTATGTCGAGCTCGCCGCCCTAAAGGGGCGGAATACCGACTAAACTTCCTGGGGTGTTCCACCTCGTGCCATTGTTGCCGAGCCACGAGAACTGATCCATTCACGATCCGACAGCTAACTAAAGGGAAAAAATCGCTCGCTAGCGACGGTCTTCCTGGCAGTAATCCTTTATTGTAAAATAAAAAACTTTCTACTAGAAACTGCACCGCTGAGGTGTTAATTAATTTTGCGAAAGTTTTGAGAGTAAATTATCCCGGAAACTTCTTGTAAGTAGAGCATAGGTAAGTAAGGTAAGGCAAGTAATTAGTAAGTATTCATGAAAAGTTTACTTACATTAAAAATTTATGTAAAGAGTGGCACTCTATTTTTTACGAGCAGAGAACAAGAACAAATTCTCCCGAAGGTAATTTTTCGAACTCTATAAGAAGTGTATACGGCTTAATGAATTTTTATGTATGAATAATAACCTTGATCTTTATACTTAGTATATGTTTGTACTCTCTGACATTAAAAGCGCGATTCTGATTTGTGTTTTCTAATTTAATTTATTTTACTAAAGTTATAAGCAGCTTCGAGCTCCCTAGATTAAACGGAAGGCCTGAGCCATGAAGCAATGAACCGTCGATGGAGTTAGTCATTTTACATCGCAGAGCCACACATTAATTTTTCGATTGTGTGAATTTTCAATAGAATTCCAACACATAAAACAAAACTCTCTTTCTGAAATATATGAGTGAAAATGACAAGAGTGGAGACCTGTCCTCATACAAAATATACTTGACTATCTCCATAGAAAGCAGCGAAAAAATTTCTTCATGGTATGAGAGAATATAGGCGAGCGCCTATTAAATTTTGAATAGCAATGAGATCTTCGACCTTTTTGAAATTCGATATCAAAGTGACTTCATTTTGACGGACTCATGTTACCTATGGGATTTACTGTATTCTAAGCTCCCAAAATACAACAATGAAAGGTGCTCGCCGAATCTTTTTAGGAGATTTTATTTTAGACGAAAAACGGAAATAAAGTTTATTTCAATTTCTTTGGCATCTATAGTATGACCGTCTAAATCAGTCTTCGCCTGCGCGGTACAGGGATGCGGGGGTAGGACGACAACGGGGACGTAGGACCGAGAGAGGTGCGGGGGCGGGCGCGCGAACAGAAATGTATTGTAACAGAAATGCGCCTGCCGCCCGCACCTCTCTCGGTTCCCGTTGTCGTCATACCCCCGCGTCCCTGTACCGCGCAGGCGAAGACTGATTTAGACGGTCATACTATAGGTATTTTATAGAGACGGAGAGGTCTCATCCAAATATAAATTATTGTCGCTTCAAAGATCTTGGTATCTAAACCGAAGCCAAATCTAGTGTTATATTTAAAAAAAAAATACCCTACTCTCTAACATTTTAAGCTGTTCTGTATTTATTGCATAGTTATTTTCACATTATTATATCAGATCACTTTATTTTTACGATGATGAACAGGTTCAATCAATCAGTTCCTTTAGTGTTACATCACAACAGGTAATTAGACGATCATATTTGTTTACAAAATAAGACACTTGATTTGGGCTTGATTTTCGGCTGTCGGAGGAGGTATTTAAACTCGTTGTACTTGATTAACGTGTTTTAATCAATTTTCTACAATAGAAAAACTTAGTCTATGATCTTGATGATCGATTATTAGCTATCTTAAAAAGTGACGTCTGTCCGCGATCGCGATTGATGCGTACCTAACAGCAAGTGTCCGAGGCGTTTCCCTTTCCACATTATGAATTTAAGGGGCGGCGAGCTGTCAAACTCGAGCGCGAGACAGAAGATATCCCGCAACGGCGGAGTGAAGAGCACGGCACAGTGACTCCATATTTGTATTTTTATTGATTTTGGATGAATTTTGGCAGGGAAATTAAAGTACGCCAATATAAATCAGATTTTTTTAAAACAAGCTCTCGTAATTATAATACCCTACATTTTGATATATATTTCGTATGAATAACTATTTCGGTTTAGACATAATTTTAATTTTAAAAGACATGGAAGGGGTATTCGCGATTTTTTTTCTATCGAGCGCAGTTTGTCCATTCGTGTAGGTATCAGTAATCATCAGTCCCTAAATAGACATCCCAAGATATATATTTATTTCAGACGTCTAATTTTAGTAGTTAGTGTCGTAGCCTTCATCGAAAAACTGAAAATACGCGCATACGAAGCCTTAGCACGAATCACTAATTATCCGAATTGGTTGGGAAACGTCTTCCTGGTGGCCACCACCTGTGCGCTGCGGTAGGTACGGCTCGTACACGTAACATACGTAATAGTATTGGTAACTGATAGATTAAGAATAATTAATTTTTTAACGTCATTTCTTTTTTTTCTTTTTTTTTATTAATGGACTCGACAGTTCGTCATTTGCCAATGTCATGTTACAGAAAATTCAATATTTAATAGTCTTCTATCTTCCTCCAGGGGAATCGCAGTAGCGTCTTCACCCTGGGTAGCTGCGTCTTCTTGTCTTCATCCAGAGGAGACGCCGTAGAGTCATCACTCTGGACGAAGCAGCTCGACAGTCACGTTCACTCCCGAGCTTGTAGCGGGAACTCTTGATAAAAGCTTGAAACCCCAGATCTTGCTCAAATTATCCAACAAATTCACCATACTGCCACTCGCGAACATTTTCTGATTAATTTAACGTGATATTAATCTCAAAATAACCACTGTAGACAATAAAACAAAAATTATCAAATAATTTTGCAACCGTCGTTTCCCGCCATTTTCAAGAGAACCAACGTCATTTCTTATTAACATCGAATTCTTGTGTCTTGAGCTGCTGTCGTCCTACCCCGTACCTATATCGCTGCAGATGTACGAAATATCCACGAACCAATTTGCCCGTAACATTCATTCTATTCATTCCCAAGGAAAAATACTGAGGCAATTATGTTGTTCAAATATTGGTACAAATCCTTTTAGGATAACATTCGTTCTTAGAGTATTTAGACAGGATGCGGCATTGGAAATGGAATTGGATTTTGGAAAACAAATCGGCCGCGCCACGTGGCAAACGTGTGATCTAATGAGTTGATTTAAAAAAAAAATTGTAGCTTAAAAATTACTTAGCAGATGTTACATTTCAACAGTAAAGATAATTTATTTGATTTAATACTCGTACATAGTCTCTGCATTACAATTTACAGTTGGAACCAGCAATGCGTTCTTATACCGCTTACCGCGCAAATGTATTATGAAAATTGTCTAATAAAATCACAGACCACTTACCCCATAGACCTGCAACAGGAGGGCGCCCGTGTCTGACCGCACATGAGCGCAAAATTGCTTCGCGACACGTGTAACCTAGAGATATTATCATGGGCGCATCTCTTTAATACGGCACCCCTGTCCCCCGCTTCGTCTCTATGCGCTCATCGTTGACAGAATTTTTCGCTTGCAAAGGACATTGTTCATAGCGCCATAGTGCGCAGGCTCAAAAAAATGATTTTTTTTAGCTAGCCCAAATTAGACACTAAATAGGAGAGATATCGTACTTACAACGGCTATACAAATAAACCCTTTATCCTTGTGGGGTTTACAAGAAACCTGCATTTATATTTCGAAGATTTAGGTTAGGTTACCCATCACAACAAATGATTTCTAACCACAGTCCACAGATTATATATTCTGTCACCAAAATAAAGGGAAGAATATTAACAAAGAGTTTACTCCTTACGGTAAAATCACAAAGAAGAACAAAATGACATTTTTTGAAGGCTACACAAGGAGTACCTATTACTCTTTTTAATGTTACTTCTCCTTTTTGTGTGATGGGACTTGTAAAAATGAATTTAATAATTTCCCAGTACAATTTCTATCTAACAGGAGGTATAAATATATGAAATGAATATTGAATATTCTCTCAATAGCAGGACAACTCTATCAAGGGTTGGCCTTGGATGAACAATGTCCTTGTACCGATTTCATGCCTATTGGATAAGTGGTCTGTGCTATACTATCACCATTATACAAAATGGTTCCAGACCCTGAATAAGTGTTTACTCGTAGAGATAATATATCGATTTAGAAGTTAGACATTTTGCTAAATGGTCGATTTGCCTACTTGGTCGTTTTGCTTAGTAGACGTTCCGATTTGGATACATCTGAGGGATAGACAGATATTATACGGCCCGTCTCTGTCTGTCTGACAGTCTATATTTAAAAATACGCAACATTTTAACTCTTGGCGGCCTGAATAACTCTGACAATTTGTAGGTTTGGTCACTAAACCACACGAGAAAAAGAAAAAAAACTCTTGTACGGACAACAGCATGGTAACACTTGCAGTACGATTTCAACTCAACGCAGATAATAAGAACGGTCCAAAGTGTTACACTTGATCTACGCTACAGACCACTTACCCCATTACCTGTAACGCCCGTTTCTGCCCGCACATGAGCGCAAAATTGCTTCGCGCCACGTGTATCCTAGAGATATCGACATGGATTTAATATGGCACCCCTGCCCCACGCTTCGTCTAATGCGCTCATCGTTTGACAGAATTTTTGCTTGCAAATGACATTGCCACATTTCAATGGAGCTTTGCCCCACCTACAAAACTACGTGACCATAAGCTCATCATTTTGTTGGGGACTTATTTACAGGTTTCATATTGCATAATCATAATCAGTATCATTTTCTACTACTCTCGCAACTCCTATAGAAGAATAACAAAAACAATGAATAAATCGCTTCGATTTCTTACTATTTTCTGAATTCTTAATTAAGCTGTTTTTTTCGACTCGCAACTTGTACAAAACTTTATTTTAAACCAATAATTTTAATAAAAAAACGGAGATATTTTTACATTTATTCGTTATCTTGTACATCATGCGGTTGATAGTGGGGCAGAATCTGGTATTGTCATTTGTACCGATTTCATGTCTATGGGGTAAGTGGTCTGTGATCTATGCTGACTTCGTTGCGGACACAGCTTTAGCATCTCCATAATAATTACTCTAAGTATTCGGGTAGGTACATGGGGACTGCGGGATACGTCGGCAAACCGTTGAGCAAAGGAAAACATTCCAATGGAAAGTCTCATATTAATTTTGTGTGTTTCTTTACTTGCGCCGATGAAAACATTATATTACAAATACCTAAGACTACAAAATAAAAAGAGAAAATGCTATAATTAAGAAGTTACAAGAGTTTAGAAATATTTAGATACAGCGAGTTTTTACCCGACTGCGCAAGAAGGAGAGTTATGTTTTTTCGAATGTATGCGAGTTTGTATGTCTAATTCTTTGGCACCCGCTGCAGCCTAAACGGCTTGATTTTAGATTCGTCTTGATTGTAAAAGTGACATAGTATTTTAATCAGAGGGGCTGAAATTGACAGTCGGCTTTTTTGTTTTCTTAAAATAGGTAAGGGCCGGCGTACAACGCCGTGGCGCGGCGTGTCACGGCGTCTGCCGGCCCCGTATACAGTGCGCGAGGCGTAAGCTCAGCCCCCTTACCTTAAACTCTTATAGCAGTATTACTTTCATAATACTTTGTTACTTCGTACAATTACGACCTTAAAGTAAGCTTATTAAGGTCGACATTGTACGAAGTAACAAAGTATTATGAAAGTAATACTGCTATAAGAGTTAAATGTAAGGGGGCAGGTTTGCATTTATATGTTGAAAAATAAGTTGACTTAGCTACAGTTATCGTCATATAACCATGTGAGTTTATTGCCCTATTCGATGCGCTGTCGACTGTACAAGTGTACAATGACAAGCTAAAACGTCTCCCAAAAAGAACAAAGGTACACACAACAGGAATAAATAAAAGCACAAACAAAAAGGTGTTGTTAAGCTTTTTTAAGCCCTTTCGGCGATGACAAGGCTTTATTTGTTTAGACAGGACATTGTTAGAACCGGTCATTGTGAAAAAAAAAACAATAACTCAATACAAATTAGATGGACAGGTAAAATATTGCTTTAACTAGGAATAACTTTTTACTTATTGTACAAGTACATTGGTCAGGAACTGCACGGCTTATTCGTACTATGACCTCTTATAAGCTGGCCTCCGGCCGCTCAGTTTCCGTTGCCATCTTTAAACCGTTCACCATTTTTTTAGTATGAACTATTCGTACCATGACCTCTTCTAGGCCGGCCACAGATAAACATAACCGTTCACCGAATGGAGTAGCCGTGCAATAGCCGTTCCCCTTTAAAAGGTCATGGTACGAATATTAGCCGTTTAGTTGCAGGCCTGCATCCGAACTGCCCGGAAATTGCGCGGATTTAAAAAAGCTGATGGTAGAGGCCTTGGTCATACAGATACAAAGTTATAAGAAAGCGGCTATAGAGTTGAAAACATATAGAAAATGTACGCTTTTCTCATCATCAGTTTGGACAGTTCTTGTCAATAAAGCGTAGTAGCAGGTTCTCTTGAAAATGGCGGGATACGACGGTTGCAAAATTATTTTGATAATTTTTATTTTAATGTCTACAGTGGTTATTTTGTGTTTAATATCACCTTAAGTTAATCAGAAAATGTTCGCGAATGACAGTATGGTGAATTTGTTGGATAATTTGAGCAAGATCTGAAGTTTCAAGGTTTTTTCAAGAGTCCCGCTACAAGCTCGGGAGTGAACGTGACTGTCGAGCTGCTTCGTCCAGAGTGATGACGATACGGCGACTCTTCTGGGTGAAAACAAAAAGACGCGGATATCCAGAATGACGACGCCACGGCGGCGACTCCTCTGGAGGAAGATAGAAGACTATTATATATTGAATTTTCTGTAACATGACATTGGCAAATGACGAACTGTCGAGTCCATTAATAAAATAAATAAATAACACAATCGTCAATTCCACGTCCGTATGCCCATGTTATTTGTTAGTTGTTAGTTGTAGATTATTCGTTTAGGCAAGACTTTCGTTGTGGTGATTTTCGGCATGGCGTGCGTTCGTTGTATCGTGATTCGTGGTCACAAACTTTCGCTGTAGTGGTATTCGTGGTTTTGATATATCGTTGTTACGTTTTTCGGTGTTGTAAAATTTCGGCGTCATATTACCTATTCGATATTTCAGTATCGCGTAGCGCACTCGAATTTACCGTAGGTTGAAATAATTGACCGTATCCATTGATCTTCTATAAACAACTAGATACACAGTCTGCCTTCTAAAAATGTCAGAGCTCAAAGAAGGTCCAAACGGATGCTTGGCTTGCTTGGATCATTTGCTTTATTGGACATTATTTGGACGTTAACAATGGACCCTTATTTGGACGTTTTTAAAATTGTTTTAGTAAGACCTTTGTGTATCCAGTTGTTTATAGGAGATCAATGACCGTATCTAAAAATTGTTTCAACCATAGTCAAATCAATTCCTTGCACCAATTCCTTGTACAGTCGACAGCAGATCAATGGTAACACTTTTTACTTTTGACAGTTCTTATTATTTGCGTCGTAAGACTTGAAATCGTACTGCAAGTGTTACCATTGATCTGCTGTCGACTGTACATACAAGGAACATTATTATTGACTCTCATTGCGGTCGGTTGTATAAAGCACACTTGTAGCGATTATACCTAAAGTGCGCACGCTAATTTTAATTGTCGCTAAACGAAACGTCAGTCGTCACTCGCACAATCTAGTTAACATTGTATGGTGCATAAAATTGGAATGAAATTGGAAAAATAAGTAGGTAGGTACGGTGGAACACAGAGAAAGGTGTACAGGAGAGTTTTTAACACAGACCACTTACCCCAATAGACTTGAAATCGGTACATATTTGCAAGCAAAACATTCTGTCAAGGCCGGTAACCTAGAGACGAGGCGGGGGACAGCGGCGCACTCGGTGAACTCATTTAAAGAGACGCGGCCATGTCGATATCGATAATATATTATCGATGGGGATTGTTGAACTGTTACCTACACAGTTTCAATACTTAATGTACTTAAGTATGAATTTGAAAGTTAATAAACGATTTCTACTGAGGCAATGCTATCTGTTTAATATTAATATAATAAAACAAGAACTTCTCATTATTAACGTATCACAAAATTTAATAATTACACATTATTTATAATTTAATTATTGTGAAATAATAATTATGCGTAACGAACATCATGATTGTAGTCCAACCAATAGGCATTGATGAATAAACATGGCCATAAAATAATGTAGGTCGATATTACATTACGTAGGCTTTCTATAAAGGTTTGTATTATGGTGTTTTTCTCAAACAAAGCGCGGCTATTTAAACAAGTTACGACTGACGATTCGTGATCATTCCTAACGATTGCTTGCGATTCTTGTGATTTTTAGCGATTCTTACTCACCCAAATACATTAAAAGAGAACCTGACTTTTAAAATTTCTGAACGCCTATTTGTTATTTGTGTCAGCCATAAAGTTTATGTTTAGAAATAGGTAAATTCAGTTAAGAACAAAAATTAGTCGATGCTATTTTTATTAATAAAAAAAATTAAGCTTTAACTAACTTTGTTAATTTGCTACGTTTACTTATTATGATACTCCTTACTAGTCGCCGACCTATTATTTTTAACACAATAATACTATTATGATATTATTATGATTATATGAATATTATGATTTCTTGAAATCCCGAATTCCGGTTAGAATGCCGCCCCGTTAAATACCTACCTGCATTAGAATAGGTACCTTAGCTAGATAGCATTAATAAAAATATAAGATACCTGTACAACTGGTAGGTATAACGTTGGAATTGCAGTACTATGGAGTTTTCTTCGATAGTTCATATTAATAAAACAATCCGCCGTAAAGTTACGGGAACATATTGTGGTGAAAGACGACAGCCACCAATTTTCCCGCATTGTCTTTATTATCCATTCACTTTTAATGTCTGGATCAACAGGAAAGCTATTTATAAAGAAAGTAAATGAAATCAAAACTCATAAATCTACACAAACTTATTTAGGTGACGTAAGAATATCGATGATTGTATACCACGTCTCTAGCTTACACGTGCCGCGAAACGAAAAAGTGAGATAGGGCTACAATTAGTAGGTGGGTGAAAGAGAGATCTCTCGGAACTACTCGTAAGACACGACAATCGAACCAGTGTAAGTTGAACTCCTAATTGATTTGTCGGATTAAGTAATGAATTGATTTATTAATCAGATACTTACCGATGAAATGTGATACCATCCTTTTTGTAATTGTTCCTCCTACTGTCATTACCACACAACTTTATAGCACAGTTGGGCATGTTAAAATATTTTTTTCTTCCTTTTTTTTACAGCAGTTTATGGGTCGAATATCTGGTCACTACTAATTTGATAGGCGACGTAGTTCGGTTTGTATAGAACTTTTGCGCTCATGTGTTGGCAGAAAGCGGGGCCCTCCTATTACAGGTCTATTGGGGTAAGTGGTCTGTGGTTTTTAACGTTGAAATTTTCTCAAAAACTATTTGACCTATTGCAAAAATTATTTCACTGTTTGATAGATGAAAGTTAAAACTATGTAACTGTAAAAGAATGATTAAATTCGTCCCATAAGTTTTTAAGAAAATGTCAACCTTATTGAGACCCCCTGTATACTTATCTCTGTCTTCGACTGTACAGTCGACAGCAGATCAATGGTAACATTTTTTATTTTTGAGAGTTCTTATTATTTGCGTCGTAAGACCTGAAATCGTACTGCAAGTGTTACCATTGATCTGCTGTCGACTGTACTAGAATGATGTGTTTTAGAAATCTATTTGTAACAAAATACCTACTAACCTATATTTGACAATTTGTAGAGATAGATAGATAAACACTTTATTGCACAAAGAAGCATATACATAGAAAGCAGAGAGTAAACAATTTGTACAAAGGCTGCCTTATCGCTCAGAGCAATTTCTTCCAGGCAACCGAGGTCAATGGAAATTAACAAAAAATAAACGGCAGTGTATTGCATAAAATAAATAAAGATAGATAGAAGAATAGAGATGTAACGAATGGCTGATGTTTTTCATCTAATAATAAAAAACAGCTGAAAATTATATTAAAATACAAATTGGGCAACCTTTCGTTTGGTAACACAAAACACTACTTAGCATACTATGTATATGTCGCAGTAAGATAGATAAAGCCGTAATATAGCTATATCCCTAGGGATATAACTATATACCGTAACATAGTAATAAAACCGTCGAAGTTAAGTGATATACTTATATTACTAGACTAAGTTCAGTGTTATAAATATATTAGAGTTTGTCTCAAAAAAATCATATATGTATATGTATAATTGTTAATAAATGAACTTGCTTTTTGAATACAAAAAAAAAAACCTAACATCGAAGTCTCTGGCTTGGAGCGAAGCTGCGCTTCGCTCCAAGCCAGAGCCTTCTGAACCTAAACATCCGTGTCGGATCTGGTTAGAGAGTTGGTCGGGGTGTCCCTTCATTTGTAATTTGTTTTTTATCAAATGAAGGGACACCGGGGAGTGCGTAAACACAACGAACCCCTCCGCGCCGCCTGCGCCGCACACTCCGAAAGCTATTTCACTAAACTTAATCTAGTAATATAAGTATATCACTTAACTTCGACGGTTTTATAACTATATTCCTAGTGACATAGTAAAGAATCGCTTTCGTATAACTATGTTACGGTATATAGTTATATCCTTAGGGATATAACTATATTACGGCTTTATCTATCTTACTGCGACATATATACAAAGACACACTTGTTTACTATATCCATTTTACACAAACACTTTCACACAAATACTCACCCACCTTACACACGTACACACCCAGTCACCCACCCTAGTATAGTTCAAAGGGAAGACAGCACTAGGCTATCTTAGTTCAAGCTCGTTATCATATCGAATATCAGGTATATATTCTGGCAGGGAAGAGGTGCATGTCGAGTCACAGCGCTGCACACCTCGGTGTCAGCTCAGCTGAAACATGCACCTTTTGCAACACCACAGCATAACTATATTAGATTATAACTTACTACTTGATTGATTTTTTGTAAGCTCATGTAATTGGTGTATGGCAATAAACATATTTTCTATTCTATTCTTAGGTATTTAACAAAATATACTCACTGTAACTTAAATTTCCGCTAAATCCAATTCACAGTTACACTTCGAAAATTAAACTTTAATCGCGGGGTCCAATTCTGCTCTAATAACCCGCTATCGTAATAATCGAAACGGAACGGTAACGCGAACGATCGCGGACCGAGGACGCGACCAACCTCCACGGTTGCACGGGGAGGTATGACTATGAGCCGAGATAAATGAAACTGGAAACACGTAGGGCTGCCACATACATTATGAAATTAGGCTGATATATCCGGGTTCCGGTTTGGCTAAAACAAAAGGTTAATAAGGTAATGGAATTTTGGGCAAAATTGACCTGATTGTGGGGAAGAAAGAATACAACAGTATTAGATTATAGTCGGTAAATGACAAGCTTTAAAAATATGTATATTGCAATACAAAACAGTTCCGTATTTACTAATTAAGACATGATTTAAAGCAATGGCAGTACGTTATTATACAGGCTAGCCTTGTGTCTCGACTACCCCTACGTTACAGGAGAAGCTTGGAAGTATTTTAAGGTCAAGATTCATAAGTAGTTTTAAGTGTGAACTGAGTTTGAGCTCGGTCTTACAACTGTTCTATCAGATTTCGTACAGTTTTGACAGTAGTAAGAGCGAGCTCACGCTGAGTCCTTACTCCAAACTGTCTATGAATCTAGGCCCAAGTACTTTTATCGTATCTCAAGCACTGAACGTTTCATCTCCGGCTCTATAGAATGTAATTTTTTATGAACAGCAAGTCTATATTCCCATTTCTATAATCCATTGCTCGGTTGCTGTGACAAGGTTTTTATGTTACTAAGAAAAGCCAGCAATCGAATATAGAATTGGGAATTCGCTTGCTGTCACGTCAGTTCCACAATTAGACAGCTGATCTTGCTCAGTGGGTTCTCTTGAAAATGGCGGGAAACGACGAGTGCAAAACTATTTGTTAATTTTTTATTTTAATGTCTACAGTGGTTATTTTGTGTTTAATATCACGTTAAACTAATCAGAAAATGTTCGCGAATGACAGTATGGTGAATTTATTGGATAATTTGTGCAAGATCTGAAGTTTCAAGCTTTTATCAAGAGTTCCCGCTACAAGCTCGAGAGTGAACGTGACTGTCGAGCTGCTTCGTCCAGAGTGATGACGCTACTGCGACTCCTCTGGATGGAAGACTGTTATATATTGAACTTTCTGTAACATGACATTGGCAAATGACGAACTGTCAAGTCCATTAATAAAATAAAATCTTACTCTGTCATTGAATCTTGGTTATAGTGCAGAACAGGCCTCAAGTTTTCATTGTCCGGTTTCATTTCACATGACTGGTTAAGTAGCAACCCTAGTTATTGTGATTGTGGCCGAATCTTGTTCGCTTCGGGCTGAAGTGGAGACGAACGCCCACGCTGACTGTTGATAGCGCTACGATTGTCGCTCCGATGAATGGGAGTGTGTTTGACAAGAAACTTGATTTTGGTAATTAAATTACCTATTTTAGATGTTGACGTTTAGTTTCAATTCAATATTCGTTATGAACGCCAGTTATTAATTAATTAAATTTTATGAAAAATAGTAGAATAGGGTAGGAGGTAGTTATTTTTTTAGTTTTATTGGACTCGACAGTAAAAATCGCGTCGAATTTAAAAAAAAACATTCGTTTAACTACCGTTAATTCGAAAAGGATTTCATGCGAATAGGTACCATATTTCGATATAGGTAGGTACAGTCGGCAGCAAATCAATGGTAACACTTGCAGTACGATTTGAAGCCTTACGACGCAAATAATAAGAACTGTCATAAGTAAAAAGTGAGCATTGATCTGCTGTCGACTGTACCTATTTATTTACAACTTGCAATCTTCATTGCGTACATTATTGCAAGTTTTTTTTTAAATTTAAATTTGCAAGGAAAAGGTGTCAACGCCAAGAAAAAGTCGCAAAAAAAACCGTCTCCGCAGCACATAATATCACAAATTCCCAAGTTCTCTAATTAATTTCTTAGGTATCTTGTGTGTAGGTACGAGTGTTTTCATGGAATCCACATATTTAGTACCTTTTACTTTTCTACATAAAGCAACGATAACCACTTGTAGTGAGTGTCACTGTGTCACCCTCCATCCTTTTCTCTGCCGTTACAAAGGCCTATTCCTTAAAAATATACAGAAAACCCCAAAATAAATCATATCTTTCGTTTATCATTGCGTGCCTCTGACACTCATTCAAAAAGCCCAAAACAAAACAGGGCCCAGACATTAAAAATACTATAGATTAAACGTCAAAGTTGAAAGTGGGAAGACAAAAATTGCACCTGGTCTCATCGAATAGTGCAATCTCGCTCTAGTCGTCTTGCCTTCACTCAGTACTTATTCTGACTGATTGTGCTGCTTTTAAGGTGCATTCACAATCACTTTTTTTAGTTTCTAGTATGATAGGCGTGCGTGACACGTTGTCAATTCATTTGATTGGTCAAAAGTTAAAATTGTGGCAATAAAATGGCCGATTTTTCTGCCATTCTGGTTGTTAGCAGCGTTTTTAGCTTTATTTACTACCACAACTATCATGTCGGCTAATCAGAAAACGTGGATCTGTCTCCTGATTGGCTGCTGTGAAAACTGTGGCGATGAATCGCGGTGTTGTGTGTGATTGTGAATTTCACATTACAACTTTTCATCTCTGACTTCGCGTGACTATGTGACACGACGACCCCTAGTACTCACCAGCAGTAGCGATCGGCGTAACGCCGAGGAGATGTCAAACTGAAGTTAGGCGTTTGGACATTGGGTTTACGCCGATCGTTTTTTTTCTTGTGTGTTCGCCAGCTTGTCCCTCGACATGGAGATCGAGGACCTTTTGTAGCGTACATTGCTTTGAATATACTTTTTTTTTGTATGTTCAACTTTTCTCTGTAAAATATTAATCAATTGCACATAGTGTACAAGTGATAACCGTCACCATATATAAATATATTCATAATATTATGCCTCACTTTATATACTTACTATATTTATATACGCCGATCGTTAACGCTGCGCGTGTTAGCCCCGCGGAGCGATATTACCATAGTTTACTGGTTCTCTTGAAAATGGCGGGAAACGACGGTTGCAAAATTATTTGATAATTTTCCTTTTAATGTCTACAGGGGCTATTTTGTGTTTAATATCACGTTAAATTAATCAGAAAATGTTCACGAATGACAGTACGGTGAAGTTATTGGATTGTTTATGCAAGATCTGAAGTTTCAAGCTTTTATCAAGAGTTCCCGCTACAAGCTCGGGAGTGAACGTGACTGTCGAGCTGCTTCGTCCAGAGTGATGACGCTACGGCGCCTCCTCTGGATGAAGACATGAAGACGCGGCTACCCAGGGTGAAGACGCTACTGCGACTCCCCTGGAGGAAGATAGAAGACTATTGAATATATTGAATTTTCTGTAACATGACATTGGCAAATGACGAACTGTCGAGTCCATTAATAAAATAAATAAATAAACCATAGTTTACTATCCGATTTTTAGAGCAATTTTCTGTGTCCTCGTATCTATAGTATTCATGTAAGCCCTTGGCAAATCTTAGACAATAAACAGCTTTTAGTCCGTAATGTGCCTAACGTAGTGGATTCTTAGAGAATAACAGCTTTTACTGCCGCAATGTATTGTAGTGGATTCGGCTAATGTACCTTGGGAAACCGCAGGTGCTTCAATGTGGGTAGTTAGGTATGATTTATTTGTGACGTCGTGTTTTTAGGATTACATACATAACAATAATAGAGGTTTACAAATGCCACATCGGTCACTAGAGAAACATTGGTTGCGATTCTGTGCGTGCACTTTTTAAAGTAAATCTGACAGTTTTTAAACTTTCTCGGTTTGTATACATATTATTTAGATAAAACGGGAATTACCGTGTTAACCATTTATTATTGATGTCTCGATATTTCGACAGCATTGCAACCATCATGCATGGTCACGAGTAGACTGAAGTCGGTGAGTGTTAAACGTCAGAAGGGTGACACAAAACAAACCGTTATCGAGCTGCTTCGTCCAGAGTGATGACGCTACGGCGTCTCCTCTGGATGAAGACATGAAGACGCGGCTACCCAGGGTGAAGACGCTACTGCGACTCCCCTGGAGGAAGATAGAAGACTATTGAATATATTGAATTTTCTGTAACATGACATTGGCAAATGACGAACTGTCGAGTCCATTAATAAAATAAATAAGTAATATAAATCTGACAGGTCTAAAATACTGCATTTACTCACTCAGCATGCCTAAGTTAAGATTAATTTGTTAAACTTACCCCATGTTTTATTTTATTTTTTCATTACCAATACTTGCTGTTTCGGAACCGATGTACCAGTTATAAGTTAACTATATATATCTAAGAAAGAGTGGGCCCTCCTGACACAGGCGAATTTTTAATTTGCCTACTAGGAGGTACCTTATTTTTGCATCATTTATATGCTGGTGTTTTTGAAAATAAATTTATTTTATTTATTTATTTTTATTTACTGCATCCTTTTCCTACACCGGAGTTGTAAAAAGGATGGTATTTTTTGTAGAAACGTCAAATTGAGCTTAAAATTAGAAAAGGTGTGACAGAATCGATACCAATAATTCTCCCACAGAGTGATCGAAAAAGACTCTCTATTTTAAAACGAGCTAAAAGTAAAGTCTGCAATACACTGAATGGATCACAAATTGACAGCTCGCTCGCATAAATTACTTTTCACGAGCGAATGGACAGCCATTGTCAGTATTTTTTTATATAAATCATGTTTTTTGCAGTCCTTTCTTTGTCGACGGGCAGAACCGGTCAATAGAGAGAAATATATCATCACCTTTTTATGTCCCTGATATCCAGAGAGCTTGGGCTATGATCACAGACCACTTACCCCATAGACCTGTAACAGGAGGGCGCCCGTTTCTGCCCGCACATGAGCGCAAAATTGCTTCGCGACACACGTAACCTTGAGATATCGAAACGGGTTTAATATAGCGCCCCTGCCGCTTCGTCTAATAGCGCCTATCGCTTGACAGAATTTTTCGCTTGCAGTACCGATTTCATGCCTATGGGGTAAAGTGGTCTGTGGCTATGATACACCACGCGAGCACAGTGCGGGTTGGTAGATTACACTTGCCTTAGAGTCTACATCTGAAGACGTCCATTTATTTCAACGAACGCTATATACAGATTTTAAATTGAATGGTGACAAGCTGACAGCAATTAGTGGACTAATTGGCGAGCTGACAGTTCCACTGTTGCCGACCGCCAGCTCTATTATTGGCGACTAACAGCTGATGATGATGTACAGCGGCCCCTAGTCCCTATTGCTGATTAATCGCTCTATTGCCAGCTGGCTGTGCCACTGTTGCCAGCTATTACAGTAATGCCGCTTGACAGCTCCGCTGTTTCCGGCTGTCGTCTCATATATCGCCGACAGACAACTCCATTGTTGCTGATTGATCGCTCCACTATTACCAGCTGCCATCTACACTATTGCCGTCTGATAGCTACACTGATGGATTGATAGCTCCGCTATTGACGGGAACAGTAATACCGATTGACATTGACTGACTGCTACACTGATGCCATTGTATTGAAGTCTGATGGCTCTACTGTTATCGGCTACGAGCTCCGCTGCTGCCAAATGCTAGCTCCGCTGCGGCCAATAATCTATACCTACTTACATATTAAGACTGTAAAAAGTTGTGTCTGTACATTGGATATTTTTTGAAAAGAATAATTGTAATGTGTTTTAGGATCGATACTGATGCCAAAACACTAATTTTTAGAATTTTTGTCTGTTTGTCTGTGACTTTGTGCAAGTATCACGCCATAACTACTGAAGGGATTTTGATGGGGGTTTCACTAGGAGATAGCTGAAATATCCGGACAGCTCATAGGCTAAGCCATGGCGGTATGTGATGTGGAAACAAGGATCCAGAGACGAAGATCTGCCCCCTGATCTCCTCCATCCTCTCCATCTTCCTCCTACGCAAACAAAGTTTCGGGGTACAGCTAGTATGGCTATATAATTATAACTATATAATTATAGTATCAAAATAATTCTGTATTTATTTAGATTACTCACCGAATCAGACTCAATTCGAATTAATGAATGCAAACATACATTCCTACGCTTTTTTACTTAGACATACAGCTAGCGAACATTTTCTAACGATGTTTACCTCTGCCGTTTGAGAGCAATCAGGTTAATGTAAATAAGATTTTATAAAAAGCCGGATAAATCATTCAACATGGAATGGCAAGGGAGAGAGGGGCGCGGAATCGCGCGAGTGGCGTGTGGCGGCTTTTTGTGTCGGCGTTTAGTGGCCGGTGCGAGCCACAAGAAGCAAGCAGCGACGATTTGTAGCGTGTGGCCGCCACCGGCGCCAACCGTGTGCGGCGAGTCCATATAAAATGTATGAAAATTACAGGAAATATGCCAGTGGCGGCGTTTTGTGGTTGTGGCCGGTGGCCCGTGTGCGGGAGCCCTAAGACATGAAGAAGGTTAAGGCGCTATATGGTTGTCAAAAGCAAGAGTGAGACAGAAGATGCCCCCGCAGGGGCGGAGTGAAGAACACGGCGCAGTGCCTCAATATTCGTATTTTTATGAATTTTGGCAGTGAAATAAAAATCAGATTTTTTTAAAACAAGCTCTTGTATTTATAGTACCCAACATTTTGATATATATTTTGTATGAATAACTATTTCGGTTTAGATATAATTTTCATTTTAAAAGACATGGAAGGGTGTTTGCGTTTTTTTTCTATCGAGCGAACTTTGTCCAATCTTGTATCGGTATTCATCAGTCTCTAAATAGATACCCCAAGATTGCTATATATTTTTTTCAGGCGTTAAGTTCAGTAGTTAGTGCCGTAGCCTTTGTATAAAAAAATACGAAGCCTTAAATTAAGGCATATTCTCAAAAATCATACTTATTATCCACAGAGTCAGAGAAACTGACTGACAAGGCTGTAGGTAGTTCATTTAGCTAGAAATCTACAGCCTTTTAGCTGTTACATGCAAGCTCGTTTTTTCATTGCATGTTTTATAAGTATTTTCATTGCATGTTTTGTAAGTATGTTCATTGCATGTTTTGTAAGTATTTTCATTGCATGTTTTGTAAGTATTTTCATTGCATGTTTTGTAAGTATGTTCATTGCATGTTTTGTAAGTATTTTCATTGCATGTTTTGTAAGTATGTTCATTGCATGTTTTGTAAGTATTTTCATTGCATGTTTTGTAAGTATGTTCATTGCATGTTTTGTAAGTATTTTCATTGCATGTTTTGTAAGTATGTTCATTGCATGTTTTGTAAGTATTTTCATTGCATGTTTTGTAAGTATGTTCATTGCATGTTTTGTAAGTATTTTCATTGCATGTTTTGTAAGTATGTTCATTGCATGTTTTGTAAGTATTTTCATTGCATGTTTTGTAAGTATTTTCATTGCATGTTTTGTAAGTATGTTCATTGCATGTTTTGTAAGTATTTTCATTGCATGTTTTGTAAGTATGTTCATTGCATGTTTTGTAAGTATTTTCATTGCATGTTTTGTAAGTATTATCATTGCATGTTTTGTAAGTATTTTCATTGCATGTTTTGTAAGTATTATCATTGCATGTTTTGTAAGTATTTTCATTGCATGTTTTGTAAGTATGTTCATTGCATGTTTTGTAAGTATTTTCATTGCATGTTTTGTAAGTATTTTCATTGCATGTTTTGTAAGTATTTTCATTGCATGTTTCTGTAAGTATTTTATAATTATGTCCGCCAATGAATCATTCTAAATATGTTCACCTCTGTAGGGGACAATGTACGCGAGCTGCCACATGGCTGCCGATGATATTTGTGTTTAATGCTCGAATAAAATTAAACTTTATGACACGCATCCTCTTCCTCCATAAATAACTAGGTACTTATGATTCTGATTCTCAAATGTATGTTTGTCTGTAACTGTAATTTTTAACTCATTTCAATTTGGTTTCCAGTTTATGACCAATTTAGACTTTTTTCTTTTCTCGTGTGGATTAGTGACCAAACCTATTTGTCAAAATTATTCAGGCCGCCCGTAGGCCTTTGACGTGGCCTAACTGGCCTAACGACTGAATCGGAAGTCGGGACCAACTGATTAAGGCTTCGTATGCGCGTATTTTCAGCTTTCTTAACGTGCTTTCCGAGGCACGGAGGGGCTCAGATGAAAGTGTCACTAACGGTCACCCATCGAGGTCCTGACCTCGCCCAACGTTGTTTAACTTGTACGATCGTTTTCAACGTGTACTCGCAACTGGCCTACGAGACTCTAGGTATTTTAATTATAAACTATTTCATGTCCTAAAATAAAATAAAACATCAGATGCTAACGGAATATATATCAAAGCCCTCGGCAATTATAAAAATGAACCAGTCTCGTTCACTTCCTAGAACGTTTCCTATTTGCCTCGCTGTCCGAGACCGAGTACAGAGTTAGTACCTCTCAGAACAATCATATAGGTTAGACATGCCACGATTGGGTGTAACGGAATGGGTATGATAGTTAGCCGAAGCTGCGATGGGAAGATATTCTATGACTTTTCGAATAAATAATAAAATAAATTAAAGTTACAAATAAATTAGACAGTAATTAAATTACAATTGTGAGACCGAACCCAAACTCAGTTCGCACATAAAAAAACTGTCTAATGAAACTCGGCTTAAGAGGCTGCCAGCTCTGCTGTCAAACTCAATCGTGAGACATAAGATGTCCCGCCCGCAGCGGCCGAGGCGGAGTGAAGAGCACGGGACAGTAGCCATATTTGTATTTTTTACTAATTTTAGATGAACTTTGGCAGGGATTAAAAAATACGCCAACAAAAATCAGATTTTTTTTAAAACAAGCTCTCGTATTTATAGTACCTACCCTACATTTTGATATATATTTTGTATGAATAACTATTTCGGTTTAAACATAATTTTCATTTTAAAAGACATGGAAAGGGTATGTTGGCGATTTTTTTTTCTATCGAGCGAAGTTTGTCCAATCGTGTATCGGTATTCATCAGTCTCTAAATAGACACCCCAAGATTGCTATATATATTTTTCAGACGTTTAATTTTAGTAGTGCCGTAGCCTTCGTAGAAAAATTGAAAATACGCGCTGACCCAGCCTGAAGAACTCGGTGCGAGGTCACGATACACCTTTAATTAAGGTGCAACGCTAGTCCCCGTTCTGAGGCGCTGAGGGTCCCGCTATAGGCCCAGAGATACTCGGCATTCCCAGAAGCGCCTCGAGGAGCGTGCTGAAAACTTGGGCCATGGAGCAAAGCAGGAACACCTGGAATGCCGTGGCTGGCCAGAGGCACGCAAAAACACTTGTCACTGGTTACTCGCAAATCTTTTCATCACACGCGATGAAATTACCACGTATGGAGTTGAGGAACGTACGAGCCTTAACTGGACACTGCAGTCTAAATAAACATCTTAACAGAATGGGCCTGTCCGATACCACTGCCTGTAGATTCTGCTGCGAAGCCGAGGAAACCCCCATGCATGTCCTCTGTGAGTGTGAAGCACTCATTCACAGCAGAAGCCGAGCCTTAGGTGGACACATACTTAATGCCACCCGAGGATATTAGGACTCTCTCACCCAAGTGCATCATACGATTCCTGAAGGACGTTGGCCTTGGGAGCGAGATATAAGAACTCGGTGCGCGGCCACAATAGACCTTTGAGGTCGCAGTGACCCTTGGGCGAGCACCTACACCATGATATCTAATAATAATAATAGTCCCCGTTCTGAATACAAAACTAATCGGCATAAACTTATGAAGAACACGTAAAGTACCTTACCTTTTTAAACCAGTGGGGTGACCGCGACTTCCATCGTTATCGTAATCGCTTTCAATTTGACACATGGACGCTATACATTGCTGCTATGTTTTTGCAAGTTTTAACAAACGACAACGAAACGCAGCAATGTATATCGTTCAAGTGTCAAAATGAAAACGATACCATAAAGATTGAAGTCGTGGTTCTCTTGAAAATGGCGGGAAACGACGGTTGCAAAATTATTTGAAAATTTTTCTTTTAACGTCTACAGGGACTATTTTGTGTTTAATATCACGTTAAATTAATCAGAAAATGTTCGCGAATGACAGTATGGTGAAGTTATTGAAGAATTCAAGCAGGATCTGAAGTTTGGCGCCATGGTCAAGATTCCCACTACGAGCTCGGGAGTGAACGTGACTGTCGAGCTGCTTCGTCCGCAGTGATTGACGCTACGGCGTCTCCTGTGGATGAAGACATGAGGACGCTGCTACCCAGGGTGATGACGCTTCGGCGACTCCCCTGGAGGAAGATAGAAGACTATTTATACATTGAATTTTTTGTAACATGACATTGGCAAATGACGAACTGTCGAGTCCATTAATAAAATAAATAAAAATAAATTGAAGTCGCGGTCACCCCCCTGATATTAAAGTCTCTAATAAGCATATAAATACGGGCGGCTCACCCCCTGCCCGTTATGACACATCTAACTTCTATTTAGTATTCTGTGTGGAACCCTATGTGAGTAAAAAGTCAAATACAACCTCGCTGGACTGACTTACAAAGGGTGCAACGAACACTATGTCAAAATAAAAGCAGTTGCAAGATGTGGCATAATAATACAATTATTTCTAGTGATCGTTTCAACGGTTAAAGCAGCCTAAAGTGTATAAGTGTAAACGATATAGTAATAGCGAAGACTCTATATTTATTTATTGTCATTTGCCAATTGTCAAGTCAAAGAAAAAAAATACTTTCTTCCGCGCCCCGTAACTCGCAGCTCTCAGTGGCTATACCGATTAGAGTCGTATGTTATAGTAAGTAAAGTTGAATTTAAATTGTTACTAAAATCGTAGTAAAAATCGCCGCAACTATTCCTGCAGTTCACTCCACTCTAGAGACTCTTAAATCTAGCTCTAAGCTGCAGATACAATATTATAATACGCCTACCAACATATTCGCAAAAAAATCTGGTGACATTAAGCTTAAAACAACCGCTGTACACATTTTTCAATCAAAATAAAAATGACTATAATTTTCCAGCCATTTTTAAAAGTCTCATATTTTTCATTTCCAGTAACTTAACATCCACATCAAAACAATGTATTCCACTACAACATGTTTCTTACAGTCGTCGTATTAGAAGTTATATTGCCTTGTATCAGGGTCCACTCTGTTTTATTGCAGTTTTGCTCTTTTACTCACAGACTCATGGTGGGCAAAGCCTTTTGCCTTTTTCTGATCGATATAAAACCTCGTTTGTGAAATGGTAATGGAGAAAACCAGTTGATGAGTTTTTTTATTAGTGAAGTGTGGTTTATTTTATTGGGGTTTATTAAACATTTTCGTATTTTGATACAAAGAATAAAAATCTCTGTAATGTACGTAAATAGTATTCGGTGTACGTGAGACCGGTGTTTTGAGAACTTGGCCTGCGTACTGCCGTGCGCTTAGACTCTCCCTCTATCTACCCCTATCATAAAAAAACGGTCAAGTGCGAGTCGGACTCGCGCATTGAGGCTTCCGTGCAATGCAACTTAACTTTGCCATTATCAAACCTCAACCTTAAAAACTCTCCTGTACACCTTTCTCTGTGTTCCACCGTACTATCCTATCACTACAGAAACTCGACCATGTTTTTTTTTCTATAATTGTTTAGGGATATTTGTACACATAAAGTGACGATGCCAATCCCATCGTACCTATTCTAAATTAACCTATCTACTTAAATTTTATAAAAGATCGAGAACAGCATTTTAGCTGGGCCTGAAGTTGGCTCAGCTAAAATGCCGTGGAATATACCTACATCTAATTTGCAACTATTAATAATCTGTTCTCTTTTAGTCGCGTACCTACCGGACACACTCCATCAAAATATGTTGCAAGTCTTCTTTGGCTCTACAATCTTCGCAGTTGGGAGATTTGATGGTATGAATGGAATGACCGCAATCTATCTGCAGTAATTATATTCTGTCTACTTATTTTACTTGCAGAAAACCAGGGTATATGAGGAGGTTCAGACTGAATACTTTTATACCATATGCCTCGACCATGTTATAACCTAATTTCAGGACTGTTGGTTTAGTTCCGCACATCCTACCTCCTCTCATCTGCTTGTACCAAACCTACCACTAAAAATATGAATTTCTATGAAAATATACTTACATTGACTGCAGATTCTCATACTGAATAAAATTTCTTTAATTTTATATTTCTCCTGCTTACCTTGCTTTTGCCGTCCGCTGCTCGTAAGCCCAGCATTCTCGTTGAATAGCCTTCAGTGAATTACTGAATACAGGGCCAGCGTAAGTGCTCCAATGAGGCCCCTAATACTTTATAAGTCGTAAAATGAAAGCGGAACAACATATCTGGTTGTGGCAGGACTTAGAGCCGAGGGCTATCTGCTTTAATTAGAATTTTTTTATGTAAAGTAAATACCTTGGATAATATTATTATTCAATTAATAATTTTAATCTCCGGACGCAAAAAGAGCGATGTTGTTTTCAAGCGTGTATCTGTCTGTTTGTCATCTTTAAGTCTGCGACAACGCTAAGAGTTCGTTCACATAGACCGACTCTGAGAGTATCGGAGGGCGCTTTTCTTTTCACACAGATCGGCGCGGATTATAGCATTGGAACCGGCCTGAGCCGAACAAGCCGTTTCACATAGACCGGTTGAAATAGCACTGTTATAGCGGATGCGCTCGGAGCAAGCTCGACAGAGCGCGCAAAAGGTCTGGTCGGCTGCGCGAGCGTGGAAGCCGTCATCAGAGGCAGCCGATGTTACTCTCATTTTTTCATACTAAGCGCGCTTTGACGGCTGTCAAGCATTATTATGTAACAAAAGAAGGGAAATGTAAAATAAACCTTATTTCGATGATCCAAAACTCTAACTTAAACGCGATCAAAGTCTGCTTTCCTCTCCGAGCCGGTCTGTGTGAATCGAAACAAAGGACGAGACGCCTTACAGCTCGGGACCTCTAAGCGAGCGCCGGACCCCCCGACCCGACGCCCACACCATACGCGGGCCCTGGCTCAGGTCAGCGTAGAGCATTCTAAATTTACTCTCGGCTATCTAGAGCTCTTAAGCTTTGCTCCAACGAATGGTATGGGAACATTATTACTGTGCATTCCGGATAGTCACTTCTGCCAACGAAAGCACAGATGGTTCCTGTAACAAGTTGAGTAAGCCATACCAACTGGCCGTATACAGGAGAATCTTTAATTGTGTCCAGTCCATAATTTCAATGGACTGGATGACCCCAATGAGGGGTTTTCAAAGTGACAGTTGTAAGAAGAAAAAAACAAGCTTTTTAAGTTGATAATAGATGGCGTTGCACCGAAGTGCGATATCATCGTTAAAAAAACACAGCACCATGAAAAAAAGTTTCAATGTCAGCTGAATAATTTATTATTATTGGTTTGTTGAAACAATACAGTACAAATTAATACTAGGTATGAAATACGAAAAGCCCAAGTTACAAGCAATAACAACGCATTTAATGTGACATCAGACCAGTCAGTGCCATCTACCGGGGCTATCTGTACTTTCTTTCTTTTTTAAATGTAACCTTGAACCCCCCTCATTTAAGAGAGAGCGCCACAGCTTTTTAAATTTTTTAGACCCTGATAAACCTGAAAATTAAAACTATCCCTTATTAGAAACACATAGGTACCTAAATCCGGGGTCCACACATGCCAATATCAATTTTAGGGTGTCACGAATTCACAAAACATCGCAAAGGTTCCTATCGGGCCTTCCACCTGACTGTCAGTTCATAAACTAATTTGACAGCGGCCTCTGTGACGTGCCGACATGCCACATCGCCGCACTTCGATGCTCCCCCTCTATCGGGTGACGACAGGGGAAAATGTCCATCCTGTATATGTATAAAATGCATGGAAATGTATTTTATTAGAGCTGGCATGAAGCCGGATGTTACACCGTTGTCTAAAGCTTCATTTACATCTAACCTCGCTGCTACAGACATTGAACGTGTCAGACACGTGCCCTGGCAGACGAAACATTAATGTGTGTGTGCTCATACACACACATATTGTGTATGAGCATAGATATCTGCCGTACCGGCCGCACAGACGCGGACAGACACATTGTATATAATAATATGATTTTGTCTGCCACGCCACGTGCCGGACATGCTCGATGTCTGTAGATGTATACTAAGCTTAGGTTTAAAGATTCTTTATTCTCATTAAAGACAAATTACAAGTCACTTACATGAGAAGAAGGTAAATTAAAAGTATACGTTGACTTCGATGTATAAAAATACAAGTAATTATTACACTTCACTAATAAATTAGTAGGTTATTTACTAAATTAATAGGCTACCTTTGCAAAAGAATAGATATTAGGTATGTTGTGATAACTGTTTTTTAAATTCATTAAAAGAGTTTGTTTTCTTAATTGCTGTAGGTAGATCATTATAAAGTTGCGTGCCCTCGTATGTTAGCATTCGTTTGCCGGACTTCGTTCGCGTCTTCGGTAGAACTAAAAAACTAGCACGTCTTGTGCTGCATTTAGATACATGTTTTACTTGCGTGAGTGAGATTGATGTGTGGATTGAGTTGGTTTTACGCCGCTATATGCATAGACAGTTTTGAGTACGAGCTAAGTTTGATTTTGATATTTTTTATTTATCTAAGCTCCGGAAACTAACATACAAAGTACCCAAAGTACTCGCTCGACGAATACTGTTAAGAGTCTTCCATGAGCCAACTAGCGCCGCCAATCTTAAAAAAACAATATTTTCCAATATAATCAATTTTGTTAAAAAAGCTATTTACAAAATGTTTATTACGATAAATACTATTTTTCAATATACAATACATGGCATAATTGCAACAAGCTAAGTAGTAGTTCACAAATGTGCCAAAAACGGCCGTTTTTCGCAATTATGCGAACTACAACTTACCGACATTGAATCACGTTATAAATAAGCATTTAAAAAATAGTATTTATCGTAATAAACATTTCGTAAATAGCTTTTTTAATAAAATTGATTATATTGGAAGATATTATTTTTTTAAGATTGGCGGCGCTAGTTGGCTATGAAGACCCTTAAGTATCTACCTCCTGTCTCCTGGTCTATAATTTACCAAAAAAACTACAAGTCACTATTTTTGATTTTTTTAAAAAAATTTAATAAAATAAGAAGTTGTCAAAGTTTAAATAATATTGGCTTGGTTCGGTGTCATAGGCAGCCGGGAACGAAACGTAGACGGGACGTCGTCGTCCAAGTTCGGACAATGCATTGTTGTGAAATATGAACACAAATGGTATTCCGTGGTAGGTCTACAATGTATGGAACAGTAGGTATGTAGAACTGTCTGAGAAATTACGGAGGCCTATAAATAAACATGACTATCCGACAATTTTGACAAATAAGTCGAATTGTCGCGAGTCGACAAGTGCCTTTTAATATAGAAGTCAAGTCCAACAGGTAAATACTGACAAAATTGTCAGACCTAAAACCCGTTTAATAAAAGCGACATTTGTCAAATTTTATCTGTATAGTCCGTAGACAGGTATAGTCTCTAAGAAAATATTATCGGACTTATTTGTCATGGTAACTGTCAAATTTGTCGCTTTTTACATATTTCTCACAACACAATATGGCGGCACTTCACTTGGCTATTCGTATTCGCTATTGGATGTTTGTCGTATTTGTCAAATACTTGACGTACATACAAATAAGACGAATATTTGGTCACACATACCAACTACACATGGCAATTATGTCAAATATGCAAATACGAATAGCCAAGTGAAGTGCCACATTAGATAACCATAAATAGTTCAAATTTCAGTATTTTGACCTTAGTTTAAATTGAAAATCCAGTAGACTCCAAACAAAAGCTGGTTCCTATATCTGTATTGATGGGTAGCATAACACACCCTTGCGGCCCGTAAAATGAAATTGACACATGAAAATATGATGAGAATCAATCATATTGTCCATCAGCACACACGTCACGTACGGGCCTCGGTTGGGAACCCCTGTGCACGATTTGCTTAGCCTAATACTTTTGGGTACCCCTACTCGCCTTGATACGTGTACAATATTATGCATATGTCGCAGTCAACTGGTTGAAATAGACGTGTGATTGAACAGCTAGCATGTTAATTGAACGACGGCATCCAATCAAACAGCTAGTTGGGTGGTTGTTTCATTATGGCGCATAAAACGTTCAACACCTCAGATGACTGAAAAGTCGCTGTAGTGTTGACTTAGTATGATTCTCCGCCACGGCGGCGCTAGTTTCATTTTGTTTACAAGATGGCGTCGACAGCTGATATTATATGAACATTGCGAGTTGTTTTATAGTGAAAAATAATTTCCAAGCATTAAAATTAATATATTGCAGCAACATACCAGTGGTTTCAGTGAGATAATGTTTAAAGAAAAGTTTGAAATAAATTAAGCGATTAAGTATAAAACGTATCACGGTAATTTGATCGTAATTTGTGGATATTGTGCTATTGTATGTGAATAACGCTGTTTCAAAATTAATAATAACACAGTTAGTATGTCTTGTGATCATAATTGTTGTAACGGTGTCGAAATATCTCATAATTCAGTCTAAATCGCGGTAAGAACCTGTTACTAAAATTTGCAAATTGACTTCCAACCAGTCCGCTGCGCGTCGTTTAGCGAGTCGAATTTGTAATGGTTAAGGACAATTTTAATGTCAGTATAAAACAGTATAAAACATTAGATACGTACGTTAGGCAGTAAATTGATCCACTTCGGGTCACTGAGCCGCGGTATAGTAAGCATATCTTGGAACTTAAACAGCAAACCCAACTTTAATCCAGTAGTCCATCATTTTAGCATAATGTCACTTGCATTGGGTGTGCCAAAAACTTTTATTCAACAAATTCAGAATTCAACTTAGTCCGTCCCTGGCGATGACGGGAACGGGAACGATAAAGTTGGCCTTTTCACAAAGTCTCGGTATAAAAAGGAAAGAGAAATCCGAGTGTTGCTTGCATACAATTTTTTACTATGAATTTTCACAAATATACTTAGATGGAGAGATTTATAGTTATCGCAAAAAATATCTATATATCTAGGCTCTTAGCCATAAACCTAATTTAACCTCGTTTTCCTTAAACCGTGTTTTGTCACTTGCATCTTCGTTAGAAACTGTGCAATAACTTTCAAGTCACATTCATGACTAACAGAGATATTTTTCTCGCGCTAACTCTCATGTAGGTACTCATGCTGTAGGATAACATCTAAAATTAGGCTTTTAATATTCCAATTAACATAGAAGATATTTTTGCGCTTCATACCTTTTGGCAAAACGAACTAGTAGGGTTGTATGGAAGTAGTAAGACGTGACGTCACTACTATCTGACTACTGATTTTCAAAAATCCGTAACTTTTTTTTCGTAAGTTTTAAACTGACTTCAAGTCTGTTTCCATAATTCACCACCAATCTATGTCCTTTTGTAAAAACGACAATAATGTAATTCGACAACTCAACACTTCTGATTCGTCATTTCTGATTCTTTGTTCGCCGTTAAGGGCCTTCCATGAGCCAACTAGCGCCGCCAATCTTAAAAAAATAATATCTTCCAATATAATCAATTTTATAAAAATAGCTATTTACGAAATGTTTATTACGATAAATACTATTTTTAAATGCTTATTTATAACGTGATTCAATGTCGGTCGGTTGCAGTTCGCATAATTGCGAAAAACGGCTGTTTTTGGCACATTTGTGAACTACAACTTAGCTTGTCGCAATTATGCCATGTATTGTGTATTGAAAAATAGTATTTTTCGTAATAAACATTTTGTAAATAGCTTTTTTTAATAAAGTTGATTAAATTGGAAGATATTATTTTTTTAAGATTGGCGGCGCTAGTTGGCTCTATGAAGGATCTTAGCATGTGCAATTCATGTCGCTTAGCTAAAATCAACTAAAATGTGTCATTATCATTGTTGTTTAATGCTAAAGTTACAACTAAAGTACTCCTGCAAAGTGTTTACCCTGTGTAGTTCTAGTTGACGCAATAGTTTGATAATTTTGACATCACTCGTCTATCCAAGAAATAAAGTTATCATTATTTGTCCATCGCAGGTAGAGTTCGATAAAATAATTGTAATATAAAATCGAGTAACTATGGACTATGCAACAATTGATTATGTTATGCACTACGGACTGGACTATGGATATTGGACTGGACCTTATCATTATCATTTGGACTTAGGCACATAAAATATATTTAAAAACAGACGATAATTATCCTATTATGAGATTTTAAAGAGAAAATTGAGAAAAATCAATGGACCTAAAAATTTCAAAAGTAAAATGAGATAAGATGACATATAAGACAGGGCAAGGTTTTTCTCAAATTCTCAAAAACAGAGATAAGGACAAAATTGCAAGGAAAACCCATAGTATTTGCATAGAGATAAGCAATGACGTGGTTAGAAGAGTCCACCTTTTAATCAATATGATAAAACATATCGATGTTATCTAGAAACCAAGTGTAGTGAAACTAACAAAATCATTGTGCAAACCTTTACAAGGGCCAGTCAGACTCTCTTCTCCGAACACGTTAAAGTAGATGAAAGTTAAACTAAAGCTAATTGAACTGAATAGTTGTCGTCATTCACCAATCGTAAAAACACACATGAGAAGCTTGCAAATAAGACCTAAAACTGGGAATAAGGAAAGGAAACCATTGAAGAAGAATCTACAGTTAATCGACAGTACGATATTATTTTTGTCTAATGCCAATCGTGATTTCATCGAATCAAAATGAGTGCAACTACAATATCACCTGAAATTCTTCATAACATTAATCACTATAACAAGAATAATGTGAATTTTGGAAACATTAATCACCAATGGAAAGCTAAAACAGACGATGGGCTTAATGACGAATTTTGGAAAGAAATCTGCAAGAAGGACCACTGTGGTGAATTTGAGAATGCTTATAAAAAATCCTGCTTATCATGGTGTGAATTATATCACTCTCTTTCCTTGTGGTCGAAGATATCTACTGCCGATGTCACTGTCCAAGAAACCGCAATAAGTACGTTTAAATTTGAATTATTAAAGAATGGTGTTATCGCATGTCCTCAAAAAACATGGCCTACATTCCAATACGATACGATTGTTTATTATGATTTGGCAACCTTGGAGGAATGCCGCAGAGAATATTTTCATTTCTCATTCAAATTTTATGCAGAAAATGATAATTTATTGGTATTACAATTGAATAATTGTTATGGAACCATATGTGTAATATTGAAAGCTAATAAGAGAAGATATTTCTTTGGAAAAGATGAATTTATTGTTCATTGGAAACTGCTGGAAAATGGACTGTATTATGAAAGTTGCGGAGGACTTGAATTTGTTATAATAATTGAAAGAGATAGTGATATAACATTAGAGACTGTTGATTTCATAGATTTTATTAAAGAAGTAAAAGATATCGCTAATATACAAAGACAAAGAATCAGAGTCGCGACAAATAGTGATACTACTCTACAAATTGAGGATATATTTTCTTATGGACATGTGGAAGTGATTGGAAGGCGTACACCGCAGAGATCGATTAACATTTATTATGATCCTTACAATAAAAATGAGCATACGAATGGTTTTGACAAAAAGCCTGATATCTCAATACTTATGGACAATTATATGGAAAATACTGAGTCCACTAATGACATAGAGCAAACAGAAATTGTTGAATTAGTGAACGGACATCTAATTATAGTGTTGTATTGTGGTAGGATATTCGCAATTGAACTTAATCATAATGTAGGAAAGAAAAGGACTGTTCCGGTAAGAAATATAGGAAATATTGAAAAGAATAGAAACCTTCAGATTTGCCAAACATGTAGTACAGTTTCTTTCAGAGGTTTGGCGAGATTTAATAGAATGTATAGTTAAAATATTGTTAAATGACTTACTCAAGAAGAGGAAACCATTTCCAAGGAGAATTATTTGCACATAGGTAATCATATTAATTACAGAACAATTTATTCAAATTAAATCCTCTGCAGTTGGTTGCCTATTGCATAAAGGCCATATTTCGGTAAAATTAAGCGTATTGAAATGAAATGAACTGAAAGGAATATTCTAAGGTATGCTAAAATGTAGATCTCGAATTGTAATAACTAGATAAGTAAATTATTTATTAAGAAAAATCTAATGTGATATAAAAATATTTCTTCTTCAAATTGACCAAAATTTATACAGTACTTAATTTTAATTGCAATAAATAAGGTTATGAAATTCAATCAAATCGACATTTTCCTCCCATTGGCACGGTCTTTTCGAAGAGATACCTAACAAATAAAATGACAATGCCAGATTCTGCCCCCCATCAACCGTAAGATGAACAAGATAACGAATAAATGTAAAAATATCTCCGTTTTTTATTAAAATTATTGGTTTAAAACAAAGTTTTGTACATCAAACGATTCGAAAAACAGCTTAATTAAGAATTCAGGAAATAGTAAGAAATCGAAGCGAATTATTCATTGTCTTTGTTATAATTTTCTACTACTCTCGCAACTCCTACTGATTATGATTATGCAATATGAAACCTATAATAAGTCCTCATAAAATGATAGGTACAGCTTCATTAGTCACGTAGTTTTGAAGGTGGGGCAAAGCTCCATTGAAATGTGGTTTTGTCATTTTAAAGTAGGTACTGACAAGTCCGAGGTCGGCTTTTTGAAAATGGCGGGAAACGACGGTTGCGAAATTATTTAATAATTTTCAGTTTAATGTCTACAGTGGGTGTTTTGTGATTAATATCACGTTAAATTAATCAGAAAATGTTCGCGAATGACAGTATGGTGAAGTTATTGGAGAATTCAAGCAGGATCTGAAGTTTGGCGCCATGGTCAAGATTCCCACTACGAGCTCGGGAGTGAACGTGACTGTCGAGCTGCTTCGTCCACAGTGATTGACGCTACGGCGTCTCCTGTGGATGAAGACAAGAAGACGCGGCTACCCAGGGTGATGACGCTACGGCGACTCCCCTGGAGGACGATAGAAAACTATTATACATTGAATTTTCTGTAACATGACATTGGCAAATGACGAACTGTCGAGTCCATTAATAAAATAAATAAACAAGTCCGAGGTCGACGTTGCGCCGGGCAACATTCGACGTGCGGTTCTTTTAAAATCCCCTAAAGCTGACAACGCGACACACATTTTCCATTTGCGGCCTTTAAAAACTGAGCGGCTTCAGCCACACTCTCAATTTAGGGACACGTTCATTCATCGATTCATTCATTCGATTCCCCCCGCGCTGTTATTTATAATCATCTTAAGAATTTTTGGGCATTTTCTGTAAGCCCATTGTGTATGTAAGTAACAGATATGACAGTGAAGTTCGATTTTGAATAGAAAACAAAATATAATATAAGCTAAAAAAAAAAAAAATTTCGACGAATTGATAACCTCCTCCTTTTTTTTGAAAGTCGGTTAAAAATACAGACAAATAACGATAAAATGACTAAAATCCAACACTAAAAAACTAAAACTACCTATAAATAAAATATGTCCTCTAGGAGGGCATCGGGAGTCACGGTGCCCAGAAGGCTGGCAGCATTTTTGGAGTTTCTTAATAATATATCTGTTTTTTCAGAGGTACTCCATCACCTGTGTCATTAATCATTATCACTTACACAATAGGGGTAGGTGATGCTACTACTTTCAAGTATGGTGCTGCATTTGACGGTAGTAGGAGGTTTCATCGACATCATCTGAACTGAACCCATGGTGGACCATCCACTGAGATAAATACTGGTCCACCATAGCACGTTCCCTAATGTTAGACGAACTTTTACTTTTTCGCCATACCAGCTCGCTCACGCTCAAACAAATGACATACTTAATTGGTCTTCGCAAGAGCAAGAGTCTTGTCGCAAGTACTTAATATTTTCCTGTAGCCTAGACGGTTTGATGAATCTTGACACGTAGCTGACAGCAGATCAGGTGTAACACTTTGAACTTTGGACCGTTCTTATTATCTGCGTCGAAAGAGTTGAAATCGTACTGCAAGTATTACCATTGATCTGCTATTATCCGTACCTACTTAAAGTATCGTTAGATTTGTCTTGATCACCTCATATTATACATTTTATGCTTTAGCGTGATTTATCACGCGATTTATGAATGCTGCGTCCAAATATTCTCACCACGGACGCATTCTTTCGTCCATTTTCCATTTGGTATTGAATCGGCAGAAGTGTCAGGCATTTTGCACACGCGTGCGGACCACAGGCATAGATGGATGCTCCATGCCATGCTATACAGCTCGTTCACGCTCCAATGACATCGCTGTTTTTTTTTTGCCAGAGTGCCGCAAGTACTATTCTTGTAGCATACAAGACTTGATAGGTTCTTGATATGTGTGTGAGGTACCGTTAGAATGTCGCACATTTGATGCCTAAAACGCAGTCCAGTTTTTTGCTTTTGAAATTTTGAATACTGCGTCCAATATTCTCGCCACGGACGCATTCTTTCGTCAATTTTCCATTTGGTATTGAATCGGCAGTAGTGTCAGCCATTTTGCACACGCGTTGGGACTGACAGCGGACCACAGGCACAGATGGATGCTTCATGCCATGCTATACAGCTCGCACACGCTCCAATGACACATTTTATGCGACACCAGACGGACGGAGCGAAAATGAATTTTCAATTACGCATGGATTAATTTAATGCGCAATGTAATATTTATTTGCAACGATATTAATTCGTCATAGGTGGTTGTGTCAAGTATCACGATATTAGTATTAGTATATGTTTAGACTTTTATAAATATAGTTTGTATACGAGTAGAATACAAAGTTTAATCGATGCCAACATTACAAGTATGAGCATTTACAAGAGTAACGAGTATAAGGAATTAAATTCAATAATTTAACTACGCGTTTCGTCAATTTTGTAATCGTTAATTATAAAATTTACAAAAATGCGTAAATTGAAATCAGTTGAAAATTAACATACATAATTTGAAAATCGACAATCTGACCTACTTGATGCGTCACCCCACGTCTTGCTAATTCCTACTACGGCCATGTCTACTCCATTATTTATTTATTTTATTAATGGACTCGACAGTTCGTCATTTGCCAATGTCATGTTACAGAAAATTCAATATATTCAATTATATCTTCCTCCAGGGGAGTCGCAGTAGCGTCTTCACCCTGGGTAGCCGCATCTTCATGTCTTCATCCAGAGGAGACGCCGTAGCGTCATCACTCTGGACGAAGCAGCTCGACAGTCACGTTCACTTCCGAGCTTGTAGCGGGAACTCTTGATAAAAGCTTGAAACTTCAGATCTTGCATAAATAATCCAATAACTTCACCGTACTGTCATTAGCGAACATTCTCTGATTAATTTAACGTGATATTAAATACAAAATAGCCCCTGTAGACATTAAAAGGAAAATTATCAAATAATTTCGCAACCGTCGTTTCCCGCCGTTTTCAAGAGAACCATTACTACCAGCAAGTTAGTTTTTGCTAAAATTGTCTGACAAAAGCCAGCCTCCAAGGAGTAGTAATTAACAGACGTGCCACCCAATCTAGTATACATGAGGGGTACATCTTGGCATAAGGTGGATCCTATTAGAATCATAGAAATTCTAATAGAATCTTTGGGTAAATTACAACATACAAGAACTAATAACGTGAATTAACAGAACAAAGGTTGATCGTACTTAGCAGACTGTGCAACTTCTTTGGTTATCTTGACAGCCCATTTAGATGCATTAGATAGCTACATATAGCATGGTTTTACAAACAATAAGTTATTAAAACTGTGATCTATCTACTCACTGTAATGTAAACGTAACCTTTGTATTGTATATATGGACTTAGTTTAATCGTAAATTCTGTCTGCGCTTTACGGTACCACGCGACATGCGGTCGGGCTTCGTGTCGTGTCGCCCGGTCCGACAGACGACGTGTCGCTAGGCTAGGGTTATTTCATAACCAATAGGGACACGGCGACACGTTTTCTGCTATAGGCGTTTCTGACTAGATTTAGATACTTACTAAGCGTATTTTTACATTGGTCAAGTAATTCTTGAGAAAATAGTGCTAATTCTATAATGCGCACGTTAATATTAGTTGCCTCTAAGCGAGGCATCCCGCTCGCACTTACGCGATGTATCATAGCATATGAGCGACAGTGACAGGTTTGTTTAGTATTCGACTTCTACAGAATTAGCCCAATGTCAACTCTAATGACGTCCATACTTCTCTGTTTTCGACTACACAGTTTACATGTCTCATTTTCCGTAAGAGGGGATTTAATGGAGAACTCTAACACCCCATAACTCCTCATATACCACATTGATGTCGCCCACATTCGGTTCCATTTGTGTGCAATTCCCCCATTATAGCCCGTTTATTCATCGCGAACCATCACACGCCCACTTTGCCTGATTCGGAAAAATGCTCTCGATTCCCTACCACTTTACCACAGTACACTGTCAGCACAGAATTGCAACTTCATACCAATTTTAGGGCTAAGAAGCGCTGAACTTGGGGGTTCATCATCATCAGTCTATTTATATTGGCCCACTGCTCGGGCACAGACCTGCTTACATCGAGGGAGCTGGGGCCATAATCCACCACGCGGGCCCACTGCGGATTGACATGCCTTAGATTTTTTTGTCTTCTACGGCATGCTGGTCCATGATGTTTTTTCTTCACCGTTTTGAGAGCACTCGGTAAATATACGTAAGTTTCTAATGAATGTTTCTAAAGCATATGGATGTCTACTTTTAGGCTGATCGATACATCATAGATAGTCAAAGAAAGTTTTGAATTGGTATGAGTGAAGTTTCAGTTCGGTCTGACTGACAGTTGTACTATCAGTCTTCATACAATTTTGACAGTCGTAAGTGCGTGCTCACGCGGAGTTCGTGCTCAAAACTTGACCTTATTATTATGTGGGGGCTGGAGACTCAGCAAAAATTCCACGTAAGTGGGAATTTTGTGCATTTCCCCCGCGCTGTCTACTCAACCACCGCCTCATTGAAGTAGCGTAGCAGTGTTGCCAGCTGACCAGTTCCAATATTGCAGGTTATCTGTTGTAGGAAGGCTTGTATCCGTCTTTATACCCCATCCCCTTTCGGTATGTGTCGTTATATCGGGTTAAATCGCTAACTCTCGGGTTATCTTTTGGCACAATCTGACGGATGTTTCAGAGACGACTAGCGGTAAAAAAGTTATCACCTCTAATAAAGACATTAATATATTTAATACCGATACTGGCCGCAAAGGTTCATGTGGATCTTCCTTTCTTCCCCCAGAGTAGTCTGGACGAAACAACCCTGGACGAAGGAGCTAAGCAGTCCACGTTCGCTCCTGAGCTAAGCAGGGGATTCGGAGTTCGACTGGTAAAACTTGACAATCTGTTTATGATTTTTTACTGTGACCCCTCGCCATACGCGTCGCAAAGAGAACATTTATGCTTGAATGTGAAAAATTACATTATAAAGGTCAGATTTATGGTGATAGAGCTAGAGTATAACATCGCCTGCGCGGGAGTTGATTATTTACTTCTATTTATATCCCCGGGTTTCGTAGTCCAGTTACATGTAAAAACGACCGTACAAGTTAAGCAACGTTGACCGATGCATGAACCTGGGTGACCTTTAGTGAAATATTCATCTGAACCTGAGAGTACGGTCTAATACAGAGTAAAGTGTACAGGAGAGTTTTTAAGGTTGAGATTATCTCAGACACTTCTTGAGCTATTGCAAGAATTCTTTCACTGTTAGATAGATAAAATTTTAAACTATGTTACCGTAAAATAATTATTACATTCGGTCCAGTAACTACTACTAATGGTTTTGTTGCGAAATTAAAATTATGGTTGGTCCAGAAGGCCTACTACTCTGTAGTCGAGTTTTTGGTCGAAGACAGTCCATCTTAAATTGACATACTACCAATATATTATCATTTGACTAAGTAATTAATTTATTATTGACTAATCTATGATATAGCGTTAATTTTATTCTATACAGTTGTATAATTAATTATTAATATAATTATTGACAGAATTATTTTATGAAATGTATTAACTTGACAATGTATGATTATTACTAATAAATGAATATGAATAATTTTTGAGAAAATCTCAACCTTATTGAGGCCACGTGTACACTTTTCTATGTCTTTGTGTGCTCGGTGAAAAGCCCAGCGGTCTTGCGGAACTATAGTAACATTCCCATTTCTATACTCCATTGCTGGTTTTCAATAGTAGCATAAAAATTCTTGTCACAGCAACCGAGCAATGGATGATAGAATTGGCGTGCTGTCACTGTCAGTACCGAATTAGATCCCGGATTATTGTCGTTCGACAGCAGTCGTAATACCTTTTTTTTCGTGGGGAAATGCTTGTGCACCCGCCGCTTCAGGGGTCGCGACGGGTTTTGTCGGACTCGCACCGTCTAAAACCCCACGGTGGCCTCCTCCGCGCATTGTGGGGAGCTCTAAGCTCTCTGTTGAACTACACCAGAGTTCCCCACACGCTTGCTATACGCACTCCCCGGGCCGCTCCAGGCGGGCCCAGCACGCCCCTGCGCGCTTGGCTGCAATCGTAAGATAATAATAAAGTTGATTTGGTCTCATTCTTATAGCCTATTTAACAATTATGTATTACATTGATATGTTGTTACATTACAGTTTCAGGCTGTTGATCTCATTTAAGAGCCTTCCTAGAGCCAACTAGCGCCGCCAATCTTAATAAAATTGATTATATTGGAAGATATGATTTTATTAAGATTGGCGGCGCTAGTTGGCTCTAGGAAGGCTCTTAAATGGTGCGGCTGGTATTTAAAAAAGGAAGATCCTGTACTATACAAAGTATAAGTACTTACTATACAAAGTATAAGTAAGGGCTAACTTTTAATTTTAATTTAATTAAGGGCTGACGTACAACGTCATGGCGCGGCGTCCGCCGGCGCACGGCGGGCGCCTTGTACCGCGTCTGTGGACGGCGCCGCCCGCCGGCACGAACGCCGTCCGCCGGTAACTTGCGCCGTCCGACAACGGGCACCGGTGGCCGGTGGACGCCGTATCACGCTGCGCCATGTTTTGCACGCCATGCGTTGTACGCTAGCCCTTATTTGTATGTTATATTTACATTATATTGCTGACTTTCTAAAATTATAGGTTAGTAGTAAAACGTATTCCATCCCAACCCTCTTTATATAGTTAAGTAAATTGTTGCAACATAAAATAAAACAGAAAGATATAAAGGATCCCTCAAAAACTCCCCAAAGGCCGCGATGGTCCTTAGGCTAAAACACACGAGCGACCAACTATTGAAGATATAAGGAAATTTAAATGAGTAAATTTAAAAAAAATATATTCATTGTGATCATTCTCCATAGAATCAAAATTTCGACTAATTATACAGACATTCACGAGCATTTTTCTGATTAATTTAACCTTACATTAAAGACAAAAACTACCAATATATACAATTAAATCAAAATTACCAAATAATTTAGCAACTGTTTTGATATATGTATATACAGGGTGTAACGGAAAGGGTATATGAAGCCGAAGGGAGGGTGTTCCGTATCGGTAACTGAACAACTTTTGTTTTACGACTTCGATTTCAGCGAATTTATATTTTGACATAAGTTATGCCCTATGAGTTGCGCAACATCCCCTTTAGTATGTATAATACGATGAAGAATTTCGGTAGGCAGGACGTGGGCCTGTGGTGGCTCAGTTGGAAAGAGCGTGTCACGGAATGCACGTGCACGCTCGCTACACCCGACGGATAAAATTGTATGGAACTTATTTATTGTGATACCATCAATTTGTAACCTACAATTTATTACAATAAATGAAATGACAATGTCCCAGGTTCAAGTCCAGCCCATAACTAGAAATTTTTCATTATTTTAAATTTTTGAAAAGATCTTGATCCTGACCGGCCTACTGCTCATGTGCTTGCACCCTATGTTTTCATAACCCGAACATGTCAAACCGCCCGCGAAGTGTCTGGGCGGTAATCGTGAACATCAATCACAATTTGCAGCTTTATCGATACTTCTGCGAGAGGAATATTGATGGCGCCCGTCACTTGAGATGAGACCGTGTGCCCTACGCTTTTGAATAAGCAAGTTACGATCACTATTCTCACATACTACAGCGGTACCACATCGCAGCAGCAAAAAGTGGCCGATCAGAGGTTACGTGTGTCGTCTCGGGGCAGCTTTTTTGTTGTTATTGTTTATAATAATAATAAAACGTTTATTGCCGAACAACTTAGGTCCATTTTGTGTTAGTAACAGGTGCCTTATCCTATGTTAGTACTTAATCACTAGACTAGTTTTGATGAGGTGTCTCAGAAGCGGGCAATCCCACCTGCCGGCGATGACCTCCAGGAGGCTGTTTAGCGGTAACTACAAAATGTCGCCGTAGTTGCGTTGTGGCTAGAAGTCGCGATGTAACTGCAGTGCAGTGGGTATCGAACACACTGAATTAAACAGCAAAACAGATCAATTTTTTTTATAACTATGAATTAAACAAGCTTATATTTTTATTCCATTTATTTATTTTAATCGTTTTGCGTCAGTTAAGTAGATATGGGTATGGCTCAGTTATGCGGACCGCCACTCGGAAACAGTTGACTGGGTCCATATTCTCGTCGACAATACTGATTTCCACGTCTACTTCAGTCCCCTGAAAGAACAACACACAGGTAACGACTCTATAAGATACAAGAGCTTACAAAAATGTATCTAGCTGTATTAGAGACCACAGACCACTTACCCAATAGACATGAAATTGCAAGCGAAAACTTCTGTCAACGATGAGCGCAATAGGCGAAGCGGGTGCCGTATTAAAACCATGTCGATATCTCTAGGTTACGCAGACACGGCCGCTCCTGTTACAGGTCTATGGGGTAAGTGGTCTGTGTAGTATACAGTCCAGCTGATTTACGACTGTAAGTGTAGGGACACATTATGCGGAAAGTACGCGACGGAATTCACAAAATTGAAGTCAAAATCAGACGTTCTGCTCATAGCCATAACCCTGCTTTCAGCCTGGCAGGAATGAGTCGGGCGTCGAAACAAAAGCGGTTCACCGCTACAGGCTAAAAGCAGCGTTACAACTATAAGCAGAAGTTCTGTTTTTGACTTGAGTTTTGTGAATTCCGTCGCGTACTTTCCGCATAATGTGTCTCTAGACTAATAGTGACGAAACTATCACTTTTGCTTATAAAGAGTACCTAAATACAGCATCTAGTGTAAAAATATACCATTAGGAAGGTTTTATCTAAACTTGGATTCCGTATCTCAAATAACGATCTAATCTATAAAGCACTAGTTGTCCGTCCGAAGTTTTTTCATATTCTAAATTCCGCATGGTGGCCTGTGCAATAAACTAAAAAAAAGTATGTGTGTAATGTATTTACGGAATTCCGAATTGTTATTTCGAATCGAAATCCCTAAACGGTATGGAGTGTATGTAGCCGCCCTTAAAAATGCAGAATCGCGATCCGGATCGCGATAAATATAGATGTGTGGACGTCGCGTAGGACTTACCACTGCGAATACTTCTTCAACATATATCCTCAGCTGTGAGGCTACCTGCGCACCCTGCGCTATTGGGCATGCCCCCACCAGCATTGAGTTGCAGGTGATTGCGCTCTCGCCCAGGTAAAACGGTATCGGTATGGAGATGGCTCCCAGTGACCAGTAAGCAGTGAAGAGAGTTCGCATTGATTCGAGTGGACGAGCTGTAATTACATAAATAATTGTTTTATAGTTATGTCAAATTAGAAATCAATCAATATTCTATTAAAAGCTTTTATTCCACATAACAATAATAAAAATTCTAAATAACTATTATAATATTAACCTAAAAAATATATATAAACTAAACTAAAAACTATATGTACAATAGGTCGGTTGAACTATCTGAACGACTTAGCATTACAGATAGTTCAACCGATCCCCGTTGTCCGGCAACGTGCCCAAAATGCTGGCGGCATTTCCCCTCTGGATCGCTAGGCTGATCCTTTGGGCGAAATACAGGCCAGCATTCTGGTCACGTGTGGACTCCACGAGCCGCCCCGACAGGTCTTTATATATCTCCATGGCTCCCGGCCCCCACGGACCCAGCGTCTCTACCCCAAACGGCACAAATAGGTAGCCTCTGTCGAGGCCACTATATTTGCGCCGCTTGAGGGATTCAGCCACTGCAGCAGCGCCACTCGCCCGTTGTGATGTTTCAGGAAGATGGGAAGGTGCCAGCGTATCCACGCATGTGGCATCCCAAACCAAGGGCCTTCCCATCTTCCAAGGAATGAGAGTCATTCCGTCAGGCCTTTTTCCATCATCGCGCATTAGCCCATTCGGCTCTAATACTGCGGCGACGTTTGAACTTCCAAAGGCCCGACGGATGATATCATTTATTGCGCTGTGGCGAGCAATGCGGCCAGCGCTCCTGCTGCAGCTGAGTCCGTGGTGGCCGAGGCGGTCAACCTTCTCTCCGCATGTACACCTGTGTGGCGCTACACAGGGAGCACCGATGCGTAACGATATGGCTGAACGGAAGGTGGTATTGTCAAGCATTGTTCCCAATTGTTTCGATGGAAGCGCCTGCAACCAAACGCCTGATTCCCAGCGAGAGCAAGAAGGCGGGCACGCTCTGTGAGGTTGGTGGACGTATCTAAAAGATTGTTCCGTACCAGCTCACACAGCGGCCCGTCCCACTGTCTCTGTGAGGTCAAGCATTTGGGCAGGCTACTACTCGGGCAGGCTATTTTCCATGCATTGATGGCCTCGGTTAGGTAGGAAATATCACTCGTGTTAAAAGTTTTTGACAGAATAGAGTTTACTAGAAGTTGAGTGCTCATAACCGAGGACAAAAATGCAGGTAATGAAACACAAGAAATTTTTCTGATGCCGAGGCCTCCCAACCGGATCGGTAGGGAAGCTTGGCACCAGGTACGATCGTCCAAAGTGATGTTGAGAATGGTGGTGAGCGTATCCTTCACGATGCTGTCCAACTTGTGTTATATTCTATTATAGTATTCCTTTGTTTTGGTTCTCTTGAAAATGGCGGAAAACGACGGTCGCGGAATTATTTGATAATTTTCCTTTTAATGTCTACAGCGACTATTTTGTGTTTAATATCACGTTAAATTAATCAGAAAATGTTCGCGAATGACAGTACGGTGAAGTTATTGGATTATTTATGCAAGATCTGAAGTTTCAAGCTTTTATCAAGAGTTCCCGCTACAAGCTCGGGAGTGAACGTGACTGTCGAGCTGCTTCGTCCAGAGTGATGACGCTACGGGGCGGCGTCTCCTCTGGATGAAGACAAGACGCGGCTACCCAGGGTGAAGACGCTACGGCGACTCCCCTGGAGGAAAATAGAAGACTATTGAATATATTGAATTTTCTGTAACATGACATTGGCAAATGACGAACAGTCGAATCCATTAATAAATAAAATAAAATTCCTTTGTTTTCCTTCAGAGGAGTCGCCGAAGAGTCTTCTTCCCTGCAGGCTGCATCACAGCCGTGTCAGGCACGACTGTGACACTGATCAGGCAGTGCCTGTCCAGCGCGACGCTGACTAAAGTAGAAAGGTTTATAAAATAGTTTATAAATAATTAAGTACCTAATAGTTTTCCATAAATATGATAGAGATAAAAGGGTATTGGGTATTTTGTTTCTATGTCTAGATTCCTGTATTAATTAATCAGATAAAGATACTAACGTGCGCTGAATATGATGTCAAAGACAGCGTCCTGCTGTTGCGGCAACGAGCACGGTGGGGTCACGCAGCCATGGACACCGGTGTAGAGCGGCAACTCCCCGGAGTTATGGGTGCCTGGTATGTACATGAATAATTATATAAAGCTTTGCTCGGCAAAGTTGAGGGGTCTATAGTATGACCGTCTAAATCAGTCTTCGCCTGCGCGGTACAGGGATGCGGGGGTAGGACGACAACGGGGACCGAGAGAGGTGCGGGGGCGGGCGCGCGAACAGAAATGTATTGTAACAGAAATGCGCCTGCCGCCCGCACCTCTCTCGGTCCCCGTTGTCGTCATACCCCCGCGTCCCTGTACCGCGCAGGCGAAGACTTATTTAGACGGTCATACTATAGACCATGTGGCCGGAGACCAGCACGCTAGAGTGATGCGGTTGGCGGAATCCTCAGCGTGCGTTTGAAGACGCTGTGAGAAGAGTCATTGTGTCTCCTGGTGCCAGTTGATACATGCCAAGACGGCACCTGCTGTTGAGGGTCACGATCCTCAGCACTGAGGCAACGATTGTTTGACGAAATGTTTTCCTTCATGAGTAGAATAGAAATGAAAATATAATGTGACTACCTTCATTGCTTGACTATATTTCAGGCAAATTATTAATTGTTTTTGTCATCATTTTCTACTACTCTCGCTAGTTTCTTCTGATTATTATTATGCAATATGAAATCTGTAACCAGTCCCCCACGTAATTATAGATACAGCATCAATGTACATGTTTTAAGGGGGCAAACTTGGGGCAAAGCTCTATAGAAATGCGGCAACGTCATTTGCTAACGAAAAAGCAACTGTCAATCCCATATTTTTTCTATCAGTTCTGCTATAGCGGTAACAAAAGTCAATGCAACTTTGCCAGAGGCTAGATATCTTTAGAACATATTAAATTAAAAAGCTGTTATATATACTTACATTGCCTGATTCGATTATCCCTTAACACAGATCCCTGACTTTTCGAAAAAGTCAGAATCGCAAAAATGACAATGCCAGATTCTGTCCCACCGCATGATGTACAAGATAACAAATAAGTAAATATAAAAATATCTCAGTTTTTTATTAAAAATATTGGTTTAAAATAAAGTTTTGTATAAGTTGCGCGTCGAAAAATCAATTTTAAACGTTTTCCTCTTATTTTTTCCGCTAATCATTCATTGTAACGTAACATGTTTTTTTTATTGTGGGCCCACCATCAGACAATGTAACAGATAGTGCTGAGTGTTAAACATTAAGAAATCGAAGCGAATTATTCGTTATTTTTGTTATAATTTTCTACTACTCTCGCAACTCTTACTGTTTATGATTATGCAATATGAAATATGCAATCAGTCCCCAACAAAATCACAGGTACAGCTTCAATGTACACGCAGTTTTGTATAGGTGGGGCAAAGCTCCATTGAAATCTGGCAATGTCATTTGGCTAGGGGGCAGATATGTTTTAGAACATTAATTAAAACGCTGTTAAAATGTACTTACATTGCCTGATTCGATTATCCCTTAACACAGATCCCTGACTTTTCGAAAAAGTTAGAATTGCGAAAAATAAAACTATTGGCCGAAACATCGTCCTTTCCAACTAAACTCAAAAGACAAAACTGTTTGTGATACTCGATTTCTTACAACTATATATAAAAGAACCGCTATCTTTCGATCTAAGTGAGTGATATTTGATAATATACAATGACTTTGTATTGACATTCCTAGGGGTGTTCCAAGATCTATAACTAAATAACTTGTGATTTATGTGACATGTGAAAATATTTAGTTCAATTGATCCATTGCTATACTTAGATAATTACTGACTAGATATATAAATCAAAATAGGTACTTACTTTAATATTCGTACACCAAATGGTTGAGTAAAAGGACAATAACGTTAGCTTAAGATCTAATGTGTATACTACTCTCGAACGAATAAACGAATTTCATTTCATTTCATTTCACTTAATAATAAATGGAGACAAGATTTCGTCACGACCGTGATTCGAACCAAGGACCGCGCCATTTCGTGGCACGCTCTAATTCCAACAGAACTACCGTGACTCGTAGGTCAGGTACTCATTTTTCTCCATTTATTATTTAGAGTTTCGTTTCGCGAATATGCAAGAAAATATCAAAACGTAACTTCATTGCATACAAAATGTCACTGCTGTTGCAGAATGAAAGAAAAGTATGACTGCCATATTCTGCGACGCTGTTTTTAGCTTGTCTTTATAGCCGTTCGTCCATTTGTGCTAACAGCAGATCAAGTATAACACTTTTAACTTTGGACCGTTCTTATTATCAGCGTCGTAAGATTTAAAATCGTACTGCAAGTTTTACCATTGATTTGCTGTTGCCCGTACGTAGTAGACTTTTATTAAACACCGCTATAGTATGACCGTCTAAATCAGTCTTCGCCTGAGCGGTACAGGGATGCGGGGGAAGGCGACAACGGGGACCGAGAGACGTTGTCGCCTTCCCCCGCATCCCTGTACCGCGCAGGCGAAGACTGATTTAGACGGTCATACTATAGTGTTTCGCTAGAGCTTCGCACGGTTGATAAATATTGCCCAAATTACATAGGGATAATGTAGCATTCTGATGGTGAAAGAATTTTTGAAATCGGTCCAGTAGTTTTTGAGTTTAGTCGTTACAAACATACAAAAATACAAATATTTCGCTTTATAATAGTAGTGTAGATTTTTAACTTGGATACTTGTATGGTCTCTGCCTCTACCGTCTCATCAACTTACTAGGTAGGTACGGTGGGACACAGAGAAATGTGTACAGGAGAATTTTTAAGGTTGAGATTTTTTCAAAAACTACGTAACCTATTGCAAAAATTATTTCACTGTTTGGTAGATAAAAGTTAAAACTATGTAACTGTAAAAGAATTATTAAATTCGGTCCAGTAGTTTTGGAGAAAATCCCTTATTGAGGCCCCCTGTATACTTATCTCTGTCTTCGACTGTACGTAGGTACCCATCTTGAATTGGTCGCGGTTCGTGCGTCGGGGGTTTTGAGTAAACAACTAAGTTGGTCGCGTTTCGTGCGTTTTATGAAAACAATAAAAAACTACCTCCACTATTGGTCGCGATTCGTGCGTTTAATAGTTTGGTGATCTGGCTACCTACGTTAGGAAGTATTACCATAGAGTTACAAAAACCGTTAAATTGTCAAAGGTTTAAGAGAGTTCTGTCGCGACGCCGCCGCCGCTAGTAGCGCTGCTCATGGGCGTACCCAGGTTCTTTTTATTGCAAGGAGCCTTAGGTACTCTGGCGACGATGACCGTAGGTACCTTCACGTGACCCTGAACTAGTTTGCCGTCCTTTATTAGATATAGATAGATAGCAAATCATCTTTAAAAAAATATCTATTCTAATCTATAAAACTTTATCACTCGATTACTAAAAACGATTAAAACATTTAACTGATAATCAGTAAATTACAGCGCTATTTTAAAGATTACTGGATAAATCTACTTGCTCATAGAATTGCGATGTATATTAGGTAACTTCTCTAATGCATCAGGCAACACTGAAGGAACTGATTGGTTCACCTCATCATTGTGAAAATAAAGTGATCCGATCTAATAATGTGAAAATAACTATACAATAATCTCGAAATGTGGTGCTGGAGAAGAATGCTTGGAATATCATGGACTGAATTTCGTACAAATGCATCCATCCTACAAGAATTGGGCATCAAGCAGCGTCTATCCTCTGTAGTTCAGGCTCGCATTCTGACGTTCTTTGGACACGTGTCTCGGCGTGGAGTTGAATCAATTGAGCGACTGGTGGTCCAGGGCAAGGTTGACGGTACCCGAGCGCGCGGCAGGTCGCCATAGCGATAGACGGACCAGATCAGGGCAGCTGTGGCCGATCCTTTACACGTCTGCACCAGGAGGGCAGCCGTCAGAGACGAGTGGCGACGTGTTGTGAGGCGGGTCACTGCGACTGAAATAACGACCACGACCACTCTGCCAAGAGTGTAACGACTGAGAAGAAGAAGAATCACAGAAAAGCTTAAAATGTTAGTAGTTTTTTGTTTACAAAATAAGACACTTGATTTTGGTTTCACAGTAGACTAGCTAGAGTATGAATACGAAAACCAAACCAAATGTCATGATTTTTGCCTAAAATGCACCCTATGTCAGATAATCTAGACTTCATCAAAATTCTACAATTCTTTTTTGCCTTCGTTGACTTAGAGGGAAACTAGTGAATAAAATGTGTATGGGATTGACATATCAAAAAAGCAAATATATTAGAGAGTATTAGATAAACTAGCGTTAACAAAGGTCGATATTACTTGTCTAGGTCCTCAGGAGATGGCAAAGAAACCAATAGTCAATATAAAATACCAAAGGTAGAAGAATAGGAAGAATGTACACGTTTGTGCCCTTTGCGGTTGAGACGGCGGGTCCTTGGTTAGCGGAGGCCAGGGAGTTTGTGCGTGGCATTGGGCGGCGAATGCGGGACCTCGGTCTCGGGCCTCGCTCTGAATCGTTCCTGATGCAAAGGCTGTCCATAGCCATACAGCGCGGTAACGCCGCTGGTATTAGGGCACCTTTGCATCGGGAACGATCAGAGGGGTCTTATTCGAGTAAGTTTTTTTATTATTATTTTGGCATGTATGTGCTTTTGTAATAAAATTTAAAGAAAGAACCATTTTAGTAACATTTTTATCTTACTAAAATTGTTTTGCATAATAATTTATTGTTATTAAACTATCACTATTTTAATTTTAACTAATGAACAATTTGTATTCTTAACATTATGAAATAAAGAGGAATTGCCATTGATCTCCTATAAACAACTAGATACACAGTCTGTCTTCTAAAAATCTCCGAGCGCAAAGAAGGTCCAAACGGATAAATGCTCATTTGATTTATTGGACATTATTTGGACGTTAACAATGGTTTATTTGGACGTTTTTTAAATTGTTTTAGTAAGACCTTCGTGTATCTAGTTGTTTATAGGAGATTAATGGGAATTGCTTATTGATTTATTTATTTCAATCGTTTCGTCTCAGTTCAGATATGGGTATGGCTCAGTGATGTTGATAGCCACTCGGAAACAGTTGACGGGGTCCAGGTTCTCGTCGGCAATTCTGATCTCAACGTCAACTGCAGTCCCCTGTAATAGAATAACCTTGTTTTAGGAACTTTATTAATTTTAAAATAAAGAAATCAGAACATGGTGAAAAAATTCTTGCCGTGACCAGCCCCTATAACCTTTCTCAAAACAATGAAATTATACCATGTCATGTCGCGTCAAACAGAGACGCCGCTACACCAATGCCATAGCACTGTCCCTTTCACGGCCGCTATGACATGGTATGATTTGATCGTTTTGAGATTTCATCTGAGCCCCTTCGTGCCTCGGAAAGCACGTTAAGCAGTTGGTGCCGGTTGTTGTCGCTTGACAGCAGTCGTTAGGCCACGTCAAAGGCCTAGGGCGGCCTTAATAACTTTGACAAATAGGTATGGTCACTAAACCACACGAGAAAATAAAAGAAGAATTTCAATGGACCTTTGCCCCACCTACAAAACTACGAGAGCATTGAAGCTGTACCTATCATTTTGATGGGGACTTATTACAGGTTTTATATAGCATAATCACAATCAGTAGGAGTTGCGAGAGTAGGTAGTAGAAAATTATAACAAAAACAATAATTCGCTTCGATGTCATACTATTTTCTGAATTCTTAATTAAGCTGTTTTTTTTACTCGCAACTTGTACAAAACTTTATTTTAACCCAATAATTAAAAAAAAGGAAATATTTTTACATTTATTCCTTATCTTGTTCATCATGCGGTTGATGGTGGGGCAGAATCTGGCATTGTCATTTCATTTCATTTTCAGTAACACTTACCACTGGGAATACGTCTTCAACGTATATCCTCAGCTGTGCAGCCAGCAGGGTGTCCCCCTCCACCGGACAGGAGCCGACCAGCAGTGAGTTGCAGGTCAAGGCGCTCTCACCCAGGTCAAATGGTATGGGTATGGAGATAGCTCCCAGAGGCCAGTAAGCAGTGAAGAGAGTCCTCATTGTAGACATTGCGCGGGCTGTAATTTAATAATTACAGGTTTAAAAATACAGTGCAACGTAGGGGTCCAGGTTAGATTCGAAAACGTCTTAAACAAAACTGGTTCAAATTGATTAAAATAAATATCTGTTGAAACATTAAGGATGCAGCTACAAATTAGCCCTAATTTTTTTTAATGACTTTTGTTTTAGATTTAAAAAATATCGTCTTCTTTCAACAAATTACAATTTTCGACGAAATATACCTTTTTTTACCCAGGTAAAACATGCCAACCACGTACCACCACGCCCGGGGGAGCGTGTTGATTATGTCGGGCTCACCGCCCTGAAGGGGCGGAATACCGACTAAATATCCTGGGGTGTTCCACGACGAAATATACCTACCCTTTTGGGTATCAATATCAACAGCAAACGAATCAAATTATTAAAATTCAGTGTTACTGAGACCAGTTACAAATTATTTTTATATCATTCAAATCCAAAAACATTGTTGTTTTTTACGCGCAAATCTTCCATACGAGCTGCGCCCGGGCCAGCGTTGTTCCTGATACGGCAATTGCCGTAATATACGGGTTTCAGGTTTTACCCCTCTTACCGCGAACTCTTATAGCAGGATTACTTCAATAATACTTTATAATTTCGTACAGTCGAAGACAGAGATAAGTATACAGGGGGCCTCAATAAGGTTGAAATTTTCTAAAAAACTACTGGACCGAATTTAATAATTATTTTACAGTTACATAGTTTTAACTTTTATCTATCACACAGTGAAAGAATTTTTGCAATAAGTCAAGTAGTTTTTGAGATAATCTCAACGTTAAAAACTCTCCCATACACCTTTCTCTGTGTTCCACCGTACCATGACGCCCTTTATAAGCTTACTTTAAGGTCGTCATGGTACAAAGTAATCCTGCTATAAGAGGTCATGGTAAGGGGGCTGCTTTTTAATTATCAAATGTCAATCTCATCCATTTTTCTTACTAAATTATTCCACTAACGTTAACGAAACCAATGCCACTTGTCTGGGGGCTGTAAAGATACTAACGTGCGCTAAATATGATGTCGAAGACAGCATCCCGCTGTTGTGGCAACGAGCACGGTGGGGTCACACAGCCATGGATACCGATGTTTAGCGGCAACTGTCCGGCGTTATGGGTACCTGGTACATGAATAATTGTTATCAGTATCTTTTTATGTCTTGAAAGGCAAGGTCTATAAAACTGTCGTCAGACCAGCTATGATGTACGGTGCGGAGTGCTGGGCTACCAAATAGGTGCACGAGCAGCAGTTGCACACAGCTGAAATGATGATGCTTAGATGGGCCGGTGGGGTTACACGTCTGGATAAAATCCGCAACGAATATGTCAGAGGCTCTTTCAAGGTAGCGCCCATTGCAGAAAAGCTCTCGGAGAACAGGCTTAGGTGGTATGGACACGTGATTATTACGCCGTAAAGAAGGCACTAAACATACCAACTAAGCCTAGGGGCAGAGGCAGACCACCTGCTACGTGGTGGTCCAGTATCGAGAGAGAGATGAAGGCTAGAGAACTCCCACAGTCGACAACTCAGGACAGGTTGTCCTGGCGCAGAAGTACGAGGAGGCCCGACCCCAGATAAACTGGGAAGGGGGCACGGCAAAGAAGAGTATCTTTTTATGTCTCCACTGCTGGGGCACAGACCGTCCCTCGTTTCGAGAGGGCTCGTGCCATGATCCACCACGTGGGTCCAATACGAATTGCTGGTTTATATAGGTAGTTTCGCCTCTACATAATAGGTGTCAATCAAGTAATTTTTTGAAAAATCTCTATCTTAATGACTCTACTGTGCGTACCTATAAGTACATTTCTTTGTACCGTACAAAATCTAAATTTTACACTGAGTTGAGTATAATGTAATGCTAGACTCTATACCGAAGCCCAAATCAAGTGTCTTATTTTGTAAACAAATATGATCGTGTAATTACATGTTGTGATGTAACACTGAAGGAACTGATTGGTTGAACCTGTTCATCATTGTGAAAATAAAGTGATCCGCTCTAATAATGTGAAAATAAATATGCAACAATCACAGAAAAGCTTAAAATGTTAGTGTTTACAAAATAAGACACTTGATTTGGGCTTCGGTATATGTAAGGGAGCGCGATAGCTCAGTGGTTGGGCCAATGAACTTGCAATACGGAGGTCCCAGGTTCGATTCCAAGCCAGGGCAGCCATGTACCAATGAGTTATCCTCGGTTTTTTCGACGGAAAAACTTACGTACATTTACCGAGTGCTCTCAAAACGGTGAAGGAAAAACATCGTGATGAAACCTGCATGCCGTAGAAGAAGAATAAAAATCTAAGGCATGTGAATCCGCCAATCCGCAGTGGGCCCGCGTGTTGGATCATGGCCCCAGCTCCCTCGATGTAAGGGAAGGTCTGTGCCTGAGCAGTGGGGCAATATAAATAGACTGATGGTGATGATATGTAAGATATCACTTTTTAAACTTTCACGGTTTGTATACAATATATTAATTAGATAAAACGGGAATTACAAATATCAACAACTTTTCTCAACGCAGTCAGCGAACACAAAAGAGGGTAGATCGTTTTGTGTCACCCTTCTGGCGTTCAACACTCACCGACTTCATTCTACTCGTGACCATGATGGCTGTAATGCTGTCGAAATATCGAGACATCAATAATAAATGTTTAACACGGTAATTCCCGTTTTATCTAATTAATATGTAAGATAATACATAGACTATACTTACACTGTCTGAATCTGGTATTTCTGAACACCGACGCCTGACTTCCCGAAAAAGCAAGGATTGCAAGAATCAAAACGACTGACCGATACATCGTAGATTCTTTATTATTATACTTCTAAAGACCCAATAATTAAAATGCAGGATTCACTAAATCTCTTCAATTATATAGAAAAAAAGAACCTTTATCTTCTAATCTTAGTCTGCATCTATTTGATAATAAGTATACAAGGTTCGCGTGATCGTCTCAGGGGTGTTACAAAATATCTATGTATATAACTAAAAGATTTTTGCGTGTCTATAACCTCAGAATTTATTTTATGTATTACTATATGAATAAAAAGAGAACCAAAGTGATGACCAATTCCAAAGACCCTTTTAGCATAAGCCTCGATGGAGAAACACTGGATACTGTAGACAGCTTCACCTACCTGGGCATGACTTTATCCGTCAAAACTGGCCAAGCTGAAGAAATAGACAGACGAATATCTAACACCTGGAGGCGAGCTGTGGACGCGACTGACGGCTGAAAGAAATACCTGGAAGAGGATGGGGGGGGGGGGGGGGGGGGGGGGGCTTCGCCCAACAATGGGATGACCTATAATTAATAATAATAATAATTTTCCAACAATATTTAATATAATAATAATTTGACTAAGCTATATGACGTAATGATAATTGTGAATTGTAATTATTTGTAATTAAATTATAGGAGGGCTTTAATAAATAAATATAAATAATTATTATTGTTCGGCGTAGAAATTCAAATGAGGAAAAATTCTAGCCGTAGACAGTACTTGAACCTGGACTGGACTGAATGGAATGACTAGGTCACAGGTTCAAGTCCTGTCCACGGCTAGAAAATTGTCAAAAAAGAAGAGATTTACATTTGTAAATCTCTTCTTTTTTCATAGAGTAGGAATATTATGTATTATTTAGTTGTAAGTATCGATCTCCGACGCGTGGCACCGACGTGTATCAATGACCTCATTTAATTATTAATTAAAGTTTTTATTATGTACGCAAAAATGCTTAGGTTTAAGTATATAAGTAGAATGCACACACTTATTAGTCGCCTCTAAGCGAGGCGTCCCGCTCGCTCTTCCACGACGTAGCATATGAACAACGGTGACTACTTACTTAGGCGTTTAGGACCAGCCCCCTTACCATGAACTCTTATAGCAGGATTAAGTCAATAATACTTTGTTATTTCGTACCATGACGACCTTAAAGTAAGCTTAATAAGATCGTCATGTTACGAGTTCATGGTAAGTGATTGGACTTAGTGACCGCTACAGAATTAGCTAGGTACATTGTGTAACACCCCTGAAAACGATTACCTACGCAGACCTTGCAAATTATCAAAGATGTCTAACAGATCAAAAGATAACGGTTCTTTTTCCATATAATTGAAATGATTGAACGTAAATAATAACATATGATACAAGACTTACTTGATACTCCTGACCGTGATACCTGACGTTGATCAAATTAATGTGGACCCATCCTGTCGAGGCGTTATGTTATAGCTATGTCAACCCTCAGGGCGACAGCGGCAAATTTTACCATCAATCTGAGATCTGACCATCAATCTGAGATCTGACCATCAATCTGAGATCTGACCATCAATCTGAGATCTGACCATCAATCTGAGATCTGACCATCAATCTGAGATCTGACCATCAATCTGAGATCTGACCATCAATCTGAGATCTGACCATCAATCTGAGATCTGACCATCAATTTGAGATCTGACCATCAATCTGAGATATGAGATCTGCCCATCAATCGGAGATCTGACCATCCATCTCAGATCTGATCAACGGGAATAAAACTGCCCGTTGGCCAGACTAGGTCAAACTAGTCTGACCAACGTTGGCTATTTTTTTTTGGGCATATCGTGTCGATATCCTGATCAATCATCGATTATAGGTTGGAGGAGGCCACAAACTACATAGGTACACACACGAAAAACATTACCTTATTTCCTCAGTCGGGTAATAAAAAGTTTAAACAAACATACCCTATTTATCACTCAATCACGGAAAAATAATTACACACCCAACTGATAATTTAATAAATAACAACTCTATCTTGCAGATATCTATTATACAAAAAGTACCTCACATTTGTATTAGGGAATTGATTTAACAAACAGCTGGGTAAAAACAGGTGTATTGCAGGTGTGAGATGCAGGTGTTATGAAGCGAATTAAACTGAAATTCCTTAATCTTCTTGTTTGTTCTGAAACATATGGTTAATCCTATTATCATTACCATCAACACCTGTTGTGCCGTAGGATCTATTATTAGATATTGTTTTATTAATGAACTCGACATTTTTTATCTACCAATTTCATGTTACAGAGTACTTACTTCCTAAGACCTGTATTTCTTTCTTATTTCCTAAACTGACAATTTAGGAACCTAAACTGAATCGCTATAAGAGGTGAGATTAACCCTGCTGTCCAAGGGTTCATGGTAAGGACCATGAACTCTTATAGCAGGATTACCTCAATAATACTTTGTTATTTCGTACCATGACGACCTTAATAAGCCTACTTTAAGGTCGTCATGGTACAAAGTATTATTGAAGTAATCCTGCTATAAGAGTCATGGTACGAAATAACAAAGTATTATTGAAGTAATCCTGCTTAAGACTTCATTGTAAGGCCCTCTGTCAATCTCAAGAGTGAGCCAGAAGATGAGCGGAGTGAAGAGCACGGAACAGTGCCTCCATATTTACATACTTGTCATCTTACGAATTTTTGAAATTTTTTGGCAGAGAAATAAAATTTATAGTATACTTAGTTTTAGTATTTTTAACTTAATTACTATTAAAAAGTCTCTGTTCAAGTTCTCTTGAAATTATCGCAGCGCATGGGCGATTATTGTACAGTACAAAACACGCCCGATCACGCTGCTGTCAGCGGCCGGCCAACAGGCCACGAGTGTATGTAACAACGAATTTTATTATTTGTGGATTTTTGCATTAAAAATTAAGGCTACGTTTATATTTGGGATCCGTTTGGGTTTTCGATGCTTGGGTTTAGGATTCCGATGGGTCCGTATTTTGGCATCAATGTCGTGTAGGTAATTATTATCACCCTTGAGTCTCTCGTCATTTATCAAACAAAACCACACCCTGTACTTATATATAGATACTAGGTGTTGCATGGTGCGCGGGCCGCGCGCGGCCCGCGAGACTGCTTTGTTTTCGTGTTGTAGGCGCCGCAACTAAATAAATATTATCCGTATTGTTCGCTGTGCAAATAATTCGTGCAAGTCCATCCACTAATTATATCAAGCACCGCCCGAAAGTTGCAAGTTCAAAACTCTGTGAAAAACATTTATTTCGAAAAGAATTTTCTCATTTAAAGTAGGTTTTTTTGTTGTGATTTTTAAAGCAAGCAACGCTCGAAATGCCCGTATGCCAGAAACTTAAAGAAAGTTTTTCGAAACCCAAACGTAGCTAGCTGTACACAATTTCCATAACTTTGTTCATAATTCGAAAGGCAAGGGCTTTCAGCCTTTGGTAGCGTGGGGACGCTCCGGGCTTCGCCCTTCGCGGAGCTCGGCCTGTGGCCTCGCAGCTCGGCTCGGCCTTCGGCCTCGCAAAAGTTACTTGGAATATGGGGAGTTGTTTCTGCTTGAGAAGGGGACGCTTCGGGCTTCGCCCTACGCGGAGCTCGGCCTATGGCCTCGCAAAAGTTACTTGAAGGGTAGGGAGTTTTTTTTCTGCTTGGCAATGGGACGCTTCGGGCTTCGCCCTACGCGGAGCTCGGCCTACGGCCTCGCAGCCGGCTCGGCCTTCGGCCTCGCAAAAGTTACTTGGAATATGGGGAGTTGTTTCTGCTTGGCAAGGGGACGCTTCGGGCTTCGCCCTACGCGGAGCTCGGCCTATGGTCTCGCAGCACGTTGTTGCCTTTAAGTTGCCTATACATTATTTATTATACTTAGGTATTGTGTATATACAAATCCGGCGACCCCAAGAAGGCAGTGGGTACAGAGGTCCTGTCCCGCTGCAGCCAAGTGCTGCGAGTGTGCTGGGCCCGCCTGGGGCGGCCCGGAGAGTGCTATCAGCAAGCGCGTGGGGAACTCTGGTGTAGTTCAACAGAGAGGCCAGAGCTACCCACAATGCGCGGAGGAGGCCACCGTGGGGTTTTAGTCGGTGCAAGACTAAGTCCGACATAAGGGCTAGCGTACAACGTCACGGCGCGGCGTCCGCCGGCGCACGGCGGACGCCGTGTACCGCGTCTGTGGACGGCGCCGCCCGCCGCGCCGGCACGACGCCGTCCGCCGGTAGCTTGCGCCGTCCGACAACGTGCACCGGGACGCCGTAACACGCCGCGCCATACCCCGAGGCGGCGGGTATGCATAAGCATTTCCCCACGAAAAAAATGGTATTGTGTATGAAGAATAAACGAAATGAGTCTCGAATAAATGCGCATTTTGGAATCGGCACAAGAATGTGCAGTTCTACACCAAATTAATATTATAATGTAATTATTTTCCGGAATCAAAGGTAGAGAATATATATTATTAGTAAGTAAGTAGGTACAAAGTTCAACGCAGCTTCGGGGTCGTCCATTAATCACGCGAGGCTTGAAATCGTTTTTCGGATAAAATCACGAAATATCACAAGGCTGCTCTGTATTGAGATATCACATGTAGATAATATTTATTTTAAATGATAAATGGAGAAAAAATTTCATCACGCGGTCGTGGTCGTGCAATCCCGGTGGATTCGAACCCGGGCCTCGCCATTCCGTGGCACGCACGATGGCTCTGTTGGAATAGAACGTGCCACGGAATGGCGAGGCTCCGGGTACGAATCCCGGTCGTGATAAAAAAAAATCCTATAATTTTATTCACAATAAAGTAGGTAATATTCTGAAAATATTTAAGATCTAAGTATTGTAAGTAAGTATGTACACATGAAGTGTAACACTTTGGACTTTAGACCGTTCTTATTATCTGCGTCGTAAGGGCTCAGACAGACGAGCGACAGTGCGTCGCTGATGTGTCGCGGGGTGTCGCAGAGGGTCGCGGACAGCTTACATCCCTCCGCGAATGGTGTCGCTCGTCTGTCTGAGCCCTCAGACGACAACCATTGATCTGTTGTGGTCACTTGTGGTCCGTCACAGACCACTTACACCATAGACCTGTAATAGGAGGGCGCCCGTTTCTGCCTTCGCGACACGTGTAACCTAGAGATATCGACATGGATTTAATACGGCACCCCTGCCCCCGCTTCGTGTATTGCGCTCATCGTTTGACAGAATTTTTCGCTTGCAAATTTCTACCGATTTCATGTCTAAGGGGTAAGTGGTCTGTGTTGTCCGTACTATGAAAAAAAATTGCCCATGATTTTGGGGGCGTGGTTCAAAAACCTCGCGTGATAAATAGACGCCCCCTTAACATTGCATAAAGTGACTAAGTCATGAGTCATGTCATATACCTTCATTGTCGCCTAGGTACATATCCGTTCTCTGTTATCAGATCCCACCAGGAGTTTATCTGGTAAACTAAATGTGCCCACCAAATATTATTGATAACGACCCTTTAACTAATATATAAACCCAACAAACAATGATAGCGCCATTATAATCAGCAACAATGTTCCGATCAAGCGTGTTGATTGCTGTTTACCTGGTAGCTGTAAGGAGTCAGGAGCCGACAGAAGTTAGCCAATGTAAGTGTCGCTCCGTTGCTTTGCCACTGACGCTCCGTTGCTGCATTCAGTCTGTAATTTTTCATAGAGTTTCATCATACCTTGAGTACAACCTCTGCCACTGCCGACCGCTGCTTTTTAGGGTTTCGGACCTCAAGAGGAAAAAGAGGAACCCTTTGGATCACTTTGTTGTGCGTCCGTTTGACTGTCTGTCTGTGAAGATGTATATCTCAGAAACTCATGGACGGATCAAGTTGAAATTAATACCAAATACTCAGGTCTGCAAACTCATGCAGACGTAAAAAAATCAAATTTCTAGATCAACGCAATCAAAAGATATGGCCGTTTATATTAATTAGATAAAACGGGAATTACCGTGTTAAACATTTATTATTGATGTCTCGATATTTCGACAGCATTGCAGCCATCATGGTCACGAGTAGACTGAAGTCGGTGAGTGTCGAACGTCAGAAGGGTGACACAAAACGATCTACCCTCTTTCGTGTTCGCTGACTGCGTTGAGAAAAGTTGTTGATATTTGTAATTCCCGTTTTATCTAATTAATATGTACACACCGTGAAAGTTTAAAAAGTGATATGGCCGTTTATGTCGCATTTTCTTTCATATTTGTAAGAAAATGCATGAAAACAAAAACCTATGATGATCAACTAATGATATATAGGTACGGCATGATATACTTATAGATAGGCAAGTATAGGTTGACATGTAGTTTTTTTACTAACAGACATGGAAAGGATCTTTTGAGTGCTACCTGGCTATAGATGGACAGAATTTTATGGCCTTTTTGTTCTACTTATAGAGATAATTACACAGTGGACTGTCTCAGGTTAAGACGCTAAATGGTTGTCAAAAGCAAGAATGAGACACAAGATGCCCCGCAACGGCGGAATGAAGAGCACGGCGCAGTGCCTCGATATTGTATTCTCGATATCATATTTTTATGAATTTTGGATGAATTTTGGCAGGGAAATAAAAATACGCCATCAAAAATCAGATTTTTTTTTAAACAAGCTCTCGTATTTATAGTACCCTACATTGGTATATATTTTGTATGAATAGCTATTTCGGTTTAGATATAATTTTCATTTTAAAAGACATGGAAGGGTATGTTTGCGATTTTTTTTCTATCGAGCGAAGTTTGTCCAATCGGCATCGGTATTCATCAGTGTCTAAATAGACACCCCAAGATTGTTTTAAGTACCTATATTTTTTTCAGACGTTTAATTTTAACCAAAAAACTGAAAACACGCGCATACGAAGCCTAAGTAGGTATATCACTAACATCACGGATGTTAATTGGAATATCTAAAAACGTTTTTTTAAAGATCTATATCGTACGTTTATTTAAATATCTTTCTCTACTTATATATAGATAATAATTTTATGGAAGCTGCTTCAATTTATTGCGTTTACGGGATACTTTTTATTTTTATTTACCGCTATGCTTTCCAGGTGTCAGTCACGCGGGTGAGCTGCCAATCTTCGTGAGCATCGAAGGCTGCGTGACCCCACCGTGCTTGCTGCCACAGCTGCAGGATGCGATCTTCAACATGGCCTTCCAAGCACGTTAGTATCCATCGTGGAGTACCGCAGCCCAAATCAAGGTATCTTATTTTGTAAACAAATATGATCGTCTAATTAGCTGTTGTAACATTGAAGGAACTGATTGATCGAACCCGTTCATCATTGTGAAAATAAAGTAAAGCTTGACACACACAGCCGCGATCTGCGAAACGCATGCACCGCCTCATTTTCTGCCGGCGTTACCTACTGGGCGTAGATCACAGGCCTCAGATCGCTACCTACCGGACGTTAAAATGCCCAGAAAATGAGGCGGGGCATGCGTTTCAACTGATCGCAGATCGCGGCTAGGTCGCGGCTGTGTGTGGAGGGCATAATCCGATCTAATAATGTGAAAATAACTATGCAATAATCACAGAATTGCTGAAAATGTTAGTAAGGTAGGGTAGTTTTTGTTTACAAAATAAGACACTTGATTTGGGCGTCGGTTTAGTGAGTTATGAGTATTTACGAGACGTAATCAATAATTATCGAATTTTTAGCACATAGCCAGCTTTTAATCTGATTCTTAGCTCTTTGAATCCAGTTCCTGCCAGCTTTCTGTAGGCCATCTCTCTCTTTGCACCCAGTTACTGCCAGCCTTGAATAGGTCATATATCTGCTCGGTTTTATCTCGTACATCACTAACTCCTTCGTTATCTCATGTTTCAGCTCGCACGATGCGTAAGATGACTACTCTAGCCACCGCGTACATGTCCATTATAGGCCCAATCGCCATCCCCATCAACTATGACCTGGGAGACGACGCGGTGACCTGCAATTTCCTGCAAAACTCCTATTGCCCCGTCATCGAGGGGGAGGTGCTTCTGTATCAACTCAGGATGCATATTGAACGCATCTTCCCAGTGGTCAGTATCTTATTTATTACTAGCTGTACCCCGCGACTACGTTTGCGTAGAGAAGGAGGATGGAGGAGATCAGGAGGCAGATCTTCCTCTCTGGATCCTTGTTTCCACATCACATACCGCCATGGCTTATAGCCTATGAGCTGTCCGAATATTTCAGCTATCTCCTAGTGAAACTCCTATCAAAATCCCTTCAGTAGTTATGGCGTGATACTTGCACAAAGTCACAGACAAACAGACAAAAATTCTAAAAATTAGTGTTTTGGCATCAGTATCGATCCTAAAACACATTACAATTATTATTTTCACAAAATATCCAATGTACAGACTCAACTTTTTTACAGTCTTATAAGATAAGATAAGATAAGATAAATATTCTTTATTGCAAAGTAAAAGGAATTACACAAAAGAAATATGCTAATACAGTTAGTATCACAATTGGCGGTCTTATCGCTTAAAGCGATCTCTTCCAGACAACCTTTGTATACAGAATTCAGCGGATGAATAGGTAGTTTATTATTATATGTATAGATTATTTATTTGTCTTAATGTCCCACTTCTGAGCAAAGTTATATATTATTATATTTAGTAAGTATCTTCTTTACCTACTAAATATAGATAATCTAGAGGTGGTCCAGTTGTGAGTACAGGTTGAACACGATCATACAAGTTCAGAAAAAAGTTGGGCGAGGTCTGTAACTCTGTACCTGGGTGACCGCTAGTACGAGTAACATTTTTATCTGAGCCCCTGCTTGCCTCGGAAATCACGTTAAGCTGTTGGTCCCGGTTGCCGTCGTTCGACAGCAGTTGTTAGGCAATCTCAGAGGTTTACGGGGCGGCCTGAATAACTCTGACAATAGATTTGATGACTAAACCACACGAGATAGGCTCTAATAAGTACCCCTATACCTACATATAACAGGTCTTGGCGTATTAATAAAACGCTATCAACTCTGAGATCAAGCTGGAGTAACGTCCTATCAATAATCAAAACTCAGCACTCTCAAATTCACACTTGAGATCGTATTTGCTGAGTGCGGTCGAGCCGCTACGTGTCTGCTCAAGAGTCTATTAATTAACAACGTAGGTACTTGAGATGCTGATCACGTCTTGAGCGTTACTCAAATGCGTTGGCACTTGAGAGCGGTTAGACTGCCTATATGATTGTCAGGAAGTCATTTTGGAAGTTTAATTTTATTGTTTTACTCAGAATTTGAATAGAAATCTTTATTAAGAAATTGATTTATATTCAACTAATAATAACAAACTAATAATAATAAAAATAAAGATAAAAAACCTGCCCCAGGTCCCCCACTATAGGCAGCATGCCCAAAAGGCTGGCAGCGTTGCCCCGCTGTATCGCGAGGCTGATACGTTGTGCGAAGTAGCTGCCAGCCTTTTGGTCACGCGATGCCTCGACCAGGCGCCGCGATATTTCTGTAGCGATGCGGTGTGCTCCCGGCCCCCATGAATTTGAATTACATGGATAATGCGTAATGGATATTGTCACGGAATGACAAGGTCGCAGGTTCAAGTCCTGCCCACGGAAACAATTTTTTCATCATGTTCTAATTTATTATTTTACTTCGCAGGGAACTATGGTAGCTATCGAGTTCAGAGTAGTAGACGACTTTGGGGTGCCCTTCCTCTGCCTGCGAGTCGTGGTCCGCATCACAGAACCCCTCGAGGACATCAGACACAGGACCAACTCCACATTAATCGGTGCTCCGTGATACAGTGTACAACTGATTCACTTAATGGCCTTCCATGAGCCAACTAGCGCCGCCAATCTTAAAAATATAATATCTTGCAATTTGATCAATTTTATTAAAATAGCTATGTACCTACACTATCATTATTAGGATAAATACTACTTTTCAATATACATGGCATAATAGTAGTTCTAAAATATGCCAAATACGGCTGTTTTTCGCAATTATGCGAACTAAAACTTACCGAAATTGAATCACATTATAAATAAGCATTTAAAAAATAGTATTTATCGTAATAAACATTTTGTACATAGCTTTTTTAATAAAATTTATTATATTGGAAGATATTATTTTTTTAAGATTGGCGGCGCTAGTTGGCTCATGGAAGGCCCTTAAATAAAAGTGATTAATTTGTGTAAAAGCGATTTATATAAAACTGACTTTTTAAGAACTGCATTGTAAAAAGTGTATTATCTTAATAAAACCGATGTCGCTGATCTGTTTGTAGAGTGTTATATTGTTATTCCTTGTCTTGAATTACTTATTGTACCTACAGCTAACAGCAAATCAAGTGTAATACTTTGGACCGTTCTTATTATCTACGTCATATGAGTTGAACTCGTACTGCAAGTGTTACCATTGATCTGCTGTTGTCTGTACCACAGACTAGCGTAAATGTAAATTTAAAAAATGTTGATGTTTAAGATGTAGGTACAGACTGTATTACTTGCAATAATGAAATGACAATGCCAGATTCTGCCCCACCATCAACCGCAAGTTGTACAAGATAACGAATAAATGTAAAAATATCTCCGTTTTTTATTAAAATTATTGGTTTAAAATAAAGTTTTGTACAAGTTGCGATTCGAAAAAAACAGCTTAATTAAGAATTCAGAAAATAGTAAGAAATCGAAGCGATTTATTCATTGTTTTTGTTATTCTTCTATAGGAGTTGCGAGAATAGTAGAAAATGATACTGATTATGATTATGCAATATGAAACCTGTAATAAGTCTCCAACAAAATGATAGGTACAGCGTAAATGGTCACATAGTTTTGTAGGTGGGGCAAAGCTCCATTTAAATGTGGCAATGTCTTTTAATTAGTATTCTGAGAAATACTGCCTACTTATATTATTATAAGGTCGCAGGTTCAAGTTTTCTTTCATATCGTTCAACTGTCATATCTCTATTTATCAAAATGCGCCTATATTAATAAATCGATAGTACAATCCGAGACAAAATCATCTCGCCGCGGGGAAAATAATCACTAAATTTTCAGTTGTATAATTCGGATTTAGGATCATTTTGCTTTTATTTTGTATTAGGCAGTCTGACAAAAAATGTCTTAAAGTAAAAAAAAAATCGGGATTAAGGGCCTTCATAGAGCCAACTAGCGCCGCCAATCTTAAAAAAATAATATCTTCCAATATAATCAATTTTATTAAAAAAAGCTATTTACGGAATGTTTATTACGATAAATACTATTTTTTAAATGCTTATTTATAACGTGATTCAATTTCGGTAAGTTGTAGTTCGCATAATTGCGAAAAACGGCCGTTTTTGGCACATTTGTGAACTACAACTTAGCTTGTCGCAATTATGCCATGTATTGTATATTGAAAAATAGTATTTATCGTAATAAACATTTTGTAAATAGCTTTTTTAATCAAATTGATCATATTGGAACATATTCTTTTTTTAAGATTAGCGGCGCTAGTTGGCTCTATGAAGGCTCTTAAGTATAAAAATAAATCTCATATCTTACCTTTTATTGCAAATTTAATTATGTATCCTTTTTTGTGCAATAAAGTATATTTATCTTATATTTAAAAATAAATAAGCAGCCTATCCATATTTAATACATTGTCATATAAAGTAAGTATATTATCTCAGTCGTTTAATCAGTCTTTCATATAACATCTGCATCAATCAATGTGGAGTTAGCTCTGGTGCCCTCTGGCTCCGTAATGCGAATGACCACTCGCAGACACACGAAGGGCTGGGAGAACTCGTCCACAATGCGGAACTCAATCGCCACCTGGGTGCCCTGCGGAATAAAAATACGATTAGACGACTTATTACCACTTTTGCCAGTTCAATTGACTGGACTAGTGAGAATTATATTCTTGACTAGCTGTACCCCGCAACTTCGTTTGCGTAGAGGAGGAGGATGGAGGGGATGGAGGAGATCAGAAGGCAGATCTTCCTCTCTGGATCCTTGTTTCCACATCATATACCGCCATGGCTTAGCCTATGAGCTGTCCGGATATTTCAGCTATCTCCTAGAGAAACTCCCATCAAAATCCCTTCAGTAATTATGGCGTGATACCTACTTGCACAAATTCACAGACAAAAATTCTAAAAATTAGTGTTTTGGCATCAGTATCGATCCTAAAACACATTACAGTTATTCTTTTCAAAAAATATCCAATGTACAGACACAACTTTTTTACAGTCTTATTATATGTATAGATTGTTTCATTTGATTGAACTATAGTGAGATTCTAGAGAGTCATGGTCATTAAATACTTACAGAAAAAGAAAACCTAGTGAGTCTTCTGAAAAACTACTTAGGGACATATATATTGTTATAGCTCCAGATATACCTACATAGGTATCTACAGGAGCTTAATTTGTCGATTTTCTTTTCTTTTCTCGTGTGGTTTAGTGACCAAACCTATTTGTCAAAGTTATTCAGGCCGCCCGTAGGCCTTTGACGTGGCCTGACGACTGCTGTCAAGCGAATTTGTCGATGACATCCTATTAGGTACGTACGCAGTATGATTTCAGCTCTTACAACGCAGATAATAAGATCGGTCCAAAGGGACGTGCATTCATGAAGGTGCTATAACAATGCCAGTTGCGTTTAGGCATGGAGCGGCCCGTTCATCGCCATTTCAATCTTGAAAATATCCGTCAATGACGCCGCATCCGGAGCCATAAAACTTAAAAACAAAGTGCTTACCACCGGGAAGATGCTCTCAATATACATCCTAAGTTGGTACATGACGACCTCCCCCTCAATGACGGGGCAGTATGTGTTCTGCAGGAAGTTGCAGGTCTCCGCGTGCTCGCCCAGGTCGTAGGGGATGGGGATGGCGATGGACCCTATTATGGACATGTAAGCGGTGCCCAGGGTACGCATGGTTCGCATTGTGCGTGCTGGAAAATAAATTAGAGATCAACTATTAGGTACTGAGTCACAGTGTATTACTGCGTGACGGGACCTAATGTGAGTGGCGGTAACTCCCCGAGAAGTGAGATCGATCAACGAATCCACAGCCATCGAACGCTCCGTCGTCGGCAGGACAAGTTATGTCGAAACTCGCCCAGAGGACGCTGATCCGCAGTGCGCGAAGAAACGTCACCGGCGACGCGGGCGTGGCGCGCTCACCTTGTAAAAGACCGTCGAAATCGGTCGAAACTGTCGGTCTAATTGCCGACTTCAACAATATAAGTGAGTGATATCCGTTTATATTATTTTATATTATAGTCAAAGCCGGAAGGTATTGGTATTGATAAGTTTGCATTTTGAAATCGTAATAATCCCTAAAAAAGGGTAGTGTGTCTACAAATGTACAGTTATCGGATTTGTTCCTTTGCTTGTACTAAGACCTAGCGTCTTGCCAAATTTCATGATTCTAGGTCAACGGAAAGTACCCAATAGGTTTTGGTTCAATTGCGATTTCATACAAATATGCGGGGAAATTGCGACATAAACGGCCATATCTTTTGATTGCGTTGACATAGAACTTCAACTTGATACCTACGTGAGAAAAAGGTCTTGACAGACTGACAGACAGACGGACAGACATACAGACGGACAACAAAGTGATCGTTTTTCCTCCTCGGAACCCTAGGGGCGATTTGTATCGATACAAAATGCTACAATCTGCTTTTTGGACTTTTAAGGCGCTGCAAACGTGCGTTCATGAACGCGCGTCGGCTGCACGTATAAAATAATGTCATGTGCATATTGGGCTCTTAGGGCCGGCGTACAATGTCACGGCGCGGCGCCGTGCCGACGCATGGCGCGGCGTGTCACGGCGTCTGCCGGCCCCGTCTACCGGTGCACGATGTCGACAGGCGCCGGTCACAGGTGGACAACATTCGTGTCGCGGTACACGGCGTCGTACACGGCGTCGTACCCGGCGTAGTCCGCCGGCGCCGTTCTGTTGTACGCTAGCCCTTAATTGTGAAGAATATGATGCTTCTATGCTTTTCACGCGCTAGTATTTATTGATCCTGACGTAACTGCTTACTATCAGATTTATGTTCTGAACATGTTACTTAACCAGCAGTGGACTGATACGGGCTGATGATTAACTGTTACTAACGGACTCTGAAGACCAGGTTGACGATGGCATCCTGCAGCTGCGGGAAGATGCACGGGGGCGTCGCACAGCCCTCTATGTTCACGTGGATAGGCAGCTCGCCCTGGTGGTTGAGGCCTGGCAACAAACAAAGAGGCATATTTGGCGTATGACTTACCTTGGCACAGCCACCACGATGAAATCGAATTCTGACTACATAGGCATTAGACCATAATTACTTACGGACCTCGCCATTATGTGGCACGCTTATTCCAACAGAGCTATCATGACTCGTATCCAGGTCGGCGAATTATTTCTCCGTATTCCTCTTAGGGACAGTGACGACCGACATCTGGTAGTAGTAATTAGTCACCAAAAACTATGCACCAGCCGTTTAAAAGTTAGAAGGGGGTGTCTCTACCTCCCGATCTCACGAACCGCTCTAAGTAGCAAAAATCTAATAAGTTCACGATTTAGTCAATCATTTGTACGGTGGAACACAGAGAAAGGTGTACAGGAGTTTTTAAGATTGAGATTTGCTCAAAAACTACTTGACCTATTGCAAAAATTCTTTCACTCTTTCATAGATAAAGGTTAAAACTATGTAACTGTAAAATAATTTTAAAATCGGTCCAGTAGTTTTTGAGAAAATCTCAACCTTTTTGAGGCCCCCTGTATACTTATCTCTGTCTTCGATTGTACGTATGTTTACCGAATGCTCTCAAAACGGTGAAGGAAAACATCTAGATAAAACCTGCGTGGTGTAGAAGAAAAATAATGCAAGTGTAATGCGCCGCTCCGCACTGGGCCCGCGTGGTGGATCATGGCCCGAGCTCCCTCGATTAAGGGAAGGTCTGTGCCCGAGCAGTGGGGACATAAAAATAGACTGATGATGATGATTTTGGGTGGATTGGATACATACATTGGCTCACCTCTGTAGACTGGCTCCAAGCGAGAGCCAGGAGGCACGCTATCAACAAACTTGATCGAATCATCGTCACTCAGCGTCACTGCACGTAATGATACATTATCACACAATCACTTTCATTTATAAGATATTTAGGGTCGTCATTGTGCTATCGCCTCGCCCCGTGAACCTTCCCGCAGCGGAGTTCATACTTTTAATTTTTAAAAGTATTTTTAATGAGTAGGTACATAATAAAATACAATAATAATTATTCGATTTATTCATCATTTGTTCATGTGAGTTACTCAACTTATTCATTAATATGTGAGTTACTTATTCATCATTGTTCATATGTGTTACTCATAATTATTCATTCAAGTTACGCATCATTATACATTTGAGCAACTTATACATCCGAGTAACCTATCATTATACATTCGAGTAACTTATTTTTATACATTAGAGTAACTCATCGTTGTTCATGTGAGTTGTTCACCAATGTTCATGTGAGTTTTTCATCATTATTCATGTGAGTTACTTGTCTTTATTCATGTGGGTCACTCGTCATTGTTCATGTGAGTTATTCATCATTATTTACTTATGTGAGTTACTCACCAATGTTCATGTGAGTTTATCATCATTATTCATGTGAGTTACTTGTCTTTATTCATGTGGGTCACTCGTCATTGTTCATGTGAGTTATTCATCATTATAATATGTGAGATATTCGTCGTTATTTATGTGAGTTAGGTACTCATCATTGTTCATTTGAGTTACCCTCACTTATCATTGTTCATATGAGATACTCATCATTATTCACATGAATTTGCCGACGAAAGATATTAGTTTTCGATATTTCATATAACATTAGAGAACCTCCATCCCTTTTTTCTATGCAAAAAAGTTTTCTTTAAGGCTGCATGGCGTTAATTATAATCATGATATCGTTTTATGGGTGCTATTGCTATTGTCGTCTCTAACTCCTGATTTATAAAATATATTTTATTTCTCCACTAATTTCGATTTTTTTAGATAAGTATGGATATCGATTCTCCATTCTTTTTTGTTTTATTTGCCAAAATAGCTTATTACTGAGAAACATTAACACAAACGAACAAACAGTTTGTTTGTCTCTAGTATAATAAATTTACAGATTATGATTAAGAAATCATCTTTATCATAAGCTGAACACCTGCTCTGATAATGGAGTGATTTGTTTTAATCTCAAATTGAGGTACAGTCGATAGCACATCAACATACATGAAACCATTGCAATCTAAGACGTATTACCACCGCATAGTGCCTGAGTTACACTTGATTTGCTGTCGATTGTTCCGATCTATTTAAATCGTTGAGTGGGATTTCGACAAAGAATTTTTTGAACTCGATAGATTATTTCTGAAGTATCTGTTACTATTTTATTTATCAATTAATCATTTACGTTGGACAGAAACATCAATTATAATCAAATTATTATTATAACCAATTTTTTAACTGCGGCGAGCATTTCTGCTCTGGTCGTATAGGTAATATGATAAAATATCATTTATTTATTTATTTTATTCTTCATACACAAATTTATGTACAGGCGAACTTAATGCCATGCGGCATTCTCTACCAGTCAACCTTTGGCTATGCAGACAAGAATTAGGCGGTTTCGTATTTCTGTTTGGGTTAAACATATATACCTACTGTTACAAATAAATTTCATTTCATTTCACTGTTACTCATATACTATTTCAGTAAGTTTATTTCAAAAAGGTACAATATAAAATAAAAAAGAACAATTCAATATTTAAAACCCTATTCTAAAATATTTTTAAAAATTTTAGTTACAGGAAGAGTACCCAAGACACTGGCAGCGTTACCTCGCTGGATCGCGATGCTAATCCGTTGCGCGAGGTAGCTGCCAGCTCTTGGGTCACCAGTGGCATCTACTATTCGTTTGCTAAGTTCTTTATAAAGCGACCAAGCGCTGGGACCCCACGGGCCGAGGGTCTCTACACCAAAAGCAACAAAGTTGTAAAGGGTGTCGAGACCCCTAGGTGTCATGTACTTAGTTTAACCTTCCCTTAAGTCGTTACCTAATTTTGACCCCTACATACTTCGATAAAATTCGTCGCTTCAGTGCTTGTTTGTCTCACCTCCTTTGTTAAATTGCACAGAAGAGTTTTTTGATGTATTTGTATAAAGAAGGTGTATTTTCTAGATTTGAAGGTTTTACTTCCATGAGCCAACTTGAACCGCCAATCTTGAAAAAAATATATCTTCCAATTTAATCAATTTTATTAAAAAAGCTATTTACAAAATGTTTATTAGGATGAATACTATTTTTCAATACACAATACATGGCATAATTGCGACAAGCTAAGTTGTAGTTCACAAATGTGCCAAAAACGGCCGTTTTTCGCAATTATGCGAACTACAACTTACCGACATTGAATCACGTTATAAATAGGCATTTAAAAAATAGTATTTATCGTAATAAACATTTTATAAATAGCTTTTTATTATATTGGAAGATATTATTTTTTTAAGATTGGCGGCGCTAGTTGGCTCATGGAAGGCTCTTAATACATGAGTCACCTATGGATGATTGTTGTAACTTTCATCTATGGATGACAATTATTGTTAAGGTGCTCCCTCACCGGGAGCATTCGCGTGTAATGTAACGTTACAGATTCGAGCATTACATCAGTGAGGGAGAAAAACAGCGTCAGTCAGGGAGGTAGTATTGTAATGTAATGCTCAAAGTCGAATCTGCAACGTTACATTACACGCGAATGCTCCCGGTGAGGGAGCACCTTTAAGTTAGAAGGGGACTGATGGCATAAGCCATGATCACTTTTCGTAATGACCACTCTTTGAAATTGATAGTAGGAATAGGAAAGTCAAAAAGACACCACTTTATCAGATAAATCGAATGTATTTCAGTTGTTTCTCATCATTATTTAAAATTACTTATCTATCTGTAACATGTTAATGTTTGATTTTGACATAGATACATAAAATGTGGTAATGATAGTACCTACAAAAACTGATGCAATTTACAAATAACAGTTTTTTGTTCTGTTCAACTACCCGCATGCCATTCAAAATGCATCAATCTGTATGAGACGAATACAAACCGGTATTTAATTTTACATTAAAATCCTTTTAACCGACTGCGCAAAAAGGAGGGGTATGTTTTATCCCTTACTATTTAACTGCTTATAACAGTAAAACTTTTTACGTTTTTATGTCCGCAATTTTCAACTAGTTACTATCAGCCCATACCATGAAGTATTGTAGCAGGATTACTTCAATAATACTTTGTTATTTCGTACCATGACGACCGTAATGAGCTTACTTTAAGGTCGTCATTGTACAGTCGAAGACAGAGATAAGTATACAGGGGGCCTCAATTAGGTTGAGATTTTCTCAAAAACTACTAGACCGAATTTAATAATTCTTTTACAATTACATAGTTTTAACTTTTACATATCAAACAGTGAAAGAATTTTTGCAATAGGTCAAGTAGTGTTGGAGAAAATCTCAACCTTAAAAACTCTCCTGTACACCTTTCTCTGTTTCACCGTACAGTCGACAGCAGATCAATGGTAACACTTTTTTACTTGTGACAGTTATTATTTGCGTCGTAAGACTTGAAATCGTACTGCAAGTGTTACCATTGATCTGCTGTCGACTGTACGAAATAACAAAGGATTATTGAAGTAATCCTGCTATAAGAGTTCATGGTAAGAGGGCAGAACTTCTAAGAAAGATTGATTCATTTTCATCACAATAACTTGAGGCTTTTCATAGTATTATAATATTGCGTTTATTATTATTTATTATACTAAGGTAGGTACAGTCGACGACAGAGATAAGTATCCAGGGGGCCACAATAAGGTTGAGATTTTCTCAAAAACTACTGGACCAAATTTATTAATTATTTTACAGTTACATAGTTTTCACTTTTATCTATCAAACAGTGAAAGAATTTTTGCAAAAGGTCAAGTAGTTTTTGAGAAAATTTCAACCTTAAAAACTCTCCTGTACACCTTTCTCTGTGTTCCACCGTACCTATTTATGTTTATATACGCCCAGAAATTGGCACAAAAATTAAAGATAACATTGTCGCCATACAATATGCACTCTTAAACAAAAATATTGAACGAAAAAATCTGAATATCATTGATTTGTCTCAAGCTGAGGGCCTGTCATTTCAGACAGACCGCGTCACGACAGGCCGACGGACAGTTGTGGCATATGGCAGCGTGTGGTCTTGTAGCCCGTAACAGCGACAGCAAGTCAAGCCATTCCCGTTTCTATGGCCCATTGCTTGCTTTCATTAGTAACATAAAAGTACTTGTCACAGCGACCGAGCAATGGATTATAAATGGGAATGGGCGTGCTGTCACTGTCAGAGGGTCCGCGACTTCCAATCGTTATGGTTATCGCTTTCATTTTGACACATGGACGCTATACATTGCTGCGTTTCGTTGTCGTTTGTTACAACTTGCAAAAACATAGCAATGTATAGCGGCCATGTGTCAAATTGAAAGCGATTATTTATTATTATTATTTTTTGGTATCACGGTGTTGTACACGCCCAAGGGTCACTGCGACCTCAAAGGTCTATTGTGGCCGCGCACCGAGTTCTTATATCTCGCTCCCAAGGCCAACGTCCCTCAGGAACCGTACAATGCACTTGGGTGAGAGAGTTTTGATATCCTCGGGTGGCACCATGTGTCCACCCAAGGCTCGGCTTCTGCTGTGAATGAGCGCTTCACACTCACAGAGGATTTGAAAGCGATAACGATAACGATTGGAAGTCGCGGTCACCCCACTGATCCATAAGTAGAGGGCAGATCTTTCGCATATCGAACGGTAACATCAAAGGACAGGCCTCCACGAGCGTAGCGTGACAGGCCTACACAGGTGAGGCAAGATCCGACAGGACCTGACAAAATGATAGAAACCAAAAATCTATAAAAACCGTAAACCATTGCATTGACGGTTAACTGAGTTAACGCATTCGCTGACAGTACTTTTCCTTAGAATCTCGCCAAGTGCTGCACTTACTTGTATGCCTCAAACTCGCTAAATATATGAACTCACAGACGCGTTCAAGGCATTGGATGAAAATAACGTAAACGCATTAAGGATGGCCTTGAATTCATTCGACAAAATTAAATAGATGGTTGGCCTTGAGACTTACATTAATTCTGCACAGCGTTTAAGTAAATTTTATGTTTAAGTGTCTAATGTTGCGGTGCCCTTACAGGGTTTATGTGAGCACTTCCTGTACTATCTAAGAACCATGTTACCACATAAAGCAAGGAATAAATGAATTATGAATTATTATGAAATTAAACAATTTGGGGAAATATAAAAATTACACAAATTAAACTACCTATCAAAATAATTATTAATTTGATGTGCATCGTTACTGTGCTTGGGAGCTTTTACATTTTAGTGTATTTAAAAAAAAAAAGATTTCTTTCACTGGAATTTGACCTACTGGTCATACATTATCTAAGGTCATTGTGTGACTTGTGACGTACTTAGTTAACTTTTAATTTACTAAAAAAAACTTACCAATTTAATATTTATCAAGAGTACAATCCCCAGTTTCAATTTGTCGAAGCACATCCTGTATATGCGCTTGCAGCGAATGCGTTAAGTCATTACAAACATAAAAATAATAAAAAAATAATAAAAACAAAAAAAAACAGGAACCTCTTCTTAAAAAAATAAAAAAATGCTTGCGGTTTACTAAAAATTATACAATCACTAGGTACGTCTACTTAACGCTATACTTACAAAATAACATAATCACAGATTGGTCATAATTCTACAGTATTAATTAAAGACCTACTTTAATCATAAACATTTAAGAGGATTCACATTTCGTCTCTTTCATACAAACTTATCCTATGCTAAACTTTTAAAGGAATCTTAACCCTTACTTGATAATCAAATCAAATTATAAAGTTACATAGTCTGCAATAGAGATTTTCAATATATCAACATCTCAAATCAGTTGCACAGAAAAAAATGTCATTGAAAATCGGGAATCTGATAAGTGACGTCACGTCTAATTCCATACAAACTCCAAACGCAAGACATTTTCGCCAAAAAGGGACGAAGTACGACTGTGAGACCATTTTAATCTTTAGGGCATTGGGGCCCTGGGGCGCCCCGGCATTATCCCAGGGGCGTCACGAGGCGATCTACGTAGATTGGATGTCTGCATCAATGTTTCGAGAAGCTATGCTCATAAAAACCTGTCTCATTTTAATAACCATGCAGCAAAGTAAAAAAATTTTTTTAATTCTCGTTCTTATGTTTTTAATGAAAATTATAGAGGTTAATTATTGATCTCCTATAAACAACTAGATACACAGTCTGCCTTCTAAAAATGTCCGAGCGCAAAGAAGGTCCAAACGGATGAATGGATGTCATTTGCTTTATTGGACATTATTTGGACGTTAACAATGGACCCTTATTTGGACGTTTTTTAAATTGTTTTAGGAAGACCTTTGTGTATCTAGTTGTTTATAGGAGGTCAATGAGGTTAATGGAGTTTTTCTGATAACTAGGCTTGAACTACTACTTTTTTAGGTACTTTTTAGCCTCGCAAAAAATGGCAAATTCCCAACGGCGTCACAGTAAAAATAAGTTTAGTAGAATATGGAAAAACTAATTTCAATTGTAATTTCAGCATGATCAAATCACCTGACTTGATTGTGCATTCAAATTGTAGATCAACAAACAAACAGCTATAAAAGCCAGCTTTTACAGATGTTTGAAAGGGTCACCTATCAAAACAAATGTTATCCCAAAACAAACTATATCTTAAGATGACATGTTGAACAAAGATGGCAGCGCTGCCAAAGCGACAGCTCTGTCGTTGTCACACGCATGTCATTTCATCGTTTTGAGTGAATTAAGGGTTAAGGTTTCCACATGTTTTGTGATAATTTGTATTTAGATCAGTTTTCAACGAACTATATAATCATGAATGATAAAAAAAGAATCATATCTTATCAATTACTTACAATGTAAAAACTCTCTACGCACAACTAGGGTCCAAGGCTTCCCTCATCGCCCAAATAATAGCCTTAGCGATAAATGTGACTTAAAAGCTAGGCGGTAGTAGTATTTTCGATGGACGTCGCCATAAAATTCGGTGGTTCAGCTGACAAATAATATATCCGCCAGATTTTTTATTTGTTTGATTTTCTATTTACATGAATACTCTAAAAAAACTTGGCATTGGCGAAATTATCTCCTGAATAAGAGTAGAAGCCATTAAAATAAAATTGGATTAGATTTAGCCACCGTTTAACAGTTTTTTATCGCTAAGGGCTTGGAAGTTTACTTATTAATGTCTTTGACAACCACTTGAGGGCTTAGTTTTATAATTTCACTCAACTTCTTCAAGGTGAATGACATGACGGTATTGCAAAACGGCATACGCGCAGTCACATTCTCGTATTCTTTCAGAGGTGTAGGTTTAGAGGAGTAATAGGAATATTCCTCTTCGCTCTCCGATTCCGATTCAGCGTAGAAATACAAAGGTAGTTTGGTTGTAGATTTTCTAGCAACAGATAGCTTTGGCAGTTTCGTTGTAGATTTCTTGGCAACTCTTTTCGGCGTTGGTGCTAAAGGATCCTCAAGAGTTCTTTTGCCTGACATCCCCTCGTCTACGTCCACGACGTCATAACAAGCCGGACTGAACGGCTTCATAGCAAATTTGAACTGCAACGAACTATGCACCGCATTGTGATGACTCCTCAGATCCCTAATGAACTTGAACCGCTTAGCACAATACCCGCAACAATGAATCTCTCTAGTGTCGTACCCCAATCTGTGGAACGCGTAATTCAATTTCGCGTTAGAATGAGACGCGTGATGATGCTCCTCCACTGCCGTGACATTCGGTAGGAGCGCCAAACAGTTGCAGCATTTCACTACCAACTCCCCTTTCTTGCCAAAAACCGCGGACAGTTTATCGTGTGTATGCTTCGACATAAAACTCTTTCTCAGAGTAATCTCACATACTAAACAGGTCACCTCTTCCACAGAAGATGCCAGTGGTCTCCTTCCTTTGCTCGCAAGCGTCAAAGTCAACGGAGGACCGTCAGGCAGCTTGGTCCTTACGAAACCGCTGGGCAAATGAGGATGCATCGTTTCGTTGTGCATCCCAATTCTGGGTGTGAAGCAGCTATATCCGCAATGTGTACACGTGTTAGGCTGTAAGTTGAAATGTCTGTATTCGTGATCGCGTACGGTTGCGCTGTATTTTGAAGTGAAGTCACAGTAGGAACACTTTTTGCCGTTTAATATTTTCTTTGCATCTTGCGGATTGTGTGTGGGTTCGTCTATAACGAGTCTTTCGTCGTCACTGTCTGGTGTCGTTGCAGGGGTGGCTGGAATATTAGGGGGCGTCGGAGCAGGTCTCTTGCGTCTCATAAGCATATCTTCTTCAGGCGTTGGCACTCTTTGTTCATAACGGACGACTAGCAACGAATTTTCAACAGGATTCGTATATGCCGATTGTGTAACCGCCTCGAGAGGCATGCCGAGCTTTTGTGAGCGTATCACCGCCTCTACCCAGGCAGCTCGCTTTGTCGCATCCCGTAATGCTTCGACGGGTCTCGCGGACCTCCCTGGATGTATGCTTTTGCAGTGAAGTTGCGCCTCGTGGTATTCTTGGAACTTGGCCGAACAATTGCTGCAGCGCCATCTGGAATGCCCACAGGATACCATTGTTTATTTAATTTTATTAATGGACTTGACGGTTTTTGTCGTTTGCCAATATCAAGTTAAAGAGTATTATATCGTAGTGTTCGTTTCTTCCTTCAGAGGAGACGCCCGATGCGACTGCAACTCTGGATGAAGGAGCAGTCCATTCATTCCTGAGCTATGTAGCCCGAAATGGCAGAACTTGCTTATTCGAAAACTCTAATTTATTGACGGTTGCGAACTTATTTTAACGTGAAATTAAGCACATAACAACAAAATAGAATTAAAATTATCAAATAATCAAGCAACTGCCATTTTCAAAAGTCTTTTTTTAAAATAGCTTGCGAGTATAGCATGTTCAATGAGTTTATGGATGTCTGTACACTTTTGAAGCCATAATAGGCCCAATAGGCTAAGATGTGACTGCGGCGTAAGTTCGGCACTTCTGGAGTTTAGAAGTTCCGAACATCGTGGTGGGACGTTTAGCTTGGTTGAAGTGGTAGAGAAAATTAGTAATGTGAAAACATTCTTTAATCTTCTCATTTGTGTTAAAATGGATGGTAAAGCCAGAGGAATCAACTAATAATAAATTAAAGCTGATAATAATGTTGAAAATGTGAGTGTGAGGTAAAGCTTAGAAGCAAATGTGCAATGTTCATAATTTTACAGGTAGCGAAGCAATGTATCACTAGCTAGCTACTACTGTCTTACAAAATGATCATTCTGAGGATCCGAATTCGACTCCCCCCATAAACAATTGTGCATGTCTTTTAGTATTGAACTCGCCCACAAATCTACCACGAAATCAAGTATAGTTCCGGAATCGAAAAGTTATCTTGGACCGCGCAAAACATTTGTCTGAAAATACAAGAATATAAAAAATACCGAGGTTCTAAAATTAACAGAACTTTGGATCAGGAGAAGACTTCATAATATTTTGATTTGGTCATTAGATTGTATGCGTGCGAATTCAATATAAAGCTATGCACGAAATATATTTTTTATAAGAAATGTTTTGTATAAGAAAGGAAAGTTACGGATGTCCCTTCGTAAATTACCTGATCCTGTTCAATTCTGTCTCCAAATGGTCCTTCATCGCCGATTCCTCTTTGATTTTGAAATCACATTTCGGACACGCAAACTGTGACTCGTACGATGCTCCGTATTCACCGAAATTTGTTATCAACTCTTCTGTTTTCGGTGGCTCAGACACTGAAGTTTCGACAGGTTTTGGTACGCTCGCAGTAGCAAAGAGACGAGGTTTCTCGAGTGGAATCTTTTGCTTAGCGAAATTCTCCTTAGTTTTCGCTATGAGCTTAGTTTGGTGAGCCAGCAGTTCCATTACCCATCTCTCAACTTTAACGTCTTTAGGCAACTCTATTGGGTCTCTGTTTTGCCTATGCTCCATGGCCATGTGTTCGTAGAGTCCAGTTTTGTGGAATGCCTTATACGTACATATGCTGCAGGACCACCTGAAAAAGAATAATAGCATTTTAACAGCGAACATGTATTTGGCGACGATTAAAAAGAATGTCACACAAAAAATCTGTCAGATATTCACAACTGCATCCAGCCCCTATCAGTCACCTTGCGTCATCCCTCCATCGTCAGTCTTTAGTGCGACTGGTAGGGACTGGATGCTAAAAGCCGAGAATGGTGTTGAATGGCGCGTATTGTAGAGGACTACGTCCGGCAGTTGACTGACATGGGCTGATGATGATGATGATTCACGCCTGAATACATAAAGTTACATTAAAAAAAACATACTCACTTCCTATACTTCAACTCCTCAAACAAGTGTGACTGCATGGCGTCCTTGGTGTCTTCCATTACTATTTTACACAAGGGGCACTTGAATTTCAGGCCGTTGGGTTCACAAAACTGACCGAATCGCTTGCACAGATCCTCCAGGGTTACCTCAGGTTGATCTTCGACCTCCTTCTTCACGATATTGAGATCAACACCCCCAGCTGCTTGTATTTGAATAAGAATAGGCGGTTGTGATGCAGAAGGGGTAGGGGCATCAACCTCAGCCTTAACTTCGGGCTCCAGATGTCCCATCTTTTGACGCTGCACCATCCAACGCGGCGTGCCACCTTCATCATGAATAGACCCTTCCTGGTAATAATAATGTATGACGACATCAGTACTTTTAGGGTGGGAATTTGACTGATGCTTCCTCACGTTATCTAGAGTAGAAGTCCTGAACGGGCAATTTGGACATTTGAACTGCATTTTAGAGCAGTGAATCTTCGAACAATGTTCCACGACTTCTTGACGAAGCATGCTCTTGAATTTGCACAAGCCGCATTGCCAAGGTTTTAAATCCATAGAAGGCGCGGCCGTCGGCGCCGGCTGACTCGGCCCCGTGCCCAACGGGTTCGCTTCCTCTCTGACCACCATAACCTGCCCCACGCCTTTATGGACCTCGGTTATATGTTTCTCAGCAACATATCTCCTGTGATGGTAGTAGGTAGAACACGAGGAACATGCGTATAGGCAGACATCGTGCATTTTCAGGTGAGAAATGATTCTTGTAGATGTTAGAGCCTGTGCCGTATTCAACTGTTGATGGGGCGGACAGTGGGTACATAGGAAATTACTCGAGCCCTCGTGTAGCGTCTCCCAGTGACATTTCAACATCGTCTCATCCACGGAAGTATACGAGCAGCCAATGTATCCACACGTGTAACGCTGTCTTTCTGGCACAAACTTTGGGTAACGATCCGCTTCTTCGGGAGATAGTACTAGATTGACCGTTGGGACGGGCTCTTTGGGCGGCTTATCAGGAGTTCTGTTCACTATAGAACTTGACGCAAGATTGACCATTTTATCGAAATGTTTCTCATTTGATTCGAGATGGGGGACGGGATTGACCGGCACTGTATGTGCCACCGGCTGCTTGTCGGCGTGCCCCTGGAGATGTCTGACGATATTTAGACGGACTTTGGAGCTAAACTCGCATAAAGAGCAGAATACGTGATCATCGAGTATCGGTTTGGTGGGCAATTGATCAATATCATGGGGTCCGAAGCGTCGACGTTTCGTGGGCGATTCAGAGTTCCCGGCAGAAAGTTTCCTCTTCGGAATCTGTTTCGCTTTCTCACTCTCGCGTACTGTATACACGTATTTGCCATCATCTGCATATTTAGACGTCACATCGAAATTAGTGATGCCATGTTCAGTTTTCAAATGGCATTTAATGAATGTCACGGATCGATGCGTGAGATTGCATATGGCACAAACTGCACTTTGGTCACTGTTAAGACTCTGATAGGCGTTCGGATCTTTAGATTTTGCCTCTCTAGGTGGAATATCTCTAGTATGACGGTGATCCTTCTCATAATGATTGTATAGATCACTTCTTGCTGTAAAAGTCTTAGGACAGTGAGGGCAATTAATGCCGTCTTTAATGTTAGGACAGCACGCTTGATAATGTCTTTTAAAGGCAGGCAGGGTTTTGTATTTATTCTTGCATTTAGGGCATTTAAATAAGTCGGTCAGAGGAATCTTTTGTGTCGTAAGATCGACTGGTACAGTTTCCTTGACGATTGGATGAGACTCATCGTCTGAAAGATCAATTACTTTTGCGGAGTTTGTGGAGTCCTCTTCATCGCTATCGAGGCAGATAACGATTGAATCCGATGGTTTTTTTGTGGGTGTCTCTTCGTTTGGTTCGATCTTTAACACAGGTAATAATTGTACCGGTAAGTTATTTTCTGCCGATGTCGATGGAGGAGGAGTGACTAATCGCGGTATTGGGAGCAAAGATTCTATGGGTGTCATTTCGCCTGGTACAATCAGTTCTTGATCATGACCTGGCATATCTTCTGGTTGAGTGTCAATGGGCTGAGGATCGCTAATAGTGATCATGGAGCCAATTAACGTCTCCAGCTCAATGGATCTCTCGGCTTCGCGAACGGGATTCTCGCTGGCAGTGGGTGACACTACTCGCGTTTTAACTACCGATTTGTTGAACTGAGCCAGAGGAAGTACCATCTTCTTAGTGGTTCCATCCTGGAAAAAAAATATTGGTAAGTACTACGACACAAAGAAAACAGAGGCAATACAGAACACACATCTTCAATGTACGGACAATAGCAGATCAATGGTAACACTTGCAGTACGATTTCAACTCTTACGACGCAGATAATAAGAACGGTCCAAAGTCCGAAGTGTTACACTTGATCTGCTGTCAGCTGTACAAATGAATGTACAATGAATGTTCATTTTCCTTTCGTTTATTGACAATATGATCCCACATAATGTCGATACAATAATAAATGTCAATATTCTTATGTTTTTTATTTAGGTTATTATGTTTTTATTTCTTCCATTACAAGATGGTTCCCTTAGCAAATTGACATTTTACCAGTTAGCTGAGCGTCATCTAGCTCTACTGTTGAACGTTGTATTTAGCCACTCAGGTAATCGATATTTAGATATTTGGTTGAAAGGTTCTAGAGGTGCTATTAAACGGGTGGTATATTTCAACCAGTTGACTGCGACAATAATAAAATGAACATCTGCTTATGGAATGCAATAAATATATTGAGACCCTAAAGTAGCAAGGTTGCGAATATTAAAATTAATGCAGAAGTTCCACTATTGCATATCCCTATAACCTACCTTTGACGTGATAACCCTGAGGTACGCCTGCGGCTGCCTGTTGGGGTGCCTGGCCGACGCGTGCGCCAGCAGCTCGGGCTCGTTGTCTGCGCCGTGCACGCACCACGTGCACTGATACACCTTCATGGCATGCGACTTCATGTGCGCGATCAGATCGTTAGGGGTCGGGGCAACAGTCGAGCAAATCTGGAAACATTATTTACACAAATGAATGTCAAACCAAGGGCTTGCTGTTGGGAGTCTAACCGTGTGCTGTACCGCGCCTAGGGTGGCGACAAACGTACCCCCGGATTGCGAGAGAGTACGAACGATGTAATGACAGAGATGAAAGACTCTACACCCCCGCGTCTCGATACCGATGTTATCCCGAACTGTGATCGCGCACAGAGTTTGTATATATCTCGCTCCCAAGGTTAACGTCCTTTAGGAATCGTATGAACCCTCAGGCGAGAGTTTCTATGTCCTCAGGTGGTTTTAAATATTTATTATTTGAATAAGACCATCACACTCGCAGAGGATATGCGTGGAGCACAGGTTTTGCTGTGGAGCAGAGGAACCCCCCCGTTCCTCTGCTTCACAGCAAAACCTACAGGCAGCAAAGTCAGACAGTCTCCTTTATCCTGTTCATATCTTTATTGAATATCAACTCCATACGTGATAGTTTCATCACCTGTGATTAATAGATTCGCGAGTTACTGGTGCTTCCGGGAATGATTCTTTGGAATGCCGTTGGCTCGTCATGACATTCCAGGTATTTCTAAACATTGGAAACATAGTTGCATTTTTTGTCAAAACTTACTAATCTGTGCCTCTCCAACTAGTGAAGGTTGGCAATTCATATTTGGGCTTGTCTGGCTATTTTATTTAAGCGTATGGCGCAAAGATGGTTTAGGTGGCAACTCACCCTCCAAAAATCTCACCTATGGGTGAGATGCCACCTTTTAAAATTGTTAGTGGTCGATTCACCCCGCTCCAAAGGTTACGTTTATGGAGATATCAAATTGATTTATTGTCACATCTATAACAGTTTTAAAGGAGAAAAAATCATGTCCATCTGCTGGACAGTGTCAGGCTTATTAATAAAAGTGAGTGAAAAGAAGACTAACAGTGACAGTAAATACGTACGTGACACGAATGTGGGGGTGCGTGTTTCAGTAAATGATCACTGAACTTTCCTTGAGGATATGTTCTGAACTTGCAATTGGGATCTGTAACAAACATGATGAGGTTAATTCAAATTAAGTAGGAATAGATCAACAGGATAGAACCATAATTATAATGTTCTTACCATCAGCGCAGACGTAATATTGAACAGCAGTTTCTCGCGGCAACAGCTCTACGCTATCTTCTGCTCCGGGTGTCACGGTAAGCGTCTTCAGAACAACATCAGCCTCGCACAGTTCACCGTGGACCCTGATCATGTGTGCTCGCACCAGCTGCCCCGCCGCGGCCCGGTAGAAACAGCGGCTGCACGAATATTGACAACGACCATGCTCCTTAAACACATGCATGACCAGAGCTATGGCATTCCCTGGAAACTCGAAGTCGCAGTACGCACAATGCATAGCGTTCTCGCCACCGATACGCTGATGAGTTGAGGCATGAAGCAACGCATCTTCAATATTGTCTGACGTAAAATAACAAAATCTGCCAGCGCATTTAAAGATTTTCACCAATTTATCATCAGAAATCATAGTGTTCAATACGACCTGATGTTTCTTTGTCATCACTTCAGCTTGAGCTTCCTCGTATTTTCGAGGCTCTTTTGGAGTCGAGGCTTGCTTTCGGATAGGCAAGTTTGGGAGTGCTACATTATCTTGAATTATGGGGATTTCGGGAGCCGGAGGCGTAGGACTTGGAATTGGTGCCTCAGCCGTTCGATCGCCGAGGCTTACAACGCTTTGGATTTTCGGTAAAGATTCATCAGATTCCTCTGGTGCAGTTTCATTTTCTTTAAAAAGCAGTTCAGACAATGGTCGAACATTGATGTAGTTTTTAGGTGACCGTGGCTTTTCAATAGGAGTCACTTCAGGTGTTTTCTCTACCGGTTCAGATACCACAGCTCTTTCTATAGGAAAGTTGTCTAAATGTTTATCGAGAATATGCTGCAAGCAGTCTTTGAAGCTGTGTTGTCCTGGAGTGACAATAACTTTACAAAAGAAACAATATCCGTCCCATTTTTCCGAATGCTTGGTCTGAATGTGTTTCTTCATAGAAATCAATAGATTCGTTTTGTAATGATTTTCTGTTCCGTTTATACAACATTCATATTCTTTAGTCCCAGCATCTGTGTAGTTGATTTTGAAATGTGGGCAGGTTAATATGTGATCAGACGAAACAGATGCGTTAACTTCGAGCTCTGGAGCTTCGGTGTTGTCATTGTTAGTAGTTTCGGGAATATCTGGTTCGGGGATTGGCTGGTCAGTGTGTGTTTCAGCTTCATTATCGGTCTCCTTTTTAATGTCACTGCTCGCATCGTTTACTATATTAGGTATGTTGGTGTTATCATCGTTTTCGAATGTAAGAGCTAGTCTAGACTGCAACTGACCTTTAGGAACATCGTCAGGTAAAGACTGGGAGGCTATGCTAGGCTTCGCCGAATCGAACTCACTCAAACGATCGGTACCCTCAGTATTTTCACTGTGATCATCACTCATATCGGTCATACTTTGATTGGAGCGGGAACTCCTGAGTACACGCGGTTTCTCTATCTGGGCAGATTGTTTCATAAGAGCATTAATAGCCTTTTTGCTCATTATAGCTAAATTTATAGTGTACACTTCGGTTTGCTCGTCGTTATGACGAACAATCACGTGAGTTTTGAGATTTTCGAGTGAAATCTGGGTAAAGTTACATTTTCCGCAAATGTACCCCATAAGCTGCCCCTTGACATCTTTAGGGGGTGGCGGAATATCTAAGTTAAACGGGCATCGGGTGACGTTGATGCATTCGGAGCAGAGTTGTTTATATTCTCCAGTATGAGTACTGACAACATGCCAAAAGAATGTTTCCAATATGTTTATTTTTCTTTTACTGAACTCCTTTAAGCAAAATCTGCATACATATTTATCTGTAGTAACTTTACTGATAGTTTGAAAATTTATTTCCTCGCATTGTACAATAGCCTCTCGTGCTAGTGAAGGCTCCATCCGAGACAATGGTATCTCCGAATGAGGATGATGCTTTTTGTAATGATGGACTATGCTGTTACCGGTATAATGACACAAACGGCATGGATACGAGTAAACATTTTTAACAAAGCAATACGATTTGTCTGTAAACGAATTCAAATCAGGTACAGTAACTGTAATTGGCGAATTTGGCGATGTTGTAGCATTCTTATTCGGTGAAGAATCGGTAAGAGATGTCGATTTTGACTCTACCTTCTTTTTCTTTTTTTGTTTTATGACACCTGATTGCCATGCACTTCCACGCTTACGTTTTATTTTTTTCTTTAATTCAGTTAAAGCTTCGGAGCTTCCCAAGCTTACAGATGACGCTAGTGAATCACTTTCCGAGTCTGAACTGGTCACTAAAGCATCACCAACTTTCTTTTCACTGACGGAATCAGATTCAAAGGCATACGGATCTGTGGTGACTTGATTCAATGGTTTAGTCTTTGATTTCGGTCCAGGTTTATTCTTTGTTAGTTTAGGTGTGTCCACTAAATTTCCAAGATCATCAGAAGTGTGACTAGTAGAAGGTTTAATTTTTGGTTTAGGTCCAGTTTTCTTTCTAATTGGTTTTTCCGGCAAAGGCTTACCATCAAGCATGTCGTTTTTATCTTTGAACTTCTCCAACACAACCACAGGTTTGCTTCCAGTTGCAGTAATAGTTTCCTCGTCCTGATTAGATGTTTTATCATCTACTAGTTTTGCCAAACGACACATCCTTATACCCGTGGCATTCAATATGTCATCGCTTATAAACATTTCCTTTATGTCATCATGTAATAGTTTCAATTCTCTGGACGCTTTTTTTGGTTTATTCGTTTGTAAACCCGCAGCTTCTGATCTTGTCACCCGTTTTTCTTTACCGGATAAGGCATTTTTACGCCATTTACGGTTCCTTCTTTTACCTGACCTTTTCTTAGACTTCTTTGGTTTCGTACTTAGTTCCGAACTCGTATCTTCATCTAAACCATCCGGATACGGCTCATTGGAATCTGTGACTTCAGTTTTATCGGAAGATTTTACACTGCCCTCTCCCACGCCTGCTTTCTTTTTAACCTCTAATTTATCAGTCAAACCTGTCCTGACATCGTTTTCATCTGTTTTGTTGTTTACTTCCAGATTGTCAGAAGTTTTTACTCCGACTATACTCAGATCCGTTTTATTATTAGCCTCTAAATTCTCAGCTGATTCTTTTCTGGCATCTTTTTTTTCTATTTGGTCGTTTGCATCTCGCTTATTAGATAATTCTGCCTCGATCTCATTTATATCTGCTTTCTCCATTACCTCTAATTTATGAGATGATTCTATTCTGATCTCATTCACAGCTATTGTGCCGTTTGCGTCTTGTTTATCAGAAGATTCAGCAATGATCTCATTCAAATCTGATTTCTCTTTTACCTGTAATTCATCAAATGATTCCGCGCCGACTTTGTTTAAATCTGTTTTGTCGTTTTTCTCTAGTTTATCTGCAGACTCTGACCTGACTTCTTTCTTTTCGACTTTCTCTTCAGTCTCTATTTTATCAATAGGTTTATCTCCCAGCTTATTTTTGTCCTCAGATTCAACATTAGGTTCAGTTGGTATTACTTTTTCTCCGACAGAAGTATCATTGTCGTTCTCATCATCAGATACTATCTCACTAAGTTTTTCGAGGTTTTTCTTTATCTTTTCATTTTCAACAGAATTACCACTCAGCATACCAAGTAATTCTTTGATTTTAGTTTTATCTTGTAATATTGATAGTAAACTTCCAATTGATTGAATTTGTGGATCAACTTCTTTGTCTGTTTTTTCAATAGATTTTATTTTTGATATCTCGGCTGGACCATGAGTTGATGTTATATCTGAGTGTAATTCATTTGTACTATCACAAAGTTTACTTTCTTTGGTTTCATCTATATTAATTGTGCTATCGGGAGTAGAAAGTCGGTCGGCACGGTTTTCAATTGTTTGTTTCTCTGCTGACTTATTCTCCACTTTGTCCAATAGATGTTTTTCAGTTTTATCTGTAGTAGAAACGAGTGACTCACTTTTCATTTCATTTAAAGAATGTGACACATTGGAAGACAACGAGATTCCTTCAAAATTAGTACTACGGTCCTCAGTCGATAAAACAGGCTCTGAAGCTTTTTGTTTGTCTGCGATGTGATGTTGTTCTTCTATACTTGAGATTTTATTTGACATTGGTAATTTAGGAGAGTCATTTAATACTGCTTGTACTTTCTCATTTGTATGTATGGGTTCGCCTTGGTTTATTGCATCTTTTCCTACCAAGATTTGCCCAGATTCATCAGACTTGAAATCACCGTTCTCACTGGGTTTCTTTAATTCTCTAATCATAGCAAAATTATCGACTTTAGTCTGTTCTGACGTCAACATTGGAGATTTTTCATAACTTTGAGTCTTCACTTGATTTAAATCTTCATTAATTAGCTCGTTTAGATCATTTAAGGACTCGTCCACTGTACTGTCTCCCTCAGGGCTGGTTATATTATCTAGCATATTTTCGAGAGATATTTCTTTAGTAAACTGCCCGCTATTATCAATTTTAGAATCACTTATGTCATTGTCCAAATGAGCAATTAAAGCGTTTATATTATCCATTACGGGATCGGATACCATATTTTCAGGAAATATTTCCAAATCATCTATACCAAAACTATTATCTAATATGTCATCTTCCTCTTTATCAGTTTGCCCTGATTTAGTCAAAAGAGGTACAGCAGCTTCATTTTTATTTCTAGACTTATCAACTATCTTTTCCTCTTTATGAGAGTCGGAATCAGAATCAGAAATAACAGCCCTTTTGGATTTTCTGGTAACCTTATCTTCACACAACTTAGATTTACTGAGATCAGGACTTAATTGTCTTGTTGTCTTCTTTGCACTATGCATTGGAGTCGATTTTTTTGTGTCGTATTTTTCGGATGTCTTGGATTTTTCATCTTTACTGTGTTTTTTACCTTTTTTAGAAACACCTGATGGATCTGCTGTGTTTCGTTCAATACTGTTATTTTTAGTTTTATCAGTATCGCTAGATTTGACTAGTTTGGTTCCCTTAACTTTAGATTTGTTGTCTTTCTCATTTTGTTCTACCTTTTCTATATGTTGTTTTTCTTCAATTGCACGTTTAATTTTGGGAATTTTATAATTTCGGACTCCGTATCCTGATCCCAATATTGTACCTCTCGCGATATTATCATTTGAATAAACGATGCCGTAAGATTTACGTTCACGGCTTTTCTCTTCAGCTCTGTATCTATTACCATCGCTATGCTCTTCACGGCGCAATCTTGGATCTCTGTTGTTTTTTCTTGGCGAGTACACAGGTTTGGTGTCACTTTGATAAGATTTTTTCTTTTCTTGCATTTCCTTAAGTAATTTCCGAGTACGAGGGTCGCGGTAATTCATTTTTCGGGGTTCTGTTGCAGCTACTTCAATGTCCTGTTTCTTGTAATTAGCGCTATAAGTTTTAAAATCGGCCTTTATGTCTTTAAAACTCTTTTCTTGTTTATTGTCCGCTACTTCTCTTCCCATACTACGTGCTCTTACAAAGTTATTTCTATTTCTTAAATCCGAATCATTACGTGTCGGTTGAGGTTTGGACAAAGTCCTTCCAACGCTAGACTCGCGGATGGTTCGCCCGACACTAGGGGTTCGCACTAAGGACCGTCCTACGCTTGTCGCGCGTTGTCTGCGAGCATCGAATGTATTTGCCGGGGAATAATCAAAAATCTGTATACCCTTTTCATTTAAAAATTCTTGGAATGTTCGGTTTACACTTGTGTCAATCGTAAATGAGCGACCTGATTGCGGTTTAACGGACAAAGTCTTCTCAGCTCCTTCTTGATAATTCCTACCAAGACTAGGAGCTCTGGACGAACGAAATTCCTGTTGGTAATCATTGTTGTGATTGACACGTTCTCTGGTATACAATTGTTCGGGCTCTCTGGGCGTACGTCCATCGCTGTGTGATACCTGGTCTCTGCCATATGGCCGTCCAGATTTCTCGAAAGAGCGGTCATTTCGGCCAATGCTCTGCTCTCTGCTGTAGTTACGGTAAGGATCCGGATTTGTGTAAGATCTTTTGGGCACATCCTTATAGTAACGATCTTTATCGTAATTACGCGAAGTCGATTCGTAATCAGTGGCTCGGTTAAGTCTTGGATCTTTACCAAATTTCGCTCCAGTGTTTAAACTGTTTTGTGAGTAGTCTGATCTTCCAAATTGATGACTTGGTGTCATAGGTGCTTTGTCAGAGTTACCAAACGGGTGGCTGGGCGTCATTGGACCTTCAGATCTGCCAAAAGGATGGCTTGGGGTCGATGGGCATTCAGATCTCCCAAATTGATGACTTGGCGTTAGTGGGCACTCAGATCTACCAAAGGAATGTGTAGGCGTAGGCGGACACTCGGATCTTCCAAATGAGTGACTGGGTGTAGTAGGACATTCGGATCTACCAAATGGATGGCTCGGTGTAGAAGGACATTCGGATCTGCCAAATGGATGGCTCGGTGTAGAAGGACATTCAGATCTGCCAAATGGATGACTTGGTGTAGTAGGGCATTCGGATCTGCCAAATGGATGATTCGGTGTCATTGGAGTGTCCATTCGTCCAAATGAAGGAGTTGGAGTATTTGGACAGTCTGATCTTCCAAATGAGTGAACTGGTGTTCGTGGACATTCCAGTCTACTGTAAGAATAGTCGTCTCTTTTGTCGTAGCCATATCTGTCAGACTCATTGTATCTAGACTTTTGGTAGTCTGAAGAGTTTTCTCGTTGTATAGAAGCAGATCTCGGATCGCGGTCTTCCCATTTTCTTGAATTATTTCCATCCGTAGATCGTCGTCCGTCAGATTTTATTTCAGTATTAAGTTCCCAGTGGGGCCTATGAGTATCTCGGTTCACGGATATCTCCCGATTTTCACGCGAATCGTACATTGGGAGTGGAAGAAGAGGAGCATAAACGTGTTTTCTATTTGTGTTGTCCTCTACTTCTAACGACTGACGAGAAGGAGTCATTTCGAAGGTCCTAGCATTGGGGGTCATACTTGGAGTTCTGCTGGGCGTCATGCTGGGTGTCCTATTTGGTGTCATATTAGGGTAGTTCAAAGCAGATATCGGTGTTCTCTCTGGATTCTTATGAGGATTGGGACTTTCTTTATTAATTGGCATATTAACATCCCATTTTAATCGAGGATATACATCCAAAGATAGCAATGGTGGTATGTAATTCTGTTCAGGTTTACTTTCAGTTCGAATAGTTTCTGGCAACGCATCATTATTATTTGTAGTTACAGGAACAGCATTAGCATATAAAGATGACGCGTGTTTAGATGAATTTGGAGAAGACATTGGCATCATTTGCCTCATATCCACGTCTAACTTAGAACTGATTACAGAAGTTTTTACGGAATCTGCTGGAATTATAATAGGCGGTGTTACAGAAGTTTCACCTAGATCCTCATTTTCCGGAGATCTTGGCGCTAAATCACCATAAACATCATCGAGTGATAATTCTTCATCATCAGAACTATCGTCAATGGCTAACTTTGCAGGAAAATTGAATCTCTCACATTCTTTTTCAGTGAGTTTCAGACTTTGCCTTTTGAAGTAATCCTCCTTTGACAGATAAGATCGAGATTTTTTAACCACTAATGATGGCGTTTTAGATGGGGTAACAGATTTTTCTTTGTATTTTTCGATTGAAATCCTTTTCTTCAGAATTTCTTGAGCACTTGCCACCTTGGTTATTTTAGGCTGGTGTAATGCTGGTGTAGCCGTTTCTGTTCCAGGAATAGCTATAGGTTCATTTAATATTTCGTTTTTCAAGGCTTGTAATATGTCGATCTCAGAGACCACTTGTTTTGTTTTTGGAAGCGGAGCTGGTACTACAGGTTCTAAGTTCAGCAGCGGTATTTCTACATTTTCTCTAGTATCATGAACTACATTTTCTTTTGCCTTCAAATTGTTAGTGGAAACATCAGCTGCCTCAACTTGCTTATCTGATTCTACACACCTTTTTTCCTCATGTTCATCGGCATTTGTTTCGGTTGGCGGATTATTTGTGTCTATATGCAACTTCTCAACCTTATTTACTTCGGAAGACAAGACATTTGTTTCTTCTATTTCATGATCATTTATAGGTTTGTAAAAGTTGGCTTTAAATGCTACCGGCTCCGTTGCCTCTCGAGGTATTACATCCGATTTATTATTAGAAACCGTTTCAAATTCAGAGTTTCCTGATTTGTTATTACTAGTATCGTTATTTATGGCAGACTCTTTTTCATTGGTTGCAATAGGAATCGTTTTATTTATTGCCGCATCGTCTTCGTCATCGATGGTTATCACGTCTTGGGACTGGATCTGCGATTGATTATTCGGTTTTCCGGTATTTGGAAGTTTATCAGTAACCTGACTACTTATTTCTACCTTATCTCCCTTCAACAAAACTTGATTCTCCTTTGGTGTATCTTTTGGTTCTACAGTCTTAGTTGTTTTCGTTTCAGCAGTCTTAGCTTTCTCAGTTTCAAACATTTCAAGTTCAGGAACATCAATAACAGCCGGACTATCTTTAATACCGACCTCAGATGTTCCCTCTTTGTCGGAATTAATGACAAAACATATCTGAATTTTCCGTGGTTGTTCTTCCTTCCGAGTTGTTACCGCTTTAACTTCACTCGGACTATTTTTGATTTTGTCAACTAAGACTAGACTGCCATAAACGCTTTCAATTGCTTCACTCTCACTATCTGACAGTTCTCCTTCCTCTACTTCAGTCTTTTGTGGATTCTTTCTATTCTTTTTCTTCTTCTTTTTATACGATTTCATTATCAAATTTGATAAGCCTCCACTGCCTCCTGTCTTTTTCAATTCTCCAATGATTTGCGACCTCAGGTCTCTCAATGTACTAATATCAACGTCGTTGTCACTGCAATCCATTATTCTGTTTACAATATCTTCAGTGTTCAAGGAATTTAAACTTTCCTCTGGAACATTCAGTGTTATATTGAAATCTTTAGGTTGATGTTTTGCAGTTTGGTTGGAAGACTTTTTCCTATCTTTCTTGTAATGTGGAGGATATAATGCTGTGGAGTTCCTTGGCGGTGATCTACGCGGCGATCTTCTGCTAAACAATGGTTTTTCTGGAGTCGGTTTCTCGGGCGTATTCCAACGCTGCGAGGTCTTATCTGGAGATACCAACACGCGAGTGTAATTGCGTTTTGATGCAGACCCCAAGGGCGATTTCGTATCAGACCTGGTTGCACTCGATGGCGATTTCGAAGACTTATTAGGCCTCCGTTGAAATAACGCAGGTTCCTTACTTCCTGGGGTACATACTTCTTCAGTTTCGCTAGCTCTGGCAATTTCAGGTAAGGTATCAGGATCTTGTTCCTCTATTTTGGTTATCGAAGCTACTTTTTTTAGTTTATGTCGCACCGAATTCAAATCTGCTTTCGCTTCGGTATTATGGGATGGGAATAATGGATCCGAAGACTTTCCTACACCAGGCAACGTATCTCTCTGTGAAATAAATTAAAAACTCGTTTTATAAATACAGTTTAAAGCAAATTACTACTTTAAAATGCAGAATGTGCAGAATGTATACTTTCTGCATTCAACATACCTGCTCAACTTTAGCATACAAATTCACCAGCACCTGTTCGCATTTTAGTAGATTCTCCATCTTCATCCTAGAATTAAATAACTAATGAAATCTTTGCGTATTTTAGCATGTTTACAGAGCATCCATATTTACAGCATAAAATTCACATACTCAAAGCATTTCAGATATGCAAATCTACAAAATTAGTAAGTAAACACCTTTTCTTCTTATCAATCAGTAGATCTCTCAGTGATCTGATCTTATCAAGCTGGGCTTGCCGAGGGTTTGCTGACGCAGGACCAGATTCCAGCCTGTTGATCATGTTCTCCAGGAATGGAATGTACTGCTTCATCTCCTCGAACTTCCGGTCGTATTTTGAATCCATCTTGGTGGCTGTAACCAAATTATTTATTATTCAGTCACATAATGTTCGATTATAAAAAGTGAATCAAAAATTAGCTCCCTACCCCTAGCCATTGGGCTACTGTAACTTTAATAGTCCAGTGACGAAAACCTCTGTTCAACATTAAATACATAAGAAGACATAAATTCGAAACAGTATTCAAATTAGCCTAAATATTAAAATGCCTTCGCTCGGTCATCCGACCCCAACGCGGTAAAACTCATGGGTTTACGAAGTTTTAACGAGCATGAACGTTTCATGAATTAAAATATTAAATAAGTCGAATAGAGTCGATCGACTGCAGAAAAAAGAGAAAATCGTACGTCTTTTTTATTAGCTTGTCTTCGTTCTTCTGACAAACGTCATCGGCAGATATTCAGCCAGTAATTTCATTTAAATTCCAACCAGCCAGTCATTCATAGTATATACCTACACAAGTCAATATTTATTATAAGAATTAGGTAGGTAATTACTTATATGTTATTTATTTTAGCCTCTACGCTCCCTTGGACCGCGACCCTACCTATCCAGTAGCTACTTCTAAACCGTAACAGGTATAATATCTCTTTGCGTATCTACAACGTGGAGTGTGTGTATCTACTCTATGGTTTATTTTGGTTGTTATTGTAATTTATATTATTCTGTCGGCTTTTGAAAATGGTGGGAAACGTCATTCCGTGACAAGGTCGCAGGTTATTTTGTGTTTAATATCACTTTAAATTAATCAGATTTTTTTCGCGAATGACAGTATGGTGAAATTATTTAATAGTTTGTGCAAGATCTGAAGTTTCAAGGCTAATAAAGAGTCCCGCTACAAGCTCGGGAGTGAATGTGACTGTCGAGCTGCTTCGTCCAGAGTGATGACGATACGGCGACTCCTCTGGATGAAGAAAGGAAGACGCGGATACCCACGGTGATGACGCTACAGTAGCTGTGTAGACAATGTACCTACAGTCGATAGCACATAAAAATGGATTCAGAATCAAGAACCAGAAAGAAGAAAAACGCTTGAAACGCCACAATAATGGCGTGAAAGGTTGGCAATGCCGATGCCGTTCGCTTATTGGCGGGCGTGAGAATAGTGGCTTTAAAATTTCAGTTTAAAATTTTATGTTTTTCTTTTTAATGGTTTTTTATAGTTAACACGGCAAGACAGCCTAGATTGTAATGGTTTTGGGAATTGATAGTTAAAATAGTTTACGAAAACTAGACCTTAGCTACTCTATAAAATAGCTCGCTAGCTAATATAATTTCAATTATCATTTTCCAGTATCGTATAGTAGGTGATGTGATGGATGACCAACGAATTGATAAAATGCACGGTCAAACAAATAAACCAAAAAAAATAAGGTTACAACAACGCTAATAACACAACGGATAAATGGCAGCACATTGCATATAAAGAGAAATAAAAGGTACCTAAAGAACTCGAACAACAAAAGAATACCTACGTATTTCGTTTAGTCCTCACGACAGTTAAACCCGTAAACGCAGTGTGGGACAACCCCGGCCCGGGGGGGTGACCGCGACTTCAATCGTTATGGTTATCGTTTCCATTTTGACACTTGAACGATATACATTGCTGCGTTTCGTTGTCGTTTGTTAAAACTTGCAAAAACATAGCAGCAATGTATAGCGTCCAAGTGTCAAATTGAAAGCGATAACGATTGGAAGTCGCGGTCACCCCACAGATGGTGGAAAGACCTGTGCGAGGTGGTTGGCAGAGACTGGATGCAAAAGCCCTAGAAATAAAGTGGCCTATGTCCAACAGTGGACTGATACGGGTTTATGATAATTCTCCAAATACAGTGCGACAATAATCTTTTGGCACGTGGATGACATTGAAAGGGGCGCTGTTCGCAACGAAAAGTGGCGTTTTACGAGATCCTATTTTTGTTACGTGCACCCTTGTCGCACTTTATGGGTAGCCAGAGACGACCGAATTCCATTTTTACAAAATTACACACTTGCTTTGGGATGAGCATTAACGATTTTTATTAACAATGAAGGATGTATGTATAAGGTATTTCCGTCATAAAGGTGCGTACGAAATAGAGACAGTGCAAAGTTTAGCAACCTCAGCCGCGCTCATTGTCTCGATGACTGTTAGCCATAAAGCTCATAATCACAAGTGCTGTATTTTTTATTGAAATGTTATTCGACAACAGTTCATTATACCGTACCATTTTGCAGTGTTTATTCATTGTTCATTAGCATTTTTCAGTATGCTTTGCATATTTTTAGCATTTTCTGGACGTGCTAGACGACTAGATTTAACATAAAATATTTTTTTAGACTTGGCAACACTGCCTTGGTCGAAGTACCTCCCCGGAAACTAAAAACTGATAGCCATGAAGCAAATAAATAAATAACCACAATTTGAACACAAATGATTTCTAACTTTAATCCTAAGAAAATCGTAACCAGTCTGCAAAAACTCTGCAAAATTATGCGTATATTCTATTGCGATATATAGGGGGCATGCTCAGCTCATTTGCTCATCGCCTGTTAATTGTGGCGATTCCAGATTGCAGCACGTAAAATTAATCGTCGCTAAGCGAAGCGCCCCTTTCACTCTTACGTATACAAACATACGGGATATAAAATATAAGTGGCAGTGACAGTTACGTTTTATTAGCATGTCTATGGGAGATGATTGATGCAATAAAAAAATTGTGTGAAATACTCTATTACTTAAAATACTTTTGTATTTAACAATAGTAATATTATAAACGGTGCTTCAATAAAACAACACATTTCCAAACAATTTCCCTAAAACAACTAGGTAGGTATTTATTCAATGTGAGAGAGAATATCCCAAAGCAACGCGGGGTGCGCCGCGGCACGGGGACAAAATTAAATTATACTTAGATATGTACCTACGTACGACTGTCTTTCTTTCCCATTTAAGTACTTAAGTATCGATTTTTTTAATAAGAACAATAAAATTAATATCGATTTTATCGACCTACAGCTGTTCTATGAAAACATACCTAAAAAAGAAACTGCAACAAATACCACGACTTTGTAGCGATTCTATAGATAATGGCACTCTAATTTTAATCTTCACTAAGCGATGCATTCCGCTCAGTTTTATACGATGTAGCATAATATAATATGGTGTCAGTCAGTTGCGTTTACCTAAAGTTTGTAACAGAGTTCAAGCACTGTCTTTTGTTTTGGAAATCGACGGCAAACTCTAGGTCAACTGCTCAACTACGCAGGTGGGCCACGGACAATCACCCGTCATTACCTAAGGTTTTAGCATAACCAAATCCTCCACAATCACAAAGACAGCGATTTATCGCCATTTTCAGTCAGCGGACGTCATTGCCATATTCGATGTGCATCGACGGCTTTTAATGACGTCGTTTTTTATAGATTCTGTACAAAGCTTTCAATTGTAGGTAAAACTATGCAAACACGCTCATATGTCTGGCGCCGGCATTATACCTATCCGATTGATCTACGTGTGGATTTACACAGGCCAAAAGTACGAAACTACAATTTTAACGAAAGTCAAGTCAATCAACGAACGGAATTGCCACGATTTCAAGTAGGTATAATTTCAAAGTTTTTTTGAGATTCTGACTGAGTCCAAGTACTTAGGTAGATATCACATCTTTTCAAGTATCTAACTAAAGCGTTCACTACACTACTCGCGAAGTTCATTCATACTTGGAAGTTGGCCGAACACGAGTATAGCTGTGTACCGTAGGTAGACACTGTAGTGTAGGTACAGTACGGTACGAGATATTTCACACAACCTTTCGTCGCTCGCCTCGGACGATCAACCTCCATTTTGTTGTCGACTTTTGCGCCAACAAAATGGAATTCGCGAAATTGGACGAGTAGTTAGGTAGGTAATATCGATAGAGCTACTTCGTCTGGACCCGGCCAACTTTGTCCACTACTTCGACGAGAAACTCCGACCGAGTCGATAATGATCGATGCATCACAAAATATTTGGCTGTGTATTTATTTGTAGGTTATCACTGTACCCACCGAACTTTAAGAAATGCCTTTTCTCCACCGCCACCACTTCACTATTTGCACAAAGTTCTAAAAACAACCTCAACGTTTAAACTTAAAATTTATTCGTCACTGCATGCACTATGAAACATTTTAGGTCGCTTAACTAAATATTTAAGTTATATTAATGCGAATAAACTAGCTTTTAGAACACTGACTAATACGTCACTGAACTGCAATCACAGCAGAGGCTCGAACCAAGCGCCCGCGCTTCTTTCTGTATTCAACTTTGACGTGGCAACCCGTCGTAACGAGCGCGTCGTCTCCCCTTCATGGCGTCGCACAAAATGATTACAAGATGGCGGCGGCGGCGGGCAGGGTTGCCAGATTGGATTTTTCAAATTTCCCCAGATTGAGATTTTTTTTCCCCAAAATGATACGTTTTGCAAAAAAATTCCCCAAATTTGGTTGAGAAAAAAATTATTGACATTTGAAGGTTTTTTAATAAAAGGCGATAGGCGAGACCGTCATTACAAAGACTCGTGTATAATTTATTTAGTTATATTAATGGCCTTGACAGTTGGTCATTTGCCAATGTCATGTTACATAGTAATTCGTTGTAATTTTTCATACACAATTTTGTCAATTTGTATTTATAGTGTAATAAATTATACAACAATTTTTTTCCCGCATAATTTAAGTTCAATAAGTACGTCTTTTTCTACCCCCAGACGAGTCGTCGAAGCGTTTTCAACCCTGGACAAAGCAGCTCCGCAGTCACGTTCACTCTTGAGCTCAATAATGGTACTCAATGGGACTCTTGTATCTACCTCGAAACGCAATTATTGCATATATTTATATGATTTTATTATTATTGATAAACTCACGCCTGATTCCCATAAGGGTAGGCAGAGACAATGGACTTCCATTTGCTGCGACCCTGGCACATTACCCTCGCTTCCTCCACATTCATCAATCTCTTCATGCATGCTTGTCGGGTTGTAGTAGACCGCACTTGGCTCTTTTTCAAAACATCGCCAATTCGGTCTACGTACGTTCTTCAATCAATTGCATATACTTATTCAAAAATTCCAACTTAACTAGTGACATTTAAACACAAAACTATATACAATACAATCAAAATTATCGAATAATTTTGCAACCGTATAACGTTCCCGCCAAAGTATTCAGAATTTCGGCGTCTTCTTCGGTGGAGTATGCTGAGTGCTGTAGACGTTTTCTGAGCTGAATTTTTATATCATTTTAACAGTAAGCTGAAAGTTCTCAGTTCATCCTTAAACAGTGATGTAAATATTCGGGTAGGCAAATATATTGAGCCATGTCAGCCATAATTATATAATAATTCGCCCCCAAAATTCCCCACCCTGAAATTTTTTTCCCCAAACTTTTCCCCAGCAATGTCATTTCCCCAAAATTTCCCCAACAGCCAAATTTTTCCCCAAAATTGCGAGAAAAACCCCCAATCTGGTAACCCTGGCGGCGGGCGATCGAACCGGGCGGGACGCGCAACGAACAAAAAAAAGCGCGCGCACAGCACATAGCGCGACGCGACCAATCAACAAGTCGGATGTGACGTCATGGAATTTTATGATCTTTCTACAACTTTTAATTATTAAATCTCACTTTAAAGATATACTTACGTATTTCGTTAATTTAATTCTTTATTTTAATTACTTACTCCACTTACTACATTTACTATCATATCTCTTTCATTAGTATATATATTTATATTTATTCGACATATAACGACACTGAAGTCACCGATTCAATATTCAATCAATCAAACGAATCAATTTGATTTGAAATGAAATTAGTGTTTGACGTTTGTTTCGTAATTTGCAACTTTTGTTGAAAGCTGTTGTTTTATGTAGGTAAGTACTTACCTGTATTTTGGTTTTTTATCTAGATTCAGCAAAATAAATTATACTTAATACCCATTTACACAGCTATTTAATTTCTGCTTTGATCTTCGGTGTATATTTACTTAAAAGTAAAACAATTTATTATTTGATGGCTTGTTTTTACACAATATTTACGTTAGGTAATGTAATACGATGTATGACAATGAAATAGTTTATGAAATAGCATAAAACGAAAACAAGACAAGTGGTCGATTTTTGGAATTTTATCGGGGAATTCGAAACATACCTTTGTCGACTCCAAATCATTTTAAAATTGTAAAACGGCCGTGAGCCCACTTGCTGATCCTGGCAGCTTTAAAATAAGAAAATAACGTAAGCATAAAAAAATTTCAAACGGATATTAGGTAACACACCTGCATACGTTAGATACTCATAACGTGAACAAAGAAAATGATGACGTAGTTAAGTATCTTGTTAATTAAATGCCTAACTGCCATTAGCTATCTTTCCAAAATCGTCTGGAATAGGAAATTGAATGCAAAATTAACACGGTAAGTCTATACTCTCACTTATTGTCGAACGTAGCGCACAAGTAATAATCCGCTCGGCGGCCATAAGATACGCCATCGCCATCGCGCATTCCAACGACCCAACGCCTGCCCTATCCGACTCGATATAATAACAAGTCCTACTATATTGAAAAATGTACTAACCTGTTCTATCTAATCGACTCAAAATTTACTACGACCCGTTCTTTTCTAAGTAGGTAACACGATCGATTTGCAACATCACGGATGCGCAAAATGGTGGCTATATTAGATGTAATGTTACAAAATCTTGCGTCTCTTGCACCGGGACAGGATTGTGACTGCTGTGCGGGCGGTATTAGCTAGCGAGGCGCCCGTGGCCTACGCCCCACCGTCGTCGCCAGGGCTCACCAGCGCCACTCATACCAAAATCATTCGCCAAACGTCCACCGAGCAAGACGCACGCCGCTACGTCAGTGTAATTCCCAACCCAATCCCGCTTTCGTATTCCATCCATCCATCATCGACCAAGCGCCGCCATTCGTGTGTTTTTTGTGCCGTTCTTTAAGTTTCCCGTGGAGTCTAATCGGCCATGGTCCGTCGTCGTAAATGTAGAAATATCAAGTGTTCATAGTGTCGCAATGGTAACAACTAACAAAATGCGTGGTTAGTCGTTCGTTCCGGAGAACCTATACATACAACTGAGTTTAGTTTAAATATGTCGAAAGAGTCAGAGGTTCGCAATTTTAATAGAGGTTTATAGAAACCAGTAGATACGGTGACTGTCCAGTGCCCAGCCTTTGTGCGTAGCACAATAAGTCGGAATTATACGTACCTATGTCTGTGCTGTGACCTCATTTTACTGTAAAGATAGGACAGAGACGCGATGATAACGTACCAAAAAATGTATAGTATAAATAAATAAAAATTTGATATCAAGTTAGTAATTCCTAGAAAGAAACAGTGGCACGTATTCATAAACACGATTTAAAGTTACGCCACCGTTTACCTGTCCCTTTCTATCTTAACCTTTTTTAACGAAGTGTGAAAGGGATAGCAACACGATTAAGTGAAGTGAGGTTTAACTAGTTTTATGAATAACATCAAGTGTGTTTAGTGCAGTGGATTAGGTAACGGCATTGCGTCATCTATCATGGTTCTATCTTTGGCCTCTTTGGGATATATAAGATGGATCAAAACAATATGTACTTACCTATCTACTTAACATACCTAATTGAATAGGCATTCCTTAGAAAACACTCGAACTATAGTAAGTACTTATAGCTGATAACAGTCGTACGCGATCGGTATATGTTTTCATCAATATCGTTTATTCAGAAGTGACGAGTTAACCAGTCTGCACCTGATAGTACAGTCGAAGACAGAGATAAGTATACAGGGGCTCAATAAGGTTGAGATTTTCTCAAAAACTACTAGACCGAATTTAATAATTATTTTACAGTTACATAGTTTTAACTTTTATCTATCAAACAGTGAAAGAATTTTTGCAATAGGTCAAGTAGTTTTTGAGAAAATCTCAACCTTAAAAACTCTCCTTACGTACACCTTTCTTGTGTTCCACCGTACCTAATAAGTCTGCAACTTTGTCGCTAGGTCAACATCCAACCTAAATCGAAATTCAAGAAATATGGCCTAAGTTTATCGTAAAAACCTAATGAAAATCACCGTAAATTCTGTGTATTTTGGCATAAGTACTACAAGTGAATAAAACGTACTCATAGTTAGCTTATAAAATATAGTAACTTTCCATTCAATTAACAATCCTTAATATAGCTTATGTAACTTCGTCTTTGATAAATAATCGCTCCGTTCCATATTCTACTTATTAATTTTAGGGTTCCGTTCGAAACCCATAGTCCTTTGTCGATCTGTTTGCTAACATTCGTCTCCATTCATTATGAAAGCAGGTAAAGTTAGAGTTTCATATCTATTTCAAAAGGCAAGGGATCGGGTAATAAACAGAAACAATAGTGAATAACGGGATACGGTTCGCAGGACCCTTACAAATTCAAAGATGTAACATGATAGCATAGCATAGGCTCCATATTTAAAAGAATACAAAACATATACTTAAAGTTAGACATTAAGGCCCGGTTCGCCTGTAATGAGCAAATACGTTCTCAAGTGTGAGTTTGACAGTTCTCTTGAGAACTGAGTTTTGTTTATTAATACGGCGTTACTCACGTGATACCTGATTCCTAAACGCGCATCTAAGTTCCGTTTATTAATAGGAACGCCATCTTGAGGTCGTTCTTAAGACTGACTTTTGAGCTGAGAATGGTTTATTAATACGGGCCTTACACTAGCTAGGATACGCTGTAAATCATTTTAGAAACGTGAAATTATTTTCGAGGGCGTTTCATCCCTAATATAACATTTCTCAGACTATTAATTATCAACACATAAGTATTTAGCAATTCCACTAATTAGAACATGATGAACATCTTCTTGCCTGGGGCAAGAATTTTTTCATCATGTTCTAATTTATTCACCGAGCATGGATAATGCGTAATTCAAATTCTGAATTCCACTAATTGTCCCATAGGTACACAATTTTCTCAGTATAATTTAATCCTAAATTCAGTACTTAACCAACTACAATTGAAATAAGGTATGGTAGTTTTATGTAACATCCGGCTTAAAACATCCATCGCGGAGATCTTCTCTGCTTAGGTATATGAAATAATTTAAGCATTAAAAAATCCGTTGTGTGCGGTTCAAAGAAAAAATTATTCTTATTTCAGCTTGAAAAACAACAGTCCTGACTATGGTTGATGACGTTTGACTATACCTAAGTAAACATCGTTCGATTTACTCTAGTGATGAGGTGTACCCATAACTACTTGTGGGACCACTATGATACAAAGATGCCGCAGATGGAATTCTGTCATCGCTGTCTGTCCATATTAGGTATTCCTACCTAAATAACCTCACGCAGTCACGCCCATCCTACATACTATCCATATGGAATGAGACATACATACCTTATTATGAAGTACCATACCTACCTTATTTTAATTGTAGGTACCTAATGCCCTTAAATTGCCTACCTGTTACATTATGATCAAGCTAATTGCTGATTGAGAAATACAAGTATGAATATATTTTATATTATCAGGTACCTATTTAGGTAGTTTTTGAAATTACTTAGGTACCATGCTCCAAGTTTCGTCACCCCTGCTGAATAGGTAGGTTGCACCATGCCTAAAAAAATTGGGTACCATTCTAATCAACACAGACATATTATACCAAGTTTTGTCCTGATTTTTTTTCTCAGAATCATATACTTATCTCTTTATTACAATTATACCTATGTGTATATTTTTGCAAACTTATATTTTTGCATACTTATATATCAACATTTTCTGATCGGTAAAAATAGATAAGTACCTAAGACATTGGTAACAAATGAATTTAAGTATTTCAGAAACAGAAAGCCCGACTGCTTTTGGCATAAAATGTAATATCAGTTCAGTAATCAATACTAACGAATCTAACGATGTCTTGTGCATTACGAGTAAAATCTGTGAGAGCTCGGTGTCTCAGTGGTTGGGTCAATGGACTTGCAATATGGAGGTCCCAGGTTCGATTCCCAGCTAGGGCAGCCATGTACCAATGAGTTATCCTCGGTTAGTTCGACGGAAAAACTTACGTACATTTACCGAGTGCTCTCAAAACGGTGAAGGAAAACATCGTGATGAAACCTGCATGTCGTAGAAGAAGAAGAAAAATCTAAAGCACGTGAAATCCGCCAACCCGCACTGGGCCCGCGTGGTGGATTATGGCCCGAGCTCCCTCGATGTAAGGGAAGGTCTGTGCCCGAGCAGTGGGGCAATATAAATAGACTGATGATGATGACCAGGTGTACCTACTACGGGTTTTCTCGTGGTCCTTCCAGGTGGACAACCGGCAACAAACCCAAACCTGCGGGGATCCAATCCGAACCTCCATCCATAGTCATCCAATAACCACTGCGCTCGGTTAGATTTTCATGTACCTATGCACGCAGGCCCCAGTGTGGAGTGGCGGATTGCACATGTCTTAGATTTTGAATTTTCAGGTTTCATGATGACCCATTCTTTCACAAAAGAATTTGGTATGTAATGTATACTTACGTAAGTTTTCTTTAGATAAATCATTGGAAACATACATGGATCGAACCCGAGATTTACTTAGCAAGTCTCTGGTATCTATTTAATTGTATATTCAATAAAATTAATGGCAATAACTGGATCGCGATATGGCAACAAGATCATTTTCTATATTACACATAACACTTTGCTTTCTAAGCGTATTCTGTGATTTGATCACCCTAGAAATATGTTTAAAGGCTTTGTACCAAACGTACTTAATAATAGCTCCACTGATACCTAAGTAGATAACAGATCTAGGTAGAAATATACTCTTTACTATAAAGAGTACTTAGATATATCTTTCAAAAAGAATTACGTAGGTATACGTTTTCATAAAAATACTGTAACATACAGATGATTTTTGTCGACCTTATCGTTCAGAGCGACCTCTTCCAGGCAACCCCATGCGAAAGGATCTAGAACAGTATTGTAGCGCAATTAACACGTTCATGGACAGTAGAAATTACGAAATGACAGTGAAAATTCTCAACTACTGTCATAACCGTGGGGGATTCTAAGTATGTGCGTGTCAAGACCGACAAAAATGTACCTACAACCTCTATTTTGACAGTACAAATACCTATTTTCTACACAGAATGACAGTGGGACCGCTCCACAAAGAAAACCGCCTACGAACGCCGCGGGAGATGCCGTTGTGTCTTTTTAAATGCATCAAAATACTACGTCATACGCCGTACTGTCATTTTCCGAATACTCAAAGTACGGCATATGCCGCCACTGTCCATGAACGTGTATCCTACTCCCAGTCCAATTCAACAAACGCTTGGAGAGCTACATAGTTGAAGCTATTTCTGTCGGTGCTTTTATTGCGTTGCGAATATACAACTACCGTTAGTCCTATAGTAGGTATGAGTATTGATCTTGGACTTTGCACCGAGCGAACTGCGCATATCCACGCCACGGGCTCGTGATAAAATAAAACCGGTGGAGAAATCGCCTCGGTGCGGTTACGTGACTGCTGCCCGAGACCCTCCGCACTCCTCCTACCTCAGTCAGTGTTCTCAGCAACGCAACGCTAGTGTGTTGTGTTGAAGTAACAGATTAAATCAATTTAAAAACAAATTCGTGATAATTTTGCAACAAATATTTAAATTGTATTTAGGTAACCCACACTTTATAACAACTACGGTGTTTAAATTAAGTCTGGTAAGGATTTTATTGGAGATTTAGTTTGTAACCATGTTGTTTATTTTTTAGTCACGTTCCGAAGTCGCGTTGTTGTAGACTTTACCTGACTGTAATACGGTCTAGATTGCAGTGGTTTTGTGTAGTTCATATTATAGTGTTGATTATACTTTTGTATCGATTTATCCTAACATTACTTTATTGTACTTCGTAACAATGTTAGTTGTTTTGAGCAGTCAGATTCGTGATATCTCGTGTGCCTATCTTAGTGTACTATATCACCAAAGATAATTTAAAGGTTACGCTCGAAGATTTCGCTTTCGCGATAAGACGAGATGATAATGTAAGCTAAATTAATATTTACGTTAAGTTAGTTGTACTTACTTATTTTATTTTCTGTACCTAAATTATCTACTCATAATTAATAATGTGAAGACGTACATTATATTCGAATGCTGACTGAACCATGGATATGTAAGTATACCTAGGTACCTATACATAATTATACAATTGATTGGAGACAAGTTACGGAATATACCAACCAACAAAAATTACGATTTTTTGTGTAAATTCAGTAATAAAATGTTACCAAAAATGTGCGTTGTTTTATTAATGCGATATTACAATCCAATAGCAATATAAAATACAAATATCCAAGAGACGAGGACATCAAGAGGAAAACCTTTCTATTAAATTACACTCGGGTTACAAAACCGAGTCGAGTGTGGATTGTAAGGCTCTATTCAAATGAACAACACAAACCCTGGACTGAAAACCGTAAGTACAGCCGACAGCACAACAAATATAATACTACGCGACTCGACTGCCAAGATTGCAAAGGTTTTGTAATGTAAGCCAATGTGCTGCGGACTGTACTTGTGGTTCATGTGAATGGAAGTAGGCGTTTTTACACATCCTGGCGACATTTTGTCGTGGAGTGTGGTTTTTAGATTTTTTTGATTGTCACTAACTCGGGTTTCAAAGTACTGTCGACAGTACATCAAACTATAGATAAAGATTGCAGTATTACGTAGATACGTCTGTCAAGCTAGTGACAGTCCCCGCTGCTTATTAATGTGCTGTCGACTGTACGTTGCGTTCAGGAAAATGAAATTGTGTGGACCAATTTAGTTCGAAATGCCATGGTCTGTGAGTCGAATGTGAAGTGACTTGAAACATCGCGCTACATTTAGCCGCGCACCGCACCGCTCGCCACTATGAATTGAGATAAAAATACAATAAAACACTGTGAAAAACTTTAAATTTTTTCTTTAATCAATAATTTAAAGCTTACAGGACACATTCTCATGTAATACCTACTCTGGTAGCGCCACGGTCCAAGCCTATACTCTGTCTCAGAATGCAATACAACCTCTTCATAGTGAAAAGAATTTCAACTTCATACCTATAACTTTTAATATTAAACTCTCACTCCCACAAGTATACCACCAAATAAAAGTATAAAGTAAATATTTTCCGGATTCGAAGCGTAAACCATCTCGCACCGTATAAAATACAAATTTATCGTATTTTAAAATTTGTATTCCGAAATCTGATGTTTTTTCTCGATTGTAGGTAGGTATGTGTATTTTCTCAATTCGCTAGTCATCACCTAAGTACTCGCCACTGCCATAGTTACGGTAGAAGCTATATTTTAAAAACATAACCCTCCTTGCGCAGTCGGGTAAAAAGCCAAATAAGTGATATAATCTTCAATGACTTTGGATGCGGAGCACATTACATTTTGATATTGTGTACATTCGAGTTCTGTATTAAAAGTTATGTTATAAAGAGCATAAATTGACGATTCACCTTAAAAGTAACGTTGATTCTGTGGCCGCCAAATCTAAACCTAAACGCAACTGTCACTCATATGCAAGAGTGAGCAAGACATCTCGTTTAGCGACGACTAAAGTTAGCGAGCCACAATCTGCACGAGTTTACATTTAATTCATTGCATTGAATTCTGACACAGTACAGAGAAAAGCGCCGCGGCTTACATTCAGAACAAAACACTGAAATTTCACCACAAGCACTACTAACTTGAGAACCAAATACTGTCACCGCTGAGAACTGGCTCCTTCCGAAACGTGATTGACATTAACAGGCCCCTGTGACAGCGAGGTTCAATTGTGTTCCTTATTATAATCATTGAGACACATGGATGCCGATAGCTAGATTATTGCATGTTTTAACACTTTGACAGTCCCGGGTACCACATGTGGGTCCTGGTAAACAAGCCGCACAAGTCCGAATACCACATATGGGCCCCTCCACCCCTCACTTACTTTGATGGAAAAATTACGTATTTCACCGGACGCATTTGTATATTTTTGAATAACAGTAGAAATAAATGGTTTGTTGTGTATTAAACAAAAACCTTTGTAAAGTGACTGTCAAAGTGTTTATAAACGACAAAGAAACGCATCGACGTATATCATCCGTGTGTCAAAATGAAAACGAAAAGTCCCGCCCCCTTACCATGAACTCTTATAGCATGATTACTTCAATAATACTTTGTTATTTCGTTTCGTAACATGACGACCTTAAAGCAAGCATGTTAAGGACGGCATTGTACGAAATAATAAAGTATTATTGAAGTGATCCTGCTATAGGGTCATTGCTAACCCAACTGATATAAGAAAAGACTTGTGAACGTGCAAGCTAATCCAAAATTATGTAAGTACTCACAATAGGTATGATTCTGTCATGGCCGCCTAACTGTCAATCTTTATAACCGAAAGGAGCTACTTCTCAACGTTACATAAACGCGCCAAATCAAGTGCTTTCTCACTCATCATCGCAAAGAATCCTCCGCTCCAATCCTCAATACTGAACAATTCATGATTGCTTTACAGTTATCTCAAATCCTTATTAAAAACGACATCTAAATTCCGTCAACTTAGGCGCAACTAGGTAGATACCCTAGAACGAAAATTACGCATGGAAAGAACCTCCATTTTGAAAGTCGGTTACATTAACTTAATTTTCACAAAAACATGCTTCGGTTCTTAACATTTCTAAGTGTATATCTTTCTTTAGTATGATTCTTGTCAATCATACTTAGAATCAGGCAAAGGTAACCATTCTGGATTATGTCTGTTACTCTAAACTAAATTTGACGTGCCTGAAATCCGCTTCAATTTCTCTCCTAACTTCAGTAAAGGAAAATAATGACAGTAAGTACTTTATACCTGTCAAATAGTTTAAATTAGCAAACACAAATTAGAATTACCAATAGCCAATGTACGATATCCCCAGTATTTAAAATATATTTACAAAAAAAACCTTTAATTCATTGAGGCTAAGTAGGTATATAATATTTAAAAATATCAACAGAATATAATTTTAAATAACATTTGATCGAGTTGGGGCGATTCTAAAAATAAAATACGCCGTTAAAACACTACACCCTTCTGCGCAGTCGGGTAATCACAACTAGTTGCGCCTGATAAACCTGGGCTCTAGAAAAAAAAATACAGTTCCTGTTAACTTTAAAAGATAATAATGTACATTATTTTAATATTTTCTACAGGGTGTAACAAAATATATGTAATTCATAAAAGTTTTCAAGAGCATCCAACAAAATGACAAGCCAAACAAAATGTATGGGAAGACAATTATTTTTTAAGCGAAGTCGAAAATTTAATGAGCGATGGTGAATCCTCAATTCATTAACTTTACAGCATAACTTAACGAAATCCTATACACACGATTTAACTACTAAAATCTATGATCGCTGAAATCATTTAATTTTAGTATCTATATTTTTCACACGTCATATTTTAAACTGTGAAAGTTTTCTTCTATTTCTCGCGTTCAAAGATTTTAAAAAATCCATCGATATTATGATTTACTGATAAAATTGTGTGAGTAGGAATTTAATAGGTACGGTCTAACACAGATAAAAGTGTACAGGAGAGTTTTTAGGGTTGAGATTACCTCAAAAACTACTTGACTGATTGCAAGAATTCTTTCACTATTAGATAGATAAAAGATAAGAGAGCTCGGTGTCTCAGTGGTTCGGTCAATGGACTTGCAATACGGAGGTCCCAGGTTCGATTCCCAGCCAGGGCAGCCATGTACCAATGAGTTATCGTCGGTTTTTTCGACGGAAAAACTTACGTACATTTACCGAGTGCTCTCAAAACGGTGAAGGAAAACATCGTGATGAAACCTACATCCCTTAGAAGAAGAAAAAAACTAAGGCATGTGAAATCCGCCAACCCGCGCTGCCCACTGCGGGCCCAGTGGCCCGCGTGGTGGATCATGGTCCCAGCTCCCTCGATGTAAGGGAAGGTCTGTGCCCGAGCAGTGGGGCAATATAAATAGACTGATGAGAGAAAAGATAAAACTATGTGCGGTAAAATAATTATTAAATTCGGTCCAGTAGTTCTTGAGAAAATCTCAACGTTATTGAGACCCCCTGTGTACGTATTAAAAGTTATACACAGAAAGTTATCTTTGAGGATTCACTACGTCACGTGAATACACAAATTCTGCTACACACTGTACAATCAAAGGCATAGGCGAATCAGAACGAGACAATTTCAAATAGTATAAACTTATATTGCTTGGATTCGCTTCAGCTAACATGCAGTCCATAAACCACGCAACGAATGACGCGACAAAGATTTCAGTTTTCGTGGCCAAAAAGAGAACTAAGACTTTTTGAGATGAGCACGAGATGGAATTTGTGAGAGCGATCTCACGCTTAGCTGGCGTTCAAACCTGACTACAAATAAACCTAACCGACACTGTTAATAGATGATTGATTGATATTGATTTTATGAATATAAACGGTTAAATATTTATTGGAGTTGAATTGAAGGGTCGGCGACGCGACAGCGTCATAAGCCACGCCCTTTGGCAAACATACCTAGTTTCGAGCCCCTTTAAAAGAAAGAAAAAACGCGAATCTTCGAATTTAAATCTTATTGGTACACAGTATGTCCTGCCTCGCATATCAAGACTCTCAGTAGGGTTTGCTGGAAGAGATCTCTTACAGAGATAAGCTTTGTACGGTCGAATACAAAGAAAGGTGTACAGTAGAGTTTTTAAGGTTGTGATTTTCTCAAAAACTACTTGACATATTGCAAAGTTCTTTCGCTGTTTGATAGATAAAAGTTAAAACTATGTAACTGTAAAAGAATTATTAAATTCGATCCAGTAGTTTTTATACTTATCTGTCTTCGACTACATTCTTATTATTTATATTTTCTTTTGTAGTTATTCGTGTGTACAATAAAGTGAATAACCAAATTCGTTAAGTGGTTTATGAACTACACTTTCCAATAACAGATACATTTCCATGGACGTCAGACAGAAACTCCCATCGTCCATCCAACAGCCTCTCGTTGACAGATGGTAATAAAGAAGTTCAACCCCCTATTACCGTTCTCAAAACGATGAAATTATACCACGTCATGGCGCGCCAAACAGAGACGCCGCTACACCAATGCTATAGCACTGTCCCTTTCACGGTTGCTATGACATGGTACGTTTTGAGAACCGTAATAGCCCCACAGATTTGATTACCATTGCTCCGTTTCATTAGTAATATCACAGTTGCAAAGCAACCGAACGATGGTTATCTAAATTGAAATTGATTCTCATTATCATCAGTCAATTAGACAATAGTATCGTGCAAATTATAATTGACGTAAACCGTCATAGATCACCAAATCTATTGCGTAAGAGCCACTTGCACTAAGGTTAAGCACCAAACATCATATTTTTTTTATTGATTTAACTCGGGTTAAGATACTAAACTCGGGTTAAGATACTAAACTCGGGTTAAGATACTAAACTCGGGTTGTTTAGTATCTTAACCCGAGTTTAGTATCTTAACCCGAGTTAAATCTTTAAAAAAATATTTTTTGATGACTTCATAACACAGGTTATCTTGTTGGTACAGTCGAAGACAGAGATAAGTTTACAGGGGGCCTCAATAAGGTTGAGATTTTCTCAAAAACTACTGGACCGAATTTAATAATTCCTTTACAGTTACATAGTTTTAACTTTTATCTATCAAACAGTGAAATATATTTTGCAATAGGTCAAGTAGTTTTTGAGCAAATATCAACCTTAAAAACTCTCCTGCACACCTTTCTCTGTGTTCCACCGTACAAGGCTCTTTATAGGAACGAAATTCAAGATAACCATTGATTGGTTGCAATGTCAAAATTGTATTTTAACTATTGACCAAGCAATGGACAAAAAATTAACATAGTTTTAACTTTCATTAACGATAGTAAAACATAAAGATGATTATTTCAAAAAACCCGACTGCCAAAAATATCACCCCCATTGATTATTTTTTATAGCCTATGCCACTCCTACAATCAAGACGAATCTAACGACACCTCATATGTTAAAATCCATCAAGCCGTTTAGGCTGCAGGGCGGGACAAAGAATTACACATACTTAAACCGAAGCCAAATCAAGTGTCTTATTATGTAAACAAAAACTACCCTACTAACATTTTAAGCTGTTCTGTGATTGCATATTTATTTTCACATTATTATATCGAATCACTTTATTTTCACAAGTTCAATGAATCAGTTCCTTCAGTGTTACATCACAACAGCTAGACGATTATATTTGTTTACAAAATAAGACACTTGATTTGGGCTGCGGTATACATACATACACTCGAAAAACATAACCCTTCTTGCACAGTCGGGTTAAAATATATTCTTCTTTCCAGTCTACTATCGTTAACTAAAGTCAAAGTCACTGAACATCACTCCTATTGCATTTAGTATTAGACATATGATCTGGAGTTGTTCCAAAACCAAAACAATATCAGGAGGAATAGAGTCGCATCGTATAGGCGAATCGTAAAATGTTTAAAAAAATATATTTCACGTATCTCGAACACAAACGTCTATCTAACACTTCCTAAAGTCATTACAAAACAACTCAAATGGTCATCCTAAAATAAAGGAGCTTATACAGGCTGCAACAGACAGGTAAGCCGAAAGCAGGGAGTTCAATATCGATAACTGAACGACTTTTGTTATACGACTTTTTGATTTTAGCGATTTGTTTTGACTTTTCATACTTTTTGCCGATCAACTGATCGATTTGTATGAGACATTAATTTATTTTTTATTAGAAAGTCGTAGATCAATAGTTGTACAGTTACCGATACTAAAAACTCGCCCTTGGGCTTATATCCCTTCCGTTACTTATCGTGGTTAGCCATAAACGTGATTTAAAGTCAATTCATCCCTTTCTAACTTGAAGCTTTTAAAAGAAGTGTGAAAGTGACAAAAACACGGTTTAATGGAAGTTAAACCAGGTATGTGGCTAACAGCATATGTATAAGCCTCTTTACAAACCTCAATAATTAATACTCAAGTAAGTATCCGTGTAAAAGGACCAATAATTGTTTTGTAAACGAAAATTCAATACTCCTCGCTATTAAAATTGCGTAGTAACAAAAACACATATAACCACAACCTTCGTCATACATATATCCCATTCACACACACATTCACACGTTACGTCAAATGACCAATTTTTAAAAACATTGAAAGTAAGATATTATTTGTATTTGAATAAGTTTATGAAGCGTTTCAATGAAATATAACAGGTTTCAAAATAAGTTTTAATTTAATGAAATGCCTCACAATGGTTTCAATGAAACACCTAAGGTTTTAATCAATGAAACACCTGACAAAGGTTTCATTGAAATGCCTCACATAAGTTTTATTTAAGGCGCTGACATGAGCGTTAGCTAGTTATAGCGCCGCCAATCTTTAAAAAATCATATCTTCCAATATAATCAATTTTATTAAAAAAGCTACGTTCACATTGTTTGTTGCTATAAATATTATTTTTTAAATGCTTATTTGTAACGTGATGCAATGTAGGTAAGTTGTAGTTCACATAATTGCGAAAAACGGCCGTTTTTGGCACATATGTGAACTACAACTTAATAAAATTGATTATATTGGAAGATATGATTTTTTTAAGATTGGCGGCTAGGAAGGCTCTTAATGATACGTCTCGAAAAGTTTCAATGAAATGCTACCCAAAAGTTTTATTCAATGAAACGCTTCGCAATGGTTTCAATGAAGCGCATCACAAAGGTTTCTATGAAATGCTCCTCAAACTTAAATGTAAGTTAAGGAACTCTCGATTCAATAAAACAGACCTACAAATTCTGTTATGTAACTGAAATTTAATTTAGACTTTATAATATCTTCCTTTCAATATTTTTAGTATCATGGTAAGACTGGTTGACTACCAGACCTATGCGAGGAGGTGAAGAAAGTATCCACCAATCAGATTACTTCATTTTCAAAGTCTCGCACAGCGTACTTAAATGGGGTAATCTCATTGGTGGATAGTTCGCAGCGTTATCACATCATTCTAGTTGACAGCCTGCCATGCATCTCCATATTAAAGAAACTGGATAGCTATTCTCTGTCATTGATGTAGTCCTATATATGTCTTTATATATTTACAAATCATTTAACATACTTTATAACTTTAGCAATGCTTTTATCAATATTTTTTTCTAATCAACCACTCCAAATTAAGTTAAAATTTTGTACTAATCTCACAGAGCTTACGATAGGTCCACCAAAAGGGCATTAGTGGGGATAGAACCTGCTACCATTGCGCCGCAATCTCAAGCAAGTTTCGAGCACTAACTCATAGAGTGTGAGCTCGATCTTACGACTGTCAAAATTATATGAAATCTGACAGTTGTAAGACCGAACTCAAAACTCATCTCGCACTCAAAACTGTATATGAATATCGGACATAGAGTTATTATTGCTTAGTAACTGTGATTATTATTTGCTTTATAACATCTTTGGTTTCAAATAACACAAGATGTTTGTTATAAAGAATTTATTTAGAGTATCAACTAAATGGAAAATTAAACAAATATTTTAAACTTTTTTGGTATATTTTTTATAATTTGATGTTTTACTGCAAATTGGAGCTATCGAGTACTTAAATAAAAATGTGAAGCAAGCGCTGACTACATTGGACACGTGACGTCAGACTAAAACGGCTACCGAGCCAGCTTTTCATCATTTAAAGTTTGACAAAATATTAAAAAATCAATGCGCCATTCCAGAATGGCGGCGGACCAAAAACGTATGCTAATGAAAGATGTTAGAATACATAACAGCCGCGCAGAGTTTAGCAATCCATTCACTTTACATCTATGGTTGCTACTACCTCCAGTTAAAGTCAGGGGTTGTCAAATAAGGGAGCTGACAGAGGGCTGACAAATAATAATACCTACACAGGCTATTTCGATATGCCGAAACTATTTACTAAGTATTTTCAATATTATACTACAACGGAATACATCAAAAAGTTTGAACACCCCTGCTATCAGCTGCTACCTTTAACAAGTTGTCAATTTTGTTTAACTTGATAACCCGTGGTTAACGAATTAACCCGTGAAAATTGCAAATTTCAGTGGCTAAGTTGCTAACTCTCGGGTTATCTTTCATTACAACTGGCCCTAAGACTGGTGCAAAGTGGCCTCCCTATATAGGGTGTCCCGTAATAGCACGATATACTTTATTGGGAAGTTAGAATGAGGGGAGACTTGCCAGACAAAAATGACCTTAGTAAAATGTCACCATTGTCAAGATATTGAGATTTTTTCGTAAAATCTCCCCTTTCGATCTGTATGTACTTTGAACATAAGCAAATATTTTTCTGATTTTTTTAATATATAAAATCGTATGAATAGATTTTTAAAGATTTATAATAGAGATCTACTACCTTTTTTAAATCTGATTTTTGTTGATTTGGGCCTATTATGGTCCATGTCACAGGTCTACCACATTGAAACATTATTTTGATATAAATCCTTACGTAATCTTGATGAAAAAATATAGATATCTTGATTATTATTTTTTCGATAATTATTTTACCTAACTTTGGTATCTCTTATAAGTTCTTGGTCATTTTTATTCCATGGTACGTCACCCCTTACTCTATTTTCCCCTTAATAGGTATGCCGTGTTATAAGGGACAAGTTCCAATGAGTTACGATAAAAACTTGAAAAGGTGACCTTTCTGCAACAGCCTTAAAACACATATAAAACTAATAAGACATTGAAGCTGGATTTGTTTGTATATTCGTATATTACATAACTATAGATTTTGATTTTTCTTGCACATACCAACGAAAACTAAATATTAAATGGAGAAAAATCTTCGTCATGACAAAATACAAACCAGGGACCTCGCCATTCCGTGGCACGCTCTTTTTTCAACTGAACTACCGTGACAGTATCATATCGGTGAAATCTTCTATTCTATTTTTATTTGAATGGCTCTCTTATTCAAGAGATAATTCCGCCAATGTGAAGTTATTTAGAGTATTCATGTAAATAGAAAATTAAACAAATCAATCCGCCATTCCAAAATGCGAACTCACCATTACGACTGTTAAAATTGTGTGAAATGTGACAGTTGTAAGATAGAACTCAAATTTAACTGTCTGTGTGTATCGCCCGTAGGTACTGTAGCGACCTTATCATCATCAGCCCGTATCAGTCCACTGCTGGACATAGGCCTCTCCTAAGGCACGCCACTCAACCCGATTCTCGACCTTTTGCGTCCAATCTCTGTCAGCCTTGCGTAGGTCATCCCTCCATCTGGTCAGAGAGTCCCACGCTACGTTTATGACGGCATCAGTAAATATTGCAATTGCAGGTCGTGACGAAAATTTATTCTCCATTTCATATTTATTACATAATCACATGAAATGTTTATTTACACAACCAAATTACAAATTCAGGTTTTTACGTCCACTTGTGTTGATTTAACGAGCTTGAAATAACCCCATACTTATATATGACATTAGTAGTAAATCTGTCCGTTTACTTAAACCTAAATCTGACAGGTCTAAGGCATATTTTCATGAACAGCTCAGTGTGAGCTCACACTTAATACTGTCAATATTGTATGAAATTTAAGATCGATAGTAATATACACTTTTGAGTATGAGTGGAGTTTGAGTTCGGACTTTTAACTGTCAGATTTCATCTTGTAAGTCATAAGAACGAGCTCCCGCTGAATTCGTGCTAAAAACTGTCTAAGACTATCGACCTTAAGGCCCAAACAGTTATAAAACGCCACGCGACGCAACGTGTCGTGAATCAACGAATCAAATCGTTTCATTTTCTATGGCCAGAGTTAATCTATGAACATCCGACGCCGACGAAAATGTGACAATTGGATTTGATAAACACGCATCGCATCGCGTCACGTGGCGTTTTAACAGTATGCACCTTAAGACCGAACTCTTAAGTTCGCACTTAAAACTCTATGTATCAAAATATGTCGCCCTTTCTGTACGATGTTATAAAAAGGAAACACTACTATTAGAACTGTCAGACTTAGTTTAAAATTAGCAATCGTGTATTATCTAGAATTACCAATGACAATTTATATGGACAAACTTGGTTACACTTCTCTTTCGGTTTCCTGTGGGGTTTACGTAACCCTTATTTCAACAAATACAATGTCCAAAGTCAACTTATGTCTTTAAATACCAGAGAACAGGTATATAAATGTCTTTAAACAATTTCATATCCCAAAAAGTTTTCAACAGTCCTTGCAAATTTTTTCGTCCACCAAAATAGTTTCAAAACTCAACATTTTCTTTACACATCACAATCACAATTTTTTCTCATTGTTTTCTCACTGATACATAAATAAATAGACTCTAGGGTGTCTGCTTAAAACTGGTAAATTACATCATCGTTGTGTCCCGCCGTTCTAACAAATTAATATTCCTTATTACTCTCATGCCTTGGATTTTTCATAGCAAGGAAAAAATATACGGCAAACGCGATCCGAAAACTGATAGAAGTATACATGTGGTTAATAAGATTAAGATTTTCTCAGGAACTACTTGACTGATTGCAAAAATTCTTCTAGTAGATAGTAGTACACTCTGTGCAACTATAAAGAATTTTCAAAAATCAGTCAAGAACTTTCTGAGGTAATATCAACCTTAAAAACTCTCTGTGTAAGGGCCTTTTCAATTTAGACGTTTTGTGTTGGAATTTCTGCCGCACGTTTACTGTGCAGCTTGTTATATCCCGCAGCAGGACATCAGCCGCCTAAATTGCAAGCGTATTAGACTGCAGTGCGTTCATAAGTTAGTGAGTATATTTGACATCAGCCCCCTTACCTTGAAGTCTTATAGCAGTATTACTTCCATAATACTTTGTTACTTCGTATAATGACGACCTTAAAGTAAGCTCATTAAGGTCGTCATTGTACGAAGTAACAAAGTATTATGAAAGTAATACTGCTATAAGACTTCAAGGTAAGGGGGCAGACCGCATTAGTCAACAATCGCACGTGGCAGTTGCGACGTTGCCGTCCTGGCGTCGTGCGTATGCGGCATCGGCGCGGTACCGTTGCCGCTCCGTGCGCAGTACAACTACCGCATGGCACACGCACTGCAGGCCGGCAACAAACGTCTAAATTGAAAGAGCCATAATACCGTAGAGCTCGCTACGGTATACCAAAGTACCCGTCACCGATGGAACGCTTCGCTGAAAACACGCTTAGCCGACGAATAGTTCTACAAAAAAAATCATCTTTTTATGCTTCGCCTACAAAGGCCGTTCACCTTTTTATGCTTCGCCGAAAAAGATCATTCACTTTTATATGCTTCGCCGAAAAAAGATCATTCACATTTATATGCTTCGCCGAAAATAAAAAGTTGAATAATTTTTTCGTAGAACAAACCGTGTTTTCGGCGATACCGTATTTAGGAGGTATTTCGGTATACCGTACCGAGGTCAAGATCGTACTTAGTACCTATATTTATTCCTGTCCAAAAAAAACATCTGAAGTTGTTACAGTTCAGTTGCGTACCGGCGGTGCCGGCGAGTGGTGGTGTCGCTCCAGGTCTTCGAGTGAGAGCGCGTTGGGCACGTGCACGGAGGGCAGCTTGCCGGCGGACGCGCGCGCTAGCAGCTCGGGCGAGAACCAGCGGGCAAGCTGGTTGTCACCACCGCCGGTAGCGCCGCCCATTTCTGTGTGAGGACACAGTTTTATACAGGATGTCCTTGAATTCATTCGACAAATTGAAACTGGGGGTTGTACTCATGATAAATATTAAATTATAGTTGAGCCGCCGAGAAAAGCCCGATATGACGTTTGGGGAAGGTGCGGCCGACATAACTTTGAAACGGGGCACAAGTTACCAATAAATAATTATTGTCTTGAACTCTCATTTACGTAATCCATTTAGTACAAAAATAATAAAATTTAAGAATTTCGTAATAATTTCAAACATGCAACAGAGTAAATTCACATTCTTTCTTATGAAAAAAATTGATTTAGTTTTCCATGAAGCACAGTTACAATGTTATGTCGTCCGAATTAAATCGTAGACAGGAGATTAAAATACTAAGTGACGATATTTGGTATCAGTTACTAATATCGCTATTATATCATCACAGGAAAATTCTTTTTCGTTACTTTCGTTCAGCCTTAATTTCAGAATGAAACTGGTGTGATGGATATCTTTGTATCAAATTAAATAGAAAACAGTTAAAAATAAATCTTCAGTAAGGAAAGCCGCCGACAAAAGCTAGTCAATTACTAATACGTTACCTATGGGTACATCACTATTAACGTCATATTGTCATGTGTCATATCGGGCCTATTAAAACGGCCGTACTATAGTAAGGTTTTTTTAGTAAAACAAAACTGTAAAGACAATTGAACTAAGTACTTCTCAAGTCACACAATGACCTTAGAAATGACTATTAGGTCAAATATCAGTGGTGTAGTTCAACAGAGAGCCCAGAGTTCCCCACAATGCGCGGAGGAGGCTACGATGGGGTTTTAGTCGGTGCGAGTCCGACATAACCCGTCGTTACCTCTAAGGCGACGGGTATGCACAAGCATTTCCCCACGAAAAAAAAGGTCAAATATCAGTGAAAGAAATCGTTGAAAAAAATTAAAAATACCTTAAAATGTAAAAACTCCAAAGCACAGTAACGATGTACATCTAATTTTGTTTTGTTTTTTGTAGTTGAATTTATTGTAAATAATGTTTTATTTTTCCCCAAATTGTTTAATTAACTTAAACGCTGTGCAGAATTAATGTATGTCACAAGCCTAACCATCCATTTAATTTTGTCGAATTAATTCAAGGCCACCCTGTAAACATACATAAAGTCACGCCCGTCTTCCATAGCAGTAGCCAACGACGACGGAATTGCATCTGCCGCATTCATATTCAGTTTTCTAATCACAAGTACGGTCTACAGAGAAAGGTGTACAGGAGAGTTTATAAGGTTGAGATTTTGCAAGATTTCTTTCGCTGTTAGGTCAAAATTAAAACTGTTTTTGAGAAAATTTCAACCATAATACACCTTTCTTTGTGTTAGGCCGTATCAAGCCTTAACCATTCCTGCCCCATTTTTGTGTGCTATTGTGTAAATTATTATATATAAACGGATATCACTCACTTATATTGTTGAAGTCGGCAATTAGACCGACAGTATCAGTGCGCGAAGAAACGTCACCGGCGACGCGGGCGTTGCGCGCTCACCTTGAAAAAGACCGTCGAAATCGGTCGAAACTGTTGCCGACTTGAACAATATAAGTGAGTGATATCCGTTTATATATAATAATTTGTAGTAATGGCTCACTATAGTTTTAATTCTAAAATTGCTATTGTGTACCGACCGTTGAGGCTCCTCTGGTGTGACTGCACGAGGAGCTGGTGCAGCGTGGTGCCGGCGGGCATGCCGCGCATGTTGTTCATGCTGGGGAACTGCGGGAACAATACTTGTGGTCAGTTTCTACCATTACGTTTTACACAGACCAAATAGGTACCTATTGATTAAAGTATGAGACCCCATCAATATTTTATATATAGGATGTTAGTAGTTTATTAAACCAATTTTCATAATAAAAAGGAAAAAAGGAACCGAAAGAAAAAGGAAGGATCACTTTGTTGTCCGTCTGTCTGTCAAGACCTATATCTCAGAAACGCGTGGACGTATCAAGTTGAAATTAATACCTAATCTCAGGTCGGCAACCTCATGCAGCCGTGAAAAAAATCAAACTTCTACATCAACGCAAACAAAAGATATGGCCGTTTATGTCGCATTTTATCGCATATTTGTATGAAAATGCAAAAAAAAATTATAGGGTACTTCCCGTTGACCTAGAATCATGAAATTTGGCAAGAAGCTAGGTCTTTATAGCACAAGTAAAGGAAAAAATCCGAAAACTGTACACTCACCGAAGAACTCTGAACACTCACCGAAGCCGGCATTTGCTGCCTCTGCTGCTGCGGGAACGGACGGACGCCGCCTACCATTTGCTGTAATACAATGTTATAGGCATTTTATTCATTTATTTTATTAATGGATTCGACAGTTCGGCAATGTCATGTTACAGAATATTCCATATATAATAGTATTCTATATTCCTCCAGAGGAGTCGCCGCCGTTGCGTCGTCATTCTGAATATCCGCGTCTTTTTGTTTTCATCCAGAAGAGCCGCTGTAGCGTCATTACTCTGGACGAAGCAGCTCGACAGTCACGTTCACTCCCGAGCTTGTAGCGGGACTCTTGATTAAAGCTTGAAACTTCAGATCTTGCATAAATAATTCAATAACTACACCGTACTGTCATTCGCGAACCTTTTCTGATTAATTTAACGTGATAATAAATACAAAATAATCACTGTAGACATTAAAGTAAAAATTATCAAATACAAAACCGATACAAAATCCCTTTCTGTTACATCCTGTTTATAAACTACTATATTATATATTATGTGCTACTAGAGCCATGGATGACAAAACCGTATAAAGACCAATAGACGCCATATTTAAACGACAAGCATTACGTAAGCAGGTTTTATCAATTATGGACCCCTCCCTCATTTTTCAATGTTCTGGTTTCTTTATAATGATTCATGAGCAGTAGTTATAAGTCAAGATTATACGTTTATAATGAATAGGCTTAGAATATAACTTATTAGACTTTAACGCACATTAATAACATTTAAACAAATTTTATTGACATGGTATTCAGTTATTGTAATCTTAATTAACGTTACCTGCTGTTGAGTGAGATAGTGCTGCTGGTAGTCGGCGGGCGAGGGCGCGTACCCCATGGAGGGAGGCGCGCCGCTCTGGTTGCCCTGCAACGAAACAACATGGTAAACTATTTATTTATTTTATTAATGGACTCAATAGTTCGTCATTTGCCAATATCATGTTACAGAATATTCTAAATATTATAGTCTTCTCTTTCTCCAGAGGAGTCGCCGTAGTGTCGTCACCCTGGGTATCTGCGTCTTCTCTTTTTCATCCAGAGGAGTCGCCGTAGCGTCGAACTCTGGACGAAGCAGCTCGACAGTCACGTTCACTCCCGAGTCGTAGTGGGACTCTTGACTTTAGCCGAAACTTCAGATCTTGCACAAATAATCATTCGCGAACATTTTCTGATTATTTTACCGTGATATTAAACACAAAATAACCACTAGACATTAAAATGAAAATTATCAAATAATTTCGCAACCGTCATTTCCCGCCATTTTCAAAAGCCATGGTAAACTATGATCTTAAAGTGCCTTAAAAACCGGCGTCTCGGACTTGCGCACCGAGGGTTTCGTGCAACTTAAAATCGTAACTTTGCTCTAACGAAAAGATAAACTAGATTTAGGGACAAACTTATCTTTGCCGTTCGATAACTGCTATCCTCATACATCGACATAGGTCTCGCCAACTGCAGTTTATTAATAGCAAAAAAAATCTTGTTATGTGACTACTTTACAGTTTTCGGATCTTTCCTTTGCTATAAGACATTGTTTTTTGTCAAACATGGTTATGGTCAAGGGGAAGTACGCTATAGGTTTTAATTCCATTGCGTTTTCATACAAATATGCGGAAAAATGCGAAATAAACAGCGATATCTTTTGATTGCGTTGACGTATAAGTTTGATTCTTTCACGGCTGCATGTGATTACAAACCTAAGTATTTGGTATTAATTTCAACTTGATACGTCCATGCGTTTAAAAAAAAATGTTTTGAAAGACAGACAGACAGACAGTCAGACGGACAACAAAGTGATCCTATAAGGCAGGGCTTCCCAAACTATGCGCCGCGACGCCCTGGGGCGCCGCGGCATTATCCCAGGGGCGTCGCGAGGCGATCTACATAGATTTGGCTGTCTGTATCAATAGCAATTTCCAAACTTGAGCCAATTTTGAGAAGCTATACTCACAAAAGCAAACAAATCCTTCTCATTAATAGCCAGTCAGCAAAATAAAATAAATATTTCTTTTCACCCTCATTCTTGTTTTTTTCTTCTTATTTTCTAATAAGGTTATTTGGAGCTTTTCTGATAACTTTTTACATTACAAGGCTAGAACTACAACTTAGGTAGGTACTTTATGGGCAAAGCGCGGGACGTCGCAAAAAATAGCATATTCCCAAGGGCGTCCTAGTAAAAAAAAGTTTGGGAAGCCCTGCTATAAGGGTTATAAGGGTTTCTTTTTTTCTCTTGAGGTACGGAACCCTAAAACGTAGAAATTATTGGCAAACCTTGACGATGGGCCGTCCCTGCGGCATCTTTGGCGGTTGCGACCACTGCTGCTTCGGGCTCGGCGCGTCAGATTCCTTCTCCGCGGTCATCTTGCGTAATACCTGTAAACGTCAATGTTTATTTAGAAAAACAAGTTGAGTAGAAAAACAGTTAAGTATGAATATAATAGGGTAGTTTATATTAAATTATTTCAGTTAATTCTACTTCAGCCCAACGGGAAGTAGATAGGTTTTGTTTCCATTTGCGAGGGTCAAATTATTCCACAATACGCGGCATAAGCCATATCTTTTGTTTGCGTTGACTTAGAATTTTCATTTTTTCACATCGTCAAAAGATCGCAGACCTGAGTATTTGATATTAATTTCAACTCGATACCTCCACGTGTTTCTGAGAAAATGGTATTGACAGACGGACGAGGTAACCTTATAAGGGTTCCTTTTATCCCTTTCACATACGGAACCCTACAAATGACTTTAGTAAAAGCTTTAATCTAGACAGTTTTGAGCTCAAACTCAGCCTGAGCTCGCATTTACATCTGTCCAAAATTTAATGGATAACTGTATGAATATCGGTCTAAGACATGTAATCATCATCATCAGTCTATTTATATTGCCCCACTGCTGGGGCACAGACCTTCCCTTACATCGAGGGAGCTGAGGCCATGATCCACCACGCGGGCCCAGTGCGGATTGGCGGATTTCACATGCCATAGATTTCTTCTTCTTCTTCTACGACATGCAGGTTTCATCAGGATGTTTTCCTTCACCGTTTTGAGAGCACTCGGTAAATGTACGTAAGTTTTTCCGTCGAAAAAACCGAGGATAACTCACTGGTACATGGCTGCCCTGGCTGGGAATCGAACCTGGGACCTCCATATTGCAAGTCCATTGACCCAACCACTGAGCCACCGAGCTCTAAGGCATGTATAATACACCAATCAGCATTGGGCCAGTGTGGTTAGATAATGGCATTTTAACCGACTGCGCCAGAAGATGATTTTTGAGTGTATGTATGTTGAATATGTATGTCTAATTCTTTGGCACGCCCTGCAGCCTAAACGGCTTGATGGATTTTAACATATGAGGTGTCGTTAAATTCGTCCTGATTGTAGGCTATAAAAATTTAACAAAGTAATGATGCACTCAGGTTTTTAAAAATAATTTATACTAGTTTATAGATAGGCTGACAGGTGAATAATATAAGAAGAGATAGCAAAATACATACCGAGGTAGGTGTGAATGAGATCGGTGTAGGTTGTTTCTGATGCATCTCGTGGCGGCGACGATAGTTCTCTCTTTGTTCCTCCAGCTTCTTCTTAATTAGCGCCCCTTGCATTATGGACTGCGTGTGCGCAGCCAGCTCGCGGGGCGACGGAATGCGCGCGGGGACGCCTGCAGAAGGAATAGTGGATGATATACTTTTTTTAGGGAGACATTACAGGGTGTAGTTTTGATTAGGGTTGTAACGGAGGCCTTCTTAGTGGAGACAGAGGTGAAAGTGGATATGGATAAATATTTAAATACTATAAACGATGAACATGCATGGTGTGTGTCGCCGGCTCCGCATGAGAGATAAAGTGTAGATTACTAACAATAGTAATAGTTGTGTAATACCAAGTTATCAAGTAATTGTGTTATATTATTTTAAAAGATGTGCTGTTGAGAATTTTTTGCCACTTTTTCTTCTCAGCGTTGGCACCTTTACGTTGCAAAGTGGTGTAAATGTAAATTCAAAAATATGTTGACGTGCAAAAATGTACACAACGTGCTTACTTGCAATAAAGCAATTTGACTTTATGGTTTATTAAGAGTAAAAAATATTTATTTCAAATAGGTAGGTATAGTACATTATAATAAACATATTACCTTCTAGTAATCAAAATTAAGGAGAGGCACATTATATTTAACAAACAACAGCGGACGGCTGGGTCATCGTCGAGCGTCGCTGCTCGCGCGTTTTTGTACCGATTGACATAAATACACCTCCGTTATAACTCCGCGAATGTTTTACGGAGGCGGAGACGAAGGTACGATTTCTTGCGGAACTTCCGCAACCCTAGTTTTGATCAACGACGAGCGACTCAGGGATGATAATATATAACATGTATATTTACGCCCGACTTATCATGTAAAAATCAACAAATAATAAAATTCGTTGTTACCATTGATCTCCTATAAACAATTAGATACACAAAGGTTTTACTAAAACAATTTAAAAAACGTCCAAATAAGGGTCCATTGTTAACGTCCATTCATTCGTTTGGACCTTCTTTGCGCTCGGACATTTTTAGAAGGCAGACTGTGTACCTAGTTGTTTATAGGAAATCAATGGTTGTTACCACCACTCGTGGCCTATGGCCGGGCTACTGACAGCGCGCGGACATATTTTGTACCGCACAATGACAGCGCCCATGAGCTGCGATAACTTCAAGTCAACTTGAACAGAGATTGTTTTCAATATAGTCTGATTTCAAGGCGATATTATGCGACACTTTGAAATTGAAATAAAATCTCTTCAAATTGCATGCATCAAAGTGCATGTTGTTAACCTACCTGGATGGTGCACCGCCAGTGTATTGGGACTCGTAGACATTATCGGCGACACGCAGAAAGCTGCGTCCAGTGTGCAAGGTATATTTAGTGGCAAGAAAAAGGTACAGATCACACGTAAAAGAGGAATAGTGAATTAGACGTGTGCGTTATTTCACGTCACTCACTAGTTACAATAACTAGCTATGTGTGCATGTAATAGAATAATTCGCTTTGTATCAAATTTCAAGTATTGATTTGTGTAAAACCGTTATTTTATTATACTGTCAGTCACATGCATGTCACATTTCTATCGCATCGCGCCTGCATACCGGCCGGCCGAGCGAGCGAGATGGCAGATCGAGAATTCCCGAGTAAGTGAGAGCGGATGACACGAATAAGACACGAATCAATCCGAACGCGCAATTGGCCTGTGTGGTATATCCGATAACCAATAACAAAACAGCGTAACATATTAGTATACATTCTCATACGTCTATAGACATACATAATAAACTAGGGTATATAGTTAAATATATATCTGCATGGGGTTGTCTTGAAAATGGCGGGAAACGACGGTTGCAAATTTATTTGATAATTTTTATTATGTCTACAGTGGTTATTTTACTTTAAATTAATCAGAAAATGTTCGCGAATGACAGTATGGTGAATTTATTGGATAATTTGAGCAAGATCTGAAGTTTCAAGCTTTTATCAAGAGTTCCCGCTACAAGCTCGGGAGTGAACGTGGACTGTCGAGCTGCTTCGTCCAGAGTGATGACGCTACGGCGTCTCCTCTGGATGAAGACATGAAAACGCGGCTACTAGTTATTTCACACTATTAGATCGGATTACTTTATTTTCACAATGATCCTGATACCTATTCGGTTCGATCAATCAGTTCCTTCAGTGTTGTTCCTTCACTTGGCTATTCATATTCGCTATTGGGTGTTTGGTCGCATTTGTCAAATACTTGACGTACATACAAATAAGACGAATATTTTGTCAATAGCCAAGTGAAGTGCCACAATCACAACAGCTGGTAATCAGACGCGAATATTTATTTACAAAATAAGACACTTGATTTGGGCTCCGGTATACATACCAACTACTATTATTATTATTATTACTGTTGTCTAAAAAAACGAAAGAAAAATTGCTAAAAACTGTTAAATCAATATGTCAACTTATAATTTGTGTTTGTAAATAAAGGCTTTTTTATTTTGTTTATTACATACCAACATTTACGGTCTTTGTGACTGCAATAAATCGTTTGAATTGTCAAGATTCCTTTTGGTCGTAAGACTATTGCAAGTTATATGCGTGACTCACCCGGATGCGGTAGCGGCGACAGTCTCAGTGGTTGGTGGTGGGGAGGTACCACGAGGTGGGCCGCAGCCCCCACTCCTCCAACGCCGCTCGGTAGGGGGGAGCCGCCCATCTGACGAAAGATTTTGACATACTCCAATGTACCGTAATTTACACAGATCACTAAAATTCATATTATTGCAAGTAAAAGACGGGGCCATTAGTCCAGTTGAAAACAAACTTACAAATGTTGGGCGCGATCTCAGGCCTCATATTTTAGGGTTCCGTACCTCAAGAGGAACCATTATAGGATCACTTTGTTATCTGTCTGTCCGTCTTTCTGTCTGTCAAGACCTGTATCTCAGAAACGCGTAGACGGATCAAGTTGATATACCAAATTCTAAGGTCTCCAAACAATGCAGCCTTGAAAAAAACTTCTACGTCAACACAACAAAACGTAGCGTGGAACTCCCCCCGACCAGATGGAGGATGACTTTCGCAAGGTGGCGGGCAGAGACTGGATGCAAAAGGCCAAGAGTCGGGTTGAGTGACTTTAGGAGAGGCCTACGTCCAGAAGTGGACTGATACGGGCTGATGATGAAGCTCCCCACATGTCCTTACCTGTCTCTGTTGCTGGTGCAGCCGCAGTATAGTGAGCAGCACCTCCCGGTGCCGGCTCTGCATCCCGGGGTTGCCCAGCTGCTGCATCAGATGCTGCACGGTGATCTCGCCGGCTTTCAGACCTGGGTGATAACATGGGGTGTTAAGATTAGCCTACATAATGTGGAATAAAAAGTACGATAACCGAAAGATCAGAAGCCTAGGGGGGCAAACTGCAAGGCCTTTTTGAGGCTGAACTCCTGTCAAAGTCTGCGCGGACGAAATTTTTGTACACACGAAGACAGAGTATACAGGGGGGCCTCAATAAGGTTGATAATACCTCAGAAACTACTGGACCGAATTTAATAATTATTTTACAGTTACATAGTTTTTACTTTTATCTATCTAACAGTTAAAAATGGTTGACATTGCTCATATAATCAGCAATCTGAAGTGGCAGTGAGCTGGTCACATCTGTCGTAGAACCGATAACCGATGGGGTATACGAGTTCTCGAATGGAGGCCACGAACGGGTAAACGTGGTGTGGGACTCCACCCGACCAGATGGAGGGATGATCTTCGCAAGATGGCTGGCAGAGACTGGTTGCAGAAGGCCGAGAATAGGGTTGAGTGGCGTGCTTTGGGAGAGGTCTACGTCCAGCAGTGGACCTAATAGTGACAGAATTCAGGTCGAGTAGTTTTTGAGATAATATCAACCTTAAAAACTCTCCTGTACACCTTTTCAGCCCTTAGTATTACCATCAATCTGCTGTCCAGTCTACCTTCACGAACAGCCGCCATAAATCAAATCAATAATCATTTATTTGCCAGAATACATGAAAACTTAGGATAGTAAATTGCATTGTCCAGTACAGTATTTTACTTGTATACAAGCGTGCAAAGTTTTCCAATTAAATAAGCAATAAAAATGTCAGAAGAAATAAAAATAATTCATGTAAATGTCATGTAGTAAAAATGTCACTGAGAGGAATTTAAATATTCATACATATTGGGTTAACTTAGCTGCCGGGAGCCTTACCATGTATGATCGCCTGCGCCTCTGGCCGCTGCAGCAGCTCCCTGTCCGCTGCGGTGGGCCCGGCCGGCGCGGGCGTGGGCGGTGCGCGCGAGCCCATGTCGCCGCCATGATGGCCCTGCTGCCGCTGAACACATAAATGCTGTTATACACAGGTACGCGGTACCGACAGACAGACCAGGAGGGCTCCTGGTACAGGGGGTAAGTGGTATGTCGGTCGGTACGGCGCCCTTGTCTGCCCGCACATGAGCGCAAAATTGCTTCGCGACACATGAATAACAACCTTAGTAGTTATCTTATTTAAGGGCTTTGGACTTGTGGGCTGTTAAACAGAAACTTGATTTAAAGTTAGTCCACCGTTTAAGCCTTCGGACCCTTCGGAAAGAGGCGGAGTTACGTAGTAAGAACTGTTATAAATAAATAAAGTTAAAATCTCACTTAGCTTAAACCGTGTTGATGTGCCTGTCACACTACGTTAAAAAAAGGTCAAGTTAGAAAGGCACCGAAGGCCTAAACGGAGGAAGAACTTTAAATCTCGTTTATGAATACGTGGCAAATAATCTGCTTAAAGCCTTATGCTACTGACAAATAAAACTATCTGAAAAATTTCTAGAATTCCTGAAATCCTACTAGAAACAACAGACAGTTTACGTGGATTTTAAATCACGTTTATGTCTAACCGCGTGTTACCTGTTGCACCTGCAGCAGCTTGTATAGGAGCTCCTGCGGGATGTGCGGCGGCTGCGCGGGCGGGGCGGGGGCCGCGGGGGGAGGCGGCTTGTGCGTCTGCTCCATGCTCTTGTTCAGCATCTGGACATGGGAACACCACATAATACGATAAATAAAATAATTAAAATTGGTTGATTAAGAGCCTTCCATGAACCAAATAGCGCCGCCAATCTTAAAAAAATAATATCTTCCAATATAATCAATTTTATTAAAAAGCTATTTACGAAATGTTTATAACGATAAATACTATTTTTTAAATGCTTATTTATAACGTGATTCAATGTCGGTAAGTTGTAGTTGGCATAACTGCGAAAAACGGCCGTTTTTGGCACATTTGTGAACTACAACTTAGCTTGCCAATTATGCCATGTATTGTATATTGAAAAATAGTATTCATCCTAATAAACATTTCGTAAATAGCCTTTTTTACAAAAATTGATTAAATTGGAAGATATTATTTTTTCAAGATTGGCGGCGCTAGTTGGCTCATGGAAGGCCCTTAAGGGTCAATTCATGCTACAGTAGAGTCGAAGCGCATTGAAGCGTCAATTTAAAAGTTGACACTTATCGCCACAACGTAATGCACATATCGCCGGATAGCAAACACCACCAAACCTGTTCCTATTTATGAATTTATAAGTAATTAAGTTCAACATTGTTTTATGTCATTTAGATACATAACACAACTTTTCTAAATGCCTGCAAGGTTACTCAAGGAATGTTCCTGTAATGACGTTGTATATATGTCGTGGTCATATCGTTAAATTGAACATTTCATGAAATAGTCGACCATTTCATGAAATGGTGGCATTTCACGAAATCGTCAAATGTCTATTGGTCATTTCATGAAATAGCTTGGCCAGATCAATGAATAGAAAGCGTTTTACGATATGTCCAACCAACGCACGACTATTTCATGATATGACCAAACACAATTGACCATATCGTAGAAAAATAACAATAACTACCGCTAGAGGCGCTAAGAGCGCGCTTTGACATTGTTTATGTTTGTGTGCGTAAGTAAATAATGCGGATTCATGATCAAAAGTGAATAATAATGTGCAAATTATATAAGAAAATGTGTTGGAAACTTGGAAAAGTGTTACTATACGAAACGGTGTGAATTTTGTGACAGTCTCGCAAAAACCGACCGCAATTTACAAAAAAAAAATTGGGAATACATTTCACAGGTTAGTATCTAAAATCTAAATGACAATATTTAGATTATATCCTTTTAAAATCTCACCTAAGTATCTAAAATGTATTTACTTTTAATTAATGAATCCTAGAAATTTAACATACATAATTTTCGATTTTAGGTTATACAACAAATAAAGGAAAATAAGTCAAACGTCATTGTAGCAAATAGCGATTAGGTTCAGTTTAGAAACCTAAACTGGATCGCTACAAGAGGTGAGAGTAACCCTGCTGTAGTACTTCATTTGTCAACTAATTTCAATTTTGATTTCACAGTTGATCATGAGTCTGCACTTCTCTCCCGAAGTTAGGTGTGAAACCGGTCGTCGTCGGTCAGCCTATAGTTGTTTTTTACCTGCAGCAGACTCATGGGTTGCGGTTGCGGGGGCGGGGGGCGCGGCTGCTCCGTCGCCGGCACCGCGTGGCCGCCGGACACTTGCGCCAACTACAATACACGAGAGGCATGTTCACAGTATAGAAAATAACCGGCCAAGTGCGAGTCGCCTGTCGGACTCACGCACCGAGGGCTCCGTGCAACTTCACAATAACATTTACTACGTCAGAGCCACAGGAATGCCTAATTTTACACAAAACATTTTTTTTTCTCGGAATTTATCTACGAAAAAATTCTATGTATTCAGAGAGACAAAATCTTGGAATGGTATTTTTCTTTCAGGATTATAATAATTTTTAGACCCTGTCAATTACGAATGGAGATGCGAAGATAAAATTAATGCGGAAGTTCCGCCATTAATTTTAAGTTACACTGCTCTCCTATAAACAACTAGATACACAAAGGTCTTACTAAAAACAATTTAAAAAAAACGTCCAAATAATGTCCAATAAAGCAAATGAGGGCCCTCCTTTCATCCGTTTGGACCTTCTTTGCGCTCGGACATTTTTAAAAGGCTGTGTATCTAGTTGTTTATAGGAGATTAATGGCCGTAGATTTAATTAACTGTTTCTTAAAGGCAGTAAAAGATACTGATGTTTTTGTCGATCCATGGTGCTCTCTGTAGACATAGACATCTTTATTGGTCATGACACGTAAAATTTACAATTTTGATATTGCTACATACATAATGTACGTTAGTTGTACATTTATATTATAGTATAATATATTAGTATTTCATTATAATTATCAGCAATTTAATATAATATTTGTATTTCATTCATTAGTATAAAAATCTATATTGCTATCTTAACAGCAACACTAATTTACACTAATTTTATTGTATAATTGATTATTTTAAGAATTATTATTATATTGTATCCACTGACTCGGTGCTTTGGTGATATCTGTAAACCAGTCAGTTATATATTGAGTAAATAAATAAATTAAATAAGAGCTCGGTGGCTCAGTGGTTGGGTCAATGGACTTGCAATATGGAGGTCCCAGGTTCGATTCCCAGCTAGGGCAGCTAGCAGCAGGAGTTATCCTCGGTTTTTTCGACGGAAAAACTTACGTACCGAATGCTCTCAAAACGGTGAAGGAAAACATCGTGATCAAACCTGCATGTCGTAGAAGAAAAAAAATTCTAAGGCATGTGAAATCCGCCAACCCGCACTGGGCCCGCGTCGTGGATTATGGCCCGAGCTCCCTCGATGTAAGGGAAGGTCTGTGCCCGAGCAGTGGGGCAATATAAATAGACTGATGATGATTGCCAACATCCCTGGTCTCCATCACCCCCTGTGCCGTCACTCACCAGTCGCTTGAATGCGGCCATGTCATGGTCTGGGGGCGGCTGTGGGGGCGGCGCCGAGTGCTGCGGCCTCAGGCGCGCCTCCAGCTCCTCCAGGCTATGGATCTTGCCGCCTCCAATCGAGTTCAGCTCTGGAAAAACAACAGAGTAATCAAATACATCGATAAATAAACTCACGCCAGTCTCTCATAGAGGCAGAGACGACGGAATCCATCTGCCGCTATCCTCACACTAAAAATAGTATCTGAATATCGGCTTCAGTGACGACGTCACGGCTCACTTTGAGTCACTTTTAGGTATTAGCAAAATGACAAACGGATCACAAATCTTTGGACTTTTTACGATCGTTTGTCATTTTGAGTTTTGGATATGCGCTTAAACGAGTGAAATAGTCCGCCGACTGGGCTGACAGCTGGAAATATGACAGCAGGAAGTGCGATAGCTGAAAGTATGACAGCTGAAAGTCGTTGGCGTGATGGCAGCCCCGCAAGCGTCGCGCCGACGCTGCGCGGACAGCAGGAAGTATGATAGCTGAAAGTCGTTGGCGTGATGGCAGCTCCGCAAGCGTCGCGTCGACGCTGCGCGGAAGCCGATAAGACGATGCTGCGCGGCCGTTGACAAGACGTAGACTATGCCAGAGCGCTGGAAGTACAACAACGCTCTAAATACACTAGCGGACTCTCTCACTCACCCGGTGGCCTGGGCTCCGCGTTTGCGTTTGCTCTCCGCAGCAGCTCCAGCAGCGAGGGCGGCGCGGGTTGCGAGTGCGCGGGGTGGGAGTGCGCGCTGGGAGGCACGCCCGCCGGGCTGATGGGCGCGAACACGTGCTGCGGCTCGCTCACGGGCGGAGGCTCCACTCGGATAGAATTGTCCAGGTCTGTGGAGACAGTCAATATTGTTATAGCCTTTCCAATCATTTATTTTCTCGATGACAGATCTAGTTTGCTATAGTGTTGTTACCAAATAAGTGATCAGTAAGTACAGCTAACAGTAGATCAATTTTAACACTTTGGACCGTTCTTATTATCTGCGCCATAAGAGTTGAATTCGTACTGCAAGTGTTACCATTGATCTGCTGTTTTATATATAGTACTTGTTGTTCCGCAAATTTATAAAAATCTTTCTGAAAGAGTGTTTGAATATCATGTTGTGTCGTGGCACGTGAAAGAATGAAGGCTATTGTTACGTACATAAAAGACATTGCCACATTTCAATGGAGCTTTGCCCCACCTACAAAACTACGGGACCATTTAAGCTGTACCTATCATTTTGTTGGGGACTTATTACAGGTTTCATATTGCATAATCATAATCTGTATCATTTTCTACTACTCTCACAACTCCTATAGAAGAATAACAAAAACAATGAATAATTCGCTTCGATTTCTTACTATTTTCTGAATTCTTAATTAAGCTGTTTTTTACGACTCGCAACTTGTACATAACTTTATTTTAAACCAATAATTTTAATAAAAACGGAGATATTTTTACATTTATTCGTTATCTTGTACATCATGCGGTTGATGGTGGCGCAGAATCTGGCATTGTCATTTGTTATTTTGAGAAATTATAGACCCGCCCGTTGGAATGATGCTGTTGCTAAAATCCTCAATGACTTGAGTGTCCACTCACCGTCCACCATATCGTTGAGCAGCCGCTCGTAGTGCGACGGGCTGTCGCGACGGAACCACCGGCTAAACCGACTGCCGCCCTCACTCTCGCCAACGCCATTCTGTGAACACACGTCGCATTAAACAAACAAAAATGATACGAAACACAAAAATATTTAGCTGGAATGAAAATAATAACAGCGTAAAAAGATTTATAACATCATAACTGATAACATAAAAACCCTACCTACTACTAAATTCAAATCTACATTAAATAAGTGGCTTGTTCAAAAATCTTTTTATTCGGTTAAGGAATTTACGACGTTATAAGCTGCTTGTATTATTGACCAAACTATGACTTAGACTAGAATATTAAAAAGTTATGTGAATTAGTAGATTAATTATTATTATTATGACATCGATATTAATAGGAAATAATTGAATTATAATTATAACAGTCATTGAAATGTAAATAATGTAATAGGAATAAGTTAATATGTGACCATAATATTTGCATGTCAGCAATGACTGAGTGTGCTGGACATAAGTACTAATGTAAGAACACTGTAACCACATTCAAGGCAAATAAATAATTTCATTTCATTTCACATTACTTTGAATTTTTATAACCTACTAGCTGACCCCGCGAACTTTGTTCCGCGTTAGAGACAATAAATGAGCAGATTTTTTTCGTCGATTTGTCGACAGGTACTCGACCATTACCGATAGTCAGAAATTTCTCATATAAATCTTCATCATATTTATTTTTATTTTTTTCCTACTGGAACGGGATAAAAAGTATCCTATGTCCTTCTCCTGGTTCTAAGCTGCCTCCTCACCAATTTTCAGCTAAATCGGTTCGTCCGTTCTTGAGTTATAAATAATGTAACTAACACGATTTTCTTTGATATATATAGATGTCACTCCTATAATCAAAAAATGCAGAGTGACGTCACGAATCTCGCGAACATGGTCGGCTAGCGTTTTTGACGTGTGGGAAAAAACGCCGAATTATTTTATTTTTAAATTCATTTTGTACAGTCATCTTCTACTTTTATGTAATAAAACTGATATATTCGGGATCCTAATGTGAAATGCTATATGGAATAAATATTGTTTTGTTGAATGTCGATATGAAATTACGAATTTAAACTTAAACGGTTTGTATACTGTTTTGCAAAACCTGCAAATATCAACAACTTTTCTCAACGCAGTCCGCGAACACGAAACAGGGTAGATTGTTTTGTATCACCCTTCTGACGTTCAACACTCACTGACTTCAGTCTACTCGTGATCATGATGGCTGTAATGCTGTCGAAATATCGAGACATCAATCATAAATGTTTAACACGGTAATTCCCGTTTTATCTAATTACTATGTCGATACGAGTCAACTAGCCTATTATAAACTTACAGTGAGCTCGTCTGGTATGGTATCGAACTTGAGGAACTCGTCTAGATTGAAGTCCGGCTGCTCGGCGCTCGGCGGCGGCTCCTCGTTCTTGGCCTCCACCACTGGCTCCTTATCCTGGAAACAAACACCACAGTATTTAAATATTACATAGACTTAATAACAATAATATTTGTTAGGAATGTTATTCTGCGCTCCGACCGATAATAGCCTTTTTATCTCTGCCCCTTTACCATGAACTCTTATAGCAGGATTACTTCAATAATACTTTGTTATTTCGTACGGTGGAACACAGAGAAAAGTGTACAGGAGAGTTCTCATCGCCCAAACTAGGATTATGTGCTATCAGCCCAGGGACATAAACATAACAATATAATAATTAATAAGAAGATATAATTAAAAACTTAATGTACACAAGAGATTTCTTCCAGCAAGAACAAAAAAGCAAGAATGGATTATTAAAAGTTGACGCCATACATACGTGTACAAACTAATTTAATTACTTATTTCGTTATTTACATAAAAATGTATATAATATATTATTCATACCTATAATACAGCATTCATGAATACTTACTATACAGGGTGGCCTTGAATTCATTCGACAAAATTAAATGGATGGTTAGTCTTGTGATATACATAAATTCTAATCTATTCCAACTATCAAAAAAAAAATTAATTTGATGTGCATCGTTACCGTGCTTTGGAGTTTTTACATTTCAACTGTATTTGGGTGGCTGAGGACAGGGATAGATGGAAGAGGAGGGGGGAGACCTTTGCCTAGCAGTGGGAAAATTTATAGGTTTACAAAAAAAACTGTATTTTCAATTTTTTACAACGAAGTCTTTCACTGGAATTTGACCTAATGGACATTTCTAAGGTCATTGTGTGACTTGTGACGTAATTAGTTTAAAAAAATTAACAGTTTTGATTTACTAAAAAACCTTACCAATTTAATATTTACAACCCCCAGTTTTAATTTGTCGAATTATTTCAAGGACATTATAATATTAATAATAAATCTTAAATAGCATAAATATTACACACTAATACATAATTGCATACAATACTATTACTGTTTAACATGAAATTGGAAAATTACACAAACTGTCAAGACAAATGTAAATAAATAAGGTTTGTTCGCTAAACAACACGAAAAGCAACAGATATCTCGCTCCTCTCCAAACCAGTACAACTATACCGCAGCCCAAATCAAGTGTCTTGTTTTGTAAATAAATATGATTGTCTATACTCTTTCCAATCATTTATTTTCTCGATGACAGATCTAGTTTGAAAGTTTGTGTTGACCAAATAAGTGATCAGTAGGTACGATATAGATATAACTAATAAAGTACTGGACAAATTTCAATTATTTTTTCAACATTAGAATGCTACACTATCTCTGAGTAACATAGGCTACTTTTTATCTCGGGGAAAAAATTACAACGCATTCAAAGTGGACCATCTATAGTTCAATACAAATACCGATACAATATCGATATTTCAATCATAACATCACTATTTTGATTGCCATAGAATGTAACTTTATTAAAACGTTTGTTATTTATCGTACTTTTTTATAAAATATTGAGAGGGTATAATTATTACCTGTTGTGATGTAACACTGAAGGAACTGTTCATTAAAGTGATCATATCTAATATTATGACAAGAACTATGCAATAATCCCCAAAAAATCTTAGTAGTTTTTGTTTACAAAATGTGACACTTGACTTGGGCTTCGGTACACGTACGACGTTGGTATTGGCGTGTTGGTCGTTGGCATTGGCGGACGCGTCGGGCGACGGTGTCGCCTCCAAACAACAAGTACAACTACGTACGTCGTTGGTATTGGCGTGTTGATCGTTGGCATTGGCGGCCGCGTCGGGCGACGGTGCCGCCTCGCTACGCCAACGTTCCGGCGACCGCGACCCGTTGTTCCACTTCTATACAACATACACATCTACATTGTGGCCGGCCCACTTTGTGATGTATAACTAATGTATTGGGGACTTTTTTTAAATTATTGGATGGTGACTTTTTTTGATCATTTATGTGGTTGTTTTGTATTTAATGCAAAGAGTATAAGTATAATGTCACGTTGAGGTGCTCACACACATCAGTTATATTAAACAACATCAGTTAGGTTAAAAATGTTGAATAACATTTGTTTTTAAATAAAATACAACAAAACATGCATCTTCTTTACCAGTACTGTTGTGTTAATGTCTGTGTATAAATACTGTGTGCACATTTAAATGAATCAGAAAATGGTCGCAAATGTCAGTTCGTTGGAGTTTTCGAATGAGTGAATGAAGTGTCGAGCTAGATCCTACAGAGTTCGGGAGTAAACATGACTGCTGCTTCTGCGACTCCTCTGGAGGAAGTAATGGAGACGATGATTTCCTTGGTCCAATCACGCTACGGCAACTCCTCTGGAGTAAAAACGAAGACGATAGTTGAAGATATAAAATACTCTGTAACATGAAATTTGCAAATGACAAACTGTCGAGTCCAACTAAAACTAAACCGAAGCCCAACTCAAGTGTCTTATTATGTAAACAAAAACTACCCTACCCTTCTGTGATCATTGTATAGTTATTTTCACATTATTAGATCGGCTTACTTTATTTTTACAGTGACAAACAGGTTCGATCAATCAGTTCCTTCAGTGTTGCATCACAACAGGTAATTAGACGATCATATTTGTTTACAAAATAAGACACTTGATTTTGGCTGCGGTATATAAGTAAATGTATGTTGACTCACCTCCGTCTCTTTATTGGTGGTACCATTCTTCTTGATCGGCTCGTCGAAGCCGCGCAATTCAATAGTCTCCAGCTTAGATGTCGGCCCGCCACTAAACCTGTGAAATAAACACCCGTATTAATAAACGAGCTATCTAATAACTCTAAAGCCCTAATCGGTATCTAAAGAAGTAGCTGAGTTATTTCCAAAACTATTTAAGGGGCTGACATGAGCCAACTATAGTATGACCGTCTAAATCAGTCTTCGCCTGCGCGGTACAGGGACGCGGGGGTATGACGACAACGGGGACCGAGAGAGGTGCAGGCGCATTTCTGTTACAATACATTTCTGTTCCCGCGCCCGCCCCCGCACCTCTCTCGGTCCCCGTTGTCGTCCTACCCCCGCATCCCTGTACCGCGCAGGCGAAGACTGATTTAGACGGTCATACTATAGCGCCGCCAATATTAAAAAAAAAATATCTTCCAATATAATCAATTTTATTAAAAACGCTATGTACACATTGTTTATTACGATAAATACTATTCTTTAAATGCTTATTTATACCGTGATTCAATTTCGCTAAGTTGTAGTTCGCATAATTGCGAAAAACGGCCGTTTTTGGCTCATCTCAGGTCTACTACGTCAACTATTGAGATAGTTGTCTTCAATATCATGCAGTCGTGAAAAAATCAAACTTATACGTCAACGTAATCAAAAGATAAGGCCATTTATGTCACATTTTAGCGCATATTTGTATGAAAACGCAAGGGAATGAAAACCTATAGGGTACTTGCCGTTGACCTAGAATCATTAAAGGTAAAAGCTAGGTCTTACAGCACAAGTAAAGGAAAAAATCTGAAAACTGTAAAGGTCACATGGCTGCAAATACAGACCACTTACCCCATAGACATGAAATCGGTACAAATTTGCAAGTGAAGAATTCTGTTAACGATGAGCGCATGGAGACGAAGCGGGGGACAGGGTTGCCGTATTAAAGAGACGCGTCCATGTCGATAATATCTCTAGGTTACACGTGTCGCGAACCAATGTTGCGCTCATGTGCGGGCAGACACGGGCGCCCTGTTACAGGTCTATGGGGTAAGTGGTCTGTGGTATCAACACAGAAAGTGTGCGTTGATGCAAACTTTCTAGTAGTTCTCTTATTTAAGGACTAGTGCAGTTAGCCATATACCAAGTTTAACCTCGTTCCCCTTAAACCGTGCCCTCCAACCTCCGTAACCTCTTCCCTGCCAGAATATATACCAGTGGGGCTATTACGATACTCAAAACGATCAAATCATACCATGTCATAGCGGCCGTGAAAGGGACAGTGCTATGGCATTGGTGTAGCGGCGTCTCTGTTTGGCGCGCCATGACATGGTATATTTGCATCGTTTTGAGAACGGTAATAGGGGGCCTGATATACGGCGTGAATCACACGTATTCAAGCCTAGTGCTATCTTCCCTTTTGAACCATACTAGTTGATACCCTTCAGGGCGGTTTGGTCCACTTCCTGACTTGTCCATTTCCAAACTTGACCACTTCCTATTTCGTCCACTCCTATAACGTCCTTTTCATAAATAGTCATCTTTCAAATCCTAATTCGTCCACTTCCTAAAGGGTCCATTCCTCATTTGTCCATTTCCTATTTATCATCTTCCTAACTTGTTTAGTTTATGCATAGATCCCTCCGGTGCTGACCACTTCTTAACCTCTCGCTAACAAAAATAATCATCCTTTCATATTGCTAATGGAAAAAAAAACGAAAAACATTTATACTTCACTTTATTGAAACTAACAAATATTTTTACTTAATTTTATTGAAAATAACAAATGTTTTTACTTAGTGATAGCCGTGTTGGACACGTTACGTATTCGATTATGAAGTCGCATTGAAGGGATATATTTTTTAATCATTTATGATTATGATTAACTCAATAGTCTTAAATATATTGTAAAAAATATAACCGCGTGGAAATAGTCAAGTTAGGATGTAGACGAGTTAGGAAGTGGTCAACTTTGAAAATGGACAAATTAGGAAGTGGCGGCTTTGGAAATTGACAATTTAAGAAGTGGACGAAATAGGAAGTGGTCAAGTTTGGAAATGGACAAGTCAGGAAGTGGACCAAACCGCCCTGAAGGTTGATACCCTTCAGGGCGGTTTGGTCCACTTCCTGACTTGTCCATTTCCAAACTTGACCACTTCCTATTTCGTCCACTCCTATAACGTCCTTTTCATAAATAGTCATCTTTCAAATCCTAATTCGTCCACTTCCTAAAGGGTCCATTCCTCATTTGTCCATTTCCTATTTATCATCTTCCTAACTTGTTTAGTTTATGCATAGATCCCTCCGGTGCTGACCACTTCTTAACCTCTCGCTAACAAAAATAATCATCCTTTCATATTGCTAATGGAAAAAAAAACGAAAAACATTTATACTTCACTTTATTGAAACTAACAAATATTTTTACTTAATTTTATTGAAAATAACAAATGTTTTTACTTAGTGATAGCCGTGTTGGACACGTTACGTATTCGATTATGAAGTCGCATTGAAGGGATATATTTTTTAATCATTTATGATTATGATTAACTCAATAGTCTTAAATATATTGTAAAAAATATAACCGCGTGGAAATAGTCAAGTTAGGATGTAGACGAGTTAGGAAGTGGTCAACTTTGAAAATGGACAAATTAGGAAGTGGCGGCTTTGGAAATTGACAATTTAAGAAATGGACAAGTCAGGAAGTGGACCAAACCGCCCTGAAGGGTTGATACTAGTATTGTGTAGGCATGCAAAGTGGTTGAGTGTTTGTGTGAAAGCTATAATCACAGACCACTTACCCCATAGACCTGTAACAAGGTCTATGGGGTAAGTGGTCTGTGGCTGCAAACATCAATCTTCAGTGTTTAACAACCGTCTAAGTTTAAAAACTGATATCCTATAGAGGTTATTATTGTCTTACCATTCGGGTTCGTCCTCCTTGTCATAGCGCCGCTGATTGTAGCGACCACCAGATCTACGGTTTTCCTCCCTGCAATAGATTGGAATCAATTAAAACTTATATTAATTGTAAAACAGAGAAAATATTTTAGGGGGCCTCAAGGTGGAGATTCTCTCGAGACCTACTTAACCGACTGTACGGTGGAACACAGAGAAAGGTGTACAGGAGAGTTTTTAAGGTTGAGATTTTCTCAAAAACTACTTGACCTATTGCAAAAATTCTTTCACTGTTTGATAGATAAAAGTTAAAACTATGTAACTGTAAAAGAATTATTAAATTCGGTCGAGTAGTTTTTGAGAAAATCTCAACCTTATTGAGGCCCCCTGTATACTTATCTCTGTCTTCGACTGTACAAATTCTTTGACTAAAAGATAGTTTCGAGTATGGCATCTTCTACTATAACCCGCCCCTTAAAATTCCGAAAGTGTTACATCAAAGTTACGCCTATACCGAAGCCCTAATCAAGTGTCTTATTTTGTAAACAAAAACTACTAACATATTAAGATTTTTTGTGATTATTACATAGTTATTTTCACATTATCAGATCGGGTCATTTCATTTTCACAATGATGAACAGGTTCAACCAATCAGTTGCTTCAGTGTTACAATCACAACAGGTAATTAGACGATCATATTTGTTTACAAAATAAGACACTTGATTTGGGCTGCATAAAAGAGAGTTCGGTGGCTCAGTGGTTGGGTCAATGGACTTGCGATACGGAGGTACCAGGTTCGATTCCCAGCCATGTGCCAATGAGTTATCCTCGATTTTTTCGACGGATAAACTTACGTACATTTACCGAGTGCTCTCAAAACGTTGAAAGAAAAACATCGTGATGAAACCTGCATGCCGTAGAAGAAGAAAAAATTTAAGGCATATTAAATCTGCCAATCCGCAGTGGGCCCGCGTGGTGGATCATGGCTGGAGGTCTGTGCCCGAGCTGTGGGGCAATATGAATGAATGAATGAATGAATGACATGATGATGATGATGATGATGAAACTCCTTTGTTAGACATAATTACGTACATTGAAACAAACCTATTTTGGAGAGGCGGGTTATGTTATCTTAGAATATCTCTGACACACTATGTAAATAATTAAACAAATCGATAGAGTACTTTTTATAAGAAAAATCTCGGGCGGAGTCTACCCAAAGTCCCACCAACACTTTTAAAAAAATCATTTAATCACCTGTCTCGTGTTTTTTCGTTGTTGAATCGATCATCTCTCTCCCTCTTGATGTCAGAGGAGAAGTTATCGCGGCCAAACGAACGACGCTCAAAGCTGCAATGTTGATCACACATTAAAACTAGTTTTACCCGACTGCGCAAGAAGGGTTATGTTTTTCAAGTGTATGTCTAATTCTTTGGCACGCCCAGCAGCCTAAACGGCTTGATGGATTTTAACATATGAGGTGTCGTTAGATTCGTCTTGCTTATAGGAGTGACATATGCATTGATCTCCTATAAACAACTAGATACACAAAGGTCTTACTAAAACAATTTAAAAAACGACCAAATAAGGGTACATTGTTAACGTCCAAATAATGTCCAATAAAGCAAATGAGGGTCCATTCATCCGTTTGGAACTTGTTTGCGCTCGGACATTTTTAGAACGCAGACTGTGTATCTAGTTGTTTATAGGAGATCAATGGACATAAGGCTATAATTTAATCTTTTTTCATATATTCTACTTGTTATTTGATATACCGGGGTTGGGACAGCGAGTCATTTACTAAGCAGAATTTTTCGGTTAAGTATATTATCAAAACAAGATCTAAATTTAATGTGAGCAAGACAGGTTTTGCCAGCCCCTCTGATGCTTAGAAGACCGATTTATAGAATTTAACATTCTAACCGAAACCGACGAGGTCGTACAGTCGAAGACAGAGATAAGTATACAGGGGGCCTCAATAAGGTTGACATTTTCTCAAAATCTACTGGACCGAATTTAATTATTCTTTTACAGTTACATAGCTTTAACTTTTATCTAGCAAACAGTGAAAGAATTCTTGCAATAGGTCAAGTAGTTTTTGTGAAATCTCAACCTTATAAACTCTATTGTACATCTTTCTCTGTGTTCCACCATACCAGGATCGCAGCAGATGTAAGTCCATCATCCCTTCCTACCCCTACGGGAATCAGGCTACTTCAGACTCTTGTTCGCTATCGGTATTCAGTATGTTTGGGGTAATTCCACGACGGAATCTCGGATCGTTTTACGCTTCCTGGCATGTAGTTTATTTATTTAGGTTCTCCAACAACACATACATTATATATTAATTAGAGAAAACAGGAATTACCGTGTTAAACATGTACTATTGATGTCTCGATATTACATGTATTTCGACAGCATTACAGCGACTGTAACTCTACTCGTGACCATGATGGCTGCAATGCTGTCGAAATATCGAGATATCAATAACACGGTAATTCCCGTTTTATCGAATTAATATGTATACAAACCGTGAAACCTACATTATACATTTAATAACATACAGTATACAGATGGTTGGTGGTGATGTATGTGTCTTTTATAGGAAGACACAACATTTAGCAACAGCACGCATGCAGAGATTACAAACATGAAATAGTTATGCGTTAAGACAAGATATATAGATAAATAAATATAAGAGAGTTCTGCAGCTCCTGGCATGTATTCTAAATCTTCTGGTATGTGGTTCTGCAAACTGGCTTGCTTTATTGGCATGTAGTTTCACACACCTTGGCCCTCCATGTTATATACCGTGGCATGTAGGTCAACTACCATGGTATGTAGCACGGTGAACCACGGCATGTAGTTTTACACCTCCTGGCATGATATTCTATGCCCCATTACGTGTAGTTCTGCAGCTCCTGGCATGTATTCTAAATCTCCTGGTATGTAGTTCTGCACACTGACTTGCTTTATTGGCATGTAGTTTCACACACCTTGGCATTCCATGTTATATACCTTGGCATGTAGGTCAACTACCATTGTATGTAGCACGGTGCACCACGGCATGTAGTTTTACACCTACTGGCATTAATAGTGACGTGCCCACTTGCATGTACTGCATATGCTGGCATGTATTCTAAATCTCTTGGCATGTATTCTAAATCTCTTGGCATGTATTCTAAAACTCCTGGCATGTAATTCGGCACACACTGGCTGGCGCTCCCGGCATGTAGTTTCACACACCTTGGTATTCCATGTTATATACCTTGGCATGTAGGTCAACTACCATGGTATGTAGCACGGTGCACCACGGCATGTAGTTTTACACCTCCTGGTAATAATAGTGACGTGACCCCTTGCATGTAGTTCTGCAGCTCCTGGCATGTATTCTAAATCTCCTGGCATGTATTCTGAAACTCCTGGCATGTAGTTCTGCACACTAGCTTGCTTTATTGGCATGTATTTCACACACCTTGGCTCTCCATGTTATATACCTTGGCATGTAGGTAAACTACCATGGTATGTAGCACGGTGAACCACGGCATGTAGTTTCACACCTCCTGGTAATAATAGTGACGTGACCCCTTGCATGAAGTTCTGCAGCTCCTGGCATGTATTCTAAATCTCCTGGCATGTATTCTAAATCTTCTGGCATGTAATTCGGCAAACACTGGCTGGCGCTCCCGACATGTAGTTTCACACTTTGGTATTCCATGTTATATACCTTGGCATGTAGATCAACTACCATGGTATGTAGCACGGTGCACCACGGTATGTAGTTTTACACCTCCTGGCAATAATAGTGACGTGACCCCTTGCATGTAGTTCTGCAGCTCCTGGCATGTATTCTAAATTTCCTGGCATGTATTCTAAAACTCCTGGTATGTAGTTCTGCACACTGGCTATTGGAATGTATTTCACACACCTTGGCCCTCCATGTTATATACCGTGGCATGTAGGTCAACTACCATGGTATGTAGCACGGTGAACCACGGCATGTAGTTTTACACCTCCTGGTAATAATAGTGACGTGACCCCTTGCATGAAGTTCTGCAGCTCCTGGCATGTATTCTAAATCTCCTGGTATGTGGTTCTGCATACTGGCTTGCTTTATTGGCATGTAGTTTCACACACCTTGGTATTCCATGTTATATACCTTGGCATGTAGGTCAACTAACATGGTATGTAGCACGGTGCACCACGGCATGTAGTTTTACACCTCCTGGCATGATATTCTATGCCCCATTGCGTGTAGTTCTGCAGCTCCTGGCATGTATTCTAAATCTCCTGGTATGTAGTTCTGCACACTGGCTTGCTCTGTTGGCATGTATTTCACACACCTTGGCCCTCCATGTTATATACCGTGGCATGTAGGTAAACTACCATGGTATGTAGCACGGTGCACCACGGTATGTAGTTTTACACCTCCTGGCAATAATAGTGACGTGACCCCTTGCATGTAGTTCTGCAGCTCCTGGCATGTATTCTTAATCTCCTGGCATGTATTCTAAATCTTCTGGTATGTGGTTCTGCACACTGGCTTGCTTCATTGGCATGTATTTCACACACCTTGGCCCTCCATGTTATATACCGTGGCATGTAGGTAAACTACCATGGTATGTAGCACGGTGCACCACGGTATGTAGTTTTACACCTCCTGGTAATAATAGTGACGTGACCCCTTGCATGTAGTTCTGCAGCTCCTGGCATGTATTCTTAATCTCCTGGCATGTATTCTAAATCTTCTGGTATGTGGTTCTGCACACTGGCTTGCTTCATTGGCATGTATTTCACACACCTTGGCCCTCCATGTTATATACCGTGGCATGTAGGTCAACTACCATGGTATGTAGCACGGTGCACCACGGCATGTAGTTTTACACCTCCTGGCATGTATTCTAAATCTCCTGGCATGTAGTTCTGCACACACTGGCTGACGCTCCTGGCATGTAGTTCCGCGCCGACTGGCATGTAGTTTCACACACCCTGGTGCACCCTACTACACTTCATGGTCGTTGAACTATAACAGCCATGAAGTGTAGCACGGCGCACCACGGCATGTCGCTTCGCATTCCCCGAACTCTTGCGCCTCTTCTCTTGTCTGGTATAACTTCTTCTCTTCTATTATTCATAAACCTAGTTAAACCTATTTCCTTAAATCGTGTTGCTATCCCTTTCACACTTCGTTAAAAAGGTTAAGAAAGAAGAATATTTAAATCACGTTTATGAATATGTTTAGTGACCAAACCGAATCGTCAGTATTGAGTGAAGTGGCTTAACGACTACTGCCGACTACACTAATCGCTCGCCATCCCCCCACGTAGCGTTAAGAGTCCGCCTCCCCTCGAAGCACTGCTCCCCCTACGTACGTCGTACATTGATAGCTTGTGTCCTCCCGTTAAAGTCCCCACGTAGAGTTAGACAGACCCCCCCCCCCTGTCCCTACGTAAACCGAGGCCCAAAACAAGTGTCCCTCCCCCACTAACATTTTAAGCTATTCTGTGATTATTGCATAGTTATTTATACATTATTAGATCGGATTACTTTATATTCACAATGATGAACAAATTCAATCAATCAGTTCCTTCAGTTTTACATCACAACAGGTAATTGACACTTGATTTGGGCTCCGGTATACATTGATCCATTGCCATCCCCCCACGTAGTTAAGAGTACCCCTCCCCTCAAATACTGCTCCCCTCTACGTACACGGATCGCTCGCCGTTCGCGCGCGTGTGTCTCTCGTCCCGCTCGCGTTCTCGCTCGCGCGGCGGCCGGTACGGCTCGCTGGCCACCCACTCGCCCTCCTCCCACGTGGCGTTGGAATCACGCACCATGATACGACCGGAACCGATGCGACGACCAGCTGTAACGATGGAGAACGTATTAGTAAGGAACATGTCCTACTACAAAATTCGTATGAAAATATCATTCTTGATTTTGAAAAGTCATTTCTCCCAATACAATAAATGTTATTGTTAAGTCTGTATCAACCACAGACCACTTACCCAATAGACATGAAATCGGTACAAAGCAAGCGAAAAATTCTGTCAACGATGAGCGCATAGAGATGAAGCGGGGGACAGGGGTGCCGTATTAAAGAGATGTCATAATGTCCATGTCGATAATATCTCTAGGTTACACGTGTCGCGAAGTAATTTTGCGCTCATGTGTGGGCAGACACGGGCGCCCTCCTGTTACATTGTATCCATGGGGTAAGTGGTAGTAGTAACAGAAAGTGTGCGTTGATGCAAACTTTCTAGTAGTTCTCTTATTTAAGGACTAGTACAGTTAGCCACATACCAAGTTTAACCTCGCTTCCCTTAAACCGTGTTGTCCCTTTCATACCTAGTTAAAAACGTCAAGTTAGAAAGGGGCCGAAGGCTTAAACGGTGGACCAACTTTAAATCAAGTTTCTGTTTAACAGCCCACAAGTCCAAAGCCCTTAAATAAGATAACTACTAAGGCTGTTATTCATAAACGTGATTTAAAGTTACGCCACCGTTTAGGCCCCCTGTCCCTTTTTATCTTAACCTTTTTTAACGAAGTGTGAAAGGGATAGCAACACGATTTAAAGGAAGTGAGGTTTAACTAGGTTTATGAATAGCAGCATTTAAATGTGCAATGGTACAGACTTTCTAGTAGTTCTCTTATTAAGGGCCTTCCATGAGCCAACTAGCGCCGCCGCCAATCTTGTAAAAATAATATCTTCCAATTTAATCATGAATACTATTTTTCAATATACAATACATGGCATAATTGCGACAAGCTAAGTTGTAGTTCACAAATGTGCCAATAACGGCCGTTTTTCGCAACAATGCGAACTACAACTACCGACATTTAATCACGTTATAAATAAGCATTTAAAAAAATAGTATTCATCGCAATAAACATTTTGTAAATAGCTTTTTTTAATAAAATTGATTATATTGGAAGATATTATTTTTTTAAGATTGGCGGCGCTAGTTGGCTCATGGAAGGCTCTTTTTTTTTGTAAACCTATAAATTGTCCCACTGCTGGGCAAAGGTCTCCCCCACCTCTTCCATCCATCCCTGTCCTGGAAGAGGACGAAGAAAGGAAGCCTCTTAAACTACTTTATTTACTTTGTTTGTAATATGGAAAAGAAAGACGGATCAAATGTATGCATAGCTATACAATGCGTTGTCAAGTCTTTGCACAACCATTACCTGTATATGCAATTTCAATATAGGCCTACAATCCTTTGTCATAAACCAAAGAGTTCTGACAGAAACAGTTAATTTTCAGACATTCAAATGTCTGAAAATAACAAAGTGTTAGAAGGCCAAAAATACCCGTTAGCATTGAGAAAGAAACTTGATATTTTCACAATACAAAGGGACTACAGACCTTTACATTTTATATAAATTTCAACTTGATAACTATGCCCCTTTCTGAGAAAAGAAGAGTCTGGACTCTGGTTGCGCCGGGATAAAGTCAAAGTCAAAGATTTTTATTGCTGGTTATAGATATTACAGATGTTATGGTTTAGAATGCTTATCGCTATAACCTACCTTGTTGATAGAACTATCCCCCCGACAGTATGCTCGTACTCAAAAAACACTGACATGGTCGTATCTTTTGATTGCATTGAGATAGCAACTTGATATTTCTACAGAACTAAGAGAGAGAAGTCTTAGCATTTGAAATTAAATTAAATTTGATACCTCTCCTCTACCCTTTTCTGAGAAAAAACGAGTCTGGAACTAACCTGGTTGCGCTGGGATAGAACTATCCCCCCGACAATAGGCTCGCTCTCAAAATATACTTACATGGTCGTATCTTTTAATTGCATTGAGATAGAAACTTGATATTTCTACAGAACTAAGAGATTATAAGTCTTAGCATTTGGTATTAAATTCAATTTGATACCTCTACCCTTTTCTGAGAAAAAAAGAGTGAACTCTGGTTGCGCCGGGATAGAACTATGCCCCCGACAGTAGGCTCGCTCTCAAAATATACTTACATGGTCGTATCTTTTAATTGCATTGAGATAAAAGCTTGATTTTTCTACAGCACCAAGAGGCTATAGAGCTTTGTATTGGGTATTAATTTCACCTTGATACTTCTATCAGTTTTTTAGAAAAAGAGTCTAAAACTAACCTGGTTCGTTCTTAGCAGGGGCGGGTTGATCTGCTGTACCGGATAGCGGTGACTCAGGCCGTGTGCGCGCCACATGGGGCTGGGCGGTGAATGACCTACGCTAGGGGGAGAACTATCCCCCGGCAGTAGGCTCGCTCTCGAAATATACTTATATGGTCGTATCTTTTGATTGCATTGAGACAGAAGTTTCATTTTTCTACAGCACCCAGATACTGTAGACCTTAGCATTTGGTATTAATTTCAACTTGGTACCTGTTTTTGAGAAAAAGAGTATCAAACTAACCTGGTTCGTTCTTAGCGGCGGCGGGTTGAGCTGCTGTGCCGGATAGCGGTGACTCGGGTCGCGTGCGCGCCACGTGGGGCGGTGGCGCGGCCGCGGCCGGCGCCCCGCACCCCGAGGTGAATGACCTACGCTGGGGGGATAGGACTATCCCCCCGGCAGTGGGCTCGCTCTCCTTGCGCACGCGCTCCCTAGGATCCGCCGAACGACGCTCGCGATCTCTTTCGCGTCCATACACACCCTGTGAATAGAGGAACAACTTTAGAAACGCCAATCTAGACATGTTTAAACCTAAGCTGTCACTACTACTCATATGCTACATCGGTAAGAGTGAATGAGGCGCCACCCTTAGGATTAAATTTAACGTGTGCTCTCTGTAATCGCCACATTATAATTTTTATTTGTCCTATCATAAGCGCATATACAATTACATTAATAATAATCACATTTGACATTGATTATGTTGGTGAACTGCTTTCGATTTCCTTTCGCCCTGGAATTGTCCGGAAGCGATTTTGAGCCATAAGGCCTTTGTGCAATAGGGTACCCATTTCCTTTGTACAATAAATATTACATTTATCTAACACTAGGTCGTCTTGGTTTAGTACTATGATAACGCTCATAACCTCACCTTATGATTCTCGTTCGGAGCGTCGCCTCTGCCCCCTCGGTCGTCTTCGTTGGGTGAGTCGGAACGCCGCTTCAGAACGCTGAAACATTATATAAATTATATTATCGAATTCCATGATGCTTTTATAAAACTAGTTTAGAAGTTGTGTAAGATTGTACATAAATGAAAATAAGGTAATTTATGCCTGGACACTAGGGTGTTACTTAATTTTTTTTTTTTAACTCAATCTATAACTAGTTTTTGTTTTTCAATTAACCCTAAACCACTCTCAAAAAAATTCAGATTGCTGTCAATATTGTGGGTATATTATAGATTTTATTCGAATAAAAAATAAATTAATGTATCATACAAATCGATCAGCTGACCGGTACGAAATGTATGAAAAGTAAAAAATAAATTCGTGTAAATCGAAAAGTCGTAGAACAAAACTTGTTAAGCTACCGATACTGAACACTCTCCCTTCGGCTTCCTATACCCTTTACGTTACACCCTGTATATAAAACAGTGAAATAATTATTGCAATAGGTCAAGTAGTTTTTGAGATTATCTCAACTTTAAAAACTCTCCTGTACACTTTTCTCTTGTGTTGGACCGTACAAATCTACCTAAAACTGTCAATACCCTGTTGTGTCGCCTTAGCCCTTTGTTCCTCCCTAAAGCTGGTTACTCACAGCGCCAGCGCATCGCAGCCTGCGAACGCGTGCTCCAGGCCGCGCTTGACTAGCGGCGAGTTGCGCAGGCGCATCAGCTCGTCCCGGGTGTAAGTGAGGGGCCGCCGCGCCGCGCCCATGGCCAGCACGGCCGGGTCGCCACCGCCGGCGGGGCGCTCGTCGTCGTCCATACCTGTGGATACATACATCAATTCATTAACTGGTTAATGTAAACATAGGATAGCTCGGTGGTGCAGTGGTTAAGTCAGTAGACTACGATACGGAGGTACGGTGGAACACAGAGAAAGGTGTACAGGAGAGTTTTTTAGGTTGATATTTTTTCAAAAACTACTTGACCTAATGCAAAAATTCTTTCACTGTTTGATAAAAGTTAAAACTACGTACTGTAAAAGAATTATTAAATTCGGTCCAGTAGTTTCTGAGAAAATCTCAACCTTATTGAGGCCACCTGTATACTTATATCTGTCTTCGACTGTACCAGGTTCGATTCCCGGCTATGTCAGCCATATACCAATCCGCACTGGACCCTCGTGGTGGATCATGGCCCGAGCTCCCTCGATGTAAGGGAAGGTCTGTGACCGAGCAGTGCGGACATATAAATAGGCTGATGATGACTTTTAAAATACGCACGCCAGAATAAGAGCCACTGATTTACATGATGAATAAGAACCACAATTATGCCAATTAAGTTAGTATCATATTTTGTATTACTTTTTATTGTGTATTACTATCTTTTATAACTATAGCTCTTTGTATAACCATTGTCTTTGCATAGAATGATAATTATCTGTTTCCAAACTTGCATACGAATGTAAACTATTGACTAGTTGGACTTGGCGTATTGTGATACATCTTTTTTTTTGTATCTATACAATATGTTTAACGAATAAATGATTATCTATCTATCTATCTATCTATCTATCTGACAATCAAAAGTTACTGTAAATTAAGAACGAAAAAATGTATTTCTCACTAGTAAATGTTGTAATAATACCGAACACAGTTTAATTTCTTTCAAAATTAATGATTACAATTAAGAAAAGAATCTGAATTGCAATACACTAACCACCCCAGATGAAACGTATAATATTGACATTGTACTGTTTGTTATAGGTTACATTACAGCATAATATCTAACAGCTGCCGGTTTGATAAGATAGTCTCATTCATCCTCTTAGCGGTACATTCAGCTATCATTACACGATTACGCTACAAGTAAATAAATATACAGATAACATACACAGTTGGCATTACGCCATAATAGACCCCCGACAAAGTATAATTTTACTGTCGCTGGCTGGCTATCGCAAAAACAGTATGAGAGAGTTTAATTACTGTTTACATGCCCACGTAAATACCACTTTTAAAAAAATAAGACACTCATGGCCAAAACTAGGATTTCATAAAATCCACAGGATAATCAGATGGCGAGAAGAACTGAGAACTTTTAAGTGCCGTATCAGAGCTCAGCGGCAGTAATTGCTAGAATCTTTTTTCTTTTATTTGCTTAGCTACAGGTGAAAAATGTCAGCTTATCAAAGTGGACATACCTATTATCATAACTTTAGATTTAGTCAATGAATTTATATTACGATGTTCGCTTATAGTTAATCATTTTGCTAAAGTTTTTAAATAGGCTAAGCCTGTAAAACTGTCTTATTTTTAAGTTACTTATATCTAGGAACAAATCTACACTAGATTATAAGTTTAATTGTTATTCTTACTGGCAATAAAGACATTTTAAAAACAAACAAACATATCAGAGCTCAGCGGCGCCTCCAACCTCAACACGGTCACAGCCCAGTGCCCCATATATGGAGCACGACGAACTAGCTTCACAAACCCGTGCCCCACATATGTGACACGATGAAAAAAGTATGTGCCTACCAGATTCGCACTAAGGATATTTTTTTCTGAAGGTAAGTAAATACGATGTCCTTGGTGGATGCTGCTGTCCATTCACGTCCTATTGAAAGGTTTTATTAGAAAAGTTATGTACAGTCGAAGACAGAGATAAGTATACAGGGGGCGTCAGGGTTGCGATTTTCTCAAAAACTACTCGACCGAATTTAATAATTCTTTTACAGTTACATAGTTTTAACTTTTTACTATCAAACAATGAAAGAATTTGTGCATAGGTCAAGTAGTTTTTGAGAAAATATAAACCTTAAAACGTGTACTGTGCCCCTTTCTCTGTGTTCCACCGTACCAGATCTCTATTACGACAAACAGATAATATTTTATATATAATTAACAACATGATTCCATCATAGGGCAGCACAGAATAGAGAAGGAAGAGTGAAAGAGTTGGAGGGAGGCCTATGCCCAGCAGTGGGATATCACGGGCTTATAATTTCTAAGTAGTTCTATATGAACTCCTGGGACTTTATTAATTTATTAACTGGAATTTTTTTCAACTACTCATACATTTACAACTAAATGTATGACTAAACGGAACAAGCCATTGCATTAACACATGAAATAAAAGGTACACGATTTAAATTGGAAATCTCCTATGCCTCGACCTGTCATATCATAATTGACGAGTCCGCGCGAACTGTGACGTCACGCCCACGTTATGCGACGCACTTTTGACGGCAAATAAACTGACGGGGCACCTGATGGTGGCACTTCGCTTGGCTATTCGTATTCGTTATTGGATATTTGTCGCATTTGTCAAATACTTGATGTACATACAAATAAGATCAATATTTTGTCAAGAATACCGACCACACATGGCAATTATGACAAATACGCAATACGAATAGCCAAGTGAAGTGCATTTATTATGATGGTAAATGATCACTGCCAATTACCCACTGCAATAAAAGATAACCCGAGAAAGTAAAGTTAGCAATTTAACCCGTGAAAATTCTATACATCCTCCATATCGCAAGAAACACCTACAATTATTAAAGTCGTATTAATAAACGCTCAATTTCGCTGTAAAATACCAACCTACCCTGTACCAAGTATAACATCTACGCAACGGTAATACGGCCTGGAATGCAATGGTTTTGTATAGGTTGATGTTTTGTAAATTGTACAGTCAAAATCAGAGAAAAAGTATACAGGGATTCTCAGTTGATTTTTTTCTCAAAAACTATTTATGTAAAGAATTTTTACAATCGATCAAGTAGGGTAAACACTAATGTCTCACAAAAACAGTAGATAGTTTGTAATTTTTGCTGTGCCACATCATTACTGATGTGTCATTGTTTTATGCAACTAGACTATTATCATAGCGAGATTTTTGTTATTTAAATTACCTGGCGACTATCGAGACACTGACGAGTACCTACATGTACGGTGGAACACAGAGAAAGGTGTACAGGAGAGTTTTTAAGGTTGAGATTTTCTCAAAAACTACTTACTACCGCAAAAAATCTTTCACTGTTTGATAGATAAAAGTTAAAACTATGTAACTGTAAAAGAATTATTAAATTCGGTCAACTAGTTTTTGAGAAAATCTCAACCTTATTGAGGCCCCCTGTATACTTATCTCTGTCTTCGACTGTACACACACAGTAGGTATATTTTGAGAAAATCTCAACCTGGACTGCTACTTCGCTCTGAGGTGACTGTACAAGCGAACGAATGACGTCACTTACGCCACGAAACTCTTTTCTTCTTCGACGGCGGCCCACCCCTGACTCTTGGCGGCAGCTGCATTGGAACCCTTCTAAGGGCGCTCTGATACCGCAAAAGAAACGCATGAACCGCACATTTTACTGGAGATATAAAGTTATCAGGCATCGAGTTCGCTGCAGCAGCTGTCTTCTTAGCTAGACGCTCAGCCACCCTGACTCCGGCCCTGCGTCTGGGCCGTCGGTTCTTCTTTTTCATCTCAATTATTTGAGTCGATATCTCCTTGCTAACCATCTCTTTGTTCAAATGTCCGTTTAACAAAATGGCGGCACGATAACGTTACAAATTAATGTTCACGAAAATTAAAAGTAAGGTTTGGGTAAAACTAAACTTAACACTAACTTTATAGACTTATATTATAAATTAAATTTAAAAAAAACTATATTAAAATGAAAACACACACAAAAACTTCACGAAAACGAACAAAAACTTATCTAAAAAAAGTCTAAGAGACGCGATTTACTCCTCAGAAGCGAGTATCGAGAATCGCGGTTTTAAAATCCCATACGTTGCACGGAAAAGCGTTAGAAATGGAAAATAGAAAACTTCAAAAGCTTTGGCCGAAAACCCGCGGAACTAGCGCGACGTACAGAATACTCTCGAAGACTGGACAAGGTCAAAGATGGCAGTTAGGACCGCGAATTTAAAACTACCCTCAAAAAAGTCATATTATTTCCGATTAATTCTGTTAAGCTTTTGTTTATACCCACATTTATAAAAAAAATGGTATGTTTACAACATTGCACATTATTACAGAAGACGAAGAGGTGTCACTCCATATAAGTTGTTATCACTCATTGTTAAAACATGACCGATATTATTAGGTAATCAAAACTTTGTTACATAAAAAAGTATCGTACTATTTCACTCATGATAAAAATACCCTCCTTTCGGGATACACTTCTTTGTACTGAATTCTTCAACCACAACGAAATCATTACATTTTTTTTAAGAAAAGCAATTTCAGATTACTATTTTTCTACTCGACCACTCCAACAAGGATGGCAGGTATAGTCTGATCGCAAGCGCTGTACCGCGCCTTGGGTGGTGACAGAAAGGGGTGGAGGGTCGCTAGCGAGTGCGAGAGAGAGCGGCGATGAAATGACAGAGCAAAACGAACTGCTCCGCCTGCCCCCGCATCTCGTCACGCAGCTAACTAAGGCACAGTACATTGCTTGCAGTCAAACTATAGGACACCCACCGCAGTAATGGGGATCGAACCTGCACCACTTACGCCGCATACCTATGACATAGCCAATGGACATTGAACATTCTAAACATCTTTAAAAAACTTATTTTTATTTTTTTCACGACAAAAAAGCAACGACAACGATCAAAATATACCTACCAGCTGTTGACACCATCTTGTAAACAAAACGAAACTAGCGCCGACAAAAAGAAACATACTAGGTAATTCAAGGCCGCTTTTCAGTCAGACGTCATGTTGAATGTTTTAACACAATAATTATTCAACTACAAAACCAGACATGTGGTTGAAAACGGTGTTCAATTAAAGGGCTAGCCGTTCAACCAATTGACTGTGACATATACATAAAAAACGCAATTTTTAAATCTGTGACTGTAAATGCACCTAAACCACCAAATTGTGAATATGAGTACACAATGTAGATAAAGTTATTAATATTATTATTTAAAAGTTTACAAATCTATAATACAATATTTATTATAGCCACAAGCATTTATAAACTTATCTTTCAACTTTTATCTTTAAAATGTTTAAAGCTATGAGGCCTATAGAGATATACACAGTGATACAAAAAGTAGATAAAGCTATAAGCACTAGCTAAAATCTAAGTGACATGTGTATTAGGGGAGCGCACCCTTGACCTTCATATCCCTATGGTAATGCACCCCTGCATGCTAAATATAGAGGGGTAACTAACGATCGAATTACGTATTGTACAATTTACATACATACCTACAACAGACTGCATAGAAATCTGTTACAGATTACAAAGGGCCCGGTTTTCAATAAAACGGATGAGCAAAAGATAGGTTTATTTATTCAGTTCTTGTATTTCGATGACTGGGTCTTTCATTGCATGCGATACTTATATTTTATTAGTGATAAGTAACTTGTGCTGAGGGCTTCAGCAATACAGGTTTCACCTAGTGCGGAGCCCAATGGCAAACTGACTAGAGCTGTAATCATTTTAGTAAATAAAGAAATTATGATTTCTTTTTTGTTTTAAATAGAGTCTACTCATCATATTTTTATGTCAAAGATACACTAGGACATGTAAGTTTGAATGAAAATCCATAGGGATTTGTTTAAGATAGTAAATTCATTTATTCCTTCTGTTTATCCATTCCCAACTGCACTGGAATTTTACCTTTGGATTAGAATTTTAAAGATTTTAGCGTAAGAGAAAACATAAGGTCCACCATTGTTAACCGGTCATCAAAACTCTGTTTATGATTTATAAGGTTTCATTGTACCTACAATAAACAATATAAAAATGACATGTTTGTTATGTCAATAAGGCAATGTTTAGTATGACAGACACACGACTGCTGCGAGGACACCATATGAAATTAGACTGCAGTACATTCAGCAGCAATCTCGCTCGTCACATCCTGAACAACAGAGTTGTTCAGGCCTGGAACTCACTTCCAGACGATCTTGTCTCTGCCATCTCAGTTAATGTATTCCAAAACAAGTTGGACGGTTATTTTAAAACCATTAACAAGAATAATACCACTAAGTGATAGACTTTACAAAAACAGCGATGAGCTGTCCATAATTAAATAATAATGTTTCAGGTTTTTCAAAAATTAATATTGCCTCATTTGAAGAGTTGTGGAGCCAGTGTAACAACTACAAGAGCTCCATTACAGTATATTTCTGCCATCTTCACTATTGTAAATAAAGTCGATAGCATTGAAAGTGTACTTCCCTAATTGGCTGATATTGAAATTAATCAGATCAATGCTTCTGATAATGACTTTGCTATTTTTAACATTAGATAATATTATATTTGTTTTGTAAAGAGAGATTAAAAATATATTATATAATTCAAACAATTTTACACTTTACTGGCCTGGAAAGTTTAAGGAGAAGTGAGGTTTTAAATTAGGTTTATGGGTAACGGCCATGGTGATCTTCAGGTCGTCCTGAACTACAAACCCTTAAAGACCTGTCATGGATAAATGTGCTCAGTAGGAACGGGATCCTATTGGAATCATAAAAGATCCTAGTAGAAACTGTGTAAGTATTTCTTATTCTTAAGTGAGATCTGCACTGCCTCCACAAAGGTGGGAGGCTTGTGGACATATTGGTAAAGTGGAATTTAAGGGTTCGTTCCTCATTGTCCCATCTGACATAATGATAATTGTTTCAAGTCAAATGTTTTCTAATAGCTACAATCTTATGAAATTATAAGGGATAAATGTCATGTGTCTAAATAATATTCCAAACTCCAAAAGAAAGGAAATTGTACCTAATTAGAAAATTAGCAAAAACACTACTCGATGTGATAGCAAAAAAAATACAGCACTTAGGAGGTATTTGGATTTGGCACACAGTATATGACTGTATAATGTAGGTAGGTAGGTATTCCTTTATTTTAATTAGGTATTCAACTATAATTAACGATAATTAACAACAATTCATCCCTAAAAAGTTGTTCTCAAAATGTAGTAAACAATACCTATGACAAAAATAAACAGACAAAGTGGCTGCAGTATTTGTGACCTACTTTCAGCAAAATATATGCTCTGCTGCATTCCATTGTTGACAATGCACAATACATACAAACACAGACGAAACGGGGATCCTATAAGACTACAATATAAGATAAAGCGACGTATTGGGGCTGGAGGAACTCGGAAACATCAGAGCATCATGCGAAATAAAAATAAGTCGTCGAGCAAGTGCCCAATAATTTAAAAAGTGGGTAGGAAATAGAAAATGCTGTTTGTAGAGGAAAGTGGAGCACTCACCTTCCTGGTTCGAGCCATCCTTGGCGGTTTCGCTGGGCCTCTCTCTCATAGAAGACAATACGCTCACAGCTGACATAGCTTTCAAATCTCGCACACGGAATCTCAGTCTTCTCTCAATATATTAAACTCTACTAAAATTCTATAATAAACTATACAATATTTACAAAAGTCTTCAGGAAATTACTCTATCACCTAAGTATTGTTTATATCACAGACTTTTCGTTTCTCAACAATATGAATCAAAACGTCCACGCACTAAATTATCAATATTTACAAGACTCTAGGTATAATAAACTTATTTACACACTAAAAACTAACGGTTATCATCTAATTTTAACAAATACGCTCTAGCGGTCACAAGATACTCATAACTAAAAGAATTTATCAGTTTTCGATGCAAAAATATATAAAACGTCCGCCATATGCCTTTTGAGACTTATATTACATAACAAAGTATAGTGTTTATTGTAAATGCAGGTACTTCTATGTAACTTGCTACATTCCTAATTTGTTTGCGTTATATCCAGTTGCCATTGGTTAGCTTTTTTTACATAAACGGCATTCTTTTGTCATGTGGATTTAATTTTCGTGGCGTCAAGAAAAATAATGTGTGACTTATTATCTTATTATATTATTTATAACAACAATTTTATAATATTTTCATCCTTAAATTTCATCAATGTAATCAATTTATTTTAAAATAAACCCATTATGTCGATTCGGAAAATTCATTTTTCAATAAATAATTTTTTTTTACATATGGCAATGTAATTTATACGCCAATTTTTATTATTTGGCATTGGTTACATATCGGTCGCATCGATTTGCGTTAACAAAGCGAACCATGGACGTAGAACAATCGAAAGAAATGTTTAGAAATACAAAAATAGGTACAGACAGCGCAGCGTAGGTATGGTATATGTATCGCACTTCGCACTAGCTATTCAATATTTAAGCGGCTCCACTGACGATCAATTATAATATTCAATTGTTCAATGTTGGTTTATTGATTGTAGGGCTAGTATTGAATTTGTGCAATGATTGACTAAAGTTTGAGCAAACTTAAATTTTAATTGATAAATATCGTTTCATTGCACCGTGTAGGGATCACATTGCGCAAATGCTCGAGCATTTGCGCAATGTGATCCCTACACGGTGCACACATTCAAGTCTCAGAGAAATAAGGACGGGAGTTGCCTTACCTATCTTTAGCCGTACATATTTTTCTGCCACTTTTTGGGGGAGGTGAGGTAAACACGTACAGCACACATCTGCACATTGCTGCACACTCGCAACAAAATTTGCCACGTCCATATAAACGCACACGAAAATAATATCGTCACACAAAGATAAAACACGCACACAAATAAACATTTCGTCGTAATTACACTAATGTTTACGACAACCACAAACGAAAAATTAGTGATGTGGTATGTACAAAGAACGATTGAATTGAATGGTGAAGGAACGAATGAAATTGATATACCAAGTTCGATTGTTTAGTTTTTTAGTGTGTACTAACTTTTCCCGCGGCTTTACCTTTTTAGATTTTCTATTCAAAATTCATTTTCACTAGGGAATTACATTTTTTCCGGAATGAAAAGTACCCATGTTTTAATCCAGCCTACGTAATCACGAAATAATGTTTTATCCAGCCTATTTAATCACCAACTGAACTGTCTCCTTGTGATTGATTAATTTTGACATCAAAACATCCATACTTTCACACTAATTATAATACATATTACAATATAGAACTATTATTTTTAGTGGGATTGAGGGATTTTTTGCGGGTATAAAATTACACATTTTGTATAAAATAATTATGGTTTAATAAGAGTTTATGAACATACAAGCATTTCCGAAGTATAACATTTTTAAGAAAATAAATGAAAGGATGCATTTGTTAAAAACTAGGTAGGTAGGAAACGTTCATTACGTTTCATTTTAATAATAATGAAACAATAAAAATGCTAAAATATACTGCAAGGTAAACTTCATTCACTTCATTCGTTCAATTATTTTCCCACCACTACTCTAAGCAACCTCGTACCACGAGATTTTGTATCGCTAATTTATCGTTTTTTGGCCGTTAGACTTGTAAAATAAAATGCAGTTTTTGATGTTATAGTTGCATAAATTGATAAATAAATTACTTACGTATAATAAGAAACACCGTGTGTTGTAAAATTTGATGTTTCTGATCGCCTTTTACAGGAAACCACTGCACAGCTAACCATTTTCGGGAGATGTGTTCAGCGATACGTACGGACGCAAAATGACGGCCGGTCGCGGCAACTAGTTTTTATAAAGGGCGATGAACGATTCGTGCATGTACCTCGGCAGAGGGGAACGCCAGCGCTTGCGTACTCCCGTCATTATTTCTCTGAGCATTCAAGTGGTCGCGAAATGCGATACTTTGCTACATCCATTCTCATAATAATCTCGGAAATCGTTTTCATGTCGAGTTAAGGTTAATAAGTCCTTTAAAACCTTTCGTGCAGCCACGGTGCAGCTAAATCTTCGTCGTCAAAAGATTTGTTGCTCGCACGTAAATATTGACGCGAAATCGCGAATGGCTCGACAATTTTATTGATAAAATATTAATTGAACTTCTGTGGGTGGGTCGAGCTACGGTCGAGGGGGTATTCAATGTTTATTGAACAATGAAATCATTGATCAAATGGTCTTAAATTGATCGTCTTATAACTTTTTTTTACAATTTTTCATTTCATTTCAATCTCACACGTTGAACGTCGTCCGTCCTCGGTCAATGTTTATTGCACACAATCTAATTGATCGTGTGTGGGCCGCCCGTGTATAGGCTTGTAACCAAAGCTTTAAAAAAAATGTTTTAGAACGCAAGCAAAGCAAGCAAAAGCAAGGCACTCAAGCAATTTCTGAACGTAATTACTAATGTCATCTCATTGCGAGCGTGTTGCTTTTTCGTTGTATGGAATAATTTTATTTAAGTTCTTTGAATTTCTCTAGTTAAAACGCTAAAAATGTCTCTAAAATGGACTGGTAGTGAATCCGGTATATTGCGTAAAAGTGAGTTCAAGGAGAAGAAGGAAGAACTATTCGTGTTCGGCTACTCGTGCAAAATGTTCAGGGACGACGATAGAGCCCTGCTGATTGACCAAGGGAAGCACCTCATACCGTGGATGGGGGATGAAACGTTGAAAATCGACAGGTTCGATCCGTTTTTTACTATAGGACTGCTAACTGTGGCGCTAAAACGTTTTAAAGTTACGAAAAATACCTACTAAATTTTTTGGAGAATTGTAAGATTTTCGCAGAGGATTTACGAAGTTTTCGTCGCGCGAGGACCGCGCAGTGAGGCCGGCGAGCGGCGACTTCGCCTTTATGTTACGGTGACACGCTTCGGTGGTATGTATAACTTGAAACGGTATCATTGCGTATGTATAAATAATAAACCTCTTAGCAGCGATTACTGTAACAAACAATGTTTTACTTTGTTTCCTCATTGTACAGATGTTCCCTATCCAAACGTTCCCACATGCAATGTAAAAGTGACAATATAATAATATGTTAAAAACATATCTTAGTTAGTAGTGACTTTATTTATCCATCTTTATAAAGTCTACATTAATAAGACATTCACAAAATTACTGTAGAAGGCTTCTAAATTATATCTCTATGTCCTCCCACAATGCATATTTCTAGTCAATACTGAACTTCAATTGTTTATTAACATAATGATATGGGATGCTTCAAAAGAGACTTGGATAGAGCTCTCTGAAGTCGTCAACAAACTAGCAATACATCTAATCTGCTTCTCTCAAAAAAAGTTGTCACAAAAAACAGTAATCAGTTGTGAATATCGATCTAAGAGGTTAAATTAATCATCCCAAACATACCGCCACTATACAATTGTGACTAAGACGTGGACTATATTGACAGGTATGATGCAAGAGGCGCCCTCCACGACCTGTCGACCCTGGAAGCCCCTCCGGGAGGCTTCGACTGGCGCGTGGAGCTCACGAGGACAGAACAGGAAGTGGAGCAGCTGTGTGATGAGGAGAGGTACAGAGCCATGCACACTAATGAAGACGAGGAGGAAATGTATAAAGGTGAATAACACAAATACTTTTCAAAAACTGTGGAATTGACATATCAGCGAGGAGTAGCCTGTTCATAATTAAATAATAATATTATACAACCTAATAAATTAACATTTGCTCCAACAATTTAATACTTTTAAAATAGACGTACAAAACGGACGAGTTGCAAATGGGATGACCGTCATTACACAATGAAAGGGAAGACATTTATTTATTTACAAAATCTCACACAGCATTACAGTTAACACCAATGCGCTGTGTAATTCATAATAATAACTTAGTCAACTTATAGATAATAATAATAAATAATTCAGTTACATTAAAATACACATTAGCACAATTTTGCTTTATACACTTGTAATATTATATATTCAAGACTTTACTCAAATTAAATTTTCTGTCTAATAGCAATACACAATGTTGATAATATGCACTGAAGCAGTGCACTGAAATGATTTTTTTGAAAATAAACTAGGTAAATATTATTTCCAGTGTTCCGAGGCGCCTTAAGCGGAGGTATAGGGGTAGACCCCCGAGAAGGGCCCACGAGGGCGGCCGCGGACGAGGTTGTGGTATTAGGCGCTGCGTTCCCACAACCTCGTTCCAAACGCGATGCGTGGAACACCTTGGGGTTTTAGTGGATATAGGACCGTAGTATGGCGGGAGTCCCACATACTCACCGCGCGCCCCTCCTCATTGGCGCGGTGAGATGCGAAAAGCATTTCCCCAAGTAAAAAAAAAAGTCTAAAAATGTTTCCTCTCTTTTCACCAAAGTTATAAATATTATATGTTATAAACTATCAAATCAATATACTACCATCAAGTAATATACTAAAAAATATATTTCCTTACTTTTCTGTTCCAGAGGAAGAGTTGAAACGTTTGCATGCAGCGGGCTATGGCCAGGTGGGGTTTAACTACGATGCACCCAAGGATCCTGAACCGCCGGCACCACCAGTTGAGGTCGACGAGCCTTTCCTACCTACAGCTACTTTCAAGGCTATGCTACCACATGATATTGTGCTGGTAAGTTTAAATTGTCATGAAAAGGGATTATTATTTGATATCAGGATGTTGATACAAGCCCAAGGGTCACTGCGACCTCAAATGTCTATTGTGGCCGCGCACTGAGTTCTTATCGCTCCCAAGGCCAATGTCCTTCAGGAATCGTATGATGCACTTGGACGGGAGAGATTTATATCCTCGGGTGGCATTATGTGTTGTACAGTGCGCGAGGCGTAAGCTCAGGTTTACATTTGTGTGAGTGATCGCCAATCGCTAGCGGTACAAGAGGTGAAGTGCGGTGCGTGCGCGGCAGGGTGGTGGCGTCCCGCTGGGGACGCGCCGCGCCTCAGGCCGAATATCACTCTACACTATCTGTGTGCACTCACACAAATGTAAACCTGAGCTTGCGCCTCGCGCACTGTACATAAAACGTAACTTCTACCAGCAATATTTTTGAACCAACATACTAGTAGTAAACTAAAATCCTATTCACCTTAAGATGGAAGCCCTATGAAAGGAGACTGAGGATATTGCAGCTCACCACATTGAAGGACAGAAGACTGAGGGTAGATTTGATCGAAACATTTAAAATCATGACCTTCAGATTCAACCTCCCAGACTTCAATGAGGCAATGTTTAGTATGACAGACACACTGTGAGGACACCATATGAAATTAGACTGCACTACATTCAGCACTAATGTCGCTCGTCACTTCCTTAGCAACTTGTTCAGGCCTGGAACTCACTTCCAGACGACGTTGTCTCTGCCATCTCATCTAACTGATAGACTTTACAAACACTATGTTTACAAGAACTGTGTATCAACAATGAGCTGCCAGGGGACCGCAACTTCCATCGTTTTCATTTTGACACTTGAACGATATACATTGCTGCGTTTCGTTGTCGTTTGTTAAAACTTGCAAAAACATAGCAGTAATGCATAGCTTCCATGTGTCAAATTGAAAGCGATTGCGATAACGATGGAAGACGCGGTCACGCCACTGTCCATAATTTAAAAATAATAAACCAAGCATATGTTTTGCAGCCCGAAACAGACAAACAGAACGCGATAATAGAGAAGACCTCCAAGTTCATAGCGTCTCAGGGGGCTCAGATGGAGATCCTCATCAAGGCCAAGCAGCGAGACAACCCTCAGTTCCAGTTCCTCAACAGGGACTCGGTTCTCCATCCGTACTACACGGCACTTACTGCGCTGGTGAAGTCTGGCAGGTGGCCCGAGAAGAAACCGGAAATCGTTGAAGGTGAGGATTCATGTAGTAGATACTACATTGTATTGTACACAAGGCACCCTCTGCACAGTCCTATGTGCAGAGGGTGCCTTGACGAGGACTAGACAGTGGATCACGTCTTGCTCAACTGTCCCGCTACCGAAGAAACCCGAGCGGAAATTGGTATGAGAACGTATACAAGCATATCAGTATCGGAAAGCCTGCAACAGTGGAGCTGTCAGCCGGCAACCCTGCTAGTTCAGCGAGTTGGGGTGGCTGAGCTGACAACGCGGGGGAAATGCACAAAACTCCCACCTTCATGGAGTCGGTGCAGAGTCTCAATACTCAATATATTTATTGCATTCCATAAGTTATAATACAGATGTTCATATACTTAACATTAAAATGTTACAATGTTCTTTATGGACCTTGTTTAGGGACAGCAATACAAGAGAGAGACGACATTTTTTGTTCAAATATAATGTAATTTGCAATAACTAAGAAGTACTACTTCTAGCTCTTGGTAGCGATTGTGTCTCACCCCCTCTAAGAATAAGCATACTACGTTGTAAAGGTTGTTTTTACCCGGCTGCGCAAGAAAGAGGGTTATGTTTTTCGAGTGTACTTTTTATTTTTTATAATTATTGGACTCTACAGTTCGTTATTTGCCAATGTCATGTACAGAATATTCAAGATATCACTGTCTTCTTTTTCTACAGAGGAGTCGCCGTGGCGTCGTCACCCTGGATATACGCGTCTTCTTCTCTTCATCCAGAGGAGTCGCCGTAGCCATATTATTATTAATTTATTCATTCGTAGCCACAGATAGACACTACACTGATATTTTATATGAGCTATATCAAAATTAATATTATTCATTGTCCACAGAAAAACCAGTCGAAAATGAAGACTATTTACATCCAAGCTTGGCGTCTACTATTATTGAATTGGTAAGTAAGGTGACGAAAATTGTTATACAGTTAAATCTAGATTTTAGTATCCCATAGAGTATGTACAAGAAAATTTCTAATTCTGCCCAACATCCTCTGTTTATATTTATGTCTCCAATGCTCGGTTACCGGCCTTCCCTTATATCGAGCGAGCTGGGGCCATGATCCTCCAAGCAGGCCGAGTGCGAATCGGTGGATTACACATGCCGAATATAAGCATAAGATGTATAACACAGAATTTTAAAATTTTCGACGGCATGCGGTGGATATAAAAATAGACTGAGATTGTTTTTATTTTATCTGTTGTAAACCAATTGACTAATTTATTTGAATGCCTTTGATAAATAAAAATTATTTAGCTTATATTATAAAATTACTTACTATGAAAAAACTTTTATGCATGAAATGAATTTGTCTAATACTTATCTAATTATTTAATATCAAATCGTATTTCTAATCTATCAATGGAAATTAAAGGCTTTATTTATTTATAAACCAATTGACATATTCCAGGCCCCATCAATCCCAAGCATTCACTACAAGCCATCAGCGGACTGCGACTACACGATGCTGATATCCAAGATGCGGGGCGAGTCTCCCCCGGACGAGAGCTACGCGGCCGAGCTGGCCCCGGGCGAGGTGGCCCCGCCGGGCACGGAGCCGCTGCCCCCGCCACACGCGGCGGAGATATCCAGGGCACCAGTCATGTACAATAGAGACGGGCACGGGAATCAGGGTAAGTGTCCTTTCCTCTATCAAAATAATGTGTTAAAGTCAAAGATTTCTATTGCTGGTTTTACCTCCTGCGATCCTGACATACCTCTTCTAAACTATCGCGATACAGGAGTCCAATGGTACACAATTTCTGGCAATCAAGAATATTTGAATTACATTCATTGCAGCAAAAAGACTTCTGCAGCCAGCTTTCAGCTTTTCACCAGAGAAATAAAAAGTATAGCTCTTTCCGTTGAGCGATTTGAAATTGTGGGCCAGCCTCACCGTCAGTGTCCACGTGTCAGGTCCATAAGTCATTACTAGAACCCACTGACCTTTATCGTCCAGCTAGTTTGCGTATACAAAATATATATCTATACCGCAGCCCAAATCAAGTGTTTTGTAAACAAATGTGCGCTTCTTACCCGTGGTACTACCGGTGGTCCTACTGGTAGTACCACGGGAAATATTTTTTGCCCGTAGTACTACTAAACAATCTAGTAGTACCACGGGAGATTTATTTTACCTCTGGCACTACTTACTTATAAGTCGAAACACTATCAATATTAAGCGAACAATGTTTAATTCATTTCAAGTTACTATTGGTAAGTAACAAAATCACAAAAAAATCACAAAGAAATAAAAGTCCGGTGACACTTATGAGACTACTAGAAACCTTAGAAGACCAGTCAACGACAAAAGTTTTATCCAAATTATCAAGTAAAAGAAGAATGCAGTATATTAAAATTGACGACGGTATCAGACGGATACAAATGCAACTTAGCGTAGTCTTTAATTTTCCAAAATTAGATGTGATTTCTTTTATTTCTTTGTGATTTTTTTGGGATTTTGTTACTTACAATACAAATAAAATAAACATTGTTCGCTTAATATTGATAGTGTTTCGACTTATAAGTAAGTAGTGCCAGAGGTAAAATAAATCTCCCGTGGTACTACTAGATTGTTTAGTAGTACTACGGGCAAAAAATATTTCCCGTCGTACTACCAGTAGGACCACCGGTAGTACCACGGGTAAGAAGCGCAAATGTGATCGTCTAATTACGTGTTGTGATGTAACACTGAAGGAACCAACCAACATGTCTATCATTGTGAAAATAAACTGATCCGATCTAATAATGTGAAAATAACTATGCAATAATCACAGAACAGCTTAAAATATAACACAACCCTCCCAAACCCCTAAACGAAATAACTCAACGATTCACGCCATCCTTGAATTATATAAGGAAACCTTGATAAAAGCACAAAACTTCACAAACACGACTTCTTTCGAGCACTCCAATTACTGGAAACGTTCGCGGACATCTGATTAACTTATCGTGATCATTACTCACTAAATACCACGGAAACTATTTAATTAGAATTTCCACAAAAAAATTGCTAATGGCGCGCTTTATCAAGGAATCTCAAAGTGTCGTTTCAGAGATTCGCTCTGACGCAGTGGCATTCCGTTTCACGCAAAGGAGCATTAATATTAAGTTCAAGTTCATTTATTCGTCAACAAATCTCTTTGTGTTCGAAATTAAGTATAAATTAAAAGAGCTAATTACAACAACAACAACAAAAGACAACAAACAATATACATTACTAGGCGTCATGTCAAATAGTCTCGAAGTATTATTATTATTTCTATTATTAATTATAACTTAGTCATATCTGCATATCTATTATTTATATAAGATTAAAGTTACATATCTAGGAAATCCTTTATTGTGTAGAAGCACTTCTGCAATAACATTTGTTATAATTTATTTTTAAACCGAGTAAAGTATTAAAAAGCTATTTCCTTTGTACCAGTACCCGAGGCCAGCCCTGCGCCCGCGCAAGTCGCCCAAGCCACCTACACGCAGCAGTACGCGGCGTACTACCACCAGTACATGGCGCAGTCTGCAGCCATACAGGCCATGCAAGCCACGCGGGAGGCTAAGCCGCCACTCAAATCCACGGGGCTCAGTCTCATGAAGAATTATAATACGGACTCGGAGAGCGGTGCTTCTGGTAAGTGGGGTGACATATCTTTTGTGGATAGAAACGTGGAGATCCTCGCCAGCCTCTAAGGTCCAGATAATAAGAGACTTTCTAAAATAATAGAGTGAACTGCCAGCATAAATAAAAGCTGTAAGTTTTTCGATTACATAAAAAAATATTAGTATTTCCAAACATTTTCCGATTAATTTAACGTAACATTAAATATAAAACCACCGTTGTATACAATAAAGTTATCAAATAATTTAGCAACTGTCACGTTCCTGCCATTTTCGAACGTCCTACACTGTTATTCATTAACGTGATTTAGTTATCTCCTATAAACAACTAGATACACAGTCTGCCTTCTAAAAATGTCCGAGCGCAAAGAAGGTCCACACGGATGAATGAACCCTCATTTGCTTTATTGGACATTATTTGGACGTTAACAATGGACCCTTATTTGGACGTTTTTTAAATTGTTTTAGTAAGACCTTTGTGTATCTAGTTGTTTATCATGATGAGATCAATGCCCCCTGTCCATTTCTACCTCCCTAAGTGCTCTGAGATTAGCGAGGTTACCGAGATTAGGACCGGCCTGAAAAGCAGCGTACAGCTGAGGTCAGTCCTATTCATCTGTATATGTTATGTTATTTCTATATGTAAGACAATCATGTACCTACCTACAACATTGTGCAGATGAATAAATGTCTGTTTATTTATTTATTCTTTAACGAAGTGTAAAACAGATAACAACACGATTTGTTGAAAATGTATGTGTTCCGTTCTACCTGTTGTTATTACTTACCAGGCGGTGGCTGAAAATCAGAACTATATGTTTGCATTGCATGCTACATTTAGTGCTGAGCCACTCTCGGCCTTTTTGCTACAGTCTGACGGTATGATTTAAGTTAATATTTATTATTTAAACTTATGTATGTTTTGACTATGTGGCAAATAAATGATCTTTTATTTTATTTTTATTTATTTATTTAAGCAAAGTGAGTTATGAATAACAGAGTTTCATTATTATTATTCAACAGATACCGAAGACACCTCATCTACGGACAGCAAAGACAAGCCGACAATCGTCAAACCGCCCGATGACGTGCACACGGTCATAGACAAAATGGCGGCGTACGTCGCACGGAATGGCGCCGAATTCTCGGACATAGTACGCGCTAAACGAGACCCGCGCTTTGCTTTTCTGGACCCAGATCACGAACACCATTCCTACTACGCGCACCTGTTGAATGAGAAGATGGGAGTGAACGGGTCGGATGAGAAGAAAAATACAGGTAAGAGAAGACTGTATTAAATACAGGGTAGGGTAGATAGGGTGGAGTTGCAGAAGAAAGAATGCCCGTAAGAGAAGAGATTATGAAATACAGGGTAGAAAGGACGGAGTTGCAGATGGAGAAATGCAAGTAAGGGAAGACCACTTACCCAATAGACATGAAATCGGTATATATTTGCAACCGAAAAATTCTATCAATGATGAGCGCATAGAGACTAAGCAACAGGGGTGCCGTATTAAAGAGATGCGTCCATGTCGATAATATCTCTAGGTTACACGTGTCGCGTCACTTAAGACGCTATATGGTTGTCAAAAGCAAGAGTGAGACAGAAGATGCCCCGCGGGGGCGGAGTGAAGAGCACGGCGCAGTGCCTCAATATTCGTATTTTTATAATTTTGGATGAATTTTGGCAGCGAAGTAAAAATACGCTAACAAAAATTAGATTTTTTTTAAACAAGCTCTCGTATAGTTCCCTACATTTTCATATATATTTTGTATGAATAACTATTTCGGTTTAGACAAAATTTTCATTTTAAAAGATATGGAAGGGGTATGTTTTGCGATTTTTTTTCTATCGAGCGAAGTTTGTCCAATCGTGTATCGGTATTCAACAGTCTCTAAATACACACCCCAAGATTGCTATATATTTTTTTCAGACGTTTAATTTTAGTAGTTAGTGCCGTAGCCTTCGTAGAAAAACTGAAAATACGCGCATTCTAAGCCTTAACACTGAACAGGGCCAATATGACGTAGTTGCAAAAGCAGGATTGCAGGTATGACTGTATAAAATACAGGGTCGTAATAGCGTCACTAAATACTCTTTTGTACAGTCGAAGACAGAGATAAGTATACAGGGGGCCTCAATAAGGTTGAGATTTTCTCAAAAACTATTGGACCGAATTTAATAATTTTATTACAGTTACATAGTTTTAATTTTTATCTATCAAACAGTGAAAGAACTTTTGCAATAGGTGAAGTAGTTTTTGAGAAAATCTCAACCTTAAAAACTCTCATGTACACCTTTCTCTGTGTTCCACCGTACTTTCTGGGCTTAAATTATACTGTATAAATCCAATATCTTTGTTACAGTACCCGTATCATTCTGCATAAAGAAACTCAAAGAACCAGACCCCATACTACCGAAGCCAGCGTTACCATACGAATCTAGCTCAGATGAGGACCCAGACAGCAAACATGACAAAACAGACGAGAACAAAGATGCACCCAAAAACAATGTCCCACAGATCTATGACACAAACATACCACCAGTTGTGATGTACAAAATTGAGGGTAAACTTGAAAATAATGTACACACAATTAAAGCTATAGATACTGTTAAGTTATCATCAAAACCAGTACCAATTTTAACCAATGCTGTAGTAGAAAAGGCTGCAAAGAAGGAATCTAAGGAAGAAAAATTGGAAGTTATAGAAAAAGTAAATCCAAACGTCTTAATTCAAGAGAAAATACCAAAAGAGGATATAAGAAGATCTACAGAATCGAGAACCGAGAAAAGAGAAAGAGACTATGTAAAAACAGACAGCGGGAAATATAAGGGAAGAGAGAGTCCGAATAAAGAGAAGAGATATCACAGAGTTAAAAAGAGAGAACGTGTCTCTAAAGCTGATAATAGAGAACGGAGAAGCGTGGAGAGGGAGAAGAAGAGAGAAAAGGACAGCGATAGAGTTAAAAAGAGAAAGAAGAACGGTAACGATGACTTGGAGAACGAGATCATTTCTTTGGAAGATAATTCGAATGAGATGATCGATTTGACTGGAGATTTGTCGGACTCGAAAGGTAAGATTTGTAATTTTATTTTATTCAATTCAGGAAACACACAGTCATGTACAGACAATGATAAAAGTATCTTAAGTACTACTAAACCTATAGTCCCATAACTTAGTAAACATTACTTAAATAAGCACTAAATCCAACACCCAGGCACCCCCGGACCAACGCTGGCAATTATTTAATTTGCTATATTCAATTTCAATTTTTTTTTTTTTTATTCTGATTTATGATATAAATAATGGACGGCATTATTCCCTTATAGACTAGTCAGAAATTGTGCAAGTACTAATTTGTACAGCCGAAAACTGATTAGGTTGGGATTGTCTCAAAAACTACCTGATCGATTGTATTTTTTTTACTATAGTCTGACCGCAAGCGCTGTACCGCGGCTTAAGTAACGTCGCGTAGTTACGCGGCGAGACGCGGGGGTCGCCGAATTCGGTCAAATTCCAGCGAAAGAAATCGTTGCAAAAAAAGAATGGATGAGCTATTTTTCGCTTCATAATGAATTAATAATAGTAATGTTTATTATTGTAGGCGGTAGTCATAAACGGGATTTAAAGTTGTTCCACCTTCTGCCCCTTTCTGCCTTAACCTTAAGTGAAGTTTATGTATAGTTATTAACCCCATGAACGTCTCCAGGTGAGGGTGACCTGGAGTGTGACCGCGTGAAGCAGCAGGCGCGGCGGCGGCGCGCGGCCGAGTTCCTCAAGAAGGTGGGCGTCGACCCGGCCGCGGCCCTGCCCACGTCCTCGCTGGCCAGCGCAATGGTCAGTGTTACTTTTATTTATATATTTTATTAATGGACTCCACAGTTCGTCATTCGCCGATGTCATGTACAGAATATTCAAGATATCATTGTCTTCACTTTCTCCAGAGGAGTCGCCGTGGCGTCATCACTCTGGAAATCCGCGTCTTCTTGTCTCCATACAGAGGAGTCGCCGTAGCGTCATCACTCTAGACGAAGCAGCTCGACAGTCACGTTCACTCCCGAGCTCGTAATGGGACTCTTGATAAAAGCTTGAATCTTCAGATCATGCATGAATAATCCAATAACTTCACCGTACTGTCATTCGCGAACATTTTCTGATTAATTTAACGTGATATTAAACACAAAATAACCAATGTAGACATAAAAATTAATTAAATAATTTTGCAACCGTCGTTTCCTTCCATTTTCAAGAGAACCTCGTTATGATAAGCAATAATTATAATATAGTTATGCTAAGTGGTGTGGCAAAAGGTGCATGTTTCAGCTGAGCTGACACCGAGGTGTGCAGCGCTGTGACTCGACATGCACCTCTTCCCTGCCAGAATATATACCTGATCACAGACCACTTACCCTGTAGACATGAAATCGGTACAAATGACATTGCCACATTTCAATGGAACTTTGCCCCACCTACAAAACTACGTGACCATTTAAGCTGTACCTATCATTTTGTTGGGGACTTATTACAGGTTTCATATTGCATAATCATAATCAGTATCATTTTCTACTACTCTCGCAACTCCTATAGAAGAATAACAAAAACAATGAATAATCTTTTCTGAATTAAGCTATAATCACAGACCACTTACCCCATAGACCTGTAACAGGGCGCCCGTGTCTGCCCGCACGTGAGCGCAACATTGCTTCGCGTGTAACCTAGAGATATTATCGACATGGACGCATCTGTTTAATACGGCACGCTTCGTCTCTATGCGCTCATCGTTGACAGAATGTTTCGCTTGCATTGTACCGATTTTATGTCTATTGGGTAAGGGGTCATCCATAAAGTACGTCACACGAATTTCATGATTTTTTGAGCCCCCCCCCCCCCCCCCCCACCCCCCACACACACACCTAGTGTGACGTCACATGCTTTGCGATTTCACATCGAAAAATTATTAAATTAAAACAGCAGTTCCGAAATTAGTTTTATTTCCATTTAAATTAAGTACTTTTTTTTATGAAATCAACATTATATCAAATATTTGAAACAATAACAAAGCATTAAACAAAAAATATTTTTTAGTTTAATTAATATTTCAAATTACGCGATTAGTACCTCTAGATATATTATATTTTGAAATGTGATGTCACGAAACTTAGGACCCCCCTCCCACCCCTTGTCACACCATGTCACACTTTGTCGACCCCCTCCTCCCCCCTTTACGTGTGACGTACTTTATGGATGGCCCCTAAGTGGTCTGTGGCTATAATCGATATCGAATTTTTTATGACTACAGGTGGACACATTAGAATCGCTTCGCAAAAAGAAAGCCGAGGAAGAGGAGAAGCGACGCAAGCGGGAGAAGAGGAGGCACAAAGACAGGCACGGTGAGAATTACACTCTATTTCATAGTTTTGAGGCTTGAGTACATGAGTTCGCTCTTACAAACATCAAATTCCATAGACGTGTGACAGTTGTAATAGTCAGGTAGCACTCAAAACTGTCTGTGTGTCTCGACCTCATACTCAGTATATACCTCAAGCTAAGTGTGAGCTCGCTCTTACTATCGTCTTAGCCCTTTCACTACGTACAGTCGAAGATAAGTATACAGGGGGCCTCAATAAGGTTGAGATTTTCTCAAAAACTACTAGACTGAATTTAATAATTCTTTTACAGTTGCATAGTTTTAACTTTTATCTATCAAATAGTGAAAGAATTTTTGCAATTCGGCAAGTAGTTTTTGAGAAAATCTCCAACCTTAAAAACTCTACTGTACACCTTTCTTTGTCTTCGCCCATACTCAAAACTGTCCTTTGAAAATCGGAAATCTGATAATAATTAATATTATAATATGACAAGCAGGAATTATTAAAAAAAAAACGTCTGCCAAAAATTTAAGCCCCTCTGATTAAGTTTTCATATCCTATGTCACTCCTACAATCAAGACGAATCTAACGACACCTCATATGTTAAAATCCATCAAGCCGTTTAGGCTGCAGCGCGTGCCAAAGAATTAGACATACATACATACACTCAGAGACACGCAGAGCTCGGTGGCTCAGTGGTTGGGTCAATGGACTTGCAATATGGAAGTCCCAGGTTCGATTCCCAGCTAGGGCAGTCATGTACCAATGAGTTATCCTCGGTTTTTTCGACAGAAAAACTTACGTACATTTACCGAGTGCTCTCAAAACGGTGAAGGAAAACATCGTGATGAAACCTGCATGCCGTAGAAGAAGAAAAAAATCTAAGGCATGTGAAATCCGCCAACCCGCACTGGGCCCGCGTGGTGGATTATGGCCCGAGCTCCCTCGATGTAAGGGAAGGTCTGTGCCCGAGCAGTGGGGCAATATAAATAGACTGATGATGATGACATACACTCGAAAAACGTAACCCTTGTACGTTTTACCACTGTAAGGATATCTGGTGTGCGTAGTTCAAGGTCACCATTTATGAATGTCTATCAGAAGGCTTTGGGTTGTTCAATAAAACGACTTCGTGATTGAATGATCGGTGTCTATTCAATAACTTGAACTATTACAAGATCGCGTGTGGTTTGCGCGGACAGCGGCTAACGACTACTGTCGCGCCCCGAGCCAACTAGAAATGCTTACATTTACAAGTGTGCGTGTGCCGCTACACCCTCCTTGCGCAGTCGGGTAAAAAGACAAATTATCCGAACAAAAGCTACATTTGAAATTATATTTCAGGCTACAACGAGGCCGACAAGTCGCATCGAAAAAGCAAGCGCCGAAAGTACAAGTAAGTCCGTCTGGAAGAGATCGCTTTGAGCGACAAGACCGCCAATTGTGGTACTAACTGTATTGGCCTATTTATTTTGTGTAATTCTTTTTTGTTTTGCAATAAGTTTTTTTAGTTTTTGAAAAGACTTTATTTAAATGAAGAATTATGTACAGTCAACAGCAGATCAATGATAACACTTTGATCTTTGGACCGTTCTTATTATTTGCGTCGTAAGACTTGAAATCGTACTGCAAGTGTTACCATTGATCTGCTGTCGACTGTACATGTCATTTAACAATGGACAAACAATCTTAATGTTAAGAGTTTTTTACAGACTTATTTCGCCTTTATAAAAAATACAATTCATGATCTAATATAGAAGTACGTAGGTAAATAAATATTTTAAAACATAAGGTTTCGTATTCTTCGTAAGGCTTGCATGTTTACGTAATGATTAAAAGAAAAACATTTTTAATAATAGATAACACTAGGCTTTATCAAATGTTTGCAATAAGTACAGTTTATTTTATCCTATCTATGTCTCATTATCAACCGTATGGCTAAGGTGTGAGAGGTGAAAATGTTACTAAAACATACCTTCTTGTTTCAGGTCGTCAGATGAAAACGAAGATTTGGACCATGACAGGTAATTTTGAATAAGTATTAAATAATAGTTTTTTTGTAAAATTCTTCCCAGGGGGAAAGGCAAAGCCAACTAGGGCATACAGCCTAGTCTGAAGTTAATAGAATGTGTGAATTATTATAAATACATACACATATACGAAGATAACCTAACCTAAACCTACGCACAATCCTCCCAAACCCCTAAACGAAATAACTGGACGATCCACGCAATAATCGAGTTATGCAAGGGAAACCTTGCTAAGAGCACAAAACTTCACAAACACGACTTTTTTCGAGCACTCTAATTAATAGAAACGTTCACGGACATCTCCTGATTAACTTAACGTGATCATTAATGACTAAATACCACGGAAACTATTTAATTAGAATTTTCACAAAAAAGAAGCTAATGTCGTTTCGCGCGCTTTTCAAGGAATCCATTAAATAATAGTAAAACCTACACACATTCTACCCCCAAATCAGATTTTACTGGGAGTTCACTTTTAATAACATATGTTTTTGTTAAACCCATACATCGATATTTTTGATGGGAGAACAGGAGCTCCCGTCCGAGAAATGAGCATATTTTTAAATATATTTCAGTTCTAAAAAGAAGAAACGGAAGAAGGACAAGAAGGCTTCCAAGAGCAAGAAGAAGAGAAGACGGGAGGCTGTGGAGGAGGTGGAGGAAGAGGTGGACCACCCGCTACCGCCCGATATGGACTTGACCACTACGCTCAAGGAGCTGCGGACTGCCTCGCCTACCAGAGAACTAGGTGGGTCCCGACGACCAGGTCTTTTCATCCCTAACCTCGGGCGTGAGGTATACCCTCTCTACCTGGACATCAGCTCCGTTACCACACAGCTCAAATCCGCTGCTTAAGGCGGTTGAATTAGTCATCTTTTTAAATGTCATTGCCACATTTCAATGGAGCTTTGCCCCACCTACAAAACTACGAGACCATTGAAGCTGTACCTATCATTTTGTTGGGGACTTATTACAGGTTTTATATAGCATAATCACAATCAGTAGGAGTTGCGAGAGTAGTAGAATATGATAACAAAGACAATGAATAATTCGCTTCGATTTCTTACTATTTTCTGAATTCTTAATTAAGCTGTTTTTTTTCGAATCGCATGTTGTACAAAACTTTATTTTAAACCAATAAAAACGGAGATTTTTTTACATTTATTCGTTGTCTTGTACATCATGCGGTTGATGGTGGGGCAGAATCTGGCATTGTCATTTGACTTTGACGGTCTTTGAGTCTTCGCCCCAGAATGAATGAATGAATGAATATAATATTTGCAACTTTTAGGTCTCCAAGACGTCGAGAAACCTCAGCAGAACTGCACACAAGACTCGTCGTCCGAAGAAGAAGTTAGAAAAACAATTAAGAATAAGAAAGAAGACCGAAGCGAAGGGGAGTGGTCGAGCGACAGTGAAGAGGATTCCGCAGAGTCCGACAGGGAGTATGACTAGTATAATTATTAGCATAGAGTCTGTATTCCATTGAGTTAAAAGCTGCAACGCTAGCGGGGGTTCTACATACAAAACTAAATCGGCACAAACTTACATCATCATCATCAGTCTATTTATATTGCCCCACTGTTCGGGCACAGACCTTCCCTTACATCGAGGGAGCTCGGGCCACGATCCACCACGCGGGCCCAGTGCGGATTGGCGGATTTCACATGCCTTAGATTTTTTTCTTCTTCTTAGGCATGCAGGTTTCACGTTGTTTTCCTTCACCGTTTTCAGAGCACTCGGTAAATGTACGTAAGTTTTTCCGTCGATTTTAGTTTAGTTCCGTAGCCTTCCTAGAAAAGTGCCCCCCCCCCCCCCCCCCAAAAAAAAAGCATCAGCATGAAATGCCGTATTATACATATTTTACACGTGATACGGGAGTTGAACCTGCGACTTTTGCGATACAGTCTGTCGCTTCATACATAACAGATTGACTCATGTATTACAGACTCTTTGTATTGACTCTGATTGAAAGGTCATTGAGACCACGTGTAACCCGAATTATGAGTTTATTATTACCGTTTTACCATAGAGGATTTAACACTGGAGACGTTAAGTGCCTTATCTTAAAACAAGTGGCGTCCCCAACCTTAGAAAATCATATCTCCTAGTATAAAGATTATTTTATGCGCTGTCTGAACTTTGGTACGGTGGAACACAGAGAAAGGTGTACAGGAGAGTTTTTAAGGTTAACATTTTCTCAAAAACCACTTGACCTATTGCACAAATTATTTCACTGTTAGATAAATAAAAGTTAAAACTATGTAACTGTAAAATAATGATTAAATTCGGTACAGTAGTTTTTGAGCAAATCTCAACCTTATTGAGGCCCCCTGTATACTTATCTCTTCGACTGTACGTACCCCGAAATTCAATCGTATTCGTTATCGTTTTTGCAAGTGTACGCGATACATTACTGCAATATTATTGCACGAAAAACACAATAATGTATTCAATACGATTTAATTTCGGGATCGGTACCATTTTGCAATTCTTAACAAACGCATGTCCTTGGGACTGATGGGTAATTCAAAGCTATGAGAAATCTTTTAGCAAATTAAAACGGGATATGAAAAGAAAGAACAAGAACATATGTTCTTATGCATTTGCTCAGAGCGGTAGCCGTCTCCAGTCTCAATTCCTCTATGACATATACATGTAAAGAAGTCTTTATAAACGCTAATCAAGCATTTTCTTTATTTAGAGAATAATATAACCATTGAAGTTATTTTAGACTCAAATAGATAGCTGTAATCTTAATTTTATAAGTAATTTTATACAACAATGTTACAACAGTGTAATGCGTTCAGAATTTGTAATTAATTGTAGATAATGTTACATAAATTGTATTAAATGTAGTTTTATATCAGAAACTGTTTTTTTTATGATGAATTAATTAAAGCTGCAACATCTCTGTGGAACGTGAATCTGTCCTATGATTGGTTCGTGTGAAAAAATGCGATTATAAATAGCGGTGTTTCTGGTTGACAACCAGAACTGAGGGGTGACCGCGACTTCCAAACGTTATCGCTTTCATTTTGACACATGGACGCTATACATTGCTGCTATGTTTTTGCAAGTTTTAACAAACGACAACGAAGCGCAGCAATGTATATCGTTCAAGTGTCAAAATGACGATAACGAAAACGATTGAAGTCGCGGTCACCTGTTTGTTTTCGTAGGAGTGCCAGAAGGAGTTATTTTCTGAGAGGGTTTTTATTAAACCCCTGTAGACATCTTCGCTGATTGCGTTTATTTTCACGCTGTCTCCGTTCATAATTTTTTCGTGAAGGAGTTTTGGGATGAAAAGACATTGCCACATTTCAATGGACCTACAAAACTACGTGATCATTTAAGCTGTACCTATCATTTTGTTGGGGACTTATTACAGGTTTCATATTGCATAATCATAATCAGTATCATTTTCTTCTACTCTCGCAACTCCTATAGAAGAATAACAAAAACAATGAATAATTCGCTTCGATTTCTTACTATTTTCTGAATTCTTAATTAAGCTGTTTTTTTCGAATCGCAACTTGTACAAAACTTTGTTTTAAACCAATAATTTTAATAAAAAAACGGAGATATTTTTACAATTATTCGTTATCTTGTACAACTTGCGGTTGATGGTGGGGCAGAATCTGTCATTGTCATTTTGTCAGCATGTCATAGAATGTCTGAAAGTTGGTTCTCTTGAAAATGGCGGGAAACGACGGTTGCGAAATTATTAGATAATTTTCCTTTTAACGTCTACAGGGACTATTTTGTGTTTAATATCACGTTAAATTACTCAGAAAATGTTCGTGAATGACAGTACGGTGAAGTTATTGAATTATTTATGCAAGATCTGAAGTTTCAAGCTCTTATCAAGAGTCCCGCTACAAGCTCGGGAGTGAACGTGACTGTCGAGCTGCTTCGTCCAGAGTGATGGCGCTACGGCGTCTCCTCTGGATGAAGACGCGGCTACCCTGGGTGAAGACGCTACTGCGACTCCCCTGGAGGAAGATATAAGACTATTGAATATATTGAATTTTCTGTAACATGACATTGGCAAATGAATGACGAACTGTCGAGTCCATTAATAAAAATAATAATAAAAAATGTCTGAAAGTTGATTATATTATCAACTATTATTGGTGGTGGTGGTGGTATTTTAGGCCGCAGGCTTATCATCGTCTGCTGGTTTTTGTGGCGGACTAAGCGTAGTGTTCATATTCCTTTTCTTTCTTCTTTTCGTCCGTATCCACTCCCATCTCTTTGGCGAGCTCTTCCTCGTCTGTGCAATATTCAGTACACGCATTTGAGCTCTCCTTGTTACTTTCATCTAAACTGAAGCCCAAATCAAGTGTCTTATTTTGTAAACAAAAACTACCTTCCCCTACTAACATTTTAACCTATTCTGTGACTATTGCGTAGTTATTTTCACATTATTAGATCGGATTACTTTATTTTCGGTCTATCAATCAGTTCCTTCAGTGTCCTACATCACAACAGGTAATTAGACGATCACATTTGTTTACAAAATAAGACACTTGATTTGGGCTGCGGTATACATGTTTGTTGTACGCAATCTGACATCGCTATATGAACCGAAGGTTACTTTAAAATATTTCGCTATTCAGTAAAGTCATTGATAAAGATGTCTTTGGTCAGGTCAAGGGCCATTGAAGTGTTCGGTAATCCCGTCTTTCGATGGTATCACAGAGAAATTGATATTATCTACACAGTGGGATGGGATATATACTTAGAGACATCTCTCTAGCTTTAGATAAACTGCGTAATCTAATTGCAAACAAAACAACTGATAAACATTTATAAACATGGCATATGCTTAGGTCTCTGCTTAGGTACGGTGGAACACAGAGAAAGGCGTACAGGAGAGTTTTTAAGGTTGACATTTTCTCAAAAACTACTTGACCTATTGCAAAAAATATTTCACTGTTTGATAGATAAAAGTTTAAACTATGTAACTGTATGTAAATTTAGTGAGTAGGTATACTTTATATCAATCAAGTGTATGATTAATTTAAATTCTTGTGCCTTTACTTTTTATAACTTAATTATCTCAGTAGTTTTTTTTTCGGATTTCTTACTTATTCATGTAATAATACCTACATTAATAAACCAAATGTATCAATCTGTAACTGTAAAAGAATTATTAAATTCGGTCCAGTGAAAAAATCTCAACCTTATTTAGGCCCCCTGTATACTTATCTCTGTCTTCGACTGTACTACCTATGGCTGTTATTCATAAACGTGATTTAAAGTTACGCCACCGTTTAGGCCCCCTGTCCCTTTCTTTTTTTTTTTTTTTTTTTTTTTTTTTTTTTTTTTTTTTCGAGGGGAAAATCCTCATGGATACCTCTTTGCCACGGGGAGGCGAAGAGGTTATGTCGGACTCTTACCGACTAAAACCCCTCGGTGTTCCGTCTCGCCGCCTTACGACGGAGTCACGGGGAGACTTGCGTATAACTTCCGCGACTCCGCCAGCGGGTGTCCGGGGGACCCTTCTCGTGGGACTTTGACTCCCATCCGGCTGTTAGTGGCATGCTGGAACACAGACCAACTCGAGGACCTGTTACCGGGCGTTGGACTACCCCGTGTCCACTCGCCCGGAAGCCCTCATTACGGGGGGAGGTTTCGGGCATACGCCAGCCTCCTCCGCCCGACTCTCCTGCGGCGGATTCTATCGGACAAGGGGTCGACCTCCCTTGCCCTCTCCGCCGCCTCCTTCTGCGAAATTACCTGTTCGCAGAAGGTTACCATCGCATCCCATGACCTGTCGCTGTCCACCATAGTGTTTACTACGGACGACAACGACAGGACGGCTCCCACTGCCGCAACAAGTACGGCGCGCTGCTCCGACCATGCGGGGCACTCGGCCAGTGTGTGGTGCGCCGTATCCTCGGCGCAGCCGCAATGGTGGCATGTCATAGTGGGCTCACTTCCCGCCACCTTGCACAGATATCTCCCGAAACAACCGTGTCCCGAGAGAACCTGCACGAGGCGGAAAGTGAGCACACCATGTCGCCTGTCCACCCATCTCTCCAGGACGGGTCGCACTGCCTCCACAGTAAGTCGACCGGCGCTCGGCTCCTCCAGTCGCTCCATCCATTTCCGGAAAAGAGCCCTCCGCGAATCCTGCCTCCATCGCCTGATCTCTTCCGGAAGTGGATGTTCACCCCTTGCCTTTGCTTCCGCAGTCCTCCGGTATGCGTCCGCCAGCACCTCAGCGTCCAGGTCCCAGGGTGGAGTCCCGGCTAGCACGCACGCTGCCTCACAGGATATGGTGCGGTACCCTCTCGCAACCCTGACCGCCATGACCCGTTGCGGCTTCCGCAGAAGGGCTTTATTATGGGCGTTCAAGGTGTCGGCCCATATGGGCGCACCGTAAAGTGCCATGGACCGCACCACACCCTTGTACAGCCGGCGGCAAGTGTCGTTCGGTCCACCCAGGTTCGGGAGAAGCCTTCCGAGGGCGGCAGCGGCTCCGATCAGCTTTGGAGCCAAGCTTCGGAAGTGCTCCTTGAAGCCCCAGCGGCTGTCAAGGACGACGCCTAGGTACCGCATCGTCGACTTGATGCCAATTGGGACTCCACACACCATTATTTGTGATTCAGCTGGTGGCGATTTTCTTGGTCCATGAAAGCATAGGGCCTCGGATTTATTTAAGGCCACCTCTAGGCCTAGTCTCCTTATCCGGTCTACTACGTGGGCCACTCCGGCAGTTGCGAGCACTGCGGCCTGTCGGTACGAGGTGCCGCGAGCTGTGACGAGGGTATCGTCGGCGTAGCAATTTACGTCCACCCCTTGTAAATTGACACCTCGCAGCACCCAGTCGTACCCGATGTTCCACAGCAGAGGGCCTAGTACCGACCCTTGTGGAACACCGCACGACATCGCCCTTCGCCCCCACCCGTGCCCCGTTGGGTACGCGACGGCCCTCTCAGACAGGTAGGCCCCCACGATCCGGCGCAAGTATGCGGGCATGGCGTGATGCTTCAGGGCCTCGTTGATAGTAGCCCAGGGCAAGGTGTTGAAGGCATTAGCGATGTCCAGAGACACCGCCAAGACGACCTCGCCCTGGGACACCGCCTCTTGCGCAAGTTCTTTTATCCGCAGGATGGCGTCCACCGTGGAGCGACCCCCGCGGAAGCCGAATTGGCTGTCACTCAAGTCCGGTCCAGGCCCCTGCAGGTGCCCGATGATGCGCACGGCGACAACGCGCTCGAACAACTTGTTCACCTCATCGAGCAACACGATCGGCCGGTAGGCCGATGGTGAATCAGCAGGACGGCCCTCCTTCCGCAACAATACCAGTTTCCCTACCTTCCACGTACTCGGAAAATGACCCTGTGACAGGCATGCACTGAACAAGCCCCTTACACGGGACCCAATGGCTTCCAGCGCCAGGACCCAGGCCCGTCCGGGTATGCCGTCCAGTCCCGGGGCAGAGTTCTTGGCTTTGAGCCTTAGTACCGCCGCCGTTAGCTCGCTCTCAGAGACCTCAGGGGCGCCCGATCTCTCGTCGTCGTCCAAATCCTCAGTTGAAACCATGGGCGGAGGCACATGTTGGTCAGTGAGTGGGAACAGTGCTGCAACCACCTGGCCCAGAAGATGAGGGTCGAGACTCTGCGTCAAGGGAGGCGTCCAGGGGCGAAGTTTCCGTCTCACCATTTTGTACGGTCGCCCCCACGGATCGACATTCAGAGTCTCGAGCATTTCCTTGTAGGCCGCTGCCTTAGCCTTGGATATGGCGACCTGTAGGGTCTTAACTGTGACCCTGTATGCCGCGTACAGTTGCGCCTCTTGCTCCTCGTCCCGGCGACGCCGCCTTCTGCACCTGGTGTACTGGCGTCTCGCTGTCACGCACTGCTCGCGGAGTCGCCCAAGCCCAGCGGACCACCAGTACACCTGGCGTCGGGCAGGACGCGTCTTGTGCCGCGGCATCGCCGCATCGCATATTTTCGTCATAGCTCCCCCCAGCCAGGCCGCTTCAGCCTCCACCGCGATCGGTTCTTCGGGCGCCGAGAGCCAAGTCTGGATCAGAGCCGCCTCAGTGATGACCTCCTTGTCCAGTCGTTTAAGAGACCAGCGCGGACCGCCCCCCTGGACTCTGCTCTGGCCAATTGGGTTCGCCGAGAGAGCGGAGACACCGAATCGGATATACCGGTGGTCGGACAGAGTTTCCACGCCCTCTAGCACATGCCATCTATGGACACGGCGCGCCAGGGCGGCACTCGCGAGCGTGACGTCCACGATAGAGCCGCCCTGTTGTCGCACGCACGTGTTGACTGCTCCCTGGTTGAGCACGGCCAGCCCGGAAGCAATCGCCCACTCTACCAGTAGCTCGCCACGCACGTTCGACGCAGGGGATCCCCACGTCGGTGATTTGGCGTTGAGATCCCCGGCGACGATAACTGGCGTGGGGTGGCTCTGGCCGATGATTGCGCCCATCTGGACCAGCATGAGCTCAAAGTCAGTGCGATTTCCATTCGGCGAGAAATATACCGCGACGACAGTTATGTCTCCCAGGAGAGCCGCGACGTACCCATGTCCTCTAACGACTTTTTGGAACGTAGGCGAGCCAGCAGCAGGTTGCGTGACTATCGCTACTAGGCCGTCGAGATCCGCCGCCCAGTTTTCCCTTTCCGGAACATAATAAGGCTCGGCGACTATTGCCACTTGAATCAACCACTCCGCCATGCTTTGGATCAGAAGATCCTGGGCTCTGGCGCAGTGATTGATGTTCGCCTGCAGGAATTGTAAGGCCATCTAATCGGGGATCCTTACTGGTTCCTCCTCGACCCTGGGTTTTTGAGCCAGACCGGCGAAGCTGTGGCAAGGGGGCCTTGTGGCCGTCGCCGCTCCCTTTTTCTTTCTTGTTGGAGGGTGGTGCTACGCAATCCTTACCACCCAGCCTGTGCCCTGCTGGTTTGCCGGCCGCCGCGCATATGGTGCAATGCGACGGGGCGGAGCACGTGGCCGCCTTGTGACCCGGCTGACCGCAGCGGTAGCATTCCTTGCTGCGGTCGACCTTCGCGGTGCAGTGAGCTCCAATGTGCCCCGTCTCCAGGCACCGGTAGCAGCGCATTGGTCTGGGCTCGAAAACCTTGACCTGCGCCGCCACCCACCCTACGAGCAATCGACCTCCCTCGACGATCTTATTGGCGGCCGCAACGGGGCAGCGCAGGTACAATGTACCGAGCCCCGCGGTGCCTCGACGAATTTCGCCGTGCCTAATGCTGTCGTCGGAACAACCACCCACCTGTGCCGCTGCAGCGACCACCTCTCCGGCCGTCACCGAGTCGTCCAGGCCTGAAATGCGCATTTCTGCGCATTTAGTGGGCCTGGTGACGTGTATGGTGTCGCCGAGCGAGCCTTTCAACTTGTCGGCCAGGGCATCAGCTTTGCATCCATTTGAGGTCCCGGAGATTTCCAGGATGCGCGCACCCGTGACTGCTCGACGGAAGCGTACAGCCGTGATTCCAAGCTCAGGAAGGTCGATTTTATTTTTCGCTTCGGCCAGTACCGCCGCGTATGTCACACCACTTGTCTCGGCCCCTGGTTTCAGGGTGATCACCACCGCCGCCGATTTAGGTGGGCGGAGCTTGCGCGCTTTCATTGCGCTGGGCTGTTTGCTCGAAAGCTGAGACTCGGTGGCCGGTTTTTTGCTACGCCTTTTGCCCGCGACCTTCCATGTCTCCCCCGCTGCTGCAGTCAAGGGCGGCGTAGGACGGGGCTCCTCCTGACCGGCGTCTGACTGGTGGGAACCGAGGGCGTTTTTTCGCTTCCGCTTTTTCGCAACAGGCAGGGGTTTTGTGGTAGCTTCAGGTGTCGCCGTTCTCTGTGACTCTTTCACCCTGTCTGCAGCGGTCTTGTCTGCAGCTAGCAAAGGGCGTAGGTGCGTTGTAGGAAGAAGACTCTTCTCCAGCGCCTCCAGTCTTGCGTTTGTCGTTGCCTCGACCCGGTCAGTGATCGCTCGCGAGATTTCCTTCAATTGGGCAGCCGTAGGCAGTTGCTCAGCCATCCTAGGAGGAGGAGGGGAGGCTTTGCGGGCTATTTCCATGTCTGCTCTAAGAAGGGCTAGTTCCTCGCGGAGGCTGGCTACCTCGCCCCGCAAGCGACTATTGTCTGCCTGTAGCTTCGCCACTTCTTCAGATGCCGAACGCCGGCTTAGTTCAGTAGTAGCCTCGGTGATGGCGGCTGCTGCGTCTTTCAATCCCTTCGTGAAAGTGCCCTTCAAGTTAGAGGACTTCGTAGCAACATTGATTATCACCGCCACGGAGTCCCGCACCTGCTTCTGCAGCTCTAGGGCTAGCTGCTCCCGCGGATGAGCCACTGGCTCGGTTTGGCGCGGGGTGCGAGGTTTACGGGCCTTGTTCGCCACACGCTTCGCTTCCTCCTCGGCTAGAAGCTTGAACTCTTCCCGCTTGGCTGTATTAAGTGCCTGTTGGGCCTTCGTAAGGCCGAAGTAGTGGCACATGGTACGCGGGCGCCCTTTCTTGCGCCGTATGTCTTCGTCCTCCGGGGCCGGCGTCTCGTCTCCACTCGTTGATGGGACTTCCTTTCCGTCCAATTGGTTGAGCCGAAGTCTCTTTCCACTGGCTGTACGCCAGAGACGGCCCATCTCTGATTCGGTTGTGCAGACACTAGAGTCGGAGTCATCTCCGACGTTCTGCCTCTGGCTGGTCTCGGTCTGGTCTTCGGGCTGGTCAGACACGTCACATACCGTGAACGTTGACAATGACAGAGCCCTGTCAGCTCCCTTGCTCGGCGGTGTTCGTAGGATCGAATCACGCCTCGCAAAAGGGTCCTCCTCTTGCGTCCCTTTAACAGACGCTGGCACAGTTTTGTCCCCCCCAGAATACGAGGGACAGCCCGAGCTATGCTCGGGGAGGGATTCTCCGGCCAGGCCGGTACCCTCCTGGGGTAAATTCTCTTTGAACTCTGCCATGTCGAAACTTTTCGTCGAGTTTGCAGTACGCCCGCCGAAGCAGTAGGAAAAACCCACACTACTCCGCCGGCCGCTGTCCGGTACTGGCCCTTTTGGTCTACTTGGACTACATCGACCTCGTCGGCCCAGCCCGGTACTGAGGGCGCTGCGCACATACCACCCTCAGGAGTATTTATCGGCTCTCCAGCCTAGATCCGTAGTGTTTAGTAGAAACAGGGCCACCTCGGGTAGGATGTGGTTCTTCACCACGCACTACGGTCTTGGAGTGGCTGGCTATGGCCCCACATAAATGCGGGAGCTGTATTGCGCCAGGTAGTCCACTCCCTGCGACGCTCTCGCAATCGCTCGGTCCTGAGCCTCAGGGCCGGCAGGTGCCGTCGTCATTGCCGGTGCGGGCGCTTTGGCTTTGTTTTTGGCCTTCTTTTTCGTCTTTCGACTTGTCTCCTTCGCTTTGGGCGGGTCCGTTGCGGTAGTCTTCTCCGTCCTGGGCGCCCCTTTATCCGCGGCCAAAGTTGGCCGTAATCGCGGTTCCGGCGGCAGTCGCTCCTCCAGGGCTTGGAAACGCGCGTTCAAGGAACCAAATTGGTCCATCACTGCGCGTAGCATTGACTCCATGCCCTGTGGAGCAACAACCGCCGCTGTCCTCGGGCTCCTCCCCGCGTGTCTCGTCGGTGTAACTGACAGCGGCACCTCCGGGGCTCGGCCGGGAGATGGGCCTTGTCGGGACCGATGCACATCCGCCCTGAGCTCGGCGAGTTCCTTTCGAAGCTCCTCGAGCTCGTTCTGCAGGCGAAGGTTGTCGGCCTGCAGCCTCGTCGTTTCGGTGGAGGCAGTGCGACTATGCAGGGCCGCAGCTGCCTCTTTTATTGCCTTCGCCGAGTCCTTCAGGGCACGCTGCATCGTGCCCTTCAGGTTTTTGGATTTGGCGGCGACGCTCACGATGATGTCCGCATTGCTGAGTAACAATCCCCTCAGCGCATCCGCGGACTTCTCGCCATGAGCGTCGTCCACCGACGACGACTCCGATATGGACAAGTTAGCTCTTGCCCATCGAGCGCGGCGAGACATCTCGACGATCTCCTCCTCCGCCTGAAGTGCCTTCTCTTCCTGCCTGGCCTTCATAAACTCGGCCTTGGCACGAGATAGGCCGACATAATGGCCGGTGGCAGGGGGTCGTCCTCGACCCGTCCTGGGCTCCTTCAAAGGCGGCGGGATCGACCCTTCGCTGGAGTCGTCCGAGCCAGCCGCGCTGGTCTCGCCGCGCTGCCTCTTCCTGGCGGCACTGCTGTCGCGGGCCATCCTCCCTCTGTCCTCAGTCTCGTCCAGGCTCGCTGTGGTCTGCACGGAGCCAGAATCTGACCCCGTGCAAAACACAGCGGTGATGTCATGTCCGGTGTCTGCTGCCGCCGCGTCGCACTCTGTGGTCGCAGGCGGTCCTACGGCAGCTTCTTTCCTCGGCGGGGTCCGCAAAATGGAGTCCCGCCTCGCGAAAGGGTTCTCCTCTCCAGGGTTTCTTCCCGTTGACTCCGACGCAACTTTGCCCCCCCCAGAATACAAGGGGCAGCCCGAGCCACGCTCGGGGAGGGATTCTCCGGCAGAACCGGTACCCTCCTGGGGTAGTTTCTGTTTGAGTTGTGCCATCATCAACGAAACGAACATCAGGTTTGCAGTGCGCCCGCCGAAGTAGAAGGTAATACCTGACTACTTCGCCGACCGCTTTCCGGTGCCGGCCCTTGGGTCTACCTGGGCTACATCGACCTCGTCGGCCCGGCCCGGTACTGAGTGCGCTGCGCACATACCACACTCAGGAGTGTTTATCGGCTCTCCAGCCTAGATCCGTAGTGTTTAGCAGAAACAGGGCTACCTCGGGTAGGATGTGGTTCTTCACCACGCACTACGGTCTTGGAGTGGCTGGCTATGGCCCCACAAAATGTGGGAACTGTATTGCGCCAGGTAGTCCACTCCCTGCGACGCTCGCGCAATCGCTCAGCCCCAACCTAACCGCTTTTGCGTATTAAATACGTCTAGGGGAATCCCCTATAAATGTAAGAAATTAATGTAGGTAAATATAGCCATCCCATCAAAAACATAAATGTCGAATTTGGCCAAGCTCTCTTTATTCCTATAAAAAGTGCTGAAATCCAAATCAATGCAAAGTTATAATGCTCTTTTACATGTAAAACTACAGTAATGTTAACTTTTAACTTGGCAGGTTTTCGTATACAATACATATTAAGAAAACCTGCCAAGTTTCAGTTAACAGAACAAGAAATCAGAAGAATAATATTTTTTTTATATATTCCACATTCCCATATATGCTGAAGCTATTCAAATTATAAATTAAACATATATGCTGCTATTCATAAACCAGTTAAACCTCACTTCTCTTAAATCGTGTTGCTATCCCTTTCACACTTCGTTAAAAAGGGTTAAGATAGAAAGGGACATTGAGCGTAAACGGTGGCTTAACTTTAAATCACATTTATGAATACGCGCATAGGTATATTATAGTCGACCGTCCGGTCAACCCACACAAAGCCAAAATTTTAATATCTACCCCAAGGGCCCCGGAATGGCCCTAGGGCCCTTGGGCGAACAAGAATATGGGGCCCTATTGAAAAATAAAAAGTGGATGATAAAAAATATTTAAATTCTCTCTGTTTAGTAGAAAAACTGATCTGGTCCGATTAACATTTTGACTTAAATATGTTGGTGGTGCAGCTCAAATATAAATGGTTCAAAATAGAAAATAAATTGTCTGTTGTATTTACATCTACTTCAGACATGAGGCAAGGAACGGTCTATGGAGTGAGTCATATTTACTCGGAATACTCTTCAATGAAAAATTTTCGCGTGTCCGCCAGCCACCTCTTGGTTTTCCCTTTTTTGAATTTTCTCTTGTTCTTGCTTCATGGAATTTTTAATAGAAGTCGAACATATAAAAACAGATGTCTCTTTTTAACGTATGCGAGTGAAAGTGACAACAAGGGTTCCTGTCCCCATATACAAAATATAAGGCTCTCTCCATAAGCGGCGATTTATTTTTCCTTCACATCTTTGGAACCTGTCTTGAGATAGCAGGTGACGTTGCTGGGGTAATCCCTCGGTTGTCAACGCTTAGATGCGCGACCAGAAACGCTATAAAAGGCGACGCCGACAAAATTGCACTATTGTTGAGTGTTGAATAGCATTGGAGTGCGGAAGGGAATTCGGTGAAGAATCAAACTGTTGCAAATATGGCTCAAACGGTGAGTAATTCTTAGTGCAGCTCAAATGTAAATAGTTCAAAATATAAAATAAATTGTAAAGTGTAATATCGGTCTTCGGGGCCCCCGTGAGTATATGGGCCCTGGGCACGGGCCCCGTGTGCCCCTAGACGGTACTGCTTGTATATTATAGTATTCTATGCCTAAACTATCTCAGGAAGGTCCAATCTCCATGATCGACCCATCGCAACTGCTCCGTCCGGAGCCGATATTTAACGACAAGCCGCTGGACGCGTTCCGCGACTACTCGGTGGACGACAGCGACCCCATCAAGGAGCGCGTGCGCAGGACATACTACAACATGCACACAAACGTCACCGTGGACTTTGTTAAAGGTTAGTTTTCTGGGCCCATAACCTCAATATTTTAAGTCTAATTCTGATGCTATCACAGGTTTAAACTTCACATCAGGTACCATAATAATAGAGGGGCTCGTAGTCCAGTTGCGAGTTAACGTTGAATACGATCGTACAAGTTAGGAAAGGGCGAGGTCAGGACCTGGATGGGTGACCGCTAGTGACACTTTGATCTGAGCCCCTTCGTGCCCCGGAAAGCACGTTAAACAGTTAATCCCGGTTGCTGTCGCTGGGCAGCAGTCGTCAGGTCACGTCAGAGGCCTACGGGCGGCCTGAATAACTCTGACAATTCGGTTTGGTCACTAAACCACACGAGAAAAGGAAAGGTATCATAAGAGTGGGATTTTAAGACCGCCTTCTAAGATACAAGTAGGTGCGATTGTAAAGGTAGATTCCAGATTCAGATTCATTTTATTATCTTTCCACTCTATAGGAATTTAATATAACACAAACAATAAGAATTACTTATTGAAACTAATAGCGATACGGAACTAAATACGGAAGAAATGTAGAAAAAGTACTCTAAAGAATCTTATTGTTGTAAATTCATTGTCAATTTGTAAATAAATTGATTGTTTCTAGCCACAAAAACCATACTTACCTTACTTACTTTTTTCTAAGTTATTTCCTGTATATTGCATTATTTCATAGCTTAGGAGTTTGACTGTGATTTTTATATGAACGGCAAACAAGCTAAAGGGGCATGATGGTGCTTAATCAGCCAATAAGATTCCTTCCAATTATTATATATAAACGGATATCACTCACTTATATTGTTGAAGTCGGCAATTAGACCGACAGTTTCGACCGATTTCTACGGTCTTTTTCAAGGTGAGCGCGCCACGCCCACGCCACGCGCGAAGAAACGTCACCGGCGACGCGGGCGTGGCGCGCTCACCTTGAAAAAGACCGTCGAAATCGGTCGAAACTTTACTTCAACAATATAAGTGAGTGATATCCGTTTATCTTCTATACATATAATAAGACTGTAAAAAAGTTGTGTCTGTACATTGGATATTTTTTGAAAAGAATAACTGTAATGTGTTTTAGGATCGATACTGATGCCAAAACACAATTTTTTAGAATTTTTGTCCGTTTGTCTGTGACTTTGTGCAAGTATCACGCCACAACGACTGAAGGGATTTTGATGGGAGTTTCACTAGGAGATAGCTGAAATATCCGGACAGCTCATAGGCTATAAGCCATGGCGGTATGTGATGTGGAAACAAGGATCCAGAGGGGAAGATCTGCCTCCTGATCTCCTCCATCCTCCTCCTCTACGCAAACGAAGTTGCGGGGGTACAGCTAGTATATAATAATTGGAAGGAATCTTATTGGCTGATTAAGCACCTTCATGCCCCATGAAACTTTTATATTTAAGTATCTATCTCTTTCATAACTAGAGAAGCGTGCCAAATGGTTGTCGTTCAGCCACTTCAAGTCCAACATCAAGGATGCGCTGGTCCGGCTGAACGCGCTGGTGGACGAGTCCGACCCCGACACGGACCTGCCCAACATCGTGCACGCGTTCCAGACGGCTGAGAGGATCCGACAGGACCACCCGCATGAGGACTGGTTCCATCTAACAGGATTGATACATGATTTGGGCAAGGTAACTTGTATATTGCAACTCTTAAAACTCTAGGTGTCTAGTCCGGCCGCTCGCCCGAGGAGTGCTATCAGTAAGCGCGTGGGGAACTCTGGTGTAGTTCAACAGAGAGCCCAGAGCTCCCCACAATGCGTGGAGGAGGCCACCGTGGGGTTTTAGTCGGTGCAATACTAAGTCCGACATACGTACTATTTGTTTGCAGTCGTACTAACTGCATTGTAGAACATGTCTTGGAGATTGTGGTACAAAAGTAATCATCGACATATTCACAGACCATGCCTTGCCACAGTGGGGTGACCGCGACTTCCAATCGTTATCGTAATCGCTTTCAATTTGCCACATGGACGCTATACATTGCTGCTATATTTTTGCAAGTTTTAACAAACGACAACGAAACGCTGCAATGTATATTGTTCAAGTGTCAAAATGAAAACGATAACGAAAACGATTGAAGTCGCGGTCACCCCCCAGGTATTATTAATTTTGGTTCGTTTGCTAAAAAGAAATTTTATTGAAACAAATTACGCCCGCGTGATAACCTCTTTGAACTAGTATTAATTTCACGGGCATTTTATCTACACATGAGTTTTATTCCATGCGACTATCTTTGCTAGGGGTTTGTGGAGGTTATCATGCTAACGTAATGGTAACATTAGGGGGGACCGAGGGCTGTCGCTCAATACATGTTGTTATCGCAATAAATTACAGTCATTTAATAATCGGGAATCTGATACATACAAACTCCATACTAAATTATTTATTTCCGTATAGTTCTACAAGTAAGTAGGTATAGGTATCACGCAACTAACTTGGACTTCATTAAATATACAATTCTTATTCCAAACTTTCATACATGCCGCATGTACAGTCGAAGACAGAGATAAGTATACAGGGGGCATCAACAAGGTTGAGATTCTCTCAAAAACTACTGGACAGAATTTAATAATTCTTGTACAGTTACATAGTTTTAACTTTTATCTATCAAAGAGTAAAAGAATTTTTGCAATATGTCAAGTAGTTTTTGAGAAAATCTCAACCTTAAAAATTCTCCTGTACACCTTTCTCTGTTTTCCACCGTACAGTCGAAGACAGAGATAAGTATAAGTACAGGGGGCCTCAACAAGGTTGAGTTTCTCTCAAAAACTTTAATCATTCTTTTACATAGTTTTAACTTTTATCTATCAAAGAGTGAAATAATTTTTTCAATATGTCAAGTAGTTTTTGAGAAAATCTCAACCTTAAGAACTCTCCCCTTTCTCTGTGTTCCACCGTACGATTACTTGGAAAAAAATCCATTTAGTTCTACATAAGAAACACACACACACACTACATACAGTTAAACAAAAGAACCAAATAGGTCAAATAAAATAATGACCAACCCCCCAGGTGATGGCATTCTACGGTGAGCCCCAGTGGTGTGTAGTGGGAGACACGTTCGTCGTGGGGTGCCAGTGGGCGGACTCCATCGTCTACGGGCCAGAGAGCTTCAAGGACAACCCAGACACTTACAACTCCAAATACAAGTAAGATGATGAGCTTTGAGAGAATGTCCCGCGAAGTTCGATCGCTATACATGACTACAATATTTTAGCACGTTTTAATGAACGAAGGAGAGACGCAAGCTATGTAAATCGTCGTGTTAAAATGAAACGAACGAAAGCCCTATGGCCCCTCTATAGGGGGGCAAACGAACGGCAGTTTTATGGGACTCCAAAATCGTCAAGCAAGCTTAGAACGGCGAACAAATAAAGTTATCATAAATTATAACTATTCTTTAATTGATTTTTGCAAGTGCAGGTGTATGGCAATATGCATAATTATTTATATTTTATTCTAAATTAAATGATGAAAAATTTCTCGCACATACACCCTTAGTATGTATAATACGATGAAAGATTTCGTTGGTAGGACTGTGGTGGCTCAGCCGGTAAGAGCATGTCACGGAATGATAAGGTCGCAGTTTCAAGTCTTAGAAATTTTTCATCATTTCACTTTCCTGCCTCCCCAGTACAAAGTACGGCATGTACTCGCCTGGCTGCGGCCTGGACAGCCTGCTGCTCTCCTGGTCGCACGACGAGTACCTCTACCAGTTCCTGAAGCACAACAAGGCCACGCTGCCCGAGAAGGCGCTCTATATGATCAGGTCAGACGTCTCTACATAGCACCATGGCTTAAAGTGAAACACCAGACCCGCAACTGATACAAAACAGGCATACTTAATTAGAAATATTTTTATGTTTGAGAGCTGGCTCCTAAAATACAGGATTTTATTTATCCCAGTTTAGAACCAGATGATCTATATAAAATTAAGAATTAAATATAGGCATGTAAGATAAGTACATAATTAATTATCTTGATCAATAAACTCATAGTATAAACGTATCTGTACCTGACAGGAGAGCATTAAGGTATCATGGCCTCTTTTAAAATAAATTAATGTTGGCCCCACTTGATTGTCGACTGTATGTGTACGGTGTAACATAGAGAAAGGTGTACAGGAGAGTTTTTAAGGTTGAGATTTTCTCAAAAACTACTTAACCTATCGCAAAAAAAAAATTCACTGTTTGATAGATAAAAGTTAATACCATGTATTGTAAAAGAATTATTAAATTCGGTCCAGTAGTTTCTGAGAAAATCTCAACATTATTGAGGCCCCCTTATGTATGTATACTTATCTCTGTCTTCGACTGTACGAGAGCTTCAGTCTATATCAGGATGCGTATTTTTGATATCTGCAGATACCACTCGTTCTACCCGTGGCACGCTGGCGGCGACTACCGCCATCTCACCAACGAGAAAGACGAAAAGATACTTGAGTGGGTGCTTGAATTCAAGTGAGTTGCTATTTTATAGTATAAGTGACGCAGCGACAATGATTTTTCTTAATCGGATGGTCATAGATAAAAAGCACTTGTAAACGTCAGTGTATTTTGTATGGGGTTTTACGAATATTTTGTTTCGACTAATTGGAGTTTTCTCAAAGATTTTTTAATATACGAGTAGGTATGTAAACTGTGTATTTCTTAAATCATTAAAATATTTTATTAATATATAGATGTACTTACTTAACCATATATTTTTCTGTTTTTATAGTAAATACGATCTCTACACCAAGAGCGAAAATGTTCCTGATATTGAGGCATTGTGGCCCTATTACGAGGGCCTCATTGACAAGTACATCCCTGGAGTGCTGGAGTGGTGATCCCGTTTGAACCCTATGACCTAAACAGTAAAGTACCAATTAGATTATACGTTTCGCTGAGCTTAAATACCTATCGTGAATAAAAACACAATCTGTTTTTTGTTTGTATATTTTATATTATTGTAAATATGCAAATATGTGATTATTATTGATAATTTGATTGTAATGTAATGGTGGCACTTCATTTGGCTATTCGTATTTGCGTTTGTCATAATTGCCATGTGTGGTTGGTATTCTTGACAAAATATTCGTCTTATTTGTATGTACGGTGGAACACAGAGAAAGGTGTACAGGAGAGTTTTAAGGTTGAGATTTTCTCCAGAACTACTTGACCTAGGGCAAAAATTCTTTCACTGTTTGATAGATAATAGTTAATACTATGTGACTGTAAAAGTTACTAAATTCGGTCCAGTAGTTTTTGAGAAAATCTCAACCTTATTGAGGCCCCCTGTATACTTATCTCTGTCTTCGACTGTACGTCAAGTATTTGACAAATACAACAAACATCCAATAGCGAATACGAATAGCCAAGTGAAGTGCCACATCACGTGTATACGGTAATTGTAGGTACATAGATTACAAACTGTATTGATGTGTGTTGTTATCGTATAAGTTAGTTACAATAAATTACATATTTGTAAAAACCATTACCATTACACAATATTTTAACTACCTACCTACCTATTCCTATATTTATATAGTTGATAGCATATTTATACACTCTCAAAGAAATAGTGACGAGAGTAGCCAAGCGCTGGGTTCCCCTCTGCCGAGGTACGGTGGAACACAGAGAAAGGTGTACAAGAGAGTTTTTAAGGTTGGGATTATCTCAAAAACTACTTGACCTATTGCAAAAATTATTTCACTGTTTGATAGATAAAAGTTAAAACTATGTAACTGTAAAAGAATCATTAAATTCGGTCCAGTAGTTTTTGAGAAAATCTTAACCTTATTGAGGGTCCCTGTATACTTATCTCTCTCTTCGACTGGTACGAATTGGTCGTCGCAGTTTATAAAAACTAGTTGGCCGCGATTTATATTTATATTATTGAGTACACTAAACCAATGCAATATACACGGACCGCAAAGTGGCGATGTGGTGTCGACTGTACTTAAATTACCTTTACATCGAGAATTTACGCTAAAATAAGAATGTTTGAAGAATTGAATGTGTAATTATTTGACCATAAGTCATTAATTGCATTTTAATTACTTATCCATTAATCAGGCACATATTCATAGGGCAAAGTCAGATTATTTACTTTAAATAAAAAAGAAGATTCCTAATAATATTAGATACATAAATACACTTAGGTACCTAATTGGGTATCTAAGTATAATTTAAAATAAAATTTGGAAACAAAATTAGCCTTACATAGCACATAAATATAAAATATTTAAATTGTGGCTTATTAACTGTCTACTTGCGTGATATTATTTTTAATTTTAGTTAGGTCCGCGTCTTGTCCGCAAACCAAAGGTTGACTGGTCGAGAATGCCGCATGGCATTAAGTCTGCCTGTACATTATATTGTGTATGAAGAATAAATGAAATGAAGGTATCTAAATGAATTATTATAATATATAAACGGATATCACTCACTTATATTGTTGAAGTCGGCAATTAGACCGACAGTTTCAGTGCGTGAAGAAACGTCACCGGCGACGCGGGCGTGGCGCGCTCACCTTGCAAAACACCGTCGAAATCGGTCGAAACTGTCGGTCTAATTGCAGACTTCAACAATATAAGCGAGTGATATCCGTTTATATATAATAATTTGTAATGGCTCACTATAGTTTTAATTCTAAAGTATCCAAATGAGTTTTTGGTCGATAAACATGTTTACAAAACTAATATTGTACTTTTGATTTGCAAGATGTTAAATATGTTTAGGGGTTTAAATGCGTTTAGTTAGGCTACTGCTATGTTTATAAGAAAGACAAAAGAATAAGAAGAAATAAATAAGAAAAGAATTAAAGAATTTTATTTAAGAATTCTGCGGAAGCCTAAAACGTAACCTAACGCTAAACGTGCATGGTTTAGCAACTCATGGTTAAAATACCAACATTAAATTTTTATATTGCCTTTATAGTTTATTTACAACCTATGTTATCATCTTCACTATGAATACAACAGCTGTCTTATATTTTTCGCGACTACGTTTACGTCTACGACTTGCGATAACTTTTGCCCCGATGGCGCAGTTATAGTCGACCCCCGATACAGAGATACATTTAAGATCTTGTCCCAATACGAGATCGACAGTTATTCGCGTGCTGTCAAGAGATAAACATTAGCCAACATGAAGCCGAAACCAGTGAGTACTTATATTTTTCATGTTTAAAATTAAATACGGTCTTTACAAATGTAAATAACAAGTCGGATAATTAGATGCAATTCAAGCAGAACGGTCGTTTTAGCAAAACGGTCGTTTAATTATCAGACGTCAGACAGACGTCAATTAGCATAGATTATATTATAAATGTATGGATCTCACCATTCAGGAAGATAAATGGAAATGTGAAGGACGACAACGCTCGAAAGACGCCGCTGGGGCGTGACGGCGCCGCCGCGCAACCGTCTCGTCGACGCTACGCGGGCACTGACCAGACGTTGATGCTCGAAAGACTAGTGTGGGCGTCTCTAGAGTCAGCGCCGACGGAGTGGAGTGGCGGCGAAGTGACTAATTTAGTAACCATTTGAATTCAACTTTATTTACTTCAACATATGGCTGTAATCGTTATAGCGAAGTAATGTCACTACAGTTCGAGCTCTGAGACTCTCGGAGCCACGGACCTCAATTCGCTAGGCGGCCGTGGAAACCCGCGCACCGGTCGGTGTGCCTTATGCGACCGGCGAATGCTCTTCGCCTCCACTCCACTCCGTCGGTCTACGCTGACCCTTAGTGCTATTCTATCCGTGCGCTCCCCAGGACTCGCCCGTCGAACTGCTGAACCCGTCGCTCCTCCTCCGCCCGGAGGCTGTGTACGACGACAAGCCGCTGGACGCGTTCCGCGACTACTCGGTGGACGACAGCGACCCCATCAAGGAGCGCGTGCGCAGGACCTACTACAACATGCACACAAACGTCACCGTGGACTTTGTTAAAGGTGAATTGAGAAGTTTTTAATTCAAGTTACATAGTAGCGTTACCCAGATACCGGATAAGTACAGTAGCCCAGTGGCTAGTAGATTGCGGCACGGGTTCCGTCATCCCTACCTCTGGACTACTGTACTAGCACAGCTTTAGCTTAGTTCTGGTCCTCTTTCCAATTATTGTAAAAAAAGTCTAGTAATAACTAGCAATAAGTAAACACGGAAGGACACTGATTCCCGAAACACAGGTCACCCTAGTTCGGGAGTCAGGGTTATCTAAATCGTGCTAATTATAATGCTGACTGTTATACTTGCAATATGTTACATATTAAGCACATTGTAACCATTCATTTTGTGAAAATAATAATTATTATTATTATTATGTATCTCTCTAGGTTTCACGGGTTTAAAAAAACCCGGTCCTTTGAAAGGCTTGCACGGAGACATAGGTCCAACGCGTAGAGGCCCCTTAGAGAACTTTAATTTGAAGAGATATGTGATGCACCTAGCGGGACCCGTCTCTGAGCGCATCTGACTGCACTCAATGAGCGCATTATTATTATTATAGTTGAAGTGGAGTGGGATGTAAGTGAAAACATTTTATCTTGTAATGAAAGATATATGTAGGTAAAGTACTTATATATTTCATTGGAGAGGTTGAAGATAAAATGTTTTCACATTACATTGCACTTCAACTAAGCTAAAAGCTAGGTGGTTGTCTGATAAACACGATAATGTTGGGTTCGGATCGGACAATAACTCCTAAAACATTACCATCTAGCCTCCCTTTTGGCAGACGGTTAATTAGTCAATTTCTACGCTACGCTATGCGAAATGTAAATATAAATGCCCCATACCACAGTGGCTCATACAGGCCCACAACAGGCCATCGCATAGCCATGGCAATCGCGCACGACGATGGTGGACAATTGTCAGTGGACAATGAATCGTGTAAAGCAATGGAATTATTGTCGGTTTTTTTGCCACACTTCAAAAGGAATCGTGGCGTAGCGTGACTGGCGATGCATGATATGATCATAATGCCATGCATTGTATAACACATTTTCACTGTTTGCCTTTTGTGATGCATGATCATACCATACATAGCCTATTGTGTACGGTGGAACACAGAGGAAGGTGTATAGGAGAGTTTTTAAGGTTGAGATTTTCTCAAAAACTACTTGATCTATTGCAAAAATTCTTTCACTGCTTGATGGATAAAAGTTAAAACTATGTAACTGTAAAAGAACTATTAAATTCGGTCCACTTTTACAGAAAATCTCAACCTTATTGAGGCCGTGTATACTTATCTCTGTCTTCGACTATACCTACAGAAACTAAAAAAAAATCGATCCGAGGTATTGTAGCTCTATTGGCAAGAAGCGTGCCAGTCAAGGAATGACAAGGTCCGTTTTTTGAATCCCAAACGTTGACTATACTTTTTCTCCATTTAATACTTTGTCTTCAACTCACCAGAGAAGCGTGCTAAGTGGTTGTCGTTCAGCCACTTCAAGTCCAACATCAAGGATGCGCTGGTCCGCCTGAACGCGCTGGTGGACGAGTCCGACCCCGACACGGACCTGCCCAACATCGTGCACGCGTTCCAGACGGCAGAGAGGATCCGACAGGATCACCCGCATGAGGACTGGTTCCATCTCACTGGCCTTATTCACGATCTTGGCAAGGTACCATCAAATATTAGCTTAAGTGCCTTACATGAGCCAACTGGCGCCGCCAATCTTAAAAAAATAATATCTTCCAAATTAATCATTTTTATTAAAAAAGCTATGTACACAATCTTTATTATGATAAATACTATTTTTCAATATACAATACATCACATAATTGCGACAAGGTAATTTGTAGTTCTCAAATATGCTAAAAACGGCCGTTTTTCGCAATTATGCGAACTACAACTTGGCGAAATTGAATCACGGTATAAATAAGCATTTAAAAAATAGTATTTATCGTACTAAGCAATGTGTACATAGCTTTTTTAATAAAATTGATTATATTGGAAGATATTGTTTTTTAAGATTGGCGGCGCTAGTTGGCTCATGGCAAAAACTAATCAATGAACTACTTAAGGGTAAGTAGTTCATTGATTAGTTTTTGCACAAAGGCAGTTTCATGTTTGAGTTTTTAAGGTTGAATTTCAATTCAAAACTACTTGACCTATTGCTTCTTTCACTGTTAGATAGATAAAGTGAAAACTATGTAATTGTAAAAGAATTACTAAAATCGGTCCAATAGTTTTTTGAGAAAATCTCAACCCTATTGAGGCCCCCTGTACAATTTTCTCTGTCTTCGTGTGTACCTACCAAAAGGTACCCTTGTAGTACTTATCATTGGCCTCATTTTGCCAACGGTTGGGACTTAGTTCGCCTACAGAAAACGAACATTGGCCCACCAAAGAAACATTGTCATTATGTCTAAACCAATTGCTAACAATGGGCCACTGCAACTTAAACTACCTTGGTATGTTTCCCAGGTGATGGCATTCTACGGCGAGCCCCAATGGTGCGTGGTAGGGGATACGTTCCCAGTTGGCTGCAAGTGGGGCAAGTCCATCGTGTACGGGGACGACAGCTTCAAGGACAACCCAGACACCCACAACCCCAAGTACAAGTAAGTTCAAGTCTGTCAGCCCCGTAGAACCCTAGGCTAGTCTACCAAAAACACACAGGAGATTAAGGATGCGATTTTCTCAAAAAGTACTTGACTGATTTGCGACATTCTTCAAAATTACATAAGTAACTCGAATTATATTACATATACAACGTCAAATTTTAGTGGTTGCTTTCCCGCGCCACAATGACATCAGTAGTACGGTCTAACACAGAGAAAGGTGTATAGGAGAGTTTTGAAGGATGAGATTTTCACAAAAACTACTTGATCCATTGCAAAAAAATATTTTACCGTTGGATAGATAAAAGTTAAAACTATGTAACTTTTATCTATCAAACTGTAAAATAATCATTAAATTCGGTCCAGTAGTTTTTGAGAAAATCTCAACCTTATATCAATAGTACACACGAGACAGAGAATTATTGAATTATAGAGTCAAGCTTGAAAATAAAAAGTGTAAATTTTAATAAATTAAAATTTTACTTGAAAACATAAGGAGACGATAGTAACTCACTAGACGTAGGTACTTACCAAACCGCACGCACTTCATCCGCCGGCCGCTCCGCGCTGTTGCCACGCTGCGATATCGAGGTGTTACTATTGATTCGCGATTGCAATCGAGTTCAGTTTTTCACAATTGTTACTGACATTTCTTTATTTAACAAAAATATATATGAATAAATCGAGATAAAGTGGATAAATCATCTCGCTGCGGGAAAACAAAATTTCACGTAGTAGTAAAAAATATATATAGTATATGAAAGAGAAATCACTGCTACGGGAATAAATCATAGTTCTTGAGAAAATCTTTAATGAGGCCCCTAAGGCCACGGGCCTTACCACCATATCTTATTAAGTCGTAAGGGCCGGCGTACAACGTCACGGCGCGGCGCCGTGCCGTCGCATGGCTTGGCGTTTTTTTTTAAATTTATTTATTAATTTTTAACAAAATTGCAATGTTACATCGGTCGCCAAACTGCAATGCAGTTTGTTGGCGTAGCTCTCTTACTTCTACACTGTCACTGCGTCTGCCTGCCCCGTCTACCGGTGCCCTATGTCGGCCGGCGCCGGTCACAGGTGGACAGCATTCGTGCCGGCGGACGGCGCCGTCCACTGGCGCGGTACACGGCGTCGTCCGCCGGCGCCGTTCTGTTGTACGCTAGCCCTAAGTAAATTCTTTTCGTTTGTATTGTAGCACCGACTGCGGCATGTACAAGCCTAAGTGCGGTCTGCAGCAGCTGCTGATGTCGTGGGGCCATGACGAGTACCTATACTGGGTGCTGGTGCACAACAAGGCCAAGCTACCCAAGGAGGCGCTATACATGATCAGGTATGCGTGGTGAGGGCAAAAAGAAAGAAAACATTTCATTCACAAAGTATGGCGACGTATAATCTACAGATCAATATTTATCGCGATCCCCAGGGTGCGTTCAGAATTATCTGCAAAAACTAACGTTAATATAACGGTAATATAGTGGCAAGTTCAGCGTTTTTGAAAAGTCTGATTCCACCATTTTGGATGGCTTCACCTAAATGACAATGCCAGATTCTGCCCCACCATCAACCGCATGATGAACAAGAATGTAGAAAATAGTAAAAAATCGAAGCGAATTATTCATTGTCTTTGTTATCATTTTCTACTACTCTCGCAACTCCTACTGATTATGCAATATGAAACCTGTAATAAGTCCCCAACAAAATGATATATGAGCTTTAATGGTCACTTAGGTGACCAAAGGTGGAGCAAAGCTCCATTGAAATGTGGCAATGTCATTTGGATTCCGTATCTCAAAAAAAGAATTTGACACGATATTGGACTTAAACCGCTGAGTTTTGCTGTTAATTCTGATTTCTGACTGAATGCATCTATCGGATCGCAATCCTGATCACGATAAATATTGATGCATAAATGTCGTCGACTTATTAGACAATGACAATAAAATATCAAAAAGTAGAAAGAAAATAGATGAGAACAATTAATCTAGGTAAATACACACCTTTACGTACATCATGTATAGTCAAGCTATTTATTATTTTATTAATGGACTCGACAGTTCGTCATTTGCCAATGTCATGTTACAGAAAATTCAATATATAATAGTCTTCTATCTTCCTCCAGGGGAGTCGCAGTAGCGTCTTCACCCTGGGTAGCCGCGTCTTCATGTCTTCATCCAGAGGAGTCGCCATAGCGTTATCACTCTGGACGAAGCAGCTCGACAGTCACGATCACTCCCGAGGTCAAGCGGCTATTTAGTCTTTGGGGTTTAAGTACCCACAGATGGAAGCAAATTATTATGAATTTATATTTGCAGATACCACTCGTTCTACCCGTGGCACGCCGGTGGAGACTACAAACACTTGCTCGCCGATGGGGACGAAGAGATCAAGAAACACGTGCTAGAATTCAAGTCAGTATTTAAACACAAGATTTTATGTACCTTTCCATGTTTGTTATGTTGCATTGCAACGGAAGACCGACAGTTTCGACCGATTTCGACGGTCTTTCTCAAGGTGAGCGCGCCACGCCCGCGTCGCCGGTGACGTTTCTTCGCTCACCTTAAGAAAGACCGTCGAAATCGGTCGAAACTGTCGGTATAATTGCCGACTTTAACAATGTAAGTGAGTGATATCCGTTTATATATAATATTGCAACAGATTGAATTCGACGGAATTCAATCTGTTGCAGTTCTGTTTTTTTTTTCATTGGAAGTTTCTTATAAATCAAGTTAAATATTTATTTTTCTTTGTAGCCAATACGATCTGTACACGAAGAGCGCAGAAGTACCCGACATCGAAGCCCTGTGGCCATACTACGAGAAGCTGATCGACAAATACATTCCGGGAGAACTCGAGTTCTAGACTGTACAAACGAATACACAAAAGTATACTTCAATTAGGTTGAGATATTTTCTAAAACTACTGGATTGAATCTCGTAATTATTTTACAATTACATACTTACATAGTTTTAACGTTTATCTATTATTTTGATTGATTGATAATGATTGATTAATGTTTATATATTATATTGATTGATTGATTTTTTAAATTCTTTATTAAGCTTGTCAAAAAAAATATCACAAACCTAGACAATTAAGATCTAGGCTTACAATCTAGTAACACGTTACGTTTTACAGGCTAAAGGTGCCTATCTAAAACTTTTGGCATACAGTTCAAACTATTTAAAACTTAGTAGAAGGTAGGTACATACTAAAAAATGTAAACAAATATATCAATGTGTATTGCAATCTTGGTTCGATGCGCATTTTGTGGCATTGAGTGAACTTACCTATAATAATATCTAACATTGGAATAATTCTTACGGTCAAGTAGTTTTAAAAATAATCTCAATCCTAAAAACTCCTGTACCACTTTTCTTTCGTGTTAGATACCACCTATTACTTTAATAATACGATTGCCACATTATGAAACATTGTGTTATGTTGCAAGTCCTAGGTTAGTTATTAATATAGTCTGTAGATACTAACAGCTAATGAATCCTTGTTATTCAGAAATAATAATAAAAATAATTATTAAAGTAACTTTATTTTAGGTATAATCCCACCAAAAACATGTTTAAAAATTTGGCCAAGGTCTCCTTATAAAAAGTGCTGAAATCTAAATAAATGCCGAATTTTAAAGCTCTTTTCCAACTAGCAGTAACTTCTAACTTAAAACGTGATACCATGTAAAACTACGGTAATATAACTTTAAACTTGGCAGGTTTTAGTAATGTGTTTAACACGATAACACGTTCACAGTCCAGTGTCCCATATATGGAGCACGACGAACTAGCTCCACAAACCCGTGACCCACATATGTGATACGATGAAAAAAGTATGTGCCTACCAGATCCGCACTAAGCGTATTTTTTTTTTGAATGTAAGTAAATACGGTGTCCTTGGTGGATGCTGCTGTCAATTCACGTACAGTCGAAGACAGAGATAAGTATCCAGGGTGCCTCAATAAGGTTGAGATTTTCTCAAAAACTACTGGACCGAATTTAATAATTATTTTACAGTTACATAGTTTTAACTATTATCTATCAAACAGTGAAATAATTTTTGCAATAGGTGAAGTAGTTTTTGAGAAAATCTCAACCTTAAAAACTCTCCTGTACACCTTTCTCTGTGTTCCACCGTACTATTGTCTTCAGAAGAGTACTCAGAGTGCTCCACCCAGTGTTGAAGGGCTCACATAACAGATGTATTTCGACTTGTATAGAGATTGAAATAATAGGCGGGAACACAAGGAACTCAAAACATTTTTTTGTACGGGGACTGTGACCGTGTTAAAATGTATTGTATATGTATCGATTAACCCTTATTAATTAGGTACCTACCGTTTTTGTAGGTTAACTGTAATTAAACTAATAAGTGTGTACAAAGTACAATAACATAGTACTTAAGAGTATATAACAGAGACCACTTACCCAATAGACATGAAATCGGTACCAATTTTCACGCGAAAAGTTCTGTCAACGATGAGCGCATATAGACGAAGCGGGGGACAGGGGTGCCGTATTAAAGAGATGCGTCCATGTCGATAATATCTCTAGGTTACACGTGTCGCGAAGCAATTTTGCGCTCATGTGCAGACACACGCCCTCCTGTTACGTCTATGGGGTAAGTGGTCTGTAAGAACTAACATAATCTACTTACAAAATGAAATAGTTAAACTGTAATTTATTTGTAACTTAATTAACTATAATGTACTAAAATAGAATTAACATAATTAACACTAACGAATTTTCTTATCCGAAAAGGATTTTGATTGATTTAATTGTGAAATCTTAATCAATAAAGGAACTATTTTAACTAATAAAATGCATCTTTTATTCTACTATAATATTAACCAGGCAAATTCAAACCTTTTTTTTAAAGTAGGTACAGCAGTCAAGTGTAACACTTTGGACTTTGGACCGTTCCTATTATCTGCGACACAAGAGTTAAAATCGTACTGCAAGTGTTACCATTGATCTGCTGTTGTCCGTACATACAATATACATATATAAAAAAATATTGGCTATCGAACCCACCCAGGTTTGAATTAAAGTGACATAAACTGTTATATATAAACGGATATCACTCACTTATATTGTTGAAGTCGACAATTAGACCGAGACAGTTTCGACCGATTTCGACGGTCTTTTTCAAGGTGAGCGCGCCACGCCCGCGTCGCCGGTGACGTATAATAATTTGATATAAACTAGATATAAATAAGAATATCATATAACCTAGAACTAACCCTTAAGAGCCTTCCAAGAGCCAACTAGCGCCGCCAATCTTAAAAAAATCATATCTTCCAATATAATATAATTTTTTTTATTAAAAAAGCTATTTACAAAATGTTTATTACGATAAATACTATTTTTCAATATACAATACATGGCATAATTGCGACAAGCTAAGTTGTAGTACACAAATGTGCTAAAATCGGCCGTTTTTCGCAATTATGCGAACTACAACTTACCGAAATTGAATCACGTTATAAATAAGCATTTAAAAAATAGTATTTATCGTAATAAACATTTCGTAAATAGCTTTTTTAATAAAATTGATTATATTGGAAAATATTTTTTTTTAAGATTTGCGGCGCTAGTTGGCTCATGGAAGGCTCTGTGCATGACAATTTGAAAAGGAGTAGTGTGAACAGAAACAATTTTATAATAAATCAGGAACTTTATTTAAGCTAGGTATATTTACAAAAATACAAACCTCTCTCAAAATAGACATTAATTAGACAATTATTAAATAGCTTCAACAACCAAAGTCCATATCGTAAGGTAGGGCTTACAGTTACAGCGTTAAAATAAAATATAAAGTGTATTCGAATCAAATTGCAAAAATCACCTGTCACAATTAATATAGATTTAGAGATCAAAATTGCATCCAATCAATCATTTCTAATGGGTTTTTTACAATTTAATTTAATAAAATAATAATTTCAAAACTCTTCAGCATACGATTTGGTTCAACATAATTCATTCTCATTCAATCCACGGCTGCTATCAAAATCTAGCATTTCAAACAGTTTAATATATCCAAAACCTTATGTGGAAGATCAGTCGTGTCGCTACGGCATTTTACTTCATTCATTGACATTAGGCAGTGGTCACACCGTCGGCGAGTAAGCGAGTAACTATCGGCCATTTTTTCGCCGAAGAAACGTACAGTCAAAGACACAAGTTCAAGTCTGTGTATCAGCTCCGTAGAACTAGGCTGGTCTATCACAGAGAAAAATACATAGGAGAGTCATTAAGAACGCTATCTGCTGTAGTTAGCGCGAAGTATTACGTACAGTCGAATATTGAGATAAGTATAGGCCTCAATAAGGTTGAGATTTTCTCAAAAACTACTGGACCGAAGTTAATTTTACAGTTACATAGTTTTAACTTTTATCTATCTAATAGTGAAATATTTTTTTGCAATAGGTTAAAAGAAGTTGGAGATAATCTCAACCTTAAAAACTCTCCTGTACACCTTTCTCTGTGTTCCGCCGTACCATAGAATGGATACTACGAGTACATTCCGTGTAAACAAAAGAGACGAAGCGATACTAGCTCAGCGACACTCGCTCCGCGATGAACTATTAATATCACATCGCTGAGCGAGTATCACTGCGTCTTTTGTATTTACACCGAATGTACTATCTTGTACGTTTCTTCGGCGAAAAAATAGCCCATAGCTACTCGCTTACTCGCCGGCGGTGGAACAACTGCTTTAAACTGATACTTTCGTTACAATAGAGCTATAATGTTGGTGTCTTCATATCTTTGACTGTTTCTAATATAAACAGCCGATATATTTTCCGGATAATTGTTTGAATTTAATAAATAAGGTTAATTATATTTTTCAAATATATTCCTAGTGGTTAAAAATTAGGAAGCATTTGTCCTATTTATACTTGGCCCTGCTTCTAAATAGCATTAGAAATAGCCATATAGTATAGCGTAGATTATAAGATATATGACTATTTAAGTTAATAAAATAGTATTTTACGAAGAAATAATTTAAATATATTAAAACGAAGTTTGCTTGGCGGAGGCGTAATTTAAACCCGTTGTTCTGAGTAGAAGATTTTAATAACAATTGACCATCTAAGCTCAGAGGTTTTAGCCCAGCGTGCGCGCTCGATTTAGCAATCGACGTTACGTCGGCGAGCTGTCAAACGGCTGTCAGACGCAATATTTCGTAGCACGACTACACGTTTGCGGCCGATCTTTCATGGTGGCACTTCACTTGGCTATTCGTATTCGCTATTCGGTGTTTGTCGTATTTTTCAAATACTTGACGTAAATACAAATAAGACAAATATTTTGTCAAACATACCGACCACACATGGCAATTATGACAAATACGAATAACCAAGTGAAGTGCCACCATCATATGTGAGTCGCAACTTTGTCACGGCGCGGCGTAGTGTGGGCGCGACGCGGTAACGAACATGTGCTACAAGGTCTGGTCCCAGTTTCAAATCCCGTTGAGATGGTATTATAGAGATGGGCCGAACATTCGGCAATTATTCGGTATTCGGCATGTTCGGCAGATTTTTCCATATTCGTATTCGGCCGAATATTCGGTAAAATTGCCGAATAATTACCGAATAATGAAATTTAAAATTGACCATGAATTTGACCTAAACAGTGATCAACATCGGGTCAGTTTGCCGGCCTAGTGGCTAGAAAATCGCACCAATGGGTTATTAGATCTTAGAAATTCGAAAATAATCGCACCAATGGGTTATTAGATCTTAAAAATTCAATTGCGAAAATGAACCGAATAATTCGGCCGAATATTCGGTTCGGTACATTTTGAACCGAACATTCGTATTCGGCAGGTTATATATTCGGCCCATCTCTAAGTAAAATACTATTTTAATACCCACAAAATCTACTATTATGTATTTTATCAGATTATATAGGTACCTATTTATTATGAAGATAAATACATGAATTTTTAATTTCAATTCCAGGAACAATTTCATGCTCAATGTCATACAAGTAAACAAACACACAGATCACGTTGCATTGTTATAGCAAATATCAATAATTACTTAGCGAAGATCACATACATAGGTATCAATACCATTTCTATAAAAAAATGATTACTATAGTTGGCAACTATATCAAGAAATTTTATTTTTATTCGAAATTGGAGAGAGAAATAGAGTCTGAGATCCAAGCATTTAGAAACATATTATTAAGACTTGGTCTATAGATATTCAGTTCGAAACTTTACTGCATCATAGATATTGAATGTTTTCGCGACATAGCTGCCAAAGACAGTTGTTCCACCACTGGCGATGAGCGAGTAGCGAGTAAAGCTATCAACTATAAAACGAGTGGGCGAGTATAGTTTTGTAGCTCGACTATAGGCCACCGGCGAGTAAGCGAGTAAACATGGGCTATTTTTTCGCGCAAGAAACGTACAATAGATAGTACATTCCGTGTAAACAAAAGAGACGCAGCGATACTCGCTCGGCGACATAACATTTATTTATTATTACGATTAATATATTTTACTTTTATGAGGAGTGTTTGTCCATTGTCCGCCTGTGCCGTGGACGCTGCCGAGGCCAGCTGAAAACCAGCGGTGTGGCCCCGCAACAGCACATGCTGAGCTGGTCTTTTTTGACGTTACATGCCGCACCATATACTGTCTTTAAGTGTTCATTGTATTAGTGTTTTTGTGTTTCATTTATTTATTCACTGTATGCTGTATGTTACTATTTTATTGTGGCGTCAAATAAATGCATTTTCTTTCTTTCTTTCTTCTTTCTATTTATAGTTCATCTTTGAGCGAGTGTCGCCGAGCGAGTACTCGCCGGCGGCGGTGTGAACAGTCGGCGATGAACTATTAATTAAGCCCGCGTCAAGAAGAAGAACTATTAATATATGCGTCTCTTTTGTTTACACGGAATGTACTATCTTTTATACGTTTCTTGGGCGAGAAAATAGCCGAGAGTTACTCGCTTACTCGCCGGCGCTGGAACAACTGCCAAACTATGCAAACTTACTTAACGGACAGTATGAAAATACTCTACCTAAGGTTGCACACATACAAGGCCCTTTTATTAAGGCATTTTCATTCCTATTCTATGAGACTTTCCTATCCTTAGGATAACGCACAATGTACAAAAAATACGTATTTATTCCTAGACGCACACATTATATCATGGAGTCACATATTTTAGTTCAGCATGGAAGATTTCTAGGTTATGGGCCTACTTTTCCGTCAACTATGATAGAAATACACTTGCTATGATGTTATACCATCTACCCTAACAACCTACAGTATCAGTCTTTTCGTATATGGAAAGACGGTTCACAAACATGATTATATCATTGTCCAAATAGGAATATATGACAACCAGACTTATTATTCACACAAAGTCCTAATTCGACTTTCAAAAATAGATATTTTGGAATAGGCTTTGTTCAGGGGTGACCGCGACTTCAATCGTTATGGTTATCGTTTTCATTTTGACACTTGAACGATATACATTGCTGCGTTTGTTAAAACTTGCAAAAACATAGCGTCCATGTGTCAAATTGAAAGCGATAACGATTGCACGTCGCGGTCACCAAGAGAAACAAACAGCGGGTGCCGAGAACCCCTGAGAATAGACATCAAGAAACAGATCAGTAATCGCCTTTTAGGGATGGGCGTTTTTTCAATACCGATGCGGATGCAACGGATGCCAGTTACTGATGCCGGTATCCGGTATCAAAATGTTCATTTTTCGACGCGCGATACCGATGCGAGCAGAACGAAATCTCGAAACTATTCTGGAATGGCATCAACTTTTTGTTTTGGAAGGGAGCATGACCATGAGCTTTTCAAAAAGCCGGCGCCTCTGGTTTTGTTTGATCATTTGCCGAATGCATAAATCACATTATCTAGTTCTCTTATATTCCTATAATCGGTACCTAACCAAGGCCATTATTTGAAGGCAATTTCGCAAAACAGCGGCTACACATCCAAAAATATCACACTTCGTAAAAGCTACCGTAATCTTAGGAATGTCCGTTTTACAACCTTTGAATTGGAATAGTACGGTGGAACACAGAGAAAGGTGTACAGGAGAGTTTTTAAGGTTGAGATTTTCTCAAAAACTACTTGACCTATTGCAAAAATTCTTTTACTGTTTTATAGATAAAAGTTAAACCTATGTAACTGTAAAAGAATTATTAAATTCGGTCCAGTAGTTTTTGAGAAAATCTCAACCTGATCGAGGTCCCCTGTATACTTATTTCTGTCTTCGACTGTACAAGCGTTTTCAGAAACTAAATAGCCATAAGCCTTTGACTTTCGTTAACGCTATTAGAATGGAAAGAAAAATGTATTGGAATGACATTTGCTAACGAAAAGCGAATGACAATCTCATACATAAGTCTTCCTCCATTTCAGCCTTCTAATGTAATCGGTATGTTTCAACATTATCAAGTCAGAATTCTAGATTGGGAAACATCTGAAAAGGTCTAGATCTCCCCTAATAAGGGGAAATATCTTTGTCAATCTCAGTGTCCCTCTTGTAATATAAAAAAAATATTAGAACATGATGAAAAAATGATTGCCGTCTTGTTTCATCAAGTTATGTCGCCGTGTAGTCTATGTCTCAAAGTGTTTGTAGATGCTGGTGACATACCCCATCACCTGCTGCCAGTCGGGACGCTCCTGCTGGATCATGTCTTGGATGTTCTGAAAAAAAAAAAAAAACAATATGTATACTTGACTGATTGTAAAAAAAAAAATTTAAAAGTAGATTGTTTAGAGTACACACTATAATTGACAAGGTCTAAATTAACATCCTAAAAGAAAAATACTTTTTCAAGATTTTGTCTCTCCGAATACTACGTTGAATTTTTTCAGAATTTTTTCGTACATATATCGAAGAGTTTTTTGTTTTTGTGTAAAATTAGGCATTCCGGAATTACTGTGGCTCTGACGTATTAGGCAAAAGGAATCTAACCCATACAGCCAAGTAATACATTGTGTTTTTGTTCGTAGCACTTTTTCAATGCTTTCTAGTATTTTTTATTTTCTTTTTCAATCCACAAGAAAAATGGCAATGAACACAAATATACACAAATTACAAATACCGAAAAGTCCGAAACATATTCACCGATTTTGGAACGACACTATTTCAGTAATGTGACGTCATCGTCACGCCCTTTTTAATTTTCTTTCACGATCTTAACTTAATTTTTAAATAATGAAAACGACGTTATTTTAATAAAAGAAAAAATATGGGTCCCTATATTACCTTTAGTACCATATACCTATATTTACCGTTACCAATTAATAATAATTTATAATATTAACCTAAAAAATATATATATAAACTAAACTAAACTAAAAATAAATATGTTTTTTTACGGGGGGAGGAGGAAAAAATTAATTAACATCAAAGGGGAAGTGTATTATAGATGGCAGATGCGACGCCTTATGAAATAAAATACATTTCAATTTATTTTTAGGTGAGGGGGAGGATATTGATCAATGTACATGTTGAACCGGATTTCCGCTTTGGTTGACCGCAAAAAAAAAGTCTAGGGGGAGTGTATTGAACATGGCGGATGCGACATCTTAAGGAATAATAGGAAACACAATTTCTTTTTGGTTGGTTGTGGGGGGGGGGGGGGGGGGGGCAGGTATATTGCACATGGTGCACCGGATTTCCGCTTTTGAAGACCGGAAACCAATAAATTGCCGTTACCTATATTTTCATAAAAAAATATATAATAAAGGGGGGTAAAAAAAATTTGACCTTGTCAATTGTAAAGAATTTTTTTATAAAACCAGTCAAGTACTTTTTGAGAAAATCGCAACCTTATTAAGGCCCCCTGGATACTTATCTCGAGTAATACACCTTACATAGCATTTAATTAAATTGACAATGCTTTTATTATTATGTATCTCTCCAGGTTTCACAAGTTTCAGAAAACCCGGTCATTTGAAAGGCTTGCACGGAGACATAGGTCCAACGCGTAGAGGCCCCTTAGATAACTTTAATTTGAAGGGATATGTGATGCACCTAGCGGGACCCGTCTCTTAGCGCAGCTGACTGCACTCAATGACAGACCCCGTCATGTGCATAAACTATTGCAGTGATTGGAAATTACAACTTAATTGGGGCTATTGGTTTGGGGTGTTGGTGGGTCAGTCAGTCTGGTCTATAGAGCGAGACGTCGGACACCTGCCATGATCACATTGTCTCGAAGTTATGAAAAAATTATTATTATTATTATGTATCTCTCTAGGTTTCACGGGTCTAAGAAAACCCGGTCCTTTGAAAGGCTTGCACGGAGACATAGGTCCAACGCGTAGAGGCCCCTTAGAGAACTTTAATTTGTAGGGATATGTGATGCACCTAGCGGGACCCGTCTCTGAGCGCATCTGAATGCACTCAATGACAGACCCCGTCATGTGCATAAACTATTGCAGTGATTGGAAATTACAACTTAATTGGGGCTATTGGTTTGGGGTGTTGGTGGGTCAGTCAGTCTGGTCTATAGAGCGAGACGTCGGACACCTGCCATGATCACATTGTCTCGAAGTTATGAAAAAATTATTTATTATTATTATTAAATTACTAACCAGTGTAGTAGGAATCCCAACCGACTCGGCGGCCGCGAATGCCACGGAGAAGTTCGTTCTCTTGTCGTGTGGCGTGAGCGAGGCGTAGGGAATGCGCCCCTCGCCCAGGTATGAGTGCAGTAACGCGCAAAGGGCTAACCCGTCGTTCCATGAAGAGCTGGTGTGAAAACATTAAGGAGACAATCAGTACAAGAACGTCAGATTCCGTGACGGAAAAAGGGTAAATTTCAAATTGTATTTTTTATATTGAATTGATATAAAACCATTGAGTATTTGATATCGTTGGATAGCTAACTTTAACATACTCTTGCTAATCACTTACAATCCAATCTAATTTCAGTCATATGTGAATAGATATACGGCATAATTTCGAGCTCGGAAGAGCTGGCTCCGACGGGTCTCGAAAGGAACGATGTTCAAAATTATATAATGTATGTAGGTACGCTTCTTTGTCCAATAAAGTATTTATTTATCTAAATTACATAGTCTACATTAGTCTACATTCTAAACTAACTACGATTAAAATATGGGTCAAATAGTTTTTGAAAAAATCTCAATCTTATGAGATCTTTTCTCCGATTTTCTGCGCGTTAGGATTACTAGGAAGTAATTAAGTACATTATTTTTGGTTTTACGGAAAGTAGACGCATGAATGAATGTAGAATATGCCGACAGTTTTGGATGCAGATCCGAGCCTAACGCTGCAACTTAAGTTAAATATCAAGTAGTGTATAAAAAGTAAGACCAAAAATGTTTATTAAGACTAAGACACGTGAACAAAGTGATCTCCCTTAATAGACTCTAAGTAATGTCGTTGGACTGACTCTTAGATATAAGTGTCAATTTATAGAAATTAAGGTCAAAATCAAATTACTTATTAGTCTTATTGTATTTAGGCTAGAACATAATGTGAATAAAGTGTCATATTATGGCACTTTATTTAATAAAAAATAAAATATGTCCGACTTACTGATTTTATTCAGATTCTGAATATGGGTGTAAGTAAGTCTCTATATCACGTTACCTGAAGTTCGTAATATCGATGTTGTTGTAGCCCGTGGTCTTCTGTTGGCACCACTTCAGCAGCGCGTTGCGTTTGGAGCCGCCGTTCTTCACTTGAAGCGCGTTCAGGGGATCTTTTCGTTCACCTGTGTTATTCACATGAATTGACAATGTGTATTGGAATGTCTATGGTACGGACGGACCTCTAGTCTCAGTAGTTCCGTGACGTTGTCCGGTGCCGAACTACTGAGACCCTCTTAGTCTCAACATTTCGGTTGTACACGTGCACTGAACTACTAAGACTAAGAGGGTCTCAGTAGTTCTGCACCGGACAAATACTGACAAGAACTGATAACTGTCAAAACTGACAAGAACTGTCAAAGCTGACAAAAACTGACAAGGACATGTGAAAACTGTCAAGAACCGTCAAAACTGACAAGACCGGTCTAAATTCAAATGAAATTCATCACTACTCCGATAGTGCTGGAATGTTTTTAATTCTTTTAAAATACAAATTATAAAAAGAAAAGAAAGGTGCTCTCATGAGCAACCTGCCGCATGGGAGCGACTTGGACGTGGTGTTCTACCTGTGACTGGTAGAGGCCAGTTCCAGCTAGAATTTTTTAAGCATATATTTATGTAAATATGTTAATGACTTGTTATAAATAAATAACTTAACCAATTGGACAATATTCAGATAACGGTAGAACTTCACGATTAAACAATCTGTTCTTCGTGAGTTTATGCCGCAATAGTATTGTATGCAGAACGGGAACCAGTTTCACTTTAATATCGGAGACAAATTGAGAATACAATTTTGTGACCATTAGATACTGACATATGTCTCCGTGGCTGTTGCGTCGCACGAACGACTCGATGGCCTTCTGCTGCAGGCTGGCCAGCGCGCGCTGCTCGTCCGGGATGTTGGCGCCGGCGGCCGCGGACTCTGCCCCACGCGGGTTAGACACGTCAATGCAAGCGGTGACAGCGGTTTGAGCCAGTTTCATGACAGTAAAGGTCCCATTCGAAATTCGGGATTCAAAGCAGATCAAGTGTAAAACTTTGGACTTTGGACCGTCCTTATTAACTGCATCGTAAGCACAGACCACTTCTTGTTTCAGGTCGTCAGATGAAAACGAAGATTTGGATTATGACAGGTAATTTTGAATAAGTATTAAATAATAGTAAAACCTACACACATTCTACCCCCAAATCAGATTTTACCACAGACCACTTACCCCATAGACATTAAATCGGTACAAACTTGCAAGCGAAAAATTCTATCAAGCGATAGGCGCTATTAGACGAAACGGGGGGCAGGGGCGCCATATTAAACCTGTTTCGATATCTCAAGATTACGCGTGTCGCGAAGCAATTTTGCGCTCATGTGCGGGCAGAAACGGGCGCCCTCCTATTACAGGTCTATGGGGTAAGTGGTCTGTGATCGTAAGTGAGGAAATTGTACTGCGAGTGTTACCATTGATCTGCTGTTGTCCGTACTATGTATATTCATGGGATATTATCGATGCGAAGGAGTCTTTTAGGAATAAAACTATATATACAGGGTGTAACAAATAGAAAGGGTGTACATGGTCGGTCGGAGGATGGTCAATATCGGTTACTAAACAACTGTTATAACTTTTTAAACTTACACTGTTTGTATAGGTACAGTCGAAGACAGATTAGTATACAGGGGGCCTCAATAAGATTGAAATTTTCTCAAAAACTACTGGACTGAATTTTATAAATATGTTACAGTTACATAGTTTTATCCCATTATCTACCAAACAGTGAAAGAATTTTTGCAAATGGCCAAGTAGTTTTTGAGAAAATCTCAACCTTATAAACTCTCCTGTACACCTTTCTCTGTGTTCCACCGTATATTTTTAATTAGATTAAACGGGAATTAGAATGTTAAACTCTTGTGTCCTTACCACAGAACAGATAAACACGCGTTGAAAGCATGTCTATATAAATGTACTGAAATTTCAATAAATTTTCCTAAGAAACGCGTTCAATGCGTGTTTCTCTTTTTGTGGTAAGTTAGGATTGAGTTCTCGATAATTCAACAGCATTGCAGCCATTATGGTCACAAGAAGACTGTCGAAATATCGTAACCTCAAATCTAAATGTTTAACATTGTAATTCCCGTTTTATCTCATTAATATGCAAACAACTTTTGTTTTTCAACTTTTCGAGCAACATATCAATTTATATTTATTATTCGAAAAGTCGTAGAACATACGTTCAGTTATCGATACTGAACATCTTCCCTTCGGCTTACCCTTTGCGTTAGACCAAGTATTGAAATATAATAATTATTTCTGTATATTAGAAAGTAGCACAAAACCGCCGATAAAATATGAACGAATACTTCCATTTCCATGAAAATACTTTCATACAGTCGATAGCACAGCAACCTACACAATACCACAGCAATGAGTTTCAAAACCTCTCATTTAGATCGTATATTATCTTGTAGAATGGTCGTTTGTGGCTATTGTGACACTTGCTGTTCTGTCGACTGAAGATGATGAAACCACTCCCGAAATGGAATCGGGTGCAGCGTGCCAGCTGTTTTCACCACACACCAATAACCAAGCGATAGGCGAGACGCATAGACATACAATTTTCCTGAGTTTGTTGTAATTGATACGAGTAAGGGTCATTCGTGCTATAGTAGAGTCGAAAGTTTAAAAGTTGACACTTAGCTCCACGACATAATTTTTTTTTTGTAAAATTCTTCCCCGAGTTAAAGGTAAATAGAGCATACAGTCTGGTCTGATGTTAATAGAATGTCTGAATTCTTATAAATACATACATATATACGAAGATAACCTAACCTAAACCTACGCACAACCCTCCCAAACGCCTGAACTGAACTCAATAGCTCAACAATCCACGCAATCATCGAATTAGGCAAGGAAAGGAATCCTTGCTAAGACAGACAGACAGCACAAAACTTCACAAACACGACTTCTTTCGAGCACTCCAATTACTAGAAACGTTCGCGGACATCTTCTGATTAACCAAAAAACCACGGCACGAGGCGTAAGCTCAGGTTTACATTTGAGTGAGTGATCGCCAAGCTGCTAGCGGTACAAGAGGTGAATTGCGGTGCGTGCGCGGCAGGGTGGCGTCCTGCTGGGGACGCGTCGCGCCTCAGGCCGAATATCACTCTACACTATCTGTGTGCACTCACACTAATGCAAACCTGAGCTTACGCCTCGCGCACTGTAACTATTTAATTAGAATTTTCACAAAAAAAAGTAGCTAATGGCGTTTGGCGCGCTTTTCAAGGAAAGCACATATTTGTTCCGAGATAAAAACAAAAGTCGCGCGCATTCGACGGAATACGCGCGTCTACAAGTGACCAGCAGGGCTAGTACGCGCACGCTTTAGCGATCGACGTTACGTCGTCGGCGAGCTGTCAAATGGCTATCAGACGCAACATTTCGTAGCACGACTACACGTTTGCGGCCGATCTTTCATAGTGACTCTCAACTTTGACTTGGCGTGGGCGCGGCGCGTTACACGAGCATGTACTAGAGACGCTGAACAAATAAGTGCATTACGTTACTTTTCAGATTTGTGGCTGTTAATAGATAGTTTTAGTTTAGACAGCTCACGCTAAGATCGTACTTAAAACTGTATGAATTTTGGCCTTAGAAACCCTGCAGATATAATGCCAGTTATAAACACTTTTGTGTTATACATATTACTTGCTCCATTATGTAAAGATTTATTCAGTTACATATTTAATTGATTGTGACTTTCAAACCTTAACAGACCGACAAGGGAATTTTGGCACGTGGATGACATTGAAAGGGGGGCGCTGTTCGCAACGAAAGCTGGCGTTTTAAGAGATGGCGTCGTTAGTTCCGATTTTCGCCACGTGCCAAAAGATTCTGTAGTTTTAGTAATTATTTATTTATCAACTTCTCATAAATATTTGGCAAAGGGTTGTCGAAGAAAAAATACATACACATACATGCATTGTAATATAATAAATTATTTGCACACACAACACATAAGTTAGAAAGAGATGGCAAGTAGTTGGCTAGGCGTCTTGCTCATGCCGCCATGCTGTAAGAAAAAGTAGAAAGCAACTCACATGCAGGTACCTATTTAAATATTTAGTTATTTATGTGTTAGTGAATTATACATAAAATTATAAATATATGTAAAACAATGTAGTTTAAGATTTAAGTCACAGAAGTGTTAAAATTATTAAAAAACATTTTATTTTTCATAAACCCTAGGTTAAAAGAAACATGCGGGATCATAAGTGGCGGAAATCAAACCCTAGAAATTCTCTTTGAACCCCAGTAATGTAGTTCGAACCCCAGTAACAGACATCGAACCCTAGTAATAGGCTACGAACCCTATGTAATAGACTTCGAACCCTAGTAAATATACTTTGAACCCCAGTAATGGTCTTCTAACCCTATGTAATAGACTTCTAATCCTAGTAATGGACTTCTAACCCCAGTAATATACTCCGAAACGCAGTAAATGGACATCAAACCCCAGTAATTGACTTCGAATCCTAGTAATGTAATAGACATCGAACCCCAGTATTTGACTTCGAACCCTAGTAAATCCACATCGAACACTAGTAAATGTATATCGAACCCCAGTAATGGACTTCGAATCCTAGTAACGGACTTCGAAACCCAGTAAATGACATCAAACCCCAGTAAATGTATTTCGAACTTGGAAATCCTACCACCGTTAAGAAATCGATTCAAAAACCGATTTCCTTTAATTCATGGCCCATTCGGTCAACTCACCGTTTCCTACTGGCGTCGTCCTGGTTGCGCGCGCGGCGGGCGGCTTGGTCGCGAAGTTGTTGGTTGCTATACCGTTGGTAGGTGGCGCCACAGGCTCAGAGAGACCGTTCTTCATGTTGTTGTTAGTTGCTGCCACGTTGACTGTTGTTTGCTGGAGATTTTAGATGTTTTCATAATGAGGAATATTCGTCAGTCGAATCTGAACATATGAGCCAACTAGCGCCGCTAATCTTAAAAAGTATAATCTACCAAAATAAGCTGTAAGCTTACCTGCGGCCATTCTCCTACCGGCGAGGCTGCTGGCGAATGTTTGGCCGCTTTAGCCGCGTTCTCGATGCTCTCTATGAGGGACTTCACAGACAGACGGGAATCTTGACGACTCACACCTGTAATTAAGGAAATATTGATTCATCATCATCAGCCAGTATCAGTCCACTGCTGGACATAGGCCTCTCCCAAAGCGCGCCACTCAACCCTACTCTCGGCCCTCTGCATCCAGTCCCTGCCAGCCATCTTGCGAAGGTCATCCCTCCATCTGGTCGGAGGGCGTCCCACACTACGTTTACCCGTTTGTGGCCTCCATTCGAGAACTCGTCTACCCCATCGGTTATCGGTTCTACGACAGATGTGACCAGCCCACTGCCACTTCAGTTTACTGATTCTATGAGCAATGTCAACCACTTTTCTCTTCTGGCGGATATATTCGTTTCTCATTCTATTCTATCTAATATTGATTATAAACTGATATTTATTTTTTATGCATTATGCCATGCTCGGCGAAGAATTCCGTGTCATGGAATGACAAGGTCGCAGGTTCAACTCCTGGCCACACTGCTAGAAATTTTTCATCATTTAAAAAGGATTATAAACTGCTTGCAGACACTTTTATGTGAAGCTTTGGTGCCTAAGTAGTGCCGAGATTCAGACACGATTCATTGCTTTTTGACAACTGTAAGATTGAGTCACCCCAAGCTCGTGTTGACAATGCCACATTCTGCCCCACCATCAACCGCTAGATGTACAAGATGACATAAGATAAGATACGATAAATATTCTTTATTGCAAAAATAAAATAAAAAAGTATTACACAAAAGAAATTGGCTAATACAGTTAGTATCACAATTGGCGGTCTTATCGCTCGAACTTTGCCCCACCTACGAAACTACGTGACCATTTAAGCTGTACCTATCATTTTATTGGGGACTAATTACAGGTTTCATATTGCATAATCATAATCAGTATCATTTTCCACTACTCTCGCAACTGCTATAGAAGAATAACAAAAACAATGAATAAATCGCTTCGATTTCTTACTATTTTCTGAATTCTTAATTAAGCTGTTTTTATCGAATCGCAACTTGTACAAAACTTTATTTTAAACCAATAATTTTAATAAAAAACGGAGATATTTTTACATTTATTCGTTATCTTGTACAACTTGCGGTTGATGGTGGGGCAGAATCTGGCATTGTCATTTAGTTTTAGTCTGTGCTGTTTTAGTTTATTATTATATAATTATATTATTTTGATTTTTCATTTCATATCCGGCTAGCCTGCAATCGTTACCTTTAGTCCGTCGATGCGACGCAGCTGTAGCCATGATGTCCTGAAGAGACGCGCTGGTGAGGAGCGGTGGTGGAGGAGGAGGCTCCTCAGTGCGCGGCGGCATTGCTGCAGATATCACATAACTATTATGTTACATTCGAATTATAGTTGAAACCATCTAGAAGGTCCTAGATGTAGGATGATATTGATGATTGATGAGAAAAGTAAAATCATTGGGTTGTCAGAATACCAGATTATCAATATTGCAGATATATAGAATAATCGAAAGAAAAAGTAACTTTCTTATTCCTAGTTTCACTAGAAATGTCTACATCGCCTAGTGGCTTGCATCAAGGAGGGTTAGCGCTTAAAAATGTATGGCGTTTTCTCGGGTTAAGCTGCTACACTCGGGTTATCTTTTGATGCTAGACGGCGTAAGTTATTATCGTAAAAGTGATGCTGACATATTGAGAGGTCAACGATGGGTTCTATCAAGTTCTAAAACACGCAAGAAAGTGATGGATTGTTCTAGAACTTTATTGGTAACAAACTTTAAAATTCAAATAAATGTACTTTATTCGAGAATATAGGAGTAAACATTTATAGTAAAGGACGACCTTGTTACCATCAGGTAAGACTTTGAGGGTTATAACTACATTGAACTCGATATCAACATACAAACTATACATAATGATATATAATAGGTTTATAAAATACTCGACAATACTACAGAAACTAGAGTACCTACCAACGGTTTTGCCGACCACCTAAGAAAACAAGCGGTGACGCCTTTTAATACTGATGTAACGCTGTGCTTAGACAAGCAACACCTTTAATAAATGTAGGATACTAGGATTTCAACAACCTAATTAAGCAGCTTCACACACAACCCACCACCTTTAGACACCGTCACCAAATGAGGACAAACTTGAAATGATGAAGAGAAACGATAAAAAGTTTATTCAAATGCCAAAGTTGCAGATGGCAAAAGTTGCAGATTTTTATCGAATCCCTTATACGATACTTTTGATCCATGTTCCACATATAAAACAGTTATTTACACTTCACATTCGCTTTCGGGTCACAAAAGCCTGACTTACGTAGCGGTCTCGGAGGCGGAGGATCGTTTAAAGACCTTATTGGATGCGATAGTCTTTTGTGTTCTAAAGTCTTCCAGTACGGTTTTGGTTGCGGCGGAAGTGATCCCGTATTCACCTCCATTAAAGGTGATTTCTGGACTTGCAAAGACAATTTTCTGGGCGCTTCAGGAGTCTTTTTAATGTCAGGATACGAAGGATTCCTTTCCAAAGAATGTACTAATTGCACGCCAATTTTAGCAGGTTTCTTGGTTAGTTCGTTAGCGTTAGGCGACCGCGAAAGAGATATAACAGACTTAGTTATATGATTCATTTCTTTGACTATAGCAGTACTATTTTCTGTCGTTATTTCAGGACTATCATTCATTGTAATTTCAGGTATTTGTTTTTTAGCATCTTTCTTAGGTCTTTTAGGCTTTCTAGGAACTTTTAGCAGTTCTTCCCTAGGAACAGCCAAGTCATCTAGTTCAATGGATCGTTGCTGCGATATTTTGTCGTCATCAGCTATATTATTGTCAGCTGGAAAAGGCCTCATAGGTTCTCCAATTTCTTCATAGTAATTCTCTTCCGAATCTCGTCTTGGGGGAATCATAGGGAAGAAAGGATTGGTGTTAGTAGCGGGTATAGCTTTGGGTTCTTTAGGTTTGACTTCAAGTATTTTAGGCTTTGCAAATGTTTGTGTTGTATTAATGACAAATGCAACGTTCTCCATTGGTTGGTAATAATGGTTATCGATCAAAAATTCTGGAGATTTATTCAATTTTACAACCTTTGGTTGGGTATTAAGAGGCTTAATGACATTTTTACTTGTCGACGATGATTTGGTTTCAGGCAAATCGTCATTAGCACCAAACGTTTTCCAAGAAAGAAAGGGTAAATGTTTTGTTTTACTATTTTTTAGATAGAGACCTTTCTTTTTGATACCCTCTTCTGATTTTGGTGAGTCTGTAGTACTAGTCGTAGGTCTGTTTTCAGTATTAACTTCATTTATATCATCGTAGTACACGGTGCCATGTTTATTTTCTTGTTCTATAGTCTCCACAGATCTTATGTTGGGTTTGAAGAATATGGGTTGAATTATCACAGGGCTAAGTATTATAGGTGATGGTGTATTTTCACCACTAGTATTAATGTAGCTTCCACCGATAAGTTTAATGGGTAGGAACGTTTTAACTTTATTTCGAGTTGTTTGATTAGTACTAGCTTCATTTGCATTACTATTTGCTACTTCAGGTATATTTTGACATGCAAGGTCATTGACAGTATTGATTTTTAAATGGTAACTAACGTTGTTATCAATTGGGGTTTCGGGATTGGAAGACGTCATGCTATTTGATTCTACAGAAGTATTTTTTGACGTTGTCCTATTGTTATTTATCATAGAATCAATAAAAGGATTTGTAATTTCTATTAGTTCAGGTGTAATTGGTTTTATTCCTGGTTCTTTTAGTTCTTCGATTATTCTTTGGTCAAAAATTCCATCATCTTCACTCTTTTCATCTGTGTTTAGACAAGGTGAAGGGCATTTATTACCTATATCAATTATATCAATGCTTTTGTTTATTTCCATTGAGCCATCACTGACTCCTTCGCATTGATCCATTTCACTTCCCTTTGCTGATTTTTGAGGTGAAGGAGATCTGCTAAGTCTATTATTTCCTATAATTCTTTGTATAGCTGCTTTAAATGTAATGTTAATCTCTTCCTTGACATTTCTCAATTCTTTCTCAGCTTTTACCGGTGGAGTGATCTTTGAGGGGTCTTCTTGTACTGGTTCAATAAAAGGCTCGAATTTATGCTCCTTATTACTTATATCATCGGGATATGGGTAAGGAAGAATCGATTCCGCTTTGACCACTGGTATGTCTTTATCGATATTTATTTGGTAATTATTTTTGTTATTAGTATTCCTATTAGGTTTCATTGATAAATCTTTGTTAGAATTAAAACTTATTAGTTCATCTTTGTCGAATTTACTAAAATTGCTATATTTGTTATTATTTCTCTCGATTGGTGATAAGAAAACGCTATCAGAACCATCAGTAAACAGAGACATGTCGCTATAATTAACATCCTTATTCCAAAACTCTATACTAGTAGCCTCTCGTAAAGCCTCTCTATGTTCACTGGCATTGGCAGTTAAATCGTCCATACTGTAAGACTTTGGTTTTCCATTGAACATTCCTGCTGAGTTTCTACTGAAAATTGTTTTGTTTCGAGGTTTAATAACATTTGTGGAATCAGATTTTGTAACTAACTTATCGCTATCGTTATTCAGATCGCTGAAGTCATCATCGTCAGTAGACGGCATCATCATACTTAGATCAAAGGCGTCTTGTCTTCTTAACTTTTTCTTACTAAATTCTACTATATCTTCCCTCTTCATCTTTGCTTCATCAAAGGGAGGTAGCTCAGCCTCAGCCAGAATTACGCTTTCAGAATCATCTGAAGTTTTCTTAGGACTTTCATCATTATTCGTTTCATCTGTAGTCACATTATCTATTTCAAATGTGAAGATATCTTTTAAATTATGGTTCTTTAAGTCAGGTACACTGTTTAATTTGCAGAAAGCTTGATTTACTATGCTGGTATCTCTTAAAAATGGATCGGAAACACTATGGACTCGAGACAGATATCTTTTCCTTATATTTTTGAGGACTTCGTTCGACGAGCTATCGCTCTGACAGTCTATGAGATCTAGATCTTTAGACTGTCTTTTCTCGTCATCCGAACAGTTGACAACGCTATCCATAGATCCCGATGTGCTATCACCTGTGTCGATACATCAAAGTGATTAATCAAATGTACAAATGTTCGCGAGACATGTTGATGGAACATTAACATTTGTAGTTAGTTTAAACGCTAACATACTATCGCAAGCAATTTAATTTACACTGAATTAGTGCGGTAATGCTTGTTAATTTTGCTGCGAGTCTGAAATTGAAATCTTTGTAAATGTATTTACAGAATCTTTGTCTTTTAAAATATACATTGTTTGTTAACATAATAACGAGATAAAACGAGATTTGACTCTTATTATTGTATCCAACTCACAATTCGATAGATAAATATCATAATTACTAAAAGCGATGCAATATATCGCAAAATTGTGATAAACATGTGTTTTTCGACGAAAAGTAATGGGATCTACAAACTTCCGAAATGGAATCAGATTTTGTTTTCTTTTCTCGTGTGGTTCAGTGACTAAATTATATACAGGGTGTAACGGAAACAGTATATGAAACCGAAGGGAGGGTGTTCAGTATCGGTAACTGAACCACTTTTGTTCTACGACTTTTCGAATAAAAATAAATTAATGTCTCATACAATCAGCTGACTATGTAAATATTCATAGTCATCGGTAGATACTGAACACCCTCCCTTCGGCTTCATATACCCTTTACGTTACACCTTTAATTGAGAGATATGATTTTTTTTTTAATTAGAGTCGCCCGCCACATGATTTCGTGCTGCGAGTGTTACCACTGATTTGCTGTCGAATGTGCTATAATGTAAAATACAATGTAAGAGCTACGCCAACAAACTGCATTGCAGTTTGGCGACCGATTCTTTGTTAAAAATTAAATAAATAAATTGAAGAAATATTTGAAGTCAGTCCCGAAAAAAAAAAGTCTAGTAGGCTCCGGCAAATCCGGTTTTATCTCGTTAATAAACATTTCTATTTACAATCCTAATTCCTAACATTCATGCAATTCACTCAAGACTGTCTAAATCTCTGTGTAACTTAGCGAGCAAACCCTTGTGATTATAAAGCCTACTCTTAACTTCCTGCTATCGTCAATCATGCATCTCCCTCTAGCTCAACATCTAGTCCTATCACTTACCCTTGATGGAGTGTATCTGGTCTTCCAGGAGTCTGATGCGGTCCCTGGAGAGTTTGTTCTCGGTGACGAGTCGCTCGAGCTCCCTCTGGGCCTCGGTTTTGAAGTCATTGGCGACACGAACCGTCATCAGCAGATCGCTTTGGAACTGTTTCCATTCTGCTTCCTGTTAAATTATACCACTCCGTTTAGGCTCTGTTTAGACAGCGACAACATTGGAAACGAATGGAAATAGGCCAGTATGACCATGAATACGAACAAAACTTCCCATTGGCCAGACTAGTCTGACACAACAGTCAACAATAAAAGTTTCCGTTGGCCAGGCCAGTCTGAACCTCAACGAGAACCAAACTCCCCGTTGACCAGACTAGTCTGACCATCAACAAACGGGAACAAGACTTCCGGTTGGCTAGACTAGTCTGAACCTCAATGGGAACAAAACTTCCCGTTGGTTAGACTAGTCAGACAATCAACCAACGGGAACAAAACTTCCCGTTGGCTGGACTAATCTCGACTATCAAAAAACGGGAACAAAACTTTCAGTTGGCCAAACTAGTCTGACCATCAGTCAACGGGAACAAAACTTCCCGTTGGCCAGATTACCGGAAAACTCGCTACTGCAGGTATTCACACCCGCGACCATGGCAACAACTCATATCCCTCTCCATGACTAGTGTGACCAGCAATCAACGGAAACATAACTTCCCGTTGTACAGTAGTGGTTCCCAAAGTTGTTTGCACCGTAACCCATCTATAAAAGGTTTCATAGTTCGCTGCCCACAATGTGTAACGAAGAAAAAAAGCAGAGGAACAAAACTTACCGTTGAATAGTCTTACCATTATCCAACAGCGTGAACAAAACTTTCCGTTAGCCAAATTAGTCAGCTACTGAAGGTAACCCAGTACCTCTGATTGTATTCTACAGGGTCAACAACTCACGTCTCTCTCCCTGTCCCTGGTGATCTGCGTGATCCGGGTGCGTGCGTCCTGCAGCTGTCGCTCGAGGTCGGCCGCGTGCGCCAGCGCCTCGCCGGCGCGCGACATCAGAGACAACTTCTCCTCGGACGCGACTTGCACCTGCAACCATTGCTACGTTCACACTACATGTGCAATATCGGATTTCACAAGGAGCCAAACGACGGTACCTTCCAAACGAAGGAAAAAGAAGGCCCTGAAGGATAATATTGTTGGTACAGTCGAAGATACAAGGGGCCTCAATAAGGTTGGTACTTCAATGTTAACACTTGCAGTTTTATATCAACTCTTGTGGCACAGGCAATAATAATAACAGAAATTCGAAAATTGACTTGATGATGTGCTTGATAACTTGGTAGGTAACTTATTCGTCTTCAAGTACAATGTCAATTTCTATGACGCAAACAATAAAATAAGACATCATCAAAGTGTGAGTGTAACAAACACATCGATACTGATAGGTACAGTCGTAGACAGAGATAAGTATACAGGGGGCCTCAATAAAGTTGAAATTTTCTCAAAAACTACTAGACCGAATTTAATAATTATTTTACAGTTACATAGTTTTAACTTTTATCTATGAAACAGTGAAAGAATTATTGCAATAGGTCAAGTAGTTTTTGAGAAAATCTCTACCTTAAAAACTCTCCTGTACACCTTTCTCTGTGTTCCACCGTACACAAAATTTGTCGCTTGCTAAAGAATGAATGCCTTCCTAAAGGATGAAATTGTTGGTAACAGCATTTGACAGAGAATGGCATGGAACCACATTTATCCTTTGCCAAATGATAAAACCTTCCAAAGGAATAAATGCCCTCCCAACGGATGAAATTGTTAAAATACCTAGCGTATTTGACAAGCACTTGCATGGAGTCACAACATAATATTATCCCTTACCAAAGGATGAAAACTTCCGAAGGATGAAAACTTCCAAAGGAATGAATGGGGTCCTACTCATACTAATTTATTTCAACCTTAGGTACACGGAACACTTGGTTACGTCATACATTGTATAATGTTGTGATCATACATTTTTAATAATGTATATTATATGGCTATGTTGTATATCGATACAAAGAGGCAGAAAGGCAAAAGCAGTCCTTAGGAAGTTGTCATCCTTTGGCAAGGATGAAATTCAAGTAACTGAACTCTTCGAACCGAATTAGTCTTCTGTGTGACATTTTCATCTGACCCACTCCTCCATAGAGCACGTTAAGCAGTTGGTCCTGGTTGATGTCACGGTACAGATTTGTCGATGCGTGCGCATAGGGTTCTTGCTATACTGCATCTTTATGCAAGCACCCTAAAGCACAGGAGAAGACAATATTGTCTCCGCAGTGACCTGTATCTGCAGCTCGGCCACAGTCTCCTGCATGGCCTTCGCGTCGCCCTGCAGCGCCGCCTTCTCCTGCCGCAGCTGCTCCATCTGGAACTCCAGCTCCGAGATGGTCGACTTGGCGTTGTTACGGGACACCTGCAATATGGACACGTAAACCGAAACCCAAATCAAGTGTCTTATTTTGTAAACAAAAACTACCCTACCCTACTAATTCAAAAATAAATTAATGTCTCATACAAATCGATCAGCTGACCGGTTTCGTACCGGTCAGCTGATCGATTTGTATGGGAAGTCAAAAAATAAATTCGCGAAAATCGAAAAGTCGTAGAACAAAAGTTGTTCAGTTAGCGATACTGTACACCCTCCCTTCGGCTTCATATACCCTTTCCGTTACACCCTGTATATTTTATTTCTGGTTCTTCGAGATGGAATTCGAATTTTATTATTAACAGTCAACATTCAATTACCAATGCATCGTCGTGCAGTTTCCTCGCGTCCGCGTGCGCGCGGTCTAGCTGTCGCTGCGCGTGCGCCAGGCGCTCGGCCAGCGAGTGCGCGCGCGCCTGCGCGGAGTCGGCGTCGCGGCGCGCGGCGGCGGCGGCGGCCTCGGCCTCCGCGGCGCCCTCGGCCACGCCGGCGCGCTCGGCCAGCTGACACAATAACATAGAACTAACCTAATGTACACATCAAAGCAGATAAAATTTAACAATTTGGACTTTAGGCAGTTCTTATCATCTGCGTCGTAAGAGTTGAAATCGTACAGCAAGTATTACCATTGATCTGCTATTGTCTGTCCATGCATGATGGGAATTGAGAGTTTATTTGCAAGGCATTCGACGCAATGAATATTCGACTCAGCGGTCATCAACGATAGAATGAATTTCGATCATTCGACAGGGTTTGGACATTTACTATTTGGTGCCATAGACCAGGATTCACTTTGTACAGTCGAAGACAGAGATAGGTATACAGGAGGTCTCAATAAGGTTGATATTTTCTCAAGAACTACTGGACCGATTTTAATAATTATTTTACAGTACATAGTTTTAACTTTTGTCTAACAGTGAAAGAATTTTTACAATTGGTCAAGTAGTTTTTCAGAAAATCTCAACCTTAAAAACTCTCCTGTACACCTTTCTTTGTCTTCGACCGTACCTAAATTAGTAATAATTGCTCTATGCCTAAATGTATATGTAACAATGACCGCATGCACCGGACTGTCACAGAATGCGTGCCAGTAGAGGGGCAGACCCCGGCTAAGATGTAGGGACGGTCTCCCTAAATACAGTGGATAGTTCCAGAAGGCTAGAACTGGGATCGGTGGAGGAAAAGGGAAGAGACCTTTGCCCAACAGTGGGACAATACAGAATAGCGTGCCAACCTTGGCCTTGGCCGCGTCCAGCAGGTCGCTGAGCGTGGTGATCTGATGCTGCCTGGCCGCGGCCATCTCGTGCGCCGCGCCCGCCTCGTGCTCCCACTGCAGCCTCTCAGCCTCACTACGCTCCAGAGTACCCTCCAACACTCTGAAGACAATGAGTTTAGAAAGATTAGAACACTGGTCTTCCGTTACCGAGACGTACCAGGTTCGATCCCTAGGTCGGCTATGTACAGTCGACAGCAGATCAATGGTAACACTTTTTACTTTTGACAGTTCTTATTATTTGCGTCGTAAGACTTGAAACGGTACTGCAAGTGTTACCATTGATCTGCTGTCGACTGTACACTGAAGCCCAAATGAATGAACAAAATAAGACACGGTTCTCTTGAAAACGGCTGGAAAAGACGGTTGCAAAATTAAATTAATTAATTGAAAATTTCAGCGTATTCGAGATTCTGAATCCATCTTTACACTGAACATTACTGATTAAGTTAATCAGAAAATGTTCGCGAATGACAGTATGGTGAATTTATTGGATAATTTGAGCAAGATTGACGACCGCGATATACCAGGCAAGTGTCTACAGAGAGAACGACCGAGCATTAAGCAAATAATTAACTTTAAGAAAATCAAAGCGATAGTATTCATAAGTATACCGCAACCCAAATCAAGTGTCTTATTTTGTAAACCAATATGATCATCTAATTACATGCTCTGATGTAACACTGAGGAACTGATTGATTGAACCTGTTCATCATTGTATCCTGACCGTGCTCGTGCGCAGGCCGGACAGTCGATTTCTCAGACACTGGACCGAACAGCAGAATGTTAGTAGGGTAGGGTAGTTTTTGTTTACAAAATAAGACACTTGATTTGGGCTTCGGTTTAAATATTAATAGTGTCTTTACCTGACTCTCTCGGCAAGTGATTCATTCTCTTTGGTTTTCTCATCTAGGGCTGCCTTCGTTCCTGTTATATCTGATTCGAGTTGCTCCTGCTTGGTTAGTAAATGTCGCCGCTCCTACAAAAGAATATAGGTTCAAATTATTTGGATCCAAGTTATTGCACTTGTACGGTGGAACACAGAGAAAGGCGTACAGGAGAGTTTTTAAGGTGGAGATTTTCTCAAAAACAGACCTATTGCAAAAATTCTTTCACTGTTAAAATTAGTGAGACATTACTATAAATTATTATATATAAACGGATATAACTCACTTATATTGATGAAGTCGGCAATTAGACAGTTTCGACTAATTTCGACGGCCTTTCTCGTCGAAATCGGTCGAAACTATCGGTCTAATTGCTGACTTTAACAATATAAGTGAGTTACATCCATTTATATATAACTAGCTGACCCCGCGAACTTTGTTCCGCGTTAGAGGCAATAAATGATCAGATTTTTTTCGTCGATTTGTCGACAGGTACTCGACCATTACAGATAGTCAGGAATTTCTCATATAAATCTTCATCATATTTATTTTTAATTTTTTTCCTACTGGAACGGGATAAAAAGTATCCTATGTCCTTCTCCTGGTTCTAAGCTGCCTCCTCACCAATTTTAAGCTAAATCGGTTCGTCCGTTCTTGAGTTATAAATAGTGTAACTAACACGACTTTCTTTTAATAGAAGATAATTTATGAAAAAGTACAGTAGGTACCTTCAATACGGCGAAGAGTTGTTGGTCTGTGTCGCCGGAGACCAGTGTCTCCGGCTCGAGACCTTCGCGGAGCAGCAACTCTTGCAGAGTGTCCACCTGAAAGTAATAAGTTGAAGAAAATAATATAATATAAGTACCTATAGTAAAACAGAAGACTAAGAAAAGAGCGACAGATGCAATAAGTTCTAGATAATGTCAACGACATTTTTAAAAGCATTGGCGACCTTAAAAGTACGGTCTGACATATAGAAAAGAGAGTTTATAAGGTTGAGATGTTCTCAAAAATACTTGTCTAATTTTAGAAATTTCTTTACAATAACATAGCTATAAGAGCATAACTCTAAATTATCTATAAATTTTTTCACAATTAGTCAAGTAGTTCTTGAGAAAATCTGAACCTTGATGTGACATATATCTCTGTCTTCGTGGTTAGGTACAGCTAACAGCAGATCAAGTGTAACAAATTATTATATATAAACGGATATCACTCACTTATATTGTTGAAGTCGGCAATTAGACCGACAGTTTCGACCGATTTCACCTTGAAAAAGACCGTCGAAATCGGTCGAAACTGTCGGTCTGATTGCCGACTTCAACAATATAATTGAGTGATATCCGTTTATATACAGGGTGTAACGTAAAGGGTATATGAAGCCGAAGGGAGGGTGTTCAGTATCGGTAACTGAACAACTTTTGTTCTACGACTTTTCGATTTTCGCGAATTTATTTTTTGACTTTTCATACATTTCGTACCGGTCAGCTGATCGATTTGTATGAGACATTATTTATTTTTATTTTTTATTCGAAAAATCGTAGAACAAAAGTTGTTCAGTTACCAATACTGAACACCCTCCCTTCTGCTTCATATACCCTTTACGTTACATCCTGTATAATAATTTCAAGTGTAACACTTTCGACTTTTGACCGTTCTTAGTATATGCGTCGTAAGATTTAAAATCGTACTGCAAGTGTTACCATTGATCTGCTGTTGTCTGTACCACATGTTATCTACCTTTGTACGACTATCCTCTAGTTTCTCAGTCTGCCGACACAGTGACTCCAATAGGACCTGCTTCTCTTCGGCCAGTCGTTCGTTCTCGACCTGTGCGTCCACCAGCTGCGATTGGAGGTCAGACAACTCCTGTATTGTCGCCTGAAGCTCTTCGTTTGTACTGAAATGTAATGGGGTCTTCATTGGTCAATACAATAACTGTACTGTATGTACTTAAATAATATTATTTGCTAAAATTGTGCCATGTACTCATTGATGGGTCGTGGAGTTACTTTTAATTATTAAATTCAAAGTTACTTAAATAAACCGCCTCAACGTTCTCCGCATCACCAAAGGTTCATCATCATCATCAGTCTATTTATATTGCCCCACTGCTCGGGCACAGACCTTCCCTTACATCGAGGGAGCTGGGGCAACGATCCACCACGCGGGCCCAGTGCGGGTTGGCGGATTTCACATGCCTTAGATTTTTTTTCTTCTACGACATGCAGGTTTCATCACGATGTTTTCCTTCACCGTTTTGAGAGCACTCGGTAAATGTACGTAAGTTTTTCCGTCGAAAAAACCGAGGATAACTCATTGGTACATGGCTGCCTTGGCTGGGAATCGAACCTGGGACCTCCATATTGCAAGTCCATTGACCCAACCACTGAGCCACCGAGCTCGTCACCAAAGGTTAACTGGTAGAAAATGCCGCAAGGCATTAAGTTCGGCTTTATACAGTTTAATGTGTAAAAAGTTTAATAATAACAAAACAAAAAACGTGTTCAGGTGCTGCTGCGGCTGCCGCGTTGTTGTAGCGCATCTGGCATGTTCACGGAGGCGCGCATTGATGGTTTTCCTGCAGTAGTGCACAAGATACGCGCCTCTTTAGCTTTACCTGTAATGGTGCTCTTCCATCTGTTGTATCCTGTCCTGCAGACACGCGACCGACACCTCGCTGAGAGACGACGACGAGTGCTTGTCCCATTCAGGGGTGCTGGCATCGCCGCTGTCACCTTCGCCCTGGAAGTGAGCCCGAGGTGTTTCATGAGGAAGAAGCTTTTTCATCAGGAAATATAAACAGAAAGACTGGAATTTGATTATTTATATATCTTGTTAACAGCTGGTCGTGTTCTGATCGAGGAGGATACTGGTACTTGGTTTCCCTGAGTTGCAGTGTACAGTGCGCGAGGCGTAAGCTCAGGTTTGCATTCGTGTGAGTGCACACAGATAGTGTAGAGTGATATTCGGCCTGAGGCGCGGCGCGTCCTACGCATACAAATACAAACGCAACAAAATAAACCCTGCCGCGCACGCACCGCACTTCACCTCTTGTACCGCTATCACTCACACAAATATAAACCTGAGCTTACGCCTCGCGCACTGTACCAATGATGCTATGCCTGACATCGTCCGGGAAAGGGATTCTATATCCATAGAGGAAGGGATGTGCTTTTTCTCAAGTGGGAGAAGTTAATGGCAGAACAATAGTTCTGCCATTTAGCTTCGTTCGATTTTCTGTAGTGATTTCCATAGTTGACTGCGTAACGTCGTTTAACTAATAGCTAACGCACAACACAACGGCACGGCGCCTGTGGACGACACCGTCCGACAGCGGGCACCGGTGGACGATTGTTTTCAACAGGTACTCTCAATTGAACAAAGATGTCACTATGATGACTGCTCTCACGATTATCAAAGAAAAGAAGCAGAAAGAATGATTTATAGGTCTATTAAGTATCTACGCCGTGACTCACGTGGTGCGCAAGCGCAATGGACGCGGGCGCGGATGAGTGCATGCGGCGCGGCGCCGGCGCGAGCAGCAGCTGCCGCTTCTCGCTGTCGGAGAGCGGCGAGTGCGCGACGCCGCGCAGCCGCGCGCGCAACGCTCCGTTCTCGTCCGCTAGACGCTCCATAGCCGACTCGCGTTGCACTTCCAGGCTCTAGTGGGTAGGAATATACTTGAATAAAAAGGTGAAGGAAGCAGTGACGATGTAATTTCACACAAAAATAGTTCTTGGTAATTTAACATACTTTCGTAAAGGTGTTTGATTGTTTTAAAGTAAATTGTCCAAAATAACTGAAAAGAGTAGCTAGTGTGGGGGAGTCTTTCGAGCATCGACGTCTTGTCAGCGCCCTCGAAGCGTCGACGCGACGCTTGCGCGGCTTCGAGCGTTGTCGTCCAAAGGAATGTAAAATGAAAACGTGAAGGACGAAAACGCTCGAAAGACGCTGTTTCCGCGCCGCCGCGCGGGCGTCGGGTCGACGCTGCGCTGGCGCTGGCGGGACGTCGACGCTCAAGGGACTCTAGCGGGGGTCTCTTAGGCTGCGATTCAAGACAGTTTTGAGTACTCTTATCTCCATAAGACGGCCTGGGTTTAATGTCAAATAGATACAGGCTGCGTCGGCGGCTTTGGTATTTAGACTGCATTACCAATGTCAAACGTCCATTTGACATTTGCAAGTGCGACCTCATTGAACTCGAAACTGCGACGTCCTTGAGCTCAAAACTGTTCTTCAATCGTGGTTAACGCATACCTTCAATCGCTCCAGTTCAGCTCGTAGTCGGTCCGACTCGGTGACCCGTTCCAGTAGTTCCTCGACCTTGGTCTGCAGCTGAGCGCGTTCCATGGCGCTGGCTTCCAGTTCACGTCTCAGGGACTCTATTTCTCGCGCCCCTGATGCCAACGATGCCTGTAACGATAGTTACCCTTGTACAAAGAGTCAAATTGGAAAATTGGACATGAATGATGCAATTCATGTAGATAAGCATTTAAAAAAATTGAATACAAGCCTGAAAGGTGATGTAAGATGAAGATTGAAGACTCACTTATTGAATAACAATTGTCTTATATGGACTTTTACCAGAAATTAACCGTCTTTAATTTCTGAAGACATGCCTTAATTGAGTTTTATACTTCTACATCTGAATAAGCTTGAGTCGAGATTCATAGACAGTTTTGAGCGCAAGCAAGTCCATAGACTTTTGATAGTTGTAAGAGCGAGCTCACACTAAGCTCATTTCATTTCAGCTCATGCTCATAAATGTCTCTGAATGTCTCGGCCTTAAAGACAATTGCTGAACAGGAGTCGTACTCACCTCAGATGGTATTCTAGGCCTGAGTTCGACCTCCTGGAACCCCGGCATGTGTTCCGCGTTCAGAGTGACCGGCAAACTGACGTATTCCTGCGACCCCCTCTCATCTACGGAGCCCAACTCCTCAGCGCTTCCATAATCATGCCTCTGCTCCTCATACTCGCCTTCCCTCAACTCGGGGTCTTCTAGAACTGCATTGTTGTTGCCAATGTCCTTCTTCTTGTGCGCTCTGTGTATCTTCTCCTTCGATCCGAAGATCTTTGTGGACTTTTCTCTTGCTGGAGCAACTTTGTGGTGTTTTGAGTCGAGAGAGGAGACCGAGGGGGCCCCTTTCAGGGTGCCAGGCTCCTGCTTTCCCTGGCTGGGTCCTCTACGGAATAATGATTTGAACTTCATCATCTTGACGAGTTATTTCATGTTCGTTTCGTTGTGTATCACTGATCGAATAGTTTATTCATAGTTCGTATCGTAACGGTCACTTTGTTTTATTTGCGTGATCGGAATTAGTTATCGTGTCAGTATATTAAAACTGTTGATGATTAATTATTAGAGATACGGTTCCTAAGTTGAGTACTAATAAGGATCTAGCTTTGTGCTAAGTGGAAATTAAGAAAATGAAAACGGATCCAGTAAAAATGAGAAAGGTAGGGATAGAAGTTTCAAGTCAGCAGTTGTGTTACTATAAAACCAATGTTTTTAACACAACCAGATTATACCTAGGGTCCCAACGCGTTCCCGATTTGGAATCGAACACAGAACCTAGGTGTAGGTACTATACCGACAAGTTCGTATTGTGGGAAAGACAACATATATATCTGATAAATAAGTAAATCATTATTTAACTAAACGACTCAATATTAATAATAAGTTAAGTATTTGTAAGCACGTAGGGAAGTACATGTGTTGAAGTCACAATTGCAATAACAGGTCTACTCTATACTCGGTGGGTTGACTCAACTAACCATTGTATGACGCGCAATGCCACCACAATACGTAATGTTTATAATGTTGAAGTTACAGCCTCGTATCCACTAACACTAGGCTATCATATATATATATACTATACTTAACAGGTACATTGAACATGTCCATAAAAATATATAATCATCTTCCAAATGAAATAAAAAATGCAACTAATGAAAAAACATTCACACGACTGCTAAAACAACACCTACATGCTAAATGCTATTACAGAGTAGATGAATTTCTAAATGAGAATAAACAATCGCTACCTACTACTTCTTAGTTATTGCAAATTACATTATATTTGAACAATAAATGTCGTATCTCTCTTGTATTGCTGTGCCTAAACAAAGTCCATAAAGAACATTGTAACATTTTAATGTTAAGTATGTGAACATGTGTATTATAACTTATGGAATGCAATAAATATATTGAGTATACATTTGTCACGCGACATATAGCACAACATGTCGCTCATCATGTTGAACAACAACGATCTATAAATCTAGTTTATCTTACGATTTGGTTTAGCAATGTTGCACGGAACCCTAAGTGCGAGTCCGACTCGCACTTGGCTAGTTTTTTTCTACTTATTATTATTTGAGTAGTTTCGTCTCATTCATTAACGGAACAGACAGATTAATTAATACAAGGTCTCAAGTTTCCCACCATCTAACAGCAAATACCTAATTAGTATTTTAAATGTAAAACCTCATTAAAGCACCGAGAACCACTAACGATATCAAGACCTGTATCACAACTATAATCTAGACTTATATTAAACCAATTAAGTTACCTAAGGTAACCTACCTGGTATATATTTCAAAATGAAAAGAAAATTTTGTTCTTAAAACTAGACCATTACTCATTTAAGGGCCTTCCATGAGCCAACTAGCGCCGCCAATCTTGAAAAAATAATATCTTCCAATTTAATCAATTTTATTAAAAAAGCTATTTACGAAATGTTTATTAGGATGAATACTATTTTTCAATATACAATACATGGCATAATTGCGATAAGCTAAGTTGTAGTTCACAAATGTGCCAAAAACGGCCGTTTTTTCGCAATTATGCGAACTACAACTTACCGAAATTGAATCACGTTATAAATAAGCATTTAAAAAATAGTATGTATTTATCGTAAAAAACATTCTGTAAATAGCTTTTTTAATAAAATTGATTATAGTGGAAGATATTATTTTTATAAGATTGGCGGCGCTAGTGGCTCATGGAAGGCTCTTAAAAATAGAATCCTGAGTTAAAAATTCTACCATCCAACCCTATGCATTTTAAACTCAATTACCCCACAACGTTCGTCAGTTTAGCCGTAATCCCTCACATTTTACCGAGGACATGCACCGGTGCGTTCCTGTTTCGCTAGTCATTATAAAATTACAGTACGTGTTATTCTATCGTGGCCGCCAAGTTTACGTAAACCTAAATGCAACTGCACTGTCATTCATTCCTGCTACAACGCAGACGCCTCCTTTAGCGACGATTAAAATTAGCGTGCGTCCTCTACAATCTATTTATTTTGAGCTAACGTTGAGAGTTCTAAAAGTAGTGCCACCCTTTTTGCAACTTTGCTGTATGAAAGGAAGGTAGCGTTTTTAGATCTGTCAGATATACGAGTAGGTTAGTTTTAAAAGCGCACACCAGAATTACCTATACCAAGATAGTTTACACTTAGGCTTAGTCACTGAGTTGTAAACATATTGTAGTATTACTTATTAGTTCAAATAAAGATATTTTTAATAATAAATACATTTTGTACCGCTCCTTGTTTGTACCGATTAATAAAATCATTGTTATCAAAATACCGAAATGGGAACGGCTGCGGGCCCGCACCCACCCACTCTCCCCTCATGCAAATAGTTAGGGGAACGAGGGGAGACGCCATCCTTTGTGTTCTATAGGTTTTATCAACATAGAGCAGATAGATGCCCTTTTTGAGTAATTGAATAGGGTGTGGACACGGACGCCTTAATTGGGCTTTATATTTTTTTCTACTCATCATTTTAGGTGAATTGGTACATATTAGTCTTGCCAGACAACAAAAGTTGCCCATAGAATCAGAAAACTGAACTGGCAGTGGGCTGGACACATCTGTCGTAGAACCGATAACCGGCGGCGCTAGTTGGCTCATGGAAGGCCCTTAACATTAATCATCATCATTGTAATTGTAATAGATACTTAAAGGTTTTTAAATAAAGGATAATATCGACTAAAACGACGATATCATAGATTTTATTATCTTCATAAATAAACATGGTCTAGATTAGCAGATAAGTTTGTTATGAAATGAAAACTAGCAAGGTCGAGTCATTATTATAATAATGTTTTTTTACATAAGTAAGTAGAAGTAATAATTTTCAATGTGGCAGAAAAATATAAATAACATACAATTTAGTGACGTAAACTAATCAATAGAGACTTTTCGATTAAAAAATAATGCGGCAAATATGGCAGACCAACTAGATTACCACCTAAACTACGACAAAGATTGGGTTTAAAAAATCTGAATACCTACCTACCCGTCACTTTATAGTAGGTACGACAAACCAGTGGGGTGAAATAAAACACAAGTCTAATAGACATATAAAAAATCATCTGTAAAATATAAACGCACTATATTCTACCTGCTAGGTAGGATCTATTTAAACCATTTTTATATATAATTTATTTTTACTTCGAACAAATCTTTTTATTGTCGAAAGAGCTAATATTTAATAATAATCTAATTATGTCTGAGCATCGAGATATCTCGTCCAGAACCTAATAATTCGCTTAATTTATTTTTTACATTTGTAGATTGTTAGTTAAGAAAGTTAAGATAGTTTAGTGTTAATTTTTTTTTGCAACATATAATATATAAATACTTTTAAAGAAACTTAGCGATAATTATGATTGATATTTTAAATTGCGTCCTAGTAGATTTAGATTTATTTATTTCACTTTTACATAATAATAAGCATTATGTCAAATATAGTCTTATTTTTAAACCATAATTAAACCTAGTGATGGTAAATTGTAAATCGTCACCTAACCCCCAAGAGACAAAACCCAAGTCATCTCCAATTATAGAGCTAGTGAAGGTTAACTATATTTAGACCTGTCTCGTCTTCACTGCACCGTATACGGTGCCGGTTTATGACAAAAGTTAGGTACATCATGAACTACGTTTTGAAAATGGAACGTTTAGATTAGAGAATAGAGAACGGGACTTTAAAAAAAAGCTTATAGCCCTATCAATCCTCTCGCTTATCTCACACCAAAACAGCTTTTGTCTTGTCTGCGATATAGACTTGAATTGTGTGATTAAATATTTAAAAATCATAACGTAAAATACCTACCTACCTGTGTTTGCTAATAGTGTATAAGAGAATGGGAGTTTTTGAGAGACAGTTTCAGTTTCAGTTATTCAGTCAGTAAGAAAAGTAAGTTTAGAGAATGAGACTTTTTAAGAAAAGTACGTTTAGACAATGGTTTTTTTTTATAGAAAAATAGCGTTTAGAGAATGGTAGGTGTTTTTTAAGAAAAGTACGTTTAGAGAATCGAGTTTTTGAAGAAGGGACGTTTTAACAAAGGGACTTTCGGATACCACTTCATTTTTATCACTTACTGTCAGTAACAATTTATGTTAATCATTATTAAAATGAATAAATGTATCTTTATTAGGTATTTATTTCAACAAGACACGATTTTCCAAACATTGATGCTAGCGCCTAATTAGCTAAATCACCCACTAAACTCTCCATAAAACAACTTTCTGTCCAACATTTATGTCAGTTGCCTACTTATTTAGTTGCAATTGAAAAGCATTAAAACGTTCGATCCAATCGCTACTATAGCTAGGACAGACCGTAGGGTGAATGACCAGCCGTGGCCGCGGCCTACGGAGGTCGCCAACAATTCCAATATGGCATCTGGTGGACATAGTTTACCAATAATGGCGTTTCTATTCTAATTTTAACATCTTCGAGATAAATTGATGGTTCCTAATCAGGTGTGGACAATAGCAGATCAATGGTAACACTTGCAGTAAGATTTCAACTCTTATGACGCAGATAATAAGAACGGTCCAAAGTGTAACAACAGTTGATGTACTTGTGTACGTACAGAATCTCAAAAAATCTCGGAAAGCAATTGAAAAATAGGCATTCGAATTGAAAACCGAGAATCTCCACATACAAAGTCAAATTGTGGACAACACAAGCAAGATTTGACCTCACGTGACTCTTACTAATTACTTATAGTCTAATTACCTATACCGCAGCCCAAAACAAGTGTCTTATTTTGTAAACAAAAACTACCCTACTCTGCTAACATTTTAAGCTGTTCTGTGGTTATTGCATAGTTATTTTAACATTATTAGACCGGATTACTTTATTTTCACAATGACGAACAGGTTCGATCAATTAGTTCCTTCAGTGCTACATCACAATATGTAATTAGACGATTATGACTGCAATAATATAATATGGTATTATTGCAGTCATGTGAATAGTCAATGTTCGATATTCCAATTATTATTTAACACCAGAGATATTAATGGTCAAAGTTATGCGTCATCCTTTTTTGGGAAAACGAACATAGGGAGTTTGTATGTATACAGCAGGCCAAATCAAGTGTCTTATTTTGTAAACAAATATGATCGTCTAATTACATATTGTGATGTAGCACAGGTATTTTAAGCACAAAATTGCACAACATACCATTACTTTAGTAAGCATTTCTATATCCGTGCAACTTGGCACAACACCTTAGAGAAAGGCACCGAGGGAAAGAGCCATTGATGTTAACCGAAGCCAATACATGGAGGTAAATGAACTATAGTACTTATAGAAACAATCACACAACACGACCTACAAAGGTCGGTATGGGCTTATGGGGTCACATGCAAGCCCGTTTACCTTACTGTAATGACTCAATGCATGCTTGTAATTTTATATTTAACAGCACAATTCGTTAAAATGTCATTAAATGCCACTTAATTTAGTAGACGGAAGAAAACTCTACCAATGAGTGACCTGGATTTGAACCCGAGTATCCGAAGCCCAGTGTCTTAACTACAGCAACCCAGCTTTTCTATAATTTCCTTGTCCCTTAATTCTTAATAAATAGAAGAATTAAGGGACAAGGGCCGCTCCACCTTTTTCTTTGCACAGAGGATCTCGCCGTCCAGCGAGGCAATGCAGCCAGCCAGTATCATATGGTCACCTTTGGTCAGGGTGTACTTACTTTTTGACGAGCCTCCTAGACTCCTAGGCAATTAAATTGTATTTTTTGATTGTTAGATATTAATTGTGACATTTTATTCGGTAATAAATACATAATTATTTGTAATAAAAAAAATATAAGTAGAAAGGGATTAGGGGACAGAAAATAATGGCATGGAGGATCGCTGATATAGACGACAACATAGAACGGGATAGATACGGGAAGACCGATTATGGTTAAGAACTATTTGACCGAATTTAAAAATTCTTCCACTAATATACTTATAGTTTAGAGCGCTATGTAAGGTAAATTAATTTTAAAAATTTATCGTATTTTTAGAAAATGTCAACCATAAAAACTATTCTATACACCTTTCTCTGTGTTAGACCGTACCATCTCTCTTAACGCTCTTAACAATAGGTTAATTAATCACATTCTAAGTTCTAGCTACAGTTAAACACTTAGCTGAGACAGTTGATAGTCTAGTTAGGAAGTAAGTGTAGTGAAAGAAGGTCAAAAGAAAACGTTGCAATGCAAGGTTATGGGCCCAGATACTTTCTCCCCACTGGCAATGCCCATTCGCATCCGAAACCCGTTCGGGTTTTGCAAGCGCATTCTAAAGTGCGTTACTGCGCAAGAGTTGAATTAAATCTATGATTACTTGGTAAACTATGTGAAGTACTAGTTTCTAAACTTATTGCTACCTACATAGGTCGATTTAATGCATGCGTACGAATTCTAAGGCTGAACACATTAAAAAGCAGCGCAAAGGCAAGGCAGCGGCAATAGTTGTATGTAATGTACGAAACTATGAAAAATGACAGACTGAACGCCGCGCGTTTGCCGCTCCCTTGCTTTGCCGCTGACGCTCCGTTCAGTCTGTCATCTTTCATAGAGTTTCATACATTACAACGACTGGCGCTGCCGTTCCGCTACCGTTTTTGTTTCAGCCTTTAGTATAAATTCTGTAAACGATGAGCGCATAGAGACGAAGCGGGGGACAGGGGTGCCGTATTAAAGAGATGCGTCCATGTCGATAATATCTCTAGGTCACACGTGTCGCGAAGCAATTTTGCGCTCGTGTCAGACACGAGCGCCCTCCTGTTACAGGTCTATGGGGTAAGTGGTCTGTGCCCACAGCCGATACCAAAATTTTTAGTGCAACACATTTTAGCCTATAGTCTATAATCTATATTGATAAGATAACTTGTATTGAATGACAGGTCTTCGTTAACTTCATTATTATGGAGAGGGGATAACACACAAACAAATTAGTACTACTGACGCATTCACAGAAGCATAAACTATGAATAAATAAGAATGCAACGAAGTGTAGGAATGGAAGGGCACCGCCTATTGTCTGACATTAAAGTATAGCCCATGGAAATGTAATTTTGAAGGCTCAAATCAAATTAGTACCTATTGTCAACGCCATAAGAATTTTTTTTTTCATTCATTCATGTATCGATCTAAACCGAAGCCTAAATCAAGTGTCATTTTGTAAACAAAAACTACCTACCAACATTTTATGCTTTTCTGTGATTATTGCATAGTTATTTTCACGTTATTAGATCGGATCACTTTGTTTTCTTCAAAATAATTAGCAGGTTCGATCAATCAGTTCCTTCAGTTACATCACAACAGGCGACCTTATTTGTTTACAAAATAAGACATTTGATTTGGGCTGCGGTATAGGTACGGCGGAACACAGAGAAAGGTGTACAGGAGAGTTTTTAAGGTTGAGATTTTCGCAAAAACTACTTGACCTATTGCAAAAATTCTTTCACTGTTTGATAGATAAAAGTTAAAACTATGTAACTGTAAAAGAATTATTAAATTTTGTCCAGTAGTTTTTGAGAAAATCTCAACCATATTGAGGCCCTCTGTATACTTATCTCTGTCTTCGACTGTATCTATCAGTATTGGTGAGTTTGTTACACTCACACTTTGATGATGTCTTATTTTATTGTTTGCGCCATAGAAATTGATATTGTACTTGAAGACGAATAAGTTACCTACCAAGTTATCAAGCACATCAAGTGAATTTTCGAATTTCTGTTATTCTTATTGCCTGTGCCACAAGAGTTGATATAAAACTGCAAGTGTTAACAGTTGAAGTGCTGTCGACTGTTCTCGGTCTGGGCACGAAGGCGCCGACGCATTCATTATTCGAATTGTTACAACACAATGCTAGGAATAAATATGTGAAGTACCTATGTACGTATAAGCTTCCAACTTGTTTAATATTGAATTCTTGTGGCGCTGCATTATTTATTAAGTGTTAAGTCAGCTAACTAGGTGTGTTATATTATATTACCTATGTCGGAAATATACCAATGAGTTAGGTACCTACTTAATTTCGGTTTTTCGAAATAGGTAACAAGTGGCCATTGATCTCCTATAAACAACTAGATACAAAGGTCTTACTAATACAATTTAAAAAACGTCCAAATAAGGGTCCATAGTTAACGTCCAAATAATGTCTAATAAAGCAAAAGAGGTCCATTCATCCGTTTGGACCTTCTTTGCGCTCGGACATTTTTAGAAGGCAGACTGTGTATCTAGTTGTTTATAGGAGATCAATGCAAGTGGCATTGACTTTCGTTAACGCTAATAGACTAGAAAGAAAAATATATGGGTTTATATTTACTTGCGTACTTATACATCTCTCGGCTGCACATCACATGGATTATTCTTGTGTATTTAAAATATGAGAGGCATTAAAGGGGCGTAGAATGAATTATAAAATCTAAAGACTTCAACAATTTAGGTATAAATAAAACAAAACAGTCCAAGAGAGCATTCAAAATAACCACGAATTACCACATGTGTTTAATTAACGCGATGAGTAATGTAATGCCAGTGAATTCGGAACCATAATCCAATGAATTATCAATATCACACAATTGAATTACAGAAATGATAGTGTTATTATATCTTGTTGTGGTCGGCATCCTTGGGTGACAGTTGGGCAAATACGAGACGATATTGAATACAGCTTATTGGTCGAAGAGTTGACGTCAGTGGTAGCGATTATGTGAGAGAGTACCTAGGTACGGTGGATCATAGAGAAAGGTGTACAGGAGTTTTTAAGATTGAGATTTTCTCAAAAACTACTTGACCTATTGCAATAATTATTTCCACTTCCACCGTACCTACTTCCTATAATGTCGGATTATGTGCATTGGATGTCCCTATAAAAAAAAAGTGATATTACCTACCATACCACACTCTCCGACCGGAGTTTGTCAAGTCTGAAAATTATACTAAGGTACTGAAACTGATTCTTAGCGTAAATTCAAGGTTCCTTAATTGAGCATAGGGTCGTACTAATTCTCACCTATTATCTCGAATGAACATTCACGATATGGACTGGATTGAAAATCATTCAATGAATATTTGAAATACGATATTTGCAGTAGTAACATCCTTGATAACCGCAAAAAGACTCTCACACACAGGTGCGAAATTGCGACCGGAATACCGATCGACAATACCGTCTCAATAGTGATGAGATTAGGGTTGCGAACAGGGTACCGACCGCGAAGTTTAATCGCATTGGTTATCGTCCTCATTTTGATACATTATATTAACCAAATTAATCTAAAGTGCTCTAAAAAGCTGGCGATGAGGTTCGCATCGCAACCCATCACGCCATGGCACACGGCACGGTACGTAGGACGATGGTAAGCCGTTTTGATGCTATGAATGCTGCAGATGGAATACCGTCATGTCTGCCGAATGGGAGACGGGCGTTAGTACCTATATTTATATGTGATGATGAAACAATTACTGCGTTTCCTTATTCTTTATTAATAAATATATATATAAATATGTATATATTGTTAAAGTTGTAGTAATGTATTGTGTCCATGTGTAAAAATGAAGACGACTGCAAATACGTTTGAAATTAGCGGCCGATACCCAGTATTTCGCAGATGTGTGTAAAGTTTCTTTCAAAAGGCAGCGTTTCTTGTTCTTGCTTTTTACGGGACTGTCAAAATGAGATTTTGTTTTGTTTATGTTGTATGTCGGTTCCTTTATGGCCTCATGTAGCCTAAACGACTTGATTTTACAATATCAGACTCAATGAGCTCTCTATTCAACTAAGATAAACCGCGCTAATGGTAACGGTAATCCCAACCGGTCTTTCGCACATGTATGGGAGAGCCATAAACCTGGGATTACACAACCAGTTGCGTATTACCAGTTTTGAAAGTATTCCTAACATTTTGCATAAAAGATCCATACCTAATGAGCCCCACAAATATTGTTATCGGCAAATTAATCTTTAGATAAGATAAGATCCATTTGCATAACGTTATAATATTGAATAATGCGCTTTGTACTACTTCCGGTGATACGTAACTCTATCCTTCGGGCGAGTTGCGCCAAACGTACTAAAAACGTAGATTAAATTTTTTATACACATTACATTGTAGGTACAGTCAAGCCAAGTGGCATTTACTTTCGTAAACTCTAGTAGAATATAAATAAAAATGCATGGGATTGACATTTTTGCTTTTTCGTTTTAGCAACACAGCTTATTCTTGTGTGTGAAATAAATTACCTGTATAGGTACGAACTAAGATACGAATGCTAAGATTGTGACGCCAAAATCGTGGCTTTCTTCTCGTTGTGATAGCTTAAAAGTAGGTAGGTAATTCGTCATATTTTGTGTGACGCCATTATCGGTCGTTAACACCTACGTTAAACCAACTAATTAACTAGGTAGGTTAATGTTACATCTAGGAAGGTATAGGTTAGGTTAGTACCTACTTAAATATTTTTTCCATAGGTTTACCTAGATAGGTTTATTTATAACGCAAAAGAGTAATTAGAAGAGGTAGGTGTTTGTTACTTATGTACCTATTATGATTATTACGAAGAGGGGAAAAAACAAGATCACTATCAGATCTAGACGTGCTGGCTTGTACCGATAATCGTGATTTAAATTAGTAAGCCATTGATTAAGGTTTTCCGCTGGATTTCGCTGGCGTGGCACGATGGTTTAGCAAATCAAATTAAGCGACCGTTTACCAGTTTTTATCGCTACGAGCCGCTGATAGAAGGGCAACTGTACGACGATAGGGTTTTATCAGAGTGTTAGCCACTAATCGCGTGTTAAAGTGTAATCCGTGGTTGGCCATTCAACCCTATTTAATTTACTTATGTAGGTATCCTCCTAGCACCAGAATATAATTAAGCGCTAGCTAACCCAGTCATTGTTTTAGTGCAAGCAATTAAGCTTCTATTATGATTACAAATTAGGATTGAGTGTGATTTAAAAATTAAACGGCGGATTAAAATGGAATCCATGACTTAAATCAACAGCCTGCCATAAACATCATTTAAAAATTAGACCACCGTGTAAGCCTACGGTCCCTTTCTAAGTTTTTTAACGAAGTGGGAAAGGGACAACAACATTAGGTTAACTAGAGTGCCTATTTGGTACGAAACAATATAAATAAAACGCCATACTTTTTGTCATTCCACTCGGGCGGGAGTAAGACACTTAACTTTTTTAGTGTAACTGGCCCTATGCTTATTGCTGTAAGCTTTTCTATAACACTCGTCTATTCCGAACGCAATTAGAAGTTTGTTAACTTTCACATTTCTATAACTTAGCACCAAGCTAGAGCATCCTGTCAGTCAATGAAAAATGAGAAAGGCAAACGCCATCAACGAGGATAAGTACTTTGAAGTGACTCAGTGAGTTTAATTTTTAACAGCTGTCCATACATCGAACTATGCAACGAAACAACACCACAACCAAATTCGGATCACAGAAACTTGTACACGTCACTAAATATGCACAAATTAACTACACACCATCGTCCAACGCTTACACAATTCGTTTCGTTTACGTGTAAATAAAATAAAGTAACTAAAATAAAATAAAAAAGTTTATAAAACACACCGGCCAAACGGAACGACATCCGTGGCCCACCGAACAAAACCAACTTGTCGAGTTCTCAAAAAAAGTCACCGGTGTTGCAAGATTAATTTTATAATAACAGCAAACTTTTTAACAGAATATTAAATGAATTTATGTAAACCTCACCCTCAGTTCTGCTTATCAAAATGTACTGAGGGGTGACCGCGACTTCAATCGTTATGGTTATCGTTTTCATTTTAACACTTGAACGATATACATTGCTGCGTTTCGTTATCGTTTGTTAAAACTTGCAAAAACATAGCAGCAATGTATAGCGTCCATGTGTCAAAATGAAAGCGATAATGATAACGATTGGAAGTCGCGGTCACCCCACTGATTGTCCCATGGCAGATAAATCTACAATAAACTATAGCAATCTACGCCCTATTACCGTATCTAGTAAAGGCCCTTTAATACCACTATGACAGAAATAATTTGAGATTTCTAATGATCAAATATTCTTACTGAGCTTTTACTATTACCTATCCGTGCTATTAAAAATAATAAAACAGATGTGCATATATTTATAATTAAATTATCCGGATTATGGATGAGTAGGCAACCCCACATTCAACGGGCAAGCGACGAAAAAGGCATGTCTTCCATTTCTTTCTACTACACCGCTAGATTTAAAACACATCCTTCTTTAGGAGTCCTCAAACATTGAATAGACATTTTAATTCAATCGCTTAGTACCTTGAGCAAAACATTACACGAGTGTGAAGAGAGCGGCTAAGGACCGCCTGTTCTCACAGATAAGGTAGGCAATAGGTATGCCTGTATGTGAGAATAAGACAGATATATTGTGGATGCAACGTTACCTCCATCACGTGCGTGACTCAATCAACACCTTTGGTTCTGGTTGCTATGTAACTTTAAACAATATTGCTTTACGATAAGATTTCTATTTCAGTGACAATTGTTTCTGGATGGAATTTGTTTACATTTCAGAAACATGGCGGGAGAATTTGAATTAAATTATTCAATCAGTGATACTTTTCGATGACAAAAGAAAACAAAATTAGTTTAAATATAAATATTAATCTTACCTTAGAGGAGGTGTAACTGTCTTTCGGACAATTTTGCCTTCAGTCGTCCAAACATCGTTGTTGTTTATATTTTTCGTCAATTTCAGTTTATCTCTATCAGTTTTAGGCTTCAAAGATGACGGCACAATGCTGCCAGACTCTTTCGCTTGCGGTCTTGGAGGCGCATTCGACTTTCTCACTATTTGTAGGACCACATTTGGACTTTTCAAGTCATGAGATGTTTTAGGTTTACTAGATTCGATAGTTTTCGGTTCTTGAGAATATGTGAGTGGTCTAGGACGATTCGATTTCTCAATATCGGTTTTATCTGGTTTTTTGACTGATGGTTTGCTTATTAGACCCCTTCTTGATTTTGGCTTCGGTATTGGTTCGGGATCTGACGCTAAAATTTTACGAAAATAAATAAATGGCAGAGGAGTCGCATAATTTTATTATCGCGACACACGTGGAGTCTGCTCGAAAAAAGTCTGAATTTCACATCTTTTATTTATAAATAGACATTGCCTACTTACCTAACAATGAGAATGATAAAAGGTTTTTCCATATTTTTTTAAATAAATGAAATTAAGTAAAGAAAGTATTAATAATTTTTCCTACCAATTTTTTTTAGCATACGTATCAAAGTGTGATTCAATCAAAAATTTAATATTTTAAATCGTTGCTGTGATAACAATTTATATGGGTGCAGGCAGACCCCTAACTCGTCTTTAAAAAGGTATTAAGTACTTACCTACATTATTTCTTGGGTTCTATAAATAAATTACGTGGAAGAAAGTACTTAAGATATCCGGAAATTCTTACCTATCCTAGGTCTATTTCTAGTTACAGGTTTGGTCTCCGCGCTGCCTATTTTGCTAACTTCTTCGACGGAATAGGACGAGAAGGCGGCAGGTACCGCCTTTATTCGAGAACTGAAGGTTGCCTTGAAGAAATTCGCCGATAAGCCTCTCCGGACTTGAGAACTTTGCGGTTGCCTGGAAAAAGAAAAAAAAAGAGAATTCCATCAGGGGACACCCGGGTTTGAACCGGGGACCTCTCGATCTGCAGTCGAATGCTCTACCACTGAGCTATATCCCCGACGGTCGGAGTGTCGAAAATTGTGTTTATATTGTTGGCATTAAAGAGCCCTCTACAAAAACATAGTGAACTCACACCGAACTACTAAGTTCGTGATCTTTTCAGTAGATGGCGCTAGTTTTTTCATTTGGCGCCAAACTCCAAAGCAAGCACGCAAACTTCTAATCAAATCATGTGCGCGCAAAATTAGTGTAAAAATTATAATTGCAATAAGTGAATATGTAGGAACTTACTGAAGTTTGATGTTATTAGGCACCACTGGCGCCTTTTTCTGCATAACCTCCTCGATCTGAAACAAAGAAAACAAAATAAATACTTAACTAATAAGTAGACCTACATAAGTACAGTCGAAGACAGAAATAAGTATACAGGGGGCCTCAATAAGGTTGAGATTTTCTCAAAAACTACTGGACCGAATTTAATAAGTACCTAATTCTTTTACAGTTAAGTACTTATACAAAGTTTTAACTTTTATCTATCAAACAGTGAAATATTTTTTACAATAGGTCAAGTAGTTTTGAGAAAATCTCAACCTTAAAAGTTCTCCTGTACACCTTTCTCTGTGTTCCACCATAACTACCTACCTAATTTTATTTTTAAACAAAATTGGACATAATAATATGCTCTCAGTCAGGGTTATTTATACGCGGGACCCTGCCGTCCATTGCCGATACCTATAGGTACTTTCTAACTTACTAATTGTAATGTACTAATCGAATACCTACCACCATGAACCTATATTCGCGTGTTTTCCGTACTCCGGTCCACATATTAATAACGTATAGTAAAAATAACTGTGGCAGAGGCCAATAGATAGAAGTTTCTTTATATCTTCGAGTTTCGTTAAGAAATTGAGTAGATACAGTTTTGTGGTTTTTGTACGGTTTTCAATTTCATTGACTTCACTGACTTTGAGTGTCATTTTTTGACAAAAGTTCCATAGAGTCGCATAAAATCTTAAATGAAGAATGAAAAATGAACCTATCTACCTATTATACATTTTCTTTGATGCATGTAGCAAAAGAGCATACACGCCTCCGTTTATCATTATGACGTGCTGCGTTGTTTCAAAACATAGGGGCGTGGCGTAACAATTTTCTTTGCTAAATTGGTTACCAAAACATGTTACGGTGTTTGAAACACAGAAACACGGCGCAGCAGACCCTGCTTTAAGCTGCGTCCGATGCGACGTGTTACGTTACGGTGTTAAGAAACACCGTAACATGTTTTGGTAACAGATCTAACAAAGAAAATTGTTACGCCATCGCCACGCCCCTACATCCGATAATATGTTACGGTGTTTTGTAACACCGTAACACTAACACGCCGCATCGGACCCAGCTTTACAGTTACAAGTAAGTACCTATTGGGTTTTCTGGGTGTTCCTAATAAAACTCATATCAATTGCAGAGCGAAAAGCTTGTTTTATTTATGAATTAAACCAAATTAACACAAAACTTGAGACCTCCATATTCGAACCACAGATTACATCTTAACTCTAGTTGTTTTATATTTTTTATAAAGCGTACTATAGACGGTACACAAATTATAAAGCTACCCATACACATCACAATCAACATGAAGAGAAATATTGTTATTGCCTCTCAATAGTACCTATCTACCCACTCCATTACCTAATACGTACGAGCGGTACGACTAACCTTTTTCCTGCGGTTTGGTACAATAACTCCCATGTTTTCTTCACAAATTAATACTTTGGTTCAACCAAATACAACACCATGATAATGAATGAACACTGTACACTACGCGTACACACACTTACTTATTTCAAAACGAAATGACATCGAAGTTTAAAACATGTTAATTATTTACAAGTTTTCATGTGGTACAATTTATAAACTCAAGCGAATATGACCCCGGTTATAAAGACGTACTACCTGGCGAAACCAACAGCCCAGTGTTATATACATATTACTTTCATATTTAATAATAACTTTGTCACAAGGTAAATAAGTTGTTACATTTTTATAATGTACATACGAGAGCAGAGAGAAGTATACAGTATAAAAGTATGCCTCAATAAGGTTGAGATTTTCTCAATAACAAGTGAACCGAATTTAATAATTCTTTCGCAGTTACATTTTAACTTTTATCTGTCTAACGGTGAAAGAATTCTAGCAATAGGTCAAGTAGTTTTTGAGATAATCTCAACCTTAAAAACTCTCCTATACTCCTTTCTCTGTGTTAGACCGTACCTACCTATCTATACTGCAGCCCAAATCAAGTGTCTTATTTTGTAAACAAATATGATCGTCTAATTACCTGTTGTGATGTAATACTGAAGGAACTGATTGATCGAACCTGGGGGGTGACCGCGACTTCAATCGTTTTCGTTATCGTTTTCAAACACTTGAACTTGACACTTGAACGATATACATTGCTGCGTTTCGTTGTCGTTTGTGAAAACTTGCAAAAACATAACAGCAATGTATAGCGTCCATGTGTCAAATTGAAAGCGATTACGATAACGATAGAAGTCGCGGTCACCCCACTGTTCGTCATTGTGAAAATAAAGTGATCCTATCTAATAATGGGAAAAAATCTATGCAATAATCACAGAACAGCTGAAAATGTTAGTAAGGCAGGGTAGTTTTTGTTTACAAAATAAGACACTTGATTTGGACTTCGGTATAAGTACGTTGTACATACATGTGCTACGCCGTGAGGGCACCGCAAGTAAGGCTGCGTTCAAGAGGCTGTGAAAATGGGTCTTAAGTAGGTACATTCACTTTGGAGCTTAGCTGAACTAGGTCGTCTTCAGCATGACAGCTAATGACTTGTACCACCCGACAACCACCCACGCTACACCCTTTATTTAAATAAACAAAAACAGTATCAATGAGGTGCAGTCGTTGAACCTCTTGCAATGATATCATTTTAACGTCAAGCGAACCGAATATACATAAAATTAATTTACGATCTTTCCGTCTTGAGACGTTTGCGGTTTTCAAGTTCCATTGGGATATGTTACCCTGGTAATTTAGCTTTTAAGTTACTTAGCCACAAAGTTCAATAATACGCCTGGTCCATATGACCAAAAGGCTGGCACGTACTTCGCCCAGCGCGTTAGCCTCGCTATACAGCGGGGCAACGCGGCCAGCCTTTTGGGCACGCTGTCAATAGTGGGGGACCTAGGACAAGTTTTTTTATCTCTAATTTATATACATATATATTTGTACATATAGTTTTAGTTTTAGGTTATAGATTGTTATAGTTTGTTCATAATAATTATAAAGAATTGAAAATAAAGTAATGTTTTTTGAAGTGCAAAAAAAAAAAAATTTTTTTTTCATCTTATATTAAATAAGATGAAAAAGAAATAAAGGAATAATAATAATAATTGTATTGTATTCTGCACAAGCAAGCATCGCATAGGCAAAGATATATCTAATCTATCGACTATTGATAAAGTTATTCTGTCTCCACAGACCACTTACCCCATAGACATATGCAAGCTAAAAAATCTGTCAACGATGAGCGCTTAGAGACGAAGCGGGGACAGGGGTGCCGTGTTAAAGAGATGCGTCCATGTCGATAATATCTCTAGGTTACACGTGTCGCGAAGCAATTTTGCGCAGACACAGGCGCCCTCCTGTTACAGGTCTCTGGGGTAAGTGGTCTGTGTGTGTCTCTATATGGCCTAGCTTAGTGTGAGCTTGCTCTTACGACTGTATATGTGTATGAAAGCTGACGGTTGTAAGACTGAACTCAAACTCGGGTTTCAGGTCACATTCAAAACTGTCTATATGAATCTCGGCCTAAGAATCCTAAGATATCTTAGGATATCTTAAGTAGAGGAAGAACTTGGTAACTCGACTGTATTTTTCTCATAATGTTGTATCTTTTATATCTCCATATCAGTCCTGCAGCCTTTCTATATCTATGGACGGCTTAGGTGGCAACTCACCCTACAAAAATCTCACCTAGGAGTGAAATGCCATCTTTTAAAATTGTTAGTGGTCGATTCACCCAGCACCTGGATGATTTGATGAGGTGGTCAACTCACCCTGCTCTAAAGGTTACGTTTATGGAGATACCAAATAGTTAATCAAAATATATAAATAAACGATTCATCATTTATTCAATTTGTCAATTTACAGCTACACTTTCTTAAATAGGTGCCAACGCTGAACATGAGTAGTGGCAAAAATCTATTCAAACCGTTTCTGACAATCATACACTGGAAAAACTTTAGGCAGTCCTTCTAAAAAATATATTACATTCTAAGTACTTACATACTTGTTTTAATGCTACGCCGGTTGATTGTCTAATAAACCACAACACCGAAATCTCATAAACTCAAACTCCGAAATATTGTTTACAGAACCTTTTGTTCCAAGTACGACCTACGATAACTGCAAGATACAGAACATTCTCATAAAACCTCAGTTACATTAACCTTGCTCTAGTAGGCCTGCTATCTTATGTCTAACTGATAAGCTGATAACTGTTATCAGAACACCATGAATTTTGGGTGTATTCAAGGCAACTTCAATTATGTAAAAGTTACCTCTTTAATTAACCCCACTATCGTTTAAACTGTGTTTTGTCACACTTCATTTAAAAACGTTAAAAGGACTAGAATAACGTTAAATAACGTTTAGGACTAACAGTTAATATGACTCTACCTAAGTACATACAGCAGCAGATCAATGGTAACACTTGCAGTACGAATTCAACTCTTATGACACAGATAATAAGAACGGCCCAAAGTCCAAAGTGTTACACTTGATCTGCTGTTAGCTCAGAGGCTGTTAGCGTACCTACGTCTATTTTGACCGTCCGCGGCCTAGGCACCAATTCGTTAAAGTCTATTTTCAATAAATCTTATTTTGAGGTCGGCAGACTGATTTATGCATTGGCCGAAAAGACTACATCAAAAGACATTGTCACATTTCAATGGAGCTTTGTCCCACCTACAAGACTACGTGACCATTTAAGCTGTACTTATCATTTTGTTGGGGACTTATTACAGTTTTCATATTGCATAATCATAATCAGTATCATTTTCTACTACTCTCGCAACTCCTATAGAAGAATAACAAAAACAATGAATAAATCGCTTCGATTTCTTACTATTTTCTGAATTCTTAATTAAGCTGTTTTTTTCGAATCGCAACTTGTACAAAACTTTATTTTAAACCAATAATTTCAATTAATATTCGTTATCTTGTAAAACTTGCGGTTGATGGTGGGGCAGAATCTGGCATGGTCATTTGCAAAATGGTAAACTCGAGCCGAGATTTTTCTTGCCCGAGTTCCCCCAAGCCTCTCTGTACAACTTTCTTTGTGTTCCACCGTACCTATGATAAATACCGTATGTAGGTAACAAATATTGATAGTAAGTGACCTTATCAATTATCGTTTTATGCGTTTGTCAATATCTTAAAGTTAATTAGTAGCTCGTCAAAGAGCTGTCCAAGCGGCTGGTCGAGGAGTCCGGTGACCAGAGGGCTGGCAGCTACCTTTGCCAACGTATTGCGTTGGCAATTCAGAGAGGGAATGCTGCCAGCCTTCTGGGCACCGTGACTCCCGATGCCCTCCTAGAGGACATATTTTATTTATAATTAATTTATTTATAGGTAGTTTTAGTTTTTAGTTATTTAATGTTAGTTTTTAATCATGTATTATATTATTCAATGTAGGTATATGTATAAAAAAATGAGATCTTGTTTTAAAAATAATTGACCTGTTAAAGTTAATAAACTTGTAAATACATTTAATACTAACAGCTTTATGTAACAGCCTACACAATATCAATATTAGAGACCAAAAGCGTTCCTGCATGACTTCATTTAGCAATAAACCTAGTTACATGCCTACCACTGGTTAATTCAATTTGGCCTCAATTATGATGTAATTCACGAAACTTGTTAGTAGGCTGTTAGACATCAACTATTTTCCATTGACTTGACTTTATGAAGGCCTATTCCACTTTTCCCGATAGATTTTCCATCCTATTTCCTGGGGAGGAAGAGTGGAATTTAGTTTCCTAGAATCGCTAGTCAATAGAGCGACGATTTACATAAAGATACCAAAATGTGAAGAACCCGAAAAAAACAGAGGTCTGATTACAGAAGTGGACTCAGACCTCAGATCTGTAGGGCTATCACGGTTCTCAAAACGATCAAATCATACCATGTCATAGCGGCCGTGAAAGGGACAGTGCTATGGCATTGGTGTAGCGGCGTCTCTGTTTGGCGCGCCATGACATGGTATAATTTCATCGTTTTGAGAACGGTAATAGGGGGGCAGATCTGAGACTCGGACCAACTCAGAGTCAGATGAGTACATTATACCTACATAAATCGCGGTCGCCGGCGTCGGGGCAGACCTCGGCGTAGGTGGAGAGACGATATCGTTAGATACAGGGATGGGTGGCTGGAAGAGGCTCAGGACAGGGATGGATGGAAGAGGAGGGGGAAGACCTTTGCCCAGCAGTGGGACAATATATAGGTTAAAAAAGGAGACTTTTCGAGTTGACTAGCTTTTATTCGATTCAAAATAATAAGCTAGACTCCAATAAATAAGCGACACTTAACTTGTCCTCTATTGGATTAAATTGCACACAAAAATAGACGCCGCGCGTCGCCAGAATGGCTGTAAATCTATAAAACTACAATGGGTGCCCAAATGGTGACTCCTAAAATGGAAAGCGTATCACAATTATTGGATTAGACACGATTTCCAATCGGTTTGTCTGTCAGACAGGCGTGGTCAGCTTCATGAGCAATGAACCGACACGATTCCAGATTGCGTACCTATAGGTACGCTAAAACTAGTCGCCGCTAAGCCTGCTTCCCGCTCGCTCTTACGCGACGAAGCATTGAACGACAGTGACAGGTTGCGTTTAGGTTTAGGATTCGACTTGGCCGCTACAGAATTGGCTACAGGGTGTAGGTGGATCGGCCCTCGGATCTACCCTTCGCGGACCATCCTCCCGCCATCGACTTTTTCGGCAGAAATCTGAGTTTGACAGAAGTTGAGTGTGACTGGTCACATCTGTCGTAGAACCCATGGGGTAGACGAGTTCTCGAATGAAAGCCACGAACGGGTAAATGTATCCCAACACGTTCATTTTCATGTCGAAGGAGGTGGAGACCTACGCAAGGATGCAAAAAACCCGAGAATTGTGTTGAGAGGCGCGTCTTGGGAGAGCTGCGTCCAGCAGTGGACTGATACGGGCTGATGATGATGATACCTAAATCTTAGGCAGCTAATTAAGACACCTGTTTAGGGTGTCTAAATTAGCGACGATGACCATATATCATATCGGTACGGTTCATAGAGAGCCGAGGTACCTGCGGAGAGTTTTTAAGGTTTAGATTATCTTGAAAGTTTTGACCTATTGTAATAATTCTTTCACTGTAAGATAGATAAATGTTAAAAGTATATAACTGTAGAATAATTATTAAATTCGGTCCAGTAGTTTTTATTGAGGCCCCTTGTAAACTTTTCTCTGTCTTCATGTACATCAATACTGCATTGTTTGCCGTTTACTTATCTGTACTTATATAAAACATGCAGTAACTCCTAATTCCCACGCTTACAGATTCCAATCACTCGTGAAAACATAAATCTCAGAGACCAGATCGATATCTGACTGGAGGCTGTTGCGAAATGCGCCCACGCATCGAATTGCAACGACAATTCAAGAATAGCCTAGTACCTGTTTGAATAGTCAGCTTGTGGCAGCTGACAAGGTGCTGTGGTGGTTTGATTTAGGAGTCTCAGATAGTCGGTTCAAATCTGGTTTGCAATGTTCATACTAAACTAAACAGCCCCCTTACCATGAACTCTTATAGCAGGATTACTTCATCATCAGTCTATCTATTTATCTATTTATCCCACTGCTCGGGCACAGACCTTCCCTTATATCGAGGGAGCTCGGGCTTTTATATTCTTCTACGGCATGCAGGTTTCATCACGATGTTTTCCTTCACCGTTTTGAGAGCACTCGGTAAATGTACATAAGTTTTTCCGTCGAAAAAACCTAGGATAACTAGTTGGTACATGGCTGGGAATCGAACCTGGGACTCCCGTATTGAAAGTCCATTGACTCAACCACTGAGCCTCCGAGCTCTTTCAGGATTAATTCAATAATACTTTATGAAATGTAAAAAAAATCGTGAAAATCAAAGAGCATAAGTAACAAAAGTTGTTCAGTTACCCTGAACACCAGTTTTGTTACACCTTGTAATTTGTATAGTATCTACGAAAAAGCTGTGGAGACAAAAACGAGTAGATGCAGTGGATATCATTCTTTACGTAAAAGCAATACGGTCACGATTGCAACGTGGTTTTGTACCTATAGATTGATGTGCTGTCGACTTTACACAACACATTACAAGAATCTCTCAAATAGGTACGTGTAGCGGAGGAATCTTTGAGCCTAGCAACTAACTTGCCAATCCTCCACGACTAGACTCTGGTCTCTGGTCCGACAGCTTCACGACAGAGGTCACGAATGCAATGAAGCTGTCAAAATGTTCACGTCACCACCACCAGGTTGGCGACGAGTGCTGCCCTCTTCAGATCACCGAGCAGATGCGTCGTATTTGAACTGGTTTGGCTTATTACTAAGCTCATCGATTTTTACCTACATTCAAAATACAACAAGTGATCTTACAACGTTGTCTGCTACGGAATATTAATAAATGAATTTACACGCGAATTGCAACAAATAACTATTTCCTAAACTCTGTTCCAGTACGGAACAGTAAGTATGTAAGGTAAATGTTATCAGCGGTTATCAATAATGTTATTGTGACAATGCACACTCATCGATTTTCTTGCGCAATGTATCTTTTATTCTAAGTACAATGAACTTGAGGGGAGGGGCTCAGATGAAAATGTCACTAGCGGTCACCCGATCCAGGTACGACCTCGCCCAACGTTGCTTAACTTGTACGATCGTTTTCAACGTGTACTCGCACCTGGACTAGGTACGAGCCTCTTACGATTTTACTATAATGTTAAGGTTGAGATTTTCTCAAAAACTACTGGTCCGAATTTAATCATTCTTTTACAGTTACATAGTTTTAACTTTTATCTATCAAACAGTGCAATTTTTGCAATAGGTCAAGTAGTTTTTGAGAAAATCTCAACCTCAAAAACTCTCTTGTGGGGTGACCGCGACTTCCAATCGTTATCGCAATCGCTTTCAATTTGACACATGGACGCTATACATTGCTGCTATGTTTTTGTAAGTTTTAACAGACGACAACGAAACGCAGCAATGTATATCGTTCAAGTGTCAAAATACCGTACCTACACCTTTCTCTGTGTTCCACCGTACCTACTTAACTTTATATCATTGTATCTGCAAAATCCATCAAATTACGACCTAATTCTTACCTAACTTTGCCTAGCGAAGCGATCCCTATCACAAGCATGAAGCAAACCGGCTTTAGCCGACACAGTGCTTTAACATACACTTTGATTAATAACTTAGGCTATTTCATAAGTTAAATCTTGATAAAAAAATTAATTATTAAGTACTTAATTAATTTGTGTACTTACCATTTTTATAACCTATTTTTTTTAAATATACTAATAAAAACTATAAATAATTAGCATTAGCCTCGCAATCCAATGCAGCCAGCCTTCTGGGGACACTCCCCGCGGTCGGTGATTTAGGGCCAATTTTTTATTTATAGTTTTTATTAGTATATTTATAAAATATATATACAGGGTGTAACGTAAAGGGTATATGAAGCCGAAGGGAGGCTGTTCAGTATCGGTAACTGAACAACTTTTGTTCTACGACTTTTCGAATAAAAAATAAAAATAAATTAATGTCTCATACAAATCGATCAGCTGACCGGTACGAAATGTGTGAAAAGTCAAAAAATAAATTCGCGAAAATCGTAAAGTCGTAGAACAAAAGTTGTTCAGTTACCGATACTGAAGTAGTTTTGAGAAAATCTCAACCTCAAAATCTCTACTGTACACCTTCTCTTTCTTCGACCGTAACTAGGACTAGGTTGTACGAAATACTGAAATACACATCAATGCCTAAGTATATCCCTACTCTTCCCGTACAATAGGGAGTACCATGATCCACAACACGGGCCCTGTGTTGATTAATAAGTTACATTACACATGACTTACAATTGCGAGTTTCCTTACGTACGATGATGTACTTCACTTAGTAAATCCTTCGAAAAACCTGAGGAAAACTCGGGCATGGTACCTATTCGGTTGAGCGGGTTTTGAATCTGGGACCTCCGTATCTCGTCTCCAATGTAACAACTGTGCCACTGAGCTCATAAATAAAATCTCTTAAATCTCTTAGAGATAAGTGCGCCCTTTGTACAATTTTTATTATTATTAAGATGTTTTATACTCTGTTGTGTACAATAAAGTGTTAAATAAATAAATAAAATAGTTAAAGGCGAAATAAATTCATCGTGTAACTGAAATTAGTAACAATTCTTAGTTATTTAAGTAGATATTCGGTAACTTCCGTTCGGTAACAAAAGCAACTAACCTCTTCGAGACAGTATGAAAACCGTTGTCCGCAATCCAAAATTAAAACAACCACTTTTAAACCAAACCAAATTGGCACAAAAAACACTTAATTTAAAACTACACAACCGTTAATTTAAACACTACACTCCGAACCGTTAAATGACTAACAAAACACTGTACAGCGCATATAAAATGATAGCGTTATCACTGAACTAAATTTAAGATAAGCATTTGTCGTAAACCGTGTTTTGTTTCTATTTTTAATGTCACGTGCTTATTTTTTATACAGCCAAACGTTTGGCGATCGCAGTGTGGACTAGCTAACATGCGCCGGATTCGATTGAAGTGTTGCGTCATAGTATAGAGTACGGTATGGGGACTAACATCATTCGCAGACAGGTTGAAAGTTGCACTCGGCTGCGGTGTTGAGTAAGAAAAGATTGCACGTTGATGCGGCAGAGACATTCTTTACGTTAAAAATTCAGGGTCACGGATATGTTTAAGGTAGCAGTCTACTATATCTGTCTATACACATAACATATTAACCTGCTAGGGCAGGTTGTTATGTGTAATTTAATATTACCAATAAAGATGTCTATGTCTATCGACAGTGGCAACCCGTGGTTACAATCGAAAATTAAGAATTGTCAGTATTGTTGTTAAGAATCCACTAAACATTACCTACACGTTTTCGAAGTAAGTATAATAATTAAAATAATATATAATAATAATTAAGTCAGCATCAAAAACCGTTATAAAAATTTCATTAAAACCAAAAAAAAATCACTTTCCAATAGTTTCATACATTTTTTACCGATCAGCTGATCGTTTTGTATGCGACATTAATTTATTTATTTATTTGGCGCCTGGTCGAGGCCATGCGTGACCAAAGGGCTGGCGGCTACTTTGCCCAACGGGTCAGCCTCGCCAGCGGGGCAACGCCGCCAGCCTTTTGAGCACATTTTGTGGAGGACTTGGCGCAGGTTTTTATATAGTTAGTTTAAATAGTTTAGTTATATTTATTTTTTTCAAATAAAGAATTTATTTTAATTTCTATATTTATTTATCGGTTTTAGCTTATAGGTACGTTACTCTGTATAGGTGCTAATATAATATATTTTTTAATTTATGGGGTAAGTGCCAAAAAGGAATTACTTTTAGCAACATCAAGTGTAAAACTAACAAATGCACGACAAAACCGCAATTATTTCCGTGACACTACTGTATACAATCGCTACACCGCACCTGCAATGCGTCAGTGAAGAGTGGGTGTTGTGATAAGACTCTGCAAATTGTAAGTCGTACCAACATAACGGTAGTGATAAAGACTTGAATGGAGATAGCACCGGGCACGGGTGTCAGAAACACATTGAGAACGACTTTCACTTACTGTTGGAACAGGTGGCTTATGCATCTTTACATGCATGTAAAATAAACTCACGCGTGAATCCTGTAGCGGGCAGTACCTACTAATGATGTAGTACTTCCATCTGCTGCGATCCTGGTACATCACTCGCTTCATCTATGTCAGGGTTTCTCAAACTTTCGGCTCCACGAACCCCTGTTAAAATTTCCAGGTGACAGCGAACCCCTAACGAACGCCTATAATAAAATTGACTGTTGAAGAAAAAAAGGTTTTTATTTGAATAAAAGGTAACAAATAAAGTGCCAAAAGAAATGTCTTTTTAATATTAATGTGATGGGTGTGCTTGTTTCTTGTCACAAATGGATTAAATTTTAGGAACAATTTTGGACAATTTTAACCTTAATTCTGACTCGGTATCAAGTCGATTTCTGTATTTAGTTTTTATCATGACCAGGTGTGAAAGCCCACTCTCACATAAGTATGTTGTAGCAAATCTTGTCGCGAACCCCTGCCGTCGAATGGCGAACCCCTAGGGGTTCGCGTACCCCACTTTGAGAAACCCTGATCTATGTCATTCATCAATCTCTTTGCATGCAATCGCCGGTTTGTAGCAGGCCAAAGCTTGCATGAACGTTTACGGATTATGTCCGATTGTTTTAATTTCTTGAATTTTCATATCGCTATGAAATTATTTTAAATGTTGTATTTAAAATAATTTCATAGCGATATCATCTTCACTCTAATGACACTCACTAAATTTCTTAGAGCGCAGTTTGCGATTACGTAGGCTTACATTAGTAATGAGAGTTTTTAATATAGACCGATTACTTTTCGAAAAAATCTCAACCTTAGTGAAACCCCCCTGTATATTTACATAACTTTTATGTTAGATTAGAGTTTAGACCGTACAAGTAGGTACATTCCCTGGAAATCGAACTCAGGACGCCCAGACGGCAGGCACACCGACGGGACATAAGAGGTCTTCGTAATATTAAAGGATGAAACACAGTAAAAGAAATTAATTTTAAAAAACTACTACTAAAATTTTTTATTCAGCTTTGATTAATTTTTTATAGTCTACAATCAAGACGAATCTAACGACACCTCATATGTTAAAAGTCATCAAGCCGTTTAGGCTATAGGGCGTGACAAAGACACAACATACATACTACACCCGAAAAACATGACCGTCCTTCTTTCGCACTCGGGTAAAAACAGCGAAAAGGCAATGGCAACGGAACGGCAGGTGCTGTAATGTATAAAACTATGAAAGATGTTAGACTGAAGAACGCCTTGCAGTTGCTTTTCTTCGCCGCTGATCCGTTTGCTGCGTTCAGAATATCATCTCACTATAAAATATGTCCTCGCTGTCTCTCATAGAGTTTCACACATTACATACATTTCAACCACTGCCGTTTTGCTGCCGTTGTCTTTCCTGCTATTTCAATGTGTGTCAGTCAGCCTAACAGATAAAGCTGCACGAATGGATGCATTATCGAGTGTACCTGTAAGCAGGCGAGCTGATACGAAGGTGGCAAGGTGGGTGGGTTTCGCCACACGCATTGTTATCCTGCCGATTGCGAGGCGCATTGCGCAAGCGCTAGACTCGCAATTATGTGCATTGACGGCGAAAGTGGGTGGTGATAGGTTTGGGAGGTCTAAATCGAGACGCGGTTAAAATTAGGTCCACTTGCAAGACACACCTCAACCTATATGTAAACGTATCCAATAGCGGAAACCCCTCGTCCTCAGAAAATTGTGAAATAACCCTCCTTCTTGCTCAGTCGGGTAAAAATCATTGTCACTTTTAAAGCATTAAAAAAATTCAAGTAAAGTAAGTATAATAATAGAATTATTATAATGAATCTTAAAGTACACAAGGTTGTAAAAGTTTGGACAAAATAAGTAAGTAAGTAACAATATTATATCTTTCAAGCGAATACAATTACCTATTTAGGTACTCTTCTTGAAGAATTTTTTTGTGATATCCTGAATCGTTACCTGATGGAGAGATGACCTGCGCGAAGTCTTATTCTATAAATTTTCTATGACCACAGATAGATATGATTAGTTACAATCTTACAATCTACATATAATAAGAATCTACATATAATATCATTACATATAATAAGAATGTAAAAAAGTTGTGTCTGTACATTGGATATTTTTTGAAAAGAATAATTGTAATGTGTTTTAGGATCGATACTGATGCCAAAACACTAATTTTTAGAATTTTTGTCTGTTTGTCTGTGACTTTGTGCAAGTATCACGTCATAACTACTGAAGGGATTTTGATGGGAGTTTCACTAGGAGATAGCTGAAATATCCGGACAGCTCATAGGCTATAAGCCATGGGGGTATGTGATGTGGAAACAAGGATCCAGAGAGGAAGATCTGCCTCCCGATCTCCTCCATCTTCCTCCTCTACGCAAACGAAGTGGCGGGGTACACTAGTAATAAATAAGGTAGGCACATAACAAGTAGTTAATCTTGAACTCATTAATAAATATAATATGTCACTGTCGGCAAAAAGTTGCGTCCCACGCGATACTATTGAATAACTTCATTTGCTAATGATATGATTAATTGATTTGTTTCGCACTTTTGTCACAATACATTAGGCGCAGGCGCAGGCTCACGAGCTTATTATTATTATTTATTAATGGACTCGACAGTTTGTCATTTGCCAATGTCATGTACAGAATATTGAAGATATCATTGTCTTCTCTTTCTCCAGAGGAGTCGCCGTAGCGCCATTACTCTGGACGAAGCAGCTCGACAGTCAGCTCGTAGTGGGACTCTTGATAATTGCTTGAAACTTCAGATCTTGCATTAATTATCCAACAACTTTACCATACTGTCATTCGATCCCCACTGAGCTCGTGCTCAACTGTGCATGTATCTCGTCTTTATAATTTTGAGCGGAGCAACTGTTAAAATTCAGACTCTCGATTTCGACAGTTGTTAGAGCGAGCGAAATTGTAACGAACGAAAACATGGGAGATTTTCTGAAAAACTGCTGTTATTTATTTTTAATTCTTTTAGATCACTCTAAACTCTCGATCCTCCAAGCCATTATGAATAGCGAAAGATTGAGTTTCATCGATCGAAGAAACGTGACGACAGTTTCCATTTAATATTTAGATATACAGGGTGTAACGTAAAGGGTATATGAAGCCGAAAGGACGGTGTTCATTATCGGTAACTGAACAACTTTTGTTCTACGACTTTTCGATTTTCGCGAATTTGTTTTGTGACTTTTCATACATTTCGTACCGGTTAGCTGATCGATTTGTATGTGACATTAATTTATTTTTATTTTTTATTCGAAAAGTCGTAGAACAAAAGTTGTTCAGTTATCGATGCTGAACACCCTCCCTTCGGCTTCATATACCCTTTACGTTACACCCTGTATATCGACTCTGATTCAAGCCATTCTCGCAACAAATAATTATCAAGCATACTACTCCCATCCTAACAGAGTTATGTAAGCTATACTACACAAGTATTTGTTTATAAGCTCAGTGATAAATATCGCAAGTACTGGAAAGGTGTCGGCATGCGCGGGCGCAGCATTCGGGTCAGGCTCGCACGTGGGCTTGTACAGTCGAACTATGGAGTATGGAGGCATTATTATGGTTGATATTATTTCAAAAACTACCAGCCCCATTACCATGAACTCTTATAGCAGGATTACTTCAATGATACTTTGTTATTTCGTACCATGACGACATTAAAGTAAGCTTATTGAGGACGTCATGGTACGAAAAAATTAAGTATTATGGAAGTAATTCTGCTATACGAGTTCATGGTAAGGGGGCTGGACCGAGTTTAATAAGTTAGGTAGGTAAGGACCTACTTTTAAACACTTATAAAAAAACAAATGCTTAAATTAAAATTAGATACTTAAATAATAATAATATAATATTGCTACAATAGGTAGGTAGTTCACAGGGCATCGTGGCCGAGAACGCTGGCTGCATACCTCTCTGTATGTCCAGATAGAGCCTTTGCGAGAGGTAAGCGCCAGCCCTAAAACGATGCGGCCGTAAACAGGTGCGTATTCATATACGTCCTTTAAAGTTATTCCACCGTTTAGTTCGTCTTGTCCCGTTCTACCTTAACGTTTTTAACGAAGGGCGAAAGGGACACGTTTACTAGGTTTATGAATAATAAAATAAGTACGTCATCAACTTACCCATGATTTCTAACGTTCTCCAACGTATCCAAAATTACGATCTCCAGTTTGGTGACAAATTGTGATCCTTTTGCACAAACACTGTTAGTCCATTATCACTTTATATCACAGCCCTATCTTTGGAATCACTCACTACTTCATAAAAGCATCAAAATTAAGTTCTGAAAAATTGGATATTAGAATTAGCGGGTCAGGCCGTTAGGCACCCATTCCGGCACGCTCCCGGCCGGCACGCTCCCATAGCTAACCTAACAGAGTCGAAAAATGCACAATCAAACTTAAAATCAAAAAATCTGTTAACAAGAACAGTTACAGCTAAGGCATATTGAAATTAAGAGTAGTCGACCACAAATCTCATGACGTTTGCAACAAAATAACGCGTTGCTATAAAAAGATCATTCACGACATTAGTTGAAATATCGCTAAATAAATTTAATTTGTGTGAGTTGATTGTTGCAATTGTTTTGTCAAATATTTACCCAAGTTCCATTACAAGGATACGCTCTGTATAAGTTAATATAATTAAGTAATATAAGTCAGTTCTCACTAAGAGAATATTATGAAATAACCACATTAAGTATAAAATACGTCTATCTGAAGTTAGATCGCGTAATAACTGCTTCAAAGCTGTTGGAGAGGAGGCACCTGTCGTATAAAATGACATCGTAAAGACAGGTTTGAGCTTCTAGCGTTATGTTGATAAAAAAAAATTAGGCATAGGATAAAGATGTTTGAAAATTATTATTTATTCAATATACCACCTAAGTACGGATAACAGCTTACGACACAGATAATAAGAACGGTCCAAAGTCCAAAGTGTTACACTTGATCTGCTTTCGGCTGTACGTTGCATTTTAGGAGATTCCAAGCTTTGTAATTACTTAATTAATACTAAAATAAATTTTGTGCTTTAAAAAAATAGTGAAAAATTCGATGCTCTTTAATATTTTTTAATGTGTTTATTATACTTAACAATTATAATATAAATAATACAGTATCGATTCGACCGTTCCAACGTGAAATTGCAAGTTACGATAACAACTTATATAGAGCGGCACCGCTCCGTCCCGCAAGCACAGTGCTAAACTGCAGTTTTCTATTTATACAGTGGCCATGATTGACGTAAACTCTGGGACATTGCGAGATAAACTTGCATTGGGTTCAACTAGGTTCAACTCTTATCTCTGTACTTACCTACATATGAACTGAGGCTATCCGGAACGAAGGATCAAAATAGAGTGGGCACACTATATTTTGGTCCTTCGTTCCGGATAGCCAATAGAGTTTTGGGTACTTATTTATGGGTAGGTATTAGGTATATATTAGGTGGATAGGTATTATATATGTGTATTGTACAAATATAAAATGACTCCACTACGCTTACGAGGTGTAAGAAAAACTACAAACTGAAAGTAGTTGAAGAGATGACTGTTGGTTAGGTAAGTTATGGCGTGTTTAGGTTAAAATAATGGGACAAAAATCATTAGTTTTGTTCACAAAACGAGTGGGAATGAAGTGTTTTGTACTCTATGCTGCTTTAAGTTATAGTCCAGAAGACAGCACAGAACCAGGGAGATGGTGAGATATGTCCACAGGGTAGTGAAAGGTATGGTCACACGACACCATAATGAGCGTCAAACAAAAGAAACCTCGCCGCTGAGGTTATGGCGGGCAGAAACAAAAAGAGTGCGAACGCAATCGTTATAAAACTTTCGCAAAACTGGGCCATTGAGTTTGTCTTATTGCGCACGCGCAGGTGGTATTGTGGTTACGACTCTGGACTTCCGTTATGGACGCCCGGGTTCGATCCTCAACTCCCTAGCGAGTACGGTCGTTAATGCTAGTATTGCTAGTAGAATAATTTTTTTCTTTCTATTATGTATTGCCACTTGGATAGGGGATGTAACACTTTGGACCATTCTTATTATCTGCGTCATAAGAGTTGAATTCGTACTGCAAGTGTATTGATCTGCTGTTGTCCGTAGCATTGTGTTATACAAAAATACAAATACAATTTATTTTGGAAAACTAGAAACTTAGTACAGCGCAGTAACAACTTATTTGGACTTAAGTATTTATTACACAAAGAAAGGCTGAAAACTGTGCAGATGGAATTCTAGTGTCCGCGATAGGTTTCCCTGTGCTGCGGCTACCAGTGACTCCCGGTTACACCAGTGCGTGTGTACAAGCCAGTGTTATTCCTCGTTATTTTCTATGGTTTACATACATTTACCGATGCTCTCAAAAATGGTAAAGGAAAACGTCGTAATGGGGACCTGTCTGAGAAAAAAATACGTACTGTAATCCAAAAACCGCAATGGACCCGCAGGGTGGATCATGCTTCCTCGATGTTAGGGAAGGTCTGTGTCACAACTGTGTGGAGAGTTTTATCTTAGCTACCGAGTTTAAGAGTCAAATGACCAAAGGTTGACTGTCATAAATCATTGATACATTAACCAACCCCCGACCAGATGCATCCCTCGATGACTGGCGCAATGTGGCTAGCAGAGACTGGATACAGAAGGCGGAGAGTCGGGTTGAGTGGCGTGCTTTGGGATTGGGAGAGGCGGGGTTCATCCACCAGTGGACTGATATGGGCTGATGATGATAAATACGTAAACAAAGATGATGGACTTTCATCTGCAACAATCATGGCACACAGTATCACAGTAATCTCGCTTCAGCCATACCTACGGGAAATATACGTAGTTTGTTTCTGTACGTATGTAGCAAAGGTATTAAATTACTCTACGGTAGCGTCTTTGTATATGTGTTGTGTACGAATCAGGCCGTGTAGGGTTTCCTTTGCGTCAGGCTAACTGGACCGTGAACTGACGGTAGCTGTGACGGATACGGATGCAAACATGACGGTCGGTAGTACTCTGTAGGTACAGAAATAATATAAGAAGAGATACTCTTTAGCATATGTGGAGACCCCGGACGGGTAGAAGGGATTCCGGAACTTTTGTTCGATAAATCGTTATCCGACAGACGACTACAGTTGATCGACTTTCGCCCGACATAACTTTTGACCGACACTACAGTTTATTGACTCGACATTTGCCCGGCAGACCACCGGTGACCGGCCAGATGGTCCGACGAAATCAAGAAGGTTGCTGGCTCGGGTGGACCAAGATATATGGTCATATGGAGGATTCATGGACATATGCCTCATATGCCTAGGAGTGAGCTGCAGTATGCTAAGGAAGAAGAAGGAACGAATTTTAATGGGTTTATTAGTGTTGCCCAAATTCAGTCTTGGTCTTGCAGTCTTGGTCTTGTTCTTGCGTTTTTGCAAGACCAAGACCAAGAACAAGACCGCGTATTTTTAGCAAGACCAAGACTGACCGTGCAAGACTTGAGCAAGAACAAGACTAAGCCTGCAAGACTCTTGCGTCTTGCAGCTAGGACTTAGCGCTATTTCACGGAGTAGTTAGGTGTAACAGTTCGGTGTATAGGTACGCTTAGGAATTCTATGAGACGCAAAAAACTGTATCAAAGAATATGAAAAACTGGACCTATGCGCATTACGACTAATACCATAAACATACCTACATAGCGAATAAAAAAATATCCATTAAAATCAAACTGAGTACATGCATAGTTATGTTTTAACCATCGGCACTTTGATAATGCGGCATCAAAGGTTTTGTACTTACTTCTCAAAGAAATTTGCCGCTTTTCGGAAGTACATGGTTATAATACACGCGCCGGCGGCTTCTTTTGAAATCATATACAACAATCGTTGCCGCCGCGCCGAAATCACAACATTTTACACTATTAGATTGCCGCCACAGGGCGTAGGTATACTCATGCAAAATAATTTCGAATTTTAAGAGTACCTACAGGTGTTCCAAAGAATAAATAAGTTTCAGAGTGCGACTTTCTTATCAAATCTTCAGTTATTTATTAATCTGATTGATCTTTACTATGGCTATGTTAATTCAAGCTCACAATGTTCCAATTCTAATACGTTTTTCTAAGATTTAAAGTAAACTTTAATAAATAGCAATAGACTAATAGGTAATTGCAAGACTTGCAAGACTCTTGCTGCAAGACCAAGACCAAGACTGGGAGCGCAAGACCAAGACCAAGACCAGGTGTATTGGCGCAAGACCAAGACCAAGACTGGCTAAGTCTCGTCTTGTTCTTGCATTTGGGCAACACTAGTTTATTTTAATCAAAACATCTAACGAAACAATACAACGTACAAACGGCTAATTATCGGAATGGGAACAACAATTATTATCATTTTACGTCTCGGGGAGCAAAAACATCGTACAAAACGACTTTAAATGGTAGGCAACAAACAAAATAGCCGAATAATAATAGGAAAAAAAAACTGGTAAAGCCAGTTGGGCCACATAAAGAATGTGATCTCGCAGTTTTCGTCAAACAAACATTTTGATCCGGTCGGAATCGATTTTGCGTGATTGACAAAAAGTGTCCTTTAAAAAATAGAGAGGCATTTAGGTAGGTATCTGGTTTCTCAGGCTGAGAAGAGACGTCTAATATTACGAGACAAGACGAGAAGTTAAAAAAAGTAAGACGAAAGTAAGTAGTAATATGTATAAACATTTAAGATAAGATAAAGATAAAATTCATTTATTGCCACATTAGGTACATTTATGGCCTAAACCCCTAATAACTGTTTAAACCAGGGACCCCCCCCCCCCCCCCCCCCCTCTGATATGAGTATATTACTTGCACTATATTGGTTCATATGTAATGTATATTTTGTAACGATATTTAGATGACATTGCAATGGTCACGATAAGTCAATTTTATAGACGTACAATAAATAATACTAGTCCGAGAGTCGATTTCGAGTATTCGGTAGTATGATTAGGTAAATCCTAGGACACTAGGATGAGTTCTATCGAAATACGAGAAAAATTGGCTAGTCTAGATATCGAAACTGGGATTCTGAAGAGTCCCAGTGTCCTCCCACAAAGCTACCAGGTATGAGGTACAGTCGAAGAGGTAAGTATACAGGGGGCCTCAATAAAGTTGAGATTTTCTCGAAAAATACTGGACCGAATTTAATAATTCTTTTACAGTTACATAGTTTTAACTTTTATCTATCAAACAGTGAAAGAATTTTTGCAATAGGTCAAGTAGTTTTTGAGAAAATCTCAACCTTAAAAACTCTCCTGTACACCTTTCTCTGTGTTGGAGAATAAATCAGTTTTTAGACATTTGTCGAAATCTAAGATCCGAAAGCTCACTGTCTTTTGCTTTGCACTTTAAGTAAGTAATAATTAGTTAATTTAATAGCAACCAATTGCTAACTCTATGGCAAGTCTCTATAAATAACAATGCACACGACAGATGTGATGTAAACAACAATGCGTTATCTTGCTGCAGTGGGCCGATCGATAACCAAAACAAAATGCATCACTAAACCAACACCGTTGAAAACTAAACTTCAAAAACGTACTAGACTTTAAACTTAACACTCGTAAAACGCAGTACCTTGTTAATTCCGCGAATTGACGCTGAAATTACTAGAAATAACAGTCAATGCGTCACTTGCTGCGTTCGTCGCGTAACTGAGCGACCGGCGTAAGCGTATCACGGGACGCTATAACCTAGCTAGTTACAATAGCTGAGACAGGGGGCCAGTTTTAAGGGAACACGTGGGAACAGAAACGGGACGGATTGGAGACCATTCATGCAGGATCGAGGGGACGGAGCTTCCGCATTCAACGGCCGGTCGTTCGTACTATAAAAAGTTACCTGTACAAATAAATGTACGGTGTAGTGCTGTTTATAGAAATAATATTGCTATAAATACGATCTAACACAGAGAAAGGTGTACAGGAGTTTTGGCTGAGTGAGATTTTATCAAAAAGTAACTGACTGATTTTTGAAAATTCTAAGCTTAGTAAATGATTTTAACAATCGGTCAAATCTGAAACTTATTGACGCCTTCTGTATACATCTGTCTTCGTGTGTACAGTCGAAGACAGAGATAAGTATACAGGAGGCCTCAATAGGGTTGAGATTTCCTCAAAAACTGCTTAATCGAATTTAATATTTTTTTACAGTTACATAGTTTTAACTTTTATCTATCAAACAGTGTAAGAATTTTTGCAATAGGTCAAGTAGTTTTTGAGAAAATCTCAACCTTACAAACTCTCCTGTACACCTTTCTCTCTGTTCGAAATGTGTTGCGGTACTTCGGCCATGTCATAGAATGGACCCTTCCAACTTGGAGAGAACTATACTGCTCGGCAAAGTTGAGGGGTCTAGACCACGTGGCCGGAGACCAGCCCGTTGGACTGATGCGGTTGGCAGAATCCTCGGCGTGCCCTTTGAAGAGGCTATGAGAAGAGCACAAGACCGTGTCTCCTGGCGCCAGTTCACACATGCCAAGACGGCACCTGCTGTTGAGGGTCACGATCCTCAGCACTGGGGCAACGATTAGGGAGGAAGTTAATGTGAATATATGAATGGGGGCTGAACAACTTGTTCGATTTTTCCTTTTCAATCGAGACGTTACGATACGACAAAACAAAAAAATATATTTTCATACAAACTTTATTTAAATCAAAAAATAAAATCTACAATAATCCTTTACTTTTAAAATTAATATGTATAGGTAATATTTGTTATAGCTTCTCAAACAGCATTTTGTTGCCATAACCTTTATTACATTTCATCCCCAAGGCGTTTTACCCTTCAAACGTTAATTGTTAAAATTACAAATCTTGTAAACATAATAATTCCGTCATTCACACCACGAACTTACAAAAACCGTTTCCTTTAAACTAAATTATTCACTTCTTGTATATTTCAAGGGGCTGTTCAGAACTACTGTTTTTTAAATTATAACATTTTTAAATTTTTTTACACGACTGCCAGAAGGAGGTAATGTTTTTCTAGTGTATGTATGATATTTATTAACAGTCTATTTACAGTCCCCACTGCTCAGACACAGACCTACACTTACATCGAGGGAGCACGGGCCATGATCCACCACGCTGGCCCAGTGCGGATTAGCGGAATTCACATGCCTTAGATTTTTCTTCTTCTACGGCATGCAGGTTTCATTACGATATTTTTCTTCGCCGTTTTGAGAGCACTCGGTAAATGTACGTAAGTTTTTCCGTCGAGTAGTATTGACATAGAATAGGTATATTTTAGGCCAAAAAATCAGTCGAGTTTTAACATATAACGCCGACATAGACAGTTTTGTTTATGAGTGTAGTGAGTTCAATCTTACAACTGTCAGTTTGCATACAATTTTGACAGTCGTAAGTGCAAGCTCACGCTGAGTTCGTACTCAAAACTGTCTATGCCTATCGGCCGTTTGTATAAGTGGAAGCACTTAAGTGTTAGTAAACAGAATATTTTGTTGTAAATATAATTATGTTACTATAACAGTTAAACTAGCTAATTTTATTTAACCACAGTATGAAAATTCTGAACAACCCCCGTACGATGCAAATGACAGATCACAATTTTCACTACAAACCCTTTCGATAAGCTTAACGAATTATATTAAATAATCTTTTTATTACAGCTAAATTACAATGCGTAAATTTTATTCCCTTTTTATCTTAATAAAAAATACATATTTCTCTTAATATCAAAAACACTTTACCTAATGTATTTGTTTTTAGATCGGTAACATATGAGGCACATTATTATTACAATATATTTCACAGTAGGGGGAAACAAACAGTATGTCAATTCGCTCAAATACGTAAATTACGAGTACCGATTGTGTAAAAGCTTTGTTGGCTTGTATTGATTACATGTAGTGAATTTATTGACATAAAAATATCGATTGTATAATGGGGGCGAAGATCCTAGTATTGATGAGCGCTGGATCGAAAGTTTGTTAGCATGAAATTCAAACGCTCGAATATTAGTTGAGCTGACACAAGTAGAGCCAATTCGTTAGAGTCGAATTTTCTAAATCTCATTGATGGGATATCAAAATCCGATCTCTCAATCTCCAAATATACATGTAGTTATGAAAGAGAATCTGTTGACGTGGAAAACTATAAAGAGGTATGATTCTCTTTTAGTCCTACGATTTCACGTATTTTTTTACTGTAGTCAATAACACATCAACATAAACTAAATCCTTGCAATATAAACCGTGGCACTTGATGTGCTGTTCAAATACGACCTCGTTGGAGGCATATCAGAGTGTTTCAAGCGAAGTTGACATACTGTCTGTGAACACTTACTGTGACATTTAGGTGTACGGTAGTGCTGAAGCAAAGTTGCGACATCCCACCTACACCTTTACATTATTTCCCTATGGGTACATACATAATGTACACAAATCTTGGGGCAACAACTAAATTAGAAATCTTCAGTCCGTAATTTTAGTATAGAAAAACATGCCTTTCTAGTTTCACAACTACAGTTTCTCTGTAAATAAGTGCAGTCACAAAAATGTTTAAATATTGCAAATAAGGTGACTGTTTTGATTTATTTATTTATACCCTTCATCGTGTTACATTTAAATACTTTACGAGTAATAAAAATAACAAAATAGCAGCATTGCTGTTATAATCAAAATAGTTTTTGTAGTTGACGGATGTTAAATATGATTCTATTGACATCAAATATAAGGAATTACGGTATCGATCTTCCACCAGTAAAACTCCAATGATGTCGAGCTTAGTTGAATATTTCTAAAGGACGTGTCTTGATTCAATGTTGTTTATGTTATTGATTATTCAATGAAACACGAAAGTTCTTATTTAGATAACATATGCTGTTGATAAACCTAGTTAAACCTCACTTCCCTTAAATCGTGTTGCTATCCCTTTCACGCTTCGTTAAAAAAGGTTAAGATAGAAAGGGACAGGGGGGGCCTAAACGGTGGCGTAACTTTAAATCATGTTTATGAATACTCGCCATAATGTGCTAGTATTTTGATCATAACAGCAAAGACGCACCTTTTTTTGGCGTTTTTATAACATAAAAATCAATGGTCTTGTCATCACATTGTTATTCGATAGTCATAAAATAGACTATTACGAATTATGGTTCAAGTGGAGTAAAAATATACATTAACGAATGTATAAATAATGTCTTTTAATTAAAGTGCTTGTTGCGATTGAAATTGTCACCTTGAAATAAACAAATAAAACGATAAGTGAACTTGGCTCGTTTACTGATTTACACCATTTTATAATATGTTCTTTGATAAAAGAAATGCATTTGCAATAGAAATAAATATCAGTATAGTGATATGTTTGATGAATGAAATTATAAACTAAATAGTTTTAGAAGACATAATAAAAACATTAAAGATTGATGTTAATTTTTCCATACAAAACTTTTTTAATGAATAAAGCTTTTTAGGAAGTACACAAAATTCTTTTTCGAAAAGAATAACTTCTTAGTTTTAACATTTAGTTTCCGCGCAAATCGTAAAAGAAAATTTTGGTACAAACTGTACAAAAACGTATTTAGTACAATCACACACAAATATTAGATTTTTTTATAATTTTAGCACTCTTTTATTTTATATAAACGTTTGAGAAAAGCACTCTTGGTATATTGAAAAATTACTATTTATAATAAAGTATATTTTACAACGTTAACAAGATCTCCAAAGTTTTTTTACAATCTCGGGAAAAATAATTAATTCCTTCATACGATTTTATTTTACTATTCTTGCATGTATATGCGAAGCAGAAATCAAATTATTAAATAGATGAAGAAAATATTGCTTTGTGAATTTTGTATTTGTTGTGAATGGTCATGATAGCTCTGTTGGAAAAGAGCAGGCCCCGGAAAGGCAAGGTCACAGGTTTTATTCTCCTGTTCACACGGAAATTTCTCCATCTATCTAACATGAGTTCCTCAATTGCAATATATTTCATCTGTATTCACAATGTAGCCTCTGACAGGACGTAATCGTGAAAATTAAATTTTCGTAAATCTGCCTAAAGTTAAATGCATTCACTATAGTCAGCTATAAATATATAGATAAGAATAAATATCTATTTGGGCTAATTCAATCGGCCTGGTCCACATGTTAACTTACGTTATAATATTCAATATACTCTTTTGTACTATTGTTTATCGTCAACCGTGACCGACGGTCCCCGGCACCCGGCATCCGGCATCGCACCAGACAAGGACCACAACAGAGTGGAGACACTTAACAGTAACACAGAAACTAAACTGAAACCTACATCTACCAGAGTTCAGCAGAGCGATAAAATTAATTCAACAACAGAAATTCAACCGTATACAATAACGCAGTCATCTTTGGATCTTGTATAACTCGACGGCCGACGCGCCCGCCGGAATAAACATATGAAACGTCAAAGAGTACTTTGGCAGTACTAGAAGGCACCGTTATCCCCGCACTCACAGGTAACTATCACACTACACCGCTCGGTCGCTACTTGGCGAGTCTCTTGCGCAGGCGGTTGCGCAGCGCGAGCGCCGGCGCCCAGGGGCCCGACGCGCGCTTGCCCAGCGCCCGCGCGCAGCGCTCCGCCGCCAGCTTGGGCGCCTTGGCGGCGGGCGGCCCGTCCTCGCAGCGCGCGCGCTTCCCGCCCGGCGCGTCGCGCAGCGCACGCAGCGGCGACTCGGCGTCGTTGCGCGAGCGGAGCGCACGCGGCGGCCCCGGTGTCGGCAGCGGCGCGGCGGCGCACTGCGGCTCGCCCGTGGTCGAGTGCACCTCGGGCGGGCTATCCGCGCGGCGGCTGCGCGGGCGCGGGTCTGCGGGCGCGGCGCGGGCGCGCGCGCGGCGCCTCGCGGCACCCAGGTTCTCCTTCGAGCCCAGGCTGGCCTCGCGGCGCGCCGCCGGGGCCCGCCGCGCCGGCCCCGGGGCGCGCGCAGAGTTTCCCGCGCGCGCGCCCGCCGCACCCGCCGCGCGCAGCTCGCGCGCCACGCTGCTGATGCTGCGGGTGATCTTCTGCGTCAGCGGTGTCGGCGTCGGCGCGGGCACCGGCACCGGCGGCGCGTGCGACCGCGTCGCGCGCACCTCGCTCGGCGCGGGCTCCGGGACCACTGGCGCTTTCCGCGGCGGCGCCCGCTCGATTTTGACGTACGGCGGCGCCGGGGCGGTCGGCGCGCGCCGGTTGAGGATGACTACTCGGTCGAGCGGCGCCGGTTGGGCGGCGGAGCGGCCGCGAGTGGCCGTCTGCCTCGTGTGCGGCCGCTGCGGCGGCTCGGTCTCGTGGTGCGAGCGCAGCACGCGGTCGTTGGGCGCGGGCGGAGCCTCCCGCTTGGCCTCGGCCTTGGGGCGGCGACCGCGGGTCCTCGGCGGCGCCTCGGTCGGCGAGCTCGACGACACCTCGTTGATCTGAATCCCGCCGTCCGCCTCGGTGTCCGAGCCGTCCTCTGCGGCGTCCCCGAGCTCCGTCTCCTTCTCCGGGCTGTCGCGCTTGGCGTCCCCCTCGGGCACGGCGGTCGCCGGGGGAGACGTCTCCCTCGCCTCCGACCCGGATTTCGACGTCCTTCCGTTCACGATCTCATCGTAAACATCGGAGAGTGTATTCACAATGCGAGTTCTGTTCAACAATCGCGCCATGAAGTACGACTCCGCCGGGTTGCCATAGTTGGTCATGGCATCAGAATCCTCGTTCTCATTTCTCGACTCGTCGTGTCCGAGGGAAAATCTGCCGTCGAGTGTTGCACAGGGCGGCAGGGGGGTCTTTTCCGGTGCATCGGGGGACGGGGCCGGTTTGTCGACGTCTGAGTATCTGGTCATGATGGTGAGGCCGTTCTGTGGGACCGGTTTTTCTGTCTCCGTTGTTTCTGCCTTGTCGTCCTTGGGCGGCGGGGGTGGCGGCGGCGGGGCGAGGGGCGCGGCGGCGGGCGGCACGGCGCTCTGCGGCTTGTGCGTGGTGCGCGAGCGCAGCACGGTGGCGCGCGGCGGGCCCGGCGGGTCCAGCATTAGGGTCACGACAGAGGTGTTGTCCGCACGCATTCTTGTGTTGGACCATCTGCAACGACGGGCAATGTCACAAAACGAAGATATTATGATTGTGAGGGAGATTTTGACCGTTTTGGACAACTAAGACCATCATAACTTAAATGAGGAGGTTATTATGTGAAATTTTACCGAGAGCTTTGATAAAATCGGTATAGACGGCGTCCACCTGATATTTAATGCCTCAGGGTTGGTAATTATCAAGATAATTATGTGCGTTGATAATTATCTGATAATTATCCGATAATTATCTCATGATGTCCGTGAAACAAGTATAGTATCTTCACGCTAATTCCTTACGGGGTAGTCAGAGGAACGACAGAAATGTGATTCCAACTTTTCACCATAACAATATTGTGGATACATGTGTTAGGTGGTGAGCCTTTCGCTGTTTTTATTAGGTTATCTCAGGTGTATGGGTTTCCTCACCCTGTTTTCCTTCGCCGATTGAGATCAGTCGGTAAAATAAATGAACTTAACATTTATTTTACACATGACATGACGCCGTGTGATAATGTATGCAGTAAAACACAAATCGTTATTATCTTGATAATTATCAATATATATTTATCTTGATAATTATCGTTGATAATTATCTTGATAATTATCAGGACAATTATCCATGCCAACCCTGTATGGAAGCGTCAAAAATCATTTCACTGAACGTTAATACCACGACCCCTAACAAAACCATGCTGCCCAGGGATAACATGCTGGCGCACAATATTAAATAGTTGGAGTATGCGCTAACTAAAATTTTCTGTGCATTAGTTCCATATTGAGAAAAAAACAGACTTTCTAGTTCTAGAACCGTAGTTTCACTACTTTCTAGGTTAGGGCGAGAATATCTACAAAAATGACACATACCTTTCCAAAGCATGATCCACTAAGCTCTTGGACGGGTTGAGCCAGTCCCTCGGCTGGTTGCCGCTGCCTGAAACCAGTGCTGCTTCGTTGTGCCTCTCCGTTGCTTGTACCAGGCTCACAGCACCCTCAGGCGATATCATGTTCCACAGGCCGTCTGTACCGAATACTAGACACCTGCAAAGTAATGGGTTTGAAATAAATACAGAAACTCGCGCCTATTTGTCACTCCATGAGGAAGAACTACTCCCATTTGCTGCAATCCTGGTACACAGTTCTTCCAATTTAATCAATCTCTTCATGCACGCTAGTCGGTTTAGTATTAGACTTTTTGAACCATCGCTAATAGTTGCAAATATAGAAAAAGAAATGGGAGGCTGGCCTTTTTTGTCCTGTGAAAGTCTGCGCGTACGAAATTTTTGTACTAATTTTCGTTAAAAATCTGCCATTGACGGCTAGTAAAAAGCGCTGCGTCGCGTTTTACTAGCCGTCAATGGCAGACCATGTTTCTTTATCATTACAAAATAGACACAATTTGATGAATCGACTTTTTTTTAAATTAGTTTAAAAATAAAATAATTGCATGCAAAAAAGACAGAAAAGCTGGGTTAGAAAGAGACGGAAACAGTACACGATGTACTGTGGCCGTGACGTCACACGCAAGTACCGCTATACAACACTAAATACCATTTTGCTAAAAAGAGATGGAGCAACCCCTCCATCCCCCATCGACTTAACAGCTTAATATCTTCAGTATTAATTGAGATCTTGATAAACAGATTTCATAATTTTTCATTCTGCCTCTTTGTCTATCGAGCCATGTAATCATACATTATTAAAAATGTATGATCGCAATATTGTACAATGTATGACGTAACCAAGTGTTCCCTGTGTACCTAAGGTTAAATAAATGAGTATGAGTATAAATTAAAACCCTATTTACTGCCACAGATTTTAACATGCCTAATACTTAAATTGATGACCATGTATGATAGTGGCAAGCATATGAAAAAGAGGAGTGTCACTTGGTGGCGCTCCTATCTCTTCACCTTCAAGGGACTTAGCATGTTTGAGTCACAGATAAGGTCCACAAAGGTCAAGTCTTTTCTACGGAAAAGTTAGTCACAGTTTTGCACGGAAATACAATTTTTATAATCAACTGATTAGGAAGTTGATTAGAGTTTATCAAATATGGAGGAACTAAGTAATAAAATGTGGTTCTTACAGGCTTATGTAGATGATCAATTATTAGTGACCGACCGAAATTATGATTTCAGTTTATTATTCAATTCATTTCTAAGGTTGAGATTTTCGCAAGAACTAAGGGACCGATTTTAATACTTATTTTACAGTACATAGTTTTAACTTTTATCTATCTAACAGTGAAAGAATTATTGCAATAGGTCAAGTAGCTTTTGAGAAAATGTCACCCTTAAAAACTATACTGTCCACCTTTCTCTGTCTTCGACCGTACGAGCCCAAGTTCACCGCGACCTTAAGGTCTATGTGACCGCCCGCAGACCATGTCTTTACGCCTTTCCTCCCAAGCCCAACATCCCTCATGAACCATGTCATGGGGTTGTACCCAAAGCTTGATTTCTTATTATGGTGGCCCAAGTATTTTTCTTTCGGCTAGAGATAACTACCATACTTATTAGATGAAGAAAAATATCATGAAGAAACCTACACACATGGATTATTCTTGTATGTGAATATAGGATAGACCCATTGATCTTCTATAAACAACTAGATACACAAAGGTCTTACTAAAACAATTTAAAAAATGTCCATTGCTAATGTCCAAATAATGTCCAATAAAGCAAATGATCCACGACCATTCATCCGTTTGGCCCTTCTTTGCGCTCGGACATTTTTAGAAGGCAGACTGTGTATCTAGTTTTTATAGGTGATCAATGGATAGACACTATAAAAATTGTCTGATAAAAGCTAACTCCCAAAAAGCAGCTATAAATTATTATTAAAATTAGTAAATTGATACTAACCGAAACTTAGTTGGATCTATAGTAAGAACACCGACATCTGGATCAGGGCTGACTATGAACTCATCATTCTGTGGATTGTAACTCCAGAGATCACCAAGAGATCTCGCCACAGCCAAGAAAGGAATCTCATCCATCGGAGTATTCTTCTTTATCGGACCTTTGTGGCCGATACGCGGTCTGTTCCAGACTACTCGAGGAACACCAGCCTTGGAGACCACTTTGCCTCCGCACCGTTGAATCCGTTCAATTTCCGCTGTGGATTCTGGCTTATGGTCAGATGTGAGGGACTTTGCGGACCATTCTTCGGAACCTGAAATGAAGATAATCATGTTTAAGAACTTATTGGTAAACTTAGATATTTGATATGATAACCTGCTGTCCTAACCTACATTTCATGTTTCAAATCAGTGAATTTAACATCAAAATGACACTTCAGGAAATAATTTGACTCTTTGCCACTGATTTAATCAGTGTTGTATGGTTATTTACATGGATTGTTTAATATTGTAATTTGGTCATGTTAAATGAAATGCTAGCTATATGCCCTGTAAACTTATTTCTGGACCTTTATTACATATTACCTAGCTAAAATTGAAATATAGGTGTAATAGTTTATTTATATTCTTAGCAAATAATCTACACAACAGGTAATACCACCTCTTCATATAATTTTGTTATGGTGCATCAATCACAATAATCATCACATACTCAATACTTGTCATTGTCAGATAGCATCAAGTCCAAGGACAGTTAAGTAATACTTCTAAAGACTTTAGATGACATTAATCAGTACAGTATAGATAAATATAAAATATATCATAAAGTCATTGATCAAAAGTGATGCAATAGCTTAGTCAGTCATCCATGAGGCCAATGCCATATGTTTAGGCTATCAATATAGCCTATTTTATGTCCCTGGAGGTGTTTTTCACTCCAATAAGGGGTATATATTTTTGGGTCAGAGACTAGTAAAGTAGTGATAGATTATGGCCTGTCTACCTTCGATGTAAGAGAAGGCCTGTGCCTTAACAGTGGGGACATTTATAGGCTGATGGTACTTGATAAGGCCACATAAAAAATTATTACAATTACATATGGTTGTCAAAAGGTAAAGTAAGTCTGGGTCCCATGTCCAATAGATTGCAACAAAACTGTTATTTATTGATCAGTAGCTGCTGCCCGCGACTTTGTCTGCACAGGATTAGAAATTATAGCCTATGTGTTATTCTGATGTATGAGCTATATTATTGTAAAGTTTCATTAAAATCCATTCAGTAGTTTTTGTGTGAAAGAGCAACAAACATCCATCCATACAAACTTTAGCGTTTATAATATTAGTAGGAAGTAGTATTTGATTTATGTGTTCACAGGATTCATCTTGAACACATATGTATCCCCATTCCCCAAAGACAAGCACAAGTATGCATATGACAGTGGACTGGAAGATGCAAAAGTATGTTGATCATAATGTACACCACTGTGATCAACATACATTTGCGTATTTTCTACCTGCCTACTGATATAACAGGAAGAGTTGTATGAACAATACAAACCATCTTTCTGGTAACCGAGGACAATAGCAGAGTCCCCAACATGTCCAATGTATATCTTTCCTCGGCGAATGAACGCCACACTGGCTGTAGTACCAGCTGTGCTCGGTAGCCCAGTCACTGTTTTTGGCCATTTATCTGTGAAAAAAAAAATGATTTATGTAATTTGATGCGTTTTTGCTTTCTATTGAATCTGGAAGAGGAAAAAGTGGTCAGGGATTGCCACAGATAGTATTCTATATATTTCCAATTTATTGTTTATGTCTCATTGATTGTTCGTTGATGATTCTGCTAATGTTAGGGTTGAGGATGATACAACAAGCACTTTTGTAGTTGATCGGTGTGATTACTGCTCGACTAAGCGGTAAGTTCTTTCAATGTAATGTAAAATTCTGTCAATGATGCATACTGAAGGCATTTTTATATGGTTAGCCAAGGTAATATCATTCTGCTGCCCTTGGTAAAGGTTAGGTTCCCAAAGTATTGCATTCTGGGTGTCCTAGAGTAGTTGGTGACATTGACTGTCATTAGAATCCATCAAAAAAACAAAGTAATATGGGTGCATAACATGTTTTGTTGCAGATAGATGATGTATAGTTATCAGAAAAGGTTATTTAGCAACATGACCTCATACTACGCCAAATTATCGTAAGAGGAAACTGGTGGTTTATAACCTGAAACTGGTAAAACTGCTTTCACTTACCAACGAGCGAGATTCACGAATATGACCAAAAATATTGTTGTCTTACGTATCTTTAGAGATGCTAGGTGTAACAAAAACCTCGAGAAGCTAATTTGAAAACCTTTTGTTGACTCAATGTCAAACCACTCGAGAAAAAAATAATGAGCTCAACAAGGTCAGCCGAATTCGTACAATCACTTCTGAGTTTCGCATGGTTACAAGGGTTCGCAGAATGCTACATTAACACCAAAACTACATGTTTACACACGGAAATGGATGTTTACCTAATTCTTTCCACATGTTCAAGTGGGTCAACATGTAACCATTTCTGATTGCCTTCAGAACGTCCTCGTCGTTGTCCGACCAAAACTGCCTCTGCTTCACGATTGAGTCCATAAGGTGCTCCTTAGCGAACGCAGCAGCTTCGCTACCGCCGTGCCCATCATAAATCCCGAAGAAAGCGTACTCCAAATCCCTCTCATCTTCAGTTTGTTGATAGGCAACGGAAAACAAGTCTTCCATATACTTTCTCCCGCCTTGGCTGCAATGGCCAGTCACACGCAAGTTAACACCGATTGAGGCTGGCATTTTACACTATTACAACTACGAATAAATGAAAATATAACTATGATTTCATTGTATCACAACGCTCCTAGACATTTTGCACTTTGCTTTGCTTGCAATTACATTACGCGACTCGCGACTTGTCGACGGGTCACGTGGACATATCGATCACTACGCGTGCCTAGCTACTTATGGACTTCGTAATGTGTTAGAAAGAGATGGCTATAACTTCGCCCATCCTGCTTCAAATGAAATAGACGCCATCATAGTTTCCGCCATTTTCGTGAAACATTCAAGTTCATGACTTTTAAATTAATAATTACTCAAACTTGCATGTTCAAAGCATTATTTTAATTTACAAACAAAATTTAATTACCGTATTTACTTTATGTCTATCATTTTGAGTAATACTATTTATATTTAATGAAAATTATTTTATTAGTAAATAAACTTACGGATATGCGTCACTACAGGAAGTAGCGAGTTTTGACAATGTAGCGTTCCAAAATCAGTTTATTTTTTATGTAGGAGATTGGGGCACAATAAACATTGTAGGAATTTTAGGAGATTAATCGAAAAGTACAAATAATCAGCAAAGTAATCTTCAGTTTACATACAATAATTTGTCTCTTATCTTGTATGATCGTAGATGTATGATACATCTATATGACGTATTGTATAAATTCTCCTCGGTTTACTTTACTCCTTTTAGGAGCTAAGATGCCACCAGACAACATGTTAAACTTATAGGAAAACAAATTACTTATATACAAAATGTGTATACCGGGGTAAACAAATGAAAAGCAAAATATTTAATTTCTATTTTACTAGAACCTAACATTTAACGTTAATCAATTAGTATTTATTCTTCAGTGACTTCCCATGGCTTCTCTGGTCTGTACATATCCCACGGATTCGGTTTCTTATATACTTCTGCCTCTTCCAATTTAATTCCACCACTGACAACTTCATTTAAAAACTTATCCACCTTCCCTCCTGGTGTCGGTGTAATATCAGAGTACATTTCTGTAATACCAGACTCTAGGCAGCGTTGTGCGAAGACTTTTCCTAGGGCAATGTAAGCGCATGTGTCGTTAATGCTGTATAATTGTTTACGTAAGCACCATTCAGAGGTTTTTGCTTCTATTACTGGTCCGTTAATGAAGTGAACTACTTGTACTGTTACTGTACGGTTGCTGGCTATTAGTTTTAGCCTGGAACAAAAAAAAGCATGAAGAATGAGTTTCAAATACCGAAAGACATTTGTATAAAATAAAATGAACAATCCAGGGACAAATTGATGAAGAAATTTATAGATAGATAAACACTTTATTACACACAGAAACATTAGATTAGAGATTATAATAAATCAACAGATACAATTATAGCATAACTTCAAATAAGGGATGGCAACCAGATATACCATTATTATTATGTACAAAGGCTTTATCACTCAAAAGCGATCTCTTCTAGGTAACCTCAGATAAATGTTGAGGAACCTCCCAACAGCTGCAAGAAGGAGGGTAATGTTTTTAGAATGTATATTGGTCGGTTCCTATGCTTGCGGGTTCATGGATGTCAATGGATTCATGGAGGTATCATTGGATTCGTCTTGATCACAGGACTTACATAGGTAGGACTTTATATTAAGAAAGAAAGACTCGGGCGGTTTTTTTGTTTGTTAATCCTGTTAGTGTTATTATTGGTTACCAAATTGGTATATTGTGTTGAAGTATGAAACGGTACTGTACTGTTTACTTGGACTAAATTAGTAAGCTTCACGTACTTGTGCCAAAACTTCCTGCCTGGATTATCTAAATGATAGCCATCTGGTTTGCGAGCTATCCTCATTCGCTCCAAGTTTCGTGGATTCCGATTCACAAATTCAGGAGCCACTGTCGAACCTAATCTATTCAATTGTGGTATCAGACACATTTTTTTCAGGGAATTCATGTTAAGTTATATTACAATTTCATTAATTCTATAATATAATTCAATGAGTTTACTTAATTTTTGAATTACAAAAAAAACCTTTTCTAACCTCAAAATTACTGACTGACATTAAGGATTTTATTTACAAAAATTGATTTGATATCCTCATATGTCCATCTAGCACGGAGACTGTTTATTTAGTTTCAAATATTACTGTTTTGTTGGTTCAACCAATTAATGTATAATTAAAATGATAAAATATGTTATAAATTACTAATAAATAAAGGTTTAGAATAAGGTTGATTTGCAAAATAGTACATTTTAAAGCTACCTTTATAAATGCACCATCGATGTAGAACGTCAGACCAGGCTGTATGCTCTAGTTAGAGCTTTGCCTTTCCCTCGGGGAAGAATTTAATTAAAAAAAGAACCGTTCTTCACATTCATTCATTTGATACGGCAACACCTAAAAAAAATTAATTGAACAATTTCATTCATTCGTTTCCGTTCTTTGCTTGCTGGTGATCGCTCGTGCACTCGCCCCGAATTTGATAAGAAAATAATATATTGTTTGTAATTCCAAGCACGTTTTGTTACCATATTTATCACCTCTGATTATGTGGCTATAATTTTCGCAATGTGTACTTAACCCATATTTCTCCGCGTCCGAGTACTAGTGATGCGTTGGATTGTTGACTGTTTTCGTGTACGGGGCGTGAACTGAAGAATCCGGAACAGTTACATGTTTTGTAATTAATTCGGACGCCCACTCGCCTCTTTGGGCATCTGATGTGGAATTTACGACGTGATGTTACGCGGCAGTAGTTAGTGGATCTTATAGTTTGATATCTTTTCGAGATGTCGTTGCAAAAGAGTGTGAAAAGTGCAAGCGGAGACAGAAGCGAAAATGCTGACAACACGTCCATATGCTCGTCCGTGACGACTCAGCCGGACAGGCATGGCTTCTTTGGAGGTGCTCAGTATAGCCCAGAACCGTAAGTTGTCTTTCTGCATCCTTTATACATAGAATACATAATCACACCAGTCTTTCAGAAGGGTTGTAGAGTCTACGTCCTTGCGTCTGCTGCTATCCTGGTACTTCCTGTGCCTTTACATGCATCCATCTTTTGTATTATAAATGCGTGTCTGTAGCAAAACTTATGAAACATATCTCATATCATCATAAACTGGATCCTATTAGAATCAAACTCTTAAAAATACTAACATAATTCTAGCCAATAAGTCCATAATCCGTATACTATGCAGCATCATTAACCCGGTCAATACATTCTGTAGGTATCTAATTTTCATATAGGTACACTGTTTATCTATTGTACTCTCAGCTGAGTATAAACCATATACACCTCAATAATAGATATTACATTAGCTGGAGATGGGTTGATGGCCGATGGACAAACACTTTTTGTTTGTTCTAACAGTTAGGACACCAATGCGAGTGTCCAATTTGAAAAGTTTCAAGGTTTTAATACTTAGGAATGTTACTGCAGGGTTGCCAGCTTGACAACCCATTGGATCATTTATCTGGAAACCTTAAATTTTCCATCATACCAGCCCCCCTAGCCAAGTATAATAGAACGAAAAGTGTTCAAGATTGACATTTCCGTTTTCGTTAACAAATGCCGATACCACACATTTTTCTTTCTATTCTACTAGCATTAACGAAAGTAAATGCTACTTGGCTAGGGGGCAAATAAACTATTTAGATCAAGGTCAACAATGCATGACATTACAATATTAATTCTAACAATTGTGTCCACATACGATTAACACTATTATGATTATAATACAATCCACATTTTAATCCACCATGTAGGGCCTGAACAGGCCCATAAATCCCATAATACATGACAGGGCTATAATTCATAATATCCTTTGGTTCACCTGTATAATATTACATATTTGATTTGTTTGATAGGAAATGTGGTGTACAGTCAACAGCACATCAAATCAACATATACAGAAACAATGCCGTATTACCAGTTCATAAAGTGCCCGCATGTTACCCCTCATGTGCTGTCGAGAGTATGTGTGTGAATCAAATCAACTGCCCACAATTTTATCAAAGTTTAATCACTGTTTACTATAAATGACTAAACAATACTTGTGTATAAAATTTCCGAAAAGTACCTATTGATTTCTGGAAAATCGTCATAAATCGGGTTAGTATTGATTTCGTCATGTATCTATTGTAAGTACCTATGTAAAAAATCAGTAGATAGCAGAGACCATTAGCTATTAGAAGCGGTATACTGGCAATGATGATTCTAAGCGATAGGAAGGGATATATCACAGACCACTTACCCCATAGACCTGTACCAGGAGCGCCCGTGTCTGCCCGCACATGAGCGCAACATTGCTTCGCGACACGCGTAACCTAGACGTAGCGTAACATGGATTTCATATGGCACCCCTGCCCCCCGCTTCGTCTATTGCGCTCATCGTTTGACAGAATTTTTTGCTTGCGTACCAATTTCATGGCTATGGGGTAAGTAGTCTGTGAGTGTTATGGACTTCTTTGAAATACCTACCTAGTTTGTGGTAGGTATTTTTAATTATTTTCAAATAGAACATTCTCTGAAGAGAATATCATCAATAGAGCAACCATAGTGGCATGTTTAGTAATATTTGCTTTTATGTCCTAAATGGAACAAATCAACAACCGTGTTATAAAATCCCACAGTTACATTGCTATTTTGTAACATTAGTGTATTGTTATAAAGTTATGTCACCTCAATCTGTACTGCAATTCACAGAATTGATTGAACAATTGGATTGAATGATTTCTATTTGTAGAATTTAGGGTGCTTGGTCTTTAACATCATAATTGCAGTAAAGCTGCGTTCACATGTGAAACAAAGATATGGTTATATCGCCGCAATTTTCACGCTGGTGAATCACAGACTAAACCACGTTTGTCAGTGGCTAAACCCATGTAAAAACATAAACACTCCATGTCACAAAATGATTTAGCTACCTGCCTACTTTACTTGGATTGACTTTAGTCACTGATTGTTCCAATTAGGCCTAACAAGATTAACTTTAATTTAACATCAAACCATTTCATACATGACTGTAACCCATTGCTTTTAATTATACCACAATCATATGTAGGAAAAAAGGAAGTAAGCAATGTAGTTTCGTAACTTCCCATTAACCAGTCTGCGTTTGTTTTGTAATCACTGCAGATCTCTATCAATGCGTTTTTATTCCACACCGGTAGTACCACAGTATAATTATTAAGCAGTATTAAAGCTACATAATGGTAGAGGTTCAGCGGGCTTAATGCAGGCCCGTATCCAGATGGGTTTTAGAGGTCCGAACCCCCCAAAATGTTTACGAACCGTGTACAAATAAATAAGCAGGAATTGGTCCTTCATACAAAACAGCAATTTTATCGCCACAATTTCAGAAGGCCAATCGAGAGAAGCATTGTTAACGTTTCACGCCAATCACGCGAGAACCGCCAAAATTGTGGCTAAAGTTGTGAATTCACTGTAATGATTTTGTAAAATGGCTAAAATTGACACAATATTGGCGTGAAATCGTGGCAATGCTTTCAGTTGATTGGTTGGCGTGATAACGCAAGTTTGGCTGTGATTGTGATAAATCCAGTCAAATATCAGAGATCTCTCTTCTCTTGTGGTTTAGTGACCAAACGTATTGTCAGAGTTATTCAGGCCGCCCGTAGCCTTATAATAATCAGAGTTTTAACGCCAAAATTGATGCATTTCTTGCTTGACCGGCGTAAAACGTGATGCCTTCCACTGATTACCTTGTCTGTGATTGTTACTTTATTTAGCTTTAAATAGGCTACTGCTCTCACTTTTTCTATGTACGTATATTCCGTTGTTGGAGAGTGTATGCATTAGTAATGTTAACGAGGCTACTTCTAATTATTTGCCTAATCAATTATGTAAGTAATGAGTGGCGTAGGAGCAAGGTGAAACCTTAATGTGCAGTTTGCATTTCCTACAAAAGGTAATTCGCTTGGCGACGGCGTTTCACCTTATTAAGCCTAAGGCTCTGCTTAAACGGAGCACCTACAATGGCAAAATTGTCGCCATGAAAGAAGTCGTTTGAAGCGACCACAGGGTTTGTGTGAAGTTGCATTCACAATGAAAACAAAGCCACAAGATCTAGAACTATGCTATTTTAGAATTAAAACTATAGTGGGCCACATACAGCGTTGCCAAACGTCCCGATTTTGAAATCAAAATTAAATGTCCCGCGCTCAGGTTCAGTCCCGCTTTTCGGGGATTATAATTAATTCTTACTTAACTACCTATATTTTTATTTAAGTATTTTACGAATGACAAAGATAAGTTGGTCCTTAAATCTAGTTTATCTTATCGTTAATTGCATTGCAATGCACGGAACCCTCGGTTCGCGAGTCCGACTAGCACTTGGCCGGTTTTTTACTATGTCCCGCTTTAGACGAAAGAATCCCGCTTCTTCACTCAAAAGGTTTCAAAATCCCGCTTTGTATATAAGTGAGTGATATCCGTTTATATGTTATTTCAAGATCTATATCCTATCTTTATCTAAAGCCATACCAGTTTATCCTGGAGGGTGCGTATTCTTATTAGGATTAACTAGTTTGGCCTAGGCAAAACTAGTTGATCCTATCGGGGTTCGGACGAACTAGGTAGTTCGTCCTAGGCTAATCGCGTTACGAAGAAAACTAGTTCGTCCTGAAATCGGGTTTGACCGGTAACATATCGATCAAGTTTCAACGTTTCGAATTGCAATAATAAATAAGGCGGCAATCTCGGACCACCTATAGAGAAATTCCAACCATTCTATATTCTGACACGTCATCGCATTCATCACTAAGGGTCTATTCACTCACACGTACATAAGACAGACGCACCACATCGCATCGGCAAAAAGTGGCCGATCAGTGGTTATCTATAAACCTAGTTAAACCTCACTTCCCTTAAACCGCACAGAAGACCTAAAAGGTGGAAAACTTTATTATACTTGTTGACTATGCGCCATTATGTCGACGTGGTTGCGTTGTCGCTAAAAGTTAACGATGTGGGCGACCGGTACCGCTAGTAGTTGCGTTGTGGCTGCGATGTGGCTGCTATACAGCCGATTTTGAATACGCGGTTGAAGTAGACGTCAAAATGCGGTCCGTGTGAATTAAGCTGTTAATTTTCATACAAAAACACACCCGACCACGTACGTCGTACATGTCGCGTGGTGCGGTGTGCTACATGTGAATCAAACCTACGCATAAACATTATCCATTCCCATCAAACACTATAGTTGATGGACAAGTGCATTATTTTACTCAACTCGCATTATAAAGCTGATTTTTCTTCATGACTTGCATTTTCCATTGGTATTTGTAGTGAGTGATTCAGTTCATGCGTGCGCTTTTAAACCTATACTACCTAAATCTGACAGGTATAAAATGCTGCCTTCCTTTTCCGCCAAGCGCTATGAAAAGGATTGTAACTTTTGCATGGTACACACGAAGACAGAGATAAGTATACAGGGGGCCTTAATAAGGTTGAGATATTCTCAAGAACCACTGGACCGATTTTAATAATTCATGTACAGTACATAGTTTTAACTTTCATCTATCTAACTGTGAAAGAATTATTGCAATAGGTCAAGTAGTTTTTGAGAAAATCTCAACCATAAAAACTCTCCTGTACACCTTTCTCTGTGTTCCACCGTACCTAAGTAGGTACGAATGACAGCAGATCAATGGTAACACTTGCAGTACGATTTCAACTCTTATGAAGCAGATTATAATAACGTTTTTTGGACCGTATTACATTTGATGTGCTTTGGGCTGTACGTCTTTATCTTAAAACTAGAAAACGCTCGACAAAAATTATTATTATTTTGTAATATGTAATTCCTTGTTCATATGTGACGAAACTTATGGCTGGACTAAGTTTGTACATACGTACAGTCAACAGCACATCCACCTACAGAAACCATTGCAATCTCAGCCGTATAGCCGTAACGTAAGAGAGTTCGCTCCCTGCGAATGTGCTCTCGGCGCTCGTGTGATATCGCGTATTTACTAAAAACAATATGATATCGCGGTTTACTACATTAGGTAGGTAGTGATACGTTTGTCATATACATAACGTCTAGAGTTGTAACTTGTATATTCAGCTGTTCTGCTTTTCATGTGCTGAAGGTACCTAAATACTTAGTTTACAATGAGTCATTTTATACAACGTTATGTAGGTATTTTTTAGAATTAAAACTATAGTGAGCCATTACTACAAATTATTATACAGGGTGTAACGTAAAGGGTATATGAAGCCGAAGGGAGGGTGTTCAGTATCGGTAACTGAACAACTTTTGTTCTACGACTTTTCGATTAAAAAATAAAAATAAATTAATGTCTCATACAAATCGATCAACTGACCGGTATGAAATGTATGAAAAGTCAAAAAATAAATTCGCGAAAATCGAAAAGTCGTAGAACAAAAGTTGTTCAGTTACCGATACCGAACACCCTCCCTTCGGCTTCATATACCATTTACGTTACACCCTGTATATAAACGGATATCACTCACTTATATTGTGTACAATATAAGTGAGTGGAGTGATATCCGTTTATATATAATAGTTATGTAGGTACTTATACCGAAGCCCAAATCAAGTGTCTTATTTTGTAAACAAAAACTACCCTACCCTACTAACATTTTAAGCTGTTCTGTGATTATTGCATAGTTATTTTCACATTATTAGATCGGATTACTTTATTTTCACAATGATGAACAGGTTCGATCAATCAGTTCCTTCAGTATTACATGACAACAGCTAATAGACGATCATATTTGTTTACAAAATAAGACACTTGATTTGGGCTGCGGTATACGTCTGTAAACAAAGGTCTGTTTCGTTAAAGATCTAAACTCTGAGAGAAGTGTTAAAATAACACTTTATAACTAAATAGAATGGCACAAACTTCCTACAAAAATGCATAAAAACAAATTCACTCATTATGTAGTTAATTAATGAGATTTCACTACACCTCGCTAATTAAAACTGCCGACTGGTTTTTTGTGTGGGTGAGAATGCGAAATTATGAATGTTATACACCTACTTACGTAGTAAGTAAATTAGCTTAGAATACAAAACTATCTAGAAGGCGCAAACCCACATTCTGCCCCACCGCATGATGTACAAGATATCGAATAAATGTAAAAATATCTCCGATTTTTATTAAAATTATTGGTTTAAAATAAAGTTTTGTACATCACGAGAGTCGAAAAAAACAGCTTAATTAAGAATTCAGAATATAGTAAGAAATCGAAGGGAATTATTTATTGTTTTTGTTATTCTTCTATAGGAGTTGCGAGAGTAGTAGAAAATGATACTGATTATGCAATATGAAACCTGTAATAAATCCCCAACAAAATGATAGGTACAGCTTAAATGGTCACGTAGTTTTGTAAGCTCCATTGAAATGTGGCAATGTCATTTGGATGTCACGCCCTAATAATTCCATACAATATCCATATTATCTATCCATAAATACCAAATTCATTTTATAAATGAAACACAAATAACGGTTATATTATTTTATTACTCTACTATAAACTGACGAGCGTGTATGAAGAGATTGATGAATGTGGAAAAAGCGAAAGTGTACCAGGATCGCAGCAGATGGGAGTAGGTATTCTCTGCAAACCGCTACGGGATACAGACAGACCATCTCTATAGGTCGTCACATAAAGCTATAAAGCTTTACGTTACTTGGTGTTGTGTCGACAGTAAACAGGGGATTTATATATAGTTTATAGGTATATGTATAGTTTAACCACACTCTTAGAAAAATCCAAGCAGATACAACATACCTACATAATAATCACAGCTCAATGTAGGCGTGTATGTTTTCATTAAGTGTCACGGTGAACTAGGTTGGAATTGAACAAAACGTACAGTCGATACGCTGTGTCATATACATAATATGCGGATTATGAGGGATCAGCTTGGCTTTCGCAATTCGATCTGGAGCCACCGTCCAGAAGCGCGGAGCCACCGTTGTGGGCACGATGGGCATGCCCACAACCTTAATAGACTTATGACGTCATTTCACGGTCTATTGGGGTCGATAGGCTGCTGATAAACTGTACAATGTACAAAATTTTGGCCAGAACGTCATTTTGTAAACATCTCCTTTGTAGGAATGCACTATATCGATCACTAGCAAGTTCATACTCCGACTCGCATTTGGCCGATTTTCGGGGTCGAGGTCACAGCGACCTTAACCTTTTTTGAGAGCTGAATCCGCGCCTGCCGTCCAGTTTTTACTATCGCACCATCCGTTCAGTAGGAGAAATTCCATCCACATGTTCTAATTCTAAACCTATGTTGACGCGTACATGCATAATGCAGATCTGCCCCTGACGTCTTTCCGCAGAACTATGATATGGGATGCTTCAAGACAAACCTTAATAGAACCCTGCAATGTCGGCAACGGCACCGATCTAGCAACCCCTCCGGTACCCGCGATTTCGTATACGTAGAAGATTTTCTATGCTCGTTTTATAGGTGAGATAATACACCCTATATTCTCACAGACATTCACATGTGTAGAGCATCCCTCATCAAATGATTTTGAATTTGTACTGTCTTTATTACAGATTTCGTAGAGTCCGGACATGCAGTCTGAATATTGAAAGCTATGCTATGTTGACGTCGATTGCCCACATTAAAGCGCGTTGTATAGGTAGCTAGAAGTTCGGCTTGGAAGATAGAGCATGCATCGTGTAGTTTAAGTTTCTTAACGATTCTTTTCCCATACCACAACAGGAGATAAGACAATTATATTTGTTTACAAAACAAGATACCTGTTGTGGGTCTAGGGTATTATCCCTGGCTAGTCCGCATAGGTCATCCTGATGCCGCAATACTATTGAATCCAATATATTCTTCATTAGAGCCATGAGTGTAGTCATCGTTAAGAACCCATGATTGCTTTTGAATTAATTCAAATACATTTGAAGATGACTGTACATCTAAATATATTCAGTGGCAATTAAGACAAATAAACATCAGTTTAGTGACCTTACCGGCAAGGCTGTTACGTAGTCAATTACTTAGCATACCTAGTATATTATGTGACAGTGATTATGGATAGATGGTAAATCTGAAGTGCTCCAAAACGGCGGGCGGTGAGTTTCGCCACCAAACAAAAAATCTTGAAATGATATTTTATCTTTTAGGATGTTAATAGTTTTTCGACCTTGTCAATTATGTTTTTAAACCGTTCTGTCGACGAAACGGTCCGTCGGCGAAATTACGACAGGCGAAACGTTCTAGTGTCGAAACATTCAAAGGCGAAAAGTTATGTCGTCGAAACACTCATAAACGAAACGTTCTGTCGGCGATCAATTCAACGGAGAAACGGCTGTCGGAGAACTGTTTCAGAATCGTTTTTCTGCAATAAATGTCCGTCCGATTGAATTCCGTCGTCTCTACCCCTATGGGAGACGGACGTGTTTTTATTTTATGTATGTATGTGTGATGGTGAATAGTTATGTCACACGACACGTGTACAACGCCCTTTTATAAATATAGAACGGATGACATTTTCCCCCATACAAGCCGAGCTTAAATGCTAACTAAATCATAAATAGCGCCTTTATAAAAGTCACGATAGCTTTATAGACATACCACAGTGTATACCGATTAGTATTAGGTACAGATTTGGTTTAACCAGTGTCGGATTAGGCACGTAGCAAGAATAACAAATGCTATGACCCCGCACACATCTTGAAGTCAACTTCAAGTCATGTCTGAGCGTATGAAAATGTACTGAAACTCTATAAAGTATAAACTATTCTTTAGAATCAAACCAAATGCGCGATACGGGGTTGCTTATGGCATTTTCAATATGCGTCGATATAATTAATCATCATCATCATCAGTCTATTTATATTGCCCCACTGCTCGGGCACAGACCTTCCCTTACATCGTGGGAGCTGGGGCCATAATCCACCACTCGGGCCCAGTGCGTGTTGGCGGATTTCACATGCCTTAGATTTTTTTCTTCTTCTACGACATGCAGGTTTCATCACGATGTTTTCCTTCACCGTTTTGAGAGCACTCGGTAAATGTACGTAAGTTTTTCCGTCGAAAAAACCGAGGATAACTTATTGGTACATGGCTGCCCTGGCTGGGAATCGAACCTGGGACCTCCATATTGCAAGTACATTGACCCAACCACTGAGCCACCGAGCTTAATTAATAACTTGTAGATATTTGGTGTCGGTCCGTCGTAACTCATAAATGCATACCAGTTGCATGGCACAATTTCGCTATCAGTTTATATTATATCTCTAAGCTATCATATCGCATAAACAAACATTAGGTTTCTGATTAAATCGATGTGGACTGAAAATATCGCAAACATGCTGTTGTTCGGTGGATGTTTTACCGCACTCCTTTCAATATCGTAAATCAATAGCTCTTGTTCATGAATAATATAATTAAGTCATTGTGTCTAGCTAATAATAGTCGAGGCAATTTTATATGAGTGGTAGGAAGCAATGAATGAATCTAGGTATGTATTAATATAATGACAGATAATTATCTTAGGTCGAGATCTATGGACAGTTTTGAGCACAAACACAGCGTAAGCTCGCACTTACGACTGTCAAAATTGTATGAAAAGTGAAAACTGACTGTTGATAGACTGAACTCAAACTCCACTCATACTCAAGACTGTCTTACAAGTTATAATATAACTATCAGCCTACGTTACCGGCGGCGATCCGGAGTAATGTCAAAGGGGCGTATTCATAAACGTAATTTAAAGTTACGCCACAGTTTAGATTCCTTGTCCCTTTCTATCTTAACCTTTTTTAACGAAGTGCGAAAGGGATCAATGCTATTTAAGAGATGTGTGGTTTAACTAAGTTTATGAATAACAGCAATAGGCTCGTAGCGATATAAACGGTGACTTCGTCGACTGATTTTGTATGACGAAGTCCCGCGATAATCCTCAATAGCTTTAATATTACTTTTTGTTATATTAATTATGTTTTTATTTTGTACCTACTGTACCCACATTTCATACATTCTCCATTTATATCAAATTGTTTACCCCTGGGCCATCGTCTAGCGACCCACTACCTAAACTATTCTGGGATGATATAGGATTGTCTGTAAAACACCAATTGCATGTTGTTTCAGCAAGCGCACCGTCTCGCCGAGCACTATCCTGAAGCGTGAGCAGAAGTGGCTGCGCATGCTCGACAACTGGGAGGCGTTCATGAGCAAGAACTACAAGAAGGTGCGCGAGAGATGCCGCAAAGGTACGCTGGTGTAGCCATTAGGCTTCGTATACGAAGGCTACGGCACTAACTACTAAAATTAAACGTCTGAAAAAAATATATAGCAATCTTGGGGTGTCTATTTAGAGACTGTTGAATACCGATACACGATTGGACAAACTTCGCTCGATAGAAAAAAATCGCAAACATACCCCTTCCATGTCTTGTAAAATGAAAATTATATCTAAACCGAAATAGTTATTCATACAAAATATATATCAAAATGTAGGGTACCATAAATACGAGCTTGTTTAAAAAAAATCTGATTTTTGTTCGCGTATTTTTATTTCCCTGCCAAAATACATCAAAAATTCATAAAAATACGAATATTGATGCACTGCGCCGTGCTCTTCACTCCGCCGCTGCGGGGCATCTTCTGTCTCGCTCTTGCTTTTGACAACCAAATAGCGCCTTAAGCATGGTCTGCTGCGCCATGTTACAGTGTTTCAAAACACTGTAACATCGGATTTAGGGGTGTGGCGTAACAATTTTCTTTGTTACATCGGTTACTAAAACATGTTACAGTGTTTTGAAACACTGAAACACGGCGCTGCAGACCCTGCTCTAGAGACCCCATGCACACTGCCGTCTTTCGAGCGTTAACATCTTGCCAGCGGCCGCGAAAAACGCTAGTGTGGGGATCTCTTATATTGTACATTACATATTAGATAACAGGGCGAGATGCCTTACAGTTCGGGATCTCAAAGTTATCAATGTTACACTTGATTGCCGTTATTCAAAAACATAGTTAAACCTCACTTCCCTTAAATCGTGTTGCTATCCCTTTCACACTTCGTTAAAAAAGGTTAAGATAAAAAGGGGCAGGGGGCCTAAACGGTGGCGTAACTTTAAATCGCGTGTATGAATAACAGCCGATGTGTTTTTGACTATACCGCAGTCCAAATCAAGTGTCTTATTTTGTAAACAAATATGATCGTCTAATTATCTGTTGTGATGTAACACTGAAGGAACTGCTTGATTGAACCTGTTTATCATTGTGAAAATAAAGTAATTCGAATACTCACAGAACAGCTTAAAATGTTAGTAAGTTTTAGTTTACAAAATAAGACACTTGATTGGCCTGCGGTTTAGAAAATTGCAAATTTTGTTTACAATGTCGCCGCCATTTTGGTTCAACTCAGCTGCCGGGGTTTGAATTTAATTTAAACTGAAAAAAATCAATGAGACATATACAGGGTGTAACGTAAACGGTATATGAAGCCGAAAGGAGGGTGTTCAGTATGGGTAACTGAACAACTTTTCTTTTACGACTTTTCGATTTACGCGAATTAATTTTTTGACTTTTCATACATTTCGTACCGGTCGATCTGTATGAGCTGATCGATTAGTGTGAGACAATTTTTTTTAAAATTTGAAATGTCGTAGAACAAAAGTTGTTCAGTAAATACTGAACACCCTCCCTTCGGCTTCATATACCCTTTCCGTTACACCCTGTATAAAAATCTCTCATGTTCCGCCTTCTGTGTGTAAGTACTGAGACCATTTGAGTTACCATTCTCACTTTCTCGCGGCGCCGGGGGAGTTTAAATTAGTATTCTTTTATTGTCTCGCCGAGTCGAGTGAACTCTGGAAAGTGTTGCATTCACGATAAATACATTAAAATAGTTTAAATGCGCACGTGTCTTCGTGCGAATAGCGTAAAGTTGTAGACGAATTCATTATGTACGGTCCGACACAATGAAAAGCGTAGACTGTACTGGAGAGCTGCGATTTTTACAAAAAGTACTTGAATGATTTTTATCCATGTATGTATGCATGTATGTATGTATATCCATTCCTTCCTGTCATCCTGCAGCTTAAAAGGCTTAATGGATTTGGGTGTATGAGGTATCATTAGATTCGTCTTGATTACGGTTATAATAATTAATCAAACGGGGATAGTTTTCTTGTAGTTGGGTTTTTCGTTGTTTTGAAATAATTTATGCTTGTTAAAAATCCTTTACAATTACGTAGTATGTACTCTAAGTTATGTAGTAGTAAAATATTTTTTCCGATTGGTCAAGTAGTTGTTGAGACAATTTCAACCTTATTGAGACCCTCTGTATACTTTTCTCTGTCTTCGTATGTACACAAAACTGCAATGCGACGTCGCATCGTAAAAATCGCCAAAAATCTCAAAAACTACTCGATCGAATTTAAAAATTATTTTCCACTTACATAGTTTTAACGTTTATGTATCTGACAGTGAAAGATTTCTTGCAATAGGTCAAGTAGTTTTTGAGATATCAACCTTAAAATCTCTCCTATACATTTCTGCTAGACCCACATACCACTTACCCCATAGACCTGTAACAGGACCCGTGTCTGCCCGCACATGAGAACAAAATTGCTTCGCGACACGTGTAACCTAGAGATATTATCAACATCGACGCATCTCTTTACTACGGCACCCCTATCCCCCGCTTCGTCTCATGCGCTCATCGTTGACATAATTTTTCGCTTGCAAATGACCATGCCAGATTCTGCCCCACCATCAACCGCAAGTTGTACAAGATAACGAATAAATGTAAAAACTATCTCCGGTTTTTATTAAAATTATTGGTTTAAAATAAAGTTTTGTACAAGTTGCGATTCGAAAAAAAGCTTAATTATGAATTCAGAAAATAGTAAGAAATCGAAGCGATTTATTCATTGTTTTTGTTATTCTTCTATAGGAGTTGCGAGAGTAGTAGAAAATGATACTGATTATGATTATGCAACATGAAACCTGGAATAAGTCCCCAACAAAATGATAGGTACAGCTTAAATGGTCACGGACTTTTGTACGTGGGGCAAAGCTCCATTGAAATGTGGCAATGTCTTTTGTACCGATTTCATGTCTCTTGGGTAAGTGGTCTGTGGTTAGACCGTACAACACGTCCTGTCGAAATTTTTAAATGACGATCTTTCCAGGCATCCCAGCGTCAGTTCGTCCGAAAGCCTGGCTGTACCTCTGCGGTGGGCAGCTGTTGCTCGCGCGGCACCCAAACGAATACGAGGAGCTGTTGCAGGCGCCTGGAGACCCCAAGTGCATGGACGACATCAGGAAGGACCTGCACAGACAGTTCCCGTACCACGAGATGTTCATACGAGAGGAGGGGCTCGGGTGAGTGCGTTTAGAGGAATGTGGGGAAGATCGCAGCAGATGACCATGGTATCATGACTCAGTTCCGCATGAGTAAGTAAGATTGATAAAAATAACAATTATGTAGTTATTAAACAAGCAGAAATTAATTCAAAATACAAAAAACCGGACTGCAAAAAACTATCCCCTTTTGATTATTTTTTTATACCCTATGACACTTCCGTAATCAAGACGAATCTAACGATACCTCATACACCTAAATCCATCAAGCCGTCTAGGCTACAGGATGGCAGGAAGAAATGGACATACATACACCCGAAAAACATTATCCTCCTTCTGGGGAAGTCGGGTAGTAATTGTTATTATTTAAAAGCTGTCTTTAAACTCTGAAAGCTTTTTGCCATTTTATCTCCTCGCCTTCTCGCAAATGTAAATGCAAATTCAAAAAATGTTGATGTGGAAAAATGTATGAACTATATGTATTTATTTGCAATAAATATTGATAAGATTCTCTTTCCGGGAACGCCTGACTGACGGTTGTAGATATAGCGTGACGTAATAGGGTATTTCTGCTATGAATATGAGTAAAAGAGATACCCCAGATCCCTAATCATGAATGACAAGGTCATTTTTTTTTTATGATAATATAGGTAAAATTGGGAGAACGGACCGTGTCCGAAACACAACCCTGCGATCGATTACTGGCTTAGCAGACGTGGCCCGCAAAGCAGCTACTTTGAAGTGGAACTGGGCGGGCCACGTGTGCCGCATGCGCGGGACCGATGGGTCCGGACTGTCACAGAATGGGTGCCATTGGACGGTCGCCGGCGTCGGGGCAGACCTCGGTGTAGGTGGAGAGACGATACCGTTGGATACAGGGATGGGTGGATGGAAGAGGCTCACTGGGGTGACCGCGACTTCCAATCGTTATCGTTTTCATTTTGACACATGAACGCTATACATTGCTGCTATGTTTGTGCAAGTTTTAACAAATGACAACGAAGCGCAGCAATATATATTGCTTAAGTGTCAAAATTAAAACGATAACGATTGGAAGTCGCGGTCACCCCTCTGAACAGGGATGGATGGAAGAGGAGGTGGGAGACCTTTGCCCATCAGTGGGACAATTTATAGGTTTATTAAAAAAAATGAGGTAAAATTAAGGGACCCACATTTATTCTTTTATTAGAATGACGTCGTTTTCATTATTTAAAAATTAAATTAAGATTGTGAAAATTAAAAAGGGCGTAAGTGACGGTGACGTCGAAAAAATTCTACTTAAAGAGACAAAATCTTGAAATTGTATTTTTCTTTTAGGATGTTAATAATTTTTGGACCTTGTCAATTGCAGCCAACAAGAGTTATTCTCCGTTCTGAAAGCGTATTCAGTGCTCAACCCGAAGGTGGGGTACTTCCAAGCGCAGGCGCCCGTCGCCGCGTTCCTCCTGATGCACATGCCTTCCGTGCAGGCCTTCTGGTGCCTGGTCAGCATCAGCGACAAGTACCTGAGCGGCTACTACAACCCGGGACTGGAGGTTAGTATTTATTTAGTTTGGTATGACATTCTAGATATCATAGTCTTGTCTCTTGCTTCTGTAGCGTCGTCACTTTGGTTATCCGCGTCTTCTTGTGTGTTGGTATAATGAAACGTAATTAGAATAAGATAGATATGTTTTCTGTATTGCTTTCTCTCTCTCGCATGGCCCGCCTAGATACGAATTGTACGTTTGGTTGTATAATGATATAAATGTTTTCTCGAAGCAATCAGTATTTGTTCTTGTTAATCTTGCTCTAGCTATCAGGGTCTTCATCCAGACCGATTAAAGTCCCTAAAGTCTGCCCCAATCCAATTTTCCTTGTGTACCGGACGGCTAATAGACAGTAAATAGTGTAGTGAAAAAGTGATAGTTTTCTTGGGTAACAGTAGTTTTAATTATGTGTGTTTTGTTCCATTTTATGTGTTTACTTTAAGGATAATTTGTATGAAATTATAGTACTAAGTTTTGATGCGACAGTGGCTTACTTCAGGTAACAGAAAATAATATGAATGCGCTTACTATTGGCTGACCCTTATAGTGGGCGGAAACTACCAGCGTTCGCTCTATTCACACCACATGTGCGCCACTGTCCGCTCCGCTAGTTATAACAGAATTTGAAATAAACGGTCGCCATTCAGTGGGCATACAGTACAGACCAGACGAACATCGTGTTATTATTTCTCCAATCCAGCACCAGTATAGTGTGGACACGGCCGCGCACCAACACAGTAAAAATACAGTCCACTACAGTAAACAGACAGACAGAAGCGCGCCGTCCCGCACACCTTGAATGTAAACAAACATGGCGTTTAAAAGTTCACCAAAATAAATACAGGGTGTCCTTGGATTCATTCGACAAATTGAAACGGGTTGTACTCATGATAAATATGAAATTGGTAAGGTTTTTTAGTAAATCAAAACTGGCAAAAAATTTAACCAAGTACGTCACAATTCACACAATGACCTTAGAAATGACCATTAGGTCAAATTCCAGTGAAAGAAATCGTTGCAAACAATTAAAAATACCTTAAAATATAAAAACTCTAAAGCACAGTAACGATGCACATCAAATTAATAATTTTTTTGATAGTTGAAGTTATTATAAAAAAATCTTTTTAATTTTTCCCCAAATTGTTTAATTTACTTAAACGCTGCGAAGAATTAATGTATGTCACAAGCCTAACCATCCTTTTAATTTTGTCGAATGAATTCTTAATAATTATTAGTGATTGGAAAATACATTGCCACATTTCAATGGAGCTTTGCCCCACCTACAAAACTACGTGACCATTTAAGCTGTGCCTATCATTTTGTTGGGGACTTATTACAGGTTTCATATTGCATAATCATAATCAGTATCATTTTCTACTACTCTCGCAATTCCTATAGAAGAATAGCAAAAACAATGAATAAATCGCTTCGATTTCTTACTATTTTCTGAATTCTTAATTAAGCTGTTTTTTTCGAATCGCAACTTGTACAAAACTTTATTTTAAACCAATAATTTTAATGAAAAACGGAGATAGTTTTACATTTATTCGTTATCTTGTACAACTTGCGGTTGATGGTGGGGCAGAATCTGGCATTGTCATTTATATTGTTTCACTCTGAACTGACTCGTTTGTGTCGTACTGGCCAAAGCTGACTAAATCAATGGATCGTGATATTTAGTAAGTGCGGTTAGTGGTCTGTTTACATCCATTGAAAATTGGATTGGGACATATTATAGGCAGTTCCCTATATAGCAATGAATAAATTAGTTGAAAATAAACTCAAAATCAAAATTTTTATTTGCGAGAATACAGTCATATTGTAAAATGGTCTTATGATAAAGTTGGTCATAGTATTCAACCTGCATGCAGGTGTGCAAACATAATTATCTAACTAGCTGAAATGCACTATACAAATTCAAGTGATAGTCCCCGTCTTGTGATTCATATATTCCGTAACTTTTATCTACTTCCGCTTTTTTATCTGGTTCCGCATGAGGGATAAACTTACTAACAATAGTAATAGTTACGTACTGTATAGTTATTAAGTAATAATTGTATTATCATTGTTTTAAAAGATGTGTTGCTGAGAGTTTTTTGCCACTTTTTCTCCTCAGCGTTGGCACCTTTTCCTTGCAAAGTGGTGTAAATGTAAATTCAAAAAATATATTGACGTGCAAAAATGTACTCAACGTGCTTACTTGCAATAAAGAAATTTGACTTTGACTTACTATGAAATGATGCAATTGCCCACCGGGGAATACGTATTCAATTTCGTAATGTTTGGTGATGTCACCGAACATTTTACAGAACGTGAAATTACTACCGAGTGACGTCATCGCACGAATTCGCGAAACACCGGCAGGAAAACCTTGTGTGCTGTAAATGAATTGCAAATTAAATTGATTTTAGCTGTGACAGTCAATGAAATGGAAAAATATTGCTATTTCTTAATTAAATAGTACAAACGACAGTAGATCAATGTTAACACTTAGGCCCGTGTTAATAAATAACTCTCAGCTCAAAAGTCAATCTTGAGAACGACCTCAAGATGGCGTTCCTATTAATAAACGTAACTTAGGTGCGCGTTTAGGAATCGGGTATCACGTGAGTAACGCCGTATTAATAAACAGAAATTAAAGTAAACCCCATTAGAAACAGGGAAGTAAAGTGTGAATTAGGTATCTTGTCTTGTTAATGTATTCTAAGGTCGATATTCATTCTATTTTGAGCGTGAGCCCGCACTAAGACTGTCAAAATTGTATAAAATCGGACAGTTGTAAGAGCGAACTCAAACTTGGTGTCGTTAACTCAATTGCAGGTGCTCCAACGTGACGGCGACATCTTGCACGCGTTGCTCCGTCGCACCGCGCCCGCCGTGCACCGCCACCTCGTGAAGCACAAGGTGGAGCCCGTGCTGTACGCCACCGAGTGGTTCCTGTGCGCCCTGACGCGCACGCTGCCCTGGGACAGTCTGCTTAGGGTGTGGGACTGCTTCCTGTGCGAGGGAGTCAAGGTGAGGGAGCCTCTAAGAGTTGCACCGTCATTTCAAGCTGAGGCAACCCGTGCTGTGGCATAACGAGAGTAGTAGTAGTAGGCGGTAGTCAAACCCGGCTCCCCCATATTTAGATGTGTGAAGTTAAAATGACATTGCCACATTTTAATGGAGCTTTGCCCCACCTACAAAACTACGTGACCATTTAAACTGTACCTATCATTTTGTTGGGGACTTATTACAGGTTTCATATTGCATAATCATAATCAGTATCATTTTCTACTACTCTCGCAACTCCTATAGAAGAATAACAAAAACAATGAATAATTGCCTTCGATTTCTTACTATTTTCTGAATTCTTAATTAAGCTGTTTTTTCGACTCGCATGTTGTACAAAACTTTATTTTAAACCAATAATTTTAATAAAAAACGGATATATTTTTACATTTATTCGTTATCTTGTTCATCATGCGGTTGATGGTGGGGCAGAATCTGGCATTGTCATTTACATAACTTTTCGGCAACACCAGTTAAGCTGGTGAACAATTGGCTATACTCACGTTGTTATTCATTAACGTTACTTTAAAGTTATTCCACGGTCCATCAACCGCGAACCTTGTAGTTAGCGCTATTACGTATTCGCTAGCGACCTAACTTCAACATACTGTACTCGTACTGGTTAAGAACAACGGAAAACGAATTTCGACAATATTTCCTCTAAAAACCCTCCACAGGATTACCACATTAAATAATTCTACATACTCGTGCTGCCTCGTAGTGTGGGGCGCCCCCCGACCAGATGGAGGGATGACCTTCGCAAGGTGGCTGGCAGGGACTGGATGCAGAGGGCCGAGAGTAGGGTTGAGTGGCGTGCTTTGGGAGAGGCCTACGTCCAGCATTGGACTGATGATGATGTTGTGCTACCTCGTTCTTAAAGGTGGATTCTAAAAGAAAACTCAAATGACATTGTCAAATGACGAACTGTCGCGTCCATTATTAAAACTAAATTAAAACCCTTCCACAGGTATTATTCAAGGCCTCACTGGTAGTGTTATCGGGCGCCCTAGGCTCCGCTAAAGTCCGCAAGCGCGCCTCCGGCCTGTGCGAGACGCTGGAGGTGCTCCGCCACCCGCCAGAGGGCGTGCTCGGCGAGGAGTACCTCATGTACCACATGCAGCGGCTCAACCTTACCGAGGAGGACTTTGAGTTTGAGCACCAAAGGCAGTCAGCGAGACGACGCGCTATGGCTAACAGAAGGTGAGGTTGGCTGGAGGATTCATCATCATCATCAGTCTATTTATATTGCCCCACTGCTCGGGCACAGACCTTCCCTTACATCGACGGAGCTCGGGCCATAATCCACCACGCGGGCCCAGTGCGGGTTGGCGGATTTCACATGCCTTAGAATTTTTTTTTCTTCTACTACATGCAGGTTTCATCACGATGTTTTCCTTCACCGTTTTGTGAGCACTCGGTAAATGTACGTAAGTTTTTCCGTCGAAGAAACCGAGGATAACTCATTGGTACATGGCTGCCCTAGCTTGGAATCGAACCTGGGACCTCTATATTGCAAGTCCATTGGCCCAACCACTGAGCCACCGAGCTCTCTTGAGCCACCGAGCTGGAGGATTATTATTATTAAAAATATATATTGATAGATGTGATTGATCTTATGTTTATTTATTTTATTCAGGCCACAAACAATTAATTGATATTATGGTAAAGTCATACTTTAACAAATAGGCCGAAATGTAATTTAATTTAACATTTCTATTTATTGTTCAACTGATTGTCATTAAAAACCTCTATTGTTCCAGTGGCAGCTGATTCAGCGACTGCTCCTATAAGCGGTATTCAAAGAATAACGCCCGGGACTTGTTCAATACTCTTTGAGTGCGTGTGATACTTTGTAGCTAGTGGACCTCGAGTGTGTGACACATGGTGTCTAGTGGAACTGACGTGCGTCTAGTGGAACTCGAATGTGTAACACTGTGTCTAGTGGTCATCGTCGTACATCATCTAGTGAAACTCAACTGTGTAATACACATACAGGGTGTAACGGAAATGGTAAGCATGAGGGAAGATCAGTGTCGATAACCGAACTTATGTTGTATCACTAATATTAAAAAACAATTGTAATATAAATGTATAATTGAAACACTACTTTCACACACATTTGTTTATTAACGAAAAAGAGGTCTCGTAAAATCTTAGACAAGCTTATATGCTAAGACGGTCGACGAAGCGATAGCGCGTTTTAGAAAAGGTACAGCGCCATCTAGTGATTTTTATAAAGAACTTATTTAACTTAGACATCCCGCCCACCAAGGACTGGTCCTTCAATACTAGAATTCTGTCTAACTATAATGAAATGAAACACAATGAATGTTAATTACACACACAGGTTACAACAAAAATTCATTGTGCAACTCAAAGTAACGGATCATATAATACAACTATAATGATATAAAAACAAACTGAAATTAAACATCACAACTAAACATGAAGAATAGAACCGCCCACCATGACAAGAACACTTAAAATTAGCATTAACACTTATGTACTAAATACCGCCCACCGTGACAATATAACTGGATAGAAATGCTATTATTTTGTTAAGATGCAAATCTTATTAACTGGACGCTTAAATAGTCCATTTTTTCCTTTAAGTGTTACAACTCTAGTTAGATTGTCCGGTCCGGCATGTTTCTCTACAACCTTTGCAATAACCCATTTAGCTGGTGGGAGATCATCCTTGACGATGACTACATCGTTTACTTCTGGCTCGGATTTTTTAGTACTCCACTTATATCTTTGACTTAAATTAACCAAATACTCTTTTGACCACCTATTCCAAAAATCATTCACCATTTTTTGGGTTAATTTCCATCTCTCAAATCCTGTAATTTTCTGACTAGAACAGTCTACATCAGCAACGTTTACTAAAGGTTCACCAACCAAAAAATGGCCCGGTGTCAACGGAAGAGGGTCATTAGGATCGTCACTTAACATAGTTAACGGACGCGAGTTCAAACATGCTTCCACTTGCGTTAACACGGTTGTTAGCTCCTCAAACGTAAGAGTGCTGTCTCCGATGACTCTTTTCAGGTGTGCTTTAGCGCATCGAACACCGGCTTCCCAAAGTCCTCCAAAATTCGGCGCATGTGGGGGAATAAAATGCCAGGTCGTAGCTTCGAAAGTTAGCATTTTCGCTATTTCATTGGGTATAGCTGATTTGGCCCTATCAAGCATTTCTCGCAGTTGTTTATCCGCTGCAACGAAGTTTGTGCCATTGTCGCTGTAAAGATCTTGACAATGGCCTCGTCTAGACGTAAATCGTCTGAAAGCTGCGATAAATCCCTTGGCAGTTAAATCAGTAACCACCTCCAAATGAATTGCACGGGTCACCATGCAGATGAAGAGGCAAATATAGCCTTTGTAAGATTTCGAACCTCGGCCAGGCGAAAATCTTACTTTGATTGGTCCTGCGTAGTCCACGCCAGCAGATTTGAAAGGCTTGCTCGGTTTCAATCTGACTTCGGGGATCTGACCCATCAGTTGAGTATTCTTCACTTTGGAATACTTCAGACACGTAACACATTCTCGGTAGTGTTTCTTAACTTGGTCTCTCGCTCGTAAAATCCAGTATTTAGTTCTCAAATAGTTCAACATGAGCTGTGGTCCTCCGTGTAGTGTTTTGATGTGAGCATCTGATACTATAAGCTTGGTAATATGACTCTTAGCAGGCAATATTATCGGATGTCTCGTGTCGTAATTCACGTCTGCTTGTTCGATACGTCCACCTACTCTTAAGATCCCCTTTTGATCTAAAAAAGGATAAAGAGTATGAAGTGCACTTCTCTTCGGAACACCAGCTCGACTCTTTAACTGCTTTATCTCCTCTGCAAATTCAAACGCTTGAACTTGTTTGATACACATTTGTAAAGTCTGATCACTCTCTTCGGTAGTTACAAACTCAGGTAATTTTGGGCGTTTATCTTTGGGCAACTGTAAATTCAACATTCTTCTGCAATACGACATGACTTTCAACATTTTTGTTAAAGAAGAATATTTCGTCCACATGAAGTCCTCTGTTCGTGGTAAAGCAGTTAAAGTCTTGACTCTCTCCTCTTCGTGTGTTTCCTCTATCTCTAGTTTCTCGGTAGTAACTGTTGAATCCAACAACCACTTGGGTCCACTCCACCAGAGTGGATGTGTCTTTAGCTCTTCAGGGGTTATTCCTCTAGATGCACAATCTGATGGGTTCATGTTCGTTGACACATGACCCCATTGCTCGTACTCCAGAATTGTTGCAATATCTGAAACCCTGTTACTCACAAAAGTAGTCCAACGTGTTGGAGGTCCTTTCAACCATGCCAACACCACGGTTGAGTCCGTCCATGCATGCAGGTTATCTTTAGGTATCCCCATAACTTGTGATACTTCAGAAAGTAACTTAGCAGCTAATGCTGCTCCGCATAGTTCCAGTCTTGGAATCGATACTTCTTTATCGATGGGAGCAACCTTAGTTTTGGCTGACACCAAACTTGCATGTACATTGTTTTGTTCATCCACCACCTTCAAGTATACTGCAGCTGCATACGCTCCTCTGGATGCGTCTGAAAAGGCATGCAGTTCCATTTTAGAACCTCGTGTAGCATGAAGCCACCTTGGGATCAAGATGTTTTTGATGTGAATCAAACTGTCTCGGTATTGTAACCATTCGATTAGAAGGTCCTCGCTCAGTTTATCGTCCCACTCCAGTCCTGATTTCCACAGTCTCTGAATAAACATCTTGGCTCGTATAACCACAGGCGCGATCCAACCCATTGGGTCGTACAGTCTCGCTATGTCCGACAAAACCTGTCGCTTTGTGATGGGTTCCTTCGCTTCTGGTAGATTGATTGTGTACTCGAAATTGTCTGTCTCTCTATTCCAGCATATGCCTAACACCTTGACCATGTTATCTATTTTGATCGGTACCGACTGTGCGGCATTGTGTTTGTCTTGGCCAATGTGTTGTAGTAAATTCTGGCTGTTGCTGCTCCACTTTTGTATTTCAAATCCACCAGAATTCATCAGTTGATTCATCTCCTCATAAATTTGTATCGCCTCTGTCTCAGTTTCACATCCTGTCATTAAATCATCCATGTAATAGTCTCGCTTCGTAATCTTAGCTGCCACTGGAAAGTTCGCCTGCTCTACTTCAGCCAACTTCTGTATAGTCTTCACGGCCAGATACGGTGCACACGCAGTACCAAAGGTAAGTGTTAAGAGTTTGTAATGTCTCAGTGTCTTCTCAGGACTCGGTCTCCACAGAATTCTCTGATAATCTGTATCTTCAAGGCGTACGCGCACCTGCCGGTACATCTTGACTAAATCTGCGACGATAGAAATCGGATGATTTCTCCATCTCATCAACAGGTGACGTAAATCTTGTTGCAGTTTAGGTCCCACAAGGAGGTCGTCGTTAAGAGAAACCCCGTTAATACCCTCGGTCGAGGCATTAAACACAACACGTAGCTTCGTGGTTTCCTTATCTTCTCGCACCACCGCATGATGAGGTAAGTATACTGCCTTTGGATTGTCTATATCTTCTTCCTTAACTAGCTCCATATGATTCAATGATTGATATTCTTCCAAAACCTTTCCATACTCCGAATAAAGTTTGGGATTTTTGCTTAATCTCTTCTCTAAAGAGTGAAACTTCTTTGTTGCTATCTCTCTCAGTTGACCGTATTGACATTTAGGATCTTCGCTTGTAAAAGGTAATTTCACCACGAATCTCCCCTCCTCGTTACGTACAGTCGTTGATTCGTATATCTCTTCACAGATTTTCTCGCTCTTAGTGAATCTCTTCTCAATGCTGTTTGGCTCGTTCTCTAACTCCCAAAATTGTTTCAACAAATCGTCCTCTTTGATCTGTAGATGCATTCCAATTACTCTTTGACTCGCTGAAGCTTTATCGGTCGACAATCTCCCTGATAAAACCCATCCAAGGATTGTGTTCTGTGCTATTAAGTTTCCCTGTGGATTTTTGATTATGCCGTTCAATATAATTTCGCTGTAAACTTCAGCTCCAAGTAGAACGTCGATTCTGCCTGGTGATGCGTATCCTGGATCAGCTAGTTCTATATTCTTCAGTTCCTGCCAATCAGGTGTGTTTACGTTACTCGTTGGAAGCAATGACGTGAGTGAACTCAATACGTAAGCATTTACTTGGATTGTATTTTCTGGATTACTACGCGATTCAATACAAAGTGACACCATGTATTTGATCCTCGTATGACCATCTCCCAGACCTGACACCCAACCATTGATTGGCGTGCGTTTAAGTCCTAGTAATTGAGCTGTAGCTTCCGTAATAAATGACGCCTGTGATCCCTGGTCCAGCAAAGCTCGAATGGCATGTTTACTGCCGTTTCTAGCTTGTGACCGGATCACAGCTGTCGCTAATAAGACGTCGTAGGTGTGTCCTGTCGAAAAGTTCGCTACGATTTTCCTATCAGCTGTTGTGTTTGTTCTCGCTTGCTCTTTCTCTTTGTCTTCTTTCTGTTGTACTGTGTGTTGATTCTCAAAATGTAGTAGGGTGTGATGTCTCCTTCCACATTTTCTGCAGTTTGTTTGTTGACGACAGACTTTCACGGAGTGGTTAGGCGCGAGGCAATTGAAACACAAGCCTTTAGTCTGTACAAAGTCTTGTCTTTCCTGAACTGCTTTCTGACCGAACTGCTTACAGTTGAATAAATAATGCTGTCCGTCACACATAGCACAATGAGCCTCGATTGCTGGTTTCTTCTCTTCTTGAATTGCTGAATGAAACGCCTTAGGTTTAGCAGACTGTTTTTGATTTGACTGTGTTGATTGAATAGTCTTCGTACTCGGCTTACTTACATCAAACATTTCTAAGCTTCGAAATCTCGTTTCTAGAAAGTCTACTAATTGTTTCCAGGTAGGCAATTCATCAGTCATACAGCTCATTTGAAATTCCCATTGTTTACGTGACTCTTGGTCCAGCTTGGATACGACCAGATAAACAATTATTACATCCCATGTTGCAGTATCAATCTTCATATTGTTTAACGCCTTCAAACACGCCGACGTTGTGTCTAGCAGCTGCTTTACAGCACTCGACGATTCAGTAGTGATCTGTTTTTGTGCAAATAACGCTTTCATGATTTGGTTACAATTGTATTTTTTGTTATCATATCTCTTTTTTAATTGTATCCATGCCTCTTGATAATTCGACTCAATAGTAGAAAAATTACGAATTAAACATTCTGGTTCTCCTGACAGACTACTCTTTAAATAATGTAGTTTTTGAACCTGGCTTAACTTATCATTTTTATGAACCAAGTCCATAAACATGTCGTAGAATGACTGCCATTCCTCGTATTTTCCTGTGAAATTTGGTAACGTAATTTTCGGTAAATTAAAGTTTGAGGCACTCGCAGTATCGGTTGTATTTGTCATAGGCTGTGATGGCGGTAATATATTTTCATACGGTTCAATAGCTTCCTTTAGCCTACTTTTATACGACACATATAACTCCTCGCACTCTTCATAAATGTGTTTCGTAAAATACGACCTTTTTTCCTTAATATCTGAGTCTACTAGCGAAATGACCTTTCGGTGACCTTCTTTGAACTCCAGCCATAGATCCTCTAAAGCCTGTAATCTCGTTTGTAAATATTGTTTGGTTATACGGTCTTTAGGGGACTTTCTGTAGTTCCTCTCTGCTGCGATCAATCTCACGTAAATATCTTCTTGAGTGGCTAGTAACACGTTCATAATGTCGATTTCAAAACCAATTCATCAAATAAACAACAATAATTTATTGCCAATTTGTAGGTAGTATGAAATAAAGTGTAAACTTTGGCATGAATTTTCTAAGTCGATCGATACTCGATATTACGTAAAACTTCTAAGTCCAGACCACTGAATTTACTTTAAAATTTTACAAGTCTTTTGCACTCACTACTAAATCTTATAAGTTATTTTACTCACAGTTTTAAGGTCCAATTTTCAACTTCACTTTACTCACTCACTAATTTTTTCCAAGTTCTTCCCGGTTTCGGCACCAATGTATAATTGAAACACTACTTTCACACACATTTGTTTATTAACGAAAAAGAGGTCTCGTAAAATCTTAGACAAGCTTATATGCTAAGACGGTCGACGAAGCGATAGCGCGTTTTAGAAAAGGTACAGCGCCATCTAGTGATTTTTATAAAGAACTTATTTAACTTAGACAATAAATGTATGAAAAGCCATTTATTTTGACAATCGAAAAGACTTAAAACAAAAGTTGTTAGTTAAGTTATCGATAACCTCTTTCGGCATATCCTATCCGTTACACCATGTATAGTAGTGTATATCACTTTGTTTCTATTGGAGATTAGATGTAGAACACTAGTTGTAGTGAAAGTCAGATGTGTAACACACAGCGTCTAGTGGAACTCGAGTGTCTAACACACTTCGTCTAGTGGAACTCGAGTGTCTAACACACTTCGTCTAGTGGTCCTTCAGTGAGTGTGATTGTGTGTGGTGGACTTGCGAATTCAAGCGACCAAACGAAACGACTGTACAAACTTGTGAGTTATGCCTTTGGTAAGTGTACCAATATGTTTTTGTATCTCTAGAATACATCGTTTAATACGTTCCAATTATTGTAATGACCACAATTCTGCGGGCCGAAGTTCAGACAGTTTTGAGCACTAGCTTAGCTTGAGCTCGCTCTTGTAACTTGTCAAATGTGAATTATTATATAAAAACGGATATCACTCACTTATAGCGTTGAAGCTGGCAATCAGTTGAAACTATCGGTCTAAATGCCGGCTTCAACGAAATAAGTTAGTGATATCCGTTTATATAGAATAATTTGTAGTAATGCCTCACTATAGTTTTAATTCGTGGAATTTGACATTTGTAAGAGCGAACTTACGAGTAGTTTGTACTCAAAACTGTTTCGCTATCATTTTTAGTTAGTGCAGAATCGGGGTGGGTTCTCGAATTTGATTCTCAGGGCTCCTAAACATTTCTAACAATGTAGTTCAAGTATGTTTTCCATTTAAAAGTCAACGCGGTTCTCTCGATGTTTAAATATTAAATGATTAGGAGCCGAAAAGTGTTCAAAATAATAATAAAATATAATAATATTATATAGTTAGATAAAATACAGTATTTTATTTTCCAAAAGGGAAAAGAGAGAGAGTATTATGTGTGAGTGTGTGTTAGATATGTCTGTTTAGTTTTACTTTTGTAAATCATATTTTTGTTCCATAATAAAATACATTTTACGAAATAAATAAATAAGAATTTGTAAGCAGACTGTATTTAAAATAATGTAAAATATGAATAGTTTTCATAATACGATGTGATAAGTTCTTTTGTAATTGTAAAATATTAAATAACATATCTGAGCATAACGAAAACTTGTAAATAGAAAGCTAATTTAGTATTAATTAAAGACAGATTACAGAGAGTAATATATGAAATTACATTCTATTGAGAGTGCATTATATTTGCCAAGCAATAACAGCCGAATGTTACATAACTTATGTATCGGATGGCGCAGTAAATATTTGATTGATACAAAGTACTATTTTAGTCAGTTTTGATGCTCCCACTTCACATGGCTATTCGTATTCGCTGTACGTACAAATACAGACAAATACGACCGTCTACGACGACCGTCCATAAGCGCGTATTTGCTGGTCGAATAGGCAAGACGAATATTTTGCCATACATACCAACCACACATGGCAATTATTTGTGAAATATACAAATACGCACTGTGAAGTGCCACCATGACCCGAAACGTGCACTATTTTCAAATAGTAATAGTGTAATTGACTAAGTAATTTTATTGCAAGATACATTTGAAATTAGTTTTTCGATATTCCACTTAACGCCAGAGATAATGGTCAAAGTCGTACTTCATCCGTTTTTTAGCAAAACGACTTTAGTTATGGAGTTTGTGGAATTAGTAAGACGTGACGTCACTTTTTGCTATCTTATTTTCAAACTAGCTGTACCCCGCAACTTCGTTTGCGTAGAAAAAGTTCTATGCTCAGATCACATACCGCCATGGCTTATAGCCTATGAGCTGTCCGGATATTTCAGCTATCTCCTAGTGAAACTCCCGTCAAAATCCCTTCAGTAGTAATGGCGTGATACTTGAACATAGTCACAGACAAACAGACAAAAATTCTAAAAATTAGTGTTTTGGCATCAGTATCGATCCTAAAACACATTACAATTATTCTTTTCAAAAAATATCCAATGTACAGACACAACTTTTTTACAGTCTTATTATATGTATGTCTGTAAACGTTAGCGCAGACCGACGGAGTGACGGCGAAGCGACTAATTTTATGACAATTAGAATTCCACTTTATTTTCTTCAACATACGATATAATTGAGATCCTCCGCGCGACTCTGAGCACAGTCACGCGCAGCTCTCAGTGGCTATACCGATTACAGTCGTATGTTGCAGTAAGTAAAGTTGAATTTAAGTTGTTACTAAATCACCGACGGAGATGCGCTAACCCAGTGTTATTTTTCAACTGATTTGATTGAGCAGTTTAATTCTTTTTATATTCTTATTATTAGAAACAAAAACACTTGCGATTTGGACATTTTCCAAACACATCAGAGAGTACCCACGGTTCGGATCAGAACCCAGCTAAAATAGCACCTTGTATAACCAATGAATAAAACTTAAAATAGCTAGGCTAGTCTTCCTTCATCCCCATACGTACAATCCAGATTGTGAACAGATTACTGTATTTTCTAAACACATTTTCATCGTACCATAGATATATTTATTAAATCTATTTTCTGATTTCATTTGAATAATAATGTTCTAGATTCTGTTACAGACGAAAACTATATAGAAATAATGTAATTTGTGTCTTATGGTGAATGAAAACCTCAATATTTAACAGTGTAAGATCAGTATTATTTTATTACTAACAATGAGCGACTTTGTCATAGTAAAATAAAACTTGTCTTAGTAAAGCAGTTACTTTGATTACGGTTTACAATTTATTATGACAGAGTTGTTCATTGTTTCAAAGTGGATCCTAAATTAAACTGAACAACTTTGTCACAATAAAGCGGAGACTCCAATCAAAATTCAACTTTATTACGACAAGTTTTATTGTACTATGACACGGTTGCCAATTGTTTCAAAGTGGGTCCTGAAATAGACTTGATATTGCTGTAATTTAACATTGATTGTTATCGAAGCGATGTAGTTATTTCTTTACTTACTTTGCAGGTAGAGTTTAAAACAGTTAAAAAATTACAGACATCTTTTTTCATTTAGGCACAAAAATTTAAAATGGTAACGTAGTCAACTTATTTACGTTAAAATTGATGGCAATTGCAATCTCTCATTTTTAGTCTAATAACAGCTTATGGTGGTGATTCATCAATTTTCATTATTGATCTCCTATAAACAACTAGATACACAAAGGTCTTACTAAAACAATTTAAAAAACCTCCATATAAGGGTCCATTGTTAACGTCCAAATAATGTCCAATAAAGCAAATGAGGGCCATGAGAGAGTCCATTCATCCGTTTGAACCTTCTTTGCGGTCGGACATTTTTAGAAGGCAGACTGTGTATCTAGTTGTTTATAGGAGATCAATGTTTTACGTACGAAACTTACAGCATATCTTTTATTTTGATTCGCCTATTATCTGCAATGAAAGATCTGTTAAAAAAAATCAAATACTTGTATAAAGAAATATTTTTGACCATAGTTCGAACCTAGAAAATATGTATTTTATGTTGCCCAGTATTAAGTTTTGTATGAAAGATTGATGAATTATTAAGTGCATATACATAGGAGTCAGATTTAGGCTATGATTTTAGTTTCTTAAGTTTTTTACTGCTGCATAATGTTTTTTTATAATTTTATTAGTTTACTGTCCTTATAAATATTATTTGATTATATCTAAGTACGAGTTTTGAATTCAAGTGCTGTTACTCATAAACGTAGTTTAATTTAACTTCCCCTAAACCATGATTATCACTTTCACACTTCGTTAAAAAACATTAAGTTCGGAAGAGACCGTGATTTAAACGATGGAATAACTTTTAAGTCACGTTTATGGCTAACAGAGTAGACGTGAAGTGAAAAAAAGTTAGTATGGAGTGTTGTGTGCTTATCGTTTAATTTGAGTGGAAAATGTTTAATTGAATGTTATTTGTAGAACAATAATAATTTATATGTTTGTTATTAATTATTATTTCCGCTAGATTCTTCAACGATTATTTAGATAATAAGACGAAGGTTTTTTGCATAATTGAAATTAATTTTTCATTTATTTATTCCATTGCATTCCATAAGTCAAGAGTGGAACGATAAAACTGGTTTTAACGGACTTTTAAACGAAGGTTATCAGTTATGGCTTAGTGTCGAGTTTTTACGAGTGCGTTTACTTTACTATCGCGTTTGCGTCACGTGCAAGCTTCAACTGGCAATAGAAATGTCAGACAAACTTTCTCGTGATCGAGTCTCCAATGCTACTCGACTCTCACTAAGCAGCGTAGCCTTAGCTTGAGTCACTATCGTAATAGAATCGAATGCCAGCTCACTTCAACTTAAAGGGCACGTCAGCGCTCACGTCACGACGCTGTCCGCCTGTGACCGGCGCCGTGGCGTTGTACGGTGGAACACAGAGAAAGGTGTACAGGAGAGTTTTTAAGGTTGAGATTTTCTCAAAAACTACTTGACCTATTGCAAGAATTATTTTACTGTTTGATAAATAAAAGTTAAAACTATGTAACTGTAAAAGAATTATTAAATTCGGTCCAGTAGTTTTTGAGTAAATCTCAATCTTATAGAGGCCCCCTGTATACTTATCTCTGTCGTACAGTCGACAGCAGCTTTTGACAGCTCTTATTATTTGCGCAGTAAGACTTGAAATGCTACCTTGAAACGACTGCAAGTGTTACCATTGATCTGCTGTCGACTGTACGTCGGCCCTAATTTGTACGAGAATGTCTGTTCAATGCCACCTATGGACGTTTATGGAACTAAAAACTGATTTATGCTACCGTTTTTAGTTTTAAAAATCTCCGAAGGCTTTATCATTGACATTCTGATACAAATTGTAAGTCGAATAAGCTATCGTTCTATTCGATGACGATAAGGATTCGTGCTAATGCAAGTAATTTTTTAAAGAATGATAAATGTATTGTATGCTTCTGAGTATTTTTGTACAGTGTCCGACAGATTCATATTGCAGCAATGTTTGTGTTGTAAATAAAATTAAATATAAAGTTTTTGGGGTTTTCTTTGACGCCATCCCAATTACTTCTCAGAATGACTGGGAATACTTACTCTTTTGTTCCTAGAATTCCAAAAATTTTGAGCGGAGCGCGGTTGGTCTACTTTGTACTGTACAGTCGAAGACAGAGATAAGTATACAGGGGGCCTCAATAAGGTTGAGATTTTCTCAAAATCTACTGGGCCGAATTTAATAATTCTTTTACAGTTACATAGTTTTAACTTTTATCTATCAAACAGTGAAAGAATTTATGCAATATGTCAAATAGTTTTTGAGAAATCTCAACCTTAAAAACTCTCCTGTACACCTTTCTCTGTGTTCCACCGTACTACTAATAACTTATATTGTAAAACAAAAAGGATTAGAAAAGTCCTGTCTATTAGTAGAACAAAAAATCGTGAGATCACTCTTAATACGTCAAAACACAGACCACTTACCCCATAGATCTGTAACAGGAGAGCGTCCGTGTCTGCGAACATGAGCGCAAAATTGCTTCGCGACATGTGTAACCAAGACATTATCGACATGGACGCATCTCTTTAATACGGCACCCCTGTCCCCCGCTTCGTCTCTATGCGCTCAAAGTTCACAGAATTTTTCGCTTGCAAAAGACATTGCCACATTTCAATGGAGCTTTGCCCCACATACAAAACTACGTGACCATTTAAGCTGTACCTATCATTTTGTTGGGGACTTACTACAGGTTTCATATTGCATAATCAGTATCATTTTCTACTACTCTCACAACTCCTATAGAAGAAACAAAAACAATGAATAAATCGCTTCGATTTCTTACTATTTTCTGAATTTTTAATAAGGCTGTTTTTTTCGAATCGCAACTTGTACAAAACTTTATTTTAAACCAATAATTTTAATAAAAAACGGACATATTTTTACATTTATTCGTTATCTTGTACAACTTGCGGTTGATGGTGGGGCAGAATCTGGCATTGTCATTTTCATGTCTATTGGATAAGTAGTCTGTGGTCGATATAGATACAGTATTGAGCGTTGGTTGGTCCACTTTGTACTACTAATAAGTTCTATTGTAGAATAAAAAGGATTGGGAAAGTCATGTATATTAGTAGAACAAAAAATCGTGAGATCACTCTCAATACGTCAATATCTATAGACGTTTGACAGTTGTAAGAGTGAGCTCACGCTCTTGTGCTCAAAACCGTCCTTAGTGAGCTCGCTCCTATAACTATACTAGCTGCTACCAGCGACTTCGTCTGCGCAGGATTATAAATTATAGCCTAAGTATTTTTAAACGTGATTTCAAGTTACGCCACCGTTTTGGCCCCGTCCCTTTCTAACTTAACCTTTTTTAACGAAGTGTGAAAGGGATAGCAACACGATTTAATTGGGAGTGAGGTTTAACTAGGTTTATGAATAACAGCATACGTGTTATTCTAATGTATGAGCTATATTATTGAAAAGTTTCATTAAAATCCATTCAGTAGTTTTTACGTGAAACAACATCCATCCATCCGTACAAACTTTCGCGTCGTTTATTATGGTGGCACTTGGTTATTCGTATTTGCGTATTTGTCATAATTGCCATGTGGTTGGTATTCTTGTCAAAATATTCGTCTTATTTGTATGTACGTCAAGTATTTGACAAATGCGACAAACATCCAATAGCGAATACAAATAGCCAAGTGAAGTGGGATCATAATATTAGTAGGATTATGATAATGATAAGAGCGAGCACTGCACAGAAGGCAAGTATACCGATTTTAGGCCTCAATCAAACCTGCTTTTCTTCTCTTCAAAAATCGTAAAAGGTTAAAATAAGGCTACATTTGACTGTATAAATAATTATAATTACAATACAAAACGTATCCACTCTTAGGTACAAACAATACGCTGACTTATTACCGGACCACCGATTTGACGGGGCACGAATGAACAAAATCGACTTCAACAGGTCGCGTCATGTAAAAAGAACGCTGTCGGTCAAGCTGCGCATTAGGCGATTTATCGATCTATTTGGTGGTATGAGGTGCGGGCGCGGAGGGCGGGTCACGCGCTGCATGCTTGCCGTTGCGCTATTGGTTCGTCAGTCGACCTTTGCTTTACCCATGCGCAAACACACACCCTCCACTTTCTTCCAGCGTTCTTTTTACATGACGCGGCCTATACAAGGTGGGAATTATACTCTCGCTTGTTCGTGGCAACCAACAAGAACCCGTATTTGTATTTTATTTAAGAGCCATATTATAGCAAAGGCTCCCAATCTAAAAAAAAAAATCTTACAAATTATTATTTTTTATTAAAAAAGCTATGTACACAATCTTTATTAGGATAAACACTGTTTTTAATATACAGTACGTGGCATAATTGCGACAAGCAAAGTTGTAGTTCACAAATGTGCCAAAAACGGCCGTTTATCGCAATATGCGAACTACAACTTACCGTCATTGAATCACGTTATAAATAAGCATTTAAAAAATAGTATTTCTCGTAATAAACATTATGTGTATAGCTTTTTAAATAAAATTGATTTTTTGCCCTTAAGAACCATATTATAGCAAAGTGATCATCTATAAAAAAATCATATCTTCTAACAGCCATTTTTCGCAATTATGTGAAAAATGTTACCGAAATTGATTAACGTAGTTGATGTGCATTAAAAAAAATGTATTTATGTAATATACAATTAATAGTAATTAAATTAATTATTAGTACGGTCAAAGACAAAGAAAGGTGTACAGGAGAGTTTTTAAGGTTGAGATTTTCTCAAAAACTACTCGACCTATTGTAAAAATTCTTTTAATGTTAGATAGATAAAAGTTAACTGTGAAAGAATTATTAAAATCGGTCAAGTAGTTCTTGAGAAAATCTCAACTTTATTGGGACCTAAATGGTCTTCCTATTTTTTTTTTAAATTGATTCTATTTAGAAAATAAGATTTTTTTAAGATTGGGATGCCGTTCATTCGTGCCATCGCAAATCCTATGTTACTACACGCTATGATATAATATTAGGCAGACAAGACATTTATACACATTACTATTCCTAAAAGATCTTTCTCGCATTATAATTGAGCACCACTTTTAATATCCGTATGCAAAAAGAAAATATGTTCATTTAACATTGATCTCCTATAAACAACTAGATACATAAAGATCTTATTAAAACAATTTAAAAAAACGTCCAAATAAGGGTCCATTGTTAACGTCCAAATAATGCCCAATAAAGCAAATGAAATAAAGAACATCACCCTTTCCATCCTATTCCATTCATATATATGGTCCATTCATCCGTTTGAACCTTCTTTGCGCTCGGACATTTTTAGAAGGCAGACTGTGTATCTAGTTGTTTATAGGAAATCAATGTCATTTAATTATAAATTAGAAAATTTCATGCAAATATTTACAAATACACAAGTTCAGAGAAAACTCTACAAGGGGCATTATTTTGACTGAGATTTTATCAAAAACTACGACCAACATTTAAAACTTCTGCTCAAATCTACTAATGACATAGTTTTTACTAACGGACGAGTAATTAATGAGAATAATTAATGAGGTATACAGGGATACCAATATCTGAGTTAGGGCCTATCACACGTAGGTCACAGACCACTTACCCCATAGACCTGTAATAGGAGGGCGCCAGTGTCTGCCCGCACATGAACGCAATATTGCTTCGCGACACGTGTAACGTGTAGAGATATTATCGACATGGACGCACCTCTTTAATACGGCACCTCTGTCCCCCGCTTCGTCTCTATGCGCTCATCGTTAACAGAATTTTTTGCTTGCAAATGACATTGCCAGATTTCAATGGAGCTTTGCCCCAACTATACAAAACTGCGTGTATCATTTTGTTGGGGACTGATTGCAGATTTCATATAGCTTAATCATAAACAGTAAGAGTTGCGAGAGTAGTAGAAAATGATAACAAAAACAACGAACAATTCGCCTCGATTTCTTAATGCTCAACGCTCAGCACTATCTGTTACATTGTCTGATGGTGGGCCCACAATAAAAAAATATGTCACGTTACAATGAATGATTAGCGGAAAAACTAAGAGGAAAACGTACAAAAACTTTTAAAATTGCTTTATCGACGCGCAACTTTATTTTAAACCAATATTTTTTTATTAAAAAACGGAGATACTTTTACATTTATTCGTTATCTTGTACAACTTGCGGTTGATGGTGGGGCAGAATCTGGCATTGTCATTTGTACCGATTTCATGTCTATTGGGTAAGTGGTCTATGCGTGTAGTAGGCCCATTAGACTACCCAAAATGCCTGTAGATATTGAATAGCTCTGAAAACGATAAACATTTATGGTACACTAAATTATTATGGCATTCGTCCAATAATTACAATTTTGATGTCAATTCTAGAATTTATTCTTGCGATCATTTAAAAACCTAATAAGTATAGTAAAAATATTTTTCAAATATGAAAATTGTGTAAAACTTGTTAGGGTTACAAAATAAATAGACTTTTTACATTTGGCATAATTGTTAGTAAATAATTAACTAGAACACAAGAAATTTCAAAATAATTTTCAATAAATAAGACATTCTATAGGGTTGTAAACTTGTAACTGAAAGGGTAGGACGACGAAAGGGTGATGTTCTTCATGGATAACTGAACCAATTTTGTTGTACGACTTTTCGATTTTAGCTACTTTTAAAATTTTTTGTACCAATCAGATATACTTTATTTGCACACAAATGAAAATAAATCAGTTACATATAAAACCAAAATTAGCTAGTGTACTGACAGGCGACCTTATCGCTATAAGCGATTTCTTCCAGGCAACCTTCGGGTGATGCAGATATTGTATCAAAACAGCGTAGCTATATAACGAGCGTATTTATTATTATACCAAAAGTCAAGAACGAAAGTTGGTCAGTTACCGATACTGAACACCCGCCCTTCGGCTTAGGTACTTATAACCTTCAGTAACACCCTGTTATTTATTATGTTCACATTTATTATGCAACTATGAAAATACGGATTTTGACGTGGTTTTCACATGAAACTTACATAGGTACAGACTAACTTCTGCTGAGTCAGCCTTCAGTCAAATAACTTTACAATTTGTCTTTCATGAAAAATGTTCCCGGCAGATAACACCCAAAATGGCGGCAGTTCATGAAGGTAGACTCGATAGCAGATTGATGGTACCACAGACCACTTACCCCATAGACCTGTAACAGGAGGGCGCCGTGTTTGCCCGCACATGAGCGCAAAAATGCTTTGCGACATTTATAACCTAGAGATATTATCGACATGGACGCATCTCTTTAATACGGCACCTCTGTCCCCCGCTTCGTCTCTATGCGCTCATCGTTGACATAATTTTTCGCTTGCAAATTTGTACCGACTTCATGTCTATTGGGTAAGTGGTTTGTGGATGGTACTTAGGCCCGTATTAATTGTCTGAAGCCCTCAAGAGCGAATTCAGCTGATACACTCGCAAGACATAATCACCATCTCAAGTATGTCATTTATTGATTGGTTTATTAATTAATCTTGAGGGCGTATCACGTGATGTCTTTCTCAAGTCGCGGTTCGCCTGCAATCAACAAACACGTTCTCAAGTGTGAGTTTGATAGTTCTCTTGAGAACTGAGTTTTGTTTATTAATACGGCGTTACTCACGTGATACCCGATTCCTAAACGTGCACCTAAGTTACATTTATTCAAGGGCGTCGTCAAAGCACCCAAAGTCCTGGGAGTCAGGCACTGGGAAGGCGATGTGTCGAAAGCGAGCGGGGAGAGGAGAGTACGGTCGAAGACAAAGAAAGGTGTACAGGAGAGTTTTTGAGGTTGAGATTTTCTCAAAAACTACTTGACCTATTGTAAAAATTATTTCACTGTTAGATAGATAAAAGTTAAAACTATGTAACTGTAAACTAATTATTAAAATCGGTCAAGTAGTTCTTGAGAAAATCTCAACCTTATTGGGACCCTTTGTGTACTTATCTCTGTCTTCGACTGTACTACTCTCCTATTCCGTCCACGCGGCTGCCCTTGCGTTTATTAATAGGAACATCATCTTGAGGTCGTTCTCAAGATTGACTTTTGATCTGAGAGTGATTTATTAATACGGGCCTTAGATTACGATTTCACAGATGATAAAGGTTAAAGACACTTAATGTGACTGCACAATTGTAGATTTTGTTTACAATTTCGTCGCCATTTTGGGTAAAATTAGCTGAACTGTACAGTTTTTGGGTTTTCACTATTTTATTACTCGACTATCGGAAGAGGGAGGGTAATGTTTTTTAATACATAATGTAATAAATGGTACATAAAGTTGATACAAGTTAAGTAATGACAACTGCGCGACTACCAATTAGTTCCTGACGTAAATTCGCTCGATGCGAGTACGTGATAGCATTAGCTACAAGGTTTGTAGTTAGTGGGATTGTTGTTTTTGTTTTAGCGGAACTAAAATCCCTCTAATCGCAAACCTTGTAGCTAAAGTTGAGGTGTTGAACCGTATGGGTAAAAAGTTGGAACTTTTTAATGAAGTCAAGTGACGGGAGTTCCAATATTTCGGTCACATTATGCGGAATCCCCGATATCATCATCATCAGTCTATTTATATTGCCCCACTGCTCGGGCACAGACCTTCCCTTACATCGAGGGAGCTGGGGCCATGATCAACCACGCGGGCCCAGTGCGGGTTGGCGGATTTCACATGCCTTAGATTTTTTTTCTTCTACGACATGCAGGTTTCATCACGATGTTTCCTTCACCGTTTTGAGAGCACTCGGCAAATGTACGTAAGTTTTTCCGTCGAAAAAACCGAGGATAACTCATGGCTGGGAATCGAATATTGCAAGTCCCTTGACCCAACCACTGAGCCACCGAGCCCCCCCCCCCCCCCCCCCCCCCCCCCGCGCTCCCGATATAACCTGCTGCAGTAAATAATCCAGGGCAAGATTTGTGGGAAGAGGAGCGTTGGCAGGAGAATACACTCTTGGGTAAAGAGTTTACATGATTGGTTCTGCAGCACCGGCTCCTTGTCCCGGGCAGCCGGACAGAGGGTGAAAATTGCCATGATGTTGTCCAACCTTCGATGAGAAGAGGAACGTTGAGAACGTAGTCGCTAGCGAGCGAATTTACTATAGCAATTTATGGTAATGATACGGAATTACTTTTGTTTTGCCAAAGGAAGGTTAGAGTAAGAAAGGAAGAAGATTTGAGTTTAGGAACAGAGTATCTATACCGCAGCCCAAATCAAGTGTCTTATTTTGTAAACTAATATCATCGTCTATTATTATTGTGATGTAACACTGAAGGAACTGATTGATCGAACCTGTTCATCATTGTGTAAAGTAATCCGATCTAATAATGTGAAAATAACTATGCAATAATCACAGAACAGCTTAAAATGTTAGTAGGGTAGTTTTTGTTTACAAAATAAGACACTTGATCATACAGCCGATAGCACACCAACAAAACTATAGTAATCTAGGCCTTATTTCCATTGCTTAGAGTGTTATGCTGTCGACTGTACTACTTTATGATAACTATAGGTACTTACATCTACACAGTCATTCTAACATAGAGACAATCACCAAATATAAATAGACCAACAATATAATTTTATTACCCGAGTGCGCAAGAAAGAGGGTTATGTTTTTCTAGTGTATGTATGTATAATTCTTTGGCACGCCTGCAGCCTAAACGGTTTGATGGATTTTAATATATGAGGTGTCGTTATATTCGTCTTATATTTTTCTATTATATTGTCCGTCCGACTATCTGTCAAGACCTTTTCCTCAGAAACGCGTGGACGTACTTATCAAATTGAAATTCATAGGTACCTAATATTATAATTCTTGTTACAGCAAGTAGAAATGAACATATCACGCTTTCAAATTGCGAGTTTTTGGCAAATTATACATTATATTATACATTATGTGGGCGGGAGCACACCGCATTGCTACAGAAATATCGCGGCGCCTGGTCGAGGCATCGCGTGACCAAAAGGCTGGCAGCTACTTCGCACAACGTATCAGCCTCGCGATACAGCGGGGCAACGCTGCCAGCCTTTTGGGCACGCTGCCTATAGTGGGGGACCTGGGGCAGGTTTTTTATCTTTAATTTGATTTTTATTATTATTAGTTTGTTATTATTAGTTGAATATAATCTTTCGTAATATACATTATATTAAATGTATTTACCAACAGCATATGCAATGCATATTTTTGTTGCAAATTTATATCTAAATGGTTAGAATTTTATTGTGAAATATTTTTCACAATAAAATTCAAGTTAGAATTTGCAAAAAATATGCATTGCATATGCTGTTGGTAAAACTATATTTAGAAAATAAAATATATTTAGGAAATATTTAGAAAACCCTTAAAATTGGGTAATAGTTTTTCCTAGGTAACCCTGGCTGCCAGAACGAAAGGGAAAATGTGATTACACGGGCAGCGGCTCTATTAGATTCTCCCTCTACGGTAGAAAGCCAACATTTTTAGACCTGTCATATTTTAGTCCAGTTTGAAATAACGTATGCGAGAATCATCATTGTTGATCTATCTACATATTATAGTTTGCCAATATCAATCAGGTTTCAAAGTATTGTGATAATATATTATGGTACGTCATAACCAGTTCGTTACACTAATATTTACAAGATATGTGTTCACTATAAATACTAAGGGTCAATTTCTACTACAGCAGAGTCGAAAGCTCATCGAAGCGTCAATTTTCAAGTTTACACTTATCTCCACACCCTAATGCACACATAGTTCTGAGATTTAAAAACAAATATAAATAACTAGCTGTACCCCGCAACTTCGTTTGCGTAGAGGAGGATGGAGGAGATCAGAAGGCAGATCTTCCTCTCTGGATCCTTGTTTCCACATCACATACCGCCATGGCTTATAGCCTATGAGCTGTCCGGATATTTCAGCTATCTCCTAGTGAAACTCCCATCAAAATCCCTTCAGTAGTTATGGCGTGATACTTGCACAAAGTCACAGACAAAAATTTTAAAAATTAGTGTTTTGGCATCAGTATCAATCTCATTAAAATTATTATTTTCAAAAAATATCCAATGTACAGACACAACTTTTTACAGTCTTATTATATGTATACATTATAAAAAAAACTCGACTGCATCAATACTTTGATTTTTTTATAACCTATCACTCCTAAAATCAAGGCGGATCGATTGACAGCTCATATGTTAAAATGCATCAAGCCTTTAGGCTGCACGGTGTGCCACAGAATAAAGCTGACCACACACGGTATGTTACGACCGATAGGTCTGTGCAGTTATATCCGACAGACAAAACCAAGTTAAATCGTAGGCTAAACTGTACAGTTATGTTCCACACACGTTCAGTTTTGCGTGCACAATTCAACTGTGCAGGCATACCCTTCAATTATAACCTAACGTGTGTGGCCAGCATTAGACATGGGTCTAATTCACGCCATCGAAAGTAGCTACATGGTTCTCTTGAAAATGGCGGGAAACGACAGTTGCAAAATTATTTGATAATTTTTATTTTAATGTCTATTGTGCTTATTTTTGTGTTTAATATCACGTTAAATTAATTAGAAAATGTTCGCGAATGACAGTATGGTGAATTTATTGGATAATTTGAGCAAGATCTGAAGTTTCAAGCTTTTATCAAGAGTTCCCGCTACGAGCTCGGGAGTGAACGTGACTGTCGAGCTGCTTCGTCCAGAGTGACGACGCTACGGCGTCTCCTCTGGATAAAGACAAGAAGACGCTACTGCGACTCCTCTGGAGGAAGATAGAAGACCATTATATATTGAATTTTCTGTAACATGACATTGGCAAATGACGAACTATCGAGTCCACTAATAAAATAAATAAATTACACAACCATTTTGTTAAGTCGGGTACAATGACGCGCGAATTCGAGTGAATACGCGCGTCTACGAGCGACCAGTGCAAATGTGCATTAGGGTGTGGGTGGAGGAAGTGACAACTTTTAAATAGCCGATGCGCTTTGACTGTAGCATGAATTAATAACATCACAAGGTCACTTCACTGTAAACTTTTCAAGTATTTCGATTTCTTCTTCAGACTATTCCTTACATCATTCATCATCTCCTCTTGGCCGTTCTTCAACTTTTGTTCGACAGGATTCTGATACTTGACTTCTAGACTTAACTTTGAGAATTCTTGTTCTAACGTTCCCGAGAAAACATAAGTAGGCCAGTTGTCTAATATGTCTTCGAGGAAAGTGATGCTATTTTGAACTGAGTCGTTGAGTTTGCTCAGGAGTTCGTTTGTTCTGATCTCTTCGGGGGAGTGGTTGGTTTTTTTCTTGGGTTTCTTCGTGTTTGTCGGTGTTACTAACTCGTTGCATACTCCGAGGAGGAACGTGATTATTCCTATGAACTGGAATAAAATAAAATATTAGAAATTATCGAATAACAAATTTGGACTGTGATGCGAATTTGTAGACTACGAAATGTCGATGTTTAAAATACCGATGAATGGTATACCGAAAGTACATGAGTTCGAATTACGTGAGTTCGAAAGTACGTAATACCGAATGTCTGAATTACTCAATATCGAATGTTCGCTATCGCGATGTACGGAGTATCGAAAGTATGCTACAACCAAATACCGGTGAACGTAATTCGATATAGCATACTTTGGATATTCCGTACATCGCGATGGCGAAAACATTCGATATTCAGACATTCGGTATTACGAACTTTCGAATTCATGTACTTTCGGTATACCGTTCATCGGTATTTTGAATATAGCGCACCAGGTCCTCCTCCCCGGCCAGCTCACCCCGCGCCCCCTCCACGGCCGGAGCTGCGCGCGCGCAGAAGGAAAAGACACTTGATAGATGTAATTCCACAGTGTTCCCACTAAAACTCACCTCTAAATAGTTGGAGACGCTCTCCAGCCTCTCCCTCATGCCCCACACCACGTCCCCCTCCCCGGTCAGTTCGCCCCGCAGCGCCTCCCGCGCCCCCTCCACGCCCGCAGCTGCGCGCGCGCACAGACCGTGCAGACTAGCTGTATTGCCAGCAGATAGCTCGGCTACCATGTGTAATGATGTGGTATATAGCTCTCTGTACGGTACTGGTGAATTTACGAAGGCTGGAAAGGACATATTGTAGGCAATGAAATAAGGTAAATATTCTTTATTGCAAAATATTATACAAAGAAGTAGGCATAAACAATTATTACAAAAAGCGATTCTTTTTCTTTTTTAGCTAAAGAAATCAGTGAATGAACTTTAACATTTTGGGCACGTTGCCGGACAACGGGGATCGGTTGAACTATTTGTAATGTTAAGTCATTCAGATAGTTCAACCGACCTATTGTACATATAGTTTTTAGTTTAGTTTATATATATATTTTTTAGTTTTATTGTAATAGATTGTAGTATAATGTTATTAATAATATAAAACTTTATACTTGAAGTGCAATATTAAATATCATCCTACTAATATTATAAACGGGAAAGTTTTGTATGGATGGATGTTTGTTGCTCTTTCACGCAAAAACTACTGAATGGATTTTAATGAAACTTTACAATAATATAGCTCATACATCAGAATAAAAATAAATAAAATGTTAGTATAGTTAGTAAATTATTATACAGGCTGTTAATTAACACCGTTATCCTTGAAACTGGATATTCAGTATCATTTTTTCCTAATAACGGTGTTTACCTTGCCATACTGTATATAAACGGATATCACTCACTTATATTGTTGAAGTTGGCAATTAGACCGACAGTTTCGACCGATTTTTACGGTCTTTTGCATGACACATAACGCACACTAATAGTGAGTGATATCCGTTTATATAAAATAATTTGTAGTAATGGCTCACTATAGTTTTAATTCTAAAATAGGGTATGGTAGTTTCTGTTTAGAAAATAAGACACTTTATTTGGACATCGGTACAGTAATGGTTTGTTTTCAAAACACTTACCAATAATCCTAGAAGGGAACGGCACATCTATACTAATCTTCTCTCTCTCACTATAAATCTCTTTACATTTCTCCATTGCGCCGTCAAATGCTTCTATACACATCTTTAGCTCGTCGTATTGCTTTCTCTTTTCCTCCTGCGGGCGTTGTTCGGCGGATTCTATGCAGAGTGCGATGCAAGATACCAGGCCGTCCTTGAGGCGTAGGTATGTGAGGTCTTGGTGGAACGTTCGCGCTTTAAGATTCGGGTCGTGGAATTGAGGTGGCTCCCAACTTATTATGGCGTTTAGGTCGCGGTTGTCTCTGAAAATAAAATATTAAATGACGAGCTCAGTAGATAGTAAGCTGCCTTAAGTGTTGCCAAAGGCTTGGACGAAATTAACTAAGAAAGTGACATGATCGAAAAACGTGTGAGAACCGAGTCATCAATATTGGGAAGGATATAATGAGGGATGCCATTTTTGTCCCAGGTAAAACCTGTTGCCATGTACAGTCGAAGACAGAGATAAGTATACGGGGGGCGTCAATAAGGTTAAGATTTTCTCAAAAACTACTGAACCGAATTTAATAATATTTTACAGTTACATAGTTTTCACTTCTATCTATCGAACAGTGAAAGAATTATTGCAATAGGTCAAGTAGTTTTTGAGAAAATCTCAACCTTAAAAACTCTCCTGTACACCTTTCTCTGTGTTCCACCGTACCACCACGCCGGGGGGGGGGGGGGGGGGGGGGGGGGGGGGGGTGTGATTATGTCGGACTCGCCGCCCTGAAGGGGCGGAATACCGACTAAACTTCCTGGGGTGTTCCACCTCGTGCCATTGTTGACTAAACTTCCTGGGGTGTTCCACCTCGTGCCATTGTTGACTAAACTTCCTGGGGTGTTCCACCTCGTGCCATTGTTGCCGAGCCACGGGAACTGCGATACATACAACGTGCCCCGACACATGTAACCTAGAGATATTATCGACATGGACGCATCTCTTTAATACGGCACCCCTGTCCCCCGCTTCATCTTTATGCGCTCATGGTTGATAGAATTTTTCGTTTGCAAATTTGTACCGATTTCATGTCTATTGAGTACGTGGTCTGTGCTAACAATACATGTCACCAAAAAACTACCAACTACATTACACAAACAAACTTAGCACTAAACAATGATACATGAAAGTTTCTTCAATCTTAAGTAATCTTGGGTAAGTGGTCTGCGACTTGCGCTGCCGTCGAAGACCCTTCTATATAAAACTATGTATTTGAACGCACCGGTCGCCGTTGTCGTCTAGAATACTCACGCGGGCGCTCCGGGCAGCCTGCTGGGCGCGTGCAGCGGCGCCGCCGGCCCCGCCAGCAGCAGCAGCAGCGCCCGCTCGCGCGCGGCCAGCGCGCACCACGCGCACGCCTCCAGCCGCGCGCGCCACGCGTACAGCTCAACCAGCTTCTCGAACGTGCCGTACTTGTACGCGTACGTTAGATGGTCCACGCTCTGCAAATTAATGTACAGTCAATTGAAATGAGATTTATTTGACAGAAACACGATACAAGAGGATATTAAGAGCCTTCATAAAGTCAACTAGCGCCGCCAATCATAAAAAAATAATATCTTCCAATATAATCAATTTTATTAAAAAAGCTATTTACAAAATGTTTATTACGGTAAATACTATTTTTCAATATACAAAAGCTAAGTTGTAGTTCACAAATGTGCCAAAAACGGCCGTTTTTCGCAATTATGCGAACTACAACTTACCGACATTGAATCACGTTTTAAATAAGCATTTAAAAAATAGTATTTATCGTAATAAACATTTCGTAAATAGCTTTTTTAATAAAAATTGATTACATTGGAAGATTTTTTTTTTAAGATTGGCGGCGCTAGTTGGCTCTATGAAGGCCCTTAAGGCTAAAACACGGTTAAAAAGCAGGGGAGAGGCAACGTCTAGGGGAGGTATGAGGCCAGAGGCGTGCCGTTGTGTACGAGGCGCCGCCGCCTAAATAAGGGCCCGGGCCCACGGACGCAGTGCGCGAACCGCACGGCGCCCGAGTGGCTCGAGGCCTGGACGGGAGGAGGAAGGCGATGGATGATGAATTGTGGGCTTATTACAGCCCACAATGGGGAGTGCTCGGGGCGCCAGTCGGGTCGCGGATGTATCGCAGGTCCCGTGGCTCGGCAACAATGACACGAGGTGGAACACCCCAGGAAGTTTAGTCGGTATTCCGCCCCTTCAGGGCGGCGAGCCCGACATAATCAATATGCTCCCCCGGGCGTGGTGGTACAGTCGAGGACAGAGATAAGTATCCAGGGGGCCTCAATAAGGTTAAGATTTTCTCATTAACTACTGGACCGAATTTAATAATTATTTTACAGTAACATAGTTTTCACTTTTATCTATCAAACAGTGAAAGAATTTTTGCAATAGGTCAAGTAGTTTTTGAGAAAATCTCAACCTTAAAAACTCTCATGTACACCTTTCTCTGTGTTCCATCGTACACGGAAACTCAAAGAAATATGCCAGAGTGGAACCCCCTATAGTGATGACACCCAGGTGTAGACACTGTCAGGTGCCAGCTCGTTGCCAAGGGCTTGTCAACTCACGTCCTTCCCGTGGTGCGAGTGGAACGCCCTGGTGTCGGCCAGCAGTTGCAGCGCCCTGGAGTGCGCGCACGCGGGCGCCAGGCGCGCGGCGTGCAGCCAGCCCAGCGAGAGCAGCTGCACGTGCTTCACTTCCAGACGCTGGTAGATGCTGTCGGCTGCCAGCGCGTTGCCTGGCAACGGAGGAATTTTACACCATTATATAAAGATAAGCAGCCTATTTAAATGATAAATGGAGATTTTTTTTTCATCACGACCGGGATTTGAACCCGGTACCTCGCGATTCCGTGGCACGCTCTATTCCAACAGAGCCATCGCGATTCGTATCCAGATCGTGAATTTTGTCTCCATATTCTCGTCTGAGGGACGGTAGCGACATCTATCCAGTAATTGTGCAATTACTCAAATTCATGTCTAACATTGCAGTTAGAAATCATGTTTTTAATTGATGACGCGTTCCTTTTTCATATGTTTTGATATTTTCTTGCATATGCGCTATGCGAAACGAAAATCTAAATGATAAATGGAGAAAAAAAATTATCACGACCGGGATTCGAACCCTCGCCATTCCGTGGCACGGTCTATTCCAACAGAGCCATCGTGAGCCTATTTAAACATCCCCACTTTTGGCCCCAGTACACAATGACCAATGCTGGCCCACTAAAAGCCATTGTCCAGTCTATCTTCACGATCTCCCGTCATTTTGGGTAAATTTCGTTGCTTAACTGTACTTAAGTAATACAAACTCACCCAACAAATGATACAATCTGACTAGAATGAGCTTCGCGTGGAAGTTTGCTGGCGAGTGGTGCAGCACCAGCTCCAGCAGTCCCAGCGCCTCCACGGCCGGCGCGGACAGATGCTGCTCCACAGCTATAATAGAACACGCGGGCTGTTTAGGCATTGTATTGTTTAGTTACATTGATCAAAGTCAAAGTCAAATTTCTTTATTGCAAGTACTTCCTTGTGTACATTTTTGCACGTCAACATATTTTTGAATTTACATTTACACCACTTTGCAAGGAAAAGGTGCCAACGCTGAGGAGAAAAAGTGGCAAAAAACTCTCAGCAGCACATCTTTTAAAATAATATAATAATACACAATTACTTAATAACTAGGTCGGTAGGTAGATCTCCTATAAACAATTAGATATACAAAGGTCTTACTAAAACAATTTAAAAAACGTCCAAATAAGGGTCCATTGTTAACGTCCAATAAAGCAAATGAGGGTCCATTCATCAGTTTGGACCTTCTTTGCGCTCGGACATTTTTAGAATGCAGACTGTGTATCTAGTTGTTTATAGGAGATCAATGTTTAGTTAGAACGATGGTTCCCAAAATTGTCTGGACCTCGACTCACCAACAGGAAAATTGGGGTTGTCTCCACCGATCCCGGGATCCGTTTGGATTGGAAACGGATCCCGGCAGTTTGTCTCCACCGATACCGCGATCGGTTTCCAACGCAAAAAACAATTAATGTTTTTACCCACCGATCCCGGTATCCGTGGCTACAAGAAATAAATTATATTAATTGTGGAAACGGATCACGGTGGACAGAGAGATAAGAAAGGAATTATATAATTTTTCCAAATTTTTTTTAACCCAAACTTCATTTTGACCTTAAAACCAATTTTAAAGGAAGTGAAGTTTAACTAGGTTTATGAATAACAGCATAAGTGTTCTGCGCTCGTGTATTCTCCTGCATTAAACAAAATTGGGCTCCAATAAAGTCCACGTATGGTACAACGTATTCCTGAAGAATTTCTTCAAGATTGAAGAAATTATCATGTATTATTGTTTAGTGCTAAGTTTGTTTGTGTAATATAGTTGGTAGTGTTTTGGTGCCATGTAATGTTAGCACAGACCACTTACCCAATATACCTGAAATCGGTACAAATGACATTGCCACATTTCAACGGAGCTTTGCCCCATCTACAAAACTACGAGACCATTGAAGCTGTACCTATCATTTTGTTGGGGACTTATTACAGCATAATCACAATCAGTAGGAGTTGCGAGAGTAGTAGAAAATGATAACAAAAACAATGAATAATTCGCTTCGATTTCATACTATTTTCTGAATTCTTAATTAAACTGTTTTTTCGACTAGTTTGATGTATAAAACTTTATTTTAAACCTAATTTTTTTTTTAATTTTAATAAAAATCTGAGATATTTTTACATTTATTCGTTGTTACTTGTTCATCGTGCGGTTGATGGTGGGGCAGAATCTGGCATATTCAAAGGCAAGCGAAACATTCTGTCAACGATGAGCGCATAGAGACGAAGCGGCGGACATTAAAGAGATGCGTCGATAATATCTCTAGGTTACACGTGTCGCGAAGCAATTTTGCGCTCACGTGCGGGAGACAGGCGCGCTCCTGTTACAGGTCTATGGGGTAAGTGGTCTGTGACTGTTAGGCTATTGAATGAAAATAAATAAGTTGAAATATATGACATCGAACATCTTACCAGCATAAAAATAATGATGCGCAGCCAACACCCCATATCCGTCCGCCGCACAGAACTCTGTGAGTGTCGCCGTGACGAGCCCGGTGTCCAGACACCGCAGGTAGTGTCGCCGCAGAGTGTACGCCAGTGTCAGACACTCGGCCGCGGGGAGAGGAGCCGCTGTCAGCCGCCACGCGGAGAGACAGGACACATGACGCTGGATGTCGTCTGTCTGTTGAGGTATTTGTTTGGGTTTACAATCAACGAGCACGAATTAAAGTTGACATGTTAAATTCATCCTTTGTGTAAGTTAAATGTAACAGTTTGCTGCTAGATATAAGGCTCTCTCAAAGTGCGCCATTCAATATGATTCTCGGCATTTTGTATTCAGTTCTTGCCAACCACCTTGCGCAGATCATCCCTCCTGATCGAGGCGCTAAGTTTACCTCTTCATGGCCTCAAATCAGAACTCCGTATTGGAAATAAGCATGTTGTGTACATTTTTGCATATCAGCATTTTTTGAATTTGAGAACTACCATTCGAGAACCCATCTACTCCATCAGTTATAGATTCTATGCCAGAAAAAAAAATGTTTGAAAGTTTTAAAAATGTGTTGCGAAATTTTTGTTGACGTCAACCTTAAAACAGAAGTACTTACCGTCTCCGGTTCACTGCTCTCATCAAACCCTAGACACGTTAGAAAATCCCGAGAATTTTCCTCCCTCTCCTTCTGCGGAATCATGGTCAAATAGGGCCTCAGATCAGGCACCGCACAAGGCTTGTTCGCGAATATCCGCAAATACTGCAGACACAACGCCACACCGCTGCCAAGCAACTCTGTGGGATCACCATCCTTCGACAACCGTTTCCACAATTCCAATCTAGCTAAGTAGGGCCCACGTAAATTACGACCCGAAGTCACACTTTCAACGAGCTGACAGATAAACTCGTGACATTTCTCAGCAGTATCATCTGCTGTACTGTCCTCATTACAAGTCTCTTTGATTAACTCAAAAACCGAGTCCAAATAAGGAAGATAGTAATCCCAGCGGTCTTGATTATCGAACAACAACTCCTTGCAAAGCAGATTAACTCGTCTCCAATAGCCAAGTTTCTTCAAATAGGGTATACAAGCCGGTGCCGAGGACCCGGGAACTAGTTGAGCGTACAAAGGGCTTTCGATAAACTTCAGGATGTCTTCCCATTTCTCTTGAAGTTCCAAGATCATGATGTATAACCGTGCTTCTTGTTCGGCCTCCATTTTGTTTTCCGTAACGAAGTTGTCCACCATTCTTTGTGCTAGCGCGAGGAGGATACCTCTTTTGGTGCTGTCTTCAGAGGTTTTGGCCTGGTGACAATAGTTCGAGGTTATTTTATAATTATAAATACATGCGTAGGATAGCCTAACATTCCGACGCCGATGTCATAAAATCTTTTAACAGCAACTTTCATGTTATGTTAGCTCGTATCAAGAGATTAAAGGCTTTTTAGAATTAAAACTATAGTGAGCTATTACTACAAATTATTATATATAAACGGATATCACTCACTTATATTGTTGAAGTCGGAAATTAGACCGACAGTTTATTTATTTATTTTTATTTGGTACACAAAACAGATTACAATCATTGTATAATCGAAATATCAGAGTCTTAAATGTATGGTCTAGAGAGTAATCCAAAAATATGTGTACACATTGAGATTTGTATATCGTGGAAAATAAGAGTGAAATTCGCCCTCACCTTGATAAAGACCGTCGAAATCGGTCGAAACTGTCGGAAGAGAGTGATATCCGTTTATATATAATAAGATTAAAGGCTGTTTTTATTTTATTTAGTTTGGTCTCGATTTAAAAAATAAATGTAATAGAAAACCTTAGAATAAAATGACAACGGACAACTAATATGGGACATATAACATGGCAACTACAGCCACACACTTGACACAGTCTACAGTCTGTCAGAGAGATATGTCAGTGCAGTTAGACCAGACATGTATGGAGCAGACCTGTGTATTGTCTCATTGAAACGAAGTAAACGAACTTAAGAGATCTCTAGATACCAGATCGTGCTACACACAGTACGACAGGCGGTTAACCTGCGCAGGTACACCTCTCTGGTAGACCGTAGCGTGTGTGGCTGCCTTTAGAGCTGATGCGTAAACATCCTACCTGTAAAACAATACTCATAACGGCCCAGAAGTAGTACGGGTTTTTGGGTGCGAACTTGTACAGAGCCATGGCTGCCCGCTGCTGCGCCCTGTAGTCGCCGACGCGGACGTAAGACATGAAGAGGTGGGAGTGAAGCTCCTCACTCGTCGGCTCGGCCTTCACCGCTGCCTCGTAGAGGGAACAGACTTTGGGCACTGCAATATGGGATTGTAGGTGTCATAAATCATATTACTCTCATAATTAAGTCAGTTATGGAGGTGGAATGTAAATGACAATGCTAGATTCTGCCCCACCATCAACCGCAAGTTGTACAGGATAACGAATAAATGTAATAATATCTCCGTTTTTTATTAAAATTATTGGTTTAAAATAAAGTTTTGTACAAGTTGCGATTCGAAAAAACCAGCTTAATTAAGAATTCAGAAAATAGAAAGAAATCGAAGCGAATTATTCATAGTTTTTGTTTTTCTTCTATACGAGTTGCGAGAGTAGTAGAAAATGATACTGATTATGATTATGCAATATGAAACCTGTAATAAGTCCCCAACAAAATTATAGGTACAGCTTAAATGGTCACGTAGTTTTGTAGGTGGGGCAAAGCTCCATTGAAATGTGGCAATGGCTTTAAAAAAAAAGTCATATGCTAAAATATACATTTGTATTTGCAATGAAGAGATTCTTATGATTCTGTTCTGTCACGACAATTCGACATTTTAGCATTTCATAAAAAACGATAAAATGTCTAGTTTTGACTTTGTGAATTTTCTTCCCAGTAGACATACTGATAGCTGATAGATAGTAAGACACTGGTCCACAATTAGTTCTCTCGAAAGTTGACGTAGCAATTGTTTGTCAAACCCCCAAAAAAAATCCATACAAATTACATACTCCATACTAAATTCGTTTTGCCCAAATGGGATGAAGAACAACTTTTAACATTAATATTTCTACCGTTAATAAAATTATTATAATATAATTAGTACCTAATTATTTTTTTTACCTAAATACTGTAAATTGGAATATTGAAAAACTAATTTCAGATCTATTCTTAGATTCTATTTTTAGGATGATATGGATAAAAATTATTTACTAAACTCATTTTAAAGTTATACATTTCTTCCCAAGTCAAACATAGCACATCCAGGCCTATCTATTTATAACTAGGCACCTACTCCCCAGTGTAATTAGGAAATTTGCCAAAAATGCAGTTTACGACATCATAAATAAACAAATAAGACTTCACACTGACCCGAATTAGGTCCAAAATCTATCCTCCTGTACTATGGGTCCACAATACAGATACAAACACAAATTGGACCAAGACTATAAAGTCTTCTGCATACAGTATGCACCTATCATCGTTACGTGTATGAATATAGTCACAAATCATGTCATAGTACAAATTTTTGGGTATTAGTGGGGGGTTTGAGGTAGCGGGCAGGGTAAGAAACTTGATTATATTAAGATATGTTATAAACATTGGTATATACTGTAGTACTATACCCTTACTAGAATTCAAATGTTATTTCCAATTAGGTACTTTAAAACATAGTACAGTGCGCGAGGCGTAATCTCAGGTTTACATTTGTGTGAGTGATAGGGTACAAGAGGTGAAGTGCGGTGCGTGCGCGGCAAGGTGTATTTTGTTGCGTTTGTATTTGTATGCGTAGGACGCGTCGCGCCTCAGGCCGAATATCACTCTACACTATCTGTGTGCACTCACACAAATGCAAACCTGAGCTTACGCCTCGCGCACTGTACTTAAGTAGTAAATCTCAGTCAAAGTATTGCAATGATTGGCTGGTGTTAAAAGTGTGACATGAAAACGCGGTTTTTAGCTGTTATAGTGAATTAAGTTTAGAAAATAGAAAATAGTGTCATTATATTTTTTTTACTAATTTATTTTTATTTATAGTATTGAATTAATTTCAGCCGATATCTAATTAGCCAAAGACTTACAACGAAGAAAAATACAATTGGGGACATCCTATTGGTAGCCTAATGAGTTATTTCCTTCAAAAAGTTTCCTGTAATTAATTGTCGAGTTTTTCTAGTCGTAATGAGAGATAGGATCGATTTGGTTACTCTCCCTTTGTATCCAGCCAATAGGCGATTGGGAGCACCTATCATCAGCCTTCTTTGAATAAAAAATCAAACTTACATTGCTGCGACTCCCGGTACGTTATTGTCATAGCCTGCAGCGTGGTGTCGTCGCTCGGCTTCTCCTCCGCCAGGACATCGAGCACGGCGTGTGCCTCCGGTACTTTTCCTAACCTAAAAAGCGCAAGGGCCTTCAAAGCCCGCGCGGCCTGCAGCGTAGGACTTTTCTTCAGCACCTTCTCGGCCTCTTGAAGCGCTTTCTTGTTGTTCCCATTGTCCAGCCAGTCTGGAAAACGCGCACAATCGTCACAACAATAGATGCGAAAAGAGGCAGGTTTCCAAAAATTACGCACTGTAATACGAGCAGTTTTTACCGTATATAGGCCGCAACCGACGCTCCACAATACCGCCGTCGTGCATGTGCTGTGGCCGCACCGCCATTTTTCATTTATAAAAGTCTTTTTTCCGTAAATAAAAGGAATTTCGGACCTTTTTCTGGCTTTTCACAGCACGTTTGTTGTTTTGGGATTTTCTCTATGGTCTATCCTAACCATAGACAAAATAGGAACTGACATTGACGTTCAGTGACAATGTTGCCAGTTAATAAATTTTTCATATTAGAATTTGTATACGTATGTGGTGGTGTAGTCATGGAATCTGAAACCGGAAATGCTTAGTAGTCTATTTAATCAATGGCCAATATGGCGGCAAAATTGAATTTTGAAACTTTGCCCGATCATACTGGAGAGCGACGCGACGCGGAAAAAACAACATTTTGATGTGCGAATCACACATGAATTTAAACATTGTCGCGCCAGAGTGCTTTCCTATATGCAATTAGATTACATATTCTAACAACTGCCTAGCATGATAATTTACTGACTAGTTTGTGTATATTCAGAAACCACCACTTTTTATATAGAAGGAAAAGTAGGAACAAAAACAATAAAATGGAAACTTTTAATTTAATAACATAAATATAATTTACAAAGGTCTTAAATATTAAATTCTAACTTAGCACTTAAAATTAAACAATCAGGATCGTTCGATCCACACTGGAGCGACTCTACAATCACACATCTCAAAATATCACTAAATACGGCAGTGGTATCGAAATATTATAATGCTACTAAACTTTTATGCCACTGGCTTAGCTAAATACAGAACTCGTTGCATATAAAACTTCCCCCACGAGAAAATCGTAAAACTTTTCATAAAAACAGATTCCAAATCCCCAACTTTCGAAATGTAAGTCGAAAGGGTTTGGTGAAGATTTATCGTATTTCAATCCAATTTATCCAATTCGCAATAAAGCACATTTTTAATTTGTCATCGACCAACCTAATTTTACTAATTACATGATATTAGAAGTCCGTCGCTTTGCTACGACTTTTGTATTATAAAATAAAAAACATATTAGGTACGTTATTTGATACACAGTTTTTTCTGTTATAATTTTCTTAGGCGTCGATCTCATACGAATCGGTCAGCTGAGTCAATGCAAAATGCGTGGAAAGTTACGAAGGAAAATAGAAAACTTAGTAAAATAAACATTACAAAATTTATTCAGACCTACATCTAAGTAGGTAATTTTGGCGAATGCTGGTAACCCTTTCAGCTTTACGTTCCACCCTGTAAACGAGTTTCTGCATTCAGTGCACAACATCGATTTCATGAATCGCGGCACTAAATTAATTGAATTTTGACTAAAAATTTAATATTCACCACGAATGCCTTTTTGGCAAACTTACGAATACCTAATCCGAATCATTTGGCTCTTAAATCTACAGTTTCGAAACCAGATTCTGGCATATTTTTTGGCGGCGTTAGCTCTGGCGGATATTCCCTCGACAGCGAAGATCTTTTGTGCCTCGGAGGTGGCACGGGTGCTGGTGGAGCAGTCTTTGACTTCAGCAGACTCTTGATCCTCATTCCACCTCTGTAGTAGTATAGATATAACCCTGCTAAAACGGCGACGGCGATCAGCAATGCGACGGCTGCGACCACGACACCGTACCAAGCGTTGCTACTGGATTCTTCTGGCGTTGGCACAGTAGGCGGTCTTCTGCCTGGAGGAACGTAAGATGGTCTCGGTCTTCTCGTGGTGGTTGCAAAGCGATCTCCAATAGCGATATCTGCGCATGCCCTAAACTCCTCTTGAGGTCCGCATCCCACCGCCCCTGTCCCATTCTCACACGTGCCCCAATTGTTGCCAGCTATGTACCTCCACTGCAGCACACAGTGAGAACATTCTAGATTCTCCGGTAATCTGTACTTCATTTCATAAATTTTGTTTCCATCGCGAGGGTAGAACTTTGTACCGTCTCTGCCGTCGATTTTGAGGACGTTTTTGTCCAAGCAATCTTGAGTAGTTCCTTTGGGTTCGTCGCAGAGTCGGAATTCGAAGTATCCATTGTGGTTTGCTGTTAGATCTACTTTGATGGTGACTGCGTCTTTTGGGGCGTATTTTCTGACGATCACTCCTTTGCCGAACCGGCCGCCGAGCTCGTGCGGCCTCGGTTGCGGTGCGTCCCAGGCGTCGCCGCAAACTCCGCACTTTCCGTCGTTTCTGTTCCACTGTCTCGTGTATCCTCCGCAGAATAGCTCGTGGTCGTTGTAGTTGTGCGGTGTGTCGAAGCCGAATCGCCACGCCGAGGCTCTGGAAGGTGGTTCAATCAGTCTGCCATGGCCGGTGACTCCGTGCAAGCAGACAGCCATCAATGCCAGACAGCACCATATTATCTGAAATAAAGAAAGAAAGTTTCAGTCAGTATTGTTTTAGCTGTAGGCAAATGAATGCAGATCAATATGGTTGAGGAGTCGTGGAAATTATGCCGTTCTATTTATGGTTTCACCGTGACCTACTAAAGTAAAAGCCGCACTTAAGTGCTTATAAGTAGGTATTATAACTTTCAAGTAGGTCGGATGATAAAGTAGAAAAGACGCAAAATATTAATTGAACCTTTCGGTAAATACTGTAATAAACACTGTTAGAGTAGAACTATAAATATTCTAAATAGAGCATAAATTATAAGGTCTGTAACAAGACCAGAAAATTTCAATTAGAAATGCTTTTTTACAAGAATCGAGATCACCGTGGCCCAAATTTGTCAAGCTGTCCCAACAGGCCCATGGAATAGGTAGGTACAAATATTTTTCCACCGGATTATGTATTACATAGGATTACGTCTAGAACTAATCGACCGGAGTGACGACTTTCGCCTCGGACGCTTCGGTTCGCCACGGTCCATCTTTGATATTACAGGAAGACGTAATCTGAATTCCGATCAATAAAAGCTTTGTTTACACTGCAAGCGTTGATTTTGAAGAAATAAATTATGGATTCAAGTCACGCCATTATAGCGGGTTTATATTTGGATCTTATGCGATTTAATGGGATACCTACACTGCGGCTGATTATCGAGGCGTTAGAGATGGCAAACTCATTACCAGTCTCCTCGCGATTTTTTCCTATATATAAATGCCGGATTTAGGTAATTAGTTTGGATCGATTTTCGTCTCATGAAGGCCGTACCGTGAAAATCGACCGTGCAAAATATTGCAATAGTCAGAGTAAATATGTTTCGGTTTTTGAGAGACAGTAACTTATACTATAAACCGAAGCTAGTGGTGCAGCGAAAATCGATCCATAACGACCTATACTAAAAGTATTAGGTATGGAGCTCTCAAATTCTGGTTTTATAGCAACAATTAAAGTATCGCTTGCATTGCAGCTCAGGCATTAAAGCGATTTCTTGCAACAATGGATCGGACGGAACAATCGGAAATGATTACCTATGAAGTAAATTATCCATTTCGAATAATTTCCTTTTGCGTCGACTAACGTGTGAATTTATGACTATAGGAACGTCTACACTCGACAGCGCATCATGTGTAACATATTATGAGCATCTTCTGCGCCTATACGGCATAGATTGCAATGGTTTATATAGGTTGATGTGTTGTCGCATGTAGCACCCACCTATACTTCGGTGTTAGGAAAGGTGAGTGACCCAACAGTGGAGACTTTAATAGACTGTTCAGCAAACTCATTAGTCTTTCGGTTTGTTCGTTGGGCACCGATCGAAACATGGAAAGGGTATGTTTGAGATATTCTCTATAACTGAAAATCGGAGTACCTATGCGGGATCGTTTTCATTTTGATTTAAGGAGATATACATTTATGCGTTTCTACATCATTGCTTAAAACTATCAAAAATATTGTATACCGCAGCCCAAATCAAGTGTCTTATTTTGTAAACAATTATGATCGTCTAATTACCTGTTGTGATGTAACACTGAAGGAACTGTTGATTGAACCTGTTCATCATTGTGAAAATAAATTAATCCGATCTAATAATGTGAAAATAACTATGCCATAATCACAGAATAGTTAAAAATGTTAGTAATGTAGGGTAGTTTTTGTTTACAAAATAAGACACTTGATTTGGGCTCCGGTATAGTTTGTATCGCTTCAATTTACAAAATGGAGAGGATTACGATTGAATTTCGCGCTCCTATATTTGTCCGTTCATCACTTTAGTCATGAATTGCAGATTTTATAGTTACCGCAATCATTACAGATTGTTATGACGTGAACAATACCGACTGGCATCTATAATTCCCACGGATCTCTTTAACTAATACCAGCATATCCCACCGTTTGTTTTGGCACAAGAAGCCTTGTAGACTTTCCCAACACCTCGTTCTGATGGGAGCTCCGTTACATCATGTAAGTAAACTATAACCTATTGTGAGAAGAACCAATTGTTTGAACTGATTTCCAAATGTTTCCAATAACTGTAATAGTTTTTGGGTCACGCACGGCCTATTTTTATAACAGGTTTTCTACCTACTGGTTATTTTCAGGAATGTAGTGTAACTCTTTGTTGTCTTACCTATGTATTTCGACCAACTATTTTTAGTACGTAGTCGAAGATACACCAAACGCTAGGTTAGTACTTATGCCTTTTCCGGTTGACTGAATGACAACAATAAGGCAATGCTGAATGGCAACAATATATTATAGATGAGGATACTTCTAACGTTTGTAGCGATTCGAAGCGTCTCGCTCTCTCTTACGCGATGTAGGTAGCATATGAGTGACTGTGACAGTTGCGCTTAGGTTTAGGATTACCTACCTATATTTGAATTCATTTACACAATGGAAATGTCTATGCTACGTAACTTCCTAATTACTTATACAAAACAATCTGTTTTACTCTTGATTTTATTTACAATACCGTTAACCAATATCGATGCCTTGTGTGACAGAAAACTCATTTTCATAGTCCTTTGCTCTTGCTGTGCCAAGAATTATAAAGTTACTAATGAAACCAAGCAATGATATTGTCATTTTCACGTCTATTTTGTCACTGTCAGTTACAAAGTGCGTTGAGATAACCACTTTTGTGACGTCATTTACCTTTCAACAGTCCCAAACGATTCTCAAACATCAACATTTTGCACTCCAATCACGAAACAGACATACACATCCGTTTACACGGTATTTTGTCTCAGTATGTCACGATTTGCACATTCTATCTTGTCGTCGTTACCATCGCTCGACGTTCAACACGAAAACCATGTGAAGCAGGAAAGCGTGGCGACAGACGACGTCTTCAATGTCATTACCAACTAATGGCCAAGTCATGGAATGATGATCGAGATTTGCATTACGCTGTTCCTATTTACATTATCACCATACGACATAGGTAACTGTAAAAGAAGAGTTCCTTATATCAAGACAAGACGGGAATTACCATCATCAGTCTATTTACACTATACCTAAACCGAAGCCAAAATCAAGTGTCTTATTTTGTAAACAAAAACTACCCTACCCTACTAGCATTTTAAGCTGTTCTGTGATTATTGCATAGTTATTTTCACATCTAATAAGATCGGATCACTTTATTTTCACAATGATGAACAGGTTCAATATATCATTACTTCAGTGTTACAGGTAATTAGACGATCATATTTGTTTACAAAATAAGACGCTTGATGTGGCCTGCCGTATTGGTACTTTAGGTTAGTATAACATTTCAACGGAGTTCTTTAGACACACAGGCACCTTTAGTATATCACTCCTTAGCCGATTAAGTAGGTACATTCATTCACAAGATGTCATCAAGATATTCATTGTGCTGTAACTCATTCATACATTGTTTACTGGCGTTAGTTTTCGATATCAGCAGAAGCTAATTGCAGTAATTTTCATACAATGGCCCGATGGCCTTCCGTGTGATGATATTTTTGTTTTAAACTTCATTATTCGGCGTTAAATGGTGTTTTTATTGAGGATAAAGTTTGGTATCTTTAATGTATGCGTTTAGCAAGATACTAAGAATTTTTATTTATTTTATTAATGGACTCGACAGTTCGTCATTTGCCAATGTAATGTTACAGAAAATTCAACATATTCAATAGTCTTCTATCTTCCTCCAGGGGAGTCGCAGTAGCGTCTTCACACTGGGTAGCCGCGTCTTCATGTCTTCATCCAGAGGAGACGCCGTAGCGTCATCACTCTGGACGAAGCAGCTCGACAGTCACGTTCACTCCCGAGCTTGTAGCCGGAACTCTTGATAAAAGCTTGAAACTTCAGATCTTGCATAAATAATCCAATAACTTCACCGTACTGTCAATCGCGAACATTTTCTGATTAATTTAACGTGATATTAAACACAAAATAGTCCCTGTAGACGTTAAAAGGAAAATTATCAAATAATTTCGCAACCGTCGTTTCCCGCCATTGTCAAGAGACGAGAATATAATAATTTTGGCCAGTTTCCAATAATAGAAGTTAACTGTCAATTATTTAAAAACAAAAGACAATAAAAACAGTAGAATATCTGCGACAAAAAAGGGGGAAAAAATGAGACACTCTTTTTCTTTTCTGGTGCCAAAACTTTTTTGTTTATTACTTTTAATTTACAGGAACTTACTCTCTAAAAAGGTAACTACTCTCTAAAATTCATTTTTTTTTAATTAGTACCTAATCATCTTAAAAATTCATAAGTACTTATGTAATTGGTAGAGTACGAGTTAATTTCGACGTACAGTTATTTACGTTAATTAGTATAACTTGATGTAGGTCACAACCGCACACTAAAACAGCTTTTAATCGATATTATAATAACCTCACCTATTAGAGATTAGATCAAATTAACTGTTATTTACAATTCAAATTATCTGCCTGGCGATTTACATTTGTGAAGACCCCCTTCAAATAGGAACACAACTTATGAACACAATTCGGGGTTTTTGTTTGTTTTTAAAATGTCTTTATTGCCAGTAAGTATAATAATTAAACTTATAATCTAGTGTACCTACATTAGATCCTACATACAAGTATCTTAAAAATAAAACAGTTTTGCAGGCTAAGCCTATTTAAAAACTTAAGCAAAATGGTAATTAAAAGCAAACATCGTAATATAAATTCATTGACTTCAATAAATAGTTATGATAATTAGGTATGTCCACTTCGAATAGCTGACATTTTTCACCTAAAATTCGGGGTAGAGACTCTGGGGTGTGAAAGAGCTGTCGTCACGCCTGCGTGAGGCTTCCGGGGACAGGCGGGCTGGCGCGGTCCTCGCAGTTCCTCGGCCAGCGCAGAAGCTATTCAACGCTAGCTATTCAACGAGGGAACATCGCCAGTATTCTAGGCACACACCCACAGGGTGGGCAGAGTTTAAACGAAATTTTTATTTGTAATATTTTTTATTTACTTATTATATTTGAATTTGGAACACAACTTAAATTGGTGGAAAAAAAAATCGGGTGACTTGCAATAAAAGATAACTCTAGAGTTAACGATTTAACCCGTGAAAATTCCATACACTTACAGACGGGATCCGGGGCAGCCCAATATTTTAAATCTTTTAGTTTTCACAGACAGACGATTGGTTTACTTTTAGTCCCACGTCTCTTTATATCAAGCCAGTCGTTGTTTCTTGATTATAGCTGTTACACCTAAAAAGAATCGCCATTGACCGGATGACGTCGGCAGTGCACGTGGCGCCATTTTGCGCGCAACTATTAAAACACCGTGCGGCAGGCGGGCCGCTCTCATTCGGTCTGCGATCGTCGTCATGTTCAGTGATCGTCGTGTGTGCTGTGTGGGTTGCCCCACACCGTCTCCGTGCTTCTGTTCCTGACCCTGGCGCCTGCCTGGTCTAATTTCTGAGTCGCTCTGCTGCCCAGACTACGTGTAAATTTAAGTTAAGTGCATTGTTTCAGTGAAGTGATAATTAGTGCATAATAAGTGATTCACATTTCGTTGCCGCCTAGAACTTTTAGGTTATGTGGTGTGGCAGATAGCCAAATAGCATAAATGGCTCATAGTACTGTTAAACCTCATCAATGTCGGATTAGTGCAAACCCGTGTGTGCTGTTAATGTAACTTTGTGTAATAGATAATGAAATATGTCGCTAGCTAATGTTGTGCGGGTTAAATAATAAATTGATTATGACAATCACTGGTAATTGTTTATTTTATATTATCACGCTAACCTTGATGTGTAATAGTTTCAGAAGTGGGATAAAGATTAAGAGGACCTGACAACGCAACGTGTCCGAGAGCAGTGGCGACTAGGATCCTACCATGCGAGCAGCAAAGCGAGGTCGTGCGCTACGCCAAGGCGACAAGATGGCAGACGCTGACCGCTCATCTGATAACCCAAGCCCATTCCCCGCGTTAGAAAAATTGGTAACGGACAAGAGACAAGGTATGGTGAACCAATATTTACTTGATAGGAAAGACGGCAAACTATGTGATCACATAAATCAATCATGAGATATTTACAGCTGGGATGAGGATAAGAAGCGCATATCATGTGCAAGCTCGGTTGGATGGTACAGACCGTGGGTGGTACAATCGATTAGATAACTATGATTGTGCTAAATGTTTTGAGTTTTCGATTATGCAGTAGGCTTATGCAGTAGGCTTGTGCAGTAGGCTTGTGCAGTAGGCTTGTGCAGTAGGCTTGTGCAGTAGGCTTGTGCAGTAGGCTTGTGCAGTAGGCTTGTGCAGTAGGCTTGTGCAGTAGGCTTGTGCAGTAGGCTTGTGCAGTAGGCTTGTGCAGTAGGCTTGTGCAGTAGGCTTGTGCAGTAGGCTTGTGCAGTAGGCTTGTGCAGTAGGCTTGTGCAGTAGGCTTATGCTGTAGGCTTATGCAGTAGGCTTATGATGTAGGCTTATGATGTAGGCTTATGCTGTAACTGCTAGTGCGCCGAGAGATTTTCTATGATGAATTGGTATTGTGTAGGAGATGTCAAGTGAGTGTAAGACACAGAAGAAGGTGTAAAACTGGGCACTGATAAAGCCACTATGATCGCCGTAAAGATCGAAGGCTCTACTGGTGGAGCTATGTTCAAACCGCGGTACTACAACTTTTCAGGACTGGCGAACATCATTAAGGCTATGGTTTTAGAGGGCGATAGCGGCATGCTGGAGGTGTGCAACCTGGACGGCCAGAGCCTGGCGTTCACTGCTGGAACAGTCTTGGCTCGGGGGCAGGACTGCACTGAAGCTTTGGGTAAACATTGTAGTTATCTGGTGAGTCAAATGTTTTAAGTCTGTACTGTGGTCCAATTTTGATGCGAAGAGTGATATGAGTGGTTTCGTACCGTGCTGTAGGCAGACCGTTGGAGTACCGTGTTATGGGCAGACCGTCGGTTCCGTACCGTGTTCCACTGAGGTGGTTTGAGAGGATGAGCTGCATTTGGATGGTTCCATACCGATGTATAACGCCGATAAAATAAATCGAACTTTGATCATAATTGTGAGACTGTGTATACTGTCTGTAGTAACGTGGAGTTTAATCTTATTGCTGAGGAAGTGGTTAATGGTATAAAATTCAAAAATATTGACATTAGCAACAATGACATGACTTATTTTCCTAGCTTAGATCTCGCAATCGTACCACCAAGTGCCGTTGTCAAATCCATCTATACACAAGACAGAATTAATCACGTCCATAGGTAGAATAGAATAAATGTTTATTTGGTAGCCAATCAACACACTTAAATTACAATTGCAATGTAGGTAATTAGTAAAATTAAAAAAAAAAAAACTAAGTTAAGTTACTACATATATTATGATAATGGTAATTACGAGTATCTTCGCGTCTCGTTCGGTATATCCAATTCCTCTGCAGTATTTCATCGTCTTATTGATTGTTTAACAAGAAAACGAATTACAGAATAAATAATTATTTAAACGATGGACATGCATGGCGTGTCGCTGGTTCCGCATGAAGGTTCAAGGTTTAGTTTGTTAATCATATGTAGTTATCTAGATATTAAGTAATTTAATTGTAATTATTTTAAATGTTTTCTTCTTCAGCAGCGGCACATTTTTGAGACATGGACATTTTGAGACTTGGACATTTTGAGACTTGGACATTTTGAGACTTGGACATTTTGAGACTTGGACATTTCGAGACTTGGACATTCTGCGACTAAACGATTTTCCCTTGCAAAGTTACCTAATTTTAAATTCCAGAAAAAATATTGACTTGCAAAAATGTTCACAAAGTCCTTACTCGTGATAAAGAGAGAGATTTGATTCGCTTAGTAAAATTAATGCTGTTGAAAATTTGAAATCTGGTTTTTGATGGCGATATATATAATTTCCCTCAGTAAATGTATCAAGTGGGTTAGAGCTCATCAAGTTGCCACTGAGAACTTTGAGACTTTGGATACCCCTTCGTCAAGAAAGACTTGTTTTCTAGGATAGTAAGACGGTGGTTACTGGTTCAATATGACATTGAGTTAGACATAGGGCTGGTGACAAGATGCGGATTGAGTAGAAACCAGGCAAATATCCATGTTCTGTCTACGGAAGATTGGATTTAGACTGTTCAACCATAGGATGTGAGGTTAAACAATATTCTGACTCAAAACTATGTAATATCTGATGAAACTTTGTACCATAAAAAAAAAAAAAATATTGCTTGTCTATCCCAATATACCCAAGGATACTGTTCATGTTGACCACGGGGACTGTTCCGAAAGAGATGCGAGTGTTAACCAGTATATTCTAGTGACGACAGATTCCTTTTTCAAATTTTATTCACATGCCTTTAAGAGGCATTTCAAGGATTTTGCTGTAGAGTAGGTTAATAGGACAAATTTTGGAGGAGTTGAGAGTAGCTGGCGATAAGAAGTACTTGGGAATCTTGAGATATTATACTGACTGACATGGGTTCAATCAGTATCAATAACACACGACATGACACTACAGGACATGGCACTACAGGACATGGCACTACAGCACATGACACTACAGGACAGAACACTACTTAAATCTCATGTTTAAATACAAAAGTAGAGTCCGGCTTAGAAAATAGTGATAATAACACCGGTCTTAGTTTTGATAAGGAAAGAAAGCCTGGCCATGTCTAACGTAAGGTGAGATTTGCTCTTATGGAGGAGGTCCAAGGGCCTTAGGGGCCATAAGCATAATTTGTCGATAGTTTATATAATTATTTTCGATACAATAATTTTATTTTTATGGTTTTAATAAAACACAGATTATTATAATGTAGAGAATCCTAAAGTAATGTATTTATGACATTAAAATTGCGTTTCAATTATGACTATGCACAATATTTACATGAAACAGTAACTTAAAAGTTAATTTGTACAATCTGCACATACGAACTAGCGAATTGTTGCGTGCTACGTTGTTCGTCCATACAGCTGGCATTCCAATGCAAAACATGGTTGATGTGGATACCTTGAGGCCCTACGTAGGGGTGGCTGGGTCAGCTACGGCTGGCTGGTAATGATAGAGTAGTAGACGCGGAGGGTTTGGTAGAATTGCTTGAGACTTTCTATAAAACAAAATGAGAGTAAAGTGAATGCTGTAGAGATGCGCTCATCGCGTAGTATGTGTGGAATGAAATTGTGTGTCAAAAAAGGGGAGAGTTGAATCGATGCTGTAGAGATGCGCTCATTGCGTAGTAGGTAGAGGTGTGGAGCTAGTGAAATTGTGTGACAGGATAAATCGATGCTGTAGAGATGCGCTCATTGCGTAGTAGGTAGAGGTGTGGAGCTAGTGAAATTGTGTGACAGGATAAGGAATGAAGTGATGGGAGAACACATTGTGGTCTGAAAGAAAATGGTATAAAGTGGATGGGAAAAGAGTATCTTACTCTGATTTGGGCGTTTAGAGCAAGCGAAGAAAGGGAGGCTCAATTGCGATCTACAACAGACCGACGAGTGTGTATGAAGAGATTGATGAATGCTGATGAAACGAGAGTTATATGCTAGGATCGCAGCAGATGGAAGTTCATCGTTTCTGTTTACCCCTACGGGAATGAGACGCGAGTTTCTGACGATGATGAGTTGCTGATGATGATGATTATTATGGTAAAGTCAATTTATTCGTTAATCACTTGCGTTCTCTTCTGCAGGACGGCCGAGCTGTTACACCTAAAAAGAATCGCCATTGACCGGATGACGTCGGCAGTGCACGTGGCGCCATTTTGCGCGCAACTATTAAAACACCGTGCGGCAGGCGGGCCGCTCTCATTCGGTCTGCGATCGTCGTCATGTTCAGTGATCGTCGTGTGTGCTGTGTGGGTTGCCCCACACCGTCTCCGTGCTTCTGTTCCTGACCCTGGCGCCTGCCTGGTCTAATTTCTGAGTCGCTCTGCTGCCCAGACTACGTGTAAATTTAAGTTAAGTGCATTGTTTCAGTGAAGTGATAATTAGTGCATAATAAGTGATTCACATTTCGTTGCCGCCTAGAACTTTTAGGTTATGTGGTGTGGCAGATAGCCAAATAGCATAAATGGCTCATAGTACTGTTAAACCTCATCAATGTCGGATTAGTGCAAACCCGTGTGTGCTGTTAATGTAACTTTGTGTAATAGATAATGAAATATGTCGCTAGCTAATGTTGTGCGGGTTAAATAATAAATTGATTATGACAATCACTGGTAATTGTTTATTTTATATTATCACGCTAACCTTGATGTGTAATATGTTATTAAAGGTATTAAATAAATGATAATATTTACGTAACCAAGTGTTTCATAGAGAACCTAAGGTGTAATTAAATGAGTATTATTTATGAATATTATCAGCAAGATTACGGGAGTCGATTTATGCAATATTTTAGGCGCCTAACCTAATTAGCACCCTAACGCATTTAAAACTACCTTCGTCCTTTCTCTAGAAAGAGTTATGCAGTACCACCCTCTTGTGCAATACTAATAGGTAACGCTAATAAATAAAGTCCATGGGGCAAAAACGACGCTTGCATTTCAATGCTGAATGAATTTATTCAGGACGTGTTAACTAAAGTAGGTTTATGTAACGCATTGTTACGTAATTGGTCAAATGGTCGCCAATTAGTGTGAATTTTAAATGGTATTGTAACCTGAAAAGTTTGAAGTCGTTATTTTTCACATACCAAATGCACCACTGATCAAAAATGTAGTTTCACATGTGCTTTATTCACAGTTCTAACATGTTAGAAGACTTTCGGATATTTTGCCGGTAGATTTTTCCATCCTATCATCTTTGGGAAAGAAAAGTGTAATTTCAGTTGCACTTTGTTCCAAGAACTATTTACGTTTAGTACCATTATTTGGCCGATAGAGAGTTTTGAGTATTCTTTCTTTATTATTTAGTTTACACGAAACACATTTACCTATACAAATGAGAGTTACATTATATTGAGTTACCTACATGTATAAGTGAGAGAGAGAATGAACGTACACAGGCGTACTTATCTCTGAAGAGATATTTCTTCCAGCAAAGCCTAGTTAGGTAATTGAGTTTGAGTTCGGTCTTACACTACGAGTTTTCATACAATTTTTACATACGTAGGTAAGTGGAAGTTCACGTGGAGTTCGTGCTCAAAATTGTCTCTGAATATCGACCTTAGAGTTATATTGCTTAACTCAAAGCTTATTATTAAACTTAATAGTCTAATTTGCTTCAATAAAGTGCCCCATGCGCCATCAGAATGTCTCTCACGTACTGCCCTGTGGCCGTATTGCCAAACATACTATTGTCCGTGTTTGCCAACATGGCTGACCTAACTTGCCATATTAGTCCGCAGCATAGACAATTCGATCTATATTTTTGGTTTTAATAGCGTTATTGCTTGGCAAAGGCCTCCCCCTACCCTCAGCCAAGTGACAGTGACTTTCGTTAACGATAGTACCTAGTAGAAATGAAAGGAAAATGTATCGGATTGACATATTTTGCTAACGAACTAACGAATCAAGTCAATCGCATACATTTTTATAACTTGCCACGTAACTTAGCCCCCCAAAAATAAGAATACTTCCTTATTAAATGTAGAAAATGGTTCGTCACGACCGATATTCGAACCAGTGACCTGGCTATTCCGTGGCACGCTCTGTAGTCAATTCCGATAGAGCTACCGTGCTCTGATCGGTAAAATCTTTCTCCATATTCGTCTTAGGGACGATAGCGATATCTAATAATAATATATTTATTCGAATTGGCACCTTTTCCTTCCGTAAATATGTTGATGTGCAAAACTGTACACAACTTGCAATAAAGAAATTTGACTTTGAATAGTGGATATGCTTGAAAAAATCAAATCGTAAAAATTCTAACGTAACGGCTTTCTTCATGAGGCTAGAACATTTGGTTTGGTCAAAATTACAGCACAATGGCGTAGAATACTAAATATTACTGCAATGGCTATTATGTAAGAATATCCGAGCTTGGGTCATAAAAAAGTACTCAATAAACCCATAGACAAACAGCTGATACTCACGACATGTCTGAAGTTGAACCGAACGCATTAGTATGCGAGCGACACTATCGCTTTCGTGCTGCGAATCGTCGAAGAAAGTGAAAACATGAGATGCTAACGGAACTTTCGGTTGTTATTAACTATATTCATAATTTCTCTCCTTTTTTCGAGCAGTTCTCGAACCAGATACATATTTTGCAGAAAATTACCATGACTTAAAAGTCAGACGGTGATTTAAGTCAAGGTTTAAGGATTTTCGATGGTCCGACTAAATCGGGGGTTTAACAATCCTGACAGGATGAAATTATGCTACTCTTTAACAATTTTTATACCTACGAGCGTTCGGTGGCGCGGTGATTGAGAGACTGGAGTCATGCTCATGATAAGGATATCCCGGTTCAATATCTGACATACCCCGATCTAATAATTTATGTGGGGTTTAGAACTAGGTACATCTTGTGCTGAAACGAAATTGTGAAGACTTTATAAAAAGTATTTATTTTCTTTATTATTTTTTGGTACAAATATTCAATAAAACATCTTTAATTCTTCGTCAATCTTCACTATCATCGGGAACCATTCGTTCTACATTCAAAATCTTTTTACCTACATCCTATAAGCTACATCCAGTTGCATCGTTACAATCTCAGTAATTATCATTTCCCTCTAATTATTTTAAATGTAAATATATAATAAAAGTTGAACTAGCGTTCATAACACTAAAAGCGTTAAATCAATTGACATACTTGTGAACAATTGTCTAAAATGATATTAAATCCGCGTGACACGAGACGCGTTAACATTAATTGATAAATGACTTACTTTTCCGTAAAAGCACAGTCAGTTATGTAACTGAGTCCATTTAAGCATGATCTAATCCTGTCCTTAGTAAAACATAATAGCTTTGGCTAATGATGCTCGTACCGCGACATTGTAAACAATTATCTCACAATTGAACCCATTTCTCAAACGACAGTGGTTTGCTTTCACTCAACTAATGGATGATTTTGTAACTTTACCGTGTGTGTTACTGTTGCAAATAAGTTAGTGGTTTGCGAGAGAAAAGTGGCTTTTCATTTCTATAGAGTTGATAATTGTAAGGATCATGTCGGGCATAATAAAACCGGGAAGAATAAGAATATCGGTGAATTCTGTGATACAGCCAGGCTACGGCATTGCCGAGAGTGAAGATGGTCATAATGATCTCCAATCTTCAATTGAAGACCGTAAGAAGAAGATTGGATTAGTACCTACATAGGCTCGGTCACTCACTAAAAATGCTCACGAACCTTTTAATTTGACAATAAAATCATAAACCATTATTTCTGGTCCTATGAATACGAATAAGATAATAATAATACGTTAACTATCTCCTGATAGTTAACTATCAGTAGGTATTCTTTGTGTATTCATTGTGGTACAAAGAATACTAGATTTCTGATTTTAGTGTCAAATAAAGGATTCGTGAGCATATTTTAATCATCATAACATAAGTGACCAAGAAAAACAAACAATCTATGCCCCATCGTTTTAACTCCTTTCTAATTAATTAGTAATCTTTAGATACGTCGCTACATTAATTTGTATCCAGTTTAGTAGGTAACCCAGATTTATATCAATATCTAATAATTATATGCACTTACTTGTGTAGTTACTACATTACATGTTACTCTAGTCTGTACATTGCATAACGTTGTCACAATTTCTTATGAAGAAGTATGAAACTAATTAATCACGCAAGCAAGTAAGATGTACTACATAAAACTTGTTTGATATTTCTGCAGCTAACTGTATCAGCTCTCCTTTTAGCTAAAGTCATTGACTGTTTTATGCAAAAATCTTGCGTCATACCATATCGTGGGTGAAGGTTTACACGCTAAGAAATGACGATAAATAAATCAGTAAGGCGTTTTTTACAACTTCATCTAATATCTAAAAATAACGACCACACTTTAAATATTGCAATTCACTGCTAAGTCACAGTTTAAAATTACAGTAGCAAAAGCATACTAAGACACATTAAAATTACAGTAGCAAAAGCATACTAAGTAATATATGAGTAAAGAGAAAACTAAAGGTAGTCATTAACCGTTTACGGTTAGTAATTAGTTACTGAAACTGATATCTAAGAGACAGGGGCGAAAGTATAGAGCCCTGGGGCACCCCTGCTCGTAAAACACGTATAACGACATACCGCTACCTCGTGAAAGGTCACGATAATTCTCTGGCGAAAGTTTTATTGATTCTAAACATATTTTGTAGTAGCGGCTAATGTGATGTATAGAGAAATGGGTAATTATATAATGAAGAACGTTATCGAACGCCTGTGGTGAAGCCATGCGAGCATTAAATATTAATCTCTGTATAAATCAGCACTGAGTGTGCGATTCAATCGGTGATTGATTTATTGCATAATGAATACAATGCGATGATTTCAATTTTATAGTGTTCAAAATAGCTTGTAGGTAGGTTTGTTTACATCAATAGTCATGCTGTTTTATATAACATGCACTTAATGTACCGGTATCCGCAATATAATCCTAGTTCGTGCTGGTTAACTGACTTTGTACTTAAACGTAGTAGTCATTTTCAGGTCATTTAACTCAAAATTAACAGTAATCTTACGGATAACTTTTTCTTAAATCGTTGCTTACTTTTTTTATTTGTAATTTTACGGCGTAGAATCTCGCATAGACTTAAGAAAATAAATATTTTAAAAATTTCTTCTTCGCTTATACCTATCGCTAGACAGGCATGAGACATATACCTTTGAAAAGACTTTGATGGGACAGATTAACATTAAATTTAGTTTAAAAATCGACATTAAATACACTCACGCAACATCCATTCTTCATCTTTGAAATCCACGTCGGACAAGCCTCTTCGCTCGGAACCCAGTATCCGGTCAAATACGTTGTCTAATTTATGATAGTCAATCAAAGCAAATGCGAAACTTTTCTTTTTACATTGTTGTTTCCTGTCATTATAAGTAATTATACTAACGACGTAACATTCAAGTATTTTGACGTTCGCCTCGAGTTAATTCAACTAGTTCGCAGTGTCGCAGCCTGTATTGCCATAAACGTTTGGAACTGGTTCAACCTACTCGTACCCGCCTTTCCTTGCAATGCAACGTGCCCTTTCTCTTTATAATACTTATAGGTAGATTCTCGTTTAGTTTGCGGTTTTAGAACTAATGTTGTTTGTCTAATCTAAGCGTTTTCTGCACAGAAGAAGTGATAAGTTTACTATCTATATAAATCGTATAAAATTATTTTTAAAGTTTTATAAGTAATATAAAACTTCAATTGTGTGCACTTGCTCTGCCTGTTCCTGATCTAATATCCTTCTCACATTAATCCGCTGGTAGATAACTCTGACCTAGAGTTAAGCACACTGTAGGTACCTATGTACCTACATTTACTATTTAATGTCTGATAATTATAAGTACTTAATCAACTTCTTTTTAAAGAAGAAAAAGAAATCCACTTGATGCAGTCATAGCCTAGAATTATGTAAAGAAGACACCATATTGACTGCATGGCTATGTTTTCTACGTTTTTATTTTATATCTTTTAGACCCACAGTAACGCTACAAGTCTTTTTAATCAGTGAAAGTAAATTTCCTGTCCCATTCAATTAAATATTTTTATGACTCGAAGAGGACGTATTTTGTGAGTCTAAACACAGTTGCGTTTTACATAACAAACTTAATAATAACGAGATCTAAGTATTAATTAAAATCAATTTCAAATGAATTATTGATAGTAGTTTTGTCAGTCGAAAGTCGAAGCTTATCCAATAACAATTTGTTCATTAATTATTATGTATATGTCAAAACCACCTACTTAGGTAAATACTTTATAACACCTGTATAACATGAGTGCAATGATTACATGTATTATATTCTAGTAATAAACAATATTCTTCTTCAACCATTACGTACTAGACGATTTATTACTGGACGAGTGAACACATTCACAGTGGACACTCGTATGCCAAGTAGCCTCTAAAAGTAGGTACATCGATATTCGACATGTACTTACTGTACTTATTTAGGTTGTAACATTCTAACATAGTTGTAAGTTTTATTGTAACTAAGCCATATGGACACAATATGTCTGAAATAAAAGATTTGAATTTGAATTACCTAAACATAATTTTTACTAAGGCAGGAAATACGGATTGTTTCGATCAAAAATTCTTTTTTATCCGTGTGAGCCAGTCAAGCATCTTTTCATTCTGTGACCACAAATTATTGGTTGTCGAGTTAACTGCTATCTTTCCCATGTTCTTGTAGAGAGAAACTCTTAATGCCATAAACATCGGTTTTCTTTTCTCGAAGATCGTTTGACGTCGAAGTTAGATTTTAACGACTAAGTTTGTGACCCTATGTACAGTCGACAGCAGATCAATGGTAACACTTGCAGTACGATTTCAAGTCTTACGACGCAAACAATAAGAACTGTCAAAAGTAAAAAGTGATACCATTGATCTGCTGTCGACCGTATCTGCTTAGGCACATAAAATATGATAATTAATACTTTAATAGGTTAATTCATTATTTTTGCCTAAATCAATTCACCGCAATGAATTTATCTCAGATGCGAGTTTAATAAATAAGACATTGTAATAAATTCCAATTCCGATAACCGATGGGGTAGACGAGTTCTCGAATAGAGGCCACGAACGGGCTCGTATTTGTAAGTATTTTGTATGAATAACTATTTAGGTTTAGACATAATTTTCATTTTAAAAGACATGGAAAGGGTATGTTTGCGATTTCTTTTTCTATCGAGCGAAGTTTGTCCAATCGTGTATCGGTATTCATCAATCCCTAAATAGACATCCCAAGATTGCTATATATTTTTTTCAGACGTTCAATTTTAGTAGTTGGTGGTTAAATCCCAGTCTTAAATGACCGCACGTGTTACACCTGCCAATCTTTAAATCAGTCATACAATAGTCGACGCTACATAGAGAAAGTTACTCTTCTTATCCACGAGTCGAAACAACTGTGGGAAGTTGACTAAACGCAGTGTAATTTAGTTTAGTCATTGTTTCACTTGCCCACTGATGACCAAATGATAGGAAACAAGTGGAGGAAGTGTTTTCGGAAGTCACAGTTATGCAAGTGATATAATGACCCAGTGAAAGATAAATGCGATGTGCACGCGATTAGATCTTGTGTAGCGAACCCGAAAATATAAAAGTTGGTTGTCATGTCGCCTCAAACAAGTTGTTATTACAGGTTGAAGTCTCTATCGACATTTCGATAGAGATTTTAACCTGTACCTAATAAAAAAAATCTCAAAAATATTTGATTGATTTTTGAAAATTCTTTACCATTAAGGGCCTTCCTAGAGCGAACTAGCATTGTATATATGTACATTTAACTAAAATGCGCATACAAATGCATTATTGTAAAATATTATTGTGATGTGAACTAGTGTAGTGAATTAAGATCAATGAACAAGTTTTAAGAGGTTCGTAACCTGAGAAACAATTTAAATTCTTAAGTTAATGTAAGCCACTGCAATGTTTTTGGTATACATGTTTGGTATCATTATGCAAATAAAGAACTTTCAAAACTAAAAAAAACTAGAACGAACTACCGCCAATCTTAAAAAAATATCTTCCAATATAATCAATTTTATTAAAAAAGCTATTTACGAAATGTTTATTACGATAAATATTATTTTTTAAATGCTTATTTATAACGTGATTCAATGTCGGTAAGTTGTAGTTCGCATAATTGCGAAAAACGGCCGTTATTGGCACATTTGTGAACTACAACTTAGCTTGTCGCAATTATGGCATGTATTGTATATTGAAAAATAGTATTTATCGTAGTAAACATTTTGTAAATAGCTTTTTTAATAAAATTGATTATATTGGAAGATATTATTTTGTTAAGATTGTTAGTTGAGCTAAGAGCGCTAGTTAGCTCTATGAGACTCTTTCCAATTGGCCAAGTACCTAGTTCTTGAGAAAATCTCAACCTTATTGAGGCCTCCTGGATACTTATACCTCTGTCTTCGGGTGTACTTCCATTGTTATCATATCAAAACACATGTCACTTTCGGACGTTACCTACGTTGCTCAATCCTACGCAACGCTGGCGGATTCATAAACATATAAGTATATAATAATTATATAAGTACAAATTCATAAACGTTATTTACAGTTACGCCGCCGTTTAGGCCCCCTGCCCCTTTCTATCTTGACCTTTTTTAATGAAGTGTGAAAGGGATAGCAACACGATTTAAGTGAAGTGATGTTTAACTAGGTTTATGAATAACAGCAAATATGAACAGTGACAGTTGGGGTGAAAATAATTTAATTTTCGATATTAGTCAAATATCCTACATGGAACTGCATCCACTGACTCCCCCTTCCTCAAAGAGAAACATTCGATGCAACTTCACGGCTCACAGCCCAGACAAACCACGCGTGCGTTTGCGCAACGCAATGTGCACCCTACGCCCCCGCCATTAGAGGTGTCGTAACGGACGCGTAACGCTACACCGACTCGGTCACGGTGGCTAGTGCATGTTATTGTCACTATGCACTTCCCTGACCACTCTCACTCGGAAAAAATGAGGAAAGGTGTCGTCATAATGTGTGTGATTCATCAAAGGCCGGATGGACGTTGTGTTGAGACTTGTGATTATGATTTTTGAGCCGCTCGTTCCAACTAGATACGCAACTGCGAGTACGTGTTAAAAATCCAGGTACACTGTGCCCACAGTTTCTTAACGTGACATCGAGATGGCCACCCATCTGGCCCCTGACATTTTCATTTTCACCTTGCCTCAGAAAACACGGTAAGTTTGGTCGTCGTTGCTCGGCAGCGGTCGTTAGGTCATGTCAGTCAGAGGTCTACAGGGAATAATTCTGACAATAGGTCATATTTGATTACTAAACCATGGTCAATCATACACATTTACCACTAGATCCACAAGAACATTTGGCCGTGGTTCCGTTGGCTTGGCATATAAAACCTCCTTGGGTTGACACTTATTTATAGATGGATACTCTTTATTTTCCTCACGGCTGGCCGGAAACAAAAACAAAAGAAAACTCGTATCATAAAAATGGCGGACATTCATCTTTTGTCTTTTTTGATAACTGCGTGATAATGATAAGTTGGGTTCTCTTGAAAATGGCGGGAAAAGACGGTTGCAAAATTGTTTGATAATTTTTATTTTATTGTCTACAGTGGTTATTTTGTGATTAATATCACGTTAAGTTAATCAGAAAATGTTCACGAATGACAGTATGGTGAATTTGTTAAAGAATTTGAGCAAGATCTGAAGTTTCAAGCTTTTATCAAGAGTTCCCGCTACAAGCTCCGAAGTGAACGTGACTGTCGAGCTGCTTCGTCCAGAGTGATGAGGCTCGGCGTCTCCTCTGGCTGGATGAAGACATGAAGACGCGGCTACCCAGGGTGAAGACGCTACTGCGACTCCCCTGGAGGAAGATAGAAGACTATTGAATATATTTAATTTTCTGTAACATGACATTGGCAAATGACGAACTGACGAGACCATTAATAAAATAAAATAAATGAGTTGACAAATATTTTTTATTAATCCAACTTCCTGAAATATGTAAGCAAGTACTTTACCTACTGAGTAAGTATGTAATTCCGGAAATGTCAATGTCCTTCAATCTGTACGCGCAATCGAAACCAATGAGATTTAAGATGGCTGGCTTGTGATAAACGTGCGAATCGGGTTCCAGTGCATAGCATGAAGATTACAGAGTCGAGATCTGAGACGAATTCTATACAGACATGAATATCAAAAGCCAAGTTGAAAGTCGTCAGTCGAAGTAAAGTAGAAGCCGAAAGGTAAACATCAGTAGAAAAACTTGACAACAAAGTCATGATTCCGTGTCCAGAGAGAAACATAATGCACACAAATACGTAAACAAACAAACCCTATTTACCCAGACTTGGTAAAAAGAGTTATACGTACCTTAGGTACAGTCGAAGACAGAGATAAGTATACAGGGGGCATCAATAAGGTTGAGATTTTCTCAAAAACTACTGGACCGAGTTTAATAATTCTTTTACATACAGTTACATAGTTTTAACTTTTATCTATCAAACAGTGAAATAAATTTTGCACTAGGTTAAGTAGTTTTTGAGAAAATCTCAACCTTAAAAACTCTAATGTACACCTTTCTCTGTGTTCCACCGTACGGTCCAACACAGAGAAAAGTGTACATTAGAGTTTTTAAGGTTGAGATTTTCTCAAAAACTACTTAACCTAGTGCAAAAATTATATAACTGTCGGATAGATATCAGTTAAAACTAGGCAACTGTTGTGTTCGGCTGTACCTTCCCGAGTGTGATTCGAACCCAGCGTCCCACAGACCACTTACCCCATGACCTGTAACAAGAGGGCGTAAAATTGCTTCGCGACACGTGTAACCTAGAGATATTATCGACATGGACGCATCTCTTTAATACGGCACCCCTGTCCCCCGTTTCGTCTCTATGCGCTCATCGTTGCAAGAATTATTATTATATTATTTCGTATTTACCGATTTCATGTCTATTGGGTAAGCGGTCTGTGCCAGCGTCCCTTTGTAGAGAAGGGCACACTAGAGACTAGATTAGTTTAGTATGTCGTCATGTGCTGCGATACTATATTGTGACGTCACTGGCAACTGCAACAGTCTAACTAACGAGCTTGTTAAACTGATGAGGATACAGACGCACAGACATACAAACACAATACCATGTCCAATACAGAATGCTAATCGTGCGGCGATTCGGAAGTCACCAAGGAGTCGCCGACCTTCCAGTCTGTCCGCTCGTCTGTCACTTTGTCAGAAGTACAATGGACATAGGGTACTAAGTGATGTTAATTAAAACTATTATAGGAGACACGTAACATAGAGTGACCCCTCTCTCCAGCGTTTGAGATAAATTGTTAAAAAATCAACAATATATTAATGGGCGGCGTTTTTTGTGAACCATTAAAAAAAGGAAAGAGAAGAGGTATTATTTAAACTCTAGTAGGAACGTAGAGGGAGAATCTAAGTAGGAAACATAATTAGAAGACAGTAAAGAAAGACATACACGGCGCAATGATGATTTTGGCGCCTCTTGACACTGACACCTGTCAAATATACGTACACCTACAGCAAGTGTCTATTTTTGTAAAGAATTTTTGTTATGGTGTAACACTGAAAGAATTGATTGATTTTTGTGGAAATAAAGGGCCGATCTAACGATGTGAAAATAATTATGCAATAATCACAGCAAAGCTTGAAATATTTACATTAAAAGACATTGCCTTAGGGATCCACTATAGTAGTTAGGTATTTGAGCAAAGGTTGTGGCCGTCCAAGATAGTTAGGACCGTTTACTTACAACGACTCTCCATTGGCATTGTAAGTATATCAACGGAATCCAAGGGAGAGTTAAGAGAAAGTTAACTTTACACTTGAACGAGATCTTAAAAAACAGTCGATCACAATGTCCTCGCAAAAACCAAAAACAATGTTACTATAAACTACTATAATACTTTTTTTAAAGTTAGAGAAATGCTCAATTCAAAGATTCCAAGGTAATTTAGACAGAAGGAGAAAGTAAGTACTACTTTTTTGTTTTTGTTAATTAAATCGTTTTTTTGGGTAACGCAGCGATTCTCAATATGGTGTTTGCAACACCCAGGGTGTCGAAGAGAAAAAACTGTAGGAATCTAAAGGTTAGCAATGCTAGCGATTCTGGTTTGCGTTTTCTAATTTTAAGCTAAATTTGACGTTTCTAAACATGTCATCCGATTCACACCTTTAGGGAAGGAAGGCAGGACTTATCTAACATACTTAGATACTTTGAAGTCATACATTTTGATTATTTCTATTTTCCCTATATAATAGAGAATTATATCGCGTTGCTCGTGTGTGCATAATAAATTATTATTTAAAAATAACTTTATTTCATGGCCGCAGATTTTGTGACACTTGCATATAGCAATAGCATTGCATGTTTCATGCATGGGAAAAACAGATTTAAATCTTTCTGGTCTAAAAACGGGTGCGAATTTCATTCAAATTCAAATATACGTTGCGTAAAAGTTTCAATCGCCATTGTCCGTTCGTTACGCAGATCAAGAGATATAAATTCACTAATTCTAGTGTTAATTTGAAACTATTCTAGACACTGAATCTGATAGTGAGTCTGATTTGTGTTTTTACACTACTGACGTCAGTCCTTATTTCTCTGAGCTACTGACGAAAGAAGGACGGTTATCTCTATTTACCGTGGTAGGCATTTTAATTCGTGACAAAGAGAGCAAAAATATTATTTAAATAACGACATCAAAAATTTTGATTTTAGAGTGCCACTGGAATCGACACAAGTTATTTTTCCGTGGTATTCATTGGTCTCCTATAAACAACTAGATACACAGTCTGCCTTCTAAAAATGTCCGAGCGCAAAGAAGGTCCGAACGGATAAATGGCTTCATCCCTCATTTGCTTTATTGGACATTATTTGGACGTTAACAATGGACCCTTATTTGGACGTTTTTAAAATTGTTTTAGTAAGACCTTTGTGTATCTAGTTGTTTATAGGAGATCAATAGACTTGGTGGCTACTCATCCTAAAAATATTTACTCCGAGAATAAAACGACACCCACTTTAAATTGTTAGGAGTCGTAGTGGTATTTTCCAACCAATACGAATATAAAGAAATAATTTCACTCTTCAGTGAATAAGACATGAAACCTTCTATAACATCTATTTCTAATACAACTAATTGGTTCTACAAAGATTTGGAGTCACGACTTCGATTCGGCCTTCGTTTGAATTAGGTTCCACGCGGTGCAATGGCGCTAAAATGGCAAAGATATCTCTTGTAACTTGGCGTGACAAAAAAGTAAGCGTGAGAGCCTACTTTGCAATGCAGCAGTCAACAAAATATAATGGTTGTAGGAGAGGGGAATAAATTGTTTTCGCAAATATGTCGAAATCTGATGGATATGATAATTAAAAGTTGAAGAAAAAATCTAGTTTTACTATGACAAATATAACACTGGAATTTTTTAGACTGACAAAAAGCGTAGTACATATCGTAGTAAAAGCGTAGTACAAACAATGATCTCATTTTGTCTGTACTTTTTCTAAACTATCAACTAGCGATTTTTCGTAGATACAATCGGTCCGATAAAATCCCAACCTAGGTATTAAATTTTTCTAGTTGCAAAAGTCAATTTTAGTATTGTAAAACCATTTCCAATCTAATAAAAAATATAATTCGTTGCGCGTGAACAATTCGCTTCTATCCACGTAAATAAGTTTTTACCATTTGTGTACTATTTAGCTGTGATCCGTTACGGTTCTTGATAGACAAGTTTGCTAAAACGAGTTGTAGTGACCCAAAATTTCAGTTGTAAATATTCGACATTCTGGCGACCTCCTAGCCTAGCTAGGAGTTCTGGGTTCAATTTCCGGTAGGTAAAGCACATATCGATAGTAAAAATTTACATTTACTAAGAAATTTCAAATAAAATAGATATAAAACGTTCTTTATTCCAGGCACTAAGTATATTTAAAAAAAAATATGAACAACTTTTTGCAACAAATATATTAATCTTAATTTCGGTGTCCCTTCATTTGATAAAAAACATATTACAAACCATTCATTTCACAAACAACGTTTGGCAAAATCATGATTCATAAGTTCATCTTTGTACAAAGTAATGGTTCTATAAATAATTCATTTGACAAAACAATTACGAGACAAAGTTTCTTTCTTCAAAACATCACTTAACAAACTATTCACTTATTATATACGTTAATAGATAAAACAACGCAAGGCATAAAAACCTTTGACAAAATGCATTGTTTGGTAATTGTAATTTGTTTTTTATCAAATGAAGGGACACCCCGACAACTCTCTAACCAGATCCGACACGGATGTTTAGGTTCAGAAGGCTCTGGCTTGGAGCGAAGCGCAGCTTCGCTCCAAGCCAGAGACTTCGATGTTAGGTTTTTTTTTTTTTGTATTCAAAAAGCAAGTTTATTTATTAACAATTATACATAAATTTGTAATTTGTTTTTTATCAAATGAAGGGACGCCCCGACCAACTCTCTAACCAGATCCGACACGGATGTTTAGGTTCAGAAGGCTCTGGCTTGGAGCGAAGCGCAGCTTCGCTCCAAGCCAGAGACTTCGATGTTAGGTTTTTTTTTTTGTATTCAAAAAGCAAGTCCATTTATTAACAATTATACATATAAAATACCCACTTATTTACCCAATATTTTGTCTAATGGCGACCTTGCAAAAGGAATACTTTGGTCATTTAATCAATTGCAAAATGACGGTTTAGCATTCACAACATTTGCTATGTTAAATATTTATAAAATGGATTTTTGTCAAATGATCACTTTTAAAACGATCACTTTAGTAAATGATAAGTTTGTCAAATGATTACTTTTTCAAAAATAATTTGTAAAATGATCATTTGTCATACGTTTTTTGTCAAACATTAGTGAACCCTTAATTTCAAATTCAAATAATAAAAAAGTCAATATACAAATTATACATGGACAAACAACTTATTAAATTATTGTTGTTAACCAAGAATGGGTAAAATAAGTAGTTTTAAGCTATGTTTTCTAAATAACAAGAGGAGATTGTTAGGGAAATATGCACGTCCCTTCCAAATTATTAATTATTCTTGAATCTACGTACTAGTTTTAATGATAGGTAATATTTCGTGCGTATAAGGTCGAATGTCTGATCCAATCCAAGCAAAATGATTCATATTGAATGCAGTACATTTTGGTTTATAATTTATGGATCCAATAACAACGTCCGCTGTCGAATATTACAAGAATCCAAGTATGGAGCGCTATTTTGATGTAAACAGGTATGTAATGAGTCAGATATTTTTATAAAGAATTTTATTTTATACGAAATCTAAGCTTGCAACGAATATTTGGCAGATTACCTGGCCGAATAGCCGAATATTCGGCAAAAATATTCGGCCGGCTTGGCGCCGTTTGTGTTCTATATACTATTCGTTGCAAGTCTAGAATTACTCATGAGAAAAGTTATAGATAATGCTACTTATTAGTAGGCTAGTAAATCGTAACGAAGTATGTACGGACAACAGCCGATCAATGGTAACACTTGCAGTACGAAGTCAACTCTTATGACGCAGATAATAAGAACGGTCCAAAGTGTTACACTTGATCTGCTGTTAGTACATATATTTTGTTTATTATACAGTGTGTCACGGAAATTATAGTAAGCCGAACGGATAGTATTCAATATTGATAACTGAACACCTTTTGTTCTACGACTACTTATCAGATTTTTTCTAAATTGTTTCTTGATTTTAAAAAAAAGTATACGGAAGGAGAATTCGTATCGGATGAAAACGTCTGGAAAGGAAAAAGTTGAAATTTCGATTTTTTTTCTAAAATTAAGACGTTTCTTAAGGATAAATTATCCTCGCAAACGGTCAATCCCGGTATTTAGCAAGTAATTTATTTTAGAAACAGGGCGTAGGCGATTTAACTTCCGTACAATGGGTGACTTTACAAATTGAATGCAAACCGCAGACCGATTATGATTCATGGCTGTGATTAAGTGAGACGGAGTGCGTCGCCCTATACAAGTTGTCATCGCAACACGCGTTGAAAACTTGAAACCTGATCGACGTTGGTAAGTCGACTAAAGTTACTGTGAATAAAATCTTAAAATTTTAAGAGCCCAGGTTTCCTTCCCGTCAAAAGAAAACTGTTGTAAGTATACTTACAGTGTTAAAAGAGTTCAAGAGACCCGAAAAAATAATACTTAATGTAAATATGGGGTAGGCAAAGTCGTACAATTAGTAAATCAATTAAGAACGAAGCAGGGAATCTCGCAATTTCGTGGCACGCTCATTTCTCTCATTTTTATATGCGATAACTTGACTTTTACAAGTGAAATGATTTATTTATTTACCATACTCTATTTTACATTAACTTAGTAATCAGTGAAGCCCACACTAGGCTAAGCCTGTCCCGTGGGATTCTAAAGGAATTACAAATACATAACGACGGGTTTTTATAGTTGAAGTTACAGGTTGTTAGGTATGCGTATAGGTACAGTTAAAATACAAGTAAGTATGCTAAAACTAATTAAGTAGGTTCAAATTATTGAAGGAGAAACTATTGAAGAAGTTAAGTAGGTACTTACTTAACTTTCGATTATATTATTGATGAGGTTCCATTGTTTTGCGATTACAAGAAGTAGTCCTAGTAGCAAACCATTATCCAGCCAGTACTAAACCCTAGAGGCCACTGCAATAACTCTTCAGTCTAAACTAATTGAGCCAGTTAGCAGTTTCAACTTCAATGACCAGCGAAGCCTTGAACACCGAAACAAAACCGGCAACTTACGTTCATTTTTCACAGCTGACTTCAAGGCACTTCAGGATTCCGAGCGTTTGCCGCGGCCAGTGAAAAAAAATGGCACAGTCCACAAACTTTCTTTTTCAAAGAATGTTCATTAATACACTAGTGTTTTAAAGGCGGAACAGGTTACGATACCGGTTACTTTTCGGTATCCGTTACTCGTATCGTACGCGCACGTATCTCCGCGGCGGGAGTTGAACGGCGACTGTCGTGTTGATAAAAAGAGTAAAACTTTCTCGGCCGGTCGATTCTAACCTGCTTTGTGTAGCTTGGGCCCTTGGGGACCATTTTAGAGCCACTCGTAAGTTTAGAAGCATTGTGGGAACGCAGGTAATTGTTTTAATTAATGGTAGCGTAATTAAAACAATTACCTAAATAATCTAAAATACTTTTTGTGCTTATTTAACGTTTCTTGCCCTAGAAAATTCCGGCTCGAAGGTCCAATAAATATTTTATAAAATAAGTTAAATTAATATTTTTGGTTGTAAGTATGTTACAAAGTAACTAAGTAGTCTTTTAATTTAAACATTTGTTTCACGTCTTCCGAACAATTAATCAGGGCCGAAACTAAAAAAATATGCAAATCAGCATTGTTATTCGCGTGGTGGTGATTCCAAATCCCACGAAAAGTTCTTAGAGTCCCAAGAATGGAAGAGTTTTTTTTAATATATTTAGTTATTTTATTCTAGCATCATCAAAATGAAGTAATAATTACATAATTGCACGTTACACAAAATAAATAATTGATGTACTTAAAACAGGCGTAGGCAGTCTTATCTCTGAGAGCGATCTCTTCCAGAAGATGCCTACTGCAGTGTCATTGACTAACACGCAGTTTGCTCATAGTTTCCCATAAATATGTACATTACTTACTGTAAAGATTCCTGTGAAAAGAACATATTATCGAAGCGAGCGAGCGACTTCATTGTTCGAACGTTGCCATTTTATCAACAGAAACATTCTCAGAAATATTTCAACTTGTTTCAATACGTACTGACAACAACAGATCAATGGTAGCACTTACAGTACGATTTCAACTCTTACGGCGTAGATAATAAGAACAGTCCGAGTCCAAGTGATACACTTGATCTGCTTTGATGTGTCCTACACATAACCGTTGGGATTGCGGATTGATTTTGTTTTATAAACTAAATTTTTGAGAGTTTTATAAATATGTAATGCCAATAGTCATAGTATTGAGCACGAACTCAACGTGAGCTCGTACTTAAGACTGTCAAGATGTTCTGATGATAATTTGACAGCTGTAAGACCGTACTGAAGCTCTACTCATACTCAAAACTATGACTATCGGCCTAAGGGCGCGATCCAACTATGTCGTAGTTTTTACCGTTGAACTATTGGCGTTTCAACGACATCTATATTAATTCTGTCGTGGACGACAGTTATCACGTCGTTAAGTATGTGTACAACTCTATTTAAATATACAAGCCACGATACAAGACTATCTGCTGTTACGATATAGTAAGAACACGCTCCGAGGCCCTCTTGCGTTAAGGACAGTTAATAGCTTAACCCGGGGTCTAATATGGCAAGATAACCCGGATGAAATGGCTTGGGTGATAATCCCCATTAGTGCGTTCCTTCGTCGCACGTCGCAATACGATGCGACGACGCAATGCACAGGTGGGGCATGGTATGTCACAAAATATCTTTTTGTGCCATGCCATGCGTCGTTATACATATTATGTAAAACCGCAGCGTCGACTAAACGGAACGCATAGATGGGGCATCACCCTAACTAGTCATCTTGTTTGTGGAAGCGGCCCTTACCTCTGCGGTGTAAAGAAAGGAAATTTTCGCTCGCCTAGAAACTGATAAACGTCTGCCAGTGGGCTACTTTCTTTACGCATTAGCATTGCAAACCTACTTAGGACTATCTCGTTTGCCAGAGACGGATATGGTATAAACGCGAGGATTTAAGGATTTCCATAATCTTTGTTAGACATAAACGTGACTAACGTTAAGCCATCGATCGGTCCCATTTATGGTGGCACTTCATTTGGCTATTCGTATTTGCGTATTTGTCATAATTGCCATGCGTGGTTGATATTCAAAATATTCATCTTATTTGTTTGTACGTCAAGTACCTATTTGACAAATACGAAAAACATCCAATAGCGAATACGAATAGCCAAGTGAAGTGCCACCATAACGAAGTGAGAAAGTGACAAAACACTGTGAGGTTTAACTATGTTTATGACTAAAGTATAGTTTACACGAAGCCAACACTGGCTGCCAATAAGACTGGCAGCCAGCGCTGGCTTGGTATTTGCCTTGTGTAAACAGTTTTTCAAGCCAAGCCAGCGCTGGCTGCCAACGCTGGCGAGAATAGAGCGCCCGTCTATTTTTCTAGCCAGTGAAACTGCGGGACTGGCGCCAGCATTACTGGCTTCGCTTAAACTCTGCTTAACAGTTAACAGCCTAGCCTAGACTGTTGGTACTGGTACAGACCACTTACCCAATAGACTGTGTATCTAGTTGTTTATAGGTCAATGTTTAGTTAGAACAATGGTTCCCAAAATTGTCTGGACCTCGACTCACCGACAGGAAAATTAATCCAAACTTCCCAATTTTAAGGAAGTGAGGTTTAACTAGGTTTATGAATAATAGCATAAGTATTCTGTGCTCTTGTATTATCCTGCATTAAACAAAATTGGGCTCCAATGAAGTCCACGTATGGTTCAGGAATACCCTGAAGAATTTCTTCAAGATTGAAGAAATTATCATGTATTATTGTTTAGTGCTCAGTTTGTTTGTGTAATGTAGTTGGTAGTGTTTTGGTGCCATGTATTGTTAGCACAGACCACGTACCCAATAGACATGAAATCGGTACAATTTTGCAAGCGAAAAATTATGTCAACGATGAGCGCATAGAGGCGAAGCGGTGCCATTAAAGAGATGCGTGCGTCCATGTCGATAATATATCTTTAGGTTACGTGTCGCGAAGCAATTTTGCGCTCATGTGCGGGCAGACACGGGCGCCCTCCTGTTACAGGTCTATGGGGTAAGTGGTCTGTGACTATTGGTGACGTTTAGTTATCACTTATTTACAAACAAAAACACCTTGTCCCGATTCAATCATTTATTGATAAGAAACAGTAACTAGCTACAACTTATTTCATATAGTATAGGCATCCAATAATTTGTGAATAACATTGTAAATACGTAACAGTAAACACACAAAATATTACATAAATCTACTGAAAATATATTGAACCAAATGCGTATATTGATCGCCTGCAGGAGCCTATATATTTTTTGCAGCCCTGCGATGGCTATCATAAAACATTTCTTCTCTTTTCATCGGGTAAAAATGAACTACATTCCTATCAACATGTCAGTCCCAACATGCAAACAATACAGGCATTTTGTCAAGATCCTTGATGTTGGTAAATCTAGGTAAAAGCACAATTGTATCAATAAATGCTCTATTGACGTTCTCAAAACGAAGAATAACATCATGAGATGACATAACAGAGACGGCGATATACCACCGACAAGCTCTAACACAGGGAAAGGTGTACAGGAGTTTTTAAGGTTGATATTATTTCAAAAGCTACTTGAAATATTGCAAGAATTCTTTCACTGTTAAATAGATAAAAGTTAAAACCATGTAACTGTAAAGGAATTATTAATTTCTGTCAAGTAGATTTTGAGAAAATCTCAACCTTATTGAGGCCCCCGGTATACTTATCTGTCTTCTATTGTACACTGACTTGAATTTCATTTCACGACATCATTTGATCGTTTTGAGAACGGTGATAGTACTGAGTCGTTGAGTAAATAAAATGGCATCCCTTTCAGATACTGTATAAGTAAATGAAAGGGAAATATACAAACCAAATACCAATGGTATATATCATGATAACGACAAAATAAATCGATATATTTGGGCCTAAAAGTAGGAATCGTAATTATCGAAATTAATAAATATTCTTCCGAAAATTGGACAGGAATTTAAAGATTTTAAATAAACATGATATTTTAAACGCAGAACCAAACGCATTTTCTACAGTATGTATTTTTAATTTCATAAAATGTGCAGTTGGTTTTCCATTCAGAAAAAAATATTAAATGCAAAACAGTGATAGCAAGGCCCAAATAAATCAATAATATTTTAATCTAGAATAGAATATAAGAATATTTATGGGAAGTGAAATGAATGCATACAAAAGAACAGTTTAGTAACAGAATGTCAAATTGGAAACGTTCAAATGTTCGCATAATGTCCAAATCGGTAGATCAGTAGATCACTCTTATTAAAATCACATAATCTTTGTGTACATTTTGTGAACGTCAATATTTGAACTACTGAGAAAGAATAGTTTCACTAGTTCCTTTGCAAATCACAGCACTATTAAACTGGTGATACGGTTTTGCAAAAAAAAGTGGGTCCGTCACGTTATTTAGAATATAAGAGAAATGGTAAGATAAGATAAATATTCTTTATTGCAAAGTAAAAGGAATTACACAAAAGAAATATGCTAATACAGTTAGTATCACAATTGGCGGTCTTATCGCTTAAAGCGATCTATCTCTTCCAGACAACCTTTGTTTACAGAATTCAGCGGATGAATAGGTAGCTTGTTGAGCAATAATCAAATATATATCGATACCTAACTGGTACCTACTTGAATACAACGAAGTTACATGATACTTAAACAATAATGTAATTAATTAATGGTGACGGTAAAGTAAAAAAAAACTCAGCATTATATAAACTTGATGAAAGATAGGACATTCTACGAATTTGACATTTCTGTGAATTTATCATTATGTGACTAAACGTGAAGTAAATACACAGTTTAATAAGCAATAAGTGAACCGGCACTAATTATCTATGTTAGTAAATAAGCTTGTATAATTGCGAAGCTATAGCGCCCTTCAGGTATAATATCATGTCATCGATTGGGTTAACGCCTGGTAACGGGCTGCCAGTCGTCACCGTCCGGGTCACGAGCTGAAACAACAATATTTTTATTTATTTTATGGAATAGGTTACCCACCCAGTGGGTTTACAAAATACCAATAATTACAATGGAACAATAAAGTTTTCGACTAAATTTTTTATTGCATCAATCAACTCTCATATTCATACCGAATATATTAAGCGGTTAAGTCGAGCGGTGCGATGCTCCATCTCGTTTTAGCAAAACGGTTTTTGTATGTAGTTTGTATGGCGCGATCAGCAGGTGACGTCACGGCCACAGTACACCGTGTACTGTCTTCTGTCCCTTTCTGACACAACTTTTCTAAATGCCTGTAATTAATTCTTTTTTCAACTAATTTAAATTTTGTTTTCACAGTTGATCTGTTTTGAAAAAAGGCCAAGTACGGTCTACTACAAACCGACGAGCATGTATGAAGAGATTGTTGAATGTGGAGGGGGCAAGGGTTGTGTGCCAGGATCGCAGCAGATTGAAGTCCATCATCTCTGCCTACCTCTACGGGAATCAGGCGTGAGTTTATAAATAAATCATGTATTTGTGTATATTTTGCAATGATAATGAAAAACATTATTGTAGCGATTCCAGATTGCGTACGCTAATATTAGTCATCGCTAAGTGAGGCGTCCCGCTCGCTCTTACGCGACGTAGCATGTCAACGACAGTGACAGTTGCGTTTAGGTTTAGGTTTAGGATTCCCCAATATAAGGGCAACCAAGAACAGTTGCAATGTCATTTTTCTTCTTCTGGCTGTACCTCTCCAATGTTGAAGGCTGGCAATCAGAGCTTTTCTTCTACGACTTTCGTTACTTTCCACCCCGACACACCACACCCGATTTAGTTACAAATTATAATGTCACTTACTACTTAAACCGAAGCCCAATTCAAGTGTCTTATTTTGTAAACAAAAACTACCCTACCCTACTAACATTTTAAGCTGTTCATAGTTATTTTCACATTATTAGATCGGATCACTTTATTTTCACAATGTTGAACAGGTTCAATCAATCGGTTCAGTGTTACATCACAGCAGGTAATTAGACGATCATATTTGTTTACAAAATAAGACACTTGATTTGGGCTGCGTATACATTCTTGAGTTACGCTATCGTCCGATAGTCATAGACATTTTTGAGTATGAGAGGAGCTTCAGTTCGGTCTTAAAACTCTCAGTTTTCATATAATTTTGACAATCATAAATGCGAGCTCACGTTGAATTGGTGTTCAAAGTGTGACTATCGGTCATCCAGCCTAGCTCAAAAATATATGTAGTGGATTAATTTAACACAGATTTCGTATACAAATCGATACCTGTCGCGTCGTACCACTCACATCTACCTCCGAGGCCTACCATCTATAATTTTCGAATAACTATAGATGGGATATATTTCGGAGGACATTTTTATTTGAATTGAAAAAGGCATAGAAAAAAGTACAGAATAAATAATCAATATTAATCTAGGATTTGAACCCATAACTTTACAATCAAACTAGCTAACTTAGACCATTGGACCAACGAAACCACCACACCTATGTATGGAATAAACGGTATACATGATAGGTAAGAATGGATAAAGTAACCTTGGCAGTTAACGATCCATAAATGAAATCGATAAACCAATCAGAAGCACTCATTTTACGCGCGCTTTGTCCTCATTGGCTCACGTATTGATAAATAGTTGGGTAGGTCAGCGCCCGCGTCGATACGGCGGCCTTGAGATCGCTGCGTTCGACATCTTTCGTCATGCTCACTCGTTTGTTTATTCAGTAAGTCTGAGCGTGACACACGATCATAATATTGTTTTCATAGTCAACAAGTAAAATATAAAAATACGATTGTTTTTTTGGTATCCTATGTCTCGTGATCACGACGAATCTAACGATACCTCGTACATTAATTTATCAAGTAGTTTAGGCTACAGGAAGCGGCATTCATTCATACAAACATTAACCGCCTCTTTTCGGCAGTCGGGTAAAAAGATACTGCCAGTCGAGATAGACTGGGCTCTAAAAACGACCTAAGACCTTCCGTTCATACAAAATGTATAGAAACGTCGTTTTAAAAAGTCACTGTAAGCGCCTCGCCCCATCTGCGACGCGTCTTACATCTGTTCTGAGTGGCCGTAGTCCAGTTGCCAGTTGAAAACGATTGTACAAGTTAAGCAACGTTGGGCGGGTTCAGAACCTGGATGGGTGTGACAAGTGTCATTTTCATCCGAGCCCCTCCATGTCTCGGAAAGCACGTTAAACAATTGGTCCCGGTTACTGTCGCTCAGCAGCAGTCGTTAGGCCAAAGAGGCCTAGGCCTGAATAACTCTGAATATAGGATTGGTCACTAAACCACACGAGAAAAGAAAAGGTATTATGTATGGCTTGCGGCTAAGAGCAAAGGTGGTTGCTTCTACTCACGTTTCTCCTCACGACGCGGCAGTGGGCGACGTTCTTCACGCCTCGGTCCGTCGCGGTCGTCCCTCCGGGGTCCGTCGCGATCTTCCCTGCGGGGCCCGTCGCGGTCGTCACGTCTGGGCCCGTCGCGATCGTCACGTCGGGGACCATCGCGGTCGTCACGTCTAGGCCCGTCGCGATCGTCACGTCTCGGTCCGTCACTAAATGATAACAGATATAATAATGGCGTTATTGGTGTCGTCTAATGTAAACGTATCTAATGTAACGCTCATAGACACTGCTGCATGTCGATTACCATAAATTCATACACAGGCTGATATTTATAGACAGCTTTGGGAAGGAACTCAGCGTGAGTTTAAAACTGGCATTTTATGAAAACTGACAGTTGTAAAACCGAACACTCGGCTCGCACTCAAATCTTTCTATGGCTTGACTATCGGCCTATAGGCCAGTCATTCTGGCGAGCGTTTGTATGGAGACCCCAACAATAACTCCTCTATCGATGAAACTTTTTTGTATACTTAATAGCATATTTATAAGAACAATTGTCAGAGAATCCAATAATATTTCGAGGCGGAAGTTACTTATTTTAATTGAAATTCAACATTATACCGTATCTTTTTCTGGAACAATGTTATGGTCATAATTCTTTTTCTATAAATTGTATTTTATTAGTGTGCTTCTGTACATTCATAAGTAAAACTACTTTTTAATTCGAAAGTGTAGGTATTTTAATAAAATGTCTTTTTTGGCCGTAGTTTCCATAGGATAATTGCTCCGCCGGGTTTCTGTTTTTAATATGCCTTCAAATTATTATTTCTAGTATAAGTACGAAAATCCAACAAAAAAATCCAAATGAAACAATTCATTATACAGAATTTGTCTTTTAACTATCTCTGGAAAATTACTCTATCAGATATTTTTTACAATTGTAATGAGATACCCACAAATAACCTGATTTCAAAAGAATCCAACAAAATATCCAGGCGGAACACCATTATTTCGAAATACCTATCAAGCGCAGGCCAGCGCGGGGCCCGAGGCGGGCGAGGGGCGTCGAAAACCGGTCGCGCGGCGGGCGAGTTTCTTCAAGTAGGTTAATAGGTACAGCTAACAGAAGATCAACACTTTGGACTAAGTACCGTTCTTATTATCTGCGTTGTAAGAGTTGAAATCGTGCGAATGCGAGCGATACCATTGATCTGCTGTTGTCCGTACTATACGTATGTATGTATGTATGTATGTATGTATGTATGTATGTATGTATGTATGTATGTATGTAGGAGGTTGATCTAAACATCGCAATTTAATTATTATTATCGTCATCGTTTCGAAACATACGAACGCAGTAAATGTAATATGCGTATTGCCTTGTATAAGTTGAGTATATAGTGTGTGTTTTCTTCGCGACACGGGGTCTAGGATAAACTAACCCAGAGATTCCTTTAGAGTGTCTTTAACTTAATTGGGCGCTTAGTGTTTTTTTATGTTACTTCCAGCTGTAAGAAACGCCCCTGTTGTGAATCTGTACTAGATTATTTGCAATTTTGTCGAAATCTAGTCGCGTTCATGTCTCACGCTGGTGCATGAGATAGTGTTTGATAATTTCGCCACGCCAAACAGCGGGCGTATTGGTCGAGTGGCTGGAGCGGTCGCCTCCCGTGCACGCGGTTCCGGGTTCGATTCTTAGCTAAATATATATATTTTTTTGTTTTGTTTCGTGTTTTATTTTGTATTTTATTTTAATTGTGTTTCGAATTTGGTTAGTATTTTATCAAACATTTTGTTGTAATTATCTTTGAATTTTATTTGAGCATAAACTCTGAACTCATTTATACCGAAGTAGGTGTATTAGGAGAGCTGGGAATCTGTCTGTACTAGATTACTTGCAATTTTGTCGAAATCTAGACGGAGCGGTCCGTTCATGTCTCACGCTGGTGCATGAGATATGCTTGGTAATTTCGCCGGGCTAAACAGCGAACGAATCGGTCTAGTGGCTGGAGCGGTCGCCTCCCGTGCACGCGGTTCCGGGTTCGATCCTTAGCTAAATATATTTTTTTTTGTTTTTTTTATTTATTTTTTGTTTTGTATTTTGTTTCGTGTTTTATTTTGTATTTTTAACCGACTTCCAAAAAAAGGAGGAGGTTATCAATTCGTCGAATTAAAAAAATAATTGTGTTTGGAATTTGGTTAGTATATTAGGCAGATCACCCTCACTTGTAGATTTTTGTGGTTGCAGTTGCGATTACATATTATTAGTAGGTGAATATCTCACGCTCATCGTACAAGTGTAGAATTTAAATTTGCTTAGCTGTAGTCGTCAGTATGACGTAAGTAATAAGACCTATGCCGCACGCAAATATACCCGTAGTCGATGTGCGAGCGAGTTGAAAAATAACAAGCTGTCTTTGTTACTCGAGGGGGTGAGGGGGGTCCGATCGCATGTAGCACGGCGCACCGTTCCGCTGAATCACTTATTGACTGATAATCTATTTTGATTCTAATAATATCACAATACAGTAGGGTTTTATATAACAGATAATTATAATTTTAAGAAATAATTTGATACACGCACACCAAACGAGATCCCACGGCGAAAAAAAGTGTTTTGCCATTGTCCGTACTAACCTTGACATATGTTGTCGTACTTATGCGTTGATGATACGGGCTAGATTACGTTTTGTGTTTGTTGGCGTAGGTACTATCGTCTCGGTCGAGCTTACTTAAACATTCCACGTAGTAGGTACCTAGTAAGTACACATAAAAACACATCAAGTTGTAACACTTTGGGCCGCTCCAATCTGTATATCTATCTGCGTCGTTAGAGTTGAAATCGTACTGAAAGTGTTACTATTGATCTGCTTTTGTCCGTACTAACCTTGACTTGACATGTTGCGCTTATGCGCCGATGATACGGGCTAGATTACAATGGTTTTGTGTATGTTGGCGTAGGTACTGTTGTGTCGGTCGAGCTTACTTAAAACATTCCAAAATCAGATCAAGTGTAACATTTTGAACCGTTCTTATTATCTGCGTCGTAAGAGTTGAAATCGTACTGCAAGTGTTACCATTTGTTTTGCTATGTCCGTACTAACCTTGAAATGTTGTCGTACTTATGCGCCGTTGATACGGGCTAGATTAGAATGGGTTTGTGCATGTTGGCGTAGGTCGGTCGAGCTTTCACCACTCGGTAACGAGTTAACCTAAAACAAACCTTATTCGTATAACTGTAGGTAGAGTACAGAATCCTATCTCCAAAATATTTGTTCAACTTCCAGTCCACGTTACCGATGCGATAGATATTTTCTACTTGTATAGGAATAAGGTTTATTATAAATTGACTTTGACTTTGAAGAACAGTTCGACTAAGATCGTAAGTATGTTCATAATGATAAGAAAAATCGAACTTAGCATTTTTCTCAACTCTAATTTTTCGTCGATTTCTAGAAAACGCTTGTCCGCATGGATCTTTACTGGACTTTAGTAAAGAGTTAATCTACAATTAACCTTATTTGTATATGAGTAGACAACAGAATCCCATCTCCAAATATCTCCTCCGCTCCGTCCAATTTCTCGTCCGCGTTCCCGCTGTTCTGTACGTGTAATAGGAATAAGGTTGTTAATCGGCCGCAGTAGCGATCCGCGCGCAGTGGCGCATGCACCGCCGCGTTGATTAGAAATATTTGAATACAACTCTATTTGATATTTTGTGCTTCGCCTGCATTTTTTATTGGAAAACTTGAAAAGCAGTTTTAATAAGATAGTCTGTTCATAATGACAAGAAAAATCGGGCTGAGCATTTTTGGAAACCCCCATTTTTCGTCAATTTCTGGATAACGCTTTTCGGTCTGGATTTTTTATTGGAAATTCATAACTACTTTCGAAAGTAATATTTTAAATACATAATTAAATAGAAATTGGAGTGAGTAATTATCCCTTGGAAATTACGGCAAAAAAACACATTTTATTAAAATATCTATATTTCCATATGGAAATATGGTTGGATATTCTGTCAACACATGCCTATAGGTAACTAGAACTTGTAAAAAAAGAATTTTGGATAGAGCAATTTTCCTGTAATTGATACCACGTAATTTAAGTTTGACCTTGAAAATACCTAACTTCCGTTTCTACAAATTATTGGATTCTATGTCAATTCCAATCTACATATGGTACTCTATCACTGTGCCAAATTTCATAGATAGATGAGTTACTGCTAGGGTCAACTCCTTTAATGACTGGCCTACTAAGGACATATGGTGTATTTTAAACACGCAACGACGAGTGTCCTTTTAGCGAAATCACATGTTCATATGCCCTAATATAATGTCCAGGAAATCTAGGAGCCAATACTTAGCCAAAAACAAGTGAACAAATGCTATCCTCACCGATCATCCCTCCTAGGCGGGAAGCGATCGCGGTCGCCGCCGCGGAAGGCGTCCCTGTCTCTTGGTCCGTCGCGGTCTCTCGGCCCGTCACGGTCTCTCGGTCCGTCACGGTCTCTTGGCCCGTCGCGGTCTCTTGGACCATCGCGGAAGCGGTCTTCGCGCGGGGGTGCGTCCTTGGACCGCCAGGCCGTAGAACGCTCCTGAAATAGCGTGTAATTAAAATTGGAATTTTTCTATTACAAACCGATGAGTGTGAAGAGAATAGTGGGGGAAAAGAGAGATGAGTAGTGAAAACTACTTGACCTATTGCAAATATTATTTCACTGTTAGATAGTTAAAAGTTAAAACTATGTAACTATAAAGAATTATTAAAATCGGTCCAGTAGTTCTTGAGAAAATCTCAACCTTATTGAGGCCCCTTGTATACTTATCTCTGTCCTTGACTGTACCAGGATCAGTTTCAGTTTCAAAAGTCTTTATTAAACATAAGCTTACAAAACAATATTTTTACGACACTGTCAGTAAAATACCACATGTGTAAACAAATCACATTTCTCCGACTAGTAGTCATTTGGAAATTTTTAAAGTTCATTACTTAAGTTTATGCCTAAGTATGTTTAGTTCAAAATAACATATATTGTATAAATTAATTTAAATTAAAATATGCATACTTTGATTAAGTATTTACATTTATGGCTATCAGTACCAGTATTTGTACCAGGATCGGAGCAGTTGGAAGTACATGGTATACTCTATCTATCCCTACTGGGAAATTTGTGTGAGTTTATTCATATTCACGATATAACATAGTTCGGTAAATCATAGTACAGGTTGGCCTGAGCCTGCAGAGTAAAGTTTGAGGTCCTACAGTGGAACATTGCAGGCTATTATACTACCCTGCGGCCCGGTACTGTCTTATTATTTTAATACCGTGCGCGATATTCTATCGTTTTCGTATGCGGAAGATATCTATTTATCTATAGAATGTTCTTACAGCTGGCGCTGGCGGCGGGTCGGCTGGCCCCCTACGCCAGCTCCCGGTCTCAGGGCCACTGGAGCGTCCGCCGTAACGTGGTCTGCAACAAACACGATTCATTGATCAATAAATACGAGCCACACCAAACAAATGCGTCAATATTTGGTGCAAAGGATTTAAGTTCGGTAATTGCCAATTTTAGATGGGATTGGTGGCTGGAAGAGGCTCAGGACAGGGATGGATGGAAGAGGAAGGGGAGACCTTTGCCCAGCAGTGGGACAATTTATAGGTTAAAAAAAAATTGCCAACTTTCTGGCATGAGAAAGGCAAGATTATCAGTATTTATAACTGATTTTTTTCTATGATTCTTCGAATAAAAAATAAATTAGTATCTCATAGAAAACTATCAGTTGATAGGTATAAACAGAATGTGAAGTAATGAACCGATGTATTCTTATGTGTGCAAATAAAGTAGATTTGATTTGATTTTTTTTCCCAATAATCGTGGTCGTTGAACTAAAAAGATTCAGTTACAGATACCCTCCATTCTACTTACTATTGCCTTTACCACTCAACACATTGTACAACTATTTCTTTTCCCAAATAAAATACAATTTATAAATATTCTGGTCCGACTGCAGATTGATGATTGACGTCAATTACTTATGACGCGTCAATTACTTATTCTTTTCACATAAGAAAAGAATAGGCTTTTTGAAAATGGCGGGAAACGACCGTTGCGAAACTATTTAATAATTTTCAGTTTAATGTCTACAGTGGGTGTTTTGTGTTTAATATCACGTTAAATTAATCAGAAAATGTTCGCGAATGACAGTATGGTGAAGTTATTGGAGAATTCAAGCAGGATCTGAAGTTTGGCGCCATTTTCAAGATTCCCACTACGAGCTCGGGAGTGAACGTGACTGTCGAGCTTCTTCGTCCACAGTGATTGACGCTACGGCGTCTCCTGTGGATGAAGACAAGAAGACGCGGCTACCCAGGGTGATGACGCTACGACAACTCCCCTGGAGGAAGATATAAGACTATTATACATTGAATTTTCTGTAACATGACATTGGCAAATGACGAACTGTCGAGTCCATTAATAAAATAAATAAATAAATAAGAAAATAATAGACAACATGTTAAATTTTTTGTGGTCCGAGTCTGCGCAGAATAGAAATAAATGGTTATACAAGGACATTACAGGCTAGTACTAATAATACCTTTCTCGATCTGGTTCACGATTGGCCGATCGCCATCCTCCTTCATCCCTCGGCCTGTCATCACGACGGTCGTCACGGAGCGGTCTGTCGTCACGGGGTGGTCTGTCGTCTCGGGGTGGTCTGTCGTCCCGAAGCGGTCTGTCGTCGCGGGGTGCACGGTCCTCTCGCGAACGGTCGTCACGCGGGGGACGGTCTTCTTCATCAGGACGTTCGTCACGCGATGGACGTTCTTCGCGTCTGTGAATCAACCCAGAACTCTGAAACCACTCATTTTCGACCCCTCGTTAATAGGGCCTAATTTGTTGCGAACCACTTCTAGTATCACGCCTTTCAAGGGATGTATCGAATTTCCAATCACCTGTATGCAGGACAATTGTAGCAATTCAAGATTGCGTACGCTAATACGCAAGGCCTCCCGCTTGTTCTTACGCATGTAGCATGAGCAACGGTGACAGCTGCGTTTACGATTAGAATTCTTAGTGACCGCTAATGAATTAGCTACCATGTTTGGGATAATTACTTCTCGTCCCTGGGCGGTGGTCTTTCGTCCCTGGGCGGTGGTCTCTCGTCCCTGGCTGGCGGTGGTCTCTCGTCCCTGGCTGGCGGTGGTCTGTCGTCGCGACGTCTTTCAGGCGAGCGGGTGCGGTCGTCTCGTTGTGGCGGACGGGCTATGAGGCACAAATGGTATTAAGTTGTTGCAATTTCTGGGATGCTCGAATCACGATCGGTCAGGTGTTCTACGTATTTTAGAAGGACGAGATTAGAGTCTCACAGAAAGGAACTGACATACACTCAAAAAACATAACTCTCCTCCTTTCTGCAGTCGGGTAAAGTTAATATCATGCAGGACTCCTGCGAAATGTATTTATTATTATTTGATATCAGGATGTTAGTACGGTGGAACACAGAGAAAGGTGTACAGGAGTTTTTAAGGTTGAGATTTTCTCAAAAACTACTTGACCTATTGCAAAAATTATTTCACTGTTTGATAGATAAAAGTTAAAACTATGCAACTGTAAAAGTATTATTAAATTCGGTCCAGTAGTTGTTGAGAAAATCTCAACCTTATTGAGGCTCCCTGTATACTTATCTCTGCCTTCGACTGTACAAGCCCTAGGGTCACTGCGACCTCTAAGGTGTATTGTTATTGCGAAATGTAGAAATGTTACATTTACATCCAAATGATCATTTCATGCATGTTACATCAAAGGTCATTGTGTATCAAGGAGACCCAATTTCGCGTTGACACATCGATGTTAGTGGTGACTTGCTACCATCATCGTTCCACTAAAATGGCGTTACTAAACGTATCATGATAACTTATACAGTCGTAGCCCAGTTGCGAGTACGCGTTGAAAACGATCGTACAAGTTAAGCAATGTTGGGTGAGGTCAGGACCTGGATGGGTAGTGACACTTTCATCTGAGCCCCTACGTGCCTCGGATCGCACTTAAGCAGTTGGTCCTGGTTGTGGTCGCTTGACAGCAGTCGTTAGGCCACTGTGACAAATGGGTTTAGTCACTAAACCACACGAGAAAAAAAAACTTATACACTAAAATCTTCCTAAAAACTTGATCTAACAAGTAGTTCAAGTAAAACAATAAATCGGTTCAGTAGTTCCAGAGTTATAGCACGTTTTGTCAGGTACCCTACACCCCGCAATGAGCATTACGATATGCAAACTGCACGCACTAGGTCGCCAGGGCTCCGATCGTCGGTCTGGCTCACGTGGTTCAGCTGTCTTGCGCCAGCCGGACTCCTCAGCTGGTGCGCGATCGACTGCGCGAGCTGGCTCCCCTCGGCGCCAGCTGGAGGATGTTCCACCAGATGCCGCCTTCTGCTCTTCGAGTTTGCGCTGGACTTCAGCCTCCTTCGCGCGGATCTTCGCTTCAGTACGGGCGAGGTATTCTTGGTGTTCCCTGTGAACATTATTATGGTGAATATTTTGTCTTTTAATCGTACAGGATAGATTCGGTGGCGTAGTGGTTATATAGGGTGTAATGTAAAGGGTATATGAAGCCGAAGGGAGGGTGTTCAGTATCGGTAACTGAACAACTTTTCGATTTTCGCAAATTTATTTTGTTGACTTTTTTTTTGATTTGTATGAGACATTAATTTATTTTTATTCGAAAAGCCGTAGAACAAAAGTTGTTCAGTTTTAGTTAGGTCACTAAAGTTAACGCTACAGGGTGTCCTTGAAAACATTCGACAAACTGAAATTGGCAGTTGTAGTCATGATAAATATTAAATGGTAAGGATGTTTAGTAAATCAAAACTGTTAAAAAAATTAACACGTCACACAATGAACCTTAGAAACGATAATAATTACCATTAGGTCAAATTACAGTGAAAGAAATCATTGCAAAAAATTAAAACTACCTTAAAGTATAAAAACTCCAAAGCACATTAAATTAATTATATTTTTAATAGTTTGTTTAATTTACTACGCTGTGCAGAATTAACGTATGCCACAAACCTAACCATCCACTTAATTTTGTCGAATGAATTCAAGGCCACTGTATATATTTCTCGCTCCTCCTTACATCCATTCACTCTAAATGTCCAGACCACGGGCTGATGCACTGACCTCTGTTCCTTCTCCTTGCGCTCCCTCTCCACCGCGAGCTCCTCCTGTCGTATCCGCTCCTTCTCCTCCTTCTCCTTGCGTTCCTCCTCCTCCTTGATCTTGCGCGCCTCCTCCGCAGCGCGCTCCTCCGCTTTACGCTTCTCGGCCAGCCACTGGGCAGATACAATGGTATTAACACTCACGACATATTATCCAACTAATAAATAAACGAGAAAGTTTGTATGGATGGATGTTGCTCTTTCACCCAAAAACTAATGAATGGATTTTTTATTTTGTACATAGACCTATAGATTAAGCAGTCGGCGGGTTTCGTTTGACGCAATGCTTGCGATGCTCGGCGGCGAACTTGTCAAGTTCAGCGATGAAATCATCGCGCCCTGAGGCGACCTTGTCGCGTTCAGCGGCTAAATTGTGGCTTTCAACGGCTAACTTGTCGCACTCTTTTACTTTTATATAGACCTCGTAGTTACCTCTAGCCGTCTATTCTCCACTCGTTCCTTGCGTCGCTCAGCGATGCGTTTCTCCCGCTCTGCGGCGAGCTTGTCGCGGAACGCGTTGAGCCGTTGGTTGTGCGCGGCGCCGCGCTCGGTGCGCAGGCGCGCCATGAACTCGTCGCGATGCGCGTGCATGCGAACCAAGCGCGCTGACGTCGCCACGTCACGCTCGCGAGCCTCTGGCGGGACATAATTATAATACATATTACATTCATGGGCCTAAAAAAATATTGGCGCAGGGTCAACGGTCTAGTTGTGGATCTGACAGAGACAATAAACCCATTTCTATACAATTACTGTTGGTTCTCTTGAAAATGGCGGGAAACGACGGTTGCGAAATTATTTGATAATTTTTCTTTTAATGTCTACAGGGACTATTTTGTGTTTAATATCACGTTAAATTAATCAGAAAATGTTCGCGAATGACAGTACGGTGAAGTTATTGGATTATTTATGCAAGATCTGAAGTTTCAAGCTTTTATCAAGAGTTCCCGCTACAAGCTCGGGAGTGAACGTGACTGTCGAGCTGCTTCGTCCAAGTGATGACGCCACGGCGAGTCCTCTGGATGAAGACATGAAGACGCGGCTACCCAGGGTGAAGACGCTACTGCGACTCCCCTGGAGGAAGATAGAAGACTATTGAATATATTGAATTTTCTGTAACATGACATTGGCAAATGACGAACAGTCGAGTCCATTAATAAAATAAATAAATAAAATACAATTACTGTTACAATTCATTCACATAAACTGTCATTATTTTTATCCAGCAAAATTCATTCATTTCTGCAGTCGGTTTTGTTTTCTCATGAAAGATAAAATATGGCTAATGATCTGCGATGTAAATATGACTAACTCCATCTGCGGTTCCTTGCTTCATAATCACAACACATACAGAGCGACAAGGGTATTCTAGCACGTGGCAAAAATCGGAACTAACTTTAAAAGATGGCGGCGGCCATCTTGTATAACGTACTACATGACAGTTCGTTAGCTTTGCGAACAGCGCCCCCTGCCAATGTCATCCATGTGCGAAAAGATCCTTGTCGCGCTGTATACGTTCTACTCTTGGGCAGAGTTCATTCGAATTAAAAGCACTATAAACTCACCCATAAGCTGTTGGATGCGTTCCTTCTCCTGCGTCTCCCAGAACGCCTTATCCTGCACCTGTTTCTCCTCCAAACTCTTCTGCAGCAGCGGGATCTCTTCCAGACGCTTGGCACGCTCCAAATAGTCCACCTAAGGAAAGTACATTGTTAAAAACTGGGCAGAGAATTTATTAGGACTATTTATGATTTTTATAGCAGCCATTACGTTCCGAGCTCAAGGATCAAGTATTATGATTTGTATGTCGAAAACTCATAATGAATTAAAAAAAATGTCTATTGGGTAAGTGGTTTCTGCACCAGAGACGGCGCAGAGGCTCTGTTTAGTATTCATATGTTATATAAGCTCATTGTTTTCTTACAGTCTGTTCACTATGTTTGTTTATGCAATTAAATGAATGTGGGTACCTTCTTCTCCTGCGACTTGAGCCTGGCCTGCAGCTCGCGGCGCTCCTTCATCAGCTCCTCAGCCTCGCGCTGGGCGATGGCCTCCGCATCCATTTTCTTCAGATCCTGAACATAAAACACTACATATTAGGATGAGACCGTGAGGACTTTTTCTTCTCGTGTGAAGGATCCAGGGTATGATGTCCAGAAAGATATTGTAGCCTCAAAATCTTTACAACTGAACTTAGGACATTTGTTATTGGACTTAAATGGTTACGTTAAACGTGCAATTACGACACCCGAAACTTTTGGGGCCTGATGATGACCAGAAAGATAAGCAGCGGAAACACTTAAATAGGTTCTTAGTTCTTAGGTTTATTGTGTCGGGGGTTTATTTAATTATTATTGAGCTAAATTCACAATCACAGCCAACAGTTTCACAGCAGCAATTTCCGAAGCCTATCTACAAACCTCTTCATCAAGCTTCTGCAGCATTTTCTTGCCGACATTAGTCTTCGAGATGAGGTCCATACGTTCGCGCAGATGCCTCTCCTTCATAGCAGCCATTTCAGAAGCATGACGGCGTTTCTCGCGCTCCTCCCGCTCATGTTCGAGACGACGCGCCTCTGCGGCGGCCGCGACGCGTTGTTGCTCTTCTTGACGTCTAGGACAATGAAATATACCAGTAATATTGTAATCAGTGGTGTATGGAGTATGGGAGAGAGCTTCAAGAGGCTACCAGTGTGTACTAGGGTGCTTCACGTGTGTATTAAGAAGCTTCTAGTGTGCATTGAGGAACTTCAAATGTGTATTAGGGGGCCATAATTGTGTACTGAGGAGCCTCAAGTGTATTCTGAGTTACAAATGTGTACTAGAGAGCCACAAGTGTGTACTTGGGACCCTCATGTGAAGTCATGTGTATTCTGGGGAGTTTCAAATGTGTACTAGTGAGCTATAAGTGTATACTAAAGAGCTTCGGGTGAACTGGGGAGTTTGAAGTGCGTATCGGGCAGGTTCAAGTGACTAGTGACGCGCATCGAGCAACCGGGGAGCTTCGAATGCGTACTAGGGAGCTTCTAGGGTTTACTGGGGAGCTTTACATGTGTTCTAATGAAGACTTACCTCTGTTCTTCTTCCTCGCGCACCGTATTCAGCCGTTCGATGTACTCCTTGCGCTCCTCAATGATCTTGTGCCGCTGTAACACCCGGTGATGTTCCGCGTGCTTGTTCTCGTGGTAGTGTTGTACCATGTGCGCGCGCGCTCGCTCGCGCTCGGCGCGGCGACGTTGCGGGAACAGGGTCTGGACTGCGCGGGATAGGACTTCTGCAGCGCGGACTAGTTGCTCGCGAACCTGTGAGGATAGGTAAAGGTATTGTTATTGAATTAGCTCGTAGGCCAGTTGCGAGTACGCGCTGAAAATGATCGTACAAGTTAAGCAACGTTGGATGAGGTCAGGACCTGGATGGGTGACCACTAGTGACACTTTCATCTGAGCCTCTTCGTGCCTCGGAAAGCAGTTAGTCCCGGTTGTTGTCGCTTGACAGCAGTCGTTAGGTCCCGCCAATGGCCTACGGGCGGCCTGAACAACTTTGAGAAATAGGTTTAGTCACTAAACCACACGAAGAAAAACAGGTTCGATCGCCGGCGAGGTCCGCCACGTACCAATGAGTTTTACATTAACGAATGCTCTCAAAACTGTGAATGAAAACATCGCGTTGAAACCTGCATGCCGTAGAAAAAATATTATAAGCCGAGCTCTCTCGATGTAAAAGAAGATATGTGCCTTAAAAGTAGACTTATGATGATAACGCCCTTCCATAGTGGTAGGTAAACACGACGGAATTCCGTCTGCTGTGTGATCCAAACTCGTCGTAATCTATTTTCATTATTTGCAAATAGATATAAATATTTTCTTGCATCCACAATAAGACATGTCACCTACCTGTTCAGCGGGTGTTGCCTGCAAGATGGCGCCACCGCACGCCTCGTCGGCGGTGGAGCACCACTCGCCGCCGCCTGCCTCCACGCCGAAATGTACGCACCTGAGGATAATACAATTAGCTATAGACTAAATCCGTAGCATGGGTGTATATAGAAACATAATATGAATACCACAGTCACGCTGTAATATTCTATCTTTAAACAAACGACAACGAAATGCAGTAATGTATCCATCCATGCGTCAAAACGATAGCGAAAAGGATTGAAGTCGCGGTCGGACCTCTGTCAAACAGCTCACTTAATTTTTATTTAAATATAATAGTTCTTAAGTAGTGGCCTCGACTACGGGGTCTTTTTTTTTCGAGTTGTAAAACGGACTAAAGTATATTAAGTTAAGTCAAGCTACAAATACAACTTATCTACAGGTTACTACTACAACTATTCTCGGAGCGAGGGCTCAAGACGAGAAGTGGTAACCGAACCGGTGGAGAGCTGATGAGTTACTGTGACCGTATCGGCCTATACGATAAGATCCACCGCCTGCCCGCCAGGGCGAGGGAGTAGCACACGGTACTCATTCGGGTCTCTTTCCCGCGTGCACTTTACAGGCCCTCTACGGCCTGAAAAATCCCTTTGTACTTCATTTATTATTTGATATTAGGGTATTGGTACAAGCCCAAGGGTCACTGCGACCTCAAAGGTCTATTGTATCCACGCACCGAGTTCTTATATCTCGCTCTGAAGGACAACGTCCTACAAGAACGTTTCTCTGTATTTCATAGCTCACTTGTTGGCGTGGTCGACTCGTATCTGCATGTCGTTGTGCCTCACACAGTCGACGAGCAGGCGCTCCAGGTGGAACAGGTCGTCTGTGCCGGCCAGCTCGAGCAGCCGCGAGAACTGGATGCACGCGTAGCACTGCGCCGTCTGCCGGATCAGACGCACGAGCGCGACGTCCGTTAGCGCTACGGTGTATTGGGCGAGCGGAGAGTCTGCAGACAAAGAGGAGTTATAGACTTAAGGGCCTTCATAGAGGCAACTAGAGCCGCCAATCCTAAAAAAATAATATCTTCCAATATAATCAAATCGATTAAAAAATCAATTTGATTAAAAAAAGCTATTTACGAAATGTTTATTACATAAATACTATTTTTTAAATGCTTATTTATAACGTGATTCAATGTCGGTAAGTTGTAGTTCGCATAATTGCGAAAAACGGGCGTTTTTGCCACATTTGTGAACTAAAACTTAGCTTGTCGCAATTCTGCCATGTATTGTATATTGAAAAATAGTAACTTTGCTCTAACGAAAAGATAAACTAGATTTAGAGACCAACTTATCTTTGCCATTATCAACAAGTTATCAACAACGTTATGTTTATTACGGATAAACGGTCAGTTTTTCATAAAGGAATACTTGTTAACAAGGCTTATTACAGAATAGATGACTATTTAAACGATGAACATGCATGGTGTGTCGCCGGTTCCGCATGAGGGATAAGTGTAGATTACTAATAATAGTACCAATAATAGTTGTGTTATACCTAGTTATTAAATAATTGTGTTATTATTATTTTAAAAGATGTGCTGCTGAGAGTTTTTTGGCCACTTTTCTCTTCAGCGTTGGCACCTTCTCATTGCAAAGTGGTGTAAATGTAAATTCAAAAATATATTGACGTGCAAAAATGTACACAACGGGCTTACTTGCAATTAAGAAATTTGACTTTCGACTTTATGGCTAAACGGTCAGTTTATTACTGATAAACATTCTGTTTATTACGGATAAACGGTCAGTTTATTACGGCTAAACGGATGGTATCTGTAACTCACTGGGCTCGTCCTGCAGTGACTTGATGACCGTCCTCACGTTCTGGCAGATGGTGAGCGGGTCGAACTCCACCTCCAGCCACGAGTACAGCTGCTGCAGCTGCGGCGACGCCAGCGACACCACGTTCAGGCGGACCACGTCTGAAACAAATACGATGGCAGTTTAACTACTAAGCGCGATTGGCCAACAAATCCAGATACAGCTTTCGAACGCACCGCGGGCGGGGCCGGTACTGAGCCAGAGAGTTCAGAGAGCGATCGAGCGCAGTGCTCGTCGAGGCGCCAACGGCGACGATTATTTCACATTATTTTTTAATATTATTATTAAATAAAGTGCCATCGTATGACATTTTATTCACATTACGATCTAGCCTAAATACAATAAGACTAATAAGTAATTTGATTTTGACCTAAAATTCTATAAATTGACACTTCTAAGAGTTAGTCCAACGACATTACTTAGAGTCTATTAAGGGCGATCACTTTATTAACGTGTCGAGGCACCAACGGCCACGATTGTTTCACATTCTTGAATTTATTTCCAACGTCTTACATACATGAAACTGTATTCTATCATTTTTATCCGACTGCCGAAAACATGAGAAGGTTTTTGTATAATTCCATCGGTAGAACTGGAATAATAGAACTAAACAGATAATAGAACTGCCAGGAATATGTTCACAATACTAGTTCAACTAGTAGAGAGCAAGACGAATTTTTTTCTGTGTAGTTCTATCAGTAAAACTCGGCTAATAAAACTATACGGAATAAACCTTTACGTCAATACACGTTATTTTCTTACCCACAGACCACTTACCCAATAGACATGAAATCGGTACAAATGACAATGCCACATTCTGCCCCATCATCAACCGCAAGTTGTACAAGATAACGAATAAATGTAAAAGTATCTCCGTTTTTTATTTAAATTATTGGTTTAAAATAAAGTTTTGTACAAGTTGCGATTCGAAAAAAACAGCTTAATTAAGAATTCAGAAAATAGTGCGAGATCGAAACGATTTATTCATTGTTTTTGTTATTCTTCTATAGGAGTTGCGAGAGTAGGAGAAAATGATACTGAGTATGATTATGCAATATTAAATCTGTAATAAGTCCACAACAAAATGATAAGTACAGCTTAAATGGTCACGTAGTTTTGTAGGTGGGGCAAAGCTCCATTGAAAAAGTGGCAATGTCTTTTGCAAGCGAAAAATTCTGTCAACGATGAGCGCATAGACGAAGCGGGGGACAGGGGTGCCGTATTAAAGAGCGTCCTCTAGGTTATACGTGTCGCGAAGCAATTTTGCACTCATGTGCGGACAGACACGGGCGCCCTCCTGTTACAGGTCTATGGGGTAAGTGGTCTGTGCTTCTTACCCTTGAGCAAGTTAGCTCTGGTCGGCGGTTGTGGCAAGCCGAGCAGCACGGCCAGTCTCTGCGCTTTCTCCACAGGACTCTTGTCGGTCTCCACGAACCGGTCGAACTCGGGGTGAAGAGACGGCAGGGGCACTGATAGGACTGCTACCAGGACGCGGCACGCCATTCTGGTATTATAGTAGACGTTAGAGTGGCCATGCATGGATAGCTTGAGCAGTGATCACCAGATACGGACTGCTCGAGCAGTCAAATTCGACTGCTAGAAGTTGCCATGATAACTGCTCGAGCGGTTCGTATATCGAATGCAAATACATCCTAACTGACCTTTTTATTATTAGAGAAATTCACGTTTTTATCACTTTGAATTTAAAGGCGTTAGTCGCATGTTTTAGTGAAATCTTTTAAGTATATTTTTTGTTGCAACATCATTAAATTAAAATGTTATTATTCTAAATATATTAAGAAATTAAACGTTCTTTCAGTTCAGACTTTGACACTTAGAGTTATTGGCATTTTGCCGTCGATATGTGTGTACGTATACCGCAGCCCAAATCAAGTCTTATTTTGTGAACAAATATGATCGTCTAATTACCTGTAGTGATGTAACACTGAAGGAACTGATTGATCGAACCTGTTCATCATTGTGAAAATAAAGTGATCCGTTCTAATAATGTGAAAATAGCTATGCAATAATCACAGAACAGCTTAAAATGTTTGTAGGGTAGGGTAGTTTTTGTTTACAAAATAAGACACTTGATTTGGGCTTCGGTATAGAAGACTGTAGTTTGTTACGCAGTCACGTATGTCCGGTATTAAGATTCCAATTATTGTTGTATAATAAATGTAACATGGGCTTGGTATCACATAGATTAAATCGGAAATTGACAAGGTATACAATTCGACTAGATCACAGAACGAAAAGACCAGCCAAGCTTTGACTTTCGTTAATGCTAATAGAATAGACGGAAAAATGTACCTATATGTAATTTGATGGAAGTTGTACTCAATAAAAAAGTACATAGCTAATTTTGTGCAGAAATAAATGAACACAGACCACACGACCGCCCCATGTCACGTTCCAAGAATGATGTACCTCCGAAGCCTACCATCTCGTAACCGTGTTAGTGTTAGAAATGGGATTTAATTCGGAGGATTATTCGGGAAAGTTAGAAGGGGTATTGATTTTATTTCAAAAGGGTACAATATAAAATATTAAAAAAGAAACATTCAATATTATAAAAACCTAAATAAAATTATTTTTAAAATTTTGAGTGATAGGAAGAGTACCCAAGACAGCGTTACCTCGCTGGATCGCGATGGTAATCCGTTGATCCATGTTATGCTAAGATCATCGAAACTTGCCTAACACGCTATACGCCGATAAGACGATTTTACCAATAATACTGATGAAACGATTTTGTAATACAATTGTAATAAGTTGTGAAGTTTGCCCAAAAAAGATTTAAAAAAAATCAACGTAAAAGTTTACCACAATGACTCTCTCTCATTTATCATAACACGAATCCAAATAATCCTATCTGAATACGTACTCTGTGGCCCATAGACATTAGACATACTCATTTACCACTCTCTCTCTACTCGTCCATAAACCACTTACTTCTGCAACTCCTCTTGCGTGATATTCTTCTTCATCTCCCGGGACAGTTGGAATAGTTTCAGCAGTGCTGCCGCATGGAACAAGCAGTGGCCGGCCTTCCAGAACACGAGGGCCAGCTTCCCGTAGTAGTTGGCCATGGTCTTGGCTACGGGAGTCTTCTTAGACATGTTCATCAGGTTGTGGATATCCTCAATGGCTTTATAGGCTTCCTGTTTTCAGAAAGATTTGTACAATTGAAACGAAAAATTCATGTCGGCAAGGCACAAAGTTCTTTGGCGAGACACCAAAAACAGGTCCTCTATTAACCCTTAATTGGTCGCGTGGGGTGTCGAACACCCCAACGCATGTTTCTAGGCTCATACCTTTTTTAAAATTGAATTTAGCTTTGATATTAGCTTCTAGGTAGCTTCCTAAACGCGTATGACGTTCACAATATAGTCGCAAGCGGCCTTGGTTGTGGGCGGTTAGACGTGGAGAGCGTGTTTGGGGTGCCCGACATCCCAGGTGACAGTTTGTGAGGTCTAAATTCGCTGAAGTTAACATCTCATTAAACAACACTTGATATGTACATGAAACTGATGTATTCTACACTAGAACTGTATTACGATGTTTGCAGCGCACCATGGAAACATTGCATGAAAATCATGTTGTAAAATTCGGTTAAACTTTCTTTATGAAATTGACCTTGAGTTGTTGGATATTTAAGACTGTCTGATTATTTTTAAAAATAATATTGAAGTGTTCTATCTGATTGTCTGTGTCATTAGATCGCTGTCGAGAGATTCTTGCAGAATAAAAATCAAAATAATTTAAAATCTCTGTTGGTGTTTTCTTGTGTCCTTAGTTTTGAACCGTTTCTATTTATTAGTGGTGTAAAAGGCTTTAATCGTATAATATGAGTGTCGATAAAAAAGGCATTTGCAAATATCCAGGCGATGTTTAAAAATACCCTTTTTGCTGAATACAGCTGATAGTAAAATTATTTGGTTCTAACTTATCAGCCCTTTTATTCCACTAAGACATGAAGACATTAATGTAATAACGATAATACTGACCTGCCACAACTCCATCTGTATAGCGCTATCCAGTTGGAACAGGCGTGTCTCCAAGTTGAGCTGCTGGGTCTCTGGCTTCGAGATGCTCACATTGCCAGTTTGCACCTGTCAATAGATTTGGTTAGGTTGAACAACAGTAACATTAACTAACTGGGAAATGAAAGTGGCCATAGGAAAAATGATTGATGAATTTGTTGATGGTTCTGACAATGTCAGGGTGGACATGGTATATCAGTTGCGATTTTGCTTGCATACAAATTATGTCGGCTATTTTCAATAGTGTGTTGGTTGGGATGGGACATTCTACGCCATTCCCACCTTTCTCCCATGGCCCTACCCACCTTTCGGTATACAGGCATTCTAGGCCAGTATGAAACTCTTATTGTGTGAAGAAAAAACCGTCACAAAAGTACTGCTATACATACAGACGAATATACATTACCCTTTCGGTAGTCGGGTAAAAACCGTAGGTAGACTACATAAAAAAACCGAAAGACTGGTCCTGTTAGTTCGGGAGATTTCATTTTTAGCGTGCTGACATATGTATGTCATTTCGACTAAAATGTATTGTGTACTACATTGATCTCCTATAAACAACTAGATACACAAACGTCCAAATGAGGGTCCATTGTTAACGTCCAATAAAGCAAATGAGGGTCCATTCATCCATTTGGTCTTTGCGCTCGGACATTTTTAGAAGGCAGACTGTGTATCTAGTTGTTTATAGGAGATCAATGACTATGATAAGTAATAAGCACCTTGTAGCCATTGGTCGTGCGAAATAAATAAAAATATTACTATCAACTTACAGTGGGCTTACAAATATCTTCCAGATGTTTCCTAAGCTTATCACAGAGTTTCCTGAACTCCGTCTTCCGCGCGTATTTCAGGCAGAACTGGAACGCCATGCGCGCAATGTCGTGGTACAGCGTTTCCACATGAGCGTTGGTACGGAGCAGCTCCAGGCATTGGCAGTACGACTCCCATAGGAATTTCACCTGTGAAATGAAAATTAATTTATTTAGTGTATACCTTTGGGTGAGATCACATACCTACTATTAATTATTTATTTATAATAGTATTTGCACTCTTACAGTTAACACCATCGCTGTACCAATTTAATAATTAATTAACAACACAGCATTTAAATCAGATAAATAATTAAGTCGACTAACAGCACAACATATCAAGTCAATAATAAAACATTCGCTCTATCATACTCTTAGGCATTTATGTATTGTGGTGTGAAATAAATGTTTCTTTAAGATTTTTAAATAATTGTGATACTAAACTAAAACAATACTAAATACCGAAGCCCACAAGAAGTGTCTTATTTTGTAAACAAAAACTACTAACATTTATTTTATCGCTTGGAATGGAAATAATAATTTTGGAGGTTTTTAAGATACTTTTTTGATTTTCTAGACTAGAAGGTAGGTACTTACAAGGGAACTGAAGCCAGCTAAAATGTACTCTAAAAGGCTATCAATTACGATCATCATCAGTCATCAGTTTTGGTTTTAATGAAATACCTAATTAGGAAACTAATTTCAGTCAGATACAAAACTTGCACTTTCATGAAGTTGTCTAATACCCACAAAGAATTCATAAGCAATTAAGCATTTGTAATGAAGAAGATCAGATAAATTAAAAATTATTTACCCATGGTGTAAGTATAGTCCGATCAGATCTATCCTGAGCGTCCTCTCCTGACACAGCACTAAGGAGGATGCTCTCCGGAGTTGCCAAGTTATCCAGATCATCAGTTTCAATGACAGCTTGAGTGGATTGCGCTCTGGCTGACTCGGTGCGCTCCTCTGCCATGCGTAAGTAGCCTCTGTGGACAAGGGAATGGTAATATGATTGGTCAGAGAGCTACGTGTTATAATTAACCAGTTTAGTTAGAATAATATATAAAAACAATCCAGTTTTTATAGCCTAGTGATTTTGTTATGTTCAACAAAAGATTAATAATGATAATAAAATAAGTTTCATGTACAAGATGATTTATTCGGTTACAAATAAATACAAGCATTAGGATCAACTGGACACCTAACGAATGTCCAATCCAACAGATTTCCGTGCAATTTTTGTAAAACAGTTCCAATACTCATCTAAATAATCAAGCAATAAATTACCTTATAACCTGCTCCAGTGACCCAACATTGACAGACTGGAACATGTTCCTATACTGAAACAGGCCTTCTTTAGCGATGTGCGACTTGCGAAGATCCACGCAAAGCTCCAGATATTTGAACATGATCGGCTCCAAGACTGACTCGGACCAGTTGTAAGCCCACTTCTTGTTCCTGAACACCTCTTGCAAGGTGTCCAGGGCCCGGGCAGGCTTGTCCAGGTCCATAAATTCTGAAAATAACAGAATTATGAGGTACCATTTTTGTTTGGTTAGGTGAAAGTTTCATCTCAAATTATCAATGTTGTGATTGAAATATTTGAAGATTATCTTCATTTGTCCATGAATAATCGGTTAAAACACCGGCAGAAGCAAAAATAAACTATTTATCATGAAATAGAGGACGCCTATCGATGATTGCAACGTGGAATAGGCATGAAATTGAACTTACCATTTGCCCGTTTGAGGGCATTTTCCGGTCTCTGACCGTATCTAGCCATGTTGTAGATGCACTAATCACTTCATCAAAATAATTTAGGTCCTCAAAATGGGGCGGAGAAGAATAAAATCGAAATTATTCCTCAACACCGGTCTATCGAGCGACAGACCCAAAATCAAAATGGCGGTGTTGCTCAGAGTGTTGCAGATCCGTTTTTCAAAATTCCGTAGTGCGAAGCTGAAAAATTCGTAGACTTTCGTGGACTGACTCTAGGAAAATCAGGAAAATCCGTAGTTCCATTGAATTTTTATTTAACATTGAATAAAATGATAAAATATGGTGGATACCCTGTAAATAAATTAAAAATTAGTACATACTTGGCAACTCGCAGAAAAAAACCACTGGATTTTTACTTGCGCTTTCTTATGAAATTACTTCGCCACGTAGTATGATTATATATCATTTTCAGCAGTTGCTCTAACACCTTTTATTCACAAAAATAACGCTTCGTTGTATTCTTTTTATAAGTACAGTTTGTTGGTGGCTGATAAGGCCAGAAATCCGGAGATTTGTCATTGATTTCGTTATATACGTCGACAAGGACTAAAATCCGTAGATTTACGGATTTTTCTGGCTGGTCTGGCAACACTGGTGGTCTTAGCTCGGCAGTGTTGACAACTGTAAAAGTTTAATTTTGAGACAAAATTTAGATTTCATTTATTTCATCTTTACATAATTTTCCTACAAAAGATTAATGTAGTCCTATTTGTAACGATAATCGACTTATTTTAAAATAATAATAATCGGTTGCTTATAGGATTAACACTTACCTAAACTTTTGAAGTTTAATGATAATCTTTATTTACAATACGAGAAATATACTACATACATACTCGCAATAAAATCCAATGACATAATTTGATGCAATACTTGATATATGTGTTCTTTAACCATCTTATCACTATCAGTTACATTGCATTCGTTTATTCAGTATAAAATTTAGGTCATGTTTGGTCAATAGGTTTTTCTAGAAAAATATTATTCGTTCTAAAGTCAAGCAAGATTATCGAACCTCGTTCCGCTAGATCTGTAAGAAAAAATGTTATAATGGCAACCCTACGTAAAAAAACTAAATGCGTTTAACAATCTCTATGATTTTAGAAAGCTTATCGAAATGAAAGAAAGAAACACAGCTATACTAATTGAAATGGCTTCTCTCTTCCTTAGTCAAAGAAAGTCATTATAGCGCGCCTAATAATAACTCAAATAAAAAAGACTGTCAATGTCATATGGTTGAAAATTGACAGATTGTTTTGCCATTTTCCGGGAAATTTTCGTGAAAATTGAGGATTTTGCATGTTGGTTCATCGTTTTCTCACTGTTGTATACTTCCAACTACCGAATAAACTTAATTTATATTAGAACCTATTAAATCATGAACATAACCTATTTTCATAAAATGCAACTTGTGATTAAAGTTAGTCTTTTTGAAAGTCCTTACACTATTTGTTTTATTACTGATGATTATTTCGTGATGCCCGACGAACAGTGTTACAAGTCTGTAGGTACGAATACGGGGGATTATTGTCAATTGCAAATAGAAACTGAAGGAACCGTTAGAAGAAAAGCGCTAAAGTACAGGGTTTCTGCATTATTCCTACAACCTTTTGTGAAGGAATGTTTGAATTCAGAGGCGTTCAGAGCTAATGTGCTGTCGTATTTGAAGAAATTAAGCGGTTATCCGGACAATGGAGTGTTGCTTTTCAAGCTCATATTGGAGCCACCTGACAAGGAAATTATCGACTACGCTTGGTATGTTTCTTTTCAATGGCACACGTGCCATCACTTCGAACCATTGGAATCCACCCTAAAAATGTTCGCTAATACAGCTCATCATGGGAAAGTACCGTTTCTTACCATTGTTGTAATTTTGTTCCAGGAATGAAAGAGTATTGAAGTTAGTCTGGACCAGAGTGGAAATAGAGAATGCTTTCTCATGGCTTTCCACCCTCGGGGGAGCGTATTCTGCTTTGGGAGACTATTTCGAACATTGTGTAAGTATATCAGGACAGGCATCTTATTTGTATATATGATTATGTACCTATGTATTTTGTGAAACTGTACTAAACTAATATTAAATTATGAAATAATGGCATTCATATTATACGATCAGAAATCCAAGCTATCCCTGGAAAGTAAAATTCTTCTTTACAAAGCCATAATAAAACCAATTTGGGCTTACGGCATACAACTGTGGGGTACTGCTTCACACTCAAATGTGGAAATTCTACAAAGGTTTCAGTCAAAAATACTCCGCATGCTGGTGGACGCACCATGGTTTGTAACAAATGAAACCATCCACAAGGATTTAAACATAAGATATGTAAAGGACGAGATTGTCACCTCTACAAACGCCTACAGGAGGAGAATAGAGGCTCACCCAAACCAGCTGGCAAACAAACTATTACAGACAGACCCTAAGACAAGAAGGCTGAAACGCAGAATACCGGAGGACAATCTACTCCCGGACCACTGACCAATTCCTGGCTCGTCACTGGACGATCTAAGACTAATACCCAAGCACCAAAACTGCAGCTAAATGTCAATTGAGACAGATCGCGGCAAGAAGTGGAGACAAAAAAAAAAATATTATACTCTTATTTACATACAGAGCAATTGCCACCATACATACCATATCATTCTCAACCCTGACATTGGAAGAAACATTAACAATAAGCCATACATATGAAATTATACCATGTCATGACATGCATTGCTATTGCGTTGGTATAGCGGCGTCTCTGTTCAGCACACCATAACGTGGTATGATTTTATCACGGAATAAATAGTATTCCATGGAATTTAACGTTTTGATAATGGCAATAGCCCGACAGATGGCATGGCTCTTTTCTACATTTTTATATACATATAAAAATAATGGTTTTGAAAGATTGGCAATTTAATTTAAAAATAATGGTTTTGAAAGATTTCTTTTTTGAACCCTGATTGCAAGCCATGTTTAATCCACCAATCCATACCCAGCTTGCATGTTGGAACATGCTCCCACGCTCATTCGTTCAAAAACCAAAATTGATTCTTAACGACTATTAATAAATTAGCCGTTGTTTTATGTTCTAGGCTGAAGAAGCAGGCCGAATATCGATGCGTCAATACAAGCTGTCCAGGATGCTTGGAGACGACAGCCTGGCTGCACGGAGTAGACTCTACTCAGCTCTTTCTCACGCCCAGAAAGGAAACCTTAAACTGTCTCGGCACATCGTAAGAAATGTAGCCGACTTCGGTAGACTGACACAAGATAGAAGACTTATGCGCATGTGCCAAGGTGTATGGGTGAAACTTAAGTATATGAGGAAGATTAGTAACAATTCAGAGGCACAAATTAGCCAAGGAGATGACGGTAAGGGTAATGGAAAAGTAGATGTCGCCGATGTGAATTGAATAAGTCAATTTGAATCGTATTGGATGCTAAGTGTTGAAGGTTATTCACGAATTCAATTGTCATATTATTCAGTCTCTTTATGTCACAAGATATATTAACTGGTACAGTCAGCGTCAAAAGCTGGTAGTCACTTTTGTATGTATGTGTTATATACATGTTTATACCGCGATGGAGCAGCGGGAATGACGTAGTTTGTAAATTATTGTTGTATAAATGTTTCTTAATCTTTTCTATCTTTATCTATTAGTTCAGTGTATGGTATCAGTAGAATACTTACCAGACTTCCGAAGTCCGATTTCCGTCATCCGATTAGTGTGTAAACTGCCGTATAAATAGTTCTACGAGTACTTCTGAACGTATTTTCATGGATTCGGATCAGATGCTGTGTGAATCCACCCCTTATAGGATTTCTTTTATTAATTACCTAAGACTGAAGTCGTAATAAGGACCAAGTCTCGATGTCTAGGCCCGTATTAATAAATCACTCTCAGCTCAAAAGTCAATCTGTAACGCTGTATTAATAAACCAAACTCAGTTCTCAAGAGAACTGTGAAACTCACATTTGAGAACGTATTTACTGATTGCAGGCGAACCGCGACTTGAGAAAGACATCACGTAACTTAGTTACGCCCTCAAGATTGGTGTATTAATAAATGACATACTTGTAATGGTGATTACGTCTTGAGAATTCGGCTGATACACATCAGCTGAATTCGCTCTTGAGGGCGGGTTTGAGCTCAGTCGCTCTTGAGGGCGGGTTTGAGCTCAGACTATTAATACGGGTATTAATATGAATTTATACTTATGTGTACCCAATATAGTAAATAAATAGGTGTTAGCAATACTAGTAATAAAGGTTGACTTTGTATTTGTGTTCAAAAACACAAGAGGCGAGTCCGTTCGGGTGTAGCGTACACTAGACAGGGACAAAAGTCTCAATAGTTCCTACAAAGGAACAGCCAAGGGCCTCGTAGTCCAGTTGCGAGTATACGTTGAAAACGATCGTACAAGTTAAGCAACGTTGGGCGAGGTCAGGACCTTGATGGGTGACCGCTAGTGACATTTTCATCTGAGCCCCTCCGTGCCTCGGAAAGCACGTTAAGCAGTTGGTCCCGGTTGCTGTCGCTCGGCAGCAGTCGTTAGGATACTTCAGAGGCCTACGGGCGGCCTGAAAAACGGACAATTCGTTTTATCGATAAAAAAACAACAAGTTCCTTTGTTAGAGCTATTGAGAACAATCGAAAATAATAATCCAAATATTAATTTGCAATCTTATAATAAAAACAGGAAAACAGGAATTATGTAATGAGTCGAAGGGAGTATGCAATATTTTTCTCAGAACAAAAAGGCTTGTAACCTTGGTGTTAGCAATATTTAATGTTATTTAAAATATGTAAGCATTGTATTTGAGGTGTCATTTTGAAACTCGTATAAAAGGCATTTTCTTATTTATATGTGAATAACGTAATGGTTACCCAACTTCCGCAAAGAGGGGTAATGTTTTTTTTGTTGATGTTGTAAATAAAACTATTCTATTCAGTATTATTATTTGGTTTTAATTATATCTACAGTTCGCGGAAGTATTTAGTGAGATTTATTTTCTCGATTGTTCAGTACACTGAGGTTGAAGAGGATAGGAAGAGGTAAATACTAGCTCAGTTGAACTTTTGATTGTGTATTTAGAAGTTTTGGGATGTATTTTTGGTCGCGAATTGATCGTATCAGACGTAGCGAAAAGTTGATATAGCGAGACTCCACGTAGCGAGAGTTGACGTAACGAGAGTTGCGGTAATGGGAAAGCGACGTAAAGAGAGTTGCGCTTACGGGAACGCGAGGTTACGGGAATGAATCATATTTTTTAGAGTGGAAAATGTCCAAAACACGAAGTTTTAAACCCTAGTGATCAATTTTTTCAACCCTACGTGTAATTATCGTCGCCGCAAGAGTTGAAATCGTCTACTACGCTATATTTAAATTCATATGTAGGTAGATAAGGTCGAATAAATAAAACAAAACCATAGCAAGTAAAAAATATATTTATTATATTTCAAAATCATAGATACAATTCAACTACTACTGAGCTAGATACATAAGTATTTTCTGTGGATGGATTCCAAGGTGTCTTGCGCTAAAAGTCGTCGCTAAATACTCTGACACAATCTACCGTGACAGTTTCATTTAGATATATTTAGCGGACACGACGGAATCGCACCTATCGACAAACAATAATTTACAAAATTACATTACATTATGGTTCTTTACAAAAATAGAAACTTCATCAAACATTACATTAAGTACAGTCAACCAAATAATTACATTGACAAACGTAGAACCCTGTTAACGAAATGCTCGTGAAATAAAGAATATGGAACGAATACTGGCTCGACATTTCCATTGTGCAATCTTATTTCCCCTGTATGGTAACTAAATAATGAACACATTTTTTTTATAATAAAATGGCTGTAGTACATTGATTTCCTATAAACAACTAGATACACAGAGGTCTTACTAAAATAATTTAAAAAAACGTCCAAATAAGGGTCCGTTAACGTCCAAATAATGTCCAATGAAGCAAATGAGGGTCCATTCATCCGTTTGGACCTTCTTTGCGCTCGGACATTTTTAGAAGGCAGACTGTGTATCTAGTTGTTTATAGGAGATCAATGCTGTAGTATAAGGGTTCTTTCAATTTAGACGTTTGTTGACAGCCCACTGCTCGTGGGCGATCGTACTTTTTCATACAAAACGCACGGAGCGTCAATTATTATTGACCCTTATACAATCTGTTATTCTTATTACATACGATGAGCCTTATCCAACAACCTTATCTCGAGCAAATCCTCGAAATTTATCTTCCATAATAAGTATAGTATTTTATTATGTAAAAATGAAATATAGATATCTAAATCTACACAATTATTTCGTGTAGGTATACTCCTTTTTTTATTGTTTTATGTCGCCTCTCTGAAGAACTCTTCAATGTCCAGTCGGTCATGGGAGCAACACTGAGAGCTGTTGTGTGGCCAAGAAATAATTTTGGTTTCTGGTTGTGGGTTCTAAAACCAATTGAATTTTGGTTGTCTACTCTCAGGCGCGTATTCATAAATACTTTAAAGTTACGCCACCGTTTAGGCCCCCTGTCCCTTTCTATCTTAACCTTTTTTAACGAAGTGTGGAAGGGATAGCAACACGATTTAAGGCAAGGGACGTTTAACTAGGTTTATGAATAACAGCATCAATGACAGGTTTTCAAAATGACAGTTATAAAATACCGCCAGCCACGGTAGATGGCACTGATTCTCGTCAAGTGTCAAAATTAAAGAGCTTCGCAATGAACGGGCTAACCATGTCTAAAGATAGTGTTCTGTGGTCTAAAGCCGCCAGAAATGACCATGCCAGATTCTGCCCCACCATCAACCGCAAGTTGTACAAGATAACAAATAAATGTAAAAATTATTAAAATTATTGGTTTAAAATAAAGTTTTGTACAAGTTGCGATTCGAAAAAAACAGCTTAATTAAGAATTCAGAAAATAGTAAGAAATCGAAGCGATTTAATGTCACTTTGAAAACCATAACCTCATTTTTATACCACCAAATCAAAAGACTTTTAATTTACTTAAAAGTTGTCCACGAATTAATTTAGTATGGAAGTTAAATAACGATGATTGGCTGTAGGTACTGGTCTATTCGTTGCAGCAAAGCGGGCATGCCAGCGTGCCCATGGGGTCCCAAGCCGGCAGGACCTTGGCCTGCTGTTTGAATACTTCCAACACCGCATCAGGGACGTACTTCTTATCGACTACCACCTGAAAATAAGTGACGCGACTTAGAAAATACAAATGATCAGAATTTGAATTACGCATTATCCATGCTCGGTGAATAAAGTAATTCAAATTCTGAGTAAAAATAGGAGCGCATCATCATAAATCATGTTTCTAACCGAATGTTAGACATGGTTGTCGGAATACTACCACTATTGTCCGATAGATGGAATTGCGTAACATACCCTTTAAGTATGTATAAAGCGATGAAGATTTTCGGTGGGCGTGGCGTGGCCTGTGGTGGCTCAGGTGGTAAGAGCGTGTCACGGAATAACAAGGTCGCAGGTTCAAGTCTTGCCCACGGCAAGAATTTTTTCATCATGTTCTAATACAAACGATTTATAAAAGCATGGGCCTACCCTGTGATAATTAGCGACCCTAATCTTATTTTATTTATGGACTCGACAGTTCGTCATTTACCAATGTCATGTTACAGAAAATTCAATATATAATAGTCTTCTATCTTCAACCAGGGGAGTCGCCGTAGTGTCTTCACCCTGGGTAGCCGCGTCTTCATGTCTTCATCCAGAGGAGTCGCCGTAGCGTCATCACTGTGGACGAAGCAGCTCGACAGTCACGCTCACTCCCGAGCTTGTAGCGCTTGATAAAAGCTTGAAACTTCATATCTTGCTCAAATTTTCCAATAAATTCACCGTACTGTCATTCGCGAACATTTTCTGATTAATTTAACGTGATATTAAACATAAAATAACCACTGTAGACATTATAACAAAAGTTATCAAATAATTGTAACAGTCGTTTCCCGCCATTTTCAAGAGAACCCGAGCCTGATCTTATTATGCTCAGCGTTGGCACGTTTTCATGAAGTGGCGTAAATGTAAAATATAAACTTAGTCCATTGCTAAAGCTATCTGTCCCTTTCTAGCTAAACATTTTAACGAAGTGTGAAAGGGACAACAACACTGTTGTTTAACTAGCTAAATGGCTAATAGCTCTTAGCCATTTGAGAGAGCTCGGTGGCTCAGTGGTTGGGTCAATGGACTTGCAATATGGAGGTCCCAGGTTCGATTCCCAGCTAGGGCAGCCATGTACCAATGAGTTATCCTCGGTTTTTTCGACGGAAAAACTTACGTACATTTACCGAGTGCTCTCAAAAGTGAAGGAAAACATCGTGATGAAACCTGCATGTCATAGAAGAAGAAAAAAATCTAAGGCATGTGAAATCCGCCAACCTGCACTGGGCCCGCGTGTTGGATTATGGCCCGAGCTCCCTCGATGTAAGGGAAGGTCTGTGCCCGAGCAGTGGGGCAATATAAATAGACTGATGATGATGATGAAATGTATTTGCTTGCAATAAAGAGATAAGTTTTCATTCAAAGTACGTTACCTCGAATACGAACTCCCTGAACCACGGCTCTGTGAGTAGCAGGTACCCCTTGTCGTACTCCTTGTCGCTGTAAGAGTTCTCGACGCGGAACCGCTTCGGGTTGCCTTGCTCCTGGAATAGAAGAGGGCGCATAAGAGTTTCGGAGGCATACGAAAGGCTTTTCTAATCTATACATATAATAAGACTGTAAAAAAGTTGTGTCTGTACATTGGATATTTTTTGAAAATAATAATTGTAATGTGCTTTAGGATCGATACTAATGCCAAAACACTAATTTTTAGAATTTTTGTCTGTTTGTCTGTGACTTTGTGCAAGTATCACGCCATAACTACTGAAGGGATTTTGATGGGAGTTTCACTAGGAGATAGCTGAAATATCCGGACAGCTCATAGGCTATAAGTAATGGCGGTATGTGACGAGGAAACAAGGATCCAGAGAGGAAGATCTGCCTCCTGATCTCCTCCATGCAAACGGAGTTGCGGGGTACAGCTAGTTATATTATAATAAATAACTGCTAATTGACTTGATTTACTTATATTAGCGAATTCGTGGCAATGCTTGGCGTGAAAACGCAGGTTTTACAGAGTCCGAATCAAGCTTTATATTATGACTTTTTTATTTTATGTAAGTACTAAGTAGGTACTTATTTTGGGTTTTCGTCAACTAAACGCCTTCTGTGCGCGCCCCTTTGTGACCTAGTGCCCCTAGGCACGTACCTAGTTTGCCTTTAGGATAATCCGTTACTGGCACGGGGGATCATTTATATATATAGTTTGGGAGCCAGGAACATTATTGTCTTATGCTATTTTTTGTGAACAACAATAATCATTTCATCTAAACCAGAGGTCCTCAAACTTGTGTTGTCTACCGCCCACTTTCTCAGCGCAACAAATCAATTCTTTTTCAGCGCCCCCATTTTTTCTTACTTTACCACAGTTTAAAAAACACAATGACATTTATTACTTTTTATTTTATACAATCACACAGAAATATAAACTAACCAAATAAAATGAATGATGTTGTGTAGTAAAGTAGGTTTTAATTTCAGTGAATTTTAAAATATTAAGTAGATGAAATTGCAAATTAGCCATCGCCCCCTAAAACAATTCAAAATCCCCCATTTTTTTCTGGAGCCCTTAACCCCCCCCCCCCATGTAGGCCTCCATCGCCCACAAGTGAGCGTTATTGCCCACTTTGAGAAAAATCAATATAAACCCGTTCCTTGACTCACGTCTGTGCCGACCGCCGTGAAGACCATGGCGTGCGTCATGCACGAGTCGCCGTACAGCAGGCGGTCGGCCTTCGCCAGCCCGACCTGCACCTCCGTGTTGAACACCAGCCGGTAGTCCTGGCTGGAACATCACAAACAATATCATTTCATATATTCTTCATTGGAGATACCAAAGCAGCCCGACTCCGTTGGCTTGGAGAGGATGGGAGAGAATATTGAAAACTGGGCTCGTTCCATTGATCTCCTATACAGGGTGTAACGTAAAGGGTATATGAAGCCGAAAGGACGGTGTTCAGTATCGGTAACTGAACAACTTTTGTTCTACGACTTTTCGATTTTCGCGAATTTGGTTTGTGACTTTTCATACATTTCGTACCGGTCAGCTGATCGATTTGTATATGACATTAATTTATTTTTATTTTTTATTCGAAAAGTCGTAGAACAAAAGTTGTTCAGTTATCGATACTGAACACCCTCCCTTCGGCTTCATATACCCTTTACGTTACACCCTGTATACAACTAGATACACAGTCTGCCTTCTAAAAATTTCCGAGCGCAAAGAAGGTCCAAACGAATGAATGGACCTTCATTTGCTTTAATGGACCCTTTTTTGGACGTTTTTAAATTGTTTTAGTGAGACCTTTGTGTATCTAGTTGTTTATAGGAGATCAATGGCTCGTTCACACTTTGCCCGCAAGGCCAAAGCTACTCTAGACAGCCGAGCTCAGCCAGGAAGACCAACAGGTTCCTAATGACCCTGCAGGCCTCCGGGAGCGTCCACTGTGACCCGAGGATTGAAGCCCGCTGCTCGGTCACACCACTGCACTCTAGAAGCACATGTGCGGCTGTTTCCTCCTCATCCATGCAGCCCATTAGTAATCCCAATTGTAAAGAGTCTGCTCGGTCGTGTCTTGGCGTCTACTGTGACGTCACCATATTGTTCACTTGCTGTATGTCAATAGTTTATTATGGTGACACTTCACTTGGCTATTCGTATTTGGGTATTTGTCATAATTGCCATGTGTGGTTGGTATTCTTGACAAAATATTCGTCTTACTTGTATGTACGTCAAGTATTTGACAAATACGACAAACATCCAATAGCGAATACGAATAGCCAAGTGAGGTGTGAGCATTAAGGGCCTTCATAGAGCCAACTAGCGCCGCCAATCTTAAAAAAATAATATTTTCCAATATAATCAATTTTATTAAAAAAGCTATTTACAAAATGTTTATTACAATAAATACTATTTTTTAAATGCTTATTTATAACGTGATTCAATGTCGGTAAGTTGTAGTTCGCATAATTGCGAAAAACAGCCGTTTTTGGCACATTTGTGAACTACAACTTAGCTTGTCGCAATTATGCCATGTATTGTATATTGAAAAATAGTATTTATCGTAATAAACATTTTGTAAAAAGCTTTTTTAATAAAATTGATTAAATTGGAAGATATTATTTTTTAAAGATTGGCGGCGCTAGTTGGCTCTATGAAGGCTCTTAAGTCACTAAAACCTTTATTATTGTATGGAATTCGAATTCGGAGGATCCGTTTACTCACGCGTCTAGATCTTCCAGTCCGTTTTTCCGCTCGAATCGCTTGGACACCTCGCAGCCGAACCACACCGCCTCGCCGCCTTGTATGCTGTCCTTTACCACACTGCAATGAACAGACTTGGAGTCACTTGTGTAATTATGAAAAAAATCAATCAATCGGTTCCTTCAGTTGTACATCACAACAGGTAATTAGACGATCATATTTGTTTACAAAATAAGACACTTGATTTGGGTTCCGGTATACATGTATGGCCACTACTACTTCTAGACGTGGCCGGAGATCAGCCCGCTGGACTGATGTGGTTGGCAGAATCCTCGGCGTGCCCTTTGAAGAGGCTGTGAGAAGATCACAATACCGTGTCTCCTGGCGCCATTTCATACATGCCAAGACGGCACCTGCTGTTGATGTCACAATCCTCAGCACTGAGGCAACGATTAGGTTTATGAGAAGAGCACAAGACCGTGTCTCCTGGCGCCAGTTGATACATGCCAAGACAGCACCTGCTGTTGAGGGTCACGATCCTCAGCACTGAGGCAACGATTAGGGAGGAGGTTACATGTATGGCATAACCAAGTGTTTGTATGAATAAATGAAGTATGTAATGTGCTCACGTCATGAGTGTCTCGATATGCTGGTTGTTGTACGCGGTCTGGCGGCCGCCGACCACGTTCCCGAGGCACTGCAGCGTGTACAGGTGGCCGAACGGGTTCTGCTCGCGCGGGTCGCTCACCAAACACACCTGGAATAGTTGTGCCTAAAGTTATAGCTATAAACGTGACTTAAAGTTAGTCCACCGCTTAAGGCTCCAGGCCTGCGCATACGCAAACTCGCCTATTAAATGACCACGCCAGATTCTGCCCCACCATCAACCGCAAGTTGTACAAGATAACGAATAAATGTAAAAATTTATCCGTGTTTTATTAAAATTATTGGTTTAAAATAAAGTTTTGTACAAGTTGCGATTCGAAAAAAACAGCTTAATTAAGAATTCAGAAAATAGTAAGAAATCGAAGCTATTTTTTTTGTAAACCTATAAATATAAACTGCTGGGCCAAGGTCTCAAAATCCGCGAATACCAAGACAAATATCAATAGTGATTACCTTGTCGTCTACGTTGAACAGCGGCCGCACGTGTTTGTCGTAGAACTGCAGCGGCGTGAGCGCACCGAAGCTGTGGTATGCCTTGTCCTTATTGTAGTACTCGAAGGTGAACGTCTCGGGGGGCGTGCCTGCATAAACACAATGGCTGTTATTCATAAACATGATTTAACCACGTAAAGTACGTTAAAAACGTGAGTTACGCCACCGTTTACCCACCCCGTCCCTTTCTATCTTAACCTTTTTTTAACGAAGTGTGAAAGGGATAGCAACACGATTTAAAGTAGGTTTAACTAGGTTTATGAATGTAAAGTTACGCCACCGTTTAGGCCCCGTGTCCCTTTCTATCTTAACCTTTTTAACGAAGTGTGAAAGGGATTGCAACACGATTTAAGGGAAGTGAGGTTTGGCATTCCATGAGCCAACTAGCGCCGCCAATCTTAAAAAAAATAATATCTTACAAATTATTAATATTTATTAAAAAAGCTATGAACACAAACTTTATTAAGATAAACACTATTTTTTAATATACAATACTTGGCATAATTGCGACAACCAAAGTTGTAGTTCACAAATGTGCCAAAAAGGGCAGTTTTTCGCAATTATGCGAACTACAACTTACCGACATTGAATCACGTTATAAATAAGCATTTAAAAAATAGTATTTATCGTAATAAACATTATGTACATAGCTTTTTTTAATAAAATTGATTATATTGGAAGATATTCTTTTTTTAAGATTGGCGGCGCTAGTTGGCTCATGTAAGGCCTTACCTTAACTAAGGTGTATGAATAACAGCAATATAAATGATAAATGGAGAAAAAAAAAAATTTCATCAGGACCGGGATTCGAACCCGGGACCTCGCCATTCCGTGGCACGCTCTATTCCAACAGAGCTATCGTGATTCGTATCCAGATCGTGAATTTTGTCTCCATATTCTCGTCTGAGGGACGGTAGCGACATCTATCCAGTAATTGTGCAATTACTCAAATTCATGTCTAACATTGCAGTTAGAAATCATGTTTTTAATTGATGGCGCGTTCCTTTTTCATATGTTTTGATATTTTCTTGCATATGCGAAACGAAAATCTAAATGATAAATGGAGTTTTTTTTTAAATCTTATTTTTATAGCGAAACGACGCTTCGCCTTCTTCTGCTACCGGAGACGAGAAAGCAGGTCTCACCCAAGCACGTGGCGACGATGTGGTAGATGACTCCGATCTGCCTGTTGATTGCGCTCTGGATGTCTTCATCTGACGCGTTGGCAGCCACCTTGTCTCTCAGCTCCTTGGCGAACTCGCGGAGCTGCAACCGTTCATGAGATAAGTAGATAATTACGGCACATAGATTGCGGTTCGGACATATTCACAGACCACTTACCCCATAGACCTGTAACAAGGCGCCAGTGTCTGCCCGCATATGAGCGCAAAATTGCTTCGCGACACGTGTAATTAGAGACATTATCGACATGGACGCATATCTTTAATACGGCACCCCTGTCCCCCGCTTCGTCTCTATGCGCTCATCGTTTACAGAATTTTTCGCTTGCAAATTTGATGAAACCTGCATGGTTTAGTTAGAAGAAAAAATCTAAGGCATGTGAAATCCGCCAATCCGCAGTGGGCCCGCGTGGTGGATCATGCATGGCCCCAGCTCCCTCGATGTAAGGGAAGGTCTGTGCCCGAGCAGTGGGGCAATATAAATAGACTGATGATGATGATATTCCACGGAATTTTAGCTGAGCCAACTTCAGGCCCAGCAAAATTTAAGTAGATAAGTTAGTTTATAATGCCAACGCCATCACCGGTTGCTGAGCACTCCACATGCCAACACGAAGTATAGGCAGGCACAACTCCTTCCTATTGCGAGCGAGCGAACTCTTTAATGAACTATGTGACGATGAGTGCGTAGACCTTTTGCGCACGAGCGCCGCATCCATGCGTCGCTTGCTGAGCGCGAGGTTTGTGGATTCTGTGCCGGATTGATTGGCGGTGCGGTGTTTTTGTATAGCTTTGTTTGATAAGCGCTGCACTGGATCTTAGTTTTTTAGTTTCTATCTTTTATCTCATTATTTGCGTCTTATTTCATTAATTAGTATCTATAAGTGAAGACCTATAATTGGTTTCTTGCTTTTATTAAAATGAAATTGTAGTAGTTTATAAGCTGTTGGTTTTCCATATCATAATAAAAATAAAATAATAGGTAACGCCTGTCGCCATACTCGTTAACTGCTAATGCAAATGCGCTTATTTGATTACGGGGCTTGTCAGAATAAAGTAGAACTTGTTACCTTTGTCTTGATGAGCGCATTCATATGCAGACTGCGTCTCGAGCTGAACGACTCGGGGAAGCACTTCTTGGGCATCACGCCGTACTTGTTCACCAGGTTCACGATCATGTCCCATTGGCCGCCGTCGTTTATAGGGTCCTGCAGAATAGTAAAAGCCGGGTATTCAATAGGTAATACCAGGGCCGTAGGTAGAGTTGAATTTAAAGGTGCTCCCTCACCGGGAGCATTCGCGTGTAATGTAACGTTGCAGATTCGACTTTGGGCATTACATTACAATACTACCTCCCTGACTTACGCTGTTTTTCTCCCTTACTGATGTAATGCTCGAATCTGTAACGTTACATTACACGCGAATGCTCCCGGTGAGGGAGCACCTTAAGGTAGGACAGCGGTGGTTAATCGTACTTGTGACTTGTGAGTGAGTGAAGCGATAACTAATTCTTCTCTAGCACTTAACTGCTGGGAGTGGGAGTGATAGGTAGATAATAGCATAACATTAACCGCTAATTTGATATGGTCTCGGGCAACATTTGTTTAGAAACACAATCATCACAGTTTCGAAACAATTTTACCGTATAAGAGTTTCTGATGATGAACTGTAGATATATACAGGGTGTAACGTAAAGGGTATATGGAGCCGAAGGGAGGGTGTTCAGTATTGGTAATTGAACAACTTTTGTTCTACGACTTCTCGATTTTCGCGAATTTATTTTCGACTTTTCATACATTTCGTACCGGTCAGCTGATCGATTTGTATGAGACAGTAATTTATTTTAATTTTTTATTTGAAAAGTCGTAAAGTAAAAAACAAAAGTTGTTCAGTTACCGATACTGAACGCCCTCCCTTCGGCTTCATACACCCTTTACGTTACACCCTGTATATAGCGTCTGAAGACCACACCCTCTGGCCATCAAATGTTGAGGAGCACCTTCAGCTGTTAGGACAGGACCTTGTATTCTACTTCTCATGTCATGGTCATATTCTTATAGATATATATGTAATACATTTGAGGAGGTGAATATCAAAAGGCGACATGTCCATGTCAGGTTTTTGTACAGTAATCGATAAAAAACGCTACATTTCTAGTCTTCTCTAATAATTTGACTTTAAAAAAAATATTTTGTCAATAAAACTTTTATCTTCAATTAGGTAAAAAAACTAGCGACATTAATTTATTTATTTAGCGGTTTTTACGGATCTACGTAAAAAAATAAAAGCAGGACATGTCCAGGGGCTATTACTGTTTTCAAAACGATCAAATCATACCAATCCCATGTCAGAGCGAGCGTGACGCGGACAGTGCTATTGCGTTGGTATAGCGACGTCTCTGTTCGGCGCTATGAAATGGTATAATTTCATTGTTATGAGAACGGGCTGGACATGTCACCTTCTAATTTTTTATGTCATTCGTTCCGTACCTTGAGCAGGAAGTTGACCAGGCGCCCCTCAAGCGTCTCTCCTTGCTTGGCTGTAGCTACGATGTTATTCAACCAGTAATGGGACCTCTCGATTTTGTCCCAGAAGAAAAGATAGCTGTGAAAGCAAAATAACAATTCTAAAAGCTTATCGACTACAGTTACTAGTCTACTACTTTGGACGAATTAACCTTCTTCTTCTTGCAGTGCCTCTCCACTAATGAAGGCTGGCCGTCAGCTCCGCGTATCTCCCTCTGTCTTGAGCCAGTCGGAAAAGCTCTTCGACGCTGGCTACCGCTGTCCACTCCCTAATATTGCGGAGCCACGATTTCTTCCTTCTGCCAACCCGCCTCTTCCCCTCAATCTTGCCCATCATTATGAGTTGGAGGAGCTGGTACCTCTCGTGTCTCAGCACGTGGCCGATATAACCCACTTTTCTACTTTTGATGGTGGTCATGAGGAGAAAACCATGTCAACCAATATTGGGGGGATGGTAATAATGACGGATGCCTAACCGATCAAAATGTAAATGTCTTCGCGGAATACTACATCAGCTCAATTGATCATTTCTTACATTCTCGAGTATTTCACGTATCAAACGTAGTGCTGCCCCGCAGTTGTCAGAGCCGTCGAGTCTCACTGACGACAGTGCTAACAACATGCCTAAATTATCACGGTAATGTGGCAGAGGGGGGTAAAGCACGGCCGCGTATCGTGTCCAGTCCATTGGTCTAATCGTCCAAGAGTACTAATAAGATCTCAAACGAGATTCGATCAAAGCAGATTAAGTGTAACACTTTGGAGAATGTTTATTATCTGCGTCGTAAGAGTTGAAATCGTACTGCATGTGTTACCTTTGATCTGCTCTTGTTCGTACTGGGGCCTTAACTGTCAACTATCATTATAGGCTGATAAATCTACTATACCTTTGCGAGAACTCGAACTCATCAATAGAGTATTTCTTCATGAATGGCAGTCGCATAACGTTGAGTGCAGCGAACAGCCAGCACCGTCCCGAGTTCTCCTGGTTGGTCACCGGCTTACCTTCTGATTCCACCTTAAATGTATATTATATGTGACATTCAGACAAATTAAAATCAGTCTGCAGTGATAGTATAATAATGAGACCCTAGTTCTATCGAATAGCATTATCAAAAACTGCAGAGTAATTGCATACTACTTGGTATGTTCTACAATGTTCGTAATTTTTATGATTTCAGTTTCGGTCATTAATAGGGAATTAAAATCCATGCAAGTAACATTTTAAGACCAAAACACATAAAGGTAGTGTGGCACAAGGGCGTCGCCAAGGTGCAGCTGCCCCCCCCCCCCCCCCCCCCTCCCCGCCGCCCCCCTAGAGTTTAGAAAAAATATCCAGCCAAATGCAAAGGGCATTTTGTAACCCAAAGTCCTTAGTCAGGCACCGGGAAGGCCATGAGGCGAGAGCGAGTGGGGAGACGAGAGTACTACTGTCTCTCCTATTCACTGCAGCTGCTGACGTTTCATTGCCATGGCCTGCCTAACTGCAATATTAATGTGTTTCGCTAGTGAGCAAGAAGTTACGATAGCAACATTAGCAACTCATGATGTCATTTAGCCAAATATAGGTATTTACACAGAAACACCTAGACCAAATAACAAATAACAGAAAAAGCCACAGGCGAGAATCCAACTCGCTTCAACCAGCGTGGCAGGCACAGAGTACGATAACACTTCCAGGGAAATGTGTGGTTAAATTATCTTATCATATATAGGTACTTTATGTTATCATTTAGGTATTATCACAATATTATCATTCAGCCTTTGCGGTTACAATTATTATGTGAATTAGTTGCTATTCGTGATATGTTATCTTTGTTTTATCCTCATTATGGTGCAGAGGATCCAGGTTCTATCACTGGCCTATGACGTACCTTGATGTTATAGACATGCATCGAGCTATCAGCTTTCCTTCTACTGATGGCCACTTCGAAAGGGTCAAACCGGGTGCAGACATTCTGTGCCAGTTCATTCTTAGGGTCGGCATAGAAGTCACTCCTCAGTTTGGTGAGGGTGTCCAGGCTTAGTGGTACTGGAAACAAAAGAAATTTAATATTTTTAATCAAAAATTACACGAATTTTCCTTCGCTCTCTATTGTCTAGACTTCTGTTACGGAGTCCCGGGTTCAAACTCCAGGTGGGCTTAGTATGAATGAGTTTTTCTAGGTTATCAAAGGTAACTAACGGTGAAGGAAAACCTCAAGACATTGTTTAATCTTATGAGATAAGACAGGTCTTAAAAACTGCAGACAAAAGGCTCCAAAGAGCAGAGACAGGCTGTCACCTGTCATGCATGAGGGATGAAGTTTGACACAAAGTGGACCTTATTAAAATCCTAATAGAGTCATTGGCTAGCCCATCATCAATCCATAACAGTCCACTGCTGGACATAGGCCTGCCAACTTGGTTGGGGGCATCCCACACCGTTCGTGGCCTCCATTGGTAAACTCGTCTACCCATGGGTAATTGGTTCTACGACAGATGTGACCAGCCCACTGACACTTAAGTTTGCTGATTTTAGTGCATATCCATAAACGTGAATTAGAGTTATTCCACCGTTTAGGCCTTCAGTACGTTATTACCTTAGCGTTTTTTAACTAAGTGTGACAACAATACAGTTTAAGGGAAGGTTTGACTAGGTTTATGAATGCACCTATCAGTAAAATTTAAGTATACTCTTATTCTCTGTGGGATAAACTCATTTCCTGGCTCGCAAGGAATACATGCGAGTCCATAAATTAAAAAAAAAACAGCCAAGTGCGAGTCTGACTCTCACACGGAGCTTCCATACAACGCAACTTACTTAACCCCATAACTTTGCTCTAACGAAAAGAGAAACTAGATTTACATACTCCTGATTAGTTGATCATCTGTAAATATAAGCTTGTAATAACAAAAAAATATTTTAGGAGGGATGTAATTTCAAATTTACAGTTATGGAATTTTTTCCTTTATTTGTGCTGTAAGACCTAGCTTCTAGCCAAATTTCATGATTCTAGATCATATAGGTTTTGAGTTTTTTGCGTTTTCATACAAATATGCGCCAAAATTCGACATAAACGGCTATATCTTTTGATTGTGTTAATGTAAGTTGATTTTTTCACAGCTGCAGACTTGAGTATTTGGTATACGTCCACACTTTTCTGATATATGGTCTAGACAGACAGACGGACTACAAAGTGATGCTACAAGGGTTCCTTTTTTTCTTTTGGAACCCTAATGTCAATACAAAATGTAGCATGCACAATACGCACCAGCCATATGGATCTTAGTCTGGTCTCCATCACTATGAGCTGTGCTGTGAGACTCCAGTTTGGACTGATTGACTGTAGTCTATAGTTTCTTAAAAACACTCACTTGTATTTGTAAGTGATACTTGGGATTGGGATGAATGTCTTATCAATTTTGTCAATACGAGAGGCGCTATTGCAGTAAATATTTTACTCATTTCATGGTGAAAATATTACGAATGAAACTTTCACACAATAATTTTCAATACTTATAAAGAAAATCTTTTTAGATAGGTACTTTTTGGCAGATGACTGAAAACTTTTTATTTAGTTTTGAAAAATGGAATACTTTAAGTTTTATTTTTTAATTAGGCTGTTACTGGCCAGTTTGATTAAAAGTTAACAGAAACAAACAAAGGACTAACAAGATGTTACGATGGTGACAAAGCAGGTTCTATCTTTGCTAAATATAGGTAGGTAACATTTCAAATACTTACCTATATATTTATTTTACCACAGTTTTGAAGATTGCAGATTGTGTTATCTAGGTTAGCTTTATTTTTCTGGGTATTTGTGGGTTATTTGCTTCACGTTAGCATATTAAAATTATAAATAGAGAAAAGGTTTGTTACTCACATGAAGAAGACATTGCAGCTGTCGATATTCTTATGAGCTGTGGTGTCCTACAGTTTGAAAACGCTGAAAAAACAGTTTTGCCTAACATTAAAATTCGTCACACTCACTACCTACGAAATCAGCAAAAATTTTAATTAATTTGCAGAAACATATTCACCGGCATACAAACAGGCACACAAGTGAAGAGTTGATTGATCTCTGTGGGTGTGAAGGAGAAATAAGTATAGCGCGTCTCACTCCCACTCGTTTCGAGTTGACATTCCAAAAATTACCCGTCATTTGGCGGTCATTGAACTTTGTAGCAGCTGACCGGTAGTTTTTTCGTGTTAACAAATTGAAATACATTTATTAAAGTACCAGAAATAAATATAGAAAACGTAAAATGTAATATAAATGTATATTATAAAGTTATTCTATTTTGTTACGATATGTTATTGGTTCGATGAGTAAAAAATTCTATGCTTGTAACGGAACGTAAACTTACGCGGGAATTTTAAACTTTGATACGAATTTCTTTTTATAAAACAAAATGTAAGTAAGTAAACTAATCACCATATCGATTATTTTTATTATCAACAAAAATGATCGCTTTTGAAACAATGGATAAAGGTATAATTATGATAATCATGAATCAAGGAACACCTTAGACACTTGGGAAAATCAATATCTCAAACAAAGAAATCCAGCTGTTTCAGGCGACACGGCTTGTTCGCGTTTTCGCGTGTTTCCGCATTGTGCCTAATTTTTTATGGGTCAAGGTTGGCAAAGGCCTAAGATTGAAAGGAATAATTGAGTTCAAACGGTAACCATGGCGTTAAAAGCTTACGAAGATGCTTGCACAAGAGCCGAATTGTTTGGCCAACCATTGCCTGATAGGGAAGACTTTTTGGAGAAAAATAAACATTTGGATGTTGTGGAGTTTGAGGAAGTGGAGATCAAGACTGCAGAGGTACGTAATTGATAATATTCACGCACAAACAAGTGAAAAAATCCGATTGTTTCTTTGACAATAAAAAATAGGAAAATTAATTTAACGACACTTCATACATTAAAATCCGGAGCCGGCCAGAGGTCACGAAGGATAACACAATGATAGGTACATCATATATTGACTCGAAGAACATTACACTCCTTTTATCGGCAGTCGGGTAAAAATATTATGAAAGCTACATTACACCACTATACAATCATTGATAGATGAAATATTATGGTGGCCATGTTTCAAAGATTTTTAGGCCTATGTTAAATTTTTTAAATTTAATTTTAATTTCAGAACACTGCGATGTTGGACGAAAACTTCAGAGAATCGTCTGGTGGTCTCGCCGAATTGAACACAATATTGGCTTCAACTCAAACTAAAATTAACAAACTAAAGGTACCTATTAGTTTAAAAGCGTAGCAATTATTTATTTCATCATTTTCATTCATTAATCTTGTTCAATGTAAAATATATCAAACATAAGCAAAAACATAAGCAAAAACTTAGGTAAGTATTTAAAGTTTTTACGGTTCGGGCACAAACAACTCAAAAATGAGATTCGATATCACGATCCATCGGGGACCCAGTGCCGATTAGTACCTAGACAGACAATCTAAGTATATTTTCGGATCCTCTTTTCTTCTTCACTGTTTTAAAAGCAATCAGGAAAAGTCCTATGTACCAACTTTTGAAGTTAAAAACAAACAAATGAGATAACCCAATAGTTTCATGATTTAGTATCTACCTACATGTCTACCTGAAAGTCAAACATATACGGCCTTGTATCGAAAGTCTTATTATTTTTGGTATTTTCTTACTATTTTCTTTTCAGGGCGTCTGCGGCAGCCTAACAAACTTCTTCCGCGTAAAACTAACATCAACAAAGGACAATTTATCTTATTCTAGCGACCCCAGCTACGTTGGGCAGACGAATTACGACAAAGATTATATTCCTCCCAAAATCGATGCTGGCTGTATAAACGAGGGCCTTGGCCCAAATCAAAATGATAAAGAATTCCCGCGCGCGGGAACATCTCAAAATGGCGGCGATATAAATTCTGCTTTACGGGATTTGGGTGCTATGCAGAAGAATGAAAATACGTCAGTTGTGAGCAAAGCTGCTGTGAGCGATTTGGGTAAGCAGATTATGAAGCAGACGAGCAGACTGGATCAGATGATTTCTCAGGCGGACAGGGCGGAGTCGTCTTTGCAGCATCAGAATAAACAGATGAGGACTTCTTTGCGATAATAATGTACTTATTGAAAGGGCCTACGGTCCTTACTTATTTTTCTTCCCTCTGTTCCAGAATTTCGTAGCAATAAAAACGGTTAAACGGTGGCTTAATTTTACAGTTGCTGAACTGAAACGCCGATTTTGTATGGCAAAAACCAGCATAAATCTACCACAGCCATAGCCTAACTTATTTGCGTTTAACGCTAGATACGAGCGACAGAAATGTCCCCATTGCATTGTATTAACTTTTTTTAGGCGGTCCATGGAACGATTTCGCGATGCGATGGTATTTCGCTTTTGTTTATAACCTCAGATCAATAAATAAGATCCTATCCTATTCCCTGATCTGAGTTTATAACCGACTTTCGAAAGAGTAAGAACATTGAGAGTCCATGGAAATGTATGTATTTCGCTTACAGCTAAAAGTCTCATTACTTATAAGCGACATTCAAAGAGTAGACGAAGACGATTCTCATTTTGGCGGGTTTGTATTTTTTTAAATATTTTTAACGAAAATTTGACGATATTTTGTTTGGTGCTTGATTAATTGATGTGCGTTTTAAACGATAAGGAATTAAATATATAAAAAAGCTTATTATGACAATACAAATATATTGTAGAAATGTTCTATACAAATTGTGCATGTAACTTATATCTAAGTACCTATCTATATTTCTAGAACTTTTCTCTACATTCTTGTTGTTCCAAATGTTCTAATATTAGCTATAAGATACTTAATACTTCCTAAGCTTATATATACCTACCTACTTCCTTCTTACCCTATGTAATACTTTTAGTTTATTCTGTGCATAGGTACCGACGTTGCTGATATTGGTTATATATCCTCTTGTATACTATGTCTGCATTTGTTTGTATATGTACCTACAGAAAGTGTAAAAAAACATTAATCGTTTGCACGAGTGATAATACATAGGTATTATATTTATCATTAACTTAACAAGTTTTGTCAAGAAATTAAGAATAAAATAACAGAATTAATAAATCAATTTATTACGATTATCTAAGTACAAACAATTTAATATATTTTCATGAAAAAGAAAAACAGTTATGTTTTACATTACCTACTAATTTTCATCTATCCCAAATCAGGCCAGAAGGTAGAACGGTTAGATCCAATTCGGGGTACAGTCGACAGCACATCCAGTGTAACACATGGCGTACTTTCCGCGAAGGATATGGCTAGATTTAGATCGATTTGATAGAGGTTTATTGCAAACGGATATTTTGTAGGATATAGGTAATATAAAATTGAATGTTTTATCATCGTGTATCACTTGTCCAGTGAACGTTATATTAAATTAGCATTGTGATATTTCGAACGTTGGTGTCAAACACTTATTTTTGTGTGTAGCAATATGTTGGTTGAATAAAGCTGTGATTAAAATGATTTTTTTAAAACCATTTACCTAATGTGCATTCACAATATTCCGTTTCTACCATTTTTTACTTTACATCATCATTCTTCTTCTTCTTCTCGTGTGGTTTAGTGACCAAACCTATTTGTCAAAGTTATTCAGGCCGCCCGTAGGCCTTTGACGTGGCCTAACGACTGCTGTCAAGCGACAACAACCGGGACCAACTGCTTAACGTGCTTTCCGAGGCACGAAGGGGCTCAAATGAAAGTGTCACTAACGGTCACCCATCCAGGCCCTGACCTCGCCCAACGTTGCTTAACTTGTACGATCGTTTTGAACATTTATATTGCCTCACTGCTCGGGCACAGACTTTCTATTACATCGAGGGAACTGGGGCCATGATCCACCACGCGGGTCCAATGCGGATTGGCGGATTTCACATGCCTTAGATTTTTTTTATTCTTCTACGGCGTGCAGGTTTCATCACGATGTTTTTCCTCACCGATTTGAGAGCACTCGGTTCTTGTTTTTCTTAGTTATAAAGATTTAATTGGATTTATTTCGATTATTTGGAGACCTCGAGAATATTATCCCAGCAAATTCTCTAGTAGATGACTCCTACAACTTCGAGTTAAAAGATCCAACAGTTAAAGTAGGAAGTCTGCCTTCAAAGATTGATCATTGTCTACGCAACTTACGCGAAATTATCTACAAACTACTTACCTGTGAAGTTGCGGCGACTCCCGCGCCGCTGCGGACAAAACGTGTTACTATTGCACTCGTTCCTCGGCACCGACCATTACTTACATATATGTATCAAGCTTATTTTAATCCATTAAAACCATAGTTGAAAGGGATACAACCTTTTATTGGAAATCACATCCTCAACAATCATGAACTTAAAAAATCTAGATATACCTATCTAGATAGTCTTTTGTACTTACCAGTACAAAAGACTAAATAATTTGAATAAGGAAACCTAGTCAATAGTAATTTCCCAGATCTATCCTAGGGCTGAAGAATCAAGTGACATTGTAAGTCACGCTGATAATCACGGCCACACAAAAACCGTGGCGTTCCAACCGTGAAATCGAGTTATATAAGAATCTGATTATTGTACCATGACCTGTCATTAGAGTTTAGTAGTCAAACTGTCGCGATGTTACTAGAATCACTCATCATTTGTCATCTAACAGTATTAACAGTCGCTAATCCGTTCCATAAGTACCCTTTCGTGTTTCTATTAGACGTTGGTAATGAAGAACTTGAAAAAACCAACACAGAACAAATTCGATTATCGATACCTGGAGGCTCTTTAGCTCTTAGATATCCTGCTATAGGAGACGGGGACACTATAGCTCACGTAAGAGTTAGTGGTATAGATTTTGGGACTGATCTTAAAGCGAATATCTACGACGGTGGCCCAGGATACAAATACGTAGTATTAGTATTCATGGGTAATCCGGGAGTGCCTTACGATGCTATAGTAACTGTTCAAACTATGCCTAGCGATCGATCTGTAGACTATGGTATAGAAAACTCTGAAAGTATGAGTGTGAATAATAATTTAAATGAAGATGATGAACCAAACGACAGTGCAGAGGAAACAAGTGATGAATCAGAAGAACATTACAATAAAAACGCTGAATTAATGCAATCTAGCTCTAACGTATACAATTACGCTCAAAATAAAGCGATTCAAAGTGATGATTATCAAGACAACAGTGAAGATTATGACGATAAGGATATTCATAAAGGATACAGTGAAAGTCCTGAACAAATTTATAATGATAAGAATGTAGAAGTAAAAGATTATATTGAGGAAGGTGATGAAGATGATGTGGAGGAGAATGAACAGTCTAATGAAGAAAAGTTTGACTCCAAAGAGGATTATCAAAATGATAATGATGGAAACGAATCAATGGATGCTACAGGCGATAAATATAGTGCAAATATAAATGAAAATGACGAAGAAAACGAAGTAAGAGTAGATAGTAACTTATACAATAAATATAAGGCTCTGAGGCCACATTTATATGATAATGTGAGGGTATATCCTCTAGAAGCACCACAAACCGATGCAAGACCAGTGTACGAGGAAGATCCGGTGGAATTAGACCAGATGTTCAATGACGAAGAAATTCATAATGATGCGGAGAAATATCAGGATTCGAATAACAATAACTATGTTGATTCTGATGAAAGTTCTGCTGTAGCTTATTGAATGAGTGATGCTAGTGTAAAATAAGTAAGTGTATTTATCAAATAAAATAGTTGAACTTTAAGGTGTTTATTTCTTGTGACTTTGGTTTATACCGTCAAAAGTAACTCAATGATGTATAAATAAATACTAAGAGAAATATTATTCGATATTTTCGTCACTTCAATACCAATCAAATGGCAATGGAAGTAAATTAAATTATTCCCATTTCACTTGCCAGGAATATGATTTTATATTTCTATTGTAACTATTGGTTTAATAAACTGAAACCTTGTCTGAAACTACTACACTTTGAACTTTGAACTAATTGCTCGAGGTCTATTATCGAACTTGGTACTCAATCACGAAACTTTCCTATTGCTTATTTGCCTCCTTGACTACAAAACGCCTGCGTTAAAATCAAAGCAATCATTTATTATCGTTTCATAACATAACTATTTTATTTTGCGTAGGCGTACACGAGTTGCTGAGATTTTTTATTATTAAAATCATGTCGAACCAAATGTATTAAGTTAAACATCCACGTGAACATAATTTGTTGTCTCAAGGCTTGCTAATGGCAGAAAACATATAAAGCTATCATCTCTGTGTGTGGTCTACAAATTATCAGAATGGAAATAAATGTCTTTGCCTAATAACGTCGTCGATGAGGTCTACACGTGTTTCTTTTAGGGTCACATAAATGTGATCTATCGAGTACTTAGAATCTATAGGTCTTTACTTGAATAATCTATGATTATAAATGTACCCACATCACTCTACGTATTGCTACCTAGGTACGTATCCAAGAGCTAAATTCAAATAGACAAAATTAATGAATTATTGATGGTATCTTTTTCATTGTCATGAATGCATTTGGTTATTGCATTGAATTGCATTTGGGGAGAAAATTGACCATTTCAACCTACTCGTATTTGCTTTGGATAAGGAACACTTTCGTTATTTCTAAATGCATTTTCTCGCTTGTATACGTGGCCCTCTAGGATCGTTTTATATTCTAGTTTTATATGCAACGTTTGCACTGCTCAAAAATGGACCGTTTTCAGTTAACATAATTTCCACCTTAAACTCTCCAGCTACAGTATGTAGCCAAACTTCCAGCTAAAATATATTTAAAGAATAAATATTACTAAAAAAAAGTATGAATACGTCGATGACAAATTTATGCTTTAAATATCCACATCAGCTTACGAAATAGTTCTTTGCTTAGCAGTAGATGAACATTGGCGTCCAACATATTTTCGACTTGTGCGACTTGTTGTAAATCGCATTAAATTACCTAAATCTGTTGAAGAGAAATTCGCACTTTGAAATGGTTAGTGCGTTTTACGCGACGATGGTAAAGTTCGAGCTCTGTGCTAAGCTGTTACTCCCTTTTGGTTGGCGGAGACAAATGGAGCGCCGTATCATAATAGTTAGTATAATAAGCGGAGCTGTTAATGCCGTTGCTTTTAATTTTATTTGGTACAACTAGACAGAGGAAATATCTAAGGCCTATTATGTTGACTGATGGGTGGCTATTTTTGATAACCATTGCTGGGTTGATATGCATGTAATGTCATTAATGAAATCTAGCAATGGTTTTTAAAAACGATCTTCATTAATATTACCATTTCTTACTTTACCTACTTGTAATAAATAAACCTGGCACCTGCCTCACGCCAGGCGCGCAGTGATGTTTGATTTTAATTTTAGCCACCCTGTATTTATCCAAACAAACAGCAGTAGGTCTTATTAACATCTGTTAAATAAAACAAAGAACTGCTAAATAAATCATATGTGTGCCCATGGTTGGTTAACCGTATCATTCGATTCGAAATTCAAATTGTTTTCAAAAATAGAACGTCGCTGGGGACCGTTGGAATAAATTGGTCCATGTTTCGACCGTTATTTTATGCCAACGTCAAAACATGGTCCAATTTTTATTCCAACTCTTTATTTTTCAAAAATCGATTTTCTAAAATAGTGGGGCCTAAACGGCTATGGATTTTGATGGCCGTTTGGCTAACCATGAGCCTAACCTGTTTAAATGTAACCTTCAATTGCAATGTATTTATAAGTTGCAGTTTAATGCACCAGAATTCTTGACATTACCGGTGAGGAGCTTGGTCTAATCCCGGACAGTTTACAAACATCAGGATGTTATGAACATAATATATGAATGAAACCGGCCGCTTACACGCGTTCCATTTTAATGACTGGCTCTGATTCCGTGTATCTAAAGCCAATATTCATTGACAGTTTTGAGTGCGAGTCGAGTTTGAGGTCGGTCTTACAACTGTCAGAATTCTCATTTCATACAATTTTGACAATCGTAAAAGCGAGCTCACGTAGCTTGCTCAAAACGTTACTTGCAATAAAGAGATATTGATTGACTGATTCTTCGCGGTCGGTTTCCTGAACTTTAGAAACCATACATATTCAATTCAATAACTATATTTTGTAACAGGAATAACATATTCAGGCATATTTAGGGCGAGGTTTGTTTACTTAGTCCAAATACTCATAAATCACACGTCTGCAGTGTAACGTTTTCTTTTATCACAATTTATTGTTTTGCCGTTAACATGCTTGGCCTGAATACTATTGTAGTTCAAATCAACAGTTGAGAAACGGTTTTGGATTAGTTACTTTACCACCCAGTGGCGTAGTGCTTGGTACAGTCGACAGCAGGGTGACCAATTGCAATTTCCGTCTTAACACCGTTGCACACTTACGACACTTACGTGCTTAGAAAATGCAATCCTGAAATGATGTTTTTATAAGATATGCTGCTGCGCTTTTTCTCCTCAGCGTTGCATTGCCACCTTTCCTTTGCACAGTGGTGTAGAAGTTAATTGTAAAAAAATGTTGACGTTCTATAATATATACAATGCAGGACCTATTGAAGTAGGTACATACCTACTTGCGATAATAAAATATATGAGTCTTAAATTATGCATATTATTTTTGACTGATGTTTTATGGGGTAGGTAGATACGATGAGGTAGGTAGGTAGATGTGACAAACTCTACAGATCAAATTTTGTGTCCAGTGACTTCAACGATACTACAGTAAGTATAAGTATAACATGGAATAAGCAGTATACCCAGTTCATCATCCAAACTTTTAGTATAAGTATCGTGTTTCGATTTCTCCACTGAATGGATCCCAATTAGAATTATATATTTTTGTTCATTATTATATTAGAATATTGCAGCGCACTGCACACATCACAACATTGCTCTCTTTATTAATATTTCGCCCTATATTTACCGCGGCGTTCATTACTCTCGCGTGGAGAGACATAATGGCGAGTTAGGTGTATGTCGGCGATATACAGGTATGCACTGAGGGGAATTTCTTTAGGGCCACTCTATATCGCAAGCGTCACTGTTACGCAGAGCATTAGTCAGTCGCAACCGCCTCGATGTCATCGCTGCTGGATTACCAACCTGAGGCACCTGTTATGTTTACTAAATCGACTATACCTACTAATTAAATATTAACAAAGGACACTAACACAAAATCGACCCTCATTGTTTGAAGAATAAACGTTTCAATTATTTTATACTACATTATGTTTCTTCACAAGCACTTTGTACTAACAAAACAATCAAGTCCAGTCCGTGGCAGTTATTATAGTTATTCAGATACTTTATGAGGGAATTTCGCTTTGGGAAAACTCTATGTATCGTCAAAGGAGATAGACCATCGCATGCCCACCCCTAATAGAGCTATACTGTTATTGAGACAATATTCATCCCATAATTTTCTACCTCGGTTAGATAGAAATTATACTGGGAAATTATTCAATTCATATTCACAAATAAATTGGGGTTTTCTTTAAATTTTGATTTTAAATTGTTTTAAATTTTTTACTTGTCATTAGGTTGATATTTTATTAAACACGCTATATTGCGCTATGAACTTTAATTTTGTATTGTATTCTCAAATCAACACCTTAAAAATAAAATCGCAGGTTGCACTACAAGTGTTACCTATATAAAGTGCTGTTGTGAGCAAAATAAAATAATGTCTTTAGTCTATCTGGCAATATAGGGGTTCCTAATTTTTAGCGGCCCCAGTTCGATTTCCCTGAATACTTTCCCGGGGGTCATGAAAACTGTAAATTCTCACTGAGACGTAAGTATGTCCGTTGGATTTAGCTCAGCAGTTCACATGAAAGGGTGTTAGTAGATTTGTAGTCCCGGGTTTAATCTCATTGTTGTGCAATTGTGGATTTTCCAGAGAGAAGTGGTAGTAGAGGTATCTACACGAAAATATGGACAAAAGGAAACTTCTCCTTATGCAAATACTCTTTTGATGTACATATTTATTTATTTATTTAAACTTATTGCATTGCATAGGTACGAACCGAACTTAATCAATAAAATAAAACAATCCGAGCTCTAATGTATCATATTAATTATTAACGGTAAGTATTTTTTTTATGATGTTTCAATAATTAATTTCAATAAATTAGTAAACCTACAAAAAATATTTTGTTTATTTGCGATAATAAATTCTATTTTGTTTTTACTTTACTATCTACCCTTTACTTTACAATTATGTATTTAGTTGCAACTTTTGTACATTGAATTTTAATTTTATTGTCCTAAAACCATTGATCTCCTATAAACAACTAGATACTCAAAGGTCTTACTAAAACAATTTAAAAAACGTCCAAATAAGGGTCCATTGTTAACGTCCAAATAATGTCCAATAAAACAAATGAGGATCCATTCATCCGTTTGGACCTTCTTTGCGCTCGGACAATTTTAGAAGGCAGACTGTGTATCTAGTTGTTTATAGGAAATCAATGCCTAAAACATTAATTAAGAGACAGCCACCACAAACCTTGACTTCTCTTTTTGAATGTTGGTATGAGTAAATACATTTACAGGAATAATGAAGATTAAGATGCTCTCATGAGAATATTTATAAACTTCACATGGCGGTGAATCACTGAGTATTTCTGCTTGCGGTTGAGATTGCAGCTAATTGCGCAGACTCAAAGGCGACGAACGGGCGGAAAACTGTTTCCACTAATTTCGGTAAGTTACACCGGCAAGAAAACGTGTGTAGTGGTGGGTTCAGAAGTGGGACCTTTTTAGGGCTGCCGGTCGACTTGCGCAATGTCAAATAAAATCAAATGACACTGCCAGATTCTGCCCCACCATCAACCTCATGATGAACAAGATAACGAATAAATGTAAAAATATCTCCGTTTTTTATTATTTTTTTTTAAAATTAAGTTTTGTACAAGTTGCGAGTCGAAAAAACAGCTTAATTAAGAATTCATAAAATAGTAAGAAATCGAAGCGAATTATTCAGTCTTTGTTATGATTTTCTACTACTCTCGCAACTCCTACTGATTATGATTATGCAATATGAAACTTGTAATAAGTCCCCAACAAAATGATATATGAGCTTCTTCTACAACAAACCTTGCTAAATCCGGAAGACTCTCCTTGCATACACCTGCTTCTTGGTTCACTGCACCTATATGCTCTCTGACTGAACCACATTAAACCGAAACCTGTGGTGTAGACTGAGCTTTATGGAGTTAAGTGTTATTTAAATATTTTATTGTAGGACATTCCAAAAAGTACATTGATCCAGGGTTCTCTTGAAAATGGCGGGAAACGACGGTTGCAAAATTATTTGATAATTTTTGTTTAATATCACGCTAAGTTAATCAGAAAATGTTCGCGAGTGACAGTATGGTGAATTTATTGGATAATTTGAGCAAGATCTGAAGTTTCAAGCTTTTATTAAGCTACAGGCTCGGGAGTGAACGTGACTGTCGAGCTGCTTCGTCCACAGTGATGACGCTACGGCGTCTCCTCTGGATGAAGACGTGAAGACGCGGATACCCAGGGTGAAGACGCTACTGCGACTCCTCTGGAGGAAGATAGAAAACTATTATATATTGAATTTTCTGTAACATGACATTGGCAAATGACGAACTGTCGAGTCCATTAATAAAATAAATAAATACATTGATCCACCAGAGGCGGATTAAATGCTGATAGCGCTCTATAGGCTAGCATGAACGTAGTATTACATTATCTTTGGGCTAGCACCTCATCGGCGTTCCTCTGTTTTTTTTTAAAACTTATATACGGACTCGGGCAAAGTAGGAGTACCTAATCAAGCAGATCTACATCTCTAAAGCTGGATTTAGAATCTCAGTCAAAACTCAAAACCTTGCATGCCACATATTAATTGGATAAATCGGAATTACCGTGTTATACATTTATTATTGGTCTACTCGTGACCATGATGGCTGCAATGCTGTCGAAATATCGAGACATCAATAACAAATGTTTAACACGGTAATTCCCGTTTTATCCATTTAATATGTACACACACCGTGAAAGTTAAAAATATTATTAAAAAGTGACTTTCATGCCACATTTTTGAAGCCCAGCAGCAGATGACATTGCTACGATTTCAGGTCAATGTTGTAGCGTTTTCAGCATGTTTTGAGATTCTATATTTCGTTTCAAAACTTCCACGCGCGTCTCTTTGTAAACTCGCGCCCTAGTTTGCCTTTAGGATAATCTGCCACTAATCTAACCCATAACGTTATCCCCGATTTTTATTAAGCTTGACGACCTAGCCGCGATTTGCGATCTGCGATCAGTTGAAACGCATGTCCCACCTCATTTTCTGCGTCGTTACCTGGAAGTAGATCGCAGGCCTCAGATCGCTACCTATCGGACGTTAAAATGCCCAGAAAATGAGGCGGGGCATGCGTTTCAACTGATCGCAGATCTTGGCTAGGTCGCGCGTGTGTGTGGAAGGCTTTATAGAAAAATGCTCAAGCATTTAATAGATTGGTCTGCATTGCCTCTTACGTATATTTTGTAACTAAGTAGAGTACTTCCCTGTTGTCAGCAAACTTTACCCAAATTACATACATCGCTCGAATTACTTAACACCTCAATTTCGGTAGAAGCGCGTAGACTAATTATTTCCTTAGAAATAACGCTGGAAAACCACAAAACACCTTTGTTAATTCTTGCCATCCTGGTAACAGGCACGGAGCTAGACTTCTTATTAGGGGGTCGTGCATTCGATCACATCAATGGTACCTACCCTTGCAATATGATTTCGACTCTAATGGCACCGGCAATAGCTACAAAGTCTAAAGTAATTTATTCAAATGCGGAATTCTGGGAACTGCACCGTGGGTTTCCGATGGACTGAAATTCATTTTATCCATAATGCCATAGGATCGAATATTCGTTGAGACACGCACACAGAATCCATTATTCAGTCGAAATTCAAGTGTCGAAAGAACACGTTCAAAAACTTCAGATACAATTTGACGGCACGACTCAGTGTAGACTTGTATAGTTCATCTTGATAAGTTGACGGCTGAAATAATTATATTATTATACTTATGTAGGTAGCCCCTTACCTCAACTTACCTAGTTCTGCATTACATCGTCTTCGGGGCGGCAACGGTTGTATCTCTTTTGGAGGTTGTAGATGTCTACACGCATTGAACACCTTACCAACAGGTCGCCCGCTGGTTTCTTATATTGTCTAATATAAGCTCTTATGTACATATGTAAGTTTTTATAATATTGTATGAACTGTCCAACTTGGTGCCTTGGTGCACCTGTAATGTTGTGACAGAAATTTGAAATAAAAAAATATATGACCCCCCACAGTGAGTCCGTCTCTGTATTAGTGATTGATGGAAGAAAACCGCCAAGGTCGTCATGGTTCGAAAGGCAATTGAAGACAGAAGTAAATCATTAACCTGATGACCAAGGAAGACTTGTAAAAAGGTTAAACAGTTACACTTTTTGTCACCCTTGAATTGAACACTTTTTCTAAGTTAATTTGTTGGGTGAAAAAATCGAGATAAACAATGACAAAAAATGTTTACGTCTATTAGTGACTAATAAGGAAATGTTAGGGTAGAAAATAGGTTTTACAATTGAAGTCAAGTGATGTAATATTATAAAATCAGAAACCCCGACTTCGTTTCTGGAACAACATGCGAACTACAACTTACCGAAATTGAATCACGTTATAAATAAGCATTTAAAAAATAGAAAATATCGTAATATTCATTTTGTAAATAGCTTTTTTAATAAAATTTATTAAATTGGAAGATATTATTTTTTCAAGATTGGCGGCGCTAGTTGGCTCATGGAAGGCCCTTAATAAACGTAACTTGTGCGCGTTTAGGAATCGGGTATCACGTGAGCAACGCAGGGTAGGGTCGACAGCAGATCAATGGTAACACTTGCAGTACGATTTCAAGTCTTACGACGCAAATAATAAGAACTGTCAAAAGTAAAAAGTGTTACCATTGATCTGCTGTCGACTGTACATCAGGCCACAAAGGATCGGGCATACCTACAGTAGGTACATACAAGACACCACGAGTTAGGTATCTACATGAATAGATAGAGTAGCGAGTAACAGAAACTCATAACATAATAATAGTTAAGGCGATGTATTTAACTGTTTTGCGGTAAAGGACGAAATTAATCGACAAATATATTTTTTAAATTTTACGAGTATAATTCACGGAGTTTGAATAAAGTCATTTATAAAACTTGTAAAACAGAGAAAACTCATGCGACTGACCTGGGAATCAAACCTGGAAGTTCTAGATCTATAACTAGTACTATACACCGAGCCATACAGAGCTTACTCAATTAAAGTGTTAAGAAAATATTTCGTCATATTTTATATATTGAATCATTTAATTATGTTTTGTAAATCTGTGTAATGGTATTTTCAATTCAATTTATTTATTCAGCTATTACAATTTCATTACAGAATAAATTCCAATGCGAAATTGCATCCATAAAATATTATATATTGCATTAACAAACTATTTTAGTCAAAAACTAATCAAACATAATCAATTATTAAATTGCATATACTTATATATTAAACATGTCAATAAAAAATTTGGATTTTGAGAGTTAAATAAATGAATTGAATTGGATTTTATCATTAAGGTGAAATTCTAGGCCCCGCTGCAAACAAAACCATGTCAGATCACGTTGGTTCTTAACTTTTTTTAAACTAGATGCATTAATTATGAATGAGTCAGTAAAACCTCCTTAAATCTCCATCCAACCGGCGATAAAATAACAGTGTCCGATACAGACTTGTGAAGAAACAGCTGGAACAATATTATGAGCAATCTAATAAATATTGCGACGAAAATATTACGTAGACAAACAGTCTTACAACGTAACCCTGGATACGTCGCAAGACATTGTTATTATTGATAACCTACCTACTTCATAACAATCATTCCCTTAGGAAATGGTCCATTAGACAATTAAAACGGTTCCACTCGTGTAGGACCTACACGCGTGTGACGTTTCAAAGGGCACGATAATAAGTCACACCTGGGGTTCTCTTGAAAATGGCGGGAAACGACGGTTGCGAAATTATTTGATAATTTTCCTTTTAATGTCTACAGGGACTATTTTGTGTTTAATATCACGTTAAATTAAGCAGAAAATGTTCGCGAATGACAGTGCGGTGAAGTTATTTGATTATTTATGCAAGATCTGAAGTTTCAAGCTTTTATCAAGAGTTTCCGCTACAAGCTCGGGAGTGAACGTGACTGTCGAGCTGCTTCGTCCAGAGTGATGACGCTACGGCGTCTCCTCTGGATGAAGACATGAAGACGCGGCTACCCAGGGCGAAGACGCTCCTGCGACTCCCCTGGAGGAAGATAGAATACTATTGAATATATTGAATTTTCTGTAACATGACATTGGCAAATGACGAACTGTCGAGTCCATTAATAAAATAAATAAAATAAGTCACACCTGTATGTACAGTCGACAGCACAGCGACCTACACAAAATAATTACAATCTAGACCCTTACAGCGTACCGTGCCAGTTTGTTACACTTACGATATAAGTAGTACAGTCGAAGACAGAGATAAGTGTACAGGGGGCCTCAATAAGGATGAGATTTTCTCAAGAACTACTGGACTGATTTTAATAATTCTTTTACAGTACATAGTTTTAACTTTTATATATATAACAGTGAAAGATTTATTGCAATAGGTCAAGTAGTTTTTGAGAAAATCTCAACCTTATTAACTATACTGTACAATAGCCAAGTGCGGTTTATAAGAAACCATGAAGAGATTGATGGACGTAGAAGAAGCGAAGGTATTGTGCCAGGATCGCAGCAGACTGAAGTCCATCGTTTCTACCCCTACGTGAAACAGGCGTGAATAAGGCATGATATCAAAATCGTAATAATCCCTTCAAACAGCTATCGATTTATTATAACTTTCCCTTTACGTAATAGAAGCTCTACCTACCTCTACATAAAAAATCTAGAGTTATGAAAGGTTCCCCTTGCCCTACTACGTAACCAAGGACTCGCCTATTTACGCAGTAATAAGAATATCAACTTTAAGTTTTAACTTTTATCTATCAAACAGTGAAATAATTTTTGCAATAGGTCAAGTAGTTTTTGAGAAAATCTCAACTTTGAAAACTCTTCTGTACACCTTTCTCTGTGTTCCACGTAGGTACTAGGTTGGTAGGTACTACCTTGAACATAAATCAAAAGATCCTTTCTGTACCTACTCTATGGACCCTTGATATCCGGAATAAGCACAGCGAGCTTAGGAATAATTAGACATTTATTTACCTACTTTTTTAAATGCACCAACCGTAAAATAAATAAAAATAATTATCACAAAAATAACAATTGAAAGAAATATGTTAATAAAAAACATATTTCTATTATTTATATTATTTATATTTATATTTTATATATAATATGAACACCATCGTTCCTGGCGTATGATGTGATTATGTGGGCATAATAATTTAGCCACGGAAATTGATATTTTTTTTCGATATCATAATTTGTGAAGATTTTGAATTCGTAACGTAACCCGTAACCATGACACCGAGAAGACCGCCCCTGCGTTATGTCTTGTTATCATCACAATAGACAACAATTTGCAGGCCAGGAAACCTCAGTTTCAAAAGCAATTTTCTACAAATTACTCGCAAAAACTTTGCAAAGCGTCTGAAAATTGCTACTTAGTGAAAATGTTTTTGCAGTGCTTTATTTGTGACGAGTGAAGTGTTCGATCATCTTTTTCATATATTTTTTATATATAATTAGCTTTATAGTGCTTGTTTTTCATAATTTTTAGGTGTATTTTATATTATTACATATAGTTTCACGAGTAGTCCCGACCCTATGGCTGACCGGAATGTGAGCCAAAGCACTTTGTCTCTGGAAGTACCAATAGCATGCAATGAATGCTCCCAACCTCGCTATTTTAAATCGTCGAGAGGTTTAAAAATCCATATCTCTAAGGTACACAAGAATACTAGTGGCCCCGTCACCAACAACGATCAAGTACAGGTAGGCTCACAGAGCATAAGCAACAATCACGTCCCAAATCAACCTTTTTGGAGTATTTTATCTAAATGTAAACATAATTTGCCTGTAGTTAAACGCGTTCCACGAGGCGCCCGTATTCATGTAGCCCAATGCCTAACTGCCGATATAAAGAAAGCAGTGGAGGAGAATTCAGAGCGAGCTTGGGAGCATTTATTGACTTTCCCCTTCAGAATTTTACATGTACCCCGAATTCAGACAGACTCAACATCTTTGACATCTAGAATTAAGAAAAATTGTTCCAAAAACGCAGAATTACTACCCGTTTTCAATCTTGATACTCCCGGAAAGACATTTTCAAGTACTCGTGTGTCTTCCGTGCCCTATCACTTGATTGAAAACAAATTAAGCGATGGAGATATAAGGGGCGCGTCTCGTTTGCTTTTTTCCAGCGATAAAGTTGCTCCTAAATCTGCAGACACACTTTTAGCATTGCGTTCTAAACATCCACCTGCAGCAACACATACCAGTCTCCCCGCGCCACCTGATGATGACCCTCTTTCAGTCACAACCGAAGATGTTTTGGATGCTGTAACGTCGTTCCAGAGTGGCTCCGCTGGCGGACTCGATGCCCTCACGCCGCAGCACCTTAAGGACTTGACCGGCGGTGGCTGCGGCGTGGCTGGTGAGAGCCTAGTTGTTGCTCTGACAAATTTGGTAAACTACATGTTGGCGGGTAGTGTCAACAGCAATATCACAGACATTTTGTATGGAGCAAACCTGTGTGCGCTTACAAAAAAAGATGGTGGCATAAGACCTATTGCTGTTGGCACTACTTACCGCCGCCTAACATCCAAAATTTGCTGTCGAGTAAAGAGCAACATTCTGTCGCAGGAATTTCAGCCAATCCAACTCGGCTTTGGCTCACGCGGCGGCTGTGAGGCAGCTGTACATGCATTGAGAACTTTCTTAACGAACAATGGTGGCGATGTGTTGCTGAAAGTGGATGTTAAAAATGCTTTTAACTCAGTCGATAGGAGCACCCTGTTGACAGAGGTTAAAAATAAAGTTCCGGACCTTTTCAAATTTTTATTCCAGTGCTATGGTAAAAATTCAAAATTAATCTACGAAAATGACCTCCTATCGTCTGAAGTAGGCTGTCAACAGGGTGATCCTCTCGGGCCGGCTATTTTCAGTCTCGTGATTCACCCTATCATTAAACGTCTCGAGTCAAAATTTAACGTTTGGTATTTGGATGATGGAACTCTAGGAGGCGACGCCAATACAGTGTTGAAAGACCTATCCTTCATCATTTCTGAATTTAAAACCATTGGCTTAGATCTAAATTTTAACAAATGCGAATTATTTTTGTCGGACTCATGCACTTCCAAATCTGAAATTAAACAAATGTTTGATGCACTTGCACCAAACATCAAAATTATCGACTCTAGTTCGCTTCGTCTCCTAGGTTCTCCTATTCTCGATGAGTCTATTTCAGATTTTATTGAGGATAAAATTCAAAATTTTAGTGAAGTTTCGGATAGACTTTCAAAAATTAATACTCATATGGCCTATGTCATCATTAAATTCTGCTTATTTGTGCCAAAATTTACGTATTCATTGCGATGTTGCCAACTGTGGAATCACCCAGATCTATTACACAAATTGGACAGCATCGTAATGAATACGCTCACCACCATTCTCAACATCCCTTTGGACGATCGTACCTGGTGCCAGGCATCTCTACCAATTCGGTTGGGGGGCCTCGGCATCAGAAAAATTTCCTGTGTTTCATTACCCGCATTTTTGTCCTCGGCTATAAGCACACAAAAATTAGTTGACTCGATTTTGGAAAAAAGTTTAAACACCACCGTCATCTCCTTCGTAGCCGAGGCCATGAATGCCTGGAGAATAGCCTGCCCGAGTACAAGCCTGCCCAAATGCCCTTCCTCGCAGAAACAGTGGGACGGCCCGCTCTGTGAGTTGGTACGGAATAATCTTTTAAATACGTCCACCAATCTCACGGAGCGAGCACGTCTCATAGCTGTCTCTCGCTGGGAATCGGGCCTTTGGTTGCAGGCTCTTCCATCTAAAAATTTAGGTACTATTTTGGATAATAACACCTTCCGTTCAGCCGTATCCTTACGTATTGGTGCTCCGTGTGTAGCACCACACAGGTGTGCATGCGGAGACAAGGTCGACCGCCTCGGCCACCACGGACTCAGCTGCAGCAGGAGCGCGGGCCGCATTGCTCGCCACAGCGCAATTAATGATGTCATTCGTCGGGCCTTCGGAAGTTCCAATGTCGCCGCCGTATTAGAGCCGAACGGACTCATGCGCGACGACGGAAAAAGGCCTGACGGAATGACACTCATTCCATGGAAGATGGGACGGCCTTTGGTGTGGGATGCCACATGTGTCGATACACTGGCGCCGTCCCATCTTCCTGAAACGTCTCAAAGGGCGAGTGGCGCTGCTGTAGCGGCTGAATTCCTCAAGCGGCGCAAGTATTGTGGTCTCGACAGAGGCTACATATTTGTGCCGTTTGGGGTAGAAACGCTGGGTCCGTGGGGGCCGGGAGCGATGGAGATCTATAAAGATCTATCGGGACGGCTCGTGGAGTCCACACGTGACCAAAATGCTGGCCTGTATTTCGCCCAAAGAATTAGCTTGGCTATTCAGAGGGGAAATGCCGCCAGCATTTTGGGCACGCTGCCGGACAACGGGGATCGGTTGAACTATCTGTAATGCAAGCCATTCAGATAGTTCAACCGACCTATTTTGTACATATAGTTTTATTTTAGTTTAGTTATATTTTAGTAAGTATTTTTATTTTTAGTTTAATATTGTAGTTTAGTAAGTTAGTTTATATTTCTAGTTATTTTAATAAACTGGTATTATAAAAAACCTACGTACACTTGCGTCATTGTTATTCACATACGATGTACAGAGACCTGTCGCCTCATACAAATTGTTATCATAATGAGGCACGCACGATATTGCATAAAGCCTAGACAGCATGGATATGCTTTTACAGGAATTGACATACATAACATATTACTTATAGTATAGGTATCTACCGAAAAAAAACATTACCCTCCTCGTTCCCGCAGTCGAGTAGACACATTTATTAATATTGATTATAATATTTAAATAATGCTTTCCGAATACTCGTAACAATTTATATTAGGTGACAACCCTCTGTCTCACTTAAGAGAAAATGAATTATTTGCACACGTGTTAAATGATCAATTTATTAATTATTAAAATGTATAGAATTGTATAATTTATTACTGACAAGACAACATATTATTACATATGCAGTATTTGTGACTAATTTGTCTATAAAATGGAGTCAGATAGAGATAGCTACAGTATTTAACTTCATTACTCTTGAGAAGAAACAGACTTACAAAATGCGTGGCACAATCGTTTTCGGTCTGATGTTTGCTCTTGCTGTAAGTTGAATCATATATTTACAGTTTTATTATTGGACTTGACATTTAATGTCATTTGCCAATGTCAAGTTAAAGACTGCTTCGTCCAGAGTGATGACGCTACGGCGTCTCCTCTGGATGAAGACATGAAGACGCGGCTACCCAGGGTGAAGACGCTACTGCGACTCCCCTGGAGGAAGATAGAAGACTATTGAATATATTGAATTTTCTGTAACATGACGAACAGTCGAGTACATTAATAATAAAAAAATAGGAGATATCTTCCTTTCTTCCTCCAGCCAGAGGGATAGCCTAAATTAAGGATCCTAAGAGACACAGCGTCGTCGACGCGACGTCCTGTCAGCGTCCGCGCTGCGTCTACGCGACGCTTGCTTGCCGGGCCGTCGCACCAGCGGGCGGCGTCTTTCGATCATTGTCATCCTTTACGAAAGACGCTAGTGTAGGGGTCTCTGAAATGACGCGATGCGACTCTGTCGATGGCATCTAAATCTAAATTAAACAGTCGACGTGTCGGTCTAATTGCCGGCTTCAAGAATATAAGTGAGTTATATCCGTTTATGAGAGCTCGGTGGCTTAGTGGTTGGGTCAATGGACTTGCAATACGGAGGTCCCAGGTTCGATTCCCAGGTAGGGCAGCCATGTACCAATGAGTTATCATCGGATTTTCGACGGAAAAACTTACGTACTTCAACCGAGTGCTCTCAAAACGGTGAAGGAAAACATCGTGATGAAACCTGCAGGCTGGATGTAAGGGAAGGTTTGTGCCCGAGCAGTGGGGCAATATACCTAAAAATAGACTGATGATGATGATGATATCCGTTTATGCATAATAATCTAAATTAAACTGTTACATGACTCCATAAACAGCGACAAATATTCATTTTGCAGATCATGAGCACCACCGCTTTTCCATCTTGTAAGTATTGAATTTTCTTATCCAAACTCTACATTTTTTTTCTAATGAAATCATTCCGTTTTTCTTACTGTAGTAATGTTTTTGTATTCTCATTATTTACTAAGTATTGCAATTTATTTTTCAGTCGGCAAGTTTTTACGTAAGTACTAAAAACATTCCTTTGACCAAAGCCAGGTTCAACTAGATTACATCACCTATTTTCATGGTGAAACTACAGTGGCTCACTTTAGATAATGACGCCTAGTGAAGTGGGGCCTATATGGCGTATGAAATAGACAAAATGGGCTACTTGCCAATCTCGCGAGATCGCGCATGATTTTGGGTGCAAGATTGATTTTGCAAAATTAGTGCGAGATCTCGGTATTTCAAGATCTCGGTATACCGAGATTGCATTCCGTACTACCTACTTACTACAAAATTCTGCCACAAAATAAAATAAGTAAACAAATATATTTTTAAATTGAAAAACAGTTAAGTATGTTAACCGTCACAAAATAAAAAAAATTCCTATTTCATTTGTACAGCTGACAGCAGATCAAGTGTAACACTTTGGTAGCTAGATTGTGTGCATCCGAGTTTTGTATTAAGGGCCTTCCATGAGCCAACTAGCGCCGCCTATCTTTGAAAAATAATATCTTCCAATTTAATAAATTTTATTAAAAAAGCTATGTACATGATGTTTATTACGATAAATACTATTTTTTAATGCTTTTTTTATAACGTGATTCAATGTCGGTAAGTTGTAGTTCGCACAATTGCGAAAAACGGCCGTTTTTGGCACATTTGACAACTACAACTTTGCTTGTCGCAATTATGCCATGTATTGTATATAAAAAAATAATGTTTATAGTAATAAAGATTGTGTACATAGCTTTTTTAATAAAAAATAATAATTTGTGAGATATTATTTTTTTAAGATTGGCGGCGCTAGTTGGCTCATGGAAGGCCCTTAAAAGTACAAAAGTATAAATATGTATAAGACATGAATGTGGTGGAGAAAATTAATGTACAACAATATTGTTTTCCAGCTAAGTCTACGGATGTATGTGATAGTAAGTATACATTGTATTTATGTTACAAGCTGTATAGTAAAAAAAATATTTTCAAACACAACGCCATAAGACTATTCTAAATATTAAAAAAATGGAAACAATTTCACCACCCACAACAACGAGATCCCTGGTTCGAATCCCGGCCGTGGCGATTTTTTTTCTCCTTTATAAAATACATATTTTCTTTTCAGAAATTCCAGTAAAGGATGACTGTGAGCCTGAGCGTACGTATTTTCACTTCACTTTATACTGCAATTAAGGCCGAGGCTACAATACAGTCATAAAATATTGTTTTCTCAATTTCTTTGAGATTCAGAGACATCATTGAGCACGAGCTTAGATTGATATTATAGACAGAATTTAGCAAGAGCTTAGCGTAAGCTATCTTTTACAACTGTCAAAATCTCACAGTTGTAAGACCGACACCGAACTCAACTCCAAGACGCACTCAAAACTGTCTATGAATGCCAACTAGCGAGCTACTGTGTCTTACTACTGTCAAAATTCAATGACATTCGTAAGATAAGGGCGCACTTTACAAATTAAGATGTTTTTCGTATTGTGAACTAAATTATTTATTAATTTTTAGCTGAACATCCCCCGAAGAAAGAGGAATGCCAGCGTATGTATCTAAGAATATACAATTTATAGTTTTGCAATGTGTAAAATCTTTACCTAAAATAATCGATACTTTTTTCAGCCGAACCACCGGTAGAGGAATGCAAACGTAAGTATACATTGCAATAATTTTATATGGTTATATTTCATTTATTAGCTTTTATGTTTTCTCCTGACAATTGTAGTAATTCTGGCGTACGTTTGTTTAAAACTAACCAAAGCGTAAAAGTGGGGATTGACATGAATATTCGCGGATTCGCCAAAAAACCGCCAGCCGCCAGGGGGCTGAGCCGCGTCGTTTTTTACTAACCGTCAATGGGTTCTCTTGAAAATGGCGGGAAACGACGGTTGCAAAATTATTTGATAATTTTTGTTTTATTGTCTACAGTGGTTATTTTCATATAAATTAATCAGAAAATGTTCGCGAGTGACAGTATGGTGATTTTATTGGATAATTTGAGCAAGATCTGGGGTTTCAAGCTTTTATCAAGAGTTCCCGCTACAAGCTCGGGAATGAACGTGACTGTCGAGCTGCTTCGTCCAGAGTGAGGACGCTACGGCGTCTCCTCTGGATGAAGATATGAAGACGCGGCTACCCAGGGTGAAGATGCTACTGCGACTCCCCTGGAGGAAGATAGAAGACTATTATATATTGAATTTTCTGTAACATGACATTGGCAAATGACGAACTGTCGAGTCCATTAATAAAATAAATAGTCGTCAATGTCAGATTTTTGGCGAAAATTAGTACATAAATTTCGTTCGTGCAGGCTTTGACAGGACAAAAAAGGCCAGCCGGCTAGCCCCCCAGATGGAACCAGCTGCTCGGTGCGCTGTACTGACATGTCGAATATTCGACTTCACATCGAGCGAATATTCATGTCAGTCGCCACGTAAACAGATCTTAAAAATGCTGCTTCCCTTTCCTACGCTAAAAGTATAAAAAGGATGGCGTTACATTTAGAACTGTCAAAGTTATTAGAACTATGACAGTTCTTTTCTTATTGGAAAACACTATTTAATTTTACAATTTACTGTCTCGAACACTTTACAACTCTTTTTGATTAAAATAATTGGTACTTTATAGCTGAACCGCCGAAAGAAGAGCATTGCAAGCGTAAGTATTTTTTTTTAAATCTTTTACCGCCCTTTGTGCTTTGCCTCGAATTTATCTCTCTTTGCAAACTTTACAATTTAAGTTTATAATATTGTATATTGAAGTAAGCTTTTCCCCACATGTGAGAAATTCGCAAAATTTTATATAATTAATGAACAAAAATCATTCATTCCACTTTTAGCAAACACAATTGAGGAATTCAGTATTTAATTTCATAATTTTATAGCTTAAACACTACAAAATTAATAAAAAAAAATTGTACTTTATAGCCGAACCGATAGCAGAGGATTGCAAGCGTGAGTATTTTTATTTATTTATTTACATTTAAGTTGTAGGTGTTGTTCCAGTACTTACATTTCGGTGTCTCTCTAATTTATACGAACTAAGATAATTCACTGCTTTTACCTTATCCTCAGAATCTCTCACAAATTATGGTACTCGTATGTGTCGAACAATGTACAATTTTGAACTAAAATAATTAATTAATATATTTCATATTTTATAGTTTAATACTCTGCATATTTAATTTTTATTACTTTATAGCCGAACCGATAGCAGAGGATTGCAAGCGTGAGTATTTTTATTTATTTATTGACATTTAAGTTGAATGTGTTGTCCCAGTTTATATTTCGATGTACTTATCTCTAATTTATACTTTGAACTAAGATAATTCACTGCTTTTACCTTATCCCCAGAATCTCTCACAACTGAAATTTTACAGTTTCGATATGGTATGTGTCGGTCGAACAATGTACAATTTTGAACTAAAATAATTGATTAAATACTGAATTGTATTTAATTTCATATTTTATAGTTTATTATTTCGCACATTTAATTTTTTTTTTTAATTTTTAGCCGAACCTAAAGAAGAGGATTGCAAGCGTGAGTATTTTTATTTTTTATTGACCTTTAAGTTGTATGTTTTGTTCCGGTATTTACATTTCGATGTCTCTCTAATTTATACAAATTTGAACTAAAATAATTCACAGCTTTTACCTTATCCTCAGAATCTCTCACAACTTAAATTTTACAGTTTCGATATGGTATGTGTTGATCGAACAATGTACAATTTTGAACTAAAATAATTAATTAATATATTTCATATTGCATAGTTTAATACTCTGCATATTAATTTTTTATTACTTTATAGCCGAACCGATAGCAGAGGATTGCAAGCGTGAGTATTTTTATTTATTTATTGACATTTAAGTTGAATGTGTTGTCCCAGTTTATATTTCGATGTCTCTCTAATTCATACTTTGAACTAAGATAATTCACTGCTTTTACCTTATCATCAGAATATCTCACAACTGAAATTTTACAGTTTCGATATGGTACTCGTTCGTATGTGTTGAACAATGTACAATTTTGAACTAAAATAATTAATTTCGTCCACTTTTTTAGCTCATCCGAAGCATCACCCGAAGGTCGAGGAATGCGTTGGTAGGTATCTAATTTTACAACTTAGGTATCTAATTATTGTACCTTGCCATTTTACGATCTACATGATACCAACCCCTATTTATATTAATAATAAATAATTAAGTAATTTACTGTTTCGCTTTGCTTTCCGTAAACAGCAAAATCATTAAAATCACAGTCAATCGTAAACCAGGCGAAGCCATTTTGAAAAAAAATCACTTTATTAATTTATTTTACAAATTTCAATTAAGTAATAATAATATTATCTTTGTAAAAAAAATGGACTAAAATAATTCATTATTTTTAGACGAAGTTCCCAAGAAATTCGAAGAGTGTGCCGGTAAGTTAATTTTAATTTATTTATTTATTTATTCTTGCCCTTTTTAATTATACTACCTTTTATTTATAGGTACGGATAACAGCAGATCAATGGTAACACTTACTAGTACGATTTTAAATCTTACGACGCAGATTATAAGAACGGTCCAAAGTGTTACACTTGATCTGCTTTTAGTACCTATTATGATATGCTAATTGTCGGTCCTCTACTGATGTCGGTCCGATTGGATGTAAGTGTAGAGTCTTTAGAAGGTTGGAATGCTAAACTGACAGATAAACGGGTTCGATCCCCAGGTTGGCCATTATCAAATTCGAAATTTTTCGTTATAACTTACTATTTAATATTATCGAGAAGGAAACCTGAATAGATACAATACAAGGATTCTTGTATGTGTGTGAATAAAATAGAAAACCAGTATGATACGCCCTATGAATGCGATTATTCATAAACCTAGTTAAACCTCACTTCCTTTAAATCGTGTTGCTATCCCTTTCACACTTCGTTAAAAAGGGTTAAGATAGAAAGGGACAGGGGGTTTAAACGGTGGCGTAACTTTAAATCACGTTTGAATACGCGCCTAATAGTATTACCTTTTGTTTCAGATGAAGTTAAACCCAAATGTAAGTATTATTTGTAATATTTTTACAAATTCAAAGAGTCATAGTCAGCCGAAAGGCTCTTTATAGATAATAAATAGTCATATATTAAGATTTGTATGAAAATACCAAATACCAAAATTAAATATCTATTTAAGGGCCTGCCATGAGCCAACTAGCGCCGCCAATCTTGAAAAAATAATACATTTCATAAATAGCTTTTTTAATAAAATTGATTATTTTTTAAAGATTGGCGGCGCTAGTTGGCTCATGGAAGGCTCTTAACCCGATCCCGGAACTTTGGATCCGGAGAATATAATATTTTTTGAGTTAAAGTAAAAATTATGTACGAAATAATTTTGTATAATATAAAGTGGACGATGAGTGTGTGATGACCCTTAAGCTATAAGATATTTTATATTGTTCCAGGCTAAAAACTAACGCCTTTGGGATTTTTGCTGCTTTGCTGCCAACGTATGAATAAACATACTTATGATAATTGTTAAGTCAATAATAAATTATAAGCAGCGAAGTTACTTTTTTATATTACCTACTTCTGATCCTTTTATTTTATAATATTTTTAAAGACCTTTCGAATGATATAGGTCTCAAGTTGCTACAACGTGGGTACGTTTTGACCCATCGTCTTTGAACTAGGATAATTCTCTGATTTTACCTTATTCCCAGAATCTCTCACAACTTAAATTTTACAGTTTCGATATGGTATGTGTTGGTCGAACAATGTACAATTTTGAACTAAAATAATTAATTAATATATTTTATAATAACCTAGCGTAATAATAACGTAAATCCCAGGAACTCATGACCACCATCAAGAGGAGAAAAGTGGGTTATCTCGGCCATAGCGATTACGATAACGATTGAAGTCGCAGTCACCCCACAGGCCTAGCTAAGTGACTTTTTACTTTCGTTAACGCTAGTAGAATAAAAGAAAAAATATGGGATTGACATTTGAAAACGAAAAAACAATATCAACCCCATACATTTTCCGTTGATGTATTTTTTATTCTACTACCATTGATCTCCTATAAACAACTAGATACACAGTCTGCCTTCTAAAAATGTCAGAGCGCAAAGAAGGTCCAAACGGATGAATGGAAAAAAATGAAAAGCAAAATCATTTGCTTTATTGGACATTATTTGGACGTTAACAATGGACCCTTATATGGACGTTTTTTAAATTGTTTTAGTAAAACTTTTGTGTGTTATAATATATAAACGGATATCACTCACTTATATTGTTGAAGTCGGCAATTAGACCGACAGTTTCAACCGATATCGACGGTCTTTTTCAAGGTGAGCGCGCCACGCAAGCGTCGCAGGTGACGTTTCTTCGCGCACTGAAATCGAAATCGGTCGAAACTGTCGGTCTAATTGTCTACTTCAACAATATAAGTAAGTGATATCCGTTTATATATAATAATTTGTAGTAATGGCTCACTATAGTTTTAATTCTAAAACCTTTGTGTATCTAGCTGTTTATAGGAGATCAATGTCTACTACTGATTTTTATACACCTACAAGCATTTTACAAAAACATTCATGGAAATGTTCTAGAAAAACACAAAACGGGTTTTGGGACCTGACAGATGTTATTTTTCAGGCAAATCAGGTTGAATGACACAGTTTATATGCTGAATAAAGTATCTGATTCGCGATGTTCCGTATTGAATACAAATACAGAATAAATACGAGACAGAGTTGATCGTTTTGCGACTGAAACTAAATACTTTTTTTTCTATATTTATTTAGGGATATTTGTACACATGATGACAATGTCAATCCCATAGTAACTATTCTAACTAACTCATCTATATCAATTTAAAAAAAAAGCGAGAACAACATTTTAGCTGGGCCTGAAGTTGGCTTATCCGTGAAATATACCTACATCTAATTTACATAAACCTAAACTATATTTAATAATAATAAAAAAGTACCTATTTACAAAATATTTACATAATAAGCATATCGCCTATGTCGCCCCCATGCGGCAGGGTTCCCAGGATGCTGGCGGCATTACCTCGCTGAACGACTAAACTCAGCCGTTATACCTAAACTATTAATAATATGCTATCTTTAAGTCGCGTACCGGACACATTCCATCACAATGTTGCAAGTCTTCCTTGCTCCCACAATCTTCGCAGTTAGGAGATTCAACTTTGCGCATTAAGAATGCAAAAGATTTCGATGGAATATGTCCGGACCGCAATCTATGTGCAGTAATAATGTACTGTCTTCTTATCTAAAACTAAATACCAGATCGTTATAGACAGGTTGGAAACGAAAAGTGACAACATATCACTCGATTCCGAAACTATACCTACAGGATGTTTTAGTAAGTAAATATGTATCTGTCGTGGTCATATCGTTAAATTGAACATTTCATGAAATAGTCGACCATTTCATGAAATGGTGGCATTTCACGAAATCGTCAAATGTCTATTGGTCATTTCATGAAATAGCTTGGCCAGATCAATGAATAGAAAACGTTTTACGATATGTCCAACAAACGCACGGCTATTTCATGATATGACCAAACACAATTGGCCATATCGTAGAAAAATAGCAATAACTACCGCTAGGGGCGCTGAGAGCGCGCTTTGTCATTGTTTATGTTTGTGTGCGTAAGTAAATAATGCGGATTCATGTTGAAAAGTGAATAAAAATGTGCAAATTATATAAGAAAGTGTGTTGGAAACTTGGATAAGTGTATACTATACGAAATGGTGTGAATTTTATGACAGTCACGCAAAAACCAACCTCAATTTACAAAAAAAAATCTTGGGAATACATTTCACAGGTTAGTACCTATTTAAATGACAATATTTAGTTTATATCCTTTTAAAATCTCATCTAAGTATCTAAAATGTACTTATTTACTTTTAATAATTGAATCCTAGAAATTTAACATACATAATTTTCATTTTTAGGTTATACAACAAATAATGGAAAGTAGGGTGACCAGGCAACGAAAGTCGACGGACTATAATTTACTGGATTACAAAATATTACATCATGGAAAAACTGGAATTACAAGTTTTTAATATACAAGAAGAAATGCATTGATGATCCTATTATTCGTATAATTACGATGGAGAAATATTTTGAAATACTAACGGAATTTCATAAAGGTATACCGTATGTGAAACGAAACATTTTAACGTTCTATAATATTATAATACAATTTTGTACTTATTTTATTAGGTAATAAATATAATAATAATAAAACATTTAAGAAAACATCTTTATTGTCCTTTTAATGTGTTCAATATGAATATTTCGTATATTTAATTCCAGTGGACAATTGGTTTGAAATGCTTGTAAGAATGTTGTAACATATATATTTTTTTTATTTGGTAGGTACTGACTAGAACAATAAATAAGTTCGTAATAAGTATATTTTTAATTATTATTACTTACATCCTTAATGGGCACCCTACATTAATGATCTGACCAAACGTCGTTGGACAAATCGACGAACGTTGACGTTTAAACGATATGCCCAGCGCAACATGACGATTTCATGAAATGCCACCATTTCATGAAATGACTGACGATTTCATGAAATGCTCAATTTAACGATCTGACCACGACATATCTATCGCCATATTCAGTCTGACAGCGTGCAATTTTTATTTTTGATGGTAAGAAGGTATCTCTCCTGTACACACAGAGAAAGGTGTACAGGAAAGGTTTAAAAACTACTTGACCTATTGCAAAAATTCTTTCACTGGTTGATAGATAAAAGTGAAAACTATGTAACTGTAAAAGAATTATTAAATTCGGTCCAGTAGTTTTTGAGAAAATCTCAACCCTGTAATTGTTTATTCAATCAAAGACTACCACTTGATGTAATATCTGAATATCTAGTAGTCACGTTCCCAGTGCAATTCAAATTAATCCGAAGCCTGTAAATAGAGTTAGATTGTGCAATGAAACGTGGACAGTAATTATTCAGCATTGACATATATTTTACTAATCCATCTAACTGTCCCTAAGGTTGTTGCCATGAAGGAAAGAAATCGTTATTTGCAAAGAGGCATTCTCTCATTATTCTTTTTCATAAAGTTTACCGATGAAAAAGAAACCGAAATAAAATACAAATAATTATTATTCAGAATTTGAATTACGCATTATCCATGCTCGGTGAATAAATTATTCTTATTCCGACAACCAAATAAAATAGGAGCGCATCATCATAAATCATGTTTCTAACCGAATGTTAGACATGGTTGTCGGAATACTACTACTATTGTCCGATAGATGGAATTGCGTAACATACCCTTTAAGTATGTATAAAGCGATGAAGATTTTCGGTGGGCGTGGCGTGGCCTGTGGTGGCTCAGTTGGTAAGAGCATGCCACGGAATGACAAGGTCGCAGGTTCAAGTCCTGCCCACGGCAAGAATTTTTTCATCATGTTCTAATAAGTATTATTGTTGACAAGTAATAATTTCTAACATAGTAATCCTTAAAAACTTTATTTCATTTCAATTTCTTAAGATTACTTACCTAATCGTAATTTTAATTAAATAAATTGCCAAAAAACGACTTTTATTCACATGTTCCGAGACGGCAATATAAACGGGTTACTAAAACACGATTGTTGAAATTTTAGTTGCATTTAAAAATAATAATAAATATTACAGGCTATTAGGTACAAATGTACCAGCTGGTTATCATGCTTCCAGAGTCACAATAGTGTGAACTCACGGCGCCTCTACTGGATGGGTACGAGTACCTATGTATTCGCAATTGCCGCACCTTATAAAATGGCTAGTAATTTATGAATCATGAGTTTTTATACTTATAAAGAAAAAAATCCTTCCTCGTAACTGGTTACAAAACTTAAGTCAGAATAGTGGCTGTTTTCGAGTAACGGTCACAGTAAAGATAAAATTATCAACTTATGTAACCGGTTACGTACGAGGATCATTTAATCCTCGTCCGTAACTCCGGTTACGTAGGCGTCTGAAGCGATAAAAAAATCACAGTACGACTAGGCAAGACCTATTTTTTATATTATCGATATAAACTCAGTGTCCCAGCCATTCGATATGTGTTACCCGATGCGAATCGCATGTCAAATGCAGCTCCAGACCCTGGCCGAGATATCAGAGCACAGAAACTGAACGCTGGAACACTCTGGAATGAACCTTGTACCGTTGTCAAAAGCACGGCTCTCAAGGCGAATGCAGCGGCGGGTGCAATGTTGAGCGACTTATTCTGGACTTGCGATTTGGGTATTCATATTCATTATTCATATACTTTATTTCTAACCACACGGAACATTACAAGGCACTTGGTTATGTCAACAACAATTTGGTATCGTACAATGAAACCGGGCCCCAAGCTTATTTAGGCGAAGAATAGGACTCACATCAGAGATTTAAATCTAGGTAGAAAAAAGGGTAGGTAGAGCCCAAAACATACTTATAACAGTAGGTATACAGGAGTCATTAGGGTTGACAGTTTCTGAGTTTATGGGTAGGTACCTATAGGTATATGGCCGGGGTATGTAGACAGACAAACGGAAAGAACAGATTAGCTGTGTTTGGTAAGGCTTTGTAGGCGCGGATTTTCAGTTTTTCTATGACGGCTACGGCACTACCAAAATTAAACGTCTGCTAAAATATATATAGCAATCTTGGGGTGTATATTTAGGGACTGATGAATACCGATACATGGATGGACAAACTTCGCTCGATATAAAAAAAATCGCGAACATACCCTTTAATGAAAATTACATATATTATGTCTCAACTGACATAGTTCTACAATAGCCGCGGCGGGCGGAGTGAAGACCACGGCACAGTGACTCCCATATATGTATTTTTATGAATTTTGGCCGGGAAATAAAAATACACCAACAAAAATCTATTTTTTTTAAAAAACAAGCTCTAGTATTTAGAACACCCTACATTTTGATAAAATTTTGTATGAATAACTATTTCAGTCATCTTCTGTCTCACGCTTGAATTTGACAGATGGTACCGCGTTAAGTATTTGTATTCGCAACTGTTTTATAAACAATAATCAATCAAAGTAGCTAGAAAAACAAATACCTAGTTGGTAAAACCAACAAAACAATTAGTGTCTGTAGTTTGTATCGGTTTTAGCTGCAGTTGCGAATTGCATGTTATATTATTATTAAATTTCGCAAGGAATTTCAAGTAGTGATAAATGATAAATTGTAGTAAGTACTTACTCTACAATGTAGAGATACAGAAGTCGGGTTTTCCACACTCGATAGTACTAAAAAACTATTTCGATGATATAATATAAAAGCCAAGTCCGTAGATTTTGATATATTCTGCACATATTTTTAGACCTTCCAACTCAAGAATGTTGAATTCCTAAAAGGTTGAATTCCCAAAATATTAAAATCCCAAAAGGGTGAGTCTCAAAATGTTGAATCTCATAATGTTGAATCTCAAATGTTGAATCTCAAATGTTGAATCCCATAATGTTGAATTCCCAAAATGTTGAATCCCATAATGTTGAATTCCCAAAATATTGAATCTCAAAATTTTGATTCCCATAATGTTGAATTCCCAAAATATTGAATTCCCAAAATGTTGAATCCCCAAAATATTGAATCTCAAAATGTTGAATTCCCAAAATATTGAATCTCAAAATGTTGAATCTCAAAATATTGAATTCCCAAAACGTTGAATACCGTAGTGTTGAAATTTCACAATGTTGAACGAACGATTCCCATAAAGATAAGTTACGAGATTGAGAGTAACTTGTGATAGTTTCTGTATAGGATCTGGATTCATAGCATAGGCAATCCCAGCTTGTTGGACCAAAAGATTCTATTAGGATTTTGATAGGATCAAGTCTAACAAAGACAATGTAGAAGCTACATGGTTGTCTCATCCAGAATAGGCAGTGTTGAGTGTAGGAGTGAAAACGACAGAAACACTCGACCGTTTCGGGGTCGCGCGATACCGGCGGTAATGGTGCTTTTATCGATTTAGTGATGTGCTCGGTACAATATCGATATTAGTGGCGATATTTTTAGCCCGCTGACGAAAGGATGGTATTGGTTTCAATCCCAAATACAATCACGAGATTGATTCGACATAGTACAGTCGACAGCAGATCAATGGTTACACTTTTTACTTTTGACAGTTCTTACTATTTGCGTCGTAAGACTTGAAATCGTACTGCAAGTGTTACCATTGACCTGCTTTCGACTGTACTAATCCCGTATCAAATTACAAAAAGACTTACATTTTTTATTGCTGCAATTAGAGTAAACTATGTACGGTGAAACACAGAGAAAGGTGAACAGGAGAGTTTTTAAGGTTGAGATTTTCTCAAAAACTACTTGACGTATTGCAAAAATTCTTTCACTGTCTGATAGATAAAAGTTAAAACTATGTAACTGCAAAAGAATTCTTCACTCTCACTTCTCAGACTTCGACTGTACCTATATAATTGTCTATCCTACACATCAAAGCAGATCAAGTGTAACACTTTGGACCGTTCTTATTGTCTGCGTCGTAAGAGTTGAAATCGTACTGCAAGTACCATTGATCTGCTGTTGGTCGTACCTATCTGATAACTAAAATATGGTTCACCTGGGTCACTCACTCTTGCGTGATGTAGCATATGAAAGAAACATAGTCAATGTTTCTTTTAGGTTTAGGAGAATATTTAACGGCCACGACCGACATAATCACTCCTGGAATGCTATAGAGCATATAAAAGCAGTCACCAATAGTACCTAAACCGAAGCCCAAATCAAGTGTCTTATTTTGTAAACAAAAACTACCCTACCCTAGTAACATTTCAAGCTGTTCTGTGATTATTGCATAGTTATTTTCACATTATTAGATCGGATCACTTTATTTTCACAATCATGAACAGGTTCTATCAATCAGTTCCTTCAGTGTCACATCACATTACGTCACATCACAACAGGTAATTAGACGATCATATTTGTTTACAAAATAAGATACTTGATTTGGGCTGCGGTATATCAACGTATATTGTGAACTTATCGATATCGACTAATAATATCGATATGTCGCAATCAATCACTGCTAATCCGCCAGCACTCAGACACGAGGTTGCATACAGGCACTTCTGCCGTTTGTTGGCAACACTGGACCTTCTGCACTGTTTACCTATGCTACGGCCAACGTCCATGTGATAGGATTACAGGCTCTTAACGATAAACGCGATTTAAAGATTTTAAAATTAAGTGATGGTGTTCGGAAATGACATTGCCACATTTCAATGGAGCTTTGCCCCACCTACAAAACTACGTGACCATCTAAGCTGTACCTATCATTTTGTTGGGGACTTATTACAGCTTTCATATTGCATAATCATAATCAGTATCATTTTCTACTACTCTCGCAACTCCTATAGAAGATTAACAAAAACAATGAATAATTCGCTTCGATTTCTTACTATTTTCTGAATTCTTAATTAAGCTGTTTTTTCGCTTCGCTTGATGTACAACTTTATTTTAAACCAATAATAAAAATTAAATAAAAAACGGAGATATTTTTACATTTATTCGTTATCTTGTACATCATGCGGTTGATGGTGGGGCAGAATCTGGCATTGTCATTTAATTATTTATAAACTCACGCCACCTGAGTCCTGTAGGTGTGGGTGGTGACTATCCTCCACATCCATCAATCTCTTCATGCACTCTCGTCGGTTGGTCCTTTCCAAGTTTTGTGTTTTTTGGTATTGGGGAAATTGATTAGGAGTAAGGAAAGTATGGGACCACTGTACTCTGGTCGTCCTCGGGGTACCCAAATCTCTTTATTGCAAGAAAACACGTCTTTATAGCACGTCAACATTTTTTGAATTTACATTTACATCACAAGGAAAAGGTGCCAACACTGAGGAGAAAAAGTGGCATAAAACTTTCAACAGCACATTTTTTTAAAATAAAAATCAAATTGGTATTATTTTATACAAGACTCTGTTATAGATTTCTTTTAAAACATTCTTCAAAGACAGCAGATGTCTGGTGTATCACGTCCTTGTTGGTGAAGGCTGTATGGAAATGAGAAGCCTGTTTTCTTAGAGCTTTAACGTTACAGATGTTTATCAGTCATCCTTGAAACGGATCTTTGCAAGATCTGTAGGTAACTCTTAGTAGGATATTTAACAAGTATCGAAATGCTTTTCATTACATTACAAAATAGATAGACATAAATTGACGAACCCACTGAGAAAACAATATAAAATTTTACAGATTTTAGAAGAAAAAAAAAACGATCAACTTCACGGACGAACAAAGTTCTTTTAGTTTAAAGATTCTTGTGGCCAAAAGAAAATTGTATTACAGAAGCATTTAAATAAAATAAAAATAATGATACACAATACGATGTATTGTGGCCGTGACGCCACAGTTAACGCTAGCCATATTATGTAGTATATATATACTACATAATATGAGACCATTTTGCTAAAGCGCATTTGCCAAATTCCATTGGTTTGACAGTTGTAAAAGTGAGCTTACAATAAGCTCGTGCTCAAAACCGTTTATGAATCTGGGCTTTAGTGTAAGATCGCGCTCAAAATTTTCTATAAATCAGCTTCGGTCGCCTACGTAACTGGAGTTTCGTAACCAGTTACGATTGAGGAAAAATTATCCTCGTATGTAACCGGTTACGCACGAGGATTATTCAAATCTCGGTCTGCAATGTCGGCCTGAATCTTAACCACAGGGCAAAGGTCTAGGTCAATTTACCCACATCATTTAAAAATAACATCACTTAAGAATCAATTCAAGATGAGATTAACCTAATTAACAATGACGCAGACAAATCGCTATGCCATTGTTTCACGTCATTAAAACAATTCCGGCAAATCTCATCCTTCATATATAATGACGTTTAATGATGACACGATGAAAATAATGATAGACGGATGTGAGAATTTCCGAGCAATGTTTTTCTCCAATCAATTCTTGTAGTAATTAGAATTGTTAAAGGGACGGAGAGGTGCCGCCCACACAATTTGTCTTTGCAATTCAAGTGGTGATCCAGTTTATTGGAAAAAATAAGTTTCCGCTAAATAGAGAGATATTAGATGCTTAAGAGAAAAATCATTAATCCTCTCACCTCTTTAAGATTCTATGTTGTTATTCATAAACCTATTTAAACCTCACTTCCCTTAAAACCTAACCGTGTTTATGTTTAATAGTTAAGTATTTATTTATTTATTTTATTAATGGACTCGACAGTTCGTCATTTGCCAATGTCATGTTACAAAAAATTCATTCAATGTAATGTCTTCTATCTTCCTCCAGGGGAGTCGCCGAAGCGTCATCACCCTGGGTAGCAGCGTCTTCATGTCTTCATCCACAGGAGACGCCGTAGCGTCAATCACTGCGGACGAAGCAGCTCGACAGTCACGTTCACTCCCGAGCTCGTAGTGGGAATCTTGACCATGGCGCCAAACTTCAGATCCTGCTTGAATTCTTCAATAACTTCACCATACTGTCATTCGCGAACATTTTCTGATTAATTTAACGTGATATTAAACACAAAATAGTCCCTGTAGACGTTAAAAGAAAAATTATCAAATAATTTTGCAACCGTCGTTTCCCGCCATTTTCAAGAGACCCCAATAGTTAAGTAGGTAGATGTGTTTATTGTAGCGATTACAGAGTGCGCTAATTTTAATCGTCGCTAAGCAAGGCGTCCAGCTCTACGCTATGTAGCATATGACAGTGACAGTTGCGTTTAGATATAGGACAAGATTTGGAGGCCACTATAGAATCCTATTATTGCGAGTCTAAAATAGTCTAAATAGTACCTACTAGTCATTATATCGGTATTTTCCCTTCGGCCGCCTATGAAACCGGTGCTACGTAACCAATGCTACGTAACCAGTTACTTGTGAAGAATTTGTTTTCTTACTACGTTATTTTAGTATCCCCGTGATAAAGAAAACATACCTACCTAAGTATACATATCACCATTAAAACCTTGACTGGTTTTAGTGCTCAATAAACGCTATTCAAATATTCCTAACATCTATTTGTTTTGAATTTACTAGGAATACCATTTTACCTAGATCTTCCTTGAGTAACTAGGTACCACCTACGAGCGAACTAAGAGAGCAGACACAGTGCATATTTTCGTATTCTCTACTAACACACACACACACACAATTACATTACGGTATGATTACGAGCCTAATGTAACCAGTTAGCAATCATACTGCGACTCCTCTGGAGCATATTATAATATTGAATTATCTGTAACATGACATTGGCAAATAACGAACTGTCGAGTCCATTGATAAAATAAATAAATAAGTACCCGCCATTTTCTTTTGTTGTTTTTTAGCGTTTATAGGCAAAGGATCTCAGTCCAGCCAGTACAACTAAGTACCTGTAAAGTATTCCAAGGAGATTGTATGCGTTGTTGAATTTACACGGTCACGTGCTAGTAGTTGAGGTAAATAAGATAGGACTTTATAGTAGGTAGGTATATTACAGGTCTGGATATTTTGGCCGAGACGAATTCATCTATCAATCCTGCAGTTGCATAGTTGAAAGTTTGCCAGAATGTCTTGTGCACTGTCTGAGTTCCATTTCAGGGCGAGTTGCAAAATTTGAATTAACGACTTCGAAAACTAGGTGACCGGATGAAGGAATTCAAAGAAGCGTCCAGACCCTAACCCCGGTTTAAGTAAACAAAAGTATCACTTGTGTTTTACCACTTAACTTAAGCTAGCAGTTGGTGTATTTGGAATCAAAATCTTTTTAGAATTAAAACTATAGTGAGCCATTACTACATATTATTATATATAAACTGATATCACTCACTTATATTGTTGAAGTCGACAATTAGACCGACAGTTTCGACCGATTTCGCCGGTCGTTCTCAAGGTGAGCGCGCCACGCCCGCGTCGCCGGTGAAGTTTCTTCCCGCACTACTGACTTGTCCCGCCTTTGTCTTTTATTATTTACAGCAGCTTAAACCATTATGTTGTGTAAATATTTGCACCTGAACAATATTTTTTTTTAAATTTTCTTTTACACCACTTTGCAAGGGAAAGGTGTCAGCCAATCGCTTATAGGTTCGGATCACTATTATACTAAGGTATTGATTAAGTAAGTATGTTGAGTTTAAATTCGCCCTTTCGGAGACAAAAAGAGGACATCTCAGAGAGATAACCCATCACTATATCATCGAATCACTAATACTTACGATATTGAAGGCATTAGTATCGAAAATTAAATTCCCTTTATTCTTAAAGTCTAAATTGCTTCCAATCTGTATGAGAGAAGCCGCAGAATAAAGTTAGTTTAACCCGAAAACCTAAAAATAGTCCAACTAAACTAAATTATGGATAACACGATGACAAAATTGAGGAACAGTATCCCGAGGGAAATCGTAGGCTGATATTATTCCTCGCTTCAAAATATCCCAGGATGTAGGCTTTCCTAATATAAAGCGCCAGGGGAAATGGTCAATTTGGGGCTTGGCCTGCTTACGAGGTTTTGAATTGAAACGCAGTGCAATGATTGATCTGGATATTTATAAGATGCAACCACAGACCACTTACCCCATGGACATGAAATCGGTACAAAGCAAGCGAAAAATTCTGTCAAGCGATAGGCGCAATTAGATGAAGCAGGGGCGCCATATTAAACCCGTTTCGATATCTCTAGGTTACACGTGTCGCGAAGCAATTTTGCGCTCATGTGCAGGCAGAAACGGGCGCCCTCCTGTTACAGGTCTATGGGGTAAGTGGTCTGTGGATGCAACGTACGAACGGACAATATCAGATCAATGGTAACACTTGCAGCACGATTTTAAATCTTGCGACGCAGATAATAAGAACGGTCCAAAGTTCAAAGTGTTACACTTGATCTGCTGTTAGCGTACAACTCTGATTTTCTGAAAAACTATACAACAGAGATAAAACAGGGGGTCTCAATAAGGTTGAAATTTTCTCAAGAACTATTTGAGTGATTGTAAAAATTCCCTTACTAGAAGATAGTTTAGAGTACATACTATGTAATTTTAAAGAATATCCAAAAATCTATCTATTACGGACACTTGGTAGCACTTGCATTAGGATTTGAAATCTTACGACGCAATAAGAACGGTCCAAAGTTCAAAGTGTTACTGTTGATCTGCTGTTAGCGTGAAGGCCACGAACAGGTAAACGTAGCGTGGGACGACCCCCGACCAGATGGAGGGATGGCGTTCGAAATTTTGCTGGTGAAGACTGGATGCAAAAGGCCGAGAAACGGGTTGAGTGGCGTGCTTTAGGAGAGGCCTACGTCTAGCAGTGGACTGATACGGGCTGATGATGATGACGTTTCACAGTGCATCCGAGCTCTAAACTACTCAACCGATTTAAATCGCCACAGTCTGCACTATACTATCTCCTAATGAAAGTTTAGAAGGTAGTCTGCTCTATGATAGAGAAACTTCTAAAGTTTCCTCAACCCGAAGAAGACCAACGGCCACGGCCTTTGTGCAATGGAATTCGACATCAGACATTCCAAAGACTCGAGAATAGAATGCAATCCGCGATGCATGTTTACAAAACTTCCTGCAAAAATGATTGATGGGAGGTTGAGTCACGCACGCGTCCATGACAACATAAACCCAGGAGGCCAGGAGAGTTAGCACGAACGATTTATGCGCTAAAATCCTGTCGCAAATAAACAGGGGGGGGGGGGGGGGGGGACCGCGACTTCGCGCTTCGTTGTCATTTGTTAAAACTTGCAAAAACATAGCAGCAATGTATAGCTGTCAAAATAGCACCGTACTCGCTGTCAAATGTTTAAAAAAATATATTTCGGAAAGATTCAAATGTATTATTACTGTGCACTACAAAGTTGCAAACATAATAGTTGTGAGTTGATAGTTGGTTGAGTGTAGTGAGAGAGTGTGCTAGGTATTGTGAGAAGAACTATTGTATATATATAAAAAAATTATCGCAAACAATTTTACTTATAAATGTTTCTCTGTTTGTTGGAAATGTCATTACAAAGTATTTATTTACTGTTTACACTAGTAACAAAAATATCGTTCATGCTACCAATCAGAGGAAAAGCTCCACGCCTAGTAGGCGCTTTTTGACGTGACAACGTCTTATAAATTGGTTTGCCGGGTGACACTTCAAGAAACTGCGTTACGCTCCGCTCACGTTATGCGCTCACAATGAGAGCGAGTGAGAGGCACGCGTCCCTTCCACTTTCCCTTCGTCGTTGTCACGTAAAACTTTCGCCCGTATACCGACTTTACAGGCAACCATTTTTTTTTTCCCGACTACGCAGCAAGGAAGGGTTATGTGTTTTTGGTGTTGCTGCTAACCCCACACATGACCACATTCGCGCATATTTGCCAAGCACGTGACTACGCACGCATGACCATTTTGACCAATAAATCAATGCGACACTCAAAACCGATCGATGTGTGATAAATCGGTGTTTACGCGCGTCATTTAGGAGTTAATCGATTTAATATACAGGGTGAGGGTTGTTATTGTTTTTAGGACTAATTCGCAGGTAATTTGTTTATTTTTAGGTGTTCTGTTCTGAGAAAAGACGATGGGTGTTTACTGTTTATATTAACAATAAATAGATATCGTAAAAGGTTCGTTTCAAACGGATTAGGCGGACATCAGTAGACACTGCCCAGGCCAATGTTGGTGCCAATAAAGGAAAACTCTTAAGGAGTAAATACACAGAGAATAGCAAAGAAACGGAGCGGCAGCTGCTGTGATGTATGGAACTCTATGAAACATAACACACTGAACTGTTGCCATTGACGCTCCGTTACTGTATTCAGTCTGTCAATACGTCATTATAACCTGCCCTTGTAGCACGAGTCAGTGTTAGCGATCGACGCAACGCCGCGGAGCTGTCAAAGTGACATTATTACAAGGCGTTTGACATTAGATTGACAGCTCCGTTACGTCGATCGCTAACGCGACTCGTGCTAGCCCCGCTGTTCTTTATCATTGCCGTTCCGTTGCTATGCTTTTCTCTATGTGTTGCCGCCTTTAACGATTGTAGAACAGGTCAATATTTAGATTTCAATTCTGTGGTGTCTAAATATTACTGTAATATGAATTAGCGCGGCAGTGCATCAAGAGTGCATCAATTTATTGCGAGCATAGAATCGAGGCTAAACGAAGTCAAGCGGTCAGATGGACATCTCAGGGTTACATTATAAGTACGTATACTAGATATAAAGATATGGTGTAAATGTAAATTCAAAATATGTTGACGTGCAATAATGTACACAACGAGCTTACTTGCAATGAAGAAATTTGACTTTGATATTATCCCTTGCAATAAAATATACTACCGTGAAAACTCAATAATAATCTGCTATTATTTCACCCTCGGATGAAACGCCCCCTTTTCAAATTATAAGGCGACGAGTCATCCGCAAGGTGTCGCTATCGGATGAGTCGACACCTAGTTTACTAATGTGGTTGTTTCAAAATTGTTTATTCGTGATACACGTGTACATAAAGATGGTGTGGGTTCTCTTGAAAATGGCGGGAAACGACGGTTGCATAATTATTTGATAATTTTTGTTTTATTGTCTACAGTGGTTATTTTGAGATTAATATCACGTTAAATTAATCAGAAAATGTTCGCGAACTCTTCATAAAAGCTTGAAACCCCAGATCTTGCTCAAAATATCCAACAAATTCACCATACTGTCGGTGAATTTGTTGGATATTTTGAGCAAGATCTGGGGTTTCAAGCTTTTATTAAGAGTTCCCGCTACAAGCTCGAGAGTGAACGTGACTGTCGAGCTGCTTCGTCCAGAGTGATGACGCTACGGCGTCTCCTCTGGATGAAAACAAGAAGACGCGGCTACCCAGGGTGAAGACGCTACTGCGAATCCCTTGGAGGAAGATAGAAGATATTTAATTTTCTGTAACATGACATTGGCAAATGACGAACTGTCAAGTCCATTAATAAAATAAATAAAGATGGTGTGTTGAATGAAAGAACACCGTGATCTGCCTGTTGGCTTTCGGCTTATCAATACATTTTTCTTATAACCCGAGTCAACGCTCTCGTAATTAGTAATTCGCAAGTAGTCGTATGTAGGTTCCTATTATGGCCATACAATTCACTGTGGAACTTTATTTGCGACTTTTTATCTCTTGTCTTGAGAATTGGGATAGGCCTACGTAGACTGATAGGGACTGATGATAATAATGAAGTTGCATTAAAAGTACCAGGGCACTATGACATACCTATAGTCTCATTAACATGAAGTCCAGCGTATGTCTGTGGGCCGAATGCGGTGCGAACACCAGCGTCGAGTATCGTAAGAAGCCTACGGCCAGCAGTGGTCTGATACGGGCTGATGATAATGATGAAGTTGCATTATAAGTACCAGGACATTACGCTACGCCTAGAGTCTCATTAACATGCTGTTCAGCGTCTGTGGGGCGAAATCTGTCCAGCAGTGGACTGATACGGGCTGATGATGATAAAGATGATGATTCCAAAACTTGGCAGACAGACAATATTTAAACAATATTTCATACAAATAATGTAGGTACAGTTTGCCCTATAAATATCTGCACACCTGTCGAAATGCACGTTCCAACTTGCATTATGGCCAATTCGCAGATGGAGCCAAATTGAATCATAGAAACTTTGTAACTGGAATATAACCACGAACTATTTTGTGGATATAACAGTTTGTAAATTTATGTTTTTAGAACTGCGCAGACGATGGTCCATTCAAAATTATCTAGAGCATAACTTATACCCACATAATATAGCCAAAAGGCAAGGAACATTTTAAAAGATTCCATTTCGAAATAAACGCAGGAGCATACTATATTGTATGTTTTCCATCTACTATTTATTGACTTTATTACCCATAAATATACTGTTTTTGCTTTATTAATTTTTATAATTATTAGTGACATAAAGGTAGACGGTGTTTTCAGCTATATTTTAAGAATTTTCACTGGAAATCACCCTTATTTAATAAATGCAAATTCGGTCGCAACTGTAAAATAAACCATCGTTTAGACAGAAGCGTTGTACCACCGCTTAACTTTAAGTCGTGTTTATCGCTTCGTACCTAACACGAGATTATTAGAGTAAGCTCGCTTTAAAAATTATCAAACCTCTTTGGAATTTGAATTTGCGTTCAAAACTTTATACACGGAGTATATGTGCATAGTTGCCATATTCTAAGAGGTAATAGTAATCAATGTTAACAATATTTTAACATGTATTATAAATTCGCGTAATTAAAGTGCAGCCAGATATTAATTAATTTAGTTTTTAAGTGTAAATAGAAAGAAACCTGTTTTATTTGGCGCAATGGGATTATTTACTACCAAAATACTACGAGTTACTCACGTGACCGAGTGAAAGAGACAGCAAGCAAACATAGGTAAACAGCCAGCCCCTGAATACTTCGACCGATTTCAGACTTTCCTTCCTATTTTTACGGGCTTGACCGACAAAAATACCTAATTTATTGGTACTTAGCACCAAGTTTAGTTCGTATTTTAGCGAAATTTAAAACTAGTGATACTCGGACCGGTTTTTGGCGTAGACATTGAAAGCATAATTACAAATTATTTACATTTACTCACCGGATGTGTATCGGGGTAATAGGTGTTCAGAATGCCTTCCATTTTAGTCCAGCCAGGCACAATTTTTCTTTAATTTCCTCAACACGTTTGTAAATGTTTTGTTTTACATTGTCGAATGCAGAACTAATTATTTGACGTAAGCGTAACACATCAACACTCTCAATTTCGTGGTGCACACCACTTTCACATCACGTCACTCCACAATTCGAATAAGCGTAATGTTTACTGCCCGGAGCCTGCTGCTAGGGCGGAGGCACCGCGCTGCGCGTGCTCAGTACGCGGTATCAAAATCCGTGAACCCGTGCGTCCCGGGACAGCGGCGCCGACTGACTGAACCGACCGACCGGCGCGGGCGGCGAATTCAAAGGGGCGAGGTGGCGCGCGGCACGCCTTTGATTCATGTCAACCATTGACCTTTGACCATTGATGCCTACGTGTTAGAATAGTGATGGGCGCGTAGCCGCGAACGATAAATTAGTGATTTACTCGTGGAATTGTCGATGAAATAAAATTACTAAATAAAATTAGTAAAAAAAATGGTATTTATTTTATAATTGATTTGTATTCAGTATCAGCAGTATAGTTGCCCCCATGAATATGGCAACGATGCAAATATACACCCTGTATGACTCTTGGCCTCAAAGTTAGACAATAACCCCGTTAGCTATAAACGTGACGTAACGTTATTCCACGGTTTAAATCGGCCCCTTTCTTATTTTTAACTAAATGTGTAAGACATAAAATAGTTTAAGGGATTGAGGTTTAACTATATTTTCGCTAACAGCACAAATCTATTAGACAGATTATCGAGGCTACATGAAGTTTTCCACGGTTGACGTGCGCCGCCCTGCAGTTAACCGGTCATTCGCTCGGCCAGGGCAATGATGGTCCGCCCTCGGCAAACACGGCCCGCCCTGGGCGAGTGCAAATTGCAAGTTTAGGGCTATTTCTGGAATGAATCTAGACTGCGACAGATAAGATTGCAGTCGGTAAACAAGTCTTAGCCATTGGGAAAGGGTTAAGGATCGCTTTCGCTTAGGCGAACTCTACACATCAATATTTATCGTGATTCGGATCGCGATCCGATGGTGCATGATTCAGAACTATCAGCTAAAATCTGCGTTTTCACGCCAATTGTGTCAATTTCAGCGTTTTTTGAGATTCAGAATACAAGTTTAAGTGTATCCATCAATAATTGGGATTTATGGAAGCAGGAAACCTCTTGCTTCTTCATTTGATTTACTTTTACACGTAGTAAAAGGTAGTAAGTTAATTTTTGCAAGCGATATGAAAAAGGAACGGAATTGAAAACTGGTAAACATTTTCCAGCCGCCACTGTACGGACAATAGCAGATCAGTTGTAACACTTGCAGTACGATTTCAACTCTTACGACGCAGCTAATAAGAACGGTCCAAAGTGTTACACTTGATCTGCTTTGATGTATACATATTCGATGTCAGTTATAAACAGTATTTTATTCGTCATAAATGTCATGAATAGAGTTTATTATATGTATATTGTATTCGATACAAAGAAGATTATCTAATCATATATAAAACTCCTGAGACGTGGGTTCAGGGGTCACAAACCGTGGCTCGTGTTCAAAGCGGTGACACGTGTCGCTGAATCTCATTCTTTGAACATACCAAAGGTTTATGATTCCCTTAAAGTATCTAAAACGTAAATTATAATAAAATACCTATGTAGAAGTATTTTGAAAAAGTGGAGAGTTAGGAGAGACGATTTACAGTCGAAAACAGTTTTTCCAAAACTTATCTAATGTCTATTAAAATAATTTAATTTTCTATAAGTAGTATTTTATAAGTAGGTAGTATAATCAATTGTTCTTTATGGATAGGTATAATGTACTTGTAAATTCTATTTAAAATCATTTTATCCTAAGTATCTACACTTTTTAAGACTAAAGTTTTAAGATTACGTAGTTAGAGGTACATTTAACTGTTTTCTAAGAGCTGGGTAATTATCTTGCCTTCACGACCTTCGCAGAGAAGCGATTATGTAAAAAACTCATCACTTTTTCATTTGTTTCTTTTTGCAGACATTCATTTTGGATCTGAGCCAATTACTGGAGGAGTAGTTCATTGCCATGGTGCGGCGGTTTTTTAAGTAATCAGGTCTTAAAGTAAATTTTTGTTAGACATATAGTTTAGTTATGCATGCATGGTGTGTGTCGCTGGTTCCACATGAAAGATCAAGTTTAGTTTGTTAATAATAAGTATAATTATGTATAGTAATTTAATTGTAACTATTTTAAAAGGTGTGCTGCTGAATGTTTTTTTTGCCACTTTTTCTCCTCAGCGTTTGCACGTTTTCTTTGCAAAGTGTATATGTAAATTCAAACAAACGTTGACGTTCAAAAATGTACACAACTTGCAAATAAAGAGTATTGATTTGATTTTTTATTAGTTATAATTAATTAGTTCAACCTCACTGCCCTTAAACTGTGTTTTTTTCATATTAATTTACAAATAGACGGAAGGCTTAAGGTGCAACGCTAGTCCCCGTTTTGCATACACAACTATGTCGGCATAAAGTCACCAAAACACGTTAGTTGTGAACTTTTTAAACCAGATGCTTTAATCGTGAAGTTCTACCGTTATCTGAATAATATTCAAATTCAATATCAAATTCGTTTAAAAAGAATTAGAATCATTCCAACACTAATCGGAGTAGTGATGACTTTAAGGTTGAAATTGAATGATAAATGTGCTGATTTAAGTAGTTACTACTTAAACTATGTAGAGTTACAAAATAGTCACCGGCTCATTTCCCAGATTAATCATAACTTTTCCATTTCTGCAGCCGCTAGTCGTCCCGTGGGTGGCAGGTTGTTTGTTTCCATACACGTGTGGTGTCATTAGCCTATAGCAGGCTCTACTGCGTTGTACGCGACAAATGACGCTAGCGATATATCGCAGAAGTTTTAAAATTGGATATCAATACCACTCATTATTATTGCTTTATGATTCGAGGGTTAAAATATTAAATGCATAAACAAACAAAAGAAGGTATAGACAATCGTATACATACAAGTGGATTATTATTTATTATAAAAACAAAACAAAACAAATCTACTTACTAAGCATTAACGAAAGAATCAGAATCATAATCTCATTATTGCTAGTAAATACAGTAGCTTAGGTGGCAACTCATCCTGAGAAAAGAAAATCCGCGGATGAGTTTTCCACTTTTTTTTCTGATTTAAATCGGTGGTGGTAGACTGATCCGTATTCCGTAACAGTACCTAGTTCCCGGTTTATATATTTTTGCACGTCATTTTTTTGCATCTAAGTACATCAGATCTACTTTTACATCAAAGATACCAAGTTATTGAAATATGTAATTATTATTATTTTAAGAAGTGCTACTGAGAGTTTTTTTGCCAATTCTTCTCAGCAGCGTTGGTACTTTTACATAGCAGAGTAGTGTGAAGTAAAAAAAAGACGAGAAAAATATACGTTATGTATTTATTTGCAATAGAGAGATGTGATTGTCTGGAAGATAACGCGTAATTGGGTAATACCGCTAATGTGTCAATTTATAGAAATTTAGGTCAAAATCAAATTATTTATTAGTCTTTTTTGTACTTTATTTAGGCTAGACCGTAATGTGAATAAAGTGTCATAATTACATACATAATATTATGTAAGAATCAGAATCAGAAATCATTTATTGTATAACTGTGTGCATTACAGATCTTAGAAATAGTTTAGTACTTATAGACAGTTTACCCATTTTGGGCGTACAATAGCGACAAATTTTAACAATTTTATTACATGCAATTATATTATAGGATAGTAGTCCTATAATATAATAATATAAGTAAGTATGACACTTTTAAACAAATTCCTATGGTTCTGATATTGAGTCAAATCCAGTCCACTTGGCTGGGGCTGGTCCTTTCAGAGAACATCTGATTCTTTAATCTCCCGCAAAGTCTGTGGGTTCACGGTCAAGGCTGGGTAACCTGAATGTGTATCATTAAATGAAACTTTAATGTGGTCCGGATGTGTCCAGGTGTTCACCGGAGACTGGTTTTTGGTTCTTTATAGTTAGTTATGTAATAAATAAACATACATTATGTATCGACTATATGTTATAGTTTGTATTGGATTTGAAGTCATTTGCATGTTTTAAATATCACACACGAATACGAGACAAATGCTTGTTAATCTTTTTTATTGTCGCACCTAATTCGCATGTCGTTGAATGTAAAAATGTCGTGTAACTACTAACATAGTCTTAAGTTAGTACAGTCGACAGCAGTACAGTCGAAGACAGAGATAAGTATACAGGCGGCCTCGATAAGGTTGAGATTTTCTAAAAAACTACGCTACCGAATTTAATAATTCTTTTACAGTTACATAATTTTAACTTTTATCTATCAAACAGTGAAATAATTTTTGCAATAGGTCAAGTAGTTTTTACAAAATCTCAACCTTAAAAACTCTCCTGTACACCTTTCTCTGTGTTTCACCGTACAATGGTAACACTTTTTACTTTTGACAGTTCTTATTATTTGCGTCGTAAGACTTGAAATCGTACTGCAAGTGTTACCATTGATCTGCTGTCGACTGTACATAATAACATGTAAATTGCTTTTATGACTGCAGTAAATCATATGATTTTTTTAATTTACCAAAACTATTTTTTTTAAGATCATAGTAAAATAACAGGTACATAACAGATCTCAGGTAAGCATGGTTTGAGAAATATGTAAGCTTTTGAGTAGGTATATATTTTATGAGGCGAAAATCGTTAAATCTTGGGATATACACTGTACGGTGATACACTGAGAAAGGTGTACAAGAGAGTTTTTAAGGTTGAGATTATCTCAAAAACTACTTGACCTATTGCAAAAATTCTTTTTTTTAAAAGAATTAATAAATACGGTCCAGTAGTTTTTGAGAAAATCTCAACCTTATTGAGGCCACCTGTATACGACTGTACCTACATAAAATTGCCATGCAAAGATTTTTCTCATATATAATTCATTCTAGCTAGATCTTGATAAATATAGGTGTCCAGTCCAAATCGAAAGGCCTCCAGTTACAATTGACTTATCACTACATGTAGGTAGTACATATGTATGTACTTATATCCTCCGTCAATTGATACCAAACGGCAATTTTTCCAATAACATGGGGACGTGCCAATATTTGAATAACAACGAGTGATCAGGTGCAGGCATACAATTAAAGTACTTACCTACTTGTTACCTAGCTATTGTAGAGTTATGTTATGATGTGACGTAATTGATTATCGTATGACGTTATCAGATTTAGATTTGGATTATTTATTTGTAATAAACTTTAGCTGTAACGTTGAAAACAAAACAAATTAGACTTGGACCTAGTTTTAGCCGGAATAATACCAGCTAGACCCAGTATTACCCGAAACAATCGGTTTATACTAGATTTAACAAAGAGTACGTGGCTACACCTGGTTCTAATCGGCTAAAACTAGGCGCACTTCGGGTTCGGGTGGGTTCGTCCGTGAACAAATGACACTCCGGTAAATTCAGCACTACTTTAATAATGTAATCAAATAAATACAACTGTGTATAGATATAAAACTGAGGGAAAACATAACATAGAACGCGAAATAACTACGCAAACGCAACGACGCATCCCCGCACGCTCCGCAACCGATCGTCGATTGTTAAACGATCGTCAACTGTCGCCTTCTAAATGTAATGCCAGATTCTGCCCCACCATTAACCGCATGATGTACAAGATAACGAATAAATGTAAAAATATCTCCGTTTTTATTAAAATTATTGGTTTAAAATAAAGTTTTGTACATCAAACGAGTCGAAAAAACAGCTTAATTAAGAATTCAGAAAATAGTAAGAAATCGAAGCGAATTATTCATTGTCTTTGTTATCATTTTCTACTACTCTCGCAACTCCTACTGATTATGATTATGCAATATGAAACCTGTCACTATGAAATAACTCCCCAACAATATATGAGCTTCAATGGTTTGACCTTTGGTCACCAATGTGAAGCTCCATTGAAATGTGGCAATGTCATTTTAATAAGCGCGCGGGCAAGCATCGCACGCGTTGAGGGAGCTGCCGTGCGAATCGTGCGATGCTAGTGCGGGGGATGATAGTAGGGATGTCCCTAGGCGCTATATCCTCCCCCTTTCAGCCACAACAACGGCTCGGATGGGGCTTGGCCACTGCTGGTCTCCTAAAATGCTTGAAAGCATCGGCTTCTTCTCTTATGATTACTGACTCTATCAATAAATATTCAACTTCAACAGTATTGTAACCACTCCTCAAAATATAATTTAACTAAAGTGCATTCAATGTTTCCTTCATGAAGGCCCCTGCAAGCAATCAATAAACTTTGTTTCGTTATGATGTTCATAATCGGAATGAGGGCGCGTACATCTGCGGTCGGCTAAAAGCAGTCATAAATTTTTAATGGAAAATTCCATCTGGTTTCTGAAATCCTGGGTCATGTGATGTAAGTAAGTGGATTTTCACGAATTTGTACACCAGACTTGGGAACCGGTTGGGGTAAGCCAGGATATTTTTAATACCAAATATACGAGAAAATGCGACATAGACGGCCATACCTTTTGATTGCGTTGGCAGAAATTAGATTTTTTCCCAGCTGCAATCCTTTTTAAAATCTCTTTCGTTATGAATTCTTCTAAAATCGGCAGCTCTTATGCGTGGCATATTATCATTCAATATCATGAAGGAAAAAAATTAGCGGCGCTCCATGGAGAGAGCATAAAATTTTATTTATTCTTTATACACGATTTTTATGTACAGACGAACTTAATGCCATGCGTGATGCGGCATTCTCTACTAGGACTAGGCGGTGCAATGTTGTGGAATTTTGATCTACAAATAATAATTATAGTATGAATAATTATATAAATAAGATGATACACATATCACACACACGATACACACTATAAATACACTACTATAAATATGGTTAACATAATGTAAAATATATAACAAATTCTATATTACCAATATTTTGTATGTGGGCCTCGTTGTCACTTTCACTCTTATGCGTCAGAAAGAGACAGCTGATTTTATATGTTCGACTTCTATTCAAATAATGGAAAAACAAGCTAGGTAGACACGAAAAATTGACAGGCAAGAGCGGGTCTGCGATGTAAATATGGCTAACTCCTTCGGCTGTTCCTTGCTCCTTAGTTAATGCCATCAATGTTCAATCTGGAAGTTTTTATTGATGCTAAATATTTTTCGATTAGCGGAATCTTCCGAACATCTCCCCAAATCACATAAACTCTTTGTTTACTAAACATTAGGATCTATGTATATTGATTTTTATGTCTTGCGTCCTTTTAATCTCCGACCATGGTTTATGGTCCATTATTGGCCAGGAATTCTTTTGTCTCGTGTTGTTTAGTATTCAGTGAGACCAACGTCGTAAACAGATTCTTTTGTGTCATGACGCTTTTCCTTTCATTAAACTGTTAGTTTCGTGAATTTACAAAAAAAGAAACTGTGTAGGATTTCCAATGCAGTAAACAGTTGCCTTATTCTGGGGTAGTCGTCATAGGTAAAATATGGGGAAAAAATATTTGTCATCTCTATTTACCGATTTAAAGTTGTCATATTTATTGAACTTATTAGTAAATAGTCGGACGGTCGCCGGCGTCGGGGCAGACCTCGGCGTAGGTGGAGAGACGATATCGTTAGATACAGGGATGGGTGGCTGGAAGAGCCACAGGACAGGGATGGATGGAAGAGGAGGGGGGAGACCTTTGCCCAGCAGTGGGACAATTTATAAGTAACAAAATTTTTTTTTTTAGTAAAGAGTCTCATGTTTATTGAACTTTTTACACAAAATTGTAGAGCCGAACTTAACACCTATCCTATGGCTTGTAGCGATAAAAACGATAGCCTAATTTGACAGTTCCTTAACCACCGATTTTCTATGGCGACAGTCAGCGAAAATTTTTAGGATCATCTAAAATCCAGTCAATGTAAAATTATCTCGTACCAAGTAGGACTTGTTCCGTTTATCGCTACTATTACTAGCTAGGGAATTATAACAGTTGCTGAATTTTAGATGGTCCAAAAAATGCTCTTCAATAGCAATATCTTCAAATACAAATGCGTAAGGTTTGCAGACCATAATTGTGAGTACAGCTTTGAATCCCAAGGCATCACACCAAGTATTTGCAAATCAACTATACATTAGCAGTAGGTGATTACAATACAATAGAAAGTACATAGCGACGGTACTTTTCCTAAACAATCGACACGTGCCGAAGCTTCACTCCTTCCGTGTGAGACAAGGACGGACGTTGTTCCAAGTGGGTCAGACGTGATCTTCATCAGAATCTATGGGGTTCCATGTAAAGCTGGGCGTGGATTCCTGCAGATTTTTTTTGTGAACAAGTCAGAAAATTCCTAAATAAAATTAAAACTACCGTAACTCAGAAACCACTCATTTTCGACCCCTCGTTAATAGGGCCTAATTTGTTGCAAACCACCTCTAGTATCACCCCTTTCAAGGAATGTATCGAATTCCCAATCACTCTGTAGATACGTATGCTACCTTTAACCCCGATGCAACGCAATGTTATAAGTTTCATGCTAGATTAAAAGGCTATTATTATTATTATCTTATCTATTTATTTTCGTTGCGGAAACCAAGATCCACTTCGGGTCACTGAGTAAGTAATCTAAATTAATTAAGGCTTCATATGCGCGTATATTCAGTTTTTCTACGAAGGCTACAGCATTAACTACTAAACGTCTGAAAAAAATATATAGCAATCTTGGGGTGTCTATTTAGAGACTGATGAATACCGATACACGATTGGACAGACTTCGCTCTATAGAAAAAAATCGCAAACATTTCCATGTCTTTTAAAATGAAAATTATATCTAAACCGAAATAGTTATTCATACAAAATATGTATCAAAATGTAGTACTATAAATACGAGAGCTTGTGGTTTTTGTTAGCGTATTTTTTTCCCCCTGCCAAAATTCATCCAAAATTCATAAAAATACGAATATTGAGGCACTGCGCCGTGCTCACTCCGCTGCTTTCGACAACCATATAGCGCCTTAAGTATAAGTAAATATTGTAACTCTACATTAAATCCTAAAAACCATACAATATCGCTTTAATTCAAACTGACCTGAGCCAACACACCATAAAAAATAAAAATTGAGTCAAATAGCCTATTATATCCAGTAGCGTAGCAATAAGAAGTTTTAAGGTGACGTCATATTAATAAAAACACGCGTTCGCAAAACATTGATACGACAAGAAGCAGTGTAGACGCACGGACCGCGGGCCAATCGACGCATGTAGCCAGTCAAGGTCACTCGTCGGTGCAGTGGCCGATGCAAATCACATGAGTACCTAATTAGGCATTCATTATGTCATGACGACACGTGTATGTTTAATCGTGGTTACTAACGAGAGCGGCTCTTTAGGACATAGATTTATACGTATAGTTAGATGGGCCTGTGCCCAGCTGTGCGTGGTCGTAGTTTATGAATTTCAAACATCAGTCCTGGCAGTTGCTCGGCCGGTGATGGGCGAGTAATACTGTCAACTAAGAAGAAATAATAGTAAAGAATTTAAAAAAATAGATAGAGTGCTTTTTGAGAAAATCTCATCCTTAATGACTCTTGTGTATACTTTTCTTGTGTTAGACTGTAGGTACCCACCCAATCTCTCTACGCCCAATCTGCACCAGGGGGGCTAGCCGGCTGGCCGTGTCTGTCCTGTCAAAGCCTGCGCGAACAAAATTTTTGTACCTACTTACTACTTTTCGTCAAAAATCTGACATTGACGGCTAGTAAAAATCGACGCAGCGCCCCTGGGCCTGTGAGGTGCCAGATAGGATTTTCCAAATTTCCCCGGATTGATAATAAATAATATATACAGAAGACGTCTTGTCAAGAAGACATGATTACATTTTATATTTACCGTTCAGCTCAGAAGAGCTGAATTTTAGCAGTCGGCAGAAATTTTGAGCATCTGCCACGGGTTTTTAAGCCATATCCCACCCCAATTATGAATAATTTTCCCCAGCAATGCCACTTCCCCAAAATTTCCCCAACAGCTAAAATTGCTTGAAAAACCTCCAATCTGGCAATCCTGACAATGGCCCCAACTCCCTAGATGTAAGGGAAGGTCTGTGCCTCAACAGGACATTCAAATAGATGATTATCTAATACCTATTAGGTACCAGACATTACTCAATATTTGTATGTTTAGCTTACATAGACAGTCTAGAAATCTAGATCCATTTCAAGGTTGGCAATAGGTATACCGGTAGGCGACAGTAAGGCGACACTCCAAAATGTAAGTGTCATTTTACAAAAGAACGTGTAAATAAGTAGGTATTAGTAAAATTGCAGACTTTATGTTATGACTAGGTAAGAGCTAGGGTATGCAAGATTAACGTAATATTACCTTATGACCTAGGTATTCTATCGTGAACGCCAAATCTATTCCTAAACCTAAGCGAAACTGTCAATGTCACTCATACATAGGATGGCCCATCCAGATAGGTATGTAGATGGAAATCTGAAACTATTGAGTTAGAGAATTTTGTTCATAGACCTTCCCTTACATCGAGGAAGCTGGGGCCATGATCCACCACGCGGGCCCACTGCAGATTGGCGGATTTCACATGCCTTAAATTTTTTATTCTTCTACGGCATGCAGGTTTCATCACGATGTTTTCCTTTACCGTCTTGAGAGCACTCGGTAAATGTACGTAAGTCTTTCCGTTACCATTGATACATAGCTGCCCTGGCTGGGAATCGACCCTGGGACCATATCGCATGTCCATTGACCCAGCTACTGAGCCACCGAGCTTTCGTGTACAATGATATTTCGTGTACAATAAAGGAATAATAATGCGTAAGTATGGAAAATGTTTGATACAGGAAGTATTTTTAAAATTTTGGAAGTATTAGGTACTGGACGTATGTAGTTTTTGAGACACCTCAACCTTTATAAAAAACTGTTACTTTTCTCTGAGCATTGTAGATATGTACATAATTATTTTACCAGTCCTGATTCTCAAGAATCCATCCGGTATTTTTTAAAGGAAACCCCTAAGATAACAAACAACAATGGATGATGTCGAACAAACGTAATTATGACGTAACTGAAATATTCCCAAAATCGGGGCCGTCTGTGTTCACACGATGACGCGTAGATAGCTTTGCTTTGTAAACAGTTATTTTACAGTTATTGTCTTCTACTCTTGTACAGCAAGACCGGTTAGTATTCTTCGATTTATCTAAAGACAATAGTGAGAAACGAAGAAGCGGGAAACGAACGGTTGCGGAATTATTTGATAATTTTCAGTTTAATGTCTACAGTGGTTGTTTTGTGTTTAATATCACGTTAAATTAATCAGAAAATGTTCGCGAATGACAGTATGGTGAAATTATTGCAGGATTCATGCATGATCTGAAGTTTGGCTCTTTAGTCAAGAGTCCCACTACAAGCTCGGGAGTGAACGTGACTGTCGAGCTGCTTCGTCCAGAGTGATGACGCTACGGCGGCTTCTCTGGATGAAAACAAGAAGACGGGATACCCAGGATGATGACGCTACGGCGACCCTTGGATGAAGAGAAGACGATATGATATTTTGAATATTCTGTAACATGACATTGGCAAATGACGAACTGTCAAGTCCATTAATAAATAAATAAACAAAGTCCGACATCCGACTCGCACTTGGCCGGCTTTTATAGTTGGTTCGATTTTAGAAGTGGGTTTTGAATGATAGGCTCGAATATTTGTAGAGTCGATACACGTAGAGTAGACTATTCGTTAAGTCTGGCTCGAATTTTCGCACGGTCAAAAGTAAAGCAGCCTGACCGAATATAGAGCTTCCATACATGGATTTATTTCGAGCAGTTTTGTTGTAAAACTCTTTATATAATTTTAACGAACTCTATACTCGTGCGCGAACTCTATACACCCGGCGAAAATGAATGTCTACGATACGAATTATGAATGAAAATATATTTAGAGATATGAACTACTCAATATAAATCCACATTTTGAAGCTCTATATTCGCGTCGTTATCATATGAGAAGATATTTTCGTAGATTTTCGTGTGAATAATATAATGACGCTTGCGCATGACGCGAACTATAGAGCTGGGTGACGTAAGATGTACGTAGAGATGTATAATTTAGTCAATGATTAGGTTGTTATGCGTAGAAACCAGTATCTCTCGTATTTGTAAGTAATACAATCATGAAGAAAAAAAAAGATTTTTGTTGAACCAAAATAATGAACAATGCTTCTTGAAAATAGGTAAGTAGGTATACCTTTTTAGCAATATATTAAATAAGTACTAACATTTGTTTCAAGAATGTGGAAACTATACGGATATCATCCGTACTAGTTTAAAAAACTTTATGACGGATACTAACGCCTTCCATAAGATAAGATAATCTAAGTATTCTTAAGAGTGTTTTTAAGAGATCCCAAAAGTGTGTGTGTGTGTGTGTGAGGGTGTGTTTGTGTGTGTGAAGTATTATCGACGTGTGTGAAGGAAGAAACGGATTTATACCCATATAGACTAAGTCATATTTACAATGCATAGCAATGTTGGCTTTCCGCCACTCTCTTGTTTTATCCGACTGCGCAAGAAGGAGGGTTATTCCATTGTGTGATTTACAATAGAAATCGAGAACATAAATACAGATATAGCCTAGTAGGTCACTCCTACAATCAAGATGAATCTAACGACACCTCATATGTTAAAATCCATTTTGGGCACGTTGCCGGACAACGGGGATCGGTTGAACTATCTGTAATGCAAGCCATTCAGATAGTTCAACCGACCCTTTGTACATATAGTTATTAGTTTAGTTTATGTTTTTTAGGTTAGTATTATTTAAAATAGTTATTTTTAAGATTTTATTGTTATTTGAATAAATATAGATTATTATCAAGCCATTTAGGTTGTAGAACTTGCCAAAGAATTTAGACATACATACTCACATACAATACACACATTACATACATCCCGCCTTAAAAACATAACCATCCTTATTGCGCAGTCGGGTAAAAAGCCGATACCTACGTCCAGCAGTGGACTGATACGGGCTGACGATGATGATGCGATAAAAAATTTATGATAAATAAAAATAAAAAATGCAATCGCACCTCGTTACGGAGATACGTTGCTGAATTTTGGACGCATTTAATTAAGTTTTAACGATAAATATATGCGCATAAATTAAATTCTTGTAATGTATATGCAAGGAAGCTAAGTACAATCACTTGTACATTAAGTAATTACAAATATGGAAACTTGTATCACGGAAATAATTGTGTAGAATTTGCGTATGACACTTAATAAGCTTATAACTTAGTTTCAGGATAACTGCAGCTTTTCAACTGTAAGGTCACAGGTTTGAATTCCGCGTCCGTCATAAAGCAATTGTAGAATTAAATTAACTACTTAGCTATTGTATGAAATTACGCAAATTTAAGATTTTATGTTTTCCAAGATTAAGAAAAATAAGATAACTAGATATAGGTATTGACAGACGGACAACAAAGTGATCCTATAAGGGTTGCTTTTTTCCTCTTGAGTAGGAACTCTAAAAAGATAACTATGTATGCGGAATTTACATATGTCATTTGGTAATTTAATAACAAAGTTAGTTTTCCGTGATTTACATAAAAACCACCGAGGCTGTTAGCCATAAACGTGATTTACTCCTCCAAGTACGACAGACGGACGGACGGACTGACGGACTGGCGGACTGACGGACTGACGGACTGACGGACTGACGGACTGACGGACGGACGGACGGACGGACGAAAGGACGCACGGACGGACGGACGGACGACGGACGGACAACAAAGATACACCCTAAAACACGAGTAACCCAAAATAAAAATTCATAAGCCGGATTTTAAATTCTAATTACCTACCTATTAAATAAACACGATGGCAGACTACTGTGGAAAACGTGACCACCACGTGTGGGTATTGGGCAATCGTACCATTATGATAACGATTTATTAATGAGTTGCAGTCTAGCCATCACTTGTGCATAAATAAATGACCGGTATGCTTAGATAAATAATCACAGTACTTATAAATAATCTATCTGTCCATTGTAGCCATGTTATCGCGCTCAGATAGGAAGTTTTTTTTAAACAAAACAAAAAAAACGATGGCTACTTATTTATTTATTTATTTATTTATTTATTTTATTAATGGACTCGACTGTTCGTCATTTGCCAATGTCATGGTACAGAAAATTCAATATATTCAATAGTCTTCTATCTTCCTCCAGGGGAGTCGCAGTAGCGTCTTCACCGCTACGGCGTCTTCTCTGGATGAAGACATGAAGACGCGGCTACCCAGAGCCGCGTCTTCATGTCTTCATCCAGAGGAGACGCCGTAGCGTCATCACTCTGGACGAAGCAGCTCGACAGTCACGTTCACTCCCGAGCTTGTAGCGGGAACTCTTGATAAAAGCTTGAAACTTCAGATCTTGCATAAATAATCCAATAACTTCACCGTACTGTCATTCGCGAACATTTTCTGATTAATTTAACGTGACATTAAACACAAAATAGTTAGTAGAAATTAAAAGGAAAATTATCAAATAATTTCGCAACCGTCGTTTCCCGCCATTTTCAAGAGAACCGATGGCGACTTCTGAAATTTTTATGGATTATAGGGTTGCCAGATTGGGGGGTTTTCTCGCAATTTTGGGGAAAAATTTGGGGAATATGGTTTAAAATCCCGTGGCAGATGCTCAAACTTACTGCCGGCTGCTAAAATTCAACTCAGAAAACGTTAAATATAAAATGTAATCATGTGTCTTCTTAATAAGTGGTCTTGTATTATGTCGTTTTTTTAAACCCTAAAAATGTTATTATAGTAATTTTGTTGGTAAAAATTTTTTTGCCTATTTTTTTGTAAAACGTATCATTTTGAGGGGAAAAAATTATCAATCTGGGGAAACTTGAAAAATCCCATCTGGCCCTTTATTTATCGTCTATGATAACATGACCCGTCCCTCAAAATAATTATTTCACTGTGCATTTCAAGTTTCATACATAATGTAATAATTTACATCGGGTCTTTTGGTTTTTGTTGAAATACTTTCTGCTTATTCTTTCTATTCCCCTAGCGTTTAACGATAAAAATAAAAAATAATAAAAAATATTTATTTGCAGTAGCCAACATAAAAATTTACAAAACATTACATTTATAGCTTAGAAGGCTATGCTGATGAGCACACAGAATGAAACGCTGAACTCAGGTTAAAGACCTGTAACTTGGGAGTCAGTGATGATAGTTAAAGTGATGGTAGTACAGATGGATTAAATTATACTTGGGTATGATAATTGAGTACAAAATTTGGTGCAAATTCTGTCAGTAATCCTGGTAGTTGAGTAAGCATCAACATTTGCTTTTGAAACGACTTCGAAAAGGAAAAGGTTCTCAGTTTATTTATAACAATACAAAATACAAAAATACAAAAAAAATACAAAAAAATTATTTTGGAAAACTAGAAACTTAGTACAGCGCAGTAACAACTTATTTGGACTTAAGTATTTATTACACAGAGAAAGGCTGAAAACTGTGCAGATGGAATTCTAGTATCCGCGATAGGTTTCCCTGTGCTGCGGCTACCAGTGACTCCCGGTTACACCAGTGCGTATGTACAAGCCAGTGTTTTTGGACCTATACTTGCTTAAGTTAGTATCAGTTAGTGAATAGGTGGCTGATTACTTATTTGTAGAGAGTGGAATTGAGGTAAAGAAAAAAAAAAATAACGCATACGAAGTCACAGGCAACAGTAGTTATGAAGAAGCCTTATAGAGCTGCCATGAGCACATTGCTCTGACATGGTATGTCGCATGGTTACGAAATGTAGCGCCGCGCATAAGCGTGCAGCAAACGTGTGGACCGAACACGTGTAGAGTAAGAGTTAAACGATGAACGAACATGCATGGTGTGTGTCGCCGGTTCCGCATGAAGGATAGAGTTTAGATTACTAATAATAGTAATAGTTGTGTAATACCTAGTTATTAAGTACCATTATTTTAAAAGATAAGATAATATAAATATTCTTTATTGCAAAGGAATTACACAAAGCAATATGCTAATACAGTTAGTATCACAATTGGCGGTCTTATCGCTTAAAGCGATCTCTTCCAGACAACCTTTGTTTATAGAAATCAGCGGATGAATAGATAGCTTGTTGAGCAATAATTAAATATATATCGATACCTAACTGGTACCTACTTGAATACACCGAAGTAACATTTTACATTTTACAAAAGATGTGTTGCTGCGAGTTTTTTTGTCAATTTTTCTCCTCAGCGTTGGCTCCTTTTCCTTGCAAAGTGGTGTAAATGTAAATACAAAAATATGTTGACGTGCAATAATGTACACAACGTGCTTACTTGCAATAAAGAAATTTGACTTTGCCTTTGACTGTAAGTGAGGAGTTAAGGCCGCGTGAGCGCGGATTTTAAGTTTTTCAATCCAGGCACTTACATAGCATTCTTGGGGTATCTGTTTAGAACAGGTTTTTTACCGATACAAGATTAGACAAACTTCGCTCGATAGAAAAAAAATTGCAAACATACCCGTTCCATGTATATCTAATCTAAAATCTGTGTTTTCGTCTAAAGTCGGATATAAATCTTGGAGATACTTTCAACATCACTGATATTCTTCAAAATTATATTTGGCCTGATTCAGAATAACTAGATATCTGAAAACATCCAAGATAAGCACGAGTAAGTATCAATGATAATCTTGGAATATTTTTAGAATTAAATCACTTATATTTTTATTTATAACTCAGACGTTTATCGGCTTTGCAAAGTATTTTCTCGGAAGTACTAAATTATCTGTGACTATCCTTTATCTTGTTCAAATAAAAAATCGGCGGAAGTGAACGAATTCATTTAATAAAAAAAACTATCCATTCACAGTGTCATACCTATAACCCTAATCCTAATCAATCATAATATTATTAATAGAAAACATATTATTAATAGCTTAGGTTGGGATCGTCATATACGAGTACACGTGTATAAAGAAAGGTCTCTAAATAAAATATAGAATAAAAAAAAATAGATTAGGTTTATGTAAATTTTTGGGAGCTTTTAGGTATTTATTCATAAAATTAAAAAAAATAATATTAAAATAAACAATTGGGTTAAGAAAATGTAGGTAAGTATATTCGATTGAAGGCATTCTGGCTGAAACTGACCCAGCTAAAAGTTGTTCTTCCTCTTTGGGAAACTTTAATTAGATGATAAGTTTGTATTAGAATAGGTACGATGGGATGTCATCGTCACTTTATATGTACAGTCGAAGACAGAGTAGTATACAGGGAGCCTCAATAAGGTTGAGATTTTCTCAAAAACTACTCGACCGAATTTAATAATTATTTTACAGTACATAGTTTTAGCTTTCATCTATCTGACAGAATTTTTGCGATAGGTCAAGTAGTTTGAGATAACCTCAACCTTAAAAACTCTCATGTACACCTTTCTCTGTGTTCCACCGTACAAATATCACTAAACATAGAATAAAAATTAAAAAAAACCTTAATAATCAGAATTAATTTATTACAATTTAAATATAAAGGGTCTATATCAGGGACTTCCCATCTCGCCGTGAGTGGAGTGACAGATTAATAAAACTATATGAAGTGGTCACTCACTGACTGATTACCTTAAATCGCCTGCAATCTGTCCACCTACCCACCTACGTGAGCACTCGAGATTAATCAATCAGTACTATGGTAAATGGAATCCTACATTAGATTAAAGATAATCCTCTTGTAAACGTGATATTGATGATGCAAATGTTGGGATTACCCTGTGGGATGGGTCGGATGCAAATATTAAGAATAAGGGATTGACAGGAAAATCTAAAGTGATTTGCTTATATTTTCCTTTCCATTTATTAGTATAGTTAACGGAAATCAATACTACTTGGCTACTCGATAATTGAACAACTTTTGTTTTACGACTTTTCGATAAAAAATTAAAATAAATTAGCATATTTCTACAAAATGTATGAAAAATCTCGAAAATCAAAAAGTGATAATTGTTTATAACCAATGCTAAACGACTTAGTATGTTTCCGTTACACCCTGTAAACAAAATGCAATAATTCCCGTGTATAAGTGCAGAATGGATCCCAGAATTTTAAAGAATTCTTGCGAATAATTCCCATACCGAGAAAAATCATGGTCCACTTTATACGGTTCTCCAGTAATTATTTAACACGCCTAAATATAGTGGGTATTAGGGTCGTGTTCCCCGAAGCAAAAATATACCATTCATTTAGTTTCTAAATGGAATACTTGAATGGACTACTTAGATTGCGTGATGGCTGTTTTAGTTACCTGCAACGTGAAATCTAAATAGTCGTTCTAGGCAATGTATAAAATGCTTAGTACATATGGTACCTTTAGTTATCAATTTAGTCTTCAGATTTTACATTACGCAGCAGATGGAAGTCCATCGTCTCTGCCTACCCTACGGGAATCAGGCGTGAGTTTATAAATAAACAAATAAATTTTACATTGCCCATACATTTTATATTTACATGCCCGTTGTACAAAATCGCTGTTAGCCAGAAACGTGACTTAAAAGTTATTTCACGAAGCCGCGGTCCCATTCTAACTTTTTTTAAGAAGAGTGACGAAACATAAGGTTTAAAGCATTGATCTCCTATAAACAACTAGATACACAAAGGTCTTACTAAAACTATTTAAAAAAACGTCAAAACAAGGGTCTATTGTTAAAGTCCAAATAAAGTCCAATAAAGCAAATGATCATTCATCCATTTGGACCTTCTTTCGAACATTTTTAGAAGGCAGACTGTGTATCTAGTTGTTTATAGGCGATCAATGGTTTAAAGGAAGTGAATTTAAACTGTGTTTATGGCTAATCATTGTCTCTTATTTATTATGATTCAGCTTATCCTTTGACATTTAAAAAAATATTCAATAAGGTGAAACTTGTCTTTTTTAAGTGTGTAAAATACTAACATTTTCGACAATAACCGATGATGTTCCAAACTTTGACGGTAGCATACACTGAATTTGAATGAATATTCATAAAATTGCGTGTTTTGTTGTTTTCACAGAACCCTAATGTAAAGAAATCACAATTACTTTTATGTGTCCCTTTGTCGTAACTGTTAATTAGGGAAATAGGTAACAAAATGTAGGTTGTATTATATCACGAAACATATAACCGTGTTCTGTCAAGTACTTAATAAGTAGTCGAGGAAATGTTCGTTTCTTGTGTTCAACTTGGTTGACCCTAATGCATATAAGTACTTATTTGGTATTTTTGGAGTATATGTGAGAAGAAATTTATTATTGAAATAACCACTTACCTATAACTATTATAATATCAACCTAAAAAAAAATATATATATAAACTAAACTAAAAACTATAGGTATGTACAATATATCGGTTGAACTATCTGAATGACTTAGCATTACAAATAGTTCAACCGATCCCCGTTGTCCGGCAACGTGCCCAAAATGCTGGCGGCATTTCCCCTCTGGATCGCTAGACTGATCCTTTGGGCGAAATACAGGCCAGCATTTTGGTCACGCGTGGACTCCACGAGCCGCCCCGACTAGTTTATGTATTTAGGAGTTACTCCAAATACATAAACTAAATAAATCTAAAGATCTTCAATCAATTTTCTTCACAATCTTCAATTTTACCACACTCTTTTATCCTCTATACTTTCGTTTTCCTGATTTAAAAAATAAAAAAAATTATGTTAAATCTTGTCACAATTAAAGCTTTCTAACAAATTACAAAAAGTCATAGGGTCAATAGTCCATTCGTAATTGATAATAATGCTTGATATAGGTACTTACTAATATTGAATAACGTATTGAATTTTCATCACATATACTAAGGATTTCATTATGAAGTTTTCTTAATTATTCTCCAAAAAATTCCGCATTTTCGGTTTATTGAGAAAACAATGATGAACTCTAGTTGCGATGTAGAGACTTAATGACGAACTACAAACATTCACGTTAGCAAATGAAAAAAAAAAAGATTTCTATACTTCTTTCTATCGCCCAAGTGGTTCAAATCCGTTTCTTATCAATATACTACAGCTATCGATGTGAGTAATTTCTTGACTATATAAAAAACAAATGAGTAACGAATAATAAAAAGGTGCGCGATATTCTCCGTATATGAAGTGCATAATAATATGACAGTAGAGTCTGGTGTATATATAAATATGCCTAGACTCTACAGTTGAAATAAGATCATAGACGCTGTGAGACTTTACTTTTATTATAGAGCTTCAGGTCAACCATGTAGAGATGAGTTTATATCGCTTTTTCGAGAACTTAGTTACATTTACCAAAAGCTCTTAAAACATCGTGAGGGAACCTGAACACATATGGATTATTTCACACATCTTGAGATTCTACTAGGATTTTTACGACTCTACTAGGATCCACATTGTGCCAAGTCCAACATGAAGGTATGGTGGCACAATCTGTTGACCTTCGAAGTTTTACCAGTGTAGGTACACACGAAGACAGAGATAAGTATAAAGGGAGCCTCAATAAGGTTGAGATTTTCGCAAGAACCACTGGACCGATTTTAATAAAACAAATTACAGTTACTTTGAGCTTTTATCTATCTAACAGTGAAATAATTCTTGCAATATATCAAGTAGTTTTTGAGAAAATCTCAACCTTTAAAACTTATCTTTTCTCTGTCTTCGACCGTACGTTTGATTCAGTAACTCTTAGTGTTGTTGTAATAAGATCGGTTCACGACAGAGTCACCGTAAAATATATGTGCCAGTGCATTAGGTATATAAGGTAAATGTACAAGAAGATATATGTACTTGTCAGTGTCCTAATGGTTGTCAGGTAGGTATTTTAAAACACCAAAATCTCACAAAGCATTGCTATTTAAACAGTATGTTTTGCTACTAATCAAATTAACTTGTTCGGCTATAAATAAACTGTATACTTTGCTAGACTTATATATCTAATCATGTTACTAAGTTCGCGTAATAAATATGTAATCAGTGCATCGAACCTTATATTTTCATTTTGGCAAGTAACGCTTGAATGATTCAGTGCCTATCGTGGCTGCAATGTAGGTCATCTGATAATATTTTGACAATCATTCGATGCTACTGCAATGACTGTGAAAGTTAAGTAAATTGGTGAAGGTTTAATGTAATTAGTCTAATGTATCTTAAATTTTCATTTTGGCGAATAATGCTTGAATGATTCAGTGTTTATCGTAGTTACAACGTAGGTCATCGATAAAATTTTGACAATCATTCGATGCTGCCTGCAAAACATGTACTTTTGAGATGACTGAAATTGTGCAAATTGGTAAAGGTTTAATATAATTAGTGGATCGAATGTATCCTAATTTTGTTACTGGCGACTGATCCTTGAATGATTCAGTCAGTACTTATCATAGTTACAATGTGGATCATCGATATAATTTTGACAATCATTCGATGCTACTGCAAATCGTGTACTTTTGAAATGACTGTGAAGTTGTGCAAATTGGCCAAGGTTTACTGTAATTAATGCATCGATGTATCCTATATTTTCATTTTGGCGACTAATGTTTGAATGATTCAGTGCCTATAGTAGTTACAATGTAGGTCATCGATAAAATTTTGACAATCATTCGATGCTAATGAAAATCGTGTAGTTTGAAATGACTGTAAAATTATACAATTTGGTGAAGGCTGTAACGACAGACAGTATGTTTAATATACCTACATAATATAATATTCCTTCTGATCCCGTGCATCGATGGCTTGATCGAAAATTATTCTTTTATTAGTGTAAGTTCCCTATTTAAATAAAACCCGGTTAAATAAATAAAAAATCTGGCTCTCGTTCGGCCCATAATGTGGCCCGTTTTTGTCAGCAAAATGTTAGTTTGCCCATATCTCAGGATATCAATGGCTTCTATTATTTTTAAAATCGTCTATGTATGTTGTAAGTTTATATCTAATGCGATTACAATCAAAACATGCATCAAAGGATCTTGCTAAAGGCGGAAGCAAAGTGAATCATATAAGGTTTTGCAAAACTCAAATAAACATCTTGACGCCTTGTGTCGAAGGTTGGTCACCAAGGTGAGCTGGACCTTGGATTAACAGCTTTAAAACAATACCTGGATTCTATATTGCGCAATATTTTTCAGCAAATTTATTTTTCCTTGTTTTGGGACATATATGTATGAATATGTAAAGTCTACACAATCATACTTATATTTCCCCATTTGACCATTTATTTACACTTTAATTTTATTCTTCACTTTACTTTGATTTTCAATTTTATTTTTACACGTGGCACGCACTTTTAGACACTTTCGATCTGATTCAAATCCCGCAGGCGACCTAATTTTTTAGACATTTAATATTAAGTACCTCAGTATTACCAGTGTTTCTAATGTAGATTTTTATGGCATGTTTAAAAATGTGTGTCATTTTATATTCTACTACATATCCATAAAGTGAGATCAAATAGTAATAACAAGCGTTTACGTCAGTATCGATTGTCGGCGCGTGATTGTTTATTGGCGTGCAAATTGTTCTAAACACTTGAGTCCACATTCCGATGGGTTGTTTAACAACTTTATGTAGAAAGGTAACGATTCTATCGCATTTTGTTCAAAAGCTAGCTCTGGGGACGCTACAATATTTATTGTGGTATGGACCATGATTCGATGGGTGCCTTTAGAATTAACAACCAAAACTAGAAAAATTTTAGGACTTCTTCGTGAGCAAATGTCAATTCCGTATATTTTTCTTTCTATTATACATAATTATATGTTTTGATATTTTCTTGCATATGCGTTATGCGAAACGAAAATCTAAATGATAAATGGAGAAAAATCTTCATCACGACCGGGATTCGAACCCATTTCGGCAGAGACAACTCTGAACTCTGACCACTTACCCCATAGAGACATGAAATCGGTACAAATTTGCAAGCGAAAAATTCTGTCAAACGATAGGCGCAATTAGACGAAGCATGGGGCAGGGGCGCCATATTAAACCCGTTTCGATATCTCAAAGTTACGCGTGGCGCGAAGCAATTTTGCGCTCATGTGCGGGCAGAAACGGGCGCCCTCCTGTTAGGTACAGGTCTATGGGGTAAGTGGTCTGTGCATTTCGGGAACGGCGAGGTCCCGGGGTCGAATCCCGGTTGTGGTGAATTTTTTTCTCCATTTATCTTATTATACATAATTTTACAGAATTATTCTGGGAATAATTCCCATATGGAGAAATGTCTTGGTCCCGTTTTTACACTTCTCCAGTAATTATTGAACACACCTAGGTAAATATAGTGGGTGTAGGGTCGTGCTCCCCGGAGCAAAAACTAACCACAAAGGTTACTAGGTACCTAATTACAGTGGACTAGCTACGCAACAGCTTTTAGCTTAGTTGAAATGGTTGAGAACATTAGTAATGCAAAAACATCGCTAATCTGCTTTAAAAAAATACTTTAAAAGAATTAATTCAAAATACACTTTCTCGGCTAAGTTGTTTCTATAAAATATCACTAAATTTTATCTAACTTTCTAGATTATTGGATAGTAATTAAATAAATGTATTTTAGGGGATCGGTGGAGCTGTTGTTAAAAAACTGGATTTATGTTATGGTATTTTCTTGCATATGCGCTATGCGAAACGAAAATCTAAATAATAAATAAAGAAAAATTTTCATCACGACCGGGATTCAAACCCGGGACCTCGCCATTCCATGGCAATTCATCCGTTTGGACCTTCTTTGCGCTCGGACATTTTTACAAGGCAGACTGTGTATCTAGTTGTTTATAGGAGGTCAATGTAGTCGGCCAAATGTATTTACGAAGGAAAATTTACAACTTTCTACAACGGTTCGATTGCGTCCGATTCAAAATCGTAAGTTTCCATAACTTAATTAGGTAAGTGATTACAATAATTTTATTGACAAGATTATCGCACCGACCTTTCAGTAAATACTTTGTAGGTGCAATAATAATGTCAATAGGCTAAGGAATGTTATTATCAAGTCTGCACTTACTGATAGCATATAAGGTATTTAGCGATCTACGTTAAGCGCCTATATACCTATTAAAATACTATCTGTTACGAGTACTATACCTAATCCTAAGCTCAAAACAAGTGTCTTATTTTGTAAACAAAAACTACTAACATTTTAAGCTTTTATGTGATTATTGCATAGTTTTCACATTAAAGTCAAAGTCAAATTTCTTTATTGCAAGTAAGCACGTTGAGTACATTTTTGCACGTCAATATATTTTTTGAATTTACATTTACACCACTTTGCAAGGAAAAGGTGCCAACGCTGAGGAGAAAAAGTGGCAAAAAACTCTCAGCAACACATCTTTTAAAACAATGATAATACAATGATTACTTAATAACTATACAGTACTATTGTTAGTAAGTTTATCCCTCATGCGGAACCGGCGACACACACCATTATTAGATTGGATCACTTTATTTTCTTCAATGTTAAATCCCAACAGGTAATTAGACGATCATAATTGTCTACAAAATAAGACACTTAATCTGGGCTGCAGTATACATATAGGTATTTCTCTACTTTGTGATGTCGCAAAAATCCAACGATAGATGCGATTCTGTCATGACCGCCAAATCTAATCCTAAACCTAAACGCAACTGTCGCTCATATGCTTCAACGCGCAAGAGTGATCATGTCATGCCGTATAACTAGAATTAACGCTCATGTATACTATGTATGGATGTATCACATCGCACAAGAGTGAGACGTCTCGGTTATCGCTGATTAAATTTAGTATGCGACACTCTAGAATCACCATTTAATTGGCTTTTTAAATTTCTAAAATTTATTAATTCTACAAGGGGCCGCTTAAGGAAGTTCTAACGGATAATTAGTTTTTAGGTTTCCAATTAACATATACTTTAGTAATTTTTATAAATGGAAAAAATAAATTATAATTCCAGAACATTGATCTCCTATAAACAACTAGATACACAAAGGTCTTACTAAAACAATTTAAAAAACGTCCAAATAAGTGTCCATTGTTAACGTCCAAATAATGTCCAATAAAACAAAAAAGGGGCCATTCATCTGTTTGGACCTTCTTTGCGCTCGGACATTTTTAGAAGGCAGACTGTGTATCTAGTTGTTTATAGGAGATCAATGTTCCAGAAATAATAATATTAATTTGTCATCATTTAAACCTATTCTTCAAACTCTACAGACGTAAGTGTAAAACGGAGTTTCCTTCAAACAGGTTGCAGCGCAAACACCGTCAAATCCGCCTAGTTAAGTCTGAGGGGAGAGCGGGGAAGTGTCGACCACGCGATGCCAACGGCATTCGAACCGGCAGAACAGCCCAGCCAGTCAGTTGTCAAACGACAGCGCTGTGAGAAAGACGCGGTCTCAGACTGTGTGTTCTCAAACTCTTTACGCGACTTAAACTGCAGTGAAACTACTAAAACTGAGAGTGTTAAGTTGTGAAGTGACAGTGATGAAATTTGACTGGAACAGTCGGCTTTTCGATCTCCTGGACGTTCGTTGATGTCAGAGGAGATGGAGAAAGACCGGCTGATTGAGGAGATAGTGCTCCTTGCATTGTTTCTGGTGTCGACAGCAGCGAATTCCTTGGCGCTACTCGTGTTCTGTCGACGACCTGGACTTAGGACAATTTCTAATCGGTAAGTTGTAGAAAGTTTTGCAGCACTCTAATTGTTAAGTAGTTTACGCTGTGTTGTAGGCTTTTACAATGTCTTACTACATCATAAAAGTTATTTGAATAGTACGGGAATTCTAAATGATAAATGGAAAAAAAAATTCATCACGACCGACGCATATGCAAGAAAATATCAAAACATATAAAAATACGGGAATTACTGTTTAACTTGACTAAAGTCGGAAACAATTGTTTAATTTAAATGTTTTTTTTTATTATTTTCATTAAAAATAAACTTGTGCTCCTGATATTTATACGAAAAAAAAATAAACAAAATAAAAGATGAACAAAAAAATTATACAGCTTTATGTACGATATTTGGATTTTTGTTTTCCAGAAATTAAAACAGGTACACTAGTACTGTTTTGACCTAGATTTCTATTTCCTCAGAGTTAAAATCATAGAGGATGCAATATAATCAAGCAAATATTTCCCAACGGCAAGGCTAGCCACTTCCTAAACGAATGCATGATCATTAGTATCCATAATAATATTTTAATTAAAGACGTCAGTTATAACCTATATTTTAAAGGATTATATTTGTATAATGAAGAACTGATTGAACATAACGTTACTGTTTGTAGAAAACTAATTAAATTTTAAATAAGAGATGAAAGAAAGATGGTAAGAAAACTCATAAATTATAATCTTATCTTCAAAATTAATGTCGGGGACTTATTATATGAGCGAGTTCTGACAGAAGCAGTCAAGAAAGTAATAAATTTTAATACTCATCACACCACCTCATACACTAGATAAATGATGGAAAGTGAAAAAAAATAGGGTTGTTACTGAATGAAAATATTAAACTACAAATAAAGAATGCGGTACAACACGAGACGTTGAATTTAAAGACAAAAAGAACAGTTACAAAAAGCAAAACAAGTTCATAACAAAACATTGACCGAGTCTTTTTGTTGTTCCATGGTACATCTTGAATTTTTTTGTTAAGGAACATCCCTGAGCTCGGGCTGCAAGCCAAAACCCATATTATTATTAGACTATTAGTGTCGGTCGCCACGTCTACCTGTGTTCTTTATCCTCAGTCGTTTCGCTTTTGCAATGCATGATTTATGGTCTGTAAAATCTACTTGTATATTTCAATGTCCGTTTTTATCTACAGGTATTAATACACCTACATCCATTATGTGCTCACTTATACAAGATTGAAGGTCCGCAAAAACTTCTAGGCGATTGAACTCTTAAACCATGACTCAAAGTCTTGGAAACTGTAATTCTGCCAAAATAATGGAACCAAAATAGCCAAGACTGGTATTGAAAGAAAGAATTGAGACCAAATTGTCTAAAAATATGAATGGATTTTAGGTTTTTGCTAAGAGAAAGATACAAAGGTAACGTTTTTTGCGCGCTAACCTCTAGTTCTCACAGACATTCAAAAAGTTTCGTCAGACCACGAGGTCACGTCTCGCGCGTTTCCCATTCAACGAGGCGAAATAAAAAATTTGGTCATCATCATAACGGTACTTAATTACAACGCGAACTATCGAACACGGTAAAATTCGCTCATGTGCAGTATTGCCAATAAATAATACACTTTCTCCCAAATCGTTATGCTTTTGATCTATAGAGATTTATCTCTAGTTTATTTTCTATGGCGAACACTCTGTGAAAATTAAGTCAACATACGTTTAATTTTTGGATTGTAATCAAAACAATTTGTAGAACAAACAGTGGATTCTAATTTTATCATCTCAAAAGATAATGTCAAATACTTACATTAAACTGTGTCGCTGATTGCATCATCTGTTCAGAACATGGTTTTTGTGTACGTTCATTGTTTAAATTTCCTCTATGTAACCATGAACTATAAATTAGTTCCGTTGCCAATTTGCGTGAATAGTCTCTTATTGATTACCTTAATCTGATGAATCTTTATCACTAATATATCTTTGTTTATATTCAGAGTATTCTCAAATACCAATGCTTTGGGTTTGTCCAAAACTACAATGTTATTGATATTACATATTATATTCATTATCATTATCCCAAAGTTTATCGTCATCATCCTCGTAATTTCTGAGTTGCATGTAATCTTTACTTAAGTTTATTCTTTTACAGTCATTAATCGCATCTAATCAATTTACCTAAATGTAGTCTTCAAGGCACTGTTAATTCAAACTAATTAAAATTTGTCAAGTAGGAAATCGAGTTTTTTAAGGCCGCCCGGGTTCAAATGATCACTTTTCAGAACCGGTAAGTTGTGTAACGTTTACAGATATTTTTAAACAATTAAACCATTATCATTAACTCTAATTGATTTTTTAATAATACTTATCGTTTACTGGTTTGTTGTCGGAAGAATTACTAATAAGTATGCCTACAGACAAAAAATAGGAATCTTAACGTTACGTTAAATATAATAAATTCACTACTAAATCTAGACGCGATACTACATCTGTTTATTGTGGATGACACAACACAACCACCTATGGCGGAAGATTCCGCCTTCCGCGCTCATTGTTCGCTAAACTTGTTGCTAGGCGAGGATCGGTTCAATGTTCAGTCAATTGGCTAATTCTAGTCTGGCTATCAGTATGCGTCCTCATCCGTGGGATACATGCATTCATGCCCAAATCGACGGCAGTGCGTTTGAGAATCAACCCATTATTAAGATACAAAGTTCAAATTGATGACTAACGATGAGATAATGTTTATAAATAGCCTAGAAATATTATAATAAAATTCAGTAGCTAAACAAAAAAGAGAATGAATAGACGCAATTGATTACGTAAAGCGAGTTTGATAATAAATTGATTGCAAAAAAATATTTTCCAATGATTGAATGACGTACAATTTCTGTTAGAACTATGCAAAAGATTGAAAATATAGGACAGACGCGGAAAAGTTATGAGTGCTTGAGTTGAGTACGAAGATGATAGGAAAGCTACAATTGTCAATTAGCTAAGAGCGTTGTGTGGTCTGGGTGCATCAGGTCTCACATGTCAAGAACACGAGATCGCCCATTACGCATCATAAAGAATACAGTCAAACCAATTAAACTCGAATGCCTTTGGAAAATTCTTCAGAAGTCTTTAGTTGGACAATGTGTTTACACATTAAACATAAACAATCAATTAGGAACTTTGAATACTCGTAATTGCCTTGTTCCGTGTGCCCAAGAAATCCAAGAACAGTGGATATGTTAGGTTTACTCCAAAATGTAAGGTGTGCAAACCCATCAAATGTCTGTGTTTGATCTTTATTTTCTCAACTCTGACATTGACATATGGTAAAAGTGACTGGCGTTGACACGATGGTGAATAACTTGGCCAAAAAGATGATCATTAAGACGAATTGCAGACTTTATGTTGTAATTACACCAAATGCCAAGTCTATTTCAGTACAATAATTACTCTTCAAGTAATGTTACTTTAGCAAAGATAATGACAGCCAATGGTGAAACCGGTATTAGCAGTATCATCATTAGTTTGATTGAACTGTTTGACCAGAGACGCAAAAAAATAATCTTCTGTCTGCGTCTGCTCATATGAAAACCACGTGTTTTTCTAGTAAACATTATATCACTTACCGTTTATCATGATGTCTGCTTTCTGTGCCACCGGGGTCTTTGACCTGATAATCTATATAAGTATTATAAACTATATTCTTATTGATATTGTTCCTTTTACTTTTACTGTATTGCGGATTTCTCAACTTGATAACATCGGGTGATTCAAACGGGCAAAGTGCGTTTAGATATAGTCGGCAGTACACCAATCAATGCAAAACCATTACAATCTAGGTCGTTAATACCGTTGTACAAAGCCGTATGTTACGAGTACTGTTGTAGCCTCGCAGCTGTCCTGGCAAACGTGCAGTCCGATCCAAACACTTTCAGTGGTTATAAACGGTGTTTGATGCATTCAAAAATGAACCTGATGTCAATGCACCTTGCACAATGCACATTCTTTAAGTTTTGAGAGAACATTATAGGGAAAAGAAGTAGCATACTAATAATGAAGCGAGCAATTGATACTTTGATTATAAAACTGCGATCAGTTCACATATGTTACACTTATCATCTTAAACTGTGGCATAGCAGCTAGCATGTCGTGACTCAGAGCCCCAAATGATTGCACCCAGCCCAACCAATTGTGATCAGTAATAGCCGTGGGTAGATGAGACTTAAGCTTTAGCAATTGACCGGCTCGAAACTTCCAAATTAATTTGAAAAAATCTCATGCAATGTTAAGATAGCAACTTATTCATGTGCGTCATTTGCAATATTACTTAAATACTAATTGATAGTACTCGTATTATTTGGAAATATGAAATTGCCACAGTTGAACCAGTTTATTGAATTTGAAATTTGTAATTGCCGGAATTATTAATTTAGAGAAGTGGTTTCACAAATCACATTACACGAGGAAAGGAAAAAGGAATATTTATTTTTCTTATAGGGCGATCAGAAACATTATCTAATGGTGTTTTTGTTATGTTTTTATTATCTACCTATATATTATCAAAATTATTTGTTGATGATGAACTTTGATTATCATTACCACTGGAAATCTCCTGTCTACCACAATAGCAATCTGTTGTAGATTTCACAAAAGATGTTGGTCTCTACCCTCGCAAAGGTTACCTTTGGTCACGAGCCTTATTTTGGTGAATTTGTCTCAATTCTGGTCACGAAGTGAGGAATTTCGTTCACCGTTTATTGTTCAGTCACGACCTTCACGGTGTTTAGGAAAATTGATACAATTTATTAACAAACTGACTCATTTTATGTAACGTATCAAAGTATTAAGTTGTTGTTGAGATTGTGTAATATTTTGTAACTTTGTAAGACTATGAATGAGGTTCAAGGCGATGTTACCTAATATTTAAATTAATTAGATTTGGATCTCACAACACTTTAGCATCAATCAAATGTAATACTTTGAATTAAGTACGGCTCTTGTTGAATTATAATAGAATAAGAGATGAATGTGTTCTGCAAGTTTTTCCATTGATGTTTGATCGGGTGTACCAATTCTATCTAACTTTGGGGCCCGGAATATCATATCACCAGTTGTCTTGTAGTAAAAATATGTCTCCTTGAGCACGTTCTTTCGGGACCCAGTTTTAATGTAGATCTGTGAGAATGAAGCGTGATTAGCATCAAATATCTTTCCATATATGCTCACTATTGCTTTTATGTATAGTAGAAAGTGGGATATTCTAACCTTACGCTATAAACCTTGACGGAGGAACGAGTAGTCATAAATCTTTATCCTGATAAACCTTATTCGCTTCACCCACTGGCACAAGTTTGCCAAGATTCTCTTTCAATTCAATAGCAACGCCCTATGCCAAGGTCCATAACCATTTTGCTTTGTGCATCGCCATATTTCTGGCCTCGTCGCCGATTCGGTTACTCGCTTAGTAAAGTTTTAAGGCCGATGTACTAATATTTCCAGCACACAAACAGACATGATTGTTAGTGACCTTCTTTCAACTTTAGATAGGTACATAATATGTTTCTGAATGTCTATAGTTTCAGCATGATCACGTAAGAGTTTCCTCACTTATGAAAAGTCACGTTATTTATTCAATGTTATTGATTAGTCAAATGTTATTCATTGTAGAAATTGTTTTATCTAATCTTTGGAATTAAACATACTTGAATGCAGTCACATATTGTAATATACCATCTGTCCTTGCGTCTGTCTTATTATTATTGTTTGAATACTTTAGTTGTTTTAATTTTCTGTTAGATTTAGAGAATATTTGTCAAAATATTTACTCCGAGTATTTAAAGATCTCTTAGAAGACTATTATTGTTTTTAACCTTGTAAATATTTACAAGAGGTTTAAACGAAGAGGCAGTATAGTAACTATTATGTCATAATTATTCAATAATAAGTTAACTATTAATAGTTAATACTATGTGTTATGCAAGGGTCAACGGCTAACGTTACGGCATCGCCACCATGTCAAAAATGTCATGGTGAAGCCCATAGATAAATTACTGACATGTTAAATAAAACAAAAACAAAATTATGTGAAGAGAAACAATGATATTTTTAAATGATTGATTTGGTGATTAAAAATTTCGTATTGAAATATACATGTCTACGCGATTTTGTATGTAAAAAAGGATTTCCAGGTATAAAGAAAAGCTTCGAAATGGAAACAAAAGACATCCTCTAAAACACTGCCTACTTAAATCTGAAAACAAATGTCTCAATTTAATAATTTCATTCATAACTTACTTACATTTGCATAATTATGTCTATATCGCATTCCCATAAACGATAAATTTATCGTTTCCATAAATAATATTTATTTCAAAAAGGTACAATATAAAATATTAAAAAAGAAACATTCATTATTTAAAAACCTAAAATAAATTATTTTTAAAATTTAGACTTATGGGAAGAGTAGGTACCCAAGACACTGGCAGCGTTACCTCGCTGGATCGCGATGCTAATTCGTTGCGCGAGGTAGCTGCCAGCTCTTGGGTCACCAGTGGCATCTACTACTCGTTTGCTAAGCTCTTTATAAAACGACCAGGCACCTGGACCCCACGAGCCGAGGGTCTAGACACCAAAAGCATAAATTAGAAATAAAAGTGCATGGGATCACCCCGATTTCGAGCGAGTGGAAGAATCCATTGCTCTTTGAGGCATCTATAAATATAAGTATATATAATACATTATGTGCTATGCTACTATTTATATTTTAATACATAGTAGGTAATGCGCAGGATTCTACGGCGCCTTGCCATTTCCATAGAAACTGTAACGTATTTCCACTCATATTTGAACATGTTAACGGGATGTGATAAGTAACATGTGACATGTGATAATTGTTAAATGTATAACAAATTATTTTGGGGTTTAGCCACCATAATATTAAATAATGTCGTATTTTAGTCAAATTGCTATAAAACTGGATGGGCATACAAAGTCACGTCTGCTATTACGACTCGAAATACATCGGTGAGTAGTATAACATTAGTGGTATAACATCCAACCAACAAATTATTTAGGAATCGGAGGAACTGAACAGCTGTCTTTAACAAAACCTATTAAAAATAAATTAGAACAGTTGATGGTTTTGATTTACGATTTTATGCTAAATACATACAGTTAAAATCTGTATTAATTGATATTTAATTATCTGTCATTTAATATCAATAATTTGTAGTCACAATGTCTAACAGTTTCTTTATATGCGACTGTTGAAGATATCTTTACAAAATGAATATGTATATGTAGTAAGTATATATTTTATATTTATTTAACAAATCGCTAACATTTCTGTGATAAATTTCAAAATAAAGTCAAATATATCTATACCGCAGCCTAAATCAAGTGTCTTATTTTGTAAACAAATATGATCGTCTGATTACCTGTTGTGATGTAACACTGAAGGAACTGATTGATCGAACCTGTTCATCATTGTGAACATAAAGTAATCCGATCTAATAATGTAATTATGCAATAAGTTAAATTTGAGAAATTGACATTGTATAATATTTAAATAGGTAGCCTTGTTAATTATAATTTTTAGTTAATTTATTTCCGACACAATAATAATTGTATATGGAATTAAATAAATGAAAATGAAATCACAGAACAGCTTAAAATGTTAGCAGGGTAGGATAGTTTTTGTTTACAAAATAAGACACTTGATTTGGGCTTCGGTTTAGGTACAATGATTTTGAATAAATATATTGAAGTAAAATCAACACTAGGTACATTCTAGATATCCATCGAAGGCATAGGTAATAATAATAAAATGTTACGCGGAACATGCACGAAACACATAAAACTACATATAACTACGTAAGTACATGGTTATACACATTCAACGGCATACACTATGCCCACCAAAGATATTTATTTTCCCATAAATTGCAAGAATATCACGGAAAGCTTTTATATTACCCACAGCAACGTTTTATGTCGTCATAATCATTCATTGTGTTGAAAACTCTATTGGCATCAATCCAACTTCGCGTAACTAAATATAAATGCAAGTTATTAATTCATTGATTGTCACACAAGTAAATTTTATTACTGCACGTGGAACAAAAGAAGCAATGTGTGTAATACATGTTGAAAATATAGTTTTACTAGTGGTTTGAAGATATAATATGAAGGCGTTAGGATTTCACAAGATTTGTTCTTGACCGCTTAGTTTAGATGTCAAAAGACGGCTCGTTTAGAATTAAATTTTGAAGTTATATAGTGTTAAATGTTAATCTATGTTTATAATTGTAGCAGTATTATCATGATGGATGAAGTAGTGCTAGGAGCTATATTTTCACGTCTGTATATTTTATGATATTTAGTAATTCTTTGTAAGTTATACAGAATTTTCATATTTATGAATACATTTTTCATTTCATTTACGCATTCGTAACAAATATTATCGGTTACACAATTGTTTCATAATTATAATTAGAACAAATTCCAATAGGAAAAGGTTATTCTATGCAATCGCATCTACAACTGCCAAATGACAGCATGCATCTATCCTATATCATGTCCTTCGGGCCCTTAATGTCGAAAATGCTGTTGATGCTTTTTATGGTGTCATCTATAATATCTTTGACAATTGCATCCCTCGGAAATCTAGAACTCGGGGCCTTACTGGGCGTTACCCTGTGTGGTTCACGCCAGATTTGATTGCTGACATCCGACGGAAATCACTGCTTCACCGTAAGTGGAAAGCAACTGGTAACCTCACAGATTATGGTAAATTCAGTCATATGAGAGCTGACATCAAAACTCGCATTTCCCAGGCGTACGATGGCTACGTCGGCCGTGTTGAAGACAATATTAGAGGAAATCCCCGGGCCTTTTGGCAACATATTAATAGCCTTAAATCCAAGGGTGGATTTGAGTCGCGTGTTGTCTTTAACGGCAGAGAGTATGTTGGTAGCGACACTGCGGATGCTTTTGCGAGTTTCTTTTCGGGCGTCTTCCTGCCGGATGCACCGGTACTGAGTGCTGATATAGCCAATGCAAGTGACCCAACATGTACAGCTAACTATGTTCACATCGATGAGATTACTGAGCGAGATGTTGTCGCTGCTTTGAAACGTTTGAAGCCTACCAGCTCTGTTGGGCCTGATAACCTGCCCCCATATATTCTTAAGGCGTGCACGGAGAGTCTTACTGTGCCACTCTGTTACATGTTCAACTTAGCTCTCACCACAGGCTGTTATCCCCGGCAATGGAAGCTTACACGTGTGAGCCCCATTCCTAAATCGGGAGATACATCTTCGGTGGAAAACTATCGTCCTATTGCTATTCTGTCATCTTTGGCGAAGACGTATGAGTCGATTTTGCACAGAAAAATAAGCACTCAAGTTTCCCCATATCTTTCGACTTCACAGCATGGATTTAGGACTGGGCGATCAGTTAATACCAACCTGCTGACCCTCGTGGATGTTGTCTCGCGTAACATGGATAAAGGAGTTCAAGTGGATGTAGTATATTTCGACTTCAAAAAGGCCTTTGACAGAGTCGACAATGATATTCTTTTGAATAAGTTGTGCGAGCTTGGTTTCACGCCGCGTTTATTAAAATTGTTTGCCAGCTACATGAGCGATCGTCAACAATTTGTACGCTACGGCTGCTACGTATCCGCTCCATATCATACTCGATCCGGAGTTAGCCAAGGGTCCATCCTGGGCCCTCTCCTCTTTAGCTTAATGATAAATGATCTGGAGCGGGTACTCAAGCATTCTATGTGCCTACTTTATGCAGATGATTTGAAGTTGTTTCGCGGCGTGGAATGTGTCAGGGACTGTGAACTATTGCAGAGGGATATTGATGCGGTTTTTCAGTGGAGTATCAACAATAAACTGCTCTTTAATAATTCAAAATGCTGTACTATGTCCTTCACTCGGGCATCAATCCCCCTGTATATTGACTATGTCCTTGATACAGTACACATCTGCCGTGTCGACTCTGTCAAGGACCTTGGAGTGATGTTCGATCCGCTTCTCACGTTCAATGAACATATTAAGACGCTCGCTGCCGACTGCTATCAGCGTTTGGGATTTGTGATGCGCAATGCGAAAGACCTCCGTGATCCCAAAACCATCGAGCTGCTGTATACGGCCCTAGTGAGAAGCAAGATCGAGACCGCTTCCGTCGTGTGGCATCCACATGAGAAATGTCATAAGCTTCTACTGGAGAAGGTACAGAAGGCTTTCCTCCGGTCTTTGTACAAAACAAAATTTGGGTACTATCCATTCCTCTACCCCACTAAATATCTGTTGGGGACACTGGGTTTCAATTCGCTCGAAACCCGTCGGAATGTTGCTTCGATGGAGACGGTATGCCGGTTGATGCGTGGCGAGATGGATTCTCCTGCCCTGGTGGAGCAGACGTGCCGCCTGTCCGTGCCGGACCGGTACCTGCGCGCGCGCGGGCACCGCCTGCTGGCGCCGGACACGTCGCGCACGGTGTCGCGCCGCAACTCGCCACTGGTGCACGCGCTCGCGCGACTGAATGCGCTTCTGACAGCGGCACCACAGTGTGACCTGTTTGCTGAACGGTTGACGAGTGTGCTGAGAGAGTGCATGGTGTTCTGTGAGATAGATGGATGAGTGTTGTGTCTTTTTATTTGTAAAGTTTTGTCTATATGTATATGTTTGATGTTATTTGTTTTATTGACAAGTGTATAACGCATAATTCAATTCAATTATTCAATATATTAATTGTTAATGTGGACCTATTTTTAATGTAATATTTTAATGTGACTGAATTTATATTATTATTATCTATAAGTAGACTAAGTATTATTATTATGAATTACACAGCGCATTGGTGTTACTGTAATGCTGTGTAATATTTTTATAAATAAATAAATAAATAAATAAATCATTATGTCTTACATCACACACAATTCTAAGATCTATTGCGATAGCATAAGTATCTTTATTACACCGTTGATCAATAGCATTAGACTGACTTACAGCTCATGATTCTTTATAAATATTTACGCAAAATCCGTATATACAAATGTATATTTAACAATCTCATTGAAACCATTGGGCGCAAACAAATCCGAATCGAAATTAGGTCAAATACATTATCAATAACATACAGCAATCCACACAGATATCGATAAAGTCTTCACTATACGTTTATTCATCGCCATTACTTTGATGGTGGTGCGTATACGCATATCCATGTACACTTTTTAAACTCCTTGACAAAGACATTGTACAGGCCTCGTTTAGTCGTCTATCAATTGATATTGGATGGAAACTGTGTCAAGAACTATATTCACGGGGTTACAGACCACTTGGCGTAATGTATAATTATATGGGTAGTTTAACATGCGTAGAACTTTAATTATGTTTGTTTTGAGTGAAACATTTTTACGATCGCTCTGTCTATGTGAAGTGACTTCACAGTCACTTGTGGAATGTAAGCAGAAGAGAATTGGCAGTGGATCATTTATGTCTTCACTAGCTTTCTTTTTGAGAATTGGTACAGTAAAAGCTGGACTCACGATACGGTCCTAAATTCGATACTAGATCCAGACCAATAAGATTTCTTCGTTTCTTTGAATCGAATGTTATATAATGAAGGACTTTACTATCTGTATCAAAAATTAACCTGTCTTGTGACTGAAAGTGGTTTAACTAAACTAAATCGTATTTTTAGCTACCTCAATTCCAATAATTTAGTCAACTAAAAGTCAAATAGTCGATACTCTGTTTTATTAGTTCACGCAACTCTTATCGCATACAAATGAAACTCATTTATGACTAAGCTAGGGACTATGTTAGTTTAGGTTTTATTGTGTTCACACCTCATTCAGTAAAGGACTTCGACCTGCCAGCTTTAAGACCTAACGATTCTAGCTTAGGTACGGTCTAACACAGATTACACAGAGGCGCGTATTCATAAACGTATCTAATTTATAATTACACCACCGTGTTGCTAAACACACGATTTAAGGGAAGTGAGGTTTAACTAGTTTTATGAATAACAGCAAGATAAAAGTGTACAGGAGTTGAGATTATGTCAAAAACTACTTGACATATTGCAAGAATTCTTTCACTGTTAGATATACAATTAACTGTTAGGTATACGTCCAGCAGTGGACTGATACGGGCTGATGATGATGATGATAGATATACAAAAGTTAAAACTATGTAACTGTAAAAGAATTATTAAATTCGGTCAAGAAGTTCTTGAGAAAATCTCAACCTTATTCAGGCCCTCTGTGTACTTTTGTCTGTCCTCGTGAGTACTATGTAAGCAGTTTACTTCTAATTCCTTTAACAATGCATTTAATACCATGTAATTGACATATCACCAAAAGAATTGCAACAGATGCTCGGAGATCTCGACTCGGCAAGTAGAGAGGTGGGACTTTCAATGAACACTTTGAAAACGAAAGCTATGACCAATGGAAACACTAACAAAACAATCAACGTTAACAACAATAAAATAGAATATGTAACAGAATACATTTATTTAGGCCAACTAATATCCCCCCATGATTCGACAACCAAGGAAATAGAGAGAAGAACAGGAAACGCTTGGAAAAGGTATTGGTCTTTCAAAGAGATAATGAAGAATAAACAAACAAATATAAAGATCAAGAGGAAACTTTTTAACACTTGCATACTACCAATCTTCACATACGGCTGTCAAACATGGGGACTCACAAAAGCACATAGCCAGAGACTGGAAGTATGTCAACGAGCCATGGAAAGGAGCATGATTAATAAAAGAAGAATAGACAAAATAAGAAACGAGGAACTGAGAGATAGGACAGGGCTAACAGACGTAACCTACAAAATAAAGAACCTCAAGTGGAAATGGGCCGGCCACATCATAAGGGGTCCAGAGAAATGGAGCAAAACCATAACAACATGGTACCCAAGAGACGGTAAAAGGACTAGAGGTAGACCATACAGACGATGGGATGATGAAATTTCAGGAATGGTGGGAAAGACGTGGACAAGGGTGGCGTTGGAGAAAAAAGAGTGGAGAAGACTGGGGGAGGCCTTTGCCTGGAGGCACACAGAAAAGCTAGATTAATTTGGTTACCGTAGCATATACTTAGATTTAATTCTGTTAAGAGGCTGTAATAAATAATAAATAATAAAAAATTGACATATACCGACGTTAATTTGAATATGGAGGATTATTTATGCTCTGCTGGAGTGAGAGGCACGAAGCGAAGGCTAGATCGCGGGTTCCGAATTCTGATCAAATTATTTGTCCCAATTTAAAATTTAAAACTAGGTAATCGGGTTAAAATTGGATTGATCTAGTTCCCTAATGTAAATTAAATTATTGTAAATGAGTCCAATAAAACATAATAGACATGAAGGTGACAAGAGTCAGAGAAATTACAAATTTAAATCGACTTGTCGGTGTTTGAACCCGCACGAGCTAGCGTCGTGATCATAGTTTCTCTGTAAAACGTGAGTTTGCATTTAAATCAGTTCTTTGTTTTGTAAAATATTGCATTTTTCCAATGCCACGAATGAGGATAATAAAAAACAAATAGATAGATAGATAAAGCTTTTATTCATTTCTACAACACACAATACATATACACAGAAGAAATACACAATTGGTAGATAAATATAGATAACTAGAATAAAGAAGGTTACAATATAAATAGAAAGAATGCAATCATACAATAATAAAAGTTGAAACAAAACAAACAATATTTTAGGTATTGTCTGTGTGTCGCAGTGATGAATGGTAAATAATTAAGAGTTTTGTAAACGAGGAACAGTAACGGGCCTAAAACTTTGCCCTGATGTACACCCGTATTAGAAATAAATATAATGTATACTTACGTTTTGTGATTTATTAATGTTTTAGGAAATAATGAAATTATAGTATGTAATATAATTATTAGTAGTACACCAGGGCTAGTTTTTAGGTCCAGTTCTGTTCTCAATTTACAAAATTTTGAGGTTAGGTTAGTTTTGAGGTTACTTATAAATAATACTTTGTTCAAAAACTCAAAAGTTAATCTATCCGCTATCACTAACTTAATCCTGGTTGCTGTTAAATAACAATAGAACCGCATTATTCACTGGAATACATACGTACGTAGGCAGATGTTGTCCGGTTTAACTACAAGCTCATGTACGGCCACGAGGTATTTATACTCTGTGGTATGATTAACGTCATTTAAGATTACAAATAGATCACGATGTAAGATGTGGGAGTCTATCGATTAATCAATGTCGATCTATCGACAAATAATTTGATAAATAACTATAAGTGTTTGGATAAACTTGCCCAATCAAATGGCGGAAACTAAAATTGTCGCCGAATTTATCGGACTGGAGCTCAGAAAAAGCCGTTTTAATAGGTAAAAGGGTTTAATAAGTAAAATATGGGTAGTGATTACAATGGAGTCAGAAAACAAGAGAAATACTGTGACGAAGTCAAATAATAATAATAAAAACTAAAAAAATAAGAGGGTACAGTGCGCGAGGCGTAAGTTCAGGTTTGCATTTGTGTGAGTGCACAGATAGTGTAGAGTGATATTCGGCCTGAGGCGCGACGCGTCCCCAGTGGGACGCCACCCTGCCGCGCACGCACCGCACTTCACCTCTTGTACCGCTAGCGATTGGCGATCACTCACACAAATGTAAACCTGAGCTTACGCCTCGCGCACTGTACGTATCTGTCTCTGCAATAGACAAAACGGTGTCACAGTATGTTTTTCTTATCTAATATTCACAAAAAAGTTAATTAAAACCAACATCAATTTGTACTAATATCCGGTAGTGTCGTTCAGGCAGATTTGACGTTTGACAAATGACCGATGTCATAGCTGTTAGCTTTCTTTGCGCGTGCGCCGCCGGGCGCCATCGGTATAGAACAACAATCAATTCAACTTTCCAAAACCTTAGAAGACTATGAAATTATAATGATGTATGTACGTTTTATAGGATGATAATGATGAATACCAAACAGATATAATTTTCTTAAAAATGTTAAAATAAAATACTAATATTTGGAGGTTGCTAGTTTTGGTACACTTTAATTGAACGAAAAAGCAATGTATGTATAAACTCTACATTAATAAGAAAATCTCGTGTAGTTAGCTTCATTTAACATATATCTATAGGTAATGGAAACATATTTCAGTACTTATTATGTTTTTTTTGGAAAAACCACAACGAACAACTACTTATACAAATAATATCCTAATACCCTATATCTTACCGAGATTAGTTAAATTATGGTTTTGTTACCAATATCAAACAGGAAGGTTTCGCTTGGTTGGCGCTATACAGATAGATTTCCTAATTGGTTGACCACGGACAGTCACCTTTAGACATGCAAATGCACTGTCAAGAACCTGTAAACTGTCAAGTAAACAACCTCTAGCAGTTAGGTTGAGCAACGTCTAATGACAGTATCAGCAGTTAAGTGACTTTCTACCATTTCACCTCTTTCGCTATCTTAATGGCATGTTAGAATGCTTTTGAACTCATTTGTGATATTACTGGGACGTGGAAATGCCTTAAAAGTTCAAAACTACACGTGTCTATTGCATTCATGCTTCTATCTAAACGTGTATTAGGAAATAGTAAGAAACGTGACATAAGGAATGTTTAAGTTGAATGTTAGATCAAATCAATATTGGATAGAGTTTGTTCGGAAAGAGAACCGACGCGTCAAGTGGGAATTAACGTTTCTTTTTCTCTCTCGTGTGGTTTAGTGACCAAACCTATTTGTCAAAGTTATTCAGGCCGCCCGTAGGCATTTGATGTGACCTCACGACTGCTGTCGACAACAACCGGGACCAACTGCTTAACGTGCTATTAACGTGGAATTAATGTTTATTTGGCAACCCTTTTTGTTAAAATGTCAGCAAAAGTGTAATTTACGTGGTTTTAAATGCTAATCATTGCCTATCCCACGTCGGTTCTCCTTCCGCACAGACTCTACTTAATAGAGTTTGTCTTGAATCTTTGATTTGAGAATTATAAAGGTGTAAGAGTTAGGCTGAAGGGATTCTCCGTTCCGTATCGATAAATGGACCACTGTTCTATGACATTTCGATTTTCTGTTAAATATTAATTTAATCACTATTAATACTTACAATAATAAAGAAAATGTCCTAGACGTGTTGAGTTTAGAAGATACTAGAAAAGTCAAAGATATATACGGTCATCTGATGAATAAAATATATATCATATTTTCTAAATAATAAAAGTTAATCATTATTAGTACACCAGGGCTCTCTTAACTATTGTTTGGAAGACTGATTACTATTTACTTAGTACCGATCACTTGAAAGTTAATAAGATTTGTAGGTATCGGTTTTTTGGAACTTAATTAAATACCTCACTTACAAGATTGGAGTGAAGGACCTTTTAAAAGGCAATTATTGTAGAGAAGGAGAGTTCCAAACCAGTGATTTGAGATGTAAATAATTGACGCCAAACTTTTTTGGCAAGGGTTAGTGACTTTCTAAGCGTAGTAAAAATGATTAAATGATTTTTAAACTTTATAATTCAATTCCTATTTCACAAAAAAAGGTTAGCTCTTATAAAGGTTTTGTAAAAGTCACGAGTTATGAATTAAAATTAAGAGATTAAGGTTAAAAGACATTGAATTATCTAATTCCTTGACTGAATATCTAATAATTCCACAAATCTGATTAGTAGTGTATTTATTGGGCAATACTCTTTATCTATATTTATACGTAGATAAATCGAACAGTAGATTCTAATTATAACGATCAGTGAGCAATTGTGTGAATGGAAAACCTCAGTTTTTTGTAAACAAAGAACCGATGTGAAGAACTCATCGGGTTATGACGGTCGATAAATTCCAGAGATCGGAAATAAAACAGACATTAAAATATAAAATTAACTATTGTTTATGTTTTTCATCCCTACTAATGGTACAGTCGAAAGCAGAGAAAAAAGTATGCAGCTAGGCCTCATTTTTTAGGGTACCGTGCCTTAAAAGGAAAAAGGAACACTTATACGATCACTTTGTAGTCCATCTGTCTGACTGTCCGTCTGTCAAGACCTATATTTCAGAAACGCTTAAACGGATCAAGTTGAAATTAATACCAAATACTCAGGTCTGCAACTTCAAGCAGCCGTGTAAAAATTAACCTTCTACGTCAACGCAATCAAAAGATATCGCTGTTTATGTCGCATTTTCTCGCATATTTGTATGAAAATGCAAGGAAACCAAAACCTATAGGGTACTTCCCGTTGACCTAAAATCATGAAATTTGGCAAGAAGCTATGTCTGGTATGTCTACGTATGACGTTATCAGTTTTGAAAACGCAAAGATAAGTTTGTCCCTAAATCTAGTTTATCTTTTCGTTAGAGCAAATGGTATGGTGAAGTTGCACGGAACCCTCGATGCGCGAGTCCGACAGCCGACTCGCACTTGGCCGTTTTTTTGTAGGTATGCAGTTTCTTACTTGATTTATTAACTTTTCCATATCTATCGCTACTTTTGACACTAATTTATGCATTTTTATTTTTTTTAATTCACGAGCTAAGCTACAGGTCTTTAAATAGATAGGTCACAGAGGTTAGGCCACGAATATAGATAGGTACGCGCTAGTAATCGCTGTATTGCGTGGGTATTGGCTCCCTAGAGTACCTAGGTACGAAGATTTGCTCACATCTATTTCAAGACTGATTGATGCAACTTACAATTAAGTAAATTAAAGTTTATTTCACTGAAACCTTGAATGTAAATATCTGTACAGGTATAATTTTACGTAAGTAAATAAAGAAGAAGTGAGCAAAGAGTTTTTCAGTGCGTCTATTTTCTAAAAACAAATAATTATAAAATCTCTTTTACTAGTTATGGTTTAGAGTACAAACAATGCCATTATAAAAATCGGTATAAATTTTTTGACAAAATGTCAGTTTTAAAGACTCTCTATAAACTTTTTCCGAGTACTGTTCAAATGATTAAAAATTGATTAATTACTTTCTTGGAATTTTTTTTACAAAAAAACAACTAAGTATCAAAAAACATAGTATTAATATAAATATAGGGTATTCATAATAATATTCAAGAGATACAAGTAATAAATAATTTAACCTACAAAATATATACCTACTTAAACTATACCTAATCTAAAAATATAATATCAACTACTTATGTATATCAATATTTTATACTTTGTAACCAGTACTTATATACTTTATATATTTGGTGCTCGGGTTTTTACATTCTGTGTAGGCAACAAAATTGGTTATCCGAGACGGACAAAGACCGAAAAGGTATGGGCGTCGCTGGCCTTTCTGTGACTCAGTTCGAATAATCGAATTGGTTTATCCTAAAAAAAGCAGACATACTCCTATCTTATTATGGTTTAATTAAAAACCTACTTCAGTACAGCTCGAAATAGATCTTGGATAACTTTAATTGGCATTTGACATTTAATGGAAACAAAATGAATGGATTTTACGTATCAGACGCATGAGAGTTTTTGTTAAGATATCCAATATCTTTATTTTAACTTTACGTCATTTTGTCAATGGACGAGGCTTGGGGTGCATTTTTGTCGCAAAGTGTGAATGCGCCCTTAATTGTCGATTTGTTCCGTCATTGAATTCTTCCACGATATTAGATACACAAGTACCTATTTATTGTCTTTATCTGTCTAATACAGTGATAACAATACGGATATCAAACTTTAAAGTACTATGTCTGGTTTTAAGTGGTTTTGTCTACTGAAGTTACCGTGTTATCTTTAAAAACTTCATAAAGGATTAAAATATCGGTTACGTAACGCTATAAAATAAACTATGAAATATTAATATTAGTAAGTAAATAAATATAACCAACCAACCAACGTATGAGATTTGCTTTTGTATCTAGGTACACATTTGCCACTTAGTAAACTCTACATTTGATATTGTCAGCTGAAAACAAAAGAAAAACAATCATAACTTCAGATCGAAAATAAAACAAACGAAGTGGCAAATAAACTTGCAGTTATGACGTCGACCGGCGCGGCGTCGTCGAACGTGAAGACAAAAGACGATCGTGAAAAATGAATCTTCAATTTATAATTTATGCCAACAGCTGAAAGATAGTTAATGGGAGCATTAATTTCGTGTAACGACAGCTTTCGGCGCTAATGAACGAATTGTTTTCAGCGTTCACGGCCAGGGCCCGGCCTTAGCCGTGAACGACAGACTGTTTAGTATCGGTTTGTTAACGCTATTATTACGAATACAGAGTGTAGGAATTAAAAAGGACCTGTGTCAGACTAAAATGTACTGTTAATGTCACTTTGGGCCAAAATCGACGACTTTCGACTGTAATATTTGACTTCTGTGCAATGGAACCCAAGTTCGATTCCTGGTATTTTAGTCTAACTTAGTGTAACGTATACAGGGAACTATAAGGTAGTGTATTTTTTTTTCTTCAAAAAATACTTGACCGATTACAAAACTTATTTCACAAGTAGATAGTGTATATCACATAATTATGAAATTGTATAAAATAAATTAAAAATAAACCAAGTATGTAGTGAAAGAAAATGTCAATATTAATCTGTAGAACGGTAGTACCCTCCTAGAGTAATTGCTTTATTTAAAAGTCAATCATAATATAATATTAACAGCTATAGAAATAATGTAATATAAATGAAATCAAATTTTTTTCCTCAATTTCTAATAAAAATAGTCGAATAATATAGAAACAGGGGCCGATCATAGAGTCATTGCAAATGGAGCTGCTATGTTTCTTTTTACGAAAATTACATCAAAATCATCCTGTAAGTGAATTTTGTGGCACCCAGGCCATTTGGTCACGGCACGCATATACGTTTGTTCACCGCAGAATTAAGACCTTTCCAACATGCAATGGCATACTAAACGCCAAAATATACTAGAGGAGCGCTCATCGACCAAAATAGTCGTAGCGAACTAATCTAGAGTGAATGTAGAATTTAGACGAGAACATCTCTAAACTTTTAAAAGCACAAGTAAAAGCCTAAACAATCTATGCATGCCCTAAGGTACACTAAAAGAAAATGTTGTTACAGTTTAATAAAAATAATAAATAAATAAAAATGTCGCTCATCATTCATTATCATCATAAATTCACGCCTGTTTTCCGTAGGGGTAGACATAGACGATGGACTTCCATCTGCTGCGATCCTGGCTAACAAGTCTCGCTTCATCTACATTCATCAATCTCTCTTTCGCTCATGGAAGTAGTTGGGGTTGGTCCCTTCATAAACCAAATATTTCTTTTGTTTATCAAACCATGAAAATATAATATCGGAATTTATATTACGGCCTCTAAAACTGTAATTATATAATACAATAGTAACCTCAGTGGTCAGTGGCCTCTGTGTATCTTTATATATACCTATGCATTTAGTGCAAAGATTAGGTTACTTGTTTATTAAATAAATCAGGTATAAATTTTTATGCTAATGTATTATTACAGTATGATGAATCATCATCTGCCAAATTTTCTACATTACGATTATAATGGCAGTCTCAAAACAATATTGATGAAAATAGCGAAATTAAGGAAAAATATTAAATTTTATTTCTATAGGTACTTATGCGTATTATAAGGAAAGAAATGTTTGAGGTTACTTGCTAATTGATATAACTTTACTGGTGAACAGCAAAAGTAACATTTGTCTATGTAACGATAAAAATAATGTTGTTTTAAAAAGGAGTACATTTGTGTAATTAACTTATTACTGGCATATAAGGCGGCAACTTGCAACTTCTTATTATAAGTCCTACACACATTAAAATAGAAGAACAGTCCAAAAACTAAGGACACAAGAAAATATAAACGCCAACAGAGATTTAAATTAATTTTGATAATTTTTATTCTGAAAGATTCTCTCGACAGCGATCTAATCATAATCAGATCGAACACTTCAATATTATTTTTAAAGATATTTAAATATAATCGGCCAGTGTGAAATATCCAACACTTCTGAAGTGGTTTGTCTCTATTGTATAGGCGACTAAACCACATCTTGCCACTAGCCTCTCTGCCTGTTTAATATCTTTATAACTATTCCCTGTGATAGAAGAATAAACCACAAACTTACCAATTTCCAACGTCCTGAAGAGATTCTAGAGATATTAACTCTAACAATTGTCTTGAATGTAGCCTTTCAAAATGTCATTGAAATTCCTGTGCTAATAACGTTGCCGAGGCCCGGAAAAGTGACTACCTTCGGGTCGGTCTGAAAAAGTTATTATTAAGCATTCAGTACAAGCATAGTGTCTTTATAATTTTGAAATAATCTGCTTAACTAATCTGTGAATATATTGGGCATTAAAACGTAGATTTGGTATGTGTAGATGATATTTATAATACGGTTAGGGTGTATTGTTCATATTAATATTAAACTATCTCCCTATTAACAAAAACAAACTGTAACTTGTGAATATACAATGATTCTTCCGTGTAGTTTTAAACGTAAAATAGACGCTTTTCATTATCAATTCATTTAATAACGCAAAAGTATAATAATTGTTTCATATTTTTTTGCCTAAATGAAAATATTTTTCCACTAACATTATAAAAAGTATTAAATAAAAGATGTCCATCACGCAATCACATTGACCAAGTTGTCAACGAGTCCATTCTTAATAAATTATCTATAATCGATTTACTTTTTGCCATTACATCGTGTGAATCGAACACAATAGTCGATTAAATCGTTCTACTTAAACGATTACGATTATTGTCATTGTAATGCCATTTCTGAACCCTTTCAGGTATTTTTTATATAGAAACTGTTCGCAATAACTGGCTGTATTCATGTGAAAACGCGATGAGGAAAATTATCATTGAAGATCTATAAATAGGCCACTAGCTCATTAGGATTATGTCTAATGCATTCAATATCAAGGCCCATGGTCTTAAATTAGATAATATAATCTATTTATTTCCAAGTACTTACTTGATGTTTATATCCAATACTAAGATGATATTTTATCACATTATAAGTGATGAAACAAATAGATAAAATACTATCTACCGGTGGGAATCGAACCAGGTTCTACCCAGTCTGGAGTAAGTAAAATAAATTCCCAAGCAAAGGTATTGAGGCGGTCATGATTGCGCCTCCTTAGAGATGATTGCATCTCCTTCGTGGTGCTGGCAGCCTTGATACTTATGTTTCAAAACAAAAGAAGACGATTGTCAGATGTTTTTTTTATTCTGCTGTCGACGTCGAAGCATACATTGCTTTTTACTTTTACCTTGAGTTTTAATTCACAATTGAATAGTTATAATTGTAAATATCAGCACGGCTTTTTATTATAACATTCGGAGTAACTTATGGTTACTCCAAAGTATTAAAAATAAATTAAATCTAGGTTGATAACAAAGCTAGTGCGCCAGGTGGATCTAGGTTTCGCCTTGATGCGTCGTTCAGTAGCACCATTGACCTATATACTGTAATGCCACTGCAAATTGCATCGCTACAGAAAATGGAGAAACGCAATTAGGTTAATCTTCATTAGTGCAGTTTTAGTTAAGAATACTTCTGAGTAGTAGGAAATGCGATCGAAGAAACACGATACGATTCGAAAGTAAATAGTGGATGAAGTCAGGAGAATAGTTAAATAAAAATGGAAATGGATTGTTCGGACCTCACGTTGGGCGCCAATGAAATAAGTATACAATAGGTAATAGATGAATATAATATTAATATGTATCATTGCAGTCAAATGTAGAAAATAGTTAATACATGGATCTTATTAAGGTTCAAATTTTATCAAAAACGCATTGTCCGATTTCTAATTTCTTTTAGATTGATATTTTTTTAAATTTATAGTTCTGTAAACTACATTCTGTAAGCTATAATCTAGTACCTATAAGAATTTTAACAAAAGTTGAATGGACGACCATAAATCTCTATCATACATGACACATATTCAACTGTCATTTCTCATCTTAAAACTGAGTAATACTGACAAGAATGTTTTAAAAGGTTATCGCGAAGGATTTGGATGTAGCCAGACCAGACAGTAGCTACTTATCAGAGAGGATTAACGATGATATCATTTAGGCTTTTAAGCTAAGTACTTAATGTGACATGATGGATAATGTAAACTATTTAAATAGAAAATTTAACACGCGAGTTTCATGCGGTATATAGATGACCGTCCTTGAAGCGGTATGTAGTTATATAAAAATCGATTTGTTACCTTACAGTAAAAGGGTTATTAATATCGAGATTTTTTTGTATTTGATTCTTTTCTGTTAACAAAATGGGTTAAAGAATATTTTCCATATGACATCCACCAAATACATATACTTAACTCTACATATAGCATATTGTTTGAAATGCTTGTAAGAATTTTGAAACATTATTTTTTTAATTCGGTACTGACAAGATCAATAAATTTCGTAATAATTATATTTAGAATTATTATTACTTACATCTTTAATGGGCACCCTAAATTAATAATCGACGAACGTTGACGTTTAAACGATTTGCCCAGCACAACATGACGATTTCGTGAAATGCCACCATTTCATGAAATGATTGACGATTTCATGAAATGCTCAATTTATCGATCTGACCACGACATCAATAAACAAGACAATTGACCGACTTGAAAAACAATAATATTAACAATTTAATATTTGAAATTGCAAATGCAAAAAAATATTTTTATTGGCCATATTTCATTTTTTTAAACCGTTATCGCTGAATACAATCAAGACCAAGGTCTCTATCATCATCAAAGAAAGCGGGTCATCCTATTTTTTGCTTCAACTAGTTTACTTATTTTTAATTAAATTACCTGTCATTTAAATAGGTCAGACGACCGTAAAGAATGAAGAAAATATTATTTTAATAAAAATAATGGGTATTATTTGGGAATTGGGCTAGTGACCAACAGATCTATTAATAAACATGTCCAGATGATAAATTCGATTTTGTACTTGGTTTGTTTTTCTTTTTATTTGTGTATTCTAAGACTGCCCATCACATCTTGTGGGAATGTGAGAATTGGGTGGCCGAACGCAGACTCATGTTGGAAGACATCGCACCAGCCTGTCACCCCGTGTATTAGGTACAGCGACCTCGTTGCGACCCGGTCCAACTTCAGAGCTTTTAAGCACTTCTGCCATAGTTATTATTGACACTATTATAGAAGGTAGCCTTCTGCTACGGCGCTCAATGATAACTTTACAACTGATGGAAAATAAATGAATGTTGATTTTTTTCACATATTATTATCAAATTACTTGTTACACTAAGTCATCTTGCGACATAGGAGGATGCTCTTGACCCTTGGGGTTAAACAATAACAATATATGGAGTTTTCACGGGTTAAGTACCTAACTCGAATTATTATTCTCGAACAGCGAAAATGACATTGCCACATTCAATGGAGCTTTGCCCCACCTACAAAACTACGTGACCATTTAAGCTGTACCTAACATTTTGTTGGGGACTTATTACAGGTTTCATATTGCATAATCATAATCAGTATAATTTTCTACTACTCTCGCAACTCCTATAGAAGAATAACAAAAACAATAAATAATTCGCTTCCATTTCTTACTATTTTCTGAATTCTTAATTAAGCTGTTTTTTTCGACTCACAACTTGTACATAACTTTAATTTAAACCAATAATTTTAATAAAAATCAAAGATAGTTTTACATTTATTCGTTATCTTGTACAACTTGCGGTTGATGGTGGGGCAGAATCTGGCATTGTCATTTACAAAATCGCAAATCTGAACAGTCATCTAAAACTCCAAAAATATCGGATCAAAGTTCGTCCACATGCTTTCAGCGTGACATGTTCATAATGCTACACTGAGCCACAATGGAGGCGACAGGTATTGTTCAGACGGAAGCGCCATTGTTCTGCGCCAGCGCATTCAGATGTTGCTCAAACATGGCGGGTAGGAGGAAAAAGAAAAAAAAAATAATGGTTGAAATTCATGAAATTCTGATTCTTTTTTTTTAAATAAGGCAGTAGATTATTATTGAATATTCTATCCACTAATTGTATATAGATGTAAATACTTTACTTATCAGTATGACCAATAAATATTTATTATGTCAAGACACTGCTTCCTATAGGTATAAAAAAACATTACATTGTCAAAAATAAATAATGTAAGAAATTATTTAATAGTCATGATTACTTTAAGTCACGAATGATTCTTGAATAATCGATATTATACTTAGAAGAATACAACAATATACTATGTCAAAGTGCTGGCCTGTATTTCGCCCAAAGGATCAGTCTAGCGATCCAGAGGGGAAATGCCGCCAGCATTTTGGGCACGTTGCCGGACAACGGGGATCGGTTGAACTATCTGTAATGCTAAGCCATTCAGATAGTTCAACCGACCTATTGTATATATAGTTTTTAGTTTAGTTTATATTTTCTAGGTTAATATTATAATTTTTAAGTAGTTTAGTTTTATTATATTTGTTTGTAATCTTACTTGAATAAAACTTCAAAAGCCATGACATTCAAAACATTTAATACTATGTTAATAAAATAACATTTAAATCTTTGGTGTACAGAAAACATTAAGCTCGTAATTTCATGTAACTGTTTCATGTAGCTTTAGTTCTAACTAATAAAGTAAGAATTTTGTAAAATATTTTAAAGTGAATAAAATTTATTCATACAAATTGAAAAGTGCTCATAATGCAATCAATACCAGCGGTTATAAAACATACTTATAAAATAGCAAGTTTTGTTATCATATCATTCTAGGTCGATTACCTTATTAAGACTAAATACATTAAGTATAGGTAATGCTTGTTTGTCAGTAATATTCCATTCGAATCCTTTCACTGCACCTATATTTGTAGTCATTTATAATTAAGACTTGTGTTCCGTGTACTACGTTTCAACTTCCTTGATCGTTTGGTTAATTTATTAGAGTGCATGCATTTTAGTAATACTTCGTATAATAATATTATTAATTATAAAGAAAATAGTTGGATCATGAATCATCATACAATAATTTTTCTACCTTAACGGTAACTATAAAACACCGAAAATATTTCAGCGAACGAAAATATTTCTTGGAATTTAAAAAATTTATGATAAGATCCCATACCATCTCTCTAATCCCATCCCATCCCATTAATATAAAAACGCGAAAGTTTGTATGGATGAATGGTTGGATGTTTATTGCTCTTTCACGCAAAAACTAATGAATGGATTTTAATGAAACTTATAGCTCCTAAATCAGAATAACACATAGGCTATAATTTATAAAGATCATGCGCAGACAAAGTCGCGGGCAGAAACTAGTATATCAAAATTATATAAACAAATCATAGAATACTATTCAAATACAACTCTTATGTTAATGTTAATTTCAAAAAAAAAATCTTATGTAGTAAATTATATGTTTAATCATAACATTGATATAAAGTTGGTAGAGACTTAATAATTGTTACTGAACTTACATATTATTGTTTGCTATTGTTAGGAGTTCTTTAGTCGACTTGTTAAACACGAGAAAAGGAAAACTTTTAATGAAATTCACGTTCATTTGTGCAAAAAGAACAATATAACAGAATTTTTTGACGATAAAATAATATTTTTTTCAAGCTTATTAAGCCCAGAAACAAAAGTATCTGAGTTCAATGCTCTCAAAATGACTGTCAATTATAACTATGGCCATGATTTATCGAAACTATTTGTAGAGCACATTTAAATAGGTATTGAGATATATTTAAAACTGCCTCAGGTACTTTTTTGAGAGACCTATTATGTACAGGAAAAAAGATTGAGTAGTTAAGCAGGTTTTCCTTACCAATGCTTTTGTTAAAAAACGTGCAAAGATTCCTACACCAGCGATAATATCAATTTCGTATGTAATTATAACGAATTGTGGAACTCGGACAAATGTTAAATACATACAATTGTAAGACACACACGTTCAACCTTTGTCTCTTACGAATGGTTGGGTAATGACTGCATTATTCAACATTGGACGCCGACGAAGGTTGCAGCAACAAAGATGATTTGTATTCAAAATACGGTGTCAAAATGTGAAGTTAACAAAAGACTGTTGACTCCTTGATAAAAACCTCGAATTGATAATGCAATTAAAAATAAAAATAATTCGGGAAATGAAAATAAGTTGACTTTAAAAAATTTAAAAACGGAAATCGGACGGAAACATGAATGAATAATAATTTAAGAAATTGTGCCAACTTATTGTTTCAAATATAAAGAAAGCTATAGATATTAATGAGATAACTGGAATTACCGTGTTAAACATTGAGGAGTGAAAAACTTTAAAAACTACAGATAGTCCTTTTGATAGATGAATGTGGAGGAATCGATAGTGGTTTGACAGCATCGCAATTGTCTATTATCATTACGAGAAACAGACATGACTTTATGCGTCTGGGATTTAATACGTAACCAGATAATTAGATAAAACGGGAATTATCGTGTTAAACATTTATTATTGTAGTTTTATCTTTATTTATAACAAATTATAACATATTTACATAAACAAAAAAATGTAATATAAAATATTGAAAAATAAAATACTTAAAAAATAAAATATATTAATATATTAATTATCGAAATAGGGTAGATCGTTTTGTGTCACCCTTCTGACGTTCAACACTCACCGACTTCAATCTACTCGTGACCATGATGGCTGTAATGCTGTCGAAATATCGAGACATCAATAATAAATGTTTAACACGGTAATTCCCGTTTTATCTAATTAATTCACAAAACTGTTGTGGGGTAACTATTGATTATTTAGCAGAATCTCCTTCGATCATTACACTAAGTTTCTGTAATAACATCATCCTTATAATATTACAAAAAGTCCCAATGTCTGGAACTCTGGAGCATTCCTAAATGATTTGTCGTTATTAAACTTTTCACTCAATGAGGTGAAAAGTCCCATAACATGAACAACAAACAAAAATTCCATCACCAACTTTTCGAGCACGGACAACAGCATATCAATGGTATCACTTGCAGTACGATTTCAACTCTTACGACGCAGATAATAAGAACGGTCTAAGTGTTACACTGATGTGTACCTTCACTTTGACCGTGAAGTTCGTTAATAACAATTGTTATTGTTTTCAGCACAAATTGAAACTAATTTCCAGAGGGGTGAAGGGCGATAACCTTTGGAAGTTCTGTAAGCACCTTTTCAGGTGCCACTTTGTCCTTAGAAGCCTCAATAATTCTATTATCAACGGACGGAGATGCCGCTGTATACAAGCTGTTATCTTATTTGTTTTGTGATCAATATTCAATATATTTATTGCATAGCTGATGTTGACATTATACTTTGTATTAACATTAAAATGGTACAATGCTCTTTATGGACATTGTCTAGGCAAAGCAATGAAAGAGATAGCCTAGCATAATCTACGCTAGCCGTGGCTAGTAAAATAGTCCTAAACTATTTATTACAAGAACAAAGAAAACCGATTGATTTTTGTCATAAAATTGATTGTATTTAATATCTCATAATATTAAAATTCCTCAAGCTTTTTAAGCTACATACACAAGTGTGTAGATATTTTGACAGGAGCCCCTAACAGTTTAATGAACAAACTTGGGTAAAGTTGTCTCGGTGGATGGAAAACATTGGCGTTTATGAGGCCGCCCTTAAAAAGTTACTTTAGGTACTTTTTTGGTAAACGTGGATTGTAACGTGATTTTGTGTTCATATTTTGTGTTCATATTTGACAACATAATAGAAAATATATTAGAAATGTATGTTTTTACTGTGAGCAAGGGTGTGTGTGTTGTTAGAAAAGATATAGAAGTGACGTCACATCTTACTCAACAAACTCCACACTTAGGCCCGTATTAATAGTGGGACTGAGCTCAAACCCTCAAGAATTCAGCTGATAGACTCTCAAGACGTAACCACTATCTCAAATATGTCATTTATTAATAAACCAATTTTGGTATCAAGTGATGTCTTTCTCAAGTCGCGGTTCCCCTGCAATCAGCAAATACGTTCTCTAGTATATTATGTAGTAGTTCTAGGAATTAAAAATAAAGTCAAGTACCCTATTATAAAAAGATTTCCATACTAATATAACAAATAAAATAAACGGATCGAGGAAAGAACTCGTCCGCAGCCGCCCCTGGCGACTTCTTTCTTTTCCTACTTGTATAGTTTATTTAATGATAATAATTACTCTTTCCGATATCTTGTCCTCAACCTTTTATGGTTCGGATATTATAATATTAAGTTAAGTGCGCTTACTTGCGTCTTTCGACGGACAGTATCGGATTTCCGTATCAAATTGACGATATTGTTCGTCGCTGTTGGAGAAAAAGTCAAGGAGAAATGAGTAACATATTTTTTACTCCGCTGGCTAAGTGACCCTTTCTTTTCTCATGTGGTTTAGTGACCAAATCTATTGTCAGAGTTATTCAGGCTGCCGTAGTCTGACGTGGCCTAACGACTGCTGCCGAGCGACAGCAACCGGGACCAACTGCTTAACGTGCGCCCCGAGGCACAAAAGAGCTCAGGTGAAATTGTCAGTAGCGGTCACCTATCCAGGTACTGACCTCGTCCAACGTTGCTTAGCTTGTACGATCGTTTTCAACGTGTACTCGCAACTGGACTACGAGCTCTTAGTGACCCGAAGTGGATCTTGACCTCCGAAATTAAAAGACGACAGTCGTGTCGGTCCTGCACCGACTGCGGTCACGTGTGTGCCTGCAGTCGGTGCAGGTCTGTTTAGACCTCGTCCTTCAGGTACCTAGGAGTCCTAGGTACCGTGTTCTAGGCTAGGAAGTCAGACAGGCTATGGTAAGTAGAGAAAAATTGGAGTTGAAATCAAATTAATACACCTTTACTGGTTAATTAGATAAAACGAGAATTACTGTGTTAAACATTTATTATTGATGTCTAGATATTTCGACAGCATTGCAACCATCATGGTCACGAGTAGACCTTTACTGGTCTCATAACTAATAAAAAATCTTAGAAAAAAATTGAGAAATATTGCGGATTATTCAATCTCAAATACTTATCGCAATGTAACATCCATCTTGTAAAGATCGGCGTATCGCAAGCCCAATTTAATCACCGCTATAAACGAAACGTCCCACTGTGAGCTTTACGCCTTGGCATATGAGTGAGTGTGACAGTTGCGTTTAGGTTTAGAATTAGATTTGGCACCCATGACAGAATCGGCGCTGAGTATGTTTGTTTACAGAACACTCAAAAACTAATTGACAACATAATATAAATATTTTTTAAGTATTATACAAACTTTCGCAGTCAAAATACATATTTCATTAGTATGAGATTTATCGGAATAATATTTCAGTATTTTCTCTTTTTAAAAGCACTTAAAACTATGAATATTTTAATCAAATGACGTATCAAAGCACGTCATTAGGAAAATTACGATACCTCGTATCTTTCAATTAATTACTATGCACATAAATCTGTATCCTGTACACACTATCTAGTAAATAAACTCTTGCGGTTGTAAGTACCTACCTATGTCGTCATATTTGTGTAATTAAAATGAATTAAAGATTTCAGTGACAAAATATTAACTACGTCCTCGCATCCCCTAGGTATAATTGGGACGTTGACAAGTATTTGATAATTAAATCACGTTCATTAATTTTACAAATTAGACATAAGTAAACAGGCAACTGTAAAAATAGAATTGAAATCAGTTGAAGAATACAAAAATTACAGGAAAACGAAAATCAGGAATTCCTATTACGTGTGCAATGTGCATGTCGTCTCGAACCATTTTACAATAATAAACAAGACAAATTAACATAATCTAAAAATAAACGAACTGAACCACAATCTAAAAATAAACTAACAACTGGTTTTGAAATGAATGACTATCAATGTCATCCAATGAAAGCTTTCTATTAATTTGGACAAACAGTTTGGTACTCGTACTACATCCAGATTTCAATGGAATTTAATTTAGTATTTGAAGATTACGAATTCAATATAAATGCCATCCCTTACATTTTCTTATTACGTAGTGCTCATTGAGATTAAGACAATACATCTTGTACGTAATTAAGTGTATCTTAAAATAGTTCCTCAACTCGTTACGTCTTAAGTACTACATGAAGCTCTTTCTGAAAAGCTAATAATAATACTATGACGACACGGCCGTCTTGTCGTCCTAGGTATCGCTGAAAGGAGTTACGAATGACTTATTATGGATAGGTAATAATTATAAAAGTAGTGCAGTTTTTTCAAAATCTATTCTTTTCTAATAGGTGCTTAATTAGTAAGAATGAAAAGAATTCTTAATGTAGTTTTTGTTTATAAAATGTTGGACTTATAAAAGTTTTCTAAAATATTATGGTTGTCAATAAAAAAGTAACGTGACTACGACAAATAGAAACTTCTCGTTTAAATGTCGAACAGAATATGGTATGAAAGGAAAGCGTGTATGTCATCTTTAATTTGTTTATGTTTTTTTATGCAAAATCGATGTTGTTTTGGCAACTTAACTAATGTGATATCGTCGAGAGAGAGCGATTTTCTAGAGTGCGCAGGATTCGAAACAGGTTTTGCAATCCGAGATCTCTAGGCCTGGCTCGCTGGCTACATACAATGCCTTTTGTAACAATAGGACAGTTGACAATCATGAAAAGTATAATATTTTTTGTGACTCGCTCAGCGATGAACTATAAATATAATGTCGCCGAGCGAGTATCGCTGCGTCTCTTTTATTTTCACGGAATGTACACACGAAGACAGATAAAAGTATACAGGCCTCAATAAGGTTGAGCTTTTCTCAAAAACTACTGGGACGAATTTAATCATTCTTTACAGTTACATAGTTTCAACTTTTATCTATCTAACAGTGAAATAATTCTTACAATAGGCCAAGTAGTTTTTAAGATAATCTCAACCTTAAAAACTACGACGATAATTAATATTTATGGTCAAACTGTGAAAATAGAATTGAATTACTAATTCAATTATGTAGTTGAAAAGTCGAATTATATGTGTTAAACGTGTGATGAACACTTGTCTAAAAGATATGAAGGAAATAGTTTTTCATTACATTTTTAGTTTTTATCTTTTGTGTAGAAGAAAAAAAACCTCAAAAATTTAACTTAATTAATTTTATTGTTCTTACAAAGGAAGTACATTTTCAATACACTTAAAAAACCAATTAAGCTCAGCTACCTGTAATGTAACGGGTTTTTAAAGAGTTATAATAGCTCATAAATAGTTATCGGGGTCCATTAAAAGTATAGATACAATGGTATAAAAGATATTGTGATCCATAGTTGGAACAGTCATAACATTTTGGAGCGTCATTTAGTTTAGCTGGATTTTGAAGAATACGAATCATATATCTTTATTTCAAGTAATAATAAGTAATTTTTGCACGTAATTTTTCCCCCATTTTTAGGTTTTTTAACAACGCTTTTTCTCTCGACATTGTAGATGTATTGAGTAAAAGCATGCGTCTTTCTAGAATCAACAAATCTGTACCTACCTAAATCGAAGCCCAAATCAAGTGTCTTATTTTGCAAACAAAAACTACTCTACCCTACTAACATCTGTCTGTACACTAGCTAACTTTGGTTTTATATGTAATTGATGTATTTTCATTTGTGTGCAAATAAAATATATTTGAATTGAATTGAATTTTAAGCTATTCTGTGATTATTGCATAGTTATTTTCACATTATTAGATCGGATTACTTTATTTTCACAATGACGAACAGGTTCGATCAATCAGTTCCTTCAGTTTTATATCACAACAGGTAATTAGACGATTATATATATTTTTTTTATTGATTGACTAAATCCGCGTTTGGCCCCGATCTCACCTGATGGTAAGTGACGATGAGGCCGATGATGAAGCACGAGGGCCTAGGAAATGCCTATTCACTCTTGCCTTAAAGATCCCAAGATTATATGTGTCTGGAAACATCGACGCCGGCAGGGCGTTCCATTCCCTAGCCGTTCATATGATGAAGGATGAAGAAAAACGCTTCGTACTGGCAACCGGGATATCCACGACATGCGGATGGAACCCCAGCCGACGCCTGGTGTCTCGGAGGTGGAATGGGGACGCAGGAATTAATTTGTTTACAACATAAGACACTTGATTTGGGCTACGGTATACGTATAAGTATTTTTACCTTCTTTCACTTTAATGGAAGGCGGATATATAGAAAGAAGTAGGAATCACTTAAATTAACCCCCCACAAAACTATAAATTGTCAACTACACCTACTAATTAAAACTTATTACAAGTGCATGTTTGCAAGGAATCCTATTGTCTCTTAATTGTTCAATTAATAATTATACTTGAACGAATAAGGTAGCTTGTTGTCGTGTCATTTCCTAGTGCAGTCTCAGTTGAGCTCTGAGTCACCCAAGGATTTCGACTGGTTTAATGAATCTTTGTTACCTATACGAAAACAGTTACGTCGGCAGCAGATCAATGGTAACACTTTTTTTTGTCAGTTCTTATTATCTGCGTCGTAAGACTTGAAATCGTACTGCAAGTGTTACCATTGATCTGTCGACTGTTCATAAAATACATATAATCGACATTTTTATTCGAATATTTTTTATTGAAAATAAAATTAAAATAGTACCTACCAGGTAAATAGTTTCAAAATAATTATAGGTCATTAAAATAGCTTTTTTATTTCTGCCCAAGTCCGATTACCTAACTTATAATTCGTCTTAAATGAAGTTAGGAGCACCTAGGTCGTAGAGAGAGAAACCTTCTACGACCTAGGTGTAAGCAGTTTGCATCGCAGACAATTTTTATTATTACTCTTGCATGACAAATAACGCCAGTCATTTATTTTTCTATTTTCTGAATTTTCAATAGAAGTCGAACATATACAAAATAGATGTCTCTTTCTGACATATGAGAGTGAAAGTGACAACAAACGCCGAGACCCGTCCCCATACAAAATATCGTCTAGGTTCTCTACATAAAGTGCCGCGATTTTATTATTTATGCCTTAAACTCTACTGGCCCTTAAACATACAACTCATCATCATAATCAGTCTATTTATATTGCCCCACTGCCCGGGCACAGACCTTCCCTTACATCGAGGGAGCTCGGGCCATGATCCACCACGCGGGCCCAGTGCGGATTAACTGATTTCACGTGCCTTAGAATTATTTCTTCTACGGCATGCAGGTTTCATCACAATGTTTTCTTTCACCGTTTTGAGAGCACGGTAAATGTACGTAAGTTTTTCCGTCGAAAAAACCGGGGATAACTCATTGGTGGCTGCCCTGGCTGGGAATCGAACCTGGGACCTCCGTATCGCAAGCCCATTGACCCAACCACTGAGCCACCGAGCTCATCATACAGCTACATGTCATAAATTCCGTGAAGCATCGTAAAAGGAAAATTTGCCATGCCTCCACGTAACATTGTTAGTACACAAACAAAGCCCATTCATGATTAACCCGACAGAATCAACAGGTGCGTTGCTAACGTGCGAAGGACTAGCTGCGACCTACAATCTAAATTAGTCGGATAATAGAGGACTTGACACAGAGGACGATGGTCTATTTCCATCGGATTAAAATGGTTTATAGGCATAATAAGATTAATAAGCTATAGCCAAGTGGCATTGGCTTTCGATCTAGTAGAATAGAAAGCAAAATATTTGACATTTGCTAACGAAAAAGCAAAATATCTCAATCCTATACATTTTTATTTCTAATAGAAGAACACGCACAACAGCAGATCAAGTGTAATACTTTGGACCGTTCTTATTATCTGCGTCATAAGAGTTGAATTCGAACTGCAGGAGGGCCTTCATAGAGGCAACTAGCGCCGCCAATATAATCAATTTTATTAAACAAGCTATTTACAAAATGTTTATTACGATAAATACTATTTTTTAAATGCTTATTTATAACGTGATTCAATGTCGGTAAGTTGTAGTTCGCATAATTGCGAAAAACGGCCGTTTTTGGCACATTTGTGAACTACAACTTAGCTTGTCGCAATTATGCCATGTATTGTATATTGAAAAATAGTATTTATCGTAATAAACATTTTGTAAATAGCTTGTTTAATAAAATTGATTATATTGGAAGATATTATTTTTTTAAGATTGGCGGCGCTAGTTGGCTCTATGAAGACTCTTAACTGCTGTTGTCCGTTCATATGAGTTTATCGACGCTTTAAATGAAATGAAAAAAAAAATCAGTCATATTGAGCAATATTGGAGACTTTTAAATAGATTATTGCGGAAAACAGGTTAGAGATTGCTAATACTTCTAGCTGGGATTTCCCGACCTTGCAAATGTATATTTATGTACTATCTCGACGATTTTATCTCGTGTTTACTAATTATGCTTTACGAGGTTCGTTGAGATATTTTTTTTCATAGAGTTCTCTGTAATTATAGTTTTTGTGGAATGTTTTTAGTTCTGCATTGATTTTTTTCTGTATAGAATCTGTGAATTGAAATTCAGTTCATCGATCTATTATATTCAATAACCCAAATTGACGTCGTCGTCCAAAAAGTTATTTAAGCTTTTGAGGTATGTTCTTAAAGAATATTTTTGAATAAAAAGCAAAAAATCAGTAGAGTGAAGGAAGGGCAATGAAAGAAGCGAATGTTGACGGAAGGGTCGGCAGAGGTAGACCGAGGAGAACGTACGGCGACCAAATTGGCGATGTCTTGAAAAAGGGCCAAGTACAGTCTACTACAAACCGATGAGCATGCATGAAGAGATTAATGAATGTGGAGGAGGCAAGGGTTGTGTGCCAGAATCGCAGCAGATGGAAGTCCATCATCTCTGCCTACCCTTACGGGAATCAGGCGTGAGTTTATAAATAAAATAAATAAATAAAAATCTGTAGATATTTGTAAGATTTAAGAGTCTTTCTTTTACTTCTTAAACATATAATCATATTTTATTATGTGTTAGTGGAAAAACGTATTAATAAAAGCGTGATTTCAAATGTCATAAAGTTGTCATCTCCCTTCCATGTGACACACTTACTGGAATAATTCCACGGAACTGAGAGTTTATGAGATGACATTGACATATCGAGTTTTATGATTTCATTTTTTTATTAACCAGTACTTCCGTTCAGCAGCCTCACTAGCCAAGTGGCTTTTACTTTCGTTAACGCCAGTAGATTAGAAATGTTGTATGGGATTGATATTTGCTATAACGAAAAAATAAATGTCAATGTCATATCTACAAGTCCACCTTTAGGGTTTAAATTAAAAGAAAATAAAGTTTAACGAGTTTGAATTTGGCCTTTAAAACCAAATTAAGAATCCACAATAAATACCTTACAGACAGATATCTAATTAGAATGAAGTTCATTTATAAATCATTTAAAAAAATAATAATGTATTTTTGAATTTTGTATTTATTTATTACAACATTTCTTCTTACTAGCGTAAAAATAAGTACTGTATACTTACTAATTATAAATGGATCGTCTGTCAGTTGGGTGAAATGATTCCAAGGTGATCTGAGGAGTTGAGAATACTGAAAAATCCATTTTATTCATCCAGGTGATATCACCCAGATGGACAAAGTGGAATGAACCAGTTGTTCGAAGGAAAAAAAACAATGAAATATTTTTTTTGAAGCTTTGGCTTTTTTAAAAACCTTAAACTGTTCACTGTATTGACCATTACATCCGTAAAGCTAAGGTTATGTACTTATTAGTACCACACCGTGGGCCCATGTTATATTATGTCATGGTCATAATTGGCCTCGACATGCATTTTTTATTGCTTTCTGCATTGTTCCAACGACGCGAATTCGCGCGTAAATTGTATGGGCCGTAGCTATTTATGGCACCTTTAAATGTTTCAGATTTTATAACCTTTTTAAGACTTAGGTACATCATTGATCTATAAACAACTAGATACCTACACAAAGTTCTTACTAAAACAATTTAAAAATCGTCCAAATAAGGGTCCATTGTTAACGTCCAAATAATGTCCAATAAAGCAAATGGTTCATTCATCGTTTGGACCTTCTTTGCGCTCGGACATTTTTAGAAGGCAGACTGTGTATCTAGTTGTTTATAGGAGATCAATGGCTGAAATTGAAGAAAACGAGTTGTATTTTTAAAGGCACGTACGAAGCGTACTTTGGACTTTGTACAGTTCTTATTGTTTACACCGTAAGAACTATATTAAATTATTTTGCATAAACTAAAAATATTTAGGCAATTAAACACAATTATCATTTTATTATTGCTAATGAATTTTATTACATTCAAATTGAGGTTTTTTATTCACGTGATTTAAGTTCCGTTGTAACGTTGACTAAATCTTTTTCATTTTATTGTGTAAACAATGTTAAAATTGGTTTTTAAATGGAAATCTCCATTCAACTCCTAGTGTATCTAAAATACATCCATAAACAATCTTTTAAACTGTTTACATTCACTGAATATTTGTCAATTCTCGCATGTGAGGTTAGTTTATCTACAAGAGAATTTAGAAACAACCTTGCCTTGGAGACGATCTATAAGAATATGAAAAAAGTTAAATCCGTGATTTCAAAAAAAAATCATTCATTTCTCAATAGCCTTGATATTAAAAATAGTACCTATTACAAAAACTTTGCAATACAATATGACCTCTGGTGTATGTTAATAAAATGCTTGGTCGATATGAATGAAATATCGGAAGAAGTTTAAACGTTATTTCGATATCATCCATAAATTATTGAACTCTCCTTCATATTTCTCAGGTAAATTGTTAGAGATCTGCTTAGATTGGTTGTTATACAAATTAGTACATAATGCGATCTAAATTAATGCTAATGTTTATTTATCAAATCCGGTTTCGAATTCTTGACTTTAGGCGACCTCGTGTTTCTATTGTTATGGTCTAAGGGTCCATATTAATGTCCCTACAAGTTTTCGTAATGCTTATTTACCTTATTACAATAATACATATTAATTACAACTGTATCATTCTTATAATTTCGTAAACATTTAAGGAATCTATAATATCCTGGTATACTGAGAACGAATTAAATAAAGCAATCTAATGATTACAGTACAAGATAAGTCGCTGATTGTAAAATATATAATGCTAAGTCACGATTACGGATCCTAAAGACATTATAATGAACATTTATTAATTAAAGTTGCGACATAATAAAAATATCAATTAAAGAAATAATGATCATTATATTGGAAGCTGTATTAAGATATCGAACCAACAAACAATGGGATATAATTCGGCGCAGTTCGAAAAGTGGTTCGTCGTTGAACAATTATTGTCATAGAATCCTCAAAAACGACAATGGATTTTGTAACAAAAACTCCTTTGTAGACCGGAAAATACCACAACACAAATTGTATGTACAGTCGAAGACATAGATAAGTATACAGGGGGCCTCAATAAGGTTGCGATTTTCTCAAAAACTACTGGACCGAATTTAATAATTATTTTACAGTTACGTAGTTTTAACTTTTATCTATCGAACAGTGAAAGAATTTTCGTAATAGGTCAAGTAGTTTTTGAGAAAATCTCAACCTTAAAAACTCTACTGTACCTACACCTTTCTCTGTGTTCCACCGTACACAGAAAATTCACCGTTTTGAAGATCACAATTCATATGAATCATTCGGATAAAGATGATCACCACATTATGCTTATAGATGAATCGAGTTCGAAAGCTATCAGCATACAAGATGTTTTGCTCCAATAGATAGCTACTTCCGAAACCACCGATTTCACTGTTTCCGTGTCACAGACACATGTAATTAACACAGTAATGGAACGAAATAGTACGTGAATAGTATAACGCGGTCATGTTGCGTCGCATTTACGAAAGTCTTGCGCCGAACAATCAACATAATCTATGAATACATCTAACGTTGCGCCAAGCATGCCAAATGGCCAGGATAATGACGGTTACTCGACCCAGGATAATGGCGTAAGGGGTCTGGAACGGCGGTAAACGTCAGCCGATGTATGCTTTACCAATAAATTATCTTCAGCCAACCCACGCGTTTGGCAGGTTTTTATAAGGCTTGATGTTCAAAACACGAGGGTCTATTTTAGTAGGAACTCGTAATAACAAGGGATTCATCTTATGGAATGTTTGTAAACAATACGACACTGATGCTTGGGGAAATAAGATTGATTTCCTAATGTTTTGGTTTTGCACGGAAACGTCAAATTCAATGCCACGGCGTTGGGTCAAAACTGTGAAAATATTCCAATTATGACTACTAATAGATAGTTACCGAGAATACATTTGTTTAAGTACTATTGGAACAGCATCGTAAACTGCGTTGTTCGAAACTGTTTGAGCACACACCTCTAAGGGCGAGTCAACATGACCCGGCCGCAGCCACAGCAAATATTGCCCTGACCGTACTCAAGTGTCGTCTCTATTGTTTCAGGTTCGTCATCAATCTTCTGGCGACTAATTTGCTGACAACCTCCCTGCTCGCGCCGGCCCTGTTCGGCGAGCACTCTGCGGGGGCGGATCACACGTGGTCCTGGGTGGAGGCCGGGGACTCAGCCGCGGCGGCGTGCAGTCTGGCCGCGCTGCTGGCCGTCATGCTGATCGCACTCGACCAGCACCATGCGGTCACTGACCCGCTGCGCTGCCACACGCGGCTGCTCCAGCGCCGACCGGCCGCGCTCTGCGCAGCGACCTGGCTGGCCGCAGCGTTCGCAGCCGCCATCCGCGCCACGGTCGCCGTCGTGCGATACTTTTACCCATACGAGCCCGCAGTGCAAGGAGTTCATCTAGCTTACTGCGTCGTGTTCTTAATCCTCGGCGTCATGACACCGGCTGCCATCGTCTGCATAATGTACTCGAGGATTTACCGAGCGGCTCGCTCCTCAGGACTACGAGCGAGAGCGCACGGAGCTAGTGCTCTCCAGCTGCACGAGCCCTCCACGAACTTGCCGGACCTCATCGAAGAAGGCGACGGTTTGACCTTGAAGATTGACGTACCAGATAGCGCCGCTTCTGGCGAAAATGCCAAGTTCGGACCATTCCTTCTGCCGCCAGAACGCCCGGTCCGCTGCCCATCCGTGGCATCACTGCGGAATGCGAGAAGAGAGGACAAGTCCAGTGAGAATCTGAGGAAGGGCCTCCCGTCGGTGAGCTCGGCGCCATCGCTGGCGGCTCCACTGCTAGCCGTGCAGCCGAGGACACCCCAGCCGTCGACCAACGGTTCGAGGATAACGTCGATTCGCTGTCGGATATCGAACGCTTCCTTGTTCAGATATAGAGAGGAATCTCGTGCGGCCCGTGTCGGACTATTGACGGGTGCGCTGGTGATGTTGCACGTGCCGCACGCTGTGGCTGCAGTAGTATCGGCCGCCATGCCCACGCTGAGTGACAGCGCGCGAACTCCAGCTCTGGCGTTGCTGCTGCTGTCGTGTGCGGCGTCACCGTTCCTATTCGCGCTGCGCTCGCGCCGGGTGCAGCGAGAGGCGCGGCGACTGTTGCTGCCGGAGAAGAGTGCGTGGGAGCGGGCGTCCGGCGCCGCGTCCGCTGCGGCGGCCGACGGCCAGCGCGCTCGCGCAGCCCTCGAGCTGCTGCGCACGCTGTCCCCCGGTGAGGGGGCCGCGGATGCTCCGCCGTCGGGAAACGCTTCAGATGGGGGGGCGTGCCGCGGCTCCTTCAGCTCCGGCGGTAGCACACAGCTGTCGTCCGCGTCGGACGAGTGACCGCCCCTGCCGCGCGCGCTGCCGGCCGCTGCGCCGGTGCACGCCCCCCCGCGGGTGCGCTTCGCCCCGCGCCCCACCGCTCTACTCATCTGTGATACTAGGCTAAGCCGCACCACTCTCGGCGCGACCGTTAGACTGATTTAGTATTAAGTTTAATTTATTGTGTCCACGTACCTTTCCGCTGAGCGGACAAATTTTTACCTGATATGTGAATGTATCGAAGTATTAAATTCGTATCGAAGTGAAATCTTTATGACCGTTTCATTTGCCGTCTATGACCCAGTGACCTGAATCGGAGTCATGTTTGGCGAACCGCAATGCACACGTAAATAAACCAGAAATAGTGAAGGTTGACACAAAATGGAGCAAGATATCGGTATTACGAAAAATTGTTTCATGAAATTACGATAATATTTTTTCCATTGTTGATAGATAAATGCACTTAAAAGTAATGCAATACAGTTGTGCTAAGCAATGCCAAACATGAATCTAGATTTAAATTATATACCCAGTCTAGCTAGAAATTGCAGTGGTACTTGAATATCCGCTTCTAGAACCAATTGTTCTGTTTTAGAAACATAATTCCCAAGCAAGAAATGTTTCTCACGCTTAGAACATACTAGCAAAAGATTATAATATTGCGTTGTAATGAAGAGGCTATCTGAATGACCACTTCGCTCATGTCATGACAATAAAACAGTTTACACAGAAAAATAACATTGCAAAATTATACATAATTATTAGCTATGACATAATTTCTAAAGATGAAGATGACTTCATACAAATCTTAGAACAGAGTTATCGACAGGTAACGAAAAGGGAGTATGGTTGAAAGGGGAGTGTTATCAGTAACTGAAAAACTTTTGGTTCAGGACTTTCTTCTTTCTTTAAAAATTGAACTTTTTATTATTTTTCCGACCAGGAATTAGATTTTTATTTTTAATCCGAAAAGTCATAGAACCAAAATTGATCAGCTATCGATATTGTACACCTCCGACCATTGATCTCCTATAAACAACTAGATACACAGTCTGCCTTCTAAAAATGTCCGAGCGCAAAGAAGGTCCAAACGGATGAATGTCCAAACCCTCATTTGCTTTATTGGACATTATTTGAACGTTAACAATGGACCCTTATTTGGACGTTTTTAAATTGTTTTAGTAAGACCTCTGTGTATCTAGTTGTTTATAGGAGATCAATGCCTCCGACCCTATAAGTTACACCCGGTGTTAGCTATTGAATCATCATCATCAGTCTATTTATATTACCCCACTGCTGGGGCGCAGACCTTCCCTTACATCGAGGGAGCTGGGGCCATGATCCACCACGCGGGCCCAGTGCGGATTGGCGGATTTCACATGCCTTAGATTTTTTCTTCTTCTACGGCATGCAGGTTTCATTACTATGGTTTCCATCACCGTTTTGAGAGCACTCGGTAAATGTACGTAAGTTTTCCCGTCGAAAAAAACGAGGTTAACTCATTTGTACATGGCTGCCCTGGCTGGGAATCGAACCTGGGACCTTCGTATCGCAAGTCCATTGACCCAACCACTGCGCCACCGAGCTCCTATGAGCTATTGAATATGCAGTCAAAAATGTCATACATTTTTGTAATCTAAATTTAATTAACTAAACTATGATTGGTGCAATTGGAGCTGATGGAGACTGGCTGGATTCAGGATATGGAGCGTCTAAACTCGAAAGTATTCTTGGAGGAAGTAAGTATGAAACAGAATGCTAACAAGTAAGCGTAAGTATTACTAAGGTACTCATAAACTCTACCTATTAATTCTATGGGTAATGCCTAGTGCAAATGAAATACTCGAATATCATACATCGTGAAAAGACATTGCCACATTTCAGTGGAGCTTTGCCCCACCTACAAAACTACGTGACCATTTAAGCTGTACCTATCATTTTGTTGGGGACTTATTACAGGTTTCATATTGCATAATCATAATCAGTATCATTTTCTACTACTCTCGCAACTCCTATAGAAGAATAACAAAAGCAATGAATAAATCGCTTCAGTTTCTTACTATTTTCTGAATTCTTAATTAGGCTGTATTTTCGACTCGCTAGATGTACAAGACTTTGTTTTAAACCAATAATTTTAATAAAAAACGGAGGTATTTTTACATTTATTCGTTATCTTGTACATCTTGCGGTTGATGGTGGGTCAGAATCTGGCATTGTCATTTGAAATTACATCCCTCCAAAAATATTAAACTATAAACTAGTATTTATCCAAACGAAATCTGCACAGAATCCTATCAATGAAGACCCACGATATATTTATTTACGTTGCATTATTTTCCTTGGGTCAAAAATTTCGTAAGTCTGAAATCCGATAAGGATAGTGTCATATGTTATGTCAAGGAATGATGGAGTCGCGATTTGGTTCACAGATACCGCCGAAAATAGCGATAGAAAAATAACTGAGTTCAATGAACCGAATTAGTTACTTACATGGGATGTGTAAATAAATAACACTCTGAAGGTTCTCTGTCCTAAAGGGCCATGCATGATGCAGGACTATAGTTTTATTAATAAATATTACAAATTCATATTCTATCGTAGTGTTCTATAGTACTCCAGAGGAGTTTTACACTTTAGGGTATTTTTAATTGTTTGAAACATATAGAGATACTCTGTTTTATTGTCAAATTCTTAAGTCAAAATCCTTTATTATTTGCAACGATTTCTTTTTCATTGTGTGACGTACTTAGTTCAATTTTTTTTGCAGTTTTGAATTAAGTACTAAAAAACTTTACCAATTTAAATATTTATCATGAGTACAACCCCTAGTTTCAATTTGTCGTATGAATTCAAGGACACCCTGTATAATAGAACTTAGGAGTAACGTGACAGTCGAGCTGCTTCGTCCACTCTCATGTCGCTACGGCGACTCCTCTGGATGAAGACAAGAACACGCGGATACCCAGGGTGACGACGCTACGGCGACTCCCCTGGATGAAGAGAACACGATGTTTTGAATACATTGGCAAATGACGAACAGTCAAGTCCATTAATAAAGTAACATAAATAAATAATAAATAGAAAATAATTTTGCAACCGATATATTTCCACAGACCGATAGTGCGAATACCTTGCACGGTAGCATAAAAGACTTTAAAACTAGTAAACTGTCAACAAAACTACTTGGAACATACTATATTTTCAGTCCCGTACACTAGTTACGAGTTCTCCACAGCTTGTGCAATGCTTGTCATACATTACAAGTATTGTTGTAGGTATCGAGATGGGTTTCTCATGTAAATATTATGGTTACCAAACCCAAACTTTTGGTGGTAACGAAAACGGCCATCTTGACCTGAATTCTACAGTGGTTATTTTGTGTTTAATATCACGTTAAATTAATCAGAAAATGTTCGCGAATGACATCATCATCAGCCCGTATCAGTCCACTGCTGGACGTAGGCCTCTCCCAAAGCGCGCTAATCAACCCTACTCTCGGCCCTCTGCATCCAGTCACTGCCAGCCATTTTGCGAAGGTCATCCCTCCATCTGGTCGGGGGGCGTCCCACACTACGTTTACCCGTTCGTGGCCTCCATTCGAGAACTCGTCTACCCCATCGGTTATCGGTTCTACGACAGATGTGACCAGCCCACTGCCACTTCAGTTTACTGATTCTATGAGCAATGTCAACCACTTTTGTCTTGTGGCGGATATATTCGTTTCTTATTCTATCTAACAGATAAATTCCAAGCATAGCTCTTTCCATAGCTCGCTGAGCGACTTTGAACTTGTGGGCCAGTCTCTCCGTCAATGTCCACGTTTCGAATGACAATGGTGAAGTTATTGGATGATTCATGCAAGATTTGAAGTTTCGAGAATGCATGAAGAGATTGATGAATGTGGAGGAGGCAAGGGTTGTGTGCCAGGATCGCAGCAGATGGAAGTCCATCGTCTCTGTCTACGGGAATCAGGCGTGAGTTATGTATGTATGTATCAAGAGTCCCACTGCGAGCTCGGGAGTGAACGTGACTATCGAGCTGCTTCGTCCAGAGTAACGACGCTACGGCGACTCCTCTGGATGAAAACAAGACGACGCGGATATCCAATACGTATGAGGTATCTGTAGCCGAAGATGACCACTTAAATCTTGTCTTTAGTCAACTTAAACGAAGGTAACATGAGTAATAACTCTAGACCTATTAGGGTAACAAGTCGAATTATCGGTTATCGGACTTGTTAGGTACTCACCGGAATAAGAGGTTAAGCACTCAATAAGCTCTTATAAGCTTTTATCGATAGGCAAATCGAGAACATCGATCTGTAAATTAACGGTGTTGACTGATTACTAATAAATATATTGAATGACATTACTCACATTGTCTTTTTGCAATCGGTTATGGGATATAGATAGGTTCTGAGCGTGGGCAATAATTGTGGGCGTTAGAGACTTTCAGGGGCCGTAGAAGGTTTGGATAAAACTATGGAGCGTCCAAAAATTATTAAGAATTCAATTGAAAAAATAGCATTTCAAGATTTTGTGTCTGAATTCGTAGAATTTTTTCAGAATTCCGAGAAAAAAAATGTTGCCTGTAAAATAAGGCATTACGGAAGTATTGTGGCTCTGACGTAGTAGGCAAAGGTAATCAAACCCATACTGCCAACATTGTATTTTTGTTTGTAACATTTTTCAATGCTTTCTAGGTTAGGTAGTCAGAATCATATTTGGCGAATCCACAAGAAAAACGGCAATGAACACACTCTTACAAATACCGAAAAGTCCTAAATATTGGTATTCATCGATTTTGGAATGACACTATTTCAGTAATGCGACATACGCCCTTTTTAATTTTCACGATCCTAACTTGATTTCTAAAATGAAAACGACGTTATTTTAAGGGGCTGACATGAGCCAACTAGCGCCGCCAATCTTAAAAAAATAATATCTTCCAATTTAACCAATTTTATTAAAAAAGCTATGTACAAAATGTTTATCACGATAAATACTATGTTTAAAATGCTCATTTATATCGTGATTCAATTTCGGTAAGTTGTAGTTCGCATAATTGCGAAAAACGGCCGTTTTTGGCATATTTGTGAACTACTACTTAGCTTGTCGCAATTATGCCATTTATTGTATGTTGAAAAATAGTATTTATCCTAATAAAAATTGATTAAATAGGAAGATATTTTTTTTTAAGATTGGCGGCGCTAGTTGGCTCATGTAAGGCCCTTAATAAAAGAAATAATATGGGTCCCTTAATTTTACCTATATATTCATTATAAAAAATATAATAAAGGGGGGTAAAAAAACTTGAACTTGTCAATTACACAGATACCTACAGTATCCTCAATTCCTCATCCTTTACATCGGAACATACGGCTAAGCACTACTATTTGACGATATATGTATTTTGTCACATAGCGTTGATAACGCGAGGGCGTGTCTTTTGCGTCACTCATTGACGAGAGGCGTGATAACACGCTTCGTAAACATCGTAGTAGAGATAACGGGGCGACGTACGACAGTCACAATAACAATGATAACAGACGATGAGATACCGAGAGTAAAATAGATTCGTCGTAGTATTATTAGTTAAGCTGAGATTCAGAGACAGTTTTGAGAGCGAGTTCAGTGTGCGCTCACTCTGATATATATGGTGGAACACAGAAAAAGGTGTACAGGAGAGTTTTTAAGGTTGAGATTTTCTCAAAAACTACTTGACCTATTGCAAAAATTATTTTACTGTTTAATAGATAAAAGTTAAATCTATGTAACCGTAAAATAATTATTAAATTCGGTCTAGTAGTTTTTGAGAAAATCTCAACCTTATTGAGGCCCCCGTATACTTATCTCTGTCTTCGACTGTACCTACGAGCGATCTCAAACTAGGCCAATTCGTGCTAGCGCAGAATTGACGCGCACCGAAGCGTCACTCTAAAAGTTAACATATAATTCACCCTAATGTCCACACCGTAATTCATGTTAAATATACTGAGATAAAAAAGCCGTATAATGCCCTCCACACACAGCCGCGACCTAGCCGCGGCTTGCGTCCTGCGATCAGTTGAAACGCATGCCCCGCCTCATTTTCTGCGCATTTTAAAATCCGGTAGGTAGCAATCTGAGGCTTGCGATCTACGTCCTACGTCCAGTAGGTAACGACGGCCGAAAATTAAGCGGGGCATGCGTTTCAACTGATCGCAGAACGCAAGCCGCGGCTAGGTCGCGGCTGTGTGTAGCTGTCAATGTGCGGGAATTCACTACAATACGGGCGTATTCATGCAGCTTCGCTTGTGAAGAATTAGACGCGACGATGCGCTTCGACTCTGCGCTATGAATTGACCCTTTCAATTGTCAAAATTCCTAGTAAATTGACAGTCGTGAAAGAAAGCTCCCGCTCTATAATAGAGTTCTCTACTATCAAACCAGGGTGAGTTCTCTTGAAAATGGCGGGAAACGACGGTTGCGAAATTATTTGATATTAGTCATTTTAATGTCTACAGTGGCTATTTTGTGTTTAATATCACGTTAAATTACCTAATCGGAAAATGTTCGCGAATGACAGTACGGTGAAGTTTTTGGATTATTTATGCAAGATCTGAAGTTTCAAGCAATTTTCAAGAGTCCCGCTACGAGCTCGGGAGTGAACGTGACTGTTGAGCTGCTTCGTCCTGAGTGACGACGGTACGGCGACTCCTCTGGATATAGCCAAGAAGACGCGGATTTCCAGGGTAATGACGCCACGGCGACTCCTCTGGGGAAAGAGGAAGACAATGATATCTTGAATGTTCTGTACTTGACATTGGCAAATGACGAACTGTCGAATCCATTAATAAAAACAAAACAAACAAAAAACAGGGTGTTAGAGAGAGGAGAGCAGGCAGAGCAAGTGTACCTACACAGAATCATAGAGACCGAATCTGTAAAAAGTTTCAAGACATGGTTCAATTCGTACCCTGTAGATGTGAAATAGGGATTGAATACTACCATACAGAGCTTTTAAAGTAAGTGTAAGATAGCTTCTTCGTTTATCACTGCGGCACTAAAGCTCTAGACAGATTTACTAACGTCTACGGAGAGCCACCGGCACCGTTTATTTGGCCATTCATTACATTCTGAGTAAGAACGGTTTAGCTCATCCATTACAATCTCATCCAAGAAAACTACACCGTTATAGAAGGGCTTCGTTAGTTTTACCAGATTTTATTGGGTTCCGTTTCTCAAAAGAACAAAAAGAATTTCACACTGAGCATGGTGGATCATGACCTCAACTCCCTCGATGTAAGAGAAGGTGCCCTCTAGTGGGGCAATAAAAAAGACTGTTGAAAGACTGAAAAAATCCGAAAAATGTAAATGACATTGCCAGATTTCAATACGTTTTTTAAATCGTTTTAGTAACACCTTTGTGTAATACGTTGTTTATCGGAGATCAATGGTTGTTAATTAAAAAATATATATTTCGTGATAGAAACCCCAAATGACAATGCCAGATTCTGCCCCACCATCAACCGCTAGATGTACAAGATAACGAATAAATGCAGAAAAATATATCCGTTTTTTATTAAAATTATTGGTTTAAAATAAAGTTTTATACATCTAGCGAGTCGAAAAATACAGCTTAATTATGAATTCAGAAAATAGTAAGAAATCGAAGCGAATTATTCATTGTTTTTGTTATTCTTCTATAGGAGTTGCGAAAGTAGTAGAAAATTATACTGATTATGATTATGCAATATGAAACCTGTAATAAGTCCCCAACAAAGTGATAGGTACAGCTTAAATGGTCACGTAGTTTTGTAGGTGGGGCAAAGTTCCATTGAAATGTGGCAATGTCATTTAGAAAACAGAATCGACCATTGTAAACTACCTAGGTACTTCACAGATCTCTACAACTGATTGTATCTAGAGTTTCCCGTCTTGTCAAAGTTGTCTAACTGATACGAATAACTGTTCCTAGTACTAGCTAGTAGGTACCTCCTATTATTTTGTAACGGACAGTTACAGAGATAGGGTTTGCAGGTATTCCAATTCAACACCTATCCTATTCAGTTACATGTAGGTTAGGGCTGTCAAAAGTAACTTTGAAATGGGAACTAAATTGGAACGAACCTTTGTCAACAATACGGAAACAACATTGGTTTCTTAAAGAGGGTCTCTAGATAGAGCAGGGAAGGATGGAAAGCTGGCTCTACTAAAGGAAAATGGGTATGTATTGTACGGTGGAACACAGAGAAAGGTGTAGGAGAGTTTATAAGGTTGAGATTTTCTCAAAAACTACTTGACCTATTGCAAAAATTATTTCACTGTTTGATAGATAAAAGTGAAAACTATGTAATTGTAAAAGAATAATTAAATTCGATCCAATAGTTGAGAAAATCTCAACCTTATTGAGGTCCCCTGTATACTTATCTATGTCGTCGACTGTACATCGTAAAATCCACTTAGTACCTGTACAGAATGTTACGATGTGCGACTCAGGGGTGATAATATACACGATACTGATGCCAAAAAAATATAAAAAGTATACCCTAATTTTTCATGTAAAAATCCACAATTACCACTTTTTAACACTGCTCTCTTTCGCGGGTTTGCTGGTAGAAATCTCTTTTGAGATAAGCTCGCACTTTGTACCAATTTGTTTCTTCTGTATATTACTTCTGTATATACTGTCTGTGTTGTGCAATGAAGTTTTGAAACAAACAAACAATTAATAAAATTCGTTGTTACGCTCCCACTTCACTTGGCTATTCGTATTCGCTATTGGATGTTTGTCGTATTTGTCAAATACTTGACGTACATACAAATATGACGAATATTTTGTCAGGCATACCAACCACACACAGCAATTATGACAATTACGCAAATACGAATACCCAAAGTGAAGTGTCACCATTACATACACTCGTGGCCTATTTTGTACCGCACAATGACAGCGCCCTTGATGTGCGATATATTTAAGAGAACTTGAACAGAGATTTTTTTAATAGTAATTATGTTAATTGTGTCCACGCCTCCGGCGACCTGAGTGCTGGCGCTTACCCCTCGCAAAGGCTTAGCCTGGCCATACAGAGAGGTAATGCAGCCAGCGTCCTCGGCACGATGCCCTGTGGAGGGGAGCTGCACGACGACGTGTACCTTTTATAATATTTTATTTACTTACCCAATTCATTATTTTAATTTTAATTATTTTAAATTTTATGAATAAATATACTCTGTATGTTAATTAAAAATAATAAAAACATAATTTTAGGAACTAAGATTTTTCAGAGTTAGGCGACTCTATAATATTATTTAAATTGTCTGGCAAATGACATAAACTGTCGAGTCCAATAGCAAGATTAAGAGTACCTACTTATAACAAAAAGATTAGGTAAGTCTAAAACTAAACCTAAATGCTACTGTCATTGTCGCTGTAAGAGTATCTATGGCGATTAAAAGGCGCACTCAAGAATCGCCACAATTGCTAGCTGGTAGTTGAAATAGGAAATACTTGCTAAGTACAGTGGAAATAACTACAATGTAGATAATTATTTAACAACCTTCGAGTAACATAGTCACGATGACTGTAAAATTTTACAGTCGTCTCAATATACATGTCATTCGGTAAATTCCCGCTGCAAATGTCATATCGCACCACATTTTTTTATATATAATAATACACAACAGATATTTTGTACATAATAACATTACATAAGACGTCAATTGACATTGTAATCAAATACAGCATGAGACGAACACTGGGTAACCGCAGCATTCAGAGGTATCTAATGACGCTTAATTGTACCTAGACATGCCACTGTTAGATGAGTCTCTATATAGTAATAAGTATATAGGCGACCAGTCATGCACTTTGCGGAATTTATTCATATTATTATATTGCATTAGTTTCGCTTTAAACAAATAAAGATAATGATGAAAAAAAATTTTTTTTCTTGTTCACAATTTTTTATATATAATATAAATATGTACCTACTTAAGAGCCTTCATAGAGCCAACTAGCGCCGCCAATCTTAAAAAAATAATATCTTCCGATATAAGTAAGAAGATAAGTAAGATAATAATAAGTAAGATTAAAGCCAAAATAAGAGAAAAATGAAAAAGGAAACTGCAGTGTAATTATATCAAAATATGACGAGTTTGTGAGTTTGGTTCCCTTGAAGGTTTGAATAGACAAAGTTGGGGATATATGTATCTGTACTGCAGCCCAAATCAAGTGTCTTATTTTGTAAACAAATATGATCATCTAATTACCTGGTGATGTAACACTGAAGGAACTGATTGATTGGACCTGTTCATCATTGTGAAAATAAAGTGTTCCAATCTAATAATGTGAAAATAACTATGCAATAATCACAGAATAGCTTAAAATGTTAGTAGGGTAGCGTAGTTTTTGTTTACAAAATAAGACACTTGATTTGGGCTGCGGTATACCTACCTATCTCCCATCAATGATCTCAATAAACTATTTCTATTCTATCTTAATTAATTTTCTGAAGCAGTACGTCCTATGACGTGCTGGGGCAATACCATTTCATCTTCTTAATCCCATGAGCTACTAATAGCGATAACATTGGATTCTCTGACTAAAAGTTCCATTACGCATAAATATATAGGTACCTAGGTACACTCGACCACATCAAATAGTTATTAGAAGTACGATTTCAACTCTTATGTCGTAGATACTAGAATCTAAATACCGTCAATAAACATGGCCCGGATACTACGAAAAAAATCGTGCTATTCTTTATTTACCCTAGACACAGGCTATTTACCTATTTTAAACATAAATACAGGTATGTACTAAGTGATAATTTCGTGAACTGACCGGAATTTATCATGAGATCATTCATATTCATTCACATGACTGTTTAGTTTTTTGTGCCCACCGATGACAGGGAAAAACTTAGGCATAATAAGCTAATGAACTTGAAATGAGAACAACACTGCGTTAAGGGTTCTCTTGAAAATGGCGGGAAACGACGGTTGCAAAATTATTTGATAATTTTTGTTTTATTGTCTACAGTGGTTGTTTTGAGATTAATATCACGTTAAATTAATCAGAAAATGTTCGCGAGTGACAGTATGGTGAATTTGTTGGATAATTTGAGCAAGATCTGGGGTTTCAAGCTTTTATCAAGACTTCCCGCTACAAGCTCGGGAGTTAACGTGACTGTGGAGCTGCTTCGTCCAGAGTGATGACGCTACGGCGTCTCCTTTGGATGAAGACAAGAAGACGCGGCTGCCCAGGGTGAAGACGCTACTGCGACTCCCCTGGAGGAAGATAGAAGACTATTATATATTTAATTTTCTGTAACATGACATTGGCAAATGACGAACTGTCGAGTCCATTAATAAAATAAATAAAATAAACACTGCGTTAAAGATCACAGAACAGCATTTCTGGGCGAGTAGTGATCGGTAAAATATCGAATAAAAGCTTGCCCTCTCTGTAGGTGTTCTCATTATCACAAAATATAATTCCAAATAGCAAGCAAACAATCTCTGCATGCCCTAAGGTAAACTGGAAGAAGATGCCGCAAGGCATTAAGTTCGCCCGATACATAAAATGTAACAAAGATTTAACAACTGCTGAGTTGGGATCTTTTCGGCGCTGCAGTACTACTTATGCTACCTACTATTTTACCTCATGAATGTAACTTTTAGTTTCTCTTTTTAAGGGCCTTCCATGAGCCAACTAGCGCCGCCAATCTTGAAAAAATAATATCGAATCGAATATAAATGGTTCTGTATCTGGTTTAAAAACATCAATATATAATAGACTGGAACTTTTCTTAACCGCATGCTGGATTTCCAGCATGCGGTTAAGAAAAGTTCCAGTCTATTTTTAGATCAAATTCCAAGCAAAGGTTATTAAAAAATCACAGACAAATAAATAAAAGCTTGAAAGAACCGCGGAAACCAAATTGATATCTTCGAGGAAAATGACGTCATACGTATTTACGTCTATCCGATCGCTAACGCCTTAAAAGGCACATGACGTCACAAAAAGTGGCGTCAATACTGCATCCAGAACATGGTCCAAAAGTTTTCCAAAATTACCTGTACTGTTCGGACTTCGGAGAAATGTAAAGGTGAATGACCTTTGTACGGGTATATGAATCATCGAACGGTTCGTACACGTTGGAAACATTTAGGCGCAACGAACAACCTACGGAAATGACATTGCCAGATTTCAATGGAGCTTTGCCCTATAATAGTCTGTGTAGCTACCCAAAAGAATTTTATATGAAAATCAAAATGGAGGAACCTCATTAAACTAATATCTTTACTTGCGCATTCGATAGACGGATCCCTAATTTCTGGACGGAATTTGATTTGTCCGCCAGTGTATTTTTATGCATTCAATAATAGGTGCACGCTTAACCATGACTCATTCACTGTTAGGCAAGGCAGACCTCGGCTGTGGCTAATTTTGTGCTCTTATGTGTACATAACCAACGTAACTATTTCGTCACGTCTTCCTACCGTTCTTAGTTACACTTGACCCGCATGAAACATTGTTTCCTAAAATTACCTTGTTGTGAATGAAATCTATCTAATAATCTATTTTAAACTTTTAGACTTACCAACTTGCAGTACCTATAACAATCTTCGTTATTAGGATTCCGTGCCTCAAGAGGAAAAAATAGTTGTCAATCTGTCTGTCTTTAACTCTTTAATTTACACAAAGTTTACAATACAATACATGGAATAAGATGTACATAAGGTGTGCTTAACTCTAGATTAGAGTTCTCTACCAGCAAACCAGTGTGAGAGAGAGATGAGATCTGGAGCAGGCAGAACATTTATTATTATTTATTATTTATTATAAACCATTTATTCCAATAAAATTACAAATTACAAATGTCAAATTTATCAAACAGGCAAGCATATTATATTATTTAATTACATGTCAAAAATTGTACTTATATTATATTTCAGTAGTTAATTAATTTATGGTTAGTAATATTTTTAATATTAAGTAATGTGTTATTTAGTTGTCATGTATTATAGAGTGTATTTCATATTTAAGCTTGTCTATTATTTATTTATTGGTCACCCATGACTGGGTATAGGTCTCCTCCATACAGCGCCACGCCACTCTGTCTCGTGCAGTCCTCGTCCATGTAGCTCCCGCCGCCTGGACGATGTCGTCGGCCCAGCGCCTCTTCGGCCGGCCTCGCGTTCGCGAGTCCTCTCGCGGTCGCCAGTGCAACACGCGTTCGCTCCATCTGTTATCCGTCGCTCTAGCATTGTGCCCGGCCCATTGCCACTTTAGTCTACATACCATCTGTACCGCGTCGGTTATTTTGGTGGTTTGTCTTATATCTGAACTTCTTTTCTTGTCTTTTAAGCTGATACCAAGCATTGACCTTTCGGTGGCTCATGAGGCAGAACATGTGCACACAAAATTAATGTTTTATATTAATTTATGAAAATAAATCAGTCCGTCTCCCTCAGTCTTTTTCTCAGAAACTCCTGAACGTATCAAGTTGAAATTAATACCAAATACTCAGGTCTGCAATCTCTTGCAGTTGTGAAAAAACCAAACTTCTAAGTCAACGCAATCCAAAGATATGGCCGTTTATGTCGTATTTTACCGCATATTTGTATAGAGTCCAAGGGAATTAAAACCTAAGGGTTAAAGTTAGGGATAAATATCGGGTAACGTTATTATTGTCATACATGACTGTTGAGGTTGGCACAAAGTGGATCCTTTTAGAATCGTACAAATCCTATTTGCTCGAAATTGATAAGTTCCGCGACTCCATAATATGTAAACGAATCGTTAGTCGCGTCTGCGTCAAATAAAAGGAAAGCAACAAATCTTTGAAAGTTGATTTACTGGTGCAAAGCGAGTCTACCTGCGCGTGACCTATGCCGCATACAGGCCGCCAACTACCAACACCCCCCTCAATCCAACTGATATTCGCTCTCTTCTGAATGGGGAGCTCCCTGCTATCGTGGCCGGGGATTTGAATGCCAAGCATACAGCATGGCATTCTAAAACCATAAACGCAGCAGGTAGGAGACTGTTTGACGATTCGGATGAGGGCGGATATGAGGTGATTGGTCCTAATGCTCCCACCCACGTTCCCACTGACCCGCGCAGGCGCCCAGACGTCCTAGATATAGTTCTATACAAGGACTTACCTTGCTCCATCGAGGTGGAGGTACTGTACGACATAGATTCGCAGCACCTACCCATCCTCATCACTCTGGGACGTCCTGGCGACTGCGCGGCGAAGATACCCCCACGTCCTAAGGTGAACTGGGAGTCCTATCAGGCCGCACTCGCCCAGTTCGAGTTCAAAGGCCCGGTGTCGAGTGCGGAGGAGGTGGAAGCTGCGGCAGCTCAGATAACGAGGGTTATCTTGGAAGCTAAGGAGCTTGCCACCTCTGATGTACCCATTAGGTCCAACCGGCGTGCAGGGCTACCCAGCCGCATTGTCGAAGGCCTCAAACGCAAACGGCGCCTGAATCGTTTATGGGCTCGCACGCGCTGTCCGAGGCTGAAGACCGAGCTCAACCGACTGTCGAGTGAGCTGTCGGATGAGGTGAAAGCTTTTCGCGGAGACGCCTGGGAGAGAGTCATCGACCAGGCGAGCGAAAATGAAACCACGCTTCATCATCTCAACCGACAGCTCACATCCACGCCGGCGCCGGTCTGCCCGCTCCTGGACAGTTCGGGGCGAAGGTGCTACGCGGCGGCCGACCGCGCCGAAATTCTTGCCCAGCACCTGGAAACTCAGTTCACCCCGAATCCCGCTGCACCTGAGGAATCTGTTAACGAGCACCATCTCGCCGTCGAGGCCCGGGTGCGTGAGTTCTTGTCTTCCCCACCGACGCCACTTGAAGGAGATGCATTCATCTCACCGGCCGAAGTCGCCAGAGTAGTTTCCCGCCTAAATAGAAGGAAAGCGCCTGGTCCGGAGGGTATCTCCAATGCCGCTATCCAGCAGCTTCCGAGGAAGGGCCTGGTCGCCTTGACCAGACTTTTCAACGGGATCTTGCGTACGGGTCATTTTCCATCCTTATGGAAAACGGGTAAGGTGATCGTACTCCCCAAACCTGGAAAAGACCGGAGGCTTCCTTCTAGTTATAGGCCAATCACCCTTCTTCCAAATTTAGCTAAACTCTTTGAGAGACTGCTCCTGCGGCGACTGAGCCCGCACTTGCCTATGCGCGAGGAACAGTTCGGTTTCCGTAGTGAGCATTCTACCACTTTACAATTAGTCCGGGTGCTCCACCTTCTTGCGGTCGAGCGCAACTTCGAGCGGCGCACGGTGGCGGTATTTCTCGATGTCGAGAAAGCCTTCGACCGTGTGTGGCACGAGGGGCTCCTGTTCAAGTTATTGGAGACCCCCACCCCTCCGGCTATTATTAAAATCATTGCATCATTCCTCCAAGACCGCGGCTTTTTTGTTTCGGTTGAAGACAAAATCTCTGATCCCCGCCCTATCCGCGCGGGAGTACCTCAGGGCAGCTGCCTCTCTCCCTGCCTGTATGCGGCATATACAGACGACATTCCCACTCTGAAGGGTCACCTGGAAGAGTGGGAACAGGACGTCGAGCTGGCCTTGTTTGCGGACGATAGCGCCTACTTCGCGTCGTCGCGGCGGGCCGATATCGCTGCTCGTAAGATGCAGCGACTACTCGACCTGTTGCCTGGATGGCTCGATAAGTGGAAAGTGGCCGTCAACGTGGGGAAAACGGCCGCACTGCTTACCGGACGCCAGCGCAAACTCCCTCCCCAACTTAAATTGCGAGGGCAGGATATACATTGGGAATCGTCGGTGAAGTACCTGGGATGTCACATAGACCGGTCGCTTAGCATGGTACCGATGGTCGAAGGCCTGGTAAAACAGGCCAAGGCCGCCCGTGCCATGTTGCGACCGGTGCTATGCTCACGGCTACCATTACGTGCTAAACTGAGGATTTACAAGATGTATATCCGCTCTCGCCTCACTTACGCTGCCCCAGCTTGGTACTCGCTTTGCCCCACGAGGCAGAGGGCCAAGCTGCAAGCGCAGCAGAACATTGCCCTACGTATTTGTACCGGTGCAGGTCGGTACGTTCGTAACGACGTCATCGCTCGCGATGTGCGGGTTGAGTCGATCGAAGCGTTCGTGCTGAGGTTGACGCGATCACTATTCGACCGCGCCGACAACAGCAGGCACGCTCATCTCCGCAACCTCGCACCCCTGCACGCGCGCCCTCCGGAAGGCCACCGCCTCCAGAGGGAGTTGCTGCGCTCCCCGTCGCCTTAAGCGGCGGGTTTGAGCTGTGCACCAAACGGACGTACCGACCTGCATAATTTCCCAACTCCCAAATCCCGCATCGCAGGCGGGTACAATCTCACCGTCGGATCAACATCCGGTGAGTTCATGCCCGGGTAGAGAGGGTATACCTCAAGGCCCGCACTTCTCCCCCCAATGTTAGGGGTGAAAAGACCCGGTCGTCGTCGCGCGTGACCTTGAGCGATGCGCCCTGGTGGTCTGCGCATGCGCTGCAGTCATGGCCTTATAAACTGCAATGAATTGCAATTTGGACTGCGGGGTTAGTTAAGGCAATATCAATCTTAGAAGGTGCCATTTTAGTCAGTTTGGATTGGATTATCGGATGCATGCGTAGGGTAGATTCACAGAATTATTGGCGGAGTCACCGACTTGCAGGACCTGATATGGTGATAAACATGAATCCATGACCACTTGTTGTGTCAATGTGACTCACTGGCTAGAAAGCTTCTCTTCTGGCTAGGTCTTCTGGGGTTTGCTTATCCGGAACCAGATTATGGACTCCTTCCCATGAGCTGCATAGCAGAACTATAGAGTTTGGGGAGGAAGGAGTATAAAGAAAAGGAGAGCACACAAAAATATCCCATAAGAAGATGTATAAAGTATAGATTCATAATTTAATTTGTAATATTGTGTTTAAAATATAGCAGCTATTATTACTAGGTCATCATCAGTCTATATATATATTGCCTCACTGCTCGGGCACAGACTTTCCCTTACATCGAGGGAGCTGGGGCCATGATCCACCACGCGGGCCCAGTTTATTGGCGGATTTCACATGCCTTAGATTTTTCTTCTACAGCATCACGATGTTTTCCTTCACTCGGTAAATGTACACAAGTTTTCTGTCGAAAAAACCGAGGATAACTCATTGGTACATGGCTACCCTGGCTGGGAATCGATTATTACTATAGTATGACCGTCTAAATCAGTCTTCGCCTGCGCGGTACAGGGATGCGGGGGAAGGCGACAACGGGGACCGAGGGGGGGGGGGGGGGGACAGAAATGCGCCTGCCGCCCGCACCTCTCTCGGTCCCCGTTGTCGCCTTCCCCCGCATCCCTGTACCGCGCAGGCGAAGACTGATTTAGACGGTCATACTATAGGTACTTCGTAGTAATTTTAATGGCTCAGTGGTAGTAGTAGAGTATAAACAAGCGAGAAAACGCCTGGGTTTTGCCTAAAATGTATACTATCCTAATGTCAATCATTATGGATGGATTGACCGTTTAATAATAATACCTACGTGGCTATAAAGATGATATTACGACCCGCACGATGTCACGATGGGCCATAAACGGTGCAATGAAATTTATTTCCAATAAAATCAATACAAGTTTACGATCTCACGGAAAGTTACGTTATTTCCTGTGGTGTGTGAACGGCAATTACAATTGTTTTGTGCGATTAGTGGATTTGTGTGGAATCACAGTCTGAGACGTTCTCCTTTACAAATTCCGTGTAAAAAGGGCTTGCCAATCGCAAGTGGTAGTCATTTTCACGTTCATGGACAGTGGCGGCATAGGCCGTACTTTGAGTATTCGGAAAATGACAGTACGGCGTATGACGTAGTATTTTGATGCATTTAAAAAGACACAACGGCATCTCCCGCGGCGTTCGTAGGCGGTTTTCTTTGTGGAGCGGTCCCACTGTCATTCTGTGTAGAAAATAGGTATGTGTACTGTCAAAAATAAAGGTTGTAGGTACATTTTTGTCGGTCTTGACACGCACATACTTAGAATCCCCCACGGTTATGACAGTAGTTCCGAATTGTATGAGAATTTTCACTGTCATTTCGTAATTTCTACTGTCCAGTCCATGAACGTGTTAAAAACAAAAACGACCGTTATTATTATTATTATTTGATATCACGGTGTTGGTACCCAAGGGTCACAGCGACCTCAAAGGTCTATTGTGGCTGCGCACTTATATCTCGCTCCCAAGGCCAACGTCCTTCAGGAATCGTATGATGCACTTGGGCGAGAGTCTTAATATCCTCGGGTGGCATTATGTGTCCACCTAAGGCTCGGCTTCTGCTGTGAATGAGTGCTCCACACCACACTCACTCTGAGACACAGAGGATATACATGGGGGTTTCCTCGTCTTCGCAGCAGAATCTACAGTTACAGTTGCAAAACGACCGTTACATAACTATTTAATTTTGAAGGAAGGAAGATGTATTGTCTAAAATAACATCCGCTCACTTTTAGTGTTTCAAAATAATTTAAAATTTAAAGTAGGCTAATGTATACGAATATTGACGTATCTACAACTCATGGACGTCAATGTTTTGGCAACCATTCTTCATTCATAGAAACCATGAAGCAATGAACCGTCGATGGAGTTAGCCATATTTACATCGCAGACTATGAAAATTTTTCGCGTCTCTGCCATTCACTTGTTTCCAATGCTGGAATTTTCAATAAAAGTCGAACATATAAAAGAAACCTCTTTTTACCAGACTGCGCAAGAAGGAGTGTTATGTTTTTCGAGTGTATGTATGTGAGTATGTATGTCTAAATCTTTGGCACGCGCTGCAGCCTAAACGGCTTGATGGATTTTAACATAATTGAGGTGTCGTTAGATCCGTCTTGATTATAGGAGTGACGTAGGCTATAAAAATTAATCAAAGGGGGTAAAAAAAATTGCCGTCGGTTTTTTGTTTGTTTTTGAAATAATTTCTGCTTCTTAACGTATGAGAGTGAAAGTGACAACATAGGCGGAGACGTCCCCATACAAAATATACTTTAGGCTCTCTCCATGGAGCGCGACGAAGTTTTCTCCTTCATAATCGAAACCATCTGTTTGGCGACCGATTATGACCTTTAACACCAAACAATAGAGCTTTAGAATATTCAAGTAAGTAATTGTAATGAATGTCCAATGACATCATTGGCGTTCTAAGCATTATGATGATTTGCCTTGATCTTAAAGTTCATTCACATCAGGTACACTCGACGTCAGAGCATTAACACTGGAAATACGATTTTAAGTTTTATGATTAAGGTTTCTTTTCCTTTATCTGCCATCAGTCAATATGGACTTTTATCAGATATGCTGAATGTCAGGTATGTGCTTTATTTCCCTGCCAATATTCATCCAAAGTTCATACAAAAATGGAGTCATTGTGCCGTGCTCTTCACTCCGCCGAAGCGGGATATCTTCTGTCTCGCGCTTGAGTTTGTCAGCTGGCAGCCCTTTAAGTGGTAATTAGCACAAGACTTAAGGCTTCGTATGCGCGGATTTACAGTTTTTCTACGAAGGCTACGGCACTAACTACTAAAATTAAACGTCTGAAAAAAATATATAGCAATCTTGGGGTGTCTATTTTGAGACTGATGAATACCGATACACGATTGGACAAACTTCGCAAACATACCCCTTCCATGTGTTTTAAAATGAAAATTATGTCTAAACCGAAATAGTTATCCATGCCAAATATATATCAAAATGTAGGGTACTATAAATACGAGAGCTTGTTTTAAAGAAATCTGATTTTTGTTGGCGTATTTTTATTTCCCTGCCAAAATTCATAAAAATACGGATATCGAGGCACTGCGCCGTGCTCTTCACTCCGTCGCTGCGGGGCATCTTCTGTCTCACTCTTACTTTTGACAATCATGTAGCGCCTTAATTAGTACCTATTTCCTTAATATTAAATCTCTAAGGATTATCGTTCTTACTTAGATATATTTTTATCTCTCAAGCTCTGAATAAGATAATAAATCGACGCCTACATGAAAACTGAAACCTTATTATTAGATACCTATATACTATTTTGGGAATCAGAGAGACCACTATTATGTACAGTCGATACAACAACATCAGCCTACACAAACCCACTGCTGGACTAGGCCTCTCAGGTTTTCAGCTTTTTGCATGTAGTCCTTCTAGCATCCTTGCGTAGGTCATCGCTCGTCGGGGGACGTCCACAGATTAAGGACGTCCCACACTACCTTTACCCGTTCGTAACCTCCATTCAACAACTCGTCTACCCACAGTTATTGGATCGGATCACTTTATTTTCACAATGATGAATAGGTGCGATCAATCAGTTCCTTCAGTGTTACATCACAACAGGTAATTAGATGATCATATTTGTTTACAAAATAAGACACTTAATTTGGGCTGCGGTATACCTAGGTAGTTTTTGAGAATTTCTGAAAACTTTCATCCTTCTTGCATAATTTCTACTAGTTCGACTGTACTACCTATAAAATAATAAAACAAACGAATACTTAAAGCTATTTGAATCCACTGTCTCAAGAGCTTCAAGGCTGAGCATTTCTCCCGGGAAGCTTTTAGCTTTTAGGAAAACAAAGAAAAATGACTTCGCTCAACTGAATAGTGTTGCCATTTTATAGAGTGGGGAGCAAGGACGGTTCAATTATGTGGTAAGTATTTATATTTATTTGGGAGACTGACCTTGGCAAGTTTGCCTGGGTAGGCTGGGAGAATGAAGATAGGAGACGGCAATGGGACATATTTCTGCTCTTTGTAAAGTGCACACTCGTTAAGGGCCTTCCAATCCAAGCCAATCTTAGAAAAATAATCTCTTCCAATTTTATTAAAAAAGCTATTTACAAAATGTTTATTAGGATGAATACTATTTTTCAATATACAATACATGACATAATTGCGACAAGCTAAGTAAAGTAAAGGTAAACAAATGTACCAAAAACGATAGTTTTTCGCAATTATGCGAACTACAACTTACCTACATTGCATCACGTTACAAATAAGCATTTAAAAAATAATAATTATAGCAATAAACAATGTGAACGTAGCTTTTTTAATAAAATTGATTATATTGGAAGATATGATTTTTTTAAGATTGGCGGCGCTAGTTGGCTCATGGAACGCTCTTAAACGAGAATTTTGTAGAATGTAGGCGAGTTCTTGTTGTGGAGTATGTAACAGTGGAGGTATTTTTTTATTGTTTTCATGAAACGCACGAAACGCGATCAACTAGGTTGTTTACTCAAAAACACCGACGCACGAACCGCGACTACCGACTTTTTTACAGTCTTAATATGTATAGATTATGTGGCTATAGAAAATTACCTAAGTTATTTTTCAATATTTTTAATGATATGTTTCCTCTAAATCTAAGACCATTAAGCAAAAGAGACGCAGCGATACTTGCTCAGCGATAAAACATAATGTATATGATACATTAGCGATTTTGTATGGAGTTATCACCGGTTAACTCTCGCGTAATCTCATTCATTAAAATCTCCTCTTGTACGAAAGATAAGTTAACAACAGGTTAAAGCCAAGTTAAATAATGTTTGAACCGTTATTAACTAACAAATGAAGAAAAAAAAATATCACGACCGGGATTCGAACTAGGGATCTCACCTTTCCGTGGCACGTTCTTTTTCAACAAACTACCGTGACTCTGATCAGATCGTCGAAATCTTCTTGTATATTCGTCTTAGTAACTGTAGCATAGTTTATGAATGCTAGTAAAAGTACAAAAAGTAACTAAACGCGAGACATGTTGACAAATAAAAATAAATAAACTTAGAAATATAATAGGTAAGTCAGGTAGGGAACACGAAGGACGAAACACAGACAAACGTAAGAGAAACAAATACACACAGATACGTACCTACCTACCTGGCGAGACAGATATGATGATAAATAAAGCAAACAACTCAGGTAGCGCAGTATGCTAACGCTCACCCGCCCGGTCGCCGGCGGCCACAAATCTTCCGTTTCACTCGGGCCCAGTCTCCGAGCGGTGAGAAGAGGAAACAGCACGCTTCACAGCACGCGGCTGTGTGGTCCGGCTACTCACGAAATAGGCAGCCCCCCGCGCCCGCCGGCCCGACCGCCCGAGCCCATCGACGTGCTTTTAGTATGCTGCGCGCGTGCGAACCGCCCGCACCCGCGCTCCTAGTACTTTTAATCGTAAACACGCGAATTATTACACCATTATACGGCCAACTACGACTAAAATAAAATAGCATGCTATAAAACATGGTGCCCATACTCATCAACCCGAAATGGAGTGAAGTCGTAACCAGTCAAATGCTCATCGAGTACGAGAAAAGGGAATATCTCTGGAATCCAGTATCGGAACATTACAAGAACAAGAAAATAAGGGAGCAAGGACACGTGGAGATAATAAATGTGTTAAATCTAGTCGATGTTACTGTAATAGAATTGAAAAATAAGATAAGGAATATACGGTGGTCGTACAGAGTCGAGTTGAAGAAAATTCGCGCGGCGAGGAAGGCTGGCGCGCATGCGTACAGGCCGACCGTCACGTGGTTCGAGTACGCAGACAGGTTTCTGCGGGCGATCGTCACACCGAGCTTAGACGTGGGTCGTTACGGTTTTTTCGTGAAACGTAACGAAACCTGTGACTTAGTCGGCGTCACGTCACATGTTTCAAAACGAGTGATTTTTGTAACAAGTTATTTTCATTCAGCTACTGTGATTGTATGCGTAAATAATTCTCCCACCTATACAGTTACTCACGAAACCAAAATAAATTACCATACTGTTAATATTATCTATGTGCATAGTCTTACGTATGAGAATTAAACGTATACTAATACTGTTAGTGTTACGCTCTTTTGTTATCGGGTATACCACACAGGGCAAGTGCATGTTCGGATTTATTCGTGTCCATTCGTGTTACCCGCTCTCGCTTACTCTTGAATTCTCGATCTGCCCTCTCTCTCGCTCGGCCGGCCGGGTACATGTTCGGATTTATTCGTGTCCATTCGTGTCACCCGCTCTCGCTTACTCGGGAACTCTCGATTGCACCGCCCGAAAGTTGCAAGTTCAAAACTCTGTGAAAAACATTTATTCGGAAAGAGTTTGCTCATTTAAAGTAGATTATTTTTGTGATTTTTGAAGCAAACAACGCTCGAAATGCCCGTATGCCAGAAACTTAAAGAAAGTTTTCAAAAGCCAAACGTTGCTAGCTGTACACAATTTCCATAACTTTGTTCAAAATTCGAAAGGCAGGGGCATCTTTCAGCCTTTGGTAGCGTGGGGACGCTCCGGGCTTCGCCCTCCGCGGAGCTCGCCGTATGGCCTCGCAGCCGGCTCGGCCTTCGGCCTCGCAAAAGTTACTTGGAAGGTGGGGAGTTTTTTCTGCTTGACAAGGGGACGCTTCGGGCTTCGCCCTACGCAGAGCTCGGCCTATGGCCTCGCTATAGTTACTGATAGATATTTACCGCACGCCAGTAATCCTTTCGTTTCGTATAGGAAAATGTATGGAGAAAATATTATGGTTGACTGCACGTCCGCCATTTTGTTTTTCCAAAAAATTTCAATTTGCAGTATGCATCATATGTGCTACGAAGTGGAATTGGTTGGATATTCCTCATGCGCTCGTGCTAGGCCAGCTAATTCGTCAAAGTTTGGTCCAAATTTTCAATCGGCTATATTTCCGCCGCCATTTTGTTTTTCTTTTGTTTTTCAATTTCATCACAAAGTAGGTCGACCATGTGACGCGTGTTCCAAAAGCCAATGGGCACATTCGTATGGAGGGTGGTGCCTTTTTTTTTTCGCGCGGCCAGAATCAGTTTCATATCTACTGTGTAGGAGACCATACAAAAAGAGAAAAAAAGTTGTTCCCGGGGTTCTAACCGCAGTCCGGGCCGAGATAATAGAGTTTAACTTTTACCAAAAGAGAGGAGAATATCGCAACTGCCATCTACAATATACTCCCCATTTGCGACAATTTATTGGTTTCCGGTCTTCAAAAGCGGAAATATAGCACCATGTGCTATATACATCCCCCCCCCCCCTCCAAACCAAAGTTTCCTATTATTCCTTACGATGTCGCATCCGCCATGTTCAATACACTAGACGGTTTTTTTTGCGGTCAACCAAAGCGGAAATCCGGTTCAACATGTACATTGAACAATATCCTCCCCCTCACCTAAAAATAAATTGAAATGTATTTTATTTCATAAGGTGTCGCATCTGCCATCTATAATACACTTCCCCTTTGATGTTAATTTATTTTTTCCTCCTCCCCCCGTAAAAAACACATATTTATTTCATTTCCCATAATAATTATCCTCCTTGGTGTAACTTGTGTCCGATGTAGTTGGATTCTCCCCGTGTAAACTTGACGAACTGAACTACACTAAATGGTTCCTCAGCATCCTCTGGCTAGGTGATCGATGTACGGTCGACAGCACATAAAGCGTATCACATTGGCACGCTACGCAGGGGTTATACGACGTAGTTTGCAAAGTTTGGTTGTTTGTAGGTTGATGTGTCGTCGACTGTACACAAAAGTTAAGACCTTTTGAAAAAAATACACAGAAGTATAACATACGCCGTAACAAGCCCAGTGGCTTGTTAAAAGAAACCATTGCAAAATATATCGTATAACTCCTGCGTATGGTGCCAGTGTGATACGCTTGATGTGCTATCGACCGTACATAGATGGTTGCGGCGTATGTTACACTTCTGTGTGTTTGTATGTGTTAGAGGATATTTTTGCACACATAAACATTCCTACATATTAAAAGTTAAAACACTCCCAAACTCACACCAAACGAGTCCAAATACAAAAAGATACTATTCCTAATATCGTCGATCTGGTTCGAGTCACGGTTTTCAACAGAGCATTAGCTCAACATTAGTTGAAAAAGAATGGCAAGATCTCTGGTTCGAATCCCAGTCGCGATGTAATATTTAAAAAGATACCGTAAATCACCAATTACACTCGGATGAGCAAAACACACCCTAAATAATACAAAAATACTGGTACATAAAAACTCACACAAAAATTCCCCTAGATATCGTACTAATTAGTTTTGCGCGTCTGAGTATGTTAGTGTATTTTGAAACTGAATGTAAGTACCATAGAGTGTGTTGTGAGTATTTGGGAGCATTTTTTTATGTTAGGACACGAAAAAATCACAGTTTTCGTTTGTCTATGTATTTTTTTGCGTAAAGGTATGTTTGTATTTGAGGAGTGCGTTGTTGATTCTAGGTGTTTTGTGGGGCGTATTTGTGTGTATTTGCATATTGTATTTTGTACGCTAAAGAGTATTTTTGTTTGGCTGTGTGCTTATGCATAAAGATGACTGTATTTTGTGTGTTACAAATGCAGTTGCCTGTGTTTTGTGTTGTTCGTAAAGGTATGTTTGTGTGTAGATGGGTGCGTTTTTGTTTCTAGTTGTGTTTTGAGTGTTTGCTTCTTTCTGCGTTAAACAGGGTATGTATATATCAGGGTGTAATTTGTGTGCGAGACTGTAATTATGTTTATCTGGTTGTTTTTGTATTAAGGTGGCGTATTCAAACGTATTTCAGTGTCTAGGTATATTTTATTATGTTTAGGGGTGTGCTTGGGAGTTAGGAGTTTATTTTTGTGTATGTCGCACTCTGGATATAGTTATATGAGTCAGCGTGTGTTTATATCCAACGTGTTTAACGCTTCTGTATACTTTTCTTTAAATGTTGGGGGTTCGTGATAGTAGCATAATAATTATGTATCCTAGCTAGACGATGCTGATAAACGACTGAGATCGTCTGGATCCTTTATTGGATGTTTTAGGGGAACCGGAAAAAGTTTTACTGTTTTGGGGGTGGGGGTTCCTTACCTCAATAGGGAAAAAAGGAACCTTTATTTAAAATATTTTCAGTCTCCGCGATATTAGAGTTTAAATAAAATGACAAACTAAAGTAACATGAGAGAGAAAGTATTTATTTATAACAGCCGAGTCGTGGCCTTTCGACGACAGTAGGGTCTTTAAAACCATGGGAATTTGCGAGATATATATTTATTTACTTAAACTCAAATATCTCGGCCCCGGATGAGTGGGGAAACATAGACGCAACATTTTACGTTCATCGTGAAGTCCGGGATTCTTACTTTCAGTCAGGGTATAAATATTTAATTTTAAGTAAAGTCATAAAACTTGAGAGGGGGTGTGGTGTAGAGGATACACCGGATGTGAGAGGATTCTTACCTTCCGGGATTTTTACCTTCAGTCAGGGCAGAGATATTTAACTTTAAGTAAATGACAAACGTGAGAGGGGGGGGAGGATGTGCTCATTTTAGATGATGCACCGGCCATCTAAAAAGAACCGGAGTTCTAGTGGCCCAGTCGGGATGAATTATAACAAAAGTTATAGTAGATGGCCGGTGCACCATCTAAAATGAGCATATCCTCCCCCTCTCTCACATTTGTCATTTACTTAAAGTTAAATATCTCTGCTCTGACTGCAGGTAAAAATCCCGGAACAACATTTTCTTGAAGACGACCTCATAGTGAATGTAAAAATGTTGATTCGACGTCTCTACCCTGCACCGGGGCCGAGATATTTGAGTTCAACGGAAGTAAAAAGTTAAAGTCGAATATCTCGGCCCGGACTGAGGTTACAGATGAGCTGCCATAATATGTTTTATTTACTTTGCCAATATGTACCTAAATAACCATATTTGGTTTCTGGCCGCGAAAATTTCAAAAGGCTCCAAAAACGCCCATTGGCTTTTGAACGAAATCGGTTGGAAAATGGCGGAGATGGCATCAGGTGACCCGCCGCCATCTTGTTTTTTTCACTTCCCTATAGTTTTCCTCTGGTCCAATCACTAAACTATACAACTCCCCCCTACATCACTTTTACCTCCGGGGACTCCTTCAGACTAAACGGGCGTGTCAATCAGTGAGTCAGTCAGTCAGTCAGTGGTAATCGAGCTATATATATTAGTATATATAAAGTATATAATATAATAATCCTTTTACAAAAATCACTCTTTGTAATTTGATACAACAGGTAACGAATTACATGCCGCGTAGATGGTTATTGAAACAAGTGACGTGAAATAACGCACATGTCTATGCTACTTTGTTTACAATACGTTATTTGCACATGCGCTCGCTGTAACTTTTGTCTTGATAATGAACTTTTTCCGTAGGTGGACAACAGTTTGCTCGACATCCCGGCGGTGAGCGACGACAGCGATGCGGTGCAAGATTTAAGCGAGCGAAAACCTCCTGAGAAAAAAAGTCCACGAAAACTTCGTAGCTCAACTCGGTCGTCAACACCGTACGTGCTGAATACGCCGTCTCCCCGACCGACTACGCCATTTGGACTGAACCAAGCGTCCGTATCGCCATCGACGTCTACATCCGCGCCATTTCTCAATCCCTCCGTCGGGATCGCTACGCCACTAACTACCTCACTCGCAACCATTGATCCGATACCCACGAAACAAAAGAAGGGCAACTACGACGACCGAAATGGAGATCATTCCGATGTGCCACAAGATTTGAATCAACATTCTGAGAATGGAAATGATAATGAATTTGAGATATTTGGGAAGCTCATTGCGAGTCAGTTGAGAAAGCTGCCTTTGAGTTTGGCATTGGATACGCAATTGAAGATTCAGACGTTGGTAAACGCGGTCAGGATTCAAGCGGTGCATCAGCAGTACAGCTACGCAGGTCCATCTCAAGAGGCGTTGTCGTCTGTCCAAGCTGTATCGAACGGTATATTAGCGAGCATGGCTCAACAAACCGGCTTTGCTTCAAGAATTGGCATCAGGAATGATTCTCCGGATGATATGGTGGATATAAAAATAGAGTACGCTCCGTGTTCTGACGGAGAAGACTAAAGGAATGCAGGGATTCAAATTATATTTAGACCTTTAAAGTCCTAATTTTTTGCTCAGGTATACCTTGCCCCGTTCCCATTTATGGGTATGGGATATATCTATTTGTAGCTTATGTTGCTCATCCTAATGTATCGTGTCATCGATGTTAGATACACTTCTAAATGTGATAGATGTCTAGATATAAATGTTGCTGTATCGGCATCCAAAAATCTTTACAATAATCAGCAATATTCTAAAAAAAGTACAAAATATACTTTAGTCTATGAACATATATACGTTCGTAGATTTTAAGGGGATGATGAAGTATCAAAATTTCAAATTGTCTTTTGTTTCGATGTTTTAAAATGTAGATCTCAATGTTTCGGCTGAGTTTAGTTTATTTTATTTTAAAGACCTGAAAGAAAACGAGATTTAGGTACCAAAAAATGGTATTCGTGGGAATTTTTTTGGGCATTTCAACTGTCCTTAATATTACGAATTTATTTTAAGTGTGATAGATAATAGGATGGTGTTATAATTATAACTAACTTGTAAAACAAAAAAAATCTGCATACAGATAAACAAATACCTCATATTATAGACATTACCTATAGATTTGATAATAATGATTTGGAATATATTTTACCTGTTATTAAAATGTGTCAGAACTAGATTATATAAAACAGATTATGATTTATTGAAAAATAAATATTTTATAAATCTAACGAGATTCGTCTTCAAAATATAAAAATTTCATTAGCTTTAAAAAGTACCTAGTCGGAGTTTTTTCCTGTAATAATTAGGTAAGTTATTCATTACGTCAATCATTGTTCCCTTGATCATTAAAATTATGATCATCAGCATTTATCATTTTCAGTTCTTAAAATAATTATGTAAAGTGAAACATGGCGATATAAATATAGAATACAATTTAGGGTGGAAACAAACCGGGTATCCTTTCGGTCCAAGAACGGCTCGCTCGACCAGGCCACATTAAATATCTCTTCAGAATAACAGCCAATGCCTGCGTTTTAATGACAATATCGTGACAATTTCGGCGTTTTTTTTGTGATACAGAATCACCCCTCGGCTAATTGCCCAAGTGTGGTATCAGAATCTCAAAAAACCTGAGCAAAAAACGCTGATATTTTAGAATTAAAACTATAGTCCATTACTACAAATTATTATATACCTGTAAACGGATATCACTCACTTACAAAAAGACTGACTTAGAGAAAGACCGTCGAAATCGGTCGAAACTATCGGTCTAATTGCCGGCTTCAACAATATAAGTGAGTGACATCCGTTTATATACTTACATATAATAACGCAGATTACCACAATATTGGCGTGAAAACTCAGATCAGGGAATAAGGGTGAAAACGAGGATTTGGGCTGATATTCTGAATGCGCCCTATGGATCGTGATCCGTATCAGAATCATCATCAGAATAAATACAGTTTTAAATAGTTATTGATTTTTTGAACTTACCTTATTTACACCACTTTGTCACGTTAATATTGTGTAGAGTCCGCCTATTGGAATTAGAGCAAGCTTGTGTTTCAAACAAAAATGTCTACGAATTTCCGCCTAAATGTTGTAGGCTTGTTAGGAATAGCATGTAGGTGGTTGGTAGGTACCTAGTTTTACTACTGATTTCTACCATGAATCACTTCAATACTTCAATACTTCATTTATTCAACCTTAGGAGCTCTAAGGAACACTTGGTTATGTCATACATAATATAATAATTTACAGTAACATAAGGTACAGAATACAAACTAGGTTACGGCTGGATGAACGAACAGAGAAACAGGGCAAAGAATCGACCCATGGGATATGAACTAATTGCGGCTGTAAAGAGGCCTTGTCAATGTTTTACTAGATTTTTACTTACAAGGTTCTAGACTACTAACTATAACCATGTACTGGGGTGTCCTTGGATTCATTCGACAAAATTAAATGAATGGTTAGGCTTGTGACATACATTAATTCTGGACAGTGTTTAAATTCAACCATCAAAAAAATTATTAATATGATGTGTATCGGGGTCGTACTGTGCTTTGGAGTTTTTACATTTTAAGGTATTTTTAATTTTATGCAACGATTCTTTCACTGGAATTTGACCTAATGGTCATTTCTAAGGCCATTGTGTGACTTGTGACGTACTTAGTTAATTTTTTTTGCAGTTTTGAATTACTTAAAAACCTTACCAATATATATTTATCATGAGTACTACTCCCAGTTTCAATTTGTAGACTGAATTCAAGGACACTCTGTATATTCTGTGTAAGCGGATATCTTTACCTCCGGATATTTGTACGGGGGATACTTTAATCCTAGGATATTTTCACCCCCGGGTAAGCCGGCCATGCCAGACATGCGAGCGTATTTGCAATCATTTACCTACCATTGACAGCTTTATCCAGAATCTATAACTACGACGTCATTAAAAGCCGTCAATGAACATCGACTTTGAGCGTTTTTGACAAAGACTGACTATGTCTGGCGCCGGGGGTACAAGTAGGTACAATACACATATGAACAACTGATAAAGCCGGGAAGACTCGACTTCTTAGTAGTAGTCTAAACCAGTTAGATTCCTACGCAGTCTCACTCAACTCAAGATGACTTACAAAATTGACAAAACTATGTATATTCCTTTGATAATCTTCGCAGTTCCGCAGCTGCATTCAAATTGAGCTAACTGAACTCCAGAGTACTAGGTATACGACGATAATATCTAATCGACTGATTCTCGAAATAAATACTCTTTTGGGGTTGGGATTTACAAATGTATTCGTAACTGAATTTTGTAATGATACAGTACTTATTATAATAAAAATATTTCGCTTTTTGTACTTATATGAATATTTAAAGTAATGCATAAGTATGCATCTCATGTAGGGGTAAGATGATAAAATGGAGGTCGGGGAGAGTATGAATTGTGGGTGCAAACTATATTTATTAGATATATAGAATCAAAAGATAAAAACATTGAATAAATTTTATTCTTTATTTTTATTAAATAAAGTGACATACTTTATTCACATTACGATCTAGCCTAAACACAATAAGACTACTTAATAAGTAATTTGATTTTGACCTATATTTCTATAAATTGGCACTTATATCTAAGAGTTAGTCCAACGACATTACTTAGAGTCTATTAAGGGAGATCACTTTGTTCACGTGTCTTACATTCGCGCACTATTACTACGAATTGTTAAAATTAAGCAATTTAAAATAATAATAAAACCGACTGGCAAAATTTTGAATTGGTCGCGGTTCGTGCGTCGGGGTTTTTGAGTAGGTAAACAACTAAGTTGGTCGCGTTTCGTGCGTTTTATGAAAACAATAAAAAAACTACCTCCACTTTGGTCGCGATTCGTGCGTTTAATAGTTTGGTGGTCTGGCTACCTACGTTAGCAAGTATTACCATAGAGTTAGCCCCTTCATTAAACATTAAGCCCATCCTATAATCACGACGAATCTAATAACGACACACCTCATAAATAAGTTAAAATCCATCAAGCCGTTTAGGCTGTAGAGCCTGCCAAAGAATTAGACATACATCCTCAAATACATAACTACCTACATACACTCGAGAAACATAACACTCATAACATAACGGTAAAAAGTAAAATCAGTTAAGTAGTAATGGTTAATTTCTCTGCTCTAAGGCCCAAGCGACGCCTATGGATGTGGATCTAGTCGAATGTACTTTATATATAACATAGAGAAACTATGAAGTTATAATTTTCTGTAAATATCAATAGCAGGAAGTGCGGATGGAGTAAGAACAGGATATCGAAGAAACAATAGGTAATTACAGCTTTAGGTAGGTACATACGGTCGTCTAGGCTGTAATTAGGTTGCAACACTTAGGTCTGATAGTACTAAGGAGCTGTGCTATGCAAAGCGAGAAAACTGGTGAACTCTTCTATTGAATGCACATCTGATGTACCTCTGATGTGCAATTCATGTCGATAAATAAAATAATCGATAAAATATTTCCTTATTCAGGATTTTAAACCTCGAAAACTATACGAGGTATGTGCTTATTGGAATGGTCCCTAACTTTTCCGTTACAGATTTTCTGAAATATTTTAATGCCGCTTTTATTAATAGAGCCTAGGCTTGTGTGAGATTCTATTTAAACTAGTTTTAATTTAAGTTAATTAAATGCGTTTCCTATGTTACATCTGGCCGATAGTTTTGTATGGCAGCGAAGCTTGGACCATAAGGGAAGATCTTCGCAAGAAACTAGAGGCATTTGAAATGTGGTGTTACCGTAGGATGCTTAGGATATGCTGGGTCCAGAGAGTCGCGAATGTCGAAGTCCTGCGACGCGCCGGTAAACCCCGGGAACTCATGACTACCATCAAGAGGAGAAAAGTGGGCTATCTCGGACACGTGCTCAGACACGAGAGGTACCAACTCCTCCAACTCATAATGATGGGTAAGATTGAGGGGAAGAGGCGGGTTTGCAGAAGGAAGAAATCGTGGCTCCGCAATATAAGAGAGTGGACAGCGATAGCCAGCGTCGAAGAGCTTTTCCGACTGGCTCAAGACAGAGGGAGATATGCGGAGCTGACGGCCAGCCTTAATTAGTGGAGAGGCACTGCAAAGAATAAGAAATGCGTTTACTTATGTCACTAAACATGTTTATCCTAAACTCAATTAGGTACTTTGACAGTTCGATAAACGCGTTTATAAACTTAAATTTTGATGTGCAAGATATTATTTAAACATGTTTAGCTACCACATGCTAGATCATGTGTCACCACGCCCGGGGGAGCGTGTTGGTTATGTCAGGCTCACCGCCCTGAAGGGGCAGCATACCGACTAAACGTCCTGGGGTGTTCCACCTCGTGCCATTCTTGCCGAGCCACGGGAAACTGTGATACAACCGCGACCCGACTGGCGCCCGAGCAGTCCCCATTGTGGGCTGTACTAGCCCACAATGTATAATCCATTCATCCCTCACCTTCCTCCTCCCCGTCTGAGCCTCGAGCCGCTCGGGCGCCGTGCGGTTCGAGCACTGCGTCCGTGGGCCCGGGCCCTTACTTAGGCGGCGGCACCTCGTACACTCCGGTACGCTTGGCACCGCCTCGTACCACCCCATGGCGCGGATTTCTTTCTTGATGTATAGCTACCTGCTAAACGATATTTAGAAACCTTATAGAAGCCGGCCTTAATATTAAATTCCCACTGTTATAGTTTGTAGCTTAGCACGTAGTAGAACACAAGCCTGAACTAACCTATTAACCGGTTACTTACCTAATTATGTGTTATTCTTAGGGCACATGTTATTTCCTGATTCCCTTCAGGAAACTGTTATCTTTCAACATCATCATGTCAGATAATGTTATGATGATGCTTGATAGATTTACCTGGTGAATAAGAGTGTTTCTGTAATGCTAGTGAATCAAATAAATAAATAAATAAATAAATTGATTGGTTCGTTCGGACAGGCAACGGAACTGTGTATCATCATCATTATTATTATTAATGGACTCGACAGTTCGTCATTTGCCAATGTCATGTTACAGAAAATTCAATACATTCAATAGTCTTCTATCTTCCTCCAGGGGAGTCGCAGTGGCGTCTTCACCCTGAGTAGCCGCGTCTTCATGTCTTCATCCCGAGGAGACGCCGTAGCGTTATCACTCTGGACGAAGCAGCTCGACAGTCACGTTCACTCCCGAGCTTGTAGCGGGAACTCTTGATAAAAGCTTGAAACTTCAGATCTTGCATAAATAATCCAATAACTTCACCATACTGTCATTCGCGAACATTTTCTGATTAATTTAACGTGATATTAAACACAAAATAGATAGTAGACATTAAAAGAACAATTATCAAATAATTTCACAACCGTCGTTTCCCGCCATTTTCAAGAGAACCCTGTGTATCATTTATTTAATTATCTTGTAAATATTGACTGGATATTTTAGGGTTCCGTGCCTCAAAAGGAAAAAAGGAACCCTTATAGGATCACTTTGTTGTCCGTCTGTCTGTCAAGACCTATATCTCAGAAACGCGTAGACGGATCAAGTTGAAATTAATACCAAATACTCAGGTCCGCAACCTCATGCAGCCGTGAATAAATCAAACTTCTACGTCAACGCAAACACTAGCCAATGCTACCCTACCTAAATATTTTTTGGTGTTTAAAATGACGATTAGCTAATCACTGCTTAAATAACGTTTATAAGTATATAAAAAAGGTTAATCGCTTATTGAGAGTTTAAATAATGATTAGTTAATATGTTGCTCAGTGCTTGATTAGTGTTTTTTATATAAGTAAGAGGGGTATATGTAATGGGCTATGTAAATATAAACGACGAAATTATATTTGATGAAATTGGGGTTTGACTAGTCAAACCTAAATGAAATGTACGAAATGTAAAGACTTAAAATAAAGTTAGTATCAGGACTGCACGGACGAGTGACCTGGCCCTCGAGTCCTGGAAGATCTGCTGATGAATTTATGACAGTAGACTCACAATTTGATGCTAATAAATAAATTCAGAATTTGAATTACGCATGCTCGGTGAATAAATTAGAACATGATGAAAAATTTCTTGTCACAGATGACAAGGTCGCAGGTTCAAGTCCTGTCCACGGCAAGAATTTTTTCATCATGTTCTAATAAATAAATTATTTCAATGACTCTCACTCCTGGCCTATAATGCGATTCTTTTTATCGCAAAAACACGCGACTGAAGTTACAAAGTGGACATATGACGTCACAAGTCCCTCGCAACTCCAGTCATATCCAGTTACCTACTTTTACCTAATAGGTTAATTACAGTGCCTACGACGGGATTAATCTGACACCGTAATCTATTTCAGGTCACTTCATCCTTAGCTGGGATATCTGTAACAGCTGCCTTATTCTGGGATATCTGTAATAAAAATACGGTAAATAATTAGGTAACACTTAAGAGCCTTCCCTGAGCCAACTAGCGCCGCCAATCTTAAACAAATAATATCTTCCAATATAATATATATACTTACTATTAAAAAAACTATTTACGAAATGTTTATTACGATAAATACTATTTTTTAAATGCTTATTTATAACGTGATTCAATGTCGGTAAGTTGTAGTTCGTATAATTGCGAAAAACGGCCGTTTTCGTGAACTACAACTTAGCTTATCGCAATTATGCCATGTATTGTATATTGAAAAATAGTATTCATCCTAATAAACATGTTGTAAATAGCGTTTTTAATAAAATTGATTAAATTGGAAGATATTATTTTTTCAAGATTGGCGGCGCTAGTTGGCTCATGGCAGGCCCTTAAGTGTATAGATTTTTAAATAAATAGGTGTAATTATTACGTCAATGTCAAATTTCTTTATTGCAAGTAAGCACGTTGTGTACATTTTTGCACGTTAACATATTTTTGAATTTACATTTACACCACTTTGCAAGGAAAAGGTGCCAACGCTGAGGAGAAAAATTGGCAAAAAACGTGGCCACCAAATCTAAACCTGAATGTAACTGTCATGTATTTTCGGTCACTATTCTCCAACATATAGACCGGATAGGTACATTTTATAACTGAAAAAAACAACAACGGATTTTCTCATTTTTTTTTAAATTTCTTCGTTATGTAGCGGATGTGTTGGACGGTTTGCTTAGCGGCAATACCTTACACTCACGTCCGTAACTATTTCATCGTTGTAAGTACTACCTTTTTTTTACTTGGGTAAATGCTTTTCGCATCTCACCGCGCATTGAGGAGGGCGCGCGGTGAGTATGTGGGACTCCCGCCATAATACGGTCCTATACCCACTAAAACCCCAAGGTGTTCAACGCATCGCGTTTGGAACGAGGTTGTGGGAACGCAGCGCCTAATACCACAACCTCATCCGCGGCCGCCCTCGGGGGCCCTTCTCGGGGGTCTACCCCTATACCTCCGGGCGCCTCGGAACACTGGACGAGACGCCTTACAGGGTAAGTACTACCTAAGTCTATTTATCGTGATCCGGAATCGCGATCCGTTGGTTGCAATTACATTCAGAATTAACAACCAAAATCAGCGGTGCAATATTGTGTAAAATTTAGCGTTTTTGAGATACGGATTCCAGGTTTAGGTAAATCCATCCATAATGGTTGAATAAGAATCTCAAAAAGCGCTGAACTTGCCAAGATATTGGCGTGAAAACATTTGTTTTACTTTATAATTTTGAACGCACCCTGCGGATCCTGACCACGATATAAATTGATGTGCAGACGTCGCCATGGTATCTCGCCCTCCATGGAGATACGTTCATTGCAGCAAAACTGGCTTATTAAAAGCCAACACAAATAAGCATCGGTAACGATTCGTTACCGATATGTTGCTTAAGATACGGAATTCTCCTGCTGAGATCTTGGAAATAGGCAAGTAAACATGTCTAGACTACCTATTAGACAGACTAGACTATTACGACCTGCGGTTTAAAGAAAATATTTGGGTAACGTCCACGTGCCTCGCCGAGTCGATAGTCTCGATAAACCAGAGCAATGGGCCTGCAACGCTGCGATATTTGATGCCCGGCCTCGACTATATCTATATCGATATATATCGATTGTCGATATTTATCGATATTGCACGTGGGACAGCACATTACAATAAGATGGTCACGAGGCGACTACATTTTGAAGAGATTTCGAAACGTATTTACCTCAGACAAAATGTAGGACAAATTACATATACTTATCCATAAACTCGCCCTTTCCTGTATCGGTAGACAGACGAGGATTTCAATCTGCTGCGATCCTGGTACAGACGAAAACAAAGAACAGTACTCAAGGGACCTGAATATTGTCGAGTTTTCAATTCAATTTATTTAAATTGCAATACACAGTCAGTGCGAAAATTCTTTTAAAAATAGTAGAGATTTACACACTATGTAAGTGTTAAAAAAATTATAATATACTTTTCTTTCGTATAGGTCAGCTAGCACTTTAGACTTTGGACCGTTCTTATTTGCATCGTATGATTTAAAATCGTACTGCAAGTGTTACCATTCTGCTGTTGTGTTCCGTACCTACGTACTTTCAAAAAGTATTTTTTGAGAAAATCTTAACCTTATTAACTCTCCCGCACATCTTTCTCTGTGTGAGACCGTACCTACATAAATCTCGTTTTCTTTACATATCATATGACTTCATGCAAGCTTGTCGGTTTAAAGTAGTACCTACTTGACACCGCCAGTTTAGACGACGTACCTATGTCTTCATCGGTCTACTAACAATCCCTCTATAATTTCTTTAGTGACTCTTCTTTCATGCAAAAATCACTCTACGTTAGCACAGTAATGAATAGTAAAGTATTCACTGACTGATCTAGTTAAAAATAGAATGTTTACCTAATTTAAAGTTAAAAATAGAATGTTTCTCCATGTAATTAAAAATAAACATATTTTCATAGATCATGCCTATTGTTCCTACCTACACTGATCTAACGGAAGCAACGAAAAGGAAGATTCAGTAAGAGAGCATTTACAATAGTATTTCTAATCCCAGACTGGAAACCCTAAAGGAATTTTGTCGCAAGAACAAGCCTGGCTTCGTAAAACCTGTGGCACTACCACGAATTGCTGTAGTAAGTGTAGTGTATGTCGATTTTTATTTATTTTTATTTTATTCGGAAAACAAACAGCTACAATGACAAAATAAATAATTAAATAATATCTATAAGCCAATTATAAGTTTTCACATGTACATATCTACAGATGCAATAATGAAAAATAATCGAACAAGGGTGAACATCATGGTATGAAATATATACACAAAATAGATACACAAATATACTATACACACAATATAACAATAAGTAGTTATTGTGCCGGAGGTTCGAAATAGCTGCCAGTGATAAGCCGTCTTATTGCGGCCGGACTATAGATAGATATACTAGCTAATACTGAAATACTGTAGCTGTTACCGTAGTAGTGTGAATGATGGGATTGACTGCTGCCACTAAATCGCACCAAGGCAAGCTTCATGGGTTGACGCAGTCGCTAGCGTGCGAACTTACTGCGGCAAATCACGATAGTGGTACTATTCTGCATCGCATATCTCTTGCGATGCAGAATAGTACCACTATCGTGATTTGAAGAGTTGGTTGCTAATCTTCCGTAATTGAAGAAGTACTCCCAAGAAGAGGAATATTCCAACATATAGTAAAAGGTGTAACGTGAAAGGTCAACAACTGAAGCACTTCTGCTCTGACCTAAAGTGGATCTTGTCCTCTGACTCCGCAGAAGGCCACTGCAGGCCTGCGCTGTTTGTCGCCAGTCGGGCGTCTCCAGCTTTCGCATATCCTTCTGCAAGTCGACGCCCTAGTATCTAAGACACTCGACCGTCTGGTTTTCGTTTGGCTTTCCGACACACGCTCCATTTATTCGCGCTTCTCTTCCATTCTCTCCACATTACCAATCCAGCGAAGTCGGACTGCATATTTGATTTCGCCAATGATGTACGCCCCAGATACCGCTGGAGGGACGAGGTCGAGAAGGACCTGCACCGACTGCAGCCACACACGTGGCGCGAGACGGTGCAGGACCGGCACGACTGCCGCGTTCTCGTTTCGGAGGCGAAGACCCAAATCAGGTCCCTAAGCCAGCGGAGTAAGTAAGTAATGATGTACGGCTCGGCCACCATCTCCTTGATCGCGTGTATTATCCGAATCCTCCAGCTTCCTTTACTGGTCCCAGAATTCTCCTTAGTATCTTCCTCTTCCATCAAGAGCTTAGGTTCCTCCCTCAGGGTTAGCGAAGTCTCGCATAGCAGAAACATGAGCATAGTCTGATGTAAAATCCTCCTAACATTCACTTCGTACTATTTATATCTGCTAGCAGATTCACTTGATGCAAAGTCCATTTAATTGCAATTTCAGCATAAAAAGACGCGTGTAACACAGATTTCTGTCCGACTTTAGCTTCAGACAATGCTGGATAACTAATGTTATCTAATTTAGTATTTTTATTAATCTGCAGATTAGACACCTGTCGGTCGCTAACTGCAAGATTACGGCATTGTTAACTGATTCAGGAAGAAACGCATTGATTGAAGCAGAATCATTCTGTAACATTGCTGGGTATTTCTTTTCTGTTTTACTTCCGCGGTTAATAATTCCTATGAAAATAATTGATATATTGTTTAGTCAAGACGTTTTGTGAAACGACGTTTGCAAAATTATTAGAAATTTTATTTTGTGTTTAATATCACGTTAAGTTAATCAGAAAATGTTCGCGAATGGTGAATTTATTGGATAATTTGAGCAAGATCTGAAGTTTCAAGCTTTTATCAAGAGTTCCCGCTACAAGGTCGGGAGTGAACGTGACTATCGAGCTGCTTCGTCCAGAGTGATGACGCTACGGCGTCTACTCTGGATGAAGACATGAAGACGCGGATACTCAGAGTGAAGACGCTACTGCGACTCCTCTGGAGGAAGATTTTCTGTAACATGACATTGGCAAATGACGAACTGTCGAGTCCATTAATAAAACAAATAAAATAACATAGTGTGAATGGAACTATTTTGGAATCATAATAAATCAACATTAGCGAAGGGATCTGGCAAAACATCAGCACTCCGAAATCTTTCGTCACATGATGCTAAATCAGAGATATTCTGGGAGACATTGACACGCCACATATTGTAGTTTTTCCAGCCTAATGGAGTCCATTTGATGAGTACATTCTATTTATGTCCGATACAAAAGAAGTGAATCTCTATTTATAGAGGTGTTCGTGAATTTCGGAGAAAACGATCGGAACATATGAAATGGAGGTGCATATATTGGGAACCAACTTTAGTATTTGGAGGATTTAGAAACACTTGATCATGTTGAAAATATATTTTCAATTAGTTATTCAATAATCTAATTAACACTAGAGATAATAAAGATTAAAATTGTGCTTCATCCCATGTTGATGAATCACGAAACGAACTATAGGTATAGGTACTAATTAAGTTCGTTAGGTCTATGTTTGAATGGAATTAGTAAAACATATTATTATCATAATATTATACGAGTAAGTATCCGATTTTCAAACGCCTGTAATTGTTTAATATTTCACCTGCTTTCAATTATGTTTCCACAATCAACTGTAAAACTACAATATATTTAGAATTTGAATTACGCATTATCCATGCTCGGTGAATAAATTAGAACATGATGAAAAAATTCTTGCCGTGGGCAGGACTTGAACCTGCGACCTTGTATGCCTGCGACAATATATTTTGTAAAAAAGAAAAAAGTTTTTTGTAAACCTATAAATTGTCCCACTGCTGGGCAAAGGTCCCCCCTCCTCTTCCATCCATCCCTGTCCTGAGCCTCTTCCATCCACCCATCCCTGTATCTAACGATATAGTCTCTCCACCTACGCCGAGGTCTGCCCCATGCCACAATTAATGATTAATTTTCTATAAGTAAGTATACTTATCAATATACTTTAATAGTTTTATTTGGTATGATGGTCATAGAATACTTAATGATGCAAAGGCTGTCCATAGCCATACATACAGCGCGGTAACGCCGCTGGTATTATGGGCACCTTTGCATCGGGAACGATCAGAGGGGGCTTATTCGATTAAGTTTTTATTATTTATTACTATTATTATTATTATTTTATATACTATTGTAAGAAAATAAAAAATGCTAATCGTTAGGTTTTATCCTACATTAGGACTAAGCATACAATAAATAATTAAATACAGCAAGGTTTAAGTATAAATTGGCTCGACAATTGCAGTCGTAACTAAAAGTTCTAACCGATAATATTACATCACATCGTGGAGTTTTCCTCTCTCATCACGGTAACAAACTATAATTGAATGCAATGGGACTATAATTCGTATGATTATTATCCACCACCACATCATTTCCAATGACAATGTCCAACTGTCTTTACAATAAATAACTCACGTAAAAGTACAGTGTAACTCAGATAAAATATACTGTATCTGTTTTACTTTTCGTGTACAATAAAGTATAAAGTATATTTATTTTTAATTTATTTTATTAATGGACTCGACAGTTAGTCATTTGCCAATGTCATGTTACAGAAAATTCAATATGTAATAGTCTTCTATCTTCCTCCAAGGGAGTCGCAGTAGCGTCTTCACCCTGGGTAACCGCGTCTTCATGTCTTCATTCAGAGGAGACGCCCCGTAGCGCCATCACTCTGGACGAAGCAGCTCGACAGTCACGTTCACTCCCGAGCTTGTAGCGGGAACTCTTGATAAAAGCTTGAAACCCCAGATCTTGCTCAAATTATCCAACAAATTCACTATACTGTCACTCGCGAATATTTTCTGATTAATTTAACGTGATATTAATCTCAAAATAACCACTGTAGACAGTAAAACAAAAATTATCAAATAATTTTGCAACCGTCGTTTCCCGCCATTTTCAAGAGAACCAAGTATAAAGTATAAAAGTACCTATACTGGGTTAGCCCCACAGACCACCCCATAGACATGAAATTGATACAAATTTGCAAGCGAAAATTTTTGTCAAGCGATAGGCGCTATTAGACGAAGCGGGGGGCAGGGCGCCATATTAAACCTGTTTCGATACCTCAAGGTTACACGTGTCGCGAAGCAATTTTGCGCTCATGTGGGGCCAGAAACGGGCGCCCTCCTGTTACAAGTCTATGGGGTAAGTGGTCTGTGGTTAGCCCGTAGCTAGTATTGGAATTTTCTAAATATGTTCCCCCAAGTTTGTTGGTACAGTCGACAGCAGATCAATGGTAACACTTTTTACTTTTGACAGCTCTTATTATTTGCGTCGAGTTGAAATCGTACTGCAAGTGTTACCATTGATCTACTGTCTGACCTTGGTAGGTACAGTCGACAGCTGATCAATGGTAACAATTGCAGTACGATTTCAAGTCTTACGACGCAGACAATAAAAGCGGTACAAAGTGTTACACTTGAGTTTTGAACTGTACCACAAACTACAAAAACAATACTTAATTAGAAATGATGAAACCTGCATGCCGTTGAAGAAGAAAAAATCTAAGGCATGTGAAATCCGCCAATCCGCACTGGGCCCGCGTGGTGGATCATGGCCCCAGCTCCCTCGATGTACGTCATTGGCTGTTGGTCATCCCTTACCACTATCAGGGGTTCAGAACACAGATCCCTACTAAACTTATTTTTTGAACAAATCGCACGCTCCCTGTATCAAGTGACGTTGGATTGGAATTGGAAACAACCGAGACTTCCACGGAAAACAGACAATGATGTTTGATAACTTCATCTGTCACTCGAGCGTGCGTGCACGCATGTTTTGAGATGGATTTGAAGAAACATCTAGACTCAAATGTATACTTACCTACTTATAATCGTATTAGTAAGGGTACTTATATACTTCAGTCCACCGTATTATTACTTGTATAACAATACCCGTGGTATACAGTGGAAGCATTGATCTCCTATAAACAACTAGATACACAAAGTTCTTACTAAAACAATTTAAAAAACGTCTAAATAAGGGTCCATTGTTAACGTCCAAACAATGTCCAATAAAGCAAATGACGGTACATTCATCCGTTTGGACCTTCTTTGCGCTCGGACATTTTTAGAAGGCAGATTGTGTATCTAGTTGTTTCTTCTTCTCAACGTTCCTCTTCTCATCGAAGGTTGGACAACATCATGGCAATTTTCACCCTCTGTCCGGCTGCCCGGAACAAGGAGCCGGTGCTGCAGCCGAACCAATCACGTAAATTCTTCAGCCAAGAGTGTCTTCTCCTGCCAACGCTCCTCTTTCCACAAATTTTGCCCTGGATGATTAATCTAGTTGTTTATAGGAGATCAATGATAAAACAGTACAGTAATTAAGAGTGGAGGGGAAATCTCAACCTGAACATCTCCTGTACATCTTTCTCTGTCTTAGATCGTACTGCCGAGCTGATCAGTATGTATGCAATGTTGTGCCTGCGGTCTCTGCCTGGACACAAATTGTTTAGGGTCGCAAGACGTGACGGACCACTTTCAGAGTTTGCGCCAAAAATACGGTCAGAAAACTTAGTTAACCTACTTCTTTGGATAAAGGTCAACTAAGTTAAGGTTAGCTTAGCTGCTTAGTATTCAGTTCCGATATCCTACATTTCACTGCTCACTCAGAGGTCAAGTTATGTAAACAAGGATTTAGATTGATCTCGACCTAATTTTTTTACAAGTATGGAAGAAACTACGAAGTTCTTGATAGATTTTAAAGCGACTCTGAAGGCGGCATTTTGCTCAACCATCCCAGAATATAGATGTAGCGCCACAGGGTTGACTGTTGACACCTTTACTGTTGCAAGCGTTCTGATGTCGGAAGGTTTGTAGCAATACAAAATTCGAAGTCTCGTCCAACCTCTGTAACGTCCCTTGTTGTCCAGCTATGAAATGTTATAATAATAATATTGTGAGGAGGTTCCTCACTCTGGGATCCTAACCTCCGCGCATGCATCCCGCTGCCGGTAGGTGGCTATTTTTTATATTTTTATATTTGTTTTTGATATTGAAATGTATAAATATATTGAATAAGATAAAAAAAGAAATAAAGGAATAATAATAATTCTTTATTTCAGGTAAATAACACGTTATGTGAAATCTGAATATAGGTTAGATACAGTCGAAGCCAGAGATAAGTATACAGGAGGCCTCAATAAGGTTGTCTCAAAAACTACTGGATTGAATTTAATAATTCTTTTACAGTTACATAGTTTTATCTTTAATCTATCAAACAGTGAAAGAATTTTTGCAATAGGTCAAGTAGTTTTTGAGAAAATCTCAACCTTAAAAACTCTCCTGTACACCTTTCTCTGTGTTCCACCGTACACTTGCCAACATATCATTGTAACATGCGAAGAGCGATTTCAACTCTTATAGTGCATTACAATACGAACGGAATATAGTACACCGTAACCACAGACCACTTACCCCATAGACATGAAATCGGTACAAAGCAAGCGCCAAATTCTGTCAAGCGATAGGCGCAATTAGACGAAGCGGGGGGCAGGGGCGCCATATTAAACCCGTTTCGATATCTCAAGGTTACGCGTGTCGCGAAGCAATTTTGCGGTCATGTGTGGGCAGAAACGGGCGCCCTCCTGTTACAGGTCTATGGGGTAAGTGGTCTGTGACCGTAACACTTGTTGCTTTCGTCTGTACACGGCCATGTGTTGATTTTATTTAACACAGTCTCGGAACTTCCGTACACAATACAAGTAATTCGCAGAAACTCGTCAGATGTTTAGTATTAGTAACTATAACTGGAGTAATCTGACAAATGATTTGTTTCATAGGTCAAAGATCAGTGTACGTGATCCAAATGCGTACATACATTTGGCATGATCTTGCTATGGTCATCGCATTGCATCCCTTTACTTATAAAAGGACAGTCTAAGATGCTGGTTGGACTCTCTGTGTCTGTTTGATTTCAGATTCATTTAGTGTATAGAAAAGTTAATGTCGTTTGCCGATACGATGTCACTAAAGACTTAAATCGCGTGGAATAAAATATATTGCCCGTTTTATATGAGATACCTACGATTTAAACATTTGCAAGTCATTATTAACTCATACTAGGGTATTACAGAACATCTTTCATGTTGTAGTCATATCTTTTGTTTTTCATTTCTTACATCCCCCAATCATGTTACAATTTGTAGAAGCACCTCGATTTGATTTTGCAGTCCTCAAACATTATTGGCAGGCAAGCTTAGTTCCGCCTTCTATGCAGTTAAGTAAATTGGACAACGAGTAAGTAAGAGTTACCAATGCCAGTCTGTGCTTAAAGTAAGTAGAATAGAACAGAATAGAATAGAATAACATTTATTGCCTATTAAGTATATATGTCGTGGTCAGATCGTTAAATTGAGCATTTCATGAAATCGTCAGTCATTTCATGAAATGGTGGCATTTCATGAAATCGTCATGTTGTGCTGGGCATATCGTTTAAACGTCAACGTTCGTCGATTTGTCCAACGACGTTTGGTCAGATCATTAATGTAGGGTGCCCATTAAGGATGTAAGTAATAATAATTCAAAATATACTTATTACGAACTTATTTATTGTTCTAGTCAGTACCAAATTAAAAAAATATATATGTTACAAAATTCTTACAAGCATTTCAAACCAATTGTCCACTGGAATTAAATATACGAAATATTCATATTGAACATATTAAAAGGACAATAAAGATGTTTTTATTAAATTTATTATTATTATATTTATTACCTAATAAAATAAGTACAAAATTGTATTATAATATTATAGAACGTTAAAACGTTTCGTTTCACATACGGTATACCTTTATGAAATTCCGTTAGTATTTCAAAATATTTCTCCATCGTAATTATACGAATAGTAGGATCATCAATGCATTTCTTCTTGTATATTAAAAACTTGTAATTCCAGTTTTTCCATGATGTAATATTTTGTAATCCAGTAAATTATAGTCCGTCGACTTTCGTTGCCTGGTCACCCTACTTTCCTTTATTTGTTGTATAACCTAAAAATAAAAATTATGTACGTTAAAATTCTAGGATTCAATTATTAAAAGTAAATAAGTACATTTTAGATACTTAGATGAGATTTTAAAAGGATATAAACTAAATATTGTCATTTAAATAGGTACTAACCTGTGAAATGTATTCCCAAGATTTTTTTTGTAAATTGAGGTTGGTTTTTGCGTGACTGTCATAAAATTCACACCGTTTCGTATAGTAACACTTATTCAAGTTTCCAACACACTTTCTTATATAATTTGCACATTTTTATTCACTTTTCAACATGAATCCGCATTATTTACTTACGCACACAAACATAAACAATGACAAAGCGCGCTCTCAGCGCCTCTAGCGGTAGTTTTTGCCATTTTTCTACGATATGGTCAATTGTGTTTGGTCATATCATGAAATAGCCGTGCGTTTGTTGGACATATCGTAAAACGTTTTCTATTCATTGATCTGGCCAAGCTATTTCATGAAATGACCAATAGACATTTGACGATTTCGTGAAATGCCACCATTTCATGAAATGGTCGACTATTTCATGAAATGTTCAATTTAACGATATGACCACGACATATACATATAAGAAATAAAAACAGTCTTAATAAATTACAATGACAATTAACAAACATATAACTGAGGCAAAAGGTTTAGGCTTCAGCTGATGCTGACACAGAGTGCGTCAGCGTAAGTGTGTAAGTGTGACCAAAAAGTAAGTAAGTGTGACCAATGCCAGTCTGTGCTAAAAGTCCAAAATGTGACCAATACCAGTCTTTAGGTAGTACAAAAGCATTGTCAGTAACTGGAATACCTAAGAATAGTACACGTGGCTTTGTTATTGGCTACTTTTCGCAACACTCTCGTTACTCACTACCGTGACCTCGGGTGAAATCATATTGTTACTTGTTAGCCAGATTTCTTGGTAAACACTCGTACTCGATAAATATAGAGGTCCTAGATTCTATCCCCGCTCGGCCGTGTACAGTTCATGATAGCTAAGTTGACCCTATAAATGGCGGGGAAATTGTTAACTGTTGCTGCACTTTGGATTTTATTATCTACGTCGTAAGAGTTGAAATCGTACTATAAGACCCGTATTAATAGAATCAAGACCGTTCTCAAGTTAGTAAACAAGACGTAATCAATATCTCAAGTAGGTACTTATACCAGAGTGGTCCTGTCCCGCTGTAGCCAAGCGCTGCGGGCGTGATGGGCGCGCCTCGAGCGGCCCGAGGAGTGCGTATAGCAAGAGCGTGGGGAACTCTGGTGTAGTTCAACAGAGAGCCCAGAGTTCCGCACAATCCGCGGAGGAGGCTACGATGGGGTTTTAGACGGTGCGAGTCCGACATAATCTGTCGCTACCCCTGAGGCGGCGGGCATGCACAAGCATTTCCCCAAGAAAAAAAGGTACTATACCTACGTCGTTAATAGACCTATCTTGAATAAACACGCACTCATGTCGCGGTCAGACTTGAGTGCTGAGTTTTTTTTTATGGCGTTACCCACGTTATAGCCGATTCCTAATGCTTTCAAATGGCGAAGGAAAACATGGTGTCATGGTATTATTGGTTTGGTTATCTCAATAAACCTTGTGTGTTAGGGGACGCATCACGCAGCCTCTAGTTATAGGTGCTTTCCCATTCACGGGTAACCCATAACGTGACAGACTGAGTTATCGCTACGAATTGGCACCCTATTACACAGCGTAGGTAACTCATGCAAAGAGTACTTACTTGTACTATTATATATTCTGTGCTAAAGTCCGATATATATATCGCAGTCAACTGGTTAAAATAGACGTTTGATTGAATAACACTAATTAGCACTTTAATTCAACGAAACCTCTAGTTTTGTGGCTGAATCTTTATGACGATAACGAGTCAGCCACAAAACTAGAGGTTTAATTGAAATAAAGTGTTATTCAATCAAACGTCTATTTTAACCAGTTGACTGCGACCAGTTGATAAAACTATAAGAACGGTCTACCGGATAGGTGTACCTGCAGGTATGCCAGCGCAGGTAGACCGGAACGTGTGTGGGAATAGACCTGTGCAGTTTTTTGAACCTGCGCAGGTGACCGGATGGAAAATCAATTCTTTCGAGTGACACCGTACGGTGTACCTGTAAAATAACTGAAGACCGCTCCGGTACACCGGAACGTCCCCATACACGCGGGTGACCTGCGCAGGCAAACCTGCACAGGTAACCTCTCCGGTAGACCGTAGCGTGTAGGTATGGCTTACATAAACAGTTGATGTGTACAGAAGTGCGATTATTTTGATGCCGAGTGCCGACACGGTGTGACAGTCGCCCTCGTAAGCAATGACCTATTTGTCGTTGCAATAACCATAGTGTGACCTTATTTACAGTTTGCTCTATGGGGGGTGATCCAAGGCAGTACTTATTTACGCGGCTAAATATAGGTTAGCGTCTTAGGTCGATAGTCATAGATAGTTTTGACCTCAGCGGGGCTAGCACGAGTCGCGTTAGCGATCGACGCAACGCCGCGGAGCTGTCAAACTAATGTCAAGCGCCTTGTAATAATGTCACTTTGACAGCTCCGCGGCGTTGCGTCGCGTCGTTCGCTACCGCTGACTCGTGCTACAAGGGCTGATCAGCGTGAGCGACTGTCAAATTTGTATGGAATCTAACAGTTGTAAGACCGAACTCAGAACAAACTAAAACGTTTATAAGATCCTTAAATTGTAGATTCTAATAGTGTACCGGACTCTTCGATTAGCCATGGCCCATGATTAAAAGCGTTCTACACTCCATCGCTTCAAATAACTGTATTAAATAAAAGTATGTTAGGTACTTAGATGGAATAGAAAGAAGCATACCTAATTGGCGTAAAGAGGAGAGACAGAGTGAGACTGCAAGGTAGTGTCAAAAATGGAGATAGGAGAAGAAAAAGAGAAGCGGGATAATTTAATAAAACAACGGTACTCAAGGAATATCTAGTAAAGGAAATTAATTTTGGTAAGATGACTGAACAGAATACGGGAAGTTGAAAGAACCCAATGTTTTATAGCTAATATGAATTAGGTGTTTGACCCTGACGATAAAATAAAACATTATTGATCCAGCGATGACAATAGACAGACGTAATAATAATATTTATTGCAAATAACCACCCGCAAACAACTGTATCGTAAATAATGAGATAAGTAAGTTGTTTGTTGTGACCTCTACTGCATATTATTTCAAATCTTTAATTCATTATGAAATCGTAAAACAGACAATTGTAATGTCAGATATATGTAGATTTTAAAGCGATTACAAATTATATCTAAACAAATTAATTGGTCACATTTGTTTATCACCTGTTATCACGTTGAAACTCGACGTTTCGTTTCGACAACAATCGATTCGTTTCTCACTCAACAATCGGTTTTGTAACGTCTACGGAACGAAAGCACATGACTGAACTACCAGGAACACAGAAACGTAGAACAGCTGTAGCTTCTGCTCTGAGACAATACGATCATCTACGTAAAATACAACTGTACGAATTTGGACCTTATCGGCTACATATTATGGTGCACTCCGGACGAAAGTTCACACAATGGAAAATAGAACTGTTGCGTTATTCCAAACTGAACCTTAGCGTGTACGGTTAAAGTTCAAAGGAAAAGTCGACGGAACATTATACGTCAGTCGTAGTAGGAGCGTGCGTAGCGCAAACCGGCTCTGTTTTATGAGTTCCTGGTACATTCCGGTAGCAAGAGGGTCGGGATACGGGATGGGTGCATCCGTGAATCCGTTTTACGGACGGAACTCTACCCGCTTTTCGGATATGGGGATTTATTTAGGTGTCAGCCGAAGTAATGTTGTAATTAAATTCTAAAACATTTCTATTAAGAGCCTTCCATGAGCCAACTAGCGCCGCCAATCTTAAAAAAATAATATCTTCTAATATAATCAATTTTATTAAAAAAGCTATTTACAAAATGTTTATTAGGATGAATACTATTTTTCAATATACAATACATGGCATAATTGCGACAAGCTAAGTTGTAGTTCACAAATGTGCCAAAAACGGCCGTTTTTCGCAATTATGCGAACTACAACTTACCGACATTGAATCACGTTATAAATAAGCATTTAAAAAATAGTATTTATCGTAATAAACATTTCGTAAATAGCATTTTTAATAAAATTGATTATATTGGAAGATATTAATTTTTTTTAAGATTGGCGGCGCTAGTTGTCTCATGGAAGGCTCTAAAGTATCAAGTATATTTTGGCACCATTATGCAAGTTAGATTAGAATGCAATTAATATTAATTACTATTGCTAAGTGAAATGCAATATTTCTTGAGATGATTAAAAATCTAAAACCGTAGTAAGCATCTCAAAATGAAGTAAGTACTCATTTTACCGGAATAACATTTATTATAAGACGCGGTCGTTCTAATTTCGTCGCCGCCGATAACAGAAATATTCCTTTGGCCGGGAAACCCTAGGGTTATCTTTGCTGGGCCTTGTGGTCAATGACGCATCGTACGGTTAAGAGGTCAGCTTGCGGAATGGAAAGTACCCTAGTGCAATATCATAGTAATGTGAATAAGGTCTATTTTTATTACCACCACACCCACTTTTGATAGGCTTATTCCACTTTGGTCATAGTAGACTTTGGTCACACCTTGGAATGCTTCCACGTAGGTCACATCTAATAAAGTTTAAAATATCACGAGTCGACTTTGGTCACACCCATACTTTTAGATTATAGTTTACCATTCACGGAATTTTTTTCATATAAAACATAATAAAGGAGTATAAAAAATGTAGACCTAAGAAATCTAAATACACTACGTATTAGTAATTTAAACATATTTTTCTGAAGGGTTTTTATATGGCGTCAGTATTTCTACTGTCTCATTGCTGATGTTTGCCGCTGATGGGGATTCACCGAATGAATGTGCAGCGTTTTGAATTTAAAAAGGACCCATAATCTATACCAGATATATATATTCCTAAACACTATAAAATCATTTTACACAAAAGCTTAGAGACGAAATCTCTAAGTTGTGGCTGTATGCTATCTTATCGTATTTTATAATACGAAATAGCTTTTGTGTTCTTGGTCCAACGCCCAACACATTATGGTGGTTGATCTAAATAAATTTACTTATTATTATATTTAATAACCAATAACACTTCCTGTATAGTAAATGGAAAAAGGAACGCGTAATCAATTAAAAACAAGGTTTCTAACTGCAATTTGAGACTTAATTTGAAGTCGCCTACAGTATCTCTACGACGAATAGGTAGGTATATATGGTGAGGAATTTTGCCAACCCGAGTAGGTACGAGTCACGCACGATAGCTCTGTTGGAATGGCGACGTCCGTGGTTCGATCCCGATCGTGATGAAATTTTTTCTCCATTTAAAATTGATAATAAAATGAGAATTTCGCCTGATTGGTCAAAATATAATAAGGGCTGCTAACGCTAGGTATAGGTAGGTAGGCTGAATATATATAATTTATAAAGCTGAAAAAATTAGACATATTATTTGTCAGAGTTAAAATACTGAAATATAGCTAAAAATAATTTGATCTCATAAACATGAGTGATGGTCAAACAAACCGGCCTTTGGTTAAATTTAATCTGGGAACTTTCCTGCGATCTAATTTTACATGCTCTTTTTTATTATTTTACCACAAAAGATAGGTATAAAATATTCAGAAATTAAATAAGTAAACATTTGTTCTTTAGATAAGATAAGATAAATATTCTTTATTGCAAAGTAAAAGGAATTACACAAAAGAAATATGCTAGAAATATTCTTTGTGTCTGAATGCACTAAACATTTTCGGTTGAGACTGAGAACTCTAAAATAGGAAATTGGTTAATTAAATTAATTTATTGTTTTAATTGTGTCGATTTTCTTTGACAGTTGCATTTAGGTTTAGACTTAGGCTTTGCGACCACGATAGAATCACACCCAACTCTAAAGCTAAACTATCTGCTTATTAGTTAAAGAGATTTTACATATGACCAAGTAGCTTTTAATTTTAAATATCCCCTGTATACGTTTTCAACTGTACAAGAGGCAAACATAATGCCATGCGGGATTTTCAACCAGCTGACCTTTGGACATAAAAAAGCCGATAAAGCTGATGCAGGTATAATAATAAAAATAATAGAAACATACCTACCTAATTCCCACTAAAGGGTATCTCTGTAACTTAGTAATGATACGTATAATTTGCGTCAGACATAATAATAACACAACTTACTATAAGGTAACTACATACTAAAGTAGATACTAACATATCCAGCCAGGGTGACGACGCCTTGTATGCGGCCGGGTCTGTCTGTGGCGCGCGCGCTGCGGGGCCCGTGTCGGGCGCGGTGACGATGTACGCAGAAGATGTATGAATGGCTGAGAGAATGGTTGGCAAGAAAGAAATCCGCGCCATGGGGTGGTATGAGGCGGTGCCAAGCGTACCGGAGTGTACGAGGTGCCGCCGCCTGAGTAAGGGCCCGGGCCCACGGACGCAGTGCGCGAACCGCACGGCGCCCGAGCGGCTCGAGGCTCAGATGGGGAGGAGGAAGGTGAGGGATGAATGGATTATATATTGTGGGCTAGTACAGCCCACAATTAGGAGTGCTCGGGCGCCAGTCGGGTCGCGGTTGTATCACAGTTTCCCGTGGCTCGGCGAGAATGGCACGAGGTGGAACACCCCAGGACGTTTAGTCGGTATGCTGCCCCTTCAGGGTGGTGAGCCCGACATAACCAACACGCTCCCCCGGGCGTGGTGACACATGATTTGCAAGCATGTTTTACCTGGGTAAAAAAAAAAAAAAAAAAAAAAAGGGTGACGACGCCACGGCAACTTCTCTGGAGAAAGAGAAGACTATGATATTTAGAATATTCTGTGACATGACATTGCTGTCGAGTCCATTCATAAAATAAATAAACAATAATAACATTAGATTAGTACAGACTAATGTGCAGAGTAATATTTTTTTAGATTGTTTATACAGATAAACAATCTAAAAAAACATTACTCTGCTCCTTGCGACTGTCGAGTAAAAACGTAAAAAGCGACAATCCTAACTTTTAAACAGAAAGATACCTTTTCACCTAAGTAAAAGGTCGTCAGCAGTGTTTGTTTATCCGAACTCTATGTCGACCCCTTTTTTGGGTAACTTTTAGATTTACTGGTTACTTTTTATTAGCTTATAATCCAGATCAAGTTATTCATTTACGGCTTTTACGAAGAAAATGTTTGACAGATTAGCATATCTATGTCGGAGGCCTCGGCGGGTGAACGACCTTGTGACGTCATCCGTGACATCACGGCGCGGAGGCTCGCGTCGGGGGAAGCCATAACCTATTTCGCAGCCTCGCTCAGCGACCGTGTGGCCTAATGGATAAGGCGTCGGACTTCGGATCCGAAGATTGCAGGTTCGAGTCCTGTCACGGTCGAAAAAATAACTTTTTTGGAGGTTTTCTTAGTTCTTATTTTTTTTATGTAATTAGATTTTTTATTTATAATTCAAGAGAACCTTTGAAAAAGATTCGGATTGATTGGTAAATACAAAACTGCCACTTCGTAGGTATATGTATTATACATATATTTGAAACTTTAATGTTTGAACATCAAATAGATTTTGTTAGCATGTTTGGTAGAATGCCAATTTATTATTAATATTAATCATTATCTCTAAGTGAAATGTAATAATTTCTTGAGATGAATAAAGATCTTAAACCACAAACACCAAACGTCAACGTCAGTATCAAATAGCAGGAAAATTGTAAAACATAGTAATTTCAATGCATTTAGGGTACGATACAGGTAAATTAGTAGGTAATATCCCTGTAGACGACTTTCCTCCTTCTAGGTAAAGAACCTAGAAGCAGGATTCTAGAACCTTCTTTCTGTGGCTGTGACACGATTCTCGACCAAAGTCCTTATTTAGGGTCTCTGTTGGGGTTCTAGGCGTATCACGGGAATCCTTCCTCCTTGAGGAAGATATAATGAAACTGTAGCTAATTCTGCAGCGGCAACTAAGTCGAATCCTAATCCTAAACGCAACTGTCCCTGTCGTTAATATGCTACATCGCGTTAGAGCGAGCAGGACGCCTCGCTTAGCGGCGACTAATATTAGCGTACACAATCTGAAATCGCTACAATTATATTTTTATTATACTTTTACTCGACATTAGGAAATTACTTAAGGGCCTTCCATGAGCCAACTAGCGCCGCCAATCTTCGAAAATTAATATCTTCTCATTTAATAAATTTTATTAAAAAAGCTATGTAGGTACGTAGGTAACGTTTATTAAGATAAATACTATTTTTTAAATGCTAATTTATAAAGTGATACAATTTTCGGTAAGTTGTAGTTCGCATAATTGTGAAAAACGGCCGTTTTGGCACATTTGTGTACTACAACTTAGCTTGTCGCTATTATGCCATGTATTGTATATTGAAAAATAGTGTTTATCCTAATAAAGATCGTGTATATAACTTTTTTAATAAAATTGATTATATTGGAAGATATTATTTTTTTAAGATTGCCGGCGCTAGTTGGCTCATGTCAGGCCCTTAATGTGACTTTGAACATAAAATAACCACTGTAGACATTAAAATGAAAATTATGAAATAATTTCGCAACCGTCGTTTCCTGCCAATTTCAAGAAACCCAAAAAGACTTATAAAATAAGTCTAAAGGTAGTCTAGTCACATAAAATGCAATCAAGGCTGTGTACACCGGTTAACCACACGCCGCAGCACGTAAGCTTTTGATATGTGGAGCATTGTTACGCATATTAACTGATATAATACTACTGGTTGTAATTTTTCCTTATCGCCCCGGGAATTAACGAAATACTTGTTGTTTGAGGATAACCGACACAAACGGATGAACATTGAGTACACCTACGCCGTAGCTGGAAAATTAGATATGCATTGTTGTAGGCACAGACCGCTTACCCCGTAGACCTGTAACAGGATGTATTCTTGTTAAAATGGTTTGAAAACAGTCCACTCTCTCTCTCTCTCTCGTCTATCTCACTAAAGTCTTTGTTAAATATTTTATCTCCACAAGATCTTCATTCCTCCCTTTCCATTCCGTTCTTTCCGTTCTAGTTATATTTTTGTTTCTAATAGTCGTTGACCGTTTCAGTTTTCCCAATTAGTGGTAAAATTTCAGTAAAATTGAATTCTATATCTTCGATAGTATGTTTATAGTTCGTTTTTAATCTCTTCCCTTTAAGGCACGGCACAGAAAAAAGTACCTTTTCCAAGAACCATGAGCTGGTGGGCAATAAAAAATGAAATCACTTCTCGTGAATGTCTGCATTGAATTCAAATCGTGAACCTACGCGCAAGTCTTGTTTTTTTGTCGGTCTGAGGCGTCATGCGACCTACTATGATGAGACTGGGTAATCACAAGCTTAGTATAAGAATAAGTAGGGGAACTTATCGCGATCTTCAAACTTAAGATCACGAAGATGGTGCTGGGGTTACCAAAACCAATAAAATCACAAATTTCTTTGAATTGTAGTAATTTCGGATGCTTTGGACTGTACCTACGTCGAATTTTGCGAAAGTATGGAAGTATTTTTAGCCGATGTAATTTCGATTGTATGTTGCAAGAATTACTTTTAGTTATGTCAATTAAAATTGCTTTTATGCAACATACAAACTGCGGTGGCCCGGTCAGTCTATCACATCCCCTTCGCAGCACGATTTCGCCTGTTCCTATGGTCGACTCAGTGGAATTAATATCATAATGTAGCCTATTATGATACATTTATTAAAAAAATAAAATATGAGTTATGAATTAATTTTAAAAACCATGCAAAATCAACTTATCTTTATCGGACTATAAGCCGATCAAGCACGAGTCAGCGTTCGCCATCGACGCAACGCCGCGGAGCTGTCAAAGTGACATTATTACAAGGCGTTTGACATTAGTTTGGCAGCTCCGCGGCGTTGCGTCGATCACTAACCCGACTCGTGCTAGCCCCGCAGGTCTCGAAATGATATTCAATTAGCCCTTTCATTTATTTTATTCATAGTTGGATGTTACCGCAACTGAAATTAGATCATCTACTGTCTTTAAACATAAAGCTGAACGACGTTTTGACAGGGTCACTACTTCAACTCTACACTGAGTCGCAAATGAGTATTAATCAAATCAATTGACATACAATAACAAATTGTAGGTACGTACCTATCTATTAATTGGTCAAGTACTATCTCAAGGTGCCATTGACCTGAATACCCAGCTATTTATAATTATGTGTGTGTAATGGGATCTATTTTTGGCTGCTGGGCATTAGATGCCTATGGTTCTTATCAATAACAACACTTCTGTAAATTACTCGTCCTTCATCGGTTTCTTGTTTAACATTAGGTTTGCAGGATCTGAAGAAGTACTTCCTTATTTTAGAAGTAACATACCATTTAAATTAATTACACCCGATCTGATGACCCAACTTACCGGAACACGTGGTTCATCGGTTTCTTGTAGTTTGGTTTAAGGATACAGTCAAGGAAGCTGAATACCAGGAAGGCAGGATTTGAAGAAGCACTTTTTTTCTTGGTCCACTGATTTTTGAATTTCAGATGTATCTATAATGCATGATGACGTGAGTTGATTTAGATTAGAACATAATTATATTGAGTTAAGGTTGAATTAAAAAGCCAATTACCCATGAAGCAAGAAACCTAAGGAGTAAGCCTACATCGCAGACGCCGCCGCCGCCGTTGTATAATAAAAGACATTGACACATTTCAATGGAGCTTTGCCCCGCACCTACAAAACTAAGTGACCATTTAAGCTCTATCATTTTGTTGGGGGCTTATTACATATTGCATAATCATAATCAGTATCATTTTCTACTACTCTCGCAACTCCTATAGAAGAATAACAAAAATAATGAATAAATCGCTTCGATTTCTTACTATTTTCTGAATTCTTAATTAAGCTCTTTTTTTTCGAATCGCAACTTGTACAAAACTTTTTTTTGTTAACCTATAAATTGTCCCACTGCTGGGCAAAGGTATCCCCCCTCCTCTTCCATCCATCCCTGTCCTGAGCCTCTTCCAGCCACCCATCCCTGTATCTAACGATATCGTCTCTTCACCTTTATTTTAAACCAATAATTTAAATTTTTAATTATTTTAATTATAATTTGATATTTTTACATTTTTTCGTTATCTTGTACAACTTGCGGTTGATGGTGGGGCATAATCTGGCATTGTCATTTAACGTCTCCACCACTCATTTATTTTGCAATTGTTTGAATTTTCAATATAAGTTGAACTTAATGTCTGTTTCTGACTTATGTGAGTGAAAGCATACTGACAACAAGTGCGGGTACTTGTCACCATACTAAATTAATATAGGTAAACCCAAACCAAGTGTCTTATTTTGTAAACAAAAACTACCCTACCCTACTAACATTTTAAGCTGTTCTGTGATTATTGCACAGTTATTTTCACATTATTAGATCGGATTACTTTATTTTCACAATGATGAACAGGTTCGATCAATCAGTTCCTTCAGTGTTACATCACAACAGGTAATTAGATCATATTTGTTTACAAAATAAGACACTTGATTCGGGCTGCGGTATACTACAGTCACTTTACGTGCATTAGAGCGCGGCGCAATTTTTCCGTGCAACTACCTACCTCATGGCACGTGATTTAAGATCACGACTAACACGTGTATCTTGCAAACAATATACTGGATATTATCCACCCACGTTCCAATCAGTAGCCTCGTAACCCGCAACAAACAAACACATTGATTTCACCCCATTGAAACAGCAAATTGTATTATTTTGCGACCCCATAAATATATACGACCATGGTGACACGTGTAGCCTAATGAACACAGGGTCAATCATATTAAATTCCTGTTTTAGAACCACGTTCCCGTGGTAATTTGTTAGTACGGTGGAACACAGAGAAAGGTGTACATGAGAGTTTTTAAGGTAGACATCATCTCAAACTATTTGAAATATTGGAAGAATTTTTTCACTGTTAGATAGACAAAAGTTAAAACTATGTCACTGTAAAATTATTAAATTCGGTCCAGTAGTTTTTGAGAAAATCTCAACCTTATTGAGGCCCTCTGTATACTTTTATTTTTCTCAAGAACAGGGGGGGGGGGGGGGGGGGGCGACTTCAATCGTTATCGTTTTGACACTTGAACGATATACATTGCTGCGTTTCGTTGTCGTTTGCAAAAAACATAGCAGCAATGTAATAGCGTCCATCTCTTCTTCTTGACGCGGGCTATTTTCCGCACTTGGCCGCATGAGTGGCAGCCATTGTGCGTGAAAAGGTGCAAAACCGCACTAGTTGAGCCAGCCCAGCTCCATAATAGTACATACATACGCTAGTACATACGTAATAGCGTCCATGAGTCAAATTGAAAGCGATTACGATTGGAAGTCGCGGTCACCCCACTACTTGACCGATTGTAAAAATATTTTCTAGTTGAGTGCACACTGTGTACCTAATTGTAAAGAATTATAAAAAATCAATCTAGTACTTTTTGAGAAAATCTCAATTATTGAGACCCCATGTATTCTGCATAAGTACTTATATCTGTTTCCGTATGTACCTTATTAAAAGTAAAACGCACTTCCCATATTCAATCACAAAAGTCCCAATTTAAGGTAGTTGTCCGACCGCCGGCGATGAGCGAGTAGCGAGTAAAGCTATCAACTATAAAACGAGTGGGCGAGCAGCGAGTATTTAAGAGTTATTTATTTTATTAATAGACTCGACAGTTCGTCATGTTACAGAAAATTCAATATATGTATAATAGTCTTCTATCTTCCTCCAGGGGAGTCGCAGTAGCGTCTTCACCCTGGGTAGCCGCTTCTTCTTATCTTCATCCAGAGGAGACGCCGTAGCGTCATCACTCTGGACGAAGCAGCTCGACAGTCACGTTCACTCCCGAGCTTGTAGCGGGAACTCTTGATAAAAGCTTGAAACCCCAGATCTTGCTCAAATTATCCAACAAATTCACCATACTGTCAATCACGAACATTTTCTGATTAATTTAACGTGATATTAATCACAAAATAACCACAAATAAAAAATTTCAAATAATTTAGCAACCGTCGTTTCCCGCCATTTTCAAGAGAACCCGCGAGTATAGTTTTGTAGCTCAGCTATCAGCGAGTGTCGCTGAGCGATTATTCGCTTCACGACATAAAAGCCTAGCGAGTACTCGCCGGCGCGGTGCGAATAGTCGGCGATGAACTAGTTTGCACGGAATGTAGTGTCTTTTGTATGTTTCTTGGGCGAGAAAATAGCCGGGATTTAACTCGCTTACTCGTCGGTGGGGTGGGACAACTGCTTTAGGAATGAGCGACAGGAAGTAGATGTTATTAAGTGAACCTTTCAGGAATGGGATGACTTTGGAGGTGGACCTTTCAGGATACGTTACCTATTAGATTCTAAACTAAAGGAAAATCTAGAGTCGCCACTACCACAGGCGATAATAGTGATGGCATCGCCTGGCTAAGATATCCCTAAGTATTTGCTGTGGTCTTCCAAGAAATCCCCAATTAATCTAAAAAAAAATAACAATGAAAGATTAGCTAATTGAGTAGGCTGACTGCCCTTGACCCGACCCATTGTGGGAGTTTCCTGAAACCACTGAATTAATCGATAGCCCGTAACGAGACATCTGCTAATGTTGCATGCCTTGCCATTGATCTGGTTGTAGTTCCATTATCAGGTCCGGTACGACTAGTTACGATTTTGTAGACAATGAGGCCGAGGGCTAGCCGCAAGGTCTTTTTTAGGCGCTCAAAGATAAAGATAATTTATTTGCAATACATGAGTAGAAAAATGATACAGATGTTATATACAAATCAAGTCCTTCATGTTTTCCTTACAAATGTAATTTTTCCTATAATTATTTACTATTTACAGCAGGCAAATACAGAATTTTTTTACAGTAGCTACAGTTTTCAACAGCTTACTATTATGTAAAATCAGTGCCCCTAATAATTTCCATAAGCATCTTTTCCAAATGTTATATTTAATTTGGTATTTATAAATATAATATGACATTTATAGTTCGCTGACCCCGCGAACTTTATTCCGCGTTAGAGGCAATAAATAAATGAGCAGATTGTTTTCGTCGATTTGTCGCCAGGTACTCGACCATTACCGATAGTCAGTAATTTCTCATATAAATCTTCATCATATTTATCTTTCATTTTTTTCCTACTGGAACGGGATAAAAAGTATCCTATGTCCTTCTCGTGGTTCTAAGCTACCTCCTCACCAATTTTCAGCTAAATCGGTTCGTCCGTTCTTGAGTTATAAATAGCGTAACTAACACGACTTTCTTTTATATAGATTATAGCTGTTTCATTTCGAATGGAAACATAGTCGCGTGGGTATTTCTACGAAGTGTTAGCTAGATTGATTGCCACTCTACTTGTGTTTGCTTAGTTCGACACTTAACGAGCCTTTTTCTTAGAAATGGCTCATTTTACACGAATTACAATTAACATTGTGCGTCGAATTTGAGTTTGGTAAGGATAATCGAGCTTTAACTAACGAACATTTAACTTTGGTATGTTGGAACAGTATCAGGTTTGCTACACTAGTTTTCTATTAAAACTATTTCTGTTAGAAGGCAAGTCTTTTTAGGGTTAAAAGGAAAAAAATGAACCCTTATAGGATCACTTTTTTGTCTGTCTGTCCGTCCGTCGCTCCGTCCAAGAAAACCAAAACCTATATTAACCGTTGACCTAGAATCATGAAATTTGGCAAGAAGCTAAGTCTTATAGCACAAGTAAAGGAAAAAATCCGAAAACTGTGAATGACCATGCCAGATTCTGCCCCACCATCAACCGCAAGTTGTACAAGATAACGAATAAATATAAAAATATATCCGTTTTTTATTAAAATTATTGGTTTAAAATAAAGTTTTGTACAAGTTGCGATTCGAAAAAAAAACCAGCTTAATTAAGAATTCAGAAAATAGTAAGAAATCGAAGCAATTTATTCATTGTTTTTGTTATTCTTCTATAGGTAGGAGTTGCGAGAGTAGTAGAAAATGATACTGATTATGATTATGCAATATGAAACCTGTAATAAGTCCCCAGCAAAATGATAAATGACCAATTAAATGGTCACGTAGTTTTGTAGGTGGGGCAAAACTTCATTGAAATGTGGCAATGTCTTTTGAAATTCCCTCCAAAAATATTCTTTTGTTATTACAAACTCACATCTGCAGATGATGAACTAAACCTGAGTATATCGATGTATGGACATAAAATTTGGATAATGGCAAAGATAAGTTGATTTCTAAATCTAGTTTATCTTTTGCACGGGAGCCTCGTTGCGCGCAGCCTCACACTTGACCGTTTTTTTTAAGATCGGCGACACTTGGCTGTGTATTGTTTCTACTTTCTAATCGTATTCAAAGTGTGATTAATCATCATCATCAGTCTATTTATATTGCCCCACTGCTCGGGCACAGACCTTCCCTTACATCGAGGGAGCTCGGGCCATGATCCACCACGCGGGCCCAGTGCGGGTTGGCGGATTTCACATGCCTTAGATTTTTTTTCTTCTACGACATGCAGGTTTCATAACGATGTTTTCCTTCACCGTCTTTGAGAGCACTCGGTAAATGTACGTAAGTTGTTCCGTCGAAAAAACCGAGGATAACTCATTGGTACATGGCTGCCCTAGCTGGGAATCGAACCTGGGACCTCCATATTGCAAGTCCATTGACCCAACCACTGAGCCACCGAGCTCGACAGTGTGATTAGTAGATTTCAATGATGTCGAACAAATCGGCGATGATTTAAATATATCTACTACTGTAGTAGATCCATCATAATTTCGTTAAACTCACGCCTGTCTCTTCAAGACAGTGACGATGGAATTCCATATGCTGCGATCCTGGTACAGTCGACAGCAGATCAATGGTAACACTTTTTACTTTTGACAGTTCTTATTATTTGCGTCGTAAGACTTGAAATCGTACTACAAGTGTTACCATTGATCAGCTGTCGACTGTATATCACTCTGGTAGTCTAGTTCCTACATGCTCATCAGTCTCTTTATGCACGCTCATCGGTTTGAAGTAAGACTGGTGTACCAGGATCTCAGCAGATGGAAGCATTTCGTCACTGCCTAGGGGATACAGATGTTACGTAGGTACGGTGAAACACAGAGAAAGGTGTACAGTAGAGTTTTTAAGGTTGAGATTTTCTCAAAAACTACTTGACCTATTATAAAAATTCTTTCACTGTTTGATAGATAAAAGTGAAAACTATGTAACTGTAAAAGAATTATAAAATTAGGTCCAGTAGTTTTTGAGTAAATCCCAACCTTATTGAGGCCCCCTGTATACTTATCTCTGTCGTCGACTGTACACGTACCTTGAGTTTAGTATTGGTGGATTTTCACTTTTAATACTGTACGGAACCCTAAGTAGTTCAGCGACCGCAATAAGATTGGGGACAATTTGACTTTATTGCAGCGAAGCCCTTACTTAATTTGCTGGTCAATGGTAATGTTCATCGCGAAAATGGGTCAAGTAAGTTACCCCATAATTGGGTAGTTGATAGTTGAATGAATATAATCGAATATTACGTGTTTTTCGTAAAAAATTTCGGAAAATAGACATAAAATTAAATAGTAAAAAGACATCTTCAAATACAAATAACGACCACAACAATTGAATCATGACGTCATAGCCACTCTAAAAATGTACAGTCGACAGCAGATCAATGGTAACACTTTTTACTTTTGACGGTTCTTATTATTTGCGTCGTAAGACTTGAAATCGTACTGCAAGTGTTACCATTGATCTGCTTAAAAATATATAAAACACAAAATAAAATACACCCTTAATTGATGGAGTTAGTTAAATTTAAAAAGACCAGCCCCCTTACCATGAACTCTTATAGCAGGATTACTTCAATAATACTTTGTTACTTCGTACAGCTAATAGCAGATCAAGTGTAACACTTTGAACTTTGGACCGTTCTTATTATCTGCGTCGTAAAAGTTAAAATCGTACTGCAAGTGTTACCATTGATCTGCTGTTGTCCGTATACCATGACGACCTTAAAGTAAGCTCATTAATGGACCTCATGGTACGAAATAACAAAGTATTATTGAAGTAATCCTGCTATAAGAATTCATGGTAAGGGGGCTGGCCCTGCTCAATCAAATATAAGTAGATTTATTATACAGGGTGTAACGTAAAGGGTATATGAAGTCGAAGGGAGGGTGTTCAGTATCGTTAACTGAACAACTTTTGTTCTACGACTTTTCGATTTTCGCGAATTTATTTTTTGACGTTTCATACATTTCGTCCCGGTCAGCTGATCGATTTGTATGAGACATTAATTTATTTTTATAAGTCGTAGAACAAAAGTTGTTCAGTTACCGATACTGAACACCCTCCCTTCAGCTTCATATACCCTTTACCACCCTGTATATAAACGGATATCACTCACTTATATTGATGAAGTCGGTAATTAGACCGACACTTAGATTTCACTACAGTTTGTCCTAGAAAATTCAATATACAAACCGACTTAAACCATGCCTCATATCATTTATGGTTATGGTTTGTACATAGTCATAAAATTATACTTACAGTCCATAATAATTACAGTCCATAATTTTAATTAGGCACATTTAGTGCCACTAAACAAAACTAGCACTTTGTTTCCTAAATAGGTGCCTAGTAAATACTGATGTTATAAATCCAGATTGGTTGGCACAGAAAAGTTACAGTCCGTCGGGATTTAGGAGATTTAGGTATGTGGGTTAAAAGGAAGTTACACGTTTAGGCCTAGTTTCCGGAAGGCTATTGCATTGGGCTAGTTTCGGGTGAACTTTCGTAGCCATAATGATATGTTTTGGGATGTAGGTATGTATTGGCGGCGCTAGTTGGCTCATGGAAGACTCTTAAATAAAATAACTTTATTTCTGGTTCTATACTTAGAAAGCTTTCTTCTATTCATCATTAGGTCTTCCCGGGTCAAATGCCTCCCAATAGCTTGACCCAAAATAACCTCGTGAAATGATTGTCTTGAGCCTCTTAGAGATAATTAACATTATATTTCTTTTGATGTTACGAAGACAACCTTTCCCTAAATTGGTGTTTAATTTTAAATATTTATATGGCTTTTAGTAGACAAATCTTACATCAAAGAAGAGTGGGAGTGGAATTGAGAACACTCGCCGTTTAATATCACGGTTTCTCTTGAAAATGGCGGGAAACGACGGTTGTAAAATTATTTGATAATTTTTGTTTTATTGTCTACAGTGGTTATTTTGAGATTAATATCACGTTAAATTAATCAGAAAATGTTCGCGAGTGACAGTATGGTTTGTTGGATAATTTGAGCAAGATCTGGGGTTTCAAGCTTTTATCAAGAGTTCCCGCTACAAGCTCGGGAGTGAACGTGACTGTCGAGCTGCTTCGTCCAGAGTGATGACGCTACGGCGTCTCCTCTGGATGAAGACACGAAGACGCGGCTACCCAGGGTGAACACGCTACTGCGACTCCCCTGGAGGAAGATAGAAGACTATTATATATTGAATTTTCTGTAACATGACATTGGCAAATGACGAACTGTCGAGTCCATTAATAAAATAAATATCACGAATCGTTGTGATATGCTATTGACTGTATTACTGACATTAGTTAAGAGCCTTCATAGAGCCAACTAGCGCCGCCAATTTTATAAAAATAATATCTTCCAATATAATCAATTCGATTAAAAAAGCTATTTACAAAATGTTTATTACGATAAATACTATTTTTCAATATACAATACATGGCATAATTGCGAAAAGCTAAGTTGTAGTTCACAAATGTGCCAAAAACGGCCGTTTTTCGCAATTATGCGAACTACAACTTACCGACATTGAATCACGTTATAAATAAGCATTTAAAAAATAGTATTTATCGTAATAAACATTTCGTAAATAGCTTTTTTAATAAAATTGATTATATTGGAAAATATTATTTTTTTAAGATTGGCGGCGTTAATTGGCTCTATGAAGGCCCTTAAGTAGCGCCACCTATTGGATAATTGCAGCTTTTTCGAATATTTTAATGCTAACTGAAGCACCAACATAAAAATCGCTAGGCTTTGAGCAACTTTCAGTTTCTGTTCATTCCCGTTCACCGTTCACTTCCACGGGCGTGAAATATACCAGGGTTGCATAAACCGGAAAAATTAAAACACTTTCCTTCATGGATATGTTCCCCTATTCAGCCTGCGCAGGGAACAGCGCGGCGCAACCGTGGGGTTTCCCAAACGTGACGGTCGTTCAACCCTAAGCCCCGCCCCCGGAAGCATCGGAAGGACATCCACCCCTGGAATTTGATGCAACTTTGTCTTTTAGTTTATGCGTTCCTAGTATTCGAGGTCGCCCCGCGGGGAGATTTTTCCGTAAAAACCGCGTTTTTGCAGCATTTTGTGAGGGAATCAATCCCGGAGAGAGATCCTGTCTCCTCAAATAACTGTTCGGATAGACACATCATGTTTCAGACAGTGGGTTTGAATTTAAATTGTTGGATTGTCTAATCCATGACAATGTCTATCCCAGTCAGAGGAGGTCAACCTTTGAGGTCAACAACTCAAAATAATAATTCAAATACAAATTATGCAAATCTTTAAAAGCATAGTGCAGGTAAACGAGCACTTGATTTTAAAGGCTTTCCCGAACAATTCAACAAGTTTGACAACATTTTACACGACAATAATTTAGAAAACATTGAGATAAGTAGTTTATAATTCAAAAAAGGTTCCGGGATCGCAACTTCGCACCATCGTATACTCGATCCATATACTTGACATCAATCTTTGGGGTATAGAAACTTTAAAAATCTAGGTCAGGGGATCTGATTTCAAAATGGAATGCAAATATCATGTTGGGATATTCAAATATCTACGGTATCTGTAGCGGTTTGTGTTTACATAACAATACCACTAACCGTTAAATATTGGCGTAAGCCGTTATTCCGTAAAATGTATCGGAAATCCCGGAAAAGAGGCTTAATATTCGGAATTTGGGACAAGCGAGGCAACGGCCGCTAACGCAAAAATCACCCTTTCAGACTGGAAACCGTTCAGAAAATTCTTGACAAACGTCTTCCGGAATTACGAACAGTGAATGAACTCAATTTTAGCGAATATAGCATTTGAGGACCACTGATTTTATGCTCGGATTTACAGTTTTTCAATGAAGGCTACGGCGCTATTAAAATTAAACGTCTGAAAAAATATATAGCAACCTTGGGGTCTATTTAGGGACTGATAAAAACCGATACACGATTGGACAAACTTCGCTCAATAGAAAAAAAATACAAACATACCCTTTCCATGTCTTTTATAATGAAAATTATGTCTAAATCGAAATAGTTGTTCATACAAAACATATATCAAAATGTAGGGTATTATAAATACGAGAGCTTGTATAAAAAAAAATCTGATTTTTGTTGGCGTATTTTTATTCATTCAAAATTCATAAAAATACAAACTTGGTGTCACTGTTCCGTGCTCTTCACTCAGTCGCTGCGGGACATCTTCTGTCTCGCGCTTGAGTTTAACAGCTGGCAGTCCCTTAATTTACAGAAAACTTTATGATTTCTCTCGCATGTTTTATGTTCGACAGCATTTTGTTTGATTCAACAACCTAAAAGTTTTAAATTCACCTCGACGTTTTAACTTTCAGGAAATAGACTGTCAATAAAACCAGTGACTGAGTTACATTCTATTATTGAGTCAGAACAGTGGGTTTTATGATTGTTTTATTGTAAACACAGCGAGCTTTTAAATAGCGATAAAGTTAGTCCATTTTAGTTTGGTTTAGTTAGAGCATAGTAAAATAATGTAGGTTTCGCGGTTTTTCCGTATGTAAGATTCACAGAGCACCCCCACTGCTCTGTGGTAAGATTAGATTGTTTTTGACCGGGATTCTAGTACCTAACCTAATTTCGATAAATAAAGTATCATTTCATCAATAACAAGCTCTTAATTATTTTTAATTTTATTATACTTTCATCATCTTATTCTCACGCGAAAACTTTGATATACATTTTTATTTAGGTACATATCTAAGTATTTAGGGACCAATAATGATCAATTGGCTATGTAGGTATAAATAGACTTAGGTACTTCCATTGGTAAGTTTACAGACGGGCTTATTTATTACTCGGTACGAAACGAAGACTAAAACTAGTTTCAGAACTCTTCAGACAATACAAAAACTTATAACACAAAGTAACATATTGTTTAGTGGTTATGGATAATAATATATTCTATAACGAAAGACTGTTGAACCCGAAAACTTTTTAATCAATGTCAAAACCAAGGATCACTCAAGTTATCACTAATAATTGCTTACTAGACTATGATACCCACACGGATACAAATTCAATACTTACACACCTGTCGGTTGTGTGCGCGTGGACGGGATAGCGCGGGATATTGGCTATTGATCGGTTCGGAAGAACCCCTCGTATGATATGAGCGCCTGGTACTTGCCGATCGGTTGTTCATTATCGACTATTGCCAATACCGTCTCAATACTTGATTTTCAATCGGTCGGTATCGACAGTTCTATTATTGAGTTTTTAAGCAGGACGAAATCTCGATAAAATAAATTAATGATATTTTTCCATCGATATCTCATATTTAGATAGGTCATAGGGTCCTTAATAAAATTAGTTTCGTCAATACTAAGTTTAAGTTACATAATAATAAAAAATCGATTGAATTTATGAAAGCCAACAGAATAATATCGATTTGTAATTTTACTCACCTCAGTATATTGTTTGAGTATTCCCTGCCTCTAACATTGGTTAATGCTTATTAAAAGCTCTAATATTATGTAGGTAACCCAATATGTAAAATAATTAAATTGTGTGAAACCACAGAATATATAATAGTACAAGTAGTGAAACTGTGATATATGTGTAGAGTGGTACTTACTGTTACCCCGGTGCCAGACACAGTCAAAGACTTTGTCAAAGGATGCTCAAATTCGATGTTCATTGACGGCTTTTTTATGACGTCGTAGTTATAGATTCTATACAAAGCTTTCAATGGTAGTTAAAACATTGCAAAGATGCTCACATCTCTGGCGCCGGGTTTCTATAATATTAAAATTACTTACGGATTTGCAAATTCTGTAAAGTAGGGTTTCCCAAGCTTTTTGGAATCGAATCTCCCAGAAAAAAAAACTTTCCTTGTAAAAAAGTCACTGTATTTACTTACAAGACAAGTATTACAAAATAACTGTTTTCAAGACATCATTTAAAATTATGTCTTGAAAACAGTTATGATGATATAAAATGATTCATTTTACAACCATAATCAAATAAATTAGAACTAGAGTAAACTTCTAGAAATGGATTTATAAGCAACCAATTGCTAAATCCACCACGATCTAACCTAGCCCAACGTATGTTTAATTAACATCAATGCATATTTCAGCTAGGTATACCCAGTACGTAAATATTTAGTCCATATTCAGAAGTCTACTGAATCGCAAAAGCTCGTTTCTCTGTGTTTTTAGGCAAATGGGTCCATTGTAAATCTTAGACGAATATATCACTTTAACCGCGTTACAAGGCTCGCTACGAACTTGATTTATTCCCACCTTGTACACCATATTTTACTGGCCACTAGACTGTTCTGTCCGCGTTTATATTTTCCTATATTCTTGTTTATTTATATTATTTATTTTATTAATGGACTCGACTGTTCGTCATTTGCCAATGTCATGTTACAGAAAATTCAATATATTCAATAGTCTTCTATCTTCCTCCAGGGGAGTCGCAGTAGCGTCTTCACCCTGGGTAGCCGCGTCTTCATGTCTTCATCCAGAGGAGACGCCCCGTAGCGTCATCACTCTGGACGAAGCAGCTCGACAGTCACGTTCACTCCCGAGCTTGTAGCGGGAACTCTTGATAAAAGCTTGAAACCCCAGATCTTGCTCAAATTATCCAACAAATTCACCATACTGTCACTCACGAACATTTTCTAATTAATTTAACGTGATATTAAACACAAAATAGATAGTAGACATTAAAAGGAAAATTATCAAATAATTTCGCAACCGTCGTTTCCCGCCATTTTCAAGAGAACCTTTATTTATATTTTATTAATTTGGATTTTTTATTGGTCTCGATTTTTTGTCATTTGTTAATGATAGCGATTCCTGTCGTACGTTATCTAAAGCTAAAGATTTAGGTATTTAAAAGTAGTGCCATCATAACTTGAGTGCAGTACCTAAGAGACGCAGAATTTTTAGGCCTGTCAGTTTAGTAAGTTTTAAATAATGCACGACTGAATTATTACCAAAATATTTCAAGCTATAGAGAGTAGAAATATTCTTTACATCCTCCAGAGAAGTAGCATAAACCCTGGTGGACGACAGAGATCTTAGCAGTATTATAAACTGGTTACACAGTGGCCTGATTTGATAGTCGCTAAACCACCTATTTTGCACTGCGAACTCCAGTGAAAATCCCTAAATCGCCTATCTCTACGGGCCTTTTGTATATTTACGAGTAGCTCTACCTATATAGGTACTTACACTATTTTGGCAATATTTGCCTAAATATTTATCCGTAGTTCTAACAACTACATACTTCATAATAAATAGCAACTTCTGGCAATAATCATGTACTCTAAACATCAAATATAACCTACTCGTACGTTAACTGCCGTGTCATGGGAGTTTGGACAATCTGCCAAATGGAAACTTGGCTGGTGCATTTCCAGGAAAATTCCATTTACGTGAAGGTGAAGGAAAACATCGCCACGAAACCGTCGCCGTCTTATAGCATGACGGTAAAAAGTTTTGCTGCGTTGAATGTACGTGGAGGGATGCGTAGGGAATGCAATCTCTGTATATCGAGATCGAGCAATATCGATATCTCGCAACAATTTTGCAAGATCAATCTTACCTTAGTTAGACGCTTTGTGTTTATTGAGAAGTTATTTTGTAACTTTCGAACAAACATTCGAAAAAATGTACAATTATAACAAGTTGCAGTGCAGTACAAATACCACTAATTCTTATTTACTTTAAAAACTACATTATATACTCCGAGATCTCGCAAGATTTGTACAAGCTCCTGAATCTCGCCAATACAGATTGATAACTTTGCTGCGAGATCGCATTCCCTAGTGCGAGAAACGATGAATATAAGGTGTGTCACGGTCGTGAGCAGTTTCATTCCATATTAAAAGACATTGCCACATTTCAATGGAGCTTTGCCCCACCTACAAAACTACGTGACCATTTAAGCTGTACTTATCATTTTGTTGGGGACTTATTACAGGTTTCATATTGCATAATCATAATCAGTATAATTTTCTACTACTCTCGCAACTCCTATAGAAGAATAACAAAAACAATGAATAAATCGCTTCGATTTCTTACTATTTTCTGAATTCTTAATTAAGCTGTTTTTTTCGAATCGCAACTTGTACAAAACTTTATTTTAAACCAATTATTTTAATAAAAAACGGAGATATTTTTACATTTATTCGTTATCTTGTACAACTTGCGGTTGATGGTGGGGCAGAATCTGGCATTCTCATTTCTCTGTATTACAGAGTAACAATCCAACCTGGAAACATATGAACGTTCGTCGGTGTTAATTGAAAACAACTAACATTAAACGTACCTAACTAGAAACCTTTTATTTGAATAACCGAGTACGTAACATGTAGGTTAATTTATTTGCATGTTAATTAATTTATATTAATGTGTAGTCGTTGCTAATTGAATACTATCGATCGCTACACAATGTATGAAATGTTAAAAATATTTCGTGAAAGTCCATTGGCTTCTTCTCGCAGTGTATTATATAATAAATCGGTCTATTCAAAGCCTGGTGGACGAAAGCACCCTGAAATGCTAGCTGATGACAATGATTAAGATTTTGGAAGATTTCTGAGGTATCCTGGTATACTTTATTTATAACAAATCAATAACATATTTACATAAACAAAAAAATGATATAAAAAAATTGAAAAATAAAATAGGTACTTAAAAAATAAAATTCTAAAAATGTACCTACTTGGTTGGACGCGGTATTCCAGCTGTGACTGGCCTCTACCAGTCACAGGTAGAATAGATTTAGGTAGGTAGATTTCTGATGCACTGAAGATAAACAGGGTACAATTAGATTTAATTAACTAGTAGATATGGGTTATGAAATTACAAGGCTTTTATTCGAAAAGGAAGAAGGTATACGAGTACTTTCCGAGCGTGTATAAAAGAACCTTCTGGCTCCGGCTCAGAGCTCTAAACCTTCCCAAATACCAGGATCGCAGAACTCGGGAACAGGTAGCCGCATTCCAACGGTTGTCCCACCCATCGCTCCCGAACGGATGCGCCAGCAGGCGGCGCGGTCGGTCGATGAACTAGACTGAGATAGAACCGGGATACCACTTCTCATCTCTTTCTAACTATTTCCAACGATTTATTTAAATAACAGTTCTTTGCAGCACGCAATAAAGTTGGAAATCAAGTTTACTAAAGACACGTTCACAGGATACAGGTACAAAAAGATCAGCTGATTCCAGTCTATTGATCACAATATCGTAAAATGTTAGAACTGTAAAGTGATTTCAACTTCATGTACCAAAGCTTAGAGTCGATTTAAGCAGTTAGACATATTTTTTGGTTTTGTTAAAAATGGGATAGGAGCGTGAGAAATTCGGGATGGAACTTCTTCGATGTTACCAGGGAAGCATAATACGACAGGATCTCTTTTTCCCACGTTTGTCCTTAGAAATAGTTCCCACGCTTCATTTAATGTTGTGGAGTAGGTTTGCAGCATTGTGTATGCTTTCAATAAATTGTATCTACCCTTTAAAATATTTCTTAATTGGATTATTATTAGATATTATGTTGAATAGACGATAAAAAATTTAATTACTGTAAATAATTTGAAACGTTCTATAAATAGGACTTTTTTTTCAAATTATTTAATTATAAAAATAAGTGATTACTTACCTATCTTATATTTTTCATACTTCCTTCAATGCTGGAGTAGGTACTGTATTTAATTAGTATAAATAATTCTACGAAATCGTAATTAATACTCGTAATTGTACGTTCGTAATTTTTGGTAAATAGTACGATAATAGTACGATATAATTGCGAAAGTCTGTTGGCGTGTTTATTTATTTGTTACTCAATTACGAACGACTTAGATTACCTTACACATGCATTCTAGTAACACATAGGCTACCTTTTACCGTGGGAAAATATAGTGTTACCACAGGAAACATAAAAAACGGACAACGTCGCGCGGCGTTAGCTAATTCACTAAATAGCTTTGCAGTTTCACAAATTGGTTCGAACTACATTCGACAGAACATGTATAAAAACGTTGGAAATGTTAAGCAACCTGTAGTAAGGTCTACTTGCAATGGTTTTGTATAAGTCGACGTGCTGGTGACTATACCTATTGGGTATTGGCAATTGCCGATAATGGACGAGAGTTCGGAAAGCACCAGGCGCTCATGAACCAGTAGGAGCATCGTCGAACCGATCAATACACCGATATGCCCTATGTGTGTCTATCAATACCTACGTACATGTATGAGGGGCTACAGGTGCAAGTTTCATGTGTGTGTAGCGATTGATAACGGCTTTCCCGTATAGAGTTCGGCTTGTGTGGGGGTTGAAGTTTTTTCAGTTGCATAACTTAAGACCCTTCTAGCGCCGCCAATCTTAAAAAAATAATATCTTCCAATATAATAAATTTTATTAAATAAAGCTATTTACAAAATGTTTATTACGATAAATACTATTTTTTAAATGCTTATCTATAATGTGATTCAATTTCGGTAAGTTGTAGTTCGCATAATTTTTAGAAACGGCCGTTTTGGCACATTTGTGAACTACAACTTAGCTTGTCGCAATTATGCCATGTATTGTATTTTGAAAAATAGTATTCATCCTAATAAACATTTTGTAAATAGCTTATTTAATAAAAGTGATTAAATTGGAAAATATGATTTTTTCAAGATTGGCGGCTCTAGTTGGCCCATGGAAGGCCCCATCCACCTTATTATAATGGACTTTCTTATTGAATATGAATAGATTTTCTTGTGGACGTGTCGAATTGTGATCGAATTAGTACCTAGTAGTCCGATTTTATGTATCATCGAGCTAGAGCCGACAAAGTCTCATCAGTCTAAATAATCGGACTACATCGTTACTACCTTCTACCAAATTACTGATATCACATATTATTTATTATTATTTATAACTTACGAAAGTAATTATTACTTAATGTTATAGTGTGGCATGAAGCAAGGAACGATCGTTTTTAGGGTTCCGCGCCTCAAAAGGAAAAAAGGAACACTTATAGGATCACTTAGTTATCCGTCTGTCTGTCTGTTAAGACCTTTTTCTCAGAAACGCGTGGACAGATCAAGTTAAAATTAATACCAACTACTCACGTCTGAAACCTCATGCAGTCGTGAAAAAATCAAACTTCTACGTCAACGCAAACAAAAGATATAGCTGTTTATGACGCATTTTCTCGCATATTTGTATGAAAACGCAAGAATCTCAAAAACCTATAGGGTCCCGTTGACCTAGAATCATGAAATTTGGCAAGAAGCTAGGTCTTACAGCACAAGTAAAGGAAAAAATCCGAAAACTGTAAATTTGTGATTACATCCCTCCAAAAAGAGTTTTTTTGTTATTACAAACTACAACAAAACGTTATTACAAAAAGAAAAGTGACGGGGTTAAAAAAGTTGCGTAGCACGGAGCCACGGAAGCCGACTCGCACTTGGCCGGTCTTTATTTTTATTATATTAACCAGAGATCCCTGTGATTTTTAACTTGGCAACTCGAAGTATTTTTTAAACGTGTGAAGGTGTTTTGATATTTTCTTGCATATGCGCTATGCGAAACGAAAATCTAAATGATAAATGGAGAAAAATTTTCATCACGACCGGGAAGGTGTGAAGGTGATTAAAGCAAATACTGGTGCGGGAAATTTTGACAAAGCCTAGAATAGCCTAGGCTGCTTTAACTCGAAGTATTTATGCACACTTATGTGGCTAAATCTTTATTTAAGTGAAATTTAAGTGCTATTGCGTTTGACCGAAACCGATTTATTACTTAACCAGGCCGAACCACAACTCTATCGGTTTCCATTTCCGCTTTGTGGGATCAGAGCGGGAATTTTTTGGACATAAAAAATGCGTAAGATACTACATAAAGAGGTCGACCACCTCGCATTCGTTCCCATTTTCCTAATAATGGGAGGTAACAGGAACGCATATTTTGGGAATGGAAATAGTAAAAGGGATATTTGCTGGCACATAGGTATTTAACAAGGAAGTAGGGGATTGTTAGATAGGTCAACTCATATATCTAGAATTTTGATGGCAATATTAATTCGCCACCTATCACGCCATGGCCTACGTAGTGGCGAAAAGCGGGCGGTGGATACCTCGCTGCATGGAATGTACGGGAGGGATGTTAGATAAATGACATTGCCACATTTCAATGGAGCTTTGCCCCACCTACAAAACTACGAGACCATTGTAGCTGTCATTTTGTTGGGGACTTATTACAGGTTTTATATAGCATAATCACAATCAGTAGGAGTTGCGAGAGTAGTAGAAAATGATAACAAAAACAATGAATAATTCGCTTCGATTTCATACTATTTTCAGAATTCTTAATTATTAAGCGGTTTTTTCGACTCGCAATTTGTACAAAACTTTATTTTAAACCAATAATTTTAATAAAAAACGAAGATATTTTTACATTTATTCGTTATCTTGTTCATCATGCGGTTGATGGTGGGGCAGATTCTGGCATTGTCATTTTATGAGGTATGTGTGTTATTGTATGCCAAGATATGTGTGTTGTTGTATGACAGGATATGTGTGCTGTTGTATGCCAGGATATGTGTGCTGTTGTATGCCAGGATATGTGTGCTATTGTATGCCAGGATATTTGTGCTATTGTATGCCAGATCGCATGTGAGCTATTATATGTCAGGATCGCTATGTGTGCTATTGTATGCTAGTATCGCAGCATATGGAAGTCCATCGTCTCTGCCTACCCCTGAGGGGAAAAAAGGGGGCGTGAGCTTATTTATATGGTGTCCCTTCATTTGATAAAAAACATATTACAAACCATTCATTTCACAAACAACGTTTGGCAAAATCATGATTCATAAGTTCATCTTTGTACAAAGTAATGGTTCTATAAATAATTCATTTGACAAAACAATTACGAGACAAAGTTTCTTTCTTCAAAACATCACTTAACAAACTATTCACTTATTATATACGTTAATAGATAAAACAACGCAAGGCATAAAAACCTTTGACAAAATGCATTGTTTGGTAATTGTAATTTGTTTTTTATCAAATGAAGGGACACCCCGACAACTCTCTAACCAGATCCGACACGGATGTTTAGGTTCAGAAGGCTCTGGCTTGGAGCGAAGCGCAGCTTCGCTCCAAGCCAGAGACTTCGATGTTAGGTTTTTTTTTTTTGTATTCAAAAAGCAAGTTTATTTATTAACAATTATACATAAATTTGTAATTTGTTTTTTATCAAATGAAGGGACACCCCGACCAACTCTCTAACCAGATCCGACACGGATGTTTAGGTTCAGAAGGCTCTGGCTTGGAGCGAAGCGCAGCTTCGCTCCAAGCCAGAGACTTCGATGTTAGGTTTTTTTTTTTTTGCATTCAAAAAGCAAGTTCATTTATTAACAATTATACATAAATTTGTAATTTGTTTTTTATCAAATGAAGGGACACCCCGACCAACTCTCTAACCAGATCCGACACGGATGTTTAGGTTCAGAAGGCTCTGGCTTGGAGCGAAGCGCAGCTTCGCTCCAAGCCAGAGACTTCGATGTTAGGTTTTTTTTTTTTTGCATTCAAAAAGCAAGTTCATTTATTAACAATTATACATATAAAATACCCACTTATTTACCCAATATTTTGTCTAATGGCGACCTTGCAAAAGGAATACTTTGGTCATTTAATCAATTGCAAAATGACGGTTTAGCATTCACAACATTTGCTATGTTAAATATTTATAAAATGGATTTTTGTCAAATGATCACTTTTAAAACGATCACTTTAGTAAATGATAAGTTTGTCAAATGATTACTTTTTCAAAAATAATTTGTAAAATGATCATTTGTCATACGTTTTTTGTCAAACATTAGTGAACCTATTTATATTCATCACTATTCCCATAGATTTCAAATTTTAAATCTTCGACTATTCAACTCTGGAATACTGTGGTTGTCGCTCCTAGCACACGACTTTAGATAACGTTTTAAAGTTGGAGGGGTGTTGATGAAACGAGTAATGCTAAAACAATGTGATAATTTTCTTTAAAAAAATTACGACAGGCAGAAAAATAACAGGAGGAGGGTAGGCGTAGAAGTAACACGCAAAATTTTAGTGCTTTCATTTTTATTGATTTAAAATTATATAAATAGTATTTTACTTACATATTAAATGTTTAATTAGCACGTAGTTTCTTCAGCGCTCGCTAGTTAATCACAGTTTCACTTTACTTGAACTTCCATATCACAAAAGTCAGTAATGGATTCATCTGCTAAACTCGCCACTAACATGGATGATTTGACTAACATGTTTGCATCCAGAATGAGTGAGTATGAAGACAAACTTAAAAAAGTCTCTTCAGCCGCAACATCTGGACCCCCAGACGTCTCCTCGCTGTCACGTGAGTTCTCTGAATTCAAATTGCTCATCTGGAGGACGCTGGCTGTGCTCAGGTCGCAAATTGAGCTTCTCTCTCTTGGCCTTGACCGCCACGAGACATTCATGCGCCGGAAGGTGCTGCTCATCCATGGGCAGGCTGAGACGAAGGATGAAGACTTAAAAAAGGTGGTTGTTGAGATTTTATCCAACCAAATGCAGTTGGATGGATTCACAAATGATGACTTGCATGCCTGTCATCGATTAGGCTCCCCACAGGGCAAGCCCAGGCCACTCCTGGTTAGGTTCCATGATCTGCGGAAGAGACAGCTGGTATGGGACTGCAAGTCTTCTCTGAAGGGATCTGGCTTCACTATATCAGAGTTTTTAACAAAGTCGCGACATCAAGTCTTCCTGGCTGCTCGTAACCATTTCGGTATCACTCGATGCTGGTCTTCAGATGGCAAAATACACATTATGCTCCCCAACAAGAGTCGTCGTAAGCTTGAAGTGATGTCGGACCTCCGGAAGCTCATTGCTGAAAATCCAGCTCGTTCGCACGATGAGAGTCTTTCTCGGGATACGATTTCGTCGCAGTCACCATCGCCGCCGCCGGCACCGCCGAAAGGGAGGATCATCAAAGTGAAGGCTAATAGCAAAGGATCAAAACGCGTTAAGTGATGTTTGATACTGTGCCTGTTTCCAACTTTAAGTGTAGTTTCTGAACCTTCTTAACTTGCACGTATTATAGTGGTGTGTTGTTTCGAATTAGAACTTTTATTAGTTTTATTACAGGTAGTTTAGTAAAAAATTTAAGGTTATGCTTGTATGTATATTTGCCGACTTGACATTTGTTTTTGTTTTGTTTTGTTGGTATGAATGAGTTTTTATTTTTACTTTTTAAGGCTTTGGCAATAGTAGCGACTATTAGCGACATTACTATGTTGATGTAGATTTATGGTAATCGCGTAGATCTTCAGATTCACTATTTTGGTTGTAGTCTACTTGATGGTATGGTTTGGTATATATATACATATTATGTTGTATTTTAGTTACATTTTCTATTATTGTTATATATGATGTATATCTGCCTGTGTCTGGAAACTTTAACATTTATTTTGTTCTGTTTTGTGTTAATTCCTATACTGGCGAGCGTCGATTCTACAGTGCTGCTGTGGGATACACACGCATTACTAGTATAAGATTAGTTATAAATATATTTATAGTATATTTATTTATATACCTATTATATATATATTGAATAATATATCTATTGTATCTGTTTTTATTGTATGGCAGACGATGATCTACTCAACTTAGATGACAGTTTCTTTTCCTGTTGTTCTTCCAGTTCCAGTGATGACTTTCACAGCGCTATAAGCAGTGATGATGATGCTTCTCCCCCGTTAAATTTGCATGATCAAATCTCTTTAAAATTTTCAAAATTACGTAATAATTTTAATGTTGTGCATATTAATGCACAGAGCATTACTGCTCATTTCTCCGACATGCTAGCTTCATTTAGCGATGCTCACATTGATGCAGTACTAGTTTCCGAGACCTTTCTCAAACCTTCTCTTCCATCTATTCACTGTTCTCTTCCTGGCTTCAAACTGATTCGTAACGATCGTATTGGCAAGGGTTGTGGTGGTGTGGCTATATATCTGCGGGCTGATATCCCTTATAAGGTCGTTAGTGCCTCTCCAAACCAATACTCCGAATCGCCTGAATATCTGTTCATTGAAGTAATTCTCTGTCACACTAAAGTTCTTCTCGCTGTATACTATTGTCCTTCTCGCACTATAAATTATTTTCCCTCGTTTGAGATTCTACTTAATGATCTGTGTCCCTTGTACGATCATATTCTTATATTGGGTGACTTCAACACGTGTTTACTATTAAATGATGCCCGTACTGATAAACTTCAATCACTTACTTCTTCTATCAATCTTCATATTCTTCCTCTTTCTGCCACTCACCACTTTCCTAACACCACTCCATCTCTTCTTGATCTAATGATAGTATCTTCTCCTAATAACGTTTCCACTCACGGCCAGCTCAATGCCAGTTTCTCATACCATGATCTTATTTTCCTTTCCTATAAAATTCGTCCTCCTAAGCTTAAACCTAAATTTCGTCTCTTACGTAACTTCAAGGACATAAATTTGGAGATGCTGAGGGGCGATGTGTCCAATGTTGATTGGTCGCCTTTATTCTCTGCGGTTTGTGTTGACAATAAGGTAAGCTTTTTTAATGAGACGATTGTCGATCTTTACGACCGCCATGCTCCTATCAAGCGCGTCCGAGTTAAGTATGCACCTGCTCCCTGGCTCACGCAAGACATTAAGGATTTTATGGCTGTTAGGGACAAGGCTAAGCTTAAACTTAAGCGGCAACCAAGCGATGGTAACTTGGCCCGATTCAAATCACTACGTAATCAATGCAATCGTCTGTGTAGAGATGCTAAAAAACGCCACATTCAAGATTCCATAGAAAATAACAGTCCGGCACAGATTTGGAGTTTTCTCAAATCACTTGGTATTGGCAAGTCCTCCTGTAATGATGTCAACATGGTTGACTTGAATGCTCTTAACAGACATTTCTCTCTCCCTCCAGTCACTTTGGACAATCTTGTCAAACTCAACACACTTCAAGAACTTCGCAATTTGCCAGTACCACAGTGCACACCTCTCAACTTTGAAGCGGTTACCGAGTGTGATGTTAGGAAGCATATCCTTTCCATTACTTCCTCTGCCGTGGGGAATGACGATCTGTGCTCACGAATGATTTCTTTAACACTACCAGAACTTTTACCAATTCTCACTCATATTTTTAACCACTCTCTGGTAACGAGTTCTTTTCCCACAGTCTGGAAAAAAGCACACGTCATTCCTCTTCCTAAAACCTCCAATCCGTCTTCCTTCTCTCAGTTCCGTCCAATCTCAATTTTACCCTTCCTATCTAAAGTTCTCGAACACATTGTCCACAAACAACTGGCTTCATTTCTAACAGGCAATAATCTACTAAATACCTACCAATCCGGCTTTCGTCCTGGACATAGTACTGTCTCCGCTCTACTGAAAGTTACGGACGATATTCGTCTTGCTATGGAGAACCAGTCACTCACCATCCTCACTCTCCTTGACTTCAGTAGTGCCTTTAACTCCGTCGACTTTGATGTCCTCCTTGGTATCCTACGCTCTCTTAACATCGCTACTCCTGTAACTGCTTGGTTCGATTCATATCTTCGGGGTCGCTCGCAGTGCGTCCGCACGGACGAGGGTAACTCTGACTGGTGTGATCTTGCTGCGGGTGTACCCCAGGGTGGCGTACTCTCTCCTTTACTCTTCTCTGTTTTTATTAACACAATCACTAACATCTTAACCTCAAATTATCATCTCTATGCAGACGATCTGCAAATTTATCGCCATTTTAATGCAGGTGATGTTGTGGACAGTATTGAGGCGCTCAATGAGGATCTCAGTCGTATCAGCAAGTGGGCTAAGTCGTATGGTCTACTGGTCAATCCATCGAAGTCCCAGACCTTGATTATAGGTAGCAGATACATGTATCATCTACTGCCTGATAACAAAACCATTCCACCTGTTATCTACGACGGGGTCATTATTCCGATCAGTGCATCTGCTAAAAACTTGGGTGTTGTGCTCGATAAGAATTTGTCCTGGGGGCCTTATGTCAACCAGATCAGCAAGAAAGTTCATTTCTCTTTCCATTCCCTGAAGCGTCTCCAAAACTTTTTGCCCTTGAAGACTAAGATTACTCTCGCTCAATCCTTACTCCTTCCTATCATAGATTATGCCGATGTTTGCACGTTGGACGCCACTGAAGAACTTTTCAACAAGTTGGAACGTTTGCAGAATCTCTGTATACGTTTTATCTTTGGCTTACGAAAATATGACAGAATTTCTCACTTCCGGACTGAACTTAGGTGGCTCCCAATACGTGCGCGGAGGGAAATGCACATTCTTTGTTTCCTCTTTAAAGTTCTCAAGAACCCTTCCTCTCCTTCATTCTTACGTGAGCAGTTCGTATTTGTGCGTTCTTCGTCGTATCGTTCGACCAGGTCACATATTAGTACTCTTCTAGAATTTCCTTCAACTCCGCGCAAAACTCAATTTTTCAATTACTCTTTCTCTGTCCATGCAGTGCGCCTGTGGAATAATCTTCCTCCTGCTGCCCGTGAGAGTCAATCCATTACTGTTTTAAAAAACCGTGTTAAAGAACATTATCTGTCTCTTTCATAACTATGCTGTCGTCTACTCATCCGTTATCTTATAAATTTATTTTGTGCTATAATTATGTATATATTTATATACTCATATCTTATATTATTATTAATATGATATATGTGTATAGTATATATATTTGTATGCATATGTATTATTATATATATTCATATTATTGTATAATGTATTTATTTTAGTAATACTTATATACTTATTCGTATTTCATCTATTTATTTTAACATTAATTTTAATGTGTTAATAAGATTTTTCAGTAGCGTATACTTTAGGTACACCTGTCTTCCACTGTTTCAAACTTTCCATGTTTATCGGGTCAGCTGGAAGAAATCTCTTAGAGATAAGTGCGCCCTTTGTACAATTTTTCTATTATTAAGATGTTTTATACTCTGTTGTGTACAATAAAGTGTTAAAAAAAAAAAAAAAAAAAAAATAAATAAAAATTATGGGCTAAAAATTATAAGTTTTCTTAATAAAGAAGTTAGGTATTACCTACTTTGACTCAAGCCGTCGCAGTAGGTACGAAATCCAACCCCTTTAATTATTAGTAATCGCAAACCGTTAATTAGGTAACTAAATCTGACTATCAGGAAAAACCGAAAAACATTTCTATCAATAGTGTTTTCATTCTTTTCTTAAGAGCCTTCCTAGAGCCAACTGGCGCTAAATCAATGTAGGTAAGTTGTAGTTCACATAATTGCGAAAAACGGCAGTTTCTGGCACATTTACACTACAACTTACCTACATTGAATCACGTTACAAATAAGCATTTAAAAATAATATTTATAGCAATAAACAATGTGAACGTAGCTTTTTTAATAAAATTGATTATATTGGAAGATATGATTTTTTTTAAGATTGGCGGCGCTAGTTGGCTCATGTCAGTGCCTTGAACAAAAATATTAACAAAAGTCTTTATAAACAAAATTAAATTGACATAAAAACTATTAACTTCTTCAGAAACCGCATTATGAACGCAAATGATCGCGATTACGAACAAAACTAATGGTAAGAATCCGGGTTATCGTGACGAATTTCGTGGCGGGACTAGATTGACACGAATTTCACTAATAGCTAGCCCACTTCCTAATTCTGAGGGCAAAAGGTCGAACTGTGCTAATCGGGAACAATGGTATCCGTTTTGGTGTCTTCGCAGTTAGGAAACTATCAATTGCACCCATAAAGTTACCGTAAAATGTGTATAAGTAAAAGAACAGAAGTAAAAATAAGTTGGACCCAACGCATAATTCGACATAGGTACCTACTCGAATTTATACGTACCTACCTGAAACGGCTACTTATCTAATTCAGAGAAATTGTAGTGTAGCCTTTTTGTTTGTTTTTCTTCTGCCTTAATTATTAAACACTGGCTGCTGCCCGCGACTTCGTCTGCGCAGGTTTATATATTATAGCCTATGTATTATTCTGATGTATGAGGTATCATTCATCATTGTAAAGTTTCAATAAAATCCATTTCCATCCAAGCAACAAACATCCACCCATCCATTCATTCATCCATACAAACTTTTGCGTTTATAATATTAGTAGGATATGATACACACATAACTTCTCTTAAAACTCGTTTTGTAATTTTCAGACTTCGTTAAAAACATTAAGTTAGAAAAGGAGTGGTGGTTTAAACCGTAGAATAACTTTTGATCACTTTTATGGCTAACAGCGTTCGTTTGCCAAAGCAATATGTTAGTAAAATTAAATTACCTCTGACATGCGCTGTCAATTCTAACATACCAGCCTAGATTCATAATATGTCATTTATTTATCTATCGGTATTTTTACATTGCACTTATTTAATTACCAACTACAACAGTGCCGTATTGCGAGCATGCCGATCGACACCGATATGATATTTATGGTGATATAAAGTCATCAGGCGTTTTGTGGAACGATTTGAGGTTTCAGGTCAATCGCAATTCGTTGAGTAACGTTGGATAATAGGTTTATAAGATTTGGGTTGTTAGCAAACATTTATTTGGGTAAACGAATCGATCGATAAACTTATTGGCTCCTTCCGCTACGTCGATGCTACGATCAAATGCATACTATACAGTATGTCCTAGTATTCATTTGACAAATTAAAATTGGTAGTCATGATAAACATTAACAGCCTTACTTATAATCGATGATTAAAATTAATACCTTGTTTAACAATTGTTTAAAAAAATGTTTACTTATAAACACTATTTAAAGTTAATCAACTCCTGAAGAACTGAGTAGCTGTCAGTTTAAACAACGTCGTATGCTTAATTAACAAAATGGCTGACCGAATTCGGAACAGCTGACTCCATTTGATACTGCTGATAATTACCCCAATTTAGGCCAATTTTTTTTTTAATTCATTCAGAAGTGTTACCGTGCCTACATATTTTTTGGTGTTTAAAATGACGATTAGCTAATCACTGCTTAAATAACGTTTATAAGTAAAAAAATGTTAATCACTTATTAAGAGTTTAAATAATGATTAGTTAATATGTTGCTCAGCTTGATTAGTTTTTTTTTTTATAAGTAAGAGGGAATATTGGTAAGGTTTTTAGTAAATCAAAACTGCAAAAAAATTAACTAAGTACGTCACAAGTCACACAATGACCTTAGAAATAATAATAATTACCATTGGGTCAAATTCCAGTGAAAGAAACCATTCCAAAAATGATAAGCAGTTGAATTTATTGTAAATATTTATTTTTATTTTTCCTCAAAGTGTTTAATTTATTTAAACGCTGACCAGAATTAATGTATGTCACAAGCTTACCCAACCATCCACTTAATTTAGTCGAATTAATTCAAGGTTACCCTGTATAATCTGGGGGCCTAGCACGCACAGCATTGGCGATCGACGTATCCTGCTGAGTTGTCAAAATGTCAAATACCTTGTAATAATACGCAGGGTGCTGTGCCGCGTCGATTTTTACTAGCCGTCAATGTCAGATTTTTGGCGAATATTAGTACAAAAATTTCGTTCGCGCAGGCTTTGACAGAACAAAAAGGGCCAGCCGGCTAGCCCCCCTGATCGCTAGTAGATAGGTATTTTTTTAAATAGATTTTACGCTGTTTTGTGATTTTGATGATGATGACGTGTTCCTATGACTCCCAGGTTAAAGGAGCTAAGGATCGCCGATGTATTCTTCCACTTTTCCCTGTCCTGCGCCGCCTCCGTCACCTCCTCCCAAGTGAGTCCAACTCTCTTCAGCTCGGCTGTCACCGACCTTCGCCAGCTGTGTACAGGACGACCTGGCCTCCTCCTGCCGCCGGGCTTCCACTCAAAAGCGACCCGAGCCGTATTTCCGTCTTACCTTAGTAGTGTGTTTTGTGATTTTAGTTCTTATAAATCTTTAAACTTTTGAAGGCCTATTACTGAGGTAAAAAGGTAATTAGTGATGTCTTAAAAAGTTAAAGAGTGATATTTCGAAGGCCTATTTTAATAGGCTAGTCCTAAAAGGACTCGCTAGGCTTAAATTTAGGACTAAAAGTCCAAAGTCTTTTGCAGCACTAACTCAAGGGGCTGTTCTATAAAAAATAAACATTGTAGCTGTTAGCCTAAGTTTTGACCTCACCTTCCATTAAGGGCCTTCCATTTAAAAAATAGTATTTATCGTAGTAAACATTTTGTACATAGCTTTTTTAATAAAATTGATTATATTGGAAAATATTATTTTTTTAAGATTGGCGGCGCTAGTTGGCTCATGGAAGGCTCTTAAACCGTGTTTTATCACTTTCACACTTCGTTAAAAACATTATGTTAGGAAAGGACAGTGGCTTTAACTTTTAGTTGGCTTTTAAATTCGAAAACGTTTTTATCGATACATACAAATAGCGTCTTTTTACACGATGCGATTTATTTTCGAGTCAAAATTGTTACTGGATTTAGACGACGTTTACCTAAATCCAATTCAATATCTTATAAGTTTATGGGGAATAAAATATATTTTCGTAACATTTAATTTAAAAAAAAAACAGGATGAATTCCCTAAAACTGAAGACCTTCATTTACACCTTGGATTCACGTGTCTCTTGCACGCGGAAGCAAAGTAAAAGATTGTTTGTAGACCAGGAGTAGACTGCTTTATTTTTGTCTTATAAAAGTTTTGGGGGGAGGCCTTTGCCCAGCAGTGGGACATTACAGGCTACTATTAAATTAATTAAATTAAAAGTTTTGGGTGTTTTGCAATGATTTCGTAGGAGTTGGTCTATTAAGTTCTAATAATAATTTACTTTATATTTGAAGAAGAAATGTCGTCTCTCTCTTGTATTGCTGTGCCTAAACAAGGTCCATAAAGAACATTGTAACATTTTAATGTTAAGTATGTGAACATCTGTATTATAACTTATGGAATGCAATAAATATATTGAGTATTGAGTATTAAGCGTTTCGTTCTATAGGCGCGATGCTCCGTGAATGATTCGATTTAGTCGCAATTCGTCTAAGTCGCTTTTCGTCTAAACGCCAGAAAATACAGCCATAATTTGATTTTGTCACATTTTAATTGCATAATAATGAATGACTGTCATTGCATGATTGAATTTGGTTCGTCATCGTCATCGGCCTATTTTTATGTCCCTACTGTTAGAACACATACTTTCGTCTACATCGAGGGAGCTCGGGCCATGATCCACCACGCGGGCCCAACCACCGACACCATCGTCACACCGTTCAATTGAGTTTGATTGCTGTCAGGTCCTAAATTAAAATTGTCGACTGTTTTGCAATCGATAACTTCATAACCCGCTCCTCTAAAATTCTCGAAATCTTAAAAAGTGCATAAGGTACAAAATATGAAAAATTAAGATTATTAAGCAAATATAATTTAATAAGGAAAATACAAAGAAACAACAATCTATCATTATTAAGTGTATTTTTAGCTCAATTCCTTGATATTTGATTATCAATATTGACAATTCTAAAGGAACTGATAATGACACGCGTAAGTAGAAAAAAACAGGAACATTACCGTATTTGGCCGATCACAGCTAGCCCAAAATAAGGCAGCTGGCTCCCGTGCTATTTCTCACGAAACTCAGTTCTAACGGAGTTGGGACAAAATGGTCGCCGTGTTCGGTTTCCTACAGACTTCCGTAAACATCAAGGTACCGTCGCCAGATGGAACCAATTGGTTATACGCCGCTTCACACCATGGAAATAGCTATGCGTTTTTCAGGGGATCAAAGGTCATTAGGAATTGCTTGAAAAGCGCGCGATTCTACGTTAGCGTTTCGTTTGAGGAAATTTTAATTTACAGTTGCTTTTTATTGTAATTAAAAGGGTACATATAGGTAGGTAGCTACCTACATAACGTTGAAGGGAAAATGTAGGTATGGACAACAGCAGATCGATGGTAACACTGGCAGTACGAATTCAACTCTTATGACGCAGATAATAAGAACGGTCCAAAGTCTAAAGTGTTACACTTGATCTGCTGTTAGGAAGGAAATGGTACAAACGCTGAGTAGGTACAAAAAGTGGCAAACAAACTTTTAGCATCACATCTTTTATAAAAGAATTAGAATTTAATTTTTTAATACGTAAGTAACTAAATATGTAACTACATAATTGTTATTAACTAACTTTATAATATTATCTAATAAGCTCTTACCAGGAAATTTTTAAATTTCTTTCAATAAACTTTTCTTCTCTCATTTTAGCTGAAGTATTGAAATTGAAACAAATTGGTAATGTCGAGTATATATTTTCCTACAAACTGGTCTACAAAATACTTACAGATGAATAGTGAAAATTACATACAAGTAGGTACGTTCTTCTCACATCTACCCCTCTTGCTTCTAATTTGGGGGTCGTAGAGTTGTCACCCAATACAAAATGTTATCGTAGCATATAGGTACGTTGAAACCTCATCGATGCTGATAATCAAACGTTACTGTAAATCAAACAAAAAATCTAGAATTAGTACAATAGATAACGCTTATATGTGATTCTATCGTGACTGCCAAATATAATCCTAAATCGAATGTCTCTGTTGTTCGTTGCTGTTATTCATGAACGTGATTTAAAGTTACGCCACCGTTTAGCCACCCCGTCCCTTTCTATCTTAACCTTTTTTAACGAAGCGTGAAATTAGCAACACAATTTAAAGGGAGTGAGGTTTAACTAGGTTTATGAATAACAGCAATTATGGTTATACCTATATCTCGTAAGGTGCTGGGCACATATGGACGAGACATGCAAAAGATCGGGATACATGGCAAAGTATGGAGGAGACCTTAATCCACAAAAGTGGGTGCCCAAGGATTAAGAAAGAATTACCTATACCGGAGAACACATGATTTTAGAGATTCTATGGTACTGTCACCATGCCTATTACTTACCTACTTAATATTTAATTTGCAGGCAAGTACAAAAAATTTCGACGTAATATGCCAAAGTTAATTTGGGAAAATATTAGTTTAATTTCAATGGAAATAATTGTATCTATACCGCAGCCCAAATCAAGTGTCTTATTTTGTAAACAAATATGATCGTCTAATTTCCTGTTGTGGTGTAAAACTGAAGGAACTGATTGATTGAACTTGTTCATCACTGTGAAAATAAAGTAATCCGATCTAATAATGTATAAATAACTATGCAATAACCACAGAATAGCTTAAAATGTTAGCGAGGGAGGGCAGTTTTTGTTTACAAAATAAGACACCTGATTTGGGCCTCGGTTTACTTATATAATTTTTTGCATAATATAGAATAAGTATAGATTAAAAATGTAAATATTAGATAATAATGTAAGCATTAGTCATAACGAAATTGGGAATAAAGGTTATAATAATAATATCTCGTAAGAATTAGGGACGCCGCTTAGAAATGATTAAAATTAGCGTGCCACACTCCATATTGCACACGAATAACATTATCTTTTGTTGAAGTGGTTTATCTGTCGAAACTGATGGTCTAAATACGAGTTTTGATATTTTCTTGCATATGCGCTATGCGAAACGAAAATCTAAATGATTTTAATCTAGATAATTTTATCTCCATATTCTCGTCCCTCAGACGAGAATATGGAGACAAAATTCACGATCTGGATACGAATCACGATGGCTCTGTTGGAATAGAGCGTGCCACGGAATGGCGAGGTCCCGGGTTCGAATCCCGGTCGTGATGAAATTTTTTCTCCATTTATCATCTAAATACGAATATTGTAAAAAGAGTCAATTGTTCAATTACCTAAAGAAAATTATACTGTCAAGTATCTTCTATTTTCTCGGAAACCTATAGTATTGTATTTTAGCAATAGTAATTTTAAGGTAAGTAGGTACTTACTAATACCGATCAGGTGTCAACACGTATTGCGATAACATTCTTTTCTGACGTCACGTGCCTCTTCACAACCTTAACCTGAAACAAATGTAAAAAGATTATAATTATGTCATAGAGTACCAGGTATTTACATGTCCGAAACAATTTAAATTAATCTGTTGTCTTGTTATATCGACAGCATTCTACTCGTGGCTGCAATGCTGTCGAAATATCGAGACATGATAATAATAAAAAATGAATAAATGAATATTTAACACGGTATTTCCCGTTTTTTAACCGACTTTCAAAAAAAAGGAGGAGGTTATATCTAATTAATATCCTACCTCATCATCATCAGTCTATTTATATTGCCCCACTGCTCGGGCACAGACCTTCCCTTACATCGAGGGAGCTCGGGCCATGATCCACCACGCGGGCCCAGTGCGGGTTGGCGGATTTCACATGCCTTAGATTTTTTTCTTCTTCTACGACATGCAGGTTTTCCTTCACCGTCTTTGAGAGCACTCGGTAAATGTACGTAAGTTTTTCCGTCGAAAAAACCAAGGATAACTCATTGGTACATGGCTGCCCTAGCTGGGAATCGACCCTGGGACCTCCATATTGCAAGTCCATTGACCCAACCACTGAGCCACCGAGCTCCTACCTACTTACTTGCAATACCTAAAAAGATATTATTCTAATTACTACCTACTCTATTATGCAATATTTAGTTAAATAAACGAGCTTTTGAATATTTCTACATCCCAAAACAGAAACAATATGAAAGTTACAGGTGAAAGCACTCTGATGTCAAAGTCCTGTAACGACATACCTATAAGCAGTACTGTTTCACGGCTGTCTCAATGCACGTCTGAAATTGCTACGTGATTCGACAGCGAGTAAATAAGTATAAGATCAAGTGCGAATAAAACTCTTACAGCTATGGGTTCCGTACACGAAGCAATTGTGACAATTGCAAATTTAAATATTATGAACTAGGTTTAAGAACAGTGTTACTATGCTGCTCTTTGCGCTCACATCACCCAGCCATGTGATTTGAAATATAATTTTATTAATCAATGTGTACAAACATATAATATGTAAGAAACGTGACGTAACCAAGTGTTCCATAGTGTACCTAAGGCCGAATAAATGAGTATAGTATAGAGTATAGGTCAAAGTAAAATGGATAATGCCATGAAGACTTTGTTACGATGCTGTCTCTTTTGATGGCATCTTGTAGTTGGGCGCCAAAATTAAAAAAAAAGTCTTATGCATAAAAGAATTAGTAAAATAGAAATAGGTTGTAACGGTTCCTCTTGATTGTAACAACTTGGTCTGAATTTACTGAAGGAACATTTGACAATGGAAAACGCAAGCGTATCGTATAATATAAAAAAACAACATAGGTTTTCTTTAATACAGAACAGGAACCTAGCCAAATGTGTTTTCGAATTTCGTTAGCTAGTGGAATAAAAAAAAATATGAGACTGACATTTGCTTTTCGTTAGCATATATCAATTCCATTTTTCTTTAAATTGTACTATTAGCGTTAACGAAAGTCGAAACCACTTGGCTATGGGAACAGAAAACGTTTCAGCAATCCCAGAGCAGGAGACCCCTTGCCCTTGAAAAGCAGGAAGTCGGCCATCGAGGAGGGTTAGGTTAGGTTAGGTTATATTAGGTTAGGTTACATTATACATATTGTAGTGCGTAAAAATGGCAGAGCTTTTCTTAAAATTTGCCACATCAGGTTGTAATTTTGATTTAAGTAAGTACCTATCTAATCCAGTGTGTAGTAGATACCTAATAAATGCATTTTCTATCATTAGGTAAGTAATCAAATATTTCTATTCTATTTTTATTTGAATGGCTTCTACTCTTATTCAAATTAAAAGTCCAATGGAAGCAGTTGGAGGAGGCCTATGCCAAAAGGCACACCGAACTGAGAGATATTTTGTAAACAAATCTATGAGTTCATACGTTCGGAAATAAATGGCTTTATTATTATTATTATTTCTACTCTTATTCAAGAGATAATTTCACCAATGTCAAGTTAATCAAATATTTCATTATTAGAAATATTCTATTTGACAAACGGAATCCCAATAAAAAGACAACAAAGTTCTCCACAAGGTGAATCCAATGTTAATCCCTGAGGAATTTTCCGACTTCTCGAGTATTGGAAATCGAAGGTGGTGTCGTGGAAACTTCATTAGGCTTTGTTTACTGTTTTACGACGTTTCTTGTTCCATTTCGTTCAGAGTTGGATGACTTTGAACTTAGTACTACAGGGTAAAGGCCTCTATATCACCATCCAGCCTAGATATGCTGTCCACCAATACTTATATTTTTCTGGCTACAACCAGTTATACCTACCTACTTAAATAAAATGTATAAATAAATATTACTCATCCTAAAAAGTATTATAAATAGTTTTATATACACATATATTAATATATTATGCTATAGATATTATGCAGCGGTTTGTGTGAGGATATCAGCATCTGGACAAACATCTCAAGTTTTAAGATGCTGGTGGCCAATCAAAATAATGTATTATTATAACAGTAATGTATTAAATAAAAAAAATTAAAAAATAAACAAATATTCAAATTCAAATATAATTGTAATTTAAATCAAATATTTTACGACATTGCGCAAATACTTGTCAGGGAAAAATAATTCATGAATAAAGAACGTAGTACCTAAATACACATATATATTTAATTAAATAAACGTTGAAAATATTATACAGGGTGTAACGTAAAGGGTATATGAAGCCGAAGGGATGGTGTTCAGTATCGGTAACTGAACAACTTTTGTTCTACGACTTTTCGAATAAAAAATAAAAGTAAATTAATGTCTCATACAAATCGATCAGCTGACCGGGGCGAAATGTATGAAAAGTCAAAAAATAAATTCGCGAATATCGAAAAGTCGTAGAACAAAAGTTGTTAAGTTACCGATACTGAACACCCTCCCTTCGGCTTCACTATACCCTTTACGTTACACCCTGAATACCTACCTGTTGGAAAAGTCATTGTTTTAAGAAGTTAGTGAGTGTGAAATGAAACTGTCACGAGTGTATTTTATTTTCAAAAACATTACTAGTTTTTTGATGGTTAAAATCATCATCCCTTTTCGACAAAACTAACTTTATATGGTTAGTATGGAAATAGTAAGATGTGACATCGCTTCTTACTTGAGTTCTGATTTTCAAATGCCTGCCACTAATTTATATTTTGACTTATATTTCAATTCTGTAGGCACTATTTGATATTACCTAACATCCGGATTATTATCACGCATTATTATTAACAAGAGTTAGAAACCTACACCAAAACAATAAAAAAGTAAATAAATATGGTTTGATCCCCGTATATTGCTTCCTTAGAGCATTTTAGATTAGATAGATTTCTTTACGATTTTATCCTTCACTGCAGGGTTACTCTCACCTCTTATAGCGATCCAGTTTAGGTTCATAAACAAAAGCAAATCGCTATTTGTATGAATGACGTTTGACGCTATAAGAGGTGAGAGTAAGCCTGCTGATGTTGTTGCGAAGAGTGAAAAGCAATTACACTTGGCTCTCTTGTGAAAAAAAAGGATATGGGAAGCTAATTTCCGGGAGAAATAGTCTGGTGCACTGGTACAGACGCAGTACATGAAATTACACATACCTAGCCAAACCCTTTGTGCAAAATTATACCTTCACAATATGTTTTTAATATTGCATATCATGGGCCAAACGAAATAATTTTTTTTTTGTAATTACAAACTTATATTTGCAGTTGACGCCTTGTATGTCGATGTATGATGTTATCAGTTTCGAAAACGTAAAAATAAGTTTGTCCCTAAATCTAGTTTATCTTTTCGTTAGAGCAAATGTTATGGTGAAGTTGCACGGGACCCACGGTGCGCGAGTTCGACAGCCGACTCGCGCTTGGCCGGTTTTTTATTTCTAGATAGGTATATTAATTAATCTACACAATAGACTTGCAATAAACTATACTAATTATGATCATTTAAATCATTCGGAATCATTGACAAAGTGTCTATGTGACTTAATGGCCTGCGACTGCGATAAAACCTCCATCTGCTTTCCGATAAATCCAACAGATATTGTTTTATTAGTGCCTCCATCCAAAATGCTCTACGTATCTTCATAACAAAAGCCGGAGCGTTGGTAAACTACGAGTGGGTTCGATTAAAAAAGTTTCCTCTGGGAAATCCGAGTTCAAGGTGAGAGGGATCCAGTGTATTGCTTTTCTCTATCAAGTGGGTGTATCGGAGGTGTGTCAGGAATCAGTACTGTCTGTGGGCACTTCTGTTTACGAAATATACCACGTCTATCTAGAATTCTAGAATAAAATATTTTGCGGCTCAGACGCAAAACGACAACTTCGCAAAATGTCTGACGCAAAACATTATAATGTTAATTTCGCAAAATGTTCCTTTCTCAAAATAGCATATATCCCTTTCGCAAAAATTACCCCTTTCTCCTTGGCTTGTATACCGAAGCCCAAATAAAGGTGCCTTAATTTGTAAACAAAAGCTACTAACATTTTAAGCTTTTCTGTGATTATTGCATAGTTATTTTCACATTATTGGATCGGATCACTTTATTTTCACAATGATGAACAGGTTCAATCAATCAGTTCCTTCAGTGTGAAATGAAATGAAATTCGTTTATTCGTTCGAGAGTAACACATTAGATCTTAAGATAACGTTATATCACAACAGATAATTAGACGATCATTTATTTGTTTACAAAATAAAACACTTTGGGCTTCGGTATAGGTATGTATCTAATATGCTATCTGGTTTTCAAAAATCTATAAAAAAAATAAAAAAAAAAGTTTTTTAGGTGAGTAAAGGTAGTTTGGACGTTGACTGTCCCATTTGGCTTACGAATTTTGTACTTGCGACTTGGCTGGCTATGCATTTATGGTGGTAGCTACCTAAATGGTACGACTGTCTGTGTAGGTTCAAGTTTCTGTAATGTTATTTGTTTATTTTATTAATGGACTCGACTGTTCGTCATTTGCCAATGTCATGTTACATAAAATTCAATATACTTATTCAATAGTCTTATAGGTATCTTCCTCCAGGGGAGTCGCAGTAGCGTCTTCACCCTGGGTAGCCGCGTCTTCATGTCTTCATCCAGAGGAGTCGCCGTAGCGTCATCACTCTGGACGAAGCAGTTCGACAGTCACGTTCACTCCCGAGCTTGTAGCGGGGAACTCTTGATAAAAGCTTGAAACTTCAGATCTTGCATAAATAATCCAATAACTTCACCGTACTGTCATTCGCGAACATTTTCTGATTAATTTAACGTGATATTAAACACAAAATAGCCCGTGTAGACATTAAAAGGAAAATTATCAAATAATTTTGCAACCATCGTTTCCCGCCATTTTCAAGAGAACCCTTTGTGTAATGTAATGTTCATTTATGATAACAGGGTGCCATTTGTGTTTGGTCAAAGTGGAATAAGCCCACACATCCATCCGTCCACAGAATAAACCAATCTCATATCCATTCTTGTTGTAGGAGATAATGAAATTTTTAATACACATGTCCAGAGGCAAACAACCTTTTATATTTTAACAAGATAAAATACCATTACGAAAGGGTTATGCGACTTAATTGGAAAAACAAAGGGTCAATGACTTTCACGACTGTAAAATAAATTATATTATCGAGTTACAATAAGTAGCATCCAAATCTCATCAAATGTAACTTAAGGGTCTACTCTACGCAATAGGCAATACGGCATGATTTGCAATGGGTTTGTTTCGTTTGATGTGCTGTCACAGTATATACCTAGGTAAAAAATCTCATATTTGTAGTATTTTTTTGCAAACGTTGACACGCACATTTCAAATTGGATTCCATATATGAGTTATATGATTTTTATCCGACTCCCACAAGGTAGGTAGATGAAATGTTTTACTGGCGTAGGTAGGTAGGTAAGGTACCTACAGCTTTTCTAAAGGAAATACTTGACTAATTGTCTTAAGTAGGTACTAATTTGTATTTACCGGTGATATAATTACTTACATATTATTTTTACTGTTTATTTAGGTAATGTTTAGACTAAACTAGGTATCTTTTTACTAGTGAAATATCCTCCAAGAAAGGGTAAAGATTGTTTTATGAAAAATTAAATAACCTCCAATAAGGACGTGTTTACATTTTTTTATGAAAAACGCAGAAATAGTCCGCGATTTGGACGAATGTTTGTGACGGGATTTATGAATGGTACCAAAGTTTGTAAACTCATTTGCACCATGGATCGAGATTATAGCTATTAATAGACATCACATCATATAATATGTACCAACTTATCCCCAGTTAAGCTTTGGCTCAGACAACGTCCGGTCGTAGCGGTCATCCGCCTAAATGCATTTATAAATAATTTCAGCGAAATTAGATATAGGAACTCGACAATGAAACGTTTTTTAAACTTTGAACTCGACCATGTTAGCTTTGACTAATCTAGTTTTGATAAGCTAATACTTAAGTAGCAACAAACAAAACATGTTTGCTCGTAGCGAAAAAAAATTGCTAATCATGACTTGGACCGTTGTTTCTGAAAAACTGATTTTGTATCGCGATATCCAACGAAAATCTTTAAACTATGGATTGGGTTTATCAGTAGGTACCTACGTTTTTTGTTAACAATCATTATTAATCAAATATTTAGGCACTTTAGAGAGCTCGGTGGCTCAGTGGTTGTCAATGGACTTGCAATATGGAGGTCCCAAGTTCGATTCCCAGCTGGGTCAGGACCAAATTTTTTGCATCGTAGCACAACGGAAATCACAATGGAAAGTGTCACATTGGAAAAATTGTAGCACAACTGAATTCATAAAGGTATGTACAGATGTGTAAAAGAAAAACACAGCTAAGAGGTAAAAAGAACTGTTGTATTAATAAAAAAGTATGACACGTATTATTTATAGATATCACATTATGTATACAGATATAGCAAAATAGAAATAAAGTAATGAGTTTGACCGATCAATTTGTGTGTAAGGACTTTAATTTTGCCACATTAAACAATCAACGATTACCATTACGACTAATCTTGGTAATATTTAGCAATTAAGGCGTTTAATGGTACTAACTAGCGCCACCAAACTTATGAAAATCATATCTTCTAAAAATTCATTTTTTTGGAAAGTCGAATTATCACTCCCGATACTTAGATAAATACAGTTTTTTTAATAGGTACTCATCTGCAATCTGGGAGATTGAGATAAAGTTATAAAATAGGAATTAGCTAAAAGTGGCCGCTTTTGACAGTTTCAAATTGTATAACTTTATCTCAATCTCCCAGACTGCAGATGAGTATTAAAAAAAGTATTTATATATAAAAGCATCTTTCTGCTGACGTCAAAGGCATCTGAAAATAGAAATTTAATATTAATATACAAAACTAAAATCACTTCAAAAATTACAACTAAACTTGCCGTAAATGGGGTATTCGGTTTTCGTAACTAACATTTTTGACAACGTTTGGTTTAACTGAAAAAAATAGCTTCATAGGTACATTTTGTACACATGATCTGTATGAAAAGTCGATGTTTGCAAAAATTATGAAGTTATCAAACAAAAGTTGTTCAGTTGTGAACGAGGTTACTTTACAAGTATTTTTTTTTGCATCTAAACATAGGACTGCATAAATTATTTTAATGAAAAAGCATTAGTTTAAATTCAGGGTATTAAGACAAAGTTTCTAAGTACAATAAAGGACTGTACATGATGTGTACTCACCTTTAGAAAATTCCGTTGTGACACGTCGCACAATTTCGTGTCACTCGTCGCACAATGGAATAAAAAACTCCACGACCTAACCTAACAAGTTTCAAATTTCGTAAAGTATAATGGAAAACGAATACATGTTAGTGTATTTCAACACTAGATTAAGTAATCTTAAGGTTTTGAAACTCTAAAATTAAAGAAATAGTCACAAAATGCTTCAAATATCTAACAAAAGTCACCAATTTATAATGACACTCTAACAACATCGAACATGTTCTCCCGACTGTCAGAAAAACAACATGGCGGCAGTATCCCGAAGTTGGCCACGGGCCATTCGTCTGTGTTGCCATCCCAAAAAATCAAAATCCAGATGCCAGGCACTGCTCACACTCAAACTATGGTGTCGCACAACTGAATCGCACAACGGAACAAAATTTGGGACGTGCGTAAAATATTAAATATATATGAAATTATTGAGCTTACTGTAATATCAATGACCAAAACCATTACATAATAAACACAATATTATAAAACTACAGGCAAAATAAAGGTGTTATCGTTTTTTTTTTATAAAAGCCAAAAGAAACTACGTAGGTCGGATTAGGGACATTCCAGTTTTCTATAGGGTTGATGAAGACGCACGTTCATTACTTTATTTAAATAAAATTAATTATCAAGGTTTAATTAAATAATTCAAATTATAAATTCACCACTGAGACCAGAATAAATTAAAGTTTCATTACCCATTTTGAATAATCGCAATTAGTATTTTTTAAATATATTTTCTTCACCAACATCAAGAGGGACAGCAAATCAATACAGAATATGTCAAAAATTTGGTCCTGACCCAGCTAGGGCAGCCATGTACCAATGAGTTATCCTCGGTTTTTTCGACGGAAAAACTTACGTACATTTACCGAGTGCTCTCAAAACGGTGAAGGAAAACATCGTGATGAAACCTGCATGTCGCTGAAGAAAAAAAAAAAGTCATGTGAAATCCGCCAACCCGCACCGGGCCCGCGTGGTGGATTATGGCCCCCAGCTCCCTCGATGTAAGGGAAGGTATGTGCCCGAGCAGTGGGGCAATATAAATAGACTGATGATGATGATTTAGGCACTTACTTATCAAAATAACCGAAACTACATTAATTTTAGGGTTAAAGAAACTTAATCATATCTTGAAAGCCTTTATCCTTTAGGTACGAACAATAAATTCTTAATTATTTCAGAGGCATTAAGCAAAGTGTCGACTAAAAGCGAAAACCACGAATTAACTTAAGGCTAAAGTAACTTAATCTCGTCTTAGGCTTTCATCAAAGTTGACGCTGCGTTTTAGTCGAAAATTTACGCAAACACCTCCCGTTATGCAGATGAGGGTGTTGACACTTAACGTTATTTGTATTGGATACTTCAACCCTTCAAGGAAACTGGGTCGCGAGTCTCGCATTCGTAGGTACTGATCTCAGGTTCAACAACATTGTAACTGTCGCGTAAAAGCTCTGACGGATTACCTTTATAAATACCGTAGACAATAACATTTATCGTATGAAATAAAAATCTGTCCCAACGTTTAGGACGCTGTTTCACTAGAAATCGTGAGCTATAGACCAAAGCTAAGCTTTGTCTATTTTCTCCAGAGAGGAGTGGTTAAAGTGGTCTACACTATCTTTGCTAACCGAAGCACAGTAAAGCTAAGAGTTTAAAGAGCTATTTTGCGCAACTTTGCTTTGCCTCGACTTCCATTTATGGTCTGTCGGTTTTTGGCCAAAGTAATTTTTGAGTTTGCGACGCTAGTTAAGGGATGCATAGCTAGGTAGTATTAGCAGAATTGAGCTAAGTTCACCACATTCACGCATTCTTTACCTTTACTTATCCCTCGTAAATAACTTAGCTTCGTCGAACCCTTTTCCACCAGAACTAAGCTATGCTATGAAAATGAAACGATCATATTTGGTTAATATTACAAATCCCTCGCTACGGAGCATAGCACATCTCTGGTGGAAAATCACCCTTATGATATCGTAGAAAAATAGTAAACAAAAGTCAGCGGAGCAACGACCTATATAATTGATAGGTATGTAGTCCTGGTAATTCAGACTCAGACACGATTATTAAACTGTAATCTAGTCAACTGAGAGGGCTGTAAAAGCTTCCATTATCCTTAATAGAAAAGTTCTAGATAAGTAGACTTAAGTTTATCATATCGGGTAAGGAAAGATGAGCATTAAGTACAATGGGAATTAGGAATTATAGTTTCTGTTTTTTTTAATGAACTAATTAATAAAGTATAAAATATGACAGATATTCTGGTTCTATGCTAAATGACATTGCCACATTTCAATGGAGCTTTGCCCCACCTACAAAACTACGTGACCATTTAAGCTGTAGGTACATATCATTTTGTTGGGGACTTATTACAGGTTTCATATTGCATAATCATAATCAGTATAATTTTCTACTACTCTCGCAACTCCTATAGAAGAATAACAAAAACAATGAATAATTCGCTTCGATATCTTACTATTTTCTGAATTCTTAATTAAGCTGTTTTTTTCGACTCGCTTGATGTACAAAACTTCATTTTAAACCAATAATTTTAATAAAAACGGAGATTTTTTTTCATTTATTCGTTATCCTGTACATCATACGGTTGATGGTGGGGCAGAATCTGGCATTGTCATTTAAATTGATGTGACTTGTAGCTCTACTCTTTTTCAGTTTAGAAAACGATAAAGTTAGTAGTATTTTCAGACCTGCGAAATCGTTTAGACGTATTTGGTCTAATTCGCATATGGTCCAACGGCCAAAGAGCGACGACTGTGCCATGTCTGTTGACTCCTTACCTCAATTGAAACACTAATTACCACGTAAGCGAGCGTTACACTCAAGTGAGCTTTAATTTCTCGTTAGGTAGGTACTATTCTAATTGCAAGGACATTACAAGTACAAGCGACATTAGGTAAGTGTTAACCTCTGTGACCTTACATTATAACGGATAATGATAATTGTGGATAAGTTGGTATATCATTAATTTTTGGTCTGAGGATTTGTGATATTTTGAAAGTTTTATTGTATGACAAGTAGGTATATACAGGGTGTAACGTAAAATGTATATGAAGCCGAAGGGAGGGTGTTTAGTATCGGTAACTGAACAACTTTTGTTCTACGACTTTTCGATTTTCGCGAATTTATTTTTTGACTTTTCATACATTTCGTACCGGTCAGCTGGTCGATTTGTATGAGACTTTAATTTATTTTTATTTTTTGTTCGATAAGTCGTAGAACAAAAGTTGTTCAGTTACCGATACTGAACATCCTCCCTTCGGCTTCATATACCCTTTACGTTACACTCTGTATATAACTTATGGAACTGCAAAGATGCTGGCGCGTTACCCGTTCCCAATGTAAGATTGTCCCGTCGCGTCGTATACATATATAGAAACTATTAGCACGACAAAACATAAAAATGCAAATTCACAAATAATAGTCAACGTATGGGATAGTTCGCATTGGCCGGTCGATCAGACATCGAGCACTCGTCTGCATAGTAATTGCAAAACGCGTTCGACTGTGAAAAGTTTTCCGCTGAAGGAAAAAAACTCGCTGAATATGTTGAAAATATTTTTTAAAATGTTTTTAGAGAAAAAATGAGACAGGTTTATTTAATAACCACATTGATGGTTCTCTTGAAAATGGCGGGAAACGACGGTTGCAAAATTATTTAATAATTTTTATTTTATTGTCTACAGTGGTTATTTTGAGATTAATATCACGTTAAATTAATCAGAAATTGTTCGCGAGTGACAGTATGGTGAATTTGTTGGATAATTTGAGCAAGATCTGGGGTTTCAAGCTTTTATCAAGAGTTCCCGCTACAAGCTCGGAAGTGAACGTGACTGTCGAGCTGCTTCGTCCACAGTGATTGACGCTTCTCCTGTGGATGAAGACAAGAAGACGCGGCTACCCAGGGTGATGACGCTACGGCGACTCCCCTGGAGGAAGATAGAAGACTATATTATACATTGAATTTTCTGTAACATGACATTGGCAAATGACGAACTGTTGAGTCCATTAATAAAATAAATAAATAAAAAATAAATAGGTAGGTATCTTTATCTTTTTTACCTGACATAGACACGTAAATAAATGGACTTGGTTTGGTAACCTCCGAGTTACAATCGTCTCAGATGCCGGTGGCTCAGATGCTTCCACAGCCTGGGGTCGGTCTTAAATCATTTCTTTTTTTTCTTGCCGCCTAAAACATAAATACAGGGTGTTAATCTAGTCATTTGAGACGGGCATATTTTTATACAGAGTACATAAAGTTCTATTTATTTTTCACCCGACTGCCCCAGAAGGAGGGCAATGTTTTCTATTTAGTGAACATTAGGTAAGGCAAGTTTGAAACTATCGTTATCAATATCAACACCCTGTATATTGATGTTTCAGCACAAGCAGGTTTTGTTTAAATGCCTAGACGTTTCTGGAATCGTCATCGAGATGTTAAGTATAGTTAACGTGCTTCAGGGTTATACATATATAAATCCAATATTTTTTGTTACCAAAGTACCTACCTAATAGATATGTAGCAGTCAACTGGTTGAAATAGACTATTGATTGAATAGCCTAGCTGTTTAGTTGAACAACGCCATTCACCACACACCTAGTTTTGTAGCTGAACCATTATGACGTTTAATCAATTGTAACAGATGTACCTATATAAGTACTTAATACATAGTCGAAGACAGAGATAAGTATACAGGGTCTCTCAATAAGGTTGAAAGTTTCTCATAAACTACTGGACCGAATTTAATAATTCTTTAACAGTTACATAGTTTTAACTTTTTCTATCAAACGGTGAAAGAATTTTTGCAATAAGTCAAGTAGTTTTTGAGAAAATCTCAACCTTAAAAACTCTCCTGTATACCTTTCTCTGTGTTCCACCGTACCAAGGTCTGTCACGTCTTGACCATTTTACTTTTAGCTTAAACTAGATTTTTTCTCTACACACACAAAGTCACGCCTGTTGTAGGTATAGACAGTAGAATTCCATCTGCTGCGATCCTGACAAACCACTTCACATTCAACAATCACTTCATGCACGCACTTCGGTTTGTAATGATCGCACTTGATCGTTTTCAAAATAAAATGGCTGTTATTCAAAAACGTGATTTAAAATTGCGCCACCGTTTAGCCACTCTGTCCCTTTCTATCTTACCTTTTTTTAACGAAGTGTGAAAGGGACAGCAACACGATTTAATGGAAGTGAGGTTTAATTAGGTTTATGAATAACAGCAAAACAGTTTAATAATGTCATTGGTCTACGTCTCATTGGTCTGCCAACAGAAAGAAGATTGTAGGTAAGTATGGGATTATTTTTCGTCAATCCCAACCTATATTTCTTTCTATTCTATACATATATGGCAACTTCAGACGTAACACTTGCAGTACGATTTTAAATCTTACGACACAGATAAGAACGGTCCAAAGTGTTACACTTGATCTGCTGTTAGCTGTACAATAAAGTATATTTGAATTGAATTGAAAGTATTGCCTACTGGCTAGAAGGGAAGGGTAGGTGGCAAAAGTTGTTATGACAACTCTTTAAGAGCCTTCCATGAGCCAACTAGCGCCGCCAATCTTAAAAAAACAATATCTTCCAATATAATAAATTTTATTAAAAAAGCTATTTACAAAATGTTTATTATGATAAATACTATTTTTTAAATGCTTATTTATAACGTGATTCAATATCGGTAAGTTGTAGTTCGCATAATTGCGAAAAACGGCCGTTTTTGGCACATTTGTGAACTACAACTTAGCTTGTCGCAATTATGCCACGTATTGTATATTGAAAAATAGTATTCATCCTAATAAACATTTTGTAAATAGCTTTTTTAATATAATTTCTTAAATTGGAAGATATTATTTTTTCAAGATTGGCGGCGCTAGTTGGCTCGTGGAAGGCCCTTAATAATTGTTTATATCGAACTATATCTACTGAAGATGACAACGAAATGAAACAAAAATATCCATACTTGATCAAGATTATTATAATTTACTCTTACAATTACCAAAATAGTTACGGAACAAACTAAAATGATAGTATAAATAAATCAAAATAAAATACAAAATATAATCAAGTATCTACTTTCAATACTTTGTTTTAAAAAATAAATTTATTTTAGTTTATTTTTGTCCAAAAAATACATAATAAATTCTAATGAATCAATATATTTTAATGCTTACATAATAAGTAGTAACATATATGCCAATTTCTCTACACGATTAGCCAACCATGAAATACAATTACTTACTTTTCTCTAAAATCTCAATTTCATAATACGATACGACTCGGTAAGTTCTCTATCTTTTTACGATATTTTAATTTAAACCAACAATGATAAGTTTAATATAGCACATTATATGTGAAGCAACTTATATTCGAGTGTTAACTCTTAAAATATCTAATTCTTGTTATAACGTCTAATATTTTTTTTACCGCCATTTTTTTAGTTTTCTCTTTTCATAGGCAATGATTACATTGCATGCGGCCTTCACATATCTTGTCTATGGTTAACGAATCATTTTACAATGGAACATGATTCTTGCTCACAAATACCTGTAGTTCTCTAATGACCGTGTACTACAGCAATACTACTATCCGAATGGCTGTCCTGGATTATCCATGCATCCTTTCTCAACCTTTTAACTTGTCCGGGACAACACTTAAATTGACAAGAAAGCCCGGGTTAAATCACAAAAACGTCATACACTTTCGTGATTTAACTTCAGTTCACTTTAGCCCCCGGTTTAAGTGTAATTCCTAGACGAAAATGTAAAGTGAGATTGACGATGACTTAATTAATTCGGCTATTAATTCGCTGACACGCTTGTACTGTTTCAAAGCATTTGAATCTTGAATCAAACGTTTTGAAGCAATTCAAGCGCCCTTTAGAAAATATCGAGCAAACATGCTTAATCCCGCTTCTGTGTGGAAGAGAGAAAAAGGTTTGAGTTTCGTTATGGTAACTAGATCTTAACTGGTCTCCTAAGACCTAGTTCTCAGGAGTCCAGAGCCGAAACAGGGTCTACAAAAGGCAGGGATAGTCCAAGCCACCATTTTGGATAGTCCGTGTGTGTTTGTCTAGTACGCGTGATTAGCAACAAAGAGACCGGCTCCCGCTCCCGCACCTGTGACTGATCCAGCGACGTACTTGCCCTGGGACGCCTGACCGTTAGCCTGGAAAGAGAACGTGATAATTAGATATCATTCTGTATTGTACGGTCTAACACAGAGTGCACAGGATAGTTTATAAGGTTGATATTATCTCAACAACTACTTGACCTATTGCATGAATTCTTTCACTGTTAGATAGGTAAAAGTTAAAACTATGTAGGTATAAGTAACATAAAATAAAATATTAATTTCGGTCCAGTAGTTTTTGAGAAAATCTCCATCTTATTGAGGCCCCATGTATACTTTAGGCAGTATTCCTCTGTACCTACAGAAAACCTCAAAATTAACACAGATTTTAGATTTTTTTTGTGGTAAAACTCGGCATTGATATGCCGAATTTAGTCCTGTATAAAGAGGTTATCTTACCCCTTATTTTATTAAGCTGAGATCTTATTCTAAGCAGGCACAAAAACTACCGTATAATAAATACAATAAATGAATAATAAAATAGTGGCCAAGTTTGATAAAGCAGTTACCAAATGTTCGACGGCGCCACCTTTCCAATTTTGGTAAAACTACATGAACCAATATTCCACCAAAACTATTGTGGAGTTGAGTGGCGCTAGTAGTCAACTATTACGCCGCTGGTAAAAATTATGTTGACCAATGGAATGGTGCTGATAATAGCGTATGTATATTTACACAGAAGCCGGATTTGGCGGTGATAATTAAATTTGATAAGTAAAGTTCAAAGGTCAAATGATTTTTAAATTACTAGGATAAATAAATTACTAAATGTCAAGGAAAGAAACGATTTCGAGTCTATATCTATATCGTGAGTACTCTTTAATTTACTATAGGTATTTTACTCTTTAATTAACAATTTAACTCATATACTTACTAAATGAAGCTTGTTTCCATTAGTTTGGCATTTATTAGTTGTCCATCATATTCAAAAGTATAGGTAATATTATCTCATTATTAATATATAAAATATTATTCTCGAAGATTCCAACTAAGTGAACTAGGAGCGGTCACTAAAGGTGGCCTTGAATTCATTCGACAAAATTAAATGGATGGTTAGGCTTGTGACATACGTATGTATAATGTACTTCTGCACAGCGTAAGTAAATTAGACCATTTGGGGAAAAAGAAATTATTTACAATAAATTTAACTATCAAAAAATATTAATTTGATGTGCATCGTTACTGTGCTTTGGAGTTTTTCACATTTTAGGGTATTTTTAATTTTTTGCAACGATTTCTTTCACTGGAATTTGACCTCATTTCTAAGGTGTGACTTGTGACGTACCTACTTAGTTCATTTTTTTTTGCAGATTTGATTTAAAAAAGAGCCTTACCAATTCCATATTTATCATGAGTACAACTCCCAGTTTCAATTTGTCGAATGAATTCAAGGACACCCTGTACATAGATTAAGTAAATGATATGTCAGGGAATACATAGTCAATTCTAATTAAGTACTCATACTTTCATGATTCCTGGGTAAATTCATTTCTAAACTTTCAAATTTACCCACAGTTAGTTACAACTACATGTATACTAGTAACAATTATTAAGCTAGCTGGATCTGAATACTTTTATAAATCAAAATAATTACATAAAGAAGAAAAAAAACACAAATAGGAAAAAAAGGTTTTATTAAAAAATAAAACTGCATAACAAACAGTAAGCCAAGTTTTGTTAGTAGCAACAACATATTTATTACAAACAAACAAACAACAAATCATGCAACTGTAACTACATTCTACTTACATTTAATTCATTTCAGAAGCTACACATAAGGTTAAGTCGTTTAAACTACTGTTTCTAGCTATACCGAAGCCCAAATCAAGTGTCTTATTTTGTAAACAAAAACTACCCTACTCTACTAACATTTTAAGCTGTTCTGTGATTATTGCATAGTTATTTTCACATTATTAGATCGGATTACTTTATTTTCACAATGATGAACTGGTTCGATCACTCAGTTCCTTCAGTGTTTCATCGCAACAGGTAATTAGACGATCACATTTGTTTACAAAATAAGACACTTGATTTGGGCTGCGGTATAAGTACATAGGACAAACACAATACAATATACTAGGCCATAGTCCGAACTATTTGAAACTGAATCGATGTTCCATGATTTCAGTACGGTTAAAATAACTCGGAGTATGACGACCGTTGGGGTGTTACACTAATATAAATTGGACTACAAAATCATGCAAATTATTCATTAGAACTTGGCATGATACACTTCGTGTACCTGCCTAAACCGAAGCCCAAATCAAGTGTCTTATTTTGTAAACTAAAACTACCCTACTAACATTTTAAGCTATTCTGTGATTATTGCATAGTTATTTTCACATTATTAGATCGGATTACTTTATTTTTACAATGATGAACAGGTTCGATCAATCGGTTCCTTCAGTGTTACACCACAAACAGGTAATTAGACCATATTTGTTTAGAAAATAAGACACTTGATTTGGGCTGCGGTATAATTGACTGTATTTTGGTATAATATAAAATGATTATCTGTTTGATTTCAATATCATTAAATAGTCCGTGTTTGTAAAACATCCCAACAAACAAAAAATAAATCATGCTTACGAAATAGGTTACAAAATAAATTGTTAATTCTACTAACAAAAACGACTACAATAATAATGTTTAGTTTGATGATGATTTTTAGGAATGTAGGTAAACATATAAATGAAGTATTATCATCTGAGAAAGGCACCTGAGTCCTGAGGTCATTTAATCTTACTTGTCGATTAGAGAGTGTAGCACGCTATAATATATCCAAGCGATGCATCCCGCTCACTCTTACGCGATGTAGCATAAGAGTGACAGTTACGTTTAGGATTAGATGACATAATGACATCTATTAATCGCTGTACAGTGTATTCCTTTTTATAACAAAGGCACACAAGCCACCAGATGGTAAGCGGTCATCGTCGCCTAAAGACTCCTGCAACACCCGAGACAGCTGGTTCGATGATGACCCAGAAGAACTCTCACGTTTGTCTCTAAGAATTACATTTACCTAACATTATAAGAGATTATTTTCGGTTTCGCTTTGTAAGACTAAATACGCAAGAAACTGCTTTATTACAAGGGCGTGCGATAAATATAACAGATCAGATGGACATATTCTGCAGTCAAAAGCGTAATTGCTAGGTTTGATTTGGCAAACGAAGCGACTTATTGTTTTAGACTCAATGTAGTTCATGTTATTTGTGAAAACTTCACTGGCTGTATCGTTTAGTTGTACAATCTATATGTGTGGTTTTAGCTGTATGTTTTCCCAATAAAATAAATTATATTCAGTATTTACCCCCACTTGCAATATGAGATAACTCTCGAGTTAGCGACTTAACCGAGCAAAATGTATGGAGTTTTCTCCGGTTAAGTACTTAATCTCGATATTGCAAGAGACCCTTAGTATTTCAACAAACTTTTGAACAAACTATTCGTGCATGTTATTATGTAGACGAAGCTTAAAAACACAAGTTTGAAGCGAGTCCAATGTCTTCAAACACCCAGGTGCCTTCCAAAGATAAAACAGGAAGTTAATTATTATATGTTGCATTTGTTTTAATATGCATGAGATTTGACAAAGTTTGATTTTGCGGCGGCCAGGGACGGAATAGAACCAGCAACGTATTTGCCTCGCACTGCGAGTCCGTTAGCCTATTGTCCATAGATTAGAAAGAAGAAATCATGCGTATTTTTTTAATGTTGTCAAAAATACACAGATCCGATCCAGTTTAGATGCGATGCGACGTAAAACAGCGTTGGTGCAATGGAGATGCGTAGTGGGAAAGAAAAATAACACGCATTAGTATAAATTCTACTACTATTTTCTACAACTATGCGACAAAATACAAAACGCACACAAAGCCATTACTGCTACAAAGATGGTACGTACGTGTATGAAGTAAACGATGACTGCAAAGTAGGTATGGAATGTCGCATCTGCGCTCCTTCACAAACCTGCTGCTTATCTATGTTTTCCTGGTTACTTACGTTTGCTCCTGTATTGACTCCTGCCTAATTCACAATCCTATAGCGATAATTATTCACAAGTCTCATTCCTAATAGGAATCTCATAGGTTCATTATTTTAGAATTTAAATTCCTTACTCTCTTTTGTGCTTGATGGAAACCTGTATAGAACACGGCCTTAGCTTCTTCAATTTATGTTAGCCTAGTACTTCTGACGCATACCTGCATTGTAGTGATTGCAGACAGCCGTCGTAGTAGATCCATTTTATGACTCCTTCATTTCGTGCTGCCTTAGTACTCAATTAACCAAGTATTATGTATAACGTAGCTTTTGAAAAACTTTTTGGGGCATAACGGGATCCCACCACCTATATGAACTCCTGATACTGACCTTGGCGCGCTTAATCAGCTCCTGTTGAGCAGCCCCAAGGTTTTCTGGCTTGCCAGCCCATGCGCGGAGTACAGACGCCTGGAGAGCACGCCCGTAGCTGAAGGTCAGGGTCCATGGCCTCTTCAGCTCCACTGTGTTGATAGCGTTCAGGTTGACTGAAGCCTCCTCCTCGGACTGGCCTCCAGAGAGGAATGTGACGCCTGGAAAGGGGTAGAAGACGTTAGTTGAAGATAGCCAAAGGGAAACTTTGAAAAGGTAGACATAAGGAGTACGTCTAGATAATAATATCATCGACAATATGAAAGAGCTAATGCTTCGATAGTTTGGGTAAGTGAAACGAATGTGTGAAAAACAACTGACACAATAGGTACAAGACGCTAAAGTGAGAGGTAGAAGAAGGCCAAGAAGGTCTAGACTGACTTGCATTGATGAAGAAGAGAATGCCTCAGTTAGATAACAAGAACACAGATTTCATTTTTTCTCGTCGAACAAATTAAATGATGAACTAGCAGTAGACAGGACTTGAACCTGCGACCTTGAATCACGGAATGACAAGGTCGCAGGTCCATAGTGAATTCCAGTCCATTGCTAGAAATTCTTCTTCGTTTAATTTAAGGTATTTAGAAGTTGGATTTCCCGAATTCTGAGGCATAATGCTTACCAGGAACGGCAGCAGGCACAGTCCTGAGAAGAGCGGTAACGGTGGCGCGGCCGATGTCCACGGACGTGTACTGAGTCTTGCAGCTCTGGCCAGCAGTCACCTGCAATCAAATCGTGTTGGAATGTCATTGGATATGATCAAATGAAAATAATGCTTGTTATTGTTAACACGTTCACAGTCTTTTGATTTCCTTGTAAATCCCGCCTATTATTTCAATGTCTATGTATAGACTTGTAAGTCGAAATACATAAAAGCCAATGGGCGTTTTTGGAGCCTTTTGAAATTTTCGCAGCCAGAAACCAAATATGGTTCATTAGGTACATATTGGCAAAGTAAATAAAACATATTATGGCAGCTCATCTGTAACCTCAGTCCGGGCCGAGATATTCGACTTCAACTTTTTACTTCCGTTGAACTCAAATATCTCGGCCCCGGTGGAGGGTAGAGACGTCGAATCAACATTTTTACATTCACTATGAAGTCGTCTACAAGAAAATGTTGTTCCGGGATTTTTACCTTCAGTCAGAGCAGAGATATTTAACTTTAAGTAAATGACAAATGTGAGAGAGGGGGAGGATATGCTCATTTTATGGTTCTTTTTAGATGGCCTTTGCATCATCTAAAATGAGCACATCCTCCCCCCCCCCCCCTCACGTTTGTCATTTACTTAAAGTTAAATATCTCTGCCCTGACTGAAGGTAAAAATCCCGGAAGGTAAGAATCCTCTCACATCCGGTGTATCCTCTACACCACACCCCCTCTCAAGTTTTATGACTTTACTTAAACTTAAATATTTATACTCTGACTGAAAGTAAGAATCCCGGACTTCACGATGAACGTAAAAATGTTGCGTCTATGTTTCCCCACTCATCCGGGGCCGAGATATTTGAGTTTAAGTAAAGGAAAAATTAAAATCGAATATCTCGCAAATTCCCATGGTTTTAAAGACCCTACTGTCGTCGAAAGGCCACGACTCGGCTGTTATAAATAAATACTTTCTCTCTCATGTTACTTTAGTTTGTCATTTTATTTAAACTCTAATATCGCGGAGACTGAAAATATTTTAAATAAAGGTTCCTTTTTTTCCCTATTGAGGTAAGGAACCCCCACCCCCAAAACAGTAAAACTTTTTCCGGCTCCCCTAAAACATCCAATAAAGGATCCAGACTATCTCAGTCGTTTATCAGCATCGCCTAGCTAGGATACATAATTAATTATGCTACTATCACGAACCCCTAACATTTAAAGAAAAGTATACAGAAGCGTTAAACACGTTGGATATAAACACACGCTGACTCATATAACTATATCCAGAGTCCGACATACACAAAAATAAACTCTTAACTCCCAAGCACACCCCTAAACATAATAAAATATACCTAGACACTGAAACACGTTTGAATACGCCACCTTAATACAAAAACAACCAGATAAACATAATTACAGTCTCGCACACAAATTAACCCTGATATATACATACATTACGATACAAAAACCCTGTTTAACGCAGAAAGAAGCAAACACACAAAACAACTAGAAACAAAAACGCACCCATCTACACACAAACATACCTTTACGAACAACACAAAACACAGGCAACTGCATTTGTAACACACAAAATACAGTCATCTTTATGCATAAGCACACAGCCAAACAAAAATACTCTTCAGCGTACAAAATACAATATGCAAATACACACAAATACGCCCCACAAAACACCTAGAATCAACAACGCACTCCTCAAATACAAACATACCTTTACGCAAAAAAAATACATAGACAAACGAAAACTGTAATTTTTTCGTGTCCTAACATAAAAAAATGCTCCCAAATACTCACAACACACTCTATGGTACTTACATTCAGATTCAAAATACACTACCATACTCAGACGCGCAAAACTAATTAGTACGATATCTAGGGGAATTTTTGTGTGTAAGAGAGTTTTTATGTACCAGTATTTTTGTGTTATTTAGGGTGTGTTTTGCTCATCCGAGTGTAATTTGTGATTTACGGTATCTTTTTAAATATTACATCGCGACTGGGATTCGAACCAGAGACCTTGCCATTCTTTTTCAACTAATGTTGAGCTAGTGCTCAGTTGAAAACCGTGACTCGAACCAGATCGACGATATTAGGAATAGTATCTTTTTGTATTTGGATCTCGTTTGGCGTGAGTTTGGGAGTGTTTTAATATGTAGGAGTGTTTATGTGTGCAAAAATATCCTCTAACACATACAAACACACATAAGTGTAACATACGCCGCAACAATCGATGTACGGTCGATAGCACATCAAGTGTATCACACTGGCACCATACGCAGGAGTTATACGATATATTTTGCAATGGTTTCTTTTAACAAGCCACTGGGCTTGTTACGGCGTATGTTATACATCTGTGTATTTTTTTCAAAAGGTCTTAACTTTTGTGTACAGTCGACGGCACATCAACCTACAAAAAACCAAACTTTGCAAAGTACGTATAACCCCTGCGTAGCGTGCCAATGTGATACGCTTTATGTGCTGTCGACCGCACATCGATCACCTAGCCAGAGGATGCTGAGGAACCATTTAGTGTAGTTCAGTTCGTCAAGTTTACACGAGGAGAATACAACTACACCGGACACAAGTTACACCAAGGAGGATAATTATTATGGGAAATGAAATAAATATGTTTTTTTTACGGGGGGAGGAGGAAAAAATAAATTAACATCAAAGGGGAAGTGTATTATAGATGGCAGATGCGACGCCTTATGAAATAAAATACATTTCAATTTATTTTTAGGTGAGGGGGAGGATATTGTTCAATGTACATGTTGAACCGGATTTCCGCTTTGGTTGACCGCAAAAAAAAGTCTAGGGGGAGTGTATTGAACATGGCGGATGCGACATCTTAAGGAATAATAGGAAACACAATTTCTTTTTGGTATGGGGGGGGGGGGGGGGGGGGATATTGCACATGGTACACCGGATTTCCGCTTTTGAAGACCGGAAACCAATAAATTGTCGCAAAGGGGGAGTTTATTGTAGATGGCAGTTGCGACATTCTCCTCTCTTTTGGCAAAAGTTAAACTCTATTATCTCGGCCCGGACTGCGGTTAGAACCCCGGGAACAACTTTTTTTCTCTTTTTGTATGGTCTCCTACACAGTAGATATGAAACTGATTCTGGCCGCGCGAAAAAAAAAAGGCACCACCCTCCATACGAATGTGCCCATTGGCTTTTGTTACGTGAGCACTTCAACACTGGGTGGAGCACTCTGAACACTCTTCTGAAGACAATAGGACGTGAAAGGACAGCCGCATCCACGAAGATCATCGTATTTACCTACTTACCTTCAGAAAAAATACCCTTGTGCGGATTTGGTAGGCACTTTATTTATCGTGCCATATATGTGGGACAAGGGTTTGTGAAGGTAGTTCGTCGTGCTACATATATGGGGCACTGGATTGTGAACGTGTTAAGATTGGTCAGGTTGTCAAAAGCCTTATTAAAAATATATATCACTAAATCACTGTCGTTTTCAATTCTTGGCTCGGTAAATTGCAATAAAAGTGCCCCATACTAATTTCTTGCAGCCAAATAGCAATTCGTACAACACATGCAACTGTTCTAGTCTTGTAGGCGTCTGTAGGCGATGGTCACCGTTTTAACATTAGGTGGTTCAATTGCCACTTCGCTATTCCGTCAAAAATCCAGCAGCCTACCAGCGGCTTCTTCGACTTCGAAGTAGTCGTATAACTATTTGTATGGTACGGATCTAGTGCATAAACTACCATAGTTATATACGTATTTTCACGGAATAGGATCGGATGCAGTGAAAAACCGCTGTAACCTTTAAATCATCAGAAATCATTGGTTCGTTCGCACTCACCATGTTGGGCTTAAGAAGAGTTCCCTCCAAGTACACATGGTGGTCACTGAGAGCCTTGTAGACGGCAGCCAGGACTGTCTCAGTCACCTTCTGAGCGCGGTCCAGGTCGTGCTCGCCTGAAATAGTGGGTGGAGTTAAATATTTTGCAATAGAATGCGTGTGATGAAGAAATATATCAGACTAATTATGGGCCAGTGTTTTAAGGTCCTTGTACACGGTGCAAATAGCTGGAGCAAGTCAAAAGTGTTTCACTGCTAGATAGATAAAAGTTAAAACTATGTAACTGTAAAATAATTATTAAATTCGGCCCAGTAGTTTTTGAGTAAATCTCAACCTTTTTTTTTTTAAACTAGACAATTCGTCATTTACCAATGTCACGTTACAAAATATTCAATTCTCTTCATCCAGAGGAGTCGCCGTGGCATCGTCACCCTGGATATCCGCGTCTTCTTGTCTTCATCCAGAGAAATCGCCATAGCGTCGTCACTCTGGACGAAGCAGCTCGACAGTCACGTTCACTCCCGAGCTCGTAGATAATAGCTCGAAACTTCAGATCCAATATAAAATCTCAACCTTTATACTTTTCTGTCTTCATGTGTACCAGGATGTCATATCACACCAAGAGTCACTTACCATCGGGAAGCACCTCAGGCTCAACAATGGGCACGATGCGCTGGCTCTGGCAGATGGATGCGTAGCGAGCAAGCACGTTCGCGTTCTCCATGATGGACTGGTAAGATGGCGTGAAGCGGCCGATCTTGAGCACGCAACGCCATTTCGCGAAGTGGCAGCCATCCTTCTTGTATTGAGCGCAACGCTGCGCCAAGTCATCAAGACCTGCGAACAGTTAACGGTTTATATTTCTGAAGAATTTACATTGATGGCTTTCGGAACATCTGAAAGATTAATTAAAATGATAATTGCTTTCTTGCGAATTAACCGGGGGTTAGGCATTTAACGTGCGGGTTATATTACTAGTGAAAGTGACCATAAGTGTATCCATTGCTTAGGTCTTAGACTACAAGATCCTGTGCCTCAGAATCGGTTATTATATTACAAATTAATGTTGAAGTAACGACAAATTAAATGAACATAATAATTACGTGAATCGAATGATTAAATACAAGACATCGAGTCAAATACCCTAGTCAGATCTAAGTTTAGGATTATTTCTGGGAAACGTCGACTTGAATGTGACGTTATGTCACCAAATGACCTTGAGACAAATTGATACAGGTTTTTATTGGACCAATCTTTATTCAATTGGCTATTATTAGCTGAACAGGTCAGTTTCTAAGGCACGTGGAAACATAATTTAGTCAGTTGTAACTCATGTGGTGTATCAGTTTCTCTCACAATCTTTTTCTTACACAATTTAGAGCCCGGGTCTTCCACAGAGTGTTTATATCTCAACGAGTACCATCACGAGAAAATCTCCAGTGATAAAACATAAGTAGGTGTTGTCCATTTGCATTGAGACCGTTTAGACGTTAAGGTGACAACAGCAGATCAATGGTAACACTTGCAGTACGATTTCAACTCTTACGAAGCAGATAATACGAACGGTCCAAAGTCACACTTGATCTGATGTCGGCTGTACACTGTACAGTTTTGACAATAATGTTCAAACACTATTTTATTGTATGTTAAAGACTGTCTTCTCCGATATTTTATTTCCAAAATAGTTTGGTGGTGGAACATGATGAAAACAGAATTAACGGAACACGCCTGAAATAGAAGTACTTACAAGAAATGTTTCTGATTGAACACAAATTACATTGATAGGTAATCAATACGATTCGTAGTATTCATTCAATCAGTCAATCAATATTCACTGGAATATTTTTATCATCCAAGTCATATCTCTCCTCGAATTGTCGGATTGTTTACCGCAGACATACTTTGACATTAATCATATCATGAAGATAACTAAGTCGAGCCCCTGGAAAGGGTCAAGTCAGGTCGATACTTCAAAGATAACATGTAATAATGTTGCAGGAATATGTAATTAAACTATCGAGTGCTCTAACGATGTTGAAGGACTGATAAAGGAGTATTAATATGCAATAGCAAATATGCAAATTGCAGGTATATTGATAAACGTACAATAACCTTTCCTGTTGAATACGCTTATCGTGAATATTGTTCAGTCAGAGCCCTTTCATAGAATAGGGTTTATTATCATAAATCGCATAATTATGTCTCACTGTTAGGACATAAGGCAGTTGTTCCACTGCCGGCGAGAAAGCGAGTAACTATGGGGTATTATTTCGTGCAAAAAACGTACAATAGATATAATTTTTCATTAATTTTCATTCCTTTTTATTCATTTTCATATTCCGTGTAAACAAAAGAGACGCAGCGATACTCGCTCGGCGACATAATATTTATAGTTCATCGCTGAGCGATTATCGCTGCGTCTCTTTTGTCCATTCCTTCCACACTGAGGTCTTCGGCCAGTCAGGGCGGAACTGGTCTAGGTCATCCCTCCCCTTTGAGATCTGCCGTCTCTTTCATGGCATGCTTTTAAGGCAACTTTTAGAATTCCGCTGAGCTGGTCTCTAGGTTTAGCAATGATCTAGTTCATAAACTTACCCTGGGTGGTGCATTCGTCGTCAGAGCCGAACAGCGGGACGACACCCTTGTCGACCTTGATGCCGGGGATGATGCCGCGTTTCTCCAGCAGCGAGACCAAGGGAGTGCCGTCATCAGCCTTCTGGTACAAGGTCTCGTGGAACAGGATCACTCCGGAGATGTTTTCGGAGATCGCCTGCGAAAACAAACCGAATGGCCTGACTGGAAGGTGTATTTTAGGGCAGCAATATCCAGAGAATTAGAAGATCATACATAACAAGAACATACGCCACCAGCAAGAGTACCAGATCTTTATTCCGTGTGGTTGTCGAGAGTTCAAACTGCTCTAATGATTGCCAACCATCTCAAGGCGACACCAGAAGAAGTATTATAGGACCTTTTGTAAGCCTGCTGCCCAGCATGACGTATGAAACCCCACTTTAGTTCGTAATCTAGTTGCCACCAACGTTGAGCTAATTGCAAACCAAGAAGGTCAGTAAACCACTTTCATCTGAATCCCTTTGTGTCTCGCAGGTCGTTTTTGCTTGATAGCAGTTGTTAGGCCATGTCAGAGGTCTAAGTAGTCTGAACAACAATGACAATAACTTTGGTTACTAACTGCACAAGAAACTGAATGGTTTATTCGTCCTTGAACTAACGATTGATTGATGAGTAGATCTGTAAATATCTATTGGTCTTACCGGCTCAGTGCTGAACAGCAGCTGACGATATTTGCGGCGGTTCTCCTCAGAGTTCTCCACTCCGATGTCCTGGAGACGCTTGCCCATGGTTCCTGTTAATCAAAATATCAGTAACTATTTATCAGAGATGCAGGCACAGTGTGAGGCCGCATTTCTACGTCAACAGTCTGTCCGACAGCAGCTTGCAACTGCATAGTAGGTGCGGAGTTTACACTTGCAAGTTGCTGTCGCACAGATTGTCGGACTTTACTCGTAGAAGTTTTCTTGCAGGTGGATATGCGGCCTGAGATTATGACGTGAACGTGATGTTAAGTAAACCAATGTTAGACGTCGATTTTAAAAAAGCTGAAGAACAAATCTAAGTGCCAATTAACCTTTAGATAATTTACAAATTAGCCAGCAAGGCTCAACCCTAAAGCTCGCCAGTAACTGAACTACTGTCTTTCAAGGTTTTTTTGGATGGAGTTGTCATGGAGAACATTCCGCACAAAAATTCCCAATAGGTCGAAGTGCCTCAACTGGGAACTTATCAGGATAAGATAAGAAGATTAAAAAAAAACAGGCACAGAAAATCGGTTGGCAAGTTTACAGAGAATGTTACTAACCGGTGGACTCATCGGCCGCGAGGATACCCTTGCCGGGGGCACAGATGGCCTGGGCAATCTTCCTCAGCTCCTCTTGCAGCTCAGGGGTTGGGTACTGGAAGTAGGTACTCATCGTAGCTGTGGACAATTAACTTTTATTAGTGATACTAGTGATCAGAACTAAGTACACTTTATTGCACTATAAATATAGTATAAATTACATTAATTCGAAGCATGTACCATTTTGGCGGTCTTATATCTAAGAGCGATTTCTTACGGACAACCAACTGCGATATTATAAAAATATGTGAGAATGAAATTTTTAAGATAAATTTCAGTACCAAAAGGTAGATGTTACTGCAATACGTTTCTTTCAATGTTGGAGTAGGTCAGTGTAGTATTATTTCTTGGTAAATACCTACGTTGCTAATTGTCATCATATTCTTTCCTACTACAAATAAACTCATTTTTAAAAGTTTTATCTACCTTGATTCATGGTTCAAATTAAAACCAATACCTTCTTAGTTTCATAATTAAGTAAGTAATAAGTTTGTTAATCAATTATGTTATGACAAAAATAAGTAAGTGGGTATATTGGATAACTAATAGTGCCTATATTAATTTATTATTCAACACTTATCATATCAGTATTATTATAAGAGCTAAACCAATAAAAGAATAAGTATCTTCATTATCAAAATGTTGATTGTACAATTATGATGTAATTAGATAATTATTTACTTTGGACATGTTAACAAGCAATATCATCTCTTTACATCCTGTAACTATGAGATGTAAAATAAGCCGGCCCTATCCTCATTAGGTAGGTACAGTCGACAGCAGATCAATGGTAACACTTGCAGTACGATTTCAAGTCTTACGACGCAAATAATAACAACTGTCAAAAGTAAAAAGTGTTACCATTGATCTGCTGTCGACTGTACCTAGGTGTAAGTAGGTGAGCAATAAGAAAGTGTTTTGGATAATTCGAATTATATATACAGATATAGAGTGCTATAGGGTGTAAACTTCTTTTATGAAAAAAATTACCGGGGTAAGACTGCGGGGTACAGTTTGCTAGTTACATATTATTTTAGACTGCTGCCCCACCCTGAGCCCATGGCTGGCTACGCGCATGATACCATCAGTTAGGTATTTGCAATTGCAACTGTGAAGCCAGTTACTAACCTCAAAGCAAATCTGACTTTATGGAAGTTTGCCTTTTTAGGTACTTGTTCTGCATTCCTAAATGTTTAAGGCTGTTAATTTATTTTAAAATGAAGGATTGAAGGGTCAATATGCTGTCCAATGGTTAATGACTATGAAGAAATCGAGAGTCGTGTACCAGCAGATGATAGGAAGTTTATCGTCTCTAGCTTGTCTCATCAGGTGTCTTTTTGTATTGTACTTCTATGTGTAAGAATTGAATTCATACCCTTGGTCCCAAAGCCAGGCCACCATCCTGACTCCGGGGGTCCCTTTTTCTTCCCCTTCTTTTTTGGTGGCATTGTGATTTATTTATTTTATATAAAAATATGATTTTTCACTTATAAATTACATAGAAATATAATACTCGACATGTTTTTCAATATCTCAATATTATCAAAAAGAAATAAATACTATACTCACCAAAGTCAAACTTTTGATAAGCCCTGTCAATCCGTTTATTTATTCTTTTCTTTTGTTTATTATTACTTATTACCAAAAAAACTCAATACAAAAATTCAAATTTGGAATTTTGACAGGATGGCCATGACCACAGAACACTATTACCCTGACGGCCATGACAATGATTGCATGATTATACAATAGTGACGCACCAAATTTTTTTTATATCGATTTTATCGATATTTCTGAGATAAAAAGAAAGAGCAAAGATTTTTTAAATAATTTCCAATAATTATTTCTAATTGGCATCTTAGTGCCAATTATTTTTATATACCTATCGACTTAATTATCAATACCTACTGCTATAAAAATAAAGAAAATATTTTTTAAATTCATATTTTGTACTTATAAAGGGATTATGGATATTTTATTTATTAAGGTACAATATAAAATAAAAAGAAACGAATTAAAAAAAAAACCTAATATAAACTATTTAAAAAAAAATTAGGTGCAGGAATAGTACCCAAGACACTGGCAGCGTTACCTCGCTGGATCGCTATGCTAATCCGTTGCGCGAGGTAGCTGCCAGCTCTTGGATTATTATATTATAATTGGAATCTCAGACCTACTCCCGTAGGTTCGATCGTAATAAATCGGTGATTACAATAGATCAATAATAATCTTTGATAATATAACAATGCCTATACTATGGTTTTACGTCCTAGGTACAGTCGACAGCAGATCAATAATAACACTTTCTACTTTTGACAGTTCTTATTATTTGCGTCGTAAGACTTGAAATCGTACTGCAAGTGTTACCATTGATCTGCTGTCGACTGTACTACATGTAGTGAAAGATCAATAATATTTTTATAGGTATCATTAGAAAAAAAATATTTTGGAGTAAGTAAGTAGGTAGGTATTAATTATACATACAGGCAGGCCTAACGTTACAGTAATAAGTAGGAAAATCACTTATTTTCTTACTTAACGCTATTAATTGATTATCTACTCTATAGATATTTATCTAGGTGTACTAGACATACTTAGACGAACTTTCAGATCCATTTATATGAATAGCCTAGTTCACTTTCAGAAAGGTGACCTTGAAAGGTCACCGAAAATCAGACGCCACGAGCATATTCCGGTGAGTATAAATACACACAAAATTCCAATAAGAATTATTTTGGAAGCGTATCAAGAATTATAACATTTATAGTGAACCTAGATAAAGATGGTATTAATTTTGTCAATAATGTTATTAAAAATTGCTAGCCGTATAATAAAGTACTATTGAATAAAGCCAGCAGTTTTAAGTAATACAGAACTATAAAGTACTTAGTTCAAAATGTGAAAAATAAAACAGTTGAATACTTTATCAAGTATAATGTAGTCGGAAATAAAAAATAATCTGTAAGAACATTGCAATATACTAGCAACATTATGAAACAGGAAAAATTATGTTAAAAAATCACATTCCCCTTTACATCCCCGTAAGTACCTAACTAGTTAGAAAATACGAAAGAAAGGGGTAAAATACTCAAAATATACATTTTAATTATTATCCATTACCTAACAAGTCATAACCTCTACGAAAACCACTACAATAATAACCCCCTAATCTTCTTAACACCACAAACAGCTCACGCATGCAATACACTGTAAATTCTAATAAGATATTCAAATAAACTTACAAGTTTTTTGGCGGAATTCAGAAAAAACACAGACACTCCCGAATAGCTACTTGCTACTGTCAAAAGTATATGAGGGGACACACGTAAAGGTCATTTGAAGGTCTGCTGATAGCGCCGTGGCGCTGTCATAAAGTACTAACCAGCAGCGCTTGGACCGCTATCTAGCTGAATGCGTTTGAATTTAGTAAGGTAGCTCTGCGACTAATTTTATTGTGTAGCGATCGTCAGAACCTTGCCGTACAACGGACAAAGTTGTAACGTTAAAGCGGTATAGATGGCGCTCGTGTAGGTACGTTAATATCAAGTACCTACCTACTTGTGATTATTATAAATAATTAATGCTTTTAATAAAACGTAGCATAGTAATAGTATCGAAAATATCGATAGTTTTTTTTCATAACTAGGACAGTAGGTACATCACTAAAATTATTGTGTCGGATTTATGTTTCGTTCAAAAATTGCTTTATGTATAAAAAGTATAAGTTTGGGCTTTACTTTAATTACGCTTTAATTGAACTATTTTATTATTTGTTTCTTTATGTATGTACATAGGTATATGTACGTTATTCAAAGAGTAGGTAGGTACCTACTCTTTGAATAACGTACCTACGCAAAATCGTTCTTCATCCGTACCGTATTCAATATACTTAGGCTACTTGCACCAAAACGATAGTTCTAGTGCCTAACTCGAGTTAAATCAGAACCATTTTTGGGACTTGACCCGGGTTATCAGTTTAACCGCGGGCTAACAAGAAGCACGGTTAAATTATAAAAATTAAAAACGTTAACGCAATTTTCGAGGTACGAACGTACCTATCGTATTTGTATCTACTTAAGGGCCTTCCATGGGCCAACTAGCGCCGCCAATCTTGAAAAAATAATATCTTCCAATTTAATCAATTTTATTAAAAAAGCTATTTACAAAATGTTTATTAAGATGAATACTATTTTTCAATATACAATACATGGCATAATTGCGACAAGCTAAGTTGTAGTTAACAAATGTGCCAAAAGCGGCCGTTTTTCGCAAATGCGAACTACAACTTACCGAAATTGAATCACGTTATAAATAAGCATTTAAAAAATAGTATTCATCCTAATAAACATTTTGTAAATATAGCTTTTTTAATAAAATTGATTATATTGGGAATTTTTTTTTAAGACTAGGTGTTATGTCATAGCATAGGATGAGTACGTACGTAAGATATTTTATTATGTATACTGACTCTCAAACATATGGTTATCATAGTGTTTGTGTGTGATAATGATAAGTATGATAATTATTAAGCCACCTATCTATAGAAAAATATCGTAATGGTCTGACTGTATGTAGAAAGATCCTTCCAGATATTGGAGCCGACATGACGAATAGTAACTAACGCCATTAACTAGATAGGTAAGTATGTAAGTAGGTATGTAAGAAAGTATCTAAGTATACATATAGGTAATTATATTTATTCGACGCATTAGTTAAAAACAAAAGACGGTAAATTAATACGGGTGTGAATACCTACACGTCACATAAAAAGAAAAAGACATTGCCACATTTCAATGGAGCATTGCCCCACCTACAAAACTACGTGACCATTTAAGCTGTACCTATCATTTTGTTGGGGACTTATTACAGGTTTCATATTGCATAATCATAATTTTCTACTATTGTCGCAACTCCTATAGAAGAATAACAAAAACAATGAATAATTCGCTTCGATTTCTTACTATTTTCTGAATTCTTAATTAGGCCGTATTTTTCGACACGCTAGATGTACAAGACTTTGTTTTAAACCAATAATTTTAATAAAAAACGGCGATATTTTTACATTTATTCGTTATCATATACAACTTGCGGTGATGGTTGGGCAGAATCTGGCATTGTCATTTAAATGTAGGTAATTTAGATAGGTACAGTCGACAGCAGATCAATGGTGACGCTTGCAGTACGATTTCAAGTCTTACGACGCAAATAATAAGAACTGTCAAAAGTAAAAAGTGTTACCATTGATCTGCTGTCGACTGTACCTACATAACGTGTGCTTAACTCTAGGATACTTTCTCTACCGTTAGTTCAGAACATAATATAATAACTATACCTACCCCAGAAATCGGCTGAAATAGTAAGTAAGTACTTATATACTTGCCTAATAGTGAGCATGATACATCATCAGCCCGTATCATTCCACTGCTGGACGTAGGCCTCTCCCAAAGCATGCCATTCCACCCGATTCTCGGCCTTTTGCATCCTGTCTCTGCCAGCCACCCTGTGCAGGTCATCCCTCTATCTGGTAGCTGGTAGGATGGTACGGATTATTCGAAAGTCTTACTTCCAAACTTTGATAATCCTTGGACTAATTACTGTTTTGTTTTTAAAGTTCTTTATTTATGTAAATTATGCTAATCACAGTATATTTCAGTTTTAACTAAAATTACCTAACATCTTATAATGTATTTTATAGGCTATAAATAACAAAGCCAATTACAAATATTTGTAAGTACCTATAGTTTAGGGCAGTAAACTTAATTTATATTTTATAAACACTTGTTTATAAATAAACAAATAAGTACCTAATATAAAATGGGAACTAATTTTTTGAGCTGTTATTTAAATATTCGAGATGTTATTATGATCAGTTGGAAAACATATTGAGCAGTTATTTAATTTAATGGCGGTTGATTAATTATTGCGACAGTAAAACATGGACAGTAATAAAAAATCAATTAGTCTGTTATTTTATCATACAATGTCAATTCTAAAAATAATTGAGCAGTCCAATAACTGAATGAGCGGTAAAAATGATGGAATGAGCGAATTTAAATCAGTGCCATATAAAATGAGCGCTTCTTGAGTGAAGGACGCACTTATTGCAGGACAAGAAGGCGGGGACATGGACAGGGAGATACGACGAGGTAAGTCCCTATTGTCAGTCCATCACACCCAGCCAGGACTTATTACTAATTAATCAGTATTAATACAGTCTAGGATGTAAGAATCTGAGACAGCAGACAGATCCGCGATCAATTGTAGTGGTTTTTAATATTGTCAATATTACATATATGATTACTTAATCAGTTGTGATAGTAATATTGTGCGGAGCAGGTGATTATACATTTTATTACTTAAGCATATTTTAGGAAATGTTTTGTACGTCCTAATAAGGTATTTAATTATTTATTATAATCGAAGATTCCCTTGATCTAAGAATTATTTTTCTCTGTGCAGTAAAATAACCTAAAAACAAACTTGTTACAAAGTTCATCGACAGAAGCAGGTGGTGCCCATTTCCTGACCCTTCGGTTCGCTTCGCTTCCCCTCACTTCGTTTCCTTTCGCTCCGACGTGATAACGGCCACCTAACGAGTTTGGAATACGTTGTCGAAGTTACCAAATTCGACGTCGAAACTTTTATGATTTATCTCGCGAACAAGTATAAAATAGAATTTTACTGTTTTCAGTTTTTGGCAACTGGGTTTTGTGTAATTTATTTTTATTGGCTGTTTTGATTTATTGTTGTTTGTAATATTGAGCTTAGGGAATGGCCACCGAGGTCTGGGGGGTGACCGCGACTTCAATCGTTATGGTTATCGTTTTCATTTTGACACTTGAACGATATACATTGCTGCGTTTCGTTGTAGTTTGTTAAAACTTGCAAACACATAGCAGCAATGTATAGCGTCCATGTGTCAATTTGAAAGCGATAACGATAACGATTGGAAGTCGCGGTCACCCCACTGAATGGTTACAGCATACCTACATGCCTATATTTTACCAATCCCGGATCAAGGTTCTTTTGTACCGAGACAGGAATATGATAGTGGCGCCCACCAGGGTTTGAGATAAATTGTTGAAAAATCTCACAATAATTTAAAATGTAATGACATTTATAGGTGTGGTACCTATAAATGTCATTACAATTTAAATTATTGTGAGATTTTTCAACAATTTATCTGTGTGTGGTACACAGCCAAAATCAAGTGTCTTATTTCGTAAACAAATGATCGCCTAATTACCTGTTGTGATGTAACACTAGGAACTGATTGTTAGAACCTGTTCATCATTGTAAAAATGAAGTGATCCGATCTAATAATGTGAAAATAACTATGCAATAATCACAGGACAGCATTAAATGTTAGTAGGGTATGGTAGTTTTTGTTTACAAAATAAGACACTTGATTTGGGCTTCGGTTTAAGTAGATACCTACCCGTTAATTTTGCACTTTTTATTACCTAGAAGCTGATACTTTGTGTGTGACATAAAATTAAATATAGGAAACTGTAGGAAAACCTCCGGCCCCGGTTTTCTTCAGAAAATCCCAACCTTTCAACGGTGTAACAGAGAGATTTCAACTATTATTCTTTTCTCGTGTGGTGTAGTGACCAAACCTCTTTGTCAAAGGTTTCAGGCCGCCCGTAGGCCTTTGACGTGGCCTAACGACTGCTGTCAAGCGACAACAACTGGGACCACCTGCTTAACGTGCTTTCCGAGGCACGAAGGGGCTCAGATAAAAGTGTCACTAGCGGTCACCCATCCAGGTCCTGACCTCGCCCAACGTGTATTAACTTGTTCAATCGTTTTCAACGTGTACTCGCAACTTGCCTACGAGCCCCCCTTTCAACTATGTAGAGTACCTAAGCTCTACCTATAATTATTGTGTAGATATTAAGTATTGATGTTTCAAATACCATTTTACAGAACAATGACTACCTTTTTCTCATATCCTGAGCCTGCTCTGCAAGAAGAGTTGAGGAAGACTGCTGAAGCAATAGTTGCTCCGGGTAAAGGAATTTTAGCTGTTGATGAATCGAATGGTAAGAATAACTACAATTTTATTAGGTAGAGTCAAATGAAAGAAGAGTTTTGTGACTCTTCCTTCTTTAATAAAGTGAATGTTGGTAGAACGGCTGGTAGAGGTAGACCGAGGAGGACGCCCAAATCAAGTGTCTTATTTTGTAAACAAATATGATCAAAGTCAAAGTCAAATTTATTTATTGTAAGTAAGCACGCTGTGTACATTTTTGCACGTCAACATATTTTTGAATTTACATTTACACCACTTTGCAAGGAAATCGTCTAATTACCTGTTGTGATGTAACATTGAAGGAACTGATTGATCGAACACAGGTTCACTTTATTTTCACAATGATGAACAGTCATCATTGTGAAAATAAAGTGATCCGACCTAATAATGTGAAAATAACTATGCAATAATCACAGAAAAGTTTAAAATGTTAGTAGTTTTTGTTTACAAAATAAAACACTTGATTTGGTTTCGCTAGATATAACATCCATGCAGTGCCACGAATTTTTTTTATTCATATTTAATTCACTAGACTTTTCTACAACTAAGCATACTTAATATCCTGATAAGATTATTACATAATTGAGCAATTCACATGAATTATTATTGTAGTAGATAATTATTTATATAAGTTGCTATGGTGAACTATCGGTCAGTTGATAATGTAGTGGAAAATACCACGGTTTTGAAGGATATTAAAATTTGCCAGTATCTTATCATTTAGGTATGTCTTCTATTAGTAGATAAAAGCTGACCTAACAACCTAACCCTTGTTTTTTGTTTGTTTAATTTATATCTATTTTATTCAATAATTAAAATACAAGTAATAAAGAAACCTAATATACACATTGCACCTACTTAAAAAACTAAACCTAATAGTCCACGCCTCTGGTGACCTGGGTCTGGCGCTTACCTCTGTCAAAAAATAAGTTTAAGGCTTCGTATGCGCGGTATTACAGGTTTTCTATCGAGGCACTAACAACTAAAATTAAACGTCTGAGAAAAATATATAGCAATCTTGGGGTGTAAAAATATATGGTTATTAAAAGGAAGAGTACGCTATATGGTTGTTAAAAGCAAGAGTGAGACAGAAGATGCCTCGCAGCGGCGGAGTGAAGAACACGGCGCAGTGCCTCAATATTCGTATTTTTATGAATTTTGGCAGGGAAATAAAAATACGCCAACAAAAATCAGATTTCTTTAAAACAAGCTCTCGTATTTATAGTACCCTACATTTTGATATATATTTTGTATTAATAACTATTTCGGTTTAGATATAATTTTCATTTTAAAAGACATGTATGTTTGCGATTTTTTTCTATCGAGCGAAGTTTGTCCAATCGTGTATCGGTATTCATCAGTCTCTAAATAGACACTCCAAGCTTGCTATATTTTCAGACGTTTAATCTTAGTAGATAGTGCCGTAGCCTTCGTAGAAAAACTGAAAATACGCGCATACGAAGCCTCGGAGAGGTAATGCAGCCAGCGAGTCCTCAGCACTGGGCATGATGCAGTGTATGGAGGGGATCTTGACGACGTGCTCCCTTGATAGTTGTAAAAAGTATTATATTTTTAGATTATATATTTATCTTTAAGTATGTATTATAATTATTTAGCTTCATGGGTATAAGTACCGCATTTGTATAAGTAGTTAATTATAATAATTAGTAATTTATGCTTCTTGCAGAGGGAATCGGCAAACTTCTAGCAAACGTCGGCTTGCAGAATACAGAAGAGAATAGAAGGAGATATAGGCAACTTCTCTTCACTTCTGATGATGTAAGCTATTTGTTTTTTTATCAATTCGCATTATGCCCGCGTATAATGGATGGGTTCCTCTTTGTTCTAGGAAGACAATAATCCCAATTATTCTACAAATAAAACTAAATAATAGATATACAAAAGTGCAGGTTATTGTTTTGGTAAAACATATTAGGAATACAATGTTTCATACATTTAGATACTTGTACAGTCGACAGCAGATCAATGGTAACACTTTTTACTTTTGACAGTTCTTATTATTTGCGTCGTAAGACTTGAAATCGTATTGCAAGTGTTAACATTGATCTGCTGTCGACTGTACATAGGTATTTGTTAATAGAGACACTATAAATAATATTATTGTGATTTCTTTAAAACTGAAAAAAAATACAGGAAAATCACTACGAATGAAATTATTTAGCCAAAAAATAATGTCGCGGAAACACTGAAGGCATCATGCAGATAAAGTCTCGAGCAAATGGCTATTTCCGTCTAAAACGGTGACCCTTTTTAGTTAAACAACACGACATAAATACCGAACCGAAGTATCCCTCTGAGAAATACCTTCTAGTGAAAGCAAATTGCTCGCAAAAGTATTCCTCTAGGAACGTCCGACTCCGACGGCCTTTATTTAATATTTAGGCAGGAGATATGGAAGGTATCCAGTCCTTATATCGTGTGAAAACTAACCATTTACAAGAGTAAACTGCCGTATTCTATGAGAGCCATGATCGGTTAAAATCTTCCCAAAAAATCATGCCCATCTCTATTTAACGATCCAACTATTTAAAAATGACACATCTGGCTACATTTAGAGATAGACTGTGACATCGTTGAGGCGGTTAGAGGGATGGCATCCATCCATGTCTCTCCAGCCTCAGAGACGGGGATAAATGGCGTGTATATGAAGATACCTACATCCTTCATCATCTTCATCAGTCCGTATCAGTCCAATGTTGGCCATTGTCCTCTCCCAAACCACGCCACCAATGAACCCGATTTTTGACCCAAATATATTCTCTGGTAAGAAGAAGACGACTTACCCGATCGGAATCGGTAGTCAATTTTGCTCTTTTCCATGTAATTATGTAGGCCAGTACGCTTATACAATCGGTAAATAATTGGAACAGCCATTTATACTGTAATTTCACCTAATTAAGGCTTTACCACCACGAGAGCTCGGTGACTCAGTGGTTGGGTCAATGGACTTGCAATATGGAGGTCCCAGGTTCGATTCCCAGCTAGGGCAGCCATGTACCAATGAGTTATCCTCGGTTTTTTGGACGGAAAAACTTACGTACATTTACCGAGTGCTCTCAAAACGGTGAAGGAAAGCATCGTGATGAAACCTGCATGTCGTAGAAGAAAAAAATCTAAGGCATGTGAAATCCGCCAACCCGCACTGGGCCTGTGGTGGATTATGGCCCCAGCTCCCTCGATGTAAGGGAAGGTCTGTGCCCGAGTAGTGGGGACATATAAATAGACTGATGATGATGAAGGATTTACCACCTGTAGGAGGTTCTTTACTAAGAGTAGGTACGTAATTATTCATATCTCAATAATTGCAGGCACTATCAGACCACATTTCCGCAGTAATCCTCTTCGATGAAACAGTTTACCAGAAGACTGACGATGGCACGCCATTCGTGGAAGTCTTGAAAAAGAAGAACATTATACCAGGCATCAAGGTTGACAGGGACGCCGTGCCACTGTTTTTGTCTGAAAACGAAGTCACTACTCAGGGTAAATTTTGCCTTATTTACATCCATGATCATCAGATCATTAGAGCGAATCTCGCGATGCCAGTCCATTCCCGGTATTTACCGAGCGAGCGTGACAGCCCTATTCCGCCTCGCGAAAGATAGACCCAAATATGAAGAGGTCATTACCCACCTTCACTAGTTGGAGAAGCAATCCCTAAAAAGAAGAAGACAGCAAAAATGGCTCGACATCTTTGAAGATTCTAATTAGCGTTCTATTTATGCCAAGAATAGATATCTGTTCTATACTCTTTAACAAGGTATCCTCTCGACGGTTTCCTTTACGGTTTTGAGAGCCGTAGCCAGTTTGATTAATATCAACTAGGTACTGCATTATGGTTCTCAAAACGATTAAAATATGATAGCATGTCATGGCGTGTGTGACAGGGACAGTGTTACCGCGTTGGTATAGCGGCGTCGCTGTTCAGCACGTCATCTCATAATATGATTTCATCGTCGAGAAACGATAACGCTAGATAAGATGAGAACGGTAATAGGGATGCAGATTTGGTTCTGGGAACTGGTCAGATTGATCTATCCACTGAGAACCCTAGAATCCAGAAAACCTGGATTTATTGACGTCTTCTCGTAATAAAAATCGCAACTATTTTCATTATTTATCATTTTATATTTTGCTGTTCGATTTCCAGGCCTCGATGACCTGGGCAAGCGTTGCGCAGAGTATAAAAAACAAGGCTGCAGATTCGCAAAATGGCGATGCCCCTTGAAGATTGGAGAGCGCACTCCTTCTGTCCAGGCTATCAATGATACTGCTCAGATCCTGGCCAGATATGCCTCCATCTGTCAGAGTGAAGGTCTTGTGCCAATTGTGGAACCAGATGTTTTGTTAGATGGTGAGTTTTCATATTACGATCCAAGATGTGATGATTCTTGGATAGAGAAAATTCTCGATCCAAGAATCATCACATCATGCATCAACAAGTCGATAATATATTTTTTTTTTCTTTCTATTATTATATTATATTACATGATGTTTCCCTTAGTAAATTGACATTCAACCAGCTCAGTTAACGAGCGTCGTTTAGCTGTACTGTTGGTCGCTGTGTTCTGCCACTCAGCTAATCGACACAGGTGTGGTTAAATGACGTTGTTCAATGAAAGGGCTAGCCGTTCACTAAAATGTCTATTTCAATCAGTTGGCTGTGCTATTGGTATTAATTGATATTAGGAGACAAATTAAGAAAACCTATTTTCCTTGAGTGAGAGTTCGTTTTCATGGGTTAAGTCGCAAAAGAGCCTTAGTTTAGTTAGTATAATTGTAGAAACATATACCTACTTACTAAACGACTGGTGACGCGATTCTTGTCCTTCACCTTGTCATTTAGTAGTGTAACTGAAACTTTCATGATTCAATTATAATTAACGGCATTGTAAATTGACGATAACTTTGTGTCATTTAGATGGTCGTTCATCAATATGGATACTTGTTTTTCATTTAACTGCAGAGAACCAAGTTATTCCTTTCTTGGCTAGAAAATACCTATGAGTACTTTTAACCATATCATGTATTCCAGGAGGTTTTCCCACGATAAGTATCACATCTTACAACCATAGGTACCTACGGTTTTACGGTAAATACTGGATTTATTACTTAAACTGATTAATAAAAATGTATCGTTACTAGGTGACCATGACATAGTAAGAGCACAGAAGGTGACAGAGGTGGCTCTAGCAGCAGTCTACAAGGCCTTGAATGATCACCACGTTTTCATGGAAGGCACATTGCTGAAACCAAATATGGTAAGCAGAGCTCATGCAAAAACTAATGAATATTTGAAAATATATAATTATAATAATAATAATAATAATCATTTATTATTTCCTTACCACAAACAGGTAACATAATGTTATGAGTAGGTACATTTTATCAGTCTTAACAATTATAAGCTTGTGGGGAGGCTGGCGCCTGAACTAGGTAAATAACACCTGTTTCAGGTCTCTAGGCCTCCGCCCCGGTACAGTGTAGCAGCAGACAAATATACTAATTAATTACATTGCAGGTAAAGTATGCAAAATTTTGTGAAGGTACATGAGAATATAAATAAATGACATTAACGTATTATAATATTCACGTATAATAATTAATTCAATGACCATTAATAATCATTATTTTAAGTTTTGTTAGGTAGTTTAATTTATGTAAACATAATAAATTCATCAAAACCGCTCAAACAAATCAATGACCAAAGGTTTACTGATGATAGGAATAATGTAAGGTCCTTGTAAGTAAAGTTGCATATCAAGTGTAACACATGGGGCCACGGGCAATTACCTAATACGACCTAGACTTCAATAATTTTGTGTAGGTTAATGTGTATCGACTGTACTACCCTACCTACTTCTGTCGTCAGCTGCATAGTTCACACCAGCATCAGCATGACATAACAATTAGAAGGCCAGTCAGTCGTTAACATTTCTGTATTCAAAATGAACACAGAAATGGTAATTTCTAAAGTATAATTGTAAATATCTAAAGGTCTTTTTTCTTAACGAAGGGAAATTTTCTAAAGATATCCGGGCTTTTACAGTCCAGTCCTATTATGGTTTTCAAAACGATCAAATCTGCTATGTCATAGTGCCCGTGACAGTGCTATTACGTTTGTATCACAGGCATTTCATGGTATGTCAACGGCTGGTCGGTCAGGCCGGGTTATTCAATGGTCGACCTCTTGCTGTAAGGAGGACCTCCTTACAGCAAGAGGTCTAAAGATATCCGGGCTTCTAAAGTCCAGTCCTATTATGGTTTTCAAAACGATCAAGTCATACGATGTCATAGTGCCCGTGTCAGTGCTATTACGTTTGTATCAGAGTCATTTCATGGTATGACTTAGTCGTTTTGAGAACGGTAATATTATATATAACGGCTGGCCGGACAGGCCGGGTTATTCGATGGTCGACCTCTTGCTGTATGAAGGTATAGTTGTGGTAGCGGTGGTTATCATACCATAATTTGGTTTCCCAGGTAACTCCTGGCCAAGGATATGCAAAGAAGAGTACTCCAGAAGAAATTGCTGAAGCGACTGTTACAGCTTTACTAAGAGGAGTACCGGCTGCTGTTCCTGGTAAGGTTTCCTTCTAGAACATAATACAGGGGGCGATTATGGATTGTACAAGCTCATGAAAGTTCGCTGTATTGTATGCCCTTTGAGTACAATACAATGTCCATAAAGATTCAAGATGGAGGTATCGCATCAAGAATATTTGCAGAAGCCGGTGTGGACGGGTTCCGTGCCATCAGCATCAGACGCGAAAGCGTGGCATTCTTGATGCAACGGGTTCACGACATCCCTAACATCACCTGAGTGCCTTGCAGCAGCAGTACAAAAGACTAAAAAACTTTTCTAATCTACTACTATGTGCCTAGATTTCGAACTTATTTCGAGCTCCCAGATTACCAAGTTTCCGATTTCGAGTTCATCAATTTCAGCCTTTTGTACTGCTGAAACTTCCTGAACGACATTGTTATAATACAATGCACAGTTCGATTCTGAGACACTTCTTACTTATCACTCAGAGTTTATGTTTCGCCGCGAACATAGTTAAAGACATTGCCACATTTCAATGGAGCTTTGCCCCACCTACAAAACTACGTGACCATTTAAGCTGTACCTATCATTTTGTTGGGGACTTATTACAGGTTCCATATTGCATAATCATAATCAGTATCAATTTCTACTACTCTCGCAACTCCTATAGGAGAATAACAAAAACAATGAATAAATCGCTTCGATTTCTTACTATTTTCTGAATTCTTAATTAAGCTGTTTTTTTCGAATCGCAACTTGTACAAAACTTTATTTTAAACCAATAATTTTAATAAATAACGGAGATATTTTTACGTTTATTCGTTATCTTGTACAACTTACGGTTGATGGTGGGGCAGAATCTGGCAATGTCATTTATGGTCATAATGTGTTGTGACTGCAACAATTGTCAATTTGAATTGACCGAGTAACTTGAACAGAATTTAACTGTCTACAATTTACTTTCCAAAGGCATCACCTTCTTGTCTGGTGGGCAGTCTGAAGAAGAAGCCACTCTAAACCTGAACGCCGTCAACAGAGTCAAGTCCAAGAAACCTTGGACTTTAACGTTCAGCTACGGAAGAGCTCTCCAGGCTTCTGTTTGGAAGACCTGGGCTGGTAAAGATAAGAATGTGAAGAAAGCTCAGCAGGAACTATTGAAGAGAGCCAAGGTAATAAAGATGATGTAGAAACAAAAGAATTCTGCATAAAGGCTTCTTAAAAAAGCTACATGTCTATTTTCAAAAATGTCTTTATTTTTCAGGCAAATGGCTTGGCATCTCAAGGAAAATACGAGAAGGGTTCTGTCGCATCTGTTGCTGGGGATTCCTCTAACTATAGCCAGAACCATAAATATTAGACTTTACAGTCTTAACTTTAGCATTTAAAATTACACATTCATTAAGAATGCATGGAAGGATGCCGATGTTACATCACGTTGGAGTCTAATCGATATTAGTACTCAATCAATACCTATTGTAGAATCCAAGAAAATTGTTGAATAAATAATTAAGTTACAGAAACTTGTTCCTAGAGTTTCATATATTACAACTACTGCTGCTTCCGTTACGCTGTCGTTGCGTTTCCATTTCCACTGCTTTTTATGAGTTACAGAGCCTTTAGCTGAAAACTAAGCTTGATGAAACTTCTCAACTGTTCTATTTTTTTGTGGTTCTCGCTCGGAAGTAGATCGATCTTCTAATGGTGACAGGCTATATATATATATATTCTTTTTATCACGAATTATTACGATCAGGTTTCAACGTTTCTGATAATATTTTTGACAGGTGACCCAGTTTTTAATTTCTCATTAACTTGGATACCCTACTTGAATGATAACGTTTTTCTATAAGAACCCCACGACAGGCATAGCCTAGTTTTCTCATTAACTTGGATATATTGAATGATAACGTTTCTGTAAGAACTCCACGACAGGCATAGCCTAGTCTGGGTTTCACTGATTACTGTGTTACTTTAAATAGTGTATGGTAAGGTAATGTAAATAAAATCATTTCATATTGAATATAGACGTTTTCAGCGTAATTATCCAATTCTTTTCATTTCATTTGTTTGTTATGTTTGTTTGTATACACTTTATTGTGCTGTTATTCCTTACAAAACTAAATACAAAGAGAAATAACTTAAAAATAGGTACAAAGGCGGACTTATCCCACGCAGGGGATCTCTTCCAGTCAACCTTTGAAAAGGTAAAAAAAATAGCGTGTATGCGGAAGCAAGAGTAAAATTAAATTTTACTGGTACTTATATCTACTTAAACATGCGTATATACTTAATACAATAATATTATAATACAGTAATTTCCCCGCTTTTGCAGCGTATCGAGTATGTTTGCGCACGCACGTACTGATGGTTTCCATGCCATCATGCGCAAAAAGCAGCTTCCCTGTTGAGCAGAGTGCGGGACAGTCCCAACACCATCCTGAAATGTATGGCTGAAAAATATGATTCGCCAATTATGTGTCATCTCTTTCATGTGCCGATCAGCCCCTATTATATATTTCATGTCATAGCGCGCCTAACAGAGACGCCGCTACACCAATAGGCCAGTCATTAAAGGAGTTGACCCTAGCAGTAACTCATCTATCTATGAAATTTGGCACAGTGATAGAGTACCATATGTAGGTTGGAATTGACATAGTATCCAATAATTTGTAGAAACGGAAGTTAGGTATTTTCAAGGTCAAACTTAAATTACGTGGTATCAATTACAGGAAAATTGCTCTATCCAAAATTCTTTTTTTACAAGTTCTAGGTACCTATAGGCATGTGTTGACAGAATATCCAACCATATTTCCATATGGAAATATATATATTTTAATAAAATGTGTTTTTTTGCCGTAATTTCCAAGGGATAATTATTCACTCCAATTTCTATTTAATAATTTACAATGCAATATCACTGTCCCTTTCACGGCCGCTATGACATGGTATGATTTGATCGTTTTGAGAATAGCCCCACAGATAGATAAACTGTTTGGTCGGCTCATGGGGGAGATGAACACCATATCTACCTACTTACCTGTCTGAGCTCCATATTTTATTTATGTAAGACTACTAACATATCTAAGTTAATAAAAATATTTGATTTGATTTCAAGTCCCGAGCACATAACCAAACATAGATTCCAGATTTACTTAGTTTGACACTTTAATAATTTCTATCGGAATTTGATTTAAATCCCTTTGTGAGTTGAAATGGAAATCAAATTAAGTTAGCGCCAAGGTTAGTCAAATACATGTTTGTGCAAGTTACAGAACTTTATAGCTTCGAAGTTATTTTCGATGAAAATTTTGTTTAACTTGATATGATAAGATATCGAATTTACGTCGTATCAGCGCAGCGTAAGTTTGGATATCTGAATGTTTGTTTACAGACACATATACGGTAACGGTACCTACAATATGCCTGAGGTTTAGTACCGATAACTGAACAACTTTTGTTCTTAAGACTTTTCGAATAAAAATAAATTAACTATCATACAAATTGATCAACTGATCGGTTCAGAATAAAGAAAAGTTTTAGAAAAAGCGAAAATCTAAAAGTTGTAGTACAAAAATCGTTCAGTTACCGGTACTGCAAACATTGTAACAGAAATGATATAGAAAGTCAAAGGGACTTTCTATATCATTTCTGTTACACCATGTATAAAAAAAATGTCTATAAATCTACCATTCAGTGTGTACATCTCACACGATAATATTGTCTAAGATAAATAAATATATTTAATCCTTAAACTTACTTTAAACTGAATCCTGCTATGGTGGCACTTCACTTGGCTATTCGTATTTGCTATTGGGTGTTAGTCGTATTTGTCAAATACTTGACGTACAGTCGACAGCAGATCAATGGTAACACTTTTTACTTTTGACAGTTCTTATTATTTGCGTCGTAACACTTGAAATAGTACTGCAAGTGTTACCATTGATCTGCTGCCGACTGTACATACAAATAAGACGAATATTTTGTCAAGCATACCAACCACAGTCATGGCAATTATGACAAATACGCAAATACGAATAGCCAAGTGAAGTGGGAGTATTAGAATTGAAACAAATCCCAACAAAATCTCTGGCAACCCACAAGGGACGAAATATTGCCGTGAATACAAACAATTCATCATCATCAGTCTATTTATATTGCCCCACTGCTCGGGAAGACCTTCTCTTACATCGAGGGAGCTGGGGCCATGATCCACCACGCGGGCCCACTGCGGATTGGCGGATTTCACATGCCTTAGAATTATTTTCTTCTAAGGCATGCAGGTTTCATCACGATGTTTTCCTTCGCCGTTTTGAGAGCACTCGGTAAATGTACGTAAGTTTTTCCGTCGAAAAAAATCGAGGATAACTCATTGGTACTTGGCTGCCCTAGAGCTGGGAATCGAACCTGGGACCTCCGTATCGCAAGTCTGTTGACCCAACCACTGAGCCACCGAGCTCTTACAATACAAACAATTAGGTACATATTATATTTAAACCTTACATGGATTGTAACTAAAGACAACAGAAATATCGAGCGCTGTGGGAAAATGTACTAACCGTGTTATTTACCTGTAATTGAAGCGTACCTAAGTAGTGAGAAATAAACTAGCGTTTCAGCCTTCGACCTTATCGGCAAATTGCATTTTTCCCACGGTAACGTAACTTTTCCCGAGTTAATAAATATTAGGACATGATGAAAAAATTCTTGCTGTGGGCAGGACTTGAACCTGCGACCTTGTAATTCCGTGACATGCTCTTACCAACTGAGCCACCACAGGCCACGCCAGGCCCACCGAAAACCTTCATCGCTTTATACATACTTAAAGGGTATGTTACGCAATTCCATCTATCGGACGATAGTGGTAGTATTCCGACAACCATGTCTAACATTCGGTTAGAATTGAATTACACATTATCCATGCTAGGTGAAAAAATTAGAACATGATGAAAAAATTCTTGCCGTGGGCAGGACTTCAACTTGATGTATGAATGGCTGAGAGAAAGGTTGGCAAGTAAGAAATCCGCGCCATGGGGTGGTACGAGGCGGTGCCAAGCGTACCGGAGTGTACGAGGTGCCGCCGCTTAAGTAAAGGCCCTTTTTTTTTTTACTTGGGGAAATGCTTTTCGCATCTCACCGCGCCAATGAGGAGGGGCGCGCGGTGAGTATGTGGGACTCCCGCCATAATACGGTCCTATACCCACTAAAACCCCAAGGTGTTCAACGCATCGCGTTTGGAACGAGGTTGTGGGAACGCAGCGCCAAATACCACAACCTCGTCCGCGGCCGCCCTCGTGGGCCCTTCTCGGGGGTCTACCCCTAAACCTCCGCTTAAGGCGCCTCGGAACACAGGACGAGACGCCTTACAGCTCGGGACCTCTAAGCGAGCGCCGGACCCCCCGACCAGACGCCCGCAAGTCCCCGTTAGGGCGGCAGGCGGCGGACATACGCCCGTCGCCTGCGGCCCGCTCGCCGTCGGCGGATCGGGAGCGAGAGGGGGTCATTCTCGCGCTCCCGCTCCGCCGACTCTTTCGCCGTCATGATAGTGGCGCAGAAATCCGCCACCATCTTCCACCCTTCCTCGCTGCCCATTGCTCGCACTATGGCGGGCAGCGAGAGGTCGGCTCCAGTGGCGGCCGCAATGGCTCGCGACCACCCGATGGCGCGGGTGTGATGCGCCGTGTCCACGTCGGCACCGCAGTGGTGACACCGGGGGTCCGGCTCTCGACCCAGCACCTCGCACAGGTACCGTCCGAAGCAACCGTGCCCTGTCAGAATCTGCGCGAGGTGGTAGGTCATCGACCCGAACTTCCGTTCGACCCATGGGCGAAGCACAGGTCGAACGGCCTCCAAGAGTTCCCGGCTCACCACCGGGCGCTTAAGTAAAGGCCCGGACCCACGGACGCAGTGCGCGCACCGCACGGCGCCCGAGTGGCTCGAGGCTCAGACGGGGAGGAGGAAGGTGATGGACGAATGGATTATACATTGTGGGCTAGTACAGGTTCCTTCAGGGCTGTGAGCCCGACATAACCAACACGCTCCCCCGGGCGTGGTGACACATGATCTTGCATGCTTTACCTGGGTAAAAAAAAAGGTCTGGAACTTAATAAATATTATAATATTATAGCCGATTCTGTAGTGTGTTTTCTTATTTTTATAATCTTCGACATATCGCTCACCATACAGTTCAATGGACCGCCACACTGAATATAATATATATTTTACATTAGAGTATCTTAAGATTTGTCGAATATAATAATATATTTTATAGTATCTTCATTGTGTGTGATGGGCTTAACTTTTACAGTTCTAAAGTAAGTGACATCTTTTTTTCTAATTTTGCTGTCGATCCCATACATTTTCTTTCTATTCGTAGAGGTGGTTGACTGAAGGCCACTCAATTATAATTATTTTTATTATTTTATAAACTTTACACGACGTAATACAATTGTACCCAACAATGCAGATGTTTTCAACCGTATTTTTTTTCGCCTGCTGCCAAATGGCGCTGTGTGGACTCGTGGAGTGATGTTTTATATTGTGGTTCGCTTTTGTGAAAATCCCCGCAGCTGTGCACTGCGAGTGCGACTGCCTGTACCACAACGAAAGCTTATTTGGGTGTAGTAATAGTAATGTATACAACTGTAGTTATGTTCATGGGCGTCGCCAGCCAATGGTCCACTCAACCGCTGTTCTTCCGCATTCATATTGAAATTAATTAAGTAATATATACTATATATAAAAAAATTGTACAGATATTTCCACCCGCCTGATCCTCGCCTCGGGTGACCCCAGAGCTGGCGCCTACTTCAGGCAAAGGCTGAACCTCGCTATTCAGCGGGGCAACGCCGCCAGCGTGCTGGCTGCCGCGCAGTGCGGAGTTAGACGGCGTGTTCGGACTTTGATTGTAAATAGTATTTAGGTATTTAGTTTATTTTGTAAATAGCTTTTTTAATAAAATTTGTATTGACAGTAAGGAACGAAATTGTGGGACGATGAAGATGAAATTCTATACCATAGGTACTTGTATGCATTCTACATAAGCAATACGTTCTAAAACAATGCAAGACGAGTAATATATATATATATATATATATATGTATTAATATTAATCTATGTTAAAGTATTAATGTATTATATATAGTATGATTATATATATACTTGGGTATTTATAGTAGGCAATAAGTTTTACATGGTTAAAAAAATAAAGCTCAAATGTGGAGATTTGTAATTGGCTTACAGTTACTCATAGTTGTTATCTATATTAGTATGAAATAGCTGTAAATCTTCCTAAGAATAAATAAATAAATAATTATAGCGTAAATGCCGAATGATTGGTATAAAAGAATAGTCATGCATGGGTCGATAATCGGATTGAATAGTTCGCCTTGGAAAATGCCGGCAGTCGTAGAGAGATAATCTAATCGGCAGTATACCTACTAATAAGTATAAGCCTGAGGATGACCGAAATGTATACAGAGTGGCCTTGATCTATTCGACAAAATTAAATAAATGGTTAGGTTAACATACATGAAGTCTTCACAGCATTTAAGTAAATTAAACAATTTGGGGAAAATTTACAATAAATTGAACTATCAAAAAAATATTAATTTAATGTGCATCGTTACTGTCCTTTGGAGTTTTTACATTTTAAAGTATTTTTCCAACGATTTCCTTCACTGGGATTTGACTTAATGATCATTTCTAAGGTCATTGTGTGATTTGTGACGAATTTTTTTTCAGTTTTGACTTACTATTAACCTTACCATTTTAATATTTATCATCAGTTCAACCCCCAGTTTAAATTTTTTCGAATGAATTCAAGGACACCCTCTATGGTTAAAAAGAAAACTGTTTTATTTCGTCAATGAAGATTTATTTGTCTTTTTGTAGAAGAGTAAAAAAAAATGAAATATTAAATAGGTGTGAATTTCAAACAACTGTTGTAACAACTACTAGTCCACTAACTAGCGTTCCTGTAGTATAGAGGCACTGCATTCATAACTACGTCCATTTTATCCAGAGAGAAATGGTTTTCCTAGTATTTCTCGTTCATATTGAAATGCAAAGAAGCGGCAGCATTTCATTTTACGCTTTTAAACTGCACAAATGGACAGGGAATTGACGTACAGTCGATTTCTTTCAGTATAATGACATTGCCACATTTCAATGGAGCTTTGCCCCACCTACAAAACTACGTGACCATTTAAGCTGTACCTATCATTTTGTTGGGGACTAATTACAGGTTTCATATTGCATAATCATAATCAGTATCATTTTCTACTACTCTCGCAACTCCTATAGAAGAATAACAAAAACAGTGAATAATTCGCTTCGATTTCTTACTATTTTCTGAATTCATAATTAAGCTGTTTTTTTCGACTCGCTTGATGTACAAAACTTTATTTTAAACCAATAATTTTATTAAAAAACGGAGATATTTTTATATTTATTCGTTATCGTGTACATCATGCGGTTGATGGTGGGGCAGAATCTGGCATTGTCATTTTAACTGATGAATTAGTTATACTTCAGTATTTTTACCCTACTGCTGGAAAGGAGTGTAATGAGTTGTGATGTACGAGCAAAGAATAATATTAATAATCTTTACCTACGGATTTTATTCAATTGATCAAGTTGTTTTTGTAATTCTTAATTAAAGTTAAGTATTTGTGAATAATTAAAATGATTACCACCTGCTTGCCATTACCATCTTAAATCGCTGATAACCATAAGCATGATTTAATAGTTATTCCACGGTTTAATCCACGTTTCCTTTCTAATCATTAACGAAGTGTGAAAGTAACAAGACGTGGTTTAAGGAAAATGAAGTTGAACTAGGTTTATTGGTAACAGCGATAGAGGACAAGTCATTTTTACCTTACCATATTAGGTACGGTGGAACACAAAAAAGGTGTAGGATAGCTGTCTACCCGATTGGTCCATGTCTCGGGCGATCCCAGGGCTGGCAGCTACCTCGCTCAGCGGCTGAGCATTGCGATACAGCGAGGAAATGCTGCCAGCGTCCTGGGCAGCATTCCGCAAAACGGGGATCTTGACGACATGTTCGTTCTTTAGTATTTTTATTTTATTTTTTTATTTTATAAGTAATGTATTAGTAGTTAGTTTTATTTTAATAAATGAGTAAGTACAATGTAGGATAGGAGAGTTTTTAAGGTTGAGGTTTTCTCAAAAACTACTTGACCTATTACAAAAATTATTTCACTGTTATATAGATAAAAGTGAAAACTACGTTACTGTAAAATAATTATTAAATTCGGTCCAGTAGTTTTTGAGAAAATCTCAACCTTATTGAGGCCCTGTATACTGATCTCTGTCTTCGAATGTACATGAATCACGACTAGCCCAGAATAAAACAGCATGAATCTCAGCTAAACTCAGAGATTTACTACCTACATACCTAATGCTTTATTCCCCTTTGTAAGGCATTGCTAGTTGCCTAGTTTCCAGCCTTTCACGCCGAACGAGGCTCGAAGATGCCAGTGCGAAAGCCGAGTGTGACCTAGTTGCCACTAGAGGACTTGCAAACCTGAATGGTGCATGTTATTTACTGGAAACAAAGGCGATGTTCAGTTTTGCTGTATTTTTTTTTCAGAATAATGGTAAGAATTGTATTTAAAAAAAATTCTATTTCGCTGTTAGGTATAAATGTAGCATAAAAACCAGAAAAAAATCAAAATAACAGATGAAAAGGGGAAATTTTTCGAAGAAAAAAATGGTGAAAAATCTCTGAAAAAAATTTCTATGTATTCAGAGAGACAAAATCTTGAAATGGTATTTTTCTTTTAGGATGTTAATAATTTAATAATGCCATCGGACGGTCGCCGGCGTCGGGGCAGACCTCGGCGTAGGTGGAGAGACGATATCGTTAGATACAGGGATGGGTGGCTGGAAGAGGCTCAGGACAGGGATGGATGGAAGAGGAGGGGAGAGACCTTTGCCCAGCAGTGGGACAATTTATAGGTTACCAAAAACAAAAAAAATAGACCTTGTCTAATCCAAAGCCTAAAATTGAATCTGAATTTCGCCCGGCCTTAGTAATCTCATCTATGAGCGAGATCCCTATGTATAGTTAGATCTAAAAGCCAATCCCTGGTACTGTGCCCACACGACCACGATTTAAATCAGTCTGACCGCGTATTTAATCACGTCCGAGCAACACCGCAACGTATGGCTACCTCACTCGGGACAATTTAGCCATGAATTTGACATTTCCTGAATTAATAAGAGTGGTAAAGCTTTATCATGTGGAAATGTCTATGTCTAGGTAAATTAAGGGCCTTCCATGAGCCAACTAGCGCCGCCAATCTTAAAAAAATAATATCTTCCAATATAATCAATTTTATTAAAAAAGCTACGTTCACATTGTTTATTGCTATAAATATTATTTTTTAAATACTTATTTGTAACGTGATTGCGAAAATTCACATAATTGCGAAAAACGGCCGTTTCTGGCACATTTGTGAACTACAACTTACCTACATTGCATCACGTTACAAATAAGCATTTAAAAATAATATTTATAGCAATAAACAATGTGAACGTAGCTTTTTTAATAAAATTGATTAAATTGGAAGATATTATATTTTCAAGATTGGCGGCGCTAGTTGGCTCATGGTAGGCCCTTAAGTGTTTTGGACAAAAAAAATCTTCTGTCTCGTATTTTCTCTTTCTCTCAGTATTACGGACTGGAGCCAAGAGAAAGCCTTGAAAACAGGTAAATTCGTATATTTATTAAAATATGGATCGCGATTACAATGGGGTCAGAAAACAACTGAAAATAGGTGGACAAACGTCAATTTTATCAAAAATATTAAAAATAATGGTAAACTGAATTATAAGTATCAGGTATAAAAAAGGTAAGCTTTATTGTAACTATATATAAGCTTTATTCTACAGGGTGTAAAGGAAAGGGTATAAATAAGCCAAAGGGATGGTGATAAGAACTTTGTTCTTCATTTCGATAAATAAATAAAAATAAATCAATGTCCTATCTAAATCCATCAGTGATCGGTACAAAAAGGCTACAGTCGAAAAGTCGTACAACCTGTTTAGTTGTCGATACTGAACACTCCCCTTTCGTCTTACTAATATACTCCTCCCGTTACATCCTGGTACAGCTAACAGCAGATCAAGTGTAACACTTTACCGTTCGTATTATCTGCGTCGTAAGAATTGAAATCGTACTGCAAGTGTTACCATTGATCTGCTGTTGTCCATGTCCAATTGTCCATACCTAAAACTGATCGTTTGTCTGTCTGGGCGCTTTGTTTGAAGACTATCGAACATGGGCGTACCCAGGTAGCCCCCCCCCCCCCCCCCCCCCCCCCCCGGGGATAATGTTGACGTCCCTACTAAGTATCTATATCTAGTACTTTTATCGAGAAAAATTATGTTGTTAATTGTTTGCAATACGATATTTTTACAACTAAAAATTACGCGGCGCGTTCGTTCTATCGAATATCGCCCATGCTATCGAATATCCGCGTAGTAGATTTTTTTAATGTCTTTATCACAGGACTGACATTTTATAGGTACGTTTTATGCCAAAAACAGTAGATTTCGTTTTTGTAATTAATGATTGTCTCTCTGTAGAATTTGAATTACAAATCACAGGAGAGCAGAAAACGCGAATGCACACATTTACACGTAATCTCGCCACATAGAATCCTTAGGAGCCAAGAAACAAAGGAAATGCCCCATTACTTTACAAATTAGCTGAGGTCGGAAGTGAAGCGGACATGCCATTTGTAAACGTCAGCCCTTCGAGCTGGAAGTCAGGGACAAAGATGGCTACGCACTTTTAGTACTAACAAAAATCGTTGGGAAACTAAATAACTATCAGCATTTTAGAATTAAAACTATAGTGAGCCATTACTACAAATCTATACATATAATAAGACTGTAAAAAATGTGTCTGAACAATGGATATTATTTGAAAAGAATAATTGTAATGTGTTTTAGGATCGATACTGATGCCAAAACACTAATTGTTAGAATTTTTGTCTGTTTGTATTTCACGCCATAACTACTGAAGGGATTTTGATGGGAGTTTCACTAGGAGATAGCTGAAATATCCGGACAGCTCATAGGCTATAAGCCATGGCGGTATGTGATGTGGAAACAAGGATCCAGAGAGGAAGATCTGCCTCCTGATCTCCTCCATCCTCCTCCTCTACGCAAACGAAGTTGCGGCGTACCTACAGCTAGTTATTATATATAAACGGATATCACTCAATAACTAACTATCAGCATTGTTTGAAACAGTTTCTACAATGTGAAAATTTAAGCATCCGTACTTACTAGTAAAATTAAAATAGATGCGAACATTCTAATGCGATGTCAGGAAGTCAGATATTTCACTGAACCGTTTCCCTAAACCTCTTTCAGTAACTATTCATACATTTATGTACCTACATCAGCTGTTTGAATAGCACCAAATAGACTGACTTTCAAAAGCCTCTACACTCTACTCTATTCTATACATAATTCTGGACCACTTCAAACGTCAATGGCCCAATGGCATACTGTGTGCCGGCCAATTCGATTAACTCCCCGAGACGAGGCTATATTGGTACATGTACTTTGCATTTACAAAGATGGTGGAGAGGCAGGTACTTACTGGGTGTAACGGAAAGGGATACGAAGCCGAAGGCAGGGTGTTCAGTATCGGTAACTGAACAACTTTTGTTCTACGACTTTAAGGTTCCTCAACTTTAACCTCCATAAGGTTGAGATTTTCTCAAAAATTGCTGGACCTAATTAAATTTTACAGTTACGTACATAAATGATAAATGGAGAAAAATTTTCATCACGACCGGGATTCGAACCCGGGACCTCGCCATTCCGTGGCACGCTCTATTCCAACAGAGCCATCGTGATTCGTATCCAGATGGTGAAATTTTTTTTTCTCCATTTATCATTTAGATTTTCGTTTCGCATAGCGCATATGCAAGAAAATATCAAAACGTTACGTACATAGTTTTAACTTTTATCTATCAGATTCAGATGTGAATTCTTGCAATAGGTCAAGAAGTTTGTCAGCTAAACTCAACCTTAAAAAAACTCTCCTGTACACTTTACTCTGTGTTAGACTGTACAATAATGAAGTTGGCGCCTGTTTCCAGCCAACCTAATGTACCGGTCGTTACCTACCTCATACCCAAAGTCAAACGTCTGCAATCTATCCACGAAGTTCAGCAATTCTCTTTGAATACGATCCTGAGTGCAACTGCAAATTCGCTTCGAAGTTCATAAATTCTCTTTGAATGAATCTCTCTATAGTACGGTCTGCCATGACTAAGATGTAGTCTTGTAACAACTATTGTAAGCACACGTGCAAATACGCCTTGCGTTGCAAATATACATATTTTAGGGTTCCGAAGCTGAATAAAGGAACCCTTATAGGATCACAGAGCGAGATGGTCAGACGCTTTAAAGGATACGGCCAGAAACTGGACACAAGTGGCGCAAGATAAAGAAAAGTGGAAGGAACTGGAGGAGGCCTTCATCCTAAAAGGGGTTCATAGCTATTAAGGTCAAATGTCTATATACTTATATATTCATGTATTTTTTTAGGCTATGAAATAAAAAGGCTTTTTTATTTATTTATTTTATTATAGGATCACTTTGGTGTCTCTCTGTCCGTCCGTCTGTCTGAAATTGAAACTGAGGATTGTATTCATAATAAATATTAAATTGGTAAGGTTTTTTAGTAAATCAAACTGCAAAAAATTTAAACTAATTACGTCACAAGTCACACAATGACTTTAGAAACCATTAGGTCAAATTCCAGTGAAAGAAATCGTTGCCAAAAATTAAAAATACCTTAAAATGTAAAAAACTCCAAAGCACAGCAACGATGCACGTCAGATTAATATTTTTTTGATAGTTGAATTTATTGTAAATATTTTCAATAAATTCAACTATCAAAAAAAATGCAATCATAAAAAAATAATATCTTCCAATATAGGTAATCAATTTTATTAAAAAAGCCATTTACGAAATTTTTATTACGATAAATACTATTTTTTAAACGCTTATTTATAACGTGATTCAACTTGTAGTTCGCATAATTGCGAAAAACGGCCGTTTTTGGCACATTTGTGAACTACAACTTAGCTTGTCGCAATTATGCCATGTATTGTATATTGAAAAATAGTATTCATCCTAATAAACATTTTGTAAATAGATTTTTTAATAAATTTGATTAAATTGGAAGATATTATTTTTTCAAGATTGGCGGCGCTAGTTTGCTCATGGAAGGCCCTTAAACGCTGTGCAGAATTAATATAATCACAAGCCTAATCATACATTAAATTTTGTCGAATGAATTCAAGGCCACCCTGTATACTTTTGGTTCTCTCCATCGCGGTGATTTTTTTCCTTCTTACGATAATAATTTGTTTTGCCCGACGACGATCCCTTTCCACCGGCCTAAAGCGGTTCCGTTTCAATATCCAATTTCCGATCCAATTTTAATTCTAAATTCAGCGCTGAAAACCCGCAACTAGGGTTTTCGATTAGGATTTTGATTTTAGGTAATTTCATCAATGCTTGAAATACAGAGCTACTACTAACGAGCACTAATTAGCTCGATAGTCGATAATATGAACAAATTGAACATGCATGGAAATATTTAAATATTTACTGTTAAGGGCCTGATATGAGCCAACTAGCGCCGCCAATCTTGAAAAAATAATATCTTCCAATTTAATTATATTTTAATAAAAAAGTTATTTACAAAATGTTAATTACGATAAATACTATTTTTTAAATGCTTATTTAACGTGATTTAATTTCGGTAAGTTGTAGTTCGCATAATTGCGAGAAACTGTCATTTTTGGCACATTTGTGAACTACAACTTAGCTTGACGCAATTATGCCATGTATTGTATATTGAAAAATAGTATTCATCCTAATAAACATTTGGTAAAAACTAAAAAGCTTTTTTAATAAAATTGATTAAATTGGAAGATATTATTTTTTCAAGATTGGCGGCGCCAGTTGGCTCATATCAGGCCCTTAAGAAGACGTGAAATGAAACATACACAATGATACACACACGCATCCTCACCTGAATATAGTGTATGTGAAAGGGAGAGAGAAAGGGTGTGCGCGCTCGCGTGTATGAGAGAGGGTGTGTGAGAGAGAGAAAGAGTCTGTGTGTTGGTGTGTCAATGATATCTGATTTTTCAACAGGTAGGTAATACATTTAACACCTATATTACAGAGAAGATTGTATCAGGTAGCATTATACATATACTCCTACAAAGAAGTTGTTCCCTCGGGAAAAACCTCGGACAAATAAATAGCATTCTATTAGAAACGCGTCAACAGGCACAACAATTTCACAGCCGTCAGGAATTTGATTGAAAGCGAAAAGCGACGCGTAAATGAAAAGGAAAAAAAACAGTCAAGCGTGAATTTACTGTAGGTAACCGAGAGGATCCGTACATCAATATTTTTGGAAATCCGTTGTAACCTGTCGGACGTAGAAAATTGGAAAGATTAATTAAGTCTACCTTTGTACGTCTTGAAGTGAACTCGGGAGTTGCATGACGAGATATCTTTCACGATCATTATTTTCAGCTCCTATGAGCCAAATATTGAACATTAGCCTTCCCAAATTTCGCCATCTGATTTTACTATCTGTCATCCCATTTCCACTGCTTCCCCGGCAACTCTTTGTATATCGTCAGACCAACGAGCCTTTGGTCGTCCAGGCTTCGGCGGGATCAATGGTAACACTTGCAGTACGATTTCAAGTTTTACGACGCAAATAATAGGAACTGTCAAAAGTAAAAAAGTGTTACCATTGATCTGCTGTCGACTGTACTACGAATTAGTACCATATAACTAGTAGTTATATGGAAATATTGTCCAATCAGAGGACGACACTACAAACTTTTGACGCTGTTGCCTATATAATTGCACGATAAAGTGAAACAAATTGTTGCGATTCTGAATCTACAATATGTTTTAAAAAGTACGTTCTGTTGCGTTTTTCTCTAACACTAAACATTGCACAATAATGTTAAAAACACAATCTGTTGCCATTTTACTATCTGTCATCCCATTTCCACTGCTTCCCCGGCAACTCTTTGTATATCGTCAGACCAACGAGCCTTTGGTCGTCCAGGCTTCCTGAGTCCAGTTCGCGATCTCCACTCCGTTAGTCTGGGGCTACAGCTTCAATTTAAGTTATTAGCTATTTAACTCAAGATTATCTAAACTGATTTTATTTTTTGATTCTATACTTTTACTTTTTACACGACTGCGCAAGAAGGAGAGTTATGTTTATCGAGTGTGTCTAATTATTTGGCACGCTCTACAGCCTAAACGGCTTGATGGATTACGTGTTAGGTGTCGTTAGATTCGTCTTGTAGAAGTGACATAGGCTATAAAAGTTTAGTTAAAGCGGCTTAAATTTTTGACAGCCGTTTATTTTATGTTTTTTTTTTTTAAATTTATGTATAAACTTGTCTCCCCCTCCCTCATTCTTATTCGTATTTGAGTTTGATTTTAGGCATTTTGCGTTTCAGGTATTGGATGGAGGAGCGGTCGGCATCAGCCTATTTATATTGCCCCACTGCTCGGGCACAAACTTTCCTTAAATCGAGGGAGCTCGGGCCATGATCCACCACGCGGGCCCACTGCGGATTGGCGGATTTCACATGCCTTAGATTTTATATTCTTCTACGGCATGCAGGTTTCATCACGATGTTTTTCCTTCACCGTTTTAAGAGCACTCGGTATGTACGTAAGTTTTTTCGTCGAAAAAACCGAGGATAACTCATTGGTACATGGATGCCCTGGCTGGGAATCGAACCTCGTATTGCAAGCACTGAGCCACCGAGCTCTTTGGTATTGCGGAGGAGCGGTATGGTATTGGATTTATATCACTTTTGTTACGGAACCCTAGACAGACAAAAATAGGGCTAGAGGAGCAGAGTCAACAATGCTTCAATTCCGAGAGATGTCAGCTCCCGCCATCGCCAGCCACAGGCCTTTTGTTAAGGTTACCTCGCATTTAATCAATCGGTCCCTAACGTTGTTCACCAACAATGGAATGGAATTAACCTGTCATGATCATTGATGATGTTTAGGTCGAGATTCATAAATAGCTTTGAACGCAAGCTTAGGGTGTTTGGTCTTTTTTATTATTGGACTCGATAGTTCGTCATTTGCCAATGTCACATTACAAAAAGTCCTCTATCTTCCTCCAGAGGAGTCGCAGCAGCGTCTTCACCCTGGGTAGCCGCGTCTTCATGTCTTCATCCAGAGGAGACGCCGTAGCGTCATGACTCTGGACGAAGCAGCTCGACAGTCACGTTCACTCCCGAGCTTGTAGCGGGACTCTTGATAAAAGTTTGAAACTTCAGGTCTTGCTCAAATTATCCAATAAATTCACCATACTGTCATTCGCCAACATTTTCTGATTAATTTAACGTGATATTAAACACAAAATAACCTTTGTGGATATTAAAATGAAAATTGTCAAATAATTTCGCAACCGTCGTTTCCCGCCATTTTAAAAAGTCCACATAAAATATACATGTGCAGTTTCCGCATTTGCACAATTATGTATGAACTTAGTCATGTATGCAAATTTCATGTAGGTACTTTCATTTAGAGATACTTACTTATTAGTTGTTACACCATCGTACAGTCAAATTTTAAGCAAAGCAACTTATAGATATTATTAGTGAATGTGTTTTATCAATTTGTAAAAACATCGTCTTTTCAAGCATTTAAATGGAGGTTTAACTTCAAGAAAAGCTTGGTAAGTCCCAAGTGGCCTATTTCCGATCAAATTCCAATTTAAAAAGAAAATGTGTCAGACGAAAACGATTTTCTCAGAATACAATTCAATATCACCGTAATTTCGCTGAAAGCCAACGTATAATTCATAAAAAAATATCTCACGTGCCTCGCCAAATATTCAACGTAATGTATTCCGTATTAGAGCCCCGAGGCCTCCAAATAATACTGTTAGGTGTGCGTAGAACGAAACGCGTAAGTAACGTCAGTCACAATTTATTTTGCACCGTGTTTTGATTTCTGATGGGGTACAGTTTAAGCTAGAAAATAAGCAATGGTCAACCGATGGCGACATTTAATCACACTAACGAAAATCTAGGGAGAAATTAGGTACGGTGGAACGGGGTTGTCTCCACCGATCCCGGGATCCGTTTTGATTGGAAACGGATCCCGACACAGAGAAAGGTGTACAGGGGAGTTTTTAAGGTTTATATTATCTCAAAAACTATTTGAGCTATTGCAAAAATTCTTTCACTATTTCATAGATAAAAGTTAAAACTATGTAACTGTAAAATAATTATTAAATTCGTTCCAGTAGTTTTTGAGAAAATCTCAACCTTATTGAGGCCCCCTGTATACTTATCTCTGTCTTCGACTACAAGTCTTAAAAAGGTAACAGAGTAAATAGAGGTACAGTCGACAGCAGATCAATGGTAACACTTGCAGTACGATTTCAAGTTTTACGACGCAAATAATAAGAACTGTAAAAAGTCAAAAGTCAAAAGTGTTACCATTGATCTGCTGTCGACTGTACTACGAATTAGTACCATATAACTAGTAGTTATATGGAAATATTGTCCAATCAGAGGACGACACTACAAACTTTTGACGCTGTTGCCTATATAATTGCACGATAAAGTGAAAAAATGGTTGCGATTCTGAATCTACAATATGTTTTAAAAAGTACGTTCTGTTGCGTTTTTCTCTAACACTAAACATTGCACAATAATGTTAAAAACACAATCTGTTGCCGTTTTCAAGGATATTACCGTAACAATTGGTTTGATTACACCCTGAATATTATTTACGAGAGTGACTGTACTTTACTGTATAGGTACTCTTGGCACGGCAATTTTTTTCGTTACATACGTAAGGAGGCGGCGGGCGAATGTGTTTCAGCATCCGGTGGTTAAATATAAAACCAACCCTACTACTATATTCTTATGTTATTTTTCTCCTTGTCGTTCCACATGATAGCATAAGCCAGCTGTCGCTTGAAAATCCAATGTGCATTTTGTTGCCAAAAATCAAACATTACCAAATCAACCGATTTAAGTAATTTATGGCAGAGGGCGGGTGTGGGTGATTTTATCAGCTACCATCATCATTATAAACGTATCAGTCCATTGCTGGATGTAAGTCCGATGTAAGGCCACTTAATACGATTCTCGGCTTATTGCATTTAGAACCCAGTCCCAGCCACCCTTTGATTGGTTATTTTTAACATAGTTTCAAATAAAAAAATAATTTTATTCCTGCACTTATACTCGAATAGCTTGACCCAGACTGAGTGTTTAAATATACCAGAACTTTCTTTGGGGTTTTTTGTTTGCGCGTTAGAAAAAAACTATAATACAAAACACCATACAAAGATGTTCATTGTCATTTCGTCGGTCTCTTCCTCTTCCAGATAGTCCATCTTGTGATACTATTACTACTATCCATATAAAAATGGGCAATCTCCTTTGCCCATTCGTAATGGCAAGACTGTCGCATGACAGTAACACGAGTAGTTGGTATGTATGTACCTACTACGCAGTCATCTAGTGATTTTATAGTAACTACTAAAGTTAAGAATATTAAACAAGGATATTAATGCCGCAATAAACGATGGTCAGTAGCGATAAAAGCTACTTTAAAGTAAGATGGTAGATTATAACATAGCTTAATGATTGTCACAGAACTTCACCATACAAAATTGGTGGTTCATCATCATCATCAGCCCGTATCAGTCCACTGCTGGACGTAGGCCTCTCCCAAAGCCCGCCACTCAACCCTACTCTCGGCCCTCTGTTTACAGTCCCCGCCAGCCATCTTGCGAAGGTCATCCCTCCATCTGGTCGGGGAGCGTCCCACACTACGTTTACCTGTTCGTGGCTTCTCTACAACAGACGTGACCACCCCACTGCCACTACAGTTTCCTGATTCTATGAGCAATGTCTGGCGGATAAACTCATTTCTTATTCTAACAGAGAAATGCCAAGCATAGTTCTTTCTATAGCTCGCTGAGCGATTTTGAACTTGTGGGCCAGTCTCATGTCCACGTTTCGGCTCCGTAGGTCGTGTCATCGTTAGAACACTTTTTTTCTAATGGCTTAATACCTAGGTTATTATGTATAGTAGCACTACGGAATGAATTGCAAATTTTATAATTACCTACCTATAATATAAAATAATTGAATAAAATAAGACCTATTCATTCAATATTTCGCCCGCTTCTTTAAAGTAGAAATCGCTCGAGTCGCTCTAATGTGCTCGGGTGTATCTCAAAAGATTAATTAGGTTCTGTATTTGTTGTGAAAAGAAGGATGAATTGAAATTAATTAATAATTTCCACCCAGACACGAAAAATATATCTGAATCATAATATTTTTCTTTCATCCAGTTTTCTTGTAGCTTAGGTTATATTTATTATACCATTTATATCTTCCTTTGTTCCCAGAGAAGATGCTTAATCAGGTGATTACTTACCTTTCTACACGTCCAATGAAATCGTGTTTTAGAAGTTATTTAAGTCAATAAAGTTAGCGTTTTTAGTATAAAAACGCCCGTAGGCAGTTTTGGCTAGGTCTCGTCCCCTCTCGATAAATTCCTATCATTAGGTATGGACCCCTTATCATTAGTATCTTCTCCTGGCTGTTGTAATTGTAATAAGGGCACGCGTCCCACATGAGTTTCAGGGAGCGTCTAGTAAGGGGAATCTGCCGGACCCTACTCCGCCCCTGACCTTTTTTTTACCCAGTTAAAACATGCAAGATCATGTGTCACCACGCCCGGGGGAGCGTGTTGGTTATGTCGGGCTCACCGCCCTGAAGAGGCAGCATACCGACTAAATGACCTGGGACTGTGTTAAAAGACATACCTATTTATAGAGGGTCTTGCCTCGGTAGCGCAGTGATTGAGGCACTGGACTCACGATACGAAGGTCCCAGATTATATCCTGAGTTATATCCTGAGTTAGCGACTTAACCCCTGTCAAATCTTACTTGTAAACGTATTTAATTTATTTAGTAGATTTCTAGTCTTTTGGTAGATTTTGAGGAATTTGTAACCGTGTCTAGTAAAATAAGGTGGTAGATTTTAGTAGATTTCTTATTATTTTAGTTTATTGTGTGTTATAGAGGGTCTTGCTTCGGTTGCGCAGTGATTCAGGCACTGGACTCACGATACGGAGATCTCGACGGAGACGGGGTTATATCCCGAGTTAGCGACTTTAACCCCTTTCAAATCTCACTTGTATACGTATTTAATCCGAACTTTATTCGATATTCGATGGCAGGTATCCTATCCTTTATGGTAAAATCCTATGACATGGACCCCACATCAATAGTATCTTCTCCTGGCTGTTGTAATTCAGGGCACGCGTCCCACACGAGTTTCAGGGAACGTCTAGTAAGGGGAACGTGCCGGACCCAACTCCGCCCCTGACCTGGGACTGTGTTAAAAGACATACCTATTTATAGAGGGTCTTGCCTCGGTAGAGCAGTGATTGGGGCACTTGACTCACGATACGGAGGTCCCAGGTTATATCCTGAGTTCTATCTGTGTTAGCGACTTAACCCCTGTCAAATCTCACTTGTAAACGTATTTAACCAGAACTTTATTGCAAGTTGGCCTTATTCGATGACAGGTCTCCTATCCTTTACGGTAAAATCCTATGACATGAACCCCACATCAATAGTATCTTCTCCTGGCTGTTGTAATTCAGGGCACGCGTCCCACACGAGTTTCAGGGAACGTCTAGTAAGGGGAACGTGCCGGACCCAACTCCGCCCCTGACCTGGGACTGTGTTAAAAGACATACCTATTTATATAGGGTCTTGCCACGGTAGAGCAGTGATTGGGGCACTTGACTCACGATACGGAGGTCCCAGGTTATATCCTGAGTTCTATCTGTGTTAGCGACTTAACCCCTGTCAAATCTCACTTGTAAACGTATTTAACCAGAACTTTATTACAAGTTGGCCTTATTCGATGACAGGTCTCCTATCCTTTACGGTAAAATCCTATGACATGGACCCCACATCAATAGTATCTTCTCCTGGCTGTTGTAATTCAGGGCACGCGTCCCACACGAGTTTCAGGGAACGTCTAGTAAGGGGAACGTGCCGGACCCAACTCCGCCCCTGACCTGGGACTGTGTGTCAGTTTAAGAGATACCTATTTATGAACTTAGGTGAGAAGAAAACCTCGGTAACGCATTGACTGAGACACTGGTGTCACGATACGGAGGTTCCAGGTTCTATCGCCGATCAGCTGTGGACAATTGAGACCACATCAACCTATACCGCAGTCCAAATCAAGAGTCTTATTTTGTAAACAAATATGATCGTCTAATTACCTGTTGAGATGTAACACTGAAGGAACTAATTGATTAAACATGTTTATCATTGTGAAAATAAAGTGATCCGATCTAATAATTTGAAAAGAACTATGTAATTATCACAGAACAGCTTAAAATGTACAGTACGGTAGTTTTTGTTTACAAAATAAGACATTTGATTTGGGATTCGGTTTACGTAAAATCATTGCAATCTCGCGCGTATTATCATAGGTTAAGCGAAAACTTATATCTTTAATCTGTGGGTTAAGCCTAGGGTTTCCGCGAATTACACTGTACCAATGAGTTTTCTTATTTTTTTCCAAGGAAAACTAAAAGTACTTACATTTTGTATTCTCAAAACTGTGAAGAAAAACATCGAGTTCGAATCTAGATGAACAATACATAGATTAACTATATATGCCATTTTGTATGAGAATGTATGTGTCAGCATTGTCTACGAACAGTTTTGGAACTAATCACGATAGTATTAAAGTATATTTTAGTTCCATTAACACCCGTAGGAGGCGCTGACTAACAACTTTCTCTTACAAATGTATATCGCACGATTTTGATTTTATGACGATGTTTAATGCTATCATTAAAGAAATTATGTGAAATTCTATCGCGACCACCGAATCTAATCCTAAACCTAAACGTAACTGTCACTGTCACTCATATGCTACGTCGCATAAGAGTGAGCGGGACGCCTCGCTTAGATACGTTTAAATGACCATGCCAGATTCTGCCCCACCATTAACCGCAAGTTGTACAAGATAACGAATATATGTAAAAGTAATTCCGTTTTTTTAAGTTATTGGTTTAAAATAAAGGTTTGTACAAGTTGCGATTCGAAAAAAACAGCTTAATTAAGAATTCAGAAAATAGTAAGAAATCGAAGCGATTTATTCATTGTTTTTGTTATCCTTCTATAGGAGTTGCGAGAGTAGTAGAAAATGATACTTATTATGATTATGCAATATGAAACCTGTAATCTGTAGTGTAGTGTAGTAAACTGTAGTCCCCAACAAAATGATAGGTACAGCTTAAATGGTCACGTAGTTTTGTAGGTAGGGCAAAGCTCCATTGAAATGTGGCAATGTCTTTTATTCGCACAATTCTCTATCTAATGTCGGCTGTTACGCAGTCGTCAAAGGCGATGGACAATTTGTTTGTTTATATACTGTGTTTAAACCCCACATTGTTTCATTTTATTGGCACATGCCAGTAAACCCTGTTTATCCGACTCTCAGCTGTATCGTGCAAGTCCATATACGAGAAACTTCAGCACGATTACAGTTCCCGAGAAATAATTCCAAGAAATGGAGACGAGGGACTGAGAGAGCGCTTAAGTTCACAGTTTATGGTGTTAAGTGTAAAACTCTTAGGCACAGTCTAAAAGTTCCAGTTGAATGAGTATTTAGTATGAGGATTGGTTTCTCTTGAAAATGGCGGGAAACGACGGTTGTAAAATTATTTGATAATTTTTGTTTTATTGTCTACAGTGGTTATTTTGAGATTAATATCACGTTAAATTAATCAGAAAATGTTCACGAGTGACAGTATGGTGAATTTGTTGGATATTATGAGCAAGATCTGGGGTTTCAAGCTTTTAACAAGAGTTCCCGCTACAAGCTCGGGAGTGAACGTGACTGTCGAGCTGCTTCGTCCAGAGTGATGACGCTACGGCGTCTCCTCTGGATGAAGACAAGAAGGCGTGGCTACCCAGGGTGAAGACGCTACTGCGACTCCGAGGAAGATAGAAGACTATTATATATAGAATTTTCTGTAACATGACATTGGCAAATGACGAACTGTCGAGTCCATTAATAAAATAAATAAATAAATAAATAGTATGAGGATTTTGTCGGTGATCTCGATTCTTTTCTTTCCGAAACCCGATGCATTTAGCAGATAATATTCAATGTTCACCAATTGATGAATAAATTAATAATGCCAATTTGGACCTAAATTATTTTACTTTTAAGTAAAGATAACAATATCAGTTATTTGATAAGTTATTCTTCAGATCAAATGTTCACTAGAGTCCCTTTTAATTATATCAATTAATAGAATTTTGGATAATGTATACTTTTTTATTATTATTATTTTATGATGGACTTATTATTTACGGCTATTGAACTGTGTGTGTGGTGAGAGTTATCGGGCATGAACATTATTCTGGACATTAATCCTTGAGATTTGGTGGCCCCTGCAGACCAGCCAAATACTTCAGCTCGGCAACGGGTAAAGGAGGTAGGTGGTTCTCGATTGGTGTTCCACAGTACGGCTAACTACTTTACATTTTGTCCGAATAGCACATGTTTAAAAATCCAGCCCTTTTCGTGATATTTTCGGGACACTCTCATCCATTGCGAATAAGTAATGGTGGTGTTGAATGAGTATTGTTTATCTAACATAACCTAAAACTACGAAATAAAAATGCAATTTTACTGGAACCTCTTATAGATGAGAGGTTTATATTTATTGCCTTTGTTAGTACGATATCTCTCCTATTTGGTGTGTAATATGGGCTATCATAAAAAATCAATGGAATTGAAACTGCGCTCCATACAAAAATGGACAATCTCCTTTCTCTGTGTTGACTCTACATTCTACATTTTCAATTTCGTAACGCGTCAGTCGATACATAACAGAACGCGACCGCTGTTATTCTCTAAGCTATGTGCCATCTCATAATTGAGAGTGAGCATATTGTAGCCAAGAATAACCTTTGGGTTTCAACTTCATCCAATCGTTCTACAGAAGAACGTACTGTAGCTTTTACGCAACAATTTCCTTATACATTTATTAGTCTTTATTGTTATACGCAACGCCACTGACAGAATTACATTGGGGATTTGGAAAAAGGTACGGTGGAACACAAAGAAAGGTGTACAGGAGTGTTTTAAACGTTGAGATTTTCTCAAAAACTACTTGACCCATTGCAAAAAAAATAACTGTTTAATAGATAAAAGTTAAAAATATGTAAATGTAGAAGAATTATTATATTCGGTCCAGTAGTTTTTGAGAAAATCTCAACCTTATTGAGGCCAAAAATCTAATTTTTTTTTAAGCTAACTCTCGTATTTATACCCCACACATACAGTTACAAACACACATATACCCTTCATTTTATATATATTTTGTATGAATAACTATTTCAGTTCAGATATAATTTTCATTTCAAACGACATGTAAAGGGTATGTTTGTAATTTTTTTTTTGGACGAGCGAAGTTTGTCCAATCATGTATCGGTATTCATAAGTCCCTAAATAGACACCCCAAGATTGCTGTTTTTTCAGACGTTTAATTTTAGTATTCAGTGCCGTAGCCTTCATAGAATAACTGAAAATCCGCGTACTCAGCCAGAATTCAGTCACTCAACTTGACACCTTGGCACAATTCATTCTTCTGCTCCTATATCCTATCCCGACTCGATTCAAGTACGTTCATGGAGGGATAGCACTTGAACACTGAATCGTAAAAAAGTTACTATCGCCAGAGTAGTAAAAACGTTCGATATGAAAAAGAATTTTATGCGGAATCAGTAAATCTGAGATTTATCGGATTTCATTTTCTTTATTGTTTTAGAAAAGAAATTTTGTTCCAAGGAATCGCTACTGGAGTTAGCTAATTTTGCATCGCAGACTCCGCTCTTGCAACACAATTTTTCGCGTCTCTGCCACTCATTTGTATTTTGCATTTATTTTATTAATGGACTCGACATTTGCCAATGTCATGTTATAGAAAATTAAATATATTCAATAGTCTTCTATCTTCTTCCAGGGGAGTCGCAGTAGCGTCTTCACCCTGGACGAAGCAGCTCGACAGTCACGATCACTCCCGAGCTTGTAGCGGGAACTCCTGATAAAAGCTTCAAACTTAAGATCTTGCATATATAATCCAATAACTTCACCGTTCTGTCATTCGCGAACATTTTCTGATTAATTTAACGTGATATTAAACACAAAATAGTCCCTGTTCAAATAATTTCGCAACCGTCGTTTCCCGCCATTTTCAAGAGAACCTCGTTTTTTGCATTGTCTGAATTTTGAAAATTAGAAGTCGGACATTTATAAAACTGATGTTAAATCTGCCCTCATACAAAATATTATAGTTTAAGCTCTCTCAATGGAGCGGTGCGAAATTTTTCCTTCATGTCGAACGTCGATTAATTTATTATTCGCTACCTATAGGAAAAAAACTTACAGTCAGTGAAAAACAAAATCATTTCCTGTACCCAACATTTCTCTAAAAGGACCAAAATGATCCCGCGGGACATCTCGCGCACAAACTTCGTAAAATATTGCCGAAACATTTTATTACGAGGGAAAACGTGGAAAATGGAAAGGAAATACAGTTTTGGTTGTGTATCTAACGAACCGCGCTTCTGTTGCTCCTCTGAAATATAAAATTGAGCTCTATACTTACATATTCGAAGTTGTGCTAGTGATATTTGCTCTAGAAATCTCTATCATGTCTCTACCGTGCCTCTACCATACCTCTACCATACCTCTATCACGTCTCTACCACGTCTCTATTACGTCTCTACCACGATTACGTCTCTACCACGTCTCTACCACGTCTCTACCACGTCTCTACCACGTCTCTACCACGTCTCTACCACGTCTCTACCACGTCTCTACCACGTCTCTACCACGTCTCTACCACGTCTCTACCACGTCTCTACCACGTCTCTACCACGTCTCTACCACGTCTCTACCACGTCTCTACCACGTCTCTACCATAACTCTATACGACTTAAAAATGTATATAGGTAAAAAAAAATACTAGTACTGAACACACTTCTACTTCAAGTATACAGGATGTATGTAACTTAAAGGACTTATCCGAATTATATTATATTTACCATTTATTACTTATTTTATTCACATCTCATTGAGTATTAAGATACCATCCTAGGATCAATACTCTGTAAAAATAAAATCAACTCATAGGTATTATTCGCGTTACCTTAGGCAGAGACAAAAGTAGATCGTCGGAGATTCCAAAATACCCATTATAATTCCAAATGACATTGCCACATTTCAATGGAGCTTTGCCCCCCACCTTCAAAACTACGTGACCATTGAAGCTGTACCTACCTATGATTTTGTTGGGGGCTTATTACAGGTTTCATATGGCATAATTATAATCAGTAGGAGTTGCGAGAGTAGTAGAAAATGATAACAAAGACAATGAATAATTCGCTTCGATTTCTTACTATTTTCTGAATTCTAAATTAAGCTGTTTTTTCGACTCGTTTGATGTACAAAACTTGATTTTAAACCAATGATTTTAATAAAAAACGGAGATATTTTTACATTTATTCGTTATCTCTAAGTGAACCACCCAAGTGAGTCACCTCAGTGGCACAGCATTTTAGCTGATCACAGTCCTATTACGCATATAATTTTAAGTTAGTTCTAAGTGTATAAATAAGGTAATATGTGTAATAAATATTTTTCATTTCATTTCATTTTGACATGTAATAATGTAATAATTTCTTGAGATGAATAAAGATCTTAAACCAGATCTTGTTCATCATGCGGTTGATGGTGGGGCAAAATCTGGAATTGTCATTTTAGAGGATATAATCGTCCGTCCGTCTCTACATAAATTAACAGCTAAAACACACCTTTTGGGAGGATTACCTTTCTCCCCTCACAAAAAACTTGACGCTCCATTTAAGTTATGCAAAGTCGCTCGCTCCATGTAAAAGCCTTCCCAATTTTATCGCTCGACATATAATCGCCGTAAAAGTCCCTCTTGGAGGCATGTGTCGCCTAATAGTCGCTTAAGGAGGCTCCGTGACAATTTTTATGCGACAAAATGTCGAATAAAGTACGTAATGGGGTAGATACAGTCTAATTCAGATAAAAGTATAAAGGGTATCATTAAGTTTGAGATTTTCTCAAAAACTACTTGAACGATTGTATAAATTATTTTATTCTAGGTTAAGTATTGCTTATATTTATAGTTGTTTAGATTTTGTACACCTCGACGACTTCCACTTACAACACTGCTCTCTCTTTCGCGGGTTTGCTGGTAGAAATATCTTTTGAGATAAGCTCGCCTTTTGTGCCAATATGTTTCTCTTGTAATTTTATTTATGTATTTGTGTTGTACAATAAAGTGTTAAAATAAACAAACAAACAAATAATAAATTATTTTATTAGTACGGTGGAACACAGAGAAAGGTGTACAGGAGAGTTTTTGAGGTTGAGATTTTCTCAAAAACTATTTGACCTATTGCAAAAATTCTTTCATTGTTTGATAGATAATAGTTATAACTATGGACCTGTAAATGTCAAAGCAATGCGCCTACGGCTCGTGCCGTAAACTTAATTAACAGTTTCATAAACGCAATAAAAGATGCTGATGTTTTTTTTGATCCATGGTGTTCTCTGTATAAAAATATATCTACCTATCTTAATAGTAGGTAACTCTAATTTACACTAATTTCATTGTATAAATTATTATTTTAAGAATTATTGTAATTACTTATTGTATCCACTGACTCGGTGCTTTGGTGATATCTGTAAACTAGTCAGTTATAATTGAATAAATAAATAAATAAAACAATTATTAAATTCGGTTAAGTAGTTTTTGAGAAAATCTCAACTTTATTGAGGCCCCCTGTATACTTATCTCTGTCTTCGACTGTACGATTAAATGGGCATACTCCAATTTCATTTTAACAAAAATACTGATGGAGGGATAATATGCGCAAGATGGCTGCCAGAGACTGGAGTCAAAAGGCTTAGAGTCGGGTTTAGTGGCGTGCTTTGGGAGAGGCTAAAAGCAAGTCCAGAACTAGGTGGGTATGTATGTATGAACCTTATTGAGGCCCCTGTATACTTATGTCTTCGACTGTACATAATTCAGTGCAGACTACGCCATTAAGATGTTGTTATATTTAATTCTAATGGGATAATAATTGAATAATATACCTACTCCATTTCATTAATACATCCACGACCAATATTAGATATATGAAAAAAAACATTTTCTAAAAGAAACATTGAAATTATATTAACTCGCGTTATCAACTGTATAAATCTGGATTTAGTTTGTCCATATTCCAATTAACGCCAGAGTAATTAGTGGTCATATACACGGAGTATATTTGCATGGTTGCCATATTCTAAGAGGTAATAGTAATCAATGTTAACAATAATTTAACATGTATTATAAATTCGCGTAATTAAAGTGCAGCCAGATTTTAATTAATTTTGATTTTAAGTGTAAATAGAAAGAAACCTGTTTTATTTGGCGCAATGGGATTATTTACTACCAAAATACTACGAGCTAGTCACGTGACCGAGTGAAAGAGACAGCAAGCAAACATAGATAGCCAGCCCCTAGAATACTTCGACCGATTTCAGACTTTCCTTCCTATTTCTACGGGCTTGACCGACAAAAATACCTAATTTATTGGTACTTAGCACCAAGTTTAGTTCGTATTTTAGCGAAATTTAAAATTAGCGTTACTCTAACCGGTTTTTGGCGTAGACATTTAAAGCACAATACAAATTATTTACATTTACTCACCGGATGTGTATCGGGGTAATAGGTGTTCAGACCATTCCATTTTAGTCCAGCCAGGCACAATTTTTCTTTAATTTCCTCAACACGTTTGTAAATGTTTTGTTTTACCGTGTCGAATGCAGAACTAATTATTTGACGTAAGCGTAACACATCAACACTCTCAATTTCGTGGTGCACACCACTTTCACATCACGTCACTCCACAATTCGAATAAGCGTAATGTTTAGTGCCCGGAGCCTGCTGCTAGGGCGCCGGGCGGCGGCACCGCGCTGCGCGTGCTCAGTACGCGGTATCAAAATCCGTGAACCCGTGCGTCCCGGGACAGCGGCGCCGACTGACTGAACCGACCGGCCGGCGCAGGCGGCGAATTCAAAGGGGCGAGGTGGCGCGCGGCACGCCTTTGATTCATGTCAACCATTGACCTTTGACCATTGATGCCTACGTGTTAGAATAGTGATGGGCGCGTAGCCGCGAACGATAAATTAGTGATTTGCTCGTGGAATTGTCGATGAAATAAAATTACGAAATAAAATTAGTAAAAAAAATGGTATTTATTTTATAATTGATTTGTAATCAGTATCAGCAGTATAGTTGCCCCCATGAATATGGCAACGATGCAAATATACACCCTGTATATGCTTCATCCCTTTTTGGCAAAAATAATTGAATTTGGCGTTTGTATATTATCAGATTCCCGATTTTCAATTTATTTTTCAACCGATTCAAATTCTGCCTAACTTATAAAAGTATTAAAATACATAATTTTATTAGTCGACATCCCACTGTAAAAGATTTTAATAGGTAAGTATATTTTTATTTTTCTCTTCCTTGAGTAGTCCTTTCTACATAACCAAACGTCGACTATTTGAAAATATTGGCCTGAATTTATAATATTAATTGTATTAAAAAAATGAAACGAATAATGAAAAGTTATAAAACCCTCTCCCGCAGTTACTTCTATTCCTTTAGTTACACTAACAACATTTAAAAGCATTGTATGTGCCAAACTAATTTGTCCCAACTTTCCTTCAGTGCGGAGTTCGCTAAACTTTAGTTAGAACTCGGTTAAGAGTTAGAACAAACAGAACTGCGGTTCGGCTTTGTACAGTTAGTTAACGTTCCACCAAAAGCTTGCTTCAAAACTTGGTGAATGGCGATTTTGAGTGAAAAATTATATGACGCGAAATGACCGCTGAAATTGTATAAACTAGGCCTGTGTAACGTTCTTAAATATATCACTTTTTAAACTTTCACGGTTTGTATACATATTAATTAGATAAAACGGGAATTACCGTGTTAAACATTTATACTTTTATAATTTTTTTATAATTATGAGTATTTTATTCAATAAATCTTACACAAATATAATAAAACTAAACTACTTAAAAATACATTAAAAACTAAACTAAAAATCTACCTAACTAAAAATATTCTAAAAAACTAATATTATGATGTCTACTCGTGACCATGATGGCTGCAATGCTGTCGAAATATCGAGACATCAATAATAAATGTTTAACACGGTAATTCCCGTTTTATCTAATTTATATGTTCTTAAATATTTTTAACAGTAGCCTAAACACCTAAACATGTTTTTGCATCTATATTTCAGTTCTTAAAACGTTTAGCGAATTGTCATATGTATAATATGTTTTAGTTTAGTAAATATATTTCATTATCTCCTAGGATTTAATTAGGCAATTGTCCGACCGCCGGCGATTAGCGAGTAAAGCTATCAACTATTAAAACGAGTGGGTGAGCAGCGAGTATAGTTTTGTAGCTCGGCTATCAGCGACTGTCGCTGAGCGACGGGCGGTTACTCGCTCTCGCCCATTCGCCAGTGTAGCCCAGCGAGAGTATCTCAGAGAGTGGGCGAGTGTCGCCGAGCGAGTATATCCCATCGCTAGCCGAGCGAGTACTCGCTGGCGCGGCGGTGTGAACAGTCGGCGATGAACTATTAATACATGCATCTCTTTTGTTTACACGGAATGTTCTATCTTGTGTACGTTTCTTGGGCGAGAAAATAGCCGGGATTTACTCGTTTCTTGCCGGCAGGACAACTGCATTGAGACATAAATTCGTCAGTCAAATGTTGAAACACAAATTCATTTGGACTTTGATCTAGACTAGTTGTCAAACCCTTTCGACGCATGTGGCCAGATTCGCATTTGACCAGTCACGCAAAGGACCATATTTCAAATTCGCAAAGTGCCAGATACGCGAATAACCGTAATTTTCCGTTTCGCAAATGACGTTTAGATGTGAATGAAACTCTGTAATAAAGTTAATCTTTTAATCTTTTAACTTGAAACCTACTTAACAAAGAAAAAAAATATTCATTGCACCATTAAACTAAATGAAACCAACTTAACAAAGAAAAAAATATTCATTGCACCATTAAACTAAATGAAACCAACTTAACAAAGAAGAAAAAAAATCATTGCACCATTAAACTAAATGAAACCAACTTAACAAAGAATAAAAATATTCATTGCACCATTAAACTAAATGAAACCAACTTAACAAAGAAAAAAAATATTCATTGCACCATTAAACTAAATGAAACCAACTTAACAAAGAAAAAAAATATTCATTGCACCATTAAACTAAATGAAACCAACTTAACAAAGAGAAAAAATATTCATTGCACCATTAAACTAAATGAAACCAACTTAACAAAGAAAAAAAATATTCATTGCACCATTAAACTAAATGAAACCAACTTAACAAAGAAAAAAAATATTCATTGCACCGTTAAACTAAATGAAACCAACTTAACAAAGAAAAAAATATTCATAGCACCATCATTTAATGGTGCAATGAATATTTTTTTCTTTGTTAAGTAGGTTTCAAGTTAAAAGATTAAAAGATTAACTTTATTACAGAGTTTCATTCACATCTAAACATATGAAAAAATTTGTCTAAAATCTTTGAACATCAGGTACATGCGTAAGCTTTAGTTTCAAGTATCATGGTCATTCGTGTCGCTGGTCAAATGCGAATATTGTACTATGCGTCGAAAGATCCTATCTGGCCACATGCGTCGAAAGGTGTCAAACCTAGGAGTGACCGAGCGTCGAACTTTGACTTTAACATATAGTCTGATTATCAGACCTCATAACGACGACCACGGTTTATCTTTAATCTAAGTCCACTATAGTAGGTATTACAGTACTAATGAATACTTGTAATTATTTCGATAAACGTTACAATAATAATGTTATTTCGGTAAAATAATGAGGGCTCTCGGGTAGATGTAACAAAATATCGAGGGCGGCACTAATGAGGACAGGGCCGCGCTGGCTGCTATTGGGCTTATTAGATTACCTTTTCTAAATTAGGGGCCTTCAAATTCAAATTCACACACACCATCTCACTCACACACACACCCTCACACCCCCCCCCCCCCCCTCACACACCCCTCACACACACACACACACACACTCACACACACACCCTCTCTCTCTCTCTCTCTCACACACACCAACAACAACAACATACAGAATTCTATTAGATATAAGTTATTCATTATTAGTCATTTACAAGTTAATTACCTTATTTTTGGCATTGACACTACATTATGCGACATTACAACCCGATTGGAAGGCGTTATCATCCGTTATACAGTTTTTTAAACTAGTACGGTTGCTATCGTTTCACATTCTTGTAAATTGTTTCCAAACAATGCTGTTATAGCTATAAGTTTTCAATCAAGAAACTCTGTTCTTAAATTCTTAAGTCAATAAAAATCTTATTATTATTATTAATAATAATTAAACGCTTACAGAAGCACTGCAATTGTTGCACTATAGCTCTTCAGCTGCACATCTACTAATTTCCATACCTTTGTAGCCACATTTTCTGAGCATTTTAACGTCCAGTAGGTAGCGATCTGAAGCCTAGACCGCTCGTTCATAAGTTACATCGCGTAAGCGCGAGAGGGACGTCTCGCTTAGAGGCGACTAATATAAGTGTATGCAATCATACAGTTTACAAAGAACAATAAAATACTTTTGATTACATGAAATCGGGCCAATCTCGTGCCATGGCCGAATGAAAATCGTCGAAATAGATATTTATCGATGGCAAGGCGGCCGCTTGATCGTTAATAATTAATATAGCCCGATCGCCATTGGTACACGTGGTCGGGTGGAATCGTGAGAAGACTGTAATTATAAACCAACGGACTACATAACGTAACCGGTAATTTTAAATTTTAAATGTTAACCCTTCTAGTTTTAAAACTGGAGCGAATAAATGTATGATGAGTCGTAAAAGAAAAACAATACTTATTATAAATACACTTTATTGTACATAAAAGACAATGACAGTAACAAAAATACAAAACATACTTACAAAGAGTAGGAATATTATAGCTTCATAAAAAAGGATAATTAATTATTATTTTTTTATTATTACTTTTAATTATGTATATTACATATTATGTATATGTCATTAATACACAGAACACTGCACATTTGTATCGCCAGCCCAACTTCTAAATTTTTTCTGCCCAATCAGTTAACTATAACCATTCATTAGGTAACAGGTTCAATCCAGGTTTAGCAATATATACCTACTGGTAAAATGTTCTACTCGGTCTCCCGCGATACAGGTTTTACCTAGTGCGGGGACATTGTACAAACAATATTATGTATGTAAACTTATTGGAAATAAATGATTTGATTTGATTTGATTATAATTTTTGATTATTATAAAGCATGGTTTCGTTTTGGTTTTTTCAAATTGGAATTTTTTTTCAGACCTGATTGTCCATATTATGTGTTAGTATACAAATCTTTCGAATGAATAGCTCGGTGGCTCAGTGGTTCGGTCAATGGACTTGCGATACGGAGGTCCCAGGTTCGATTCCCAGCCAGGGCAGCCATGTACCAATGAGTTATCCTCGGTTTTTTCGACGGAAAAACTTACGTACATTTACCGAGTGCTCTCAAAACGGTGAAGGAAAACATCGTGATGAAACCTGCATGCCGTAGAATAAGAAAAAAATTCTAAGGCATGTGAAATCCGCTAACGCACTGGGCCCGCGTGGTGGATCATGGCCCCAGCTCCCTCGATGTAAGGGAAGGTCTGTGCCCGAGCAGTGGGGCAATATAAATAGACTGATGATGATGATACAAATCTTTCAATTGCAAAGCAATCTGAAGGCATATGAGTTTTAGCCCAATGCCTCCAGATAGCGCAGTATGGTTTAATAGATACCGCATTCAGGATGCCTTTGGGACTGTTTCTTACTCTGCGCATCATGGACGTCACTCACAGTCACTCTCTTGCGTACTATGGCATGAAAGCCATACTTACATGTTTTTGTTTATACTCATTAATTTATTTATTTATGAAAGTTATATTTGCGGAACCTAAATAAAGAATGTTTGTGCTGTAAATTCCCTGCATAAAATAACAAATAAAACAAATAGAGCGTTTTTGCTGCAAATCGGCCGCTGACTGAGTCGGCCACCGAAATGCCGCAAACCTCGTACAGTTATTATTGTATCAACGCTCCATCTAAAGTATATGGGAGCCAAACAGTCAGCCGCAAACTTTATTTTATTTGCGAGGAGCCTTATTAGAGCCAACTAGCGCCGCCAATCTTAAAAGTTCACATAATTGCGAAAAACGGCCGTTTCTGGCACATTTGTGAACTACAACTTACCTACATTGAATCACGTTACAAATAAGCATTTAAAAAATAATATTTATAGCAATAAACAATGTGAACGTAGCTTTTTTAATAAAATTGATTATATTGGAAGATATGATTTTTTTAAGATTGGCGGCGCTAGTTGGCTCATGTCAGTGCGTTATTCCACGGTTTAAAGCCATCGTCGGTCCCTTTCTAACTTAGCGTTTTAACGAACTGTGAAAGTGACAAACATGGTTTAAGGGAAGGAAGGTTACACCAGGTTTATGGCTAACATCACAAGGGATTAAAAGCAATAAAATTAATTATCAAAGTTTATAGGCAACAAAATGTTCGTAGTTAATTATGTGTAATAAAGCCTAGCTAAAATATGGCCTGGCTCGTAAAGTCGTTAATACATAGTTGTAATTTAGTTCTGCAAGTTTAGGCGACCCGTGGATTTACATACAAATGACTACGTTGATACACTCATAGTCCAGTCGGTCGTTCCGTTAGGGTTAGGTATATCTATCTACCTATCTATACTGCAGCCCAAATCAAGTGTCTTATTTTCTAGTTACCTGCTGTGATGTAACACTGAAGGCACTGAATGATCGAACCTGTTCGTGATTGTGAAAATAAAGTGATCCGATCTAATAATGTGAAAATAACTATGCAGTAATCACTGAAAAGCTTAAAATGCCTTCAACTGAAAGTATAATCTTTATTTTTTTATTACATTTAGCTTTTTGTACATTCTGAGCCTAACTCATAGTCAAGGCACAATCTCAAATTGTATTTCCAGAGATCAGCTCGGAAGTTAATGACTCAAATAACAATGATTGTCGAATAACGTCTCCGGTTTAATGTCGGCAATAAAGATTGGGCCAGGTTAGGTTTTAAAGTTAATGGTGGCTCTAACACCAAGGGCCTCTAAATCTTTTAGTACAGTACAACTTTCTAAAGAGCTTTATTTTAGGGTGAAGGTCATTTAGTCTGTGTTGATATTTTCTTGCATGTGCGCTATGCGAAACGAAAATCTAAATGGAGAAATTTTTTCATCACGACCAGGATTCGAACTATGGACCCCGCCATTCCGTGCCACGCTCTATTCCAATAGAGCCACTGTGATTCTCTTCATTTAGATCATTTTGTCTTTCGCGATGCAGATTACTTATAACTATCGCAAAATATTATAATAAATATTATTGTATGCCAGGATATTTGTGCTATTGTATGCCAGGATCGCAGCAGATGGAGGTCCATCGTCTCTGCCTACCCCTGCGGGAAATAAAGGTGTGAGCTTATGAATGAATGAGCCGCAAAATTTCAGACTCAACGAATGTAAATTTAAAAACAAAATGTTGAGATGTAGGTAGTACACAATGCAAAAAAGAGATTGATTCTTAAACTGCATGTTGTAAAAAAACTCGCGTACATAGATTTAAATCTTTGCATACCTAAATACCTAACTTTATATCTGTATCCTGTGATAGCATCACATCTTCTACCTATATACTAATAGGCACCATGTGTCAAGCTGGGATTATAATTATCGTGACGGCTCCGTCAGCCTTAAGCAATTTATCACGCCAAACTACTATATTCTATGCACATAAAGCTTGAAATCGTACGATACACGCTTGGATGAATTATATGCTACGCATCAATGACATAATATCACTGGATCCGCCATTCAATGTTAGAAGGATGATCCCGAATGTAAAAGCACCGTTGGAGTTTCGTAAAAAAAAAAGAATTAATTATATAACCATACAAAAACGACTTTAGCAGGACGATTAGAGCGCAGTGGTGTTGTGGGACGCTGAACTTAGTCACAGGTTCGATTTCCGGTCAGATATTCCAATTTTTTTTTTCAATCATCAATGACAGCGATGGAGGTTGTTGCAATCAGGAATATACAAATTTTACGTACAGTCGACAGCAGATCAATGGTAACACTTGCAGTACGATTTCAAGTCTTACGACGCAAATAATAAGAACTGTCAAAAGTAAAAAAAGTATTACCATTGATCTGCTATCGACTGTACCTAAATTAACCAAAAACTATCAAACGGTTTAGGAAATCATCGTGATGAAGCTTCTAGTGTTCGACCGAACTTTCGGTTTCGGTTTCGGCCTGGTTTCGGCCTAGTTTCGGCTTAGTTTCCGTTTCGGCTGGCATCCGGCTGAAACTACGGCCGAAACCGAAACTGAGTACGAGAGCCTGTAATAAGCATATAACGTTATAATATTAAAAGCGTAAATAATTTATTTGAAATAAGGGAGTGATAATATGTAGTGCTTAAGGATTACTTCAAATATCAGAGACTGAATTGTTTAATATGTTATTTATAAACAAAAACCGACTTATTATAATTGCCTATTTATTTTTTCCACGAAAACATGGCCTTATATGGAAGTTTCGGTTTCGGCCGAAACTAAGACTGTGGTCGAAATTCGGTTTCGGTCCTAAAACCTAGTTTCGGTCGGACACTAGAAGCTTCCATGTCTGAGGTTTTTTTTTGTAATGCACTAATCCAATCAGGACCTGGTGTACCTATGGCTAAAGCTGCCTAGATGTTCGTGAAGTCTTGTGCATATAACAATAGGAAGTTGACTCTATCAGTTTAGACTGCAGGCAAATGACAATGCCAGATTCTGCCCCACCATCAACCGCATGATGAACAAGATAACGAATAAATGTAAATCTCTGTTTATTATTAAAATTATTGGTTTAAAATAATAAGTTTTGTACAACATGCGAGTCGAAAAAAACAGCTTAATTAAGAATTCAGAAAATAGTAAGAAATCGAAGCGAACTATTCATTGTCTTTGTTATCATTTTCTACTACTCTCACAACTCCTACTGATTATAATTATGCAATATGAAACGTGTAATAAGTCACCAACAAAATGATAGGTACTGCTTCAATGGTCACATAGTTTTGAAGGTGGGGCAAAGCTCCATTGAAATGTGGCAATGTCATTTAGTAAAGTTCTTTGTATTTACCTAATGGCTAGTCTAGACGCTGCGTAATCTGTGAAGGCCGTATAACACAATAGGATTAAGACTGACGAGGGTTGGACAAGTGAATTCCTCGCTGTGAAACTATTTGGACGTTTTTGTGAACAACAAAGAGATTTTTTGACGTTATCAGCTTGGGTATAAATTATACCCCACCATCAGATTTTAACAATAGCTCGTGCCCTAGTTTTTTACGTACATACTAAAAACGACCCCAAAATTGATGTACAGGGTGGAATGAACGGATCGTTTCAACATGAAAAGTACCCTAAATATTGAAAATAGCTTACATAAAATTTATGTAATACAGCTTACATAAAATTTATGTAATATAGCTTACATAAAATTTATGTAATATAGCTTACATAAAATTTATGTAATATAGCTTACATAAAATTTATGTAAGCTAAGGACATTTAATGTCCTTGATTTTAATAATGTAATGTTTTATATTCCACTTTTATATTTCTATTCTATACATAAATGCAAGTCAGATTTGGTGACACATTTTCATTTTATTTTGAACACCGTTGTTTCTAAACATTTACCAAACATATACCAAAAAATATCTGATACTCAAAGAAATCACGTCTTTATTTTTAAACAAAACAAAAAAATATTTCGAAAAAAAAAACCCCACCTTTTATGTATATTCCGACTATACTCCGATCGTGACTTAATTGTGGGCTTTTTACACCATCATTTACAAATACTGCTACGGTGTAGCACTGCGTAGCATACACGCGTAGCTATTAGTTTATTTATTTAGCGTGATTCTTCCATACAAATACGCATAAAATTTACTACAGAAACAACATTTGTACATAAAAATTAACTACCCATTCAAAATAAATGTATGTACATATGTTTGTCGGTATCTTTGTGTCCTATAGATTAAATTGGGTCATGGAATACGAGGTATCGTTAGATTGGTCTTGACTGACACGATCATGAAACTCGACGGGCTCTGTGGAGAGAACTTAAAGTATATTTCTATGGGGACAGGTCTCCACCCACAAACCACTTACCCAATAGATATGAAATCGGTACAAATTGCAAGCGAGAAATTCTGTCAACGATGAGCGCATAGAGACGAAGCTGAGGACAGGGGTGCCGTATTAAAGATGTCCATGTCGATAATATCTCTAGGTTACACGTGTCGCGAAGCAATTTTACGCTCATGTGCGGGCAGACATGGGCTCCCTCCTGTTACAGGTCTATGGGGTAAGTGGTCTGTGTCTCCGCCCTTGTTGTCATTTTCACTCTCATACATTAGAAAGAGACGTCTGTTTTATATGTTAGCCTTCTATTAAAAATTCCAACAATAGAATAACAAATGACTGGGAGAGATGCTAAAAATTATCATGGAAGAGCAGAGTTTGCGATATAAATATAGCTTAGGTTACTCCATAGGCTGTTCCTTGCTTCATGGACAGGAAACATTTTATGATATAAAAAGACAGTCGTTTGTTTTTGTATACAATAGTAATTCATTTGCTGACTTTTATCTCCTCTATTTGAATGCAAAGAGAGTATATTCGTCAACTAGCTGTACCCCGCAACTTCATTTGCGTAGAGGAGGAGGATGGAGGAGATCAGGAGGCAGATCTTCCTCTCTGTATCCTTGTTTCCACATCACATACCGCCATGGCTTATTGCCTATGAGCTGTCCGGATATTTCAGCTATCTCCTAGTGAAACTCCCATCAAAATCCCTTTAGTAGTTATGGAGTGATACTTGCACAAAGTCACAGACAAAAATTCTAAAAATTTGTGTTTTGGCATCAGTATCGATCCTAAAACACATTACAATTATTCTTTTAAAAAAATATCCAATGTACAGACACAATCTTTTTACAGTCTTATTATATGTATAGATTACATAATCCTTGGTAGGTCGTATATTAATTGCAATAAATCACAGCAGCCTATGACGATCCTCGTCAATTGTGACGGTCCCTCATTAGACGGGCCCGGCTTAATTTGTGGATTAATTCGGTGCATTAGGGAGGAGATTTGGTGCGTGTGATGTGCCTATTTATATATCTCTAGAGGGGCTCGTAGTCCAGTTGCGAGTACACGTTGAAAACGATCGTACAAGTTAAGCAACGTTGGGCGAGGTCAGGACCTAGATGGGTGACCGCTAGTGACACTTTCATCTGAGCCCCTTCGTGCCGCGGAAAGCACGTTAAGCAGTTGGTCCCGGTTGCTGTCGCTTGACAGCAGTCGTTAGGCCACGTCAGAGGCCTACGGGCGGCATGAATAACTCCGACAAATAGGTTTGGTCACTAAATCACCCGAGGAAAGAAGAAAAGAAGAAAGATTTATATATCTCATCAGGAGACTTTTATGAGATCAGATCCTTAAATGTAATTTCATAATTATTGTGTACTAGAATTTTTGAGTATTTGAATTGATGCTGTTATTCATAAATCTAGTTAAACCTCACTTCTCTTAAATCGTGTTGCTATCCCTTTCACACTTCGTGATAGAAGGGACAGGGGTCCTAAACGGAGGCGTAACTTTAATTCACGTTTATGAATAACAGCCTAATTGACAACGCCAGATTCTGCCCCACCATCAACCGCAAGATGTACAAGATAACGAATAAATGTAAAATATCTCCGTTTTTTATTAAAATTATTGGTTTAAAACAAAGTCTTGTACATCTAGCGAATCGAAAAAACACAGCCTAATTAAGAATTCAGACAATAGCAAGAAATCGAAGCAAAATATTCATTGTTTTTGTTATTCTTCTATAGGAGTTGCGAGAGTAGTAGAAAATGATACTAATTATGATTATGCAATATGAAACCTGTAATAAGTCCCCAACAAAATGATAGGTACAGCTTAAATGGTCACGTAGTTTTGTAGGTGGGGTTTAAAGCCTTATTGAAATGTGGCAATGTCTTTTAATCGTCAGGCCCGGTTGCCACCAAAGCGGAGAGGAGATGTGTTTTGAATAACCAATCAGATTTCGTTACTTCTTGAGAAGATGTGGAAATAACGAAATCTGATTGGTTATCCCAACTCCTCTTGTCTCCTCTCCTCTCCGCTTTGGTGGACACCGGGCCTTACAGCACTATTGCGCTGCGGGCCGGGTATGATACGGCTGGCTATTCAATTGACGAAACTTGATCTTTTAATTATAGGTACTTGAGGTACAGCTAACAGCAAATCAAGTGTAACACTTTGGACCATTCTTATTATCTGCGTCGTAAGATATAAAATCATACTGCATAAGTGTTACCATTGATCTGCTGTTCTCCGTACGTAGTTGCTTTTATTGAATACACAAGATTACAATGTTTTATACTTTAGTTAGGTACATATTTAAACATTCCATCGATTAATCTTCAATCACAATTTCTACTCAAACTTTATTCAATTACGAAGTCTGTGAAGTTCTAATCTGTTAATAGTTGTCGGTAATTTCAAGCGAATCGTAAACTTTATACTCCCGACTAAAATTCGAAAGTTTCAATTAATAGTAGAGTAGGCAAGAATTTTCGGTCAAAGAATCAAGCTCATGGCGAGTGAGCGATTAACTATGGGCTATTTTTTCGTGCTATAGTTACTCGCTAAAAGAGTATAATATTTATACGCCAACTGTAATTGGAAAAACTCGTAAAAGAAATATATTATTGGCCGCAGATGAAAAGACATTGCCACATTTCAATGGAGCTTTGCCCCACCTACAAAACTACATGACCATTTAAGCTGTACCTATCATTTTGTTGGGGACTTATTACAGGTTTCACATTGCATAATCATAAGTCAGTTACAGGTTTCACAATCAGTATAATTTTCTACTACTCTCGCAACTCCTATAGAAGAATAACAAACACAATGAATAAATCGCTTCGATTTCTTACTATTTTCTGAATATTCTTAATTAAGCTTGTTTTTTTCGACTCGCTTGATGTGCAAAACTTTATTTATGAAAAAACGTAGATATTTTTACATTTATTCGTTATCTTGTTCATCATGCGGTTGTTGGCGGGGCAGAATCTGGCGACGACCGGGTCTTTTCACCCCTAACTTCGGGGGAGAAGTGCGGGCCTTGAGGTATACCCTCTCTACCCGAGCATGAGCTCGCCGGATAATGATCCGACGGTGAGATTGGTCCCGCTTGGTATGCGGGATATGGGAGTTGGGCGGGTCGGTACGGCCGTTTGGTGCACAGCTCAAACCCGCCGCTTAAGGCGACGGGGAGCGCAGCAACTCCCTCTGGAGGCGGTGGCCTTCCGGAGGGCGCGCGTGCAGGGGTGCGAGGTTGCGGAGATGAGCGTGCCTGCTGTTGTCGGCGCGGTCGAATAGTGATCGCGTCAACCTCAGCACGAACGCTTCGATCGACTCAACCCGCACGTCGCGAGCAATGACGTCGTTACGAACGTACCGACCCGCTCCGGTACAGATACGAAGGGCAATATTTTGCTGCGCCTGCAGCTTGGCCCTCTGCCTCGTGGAGCAAAGCGAGTACCAAGCTGGTGCAGCATAAGTAAGGCGAGAGCGGATATACATCTTATAAATCCTCAGTTTAGCACGTAATGGTAGCCGTGAGCATAGCACCGGTCGCAACATGGCACGGGCGGTCTTGGCCTGTTTTACCAGGCCTTCGACCATCGGTACCATGCTAAGCGACCGGTCTATGTGGCATCCCAGGTACTTCACCGACGATTCCCAATGTATATCCTGCCCTCGCAATTTGAGTTGGGGAGGGAGTTTGCGCTGGCGTCCGGTAAGCAGTGCGGCCGTCTTCCCCACGTTGACGGCCACTTTCCATTTATCGAGCCATCCAGGCAACAGGTCGAGTAGTCGCTGCATCTTACGAGCAGCGATATCGGCCCGCCGCGACGAAGCGAAGTATGCGCTATCGTCCGCAAATAAGGCCAGCTCGACGTCCTGTTCCCACTCTTCCAGGTGACCCTTCAGGGTGGGAATGTCGTCTGTATATGCCGCATACAGGCAGGGAGAGAGGCAGCTGCCCTGAGGTACTCCCGCGCGAATAGGGCGGGGGTCCGAGATCTTGTCTTCAACGGAAACGAAAAAGCCGCGGTCTTGGAGGAAAGATGCGATGATTTTAATAATAGCCGGAGGGGTGGGGGTCTCCAACAACTTGAACAGGAGCCCCTCGTGCCACACACGGTCGAAGGCTTTCTCGACATCGAGAAATACCGCCACCGTGCGCCGCTCGAAGTTCCGCTCGACCGCAAGAAGGTGGAGCACCCGGACTAATTGTAAAGTGGTAGAATGCTCACTACGGAAACCGAACTGTTCCTCGCGCGTAGGCAAGTGCGGGCTCAGTCGCCGCAGGAGCAGTCTCTCAAAGAGTTTAGCTAAATTTGGAAGAAGGGTGATTGGCCTATAACTGGAAGGAAGCCTCCGGTCTTTCCCAGGTTTGGGGAGTACGATCACCTTACCCGTTTTCCATATTGATGGAAAATGACCCGTACGCAAGATCCCGTTGAAAAGTCTGGTCAAAGCGACCAGGCCCCTCCTCGGAAGCTGCTGGATAGCGGCATTGGAGATACCCTCCGGACCAGGCGCCTTCCTTCTATTTAGACGGGAAACTACTCTGGCGACTTCGGCCGGTGAGATGAATGCATCTCCTCCAAGTGGTGGCGGCGAGGAAGACAAGAACTCGCGCACACGGGTCTCGACGGCGAGATGGTGCTCGATAAAGGGGACCTCAGGTGCTACAGGGTTCGGGGTGAACTGGGTTTCCAGGTGCTGGGCAAGAATTTCAGCGCGGTCGGCCGCCGCGTAGCACCTTCGCCCCGAACTGTCCAGGAGCGGGCAGACGGGCGCCGGCGTGGATGTGAGCTGTCGGTTGAGATGATGAAGTGTTGTTTCATTTTCGCTCGCCTGGTCGATGACTCTCTCCCAGGCGTCTCCGCGAAAAGCTTTCACCTCATCCGACAGCTCACTCGACAGTCGGTTGAGCTCGGTCTTAAGCCTCGGACAGCGCGTGCGAGCCCATAAGCGATTAAGGCGCCTTTTACGTTTAAGGCCCTCGACTATGCGGCTGGGTAGCTCTGCACGTCGGTTGGATCTAGGGGGTGCATCAGAGGTGGCAAGCTGCTTAGCCTCCAAGATAACCCTCGTTACCTGAGCAGCCGCAGCTTCCACCTCCTCTGCCATCGATATAGGGCCCTTCAACTCGAAGTGAGCGAGTGAGGCCTGATAGGACTCCCAGTTCACCTTAGGACGTGGGGGTATCTTCGCCGTGCAGTCGCCAGGACGTCCCAGAGTAATGAGGATGGGTAGGTGCTGCGAATCTATGTCGTATAGCACCTCCACCTCGATGGAGCAAGGTAAATCCTTGTATAGAACTATATCTAGGACGTCCGGGCGCCTGCGCGGGTCAGTGGGAACGTGGGTGGGAGCATTGGGACCAATCACCTCATATCCGCCCTCTTCCGAATCATGATACAGTCTCCTACCTGCAGCGTTTTTGGTTTTCGAATGCCAAGCTGTGTGCTTCGCATTCAGATCCCCGGCCACGATAGCAGGGAGCTCTCCATCCAGAAGAGAGCGAATATCGGTTGGATTGAGGGGAGTGTTGGTGGTTGGCGGCCTGTATGCGGCATATATCTTCATCTCCCGTCCCGTCACCCTCACCCTCACACCCACAGTGCGAGTGGAGGTAAAGGGTACGGGTTCCAGGTCCTCGTGGATGACGTCCCTCCGCACCAGAACGGCAGTGCCCCTGTACGGGACGCCCTGCGGAGAGACCTCATCACGACGGTACACTGAGTAATTGGGAAGACGAAGATCGTGATGAGCGGCCAGTTTGGTTTCGCCCAGCAGCACGATATGAATATCCTGCGTCTGGGCGAGGAGTCGCAGGTGGTGGAGGTTGGCGGTAATCCCGCCGGGATTCCAGTATACCATCCTAAGGGCCGTCATGGGGTAACAGTTCTGTTAGCCCATGCAGGGCCCTCAAAATAATACAATGGGAATCCCTCCCCTCCACTAGCGCGTCATGTAGGTCCCTCAGGACATCACTGAAGAATAGTACCAATTTGGCGGTACGCTCCCTCAGTCGGTCTCGGGGCACCCACATGCCGACTTGTGTGGTGGGGTGCGGTATGGGGGCAGGGATGGGATTAAGGGGCGTAGCCTCGGGCTCTCCCTCTGTCGGGATCCGAGGCTCGCTGCGCGACCTCTGGAGAGGCGGCGGCGGCGGTTGCTTAGGCGGCGGCAGCAAGGGAGCGCGCGTAATGTGCGACAGTTGGCACGGTTGCGGCCCCGGTGGGTCCTCAACCGCCCGTGAGTTCGGCGTTGACGTTGCCGGTGGTTTCGCTCCCTTCCTGCCACGCCTACCACGCTTTTGACGCTTTTTGGGCGCTGCGTCTCGGTCTGGCGCCGGATTGGCTGGGGGGGCCAGCGTCGTGCCGGCAGTACCGGCACTGGCGGGCGCCCGCGAAGTTGGGGTGGGCGGATGGGGCTGGGCTTGTGATACAAGGGCCAAGGAGCGAGGTTTTGGTTGGGAGTTAGGAGCCGGAGGGGTAGCGACTCGGGGGGCTGCAAGGAGAGCCGGTGGCGGAGGCAAGGGCGGTTGCAACTGCATGTTGCGCCTCCTCGCCTCCCTCACCAGCACTTTACACCGCCTATCGTTGGCGGTGTGCGCCTCCTTGCAATTGGCGCAAGTGGGCTATTTGGCATTGTTATTTCATATTGGCATAACAATTCAGAGAAATAAAATATACAAAAGAATACTCGACGATTTGAGAACACTCTTTAAGCTGAAGTTACTCGAATTCTCTCTGTTCTGAAACTCTAGGTTTATTATCTAGTTGACAAACTTTATGTAGGTTAATTTTAGAGAGACCCGTCTTTGGGACGTGCCTAATTCAATTTGTTGCTAACGAAGGTTCTGGTTACTGTATTATGGTGGTTATTGTGTTAAGTTATTACCTACCCATTCCACTAAACAATATTTACAACTTACTTAATTGTGACTTACGGACTACGTTTTAATTCGGGGTCAGTACTGAAACTATTATTATTAATTGATAAGATAAGATAAATATTCTTTATTGCAAAGTAAAAGGAATTACACAAAAGAAATATGCTAATACAGTTAGTATCACAATTGGCGGTCTTATCGCTTAAAGCGATCTCTTCCACCTTTGTTTAGAGAATTCAGCGGATGAATAGGTAGCTTGTTGAGCAATAATTAAATATATATTGATGCCTAACTGGTGCCTAACTTGAATACAACGAAGTAACAATTTACATGCTACTTAAACAATAATGTAATTAGATACATACATTTATTTAAAAAATATGGCGATCTTGGGCAATATCTGTAGACAGTCTGGGTTGAAAACAGAAACGTTTTTCGGTGCCCAAGGTTTCTCAATAACTACTTGACTTATTGTAAAAACTCTATTACTGGTTAATAGTTTAGAGACACTAAGTATGTAATTGTAAAGAATTTTCAGAAATCTGTCAAATACTTTTACAGTAAATCTCAACCTTTCTCTTCGCCTTTACAGGGTGTTCACTTCCGCCATATATTAGGTATGTCTATGTCTACTCGTGACCATGATGGCTGAAATGCTGTCGAAATATCGCGAGACATCAATAATAATTATTTAACACGGTAATTCCTGTTTTATCCAATTAATATGGTATACTATAGGTTTAATTCTAAAACTGTTTAATCATTTATAAAATTTATTTTACTAATAGTTTCAATTGCACATGAAAAGTTTATTTATTTATAGGTCGTTATACAGCATGTTACATTTTTAAAAAACATGTATAAAAATCATCATCATCATCAGCCCGTATCAGTCCACTGCTGGACGTAGGCCTCTCCCATAGCGCGCCAATCAACCCTACTCTCGACCCTCTGCATCCAGTCCCTGCCAGCCATCTTGCGAAGGTCATCCCTCCATCGGGTCGTCCCACACTACGTTTACCCGTTCGTGGCCTTCATTCGAGAACTCGTCTACTCCATCGGTTATCGGTTCTACGACAGAAAAAAAAATGTATAAAAATATATAATGCCAATTACATAACAACGCAAAATGAATTTCATTAACATGTACCAAATATTATATAGTAGATATATATAAAAAAGGGTAATATAAAATAGATAATAAAGGAAACTAAAATTTCGAAGTCTATGTCTGTCTATCTGTCTAGCTATGTGTGTGTATGTTTGTGTGTGCATGTGGGAGGGTGCGTATGTGTGTGTGCCCTATACGAAAGCTGTTCTATATTTTAGACTGTACAATCCTTGCAATACTTCGTTAATACCCAGAAGACTTTCCTTTGACTCCCAAATATTTCAAGATTTAACAAGATTCATCACAAAGCTTTACCAGCACGCAATGGTCCGGAAATAAGTCACTACTACCCCCATAACGGTTCTATACAATATTAACTTTACGGTTAACAAACTCTAAAAACAAACTTTCTGGACCTTATTTAAAAGACATAGGACACAAAACTTTATATCTCTTGTGTTTGCGCAAGTAAATTGGAGTGGTGGAATAGAAAGGCGTGAAGGGCAAGGATTAGCAACATTAGACACAAAATGAATTTAGATTTTCATTAGAAGCTTTGAAGAAAATAGGTTTAGTCGACAAGCGTGTTTAAGCTTAGATTATTTATGAGTTCCCCGGTCTTGTTGGAATTTAATTTACGTTTTTATTTTAATTGCGTAATTTATCAAATAATTTTTCAAGGCTCGATGCACGAGTCCAACTCGTACTGAACTGGATGAGTCTAATAAAACCCTAGAAAGTTTCAGTAGTGCTAATCGTCCCAGTACCTAATGTGGGACTAATTGCCGATTACCAAGGGGGGTCAATTCGTCCCAGGTCCCAGTTTGGGACTGAGACGAATTGACCTCTAACCTTATTTAAAATATTTAGTATAGCCGACGTTTTTGTCCGTTTCTTATGGTTTCCCCCAAACTTTGTAAACATCATCAGCATAAATTCTGGTAACAAGTTGGTCTAATCCGCCAGAAATTGTCTCCCAAAGTTAGACCTGCTTAGATTAAATTGAGTTTGGTCTCCCATTACGTCATTTGAAACCTTGCTGGAATTGTCGTAACTTTGTCAAGACTCTAGTTTTTAAGTAACAAGTTAGGTTAGGTGTTTAACACCAAATTGTAATTGTTGTTAGCTCTATTTGGTATTATAATTACTTTGACTCTAGGTAGAGAATACTAAATACAACGTCTCAGAAACTACGATTTTAGTTTTTTCTCGTAATGAGGCAGAGTTTTTTTTAGATAACTTACCATGGATTACTCGAACATCGAGCAATGAATGAAAACATGACCGAGAAAACATGTCTGGTATACAGGGTGTCCTTGAATTCATTCGAAAAATTGAAATTGGGAGTTGTACTCATGATAAATTATTTTTTATGTTAATTATATGAACCAAGTATTATGAAACGCATGGCGCACCATAGTAACCGACATTTTGTATGACTAGCGACAAACTACGTAGATGTTTTTGTTAAATGTGGTATCTGCAGGTTGGTTGGTTGACCTTTGTACAGATTTATTTCGTGCGGACGATAGCCGAAGTCGGTTTAGACTAGGCCATACCAATTTATTAGGTGCGTATTTGTATTAGGATTAGCTAAATTGGCCTAGGCTAAACTAGTTTATCCTATCGGGGTTCGGACGAGCTAGTTCGGCCTAGGCCAAACTAGTTTATCCTGAAATCGGGTTTGGCCACAAGACACACAACAAGAGGCTAAATCTAGCCATTCAGCGCGGGAATGCCGCCAGTGCGATGGGCATAATCAAAAAAAAATTGTCCTCTTTTTTGAGGTTCCAAGAGACGGCTTTAGTTTGTTTTAGGTAGTTTTAATTAGTTTTTAGGTAGTTTTAAGTTGTTTTAGGTAGTTTTAGGTAGTTTTAGGTAGTTTTAGGTAGTTTTAGGTAGTTTTAGGTAGTTTTAGGTGGTTTAGGTGGTTTAAATTTAATTTTAGGTAAGTACTTAGTTTTAATCAATTTTGTAAATTTTGTTTTAATAAATAAATATTTAGTAAACAAATGGTCCAATTCTAACATTGACCGCCTTTGTCCTATCGATCCAATGGATGACTTCATACAATTAAACCACAATCCCACCGACACAAGTGTAGAATCCATCAATAATTGAAGCGAAGAAATTATGGACAACGCATCTGTTAGTTCCCATGGAAGCTTGAGCAGTCGCCACCGTATTGGTCCTAAGGACTTGGAAAAACGTACACGTCAGTGCAAAACTTGTAATTTGACATTGAAATAGAAAAATCAATCATTTGGTTAGTAGAAAGTGTGACAGATACACGCATTTTAACGTTGGCAATTAAAAGTTTAACAAAATATTTATTTTTGGACTCAAATAATATTTTTAATTAAAATGTGAAAGATAAAGTGCATCAGTACATAAAACATAAATTTTGGAATTTGTTGTTCTTTTAAACGAGGACATAGAAATCTTTCAAGGTAAGTGAATGCCTATAAATCATTATTAAATTATATGAAGAAATTTTTAAATAATACTTAATAGTGACTTAAATTGTTTTAAAGGCAATATAATTAACGATGATACTCTTTCAGATGATGACGACAGTAAAAACGCAGGGCCTAGTGTCCGATCTGATGCCCAACATCAATCTGATGCGGATGGTTGGACACTTTTTGTTCAATTACTTACCTGGTGAGTAAAAATTTGACCAAATCCAAATATTGGACCAATAGGGGTTGAAATTGAAGATGATCTGCTAAAAATCCAAATAAGAGTTAAAACAATTAGTGACCAAAATGCTGGCCTGTATTTCGCCCAAAGGATCAGCCTAGCGATCCAGAGGGGAAATGCCGCCAGCATTTTGGGCACGTTGCCGGACAACGGGGATCGGTTGAACTATCTGCTAAGCCATTCAGATAGTTCAACCGACCTATAGCACATATAGTTTTTAGTTTATATATTTTTATTTTAGGTTAATATTATAATAGTTATTTTTAATTTTTATTATTGTTGTATGAATAAAACATCTAAATCAGGATACAATTAGTGATGTTGCCAAGTTAAAAGCTCCATAAAGCGTACATTACATCGTTACTCCAGAACAAATTGTTAAAATAAATTAACTTCGCCAAGGTAGCTTCAAGGTAATCTTTAAAGTAATGCTTTTTAGGCAATTTAGCCTTCCATTACAAGAGGACTAGCTAGATATTTAGATATTTATGATTATAAGAGTATCGTTGAAGATGTACATTATGCAGAATTTGTATTACGCATTATCCAGGCTCGGTGAACAAATTAGAACATGATGAAAAATTTCTTACCGTGGGCAGGACTTGAACCTGTGAAAGCTTGTCACGGAATGACAAGGTCGCAGGTTCAAGTCCTGCCCACGGCAAGAAAGTTTCATCATGTTTTAATGTACATTATGCTTATTTACCCAGATGATGTACTCATAGAAGTTTAGAAGAAGAGTTTATTTATATATTCATAATATTCTCTAAATACATTTGACGCATTACGCAATATAAGCGGCATACTACAGCTGGCCTAATGCGCAGTCTCTTCAAGAGCTTGAAGATAAATTCTCCACAAGATTTGCTGCGAAACTCAACAGCGGACTAGTCACTGGACTCGTACCGCGCAAGCCAATAGACAAATTCATAAGGTGCAGCTGAATGTCCCTGTGATAGATTGCAGCAAGAAAAAAAATTACATAGTTACTGTATTTAAATTTTCAAATGAGGTGAAGAGGAACGCTCGAACGAGTATGTTCGATACGACTACTTCAAATATTCTCTAAATCTGGTATGCATAAATCATGACTAATCTAACATAGAAATATTATTTCAGAAAATGCTGGAATATCAATGCTTCTCCGCAAGGCTTATGCGAGCATCCATGCTGTCTTGATAGTAATCCAGTTCGTATGCATGGGGGTTAACATGGCGAAATACTCCGATGAAGTCAATGAGCTCACAGCTAATACCATCACTGTCCTGTTTTTCGCACACTCGGTCGTTAAATTGCTGTTCTTCGCTGTCAATTCGAAGAGCTTCTACAGGTGAGTACCTACCGCAAGGTTAACTAAGGTTAAGTATATATATATATTTGTAATACTATATATACATACACTATATATATATACACTATATATACACTATATATACACTATATATACACTATACTAGTACTATAGTACTAGTATAAATATGGTCTCCAATACCGCGCCGTCTTTCACCAGGCGGGTGATTGAAGCTCTCAAAGTCTTTCTGCTCTTCGTCGCCTTAGGGCTGACCATCGTCATCAGTTAGGCCTTCGACATACACTCGCTTTACTTCCATCCGATATAAATTCTCCTATTAATAACTAATAACTACAAATTATTTATTTATGAATAGGCTGTCATGCGAGTATGGGAGGCGTCAATAAAACACAGGGTAGGGATGGGATGCACACTGATTATTTATTACCTGAAATTACCCAAATATTTTCTACTAGCAGTGTCCGCGCGGTTTCGCTCATAAAACCTCGTGACCTAATAGGGTACTTGACTTAATTTTTTTTATTGCATCAATCAACTCTCATATTCCTGCTAAAGAGAAATGTGAAATCACTTTTTCGCTATCTTAACCGAAGATATTAAGCGGTTAAGCCAAGTGGATCGTTTTAGCAAAACGGTCTTAGTATGAAGTTTATATGGCGCTACCTCAGTATGACGTCAGAGCCACAATACTGTTTCTATCTTTTTCTAACACGACTAAATGCCTGTAGTTACTTCATTTTTCAACTAATTTCAATTTTGATTTCACAGTTGATCATGAATATTTCTAGATGGATGCTGCGACCAATTTCAAATAAATAGTGGCGAATTGGACTATTTGCGATTGTGTCCAAAGGCAGCCCAATCCACAACCACCCCACATTTTTCGCGGATCAATCAGAAGACATAGCTAAAGTTTCACGCTGAAACGCCAAAATTGTGGCCATAAATTGTTGTTTTGTACGCAGCGTGACAAATATTTCTATAACTTTCGTAGTTGATTATTATATTGATGATTTATGTTCTTAAAACCTTCTTGGGCGCATCTGTACTCTTAATCGATCACGTCCCTTGTATAATTCTTGAACTATAAGCGAACAGATATCAGACAGACATGAATTTCATAAATATAGACATACACGTTTTCTACCTACGCCAACAGACATGGTAAAGAATGAGAATCGACAGACCCTAGAAAACGTGAAAGGATCATTATACATTATTGATGAGGAAATAATCGAACGATATTGGCTCATGACCGTGTGGGAAGCGTGTGAACACGATGGCTGTACTACACGTGTGTTGCCGCATATGTAACCACCCGACACTGCCTCGCCTCGCCCCTCGCTGTCAACCAGGGGGGCTAGCCGGCTGGCCTTTTCTGTCCTGTCAAAGCTTGCGCGAACGAAATTTTTGTACTAATTTTCGCCAAAAATCTGACATTGACGGCTAGTAAAAATGGACACAGCGCACCCCCCTGTTCTCAAAATAATGCAAAGCGATTCCGTGTGTTGCATGGAGTTACATACAAATAAGACTCTAGTTGAGACGGGCGCTTATGCCGTGCCGGAGAGTTACGTCTGAGACAACCTTTAGACTAACATTGAACCACAAAGTCTAGAATGCTTCTACAGAAGCATTGTAATCAAGACGTCTTTCGAAATACTCAATTCAGTATTAACACTTTCTTCGCCAAAGATATTACTGGTCTATTTGCATAAAATGTCGGTAAATCTAATGAAACAGACGAAGTAATAGGTACAGGAAAGATCTTTTGAGTTCTTTATGTTCTAACTAAAAGTGGAAGTAGTATGCACATTATCAGGCGGTGGCTGAAAATCATTACTAATTGTATTGAATTAAATGCTGCATTTAGGACTGAGCCACTCTTAGCCTTTTTGCCACAGTGTACGATAGATGCAATGTAATTATTTATGTTAATTTTATGTACGAATAATGTGGCAAATAAATGATCTTTTATTTTATTTTACATACATAACTTTTAAAGTCCTTTTTGTTCTACTAATGATGATGTCTTTCCAGCTGATTTCGTCGACAACAACTGCTTGGCGACGTAGTTTTATTAGGGTTTAGGGATTCGCAGATCTCCATCTAGCAGTATTAAAGACAGAATACGACAAAGGCTGGCTAAAGAATATACTCGAAAGGCATCCCTCCCTCATTCATTCATTTGGTAGTAACTTTTGCTCTTGTTCTCGCAAACTAAAATGACTGTCTCTTTTAATCGTAAATAGAGAGAGAAAAAAATTACAATGCCAGATTCTACCCCACCATCAACCGCATGATGTACAAGATAACGAATAAATGTAAAAATATCTACGTTTTTATTAAAATGATTGGTTTAAAATAAAGATTTGTACATCAAGCGAGTCGAAAAAAACAGCTTAATTATGAATTCAGAAAATAGTAAGAAATCGAATCGAATTATACATTGTTTTTGTTATTCTTGTATAGGAGTTGCGAGAGTAGTAGAAAATGATACTGATTATGATTATGCAGTATGAAACCTGTAATAAGTCCCTAACAAAATGATAGGTACAGCTTAAATGGTCGTAGTTTTGTCCCCACATACAAAACTATGTGACCATTTAGGTAAAGCATCATTGAAATGTGGCAATGTCATTTCTACCGAATTTTACCGATCACGGTTGGTCGGGAATTACCTAAAGAATTAATTTCCGTGACATTTTGAAATTTTCGTGACGGGAGATTGGAATTTTAATTTATTCCTGATTTAAGGATTATGTAATATTCATCGTCGTAATAGTGTGGTCACGAGCAACGTCGACTGCCGGGTTTTGGGTCTCGGTTTGTGAATTTTTCGGTCTTCAGTTTTGCGATCACAGATATTATTTGTCTTATATTCGAATATAAGACACATGAACAAAGTGATCCCCCTTAATAGACCTTAATAGACTGTAATGCCGTTGGACTAACTCTTATATATAAGTGTCAATTTATATAAGTTTTGTTTAAAATCAAATTACTTATTAGTCTTTACTGTATTTAGGCTGTTTTCGGATTTTTTCCTTCACTTGTGCTATAAGACCTAGCTTCTTGCCAAACATGATTCTAGTTCGTAGGGAAGTACCCTATAGGTTTTGAGTTTCTCGCGTTTTCATACAAATATGCGAGAAAATGCGACATAAACGGCCAAATCTTTTGATTTCGTTGACGTAGAAGTTTGGTTTTTTCACGGCTGCATGAGCTTGCAGACCTGAGTATTTGGTAATAATTTCAACTTGATACGTTCACGCGTTTCTGAGATATAGGTCTTGACAGGCAGACGGCCGGACGGACATACGTCATACAGACAGACGGACAACAAAGTGATTCTATAAGGGTTCCTTTGTTTCCATTTGAGGCACGGAACCCTAAAAATGGAAAAATATGAAAGTAATATATAATTATTAAAACAAAACACCTACTAGGACGCGGCAATCTAAAATTAAATTAGAATCCAATATTTATTCAAATAACTAAAAATATAAACTAACTTACTAAACTTACAATATTAAACTAAAAATAAAAGTACTTACTAAAATATAACTACACTAAAATAAAACTATATGTACAAAATAGGTCGGTTGAACTATCTGAATGGCTTGCATTACAGATAGTTCAACCGATCCCCGAATTAGAATTAAATAGAATAAAAGTCAAAACCATTCCGCAATTCGGTACCATAGAAGGCGAGATTGACTTGAATCAAATGAAAACCAAACACACTTCCTTTCAGCCGCAGAGTTGCTTGGCTACAAAGAAATTCATTTCCACCCAATTTTAATTTAACAAGCGAAATACAAAGGCTTCCTGAATAGAATATAATTTTCTCCCGAGCCTTTCATTTTTCTTTTATCACGGCACCGCACTCCCGTCGAGCTAGAAAATTGTCACGTAATTTCATTTTAAAATATGGTTACCTTTGTGTAAGGGAAATGGCAGAAAAGGAGAAATTATTTAGTGTATAGTCGACATCGTATCAAATAAGTACGTCAAAGTTGCAATGATATTGAGTACGTTCATATGCTGTCGACTGTACCTTCGGCGTAAGTTAGATACTTACACGACGTAAGTTAGTACTTTTAAAAACAACAGATTCTACATATTTTTTTAGATATTTTTAAAAGTTTAGTAAAGTTTTTGTAAACATAGTTGTATAAACACCAATGAACCGACTTCAATTGAAGTTATTATCGCCTACTTCAGAGTCTATTCTTAGCATAAGTATTTTACACAGTACAGAGGATTTCATCTTTATTTCGCAAAATTAACAGTTGCTCAGATATTTTAGATCTACGTTTATCTAATTGGAAATTAAACTCGCTTCAAGATAATTTATATTCTGAATATTCTATTTAATATTTGAAATGGGCATCTTTATCGCTTAGATTAAAATAGAAAAGATGGTCTTGATTAATTTCTTTTTATAGTAACTCAAAGAGCAAAGATTACGATCAACAAGAATAAGTGGATACTTATACCTTTTTACCTATAAGGAATATTTTATAGTTGTAGCCTATGAATTATTTACCTAGGCTATAAATAAACCAATTACTTCTACCAATAGGATATTTGACAAAATAAATAATCAACTTCCATTATATAGGCTGAAGATAAATCTTGATTTTGTGCCCCTTTTTAAAAACAATTATCACATTACTATTTTTCTGATTTTTTATTATTATTTCTTTTTTATCTTATTTAATATATTTATACATTTCAAAAACAAATATAAAAATATAAAAAATAGCCACCCACCGGCAGCGGGATGCATGCGCATCCAAGCTGCCGGAGGTTAGGATCCCAGAGTGAGGAATCTCCTCACAATGCGTGCCGTGTCCAGCAGCACTGCCTTCTGCATCCGGCTCTTGACCCAACTGTCTAGCGAGTTGAGACTTTTCGCTATTAAATCTATTATTATTATTATTATTTTTTTTTTTCCCCCTTACTTGATATTTGATTCCCCACGTGAGAGTTGGTCACCCACGCGAGATGGGTCTAACCCAACTTCATGTGGCGAAGATTGGGTAAGACCCAACTTACATGGGGAGAAAAATAATACTATGAGATTAATGTTTAAAAAAAAGGCAATCAACATTGCCCCTGCAACGCCTCACTTATTAATGATCGCCCGGGTTTCTCAGGACCTTAGCCGTGTGGAACCAGTCAAACAGTCACCCACTGTTCACGGAATCCGATGCTCGCTACCATCAGCTAGCGCTCACCAAGAACCGACGGCTACTCTACATCGTCAGTGGGACCACTGTTTTGTCTGTCGTTTGTAAGTGAACTTTATTTTATTTCATGCATAGTGGTCTAAATACCGAAATACATTAAGAAGGCAGCGTAAAGTCAACGGGAGTGGTTGTATGGAAATCTATGAAAGATGATCTACTGAACGCAGCAACGGTTATAACAGATATATATATTTTTTCTTTTGTTAAAGGATACATGATAGCATTTCAGATGGTTCAGTCATTCGGTTCACATCACACCCTTTTGTTCATCGTGGTACTACTGGTAGTACGACTGGTAGTAGGACTGTTAGTACGACTGGTAGTACGACTGGTAGTACGACAGGTAGTACGACTGGTAGTACGACTGGTAGTAGGACTGTTAGTACGACTGTTAGTACGACTGGTAGTACGACTGGTAGTACGACGGTAGTACGACTGGTAGTACTACGGGGAACAAACGATCACACCACTGTAGGTATCTATCCAAATTCGTCTGTAACATTTGTGAATCATCTCCAGATTTAAGCCTGCCGCCCACAGCCGCGACCCACACGCGGCTTGCGGCCTGCGATCAGTTGAAAAGAATGCCCCTCCCCATTTTATGCCGTAGTTACCTACTACTGGACGTAGATCGCAGGCCGCAAGCCACGTGTAGGTCGTGGCTGTGTGTAGAACGACTTAATTACTTTATACATCTTCAGGTCATCAGTATAAAATTGAAATTCACTATGATGGAAACAGTTAACTATGTCGTTAATATAGATATTAAATAGCTCAGGCCAACCTTACCTGTAGTAGGTAGTAGCCCTTAACATTATCGGTCTTCTTCTTCTTTCAGCATGGGTAACGATAACTTTCTTCGGCGAATCAGTTTACTTTATACTCGACAAGGAATCCAATGAGACCCTAACCGAGCCGGCCCCGAGACTGCCACTCAAAGCCTGGTATCCTTTCAACGCGATGAGTGGCACTACATACATAGCTATGTTCGCTTTTCAGGTGAGTTTATATACCGTGTTTTAGTACTTGTTTTCTCGCGGTAGGATGATTTGCCCCCAGTACGATTAGTACAAACGGCAGTAGATCAATGTTAACACCTGCAGTTCGATTTCAACTCTTACGTTGCAGATAATAAGAACGGTCCAGTCCAAAGTGTTACACTTGATGCGCTGTACTATTGTATCATAGAGTTAAACTTTAAAAATAAAGAGGATTTTTTCACTCGAAAGCATGAGAAACGTTAGTAACTCACTACACGTAGGTACCGCATGCACGGACAACAACTGCAGATCAGTGGTAACACTGTCTTGCAGTACGACGACAATGTTAAACGTGTATGGAATTCGACGTTTGTAAGAGCAATATTTAGATATGAATCTCGACTTTGTTACACAGGTATACTGGTTGCTATTCACAATGGCTATAGCGAATCTGTTGGACGTATTGTTCTGCTCGTGGCTGGTCTTCGCGTGCGAGCAGCTGCAGCACCTCAAGGCCATCATGAAGCCACTGATGGAGCTCAGTGCGTCACTAGACGTTTACAGGCCGAATACTGCTGAGTTGTTCAGAGCTGGTTCCACAGGTCAGATTATATACATATTTGTCAAGATTCTAGAATAACCACTAGAATATTGAATGAATGAATGTACGAACGAACGAAAAGAAAGAAAGATATAATCTCATTCTATTCAATGCTTCATTATGCCACAGAGAAATCCGAGAAAGTACCAGAGGCAGTAGACCTCGACATCAGAGGCATATACTCGACCCAGCAGGACTTCGGGATGACCTTGCGCGGTGCTGGTGGTAGACTCCAGGCCTTCGGGCAGCAGCCAGGGAACAACCCTAACGGTTTGTCACAGAAGCAGGAACAGCTGGCTAGATCTGCTATTAAGTACTGGGTGGAGCGTCATAAGCACGTTGTGAGGTTTGTAGCTTTGCTGACGTAATCTAAGGCTGTCATAGATAGTTTTGAGTGCGACCTGAGTTAAAATTTAAATTGTGACAGTCGTAAGAGCGAGTTCACGCCACAGATTAAAGATATATAGTTTCTAGTTCACGCTTAGCTCGTGGTTCAAAACTGTCTATGAATGCAGGCCTAAGATCAGCGGGGATTTTAACGTTCTCTTTGTTAGTATATTTATATTTAATAGCTTATCCTTATCCATCAAGTAAATATAAAATTAAACTAAAAGTAAAAAAAAAACATTCTAAAATTAGGACGGATTTGGTCATTATCCCTCTCTACAACTATCCTTCTATCATGAAATGATGACACAGTTGACAGTAATATCGCCTTGGTATAGCACTGTTTTTGATCAGTACTTGTAATCTCATACATTTCATCGTGATTGAGATAAACTAAACTATTTTTGGAACTCTAATTTATTTCCTTTCATATCTATACAAATAAATCAGATGAGCCTTGACGAAAAAATCTACATTTATGTATATTTGGACAGACAATTTTACTTGCAAAAATTCCAAATTCGTCTACACACACGAGCTTGCGAATGTTAAAAAAATAGCAGGGAAATTCAGTAGATTTTTCCTTTCATTCCATTTTATCAAGAAGCTCGGATTTGAATATGCCTTTGTAACTGAAGAAAACGAGAAAAATCTTGTTATTTTAACATTTCTATTTATTTTCCAGATTGGTAGCGTCCATAGGTGATACTTATGGTACTGCTCTTCTATTTCACATGCTGACGTCGACGATCACTCTTACTCTTCTAGCTTATCAGGCAACCAAGGTAACTTAATACAATAGTCACTGATGACAATTTTCATGAAATTGTCCCAAAAATAATATTCTGTAAAATGCGCGTCCACTGCGAGACGACCGTCAGGACAGCAGTATCAAAAATCGATATATTTCTAACTTGTTTAACCCTATTAATATAGAAGGAAGGAACCGTCTAGGATTTTTTCTTTGTTTATTTTAATATATATGTATATTTTCTTTTTTTCTAGTTGCGAAATAAACTTTTATTATATTCCTTCATGATTTTCTTTCGTTGACTGATAGGTACTCTGAATTGATCTTCTACACTAAAATGATGTTACTTCTAACTACCGCTAGATGTACTTTTTGCCTGTTCCACATTATAATTATTTACATTTAGCGGTGCTAAATGTATGTCGCATATTTTATTTATAGCCTTGTCGCTTTTAATTTGTCATGCATAAAGTCACCTTTTTAATTTAAATATTATAATATTCTAAACCTCTACTCACGGGTGACAAAAGATTATGACAGATATCAAAATATGAAATTAATATGTTTCTTGAATATTTCTAGATCGATGGATTAAACGTATACGCGTTCAGCACCGTTGGCTATCTTTGCTACACTCTTGGTCAAGTGTTTCATTTCTGCATTTTCGGAAACAGGCTGGTCGAAGAGGTTAGTAAGAATTTATTACTTTGATTTTGAACTCACATGATCTTGTCCAATTTTAGAATCGAGTACGGACAACAGCAGATCAATGGTAACACTTGCAGTACGATTTCAACTCTTACGACTCAGATAATAAGAACGGTCCAAAGTGTTACACTTGACGTGCTTTGATGTGTACCTACCAGTTAGTATTTAAAGATGTGAAGTGATAGAATTTTAAATTTTTTGAATTTCTCATCCTCAGACATTGTTTTTACGTGATGACGACTTTCTGAGTAGATTGTGTCCATTTGTGTTTTGGCGTCATTCATCGCTTATTAAAAATATTATTGATGCGAAACTGCAATGTTTGACTTTATTGATTCCATTTCATCACAGCGCCTGATAATCAGATGTCTTTTTATCGTGATTGTCTATAGTTTACTAACCGTCAATAATATGTTTAACCATCGCTAATCCAAATGCAATATTTTATTAATCTATCTATATAATTTTATAGAGCTCATCGGTAATGGAAGCAGCGTACTCTTGTCAATGGTACGATGGATCTGAGGAAGCTAAAGCTTTCGTTCAGATAGTATGCCAGCAATGTCAGAAGGCCATGAGCATTTCAGGAGCAAAGTTCTTCACCGTGTCTCTGGATCTGTTTGCTTCTGTAAGTTACTTCTATTAATTGGTTCTACCTACTTTTTTAAATGTTTAAATATGGATACTGTTGGAACTTTTGGATTTCTAGGTAATTTATATAGGTGTTTTTTGACGGAAAAACTTACGTACATTTACTGAGTGCTCTCAAAACGGCGAAGGAAAACATCATGATGAAACCTGCATGCCGTAGAAGAAGAAAAAATCTAAGGCATGTGAAATCCGCCAATACGCACTGGGCTCGCATGGTGGATCATGGCCCCTGCTCCCTCGATGTAAGGGAAGGTCTGTGCCTGAGCAGTGGGGCAATATAAAAATAGACTACATTGATGATATAGGTGTTGCTTCGGGGCGTTTTGTTTTTACAAAATACATCGGCTTAATTCTACATTATAGTAGAACGTCGTTTCCGAGATAACGTAACATATTCAGACACTTGATCCTATTTTCCAAGATTAATTTACAAACGGGTCTTACCTAATCTCTGGATTTCGTGGGAAAATTATTGACTTCGTGCTACGTAGGAGATTTTCCACTTACACGATCCCGCATTGTAGGATTTGTAGTATAAATCTGGGTCAACCTTCAGATAACAATCCCTTTGAAGAGGTATGAACGATCAATACGGAACATAATAAATTGTTAAATAATCAATCAACCCCGTAGGAAGTGGGAATAGAAGGTTGAATTGAGGATAGGGGCGATCGTTTTCAAATATCCTGTAATAAATTTTCAAAGAGACGTTGAATTATAAATCTGAATGGTTTTTAACGTCCGAATTGGTGAATTTTATGTGCAATTTAATTCTGACTTTTATAGGTTAGAGATAGGTTTTCGTGTTTCAATTTTATTTATATAAATCTAATAATTGTAAACTATTACAGGTACTGGGAGCTGTAGTAACATACTTCATGGTGTTGGTGCAACTTAAATAATTTTGTTGTCAATATAAAATATATTGGTTATTGTTCTAAGATGGTACGAAAATGTCATCTAGTAACAAAATTCTTTAAAATCATAATTTTCAAAAATAAGTCATTCTTATTGTATTGCTAATTATAGATAATTTTTGTACTCCAAAAGTAGTTCGAGGACGAGTTTGCTTCTAGATTTTGGCTGAAAAATAGTCACATAAACTGTGAATCTTTAAGTATTAGTTCTTGATGAAAACCTTACAATGCATCGATTTCCTTTGCTAATTAAAAATACTCTATTTTCCCATAGTATCTTTAAAACTTGATCAATATTGTAGTGCCTTTCGTAGTAGGTTATAATTATAAATAATATTTATCATGTTATACAAGAAATTGTTATAGTCAAGTCGAAACGCACAATAAAGTTGGCCTCAAAGGCGAATAAGTTGTGACCCCTATAGATATACGGTTGATTTTCCTTTCTAAAGGTCCTTGAGCTGGGTAAAGGGCTAGTTTTTCTAAATATTTGTGAACACAAACCCTGGTGAATATGTTTGGATATATCGAGGAAGGAACTGCAAGTAAGACGGATCCTGAGGTGGTATTCAAGTAGTGTATTTTCGGTATTTAAACAGCTTCTATTAAATTAAAGGATACAAATATGTTAATCGTAATATACAGTTAACAGCACATCAATGGTCAACACACTGTATGTTCATATGTCATCTTTCTTACCGCTCGCCCACACCAATCGCGCGGGCACGTAAAAACAAATGAGCGGGCGCGGTGACAATGTATGCGCGGGAGCCCGCGCCCGCACGATAGGTGTGTTTAGGGCCTATCTTCCTTCGAAGAATGGCCATCATTATAGCAATTTGTACTCTCGACAACACCGCGCCGCACGGATCATAGAATGGTAACTCTTGCCGTATCAGTGGTAGTCTAGTGATGTTATTCATAAACCTAGGTAAACCTCACTCCGCTTAAATCGTGTTGCTATCCCTTTCACACTTAGTTAAAAAAGGTTAAGATAGAAAGGGACAGAGCGCCTAAACGGTGGTGTAACTTTAAATCACGTTTATGAATACGCGCTTAGATGTTTGTAATGCTTTTGTGTAGGTTGATGTGCTGTCGACTATACCTACAACGTTAGAACGAATTAAGTTCATCAACTTTTCAAAGCGGCTGTCTAAAATAAAAGACGGAGGGAATAACAAAAAATATACTCGCGTGAAATACCCACTCACATAACGAGTATGAAGGATGCCTTTTATGGGCTGAAAATGGGAACGCATAAAGTTGATATTGGTACTTAAAAGTTGAGTTTTATTTTTGTGACAAGTTTATTGTTTGTTATACGGATAGAAATTCTGTGTGTATTTTGAAACTTAAAATCACAGTAAGTAATGAGGTTATGGAATAAGATTTACTTAAGTTATGCTTTAAGTAGAGTAAGATTTATTGATACAGGATTTTGAAATAAATTTTTAGTAGCAGTATATTTTAACTTAATATTTAAATCATACATACAAGTGTTATTTACTTTACTGATGATCTATAATTATTTAAATTACATTATTTTCCGAAATTCCCAAAAGGTTTTGTTAACACTACTTATGTAGATTTTATGGATTGAATTCAGCATAATCGCACTCTGTAATTATTAAATAAAAATATTTATTTCATGTTAAATAGGTTATATTAATTTTAATACAGGTTTTATATTAAATAATCACTTTAATATTCTTATTGTGAGTAGAACTCGTAATGTGATAGAGCCTAGAACCTAGTTCAAATTACATTTCTATGTAAAAATATTATGTTACATATTTAAGTTTTATTTTATCAAATAAATTGCAAAATTAAAAAGGTTGTTTCTTTTTAAGTACCCATGCATGTTGTTGTTATCTCATACATGTCTTATAACTGCATCAAAATCTTATAACGAATCAGCCTCGCGATACAGCGGGGCAACGCTGCCAGCCTTTTGGGCACGCTGCCTATAGTGGGGGACCTGGGGCAGGTTTTCTATCTTTAATTTTAATTTTTTTTTTTATTAGTTTGTTATTATTAGTTGAATTTTTATTATTAGTATTTTTAGCATCAAAATGGTTTATAAGTTCCAGTATTTATAGGCTAATTCGATATTTTTTATATAAAAGATATTCGGTTGCTCAGAGCAATCTTCTTTGTTTTCTATAGCCTTTACGAAGCAAATAATTGCTGGCCAGTCAAGCATAATAGCATCAAAAGATTGTTTGAACATCACAAAATTGTGCTACGACATGGCTACGACCGCTACGAGTGTCTACGACAACGTCGACTGTTTTGTATCTTAAATTATTTATATCCTTACCCCTATATTTAACGGTTGCAAGTAGTTTGTTAGTTTGTAAACACTTTATTGTACATAAATTATATTTACACACTAGCTGTACCCGTAACTTCGTATGCATAGAAGTCGCTGGTTACACAAAGTACGGTGGAACACAGAGAAAATTGTACAGGAGAGTTTTTAAGGTTGAGATTTTCTCTAAAACTACTCGACCTATTGCAAGAATTATTTTATTATTTGATAGATAAAAGTTCAAACTATGTACTGTAAAATAATTTTTAAATTCGGTCCGGTAGTTTTTGACAAAATCAGCCTTATTGAGGCTCTGTTTATCTCTATCTCTCCTCTTTTCAATCATATGCCGCAAGCGCAATGGCTTAGCCTATGTAGGTACTGCCCAGATATTTTAGCTGTCTCCAGTAGTAGTGAAAGATCCATCAAAATACTTCCAATAGTTTTGGCGTGATTCCTGAATTAATACAAACAAGATCTACAAATTGGGGTTTGGCATCAGTATCGATAATAAAACAATTATTCTTGTCAAAAAATGTCCAATGTACAGTTTTTATTGCAGTATTATTATACAGGGTGTAACGTAAAGGGTATATGAAGCCGAAGGGCGGGTGTTCAGTATCGTTAACTGAACAACTTTTGTTCTACGACTTTTCGATTTTCGCGAATTTATTTTTTGACTTTTCATAAATTTCGTACCAGTCAGCAGATCAATTTGTATGAGATATTAATTTATTTTTATTTTTTCGTTATGTGTAAATATTTGTTGTATTACAAGTTTAGTTTCCTCAAACACATTGATGCGACAGAATATTTATAGCCTTGTTATTGCCTTCCTGTAACTCTTTAACAAGTTCAGAGTAATACCCTGAAATCATAAGAAATTCACATGTCAAAGAAAGAAGCGAACCTTAGTAACTCAATTACCTGCAAATACGATTACCTGGAACGGTGAAAGGCTTACTGGCCATTTTCTTAGAAAGCGCTGGAGGAATTCCTTACCTTACATACTATCATATACGACACTACGAGTATACAGGGTGTCCCACTAACAGGCGATAAACTGAAGCCCGTTGTCGGTGACAATAATATCAACCCATATAATTTCAAATATCTATGAATATATTCTAGACTAGCTGTACCCCGCAACTTCGTTAGCGTAGAGGAGGCGGATGGAGCATCCTATGGAGGAGATCAGGAGGCAGATCTTCCTCTCTGGATCCTTGTTTCCACTTCACATACCGCCATGGCTTATAGCCTATGAGCTGTCCGGATATTTCAGCTATCTTATAGTGAAACTCCCATCAAAATCCCTTCAGTAGTTATGGCGTGACACTTGCACAAAGTCACAGACAAACAGACATAAATTCTAAAAATTAGTATTTTGGCATCAGTAGGTATCGATCCTAAAACACATTACAATTATTCTTTTCAAAAAATATCCAATGTACAGACACAACTTTTTACAGTCTTATTATATGTATAGATTATATATAATAATATCCGTTATCCGAAGGCTAACGAACAGTTTCAGAGTTATTTCAGTTTAGCGACTGTCGAGAAATGTTCTACATTTCTGTACTAAAATTACCTTTGTTTAACAAATATTCAATGAATTTAACTAGAATTTGGCATATAATAATACCTGTACTTTATGACAACAATAAGAAACATGTTTTTTTTAATGGCCTGATAGTGATGTAGTATAACTGTCCTTCTAGCACAAGTTCGTTGCAACGCGCCGCGCCCACGCCTCTCCCACGCTACGCCAAGGTGACGCCGAGATAAAGTTGAGAGTCAAGATCGGCCGCAAACTATATTGCGTCTGACAGTCATTTGAAAGCTCTCGCCGCGACGGCGTCACGCCGATCGCTAAAGCGTGCGCGTAGGTACTAGCGCTGCAGGGCTTCGGTTTATCATGTGTTCGTGGGACACCCTGTATACGACTATCTGAGAAGTGTTCACAGTATAACGATTTACTTCTAAAAGGTGTAAGATGTAGCGAGCGACTGATATTTCCTTTCCGATTAAAATTATCAAATAGTTTTATCAACTATCACAGTCTGCCATTTTTAACAACCTATATACGAAGCCAATGAGAATTCTGTAGCTGCCAATAAAAAGTCCAATCCTAATCGCAACTGTTACTGTTGTTTATATGCTACATCGTGTGAGAGCGAGCAGCGGCAACTAATATTAGCGATCGCAATCTGGAATCTCCACAGGGATGTGTGTATTTGGCGCGTGACAGGCGTCACCTTAAAATAGTATTACCGAACAGGCGACGACTGGTCATCCTAGATATCGCTGGAGGAACGAATTGGACAGGGATCTGGACCTACTGCAGGCACACATGATGCGAGTCAGTGCAGGACCGGCATAACTGTTGTCTTCTCGTTTCGGTGGCCAACACCCAAGATCCGCTTCGGATGAGTAGATTTTTGTTTCTTTTTTCGTGTGGTTTACTGACCAAACCTATTGTCAGAGTTATTGAGGCCGCCGGTAGACGTGGCCCAACAACCGGGACCAACTCCTGCTTACCATGTTTTCCGAGCCGGATACGTAAGCAAAACCTCTTATCCACTAGGCAACTATTGACGTGCAACACGTGACGCTCAACAAGTTCAGCAATGTTGCACAGCAACGCGCGACGTTGCCGGCTGGCGTGCAACATGACCAGTGATACCAATACCAAAGTTACTCGTTGCCGTTCAACTTGATGAGCAACATGTTATGCAGCATGTTACCTAGTGGATATGAGGCGTCAAAATTAGTTATAATCGCTTGTGACTTAGACCACATGTCAAAGGTGGAAGGTTACGATGGACCACATCACTCACCGTAATGTTCCATTTGTCCGATACAATTTTATTTTATTTCTCTCTCCAACGTACCAGCTTCGTATCTCTCTGTTTATATTGTGTTAACTCTGTCTCTGTTACTCTTCCGTTGCTTTTGTCTGCGCTTTTGTGTTCTCGGCGACAGGATTAATGGTGGAAGATAAAGGACATTGTTTTCAGTACATAAGTAATGCTTTTAGGTTCATAACGTTAGTTTTATTTGAGATTACTTCAGTTTTGACCACATGGTTACTAACATAGGTACAGCTAACAGCAGATCAAGTGTAACACTTTGAACCATTCTTATTATCTGCGTCGTAAGAGTTAAAATCGTACTGCAAGTGTTACCATTGATCCGCTATTGTACGTACCAACTTGGTTCTAAATGTGTATCACTAACGTTATTGTATGGTCATTTATCTGAAGAAGAAAAAACGAAGTTAAATTAGTATTATAGCTACTCCACTTCGTCCACATTCATCAATCTTTCACTTACTATATTTTCTTTCAGACCACACCGTTCTTTGATCACTTCGTTAATTATTCCTCTTCCTTTCAACTAAATTATAGGCAATATAAATTATACCCTATCTATCCGATAATCCAATTATCATGGTACGATCTCGTCTTTGAGCATAAATCACAATCTATAATTATGTTCTAAATAATGTTTGTACGCACCACCCTTCGCCATAAATTATGAAAATTATCAACATGGTGGTTATTTATCTAAGGATCGTTAAAATAGAGATTCATTCGTATAAAATTCGCTCGTCTGTATATAATATTTTCTTTCCTTCATCCTTTATTATACCAATGCCCAAGCAACAGAATGTCCTGCTGGTATAGGCGTTTCCTGAAATTAACTATGTCGGGTTGGCAGGGTCTTCAAAGCCAGAGACAATAGGTAATTTAGGTACTGGAACCGCTAGCTCTATCATCATGTCATACCATCAAGTTATATTGATAAGAAAAAAGAAAATATCTTTTTGAATGTTATACCTACATAACAACAAGAGCTTATATATGGGCTATATATTCTAGTATTAAAGCTGGGCTCGCTGGTGAATAAAAGGCTTAATTTCAAGATTCAAGATTGGTGTGTTTCGTGGCGTTTACAATAGCAGAATGATGTTGACAGAGAGAAGTATGAAGTTATAAAAACATGGCACAGAAGGTGGCCAGTCCGTAACAATCATCAGTCTATTTATATTGCCCCACTGCTCGGGCACAGACCTTCCCATGCATTGAGGGAGCTGGGGCCATGATCCACCACGCGGGCCCAGTGCGGATTGGCGGATTTCACATGCCTTAGATTTCTTTTTCTTCTACGGCATGCAGGTTTCATCACGATGCTTTTCCTTCACCGTTTTGAGAGCACTCGGTAAATGTACGTAAGTTTTTCCGTTTAAAAAACCGAGGATAACTCATTGGTACATTGGCTGCCCTGGCTGGGAATCGAACCTAGGACCTCCGTATCGCAAGTCCATTGACCCAACCACTGGGCCACCGAGCTCCGACTATTTTTTTACTAAATACAGGCAAAAGAGGCGTTGCAATTCGATCATCAGGGAGGCAACAGCATCTGTCAACTCTTCTGAAGTGGTAGTATCTAAGGCATATAATTAAATCAAACTGGGACCAGAGGACAGCATCCACAAAGAGATCCCTGGGCGCCTTGTGGATGTGTCTCATGACCAGAGGGCTGGAGAGTACCTCGCGCAACGCATTAGCCTCTCAATCCAGCGAGGCAATGCAGTAGCCTTTTGGGGCAGTCCCCGCGGTGATTTAGGGCTTTATTTATAGTTTTACATACATATTTTTTTGTCCCAGGTAAAACACGTTTTCGTGTACCACCACGCCCAGGGGAGCGTGTTGATTATGTCGGGCTCGCCGCCCTAAAGGGGCGGAATATCGACTCGAATACTTATTTACTTGCTGTCTGTAATATATTTTATATCGTTTATTAATTTACTTAATCAAACTTAATTTATGTATTTTATAATATTTAGCTACGGTAAAATATAGGCTACGAATGGTGACTACTTATCATAATCAGGTGGTAAGTTCTGGTATTAAAGAGGACCCGCTGCCAAAAGCTAGTATATTTCCTAAATAAAATCTTTATGTAATTTTGTAGGAAAATCATATTTGCATATACGATCCACGCTTCGCGATAAATTATGGAGATTTGGGGCAATTTCTCTTGGTAAAATGAAGTGTTGATTTAATTTGATTGAGGAAAAATTCATCGTGGAGGTTAAATTCATCGTCGTGCTAGGAGTCTCGAGGGTTGTTTTGCACGAACTTGTTATTATAATTTGTTTTTATTATGAAATATTCGCCGTCACGTAGCGGTACGACACCCCTGGGAGTGTTGGTCATTCGTTACGTGTTTAAACCATTTTTTCTTATTTACCGTGACATGGCTTTACAATGGGCGAGGCCCGTATTAATAAATCACTCTCAGTTCAAAAGTCAATCTTGTTTCTGTTGTGTCGCGGTTCGCCTGAAATCAGCAAATACGTTATCAAGTGTGAGTTTGACAGTTGTCTTGACAACTGAGTTTGCGTTACTCACGTGATACCCGATTCCTAAACGCGCACCTAAGGATCTTGAGGTTGTTCTCAAGATTGTCTTGTGAGCTGAGAGTGATTTACGGGCCTAACTATGTCGCTGCTAAACTCACTCGCACACTCAACCCCAATTTATTTAGGAACTAGTAATAAAGATATGCTTCTGATTCTAATATAATATATTCCTAATTAAACGATTGTATAAGTAAATAAATTTAACAAATGTCAGCAATAAAATCGCTTTCAGTTCATCTTTGAACGAACAAAATTAAACTTTTCTCAGCAATTAATTTATCCTGTTAGAGACTTCGTGTTGGTTAATTCACTCGGCATAAGACGCTCTCGAGTTTAATTAAAACGTGGGGTCGGAATTTGTTAATACAACTTTAATATATTTCGGATTTAGAGTATCAAACTCTCGTAGTGAAGATTTCAAAGTTAATTTCGGGAATTTGCTCTTAAATGGACACATTTTATTAACTTTTAACCGATTTACAAAAATGTGGTTGTCCACCCATTAGCCTCGTAAACGTGATTTAAAGTTACGCCACCGTTTAGGCCCCGTCCCTTTCTATCTTAACCTTTGTCAACGAAGTGTGAAAGGGATAGCAACACGGCTTAATAGAAGTGATGTTTAACTAGGTTTATGAATAACAGCAGGTGTGTTTTTCAGCGAGACCGCGAAGTGTTGCTCTATCTATATGTACCTATAAGTTGTTATAATTAATATATTAAAAGCCATTATTATAATAATTAATAAGTTAAGTCAATCGTTAATAAGTTAAAGTGAATCATTATAAAGATAAAGTCAAAGTAAAGATAAGTTAAAGTGATCGAATCTTAATCTTGAAAAATCCAATCAATGGGATATCCAAGAACTGTAACTTTTAACATTTATTGCCTCTTATTCTTGGAGTTATTCCTGTTAATTAATATATTTAACATCTTCAGATCTGAATAATAAAAATAACGAATGAATAAATCGACATTAAAACTTTCATTCTATTCGAGAAAAAAGCGATCGCTAAAGCTTGTAACATCAGAGCAAATACAAAATACAAGCAAATCCCAAAGATCCCTTTTACCAAAGCAAAGGAATAAACAAAAGAACAATCGTTTTTCCCTCCTTGTTGGTGAAATATTAATGACTAGCTGTACCCCGCAACTTCGTTTGCGTAGAGGAGGAGGATGGAGGAGATCAGGAGGCAGATCTTCCTCTCTGGATCCTTGTTTCCACATCATATACCGCCATGGCTTATAGCCTATGAGCTGTCCGGATATTTCAGCTATCTCCTAGTGAAACTCCCATCAAAATCCCTTCAGTAGTTATGGCGTGACACTTGCACAAAGTCACAGACAAACAGACACAAATTCGAAAAATTTGTGTTTTGGCATCAGTATCGATCCTAAAACACATTACAATTATTCTTTTCAAAATATATCCAATGTACAGACACAACTTTTTTACAGTCTTATTATATGTATAGATTGTGTTACAAGGTAGTCTGATAGATAGGCTCCTTCCAATGAGAAACAATAGTCCCGAACGTTTGACTAGAACATCGTTCTATTTTCTGTAGTGATGAGGAGACCACTATAAACAAATAAAGCCTTTATTGTCAATTACATTTCAAATTGTTATTACATATTATACAGAGTGGCCTAGATAAGAGGGGTTCGTGGTGGTGATTTTAATCCCCGACGCAAAAAGTGTTATATAAATAATCTGTGCCTATAAAATGACAATGCCAGATTCTGCCCCACCATCAACCGCAAGTTGTACAAGATAACGAATAAATGTAAAAATATCTCCGTTTTTTATTAAAATTATTGGTTTAAAATAAAGTTTTGTACAAGTTGCGATTCGAAAAAAAAGGCTAATTAAGAATTCATAAAATAGTAAGAAATCGAAGCGATATATTCATTGTGTTTGTTATTCTCCTATAGGAGTTGCGAGAGTAGTAGAAAATGACACTGATTATGATTATGCAATATGAAACCTGTAATATATCCCCAAGAAAATGATAGGTACAGCTTAAGTGATCACGTAGTTTTGTAGGTGGGGCAAAGCTCTATTGAAATGTGGCAATGTCTTTTAAATATAGGTACCTACTTTTCAATTCATATCGCAGACAACGGAACAAAATCTATAGTGATGTAAGTACTAAATTATATATACAGGGTGATTGGAGATTCGATACATTCCTTGAAATGGGTGATACTAGAGGTGGTTTGCAACAAATTAGGCCCTATTACCGAGAACAAGTCAGAAAATTCCTAAATAAAATTAAAACTACGGTACTCAGAAACCACTCATTTTCGACCCCTCGATAATAGGGCCTAATTTGTTGCAAACCACCTCTAGTATCACTCCTTTCAAGGAATGTATCGAATTTCCAATCACCCTGTATAATACCTACTGTTGAATGACTGTGCTTAAAATGTACGCTTTAATTTATCTTTCAATTAATAATACGAAGTTAAATTCTCCTTTGTTGTCACAATGAGAAATAACGTTCGAAAGGTACGGTCGTCAGCACAGTACTCCACAAAACCATTGCAATCTAGTCCGTATTACCACCGCATAAAGTCGTCGTGTGTTAACGCTAATGTTGTCGACTGTACCCGTAAACGCGACACTCCGCGCCTATTAATATTTATGGATCACTTAATTAAATTAATTTGTTAATTAAATTCGTGTGGTTGGATCGAAATTTGATTAATGTGGGTTTGGTTGAACGTGAATATTTCTGATAATATTAAGGTTTTCACACACCTGTAGGTGAATCTGAAATCAAGATTCATACTCAAAATTTCAAACGTTATTTATTTCCTTCCACATTCAGTACTTTTTACATGTTATTAGACACAGTTAGGTGGAAGACAGTTGCTGAAGCTAGGACTTATCCTGTGTTTTGAGTCACACAAGTCAAAGAATAAAATACCTATAAAGCTAAGATAAAGCTCGATTTTATATTCTTATTACGTACCTGCCTTTAACTTTTCACTCAGCCTTTTATGAGCAATAAAATGGCGAAAAGCTTTCAAAGTAATAACCCCGAAACAAGAAGAAACAATGCCAATTAAAAGTTGAATAAAAAAATTCGGGATTCCAAATATTTGAGACGAAAAAATATTTTTTGTCGAATAAATTATTTTTTCGTTTCAAATATTTGGAAGTAATAGGTGTCTTTCCGGAACTTGCAGAAAGTTTATTTTATTGAGGAAAATGTGGAAACAGTTGACAAAAGTATTGAAAATTGAATTTATTTCATTAATTTTGTCACCCGACGACGCAATACGTTACGACATAAAGCCACAGTGTCATTAAGGCTGGGTGTGCGTAGATTTTCAGTTTTTCTATGAAGGCTACGGCACAAAGTACTAAAATTAAACGTCTGAAAAAATATATAGCAATCTTGGGGTGTCTATTTTAAGACTGATGAGAACCGCGATACAAGATTGGACAAACTTCGCTCGATAGAAAAAATCGCAAACATAGTCTCTTCCAGACAACCTTGGTTAGAGAATTCAGCAAATTTTATTAGCTATTGCACTAAATAATAAAAATAAACGTCTGAAAAAATTATATAGCAATCTTGTGGTGTATATTTAGAGACTGATGAATACCGATACACGATTGGACAAACTTCGCTCGATAGAACAAAATCGCATTTCCATGTCTTTTAAAATGAAAATTATGTCTAAACCGAAATAGTTATTCATACAAAATATATATCAAAATGTAGGGTATTATAAATACGAGAGCTTGTTTAAAAAAACCGGGTTCTGTTGGAGGATTTTTATTTCCCTGCCAAAATTCATCTAAAATAATAAAAATACAAATATGGAGTCACTGTGCCGTGCTCTTCACTCCACCGCTTCGGGACATGTTTTGTCTCGCGCTTGAGTTTGACAGCTGGTAGCCCCTTAAACGTCACACGTAACCACATCTCGCCCACTTTTTGTCGTCCCGATGTGGTAGGCTGGCACGTGTGAAAACTCTCTAATCTAAAGGAAATATTTGGCGGCCACGTCAAGGTGAACCCGACCTTTTTAGCCAATAAATAAGATCACGCCACTCGTCCAATTCGCCTAGTTCCTAGAAAATACACGCCTTTCTATCTCTGGGGGAAAGTTTAATTCCGGTGACACACAAAGAAATTGATATCGGGGTCGAAGCCTCTCGTTTGTTGGCTCCAAAACAGACTTGATCAAACATGATGTTACACACAGTCTTCGGGAATATTTTTAATTTGCTGCCCACAACTTACCCGAAATCGGTACAAAGCAAGCGAAAAATTCTGGCAACTAAACGGCGCAAATATGCAGGTCTCAGTGGAGACTGCATATTTGTGCCGTTTGGTGTGGAGACCCTGGGACCGTGGGGACCAGGCGCACACAGCATCCACAAAGAGATATCTGTGCGTCTGGTGGATGTGTCTAATGACCAGAGGGCTGGCGCGTACCTCGCGCAACGCATTGCCTCGCAATCCAGCGAGGCAATGCAGCCAGCCTTCTGGGGACACTCCCCGCGGTCGGTGATTTAGGGCAATTTTTTTATTTACATATTTACTGTCTGTTATATAATATTTTTGTTTAATGGTTACATATAAAACCTAAATTAGTACCTATATAAGTTTGCAATAAAAAATTACAGTTTTCGAATTTTTTTCCTTTACTTGTGACACTTCTTGCCACATGATTCTAGGTTACCTATATAGGTATGGTATGGTTCCCTTGCATTTTCATACAAATATACGAGAAAATGCAACATAAACGGCCATATCTTTTGATTTCGTTGACGTAGCTAAGTTTGATTTTTTGTTTGATTACAGACATAAGTATTTGGTATTAATTTCAACTTGATACGGTCACGCGTTTCTGAGAAAACTGTCTGTCTGTCTTGACAGACAATCAGACAGATAGACGGAAGGACGGGCGGACGACAGAAAATCTAGCATGGCGAATAAAGTAGATTTCGCAAAATATTTGTCTAATGGTGGCACTTCACTTGGCTATTAGTATTTGCGTATTTGTCATAATTGCCATGTGTGGTTGGTATTCTTTAGAAAATATTCGTCTGTACGTCAAGTATTTGACAAATACGACAAACATCCAATAGCGAATACGATTAGCCAAGTGAAGTGCCACCATTATGTTCAGATTTTTGTTTCACACGTTCGTTCTTATTGTAAATATTAATCAACTATTTAAAAATATATGAACAATAATAATAAAAATACTTATTAAAAAAAATGGACGCCAATGCGCTACCCTGTGGGAGAGTGCCCAAAAGGCTGGCGACGTTACCTCGTTGTATAGCCAGCGATATACGCTGGCCGAGGTAAGCGCCAGCCCATTGATCACCAGACGAGTCAATGAGGCGCGACGACAGTTCGCGTTCGTTCTTTAAACTTATTTTATGTTTTTGCGAACTTTATTAAAACTCATTCATTTATTTAGTACCAAGTAGGTAACTAATATTACGCATCCGTTCGGCCCGTGTGTCCCACTTTAATCTGTCCTCTACAAATACTTACTCGTACCTGCTTACCAATTGCTTTCTGTTCAAACAGTACGATATATTGGCGAGCGTTTCCGAAAATAGAGACCCGTGGCACCGTAACCAAACCCTCTATACTTGTTCCATCTATAGAGGACCTCCCGTTGGTCCCGGGTGCTGTCGCTCGGCAGCAGTCGTTACATCAGAGGCCTATGGGCGGAATAGGTTTAGTCGCTAAACCACACGAAAAAAAAGATCTATAGAGGTAAGTATGAGCTATGAATAATAAACTTGAAATTTGATGATGATGATACCATTTATGGGATATAGGAAATACAAAGAAATCTAGCCAGTACCTACAATCTATCTTCTCTAACATTTTTCGTAAAGGATGGTGAGATGAAGATGACAATGGTCATTTCAAAGCTTATAACACTATTCTCAGGTGGATTTGATTACTATTAATAACAACTGGTAAGATGTTCACATTGTTATCCACCTTATTCACTTTTTAAGCAAAACTAATATAAAAACACCTTCTCAATTAAAAATCGATAGACCGTAATCATCATCATCATCATCAGTCTATTTATATTGCCCCACTGCTCGGGCACAGACCTTCCCTTACATCGAGGGAGCTGGGGCCATTATCCACCACGCGAGCCCAGTGCGACTTGATAGATTTCACATGCCTCGAGCACTCGGTAAATGTACGTAAGTTTTTCCGTTGAAAAAGCCGAGGATAACTCATTGGTACATGGCTGCCCTAGCTGGGAATCGCCCAGCCAGTCAGTCGCACTAAAAACGCAAAACCTGGGTCCTCCGTATTGCAAGTCCATCGACCCAACCACTGCGCCACCGAGCATCTCCATCGACCATATATAATATGTATTAGTTAGTAATCCACTTGATGCTATCGACTGTACCCCAGCAGCGTGACCAAAACAACCATTAGGTAAATTGCATACTGCCATACTCGCAACTCGTTAAAAAGTTAAATGGAATCCCGTGTTTAGCATACAGCACATTCACAAAGGTAAACATGAAGTCCATTCCACGGCTCAGTGATTCGACAAATATGGCGGAACCCTTTGTGTTTAGTCGCGACTCGCGGTACACACACGACTTTATGTAACCCTTGTTGAACAATAGATATCACTTGCTCTCTACTACTGAATAAATATGAGTTCCACGTGACATTACATCGATGGTAAATTGGGGCTAGAGGTGTCAAAGTAACAAAAAAAACGTATCGTTACGTTACTCGTTACTTCTGCTACGTTACTTATGTTATATCACAATAGCATTAAATTATACTTTTAATCATTTAAAGTAATAATAAATAATAAAGGAAAACATATAAGCCAAAACCAAAGTATGTTTTCATTATTTTAACCCCTGACGCAAAAGAGGGATGTAAAGTCGACAGCAGATCAATGGTAACACTTGCAGTACGATTTCAAGTCTTACGACGCAAATAATAAGAACTGTCAAAAGTAAAAAGTGTTACCATTGATCTGCTGTCGACTGTACCTCAATACAAAGGGCGAGCAAGGCGACCCATGGTTATCTTGAAAATGGCGGGAAACGACGGTTGCGAAATTATTTGATAATTTTCCTTTTAACGTCTACAGGGACTATTTTGTGTTTAATATCACGTTAAATTAATCAGAAAATGTTCGCGAATGACAGTACGGTGAAGTTATTGGATTATTTATGCAGTTTCAAGCTTTTATCAAGAGTTCCCGTTACAAGCTCGGGAGTGAACGTGAAGACGCTACTGCGACTCCCCTGGAGGAAGATAGAAGACTATTGAATATATTGAATTTTCTGTAACATGACATTGGCAAATGACGAACTGTCGAGTCCATTAATAAAATAAATAAATAAGGCCACCCATATATATCGTAGCATAAGGTCAGAGGTTAATCTCGCATCCATGGCTGTAATATTAAATCTTCTTGGTATAAAATCCAGAGGCTCCCCAATCTCGTCTCCTTACGAAGCCTTACGTGAACGAATGGACTTTATTAAACGAAGCCTTACTTACCTGTTGAGCCTATATTTAATCTTGATTTCTTTAGATTTTCATTAGAAAAAGACAGGCTTTATTATGTGAACTTTTCGCCAATGTCAGGTTAAAGAATAACAATCTTCTTGTAGTCTTTTCTTCCTTGAGAGGAGTCGTCTGAAGCGACTGCAACCAAGGAATTTAAGTTCAGCAGTCTACGTTTACTCCTGAGCTATTTAAGTACGACTACACTAGCTCGAAACTGCTGATTTTGCATATAAATTATTCCGAAACTCCAGCATTGATAATCCCGGATAAGTTTTTAGTTTAATGTTATTCTGGCAATAGAGACATTTTAAAAACAAACCATCTTTATTTATTTTATTTTGTTAATGGACTCGACAGTTCGTCATTTGCCAATGACAATTCAATATATAATAATCTTCTATCTTCCTCCAGAGGAGTCGCAGTAGCGTCTTCACTCTGGGCGAAGCAGCTTCAGGTTCACTCCCGAGTTTGTAGCGGGAACTCTTGATAAAAGCTTGAAACTTCAGATCTTGCTCAAATTATCCAATAAATTCACCATACTGTCATTCGCGAACATTTTCTGATTAATTTAACGTGATATTAAACACAAAATAGCCACGCCATTATAACAAAAATTATCAAATAATTTTGCAATCGTCGTTTCCAGCCATTTTCAAGAGAACCAACAAACAATCTTATCCGATGAGATACGATGAACGCTTGGTGTATACTATACCTATTTACCAGGGAGGTTGTATAGCGGTTTATGAATAAACCATCAAGCATACGATATTGCAATATCTCACCGCGTCAACTTCATTTCATAGTTATTACTCGGTTTATTAGCGTGCATATTAGTCGTGCAATGGCGTTGGTATTATAGACCGAGAGCGAGGTACGGTCTAACACAGAGAAAAGCGTACAGGAGAGTTTATAAGGCTGAGATTATCTTAAAAACTACTTGACTTATTGCAAAAATTCTTTCACTGTTAGATAGATACATGTTAAACTATGTAACAGTAAAGGAATTATTAAAACCGGTCCAGTAGTTTTTTGAAAAAATGACAACCTTATTGAGCCCCCTGTATCTCTGTGTTCGTGTGTACCGACAACGATCACTTTAGTGCTTTTATTAGGTTTTAATTAAGCTTTTTGATAAGACCTGTCATTATGAGAGGAGACAATTGCTAAATGGTCACTGACAGTGACCTTGGCAGAGGCCCTTTTTTGTTCCAGGTAAAACACGTTTCTGTGTACCACCACTCCCGGGGAGCGTGTTGATTATGTCGGGCTCGCAGCCCTGAAGGGGCGGAATACCGACTATACTTCCTGGGGTGTTCCACCTCGTGCCATTGTTGCCGAGCCACATTTAAACACACATACTCTAGCCATGCTCTTTTTATTGCCATCGATTACATTTTAGTCCTCGGGGCGGCAATGGCATTTGTAAATCTTGGAAGTTATTTTAAAAATTATATCACATTACTAATATTCTCTTCAACCACTGCAATTAAGCTAAGAGTTTAGGCTAGATGCTTCTGTCACAGTAGTCCATAGATGGGGATCGAACCTGTGCTGATTGCTTGCGTACTGTGTCTATGGTTCTATGGTGTCCACTTAGCATTAGATGGCTAGCTATTTGCCATTTCTTATAATTATAAAAATAAAGTAGTTGTTAATATTAACACTCAGCTCCTAGTCTATATGCGAGTGTTTACCACCCCCGCATATTGCCAATATCCTAGTAGATTATGCTCGTAATGAAGCCTATACAAATATTGTGGATAGTCACGTATAAAGGTAGTACAGTCGACCACACAATAACTACACAAAACCATTTGAATTTAGGCGCTGTTGTTCGCGTAACGTGTTCGTGCGAAACACTTAATGTGCTGTCGACTGTACATGTTTCGTCACGTAACGGTAAATGGGAAGTGCGTGCGAAGGAATGAATTTCGAACAAAAAATGTTTTCTTTTTTCCTTATCTTCATGTTTCGTGTATTGAACTTTATTTTCTCCGTAGTGGTCTCTATGTTGCAATCTTACAAAGAAATATTTAATATTCTTGTTATAATTTTTTTTTACTATAATAATAAAATTTAATCGAATAAGCCCCCTCTGATCGTTCCCGATGCAAAGGTGCCCATAATACCAACGGCGTTACCGCGCTGTATGGCTATGGACGACCTTTGCATAATAACTAATAACATTATAATAATAAAAAATTAAAATTAAAGATAAAAAAACCTGCCCCACTATAGGCAGCGTGCCCAAAAGGCTGGCAGCGTTGCCCCGCTGTATCGCGAGGCTGATACGTTGTGCGAAGTAGCTGCCAGCCTTTTGGTCACGTGACGCCTCGACCAGGCGCCGCGATACTTCTTTGGCGATGCGGTGCGCTCCCGGCCCCCATGGTCCCAGCGTCTCCACCCCAAACGGCTCAAACATGTAGCCATCGCCGATAGCTAATATAATTAATATAACTTTAATTATAGACATCCAATGGCTATTCAGAGGGGAAATGCTGCCAGCATTTTGGGCACGTTGCCGGACAACGGGGATCATTTGAACCATCTGTAATGCAAGCCATTCTGATAGTTCAACCGACCTATTTTGTACACATAGTTTTATGTTAGTTTAGATGTATTATAGTAAGTACCTTTATTTTTAGTTTAATATTGTAACAATTAGTTCGTATTTTTTGTTATTTGAATAAACATGTTCTTTTACATCCAATTTCATGTCATAGTATTACCTATTTCATTTAAGTTCACAGATTCAACAAATTTGGCTCGACGGCTAAATATAACCCATCAATCACTTACAAACTTATTAATACCACAGACCAAAATACCTGGTAAAGGTCTGATCTCAGCTCACATGGATAGCTTATTCATAATATTAATCTCGAAGGCAAATATAACTTATCAATCAGACACGAACTTGTTGATTTGATAGATCGCAGACCAAGCCAACTTATTGAAGGGCCTACACTGTAATTATTAGGTAAACCTCAGTAATAAAAACTGACAACTGCCTACGCACCGAAAGGCAAAACTAACACCATCCATTACACAAATACTAGTTGATGGATATCAGCCCAATACTACTTGTTAAATGGCCGCTCTGCTCGTATAAAACGCTCCCACAAAATCCTAACTAAACCATTTGATCCTAAACGTAAAATAAAAGGGAATGGCTATCCGAAGTGCGAAAACAATAATGTATTATACTGGCACCTAGCACCCAATCGAAAGCCCGTTTATGGCCTTTGAAATAGCGACGATTACATTGTTATACAGTTTCAGACGCGGTTCTTGTGGCCCGACCTAATTTTGCTCTGGCGATAGTGCCTTGTTTGGTCCAAGGATAAAAATAAAGCGATTAATTTAATTTTGCGAAATAATTTCCTTCTTAAAATTCTTTTATTCGTAAGTGGGAGAGACTCTGTACCGACTCCACGAAGGTGGGAAGTTTTGTTCATATTCCCCGCGCTTTCAGCTCACTGAAGTAGCGCAGCATTGCCGGCTGACAGCTCCACTGTTGTTGGCTTTCTGATACTGGAAGGTTTGTATCTGTCTTCATACCCACCCATCCCCGTTCGGGTTGCTTCGGTAGTGAGACAGGCAACGCGTGCTCCACTGTCTGTCAATACTTACTCCGCTGGCTCAGTGACCCAAAATGAGTCTTTGTTCTTACACCGCAGAGCGCCACCGCAACCTGCCCTGCGCTCTCTGGCGCCAGTCGGATAAATGAAGTTCTCGCAGGTCTTTCTGCACCTCGTCGTCCCAGCGGTACAGGGACCGTCCGTCATCCGAAATTATTCAGTTCTACAATAGTATGTATGAGACCTTAACTTAATATTTATCTTTCTCCTATTATCAAATGTGGCTGCGCGGTCCATTTTCGTTCAATTTCGATTTTTGTCTTCAACTTTTTCATAGTATGCTAAAAGCTAGTTATTAAGAGTACAGTAGTCAAGACTCTAGACTAAAGGAGAGGTATCGAACCTGCGCAATTTGTACTGCAGCTTAATACTCTAGCCTAGCCAATGGCTAATATATTTTTAGCTTATAAAATGTCGAAGATAAGTTATTAAGTTCACATTAAAATACAAAGTAAAATGTTATATGTTTAGCAATTAGAGAATACGAATATAGTGAATTGTTCAGTAACTCGCTGAGATCTTATGATTCATGCCATCTGGCAAATTCTGGCATTGCCTGCGGGCACAGGCGTTATTGCCAATATTGTCGGCGACCGACGTTGGTCGTCGGGATTACCGTCTATAGACGGAATAACTGGAACTAAATGACTATTACTATGTTTATATACTGGGCTTAAGTTCAAAGCTAGACTAAGCCTCGTTCTACACTGCCTATATAATACATCTTTAGAATAATCTAAGGGTGTAATCAGACACGTCTCGGACACGAGAAGTACCAACTCCTCCAACTCATAACGATGGGCAAGATTGAGGGGAAGAGGCGGGCTGGCAGAAGGAAGAAATCGTGGCTCCCCAATATAAGAGAGTGGACAGCGATAGCCAGCGTCGAAGAGCTTTTTCGAGTGGCTCAAGACAGAGGGAGATACGCGGAGCTGACGGCAAGCCTTCCTTGATGGAGAGGCACTGCAAGAAGAAGAAGATCAGACCGTCCTTAACACAAGCATCGTTTGGATAAAGAGCGATCGATGATTGATCGATCGAAGTCTCTAAAATCGATTGCTAGATCTGATAGTCTCTAGAGAAATCGATCGATGACGAAGTTTAATGATTTAAATGTATCTCGATCAATGCTTCAACAATTAATGGATCAACAACAATGTAATCGTCATTGAAAGATAATACATGATTAAATAAAGATCAATTAAATGTGAGCGGAAAGGTGCTACACTGAATTATATAACTATAATGTATTATTTAAGTGATAGGTACTACGTTATACTTATTAAGGTCCTTAGTAGCCTGTAAATAAAATACCTAATTTATTATTGGGCCCCCACCTCTGTCGCTGAAACGATGGTCGATGGAGTAAATGCGTTCTAATGTGGAGACCCCGGACGGGTAGAAGAAGCGAGGGCAGACCACCGGCCAGATGGTCCGACGACATAAAGAGGGTTGCTGGCTCGGTGTGGACCAGACAACCTTAGGATCGGTCCACATGGAGGATTCATGGAGAGGCATATGTCCAGAAGTGGGCTGCGGTATGCTGAGGAAGAAGAAGAGAAGAATAATAATTTATTATTAATAATAACCAATAGGTCAAAGTGGTTAATTCTAACTGTTAAATTAGGAAGTTTTATGAGCGAGTGGTAACGCTGAGTAATTTTTCCTGCTATAACAATCCTAAGAAATACACAGAGCGAGTGTTGACGGAAGAGTCGGCAGAGGTAGACCGAGGAGAACGTACGTCGACCAAATTGGCGAGGTCTTGAAAAAGGGTCAAGTACGGTCTACTATAAACCGACGAGCATACATGAAGAGATTGATGAATATGGAGGAGGCAAGGGTTGTGTGCCAGGATCGCAGCAGATGGAAGTCCATCGTCTCTGCCTACCCCTACGGGAATCAGGCGTGAGTTTATAAATAAACGAATACGAATCCCACAAGGAAAATAAATAATGAAAAGCTTTTGTTCCCAGTAGTGCCAGGAGGGCCATTCGTATTGCCTTTATGCCTACTAGGTCCTGGCATTGTTCTCGAGGGATAATTGGTCATAAAATGTAATCATCCATTAGCAATAAAACAGGGGATATTTCCGGATTAAGTATTCTCGTAAATGGTTTATATTTTATTGGTCTGTATTAGGAGGTTTATAATGTGTAATAGTTATACAGCGTGGCCCTAATTGAATTCATTCGACAAAATTAAATGGATGGTTAGGCTTGTGACATACATTAATCCTGCACAGCGTTTAAGTAATTTAAATAATTTTGGGAAAAATAAAAGAAATATTTACAATAAATTCAACTATGAAAAAAAAATACTTACCTTGATGTGCATCGTTACTGTTCTTTGGAGTTAAGGTATTTTTAATTGTGTGCAACGATTTCTTTCACTGGAATTTGACCTAATTGTCATTTCTAAGGTCATTGTGACGTACTTAGTTAATTTTTTTGCAGTTATGATTTACTAAAATACCGTACCAATTCAATATTTATCAAGAAATGTTCCTTTCATCTTCCCGTCGACCTAGAACCATGAAATTTGGCAAGAGGCCAAGCACAAGTAAAGGAAAAAATCCTAAAACTGTAAATTTAAAATTACATCTCCCCAAAAATATATTTTTGGGATACTACAAACTTGTATTTGCAGATGGTCAACTAATCTGGAGTATGTCGATGTATGGACAAAATATTTTGGTAATGGCAAAGATAAGTTGGTCTCTAAATCTAGTTTCTCTTTCGTTAGAGCAAAGTTACGAGGTTAAGTTACGTTGCTACGGAAGCTTCGGTGCGCGAGGCCGACTCGCGCTTGGCCGTTTTTTTTCAATCGATCATGTTCCTTATTTTAGAAAATCTTCAATCTCAATGAAATCTCATATGGGAATATGTACTCTTGGTGAGACTGTACATTTCAATAACACTGCTTTCTCAATCCAAGATCAACCGATAACTAGTTCCCGGTCTCCTTTCACAAGCAAGTAACCGGATATTGCGTAATTCGGCACCGGAAGTGGCTGCTCCCGCCTTTGGCTATAGCGTTAGACGCCACAAGCCAGCCTAAGCAAGTGGCTTTGACTTTCGTTAACGCTAGTAGAATAAAAAAGAAAAATGTGCGGACTTGACATTTGACTATATTTGACATTTTAATTTGTCATTTATTAGCATTGACATTTATTACAATTAAAGTTTTTTTATTTTTATTTTAAAGTTTTTATTTCTTTTGTTCTTCGCAAGTTCTTTGTATATAATAATAATTTAATAATAATTTTATTAATAATGTACAAGAAACAGAATTACATAATATATGGATTGGTATAAGAATCACTTCTTCGTACATTAAGAGTATTTGCAGATAATTTTTACAGTGCACCCCACACTAGGCCAAGCCTGTCCTGTGGTACAATAATAGGTATTTTGACATCTGCTACATTAATTTAATCATTAATTATTAGTTTATATAAAAATATAAACCTGGAAATATAAATGTAGGTATATAGGGTGTCCTTGAATTCATTAAACAAATTGAAACTGGGGATCGTAGGTACTAATGATAAATATGAAATTGAAGGTCTTTTAGTAAAACAAAACTACAAAAAAATAACTAAGTAAGTACGTCACAAGTCACATAATGACCTTAGAAAAAATTCCAGTGAAAGAAATCGTTGCAAAAATTTAAAAATACCATAAAATGTAAAAAATTCCATAGCACAGTAACGATGCACATCAAATTAATAAAAAAATTGATAGTTGATATTTTTTTTATTTAAATTTTTATTGTAAATATTTTTTTGTTTCTCCTCAAATTGTTTAATTTACACTGTGCAAAATTAATGTATGTCACAAGCCTAAACATACACTTAATTTTGTCGAATGAATTCAAGGCCACCCTGTATGGTAGAGTAATAAAGAATTTGAATTTGCTTTTTCGTTACACAATGTCAATTCCATATATTTTTCTTAAAAAAGTTACCAATACTGCTTACACTTTTCGTAAGGTTTCGAGGTACGTACGTAGCTACTTTAGACGCATTCAGGGTGCTTCTAAATATTTTATAAATGTTAATAATAAATGAGACGTCTCTTGAAAATGGCGGGAAACGACGGTTGCGAAATTATTTGATAATTTTCCTTTTAACGTCTACAGGGACTATTTTGTGTTTAATATCACGTTAAATTAATCAGAAAATGTTCGCGAATGACAGTACGGTGAAGTTATTGGATTATTTATGCAAGATCTGAAGTTTCAAGCTTTTATCAAGAGTTCCCGCTACAAGCTCGGGAGTGAACATGACTGTCGAGCTGCTTCGTCCAGAGTGATGACGCTACGGCGTCTCCTCTGGATGAAGACATGAAGACGCGGCTACCCAGGGTGAAGACACTACTGCGACTCCCCTGGAGGAAGATAGAAGACTATTGAATATATTGAATTTTCTGTAACATGACATTGGCAAATGACGAACTGTCGAGTCCATTAGTAAAATAAATAAATGAGACACCAAAGTAAAATTGTTCACAACATTTTATTGCACCGCGTAACATTTGTATAACGAGTACACTACCTAATACTTCACACTTTATACTTTTGTCACAATTATAGACATAATTATAAAAGATATAAATGTGTGATAAATGGTATGAGTCCATTTTAGGGCCTTTACACACCACGTTTTTGAACGCGCTGACGACGCGCGTAGAACGCTCAGAAAACGCAAGAAAGCGCACCTTGCCTTTGCACAAACGCGCAGATACATCGACACAAACACGTTGTAAGCGCGCGTTTGTAGTAACTAAATACACAGAGAGCCGCCGCCAATGAGGGTTTTTAAGGTTACATTTATATATAAAAAAGTACCGATAGCCCCGGTAGATGGCACCGACTGGTCTGATGTCAACATTAAATGCGTTGTTATTGCTAGTATTAATTTGTGCCGTATTGTTTAAATTACACAAACAAATCAATAATAATAAATTATTCGGCTGACATTGAATTTTTTATTCATGGTGCTGTTTTTTACGATGATATCGCACTTCGGTACAACGCCATTATCAACAAAAAAAAACTTTGATTTTTCTTACAACTGTTGAAAACCCCACATTGCTCACAGTATCACGATGATACGAAATACAAACGCGTATTAAAAGCGCATTTCATTTGCGTTTGCATCGATACAATCGTGTAAAATCTGCAAAAATGCGTTTATAAAGCGCAAAGGACATGCTCATCAAATACGCGCGTCGTCAGCACTAAAAAACGTGGTGTGTAAAAGCCCTTAGGTATTTGATTTAGCAATATAACGGCAGCGATTCTGACGTGTGTTCTAAAAATAATGCCATCCTTTTTATAACTTTGGCGTACGAAAGGGATACAGCATTGTAGACCTAATAGTATTAGGTTACTTTTAAAATACGCACGCCAGAATCACCACTATTAAAATAATAATAAATATACTTATTAATACAACTGTTAAATTATTTTGACAATATTCCAAAAATATTGGCCAGAAAGATAGAATTTCTGAATTGGCAATTAATTTGATACTAAACAATTTGATTATGTAAGAAAATTTGTGCAACTCTTTATAAAATCTACCACTAAAATCTATAACAACGACTTATTTCCTATTTTACATGATTTGACACTTAGGTTATTTAATTTGCAACAAAGTTTAAAAACATTTGTAGTGTACATTTTATTCAATATTCCTATAAGAGATATCTTTAGACGGATTGCACAAAGCGATCTCAAAGTACTTGATGTTTCAAAATAAATCGCATAAAGATTTCATTATACGAACAACATTCAGATAACGTCAGTAGAACTTCACGATTAAAGTATCTGGTTTAAAAAAGTTAACAACTTACACGTTCTTCGTTGCCGATATAGTTTTGAATGCAGAATCGGCCTAGCATTGACCCTTAAGGCTTTGTAATTTTTAATGGGCGTATTTTCAGTTTTTCTACGAAGGCTACGGCAATAACTACTAAAATTCAACGTCTGAAAAAAATATATAGCAATCTTGGGGTGTCTATTTAGAGACTGATGAATACCGATACACGATTGGACGAACTTCGCTGGATAGAAAACAAATCGCAAACATACCCCTTCCATGTCTTTTAAAATGAAAATTATATCTAAACCGAAATAGTTATTCATTCAAATTATATATATCAAAATTTAGGGAACTATAAATACGAGAGCTTGTTATAAAAAAAATCTGTTTTTTTATTTCCCTGCCAAAATTCATCCAAAATTCATAAAAATACGAATCGAGGCACTGCGCCCCGTGCTCTTCACTCCGCCGCTGCGAGGCATCTTGTGTCTCACTCTTGCTTTTGACAACCATATAGCGCCTTTAGCTGAAGCCTATACCTTTTGCCTAAGTTATATGTTTGTTAATTGTCACTGTAATTTTTTATTTCTTATATGTATATACTTAATAGGCAATAAATGTTATTCTATTCTATTCTATTCTTTTAAATGTAAAATGTCGAAATAGTTTTGGAAACATATAACCATTTTTCTTTACATATCAAATTCGTTCAAGTGTTTGACATACTGTCTTTGAGGACGCTTTCTGCAAACTATCAGTAAACATTTGGAAGTTAAAAATAGAACAACACTTAGCAAAGGAAGCACATTAGGTATTATAAAAAGCACAACACTATCTTGAGTTTGTTACTATTTAACTCTTCAACTAAGTACGTTTTTAAATACTTTATCTAAGGTTTGAAAAACAATTAAGAAATCGACTTCCGAGATCGAGAAAGAGTCGAAGGTGATTTCTCTCCGTGAAGTGAAATTAATATGAAGATTGCTATTGTAATTTATTATGACCGATTTCAATATTTTATATGTTACAGTTTCTGTTTACATTATGTTTCTTACAAATATTTGTACAGTAGAAAAGTATAAAAGTTGAACGAAACACCGAAAGCTCGACTCAACATATTCATTACATTAAGGGTCATATTCACCGAAAGCATTCGTTTAGCGAGGAAGCCTTTTCTATTGCTCGCTTAAAAAATACAAGAAAAAATTTCGCGTATACGCCAATTATTGGTATACCAATAATTTGGTGATGTCTTAGAAAATGTAAAAAACGAATGGAAGGGTCGGAGTTAGACCTTTTTTTTGACCCAGGTAAAACATGTAGCCATGTACCACCACGCCCGGGGGAGCGTGTTGATTATGTCGGGCTCGCCACCCTGAAGGGGCGGAATACCGACTAAACCTCTCGGGGTGTTCCATCTCGTGCCCTTGTTGCCGGCCCACGTTAACTGCGATACATCCGCGACCCGACTAGCGCCACGAGCACTCCCCATTGTGGGTTGTAATAGGCCACAATGCATAATCCATTCATCCATCACCTTCCTCCTCCCCAGGATATACAACGACCAAATTGGTGATGCTTTAAAAAAATATTAATCAAACAAACATTCAACTGAAAATTACAGTCCAAATAGTTCTTGTTTCAGCTCGGAGAGAAGATTAGATTGCCGCTCTGCAACGTTCATTAGCATTCATGAATCTCATGAATAAAGCAGGAAGTGCCAACTCAATTCAGGTGATTTCAATGTCTTTAAGAACAATACAATTAGGGCTTTTGTTATCTGAAAATTTATGCGCTTTCCGTTTGTCCGTCAGGGGATCCACTAGACCTTCCTATTCCACTACGATCCCTTCAACTGGGGAATCATATAGTACTTTATTTATTAAATAAATTTAATAATAAAATAATAATAAATCTAGAATGCAACATGGTGACATAGAATGACGTAATAGCTTTGCAATGATAAAAAAACATGGTCTACGCGCAATTGCTACGGCGTAGCCCGTAGCATATAGGATAAAAGCACGTAGGTTATTGAATTTGTTTAAAGCGTGACACACACACATGCCAGTTGAAACGCATGCCCCGCCCCATTTTCTCCAGTAGGTAGCGATCCGAGGCCTAGGCCACAATCCGCTACCTACTGGAGAAAATGGGGCGGGGCATGCGTTTCAAATGGACGTAAGCCGCGTGCAGATCGCGCCTGTGAGGGAAAGACTTCATGTATAAACAATTATAGGTGTGATTATAATATCATGGCCGCCACACCTAATCTCACTGTCAATCATGTTCCTCCCACAAGGAAAATAAATAATGAAAAGCTTTTGTTCCCAGTAGTGCCAGGAGGGCCATTCGTATTGCCTTTATGCCTACTAGGTCCTGGCATTGTTCTCGAGGGATAATTGGTCATAAAATGTAATCATCCATTAGCAATAAAACAGGGGATATTTCCGGATTAAGTATTCTCGTAAATGGTTTATATTTTATTGGTCTGTATTAGGAGGTTTATAATGTGTAATAGTTATACAGCGTGGCCCTAATTGAATTCATTCGACAAAATTAAATGGATGGTTAGGCTTGTGACATACATTAATCCTGCACAGCGTTTAAGTAATTTAAATAATTTTGGGAAAAATAAAAGAAATATTTACAATAAATTCAACTATGAAAAAAAAATACTTACCTTGATGTGCATCGTTACTGTTCTTTGGAGTTAAGGTATTTTTAATTGTGTGCAACGATTTCTTTCACTGGAATTTGACCTAATTGTCATTTCTAAGGTCATTGTGACGTACTTAGTTAATTTTTTTGCAGTTATGATTTACTAAAATACCGTACCAATTCAATATTTATCAAGAAATGTTCCTTTCATCTTCCCGTCGACCTAGAACCATGAAATTTGGCAAGAGGCCAAGCACAAGTAAAGGAAAAAATCCTAAAACTGTAAATTTAAAATTACATCTCCCCAAAAATATATTTTTGGGATACTACAAACTTGTATTTGCAGATGGTCAACTAATCTGGAGTATGTCGATGTATGGACAAAATATTTTGGTAATGGCAAAGATAAGTTGGTCTCTAAATCTAGTTTCTCTTTCGTTAGAGCAAAGTTACGAGGTTAAGTTACGTTGCTACGGAAGCTTCGGTGCGCGAGGCCGACTCGCGCTTGGCCGTTTTTTTTCAATCGATCATGTTCCTTATTTTAGAAAATCTTCAATCTCAATGAAATCTCATATGGGAATATGTACTCTTGGTGAGACTGTACATTTCAATAACACTGCTTTCTCAATCCAAGATCAACCGATAACTAGTTCCCGGTCTCCTTTCACAAGCAAGTAACCGGATATTGCGTAATTCGGCACCGGAAGTGGCTGCTCCCGCCTTTGGCTATAGCGTTAGACGCCACAAGCCAGCCTAAGCAAGTGGCTTTGACTTTCGTTAACGCTAGTAGAATAAAAAAGAAAAATGTGCGGACTTGACATTTGACTATATTTGACATTTTAATTTGTCATTTATTAGCATTGACATTTATTACAATTAAAGTTTTTTTATTTTTATTTTAAAGTTTTTATTTCTTTTGTTCTTCGCAAGTTCTTTGTATATAATAATAATTTAATAATAATTTTATTAATAATGTACAAGAAACAGAATTACATAATATATGGATTGGTATAAGAATCACTTCTTCGTACATTAAGAGTATTTGCAGATAATTTTTACAGTGCACCCCACACTAGGCCAAGCCTGTCCTGTGGTACAATAATAGGTATTTTGACATCTGCTACATTAATTTAATCATTAATTATTAGTTTATATAAAAATATAAACCTGGAAATATAAATGTAGGTATATAGGGTGTCCTTGAATTCATTAAACAAATTGAAACTGGGGATCGTAGGTACTAATGATAAATATGAAATTGAAGGTCTTTTAGTAAAACAAAACTACAAAAAAATAACTAAGTAAGTACGTCACAAGTCACATAATGACCTTAGAAAAAATTCCAGTGAAAGAAATCGTTGCAAAAATTTAAAAATACCATAAAATGTAAAAAATTCCATAGCACAGTAACGATGCACATCAAATTAATAAAAAAATTGATAGTTGATATTTTTTTTATTTAAATTTTTATTGTAAATATTTTTTTGTTTCTCCTCAAATTGTTTAATTTACACTGTGCAAAATTAATGTATGTCACAAGCCTAAACATACACTTAATTTTGTCGAATGAATTCAAGGCCACCCTGTATGGTAGAGTAATAAAGAATTTGAATTTGCTTTTTCGTTACACAATGTCAATTCCATATATTTTTCTTAAAAAAGTTACCAATACTGCTTACACTTTTCGTAAGGTTTCGAGGTACGTACGTAGCTACTTTAGACGCATTCAGGGTGCTTCTAAATATTTTATAAATGTTAATAATAAATGAGACGTCTCTTGAAAATGGCGGGAAACGACGGTTGCGAAATTATTTGATAATTTTCCTTTTAACGTCTACAGGGACTATTTTGTGTTTAATATCACGTTAAATTAATCAGAAAATGTTCGCGAATGACAGTACGGTGAAGTTATTGGATTATTTATGCAAGATCTGAAGTTTCAAGCTTTTATCAAGAGTTCCCGCTACAAGCTCGGGAGTGAACATGACTGTCGAGCTGCTTCGTCCAGAGTGATGACGCTACGGCGTCTCCTCTGGATGAAGACATGAAGACGCGGCTACCCAGGGTGAAGACACTACTGCGACTCCCCTGGAGGAAGATAGAAGACTATTGAATATATTGAATTTTCTGTAACATGACATTGGCAAATGACGAACTGTCGAGTCCATTAGTAAAATAAATAAATGAGACACCAAAGTAAAATTGTTCACAACATTTTATTGCACCGCGTAACATTTGTATAACGAGTACACTACCTAATACTTCACACTTTATACTTTTGTCACAATTATAGACATAATTATAAAAGATATAAATGTGTGATAAATGGTATGAGTCCATTTTAGGGCCTTTACACACCACGTTTTTGAACGCGCTGACGACGCGCGTAGAACGCTCAGAAAACGCAAGAAAGCGCACCTTGCCTTTGCACAAACGCGCAGATACATCGACACAAACACGTTGTAAGCGCGCGTTTGTAGTAACTAAATACACAGAGAGCCGCCGCCAATGAGGGTTTTTAAGGTTACATTTATATATAAAAAAGTACCGATAGCCCCGGTAGATGGCACCGACTGGTCTGATGTCAACATTAAATGCGTTGTTATTGCTAGTATTAATTTGTGCCGTATTGTTTAAATTACACAAACAAATCAATAATAATAAATTATTCGGCTGACATTGAATTTTTTATTCATGGTGCTGTTTTTTACGATGATATCGCACTTCGGTACAACGCCATTATCAACAAAAAAAAACTTTGATTTTTCTTACAACTGTTGAAAACCCCACATTGCTCACAGTATCACGATGATACGAAATACAAACGCGTATTAAAAGCGCATTTCATTTGCGTTTGCATCGATACAATCGTGTAAAATCTGCAAAAATGCGTTTATAAAGCGCAAAGGACATGCTCATCAAATACGCGCGTCGTCAGCACTAAAAAACGTGGTGTGTAAAAGCCCTTAGGTATTTGATTTAGCAATATAACGGCAGCGATTCTGACGTGTGTTCTAAAAATAATGCCATCCTTTTTATAACTTTGGCGTACGAAAGGGATACAGCATTGTAGACCTAATAGTATTAGGTTACTTTTAAAATACGCACGCCAGAATCACCACTATTAAAATAATAATAAATATACTTATTAATACAACTGTTAAATTATTTTGACAATATTCCAAAAATATTGGCCAGAAAGATAGAATTTCTGAATTGGCAATTAATTTGATACTAAACAATTTGATTATGTAAGAAAATTTGTGCAACTCTTTATAAAATCTACCACTAAAATCTATAACAACGACTTATTTCCTATTTTACATGATTTGACACTTAGGTTATTTAATTTGCAACAAAGTTTAAAAACATTTGTAGTGTACATTTTATTCAATATTCCTATAAGAGATATCTTTAGACGGATTGCACAAAGCGATCTCAAAGTACTTGATGTTTCAAAATAAATCGCATAAAGATTTCATTATACGAACAACATTCAGATAACGTCAGTAGAACTTCACGATTAAAGTATCTGGTTTAAAAAAGTTAACAACTTACACGTTCTTCGTTGCCGATATAGTTTTGAATGCAGAATCGGCCTAGCATTGACCCTTAAGGCTTTGTAATTTTTAATGGGCGTATTTTCAGTTTTTCTACGAAGGCTACGGCAATAACTACTAAAATTCAACGTCTGAAAAAAATATATAGCAATCTTGGGGTGTCTATTTAGAGACTGATGAATACCGATACACGATTGGACGAACTTCGCTGGATAGAAAACAAATCGCAAACATACCCCTTCCATGTCTTTTAAAATGAAAATTATATCTAAACCGAAATAGTTATTCATTCAAATTATATATATCAAAATTTAGGGAACTATAAATACGAGAGCTTGTTATAAAAAAAATCTGTTTTTTTATTTCCCTGCCAAAATTCATCCAAAATTCATAAAAATACGAATCGAGGCACTGCGCCCCGTGCTCTTCACTCCGCCGCTGCGAGGCATCTTGTGTCTCACTCTTGCTTTTGACAACCATATAGCGCCTTTAGCTGAAGCCTATACCTTTTGCCTAAGTTATATGTTTGTTAATTGTCACTGTAATTTTTTATTTCTTATATGTATATACTTAATAGGCAATAAATGTTATTCTATTCTATTCTATTCTTTTAAATGTAAAATGTCGAAATAGTTTTGGAAACATATAACCATTTTTCTTTACATATCAAATTCGTTCAAGTGTTTGACATACTGTCTTTGAGGACGCTTTCTGCAAACTATCAGTAAACATTTGGAAGTTAAAAATAGAACAACACTTAGCAAAGGAAGCACATTAGGTATTATAAAAAGCACAACACTATCTTGAGTTTGTTACTATTTAACTCTTCAACTAAGTACGTTTTTAAATACTTTATCTAAGGTTTGAAAAACAATTAAGAAATCGACTTCCGAGATCGAGAAAGAGTCGAAGGTGATTTCTCTCCGTGAAGTGAAATTAATATGAAGATTGCTATTGTAATTTATTATGACCGATTTCAATATTTTATATGTTACAGTTTCTGTTTACATTATGTTTCTTACAAATATTTGTACAGTAGAAAAGTATAAAAGTTGAACGAAACACCGAAAGCTCGACTCAACATATTCATTACATTAAGGGTCATATTCACCGAAAGCATTCGTTTAGCGAGGAAGCCTTTTCTATTGCTCGCTTAAAAAATACAAGAAAAAATTTCGCGTATACGCCAATTATTGGTATACCAATAATTTGGTGATGTCTTAGAAAATGTAAAAAACGAATGGAAGGGTCGGAGTTAGACCTTTTTTTTGACCCAGGTAAAACATGTAGCCATGTACCACCACGCCCGGGGGAGCGTGTTGATTATGTCGGGCTCGCCACCCTGAAGGGGCGGAATACCGACTAAACCTCTCGGGGTGTTCCATCTCGTGCCCTTGTTGCCGGCCCACGTTAACTGCGATACATCCGCGACCCGACTAGCGCCACGAGCACTCCCCATTGTGGGTTGTAATAGGCCACAATGCATAATCCATTCATCCATCACCTTCCTCCTCCCCAGGATATACAACGACCAAATTGGTGATGCTTTAAAAAAATATTAATCAAACAAACATTCAACTGAAAATTACAGTCCAAATAGTTCTTGTTTCAGCTCGGAGAGAAGATTAGATTGCCGCTCTGCAACGTTCATTAGCATTCATGAATCTCATGAATAAAGCAGGAAGTGCCAACTCAATTCAGGTGATTTCAATGTCTTTAAGAACAATACAATTAGGGCTTTTGTTATCTGAAAATTTATGCGCTTTCCGTTTGTCCGTCAGGGGATCCACTAGACCTTCCTATTCCACTACGATCCCTTCAACTGGGGAATCATATAGTACTTTATTTATTAAATAAATTTAATAATAAAATAATAATAAATCTAGAATGCAACATGGTGACATAGAATGACGTAATAGCTTTGCAATGATAAAAAAACATGGTCTACGCGCAATTGCTACGGCGTAGCCCGTAGCATATAGGATAAAAGCACGTAGGTTATTGAATTTGTTTAAAGCGTGACACACACACATGCCAGTTGAAACGCATGCCCCGCCCCATTTTCTCCAGTAGGTAGCGATCCGAGGCCTAGGCCACAATCCGCTACCTACTGGAGAAAATGGGGCGGGGCATGCGTTTCAAATGGACGTAAGCCGCGTGCAGATCGCGCCTGTGAGGGAAAGACTTCATGTATAAACAATTATAGGTGTGATTATAATATCATGGCCGCCACACCTAATCTCACTGTCAATCATGTTCCTCGCTTAGCGACGATTAAATTTACCAGTGTAGACACTGGAATAACAATCGTATTATTAACATCATTAGGTACAAAGCGCAGCGCTTTCATGGGCCACCTGTAGCACGAAAGCATCCTAAAAGTTAATCCATCATTAAAATTTAATGCCCCAGTAAGAGATTTGGGGAAACTTAATGGTGCATTTACTTTAAAGATGTGATCTGCAACTTTACGATTATCGCAATAAAATTTAAACTCTATCCTACGAACATTCTAAAACAGTAACTTTTCAAACTCTTGCGCATATTTAACAGCATTCTAAATAATCTCTTAAACAATTATTATGTGCGTTTTATCAATAATAGTATTCACTTCGACATAATTATTATTCCAAATTGAAACGTAGATTTATTTGTCACAAAAATAAATATCTCATAAAAATCTTTATAATTTTTAATTCTGAAGTCAGAAATCTTATAAATCAATATTCTCATGGTCCAACGCACAGACCACTTACCCCCATAGATCTGAAACAGGTCCGTGTCTGTGCGCACATGAGCGAAAAATTGCATCGCGACAGTTGTAACCTAGAGATTTTATCGACATGGACGCATCTCTTTAATACGGCACCCCTGTCCCCCGCTTCGTCTCTATGTGCTCTTCGTGTGACAGAATTTTTCGCTTGCAAATTTGTACCGATTTCATATCTATTGGGTAAGTGGTCTGTGCATCCAACGTTATGTAATATCGGTTTGAAGTAGAAAATGCCCATTGGCATTAAACGATAGGTAGAGATCTTCTACGATAACATGGCCCGCCCCTCCACAAATCCGAAAGTGTCACAATAACGCCTCGCGTAAATGTGTGTGTGCGGAAGCATGTCAAATGTAAACAAATTGAAGGTACTTACACAAAATACTTGACTTAACCTTTTTTTTTTGGTTTATTTCGTTTAACCGTGCATTTTCTCAATTCGTTGGTCATCACCTAAGTACTCGACACTGGCAAAATTACTGTGCCAGCTACGGTAGAAGCCATATTTTAAAAAAAGTGAAGTGTAGTATACCTAAACCGCAGCCCAAGCCGAATGTCTTATTTTGTAAACAAAATCTACCCTACCTCACTTACATTCTAAGCCGTTCTGTGATGCATAGTTATTTTCACATTATTACATCGCATCACTTCATTTTCACAATGATGAACAGGTTTGATCAATCAGTTCCTTCAGTGTTACATCACAACAGGTAATTAGACGATCATATTTTATTTACAATATAAGACACTTCATTTGGGCTGCGATAGATTAGGCCATGTTATCGTAGAAGATCTCTACCTGTCATTTAATGCCAATGGGCATTTTCGTGTAGAACCTTTTTTCGCGCGGCCAGAATTAATTTTATATCTCTGTAGAAGACTATACAAAAAAAAACCAGGATTTTTTGTATATTTTTTTTCCGGACCGAAATATTAGAGTTTAACTTTGAACATAGATTTGCAACATCTCAAAAACATAGAATGAGTGTGAAATTATGTGTTATACTATCTAGTCCTGACAACTTTTGTAACTTTCAATCATTGCTTCGTGTCTTGGCTTAGTAACTACCAGCAAGTGAGGACTTCTTAATTGGATAAGTTAATACTTCATCTTGGAGTTGGGTCTAGCTTAGCTTCACCAAGAGAACTTCAAAATTATGGTGAGGTCACGCTTAGTTCAGTAAATTATCAGACTTAGTATAGTTAACTATTTTGATATTTCCTGTTATGTTAAAGTTTTGTCAAGGTCACAATTCGAGCTGATCTTCTTTAAGGGCCTTCCATTCCATTCCATGAGCCAACTAGCGCCGCCAATCTTGAAAAAATAATATCTTCCAATTTAATCAATTTTATTAAAAAAGCTATTTACAAAATGTTTATTAGGATGAATACTATTTTTCAATATACAATACATGGCATAATTGCGACAAGCTAAGTTGTAGTTCACAAATGTGCCAAAAACGGCCGTTTTTCGCAATTATGCGAACTACAATTTACCGACATTGAATCACGTTATAAATAAGCATTTAAAAAATTGTATTTATCGTAATAAACATTTCGTAAATAGTTTTTTTTAATAAAATTGATTATATTGGAAGATATTATTTTTTTAAGATTGGCGGCGCTAGTTGGCTCATGGAAGGCTCTTAAGCCTGACGTCGTTAACGGTCAGTAAGTAGCGATCTGAGGCCTAGGCCACAATTCGCTACTTACTGGACGTTAACGACGGCAGAAAATTGGGCGGGGCATGCGTTTCAACTGGTGTGCAGATCGCGTCTGTGTGGGAAAGACTTAAAGGATGATAGCGATATCTAGCGGGCAATATTGCTATTATCCTATCCCATGTGTAACGAAGAGACAAATCGCATAAGCCCCCTATTCTGCTAAGAGATTGGGATTGAACAGAGTCGAACGATTACATTACCAGTATAAGCTAGCATGACGATGTTACATGAGGGCCACGGGCCAGCTTATACTGGTTACGTAATGGTTCGATCCAAATATTTAACAGAATTAGGCTGTTGGGCTGAAACACATTAAGGCCCGTATTAATAAATCGCTCTCACCTCAAAAGTCAATCCTGAGAACGACCTCAAGATGGAGTTCCTATTAATAAACGTAACTTAGGTGCGCGTTTAGGAATCGAGTATCACGTGAGTAACGCCGTATTAATAAACAAAACTCAGTTCTCAAGAGAACTGTCAAACCCACACTTGAGAACGTATTTGCAGATTGCAGGCGAACCGCGACTTGAGAAAGACATCACGCGATACGCCCTCAAGATTGGTTTATTAATAAATGACATTACTTGAGATGGTGATCACGTCTTGAGAGTGTATCAGCTGAATTCGCTCTTGAGGGCGGGTTTGAGCTCAGACTATTAATACATAAGAAAACAGCGGAAAGGCAGCCGCAGTGGTTGTAATGTACGACTATGAAACTCTATGAAAGATGATACACTGAACGTCTATTGATTTCTCGAATCCATCTATTTAATATTTAGCAGCTTCTCTTTAAGTATAGCCATAAACAATGTCATAGAAAACCTGGATTGCGTAGATTTTTGACAGTGCTAAGCAACCGAGCAGCGGTTATCATGAGAGCCGGCTCCTGCAGAGGAATCAGGAGGCGGATCCGCGCTTCTACTCCCACTGCCGCTCCCACTCCACTCAATAACATCTATCATCTCCATCAGCTCCTTAAACACAGCTATAACCCTCCAGTTATACTTCGCTGAACACTCCACATAACCGCACTTCCAATGCTTACGAACTAAATTCACAATATTCCTACGTTTTTCTCTTGAATCCCCGCAAGCGCTTTCAGCTAGCGCTAACTGCTGCAAGCCGCTAGCCGCTGAAGGCGCATTGCTACACAAAAGGTCCTGTTTGTTGCCTACAACTAGAACTGGTACGTTTCTCATGTCACGACTCTCGACCATCTGTTCTCGTAATGTCCGTATGTATTGAAATGTCTCGACATTCGATAGATCGAAGACCAGGATGTATGCTGTCGCGTTTCTGAGGCCATAGAATCGGTAGTGAGCCCATTCGTAGTAGGAATTGATGGGGAAGTAGGGTATGACTGGCACGTCGGTGATCTTGACCTCGTAAAGGTGCTCGTTGATGATAACCGAAGGGTAGAAGGTGTGTTTTCTGTCAGTAGGGATGTATTCTTCTGAGAAGTCGCTCCAGACGAATTGCTGTGGAAGAAAGAAGACTGTTAGTAAAATATTTGAGGTATCTTAAGATATGACAATCATGAAACTAGAATTACAGTCAGACTCGGTAAAAGTGGTTATATCTTAGATACAATGACATTCCCGACGGGAATAGTATTCAAGACCCCTTGCACAGATGTCAGACACACTGCAGACTTGACTAGGGGGTCAGACAGTTAATGTACGGACAACTTCATCCTATATCACGTAGAAAGCAATACTTAATACATCGTAAAACAATAGATTGAAATCTTTGTGGTAAAACACTTATTTAGTTCATTCAACTAATTATCTAGTCCAATAATTAATTCACACAGCTAATTAAATATACATATTTATTCTGTAATTCTTTAATGTACATACTTCGTAATGTACCCCATCTTTCGAAGACCTTAATCTTTGCTTACAGTAGCTATTCGAGACATCATTTTGCACTCAAAGATATTATCCATCGCTAGAATCGATTTATGCCAAGGTCCCGGAACTAATCCCACTTCCCTGCCTGACGTCTTATTGAAGATTCCCCGGATGCCTTGCCAGGAGTTCCCGTAAATACCTTGGTCTCAAAGCGTCGCCGATAGATTTATACGCAAAATATTCATGGATTATGCGCCGATGCGAACCGAGCATCGAATATTCCTCAATTCATGTTATTGGATCCAATATTCCTGTTTTATTGGATTTTTAAAGGAGAATTGGACATATTGTTCGAACGCCGGCGTAATATGTCAAGTTGTAGGTAGGTATGTGAAATAATAAAATAGAAGCTCTCTACAAGACAAGCTGTACATAGGCATGTTGATTATACATTTTATTGCATAAATCAACTTACGTGAACCGATTCCAGTACACGGTGAAAACAACCATACTAGTTAAGCAGCATTGGGCGAGGTCGATATTTTTTGAAAAGAATAATTGTAATGTGTTTTAGGATCGATACTGATGCCAAAACACCAATATTTAGAATTTTTGTCTGTTTGTCGGTTTGTCTGTGACTATGTTCAAGTATCACGCCATAACTACTGAAGGGATTTTGACGGGAGTTTCACTAGGATATAGCTGAAATATCCGGACAGCTTATAGGCTATAAGCCATGGCGGTAGGTGATCTGAGCATAGAACTTTTTCTACGCAAACGAAGTTGCGGGGTACAGCTAATTTCCAACATTTCGGTCACATTATGCGGAACCCCCTGATATAACCCTCTGCAATTAATAATCCAGGGCAAGATTTGTGGGAAGAGGAGCGTTGGCAGGAGAAGACACTCTTGGCTATAGAATTTACGTAATTGGTTCGGCTGCAGCACCGGCTCCTTGTTCCGGGCAGCCGGACAGAGGGTGAAAATTGCCATGATGTTGTCCAATCTTCGATGAGAAGAGGAACGTTGAGAAGAAGAAGGGCGAGGTCAGTAGATGGATGGGTGGCTGCTAGTGACATTTTCATCTGAGCCTCTCCGTGTGGCTCGAAAAGCGCGTTTAGCAGTTGGTCCCGGTTGTTGTCGCTCGGCAGTAGTCGTTAGGCCACGTCAGAGGCCTACGGACGGCCTGAATAACTGTGATAATTAGGTTTAGTCGAAACCAAACGAGAAGAAGAATGAACTCACGTTAATCATACTGAAAACAGTTTTTAGATATTATAATTAATGCCAGATATATTAATGATCAAAATAGTACTTTGTGCAGTGAAATCTAGTGACAATTGCCAAGGTCTAAAAATTGTTAACATTCTAAAAGAAAAATACCATTTCAAGATTTTGTCTCTCTGAATACGTAGAATTTTTTATCAGAATTTTTTCGTAGGCAAATTCCGAGAAAAAAATGTTTTCTGTAAAATTAGGCATTCCGGAAGTACTGTGGCTCTGACTTTGGCAAAGGGAATCTAACCCATACAAGCAAGGCAAATAATACCTTGTATTTTTGTTTGTAACACTTTTTCAATGCTTTCTAGGTAGGCAGAATCATATTTAGCGAATCCACAAGAAAAATGGCAACGAACACACTCTTACAAATACCGAAAACGTCCGAAACATGGGTATTCACCGATTTTGGAACGACACTATTTCAGTAATGTGACGTCAACGTCCCTTTTTTAATTTTAGTGATCTAAACTTAATTTTTAAATAATGAAAACGACGGTATTTTAATAAAATAAAAAAATATCGGATCTTTATTTTACCTATACTTTCATAAAAAAATATAATAAAGGGGAGAATTTTTTTACCTTGTTAATTCTTAAAGCGTGCCTTAAATCACCGCCTAACTTTAAGTCCTGTTTGTCTTTACTAGTCTTTAGGGCTAAGAAAATATAAAGGTACAAATACAAAAACTGTACTTCCACTTTATGACATAGAAATAGATGTATTGTATTGTATACCAAGCCCCTTGACGTCTACAGAATTTTATTCAGAAAATATTTTTCACATTTTTGAACGTTACAAAAGAATTGCGAGTACATTTATCTTTCGAGCAAAAATTCATTGTGCTTCTCGTAACATTTTGTACTCTGGGAATTGTGTTGTTTTGTGCAATACTTTGTTGTTTTATTATATTCACGTACAATCGACAGCAACACCTAACAAAAGAATAGATTGCTAATTTTTATTGCCTTAATCTGTTCCGGTGAGGATAGGTACAGACGACAGCAGATCAATGGTAACACTTGCAGTACGATTTGAACTCATACATAGACAATAAGAACTTCAGTTTCAGTTTTTGTTTTAAGTATTTCTATAGGTACCTACGTTTTATTGTACATTACGTTTGATATAAATAAAATTCAACAAAATACCTATACAAGGAATATAAGTCAAGATCTTGACTTAGGGCGCTATATGGTTGTCAAAAGCAAGAGTGAGACAGAATGCCCCGCAGCGGCGGAGTGAAGAGCACGGCGCAGTGTCTCAACATTCGTATTTTTATGAATTTTGGCAGGGAAATAAAAATACGCCAACAAAAATGAGATTTTTTTTTAAACAAACTCTAGTATTTATAGTACCCTACATTTTGATATATATTTTGTATGAATAACTATTTCGGTTTAGATATAATTTTCATTTTAAAAGACATGGAAGGGGTATGTTTGCGATTTTTTTCTATCGAGCGAAGTTTATCCAATCGTGTATCGGTATTCATCAGTCTCTAAATAGACACCCCAAGATTGCTATATATTTTTTCAGACGTTTAATTGTAGTATTTAGTGCCGTAGCCTTCGTAGAAAAACTGAAAATACGCGCATACGAAGCCTTAAGCATCTATACTGTGAAAACAGTTTAAATTAACATTTTCGGTTTCCCTTAAACAGACTACTCAATCACTGTTCTAATCATATTACACCCTCACTTTGTAGTTACTGTAAATTGAGCTTTATGGATTACCATATGAGTATCATACCAATAATAATTATTATGGTAGAGTTAATTTAGGGAGATGTATTTCTAGGCATGAATTATGTATAAGTTAAGATACATACATAGGTACATCAAGAATAACACATGAGTCTGAGCACGTAAAGCAATATAGCTTGGAGCGATGATCAAAGGAGATTACGAGATATAGCATTAAATTGATGTAGGTAATATGCCACGGTAATTAATCCACCTCACAGAATACAGTCAGCATACAGTGACGAGGGTATGAAAAGGTGCAGGTGAAATATTACATTTATTTTTATTTCTAGGTACTTTGTTCTCAAACCAAATAAAAATAAAGTAAGTTGCTTATGTATTTCCGATTCAGTTTAATACATCCTTTCTTTATTTGCGTAACTGTCATAATTGCCATGTATTATTTGGATGTACTGCCAAAATATTCGTCTCATTTGTATGTACGTCAAGTATTTGACAAATACGACAATCATCCAATAGCGAATACGAAGCCAAGTGAAGTGCCACCATTATAAGGAAATCTATTGTGTAGTGCATGTCATACCTATATATTTTTTAATATTTATAGGTAATTTACATTTAAAAATACTAAATGTATTTTTTGAAACACTAGAAACACCTCTTATGGTATCGTGATGACGTCACTCTGGGATCGTAAAGTATAGAATATGACACAATAGAATTAGATATGTATTCCTGACAATCAAAATTAAAAGTTCACTTACAACAACCTAGAGTGGCATATCTGAAATCCAAGCTGCGCTTGCGATTTTGTCTGGCTCTATCATTGTTCTGTGGTTCTATCTTTGATCAACCTAATAAGTACCTAAAAAAACTACCTAACTAAAAACACTCTAAAAACCTATTGGGAGGGTGCCCATCACACTGGCGGCATTCCCGCGCTGGATAGCTAGGCTCAGCCTCTGCGCGAGAAAGCCGCCAGCACGAGGGTCACCCGTCGCCTCCCTCAACCTAATAAGTTATATCTCAGTTCAAAATATCAATGCAATATCTACGTAATTCCTATGACCTGTGTCATATACCTGGGACTCGCTCGCTTAACGATGTACGTCCCATAAAATGAGATGATATCATGAGACGACATTACCCAACCAATTTGGCATATGGGTCATATCATGTTCCAGTGTAATTACACTGCTGACGTGAAATTGGGTTATGGCTAATTAGAAATAGGGAATATATTCACGTACCCGGATATCCCACAAAAAGACATTGCCACATTTCAATGGAGCTTTGCCCCACCTACAAAACTACGTGACCATTTAAGCTGTACCTATCATTTTGTTGGGGACTTATTTACAGGTGCAATAGCATAATCATAATCAGTATCATTTTCTACTACTCCTCGCAACTCCTATAGAAGAATAACAAAAACAATGAATAAATCGATTCGATTTCTTACTATTTTCTGAATTCTTAATTAAGCTGTTTTTATCGAATCGCAACTTGTACAAAACTTTATTTTAAACCAATAATTTTAATAAGAAATGGAGTAATTTTTACTTTTATTCGTTATCTTGTAATGGTGGGGCAGAATCTGGCATTGTCATTTCTAATTAGGAAATTATAGGAATTAAGCAGATTAATTAAACATCAATTTTATCTACATGTAATATACACTCGGAGAGCTCGGTGGCTCAGTGGTTGGGTCAATGAACTTGCGATACGGAGGTCCCAGGTTCAATTCCCAGCCAGGACAGCCATGAGTTATCCTCGGTTTTTTCGACGGAAAAACTTACGTACCTACATTTACCGAGTGCTCTCGGTGAAGGTCGGGAAGGAAGGAAACGGTGAAGGAAAACATCGTGATGAAACCTGTATGTCGTAGAAGAAGAAAAAAATACGGCATGTGAAATCTGCCAATCCGCACTGGACACGCGTGGTGGATCATGGCCCCCAGCTCCCTGGATGTAAGGGAAGGTCTGTGCCCGAGCAGTGGGGATATATAAACAGACTGATGATGAATATACACATGTCACCTCATTAGTTTATAATAAATCTCGTGATATTGTAAACTGTCTATATTATTTGACCGACAGATATCATACACAATATAACGCATTGTTAATCGAAAATTTATAATCTATAATGTCTATAGTCATAAAATTTTGAACAAATCTGCAACTACGAACTTATCATTATGACCGATTCTTCAATTGTTTATTCAAGAAGTTTCACTAATTGTCATAGTGTAGGTACAATCTCGCTACATTTATTTAAAAAAAACCGTGTTCATAGTTTTATGGTGACATTTTTTTTACAGATGTCATTTTTATTCTGCATAATTGTATGGAATAGGTACTAAAACAATAAATTATTAATAATAATAAAAACATACAAATATATAACAATCATAATAATACTAATGTATTATATAAAACTATGAACACGGTTTTTTTAAATAAATCTAGCGAGATTGTACCTACACTATGACAATTAGTGAAACTTCTTGAATAAACACGATAATAATACTTCTTCTTGAATAAGTACGATATAATAATATACCGATTGTAATCAATCGGTATATTATTATATCGTACTCCTAAATAAATAACGACCGAACTAAAATTTTTGACAAAATGAGTTTTGTCAAAACTGCTGTGAAATATAAAATAATAGAGCAGTCTTCACGATCTAGTATTAAAAAAATACCAGTTTTCCTAATAACTATTTTATTACCTACCCAAAGATTCTAGGAAACTTCTGAGTAATTTAAATCTTGTAACTAAATCAGAAAATTTGAAGGAGGATTTGATTCTAAAGGATCTTAGATTGAAACGGACGATATAATCAAAATAAAGGCCTGTTTCGGACAGATATAATTTTGCGAATAAATTACTTCTCATTCTAACGATAAATTGCTTTGCCATTTTATTATATCTTATTTTATTAATGGACTTGACAGTTCGTCATTTGCCAATGTCATGTTACAGAAAATTCAATATATAATAGTCTTCTATGTTCCTCCAGAGGAGTCGCCGTAGCGTCATCACTCTGGACGAAGCAGCTCGACAGTCACGTTCACTCCCGAGCTTGTAGCGGGAACTCTTGATAAAAGCTCGAAACTTCAGATCTCACTCAAATTATCCAATAAATTCACCATACTGTCGTTCGTGAACATTTTCTGGTTAACTTAACGTGATATTAAACACAAAATAGCCACTGCAGACAATGTAACAAAAATTATCAATTAATTTTGCAACCGTCGTTTCCCGCCATTCTCAAGAGAACCCCTATTATCTTCTATTCTATACATATAATAAGACTGTAAAAAAGTTGCGTCTGTACATTGGATATTTTTTGAAAAGAATAATTGTAATGTGTTTTGTGATCGATACTGATGCCAAAACAATAATTTTTAGAATTTTTGTCTGCTTGTCTGTGACTTTGTGCAAGTATCACGCCATACATAACTAATGAAGGGATTTTGATGGGAGTTTCACTAGAAGATAGCTGAAATATCCGGACAGCTCATAGGCTATAAGCCATGGCGGTATGTGATGTGGAAACAAGGATCCAGAGAGGAAGATCTGCCTCCTGATCTTCTCCATCCTCTCCTCCTCTACGCAAACGAAGTTGTGGGGTACAGCTAGTATCTTATATTTTAAGAACGACGTGGGCTGAAAGATGTAGTAAGCATAATTGAATAAATTTGAATTAGAACAGACAAGAGAGGCACGAAAGATATACTTAAGTGTAAGTGGTAGTTAATTTAGGTAATGAAAAAGAGCTTTAAATAACTAATATTGCGATCGGCAAATAGAGAATTCCTCTCAGAAACAGATTCTCATTATAAAATCCATTGATTGGTTGTTGTGCCATGAATTATAATGTTACCTACTTATGAAATTCGGCCATGGTACCGTAAAATTACAATCGCTTCTCTATTTTCTATCACAGGCAGTTAGGGCCGGCGTACAACGGCAAGGCGTAGCGCCGTGCCGTCGCATGGCGCGGCGTGTTACGGCGTCCAGCGGCTCCGGGCACCGGTGCACGTTGTCGGACGGCGCACGTTACCGGCGGACGGCGTCGTGCCGGCGGGCGGCGCCGTCCACAGACGCGTACACGGCGTCCGCCTCGCCGTGACGTTGTACGGCAGCCCTTACACAATTAGGCCCGCCTCTCCCGGCCCGCCGGCCGTTTGATTGTCACCTTTATTTTATTGTTATAAGTAGGTACTTTATTTTATTATATCGACAAAAGAAATACGAAGATATTTAAATTAATTTAGATATTTTATTCTGAAAGAATCTCTACGGGGGGGTGCGCTGCGTCCATTTTTACTAGCCGTCAATGTCAGATTGTTGGCGAAAATTAGTACAAAAATTTCATTCACGCAGGTTTTGACAGGGCAAAAAAGGCCAGCCGGCTAGCCCCCCAGGTCAGACAGCACAGCAATCATTTGACACATTAAAATCAGTCAGAACACTTAATTTTTTTTAAAGATGTTTCAAAATAATCGGCCGTTTTAAATATCCTACAGTTACCCGTAGCAGCTAAAGATCTGGCAGTCTGGCTGGCACGTACAAAAGGCATTTTGATGAAACATTTCGCTGAAACCCAGTGAGCCGTGGCGACGCGATTGGGACAAACAAACAGGACAATATCGAACGGCCTGTCGTTGTGACCGTTATGTCGACAAGCGAATTTAATTTGTGAAAATGTTGTGTGCAATCTAGTTCGTTTCACTCATTGATCTCCTATAAACAACTAGATACACAAAGGTCTTACTAAAACAATTTAAAAAACGCCAAATAAGGGTCCATTGTTAACGTCCAAATAATGTCCAATAAAGCAATGTCCATTCATCCGTTTGGACCTTCTTTGCGCTCGGACATTTTTAGAAGGCAGACTGTGTATCTAGTTGTTTATAGGAGATCAATGGTTTCACTGTACAAAATGGGTATGAATTCGGAATGGATTGCCGTTAAGCTACGACTACTCAGATTATTGGCGTAATTAGGGCTGATTGCAGTAATTACATGGTTTTCATTTGCCGCTTTTGTAATGCAATGGTTGTATTCCCAACCACATACCCACGAAACAGGCCTTTTTTTTTAACCCAGGTAAAACATGCAAATCATGTGTCACCACGCCCGGGGGAGCGTGTTGGTTATGTCGGGCTCACCGCCCTGAAGGGGCACCATACCGACTAAACGTCCTGGGGTGTTCCACCTCGTGCCATTCTTGCCGAGCCACGGGAAACTGTGATACAACCGCGACCCGACTGGCGCACGAAACAGGCCTAGGCCTAGTGTGGGAAATAATGGTAACATATTGTTATCTTTTATTTTATCGCGTGGGTTTTTTAATTAATTTATTTATTCACTATACAGAAATATATAACAACATGGTATTTTGGTTATTCTATAAAGTATACTTTTTTTTCCCTTTATAAAATTACATTAAATTAAAACCTAAAATAATAAAGTGACTAAAAACTAACCCTAAAAATCTAAAAACTTAAACTATCTATAAATAAAATATGTCCTCTAGGAGGGCATCGGGAGTCACTGTGCCCAGAAGGCTGGCAGCATTCCCTCTCTGTATTGCCAACGCAATACGTTGGCAGAGGTAGCTGCCAGCCCTCTGGTCGCCGGACTCCTCGATCAGTCGTTTGGACAGCTCTTTTACGAGCTGTCGAGCGTCCGGCCCCCACGGCCCCAGTGTCTCGACCCCAAACGGCGTAAATAGATAGCTTTGACCAAGCCCAATGTACTTACGCCGTTTGAGGCTTTCCGCGGCGGCCGCAGCCGCGCCGGCGCTCGAGGAGAGAATAAGTATACTTATTGAATACATGCATGGAGAGGGTTGAGGTTTCCGCTATTGGATACGTTTACTCCATCCCTCTTCCAAATTAACACGAGTTTGTATTACCTGACTAAATAAAAATTATTAACATAATAGGTAGTACCTAATACGGTAACAATTTAATTTAAGTTACCTACATAGTACCTATTGGTACCTTTTAGTCTTTACATATAACCTAGCATAGTACCTATTAGGTGCCATGTATGTAACCTAACGTAACTTATTATTACGTGGTTTAGTGACCAAACCTTATTGCCGGAGTTATTCAGGCCACTCGCAGGCCTCTGACATGACTTAACGACTGCTGTCGAGCGACAGCAACCGGATGCTTTCCGAGGCACGTAGGGGCTGATGAAAATGTCACTAGCGGTTACCCATCTAGGCCTGACCTCGCCCAACATTGCTGAACTTGTCGTCCGTTCGAGGCCTCCATTCGAGATCTCGTCTAGGTTATCGGTTCACAGATGTGACCAACCCACTGCCACTTCAGTTTACTGATTCTATGAGCAATGCCAACCACTTTTGTGTTACATATACTGGTTTCTGAACAGAAAAATGCCAAGCATGCTGTTTCTACAGCTCGCTGAGCGACTTCTTGGAATATTACCTGTATAATACTCGTCTTGCCGACCCCCGGTGCGCCGAGCAGCACCACCTTGATGAGATCGAGGCTGTCGGGGCTGGGCTCCACGCTGGGAGCGCCCACTGTCAGGGTGCCGCCGCCACCGCGCTCCAGGTAATCCAGGTCCAGTTCTGCAACAAGGATAAGAAAAGTAAGATAAGTAAACCCTTCGATCTTCGGTCGGAAGAAAATGCGTAAGAGCCCGTTCCACTTGTCGCTGTCGGGCCCGGATTTTAATCTGGTGTTCCAGTGGCAGAACAGAGCAGATTAAATGAAGGTATTCACAATTGTTGGAGACAGATTTTGTGTCGGCACCTTATACAAGAAAGGTCGGGTGTTTGGCTGGCCCAATACGTACGGAAAGACCAGCCAGCTCTAACTTAACGATTGTTACTAAATTATAACAGACGGTACCAAGGGTTTAATGAGCTTTCCGAATTCTACTAAGCAGTCACCCATCCACATACTGACCTCTGCCAACGTTACTTACCTTTCAAGATCTGTTCGAACTCGAAAACACAGCTAGGCTATGAGCTCCTCGGCTGCGGCTCAGGCCTCAAACTAACTTTAATGCCCATATTAATAGTCTGAGCTCAAACACGCCCTCAAGAGCGAATTCAGCTGATACACTCTCAAGACGTGATCACCATGTCATTTATTAATAAACCAGCAAATATGCTGTCAAGTGTGAGTTTGACAGTTCTCTTGAGAACGGGTATTTATTTAATAACAAATCATTAACATATTTACATAAACAAACAAAAAATTATATAAAAAATTTAAAAATAAAATTCTAAAAATGTACCTACTTGGACGCGGTATTCCAGCTGTGACTGGCCTCTACCAGTCACAGGTAGAACACCGCGTCCAAGTCGCTCCCATGCGGCAGGGTGCCCAAGAGAGCGGCTGCGTTACCTCTTTGTATGGCCAAACTTATTCGTTGGCCGAGGTACGCACCCGCTCTCTTGTCTCCCGTGACGTCGACCAGACGACTCGACAATTCTTTGTAGAATTGCCGAGCGTCCGGTCCCCACGGGCCCATCGTCTCCACTCCAAACGGCACAAATGTATAATTCTGACTGAGGACAGCATATTTGCGCCGTTTGGAGTTCTCCGCCGAAGCCGCCGCCGCACCCGCGCTAGAGGAGGTTGCCTGCAGGTGGGACGGAGCCAAGGTATCGACACACGTTGCGTCCCACACCAGGGACCGTCCCCTAGACCACGGAACGAGTGTCATGCCGTCAGGCCGCTTGCCATCGTCACGCGCCAAGCCAGGTGGTTCTAATACAGCTGGCACGTTGGCGGTGGCAAGGGCCCTCCGGATGACATCGTTCAGTGAGGCATGGCGCGACAGGCGGCCAGCACTGCGGAGGCAAGCGAGCCCGTGGTGGCCTAAAATATCCACGACACTTCCGCATGGGCAGCGATGAGGTTCATTGGTTTTCAACCCGAGCCGCAGGCAGATGGACAGGGTGAGGGTCGTTCTGTCGAAAAGGGTTCCTAAGTTAGGTGAAGGGATGGCTTGGAGCCAGTAACCAGCCTCTCGCTCAGATACAGCAAGGAGACGGGCACGCTCTGCCGCAGTGGTCGCTGATTGCAACAATTCTTTTTGAATATTGCGACAGAGCGGCTCGTCCCAAGCCTTTTGAGATTTCGGTGAAACCGGTAATATTTCATTTGGACAGGCCATAGACCATACGTTTATGGCCTCGGTCAAGTACGACACCTCAATGCCGTCTGCAGACGGATGTAGAATTTTGCTTACTAAGGTGTAAGTACTATGGACCGAAGACAAAAACGCCGGCAATGCGACACAAGAAATTTTGCGGATGCCCAGGCCTCCACAACGTACGGGAAGGGAAGCCTGGGCCCATGAACGGTCGTCTAAAGGGGTGTTGAGGATTGATGTGAGGGTGTTTTGAATGGTATTGTCCAATGGTATGAGTAAATTTTGTAATTTCCATAATGGGCTACATCTCATCATGTATGTTAATTTTGGTACGAAAAGGCAGAAACGGATGATGGTGAGAGCTACATGCGGGTTAATTTTGTGTAGGCGGTCTACAACGTTACCGAAATTATTAATGAGTTCGTCTAAAAGTGGAGGGATGGAATCCTGGAACAAAGGAGCACCCAAGAGGCGAAGTGTGTCGTGATTCTGAATTTTTAAATTTGGAGCCAGAGAGTTGAATTTTGATACTATTTCATTTTTTTCGATGATTGATTTAGAGTCAGATATAAAAAGTTCACATTTTGAAAAATTTAATTCGAGTCCTATTGAGTAGAGGTCGTCAATAAGTACACGTAGGTCTTCGAGCACCGTGTTTGCTTCGCCTCCTAGTGTCCCGTCGTCCAGGTACCACACGTTGAATTTGGATGAAAGGGATGAGATAATCGGGTGTATGGCGAGACCAAATATGGCCGGTCCAAGAGGGTCACCTTGCTGACAACCTACTGCCGAATCTATTGCGTGGTTTTTATATAGAAGTTTAGAAGGTGAACTGTAGCACTGCCAAAGGTATGGGAAAATAGAGGGAGTTATTTCTTTTGCTTGTGTCAGCAAGGTGCCCCTGTCTACAGAATTGAAAGCGTTTTTAATATCTAGTTTCAAGAACACCTCACCCCTATCTTGTTGCAGGAATGTGCGAGCCGCATGAACTGCGGCTTCACAACCACCTCTACTTCCGAATCCGAGCTGAACGGGTTGAAATTTATCTGTGAGGACAGGCAGGATGTGTTTGCAGCTGATTTTGGATGCTATACGGCGGAAAGTGCAGCCAACGGCTATGGGCCTAATGCCACCATCTTTCTTTATAAGAGCACACAGATTTGCGCCGTACAGAACATCCAAAATCTCTACATTCACCCTGCCTGCGAGCATTATATTAACTAGCAGCGTGATATCACTCAAGAGAGCTCTGCCGGCGTCCCCAGTAGTGCCGCAGATCAAATCTTTGAGATGCTGCGGTGACAGCCCATCTAGACCTCCGGCAGAACCACTCTTGAAAGACATGACGGCTGCCAGTACTGTCTCGTTGGTAGCCTCGAGATGGGGTTCGGAAGGTTCAGGGGCGTCAGGAAGCCGCAGTCCTGAAGCTGGAACTGGGTGTTTGCTCTGCAAGGCCAAAAGGGTATCAGCGGAGTCGGGTGCGATTACGTCGCTCGAGAAGAGCAACTGCGCCGCTCCCTTTATGTCACCGTCACCTACCTTTTCCTCCACTTTTTGAAAAAGGCGTTCATTGTTTAGAGATCTCTGTGAAGGCTTTGAAGTAGTTTGGCTAGGCAGAGGATCAGAATTTAGGTCTAAACAATTATTTTTTATGCGTTGAGTTAAGGAGCAAGAGTGGTTACGCTTCTTTTCAACATGGAAGATTTGGTATGGAAAAGTGAGCAGGTGTTCCCAATGCACTAGGCTGTTATCCTGTAAAACATTATGAATGATTTTGGAAAGACTAGTTGTCACGTAACGTAAATGACAAGAAAATGTATCGAATTAAAAAGTAATTTGTATTAGTTCATAACATTAAAAAATACAGGTAAGGTAAGAAATACAGATAATTAGATATAAAAAAAAGTTACGTAGTAAAAAAAACACACGCGAATTAGTTTTAAGACGAAGGAAAAGGATGAATAAAAACACAAGCACAGAAAATAGAGAGGTGAGGCGAGGGGCGGAGTCCTCACACCACCTGGTGGAGTCCTCACGCCCTTAGCTCTGAGGAGGAGCTAGTCAGGTAGCGGCACATCTCTCAGCCAGCAAGATGGTATAGGCTGCTGCAGCGGCAGGCCGGCAGGTAACACAGCTTACGTGCGCTGTCCTTCCAGGATCACATTGCTCAACTCGCAGGGCAACTCAGCCATCACTTCTTGATATACGAAGAATTAATTTTGAAGATAATTTTGAGGACCACGCAGGGCCCTGGGATCAGTGGACCCCAGGGCAGGTCCTATGTGTCGATAACTAGGTTTTTAGGCAAACCCACGCCGACGAGTCCCGCTTCCTTTGGCTCACAGACATATATAGGCAGCCAATCGATAAACGTCAGAAAGTCCATAAATTGAATTTAGAATTTAGAGGAAGAAATGAACTGCCAGTCCCATATAAGCTCCGGCACTCACTATTAACAATTAATTTCATACATAATTTGAATTTGGAACGAAAAAGGAAAAAATTACTTAATTTTGAACTGCCAGTCCAATGTAAACTACGACATTCACTCCTGAATAATTTGGTAGGTAAATTGCAAAACATTACTACATTTCGTTATAAAATACAAATAATAGGTTATAAAATACAAATAATAAGGTTAAAAAGTTAAAGAAATAAAAAGATGATGGAGATAAGATGAAAACTCAACACTCAGAACTCAATAAACTCAAGAGGTAGGGCAAAACCCTACATTTCCCCAAAAACCCCGGAAAAATTTTCGACTTCAGGAGAAAATTTTTAAGGTTAAGGTCAATAACTCAACGCAAACAAAATCACTTTCAAACCTACTAACATACATCACGCTTCCGAAGGGTAGGTACGGTTCACATTCAATGACGCGTACCCTAGAGAAATTGACCTGAAACATGACAGAAAGGCTTATTTAAAGAGTTGTCGACCGCTCATTCTGAAAACCCAAGAAATTAAAAAAGAGAGGACAATAAAAGGAACCAAATAACCTATGACCAAATAAAGACATGGTTAGGCCCAAATATCCTCATACGAGAACGCTAATATAAGGCGATACCGACATGATGAAGCATTTGGAATATTCCATTAAAATTGCCACCATGCCGGATCAAAAGTAAAAAAATAGAGCAGAGCTGCTCTCCTAATGAAGGCTTCTTTAATGTGTCATAACCCGCACCTACTAAAAAAATAGAGCATAGCTCTCTCCTAATGACGGCTTCCTTATGGTGTCATAACCCGCACCCTAAAAAAATAAAAGAAAAATTAAGCCAAAATTTGAAGTCGAAAAAATAAGAAAAGAAAAGAAAAAGAAACTGACGGAAAGAAGAATGAATATGAATGATGAATAAAATCTGTAAACAAAACCATTATAAGAAAATTAGAAATTAGAAAAATATACGATTATAAAAAATAAGTTGAACCAATATAAATTAAAAAATAAAAATATTTATAGTTAGGCCAAAATAGTAGTCAAAATAGGGGTCTTCCCATATTCAATAACTTGAGCAAGTTTGTTTTAGAATTTAGAAAAAAATATTTATAGATAAATAAATATTTAGAAATATAGATAATATTAATATATATACAGGGGGGTTTTTAATAGTTGGGCGCCAATCTGTCACGTAACGTAAATGACAAGAAAATGTATCGAATTAAAAAGTAATTTGTATTAGTTCATAACATTAAAAAATACAGGTAAGGTAAGAAATACAGATAATTAGATATAAAAAAAAGTTACGTAGTAAAAAAACACACGCGAATTAGTTTTAAGACGAAGGAAAAGGATGAATAAAAACACAAGCACAGAAAATAGAGAGGTGAGGCGAGGGGCGGAGTCCTCACACCACCTGGTGGAGTCCTCACGCCCTTAGCTCTGAGGAGGAGCTAGTCAGGTAGCGGCACATCTCTCAGCCAGCAAGATGGTATAGGCTGCTGCAGCGGCAGGCCGGCAGGTAACACAGCTTACGTGCGCTGTCCTTCCAGGATCACATTGCTCAACTCGCAGGGCAACTCAGCCATCACTTCTTGATATACGAAGAATTAATTTTGAAGATAATTTTGAGGACCACGCAGGGCCCTGGGATCAGTGGACCCCAGGGCAGGTCCTATGTGTCGATAACTAGGTTTTTAGGCAAACCCACGCCGACGAGTCCCGCTTCCTTTGGCTCACAGACATATATAGGCAGCCAATCGATAAACGTCAGAAAGTCCATAAATTGAATTTAGAATTTAGAGGAAGAAATGAACTGCCAGTCCCATATAAGCTCCGGCACTCACTATTAACAATTAATTTCATACATAATTTGAATTTGGAACGAAAAAGGAAAAAATTACTTAATTTTGAACTGCCAGTCCAATGTAAACTACGACATTCACTCCTGAATAATTTGGTAGGTAAATTGCAAAACATTACTACATTTCGTTATAAAATACAAATAATAGGTTATAAAATACAAATAATAAGGTTAAAAAGTTAAAGAAATAAAAAGATGATGGAGATAAGATGAAAACTCAACACTCAGAACTCAATAAACTCAAGAGGTAGGGCAAAACCCTACATAGTAGCTACGGTTGTTCGAGCACCGCGAGGGATTCTTTTCAAAATAGGCGTAGTTGACTTATATACACCTAGGCGCTGCCATAGGGGCAGGCCGCTCGCGGAAGGAGCCGTATTAGTTGTTGCGGTAGCATTGGGGGACGAATTTGAGGCTATAGAAACTCCATCCCCGCGGGCACTGTTGTGCATTCTCCCGACGTGGACAGCGAGCCCCCTCTTTCCTTTGAAAAATCTGGTTTGCGTACATAGTTGACATTGTACCAAATCTCCGATGTTGGAAGTACTGGGCTGGCTGCTAACAGAGATAGATATCGATGCCTGCGACATTCGGTGAAAACACCCTAAAACGAAATATACTTACACTTTTTACAGATTAATAAAACATACGTATCAAAAACAGCTAAAAACATAAAAAAAAAAAAAAAAAATGTAAACAACATGCACGACTTGACACTTGATGATGGTGATCAAGGTGACCGAAGTGCTTATAATGTTCTTTGCTTGAAGGCGGTAGCGATCAAAGAGCGGAATATTCTCTTTGACAGTTGAATTTCTCTGCAAAGTCTTGATTGGTCTTGGCGAATCAGACCAAAGAGATCACAGTGTCACTTCAGATGAAGCGTTACCATGGGGACCGTGACACCTTCTGTCACGTCAAGTCTCCGATAAAATTGCATGGCATGCTCAGATGTAAAACAAACTTCTGAAACACGACGTAGATATAATAAACAGGCCCTTCTCGGTGCACAACAATGCTCCACTAGTAGCGCTGTAAAACCATTCGTGTTAGGGAGGTTTTGGCCTTTAAATGCGCTTGAAAATAATATTTATATTATGTTGATGTCAAAAATGCGACCGAACGCCAGTTAGGGTGTAGACTTTTGAGAACTGAGTTTTGCTTATTAATACGATTACTAAACGTGCACCTAAGTTACATTTATTAATAGGAACGCCATCTTGAGGTCGTCCTCAAAATTGACTTTTGAGCTGAGAGTGACTTATTAATACGGGCCTAAGTCTACGGGAGTTAGGTACATAATAAGGTTTTATATAGGTAAAACTTTGCACAATATCCGTAAGCTTAAAAGGAATAATATATCTAATACAAAAGGCTCTCGATTTCTCATTTTCCGTTTAATTTAATTACGGTATCAAAGTGTAAGGGAAAAGGAAAAATGTAGGAACCAAGAAATTCCATTAACGCATAATGCAGCTCCGCCACTTAATCTTCAACGGAGTTCCCTATTTTACCAAGAATATTAAGTAGTTGCTTGCAAGAAGCTTAGCAGGCTACTTAATTAGTTTATTCATAGTCTTACAAGTAGTTTACTGCTTGTTTGTGACATTTCAACAAAATGTAAATAAAAAGGCTCTTATTTATTTATTTATTTTATTAATGGACTCGACAGTTCGTCATTTGCCAATGTCATGTTACAGAAAATTCAATGTATAATAGTCTTCTATCTTCCTCCAGGGGAGTCGCCGTAGCGTCGTCACCCTGGGTAGCCGCGACTTATTGTCTTCATCCACAGGAGACGCCGTAGCGTCAATCACTGTGGACGAAGCAGCTCGACAGTCACGTTCACTCCCGAGCTCGTAGTGGGAATCTTGACCATGGCGCCAAACTTCAGATCCTGCTTGAATTCTCCAATAACTTCACCATACTGTCATTCGCGAACATTTTCTGATTAATTTAACGTAATATTAAATACAAAACACCCACTGTAGACATTAAACTGAAAATTATTAAATAATTTCGCAACCGTCGTTTCCCGCCATTTTCAAAAAGCCAAGGCTCTTATTAACTCACTACATTTGAGTACTTAACTGTTTTCATATTAAACTAACTACAGAATATAAAACAGAAAAAAATATATTCATATATTACTGCCAACTATGAGTTTGTTGCTTTAGCCGTGGAGACGGGTCCGTGGTCGTCCGATACTAAGATAATGGTTAGGGAGGTATCTATTCGACTGGTCCTCGCCTCGGGGGACCTTAGAGCTGGAGAGTATTTAGCCCAGCGCCTGAGCCTCGCTATACAGCGGGGCAATGCGGCCAGTGCGCTGGGCACCCTGCCGCGCGGGACGGGCCTAGACGACGACGTGCCTAGAACTAGGTAGATAATTATTAAGTACTTTACATTAAAATAAGTAATATAAATACATCTTTTTAAAAATATTTAGGTAAGTAGGCACCTTAAAAATTATTATATATAAACGGATATCACTCACTTATATTGTTAAAGTCGGCAATTAGACCGACAGTTTCGACCGATTTTGTTTATATATAATAATTTGTAGTAATACTATAGTTTTAATTTTAAAGTAGGCACCTAATTAGTTTCTTGTTATTTCTTCTTCTCAGCTGAGTTCTCAAAGATTTTAGGTTTTTATACAAGGGATAACAGAAAGGGTATATATATGATTGTAAGGTGAAGCGAGGGTGTTTAGAATTGATAACTGAATGTATATTACTCCCAACTATAATTAAATTACAAAATAAATTAAAACTACTTAAATATTAAAAACTACTTAAAAATACATTAAAAACTACCTAAAAATATACCTAACTAAAACAAAATGTTAATTTAAAACTGAATGTTATAAATACGAGTACGACTTTTCAAATAAATATAATGGTGCTAATTCTGAATTGACAATTTGCAACTAAAATAAACTAAAATTCAAAATTGGAACAGTCTAAACCATTTTCTTATTCTGTAAAACCTACTAAAATTAGTTGCATGCATTTGACGTTACTAAACGATTTTTTTCTATTCAATCAATTTAATTTAGTTTAAAAAGCCAAATCGCTATTCTGGCTGTCATTTTAGTCCAATTTTAGTCACGTCAAACCACACGTCAAAATCCACAGCCCCCCAGCTTCCTAAGCAGCCAATGCCAACACAGCCCCCTTACATTTAACTCTTATAGCAGTATTACTTTCATAATACTTTGTTACTTCGTACAATGTCGACCTTAATGAGCTTACTTTAAGGTCGTCATTGTACGAAGTAACAAAGTATTATGAAAGTAATACTGCTATAAGAGTTAAATGTAAGGGGGCTGGTCCCTATTTTACAGAATAGGACGATGCTCTATATTAGAAAGAGAACTTCGGTTCGGTTCGGTTTATATTCGTATAAATAATTTTTCAAATGTATTTTAACAACTCGGTTACAAGTGTCAGCCAATTGTCATTTCGTATAATGAAGATTATTTTAAACGGTTCTATATTGGCTCGCATAACAACTTTTGTAATAATTTTATTTGGCATAACGTTTATTAGAATAATGATTTTTTCGCATAATAACTTTAGGCATAACCGTATACGCATAATTTATATAGGCATAAAATTATTTGGCATAATGATTGCTTAGAATAATGTTCTAAGGCATAATTTGATAAAAGCATAACGTTATCATGGCATAATGTTTATTGGCATACTTATCGAACGCCATAAACATTACGCATAACATTATCCAAAAAGGTGCAGAAACACAACCATGAACCAGATGCAGTGCGAGAAAAGGTTAGCAAATAATAAGTATATATGTCATAAAGATCCACAAAACGGGGATCTCGACGACGTGTTCTTTCTTTAGTTCGTAGTTTTATTTTATAAGTATTTTATGTTTTTTCATAGTAATTAGTTTTTTTTTGCAAAAAATGATTACCATTATAAAATGAAATAAAAATAATGTCTCATACAAATCGACCAGCATCTCTCCAAACCAAAATGTATGAAATTTTAGAATTAAACTAACTATAGTATATAACGTACTCAGACAAATACTTCAAATTATTATAAATATATAGATTAAACTCACTTGTTTGGTTGAAGCCAGAGTTTAGATCGACAGTTCGACTGATTTAGACGGTCTGAATACAAAATATATTAGTTATTCATAAAGATCTAACGTAGTTTTAACGTATGCCGCATGCAGCCGGTCCGATGGGCCCGGTCTGTCACAGAATCGGTGCCATTGGACGGTCGCCGGCGTCGGGGCAGACCTCGGCGTAGGTGGAGAGACGACGTCGTTAGATACAGGGATGGGTGGATGGAAGAGGCTCAGGATAGAGATGGATGGAAGAGGAGGGGGGAGACCTTTAATCTTATATAAATAATAGATATGCAGATATGACTAAGTTATAATTAATAATAGTAATAATAATAATATTTCGAAACTATTTGACATGACGTAGTATGATAGTAATGTATATTGTTTATTGTCTTTTTTGTTTGTTGTTGTTGTGATTAGCTTTTAATTTATACATAATTTCGAACACAAAGTGATTTGTTGACGAATAAATGAACTTGAACTTGAATCTTTGCCCAGCAACGGGACGATTTATAGGTTGACAAAAAAACGTAGTTTTAAGTAACACTAACCTTAGGACCTAAGTGGTCTGACAATTAAAAATAGTATTATTTTAATAAGCTTACCCAAAATTTTGTTTTGTTTCGTACAATTCCCTCTGGCATTGTTATCGTCCTCGTGGTCTTGTTTCAATATGTTATCGAATCTATTCATTTCAGAATACCTAGACACAACGCTAAAACACTAATTTTAGACATCATAGGTTTTCACTTTCCGAGCTACAAAAGTCCATTCTACAACTTGTCCGTTCACTGATCATCGGGAAATATTAAATTTCCTTTAATTGTTATTTTAATTATTATTTTCTCATGTTCAATTTATAAGTTTTGTTTTCCACTCTAAAGGCCACTTACGTCAAGGCGAGTTAGTGCTTAATCCGGAGTAATAAAAATGTTTGGCGTTTATACAAAGGTTTATTAGCTAACACTTGTGTTATCTTTTGTGGTAAGTGACCATTAGCAAAAGCCATAGGCTATATTGCTGTTGCTTCACTTCATTTGCGAATTTGCGAAAAAATAAAAATTTGAAACTTTTTCAAACAATATTCTAAACACAATATCAAGTTCACACGCGATTACATTACACAATTAGTTTTAAAGTTAAACTGTAGGGATGACATAAAATGAAGTCACATTTCATTCACAACTTTGGTGAGTCGTGATAAAATCTCGTAATTTTGGCGGCAAATTTCAGCGGAAAACGAACGTCTGCCCTCCCCGAGCCTTCGCGACCAACTGCCGTATCGAAGCAAGTCGAAAGGTGCCTTCAGTCAGGACTTCAGGAGGTTGTTTATTATTCAGAGAGAGCCTCCTGTACCTCAACAGGATCTTATGAAACTTTTGGGCAATCTATCAAATTGCTCAGCAGATGTACGCGTCATAATAATAATAATAAAAAGAAATACGAGTTTTCATATTATAACACATTGTGTTTATTTCTTCAAGATAATTAAATATTAGAGAGCCTATAAGAAAAGAATAGAATAGAAAATATGTTTATTGCCATACACCAATTACATAAGCTTACAAAAAAAATCAATCAGTAGTAAGTTATCAATATAGTTATGCTAAGTGGTATGGCAAAAGGTGCATGTTTCAGCTGAGCTGACACCGAGGTGTGCAGCGCTGTTTTTCGACATGCACCTCTTCCCTGCCATGTATACCTGATATTCGGATATATAAGAAACGTGGACATTGACTAAAGACACCATGACAAAGATGAAGGTGGCGCAGAGAGCGATGGAGCGTGCTGTGCTGGGCATCTCTCTCGACGATAGAGTGAGATTTTCTGAATAAGAATTCAGAAAATAGTAAGAAATCGAAGCGATTTATTCATTGTTTTTGTTATTCTTCTATAGGAGTTGCGAGAGTAGTAGAAAATGATAATGATTATGATTATGCAATATGAAACCTGTAATAAGTCCCCAACAAAATGCTAGGTACAGCTTAAATGGTCACGTAGTTTTGTAGGTGGGGCAAAGCTCCATTGAAATGTGGCAATGTCTTTTAAGACGGGTGTGGGGTAAGATTTATGCAAGATCTGAAGTTTCAAGCTTTTATCAAGAATTCCCGCTACAAGCTCGGAAGTGAACGTGACTGTCGAGCTGCTTCGTCCAGAGTGATGACGCTACGGCGTCTCCTCTGGATGAAACCATTAAGACGCGGCTACCCAGGGTGAAGACGCTACTGCGACTCCCCTGGAGGAAGATAGAAGACTATTGAATATATTGAATTTTCTGTAACATGACATTGGCAAATGACGAACAGTCGAGTCCATTAATAAAATAAATAAATAATAAATTTATATATTTTCTGTCACCATTATAACAAACGATGCTTTTACACTTATTACACCGGGGAATCACGGCAAAAACTTCTTCAAGTCATTCCCCGAGAGTGAAAACCGGAGAATAGCGAGGCAGAATGAGTGGCAGACGATTTATTAAACCGTCGCAAGCGTTTATATTGCTCTGGGATGAGAAACATCGGCTGTGTGCCCTAATATCTGCCATTTATTATGATTGGTGGAATTGAAAAAAAAACGCGGTGATACCGATTTGCATAGATTATTCCGTGGTGTGTGCCTTGTGGCGAGACAGTGACTGTGTGAATCGTTTGCAATCATGTGGTTTGAAAAGCACTCAACATTAATTGACAGGGCATTGCAACATATAGGTAACATAACATAGATAATAATAATATTTAAATACCTACTTACATTAAGGGCCTGACATGAGCCAACTATGTATGTAACGATGGAACCGCGCGGTTTGCAAACCGCGTGGATTCCGCTTGTCTGGGCGTGCTGTAAATGTTAGCACGAATTGATGATAAATTCAGTAAAGTTTTTAAGCAAAAAATTGTAAATACGGATAAATTGTAAAATTGCAAATACTAACATAATAAAAATGAAAAAGACACTGCCACATTTCAATGGAGCTTTGCCCCACCTACAAAACTACGTGACCATTTAAGATGGACCTATAATTTTGTTGGGGACTTATTACAGGTTTCATATTGCATAATCATAATCAGTATCCTTTTCTACTACTCTCGCAACTCCTATAGAAGAATAACAAAAACAATGAATTATTCGCTTCGATTTCTTACTATTTTCTGAATTCTTAATTAGGCTGTTTTTTTCGAATCGCAACTTGTACAAAACTTTATTTTAAACCAATAAATTTAATTTAAAAAAACGGAGATATTTTTACATTTATTCGTTTCTTGTACAACTTGCGGTTGATGATGGGGCAGAATCTGGCAGGGTCATTTGCTTTATGAAATTGTAAATAAATTCTAAAAGTCGAGCAGCAGTTAAGTTCAGAACTTCAACTTGATGGCTATGAGAGGTCTCAGTACACATTTTAGATAGTACAACAAAGATACCAAAAATGCTTGTTGAACTGAGGTCACTGATCTTGATCTTATCATATAAAGCACGTACATCGATAATTCTCATAATCTAATCCTGTTGGAACAATGAACTTTGTTGCTATAAGTTCGGCATTAAAGTAGCGATCGCACCCGACTTCAAATAAGGGAGAAAGTGCTACAAAACTGGCTGTAGAAACTTTGCTCTTTACCTTTTCGCGATATCGTGAAACAATTCGCGCTTTACATTCTAAGTTTTGTAGGGTTGTCACGAGGCAGTAGATCGATATTACGATAAATACAATATAACCAATATAATAAAACTAAACTACTTAAAAATACATTAAAAACTAAACTAAAAATCTACCTAACTAAAAACATTCTAAAAAACTTGGCCCTTTTGGGAGGGTGCCCATCACGCTGGCGGCATTCCCGCGCGGGCTCAGTCTCTGCGCGAGAAAGCCGCCAGCACGAGGGTCACCCGTCGCCTCCCTCAGGCAGTAGATATATTTTAAATAAAGGACTTTCACTAGGAGATAGCTCAAATATCTGGGCAGCACATTGCAGTAAGTGATGTGGAACTACGTAACCAGAGAGGAAGAGCTGTCTCCCAGTACATTGAAAGTACTTCGTGGAGATCTATAGTAACCAGCGACTTCTATATGCATACGAAGATGGCGTTCTAAAATAAAATAGATCTCTATTACAATATATATTATTATTCGGGCTTTTGAAAATGGCGGGAAACGACGGTTGCGAATGTTATTTGATAATTTTCAGTCTACAGTGGTTGTTTTGTGTTTAATATCACGTTAAATTAATCAGAAAATGTCCGCTAATGATAGGATGGTGAAATTGTTGGAGGATTCATGAAGGATCTGAAGTTTGGTGCTATAGTCAAGCAAGAGTCCCACTACGAGCTCAGGACTTAACGTGACTGTCGAGCTGCTTCGTCCAGAGTGATGACGCTACGGCGGCTCCTCTAAATGAAGACATGAAGACGCTGATACCCAGGGTGACGACGCTACGGCGACTCCCTTGGATGAAGATAAGACGATATGATATTATGAATATTCTGTAACAGACATTGACAAATGACGAACAGTCGAGTCTATTAATAAAATAAATAAATAATATATTATTCACCTCACAGCCCTATTAGTTTATCAGTGAGACTCCCGATTCCGGTTCGAGTCTAGTACACGACACTGTGAAGTGTTATGGAACTCAGGGACATGTCCACATGCATACGGCTGTAGCTTTGTAGGGAAATACAGGATAAAGCTACTGGGCCGCGCCTAGGGTACGATTCCGACACTGCTATAAAGCTTATTTATTTATTTTATTAATGGACTCGATAGTTCGTCATTTGCCAATGTCATGTTACAGAAAATTCAATATATTCAATAGTCTTCTATCTTCCTCCAGGAGCGTCGCAGTAGCGTCTTCACCCTGGGTAGCCGCGTCTTCATGTCTTCATCCAGAGGAGTCGCCGTAGCGTCATCACTCTGGACGAAGCAGCTCGACAGTCACGTTCACTCCCGAGCTTGTAGCGGGAACTCTTGATAAAAGCTTGAAACTTCAGATCTTGCATAAATAGTCTAATAACTTCACCGTACTGTCATTCGCGAACATTTTCTGATTAATTTAACGTGATATTAAACACAAAATAGCCCCTGTAGACATTAAAAGGAAAATTATCAAATAATTTTGCAACCGTCGTTTCCCGCCATTTTCAAGAGAACCGCTATAAAACTTGTTTTCTATATGCGATCCGCCCTTGTAGCACGAGTCAGCGTTAGCGATCGGCGCAACGCCGCGGAGCTGTCAAATTGACATTATTACAAGGCGTTAGACATTAGTTTGACAGCTCCGCGGCGTTGCGTCGATCACTGACTCGTGCTGAGGTTTGCAGTCGCGGTTTGAAGTCTGCCGCCCATCTTGGAATCGTACCATAAAGTAACATAAACGTACCATAAGGCGAGAGTTACAAGTGGCAAAAACTTTTCGTTTTTTAAATTATTATTGTGGTGAGATACCCCACAATAATAATTTAAAAAAATTGGAATAATATTGCAGGATTTAATAACAATATATTAAATTAAATTAAACAACAATATATTAAATAGAAAAAGATACGAATACTTTTCAAATTGTTTTATGCCAGCCTTGGTGCTAGTATTCCTAAGTACGACCCTGTGAGTATAACCGCCATTTGTAAGTTGGTAGCCCGATAAGGTTCGGTCGATATGAAACAAGCTGGAGGCGAAGCTACTCAAATATCTTCGCAACCATGGAACAAGAAAAAGCCTATGGAGTAAGGGTGATGCCCTATCAGTGCGCTCTGACGTATGAGAGTGAAAGTGACAACAAGGGCGGAGGCAGATCACCATGCAAACAAAAAATACTTTAGGCTCGTTCCAGAGAGCGCGGCGAAATTTTCTCCTTCATGTTCGCAACGAATATAATCCTATAGACCGCTCTTTAAACATGTAAATCTATCTATAGTATCTAAAATCAGAAGATTTCCATAATTTGAGAGTTGACATGTTTAAAGAGCGGACTATAGGATTATTTTCGTTATAGGTCCCTAGAGTCCCTCTGTTCTGTGCTAACGAAAAAGCAAAAATTTATGTCATACATTTTTTCCATTCTACTAGCTTTAACGACAGTAAATGTCACTTGGACAGTATTTATTTATTTTATTAACGGACTCGACAGTTCGTCATTTGCCAATGTCTTGTTACAAAAAATTCAATATATGTATAATAGTCTTCTATCTTCCTCCAGAGGAGTCACAGTAGCTTCTTCACCCTGGGTAGCCGCGTCTTCATGTCTTCATCCAGAGAAGCCGCCGCAGCGTCATCACTCTGGACGAAGCAACTCGACAGTCACGTTCACTCCCGAGCTTGTAGCAGGACTCTTGACCATAGCGCCAAACTTCAGAACCTGCATGAATTCTTCAATAATTTCACCATACTGTCATTCGCGAACATTTTCTGATTAACTTAACGTGATATTACCTAAACACAAAACAACCACTGTAGACATTAAACTGAAAATTATCAAATAATTTCGCAACCGTCGTATCCCGTCATTTTTAAAAGACCCAGTAAAGTCTAGCCAAGGGTTCCGTCTATTATTTTTCTTTATTAGTGTTTTGTTTTTACCATAAACTTCAAGATACTGGCTCTAACTTCATGTTATTGTGGCTTGTCAAGGTTTACGACTAAGTTTTGGACGTGTGCCAAAATAGTTTCCCCCTGTTCGGTCCACATTAGGTTCGGTAAGACGTTTGGAGGTCAGGAGAGAAGTTTTGTTAGATATACGAGATAATGTACTTACGTAATTTTCTATACAACGTGAGATTTTAGTGGTGGTTTTCCCGTGGCAAAATGATTTGCCCTCAGTCAGTAATGCACACGAAGACAGAGATAAGTGTACAGGGGGCCTCAATAAGGTTGTTTTAACCGACTGTGCAAGAAGGAGGGTTATGTTTTTCGAGTGTATGTATGCATAAATATACACTCGAAAAACGAATGAGGGAGAGGGTGTGTGTGTGTATGTACCTATGTCTAATTCTTTGGCACGCACTACAGCCTAAACGGCTTGGTGGATTTTAACATATGAGGTGTCGTTAGATTCGTCTTGATTGTAGAAGTGACATAGGATATAAAAATTTAATCAAAGCGGCTTAAATTTTTGGCAGTCGCTTTTTTATCTATCTAACAGTGATTACAATAGATACAATATACCTAACGATTATTGCAATATATCAATTGATTTTACACTTTCCTCTGTGTTAGACCGTACTATTGAGTTATAGAGTTAACTTGAAAAATAAAACAGTAAAGTAGTAAAATACGCCATAAACATAAATCAAATCAAATTGAAATTGAAACACATCTCTTTCTAACATAACATTTTTAACGAAGTGTGAAAGTGACAAAACATGGTTTAAGGGAAGTGTGATTAACAACCATAAACACAGACAGATAACGCGTGATCATTAAAGTTGGGGACTAAATACCTACCTACATCATTAATTAAAATAATTGTTAATTATTCAAATCTAAAAGGAAAATACTATAGACCGATAAAACCTGCGATTAAAATGTTATAAATATCCGAAATAATAGAAAGGTGTCAGTCGGCATAATGAATCCACTGTACTTAATAGCTTTTCTGTTCATCGAATTTTCATACTGTCATGGTAAGTTTTACTTTCACTTTAGATTTAGATTACCGCCTTAAGTAGTTGGCAAACTTTTTATTGCATAATCTACTCACGTGATGATAAAAAATTCAACTGAAAATATTTTATTTCATAAAATTAATGTCAAAGTTATAATTTATACAGCTATATTACGGTAAATTATACACAGGGTGTAACGTAAAGGGTATATGAAGCCGAAGGGAGGGTGTTGTTCTACGACTTTTCGATTTTCGCGAATTTATTTTTTTGACTTTTCATACGTTTCGTACTGGTCAGCTGATCGATTTGTATGAGACATTAATTTATTTTTATTTTTTATTCGAAAAGTTGTAGAACAAAAGTTGTTCAGTTATCGATACTGAACTCCCTCCCTTCGGCTTCTTATACCATTTACATATAAATGGATATCCCTCACTTATATTGTTAAAGTCCGTTTCTATATAATAATTTATAGTAATGGCTCACTATAGTTTTAATTCTAAAATACATAATGATATCTAAGGTTACATAGTAATATGCCAAGAAACAGTCGCTCTTTGTTTGTGTAATAATTCATTTGCTCCGCAGTCAGCCCTCACAGTAATGTGGGAATCGTCGGTGGTCATAGAATATCGATAGAAAAGGTGCCATACATGGTATCTCTACGTCTGAATAGTGGCACGTTTCACACGTGTGGTGGCTCTATAATACACGACCAGTATGTGTTGACGGCTGCGCACTGTATTCTTCCGTAAGTACCTTATCTTTCAAAATAAAAAGAAAAAAAATTGTTGGGAATAAAACACAGTACTCATTCCACAACTATATTTACACAATGACGATCATTTACAGTTTTATAAAACGTAAATAACGTGTGTAATTTCACGAGCCGAATCCTGAACCAGAATAACAACCTGGTTGCTAGGTGACGCCGTAGGCGGCGACCAAGGAGGTCGCCACAAATTTAAAAAATTCTAATACACCTGCACAGCACGAGTCGCGTTAGCGATCGACGCTATCTCGACGCAACCCCGCGGAGCTGTCAAGCTAATGTCAAACGCCTTGTAATAATGTCAGTTTGACAGCTCCGCGGCGTTGCGTCGATCGCTAACGCTGACTAGGCTGAAGGGATGTTCTGAAAGTAGATAAATACCTTCTAGCGTTATAGCTTCCCAGTTTATATTATACGGAATAATTTTATTTTATTGTTTATTACTATAGATGGTGTAACGGTAAGGAAAAGTAGTAGGTACAATACTGCACTACCTTCGTTATAAGACTTTTAGATTAAAAAATAAAATATTTATTAATGTCTCTACAAACAAATATATCAAAATGTATGAAAATACAAGATTTTCTCTCCAAAATTGAAATGTACGGTGAATCACAGAGAAAGGTGTAAAGGAGAGTTTTAGAGGATGAGATTTTCTCAAAAACTACTTAATCTATTGCAAAAATTATTTCACTGTTTGATAGATAAAAGTTTTATTTATTTTACAGTTACATAGTTTTCTATGTAACTGTAAAATAATTATTAAATTCGGTCCAGTAATTTTTGAGAAAATCTCAACCTTAATGAGAACCCTTTGTCAACTGTTGTTTAGTTGCCGATACTGAACACCCTCGCTTCGGCTTACTACCCATTTCGTTACACCCTGGACTATGTAGCTTCTATGTGGTAACTATAGTTCACAAGTATGTATGTGTCACCGAATAATTTATGAACAATTTAGCGAGAATATAAACTGCTGAGAATTTGTAAACAGAACAATTCAAATTATAATATATGCGATATTTTGTAAACCCCCGCTTTGGCAACTAAGTTTCGCAACCCGGTTGCGTAGCAAGAATATTACTTATTTCTTTTTTAACAACTGGCTGCGAAACTCTGTTGCCAAAGCGGCCGGAGGGAACCAAACATGTCCTGACGTAAAATTGTGAATTTTTAGCGAATGAGTATAATCGATATTTGTATTTCAGGAATCGTGAATACAGTATCGTCGTTGGAACAGATTTCATTGACGAAGGTGGTGAACACTACAACATATCAAAAATAATAGTCCACGAGAAATACTCAAACAAAACGTTTGATTTCGACATTTGCCTCATCAAGCTGGCATCGACCTTCCATTTTGGACCTAAAGTCGCTAAGATAAATCTACCTGAAGCGGATCAAAAAGCCAAGAAAGGAACAGTTGTCACCGTTACTGGTTGGGGTGTAACTAAGGTTCAATTTTGATCATAGATTTTACTTGTTAAGGTCCGTGCACATTTTGCCGGGCCGCAGCGTGTGTCGGGGCAGAGCGCAAAAATCCGCTCGAATCGCTTTAATACAATTTGTATGAACTATCGCACACTTTGTCAGGCCGCAGCGGCTCGCGTTATTGCGAGGCGGATTTGCGTCCGTGCGATGCGGCCCGCCTCGCCCCCCGGCCCCCGGCACAGTATGCTATAGCAAGCGGATTGGAGTGTACTCGCTCCCGTGTTCATTTTACGATGCCTGGCATTACACTGTATTTAAAATCCGTCAATGCGCTGCAATCCGGCCCGTCATTAATGTGCTAAGTAAGCATTTTGCGCTGCGCTGCAGCCCGCCCCGACACGCTGCGGCCCGGCATAATGTGCGCGAAGCACTGTTCATTTTATCCACTTATTTTTATGTCCCAACTATTGTGACAGACTTTCCCCTTAAATAGAGGGAGCTCGAGATATGATCCACAACTGACCCAGTGGGATTATAAAAAATGCCTTCGACTTTTTCTCAGGCATGCAGGTTTCCTCAATCCTTTACCGTTTTGGGAGCATGAGAAACCTACGTAGATTTTTCTTTTATATAAAAACGAGGATTAATACCGACTTGAAGTTCGAATCTTTACCTCAGAAACGAATTTACAGTGTCCAGTGTCTCAGAAAAAAGTAGTTCATTACTAAATATTCGTAAATGCAGCTAAAAATGTTCATATAGCTATACTGACAGCCAATTATTTCGCTGTTTTGCTAACTAATTTATGCTGCAGTTTGTGTACTTACGCCAGGGAATTAATTAGATGCAGTACCTACTTAAAAACTCTTATACGTTTTTCGAGTGTATTTATGTATTGCTCCCACTTCACTTGGCTATACGTATTTGCGTATTTGTTATACTTGCCATGTGTGGTCGGTATGTGTGACAAAATATTCGTCTAATTTGCCTATTCGATACACAATATGTTGACAAACATATCATTCTCTCACTTCACTTGCATATTGGATGTTTGTCGTATTTGATAATACTTGACGTACCTACATACAAATAAGACGAATATTTTGTCATGAATACCAACCACACATGGCAATTATGACAAATACGCAAATACGAATAGTCAAGTGAAGTGCCACCAGACGTATGTGAGTTTATTTATGTCTAATTCTTTGGTACGCCTTGCAGCCTAAACGGCTTGATGGATTGTAACAAATGATAAATTTTGTATTTAAGGGCCTGCATAGAGCCAACTAGCGCCGCCAATCTTAAAAAAATAATATCTTCCAATATAATCAATTTTATTAAAAAAGCTATTTACGAAATGTTTATCAGGATGAATAACTATTTTTCAATATAGGTACAATTCATGGCATAATTGCGACAAGCTAAGTTGTAGTTAACAAATGTGCCAAAAGCGGCCGTTTTTCGCAATTATGCGAACTACAACTTACCGACATTGAATCACTTTATAAATAAGCATTTAAAAAATAGTATTTATCGTAATAAACATTTCGTAAATAGCTTTTTTAATAAAATTGATTATATTGCAAGATATTTTTTTTTTAAGATTGGCGGCGCTAGTTGGCTCTATGCAGGCCCTTAAATAATTTATACTTGTTATTGTCAACTACCTTAAACGGCAATTAACATTACGACAATGCCTTTTCAGCAAAATGGATCAGTCTCCAATGACCTCCTTCAAGTATCGATACCAATAATATCGTCATCTTCGTGCCAGAGAACCTACATTCGCTTCCTGCGTTATATCAGCCCGAGGATGATGTGTGCTGGAGGCCAGGGGAAGGACTCCTGCCAGGTATAGTATAGAGGGTGGCCTTGAATTCATTCGACAAAATTAAATGTATGGTTAGGCTTGTGACAAACATTAATTCTGCACAGCGTTTAAGTAAATTAAATATTTTGTGGAAAAATAAAAAATAAATGTTTACATTAAATTAAAATTCTAATATATAATATCTAAGTCATCCTATAAAATCATGTCTTTTGTTGGGCAAAAGTGGGCTAAAAAAATCCCGTAGATCCATACATTGTATTTTCATCATTACACTATACCTACAGTAAAACAGGCAAAGTTACTATAGTACGTACGCGTTAAGAAAATAGTGAAAAATGAGCACGTCTATCCACGGTTGACAAATTAGATGACTTAGACAAATGTGCCATAAGAAGGAAAGTTCAATAAAAAAAAATTTCAACTTTCCTTCTTATGGCACATTAATTGTCTAAGTCATCTAATTTGTCAACCGTGGATAGACGTGCTCTTTTTTCACTATTTTCTTAACGCGTACGTACTATAGTAATTACTGGGGAAAAGAATCTTATATATTTGTATGTCAAAAATTTGAGGTCAAAAAGTCGCCTTAATTATTTTTAGTGACTAAGCAGTTATGTTCAAAGGTACCTACTTCATTATTTCACAGGGTGACAGCGGTGGTCCTTTAATTCTGGACAACGTGCAAATGGGAGTGACGTCTTTCGGCGTCGGCTGTGGGGAGTTGCCAGGGGTATACACAAAAATACCTGCACTTATGCCTTGGATAAAACAAAATATTGAACTTAATTAAATGAACTCTTCAACAGAGTCCTATGCTTTTGATTTTCATTTAGGTACTTATCATCGGTTCACCGTGATGTGACCAAGCTACCAAATTCACGCACTAATTTCTCTACTTAAAGATGGTCTGGAATATATCGCTTTCAGCGATAATACAGCCAAATGTGATGCAAATCGTTTAAACGCGTACTTCTTTGTTAGTTACTTTTGTAATAATGAATATTTATTAATTATCTTATCTGAAATATGGGTCTTTACCGAGGGACAACATTGAGCATCCTTTGCCTCGCCATGTACCTAACCACTCACTCTGTCAATAATTTTTAGTCATTTGTTTTATTAGAATTAAAAACTACATATTTACAAAACTGTGTGAAGGAAGGGTAAGGTCAGCAGTGCAATTACGGGGACACACAGACCACTTACCCCATATACGCGCGCCGAGGGCGCACGGTCTGCCCGCACATGAGCGCAAAATTGCTTCGCGACACGTGTAACCTAGAGATATTATCGACATGGACGCATCTCTTTAATACGGCACCCTTGTCCCCCGCTTCGTATCAGATCATCGATGACAGAATTTTTCGCTTGCACATGATAATGCCAGATTCTGACCCACCATCAACCGCATGATGAACAAGATAACGAATAAATGTAAAAATATATCCGTTTTTTTATTAAAATTATTGGTTTAAAATAAAGTTTTGTACAACATGTGAGTCGAAAAAAAAGCTTAATTAAGAATTCAGAAAATAGTAAGAAATCGAAGCGAATTATTATACGAACAAAATAATATACGAGCTTAAATGGTCACGTAGGTGACCAAAGGTGGGGCAAAGCTCCATTGAAATGTGGCAATGTCATTTCTACCGATTTCATGTCTATTGGGTATGTATGTACGGGCACACGTGGAGTTATGTAATTAGTCCTCAATGAATATTTACTATTAAGTGCCCCATTACCTTTTATTAGCTTCTTAGCTTACTTGTCATTTGATATTAACAAAATAAAAAGTATATAAATCAAGTCTCATAAGAGAGGCTTTGGTGCCTGAGACCTAGATTATACTTTAGAGCACTGAGTCAACGGAGTAAGTATTTATAACCAGACCTAAAAGGCATATTTTGGGAAAATATTTATGTAGGTACAGAAAGAAACCCATTATTAAATCATCACATAATTTCAATGGGCCTTTAATTAACTTTTCGTTGGTTCATCAAGCCCCGACCTGCTACGAAAAGCTTCACACTTTTTCAAATACCTTTTTCTTTGAAACACCCTTGTAATAATTTTAGCCGGAGGCACTCTTTTCTACTTTACAAATAATAATGGCTGCCAAGTACAGAGGTTTCGCTTTAGGGCACCTTGTTAGTAACTTTTTATTACGATGTTTTAATAGATCTTATAAAGGATATTTCGGCCACACAGTGCGCAGAGGGGACGAAAATTTGGAGAAACTGATCGTGGTTGGGAACACCGAAGGCAAAAAATCGCGGGGTCGTTCACCAACAAGATGGACCGATCAAGTGAAAGAATCTCTTTATTTTTCTATTTATTCTTCTTGCATTTCTAGCTCTACTATTTAAAATTCTTAATTTCCCTAAATAGTTGGTTGCCTGGAAGAGATCGCTTTTAGCGATAAGGCCGCCAAAATTGTACATTATGTCTGTATTATTCTGTAATCTTTTTCTGTAATTGTTCTGTTTTATGTACAATAAAGTGTATTTGAATTGCATTGAATTGAAGAATCTTCGTCCTCCAAATTCTACACGATCGTAAGAGACGCGCTGGACAGGAACCGGTGGAGACAAATCATCCGCTCCAGATGCAAACCTGATGCTGACCACGATCCTCAGATATGAGGGACCGACCACAGAGAGAGATATAAATAACTACTTATATAACTACATCAAAGCAAAATCTTTAAAAAAATATGAGCTCATTTTTATTAAATTGAAAGTAAATCGTACATACATCATCATCATCAGTCTATTTATATTGCCCCACTGCTCGGGCATAGACCTTCCCTTACATCGAGAGATTTCACATGCCTTAGAATTTTTCTTCTTTTACGGCGTGCAGGTTTCATCACGATGTTTTCCTTCACCGTTTTGAGAGCCGAGTGCTCTCAAAACGGTGAAACCTGTAAGTTTTTCCGTCGAAAAAAAGAGGATAACTCATTGATACATGGCTGCCCTGGCTGGAAATCGAACCTGGGACCTCCGTATCGCAAGTTCATTGACCCAACCACTGAGCCACCGAGCTCACCTCGATCAAATCGTACATTATTACTGAATAAATACTCAATATCTTAAACTAACAAAGAAAGATTTTACTTATTATTAAATTTTAAAATGACATACGTGCTATGTCTTATGAATGCGTGTTCTGTCGTAACAGTCCGTACCCTGCCTTATATTCCGTGCCCTGTCTCTTATACCCCGTGCCCTGTCTCTTATACCCTGTGCCCTGTCCCTTATACCCCGTGCCATGTCTCTTATACTCCGTGCCCTGTATCTTATACTCCGTGCCCTGTCTCTTATATTCCGTGTTCTGTCTCTTATACTCCGTGTCCTATCTTATACTCCGTATACAGTCTTATAATATATTTATGTCCTCTCTTAGATATACTCCATATCCATACTCTTCCATTATTACTTAATATACATAAAAAATGTTCGTGAATATCTAGATAAACCGAACAGGCTTGCCTTTGAATTTTTAGACGTAAAAGCTTTTATACGTGAAAGCGTTTTATTCGATCGAAAAAGTACAAACCACGTGCCACTTAACGTTATCAAGATGGACGTGAGTGAGGAAATGCGTTGTGTACGTGACTGCTCTTCATTATAAGAGTATAGGGAGGTGAATTATACATAGATTATGTACATAAACTCACGCCTGTAGCCGTGAGGGTAGGTAGCTAGAGACGATATACTGCTTGCATCTGCTGCGACCCTGGTACACAAAATCGATGTTCGGTTTCTACAGTAGATCGATTTTTGAAATATCCCCAGTTTCTATATAAATTGCTGAAAACACACCCACACTATAGTCATTATTCTACATTATACTCTATCATAATATCAATATAATATAATATTCAGATCTCAGAATTCGTAACTTAAAAAATTTAAGAATTTTTTTGTCGAAATCGACTGAATAAAATACCTAGACTACGTGTGGATGTGGACCTAATTTAACCTATTTCTAAAAATAAATGAATATGACCTAATATTACCCTATCTGTCTTAATATTATTGATTGATCTATTGTATAATGATTGTACTAATTGCTATACCGACAAGGTCTGAATAGTATCATAATATATACTATGATACTATTCAAACAACTTGCATCTTGTTAACCTACTCATAGACAACTTATGGTACCGGACAATAACGCTCAATCTTTTTTTTTATTTGTATGTTTGTTTGATATTTTTACTCTCTAGCTTATAAGGTTTTCATATCAAGTATTTATTTGCGAATACCTATTACTGACTGCGTTGAAAATTGTTTTTGTAAATCATCGACTGTACTTTACAGCTGTTGGTATTCCGAAAATGTAAAATAAAATAAATAATAAAATAGTTTGGGCAATGAATAAATGAATTATGAATTATGTTTCTTGAGTAAAACTTCAAAATACATATGCTACTTTTCCGGGGTACGATTCGTTCACGGGCGAAATCCTGTTTACAAATGTTCCCGCAATTGTAGATATCATAAATTCCATTTCGCAAGCGTCAACACGCGCCCCTAATGTCTTTTCGGTGTTTTTCCACGTTCGATATAACTTTTTGCACAAAACTACTTACCGCGAGACGTTCCTACTTAAGTATCCCTCGGGGACGTAATTCCCTGAAATAGGATAACTTATAGGAATAAGTGAGTAAGTCTCTAGATAGTTTGAGTATTGGTAGAGACTTAAGGGCCGCCAATCTTGAAAAAATAATATCTTCCAATTTTATTAAAAAACTATGTACACTATCTTTATTAGGATGAATATTTTTTTTTCAATACGTGGCATAATTGCGACAAGCTAAGTTGTAGTTCACAAATGTGCCAAAAACGGCCGTTTTTCGCAATTATGCGAACTACAACTTACCGAAATTGAATGACGTTATAAATAAGCATTTAAAAAATAGTAGGTATTTATCGTAATAAACATTTTGTAAATAACTTTTTTAATAAAATTGATTATATTGAAAGATATTATTTTTTCAAGATTGGCTGCGCTTGTTGGCTCATAGAAGGCTCTTAATAGAGCCTCAACGCGGATTAAAAAAAATATATCCCGTAGCGAGAAAAATTGCTGAACGGCTGAGCGGTATTCAGCAAAAATCCTTAAACCGCAACCTAACTTTAAATCATGTTTATCTTTACGGACATAAGTTTTATTTCAGGGGCAAGGGATAAGTATGAATTTATCCTTAAGATTTCAGTATCGTGATACTTATATTAGTTATGAAAATCAGTGTAACTACAGCATTACTTTACATAGTATGATATCTCTGTGATTAATGATTGGACATTAGACTTTCAGTCCCACGTTCAGTTAATGAGGTTTTCACGGTATGTTGAATGCTTTCTCAATACTGGAGGAACCATTGATAAGGAAACTTAATTGAGAATAAAAGATCTAAGGTTATAGGCTAGTTGACCCAAAAATCGGGCATCCCTAAAATCCCGGAGTGACGTCACGAACCTCGCGAAAATGGCCGACAAACTTTTCGATGCGTCGGAAAAAAGCGAGTAAATATTTTTATTTCAATTTAATTTTTTTAGTCATCTTCTACTTTTACGTAATAAAAGTGATATATTTGGGATCCTAATGTGAAATACTATATGAAATAAATATTGTTTTATTGAATTTCGATATGAGTCAACTAGCTTATTGTGCTATGCGCTCATTGTAAGGGGTAGCCCACATAATGGGCCATGGAATGTTACAACAGTTTAATAACTAGGCTGTTGAATGTTGAAACTTGACAAAGTCGAGCAAAGAATTCTTGAGGCTTCCCTAAAACATGCATGTAGTGCCAACCCAAAGAAAAGCTTGACGTCATGTTACGTGATGTCGTGATCGTGAAGGGTGACCATGGATGGGTGTTGACAGTTAGTTAGATGGATGGATTGTCAGGAAGATATAATACTGAAGTGAATGTTGAGTATAGACTTTATTGTATGTCATCTTTATTTTAAAATAAACTTTGGACTTCTATATTTTGGATACATATCACAATAGTAACAAATTCTAGCGAGATGAATCTTAAAACTAATTTAAAAAAAAAAATACAGCGGGCCATCTCTCCCGTAGCGTCCGGGTGAGTTGGCCATATGAGTAGGGGAGAGATGACCAGTACTTAATTGTATACTTTGTCATCTTCTTTATTGTCGTCTTTGTCTGATACATCACACAAAACCAATTCGGCATCTTCTTCACTACTGTCAGATATTCTCCTAATTGACTTTCGCTTCCTCGCCGTACTCGGTTTTTTTTCCGACTGACTAGGTTCTATCTTACTTTATTTTTTATTTTTTGGTCTTTAAATCTTTTTTTCTCTTTTACACACCTCCTTTTATTTATTTATTTTTATTAATGGACTCGACAGTTCGTCATTTGCCAATGTCACGTTACAGAAAATTCATTGTATACTAGTCTTCTATCTTCCTCCAGGGGAGTCGCCGTAGCGTCATCACCCTGGGTAGCCGCGTCTTCTTGTCTTCATCCACAGGAGACGCCGTAGCGTCAATCACTGTGGATGAAGCAGCTCGACAGTCACGTTCACTCCCGAGCTCGTAGTGGGAATCTTGACCATGGCGCCAAACTTCAGATCCTGCTTGAATTCTTCAATAATTTCACCATACTGTCATTCGCGAACATTTTCTGATTAATTTAACGTGATATTAAACACAAAACACCCACTGTAGACATTAAATTGTAAATTATTAAATAATTTCGCAACCGTCGTTTCCCGCCATTTTCAAAAAGCCCACACACCTCCTTGTTTCAATTTGTACATCAGATGTCAGTAGTTCATACATAATAGAAAACACAATAAAAAATAAAGTGTATCAGGGTTAGATGGACATATGGCCATCATACACCTACTATACATGGCCATCTCTCCTAATTACCCGGGACAGATGGCCATACCTATAATGTAAACAAGTAGAAACAATTCATATGAAATTTTGAGGTTATAACACGACACCGTTCATGAACTATGCATAAAATACATAAAAACCCTTTATTTTCACAAAATCTTATCACCACGATATAAAACATAAACCATCTAAAAATATTTAGTAGTATACGGAACAAATTAGAAGGATTTTACTCACTTTTCGTATTTTTTTCGCCAAAAAATTCCTGTGACGTTGCACTTAGGCACTATGTGATGCGAACTGAGCGCTAACAGACGACATCTGGTGATAAATTTCCGAAATATTTCGGTGGGCCATCTATCCCGTATGGCCATCTCCCCCGGACTTACCCTATATATTTTTATTTCAATTTAATTTTTTTACTCATCTTCTACTTTTATGTAATAAAAGTGATATATTTGGGATCCTAATGTAAAATACTATATGAAATAAATATTGTTTTATTGAATTTCGATATGAGTTAACTAGCCTATTGTGCATGCGCTCATTGTAAGGGGTAGCCCACATAATGGGCCATGGAATGTTACAACAGTTTAATAACTAGGCTGTTGAATGTTGAAACTTGACAAAGTCGAGCAAAGAATTCTTGAGGCTTCCCTAAAACATGCATGTAGTGCCAACCCAAAGAAAAGCTTGACGTCATGTTACGTGATGTCGTGATCGTGAAGGGTGACCATGGATGGGAGTTGACAGTTAGATGGATGGATTGTCAGGAAGATATAATACTGAAGTGAATGTTTTATCTTTGAAATGAAATGGTTTTGTCTGGATTTTTGTTGTGATGTAAGTAAGTACTTAATTCGTTTATTTCGCAACAGCCACATACATTAGCTAACAATCTAAAACACAATATAAACTAAGGCGCGTATTCATAAACGTGATTAAAAGTTACGCCACCGTTTAGGCCCTTGTCCCTTTCTATCTTAACCTTTTTTAACGAAGTGTGAAAGGGATAGCAACACGATTTAAGGGAAGTGAGGTTTACCTAGGTTTATGAATAACTAGCAATACTTATAACTTATGTGGTGCCGTTGCGAAAAAGGCTCTCCGGTTAATATTGTCGACAGGATAACTGACCTATTGTACGGAGTCTGGTACGGTCTATCTAAGACAGACTTAAGTTTATTATAGTCATTAAGGTTGAGTTCTCAAAAAGGAAGTAAATACATATTGACTGATTTTTAAAATTACATAGTGTATGTGTATCTACTCAAAACTATGACCAGCGGGGTTACTCTCACCTCTTATAGCGATCCAGTTTAGGTTCCTAAACTGAACCGAATCGCTATTTGCTACAATGACGTTTGACGTCATTGTAGCAAATTGTCAGTTTAGGAACCTAAACTGGATCGCTATAAGAGGTGAGTGTAACGCCGCAGACGACAGCAGATCAATGGTAACACTTTGAACTTTGGAACGTTCTTATTATTTCCGTAGTAAGGCTTGAAATCGTATTGCAAGTGTTACCATTGATCTGCTGTCGACCATACCAGTAAAACAATTTTTACAATCTGCCAAGTATTTCTTGAGAAAATCCAAACTAGAGATTCATGTACTTATACTAGTAAATAAGTACTTTAATCTGTTTCGTCCGCTAATTCCATGAAAATAGAATACCTATCTCTGTTCAACATAGTTACACTAATCTCATTTTCAACTAAAAGCGTGGTCCCCACTAAACCACACAATAAACCCGCAAGTTTATTTTCGTCGCTTTCGTAGCGAGTGCTTCGTGCCATCGCACCGTCGTCGCTCGCAAAATGTGAACGTGGACTGCACACGGAATTGGCTCACAGATTCTACTTAATATTCGAATATACATAATTAAAGTGATTCTGGAGCCCATATTTTGTAGAAGTAAAGTTTCACGGTTTTTAAAAACTCGCGGTCCTTTGAAGATGGTACAGTCGAAGACAGACAGAGAGAGAGAGGGAGAGGGAGGGAGGGAGGGAGGGACGGACGGACGGACGGACGGACGGACGGACGGACGGACGGACGGACGGACGGACGGATGGATGGATGGATGGATGGATAGATAGATAGATAGATAAACACTTTATTGCACAAAGAAGCATATACATAGAAAACAGAGAGTAAAAAATTTGTACAAAGGCGGCCTTATCGCTCAGAGCGATTTCTTCCAGGCAACCGAGGTCAATGGAAATTAACAAAAAATAAACGGCAGTGTATTGCATTGCAAAATAAATAAAGAATAAGAAGAAATAAGAAGCACATACACCAATATAAATAATAAAGTATGATACCTACACATACAAACAATATGTACTTACTTGAGATACGTATACAGAGGGCCTCAATAAGGTTGGAATTTTCTCAAAAATTACTTGACCGAATTTAATAAGTATTTTACAGTAACATAGTTTTAACTTTTATCTATCTAACAGTGAAAGAATTTTGCAATAGGTCAAGTAGTTTTTGAGAAAATCTCAACCTTAAAAACTCTACTGTACACCTATCTTTGTCTTCGACCGTACCAACGCGTAGAGGGGGCTAATAATAAATAATGGGTTTTGTAATGCATCTAGCGGGATCCATCTCGAGCCCATCAAATGCACTCAATGACAGATCCCGTCAGGTGCATAACTGCATCTATATTCAACACGCAACCGATACCATTTCATAATAGCTGAACTTTAATTGCGGATATACCACTTACCCCATAGACATGAAATCGGTACAAATTTGCAAACGAAAAATTCAGTCAAACAATGAGCGTAATAGGCGAAGCGGGGGGCAAGGGGCGCCATATTAAATCCGTGTCGATATCTCAAGGTTATGCGTGTCGCTAAGCAATTTTGCGCTCATGTGCTGGCGCCCTCCTGTTATAGGTCTATGGGGTAAGTGGTCTGTGGCGGATATTGATGTTATTTATTTATTTATTTATTTGTAACAAATCTATTTATTAATTAAACGGCGTATTATATTTACTCTTCCGCCATTGGTTTATAAATCGTTAATTTTCTTTATCGTCATCAATCTATTTATATGTCCTGCTCGGGCACAGACCTTTCCTTACATCGAGGGAGCTTGGGCCATGATCCACCACGCGGTTCACATGTCTTAGATTTTTTCTTCTTCTACGCTACGGCAAGGAGATTTCATCACGATGTTTTCCTTCACCGTTTTGAGAGCACTCGGTAAATGTACGTAAGTTTATCCGTCGAAAAAACCGAGGATAACTCATTGGTACCTGGCTGCCCTGGCTACCTGGTCTCCATATTGCAAGTCCATTGACACAACCACTGAGCCACCCAACTCTTTCTGCTCGAATTTTCGTTATGGCAAGTTTATTTATTGGAACACCAACAGATTACCTACATGTAAGCGCACATATGGAAACAATATAAATTATGTTCTAACATGCAACCCAATTATAGGTGAACACACCATTCACTTTAATAATACTAGTACAATTTGGAAAATAACAGTAAGTCTATTTTAAACTAGCGGGTACAGCTACAGCATAACTTCGTTTGCGTAGAGGAGGAGGATGGAGGAGATCAGGAGGCAGATCTTCCTCTCTTGATCTTTGTTTCCATATCACATACCGCCATGGCTTATAGCCTATAAGCTGTCCGGATATTTCAGCTATCTCCTAGTGAAACTCCCATCAAAATCCCTTAAGTAGTTATGGCGTGATACTTGCACAAAGTCACAGACAAACAGACAAAAATTCTAAAAATTAGTGTTTTGGCATCAGTATCGATCCTAAAACACATTACAATTATTCTTTTCAAAAAATATCCAATGTACAGACACAACTTTTTTAGTCTTATTATATGTATAGAAGATAAGTTATTGAGAAGAGGACTGTATCTTTGACTTATAGTTGAAAAGAGAGTCATGGTTAATGTCAAGATTGGTTTTGCTATTATTGGTAGGTATTGGAAGTTATAAATAACGAACTCTGTGTCCTATATACCTACCTCTCTAATGACGTAAGTACGTAACAGATTACATTGTTATCACGCCACACAGGAAAGCCTACACGAGCTCACAGCGAGTACGTACCCTAATTAACTGTCCTATTATTATATTAGACGAGGCTTGGTAACAGTAGATTGGAGAGACTCGGGCGAATATGTGTAGCGAATATTATTTTATAACTACAACTTCTATATACAACGAATGATTAATATTGTTAATTAATTATTAAAAACACACAAAGGCAAAACGACTAACTGCTTTTTCGACATAAAGCACGAAGTACACGGTAAGCTGACCAAGGTGACCTTGCTGGTTTCCGACCGTGTAAACAGTGCTTACTCTTGATCAACTAATTGATTACCTATTTGTTCAACTAATTTCTATTTTATTTTCTAACATTCGCACATCACTAGCGAGTACCTACCTAGACACAGGGGATTGGTGTATTTTTAAATCTATACTGGCCACTAAGGGTGCAACAAAATCCCACCTATCCTGAAAGCTGTAGCTACGGGGTGTAAGTGCAAGCGAACTTAAGAGAAGACTATTTTTTAAATGCTTATTATATAACGTGATTCAATTTCGGTAAGTTGTAGTTCGCATAATTGCGAAAAACAGCCGTTTTTGGCACATTTGTGAACTACAACTTAGCTTGTCGCAATTATGCCACGTATTGTATATTGAAAAATAGTTTCCTCCTAATAAACATTTTGTAAATAGCTTTTTTAATAAAATTTATTAAATTGGAAGATATTATTTTTTCAAGATTTGCGGCGCTAGTTGGCTCAGGGAAGTCAGAAAGTCATTAATTCATGGTAAATTACAGGCAACTAAAACGTTCATCGTCCAAGATAATACTAAAAAAGAGAAATGTTTTCAGAAATTAATTGCAAAAATATCCATAAATGAATACCTAGTGTATTTCGACGGAAAATGTTCCAGGAATTAATTGCTAGTTTTCAGCCGCGTGAGCTATAAAACCCAGCCTCCGAGAATGGCGATGCAATTACGAACTCTCCCGCTAGCCAGGAGACTATTAAAATGTTCATTTCAGGTTTCAGGTCGGAGCGTGCAAGCCTCCATAGGTCCACTTAACTCACTGTACCTCTTGCTTTTTAATTCTAGTCTTTTCTATTTTGAATAAAAAAAATCTGACTGCACTTAAAATTTAAAATTTCGGCTTAGGTGTCAACTCACCCTCCAAAAATCTCACCCATGGGTGCGAAGCAACCTTTTAAAATTGTTAGTGGTCGATTCACCCAGTACCTGGGTGAGTTGACTACTTCTAAAATGTGAGGTGGTCAACTAACCCCGCTCCAAAGGTTACGTTTATGGAGATATCAAATTATACTATTTATTTATTCGGAATTCGGAATCAAATGGATTTATTATTGTCCACATCTATACCAGTTTTAACTGTCAAAAATAACAAGAACTGTCAAAAATTACAAGAACTGTAAAAATTGCAAGAACTGTCAAAAACGACAAGAACTGTCAAAAATTACAAGAACTGTCAAAAATGACCAGAACTGTCAAAAATTACAAGAACTGTCAAGAACTGTAAAAATTACAAGAACTGTAAAAAATTACAAGAACTGTAAAAAATTACAAGTACTGTCAAAAATTACAAGAACTGTCAAAAATGACAAGAACTGTCAAAAATGATAAGAACTGTCAAAAATGACAAGAATAATAATTGTCAAAAATTACAAGAACTGTCAAGAACCATCAAGAATTCGGAGTATAATTTATTATAGTCTTACTAGCAGCGTACGCAAGCTGGAATCACTACAATAATCCTTTTAATTGGTATAAATGACGAAGTCTTAATTGCACATAAAATACTTCTGCTCACTCCCCGCTTCGCTCAAAAGTTCGAGTAACAATTAAACAAGAAAATTCGAAATGAGAAATGAAAATTGCAAAACCTGCACAAAAATAGTCAACGGAACTGCAATTATGAACTGTCGCTTCCAAAAGACAATTAAAACGTCCATTTCAGTTTCAGCTGCAAATGTGCCGCAAGCTACAGTCACTGGAGACAAGTAGGTAGTCATAGGCATTATAAGATAACTATATTATGGTCTACGTAACTTTACGGCAGAGATTATTAATAATGAGCACATGTATACATCTTAAGCAATAAATATATTGGGTAGTAGCTGTACCCCGCAACTTCGTTTGCGTAGAGGAAGAGGATGGAGGAGATCAGGAGGCAGATCTTCCTCTCTTTATCCTTGTTTCCACATCACATACCGCCATGGCTTATAGCCTATGAGCTGTACGGATATTTCAGCTATCTTCTAGTGAAACTCCCACCAAAATCCCTTCAGTAGTTATGGCGTGATACTTGCACAAAGTCACAGACAAACAGACAAAAATTCTAAAAATTTGTGTTTTGGCATCTGTATCGATCCTAAAACACATTACAATTATTCTTTTCAAAAAATATCCAATGTATCAGACACAACTTTTTTACAGTCTTATTATATGTATAGATACATTGAGATTCGTAAACAGTTTTGAGTATGAAAACTACTACTTTTAGAAACGTCAAAAATGGTAGTGATTCAGGGGAACCCCCCAATTGCAAGGCCTTTTAGGCGCTCAAGTCTCTCACCCCATTATCATGTTTTTAAAAATTGTATTGGAACCTTTTCGACCCCTGTCTAGCCCAGAATTTTCCAACGGGTTGCTATGATAACTTATATGCAGTAACACCTCTCCATCTCCCCAATCTAAATTGAAATCAGAAGCGTGAATAGCGAAAAGCTAGCTTTAACTTGACAACTTGACAAATACAAATGGCATGTTCTCAACATACGAATGTCGATTCATTTTACGTGGATAGCATGCATTGAGTATTGACATCTGACATCGGGGTTACTTATGCCGATGCCACATCACAGAGGCAATTCTGAAGACACGATCGAGTTTTTTTTCATAAAACCCGCTTTTCATTTTATTTTATCTAACTTGGGGAATTAAATACTATCTGGAGTTGATGGAAGGGTGCAGGATATGCAGAGATAAGCCGAGGAGAACGTACGATCTAAGACATATAAAAGTATACTTACAGTCATTTGATTTTTACTCTCTACTATACATACAAACCGACGAGCCTGCATGTATAGATTAATGAATGTGGAGGAAGCGAGAGTTGTGTGACAGGGTCGCAACAGATGGAGTCCATCGTCTCTGTCTACTACTACTGTAAAGAGATGTTGATGTATGTATGTATGTATGTATCTGGAGTTGAATCTACACATATACATATTATAATAAAATCGTAGAATGACTGTGTTTATTCACGCAATATCACACCAAAACTACTGGAAGGATTTTCATGCTAGGTATATTCACTGAAAGATATTTTAATCTAAGTATTATTTGCTCGCGCCAGAGATTCTAAGGCCGATAAATTGTCATTATCATAACTGTGTATGATTATTTAATTTGAGTGGTGGTTGAGTTAGGTATTACAACTGTCATATTAATACATTTTTGCGAGCGAGCTCAAGTTGAGTTCGTACTCAATACTCTCTATGACAATCGAGCTAAGATCTTTTACAATTCCAATAGGACCCATCGTTTCCAAATCATCCCTCATTCAGCAGAAGCTTTTATTTATGCCTCGAGGCGAAACAGGCAAAATTTCTGGAAACATTCCATCTAAGGCAACTTGGCATGATATTTAAATTTCCAGCACTGAATGTTGGCAGAGGCAGGCACTCGTTGAGATTGGTTGCACTTGTTAAAAATTCTGTTGGAAGTGAAATATAGCCTAGTGAAATATATATTTATGAAAGCACTGAAAAATAGGGGCATGTGCTTTTGATAATAAGTAGGTCGAAAAAGGATAGAGAAGCAGCAGGGTTACTCTCACCCATGGGCGTACCCAGGTAGGGGTATCTGTAGTAAAATAATTTGAAGATTCGGTAGATTAGTTTTTGATAAAATCGTAACGTAATTAAGATTAAGATGACATAGCCCCTGTATACTTTTCTTTAGAATTAAAACTAGAGTGAGGCATGACTATGTCTTCATTGTGTGTGATGAACTTTAGGCCGTAGGTACCTAACTCATATTCCTCATATTACTCTTATTTTTCTTATTATTTATTGTATTATTATTTATATAAATATAATATATATATTCCTGCTCTTTGTAAATACCATTTGTTTTTCAATTATTTTTCATTTTATTCTTCTTGTATTTCTACCTCTACCTCTTTCACTTTACTATATTAAATTCCATCAACAGGTGGTTGCCTGGAAGAAATCGCTTTTAGCGATAAGGCCGCCAAAATTGTACATATTGTTTTGTATTTCTGTATTGTAATTGTTTGTGTCTTTTATGTACAATAAAGTGTATTTGAATTTGAATTTTGAATTCCTCCTCCTCCTTGCGTCGTATTCCTCATAGCTGAGGGTCTTGACCCCTCTGGATCATCTTTTCTCTGATCGGACCAACGTATTGGGCTTCGTCCGCGAGGCCTCCTTCCTACCTTGCCAGTCACCATTAATCTATCAAGGTTGTCGCCACTCTTCCTGGCAATGTGACCGAAGTATTCCAGAATCCTTTTGAGACAGATGGTTGACAGTCTCGTCGTTATCCTAAGCTCCTTGAGGATGGATACATTTGTACGATGCGCTGTCCAGGCTAACTCATATTAAAACACCCTATAGATACTTGTATAATCAAAAAGGAGAACTATATTAAATGAAACTCTGTGTCACAAAACAGTCAAACACACGGTAACAATTACGATCGGTAGTTCAGTAAACTATATTAAAACTTTCGGGTTGGACCCAATTGGGTCCCGAACCCTAGTTAGGAAATTACTAAACTAGTGCGTACAGTCGACCACAATAGTTTATACAAGACCACAGTCTTTGCGAACATTTATTGACGCATTCGTCTATGTTGTGATGTCTACTGTATTTATAAAGACGAAAAAGTTATTACGGGAATACGAACCTTCAAAGTCTTCACGCCTCGTCCAAGGAAGTATTTCTGTCTGTCTTTGTCTATCACGGCATAATTGACAGGTACTGTCTATTCCATATAGATTATACAGGGTGGCCTAGAATTCATTCGACATAATTAAATAGATAACACAAGTGGTGCACCGAGGTGAACCACGGGCAATAACCCGGATGGTATGCTTGTGATATTAATTCTGCACAGTGTTTAATTAAATTAAACAATATTGTGGAAAATATTTTTTTTTACAATAAATTCAACTAAGTATCAAAAAAATAATAATTTGATGTGCATCGTTACTGTGCTTTGGAGTTTTTCACATTTTAAGGTATTTTTAATTTTTTGGAACGAGTTCTTTCACTGGAATTTGACATAATGGTCATTTTGAGACTTGTGGCGTACCTACTTAGTTCAATTTTTTTCTGGAGTTTTGATTGACTAAAAAGCTTACCAATTTAATATTTATCATGAGTACAACCCCCAGTTTCACTTTGTCGAACGAATACAAGGACATCCTGTAGTTATAGCTTCGTCATCGAATGTAGATGGACCGATAAGTTATAAGAAGCAGAAGTCCTACCAATAAATACAATACAGGGTGTAACGGAAAATAATAGTAAACCGAAGAGTTCAGTATTGGTAACTAAATAAAGTTGTAAGATTTTTCAAATAAAAAGAAAAACAGAGCCTCATATTACCGATCGAAAATCGAACAGTTTTAGCTTTTCAGTTTCTATACCGTTTCCATTTCATCCTGTTATATTATCCGCATTTTAAAGTTCCACTGTTATTATAAACTCCACAATGTCAGACCTTATTCCTGATTTCAGTCGTACTATTAAATATTTATACTTACGTCAACCCACAACTATTTATAAATCCGTGGTCATACTTTCCGCCTAAAATGGGTTTCAGCTTTGAAATATTAAACGATACTATAAAGGCAAACTTTTAAAATTAAATTAAAAACTTTTGCAAAACTTTTTAATGAAGCCGACACGACACCGACGCTCATTTTGCAGAACCTTTGACAGTTACTAAAGTTGGGAGCCTGCCATTGGATAACTTCTTTTTCGTATTAATTAAAACTCATCTTCATCGACAGGACTTTGTACCTACCATCTGTTTCAAGCCAAGAGATTACATCCTCAAAATACTTTAAAATTTAAATTAATTTAAGTAACAAAAAAAAAGACTGTTAAAAATTTAAGCCGCTTTGATTAAATTTTTATAGCCTAGTCAGTCCTACAATCAAGACGAATCTAACGACACCTCATGTTAAAATCCATCAAGCCGCTTAGGCTGTAGAGCGTGCCAAAGAATTAGACATACGTACATACACTCAAAAAACATAACCCTCCTAAGAAGGAGAGAGCAAGAGCGCAGTCGGGTAGAAATATTGCTTCGCTTACCCTATCTATTTACAGGGTGACAGGTGATCAGATTAACGTTGATTAAAACCGCAGCTTGTATAGAGAGGAACAATTTTAAGGATATTCCACGGAAGCTGATTGATTGATATGTTACCTAATCAAAAGATTACAAGTAGTTAGTTTTTAAATTTTAATTATCTGATTAAATTTTAACTTTATCAAAAGATAAACTTAAGCACTTACCTATAAAATATTGATTATTTTCGCAAATATTTTGAATATGCTTTGAATTTTGACACAGAGGAAATTTAAAATTTTCATAAAAGAAACACTTGTACGTATTACAGAATAGATGATTATTTAAACGATGTGCTATTCAAAGTGCCACCTTTTCTCCTCAGCATGCCTCAAGGTGCCCTTTTCCTTGCAAAGTGGTGATAATGTAATCTCTCAAAAAATTTACGTACAAAAATGTACGCAACGTGCTTACTTGCAATAAAGAGATATGTTGGTATATACAACAATTATCTCATCGTCAGTTAGCCTAATTTCGTCCTTCATCCATCAATCAACAGAAATTGTAAGAGTTACCTCGTTAGCCGAACTCAAAGTTCAACTCAGGATGCCTTCTTGTCACCCTAACTTTTAATGGCTTCGGAGCTTCAGGGCAACACTGGTAAACAATCGCCAATTGTAAAAGCAGGAGTTAACGACAAGCTTGTAATTTGGCGAAAGTTAACGTTTATTGTCAAGTTTTAATTAAGGACATTACCAGGGTACAGTCGAAGACAGAGATAAGTATACAGGGGGCCTCAATAAGGTTGAGATTTTCTCAAAAACTACTGGACCGAATTTAATAATTATTTTACAGTTACATTGTTTAAATTTTTATCTATCAAGCAGTGAAAGAATTTCTGTAATAGGTCAAGTAGTTTTTGAGAAAATGTCAACCTTAAAAACTCTCCTGTACACCTTTCTCTGTGTTCCACCGTACGATTTCAATTGCAACACGGCCTTTGACATGACCTAACGGCTGCTGCTAAACGACAGCAACCAGTACCAATGCTTAACGTGCTTTCTGAGGCACGGAGGAGCTCAGATGAAAATGTCACTAGCGGTCACCCATCCAGGTACAGACCTCACCCAACTTTGCTTAACTTGTACAATACAATCGTTTTCAATACGTACTGCAGGGTTACTCTCACCGCTTATAGCGATCCAGTTTAGGTTCTAAACTGACAATTTACTACAAGCAAATAGTCAGCCTCTTATAGCGATCCAGTTTAGGTTCTAAACTGACAATTTACTACAAGCAAATAGTCAGTTTAGAACCTAAACTGGATCGCTATAAGAAGTGAGAGTAACCCCGCTGGTAACTGGACCACAAGCCATACTGATAAAAAAAAACTTCCATGATAAAACGAGGCCATTTTCCACAGAACAGTTTTATTAAGAGTCATTTTTGCACAAGAAGTGTCCCTTAAGTGACCATCCGAGAGTGCGTGATTTCAGATAAGTGTTATCTGGTCACTTGTGGGTACTTTGGTGTTTTTCCGGCTTCAGTGATGTAATTCCGGACTGGCGGCTTTGTGGACCGACATCGTGCGGTTTACATTGAGCATTTGCCATACATTTTTCTTTTTATTATATTAACACTGACGTCTTATATTAAGGGCCTTCCATGAGCCAACTAAATCTTAAAAAAATAATATCTTCCAAAATAATAAATTTTATTAAAAAAGCTATTTACGAAATGTTTATTACGATAAATACTAGTTTTTAAATGCTCATTTATAACGTGATTCGGTTTCGCTAAGTTATAGTTCGCATAATTGCGAAAAACGGCCGTTTTTGGCACTTTTGTGAACATTTTTTTTGTCGCAATTATGTCATGTATTCTATATTGAAAAATAGTATTTATCGTAATAAACATTTTGTAAATAGCTTTTTTAATAAAATTGATTATATTGGAAGATATTATTTTTTTTAGATTGGCGGCGCTAGTTGGCTCATGGAAGGCCCTTAAGTCAGAGCCAAGCCTTGTTGGCAGTGTGAAACCGTACATAAACTAGTAAATATACATATATACATAGATCTTATGATTCAGAATACCTATTTCAGAGCCTCGAGATAGAAGCCTAAATGCAGGAATCCCACGGCCCGCCATTTTGGGTCAACTTTGGTCTGTTACATACGAGGATCATTTTTTCCTCGTTCGTAATCGTAACTGGTTACGAAACTCCGGTTACGTAGGCGACCAAAGCGTATACTAAATTGCCTATCGAACATGATATTATCAGGTGTCCTCTATCTCTCTACTCATACATCCTCCTAAATGTTTGCTCTACGCTCGCGGTAGGCGCCGAGCAGACTGAAGCTCAATTTGGAAGACTTCCAATAGACACGCGTTATATCACGTCGGGTCTTGGCTAAGTCTCGTCTAGTGACTACCAACTGCTTGGTCTTATTATTGTAATTACTGTTGGAATAAATGCCATTTTTATTAAAAAAGGAACCAAATTCTAAAGTCTTAGCAACGGCCATTTTAGTTGAATCAAGACATCGTAATAGCTTCCAAAAAGACTTCCTAAGAAACTCGCCGCTACAGGGATATTAGAGTTTTATTATTATCCTCTTTATTTATACATATTCTTATTTAATACATTTCAAAAATAAAATTTAAAAAATATATAAATATAAAAAATAGCCACCCGCCGGCAGCGGGATTCATGTGCATCCAAGCTGCCGGAGGTTAGGATCCCAGAGTGAGGCACCTCCTCATAATACGTGCCGTGTCTAGCAGCACTGCCTTCTGCATCCGCCTCTTGATACAACTGTCTAGCGAGAGTCTCTTAAGATTATTATTAAGCCTTCCTACTTCCAATTCATCATCATCATCAGTCTATTTTATGTCCTCGCTGGGGCATCACAGACCTTTCCTTACATCGAGGGAACTCGGGCCATGATCCACCACACGGACTGCAGCTTTCATCACGATGTTTTCCTTCACCGTGAGAGCAATCGGTTATGTATATAAGATTTTCCTTCGAGAAAAACGAGGAAATCTCATTACATTTATTTACGCAAGGTGTTATTCAAGTACATCAATAACTTTTTCTGGCGAATATCGCCATCTTTACGGTAACAAACAGTTTATTAAATCGAACGATTGTCCCAATTTTAATTATTTTGTATCAAAATATGACAAATTTACTGGGTTCAGCATTTCTCATGGCGCCTAGCAGTCGTCTGTCGGTCATTTGGCCGGTGGCCAGTCGAGTAGAAGCGTCTCATCTAACATAATTCCATTGTCATGGAGAGGTGAAGCGAAGAAAGCGGGCACCAGTTCTTGAATGAACAATTCCATAGAGCATTTAAATTATTTCCAATTGAATTGCGTCTTCGGAATAGTCGCAAATGGATGTAGAGCTTTCCGGAGATTTTGTTACTTATTAGGTAACTTAATCTACTGTATATTGTATGTATTATTACAGTTATTTTCGTAATGTATATTAATAATAACTAATAATAAGCAATAATTTATTTTGTAGTCAATATATTTATGGGTTTTCTATGTCAGAATAAATGACTCTCTTTATTTGTTTCAATAACTCATGATCCAATATTGTATTACAAAATTTATACCAACCTAAAGGTTGGTATTAATTGTCATAAAATGCCGTTTATGTCGCATATTTATATGCAATACATTTTTACACTACATAAAAAAGGCATATCATATCATTACGAGCGATTACGAGGTTTAAACAGCTGTACTTATGTATTCATATTCTTTGCTATTATTTACATAAAGTATCTCCTTATGTCCAGCTAAGAATATCAGTTCAGTGTGTTTACATTAGCAATTGTTCCAGTTGCGGAAATAATAGTGTTTTATGAGTGTTCAGATAATAAATTTTAGTGCGAACACAACACATTAAATATGAATTTATGTAGCGATTATTCTCGGAACATTATAGCCATGTTTTAGTCGAGAGTACACTCGACTGCATATCTAACATATCGTCGTTATTGCAAATGATTTTTATTATTCCGTTGAAAGTTTCGGAAAATTTACATTCTAAATCTATAAACGTGTCTGGTTTAAGGCTTCGTATGCGCGTATTTTCAGTTTTTTGACGAAGGCTACGGCATTAACTACTAAAATTAAACGTTTGAAAAAAATATATAGCAATCTTGGGGTGTCTATTTAGAGACTGATGAATACCGATACACGATTGGACAAACTTCGCTGGATAGAAAAAATTGCAAACATACCCCTTCCATGTCTTTTAAAATGAAAATTATATCTAAATCTGATTTTAGTTGGCGTATTTTTATTTCCCTGTCAAAATTCATAAAAATACGAATATTGAGGCACTGCGCCGTGCTCTTCACTCCGCCGCTGCGAGGCATCTTCTGTCTCACTCTAGCTTTTGACAACCATATAGCGCCTGAAGTAAATGTTATAATAGCCTGACAATAACAAAGCACAATATAATTATGTCACTAACTTAACTGTCAGTACAGTTAATTTCTCTTATGAACTAATGTAGTCAAAACAGAGAAAAGTGTTCAGTCAGTGGAGACAACCCCGTAATAACGAATATTGGACTCTACATGTATCGACTCAATGACATTCAACCCCATAATCGAGCCAGAGCTCATCGATAGAATTAATTTCGATCCCATGGGATATAACGTATAGTATTTATATACCTATTTTTAATATTAAGAGCCTTCATAGAGCCAACTAGCGCCGCCAATCTTAAAAAAATAATATCTTCCAATATAATTAAATTTATTAAAAAAGCTATGTACAAAATGTTTATTACGATAAATACTACTTTTTAAATGCTTATTTATAACGTGATTCAATTTCGCTAAGTTGTAGTTCGCATAATTGCGAAAAACGGCCGTTTTTCGCAATTATGCGAACTACAACTTAGCTTGTCGCAATTATGTCATGTATTGTATATTGAAAAATAATATTTATCATAATAAATATTGTGTACATAGCTTTTTTAATAGAAATGATTAATTTGGAAGATATTATCTTTTTGAGATTGACGGCGCTAGTTGGCTCATGTCAGCCCCTTAAGAAAGTTTTAAAAGTACTCACGTATCGTGTATTTCTTATCGGAATGTCTGCCACTCCTCGGAGTTTGGGACGTTCTCCTCTTGTACCGCATTACGTATTCTGCAACAAGGGAATATTGACAGGTATTTAAAGCTCGGTGGCTCAGGAGTCGGGACAATAGACTCGCGATTCAAAGGTCCCAGTTCGATACCCTCTCAGCCATAATATACGGTCTAACACAGAAAAAATTGTACAGAATAGTCATTAGAGTTGAACATTTCTCAAAAAGTACACAGGAAGATATAGATTAGTATGCAGGGGCGTCAATAAGATTGAGTTTTCTCAAGAACTAGAAATGTGGCAATTTTAGGTTCTTTTTTTGAGAATTATTGAAAAGCGGACGTTATGGGAACCGTATATTATGGGAAAGCGGACAATTTAAGATCCGGACATTAGGGGAACTGGACATTATGGGAAAACGGACTTTTTGGGAAGCGGACATTATGAAGCTAAGGGAACTACTTGACCGATTGTAAAATTATTTTACTAGTAGATAGTTTAGAGTACAGACCATGTAACTTTCTAATTGTTATTTTTCTAAGTAAAAGTTACCAAGTTCTCCCAAAAAGAGTATGTGTGTATGAACGACAGCAGATCAATGGTAACACTTGCTGTACGATTTCAACTCTTACGGCGCAGATAATAAGAACGGTCCAAAGTGTGCTTTGGGCTGTACAAATAGGCTGATGATGTACAGTCGACAGCAGATCAATGGTAAGACTTTTTACATTTGACAGTTCTTATTATTTGCGTCGCAAGACCTGAAATCGTACTGCAAGTGTTACCATTGATCTGCTGTCGACTGTACCTATGCGACAATAAAATATACTTTTCTTATATGCCCGTTTTCGTGGAAAACGCTATATTTGGGATTCGGATACAAAATAGCCTTCAAGTAACAAAACTTAGCTAACAAGTAAGAGTTTTGTTATCATTGACTGAACTTCACTAACGAGAAAGTCTACAAGGTGTTACAAATTACCATAGGCATACTACCTACTTGTAATCCGAACATGAACTGAAAGATAATGAAGTCAATAAATATTTTAACATAATAACAGAATCCTGTCTTACAGAGTGTAGATATTATCTAACATATTTACAATAACTTTGCTTTACATGGCTTTACAACTAGCTTTACCAATCAACAATTCAAAGAAAAAATCATGAAAAATCGTACTCAAATTAAAACCTTTGAACTAAGGCGGACAAACTTCTCAAGTTTTAAGATGCTGGTGGCCAAACAAAATAAAGTATTAATTAGAATAGTTATGTTTAAATAAGATAATAAATAAGGCCGAGCTTCATAGACAGTTTTGAGTAGGTACGATCTTAGCGTGATTTCGCTACTTACGAATTGTCAAACGTCCATAAATGACATTGCCACATTTCAATGGAGCTTTGCCCCACCCACAAAACTACGTGACCATTTAAGCTGTACCTATCATTTTGTTGAGGACTTATTACAGGTTTCATATTCCATATTCATAATCATTCCATATTCAGTATCATTATCTACTACTCTCGCAACTCCTATAGAAGAATAACAAAAAAAAAATCGCATCGATTTTTTACTATTTTCTGAATTCTTAAACCCATTAAAGGCCAAACAGAAATGGAAAACCTGTTACTCATACAAATTACTTATTTTTATAATATAAAAGGTCAATAAAACATATCCAAAAAAATATTTTGATATTTTTGGGTTTTTGGGGGATTTTAGGGGGTGTACTCAGATGAGTACACTGGCCACTTATGGGTGAAATTTTTCGAAGCAAGACTTTTCGCCGCAATGTATTTTTAGACATTTCTTGCACTCCCAGCTGACTCTAGCATGACAAGTAACACAACCTAGTTGCTCCTCAATTTCAATCCATACGGTTTTTGCTCAAAACATGCTACCGCCAACCATTGGTAATACCCATGTCCAGCAATTACATAATCAAAACCGATGAGAAAGTTATCGGTAAGTACCTGAAAGAAAAAGAGGGAAGCTAAGAAAGCTCAGATATCGAGCTGAAAGGAATTATGCGAGAAACAGGGATAAGGAAGGATTATGGGAAGGGAATTGCAGAGTGATAAGAACGACTAAACAGGTAGACCTGCCTTTGGTCAGAGATTGAACCAAATTAAATCTGCTAAGCTGCTGGCGGAAACGTTTTACCCGGATGAGCTGAAAGAGGACAATGAGCAACACCTGGTGATACGGCAAGCTGCTGACCTGGTGAACGTATAGGATCATGATTATCAACATGAAAGAACTGAAACTGCAGTCGATAGCTTCACTGCTAAAAGGCTTAGATGAATTGACGTCAGATATGTCTCATGAGGCCATAACCCTGGACCCAGAGATTTTCCTAGCACTGGAGAACAAATGCCTTGAATGTGGTCTTTCCCCAACCACTCCTTAGTACGACCAATGTGACTGGAGGAAGCCACAGTGGTCATACTAAGGAAACCTGGAAAGGCTGAATATACTACGCCAAAGTCATATAGACCAATTTGGCCTACTACCAGTGCTAGGAACAATTCTAAAATAGCTTCAATAGCTTTCTGAAGGTTTCTGCGTTATCAGCAACATTGAAACGTCTTCGACTCATGGTTGAACTTTCTGAAAAATAACCCGTCATTTCTGATATCAATGTGGCCATTGTACTCAACTGAGTACAGTTGTATAAATCTTCACAAAAGTCACCCAATATAAACAATTCGTCAGCATATGATTTTTTACATTACAGATAACAATGTTTCCGACTATATTTAGCACTAATTATGATATTAGGCTACTGAACAAAAATATGAATGATTATACAAAACACCTAACTCCGTCATCCGTAGAACTGCGAATGTTAGTAAATCCAAATCACACTAAACTTAATTTTACCCGCATTTTGTTACTATAATAAAGGAAGCAATATTACCCTTTATTATAATTCAAAAAAACAAATCAGAAAAATCTATTAAATTCGGATATATATTAAAAAATATAACTGTACTCATTTGAGTACAGCGACAGCTAATGGGTTAAGCTGTTTTTTTCGAGTCGCAACTTGTACAAAATTTTATTTTAAACCAATAATTTTAATAAAAAACGGAAATATTTTTACATTTATTCGTTATATTGTACAACTAGCGATTGATGATGGGGCAGAATCTGGCATCGTCATTTAGGTCATAAGACCGTGCTCTAAACCCGTCTCAAATCGTATGTGAATCTTGGCCTAAGTGACATTTCGTTACACCTTGTACAAAATCCACTAACGAGGACTACATTGTACTTTAGTCAAAGAGGACAAAGACCGGTTGCCATGGCAACGTCTGGTTATTATACTCCTTCTGAAATACGACTCTAACGAGAGGGGTTTCGGATTTGAGCTTGATTTGAGATAATAATGTATCTTTGAGTTGTGGGTGGATGTTATGACGAGGGCGATGAGTTAAGTAATCGAATTTATCTCCAGGATTATAGACTGCTATAGCACGTGGTGTAACAGAAGTGGTATAGTACCTACCTAAACCCGAAACGTAACATTTATGGGAATGACATCTGTAGTGTGCTGCTTGGAGTATATATATTATTTATATATATACATCTGCTAACGAATAAGGAAAGTCAATTCCACTTGGCTAGTGTAGTAAAGCGAAAATGTAATCTGTAACTGAATTGGGTTACCAGAAAGAGATGTTTGTCTCATATTCATAATTTCTTTATTTCTAACCTTTCGGAACATCACAGAGCTTGTCTTAGTGATGAGTTTTCCTCGTATTTTTAGAAGGCAAACTTCCATACATTTATCGAATGCTCTCAAAACAGTGAAGCATCTACCTAGGTACTTGATACATTTCGTAAAGCGTATGAGATGAAATTAAAATTCTGATGCCTGGATCCTCTTTGGGCCACCATAATGAATGGGTTAAGTATATTCGTTTTCAATATTAAATAAAATACCTAACTTGGGTTACGAAAAAAATAACAATGACATTTTATTTTATATGGAATTAAAAACTTGTGAATTTCATTCAATATTTACACGCCTGAAATGGCATATTTTTGTAAACCTTTAATTTAAAAAATAATAATTACGTAGCTAAATCTAACAAATAAATTATTAAACTTTACTGCATACTTTTAATGTTCTTTATAGATAAATTATTCATTAATTCATGATAAAACTCACCTTTCAGTGTACTTGTGAACGTTAATTCTTCAATTTTCTACAGCACAACCTTTTACACAACACTTTTAACTAAACTATATCCTATATTTAGTACTATTACTATTTAACAAACGTTAGTTACATACAACAAGACGGAAGACTAATTCACTAACAACAACAACGTTAACAGCTAAAACATCAACAGTTAGCTATAATTTTATTAATTTAGAACACGTAAAACTAATTTGAGTCAATATTTTAGTACGAAAATACGCGTCGGAGTGTACTTTTTGTTCGAAAAATAGGTCGGAGATGTAAACGGTGGTTAATCTGAATAGATTTTAATTGAATACTGGAACATTTTCATTCATAATTTGGAGTAGAAAATATAAATTAATTTTAGCGGAAAATTCGCTCCAGATTTTGTTATTTTGACGTTTTGCTAAATGTTGCTACAGTGGAAATTCAATTTTCCCAGAATAACGATTAAAAAAAATGTCTATTAATTTTACCATAATAGGTAATCCTATATTCGTAGGTAGGTATAGTAATAATATGTACAGAGTAAATGAAGTATAGGGATGTTGGAAAATTCTATTTCTACACATTAAAATTTAAACGCCGAACTTGCAATGTTTTGTATTCGTTGATGTGGCTTCATTTAAAGTAAGTAGGTATTTTAAATACTTACCTATTTACATAATAGAATTACTAGTAGGCACGTTGGAACGCAGTCACCAACATTCTGCTCTAGACCCATTAGGATATCCTAGTTACATTATTTAATGTAAATGCTCATTTAGATAAAGAATAGAAATGACCTTATATTGCCTTTTCTTACACAGTTTAAATTTTAATGAGGAAAAGAGGATTCTTGTTAGAAGGGGAAAATGATAAAAAGTACCAACTTTGGGGAAGTGGACATTTGGGGAATGGAAGTGGACATAACACACCGAGTGGACTTTCAAATAAGCGGACCTGTTCGAGGTGAGGGGTTTAAGGTAAATATTCTTTATAAATACTTTTTTTTGTTTTTTTCCTGGGGTTTCTTCATATCTAGTACTAGTTTATTGGTTAGTATCCACTAACCAATAAACAACTGTAAGTACTAACTTCAGTAATCCTCTATCACAGATTAAATCTATACAGGAGAGTTATTAAGGCCGAGATTTAAAAAAAAAGTACTAGTTCGATTTTATAAAAATATTTAGCAAATTCACATTAGCAATACAATTGTTAAAGAATTTTAAGAATCGGTCAAGAACTTTTAGGTCTCTTGTATATCTTTCTCTATTTTCATTGAAAATAACAAAATGCTAACAAAAGTTAGCTCCGAATTCTCCCAACAATCGTGTGTTTCCAAAAGCTTTACCCTGGCAACCCCGAGTGGCCGCATGCGCGGGAACTGCCCGGGTTGGCGCCAGATGTTCACAGTTTTGGCAGTTTTATTGATCTGCGTGAGGAGGTATTTTCGACCTTATGCCACTTTTCCAGTGCTAGAGAAGCTAATAAATATTTTGCAAGAAATAAATTCACCTTTTTTCTTCTTCAATATAATAAAAATTTCGGCGGAATTCTCGTGGCGGTTTCTTACTTAGCTAAAAATGTTATTTTTTATAAGTAATTTTTGGCAAAATATATCCCATGTTTTTGTATATAAATAACCATAGTTAAGTAGCAGTTTCAGTAATTTAGAAATAATAATATATCCCATTCAATTAAACCCGCTTTATCATTAAACGGTAGATACTTAGGTACCTACCTAAACGGACGCCCAAATCAAGTGTCTTATTTTGTAAATAAAAACTACCCTACCTTACTAACATTTTAAGCTGTTCTGTGATAATTGCATAGTTATTTTCACATTATTAGATCGGATCACTTTATTTTCACAATGAAGAACAGGTTCGATCAATCAGTTCCTGCAATGTATTATCACAACTGATAATTACACGATCATATTTGTTTACAAAATAAGACACTTGATTTGGACTGCGGTATACCTCATTCAAATAATAATAATTACATACAAACCCTCTCGTTTGTTTATTGTAGACCCCTTATACTTACGATAGAGACGATGAACTTCCATCTTCAGCGATCCCAGCGCCCAACTTTCGTTAACCTCTTCATTCACGCTAATAATTACCTCGAACGAACCATTGTGTATGGAGAGTCATGTAAGGCCTGTATTAATAAATCACTCTCAGCTCAAAAGTCAATTTTGAGAACGACCTGAAGATAGCGTTCCTATTAATAAACGTAACTTAGGTGCGCGTTTAGGAATCGGGTATCACGTAAACAAAACTATCAAGCTCACAATTGAGAACGTATTTGCTGATTGCAGACATCACGTGATACGCCCTCAAGATTGATTTATTAATAAATGACATACTTGAGATGGTGATCAGATATTTAGAGTGTATAAGCTGAATTTGCTCTTGAGTAGGCGGGTTTGAGCTCAGACTATTAATACGGGCCTTAGGGCTAGCGTACAACAGAACGACGCCGGCGGACGACGCCATCTACAACGGCACGGCGCCGCGCCGTGACGTTGTACGCCGGCCCTTAGTTCGTATTGATAGGACATAATTAAAAGCTCTTCATTTCCGGTTATGTGTCGAGGTTCTTGGCTCCGACAACATTATTAAATAATCCGGTATGGCCAAACTTGGCCACGAAGGTGACGTAGCCTTGACTGAATGCTGACCTAGAACAGGTGTAAGTGATACTTAACTGATGACAATGACATTGAAGTTCGTGTTTGATAACCGTTGCTGGATTTCATTAGTAACATAAAAAGTGTTTGCACAGTAACCCGGCAATGGTATCAAAAATTAACTTCCGTCCCATTAACATTGTCATCTGGCGACTGCCACATAATAGAGGCAGGTTCAAACACACAAATTGCGGATAAAGTGTGGAGAAATGACAATGCCAGATTCTGCCCCACCATCAACCGCAAGATGTACAAGATAACGAATAAATGTAAAAATATCTCCGTTTTTTATTAAAATTATTGGTTTAAAACAAAGTCTTGTACTTACATCTAGCGAGTCGAAAAAAACAGCTTAATTAAGAATTCAGAAAATAGTAAGAATGCGAAGCGAATTATTCATTGTGTTTGTTATTCTTCTATAGGAGTAGCGAGAGTAGTAGAAAATGATACTGATTATGATTATGCAATATGAAACCCCAACAAATAATAAGTCCCCAACAAAATGATAGGTACAGCTTAAATGGTCACATAGTTTTGTAGGTGGGGCAAAGCTCCATTGAAATGTGGCAATGTCTTTTCAGTTACTCCGCTGACTCCAAGATCCTAAGAAAGTGGCACGTGGCCTCAGCAACTAAAAGTCGCCAGTTGTCTATCCCGCATCTACTGTCGCCACATAGGTATACAGGTGCCACATAGTGACCGCGACTTCAATCGTTATGGTTATCGTTTTCATTTTGACACTTGAACGATATACATTGCTGCGTTTCGTTGTCGTTTGTTACAACTTGCAAAAACATAGCAGCAATGTATAGCGTCCATGTGTCAAATTGAATGCGATAACGATTGGAAGTCGCGGTCTCCCAACAGGTCCTATCCAAAGTCTTCACTCCAAAGATACCTGGACCGTAGCAAATCTTCTCCATTCCCTAGGCGAAATGTCGTTGTAAAGTCCTAAATACCTCCAGTACCTCTTCTAATCCTCTCTATGCCTTGCCTATCTATAAAAAGTAGTACCTATATATCCCTGGGGGTGACCGCGGCTCTTATCGTTTTCATAATCGCTTTTACATGGACGCTATACATTACTGCAATATTTTTGCAAGTTTTAACAAACAACAATGCAACGCAGCAATGTATGTCCAAATGTCAAAATAGGAACTATACCGAAAACAATTTCGGAGGATTTTGACGGTTGACACTTTCCGAATCACCGAAAAGTACGAAATCATAGAATCCAATGATAATCCTTAAATCATGGTCAAGTCACAAAAACGCCATACATTTTTGTGATATTTTTCGTGCAAGTGTACAGTCGACAGCAGATCAAGTGTAACGCTTTGGACCGTTTTTATTATCTGCGTCGTAAGACATGAAATCGTACTGCAAGTGTTACCATTGATCTGCTGTTGACTGTACCAAAGAAACACAGCTTGTTATTCTTTCTGAAATGTGTTAAAATCTTTATTTAGTACAATTTTGGCAACTTTGTAGAAAAATAATCACTTGCTAATTAATAGGTATTAATTGTACTTTTTTATTTGTTTTTGTTTACGTAATAAGACAATTGATTTGGGATGAGGTATAATTTTATTTATTGCTCTAATTTCCAAACTAATACCGTTCTAATTTGTATCGTGGAATAATGTACAATTACTAAAGCTGACTACATTCGTATGGGGTCAAGGTGATCCCGAGACACGGTGAAGTGAGTCAGTCCGAAGGCGCAGGCGCACAGGTTGGACGTTGACGCGTATGTATTTTTTTTTATTGCTTAATTTTTCGTTGCAGTGTTTTTCTCCTCATCCCAAAGAAAGTGTCTTAATTTGTAAACAAATATGATCGTCTAATTGACGAGGCTTTGACTTTAGGAATTAACGCTAATTAATAAAAAGAAAATTGTATGAGATTCATTTAACTTTTCGTTAGTAAATGTCAATTTCATACGTTGTTCTTACTATTCTAATAGCGTTAACGAAAGTCAAAGCACTTGGCTTGTTGTGGACTGAAGGAACTGATTGATTGAACCTGTTCATCATTGTGGAAATAAAGTTATCCGATCTAATAATGTGAAATTATCATGCAATAATCACAGCCAAGCTTTAAGTGGTTTTTGTTTACATAATAAGACACTTGGTTTGGGATGAGGAATAAAGTTATAATTTTGTGTTATGAAAGTCGAAAACAACATACACAGAGGCATTATAAAAATTGTTTCACTAATAAATATTTTAAAAGTCTATAAAAAAAAATTGAAAATCGGTCCAGTAATTTGAGTCAAAACTACTGGACCAATTTTCAAAATGTCAAAACTTTTGACATTCTTTTCTCTAAGTTTAGATCGTAAGTTGATCAGCACGAGTTGCTTTAGCGGTTGACGCAACGCCGCGGAGCTGTCAAACTAATGTCGAACGCCTTGTAATAACGTCAGTTTGACAGCTCCGTGGCGTTACGTCGATCGCTAACGCCGACTCGTGCTACGTACGTACGTGCATTAGTAGTATAAGTATCAGAAGGAATTCTGACAAAAGTTTTTATTGTTCAAAGTCTTCTTTATAATATACCGGAAAAAATAAATTTTAATTATAATAAAATTCAACATAACTTATCAACAATTTTATTTTTACATAAATATGTTTTTACAAAACGTCTGAAATTTTTCAAGGAATTTGCTGAAGATTGTTTATCAGTTGTTTACAAACAAAAACTTTCCTATATTTGGGATGGTTCTCATAATGATCTATCGATTAGCAATGACTTTGGTTCGATCGAGCTAACTATAGCTAAAATACCTTGACTTTTATTTAACAGTTTCCTAATTGTTGCTCATATACATTCGCACCTAATTTAGAGAGTTATTGTGTTTGAATAAATGCACGACGACCCGGTCTTTTCACCCCTAACCTCGGGGGAGAAGTGCGGTCCTTGACGTGTGTGTGTGAATAAGTGCACATGCAACCACGTATAAGGTAAAGAAGGTACTTAATTAATTATCATAAAAAAAAACATTTCTCTTATAATCAGACCATTGATCTCCTATAAACAACTAGATACACAAAAGAAAAATATCCTTTTCAATTTCCAATTGAGTTGGCTATTTCCAACGGCTTTGTAAGGCTCTATAACATAGATAGGCTCTCGTTGGCCACTATTCGTCACCCAGCGAGTAGGTACAGGAAGTCACCTCGCTTCCGACTGCGGCCTTCCAATCGGCAAGTACCTGTTGTACAGTCGCCAACACATAAAGTAGGCACAGTCTAATACAGAGAAAGGTGTATAGAAGAGTATAAATTAATACTTTAAAGTAATGCCGTCGCGGCAGATGCAATTGTATCGCACCTTGACTCTGCTGATTTCCTTTGAAATTAAATTACACTTAAAAAAAAGAATGCCAACGACACAATACCAACCCTGCATTGTTTAAAAACAACATTTAAAACTTCACAAGATTTGCCAGCCGGCCACCCAAACCCATTAGCTATAAATTGACCTTTTCTGCACGATTGCCCTCAATTATGATTTTTAAATAAAAACGCTCTCACCGCTTCATTGAGTGAACAACCACATTAAATAATTTGTGAATTGTCTCACCATCAGCCCGTATCAGTCAACTGTTAGACGTTGAATCATATTATATCTTTATCTATATAGTGATGCCTCAAGAGAAACGTGAATCCTTCAAGTGTGAGCCTTTCAAGGTCGTCAGCAAACCAGCAACACGTGTTGCAGGTGTCTATAGGCGAAGATGAGCGCTTACCATCAGCATGCCCTCATGGGGTGCCATGTTGTGAATTGGATCATTGTCAATTAACAGCTGTAACATACCCATATGATGAAGCAGAAAATAATTAGAATTTGAATGTCTCGTAAAAAATATTTTTTTGCCGTGTACCTTTTTTTTAGAATACACCACTTTCTCAGTTGAATACCATAATGATCATAATACACAATAGTACAGTCGACAGCAGATAAATGGTATCACTTTTTTACTTTTGACAGTTCTTATTAATTGCGTCGTAAGACTTGAAATCGTACTGCAAGTGTTATCATTGATCTGCTGTGGACTGTACAAGAAAAATATGTGAGATGATTGATTGCTAATGAAAAAGCAAATATCAATCCCATTAATTTAAGTAAGCTATATTTTTTGAGATTTGAATGTCAAAGCATTGCATCATACAAATATTAAATGATGAATATTTTTGTCATGGTCGGGATTTGAACTAGGCATCTCGCAATTCCACGCTCTTTACCAACAGAGCTACCGTGACTCCGATTCGGATCGGCGTAATATTTCTCTCCATATTTTAGCGACGTTATAAATAAAGTATCTATCATTAATTAGATTTTCGTTTCGCATAGCGATTATGCAAGAAAAATTCAAATCGTATTGCATCATATGTTTACGTTAACACTTGATTGTGAACTTGTCCCCTATGACGTATCTAGATTACCTTAATACACTTTAATCCCTAATACGACTGATAACGGAAACCTTAGACAATGAACTAGTATTCATCTATATGGTATGATTAATAAAACTAAAAGTCATCCTCATTCATCAATGTGATAGGTTCACATTGCAATAAAATATCGTACGATTAGAAACAGCTTTCGTTTTGCCATTGAAACTGAAAGTACTTAATCTATACATATAATAAGACTGTCAAAAAGTTGTGTCTGTATATACATTGGATATTTTTTGAAACGAATAATTGTAATGTGTTTTAGAATCGATACTGATGCCAAACCACCAATTTTTAGAATTTTTGTCTGTTCATCTGTGACTTTGTTCAAGTATCACGCCATAACTACTGAAGGGATTTTGATGGGAGTTTCACTAAGAGATAGCTGAAATATCCGGACAGCTCATAGGCTATAAGCCATGGCGGTATTTGATGTGGAAACAAGGATCCAGAGAGGAAGATCTGCCTCCTGATATCCTAAATCCTCTCCATCCGCCTCCTCTCCGCAAACGAAGTTATTTATTTAACAGCTAGTCTATTATATATTCGTTTATGGTGTTCATTATTATACCTAGATTTTATTTGGTATCTAGATCAATTTGAGCAACGACCTTGGGTATCGCAAGTTATGCCCGTTCCGCACGAAATAAATTTATCACGTACCTATAGACGTAGATACTAAAGTAATTTATAAATAGCGTAACGACGTACAGAAGTCGATAGCCATTCTATTTTAAATTATAATATTTTAAAGTCACGCTATCAGTACCTATATAGGTATTGCAATTCTTACATTTGACATTTCATTAAAAAAACAATTATGACATAATATAAAAACAAATACAATTATAAATACTTACCTATATCTAGCCAACACTACACCTCGTCAAGGCCCGTCCCGCGCGGTAGGGTGCCCAGCGCACTGGCCACATTGCCCCGCTGTATAGCGAGGCTCAGGCGCTGGGCTAAATACTCCCCAGCTCTGAAGTCCCCCGAGGCGAAGACCAGTCGAATGGATATTTCTTTTATAAATTTCATTAAAAAAATCTCGTATATCGTAGTTTAATCGTACCTATAATTAGTCTTAGATTTCTCTACACAAAAGTTGTCTAGTAAGATATCTATTTGTTTGTGTAAATCTTGTTTGCAATAAAGAATAATCAAGTACTTAGGATTAGCATCGCGATCCAGCGAGGTAACGCTGCCAGTGTCTTGGGTACTCTTCCTATCACTCAAAATTTTAAAAATAATTTAATTTACGGTTTTAAATATTCAATGTTTCTTTTTTAATATTTTATATTGTACCTTTTTGAAATTAAGTACTTACATAAAAATAAGGTAGTAGGTATGTTTAAGAGGCCAGCTGACGCTGAAGGCCTAATGTTAAACTTGTTTTTTTATCATTATTGCATTTTTTTATTCCCATCTCCATATCACGATATGTTGCTAGATAATTTTTTGCGTCGTATTACAATACTATACAGGGTGATTGGAAATTCGATACATTCCTTGAAAGGGGTCATACTAGAGGTGGTTTGCAACAAATTAACGAGGGGTCGAGAATGAGTGGTTTCTGAGTTACGGTAGTTTTAGTTTTATTTAGGAATTTTCTGCGTGATATATGACCTTTTATTTTTGAGTTAATGGGAATTTTAGGCATGCATTTTTTTAAGGTAATCTCTACTTTATCAGCTTTCAGAAAAGTATTATTTCAATGCTCAGAGTATAACAGTTTTTGAACATTAATTTTTTTTGTGAACACGTCAGAAAATTCCTAAATAAAATTAAAACTACACCTGTATACATTTGACCTTTAATAGCAAGTTCCGTGACTTACCCGTATATCTCGAACAAACGTATAATGTCAGTCTGATGTGCCTCTACCATGTGGACGGATACATCTACATTTAGATGTTGGAATTGTGATCGTAACAACTGTTGTTATACTTATGCTGTGGAGTGTAATTTAAATAAATAAATAATACATGTGACTTGTAGATTTCTAATTTTATTATCGTTAAAAAGAGCTAATACCTACATGTTCACATATTTATTTATTTAAATATTATTGTCGTGTAGAATTGTGTATACTTATGCATAATTATAGGTATGTATATGAATAGCGACACCCGTTTACAAATACTTGTATCAACTACTCAAAGGTTGACTGGAAGAAATCCCCTGAGCGGGATAAGGACTTAAGCCTTTGTACTAATTTAGTTTCTGTCTGTATTTTGTCCAGTATTACTTTTGTAAAAAATTGTAATTTAAAAAAATTGCAAACAAACATATTACTCTAGAATCATATTGCTCTATAGACGAAGTTAAAAATATTGTAACTAAAAAAAATAAGATGCAGACTTTTTACTTGTTCTGATTTTACAATAACTATTAATAACCGTAACTTACAAAAATGTGTAGCGATAATATTTTGTAAACTGGTCCAGTCGATACAATAGTTGTTACTAGCCTAAGGCCTCAACGAGCGTCATTCGTGTTAAAGATAATCGTATTTAGTTTTTTGTAACCTACATTGTATTGTATTGAATTAAGTATTTTTTATGTATGTAGGTACTTACTTTAAAACATACATCTAAAAGTTCCCACGGCTTTTTTATCGATGAACTCACAAGTTCAAATTAATTGAACTGCGTACCGTCAATTAAAGTTTGTTTGTTTCATATACCTAAATATTCTTGACAATTGAACGATAAAAGCGAGATCTCGTTTTATCAGTTATCTACACTCGAGTTTCGATATTTGTACACTGGAGGTCTCTGGTTCAATCCCCGGTACCAAGTATCCCCTTTTTTCGAATGAACATACATTTAACAAATACGCTCAAAAGAAATAGGAGAGTCATAGGTCAGAGATTTTCTCTTAAAGTAATCGACAAATATTTACAAATTCCTTTACATATCATAACAAATATAATAGTATGCGTTCCAAACTATCTACTATTATTAATAATCAAGAATTAAGAAAACAGTAAGAAATCGAAATATCAGGCGGATTATCCATTGTTTTTTTAGTTAACATTTTCTACTACTCGCGCAAGTAATAATCATAATTACTAGGAAGTAATTATGATTATTACTACATGACCGATTGTAAAAATTATTATACTCGTAGATAGCTTAGAGTACACTATCTGTAAAGGCTTTAAAAAATCAGTCAAGTACTTTTTGGGAAAATCTCAACCTTAAAAACTCTCCTGTACACCTTTCTCTGTTAGACCGTACAATACTTACCGCTGGCTCAGCGACCCGAAGTGGGTCTTGGCCTCCAGTCATTGCGGTCCTGCACCATTTCGAGCCACGTGTATGCCTGCAGTCGGCCCAGATGAAATGAAATGTTTATTTACCATACACTATTTTACATTAACTAAGTAATCAGTGAAGCCCACACTATGCTAAGCCAGTCCCGTGGGATCCTAAAAGAATTACAAATATAGAACGACGGGTTTTTATAGTTGAAGTTACAGGTTGTTAGGTATCCTTCGTCCCTCCAGCGATATCTAGGACGACGTCGCCTGTCGTCCGAGGTATGCTCTCTTCGCCGCATGATCGTCTCCCATTCTTTCGACGTAACCGAGTCTTTTGTTTCACCTATGATGTTTGGCTCGGACACCAGATACTCAATTTCCTGATTCTTGTGTTGCCATCCTCCCTTTTCACTGCACCAAGGATCCTCCTAAAATCTTCCTCTTTCGTGACGAGGAGCTTGTTTTCCTCCTAAAGAGTCAACAGACCGTACAATACTCTTTTCAATCCTAACAATCGTCGCTTACGCTCAATATTCAATCTCTTGACTAATCTCTGACCTATACCTCGCTCTTACGAAAATATAGAGACAATTGGGTCGTGACTCGGAATACGTGTAATGTCAAGGGGATCCGTGATAGGATGTGGTATTTTGGTCCGTTGTTAGGATAAGGAACATTTGAATGTTAAAATGTACCGATCGAGATCAAAATACTACGCGAGACTTTAACTCACAAATTCACAATACACTTTAGCGCTTATCAATAAACGTGATTTAAAGTTATTCCTTTTAGGCTTTTAGGATTAAATAAGGTTGAGATTTTCAAAAAAAAATTGATTATTTTTCTGAGCACTACCAGAAAGGCTGGCGCGGCGGCTGAGGCGGCCGAGAAGAGTAAAGCTCTAAAATACAGGGGTCTCGACACCCTTTACAACTTTGTTGCTTTTGGTGTCGAGACCCTCGGCCCGTGGGGTCCCGGCGCTTGGTCGTTATATAAAGAGGTTAGCAAACGAGTAGTAGATGCCACTGGTGACCCAAGAGCTGGCGGCTACCTCGCGCAACGGATTAGCATCGCGATCCAGCGAGGTAACGCTGCCAGTATCTTGGGTACTCTTCCTGCACCTAATTTTTTTTTAAATAGTTTAGATTAGGTTTTTTAAATATTGAATGGTTCTTTTTATTTTATATTGTACCTTTTTGAAATAATCAATTATTATTTTAATGATTATTTTATAAATTAGAACATGATGCCCACGGCAAGAATTTTTTCATCATGTTCTAATTTATAAAATAATCATTTTTTTTTAAATCTTCCACCGTGACACACGTCACGGAATGAGAAGGTCGCAGGTTCAAGTCCTGCCCACGGCAAGAATTTTTTCATCATGTTCTAATTTATTCACCGAGCATGGATAATGCGTAATTCAAATTCTGATTATTTTATAGTCACATAGCTTTAACTTTTATCTATCTAACAGTGAAAGAGTTTTTTAATAGGTCAAGTAGTTTTTGAGATAATCTCAACCTTAAACTCTTCTGTACACTTTTCTCTGTAATTTCTACCATCACGTTTTTTAATGAGGTACCTATGAGAGTGACAATAACACGGTTTAAGGGACGTGAGGTTTAACTGGGTTTATGAATAACAGCACCTGCCTTTAAACACGAGGGAAACTGAATATACCTGGTTGGTTATTCGTTATCAAGAGTTGGGTAAACCAAATTTATAATAATATTAAACAGGTTATTGAAACAAAATCTTTAATTCCTCCGTATCGTACAATCGACAGCACATCAAGTCACATGGACACTCTAAGCGACGGTAATAAATGCTAGATTGCAATGAGTTTATGATGCTTGATGTAAATAAACATTACTCTACAGGAGATCTAAGTAATTATCAAGAAAATCTCAGTTTCCTATAGGTACATATAAGGAAAATTACGTATTATTATCCTGATCTTTAAAAAAAACATTTTACGTGTGGTAATTCTCGTTTTACCGCCGCAATACGGACAGCTATTAATTTTAAATACGCACATTTAGAAACGCAACAATTCTATAGTACTTTGAACTCTTACACGTTCTTATGTCTGCTTCATAAGAGTCGCAATACGGCAAGTATTGTCATAGATGTGCTGACGACTGTACAATAATCGTCTAAGGTTACGCTTAGTGCTTCCCAGTCTACAACTCATCAAGTAGATACTAGTACTTGACAGTGAATCACAGTTCATTGTACTTGTCTACCTGAGGACTTGTGTCATGTACTTAATGTAAATGTGTCTTGAGACTTAAGGCTTGAGCCTTGCGGACTCTAAAAGGGTGATACTGAATTTTATTCTTTAAATACTTTCATTAAAGGCGTAGGTGGAGAGACGATATCGTTAGATACAGGGATGGGTGGCTGGTAGAGGCTCAGGACAGGGATGGATGGAAGAGGAGGGGGAGACCTTTGCCCAGCAGTGGGACAATTTATAGGTTAACAAAAAAAAAGGAACACTTGTTACAGAATACATGACTATTTAAACGATGACCATGCATGGTGTGTGTCGCCGGATCCGCATGAGGGATAAAGTTTAGATTAGTAATAGTTGTGTAATACCTAGTTATTACGTAATTGTGTTATCATTATTTTAAAAGATGTGCTGCTGAGAGTTTTTTGCCTCTTTTTCTCCTCAACGTTGGCATCTTTTCCTTGCAAAGTGGTGTAAATGTAAATTCAAAAAAATATGTTGACGTGCAAAAATGTACACAACGTGCTTAACTTGAAATAAAGAAATTTGACTTTGACTGATTATCCGGCTTAGGAAAAACTCCATATCATTATCATCATCATTATAAGCCCGAATCAGTCCACTGCAAAATCAATGGCAAACCATCCGTTCTGGAGCTAAGATTACGCAGACACACAGATAGACATAAGGCATGTATTTGTATTTATTTATATTTAAATACATATCACAACGATAAGTGTAACAAAAATAAAATGAACTCTAGATACATGCATTCAAATACATTAAATAATAACAATAAAAATATATCTAAATTGAATTCATTATACTTAGCAGGTGATTCCCCAAGTAACAATGCTACCACATAGATATAACCAAACCAGTCTTTTATTCTCAATGTTTTGCTACGTCGCCTCTGAACCATTTAATCAAATGAAAGAGGCACGAGTAAGGTTCCACTGGGTTGACATGACAACGAAAAAAGGTTTTTTCTTCGCAAAAAATAGTAGGCAATTGTAGCAGCGAGCAAACATTCAATCAAATATTGAATCGGTTTGATGTCGAGAGGAGTCTTTTATTTACAAACGAAATGTCTACACGTGTTCGATCAACAACAGAGAAATACACATGTTATAGGATGTTCTATCACAGAATTCGTAAAATTGTCCTTACTGCACAATTTCCATGAGATTCTGTAGTAAGTTCGCTCGATAGCGAGTACGTGAATACACCTGACGTTGGTTAAAGGCGCAAACATACTGTTAAAATGCCACGCGATGCGACGCGTGTTAAACAAATCAAATCGTTACAATTTTTTATAGCCAGAATCACACTATGAACACCCGATGCCGATGAAAAATGTACGGTAAACACGCGTCGCATCGCGTCGTGTCGCGTGGCGTGTTAACAGTATGTTTCCGCCTTTATGCTCGTAGAATATAAAAAAAATTGTGTGATTGACATTTGATAACGAAAAAGCAAATGTCAATCCGCATTATTCTTCATATTCAACGAAAGCATTGCCACTTGGCTAAGGAGGCGAGTACATTGTACAGGTTGTTCTTTGTACGGACAACAGCAGATCAGTGGTAACACTTACACGATTTCAACTCTTACGATGCATAAAATAAGAACGGTTCAAAGTCCAAAGTGTTACACTTGATCTGCTGTTAGCTGTACCACAGAATTGTCCTTACTGCACAATTTCCATGAGATTCTGTAGATTCTGTATTAGGATCGAGGAGATCCGCCATCATTTTGGAATGGCGGATTGATTTTTTATTTGTTTAATTTTCTATTTACATGAATACTCTAAATAACTTGACATTGGCGAAATTATCTCTTGAATAAGAGTAGAAGCCATTCAAATACAAATAGAATAGAGATTCTGTAGTAAGTTCGCTCGATAACGAGTACGTAAAAACATTTGACGTTCGTTAATGTAGATAGATATAGAATATAACAAAATTGTGGGATTGACATTTGATAACGAAAAAGCAAATGTCAATCCACATTATTCTTTATATTCTACTAGCGTTAACGAAAGCATTGCCACTTGGCTAAGGAGGCAGAGTTAATACATTGTAGAGATTGTTCTTTGTACCACAGAATTCGTAAAATGATTTCTAATAATTTTTATCTCACTTTCCAGACTTAGGATGTCGCCAGCAGCGTCGTTCGCCGAACGATGGGCTCGTGACAACCTCACCAGGAAGCCTAGCTCCGACGAGCTGACGGTCCTGGACCTATTCCCCAGCACCTGCGAGGGTGATGAGACGGAGGCAGCCAAGAGGGCTCGGAGGTACTACACGGCGAGGGGACCGGGAGGGCTGACGGAACTCTGGCATAAAAGACATCCGGACGATGAAGATATCTTGTCCAGTTGTCAGGACGCGTAAGTAGTTTTTCATTTTAGATTCCTATTGTTAAGTGGGGGCACAGACCACTTACCCCATAGACCTGTAACAGGAGTGCGCCCGTGTCTCCCCGCACATGAGCGCAAAATTGCTTCGCGACACGTGTAACCGATATAGATATTATCGACATGGACGCATCTCTTTAATACGGCACCCCTGTCCCCCGCTTCGTCTCTATGCGTTCATCGTCGACAGAATTTTTCGCTTGCAAATTTGTACCGATTTCATGTCCATTGGGTAAGTGGTCTGTGAATGATGGTGGGAGACTCTGCACCGACTCTACGAAGGTGGGAGTTTTGTGCATTTCCCCCGCGCTGTCAGCTCAGCCACCCCAGCTCACTGCAGGGGCGCAGCAAGGTTGCCAGCTGACACCTACACTGTTGCAGGCTTTCTGATACTGATAGGCTTGTATCCGTCTTCATACCCATCTCCTTTCGGGATTCTTTGGTAGTGGGACAGCTAAGCAAAATGTGTTCCACTGTCTCGTCAAGTAGATTAAGTTTCATACTGATTAAGGCTTTAGGCTACTCGTATTGCATTATCATGAAGACAATGATGTGTCGTTGACAATTCATTATCAGCAGTCCGTATAAGGTCGAGAGCTCGACCAAGGCCTCTCCCAAAGCTAGCCACCTTATCACAATTCCTGTCAGAACTTTGTATTTTCTCAACTGATTGCGAGACATACATAGTTGGGATGGCGGCCGAAAGGGAAAATGATTCTTCGTCTATTTAAATCCTTCTTCAAATTACATCTCCCACAATTACATTACATTCCAGCTACATAGTCCCCCTGCGCGTGCGCAGCGTCGGCGGCAGACGGATGACTCTGGTGCGACTGCCGGCCCCTACGGCCCTGGACAGACCGCTGCGAGCCAGGGCCTTGCTGGCTAGATGGCTTATGATTTTGGATATAAGGTGAGAAAAAAATTGTCCTGAGACATTAGTTAAAAGACTGCGTGGTGTAGACCGAAAGTTTCGAGATTTCTACAAGGGATAAATGCATCCTCCAGATTCAATGAAAAAAATATAGAGGTCGCAAAATACTGGTGCGGGAAAAGACTGCTTTTATCACCTTCACATGTTTAAAAAAAAACATATGTGATCTACGTTCATGCGAATTTTATAAGGCGACTAATCAGTCCTAATAGAATTTTTTCCCATAAATCGCACCAGATGGAAGTCACTTGTCGTTGTCTACCGCTACGGGAAATATTACTAAGTATTTATTTATGTTTGTTATTCTACAGTTAGTTGTCTTCAAATCCCAAAACAACGTGATTTAAGGAGTCATTATGCCTTTCTGTGTATCTGCAAAAATTACATGAAATTACAGTAGTTTAGAAACAGTTTATAATATTCAAATTTTTACATAATATTAACGCCATGTTATTAGTTGTAGTAGCATACACAATACCGTATCAGATAGGTAAGTAAATAAACACTCGAGGATAATAAGGCAAAACAAAGAGGATTTCTCTTACAAATTCTAAGAAAACTAAGTGTTACTTGAGCGTACAGTCAACAAACGGAAAACAAAAGAGTATAACATTGCTTTTGTTTTAGATGACGCGATAGATATTTTGTTTTGTCTAATAGGTAATTTAGATTACGAGGAATTAAAATGTTTCTTCAAGTGTTTTGCCTTTGTTCAAAGTTTAAAATATGAGCGAGACAACTCCACAGCCCACTTCGTCTAAGGCTGCTTTTCCACCAGAGATGTGCTATGCGGCTATGCTGCGAGGATGCGAAAGCTATGCTACAAAACTATGTCACAGTTTCCACTATTTTAAGCTGTGTAGGCGTGCGAGGAAGATACGCAGCTGGACCAATGCGATACATCGACTGGGAAGGCGAGGGGTGTGCATCATAAAAACATAGCTTAGTTGAACTCGTTTCCACTACTATTCCAATATAGACCAATGAACATGATTGGTGGATATCGAACACATCTACAGCAACGTAGCATGCCATAACTCTGGTGGTTCTTCTTTTTTGTCGTTACACTCTTGGGCAGAGTGGTCGTGGTCGTTACTTCAGTCGCAGTGACCCACCTCACAACACGTCGCCACTCATCTCTGACGGCTGCCCTCCTGGTGCAGACGTGTAAGGGATCGGCCACGGCTGCCCTAATCTGGTCCGTCTATCCTGCCGCGCGCATCTCTGGTGGTAATGCACTCTAAATCAATGTCACCTATTTCTACTATTATCAAAGCTTAATGTTACAAATTCCAGGTTACGCGACGACCCAACGCCGGGTGAAGAGGTAGTGTTTATAGACGTCAGTGACCTGCAGCCCTCGCACCTCAAGAACCACTTTCGGGGAACTTACTGGAAGGACTTCGTTTGGTGTATGAAAGTGAGAGGATTTCTACTTACTCCGATGGCTTACCGACCCGAAGTGGGTCTTGGCCTCCGAAACGAGAACGCTGAGCTGTCGTTCGGCAAATCAAATCTCTTTATTGCAAGTAAGCACGTTGTGTACATTTTGCACGTCAACATTTTTGGGATTTACATTTACACGACTTTGCAAGGAAAAGGTGCCAACGCTGAGGAGAAAAAGTGGCAAAAAACTTTCAGCAGGACATCAATTTTCATATTATTGTCTAAATTTTTGTTCGATATCACGTTGAATTAATCAGAAAATGTTCACGAATGTCAATATGTTGTGGGAGATATCGAAGAAATAGGTGAGTTGAGTTTTGAGCTAGATCCAAGAGTCCCACTGCAGAGCCAGAGCAAGAGTTCAATCCGAACGTGACTGTTAAGCTGCTTCATCCAGAGACGAAATGGACGAAGACATGGAGATGAAAGCCTTTGCAGGTGACGACTCTCCAGTGCCTTCATTGGATGCATAAAGAAGACCATATATTAACTCTGTAACATTCGAAACTGTCGAGTCCATTAATAAAACTAATACATTCCAGCAAGCGTACCCCGTCCGTTTCTCCGAAGTGCACGTGATCAACACCCAGCGTCTGAAGACCATGTCTTTACTGCTCCTGCACATTGGCCTGTACCCCTGGAGGCGCAAGGTGGTCCAGATACACGCCAACGCGGAGCAGATCAACCATGCCATGGGACTAGACTACTTCCCGGTTGAGGGTCTGCCGTATGAGTATGGGGGGAAGGCTGGTGCTATGAAGGATCTCAATGGTTAGTGCATTTGTTTTGACACTCATTGTCTTACACAGGGATCTGTATGTTTGGGACTTGATGAGGAGCCTTAATACGCGGATCCGTGTCTTTGGAATGGGGCCCTGCCCAGTCCACGGATCCGTGTAGCACGCTCGTATACATTTGTACTGCCATCCAACGGTGGGCCCTCGTGGCAAGCTATTGTTTTTATGGTATACTCACTCACGCGAAAAAGTATACTAAAAACTGCACTCTCCTTTTAGCGTTCAACGTGTCAGAAAAAATACTATTTTCTAGTATTGTTGTAAAAGATGAATTTCGCTACACCATAACAAAACTCTCAACTCAACATGGTGCAATTTTGTGTAGTGATGTATACCGTACTCGTTGGGACACTATGCTACCAAGTAAATCTAAGTGCTTTAAAAAGACGTCGATGAGGTTTGCCGACCATCACGCCATGGCTTAAGTAGTAAAGTGGTCGGCGGTAAGCCATTTTGCTGCAATGAATGCAGCAAATGAAATTCCGTCGTGTTTACCTATTCTTGTGGGATATGGGCGTGAGTTTAAATGTATTTTTGGATTCATTGTGGCCTCCTGCTTAATTAATTTGTGTAATGAGATATCGGAACTGGAATACGATGCCTGTCATGTCAAAAAAGCAGTTTGACTACTGGTGTTACGCAAGAAGGAGGGTTGTGTTTTTCGAGTGTATGTCTAATTCATTGGCACGCGCTGCAGCCTAAATGGCTTGATGGATTTTAACATTTATGATGATAGATTCGTCTTGATTGTAAGAGTGACATCTATAGGCTATAAAAAATAATTAAAAATCTTATGCAGTGTTTTTGTTTTTTTAAATAATTTCTGCTTGTTGTATTAATTAGACCTGTCGTATTATCAACAGATCAATGGACAAAAATGCTCCTATTGAACTCAAAGTGGCTTCAAACCGAAGAAAGGAAGTACTATGACACAGATCTAAAGCCCGAGAGCCGCAGTCGCATCAGACATCGGAGTGCAGTCCGCAGTCTGCGCGGAGCCAACGGGTCCTACGACATGCTGACGAGGACCCATTCCTGTAGGTCATTGCACAGACATGATGACCTTGATGAGGGCACTCATGGCGACTATAGAACTCTTAAAGTGACTGAAAAACAGTATTATGTGTGAATAATTCTAGTTGCTTATTAATTTAATGGAGGGTAAAGTCGGCAACATACTGTTAAAAGGATACGCGAAACGACGTCATTGCTCGCGACGTGCGGGTTGAGTCGATCGAAGCGTTCGTGCTGAGGTTGACGCGATCACTATTCGACCGCGCCGACAACAGCAGGCACGCTCATCTCCGCAACCTCGCACCCCTGCACGTGCGCCCTCCGGAAGGCCACCGCCTCCAGAGGGAGTTGCTGCGCTCCCCGTCACCTTAAGCGGCGGGTTTGAGCTGTGCACCAAACGGACGTACCGACCCGCCCAACTCCCATATCCCGCATACCAAGCGGGACCAATATCACCGTCGGATCATTATCCGGCGAGCTCATGCCCGGGTAGAGAGGGTATACCTCAAGGCCCGCACTTCTCCCCCGAAGTTAGGGGTGAAAAGACCCGGTCGTCGTCGACGCGACGCGGGTTTACCGTACAGTTTTCGTCGGCGTTGCGTGGTGTCGGGTGTTCTGTTCATAGTGTGATTCTGGCCATAGAATATGTAATGATTTGAATTGTTCAATACGCGTCGCATGGCGTGGCATATTAATAGTATGTTTGCGCCTTAAGGAACTGCCTCGTAGCCAAGTGATGACTAAGTTTACGCTGGTAGAATATAAAAAAATATATTATAGGATTAACGTTAATTAGCTTTTATATTAGCTCAATATTATACATTTAGCTACAACGACTACCACTTGTAACACTGCTCTCTCTTTCGCGGGTTTGCTGGTAGAAATCTCTTTTGAGATAAGCTCGCCCTTTGTACCAATTTGTTTCTTCTGTATGTTATTTATGTATTTGTCTGTTTTGTGCAATGAAGTATTAAAAAAAATGCCACTCGCATCAGGGCCTAGGCAATTTCGTCAACGCAACGCAAGAAAAATAGGTTCGACATTTGCTTTTTCGTTAGTTCGCAAAATTAAATGTCAATCCCGTACATTTTTAAATTTACAAGAAACATAACAATACCAATAATATCTATAAAAATAAATAAATGAACTAAAGTAATCTAAAAGAAGACATGGGACGTCCCTGGCTCAAAGGTTCCCATTACGCTAACCGCATTGCCGCATTGTATGGCCAATGAGAGCCTTTGAGCCAGGAACGAGCTTGAGCGAGGATCAATCCTCGGGCCTCGAGCCTGTTTATAAGTAGATTATTTATTCTCATTACATGCAATTACAAGTCTCTTACTTGAGAAGAACGTAAAATTAGATTAAAGATATATAATACGTTCACTTCGATCTAAAAAAATACTGCTTACTTCTACATTTTTCTTTCTACTATCGTTAACGAAAGTCAACACTTAGCTAGGTTCCCTCATATACTTGTAATTACACTGACTCTCTTACTCAGAAAATAGCATTAGTAGATTTAAGATGATATTAGGTGTTATTCTAGTGTGATCACTAAGTCGAATCCTAAACCTAAACGCAACTGTCACTGCCACTCGTAAGCTGCGTCGCGTAAGAGTGAGCGGGACGACTTCCTGAGCGACAATTAAAATTAGCGTGAAACACTCTGGAACCACTGCACCTTTAAATCTAGTTAGTAATATATAATTTTTTACTGCAATGAATGCAGCAGATGAAATTCCATCGTCTCTCCTTCCCCTTAAGGGAGACGAACGTGACTTTATGTATACCGAAGCCCAATTCAAGTGTCTTATTTTGTAAACAGAAATGATCGTCTAATTACCTGTTGTAATGTAACACTGAAGGAACTTCCTCATTGTGAAAATGAAGTGTGATCTAAAAATGTGAAACAACTACAGAAAAGCTTAAAAAGTTAGTAGTTTTTGTTTACAAAATAAGACACTTGATTTAGGATTCGATATAATTATGGTATGTGATCAAATTTACTATCCCAAAGGGACTACCCTGTATGATTTCGTATCATGTGGGTGTGATTTTTCAGAGTCAAGAGCTCAGATTAAGGCGATCTGAGCGAAGCCTTGGATGAATCCTTATTATGCCGAAACATCGCTTGATAAATTAATAGAGGCTTTGAAGAAGGAACAGTATGGTGCTTTAAGGAAGGATGCTTATTTAAGGATGGGACACTAACTCCACGAAGGTGTTCTGTGCATTTCTCTCGCGCTGTCAGCTCAACCCAAGCGCAGTAGCAGCGCAGGGTTGCCGGCTGACGCCTACACTGTTCCAGGCTTTCTGATGTCGGAAGGCTAATTATATTGAACAAAATGAGTTACAAGTAGTAAAATTAGAAATCAACTTGTCGACAGAAATTGTGATACTTAATAGATAGTTATGTGTTTTATATAGAAATTCCTATCCTACATACTTATACTAATAATCACTTAATCAGTAAGTAAATACTCCAGCGAAGTTATAAGATCAATTTCGCTGAAATACTCTTATATTTCCAATTATATAACGTTATGTGTTTTGTCGGGTTTCTATTAAGTTGTATATCATAATAAGTATTATAAAATATAGCATGCGTACCTGCCTATCTAAATATAATGTTTTTCGCAATACTTGTCGAGTTCTTACTTAAAATCCGCATCCATTTTATAAAATGTGGAAAATAAATTCACTGCACAAAATAAACCAAAATGCAATGCAATTTATAGTGAAAGAACGCCAATGCACTTTGCTGAACATGTTTATTAGGCTGTGCTCTGTGATAAGCGGAGCGGGGAGCGAGCGGCGGTGCGAAAAAGGAAGTCAGGAATACTCCAATCAAGCCTCGTGAGGCTTTTGAAAATGGCGGGAAACGACGGTTGCAAAATTATTTAATAATTTTTATTTTAATTGCAGTGCTTATTTTGTGTTTTATATCACGGTAAATTAAGCAGAAAATGTTCGCGAATGATCCATGCTATCATTCGCGAACATATGAATTTATTGGATAATTTGAGCAAGATCTGAAGTTTCAAGATTTTATCAAGAGTCCCGCTACAAGCTCGGGAGTGAACGTGACTGTCTGCTGCTGCTGCTTCGTCCAGAGTGATGACGCTACGGCGACTCCTTTGGATGAATACAAGAAGACGCGGCTACCCAGGGTGAAGACGCCACGGCGACCACTCTGGAGGAAGATAGAAGACTATGATATATTGAATTTTCTATAGCATGACATTGGCAAGTTACTGTAGAGTCCATTAATAAAATAAATAAATAAAGCCTCGTATCCACTAGGTAACAATTGACGCGAAACCCGTGACGCTCAACGCGCGACGTTGCCAGCTGACGCCCAACACGACCAATGGTACAGCTGGGTACAGCTAACAGCTTTGGAGTTTGGACCGTTCTTATTATCTGCGTCGTAAGAGTTAAAATGGTACTGCTAGTATTACCATTGATCTGCTGTTGTCCGTACCTCAAGTTCCTCGTGCCGTTCAACATGATGAGCAACTTGTTGTGTTGGCGCGCGTCAAATGTGGTCTAGTGGATACGAGGCTTTATTTTTCAAACCTGCTGACGTATTTGGAAAAATGTTCCGCCTTTTATAACGGTGAAATACATCAGTATTTTAAGGAGACTATATAATAATTTCGCCGATATTTCAGTGGAAACCTTCAACTCTTATCACCGCTCCGCTCTTCTCTTCTGTTGTCTCCATTTTGATGGAATTGCAGTCTTACCCTAGTCTAGCACTTTAAGTGCATCGAATAATAATAAAAAGTTTTACTCATAACGATTTCATTAGCTCGGTTTAGACTATTATTTTTAAATCATAATTACTACGGTTTTGTCAGGGTCTACAGTGGATGAATCCACTCGTATTGAGTTAGTTACAACTCTTTTATTCCATTCAAGGCATGACTTTAGCGTAGTTATAAGCTGAAGACCCTCAAATACAGGCGACTTCACCACTGTCATAAACGAGAAATCAAAAAGCGGCTCTCATTAGATTCCACTACTAGCAGTATCCTCAAAGAATCTGGCTCTACTCTTCTATTTTCAACGTTACCTCTCTGCTAGGGTAGGTACATAGAGCGCGAGTGAAAGGGCATCATGAGCGACGTCCTTCAGCTCTTCCCAGAATATGCAGACAGATGCTGCTTCCCTGTTCAGTGACCTACGTCAAGTTACCTTGGGGAGACCAGGCTTACGCCTCCTGGATGGTTGTAATTCCATGGCTTCTCTAGAGGGATCTCAAGGCACGCCTCAGACAACGTCACACAATGTCGTGAGTTTTTTAGTCTTGATAAACTTACCTAAGCCGAAGCCCAAATCAAGTGTCTTATTTTGTAACCATAAACTACCTTACCCTAGTAACATTTTAAGCTGATCTGTGATTAGTACATAGTTCTTTTCACATTATTAGATTGGATCACTTTATTTTCACAATGATGAACAGGTTTGATCAATCAGTTCCTTCAGTGTTGCATCACAACAGGTAATTAGACGATCATATTTTGTTTATAGAATAAGACACTTGATTTAGGGTGCGGTATAAACACCACAACGAATTACTTACGTAACCTAACCTAATGCTAGATTCAGTCCACAACGGAACTGAATCTAGAATTGAATATTCATAAGTAAATCATAACGTTACATTTCCTACCTCTTTAATTCAGTTAGGCACTAGATTTCACGCGAACCCCCAAAAGAAGTGAGCAAAACACGAAAGTCACCTGAGCGTATCGTGAAATGTAAAGACGCCGGCGAATCCATCTCTAAGAAAAAGTAACAGTACGGGTAATGAGTGCTTACCACGGATTTAATGCTAGGTGGAAGAGTCACGTTTTTAAAGAAGATAAATCAATGTTTTGTTGTGGAAGTTTGCTGGGCATCTCTGTTGTAGGTCTGTTCCTAGGACAAAATTGCTAATGAAGGGGAAAAAGAAGCGGATCATGTGGTATCATCGTCATCATTTTCTAACAGGGCCCAATATTACTAAACTAGGTGTTGCATGGTGCGCGGGCCGCGCGCGGCCCGCGAGACGGCTTTGTTTCCGTGTTGTAGGCGCCGCAACAAAATAAACATTATCCGGATTGTTCGCTGTGCAAATAATTCGTGCAAGCCATCCACTAATTATATCAAACACCGCCCGAAAGTTGCAAGTTCAAAACTCTGTGAAAAACATTTATTTCGAAAATAATTTTCTCATTTAAATTAAGTTTTTTTTTGTAATTTCTAAAGCAAGCAACGCTCGAAATGCCCGTATGCCAGAAACTTAAAGAAAGTTTTTCGAAACCCAAACGTTGCTAGCTGTACACAATTTCCATAACTTTGTTCATAATTCGAAAGGCAAGGGCTTTCAGCCTTTGGTAGCGTGGGGACGCTCCGGGCTTCGCCCTTCGCGGAGCTCGGCCTATGGCCTCGCACCCCGGCTCGGCCTTCGGCCTCGCAAAAGTTACTTGAAGGGTAGGGAGTTTCTTCTGCTTGGCAAGGGGACGCTTCGGGCTTCGCCCTACGCGGAGCTCGGCCTATGGCCTCGCAGGCCGGCTCGGCCTGCGGCCTCGCAAAAGTTACTTGGGAGGTGGGGAGTTGTTTCTCCTTGGCAAGGGGACGCTTCGGGCTTCGCCCTACGCGGAGCTCGGCCTATGGCCTCGCAGGCCGGCTCGGCCTTCGGCCTCGCAAAAATTACTTGGAAGGTGGGGAGTTGTTTCTGCTTGGCAAGGGGACGCTTCGGGCTTCGCCCTACGCGGAGCTCGGCCTATGGCCTCGCAGGCCGGCTCGGCCTTCGGCCTCCCAAAAGTTACTTGGAAGGTGGGGAGTTGTTTCTGTTTGGCAAGGGGACGCTTCGGGCTTCGCCCTACGCGGAGCTCGGCCTACGGCCTCGCGGTGTTCTATCGCTTCGGGCTTCGCCCTACGCGGAGCTCGGCCTTCGGCCTCGCGGGAGGGTGCTCGGCCTTCGGCCTCGCTATAGTTACTGATAGATATTTACCGCACGCCAGTAATCCTTTCGTTTCGTATAGGAAAATTTATGGAGAAAATATTATGGTTTACTGCTCGTCCGCCATTTTGTTTTTCCCAAAAATGACAATTTTCTGGTATACTACATCATATATGCTACGATGTGGAATTGGTTGGATATTCCTCGTGCGCTCGTGCTAGGCCAGCTAATTCGTCAAAGTTTGGTCTGAAATGTCCAAATTTTCAATCGGCTATATTTCCGCCGCCATTTTGTTTTTCTTTTGTTTTTCAATTTCATCACAAAGTAGGTCGACCATGTGACGCGTGTTCCAAATTTGAACGAAATCGGTTGGAAAATGGCGGAGATGGCATCACGTGACCCGCCGCCATCTTGTTTTTTTCACTTCCCTATAGTTTTCCTCTGGTCCAATCACTAAACTATACAACTCCCCCCTACATCACTTTCACCTCCGGGAACTCCTTCAGACTAAACGGGACGGTCAATCAGTGAGTCAGTCAGTCAGTCAGTGGTAATCGAGCTATATATATTAGTAATAGTTAATTAGACGATCATATTTGTTTACAAAATAAGACACTTGATTTGGGCTGCGGTATAGAAGATCGCACTTTCCTGTCATTATGCTAATGAATAATCTCTAATATCGTAAAGAGAGACGGAAAGTCGAAGAGTGTCTATAGTCTGGCATACCCTATGTTTCTCTACTTCCTTGTATCACAGTCTCTGAATGCTCCGAGTGCCTAGTGACAAGCGCGCGCGCACTGACCGCCCACTTTCTAATCGCTTGCGCACTTCAGCTTCGTTAAAAATCCTCGCTACGCTGATCTGCAATTTATTATAATATCTACATTTATTAAAACTCAGTTGGACTACCTTTAAGTTGACATGTGTGGAAAATTAAATGATTTTTGCTAACTTGCGTCTTAAACGCATACTCTCCAACTAGAGTTTTGCTAAAAAGTTATTGAGATGAAGCACTTTAGCCAATTGACTAATATTAAGTACGCACAGTTGGTTGTCTTGAAGAAATCACTTAATTGATAAGGCCGCCAAAATTGTATTGTATTTATGTTTTGTAATTGTTTGTGTATTTTTATGTATAATAAAGACAAAGTGTACTTGAATTTGAACAAAAATACTATACAAACTATGCTACCAATAACTATACTTGTATAAATGTAACGAAGATAAAACAGATGACCTGGCTAAATGGCTTTGACTTTCGTTACTAGAAAAGGAATTTAAACTTGATTAAAAATTTCTTGCCGTGGGTAGGGCTTGAACCTGCGACCTTGTTATTCCGTGACCTCTTACCAACTGAGCCACCACAGGTCACGCTACGCCCACCGAAAATCTTCATCGTATTATACATACTTAAGGCTTCGTATGCGCGTATTTTCAGTTTTTCTACGAAGGCTACGGCATTAACTACTAAAATGAAACGTCTGAAAAAAAAAATATATATAGCAATCTTGGGGTGTCTATTTAGAGACTGATGAATACACGATTGGACTAACTTCGCTCGATAGAAAAAAATCGCAAACATACCCCATGTTTGCGATTTTTTTCTATCGAGCGAAGTTCCATGTCTTTTATAATGAAAATTATTTCTTTTTTCATCATGTTTTTTGATCACCGAGCATGGATAATGCGTAATACAAATTCTGAGAAAAGGAATTGCTAACGAAAAATCAAATGTCAATGTTATTTTTCTTTCTATTCTACTAGCGATAACGAAAGTCAATAAATGTGCTTATTAAGAGAAGGGTTGAACTATCTGAAAGCCTCACATCAGTGATAGTTCAACGATTCCCGTATCATTGCAATACAATTTATATTGAACTACTGGGAATACTCGAATTAAGGGACTATATTGTTGTCAAAAGCTCTCGTATTTATAGTACCCTACATTTTGATATATATTTTGTATGAATAACTATTTCGGTTTAGATATAATTTTCATTTTAAAAGATATGGAAGGGGTATGTTTTTTCTATCGAGCGAAGTTTGTCTAATCGTGTATATTCATCAGTCTCTAAATAGACACCCCAAGATTGCTATATATTTTTTTCAGACGTTTAATTTTAGTAGTTAATGCCGTAGCCTTCGTAGAAAAGCTGAAAATACGCGCATACGAAGCCTTAATCTAGAATTCTAGACCCGTCCAGCGAGCATATGAACCAAACCAATAAAATCTTTCACAATATTTTGAACATTTCAGTCATGATTACAAGGGCGTAGAAAATATGACCGTCTTATTGTGAGGGAATAGAAGTGGAAATGGCTTGCGCAAGAGTTTTGGAAACATCACGAAGAGTACTAAGTAAGGAGGGCGCACGCAATCGTCGTGCACTACTAAGTTAGTGTAGGGTGGCCATGCGTACACTGTTTAGACGGATAAGTATCTGGAGATATTCAAACTAATATTTATATGGGCACACTGTATTTATTAGTTGCGATATAGGCAGAGATTATAGTGGAAATTATGATTTTAATAAAATATGTGTCATAAGACTATCAATTCTTTATTCAGGCTGCCTTTTATGTTTCCATGTGATGTTTTCTTTCGCCGTTTTGAAAATAATCTATAAATGTGCACAGGTTTCGAAATCTCATCAATTTCGATGTTCGGTATCTTAACCACAACGCAGCTTTTGTGGGGCCAATTACCTAATCAATTATTATATGTTATTAAAAAAGAAAGTAACGCGTGACTGTACGCGTTACTTTAATTTTTTTATTAGTATAAACACTTTTTCTTCTATAAAACGTTTCGTAGTTAATTTAATACATAAAAATATGACTTTGATAAATTCATTCGCCTAATAGACGGATTAGAGGTTACCCAACCAAACACATAATTTGCGTCGGATAACGACATTGTACAATTGATTCATAGTGTGTGTAAAGGAGGAGAAGTCCTAATAAATCCAACTGAATGGTCACAGGACAAAGAAAATCAGTTATTTGTGCGTACCACCGAATTTAGCAACAGTTGCATAACTGTTGTAGTTAAAAATACGTATTGTATTGTATCATACATAGCTAGCAATTAGAAATCGTATTTATGTTCGTGTACTCTATTATTTTTTTAAAGATACAGATGAATTGTGTTTTTGTTTATGGTTTTATCTTATATGTACAGCAAAAATATTAGGTCATTACATATGAAATCGGCGTTTTCTCGTACTGGCCACTTTAATCTCAAATATCTCCTCTTTTTTATTATTATATTTATTATATTATAGTGTATTATTTCTTTACAAAATAAGACACTTGATGTGGGCTATGGCATAAAGCGGGGGATGTTCAGAACATACGAGCGATGATTCATCGTTCGGTTGACTCTAAACAACCCAGTAGCTACAACCGAACCGTTACTGTTACGGTCTTCTATTGAAAATAACCATTATTGATAGATTAAGTGAGGTTATCGGTAAGAGTATTGATAATAATTTAATTCTTGTTTAGTGTTGCTACATGGCGAAATGAATAGTATTGCAATAACAAAACACCTGACTGTTTTTTTGCCATTAAAATTAAAAGTTCCATGAACAAAACGAAACTATATATATACTATCTTGCATCAAAATCCATCCAACAAAGGAACCGAAAATCTCTGAGTTCAGTTACATACACTCGAAGAAAAACATTATGCTCCTCCTTCTCGCAGTCGGGTAAAATAAATATATCAATCGTAAATGAAACAAAAGTATAGCTCGTTGATGTCTTTTGTATTACAGTCACAAGGCAGCAATAATGACCGACGGCGACGTGACGTCTGTTTATCAAATTCCATGTTCATTAGCGATAAACGTGACTTTAAGTTCAAACCATGGTTTAAGGATTGTCGCTGGATTAATCTATATAAAATTGGTGTTTCAGCACTGTCAAATTAAACCACCACTTAGTAGTTTTTTATCGCTACGGGCCCATATTTTATTTATTTGTCAATAAAAGTAAAAAAAAACTGGTAAGAAAGCCCGTTAAAAAAGTAAACGGTTTTATAATTACAATTAGTACATTACCCCGTCATAATTATATTTAATTATTTCTAGAAAGTACATACTTAAAACCTCCTCGCTTGTTGGCTTACAATGTAGGTAAATAACATGCCATTGCCATTTTCTACAACTTAGATATCTTTGTCTTCGTTACAGATACAATTAGATTACAATTAAAGTTTTCTTCAGCATTTCAAGTCTATTTCTCATAGAGAAGCAGAGATAATGTACTGCCATCTTCTGCGATGCTGGCTCTGTTTTCTCATTATCAAAAAATAATCGAAATATTAATAAAAAAACAAGTTAAAAAAGTTATTTAAAAAATACTACTATTCTTCTTCTATTATGATTTTATTAGGATAATTTATTCGCATGATTTGAAATGAATCCGAATGCGTATGCAACAGTATTGTATAGAACTTCGCCTTGATCATAGGACTTACTTGGCAAAAGTTTTGTATTTGCAATAACTCATTATCATCCATCAGTCTATTTATATGTCCCCACTGCTCGGGCATATACCTTCCCTTACATCGAGAGAGATCGGGCCATGATCCATCACGCGGGCCCAGTGCGGATTGGCGGATTTCACATGCCTTAGATTTTTATCTCTACGGCATGCAGGTTTCATCACGATGTTTTCCTTCACTGATTTGAGAGCACTCGGTAAATGTACGTAAGTTTTTCCCGTCGAAAAAACCGAGGATAACTCATTGGTACATGGCTGCCCTGGCTGAGAATCGAACCTGGGACCTCTGTATCGCAAGTCCTAACCCAATCACTACGCCGACGAGCTCGTATGATACTATGGTATTTGTATAAAATTAGTAAAACTTCGTTATTCGAATAACTTGCCCCTTGTCATTCCCGGTGCAAAGGTACCCATAATTCTAGCGACATTGCCGCGCTGTCTATCTATGGCCAGTATTTGCACCAGGTATGTCACGGATCGACAGTCACAGCCTAAGAGGGGACATTATTAATTAGTTAATTGTTTATTTTAACCTAATTAACGATAATTAGCAAGTTGATGTTTGCTTACCTTACTTATCGAGCTACACGATGCAAATCACTGAGTCAGGTAATTGCTTGATTAAATGGAGTAGACAAATGAACGTTCAAAGTGACAGACAGGTCGATAACATATACGCGTAGGTAGGTTGGTGTAGATTGGTAGGTTCTATACATCTAATTATACAGGATATAGGTTAGACGTAACCAAGTGCTTGACTGATGGTTTCTGGGGTAATTTTATTATCATGAAGCTAGCGATTTTTGTTTTTTAAATTTAGTAAGTATTATATTTAAATAATTATGTCGATTCCAAAGTTGGCCAGGTTTAGGTTTAGATTTGGTGGCCACGAGATTTACTACACATTCATAGAAATATACATAAGTGTCGCCGCGGCTACGGAATGATACATTTCATCAAGTCGTTTAGGTTGCAGTAACAAAGGAAACCCCACCAAAGCGAAATTTTTCTTTAGGAATATTTATTTATTTATTTTATTAATGGACTCGACAGTCATTTGTCAATGTCATGCTACAGAATATTCAAAATATCATAAGTTTTTCTTCTCTTCATCCAAGAGAGTCGTCGTCACCCTGGGTATCCGCGTCTTCTTGTCTTCATCCAGAGGAGTCGCCGTAGCGTCATCACTCTGGACGAAGCAGCTCGACAATCACGTTCACTCCCGAGCTCGTAATGGGTCTCTTGATAATTGCTTGAAACTTCAGATCTTGCATGAATTATCCAATAACTTGACCATACTGTCATTCGCGAACATTTTCTGATTAATTTAACGTGATATGAAACACAAAATAACCACTGTAGACATTGCAAGGAAAATTATCAAATAATTTCGCAAACGTCGTTTCACGCCATTTTCAAAAGCCCCTTCTTCTTTATTATTAATTCGAAAAGTCGTATATCAAAAGTTGTTATCTATACAGGACAACTTCCCTTTTGGCTTCCATATTCCGTCACAGCCTGTATTACCAGATCTAATATTCGGATATTTTAAGATTATTTAGTATCAACTTAGCGTGAGCGCGCACTTAAGTAAGTCTTAAGACTGTCAAAATTAATTGTACGAAAACTGACAGTTGTAAGACCGAACTCAAACTCCACTTACACTACAACTGTCTACCTGACATTCATAAGCAAAGAAAAAAATTGTCTATGGCTAATTGACCTTAGCTTAGATTAACTACACTCCTCATTCAGCTGAAACAATATGTATGTGATCATTGCGGTTTAGCTATTATTATGGTGGCACTCCACTTGGCTATTCGTATTTGCGTATTTGTCATAATTGCCATGTGTGGTTGGTATTCATGACAAAATATTCGTCTTATTTGTATGTACGTCAAGTATTTGACAAATACGACAAACCAATACCAATAGCGAATATGAATAGCCAAGTGAAGTGCCAGCATTAAACAAATTCTGATAAGGTTTTTGTAATATAAAACTCTTAATACCCATTCGACCCACGTTTAACGACCCAATTCAAAAATTAATAAGTATATAATCCCTGGTTCGAGGGTCTATTAATTTTTGATCGAGGAAAGCTGTTAATTTTAACTTTTCATGCCCATGTTAAAAATATGTTTTCCACGATCCAGTTAAAATTGCGGATTAAAATTTTCATCAGAATTGTGCGTACTTAACTTAATTAATTTTACAGAAAGTCTGCAACAAGTTAAAAATGTTTATTGAATTCTCAGATTAGGGAATAAAAGATCTGAGATTTAAATATTGAACTTCGAATAGTCTATGTCCCGTCTCTTGCATCTCCGGTATATTTATTTTAATCAAAAAAATATCCATCTAAGGTTGCCTGGAAGAAATTGCTTAAACCTATAAATCTATAAAGTTCTAGGTAATGAATATAACTAAGGTAACGTTTTTATGCAATTAAAGAAGATTTGATTGATTATTGAAAATGCGTGCTCTTAAATACTGAAAGTTCATTTAAAGTCGCATTTTCTTTGGCATTTGTTTATATTGTTCAAAGAACTGGTGGTTTCCCTGTTTCATAGATGACTCATCCACGTATCTCGGCCACATAAACGACCACAGAAACAGTGGCTACCCCCAACCGCCAATGCAATTGCAACCGTAGCCAGACCGCGTGACGAAATCATAAAAAGACCGCACTGGCTGAATCGGCCGCATTCCATACGGCGCGTTGGCCCGCGCCCGTTAAAAAAAATAACAATCCATTTTCAAAAAAACTTTTCTTTTTTTGTCAGTGAAACTTTTTGGAAGAAACACGTTGCCGTCAAGTGCCAGTGTTGTCGTCGTAGAGCGTTTGGCGTGTGAACTCGTGTTTGAATTTAGAGGTGAATTATCTTAATTTTTCTTTTGTTTTCATTAGTGCTTTTATGGTGACGTGATTTGTGGATTATTGTCTGTGGTAAGAAGTGTAAAGATATTTGAAACGAGCCCTTATTTTAATGTGAAACAATGGATATTCGAATTTAAAAAAACACATTGTAGAAGCAATGATAAACCATGATTTAGTTAAACCGCTGAAACCATGTTATAGATATTTTATAAGTATTCTAAAATAATTCCTCTTCACTTTATCTTTATCTTAATTAAATGATATATTTAGATCTCCACTGAATAGTATACAAACTTTTACATATTTTAAATAAGTTTTGACACAATTGACTATAAAACAAAGTACCTAATGTAAAAGGAAACCATCTAATAATTACTTAACTAAGTACAATATATTTTCTAAAACCTTAAGCTACAACTCAATAAGAATCGTTTGATAAACTATTTTTTTCTTAGCCCGTCTCCGAACTTTCAGAAACTTTCACAAAAGAAAACTTCACTACAATTTCAGCTCATAAAATCGCTGATGACAGTGATGTATCAAGTACCTATTACGGGGGCCCTAAAGTTAGCTTAGACCACCAAAATCAACTCACTTCAAGTACTGTGTTAATTTTGAATGCATTAATTGTAGTATTAATATGTAGTTATTAATTTATTAACTGCACAGAATTAGAGGTGGGAAAAGAGAAGAGCAGCTAATTAAAATTAATGACATTACAAATATATATAGCTCGATTACCACTCACTGACTCACTGACTCACTGATTGACACGCCCGTTTAGTCTGAAGGAGTTCCCGGAGGTGAAAGTGATGTAGGGGGGAGTTGTATAGTTTAGTGATTGGACCAGAGGAAAACTATAGGGAAGTGAAAAAAACAAGATGGCGGCGGGTCACGTGATGCCATCTCCGCCATTTTCAAACCGATTTCGTTCAAATTTGGAACACGCGTCACATGGTCGACCTACTTTGTGATGAAATTGAAAAACAAAAGAAAAACAAAATGGCGGCGGAAATATAGCCGATTGAAAATTTGGACATTTCAGACGAAACTTTGACGAATTAGCTGGCCTGGCACGAGCGCATGAGAAATATCCAACCAATTCCACTTCGTAGCACATATGATGCAGTATACCAGAAAATTGTCATTTTTGGGAAAAACAAAATGGCGGACGAGCAGTAAACCATAATATTTTTTCCATATATTTTTCTATACGAAACGAAAGGATTACTGGCGTGCGGTAAATATCTATCAGTAACTATAGCGAGGCCGAGGGCCGAGCACCCTCCCGCGAGGCCGAAGGCCGAGCTCCGCGTAGGGCGAAGCCCGAAGCGATAGAACACCGCGAGGCCGTAGGCCGAGCTCCGCGTAGGGCGAAGCCCGAAGCGTCCCCTTGTCAAGCAGAAACAACTCCCCACCTTCCAAGTAACTTTTGCGAGGCCGAAGGCCGAGCCGGCCTGCGAGGCCATAGGCCGAGCTCCGCGTAGGGCGAAGCCCGAAGCGTCTCCTTGTCAAGCAGAAACAACTCCCCACCTTCCAAATAATTTTTGCGAGGCCATAGGCCGAGCTCCGCGTAGGGCGAAGCCCGAAGCGTCCCCTTGTCAAGCAGAAACAACTCCCCACCTTCCAAGTAACTTTTGCGAGGCCACAGGCCGAGCTCCGCGTAGGGCGAAGCCCGAAGCGTCCCCTTGCCAAGCAGAAACAACTCCCCACCTTCCAAGTAATTTTTGCGAGGCCGAAGGCCGAGCCGGCCTGCGAGGCCATAGGCCGAGCTCCGCGTAGGGCGAAGCCCGAAGCATCCCCTTGCCAAGCAGAAACAACTCCCCACCTCCCAAGTAATTTTTGCGAGGCCGCAGGCCGAGCCGGCCTGCGAGGCCATAGGCCGAGCTCCGCGTAGGGCGAAGCCCGAAGCGTCCCCTTGCCAAGCAGAAAAAGTCCCTACCTTCCAAGTAACTTTTGCGAGGCCGAAGGCCGAGCCGGGCTGCGAGGCCATAGGCCGAGCTCCGCGTAGGGCGAAGCCCGGAGCGTCCCCACGCTACCAAAGAAAAAGATGCCCTTGCCTTTCGAATTATGAACAAAGTTATGGAAATTGTGTACAGCTAGCAACGTTTGGCTTTTGAAAACTTTTTTTAAGTTTCTGGCATACGGGCATTTCGAGCGTTGCTTGATTTAAAAATCACAACAATAACCTACTTTAAACGAGCAAACTCTTTTCGAAATAAATGTTTATCACAGAGTTTTGAACTTGCAACTTTCGGGCGGTGCTTGATATAATTAGTGGATGGCTTGCACGAATTATTTGCACAGCGAACAATCCGGATAATGTTTATTTAGTTGCGGCGCCTACAACACGAAAACAAAGCCGTCTCGCGGGCCGCGCGCGGCCCGCGCACCATGCAACACCTAGTCTACCTATTATTACTCAAAGTAATATTGCAAATGTCAAAATATTTAGAATTAGCTAGAATAGGATGTTGATGTTGTAGAACTAAAGTAGTATGGTTTTTTTTTAACAAAATACGAGTATTTTTAAATGACACATTAAACTTCCACCTTCGTGGAGTTGCGGCAGGGGGGTGAGCCCCGACCATTTTTCCCAGCTCTCAAGTCCCGTCAATGTCAGTTTTTGGCGAAAAATAGTACACAAAGTTTGACGCTGACTTTGACAGGACTTGAGCGCATTCTAATATCGCGCGACACTTCGGACAAATTTGAATACGATTAAGATGGCCCACCCGATGCAACCTGAGTACGTATCTGTCCGTTGCATTATCTCGTGCACCGATTACGTGCAGTTTCACCGAGGAGGCTAACGGCCGCGAGCGTGACTCATCTAACGATTCGCAGTCACGTTCCCGATGGAAATTTCTCGATTTTTTCTCAACCGTTTTTATCGCACGCTATATCATACTATCGGGTGTAACAAAATAGGGTGCAAATATTGATTATAAATTATTATTATCATTAAAAATTAGACATGAAATTGAGGTTTAAATGTATAATCCCTACTGATTTGACAGGTTGAAATTTTGGAGACACGTAACTAAAATAGTACCTATACCGGGAGCAGCGAATTTGTAAGATCGAGTTATAAATCGTCTGAAAACATATAAGTATCAAAGTTTAATGGCGTTAATAAGTTGTAATTATCAAGTCTTGCTAAAAACTTTAACCAAACGTTTCGTGACGGGCCTGTGACGTCACCCAATGGCTAGAGATGAAAAGAGAATGATTACCTAATACTAGAAGGAAATAACAAACTGAAAACTACTGTGACCTTTACAAGTTGAATAGAGAAAAAGTTTTAAGTAATTGTAGACCTGTTAGGCGCCTTGAAAACCAATCCAAATCGTTCAGTAATATTTTGTTACAGCCTGTATAGTGCCTACACTAGATAATTTGAGAACGGTCATTGACTATGGTTAATAATAGACAGTTTTTATTTGGCAAATAGCTCCTACTTAAAAGCAAGTACCAAAAATAAATATCTTTATGCTGTTTTTGTCAGACACTTTTGGGTTTTCCGTCTACAGTCGAGAGCACATTAATTGTTGGCCTTTAGAGCTTTTATTATCTGCGCCATAAGGCTCGTAGTCATAAACTTAACTAAAAGTTAAGCGATGGTATAAGCCATGGTTCAAGGATTTTCGGGGATTTCCCTTAAACAAATTCGGTAGTTAGCAATTATCAAAGCTCTTATATTTGTGTGGTTTAGTAAGAAAACCTATTATTAACAAAAACTACTGAAGATAGCACTAATATCTCGACTTCGCACCTCAAAATTGAAGAGCATCAATGCACGGGCTAACCTTGTTTATTAATTGAATGTCTATTTTTGTACCTATTAAAGTTATGTTAAGTATTTTTATTGGTTTTTTAAAAAAATATAAAATTATGTTGTTTAAAATTACTCAAACCAAAAAATAAATTATTCAGTTGATATTAACAATATTTATTTCGTGGTCCCTGTGTATTTTTAGTGACTCCCTGCCACGCCATCTATTATCAACTAGAAAAGCTAGGTTTTTTTCTTAGAAAACTCATTAGCAGTTTTTTAACGCAACGAATCTTTAGTGTTCTAGTTTTTGCTCAAAATTTCAACTCTTTCATACTACGACTACCTACTCTGTAAAAGGAAATCAATTTACAAATAGAACTCCACGACCAAAAATTCAATTCGAGTCTAACGGTTCCACCCGTTACATGGCAACGCTAATGTGTTGCCAGCCTAATAAAAACATAAAGCATTTACAAATGAAGCAAAACCGATCGCTTTGGACGTGACTTCCGCGGCTCTATAATGTAGAGTCTAGCTATATCATTATAAAGAGTCATATGTAGCGGTACTATGGTACAGTTAAAATCAGAGAAAAGTATACAGTAGATCTCGTAAAGTTCGATTTTTACTTAAAAATTCATAATTCATTTAATCATTGCTTTATGTGGTAATATGGTTGTTACGATAAAACAGGTAGCGTTCACAAAAAAATCGGTCAAGTTGCATCGATAGGAAGGCGGCCTACGTTCTGCGATCAGTTGAAACGCATGCCCCGCCTCATTTTCTGCCGTCGTTACCTACTGGACGTAGATCGCAGGCCTCAGATCGCTACCTACTGGACATTATGCGGGGCATGCATTTCAACTGATCGCAGGACGCAAGCCGCAGCTAGGTCGAGGCTGTGTGTGGAGGGCATTAAGGCCTATCCAGGCTCACCAGCAGATATTTAGTGGGTCAAATAAATAGTAGAATTACAGGGTAAACCCTAAAACCTCTCAACCTTAATTAGAAAAATAAAATACTTGTGAAATAATTCAAAAAATCGATAAAGTACTTTTTAAGAAAATTTTGATGATTCCAGACCCTGGCATGCTAGATTTAATCGTCGCTAAGCGAAGCGGTAATGAAACCACCTGTATACTTTTATTTGGGTTACACTGTACGTAGTAAAAAAAGGAATCACACTTTAATGGTACTTACTCTATTGTAGAGTTAGAAGAAAGAGAAAAAATAATCAATGAAAAAGACATTGCCACATTTCAACGGAGCTTTGGCCCACCTACATAACTACGTGACCATTTAAGCTGTACCTATCATTTTGTTGGGGACTTATTACAGGTTTCATATTGCATAATCATAATCAGTATCATTTTCTACTACTCTCGCAACTCCTATAGAAGAATAACAAAAACAATGAATAATTCGCTTCGATTTCTTACTATTTTCTGAATTCTTAATTAAGCTGTTTTTTTTCGACTCGCGACTGGTACAAAACTTTATTTTAAACCAATAATTTTAATAATAACGGAGATATTTTTACATTTATTCGTTATCTTGTACAAATTGAGGTTGATGGTGGGGGCAGAATCTGGCATTGTCATTTACTTACACTTAGTCAAAATAAAAGACAATTAAGATTTTTTTAAACTTACCGGAATTGAGACCTTCTCCTTTTGAAGTTAAAAATTGATCGCAATTGGCGTGGTCTATTTTTATAATCTACATTCTCTTCTCAGCAATCTAAGCTCCGATTGCCGAGAATAGATAAAAGTCACATGTATTCTACATTTATTACTAATCTAAATCGTTATCGATGACTGAGATAACTTTCCCGTTTTGTTTTCATTGCTAACTGTACGCTAACAGCAGATCAAGTGTAACACTTTGGACCGCTCTTATTATATGCGTCATAAGAGTTGAATTCGTACTGCAAGTGTTACCATTGGGCTGCTGTTATCCGTACCACCGTTAACATAATAGAAATGCAATTATTTCGAAAGTGTAGATACGCTGTTATTATTAAAATTAAGGGCTTAGAAAATAATAACATATTGCTATAATTGAGACTATGATATATTTATGTACTCAAAAACTAGAGCGGATAAAAGTAGGTGGTGAATTCATCAAATACATAATAATTATATGAACGTACCGGTGGAACACAGAAAAAGGTGTACAGGAGAGTTTTTAATTTTGAAGTTTTCTCAAAAACTACTTGACCTATTGCAAAAATTATTTCACTGTTTGATAGATAAAAGTTAAAACTATGTAACTGTAAAAGAATTATTAAATTCGGTTCAGCAGTTTTTAAGAAAATCTCAACCTTATTTAGGCCCCCTGTGTATATATCTCTGTCTTCGACTATGTATGTCTTCACCATATTCCAATTTTTCCTAGGTAATGTTTTAAACCATTGTATTATTCCGACCTATAATAATGCCTAATAGGTGCCTGCCTATAGCCTGACCTAAAATATGCACAAAGAGTTTTAAAATACATAGGTACAGAATCAGTATTAAAACGCAGACAACATAAAGTATAAAGCCTTACCAAAAGCCTCTTTATACCTTCGCCGTAGCTCCGAGTAAGCGCCTAGTAATAAAATCTTAGCAAGCGAGAGTAATAAAGCGAAGTAGCCGGAAAATTACTATTTCTACACAGAGCACGTACGCCTCGACCGCGGAAAATAGCAGTGAAGTTCTGTGACAGACGTTTTATTAGTTCAATAAACTTTGTGGCAATGCCAAGGTCAATTTTAATGTCGATCACGAACAGTCGACCCTTATTAATATTGTCTAAGAGGCGATATCTAGATCACGGAGCTTTGTGAGGATACGTGAATCTGCTACATTAATAAACGCAGGCCAAGTAATCATTTTCAAATGAAAATCCAAATATTGAGGAAAATTTTGTCGCCACTGGGATACTAACCTTTCAAACAAAGCTACCGTGACTTTATTGGGACCGGCGAATTCTTTATCCATATTCGGTTTAGGGGAAGGTCGAAAAATATTGCAATTATCCGTTCCGATGTGTGACATTGCAATTGCGAAATTGCAATTATATGCGAAACAAAAAATCTAAATATTAAATGGAGATTTTTTGCTTATTTCTTGAAGAAGAGCATTTAATTACTTATAGAAAAAATAAATGTTTTTAATCCTCTATACTGACTGCATTGCATTTTATTTCAGACTTGAGTGTCCATGTTGTGTTAGTATGCACTAAAAGCTTAAAACTTAATAATTAAAATAATCTTTCGGTTGCAAAGCAATCTGAAGGCATAGGGTCGTAGTCCAATACTTAGTTTGTACATAATAAATAAATAAATGCCTCCAGATTATTCAGCACGGTTTATTAGATACGACATTCTGGATGACATTGGGACTGTTTGTTACTCTGTGCATCAGGGACGCCACTCTCTTGCATACTATTTATGAAAGCAGACTAAGCTAATACAAAACAATTAAAAAGATGAATTAGAGCGCGTTCAAATGGTTCGAGAAAGGCAACATTGGGTAGCCACCGGTGAAAGTAGTTGCTAAAACACATTTTAAATTACTTTTTTCGACACGAAAACCGTTCCGCTGTATAAATATGGAATTTGTTTTAGGTTTTGTGTGTTTTTTAAAACCTAGATGTTCAGAAATTAAAATATTCCGAAAGTTTTGTTAAAGTTGGCCAAATCTTTCTTTTGCATGATTACCTTTCTCCTTTCACGGAGGATTTATATTTTTAAACAAATAATTACTTTATTTTTAGTATATTCCGTTGCATTCCACTTTCAATTATCATGTATGTATTATTAAACTAAAAGTATTTCCAAGAACATTACCCAACCCACGACCTGTAACATTTGTTATCAATAAATTTTTCATTTTCATTTTTCATTAATTGTAGATTTATTTATTGTAATTTAAAATGCATTATGGTAATAAATACATAAAAAAAAAAAAATTTCGACGAATTGATAACCTCCTCCTTTTTTTTGAAAGTCGGTTAAAAATTAAAACTAAACTATTTAAACAAAATTATATATAAAAAAACCTGCGCCAAGTCCCCCACAATTGGCAATTTCATTAATTAATCTCAAGCACGAAATATAAGTCATATTTCGTGCAATCTATGTCACAGACCACTTACCCCATAGACCTGTAACAGTAGGCGCCCGTGTCTGCCCGCACATGAGCGCAAAATTGCTTCGCGACACGTGTAACCTACAGATATTATCGCCATGGACGCATCTCTTTAATACGGCATCCCTGTTCCCCGCTTCGTCTCTATGCGCTCATCGTTGACAGAATGTTTCGCTCGCAAAGTACCTATTTCATGTCTATGGGGTAAGTGGTCTGTGAGCTGTGTACTCGATCACCCAGTCAGCACAAAATCGATGCAATTAAGTTAGAATTACCATTACATTGAATCCAGTATTGATGATACCTTGTTGTGCTGTCTGTTAGAATACTAAATTAAGTACTTAGTATACTGCAAAATTTTGTATCAACAATGGTCTAATTTCACAATCTACCTATTCCTACATATTCTCTCAGACCCAAAACTACTCAACCATTTCAGAATTTTAATGGTACTTAAACGAAAATCATCATCACCGCAATTTAAAGAAAATCCAGGCCATAATCATTATTTGGCCATAGATGTACCTATGAAGGCTCAAGGCTTCGCGGAGGCTTTCGTAACGGCAACGACCACGCTACAATGTTGTGAAACGAAGATATACCTAGTGTGGACTAATCAAGTTTTTGCAGAACCGATAGTTTTCTAATTTCGCAACAACAATTTAACTTAAAATAGGTAGGTACAAAATACAAGAAAAAATTGTTATTCTTGTTTGTATGTTTGGTCCCTGGTCTCCACACTAGGGTTCCCTGTGTTGTGGAGACCAGTGTCTTCCAGTGGGTTTCCAAAGCTGTACAGTATTAAGAAAAGAATGAGAGTTTACAACAATATGATTGAGGATCAGTTTGCGTTTGTTTACAATAGGTAGGTTCTAAGGACTAGGATCTAGTTCTAGGTATTTATGTGGTCACATGGCATCTGTCCTTTAACACTTGGGTCAATCTATTCATCAAAAATGTACCTACAAACCTTTATTTTTGACAGTACACATACCTATTTTCTACACAGAATGACAGTGGGACCGCTCCACAAAGAAAACCGTCTACGACGCCGCGGGAGATGCCGTTGTGTCTTTTTAAATGCATCAAAATACTACGTCATACGCCGTACTGTCATTTTCCGAATACTCAAAGTACGGCATATGCCGCCACTGTCCATGAACGTGTGTTACGCCAACGTTTGGGCCCCCTGTCCCTTTCTATATTAACCTTTTTTAACGAAGTGTGAAAGGGATAGCAACACGATTTAATGGAAATGAGGTTTAACTAGGTTTATGAATAACAACATAGACTTATTGTGATAGGTATTAATGGGATTCCTTTTCATATGCAATTCAAATATTGTAGCGAAAAATTATAATGACCTTTACATTCCTTTGCACCATGAAGTAAGGAAACTGCCGATGGAGTTAGCCATATTTACATCGTAGACTCCGCTCTTGCATGTAAGTTTTTTGCGCCTCTGCCACTCGATTTCCATTGATTGTTTCAATAAAAGTCAAACATAGGAATAAAAACAGATCGATTTCTGTTTCTGACATATGAGAGTGAAACTGACAATAATGGTCCAACCTATTCCCTAAAATATAGGCTGTCTCCATAGAGCGAGGCGGAATGATTCAAATCAAAGTTGGCATGGCATGCAATTATGATTTTTTTTTAAATAGGTACGGTTTAACACAGAGAAATGTCTACAACAGAATTTATAAGCGTAAGCTCTTCAAAAACTACTAGACCGATTGTAAAAATTCTTTTGTTACTAGATAGATAACTTTTAAAACTATGTAACTGCTAAGAAATTTTAAAATCGGTCCAGTAGTTTTTGAGCAAATCTCAACCTTAATTAGGCCCCTTATATCTGGCTTCGTGTGTACCTTCAATTACTCATTCCCAAATAACATAAAGAATTTGGCTCCTTCCAGGCCCAGAAACAGCCAAGATGACTCTGGAACAGCCAGCTGGGGAGATGTGGCAGAAGATCAGGGAGGAGCTCAATGAGAAGGCAGACACCAAGGATGCTGACCTGGCACACATCAAGGAATGGCTCAAGAAGGAACCTCACCTTCCTGACGAATTCGGTTGGTACCAACACCACGACTCTCAAACCTTATCTTATCCTGATAGTACCAGTTTAGTGGTACCTCGACCCGTTGGGATATTTTGTGCGCCCCTCTTTCTTCTATACTCCTTCCTTCAAGCCATTCGCGACTTATTTAGTAACAAACATTGTCAGTGGGATAAAAGGGTAATTTTGATCTCCACAGATGACCAACGCATCATGACCTTCCTCCGAGGCTGCAAGTTCTCGCTGGAGAAGACCAAGCGTAAGCTGGACATGTACTTCACCATGCGTGCGGCTGTGCCTGAATTCTTCAATGACCGTGACGTCACCCGCCCTGAGCTTCAGGAGATCTTGAATATCGTGTAAGTTCCAACATTTCCTCCACCATATGACGGGAGATAAAATCAATACTGTCTGTTCGAATCATATCACACTAGCATCGGGTGTATTCCTCTAGCGTTTGGCTAGCTAGCGAAGCGAGCTCATGCGTTCAAGGGTTTTGTTCATGATTTGAGATTCCCTCACGAGACCTAAGTTTCTACACTACTTGAGATAAATTAATTTACATATAACCAGCGTAGGTATACCTACTTTGGATTCTATCTATGTATATTTTCATTACAGACAAATGCCCCCACTACCTGGTATCACTCCTGAAGGACGCCGTGTAATTCTTATGAGAGGTTAGTTAATTCATACATGTCTATTACATATAAATATTACTTTCGTCTCCTTTTAGAGGTGCAGATATAAAATTAGATCAAGAAAATGAAATATTGAGATCGCTCGTGTTTGATTCTATCGAGTCATTAAGGCTCGAAGAAAGCTCGCCGGCAAGCGCGCCTCCTGGTTGAAAAACCTGCGCCACTGGTTTGGCTGTTGTACCACATTCATATTTCAAAATAGCCCAAAGTCAAAATAGCCATGATGCTGTCCAAGCATGGCTGGCTTTATCTTTCTTCGAGCATTTATGACTCAATAGGAACAAACACGAGCGGTCCCTGTATCTCAATGTCTTGGTCTATTTTTATTTTGTCGCCTTTTCTTCACTACAAGAAGAACCCCAACAAGAAAATGAAACTCACAAATGACGGTGTTTCACTTGGATCCCTAGGCTAGGATTTCTTAAAAACACTTCATATTCCACTAATGTCCCAAAGGGTTATAGCTACTAATCAATCGTGTTACTTAAAATTCCAATATCGCCTTCCTAGGTCTCGACAAAGATGCTCAGACCCCGAACGTAGCAGACGCCTTCAAGCTGGCACTCATGTTGGGTGATGTCAGACTGGCAGAAGAGAAGGAGGGTGTTGCTGGAGACGTGTATATCCTGGACGCCTCAGTGGCGACACCTACCCACTTCGCCAAGTTCACCCCGACCCTGGTGAAGAAGTTCTTAGTCTGTGTACAGGTTAGTTCGAGAATGGTTCGGTTTTAGGATGCCCATATGGTATTTTTTCTTATATTAATTGCTGCTGCTTCAGAATAAATCTAGCGCATGGAGAGAAAAGATGCAACTACAGCTAAAACCTTTAAACTAAACTATAGGTACAGCCAAGTAATATGCGGTTTTTGTTCTAATATATTTGCCTTCATAGCTAGTGGGATTAGTTATTGCTTACAATTATTTACTCTGACTCATAAGACTGTCTTAATTGTTTTAACTAAGAGACAGCTAAGATAATTTAGCGTCTTCAGGCAATGCCTGTTTTTTCGCTGTATAAGGTGACCTATCTTTAGTTACCCAATAATCATAATGGAGCATCTTAATGAAATGATTACCTTGTCTTAACAGGAAGCCTACCCAGTCAAACTGAAGGAGGTGCATGTGATCAACATTTCGCCACTCGTCGACAAAATCGTTAACTTCGTCAAACCCTTCATCAAGGACAAGATCAAAGAAAGGGTAAGTTTTGTAATGAACAGAACCGATGAACAGTAAATTAGGATATAAGTATATAGGTATGCTGAATTATCACCGTAATTTCAAGTATGCCATGTAGGATATAAATGAAAATTGGAAAGGGAAGAGTAGATAGAAGACAATGATGGGGAGCTAATGAAGACAAAAAAGTATTCTAGGGCAAATTATTCTTATGGAAAATACCGATGTTAGAGAATGCAACATAATGCAAAATTAGAAGAATAAACATTTTGTAAAGATGACATTTTCGTATTGTGCTTTTCAGATCTTCCTCCACACCGATGCCAGTGAGCTGAGCAAGTATGTTCCTAAGGAAATGCTCCCATCAGAATATGGTGGCAATGCTGGCTCCATGAATGACCTTCACAGTAAGTCTATTTTACGCTACCACCGTCTAGAATATACCTACCTAGACTCTATATCTGCTTTTGCGGATGAAGAGAACTGAAAAAGACATTGCCACTTTTCAATGGAGCTTTGCCCCACCTACAAAACTACGTGACCATTTAAGCTGTGCCTATCATTTTGTTGGGGACTTATTATACAGGTTTCATATTGCATAATCATAATTAGTATCATTTTCTACTACTCTCGCAACTCCTATAGAAGAATAACAAAAAAAATTAATAAATCGCTTCGATTTCTTACTATTTTCTGAATTCTTAATTAAGCTGTTTTTTTGCAATCGCAACTTGTACACAACTTTATTTTAAACCAATAATTTTAATAAAAAACGGAGATATTTTTACATTTATTCGCTATCTTGTATGGGGCAGAATCTGGCATTGTCATTTATGATTATGAACTTATAGGCAAGATTTCGAAACCTCATCTATTATTTTCAGACGCATGGGTCAAGAAACTAGACGAATACAAAGACTGGTTCAAGGCACAAGAGGAACTCAAGGCCAACGAGACCTTGAGACCAGGCAAGCCTACCAACTACGATGAGCTGTTTGGCATTGATGGCTCCTTCCGTCAATTGGTCATCGACTAAATCAATCTATTTATCAAGTTGGAGAACTAATCTGCTTCCTGCTACCATGTCACCATTCAGAAAGAAATCGGCTGATGCCGTATTCAGGAATTGTGACATAACACATCAAGAGTTATCACAGCCTCTCTCTGCTATTGGTTTTCACACTTTTGCTGGCAGCGTTTGATTGGATGATTCCATGATGTCATGCAAAAGCAGTGCTACCATTGGTTAGGAAGTTGCTAAGACGACTCTCAGCCAATCATTGCCTGCCGTATTGGTATCAGAAGTATGAAACGTAGGATCTGCATTATGTTCTTTGGCATTGATGAATATTTTAGTTTAAGTACAAGAGCTATTACCCGACACAAGTGCAATAAACCTTGCCGCATCCATCTCACTCATTAGAATGCTATCAAATTCAAAAGATCCAGATTCAGCTGTTTCATTTTTGGTCGTGAGATTTTTCAATTTGATCGGGATAGCATCTTACTGTCGCTTGCTATCAGTTACCATTGGGTGCTATTATTTTGTTAACCAAAGTCCTTTGCTCAATTTTGTTTATGTAGTCATGCATGTCTGGTATTTTTGTGTTAAGCGTTTGCATTAAATACTCTTTTTTAGTTATTTTTGTTTTATTTACATTTATCCTGCTTGACTTCATCACTTAGTCCACCTGCCTTCTTAGTAAGGTGTTCTCTTCCAGATAAAAAGGTATTCGTACAGAAAGTATAACAGTTTTTTTAATGACATGTAAATGAAATATTTACCAATTAAATGGATATGAATACATTTGAAGACTCCCTTATAGCTAGATTTAACCAGGTATTACGATGATAATCTATGTTAAGAGCAAAAACATCGATGTTTCAACATCGTGTTTTCTCAACATCGAACATCCCTAGTTTATCGGGGCCGCGATGACGTCATGCCACAGATAATCATGGCGAACGGTGTTTTTGATCGAGGTTGGAAAGTTGTATTTTAAATTGAAGGTTTTGGTGTTTTAAAGGTCTCAAAAAATTCTGTAATTTTTGGTACGGTGTAATAGAACGATTATTAATTATTTAAGGCCAAAATTTTATCTATATGGCCTATTATAAGACGTTATGTGAGCTTTTTTGGAGACTGGCAAAGTTTTAGGTAAATGTCGGTATCGACACATGAACAATACCCGAAGATATTTGTTTAAGTATTTGAATTATTTTATTATTGACATGAAATTCCCAAGTCAAAATTGTAATAATACTTATCCTATAAACTTAAGTAATAGTATAAAGACATAGTTATCTAGTACTGCCACTATATACAAACCTTTAGTAGGTATTTATTTAATAACAAATCATTAACATATTTACATAAACAAACAAAAAATTATATAAAAAATTTAAAACAAAATTCTAAAAATGTACCTACTTGGACGCGGTATTCCAGCTGTGACTGGCCTCTACCAGTCACAGGTAGAACACCGCGTCCAAGTCGCTCCCATGCGGCAGGGTGCCCAAGAGAGCGGCTGCGTTACCTCTTTGTATGGCCAAACTTATTCGTTGGCCGAGGTACGCACCCGCTCTCTTGTCTCCCGTGACGTCGACCAGACGACTCGACAATTCTTTGTAGAATTGCCGAGCGTCCGGTCCCCACGGGCCCATCGTCTCCACTCCAAACGGCACAAATGTATAATTCTGACTGAGGACAGCATATTTGCGCCGTTTGGAGTTCTCCGCCGAAGCCGCCGCCGCACCCGCGCTAGAGGAGGTCGCCTGCAGGTGGGACGGAGCCAAGGTATCGACACACGTTGCGTCCCACACCAGGGACCGTCCCCTAGACCACGGAACGAGTGTCATGCCGTCAGGCCGCTTGCCATCGTCACGCGCCAAGCCAGGTGGTTCTAATACAGCTGGCACGTTGGCGGTGGCAAGGGCCCTCCGGATGACATCGTTCAGTGAGGCATGGCGCGACAGGCGGCCAGCACTGCGGAGGCAAGCGAGCCCGTGGTGGCCTAAAATATCCACGACACTTCCGCATGGGCAGCGATGAGGTTCATTGGTTTTCAACCCGAGCCGCAGGCAGATGGACAGGGTGAGGGTCGTTCTGTCGAAAAGGGTTCCTAAGTTAGGTGAAGGGATGGCTTGGAGCCAGTAACCAGCCTCTCGCTCAGATACAGCAAGGAGACGGGCACGCTCTGCCGCAGTGGTCGCTGATTGCAACAATTCTTTTTGAATATTGCGACAGAGCGGCTCGTCCCAAGCCTTTTGAGATTTCGGTGAAACCGGTAATATTTCATTTGGACAGGCCATAGACCATACGTTTATGGCCTCGGTCAAGTACGACACCTCAATGCCGTCTGCAGACGGATGTAGAATTTTGCTTACTAAGGTGTAAGTACTATGGACCGAAGACAAAAACGCCGGCAATGCGACACAAGAAATTTTGCGGATGCCCAGGCCTCCACAACGTACGGGAAGGGAAGCCTGGGCCCATGAACGGTCGTCTAAAGGGGTGTTGAGGATTGATGTGAGGGTGTTTTGAATGGTATTGTCCAATGGTATGAGTAAATTTTGTAATTTCCATAATGGGCTACATCTCATCATGTATGTTAATTTTGGTACGAAAAGGCAGAAACGGATGATGGTGAGAGCTACATGCGGGTTAATTTTGTGTAGGCGGTCTACAACGTTACCGAAATTATTAATGAGTTCGTCTAAAAGTGGAGGGATGGAATCCTGGAACAAAGGAGCACCCAAGAGGCGAAGTGTGTCGTGATTCTGAATTTTTAAATTTGGAGCCAGAGAGTTGAATTTTGATACTATTTCATTTTTTTCGATGATTGATTTAGAGTCAGATATAAAAAGTTCACATTTTGAAAAATTTAATTCGAGTCCTATTGAGTAGAGGTCGTCAATAAGTACACGTAGGTCTTCGAGCACCGTGTTTGCTTCGCCTCCTAGTGTCCCGTCGTCCAGGTACCAAACGTTGAATTTGGATGAAAGGGATGAGATAATCGGGTGTATGGCGAGACCAAATATGGCCGGTCCAAGAGGGTCACCTTGCTGACAACCTACTGCCGAATCTATTGCGTGGTTTTTATATAGAAGTTTAGAAGGTGAACTGTAGCACTGCCAAAGGTATGGGAAAATAGAGGAACTATATACTATACTAGACCCTTCTCTATTGGGTATTAGTCATAAATTAAGTTTAACCTTACCCTTAAACCGTGTTGTTGTCCTTTTCACATTTTGTTACAAAACTTTAAGTGAGAAAAGGACCGAAGGCTTAAGCGGTAGAATACTAGTAACTTTAAATAACATTTCTGGCTATCTATCACATTTTCCAAGGTGTAGAATTTTTAAGGTTAAGATTTTCTGAAAAAGTATTAGACAAATTTTTGAAAATTCTTTACAATTACACAGTCAACTATGTAATTGTAAACTTGTAAAAGAATCTACTAGTAAAAGAATTTTTACAATCGCTTAAGTAGACTAGACAAAATCTCTAAACTTAATGATGCCCTCCAATTTTCGTTTCCTTGTTTGGACTATTAATTATTCAGCATCATCATCATCAGTCTATTTATATTGCCCCACTGCTCGGGCACAGACCTTCCCTTACATCGAGGGAGCTGGGGCCATGATCCACCACGCGGGCCCAGTGCAGATTGGCGGATTTCACATGCTTTGGAATTTTTTTCTTCTTTGCATGTAGGTTTTATCATGATGTTTTCCTTCACCGTTTTGAGAGCACTCGGTAAATGTACGTAAGATTTTCCGTCGAAAAGACCGAGGATAACTCATTAGTACATGGCTGCCTTGGCTGGGAATCGATCCTGGGACCTCCGTATCGCAAGTCCATTGACTCAACCACTGAGCCACCGAGCTCATCTATTAATTATTATTATTATTCTATTAATGATAAAAAAAATCTCTTGCAAGTACTTTCGTCACTTCACTCCATGCATTGCATTTGTCATACAACCCTGGTATGCAATTGTAATTGCACGCCCCATTTCCATTATTGCGAGGCAAATGAAGCAAAACGAAGCATTTGGTTCAACATACATGCGTTTGTGTAATGCATTGATCGTTTGCAAGACGAATATCCACGTATCTTGTAACGATTCCAATTTGTCACACTCTAAATGACCATGCCAGATTCTGCCCCACCATCAACCGCAAGTTGTACAAGATAACGAATAATTGTAAAAATATCTCCTATTTTATTAAAATTATTGGTTTAAAAGAAAGTTTTGTACAAGTTGCGATTCGAAAAAAACAGCTTAATTAAGAATTCAGAAAATAGTAAGAAATCGAAGCGATTAATTCATTGTTTTTGTTATTATTCCATAGGAGTTGCGAGAGTAGTAGAAAATGATACTGATTATGATTATTTAATAAGTCCCCAACAAAATGATAGGTACACCTTAAATGGTCACGTAGTTTTGTAGGTGGGGCAAAGCTCCATTGAAATGTGGCAATGTCTTTTAATAGTCGCTAAGCAAGCCATCCCGCTCACTTTCACACGACAATAGCATATGAGTGACAGTGACAGTTGTGGATTTGGCGGCCACGACTAAATCACATGTACTTATTGATTTTAACCATTAATATCTGCTGTTAATTGCGATATTGAAAAAAACATGTTCATGCGAATTGATTGATGCAATATACAAAAATAGTCAAGTAAGTATACTCAATTAGGTACAGTAGAGAGCACGTTAAATACAAAAAAAATACTCTTTGCGACGGTAATATTATTGTCTAGAATCTAGATACCATCTAGATGGAAATACATAATTTTGTATAGGTTGATATTCTGACGTCAATATTTAATTTACCTAAATTCTTGGATATAAAAACGTAAACATTAATTAAGTAAAACTAACTACATACGTGAATTAAAATTACAAGATTAACATTTACAAATTACCAGAAGAAAATGATTATGTTTAGATATGAGGATAAGAACTTACCCGCCGGCCCCAAGATTTTTTTCCTTCATGAATAAGTAGTTACAAAGAATTTGAATGAATTATTAAACTAAACTTAGGTTTATACATTTATTCACACAATGCCACAGACACATTATAGACTGCGGATCTAGGTGAAGGTGGAGGGATGAGCTGTAGTCACGAAGGATAGTCTGAGGAGAGCCATGGCGGAGATCACTGGAGGATGACCTTTGGCCAGCAGTGGGATAAGTTATTTTAGGTAATCGAAGGAAATGAAAATTAGATTTAAACCAAAATTAGCTTGTGTACAGACAGGCGGCCTTATAGATTTCTACCAGGCAACCTTCGGGCGATGGAGCTATTGTATCAAAATAGCGTAGAGGGTGCAAAAATGACATAAAATAACAAAAATTGTGATAAATAAATAGTTCAATGATTTATAAACAAAGAATATATGTAATAAAACCGAGTTTCTTAAAAACACCTTTAAAGTTTCTGCCATAATGGCATAGGACTTATATCGCAACCTCTCAAGGTTCAGTAGACGAACTCCGGGGCAGGTCCATGGCGTAATGAGTAGAGTGACGGACATAGTAAATGGGGGTCCCAACGAATAAACGGTGAGAGAAAGAAGAGTGGGTAAGCTGCGCCGTTGCTGAATATCATATGGCAAAACGTTCAAAAAAACATCACATTCTTATGATACCACGTTCTCAGAACATAATAAGGACCTGATCGATACTGGTAATTTAATTACCTAAATTATATTATTAATAATAATATTAACTTCTGATTTTATTTGAAAATATTAATCAACTACTTAAAAATATATTAACAATAATAATATGTTTTTTGTTAACCTATAAATTGTCCCACTGCTGAGCAAAGGTCTCCCCCCTCCTCTTCTATCCATCCCTGTCCTGAGCCTCTTCCTTTATGTTATTAATAATAATATTAATAATAATATTAATAACATAAATTATAGTTCCCACACCTCGTCACTTTAAGCCGCATTTAGAACTAGGTTATAACGTAATATCGGAGCCCATTAATGTTATTAAAAAAAATATTATTATTGAAAAACGTTAACCGTCTCATCACACTAAAATTATACACGCATTGAACAACTGTCATGAGAATGTAGTCAGTAATTACATCGTTATGACCGATTTAAATGCTTGTTTATTTCTTTTTTTGTGAGGAAATCCTTAATAAAATAAAATAAGTAAATATTCAATAGGTACTTGTCAAATATCGTATTTGTCTCTGTGGCGGCCTCCTTTCGCCATGTATGCCTTCCAAGTACCTTTCCGTTACAGTCTTATTTGTGTCCCCAAAATGTGACCCTAAATGAGTCCCTGGCCAAGCTTGTTACTCAAGATGTGCTCGATCTGTTGCTCAGTCGCCGCAACACTGGTAGGCGGAGCGATCGTGAATCGCAAACCGCAGCATTGTGAAACAATCTTTATTTCTGTGTACTGTGCTAATTTAATTTTGGAAAACGTGAGTGTTCTTGTTTTAAATATTCTTAACTTTAATTAGGGTTTATTTTGTTAACGCAATTTAGTTCATTTGTGTTGTTAAATTCGTTAGCGATGTTTCGCAACTTTCATACAGCTTTTGAAAGTTGATTGTTTTGACCCAGACTTATTGTAATTATAAAGGATGTTAAAACAGATAATTGTGTCAAAAACCTACTAAAGTAAACTTTTGCTACTGTCATGTATGAGGGTTGAGTTTGGATCCTATTAGAATCGTAAAAATCTTTAGAATTTCTGGCTAGCCCGCAAGAGATTAATACCGTGATTTCATAATGTATGTATGACTGTATGTTTGATTTTTCAGTTCAAAAATTAAGGTTTTATTTGATTGTTATTGGTAGTCGTTTTCGACTACCAATAACAATAAGTATACGGGAAGCCACAATAAGGTTGAGATTATCTCAAAAACTACTGGGGCGAATTTAATAATTCTTTTACAGTTACATAGTATAATATTAACTTTTGTCTATCTAACAGTGAAATAATTTTTGCAATAGAGTAGTTTTTGAGATAATCTCAACCTTAAAACTCTCCTCTGTGTGCCACCGTACAGTTGACAGTTCATCATACATGTGATTACTTACTTGATGTGATTCCAACTCTACATATACATAACTTACTTATGAGCTTCCTACTCTACCTTTACACACGTATTATATAGGTTATTTGATGTTCTTTCGACTCTACATTACACATAGGTACACATATATATCACGTAACTTGATGTGCTCTTGACTCTACCTTTACATGCGTATAAAGTTACTTGTTAGAGTAGAAATCACATAAGTATAATTAATATGATTTCGATTCTACCTTTACATAAGTAGGTACGTATCAAGTTACTTAATGTGCTTGCAACTCTTCCAAAGAAATATATGTTAATTTTTACCTATAATTCTACCTAGACATGCGTCACATAGTACCTACCAAACTTGATGTGCTTGACTCTACCTTTACATGCTTAGATATCAGACTTGATGTACTCTACATATACTCTACCTACATGTATCATTTCATATCTTATATAATAAGTACTTAAAATATTTATTTTATATTATTAATAACATTATACTTATTTATTATTATACATTACGTATATTATAGAATGTAGTCATCATTATTTATCATATAACATTATTTACATTATATTGTAGTATTTAAGTATTCTTTTTTATTTATTTATTTTCGCCCGTATTTTTTAGCGGGGTTATTTATCCAAAAAAAAAATACATATACCTACGTAGCAGACTTACTTGTTATGCTTTCGACTCTACCTACTTTAGTATCTTAGAAGAAAGAGTTCTTACATCAGAAAAATTGGGTCTATCAAGTTGGCCAAGTTATTATAAATTATAGTCACAATGTTTTAACTATAAACATATCCGTAAACCAGTTTTATACATAGCATATGGAGAATTTTAGTGACCTTCGGCAAACCCCGTATGCTGCGAGTTAACGTGGGTACACTCGAAAACAGAGAAACCTGTACAGGGGGCCTCAATAGGGTTGAGATTTTCTCAAGAACTTGTGTTAAAAAGTTTTACGCGACAACATTAGCGAATGTTAATGATAGGTGTTTTCTCGTTTTGCTTAGAAAAATCACGAAAAATATCTAAGTACAGACGTACCTAAGTAGACCCGTAATGGCGGCGAAATTGTAAACAATATCTTCAATTTTACAGTCAAAAACACATCAAGTGCAACACTTTTGACTTTGGATCGTTTTTAGGTATTATCTGTTTAATTAGAGTTGAAATCGTAATAAGTGTTACCATCAATCTGCAGTCCAGTCAACCTACACGAACTGCCGCCATTTTGGGTTACTTAACTTAGCTGACAAATTCTTAAAAAACTACCATTGATCTCCTATAAACAACTAGATACATACACAAAGGTACCTATTACTAAAACAATTTAAAAAACGTCCAAATAAGTGTCCATTGTTAACGTCCAAATAATGTCCAATAAAGCAAATTATCCATCCATGATGATGATGATCGGGTCCATTCATCCGTTTGGACCTTCTTTGCGCTCGGACATTTTTAGAACGCAGACTGTATCTAGTTGTTTATAGGGGTTCAATGAAAACTACACATTATCATAAATAAATTATATATAAAAGATATTTTCCAGCTTAACTTAACTGCCGCGATTTATAATAGTAATGCATGATTGATGAATGAGTATAAATTATAAACCTCAAGTACTTATTCACGCCGACGTCATCATGTAACAAAAACTTAACTTTTTGTTCTGAATGCAATTAAAAATTGTAATGGAAATGTAATAGGATTTTTTAAAGAAATTATAAAAAGGTCATATAAAATGATATTTTTATCGATTTTCCATACATGGTTTTTTTTTTATTGATTGACTAAACCCGCGCTTGGCCCCGATCTCACCTGATGGTAAGTGACGATGAGGCCGATGATGAAGCACGCGGGCCTAGTAAATGCCTATATATATAGGTTGGAATATAAATGAAATGAAAAATATTAATTACACACCTATTTACAAAGCTTATTTCTAATTTAAAATAGTATGCATAGTAGGAACGCGATATGAAATACTTATCTTAGCCGTTCAGCGAGGTAATGCCGCCAGCATCCTGGGAACCCTGCCGCATGGGGGCGACGTAGGCGATATGCTTATTATGTAAATATTTTGTAAATATTACTTTTATTATTTGTCTTATCTAGCTATATTTGATTACATAAAACCTAATTAGCGGAATTTGTAACTTGTCCATGAAAAGAGGTGAAGTATACTTATCTGAACTGTATTATATGCTTATCAGATTATCGTTAGGGATAAAAGGGAAAGTTCAAGTATCTTTATCTAACACATAGGATATTACGTACCTACCAAAATTGTTGTTGCTGATTCATGCAGGCATAAAAATCATATTCACCGCAACTTATTCGAAAGCTATAAGTACAAACTCAGGCCATGGGGTTAGTTAGAGACAACGGCACATCGTATTTCGCATCCCTCCATTCACGGAGGAGCGTGCTGAAAGCTTAAGCCGTGGAGCAAGGTACCTACTTATTATTTTTCTAAAAGGTTTGGTTCAGTCTTCAGTCTTTTCAGTCTTCTCACTATGTATTTTTGTAAGAAGTTGAATCTCCATACTGCAACGCTCACTGCATCGTCACACATTATTTTGCCAACTGATTGATTGACGAGGCGAGGCGTGTGCGTCAACGCTAAATAGTCATATATTTTTGTCATTCTCCACAGAACCACCAAAATGACGTCGGTAGCTACTCTTGTCCAACCGTCAGGTGAAATGTGGAAGAAAATCCGCGTAGAACTGAACGAGGATGTGAAAACCCGTGACCAGGACGTGGCCACGATCAAGGAATGGCTCCGGAAACAGCCGCATCTGCCTGATGATTGGGGTCAGTAGCCAATGGTGCGGAGATTATTGGGAAATGCTTGGAACTGGTGACATTTCACCAGACCATGTTCAGTCCACTGCGTTTCTGTGGCACCCTTTACGCGAATATCTTACCGAGTATTGCAAAATGGGGAACTACCTATCTGCCTACCGACGTGTTTCCACAGAACTATGATATGGGATCCTTCAAGGTCGGCAGCGAACTAGCAACCCCTTGTATTGTAATTTTGTTACCTTGCTCAGTAGACCTGCGTGCCAGAATCTTCGATATCATCGTCACTTTCTGTAGGGGTTGTCCATTTGGGAGTACACATTGAAAGCTATCCTATACGTTAAGCAACGTCGAACGAGGTTAGTACCTAGATGGGTAACCGATAGTTACATTCATCCGAGCCCCTCCATGCTTCGGAAAGCACGTTAAGCAATTGGTCTCGGTTGCTATCGCTCGGCAGCAGTCGTTAGACCAAGTCAGAACGGGAGGCATGAAAAACTCTAACAATAGGTTTGGTCACATGATAATAAGAAAATCATATGCCTTTAGATGAAATAAATATAAAGATCAAATAAAACAGTCCCAAATAAAGAGCTGCAAAGCAACATTTCTGGGGCTGATCTTTTCTTTATAGGTAATGATACTCTTTCAAGCCTACCATCATTTCAATTTCAGATAGCGACCGCATCATGACTTTCCTTCGTGGTTCATCATTCTCCTTAGAAAAATGCAAGAGGAAACTTGACATGTACTTCACCATGAGATCAGCATGTCCTGAGTACTTCAGTAATAGAGATATCACTAATCCAAAGCTCGCTGCCTTAGCAACTAAAGCGTAAGTTGCCTTAGCTAATTGTATTTTAATAATATTATAAGATGAACCGACTATTATAAAAAAAATTGTGAAATTCGTCTTTTTCAAAGAGCGCACTACGGAGCAACGCGATGGGCGCGTTCGGAATTCACTTGTTGTATAAGTTGTAATGGCCTATACATATAATTGCAAAGGCATTATTAATGTTCTTTTGCAGACAAGGAGCACCGATGCCTGGCTTGACTCCACAGGGACGACGGGTTACAATTTGCAGAGGTAAGTCAACGTGAAGACCTATGGTGCCGGTGTGGTAATATCATTGGCTTTTGTCACGGTCCAAGTCTGTTTCAGCAATAATACTGTCAAATTTGTTCGGTATACCACAAAAAAGTTACAGGAGATTTTCTCAAAAACTACTTGACCGATTGTAAAAATTCTTTCACTGTTAGATAGATAAAAGTTAAAACTATGCAACAGTAAAAGAATTATTAAAATTGGCCCAGAAGTTCTTGAGAATATTAATTAATAAACTTTATTGAAGCCCCACTTTTCTATGCCGTCATGTTTTTGTCACGTCTAGAGGTGTATCCAAATTCAGCAACCTGTTCAAAGGGCATACCGTTTGAGGGCTAGTCTATCACTGCTCTTTGACAAGTCTGGACTGCTCTGAGAGGCTAATAATTCGGTCAATTTCAGGTCTGGATAAAAGCATAGACATGGATGAAGTGATTGAAGGTTTTAAAGTGACGATGATGTTCGGTGACGTACGCCTGAAGGAGGAAATCGAGGGGATCGCAGGTGACGTGTACATATTGGATGCTTCCATTGTGGGACCCAGCCATTTGGGCAAGATCTCCCCATCGGCTGTGAAGAAATTCCTGATCTGCGTTCAGGTAAATATTAACAGCAGGCCGATATATTAAGCGTAAAGCTTAGGCATCTTGAGAGAGGCCTAGGTGTATCAGTAGACATGCTGATGACGATTTTAGGGCGTCGGCTGAGAGACAATATTATCCTCGCTCATGATCGGTACTGGCGCGAAAGCTCTAATTGGACTTATACATAATGACGTCAGTTTGATGACACTCTCATACGAATTGTATATCCAACTCGCATTTCCAAAATGTCGGGGTGCGATACTACTCGAGAGTAGTGTTTTTCGTTATTTTTCTTATCTCTCAAAATTAAGAACTCCCCTTCAACTTTGTGATACACGCTGTGTTGTGGCAGCTGACGACCGAACGATAAATAAATAAATAAGACTCCCCATTTTAAGACATCTCGTGCCATCCGGTACATAGCTTAACAGATCCCTAAAATTCCAGTCCTTCCAATTCTGCTAAGATGTTCGGATCGAACGATTGTAACCAGTATAAGCTGGGCCGATCCCAGTTAACTTCATCGTGCAAGCTTATATGCACTGGTTACGTATTAGTTCGACTCAATTTGATCCAATAATATTAGCAGAACGCTCATCAAAGTCCTAATTATTATATTTCAGGAGGCGTACCCTGTGAAGCTGAAGGAGGTGCATGTAATCAATGCCTCTCCTATCGTCGATGCCGTCGTCAACATCGTCAAACCTTTCCTCAAGGATAAAATTAAGAATAGAGTAAGTTAGCAGGCGGTTCAGACCCATCTCCACTTTACTTTCGACTGACCAGTCGTCACCCGTCCAGCGCTTCTATTACCTATAAATAATTAAGTAAATTCGAATTTAATTGTAATTAGAGGACTGTGATTTTTTCTCCAGATATTCATCCACACGAAAATGGATACGCTGTACAACCATGTTCCCAAAGACATTCTGCCAGTAGATCTCGGCGGCACTGCTTGTTCCTTGGACGAAGTTAACAGTAAGTATGCTTACTTGAATCTTTCACACTAGCCTAAGCAATGATAGGAGATTACGAACGGATAAACGTAGGATGGGTCCCCCGATCAGCCCCCCCCCCCCCCCCCCCCCTATTACCGTTCTCACAACGATGAAATTATACCATGTCATGGCGCGCCAAACAGAGACGCCGCTACACCAATGTCATAGCACTGTCCCTTTCACGGTCGCTATGACATGGTTTGATTTGATAGTTTTGAGAACCGTAATAGCCCCACAGATGGAAGGATATTTGCGCAATATGGCAGGGATACAAAAAGCCGAATAGAGTTGAGTGGCCCGCTTGGGAAGAGGCCTACGTTCAGAAGTGGGCTGATGCGTGCTGATGATGATATTTAAATAAATAATGAAATAAATGGTGATTCGTTCAGCATTCTAGTTCTCATGGTTATTCGGGTGTATGTGTTTGTGTATTAGTTCCTTTTTGGGATCCCTGTAGTCTAACCGGCTCTATGATGTCCATCATTAACATAGAATAATAATGGCAAAAAAGCAATCGCTTTTTTTAATATAAATAAATCTGGCTCCATATTACCGTTCTCAAAGCAATGTAATCATACCATGTCATGGCGCGACGAACAGAGATACCGCTATACCAACGCGATAGCACTGTCCCTGTCACGCACGATATGACATGGTATGATTTGATCGTTTTGGCAACCGTAATAGCACTGGATGAAACCGATTTTAACGCCAAAGTTGAACGTGTTGTTTCTCTATTTATATGTTTTTGATGTACAACAAAATGTATTTGATTGTTGTTTGATTGAATTTCAAAGATGTTTTTGGTTCATCTAAATTCTAACCTAAAATTAAAACTTTCAGGTGCCTGGATCAAGAAACTGGAGGAGTACAATGATTGGTTCAAGGCAGAGGAGTCGGTCAAAGCCAACGAGGCGCTGAGGCCTGGCAAACCGACCAATTACGAGGAGCTCTTCGGTATTGAGGGGTCGTTTAGACAACTTTCCATCGACTAACATAGAAATTGAATTTAGAGACCCAAATCTCTTATTGATTTGGATCGAACACAGTCGAACGATTACGTAACCAGTATAAGCTAGCATGACGATGTTACCTGAAGCCGGGCCAGCTTATACTGGTTATGTAATCCGATGTGAGTCGATCCAAATATTTTAACAGAATTGGGCTGCTTCACACTAATGTTATGCTCGGCTATTTCACAGCGAGGCGAAGCGATGCAGCCGCGGTATAAAAATCGCGGCGGGCTCTCGTGCCTCGCGGAGAAATCGCCAAGAAAAACGCTAGTGTACATGGGCCCTTATATAAAATAATGATAGTTTTAAGAAGGTGTGGTTAAGTCATGGTGAAGCCACATAATTATTTTTATTACAAAGGGCAGTTGACTCCATTTATTAACTCGTATGAATAATGAATATACATAGGATATAGCACGTTAAGCAGTTGGTCCCGGTTAAGCTGTCGCTCGGCAGCAGTCGTTAGGCCACGTCAGAGGCCTACGGGCGGCCTGAATAACTCTGACAAAGAGGTTTGGTCACTAAACCACACGAGAAGAAGAAAAAAATTGAAATTCGGTTATCCATTAGTAGTTCAATTAACAATACGTACACACGAAGACAGATATAAGTATACAGGGGGCCTCAATAAGGTTGAGATTTTCCAGAAAACTACTGGACCGATTTTAATAATTCTTTACATTTACGTACTTACTTACATAGTTTTCACTTTTATCTATCAAACAGTTAAATATTTTTTACAATCGGTAAAGTAGTTTTTGAGAAAATCGAAACCTTAGGTAAAAACTCTTAGTCTCTTTACTCTTAAAACCTATAGGTACACCTTTCTTTGCTTCGACCGTTACCTACCTACATTTAATGGGCTGATGATTTATCTAAACATGTTTGTTTTCTGCCTACTTATGTAGGTAATTGACAATCTAAAATTATAAGCGTGAGAAGATACAATTTATCGTCTTCCAGGTAACGTGGTAGCGGCGACGAGAAGATTTTGTAGACTTGTTGAGTCGAAAGTACAAAAAATTGTAAGAAAACCGAACCCAAAGTAGTATATACTTCCTGGTTTTCTTGGATATTGTATAAAACCTCAGGTTTCCTTCAATATGTCTACTTAATTACGTATACCCCAGCCCAAATCAAGTGTCTTATTTTGTAAACAAAAACTAACCTACCCTACTAACATTTTAAGCTGTTCTGTGATTATTGCATTGTTATTTTCACAATGATGAACAGATTCTATCAATCAGTTCCTTTAGTGAGGTAGGTACACAACAGGTAATTAGACGATCATATTTGTTTACAAAATAAGACACTTGATTTGGGCTGCGGTATACCTAAGTAGGCGTAGATATGTATAGTACACACAAAGACAGAGATAAGTACACAGAGGACCTCAATAAGGTTGAGATTTTCTCAAGAAATACTTGACTGATTTTTTTTTAATTTATTCACTATATAGAAATATATAACAACATGGTATTTTGGTTATTCAAATAAGTACCTATATCTATTGAATATATGCATGGAGAGGGTTGGGGTTTCCGCTATTGGATACGTTTACTCCACCCCCCTTCCGAATTAGGTAGTTAGTCAGGTAATACAAACTCGTATGTTTGTATTACCTGACTGATTGGAAAAAAATATTTTAATAGTAGATAGATTAGAATACACACTATGTAAAGAATTTTCATAAAACAGTCAAGTACTTTTTGAGGAAATCTCAACACTAAAGCTCTACTGTACACCTTTCTTTGTCTTCGACAGTACCTATGATAAAATATTTAAAACACAATTCTAGTAAACAGTAAGCCGAATTGAACGAAAAATTTGTTTGGTTGGTCGATACAGTATCCTCTATATTACGATCGGAGCATTTATATGCAAAATGTAGGTACAAAACTGCAAAACTATATAAGTACTTTTAATTTTTTTGTAATTGAAAAAACTTGTTGCAATTTTAAATAATAATTTTATACTTACCTAGACACTAATAGAAGTAAAAATGTATCACGGACAGGATTCAAAGTTTAGAACCCATGACCACAAAGTATAATCTTTTGTTATCATTAGGTGCTCCCTCACCGGGAGCATTCGCGTGTAATGTAACCTTGCAGATTCGAGCATTACATCAGTGAGGGAGAAAAACAGCGTCAGTCAGGGAGGTAGTATTGTAATGTAATGCTCAAAGTCGAATCTGCAACGTTACATTACACACGAATGCTCCCGGTGAGGGACCTAAATCTTGATTATTTTTAATGCACCAAAGGACCAGTTTATAGACTAGTACCTATTTCTTATTAATTTCAACTTTATACCTTTTTCCTGAAAAAGGGCCTCGATTGACGGGACGAAAATAATGGGACCTGGGTTCCGTTCAATGTGGTATAAACCGTATGTTATTCAAGGGTTCAGCTACATACAGATTTAAACTCTAACTAAACCATGGCTTAGTTATCCAATGGGGAAATGTGTGGTGTTTTATTGTGATATTTTTATACTTTATCAATATGTTATTTAATAAAATGTATATTGAAAATAATGTTGTTTATAATTTAAATACCTAAATGTATGGACTAGATCTGTAGCAAGGAATGCCCCATGGAGTAAGCCATAATTAACATCGCAGGCACCGCTCTTGCGGTGTTTTAGCGTCTCCGCCACTCAATTGTTTTTCCATTGTTTGAATTTTCAATTGAAGTTGAGCATAAAATATAGATGTCTCTTTCTGACGTATGAGAGTGAAAGTGACAGCAAGAGCAGAAACCTGTACAAAATAAATTTTAGGCTCTCTACATAGAGCGCGAGAGTTTGAGTTCGGTCGTACGGACAACAGCAGATCAATGGTAACACTTGCAGTACGAATTCAACTCTTATGACTCAGATAATAAGAATAGTCCAAAGTGACACTTGATCTGCTGTTAGCGTACAACTGTCAGTTTTCATACAATTTTGACCATACTCAAAAAATTCTATTTTTTGCCGGTAATCGGTTAAGGGGCTGCCGGCTGTCAAACTCAAGCGCGAGACAGAAAAAGTCCCGCAGCAGCGGATTGAAGAGCACGGCACAGTGACTCCATATTTGTATTTTAGCAGGGAAATTAAAAATACGCCAAAAAAAATCAGTTTTTTTTAAACAAGCTCTCGTATATATAATACCCTACATTTTGATATATATTTTGTATGAATAACTATTCTGGTTTAGACAAATAATTTTCATTTTAAACGACATGGAAAGAATCGAGCGAAGTCCAATCGCGTATTGGTATTCATCAGTATCTAAATAGACACCCCAAGATTGCTATATATTTTTGTTCTTATAATTTAGTAGTTAGTGCCGTAGCCTTCATAGAAAAACTGAAAATCCACGCACACCCAGCCTTAAATATGCAGTCCGACAGAACTGTAATTTTGAGTCAAAACTTTATAGATCGCTCGCTGTATTCGCCCTTAATTGGTTATGAATCTCGGTGACAACTTCAACACAACTTCATACAGTCGACAGGAGATCAATGGTAACATTCGCAGTACGATTTCAAGTCTTACGACGCAAATAATAAGAACTATCAAAAGTAAAAGCTTTGCCCCACCTACAAAACTACGAGACCATTGAAGCTATACCTATCATTTTTTTGGGGACTTATTACAGCATAATCACAATCAGTAGTAGTTACGAGAGTAGTAGAAAATTATAACAAAAACAATGAATGAACCCTTCGATTTCTTACTATTTTCTGAATTTGAGTATGGTCAAAATTGTATGAAAATTGACAGTTGTACGCTAACAGCAGATCAAGTGTCACTTTGGACTATTCTTATTATCTGAGTCATAAGAGTTCAATTCGTACTGCAAGTGTTGATCTGCTGGTGACTGTACCTACTTCATCTTTATCCGATTACCGACCAATAACCAACATTTCATCATTATTTTTGGGTTACCGTATTACTCAACCAAAGCACTTCAATACACAAATATTAATTCGCAAAAAAACTCAATTGTTTATTATAAAACAAGAATAATGCCCATACGCATGCTTCCTGGGTGTCGTCAGCACTGGTAACCTTGCACAGGCGTACTTGAGAAGAATAAGCAAATGATTAAACTCGTCCGTGTATTGTTTGTATACAAAGACCTACTTTTTGGCAAACGCAGACATTTTAAAGGGCATTTGAATGGAGCACGATGGTAGCCATATAACTAAACACTTGCTGATTTTGACACTTACTTAACCTACTTTAGTATTGCGATAATCCTTAAATCATAGCTTAAATCAACGCCAAATTTAAGTATCTAATTTACTATTTGTTCAGTATGTAATTTTTTATTTGTTTCGTACTTATATTATTTTAATTCAATTATTGTAATTATTTTGAATTTGAATGGGTTTATACCTCATAAAAAATTATTATTAAGTCACGTCTATAGCTAAGAACCTTAATCTTTATTACGATAAATACCGATAAACCTGCAATTTATATCATTGCTGAGTTGTAGTTCGCAAAATTGCGAAAACAACATTTCTTCTAATATGCGAACTATACAATAAATGAGTTGTGTAGGTATCGTGGTATCAAATGACATTGCCTGATTTCCAATGGTGCTTTGCCCCCGCCTACAAAACTACGTTCATTTAAGCTGTACCTATCATTTTGTTGGGGACTTATTACAGGTTTCATATTGCATAATCATAATCAGTATTATTTTCTACCACTCTCGCAACTCCTATAGAAGAATAACAAAAACAATGAATAATTCGCTTCGATTTCTTACTATTTTCTGAATTCTTAATTAAGCTGTTTTTTTCGACTCTCTAGATATACAAAACTTTATTTTAAATCAATAATTTTAATAATAACGGAGATATTTTTACATTTATTCGTTATCTTGTACCTACATCTAGCGGTTGATGGTGGGGAATCTGGCAATTTCATTTATAGCTATCCTAGGAGAGACTAACTTGGACAGTCACACGCCGAAACTTTATTTGATGAACTCGGGGCTTGACTAGCCAGATCTAAATTGGCTATAGAAATGTGTTGATATTCAGTCAACAAGTCGCCTTAGGTATGACTAGGCAAAGAAACACATTATTTTACTATCGACGTATGACTACTAGTTTAGGTACTCCTAGGATTGACTAAAGATATTTCAGCCAGAAGCAGGGGTTTGCCGAAATGGGTCAAACCTAGGTTAGACAAGGCAATCTTTTGAAAATGGCGACAATTATTTGATAATTTTTATTTTAATTGTCTACATTGGTTATTTTGTGTTTAATTGATCACGTTAAATTAAACAGAAAATTGATCGCGAATGACAAGTATGGTGAATTTATTGGACAATTTAAACAAGATCTGAAGTTTCAAGCTTTTATAAAGAGTTCCCGCTACAAGCTCGGGAGTGAACGTGACTGTCGAGCTGCTTCGTCCAGAGTGATGACGCTACAGCGTCTCCTCTGGATGAAGACATGAAGACGCGGCTACCCAGGGTGATGACGCCACGGCGACTCCACTAGAGGAAGATTGAATACTATGATATATTGAATATTCTGTAACATGATATTGGCAAAAATACAAACAATAACTAAAACTAATTCTAAAAATCTAAAAACTTAAAAACAAATATAATAAATAATTATCTACCTATAGGTAGTACGTCGTCGTCTAGGCCCGTCCCGCGCGGTAGGGTGTTCAGCGCACTGGCCGCATTGCCCCGCTGTATAGCGAAGCTCAGGCAAATGACGAACTGCCGAGTCCATTATTAAAATAAACATATGGGCTAAGTATGTCGACTTGCGTTATTGCATAGGTCATACTCATCACATCACTCAAATTATGGGAAGTCCCTTCCAACATAATGATTAAGATGCTACGCCGGGAAAGATAAACATCTGAAGGCTTGTAAAGTGACTGCTTTACTTTGTTACAAACGAGTGTAAATGTAGAAGCCAAGGTTTTCGTATTTTTTAAATATCCGTAATTACATAAACGTAAAATAATGTAGGTACAGTCGAAGACAGAGATAAGTATACCTCAATAAGGTTGATATTTTCTTTTACAGTTACATAGTTTTAACTTTTATCTAACAGTGAAATAATTTTTACAATCGGTCAAGTAGTTTTTCAGAAAATCTCAACCTTAAGACTCTCCTGTAGAGGAGAGTCTTAAGTCCTAAGACCTTTCTTTATCTTCGACCGTACGTATAACGCAATAAAATTGTAAATAAATTAAAACTATCTAAGTACTTACATCACTTTTTAAACTTACACGGTTTGTATACATATTAATTACGTTCAACACTCACCGACTTCAGTCTACTCGTGACCATGATGGATGTAATGCTGTCGAAATATCGAGACATCAATAATAAATGTTTAACACGGTAATTCACGTTTTATCTAATTAATATATCTAAGTACATTCTATTTAAATGAGAAATGGAGAAAAAATTTCATCACGACCGGGATTCGAACCCGGGACCTCGCCATTCACATTCTATTTATCTACCAATCCGAACTTGAGCAGTGTGCTTGATTGCCCGAACTTCCTTGATGTAGATTCCACCTAAGGGAAGGTCTGTGTCTGTGACCTAGTAGTACATACATACCTACATATAATTACTCAAGCCTGTTTCCCATATGGGTAGACAGAGACGATGGACTTAGATCTGCTGCGATCCTGGCACACAACTCTTGCCTCCTCTGCATTCATTAATCTCTTCATGCACGCTCGTCAGTTTGCACCAGTAGTTGCAACGTCAAAGGCTGATGATGATGTAAATCTAAAAATAGGATAGAAAATAAAATTAAAACGTAAATGAGATGGTAGACTTTGATCTAAGTGCAAATAGTACCTGCTACTAAAGTTTGTGTGAACTTTCCATTTAACTTTAAAAGGCGACACACGGAAAGTACGGTCACCGAGCTTAGGATGCGGACAAGGGCATAATACCTTATAGACTTATAGCTCAGCAAGCGCCTGAGGGAGGCGACGGGTGACCCTCGTGCTGGCGGCTTTCTCGCGCAGAGGCTGAGCCTAGCCATCCAGCGCGGGAATGCCGCCAGTGTGATGGGCACCCTCCCAAGAGGGCCGAATTTTTTAAACTGTTTTAGGCAAGGTTTTTTTTAAAGGTAGTTTTATAGACTTTGTATACGCGGATTATCAGTTTTTCTATGAAGGCTACGGCACTAACTACTAAAATTAAACGTCTGATTGCTGTATATTTTAGCAACCTTTCGCTATACAGCGGGGCAATGCGGCCAGTGCGCTAGGCACCCTACCGCGCGGGACGGGCCTAGACGACGACGTGCATAGACACGTCGTAATATAATATATATAATAATTATCTACCTATAGACGTAGATAATTATTTATTATATTGGTTTTTAAGTTTTTAGATTTTTAGAGTTAGTTTTAGTTATTTGTTTGTATCTTGGGAGTCTATATTTAGAGACTGATGAATACCGATACACGATTGAAAAATAGCAAAGATACCCTTCCATTTCTTTTTAAATGATAATTAAGTATTGTATTAAAATTCATAAGTATTCTAAATTGATAGTAAATCTAAACGCAACTGCCACAGCCTTCCTAGAAAGAAAGAAAAATATATGGTACTGACATATTTTGCTAAAGAAAAAATGTACTTATAGGTGGCAACACTTCAGGTGGCAACTAATCTGAAGAAAATTAATTCCGCGGATGACTTAACCGCTTTTTAAAGCAGTAGTGGTGGTAGACTGATCCGAATCATAATTTGTTACGGATGACTTTACCCCTTTTAAAATCGTTAGTGTTAGACTGATCCGTGGCAGTAGTTGGCCCATTCGCCAATTATTAATTAATTAACTATAAAATTGTATTTTTGTATAAGTAGGTACGTTCTTTGGTAAATAAAGTTATTTTTGTTTTATTTTTAAAGTCAGCCTCTTGCTTGTTATTTTAAACGCACGTGTGTCACATCGCTGAGTAGTACATTTCCCAACATCGTGGCGAGAGGCGAGGCCAGTCTGAGTTAGTTATTGCTGAGTTAACCGTCGCGGCAGACGCGGCCACGAAACAAAAGAAAAAAGTTTTAGTGATCGTAATACGGACAGATTGCAATAACAGTGAGTTGTTTTTTGTTTTTATTAAAAGCAATTGTTGCTGGCACTGTTATGAAATTTGTAGAGGTTGTATGTGGTTTCTTATTGCGAGTGTAATGAGGTAGAAATGGTTAGGGTTTCAAACAAATTATAATATTTAATTCATAATAATTACGTACTTCTAATTATATTTATGCCACTTTTTCTCCTCAGTCAGGGTGCACCTTTTCCTTGCATAGTGGTGTACCTAAATGTAAATTTAATTAAAATGTTAACTTGCAAATATATACGAACTATTTATATTTACCTAAGTTAATTAATTATTTATTAATCAACTACTTAAAAATATATGAACAGTAATAATAATAAAAATACTTATAAATAAAAAATGGACGCCAATTCGCTACCCTGTGGGAGAGTTACCTCGTTGTATAGCCAGCGATATACGCTGGCCGAGGTACTTATTTACTTAAATAAAGAGATATGATTGTAATTCTAATACATACTTACACACATAAACTTACAATAGTCTCTTATAGGGGTAGGCAGACAACAGAATTTCATCTGCTGCGATCCTGACACACCATCTCCAAACAGTTACACAGGGGGCCTTAGTAAGGTTGAGATTTTCTAAAAACTACCGGACCGAATTTAATAATTCGTTTACAGTTATATAGTTTTAACTTTTATCTATCAAACAGTGAAGTTTTTGAGAAAATCTCAACCCTTAAAACTCTCCTGTACACCTTTCTCTGTGTTCCACCGTACATCACATCCCTCCACGTACATTCATTGCAGCAAAACGGCTTACCGCCGCCCGCTTTTCGGCACTACATGAGCCATGGCGTGAAGGGTGGCGAACCTCATCGCCGTTATTATATGACTATAGATTTTGGTATGGTCTCATATAGTATTATTTAATACTGGCAATAGGGAGTGATTCTGCCACAAAATCTAATTCTAATCTTAAACGTACCTATCTGTTACTCCTATGCTAAGTATATCCATAAGAGTGAGCGAGACACCACGCTTAGCGTAGATATCTTCTCGTGTGGTTTAGTGACCAAACGTATTGTCATAGTTATTAAGACCGCCGCCTCTGAAATATCCTGGCCACTGCTGCCGAGCGACAGCAACCGCGACCTCTTTGAGGGATGCAATTTCAAATTTACAGTTTTCAGATTTTTTCCATTATTTGTGCTATAAGACCTAGCTTCTTGCCAAATTTCATGATTCAAGGTCAACAGGAAGTACCCTATAGGTTATGAGTTTTATTGCGTTTTCATACAAATATGCGCCAAAATTCGACATAAACGAGCATATATTTTGATTGCGTTGGCGTAGAAGGTTGATTTTTTCACGGCTGCATGAGGTTACATAGGTCTTGACAGACAGACAGACGGACAGATAGACAGACAGACGGACAACAAAGTGGGGTTCCATTTTTCCTCTTGAGGCACGGAACCCTTAAAAATGTTCCATACTCTGGAATCGCTGCAATTAAGATTTAATTTTAAAAAGTAGAGTTAATGTATAGTCTCTGAGCATGGCATATGCATAAAACAAATTCTGAGGAAAAGTAGAGTCATTGCCATTTATTCTAATCGCTACATAAATACCAATGTAATTATTCTTTATTGCCCAGAAAATATACAAAATTTTTACATCAAACGAAGCAGTCGCGTTTTGCAATTTATTGGTTATTTCATGAATAAAAATTAAAAATAACTATTGTAATATTAACCTAAAAATATAAACTAAACTAATAACTAGATATATGTACAATAGGTCGGTTGAACTATCGGAATGGCTTAGCAGATAGTTCAACCGATTAATGTCAGACAACGTGCCCAAAATGGCGGCATTTCCCCTATGGATCGCTAGGCTGATCCTTTGGGCGAAATACAGGCCAGCATTATTTAATTAAAGATAAAGATAAAGATAAAGATAATTTATTTGCAACACATGAGTATAAAAAATGATACAGCTGTTATATTTTAAAAAATAGTCCTTCATGTTTGCCTTGCGGCGTACAAATGTAATTTTTCCTATAATTATTTATTTATTATTTTACAGCAACAAATACAGGAAAAAAAAAAATACCTATATAAATTAAATGTCAATCAATTCAATAAAATATCAGTAATTACAATGTCAATAAATTAAAATTAATTCAATTCAATAAAATATCAGTAATTACAATGTCAATAAATTAAATGTCATTATTATCAAATATATAGAACTCGAAAATATCAACCTAATTTAAGAATAATGTCAGAAGCTGCGGTCACTATATATTAAAATTTATCATTTAGAAATTCATTTATTGTATAATAGCCTTTTTCCGTCAATAGTCTATTCAAATTATTTTTAATTTTTAATTAATTACAGTAATTTAAATAGCATATAATACAGTAACTCTCGTCCCCGGCATACCCTACTATATCCGCTACAAAACTAAACTGTGTCATAGTGGTACTTTCTTCAACTTAGAAGGTAAGATATTTACCTGTCAGGCGTGCGCGCGCAGAAACCGGTACGAAAGCCGTATCTGTCGAAAGTACACGTGGATTTAGCAATCGGTTCTGATACTATGCGACATCGTTAAAAAAGGTTTGATAAAAAACATTTCGCAAGGTTCTTTTTTTTTCTTTAAATTGGCAAAGCGCCAGATGAATCAGATCTACGGTGAAATGAATTAAGTAGGATGAAGAAATATAAACTTACAGCGATTTTAATTTAAGCTTTTCGACACAAACGCAAAATTAGCAAAATGGTTTTAGAAAATACATACAAAAGAACTTACAATATCTACTACTCCTGTAGCGGTAGGCAGGGACGATAAACTTATAATAAATCTGCTGGGATCCTGGCCTACCACGCTCGTTTCCTCCAGATTCCTCCATCTCTTACTTCTGACTTAGTTTTTGGCTTAGCATTGCCGCAATTTTCACGTCAACCATTCAGCGCGCAGATCAACTATTTTTGACTGGCTCAAGAATTGTGGCGTTGAACGCAGCTTAAAAGTGAATCTACCGACGATTGAATTTAGCATGCTTTACGCTGGAATCGACACTTATGCTATCATCAGCATCATCCATCAGCCATTGTGAATTATGTAGAGTCGAATGAATGGTCGATCATTTTATTTATTTATTTTATTAATGGACTCGACAGTTCGTCACTTGCCAATGTCATGTGACAGAAAATTCAATATATGCAATAGTCTTCTATCTTCCTCCAGTCGCAGTAGCGTCTTCACCCTGGGTAGCTGCGTCTTCATGTCTTCATCCAGAGGAGTCGCCGTAGCGTCATCACTCTGGACGAAGCAGCTCGACAGTCACGTTCACTCCCGAGCTTGTAGCGGGAACTCTTGATAAAAGCTTGAAACTTCAGATCTTGCATAAATAATTCAATAACTTCACCGTACTGTCATTCGCGAACATTTGTGGTCGATCATGTAAGGTAATGTAACGAGTGATAATTATTAGACTTCGCGCGTCACAAGGTATTTAGCACGCATGCCGACAGAACCCTTAGTGCTCGAGCCAGGCTCGTACTTAACCAGTTTTTATACACATGCACGTTTATGCATATCAAATCAAATCATTTATTTGCCAGAATACATGAAATCTCAGGATGGTAAATTGCATTGTCCAGTACAGTATTCTACTTGTATACAAGCGTGCAAAGTTTTTCAGTTACATAAGCAATAAAAATGTCAGAAGAAATAAAAATAATTAATGTAAATGTCATGTAGTAAAAATGTCAGTGAGAGGAATTTAAATATTCGGTAACGGAATAGTAACAGCGATCTAATAACCAATTGTACAATTTAGATTTAAATAATTTAATGTCATGTATTATCTTTATTTCCTCCATAAACATATGTTAAACCTCACTTCCCTTAAACCGTGTTCTCGTCCATTCACACTTCGTTAAAAAACGAAAGGGACAAAATGCCTAAACGGTGGAATAACTTTAAATTACGTTTATGGTTAGCGCTTAGGTCGTTAACCCTAGAACTTAATCGCTATTAGGATGATTTTACCAACTTATTTTAGATTTGTAAATACTTAACAGTTTGACAGCTTTAAATAAAATGTGACATGACATTTAACCCTTTTATAACGTCATTGTTTTATGTTATGTATGATTTTTGATGTAACACATTCTTTTTCTTTTACTGAATAATTTAAATTTTACGAGCTATTCGATAATCTAGCAAGGTGAAGAAAAAGCTTGGCCCTTCTCGGTTTTCCAATATTAAGGGGTCATTATTTGACCGGAGTCACAATAACTTATAAAATGTAGGTATAAACGTATTTGTATTAGAATTAAAACACATTTTGTCCGATGGGATTTTTTATATATAAAATCAACAACATTTCTTTTGATATAAGTAGGAACCCTACCAAAAGAATTTGGCGTACAGCTAACAGCAGATCAAGTGTAACACTTTGGACCATTTTTATAATCTGCGTCGTAAGATTTAAAATCGTACTGCAAGTATTACCTTTGATCTGCTGTTGTCCGTACAACCGAAGACAGATAAAAAAATATACAGAAAGCCTCAATAAGGTTCACTCCCGAGCTTGTAGCGGGAACTCTTGATAAATGCTTGATACTTCAGATCTTGCTCAAATTATCCAATAAATTCACCGTACTGTCATTCGCAAACATTTTCTGATTAACTTAACGTGATATTAAACACAAAATAGGGGTTCTCTTGAAAATGGCGGGAAACGACGGTTGCTAAATTATTTGATAATTTTCCTTTTAAAGTCTACAGGGACTATTTTGTGTTTAATATCACGTTAAATTAATCAGAAAATGTTCGCGAATGACAGTACGGTGAAGTTATTGGATTATTTATGCAAGATCTGAAGTTTCAAGCTTTTATCAAGAGTTCCCGCTACAAGCTCGGGAGTGAACGTGACTGTCGAGCTGCTTCGTCCAGAGTGATGACGCTACGGCGACTCCTCTGGAAGAAGACATGAAGACGCGGTTGCCCAGGGTGAAGACGCTACTACGACTCCTCTGGAGGAAGATAGAAGACTATTGTATATATTGAATTTTCTGTAACATGACATTGGCAAATGACGAACTGTCAAGTCCATTAATATAATATATAAATAAACACAAAATAGCCACTGCAGAGATTATAACAAAAATTATCAAATAATTTTGCAACCGTCGTTTCCCGCCATTTTCAAGAGACCATTGCGTAACTTATAAACGGCGTTTGTAATGCCATCCATAGAGATTAAATGGAATTTCCATTTCCACTTCACGGCCTCCTCAAACTATTAACTTTACGATTTTCCATTGTCAACGTATCTTGCGATGTTATAATTGTACACTACCTACATCTAATTGGTTTGTGGATAAGTGTTAGTTAGATTTTCCGCACCTTCTTGCTTCATTTTTAATTTCCATGGAAAATTATTACATTAGAAGTATTAAGAATTAAATTATTTTCATTAATTATTCGTTAGACTTGGTTCGATTTGTCAAATATGGATGAAGTACTACGACCCCTCCATTATTTGTATTTCGTTAGCATAGCAAATGTCAATCACATACATTTTTCTTCCTATACTAGCGTCAAGAGGCTGCCAGCTGTCAAACTCAAGCGCGAGACAGAAAATATCCCGCAGCGGCGGAATGAAGAGCACAGCACAGTGACATTCATATTTGTATTTTTATTAATTTTGGATGAATTTTGGCAGGGAAAATCAAAAATACGCCTACAAAAATCAGATTTTTTTAAAACAAGATCTCGTATTTACCTATTATGAATTTTGATATATATTTAGTATGAATAATTATTTGGGTTTATTAATATTATTAGAATGATTTCAACTATGAATTATTTTTAAATAAAAAAAAACCGCCTTCAAAAAAATAAACAAAAAGGAACTAAAAAGCATAAAAGAATTAATTAATTACATCTACATACGAATATTGAAATAAAATATTATTGCTATGTACCTACTGATCTCTTTTAAGTCGGTGCCAAGCCAAAGCGCGCGCGTGTTGTATGTATGTGATGCGGCGGGGGCGGGAGCGGGAGCGGGGCGGCGGCGAAAGTAGTAAGTTACGTATCCCTATCGTATACCTATTTGGCTTGGCACCGACTTAAAAGAGATCAGTAGGTACATAGCAATAATATTTTATTTCAATATTCGTATGTAGATGTAATTAATTAATTATTTTATGCTTTTTAGTTCCTTTTTGTTTATTTTTTTTAAGGCGGTTTTTTTTTATTTAAAAATAACTTATTTTTTGCTTTTTAGTGGTGTAAATATATAATATGTAAGTATGTAACTTGAAAGATTATAAGTGACAGTCTATGTGTACCTATAATATTTGAAGAATTATCCCCCAACTCCTAATCGTTAAGGAGTTATACCTTCCATCATCAGCTCACCAACATGAGATGATCACTACTAGACGCAAATACTTGAATAGCTGTAGAAAATATATGAAATACGTTATTTGTGCCTAACATTTCAAGAAATCCCTCTATTTCTCCAGGTCCCCATCATCAGATCCTGACTTGATGACTATGAGACCACCTGGGAGGTATACCCTTTCAAACTTTAAAGATTATAAGTAATACTGCCTAAGTTTGCCTATAATATTTAAAGAATTATACCCCAACTCTTAATCGTTAAGGAGTTGTACCTTCCATCATCAGCTTACCAACGTAAGTTGATGACTACCAGATGTAAATACTTGCAAAGCTTTAGAAAATATATGAAACACGTTATATGTGCCTATAACATTTGAAGAGTTCCCTCGATTTCTCCTGGATCCCATCATCATATCCTGACCTGATGACTATGGGACCACCTGGGAGGTATACCCTTTCAAACTTGAAAGATTAAAATTTACGTCCTAAGTTTGCCTATAATATTTAAATAATTATATCCCAACTCTTAATCGTTAATGAGTTGTACCTTCCATCATCAGCTTACCAACGTAAGTTGATGACTACCAGATGTAAATACTTGCATAGCTTTAGAAAATATATGAAACACGTTATATGTGCCTATAACATTTGAAGAGTTCCCTCGATTTCTCCTGGATCCCATCATAATATCCTGACCTGATGACTATGGGACCACCTGGGAGGTATACCCATTCAAACTTGAAAGATTAAAATTTACGTCCTAAGTTTGCCTATAATATTTTAAAAATTATACCCCAACTCTTAATCGTTAAGGAGTTGTACCTTCCATCATCAGCTTACCAACGTAAGTTGATGACTACCAGATGTAAATACTTGCATAGCTTTAGCAAATATATGAAACACGTTATATGTGCCTATAACATTTGAAGAGTTCCCTCGATTTCTCCTGGATCCCATCATCATATCCTGACCTGATGACTATGTGACCACCTGGGAGGTATACCCTTTCAAACTTGAAAGATTAAAATTTACGTCCTAAGTTTGCCTATAATATTTAAAGAATTATACCCCAACTCTTAATCGTTAAGGAGTTGTACCTTCCATCATCAGCTTACCAACGTAAGTTGATGACTACCAGATGTAGATACTTGCATAGCTTTAGAAAATATATGAAAAACCTTATATGTGCCTATAACATTTGAAGAGTTCCCTCGATTTCTCCATGATCCCATAATCAGATCCTGACCTGATGACTATGGGACCACCTGTGAGGTATACCCATTCAAACAAAAAAAGAATTTTCGAAATCGGTCCAAGCGTCTTCGAGTAATCAGGTAACATACATAAAAGAAAAAAAAGAAAAATTATTTCGACGAATTGATAACCTCCTCCTTTTTTTTGAAAGTCGGTTAAAAACAGGATCAAAATAGGTATAAAATAAGTCTTGCAGGCACTAGAATTTTAACCAAATTGTAAAATAATATATACATATTATATACTTATATATAATTATTACAGTTTAGACATAATTTTCATTTTAAAGACATGGAAAGGGTATGCTTGCGATTTTTTTTTCTATCGAGCGAAGTTTCGCCAATCGTGTATCGGTATTCATCAGTCCCTAAATATACACCCCAAGAATGCTATATATTTTTTCAGTAGTTTAATTTCAGTAGTTAGTGCCGTAGCCTTCATAGAAAAACTGAAAGTCCACGCACACCCAGCCTTAATGACACTTGGCTAGGAGGGCTAGTAATGTTTCGGGGGTTTAACAACCCTACCGAACCTAACCGAATTCCAGTCCTACCGACCTCTTCCAGCTCATATAATCTCTCACAAATGAGATTGAGAGCCCGGAAAGTGCTATAATTTTTGTAACCTTTTTTTCACTGAAATAAACAGTTTAAATTTTTTTTATTTTTTAGACAATTTAAAAAAAAAATCTTTTGTTTTCAAAAAAATTACTAATAAATCTAAACAATGGCAGCCCTGCCCATAGCGGTTGTCTGGAATACTGTTAACAGTGCAACAAACGATTAACGATAGAAACAGTTACCTGTTCATTCAATCTGATGCACTTGAACACTTGATTCAGTTGCCAGAGTGAGCGCGCGCTATGTGAATTTATGTCACTGCGACCATCCGCCACTATGTTGTCATTTCGTGACACATGTGTCATGGTCGCAGTTAAGTCCTGTCCACGGCTAGAAATTTTTCATCATTTAATGCCCTCCGCACACAGCCGCAACCTAGCCGCGAGCTGCGATCAGTTTAACGCATGCCCCGCCTCATTTTCTGGGCATTATAACGTCCAGGAGGTAGCGATCTGAGGCCTGCGATCTACGTCCAGTAGGTAACGACGTGCGGCCTACGTGGTGGATCATAAAGAAAAATGTATGGGATTGACATTTGCTAACAAAAGAGTAAATATTATCACACGCCAAAAAATAGTATAAGTAGGTCTAGATGTGCTCGCAAATTCTCACACTACGAGTACCAATGTTTTAAGTCCAATTTTCAGTAACCTTGCATCTATATTTTGATACAAACTTGCAACAATTTCCTTCATAACTTAGGAACAAATGAATTGCTTTCAAATTCGCACGATATTATTTCTCAGACGGTCTCAGCTATTAGGCTGTGGACACATAAATAAAATAATTTACTGACTGACTGTCTCCCTTATATTTTAGATGGAACGTTCATAATGCGTACTGTACGCAGTTTGCAGGTTTCGCTTCAGTCAACGGCCGATTTTCAGTAAAAATTCGCGCGCGTTTTTTGTGCTCTTTCTGTTCACTGCGCCGGCGGCGACGTTACGATAAGCCACAGACCACTTACCCCATAGACATGAAATCGGTACAAATTTGCAAGCTAAAAATTCTGTCAAACGATGAGCGCAATAGACGAAGCGGGGCCATATTAAATCCATGTCGATATCTCTAGGTTACGCGTGTCGCGAAGCAATTTTGCGCTCATGTGCGGGCAGAAACGGGCGCCCTTCTGTTACAGGTCTATGGGGTAAGTGGTCTGTGCGATAAGCAACTGCCTTTTTTTAATGTATTTTCGGTTAACTATCCTCCAACATGTAGATCGGAGGCATTTTGTATCTGAACACGGTCGTTTGCATTTTTTTTTAATTCCTGCTCTTTAAGGTGGTCACAGTTGCACAAGGTGTGCACTGTAATGGTGGCACTTCACTTGGCTATTCGCATTCGCGTATTTGTCATAATTGCCATGTGTCGGTATGCTTGACAAAATATTCGTCTTATTTGTATGTAAGTCAAGTATTTGACAAATACGACAAACATCCAATAGCCAACACTAATAGCCAAGTGAAGTGCCACCATATGAAGGTGGGGTTTGTTTGGTGGACTATTAGGATGGATTGTTTTTTGAAGTGTAAAGCTGTTTTTTATTGGTTCGTGTTTATGTTCTTGTTTTTTTTGTCTATGTTGTGTGTTACCTTTGCTAAGCAAACTGACTACACTAGTCGACAGTTTATTAGTCTCAAACTTTATGACTAATGAATGGATCCACAGCCTTATTCATTTCGTGTCTCAGCTTAGAAAAACCACAGTAAAGCAATCGTGTGGTAATGGTGTTATTGCGTACCTGAGTTCATTGATAGCTGAACTAAAGAGTTCAAGAGAGACTAAAGGGTCATACACCTTTGTTAAAATTATAGATATTACACTACTTTGATTGAGGAACATCCGATATATCGGCGACGTTGGGTACATCTTAAGCACCACTGAAATATCGAGAGCATTAGACACAGTGATTAGGTGATTTTCGTTTTATTTTTATGTTCACAAAATGTGGCAATGGGGATATGTGAATTAAAGAATAGAGTTTACAAAAGCGACACAAAAAGTAATTTTTTTTGTAGAATTATTTAATTTGTACAAATGTTTCATTTTCCTACTAGGGAAATTCCGATGTCTACTGCCATTGATCTCCTATAAACAACTAGATACACAGTTTGCCTTCTAAAAATGTCCGAGCGCAATGAAGGTCCAAACGGATGAATGGACTCATTTGCTTTATTGGACATTATTTGGACGTTAACAATGGACCCTTATTTGGACGGTTTTATTAAATTGTTTTAGTAAGACCTTTGTGTATCTAGTTGTTTACAGGAGATCAATGTCTACTGCCCATCTCGTAATGCAATATAATTTCATTAAAATTATTAATTCATTTGAATTCCCTACCCGCATTTTAACACACGTAATCTTACAATTAAAATAATTAAATAATAATGAACACTTCAACTAATTGGCATCAATTAAGTACCAACACATTAAACAGATATAAATAAGTCTTGACCATACTTGAGAATGTCATTACATATTAAGCGAGTCATAAAATAAAGCAGGTGATGGAAACTGGTACATTTTAATATTTATTGTAAATGTTTTATACAGGGATAAAATTATTTAATTAAAGCCTAACCTGAAAACTACTGTAACAATATTTCCTTAAGGCTTCGTATGGGATTTACAGTTTTTCAATGAAGGCTACGGCACTAACTACTAAAATTAAAAGTCTGAAAAAATATATATTAACAATCTTAGAGCGCCTATTTAGGGATTGATGAATACCGATACACGATTGGACAAACTTCGCTCGATAGAAAAAAATCGCAAACATACCCCTTCTAAGCCTTTTAAAATGAAAATTATGTCTAAACCGAAACAGTTCTTCATACAAAATATATATCAAAATGTAGGGTATTATAAGTACGAGAGCTTGTTTAAAAAAATCTGGTTTTGGTTGGCGTATTTTTATTTCCCTGCCAAAATTCATCCAAAATTAATACAAATATGGAGTCACTGTGCCGTGCTCTTCACTCCACCGCTGCGGGACATCTTCTGTCTCGCGCTCGAGTTTGACATCTCGCAGCCCCTTAATTTAAATAAATGTAATTTTGAACAATAATATAACTGAAATTACAGTGATAGTATTGTCCAAGATTAACAATGCAGAATAGAGGCATATGTAATCCACCAAACCGCACTGGCCGCGCTTGGTGGACCATGGCTCCTTAGTATATCATTGATGTACGGGAAGGCCTGTATTTAAGTACTATAAAATTATAACTACGTTTCCAAAGAGATATAACGTAACATATTGTAGACCTTGGTATAGGTATGCAGTGTATGTCAAAATAATATTCTAAACAGAATGTGGAAAGGTTTACGTCTGCTGGCTGCAGGGCCGTACCTAGGTAGAGTTGAAGGTAGGTTATAAGTTATTGAACACAACTGATTACACAGATACAAGAAAGCATTCATCAGGTAGAGCTTATAAAGAGATTTTATTCCCGATTCGACTGTCCGGGATCGACAGGTTGCACCTATACATACTCGTATTTTAATGCAGTAGACATAAGTACCACAGAGGAAGGTGTACAGTAGAGTTTTTAAAGTTGAGATTTTCTCAAAAAGTACTGGAATGATTTTTGAAAATTCTTGACAGCTACATAGTGTGTACTCTAAGCTATGTACTAGTAAAATAATTTTTACAATCGGTCAAGTAGTTCTTGGGAAAATCTCAACCTTATTGAGGCCCCCTGTATACTTATCTCTGCCTTCGTGTGTACATACATTGTGTAAAGTAGAGCGGAAGTATGTGGTTTGATCTAGTTAATCGATTTTCGTACATGTTAATTAGTCATTGCAGCCATCATGGTTACGAGTATACCATGATGGCTGCAATGCTGTCGAAATACCGAGACATCAATAAATAAATGTTTAACACGGTAATTCCCGTTTTTATCTCATTAATATTATGTATACAAACCGTGTAAGTTTAAAAAGTGATATTTCGTACTTGTGATTGTGAGTGTATACTGCAAGTTTACAAAGAATATTGCCACAGCCTCTGTACGACTTTCTAGGAATTTACAATATTATCGGTGTGACAGAAGTAATATTGAGAGAAAATCGCGATGCTTTAGATGTCTCTAGCATCGAATTGTCATACTATGCACATACAGTTTATCATATTATATCTTAGTTTATGTTGTTTATAAGGTAGGGCATTCGCGTTTAAAGGTAGAACATTGCCCCACAATACCTAGCTACGTCCCTGGCTGGTTGTATAGTAATGTAACCTTCATTTTATCTCACGACGTGGCTTACGACAATACACACCCATTAATCGACTCATGCGCATCACTGACACATCATTACACGACACGTACCTACAGTCACTACATACGTATGCATAAATGATTACCTTATAATGAGACTACTATAATATCATTGAATACATCTATTCTAAATCTTTAAAAAAATCCCCTTTAAGATGAATCCTCAGTTTATCTCGTAATAAGTTATACTACAATGGTTTATTGATAAAATAATACATTTACAAATCAATGAGAGGTTTTCAAAGTTATATTTAAAAAAGAAAGAAAGTACCGATAGCCCCGGTAGATGGCACTGACTGGTCTGATGTCAACATTAAATGCGTTGTTATTGCCTGTAACTTTGGTTTTTCGTATTTCCTACCTAGTATTAACTTGTGCTATATTGTTTAAATTACACAAACAAACCTATAATAATAATTTATTCAGCTGAAATTGAAATTGTTGCTATATTTTTAACGATGATATCCCACTTCGGGGCAACGCCACCTATTATCAATTTAAAAAGCTTTTTTTTCTTCATACAACTATCACTTTGAAAACTATTATTACAGCGTATGCAATTTAGAATCGCTACAACTGTAGCTAATTCTATAACGGCCACTAAATCGAATCCTAAAACTAAACGCACCTGCCACTGTCGTTCATATGCTACATCGTGTAAGATCGAGAGGGACGCCTCGCTTAGCGGCGACTAAAATTAGCTTACGCAATCTAAAATCGCTACAATTGGCAAACGACAAAAATATAACTAATAAAGATACAATAAATAGAAAGGCGTAAAAACTGTTACACCATGTATTTCAATGTCTAACCTTTGCTAATAGTTATTGTCATCAATTCTTAATCAGCATCATACACTTTGACGTCACGAGGTTGTTTTGCAATTATGTCACGTGCCTTGTACAGTCGACAATATTCACAGCATGCAGAGATTCATACTAATCAACATGCGGCCAAGCATATGAATTACACAGGGAGTACGGTGGAACACAGAGAAAGGTGTAGGTACCTACAGTAGAGTTTTTAAGGTTGAGATTTTCTCAAAAACTACTAGACCTATTGCAAAAATTCTTTCACTGTTTGATAGATAAAAGTTAAAACTATGTAACTGTAAAAGAATTATTAAATTCGGTCCGGTAGTTTATAAGCAAATCTCAACTTTATTGAAGCCCCCTGTATACTTATCTCTGTCTACGACTGTATCTATATTACAAGAGGGCCTAGCCAAGTGGCTTCTACTTTCGTTAACGCTGGTAAAATAGAAAGAAAAAGAATGGTTTTTTCGTTAATTATGTACTCACTTAAATCGTTAGAAAAGTATATTCGAAAACTCGAAAATAAGGTACCTCATACCTAACCTAGGTGCTACTTAATATAGTGTCTTATTTTGTAAACAAATATGATCGTCTGATTACCTATTGTGATGTAAAACTGAAGGAACTGATTGATTGAATTTGTTCATCATTGTGAAAATAAAGTAATCCGATCTAATGATATTATAAATAACTATGCAATAACCACAGAATTGCTTAAAATATTAGTGGGGGAGTGTAGTTTTGTTTACTAAATAAGACACTTGATTTGGGCCTCGGTTTAGGTAATACCTAATAATAAAAATCGTGAATATTGTAGTTTCAGCCTTCAATCTTCTTTTTTGTTTTAAGGTAATAAAATTACCTAACCTTCATATTTTATAACTTTCAATCCTTATTTCTAAACTTATTGCAATATTGCTAAGTGCATCGGTAATAGAAATAAACTAAAAAGTGGTAATTTTCTGATATTTAGAGTTTCTAATGCATGATTCATTAAGTGGATTTGGTAGGTACTTACGTAAATAACAGTACGTTACAAGATATATTTGAGCAAGACACTTAGCGAAAGCTGTCATTATCATTAGCATCATATTCAAAATTTCCTAACCAGTTGCGTTATAGGCCTTCCCTTACATCGAGGGAGCTCGATCCCGATCTACCACGCGGGATTCGTGAAGATTAGTCGTTTGCACATGCCGCAAATTAATTTTATTCAGTTTTCAGAGCATTTGTTAAAACCTACGAAAACCAAAGAGAAAAACTCTTTGGTTGACTGATTGATCTAATCTGGGTTCTCTTGAAAATGGCGGGAAACGACGGTTGCGAAATTATTTGATAATTTTCATTTTAATGACTACAGCGGCTATTTTGTCTTTAATATCACGTTAAATTAATCAGAAAATGTTCGCGAATGAGAGTATGGTGAAGTTATTAAGGGTTCATGTAGGATCTGAAGTTTGGCGCTATGATCAAGAGTCCCACTACGAGCTCGGGAGTGAACGTGACTGTCGAGCTGCTTCGTCCAGAGTGGTGACTACTCCAGATGAAGACAAGAAGAATATGTAATATTTTGAATATTCTGTAACATGACATTGGCAAATGACGAACTGTCGAGACCATTAATATAATAAATAAATAAACTTAACGATTGAGATTTGAGCTTGACGAAATACGATAATTAATAAATCTCGTGCCCACAGGGAAACCTAGTTTGGGCTACGAGTAATGTCTTATTCATTTTATCATGATTTCTTTTTAAAAAAGCTCGATAGATAATGTTTCTCTATTTCTCCTCATTAATAAAACTCGCAAAAACATGTTTCCCTAAAAAGATGTCTGACTTTCTCGAACTAATCGCAAGTCTCAACTCAAACATCCGAATGATCACAGAAATATGAAGATTTTAATACAACCGATTGGTTGATATTAAAACTCAAAATGAAGTTTGGAGAAATTATTGTATTTTGCACTGTGTTAGGTTTGGTCTATTTGGTTTGGTCATGAAGCAAAAACCGCGCCGATGGAATTAGCCATTATTTGAATTTTCAGTAGAAGTCTAACGTATAAAAACAGATGTCTCTTTCTGACGAATAAGAGTGAAAGTGACAACAAGGGCCAACTTGAGACTCTCTCCAAGGAGTGCGACGAAAATATTTTCATTCATTATCTAAGCTAATAACTGGGGTACGTTCTAACCAATCTTGAATATTCTGTAACGTGACATTGGCAAATGACGAACTGTCGAATCCATTAATAATAATAAAAAATAAGACCGATGACGTCATGGGTTTTGCGGTAGAATTTTGTATGTAGAAGTTGATTACAATACCAAGTATTGTAATTCAATAAGTACCTACAGTCGACAGCAGATCAATGGTAACACTTTTTACTTTTGACAGTTCTTATTATTTGCGTCGTAAGACTTGAAATCGTACTGCAAGTGTTACCATTGATCTGCTGTCGACTGTACAAAGTATTTTAATCACGAATGATTTTTCTAACGAACTTTTGAATGGATCAATGTAAAGATCGATCGACTACACGCATACTTCCTATGCTGTGTAGGTATTTGACAGCCTACATTGCACAATAGCCAATCAATATGGTCGACAGTCAACCCTAGCAGGTCTTCGATTACGCAAACTTTAATCAAACACATCGCGGACACTAGTTCAGAGTTGCCACAAACATTGCCCATTATGTAATCGTGATTAGCGGTCGGATAATCCGTTATTTGATTTTGCTTTGACATACAGTCCTCAAGTACAGGTAGTTTATCCGTCCCAAGTATATAAGTCTCTAAAAACTACTCGACCTTGATTATGATTAGATAGCCATGTAGGTACCTAGCTAGGAAAATTTCAGACACTTAAAAACGTTCAGTCTACATATAAAATACAAGACATTTTTTTCTTCAAGCAAAGAACAACTAGGTACTAATAAAACTAAACCACGAAAATTGTACGGCGAAACAAATGAAAATATTGATTAAATAAGTACAGCACGACTATAACCCTAAACGACTAAGTAGATATGTTTTGAAATCATCATATCAGTCTATTTTATGTCCACAATCATCGGATGGCATTGCCAACGTTTCTAGCAGGTTTTTTTTTGAGATTCCTAATGCCCTCCACACATAGCCGCGACCTAGCCGCGATCTGCGATCAATTGAAACGCACGCACCGCCTCATTTTCTGGGCATTTTAACGTCCAGTAGGCAGCGATCTGAGGCTTGCGATCTACGTCCAGTAGGTAACGACGGCAGAAAATTAGGCGGTGCATGCGTTTCAACTGATCGCAGATCGCGGCTAGGTCGCGGCTGTGTAGGTGCGTGCCACGCCACACTTTATAATCGCTACAATTATCAATTTTATTATTCCCAGATAAATATGAAGATAAAACCCGAGCTCCTGGTGCAGCCTGCCGGCGAGATGTGGAAGAAGATCCGAGTGGAGCTGAAAGAGGATGTCACTACCAACGACCGGGACCTCGCAGCCATCAAAGACTGGCTCAGGAAGCAGCCACATCTGCCTGATGAGTGGGGTCAGTACCACAGCCATCATCATCACCCCGTATCAGTCCACTTCTGGATATAGGCCTATCCCAAAGAGACTCTCGATCCGCCTCTAAGCCTTTTGCATCCAGTCTCTACCTTGCGCAGGCCATCCCTCCGTCAGGTCTGGGGGCGTCCCACGCTACGTTTACCCGTTCATGGCCTCCATTCGAGAACTCATCTACCCTATTGGTTCTACGACCATTGTGACTACACCATTGCCACTCCGTTTTCTGATTCTATCAGCAATGTCATCCACTTTTGTTCCCTGGCGGATAATACACATTTTTATTTATACACATACACCGACATACATTCCAACATGCCAACATTAAAAACCAAAGGTTAACTGGTAGAAAATGCCGCAAGGCATTAAGTTCGCCTTTATACAGTTTAATGTGTAAAAAGTTTAATAATAAAAAAAAAAAACATTATAGTTCGTCAGTCGGAAAAAGAACGGAAGTTATAGGATCAATTTGTTATCCATCAGTCCGTCTTGATCAATTTTTTTACGGCTTCCGTAAACTTTATCGTAAAATAGCGTGAACATTCAGCGATTTTCAAGGTGTTATTGTACCTAAAGGGCAGAATACCGCTGTAATTGGTTCCCCTTTCATTTCTTACCCTCTGTCTCGTAAAAACTTCACCGGTCAATGAACTTTTATAGGGAAGTAGAAGTTATGGGAACTTGTTTTAGCGGATAAAATACAAGGATATCAACAAAACCTACGCAACTGCAGTGGACAGCACTTCATTTATAATTTACAACAACATATAGGTAGAGGAACTCGTAGGCCAGCTGCGCGTGTACGTTGAAAACAAATACAAGTTAAGCAACGTTGAGCGTGGATTGTATGGATGGGTGACTGCTTGGAACAATTTCATATGAGCCACTCCGTGCTGCGGACAACACTATAATATATTTTTTTTCTTTGGCAAGTAGCAGTAACATAAAAATAGACTGATGATGACGATGAAGAGTTGAAATCGTAATGCAAGTGTTACCATAGATCTGCAGTTGTCCGTCATGACTTACCGGTCTCAAGGATTTCTTTCAATCCCACAGAGGACCAGCCCCTGATGACGTTCCTGCGCGGCAGCAGCTTCTCGCTGGAGAAATGCAAGAAGAAGCTAGACATGTACTTCACGATGCGGGCAGCGTGCCCAGAGTTCTTCACCAACAGGGACGCCAGCACGCCGGAGTTGTACGAGATACTCATGAATAAGACGTAAGTTTTATTTCGTGCATGTTATTTATCACAGTCATGGACCAAAGTAGGAGTTCCATCATGAGACTCTGGAACCTGTCGGGCAGGATTGCCGACTATCTAATATGTAAATACACAAGCGACGCGACGTAAAATGGAGCATTGTTCACCTATTACAGTTTGATTCTGGTGCAAAATGATAGGGTAAGGTACATTCACCTATAAAGATAAAAATCAAATTGTTGTAACTACTCGCAACTGTGTCCAAAATAATGTAAGTATCATTCGAAATACTATATAAGTATCTATATAGATTTACAGTTGCTTCGGTGCAATTTCAAGTAAGGGACAGTTTTTCAAAAAGAAATCTTTTAAGGGACATCATTTTCGAAAACTAAGAGCTTTCTAGACACACTGAATTTTTAAATGCGTAGATGCAGCGAATGTTAGTATTTCGGTAAAACCCAGACTGTAAAAGCTTAAATACAGTAAAAGTTATGAATGATTAAACTCAAAAAAAAACTTTTTGCTTCTCGTATATTGTCCCTTACATCAATTGATACAGCGACGATATGCTGTTATTCATAAACCTAGTTAAACCTCACTTCCCTTAAATCGTGTTGCTATCCCTTTCACGCTTCGTCAAAAAAGGTTAAGATAGAAATGGACAGGGGGCCTAAACGGTGGCGTAACTATAAATCACGTTTATGAATACGCGCCAGTTGTGTTTTGTTCGAGCATCCGTCATTACCACTTTTTCTCCTCAGCGTTAGCACCTTTTCCTTGCAAAGTGGTGTAAATGTAAATTCAAAAAAATGTTGACGTGCACAAATATTCACAACTAGCTGTACCCCGCAACTTCGTTTGCGTAGAGGAGGAGGATGGAGAGGATGAATTAGATCATTAGGCAGATATTCCTCTCTGGATCCTTGTTTCCACATCACATACCGCCATGGCTTATAGCCTATGAGCTGTCCGGATATTTCAGCTATATTCTAGTGAAACTCCCATCAAAATCCCTTCATTAATTATGGCGTGATAATTAATGAACAAATTATTGCACAAAGTCACAGACAAACAGACAAATATTCTAAAAATTAGTGTTTTGGCATCAGTATCGATCCTAAACCACATTACAATTATTCTTTTCAAAAAAAATCCAATGTACAGACACAACTTTTTTACAGTCTTATTATATGTATAGATAGTACTTTGCAAAAGTTTTTTGTTCGTGCCACAATCTCAATTGTAAAATGCGTCGTCGGTCATTACCTTAGTTAAGTAAATATTGGATTTTCCAGACAAGGTCCGGCTCTGCCTGGCCTGACCCCCAACGGAAGGAGAGTCACAATTTGCAGAGGTAAGATAATAATTTCAAGAAACATTTACATCATATTTAATTGCCCAATGGTTTAGAAGACTTTAGAGGTTAGAGCTTTCCTAGAGTTAGAATAGCTTATAAATAATAATAAAAACGTTTATCATGTAGTAATCTTTAGTAATGTACGCTAACAGCAGATCAAGTGTGACACTTTGGACTTTGGTCTGTTCTTATTAACTGCGTCGTAAGATTCAAAATGGTTCATAAATGAAAACTACGAGTATCTATAGTCGACTGCGCGTCATTTATTTGTACACCAAACCATCGAAATAACCCTTTGGCGCAATTTCGTTCCATCGCTATACGTTATGTCGAGTTATCCGATGGTTATTTGTGAGACAGTACGATATAGAACGATGTATAGTTAGTCAAACGTGAAGGGAAATATTGAAAGAAATGTTCCAGAATTATGCTGATTTCTTGTCGGATATTATACAAAACCCTACTAGCGAACCATTAGGGGGCTGCTCCAGTTTCCCCAACTCTGCGCAACGGGGAGGCGTTTGTCTTGCGCAGGATCGCGGCGAACTCGCCTATATGCGCTTGCGCAGCCCTAAAAACTCTCTGAAGACGTCATTGTACGATTTTTGGGTGTAGTTGGCCAGTTGACCCACAGGGTATCTAAAGCTCTATTCATTCACTTTCTCCACTAAAATCGAATCTTAAACCTCACCGGTTCAACCGGTTCTTGAGTTATGAGTCAACAGACAGCCTACATTGTGTCAAGTTTGTAAAGGTCATAAATTACAGCAACAGTACCTATCCCGAGTTAAATCTCGAAAATGATGTGTTTTATGACTTAGGTAACCCTGGTTAATACACATGCTTAAGGATATCGTTACTGGAAGAGACTCCTTTTTAAATTCGCCAATATCGAACTTTTAGATTTAAAAAAATCTTACCTATGATATTGATAAAAAGTAATATCAAGGAATTGTTAGCTTATACATAGAAAGAGTTTAGTTTAGTAAATATAACAATTTAGTGATATAGATACCTAATGTGATGTAATTCCCGAAATTTAAATAAGTACTTCATATGTTTTTAAATTAGCCTCCGTTCGCCATTAAATATTTATTCAAATCCTAAATCGATCTTACTTACGCATAAATAAATAAATTCTAAATCGACATGAAGGATAGCACACATCCTTCATCGGATCAGTCAATATTAAAGTTGTCTATTTATTCTTCATAAAATTCTATAATTCGGATGCAAACAATCATGTACAGCCCACAGAACATCAACCTACACAAAACCATTGCAATCTAGTTCATATTACTGTCGGGTAGAGTGCCTGAATGTTACACTTGATGTGCTGTCGACTACAAGTTTATTTTACTTTGCACTTTGATATTGGGATAAGGATCAGTCAATTTGCTTATAATTTATCACAAATAAATAAATTATTACTTATCTATTATTATCCCTTTACCTATTTAAATTATTTTACATATTTCCCCAAAAAATAGAGACGTTTTACCTGAAAATAAAACGTTTATTAAATACTTACCTAATTCGAAGCCTAATAAAACAATATGAGAATAACACTCTTGATTTCCGCTTTCCGAAGTCATAATACGTCACGTCCGCAAGCCCTTTCCTCCCACGCGCACCCCGCACCCCACCACTACCGACGGCAGCTAGGCGGGGAATCGCCATTTCACTTCATTGCATCTCTCATATAAAAGCCACCAGGCAGAATTAGAAAGTGTTAGGCTTCGAATTAGGTAAGTATTTAATAAACGTTTTATTTTCAGGTAAAACGTCTCTATTAAATCCTGTACCGTAATTCGAAGCCTAATAAAACAATATGAGAGACGTGTTTGTTATCGCCTGGTGGTAGTGGTGGTGGTACCAATTAAATATGCCAATGTGATCTGCTTAATTGATTTAAGCAAAATATGTAAAGCCTTGTAGTATGAGGGAGCATACTAGATTATCTTAATACATAAGCAAAAAGAGCCATACTCTATGCATCGAAATAGTACGATTATGAACAATCATTATCCTTTAGTAGGTACCCATATCATTTGTAACTTGTGTAACAAATACTTAACTGATTGTCAGTTTATCTACATTTGTACCTATGGTATGCCTTTGCGCTGATCTAATCGATTAAAAAAGAAAATATCCTTAATTTCATATGAAATCGGATATCTTGACCTTTTTGAAGGTATTGACAGAAAGGTGATGAAATCGGATATCTTGACCTTTTTGAAGGTATTGACAGAAAGGTGCCGCTTGCGGGCATGTTAGGTACCTTAGTTAATTTACCCAACAAATTTCTCATCACCTGCTGTACTTACAGCTGTGCAGTTTAATCTAGTTATAAATCATCGCCTTGAGTTAAAATACAATTTTCACAATGTATACCTCTAGGTAGGTAAACCGTAAGTAGGTATTATACACTTGATGTTAGGTTACACAATAAACCCCTGATTCAAATTCGCCAAATTGTTTGGGTGTAAACTCTATAATATACAAAATGTATAGATGTATCAGAGAGTTTGTATCAATATGAAAATCCTCATTCACCTCGGTGGATCTCCCATCAACTTCTTAGTATCTGAGAGGAAAGTTTTAGAGTCTCGCTCGCATAACATGGAGAACAATGGCGTTCACGAGCTATATATTAGAGGCCTTATTTGATTCGGTTTAATTAATTAAATCGACAGATTTTAAGAATTGGTTTCGAAAACTGACCTGGGTGGCGAGTTTTGTTTGAACCATTCCTATTAAACCTTATCCATAAACTGTATTGTAAAACTTCACCGGAATAAGTTGCACATTGCCACCGCACTGCGGCGCTGTTTGCAACAAACGGCACAAGGAACCGGCCGTGATAAGTAAAATCTTTGAAAAATATATAATATATTCTATATATTAGAACCTGATGAAAAAATTCTTGCCGTGGGCAGGACTTGAAGTTGCGACCTTGCCATTCCGTGTCGCGCTCTTACCAACTGAGCGACCACAGGCCATGTTCACCGACAATCTTCATCGTATTATACATACATACTTAAAGGGTATGTTATGCAAATCCATATATCGGACAATAGTAGTAGTATTCCGACAACCACGTCTAACATTGGGTTAGAAACGAATTTGTATTACGCATTATCCATGCTCGGTGAACAAATTAGAACATTCTATATATTTTTGTGTGTTTAAGTCCGTTCCATGTCTATTCTTCATTATTTTCTATGAACTAGTGCATAATTTAAAGTATACTCGATTTATGGGAATAAAAAACTTGACTGTACGTTGAAGCCCCCGACCGGGCGGGAGGTATAATATGCGCAGCGTAGCCGGCAAGAAAATAACTTTGAATTCGAATATATGGTCGAGAAGCGCAGCTAAGTGAAGCCGACGCTCCGCACTACATAGCTGTTAGAATGCTGGCACTACATATAATTTCTGTACACTATATACCAAACAGTGCCACGCTTCAAGTCACAAGGTTCGTGGTCCGATTGTGAGAACGCGCTGAAAAGGATCGTAGGTACACGTTCACCAATGTTGGGTGCAGTTTGTACTTGGATGGGTGACCGCTAGATAAATTTTCGTATGAACCGTAAAACAATCGGTTCGGATTGTTGTCTTTTAACAGTAGTCGGTCGTTAGACAATTGTGACAGGTTTAGATGGAATAGGGTTGGTCACAAAACCACAATCATCATGCCTAAAAAACGTTCGCTTTGAAGCCTTTTCAGGTAGAAATCACCGGTAGAAATGTAACGATAATTTTTCGATGATATCGTTCCCTAATAAATTCACTACCTACAATTATGATAATTGTAATAGTGTAGGGATTCAAACAAAACAACATTATTGATGTTGTCGGTAGAACAAATCAGTTTGTATGTTATTATCTCTCACCGTTGGTAGGCAACATATACCTACACGACACGACGGATATAATTGCTACAAAAACCAGCTTATCGTATATAACTCTGATACTTTGTTACACGCTGACAAAGGTCGAAAACCATTGGGGCGAGAATCATAATTAGAATTGAGTTACATTTTATTCTATTTCCAGTATCGTAACACGGCACATGTAAGGGCCGACCTGCCTGTGCTGCGCCAACTACCATGTACTGGCTCCGCCGGGGGAGTGACCAGTGACGATGGAGTTCTGTTCGCTAAAATCCGATTCTAGCAATCGATCGCCGTATATCCATAATAATATGCATACATTATTTTCTATCTTAATGTCTTTATGTAGGTAGTTGTAAGTTGAAAGATTTTAATCATGTAGTCAGGTTCATATCACTTATTGCAAGTAGATTGCATTGTTTACATTTTCTGCGTTACGTATTGTCGCGCCTTCGTTGTGAGGGTAGGCGACGACAATGTTGTTATCGTTTAGGGTCTGTCGAAGTGTTCGGAAATTAATAACCCGGCGAACGGAGATGTCATATTATGCACAATACGCGTACTAGTATAGTACGGCGTAATACGAAACCGCAAAGCGCGGGTGTTGGTGCTTGAAGTATGGATGACGTAATAGTACGTAATAGTATCTTCTGTATTAGAATGTAATACAATGTGAACAGTACTTTTCTAGCTTTGGTAATCATGATCTAGGAGTAGATCTAGGTCTAATTTCCGCATTCCAACCAAGATTGGTAGTTTCTATTATGATAAGTACATCAATGCAATGCAACAGATGTCTGTGGGTCCGAGAGGGAGTCTGTAGTCCCTTGACCTCTATACCATACCAGCTCAGCATACCTAGGCAGTGGTCCTCGCCACCTTTCAGCAGTTCGATTTGCATGATAGCACATAACTCTAGTCCCGTGGGGATTATGAGGTTTGCTTGTGGGTAGTCCTTGGTAAACTGGTTCCCATTTTGCCAATTTATTAATATCAAATTAACTTCTACGATGTCTGCGGAATGACAATACATCTTCATTCTTATTCAAATTATATTTCGACTTGTTAGCCACATGAAAGACCCATTCGCCAGGCGATCTCAGAGCGTAACTCGGGTTCCGGGTGGCAAATATGGTATGGAGGCCGCCTCTGTAGACGTATCGGAGACAGCGTCTGTAGGTGAAGCCAATGGTACACGATGGCAATCCAAATACTTTTGTTGTCGTAGTAGTTCTGAGTCACGCGAAAGTCCGACACTCGTTGAGTTTAAGAGACTTAATTGAACTCATCAGTTAGGAAACCCTTTGGGGAAGTACTGTAGGACCCCTTGGGATAATAGCTCGTTGTGCTTTCTTTCTGTGAGGCGCGGTGTATCCTTGGTGTTGTAGTCTCGTAACATGATGTCATGACCGGAATAAGGTAGAAGCCGGTATAGGAATGTAGGGCGGAGCCCGTTCTGTTCCCAATGGTGGTAGCTCAACTGATCGACATGAAAAGCATAGGACTCATGCTAGACGCGACTCTCCTGACCCGGTGGGACGAGGAAGAGTCCGCTCTGATCTGTTAATTGGAGAACGTCTCTAGTCACTCGGTACTTACTTACCCCTCTCCAATTGTCTCATTGCACCATTACTGATGTTGACCCACAAGTTGGGAAAAGGATATTTCTGTGGTGCACAGGAAATGCAATCCTTGTCATTAGTATTTATTCATACTATCAGCTTCCTGTGGCGACGCTGCATGTGTTGTCAAACCAGAACGCACGTGCGCGGCACGGTTTGCGCGGCACAATAACTATTAGATTGCGTTCTCACACCAACAACTCGTGCCACAATTTGCGCGCCAGCCAATCAGCAACAGTGTATGGTAATCAGCATTGCCACGATTTCCATTTTGAAATTTCAGCGTATTCGAGATTCCGAATCCATCTTTACACTGAACATTACTGTAAAACAGTATTACTCCCTCGATGTCAACAGAATACAGGGTTTAATGTTTCGTACACTAGACTTACTCCGCTGAAAAAATTAGTTAATCCTGGAAAAAAGCTTATCCTAATGTTAGTTAATCCTTGATAGTGGCGTCAGACTGCCGTAGAATGCCAGCTAGCCTCGCCAACATGTTGCCACAATGTACGTGCATTGCGAGTATTGTATTTAGGTATTGCATGGTATGCATATTTCTAAGACAAAATCACGTTAAGTATATAAATGAAATAAAATATCGTGTTATGTCCACTTCGCTGCCCTAATGAGTGGTCGTCTTATAGTTCTTGTATAAGCAAATTAACACCACGTGTATCAAATTAATATGAATATTGAAAATAACGAGGGTATTTTAAGGTTAAATAGTTGAAATCCAATATGTGCGCACAGAGCGATTGAATTCAGTACTCCTGGGCCAGTTACCCTATTCTGGGGGTGCGAGTACCCACGTGTTCGGGTGCCCGTTAATTACCCTTATGTTTGGACTCGGGTGTGCCTTGCGAGTTGCGTAGCACTAATGGCCCCAATACTGAAGAAAACAACTTCAATTTGCATGCTTAAAGTAATGAGCGATGTAACTTACAGTTTAGCGAACATTCCTTAACGCAACGTTGCTTGCGAGCGCCGCCGTTAGAACATAATATCGCGCCATGTTAAACACACCTGTTGCTGCTATCCTTCCATCTTCCGTATTCGTCTCCTCCTGCTGGCGGGCCGGACGTTTCTAATACTTTTATAATTAATAAAATCAAACCGAACGGTAACACCGTTAAAAATATGCACCACAGAAACGTGGTGAAATTATTTTATCTTTCACTTTTATAAGTAAAGATTTGCAAATACTTTGCTACGTATAATATGACTAAAATAAATTAAATTCGGTCAACCTCACGCTAGGTTAGGTTAGGCGACCGTACGGGTCGGGAAATTTAATGCCAATGAAGTGAAATGGCGATTCCCCGCCTAGCTGCCGTCGGTAGTGGTGGGGTGCGGGGTGCGCGTGGGAGGAAAGGGCTTGCGGACGTGACGTATTATGACTTCGGAAAGCGGAAATCAAGAGTGTTATTCTCATATTGTTTTATTAGGCTTCGAATTACGGTACAGGATTTAATAGATAAGTAAGCAGTATTGTTATCATTATCATTATGTAAATATTATTTGTAAAATCTTCAATACTTATCAACATCCCTAATAAAAGAGTTTTAACTATTTTCCAGGTACCCACCCAAACCTAGATGCCCAACAGATCACGGATACCCTCAAACTGGCGCTGATGATCGGTGACGTGCGTCTTCACGAGGAGAAGGAAGGAGTCGCCGGGGACATCTACGTGCTGGACGCAGCTATACTGGGGCCCAGTCTGCTGGCAAGACTGTCGCCTTCAATTGTCAAGAAATTCATGATTTGTGTGCAGGTAAATTGAGATGAGTAGTTGGGGGCAAAAGGTCGCAATTCGCTTTGTTTGCTTCAAGCTCCACAGCTAATAATGAAATCGCTATAGAATCCCATGTAATAGAAATTCATAGGCAACTGGCAAGAGGCATTGACTTTCGTTAACGCTAGTAGAATATAAAGAAAAATGTATGGAATTATTTGCTCATGAAAAAGCAATAAAGGGTGGCTCGAATATGTGTTGAAGCGACACGGGACTAATTTGTTCAGTCGAAATTCGTTGTCGCGAATTTTCGATCGCCTCCTGTAGCCCTGCTTGGTGGATTTTAATGTAAGAGTATCGGTTGGAAAGAGTCAAAAAGATAGAAAGACTATTTAGATATAGATTTGTCTCAATCACGGGACTTAAATAAGACTCATTTTATTTACTTACTAATTTATTTTGACATTTATGAATCTAATAGGACATTATTTTATAATCAAAACAATTGGGATTTGATTCCATATACTCTTTGACATTTTCTATTATTTGTAATGGTAAATTTTAATTTAATTTATTATTGATGACATTGAATCTCAATGTATTATTATTATATTAGTTAATATTACATTACGTACATTGTCTACTAGTATAGATAGTAGTGTAACTGTGAAATTTTACTATTTTTGTTATTAAAAAATTATGACGATCATCTTTACAAATAGGACTGCATTATATGTATTATATACTATTGTAAGAAAATTATGTAAAGGTGAAATAAATGAAATCTAAATCTTTTATGCCAAAAAAATCACTAGGATTTCTTTCATTTTACTAATAATGTTATTCGTCTATTCCAGGAGGCATACCCAATAAAGCTGAAGGAAGTCCATATCATCAACACGTCACCAATCGTGGAGAGATTCATCAATTTCGTCAAGCCCTTCCTCAAGGAGAAGATTAGGAAAAGGGTAAGAGATAAAGCAACATTATCCCTTTTACAGACCAAGCGTTCAACGTAAACACTTATCTCATCGAGTACCAGTTCGTAGGTGATAAATAATTGTACGTCTGTGTCATATTTAAAGATACTTAACGGTAATCCGACTGTCTCGACCGTTATGGAAAAATTAGTATAAATTCAACCGGAGGCATAAAGTAAAATAATTACCTATGATGACGACGGGAAGACCAGAGGCAGACCAGATAAATTGAAACACAACTTGTTGCCATGAAAACTTGTAATCGACTCAAAAACTAAAACAAAATCCTTTATAAAAAACAAAAATAAAAACCAAACATTCCAAACAAACAGATTTAAAAATATTTCGAATTATGAAACTACACTCTACTACTCTACTTCATAGAGATGTTGCATCCGCAACATGGCACCCCCTCAGAGCGAAGAATCCGTTGGGAGAGGGACGAGTTTGCGAACTGGTCGCCTGTATCTTCCAGTTCTAGTCGTCACATCGGCCACCCTTACTGTACCGTCTGAGCCCGGGTACACCTCTGATATCCTTCCCATAAGCCAGGCTCCTCGTGGCATGTTCCCATCAGCAATTAGCACAACGTCTCCAATCTTCAACTGCGGCGCCGGCAACGTTATAGGTGACCTTGGCCTTAAGGACGGTAGATACTCTTTCACCCACCTAGCCCAAAAATGATCGGCTAAACGGAGTCCCGCCTTGTATTGCGGACGACCAATTAAGTCTCTGTCAGTGAGGGACGTCACAGTTGGGATGTCATTACCCGTCGTCCCGAAAATAAAATTGAAGGGTGTGACCGCCACGGGCTCTTCTGCGTCAACTGCAACGTGGGTGAGAGGTCTAGAGTTGATAATCGCCTCTGCCTCTAGTAATAAAGTATGGAAGACTTCTTGGCGAGGGGTTCTTTCCTTTAAAGTAACAGCTAGTGCTGTTTTGACACTTCGCACTAATCTCTCCCAACAGCCGCCCATGAAAGGGGAAGCAGGCGGAATAAATTTCCAATCAATCTTCTTATTGATTGCGAATTCATATAATTTAGGTAACTCGCTCGCAGTGGCAACAAAGGCTGTGCCATTATCCGAATATACTCTCATAGGACATCCACGTCGTGCGATAAACCTTGCAGAACTTCTGATGATAATGGCGGATCGGTGACTGGGTTATTGGGTGCCGGGCATCAAGAACGATTGGATTTGGTTCCATATTGACGCCTTGGGCAGCGGAAGTTCGTCCGCTCAATCTAAGCAGGCCGTCTTCTCCAATCTTCAACGTGATATTATGCAAACTACTTCGCTCAGAGAGGGGTTCTGACATTTTAATAAGGTTTGTAAGGAAATAAACCTAGCTGAGAGCGCAAACATAGATGCTGCTCAGCAGTTACAAATTTACATATTTTGCATAATAATATTTATATACAATAAATGCCGAAAGAAAAGCACGAAACGGTGCGCACACGTGGCATGGACTAAACGGAGTCGCATGCCTAGACGAGTTATCGGCAACTACCGGTGAAGGTAGCTCTACATCCGAACATTGTGCCACCAACTCTGGACTATGATCGAGGTCCAGCGCCGGTGGGAACGCCTCGGCCGACGGTTCACGAGGCCAATAATCGTTGGGATGATAGATGAGAAAAGATGGACTAATGAACTAGCGAGATGACAAAATAAATGGAGTTGAATGTTAGCGAGTATCGACACCGGCAATGTTCAGGGCCGTCGACACATAACGCCGATCGGAAGTATTCGTCATCTCAATAATTTAGCCAACTCCATGGGCAATAAAAGCCCTGAACATGCGAGCGAGCGTCGCTGAGAAACCACTATAAACCGAACGTAAAATAATAAAGCGTTGATGGTTGATGACAATGAGCTTCTATGAATTAATGAGCAAAGTGAGCTACAATGAAATAGAACATGGCCTATTGGGGTCGACTTGAGCTTTGGCAACAATATATGAGTTTACTGCACAATCGGAGCACAAAATCGCCAATAGACCACGCATGAATAGGCGCTCTCGCTTGCGTCAGCGGATAAATGAAGCTGCCTATCCATAAAGTCATCACGTTGTTGATACCATAGATGAATTGACATGTATACCAACAACGTGAGACCCACGAACCAACTACTTGACAACAAACGTTCTTTTCAACTGTTGCAATCGAATGTGGTTAATAGTGTCAACTTTAACGGACTTCGTTGTATCAAAGGCGAAACCGTAAAGCACCCAGCCGAGGGGGGTCAAGGCGGCAACTGGCTGCGAACGACAACCAGAGCGAACCGATTGAGTCGCTGTCATATGCCAATTGTCCATACCTATGATAAGACCGGGCTTACATTTGTCGTAACATATTTTGTCAGCGATATCCGACAAATGCGAATAATTTTTGATTAAATCTTTAGGAGCGCACTGTGAACCTAAACCCAGGTTGTTAATGGAGCGCGCATTATTGACCTTATATTTATTTGGACTATAACGACCCTTAACTGAAAAGCTCACATAATTTATGTCCGCACTAGTTGACAAACCGGTAACACAATTTATCTTTATAGAAGCCTGGCGGCCTTTGGCGCCTATTGCTGCGGCGATATCGGAGCTGATCATGGTGGCGGTAGAACCCTCGTCAAGAAGGGCGAATGTGTCCACACTACCTTTGGGGCCATCCACGGTGACAGCTATCACCTTAAGCAACGGCCGACTAACGTTATCGGCTGAACTATAGGCTAATGTAACCGGTTGTTCAGACTCCGAGGCCTGAGACTGACTATCTTCGTCGACGATGTGAGCCATAGCTTCAGTAAACTTATGAAGAAGCTTATGATGATGTCTACTACATCCATCGACTTCACATCTAAACTTACAGGTCTTAAAATGATGGTTAGTTCCCAAGCATTTACGGCAAACCTTATTTTCCGTCGTCCAGCGCCATCTATCATCTGGTTCAAGAGACTCGAAATCTTCACACTGGGTCAAGTCATGTTCTTTACTCTGACAGAACGTACAAACAGGTTTCGAAGCAGTTGAACCAGATGGAGTATTAATTTGCTTACCAGGCAAGGAGTTTTTATTCTGCTTACATCCCAAAGAACCTTTTTTATTATTTACAGACTCCTTTGCCTGGGTAGCAAATATTTTATCTGTGGGCTTACCTTTTTGACTTTGAAAGTTTTGACGTTGCTGTGGCAACGGATAAAAATCAATATGCCCATGCTTAAGGTACAAGTCAGCTTCCCTATCGAGAAAGTCTGCCAGGAGCTCCAACTTGTATTTATGAGCATGACTAACCGATGCGTAATCTATCCAGCGAGACTGCAGTAGCGGAGTCAGCTTCCCTAGGATAGAGTGTGCGAGCTCAGGCGATGCCAGGTGCTCCGACGCGAGGACTCGGATCGTCTCGACACAATTGCGGATACGGCATGATAAAATATTTAAGCCTTTACCTGTCTCGCTACTCTGGAACCTAGGGAGCGCGCGGACCGCAGCTAACTCATGCATTACGATGAACTCTGGTCTGGCAAAACGTGTTTCTAAGGCCCTCACCACGTCATCCGAATGCTGAGCGGTAATAAGTAGGGCGGCGACGGCGTCGCGCGCCGGGCTGCGCAGCGCAGCGGTGATACGAGCGAGGTTCTCCGCATCGCTGTACGACAGCTTCGTATCCTCGTAGACCTTCTTGAACGGTAGCCACGACGCAGGCGAACCTTCGAAGATTGGGAGCCTGATGTCACTCACCCTTGTATTCCTCGACAGGCCGGCGATGGCGTGGGCTAGGCGCTCTATGTCAGTTTGTTTCGTATCTGTATTATAAGCTTTATTTGTGTTACAATCTGACATGTGTGTACCTAATGTATTGTGTACGTGAGGGTGAGCCGCCCAGCCCAACTGGGGAGCACTGGTACGCTGCTGCGACGGCAGCGGCGGTGGAGAACTGGGCGCGCCAGCCGCGAGCGCAGCGCTAGGCTCAGGCGCGTAACAATAGGGCGCCGCGCACCAGCCGCCCGCCGCTGTGTCCGCTGTGAGCGGGACCGCCGCAGCCTCGGCCGAACGAGAAACCTGTGTAAAACAAGGCGCGGGCCGCGCAACGGTATTGAATATATTATTTTGATTAGGTGACGTACACCACCGAGACGTCGGGGCGGTCGCGGGGGGAACGATCCCCGTAACCGTATTTGCCTGTTTAACAGGCATGGGCCCCGAGCGGGTCTCGGGCAATCGATAAAATTGGGCTGCCGTGTATATAGGGGAAACCTGAGTAGGCTGACACACGGCCGCAACCGATTGCATTGCCACACTAGTCGTGATGACTTGGGGTGGCTGCGCCAGCGCGCGCGCGACGGGATACGTCGCGGGCGACATTGGTGACGCGATAGTAGTATCTACGACAAGCGGTAGAGGTTGATTAACGGAAAAAGTATCTAACCATTTCTCTACGGACCTCTGCGAGGAAGCACGTGTGGATCTGGAGCGGCGACTACCTTCCACTTCAGCGTCGATAGCAGCCAACTGTGCATCTAACTCCAAACGCTCCACTTCCGCCAATCGACGATCAGCTTTTGCTTGTCTCTCCGCCAATTGACGATCAGCTTGTGCTTGTCTCTCCGCCAATTGACGATCAGCTTGTGCTTGTCTCTCCGCCAATTGACGATCAACTTCTGCCTGTCTCTCCGCCTGTCGACGGGCGAACTGCGCCTGCAACTGCAGCTTGCGCGCTCGTATGGTCGCCCCCGACGATGTAGTCGTAGCATCAGAGCCGGCGTGTCGTGTATGGTGTGAGAGCGGGTTGCCATCGTCCGTCGCGGGCTGCCCAGACGATGTGCTGGGCAAGGGAGCCTGCTCCGAACGTGGACGTATAACACCACTCGTATATTCACCAGACATTACCGACTCTTTACAAGGATTCACACACTCACTATTCACTTCTAACTTTTTGGCCTGCGCCCTGGTCAACATCGATAAATACAATTTAGATAATAATATGCTGATTCAAAACCGAGAAGGACCAATGATGACGACGGGAAGACCAGAGGCAGACCAGATAAATTGAAACACAACTTGTTGCCATGAAAACTTGTAATCGACTCAAAAACTAAAACAAAATCCTTTATAAAAAACAAAAATAAAAACCAAACATTCCAAACAAACAGATTTAAAAATATTTCGAATTATGAAACTACACTCTACTACTCTACTTCATAGAGATGTTGCATCCGCAACAACCTAAGTATATCACATTCTGCAGAATAAAATAAAGACATAAAAAGCTTTAGTACAGTCGAAGACAGACAAAGGTGTACAGTGGAGTATTTAAGGTTGTGATTTTCTCAAATGCTACTTGAGCTATTGCAATAATTCTTTCACTGTTAGATAGATAAAAGTTAAAACTATTACTGTAAAAGAATTTTTAAAATCGGTCCAGTAGTTCTTGAGAAAATCTCAACCTTATTGAGATCCCCTGTATATACTTTTGGTAAGCAATGACTATTTGGTAAGCGTTTTACTACAGAAACCTAGCAACACATCAGAAGAAATCCTTTCAGCATGGTTCATTTTCAGGATTCAGTGGAAAATTAGATATTAGACCTACCTTCAACCTTAATGATCGTTGACTAGCAATGTATGTATCATTGCTGTGTTCCGGTGGGAAGGAAGGGTCAGTAAACCAGTAATTAAGGGCAAACTATCAGGGCAACGGTACCTGCGACTTCTTTAGAGTTGTAGACGTATTTATTACCCGCTGGCCGGTTTGCCTTTTCTTTTTGATCCTTATATTAATCGTTTTCTTTGCCTCTTCCCAGATTTTCATCCATAAAGACGTTAAGGACCTGTACAAGTATGTTCCTCAGGAGATGTTGCCCGTCGAATACGGTGGCCAGGCCAGCTCTATGGACGTACTTCAAGGTAGGTACTGGTTACAGCAGATGCTATAGATACCTACCAAATATGTAGGACGTAATACCGTCGCTATCAACTGACTAAGGCAGTCGTGCATTCCAATTGGGATGAATGACCTAATGATGACGACCTATATATCCTATTTTATTATTTTATAGTGTCCTTCAATTTCAATTGACATGAACTCGCTGATGTGTTTACTTATATTACCACTAAAGGTATAATTCTGAGACGGGCGGTTGACTGCAAACCGCGACCGCAGAATTCACACACTACAGCGGCAGAAGCTGGAGTCTGCAGTTTACGGTCGCGGTTTGCAGTCTGACGTCCATCTCGGAATCATACCTTTACACCAGTGCTACGAGTATACTAAAGTTGAGAGCATGATGCATCTCTTTTGAGCAAATCAGTATTTTATTGTCTTTTATTCTATTCTATTTTTATTTTTTATACTCTTATTAAGAGATAATTTCGCCAATGTCCAGTTATTTAGAGTAGGTATTCATGTAAGTAAATAGAAAATTAAAAGAATAAAAAATCAATCCGCCATTCCTAAATGATGGCGGATTTACGACCGAATATTATTTTATTGTCACTGATTCAAATGTTGCCGCCTGTATCTTAACTATTCATTTCCCTGATTATTAGTTTAAATTGAGTTGTATATTATAAACGATATTATTAACGATAGTAAAAAAATATCTTGCAATCCACAGAGCTATGGGCAAAAACCCTCATAGAGTACCGTGATTGGTTCAAGTCTCAAGATCCCCTGAAGGCTGAGGAATCGCTGCGGCCCGGCAAACCTACCAACTACGACGAGCTGTTCGGCATTGATGGCTCCTTCAGACAGCTCACCATCGACTGAGGGTCGCGATATATTGTCGATTCTGAAGTGCGCACGCTAAATTTAATCGTCTCTAAGCGAGGCTTCCCGCTCAATCTAAGGCCCGTATTAATAAATCACTCTCAGCTCAACAGTCAATCTTGAGAACGACCTCAAGATGGCGTTCCTATTAATAAACGTAACTTAGGTGCGTGTTTAGGAATCGGGTATCACGTGAGTAACACCGTATTAATAAACTAAATTGAGTTCTCTAGAGAACTGTCAAACTCACATCTGAGAACGTATTTGCTGATTGCAGGCGAACCGCGACGTTTACTTAAGTTCTTCCACTTGATAAAAACATCACGTGATACGCCCTCAAGATTGATTTATTAATAAATGATATACTTGAGATGGTGTTCGCGTCTTGAAAGTGTATCAGTTGAATTCACGCCATTTCTGCGACATTTTTGCGATTTCTGTACTGTCGATTTGCTATTTATACGGTTCATTATACGAACCCATGTCAATATCTTTACGCGATGTCGCATATGGGTACGAGTGACAGTTACGTTTAGATTTAGGATTAGATTTGGCGGCCACGACAGAATCACACTTTACCAAAATTAATAAGATAGGCCTTCGTTTATTCAAATGGTACTCGCTGAGGTTGGCTTACTACCGCGACACCTTGTCTATAATGAAACCTATTCAATTTTGAGTAAATCCTTAGTGTAAGTAGATAATAAAGACTCAGCTTATGTGATATTTATGCTTTAGAACTAAGGGAGGTGAACTCTAGGTATCAGCAACATTACAACGCAATTTTAGTATTTAATTCTAGTCTACTAAGTCCGATAATGGTTATGCAATTATATCTGTTCTTACAATGTTTTCGTCAACCTTGCTTGTGGAAGTCAAGTTAAAGTCTTTCCCTAAATCATACGATATAAAACAAGAAAAGGCGGCTCTAAGTAATTCTAAGACGTTTTAAGGGCCTTCCATGAGCCAACTAGCGCCGCCAATCTTTGAAAAATAATATCTTCCAATTTAATAAATTTTATTAAAAAAGCTATTTACGAAATGTTTATTAGGATGAATACTATTTTTCAATATACAATACATGGCATAATTGCGACAAGCTAAGTTGTAGTTCACAAATGTGGCAAAAACGGCCGTTTTTCGCAATTATGCGAACTACAACTTGCCGAAATTGAATCACGTTATAAATAAGCATTTAAAAAATAGTATTTATCGTAATAAACATTTTGTAAATAGCTTTTTTAATTAAAAATTTAAATTGGAAATTTCAAAGATTGGCGGCGCTAGTTGTCTCATGGAAGGCCCTTAAGCAACACAGTTTTTTTTGAACTAATTTAAGCGCACGGCATTGCGCAGGCCAAGTTCTCAATACACTGGCCGCACGTACACTGGGCAATATTTACACGAAACGTTTCGACCAACTTTTGATTTTTTACACTTTGTATTCATATATATATTTTTTTTAAATAAATGTTTCATAACTGAGCCGATTAATTAAATATTCTTGTAAATAGCTATTATTATTGTATAACAATTATTATATAAAATAGGTGCATACTTACAAAGCAATAAAATTATTCATTCAATTTTACGCTACATTTTCTTTCTCTATTTTCTTGGTTTTGCTATTTTATAGGCAAAGATATAATTAAAAAACGTAAGTACGTTGTTAATTACCATAATATTATGGTAGTTTTCATTTATTTTCGTAACTTATATCTTCACATATATTCTAATTACAAATAACACCGATTTACACAAAGCATTTCCAAAATTGACGCTGCCAAGTAATGCAAAGTAAAGTTAAGTTAGAATGGTTTTTATTTATGTTGATGTCAATTTGTATACAGGGGGCCTCAATAAGGTTTACATTTTCTCAAATACTACTGGACCGAATTTAATAATTCTTTTACAGTCATTGATCTCCTATAAACAACTAGATACACAAAGGTCTTACTAAAACAATTTAAAAAAAAACGTCCAAATAAGGGTCCATTGTTAACGTCCAAATAATGTCCAATAAAGCAAATGACAAACCATTCATCCGTTTGGACCTTCTTTGCGCTCGGACATTTTTGACTGTGTATCAAGTTGTTTATAGGAGATCAATGTTTACAGTACATAGTTTTAACTTTTACCTATCAAACAGTGAAAGAATTTTTGCAATAGGTCAAGTAGTTTTTGAGAAAATCCAACCTTAAAAACTTTCCTGTACACCTTTCTCTGTGTTCCACCGTACAAGCAAGCCTTCTCGAAGAATAAAGGATCCTTTCATCCGCTACGCACTGTCGAATATTCCCATGTTTCTGTTAAACCTGTTAATGATTTGAACCTCGTCGGAGTTGAGAGCGAAGTCGAACACATCGATATTCTGAGTCAGACGGTCCTTGTTGGTAGATTTTGGTAACGGAATCACGCTGCGGTCAATCTGGAATAGAGAGTTTAATAAATATACATTCTGCAATAAAATGAGCTTTTACTCATTATTTCTATGTTTTGTTAAAATAATATTTGATGCATTGATCTCCTATAAACAACTAGATACACAAAGGTCTTACTAAAACAATTTAAAAAACGTCCAAATAAGGGTCCATTGTTAACGTCCAAATAATGTCCAATAAAGCAAATGAGGGACCATTCATCCGTTTGGACCTTCTTTGCGCTCGGACATTTTTAGAAGGCAGACTGTGTATCTAGTTGTTTATAGGATATCAATGATTTGATGTCATTTTTTACCCGACTGCGCAAGAAGGAGGGTTATGTTTTTCGAGTATGTATGACGTATGTATGTGAGTATGTATGTCTAATTCTTTGGCACGCCGTGTAGCCTAAACGGCTTGATGGATTTTAACATATGAGGTGTCGTTAGATTCGTCTTGATTGTAGGAGTGACATAGGATATAAAAATTTAATCAAAGTAGTGATGCAGCGGGTTTTTTATTATTAATTAATTGTGTAATTCAGTTACGGGTGGATGTTTTTGTCTGATCGAATTAAAAAAGGTCTTGACAGACAGAAGGAAGACAAAGTGATCCTATAAGGGTTCCTTTTTTTGCTATTGAGGTACGGAACCATATAAATGTATTTAAGTACGACAAAAGGGGGCAGAGGCTGAAAAAGCAGGCGAGTAATCGGATGGTAAGCAATCATCGTCGCAGAGACACATGCAACACCGCACTTACGTATTACCACACTTAAGTATTTAGTAGTATGTATTTTATTTAATCTTGTACACTGCCACTACTGTCTCTTGTAGTTATAACATATCTTTGCGGGTTTCCTTATAGAAATCTCTTTTGAGATAAGCTTTTTTCGCCCTTTGTGCCAATCTGTTTCCTTATTTTTACCCGACTGCCACAGAAGGAAGGTAATGTTTTTCGGGTGTATGTATGTCCATTCCTTCCTGCAATCCTGTAGCCTAAACGGCTTGATGGATTTTGGTGTATGAGGTATCGTTAGATTCGTCTTGATTACGGGAGTGTCATAGGGTATAAAAAATTAATCAAAAGGGGACACTGTACCTACCGACATAGTGTTCATGCAGTCGGATTTTTTTGTTTTTTGAAATAATTTCTGCTTGTTATTAGTGTATTTAAAAACTTACCAAATACCGAAGCACGATCTGAGTGGTAGTCTTTCCGTACTTCTTTGCCATCGCCACCAGGATAGGGTTGTCAGCCTTTGGCGGTGGTGCGTCAGGGCGGTCCCTGGACACCAGGAACCCGAATGGACTGTATCCCATGATTACTATGCCGTTGTTCTGAAGGTAGGACACCAGCATCTCCTGGGTCAGGGTTGGATTCACCTGGAAGCCATCTTTTTATGAGAAAAGACGACTTGGTAAACTTCGCCTAGATACCATCTACAAACATTGTACATGCTTCGTCACTGAATGAATATTATTATTGTTATTACTGGTAAGTACGCCAATACCATCGCGTCTCTGCCGCCGTACTTACCAGTAATAACAATAATAATATTCATATCGTGACGAAGCATGTACAATTATAATTGAACTTCACAACAGGTAAGTTCGTTTAATTTTCAATTAGTTAATATCGTTGTTTAAAATACAAAATACGTTGTTTAAAACATGGTTAATCGATATTTTATAATTTCGATTACGTAAATGTTCGATATTATGATTATTCGATAATCTGAACGTTCGATCATTTAAACTTTCGATATTTTGGAGATTCGATGTATTGACATTTCGATTTATTGAGCTTTCGATTATATGAACGTTCGATATATCGTTGTCGATTAATTGATATTCGATGAATTGGTATTCGATATGGCGTAGGGGACCCCTTCAACGAAGCCCAAATCAAACGTTGTGATGTAATACTGAAGGAACTTATTGAACATGTTCATCATTGTGAAAATAATGCGATCCGATCTAATAATGTGAAAATAACCATGCAATAATCACAGAAAAGCTTATAATTTTAGTAGTTTTTGTTTACAAAATAAGACACTTGATTTGGGCTTCGGTATGTTACCACATATGCCGAAATAGTTTTGTATACAGAATGCCCACTGGCGTATTGCACCTTCATGTTTTTGTTTATCATCATCGGCCCATTTCAGTCCACTGTTGGGCGTATGCCTCTCCTAAAGCACGCAACTCAACCCGATTCTCAGCCTTTTGCATCCAGTCTCTGCCAGCCATCTTGCGAAGGTCATCCCTCCATCTGGTCGGGGGGCGTCTGTTCGTGACCTCCATTCGAGAACTCGTCTACCCCATCGGTTATCGGTTCTACGACAAATGTGGTTTTTTTTATCAACTCACCTCAATCTGATTAACAGCAGGCTTTATCCTGCTATTTTCCAGGACCCTCGAGGTCTGGTCAACGTTGAAGTTGGACACTCCAATGGACTTAGCAAGACCTAGTGCTTTCGCGTCTTCCATGCCTTTCCAGGTCTCCAGGTAGTCTATATTCGAAGGAGAACCGTCTTCCTAGAAAAAGATAAGATAATTGTGCTTTATGTACAGTCGAAGACAGAGATAAGAAAACAGGGGACTCATTAAGATTTGAAGAAGTTTCAGTTCTTACGAAGAATTATTAATGTTTAGAGAGCTCGGTGGCTCAGTAGTCGGGTCAATAGACTTGCGAGACGGAGGTCCCAGGTTCGATTCCCAGCCAGGGTGTATCAACTTACGTACATTTACCGAGTGATCTCAAAACGGTGTCAAGGTGAGGGAAAACATCGTGATGAAACCTACATGCCGTAGAAGAAGAAAAATCTAAGGCGTGTGACATCTGCCAATTCGCACTGGGCCTGTCAAAAACTGACAAGAACTGTCAAAACTGATATAAATGTGAATGAACATGACTGGTTCTCTTGAAAATGGCGGGAAACGACGGTTGCGAAATTATTTGATAATTTTCCTTTTAATGTCTACAGGGACTATTTTGTGTTTAATATCACGTTAAATTAATCAGAAAATGTTCGCGAATGACAATACGGTAAAGTTATTGGATTATTTATGCAAGATCAGAAGTTTCAAGCTTTTATTAAGAGTCCCGCTACAAGCTCGGGAGTGAACGTGACTGTCGAGCTGCTTCGTCCAGAGTGGTGACGCTACGGCGTCTCCTCTGCATGAAGACATGAAGACGCGGCTACCCAGGGTGAAGACGCTACGACTCCTCTGGAGGAAGATAGAAGACTATTATATTGAATTTTCTGTAACATGACATTGGCAAATGACAAACTGTCGAGTCCATTATTAAAATAAATAAATAACATGACTTACGTTCTGCGCAACAGGAGAATGTATCAGATATAGGTCTACATAGTCCAGTCCTAGCTTCGCCAAGGACTCACGGAGCGCCGGCACCACTTGATTCTGGGCATGTTTGTCGTTCCACAGCTGGAAAAATGTTTAAAAAGTTGTCAAATATTTTATTACTCTGGTTACTTACACTGCCTCATTTTTTGGCATAAGGTCAACTGGTTAAAGAACGCCGCTAGGGGTTAACTGCGCCGTTGTGTAATATAACAGTGTAAAAAGTTCAATAACAAAAATTTCCATCGTTGAATTAATGCATCACTTACCATCTCAGACGAGATTGAGACTAAACGCGGGTTTAGTATAACATATAAAAAAGTTTTAATCAACAGATGCTCAAATGACGAAAAAGCCGTCGTTTAGGTACGTCGTGTCGGGATTCGCACCCGTGACCTTGCCATCTCGTAGACCCTCCCTAGCCACGTGGCTTTTACTTTCGTTAACGCCCGACAGGAGAATATAATATCAACCCAGTGTAAGAAAAGTGTACAGTAGTGTTTTATGGTTGACAATATCTGAAAAACTACTGTAGTAGGTCACTACTGCAAGAATTTTTTCAGTGTTAGATAGATAATCATAACAGTTAAAACTATGTCATTTATTTGACATGATTCCGCACGCACACGTTTATGTGGAGCGTTGTCGTGGCATTGTCGGATTCTTGGATATGCGGGTCATGTTATCGTAGAAGATACCCTCGTTTATCTTAACCATAGTAAAATAAGAAGAGTAGGCTAGCCCCCTATGAAACTAATTACCTACTTCTTAGGACGATAGCGCTGTCGATCGTGTAATACGTGTGAACCAGGCCCTTACTTATTACATTATAATTTAAAATTAAAATTGCGACGCGGTCGCGTAAGTATACAAAACAGGTAGGTATAAATCGGACGTGAGCGACCGTCTATTGCTGGCGCGGCCGCTGAAGTTCAAAGGCCGTCTGAACACTCTGATGTCGTGTCGCTGTGTGCATCTGTACCTACTACAGATGCTAGCAGCTGTAGGTATACAGACGTATCGTATACGACACTCGCACTTTCTACCCGCGCGTTGTACTTGCCTTTCCTTGAAGACAGCTTACTATTCTTATTATACTATGTCTTATCCGACCACGTTTACGTTGAGGTTTTATCTGGACCAATTAACTCGTTAAGTATATATTCCACTTTTACCATTCTTATTTACCTTGGTAGTGATGAATAGATCCTCTCTCTTCACGAGCCCCTTGGATATGACGTCAGCAATGCCCTGGCCGATCTGCACCTCATTCCCATAGAGGGAAGCCGTGTCGATATGGCGGTAACCAGCTTGCACGGCATCGTTGATAGTTTGACGCATTTTGGCAATGTCTTTCTCCTGGAAAAATATAATATTTTTTTTTTGCAAACAAAGTACACCCAGTTGATTTTTTGGAAGAAATCGTTATTAGCGATAAAACTGCAAAATTATTGCGTATTCCCACAAGTTACATTTTGTGTTAAGTAGGTGTTTCTCGATAATGTAATTAAGTGGTGTAATGAAGTGAGTGATACCTACTTAAGTAAATAACACAGGCTATTATTTATTTATTTATTTATCAGATAATCTTACAGCATTTAAGTACATAATGATAACATTAAATTTAAAATAGTGCATGCCAAAACAAGATTACACATATTGTATCAAAGAAAGACTACATAAGTCGGCGTAAAGAAAATTGCAAAATAAAATACTTACATATTTAAGAATTTACAAACAAAACAAAAAAAGAATATATGAAAATAAATTAGCCATCAACGTGATTTTTTTTATCCGTTTATGGGACGTTAGGTTTTATTTACCTACTTATATAGCTAACAAAAAAAGAAATTTTCGGTGGGCGTGGCATGGCCTGTGGTGGCTCAGTTGGTAAGAGCGTGTCACGGAATGACAAGGTCGCAGGTTCAAGTCCTGCCCACGGCAAGAATTTTTTCATCATGTTCTAATTGATTCACCGAGCATGGATAATGCGCAATTCAAATTCTGAGTGAAAAAAGAGCTTATCAATAGATACCTAGCGTTAATGCAATTTATTAAACAAGTCTCGCCGTCGCTTTGTTGTGAAGCTTTGAGGAAATCACGACGATACCTTTGTCGCTAAAGATCGTGTCCGACCTTGTAGAAGCTCATCTTTATTTACGAACATAGTGCAACGATTATCTATGTTGTTTATGCACTATAAATCATGTTGTTGTGAGACCTTGAACGTCCTATAATCGAATAAAAAATGGAAACAGCTTCAATAGTGGAAGTCGACGTCTAGACATAAAATCAAATTACACCAAGCGTGGTCTAAATGTATGGCGTTCGTTTTGTGATTTAACACGGGGTTATGTAATTAACATGGTGTTAACTTAACACGAGCTTTATGTGCTAATGAGGGCCATTGATGTGCTGCCGAGTGAAAAATATATGACGTAATGACGAAAATAAAATACTTTTTTAGGGAATTCGATTTTGTTTGTTTGTTTTTAAAATGTCTTTATTGCCAGTAAGTATAACAATTTAACTTATAATCTAGCGTAGATTTGTTCCTAGATATAAGTAACTTAAAAATAAGACAGTTTTACAGGCTTAGCCTATTTAAAAACTTTAGCAAAATGATTAACTATAAGCGAACATCGTAATATAAATTCATTGACTTAAATCTAAAGTTATGATAATAGGTATGTCCACTTTGATAAGCTGACATTTTTCACCTGTAGCTAATAAGGTAAATAATTAAAATTCGATTAAAATAGACCAAAATGTTACACTTTCGGCTGTACTGTACTTAGGTATAGCCGAAAGCACATCAAGCTTAACACTTTGGACCGTTCTTATTATCTGCGTCGTAAGAGTTGAAATCGTACTGCAAGGTTTTACCATTGATCGCTGTCGTCCGTAGTCGTCAATTAATTTAATTTTTATTTAATTTAAAAAAAACAATATGAATTCAATACTTACCGAACCATAGGTTCCTAAGGCAAGTATGGGAATCTTATTTCCATCGTTCAGGGGTTTAGTTGGTACTTGAACTGCCAAAATCACCTGAAAAATAAAACATTTATTGAAAAAATACACGTAAAATATGTCAATAACATTGATCTCCTATAAACAACTAGATACCTACACAAAGGTCTTAATAAAATAATTTAAAAATACTTCAAAATAAGGGTCCATTGTTAACGTCCCAATAATGTCCAATAAAGCAAATGGGTCTAATAACTCATAACTCATTTATTCAGATCTTAGGAACACTAGGTACACTTGATCACGTCAATCAATAATATCTCAGAGAAATTTTCAACAATATAAAAAACTAAACTTATGTTGGACAATCTGTTGGCAAAGAGCAGACCAAATAGATATTGTATTCACACTACCCGTTTCACTACAGAATTGCAGCTATTTATTATAATTATTAATTGTATTCAATCTATATTAAAGTTATATTTGTGTGTATATGTAAGCATTATGTACCTATTATGTCAATAAAATATAAATGAAATTAGAAGCTGCTGTAAAGTCGTCCGTTTGGACCTTCTTTGCGCTCGGACATTTTTAGAAGGCAGACTGTGTATCTATTTGTTTATAGGAGATCAATGGTCAATAATAAATATTTTTGTCATATAAAAAGAAACAGCAAATAAGCTGGCGAGCTACCTGATGGTAAGCGGTCATCGTTGGCAATTAGATTGGTACAAACTTAAATTGCCAGGCGGCAGCCAGAGCTTGAGATGAATGAAGCCGTTATAAGACATAATTATTTAGTGTAATTTTTTGTGCCCCGTGGCATTGACCTTGTATCTATAGTATTTTACCCAACTTTTAACAACACTGTGACTTAAATATTGTACAGTGGACCTTCACTTATCACGACTTTTGAAAATGGCGGGAACTCGAATGAGTCTGTTGCAAAATTCATTAATAATTTTGCTTAAAGCGGCTGTTTTGTGTGGACTTTTCGATATATATAATATGCAAGATCTGCAATTGGGAGTGAACGTGACTTGAGCTGCTTCATCTAGTCGAAGACGCTTCTGCGACTTCTCTGAACGAAGAAAAAAAGACGCTGAGATCCAACGCTACGACTCCTCTGGAGGAAGGAAAAAATAGGACTACGATGATACTTATATATGATTTACGCTGTAACATGACAACGGTAAATAACCTGTCGAGTTCATTCATTTAATCTACTACAAACTCAGGTCTATCCTGTAGGGGTAGGCAGAGACGATATACTACCACCTGCTGCGATCCTGTCACACAACTCTCGGCTCCTCCAAATTCATTAATATATTCATGCACGCACACGCTCGTCGGTTAGTTGGGCCTTTTTCAAGACATCGCCAATTTGGTCGACGTACGAACAACAGCAGATCGATGGTAACACTTGCAGTACGACTTTAAATCTTAAGACGCAGGTAATAAGAACGGTCCAAAGTGTTACACTTGATCTGCTGTTAGCTGTACGTCCTCCTCGGTCTATCTCTGCAAACCCTATCATCAACATCATTAATAAAACTAAATAAATCATCCATCATCTCCATTGATCTCCTATAAACAACTAGATACACAGTCTGCCTTCTAAAAATGTCCGAGCGCAAAGAAGGTCCAAACGTATGAATGGACCCTCATTTGCTTTATTGAACATTATTCGGACGTTAACACTGGGCCCTTATTTGGACGTTTTTTAAATTGTTAATATCTCTATTGTGAGATGATCATTGATCTCCTATAAACAACTAGATACACAAAGGTCTTACTAAAACAATTTAAAAAACGTCCAAATAAGGGTCAAGAGAAATCATTAACAATACTCATCCGCCCATCGAATCGCAAGCACATTACAATCTGATGCTGTTACCAGGAGCGCTATCATTGTGTGGCGACTTCCTTATGTGGGTCACAAGTTACTAAAGCTAGTAATTAGTTACCTTATCTAATTAGTTAGGTACCCATATAAAAAGCGTATTACAGAATAGATGATTATTTAATCGATGGAAATGTATGAAAAGATGTGTTACTATAAGTTTCTTGCCACTTTTTCTCCTAAAGTGGTGTACCTAAATGTAAATTCAAAAATATCGACGTGCAAAAATGTACACGTAGACCTACCTACTTACTTGCAATAAGAGGTATGATTCTGATTTTTCTTAAGTAGTAAGTAAGTAAATAAGAAACAACTCACATTCAAAACAGCTAGTAACACAGCAATCGTCTTAACCGCCATTTTGGACGACCGACCGGAGATGCGGCTTGCTGACGAATACACCGGCCGGCACATTGGCTAACGAATTACATCACCATGCTCTTGAAGCCCAGTCACCAAGCTAAAAAGGACGTTTAGAACTAACGACAAGACGACGACGAGATAGCAAAGAGAGTATTTATTTCGGAGAGGCCATTTGTGGCGTAGAGAGAGAATCTAAATGACAATGCCAGATTCTGCCCCACCATCAACCGCAAGTTGTACAAGATAACGAATAAATGTAAAAATATCTCCGTTTTTCATTAAAGTTATTGGTTTAAAATAAAGTTTTGTACAAGTTGCGATTCGAAAAAAAAAGCTTAATTTAAATTCAGAAAATAGTAAGAAATCGAAGCGATTTATTCATTGCTTTTGTCATTCTTCTATACGAGTTGCGAGAGTAGTAGAAAATGATACTGATTATGATTATGCAATATGAAACCTGTAATAAGTCCCCAACAAAATGATAGGTACAGCTTAAATGGTCACGTAGTTTTGTAGGTGGGGCAAAGCTCCATTGAAATGTGGCAATGTCTTTTGTGGGTCCATAATTGACATATTTAGGTAGGCTTACTTTGACATAGGTACACGTCAAAGGATACCTATCAAGCACTTTGGACGGTTCTTATTATCTGCGTCGTAAGAGTTGAAATCATACTGCCAGTGTTACTGATTGTCCGTACGGTCTAACTCTGAGAAAAGTGTATCTTATAGGAGAGTTTTTAAGATTTAGATTTTTTCAAAAACTACTTGACGTATTGCAAAAATCTCTTTCAATGTTATGTATAGATAAAAGTTAAAGCTATGTAACTGTAAAATAATGATTAAAACCGATTCAGTACTTTTTGAGAAAATCTCAACCTTATTGCGACCCCCTGTAAACTTATCTCTGTCTTCGACTGACAAGGGGTTAACCATTTTGTTTTGTATTTAAACTAGATATCTTGTTCCTGTTCTACAATTATTTTTGAATAACAATATCAGGATCCATAGTGGATTTATCATCACGCATACAAATCGTACCAATCCACAGGAAAATCCTTAAATCGTGGTGCTTATCTAAAATCTAAGTTATTTATTATTTTAAACGTAAGGCAAAACCTGAGCGGTCGCAGAGTGTAAAAGCTAAGTAGCTTATTAGTACATAGGTACTTGACTTCTATACTCGCTAAACAGGTTACTAATACTTATAGCAAACAAAGACCTGTTTTTATTATACTTACTTTATAAGTTGATGAACTCTTATTTATGTTTTAGAGTTAGGTAGGTACTTACCTATACCTAGTGTTTTTCTTAAGTAAAATATCATCATGAATTTTAAACCAGTTTTTTTAAGATATTAAGGGTAAATAAATATATAAAAATATCTATTAAGGCGATCCAGAAGTTGATTTCACAAGTTTCGCTTTGTTTACAGAAGAATTAAACTTTTAAAAATTCGTAACTAAATTTTATTGGATTGGATTCGATCGATAGTCAACCGAATCCTTTGTAAAAAGTCGTGATTAAATTACTTATTTTGCTGGTTCTCTTATGGAACCTTATAACAAAAGATAATCCGAGAATTAGATAATTAACCCGTGAAATCGACGTACGTTTTTCTTATTTAACCCTGGTTAATCCTCCTGGGACCTTGACAGACAAGTGACCCTAATTGTAAGAATAAGTACTATCGCTTGTTCTCGTTCGCTCTAAAATGTTCGGCAATATCAGTATGTCGGAGTTTTCGAATAATTATAATGCAAGATCTGCAGTTTCGAGCTAGATTCAATCTACTACACTACAGAGCCGGGACGATAGTGAACTTGACTGCTGAAATGCTTCGTCCAGGGTTGAAGAAGCTTCTACGACATCTCCGGAGGAAGAAAGGAAGACACTGAGATCCTTCGCCCATAGTTGACGACGGTTCGGCGACTCCTCTGGAGTAAGTAAGAAGGCTACGATAGAATAGAATATGAATTAATCTTTAACATATGTATCATGTTTAGGTAAGTAATAGGTAAGTGGTTGACATTGCTCATAGAATCAGTAAACTGAAGTGGCAGTGGGCTGGTCACATCTGTCGTAGAATCAACAAGCGATCGGGTAGACGATTTCTCGAATGGAGGCCACGAAAGGGTAAACGTAGTGTGGGACACCCCCCGACCGGATGGAGGGACGACCTTCGCAAAATGACTGGTAGAGACTGGATGCAGAGGGCCGAAAGTAGGGTTGAGTGGCGCCTACGTCCAGCAGTGGACTGATACGGGCTGATGATGATGAATCATTGACAAACAAAACTAATTAAATATAACCACAAATTACTTTCTCTGTTGACAGGCGCATCCTGTACATAACTCATTGCACTTTTCTTTAAACAATGCATGCATTTAAATGTCTAATTAATTAGTTTTATTAGCGAGTCCTTAGACGGCAAAGAGAGCTGCTTTTCTAATCGATTCATTCGAGCTACTTGGATTCGATTAGACTGTTGGAGAGGGGACACCCTGTATACAGTTTAATTTCACTTCATTTCATTTAGATAAATACAAAGATGTTGTATGTATGTACGGTCTAACACAGAGAAAAGTATACATGAGAGTCATCAAGGTTGCGATATTCTCAAAATTACAGATAGGTTTGTCATATTGTTTCGCGGGGTCGGTCGCTGTAACATGACAATTATCGTCGATATTGTTTTTAGTTGTTTGAATTTTCAATAGAAGTCGAAACTAAGATAGGTCTTTCTGACCGCTGCTCATGTGAGTGGAAGACTGGAAGGCGACGACGTCTTGTCAGCCCCGCGCAGCGTCGAAGGGCAGCGGCCTGTCCCCATACAAAATATTGGTACAGCTACTTTAGGCTTTCTGCATAGGGCTCGGCGAATTTTTCCTTCGCAGGTTTGGCGCGGTGAGATGCAAAAAGCATTTCCCCAAGTAAAAAAAAAGGCATTACGTGGGATTATTTCGTGGCCACTAAGGTCTAATCCTTCGTTTACTCCTTCTGCCACTGTCACTCATATGCTACATCGTGTAAGAGTGAACGGGACGCATATGATCTGTCCTTACTACTGCATGTATAGATACATGATACATAATAGGTATGATGTGCAATTTACTTAAATCAAAACCGAAAAAGGTTTATTGGAACCAGGCTAAGGTCAAGACTTTCACTATGGATTTAAGTGGGCCGGAGAGTTACCCCTCAAACAAGTTGTCATTGTAACACGTTTGTAAACTCATCGATATTGGCAATAAATTGTTATAAGTACACCTCAAAGGCTCAAAATCGTACTTCAGGTGTTACCATTGATGTTCTGTCGAATGTACAGTCGAAATATACACGGAGCCTCATTAATGGTAAAACCTTTCTCAAGAACTAACCTCAAGTAGGTTTAGGTCGATTGTAATAATTATTTGACTAATCGATAGTCGAGTACACGCTATAATTATGTAACTACCTACCTAGTTGTAAAGAATTTTAAAATTCAGCCATGTAGGTACTACGGCCAACAGCAGATCAATGATAACACTTGTAGTACGATTTCAACTCTTACGACGCAGATAATAAGAACGGTCCAAAGTCCAAAGCGTTACACTTGATCTGCTTTTAGCTGTACCAATACTATGAGTAACCTTGATTGTGCCAGCCACAATACTCGTATGTGTTTAGCTTCACCTGACTATTTCGTCAGCTAAAGACGACTATAAAGTGAGTTGAGTTACTGTAGTACCGATTGCTGTTGATAGCTAAGTAATGTAAACACTTTCGATGAATAAATGCGAACACCTAGCAATTATCACAGCACAGTAGGACATTGAGTGGTAGCGAGATCTCATGCATATCACACGCAAGCGCACGCACAGCCAGCCATAATGTTTTTACCTGACTGCGCAAGGTACATACCTTCTCACATACATACACTCGAAAATCATAACCCTCCTTGTGTGTATGTCTAATTCTATGGCACGCCCTGCAGCCTAAACGGCTTGATGAATTTACACATAATATGGGGGTGTCGTTAGATTCGTCTCGATTATAGGAGTGAAAATTGCAGTCGGTTTTTTTTAAATTACAGGTTTTTTTAAAGGGGTAAAAAAATGCAGGCAGGGTGTTTGGTTTTTTGAAATAATTTCTGTTGTCTAAGTTATTTTTGATATAGTCTTAATAATGGACTCCACAGTTTTTGTGATTAACCAATGTTAAGGTGAGCGGTGATAATATTCTATCGTGGACTTTTTTTCTTCCTTCAGAGAAGTCACCTAAAGCGACTGCAACCCTGGACGATGGGGTACAGCCAGCTATCAACGTTTACTCCTGAGCTCTTAAATCTAGCTCGAAACTGTAATCTTACATATTATTCGAAAACGAATGAAAAGCAAATAAAAAATATGAAGACTTTAACATCAATATCTCTGGAAGTACCTACCTCCTAACCTAAACTAATTTTTTGCAAAATAATTTTTAAAATCGGTCTAATAGTTTTAACTATCTTAATCATAACGCGAATCACTCTATACTTTTTTTTTCTATTATAGACTGTTACCTATATGATGTAGGGTCCTACATACGACGCGAGACGAGAAACGTGGTGAGAAAGTTTGACCTGTGTAAAATAAAATTTCCCGTCATAACCCGTCATCGAGGTAATGACTTTACCATTTGCAGTTTAGTTTAGTGTCAGTTCATAGCCTTTCTCACGAGATGTGTCACGGTTCTTAAAATACGATAGATGCAAGGCAACTGTACGTAAATTGCATAAAACGACGAGTTGGTTTCTGTGCTGTGTGAGTTTTGTGAATAAATACTGACTGATTCCCACTGAGTATTAAAAAACTGCAAAAGCAACGCTTAACTAGTCAGTATTGGTGATGTGTGGAGATGACCGCTCAATTTTCATCTAGCTAGGTTCAAAATGCGCGCACAATGTTTTAACTGATGATGCCCTGATTCAGAAACTATAATTGTATCGGTTTAAGTTACAAAATCCGACGCAAAGGCCGATATTCATAGACAGTTTGGAGTGTAAGCTGAGGTTGAGTTCGGTATTACAACTGTCAGATTTCATGAGGATTTCATAGAAATTTGCAAGTCGTAAGACTGAGCTCATGCCACGCTCCTGCTCACAACTGTCTAAGAGTATATATCGGCCATAAACAAGTGCGCGCGAGGATCGGATCGATTTTACTGAAAGAGTGAGATTGCACTATCTGATGCTTTAGTGCAACTTTTGTTGTGCCATTACTAGTGGATACTCTTGCATCTATAGTATTTACATCTAAGTATGCGGTTTTAGCTGTTTTGGAGCGTTTGGTGGGTGCTTGTGGTCAGTCATGATGACTCATAGAGCCGCCGGTCGTGCCCAATCAAAGCTTTGCAAAACAAACTTAATGGCCGCTTTCGCAAGTTGCGTTATTTTACAGATAGTTTCAATTACTTTATCATTTGTTATTAGGTTATTTAATGGTACCTATCAATATTAAATGCTTCGAAAAGAAATTATTTTCTTTAGAAAGTCTTCAAAAAATATAAATATTTCTAGTATGAGCGTATTTACGTCGGAAGGCCAAATGAAAGCAGTTCGGGCGTCCTAGAACTTGCTAGCGCTTCAGTCGCCCGACTGGTGACAGACAGCGCGAGACAGACCGCATTGGCCTTTTTGTGTCGTAAATCAAAATCAACTTTGGGACCAGAGCTGTGTATTTCTAAATTAAACGAGACAAAATATAGATAATATACTTAAACTTGTCTATAATACTCCGCTGACTCCTCCACGTCGGATCATGCTGCGTAGATATTTGGCATATTTGGGGCAATCGAGTCGGGGGCTCCAGATACCGCTGGAAAGACGAGATCGAGAAGGACCTGCACCGACTGCTTGTGTGACCGAATGACGGACGCATTCTTTTTAGGGAACCCAGGACCCGCTTCGGGACGCTTAGACAGCAAAGTAAAAGATAGACTAATCCGTTCGTTCGTTAAAACCACTTATTTTCAATAAAGTACCCTACAACAAAGTATACTTTACGGTGTGCGCGTACGCAGAATGTAGCTATTAGCCTACAAGTCTAGATCCTTGGGGCACCTAACATTTACACGGTGTCATGAACTCGGCTGACAATGGCACGAAATGCTGAGTTTAATGATACCCCTTGAGATGTGGTTGACGAGTTGAAAGCATAAAGAGAAGCCGACAATAGAAGAAAATTGGCCGAATGTGAAATACTTGCGGCTACTTCCATCGAGGTAACCAGAGAAAATGTCATACATTTTTAATATTTGAAAAGGGTTGATTTTAGCCTTGGGTTAGTGCTATTGGCAACCATTACTAGAATGGTTCCCATTTCCTATCTTATTTTTCTACTTTTCATTAGATATAGAACTTTACGTATATAATTCGTGAAATTCAGTTTATTTTTCGGAGGAAGATTACCATCTATGTCAGAATAAATCCGATTCGAAAGATGGTTTTAATTTATTACCGTCAGAATGGCGCGGACGAGCTCCCAGGTCCTCGAGGCCTATCCTGGACTGATGTACCGCTTAAGCTAGAATTAGTGACGGAGTCTCATAATTTGTGACGCAATAGTTTAAAAGTTATAAGCATTTGAAGGGGGCCGCGCCAACCTGACGCTTGAAAATCTGACTGATCAAAATCAAATTAATGAACCCATATGGGACAAATTTGATTGAAAAAACAGGATGTGACGCTGAAATGATGAACATGTACCCAAATTTCATGTTTCAAACATAAACAGATAAAAAGATATAAGCCTTCATAGGGGGCCGTGCAGAATCTCGCACCCCCCCCCCCCCCCCCCCCCCCCCTGGATCTCGAGAACCAGACAAGCTACACAACAGCGGATTGTATGAGGACATAATGCCGCAGAACGCTGAATTCGTGACGGAAGAACCGACATTTAAACCGCAATAGTTCAAAAGTTATAACCATAAGAACTTTTCGGACCGTCAGGATGGCGCGGCCCCTTACAAATGCTAATAACTCGGTAAATATATCATCACGGATGACGTGACTACCATCAATATTTCGGCATTCAGCGGCTCTAATTTGTGACGCAAGGTCCGGGGCTCCAAGTTTAATATTTGCTGAGAAAACAAAAAAACAAATTCCTATGGAGGAAGTCGATAGGGCGACAATGTTACTGAGTTTTATCGGACTTGTACTTAGTATATGTAGGTATAACAGGATGACATAATCGTATATAAGTAATTACCAATTAAAAAGTTATTAGCAATACTTAAATTTTTTTTTTAATTAAAATAAATGTTACGTTATTATTATGTTTATTATGTGTATGCTGTATATGCTAGGTGGCTTCTACCTTTGGCTTCATATGATTGTAGAAATCGTTATGTCATCATGTTTGACATAGTCTTAGTATAAGTCCGGTAAAACTCAGTAACATTGTCGCCCTATCGACTTCCTCCATAGGAATTTGTTTTTTTTGTTTTCTCAGCAAATATTAAACTTGGAACTAACTTAATTTTTGAACTATTGCGGTTTAAATGTCGGTTCTTCCGTCACGAATTCAGCGTTCTGCGGCATTATGTCCTCATACAATCCGCTGTTGTGTAGCTTGTCTGGTTCTCGAGATCCAGGGGGGGTGGTGCGAGATTCTGCACGGCCCCCTATGAAGGCTTATATCTTTTTATCTGTTTATGTTTGAAACATGAAAATTGGGTACATGTTCATCATTTCAGCGTCACATCCTGTATTTTCAATCAAATTTGTTCCATATGGGTTCATTAATTTGATTTTGATCAGTCAGATTTTCAAGCGTCAGGTTGGCGCGGCCCCCTTCAAAGGCTTATAACTCTTAAACTATTGCGTCACAAATTATGAGACTCCGTCACTAATTCCAGCTTAAGCGGTACATCAGTCCAGGATAGGCCTCGAGGACCTGGGAGCTCGTCCGCGCCATTCTGACGGTAATTTTAATTTTGATAGTTTAGATTACATGATTTCCATTGCGGCCTTGCTTGTAAGACATTGACCATGTATTTAGTAAACAAGTATTGATATTCTTTATAATACTATGTAGTACTACCTAATACCTATGTACCTAAACGACTATGATGGTAATAATAGGGCAATACTTTTGCTACGTTCTCCGAACCAAGCGATGTGAGCCCAAAGGCGATTAAGGTCAATACAGTTGCTTTATTTATATTGCTGATGGTTATCGTGCATCTAGCTAGAGGTACATAATTGAGCAATTGCCATTATACGATATGAAGTCATGTTCATGTATGAGTTATGAAATGGCATTTAAATTAGTTTTAAAATAATTCATTTTTATTTATTAAGTACACTGTACAAAGGTCGACAACTAAAGCGGTCTTGCTTGAGCCTCCTTCAACCATCATTCCTAGTCGATGCGATAGTCTCTTCATCTTCGTCTGGGTCTGCCCCGACGACGTGACGTCAGGATTAAAATTACCAAAGTGTTTACAATTAACCACCTAATAAATAATCGACCGAGCAATTACGGCTGTCATTACTGAATTCGCGAGTAAACGTTAAGAATTCGTTTTCACATATCGTATCGACGGCCCGGTATTAGCTGAGTAACTGTAAAATGGTTTCTTTATGCGATCGACGTGTCGTACGTTTACGACAGTTTGGGGTCAACCATAAATTGTGTCTACGACGGAAGTAACCAGTGACGTTTTAGCACAGAATAACTAATGGACGATGACGTCAGTGGCTACGAATTTTAATTTAAAAGGAAAAGTTTCGTGAAGTCGTCGTTAAATCGTCTTTAAATTAAACGCTGAGATTGACAGAACCATCGGCTAATCAATACAAAAAATTGGAATTTGTTGGAAAAGTCATATGTCATATGTATGTTTATAATCGTGTACTTACCGATAATTTATGGGTCAAAATTAATGTAAGGATTATAAAACGTACGATCAAACAGTTAGAGAGGATTAAAAACTTTCAAAATGATATTTTGTTCGTTTTAGTTCATATAATAGTATCAATAACTTTGTCGCAATGTTGTATGAACGTTACGGTAAATATCTGACCCCGATTTAATGTGACCCAGAACCGATACTTATCTCAAAGTAGACTTACTTCGGGAAATAATGACCCGGTGCGATGTTGCTTTAAGACTTCGTGATTTTTTCCCCAAGTAGTTGGGTAAACGGATCAGGCCGTGTATTTTAACTTTTTAGAAAACAATTTTTATTATTACTTATTGCTAAGTAAATGAAAGTTTTGGGACCTGATATTTTTGACAAGATGGCCCATAATTGCAAGTCATAGGCCCGATGTATGTGTGACCCCTAATCCATATAGGTCCACAATAGCAGCCCCGCACGCGACCGTCTTCATTCACTCCACATTCCGTTAGTTGGTTACCGAGACATTCGCGGCTTCACTTTCCTCCAACCTGGTCGAAAGTTCCAGCTATGCAGTAAAACACGCAACAAAATCAAATATTTAATAACAAACGAACGCTCCAACAATTTCACGTTAATTAAACACGTAAAAATAAATTGTTTTTAAAAAGCGCGAATTTTGACGTAAGTTTTGGCGGGAGTTTAGAAACTTTTATTTTATTTCATCAAAAGGCTATGCGTCGCGTGTGTCTATTCGTTCTTGTGCTGCTGATGGCGTTTTCTACATGCGAAATGAAGAGACGGAAAATTAAAAATTATCCAACGGAAAAACAACTAGTTCTGCAAAGAAAGGAGACTACGCCTGTGGATTTTACGCGGTTGTTAGTGATGAGACTGGTATACGGTTTTGCAAAAGTGTTGGGTTTTGAAGAGCCAATTAGTGATGTGCTAAACGGAGCGTTAGTGCCGCCTGGCGCTGATGATGACGACGACGATGATAGTTTCTTTGATGACTATTAGACTATTTGTGTAAAGGAATGTAAATATTAGATTACTTATAGTGAAAATACCAAATTACATAATGCATTTATATTCTTTAAATATTTATTTGTGAAATAATTCGTAGATAAGTATTTAACATTTGATTTTAATTTAATAATATAGGTATCAAGTAATTAGTGCTAATTTCATTTAAGTACTTATTTAATTTTAAATTGTAAAAATTATAGGTACTCTCATAAGTAAGGGTAGGTACTTATGAAATTTTGTTAACATTATTTTTGATATTATAATTTACAGGCTTGTTGTTTGTAAATGCTTGTTAGATGTAAAAAAAATACTTACTGCAAATATTAATGACATTTGAATTTAAGTTTTTAATGTAAGTATCTATTTATTTATAAGTATGTGCGTAAGGGTACTCATTACATTATAAAATACCTATTTCAAAGAATTGTAAATATTTATACTTAACTTTAATAGATAATGAAATAAAAATCAACTTTGACTACATCTTCAAAAAATATATTTCGTCATAAATCATCATCGCTCTCATTTAACCATCGCGAATTATTATCCACAAATCCTTTATCTTGCGAACAAATTACGTCATCACCATCACTCACGTCATTTTCGTCATTACCATTCCCATTGTCGTCATCAATTATGTTTTCATTACCATCACTAGCATAATTGTCTGAACAACCCTTTATTTTTCTTATTAGATCACCCCATTTTAATTTTGTACTGCAAAATGGGCATATTCCTTCCACAGGGATATACTCTCCTGGTCTCAAAAATATATCAGCCAAGCAAGTTAGATGTGATATTAACTCACACTTTGGATTTGAACAAACCACTTTTGAATCATTACTTGTGATATAGTTGGAGCATAGTAGGCATTCAATATTGATGGATCTAGACGTGCTTTCTGTATTTTTCTTAAGGTTTCTGCTTTTAACTGGACCATGGCATATTGCCATGTGATTTGGAGGTGCCCTTTCTGTCTGAAATAAATAATGATAAATTGATAACTTAACATACTGATATATTTTATTATTTATTTATCTCTTATTTATTTTTATTATTACTGCCTACCTAATTTAGTTAATTAAATTGCTATGTAGCTGACCGATTTACCTAGTTTGCGTCAACTTTTAATTACACAACATACCACTTTTGCTCTTATAATTTTAGTAGGCAATTGCTTGTACAGTCGAAGACAGAGATAAGTATACAGGGGGCCTCAATAAGGTTGAGATTTTCTCAAAAACTACTGGACCGAATTTAATAATTATTTTACAGTTACATTGTTTAAACTTTTATCTATCAAACAGTGAAAGAATTTTTGCAGTAGGTCAAGTAGTGCAATAGTAAGTAGTAAATCTCAACCTTAAAAACTCTCCTGTACACCTTTCTCTGCGTTCCACCGTACATACCTAGGTGTATTGTGTAATTTGGGTTAAAAACATTTGCAATAAACAGCCAAAAATAATTATTATTATTTTTTTAAATACCTATGGATAAAATAGAATTTTTTAACAAAACTATTTTTTTATTAAACTTTTTACACAAGTATGTATAAAAATATTTTCCATGTGGATATTATCAATAAAATATAATTTTATTAGATAGATAAATAATGTAAAAAATTTCGCTTTAGATGAATAAATAGATTTTAGATGAGATCTTTAGATGAATTGAATTATAAAATATAAGAGAATACTTACAGGAAAATCTTCATAAAACTCCTTCTCAAACCACCTTACAAACAGAGGCAGACGGGCCCACGGGCCGACTCTGAGCATCTCCGATAATATTCTGAGCTTGAACTGGAATTCTGTCTCCTTTCTCGGGACTCTTTTGAGGTTTACATGCTGCAATCGGATTGTCTTGGTGGGATTCTGCCACGCCCATTCAAACTGTAACGTTAGTGTTATAGATAAGACAGAAGTAGGCTACCTACCATATGGTACAGTCGAAAATTGAGAAAAGTATAAATGGGGTCTCAAGAATTAACACAGAATTGGTTGAGATTTTCTCAAGAAGTACACACTTAACCGATTGTAAATATTTTTCACTATTAAATAGCTGGACTACACAACAGTAGAAGAATTTTAAAAATCAGTCATTGACGTACTTAATCAGTGCAGAAAAATCAGAGTCTAAAGATACTTGATTTGCTTTCACTAATGTAAATAATAATTTAGCAAATTGAGAAATGTTATTAGCACTTAACTTGGCTATTCGTAGTTGCTATTGGAAGTTTGTCGTATTTGTCAAATACTTGACGTAAGTACATACAAATAAGACGAATATTTCGTCAAGAATACGGTTGTATTGTGTGTGGTTACACATGGCAATTATGACAAATACGCAAATACGAATAGCCAAGTGAAGTGCCACTATTATAGGTATTTCAAATATTAATAATTACTTACTCGTAACGCAGATATGTTGTTCGGAAATCCATGCACTATCATTACCATTTTCCTAAAAGTATTTAAAAATTATAAATAACTGAAGACTCAAATTATTTTAAGTTTAAAATTTAAAAGGTAGGCAAAGTAATACAAAATCTTTTGTGAAAACAATCAAAACGGATAATAATAAAAAGTAAGTTCTATTACGTACATTTATTTGAACAGAAACCGCTCGCTCCAAGCTTATTTTATATTAAAAACGTTAATTAAAAGTGAGTTAAATGTTACTCCATCGCATTGCAGCCATGGTCCCTTTCTTTTTAAACAAAAGTGCGCAAGCAGGTGCTAGGGACAGAAGGGGAGCGAGGTCAAACCAGGTTTATGGCTAACAAACAGCACAAGACCATTATTCGGTCAGTGTCGCTAAGGCAGCACAATTTTTTTTTTTTTCGCTGAAAAACGACAATTCTGCTGACAATCACAAAAAACTAAGCTCAAGTCTTCTGGCTACTTACCAGGGTCCTCTGTTGCTAGTCCGGTGAGCTCCGCCAGCCCAGGTGCCTTTGTTGTGCTGCATAATCCTCCTGTTAGGGTCCCGGGTGTATCCGATGTACGTACGACCCTTGTATTTGGGGTTTATGCAGAAAAGTAAATACACACCAAAGAAATCCTCGACTATCTCAGGATTTGACATTTTAATAAGACGTAAGTTCCCTTGTAAACTGTAAAGTCTGTTAGTCGAATAAGAACTTATGGAATTGTTTAGAAATGTATAAATTTGTTTAATACATATTAAAAAATTGTTCTAAATAAATAAATAAAGGGAAAACCAACAAATTACAAAATAAACACCGGCGCGCGCGCTTCGCTTTTTTTTAATTTTGGTGACGACGATCAGAATCAGACAGGCAAAGGACTGGCCCAGACAGCCTGTGCATTTGAGTATGGGTGACGTTTTGTTTTTTGTGTTTAGTGCCATGCCATTAGGCTTCTCTCTCTACGCATGCCATCATACTCATATCGTAAAATTGCAAAATGATTTGGTAGTTGGCATCAAGTATTAACATAAGTTAGCTTCTAATATCAAAGAAAAAAATATATATGAGAGTCTAGGCTGTATGGTTAAGTTTTGCTTTACCTAGTGCCTATGTAACAAACAAATGTCATTGTCAAAATCAGCTGTCCGTCCGCTTCTTATTTGCGGTTTTGCGCGGTGTGCCGGTCAAATTATTTTCACAAAACTGAGTAGTGATTTCTTTATTATTTCTATATTAGTTTAATTATTTATACAAAATGTCTGGAGAAACATCGTCGAACTTACAGAAGATATGTGGCTTGTAAGTACAAAAACTAACATACCTTCATTTTCTAACCTATTTCCTTGAAACATTAAAATTAATGAAAAATCATATTGCAGATGCAATGAAAAGCAAAGTAAATACTGTTGTCCACGTTGCGAAGTCCTATATTGTTCTCTGGACTGTTATAAGTCCGACAAACACATGAATTGTTCAGAAAGTTTTTACCGGGACTGTGTTAACGACGAACTATTAAACTGTGAACCTGATGAAGAATCGCAGCGTACTATGAGGGAGATACTAAAACGCATGCGCGACTCCGAGAACTCCAATAAAAAATCCGATGACTTTGATGACGAAATACTAGGTCCAATGGAAGGAATAGATTCAGATGATGACGAGGAGTTAGACCTTAATGAAAGGGTATTAGGTCTAAATCTTAATGATCCAGACGCCCTCTGGAATGTTTTAACGGCCGATGAAAGGAATGATTTCGAAGCACTAGTCAATGAAGGAGATGTAGCGGCTATTATTCCCCAATGGACTCCTTGGTGGAATTACAGTAAAGATGTGAGGCTTGTTCAGGATGTTGATGAGAAAGACAGCAAGGAGGAAGAAGCACTGAAAAATTGTCCACCTTTGGTTAATGTACCACAATTGAAGTCATTAACGGTAATGTGTTTTCTAACTACCCACACATTAATTAAAGTATTGTGATGTTATTTATAAACGTAGTCAAACCTCACTTCCCTTTCACATTTCTTTAAAAAACGTTAAGTTAGAAAGAGACGGAAGCCCTAAACGGTGGAATCTAAATCATATTTATGGATCTATATACTTCAGTTACTTTGCAGTCTCTGGTGCCCTAAATTGATTGATAGATATCATTAGATTCGTCTTTGACCACTGTACGGTGGAACACAGAGAAAGGTGTACAGGAGAGTTTTTAAGGTTGAGATTTTCTCAAAAACTACTGGACCTATCGCAAAAATTCTTTCACTGTTTGATAGATAAAAGTTAAAACTATGTAACTGTAAAAGAATTATAAAATTCGGTCCAGTAGTTTTTGAGAAAATCTCAACCTTATTGAGGACCCCTGTATACTTATCTCTGTCTTCGACTGTACTATTAGTCAAAGTACCTAACTAAGGAGATTCCTGACTTCTTGACTGAGTGGTGTAGGAGTGGATGGAATGTATACTGATGCTGACTTCCGACCGGTCCGACTGAAGTCTCGTCATTTCTGCAGACAAGACGTCGACGCTCGGAAGACGTCTAATATACTGTTAATGTATTAATTTTTATTTTAATTTTCCAGACTCTTCAACCAGCCCCAGCAGTGAGATACAACATCGCCAATGTACTAGCAGCATACGCCTTTACCGCAAGATATTTCAACGGTGAATTGGAGCCTGTGGAAAGTGCCATATATTTGCTAGAGATTTGTGCAACATTAGACTCCAATGCAAACTTTGAATGTGTTAAAACTGCGACTCAGTCCGTTGTGCAGAGGTGTTTACAGGTAAACCTGTTTTCAAGTACAATGCAGACTTAACTTTTAAAACACTTTTTTTCGTGTGGTTTAGTGACCAAACCTATTTGTCAGAGTTATTCAGACCTCCCGTAGGCCTATGACGTGGCCTAACGACTGCTGCCGAGCAACAACAACCGGGACCAACTGCTTATCGTGCTTTCGGAGGCACGGAGGGGCCCAGATGAAAGTGTCACTGGCGTTACCCATCCAGGTACTGACTTGGACCAACAGCAACTAACATTTTGAAACGGCACTAACAGTTATGTTTATTTTTCTTCCACAGAGTGACCTCATACAAACAGATGACAACAGCATAGAAACAATGAAATCTGATACATTTCTAATACTCCAAGGGCCGAGTCGAGAAAATATCAAATACTACTGCAAGGCAGCACTCTCGCACGTACATAGCTTACTGTCCGAAGCGAGAAATACTCAGAAATCACCAGAAACTAATGGAGGTCAAAGTAAAGACAAAAGTTCATTTTCCAAAAAGTTTCCAGATCACAAAACAGAACATTTACCAAAGTTAGATATTAATAAAGTTAAGAAATGTATAAAGAAAGTGGAATATTTCCTGTCATATATCGATAATAGTGGAACAGAATCAGAATAAATATTGTTATTCAGTGCATGATACTTGCTTGAACCATTTTATTTTAAATATCATCTTGTCCCGGCTTCCCACGGGTGATAAATATACCCCTTATTACTTAAGGATAATCATCATCATCAGTCTATTTATATTGCCCCACTGCTCGGGCACAGACCTTCCCTTACATCGACGGAGCTCGGGCCATAATCCTCCACGCGGGCCCAGTGCGGGTTGGCGGATTTCACATGCCTTAGATTTTTTTTTCTTCTACGACATGCAGGTTTCATCACGATGTTTTCCTTCACCGTTTTGAGAGCACTCGGTAAATGTACGTAAGTTTTTCCTTCGATAAAACCGAGGATAACTCATTGGTACATGGCTGCCCTATCTGGGAATCGAACCTGGGACCTCCGTATCGCAAGTCCATTGACCCATCCACTGAGCTACCGAGCTCTTAAGGATAATGTAGCATTCTAATGGAGAAATAATTTTTGAAATTGGGCCATCAGTTTTGAGTTTCATTGCAAACATACAAAATTACAAATATTTCCTCTTTATAATATTAGTATAGATGTAACATAATTTTTTAACATCATCATCAGTCTATTTATATTGCCCCACTGCTCGGGCACAGACCTTCATCTTACATCGGGAGCTTTAACGATTTTAACATCAATTAACTTTAATTAGCTAGTTAAATGTGCCTTCCTGAGGGCCGACCGCGACTTTTATCGTTTTAATTTTGACCATGGTTGATACATTACTGCTCTTATTTATCGTTTATTAAAACTTGCAAAAATATTTATATTTTTTTGTACTTAAGTCTATTTGCAAAATGAAAACTATAACTTTTAGTTTTAATCAAAAAAGGATAAAAACGATGTAAGTATTAGTCAACCCTATGTTGTGCATTTTCAATGAAAAGCAATGTAAGAGTATATCTTCATTTATTTAATTATGTTGTGAGCACCAGCAAGTCTAGGGCGCGCCCGCAGGTTGTATCCCTTAGCGACCTTCACCGATATGGCGACGACCAGCTCCAGATCCTCAAACTTGCCATCAGCTTCGAGTTCCACGCGCTTCACTACATGAACCGCGAGGGTCTTGATCAGAACCATGGAATAGACGCGACCTGGGAAATTAATATTTGTGTCAATAAATAAGTTTACACTTTACAAAAACAAAAACGCGTCACGTCAAGGTTTATTAAATGACTTCTCTACTAACATTTTACTTAACGTGATTTCGCACTAACGACTGTAAAAATTTTATAACAACTGACAGCTTTGTGAGACCGAACTTAAACTGTTTATAAACCTGTTTATGACTATACCGCAGCCCAAATCAAGTGTCTTATTTTGTAAACAAATATGATTGTAACACTGAAGAGACTGATTGAATGAACCTGTTCATCATAGTGAAAATAAAGTGGTCCGATCTAATAAAGTGAAAATAACTATAATATGACGACTTATTCCCGTAGCAGTAACCACAGAAAAGCTTAAAATGTCCAGTAGTTTGTGTTTACAAAATAAGACCCTTGACTTGGGCTTCGATATACATGTCGAAATCGAGCAATTGAAATGTTATTGGTATTCATTATCTTACTCTCACCCAAGCAATCCATACCGCCAAGACTGAAAGGTGCGTAAGCGGTCGGGTTCCGATTCTTCGTGTTTTGAGGAAGGAATCGCTCAGGCATCGGTTTGTTAGGTTCCTCCCAGTACCGAGGATCGCGTTGGACGTCGTAGAACGATAGAGTAAGAGATGTGCCCACGGGTAGAGTCACTTTCCCTATTTTGAACAAAATGGGAAAGAGCGAAAAAGAGCTGTGGTGATGTGGTTAGGAGATTGAAATACCTAACTAAAGCTGAGCATTTACATATAGAGCGAAAGAAATACATAGAGAAATACATACCTAGGTGAAGAGCGAATGTTGGTGGAAGGGTCAGCCGATAGAGGCGGTGCTTTTAAAAAGGGTCGACGAGCGTGAGTTTGTTTGAAGACATATAATAGATGAATGTGGAAGTAGTGTGTCAGGATCTTTACAGACGGATTAAGTTAGTAGTCACCGCATACCCCTACGAGGAACGAAAAAAGAAGAGAGTTTTTGTGTGTATGAGGAAACTGTATTTATTTTATACCATACCATTATTGATACTAATTTCTTCCTCGACTGTCCTTTGAGTATAGGCCCCTATTGGCATTAATCGGATGGCTTCTTTGAAAACCATGTCCAGGTTTTCTAGCTTCGATAAGTGTTCCTCAGTTACAAATGTGTCGTGAGTCCCAATGACTTCAATAATTTCGTTGTAGACCTTTTCCTAAAAGTTAGAATCACGGAAATGTCATTTTGGTTCTGCTTTTCTCACAAGGCACCGTTAGTGTAGGTGCAAACGGACCACCGACCACAACCGGTGGCAAGCGACAAGCAGTTCACACGCTTTTTCAAACAACTCACTGCACACGTGTGGTCAGTGGCAGCCACTCGCCACTTGAAGCTGACACGGGCCACTCAAGACGCCGACCCTCGCCTCTGGTCGTGTCGCGGCGCTCCGCCCCCTCTCACACTCGCTCAGTTACCCGTAGTCGCATCGCATGGGTCGTCATTATGTAGATGGCTATTATTATTACAGAATAGATGACTATTTAAACGATGAACATGCATGGTGTGTGTCGTTGGTTCCGCATGAGGGATAAACTTACTATATAACAATAGTAATAGTTACGTACCTACGTGTATAATTATTAAGTAATAATTGTATTATCATTATTTTAAAAGATGTGCTGCTGAGAGTTTTTTTGCCACTTTTTCTCCTCAGTGTTGGCACCTTTTCCTTGCAAAGGTGTAACTGTAAATTCACAAAATATATTGACGTGCAAAAATGTACTCAACGTGCTTACCTACTTGCAATAAAAAAAAATGACTTGACTTGTAGCATAAGCAACTTTCCGTGTCGGAGTCCATCGTGAGCGGCTTCCGAACACCGGTGGCAGTGGTCGATGTTCCGTTTGCGCCTAGCCTTAGGTTTTCGATGCTTGTTAGTATCATTATAGCTAAAATCACAATCACGCCATGTATTATAGCCAATCCGCGGGTGGCTCTGACAAGCGCCACAATTTTGGCATTAAATCTGTAATTGTGAATGCACTTTTCCATCAACTCGTGGCTCACCTGCCATTCCGGTAAATAAGCAAGAATCAAAAACATAGTTGATATAATTTTGGCAGCAGCTTCTTGACTCTGAAACAATTTCGTCTTTTTAATAATTAAGTATTTATTATTACTTCATATAGGTACTTACTTATTTATTTAATTATCCGTTGTCAAGTAAGTATAGTTTAAAATATTGGCAATGATTTCATACTGCGCCTATACATACTTATTTACTTTATTTATTACAATTGATAAGACACAGGAATAATATCAGAAATCCAATTATAAGGTTTTACTAATAGATACGCAGTGTATAGGTTCTTTGAGGCACTGAAAGTACGTTAACACAATCAATTAACCTAACTAAAGCATAACATAAAATTACAAATAACAGAACAGTTAAAATCGTCAAAACTTACAGCAGTAAACAAGCTAATCGTCTCCCATTTAATCTCCTGATCAGTCAGACCACCCTGCAATAGTCTGTCCATCACACACATGGAATCTTGGTCTACAATAGTATTCTCCAGGGTCCTGCGTCTCTTCGATAATATATCTGAAGTAACATCGTCTATAAGCTTTAGAGCGTATCGTTCCGTCGACTTTCTGCCACAGAGCCAGTAGATCGGTGGTATCTGATACCACCAGTGTGTCATGTTATCGAATAGGAACGTGTATAGGCTGGAATAATATGTATTAGAATTACATACTGTGAATAAAATACCATACTGAAATAGGCCAGCAATTGTAGCAATACCAGAATCCGTAGGTACGCAAACAAATCGTCGCTAAGTGAGGCATCTTATTTGGGTTTTAGCATGAAGGAAAAAAAACGCCGCGCTTCATGGAGAGAGTATAAAGTATATTTCGAGTGGGGACAGGCGATTAGAGACGATTTGGGTGAGCGCTCTTGAATAAAAACAGTTGCTGGTATATTTCAGTATATACCTAATGGTCTTTGTTATGGATAGACTCACGGCAACTCTATTAGAATTTGTAAACGATTCTAATATTAGGTATATTATACGAGTACTTTGTTAAGTTATTAGTATCTAGTAAGTAGATCTTACTTGTGACCTTGTAAAACAAGTTCATCCATGCGGTTTACATTCCTGGATTCTTGTTCTGTCAGTCCCATTAATGTTTCTAAAAAAATATTAATCACGTTATGAATAATACGTAAATTCCTATACAGTCACAGCAACATACTTACAGACTATGTAAAAAAAATTCGCCGTGTGATGGTATGAGGGCACGTATGTCAAAAAGAGACTGTTTTATATGTTCAACTTCTATTGAAAATTCAAACAATGACAATATAAACATATAGCGACAAATTATCATGCAAGAGCTGCGTCAGCGATGTAAATATGACTTCCTCCAAAGACCGTTTCTTGCTTCATGGATACTTACGACAAACGCTTGGCGTAGTGCTGTGAACAGAGTCGAAATACACATTGAAAGTGACTTCAGGATCCTTCTTGCTGAGCACTTCGGCTAATTTTGCACCTTCCTTGTTGAGAGCTGCACCAAAATTCTGCATACTCTTCTTGTTGAATGCCATATTCACTACTTTCCGATTCCTTCGCCAGGTTGGACCTGAAATAGGTGTAATTATAATTACTGAGAGAGGTTCAACATTTTCAACCTGAAGTTTTTTTTTAATTGTGACCTCAGTATAGAGCCTGACACATACACAGGCGGTCTGCGGCCAGTTGCACCGCACGCACCGCCCCCTTTTCTCTCGTCGTTAACGTCCAGTAGGTGCGATGTGTTTGTGTTAGGCTTAAGCGTGTCTAAGGTCGATATTCATAGACAGTTTTGAGAACGAGCTGAGATTGAGTTCGATCTTACAACTGATACGCAAAATATAAAGAAACTAGCTGTACCCCGCAACTTCGTTTGCGTAGAGGAGGAGGATGGAAGAGATCAGGAGGCAGATCTTCATCTCTGGATCCTTGTTTCCACATCACATACCGCCATGGCTTATAGCTATGAGCTGTCCGGATATTTCAGCTATCTCCTAGTGAAACTCCAATCAAAATCCCTTCAGTAGTTATAGCGTGATACTTGCACAAAGTCACAGACAAAAATTCTAAAAATTAGTGTTTTGACATCAGTACCGATCCTAATTTAATAATATGACTAAGACAATTTATGAAATGTATAGTGCATTAGTTTAAGACTGTAATGCTAGACATTTAAATGAAATAATAAATAAATAAAACACATTACAGTTATTCTTTTCAAAAAATATCCAATGTACAGACACAATTTTTTACAGTCTTATTATATGTAGGATGTAGGTATAGATATGACGAAAATCAATGACACTTGTCTGGTTGGGTTGCATCAATCAATGCGACAACTTCTATGAGTCATAACTAACCTCCAGTTAGAAGCCCCGGTCCAATGAGTGCAGTCATGTATTTATACGACGGCCCCTTTTTATTCACCTTTCCACTGGTTAACAGCAACTGGAAAAGACAATTCAATCAAATTCACATGCAAGCCAAAAATTATAACAATATAATTAAATGGAATTCACAGCCAGGGGCGGCTTAAGGCGCAAGCGATTAGCGTCAGAATGGCGCGGACGACCTACCACGTCCTCGAGGCCTATCCTGGACGGATGTACCGCTTATGCTGGAATGACGGAGTCTCATAATTTGTGACGCAATAGTTTAAAAGTTATAAGCGTTTTAAAGGGGGCCGCGCCAACCTGACGCCTGAAAATCTGACTGATCAAAATCAAATTAATGAACCCATATGGAAAAATTGATTGATAAAACAGGATGTGACGCTGAAATGATGAACATGTACCCAATTTTCATGGTTCAAACATAAATAGCTAAAAATATATAAGCATTCATATGGGGCCGTGCAGAATCTCGCACACACAAGTATACCGCGGTCCGCGGCCCAAGTCAAGTGTCTTATTTTGTAAACAAATATGATCGTCTTATTACCTGTTATGATATAACACTGAAGGAACTGATTGATTGAACCTGTTCATCATTGTGAAAATAAAGTGATTCGATCTAATAATGTGACAATAACTATGCAACAATCACAGAACAGCTAAAATGTTAGTAGAGTAGGGTAGTTTTTGTTTACAAAATAAGACACTTGATTTGGGCTGCGGTATAGATAATTATATCTATACAAAGAATTTAATAATTCCTTTACAGTTACATAGTTTAAACTTTAATCTATCTAACAGTGATAGAATTTCTATCATAGAATTCTTGCAATAGGTCAAAGTAGTTTTTGAGATACTCTCACTGACTCAAACTTTAAAATATTTACCAACTACCTAAACAGGGAACGTTCTTGCGCGATCAATGACCGCTTGACATCATTTCAAGGTCTTTAATTACGTAGTTAGCCCAGGCACAGGCTCCGGCCTATTTGGGCTGCTATAATTATACGCCACAGTCGGTATTCTGGTCGAGTGCTTAGATCTATAAGGTTTGGCAAGAAAGAAATCCGCGCCATGGGGTGGTACGAGGCGGTGCCAAGCGTACCGGAGTGTACGAGGTGCCGCCGCCTAAGTAAGGGCCCGGGCCCACGGACGCAGTGCGCGAACCGCACGGCGCCCGAGTGGCTCGAGGCTCAGACGGGGAGGAGGAAGGTGAGGGATGAATGGATTATATATTGTGGGCTAGTACAGCCCACAATGGGGAGTGCTCGGGCGCCAGTCGGGTCGCGGTTGTATCACAGTTTCCCGTGGCTCGGCGAGAATGGCACGAGGTGGAACACCCCAGGACGTTTAGTCGGTATGATGCCCCTTCAGGGCGGTGAGCCCGACATAACCAACACGCTCCCCCGGGCGTGGTGGCACATGATTTGCATGTTTTACCTGGGTTAAAAAAAAAGATCTATAAGGTGTTATCCTGCCAATTTATATATAGTTGAATAAATAAATAAATAAAAAACTCTCCTGTATACACTTTTCTCCGTGTCAGACTGTACCACAGTACGTACCCGAACGTCGTCTGGATTAATGACCCACACGTTGAGGTCGGATCCTAACCAGAACCTGAATATGTCCCCGTACTGGCGCATCATATCCGAAATTACTCGCAGTTGTTCTGTAAGCAAATATTAATGATCCATTAAAAATATTAATGTGGAATAAAAATGTCGAAAAATTCAAATCAGAAGTTCTTGTTGAATTATATATAACTTAGTGGTAGAGCTTCCACTATTAGCTAAATGACAATGCCAGATTCTGCTCCACCATCAACCGCAAGATGTAAGTACAAGATAACGAATAAATGTAAAAATATCTCCGTTTTTTATTAATATTATTAATTAAAACAAAGTTTTGTACATCTAGCGAGTCGAAAAAAACAGTTTAATTAAGAATTCAGACAATAGTAAGAAATCGAAGCAAATTGGGCATTGTCTTTGTTATCATTTTCTACTACTCTCGCAACTCCTACTGATTATGCAATATGAGACCTGTAATAAGTCCCCAACAAAATGATATATGAGCTTCAATGGTCACGTAGGTGACCAAAGGTGGGGCAAAACTACATTGAAATGTTGCAATGTCATTTGTCAGTTCTAGAAGTACCTAAGTGTCATCCTTTTTAGAACTATGGTGTAGGAATTTTATTAAGGCAGTAGGTATTTTGAGACCTGTCTTAATACTTAGTTTAAAAAAAACGAACGTTAGAATAAACCAATGTAATTAGTAATCACAATAACTCCTCCCGTATGTACGTAGATAGAGAAGCGTATGTACCTGGATGGTTTGTATACATAATATTGTTACTTTTACGGGGAGTTTGGCATTCATTTATTTTATTTAAAAGTTACAGTTACAGTCTTAAACTAATACATTTCATAAATTATCTTAGTTATAGGTACATATTATTAAATTAATTTATAATTTTATATGGTGTAGGTTATTGTATATTAACTACATGATCGTATTGAAACTCTGAAGCCCTGAAAATGACTGTTTACGAGAAACTATGGTATGGCCCTGAAAAGGGAAAAAAAAGACAAGATCGTCGAAGAATCCTAGATACGTCTTAACAGTGCTTTTCAGGGCTATATTAGTATAAAATACCTTCAGGTTTTGTCATAAAGATGAGAGCGTTCCCGATGATCGGCAGCGCTGGCGGGCCAGGCAGAAGCGCTGCAAGCTGCAGCAGGCGTCTGTGGCTCCATCGCCAGTACAGCCAGTAGGTGAGCGCTGGAAGCGCTACAGCGGCCCACAACACTGGCCACGTTAGGTCGAACATTGCGGACTTATGGTCCGCGGACCACTGGTTGGGACTTGGGAATCACTGAGCTAGACAGACGAACTGCATTTCAACTGCTCTCCAACTGCAAACCAACCGTGCAGCCCTATTGCAGTTGAATTGCCTAGAGCCTTAGTTCTACCTATAGACAGAGAGTTATCTTTTTAGATACTGCAATGTGACTCCTCTAAAATCATCGTGTTTGTTTTAACACTTTATTGCACAACACAGACATAAATAACACACACAAAAACAAATTGGTACAAAGGGCGAGCTTATCGCCTCAATAAGGTTGATATATCAAAAACTAAAGGACCGAATTTAGTAATTATTTTACAGTTACATAGTTTTAACTTTAATCTATCTAACAGTGAAATAATTATTGAAATAGGTCAAGTAGTTTTTGAGTAAATCTCAACCTTATTGAGGTCCCCTGTATACTTTTCGCGGAGACAGTCGCGTGTACCTACCTCAATATCTAAACTAATTTACTTATTTAAAACGATACCTAAATATATGTATGTCTCTATGCTCTCTAGAACTCATACTGAAGTTGAAGTAACTTTTGCATTGTACGACTCTGAACACAAAAGATCTATGTAACTGGGATTACATTTACATAAATGCCTACGTAAGTATTTAAGTGCTTACACCTATCATAATTATTAGCTAAGCATGTGCTGCCCTGTAATTGGTGGCAATTGCAATCAAATCATTAAGACTAAGACACCACAGCACTCAACTATATCTTATGGAGTACCACCACGAGAATATCGAGATGTGATAACGGAAATAGTCACGGAAAAGTTGAGTAAATAAATTTGATCGAAAATTAAATGTTTACAAAATAGAAACAAATTCATGATCAACTGTGAAATTAAAAGTGAAATTAGTTGAAAAATTAAATAATTACAGGCAGAAAAGTTGTGCCAGAAAGAGACAGAAACAGTCACGATGTACCGTCACTTGCTAGATGCGCCAAACGAACTAAAAAGAGATGGAGTATCCCCCTACTACTCGACTTTACCGCTTAATATCTTCGGTATTAATTGAGATATCGAGAAACTGATTTCACAGTTCTCTTCAGCAGGAATATGTGAGTACATTGATGGAATAAAAAAAATTGAGTCAAATACCCTATGTCGATTCCAGAGTATTGCACGCTAAATTTAATCATCGCTGAGCAGAGCGACCCGCTTACTCTTACGTGAAGTAGTACTTAAATGACTACAGCGTTTAGGATTAGACTTGGACATAATCACACCCAATGATTTTTTTTTCTAAAACTAAATCTCACAGGTCCATAAATTCTGTCTCTCTTTTCTACACTAAAGTAATAAAGATGACATCACTTTTAGAACTGTCAAAGTTAGGAGATAAAAACACAGAATCGCTAAAATTATTCATCTAACTTTGATCTAAAAAAGGAAGGCAGCATTTTAGACCGGTTATTAGTTTATAAAACAACGCACGCCTCACTACGATTATATCTTTATTATGTAAGTATAACGTTTTATGGGGTTAAGGCAGCGAATTTGAAAGATCATGCTCGCTGGGTTAAGGCTATATTTTTTCGGAATATGTTTTTGGCTCAAATGGCCATAAATGTTTTTAGTAATCACGTAGAATCGTAGATGTTTATCTGTTTATCACATACATCTAAGGTAAAGTAAAATATTATGCCGTTTCGAGCTCGGTGGTGATGTGGTTAGAATACGGGCTTGACTTTACGGGGACTGTGGTTTTGAACCTCAGTCCCCGTAAAGTCAAACCACATGTACCATTGAGTGTTCCCTCGGTTTTTCAAAGGATTTACCGAATTCTCTATAAAACGGTGAAGGAAAACATCATGGGGAAACACTGGATCCGCGTGATGCATCATGTCCCCAACTACCTCGATGAAGAAGAAGATATAGAAGGTCTGCCCCAAAAGTGGGGACATATAACAAAAATACTGTAATACTTAATAAGTATTGTATGCTTATTACCCCTATAGATAGAGTAGAAAGAATGGTAGTTGCTAGGTACTTGATAAGATAGGATTGACACCGTGGCCTCTTAGTCCATTTAGGGCATAACTATCAAGAACTCGCGAGTAACTAATTCTTTATGATACAAGATGACCGTGAACTGCGGTCATCTAATAACTTCAAACTGTCGGTATGTAGAGTTCTGTATAATTTTTTTTATTTTTTTATAAACTCACGCCTGATTCCCGTAGAGGTAGGCAGAGACGATGGACTTCCATCTGCTCTAATAGGAACCATTCTGTACCAATATGTAGCTATTGAAGAGTATAGTGGCGATTGTCTTGTGTTTACTAGTTTTAAGCTAGATTTCACATTTGAAAAGTAGTGCTATGTTTATAACTTTTGTGTAAGGAAAAGACAGCATGTTGTAAAGACGGCATTTAAACTTGCAAGGTTAAGTTTTAAAAAATCATGCTTGAATTACTACAGTTGTAATTTAAGAGTGAAAGTGATGTCATATCTAAAGAGCATGTTACTTCAACAGACCATCGATAACATAATCATATCAAACCAAATAAAGATACTGAAATGTAAGAAACGATAAGATCTAACGAACAAATACATAGTTTGGTAGTTCTGTTTTGAACACTGTGACGGATAGTTCAAATAGCTATTAGATAGAAAAAGAAAAGAAATATTTAAAAAAAAAACTCACAGAGAGAATACTAAGGCCGATGTTCATAGACAGTTTTGAGTGCTAGCTAATTTTGAGTTCAGTGTTACGACCGCGGACTGTCAAAAAAGATTTGATAATTTGTGAGAGCGAGCTCATGCTTAAAATTGTCTATAGCCGATAGTCATAGATAGTTTTGAGCATGAGATCGGGTTTGAGTCAGTTCTTACAACTTTCATACAATTTTGATAGTTAAATGCGAGGTCACGCTGAAATCGAGCCTTGTATATACCTATCGGCTACTATGTCTAAATATACTAAGTACATAACTATTAGCTCCAATTATTTAAAATACACCTGTATCTATATTCATAGTTAACCCTAAGTAACAGGTAACCTAATTGCTAGGAAGTACTCTGCAATCAGATACAATTAAATATAGTTACTTTTATGTCATTTACTCATTTACACAGCGCTACCTACAAGTGCAATTTTGTATTGTAATTAATAAATTCACGATGGCGTTAGTGGAAGTGATTGAGAATAATATGAAGGATAGTAGATATCACCTAGGACATATGTTTATGGATTGTATGAAGAAAAGAAGTGCAGATAGCATATGTCAGGTAAGAGTTATTACTTTTTATATGATCTTAAAATGATTTTTTTCCATTAAATCAATTGGGATGTTTTTCGGTCCAGTGTCTGAAATATAAGTATTTTTCCAGCACTGACCTATTATCTACCTACAGGATAGGCCTATCCTGATATTTTTCAAAAGTCGGCGAAATACGGCACTACGCTCCAAGATCAAAGAAAGATATGTTTAATATTAAATGGATAAAAACGTTCCTCACGACCGGAATGCGAACCAGGGAAATTTTCTCTCCATTTAATATTTAGATTTTCGTTTCGCATAGCGCATATTATGCGAGCAATTATCAAAAATACATTTTAGTTGCAAGGATTCCAATTCTTATTTCGACGTGGATATTTTCATTTTTCTGAATCGATAACCAATCTCAATTCATTTTGATGTAGGTACGGTGGAACACAAGGAAAGATGTACAGGAGAGTTTTTAAGGTTGAGATTTTCTCAAAAACTACTGGACCTATTACAAAAATTATTTCACTGTTTGATAGATAAAAGTTAAAACTATGTAACTGTAAAAGAATTATTAAAATCGGTCCAGTTTTTAGAAAATCTCAACCTTATTGAGGCCCCCTGTATACTTATCTCTGCCTTCGACTGTACTAATTGTATCCTCATTATCATCAAATAATTAAATCCCAGCAACCATACACTTAAATAATGTGTCGTAATATACATAATATTGCACGTCTCATTGAATAGACTCTACAAAGTAAATGCAATCAATAGACTCTACAAAGTAAATGCAATCATCAACCTATTCATACCCGTCTCTGTTTCGCAGATAGATGCGTCTACAGGCGAGCAAGAGACGTACGCTTCAGTTCTATCCCGATCCATTCGTCTAGCCAGGAGCTTCAGACAGTTTGGTATGCAGCCAGGAGACGTACTGGCCCTAGGGGGGACCAACCACCTGGACCTACACATACCTTACTACGCAGGGCTATTGAATGGATTGCCAGTAGCTGGGGTTGACCCGTTTTTCAAATATTGTAAGTTAAGTACAGTTTCTGGCAGCTAAGTTCCGTTCCATGAAAGACTGCAGGCTGTATGGTAGCCAAGATTCTGTTGCGCGAACAGAATCTTGGCTATCATACACGAAGACCATACAAACTCATTCCTAAAACACTGGTTGGCCATGCACCGATGTGAGAACGGCTTTTAATATGGGTGTAGGACTGATCGTTTTGTATTGCCTGAAATAAAGATATTTATTATTATTATAAACTGACCCAAAATGGAGGCAGTTCGTGTAGGCAACTTAGAGTATGTTCAATCCTACGACGCAGATAATAAAGTCCATAGTGATTGAGGTGTTTTTGCATAATTAAGTAGATTTTGTTTACTATTTCGTCGCCATTTTGGGCCTACTTAATTGCCCTAGTCGGTACGTAAGACTGTAGTGCAGACAGACGCCTCATAAGAGCCTGAACTGAGGTTTTCAATGCTTACATCGACTCTCCTATAACATTCAAATCATGATCAATGCGAATCTAACGACCCATTGTACTTTTATGTTTCTTGTAGGTAATAAAAGTCATTTTCCCAAAAATAATTCAACCATTCCTTTTCAAATTATTATATATAAACGGATATCACTCACTTATATTGTTAAAGTTGGCAATTAGACCGACAGTTTCGACCGATTTCGACGGTATTTTTCAAGGTGAGCGCGCCACGCCCACGTCGCCGTTGACGTTTCTTCGCGCACTGCGAATGAGCGCCCTCTGTGCGCGCTCCGAGATAACTTGTCCCGCCGACGACGACGCGACGGTGCGTTCGATGGCTGTAGCTGGATTCGTTGATCGATCTCACTTGTCGGGGAGTTACCGCCACTCACGTTAGGTCCTGTTTATATATAATAATTTGTAGTAATGGCTCACTATAGTTTCATTCCTTTTCAGTTGAAATAAAAGCCTTATTTAAGCGCATAGAACCAAAAATAGCTTTCTGTCAGATTGAAACGTACCAAGACTATGTGAAAGCCTCTGAAGACTTGGGACTGGATGTCAAAATAGTCACTTTTGATGGGGGAGAGTGCTCTATGAGGCAGTTTATGGATAGCTATAAGGACGATGATGTTACGAAGTTTCTGTAAGTGTAGGCTTTTTTTGTTGCCCATGAGAAATCCATTATGGATCCCACCCGTTCGGGGAAACAGGTGATTATGTTGGACTCGCACCAATTAAAACTCCTGAGGTGTTCCGCCTCTGCCACCGTGGACAGGACCAAGGGGACACTTTCGAAGACTACAATGACCAAGTGTACACCCTACATACCAAGTGAAACCTTGCCTAACGTAGGTACTTAGCCCCAAACAAAGCCCCCTTTGACCCTTCTCGTATTGTACAGTGGCCAGGAACAATTGTCAGACAGACTAATTCAGACTGCCCGTTGGCCTCTGACACGGTCTAACGACCACTGTGAGATTGATATTTGCCGTGATTTTGGTATAGCGATGTGATCCGGCTCGAAGGACCTAAATGTATAATGAGCTCAATACATTTATGCGTATGATAAGGTATATCTGTAGGATATACTGTGTTAATTGCCATCTGCTGACATCTGCTAATTAAACGGCCGTTCTGCTAGAATGCGTTTATTGCACTGCTCTTGTAGTTATATACTCAATACTCAAGTATTTATTGCATTCCATAAGTTATAATACAGATGTTCATATAACTAACAATAAAAATGTTACAGTGCTCTTTATGGACCTTGTCTAGGCACAGAAATACAAGGGAGAGATATTTTGGCAAAGTGTTTATTATACATTTCATTTCTTTAAACAATCGTTAAATTTTCTGTTACTAACTTGACATTGACGAAATGACCTCTTCAATAAGAGAAGAAGTCTTCTAAATAAGAATAGAATTGTATAGAAAATTGCTGTTGAGCGACATCAACCGGGACCTACTGCTTAACGTGCTTTCCGAGTCAAGGAGACACTATGTCTGATCGTCGAATTCTGTCGAAACTATCGATATAAATACCGACTTCTACAAAGAAGTGAGTGTTATCAGTGATGCGACTGACCGATAAAGTGTTACACTTCTTTCAGACCAGCAGAGTTTGACACAGACAAGGTATACGCGTGGCTAGTGAGCACCAGCGGAACAACTGGAGCGCCCAAAGTGGCCGCCTTCAAACATCGACCTCTCATACAGAACTACATTGGGTATATGCGTGAATTTCAAGACATTGATAATGCGTGAGTTACCTTTAATTGACATTAAAAATTATATTAATTAAAGAAACGAAATTATATTTATTTAAGATGAGACCAGAGGGCTGGCGCATACGTCGGCCAACGCATTAGCCTCGCAATCCAGCAACTCAGCGAGGCAATGCAGCCAGCTTTCTGGGGACTCTCCCTACGGTCGGTTATTTAGGACAATTTTTTTAATTATAGTTTTCATTTACCTACTTACTTTATATTTACTGTCTGTAATATAATATTTTATGTCGTTTATAACAAAAATAGAATATTTAAGATTTAAATAAAATTATTTTTAAAATAAATGTATATTACTACAGTGTAGTCGTCCAATCTCATTGACTTAGTGACGTCATGTCCTACTGATCCCATACAAACTCCATCCATATCATGACTGTTCCTATTCATATTGTATAACTTATCTGCTGAAATAAATCGTAAGATTTTACCTAATTTTTTTTTGTTAACCTATAAATTATCCCACTGCTGGGCAAAGGTCTCCCCCCTCCTCTTCCATCCATCACTGTCCTGAGCCTCATCCAGCCACCCATCCCTGTATCTAACGATATCGTCTCTCCACCTACGCCGATTTTACCTAATTACTTAACTCAATTAATTACTTAATTTTTACACGTTTTGTAGGTTTATATAGTTTAGATTTAATTTGTATTTATTTGTAAATTATATACTTCCTCAATAAAAAATAATATACTCTTAACTCATTAATACATATTTCAATAAACGACTCTTAAAAATACTTTAATAATAAAATATTTCGTTGTAGGAAAAACGACATAGCACTGAACATTTCCCCTGTGCAGCGAATATCATCGTACTTCCAGTCCTTGGGCATGCTGCTGCGTAACAGCTGCAGACTGCAGACGTCCAGGCTCGACGATATCGGGCATACCATCGACATCATCAACAAATACAAGGTAAATTAAATGTTTAAAAAAATCTAGCATTAGTATGTATAATATGATGGAAGATTTCGTTGGTCGGAATGTGGCCTGTGGTGGCTCAGCTGGAGCGTGTCACGGAATGACAAGGTTGCAGGTTGAAGTCCTGTCCACGGCAATAAATTTTTCATCATTTAATTTGTACGCCGCAATTCTGAGTAAATACAAGGTATTTCTAATTGCTCATAAAATCGGCAAACTGAAGTGGCAGTGGGCTGACAACGTCTGTCGTAGAACCGATAACCGGTAGGGTAGACTAGACACGTTCACGAAAGGAGGCCACGAACGGGTAAACGTAGCGTTGGACTCACACCAGATGGAGGTTACCTGGTCGAGACTGGATTCAAAAGGCCGAGGATCTGGTTGAATGGCGCACTTTGGGAGAGGCCTATGTCCAGCAGCAGCAGACGTCTCGCCTGCTCATTAAAAGAGCCCTTGTTATTACGACCGATTATTTATTATTATCATGTCCTACTTAATTTTTTTTAGCCCAAGGCATTGTACACGAGTCCGATACAAGTAAACCTCATAATGAAACATGAGAAGCAATGCGACATGTCTTGCTTCACCACTATCGTGTTGACCGGCTCCAAGGTGTTCAAGGATCTGGTTATTAAGCTCAAGGTATGGCCTAATCCAATGTTTTATTATTTTATTTGTTAAGGAACATCCACCACTGCTGCTGAAAAACAGTTCATATCTATTGAGAATTTTTTTTTTAAATTTTTAGACTCAACTTCCTGAAGAAGCCGTAATAATCGAGTCGTATGGACAAACGGAAATAATATGCCCAATACTGACGCCGAATCCACGCGGACCCATTGGGAACTGTGGCGTTCCGTCTAGTCTGATTGACATCAAGGTTTGTATTTATCATATAAGTATAAAAGACATTGCCACATTTCAATGGAGCTTTGCCCCACCTACGTGACCTAAATGGTAGCTGTACCTATCATTTTGTTGGGGACTTATTACAGGTTTCATATTGCATAAATGATTATGAAATTAGTATCATTTTCTACTACTCTCGCAACTCCTATAGAAGAATAACAAAAACAATGAATAAATCGCTTCGATTTCTTACTATTTTCTGAACTCTTAATTAAGCTGTTTTTTTGAATCGCAACTTGTACAAAACTTTATTTTAAACCAATAATTTTTTCGATTCATTTATTCGTTATCTTGTACATCTTGCGGTTGATGGTGTGGCAGAATCTGGCACTGTCATTTTATTTATTTATTTTGAAATGAAATGAAAAATATTTATTGCACATACTTACAACGTGACAATCTTATTTATACACTTAGAACTAACTTAAAATAATATGCGTAATAGGAATGTGATCAGCTGAAATGCTGTGCCCATCCACTGGGGTGACTGAGCACAGCGCTGATTTTCATCACATCCCTTACTGTGTTCACGGTGTGGTGCGAGAGCTGAGGTAAAATGAATAATAAAAAAGAAGGAACGCGTCCCGGACATTATAGTTTAAGGATACTGATTCCTATGTGTTAATTTATTTATCAAATAGCATACAAGCATACGCACGATATGACTGCTGATGAATGATGACTATTTAAGGTCAAGCCTCATTTCACTAAAGTGATTTAAATAAAGTGGCGCGATATTTTTTGCAGAATATTTAAAGTTGAGCTTCAAATATAAGGTATCATTCATTGGAGCAATGGCCAATGGTGTTCGATGAAATGAAAATCGATCAAATGACTTTCGAAGTTACGTAGGGAACCCGGTAATAAGTAATCTTAACCTGATTCTCGACTCTCGATCACCCTGCCCTTAACTTGCGTAGATTATTTATTTTATTAATGGACTCGACAGTTCGTCATTTGCCAATGTCATGTTACAGAATATTCAATAGTCTTCTATCTTCCTCCAGGGGAGTCGCAGTAGCGTCTTCACCCTGGGTAGCCGCGTCTTCATGTCTTCATCCAGAGGAGACGCCGTAGCGTCATCACTCTGGCTGGACGAAGCAGCTCGACAGTCACGTTCACTCCCGAGCTTGTAGCGGGAACTCTTGATAAAAACTTGAAACTTCAGATCTTGCACAAATAATCAAATAACTTCACCGTACTGTCATTCGCGAACATTTTCTGATTAATTTAACGTGATATTAAACACAAAATAGTCCCTGTAGATATTAAAAGGAAAATTATGAAATAATTTCGCAACCGTCGTTTCCCGCCATTTTCAAGAGAGCCAACCTGCGTAGATCATCCCTATCGAGCTGTACCCAAGAGGAGGATAAATACTTAACAGCTGTCAACAGCAGTTTTTTTTCTGTTGAGCCAGGTATTGTGTACCTACACCAAGGAGATTTCGCACGTGTAATAACTGCGTTTGAACTGCCAGTATTACTAAAATAAATATCTGTCTTATTATGGTTCACAGCTAATGGATCCAGACACTGGTACAGAGATTACCCAGCCAAATGCCACTGGTGAAATGTGGACCAATGGACCTTGCTTTTCGGTAAGTATATCAGTCGTTACAGGCTTCTCCCAAGATAGGATCTCAATCTGATTATCGCTTTGCATCCAGTCCCATTGCATAGCTCAAGTAGCCGTCCTAAGCAAAGTTTTTATACAGGGTGTAACGTAAAGGGTATATGAAGCCGAAGGGAGAGTGTTCAGTATCGGTAACTGAACAACTTTTGTTCTACGACTTTTCTATCTTCGCGGATTTATTTTTTGACTGTTCATACATTTCGTAACGGTCAGCTGTTAGATTTCTATGAGACATTAATTTATTTTTATTTTTTAATCGAAAAGTTGTTCAGTTACCGATACTGAACACCCTCCCTTCGGCTTCATATACCCTTTACGTTACACCCTGTATAGCTCTAAAGTGCGAGATTGCAATGAAGTACAAAGGGATTGCTCAAGCAAATGTAGGGAACCTGTAAAGTGCACGCTGGAAACGGCCCCGAGTGAGTACAGTGTGTTACTGTGTACCGTCGTGGAAAGGCCATGATTTATGAACTCTTATTTAATATAGCTTGGAAGACGTAGATAATTGAGGAGAAAGGTATAAAATAAACTTCTTTTATTTCAACCCATGCCCACAGTAATCCCCGTTTTATTTTAATAGTAGGTAGGTAGTGTACTTAGGTACACACGAAATGAACTCTTTATTGTACACACTGATACATTAATTTAACAAAATAAAAAGAAAAGACATGCACAAAGGGCACGAAGACAGAGATAAGTATACAGAGGGCCGCAAGGTTGAGATTTTTACAGTACATAGTTTTAACTTTTATGTATCTATCAGTGAAAGAATTATACAATAAGTCAAGTAGTTTTTGAGATAATATCATCCTTAAAAACTCTACTGTATACCTTTCTCTGTGTTCCACCGTACCTTTTTTTTCGTGGGGAAATGCTTACGCATACCCGCCGCCTCGGGGTCAGCGACGGGTTATGTCGGACTTAGTCTTGCACCGACTAAAACCCCACGGTGGCCTCCATCGCGCATTGTGAGGAACTCTGGGCCCTCAGTTGAACTATACCAGAGTTACCCACGCGCTTGCTGACATCACTCCCCGGGCCGCTCCAAGCGGGCCCAGCACGCTCGCAGCGCTTGGCTGCAGCGGGACAGGACCACGCTGTACCCGCTGCCTTCCGTGGGTCCACCGTACCTACCTTACCTAGTAAATATGCATTGAATTATTTCGGATATTACCAGGAATACTACAACAACCCCGAAGAGACTGTCCGAGCGTTCACCGAAGACGGTTGGTACAAAACCGGAGATCTTTTGTACAGAGACGAGCAAGATAACTATTATTTTGTGGACCGCATCAAGACTCTTATCAAGTTCCGGAGTTACCATGTAAGTAGCTCTACTTTCTATCTATGGGCACTTATATGATTGGGCATTTTTATGAATGGACGTTATTATTCCATTGGACATTATTCTAATTCGAAAGCAGAGTCCAGTGACAGCAATAGAAATGGTACCTATACCTAGTAGGTAACCTGAAACTGTTCAGTATTGGTAACTTTAGTTCTTTGAGATCATTGATCTCCTATAAACAACTAGATACACAGTCTGCCTTCTAAAAATGTCCGAGCGCAAAGAAGGTCCAAACGGATGAATGGGCTTTATTGGGCATTATTTGGACGTTAACAATGGACCCATATTTTGACGTTTTTTAAATTGTTTTAGTAAGACCTTTGTGTATCTAGTTCTTTATAGGAGATCAATGTTTGAGATACATCAAATATAAATGTTAAATAAAGATTTTGAACATAACTTTTTTAATAAAATTGATTAATTTGGAAGATATTATTTTTTTAATATTGGCGGCGCTAGTTGCCTTGTATAGCATTTTGTAACCATTCGTCTTGTGATTATTATTATTATCTGGACGACGTGCTCCATTGATAGCTGTAAATAGTACCTAAGTATTATATTTTTAGATTAGCTTTAGTTTTTAAGTAAGGTATATTTTATAGGATAATTTATTTAATATTTATTTCTTATAATTGTTAGGAAAAAAGTATTTTGTAGTAGGAGGTGGATATCAATTTTCATAACATGAATAAAATAAATGACAATGCCAGATTCTGCCCCACCATCAACCGCATGATGTACAAGATAACGAATAAATGTAAAAATGTCTCCGTTTTTTATTAAAATTATTGGTTTAAAATAAAGTTTTGAAGAAGTTGCGCGTCGAAAAATCAATTTTAAAATTTTATGTACGTTTTCCTCTTAGTTTTTCCGCTAATTATTCATTGTAACGTGACGTGACATATTTTTTTTATTCTGGGCCCCCCATCAGGCAATGTAACAGCTATATAGTGCTGAGCGTTAAACATTAAGAAATCGAGGCGTATTATTCGTAATTTTTGTAATCATTTTCTACTACTCTCGCAGCTCTTATTGTTTATGATTATGCAATATGAAATCTGCAATCAGTTGGATACAACTGACTAGATAGGTACAACGTACTTACGCGTACTTCAATGTACACGCAGTTTTGTATAGGTGGGGCAAAGCTCCATTGAAATCTGGCAATGTCATTTTAAAACTTATTATATTCTTCAGGTGATGCCCCCAGAGTTAGAAGAGGTGATAAGCACACACGAAGGCGTGCTTGAAGTTGGTGTCACCAGCTTCCCTGACCCTCAGGATGGCCAGCATCCCGTCGCCTGCGTCGTCCGGAGACCAGGCCACCACGTCACGGCACAGGAGATTAAGGACCTTGTTGCTGGTAAGAGAGCACTGCATGAGCCGATGGTGTGAGTAGGGGGTGGGTGAGGCAAAGTCAAATCTATTTATTGCAACATTGTGTACATTTTCGCCCGTCAACATTTTTAGGGGTCCGTACCTCAAGAGGAAAAAAGGAACCCTTATAGGATCACTTTGTTGTCCGTCTGTCTGTCAAGACCTATATCTCAGAAACGCGTGGACGGATCAAGTTGAAATTAATACCTACTAATACTCAGGTCTGCACCCTCATTCAGCCGTGATAAATTGTATGGGATTGATATTGCGTTTTCGTCAGCAAATGACAATCTCGTGTATTTCTCCCCCTATTCTACTAGCGTTAAGGCTTTGTATGCGCGGATTTACTGTTTTTCTCTATGAATACTACGGCACAAACTTCCTCTTACTAAAATTAAACGTCTGAAAATAAAATCTGATAAATCAGATTACAATTAACATAAATGTTGGCGTATTTTTATTTCCCTGACAAAATGACATTGCCACATTTCAATGGAGCTTTGCCCCACCTACAAAACTAAGTGACCATTTAAGCTGTACCTATCATTTTGTTGGAGACTTATTACAGGTTTCATATTGCATAATCATAATCAGTGTCATTTTCTACTACTCTCGTAACTCCTATAGAAGAATAACAAAAATAATGAATAATTTTCTGAATTCTTAATTAAGCTGTTTTTTTTCGAATCGCAACTTGTACAAAACTTATTTTATACCAATAATTTTAATAAAAAAACTGAGATATTTTTACATTTATTGTACAACTTGCGGTTGATGGTGGGGCAGAATCTGGCAATGTCATTTATAAGAATATAAATATGAAGGCACTGTAGTGTGTTCTTTACTCCACCGCTTCGGGGTATCTGTCTCACTCTTGAGTCTGACAGCCACTAAAGTATATGTCACATAACCTAGGGGCGAGATGGGCTCAAACTTGTGACATTTATGCCGAAGCCTCACCCCCTAGCCATTGGGCTAAAATTGCTAACAATAATAGGGTATGTTTATTGCATCAATCAACTCTCATATTCCTGCTGAAGACAACTGTGAAATCAGTTTTTCGATATTTAACCGGTTAAGTCAAGTGGTGGGGTCTACGGGTGGGGGGATGCTACACCTCTTTTTAGTATAAAGTTTGTATGGCGCTACCTCAGTATGACGACACAGCCACAATATATTGTGTACTGTTTCTGTCTCTTTCTAACATTTATTTTTAACCTTAGAGAAAGAACCCTTCGTTCTTCCTTTAAGTTTTTAACTTATGAGCTCAATTTTTTCACACAGTTAATTTAATTTATCACTCTTTGTTAATTTATTATACTATCTTATTGTTATCTCATATTACTCTATCTTGGAAATGTATTACGTATGAAGAAAAACAATAAAATAAACATAATACATAATAAGCTCAATATAACTACTAAATTCAACATTTGCATCAAAAAATATACGCCAAAACAGATTATAGAAAAATACTAGTTATTAACTAAATTTCAATTTTGATTTCACAATTGATTATAAATTTTCGATACTTGTCAAATGCCCCATATTGTTTACAGCCCGGTTATCCGCCAACAAACAGCTGCGCGGGGGCGTCGTGTTTATGGCCGAGCTGCCAAAAACCTCCGCAGCCAAAGTGGCGCGCGCAGCACTCAAGAAAACTGTACTAACTGCTATTAGAGAATAAAGACTATAAACATTACATATTAAACTTTGATCTCCTATAACCAACTGTTTATATAGATAGAACAAATTGTTTGTAGGAGATCAATGATATTAAACTATGCTTTCAATCGTTACGCACATTGGTGCTGTTACCCCATTGATCTCCTATAAACAACTAGATACACAGTCTGCCTTCTAAAAATGTCCGAGCGCAAAGAAGGTCCAAACGAATGAATGTAATCTTGCTTTATTGAACATTATTTGGACGTTAACAATGGACCCTTATTTGGACGTTTTTTAATTGTTTTAGTAAGACCTTTGTGTATCTAGTTGTTTATAGGAGATCAATGTGTTACCCATACACCTTTTTTCCACGACTTTCGTTGAAATTCAATTTTATTCATTTCATTCACGAAATGTAGTTTCCAACGCCCTCCATTTACCTATACCATCTTATATAGTATTGACAACAGCAGATCAATGGTAACACTTGCAGTACGAATTCAACTCTTATGACGCAGATAATAAGAACGGTCCAAAGTGTTACACTTGATGATCTGCTGTTAGCTGTACCTACCATCCACAGACCACTTACCCCATAGACCTGTAACAGGAGGGCCGTGTCTGCCCGCACATGAGCGCAAAATTGCTTCGCGACACGCGTAACCTAGAGATACCGACATGGATTTAATATGGCACCCCTGCCCCCCGCTTCGTCTATTGCGCTCATCGTTTGACAGAATTTTTCGGTTGCAAATTTGTACCGATTTCATGTCTATGGGGTAAGTGGTCTGTGCTACCATCCTACCTACCTGCCATCGAGTATCTACCATAAATAAATCTACCATAATATACCATGGCTTTATTCATAAACGTGATTTAAAGTTACGCCACCGTTTAAGCCCCTGTCCCTTTCTATCTTAACCTTTTTTAACGAAGTGTGAAAGGGATAGCAACACGATTTAAGGGAAGTGAGGTTTAACTAGGTTTATGAATAACAGCATAGGAATCTAAGGCTTAAGTAGTCATAGGTTTTGAGTATGAGTGGAGTTTGAGTTAGGTCATACAACTGTCAGTTTTCATACAATTCTGACGTAAGTTCTAACTCACGCAGAGCTCGTGTTCAATGACTATTGGTCTTCGCTTCGAGGGGTGAAGAGAGATGATACGGGTATCTTTATAAAAATAATAATAATAGAAATTTAAGAGATCACAAAATAATATTTTTATTTTTCTCTTTTTTATTAGTCTATCATATTCATTCACATAGGTACTTACCTATATTAGGCGGCCTACGCTAAAGTCAATAAAGGCGTATTTTTTTTAATTTTGATTGTACTGTCGACAGCAGATCAATGGCAACACTTTTTACTTTTGACAGGTATTATTATTTGCGTCGTAAGACTTGAAATCGTACTGCAAGTGTTACCATTGATCTGCTGTTGACTGTACGTATTCGTAATAAAAACACACATGAAATAAAAAATTGAAACTTTTTATTTAGTTTTTTATGATTTTATTATTCAAGTAAGTACCTACATAAGTATACATTTAGGTATTTATCCATATGTCTCCTCGTTTATTTAAAATAATCCCTAGATGGATGGATTCACTGAAAATAAAAATAAAACAATAAATGAATTAGTCCAATTCTAATCGAATTCATTAGCTTTACAGTACAGACCCCGGAAGCTAAGTTGACCCAAAACGACGGTAAAATTGTAAACAAAATCTACAATTGTACCGTCGAAGGCACATTAAGTGTAACGCTTTAGACCGTTTTTATTATCTGCGTCAAGTCTGCCTTTACGAACTGCCGCCATTTTGGGTTAACTTAGCTGCCGGGAATTATCTAACTTATCTAAAGGCTGGCACTTTACACAGCAGCGGGAAGATTAACAACAGTGATTGTAGGTAATGAAACTCTATGAAAGATGATTAGATAGACTGAACGCCGCGCGGTTGCCGCTCCCCTGCTTTGCCATTTCTTGCGTTGTACATACTCAGTATTTATTATATATAAACGGATATCACTCACTTATATTGTTAAAGTCGGCAATTAGACCGACAGTTTCGACCGATTTCGACAGTCTTTTTCAAGGTGAGCGCGCCACGCCCGCGTCGCCGTTGACGTTTCTTCGCGCACACAAACGTCAACGGCGACGCGGGCGTGGCCCGCTCACCTCTAAGTCTTGTAGTAATGGCTCGCTATAGTTTTAATTCTAAAATTACTCAGTATTTCATAGAGTTTAATACATTACCTACAAGCGGCAGCGCCGTTGCCTTTCTGTGTTTCAGGCTTTAAGGGCCTTCATAGAGCCAACTAGCGCCGCCAATCTTAAAAAAATAATATCCTCCAATATAATCAATTTTATTAAAAAAGCTATTTACGAAATGTTTATTACGATAAATACTATTTTTTAAATGCTTATTTATAACGTGATTCAATGTCGGTATGTTGTAGTTCGCATAATTGCGAAAAACGGCCGTTTTTGGCACATTTGTGAACTACAACTTAGCTTGTCGCAATTATGCCATGTATTGTAATTGAAAAATAGTATTTATCGTAATAAACATTTTGTAAATAGCTTTTTTAATATAATTGATTATATTGGAAGATATTATTTTTTTCAGATTGGCGGCGCTAGTTGGCTCTATGAAGGCTCTTAATTTACAGCTATAGGAGCTCATCGGAGATTTTTTTTAAAGCATACTACTTCGTAAGCCAAACAAATATGAAAGAAAGAATGGTAATTTTTACCCGGCTGCCCAAGAAGGAGGGTTATGCTTTTCGAGTGTAGGTATGTATGTTTTCTAATTCTTTGGCACGCCCAGCAGCCTAACGGCTTGATGGATTTTAATTTAACATATGAGGTGTCGTTAGGTTCGTCTTGATTGTAAGAGTGACATATTAGGCTATCAAAAATTAATCAAAGGCGGTTAAATGACAATGCCAGATTCTGCCCCACCATCAACCGCAAGTTGTACAAGATAACGAATAAATGTAAAATATCTCCGTTTTTTATTAAAATTATTGGTATGATAGGTACAGCTTAAATTGTCACGTAGTTTTGTAAGTGGGGCAAAGCTCCATTGAAATGTGGCAATGTCTTTTTCAGCAGTCGTTTAAATAATTTCTGCTTGTTTATTACTAGAAGAGATAGATAAATTCGTTCAAATGGCTTGTGTTCTCTAAGGCGCATATTCATAAACGTAATTTAAAGTTAACCTTTTAGGCCCCCTGTCCCTTTCTATCTTAACCTTTTTTAAGGAAGTGTGAAAGGGAAACACGATTTAAGGGAAGTGAGGTTTAATTAGATGTATGAATAACAGCATAAATAACAGAGAGACGACCGTGCAATTCGGTCGTAATGAGGGGGTTTCAAAGTGACAGATGTAAGAAAATAAAACAAGCTTTTTAAACCGATAACAGATGGCGTTGCACCGAAATGCGATATCATCGTAAAAAAAAACAGCACCATGAAAAAAAATTCCAAGTCACCTGAATAATTTATTATTACTGATTTGTTTGTGTAATTTAAACAATACAGTACAAAAAATAATACTAGGTATGAAATACGAAAAACCCAAGTTACAAGCAATAACAACGCATTTAATGTTGACATCAGACCAGTCAGTGCCATCTACCGGGGCTATCGGTACTTTCTTTCTTTTTTTAAATGTAAACGTGAACCCCCCTCCCATAGATAGTCTACATACATCGACGCGCGCAGCCGTTTTGTCTGAATTTCATACATCGGTTGAATCCTGGACGGACGACTAAATCTGACGATTTAAATCTTTGGTCGTAATTATTGAATTGACTAATGATGAATGAATGTTTATTGAATAGAATAGAATAGAATAATCGTTTATTTGACAGACAAACAGCACACCTAATGTTTATTGAAGTTTTAACTTACCGGGTCCGGCGGAAATCCCGTAATCTGTAAATATATTTATTCTGATTTACATACCTGCAGGGTAATTTTAATTAAGTACTTATAGGTGGAATTTAGAAAACAAAAGACAATCATAGAAAAATAATGGCGTGGGGTCGGCAATCTATACATAATAATAAGACTGTAAAAAAGTTGTGTCTGTACATTGGATATTTTTTGAAAAGAATAACTGTAATGTGTTTTAGGATCGATACTGATGCCAAAACACTAATTTTTAGAATTTTTGTCCGTTTGTCTGTGACTTTGTGCAAGTATCACGCCATAACTACTGAAGGGATTTTGATGGGAGTTTCACTAGGAGATAGCTGAAATATCCGGATAGCTCATAGGCTATAAGCCATGGCGGTATGTGATGTGGAAACAAGGATCCAGAGAGGAAGATCTGCCTCATGATCTCCTCTATCCTCTGCATCCTCCTCTATGCAAACGAAGTGGCGGGGTACAGCTAGTTTTTTAATATATATCAAAATGTAGGATTTTACAAGTACGAGAGCTTGTTTAAAAAAAATCTGCTTTTTATTGGCGTATTTTTATTTCCCTGCCAAAAATCATTCGAAATTCATAAAAATACAAATATGGAGGCACTGTGCAGTGTTCTTCACTCCGCCGCTGCGGGGCATTTTCTGTCTCACGCTTGAGTTTGACAGATGGTAGCGCCTTAAGAGCGTTCCATGAGCCAACTAGCGCCGCCAATCTTAAAAAATCATATCTTCCAATATAATCAATTTTATTAAAAATGCTACGTTCACATTGTTTATTGCTATAAACATTATTTTTTAAATGCTTATTTGTAACGTGATGCAATGTAGGTAAGTTGTAGTTCACATAATTGCGAAAAACGGCCGTTTCTGGCACAGTTTTTTAATATAATTGATTATATTGGAAGATATGATTTTTTTAAGATTGGCGGCGCTAGTTGGCTCATGGAACGCTCTTAAAGGCATAACCCATTAATAAAATTCACTTACCGTCTGCGGACGACACTATACCACTCTTAGCGGCATCTGTAAACCAAACAAATTAGAAAAGATTGAGTTCCTCGGTTTTGTCGAAGGTAAAACTTAAGGGCCTGATATGAGCCAACTAGCGCCGCCAATCTTGATAAAATAATATCTTCCAATTTAATAAATTTTATTAAAAAAGCTATTTACAAAATGTTTATTAGGATGAATACTATTTTTCAATATACAATACATGACATAATTATAAGTTGTAGTTCACAAATGTGCCAAAAACGGCCGTTTTTCGCAATTATGCGAACTACAACTTACCGAAATTGAATCACGTTATAAATAAGCATTTAAAAAATAGTATTTATCGTAATAAACATTTTGTAAATAGCTTTTTTAATAAAATTGATTAAATTGGAAGATATTATTTTTTCAAGATTGGCGGCGTTAGTTGGCTCCTGGAAGGCCCTTAAGTAGGTAGGAAGGAAGATACACGAAGACAGAGAAAAGTCTGTGGCTTCAATAAGGTTGAGATTTTGTCAAAAACTACTGGACCGAATTTAGGTAATCATTCTTTTACAGTTAGGTAGGTAAGTACATAGTTTTTACTTTTAATACTCAATACTCAACATATTTATTGCATTCCATAAGTTATAATACAGATGTTTACATACTTAACATTAATATGTTACAATGTTCTTTGTGGACCTTGTTTAGGCACAGCAATACAAGAGAGAGACGACATTTTTTGTTCAAATATAATGTAATTTGCAGTAACTAAGAAGTAGTACCTATAGGTAGCGATTGTTTAATTGTGCAATTACTCAAATTCATGTCTAACATTGCAGTTAGAAATCATGTTTCTAATTGATGACGCGTTCCTTTTTCATATGTTTTGATTATTTTCTTGCACATTCCGCTATGCGAAACTAAATTCTAAATGATCGCTAATTACTAATAGTCCCTATTGGGAAATGGACACATTCGCAATTTGTCCAATTCGCAATTCGACAAAATCTGACGAGTGTGAGTTTATTACTCCTTTTATTGAATAGTTGCTTACCGCCCACTCTAAACTTGGCTTGTGCCTGAAACAGAAAAATATAGAGTTAACATAGGTACTAGGTGAGATACTCGCATTATAGGCTGAAACACATTAAACAGACAGACCAGTGCCATATTCATGTATGGCCCAGGGGCGACCGAGTTATAGGGGCGGCCCGGATGGAGACAACGCAACGCAACATACAACACTCGGCAAGAAAACAACAACGTGTAAACAGAGGCGGATTAAATGTCGCCAGCGCCCCCTAGGCTAGCACCTCATCGGCGCCCCTCGGTTTTTATGTCTTTATCGCCTTACCCACTTCTGTTATGGAATCTGGCGATGTAGGTGTAATGAAGTAGACGGGGCGCTCTTAGGAAGCTCTAAAGGTGAATTAAGAATTACAAAAAACACTGAAAACGACATAATACCTATTAACGAATTCGTGGCAATGCCTGGCGTGAAAACGCAGGTTTTACCAGAGTCCGAATCTAGCTTTATATTATGACTTTTTATTATTTAATGTAAGTACTAAGTATGTTAGTATTTTGGGTTTTCGTCAACTAAACGCCTTCCGTGCGTGCTCCTTTGTGACCTAGGGCCCCTAGGCACCGCCTAGCTTGCCTTTAGGATAATCCGCTACTGCGTGTGAACCCTTTTTACAATAAACAATGTTGCATAGATACTTATCGCTTTTTTAATTATTTCTATAATTTAAATTGAAAATATGTAAAGAAAAACTATCAGTGGGTGAGGGGCGGCTCTGAATCTAAATACGCCACTGAGACAGACAGATGGACGACAACAAAGTGAACCTAAGGGTTCCTTTTTTCCTCTTGAGCTACGGAACCCTAAAAAGCAACGTAAATGCAGCGGCAGTGGTTGTATAAAATAAAATTATAAATAAAAAGACTTACCCCATTAGCAAAAATCACCAATGCAGCCAACAACAAAAGCAAGAAAGCTTTGAACATTTTTATTTTTAGTAAGTGGCGAATCTTACGTAGGAAACTCAGGTAAGTATTTTTCTCAAACGCGCACCCACTTATATATTGCAATTTTGCACCTGAGTACACACCACACATGGATATTTTCGTAATACGTACCTACCCCATTGAATTTCAAAGAATAAGACGCTGTTAAATTTCTACATACTACTTAGTTAGGTACATTGTACATTCTACTAAATAGGAAATATTCGTCCAAGGTTAGGTACAGTAAGATATCTCACTATAGTCCGTCAACGTCGTGCTTGCCGCTCCCACGGGCGTGACAGAGGTTGTCGGGGACGAGGTAACCTATACACAGACGTGCGCGTCGCGCACGCGTGCCCTCCCCCCACACATCCCTTGGCTGCCCCGCCGAGACCGTATTCCCTCGCCCCCGCCATGCCTGTACCCCGTGGGAGCGGCAAGCACGACGTTGACGAACTAGATATAATGAGAGAAATGAGCTTATGCGCCAGACAACGAAAGTAGTTGACATTACTCATAGGATCAGCGAGAAGTGGCACTGGGCTGGCCACATCAGTAGGTACCTAGTATTTAATAGAACCAATAAACGAGACGTGTTCTCGAATGGAGGCCACGATTGAGTAGGAACCTAAACTAGAATGGGTGGATGACCCAAAGGCGGCAGGCAAGGACTTGATACGAAAACCAGAGAAGGATTTAAAGTCACTTTCTAATTCCACATTCTTTATTAAAGTAACATACATATTGCTCTCTGCACATTATAATTTAGGTAATCGAAAAAGAACTTTCAAATCTTCCTACATTTGAAGGTTCTTTTTACATAATTTTTCCGATTTTATAATCCAACCTGTATAGTCACAATACGAAGTAAATGAAATAATAAAATTATCATTAAGTACATCATTCACCTTGAAACCAGAAAAATAGTAAATACTAAGTAGGTAGGGAATCTAAGTAGGTATAATTATTATCTGATTGTTCTACTTGTTATTTGCACAAATGCTGAAATTTTCCTTTGAAAATACGAAAATAAAATGTTACCTATATTCAGTGTTGTTAAGCAATTGACGTCAATTGTGAGTTAAAACCATGTGTTTATTCATATTCGTTTATTTGGTAAATATTTCATTTACATGTCATTAAAAGGAAATTGTTCAAAGCGCCATAGAACGCAGGCTCCAAAAAAGTAATTTTTTTGAGATAGATCAAATTAGACACTAAATATGAGAGATATCGTACTTACAAAATCTGTACAAATAAATCTTTTATCCATAAGGGATTCCTGTAAACTTGGATTTTCATTTCGAAGATTAAGGTTAGGTTACCCATCACAACTAATATATTTTTTTTTTTGGTAAGATTCTTCCCAATGGGAAAGGCAAAGCCAACTAGGGCATACAGCCTGGTCTGATGTTAGTAGAATGTCTGAATTCTTATAAATACATACATATATACGAAGATAACCTAACCTAAACCTACGCACAACCCTCCCAAACCCATAAACGAAATAACCAATGATCCGCGCAACCATCAAGCTATGCATAGGAAACCTTGCTAAGAGCACAAAACTTCACAAACACGACTTCTTTCGAGCACTCCAACTAATAGAAACGTTCGCGGACATCTCCTGATTAACTTAACGCGATCATTAATCACTAAATACCACGGAAACTATTTAATTAGAATTTTCACAAAAAAAGTAACTAATGGCGTTTCGCGCGCTTAACAAGGAATCCTCACAACAAATAATTTCTAGTTACAGATTATACATTCTGTCACCAAAATAAAGGGAAGAATACTACCAAAGAGTTTGTTACTTACGGTAATATGACAAATAAGAACAATATTATTTTTTAAGGCTACACATGTAGTCTTTTAGTCTTTTTGATATTACTTCTCCTTTTGTGTGACGTGACTTCGAAGTGTCATTGTCGTTAATAGTGACGTCTGGCTATTTTATAGATTTTATACCAAGACGTAGTAATACATTCTCTTTGCTTAAAACTGTGAAATCATATTCAAGGAGTTTGGCACAATATAGATGCTTCTTGGCTCGTTGCGATCAAGGTGACTTAAAGCAAAGACTTAAAGATTAGGATTTACGTCATGCTTCGCAATACAAGTTCAGTGGTTTAGCGAGTTAAGCCATCGATAAACAGTTGTATTGATAAGAGCCTTTGTGAGTAGTTGATTAGGAAATGACGCAATCAAAATGGAATAAAAGTAGATTTACAACTAATTTATTTGCAAATATGAATTTAATATATTCCCAGTAATATTGCCATCTGCTGACTGGAGGTAGAATACGAGATGAATATTGAACATTACCTTAATAACAGTACGGCTCTATAAAGGCTGGGCCTGGATCGGTCAATCTCCTTTCCGTTATTAATAATAATTTAAAATATTATTGTTATAATAATGTTACATAACAAACAATCAAAAATTACAATTACTAGGTAAAAAACCTATTCTTATATTGAGTACATTGTCAGAGTATCTATGTAACTGGGTGGATACCTACACTATAAAATTCCTCAAAGCTGTAGAACGTCTGCTCGATAAGCCAGGACTTTAGTCTTGTTTTAAATCCCGGTACGGTCGTGGCGGCGGTTACGTCGCCAGGCAGCCGATTATACGCTGCGGGGCCCATCGCGTGCGTGAGTTTCCTCGCCTTTGCTAACCGGTGCGCGGCAGGCACCAGGTCGCAGGCGTGACGGGTGCCGTATGGACGTCCCTGTATGAAGTGTGGGCACTCAGGTCCCCGCGCACCCACACGGCCACCTGCAATATGACCAGGGATGGGAGCGTGAGTATGCCCAGGGACCTGAAATACGGCATCGCCGACGTGTCCCTGGCGACGCGCGCGATAGCACGGCCCGCTTCTGCATCCTGAAAGCGCGACAGCCGCAACGCGAAGCACGCGCCGCACAGCCTCTGGCACAGCCGCTCGATATGCGAGCCCCAGGTTAGACCGCGGTCCAGCTCGAAGCCCAGGAACGTCGTGCCCTCGACCTGATCTATACTCACTCCATCCACTAGCACCGACATCGCTCTCATCGGTCTGCCCGACAGGTCGAAGTGGATGAAGTGAGTCTTTTTGAGATTCAGCACAAGACCGTTCTCCTTAAACCATCCAGCCAGTTGTGCCGCGGTCGCATTCAGTCGCAGCTCGAGTTCGTCCACGGTGGTCGCGCGCACTAGCCCGGCCACATCGTCCGAAACATAAACACTTCGCCGTTTGTCACCACATAGGTCCGGTAAGTCATTTAAAAGTAAGGAGAACAATATGTTCGATACTGACGATCCCTGTGCCACTCCCATCCCAGTCGATATCGGGTCCGATCTCACGCCGCTCCCACCATCCCCGACCACAATCTGGAATCTTTCGCGCAGTAGATCGGCGAACAGTGCATGCGCAGAGTCCGCGATACCGTAGTGACTTAGCTTGACTGACAGGGTATCGTGGTCGGCGACGTCGAAGGGCATCCATCACGTGTCGGACCACCTCTCGCGTCAGTGTAGTAGTGGACCGACCTTCACGGTACGCGTACTGTCGAGCCGACAGCGCGTCCGTATCGGTAAAGAACTCGGTAAGACGTGTGCTCAGACCATTCTCCAAGACCTTCGCGACCACTGGAATGATCGACACCGGCCTGTATCCATCGATATCCTCTCTCTTACGCTCTCCCTTAAATAAGGGAGAAATTTTGCTTCTCTTGAGCGCAGCCGGATACACGCCTTCGCTCAAACATCGGTTGAATAGCGCGGTCAGCACAGGAGACAACACGCCCGCTGCCAGACTCATCAACAGTTTACTAAACACATTGAAGAAACTTAGGTAGGTACTATTAGAACGTAAATGAAATGATGTAAGTAAGTATAAGTATTTATAGTGATACGGATCCGGATGGTATCACTCTCATTACGCATTCGATATTTAACCGATTAAGTCAAGTGCCCCATGGGGGATGCTCCACCTCTTTTTAGCAAAACGGTCCTTAGTATGAAGTTTGAATTGCGCTACCTCAGTATGACGTCACAGTCACAATACATCGTGTCACAGACCTTTTACCTAATGGACATGAAATCGGTACAAATTTGTAAGCGAAAAAATCTGTCAACGATGACCACATAGAGACGAAGCGGGGGACAGGGGTGCCGTATTAAAGAGATGCGTCCATGTCGATATTATCTCTAGATTACACGTGTCGCGAAGCAATTTTGCGGTCATGTGCAAAATGACAAGGGCAGACACGGGCGCCCTCCTGTTAGGTACAGGTCTGCGGTCTACAGTTTTCATACAATTTTGACAGTCGTAAGTTCTAACTCACGCAGAGTTCGTGTTCAATGACTATCGGTCTTCGCTTCGAGGAGTGAAGAGAGATGATACGGGTATCTTTAAGAGATTACAAAAGTCTATTTTTTTTTTCGCTTTTTTATTAGTTTATCATATTCATTCATATACTCGTAGGTAAGTACTTATATTAAGTGGCCTACGCTAAAGTCAATTGATGGCGGGTTTTTTAAAATCTTGATTGTACGTACTCGTAATAAAAAACACACATGAAATTAAAAATTGCAACTTTTTATTTAGTTTTTTATGATCTTATTATTTAAGTACCTAAGTATACATTTAGGTATTTATCCATATGCCTCCTCGTTCAAAAACCAGGCACCCCGTCTGGAATCCCTGAAAATAAAAATAAAACAATAAATGAATTAGTCAAATTCTAATCGAATTCATTAGCTTTACAGTACAGACCCCGGAAGCTAAGTTGACGCAAAATGGCGGTGAAATTGTAAACAAAATGTACAATTGTACCGTTGAAGTCACATATAGTGTGACACTTTACTTTCTATTATCAAATTCTGCCTTTATGCCGTTATTTTGGGTTAACTTAGCTGCCGGGAATTATCTAACTTATCTAAAGGCACACACACTCGCCCTCTCTCTCTCTCTCTCCCACACACACACACACACTAACACATTACACAGCAGCGGAAAGATAGCGACAACCAGCAGCCCCCTTACATTTAACTCTTATAGCAGTATTACTTTCATAATACTTTGTTACTTCGTACAATGACGACCTTAAAGTAAGCTCGTTAAGGTCGACATTGTACGAAGTAACAAAGTATTATGAAAGTAATACTGCTATAAGAGTTAAATGTAAGGGGGCTGTGATTGTAATGAAACTTTATGAAGCCCTATGAAAGATTATTAGGGCGAGTATTCATAAACGTGATTTAAAGTTACTCCGCCGTTTAGGCTCTGTCCCTCTCTATCTTAACCTTTTTTTAACAAAGTCAACACGATTTAATGGAAGTGAGATTTAACTAGGTTTATGAATAACAGCATATATAAACAGACTAAACGCCGCGCGGTTGCCGCTCCCTTATTATTATTTATTTATTTTATTAATGGACTCGACAGTTCGCCATTTGCTAATGTCATGTTACAGAAAATTCAATATAGGTACTTATAATAGTCTTCTAGCTTCCTCCAGAGGAGTCAGAGTAGTGTCTTCACCCTGGGTATCCGCGTCTTCTTGTCTTCATCCATAGAGGAGTCGCCGTAGCGTCATCACTCTGGACGAAGCAGCTCGACAGTCACGTTCACTACCGAGCTTGTAGCGGGACTCTTGATAAAAGCTTGAAACTTCAGATCTTGCTCAAATTATCCAATAAATTCACCAAACTGTCGTTCGCGAACATTTTTTGATTAATTTAACGTGCTTTTAAACAAAAAATAACCACTGACTAACTTAACGTGATCATTATTCACTAAATACCACGGAAACTATTTAAGTGGAATTTTCACAAAAAAAGTAGCTAATGTCGTTTCGCGTGCTTAACAAGGAATCTACAACCGCTGTCGTTGCCTTTCCGCTCTTTTCTTAAATGTGTTTCAGGCTTTAATTTACAGCTATAGGAGCTCATCGAAGATTTTTTTTTACTTTGCATATTAGGCTATCAAAAAATTATCAAATGGGTTTTTTTCAGCAGTCGGTGTTTTTTTTTAAATTATTTCTGCTTGTTTATTACTAGAAGAGATAGATAAATTCGTTCAAATGGCTTGTGTTATCTAAGGCACGTATTCATAAACGTAATTTAAAGTTACGCCACCGTTTAGGCCCCCAGTACCTTTCTATCTTAACCTGTTTTAATGAAGTGTAAAAGGGATAGCAACACGATTTAAGGGAAGCGAGGTATAACTAGGTTTATGAATAACAGCATAAATGATAAAGAGACGACCGTGCAATTCGGTCGTACCTAATGAAAAGATTTAAATCGTTAGAAAGAGGGGTTTTCAAAGTGACAGTTCTAAGGAAAAAAACAAGCTTTTTAAACTTAAAAAGCTTGTTTTTTTCCGTTGCACCGAAGTGTGATATAATCCTAAAAAAAACAGCACCATGAATAAAATTTCAATGTGAGCTGAATGATTTATTATTATTGATTTGTTTGTGTAATTTATACCACACAGTACAAATTGATACTAGGTATGAAATACGAAAAGCCCAAGTTACAAGCAATAACAACGCATTTAATGTTGACATCAGACCAGTCAGTGCCATCTACCGGGGCTATCGTTACTTTCTTTTCTTCTTTTAAATGTAACTGTGAACCCCCCTCCCATAGACTGATAGTCTACATACATCACGACTAAATCTGACGATTTAAATCTTTGGTCGTAATTATTGAATTGACTGATGATGAATGTTTATTGAAGTTTTAACTTACCGGCTCCGCCGGGAAGCCCGGAATCTGTAAAGATATTTATTTTGATTTACATACCTGCAGGGTAATTTTAATAACTTAGGTGGAATTTAAAAGAAAAACGACCATCATAGATATAAATTGGCGACCCCAATCTTAAAAAAATATCTTCTAACATAATAAATTTTATAAATTAACTATTGTTTTAATACTTTTAATACACCTATTCGTATAATTATTATTTATTAAATTTTAACCAATTCGTATAATAATAACTATATATACCTCATAATGAAAAAATAATAATAAAAAGCTATACAGGGTGGAAACGATAAGAGATCGCTCTCGATTATTTCTAAACTATATAAGATATCAGAAAACTGATCACTGACCCTGAAAGTGCTTCAGGAACTCTATCAAATGGTATCAATAATAGTTTATAAAAAGGATCTATCCGAAAATCGATGTTTCTGAGATATTTTATCATTGTTAATAACCAGATTAGTATTGTATCAGTATCAATAACCCAATTCTCGATTTTAGAAAGTAAAGCGCATTAAAAGATCGTGTACAAGATGGAAGGTTAAGATGGGTTATATTTTTTTAGGTAAATAGTAGAAACATTTTTAATTTTCATAGAATTTGGTTTTAGAAGCGGGTATAACATAATCGCTTTTGTCGGCCAGGCGCCGCGCCGCCGCCGCCGCCGGCCCGGGGTGGCCCGGTAGCCGAGACCGTGCACACCTATCTAGCTTGACCACAGCTTGACTTACTAGCTTGTCGACAGCCATAAGTGTGTCCGGATTGTCAGTTTTTCTATGAGGGCTAACTCTACTAAAATAAAACGTCTGCAAAAAGTATATAACAATCTTGGGGTGTCTATTTAGGGACTGACGAATACCGAAAAACGATTAAGCAAACTTCGCTCAACAGAAAAAAAAGTCGCATCATACCCTTTCCATGTCTTTAAAAATAAAAAATATGTCTAAACTGAAATAGTTATTCGTACAAAATATATATCAAAATGTAGGATTTTACAAATACAAGAGCTTGGTTTAAAAAAATCTGCTTTTTATTGGCGTATTTTTATTTCCTTGCCAAAAATCATTCAAAATTCATAAAAATGCAAATATGGAGGCACTGTACAGTGTTCTTCTGTGCATTTTCTGTCTCACGCTTGAGTTTGACAGATGGTAGCGCCTTAAAGGTATAACCCATTTAATAAAATTCACTTACCGTCTATGGGCAGCACTATACCACTCTTACTGGCATCTGTAAACCAAACAAATATGCGACATTAGAAAAGATCCAGTTCCTCGGTTTTTTCGAAGGAGAACTTAGGTAGTTAGGAAGGAAGATTCACGAAGACAGAGAAAAGTCAGGGGCATCAATAAGGATTGAGGAGTAGAGATTTTGTCAAAAACTACTGGACTGAAATTAATAATACCTACTTTTACAGTTAGGTAAGTACACAGTTTTAACTTTTATCTATCTAACTGAAAGAATTCTTGCAATAGGTCAAGTAAGATAGGTTTTGAGAAAATCTCAGCCTTAAAACTCACAAAAGAGGAACAAAGGAACAAATTTACATACATACATAGACTGCTAAACACATAACCCTTCCTTGCTGCGCAGTCAGGTAAAAAGAGACAGAGCATACCCCCACCACGACCTCCCTCAACTAATAGTTTTCTCTTCAGCATGTAGGTAGGTATGTGAGTTAAATTCATGCAATAATTTTTTTGTCAAGATTAGTCGCTATTGAATGATAAATGGAGAAAAATTTGCATCACGACCGGGATTCGAACCAGGGACCTCGCTATTCCGTGGCACGCTCTATTCCAATTCCAACGAAGCCACCGTGAGTGATGTCGTCGAATTTGTTCTCCATATTCGTCTTAGTCATCTATCGTCGCTACCTTCCATAACATTGAGAAGAAAATTGTGCAATTACTCAAATCATGATTTGACTAACATTGCAGTTAGAAATCATGATTCTAATTGATAACGCGTTCCTTTTTTATATGTTTTGATTATTTTCTTGCACATTTCGCTATGCGAAACTAAAATCTATATATGATCGCTAATTAATAATAGTCGCTATTTGGCAATGGACACATTCTCATTTTGTCCAATTCGCAATTCGACAAAATCTGACGAGTGTGAGTTTATCCCTCCTTTTATTGGATAGTTGCTTACCGGTCACTATGCCTTGTGCCTGAAACAGAAAAATATAGAATTAACATATGTACTTACTAGGTGAGATACTCGCCTTATAGGCTGAAACACATTAAACAGACAGACCAGTGCCATATTTATGTATGGGCAAATTGGGCCATGCCATGGCCCAGGGGCGACCAAGTTATACATGGAGACAACGCAATGGGAGACATACAACTCTCGCCAAGAAAACAACAACGTGTAACCAAAGGCGGATTAAATGTCGCCAGCGCCCCCTAGGCTAGCACCTCATCGGCGCCCCTCGGTTTTTATGTCTTAGGTATCGACTTCTGTTATGGAATCTGGCGATGTAGGTGTAATGAAGTAGACGGGGCGCTCTTAGGAAGCTCTAAAGGTGAATTAAGAATTACAAAAAACACTGAAAACGACATAATACCTATTAACGAATTCGTGACAATGCCTGGCGTGAAAACGCAGGTTTTACCAGAGTCCGAATCTAGCTTTATACTTATTATGACTTTTTTATTTTATGTAAGTACTAAGTAGGTACTTATTTTGGGTTTTCGTCAACTAAACGCCTTCCGTGCGCGCCCCTTTGTGACCTAACGCCCCTATAGGCACCGCCTAGCTTGCCTTTAGGATAATCCGCGACTGCGTGTGAACCATTTCTACCCAAATAATGTGCATCCAAGCGAGCGTGTGTTTATAACTAAACAATGTTACATAAATACTTATTGGGGTTTTTTCTATAATTTATGGAAAATATGTAAAGAAAACTATCAGTGGGTGCGGGGAGGCTCTGACCCTAAATAGGTACGCCACTGAGACAGACATACGGACGACAACAAAGTGATCCTATAAGGGTTCCTCTTTCCTCATACGGTACCCTAAAAAGCTACGTAAAGGCAGCGGCAGTAGTTGTATAAAATGAAATTATGAATAAAAAGACTTACCACATTAGCAAAAATCAGCATCGCAGCCAAGAACAAAAGCAAGAAAGCTTTGAACATTTTTGTTTTTAGTAAGTGGCGAATCTTACGTAGGAAACTTAGGTAGGTAAGTATTTTTTTCTAACGCGCACCCACTTATATATAGCAATTTTGCACCTGAGTACACAAACATGGATATTTTCGTAATACGTACCTACCCCATAGAATTTCAAAGAATAACACGCAATTAAATTTACATTGTTATCATTCTAATAAATAGGAAATATTATTCGTCCAAGGTTAGGTACAGTAAGATATCTCACTATAGTCCGTCAACGTCGTGCTTGCCGCTCCCACGGGCGTGACAGGGGTTGTCGGGGACGAGGTAACCTACACACAGACGTGCGCGTGCTCCCCACACATCCCGGGGCTGCCCCGCCGAGACCGTATTCCCTCGCCCCCGCCATGCCTGTACCCCGTGGGAGCGGCAAGCACGACGTTGACGGACTAGATATAATGAGAGAAATGAGCTTATGCGCCAGAGAACGAAAGTAGTTGACATTACTCATAGGATCAGCAAGAAGTGGCAGTGGGCTGGCCACATCAGTAGGTACCTAGTATTTAATAGAACCAATAAATAGAGACGTGCTCTCGAATGGAGGCCACGATTGGGTAGGAACCTAAACGTAGTGTTCCTAGACCGAATGGATTGGATTTAAAGTCACTTTCTAATTCCATATTCTTTATTAAAGTAATATACATTTTGCTCTTTGCACGTCATAATTTAATTGAAAAAGAACCTTCAAATCTTCGTACATTTGAAGGTTCTTTTTACATAATTTTTCCGATTTTATAATCCAACCTGTATAGTTACAATACGAAGTAAAATAAATAATACAATTATCATTAAGTACCTACGGACAACAGCAGATCAATGGTAACACTTGTAGTACGATTTTAAATGTTACGACGCAGATAATAAGAACGATCCAAAGTCCAAAGTGTTACACTTGATCTGCTGTTAGCTGTACATTATTCACCTTGAAACCAGAAAAATAGTAATTACACGAATAGGTATAAGTGTAATTATTATCCAATTGTTCTATTATTTGCACAAATGCTGAAATTTTCCTTTGAAGATACGAAAATAAAATGTTACCTATATTCAGTGTTGTTAAGCAATTGACGTCATTGGAAGTTAAAACCATGTGTTTTCTAAACACAATGAAGAAACACACTATTAGATTAGAACACAAATGAAAGTACTTATAAGTTGTTTTGTTAATACGACTGTTGTACGCAAAGTTTTTTGGTAAAACTCTCCAATGTTGATTGGGCTACTAAAATATTAGCTTCATTCATTTTTAGGCAAGTTCGCTATTCATTTGTTTTTATGTTGATGATAATTAATTAAAGTTATTGAATTACATTTTGATTATCATTTAAGTATTTCCTGAATGAACAGTCGAAGACAGAGATAAGTATACAGGGGGCCTCAATAAGGTTGAGATTTTCTCAAAAACTACTGGACCGAATTTAAGTATTCTTTTACAGTTACATAGTTTTAACTTTTACCTATCAAACAGTGAAAGAATTTTTGCAATAGGTCAAGTAGTTTTTGAGAAAATCTCAACCTTAAAAACTCTCCTGTACACCTTTCTCTGTGTTCCACCGTACATATGGCGGAAGTGTGTGTAGAAACACACAAATGTATCACTATAAATATTTGATATCCATATGGCTGCATTCAGAATATCAGCCCAAATTTGTTATTATGGTTGAAATTCTGAATGCAACAACATCGTTATCCGTATCATGATATGTATGTGTAGAGTCCGTCAAAGAAACAAAATTCCAATGGTTGTATTCGCTTGGGTCCAGAGATTGTCCATCATCAGGGTCGGAAGCGAGAACCTGAGAAAAAATAACAGTGTCATAAACATAAACAAAAAAGACATTGCCACATTTCAATGGAGCTTTGCCCCACCTACAAAACTACGTGACCATTTAAGCTGTAGGTACCTATCATTTTGTTGGGGACTTATTACAAGTTTCATATTGCATAATCATAATCAGTATCATTTTCTACTACTCTCGCAACAGAAGAATAACAAAAACAATGAATAAATCGCTTCGATTTCTTACTATTTTCTGAATTATTAATTAAGCTGCTTTTTTCGAATCGCAACTTGTACAAAACTTTATTTTAAACCAATAATTTTAATAAAAAACGGAGATATTTTTACATTTATTCGTTATCTAGTACAACTTGCGGTTGATTGTGGGGCAGAATCTGGCATTGTCATTTATTATTATGGTTGAAATTCTGAATGCAACAACATAGTTATAACTCGCGTTGTCAACATACACAGGGTTGTTATGGTAGTTAAGAGTTGTGCCAATCGATATTTATGGCGGTAGACGTCTCTGCGCCCGGGTACCCCTTGCGTACCTGGTAAAGACAGCCCTGTCAAGGCTCACTGCGACCTCAAAGGTCTATAATGAGATATATGTTAAGGTTAAAAAAGGTGTTAAGGTGCAAATTATATATGAATAAATAAATAAATAAATAAATAAATAAATATGAGTTACACCGAGTTTTCGTACCTTGTTCCCAAGGCCAAAAGACTTTGGCCTTGGGAACAAGGGTCTTGGGGCCTTTGTCCAGTAGTGGGACATTACAGGCTATTAAATAGACATTAAATAGGTACTTTACCTTAGGCACCATCTGTGGGTGACAGCACATTTATAGCCTCCTTATTAAGTACATTATTTCCAACTAGAAAGAAATACATCGTCAATTTAATAGTTGTACAGTCGATTTCTATTAGACATTCATTTATTTTAATTCTAAATGTCATAGAACAAAGTTCAGTTATCGATAGGTACCTCCCTTCGGTCTACCTCCACTTAATACAACGTATTACGTTGCTAGCGTAATAGATATAAATACAGAGAAAGATACCACTTCAATGAAACTTACCCTCGTTTAATACCGGCAAAACATTTTCTGATCCTGATTTACTATCTCCTGGCCCAGTATTTCCTGAGTTTGATCCATCTCCTGGCTTCGACCCACCATCTTTTGAGTCTGACTCACCATCTTTTGAGTCTGACCCACCGTCTTTTGAGTCTGACCCACCATCTTTTGAGTCTGACCCACCATCTTTTGAGTCTGACCCACCATCTTTTGAGTCTGACCCACCATCATTTGGGTCTGACCCATCATTGCCGTCATTTTTGTCACATGTGGGTGCCGGAGTCGGGTCTGGTTCGGATTCACAGTCTTTAGCGGACGTCTACAACAAAATCGTTCAAGTTTAAAAGGTTGTAGGCGGGAGTTTCATTCAGACTGAAATTTTAGAGCATTGGGCTCTGATTGGGCTACTAAAATATTAATTTCATTCCTTTTTAGGCAAGTTCGCTATTCACTTGTTTTTATGTTGATGATAATTAATTAAAGTTATTGAATTACATTTTGATTATCATTTAAGTATTTCTTAAATGAACAGTCGAAGACAAAGATAAGTATACAGGGGGCCTCAATAAGGTTGAGATTTTCTCAAAAACTATTGGATCGATTTTAATAATTCTTTTACAGTTAAGTACATAGTTTTAACTTTTATCTATCAAACGGTGAAAGAATTTTTGCAATAAGGCAAGTAGTTTATGAGAAAATCTCAACCCTAAAAACTCTCCCGTACACCTTTCTCTGTGTTCCACCGTACCACGGTTAACAGAAAATAATATTTACAATGGTAACCATCAACGTAATTGAACAACGTCAAACAGTAATTGTCACAGTAGCATCAATGGTACTGTCTAATACAAATCAAACCAGATCAAGTGTAACACTTTGGACTTTGGACCGTTCTTATTATCTGCGTCGTAAGAGTTAGAATCGTACTGCAAGTGTTACCATGGATCAGCTGTTGCCCGTATCACGGCAAAGGATAGCTTTGCCTAGCTCGAAGAGATCGTAGTCCAGTTGCGAGTAGGTACACGTTGAACACAGACGTACAAGTTAGGCAACGTTGAGCGAGTTCAGTATCTGGATGGGTGACCGTTAGTGACATTTTCATCTGAAACCCTCCGAGCACCCTCTTGGTCCCGGCTGTTGTCGTTCGGAAGCAGTATTTTGTAGTCAGGGGACTACGGGCGACCTTTTTGCTTCGAGCACATTATGCCGGGCCGCAGCGTGTCGGGGCGGAGCGCAAAAATCCGCTCGAATCGCTTTAATACAATTTGTATGAACTATCGCACACTGTGTCGGGCCGCAGCGGCTCGCATTATTGCGAGGCGGATTTGCGTCCGTGCGATGAGGCTCGCCCCGCTGCGCCACGACAGTGTGATATAGCAAGCGGATTGGAGTGCACATGGAGGGTTCATTTTACGATATCTGGCAGTACACTGTACTCGAAATCCGTTAATGCGCTGCAACCCGGCCGGTCATTAATGTGCTAAGTAAGCATTTTGCGCTGCGCTGCGGCCTGCCCCGACACGCTGCGGCCCGGCATAATATGCTCGAACCTTAATAACTCTGACAAATACCTAGGTTTGGTCACTAAACCCATACGATAAAAGGAAAAAAAACAGTTTATATGGGAGAGGAAGAGACGGGAGACCTATGCCTATCAGTGGGTTGATTTAATATAGGTTAATAAAAATACTTACATAGCTCAATGTAAACAGTACAGTGACAAATAGCACAAGTACGATTTTCGCCATTTTGCTAGGATTTGCCAAGTGCGACTTCTTGCAGATGCAGATAATGCAGGTATCATCAGATGCACCAGTATTTATACTTAAATTTTGCAATATGTATTGAACTAATATATTTATAGGTACCTACTTAAATTCCATCTGAGTACATACAAGGTAGACTGGGGTGTGATGATCGAAATGCAAATATAGTACCTAGGTATCGGTGTTAAGGGCCTTCCATGAGCCAACTAGCTAACTTGAAAAAATAATTAATAATAACTATTGATTAGTTCATCATCTGCAAATATAAGTTTGTAATAAGAAAAAATTGGGGAAGATTTAAATTTTCGGATTTTTTCCTTTACTTGTGCTATTTATAAGACCTAGCTTTTTGACAAATTTCATGATTCCAGGTCAAAGGGGAGGACCCTATAGGTTTTCAGTTCTAGTAGATTGTTAAGAGTACACTATGTACTTCACTGTAAAGATTTTTAAAAGCAATCAAGTATTTTTTGAGAATATCGCAACCTTATTGAGGTCTCCTGGATACTTATCTCGGGTAATGGACCGTCCATAGTCCAATTTGGCCGAGTATACTTTAAGTAAACGACTAATAATGCAAGTTACAGAATGGATGACGCTTTTGTTTCCATGCTAATTATAAAAGTTCATTGCATTCTATGGTATTATGATAGTGACATTGTTTGTCAGCGCTTTTTATACTACATTTTGTTACCCTATGCCCAATTTAGCTAAGTACAAGAGATTAATTTAGAGTAGACTATTCCTATGTTTAACATAATAAGTGGCTCATAGGCCAGTTCAGAGTACACGTTTAAACGATCGTACAAGTTAAGCAACGTTGGACGAGGTCAGGACCTGGATGGGTGACCGCTAGTGACACTTTCATCCGAGCCCCTCCGTGCCTCGGAAAGTACGTTAAGCAATTGGTCCCGGTTGTTGTCGCTTGACAGCAGTCGTTAGGCCACGTCAAAGGCCGGTCTGAATAACTTTGACCTACCTACCTAACAAAAGAAATAATTAAAAAAGAAACTTGTAGTCTAACATAGAGATAAATAAATAGGTAGGTAAGTATCATAAAATAAACCTTGAAATTTATTTATTTTATTTTTTGACCTAGTTTTAACCAGTGTGTATTCCAAACTAAAAGTGTGTATTTAAAAATAAAAGAATTTGTACAGTCGATCAAGTAAATCTCAACCTTAGGCAGTTGTCCCACCGCCAGCGAGTACATCTCGGCTATGAACGCTCCGCGATGATCTATGGAAATATGTCGCCGAGCGATTATCGCTGTCTCTTTTGTTTACACGGAATGTGCTATTTTGTTGTAGGTACGTACCTTTCGCGAAAAAATAGCCATGATTTACTCGCTTACTCGCCGGCGGTGGACAACTGCCTTAATGAGGGCTGTATATGTATACCCTCTTGTTAAATAAAATATTTTTATACACTGGGGGACAGACAGGAATAAAAAATTCGATCTGTCCCCCTATTGCCGACGGGGGGACAGAATAGGAGGACAGAAAGGAATGATCCTGTTTTCCACTGTACATTATAGTGTGCTTAACTTAGGATTCTCTACCAGCAAACCATGCTTATTAAGATTAGACGTAAGTAATTTAAAGCGCTCAAACGCTGAAATATGTTATTAACACATTAATAAACAACCTACAGATAGCATTTGCATAGATGTTGCAGTCTTTTATAATATAATTGAATGTCGTGTCATTAACAATGACTATTTGTTAATATCACATTAGATACAGATAATATGGTACCCTTTTGGACACTCTGGGCATATATTTTTATTTATTTATAACCAACCAATAACATACTTACATAAATAAAAAAATTATATAAAAATGTACCCTTTTGACTCATTCAAATGTCACAAAGGGTACCATTACGCTTCTCTTCATCCAGGGGAGTCGCCATAGCGTCGTCACCCTGGGTATCCGCGTCTTCTTGTCTTCATCCAGTGGACAGTCTAACAGTTGCAACTCGTTTTGGACTTGTAGTAATAAAAGTGACTTAAAGTTATGGTTTGAAGGCTTTTTGCCAGATTTCCCCATACAAAATTGGTGGTACAGCAACGCCATCGTTTAGCCAATATGATGGAAGTCGCGGTCACCCCACAGTACATTTTGTTAATAAATGAAAAAACATTATACACTTTTACCAGATATTTTATTTATATCAATAAAACAACAAGATATCTGAAACGGAGTATTAGGAATGTATACGTAAATATAGAATAAACTATGTTTTATTTAAGTAATTCATACATTAAACGCTTCGTAAATTACATATAATATCTGAATAACATTATAATAACAATTCATAACCATTTCTTAAATTATTATTATGATTTAAATTATTACTACATCTACCGTATGACTTTCGTTAATTCTAGTAGATAAAGAAAAAATGTATGAGATTGATAGTTTTTCGTTATAAATATCAATCCCGTACATTTGTATTCTATTAGCATTAACGAAATTCCAAGTGGCTAAGGGGCTGATGACTGATGTCCGTTTCGGGAATACTCTCATATAAAATTATTTCGTAATAACTATAATAATAAACCTTAGCTCGCTGTAATAAACTCCTGCTTATCATCCTACTACCAAATTAAAATATAAAGTTTTCCGGAATAGAGGTTCTGTTAATCTTGGACCGAGGCAACTATATTACAACGGATTTTTTTTTGTATGAACATACATATAGAATATAAAAATCAAATGTATTCCGCAATCTAAACTTTAAGGCGCGTATTCATAAACGTGGTTTAAAGTATATATAGTGGTGGCCCGTTTAGGCTCTCTGTTCCTTTCTATCTTACCCTTTTTTAACGAAGTGTGGAAGGGATAGCAACACGATTAGGGAAGTGAGGTTTAACTAAGTTTATGAATATCAGTATAAGAGCATGAGATAAATATTTTTTTAATACAAAAAGCTTTACACAGTATCACAATTGGCGGTCCAAATATCAAGGACTATCAAGCCTTTAGATCCAAAGAACAATATACTTTATATTCTGATTTGATAGTGGCATTATATGTGTACGAATTCGGTTTACAAATCGCGAAATAAATATAATATAAATGAGGGAAATTTAAAATTCACGGTAACTGTAATTAAGGTTACAATAAAATTACTTTAAGTACATAAACCAATTGTCCGAAACCGCCATTACCATCGATCACATTTTATTTATATATTAGAGTAAGATGTGGAGAGGTCACCTAACAATTAAATTATTCGTATTTATCACAGACCACTTACCCCATAGACCTGTAACAGGAGGCCCGTGTCTGCCCGCACATGAGCGCAAAATTGGTTCGCGACACCTAGAGATATTATCGACATGGACGCATCTCTTTAATACAGCACCCCTGTCCCCCGCTTCGTCTCTATGCGCTCATCGTTGACATAATTTTTCGCTTGTCAACTTGACAAAGGTCCATTGAAATGTGGCAATGTCATTTGCCATTGCCACATTTCAATGGACCTTTGTCCCACCTTCAAAACTACGTGACGATTGAAGCTGTACTTATCATTTTGTTGGGGACTTATTAAGTGTCATATTGCATAATCATAATCAGTAGGAGTTGCGAGAGCAGTAGAAAATTATAACAAAGACAGACAATGAATAATTCGTTTCGATTTCTTACTATTTTCTTAATTCTTAATTAAGCTGTTTTTCGACTCGCTTGATGTACAAAACTTTATTTTAAACCAATAAGTTTAATAAAAAATCGAGATAATTTTACATTTTTTCGTTATCTTATTCATCATGCGGTTGATGGTGGGGCAGAATCTGGCATTGTCATTTGTACCGATTTCATGTCTATGGGGTAAGTGGTCTGTGGTATTTATTATTTGATCATTACCAAAGTCTTGTAATCACAATTTATATGGAGTAGCCCTCTCCAACCTCTCCGTAACAACATAGAACTACTTTCTTTGACTATTAACACAGGGTAACCTTGTATGCTCGGGGTGACCTTCTTGAGGTATAAATTGACGTTGCTATCTGTTTATAAGGTCACCTCGAGTGCATTTAGCAGTCATTTAAATTTGACCTTGTGTAATTGTTCAGAAAACTTTAGGTATAGTTGAGACGTCATCATTACAGTATAATTTTTTTTAAATATAGATTTTTTCTTGTCTCGGAACTTGTATTTCTGTATTGTGATTTTTGTATTGTTGTCTTTTTTTGTACAATAAAGTAGGCATATTGAATAGATATAACTTGTTGACAATAAATCTGTAATTGTTTTTCCAATATTTCAATGAACATATATTGAATGGTTAAAGTACACTTCATCCATTTAAAAGATAATTATTTTGCCAAATTAGTGAGATTTGACATAGTATTCGTGATGAGAGCTTGGTGACGGAGTAGTTAGAATACTGGCCTTTCGTTACTGAGGTCCGGATTCGATCCCCAGGCCAAAGAATATGATATGTATTTACCCAAACCGACCATGTACAGTCGACAGCAGATCAACGGTAACACTTTGAACTTTGGACAGTTCTTATTATTTGCGTCGTAAGACTTGAAATCGTACTGAAAGTGTTACCGTTGATCTGCTATCGACTGTTTTACTGAAAATTCACGATGACATGATTCACGAATGACTCCCCAAAAAAGTTAAGAAAAATTTATCCTTGTGTAAAATATTGTAAAACGTTGTAGTGTATGAAAGAGAGGCCTCAATAAGTCGTTACTGTATATAAAAGGTGAGTAGATTCACTACCAAATTTCTAATAGACGAAACAACAGTTAAAAATTTAACAACATCAATAATAAACAACATATTAGCTAACTAATTATAGTACAGTGATACTAATTAGTATAATATTAATTACTAGCTGTACCCCGCAACTTCGTTTGCGTAGAGAAGGAGGATGGAGGAGATCAGGAGGCAGATCTTCCTCTCTGGATCCTTGTTTCCACATCACATACCGCCAAGGCTTATAGCCTATGAGCTGTCCGGATATTTCAGCTATCTCCTAGTGAAACTCCCATCAAAATCCCTTTAGTAGTTATGGCGCGATACTTGCACAAAGTCACAGACAGACAAAAATTCTAAAAATTAGTGATTTGGCATCAGTATCGATCCTAAAACACAACAATTATTCTTTTCAAAAAATATCCAATGTACAGACACAACTTTTTTACAGTCTTATTATATGTATAGACTGATATTTACTGTAGCAAGGTGCAGACAATATCGAACCGTGAAGTGGTCACTTGACAATTCTCCTGACAGTACAATAGACTTCAAATAAAATTATACAGGGACCTTAAGATTGCAATATTCTCAAAAACTATTTGAGTAATTATTTTAAAAATTAGTCGACTACTTTTTGAGGAAATCGCAACCCTAATGACTTTCCTGTACACTTTCTTTTTCGACTGTACCGGTATATAGATTTGTATGAGGCATAAATTGTATTCGAAAAAAACAAGATTATTTATTTATTTCTTACGTTATCAATACTGAATACCGCTTACTATAATACCATTTCCAAAGTCTTTTTATAAAGTTTTGATATTTTCTTGTATATGCGCTATGTGAAACGAAAATCTAAATGATTCGAACCAGGGACATCGCCATTCCGTGGCACGCTCTATTCCAACAGAGCCACCGTGTCTCGTACCCAGGTCGGCGAATTCCTTGTCCATATTCGTCTTAGGGACGGTAGCGACATCTATCGAGTAATGGTCTAACATTGCAGTTAGAAAACCTGTTTTTAATTTATGACGCGACCTGTTTATAAAGATAAACAATCACCTTAGTACGGTATCTGGTTCTGATAATACTGAATCATATCATATGTCCTAGTTCTGAAATTGAGGAATGAATTTCTGATGACAGCGAGCATGAACGCCGCTGCCTCTTTCTCTGTCGAGTTGGGCGCGAAGCGGGTGCGAAGGAGACGGATGGTCTGCCCTCGGAAGCAAGGTAGACCTGTGTCGAGCATCAGCGATACCATTGATATTATTGCTTCTTGATATGGTCTGGAAAGAAAATAAGAATTATTAATAAGTCGTAGTTAGGAAAAAAATATTTATATGTTCACAGATATGAACTCTTCCTATTGGTGGGGTTTGTATGCCAGTTGCGAGTACACGTTGAAAACGATCGTACAAGTTAAACAACGTTGGACGAGGTCGCTACCTGAATGGGTGACCGCTAGTGACACTTTCATCTGAGCCCCTTCGTGCCTCGGGGCGCACGTTAAGCAGTTGGTCGCGGTTGTTGTCGCTTGACATCAGTCGTTAGGCCACGTCGAAGGCCTACGGGCGGCCTGAATAACTTTGACAAATAGGTTTGGTCACTAAACCACACGAGAAAAGAAGAATTGGTGGGGTGAGAAATCTCACGTAATTTCACATTCAACATAATACTTGGTACCATTGTGCGTTTTTCCGCTTGCCTTGAAACGCACTATAGATTGCGATATTTTTTTTAAAAATGGCTCGTGGTGGAGAGAAGACCTTCTCAATATATTTAATACTAGCATCCCGTCTTGGCTTCGTACGGGTCATAAATATAGTCCATGTTACTCCATTCTTTAAAAATTTACGTACATCTACCAAGTGCTCTCAAAACGCTGAAGAAAAACATCGTGATGAAACCTGCCTGCAAAAAATCTACGACATGTTAAATTCGCCAATCCGAAGTGGGCCCGCGTGGTGGATCATAGCCCGAGCTCTCTCGATGTAAGGGATGGTCTGTGCCCGAGCAGTGGATACATATAAATAGACTGATGGTGAATATTGACCTGACAGCGAGGAACGCCTGCACGCACAGCTCGCAGAACCACCTGAACGGCGGCGCCTCCATCTTGCCGCCCATGATCATCACCATCTCGTCCGTCAGCTTGATGTCCGGCTCAAAGCCGAGGTTGCCGCCGGGCGAGGACTCGAACATAAAACCGAAATCTGGAAACAAGTCAAATGTTAGCTGAAACTAAATGTCCCATACAGTCGAAGACAGATATAAGTATACAGGGGGCCTCAATAAGGTTGAGATTCTCTCAAAAACTACTGGACCGAATTTAATAATTATTTTACAGTTACATAGTTTCAACTTTTATCTATCTAACAGTGAAAGAATTTTTGCAATAGGTCAAGTAGTTTTTGAGATAATTTGAACCTTAAAAACTCTCCTGTACACCTTTCTCTGTTTTCGACGGTACCTGGGTACAGTCGAAAGCACAACAAGAGTAACAACGGACCGTTTTTATTATCTGCGTCGTAAGAGTTGAAATCGTACTCCATAACTCTGTGTACCTACCTACTAAAAAGTGAAAAACTCTACTATCTATTTGCAATAAAAGATAACCCTATAGTGACTTAACACAAGCAAAATGTATGGAATTTTCATGGGTTAAGTCCCAACTCTAGTTTTATCATAGTTTCAGATTTCCCCATACTAATCCATCAAAATTCGCCAACCTGTATAAGTGCTGGTCTCCCTGAGTAGGTATTCTTCTTACCTATATGTATGAGGTGTCCGTCCACGTCGAGCATAATGTTGCCGTTGTGTCGGTCCTTGATCTGCAGCAGGAACCCGATCACGCTGTACGCAGCCATTGACGTCACGAAACACCGCCTCGCAGCCTGACGTGTACAAATAATTAAACTATTACTAAAACGGACTACTTTTTAGGGTTCCGTAGTGAAAAAGTAGAGGAAAAACGGAACCTTTATTATAGGATCATTTTGTTCAGAAACGCGTGGACGGATCAATTTAAAATTAATACCCAATACTCAGGTCTGCAACCTCATGCAGTCGTTAAAAAATCAAACTTCTACGTCAACCCAATCAAAAGATTGATAATAAATTAATGTCTCATACAAATCGATCAGCTGACCGGACCGAAATGTATGAAAAGTCAAAAAATTAAATTCGCGATAATCGAAAAGTCGTAGACCAAAAGTTGTTCAGTTACTGATACTGAACACCCTCCCTTCGGCTTCATATACCATTTACGTTACACCCTGTATACTCCGGAAAAATGATACATCTCCTTTCGTCAAACTATCCAAAGAGTAATCAAGACGGTGGCAATACCTGGAACTCCCTGGTGCTCTCGTCTCCGTATTTCTTGATGAAATACTCGTACATGCCGATGTCCGTCTGCCTGCCCAGCTGGTCTCGGGACTTGGCGTTTGGCACACACTCTATCACACCACACTGCAAACACATTACACATCTAGGCGCGTATTCATAAGCGTAATTTAAAGTTACGCCACCGTTTAGGTCCCTTTCTATCTTAACCTTTTTTAAGGGAGTGTGAAAGAGATAGCAACACGATTTAAGAGAAGTGAGATTTAACTAGGTTTATGAATAACAGCAATAGTGGCGATTACTTATTAGGCGATTTTTTAATAATTCAATTCCCAATCAAACCATTACAATTCTAAAATTTAAAGTGTTGATTTCTCGTTACTCAATTACGCCGCAACCGATCGATGAATCCTTTTATTAGCACTTTACGCTTATAAATACTTATATGTCAATTGTTACAATAACAAGTCAATTAATTTATTGCATGTTATAGCGCAGATAAATTCATTACTTAGTCATTATTGTATTTAGGGTATTTAACTATCAATGCATCATCACATATTCCTGCTAAAGAGAACTGTGAAATCAGTTTTTCGATATCTCAATTAATACCGAAGATATTAAGCGGTTAATTCGAGTGATGGGGTCCATCTCTTTTTAGCAAAACGGTTTTTAGTATGTAGCTTGTATGACGCAACTAGCAGGTGATGTTAGGCCCCGGTACATCGTGTACTGTTTCTGACTCTTTCTAACACAACTTTTCTAATTGATTTTAATTATTATTATTTCATTTTTCAACTAATTTCAATTTTGATTTCACATTTGATCATGAATTTGTGTCTATTTTGTAATGATAATGAAAAACATTTAATTTTCGATACTTGTCAAATATCCTACTATATATACGTATTAGAAACTCTATCTAAGCTCACCCCAGGCGCCGTCGCGACGACCTTGTACGGGAACAGGTACAAGTCCAGCCCGACCTGCTGGAAGATGTTCTTGAACAGCGAGATGACTTGCAGCGCCAGCATGTCCTGGCGCACGTCGTCGCCCACCTTGAATATAGCCGCCTGCCACGACTCGGCCGCTATGGACGTGTAGCGGTCGCGGCCCTCCTCCTGAGATTTAGATAGGATTCTAGTGTCCGACCGAACTGTCGGTTTCGGCATAGTTTCGCATAGCGAAATGTGCAAGAAAATAATCTAACATATGAAAAAGGAACGCGTCATCAATTAAAAATATGATTTCTAACTGCAATGTTAGACATGAATTTGAGTAATTGCACAATTTTCTTTCCAATGTTATGGACGGTAGCGAGTCGACAATTAGTGTCCGACCGAACTTTCGGTCTCGGCCTAGTTTCGGCCAAATAACGGGTTTCAGCTTAGTTTCGGCTGCCATCCGGCCGAAACTACGGCCGAAACCGAAACTGAGTTCGAGAGCCTATAATAAGCATATAACGTTATAATATTAAAAGCGTAAATAATTTATTTGAAATAAGGGAGTGATAATATGTAGTGCTGAATTACATCAAATTACTGAATTGTTTAATAGGTATGTGATTTATAAATAAAAACAGACTGATTATAATTGACTATTTATTTTCGAAATTCGGTTTCGGCCCTAAAACCTAGTTTCGGTCGGGCACTATAGGATTCCATTGAAATGTAATGAGCCGTTTTGAACATTGAAATATATTCAGCACGAGTATGAAACTAAAACGTCAAAGTGAAATAGTGTGGCCCTGCTCAGTTTCCCAATATTTAGGGGGTCAGGTTTTGACCGGAGTAATACACAAATAAGTTATAAAATGTACTAAACGACATTTCTTTTGGTACTCATTCCAAAAGAATTTGCTAACATCATCTCCTGTACTCAAAAATGCTTGACAGTTTTTAACGCCTCTATTTTCGGGTTCCGTGCCATAAAAAAATATGTCTGTCTGTCTATCAAGACCTTTCACTCAGAAGCGCGTATCCGTATTAAGTTGAAATTAATACCAAATACTCAGCCCCCTTACCTTTAACTCTTATAGCAGTATTACTTTCATAATACTTTGTTACTTCGTACAATGTCGACCTTAATAAGCTTACTTTAAGGTCGTCATTGTACGAAGCAACAAAGTATTATGAAAGTAATACTGCTATAAGAGTTAAAGGTAAGGGGGCAGGTCTGCCATCACTTGCAGCCGTGAAAAATCATACTCTACGTCAATGCAATCAAAAGATATGGCCACATGTCGCAATTTGTCGCATATTTGTAGGTACTTAGACGCTAACTCCCGTTGACTTAGAAGCTAGGTTTTATAGCACAAGTAAAGAAATAAGTCGGAAAACAGTTTTGTATATTTCGTTGTGTATATTTATTTTTGTACGTCAACATTAGTATTAGAATTTACCGTATCGTATTTTAGACTTTAAATAACGCAGCCGTGTAATAAATGTCTTACCGTGGGCGGTTCCTCTCCCGCTGCGATGGCCATGGCCGTAGACTCCATTTCAGCGATGCCGTACTTCCGCACCCGAAACCTGGCCAGGTACGGGGCTTTTGCTGCGCTCTGCATGGGCGTGCCTGGAGAATGAACATATAATGTAATAATATATTTGTGTTCGTTCGTGTGTTTTTAGGAGCTCGTAGTCCAGTTGCGAGCACAAGTTGAAACCCATTGTACAGTCGAGACAGACATAAGTATATATATACTTCCTTGATGATATACTGTGACATTAATTCAATTAAATCTAGCCATGAGTGTTTTTTTTTTTTAATTTTAATATTGTAAATGTAGATATAATATGTTTGACATTTTAAATTGACTTTTGACATGTAATTAATAATACTTAGATTAAATTAAAATAATTTTGCTACTACAAAATTTGTACGCCTTAGGGCCGAATATGGTGATACTACCTACCACAACTGTATAATATCTGCGTTAACCCATATTTACAAATAAATTTCATTTCAGGGGGCCTCAATAAGCTTGAGATTTTCTCAAAAACTACTGGACCGAATTTAATCATTCTTTTACAGTTGCATAGTTTTAACTGTGTAAAAACTGCACCCTCCCAAGAGGGCCGAATTTTTTAGACTGATTTTAGGCAAGGTTTTTATGTTCTAGGTAGTTTTAAAGTATTTTAGGTAGTTTTAATTTTTTTAGTATCTTAAATATTTTTAAGTAGTTATTAATATATTATAGTATTTTTTTATTAAATGTCCAGTAACTGTTATCTATCAAACAGTGAAAGAATTTTTGCATTAGGTCAAGTAGTTTTTGAGATAATCTCAACCTTAAACACTCTCCTGTACACCTTTCTCTGTGTCCCACCGTACAAGTTAAGCAACGTTAGGTGAGTTCTGTACCTGGATTAGTGACCGCTAGTGATATTTTCGTCAGAGGAATCTTTCATGGAGGGTCCGTGCCTAAGAAATCACGTTAAGCAGTTGTTGTTATCATTCGGCAGCAGTCGTCAGGCCATGGTAGAGGCATATAACATACGAGCGGCCTAACCTACAATAGGTTTGGTCACTAAACTACACGAGAAGAAGTGAATTGTATTATCTAATTATAATGAATATAACTCATTATAGAACTTACCGCTTTTATAATCGATGTCCAGAACCATTGAATCTGGATTCGATGGTAAGTAACATCCCGGTTGCACCTGAAAGAGTGACACAAATAGCCGGAGTTAACAGGCAGTCTTGATAGAATGAAACGTGACCGTGGTGGTATGAATAAACAACATTAAACCGCGGTTTAAAGTGTTGTCAATCAAATAGGTTCGTACAGACAACCCAGCAGCTAAGTTGCAACAAAATGGCGGTGAAATTGTATACAAAATCTACAATTGTACAGTCGTAAGCACATCAAACTTTATTTGCATACGAGTTGAAACTGTAATATAAGGCCCGTATTAATAGACCGAGCCCAAGACCGCTTTTAAGAGCGAACTCGTCTGAGTAACACTCAAGATGAGTACTCAAGCTGATAGCATCTCAAGTACGTCGTTAATTAATAGACCAAGCTTGAACAATCAAGGCGCAGTCCGTCTGCACTCATCAATAACGATCTCAAGTGAAAACTTGAGAGTGCTCTTGAATGCTAAGTTTGTTTACGGCGTTACTCACGTGTTACCCAATTACTAAACGCGCACTTTAAATTCCGTTTATTAATAAGAACGTCGGCTTAAGATCGCTCTCAAGATAGATCTCAGAGTTGAGAGTTATTATTAATACTTTATTGTACACGAAAGAAGATACAAAAATATTAGGAAAAAAACTTAATGTACACAGGTGGTGCTTATCTCTAAAGAGAGTTTTCTTCCAGCAATACCTAGGAAGCGAAAATCTATTCATTAATACGGGCCTAAGTTCATTAGTCTAGCATCACTAACTGAACCCACCTTAACATTTTTCAACGCCTCCAAGCACGCTCGTTTCCTCTCTGCGCCTTTCGGGAACGGCCGTATAATGCCGCTGATGTTAGTGATTTGGCTGAAGAAGTCGAACTCGCGCTCGTAGAACGCCTTCGCCGGCCCCGACAGCGAGTCCACTATGCTTTTAGTTAGGTTCTCTAGGATATCGAATAGGGCAGCTGGAATTAGAAATATAGGTTTTTATATATTTATTTGGAGAAAAAACAGACAACAAAATAAATTGATAACTAGAGTTAACTTACAACTAAAAAAATTAGCCAATGCTATTTTTATTCTCACTAAGACATAATCGACATTTTTATGTTATTACATGAACTAAGCGGACTAAACGAATTACATAATATCAATAATGTGAAGGTCTGTCTCCACTGCTTAGGCACAGACCTTCCATTAACTCGAGGGAGCTTGAGCCATGATCCAACACGCAAGCCCAATACGGATTGGCGGATTACGCATGCCTTACTTTTTTTTCGGCATGCAAATTTCATCGCGATGTTTCCTTCACTGTTTTGAGAGAATTCGGTCAATTATTTATTCGTCGTTTTCTCCTCAACGTTGGCACATTTGCGTTGCAAAGTGGTGTAAATGTAAATTCTTATGTAAGTTTATCCTTCCCTTTTCTCCTCAAGTTGGCACATTGGCACAAAGTGGTGTAAATGTAAATTCTAAAAAATGTTGACGTGTTCACTGTCATATCATGTCATGTATGTGTGATACAGTTATGTTTGAAAAAATCTGAAATTGATTAAATATGAATGTTCTATAAAATATGTTTTATCGAAAAGTAAAGATTTAAATAATTAATTTCTAATACAACTCTACGTACTGTCTTTGTGTTGCATCTCCTCGTCAGTGTACATGTTGGTGTGCATGTTCCATATGAGCTGGTGCGCGACCACTTGAGACTTCTTCGCCAGGGACTTGATCAGCTCCGCTACGTAGCCCATCTGGGAATAGAATGGCGCATCAGGTTGGCCAATGTTTGGGCCAACACCATGGCCAGCTTGTTGGCCATAGTGGTTGGTGGTTATGTGTAAAGGACGCTAGGTCGTATCCACACGTTGACGTTGTTCAGTATGTATGAGTTTCGTCGGCGGAGGAACAGTACTTATTTTATTTAGGAATAGAGTCAAAGGGTCAATTCATGCTAGACAGGGTCGAAGCGCATCGAAGCGTCAACCCAAAAGCTAACACTTACTCCCACAAAGTAATGCACATATTTGCGCGTATTGCGTCGAATGAATTTCTCGGAACAAATATGTGGATTAGGTACGTTGTGCAGAAGATGAGTGACAACTTTTAAATTGACGCTTCGATGCGTGACTCTGAGCTAGCATGAATTAAACACAAAACAACCACTGTAAACTGAAATTATCAAATATTTTCGTATCCGTCATTTCCCGTCATTGTCAAGAGAACGTGAAAGCGTCTTCACACACGAGAAGAAGACTTGTGGACTGTCTCGACTCTCGACTAATCAAATTGCACGGTGGCATGTCTATGTGGTGACGTCACCGCACTCACCGTGTCGTGTCGCAGCGCCTGCACCAGCTGCGGGATGTACAGCAGCACCGCGGACGAGGGGTATGACGTCAGGGTGTTGACCGCCGCCTGCGCGGATAGCGGGTGCGGCGGGTACTGGCGGCTGAAGTACGATAGAGCCTCCACAGGTGACACCAGCGACCACGTTATCATGTGGACTAGCTACGGAGATAATATATTGATTTGATTTTGTTTTATTCGAAAAAAGGCAACTGCAATAACGATATTGACAGTTGAACTTACTACTGGTAGAAACTATAGTGTTTTTTTATATATAAACTAAATCTGGCAGGTATAAAAGTGCACCCCTCCCCCCTCCCCTTTCCTAAACCAAAGTTATAAAAAGGATATCACTATTTTTAGAACTGTCAAAGTTAGCTTAACATTTTAATAAAACGTATAAGTGAATCGCTATCAGTGTCTATATTTTTCCACTTCAATTCACTTATATCTTGCTTTGGTACAGGGTGTCCCAGAAATAAAAATTTTAAAAAGTTAAGAGTTGTAATAATTGTACTTAAAAAACCATCAAAGGATGTCGTTTTTCTCGAATTTTTTTAAATGCCAATAATTATCAAAATACATGACTTGGATTTTTTTTATTGTTCTGATAACTGTTATCACTTGGCCCATCACGCGTTTCCGACTTGACGTCGATTTCTGGGACATCCTGTATAGCACTTAGACATGTCATCACATTAAGATCCAATTGCAATATAACCTTAACACGAGCTAAATGGAGTTTTCACGGGTTAAGTCGCTAACGCTCTCTAAAAGGGTGTTATGGATTCGTAATTATCCATATGACAACAAAAGTGGTTGGCATTGCTCGTAGAATCAGCAAACTGAAATGGCAGTGGGCTGGTCACATCTGTCGTAGAACCGACAACCGATGGGATAGACAAGTTCTCGAATGGAGGACACGAACGGGTAAACGTAGCGTGGGATGCTCCCAGACCAGATGGAGGGATGACCTTTGCAAAGTGGCTGGCAGAGACTGGATGCAAAAGGCCGATAATCGGGTTGAGTGGCGTGCTTTGGGAGAGGCCTACGTCTGGACTGATACGGGCTAAAGATGATGACCAATTGCAATTCCAACGGATAATAAATAATCTCAAAATCTCGGTCTTACCTCGTGCGTATCGTTAAGCAGTGTTTCAGTGGTGACCAGATACTTGAGTGCTTGCGGCACGTGGCTCACCGCCAGCGGCTGCGCCTGCACTTTGCGACGAATTTCAGCGACAATGCCCTCCGCATTGAGCCTACAAGTTGTACATCAATATTGTAATTTTTAAGAATATATTTAAAGTCATTTGGAGTGACCGATGATGTCAAAAAAAGTATCGCTAAATGGCTAGTATGCCTGTTAATTCAAGAAAGATTGGCATATTCCCGCAATAGTGACTACTTAACGAGCGTTTGTCTATATCACAGACCACTTACCCAATAGACATGAAATCGGAAGCAATTTTACGCTCATGTGCGGGACACGGGTGCCTTTCTGTTACAGGTCTATGGGGTAAGTGGTCTGTGCCAAGCAGCTTGGCATATTCCCGCTAAGTTTCCAGTATTCAGTTTGCCACGTTGGTATTATTTGGCAACATAACTCACCTCTCCGACAAAAACACAGCTAGCTCGGGGCTAATATCCCACGCCAGCTTGGCATAGTCCCGCCAAGTGCGTTCGGTGTTGAGTTTAGACCGCCAAGTATTGATATTGTCTTCTCCTGGGACCGCTTGCTCAGGCCGACCGTGAGGATTGTGCCAGGTTACTAGGAACTCTATTTCTACGGCCTGAAACAAAGGGACTCTTTTTATTCTTATTTATCGATGTACAGTTTGTACATTAGAATATGTTATAGTGGCTGCCAAACTCAAGAGCGAGACAGAAGATGTCCCGCAGCGGCGGAGTGAAGAGCACGGCACGTGACTCCATATTTGTATTTTTATTAATTTTCGATGAATTTTGGCAGGGAAATAAAAATATCCAATGTACAGACAACTTTTTTACAGTCTTATTATATGTATAGATAAGTGTGATATTTCAAAAAATTAGAGGTATAGTTCGTAGAAACTTCTTGAGCAACAAGTGACGTAGTGGGGGAAAGCTCGCGCATGTACACTTACGTGCATAAAAAGGTGTTTTGTTATTGTTACTTTATAATACTCTCGTATTTTTGACTATGTATGTAACAAATAACATTTTCACTGCACAAGAGTGTACCTATTCGGGAGTCAGCGGGACGCCTATACGGTGCGGGGGGCAAATGTCAAGTGATCCACCAATCGCGTGGATTCGCACGCTCGACACGATACTTCCCCGCCGTCGCGCCCCACACCCCACCACCAAAGAGATCTCAAATTCTTCTGCGCAGCCAAGGTCATTTACTCAAGATGTTTGCCGGGATCTATAATTTCCAGTCCGCGCGATTTGTACATTTTAAATTATGTTTCTGGGCATTCTTACAAATACAATATTCGTTCATTACCATGAGCTCCAAGATAAGGTTCCTCTTCTTGACGTAGTCCTTGACGAACGGGTCCAGCGACTTGGCTGGCGGCTTCACGCTGCGGTTGGAGCGCTTGCCGGCGATGCTGCCCGCGCCGCTGCTGAGAGTAGCCGTAGACATAGGCACCTATAGGGTATTTGACAAGTATCGAAAGTCATTATCATTACAAAAAGACAAAAATTCATGATCAACTGTGAAATCTAAATTTTTTTATTTTTATTTTATATTACAGAAACAGTATAATATATAGTGGCTGTGACGTCATATAAACTACATACTATAGGCCGGTTTGTTAAAAAGAGATGGAGCATCCCCCCGCCACTTACTTAACCGCTTAATATCTTCGGTATTAAATTGAGATATCGAAAAAAACTGATTTCACAGTTCTTTTCAGCAGGAATATGAGCAGAGATCGGAATAGGTAAACTATAAATGCCTAAGCTTCGACGAACAGAGACCAAACATGGGACTTCCTTACAACATTTTTTTTCCGTGACAATGACACCAGTCATACTAGGAAAATTAAATATCTCGGACAACGTTTAAAATTCAAGAAAGGCATTGGGTGTTATTCATGAACGTGATTTAAAGTTACGCCACCGTTAGCCACCCTGTCCCTTTCTATCCTAACCATTTTTAACAAAGTGTGAAATTTCGATACCAAATAAAATTATTATTATGTATCTCTCTATTTCACGGGTTTTAGAAAACCCGGTCCTTTGAAAGGCTTGCACGGAGACATAGGTCCAACGCGTAGAGGCCCCTTAGAGAACTTTAATTTGAAATTATTATTATTATTCTCTTTATTTATTTTATCTCTTATTTAATATATTTATACATTTCAATATCAAAAACAAATAGAAAAATATATAAATATAAAAAATAGCCACCCACCGGCAGCGGGATACATGCGCATCCAAGCTGCCGGAGGCTAGGATCCCAAAGTGAGGAACCTCCTCACAATACGTGCCGTGTCCAGCAGCACTGCCTTCTGTAACCGGCCCTTGACCCAACTGTCTATTATTATTATTATTAAAGGGATAGCAACACGCTTTAAAGGAAGTGAGGTTTAACTATGTTTATGAATAAGAGCAATTGGGCGTGTGACCCTTACCGTATTAATCCATCCAGTGGTCTGCCGACTGCCGATGTCGCTGCTGTTGACGGAGGAGCGGTTGTCCGTCGGCGAGATAGACGTGTAGATGCTCTGCTGGCTACTCGGACCCATTAGCTCGAATTCACCTGAAATTGTACTAACTTAATTACTTCAGGCTCGAATTCTGCGTATAGCGAGAGATCAATGGACATTTGAGAAACAATTTTAACTCTTATGGAGCAAAAGAGAGTTGCAAAAGACATTCATATTTACAAATAATGTAAGTTTTGTTTTTCTGAATACTAATTCATCAACGATTTACTCGTATTATTATGATGATTTAAATGACTTGTATGTATTACACAGGTTGTAACGGAAAGGGTATATGAAGCCGAAAGGGTGGTGTTCTGTATCGATATCGAACTTTTATTCTATGACTTTTTGATTTTCGCGAATTTATGATTACTTTTCAATTTCATACATTTTGTATCGGCCAGCTGATTGATTTCAAATTCGATCGATCGAAAAGTCGTAGAACAAAAGTTGTTTAATTAGCTATACTGAATACCCTCCCTTCGGCTTTCCCTTTCCATGTATAGTCTAATATTATTTTTGTATGCCGAAAGGCACGTCTTGCGACGTAGTCGCCATGTCTTATATACTATGTCACTAGTACTAGATTTTCATTTGATTTGAACACATAAGAACACACAAAAAATAAAAACTTAAGTCAACAAACTTACCGCCCATATCACTGCTCTTCAAGTACTTCTTATCCGAATGCATCAGTTGCCAGAACTTGATGAGGGATATGATATCTTCCCTCAGAGCGGAGGAGGATTTCCCCGGACACTGCAGGCCTCGGCAGAAGTAGTCCAGGCATACGCTGTACACTCGCTCCCGTAGGATATTCCGTGCGAGAGAGCGAGGCAGGATGTCGCCTTGGAGGAGAGATAGGCCGCACGATAATAGCCTGGAATAAAAATCCAGGTGTTTTTATATTTACTACTCTGGTAGGTTCTATCTTGTGCCAAGTTCATCACCACAAACCGACCAAAGGCGAGTCGGACTTACTTAAACCCGTAACTTTGCTCTAACGAAAAGATAAACTAGGTTTAGAGACTAACTTAACTTTGCCATTATCATTAATGTGTCCATACATCGACATACTGATTAAAAGTAAATATAAGTTTGTAATAACAAAACAAAAAAATATTTTGGGGGGATGTCAGACGGACGGGCAGACAGTACGAATTGCAACATGCTGCATTGTAAAAAAATTAGTATATGTTATAATGCCAATAATTACAGACAAACGTTTTTTTAAATGACTTCTATGAGCTCCTGTGGAGTTACTGGTGCCCTAAATTAAATTCGAGAGACAAAGCAAATGGAGCGCCATGTTCTTCTTGCGGTGTCTCTCCACTACTGAAGGCTAGTGAGCTCCGCATATATTTTTTATCATGAGCCAGACGGAACAGCTCTTCGACGATTCGCCAAGATTCTGTCAACAAGATTGACGGGAAAAGACCTTCCCGTCAATCTTGCCCATCAATATGAGTTGGAGGAGTTATTGATACCGGTTAATAATTAAGAGTAAAATGGACACAACGCTTACCTGAATCTCACGCCCACTGCTTCAACGTGTCTGTTGATGTGCTCCCCACGCATGTCGCCTACAGTGATCGGTAACGATCTGAAATAAATAAAAAAATTTGCTGGTCAATTCATTCTAGCGCAGAGTCGAAGTGCTTCGAAGCGTCAAATTCTTCACAATTAAAGCGATCTTTTTTATTGAAAGTTAAAAGTTCTTTATTGGTATTGCAGGTAAATAAATACAGATGTTCACAGATAATATGTTCGCTACAACTGCATTTCGGCGTACAATATTTATGTTCAGATTATATTTTAACTACTCATTACATTACATCGATTAAAAATACATAATAATAACCAAAATATAATAAAATTAAATGTCAAATTGCCCCGTTCCATCAATCTATTTTGTTGTTATTAAAATAAATTACTAATTAGTTCAATACATAATATGTCATACAATTTTAACGTTAAGAAACTCTCAATAGAATAATAGCATTTACTTACCAGGATTTTATAAAGCTTAGATTTGATAACGCAAATTTTTGCTCTTTTAATTCGTCTGGTAAGTGATTGTACAATTTCGGACCAATAACATGAATAGTTTTTGAAAAGAAACTAGTTTTCAGGAAATATATCGTTGTTCAGTTAAGCCTGAATTAAAAATTAAAGCTTATCTCGTGTTAAGTTTTAAATTGACATTTGGATGCGCTTTGACACTGAGCTAGCACGAATCAACACTAATAAAGCTAAATAAAAATAACCTCTGAATCAAAACGTTATGTCGATAGGTATTCTGAGTGCAAGACGAGACTTCCCCGGCGATGTTTATGACTCACCTATGCAGCAAACTGGCCAACATTTCCACCTTCTCGACGCTGTTGTACTTGGCTGTCTCGGCGACCTCGCACAGATAGCGCACCCACACCGCGTGCGGGGCCACGAACGGCGCGCGAGGCTCCAGTTTGGCACCTAGAAATTATTATTTATTGCAAAAAGTATTGACAGAAAGATTTGATTTGAGATTCCCTTGGGAACTACTTCAGACGCATTGAATAGCGAGACAGTCGAAAGTAGGGTTAATTCATGCCAGCGCAATTTACAGTTTTAAAATAGCATAATTTTATTGGAAGTAATTTTATATAAAGGCTTATCAGCCTGAATTTTTTTTTTTGACGATCACCACTTTTTGTTTAATGTTGTCGTTTTAATATGTTTATGAATAAGCAACTTTTAAATCAAAACCAATCATTGGCAAATGACGAAACTGTCGAGTACAAACCAACTCGTATCAGTTTACTGATGGACCCCCTAAAGACTCTCCTAAAGCACGCCACTCAACCTGACTCCGAGCCTTTTGCATCCAGTCTCTACCATCCCTCTATAAAATAAATAATAATAAGTACCTTCATAAGCAGCTAGCGGGCTGATCTCCTCGGGTTGCTTCGAGAACAGTCCCAACTTCCTGTCGACCGTGCACTGCCAGGCGGAGAATATTTCCTGCAGCAGCCTCAGTTCCAAGTCCGGCCTGGACGTGGTCAGCCACTGCCAGCATTCCACAGCGGTGGTCACCGCGTCCTCGGTGAAGATCTCCACTTGCGACCAGGCTGCGGGAGTAGTGAGCATGTGAGGGAGTTGTGCTTAACAGTTTTGGATATAAGGTGTGTATGTGAGGTATGTGTGAGAAGGGTTTATTTTATTAATGGACTCGACAGTTCGTCATTTGTCAATGTCATGTTACAGAATATTCAAGATGTCTTCTCTCTCCCTCCAGAGGAGTCACCGTAGCGTCGCCACTCTGGATGAAGTAGCTCGACGCTTCACTCTCGAGCTCGAAGTGGAACTCTTGACTTTTGCACGAAACTTCAGATCATGACCAAATAATCCAATAAATTCACTATACTGTCATTCGCGAACATTTTCTGACACAAAATAACCACTGTAGACATTAAAATGAAAATAATCAAATAATTTCGCAACCGTCGTTTCCCGCCATTTTCAAAAGCCGTGTGAGAGGGAGAGGGTGTGTATGTGTTTTGTGAGAAGGTGTATAAGTGTATATGTTGCTCACCGACGCTATGCAGCAGCCCTCGCGCTACGGGCGAAGTGTGAGCGGTAGAGTGGTGCCTCGCGTGTACCAGTAGAGCCGTAGCGCGCCACAGAGCGGCTCTATGCGCCGTCTCGCTTCCGCTCGTGCAGGCTTCCTTCAGCGCAGTGTGGAGGCGCGCCCCGACGCGCCACAGCGCCGACTCGCCGCCGCCTTCTGCGCTTACAGAGCCAGCGATCTGATGAAGGAGGATAGGTTTAGGAAATTGAAGTTTCATTACAGTTAAATTGCACAAAGTAGCGTACGCATAGAAAACCGGTAGTAAGTGAAACAATTTGTACAAAGGCGGCCTTGGCTTATCTTTTATTTATTTATTAGGGCACAACGTTTGTGGGGGTTCTGCATACATAACGATATCGGCATAAACTCACGAAGAACAAGTTAGTTGTTAACTTTTTTTAACCAGATTCTTTGATTCAATTGCCATGACTTGAATATCAGCACATTTATCATTCAATTTCAACCTAAAATTCATCACTACTCAGAACTGGAATGATTTTAATTATTTTTAAAGACGAATTTAAGATTGAATTTAAACAATATTCAGATAACGGCAGTTGAACTTCAAGATTAAAGCATCTGGTTTAAAAGAACCAACGAGTTCATCGTGAGTTTATGCCGATATAGTTTTGTATGCAGAACCCCCTAGCGTTACACCTTAAGGCTAAGTACCAGTGGCCAGTGCCAGTTTTGCCAACAACAGTAACTAATAACTTACTGTGAAGGTAAAGTTGCGAGACAAGAGCCTACAACGATATTGCGTCTTGCGTCGTGGTCTTAATTAAAACCGCCCCTCATGACTGTACCATCTTACTCCACCCCGCTTCTAATTAGCCCTTTACCTCGCTGGTAACCAATTCCCTCCCTGCCTTCTACTTACCTCGCCCGCAAAGCGACTCCTCTGCGATACAATCGCGAGCAATGCGGCCGAGTCCTGCGTGACGCACGGCGGCCTCTTGTCCAAGGCCGCTCGTGGCAAAGGCGCGGAGAGTCGGTTCAGCCCAGCCGCGCCGAGCAGAGCACCCGTGGCCAGTGCTAGGCCGCAGTGGTGCCATAGTGTCGAGTTTGGGACCTAGAAAATATAGGCGCTTTCAGCTGTTATAATAAATTCATAGTTTTGAAACAAATAATGTACACTCTGTACTTAATTTATTCAATTCAAATGATTTATTGCAGTCGCAATGACCATATAAGTGTTAGTAAGTACTTAAAACTCTGTTAGTGTGTACATGAGGTGTAACGCGCTATGACATGCGACTTAGGTCCGACTCTGAGACCCCGGGACATGTAAGTATCTCAGAATCGGACTGTCCATGGTATCGGCAATGCCCTTCAGGCTGTTGTTAGGGCCGCTAACCTGCATCAGGGACGCGACTCTTTTGCGTATGACGGCATGGAACCCGTCCACGTCGGCTTCTGGAAACATCCATGACGCGCTCCAGCATCGCGTTGTATGACTTTATGGTGTAGTTGACTCACAGATTGCACGTGTAGAATGTTTGACAGTACGGGTCGTTTTAACTCCCCTCGTACAGCTAACAGCATATCAAGTGTAACACTTTGGACCGTTCTTATTATCTGTGTCATAACAGTTGAATTCGTACTGCAAGTGTTACCATTGATCTGCTGTTGTCCGTACATCGTGCGAATCTGTGGGCCAACATATTTCACCTCACTGTCAATGCCCTGCACTCTCTCTCTCTCGATGTCGAGCTGTTAGCTCCAAATATTTATGACAATAGACAATATTCACAAACTAGGTCTAATCTGTACCTTGGCTGGGGTCCAGTCTAATCTGTATCTTGGGAGCCATTATATACGGCCTAACACAGAGAAAAGTGTACAGGTGAGTTTTAAGATAGAGATTATCTCAAAAACTACTTCAGGTGAAATTATTTCAATGTTAGGTTAGTACACGAAAAATTCCACTTTTCCACCCTAGAGACGACTTGGGGACAGCCGGAATATTAGAATCAGTGCTCATCGATAGAATTAATTTCGATCCCATTGGGGTGTCTGTCGACAGTTACCAAATACCCTTTGCAAATAAAAAGCTATTTAGCGTTTAGCGAAACATGTAATATGATTCTAGAATGTGGCACGCTAAGTTTAATCATCGCTAACCGAGGCGTCCCGCTCACTATTTCGCGTACTATATGATTGACAGCGAAAGTTGCGTTTAGGTTTAGGATTAGACTTGACGGCCACAACAGAATCACACTTACGATAAGATTTAGTTTCATACCTGATTAAGATACTCCTGTAAATGTGATCGAGTACTTTGAGGCGCCCACTTCATTGCTTCTTGCACTATCCCATGGCAGCGGTCCGCGAAATCCTTCACTATGCCCTGATGGAAATAAACGTTATGTAACAAATAATAATAATACATATAATAAGATAAAACGGGAATTACCGTGTTAAACATTTATTATTGATGTTTCGATATTTCGACAGCATTGCAGTCATCATGGTCACGAGTAGTCAACACTCACCAACTTCAGTCTACTCGTGACCATGATGGCTGCAATACTGTCGAAATATCGAGACATCAATAATAAATGTTTAACACGGTAATTCCCGTTTTATATCTATACATATAATAAGACTGTAAAAAAGTTGTGTCTGTGCATTGGATATTTTTTGAAAAGAATAATTGCAATGTGTTTTAGGATCGATACTGATGCCAAAAACTAATTTTTAGAATTTTTGTCTGTTTGTCTGTGACTTTGTGCAAATATCACGCCATAACAACTGAAGGTATTTTATATAGGAGTTTCACTAGGAGATAGCTGAAATATCCGGACAGCTCATAGGCTATAAGCCATGGCGGTATGTGATGTGGAAACAAGGATCCAGAGAGGAAGATCTGCCTCCTGAAACGAAGTTGCGGGGTACAGCTAGTAATTAATATGTATACAAACCGTGTAAGTTTAAAAAGAGATAACAATAATACAATTTCAGATTTTTTTTGTTTATTTCAAGCCTTTATATTTTTTATTCAATACATTTTGCTAATTGATGAATGACCTATGTGACAGGATTAGGAATGAACTGATTATATAACGGTGTGGTCTGAAAGAAAATGTAATAAATATGATTGAAAAGGGTATGTTACGCTGGTTTGGGTACATAGAGCGGATGAGTGACAGAAGGGTAACGAAAGGAATGCATAGAGCGGATTTTGATGGAAGGGTTGGCAGAGGTAGACCGAGGATGACATACGTCGATCAAATTGGGTATGTTTTAAAAAAAAAAGGCCAAGTGTGGTCTATTACAAACCGACGAGCGTGCATGAAGAGATTGATGAATGTGAAACAAGCGAGGCCAAGATCGCTATTTAAAATCCAAAACAAATATATTTGTATGCTATAGTATTCCAGGATCGCAGCAGATGGAGATCCATCATCTCTGCATAAACCCTGCGGGCAACAAGGCGTGAGCCTATGAATGAGGAAGTGAGAGTTGTGTGCTAGTATCGCAGAAAATGTAAGTTCAACAGGCCTACCCGTAAGTGAATCAGGCGTGAGTTTATGGATGAATGGATCACCTGAATAACAAAACAACATGCTTGATAACTGGACCTACCTCTCGTCCCTCCAATGTATCCTGCAACTGCAGCGTGAAGTCAGTCCCTGGTACTTTGAGTAGTGGCGTCTCCTGGTTCGCGTCCAGCTCTAAACTGAAGCTCAGCACTTGGAGTATGTCGAGCATGGACCATAGCACCTGCAAAATAGAAATTTATGTTTAAGGTGCAACGCTTGGCCCCGTTCTGCACACAAAACTATGTCGGCATAAACTCACGAAGAACAATGTGTTCTTTAACATTTTTATTAACCAAATGCTTCCTTCGCCCCGCTGCAGCGCTTATAAGCGCCCGCGGCTTGTGATTTGTGACAAAAAATCGACCCATGTTATAACCAAACGTCACAACTGTTGTTTCTTATTACCTACATACTCTCTGGAGTCTCTGGGCTTTAAGGTCATATCCTAAGCTAACTAGCGCCCCCAATCTTTAAAAAAAAACAATATCTTCTAATATAATCAATTTTATTGAAAAATATATGTAAGTACCGAATCTTTATTACGATAAATACTGTTTTTCAATATACAATACATATCATAATTGCGACAAGCTAAGTTGTAATCGCCAAATATGCCAAAAACGGACGTTTAACGCAATTATGCGAACTACACTTATCGAAATTGAATCACGTTGATAACAACTTAATAAGCATTCAAAAAATTGTACTTATAGTAAAAAGATTTGGTACAGTCGAAGACAGAGATATACAGGGGGCCTCTATAAGGTTGAGATTTTCTCAAAAACTACTGGACCGAATTTAATAACTCTTACAGTTACATAGTTTCAACTTTTATCTATCTAACAGTAAAAGAATTTTTGCAACAAGTAGTTTTTGAGATAATGTCAACCTTAAAAACTCTCCTGTACACCTTTCTCTGTGTCCCACCGTACATAACTTTTTTAATAAAATTGATTATATTAGAAGATATTTTTAAAGAAGGGGGCGCTAGTTAGGTCAGGTATGGGCCTTTAAAAAGGAATGGGTGCCTAAATTAGATTACATACCCGACAATTCCAAAGCAGATGTGGGAATCTATCAACCAATGCCGCCAGCCACTTGTCGGCCACCCTTCGTATCTGCTTGTGTATGTGGTTGAAGTTGACCAGCAGGAACTGAGCGTGGCCTTCCAACTCGCGCTCCCTGGCTTCGTCCTTCACCTTATTCGACATGCAGTCCAGAAACTTCTGGAATACTTTGTCGCCGACACTAGAGGAGAAAGGCAGTAATATAAGACCTAGGTCTTATAACACAAGTAAAGGAAAAATTCCGAAAACTGTAAATTTGAAATTACAACTCAAAAAAAAAAATTCTTATTACAAACTTACTTGCAGATGATCAACTAATCAGGAGTATGTCGATGTATGGACATAATATTTTGATAATGGCAAAGATAAGTTGGTCTCTGAATCTAGTTTATTTTTTCGTTACAGCAAAGTTACGGGGATAAGTTGCGTGGCACGGAAGCGAGTCCGACACGCACTTGGCCGGTTTTAATAAGCTTACTTTAAGGTCGTCATGGTACGAAATAACAAAGTATTATTGAAGTGGTCCTGCTATAAGAGCTCATGGTAAGGGGGTTCATCTTGAACATTTTTTTTGTTATTTAGCTTTGTTACCTCATACTTATTACATTTCAAATGATGTTAGTGTGTTAGTTTTTTCTTTAGCTGTGTTTATGTCTATGTTAGTTATTTGTTATTAGGTAGTATGGTCCCTGTTAGAGTAAAAACCTCCTCCATGTCTTAGAACCTTTCTTTGTATTGTCCTGTTATCACCCAGTCTTTACCAGCTACTTCCGCGATATCATCCGCCCATCTTTTTCTTTGTCGTCCCACACTTCTCTTGCCAATGGGGCCTGGCCAATCATCTTGAACATACTTATCATATATTCTGCCGATAACAGCATGCAAAGTATTTTAAGCAATAACAAATAAGAGATGCTCTTACCTGGCAACACACAGCCACATGCCGCTCTTGTCTTTCTGCAACGCCGTGTCGCTCAAATACTCTATGATAGCTTGCAAAGTCGGTTCGGGAGAGTTGCACACTCTATAATAAGTAAGAAAAATATAAAAACAACAAAAAAACTACTGCTTTCTCATGTCAGAAAGAGATATCAGTCTTTTTATGTGTTCGGCTTCTATTGAAAATTCAAACAATAAAAAAACTGGCTGAAAATTGTTATGTTACAGCGGCACCGTGCGATGTAAATAGGGGTAGCCTCCGTTGTCCCTTACTTCATGTAACCTAACATCTTATGTAATAAATAACCATGTACACAAAATATTTCATTTCAACATCGATCAGACAATCTATTTTAACAAGTAGAAATTATTTATACAGGGTGTAACGTAAAGGGTATATGAAGCCGAAAGGAGGGTGTTCAGTATCGATAACTGAACAACTTTTGTTCTACGACTTTTCGATTTTCGCGAATTTGACTTTTCATACATTTCGTTATGGTTAGCTGATCGATTTATATGAGACATTAATTTATTTTTATTTTTTATTCGATAAGCCGTAGAACAAAAGTTGTTCAGTTGCCGATACTGAACACCCTCCCTTCGGCTTCATATACCCTTTACATTACATCCTGTATATAAAAAATGGCTGCAAAAATATTTAGCTGGAATGATTTCTTTTTTATTTGCCTGCCTATTAACTCTTATGTTCCACGATACTATACAAACCTCAATATGTACACATATGTTTGGATTAGCTTATGTCACTCCTACAATCAAGACGAATCTAACGACACCTATTATGTTTAAATACATCAAGCCGTTTAGACATTGCACACATACGGGCGTATATACACTCAAAAAACATAACCCTCCTTGCGCAGTCGGGTAAAAAGCCTTACCTCAAAGTCTCCAGCCAATAAACACTCAGCAAATACATGCACGGTGCGAACGTCAGCTTATTGACTATCACAGTGACATCTGGCGGATGGTCCAGCAAGTTCAGGATCTGCGTCTTCAGCTCCTGGAGCTCCGTTATGGTCACCGAGTCATTCCTCACAGCCGATGTGTACTGAAGTTCGCGCATTTCAGACCGGAGTGACGTTTGCGACACTAAGTAAGGGGACTTAACTGCTATTTCTTTGACTCCGGTGTACCATTCCTGGGGCCATAGACCTGGGAAAGTTTTGTAGACGTTTAACTTTTAAAAGATTAATGTTTGTGATAAAAACGAGATTTTTTTAATCTCATTTTAGTCACAAACTGTTGGCTCAAATTATTATACACGCTTTTTGATTGAAGCCAATATTTAGAGCGACAGTTTCGACAGATTTCGACGATCTTTATCGAGATGAGGACGAAATCGGTCGAAACTGTATCGGTCGAAACTGTCGGTCTAAATACCAATTTGAATAACAAAATCTAGTGTTCCATGTGTATATAACATCTAATTTGAAGTAATGGCTCACTAAAAGGTTCAATTAGGGGGAGTTTTAGATGATTGATTTTGGATTACTTAAGTTCTGACAATAAAATTGCTGACATTATGGTAAAACTTTAAAAAAGTTATTTTGTTTGTCATGTTATGACGTTTTAGCAATAAGCTGATAAAATTAGTAAGAACGAATTAAGATACACGGTAATAATTACGATTTAAAACAATAAATTATTACTATTCACATAAAAAATTACAATACTCGATAGTTACAAATTGAATTTAAATAGAATTGAATTGGAAGTTTAAATGTCCCAAATTCAAATATTACCAGTAATGCAAAAAAGCCTGTCTATAATGTAATTTCTTTTATATATTTTCCGTCTGAAATGTCAATATATTTCAATTACATTTGTACAAAATCTCAGTCTATTTCAAAAGCAAAAATGAGCACTCATAACATCTTTAACAATCTTAAAACTCACTCAATAAGAAGCATAAGTTAACAACTTCCTACTAAATAAAACATAACTTCTAACAACGCATACTAACTCGACCTAGAAGCACACTCGTTACAAAATAAATCAGTTTAAAAACCTTTGCCAGACATGTGAGCAAACATTCGTGCAAACATTTCATGGTATACAAAATGTGGGCATATGCGAAAATTGACGACAGTTGAATTTGAATGGGACATAGATTTCTGGCTGCATTATAGTGATATAGTCACTCAATTACTAGTAATTCATAGACATTAGACACGTATTCGTCATTGTTGTCACTTTCACTCTGATACGTCAGAAAGAGACAATCTGTTTTTATAGGTTCGACTTCTAATGAAAATTCAAACAATGGGATAACAAATGAGTCGCAGAGACGTTAACATTTGGCTTATTCCATAGACCGTTCCTTGCTTCAACAGTAATTGCAATATAGAGTAAAAATCCTAATCCTGCGTTTCATGGCAATTTAAGAAGATTAAAACGGATAAAACTGGAATTACCATATTTAAAATTAATGTTTTATCTCGTTAAAAGTGACACACTGGATTTTGACATTGCATTGGTCATAGTTTGACGAATGTCTGGCAAAGGCATAACAAACACTACAAACTTCTGTCAAACCAAAGTAGCAGTTTATCGTCCAAGGCACACTTTAACTAGTTGTTACATAAACTAGCCTATGTGGAGCTATATCCGCTGTTATGTATAACTAAGAACTCAATTTAATTTCAGCTCTTTATACAAATACTGAATCGAACCCATTGCCAAAACAATCCCTTATGTCGATCGATCAGCTGATTTGTGTGAAACATAAATATTACAATTTATTATTATTCTTAAAGTCGTAGAACAATTATTAGTTGTTCAGTTACAAATACTGAAAACCCTCTGTTAGGCGCTTACTAGGTATATCCATTCCGTTAAACCATGTACCTATATTGTATAGTATAGAATATCTAATTTCCAAAACTAGTCAACGGATATAGCACCATAAACAAACCAACAAAACCATCATATCATATTCAAAAAACAAATGACACATCTATATACATACACATTTCTATAAGCATGGTTACTCACGCTTTCGCATGGCTACAGGCGTCGCCATAGAAGAAGAGACAAGTTGTTTAAAAACATCTATATGAATAGCACAGTTGTACACATACATCTCAATATGGATACGAAGTAAGAGGTCAAGAATAGTGCTCAATTGAATTTAGAAAATGGTACTACGTTTACGCGAGGTGTTCATATAAATCGTAAAAAGGATTATTTTCAGAATCATCTCGTCACAATTTTCCAATATCTTCTCAATATATACAGGGTGATAGGAAATTCGATACATTCCTTGAAAGGTGGTTTGCAACAAATTAGGCCCTATTAACGAGGGGTCGAAAATGAGTGGCTTCTGAGTTACGGTAGTTCTAATTTTATTTATTTGTTCACAAAAAAAAATTATGTTAAAAAACTGCTTCACTCTGAGCATTGAAATAATACTTTTCTGAAAGCTAATAAAGTAGAGATTACCTTAAAAAGTGCATGCCTAAAATTCGCCCTTACTCAAAAATAAAAGGTCATAAATCACGAGGTTTGAATTTTTTCTCATTTTCGACCCCTCGTTAATAGGGTCTAATTTGTTGCAAACCACCTCTAGTATCACCCCTTTCAAGGAATGTATCGAATTTCCAATCACCCTGTATATTAATCCCCTAGCTAGATTAGTATCCATATGTACAGTGGACAACACATCGACATAGGTATTCTAGACTTCTCGTGTGGTTTATACCCCAAACCTATTGTCAGAGTTGTTCAGTCCGCCCGTAGACCCTGACATAGCCTAACGACTGCTGTCGAACGACAGCAACCGGGACCAACTGCTTAACGTGCTTTCGGAAACACGGAGGGACCCAGATATAAATGTCACTAGCGGTAAGACCACCCATCCAAGTACAGACCTTTTTTTTTCGTGGGGAAATCCTTGTGCATACCCGCCGCCTCAGGGGTAGCGACGGGTTATGTCGGGCTCGCACCGACTAAAACCCCACGGTGGCCTCCTCCGCGCATTGTGAGGAACTCTGGGATCTCTGTTGAACTACACCAGAGTTTCCCACGCGCTTGCTATTACGCACTCCCCGGGCCGCTAGAGGCGGGCCCAGCACGCCCGCAGCGCTTGGCTGCAGCGGGACAGGACCATCTGTACCCGCTGCCTTCCGTGGGTCGCCGGATTTATCCAAGTACAGACCTAGCACACGCAGCAATAATTTGATCTATGCTGCATTGTTTTATCTAGAATCCTAGATAATACATTGTGCATTCTATATTGTGCATTCTTAAAACGACGACTTCCCAGAATATTAATTCCTAATGACTTCAACTTTACCCTCGCGCAAACGCAGTAACTAGATATTTTATTAGCTGTTCAATATCGGGAAGTAATACATTGAATATGAAAAAGACTGGAAACAAATAAGTATAAGAATAATGTGAAAATTCAATAATTACCTGAATCAGCGGCAGTAAATCCCATGACGACACAATACAACCAGAAGTCTTTGAATAACTTGTGCAATCTCGGTTTGGGATTCTTAATTGCAGGCAACCTCTTGCAGAGAACCTGCGATCAAGAAAAACAATAAGAAAACAAGATTGATAATAAAATATTTTTATACTAGCTTCTGCCCGCGACATCGTCTGCGCAGGATTATAAATTATATCATATGTGTTATTCTGATGAATGAGCTATATTATTATAAAGTTTCATTAAAATCCATTCAGTAGTTTTTGCGTGAAAGAGCAACAAACATCCATCCATCAATCCAAACTTTCGCGTTTATAATATTAGTAGGAGTATATACTTACCTGAAACTTGAGTCCAATATACCTTATTCTAGACAATTTAAAAATTGTATGTTACATTGTAAACTCACAGCTATAACCGGTATAAGCACTCCCAGGTTGCCGGCACTACTCGATGCCTTCAATATGGGCGCGGGCGATCTGTCCGTCGCCCGTTCGCCGCCGAGCCCGAGCTGAACGAATAGCTCGAGCAGACGAGTAAGCAGCTCCAACCGAGCGCTCGTACCACGAACATTCGCTGCTATGTTCGCGAGCGCGTTTAGTACTGCTCCTGACACATGCCTGGAGAACGAATATTTTAGATGTTCGTATATTTCATCATTTTTGTAAGAACCTGCCGTTAGTTTAGATAATATTAGAAAATAAATGTTGAGAGTTTTGTCAATTTTAAAGCAAGCTATTGGAGTTTAAAGTTTTGGAGGTGACGAAATTCTGCATAGTTAAAAAATATATATATTAAAAAAACGTGGGACTTAGGTCAAATTTTAATGGCTGAGCATGTAGCAGAGGGCCCCACCTATCCGCCATTTTCGTATGTTCAACTGTCTGCCGAACACCCTGTATTACATAGATTGCAGATTCTAACTCGGAAAAAGTATAAAGGGAAGCATAATTGGGTAGTTTTTCTAAAACTACTCGAGCTGTACGAACGACAGCAGATCAAGGTAACACGTGCAGTACGATTTCAACTCATACGACGCAGATAATAAGATCGATCGGTACAAAGTAACAGTGTTACACTTGATGTGCTTTAGAGTGCAGACCATGTATACTATAAAATAAAATAAAAATTTTAAATCCCACTACCTTTTGATGTATTTTTAAACTTTTCTTTGTTTGAATTAAACTGTCATTACTCTTTCGGACACTGACAAAATCGGGCATCCCTAAAATTCAGAGTGACGTCACGAATCTCGCGAACATGGCCGACTAGCGTTTTTGGCGTGTGGGAATAAACGGAGAAATATTTCAATTTCAATTTAATTTTTTACAGTCATCTTCTACTTTTATGTAATAAAATAAAAGTGATATATTTGGGATCTTAATGTGAAATACTATACGAAATAAATATTGTTTTATTGAATAGCGATATCAGCTAGCCTATTCCAATAACCGCGGTTCGAGATAGCCTAAAAGAACGAATTGATAACCTCCTCCTTTTTTTGGAAGTCAAAAAGTAAGTAGTAACTTATTACCTATACTGTTTTCTATCATCCGTGTGATGGTAGGCCGCGCTGGCTGCTTCTACGGTGATGACTGTGAACATCCTCATGATCTCGTCGTGAGCCTGGCCTTCGGGGCTGGCCAGGGCCATGCAGCCGAGCTGGTCCACTATCAGGGTGTCCAGAGAGGATGGGGAGCGGCATAACCTGGGGATAGCGTTGATAAGGTGTGAGTAATGTACTCAAGGAACACTGGTAAATGGTAGTAAACTGAAACGGGTTGTTCAGTATATGTAACTGAACCAGTTTAGTTATACCACTTTTAAAAAAATGCGAATTCGAAGCTTTGAATGCATTTTATGCTTTATAGAATGAAAATCATAGTGTGACATTTTATACCCTATTTCTCTTCGTGAGACAGTTGGCACAGTCTAATAGTTTTTTCAATGTTTGGTAATAGGTACCCATATATTAATTAGATAAAAACGGGAATTACCGTGTTAAACATTCAATTATTGATGTATCTATATTACGATATTTTTTTAGGTACGCATGTGATTCGAATTATCCCCATCGCTTTTTTTTCTTTCAGCTTACCCTACTTTACATCCTATATAAATGATATGGATGGCTGTTTTGTGTACATAGTATGCTTAAAGATAAAAGTATAACATAAAAGCTCCAGGCTCTTCTTCTAACTACACTTCTACTACATTCACAGCTGCCACAAACCAACATAGTGTCTAGTTAGATTTGTAAATAAAGACGAAACGAAAGGAACGACTTCAGGGCGAAAAGAGTTTACACCAGCTTAGAATGGGATATCGCGATTGGCGTAATGCCACGAAGCTGTCAAACACCTTACGGTGCCAAGTGTCTGGGATTTTTATTACCGCTGAAGTCCTGTCTAAGTCAGATTTTGGTAGAAAAATAAAAAAGTCGTGGGCGCAGACCTTGACAGGACTTGGACGCTTATAAAAATTACTTATGCTCACCCACTGACATGACAGTTCAACAGCGTTGCGCCGATAACTAGCGCCATCCCATGCTACGGCCGCAGACGTTTAGCGTTATACAATAAATCATATTCGTATACATATACACCTTCACCCACACCCTAATACACACATACACCCTTAATACACGCAAACACCCACCTGCATGCATGCAGAATACAGGCGGACGCGCTAAAATGTTATTATCATTGTTAGTATGGTCATCTTTTAACGGCAAATGTCTGGCCGGGCCGACATTACCCGGTTAGACATTTATCGTATTATAGGTATTCATAATAGTATACTCACCTGAAAATTGGGATATATAATATGTTCTTTGGTATCTATATTTTTTTTTACTTTCATATAATGGGACGTTGGTTTTCCAATAAAAATGCCAAGTAACTTGGGCACAGGATTGTACAAAAATTAAGACTAACTTCCCTTGATGCAAAGTGGAATATTTTGTATATTTTTGTATAATATTAAATACCTGATATTTATTAAATATCAGTAGCTAACCTAGTGATTGAACGGCATTTCACATTTAAGTAATTACAGTGATTATGATGTTTTCTCGTAGCTAAAATAACAAACATTCAAGTATAACAAAATAAATAGGTATAAATATTATTATTATTGTTAATGTATATTTCTAGGATTATTTATCACTGACTAGATTGACAAAGATATGCAATAAAATACAATGAATGACAAGTCATAAAATTATGCTATCAATGGCCTTAATAGCTACGATTAGCCTTCCTCTCTCCTAATTGTGTGCCCAACAGGGGCCGTAATGTTATATAATATACTAACTCCAATTCCATAACTTACGGAATGCTATAAAGATTTTGAATTTGAATTTAAAATGTATATAGGGCTTTTTTTCTATAAAAACTCCTCATTATGTTACAAACAACAAAAAACAGCGCTCACCTCTGCTGAAAGAACTGTAGGATAGTCTCTGTAGTCTTCGGCGTGTCTTTTAACGCAACTGCGACGTGGCCCAGCATTATTACAATGTTTGTGCTGATTAGAGACGATTCACTGAAAAGATATTTACAAGTTAATAGGAATCCCTAAAATACTCAGTATTTGCAGTCAAATTATTATGTTCCGTGGCAAGGTCGCAGGTTCAAGTCCTGTCCACGGCTAGAAATGTTTCATCATTTTAAATGACAATGCCAGATTCTGCCCCACCATCAACCGTATGATGAACAAGATAACGAATAAATGTAAAAATATCTCCATTTTTTAATAAAATTATTGGTTTAAAATAAAGTGTTGTACATCAAACGAGTCGAAAAAACAGCTTAATTAAGAATTCAGAAAATAGTAAGAAATTGAAATGAATTATTCATTGTCTTTGTTATCGTTTTCTACTACTCTCGCAACTCCTACTGATTATGATTATGCAATATGAAACCTGTAATAAGTCCCCAACAAAATGACAGCTTCAATGGTCACGTAGTTTTAAAGGTGGGGCAAAGCTCCATTGAAATGTGGCAATGTCATTTGTTCGCCGAACATGGCATACATAATGCATAAAACAAATTCTGAGCAAATTATTATGTCTAGGAAATCAGAGAAATGTATATGATATAGAGGATTGATAACTAAAAAAGACAAAGAACCACTGGATGCGATAATTTATGAAGAGTTCTAAATTACCTATCGCTCGTCTCAGCAGTAAACAGCCTGTTGCTAACGGACCCGACAAGCGCCGGCACACAGAACGGGTCGACGGTCAAAGCCGCTTCCAGTGCCACGCACAAATTCTCTATCGCTGCGTCTCGAAGCTTCTCGAAAGGCGTAGATTTTACTGGAACTCCCATCTCTGTCATGCCTTGAAGTTCTTTACCTTGTACTGGATGAAATAACATAATTATTACAAACACAGGAACCTTTGTTACAGCAGTCGGGTAATAATGGTGTTCACTTACAAATGGTGTCGTGACCAGGATTTATTTAATTTTATTAGCACAATTTTATTTATTTAAGACGTACAATTGTAAAAGAGTTGTATGGTATACTCAAAGGACTTGAATTCCGGGACGATGGTCACACAATAAAGATTTATGGTCGCATTGAAAAATAGTTGTTTAGAGATAGGAATAGTCGATAACATTTAATACCATAAACACGATTACGCTAGCTAGCTAGGGTTCGGATTTAATATTCGCAAAATATATTAAACATTGCTTTTCAATTTTCGACTAAATTATCATTATCTAACATTGTGAATCAGAATATTTAATACAAAATTTGATATGATCTAAGTGTATGACCCCATTTTTACCTCTATTGGAGTTTAATCTAATCAATCACGCACGTTCCACATTTTTAAACAATTAATCTAGCTAGAACATCGTAATTATAGTCACGCAATATGTTCATAAGGTCCTATATGTTGTCAACCTGTGTATCGTACATTGACATGTTGCCAATTACTCCAAGAATTAGTAACGAACCCTGTGTTAAATCATAAATTTAGACCACGATTGGCGCAAATGGTCCTTACTTACTCCGCTGGCTCAGTGAACCAAAGAGGATCTTAACCTCCGACACCAAAGAGCGCCATAGCAACATGTCCTGCGCTGTCTGGCGCAAGCTACTGCAGCTCTCGCAGATACTTCTGCACCTCAAAGCCCAGCGGTATCTAGGACGTCCGAATGGCCGTCGAAAGACTCTTGGATATAAATTTTCTACTTACAAGTAACTTTCATGTGTTCTTTGCCCGTCTTCTCCAGTTCCAACTTATGTAACTTGAAGAGTATAGGCGAGGGAGTGACTAGAAAATCTCGTAAGCAGTATATCGATGTGTTTGCTATCGTTGGGAATTTCGTTGCTAGTTTACCGAGACCCTGGAACAATGTCATACAGATAAACCATTAGTTTGTTTTCTAATCACATATCAATTTAGATTTATCTAACAGCGTCTGTCTTTGAAGTGTTTGTCTAACTCTAAACACTACTAAACATTGACGTGCATAGATAATTAGATATACACAACATGGAATAAAATATTTTTCTAGTTCTAGAAAACTGGGTACCGCCGCGGAATTCAAGCGTATTCGTTGTCGTTTCCATTTTGATACATTACTGCGTTTCATTGTTATTTATAACACGTGCAAAAAGCAGTAATGTATCGCGTTCATGTGTCAAATGAAAACTATACCGAATACTATGGAATTGTCGACGGTACCTCAATAAGGTTGACATTTTCTCAAAAACTACTGGACCGAATTTAATAATTCTTTTACAGTTACATAGTTTTAGCTTTTATCTATCAAACAGTGAAAGAATTTTTGCAATAGGTCAAGTAGTTTTTGAGAAAATCTCAACCTTAAAAACTCTCCTGTAGGAGTAACTCTCCTACATCTTTCTCTGTTCACCAGTCGAAAGCACATCAAGAGTAACAACGGACCGTTTTTATTATCTGCGTGGTATGCGTTGAAAATCGTACTCCATAGATATGCGGAAATGAAGAAGTGCTTACCTCAAGGCAGACCATCAACAGCGGCATATGCGCTAAAATCAACTTGTGATTATGGTTCGAATTGATCTTCTCTGTCAAACGACCGCAAAGGGAATCCGCTCCTAAAATTAACAGTATATTATTGAAATATCACCATTAATGTTTACTTACTCTTAGATTAGTGTAATATTTTTTTGGAGTGTTAACTGTAAAGCAGCTTTGCATAACTGGGATATTAACGTTAACAAAATGCAAATCAATCTTCTGTTTTTAGTGATGGCAGTTCTAGTTGGAGAAGTGTTCCAAAAATGATAAGATTTATAGAAATGCGACGATTAATTTAACATTTTTTGATACGTTGACGAGAATGTGACGTGTTGCCAACGAATTTATACAGAGTGTCCTCGAATTCATTCGACAAATTGAAACTGGGGGTTGTATATATATTTATTTACATAAACAAACAAAAAAATATATAAAAATGGAAAAATAAAATTCTAAAAAAGTACCTACTTGGACGCGGTATTCCAGCTGTGAGTGGCCTCTACCAGTCACAGGTAGAACACCGCGTCCAAGTCGCTCCCATGCGTCAGGGTGCCCAAGAGAGCGGCCGCGTTACCTCTTTGTACGGCCAAACTTATTCGTTGGCCGAGGTACGCACCCGCTCTCTTGTCACCCGTGACGTCGACCAGACGACTCGACAATTCTTTGAAGAATTGTCGAGTATTCATTGGGTTGTATTCATGATAAATATTAAATTGGTAAGAATTTTTAGTAAATCAAAACTACAATTTTTTTTAACTAAGTACGTCACAAGTCACACCTTAGTAATAACCATTAGGTTCAAATTCCAGTGATAGAAATCTTTGCCATAAATTCAAAACACCTTAAAATGTAAAAAAAAAAACTACAAAACACAGTAATGCTGCAACATCAAATTAATATTTTTTTGGATAGTTGAATCTTTGGAAAATATATTTTTATTTTTCCCAAAATTGTTCATTTAATTGAAGGCTGTTCAGAATTAATGTATGTCACAAGCAAGGGCGTCGCCAAGGGGGGGCAGGTAGGGGCAGCTGCCCCCCCCCCCCCCCCCTAGAGATTAGAAAAAATATCCAGCCCAATGCAAAGTCCTTAGTCAGGCACTGGAAAGCGATGAGGCGAGAGCGAGCGGGGAGAGGAGAGTGCTACTGTCTCTCCTATTCCGTCCACGCGGCCGCGTCGTCGCCTGTTCTCACACACAGCTGTAATTTATATCAGCTTGCCCCCCTCTGGGCCATCGGCTGGCGACGCCCTTGGTCACAAGCCTTTTTTTTAACCCAGGTAAAACATGCAAAATCATGTACCACCACGCCCGGGGGAGCGTGTTGATTATGTCGGGCTCACCGCCCTGACGGGGCAGCATACCGACTAAACCTGGGGTGTTCCACCTCGTGCCATTCTTGCCGAGCCCCGGGAACTGCGATACATCCGCGACCCGAAAATGAAAAGTTCTCGAAATTGCGGATTTGAACTAGGGTTTCTTCGCTAAATACAACCCGTACGCTCACGCTCAGCCACCCCGGCTAACGCGGTTATATGTCACAAGCCTAACCATCCATTTAATTTTGTCGAATGAATTCAAGGCCACGATGTATATTAATTTAATATAATTGTCAGTGACATGCAAAATAACGTTGCGACTCAAAACTCTTGGGAGGAAAGTCATCCGGACTTCGGCATCATTATCGCTACACTTGCGTCTCACGGAAAATACGCTAAAATAAAGGTACGTTTATTGTAAAGCCTGGTTATTATGCGTTTGGGCAAAGAACAGTTAGTCAAGAGGGGTCACTCTCAAACCGAGATACCTATTAATATTGTTAGAGCGTTTATAAGTGCTGTCACGTGATAGTCCTCATCCACTGCAAAATTGTAATAAATATATAAACAATAGAAAAGGCGTATATATTAAGCTGTAGTAATTTAGTGCATCCCAGTATGCACCAAAATCGGAGAGGAGAGAAGACGAGAGATGTGTTTAGAATAACCAATCAGATTTCGTTATTTCCACATCTCCTCTCCGCTTAGGAGCAGGAACGAAATCTGATTGGTTATTCAAACACGTCTCCGTTCGTCTCCTCTCCTCTCCGCTTTGGTGGAAACCGGACCTCCATACAGTTTTGTGTAAGAACTCAGCGTGAGCTCGCTCTTATGTCTGTCAATATTGTTTGAAATGTGACAGTTGTAAGACCGTCCAAACACAGCTCATATTCAAAATTGTCTATGTCATAACTATCGGTCTCAGAGACAATACTGAGCGCGAGCTTAGTGTTAGCTTGCTCGTACAACTGTCAAAATGTATACTTCAATCTTGGCCTAAGAACTTTGTCGGTAAACATTAGTGAAGTACTCGTACACATCAAAGCACATCGAGTGTAACACTTTGGACCGTTCTTATTGTCTGCGCCGTAAGAGTTGAAATCGCACTGCAAGTGTTACCATTGATCTGCTGTCCGTATCTACATATTGGTACAGTGGGGTGATCGCGACTTCTATTGTTTTCGTAATTTGACACATAGACGCTATACATTGCTTCTATGTTTTTGCAAGTTTTAACAAACGACAACGAAACGCAGCAATGTATATCGTTCAAGTGTCAAAATGAAAACGATAACGAAAACGATTGAAGTCGCGGTCACCCCCAGATTATGTTGAGTGTCGAATTTTTTAATTCTGGGTTTACTACAATTTTATTTTATTTACACAGCTTATTACAATTGTATTACAAAACGTTTTCATTTAAAATAAATGACATTGCCACATTTCAATGGAGCTTTGCCCCACCTACAAAACTACGTGACCATTTAAGGGGTCTGACGCAGAATGTGCACTTCGCAAAATGTACACTCGACAAAAAGTGCGCATTTCGCATTTGGTGCACTTCTCAAAATGAGCACTTCGCAGAATGCGCACTTCGCAAAATGTGCATTTCGCAAAATGAGCACTTCACAGATTGTGCACTTCGCAGAATGAGCACTTTTTGTGGAAGTTGTTAATTAATAAAAAAGATATAGGTACTGGGTATTTAAAATAAAATAAACACTTTTACGAAGTAATCATTTATTTAAAAAGTTATCCACTAAGTTTTGACTGTCAATTAAATATTTCCTTACATAGAATATACATAAAAATATTTAATTGACGGTCAAAACTTAGTGGATTACTTTTTAAATAAATGATGGCTTTGTAAAAGTGTTTATTTTATTTTAAATACCCAGTACCCATATCTTTTTTATTAATTAACAACTTCTACAAAAAGTGCTCATTCTGCGAAGTGCTCAATCTGCGAAGTGCTCATTTTGCGAAATGCACATTTTGCGAAGTGCGCATTCTGCGAAGTGCTCATTTTGAGAAGTGCACCAAATGCGAAATGCGCATTTTTTGTCGAGTGTACATTTTGCGAAGTGCACATTCTGCGTCAGACCCCATTTAAGCTGTACCTATCATTTTATTGGGGACTTATTACAGGTTTCATATTGCATAATCATAATCAGTATCATTTTCTACTGCTCTCGCAACTCCTATATTTCAAGACATATCCAGTTAAGAAATTTAAATCTGCGGTGTACTCATGGCTGGCAGAGAAATGTTTTTATTCAGTTCAGGAGTACTTAAGCACTGATTGAATTTACTGTTTGTGATTGTGTTTGTTGTATAATGTGAAATTTGCATGTCATTTTATTGGCTAAATGTGTTGAACTATATTAGAAATTAAGAACTACTGTAACCACATTTATGCAAATAAATATCTTATCTTATCTTATAGAATAACAAAAACAATGAATAATTCGCATCGATTTCTTACTATTTTCTGAATTCTTAATTAAGCTGGTTTTTTCGACTCGCAACTTGTACATAACTGTAATTTAAACCAATAATTTTAATAACAAAAAACGGAGATACTTTTACATTTATTCGTTATCTTGTACAACTTGCGGTTGACGGTGGGGCAGAATCTGGCATTGTCATTTATAAGAACAGTTAAGGTAATTAACATTATAAAATAATCAGACATGGACAGAATTTAGATAAATTTGGTAATTGAGGAAACTCCGGCCGAAAATTCACACCTATGAGATAGACTGATAGATGAGATAGACACTGGCAAATGTTGAAAATTGTCGAAACCGTTTCTTAAACTAAAAACCCTTTATAATAACATAAGTTACCTGTCTCGTCCCCTATTGCCCACACCAGCAAGTCCACGCACGCCGAATTGGCCATCACATTGACTTTGAACTTGTTCACAGTCGCAAAGTTGCTTTCTCTGTCTTCCCTCTCCGAAGCGTCGTGGTGGCGACTCTGTAACTCCGTTTGACCACTAAGGAACAAGCATTTTACGAATTCCTGTAAAAAATAAAACCGGTCAAGTGCGAGTCGGCTGTCGGACTCGCGCACGGAGGGTTACGTGCAACTTCACCATAACATTTGCTCTAACGAAAAGATAAACTAGATTTAGGGATAAACCTATCTTTGCGTTTTCGAAACTGATAACGTACATACATCGACATACCAGGCGTCAACTGCAAATACTAGTTACTACTGTAAGTAATTACAAAAGAATAATTATTTCGTGATGGAACTCCAAAAGACATTGCCACATTTCAATGGAGCTTTGCCCCGCCCACATAACTACGTGACCATTTAAGCTGCACCTATCATTCTGTTGGGGACTTATTACAGGTTTCATATTGCATAATCATAATCAGTATCATTTTCTACTACTCTCGCAACTCCAATAGAAGAATAACAAAAACAATGAATAATTCGCTTCGATTTCTTACTATTTTCTGAATTCGTAATTAAGCTGTTTTTTTCGACTCGCTAGATTTACAAAACTTTATTTTAAACCAATAATTTTAACAAAAAAACGGAGATATTTGTACATTTATTCGTTATCTTGTACATATGGCGGGACAGAATCTGTCATTGTCATTAACAGTTTTCGGATTTTTTCCTTTACTTGTGCTATAAGACCTGGCTTCTTGCCAAATTTCATGATTCGAGGTCAACGGGAAGTACGCTATAGGTTTTAGTTTGCCTTGCATTTTCATACAAAAATACGGGAAAAGGCGACATAAGCGGCCATATCTTTTGATTGGGTTGACGTAGACGTTTGATTTTTTTACGTCTGCATGAGTTTGCAGACCTGAGTATAAGGTAATAATTTCAATTTGATCCCTCCATGCGTTTCTGAGATATAGGTCTTAAGGTATTCACTCTTACCTGTACGTCTTTGGTGAACGGTCCCGGCAAATCCTTCTGGTGCTGCAGTAACTCACGTAATAGAGTCACCATTACCAAATTCAGAGTCTCCGAGAACGATTTGTAGGGGAAAACCTAGGATATAATGATTAAGTAATTGTTAAAAAGATATAATATCACAAATAATATAACACAAATTCGATTCTGACAAGTTTTCATTTTATATTCAAAACTACACGTTTAACGCAATATAAATAGAAATTCGGAAAATATTCCTAATAATGAATATGTTTATGACTGTTTTATTTTATCTGCTTATAGTTCGAAAAAAATCAAAACATAAAAATTTTGAAAATGGCACGGTTTAGCATTTATTTTTATATCACGACACGTCATCATGAAAAATCCTTTCTTATATTATCTCGTTACTGATATCGGATATAACAAGGTATTCTTAAGCTTGAAAGGGCTTTGAACAAACCAATATAAGTTATTAACACTTACTTGTATCTGCCCTGACGCGTAAATATCCTCCGCTTCTTCATCCAAAAACGCCAACAAATCTTTCGTCAACAATTTCTTCGCCAAAGACAATATAGACTGCAGATACGTCACGTAAAACTGCACATTGTTCCTCTTCTCAGGCGACTCCGAGAACCTCATATACGGGAACTGGTTGAAACTAGATCCGAATTTATGAAAGAAGTAAGTAGTAGGATCGTAAGGAACCGAGCTGTAACTGTGAAGGGAGCCTCTTTTAAGCGTACCATGTGCACTGTCAACCGTATCGCTTCCATTCTCAACCAAATGCTCATTATTAGGGTTCAAATTGCCCGACAAAGATCTAGGAATTATGGGCCTAAATTGATTAAATCTACGCTTCTTATCTAGGGTTGAATATTCGATATTTGGCTCGGGTTCTTTGGTTTTGACCGGGCTCGGCGGCTGCGGAAACAGGCGGCAGAGTAGCGGCGGGTCTACAGTCGAATATCTGCCCATAGATCGCGCCAACCCTATAAGCACCGGTACAGCACTTTTGCACAGCTGAAGTTTGGACACGGATTGACTGTAGTCTCTGTTGTCTTGGCAACTAGTAATGACCTTTGTCAGGTTGGACATGAGTTCGATTTGGGCCGTAATGATCTCTTCACGCAAGTTCTGATGTTTAGAAGCCACGTCCGAGAGAAGTGTGTTGAGGCAGAAGCTGAATTTCTCCGACATTGGGATACCTGGAAAGAAAATTACATATCTATTAGGTACATCATTACAAAACACCTAATTACGGTGGCTACATAGACCGACTACGTTTCTCTGATGGATAGAATAAGAAATGAGTTTATCGCCCGGAAATTAGTTGCGATAGCTCATGGAGTCAGCACGCTAAAGTGGCAGTGAGCTGGTCATATTTATCGTAAAACCGAGGGTAGACACTCGTTTCGAATGGAGGTCATGAACAGGTAAACGTAGTGACGCTCCCCGGCCAGGTGGAGGGATGGCGGGGGCAGGGACTAAATACAAAAAGCCAAGTACTGATAATGATGCTGAAAGGCCCGTGATAATGGTCCTATCGACTGATAAACACCTAATCCTTCTTTGATTGCGCAGTCGGATAAAAATACGGCATGTTTATGATCTCTCTAGGTATACTACACAATACAATAGCAGCTAAAAATAAAATCATATTGTTAGTTTGAGCTAGTTACGAAGCTCAAATCAATTCAAATTATCATGTTTACCCAAAACGCTTGGTAATCATGGGCCAAAAATAGTTTCAAAAACTAAAAAACAAAAGCGTGCTATGGACGAAAAGTTGGGTACTGTTTCTGAAAATTACGTGTTTCTTTTTCGTATCTCCCCAATAAAAGATTGAACCTCCTTAATCGTTGCCTCAGTGCTGAGGATCGTGACCCTCAAAATCAGGTGCCGTCTTTGCATGTATGAACTGGCACCAGGAGACACGATCTTGTGCAAACATTAAACACAAAAGGAATATTGGTGGATAGATTAGCAATGGCAGGCCTGGTGCACTCCGCGCTTTAGGTATAAATCTACAGGTACATCGGGCGGGCGGCCTTGGGCCGCGCCGGCGCGGCTATTCAGTGGGCTGCTGCGCGCCAGATTGATTGCACGTAGCCCGCTATTTTGCGCCCGCGCTGCGACTATTTAGCCGTCTTTCATTGTATCGGAAGAAAAAAATCGTGACAAGAATTTGGTCTAAATTATTAAAATATTCTTTCATACAATTTAGTACCTACCATAATAATTTATTTTATTTAGGGTGGATTCGACCAAACTTCAATTTATACTGGAGTAACTATCCCAGGGTTATTTTTATTCCCCGATTTTATTCTCCATTAACTTACGAGTAGTTTTACCATGCAATCTAGAGAATAGTTGCAGATAATTGAATGAAATTGAATGAATAATGAACGAATAATTAGATTAGATTTATATAATAAATCGCAAGGCTAGTTCTTGCATCTTAAATATGTAAATATGGGTTTCGGCTCCCGGACTAGATTGTACCTAGCTAAAACCTAAAAGAGTTATGTTTAGTATTGTAGACACCCATTAAAGTGTAAGAAGATAGCATGCCTATGGTCTTTTGTGATCTAATACCGTAGGTATATTTGAAATATCAGTTTGTTTACAAAAGTAGAATAATAGAGTGGTATAATAATATATGTTCATTAAATATTCAGATTATTTATCTTTCACAAGCCGGCAGCCCTAATCGTGTCAGAAGAGTAAAGAGCTACCCGATAGAAAGAGACGCACGTTGTAGGTGAATATAATTGTAGGCACTTCGCGCTGCGCGAGCTGAATTGTACTTTATTGCGTCGCTGCGAGACTCGCGATTTATTTTAACGGTTTTTAGGAGAGACTCTTCTGTACTTGTACTATTATATATTCTGTGGCAATGGTTCAACAAGAAGGACATATGTAGACCAGATTAGAAATATTTAAGAAAAGTTCGAAGACATTCATTCACAAGAGCGTGCATTCGGATATTGATGAATGTGGAATAAACGAGAGTTGTCGAACATGATCGCAGCTGATGGATTTATATCGTATCTATCTATTACGAGAAACAGGCGTAAATTTACGTGTATGTGTAAAAAATAGATGATAATTCTTCTATAACTTTGCTAAAAGTAAATGATGAAAAGTAAAGGATTGGTTTTCTACTTCAAACTAAATAAATAGGGTCTAAAAGTACTATATTAATTTAGTTTAAAGTAGAAAACCAAAATCAGAATAGCTACAATAGTTAAAATGTGCGTGAATAGACAGTTTTGCTCGACCTTCATTACAATAATTTGCACGTTGCGAATATTGTGGAGCCATCATATACGATATAATGGTTATATGTCAATCTGAATCAATTATAAAAATAACGACATACATATTTAACATAGTATGTTTGTTTATATGACGTTTTTATGAGAGGGTGGTCTGAGCCTGCGCAGAATAGAGATGAGTGGAAGGGTTGGGGGGAGGCCTTTGCCCATCAGTGGGACATTATAGGCTATTAAATAAATAATGTTTGTTTATACTGTTTTGATTTTATTGGAGTGATAGAATAAATGTTTATTTGATAGCTAATCAACACACTGAAACATAGTTACAATGTATGTAATTAGTGATAGTGATAGCAAACATAATCAAAATCCGTTGAAAAATATAATAGTTACAGGTTTTCATAATCAGTAATTAATTAATGAATTAATTATAAAAGGGACTGCAACAGTGGTTTATTTTTTTTAAATAAATAATTATGTAAGTAACAGAGTTTGATTTTGTGCGTTGATTAACTGTGCGTAGGAGTTCAGAATTAAAGTTATGCTATAATAAAAATTCCATGAAAAAGAGGAATTGCTTCAATGAAACAAGGAATCCTAGTGTAGGAACTGATCTTACATAATCACATATAATATGATTAAAGAGGGACCTTATTCTTAAAATGATTATTAGTACCCCAAAAACATTCTTGATAAATAAGTAACACCGCGAGGCAAAACGCAGTTTGTGACTCATTTAGCTATAATATAACAAGCCCATGTTGTGACTGAACAGAACTTGTAACACCGTACAGTCGACACATCAAGTGTAACATTTTGGCTCTTATTGTATACAACATAAGAGTTGAGTTACTGCAAGTTACCATTAGTATGTCGACTGTAGCGGTTATTTCAATTTCAAACAATTATTTGACCATCATAAAGTGTTTCCATAAACATAGTCATTATTTCACAGATAACATCTTACTCGTGTGACAGGAAAATAGGATTGAAAATAGTATAAAAGCTGTCATTGACATATTTTAGATAGAAGTTTGTTTGAGTACGTCGTTGGAGAATACTAAAATAAATCTCAAAATGTTCAAGAAATTCGCAGTTTTAATTGTCGCTCTTATGATGGTGGGAAATGTAAGTACAAGACAACGGGGATCGGTTCGTACAAGTTAAGCAACGTTGGGCGAGGTCAGGACCTGGATGGGGGGCCGCTAGTGACACTTTCATCTGAGCCCCTCCGTGCCTCGGAAAGCACGTTAAGCAGTTGGTTTCGGTTGTTGTCGCTTGACAGCAGTTGTTAGGCCACGTCAAAGGCCGGGCGGCCTGAATAACTTTGACAAATAGGTTTGGTCCCTAAACCACACGAGAAAAGAAGAACGGGGATCGGTTAAACTATCTGTAATGCTAGCCATTCAGATAGTTCAACCGACCTATTGTACCTACATATGGTTTTTAGTTTAGTTTAAGTATATTTTTATTTATTTATAAAGTCACGCCTGATTCCCGTAGGGGTAGGCAGAGACGATGGACTTCCATCTGCTGCGATCTTGGCACACAACCCTTGCCTCCTCCACTTTCATCAATCTCTTCATGCATGCTCGTCGGTTTGTAGTAGACCGTACTTGGCCCTTTTACAAGACATCGCCAATTTGGTCGACGTACGTTCTCCTCGGTCTATATTTTTTTAAGGTTACTATTATAATAGTTATTTTAAATTTTTATTGTTGTTACATGAATAAAGTACAAGACAATAAATAAAAAATCAATTTATCCAAAAGTAACTAGGATCCATTTTGCTATTAATAACAGTTACATAAGGGTTATGTAACTGTTATTAATAGCAAATACTACAAATGGCTCCCCCAACCTAAAAAAATCATAACTCCTAAAATAATTTTTATATTTCATTTGTTTTACTTAATTTAATATTTATATCCTTACTTTATTTTACAGAGCCTGCAACAAGGAGGAGCTGGTACGTTTATTTTTCATTATTTTTTTTCTATATATAATTTAAATATTTGATTTGAATCTAAACTCTTTATTAGTTCATTATTCGGTCACCCAGCCAGCTAGCTCAGTTGACCACTTTATAAGAGAGTCCTTAACTCGGCGTTAACTTAGACCATGACCTGTATCTATCAACTTATTGAACAGTGAAGTCTTGTTATTAGGTTTTAGATACTATTCTTGTGTATAGCAAAACTGTTGGTCTTCCCTAAATTATAAAATAATAATAAAATAACAATATATTTCTAATTGTTTTTCAGGGGACGCTGGCGCAGGAGGTATGTACTCGTATTCATTCTCAACACAAAATAAATCGGGTGGTTATTACGCATTTGGTGAAGTTCGATCAGTTGGTCAGTTCAGTAGACAATGAAATTAAAATTACTTTAATTTCTCCTTCTCTTCATAGTTCATAACTTTGTGTCTATTTTGTAATGAATGATAATGAAAAACATAAGTTTTGATACTTGTCAAATACCCTATTTTATTAAATAATTTTAATTATTCAGGTAGTGCCGGTGGTAGCGCTGGTTTCCAGTTTGGTGCTGGTGCTAATGGCCAAGCTGATGGAGGCCAGGGAGCAGGTGGTAAAGTTTTTTTCTAAATTTAAAAGCTCGCAACCATTGAGTAGAAAGTGCTACACTACAGAGTCAAGGAATACTGGTTGGACCTTATAACTGTGAACTGTGATGCTATATTCTATACTTCAAAAAATAAATAGTCTATTAGAAACGTGCTACCTTGGATCGTACTAAATTCTTAAAACTAGACGATAGATAGAATAAACACTTCATTTCGCAAAGAATAATTACCTAATATAACAGAAGTTGAGGTCCTAAAATTTGTACAAAGGCGATCTTATATTTTAGAACGCTTTTTCCATGTAACCCCAGACCAAAGGAAATATTAACACTGAGGCCTTACTGTTAATATTTGCACTTACGACCGTAAAGTTTTTATGAAAACTGACAGTTGTAACACCGAACTGAAACTCCGTTCATACTCAAAATTGTATATGACTATCGCTTACTATTTAAATAGTTTACAGATAATTATTACAAAAACTGCCTGATTATTTTACATAAAATGTATTTTAACGTCTATTTGTGACTAGCAGGTGGAGGCGCAAACGGGGGTTTCGGAGGCAGTTTTGGTGCTAATGCTAATGGTAACGCAGGCGCAGGAGCCGGGGGGAAGTAAGGTAAGACCTACACACGAAGGCAGAGAATATCAAGGGGCCGTAACAAGGTTGAGATTTTCTTAAAAACTACAGGGAGGATACCATGAAGTCTTATAGCAGGATTACTTCAATAATACTTTGTTATTTCTTACCATGACGACCTTAATGTTATACCTTAATATTAACCTTTTTTTAACAAAGTTAGAAAGGGATAACAACACGATTTAAAGGAAGTTAGGTTCATGAATAACAGCATAATGGGTCAACTGGTCCCATGTCGGGACTAGGACCAATTGCCGCCTAATCCTAATTACCAAGGTTACTATATTAACAGTGACAAGGTGTAGTCATGATGTGAATGGTATACTTAGCCATTTGTACTTTCAGAATTCAATCATAAAGAAAACTCATTTAAAACTTTTATTACCTTGTACATGTATGCGACATTAACTTTTCGCTTCGGCCGCCTGGAAACTGGTGTTTCGTAACCAGTTGCGAATGAAGAAAAAATTATCCTCGCATGTAACTGGTTTCGAAGGAAGTTAATTTTTCTTTACTCAAAAAAACGGTTTCAATGAATCCTAATCTGTATTTTATTAATTTCAGAAGATGTTAACAGGGAAGAAAATCGCACACGTCTTGGGAGACCACAAATTCACAGTTTTCATACATAACATGCTGTATCACCTAATTTAGTTAATAAAAATAGTTAAATCACACACAATACATGTTTAATTTAAAATTTACACACCAGAACTATAGTATACTAAATATACCCAGAATACCAGATTCAGACATGCGTTTTCTAACTTTGACCGTTCCAAAAGTAGGTAGTAATATCCTTTTTAACAACTTTGGTATTAGGAAAAAGAGGCAACTTTTTAGACCTGTCAGTTTATTTAGTTTTTAAAAAGTGCATGTCAGACTAACTACCTACCAATATCTGGAATGATAAATACGTCATGCCCCAGTTCACTTGATGTAATCCTAAGATTAGTGGCCCAATATACAAATAAACTGATGATGATGTGCTCTATCGAGAGTACCTATATTTTGTATGGGGACAGGTCTCTGAAAAATCTCGAAATGGTTTTGGAAATAACTCAGCCAAATGTTTCTTTACATATAAAATTAAATAGATATTTAACTCACGGTCAGCATTCTTAACTCGGCACAGCGGTTCCTCGAACTGTGCATTCGTGAGACTCTTTAGCACCTTCAGGAAGTACGGCAGGAGTTTATCCTGATGCTGCAGTCCGCTCTGGAGGAAGTACAGGCCGAGGGAAATGCAAGCTTCCTGGCTGCGAGGAGTGACCACCAGGCAGGAGCTGGCTTGCGGGCACAGCATGAATAGTGTGTTGACCTGAAGTTTTGGATGTTTATATTATCATGTCAAATCAATCAAATACCTTTATCACACTTAACGATCCAACAGGTCTACATAGTAGAGCTCTGTATAGTAGCCCTAAATGTGATTTAAAGTTAGACCACAGTTCAAGCCCTCGGTCCCAAACTAGAATGGACTTTGAATTAGTCATTTAGATGATATCATGTTTAATAAAACTTTACAAGGTTTTGCTGAAACAAATGTTTCAATAATTACTTCAACATTGCAGTAGTAAATAAAGATTGCAATTATTACATCAAATCAAAACAATATTAGATTTTGTGCAAATTGCAAGCGTAACAAGCGTTTGCAAGATACCTTTTCCCATGGCGTAGGGTCGATGTCAGACAAACACCTTGCCAAATGTTGAACAGTTTGCTTGAAGAATTCGTTCTCGTCCATGGCGTGTTTAATTTAAGACAAATACAGTCATTTTCATGATAAACTATGCGAAAATGAAAACTGCTATAATAAACTAAACAATCCGCGAAAAGTCCATCCCATATCCCATCAGCCACTTTTTCAGTGTTGCCAACTATAAATTATTTATAATCACATTACAAATTACTAAGAGGATTATAATTTTGAGATTCCGTTCCGCCGGCGCGCCGCCGCTGCGCTGTAATTCCGTCGGATAGAATCTTAAAGAATAGGTTCTTTCTCTAAGGATAGGATCAATAAAATATCCAATAGAAAAAAAACTTGGACTTTGGTCGCGCACTGACGGTTTCATGCAAAGTACTACCATCATACCACACTGTTCTAACGAAAAAATTTAGGCACAAACTATCCTTGAAGTTCGATTAGTCCTACAAGTATGGGTTCCAACTGCAAAGATAAGTTTGTAATTACAAAAAATGTGTTTTTTATGTGATGTACCTACCTACAAATTTCAAATGACAATGCCAGATTCTGCCCCACCATCAACCGCATGATGTACTAGATAACGAATAAATGTAAAAATATCTCCGTTTTTTATTAAAATTATTGGTTTAAAATAAAGTTTTGTACAAGTTGCGAGTCGAAAAAACAGCTTAAAAATAATTCAGAAAATAGTAAGAAATCGAAACAAATTATTCATTGCTTTTGTTATTATTCTATAGGAGTTGCGGGAGTAGTATAAAATGATACTGATTATGATTATGCAATATGAAACCTGTAATAAGTCCCCAACAAAATGATAGGTACAGCTTAAATGGTCACGTATATTTGTGGGTGGAGCAAAGCTCCATTGAAATGTGGCAATGTCATTTACAGTTTTCAGATTTATTACTCCTTTACATTGCTTCTTGCCTTTCGTAATTCTAGGACCTAGAACCATGAAATTCTAAGGATCTAAGTCAATGGGAAGTAAATTAGGTTAGAGACCTAAGATTACATTAACGTAGTAGAAGATTGATTTTTTTACGACTGCATGACATCGCAGACCTCCGTGGCAGACTCTGCAGAAGACCTGCCCCCTTATTACAGTTCTCAAATAATCAAATCATACAGTTTCATGGCGCGCCGAACAGGGACGCCACTATACCAACGCAATAACGCTGCCCCTGTCACGCACGATATGACATGGTATGATTTGATCGTTGTGAGAATCGTAATAGCCCCACTGCTTGGAATTTTGTTTAATTTTCCGCCAAATCCGCCAGATCTTACGGAAAATCCGTAAACCAGGCAACTCCACACTTTTTATTTTTATATGGACTCGACATTTTATATTATTTGGCAATGTTAAATAAATAATTTTTTGGAAAATGCAAAGGATCTCAGTCCAAGTCCCAATAACATCATAGGACAGCAACTGCTGCCAGCAGCCTACCATACAGTTCAGATAGTTGATGAACAATCGTTCGTCTAGCTAAGCTAGGAGCCTAAAAAGCGAAAAGTGTCACACATTGGCTGTACGATCCATTATTCCCGTAGAGAGGAATGTGGTTTTAGTCCCGCTCTCGAGAGACAAGAACACAAGAACAATATAATATGGACATCGTAAGCGTGTGAGAGAAAGATTCATATATTTTTTTGTCCTCGGTATAACCAGTAACCACTTTTATTATTGGATACGCACGCATACGGACGGGTCATTATTATTTCTCTGAGGACCGGACGGACCTCAGGGGACGGACTGTCAAAGTTTTGTGCTCTTAGCAAGGTTTCCTTTGCATAACTTGATGATTGCGTGGATCATTGAGTTATTTTGTTTAGGGATTTGGGAGGGTTGTGCGTAGGTTTAGGTTAAGTTATATTCGTATATATGTATGTATTTATAAGAATCCAGACATTCTATTAACATTTGACCAGGCTGTATGCCTAGTTGGCTTTGCCTTTCCCTCTGGGAAGAATTTAAAAAAAAATTACATATATTGCTGTAAGATAAAGTAAATAATGTTTTAGTACGAATTATATGTTAAATCTCGTGTTTGTGTGTTTTGTTAGATAGAGACATTTATTGTCCTGATTATATCGTCATCGCTATGTGTATTTGTTGTGTACCGGGATGTACGAATAGATGGAAACGCAACGATCCAATTATTTCGTTTCATAGGTCAGTATTTTCCATTGTTTAGCTTTCTATGTTTTAAAACGTACGGTACCTAGTTTATACACAATCAACTCGTTGCAACGCGTTGTTATTTTTCTTGGAATCAGATCCTAAATACCAAAATAACATCGATTTTTTTTTGTAATACGTTGTTGTTTTTAAATTCTTCCCAGAGGGAAAGGCAAGGCCAACTAGGGCATACAGCCTGGTCTGATGCGAATAGAATGTCTGAATTCTTATAAATGCATACATATATACGAAGATAACCTAACCTACGCACAACCGTGGCACAACCCAGGGGAGTGACAGAGCCTTCAGCCAATGAGATGGCTAGTGGGGCCGGCATCAAAGATCCTTTTAGAAAAAAAACTGTCATATATTTGACATACACGAGACCGTATTTAATTATGAATGCATGTTAATTTTTAATTCAGAATCTCAGCCCAAACCCACTTTTTTCACCGCAATTTCGACGCCAGCCAGTTAACCAATGGTATTTCAACGTGTTTACAACAATATTGCAGCAATTTCTAAGATTCATGATTCATAATGAAACGCCCTAAATTGACAACATTGTGTGCTAGCAACACAGCAAACTGCAAAGCCATATTAAAAAAAAATTAAATATGGCGACGGCGGCGTTTGTTTTCCAACTGAATACTGTTTGTTTTTATTTTCAAAGATGCTTAACGCGGTGTGCGTGGGGACTGCTAGTCCATTTTTTCTACGAGGAAACTTTACAAACGGCCACATAGTCAAAATGTCAGTGAAGGGTGGTTAAAAGTTCTAACAAAGTCTAACCCTACTTTGTTGTACCTCCCACAACAGAACTGGACAAAAGGTAAGAAATACTATTTAGATTGGTTCGTTCGCAACCCGTATGCAGAAATATATTTGAATTTTATGATGTATATCTTCTAGTTATAAAAATAGGGTCGGACGCTGACAAAAATACTATCTTATCTACATAACCTCTCCTTTTTATGATACCATCGGAAGGGGCACTTTGGGGATGAATTGTTGTTAGGTACTTTTTTATTTTAATTTTTTTTTCCAAAAAAGACTTAAGAAAATTTTTCATCAAAAAAATACTTAGAAAAATTTCGACCAGTTCCGATGTCATGATGACCCCCCCTTTTTATCATCGCAATGGACCAAGGACCTGAAGGGCAACAACTTTTGTCTGAAACTTTTTTTTGTGCGGGTCCGTTTTGTGACCCCCCGAGCCACCACCTGGAAGTTGCAGGTGACCCCCACCAATTTTATTGGTGCAACGGAAGGAGGGCACAAAGGGTGACAACTTTTGCCTGAAACACTTTTCTCTGCGACCGTTATTTTCAGAGAAAAAAAATTGAACCCTTAGCGTTACAACCACCGCTTTCAGAGACGTGGGACTTAGAAAATTTTCGAAATATGTTTTTTCATTTTTATTTTTTTTCTCTGAAAATAACGGTCGCAGAGAAAAGTGTTTCAGGCAAAAGTTGTCACCCTTTGTGCCCTCCTTCTGTTGCACCAATAAAATTGGTGGGGGTCACCTGCAACTTCCAGGTGGTGGCTCGGGGGGTCACAAAACGGGCCTGCACAAAAAAAAGTTTCAGACAAAAGTTGTTGCCCTTCAGGTCCTTGGCCCATTGCGATGATAAAAAGGGGGGGGGGCATCATGACATCGGAACCGGTCGAAAATTTTCCAAGTCTCTGAAAGCGGTGGTTGTAACGCTAAGGGTGCGTGGGACTTAGAAAATTTTCGAAATATGTTTTTTCATTTTTATTTTTTTGTCTGAAAATAACGGTCGCAGAGAAAAGTGTTTCAGGCAAAAGTTGTCACCCTTTGTGCCCTCCTTCTGTTGCACCAATAAAATTGGTGGGGGTCCTCTGTCAAATTAGGAGGTGAAACTTCTTTAAGCCCAGTAGCCCAATGGAACACCAGTTTACACATAAAACTTATTTTCCAACTATTGAGTAACATATTTTTTACCAGACGTAAAGAAGTAGAGTTCTGTAAGAGAAGTATAATGTATTTTGAGTGCATTCTATGTATGTATGTTGGTAATATAGGCACCTACATAATATTATGAAATATCTGATCATTAGGCTGACTTTCATTTCAATATTTAAATTATAATAAAGCTGGCCTGTTTTATATATTATACAAATTATTATTCATATTTTAATTTTTTGTTTTAGCCGTGATGCCTGAACAAAGTCTAAGGATGTCAGCAACTCAGCATAGCAATCCCGATCATCGCGTAAAAAGAGAATAGTGATAGAATTGGTATGTATACATACAGTACATCACATAGTATGTACATAATTATTAGTTCCAATATATTTTCTAACGAAATCTGCAGCAACCGCAATCTTGTCAAGTGCACATGTGTACTTTCATTTGAAATGATGTACCTACACTTTGTGTACAGTTGGAAGAATTTTTTTTCATATTCTTAATGTACGGTTGAATGCACGTAAAGTACTTATGTAGGTACATATTTATATTATGATCACGGCACATTTTACCGCTTGCGCCGGAGACTGTGGCCGTGAGAGCGAGCTTTTGGGGAGAGGCTGTGGCCTATATTAATAGGCCACAGCCTAAGTTGCATGCGTTAATACCCATAGTTGGGTTAATACCCATAAATTAACCTCACTTGCAATAAAAGATGACCCTAGAGTCAAAAGAGTTAACCCGAGCAAAATATATGGAGCTTTTACGGGTTAAGTCGGCAACTCTAGGGTTATCTTTTATTGCAAGTCACCTTAAGTAGGATTTGTTTAATAAATGTTTCAGGAAACCGTTCAACGTTAACGTCACCAGATGGTTCAGGGAATCTCTCAACGGCGCCAGATGAATCATTCAATGCCACCAGTTTGTATCGCAATTGTTCTCCATTGAAGGGGCTGAAGACACAGCATTGGCTCAGTACTCTTGTGAAGAATTTTTTTTAATTTCATTCAGTAGGTATATTGTCAAGTAATAAAAGTTTGTATAATTGTAATTTTTTTTATTTATTTAATGGATTCCTAAGAAAACATTTAATATTATGGTTTTAAATATGCAGAGGCATCGATATATATTTTTATCGTGGGACACCCCTAGTGAAAAACATCGAACTCGGTTTATCGACATGTCCCCGTCTCTAATTCTTGACGTCATCGGCGCCACTGTCTTAGGGCCATGTGGACGATGCCGGAACTAACCAATCCAGTAGTGATCCAGTAACGCCATCTCCAGGCAAGGCCAGAGTCCCATCTATTCGTAGAATATCCTCTTAGTAATTTGTGGCACAACCATCCCAAACCCCTAAACGAAAAAACTCAACATCTTTGAGTCTTTGCAAGGAATCCTTGATAAGAACACAAAACTTCACAAACACGACTTCTTTCGAGCACTCCAATTAATAGAAACGTTCGCGGACATCTCCTGGTTACCTAACGCGATCATTAATCTCTAAATACCATGAAAACTATTTAATTATAATTTTCACAAAAATGTAACTAATGGCGTTTCGCGCGCTTCTCAAGGAATCATTTTTTTGTAATATGTATGACTGTATGACATAAAACTCAGTGTTGTCAACAGTGTGTTTGTAAAAACCTCCCCCCAAAAATATTTTGTTCTACAAAATATTATGTATGGGAAATAAACATTGATCTCCTATAAACAACTAGATATACAAAGGTCTTATACTAAAACAATTTAGAAAACGTCCAACTAGGGTCCATTGTTAACGTCCAAATAATGTCCAATAAAGCAAATGAGGGTCCATTCATCCGTTTGGACCTTCTTTGCGCTTGGACATTTTTAGAAGGCAGACTGTGTATCTAGTTGTTTATAGGAGATCAATGGAAATAAAGTACTATTTAGCTAGTCCTTCTAGCTGTTCTAGCATATTACTACTAGTAATGCAGCAGCGTCTACTTTGTGCAAAAATATTGATCGACTTAATTTTTTACAAGATTTCCGCCATGTGACGCAGAACGTAAAAAATGGATAAAGGCGTGTGGTAAACCAAACTGGACGCCAACTCAAGGTACTCGAATATGCTCAGTACATTTTGAAGAGGACCTTTTCATGCCAATTAAGAAAAAGAAATATTTAAAGCCTTATTCTCTACCCACTCTACATATTTTGGTAAGTAGGTATTTAATATTAATCATTCTTTACAATTATTCTACATTGTGATTTTTTTTTAATTTATTGTCCTTGCCAGACTTGGCAACAGCAAGCTGTTCAAAAATACTGTTAGAATACAAAACTCCAGTCGCACTCCTTCTGAGTGCATAATAATAAGTATTATTTTTACGATAAGTTCATAAAATAGAAGACCAGAAAATTTATTACCTAGGTACTGCAATTTAATGCACATTTAATTAATTGTGGGGAATACAAGTTTAGGTATTTAATAATAATAATAGTAAAGGTTTTTATTGACTTAAGAATTTAATAACAGAGTTTCTTGATTGAAAGCTTATAGCTATAACAACATTGTTTGGAAACAATTTACAAGAATGTGAAACGATAGCAACCGTACTAGTTTAAAAAACTGTATAACGGATGCTAACGCCTTCCAATCGGGTTGTAATGTCGCATATTGTAGTGTCAATGCCAAAAATAAGGTAATTAACTTGTAAATGTCTAATAATGAATAACTTATATCTAATAGAATTATGTATGTTGTTGTTGGTGTATGTGTGTGTGTGAGTGAGTGTGTATGTGTGAGGGTGTGTGTGTGAGTGAGAGGGTGTGTGAGAGTGAGAGGGTGTGTGTGAGAGTGAGAGGGTGTGGGTGTGATGGTGCGTGACGGTGTGTGTGTGTGAGAGAGAGAGAGAGAGCGTAGGGTGGGCGCGAACTCGTATAAGATATTTAGCAACATTAGAGGGATATACAAGGTGTTCGGCAGACGGTTGAACATACGAAAATGGCGGATAAGTGGAGCCCTCTGCTACATGCTCAGCCATAAAAATATGACCTAGGTCACACGTTTTTTTTAAATATTTTTTTTTAAACTATGCAGAATTTTTCACCCCCATAACTTTATACTCCAATAACTTGGTTTAAAATTGACACTACTCTCAACATTTTTTTTATCTAAACATTGTATTATCTTACAAAAAAAACATTTTTGTAAGAACCTGCCGTTAGTTTAAATGTTGAGTGTCAATGAATGTCAATTTTAAACCAAGTTATTGGAGTTTAAAGTTTTGGAGGTGACGAAATTCTGCAGTTTAAAAAAAACTATGGGACCTAGCTCATATTTTTATGGCTGAGCATGTAGCAGAGGGCCCCACCTATCCGCCATTTTCGTATGTTCAACCGTCTGCCGAACACCTGTATTTGTTTGGGAATTAAACAAGCCATTTCTTCTAGCACCACACGCAGACCCAAGATTCTGTGGTTGGCATACCTACCCAATCATCAAAAAAGCGAAAACTAAAAGAAAATATTATGGAACGCGCCACACGTAAGAAGTTAAGTTTGGAAATCAATCAACCTGAGGTGACTATTTAAAAAAAATTATAAGAAGTCAAATGCTTGAAGATATATTTAGATGATTAAGTAACATTAGAGGTATAGATCTGTTTGATATTTTTATTTCTGCCAATCAGAGGACGGAACCATAAGCTCAACAATTATTTATTTCATAGTCTTTAATGTCCCACTGCTGGGCAAAGGCATCCTTCCAACCATGCCACTCGTCTCTATTCTGCGCAGACCCAGACCAATCTCTTAGAAGCGAGCGTCCAGTTCGTCTCAACATTGTTTGCGCGGCGGCTACATACAAAGTTATGCAATAGTTTTTTTTATATTCTACAGATCCAGTGTGCCATGGACCAACAAATTGTTCTGTTGGATATAAAAGAAGAGTCTCTCGATTCAAACGCAGAGGATGTGCATGTTAAAGAGGAGCCTGAAAGCCTGCCCTCTGCTGACAGCATTGAGACAGAGCTGCGGCTGCTGTATGCAGACCATGAGATCAAGGAGGAGGTGGTCCTTGGGCCAGAGATCATGCAAAGACCCACAACTAATGTACAGAGCGGTTGGTAACTTTTTGATAACAAACGGAAATTATTTAAGTAAAAATAGCGATTGCAAAAACACTGCAAACTTTATTAAAACTGTATTAGACAACAGCAGATTAATGGTAGCACTTGCAGTACGATTTCAAATCTTATGACAGATAATAAGAACGGTCCAAAGTGTTACACTTGATCTGCTGTTAGCTGTACTACAATGTTTTTGCAGCTCGTTTTTCAGCAAAAAAAATTAAGAAAAAATTGGACCGCCTTAGCGTCACTCTGACCCAAGTTGTAACAAATTGTCAAGAAATGTAGTCATGTTATGTGTCCAAATTAATATGGTGGAACTTTGCAGTCTAGATCTAGTCCAGACCGAAGTTTAAACCTAACTAATATTTTTTGTTTGGTTTCAGAGAACAATGAAGCTTTAAAATCATCATCCACATATGACCGCGAGCAGTGGGACCAGAGTTTTCCAACAGTGGCATTACATAAACGCATAGTCTGTGAGCCTTCGTTCAAATCATTTATCTGCAATATTTGTAAGGACGAATTCAAGACAAAACATCAATTAAATTGTCATATCCTAGAACACATTAGTTTTAAAACCAGTGTACCAGATGAGAATGCCAGAGACCAGCAAATAATACAAAAATGCCAGGTTATTGATCAAGCGGCAGAAAACCCATTCTCATGTAGTTTTTGTGAAAAAAAGTTCACACATAAGACAGCTCTCATTATTCATAATCGTGTTCACACTGAACTAAAACCATTTCCATGTAGTTTGTGTGAAAAACAGTTCACACATAAGTCTTCTCTCATTATTCATAATTATTGTCACACTGAAGTAAACCCATTCTCATGTAATGTTTGTCAAAAACGGTTCACACATAATTCATCTCTCATCATTCATAATCGTGTTCACACTGAAGTAAAAGCATTCACGTGTAATGTTTGTAAAAATCAGTTCACACATAAGTCGGATCTCATTATTCATAATCGTGTTTGTACTGGAGCAAAGCCATTCTCGTGTAATATTTGTGAAAAACAGTTCACACATAAATCGGCTCTTATTATTCATAATCGTGTTCATACTGAAATAAAACCATTTTCGTGTAATGTTTGTAAACAACGGTTCACACATAAGTCGGCTCTTATTATTCATAAACGGGTTCACACTGAATTAAAACCATTCTCGTGTGTGTGTGGAAAACAGTTCACACATAAGTCAGATCTTATTATTCATAATCATGATTGTGCTAGAGCAAAGCCATTCTCGTGTAATGTGTGTGAGATACAGTTCACACATAAATCAGCTCTCATTATTCATAATCGTGTTTGTACTGGAGCAAAGCCATTCACGTGTAATGTTTGTGAACAACAGTTCATACATAAGTCAGCTCTCATTATTCATAATCGCGTTTGTACCGAAGCAAAGCCATTACCATGTAATTTTTGTGAAAAACAGTTCATACATAAGTCTGATCTCATTAATCATAATCGTGTTCATACTCTACAAAGGCCATTGTCGTGCAACGTATGTGAAAAACAGTATAAATGTAAGTCAGCTCTAATTATTCATAATCGTACTCACACTGGTGAAAAACCATACTTGTGTAATTTTTGTGAAAGACAGTTCTCACATAAGTCAGCTCTCAGTGAGCATATTCGTACTCATGCAATAAAGAACGATACTGGAATAAATCGAGAAATCGAAATAAAGCTATTCGTATGTAATGTTTGTCAAAAACAATTCAATCGTAAGATGGATCTCAAAATTCATATTCGTGTTCATACTGGGGAAAAACCATTCGCGTGTAATTTTTGTGAAAGACGGTTCGCACAACAAACAAATCTCAATAGTCATAAACGTGTTCACGCTGAAGTAATAAAGCCATTCGCGTGTAACATTTGTAATAAACACTTCACATTTTTGTCATATCTCATTATTCATAGTCGTGTTTGCAAAGCAGGAAAAGTATATCCATGTAAAGTTTGTAACAAACGGTTCTCAAAAAAAAACAGCTCTCACTAAACATAATCGGAATCATACTAGAATCCCAGTACCTGGGATTAGACCATTCCAGTGCGATATTTGTAATAAAGCGTACAAATTAAAGGATAGTCTTATTCGTCATAAACGTATTCATACTAATGACGAGTAATATACTGGATGGATTTTTTTTCTCATGGTAATTAGACGATCATATTTGTTTACAAAATAATACACTTGCTGGGCATATATGCAGACCAGAATGACCTGTAAACAAAGATCAACACATAGTAAAAAATTGTTTTATGGGCCAGTATTAAGATGTTTCAAAAATTGGGGGCGCTAGTATCTCGGTACTGGCCCTAAGTTTAAATAGCGGAAGTCTTATTTATAATGGATTTCATTAGTTTCCTAAACATTCACACACTCGATGTACATTATACCCATTATATTATTTCATGTAGCTGTATTGTAGATAGATAAATATAATAATTAAAAAACTAATGATAACTAATGGTTTCTGTTTTTACCCGACGGTCATAAGGAGAAACAAAAGAGTAATGTTTTTCGCCATGTATGTCGGTTCCTTTGACCACGATGTGATGTTTGACGTCAATTACATATACATCGCATAGAAAACATTTTATGCCAAAGAAACAATCGATTCATGTTGTTTCTTTTTATGCAGGTAGGTACATACCTAGTTAGAATTCTCAGTCCATACCTATTGACCTAATATTACGGATTATATTGAAAAATATAATCCGCGAAGTTTAGTGACTTAGCTCATGAAAAGTCAACCCGTGTTAAATTACATCTGCGGCCACTAAGTCGAATCCTAATAAGGCTGCAATAAAACTGCAAACTGTACAGTCGGTGTGCAGTTGGCGTGCTTTTTCAACGACAGTCAGTACCGTCTTTATCATAAGGGCACATGGGGACCGTGCCCAGGGCCCACCTACATCCTCACGGGGGCCCGAAAGACCGATATTAAACGTTTCAATTTATTTTATATTTTGAACTATTTACATTTGAGCTGCACTAAGAATTAGCGCCAACATTTCCAAGTCAAAATAATATTAAATTATAATCGGACATCAGATCAGTTTTTCTTCTAAACAGTGAAATTTTTTATTTTTTTGTCATCCAGTTTTTATTTTCCAACAGGGCCCCATATTCTTGTGTGTCCAAGGGCCTCGGAATAGCCTAAGACGGCCCTGACGACAATTATGTATTGCTGTCGTACTAACTGCATTCAAACTGAAAATTTGCAGTCGAAGCGCAGTTGAAATGCAGTCCGTCTGTCTAAAGACTCAGCGGCGACTAATATAGCCTCAGGAAATGATCGAAGAACATAACGTACACAATCTGGATTCGCTACAAGAGTTATAGCTATTTATTATTACTTTACTCGTAGTCACACTTGGTGACTTGGCTTACCTATCTAAGTGGAGTTTAGTTCATGTTCTACGCGGCCCGCCCCCGGCCGGTCGTCGAGCTCGTATGACCGGTTCTATAGGCATGTTCTTTGTCTCCTTGCGTCGGTACAACTTAAGGGCCATATCAGAGCTAGAAGTGGCAGAGTTTAAAGAATGATAGCTTCAATAATAATAGCTTTATAAGAAAAGACATGCAAGACACGAATACGGAGATAACTATACAAGGGGCCTCAATAAGGTTGAGATTTTCTCAATAACTACTTGACTTTTTATTTTACTAGTAGGAAGATACCTAGTTTAGACTGCCCACTAAAAAAATTCAAAAATAAGTCTATTAACTTTGTGAAAAAATCTCAACTTTACAAAAATCTCCTGTACTGTAGTCTCCTCCAGAGATAGAAGTTTGGTACACATATCTATTACGCATAATACAATTTTTAAATACTCATTAATAACGTAATTTATTTTCAAGTTGTGGTTCGCATATTGCGTATTATTATAATATATGTACAGTGATTCAATTGTATATTAGAAAATAGTGTAGTGTTTATCTCTTTATAAAGATTTGATAGGTACATAGCTTTTTTAATAAAATATAAGATTTTTTTTAAGTTGTGGCGCTTCTTTGTTTATATCGGTTATAGCCCTTAAGTGCCTATGTTAACATATAAGTTAACGCCCGTATATGTCAGTGTTTTTGTGCAGCTAGACCGAACAAGATGAATCGAAATGTGGCTTTATTATGGTGCTTTGGTTTCCACGTAAGTAAAGTTAATTGTTATGCAAGTGCGGAGTCTGCGATGTAAATAGAGATACGTGTGTCGTAATTTATTTACATATGTATACATAGAGAGATTTGTAAGTAGATAAAAGTAAGTTGGTAAGAGATATCTGAGATATGGATATTAAGTGGATATTTGTATTTCTTAGATATGATCAATATAGACAAAGACTGATTAGATATTGTGACGAGAGTGTTTCGGAGAAGTATTCAGTAGTTTACGGTCACGCATTCAAAATAGGTACAGACTCCGGCAGGTAAGTTGACCCAAAATGGACCCCGAAATACCGAACTCCTTTCAATACTTTATGGCAGTTTACTGTATACTAAAGTAATATAGGTATTACAGCAACAAAGTTGGTCAAAAATAACAGTGGTTCGATACTTAGCTAACTACCAATGTGTTCTGTCAGTAATTAAAACTATAGTGAGCCAATACTCATACTAGTATCACTACTGTCGCATATCGGTCTAACTCCCGGCCTCAACGATATAAGTGAGTGATATCCGTTTACTTTGTACCCACATAAATAAAGTAATTTCATGTAGGTATGTACATATTCGTTATATAACTGCCGCATTACTAAATAATCCACGTTGTAAGTTTATATTTTTATCATATTTTCTTAAATAAGCTTAGGTAAGTACCTACTTATGTTACAGCTAGCAATGGCGACTAAGGCACCGTTTTTAGAGCTGAATGACGGTAATAAAATACCAGTTGTGGCTCTCGGGACCGGTAGAGGAACCGCGAAAGGGGTGAGCGATATTTATATTTAAAAACCCGTCAAATGCGGGTCGGAGTAGGTAATGTCTGTCTGTTGGTAAGCCTGTCTCTAAATCTAGTTCATATTTTCGTTAGAGCAAAGTTATGGGGTTAAGTTGCGTTGCGCTAGTTTTTTTACGATAAATATTTTATTTTTACCTACTCGAAAGACTAACAGTTTATTCTTATCTTACATACATTCTTTCTCGTGTGGTTTAGTGACCAAACCAAAGTTATTCAGGCTGCCCGTAGGCCTCTGACGTGGCCTAACGACTGCTGTCAAGCGACAACAACCGTGACCAACTGCTTAACGTGCTTTCCGAGGCACGAAGGGGCTCGGATGAAAGTGTCACTAGCGGTCACCCATCCAGCTCCTGACCTCGTTCAACGTTGCTTAACTTGTACGATCGCTTTCAACGTGTACTCGCAACTGGACTACGAGCCGCTTATCTTACATACATACCTACGTGTATCTATTTTTTAAACAATACCTTTTAATTTAAGGTAGCTAACAGTTTTCGAGATTACAGATTATTAGAGATATTGTGTTATCATCCGCCACAGACCACTTACCCATAGACCTGTAACAGGAGGGCGCCCGTTTCTGCCTGCACATGAGCGCAAAATTGCTTCGCGACACGTGTAACCTCGAGATATCGAAACAGGTTTAATATGGCGCCTGCCCCCCGCTTCGTCTAATAGCGCCTATCGCATGACAGAATTTTTCGCTTGCAAAGTACCGATTTCTTGTCTATGGGGTAAGTGGTCTGTGTCATCCGCTAATTAAGTCCGATTGTAGGTCAGTGCCGACGAGGTCCCAGTGGCCGTCCTCTGGGCCATAGAGGCTGGCTACCGGCACATAGACACCGCCGCCTTTTACGGGGACGAACCAGAAGTGGGCCAGGGAGTAGCAGACGCCATAGACAAGGGCTTGGTGAAGAGAGAAGAGCTGTTTATCACCACTAAGGTACGGTTTACTTACTAAAATAAGACCTAAATGATAAACGGAGAAAAAAAAAAAATCACGACCGGGACCTCGCCATTCCGTGGCACGCTCTATTCCAACAGAGCCATCGTGATTCGTATCCAGATCGTGAATTTTGTCTCCATATTCTCGTCTTAGGGACGGTAGCGACAACTATCCAGTAATTGTGCAGTTACTCAAATTCATGTCTAACATTGCAGTTAGAAATCATGTTATTAATTGCGTTCCTTTTTCATATGTTTTGATATTTTCTTGCATATGCGATAAATGGAGAAATTTTTTTTCTCCATTTATCATTTAGATTTTCGTTTCGCATAGCGCATATGCAAGAAAATATCAAATCATAAAATAAGACCGTTAAATACTTAGTACTTACATAAACACGCTTTATGTAAGTACTAAAAAGGAAAAATTTATAACTGCCCAGAATTCTGAACAACGTTTGTTTGAGCTGCAATTAATGTATATTCGCCTAATCGGCGCGACGCGACGTAGCGGGAATGCGCTGCTACGGGAGTTGCGGTAATAGGAACGCGACGCTACGAGAGTTGACGCAGAGATAACGCGATGCTCCGGGAATGACTCTCAAACCGTTTACCTAGAAAATGGAGGTCCGCTTGAAATATTACACCGTGCATCCGAAATAATAAATATTATAGGCGCGTATTCATAAATGTAATTTAAAGTTACACCACCGTTTAGGCCATTGTCCCTTTCTATCTTAACTTTTAAGGGAAGTGAGGTTTATCTAGGTTTAAGAACAACAGCATAGTTCCCATAAGTACTTCATTCTTAAACATTAACTCAATCTCACTCATAAATTGAGAGTGAGCTGGCTGGGAATAGGTATTTTATTAAACAGCCAACGCACCTATTTATAGGTACCTAAGTATGGTGGAACACAGAGAAAGGTGTACAGGAGAGTTTTTAAGGTTGAAATCTTCTCAAAAACAACTTAACCTATTGCAAAAATTATTTCACGGTTTGATAGATAAAAGTTAAAACTATGTAACTGTAAAATAATTATTAAATTCGCCCCAGTAGTTGTTGAGAAAATCTCAACCTTATTGAGACCCCCTGTATACTTATCTCTGTCTTCGACTGTACATACAAACGACCATTAGCATGGATACTAATTGATTACTCTTTGCAATTAACCGCTCAAGTCTTGTCTGTTTCAGCTGTGGAACGACCGGCATGCTCGTGACCAAGTGGTGCCTGCTCTCAAGGAGTCCCTCGCCAGGCTGCAGCTGGACTACGTGGACCTGTATCTCATACATTTCCCTGTAGGCATCAAGGTAAGGATATACAGGTCACACGAAGACAGAAAAGTATACAGGCCTCAATAAATTAGAGATTTTCTCAAAAACCACTGGGCCGAATTTTATAATTATTTTACAGTTTTAAAAGACATTGCCACATTTCAATGGAGCTTTGCCGCACCTACAAAACTACGTGACCATTTAATTGTACTGTACCTATCATTTTGTTGGGAACTTATTACAGGTTTCATATTGCGTAATCATAATCAGTATCATTTTCTACTACTCTCGCAACTCCTATAGAAGAATAACAAAAACAATGAATAATTCGCTTCGATTTCTTACTATTTTCTGAATTCCTAATTAAGCTGTTTTTTTCGAATCGCAACTTGTACAAAACTTTATTTTAAACCAATAATTTTAATAAAAAACGGAGATATTTTTACATTTATTGGTTATCTTGTACAACTTGCGGTTGAAGGTGGGGCAGAATCTGGCATTGTCATTTTATCTATGCAACAGTAAAAGAATTTGTACAATAGGTCATCGATAATCTCAACCTTATAAACTCTCCTCTACACTTTTCTCTGAAGTTCGCAGTCGTCACGGGATTCACATAGGATGCATTTTATGGCCAAAAACATTCACTTTTTCCCCGAAGTAACCCTCCTTGGTTACTATTACCCAGCTGCGCAAGTAAATGAGGGTTATTACCAGACTGCGCAAGCAAAGGAGGGTTATTATTACCCAGCTGCGCAAGTAAATGAGGGTCATTACCAGACTGCGCAAGCAAAGGAGGGTTACTATTACCCAGCTGCGCAAGTAAATGAGGGTTATTACCAGACTGCGCAAGCAAAGGAGGGTTATTATTACCCGTTTGCGCAAGAAAAGGCGAGTTATTACCCGACTGCGCAAGCACATGAGGGTTATTATCAGACTGCGCAGGCAAAGGAGGGTTATTACCCGATTCCGCAAGTAAAGGAGAGTATTACCTGACTCCGAAAGTAAAGGAGGGTTACTAAACGTTTCGTCTTGATCTCAGCAGTGTTATAGGACGATTACATAAAATTAGTTGGCGTATAACCTACTTTTGTGTTTCAGCCCGACGGCACTGCAGATGACGTGGATTACTTAGAAACCTGGGAAGGTATGGTGCAGGCGAAAGAATTGGGTCTGGCCAAGTCTATTGGAGTGTCCAACTTCAATGGCACGCAGCTGGACAGAATTATTGATAACAGTAGTGTCACACCTGCTGTCAACCAAATTGAGGTTAGTAAATTAAACAAAGGATCCTTCCTTGAAGTCCCAATTCCGCTAAGAGATTCAACACGAACGTCAACGTCTTGTCAGCGCCAGCGAGCGTCTGCGTAGCGGCGCCGTCACGCCTTTGTCGGCGTGTTTCGAGAGTTTTGTCGAAAGCGATACGCTCGAAACTTTTAGAGTCGAATCGTAGGACAGTCCGCATTTTTTTTTTAACATTTTAGTTTTATTATTAGACTCGACAGTTTGTCGAAAATATACGACTTGTTGATTTACTCGCAATAAAGAGATATGATTCTGGGTTGAGCTGACAGCGCCGGGGGAAATGCACATAACCCACCTTCGTGGAGTCGGTGCAGTCTCTCACTCCTACTCCAACATGGCAACATTTGACGCGCGACATGTTGCTCATCATGTTGAACGAGGCACTAAGGATTGTTACGGTGGAACACAGAGAAAGGTATACATGAGTGTTTTTAAGGTTGAGATTTTCTCAAAAACTACTTGACCTATTACAAAAATTATTTTACTGTTTGATAGATAAAATTAAAAACTATGTAACTGTAAAATAATTATTAAATTCGGTCCAGTAGTTTTTGAGAAAATCTCAACCTTATTGAGGCCCCCTGTATACTTATCACTGTACCATTCATGTGCATTCATTTATTTATTTATTTCATGTACCAGTCATGTGCGCGCTGGCAACGTCGCGCGTTTTTATGCAACGTTGCCGATCTTAAGAGCTCGGTGGCTCAGTGGTTGGGTCAATGGACTTGCAATATGGAGGTCCCAGGTTCGATTCCCAGCTAGGGCTATTGGTACATGGCTACCAATGAGTTATCCTCGGTTTTTTCGACAGATAAACTTACGTACATTTACCGAGTGCTCTCAAAACGGTGAAGGAAAACATCGTGATGAAACCTGCATGTCGTAGAAGAAAAAAAATCTAAGGCATATGAAATCCGCCAACCCGCACTGGGCCCGCGTGGCGGATCATGGCCCGAGCTCCCTCGATGTAAGGGAAGGTCTGTGCCCGAGCAGTGGGGCAATATAAATAGACTGATGATGATGATGCCGATCTTGTTGAGCGTCAAATGTTACTAGAATAGAAAGAATACGATATGATGACAATCATTTTACTCGCTCAGGTAAACCCAACGCTCACCCAAGAGTCGCTGGTCTCGTATTGCCAACAGCATGGCATAGCGGTGATGGCATACAGCCCCTTTGGTTTCCTGGTGACGAGAAGCCGCCCTGATGCTCCCCCGCCATCATACGACGACCCCACACTCGTGAAGATCGCTGAGAAGTATCAGAAGACCAGCGGACAGCTTGTGTTGAGATATTTGGTAAGTTTATGAAATTCGATTCACAGGTTTAATAACTTGCAAAGATTTAAATCGTCGTCCAATCACATGGACAAGTTAGATAAGATAAGATAAAGATAAATATTCTTTATTGCAAAAAAAAATAAAAGTATTACACAAAAGAAATAGGCTAATACAGTTAGTATTACAATTGGCGGTCTTATCGCTCAAAGCGATCTCTTCCAGACAACCTTTGGGTAGAGAATTCGACGTATGAAATGGTGGTGGTGGTATGGTTAGGTGGTCGGAAAGGAGCGAATTTAACTGTATGCATATCTACCGACCGCGAAATTCTGTCGTTTAGTTGTACTTATATTGAATTGAATGATAACATAGACGAAATAGGTACATTAACAATAATTCTGGTGACAAGTTAGTTTTTACAGAACGCAAGACAGGATCGCTTGCTACCATTTACCTAGGTACAGCTAATATCATATTTGATGCTCAATGGTGGCTTCACTTAGCTATTCGTATTTGCGTATTTGTCATAATTGCCATGTGTAGTTGGTATTCTTGACAAAATATTCGTCTCATTTGTATATAGATTTGACAAATACGACAAACATTCAATAGCGAATACGAATAGCCCAGTGAAGTGCCACCATGACAACAACATGCATGCCGCATAACAGTGTGGCTGGTAAGCTCTACACTTACCTAAACCGTTTCGAAAGCTCATTGTCAGCAGAGCTCTCCATTATAAAATACATATCTTCCTATATTTACAGATCGACAGAGGCCTAATCGCCACTCCTAAGTCCACCAACAAACAGCGCATAGCACAAAACATCGATTTGTTCGATTTCGCACTAACCACAGACGAGGTCGCTACTATCAGCAAGTTCAACCAGAACATTCGAGTCATCGATCCGGTGGCTTGGAAGGAGCATCCTTACTATCCTTTTTAAGGCAAGATATATCTACAATACATTGAATTAAATTCTTTTAGACATATTGTTATTAAAAAAAAGTAGTAGATGCCACTGGTGACCCAAGAGCTGGCAGCTGCCTCGCTCAACGGATTAGCATCGCGATCCAGCGAGGTAACGCTGCCAGTGTCTTGGGTACTCTTGCTATAACTCACAATTTTATTTAGTTTAGTTTAGGGTTTTTAAATATTGAATGTTTCTTTTTAAATTTACATTGTTCCCTTTTTGAAAAAAAATTAGAATAAAACTATAGTGAGTCATTACTACAAATATACGAATATCACTCACTTATATTAAAATTAGAAACGTCACCGGCGACGCGGGCGTATCGCGCTCACCTTGAGAGAGACCGTCGAAATCGGTCGAAACTGTCTAATTGCCGACTTCAACAATATAAGTAAGTGATATCCGTTTATATATAATAATAGGTATCGTACTATTCATGGAAAACGTGTGTACTTATTCAGTCAGTCAAGGTCATACAGCACAATAGTTTAATGAGTTGCTATATGTATAGGTATACTACACTTTATTTCTATATGTATCTAAGCTTTGTGACTGCGATGTTATTAGGTACTCCTTTAAAATAAATTTAAATAAAATAAAACCTATTAGAATTACTTATTATTAATCCAATCCATTTGTTGCATTCACAACCAAAGTCGAATCCGCGATGTATCAAACGTAACATCCGCGGACAACGTCGTATAAACCATTCCAAATGGCGTTTCACGCTCTTAAAGCATGCGGTCAAGGTATAATTTTCAAACAAATAAAATACCATATATTATGATTGTCAGTACAGTGCGCGAGGCGTAAGCTCAGGTTTGCATTTGTGTGAGTGCACACAGATAGTGTAGAGTGATATTCGGCCTGAGGCGCGACGCGTCCTACGCATACAAATTTATACACAGCGGGACGCCACGCCACCCTGCCGCGCACGCACAGCACTTCACCTCTTGTACCGCTAGCAACTTGGCGATCACTCACACAAATGTAAACCTGAGCTTACGCCTCGCGCACTGTACCTACCACTTATATTCTTCTATAATAATATAAATAAATTGTATCTTAGAACATGATGAAAAAATTCTTGCCGTGAGCAGGACTTGAACCTGCGACCTTGTCATTCCGTGAAATTGTATCTTATTTGAAATAAACAGTTTATTTTTTATCATTCAGTATGTTCATTACAATTTCCATCAGTTTAGCGCGGGCCACTTTCCCTGTGGAAGTTTTCGGCAACTCGTCCAGGAATACGACGCCGCCGCGCAGCTGCTTGCTGGCCGACAGCTTAGCTGGACAAAAACACGTTTATCAATAAGGGCCGCAGCCGAAAGAGGGGCTCGCAGTCCAATTGCGAGTGCACGTTGAAAACGATCGTACAAGTTAATCAACGTTGGTCGAGGTCAGTACCTGGATGGGTGACCTCTACGAAAGAGCTCAGATGAAAGTTTCACACTTTCATCGGAGCTCCTTCGTGCCTCGGTAAACACGTTAAGCGGTTGGTCCCGGTTGCTGACGCTTGACAGCAGTCGTTAGGCCATGTCAGAGGCCTACAGGTGGCCTGAATAACTCTGACAAATAGGTTTGGTCACTAAACCACACGAGAAAAGAATAAGGGCCGCTTACACCAAGCTAAGAGATAGCACCGTATTAAGTGCCGTGTAAACTGCTGGTTGATACTTAGGTATAATGTAAGTAAAGTCCGTCCCAATACAATTTTCCATGGAAGTAAACAAACCACTAACTGCACTTGTGTTGTATGTATGACTTATGGATGGATGGGTCATACAATGTTCACGGTGCATTGCTTTAGCCAGCTTTGATCAGTACGACTCAAATGAGTCAGGTCAGAGTGAAACGATCGAAATTTATATTCACTAATTTAGTCTAATTGTTTTTCGTGAACTTTCAAACGCCATATTTGTTTACATACATGGATTTTTGGATTGGGATAGACTTTAGTTATAACATTATGGAAGATATTTTCTGGTTAGATACTTGTTGGTTTCGATTCAACGACCTTACCCACCTACTACGTGATTCTCCATAAAATACTTTTCTACAATTAAATACTGTTAAAGTAACACTAACCTATAACTAGATCCTTGATTTCCTGTGCTGTGACGTCACAGCTCAGCCGCCGCACGACGCAGGCGACCGGGTGCTGCCCGTCCTCCGCGTGCGGAATACCCACTACTCCTACGTCCAACACTCCAGGGTGACTGAATATGACTTCTTCAAGCTCTGGAGGCAATATCTGCAAGTATTTTGTAAAAGTTATTTGCAGGCTTTATAAGTAAAGACATGTCCGCGATACTCTGTACAACGGGGCAAATTCCCCAAATAGAACGCAGTCCAAATCAAGTGTCTTATATTGTAAAAAAAAAGTACGATCGTCTAATTACCTGTTGTGATGTAACACTGAAGGAACTGATTGAACCTGTTCATCATTGTGAAAATAAAGTGATCCGATCTAATAATGTGAAAATAAGTGTGCAATAATCACAGAACAGCTTACAATGTTAGTAGGGTAGTTTTTGTTTACCAAATAAGACACTTGATTTGGGCCACGTTTTACCTACTAACGCGTACGCACGAGGGCGGACCGTGTTCAAAATATTAAAAATAAATTTTAGGCACTGAGATGACTTATCTAGACTACCACCCCTAAGTTGGGGGTGGCTGATCAAGAACACTTCCTGTATACAGCTACTCGTGGTATGGACAAGAGCGGATCAATGGTAACACTTGCAGTACGAATTCAACGCTTATGACGCAGATAATAAGAACGGTCCAAAGTATTACACTTGGTCTGCTGTTAGCTGTACTTGTGAATATAACAGTATCCATACTTGGTAATTCCTATACTTGATGAGCATCTTGAGTCTGTCTATGAAGTAGTAGTTCTGCTGTTCGTCCCTGTAGAGCAAGTCGCCGGTCTTGAAGAAACCGTCTTCTGAGAATGCCTTGGCAGTCTCCTCAGGATCGTTGTAATATTCCTGATATTGAGGAATTTAATTAGTTAGGATCACTATCACAACTGTAAGGGTCAGCGCAGACCGACGGAGTGGAGAGGAGTGGCGGCGAAGCGACTAATTTAGTAACAATTTGAATTCAACTTTATGTACTTCAACATACGACTGTAATCGGTATAGCGAAGTAAAAACTGAGAGCTGCGCATGACGGCGCTCGGAGTCGCGCGGAGGATCTCAATTAGCTAGGCGGCCGTGGAAACCCGCGCGCCGGTCGGGGCGTGGCTTGCGACCGGCGAATGCTCTTCGCTGACTCCACTGTCGGTCTGAGCTAACCCTTAGTTTGTAAGACCGAACTCTAACACCACTCAAACTCCTATCGGCCTAAGTCACTATACCTAATCAATTGTAGCGATTCCAGGCGAGGCGTCCCTCTCGCTTTTACGCGATGTAGCATATGAGTGACAGTTGCCATTAGGATTAGAATTCGACTTAGTCGCCGCTACAAAATTATCTACAGTATACTCGTAATATAAAATGCTTACCGAAAACAGCGGTCCCTTATACCAAAGCTCTCCAGGAACATTGGGTTCTGTTATTTCATTGCCACTGTTTGGATCCACCAACTGTAAAAAATAGAAGATTTAAAGTCGATAGTCATAGGTTTGAATATGAGGGAATGAGCTCGGTCTTACAATCTGTTAGTCACTTTTTAAACTTTCACGGTTTGTATACATATTAATTAGATAAAAACGGGAATTACCGTGTTAAACATTTATTATTGGTGTCTCGATATTTCGACAGCATTGCAGCCATCATGGTCACGAGTAGTAGTGGTGTACTCGTGACCATGATGGCTGCAATGCTATCAAAACAGAATTTTCGCTTGCAAATTTGCACCGATTTCATGTCTATGGGGTACTTGGTCTGTGTTCGGAGGTATCTCAGGGTCGGACCTTGTCAGTCATAGCGCATAATACATCTCATGTACAATTAACATAGTACTTTTAAGTATCTACTTACTAATATCTCTGGTTTTTGTGACTGAAATAAATCGATTTGAATTGTATCAGTCCATTGCTGAACGTAAACCTTGCCCAAATCGATTCCAAAGATGTTTCATAGTTGGAGCTACCTCACGTTAATCTCGAGCTCAAAACTATTATTCTGGGCCTCAGTCAAGCAAGTCAGCCACACAAACCTTAACTTTGACCCCAGGTATGCAAATGCCACAGGATCCAATGGGCCCCTTCGGGTTTGGCAGTAGCGCTGGTCCGATGGTCTCGGTTTGCCCGTACGTTTCATAGACCACAGTGTCAGGGCGCAAACGCGACTGAAAGATAACAGAAACCCCATTTTAAAATCAGATGGATGAAGGTAATTTTTTTATCTTATTTATTTATTTTATTAATGGACTCGACAGTTCGTCATTTGCCAATGTCATGTTACAGAAAATTCAATGTATAATAGTTTTCTATCTTCCTCCAGGGGAGTCGCCGTAGCGTCATCACCCTGGGTAGCCGCGTCTTCTTGTCTTCATCCACAGGAGACGCCGTAGCGTCAATCACTGCGGACGAAGCAGCTCGACAGTCACGTTCACTCCCGAGCTCGTAGTGGGAATCTTGACCATGGCGCCAAACTTCAGATCCTGCTTGAATTCTCCAATAACTTCACCATACTGTCATTCGCGAACATTTTCTGATTAACTTAACGTGATATTAAACACAAAATAGCCACTGTAGACATTATAACAAAAATTATCAAATAATTTTGCAACCGTCGTTTCCCGCCATTTTCAAGAGAACCTCTTTTTTTTATCTTTATTGAGCAAACTTCACAGCTTATTATTATTTATTTATTTTATTAATGGACTCGACGTTTCTACATTTGCCAATGTCATAAAATTAAAGTCAGAAAATTCCTAAATAAAATCAAAACTACCGTAACTCAGAAACCACTCATTTTCGACCCCTCGTTAATAGGGCCTAATTTGTTGCAAACCACCTCTAGTATCACCCTTTCAAGGAATGTATCGAATTTCCAATCACCCTGTATTGTTACCTATTGTCAACTCTTTTTTGTTATTTATATTTATGTCAGATAAAATACAATTACAATGTCAAACTTAAAACATCCGTAAAACCTTCGTCGGTCAAATAACCCGCCCCTTGTCATACCCGGTGCAAAGGTGCCCATAACGCTTGCGGCGTTACCGCGCTGTATAGCTATGGCTAACCTTTGCACCAGGTAGGACCCGGAGCGAGAGTCACTGTGAGAGATATTCAACTGTAAAGACAGCAATTTACTTTGAATTCAATCATCATATCCTTGAAAATCTTCGCGCCCGTCAGAGTGATGACGTCAAAGCAGGACATGTCGCATTCCTTGTCGTGTTTCAGTATGGCCGTCACGAGCGACGGGCCCGTGAATAGCGATATGGGCTGAAACAATGACAAATCAATGAAATAAAAATAAGTAAGTTTATATTTAGTTGTGTCAGAAAGTATTGTAGGTAAGTACCTACAAAGATTTAAATCGTCAGATGGACCTGTGCCATACATCGGCTGTGCGCAGTCGTAGTGGACAAAAAACAAAAGTTGTTCAGTTACCCAATACTAAACACCCTCCCTTCGTCGGCTTCATATACCCTTTCCGTTACACCCTGTATATTTATAACGCTGTAAGATTTTTATGTAATAAATGGTACAGGGATGGGATGGAAGAGGCTCAGGACAGGGATGGATGGAAGAGTAGGGGGAGACCTTTGCCCAGCAGTGGGACGAATTATAGGTTGACAAACAAAAAAAATGGTATGATTTCATCGTTTTGAGAATGGCAATAGCCCCACTGTTTTTATGTGTTCAAAATAATGCAAAAACAAGAGAGCAATGCGAAAATTGACATAGTATCCACAGCAGAGCAGACCTTGCAATGTAAATATCGCTTATGTACTCCACATGGAACACCCGTTCCATCCTTTAATGGCGAAAACGATGAGACTCACGGATTTCCTTAAATCTCACCCTGTATTTGTTGATGATGTCTATGATATGCTCAATGCTGTCTGGCGTGGATGTCTGCACCCTGCAGTTGTCGCTTAGGAGCATGCCGATCGAGTTGAAGTACGAGGAAATCCACTGAACAGGCGAGAGGTTCAATGCTACTTCACTGCAAATCAAAGAAAGTCAAATGACAATGCCAGATTCTTCCCCACCATCAACCGTATGATGAACAAGATAACGAATAAATGTAAAAAATATCTCCGTTTTTTTTATTAAAATTATTGGTTTAAAATAAAGTTTTGTACATCAAACGAGTCGAAAAAATAAATAATTAATTAAGAATTCAGAGAATAGTATGAAATCGAAGCGAATTATTCATTGTCTTTGTTATCATTTTCTACTACTCTCGCAACTCCTACTGATTGTGATTATGCAATATAAAACCTGTAATAAGTCCCCAACTAAATGCTAGGTACAGCTTCAATGGTCACGTAGTTTTGTAGGTGGGGCAAAGCTCCATTGAAATGTGGCAATGTCTTTTAGTGGCTACTTTCCCGCGGCAGAATGATTTGCCCTCAGTAGTAGGTACGGACAATAGCAGATCAATGGTAACACTTGCAGTACGAATTCAACTCTTATGACGCAGATAATAAGAACGGTCCAAAGTCCAAAGTGACCACTTGCTGTTAGCGTACCTACAATTACACTTCAAAAATAAATTACTTTTCTCATCTCGAAAACATAAGTAACATCTCAATAGCGCGATATAAGCTAGTATGAGATTATCGGTTTTGTGAAAATTGACATCTATACAACTATGACGTATGACGTGCTAATCCTGTTCCTGTAGGTTTTAACTTACCCGTGTTTTTTCGATTTGTGAACCATTCGTGTGTACACAAGGATCTGTTTTATTAAATCTGTGTGTTTCAAGGCCACAATCTTGGGTAGTCCGGAGGTACCGCTCGTGCTTACTAGCCACGCGTATACTTTCTCGGTGTCGAATACAGCTGGCCTGGAATAAATATAACTCTTATTATATAGTTTAAACATTGTATTACAATTTTATATTTATGCCATCTATTATTTTTTTATTTAGAACTGAAATTATTTTCTTAACTAATTATTAGGAACATTAATATGTCTGGAGGGCTAGCCGCTTAGCCTTTTTTGTCCTGTCAAAGCCTAAGCGATCGTTTTATACAGTTTTGTACTAATTTTCACCAAAAATCTGACAATGACCGTAACATCGCAACCGTAACGACGTACTTTATACTTTATTAGGCGCGTATTCATAAAAGTGATTTTAAGTTACGCCACCGTTTAGGCCCCCTATCCCTTTCTATCTTAACCTTTTTCAACGAAGTGTGAACGGGATAGCAACACGATTTAAGGGAAGTATGGTTTAACTAGGTTTATGAATTAGAGCTCGGTGGCTCAGTAGTTGGGTCAATGGACTTGCAATATGGAGGTCCTAGGTTCGATTCCCAGCCAGGGCAGCCATGTACCAATGAGTTATCCTCGGTTTTTTCGACGGAAAAACTTACGTACATTTACCGAGTGCTCTCAAAACGGTGAAGGAAAACATCGTGATGAAACCTGCATGCCCTAGAAGAAAAAAATCTAAGGCATGTTAAATCCGCCAATCCGCAGTGGGCTCGCGTGGTGGATCATGGCCCGAGCTCCCTCGATGTAAGGGAAGGTCTGTGCCCGAGCAGTGGGGCAATATAAGTAGACTGATGATGATGATGATGCTGAATTAGAGGATTTATGTTACATCAGTCGAGCTTATCTGTAATAAACAGATATCTTCCAGTCTGGCCTGTTCGGGATGGTGATATTGAATAATACCTATGCAGTAGACATACCTACCTACGCACGTACAATTTAAGCAGGTGATTTAAATATTATTATGCTTACTTACTGAAACTCCTCTATTGCTTGGTTATCTTCTCCATATGTGTCCATAAACTGGTTCAAGGTGCATTCCCCGTCGAATGTGACTATCGTGAGCTCAATGCCCAACTCCTCGGCAGCCCTGGCGTAGTCAGCTTGTGTCTCTTGTTGGCAGAAAGCTATTTTAGGTTCCGTTAGTTTGAGGAGCACCTTTATTTCAGCTGAAAATATAATAACAATTACTTTTAACCGGTTCTTAAGGTTGAGATTTCCTCGGAAAACACTTTACCAATTGTTTTAAACAGGTAAACGAAGGCAGAAACAGTATACGGGGGCTTCAATAAAGTCTAGATTTTCTCAAAAACTACTGGACGGAATTTAATAATTATGTTACAGTTGCATATCTTTATTTTTGTTTTATCTATCTAACAGTGAATTCTTGCAATAGGTCAAGTAGTTTTGGTGATAATCTCAACCTTAAAAACTCTCCTGTACACATATCTCTGTATTAGACCGTAAATGCCCGCGCTCTACCTATGCTATCTATGAAATATTTTTTACAACTGGTCAAATATGAATAGTTCTGGATGCAGGATGCAGGTATCATACCTGTACTTTTCTCTATTTTCGACTGTACTAACCATATTTTTTTGACATCAAACTAGCATTTTCTATCCCTTTCAACAAGTCGCAGAATATTTCACAGAAATTGGATAGGCAAGTTTTAACTACTTGACTGTCTTAAACATCCACGAAATTTTGGTAACACAACAAGGCTTTACCGTCGCCCTTACGCGAATATTTAATGCCTTGTAGCTAACTAAGCATCTTAGGAATCTTCTCATAGAAATGCTACGATTTTATGTGCTTCAAGACTCATCATCAGCCCGTATCAGTCCACTGCTGGACGTAGGCTTTTCCAAAAGCACGCCACTCCAGTCTCAACCCGATTCTCGGCCTTTTGAGTCTCTGTAAGCGACCTTGCGAAGGTCATCTCTCCATCTGGTCGGGAGGCATCCCACCCGTTCGTGGCCTCCATTCGAGAACCTGGTTTCATGACTTACCATATTTAAAGTACGGGTCAACTCCAACAACAGGTAGTCCATTCAGCATGGCTGCGTAGCACGGGATTTGCAAGTCCAGATGGTTCCGTCCGCCCAGCGCCAGTACGTCTCCTGGCCGCAGCCCGAGGCGACTCAGACAGCGCGCCAGACGGACGCTGCGGGAGAACACGGAGCCGCAGGTCTCACTGGCTTCGATGGCGGCGTCTATCTGTATCAGGATACCTATATCGACTTTCTGACAGTGCCGTATTTACGCATGGTCAAATTGGGTTATGGCCCAGGGGGCCAAAGGCCAAATTCTAGGGGCGGGCGGCCATCAACACAATGGGAGACACACAACACTCGGCAATAAAGAACAACGCCCCTTTTACCCAAATTGTTTCATAAATACTTAGCGTTTTTTTTTTTAAATTATTTCTAAATGCATGAAAAACATGTAAAGAAAAACTAACAATTAGGTGGCCCTAGTCGGCTCTGAACCTAAATACGCCACTGCTTCCTGATCTAGTCTTGGGTAGCGGTCTAAGGAACTTTAAAGACCGATAGTCATACATATACAGTTATGAGTATGAGTTGGCCGTCGTAAGTGCGAGCTCACGCCAAGTTCGTGCTCAAAAACTGTCTATGACTATCAGCCATAGTATCAATCGATGATTGCTGGGTCGTAAGTGTGTCACGAAATTAAAACGCTCGAATAATTAGACTTTCATGCGTAGGCACACAATTTGACTGCCAAATCAAAGTGTAAAAAGTCCCTAAATGATAAATGGAGAATTCTTTTTTATCACGACCGGGATTCGAACCACGGTCCTCGCCATTCCATGCCATGGAATGACGAGATGACGGCACGGAACGGTATCCGTAGTGATGACAATTTTTCTCCATTTATCATTTAGATTTTCGTTTCGCATAGCACATATGCAAGAAAATATCAAAATTCAAAACATAATTATGAAAAAGACCTACCTCTACTCTATTATTCTCCGCGTCTAGGATCGCGGAATTACTATAGCAATTAACTAGTCCTGACAGCGTTAGCTAACGACCTTTATGATCATATAATCTAATGCATCACGTAAGGTTGCAAGTACTTATTTACCTGACATATTTGCTCCTTAGGTTTCCTCAGCATACAGTCCATAAACATGCTTCCAAGATTATAATTACCGTTCTTGAAATTGCTTTCATAAATATCAATAAGCGACATTTTCGCAAACAATCGTCACGCACACTAAAGTCGTTAAATTGATTTGTACTCCGATCTCCGGTCAACAAACCCGGCACAAAAAATAATATTATAAATAGAATAATTCAATAAAATAGGTAGATATGTATTATAGAATGACTAAACTCGGGCGAAGATTCAAAAAACCTAGTAGATGTAAAATGTATTGTTGATTTAATAAACAAACTGTTTTTGTGAGACTGGTCAGAGCGGATTCAAAGTTCAGACTGATCGTACGATACGACGAGATGCTATAGTTAAAGCGGTTAATCTATGTATCATAGCATAGCGCACTATACATTACCTACATCATGATAGTACAGGAGTCATATTTCAAATGTCGACATTAGAAAAGGTTCAGATACTTTTTATCAGAGCAATCTGTTTATTTCAAAGTAGGTACGGAATGAGTGGCTGCTCCATTACTCTTATCACCTACCTGAAAAGTTCATTAGGAACATAACTAGGTATTTAATTGCACATACACAGCCAAATGTAGAAAAAAAATACATAAAAGTCTTTCCAGACTTCGGCTTCCTATATGTATACCCTATCCAATACAACCCATAAAATATTTTGAAATAATGGGTCACTATAATTCTACACCCAATTCTAATACCAAGTTTTATTGCTGCTATTTCGATCATGCAGGTAACCGCAAAGATGCAGTCGACAGCTGATCACGTCAATTCAAACTCTTGCAGTACGATTTCAATTCTTATGCCGCAGATAATATGAACAGTCCAAAGTGTTGCACTTGATGTGTTTTCTCCTTTACACAATAAAAGATTATCTATATCATGAACGCTTTACAAACATGCGTAAAGTCTTAAGTGCCACCTAATTAGATAGAACTAAGATTAGATAACATAAAATATATTGAAACTCTCCAGCCAGATCGTTACTTTGTGGAAAATTTCGTATTGTTTTCACAGAAGACGGAAGGACGCTGAATTCCGTTTCGTTAGGATGTCACCGAAACGGAATTCGGCGCTCTTCCGTTTTTCGAAAATTTCCACAAAGTAACGATCACGCTGCTGTAGTAGAGTTTCAATTATATTTCACAGCGATGCGAGCCCGATAGAACCGAATAGACAGTCTCTGTCTATATCTAGTCTCTAGACGTCCAGTAGGTAGCGGATTGCGGCCTAGGTCCCAGATCGCTACCTATTAACGACGAGAGAAAATGGGTCGGGGCATACGTTTCAACTGGCCGCAAGCGGCGTGCAGATCGCGCCTGTGTGGGAAAGACTTTAAACAACTTGTGCAAAGTGCATATTGAAAGTGAACAAGTACAAAATACTGTCACAAGAATAGTCAAAGAAATACGAAAGTAAATAAATTATAAACCCTATCAGTAAAAATTAAAACGATGAAAGTCACAGTCGATCTTCTGAACTTGCTATTGGAAAAGCCCAGATAAAAATAAAGTTAAACACCGTAAAGCTTCTAACCGGCGGGGAAATACCCAATTAAAAAACGAGCAGACGATGCGCTTCTTAGAATGTACCAATTTTAATTTAGCCAACATTGTTATCCACATGAATATGAACAACTACATGTGTAGTGTGCTGTGCTGTGCATGACACATTTTTAAATTCATTCAAGGTTGAATTGTGACTTGTATTATTATACAAGTCTTACATTCTTCACTTCGTCCTACTTCTAGTTTCGGACACAATCTAGATATAGGTTCTCAAACATGTTTCGTCTACCGCCCACTTTGAAAATGAAATCGAGCGATAAATCGCGTAATTTTTTAGATTTCATAAAACATTTCTAAAAATCTACATTTTGAAGCTAAAAGACAGTTCAAGTAGCGACACAGATATTGATGGTATTGGCTTTAAAGTTACATTTTACAGAACCAGGTGTACTGAAATGATCCGCAGACTTATTGCAAATTGCAATATCTTTTTACTAATGATTTAATTTCAACATTTCTGCGCGTTCCCTCGTAACACCCGAAATTAAAGTATGAAGGAAATAATCTACACCGCCGCCGCTAGAAAAAACTAAAAGTAATAATTATTACATAAAATTGTTTATTTTATTATTAAAATTAAAACATCACAAACAATAATTTTCAGAATATTGCACCAGCAACCCAATGAGAATATAAATTGTAAGGAATGACAAACAATAATGTCGATGTTGGGTGTACATTTTAACTTTGTATTATCGTTAATGATTATTATATAAAATGGATATCACTCACTTATATTGTTGAAGTTGGCAATTAAATTAAATGATGATGAAGAATTATTTAAGATTAGACATGTTCAAAAGAAAATATAGTGACAAATTAAAATGAAAATTTAATATTTGTACGCCAGAAATGGCAGAGTTTTGTGATTCTATTATATTTAAACCAGTGACCAGAAATCTGACAAATAAATGATTCATTCATTCATTCAACAAAGCATCAGCTACAGGATGTAATAAAATTACACGCTACGGTAAGGATCAACTGATTGTGCATCAAATAAACTGTTAACTTACTAAAATCAATGCAGGGACGTGCCAACGCCACAGACCACTTACCCCATCGACCTGTAACAGGAGGGCGCCTGTGTCTGCTCTCACATGAGCGCAAAATTGCTTCGCGACACCTGTAACCTAGAGATATTATCGACATAGACGCATATCTTTAATACGGCACCGATGTCCGCTTCGTCTCTATTTCTTCGGCTTCGTCTCGAATTTTACGCTTGCAAATGACAATGCCAGATTCTGCCCCACCATCAACCGCAAGTTGTACAAGATAACGAATAAATGTAAAAATATCTACGTTTTTTATTAAAATTATTGGTTTAAAATAAAGTTTTGTACAAGTTGCGATTCGAAAAAAACAGCTTAATTAAGAATTCAGAAAATAGTAAGAAATCGAAGCGATTTATTCATTGTTTTTGTTATTCTTCTAATAGGAGATGCGATAATCGTAGAAAATAATACTGATTATGATTATGCAATATGAAACCTGTAATAAGTCCGCGACAAAATGATAGGTACAGCTTAAATGGTCACGTAGTTTTGTAGGTGGGCAAAGCTCCATTGAAATGTGGCAATGTCTTTTGTACGGATTTCATGTCTATTGGGTAAGTGGTCTGTGGGTAACGTCAACACGGGATCAAATTGGCGGCCTTAGATTTTTTATTCTTCGGCGTGCAAGTTTTCTCACGATGTTTTCGTTCACCGTTTTGAGAGCAGTCGGTAAATCTACCTAAGTTTTACTTGAATCACCATGCAAACTATCCGTGCACGTATTTTGTCAGGTACCATTCTATTCAATATAAACTCTAATATAACCTAAATAGATGAGGAATTACTACATTGAGCTGCTGGACTAAAACTATAACTTAACATGCATTCAGATAATACACACAATATCGATCGCTTGCAGAGAGATTCAGGCTGTTATTCATGAACGTGATTTAAAGTTACACCACCGTTCAGCCACCCTGTCCCTTTCTATCTTAACTTTTTTTAACGAAGTGTGAAAGGGATAGCAACACGATTTAAAGGAAGTGAGGTTTAACTAGGTTTACGAATAAAATGTTCTACTACAAAACGAAAAGTCGTGGAACTTTTGTTCCACGACAACTAACTTTTGTTAGTCAGCCGATATTGAACATCCTTCCTTCGGCTTACTATATTTTACCGTTACACTTTGTATAGTTTGAAGATAGTACTGAGAGCTATGGTCAAGAGTCCCACTACGAGCTCGGGAGTAAATGTGAATTAAATTTGAATTTTTTGAACCCAGGGTGACGACGCTACAGCGACTCCCCTGGATGAAGAGAAGACGATATGATATTTTGAATATTATTCTGTAATATGACATTGGCAAATGACGAACTGTCGAGTCCATTAATAAAAATAAATATCTACAATATGTGACGTAATAATTATTACACTAAATCACACGCAAGTGATCAATACTTAATACAATCTCTATATCGTTAACCATTAAATAACATACAAGGCACCATTCAACATGTAAAACAAAGGAATTTTAGCTGCTTCAAATTATGTACAGCCGACAGCACAAGTGTTAGTGCACTACTTCCAAATACATGATTATAAGAAATTCAGAATTTGAATTACGCATTATCCATGCGCGATGAATAAATTAGAACATGATGAAAAAATTATTGCCGTGGGCAGGACTTGAACCTGCGACCTTGTCATTCCGTGACACGCTCTTACCAACTGAGCCACCACAGGCCACGCCACGCCCACCGAAAATCTTCATCGCTTTATACATACTTAAAGGGTATGTTACGCAATTCAATCTATCGGACAATAGTAGTATTACGTGTCACGGAATGACAAGGTCGCAGGTTCAAGTCCTGCCCACGGCAAGAATTTTTTCATCATGTTCTAATTATAAGAAATTATTTCAAAAAACAAAAAACCCGCCTGCGAAAAAACTATACCCTTTTGATAATTTTTTATGCCCTATGACACTCCCGTAATCAAGACGAATCTAACGATACCTCATTGATACACATTGGTGTCCATGAAGCCGTTTAGCCGGCTAATATCCATCAAGCCGTTTAGGCTACAGGATGGCGGTAAGGAATGGACATACATACACCCGAAAACCGTTTAAGAAGTTTTATTGCTAAGGACCTTAGACATTTATTTTGATTGACCTCGGTGCAAATGCCAGCTTTGGTAAAAATAGTATTTAAGGTCCGAAGTGAAATGGACTTTTCATAGGCAGTTGACGTCATGCTGTCGACTGTACAAGAGGACCTAAAGTCAATCCAAGCTGACTTCACTCGTGTTATGTATCAAAAAACATATAACCTACGCTTTTCATTGAATTTAAAGATAGAAGAATTAGAGGATGAAATCTCGGCACTGAAGATGAAACTACTTAGTGCGGATAATGAAATAGAAACATTGTCAGCTGAGAATATTAGTTTGAAACAAATTATCCAAAACATAGAAAAGAAAACAGGTCGATATAAACATCTGTGCCAACAACTTAGTACAACTAAAAAGAGTAGAGCACTATCTGAACCACATCATAAACGAAGGAAAACAAACCCAGATAACTCATTTGATAATTTAGGATTAACAACAAGTAACGCGGCAGATGCAAGCATGGATAACCTGGATATGGTTGCAAACAGTAATACTATAGAAGCCACAAAACCACATACGGATGTTGACTGCAACTCAGCAGAGGCTCATGAGGAAATTTCACAAGATACTGAACAAAGCACACCTGAAATCAGTACTAAACAACTATTCATTGCTGGTGGAAAGCAATGCATAGGGTTATCATCGTTGCTTGTAAAGTCAAGAATCAATAGTCCTTATGAAAAGTACCAAGTCTCCGCAGTAATAAAACCGCACGCATCAACTCAAGAAATATTGAAATCATGTAACATGTTCAACATTATTGCCAAAAACTGTGTTATTCTATCAGTAGGAGAACAGGACAATGATCCCTTAGTAATAATGAATGAATTGTATACTTCACTTAAGTTGCTCAATAATTGCTCTGTATTGGTTCTGAGTGTTAATAATAATGAACATCTGAATGAGGATAAATTGAATAATATGTTACGTTCGATATGTAATAGATTTTCTTATGCTCATTTTGTAGATCTTTCATATTGCGCAGGCACAGCTCGAGGGGCTTTCATGTATGAATTATGTAAACGAATTAACTCTGTCCTGGATCAACAATATTATGATGATCAATTTCTAAATATAAAAAATGTCCTGATGAGACGTGCATGTATGGGAGTTGGCACCCAAAACAAAAGGTATACACGAGTTACTACACCACCTAAAAAAGGCACCATCCCATACTATTTCAAAGTCATGGTCCGGCCAAAGGTTGATGCAACGGAAAATATCACTCCTTCTTGTAGTACTACACGGACAAATGAAAGAAATATAGATAATTTTTTTCGTGCCCAAAAGTAATCATCCTAACTTTAGAATTCTACATCAAAATATAGCTAGTGTATTGGGGAAAAAAGGTTTGCTTGAGATTACTCTATCAGAAATGCAAGACAATGCTGTGGAACCAGATATAATATGCCTGTCAGAAACTCATGTAGAAACAGGTAGCGAGAACAATATAAAACTTTATGGTTATGAATTAGCGGCTTCGTATTGTAGGAGAAAAAAACAAAAAAGAGGAGGTGTGTGTATTTTAGTAAAGAAAGGCATACAATATAAAGAAATAGTGTTGTGTAAAAACTACTCCACAGATATTTATTTTGAATGTTGTGGGATAAGGATTACAAAACCAGATATATTAATTGTCTGCCTATATAGAGTCCCAAAGACAAGAACGGAAGCCATTGACATATTCATGGAAAAACTTGAAGGACTCTTATTCGAATTGTCCCAAAAAAATAAACAAAAAATTCTAATTACTGGCGATCTCAATATCAACACTCTAGCAGATATCCCCGTCACTAGATGCTTAAAAGACATAATAGTGAACCATAATTTAACGTCTCACATAACCGAACCAACTCGGTTGAATTCATGCTTGGATCTTATGATAAGCAATATTGAAAAGGCCCAAGCGGAGTTACTTCCATTAGCCCTATCAGATCACAATACGGCACAAATGTTAAGTATACCAGTAAGGACCAAAGAATGCCCTCTGAAATGTTATTATCTTCACAAAAGAGATTACAGTGTCGACAATATAGAGAGGTTCCGCTCACATCTAGCAAGTTTTTCGTACGAAGAGGTATATAGTGAAACCGATTGTAATTTGGCTTTTGAATGTTTCCATAAGTTGCTTTTGTTACTATATAACCTTTGTTTTCCAAAACTTAAAATTAAAATAAAACATAACAATATTAACTTGAAATGGATTACTAAAGGATTAAAGAAGAGCTGCTTAACGAAAAGAACATTACGATATAAATACTACAGAAGAAAGACATGTGAAAATAAACGAAAGTACAGGAAATACTCGAACATATTACGACGATGTATTGACATATCGCAGAAGATATTAAATGACAAACTTATAACAAATGCAAAAAATAAATGCAAGGCTTCTTGGAATATAATTAAAGGGGAAACAGCTAATACAACAAGCAAACAATTCATTAACAGCATAGTATCTGAGGGTAGAACAATCAATGATGCCGAACATATAGCCACAACATTTAACAACTATTTTATTAACCTAACAAACACAAACGATGACAACAACAGTTATAAGAATACTAACACTACGACTATGAATAATAGCATTTTCCTAAAACCATACAATCGGTTTGAGGTAGAGAAGATTATTATGTCACTAAATAACACAAAAGCAGAAGGATTTGATGAAATATCCACAAAGGTTTTAAAAAAATGTAAAGTTGAATTGGCACCAATTTTGACACACTTAATCAATATGTCTTTCGAGATAGGATGCTTCCCAGATCTGCTAAAGACAACAATAGTCAAACCTCTTCACAAGAAAGGCGACAAACTTGAACTGGGAAATTACAGACCAATAGCACTCATATCTGTAATCGCTAAAATATTTGAAAAGGCCATGCAGAAAAGATTGCTAGAATATATAAATAAATATGACATAATAACAAATGAGCAATACGGATTTCAAGCAAATAAATCGACAACTTTAGCATGCTTTAACCTTGTCAAGGAAATCATCGGGAGTTTGGACAAGAAAAAGAAGGTGGTAGGAATATTTTTTGACATGACAAAGGCCTTCGATTATGTCCATCACAGTTTACTCCTACAAAAATTGGAACAGTACGGTATTAGAGGTCCAGCTTTAAAATGGATAACCACCTACTTACATAATAGAAATCAATGTGTTGAGATTTCAACCATTGACAGAGAAAACACAATGGCATCTTCTAAATCCACTTATAGACACAACACGTTCGGAGTTCCACAAGGCAGCATTCTTGGCCCACTGTTATTTTTATTATATATAAACGATCTTCCAACTGTAACTCAAAATAATTGCAGTCTCTTTGCCGATGACATTTCAGTAATTATAACTTCTGATAAAAGTAATGACATTATGAATTTTGAATCAAACATCAATGGCACAATCAATTCTATTATACAATGGTTAAACGATAACAATTTGCAAATTAATTTAATTAAAACAAATTTCATCCAATTTATGAACTATGGTGGTACACATACTAGATTGAGTGTTAACTACGGCGGTCAACACTTACACGAAACCAGCGAAACTAAATTTTTAGGCCTTTTTATTGATAAAAATTGTAATTGGAAAACACAGGTAGACAAAGTGTGTAAAAAGCTTAATCGCTATGTGTTTGTACTTGCCAGACTACGGAAAACATCGATGCAAAATACAGTCCTAGCAGCATATTACGGTTATGTGAATTCGTCACTTAAATATGGACTTTTGTTGTGGGGTAATAGCACGGATGTAAAGAAAGCCTTTATAGCGCAGAAGAAGTGCGTACGGGCAATGTGCGGTGCCTCCCCGAGGGAATCGTGCAGGCCCCTGTTTAAACAATTAGGGATATTGCCGCTCCCGTGTATGTACATTTTTGAACTGGCCACTTTTGTCAAGAAAAATATTAACTTGTTTAAAAAGGTAAGAGATCAACATTCACTAAATATGAGATATCCGGACAGATTAATTTACGATACAAACCCAAAGACTGCATTATATTTAAAGAGCAGCTATGCAATGTGTGTAAAAACATTTAATGCCTTGCCAAATGAAATAAGAGATTTGCCATTTCTAAAATTCAAGCGTGCCGTAAAAAAGTGGCTAATAGACAAAAATTTCTATACAGTGAATGAAATGTTTGATTCACATTCATCACACTAGGTAGGTAATTAACAAATTAAAAAAAAAAATCTAAATCAATTGATAATGTAATGTAATTAATATTAATTTTATTTTAATTGTGTTGATTTGACATTGACGCACCCAAATAATTAAATTTTTGCATGCCAAACTATAGGCGAAACATGTATAGTACCTAATTTCACCACATCATCATTTCATGTACCGTGTTTCTAGCAAATAAACTTCATTTCATTTCATTTCATTTCATTTCATTAAAAAATCTTAAGGGCCTTCCATGAGCCAACTAGCGCCGCCAATCTTAAAAAAATAATATCTTCCAATATAATCAATTTTATTAAAAAACCTATTTACGAAATGTTTATTACGATAAATACTATTTTTTAAATGCTTATTTATAACGTGATTCAATGTCGGTAAGTTGTAGTTCGCATAATTGCGAAAAACGGCCGTTTTTGGCACATTTGAGAACTACAACTTTGCTTGTCGCAATTATGCCATGTATTGTATATTAAAAAATAGTGTTTATCCTAATAAAGATTGTGTACATAGCTTTTTTAATAAAAATTAATAACATAAACATAATTTATTCAGAAAACATAATTATATAATAATTTGTAAGATATTATTTTTTTAAGATTGGCGGGGCTAGTTGGCTCATGGAAGGCTAAAATTAAAAGCTAAAAAAAAAAAGTTAAAATAATAGATATAAATTAAAATGTTGACATGGACGAAAATAATAATACATAGGTATGGCACTACTTAAGTAACTGCATTACATTACAACCTCAATGACAACATGAATTTCACTGGTTTCATTTGGATTTCATGATAATATGGAATAATAAAGGTTATGATAATGATATAATTATTATCAGGATATTTCCTGACAATAATTATATTATAACGAAGCTACATTATCTAAATAGCTTTGAATATAAACAACTAAATCAGATCCACGTCTTGCTGAACGATCAATACTTCCTTTTGCAGATTACCGGAGCCGATTTTGCAGTTTGGCATTATTTGAAGGCCTTCCATTCTGAAAGAGAAATAATACTCTTTATCTGCCGATATATTTGGCTCCAAATTATTTTCGATACTTAAACGATTCTTGTAATATTTTTTTGGGAATATTTAGCTTTGCAGCAATGTTAGCTTTAAAGCGCTATGTGGTTGTCAAAAGCAAGAGTGAGACACAAGATGTCCCGCAGCGGCGGAGTGAAGAGCACGGCGCAGTGCCTCGATATTCGTATTTTTATAAATTTTGGCAGGGAAATAAAAATACGCCAACAAAAGTCCGATTTTTTTTAAAATAAGCTCTCGTAGCATAAAACTATAAATATAGTACCCTACATTTTGATATATATTTTGTATGATTAACTATTTCGGTTTAGATATAAGATTTATTTTAAAAGACATGGAAGGGGTATGTTTGTGATTTTTTTCTATCGAGCGAAGTTTGTCCTATCGTGTATTCATCAGTCTCTAAATAGACACCCCAAGATTGCTATATATTTTTTCAGACGTTTAATTTTAGTAGTTAATGCCGTACCCTTCGTAGAAAAACTGAAAATACGCGCACACGAAGCCTTAATTAGATAAGTAAAAAAACTTGTGTGGTCCCATTTCTCATTAAGAAAACTCAACCGTATCCGAGGAGTAATCATACTGGTATATTGGTAGCAATAGTAGCTGTGACTCTTTTCTGACTATTAAAAACTTCCTCCATACGGTTGCCATGACTAACTCACTCTGCCGTCCTATTAGTGTCACTGTCGACCTCGCATCGCACGCTGTGCTCCGCGGACGCCGCTATGGTGGTATGGGCGAGCTTGAGACGCGCGCCCGAGTACATCTGTATGCCGACGCCGCAATTACTGATCGTACAGTTCCTTAACTCCACCTATGGAAACAATTTTTTTGATAGTTTAATTTATTGTAAATATTTTTTTTTATTTTTTCTCCCAAATTGTTTAATTTCCTTAAAACGCTGTGCAGAATTAATGTATGTCACAAGCTTAACCATCCATTTAATTTTGTCGAATGAACTCAAGGTCATCCTGTATATTCAGAGAGTCAGGATTTATTATTTTCAACAAACATCACACACAATATAAAATAACGTTGTTTAATATCACGTTAACATGTTCGCGAAAGTCTGTATGTTGGAGTTTTCAAATGATTATAGGCAAATAGTTTCGAGATTCAAGAGGTCGGGAGGAACCGCGACTGCTGAGCTGCTTCGTCCAGGGTTTGAGACACTTCTGCGACTCCTCTGAAGGAGAAAATAAGACTATGAAATCCTTCGTCCAGAGTGACGACGCTGCGGTGACTCCTCTGAAGGATGAGAGAAGACTACGATATCTTAAGAATATTCTGTACATAACATCGGCAAATGACGAACTATCGAGTCTATTAATCAACTAAATAAAGATAATGTCACCTGTGCGCCCTTGTGCACCACAATGCCCGAGTAGAAGTTCTCGAAGGTGCTGTCTTCAATGAGGATGTTCGCTCCTGGTTTAGCCACAACGCCGAGCGCGAAATCACTCTGCAAAAAGACCATTACATGAAATCGCACTTAGTAATTTGTTTTGACATTTATTATTGATAATCATGTAGAAAAAATGCAACACATCTAGCACACGCAGCGTTAGAGCGAGAGCTCGAAAGACGCCGCCTGCCGCGACGGCGCCGCCAAGCAAGCGCCGCGTCGACGCCGCGCAGACGCTGGCAAGACGTCGACGCTCGAAATACCCTGGTTTCTTAACGATCAGTGTAACGCCGCGGAGCTGTCAAACGTCTTATTACAACGTCAGTTTGACAGCTCCGCGGCGTTACGCGATAATGCAGGGGCTTACTAGGGGGCTCTATGGAGAGAACATAAAGTATATTTTGTATGGGGACAGGTCTCCGCCCTTGTTGTCACTTTAACTCTCATGAATCAGAATCAGAATCGTTTATTGACACTGTAAGGTATATAATAAAGTAGCAGTTACAGTTGCTTGGTCATACTTCAGAAAGATACATCTGTTTTTATATACCATAGAGCGCGGCAATCCTTTTTTTTTAAATTACGTTCGCGTAATGACAGGACTTGCGGGGCTAGCTCTTCAGCAGTGGTCATCCAAAAATGTTAAGTAGGTACAACCTTTGTCAAGTTAAATTAGAGCTTTAGGCCAGCGCCAGACATGTGAGCATCTCTCCAAAGTTTTAACTACCATTGAAAGGTTTGTACTCTATAACTAGGATGTCATAAAAAGTCGTCAATTAACATCGAATTCATTCATTCAATGAGCAAACATTTGCACTCATGTTTGGCGTTAGAATATGAAATTCAATTAGCCAGTCCTACCTGTGAGCTTTTCGAGTCGTCCACCAAAGTGCACCGCCTCATGTGCAGCGTGCCACTCAGCATAACCACCACTGTGTTGACCGCTGTACAGCATAGAGCCAGGTCGCGGAGTTCACAGTTCTCACTCAGCATGAGAAGACAGGACCTTGTTTCCGTCGATTTCAGGGTTGCACCTGGTAATAGGAAATTAAATCAAAAATCTTTATTGCACGTAAGCACGTTGTGTAAATTTCTGCACGTCTACATTTTTTGAATTTACATTTACACCACTTTGCAAGGAAAAGGTGCCAACGCTGAGGAGAAAAACCGGCAAAAAACTTTCGACAAGCATAAAAAATTAAATTATTACTATTAATAACTAGGTATTTGCATAATTATTCTTATTATTAAGGCAGTTGTCCCACCGCCGGCGAGTAAGCGAGTAACTGTCGGCTATTTTCTCGCCCAAGAAACGTATAACAGATAGTGTAACACTTTGGACCGTTCTTATTATCTGCGTCGTAAGAATTAAAATCGTACTGCAAGTGTTACCATTGATCTGCTGTTGTCCGTACATTCCGTGTAAACAAAAGAGACGCAGCTATACTCGCTCAGCGACTGTCTGCGCACCTAGAGTGCCTACCTACTCACCCTCATGCGTGCAGGGTGCGGGCGGGGCGGCGGCTCTGGGTTTTCGTGCGGGTGGGCTCCACCAGGTGCGGCGATTGTCTCCAAATATATATTGTCCACCACAACACACACAGTTATCGAAGGTTCAGTCACCGAACCGAGCAATTAATCTAGGATAGATAATATTTATAATCACACCGATAAAGCCGAAAGTTTTCCGTTCAAAACGTCCCGCGTGACAGTGATGTCAAAGCCTTTCATCACACTTAATGGCATCGACGTCCGCCGTGAAGGTGCATGAGCAACGAGGTGGTATGCACCTAGATACGCTTAAACATCTCCGCCCCGAACCAAGGCTTGCATTGGTTGCTATTCGTTACAAGGGAGCCTACACAATTTAGAAGTAGGCCGAATAAGAATACCGTTCTGAGTTTTAACTCTAACAACTCGGATTACCCCATCTTTACCCGGTAGTAACTCCTCGATACGGCCGCGTCGCCATTGTAGCGGAGGATAATTATCTTCACGAATTAAAACTAAGTCGCCTAGTTTTGGTGGATCCGAATGGCATGTCCATTTATGGCGTTGTTGAATGGTATGTAAATATTCATTGCGCCAACGAGACCAAAAGTGTTGTGATAACTTTTGGATTTGTTGAAAATGTGATAACCGATTAATATTGGCTCCCTCAAAAGGGTATTCCGGCAATGCAACCAAAGGTTGCCCGATAAGAAAATGGCCAGGAGAGAGAACCTCCAGATCGGAAGGGTCCGAACTCAAAGGACATAGTGGTCGAGAGTTTAACACGGCTTCAACTTTGGCGAAGAAAGTTGTCAAATGCTCGAACGTTAACTTCCTGTCAGCTAATACCCGTTTCATATGCGTTTTAGCCGATTTAACAGCAGCCTCAAATAATCCTCCCATGTTTGGACTACTTGGGGGATTAAACAGCCAGGTTATGTCTGTTCTTATTAACTCCCGTTCTATGTCACTGTGATGACATAGAAAATATATACAAAATATTAATAGTATCGCTGCGTCTCTTTTGTTAACACGGAATGTACTATCTATTGTACGTTTCTTGCTCGAGAAAATAGCCTATAGTTACACGCTTACTCGCTGGCGGTGCGACAACTACCTAACAAAGTAAACTTAATCCTTCACGCGGAACTGGCGGCACACACCCTGCATTTAAAAACATTCATTTAAATACTATTATGAATTATTTCCTATTGGAAAGAATATCGCCATACCATTAATACTGCATATAGCAATCTGTGACAGCGGCATCTCCGGCACTTCATAGTGTTTACTGCAGACCACGACTTCCTCTGGCTCCAAGGACAGGGCCTCCTCGGCAGACACGGTCACAGTGAGCGTGTGCTCGTTGGTGACGTGTGTGCGCAGGAACTTGGAGATCTCGTCGAATTCGAACACTGAACCACCTTGCCATAGCGCCACGACCTGACAGAGATATTATAGAATCAGCACATCAGTGTGACTTGTTTGCTGATAGTTGAGCTATTGAGATAGTAGTGAGAGATATTGCGAGAAGAACTATAAATCGCATTCGTCTATTGTATAATTAATATTCTAAGCACTTATGTACTTACGTTATTTTAATGTAAGTAAGTATGACTGTCCTACGCCTTGGGGCAACCCGTGATGTTGGACAAAATTTTAAATAAATAAATAAAAATTATAAAATAAACATGTATTATTTATTACAAAAGTGTCCACCAAAACAAACAGAAATGACATTGCCACATTTCAATGGAGCTTTGCCCCACCTTTGGTCACCTACGTGACCATTGAAGCTCATATATCAATTTGTTGGGGACTTATTACAGGTTTCATATTGCATAATCATAATCAGTAGGAGTTGCGAGAGTAGTAGAAAATGATAACAAAGACAATGAATAATTCGCTTCGATTTCTTACTATTCTCTGAATTCTTAATTAAGCTGTTTTTCGACTCGCATGTTGTATAAAACTTTATTTTAAACCAATAATTTTAATAAAAAAACGGAGATATTTTTACATTTATTCGTTATCTTGTTCATCATGCGGTTGATGGGGGGATGGTGGGGAGAATCTGGCATTGTCATTTGAATCTTTTAATAAGAGAGTTGAATCTGAAACACCAATTTTTTGGTATTCTGAATACAGACGGACAATTAATAATTCAAAAAATTGTTGTTTTGGCATCAGTAGCGATCTAAAACGCATTGCAATTATTGTTTCCAAAAAATATCCAATGCAATGTCTGAACAAGTGGAGTCTGTAAACTTGAAAAACAAAAAAGTTGAGCCTGTACTCAACTTTTTTACTGTCTTATTATAAGTTAAATTTTAAACTGTCTGGGTAATTTAGACCTTCACTGACGCCGGGTTAAATAAAAATAAATACAACTGCTGCTACTAATATAATATGAAACTTTAATTCTTACTAGCGCTCCTTAGGACGAGTCACCACTGCTCCTGGGTTATCTTCGATTTGAGCTTTTTAGAAAACTTATAAAGTACTTACAACAAGTTAGCCCTGAATACTTACATTCCGTTTACTTTTGTTGAGTTGCCATTTGTTCCTCACTTTGGCCAGGTACTGTTCCCGGATGCGCGAGTTCTCATAGAGGGTCCACTTCGACATGATGCCGTCCAGCCGGGCAGTCATCTCGGCGCAAAATGCAAAGTAGTTCAGCGGTAGCATGGAATCTGTGGGGATTGGAATAGGGTACAATTTAGAATAATAGAATATAGAATAAAGGATTTCTGTTTTTAATAGCCTTTTATTCAGACATACAGGTTTTTTCTTAAACTAAATCCTTAAGCTAAATTGCCTCGACATCTGTCCTCCTCCAACTCTTAAAGGTATGTCCAAATATAGAGCGGCAAGTGAGCGACAGCAACACGGGATTTGCAGGACGCACTTCTGCCGTTAATTAATTAAGACTAGCGCCGCAATAATACGCCGACACGCCGCACGACCTTAATCAAACGAATTGATGTATCGTTATCCATGTTTTTTGTGCGCAGAAATACGTTCTAACACAATTACAGACCAACGATTACTATAAATGTTCGCGAGCGGCAGGCAAACACTGCCGTTTGCGCGCGGTAAAAACACAGCGCGGCAAGGCGCGCGCAGCAGCCGCTCTATGTTTAGACACACCTTTATTTATTTTTACCATTGACAGTTTTTGGGAACGTGTCTTAAAAAGTTGTACATTTGTACGGACAACAGCAGATCAATGGTAACACTTGCAGTACGATTTTAAATCTTACGACGCATATAATAAGAACGGTCCAGTCCAAAGTTACACTCTATCTGCTGTTAGCTGGAACTAATATTGGCCTCATCTAAAAAGGGGTTCTCCTGGGCAACAAATAAAGTTATACCAAGACACCAAGGAGATTTTATGCACGAGTGGAACATATAAAAAAAAATCTCACCATCCTCATCAGCAAATTCGTCTTCACAAAGCGAGGAGTCCAATTCTTGGAGCTTCTCGTATGTGTTAATAGCACTGACACGAAGCATAATGATGGAGCGTGCCACACAGTTTGGTATAGTCCCATTGTGGAGTTCTGAATAGAGTCGCATGCGGTCCTCAATCGTCTCGCTGAGGATTACCTTGTCATCCTGTTCGTCCCATGGCATCCATAAATTTTTGTAGAAGAATCTGAAAGTGAAATCAAGGTCTTCAATAAAGATTTAACAAATATTTTTTTTAAATTGGTTCTATGATATCATGATAGATGCAATTTTTGTATATTCAGAGTTATGTATGAAATATTTTATATTGTGTACAAGAGCATTTGGCAAAATCTTAACTTAATCTATGTTAGAATTGTTTGTTTCTGTTTGTACAGTCGACAGCAGATCAATAATAACACTTGCAGCACAATTCCAACTCTTATGATCCAGACATTAAGAACGGTATAAAGTCTAAAGTGTTACACTTGATGTGCTGTACCTCCTTCAGTACTTACCTCATAAGGTCAATTAACTCAGCCATAGATGCTGCATTAATGGTCTGTTCCCGCTGCTGCATCGCGGGCCAGAGCTCTATGAGTGGAACATCTTCAACTGTCTCTGGTAATGTGACGGCTTCATGTTGTACACTGAGCACGTCTAGGCAGGCTGTCAGAGCTTCAAAGTCCACCGACTTCACTGTTATGTAGGCTACACATGGGAATCTCACTTCTGGAAAGTAAAACAGACAAAAGTTTTGAAACACGGCGTACCGCGTACACTTTAGGCGAAGGAGCCTACGAGTGACAATTGTGCTTATGTTCAAGGATTAGATTTAGTGGCTCTGATACCTCTAACTGGCTACCTAATTTCAAGTTATTTTTTAATTCGAGCAGTTATTGGCCTGACTTTACACCCAGCAATCGTGAGGCCTGGCACAGCAGGCCAATAAATCTAAACCAAATTTGTGGTCAGCATACCATACAGTGCAACTGCTGCTTCAGTCCAGACTTCTGAAACTAACCATCAGTGAGGGATCATCAGTGGTGATGTCTCGAGGTTGCTTCGCTCACACTTGCCCCATGTGTTTTTTTTCCGTAATCAACTGTTGTGTGTGTGTGTGACATATGTATAGCATGCCTTACTCTTGTACTTGAACGGACCTATAATAAATGCCTTACTCTAAATAAAACTGAAAAATCTCTCTGGAAGCAAACTTACCAAACTTCTTACAAAACTTTTTTGAGAGTTTCCACAGTGCATCCCAACCTACGGGCTCAACGAGTGCCTCTGCCTGTTCGACCCACTGCTCACGCAGCGTGCCAATCCCCACCACGAACACTTTAAGGAGCTCCTGCAGGATCTCATCATTACTGCGGTTGAATGTATAAACTGTGGGCATCTGGAAACATGACAGGATTATTGAATTGCAGTCACAAATACCATAAATGTTAGTAAGTACTTAAAACTATGCTAGTTATATGAGGTGTATTATGTGCTATGACATATGACTTAGGTCCAACTCTGAGGCCTCTAGACATGTTAGTGTAACTATCAGAATCGGACTGTCCATGATATCCACAATGACCTTCAGGATACTGGTAAGATTGCCGCGAACCTGCATCAGGAACTTGTGCTATCTATAGGTCCAAACAGATACACAATAACGATCACAAATCACTCCCAGTCTCAGAAAGAGTTGTTATTCTTAGGTACAAACAACGTCCCAAACTGTGAGGGAATCGAACCCTTTGCTCAGAAGGCGCCTGTCGCCGACTTCTCTGACTAGGTTAGGAGGTCGTTATTGTACAAATTCTTTGTCAGACGTCCACAAACATGTGGTTAGAAATTATCAAATGAGAATTCTGTAAGTACTTATCTTGGAGCCATGTCTGATATGAATGTAAATATGAAATGAAGAACGTAAAATTATACGTACAAGCTTTCTAAATCCTCAGATTCTTGGACAAAATAAGTCTTTATCGTGAAATGGAAATGAGACATGATATATTCGTCCGAGGACGAATGTTATTGAAGTTGAACTAACACGTAAAATATGTAGCTACTTACGTTTCCAAATAATCAGGCGATACACGCGTAACTAATAAATAAGCTTCTTTAAAAATATTTCGCAACTCAATATTTTCCGTTTTCAACGACTCGTTTATTTTCATATTTTGAATATTGTTGTTGTTTTTCTTTGGCATTGGCTTGGCTGGCAGGTTTCGTCCAGCCCAACAAAAATATATAATTATTTCTTTAATTTAAACAGATTAAAGTCAGCGGAAGACGCTCTTTTGGTAGAATCTTTAGGGATTGTATTGGTTTATATCGTGTGTTTCCCGTGGTAATATGCCATGTAAAGAAATAACGGTATTGATAAATAATTTATTTCTCTGAGATTTAAGGAATAAGAAATATTGATAAGGAATATGGTTGTATCCAGAGCCGTAAAACATAAAAATCTATTTGAAAGATACGTTTCGTTTTACACAATGACTTAATACCATTGACTTATTAAACTAAGTTTTACACAAACGTACACAAATGATAATAATAAACCTCATAATAAACAAATGATTATTTGAAAATTAGAGAAACTAAAAAAATGTAACTGTCGAACTGTCCACTCAAAGATAATGTAATACTTCTAGCGACTACTAGGGTAAACTTTGGCTCGTAGCTTTGTCTACTGCCATGAAAGTAGATAGTCTCTCTCTACAGCCATGAAGGAAGGAAGACTGGCCGGCAGGGTTGACCCGAACTTTTTTCCCTTCATGCTTCTCTCTCCATAGGGCGCGGCGAAATTTTTCCTTCATGATTTTAACCTAGAAGATGAGCTTGAGGAAAAATTACACTTACTTAGATATGTATCTAGTTAGACAATAGTAAGAAGGAGAAGGTCAATGATGTTAAAAAGTAATAAAAGGGTGGGCATGGTGTCAAGGATACTTCACATGGGAAACGGAATGTTTTAAATAAATAAAAATAAAGCAACTTACAAACCTATTTTATCGCATGGCCTAAGTTAGTACCTATTTTACGCCCTAAGATAATGGTAATAAGTACCTGCATGCTCTTAGGACTTGCGGGTCATCTCAATAATGGCTTCATAAAGTTAAAATCAGCGATAGATATCTAGAAGTAATACTAACTACGTACGGTTGAAGTCGTACTTATTACCACACTTACGAGTTACGACGTTGACTACACGACTTTTGATCTGACACACACGCCCCACAGCACATTCATTGTTTGTACTTGGCTATGTATGGCACAGGCTGGGTTGGTAAACGTAACAATTATGATTGAATGTGAGTGATCCACTCAAGCGCACGCATACCTACATATCTAAGTACATATAAATGATCTCGGGGGACGACATCAGGCGTTGGTTCGATGGATGGGGTCTTACCTTTCTATTATCTTCATAACATTTAACGATACGGTTGATAATCATTCATATTTTTAGAATACGTCGATGATGACATGAACGACGTAGGACCTATTAATTATTAACAAAAAAAAAAATTACAAGTAACGATAATGACCGTTACGATTTTAAAACAAAAGATTGTAAAGTTTGCATGAAACCTTGATAAAATCTCTTTGGTATCCGTAATATTCTCTAAAAACTGGCCGAAAAGAAAAGAAAAACAACAGAAATTAGGAATATATTTTTTATGGCTGTTGCAAGAGAAGAGAGGGCTATGAAAATGAATGATAATATTATGATTGCATAGGACCTGTATAGGTACATACTAACATTTAACTAAGTTACATTATGTCGTAACTCTATATACCTACCTAACGCACTAACATTAAGTAAGTACGTTGGTAAGTTAAACAGTTGTTAGTTTTCCAGTATAGTTGTTTGAAGTCCGCAGATCACACGTGCTGTAATGTCATTGTTTTAGATTTTTGTTAGTGAAATAAAAAAAAGGTTTAGCGACTATTTCACATAATCTTCTCCTCCAATTAAGTTATAAAAGCTTGTATACCTACTAGGAGAGAGGCCCACTACATTAAATAGTTCAGATGTGGGGATGGAATCTGTAATGATTGCACTGCGACGACGACCGTGTCTTTTCCCCCTAACTTCGGGGGATAAGTGCCGGACATGAGCTCGCCGGATAATAATCCAACGGAGGGACTGGACCCGCTTGGGTTGGGATGCGGGATTTGGGGAGTAGGTTATGAAAATAGGTGTAATTTTAATATAGATACCTAAGCTAAATCGTTAACAGGCAAAATCGTTAAAAAAAAAATTCTACATTGGGTAGGTCTTATATATTTATTAACTCGTAAAAATACTCCTCGGTAATTTATTTTAGCAAAGAACTACTCAACATGTCGTGGCTTGTAACATTGCTCGCTGCAGCGCTTTCGGCGCTTATGTATTGGCTGTATTGGCGATGGAGCCACCGACGTTTATTGCAGCTTGCAGCGCTGGTTCCCGGGCCGCCCGCGCTGCCGGTCATTGGGAACGCGTTCCTCTTCATGGCTAAGCCTGAAGGTAATTGAAGCATGGGGCCTAACTAGCTCTTGTTTCGTTCATTCCCCGCGACACCACTAAAATGACCCACCGGGGTGGAATGAACAAGCGAACTTACCTCAGGACGGGAAATAGCGATTCCTCATGACAGTGCCCCATAGTGGTGTCTTTTTGGGTGGTGTCATGGGGAATGAACTCTTGTTTCTCGTCATGTGGTTCTTGCGTGGTCCTTTTGAGTGGAGGAAAATGGCTTATGGAAAAGATATGCCTTAAAAATTATTCGGTCGATGGTTAGAGAGTTTCTAGACAGGATACCTATAGGTGTAAGTTTAAAGACTTGTATGTTTCCAGATCTACTGAACGTCATCGGCGCATTGTTTTCAAAGTACGGCCAATATGTCAGGTTTTGGCTGGGCACTGAGCTGACGGTCGGCATCAGTAACCCAGATGACATCAGGGTACGTACGTAGGTACCTACACAGAGAAAAGTGTATAGGAGAGTTTTTAAGGTTGAGATTATCTCAAAAAACTACTATTGCCAAAATTCTTTCACTATTAGTTAGGTAGATAAAAGGTAAAGTGTTCTGAATGTAAAATAGTTATTAAATTCGGTCCAAGTAGTTTGTCCCTGTATATCTCTGTCTTAGTGTGTTGTGTATCCAATAAAACCTTAAGGAAACATTTGTGTTTCAGTTGCTGCTGACAAGTAACAAAATAAACCAGAAAGGTCCGCTTTACGAGTTTATGAAACCTTTTATCGGCGCTGGAATACTCAGTGGAGGTACTACAAGTATATCCTTACTTATCTCACGCAACCATTATCTATTATTCTTACGATATAAAGGTATTATGGCTCGGTGGCGTATTTGGGTCAATTATACCGAGGTCCCACAGTCCGATCTCCGCTATGTACAATTTTCCATGTTGTGGTTTTTTCGAAGAAAAAATAATGCCAACGAAAAAGCTAATGTCAATCTCATACATTTTTCTTTCGTATTCTACTGTCGTTAACGTAGGTCGTTACGTTAACAAAAGTCAAAGCCACGTGGGTAGGGGGGTTGTGATAGAAAAATAAGACTACCTAAGTACTTTACAGAGCCGAGTAAAATATTCAAAATTCCAATCCAATTTTATAGGTCCGTCGTGGCGAAACTATCGAAAAATAGCCAATCCGTCGTACAGCAAGAAAGCTGTACATCATTACGCGACTGTCTTCAACAAGGAGGCTGAGGGTCTGGCAGATGTGCTGAGCAGAAAGGACCCTGAAGTCACGTTTGACGTTTACTTTGATGTGGTAAATAGCACCACCCAAAGTGTTTGTCGTGAGTAAACTTATAAGTTATTAGGGTTTAACATTAACTCAACTGTGTAGGTATAAAATAATTAATAGCATTCATTTTGTAATTCTTTTTCAACGGCAATGAGAAGTCATACAAGCTGGATGCAAAACGCCAAGAATCGGGTAGAGAGGCGTTTCTTAAAGGAAATATTGTTTCTTGTCGCAATTCGAGTCATGGGAGGAGGTATTCGGATATTATACATATATCAGGCTATTCGGATCCGTATATCTCCCTCTATTTTGCGCCAGACGGTAGCTTCTCGTTGCTGGCAATATCCTCTCCGTTGTTGTTGTATGTTGCGGATGCGGAGACTTTCTCCTTCTGTCAACCCGGCCGCCTCTATCGATTTGCACTGCTAAATAATGATTATTATTTTAAATGTGTGGCTTAATTTTATCATGATGTCTTATAAAGATTTCTTTGTCTAAATCTCTTGAATACTTTCAGAAACTTTAATGGGCCTATCGAAAGAGGAATCTATGAACATAAAATATATGAACGAAATGGTCCTGATTACACAAACGTAAGTTAAGTATTACATATCCTAATGTTGCAGTTAGGTATGAATATGTCGATGATAAAAACTACACGTTAAACATTTTACAGATTATATGACTTCATCTTTACAAAAATGACTCACTGGTGGCTCCAAATACCTATAATCTTCTGGCTGACTGGCAGAAAGAAAGAAGAAAACTATTATATACGAATAATAGACGCAATGTCCGCGGACATCTTGGAGAAAAAGCGGAAGGCGTTGATGCATAAACCGATTGTGGAAAATGAGATTCTAGATATAGTTGAAAGATACATGTTCTCCTATGAACTGAATGAACAAGAGATAAAATGGGAGACATTTACGTTGTTTACGACTGTATGTACCTATTTATAAGCTATAATTAACACATTCACAGTCCCCGTACAAAAAATGTTTTGATTTCCTTGTCAGTCCCGCCTATTATTTCAATCTCTATGCAAGTCGAAATACATCAAATTTATTATGTGAACAACTTATGACTTCAACACTGGGTGGAGCACTCTGAGCACTCTTCTGAATACAATAGGACGTGAATGGACAGCAGCATCCACCAAGGACATCGTATTTACTTACCTTCAGAAAAAATACCCTTAGTGTGGATGTGGTAGGCAGGCACATACTTTTTTCATCGTGCCACATATGTGGGGCACGGGTTTGTGAAGCTAGTTCGTCGTGCTCCATATATAGGGCACTGGACTGTGAACATGTCAGGTTATACTTTACTATGCTGGCTTAATTATGACGATTCCAAAGTCATCACTCAGTCCTGCTTATTCTTACGTCCTGTGGCATATGAATGACAGTGATATTGATATTGTTAGGGTTATTGATTTTAATTATTGGGGTAGCTTTTTTGACAATATTGGAGCGAAAGGTTTTAGGATATATTCAAGTTCGTAAGTAATAATAATAAGTTGAGTTTATGTTTAAGAATAGACTTGACCAACCAAGGTGCTAGACAAAGGAACAAGAGCTTGGTAGAACTAGTTTAGACTGTCAGAATCTGTACATATAATTTTACAAATATTTTCAGAGTCAAGAAGCCTCAGCTAAAATAGCTTCAGCAGTTCTAGTGTTCTTGGCACATTTACCTGATTGGCAAGTAAGAACATTAACTAACACCTTTTCTAACACTTGAGGTGCAGTGTATCGCTTTTAAGGGTTGATCGCGTTTCATCGCTTTCGTTGTCATTATGACAAACGGACTCGTTACATTACTGCAATATTTTCGCAAGTTTTAATAAAGGATATAGAAACGCTAGATATAACCTGCAGCAGCTAATAATGGGCAAGATCTGTGGGAAGAATAGCGTTGTCAGGAGTACTCTTGGCTACATACTTACGTGGTTCAGCTACAGCTGTTCCGGGCAGCCAGCCAGAGGGTGAAGATTGTCATGATGTTGTCCAACCTTCGCACAGAAAATTATCTGGAAGGTTCGATTATACTGCAGTAATGTATAGAATCCGTTTTATATCCGTTTTATTTGTCATATCACAACGAAAGCGATGAAAGGCGATCAACCCTTAAAATCGATACACTGCGCCTGCAGTAATATCATATCACCCATGTGTCAAAATGAAAACGATAACGAATGTCAACGATGAATACCTCTACCTTCCGGACCTGCATAGGTAATCATAAATAATCTTTCAGCAAAACGTCTACAACGAAATGATAGAAGTGCTGGGTCCACACGACGACTTCGTGACCAGCGAGGAGTTGAAGAAGCTGTCGTATCTGGACATGGTGTACAAGGAGACCCTGAGATACATGTCTATTGCTGCCTTCATACAGAGGACTGTGGAGGAGGAAATCACTATTGGTAATGGTAAGGTCTAACACAGATAAAAGTGTACAGGAATGTTTTTAAGGTTGAGATTACCTCAAAAACTACTTGGTCTATTCCAAGAATTCTTACACTGTTAGATATATAAAACGACGTAGCTGTAAAATAATTATTAAATTCTGTCCCGTAGTTTTTGAGAAAATCTCAACCTTATTGAGACCCCCAGTATACTTTTCTCTGTCTGATAATATCACATTTCTTTTATTGTCGCTCGAATCCGTTATTTCTATTGATATAGTTTGGTACAGTCTCTCGATCAACCTACACAATTGCAATCTAAGCCGTATTACCGTCTCATAAGGTGCCCATGTAGTAGCTTGATAGTATTGTCTTTACATAATACAATCTTCACACAATAATTGTTGTACTGCCTATACGTATTTTTTTTTAAATTCGACTGTTAAAAAAAATCCTGTAGCAAAAATTTGACTTCCATTAATTTTTGAAACAAATTGCAGGTAAAATCACCCTACCGTCGGGGGCATCAGTGGTAATTCCCATCCACATGGTACATCGAGACCCTTTGTACTGGGACGAGCCATATAAGGTCAAGCCAGAGCGGTTCCTACCAGAAAATGTGAAGAAACGCAATCCTAACGCCTTCATACCTTTCAGTTTAGGCGCTATGGACTGCTTAGGTATGATACTTACATAATAAATTATTTAATAATTAGAGTTAAACTATAATTGTTAATTGTGCGATCTATAAACCGATGAGCGTGCATGAATATGTTGATGAATGTGGATGAATCGAAAGTGAAGTACCAGGATCGCAGCAGATATAAGAAAACCAGATTTGAGTAGTGTAGTAGTGTACTTTTATCTGTTTTCTACTTACCAGCAAGACTGACTGAATTAATACTTACCCACAAATTGGTCACGACTGGAATTCGAACCAACCCTCGCCATTCCGCACGCTCTTTTCCAACATTTTCGTTTCGCAGCGGACATGCAAGAACAATTCAAAAATATCTTGGTCCTTAGGTCGCGTATACGCCACTGCTCTGATCAAGACCCTCGTGGTGCGAGTGCTGAGACGCGTGGAGCTGGAAGCTGATGGTGCCATCGAAGACCTGGACCTGAATGTGGCCATCTCAGTCAAGTTCGCCAAGGGATACCGGTTGCGATGTCATCCGCGATGTAATAGCGATTAGAGAAAGTACAATAAAATTAACTAACATTTATTTTATGTGACACCTAGGTATCTGAATATGTGTTGAAAAATATATATTTTTATTTACAGTTTTTATTATTATTACATATTACTGTATTTTGTTAAATATTTTGTCGTTAATAAATAAATGATAAGTATCTTTTAAAATAATATCAATTATTACTTACTCAATAACTACTCGAAAATATATATTTATAAATAATTTATTGTGTTTCATTTCACTTCAATATAAATAGTACGAGAGCCCACGACCAAAACCATGTCTCATAGCAATACGGCAAAAACCCTATAAAATCGTTAGATTGTATGATTCTGAACCCGACTAGGTGTGTAGTAACGGTCGAAAGTGTAGCAACTGCGTGGGAGGCCATTTCTGCTGTGTCAAAAAAAAAAGGCAGTCGGTATTATAGCAATACGTCTGATAGTGAAAATGTACATAGATTTTATAATTGTATTACGAAAAAGTTTGTTTTCAGACATTTTGCGCGTAGCACATAGCCTGAGCGCATTTTTGAAAATGTCAACAAATTTAGCCGACCTGTATCATAGCAATACGGAAATATTTTTTTTTTAACTTTTCGTATTGCTGCCATGATTACCAAAAACCTGTTTTCAGACACTTTAAGTGTAGCATATACTCCCAAAAACGAAAATAACGTTTCGGAGTCGCCTGGCCGACGCCTCTGTTAAATGTTTTTTTTAAATTTACAGCCTTCATAAATATTCAAGAATCTCCCTTGTCTATTATATGTACTTTGACAGATGACAGATGTCATTACTTATTTCTTTTGTAAAAGTTACTCAAGTGTGCTTTAAATAAAACCAAAACTATCAAATCAATCAGTATTTAATTTCAACAGCCTCAGCGCTTGTTACGCTCCTACCCTTTTCTTACTATTATACAGCTCACTCGGCAGCTGTTCCAAACGTTGGAACGACTCTCACTTAGTTATCATGCGTTGTGCGGTTGTGGTGGTGTAAAATGTCGGACCTGAGTTGTGTGTTTTGTAAAGAAACAATGATTGAGAAAGGGAAAAGGGCGATTTATTTCAGTCCTTCAACTTCAATGTTACGGTTTCGGGTAAATTCTTTGTTAATTATCATCTAATAAATTCAGGGTCGCAACGTATTCATTGGTTTGTAACAGAGAATTCAAGATGCCTCAATACGATTTTTAAATGATATCTGAGTATCGAAAAGTTGTCTGATAGAGAAGGTGCTACACTTAATTTGTCTGATATAAATTTTTCGCACATGTGGACAACTTATTTTATCATGTTCAACAATTTTCAGACATATTGCTATGATACCGATCGGTAAAATTTGTTAACATTTTCAAAACGGTCTCAAAATTTAATGCGTTCACATTTCCGTCTGAAAATTGTTTTGTTCGCATCAAATAACCAAAATTTACTAATAAAAAAGATTTTCAGACGTATTGCTATGAGACATTTTTTTTGTCTCATTTTTAATTTTTTTAAGTGATTTTACGGGTTTGAGCTACACCACTAACGTCTGAAAAATATGTTTCCGGTATCTCAGAACTATCATTCAACTACAGTCTGCAAATCAGACATATTGCTATGATGCAGTTCGGTAAAATTCTTTGACAATTTTTAAAATTCGGTCAGATCAAACGCTACGCGGAAAATGTCTGAAATTGGTATTTTCGAGTTCAGGATAATCGTATCTATCGATTTGATGCGGTTTTGGCTGTATTGCTATGAGACAAAAATTTTGGTCGTGGGCTCTCATACATCCCATTATTACTAATCAACAATCATTTATTTACAAATACGTACTTAATTAAATTACTTGTCCAAAAGAACAAATAAGTACTGGAAGGTATCGCTAGCGATACGAACACTATAAGTAAGCCTGTATTTATTTTGAGCACGAATTATAAGATCGTAATAAGTAAGTACGTTGCGATCGAAATAACAATGCCAGATTCTGCCCCAACAATAGGCCGCAAGTTGTACAAGATAACGAATAAATGAAAAATATCTCCGTTTTTTTATTAAAATTATTGGTTTAAAATAAAGTTTTGTAGGTACAAGTTGCGATTCGAAAAAACAGCTTAATTAAGAATTCAGAAAATAGTAAGAAATCGAAGCGATTAATTCATTGTTTTTGTTATTCTTCTATAGGAGTTGGGAGAGTAGTAGAAAATGATACTGATTATGATTATGCAATATGAAACCTGTAATAAGTCCCCAACAAAATGATAGGTACAGCTTAAATGGTCACGTAGTTTTGTAGGTGGGGGGCAAAGCTCCATTAAAATGTGGCAATGTCTTTTGTATCGATGAGATCACTACTCGAATACCTTGACCTATCTTATCACCAATCGTAGCGGATCGGATATTCAGAGACCAATGCTCCTTCTTCAAATACTAAAGGTCTAAAAAGAGTAGTTATAAATTCACATAATTACCTCGGCAGTATGGTTATGCATGAGAGCTGTTAGAATAAAATTCTCGCATCATAACCTTGGAAACTACAAAGAATAAATAGGTTATCGAGGCAACAAAACTTGTCAAAACTACTTCACAGAAATTTGCAAACCCAAGTGACAGTGGGCTGGTCACATAAGACTGATGATGATGAGCCAAATAAGTGAAGACCATGAACGGTCGTTTACCGTTCATGGTCTTCACTTCGCGATTTACCCGACTGACGGAAGGAGGAGAGTAATGTTTTTCGTGAGTCACGGGAATGGGGCTACTTAGATTCATCTTAATCACGGTACTGACATCCATTTAATTACCAAAAAAATATTTGCATGTACTTACATAGCTGCATAGATAAAAATACTGTATAAAATATGAATATACCTACATATAGGTATATACTAATAGAGTAAGATTAAAAACGTTAACAGGTTGAATTATTAAGTTTAATAGTTCACAAGTTTTCCTGAGTGGCGTGCGTGTGCGGACTTGACCGTTGTTATTATTTTTATTTGGCCTATAAATACTATTAAAGTTTCAGGTTAGTTCAACTTTTAATATTTCTAGGGCAGGTTAATTTCAAATTCGTAAAACAATGTTTAGCCATTAAGAGGGTTTAATTAAATTTTAATTCAGTGGATCATCAAATTGACAAATTACATAGGTAACTTTACCTATGTGGGAGGTTTGGTCACTAAACCATACGAGAAGTTTGCTAATATTTTTTACCATTCTAATATGAGTAGGATCCCCTTTGTGCCATAGTTATCATGCAGTTGATCAAATGATCATTGATGCATCCATTCATTATATAAATAAGACCAGCCCATGTTACTTGCCACTTGGTTGAGGAGCTGAGCTGGTGTGACACCCTAGGTCGACACGCCGTTCGCCGATTGCGTAGGTCAACTGTACTTCTAATTGACCTCAGATAAATACTAAGTTTCTTAGGTAAATACACACCGGTAATTACTTATAATTATAATAAGTTACTCGCGCTAAGTGACTACGTTGACAACCATTATCAATAATTAACATTACACAGATTCAGTTAACCAATCAATTTGTGGTTATTATATTTATGCACAAAAGGCGACACATTTACTTATTATTGTTTTTACCCGACTAATGGAAGGTGAGTATAATCATTTCTGTACATAAAATTACCATTTTCCTATTTGGGAATTAAAATACCGATCTTAATCATTTGCCAGTCGCGTGATCAAGACGTATCGAAACGATACCTCAATACAAGAAAATCCATCGGAGGCTACAGGAGGAACCGCTATAGATATATTTTATGTGTGTATGTTATGTCAGAAAAACAACGTAATTCTACAAGTTAAAGTAGAGTTACACAAACGCCGTGAAAGATATACATCTGAAGGCTTCTGTAAAATTACTTTGTAAGAAACGAGGCAAGGTTTTAGTGGTAGGTAATTATTTAAATTACAGGAATTATAATTAAGTATATTATAAAAAAGAACCTACACAAAATCACAAATAAACTACATAATTACATATAGGTAAGTACGTAGCTTTAGAATTTTATACTTACATACTTTTATATAAGTACAATGTAAAGTGTTTTTATGTAAAAATATGTAAAATTTTGTTTGGTGTAGCCTGTAATTGTAAACTTTAAATAAAGTAAATAATCTTAACTTAACTCAAGCTGTAAATATTCTTATAAAAGAAAAATAAATACCGACTCCTTCTTGCACCAAAAGATAACGCTATATTTATTTTCGCTGTTAGTAAATATTGAAAATATTTTATTCCAGAATGAGCTGGACGCTTCTTGCAGCGCTGGCAGCTCTACTACTCTGGCTTCGATGGCGGTACCAGAACCGGCGACTGCTGAAGATAGCAAAGGCTTTCCCAGGTCCTCCAGCGTTGCCTGGGATTGGTAACGCGCTGCTGTTCATGTGCCAACCGGATGGTGAGGTCTACCAGAGCAGAGACTAAATTTTGTCCAACATAATGGGTTGCCCCAAGACGTAGGACAGTAATACTTAAATGTGTACAATATGTCACCACTAAAACCACTATAAAACCTTAGACACTAGTGTAACAAGAACCGGAAGGGTCATTTTAAAATAAATTGCAGTTGGAATGCTTCAAAACCTCTCGAATCAAATTCAAATATGTTTTAAAATTGCATTATAAAATTTATTTTGTTTCAATTAATATTAACTAGCGTGTGATCGTAATAAAATGCTAATACAATAAAATATACAATCAATTTAATATGTTTTGATAATTTCTTGCATATGCGCCTGAGATATGCGCTGTAAACGAAAATCTAAATGATAAATGGGGAAAAAATTTCATCACGACCCGGATTCGAACTAGGGACCTTGCCATTCCGTGGCACGCTCAATTCCAACAACAGAGCCACCGTGATATCGTACCCAGGTCGTGAATTTTGTCTCGATATTCGGCTTAGGGACGGTAGTGACGGAACGACGCTGGGGCAGAATCATAATTGTATTCTCATATTAGGCCTTGGCTTCATGGCGATAACAAAGACTACTTACCCAAATTATCCTTGTCCACTCGGAGGTCAGGGCAAGTAATAAAAGCACATCCACAGAATATCTAATGCACTGATTCACTTCGACGAGACGAAGATTACAAAAACACGAAAAAGTCAGAACCTTCGGCAAAGGAAATATTTGTCAATCTTTTGCCGAAAGTTATGAGCTCTTCTGCATTTTTAAAGGATGCACCAACTGATAGTAAACAACGTCGAACGTTGCCAATAGATACACTTTATTACTCCAGAAGAATTGGTAGATGCCGTTGTCGCTATAATATTCAGGTCAGAAATGTTCAGGTCTCGTGAATGCGTTAAAAATATTTAAGAATTTGTTGATGACGTATATAATATTTATATTGACAATGATAAGGAATGACAAATATAAGTTAGCGGGCCATCTGATGGTAAATTGTCTATAGACAAGACACCGGTACCGTCTTGAGAACCCCTGTCAAGTGTCGACTTTCGTTAACTCTAGTTGAAAACAAAGAATTGACATTTGATTTCTCGATACCAAATGTCAATGCCATTTCTCGTTCTATTCTACTAGCGTCAACTAGTAGTCAAATGACACTTGGCTATAGGAGTCAATAGTAACGCTGTAATCACTATTTCTTAAATCAATACATAAATGAACAATATTATTATAATACACAGGAACTGTCCTGATTTAAAAAATGTTTAATTCCTTTGTCCGTAATTTCGCAAATTCACAAGGTTAAATATTTCTTTAAGCTCGAAGCAAGAGCGAAGACTGTCGGCTTTCTTATGCAAATTGATACTGACTTGAATGGGTCTAGATAGGATCTAGATTATATACGTAAGGGCTATTGTCTGCGTTGCATGGTGAGAACAATGTAGAGCAATTTGCTTGCCAAATGATGGCAAGGGTCAATGCAGTCGAAGGCATGTCAAGTGCAATTTGGACTTTGTGCCGATCGATCTTATTGTTTGCGCAATATGAGTTGAAATCGTACTTCAAGTGCCAATTGATGTGCTATCGAGTGTACATGTAATGATGAAACTTTGTCAGCTATAATCTCAAGATTAATTGTTGATTTCTGTTGGAGAGGGATATGCCCCAATGAGTTTTCCTTGACTTTATTCGAAGAATTATTTGCGTACATTCTCAATGCTCTCAAAACGATGTAGGAAAACATCGCGATGAAATCTGCATGCCTGAGAACAATAAAAAAATCTTAGTGTAATCCACCAATCCGCACTGAGCCCGCGAGGTGGATAATGACCCGAGCACCCTCGACGAAGGTCTGTGCCCAACAGTGAGGACATAAAATAATGACGTAGGAGATGACCCTGACAAATAATTTGTTATCATAACACTGTTGCATCGATGCTATTTTAAATTTTTCTTTTCTCATATGGTTTAGTGACCAAAATTTTTTAAAATAGTCCGGGCACAAATTCTATCACAATTATAGTTTCCTGTTACTGATTATAAAAGTAATTCCAATATTAAATTCCAGAGTTCATAAGAGTGATTAAGGACATGATGAGGGAGTATGGACACGTCTTTAGATTCTGGCTAGGGCCAGACCTGAACGTCGTGATTACTAATCCGGACGAGTTGAAGGTAAGATATCGATATAATATCAGATAAAAATATTACTTACAGGGAAATATCCTAATTCAGATATAATTTTCAGGCTCTACTTTCGAATATGAAGACTAGTATGAAAGGCCCTCAATATAAATACATGGCTGACGTCCTCGGAGGAGGAATCTTGAGTGGATCAGGTAAGTTCAAAAATATGATCAAGTAACCTAAAAGTAGGTACCTTTTTGCATAATCTAACAAGAATGACTGAGCAAGTACCTACCTACATTATTGGTTGATATTGCACTGATGCATATCAACCAAAAATGCATGTGTGAGACGGCAAATTAAATACTTAATTAGGCTCTTAGCGATAATACGTGAAGTAATGTTACGCGGTGGATTAACCATGACTTAAGATTTTTCGTTGGTTATCGTCATATAAATTCGGTGATTCAGCAACTGACAAATTACGCCACTGTTTAACATTTTTAACGTTATAGGTATTAATATTTTATTTACTTATTATTACATTAATTATGATACATTATCATTTCAAATCATATAAACAAGTAACTGCCCAAGTAGGACACATCAAAGGACATCAAGTGTAACACTTTGGATTGTTCTTATTATCTGCGTCTTAAGATTTGAAATCGTACTGCAAGTGTTACCATTGATCTGCTGTTGGTACATCATGTAGATTTTACGGATTCATCAACGTATTCACAAGTTTAATTAAAGTAATAATTTAACTTTCAATTACTTATATATTTTAACCCGAACTTTATTGAAAATGGTGACAAAAGCCACAAAACAGTATACTTTATAAAATAGATATATTTCGACAGGTTGAAAACTTAATAACTTAATTATTGACTAATGAATACGTCGTTGATGAATTTGGAAAATATAATAAGTATTTGTATTTGGGCTCTCGACTATTAATTGTATGGGACTAAAATATCACATTACATTCCATCATGGAACTGTTTAAGGAACTACTGAGATGAACGATTAAGTCCAAACCAAAAAACAATCATCAGCCCACTGGTGAAAATGTCTCCCAAGGAGCGACATTCAAGTTTCAACACGATTCTCGGATTTTTGCATCGAGTTTACGCGTTCGAGAACAATGAACAAACAGACAATGGATAATAATAAAGGGACTTTTTATGTCTTACAAGGTCCGTCGTGGCGGAAGCACCGTAAGATCGCCACCCCGAACTACGGCAAGCGAGCCATAGACAGCTACAGCGATGTCTTCAACCACGAGGTGGACCTTCTTCTCCAGAAGTACCGCAGTAAGATTGGACCACTGGACATCTATGAGGACATTGTACAGGCGACTAGTTATTCGGTTTGTCGTGAGTAGCAGGTTTACTTTTACTATTTTAAGCATTATGATAAAGAAGTCCCTCACCAGGACTTTTTCGTTAAATCAACCGTCGGCGAAGAGTGTTTTCGACGAAAACTTCCATCGGTGAAGGATATTTCGGTATACCTTACGAAGTCCGGTTTGAATCATGCTTTACGCGTACCACTTACATGCAAATATGGAATGATCTGCGCCCTGACATCTTTCCACAGAGCTACTGATAGGTGATGCTTCAAGACAAACGTGAATAGAGCCCTGCAACTCCTGCAAGGTCGGCAGCGATCTCCTTTTGTTGTTGCATGTGTCTCTAGGCGACGATGCCCGCTTATCAGTCTGCTTGTCTATAATAGCCTTGACCTAAGAGTAGGTAATATTTATGGTCAATTCCGTCGTCATGCTTGCTATTTATCGTCGCTAAAGAATAAGATACGCTTTCTTTTAAACGATGTAACAGCAATGCCACAGAATCGTCTATTTATTCCTGGTTTAATGATCACAATTTTAATTACTTATTCCTACAACTTAATATAATTTCATATTTTTCAGGAACACTAATGGGATTGAGCAAGGAACAAACCATGAATCTACCTCACATACAATATATTATTGAAGAAACCCCTAAGTAAGTAGTATAAACGAACGAATCTAAAATCTTATATCATGAGAAACCTATTACGATTCTATTCATTTTTATTCCTATAAATATATTAGGTAGGCACTACTAAAGATTAAAGAATCTAACATCATTCGAGGAAGTGGACATTCGGTAGTAAAGTGGATATTCAGGGAATTAACATTCGGCATAGATATATAACAGACAGACCGGACATTCCGCTAAAAGGACCCTACAACACAGAACATATAATACAAGGCCTATACCATCACAGGTCCATCCTACACCCGTAGGATATTATCATACAAGTAATTCTATTTTTCAGACTCTACGATATAGTATTCGATAGAATGACGAAATGGTACCTTCAAATTGACCCGGTCTTCTGGTTAACCAGACACTATCAAAAACAAAAGATGTTCATAACAAAAATAACAGACTTCAGCAAAACTATTATAGAACATAGAAGAAACCACTTGAGGACTCTAGAGGAGCAGAATAAGATAGATCTGATGAATTCCGATGAAGATTCCTTGAAGAATACTCAACTAAGTGTTATAGATAGGTTCATTCTATCCCATGATTTGAGCAGTGAAGAACTGTTGAAGGAAACGTTTACGATATTCACGTCTGTAAGTACATATTTGTTTGTATGCGGATTGGTGAGTCAAGCTAATTCGCAACTGTTTTAGCCACTGCTACGACTTGTATAATAATCTAACTAAATGACGCATAGTGGCCAGTGCAGTGAACAACCTCTATTATGCAGGGTAAAATGCGCGACATAATCTTGACAAAATATATACCTAGGTAGAACGTTAAATAAAACTAGACTTGAGTCTTGACTCAAAAATCTAGCTAAATACCAATGCAATGCAAAAAATTAACCCTTTTTGATGAATTTTTATACCCTGTATGACCTATGACACTCCCGTAACCAAGACGAATCTAACGATACCTCACACACCAAAATCTATCAAGCCGTTTAGGCTACAGGAAGCAGGAAAGAATGGACAAGGACATACATACATACACTCGAAAAACAACATTACACTCCTTCTGGGGCAATCGGGTAAATAGTCATTAGAACCGATTTAAATGTGACTATTCGATTAAAATATAATAATACATATAGGTACATAAATATTTCAGAGTCAAGAAGCATCAGCAAAAATAACTTCGTTCGTTTTGCTGATGATGGCGTATCATCCACGATGTCAGGTAAGTTCACAATCAACGTTGTTATACCAGCTAACTTGCACATCAATTACCTCAGCCAAGAGTAGCCAAGACGATAAAGATGCACACGGATAAATCACAAAAGATAGTGCTCCGGCAAGTCTCCGTACGCTACCGTACATTAGTTATCTTGCTTTACTGATATATTTATACGTCAATAGCTTTAGTTCAAATTATATCAATGGCCTCCATCTACCGACCAATGCCGACGATGAGACCGACAGTCTTTCAGTGGTCTTTCCACATAAAAGTTTCACCAGAAACTGCGATTTGCAGGAAAAACTGTACGCCGAAATAAAAAGTGTAGTTGAAGAGGACAGACCAGTGACAGACGAGGACCTGAAGCGTATGCCATACCTCGAGATGGTGTTCAAGGAGGTGCTGCGACTCTTCCCCATCGGAGCTATGCTGCAGAGGAGTATACCTGAAGATATTGCCATGGGTGAGCCGAGGCTATAAAATATTTGTCTATTACACTATTCTTTTGTGGTTAGGTGGTCAAACCAATACTGTCAATTAAGTACCTATTACATAAGTCTATAAAATACCTCCAAGGTCCTATGACAGGACCTGCCTGCCTATTATTACCTGTTAGGGTTGAGATACTTACAAGCGTCTCGGCGTAGCTGCGTAGATAACCTAGGTACGGTGGAACACAGAGAAACGTGTACAGGAGAGTTTTTAAGGTTGAGATTTTCTCAAATCTACTTGTCCTTTTGCAAAAAATCTTTCACTGTTTGATAGAGCAAATAAACTCATTTCATTTCATAAAAATTAAGACTGTGTAACTGTAAAAGAATGATTAAATTCGGTCCAGTAGTTTTTGAGAAAATCTCAACCTTATTGAGACCCCCTGTATACTATGGTGGATACCAATCCTAAATGGGCCCGCGAAGTAAGTTATGAATGAATTCAAAATGACAACTTAGGTCAGCCATCATCCCACAAGTTCAGTTGTCCACTTCAGTTGACAGAACTAGTGAGAATTTTTTGTCCATCCCCACTGTTAAGGCAAAGGCCATCCCTAACATAATATCGAGAAAGGTGGGGTCATGATCCACCACTGGCGTCCGGGGTGGACACAGCCTGAGACTTTTTCAGGAACACAGGTTTCCTCACGATATTTTCCACCAGCCATCATCATTTTAAAATACAGGTTCAGGAATTCTCCCGGCCGGCTGCTCGCTGGTGATACCAATTTACCACATGCATCGCGACCCTTCCTTCTGGAGCCACCCTGATGACTTCGACCCCGAGAGGTTTAACCCTGAAAATGTGAAGACGCGGCACCCTTACTCTTATATACCGTTCAGTTTGGGGCCTATGGATTGCTTGGGTAAGCATATTTTTAAAAAGTTTTGTGATGTGGAACACTTTCCTCTGGTCAAAAGTAAGGGGACACGAATGCGTCCCGGAGGAGATCCCAGAGCCCTCTAAAACACGAGTTCTGCCATGGAAGAGTGTTTACTTCGTAGATAGAGAAGCAGTTTACGGTTTACTTAGTAAAAATCCCACATACTTAATTCGGGCAGCCCCGCCAAAAAGCTCGTCAAAAAGAATAAAATAGTAAACAAAAGAGATAAAATGGAAATATACAGAGTTTAACATTGAGGATTGAGCTCCCGATATTTCGGTAAATGCAATATCATTGAAAAATCTGGACTTCAATGTTTACCTACTTGCGCGAACCATATTGTTTCTAATTCTTCATCCCCTGTTATTCGGCTCTCTTTCCAGGAAGATACTTCGGCACGAAGCTCGTGAAGACCATCTGTGTGCGAGTGTTGCGCGAATTCCGAGTGACGTCACTGGACACTTACAACGACCTGAAGTTGGCGATATCCATATCAGTGGTGTCGGTCAATGGGTACAATGTCAAGCTGACTCCTAGGCTGGATGACGGCCCCATCAGCGGCAAACATCAGCAATGAGACAGAAGAAATACTGACGCCATATAAAAACCCTCTAGATAAATATGTTCAAATTACCAATACGTAGTTTATAATGGTAGCACTTCACTTGGCTATTCGTATTTACGTATTTATCACAATTGCCATGTGTGGTTGGTATGCTTGACAAAATATTCGTCTTATTTGTATGTACGTTTGACAAATACGACAAACATACAATAGCTAATACGAATAGCCAAGTGAAGTGCCGCCATGAGGTCTACATTTTTACACCCCTTTATTATGTTTTATATGAAAAAAATCCACGTCAGGGAGACAAAATATTGAATTTGTATTTTTCATTGAATGTGTAATTTTTAAAAAACTTTGTCATGTTGTGACCCACTTTGAAATAATAAACAACTTTGTCACAATTGAACGTTGTTGGCAATCAAACTGACTGATGTTGCCGCTGTAACGTGATTTCAACATTATTATTATACCATGAGTTGTTTACGTAAGATCACTCGCTAGCGAATACGTAAATAAATACCACAGATAGGAAGTCACGATATCGTTTGCTATGTTACTAACTAAAGGACCGAAGGAGTACTAACGTATAGGATTTGGTAATTTATTGAATTAAAACCAAATGTTGATTACAATTTGTTTTTATTAATATATCAAAAAAAATATTTACAGCTTATACAAATAGGTAGTTACATGATTTATACAATTTGACTTGTGTTCCATATATGGCAATAAAAATACATCAACTCTTTAGAAGCGTTGATTGAATTTTGACAACTATTAATTAGTACGTAACAATTAATGTGCAGGAATTTCATTTCAAAGGAATTATGTAATTATTATAGACGTTTAGTGTACTCATGAAGGAAAAAAATCGCTGCGCCCTATGGAGAGAGTCTTTAAGTATATTTTTTTATGGGAAGAGGCCGCCGCCGTCACTTTTCGGATTCTATTAAAAATTCCAACAATTAAAAAACAAGTGAGTGGCGGACGCGAAAATTGTCATGTTACAGCGTCTACGCGATGCAAATATGGCTCACTCCATAGCCGGCCGTTCCTTCCTTCATGTATGTACCTATAGTTCATGCTGTGTAAACATTTGCATTATTAGTTCTGGCACTGTACCTGAGATTCCTGAGAAGCATGAAACAATATAAAAACGGAATGTAGTGGTAGTAATTCTCGGGTACGTTTTTTAAACAAACCTAAATCTTACTACGGCCGATATTCAATGACAGATTTGAGTACGAGCTCAGCGTGTGTTCGCACTTACGACTGTCAAAATTGTATGAAATCCGACAGGTGTAAGACCGAACTCAAACCGCACTCAAAACTATCTATGAATATCGGCCTAAAAATATCTTCTTACACCAAAGTTATAAAAACTCTTGGCACTATTATAAATGTAAAATTTAGCTTTAAATTAGAAAACGCATGTTAGAATTGCTACCAAGGACAGTGCTTTAAGCTATCGACCGAAACTGGTATGAAAAATTCCGAATTTCGGCTTCTTAGTTTCGTAATTCGTTCGCCTGAAACCGAAACTTCCTTTATATTTGAGGCTGTTTCCAAAAACACCTTAACCCGCCTGCCGTTGAAACGGCACGACGGTGAACGTAGTTTCGATTTTGCCCGTAGCTTCGTTCGTGCATTTGTAAATTCAATATTTTATTTTATTGGTTCGAGTTGTCATAGAACCCTTGCAACTTTTTATGTCATATCCGGAGACTACCTTATGATACTTATTAATGTACTGAGCGCTTAGTACGAGTTAATGCGAGTTGCACTTAGAGAGACAAAAACGACAGTAAAGTATATGTGCTCGATAAAACTAGTACTAAGCCCTCTCTGTATTCCTGTTTATGGTTCCATAGATATGAATAAAAAAACGATACTCTTAAATTTTCGACTAAAACCGAAACTTCGGTCGGACACTACCAGAATCGAGTGGTTTACGTGACTCTACGTTTACGTAACCTATCAACTGATCTGAGTGTAATCCTGAGTTGAACCATGATTAAGGGGGGCAAGAGCTGTCGCCAATACAAGTAATAAGGCTCCGACAGAACATTTACACAACTTTGGAAGTTATAAAACAGAACATTCGTTTTGTCATGCACAATAATAAGACACCCAAAGCCTTAGATAAAAAATACTATAGATACATCGTCCACGACATCGTATAGTGCAATTTTGGTCTCAGTCGTGTCTAGTCGTCATTCAAACGAAGCGAATGTTGAATTGAAATCTGTAAAACAGCACTTTAACAAGTCAGAACGACGACTGAGAGAAAGATTGCACTATCCGATATGTTAGTGTATTTGTTTGACCTGCCCCCTTACCATGAACTCTTATAGCAGGATTACTACAATAATACTTTGTTATTTCGTACCATGACGACCTATTCGTCATGGTCAAGGACGTCATGCATGGTACGTAATAATAAAGTATTATTGAAGTAATCCTGCTTAAGAGTTCATGGTAAGGGGGCTGACATCTGTAGTATTTTTGACCTAAGTCCCAAAGCATTATAGACATATCACAGACATTATATAAAAGCAAATCCAACGACATCGTCTCAAAACCGTACCTCCAAATTAACGCATATAATCGTAAATTCTACACAAATATTCATTGCCGATGGCAAGACAATCCATTTATACTTTTGCTAAAATGCCAGGAACATAATTGACTTTGAACGGCACATATCTCCTAAAATGTAAGAGATTGGAAAAACATTAAAAAACTAAATGTGTAGCACATTCTATAAGCTTTAATCTTGTACTTTTAAGTTTTAAGCTACAACTAACTGTTTTCGAGATATGGACCCAAATCCCAAAACACCTTTGAAGTGTCATCCATCTCTTATCCTTCACAATTCATTTCAATTATTCAAATTCTAATCCAGAAGTCAAAAAATATGTTACAGGTATTTCCATCTAAACTTATTTGAGCGTCGATTGGCTGAGCTAAAATGGGCAGACAAGCTCTCAATAATATTGTGACATAAGTTGTCTAGACGTGGTTGTAAGGTGCTAACAAAAATTGCCAGTATGTCGCGAGGCATGCGTTACGAATGCTTCGCTCTACTACATCCGAGGCATTCATGTGAATAATTTAGAATGTGAGAGATTCAAAGTAACTAGATAATGCATACAGGAATGGAACAGATAACTATTTACAGGTAATTATTACGACGTTATAGGAATATCCAAAAACAGATCAGCTGATGTGACTACTAAGGCCGTACACGCACAGTGATAAGTACACATTTTGAAATTACAACGCTAAGTAAAAATGATAAATGATTTAATGAAATGAATATTTAGGAATATGTGTATACATATTTGACGCCAATTGTGAATTTACCTTTACGTACATTATTCACAGGTCGCTCATGTTACGAGATATTTCAAAATTAAAGAATTATCACCGGTAAGACCTTGAAAGGAGTCCAAACGATTTATTTATAATTACTTTATGATTATTACTAATATTGTCAGTTATCTATTATTGACGTAATAATATGTAATTTCCTAAACCTGTAAATTCCTAGCTGTTCCTACCTGTATATTGTATAAGAAGCTATTCTTAAATATAATTATAGAAATTATTCGAGGCGACTAACAGCCGACTGTCGTGTTGGTTCAGCTCGAGCCGAGCATTCCATTTGGACGTGATTATTTTGTGTTTTGCTGCTCGCGACGAATGCCTCGCGAGCGTTCGCGCCGTCTGTCATCGGATTAAGACAACCACAAACATTGAAATACACATATTCACTGATTCATAGCAAAAACAATACAATTAATATAAATATAATAAACATAACATATTCATACACATCAACTAATATTTCAAATTACAATTGATATTAAACTACATAGGTTAGACTCAATTCTGGTTTGCGGTTTCTAAACTAGACTAAATTATTCCAAGAAGACGTCCTGGATTTCATTAAAGTTAAAAAAAAGAAATTTCAATTGTTTTTGCCCATTTGTTTGAAATTACAACGTGGCTTAATCACGAGCCGTCTCTGGACCAATTGCCTAAAGATACTGGTCGCTATGTGTGGCGCCTATTTGCGTCTAGAATACGCCAACCAGTCTCTGTGTCAATAAAGCCTCGTATCCGGCAACATTTGACGCGCGATTTGGTACCACTGGTCACGTTGCGCGCCAGCTGGTAACGTCGCGCGTTGTTGTGCAACGTTGCCGATCTTGTTGCGCATCAATTGTGGCCTAATGGATTCGAGGTTTAGAGCGTTTGTTTACCGGCTAGTGATGTGCTTGGGCTCCATGAAGCCTGTGTCGCTGAGCGCGCGAAGGACCACGTTCCCGTTGGGCATGATGGTCACCCACGTGATGGAGCCGTGGTTGAGAGCGATCCGCAGCCAGCCCTCCGGTGGGAACTGAAGCGCTCTGGCCACACGAAACGGAACGTTATTTATTATTGACTTAGTTTTAATGGACTACCCTGAGCTAACTAGATTACCAACCTATATATGTATATATTCACACACCCTTTTAATTTTTTTCATTGTACGGTGGAACACAGAGAAAGGTATACAGGAGATTTTTAAGGTTGAGTTTTTCTCAAAAACTACTTGACCTATTGCAAAAATTATTTCACTGTTTGATAGATAAAAGTTAAAACTATGTAACTGTAAAAGAATTATTAAATTCGGTCCAGTAGTTTTTGAGAAAGTCTCAACCTTATTGAGGCCCCCTGTATACCTATGTCTGTCTTCGCCTGTACAAGACGAACAATACTATTTTCAAGACATTTATTATTTATTTCTCATTTACATTTATTTCTCATATTCATTTACAAATGACCAATGAAACTTGTTGAACAACGACCAAGATAATGATATTATGAGTAGATTTGATTAACTTGTGTTTTTTCTTTAAATTTCCATGCAAGGTGCCCACTGGCTGGGAAGTCCTGTGACAATCAATTTTATTTAAAACTAGCTGTACCCCGCAACTTCGTGTGCGTAGACGTCGCTGGTTACTATTAATTAGACAATTATGCAACCGTCCCGCCATTTTCAAGTGACCACAGATACATTTATTTATTATTACTCGTATAAAAAAAACTACGGGCAGCTATATACACTCGGAATTTCGATTCGGGATTCGAATCTAAGAAAACTTCGGACGGATGACTACTGTTTTAGTAGGTCCACAAATGACATTGCCACATTTCAATGGAGCTTTGCCTCACCTACAAAACTACGAGACCATTTAAGCTGTACCTATTATTTTGTTGGGGACTTATTACAGGTTTCATATTGCATAATCAGTATCATTTTCTACTACTCTCGCAACTCCTATAGAAGAATAACAAAAGCAATGAATAATTCGCTTCGATTTCTTACTATTTTCTGAATTCTTAATTAAGCTGTATTTTCGACTCGCATGTTGCACAAAACTTATTTTAAACCAATAATTTTAATAAAAAAACGCAGATATTTTTACATTTATTCGTTATCTTGTTCATCATGCGGTTGATGGTGTGGCAGAATCTGGCAATGTCATTTGTATGGGTTTAACAGCGTTCGATATCCCGAACCGATATTTCGAACCGAAATTCCAGTGGATGTATGTGGCCGCCCTAACTCCACTCACTTGCAAACAAAGAAGCGTATGACGTTGGCGTGGCAGACGAGCAGCGTGTACGAGTCGTTCGTCTGCTCCGGCGGCGCGCGGTGGAAGTAGCGCCGGAACGCGGCCTCGATACGAGCGCCGTCCTGGAAGAACTGCTACGCGTACCAAACCAAACACCGTTACTACACTGGCTTGTTCACAGGGAAATAAATCATTGACCGATTACAAGGAGATAGGGCAGACTATAGACAAGGGCTTGTACACAACTTCGCAACGCAGACAACTGCGATGCCACAAGTAAGGCGATTAACACACTGAATGCGTGTTCCAACGTTGCTTGTAAGTATCTCCGTTTGTATAGAAAACACGCAAAGTCCAACACACAAAAAATGCATCTACGCGAGTTCATGCAAATCACATTCATGGAACACTGTATTCGCTTTTATAACAAGTCGCCAGAAAGTGTCACGACGTTGACAGAGAGGAAATTTAGAAATTTCATTAAAGGAACATTTGTTAAGAAGGCGTATTACAGGATAGATGACTATTTAAACGATGAACATGCATGGTGTGTGTCGCCGGTTCCGCATGAGGGATAGAATGTAGATTACTAACAATAGTAATAGTTGTGTAATACCTAGTTATTAAGTAATTGTGTAATATTATATTATTTTAAAAGATGTGCTGCTGAGAGTTTTTTGCCACTTTTTCTCCTCAGCGTTGGCACCTTTTTCTTGCAAAGTGGTGTAAATGTAAATTCAAGAATATGTTGACGTGCAAAAATGTACACAACGTGCTTACTTGCAATAAAGAAATTTGACTTTGACTTTCACGCGCCTACAAGCGGAGAAACATGCACCTCCGCGCGTAGGTGCGGGGCGAGACGCAAAGTATGGCACACCGAGTCCCGCAGTGCCAGACGGGATTTTGGAAGCACTATGCAATAGCTTTGAATGAAATGAGTCATAGCCGCCGTGAAACCACAAAGCGAAACTACGCGCGTGAGTGCGTAAAAAACCCGCACAATGATGCGATATGCACTCCCGCAAATACGCGCGTAGGTGCGTCGACACGCAACATGCTGCGTGGTGCGGGGCAGTGTGATAATCGCCTAAGGACCCTATTACAGACATCTGGACGTTTTTTTTTGAATATCGTTTACCTTTATGAACTTCTGAAGATTCATTGAGTTTTGTATCTTTATGTCGACTTTCACTTAATGCCGACTTTTACTATTTCCTTATTTAAATTAAAAAGCCAAATCCACAATACTTCCTAAATTTGAGCCATTTTATGCCGTTTAAGTGCATGTAGTCGAGTTTTCATATATTGTAAACTGGGCATACAAAAATTTTGTGCGGCCAATTTAAAATTACGTAACATCGCAGGTTGCGCGCATCGCATTCACGTTGCGAATCAATTCGCAAGTTAGTACGATGCGACGTCATCGCAATTTTGTGTACAACCCTTCATACGCAGCTGCTCTATGAAAATATGGTTAAAAGTTGTCAAAAGCCACATGTAATCGCCATGTAAGCGGTCCATAATAGATTTGTTACACCTGTATAATGTATCATAAAATAAATGACAAGACAAACACAATGCCAGGTAGAGGATGGTGTGTGGATAGAATGCACAAAATGTAGATGTGTACGGTCCAACACAGAAAGGTGTACAGGAGAGTTTTTAAGGTTGAGATTATCTCAAAAACCACTTGACCTATTGCAAGAATTCTTTCATTGTTAGATAGATAAAAGTTAAGCGTATGTAACTGTATAAGAATTATTAAAATCGGTCCAGTAGTTTTTGAGAATATCTCAACCATATTGAGGTCCCCTGTATACTTGTCTCTGTCTTCATGTACGTAACGTAAGTAGTTGAAACTCCTAACCCATTGATCTCCTATAAACAACTAGATACACAAAGGTCCTACTAAAACAATTCAAAAAACGTCCAAATAAGGGTCCATTGTTAACGTCTAAATAATGTCCAATAAAGCAAATGAGGGTCCATTCATACGTTTGGACCTTCTTTGCGCTCGGACATTTTTAGAAGACAGACTGTGTATCTAGTTGTAATAATAATAGTAATAAGAGATCAATGTCCTAACCTTTACAAAAACTACTTTTTACCAAGGGAAAATATCAAATTCTCATAGGAAACATATAAAGCGGGGAAAATGGGCACATGCGGTGAACTAGCCCAACCAACACACTAGTAGAAACAGCCTAATATAACTTAACATTGTATAAAAATATTATCATAATAATATGAAGTACATTGCGAGCTTATAACAGTCTAAAAGAGTTTTGGAATATATAGCAAAATCATACCTCTTTAATGCTAGTAAATACTTTTTGCAAGGAAAAGGTCAAACGACACACTGAGGATAAAATGTGGCAAAAAAACTCAGCAGCACATCTTTTAACATAATAACAATTACTTTTTAGCAAATCATAGTATGGCTGCTATTTCCACTCCTAGCTTTACTAGTGTGTTGGTTTCATAGGTAATAAACAATACACTAGTTTACCTTAGGTTCTGGTCTCCAATGCCCAACTGGAGGCTCTGGTGGTATCGGTGCACCCTCTTCGAGCAGCTGACAGTCCTTCACTTCCAGATCCTCGGGGAGATGCTTAGCGATGATGCTGGCTGTCTCCTGGGCTCGGGTCATCGTGGAACGGACTAACAAGTCCCATTTGATGTCGAGGCATGCGAGCCTCTGGCCAGTAAGATCCGCTTGGACCCGGCCTGAAATATTGCAATGTTATGTGTTCATTTCTTTATCATCATGGAGTATTAGTCCACTATTTGTCCAAAGCACAAGTCAACCTGACTCTCAGCCTTGTGCATCCAGTCTCTGCCAGCCAACTTGAGCAGGTCATTCCTCCATTTATTCATTTCATACCTAATAAAATATATTCTTGGCAGTGTCTTTAATTTTTCTTGGGAAATACAATTGCCTTTTTTTTTATGGCAACATTTATTGTAATTGGTAGGTATTCCTCTTTTCTTTTAGTCAGTCCGGAAATCCCCTTATATTAGAAATTATTTACACCTTGCAATAGTTAAATCAAATCAGAAATAAGACGATAAAAGACTAACTTATTTGACATTTTACATTTATTGTATAATATTTCAGAAATAAATACTATTCTAACCATCCAACATAAAGAGCCCAAGAATGAAGCGGAAATACAAAGAGAAAAAATGTAACTTACCTACTTTCTGAATTCAATATGTATCTATTCATCTCGGTTCTTCTTATAATAATTTTAGTAATATTAATTTCCAAGTTATAAATTCACTATCTTACCTAAATCTGTCAGTATCCTCTCCTTATCGGACTTAGCACTAACATAGTACTGCCCGTGACGTATCAGGAACAGGTGTCGGGACGCTTTACTCCGCGTGTTCTCAATCTCCTCATTGTATCGGTTCTCGTCGGCAGGATTATTGGGAATCACGGGTTTCACTATGCTTTGTGGTTCGCGGCTGGAAGATTAACATTGCAAGATGTTCTTAAATCTTAAATAAAAAGAATTATAACTTACTGTGAAGGTGCTTGGTGAAACTTAATCATTATAGGAAGTTTCATATACCCACCATTTTTAGAAAAGATTACGTAATGTACTATTTTTTACGATTCCATGCCTTAAAAGGAACCCTTATAGGATCACTGTGTTGTATGTCTGTCTGTCAGGACCTATACCTCAGAAACGTGTGGACGGATCAGGTTGAAATTAATACTAAATAATCAGTTCTGCAACCTCATGCAGCTGTGAATAAAGATTTTGAATAATTTATTATAGTATTTCACTACCTGTTCCACCAGAAGGTGAAAACAATAAGTTAAATAAGTACCTAACATAGTGTATTTTAAACATCCTATAAAAATAATTATTTTGCAACCATTTATTTTGATAATTATCTCCTGGTTGGGATGCATCGCCTGTTGCCTTGTATTGGTTGTTCCCCATTTCGTAAAATATACCTATCTCTAATCTGTGGTTCCCTATGAGGCTGGCATAGTCATGAAGCGGTAATATCCCAAACATAGATTTTATTAATTGCCAGTGGTTAAACTTTGAAAAACCATTATTCTTTTCTGCATCATAAGAGTTGAATCATATTTTAATCATAATCAAACATTACTATCATCATTCTGCAAGCTTGGTGGATAGAAGATTTGACTCTACTATAAAGAAGTCCTCTAAGGTTCCCAGGACCATGTCATCGATGATACCACCAATGCCCAATAATCTGTGGTAGGCCAGCACCAGGCATGTGAGCATCTTTGCATTTACCTACCATTGACAGATTAGTACAGAATCTATAACCACGTCGTCATAAAAAGCCGTCAATGAACTTCGAATTTGAGCGTCTTTGACAAAGACTTTGACTATGTCTGGCGGCGGGGTAAAAATTATAAATATGTAGGTAGATCTCACTCAAAATGCTGAAAGCTAGACTCAAAGCCCTCAAAGAGTGGCAACAGACTTCCATCTGGCATGGCGTGCATGACGGTGACCTAAGCAAATAAGGTAAATTATTCAACAGTCTTTTGTAGTAATTACTTATAATAAAATATAGTCCACCTGTTAAAACAGTACAAGCATAACCTAAATTCAAGAAGTGTTTGCATAAATAAATCGCTCCCTTACCAATCCCAATTCTTATTCCACTCAACGCTGGGGGTATAATTCGCCATCCACGAGTTATGAACACCGAACTTTCTTTCATTATTCTTACTATTCAAGTGATAATATGCTAAACCACCACCGACGGCGCCTATACTTATGATAGCTATTTTATGTAATCTAGAAAACGTAGCCATGTTAAATGGCTAATAGCAGCACTGGTATTCTATATTACACCATTTACAATTATAATAAACTATGTTATGATTAGATTTAGCGATAAAAAATGCCACAAAACACAATATAATATAGGTCACAAAAATAATTTTTTTTTTTTTTAATTTATTGTGGCTCGGCCAAAAGCCATCAGCCAAATAATGGTCACAAACAAAGTAATCAATAAAACAAAACTTAACAGATACAAACTTAAATTAGAACTAAAAATAAAACAAAAATTTACAGACAATAAATGGAAACAAAAGAAGAAAAACAAACAAACAAAAAACTTTTTCTAACTATAAGTACAGAACTATACAATTTTAAAACCTATACTATCAGAAAGAGAAAAGAAAACAATATTAAAACAACATATTTACACAAAAATATATAGACTACAAAACAAGTACCTACCTAAGTTACAAATTAAATTTTAACACAAGTATAACTAATGAAATTGTATATAATATGGTATAAAGAGGGATATTTTAATAACTCTTGCACTGTATCCGGAAAACTCACATTATTACCTAATATATCCTGGCACTGAGCAATAAATAGTAAACGCTGCAGTGAAAATTTAGAACAAACAAAGAAAAGGTGATGAAGGTCGCAATAGTCAATATAACAATATTTACAAGAAGAATTACGTACTAAATTAAGCCTAAAAAGATGTACAGGAAACTTACAATGGCCAATTCGTAATCTGCACAACGTTGTAATAAAGTTTCTACCAGGATACAATTTATATCTTTCGAACCACGCTTTGGTCGAAGGAATAGGCTGAATCTCAGCCAGCCATTTTCCTTTAACATTTCTAGTACTTTCTAAATACATATTCCACCGTTTAATCATTTTACTTTTTAGAAAAACTACTAAATCTGTACTGGGCACTTTGTAATCACAATTCAAAAGATTGTCAGTTGACTTTGCGAGGGCGTCTACAAGTTCATTTCCTAGTATACCAGAGTGACCCGGTACCCAACAAAATTCAATAACAATATTATTACAGTTAAGACGAGAGACATCATGCTTTAATTTATATATCAAATAATTCATAGTGGCACTAATAACTTTACTGCCTAAGGCTTGTAAAGCACTCATAGAGTCGGACAGAATTAATACTTTCTTATATAAGCAACCAGGATTTAATGAAATATACTCGACAGCATATATAATAGCTAAAACTTCAGCGGAAAATATAGAAAACAAATTATTACACATGTAAACTTTACCAAGTTTTAAAAACGAATCATAAAAAGCAAAACTAGTTCGATCTTTAGTTTTGGACCCATCCGTATAAATTTTTACATACTCTCGTTTAGTATCCAGAAATTCCATAAAGTCGTATTTAGTTTCATATTTAGTTAAATTAACAGACACGTCCCTGATAGAGCTACGAAAGTCATAACTGAAACAAGGAAGTGACTGCGACCAGAAGATAACGTCCTGAAATTCAAAATTAAGATATGCTATGGATTCCGAAATAGAAGTAAATACGTTTAAAGGAGTTATATTGAAATTAGGAATATTAAAGTCTTCAAGGTATCTAGAAACAACGACATTATCACGACTAACTAATTTTATAGAATACTTATCAATTAAATATGACCTTCTAACATATAACGGGACAACTCCAGTCTCAGCTTCTAAAGAATTAATTGGTGAGGACCTCATGGCTCCGATAATGATACGTAAAGCTTTATTCTGTAAAATATCCAATTTTCTAAGCAAATTGTTAGCAGCATCGTTGTAAAACATACAACCGTAATCAAAATGACTACGGATTGTAGATATGTACAATGTTTTAAGAACTTTAGGATCAGAGCCCCAATTAAGACCCGTTAAAGATTTCATAATATTTAGACCTAATTCAGCTCTTTTACAAATAAGATCTATATGAGGTTTCCAGGACAACTCAAAATCTAAAACCATTCCAACATATTTGACAGATTGTTGAACTGGAATAATATTATTATTATATATTATCTGCGGTTGCATGAAGCCATCTTTAGAAAAAACAATAGCTGAGCTTTTAGAAGTATTTACTTCAAGTTTTAAATGAATGGTCAAAATCGAATACAGAAGCTGCAAACAGTCGTTAATAATTAATTCACCATGTTTAACAACATCACAATCTACGTATAAGACAAGATCATCAGCGAAGAACAAATATTTAACAGAATTAGGAATAAGTTTCATAAAATTAACCAAACTTAGAATGAAAATTAACGGAGATATAACAGAGCCTTGAGGGGTCCCCTTAGATGTTGACTTAGGACCATACAGTTTATTTTTAATCTTCAACCAAATCTTACGGTCGTTAAGGAAATTAAATATCCAATGCAAAACAGGGCCAGGCAATCCTAAAGAAGACAAGCTTGTAACTAAATAAAAATGATCAATGTTGTCAAATGCACCTTTGATATCTAAAAAAACAGCTAACGTATATTTGTTGCATTTGAAGCTATTACGAATATCACCAATTAAACAGCTTAAGTTATCCATAGTACTTTTACCTTTACGAAATCCATATTGATTGGATGGAATAAGACCCATATTTTCAATAAAATATTCCAAACGGTTTTTTAACATACTCTCAAAGCATTTTGAGAAGCATGAAGTCAGAGAAATAGGCCTGTAACTATCTAGTGAATTAACCTCTCTATATGGTTTCAAAATAGGGACGGCATGTTGGACTTTCCAACTGGGTGGGATGCAGCTATTATTCCAGAGTTGATTATATATGTCTAATAGGATATATTTCGCAATCGTAGGCAAATTTTGTATAACTATGTATGGAATACAATCCGGTCCGGGAGAAGAATTCTTTCTATCTTGTAGAGAAGCCGTAAGTTCATCAAAATTAAACTCATCTCTAAGCCAATTCCCTTTCGCATTATCATTATCACTGAAAGCAAAATATTTTTGTAACTTAGCAGAGTCCCAAGTAACATTAGTTGATGAAGCAATTTTTCCCAAAAAATCATGAGCATTAACAGAATCTTCCAAAAAATGAGATTTCCTGTTAGTATTTAATTTAGACAATTTGAACCTGCGAATGTGATCCCAAATAATTTTTGAAGAGGTCATACGATTAAAAGAAGAGCAAAGATTTGTCCAGCTCATTCGTTTTTCTTCAGCTATAATTTTCTTTTTTTTAGCATCAAACTGCTTATATAATAAATAGTTTTCCATAGTAGGAAATAATTTAAAAGAACATAAAGCAAATTTCGATTGACGAACCGCTTTAGAGCAATTATCGTTCCACCAAATCGCACAATTAGGTTTTTTCTTGTGGCAACAATACCTTTTTTTCTTTGGAAATGTCAACAAAATGTCATTTATTATTTGGACAAAATCGTTGTAATTTTTGATTGGATTTTCGCACAAATTAAAAGAGGAACATTTGCTTTCACAATTTACACTAAACTCTGTCCAGTTTATTTTATTGAAATTCACCTCAGATACTGAGGGAGATGCACCAATAGGTTGATAAGAATCAAATTCAGTGTCATTATCAGAGTTATTATTGTAATATATATTTAACATTATAGGGAAGTGATTACTACTAAGAAGATCATCAAGGACCGAAAATTCACAACTCGAACTTATCGAAGACGAAGCAAATATCAAATCTAGGACGTTACCCTCCTGACCAAAAGGAGGTAAGGTTGTATTAATCTGATCATTCATACATACCATGTTTAGACTATCTGTGAAGGAGTCAATCGTTTTGCCTCTGCTGTCGCTATGTCTGCATCCCCAAGAAACGTGATGTGCATTAAAATCACCTATCAATAAAAACTTGTTAGAAGATATTTTTGAAAAGGAGTCAGATAATTGTTTAATTTTAAACTTGCCATTTGGTGGAGGTGGAATATAAATACATAAAATATCCAGCGTGAAGGAATCAATCTGTATAGAAACCAAAACATTCTGAAAGTCATAAGAAGAGACAGTGTCAATAACATTAAAATTGTACTTATTTTTGATACAAACAGCAACACCCCCGTGGGGATGATCAGAGTCCTTCCTAACAATATTGTAGCCATGTAATTTAAAAGTTTTGTTTACACTTAACCAAGTTTCATTTAAAACAATAATATCAACATGAGAAGTTAAATTTTGAATAAAATATTGAAGTTGACCTACCTTAGGTAGAATACTACGACAATTCCAATGCAAGATGTTGAATTGACCATTATAAGCTGTATTAATCATTAACAGAGAAATTTGTGATTAGTAATTCTTTAATCATTTTAGATGAAACGGGCCCAGTAGGGGGGTTTCTATGAGAGTCTTTTTTGTTTTCGAATGACATTTTTACTATATCAATTATAGTTTTAGTTATTGCGTTCAAAACAGAGTCCGAGTTAACAATATCAGCTACTAGAGCACGACGCTGGGGCGACTTGCTGGGCTCAGTTAGTTTAGAGGCATAAGTGCCTGTAGTCGGTGTCGGTGAATACTTATATGGAGGTTTTGAAGGGCCTCCCTTAGCTGTGACTGTGGCATATGTAGTCTTACCTAAAACTTTGTTCTTTATATCAGCTAATTTAGCAGCCTTAACTGAGCACTGTGATGAGACAGCTACATGCGGGCCGGAGCAGTTGGTGCACTTCAAGTTATCCCTGTCGCTGCAATCTTTGAAGAAATGCTGGCCGGAACAAATTGAACATGTTTGTTTTCCTTTGCAGGTACGCGAGCCGTGACCAAATTTGTAGCATTTGAAGCATTGCAGTAAAGGCTTGATATACTCCTGCACATCAAACCAAATATGGTCAAAAGTGACATGGTCGGGTCTGGTGGATGACAAAAAGGTGATCAAGACCGTGGGCAGTGGAACAAATGAACCATCCGCTGACTTCTTCTGGAACCGCTTGACTCCGATGATCTCAACTGACGCCTTAAGATCTGACAGCAAGTCCTCCTCGGATATCTCTACTGGAGCTCTGATAATGCCTTGAGACTCGAGCCGGTCATACGGGATCTTAGCAGACCACTGATGCCGCTCTAATAATTGTTTGTTGAGAATAAAGCTGTTTGCATTTGTCTTGTCAATAAAGAATAACTTGATCAAAGTGGCGCCTATCTGTTTCACATACTGCACACCTTCAATGTCTTTTAGAACTTTGCTAGTTTTTAATAGATCAATTGTGGCATTGGGCACGGTAGATGACAATAGAATAGGATAATCCTTCTTGTCTTCGGTATAAATGTGATTGTAATCTTTAAATAAACCTCTTTTGGTGTTCGTAAATTTTGCCGCCATTTTTGAAGGAATCTCAGACTCTGTAACAACGTCCTCACACTTTCTTTTCAGAGAGATAGGCTCTCTGCCATCACTTGAGTCGTTCATATGAGCGCTTCACTTGTTGAGAACAGAAAAATAAAGCTTTGAAAACTGCTAAAAATAACAAAAACTAATAAAAGTTTAAATTTTCCGCCCTCACGCTTTCGCGCCCAAACTTTTTTTTTCTTTTTTTTTTTCACAAAAATAACCTCCGCCTTCAAACTCCAAAATGACAACTTGATTTTTTTTTTTGGAAAATTTCTTCCCAGTGGGAAAGGCAAAGCCAACTAGGGCATACAGCCTGTCTGAATTCTTATAAATACATAGAGTCTGGCTAACGAAAGAGTGACCTGGAGTTTCCTTAAAAGTTTTGATCTGGCAACAATATTAAGCTGTCAGTCAAGTGTCAAAGGTACATCTCAAAGTCTGTTGTGGAGATTTATTTTTCAATAATCATTGCTTTAGTATGGGTAAAACAATAAAAAGTAACGTACGAAAGCTGCTACATACTATGATCAGTAAGTTTAAACAAAAACGAGAAGATAAAACAGTTGTTTTCCATGAAAATAAACAATGTTTAGGTGCCATCTCGGACTTTTTAGGTTAGTATGACTTTGTGATCTTGATCCTTGTTGACTGAATATTAGATATATTTACGATATACTTTTTCTTATGTTTATAGATAATCTTGGAGATATTGAAGGACTCTGCTAATTTAAAAACATTGTTGGAACGCTAAGAAATTTGGAGTAAAAATGTTTAATAGTAACTCAAGACTATGTTCTTAGAAGAAATATCTTCATCTTCACTAACTGGTATGTACCTGCATGCATCGGTTTAGAGTTTTTTATTTGTTTGTTCCATTTCACAAAGTTGTGTTATTTGACGTCATCAAATTTCATTATTAAGTATGCATTTTATACTTTGTTTTGCAGAGGTTGGTGTCACGACACTAAAAAAATTTAAAGGAAGGATCTGCGAATGAAAGGATGTGGAGCACTCCAGAAAAAAACGCCCCCACAAAAGCTCGGTATCTAATTAAGACAGTTAATCTGCCCGCAAAAGAAAAAGAAAAAATTATAAAAACCTCGTTTGGCCGAATAACTGCAGAAAATTGGAAAAAATGGCGGACCATGTAATAATTGTGGAAAATAAATACAAACAAAGAGATCACATAACAGAAGAAGTATTGGAAGAATTCATAATAAGTGCAAGTGATGACGACTCCACTGATACAGGAGAATCCTTAAAGGTTGAATTTTTTGACTACGATGATTAAACATCATCAGTCTATTAAACATGTTGTTAAAGAAATTGAATGAACTGAATGTTAAGTAGGTGAATATTATGTATAGGTATACTAATAAAAAATAGCTACACACTCGTTTTTTTACTCACATCCATAACAGTCGAGGCTCCGACGCACCAAACACACATAAACAAACGACATTTTGAAATGTGGTGTTAACCATGTAGGTTATGCACATTTAAAGAATTGGTGTGTTTCTTAAATTAGAAATTAATTTCGTAAGCAACTATTATACAAATTGATAGTCGTAAATACAAAAAAAATACTCAAGTATCAAAACATTTTTCTCCTACTATAATCAGTAATACCACATGTAGATTTTTTGAATTTGCCGCGTTTTCTCAGGTCACTCTTTCGTTAGCCAGACTCTAGAAAAGTAAAATTATTTATTTTATTAATGGACTCGACTGTTCGTCATTTGCCAATGTCATGTTACAGAAAATTCAATATTCAATAGCCTTCTATCTTCCTCCAGGGGAGTCGCAGTAGCGTCTTCACCCTGGGTAGCAGCGTCTTCATGTCTTCATCCAGAGGAGACGCCGTAGCGTCATCACTCTGGACGAAGCAGCTCGACAGTCTCGTTCACTCCCGAGCTTGTAGCGGGAACTCTTGATAAAAGCTTGAAACTTCAGATCTTGCATAAATAATCCAATAACTTCACCGCACTGTCATTCGCGAACATTTTCTGATTAATTTAACGTGATATTAAACACAAAATAGTCCCTGTAGACATTAAAAGGAAAATTATCAAATAATTTCGCAACCGTCGTTTCCCGCCATTTTCAAGAGCTCCTAAAATAATAATATTATTTAATAGTGAAATGCCAACTACAAGACTAGATGAATCCTTCCCCGTGTATCACGTATCGTAACTCGTCTCAGCTTTGCGGCTGTTGGGTATTAGTAAATAGTACACAAGTAGCTTACAGCGATAATAAACTACGTCCGTTATACACATGTAAGAATAAGAACTAGACAAGCACGCCACTCAGATATGAGAAGAGACCGTTGTTTGTTTGTTACTCAATATATTGGGTGAAGCAGAGTTGTTGCTGGCACCTAAACTAAACTGATAAGTTAAGAATGTACAATCTCGTGGCCATTATAAGAATTTGTAGGTATGTTACAGACCTACCATAACGCAAAAATGGATTAATAAAATAAACAATCAATAAACCTTGATGAATTGAAGTTTTTATTTTCTTTGGTGTTGTGATTGTGGTGTCAACTCTAATATTGCTAAAAATACAATTGTTGATCATATTGTAGTTGTAATATTTAATTTACATTGATTTGATTGTAGAAACGTTAACTAAGTATATGTTTGCTAAAAAGAAGACATTGAGTTTTTGAGTTGAATAACCTACAGTAAAAGGTTCAAGAATAATTAGGTATAATAAACATAATAAATATAAAATAGTTTATAAATAAATTCTCCACAGGATATGTCTGTATCTACTCAGTAATTTAATTAGGTTGGTTGGTAGATAGTATTACGAAATATTAAAGTACATTGCCATAATATTACATAATAATATAGTTTAGTGGTCATTAATTAAATACTATGAAATTCACCAGCAAAGCTCATAAAATTATGTACGAGTTATAGACTATACATCTCACTCCTGTTTGTTATAGACAATATTATAAGTAGGTACCTAGGTAAATGGTTGATTTAATGAAATTTAATAAATATTAATACTTAAATAGGACTTTATAAAGTAGACTAAAATATAATAATTTATGAAAGACATTTTAGTGTTACCTTCTACAAGCGACGACATAATTTTCTAGGAAATATTTATTATTAATTGTAGGTTAATACTGACCTACATAGGTATTACAGTCATATTATTTATTATATCTAGCCCAGAATAGTGCAGCATTCATAAGTTCCTTTTCCTGGACGAAATAAGATGCAGATTCAGATTCTAATTAGCTAATAATTTTCATTAGGCATTGATCGTTCATTTCTATCCAACTACCTACTTCATTCAAAACGCAAGCTCTCTTATCAGCTGCATGATTAATTACTAGTTAGTACTTATAATATCTAATTATGTATTATAAAATGAAGATGCACAAATTATGTAAACTGTATTTACAACACACAAGAGATAATAAATTTTATTTAATATAATACTAATTCAAATGTTATTTCAAATATTCGATTCGATGCATGTGTTGAGTGTTGTTGGTAAGTAAGTACCTAAATAACAGGTAGCACGTTTTAACTTACCGATACCACCCAAAAGATTGATAAGGCTTAAAAATAAAGCGTCCTTATTGATTTATTTTAAAGATGACATAATAATTACCTACGAAAATGCACGAGAAGGTGGGAATAAAACTTAAACATAAATAGAAGTGGTGAATGAGTATTTAGGTAGGTAAGTAATAAAATAATATATTTATTATTATTATTGCATTAGATATTGATATAACTAATAGTATAAAAATCAAAAAAATATATGTAAGTAACATTAAAACTAATAAAATTGTAAATAATAAAATAGTACTTATAATAAAATTGTTTAATTATATTAATAGTGCATGTACCTCAGCCATAGCTTATAGCAGTCAAAAAAGATTTTTAGATTAGTATTTAGGTATGAATTATAATAATAATAGGCAACTTCGAAAGCGATTTTCAATGTAACTTCTTAATCTAAGGTAGATTAGTTGGCAACCACAGGCCTCGGCAGCAGTATGTCGGTAGTGTCCGTTGCATCTTCGTCTTCATCGTCGTCACAAGCATCTTCTGGTTCACCTAATGCTCGAACAAATTCTGAAAATAAAACTAAATGTTAAGCTGGATATAAATTATTATAATAAGTAAGTACCTACCTATTACTTAGTACTATGATACTCATTGTGCAATGAAAAGAGCGACAATATTAGATATGCTTACATTAATAAATTAATTAACGACAGTTATACATAGTTCAAATGCTTACCCAAGAAGTCAATGCGGCCATCACCATCCGAGTCCACTTCCTTTATCATGTCTTCAACTGTAAAAGTAATGAACAAACATTCCTAAATTTTAAATTAGTTAAGTACATGTCCTACCCATCTAAGTATAGCGGAAATCCCATCACACTCAGATATGATGGCTTGCTTTATATGAAGACAAAACAGATGGCGCATATCAATTTTAGAAAGAATACGAGAGAAGTCACGACCTTCGAGACACTTATAGCAAGTACCATAAAGGAGGAAAACTATATTTTTAATACGATACATTTAATAAAGTATCCAATTACTTTATTCCGTTAAGTACTCACTTTCTTCTTCAGACAAGTCTTCGCCCAGGCATTGAAGCACGGCCCTCAAGTCAGATGCACAAATATATCCCCGGTTGTGTTTATCGAAAACCCGGAACGCATCTCTGAGTTCCCGTTCCTCTTGCTCTGCCGAACTGGTCCCGCCACCAGCCCCAGACATGGATTTAGAGAGAATGCTCACAAACTCTTCAAAACTCACGTTACCATCGCCTGCAAGGAGAATAAGAATAATGACTCAGTTTTAGTGATCATGTTTTTTATTCTACTTATTTTATTAATTCGGTAGTTTAACTAAGTACTTAAGTACGATTAAAAGTGAGAAGGTATCATCATTTTTGTTTAGTTTATAATAGATACACGATAATATTCCCAACTATCTGTGCATAATACACATATTTTTGCCAAACTGCAAAGGTTCCTAATGGACACAATGGAAATTCAGTAAGTCAGCTCTTATTGATCCTTTTACTCACGTCACATGTCAATATTTGATTTATTAGTTTGCCTTTCCATTCCTCACCTACACCGCCATCACCATGCCACATCATAAGCGAAATACAATTCACCCTAAACCAATGTAATAAAATAATACCTATGTATATACACATTGAAATTACATTTTTGTACTAAAACAACTGAGCAATAAGGCCGCCTTTGTACAAATTGTTTACTTGCTGTTTTCTATGTATATGCTTCTTTGTGCAATAAAGTGTTTATCTATCTATCTATCTAAAACATAATAATATAGTTGAGGAGCTCGGTGGCTCAGTGGTTGGGTCAATGGACTTGCAATACGGAGATCCCAGGTTCGATTCCCAGCCAGGGCAGCCATGTACCAATGAGTTATCGTCGGTTTTTTCGACGGAAAAACTTACGTACCTACATTTATCGAGTGCTCTCAAAACGGTGAAGGAAAAAAATCGATGAAACCTGCATGCCGTAGAAGAAAAAAATCTAAGGCATGTGAAATCCGCCAACCCGCACTGGGCCCGCGTGGTGGATCATGGCCCCAGCTCCCTCGATGTAAGGGAAGGTCTGTGCCCGAGGAGTGGGGCAATATAAATAGACTGATGATGATTAAATACTTGGTTACCACTAAATTGTTCTTAGTCATATAATTTATAAAAATCAGACATAAAGAGCAGTATGTTATTCAGTCGCATACCGTCACTGTCGACTTCTTGTAGCATATCCTGGAGTTCTTCAACACGCGCGAATTGACCCAGGCTTCGCATCACGCGCCCCAGTTCCTCCTTGGTGATGGTTCCATCTCCATCCTTGTCGAACAGGCGGAAAGCTTCGCGAAATTCTGGATAGCACAATATAATGAACAACTTAATTTATTTTACAGAAATTTATGTACAAGTACCTAGATACCTAGGTACTTCTTCAATTTATGGATAAATTCTCGACCTAGGTGAAGGTTGTCATAACTAGGTGTTGTTGTGATAACACTGCCTATTAGTAAGCTTACATAAGAGTTGTACTTATTCTGTGTGATAAATGATCTTATGTTACCTTTCATCTGGGTTCGCGTGATGCCTGTAGTCTCGTCGACTATAGAAGCTTTCCTGTCGAGATTAGTGTCCGCAGCCGGCTTGAGGAAAGTAACTTGCCGCTGTTGACCTCCGATTCCCACAGATCGATCCGATAATTGACTGGAAATGAGTCTTGGTTATAATAAAATTCTATTAAAACGGCGCGAGCAGAGCAATTATGTATGTGCACCTATTGATTTTTTTGCAAGAGTGCTAGGACAAAGTGTTATAATTAAAAAAAAATGTTATACGTCATATTGTACTTTACTTTATTCACTAATTCATATTTCTTGGTAGAAACTAGTTTCATTGCGGTTTTCAAGGTTGTAGTTACATCCCATTTAATCCCATGTTTATATATCTTTTCCTAAAATTAAATAGTTATCTACATAAAGAAGAATATCTTAGATGCCTAGACAACCTATGTTAGTGTACGTACACATAACAATTTCCATCTCAACTCAATGTCGTCCGGTGGAAATAATATATTGTCCAACATTTTGCATAGCACTATCTCCCTGACCTTTTTGTTTGAAAACCCTCTCGGAATTCTTTGTCCGGTCCACTCGCTCGGACGAAGTTGAGTCGGTGCAAATAGAATTTACAAATTGAATTTTATTCTGAACGAGCATTTGCCGCTGGTTCTACCCGCGTAAAACAATCTTGGTATACTTTATTCATCTGTAGGTAGGAACTGTAGGTTTTCTGCTCGAAAAGAAAAGCGGGTAGACGTTGCAAATTAATTGCAGTGGCAATCTTAAAGGTATATCAAATATGTTTGAAACTCTCCGGTTTTCATAGGTAGGTGTAGTAGCAAAACTAGCGCTAAGCTACACAAGATAACAGACCGACATACGTACAGACAGACGGATAGGTTAGACCTACACTAATAGTAGGACAAACAGAAAGTTAGGTTTTATAAATGTTTCAAGGGCTTCAATTGAACTTATTACAAATCTTTATTATCTCTTCTATTAAAATACATAGAGAAAACGGAGCCCAACACATAAAATAAACCAACAGGCTACAGGAGAAAACATTAAACAATTGAAAATAATTTACACAAAAAGATGAAAGTTTGAAACTTTAGTTATAATGGAAAAGTGTTTAAGGAATACCATTATTATTTGAGAAGCTTAAACTTCCTAAAAGAGCATTAATAATGTATTAATCTCTGCGAGGATTATTTAGATACAGTTAATAACTTCTCATTTTGAGAATGACAAGAATTCTTCTAAAGAAAAATCTATATTATCTTACTGAGATTTGTGAGGTACAGTCGAAGACAGAGATAAGTAGAAGAATAAGATAAGTAAATTTTTGCGATAGGTCAAGTAGTTTTTGAAATAATCTCAACCTTATAAACTCTCCTATACACCTTTCTCTGTGTTCTACCGTACCTACAATTTTCTTTTCTTTTATTTGTACATAGATTGTCGTCTCGTACGTAACATGGGAAGATTAGAAAGCCAAGAAATTCGATATTTTCCCAGGAGTAAAAGTTGACCAATTGTTTTTCGACACTTAGGTATAGATACGTATTTGCGTGCAATATTTAAGGCATTAATCTCGCCTTTTGTACACCATGTGTAAAAGCTTAAATAAATAAATATTTGGTGCACATTCCATCAAGCGTCTATAGCACTATGAATCCTATTCAAATATCTAAAATAGTGCATTATTCTACACAATTTACTACACACTAAAATACTCTCCTATCTGACAGCTGTTTTTGATAATATATACTATAGTGTGAAAACCAGCATTTTATTGCTCGCAATACCATAAATTCCTTGAATTTCCCTTTGAATAGGCACTTGACTGAAAGGCAATCGATACAAATTCTGTCAGCCCTTCCCTGTGTTTATTCTCGTTTCTCAAAAGATTTCGTCTCGTTTAGAGACAGAACTTATATATGTATATGAGCCTTTGAAAAGTAGGACAATAATTTATTATTCGTGAAATAGGTATGTTGCTGCGACGCCATCTTACAGACATGTAACCTACATAGAATATTCTATTACGGAAAGAATACACAATGACTCACAAAAATTGTATATTTATGTGCGTCATATGGATAAACCAAGAAAAATATCACTTTTTGTAATTAACAATTCATGTTACACACCACCCCTGATCTATCTGCAATACGTGACTGAGATGTATGCAGGTAGGTATAATAGAAACACAACGATTGCGTAAGAAAGCCGGTTTATTGCTGATCGCTGGCCGTGTGGCCGGCGCGCGTATACCATACACCAATTTTTCCTCTTTAATTTGCAAACCTGACGACAATAAAATGAAAACAAGTTAACATAACTTCTTATAATCTAAATCCTTAGCCCCAGGTCTAAGTTGGCGGCGACCGATCATCAAATATCGTTATCACTAGTTTGACGTTTGGTTTCCGCGCTGCCGGGGCACCATCCACCCCACCCACAGCTAACTGATCATCAATCGCATGCCCACTCCTCAGCGTCTCGCTCGCCTGTGCCGGCGGCCTCCGTATTGACAGCACTTGAAGGAATCTCTAAATCATTTGTGATGGTATTAGACTGATTGGAAGCGTGAGCTCGCAAGGCGGGAGACGCCGCAGGAGACGGTGTATACGACTGCCCGGTGGCGGGTGGTGACGGCTGCGGCGGCAGCGGCGATACACTGTCACCACTCGCCGAGTTCGGGTTTCCGTTTGCAGCAATGGGCGCACCCGTACACCTTATAATTTGGTCTAAATGACGTCTACACGAAACATTGTAGTCATTTACAAATATTTCAAACATCCTAGTTCCTATTTTATTGACAATTGTACCGAGTCTCCATTTTTCTTTTCTTGCAATACCACTTTAACCAAACGATATCGCCAGTTTCAAAATGTCTACTTTTATTTAAATTCGTCTTAATTTCCTGATTTACAATTAATTCTGACTTGTTTGGTATAATTAAATCTAATCGTGAACGCAAATTACCTACGTTCAAACATCAGCGCAGCAGGTGTTTGGCCTGATGAACAATGCACCGTGTTACGATAATCAAACTAAAATCCTAAAAAATTTTCATCTATCAAAATAGGAGAGCGATTGACATACCTCAAATTAAAAAGCTCACATTCTTTGCAGTCTACACCTTTATTGCATTCCGGCGGCGACGGCGGCGCCGCCGACGATCCGTCGTTCATGTCGATATTGTGCACTCGAACATTGTCTTTCTGGTCGCAGACCTTCATCAGATGACCTACCGTGCCACAAAGACGACAACGATATTTTTTAAGACGGCACTTGTCGGCCTCGTGACTCTTCAGTCCGCATACCGTACAACGCCGTCCGTCATTCGCGGCCGCGCCGCCCGTTCTCTGACCACACACGCGGTACACGGGCTCCTGCTTGACGAGTGCGAGCGCGGCGCCCGAGCACGTGGCGGCCCTCGCCTGGCGCGCACACGCCGTTTGTTGAGCCATCTCCAACGCCTTGGCGAATGTCAACACTGCAGCATCTTGCTCAAAAAGCCTGTCCCGTTCGGGCCCCAGGCCCATCCCCAACACAAACTTGTCTCGCAAGAGCATATCCAACGTAATACCAAAATCGCAGTGGACGGCGAGTCCTCTGATCCTTCCCGCCCACGCCTCGACGCTTTCTCCCGCTTCCCTAGTAGCCTCGTAGAATTTCGCCCTATCGGCGAACGTACGCCTTTTCGGCTTGAAATGCCCGTTGAGTACTTTCACCAGCTCACCATACGCAACCTCCTCCACCTTCTTTGGATGCACTAGATTACGCACCAGACGAAACGTTTCGTCTGACAAATGCGTCAGCAACAAGGCACTTTTGCTTCCACTGTCTATGCCACCATTTAATTTTATAAATTGCTCCAATCGACCGTAAAATATTTCCCATTCTTGGGTATTATGGTCAAAACCACCAAGATTTCCTAAATAACCTGACATTGCACTTGAATTTGTTTGGGGTTTAATTATAATTAAAATTATCCTCGTTAGCCACTGAGATGTATGCAGGTAGGTATAATAGAAACACAACGATTGCGTAAGAAAGCCGGTTTATTACTGAGGATCAGCTGGATATACACCAGTGACCTATTCGAGTAGGTAGGTAACGAACCAAATAACAGCTAGGTATATTATACTCAAAATTTAATGCGATTTAATTTAATTTTGGTTGCAATACTCTTAACTACGCTAAAAACAACAGTGAGCGCCTTGCTTTTGAATGTATCTACATCTGTATTATTTACCATTGTGTAAGTACCTGCCTAATACCTACCTTTCCTAGTACGATTTCATTTGCAAGAACTGCAATTGGTCTCATTGACTTACCTCTCTGAGTGGCTGAGGGTCACAGACGGCGGCCCTCTGCTTGTCGGGCGGGAGTTCTCATCGGGAGGGCCAGGCTCGCCGCCGCTACTGCTCGTTTGTCTTGTCTACAACAAACAAACATGCTTGCACTATACACCTCAAAACACATCTGATTTTATTCATACCCCTAGTTAAACCTCACTTCCATTAAATCGTGTTGCTATCCCTTTCACACTTCTTTAAAAAAGGTTAAGATAGAAAGGGGCACCTAAACGGTGGCGTAACTTTAAATCACGTTTATGAATACGTGCCAATGTGACGACAACAATTTTAATTTAACCCCAGCTAAACAGCAGACGGCTTTGCCAATGGTTCACTCACGCCCTGAGACTCACGCGGTCACGCCAGTCATTTTGGGGTGGTTTAAGTCACTGTTTAATAATTTTCCCATTCAGCAACTGATTTTCCGGCCCTGGCAGACTGCAGGCTTTTCAGGGCCGGACCTTCATTGCTTGCTTTAAAATTAACCACCGTATAGATTTAAAAAAGGAAGACAAAATGGTGGATAAAATAGACAAGAATGTATAAAAACCACTGCCAAAGCCACGGTTTAATCGTGGCTATAGCAGTGGTCCCCTAATAGGGGATTTACTTTATTTAAAAGCCTTCTATAGGTTCGTAATTTTGGGTTAGATAATAATTTTAATCTGCAAGTTGTGTATGCTATCACAAATCATCCATAACATAATCTAATCAGTAAAGTTCTGATTGAAATCTGCGGAACATTCGTCCGTCATCGCAACTTGGCGAACTTCGTCAAACCGCATGTGGCGTTGACGTCAAACTTCGAACTTGCTACAAACTAAATTACCTAAGTTATGTAGAAAGTTATTTGCGGAATAGGAATTGCTAAGAGGAGAACCGCAGAAATTCCTATTAGGTATCAGTTCCAGGTGTTTCAAACACTGAAAGACAAATAGGAAGACGAGAGCTTGGTGGTGCTATGATTGGGAAATTGGACTGACCATCATCACCCGTATCAGTAAACTGCTGGACATAGACCTGTCCCAAAGAACGCCACTCACCAACTTTCAGCCTTTTGCATCCATCTCTGGCAGCTACCTAGAGCAGGTCATCCCTCCATTTGGTCGGGAGACGTCCCAGGCCAACGCTACGTAAGCTACCCGTTCGTGGCATCCATTCGAGAACCCGTATACCCCATCAGTTATCGGTTCTACGACAGATGTGCCCATTTGAGACACAGAAGCCCATTGACACTTCAGTATGCTGATTCTTTGAGCAATCTCAACCGCTTTTGTTCTTTGGCGGCGGATATACTCATTTCTTATCTATCCACCACAGAAGTTATAACTTATAAGATTCGAGATACTCACCATGATCACTTTGAGCTGATTCACCAACGGCGAATCAGCGAAGAAGTTGTTCACCGCGGAAAATATGTTGGTGCGTTTGTTCGTCGCGGCGACGCAGGCGTTCCCACGCCTGCTCTGCCCTGCGCCGAAACACAAACAGCCAGACATGTTATTTGTTTATCTTCTATGTATACTTATAATAACACAACACTTTTGTAATAAAAACGGCCTAAATAGCGGCTTATTCTGATATTTGCTGGGTAGGCGCGATTTTGTAGTGGTCGCTAAATCTAAATCCAATAACCGGTCCGGGTCACCCACTACAGAAAAAGACAGTATTCGAGAATATTGCCCCTTTTACTCGTATACGTTTCTCTGTCTTGGTGTGTACCAGGTACTAAGTAGGTTGTGTCCCCGGAATTTAGTCCGTGGTTGTGTCAGAGTGAGCGAACCGGCGGACGTTTAGTTTAGCGATGATTAAAAGCGTGCGACATGTCGGAATCGACACCTATCTGTAACCCGCGTATTTCCTTAAACCATGGATTAAACTACCGCGTAACGAGTTTATTGTTACGAGCTGAATCTAAGAAGTCAAGTTATCAGCAGATGTGTTGCCGCGATCCGCGTTTGAAGCACTACTGGCGCATCGAGCGAACTAAACTGTTATCGTGATTTACCTATTTAGAATTGCTTACGAACTTTACGAAGACGTATTGGTAACGAAAAACACATTTATTTTTAGTTTACATTAAACTAGCCAGTTTGTTGTATCTGCAGTCTAACAAATTATGTATACAGGGTGTTTACCTCGTATTCAGTAAGAGGTATAAGTACCTTTAAGTTACTTAATTATTTATGAACTATTCTAAACTACTTCCTACTTTAGTGAGCGTCGCGCTGGCAGCCCCCTGGGGGTCTGGACAGGCACTGCCTGAAAATCAGGCAGCTTGCTTATTCCGGCGATGCACCATTACAGCGATAGTTTTCGTGTTTGTATGGTGTATTGTCTGAATAAATGTCTGTGGGAGCACCTGCCCCCGCCCCCCCCCTAGAGATTACAAAAAATATCCAGCCCAATGCAAAGTCCTTAGTCAGGTACTGAAAAGGCGATGAGGCGAGAGCGAGCGAGGAGAGGAGAGTACTACTGTCTCTCGTCTCTCCTATTCCGTCCACGTTAAAGTAGGCCTAAAAAGATGTTCAATATCGGTAACACACTTTTGTTCTGCGACTTTTCTGTATACTAACATAAACCCTCTCCCATTTGGGTAAAGAGACTATAGGGAATTCCATCTGTCGCGGTCCTGATTAATCCTGCACTGTCACAACTCCTCCATCTTCATTCCACTTACGTTCATTGCAACAAAACAGGTTCTCGTTACGTTTTAACTTTACAGTGCATCCTGTATATCAATGTAGAAGGTGAGTCATAGTAGGTGAGTCATTGGGGGGGTTCTGCATCTTTCTACCGTAGCCGAGATTGAAACAACTCTTGATAATAATGTGACTTGTTTAAAAAATTATACTTAGCTTGGATGAAACCGGCAAACCATCATCTGTAGTGTTTTACATAGGTACCTACATTAAATGACGCATGTTTACCAATAAGGTAAAGAGAGGATGAACTTCCACACCATCATGACACACCACTCTTGCTTTCTACAAACTTCTTCATCCATCTATGAATCATCAAACTATTCATGCACGCTCGCCTGTTTTTAGAGTATTTGACCCTTTTGAAAACATCGCCTTTCGGTCGACGTAGAAGTAGACCGAGGAGGACTACGTCGACCAAACTTGTGATGTTTTAAAAAGGGACAAGACAAGTACTTAGATATCTAGTGTGACTAGTGTAATGTAAAAAACCGGTCAAGTGCGAGTCGGGCTCGCGCACCGAGTCACAGAGGCTTCAGCGCAACGCAACTTAACCCCGTAAATTCGCTCTAACGAAAAGATAAACTAGATTTAGAGACCAACTTAGCAAAGATAATTAACATTATCAAAATATTATGTCCATACATGGACAGGTACTCCTGATTAGTTGATTATCTGCAAATATAAGTTTGTAATAACAAAAAAAATATTTTTGGAGGGATGTAATTTCAAATGTACAGTTTTCGGATTTTTTCCTTTACTTGTGCTATAAGCTTGCCTTTCATGATTCTAGGTCAAAGGGACCTATTTTTTCGGGTTTTGAGTTTCTCGCGTTTTCATACAAATATGCGAGAAATTTAACGGCTGCATGAGGTTGTAGACCTGAGTTGATCCGTCCACACGTTTTTGAAATATAGGTCTTGACAGACAGACGAACAGACGGACAGCGAAGTGATCCTATAAGGATTCCTTTTTCCCTCTAACTACATAATTAATTTAATTACATTAATGACATTAAAACATTTTTACTAATAGGTACTATAATGTACAATCGACAGCACTTCGATCTACATAACACCACTGCAATCTAGCCTGTATTGTCGTGGCTCAGAGTGGCCGTATTACAATTATGTGTTATCGAACGTATTTAAGTAATCTGCTGGTCCACAACAGATTTTAATCAGAATTGCAATACCTAACTTTAACACCACAAAATATAATCTCGTTATTGTACCATATGTGTTTTAATTATTGTTTACTATAGTGAATGCCGAATATTTATACATAAAATACCTACATACCTAGATTATTAGTAACGATAAGCCCGATTTAGGGTAATGGTTATAATTAAACGATACATGCGACTTAAAGTTAGACAGTGGTTTGTTCGCTACACAAAATTGGTTTTTAATAAGTAAGGTACTAGGTACGGTGGAATACAGAGAAAGGTGTACAGGAGAGTTTTTAAGGTTGAGATTTTCTCAAAAATTACTTGACCTATTGCAAAAATTATTTCACTGTTTGATAGATAAAAGTTAAAACTATGTATCTGTAAAATAATTATTAAATTCAGTCCAGTAGTTTTTGAGAAAATCTCAACCTTATTGAGGCCCCCTGTATACTTATCTGTCTTCGATTGAAATAATTAACTAAATAGAAAAGCGCGGAACTGGCGAGGCATATTTCGTGGATGAAATTATCATTATCGTTCGATGTTTTTATGCAATTTTTGAACTTCCATTACCAGTAGGTAAGATCCATCATTGATATAGGCAATGGATCTACAGATAATGATTTTTAATATCTAAAATCTAGACCTCTCCAATCATATCTCAAAATTCTTAAATTTGACTGACAATGACAAGAGTTAAAACTATCTTATCGATATCTGAATCAAAATTTACAAAACAACAGAAGGCTATCTAGGGTACAGTCAACAACACAACCACGAGCACTCTTTTCCAATTTAATGTTTTTTTTAGCTTGAAGTGATGCCGACTGTACATTCAAAACCACAGTGGGAATGTAGTACGATTTCAACTCTTACGACGGATACAATAACAACTTGAAAGTCTAAAGACCTCTGTACTTAAACGTAGGTAACTAAATAATTTAATTTTGTAGTGTGAAAGTCAGAAAAAAAGTCCTATCCCTCACACGACCAGTGTGAAGGTTAGTCAGTCGTGAATATTTTTTAGTAAGTACCTACCAATACCTACTTGTTAACTATACCTACCTACTTAATTACATACCTACCTACCTACTTAAGATATACATAAGATATTATTGTAAAATCAAATAAATTCGGTCAAGCAGTAAGTACCTACCTATTTGAGATAATCTCAACAACAAAGGAATTAAGCCCCTGTGTACCTAATGCCTAACTTGCAACAACAGATAGAGATAACGCGAGAGTTATCGACTTAACCCAAGAAAACTCCATACAATTTATAGTGTTAAGGAATATCTGGTATAGGTCCTTTTTAAATTCAAAACACTGCACATTCATTCCGTGAACTTTATTAGGTGTGAGCTACGTGGAAGCATTCCAAGGTGTGACCAAAGTCTACTATGACCAAAGTGGAATAAGCCTATCTTATATCATCCCTGGTTAAACGCTAAACCGTCTCATAGCACATCGCCGTGAGTTACTTTTCGCATTTGACTGTACATTCAAGGGTTTAGTTTGATGATTTTGCGAAATTTTACATTTATAAGCGACATACTCCCTTTTCAAGCGATTAATTTCAATATTTTCCATACAACAATAATAATAAAAATTTACCTTTATAACGAAATTGTGTCACTGCACTTTTGTCCTTCGAATGTTGGTCACTGCGTCAGCTGTAAGGCTGTGTGTGCACGGGCGACTGCGGGAACGCTACTAACCGACTGAAGGATGCTGGAGTGGAGGGTGCTTTCAGAATGCTCGCGCATGCGGGCTGCCCTCTTTCAGGATTAAGGTGCAGTTTCATGAAACCGATTCTCAGGGCGCAGAAATTAGTCGCAGCTTTATTATTTATAAATTACTTTTTAGAGGGTTTTTTTATCGACTTACATTTTTTTACAGGTTCATTCATGGTGATAATAACATTTGCGTAGAGTTTTGGTAGGCGTTTTGTTATTTATTAAGCGTACTTTTTGATTATGGCTCTGAAGTTTTTCCACGTTAGTAATAGAGTAGGTACCCAGGGCCGTCTTTACACGGGGTGCAAGGGGTGCGATGGCATCCGGGTGCAGAGTCCTGGGGGCGCATGCTGACCATCATAAATATCGAACTACTTGCTACCACAACAACTCTGCGAGCAGAGCCTAGTTTTTTATGGTTGACAAGAAACTTTATGGGAGTTGACTTTCGCATCCCGGCCTCAGTAGGTTAAGGCACCTATGTCGCAGTCGTTCATCGTAAAATCGCGCTGGTGATTTCAAACCTTAACCAGTTAAATACAATGTGTAAGCACAATATACGCTATAGCTACAGGCAATAGTCATGTTTAATGGATAATATCTACATAAGTATCCTACGTATAGTTTTCTAAAAGAGGTATTCATTCAGTCACGAGTTCCCGGGGTCAAATGTAAAGGCAAAAAGATAATGAAATGACTGTACAGTCGAAAGCAGATAAAGTGTAGAACTTTTGACTTTGTATCGTTCTTATTATCTTAGCTGTAAGAACTGAAAATGCACTTATAGTGACCCCCTTGATTACTATCGATTGTATGACGGAAGTTATTTTAAATAACAATACCCGAATTGTATTCAATCAAACCTGAAATATTTTATCCCTTTCACGCAAACTCTATTGTTATAGCTTTCATACAAAGAACACAAATTAATTCAATGGTGGATGATACCTCCAAAATCCTTAATTACGCCTACGCTTTTGTATTCGTTGTAATGAATCTTCGTAGCGGGCTTATTGCTATTATATCTATTTGGGGCATAATATGCGAACCCTATTCACCTTGCATTCATGAGGTAAAGGCCGAGTCATGGAGTGGACGGACTCAGGTTTGGGCAAGGGAGTTTATGCCCCCCGTTTGCTGTACCACTATGTCGCTGTAGCAACTTCGCTCGGTAGCGAATACGTAAAAAACGTTACAAATTCGGATTTGGTGTAATTTTAAGTCCGCTACCATTGTATTACCATTATTTATTTGAATTATGGTGATGTTTATTGCGCTCCCAGCGGAAAGTAGGTACCACAGCCACTGAGGTAAATACCTACTATCAATGACTACAATACATAGCGTAGGTACCTAAGCAGCATTGAAAGTCTTTCAATTAGATATCACATTCATAATTCCTACAAAAAAGTGTAGATTTGACTCGATAAATATGTAAATAGATATGTAACTTGCGATAAATAGACACAAATCCATCGAACTGCAATCTGTAGGTACAGTCGGCGAACATCAAATGTAACCCAGGCAGTCTACCCGGATGGTAATACAATGAGTAGCAATAACTTGCAAAGGGGTTCAATTGAGAAAAAACAGCATAGTTGGCGCCCCATAATCCTGACTGAGTTCTGCCCTGGTATTTGCAAGCGCGAAGGGCGGGGGCGAGCAAACTTTATTATTATTTGAACTGCCCTTGAGTTCGTCACTGTTTGGTTTGTCTTCTGAATTATTCCATACTTTGAGAATGCTTATTTAAGGCTGTAATGATACCGTGCCGTGGCTCTGTTGTATTGGGAAAAAGAAAATCACGAACATGACAAAGTCACTGGTTCGAATCGTTTGTTTTTACTTTTTACCCGACTGCGCAAGAAGGAGGGCTATGTTTTTCGAGTGTATAGGTACCTATATATGTAAGTATGTATGACTGTATGTATGTACCTATGTCTAATATTTTGACACACCCTGCAGCCGTTTAGGCTTGATGGATTTTAACCTCCTTGATCTGAGATTTTAACATAGATACTTATGAGGTATTGAGAGATTCGTTTTCATTGTAGGACTGACATATGCTATAATTTACTCAAAGTAATATTGCAGTCGGCTTTTTTAAAATCATTTATACTGTTACATCGCCTTCGAATGAAATATCAAACAAGGGACGAACAAGTGATTGGCAGAGACGCGCTAAGTTGTCATGCAGAGTCTGCGACCATGTAAATATGTCTAACTCCATCGGTGATTTGTTGCTTCATACTCAGAAGGCTCTATCCTCCCCCGATCCTGAAATAGGTACTTACTCAACATCCGAGTTTGAATATACTGAATATTAAAAAAAAAGTACCTATATGATTGACTGTTAGTTGACGCCATAATATGTTGACGCATTAAATTATCTAATGTTTATTATCTACATTTTTATCTTATCTGTTATGTTGGATGATACATTTTTATCATAGGAATTGGACTCACCCGGATATCAATCAGAGTTCCAGAGTGCGAGTGAGTAGGTATTTATTTATTAGGTACCATATATAATTATTAGGCATTGACTGTTTGCAGGATGCATCGTCGCTCGTAAGTTCGTAGTAGGTACTTTGGCTATTATTGACTTATTTTCGTATTATCATAACATTATTATAAAATTCCTACTTAGGTACTATTTATCTAGAATTCAACGTAAAGAGAAATCAGGGGGTTGTCTCCACGGATTTCGGAGTCCGTTTGGGTTGGAAACGGATCACGGCAGTTTGTCTCCACCAATGCCGGGATCCGTTTCCAACAAAACCGAGTGCTACGGTACGGTAACAACTCAAAATATGTGCGATCTACTACCAGCACAGAATATATAATAGTACAAGCTACCAGTACAAACCGAGAAGATATGTAATGAATGTGGAGGTAGCGAGAGTGGTGTGCCAGGTTTAAATTGTGAAATAATAATAATAAGTACGCAATTTAGCCAAATAGGTGGTGGTTACTGTTTCTTGTCGCTCGGTCATCGAACTTTTAAATGAACAAAATCCAAATCATAGCGAAATACATATATTCAAAACTGCATCTCGCAAGCTCGTTGATGTCTATTGTAGCGTTCATTGCTTCGCATACAAAAGACATCAACGGGTTCTCTTTTTAGGAGTTGCCTAGAATCGAAATTGAATACTTTTCAAAAACAAAACAAAAAACGACTGCTTCATTCATTACTCAATTGTGAATCTGTCAGATTGAATGACAGCAATCCCATTCCCATTTCTATAATCCATTAATCGGTTGCTGTGACAAAAAAAATGTATTACTAATGAAAGCCAGCATTGGTAAAGAAATGGGAATCGGCATGCTGTCACTGTCAGTTCCATAGTTATACCGCCCGGTTGAACATCTATCAAGGTGTGAAGTATTTTTACTCAACTTCTAAAGAAAGCTACGAAAGAAAATTTCCAAAATCAATAATTTATCTGTGACCCCCGTGGCATCATCTTTTATTGCAATCATATTCTCAAAAGTCGCTGAAAACGCCATAATATTGGCGGGCAGCGTTGACAATACCGACTGCTGTGCAGGGTTACTCTCACCTCATATAGCGATCCAGTTTAGGTTCCTAAACTTAACCGAATCGCTATTTGCTACAATGACGTTTGACGTCATTGTAGCAAATTGTCAGTTTAGGAACCTAAACTGGATCGCTATAAGAAGTGAGAGTAACCCCGCTGACTGGCTGGCGTTAAAACGAGGTTTTTCCTGAGATTCCGAATCAACCTTACAATACCTTTGAATTGGACCCAACTGGACCCAACAACGATCTCCGAGGGCGAAACGAGTTCCATTTCCATTCATTCATTTCATTGTTATGGCCGCTCCACACTTCACGTGAGAACCTCGGGAGATACACGTCGAGAATCTCGGCGAGAACTGCCCCCCATTTCTGGTAAGATACTCGTATTTGGATCAGAGTCAAACCATTACGGAACCAGTAAGTACAAGCTGGCCCGAATCCGGTTGGGGTGATGCCCAAGTGTGCGTTGCATTGCGTCGTCGCATCGGATTGCATATTGAGGCATGCGACGACGCATCACGCAACGCACAGATGGTGCATGCGCATGTCACAAAAAATATTCAATTCAATACACTTTATTATACACAAAAGACACAAACAATTACAATACAGAAATACAAAACAGCATGTACAATTTTGGTGACCTTATCGCTAAAAGCAAGGCAACCAAGGCTTCTTCCAGGCAACCAACAAATATATGTATAACGACGCAGCGTCTACGCCTGCGACGATGCACCGCAACGCACAGATAGGGCATCACACGGAATAAATATTAACCCTTACTCATGCTATACTAGTTTAAACTGGTTACGTAATCGTTCGACTGTCTGTTCGATTATAGTTATCCAAATAGTTCGATCCAAAAGTGGGAGTTATTCTCAATAAAGTTCTGTTCTCGCGTTTGCAGCACCTATACGCCATAAACCGACAACACCTGTTGTAGAAATAGAGAACAACGCGAGAAGAATATGAAAACGGCCACATTCACGCATCTCGCGTAATTTCGCGATATAGCGAGAATATTAGCTAGCTAGAATGTGGAGCGGCCTTTAATTTTATTCCATTCGTTCGGCCCGCACGTTGCCGCTCCCTGCCTCGGATCGCTTCGTTCGTTCGCGGTTCGCGCCCCTCTCGTTGCCTCGCGTTTCTCATTTTCACATTCTAGTTGTAGCCGGTAGACGAGACGCACATATTTTTTTACCACTTTAGAAGAAATATTTAATTAAATTATCAAAATGGAATTCACCGGCAAGAAGTACAAAATGACCTCATCCGAGAACTTCGATGAATTCATGAAGACTATCGGTGAGTAGAATTTTAACTGCTTATTTCGGAGAAGAAATCGATTAGACGCCCGCCGCCGGTCGCCGGCCGGCTTTTGCGTTCGCGAAATTCTCGTTTGACGAGATTTTATTTCATAGGGTAGGGTAGATATACAATACAATACAAATATCTTTATTTCGGACTATTTAGTAGTTAGATATGCAAGAATATTTTGGTTTAAAACTCTTATTTTATACTATAATGCCGTCAATACAAAATTAATAGTATGTAAAGACGTATAGGTACGTACCTACCTACTTCTAGAGATTTGCAATAAATCTATGCATAGGTAAGTACCTATTTAATTTATTAAGAGGTTTTTTTTATTAATAAACGTGTGATTGGGGTTTTTGTTTAATGCAGGTAGGTTATATTTCTACTTATCCTGTAACTATCATATTTCAGAATCATAGCTTCAGTATTAGAATTTTTTATAAACTTTTTTGAATTCTCATCGATTTTTTATTTACACATACCACACTACTCATTTCATCAATGAAGCGAGATTGATTGTATACAATGATAAAATCCGAATTCGGATTTTATTCTCTGCGCGTACAACAAATCACCCGCATGGGTAAAACAGTGTATGTTAAAAATATTCATTTTTGGGAACAGTTACAATCGCTAAACCACATTTTTCGTATAACAAATCAGTCCGGTATATCCAAAAATATAATTATTAAAACCCGGAACTAGGTAGATAATGTAAAGGTAGGTAATAAACGTCAATTAATTGACCTTATCGGAGGCATAAAATATTAAATTCGGAGGGTACTGGTAGGATCACTGGTATTTTTGCGAAGAAGGCAGCAACCGAATATGTGTGAAGTAAATTTATTAAAAAAAAAATTATTTAATTTAAAAATATAATCATTTTCAAATGTTTCAAAAGTTGTAAACTGAATAATGTTGCTAACTTGCTACAGTAAACTGTAAGTCAGTACCCAACCCAACCATTATTATCTTTTTCTTTTATGCATGCATCCATATAAAATCGACTACATGTATATAGTTTATATTATTATGTGTAGGTATGTAGAGACCTATCTACATTCTCGTATCTCGACAAAAGTATCGTTAACCGGGATTCAATCGCGATGTACGTACAGCTGAAAGCACGTCAATCGCACTTTGGACTTTGTACCAGTCTTATTGTCTGTACCATACGTATGAATATGAATTGAAATCGTATGTCAAGCGTTTACCATGCTGTAGGCTGTACGTCGTCCTATCCAATCATTTTATTAATGGTAATAAATGCAATGAGGACAATGCCCCGACCGCTGTGAGTATCTTTAATACATAATATTAATCAGTTTGTTTATGTTCTTGTCAATCAATATCAATCAAAAGAGGACTCGCTCAATTACGTTACATACTTTTAATATACATATCTGTGGTAGAAAATGTAATAAAAACACATTAAGTTGGTTACTGAGTTTTATACAATATGTATTTTAAGGAATTAGATTTCAATCCGTCCAATAAATCATATCGAGGTTTCTATCCGTGGTAAAATCTAAATTATATTAGCATTTAGTTAATTGATTGGTTTGAATTATGATGTCATACATAAGGCGTGAAGAAGTGTTGTCATAATCTGTCTACGTGACTTGCGATGGAAAAAATGTGCCTTGAAATTAATTCACACCTTTTCTATGATAATATTGATGTTTACATTATAATTTTATTATGCAGCAGAAATTATGTGATTCATCTTAACCTTCTCTTAACTCAAGTAGCATCTCATGCACAAATCTTATCAATTATCATCTGCGATGCGGCGACATATTGTCGCCCAACAAATGACAAGTTTACACATATCTACAGCCTAGCTAGCCTATCAATAACACGCAAATAAAGATGATTGATTGCGGATTTTTCCGATAGATGCTATCGAAATATTTACGGTTGCAATAAAAACAATAGAATTTAAGAATTTTGACAATAAATTATATAATTGAAGAAGCATAATAATTATGGCAGCATTCATATTTAATCGTTTATTACTGTATCCGATAAGGAGTTGACTGCCTTTCTTTTCGCCATGCATACCTACCTCTCTTCACGTTTAATGAACGTTGCTATTGTTCAATTTCGTTGAAATGCCAGATAGTGTACAGAACAGTTTCCTTGTTTCCAACTCAGTATGGCGATTGATTGATAAAATCGAATGAATCAACCCGTTGTCGGCTTTCATTGCATTGCTAAATGGTTCAAATTAGTTGGAACATTCCTTCCTGATGACTGTTACTTGATATTTCTTGATGCTTAGATACTAAATAACACAAATTATTCGGCGTTCGTTTATGGACTTCATGGATATGTAATGATAATGAATGAGACGCAAGGTCGATTATATTTGGATACAATTAGACCTCAATGTATACGCAGTCTAGGAAATTACCATTACACTCATATTACGAAGCAACAGGTGGAAAATACCTAGTTTATTTGGAAGTTTAATCAAACTCGTAGACGGAAAAATAAATAGGTAGGTAGTTGTCTTATCTATAATATAATTTCCTTGAATGGTTGCTTCTTGAAACTTTTGCTTTTGAATGAGATTTTGAACTCTCTTATAAAGAATAAAAACAGCATCAACGTATATTTCTTATTTAAAGTGTCTCATACAATATAATAGCGCTCGCTATTTAACTGGCGCAGACGAGTAATTTAGTTTCATATACCATAATGGGTTCAAACAAAAAAATAACCAAATGGATGGCTCTTGCTTACTGCAAAAAAGGGTAACCTTGGACTTGGCCAGTGAGGACTTTGACATTGGATTTGGGACTCGGATAACTGCCAAAAGTCGTTACAATTCAATGTATTTTTCAAAGTCCAGCAGATGTTTATTTACCCAAGTAATACCTTTGAACGCCGTGTTAGTCATGAACAAAAAACAAACTACTATAACATAACTTTTTATAAACTAATTTTTTTTTCGTGTGGTTTAGTGACTTAACCTATTTGTCAGAGTTATTCAGGCCGCCCGTAGGCCTCTGACGTGGCCTAACGAATGCTGCCGAACGACAGCAACCGGGACCAACTGTTTAACGTGCTTTCCGAGGCACGGAAAAACAACAACTAATAATTTATAATGATCTAATTACAACTATGCTAAGCTTCGAAACATATCGTCTAATTAGGTAAAAAATCTGACAATACTTTATTTTTACAAGGGTGGGATCAATCTTATCTTTTACAGTATTTTTGTGATCGTTATCAAAATCCTGTTTATTTGTGTCATGCCCCCATGCCGATGGATGGAGCTTATGAATATAATTAACGCACTGTTCGTTTGTTACCCTTTCGTGTTTGACACGATTCGACGAATTTACATATTAATTAGAATTTAATTATGTCACTGTTAACTGGCTAAAAGGTTTTAGGAGAATGAAGTTACTATTCAGTGGCAGAATTCGATTTGTATAGCGACACATTTTACCAAAGTTGCATTTGAAGAATTAATTTTTTACATTTTATTTAAGCTTATATTTATTTTACAGATTGTGGACAGCTATAATTTTAAAAACAGTTTCGATAATCAATAATTAAACCATGTGCTATAAAAACTAATGCACAAGGCTATAAAACGTTATCTTTTTAAATATTGCAAAATATTCACATTCAACAGTTCACATAGCGACAATAATAATAAGGTGTAACAGAAAACAGTCATCACCTGACGATTTATAGTTTTGATTGATTCGTTATGTACGAATTATCTGGTTACAGATCTATCCGATATCTTTGTGGTCACGAATTCACGATAACGTTTCAAATGTAACGAGCAAACCTTAGTATTTGACCAATATGATGGCGAATATCCAGTTTAGTATTCTGACAACGTGTGTCTTTTGATTAACCTTAATCTGACAGGTATAATAATGCTGTCTCTCATTTCCACACCAAAATAAAAAGGATGGCACGACTTTTTAGAACTGTCAAAATTAGAAAACACGACAGAATTGCTACCATTGACTGACACATTAATGACAGGGTAACCAGAAGTCGTGTAAAAGTAAGACCAGGTTGTATGCCCTAGTTGGCTTTGCCTTTCCCTCTGGGAATAATTTTACAAACAAAAAAGCGTTTGACAGCTGATTCCGTTCCTTATATCTACGCCCTTTATGTAACAATTTCCGCTATAATGCTACAAAGGGACGACAAAGTCCTACCGCAACTAAAAATGATCCTTTCAATTAATTATGAAGATCGCATGAGAATATCCCGGCATAGTTTAACGATTAAGCCCCCAATGGCCGGGCCGACTGTCGGGCAATTGTCGTAAAATGGACAACAATCAGCCTCAATTGTCGTCAATAACTCATGAGACGGTTTGTTGAGACTCGACCGTTTTCTATAACGATACTTATCATCATGTGGTTCGGTTTTTGAATTCACATCAATATAATGCCTTTATTAAGTCGAATAGAAGTAAATTCCATGTTATTGCATAATAATTATCAAAACCGTCCTTGCCATTATTGTGCACAAAACGATAGGTAATATTTGTTGACAATTTCCTTCCTTTCCTTCCAGTATTATTTGTATTAATAATACTTACTTACATAGATACTCATTAAATCATGCTTGTTCGTTAGTTAGCTTGCATATAGGTAAGTATATACCTATTTTACAGACAATAATTTTTCTTTTATATACTTACCTAATTAAATACCTAAAGCCAGTAGACGTGGGATATCGTCAAATAATGCCTTTTGTGATCAGTTGTTTCATAAACCACTTAAAAATGAGGATGGGATTTGTTAATTCTAAGCTTAACATACTCTGAACCTATGCAACTTTTTGCTTATTTACTTACGGATTTTGCTGGTCGATTAAATAAGAAATTATGGCGTAGCTGCTGAACTGAAGCCTCTAGCATTTTTTGTGTGTATTTTAAATTAGCAGACTTTGTATTGAGCGGTCGGTTAGTATAGTAAGTTAATTTGCATTATTAAGCAATGCATGATAATTATAATCGCGCAACACACGAACATTAGGTAGTGTACTTTAAAGCAAAAATAAAATATATTGCTTTTAGAGAATAAAAACGAATGATAACGCAAATGCACATGTGACAGACGGTTATTAATTTCATATAGGAATATCTATCAAGAAATAGTATTTTTTTTGGATAGGAAAGTTTGATTCGTACTTGTACCTTGTACCATCGAAAAACTCAACCAACATTTTCTAATTTTAAGTTAAAGACGTTTAAAAAATTCGTGCTATCCTTTTTACAACAGCAGATCAATGGTAACACTTGCAGTACGAATTCAACTCTTATGACGCAGATAATAAGAACGGTTCAAAGTGTTAGCTGTTAGCGTAGGTACTACCATTACATAGGTTATAGGGATAGGATATTTTGTACGAAGTCTCAATAATTAGAAAAGACAATGCCAGATTCTGCCCCACCATCAACCGCAAGATGTACAAGATAACGAATGAATGTTAAAAATATCTCCGTTTTTTATTAAAATTATTGGTTTTAAAACAAAGTCTTGTACATCTAGCGAGTCGAAAAAAACAGCCTAATTAAGAATAGTAAATAGTAAGAATAAAGTTAAGAATAGTAAGAAATCGAAGCGAATTATTCATTGTTTTTGTTATTCTTCTATAGGAGTTGCGAGAGTAGTAGAAAATGATACTGATTATGATTTTGCAATATGAAACCTGTAATAAGCCGCCAACAAAATGATAGGTACATCATTAAATGGTCACGTAGTTTTGTAGGTGGGGCAAAGCTCCATTGAAATGTGGCAATGTCATTTTGCAGTGTTCAAGTAATTGCTGCTCAGATAACAAACAATCGCACAAAAGGCTTGTTTATAATGAACAAAACGAGCACATACAATTGTAATAAAAATAAAATGCAAAGTATTGGCAGCATAACAGGTTGACTGACTTGACACTGACTTTGTAGTGACTGGACGTTGAACCTCTATTATTATCTCACATAACTATGTACTCGACGTTACTTTTCGAGTTATGTTTAGACTAGCTGTACCCCGCAACTTCGTTTGCGTAGAGGATGAGGATGGAGGAGATCAGGAGGCAGATCTTCCTCTCTGGATCCTTGTTTCCACGTCACATACCGCCATGGCTTATAGCCATGTCCGGTCCTGTCAACCTGTCCGGATATATCAGCTATCTCCTAGTGAAACTCCTATCAAAATCCCTTCAGTTGTTATGGCGTGATACTTGCACAAAGTCACAGACAAACAGACAAAAATTCTAAAAATTTGTGATTTGGCATCAGTATCGATCCTAAAACACATTACAATTATTCACATACATTATATTTTCAAAAAAATATCCAATGTACAGACACAACTTTTTTACAGTCTTATTATATGTATAGATATCTATAAATACACTCATACCGTGTACTACCTAAGTACACACCTGTGTTTACTGATGGGTGTACCTGTAAATACACATCTTATCAATTTACTTATCTTCCAAATGTGATTTATTGCTGTTACTTAAGAACTAAATGACAATGCCAGATTCTGCCCCACCATCAACCGCCATTTGTACAAGATAACGAATAAATGTAAAAATATCTCCGTTTTTTATTAAAAATATTGGTGTAAAATAGAGTTTTGTACAAGTTGCGAGTCGAAAAAAACAGCCTAATTAAGAATTCAGAAAATAGTAAGAAATCGAAGCGAATTATTCATTGTTTTTGTTATTCTTCTATAGGAGTTGCGAGACCAGTAGAAAATGATACTGATTATAATTATGCAATATAAAACCTGTAATAAATCCCCAACAAAATGATAGGTACAGCTTAAATGGTCACGTAGTTTTGTAGGTGGGGCGAAGCACCATTGAAATGTGGCAATGTCTTTTTTATGTTACTGAAATATGGGCATAATGAAGTTACAAGATTTTGACATCAAGCCACAAAATTAATACCAACAAGACCTAGTTTTGAGTTATCTTTTGGGTTAACTGTTCTTAATGGCTAACTTATTGAATTTGAATTGAATGTCTGTCCAATTTAGTTTAATTTAGAAGTTTTTCTAAAAATTACCTACGGTTTGACTTTTTTATAGATAGTGTGGCATAGCATAAAGATTTTTTTTTTGAAGATGCTGCCTATTATTTTTTTAATATAGTGTGTGATTATACTCATATTATTGTAGTAAAGTAAAATGCCACGTAGGTAGGTAAATAAGAATATTTTAAAAATTAAATTTGTATTACCCATAAATATTTATTAAATCCGATTAAGTAAGTATGTAATGTAAGGTACCTACATATATCTTATCTAAGCCTACCTACCTACTTTTATATACTCACCTACTTATATATTTGATGCAATAGGTAGGTATGTTTGACGCATCGCACCATGCTTTGTGTGTGTGAGATCTTTTCTGAATGAATGAGCGACTGAATGGGTTATAAATTGAAAAATTGGCGCGCACTGAAGGGTCGTTAACCCTGACGTCACACCCAGTCACACCACACGAAGCGACCAATGGCGTCGGCCAACCACGAGTACGTAGGTTAGGTAGGTGGGTACATGCGTTGATTTCGTATAGTCATATGCCTAGCTGCCAACCTATCTTTTGATGATATTGGTTGGCGGGTTCCTATTCCGATATATATTACATAGAGCACGAACTCAGCGTGAGCTCGCACTTACGACTGTCAAAAATGTATGAAATCTGACAGTTGGAAAACCGAACTAAAACTCAGTTGTGGTACTTCTCTATTCTGTAAAGTTATTTATTCAATTCAATTAGGTAAGTAAACACAGTAAGTAGGTACCTACATATTTAATTTAAGTATTTATTAATTTTAATTCCATTTTATATTAGCAAGTACCTACAGAAGTCAATATTACTTTTACATTTCTAATTACATATTTATTGAACACCCATTTTAATGCACTTTTCCGTTACATTGCATCCATTTTGCATCCTGTATTAGACAAACTAGCACTTTGCCTAGCTCCCACTGTATTCGCGAGTCGCCTGTTCGTGGGTAGTCTAGTTAGGTCAATCGCCCGTGACTAATCTGATAAAAAACGCGGCCAATCAGACAGACCTGGCCAGACCACGCCATAGTCACGAAGAGGAACTTTAATTAGACACGCCACCTTAGCACAAGCATAGGCACAAGTAGGTCTACCTATTTGCAAAGTTAACATTAGAGCTAAAACCCCGGTCCCCCTAGCCAAGTGGTATTGACTTTCGTTAACGCTAGTAGAATCGAAACAAAAATACATGCGTTTGTCATTTAATCGTTAGCAAATGTCAATTGGTACGATTTTCTTACTATTATACTAACACTACGAAAGTCAAAGTCTATAAAGTCAAAAGCTATAAAAACATAATAAAAATTTAAACTAAGGTTGCGATTAACTGATACCTAGGTATCTAACAACTTTATAAAATTTATTTTGACTGTGTGACCTACGTCATTATTACATTATCTTATCTATTACATGCATTTGTCTACGTACATAGGTACCTACTTACATATCTAATATATTTTTTATGTTTTCCTGTAACAACCTATAATCTTGTAATTAGTCAGTAATCCTCGTAGGTATTGGTCATAAATATTATTTACTACGAAAAATCTTAGTAATTTTCCTATATGACGTAATGTATCAACTCCTCGTAAAGTTATCCTATCTGTTTTCCTGATCGATCGATTTGTTGTGATTTTCTGCCATCAACATGGATTATCTAGTAGGAGTATATTTTGACAGAACGAACTTTTGTCATTCTTATATTTTTGTTCAATAAAAAACTAAAATTATCTTACAAAATAATTTAAAACTACCTACAATATTAAAATTTACTTAAAATACATTAAAAACTACCTAAAAATCTAACTAAAACAGTCTAAAAAATTCCCTCCTGGATATATATCTTTGCCCATCACACTGGCGGATGGCTAGACTCGGCCTCTGCGCGAGAAGGCCGCCAGCACGAGGGTCACGCCCGCCTCCGGCCTCCCTCAGGCGCTTGCTGACTTTTGTTCTCTATTTGATTAAAAATGTATGTACTTAAATAAATCAATGTCCCATTCAAATCCATCATTTGTCAGTTCAAAATTCACGAAAAGTCTAAAGTCGCTATTTAAAATCAAAGTCAATAATGTTTTCACCCTGATGTATATAACAGTCCCTGTCATAAACGTGTTCCCAAGGTTTAAAGCCTCCCCTTTCTAACTTAACATTGTTTAACGAAATGTGAAAGTGACAAACCACAGTTTTTATGGCTATAGCCTCGTAGGTAAAAATATATTCTTTGCTAATATCATTATAAAAACCGTAGCTGCCTTATAAGAGACATAATTAGTTTGCACTATCGCTCCCTAGCCCCTGTCTTATGTAGTACCTATATTATAAATAGCGCCTGAAGTAACGGGTCAGGCCTTCTGGGAGTGCATCAATGCACATTGCACATTGGACTCGCGGAATGCGGCTAAGCAACGGGCAGCGACTCGCTCGCCAAGCGGTGGATAAGCCACGATCACTTTGTGGGGTACTTATTACTTGACAGATAATACAGCGGTTCAAAGTCGACTGGATTTAAATGTAGTAATCGCAACGCTGTATAAAATGTATCTTATGTTAACAGCCCCGGATCTAGGGGGGGGGGGGGGGGGGGGGGCAAACCGGGGCACCTGCCCCGGGCGGCAGTTTCAGGGGGCGCCAAAATCATAATATAATATAATATGTTAAAAATACGAGTGCGTGTATCAGTTTAAAAATATTTTTGTAGCAAATTTTTCGCTCTCATACATACTGCGCCTAACGAAGTTTTACTTCGAAAAAAAAAACTTGTTTCACGAAGCATCTAGCATCCAGTGCGACATAGTTCTATCGATTATTCATTTGATTTTAAACCGCCCAGTTGGCTTTTGAACATATCGTAATTTCATATATGAACGAATCCTAAAGGTTTTCTATGTATTTTATGTTATGTTAACATTGTTAGGACTTAGGACCTAACAGACGAATCTACGATACTCATACATTCTTACTTACTTCGCTGGCTCAACGACCCGAAGCGGGTCTTGGCCTCCGAAACGAAAAACGCGCACAGTCGTGCCGGTCCTGCACCACCTCCCGCCACATGACCTGTAGTCGGTGCAGGTCCTTCTCGACCTCGTCCTTCCAGCGGTATCTGTTGTCCCAGATACGCTCTATTCGCAGCACGATCTTCTCCCATTCTCTCGACATGGCCTAGCCAGCGGAGTCCAGTAGACTTGATCTCGCCTATGATGTTGGGCTCATACATACCATACATCAAATCCATAAAGCCATGGAACTTGAACGATATACACACTCGGAAAATAATACCCTGCACTTTCTCGCTCATGCCCTAGAGAGCTTTCAATGCCCGTACTTCTCCCCCGAAGTTAGGCGTGTAAACCCGGTCGTCGTACCCTCTTTCTTTAGACAGTCAGACAGGGACGTCTACTGTTAATTATTCTTCAACTTGCTAATCCTAAGAGCTGAACTTTAGCTCTCTTACAGATCTTTGAAGTATCAAAGTTTCCGTATATCTGATCAGCGTATTCGTGACTTCGTACGATCTTATACCTTGCGCCATAAGATCGTGCTTCAACTGTTACCATTGATGCTGTCGAGAGTACCTTATTTAACTTTCAAATCACGTCCACTTTCAGTGACGGAAAAATCGATCATTAAGAGCTCTTATCCCAAGCTATTAAAGGCGACATTAATAGCTTTACCCTGTATAGTATACGACTGGCGTGCCTTCTAAGGGGAACTTTATGGGTAGGAATGTTCCTTGAGTGAGTCACAAATGTGAAATCGATAGCTTGTTAATATTAACAACCTAGGTTTAATAAGGTGTGAGGCCATTACTGAGCAATAATACTCGTGTAAGAATTATGGCAAAACATAATTATTGTTACAATTGGTTTGTTTGGGGCTGGGACCTAATAACCCGGTAGACTAACTAACCCAAGCATTACCTAAAACCGTTCTCTTTGTTGCTTGCAGGCGTGGGCCTCATCACGCGCAAGGCGGCTAACGCGGTGACCCCCACCGTGGAGCTGCGCAAGGATGGCGACCAATACGTCCTGGTGACGTCCTCCACCTTCAAGACCACGGAGATGAAGTTCAAGCCCGGAGAGGAATTCGATGAGGAACGCGCTGACGGGGCTAAGGTTTGTCACCACTAGACTAGAACAATCGAACTGAGATCCAACTCGATGAATTCATTCGACAAAATTAATCGTACTGCAAGTTTTTGTCCGTACATAAGTATGTTTGATGTGTTGCAGGTGAAGTCTGTGTGCACCTTCGAGGGGAACACGCTGAAGCAGGTGCAGAAGGCCGCCGACGGCACGGAGGTCTCATACGTCAGGGAGTTCGGCGCTGAGGAGATGAAGGCCGTGAGTTACTTCCTAATCTTCCTATAGTCTATTAGATGTCATTGGCTTATACCTCGCACTCATCAACTCATGGCCCGTACCCTCTATAGAGAATGTGTATAAAAAAAACGGTTTTATAAATGTTTTTTTTTTTAAATATGGACTCGTGAATTTAGAGGATGAGAAAGCTATGGTCCACTATCTTTATAACCCGTATGGGAAATGCTTGAGTTTATGTAGGTATGTAAGTAGGTAATTTTGGGCTTTTACGCTTTCCTGAACATTATATCCTATAATTAACTTATGGCAAAGTTCATCGTCACGTCACTCCTCCCCATTAGGAGATTCGTAAGTTAAAAAATATATACTTAAGTACATCCTTATACGTTTTTTTAAATAGGCCTTAATTGTGATTGAATTTATGACTGGATAGGCAGGAATCTTGTGTAATATTAATTAATTGTGTGACTTTATTACTGTTCCCAGGTGATGACCGCCAAAGACGTGACCTGCACCAGAGTATACAAAACCCAATAAACTACGAGCTTCACAAGACTGCTGGGCAATATTCCTACACTACGCCCTACTTTACCTACTATAGCGCTACTTTCATTAAATTATGTTTATTTAGGATTGTGAGACATTGGCGTTACGGGATTTATATTAAATGTTTAGGCTTGTTTTAATGTGGCGAGGATCGTCCGTAAACACTAAAGCCGCAGATAAACTATAACAACTAAGGCACTGTTATTCACAGATAACATATTTTTAGCGGGTCAATCGAAGTCAACTATCATGAAATGCCTTTCGAATAATAATAAGATAGAGGAACTAATAAGTAGAAGGACGCTCTCCACCATAAAAAGTCATCAAAGTTCAAGGAATAAAATTTGATCTAACAAAGACCAATTTTGATTACGTCAACTTAGAATGGCGGATTGATTTTTTATTCCAATAGGAGAATTCTCATTTAACAGGGAAGTAAATACTTATTAAACACTTAAATAGAACATCATTTGCACAAAAAATAGTCTGTGACTGACGCTGAAGTAAAGCCTTATTTTGCGGTCCGCTGATCGTCCGCATGATATTAAAACCTGTCGAAACACTTGAAGCCTTTATCTGATTTCCCTTGATGACACAGTCAAGTGGATATAAAAATAACTCCAATCTAATCTCAGTTTCGCCAATGTTAGTGAGTTTGGTCTTATTTTGTTTGAAATAACTTTGGTTTGTCTAGAGTCCATCGAATAAAAGTTTATTTTTGTATGCTCAGTGTAATTTGCCAAAGTTAGGTTTAAATGTGGTCGAAAGTTTAAAATGAAACGGCTGTTGTATAAGTTTTTCAGTGCATATTTAAATAAAATCGTTTTTGTATTATTAAATCAGAAGTATTTTTTTATTTTTGTAATTTATCCAGTACCTTACCAATCAACTGTCCTCATAGTCGGACCATGAATTAAAATTCTATAGGTAATACCTATTTATGGTTATTGCAAGTAAGCTACATTGCGTACCTATAATTTGATGCACGTCCAAAAAATGGAACTTACATTTTACACCATCATTTTGCAAGGATAATTTCAAATTCGAGAACGTGAAAATAAATACGCTAGAATATTAGCGCCATCTAGTAGCAAGTTAAGTGACCTAAAAGAGAGAAACTAATTCATAGCGCCATCTACAAACTGACGAATCTTCATGGTGTAACTTTTACAACATAAATAATACAACTATAATAACACTAGATGGCGCAACTTTATTATGGACAGCGCCATCTGTACTAACATTAGGTGAAACTTTAATGCAGCAAAAATTCAGCTATTCGATAACAGATGGCAGAATTATAGTTATAAAGCTTCTATACACGGGTGGTCACGCACGTCCAGAATACTATAATACTGCAAAATTATGAGGCTCGAATAATGTGAGTTTTCTTGAACGATTAATGACCTTCTATAATTGTATGGGTAGCGTGTGTTGGCTCGTTTCGTTCGGCGATCGGCGTGTTTAGTTTCTGCGGAACGCGATTGTCGTGGGTACGTTCCGTTTCAATATCGACATCTGTCAAACTCCGGAATTTTACTGTACGAGACGATGTAAATTCGTGAATTAATTGTGTTTTTAATTACAATGCCGTTGTGATGCAGTGTTTGTTTGGATTTCATGTTAAACTATGTGGATATAATGCCTGGAATTTGTGTTGTTACTGTGTTTTGTGTGTAGCTATACGCTAACCAGGTGTCTAGTAGGATTACACAGTTGCTTATTTGGAGTAAAAATACGCTCAAGTAAGTAAATATTTACGTTAACCGGTACTACTGAGACTTAAAACGGTCCTATGCATTCATTTTAGACTTGGAATGTAGTAGGAATGAATTTACAGCATGGCTAAATGCCGAAAAAATCATGAATAAAATATTACAAGCTCCTACCTTTTCTATGGATTTTTAGGTTTACCTACTTGCTGCTGTTAAATAGACTTCTATTGATCTCATATACAAGGCCAGTGGATAATAAATTATCGAGAAACACTGTGCTACTTACTGATCAAAATTACAAGGGTAGGTAGAGTCCCATTATATTCAGTATATTGTCAAGTTCAAAGTGGGTTCCTACTAGAATCATGTAAACTGGACACAAGGTCGCTGAAAACAATCTATTATTGCATTCCACAGGTCATGCTTTATAATCAATTTCATGGCAGATAAGTGGGTAGATGGGAACACCCAATTAAATTAATTACCTAAATTATAAGGTGGTAAATGGCTGGATTCCATCCCTAATATTGGAATACTGACATCACAGTTAATTTAGAAAATGGACCCTAGGATTATACCCAAAAGGGATCCCTACCAACACTTAAATGGGTACATACCTACAAAAACTACACTTTATTTTTAGTTTAAGAAATCAGACATGACAAGTTTGACTTAAACAATAATAACTAAATTAAATAGATACCTACTCTAATACTTACCTTGTAGGATATAAAGTTGAATGACCTCACCCGCACTAATTATCACAAAATATTATGTTTAATTGGGTAGTGTAAACTAATAAACACATAGGTAGGTACAATACCTACATTTGACATATCCTCAACAAATATTTAAGATAAGGTATTTACTTTTTTTTTACAACTATGAAATAATATGTAGATACCTACAATATGTAGGAAAATAGAAAGATAGTATTATTAGATTTATTAGCAATAGTAGTTACCTATACCTAGTTTGTAATATTGTGCACTGAATATTTGGAAACTTCAGGCTAACCTAATAGACGGAGTATTCACTAATTAGGTTAAATTCTTTATTCTCATTAAAGACAATTACAAGTCACTTACATGAGAAGAAAATTAAAAGTATATGTTCACTTTGATCTATAAAAATACAAGTCATTATTACACTTCACTATTAAATTAGTAGGTTATTTATTAAATTAATAGGCTACCTTTCCAAAAGAATATAATATATAATTAATTCATCTGATCAATTTAAGTGTAACCTATTTAAGGTAATCCATGAGTCCACTATGTGTTAGTATAGCTTAGTCTGTGACATAACATAAATAGGTGTGGTCATTGCCCTAACCAGGCAATTTAGTTACTATTCCAATGCCATAAGCTCCATCCATCAATATCTTTGGTGCAGCTGTTAAAATCTCTTCAAAGTATTTGTTTACACAAATATTTTGCAATTGTTATTGCAGTTACTAGTATCCATCAATATTATCAAATCAGCTAGAAATGATAAGCTGGCTTTTATTCTAACTAAAGTGGTGCCAACCATTTTATCTAATCAATTAGTAAATTCACAATAATTAATTACCTACCTATATTTATATATAAAACCTCATTTACTGAAAAGCCAATTTCACAGAATTTCGTTCCATTATCTAAAATATAGACTCAAGGCATTTATTCCGTGCGGGCTAACCAAATATTTCAATACCTATCTATTCAAATAGGACCAACTTAGTACGGACAGCAGCAGATCAATGGTAACACTTGCAGTATGAATTCAACTCTTATGACGAAGATAATAAGAACAGTCCAAAGTCCAAAGTGTTACACTTGATATGCTGTTGGGAACACCCTTCATACATCATCATGGCATAGCCTGCTGCTCTGTCTGAGGCTTGGGCTTCTAATAGACAATTTTAATAAGACTTAGGTTCTATCCTACATCAAATGTGTTCTTTTTTCGTTGGCCTACATTGTCGAACTGCTGGACAAATGCCTTCCTCAATATCTGAAATTGTATTAAGTAAGCAAGTAATATAGCATTAATTTAAGGACACAAAAAACCTGACTGCCAAAATTTTAAGCCGCTTTGGTTAAATTTTTATAGCCTATGTCACTCCTACAATCAAGACGAATCTAACGACACCTCATATGTTAAAATCCATCAAGCCGTTTAGGCTGTAGGGCGTGTCATAGAATTATACATACATGCACTCGAAAAACATAACCCTCCTTCTTGCGCAGTCGGATAAAAATAACATCAAGCTTTTATTGCTAATATCTGATATTGTATTTAAGTAATTGTAATAACAGTGGGATGGAATACGACGTCGCATCGCAGAAATCGTATCACAATCGAGCGAGCTCTGAAGATTCCGTAGTTTTGTGTGCGCCCTTGGGCCTATAAGTCCTTTAAAAATTTAACGTCGCTTCCGCCCTTTCACGTCTTGTGACGGCCCAGCACCGACAGACAGCGACGCGGGGCGCCGACAATCGATAGGAGCTGCCACCCGACCGGCCGGCCGGGCGGCGGCGGCGGCCCTGTCAGCTGAGCGAGGCCCGGTGCATGCGAAAGCATTAATTTCTTATGTATGACAATATGAATAATTCCCGTCAGTATCTGACCTTGCATACATAAATACTTATAATGTTTGACGCATTGTCAGAGCTATGGGATGCTTCAAGTAAAAGTTCAAGTTGAATTACATAGCTTACTCCAAGAGGCATCGATTAGTGACAGAGTCGTTAACTAGATTCAGAATTACGGCCAAAACCCGCTTTTCACGCCAACAAATCAGCGAACGGATTGCCACGATTTTACGCTAACATTGGGGCATTTTCACTGATTTTTGAGATTCTGAATCCAGCTTTAGTGGTGTCTGCGACGATGATCGCTTATCTTCATTCCTACCTACCTACACATAAGAATAATCCGTGTCTACAGGGTTAAACCAGCGATCTTAGTATTATTGTTAAACATACGATCCTTCACCGTTGGAGTAATCGGTAAAATAAATGGTTTTACATACGTATGACATTAAATAACTCCAGCAAGAAATATTATTATTATTAGAAGTGGTACCAATGTTCTTAGCCGTATAACAGAAATTACCTTGAATAGAAATAACCTTCTCCTTGTGACCTTCTTGAGCAGGTAGCTAAGTCACGCTCACAAGCTAATAAATGAGATTGTCAAGTAATTATGTGACATAAAGGAGGTACAGCTAACAGCAGATCAAGAGTAACACTTTGGACCGTTCTTATTATCTGCGTCGTAAGAGTTGAATTCGTACTGCAAGTGTTACCATTGATCTGCTGTTGTCCGTACCTCCTATACCTGATTAAGTACCTAGATTATTACAGAATGTTCCTTTCTCATTTCATTTTAGGATAATGAAATAAAGGTCAAATTACTTTTATATTTGAAAATAATTGTGAAAAAATAATACTTCTACTTGACTTTATGATGCCCGGTCATAAAGAAAGGCTAAGGTAGAATGGAGTATATGAGCTTAAATGAAAGCGCTGTTCAATGCTCTAGTAGAGAATTAAAAGAAATCTTTCATTCACATCCTAAACTCCCAAGATAGCATGGTGTGAAGGACAGAAAGGCGAAACGGTAGATTTCGATTGGGTTGATTGAGGCAACGCAGGAAGAATTGAGAATTGAATTGAGAAGCCCCGAAGTCAGGCCCGAAAGGGCACCCGCCGACGGCCACGTTCGTTTTCGTAAGTGTACCCGTGGTCCTGTCCATGGTCGCGGAGGCGGAATACCCCAGGAGGTAGGTCGGACGTAGAAGAAAATTTACTGCAGGTCGGTTACATTACAGCTAAATAATGTATCCCAGCCCTAAATAAATACAAACACAACAATTTTATTACTGAAAGCTATTATTTGTAACTGATATTACCAGAGTGACTGCATACCTAATCGCATAGTATCGTGTACCTATCGCAAGTTGTTGCATGAAACATTCACAACGAAACGAATGTGTTCTACTTGTGCATCATTCCATTATCCCAATGTCATCCAGTCCGTTAATTACTGAACATGTGCCCTGCAGATTGCATTTGCGTCATTTCACTACGTACAGGCGACAGCATACAAACTTACACAAAACCATTGCAATCTATGTCGTATTACAGATGAGTAGAGTGCCCATGTGTTACACTTGAATGTGACTGTACAAAGCAGTGGTATTCAGAATGCACTTGTAACTTCGTCCTGCGTCATGATATAGTAACAATGATGGAACAGTGATAGATTAGATAATAATCCTTTGATTTACCTACTCTATGATAGTTGATCTGTAGGTACACTTTGATACAATTTTACCTACATACAATCCAATTATCAATTACTGTGACCAGTTACCTCATTTGTCCAAGGTTAGTTAGTAGTGGATTATAATTCAGTTTGATGGTCAAAGGTCTATGACACGATTACTCCATATAAAACACCATTTAGAGATGTTTAAAAAAAAATGTTCACCGATTTCGACAAGGCTTTCGTGCGGCATGCATAGGAAAAAGAAAAAAGACGACATAGGTATAACATGCCGAAACCAACCAAAAATAAAGCCTTATTTCTGCAAGTCTAAACTTTCAAGACAAAAGAAAGAAAAATAATTTCATCGTTTTGAGAACGGCAATGGGGGGCTGCTAAATTTAGAAGGACGTAAGTACCTCTAACAGACCAATAAGGAATAGAATTCGCAATAAGTCATACAGTCACGAGTCAGGATACTGCGGTCGGGATGTTCCCTGCAGACGGGTTGACGAGCGAAAATTGCCGGTTCGCGGTACATTGCATCGCAGAGGCGCAATACAACCGTCTATTGGCCTACTTTGTCGTAATTTTGTTTGTCATTTCGCATTTCATCAATTCCGTTGTCAGAATTTCTTTGTCGATGTTCACATTTGGTAAAAATCTTACGAAAGCCGAAGCAGATTATCGAAACCTGATACACTATCACGGATTTCGGAATGCAGCGAATTATAGGCTGATTGTCTTCCCTGGGGTTTGATGGCAATAAAAGATAATAATATGACGCCAGACGATATAAACACTTAAGTACGAAGTATAAAACGAATATTAATCTCCAGAATGAAGGTCAAGTTGTCTGGAGACTGGAATAACAGGATGTAAAGACAAAGGGTCTTCAAACTGGGACATCACTTCAGAAATCTGTGGAACAGCTCAAGATCGATCGTCGTAAATACTCAGACCGCGAGTAATTTATCTGGATTACTTGCATTTTTTCTTTGCGATATTAATGAAATATATTCATAATATAGCTTCAGTTCACTAGATTTTTCGATAAAAATTCTGTACTTTAAAGGGCCCAGCCATCAAAACCCAAAGTAAATTGTAGATCTTGGCCGTAGGTACACCCTAAAATTCACTGTTTTGCGCTGACTCCACTTCAGCCTTCAGCGACTGAAGCTCTCGCAAGTCCTTTTGTGTTTCGTCATTCCCACGATAGCACCTTCTACACGGGCGGAGAAAATTCTCTTGAAGAAACGTTTTATTTACTCGTTAATCTGGTCACTAGAACATGAATCTAACATATACTGTGTGTTTTCAGGTGCACTTCCCATTTTCTCCACTCTTGTTTCAGCAACGCCACTCTTGTCCATCTCCATGCTTTTTCCATTACATGACTATTTCAACCTCCCTTATCTAAATGCTCTACCTAGCTTTTCTCACTTCTTGGATTATGTTGAAATTCTGAACTTTCTAAACAACGCGCTCAAATTGTACACAGAGCTCCATGATTAACGTTATTATAACCCACATGTGAATCATACTCGGTCTGTGAGAGGCGTCAAGTTTAACGATCACAATTATTCCTCTGCGTCCATCCGTCCGTACCGTATGTGTGGCCGTAAACCGCAGACATTGACCTTCTGGGCTCGAAATAGCGGACTGTCTACTATCTTTTCGCGTACGAGTAGTGGATTGTGTAATTTAATGGATTAGTCTACCTTTGGGTACCTATTAAGGATTTGTAATTATTATCGATAAATATACATATGAACTCACGGCACCTGCATTTATCTCTTGCGCTAGCCAGATTACTATTATTAATAGTATTCACTTTGTGACAATAGCTCAACCTTCATGTGCGTGGCACAGTCTTTGGCTACTCTTTCAAGGCTTTATCGTACAATTTTAGTAGACCATATCTTAATATCGATAGAACCTCACATCAGCCTCATTTACCATAAAATAGTACGTTTAAGCTGTACCTCTTGCGTGATAGACAAGAGTTAATCTAAATATCAAGTCTTAACATCCAAATGTCATCAGTGATTCCGAAATTCCCACAAGACCTTCTTTGAAAGCAAAAAAAATCGTCGACGACGGACAGGGGTCGTATGCCGTGATGCACCTAATTTGTGAACACACGAAATCGATACTTGTGAATGGACTTTGGCTTGGCCGCCGCCGAAGATCAATAAATATTATTAAACATAGTACTCATTGTCGCAGTGAGACTGATTTGCAGATTGATACTTACGTTGAAAATAAACAACGAAGAGACGCTCAGAGCTAAGTCTTAGCATACATAGCGATGGTTCTCACGATATCATGTCCAGTTGTAAACATAACATCAAGAACTGGTTGTAAATGTACACTGCATGTGCATCATACAAATAATTATCATTACATCTTATAAAGTATGATGAAATGAGTGTGAATAGAGCAAAATGATGTGTGAAAATGATTGCATGGGAAAAGTGAAAGGATACTTAGGTCATGTTGAAATTACGAAAACAATGCGTTGTTACCAGACACTGTTACTGTTAGTAATTTGAGACAGTTATTTGACTTATTTGTCAGACAGTTACTTTAATTAATTGTTCATTTGCTCAGGAATAGAATGGCCATAATATAGGTGAAATTATGATATCTAAGTTAATATTATATTACAAACCTCTCCAACGTTTCTAAAACCCCATGAAAGTCCCTACAATAACAAAACAACTACACCTGCGAGTGAGCATGAAGGGTGTGTTTGGTGGAATTGGTTATTACAATCGTAAAATGTCCTCTTAATCATTGATAAGGAGGGATATATTAAAAACAGTGTTAGGTAGGTACTTAAACTTCTACAAATTAATCACAACAAACAATGAAACATGGCATAATACCTACCTACCACCTTTCAAACCATCTCCCGGGAATTCCTACTTATTTCAATGATTGTAAATTGTAATAAATCTTCAACGACTCAGTTGTTGTGCAAAATGACTAAGTAATGTATTTACCATCAAGTGGTTCGTGTGTTTGTCTTCTTAAAAATTCCGCTCTAGAAGACCCAACCGATCGATAGCATAGGATGGCGTGCCACCATTTTCTATCTTTGGCTTTATAATGCAATCTGTTAAATCTTTCTTCCTGTCCCAACTTCCTCGCTTCCGACCAGAGGACAACGACCGGCCAAACAGACGGACGCAGTGACCGTACGGACTCCGGCCGGATGTGCACAGATACTCGTATCTAACGGGGGCTAGTACGAACGACAGCAGATCAATGGTAACACTTGCAGTACGATTTCAATTCTTACGTCGCAGATAATAAGAACGGTCCAAAGTCCAAAGTGTTACACTTGATATGCTTTGGGCTGTACCATCAGAACGATGGGCCAATTGCGTGATTGCTGGACAACTCCGAAAGATTTGCAATGTGTTGATGGATCTAATTTATAACAGTTCTCGATGGCCTTTCGACGACTGGGTTTTTAAAATCGGAGGGAGTTGCATGCGGTATTTACTCGTTGCTATTTCCCGCGTGTACTTTATGGTCTTTTGTTGTGGATTTCTGTACAGCGTTATAAACCAGTCCGACTGAGTTCGAAAATCCTAGTAATGAAAACTAATATTCTTTATTTAAAGGAATACGTTTTTTTAATCGTGTGAAGGTGATAAAAGCAGCCTTCTAGGCTTTGTCAAATTTTCCCGCACCAGTATTTTGCGACCTATATAACCCGAGAAGTAGGTCCTTAGGTCATCTTGAGTGCACGGGCTTGTTCACCAATGACATTGCGATAAATGAGTGGTAGTTTGGAAAATAATACGTATTCCACCAAAACTAAATGGTTGTTTGCTTTCTGTACTGACTGGCGATTGTTTCGTAGAGATCACTTATCTAGCTTACACTGAAAAGTTAACATTGTTTCAACACACAATTCACGACAACTCGCTACCGATAACAGTTCTACTGTCTGTCACATTAGATACATTCAGGAACGTGTCATTTTCTCACACAATTAAATCTAATGAAGGGTTTGTCGGACTACCCAGTGCACGTAAACGCTTCAATTAGTCCGTATAATGCCCTGGAATGTAATCGTCACCGCAAATTGGTACGGGTCGGTAATTATGGCACATTGGATTGCGTTGCTCAGGGTGGCATTTAACTTTCCCTTGTCATTCATTCCGCTTAGTTTTTGAAGTAGAAAGTAACTTGTATCATTCAAAGTCTAGATTCAAGAGATTGTGATAGACTGACTGATGCCGAAATAATATCGAAGTATTCAAATTCCAATATTTTATTGCATTTCGTAACTTACGGACCCTGTTGCGATGCCGAAATAATATCGAAGTATTCAAATTCCAATATTTTATTGCATTTCGTAACTTACGGACCATGTTGCGTACTAATCTAATAGGCATCATTATAGTACTACTTGTCAATAAAGGAATTTGTTTCTTAAATTACACAATATCATAGTCCATCCGCAATGAATACAGAATTATTAAAAGGAGAGCTCGGTGGCTCAGTGGACTTGCGATACGGAGGTCCCAAGTTCGATTCCCAACCAGGGCAACAGGTTTTTCGACAGAAAAACTTACGTACATTTACCGAGTGCTCTCAAAACGGTAAAGGAAAACATCGCGATGAACCCTGCATGCTGTAGAAAAAGAAAATAAATAAGGCATGTGAAATCCGCCAATCCGCACTGGGCCCGCGTGGTAGATCATGGCCCTAGCTCCTTCGATGTAATGGAAGGTCTGTGCCCGAGCCGTGGGGCAATATAAATAGACTGGTGATGATGATGAAAAGGAGATCACCTATGTGTAATCATTGAGGGATTCCCTCTGGCAAGCGATCTGCTCTGCGCAATGTAACGACAATGTGTCGTTACATTGCGCAGAGCCTTTGGAAGAGTGCTACATGCGTTCAGCTTGACATTGTTTGGGAAAGAAATTGAAAAAGTAGTTTAAAGAGCGCAATTTATAATGATCTACCTACAGCAATTAAGAAAACAAACTCTTTTAATGAATTTAAAAACCAGTTATCACAATATATCCTTTTGCAAGGGTAGCCTATTACTTTAATAAATAACCTACTAATTTATTAGTGAAGTGTAATTTACTTGTATTTTTATAGATCGAAGTGAACGTATACTTTTAATTTACTTTTACCTTCTTCTCATAATTTGTCTTTAATGAGAATAAAGAATCTTTAAACCTAAACTGTCCAGACTAACAAAGAGCCTACAGAAATCCACAGATCATCGGTTGAATCATCAACCGATGATCATCATCAACATCGATCAATACATTTGAGGTGAGGCGAGGTGCTCTGTGTCGGCGGCGGTTAGTAGCGGTGTTCCACCCGCAGTAACAAAAATAAAATGTATAAATAAATATTACTCATCCTAAAAATTATTAAAAATAGTTTTATATACACATATATTATGCTATAGATATTATGCAGCGGTTTGTGTGAGGATATCAGCATCTGGACAAACTTCTCAAGTTTTAAGATGCTGGTGGCCAATCAAAATAATGTATTGTTATAACAGTAATGTTTTAAATAAAAAAAATAAAAATTTACTTTACATTTAGCACAGATTCTCTCTATCCGAAACACAACGCCCTCCGATCAGACACAAGTCGGTTTTCGCTTAGCGGTTTGCAGGCATGCGGTAGTAGCGCCACGGAAATATGCGCTCGGATACAGCTGCGAGATACTTCCTAATTCGTTACACGGTTACACCGCCTCTGACCCGTCAATCCATCAATCGCATGTTGAATGCCTTGACACATTTTCCGTTAACATAACACAGAAAGGTTTACGAATTGTTGGAAAAGCTAAAACAAGATCGGGAAGTTTTGAAATTTTTCGAGATTTCTGGTTGAGGAATATTGGAAAGTAATGATAATGTTAATAAAGGAATTAGAGTAATATCTTTTTATTGCAAGTAAATATATTGTATACATTTATTTGAATTTAAGTACATTTACATCACTTTGCAAGGAAAAGGTGCAAACGCTGAAACAAGCGGGAACAAGTGAAAAAAATCTCTCGGCAAACGATGATCAATTATCATCAATCTTTAATCCACATGCAATAAGGCATGACGAAAGTTAAATCATCCAAAGAACAATGTAAAAAAACAATGCAGATTTTCAACACAAGGAACAAGAAGTCTCGTTTTTGCCTTTATAATTTCACACTAAAGACTGGTAAATTAATAAATGAAAACATACCGACGCTGTGTGAATGTACAGACATTATAGCCAACTCGTACTACAGAATGAAAATATTAAATATGGTACAAAGGCAAACAAATCAAAACAATAACGACATGAAATAACCAAAGCAGGTGAACGCTAACGCTGCTATTCGTGAATGATACAAAACAGAAAATTACACATTGGAAAACATCTCAATCGCTTTGTAAACAGCGAGATACTAAAACAGTGTATTTACGTACATTACACCCATTTTGGGGAGTTACTCTCATTATTTCCTTACGAGAAGCAACAGTGATGAAAAAGCGGAGGCCCGGCACGGATCGATTGCGTAATCAGGTGATTGAACTCGAGGTACCAGCAGTTGCGTACTCATGGTACTTGGCATACGTGCGAAACGAATTGTTTGTTGTTATGGTGAACGTGCGAAGCTCAACAGATCGTAGAGAGCTTACAGATGAGAGCGAGACAATCGATGGAGTTTTGCAAGAAGTACTTTAATCTGATTTAATAAGGCGTTGAGTGTTGAAACGGATCATGGCAATGTACACGATGGAGGAATAACCTGCGCAAGGTGGCTGGCAGAGACTGGATGCAAAAGGCCGAGAATCGGGTTGAGTGGCGCGCCTTGTGAGAGGCCTATGTCTAGCAGTGGACTGATTTGGGCTGATGATGATGACCAGTCCTAACATCGTAGGTAATAGGAATAATTGTAAAGAAATCTAAGTTCTAGAATCCAGATCTAGAGATACTATAGTTATCACCCTACAACTCACATAGGAAAAATACACATAATAAATATATCGGAGCATCGAATGACCTTACTGAATGCCACTCGAAAATTCAAATGTAGAAAAATCAAAATATTGGTGTGCGAAAACTTTCTGTTGCTTATGTGATAATTTTGTTGTCTTTCATCCAGTGGCTGTGTATTGTTTTAAGCAGTCAAAGCAAGTCATATATTATGTTAGTTAGGTAGTTATTATGCCTCGTAGTAATTAAGCCTAAACTCGTTATGTCGTCGCCGCTCGCATTCCTCCCTATTGTTGCGCCTGCGCCGGTCGCGCGTGCCACTCATGTTTCAACCTCTATATTGCTAGCGTGTGATAGGTTGATGACTCGATGTTTAGTTTTTGTCGTCAAGTACCTAATTGATGTTTAGCAATTTACAATCATCAACACCGTTTCAGTGTTTATTAATCGCTTCAGTAGAGGGTTTCAAATTATTTTTACTGGTCAATTTAACCGTTCAGCTGGCTATTGTTTCGTACTGTTATCGTCATTTAGGGGTAATGCTTAGATAGATATTTCCGAAGAATTTATCTTTTATAGTCAATGTTAATTGTTCTAAAAGTATGCACTTGTTTTAAACTTGAATTCCATTTCTCGCAATTACACCGTTATATCGGGTTATGCGCTCATTAACATTGCTGAATGTGTTCGTAATAATAGAAAACTGAACAAATAAAGGTAAGGCTTTAGCAGTCTGTGTGTTTCGTGCACATAAAGGGAGCCTTGGAACTTGCAATGACGAATTGTGTGTGTACAGGTCGTTAAATATTTGAAATACTCACGACATGTAAATAGCATGGTGTTGTAGTTTGAATAATGATAAACATAAAATGTAGAGTGCAATATTTTAGCAAGAAATTCTTGCTAATAATAGGTACTTAGTATAGTTTATTCGTGCGTGATACAATTTTTGGCATTCTGTTTTATATGTATAGGTAATAATAGGCAGGAATGTCGAAACTATCTAGTACAGGAGGTAGTCCATAGTATAGAACCTTTTATCTAATAATATGTGACGACTAGTCTAATGTCAGGATCTTCTCTCTCTCTCTCTCTTCGTAGTCATTTTATTATCTCCAAGTGTAATTGTGATTCATCTGTGACACTGATTTGACGGCATTTAATTAATTAAGAATTTATTTATTCATCTCTATCAATCAATACTGCAATTAGATTTGTTGTTTTCGACCTTATAGCAAGTTGTGTGTCATAAATTAGAGGTCGCTGTTATACTTTGAAATAAAATCACTGAAAAGGTAATCCTTCCACACCTTTAAGAATAGCACAATACGTTTTTGTGTCTTACACAAAGCGTGCTCATTATCGCGTGGTGTAATAATAGCAAAAAAGATTCCATTTAATTGAACGCATCAATGACTCAGGTGATGCTATTTGTAGATGGATAATACAGAATTGTCATATCATCATGAGGATGAATGGTTAGTATCAAACTAATTCTTGATGGCGATGAATTTTGTATGGTAGAAGAAGGAGAGAGTAGAATGAATATTGTAGAAATAAGCTCATTGCGTAGTTAGTGTGAAGTAAAATTATGTGACAGGGTGAAGAATGAAGTTATTACGATCAGAAACTGTGTGGTTTGGAAGAAAATATAGGTAGTAAAGCAAGCAAAGCAGGCAGGCAAGATTGAAAAAGAGTGATACACTAGTTTTTACAAATGAATGAAAGAAGAGTCCAGATAGAAAGGTGGAAAGGTCAACAGAGGCCAGCAGAGGTAGACTGATGAGGACATACGTTGACCAAATTGGTGATGTTTAAATAAGGGCCAAATGCGGTCTGCTACAAAATGATGAGCGTGGAAGAGGAGAGTTGTCAGCATCGCAGCAGATGGAACCGTAATCTCTACTTAGGCGTGAGTTTATGTATGTGTGTGTGTGTATATCACACGGATAATATTGGACAGAATAATAAAATATAAATAGGTAGGTACAGTCGAAGACAGAGATAAGTATACAGGGGGCCTCAATAAGGTTGAGATTTTCTCAAAAACTACTGGACCGAATTTAATAATTCTGTTACAGTTATATAGTTTTCACTTTTATCTATCAAACAGTGAAATAATTTTTGCAATAGGTCAAGTAGTTTTTGAAAAAATCTCATCCTTACAAACTCTCCTGTACACCTTTCTCTGTGTTCCACCGTATGTAATGTAATTGTAGTACTGTATTAAGCAACGTTATTTTCCAAAAATTGTTTTTCCTGGCAACGAGCCAAAGTTTACCTATTTACGAATGCAGTTCCTGTATACAATACAAATCCTAAAGTAGCGTAACAAACTGGGTAATGTTTAACATACCAAGGCGTATTACCTACATTAAAACTGGTGAACTATGCCAACTGTTCCCTGAATTAAACGATTTGAGAGTATATAGGTACCTAACCTACGTCAATTATTTTAAGCAGTGATGAAAAATGTGGCCGAATATTCGAACCTCTTACCAATTATTTTGATTTTCAATTCACAGTAAGTTAATATTATGTCATTTTACGTGTTTTTGTTGGGATATGGCCGGTAAAATTAGCCTAACAGAATCATACAAGACTCTTAGAAGAAATGGATTTCACAATTTTATTACCCAAATATTGTTCTTGGCTAATGCTATGAAAATGATAGAGATTTTAGAGGGCGAGTTGTCTGTAACCTAAACCACCGGTCATACTTTTCCCAACTTTGCAACGATCATTTTTCACCATACTCGCAACTGAACTACAAACCCATCGAAGGAATTTTATGAGAGTAGGGCCTCCGAATAGAATGTTTGTAATAAGGTTTCCAGAGGTCGTGTTTCCTTTCATAGGGCTTAACAGCCTTCTTGGTAGGTCCATTATTGCCTTATATTGCATTGCCATCATCGGTCATTTATAGATTTTTCCGTACAAATTATTCAATTACTTTGATTTACGACTAGACTGATACCGACGTTGGAACTTGCTGCGTCGGTTAATTCCATTAGAGGAGTCATTAGGACCGTGTTGACGCGTTTCTTACGATCTAATTCATTTGCCATATAATGTTATAGCTGGGCCCCCTTTCTTGTACTCTCTGTTGCATTTAATAGGTAATATATTTACTTACTTCGTACAATGACGACCTTAATAAGCTTACTTTAAGGTCGTCATTGTACGAAGTAACAAAGTAATATTGAAGTAATCCTGCTATAAGAGTTCATGGTAAGGGGGAAGGAGAGTTTTTCAGGTTGTTATTTTCTTAAAAACTACTTGTCCTTTTGCAATAATTCTTTCACTGTTATAAAAGTTAAAACTGTGTACTGTAAAATAATTATTAAAATCGGTCCAGTAGTTTTTGAGAAAATCACAACCATATTGAGGCTCTCTGTATACTTATCTCTGTCTTCGTGTGTACATATTAATTAATAATTAAATACTAGGTACAAAGTAATAATAGTTTTCAACAAAGAGAGAGTTATAGTTCGAGAAAGCTATTTTAAAAAAGCAACTCCAACTAAAATTTACTAAAATATTACCTATTAAACGCAACAGAGAGTGGTGAGCATGGTAAGGGGGCTGTATGCCTTTCTCTGTCTTAGCCACTCTTCATGATTTTCAAAGCATTAACCAAGAACAGTTTTTGTGTAATTGTGAAATGCAATTCTTCTAAGAATCTTGTATGATTCTGTTAGGCTAATTTTACCGGCCATATCCCAACAAAACCACCTAAAACGACAGAATTTTTATTTACTGTGAATTCAAAATCCAAATAATTTCTAAATGGTTCGAATATTTCGAATCTGCAATGGCCGTTGTGCATGAGTGTGTCTACTGTACTTGCAATTTTGCACACCTAGAATGGGTACCATTTAAGTAGAGTTCCATCATAAGGCTTATCCCATATCTATTACGATAAAAGTATTAGGAATGTATGATCGTCTTCACCTTTTAAAATCATCGCGGGTATATATATATATATAGGCAAATAGAAATTGACCCGCTCATTATATTCCATGTCTCGGAGGTATTAAATAAATAAAATGCTCGTGGCGTCGCGTAGTCTCGATCGTTCGCTATTCAGGCCGAGCCCGCTGACCGTAATATTCTCCGATTATTATACAAGACACGTTTGATACGAATGGTCTGAAATCAATGTCCAATTCAGGATTTCTTATTGTGTTGAAAAGTAATATTTTGAAAATGAAGGGACACTTCATAACATAAAGGAGCTCGTAGGCCAGTTGCGAGTACACGTTGAAAACGATCGTACAAGTTAAGCAACGTTGGGCGAGGTCAGGACCTGGATGGGTGACCGCTAGTGACACTTTCATCTGAGCCCCTCCGTGCCTCGGGGTGCACGTTAAGCAGTTGGTCCCGGTTGTTGTCGCTTGACAGCAGTCGTTAGGCCACGTCAAAGGCTTACGGGCGGCCTTAATAACTTTGACAAATAGGTTTGGTCACTAAATCACACGAGAAGAAGAAGAAGATAACATAATGAAAACATACAAGAAAACATATCCTAAATAAACAAGAACTTCAAGCCTGCCACGCCAAAAGAGGCCATAAATAAGCGAAGCAGTTAGGTTTAGGACCTAGACTTGATATGGCAATAGCGGTCATAGTAAAGCTCCCTGATCAGCATGTACTGTGGCGTGACAAATGTATTTAAGTTGGCCAAAAGCAAACCATATAACATTGGTAAGATCAATGATTTTTACTTCTTTTGTAATGAATGGGGATATGGAATTTTAAAATCGACAGTTTATCTCTCTAGTATTATGGACCTATTTGCCAAATAGCAGTGTAGGTACTTCGTTTCGGTTACTTAAACTTGCAACAGTCACATAACAATCGTAAGAATACTCGAAGAAAGGATTTTTGGATGTTCGCCAAGTAACTTGTGCGTCAATCGTAACTTATGCAATGCCCATATTCTTTATCTCTAGCTGCATTTGGTAAATTCAGCGGAACAGCGAAACTTTTTAGCGATATCTGAATTCGTTCTATAGAATTTCTTACATTATTCATGTATGTAATCTGCAAGTTCTAGCATTGGACTGCGATTATACCACTAAAATTTCCTGATCTTATTTTGAATTTCTTTTCCTTGGTCTTATTTGTGATCGTCAATAAACACATACGAGTCTCACACCCTCACAGGTCTTAACGGCAATCTCAGAAGAAAGGCTCGCAAGTAATCCTGCAAATTAGGTACGGCGGGCCCAGTCCCCCACAAGTGTTTCTATGGCCTATATAAACATAATATGAAAGCGTACCAAGCTGCGGACCAAGCTGGTGGATATTGGGGAAAGGATGGCTTCCCTGAAGTGGAGATGGGCAGGGCACGTTGCACGCAGAGACGACGACCGCTGGACGTACAAAGCTACAGTTTGGACATCGCAGCGTGGGAAGACCACTGATGAGATGGTCTGACGACATCTCTCGCACATGTGGGAAGAAATGGATGCGTACGGCCACAAATAGAAGACAATGGAAGGATTGCGAGAAGGCCTACGTCCAGCAGTGGACGGATACAGGCTGACGACGACGACGACGATGTAAGCGTACGATAGAATGCCATCAAAAACACCCAATATCAATTACGTTACCGCTATGACATACCCTCCAATGACGGCAGAACACTTCCACAAGCCATGAACTAAACACCGAAGGCTCGCAGACCAGCAAATAAGATGTGTAGGACACAATCGCCATACTTTTTCTACGGCCAGTCCTTATTATCTTTCAAGCTTTAATAAGAACTATCCCGTACAATGGCATCAAAACCTCCAAAAATCACTTACATTGCCGCTATGACACATTCCAATTGTCTACGACCTCTAGGCCGGCCTTTAGGCTTTAAACAAGCACATACTACAGAATAGCATCAAAACACCCAATATCACTTACATTACCGCTATGTCATACCAACGAAGACACAGAATACTTCCACAAGCCATAAACGCCGACGTCAGAAGAAAGGCTCGCATCGCACTCCCGCAAATGAGATGCGTCGGGCCCAATCGCCATTGTGCTACAATTGCCCGCTACATTTGTATGCACACCCGCTCCACTCGCTTAATTCACGGCACACTCATACAAAATGTGTTGACAGTTAGTTTAGATAGAATCGCAATCGGCACTGGCTAACGGTACCATTGTGACAGTTGTTGGATCGTGTCTAATGATTTTGTTTTGTGATGGAAACTGAGGAATTTGGTTCTGTGACATTGGTCTTGTCTCGGGTACCTAGTCAAAGTGCTCGGGAGTAGGTAGGCCAATGTTTTCGGGTTTATGTCCGTTCCTTTGTGGCCTCCTGAAGCCTAAACGGCTTGATGGATTTTAATGTATGAGGTGTCGTTAGATTCTTCTTGATTACGGGACCGGTTTGATACATTTTATATCAAAAAAATCAGTCGGTTTCTTTACTTTTTCTTTCTCGTTGTTTCTCTATCAAGTTGTGCAGCTTATTAAATATTCTTCTAACGTTCCATTTCTTGGTTATTTGTGGCTCTGTAAGAGTTAGGTCTTCTATAAAATGTATAGTAGGATACTCGTATGTTGAGGGAGGAATAAATTTTACAGTTTATTAAATTTTTCAAAACTTTCGTGGAAATAACTAGGTCTGTAGCTGTTGTGAACATAGTGAAACATTGGCTTTCGATCAGTTTTATGGTGCCGCTGTCTCGGCCTGCAAAACAAATTACCTATAAGTATCGATCGCGGTATGTGAAACACTGTTGTTATCTCTTGCCGTAAACGTAAATACGAGTACCTATCTATACACATTGACGTTTGTTATTAAATATCTTGTGGTGAATCTACATGCGCAGTGTTATTCTATTTTCTGAAAAGTAAAAACTGTACTCTACATTCCTGTTCTACTTACCGTCTTTAGGCAAGGTGTTAATACACAGTTGTTTCATTTACTTCGTGTTTTCATTGAACTTGTTAGTGAAAGTTTCAGTGAGAACGTCTTTTATTGCCTTCCATTCGAGAAAAAGTAAACGTTTATTTATTGCTTTGTTTATTTGTACACTAACAGCAGATCAAGTGTAACACTTTGGACTTTGGACCGTTCTTATTATCTGCGTCATAAGAGTTGAATTCGTATTGCAAGTGTTACCATTGTTCTGCTGTTGTCCGTACCGACTGACAGACTTGCCTAGTTTTCTTACTGTTACACGTTGGGTTTTAAAGGATCCTCTTCCTTCCATTGTTGTTTTATTTTAAAATGGTTAATGTTAAATTCATTTCTTGTAACATTAGAGTTTCGACATGACATGAAAGAATAACATTTATTGTAGTTTTACTATCAACTTTCTGATAATTCTAACCTTCTAATTTAACAATTTCTTTGGTTACAGACAGCAGTCATGTTTAATTTCATGAAAAAGTCGACTGTCCTCGCGGGCGGCGACGCGACCAGCTGTGAGGAGCGGGATGGAGATAAAGAGAAACGGAAAAAGGAGAAGAAGGAACGGAAAGAGAGGGAGAAACGGGAACGGATAGCTGCCGGACTCGAAGAACCGTTGAGATTGGAGGAGGTAAGTTGGAGAGTAAGAGCATAGCGTGATTGAACTGCATAGATTTGTACCGAATGAAGGAATTATTGACAGATATTACCAATTCCTAAAAGTCGTGAAACTCAACAGAATTTGTAAAGACTGAAAAATATATTTACAAATCAGAAATCCAATTACCTATTTAAATAAAAGAAACAAGATTCATTTTTACTGGTCAATAGTGCAGATGACACGACCTCCGCTTTCTCATTACTAATTTTCTTCCCACTTCTATGATCAATCATTCGGAATATTACCACATGAAACCTAGAATATATTGATCATTCAATAGACACTTTCACTGAAACACTCAAATTGCACATAATTTATCACAATATTACACGCTCGATAGATGTTTTAAATGCAAATAATATGATTAGTTTGTTAACAGATCTCTAAATCTGTAATTTGGCTTTATGATGTGATTACTATCTTAATATCCTCAGAGACAGTTATTTATAGTCCGTAAAACTTGAATTCAATTTACTTTGACCATAAAAACAGTCCACTGGTAGCTGACGTGCTAATTTTATAGTCAAATTGTTTTTTTATGATTTTGAAATGGCAATATCTATGTCCAAAGGATATAAATGTTAGAAATGATTTCGTCTCGGACACCTTTAAAGGTGTCAGGTTCTTAGGGGTGAATATTTATTTCTAGGTTGAATTGCACTAGTTGATTTTATTAATTTGTTAAATTGCACCTTTGTTTATTTTTAACACCGTCCTTATGTTGTAGTTGTATTATTATTGACTAGTCCAGGTGATATACCTAACTTGTACCAAATACATTATGAGGGTTTCTTATCTTTCGTTGCTACGAAAGACATCTGACGTTTCTACGAAAGATTCCCTTTAAATTCAAAGCTCACTCCCACTTCAGATTGTTAATCCTCTTATTTAACTTCCTCGTCTCAGCTACACACTCTAGGGAGCCTGCTTGACCCTCGATCACCTCTTAGTATGCCCTTGGTCTAAGATACAATCTCTCAATTTGCATTCACTTGACTGAGATAAATCTGCGACGCGGCTGTAAATCAAAGTCATGTTTGTGAAATGCTACATGTATCGTATCATTATAATACTTTGAGTAGCGGAACAGATTAGTGAAACAAGCTTGTTTAATCCCACTATGCATGCACAAATGCTACTATAACATGTGCTCAGAGACTCGTCCCGCTAGATACATCCATAATATTTAAAATCTCTTCTACGCGTTAAACCCATGCAGTCGCGTTTCAAAGATCCGTCAAATCTTAGAGGATATGTACATATAATACTATTTAACATGCAGCTAGCTAGATAAATGGACTTTGAAAGTTGGTAACGTTTATTACGAAGTAGTTTTTATATTTATCTGTTTTATTGCCACCTCTTAAACTTTGACCCTTTCTTAAGGTTATCTCCTAAGCTACATTTGGATTGGTATTTGCATTAATTTCTAGTAAATTGCTTTATTTATGTTCTTTGGGCGACAGGAATAGAATAGCAACTCTCAACCTCGTGTTACTCTAAAAGTTTGTCTAATTCAATCCACTATTTAAGATTATCTTTATCAATGACATTTTCCATCTATCTTTAAATAGGACTCCTGATTATGATCTCTAGAGATGTTACCTGTTGCAATAGGTCAGTCCATGTTCCATTGCACCATCGTTTGGCATTCTGCTATTCTCGTGGCTTGAGGTTTGTTACCCGCGGAAAGTGCAACTCTATTGCCATTTGTTTCGGGGTCACATTCTTGGACGCACCTTGCTTGAAGTAGGCAGTTAATAATTTAATAAGGTATTGGACTCAGTTGTGTGACAGGAGCAAGAATGAAGTGATTAGAGAATTTTGTGGTCTGAAAGAATGTAGTAAGCAGCATTGAAAAGAGTACGTTATGATGGTATGGGCGTTAATAAGAGTAACGGAAGAAATACATGGAGCGAATGTCGGAACTGCCAACCCGGCAGCGGTAGACTGAGAAAGACATACGGTTACCAAATTGATTGGCGATAATAAACAAATGGAATAAATAAATCTGATGTTCATTATTCAATTAACACCAGAGATATTAACGGTTACGGATGTGGTCGAAGACGAATTGATGAAACTCCTAAATAATTACTTAGGTCTATATGCATGCATGACATTTACATCATATATAAATGCCAAAGTTTTCGCTAAGAATCATAAGTCAGTTTCTATCGTCATAAAAACCATATTACTGAACATAAAAATGATTAGACGAACCCACCTTTTGTTTATAAACGATCCTCTTAACTGTACTATAATTAAAGACTTAATAGCTTTCTGGTAAATCACTTGATTCACACACAACAGGATTATTAAACCTGTTCTGTTATCTATCAGGATGCTAGAAAAAAAATCGATTCTCGTAAGAAATGAACGACCTCTAACGGGAGATGTTAAATGGGTGTAATCTAGCGTAGTATTGGTAACTGTAAATATCGTATATCGTTGGGAACGTGAGTAGAATTTCGCAAACTAACAGCTGATGACCTGAACCGATCACAATCAGACTTGATTGATCAATGAACACTCAACTACTTTAATGCTCTTAAACGGCGAAGGTAAATATAACATACTTTTTGTAGACGTACTACCTGATGATAGCAGTAAACTGGTCTTGTGAACGTCTTGTTTAACAGTAAGACATAAATTCAATAAAATTGGAATCGACTTTAACAACGTTTTCATTGAAGCGGCGTCTAGACACGAACAAGATGTTATACACGCGACTTCAGTGATGTTTACCCGGCCTCTGTAGGATTTTATACGATTGTAATATATTATGATTGATTTACTTTGATCCACACCACTCAGGAAATCTGACACTGCTCTTTGAAGACTAACTTTTATTTTATGTTTTTGGAACTATTACATAGTTTTAGGTTGTTCTTTTTAATTAGCATATACTATGTTTACTTATTGTGAAATTATTGAACAGTTGCATTGCATGCTTTTGATAGCCACTACCGTTTAACTTTTTATTCTACTAAAAATTTAAAAACCTTTTACCGTCCCAATTTATTGGCAAGAATGCAAAACCACACCTTTGGCAATAAACCTTTCTTTTATGTTAACGATTACCAACGATAGTGGGGACAGTCTAACCGGCGATGATAGAAAACCCATCATCAATATTGATCGTAGGAGTTGTATCTGCGGAACAGCTTCCAACTGTGCTAACAAATTTATCGTGATTTGCGATGTTATCTATTCATTATCTGTCAATTTTACTTTCAATGGACCGTTGAAATCGATATCTTTTGATGTACAATCAGCGTCATAATTAATCTCTGAGGTAAATACGACAAGCAAGTCAAGATTATAGGGGAAAAGAAAGGTATTTTTTATGAGAGAGGGTTTGTCCAGTAGTCTGGTTGTTTGCCCAGACAAGGAGACAGTAGACAACCCTGCAACATCCGAAGTATATTTATCCAATATATATTTGTGGCCGTAGGTAGGAGTAGTATAGGCATTATCTAATGTAAGTGATTTTGTCTACACACTCGTAAATATATCTCAAAAACCTCTTAGATATAACTTATATTTGACAATGATTGTACCTGCGCTTGTGCATTGATTTAACGTGTTTATGATGTCGGCCAGTTGTTTAGTGGTGTTATTGAAATTTTATCAGCTGTAGTATCTTGTTCGATTGATTTTAAACTGGTTATGAATGGTCTATTAGATTATTTAACTTAGATAACAGGCTAACCTAAATTCCCAATGTGTGTAGAATATTTAACATCATGTAACATGATTCTATTCTATCTCGCTTTCTAATGTTGTATTGTAACTTGCATTTCTGAAGATTCCGATCAGATGTGCTTTGACTATTATGAATCATTTCCAACCATGTAATTGTATTATTTCTGTTTTAAATTCGTTTCATATATATTTTTTCCGATATCAGATATTAATTGACAGTCTGTACAAGTACCTATATACAGTTTTCTTGTGTATCGTATATGTACAAAGAACTTCTAATACGTTCGTCTGTTGAGTCATTCCACGGCCTCTTTTGGAAATCTCATAGTACACTCAAGTTGTATAAATGAACTTCCGATCTGCTAACTGTAACGTCAATATGTATTCATTTTCACCGGACGTTCGAACAATGTGCGTTTTGTTGATCTAATTTTTGTAAGTCTCATCTGTGAACTTATGCTATGAACTATGAGTGAGACTACAAAAATTTTTGTTTCATCCTGTCATTTGACGACTGTTCTTATTCTGTGCGTTTTGTAGAATTTTTAAAAGATTCATAAAACTTTGATTTATTCAATCGAGTTTATCGTCAACTAACTAATAGGTATGTTGATTGATTTCTAATGTTAGTAGGCGGGACAATCAAAATATTTTAGCTAACGTACCTTGTACTATTTATGTATATTCTGTGCTAACATAAGTTTTCTGAAACATAAGAAACCCTTATTTAATTTTCACTATAATCAGTAAACTTTCATGTTATGCTTTCTACTAAAGCTTCAGGCTATACTTTTACGATTTTAATCACCTTCTTCGATTTATACATAAAATATGTATGTACATATTGATAAATCACGATTGGCCTTTGACTTTTCTTGTCTCTAATCTTATTCTGAACCATATCCTAGACCCAAGATTATCTAAAATCCAACTAGGTGAACAAGACAATGCTCTTAGCTGCATAGGTTAACGGACATTCGAAACGCGTTGGGAGAGCTTCGTTGCTCGGACGTTCCGGTCAGTGGGTTCGGATCCGGTGGATGCATTTGGTGTACTGCGGTTTGGCTGCTGCTGCTGAGGCTAATTAGGGTGGGAAAATTCACTGATGGATGTCGCAACTAAGTGTCATCTACTAACAACACATAGGATTTTCAACATCAACAAAATTTCAATTATAATCTCCGTTTCAAACATTATCAGCGGCGGGCATATTACTGGATTTTAGACTTGAAAATGGGCTACAACTTAACGATAACATAATAACAGCTCAGGCTGGTCTGTCTGTCTGACACTCATTGGACGTGTGACCCGCGTTTAGTAGCTTTCAGACTAGGTAAGGTACCTCTTCGCCATTTTGCCACATCAAATCGATAGTAATAATCTCGATAAATGCTAGGCTTACGTAGATACCGTGTGTGTCGTAATTGTATTGTTGTGGCAATACCCAAATTAACTTTAGCGTAGGATTTTGGTTGGACACATCGGTGTACCAAATTCGACTTTCGTCGTCTGGAGATTTTAGTGTTCAGTTTTTGGCATGTTATCATTGCATATCCCATTTGCCGTTAGTCTGTGCAGGGATTTGCTGCCTCTACCTGAGTTAACAATGTGTAATACTTTATTTTAATCTTGATTTTATTTTTATTTTGATGATAAATCTTCTATTTTAATTTTTCTGACAAAGTAGACTGAGAAAAATGAGACTGAGTCACAAACTATGGTTGCCTTTAACGAAATAAACCTATTTTGATTATCAAAACCGCTTTTGATTTTAACCTCTTATTTGGTAAAAACGTAATACCGGTTTTAATACCGGTATCCCGGTATTGGACTCCAATACCGGAAATCAAAACCGGTATTGAAGATCATCCGGTATTGCAAGCCCTAGTCTCATGATATCATCTTTATGTTAGAACAATGCAATCAATGGATCAAATGAAGATGCACCTACGTAATGTAGGTTTTATTTGCGCCTGTATGATGATTTGTTTACTGTAAACATTTTCGCAAATTATATTATCATTGTCTCGCTATTGTCAATTACGAGTAGCATTCAGTCTCGGACTTAGGTCTGTGCCACTCAGTGGTTGCGTAGAAAGTGCTAAGATGGAAAAAATATATAAACTCGAGGCTAGCGGTATCAAAATTGGTTTAGCGCTAAGTGCTTTGGTAATTATTATTTTGTGTGTGTGTTAAAGAGACGTGTTGTGTGAACTCTATCTATTGTTCTTCGTAATCCTTCGATGAACCGATTTGTCACTGTGTACAAACGATTGATAGTCTGTCACACTGTTTTGGCAATTATTATGAATTTTTTTAATTATTTTGAAGCCTCTCAAAATCTCTTATTTTCAAGATGGTCGGATGATCACTTCATTATTTTCTTTTGTATCGCTAATTTTAATAAGATTTAGGTAAATGTGACTGTTACATAGGTAATTAAATGGGTACAAATCATATTGTAGAGAACCCTTTACCGTAACATGCATGAGTCATATTGATACTTGTCGAGATATTCACTTCCTTATTCGCCGCTATACCAGTGTCTGTTTTTCCAAAACTTACAAGGGTCTTCAAGCACATAGGTACTAGACCCGTGTGCTCTATCTTAAATCTCATCTTTATTCACGATTCTGTGGAGTTGACGTCAATCGCCGGTGAATTTAATTCCTCTGACTCGGTTAGAAGCGGACCTCTGATCTGATCAGCGGACCTTGATTCTGAAACTATGAAACGAAAGATTCATATCTGCCCCGTAGTGGTTATAGTAAATCTAGCGTCATATGTTTTCGCTTGTAGTCGCTGCAGATCCTTCTCGATTTCGTCCTTCCAGTTTAATAGGTAGGTACGAGAATTGCCATTTGATATATTTTTGCGAAAAATAGGGTGCGTAATGGATCATCTCCCGCTTCCCTCAATGTAAGGGAAGACCTGCGGGGTTACTCTCACTTCTTGTAGCGATCCAGTTTAGGTTCCTAAACTGACAATTTGCTATAATGACGTCACACGTCATTGTAGCTAATAGCGATTCGCTTCAGATTAGGAACCTAAACTGGATCGCTATAAGAGGTGAGTGTAACCCCGCTGTACTCCAACATTTAAATAGATGACCAATATGACCATGAAGCCAGACCATAGGCGGGTAAACACAGTAAGCGGTTATCGGCGCCTAGAGACACCTAATCCACCAACAACTTCATTATCATCAGCCATATGGCTTCAATCCAACTGATACTTAGTTCGTTTATTTGATTTGATACATCCATAAGTTTTTAGTTTAGTGGCAGTTAGAAAATAATCGAGTATGTAAATGGAAGCACCGTAGCGAAAACAATTTTAAGGTAACTAATTGTCGGCTGTCCCCCTTTCACTGTTTTAAAAGACTTTTGTTCACATTTATTAGAGCGAGAACTTATCTCATTTACGCTTTTAGCACGTGGAAAATAGTTTTAATTGACTTAGGGTTAACTTGGAACATTGACGACTCTTCTACGATTTCATCCAATTATAAAGTGCGATGCGGTCATGCGTTCCAATTCCAATACGCGCCAATTGTTTGAGATTTGGTAGAATTCATTGTTGTTTCAAAACATACATGCATATTATTATTTATTATTCTTGTACTGGATTCATGATTTCATGTCTAGATATTCGTACCTATGCAAAAACTAAGACTCATTTTGCGCCATTGTTTATGTAATCCATGCGTGCTTTCGATAAAATTTATGAGCTATTATCGTTCACGAGTTTCATAAGCACCAACACTACTAACCTAGTCACCTGAAATTCTCAATTTGCCAATAAATCCACTCAATTACCGTCCAGGATTAATATAGCTGGAACCAGTTTTAAATTATCGGTTACACTTTCATTAGTCTCGGCGGAGACTTCGCTTGCACGCTCGGCGGTAGAAATGCGGCTTTTTGCAATTGCAGGAACTTCGCGGGTTTCATCACCGTTCATACTACTGTTATTCCGTCTCGCTACTACGTTTGCGGTGCGAAACTGAGAGTCATTTTAAACCATTCCACTTGCCATATATCATACTACAAAGCCATAAAGCCTAAATTCGATTGGAACGACTCGTGAACGCTTTTAAGATGTCACTTGTTTGATAAACGACGCTCATTTGTTTTGTTTCATTCATCAAAACGGAATGAAGCCATTTGCAGATGACTTGCTAATTGCTTGTGGTGTACAGTGTACGCCGTCTCCATCCAAATCAGGCATTGTAGATTTAACAATCGATTTGATTTTATACGTGGCCTTCATGGCCAGTGAGCCGTAACTTTCGACTAGAGTTTAAACCACAATTTGTTCAATGTTATTTTTTATTGTTCACAGGTTCGACGATCGCTCAAATTGCGGGGCAGACGCAAGGAAAAGGAGAAACTACCCTCGGGCATCACAGCTGACTACACGGCCTCGCTGTTCGCCCATCTCGAACAAGACTCCAATTATTCTAACTACCCACTCATACCTACCTCGGGATCTAACTCCAATCTCAGCGATGAAAATAACCATTTATCTCCAGGATACCCTACCACCCACAGTTGGAGTAAAAGAGAAGGAGTGCTTCAGTCAGATAGTTCAGAAACGTCTCTAAATTCGTTGAATAATCCAAATAATGCGAACACCAGTCCTCGACAACCTCCAAATCTACCTCCAGTACCACCGCGACCACCAAAACGAGGGATTCTCAAAGGTCCTCGATTAAGCAATACTAGTTCTAATTCCTTAGAGAGCAACAATGTTCAAATTATCGATACAGTGGATTATGTAAACGGCCAGGATCCTAATGTACTAGCGCGGAACACGCAGCAGAATGAACTTATTTCTTACGGCATCCCTCCATCGAAAAGCACATCCTCGAGTGATGATATGCAACTGCTACAGAACTTCACCAAAAAAGTAATTCATAGCCCTGTAGAGAATCAATACAAAAACGCTAATAATCCATCAATCGTTACACAGGACGTAGATGAAGCACCTAAAACAAATGGAAACAGTTATCTGGGAGTCACATCGACATCTCCAAGTGTAGATTCCTTAACTGATACTACGACGAACTCTTCGTTCGCTACTCCCCCATTTTCTACCTCACCAGTTGGGGAGTCTCAAGGGTTCCACCGATGGTCCAGAACAAGTAATTTCGAAGATGTTTACTTACCTCTTCCACCATTTACTCCTCTAGTATTACCTAAACCCAGGACTCTAACTATTCAGAGACAGAAAGCTCCAAGAAATGATTTCGGGTTTAGTCTTCGTCGAGCAGTTGTGCAAGAGAGAATATTCATTGGAGATGTCAAGGAATTGAATGGTCATGAAGAAAATGGCTTAACGAATGGTGATAGCAAGTGCAACGGAAATCTGACTGCCAATTTGGTCAGCAAGTTGACGCATAAAGCGGTAATATTGGCAGAACCAGGCTCGTATCCTGGAGCTAGTGAAACGGGCTTGCTTCCTGGAGATAGACTTATTGAAGTTAATGGAGTTAGTGTCGAAGGGAAGAGCAGAGAAGAAGTTATTGATTTAATAAAAGGAAGTCAGGATTATGTTACTGTGAAGGTGAGTGATTATGCCCCTTATGTTACATGTAATTTTGTACATTTCGTCAAGATTGAATTAGAATTGCAAGCCAACGATAAATTATGATTATGAACAAAACGTTGAAACGAGCCGCCAACCGTTACAGACAGTTAGAAGGTAATTTTAAAGTAGAATGATGTGGCATCTTAGCCGAGGGATAATTAAATAACCATTTATTTCGTTTAAAAGTTCACCTTATTTATCTGCATAAATTTTTACAGTTAATCATAACATGAAAGCTGTTGATTCGGAAGGTTTAATTACATCCAAGACAGAAAGTATTGGAACGCTTTGGAATCTAAAGCCAATATTTACTTTGGGTCGCTGAGTCAGGAACCGAACGCTTCTTGCCATAAGTACGCTAATAATATGGTCCTCAATGCTCAGTGAAGTATGGACCGCCTAGATATAATTTTCAATGCCTCTTCGTCGCCAGTAATAAATATTAACAATTTCATGAATATTTAAAAAAAAACATAGTTTTTGTCGTAACCTTTACAGCAATTTGAAGACTACCTACTATGTTTTGAAAACTATGCAATCATTTCGCGAGGTTTCAATAACCTTAGCTTTCTTGCTGTACCCAAGAACAATCATCAGAGCAGAGGACTGAATCTATGCAAAGGCGCCTCCCTTCTGAATGGTCTAAGCCCTTCGGTTTTTTGGAAAGTCTGCGATTGTAATAAATTAACATTATAGGCGTAGAAATCTGGCAAAAGTATTAAAATTCCTATTTGTTACGTTACTGATTGTTTATTAAACAGGCGTATAGTATACGCCTAAGCGAAACTTTCTCCAATGTCAGTGGTTTACGACCAAACGCAGCTTTCATGTTATTGTGCTTGCTTTATTTAGGTTTGGTGACCGCGATTGTACAGTCATTGAATTAGAATTTCAAGGAGAATAAAACTGTTACTCGTATAGGTGTCATATTTAAAGCTGAAACTTACAGCAGAGGTATCATGTTTAGACTTATTGGAATGGTCTCATTGAATATGTCGGGGAGTTTTAAATATAATAAAAGTGTTTGTTTTAAAACGAAGTTTAAGAAAGCTTATATTTTTTTTAAACGACCGGGATTTGTATCTTTGACCTCGCCATTCCGTGGCATGCTTTATTGCAACAGAGCTACCGTGACTCGTATTCGGGTCGTTGTCTTTCTCCATATTTGTATTAGGGACGGTAGCGACATCTTTCGACTTTAGATTTCCCTAACCTGACCCCTCTATGTGCAGGTGCAACCCATAGCCGAGCTGTGCGAGTTGTCCCGGCGGCGCGCGGCTGACGGCGGCGGCGACGTGCACCTCGCCGACAGCAACGTGCGAGGCGGCACGCTCAGCCGTTCGGGCAGCCGCAGGTTCACCACCACGCAGGTATGTGGAGGATTGTGACCTTATATGACATGTCGATAAGGGCGGTTTTCAATCGTGCCGGCGCTTATTCATGAGCTGGCGCAAAAACAGTAGGACTAACTTTTGTGAGCTGGTAATTTTCATCTGAGCCCATTCGTGCCTCGGAAAGCAAGTCAAGCAGTTGGTTCCGGTGTTGCTGTCTTAGAATCTAAACTGACTACTATCTAAAGTTCAGATAGTAGTCAGTCCATGCCAGAAGCCTAAGGGCGGGCTGAACAACTCTGACAATTGAATTGGTCGCTAAACCGCACGAGAAGAATGCGCATGGGGTGCATTGTGACCTTTTAGGACCATCGGACAAGGGCGGTTTTCAATTGAGCCCGGAGGCACCACCGACCGACATTCTCATACAAATTCTATTGCTCGCATCGAGCTCGATCTTGATTCGATGACAATGGTGTTTCACGCTAGTTCCATGATGGGTCTGCTGACTATTGGGTCAGCATCAATTCGAATAGTCGAGTCACATCAAATCAAATTCTGTACCATGTTGTCTCAATATTCTCAACAGCATACCAATTAGATAATTCAGTAACCGGTTGTTAACCTTTCGCCGACATATCTCAATGACACTGTGTCACAACCGGCCCGCTAACCACTTGTGGCCGCCGTCAATTGACGAGGGCCATTGTTTTGACGTGGACCAGCCAGTCGTAACCTGATAGTGGGATCGATGTGGTGGTCCAGCTAGACAGCTTAACCGCAAGGGTGTATCAGCGGCATGGTGTTTCTTGGTGCAATTATCAGAAATTACAGTTCCCAGGCAGCACCAAAAGTTGCCCCAAAGTTATCATTTCAAAGTTCACTGTACAACGAGTGGTTGTAGATTTTGTTTACAATTTAGTCGCCATTTTTGGTCAACTTAGCTGTCGGAGTCTGTACAAATATTCAAAGAGCAGCGACGTTTCGCATGTCATACACTAGGGATGACTTTGTCACAAAGTAAATTCTATTAGAATCGTAAAAGATCCTTCTGATTCCAATTACAAGTCCATACACACATTGGTTCGCACCCTCGTCAGCTTGTAATAGATACAATAATATCACGAATTTAATCAACATATGCCGGCTGGACCATCTGAGGAGGACTCCTCGGTCTACCTTTCCCACAACATTCGCTCTATTTCTTCGTGACTCTTTCATACATTCGCTCGATTTTATATAATTATATATACTCGACTCTTTCTACTGTACAGAAGATCGAATTTCCCAGCTACATGCGTTCTCTGCTTCCATGCAAATGGAACTGCGGTCATTGACTAGTTAGCTGTTAATGAACAATCTTATTTAGGTTAATTTAAGCATCCGGCAGAAGTCGGCCACATATTTATATTTACATTTTCACTCGTTTTATGGCGAACTTTATTTTCTGCGTTAGGAGAAATGCCTTTGATAAGAGCTTGCCATCTCGTTCTCCATCCATAATTCTTTTAAATCATCAAAAATCCTTGTCGGACCATTGATAATCATAGTAGGTAACATAAAAGCTAACTTACACAGGCACAATTCTGACCCCGGCGCCAGACAGTCAAAAACTTTGTCATAGACGCTCAAGTTCGATGATCATTGACGGTTTTTTATGACGTCGTAGTTATAGATTCTGTACAAAGCATTCAACGGTAGGTAAATGTTTGCAAAGACGTTCACATCTCTGGCTGGCGCTGGCCTCACAATATGTTTGGCGACTAATCACTTCCCTAAAAAGTGGTATCTTATTGGGACTCTAAGCGAAGACATCGCATTATTCCTAAATTACTATCAAACAACAATTTCGCACACATGAAATCCCAGACCCCTAGCGGCTTCGTGTACATTGAAGTGAAAACTAAGACATATTGACCCTCTAGCGAATGATTAGCGACCCCACTAATACCGACGCCATGGATAACAATGAGTCATGCGAGTGGGGAGGCTGATTGAATGGAGTCGGCAGCGTGCCCCATTTTTCCTATTAAAGAAATTGTCGCCGCACGTATAGTGCTTCTGTTTTATTTCGGTTCGATGGTCAGGATTTAGTGCGGTAGTTTATCAATTTGGGGGTAGTTTTCTTTAGAGGGGCGAGACGTTTTGATGATTTTCGTATAGTCGACAGCACTAGTGTAACAGAGTATTTTATGCGGCAGTATTAGGTACAGCCTATGAAGGTCTCTATTAGGTTGATGTGTTATTGTTTTGGTATGAGTAAATATCGTATTTTTGACTCCCTTATACCGTCCTGATTTCAATTCTTTTCCTTACATCGAGGGTTTATCTCGGGTTAACTTTAGCCCTCGTGCAATTGGCCCTAAATAAGACAAAGTAAATTGAAGTTCCGGCAAATATTAGTTTCCATTGTAACGATCCGACCAAACTTGGAATAAATATTATGCGATTTGTAAGAGCTTAGGTACAGCCGCAGAATAAAATAATAGTAGGTACTCTAAGCTCTTTTGTCATTTGACTGTAAGCCCTAGCCTAGGTACCTCGTTAGCTCATAACAGTTGGTTCCTGCGTGCTAGACTCTATTGAATGCGGCCCACTCCAGCAGGGGTGGCGCACGCGGGCACGCTCCTGCGACACAATGTTGAGCACCCCTGTCAAGTTAAGGGTGTCTTTGATGTGGTTGTTTAACGAGTCTGTTTTAGATAGCTTGCTATTACATATACGCCATAAAGATAAAAAATATAATACAGATCTAGACATCTAGTCGTATAACAAAAGTTTAGGTACTGAACCCTGCTTTCGGCTTATATAGGTACCCTTTCCGTCATAGCCAGTGTACGGTATAGTAGATTATTAATAATACGTAATTACGGAGCTACTTATAGTAAAGACAGTACTGCAAAATGCAAATAATTCAAAAAAACATCATTCATATTTAGTGACTTGACGTGGTCAAAGGTGAGTTGTATCAAATTTATTTTTGCCAAAGGTCGTCAAAGTTCTAAATACCTATGTACTTACCTATATTACAGCTAACGTTTTCATATGCCGTTAAGTTAACGACCGTACCAGATAATGTCGTAAAGCATGTCTGACTTAACTACAATGTAATACGTGCAATAGTTATATATGTAACAGAGGCTCATAACGGGCTATAGAGGTCGCAAACAAACCATTGGTGCGGGATTTGACAAAGCCTAACTAGGGCTGCTTTTATCACCTTCACACAGCGGTAACATAACATTTTGCGCATTGCAAGTATTTAGCCGAATATTGTCGCAGTCGAGCAAAATCAGTCCCAGGTGCTAGTTCGGGCAGCGAACCGAGATAGGCCGTCTAGACAGCCCGCCCCCTGTAAATTACCTCCGCCCCTTCACCTTGGGGGTCGTTATTCGCCGGTTGGAAATGTATTTACGCGAATACCACGTAAATCCGTTACATAATTTTAAATTATGGAATTTTATCGTACGAGGACTGTTCACCTTTTTGCAGTTTTATTTGCCACATGGTAATTAGTGTTCTCTCTCGGAGATCAGAGTGGTACCCTAGGGATGGTATAAGAAGTAAAAGGCGACAAAGGAAACGCTGGGAAGAGTTGCTGTACCTAGGGGGTGACCGCGACTTCAATCGTTTTCGTTTTCATTTTGACACTTGAACGATATACATTGCTGCGTTTCGTTGTCGTTTGTTAAAACATAGCAGCAATGTATAGCGTCCATGTGTCAAATTGAAAGCGATTACGATAACGGTGGAAGTCGTGGTCACTCCACAGAATGGACAAAATATAGCGAGAGACAGAGCTATGGATATCTTTATAGGAAACATTTGTCGAAAAGCAAGCTATTGCTGGGAAATAACTGATAGTCAACGTTATAGTTACGTGTATTGTTTCCATAACAAATGTACATTGTTTAAACGGCAATGAAGGTTAATTTTTTTTTATTAATTACAAGGTGTTACTAAATAATATTATAACATGGTGCAACGGCTTTCCTATACCGTATAGAGTGGTCAGTACTCATTAGTATTTTTGTTCTAAGACTGTATTTTTCCTTGTTACAAAATGACAACCGGTAGTGGATATATTGTACTTAGGTATTAGGGTTAGTTTATTAATAACTTTGCAATTACTTCCTTCCTTGACCATACACATATTGACATATTTACTAAACGTTTATATATATATATGTACTTATACAAAATGCATGTACAGCCGAGAGCAGATCAATGGTAACACTTTTTACCTTTGACAGTTCTTATTATTTGCGTCGTAAGACTTGAAATCGTACTGCAAGTGTTACCATTGATCTGTTGTCGACTGTACATATTGCCAACTGTTCTATCTAAAGCAAGTATACTATACCTGGAACTTTAAAAATATGTTTATCCATAATTACTCCAGGACTTAGAAAACAAGAAATAAAAATTTACGGAAATGTTTTATTCACGTTTTCAATATCATAATTTCTTCCAGCCACTCATACTTTGTATGTAACTTTTTATACACGTAAAAACTATTTAAAATAAATCTTGCACTGCTAGCAGTCTATATGACTTATTAAAGCTACCATGGAGTCGCCGATGACGTCAAAAGTTATCACAATGCAAGTTGAAATCTGATGGAAATTCAAAGCTATTGTAAATTAGGATAGAATGTATAGTTTCCGCTAATAAAAACAACAAAAGAAGTAGTTGTATAATTAAGAATCTATAAGCTTGTTCTCCCCTTCATTGATTTTTACTTGGATTATAAGGTTTTTAGTAAAATAACTTATATTATAATTGTAAAGATATATTTATTGGAAAGAGCTAAGCTTGGCGTTTCTCTGGTGGATAGAATAATAAATAAGTTTACCCGTCAGAGAACAAATGGAAGTAGGCTGGTTACATCTGTCGTAGAACCGATAACCGATGGGTAGACGAATTCTCGAACGGAGGCTATGAACGGGGCGCCCGCGATCAGATGGAGGAATTACCTACGCAAGGCATGGACTGGATGTGAAAAACCGAGAATCGTCTTGGGAGAGGCCTACGTCCAGCAGTGGATTGATATGGGCTGATAATGAATTTATTGCCATATAACTTGATTAGCGTATTCAGAGTTTTATTATAGAAAAAGCTGTCTATCGTGTCCGTCAAATCGATTCATTCCCGTAACCTCGCGTTCCCGTAAGCGCAACTCTCTTTACGTCGCTTTCCCATTACCGCAACTCTCTTTACGTCAACTCTCGCTACGTGGAGTCTCTCTATATCAACTTCAATTGTGATACAGTTAGCAAAAGAAGGGAATCTTTCACGAAACGTGAATTATGAATTGAATTATTGTAATTAGAGTATCGTATTATTACGATACTTCAATACTCATTATTCTTGATATTATTATTGCCTAAACGCAACTGCCAACTGTCACACATACGTATATCGCGTAAGAGTCAGGGCACCTCGCTTATATAGGCGATTAAATTCATGTGTGGCACTGTGGAATCGCCACAATAACTACAGTAAAACTTATTCCAAAAAAGCTACATGCTAGAGGCGGCATTTGCTCTTTTGTGTTTTTTTTTGCAGAAACCAGATTTATTTGTTCTTAATTTACAGTATATTTTGATTACCAATATAAATCAGTGGGACTATTCCGGTTCTCAAAACGATCAAAATGATGAAGGCGTGCCTGACAGAAACAATAGCGACGTCTCTGTTTAGCACACCATCGTATACCGCAGCCCAAATCAAGTGTCTTATTTTGTAAACAAATATGATCGTCTAATTACCTGTTGTGATGTAACACTGAAGGAACTGATAGATTGAACCTGTTCATCATTGTGAAAATAAAGTAATCCGATCTAATAATTTTAAAAACTATGCAATAATTACAGAACAGCTTAAAATGTTAGTAGTGGATGATAGTTTTTGTTTACAAAATAAGATACTTGATTTGAGCTCCAGTTTATATGATTTCATCGTTAAGAGAACGGTAATAGGCAGGTTTCTTTGTGCATTGCGATAACCACTCATGCATGGTGTGGCGAGAGCTTTCGGTACCTAATAACAACACTTATCACTCTCACATTTTGTTGTCAAAGTTCTGCATCTCATACTTAGCTATGACGTTGCAAACTTCCATTTTCACTTTAGGAATCAAGTTAGGTTGCAACTTTTTAACACTAGCCGCCATACTTCTGAAGAACACGTCTATTTCATTCGTGTTCTCTTTGAGAACCTTCTCTATGAGTTTGTCGATGGTCTGTGACCTCTGTTCGGGTGTCTTTTTGTCTTCTACGTAGTGCACAATTTTTGGTCCGTTCATTACTATGGGTTTTGGTAGTATTTTTATCGGTGGTACATTTCTAGGTATTGGGATTGATCTCTTTCTGCCTGGTTTTCTAGCTATCTTTTTTGGTTCGTTGTTTTTTACGTCATTTGACACTATTTTGATCACCGGCTCGAATTGCTTCTGCTCCATAGGCCCGTCCACCACTGTGAACTGAAATGAGATAACAAATAAATATATAAGATGGAAACGATAGATCTGATCTCACTCGATAACTCTGCAACGATATTGTAAATAGTATTATTTATATTGAAAGTGTGTAACTATTAATTTGATATTAATTTAATCTGAAAACGAATAAGTCTATTTTGATTTTTACTACATTTGAGAACATTATGACTAACATAGATCCGACCATAATCCACCACGCGAGCCTAGTGCGTATCGGTGGACCATATGACTACGTTTTTATACCTCAGACATGCAGGTTTCCTCACAATACCTTCACTGTTTTGAGAGCATTTGGTACATGTAAAATTTCCTTAAAAACCGAAGATTACTCAATGGTACATGGCTGACCAGAGATCGAATCTGGGACCTCCATATATCGTGAGTCTAATATCCCAACAAATGTGTACTTACATCATCATCATCAGTCTATTTATATTGCCCCACTGCTCGGGCACAGACCTTCCCTTACACAAAGGAAGCTTACATAATCTTTTCTAATTTTCCAAAAAGTATACTACATAAACTCACACCTGTTTCCGATAGAGGTAGGCAGAGACGACAGTATTCCATCTGCCGCGATACTAATACCTCTCCTAAACTCATTGTATATTGCTTCCTTCCTCTTATATAAGATATGCAGCAAATCGGCTTTTCGCTACTACCTTCTTTCCAAAAAAACAACAACACCAAAGTGTTAAATATACTGACCTCATAATACTCCTGGGTATCAGTAATAACCTCCTGCTCTGACTCCACAACGGTTTCGTCTTGACTGTCCCCCTCCACAGTGTCAGCCATTATGTTCAGGAACTGCAGCTTATTGAAGATTTCTGCCTTGGTCTTATGCACGGAGCCCATTCTTATACTCCTCATGTAACTATCGCGGAGACCTCGCCATCTTTTCTTGCATTCATCAACTAGAATTTAAAAAAATAATTATTCATACTAAAATTATTTTGCATCGTCCACTGTGTTGCTAGTCTGAGATTCAAAGACAATTTTGAGCACGACCTGAGTCTGATCTCACTCTTATGACTGACATAATATAATTTTGAACTGTCAAAAGCTTAGCGTGAGCGTGGTCTCACAAAGTTGAGAGAGCAAGCTCACGCCCCTCCTCTCCACGCCTCTCCGACTCAAAACTGTGACATTTGTGAGAGTGGGCTAACTTTGAGTCTGAGCTTCTGAACTAAGGAAGACTAAGGCCAAAATTCAAACAGTTTTGAGTCAAATCAAAACTGTTTGAATCTTGGCCTTAATCTTCCCTAGTTTTGGCTGCACTCTTTCTTGTGATTGTGTACTTATGTCTGTTTCATCAAAAAGTCTTAGCAATTTTTCCCCCGGGTTTGTTCAGGTCATCGACTAAAACCACTAGTTTTCACTTTTCACCCAATATTGGAGATCATATTTCAATTTCACTTATTCCGGTGATAGAAAATACGAGGCTGAATGCTGATGGCTGGCATATAGTAAATCACCAGTCTATGGCCAATAGTCATATACAATTTTGAGCACAAACTCAGTGTTAGATTGCCGGTTGCCCTAAACGACTGTCAAAATTGTATGAAAATTGAACTCTCAGCCTATGAATTTACATTGGACCTTAATCATGGGCCAAATTCCTTCTATATATAGTATCTAATTATCTGTCAGCATAGGGAACTAATCCATAATTAAATAAATAGGTCGCATTTATTTACATTAACCAAATAAATAAAGTAACATACAATCAACATACATGTGTGCATTGTTATTATCAATCAGCTGATTTGTTTGACATACTTTGACTACTGCATAGCGCTGTACAAATTAGTACCTACAAAAATAGATTGCAAATTATGTTGAGCACTCAATTTAGAAACAAGTTTAGATATTGTAAAGATACAAAAACTTTTGAATTGTTTTGAAAGCTGAACATTAGGATCCTGCAGTCGTACACTGCAGCATGATATTTCTTTGCGCTAACCAATACGATAACATGATCATGAATGAAAGCAACTCACCTGGTTTTGTCAAAGCTTGACCGATTTGATTCCATCTATGTTCCCTCGCTAGTATGTTCTTCCTTGAAGGATCTTGCACATCATACAAATACGTATGCGGTTCCACCAGTTCAATTAATTTTTCTTCCTCTTCAGTAGTCCAACCAACGGCGTTCAATGGCATTTCCTTCCAATGTTCTTATTCGCCTGCGTCAAAACAAAATGTCTGTCCGCCTTCGCCACCTATCACAACGACGGAAATAGACGCCGCTGCGCAGCACGACGTCACGACATTCCTTCGCTCTGATTGGTTGTTAAAAAATGACGTTTCCATTTCAGTTTCCCTTCCACGCCCTCTGTCTGCGAGTAGAAGTACCACTACCTGGAGGACTTGACTTCGTCCATTACCTACGGTTTTGTTTCGGCTATTCGGTACTAGATGGCGCGACTCTTATGCTAGTACTACTATAATTCCGCAAGATGGTGCTATGCTTCTTTCAAAGTATGCTGCAATAGGTACTTTGCATTGTCACTAGATGGCGCTTTAAAAAAAACGTGCTCGAATTTTTCAACGACTCCAAAAAAAAGGAAATCTATGAATATTTTTGAATCCAGCAAATACAAGAGCAAAAAACGTTGAGATTTAAATAATATATAGTTGCGATGCGTTCTTCTTCAGGGACTTGCTTGGTAGATTAGGTACGACTTCTGTTAAGATTTGTATAGGCTGTGCCGATTGTACCAGATAGTGTCTTGTGAAACGATAAAGCCACCAAGCTTGCCTTATCATGTTAGTTAAGCGGTATCAAAGCTCTGCAAAGTAAGCTTAGATGAACCATCCTGTTAGGTCTGTCTGATAAGATAACCTAAATATCTTGCATTCCTCTTCCATTATTGCAGCCTCTCAGTGACTTCAGAACTTAATATCTACCAGAATTCGAAAAGATTTATTTCCAATCAATATAGTCAGTCGGTAAGACAACATTTTTATTAGAGTAGGTACATACCTAAGTAAGAAATAAAAAAATGATGCACTATTAATATTTTGGCGGTCTTATCGCTGATAGCTATTATAATTTATAGAATTTATTAGAATGTATATTTAAAAGATAAATAATGTTATTTTAAACAGAACCCCCAGTAATCTATAGTAAATCTTCAAAGGGAAGATCCGAATGCGATGCGCGCGCACGTTTGTTTGTACTAATTAGTGTGGACTGTGGATATAATTTATTTATTTATAGATTTAATCCGACGCTCGGCTGGGAACCGTTTTGTTTTATGTTGTTTGGTGTATACTGAGTCTTAGATTAATAATACTATTAAAAATACTGTAGATATACAGTGCACTGGAAAAACGCTTTTATAACAAGTTGCCATAAAGCGTCATGACGTTGACAACCAGGAAACTTAAAAATTTCACTAAAGGAGCTCTTCTAATAATTTTAATAACATTGATAGCGTAACATAGCTACGGTAGTGTCTAAAACAATTGGTTTCCATTCATTCATACGGAACGTTGCAATGGGGCGTCCAATAGACTGTATATCCGCTTTATACAATGCCCAACGAAAATTAGAAAGAGGAGAGATGGAATGGATATGTGATCGAAGTATATAACTTTATGTATGTTACTGTGACGGCTCGGCTGTATGGCCAGTGATGCTGCCAACAGATGATTGTTGTATTTATTTAGGTTGAACCCAAGGAATTTTATGTAGTATTTGATGAATAAATAAACATTTTATTTATCCATCAAAATGATTAGACACCAAAAAAATATACGAATAAGTACAGCTAACAGCAGTAGACTTTGGACCGTTCTTATTATTAAAAAAAAAAGATATATATTGACATTGACACAAAATAATGAAATCAAATCAAATATTTTTATTGCATATAAAATGTAATACATAATAATGAATAAAATCTATTTCATGCACTAGGCAGCAGGCTCGGCATAGTGCTGGTAGGACACGCAGCGCTGATTTTCAGCCTGTCCTTACACAATATTATGACAGTCTTTTGTGATAGTGTATGCTTATTATATGAACAATACTTCTTGAAAATAGTTATACATTTTTTTCAATATATTAAATACTAACATTTGTTTCAAGAATGTGGAAACGATAGCATCCGTACTAGTTTAAAAAACTGTATGACGGATACTGACGCCTTCCATCGGAATATGTAATTTTAATCGTTTATGCCAATATTGCCAATAAATTTAATCTAAGTAAAAACTATCTATATTCTTAACAGTGTTTTTAAGAGACCAAAATACCAAGTTATATATTTAGTAGGCGAGGTACTCCAAAAAGAACTCTTCACCTCTGTAGAGCTCAGTAGCTCCCTTTGAAAAGTGTATTTCGCATAGCTTTTCAAAGTATATTCCAATTTTTAATTAAATATTCGATTTAATGTATTTGACAACACCTAAAAACTTAAAAAGTATTAACATCCTAAAAGAAAAATACCATTTCAAGATTTTGTCTCTCTGAATTTATCAACGAAAAAATTCTACGTAACGCACACACCACGACATATATATATTTTTAAACACACAAACACACACCCTCACACACATATATATATACAATAAATAGTATATAATACATAGACCCCCCCCCCCCCCCCCCTACATTCCCACTTCTAGCTGTTATTAATTAATCATTGTAATAAAATATGAAGTCTGTTTTGGCATACATAATTATTAATCTAAAATTGTTAAACTACATTTAAGACTGTTTGATTTCTGATAAATAAAAATAAAAGTAAGTAACGTAGAATTTTTTCGTGGTTAAATTCCGAGAAAAAAAAATGTTTTCTGTAAAATTAGTCAGTAGTTTATTGTGTATATGTTATTAGTGTATTCACAACCGTGTCACTATCAACTTATCAGCCCGGGAAAATATAATATTATTATCGCCTAAAACAAACATAACGTAATGACAGCCGTACTTTATGTAACATCAGTGCTTTAACATCGTCAACGCAGGTCATTTACATGTATGAGGATCATTGCATAACTTCTGAGGCTTCAGTTCGGCCCCCTTACCATGAACTCTTATAGCAGGATTATTTCCATAATACTTTATTATTTCATACCATGACGTCCTTAATAAGCTTACTTTAAAGTCGGCATGGTACTAAATAACAAAGTATTATTGAAGTAATCCTGCTATAACAGTTCATGGTAAGGGGGCTGTCCTTTATTGGGCTTACTCAATTTTGATTACAAGAAAGAAAGAATAAGAAATAAACCAGGAGATGCATAGATTACAATGCATTATAAATTTTTGAAATAAATAAATGGAAATGAATCATTCTATTTAGATAAATCGACTTTCAATTAAAAACAAACAACTAATAATTCCAATCTCTGTCATCATTTTGAGAGCATCCCGCTCCTCCGAAATACAAAGGTAGCCTAATTAAAACGAGCGACTTAAGAATTGAATCAAATCTGGTATAATCCGTATCATCGTCTAATGTCCAAAATCCCAATCACCATGCCACAGAGATCTAGCGTAACTAGGACTATAAAATTATTATATTTTTTAAATGACATGTATATCGCTATCATCCTGTCTATTCAAATATTTATGTACCTATTGCTATTATTACATATCTCCTTAAATGCCATCTATCACCCGTCTGTCTACTAGCTCTACGTAATTCGTAGCACCGCGTAGACACTAGACAAGACAAACCGTCAAACTCTAAGCGCTGCTGTAAACAGTTAAAATCCGCGCCGCGAAGGTTGCGCACGCGCACCACGAACGTGTCGGGTGATATCGAGCGCATTCGATAATTTGAATTTAAAATTTGACAGTTGGAACATATTTAAACTTTGGTATTGTTTTGTTTTAATTGTGATTCGTGAAGTGACTGTGTTTCGGACCTATTTAAATAAATAAATAAAGCTTTGAGAAGTGTTTACGACGTATTCGGTGCAGATCGCCATATCAAACTATGTCAAGTTTTGACAACACGTAGAGTTGTCAGCTACATTGATAGATGACAATTTCTGCATGGTTGGGTAACATAACGGCGAAGTGTGACGACAACTGTCATATGACAGTTTCTTGACAGCTCTATGCTCTCGATTGTTATGTCAAGCGGCGCTTACACAAATGCGTTTTGACATTGTAATTAATTTTATTCGCCGCCTGCTTGGCTAATTGATTAGGAAACAAACGGGTCTGGTGAAGATAAGAACTGGATGTTGTTCTGGTTGTCACTCTGCGATCGCTGTGTACATTCTATTCCAGTTTGTTGACAAACATTATATCTACTAAAAAGGGATTTTTACAGCTCTAGATTCTTTTATACTGAGTTCCCAAGGTTCAGTAGCGTTTTAACGATCTTGTACAGCCATATGAATCCTAATGTTGTTCGATATGATCTTTCTACCTTCGACTAGTACTTAGCCTACCTAGGAACTTGTTCTACTCTAACCTTTAATAAAATGAAATTAATTATCTGTCATGTAGGTACTCTTTTACTGTGTATATTAACTATTTCTTTTTTGGCAACATGTCTATTTATTTCCCATGTAGTTTACTTTGTTTATCGTAAATATTTTTCCTCTTTCTTGTCTCTTTTAACTCTTGTTTCTTTTACTCAATTTTTACGATGTCGTGCCTTTGCTATGTATGACTGATTCTCTTTTTGAAAATGTTCTAAATATCCGTTATATTTGCGACTATTTCTTAAAGTTTCACGCTACCGTGAATGTCATCTGTTAGCTAGTTATCCTGTAGATTGCTAGATTAAAACATTTCCCTTCATATGGATGTTTAAATATTTTAAAATACAAAATGTATTTTGTATTTTTTTAGTAGATAAGACCGCCAATTGTAATATTAACGATATTAGCCTATTTCTTTTGTGTAATTCTTTTCTTTTTTGCAATAAAGAATATTTATCTTATTTTATCTTAATGGCTGCCACAATATTAACATCTCCAATAAGCTAAAATTTCGCCCCATACGAGTATAAATTGATTTTGATCTGTTCAATTTCCGTCTTTGTCCATTTCAAGTACTCTTTGATTCCTTGGTACTCCAAACACTGGCTTCCCAGGCCACGCTATCGCTAGTTAGCGCTAGTCCATCCTTCACCATTAACTTGACACCGTATATTTATGTCATCAAGCAACTGGGCGCAAAAAGGCAATTAATGGAGAGCACCTCCGTCTCGGTATCTCCAGAACGTAACTGTGAGTCTATAAAAGGCTATGGGATTAACTGATGTGGCTCGTGCCAGTGACTATTTTGGTATCTGGATGGATTCCATACCGTCCTCATACGAAAATGGAATGTTATGTTTCAGTATGTTGATTGGAAATGCAACTTATCGATCGTGGAAGTTATGCGTCTATTGAGTTGTAGCGGATAATGGCGGAGAATTAATTGGAGCAAATTATTGTACACGTTTTAGCTTCCTTGTTTAGTTGTGACGTGTTTATTGATTTTTGTTTAGTTCAGCAGGTGATGGTCTAGTTATCTTTGCTTAATTTAAATTAAAGAGTGGACGCTGTGAAGTGGGTGTATTGCTTGGTACTCTGCCTTTCTTGTATAGAATTATGTATATCTAAGATTTTAACACATTCAGATTTTACACGATACGGGATAAGTTGTAAGGGTTTTGTGTATGTTGGTTTCCTGGCAACTGTATCAGACTTTTTATATACCATTTGTATCATACATAACTCCTGGAATCTGTCTTGGAAATAGAAACTATATATGACTTTATATTTTGAGACAATACGCTCACATATCTGTTTAAAGAGCATAAAGGTCAGAGGCCACTCCATTTAGAGGTTTTCGAGTTCAACGGTACCTATATTAGAAAGAGCGGTATTCTCGTAATGTTTACTCAACAATTTCACTGCACTCGAGGTCTGCCCACGCTACTGAGAGCAGCTGGGAGAACTCTGCTGATATGTCAATATTGCTGAAGACACGTCAATATGCATCAGATAAGTGCTATTATGTATATGTCTGCGTTATTTATTGGTTCTCATTAAATACGAGTATGCAGCTTGCTATGATAAAGGGAATAGTTAGGTATCTTGCTATTATCCGAATACCGAAATGCTTCTTCAAATATAAGTATTGTATGTGGGTTCGGTCTATTTGTGACCTTCGTCTTCATGGCTTTTGTTGATGTCTGATGTCTCTTTAGATATTATGTCTTGATCACTAAGATTTAGGATACATTTTAGGCCCATAAAAATTTGGTTTATTGTTTTTGAAATAATTCACTTGTGTTTATTGTATTTGTAGCTAGGAAATGATTAGCAAATGCTTCAACTGTAATAGTTCCATTATCCTAATCATTATTCCAAATACTTCGCATTTGGACGCTTGGTGATGCTTCCTTTCCTTATTTCTTCTGTGTATTAAATTTTCGACGTTTATATATCCTGTGTTATGCCATTTTGTCATTTTCTGTGACACTTGGACCACCAATTAGTCTTATATGCATCGTCACGAATCGCATCGTTTGGCCCGATGATGTATGCTTCTGTTATGACTTCATAACTCTGTGTTTATGTCTCCGTGATAAATACTTGGTTTAGTTTTAATTAATGAGCTACAAATGTAACTTATGTCCTTTGCTATGCTATAAGTTGTGAAGTAGTTACTATATCTTTCTTCTTGAGTGACTCTACATTCCTAAGAAACATAGTGTTTGTTGTTGACGATTCTCGGATGTTTCCAACCAGCCCCTGCTAGTTACCTTGCGTAGGACATCCCTCCTTCGGAACGTCCCACACTATGTTTACCAGTTGGTGACCTGCAATCGAGAACTCGTCTACCCTATCGGTTATTTGTTATGCACGACAGTTGTGACCAGCCCACTTGCCTCTTCAGCTTGCTAATCCTATGGGCAATATCAGTTACTTTGTTATCTGGCGTATAAACTCATTTTCTTATTTTACTATTATATATAATTCACGTTCCACCACATTTGTAGATGCCACCCGCACACACACGACGGACAATAAAACGGTCACGGCGATTAGTAGAATAGAAACATCAGTGAAAACGACAGTTACGCCTGTGACTACGTAAAACATGTGTTACATACGACATTGTGTAGTGAAAATCGCCGCGAACACTACACTTATACTCGTACTGTACAGTCGTAAACAGAAGATTGAAATGAAATAACAGTGAAATAGTTTATTTTGCAATTTTTTTTTTTTTGTATTTTGTCAAGATCTACTTGAACAATTATTGTAAAAATAATTTATATTGTAGATAACTTAGAGCACAGATAATGTAAAAGAAATTTAATAAAAAAATCGATCCTATCCGATTAACTTTGGAGAAAATTTCAACCTTAGGAGTGTGGCACGCTAAATTAATTATTAATTAAAATTAAGTTAAAAAATAATTATTTAGGATTAGTTTAGTGGCCACGAAGAATCACACCTTTCCTTAGATTTTCCGTTATTTACTGTTATGTATAGAATAAGAAGGTATCTGCGCATACCGATTGCGGGTAGGTTTATACCAATAAAAATCAGTGCGATACGGACTACCGCCGGTTTCATTTGTGCCTTGCAACTGTTCCCTATGTACTGGCAGTACATGACTATCAGTGGCGACGAGGATGGGATCTATCATTCTATCATTACATTTACCATTAAGATTTTTCTGTGAACATGATAACTTGATAAGGTACGGGACCCCTTTCGGACTAATCTCTCGTACTTGGTCGTTTTTTCTTACATGTGATCTTGAGAGCGAAAGTGTAGGCGTCTGCGGGGGCGGCTTTGTTTTCACTATGTTGCAAGTTAATTCGATATTTGGATATCGTTAAAAAATGCAAAATCACAGTTTATCTGATATTTAAGATCATCGTTCGATTTCCTGCTGTGTTTGTATTATTTCTGATCAGTTTCTCTTAAACTTTCGATTTGTATAAACTTTGAAATTTTAGAGAAGTGTTCAAGAGAGTTTTTAAGGCTGAGATTATATCAAAAACTACTTGACCTATTGCAAGAATTCTTTCAATGTTAGATAGATAAAAGTTAAAACTGTGTAACTGTAAAAGAATTACTAAATTCGGTTCAGTAGTTTTTGAGTAAATCACAACCTTATTGAGGCCCCCTGTATGCTTATCTCTGTCTTTGACTGTACTACATTATATTCGTAATATAGGTTGTTGAGTTTTGTTAAAGCTATAATTGTTGTTCTAAAGTTGACCACTGAGAAGGCTGGCACACTGATTTGCAATGGACACGAATGAACTAAATTTACCTTGTATTCTCGTCTATTACAGTGTCAAAAAATATGAGCCGAGAAAACCCCATTGGTATAAGCCGAACTGGGGTTCAAATTCGAGCCTCGTAACGGATGTCGAGTATCCTAGTCACAGAGGTCTTTTATAATGTTTTACTTTACAAATTATATTTGCATTACAAGTGATATCTTTACCTAATATTCGAGACATGCCAACATATCAATACACAAAGCGTCTCCTTTCACATCAATTAGTCACATTTGCTGTGCACGGCATACGCTGGTCTCATTTTCATGTTAAATCACCTATTTGCCTGGTGAGACGGTGCGGTGAACCAGGCTTTTGCAAATATCCAAGGGTTAAAATAAAACCCGTAGCTTCACGTTTGCATGTCACTTCGGAATACTAGTGAAGTTAGCCGTAAGTCTAGTTTAAACCGGGAGGTTTAAGCCTTGTTTTTGTCATTTTCGCACAGTTCCGTAAAAACGTTAAATATATTTTACCGTTTAGGCCTTCTGTTCCTTTTGAAAGTGACAAGAACACGGTTTAAGGAATTTGAGGTTTAGCTAGGATTAGTTCAGGCTAACAGCAATAGAGAGAGACCGTTTGCTTAAACTATGGAATATCCTTATTCCGCACCATTGGAATATAATAAAACCCGCAGCTTCACGTTTGTCGTGTCACTTCTGAATACTAATCAGGTGTTTAGTCTATACTTGGAACATGTTCTAATCTTTATGGTTATAAAATTGAGTGTATACTTTGATGCTTAGATAATTATTGATTTTATTGACTTGGTTTATCCCAGACGAGTGTCGAAAGCATATTGATTTTAGCTTGGCTTATTCATGGACGTATATTACGATATTTATTCCTTGTGGGCTAGGCATGATTCTATTAGGATCCCAAACTAAGTGTATAGCCTATCCCACCTAACGTGACAGGGTAATAGTTAATTGCTGATTTTTGGTTTAATTACACAACCTTTCGATTGTTGTTGTACAAGTTTGATTCCCGACCAGGGCAGCCATGTACGGACAACAGCAGATCAATGGTAACACTTGCAGTACGATTTTAACTCTTACGTCGCAGATAATAAGAACAGTCCAAAGTCCAAAGTGTTACACTTGATCTGCTGTTAGCTGTACCAATGAGTCTTCGGTTTTTTCGACGGAAAAACTTACGTACCTACATTTACCGAATGCTCTCAAAACGGTGAAGGAGAACATCGTGATGAAACCTGCATGTCGTAGAAAAAAATCCAAGGCATGTGTAATCCGCCGATCCGCACTGGGCCCGCGTAGTATCATTGTCCGAGCGATAGTATCAGTAGATCATGGTCCGAGCTCCCTCGATGAATGAAGAAGATGAAAGAAGGTGAATCGGGCACAGGCCCGAGCAACATTCATCTTTTCATTTTCGTAGACGTTTTGTTCTTAATTCACAGAAACTTATGATTACCAATATCGATCAGGTTTCACCATGTGTTGGAGTAATAATTTCTATGACGTCATCGCCGGCTGCACAGCCTTAAAAATATTTTTTTTCCTCCTAAGTATTAAGTAAGTAAAAAAAGTAAGTAATCCGTTTATTTCGCAACAGCACATTTACATTATAGTACATTATAGTGGCTAACAAGATAACACACCAAATAAATATAGAGCGGTTGTGCTGGCGTTGCGGTCAGGGCCCAACTCAGCATGATGTTGTCGACAGGATGCCGGCAACGCTGGTATTCTGTTGGACCCGAGTTGTAGTCCATATTATTATGGAAAAACCGTACTTTTCTAACCTTAGACTTAGATGATTGAATAACGCATACATTTTCAGTCTTTACTTAGTAATGATAGTAATGAATCAAGACATCTGACATTTGCCTCGCCCCCGGGCAGTGGATGAAGGATAACTGCTCAGAAACACAAGAATATTATAATATACTTGTACAGTCTTACTCAGAGAATACAGGGAACATCATTGTGATTGAGATTTACAAAAACTACTTGTTCGATTGTGTAAATTCTTTCATTAGTCTCTCTCTCTAGCTAGCTTAGAGTGCATATTTTGCACTGTAAAGGAATTTTCGGAATCGGTCAAGTAGTTTGTGATGATATTTCAATCTGTGTACAGTTCCAAGCAGCTAAGTTAGTTCGTGAAGGTAGAGTCGGCAACAGATTAATTGTAACACATTAAAAACGGTCCAAACTTCAAAATGTTACCTTTGCTTTGACTGTACAATTGTAGATTTTGTTTACAATTTCGCCACCATTTTGGGGCAACTTCGCTGACGGGGTTTGTATGTATTTTTTGTATTTTTCTGTGTGACTGTACATTGATTCATCAGTTGTTGTTCAGTCGTCCTATTATTAGGTACTTAGACCTCCAGTATTATCTGTACACAATATTCTGTATGCAAATCTGTGCAGGTGTGATGTCAATTTGCATAAAATATGACATGCATATAACGTGAATTTTATGCATGATTTGCTATTTTGCTCTTAGCTCGATGGCGCTATGGTTGAAACACTGCACTTCTATTAGGGGAGTCCTGGTTCGATACTCAGGCCCGTATTAATAAATCACTCTCAGCTCAAAAGTCAATCTTGAGAACGACCTCAAGATGGCGATCCTATTAATAAACGTAACTTAGGTGTGCGTTTAGGAATCGTGTATCACGTGAGTAACGACGTATTAATAAACAACACTCAGTTGTCAAGATAACTGTCAAACTCACACTTGAGAACGTATTTGCTGATTGCAGGCGAACCGCGACTTGAGAAATAAATACATCACGTGATACGCCCTCAAGATTGGTTTATTAATAAATGACATACTTGTGATGGTGATCACGTTTTGAGACTGTATCTATCAGCTGAATTCGCTCTTGGGTTTGAGCTCAGACTATTAATACGGGCCTCAATGAGTTTTCTCGCTCTTTCCGTATTATTAATGTTGAGTGCATAGCACAACAAAGTCTAGAGTGACTCATGGTCTAGATGCGAGTACGCGTTGAAAAAGATCGTATGTACGGACAACAGCAGATCAATGGTAACACTTGCAGTACTATTTTAAATCGTACGACGCAGATAATAAGAACCGTCCAATGCCAAAGTATACCACTTGATCTGCTGTTAGCTGTACAAGTTAAACAACGTTGGGCGAAATCTGTACCTGGATGGGTAGTGTTTTGTCTGAGCATTCCGATTCTCAAAAACGATGAAAGACGACTTACATATTAATAAGTCCACGGTTCCCTAAAAACCAAAGTCTATTTTTAATAAACTCGACTCCATACAGCATTTGTCCCAAAAAGGATGCGGCAGTAATAAACAACACGGCATCTCACGTCCTTCCATTCCATACGATTATAACTATACCCAGCGAGTGTATCGGACGATGTCGGTGTCGGCTCTAGTATAAATCGCGACGTCGGCACTTCATTTATTCGGCCCCAGACTGAAGCCGTTAATTGAGTTGTGGTTGCTTATTTATAACTTATTTATATCGCCAAGATATTCGAGCGGGTGCGAGACGATCGCTGAATATTGTTATTCATTTACAAGTACACCATTACTCTACATCAAAATCGACATCATTTTGCAATAGCGGATTGATATGATGGATTAAATGTTCAGAAGCACACTAATAAAATACAATTTATAGTGAAAGAATTATGACCATAACATTGTTCCAGAAAAAGATACAGAATTATTTTGAATTTTAATTAAAATAATAAGTAACTTTCTCATGTAAATATTGTTGGATTCTCTGACAATTGTTAAGAATGACTGGCCTATGATTTTATTCGGAATCTTCAAGGTGGACATAGATAGGCATTTACTGACCCAGCGTGTTCCACGTGCTTACGATGTTTTCCTCATAGTCTAATCAAATTGACAATATAGAATGGCCTCAATGAAAACCCCTATAGCTGTATTAAACTGACAAATTGGTTAAAATCGATTATAGACCGACCACATCAATGAGTCGAGAACATAGAAACCAATAGAGGATGTTTGAATTCTAATTACAGCATTATTATAGTCTAATTAACGTAGAATACAGCCGTTACGAAATCATTAAATTCACATTCCAAGAAGTAATATTAAAACTACACAGATAAGAAATGGCGCCATATTCGGAATGGACCGTTGAATAAATTAAACACCATGCTTCTCCGAACGGAACGTGTCTCAAGGACCCCGATGTCATTTTTACGAGAACATTGCCGCCGCGAAGATGGCGAAACGAACTTATTTGACATTGAACTTTGTGTGTGCTTTTTTCTTTACAACTTGTTATTTGAACACCATCTTGTTAGGCACAGGTAGCATGATATATATTAAGTTTTGCAGCTAAAAGGTCGTTTACACTGCTGGAGCACAGCTTGTATCCGGTAACCTCATGAGGTTTTAAGTCATTGTCGCTTTTTACTGGGTAGTTGAAAGTATCGCAAATTAAATGATTTTTGTTTAGACATAACAAAAACACAATTAAAATCAGTTATAATATAGTCACGGGCATTTTGAAATCACAAGTCAAAAAGATACGACAACATTTTATATCATATCACTCGCTACATACAGCTCTTCTAAAACGTGGTTATAAAGTCATTGTCTAATACCAGTAATGCTCTTTGAAATATCGAAAACGAATTTCAGGTTGATTTTCTTTGATCAAATTCCCCTTTGGTTATCTCTTCTTCCACACGAATAGCAATAAAACCATAATTACGATTGCTAGTTGCAAAATATTTATTTGTGGCAACTAACCTTGCAAATTAGCCTGCGTGCGCGCAGTACCGGAAACCAGGAATGCTGTTGGCATTTCTATTGGGACATTATGTGGCAGATTTGGACCACGGGTGGGCCCGCAGATGGGTCGTACAATTTTATGTACGTATTTTATTCGCATCACTTCGCTAAATACCTAATAGTGTGTCCATTTATTTATTGTATTCGTTATCCTCTTGATCGGTTTCTATTTTAGAGGTCTTTCATATATTTCTTCCTCATATGTTTTGTATAAGAACCGAATTTTCGCTTACATCCGTTGTTCCAAATCTTAAGATACTAAAATAAGAAATAAGCTTTCTGTAGTTGGAGGAAAAGTGTAATTTTGTGTTGGTTGAATTGAAATCCAACAATACCAATTTCCTTACAAAAATACTTTTTATCTGTGGGGTCCTTAAAGTTTTGACTAAACCATCTGTAAGAAAAAAAGTGTATCTGTGCATAAAATATACTCGACGAATTTATTTATTTATTTCATTTAAGAATTAAGAACCTCATATAGTTCAATTTAGTTCGGACAACTGTACTGTACGTGCAACAATAAAAATAATAAATGACCCTCCTCGTCTTAATTTTGGAAGATTTTGTTCCTTTGTTCATATGTAACCAATGAACATAGAAAGTAAATCTGTGAATGAATACATTCCTCGTCCAATTGAAGCCCAGCATAGCCCTCAGCCCTCGCATCTCTCAGTTATCGCAATGTCAATATTTGGACGAGTTATCTGCGCTCGCGCACCTGAACGTGGGAACGCGTTTGCCTTTCTATTTCTATTACACTGGCCGACGAGTTTTTCTTTAAAATTAGTTTGTTTTAGATGTTTAACTACAATCTGGGACAACCTTATTACAGTGTTTTCACTCAGAATTGTCTATAAACTTCAATTCCTGATTAAACTTAGGGTTGAGACTTGAGATATTCCGAGCTAAAAGTTTGGAAATTATATAGAATTTATGTTGTTAGGTGGCATTTTAGATTATGGCGATCTTTACAATATTTTGATTAGGTACAGTCGAGAGCACATCTACACGAAATCATTGCAATCTATGTTGTGTAACCATCGTCTCCTATCAGATGGATGGATGGCCTATGTATGGCCGCCTTGACTGGCAGGAACTGTATGCCAAAAACCGAGAGTCTTGTTGAGTGTTGCGCCTTGGGAGATGCATACGACCAGCGGGGGAATGATGACGATGAACCGTCGCACATTGTGTACTTAAACACAACTACTTATAAGTTAAGTAGACTGTACTTAAATTGGTGGTGAGGGAGGATTTCAGTAGATACTATGTTGTATGAAAGAGATTTATCGGATCTCTTTATCTCCCAAGTATTTGTGTGTGCATCTCCATCGTTATCGACTTCTATCCTTTTTTTTCTCGTGGGGAAATGCTTGTGCATACCCGCCGCCTCAGGGGTAGCGACGGGTTATGTCGGACTCGCACCGACTAAAACCCCACGGTGGCTTCCTCCGCGCATTGTGGGGAACTCTGTGATCTCTGTTGAACTACACCAGAGTTTCACACGCGCTTGCTATTACGCACTCCCCGGGCAGCTCGAGGCGGGCCCAGCACGCCCGCAGCGACTTCTATCCTAACAATAAACTTTCAAGTTCAACATTTATATTCCAATGCAATTATTTACCATACAAATCTGTTACAGCTAAACGCACTTAGGCGGTGCGATAGCGCGGCGTAGCTCCTTGCCGCCGTATTTACACACGCACCCTACCCCACTCGGTTGGTCAACGCCATGCAAATTTAGCCAACGACACAGATCCCACCTATTCGATAATATTGAAATTGCCGTTGCATAATTGTCTCGTTTTCATTGTCATACGACATGAGATGCAATTCGATCGTTTGACGGCAAATTGATTTCATGGATTTATTTTTCGATTGAGGTTCGCGTCGACCATATTGGCGATATTTTAAAAAAAAACGGTTATTGTGCTACTACACCAGTTATGGTATATGAAGAGATTTATGAATATTGAGGAAACGTGAGTGGTGTACCAGGATTGCTTCAGATGGAAGTTTATTGCCTCTTATACTCACATTACTCTAATCCTATGTGAAACTATAGTGTGAGCTTACATGGAGTTTATGTATGTTTTACAAGACAACTGAAGTCAATCTCTACATTTATTATAACACTGCTATGGCTGGCAGCAGATCAAGCGTAACACTTTGAACTTTGAACCGTTCTTATTTTCGGCGTCGTAAGAGTTGAAATCGTACTGCAAGTGTTACCTGTGTGATCTGCTGTTGTCCGTACCATTGAAAGATAGATCTCCCTCGCCGGTCACAGTGTCACACCGTGATATTTTCTTTACTTCACGACCGCTATGGTACAGCAGTATGTTGATGTCTACTCACAATAAAGCATAGCTATTAAATTAAGTTTTCTTTGGATTCGTAAGATGCAGGACAGTTTATCAACATATTTACATTTTATTTAAATCATTACATATTATTTACATTAATTTATCAATCAATCAAATAAAATACACTTACCAATACAAATTATTTTTATAAGGACATTATCGTGTCGTGTGTTAACGGAAACAGTTGAAAAGGTGTGACTTGTTAGTGCACCGTGGTGCGATCGATCGTGACTGGCAACTCTTCGGCCGTCAGATAATGCACCCCGATACGAGGAATGTGTTACTTAATAACAGGCCACTGTCGTTTAGGATGTACAAATATACTGAGTATGTTAGCTGTGCGAGACCTTGACAAGATGATATAGGTATTCCAAGTAGTGTTACTGACAGTGCTACTGTTTGGGGAAAAGTCCCAACTGTCCTAGAGATGCAGAAAATATCAGGAACTTTCTTTCCAAATAGTTATAGTGACGCAATTAGGGATCGTCCATTAATCACTTGAGGCTCGCTTTCTTTATAAATAGTTCTACTGACGCAACAGGCATAGTCCTTTAATCACGTGATACTCGAAATGGGTGGGTCGGTTACGTAGCTTACCACGTATCACCAGAGGTTAAGGGTAAAAAGGGTATGAAAAACCTCACATGATTAATGCACGATCCATGATTATTTTTAAAGAAGAACGACAAATAAGCTGATGGTTAATGATTCAAAATAAATACAACCCACCACCACTTACCAAGAGTTTCTTAAAATTCAAATACACTAATGACATTATGACTTCATAAAACTTAACGAAATATAGCGCATTACCGTAATTTTTATTCAAAAACAGCTATAAAATAGTTTAAAACATGTTTATTGGTTACAGCTTATAATTCGATCTATCGACATTCGATAGTTTAATGGATTGTGAAACACGTTACAAAAGTCAAATAATATTATTACGGGTATAAACAAAATTAATTGAGAATATACCTGGCAAAGGCATAAATAGATATAGGCTTAATGATAGTATGAAGGTAATTAAAAGCGATAAATTATCTTGCTTAATGTAATTTATGAGTAAACCATTAATTTCATCAATGCAGTATCATGGGATGCAGTTCGTAAACGAACTTAGGTCTCTAGAGCTCTGTAAAGTATGCTATATAAAATATCACTTGTCACATTTTTAGCACAGAGATGATCCTATTAGATTCGTAAAAAATCCAAATATAATCTCTACACCCACGTACCGTGAGGGATTACTGTCGGGAGTCCATTACATATACTTGAGTTGTTATTGGTAGGAATTTAGTTTGAGTAGCTGTCGTCGGACAGGACAAGAAGGACATCATTGTTATAAAGGAGGCCCGAGAAAGTGCTCCAGGGATCCCAGAGCTCCCAATGCAAGCTGCGATGCGCGTAGGGCGCCATCGCCACCGCGTAGGGTAGGGGTTTTAGTTAGTGTAAGTTTTTTTATATAATTTATTTCAATATATTATAACGTTTACAATGCATTGCTTAGTACCCCTAAACATATTGCGTTTATGGCGGCACGGCACATCCGTGTTCTTCATTCTTAATTATATAAGGTTACATGCATAATAGCAATAATACTGCGTTTTGTAAGTAAAATAGGTAGGGTTGATATACATCAGCCGCCTCGACATTTCGTTCGGGTAGGCAGGTACAACAGGTCGGACCAACTTAAAACACCGGGCGATAGTTTCGTAAATCATTAATCATTAAAAAAAGTCCGACCGTTTAGACATAATCCGTCGCTATCTCCGCTGCAGCGGGGGTATACATAACGCATTTCTCCACGATAAAAAAGGACACACACGTCGACAAAATTGGCGATGTATTTAAGAAGACCCAGGTATGATTTCTGTTTACAGCCAGGTACAGGAAACAGGCCAGACGATTTATCTATCTACTGGGTTGAATTCCCGACTTGCACTTGATTTGCAATACTTGCACCTAATCTCGGAACCCATTAATAATACACAAGTCACAAAACAAGAGCTGTGGGTAGAGCGGAGTGAGTAATCCTAAGTTGACATACATTTGCTCTATGAATATTTATTGGCGATGAATGCGAAACACTTAGTATAACCATTACCGAATAGTTAGACGTCTATACCCGCGGCTATTCTAGTTTTGGAACATTTTTATTTTGTTCGGAGCCAAGCAAGAGAATTGACATAAATTAGTAATTTGTAAACATACATGTTGTCCAACAATAGGGTAATGTTTTATTCTCAATTCCTCCGAATCATACATATATATATATTCACAGTCAATTCTTACAACATATTAGTTGATTTGATTGTAAAACTTGAGCTTATTTCTAAATCCTGCTTTTCGAAAAATTACTCCATACGTGTTCTTACGCCTGGTTCTCGTAGGTAGAGACGATGGATTCCCATCGCTGCGACCCTAAAACACATCCACATTCATGGCATGCTCGTCGGTTTGCAGCAGACATGGCCCCTTTTTAAAATATCGCAAATGCTTACGGAAGTCCTCTTCGGTCTTCCTCTGTCAACCCTTTCACCAACTTTCGCAATGTTTCTTTCGTGACTTTTCTTTTATTCATTCGTACTAAAAGCCTAAACTATCCTAACTACAATACCAATTATACCTACTATAGGTAATGTATAGGTACTACTCACATAACACGCAAAATTTGTTAGTACTGAGGTTTGGGCAAAATTTAATCAAAATATCGGTCAGACAGGAATTAATTTACTTTCAAAGTTTGTTAGAAAACTATTAGCAATGTTTTGATTAATCGCAACGACCTTCATATTGCATAACTGTGTAGGTTTTGTTGCTTCACTCGAATAAATAGTTCTCTTTTGTGACATAGATAGTATACTTTAGCTTGTATCGTAACAGCTGTTTAAATAACTGTAATGATTGTATGATTGATTAACATTTTGATACATTTTAAGCAACATCAAAACTATTTGCCAACGTTAGTTAATTTACTAAAGTAATACGTAGAGTTACTGTGGAAGGGTTGATAGGTAAACGTAGACCGAAACTTAAACTGCTATTGCGTTACAATGTTTCTTGTTAACTTGAGCAGATTTTACAGAACATGTTCCTAAAACGAGTGCGTGCAGAAAAGGCACGCGTGACTTGTCGGTCACGTTACTAACGATGACGATGCTTGAAGGGGTCCTTAATATACGTTTAATATACTTGACACCACTTGACATCTATAACCTTATTTGCTACCCATTTATACTATGTACGGTCTTGATGATCCATATCACGATATCTGTCTACCAAAACAAAGCCTTATTCGGTGGACTTACTTTCGTTTTTTGAGCGTTTGTTTTTCTGGCACAGGACCACTCGTAGTACGGTCGAAGACAGAGAAAGGTGTACTGTAGAGTTTTAAGGTTGCGATTTTCTAAACTATTTGACCTATTGCAATAATTATTTCACTGTTAGTTATATAAAAGTTAAAACTATGTACTGTAAAAGAATTATTAAAATCTGTCCAGTAGTTCTTGATAAAATCTCAACCTTATTGAGGCCCCCTGTATACTCATCTCTGTCTTCGTGTGTGTACCATTAAGGGTAGAACTAGGATTAATTCGTCCCACTTCTAAAATTAATGGTTGTTTCTTCTCGCTAACTAGCATAATATATACTTTTTTAACCATAATTTTATGTAGAGTCCTGGGAAATACCAAAAATATCAAAATTAACACTTTTTTTTACATTTTATGAAAGAAAGAATTCTTTGAACCTAAAGAAACCTTTGTCGAGATATACCTACGTACCTACATCGTTTTCTTAATGTATACAAGTTGCTTTGCAACCTAAAAATTATGATGTAACAATAGATTCCAAAACTCAACATTTGAAGTTTGGTCACATATCAGTTTAACTATTCATAATATTGGTGTCCACCGCACCAAATGCGCCAAGCGGTCACGACTCGTAATGCGCACGATTCGTTGATATACCTTCATAATCTGTTTATCGCGCCGATCTGCACCGAACACTCATAAAGCTCAGTAAATGCTCTCATTGTGCAGTGACATTCGCCATGATCCAACCTATAGGTCAACTTTGACCCGCGAAAATGCCAAACGTGGCAGTAATTGTGAGATATTAGAATAGATGAAGAATGTTCCACCTCCAAGGGTCGTTTGAACAGTCGCTGCGGGGAGGCGACGACATCTCACCCAGCGGCAACAAAACATTAGCAGCCTTGGCCAAAATACACAAACATTGCACCGGAAAAGCTCACGCCAACGGCTGTGGTGATCATAAGCCAAATCCTTTGGCAAAGTCTGATTCCAACACCAGTCTTCAATCTCGGAAGTCATTCAGAGCCGAATGCATCATAGAGATTAAGGAAGCGGACAAGAATCATCAAAATTTCATTAAAAACAACGATGGATCCTTCACCAAAAGCTTCAGTAATAGTACCAGCTCCTATGAAGGTCACAGCGATACTGATTCTGAAAACACTTTCAAAAGCCGAACTGAACAAAAAGTAACAGATCCATGTGAACGACTATTTGCACAAAATACTAAAGCTTCACTGATGAAGACTGCACGAATGAGATATGCTGATGACAGCGTCATATCATCGCTTCATGACGAAGTTGATGGTGAAAAGAAACAAACATTTAGCAGAACTCCTCTCAGAGCTAGTTATAGAGAAAGAAAATCTGCTGTTGTGACCATCGAAGAAGTTAAATCTGATGGTTCTAATAATGACGAGGAGTTCGCCAACGCGTTGCTCTTTGACGAGAAAAAGAAAACACCTACTCAAAACAAAACTGGACTTCAGCGGAAAGGCTCTACAGGAAGTTCAATTGTTAACGGTAAAACTAATGGGACGAAGCCTCCGTGGAGAGGTGCCAGTAAGAATGGGATTCCAACAGAACCTTTCGTAAGGTCGCCTTCCTTAAGGGGGAGTATACGGAAGAAAAAGAGTGACGGGGTGCCATGGCGGAGGCTCTACGAACTTTCGCTGTGGAGAAAGTGTGGAGTGAGCTTCGCCGCCGTCGGGGCGGACGCCGAGCGTGCACTGCTGCGGCCGTGGAGCGAGCTGTCATCTCATCAGCACCCACCACCGGTAAGTTGAAGTGTTGCCGTTGAATATTTAATTTACCCCGATATTATTTAGACACCGTTTTTATTGGTACTGACTGATACATTTTTGTGCGAACAAAATACTTTCAAAATATTATAATTGTATCAATTACATTTCCCATTTTCGGTGTCTTTTTGTCATAAATCTAGTCAAGTACCTAACTAAAACACAGTTCTTTCAAGGAAAATCAAAATTTTCAAGTAATATTTTACGTTATCTTCGTTAATATCCGTAACACTAGCATGCGGATGAATAATGAATAATAAATTTTGATACTCGAAACTACAGAAAGTGTAATCCGCTGTACTTCTCTTATCAACGAGTAAGAACTGAAATTACTCTTCAAGTGTCACCTTTACCACATCTGTGCTGTGCTTATTGACCCATGAAGTTGGTAAGTTACCTACAGTCTGGAAACCCGCTGTCAATCATGTGCCGGCCTGAGGCAGCGTCTGCACTTTGATATCTCACTCGTCGTATTTGGCGTTTGGCGTTCGATTACTGCATCTCTCTTATCGATGGCGGGCGCACGAACTTGCATACCATTATGTCGGGGGCGGTCACGCGATAATGCTTTCAATAATGCCCCTTGTTTGTACAGTAAATTGTATTTTAGTGTTGTTGATCTTCTTTGTATGTATGAAGTACACGGATGTTTTGGAGATCCATATTGTTAATTCTATTGTTTACATCGTCTATGTTCACTTCTTCTCTGCTAAAAAGCAGGATACTTACACCTATCACTTTCGATGTTAGTATCACAAAGCCCTTCTTAAAAATATGCTATGTCTATGCTGTTAATTATGTTATCAATTCAATTACAGAGGTGTGGAATAAAGCTAGCTTAGTTTCAAAATCATTTTAGCAGTAAGGCGATACGTTTTCACAAATAATTTAGCTTTAGAAGACTGTCAAAAGTTCATATGTTTACTTGCAAGATTCTGACACAAAGAACCTTTAGTTCGGTTTCAAAATACTGTAATCTTATCTCGGCCACCATGCACCGTGACGCGCCTGTGTTTGCTCTTAGATACAGATACTGGTAAATGGATTCTTAATATTTGCCAAAGTACAAGATAAAATAGGTTCCTTAGAAACTATGTACTCCACAGACCACTCGTATATAAGCTAGTAACGTGAATCTTCGCTGATTATTATAATTTAGTTAGCCCAGTCTTTTGAGTTTCGCATTTCTCTATTCCGTGTTAGTAGAACCACAGTAACCCCTCTTTCAACATTCTCATGGAAACGCTGTTAGGTATACATGCGACAGCACATCTATGGTAGTATCAGCAATACTTGCAGTAATTCAACTGACATGGCACAAACAATAAGAATGGTCAAAAATGTTACACTTCGATATGTGCTTTCGATTTTACGTATAAAATTCTCCATTACAAGAGTCAAAACAGTCTTGGGAGTGCCTAAACCAGACTTTCAATATAAACTCATTCAATTTCTTTCTAGTTCACTTTCGTTTCTCGAATCACGATATCGCACTGGGGTCACGACGCGTGTTGGCCGCGTAATATTCGCACCATATGCGGTAACAGTAACTATTACCCCGTCTGTAACTATTACAGTAATAGTTACTGGTGGCCGCCGGCAGCGGTGGGCGGCACAGACGTGATCGCGGGAGCCGTTACGATTTTCACCGTGGGACCTTATAGTGATTTACTTCCATGATTTATTATCTGTATCAAAAGATTTTCACGATAAAGCCGTAGGAGGCTTATCTTTATTGCTATCTGCATAGTAAATCATCGTAAAAGGCTAAATGTTAAAACTTGTTTGCCTTGAATTAGCATTGAATTTGTCTAAGTAAACATGGTTTTTAAAGACTATTTTTAGTAAATACCTATACAGTACAATTAGACGCAGTTTATACGGAAACGAAGTCCGGTCTAGTCTTCTTTTATTACCCGACTGCGCAAGAAGGAGGGTTATGTTTTTGAGTGTATATGTAAGTATCTATGTATGTACGTATGTCTAATATTAATTCTTTGGCACGCCCTACAGCCTAAACGGCTTGATGGATTTTAACATATGAGATGTCGTTAGATTCGTTTTGATTGTAGAAGTGTCATAGGCTATAAAAATTTAATCAAAGCGGCTTAAATTTTTTGTAGTTGGGTTTTGTGGGGGTTTTAATCATTTATTACGTATGTTTCTTTTGGCGACCTCCTACTCTAGTCGGTAGTGCGACTGCCTTCTCAGCAAGGGGTTCTAGGTTCGATTCCCGTCGGGATGGTATAACTTTTCCGATTCCGAGTGTAGTTTGTGATAGTTTCTGTGTTTGACTCTGGACCTATATGTGAATCCTATTTCGGACAATGAGTGTTTTATTTATTAGTGTGTTCTTTAACTGATTGGTAAGTGGATTAAGTGTTGGCTGTTGGTGTTCAAGTTCATTGTAAATGCCCCGTCAAAAGCTCTTTCATCAATTCAAAGCGCTATCAATTTATTCATGAAAGCTTCAAGATAAATATTTGCATTCATATCTCGATTAGTCACAGTTCGTGCGAAAGTGAATGATCATTGAGAGCGCTCGACACTATTCATATTGGCGTTCGGCAAACAATGGCGATGGCGTAACGCGTTTAAATTCATTGCTAATCTCGCGTATAATTTGTCTCCTACTCGCTAAATTGTTGTTGTGAAATTTTTCGAATGTTTACTGTGATAACGGTGGAGGCTCGCTGTAAGCTTGTAATTGTAACAACTCTTCCATGTAGTCGTCATTGTCAATCGCTAGTCACTACTGGAAGTAATTTATCTTGTCACAATCCTTCCTCTGATCAATTTCATTTGCAATTATTGAGCAAAAATGGCGACAACGATTTCGTTTCTTATTGAAATTATTTTCAATCAAACCACTGTAATTTGATAGAAATGACTAATGTATGAGATTAACAAGCGTAGTAGATTCAATCCCTATCTCTGGACTATTGTGGTAGATATCTCATAGTACAACCTAAAGCTTGGAGTGGTTGATGAGAAAATCACTGATAATAGTTTTCTTGAGTACAAGAAATGATTTTACATTCCTGTTATATACAAATTAACAACACTTGCTACAATTACGAGGCTAAAGTGTGCGTTCAAGATGTTTGAGGTATGCCTATATGATTGCGTTGCGCTTGCGTCTCTATGTGATTCTATTTGCAGTAAATCTCATTCTGGTGACATTATGGTGACTGCTATTTGACTTGAGAATCTTGGACATCGGACAGTATTTCCTCATTGTTTATAGTTAGGTACTTAATTGTTGGTTAATATTTTGTCATCAACAAATCGTAAATATATCTTGTTGTTGATTCTGGATAGGATTAAGTAAATGCTTGTTGCTTGTTGGTGTATCATTGTTGTGTTCTTTTGTTTCTCTCTGTCCTCTGCCTTTAACTATTTATCCATTACTTTTCACTTAGGGTGACTTGACAAGGATCGGTTTGAGACTTGAATGTTATGGCGACCTTTGCCGAAATTTTATTAGTGCTTCATCATTATGCCATAAAGATTTATCTCTCTGGATTATCCTCGCGGTCTCTCTGCGGTACTAAATTAATGAGATCATCTCATCACACTTATGTAAGACTGTTAATTTGGTGTTTCTTAGAACAATAGTTTAGATTTGACCTATCCACCTACATTTAATTAGTGTTAATTCTTGTCCCTCAAAAGATTCTGAAAAATCAGGCTAAAGCTTAACATTACGCCCAGAAGATCCAGAAATTTAGTAAGTAGATCGTCAGTACCTAAATTCTGATTAAAAGATGTTCCCAATCCTCAAGCCATTAGAAGGGAGGTGATCAACGTGTACTTCCCAAGGGCATCAGTAATGTCAAGCATAATTTGTCTCCTACACAACAAATACCCATTGCGAAACATGCCAAAAGATGTACTTGTATGCGCGCCTAAGATTACATGCATGCCTAATTGGTGGCATTGTTGGCTTGAAGGTTTGAATATTTGTTACGAAGTTGCATTAAAGGGATTAAAGGAAGATGGATTAATATATTTTCATCTGTAAGTCATAGGATCGTACAAGTTAAGCAAAATCGAGTCTATGCCTGGATGGGTGACCGCTGGTGACATATTATCCCAAGCACCGTCACACCACACATCACTATGGCTTAGTCCAATATTGGAAATTAAGTATATCGTACTCTAGTTCAAATATTATTTTGAAGATGACACCAGATGAAACGTATGTCACCGTGTACTGGAAAGCTTAAGTAAAAAGTAACTATCTTCCCATAGTTACAAGAACCTGCTACATACAGTACTTCCAATTATAGCATCATTTGATTAGGAATCTTGGAACTGCTAAAGAGCTTTTACATGTCGGCAGTCCTCTCATTTACCTTGTTAGGCGCTCTCTACATATTCGCCTTCATTAGCAGTTTAATAGTTCTCTAGAATTAATTGTTTGTTGATTAACGATTCTTCATTTTCTATTTAAGAATTAGTCGTAATTCTAATTTGAATGCCTTCTTGACTCTAATGATTAATGTTTGTTGACGTGTCAACGCGTTTAGCGACAGTTATTTATTAGTGACTCCGATGCGTTTTAGGTGATATGATCTCGTCGGTGTTCTTTGATGCTTCCCAGGTTAATTGATATCAATCTGGCAATATGAATAGAAAGTTTCCCTTGATTTGGGTTGGGAAATAGGGCTAATGAATTACCTGAAGTTTCTTAGTGAATAATGATATCGTCAGTGGTGTTGAATTACTCGTGAATGTTAATTTGAGTCTGTTTCTATATAATTGGGTCAATTTCACATCGAAATCATCGTGTTTATTTTTATTGAGAATTCTAGTTTAATCTGTATTTATATTTGTTACAGGTAATATTTGATACACCTTCCAGCATTAGTCAACAAGTAAGGTATAATTTTATTGCCTTCTCCGAGGCAGTTAACATCAATAAGGTGAATTACAATATTTACTTATCTACTCAAAGGAAGTAAATATCCTAATATATGTGTCGTTCCGTACTCCATGATGACTTGTTTTGTGCAAATCATTATAATGTATGGCTTTACCTTCATATTACAATCAGCTTTGAATATGACAAAACTTTTACATAAATTCACTTATTTTTCAATTTCCTTCGATCATTATTATGTTTCGCTTGATCAGCCTCATGTAACTACCACTCAATACCGCTCCTATGCCATAATCGTTCCTCACCGATCCCTATCATTACATCCAGTCCATTCGCTTCGGGAGCGTCCAACGGACACCTCCCCGTAAGGCCCGGCGTCAGTTATAATTGCATGTCAACTCGTATGACGACTGCAGCTACATTCAATTAGATGGGTTCTATTTAGATGCGCGCTTCCGGAATTTGTCTTTTAATTTGTATTTAGTATTGGGTTTCACATAGTTGGGATTTTTTGACAGCTGATTAATTTTGGTTTTGTAAATGTAGTTTAGTAGCATTGCTTTAAGACGAATGTTAGATCAAGACGAAGTTTTCCTTCTGTAAGACACAAATATTATCGTACATCAATGGATCTATATTATTATCTTCAACGGTACCTACTAAATATAGTTTAACTTATATACGGTATAGGGATTGCCTTGAATTCTTTATATCGATACCTACACGAGTAATAAAAAGTTAAGTATTGATTGAAATACATGAGATTATTAGTAAAAAGATGTATCGCAGCAACATTTTGATGTCCACTAAGGCGGCCCCGAATTGGACATCTTTATAAACGAGGACCATAAACAACTCAGCCAAGAAATCGAAATAGCAGACAGCAAAAAAAGGAATAAAATATCACCTCCTAAGTTCCCAAGACGTAAATTCGTAACAGTGTTACTTAATATGACGTGATGGATTGACCATGAATGTTTTTATTGGCCATATCTCTCTATCTGATGCAGCACCGTCCTACGCAGACTCGGTTTTGACTGTTCTGCTGTCTGTGCATGACACACGTTTATATTGTGCTGTAATAGCAACATATAAATCATCGTTTTGTCGACCATTCACAGACATCGAAGTCGTATTGAATATACAACTAGGTGATTTGTTGACTTGTCATTTCAATATGTCTTTTGATTCTTCAAATAAGTCAGCCCGATATTTGTTTTTAATATTTTGTTTCGTAGTATTTGCCTTTGAATGTTTTCTCAAGCTGCATTTTAAGTATTTCAAGGTCACTAAAAGTTAATTTACTTACTATAAATTAAAATTTAATTATTCACAATCATCCGACCAATTGAAAATATGATTAACATGTATATTAAAAACAATTTTCCATACGTTTTATATGATTGAATTGATTTTATACTGGTTCCATTTCCTCCAATCAATGTTTTTATTTGAATCTGATTTCCTATTGGCCTAATTGTCATTGATTTATTTAATTACACGGTTGTCAGAAGTTAATCACTAATCAATTTTATTCACATTCATCCTCGTTATCGACAGACTGTTTCCGCTGTGTGACTCCGTTTTAGTTTCGTTGACTCTCACGGTAAAGTTTGATTTTCAATCAACGAAAAGCTCAAGTAAACTCAGAAGCAATCTATTGTAGTCACTGTCAAATTGGCTACTTTTCTATTTAATCATAACTATTGCTTATGTTATCTACTTCTTTAAAGACATGTCTTACCTAACTACATTGAAATAAATTGAAATTGACTCACCTTTTCAGTAGTTAAACGTCATCGTGCAGTTTTCCTTAATTTTATTGATTGCTTCTTGAATCAGTTTATTAGAGAATTGTTATTTAAATTCTGTCATTTGGACAGGTAAGGTGGTTGAAATTGTAGCAGATATCGCCTCCGGCCGGAAATCTAGGTAATATGATAAGCTGCGAAGGAAGGCTAATGTTTTGCAATGTCTAAATACCTCGCTCGCCACGGTAGGCTCACGGTAGGTAATCGCCGGCGACGCCCACGCGTCGTTTCGAAAGCGCACGCGTCGAATTTGTCGATCGGCTGCCACCGTAGACAGATTATCCTATAGACGGAGTCCCCGCGTAACCACATTTACCCTTTCTTTCTGGCAGCCAGGTGTTGCCTAGGAAAAACTATTACCAAACATTAAGGGTATTTTTCACAATAAAATTATAAATTATAGATATGAATATGCATAAAAAATGCATTGGATATGTTTTTGGTAAAACTATATTTAGGCATATAATATAATAGGTATGTAATTTTCGAAAAAGTCGTATTTTGAAAGTGTGATTTGTTCATTTCCGCCAATTAGTGTATCTGACAGTGACAGCAAACCCATTGCTATTTTTATAATCCATTGCTTGGATGCTGTAACAAAATTTTTAATGAAAGTCAATTTAATAAGTACGGTGGAACACAGAGAAAGGCGTACAGGAGAGTTTTTAAGGTTGAGATTATCTCAAAAACTACTTGACCTATTGCAATAATTCTTTCACTGTTGGATAGATAAAAGTTAAAACTGTGTACTGTAAAAGAATTATTCAATTCGGTCCAGTAGTTCTGGAGCAAATCTCAACCTTATTGAGGCCCCCTGTATACTTATCTCTGTCTTCGACTGTACGTCCACGCGTTTCAGAGCAAAAGGTCTTATACATACAGACAGACGACCGGACAGACAGACGGACAACAAAGTGTCCCTTCCTATAAGGGTTCCTTTGTTTCCTATTGAGGTATGGAACTCTAATCATGACAATCGAGTGAATCAATCCTTTTGCAGAAAGTAAATGATCTAGTATCTAATGAATTAGACTAGGTATTTAAAATTAGGGCTAGCTAAATAGTACCGTAATTCCCATACATATATTGTGGAACAAAATATTTTTTGGGGTATTTTTTACCAACACTGTTGACAACACTGAATTTTATGTCGTACATTTTACAAAATACTTTTCGATGTTATTTTGATATTTAGGCACTGTTTTCAAGCAAAATTACAACGCGTTGCAACGTGTTGATTATGTATAAACTATGTACCGTACGTTTTAAAACATAGAAAGTTAAGGAATGGAAAATACTGACCTATGAAACGAAATATTTGGATCCTTGCGTTCTCATCTATTTTTACACTCCTGTACACAACAAACCCCCTCAGCAATGATGATATAATAAGGACAATATGTTTCGATCTAATATATGACTACAAACACGAGATCCAACACATAAAATGCTGCTAAAACAATAATTTATCATAATTTACAACAACGTAAACACGAACTGTCATTTTGGTGCCGGTGACAGTTAGTTTTAATAACGTAAAACTGGCTACGCCGATAAGGACAGAAGATATATGAATCTTTCTCTCTCACGCTTACGATATCCATATTATGTTGTTCTTGTCACTCGAGAGCGAGACAGAAACCACACTCCATCTATAGGCTTCTCTATCTACGGCTGCCACTCACGATAATGGCGCACGATTGTAGCCGAGGCGATTCGGGGAAGATGTCTATTGTCTGTTCTTCGTTTATTTTATCATGGTTACATGACATGCATTGCCATTGACGTGTTTAGAATAATAGATCGTCTTATCTTATTGGATTTATTTTCGAATTTTGATTTTTGTGGTGACAGGACTTCGTGCAGAGTTCGACTGGCCATTTTATTGCCCATTTCTGTCAAATATCAATGCATATGCATTGCTTTGTTTCATTGTGAATGGTAGGGAATCTAGTCAATTACGGGCACACAAGCCGTTAAATCTTAGGTCCAATGGTCACCTGCATCTGAAGAACTGCAGTTACAATATGATCACGAACAGTTACTGCAGGTCTGACTGTTATATAAAAAAGCTCTTTGTTTGTGTTGTTCCCATTAGCCTTTATTTTTAAACACATTGTGTAAGAAGATAGATCATTTCCATAGCTTAAACAAAAGATACAAATGTTGATTCATGAATCCATAAACCAAAGTTCACAACCTACGTTTATTTTTGTGACATTGCAATATTATACAAACTTTAGTTGCCGCTACAAATTACCGTATTCATTTCAATGCCTTTTATATCAATGGTTCATAATTTCGAATCTCATTCAGGTTCATTGCACTCGAATTATCCGCATATGGATGAATGCATCATGCATCGATAACCAGGTCGTTACTTACCAATATGCGGTGTTTATTTTAGGCATCTATTACGTTACGATGCTACTGCAGTCTGTTTATGTTTACCATCAAATTCATCTCTTAGATTCAATCCGTGAATCATCAATATTATCTAAACTACCTACTTTCGTAAAGGAATGGCTTCTGCTGTGTTATTAATATTCAACTTGTGTCGAACTTATGTCGTCGCTGGCTTAATGACTCAATGTGAATCTCTAGTCTCGACCTAACCTTCGATATCGAAGAGACACTGCTTCCTGTCTTGTGCATCCTTCCGTAAGTTCCGTAAGTGATTCACTCGCGTCTCGTTTGTTGAGCTTATTTCTATTTTACGCTTCCTTATTTTATACCTATTGATATCTTATTATTACAGATATCCAATATTATTATTTTCATCTCTGTGAGCTCGTTGAACTTAGGCCCCTTGAACTCTGCTGCCAATGTGAGATGTCCTTGAGGAGAATACCAATGTTTGATTTCAAGTAACTTATTACTGTCTATAGTTAACTGTTCCTACTTATTTCTACCAGCAGCCGTACTATTCAAGTTTTGCTGGTTGACTTCTTTCATTGTTATAACTCCATGGTTCCTTATACTAGAGGATTACATTAAACAAACGCATTGTGAAATTGTGCGTAGAGATGCGAGACTGAGATATCGTGACATCTCATTTATATTCGCTTTCATGACGATTCGTTGTAAGCTGTTTACATACAATGCGTAATCGGCTGTTGCAAATGTAACTGGTGTGGCATAATGTTAGCGAATATTATCTGCGTACTTGAATCATGCTAGATGTCTGGGGGTTCTGCCTTCTAGACAAGGCAAATCTTTGTTCTAGCTCTTCTTTAAAGAATTCTCGTGATAGCAATCTTTTTGTTTAATAAGTACTTACACCCGAAATATAAATCACATGATTTGTATGAATCTTGCGTCATCTCTATCTATGGACATTGATATTCTCATCTTTTGGCATAATCATTGAAATATTATCTATAGGAATTTGCTACAATGACGTCAAACGTCATTGTAGCAATTAGCGATTCTATTCAGTTTAGGAACCTAAACTGGATCGCTATAAGAGGTGAGAGTAACCCCGCTGGACATATTTGTTCTTTTACCAACGACATTTGTCACAATCACAAAGAATGTACGAATTATTACAAATTCAAGACACATCATATATATCCGGACGAGCTTACTAGTTACACCTTAGTAGGCATTTCCGACGTGCAACCGTTCAAATTCAAAACACTCGGAACACTCACAGTTCTATTTCCATGAACGTCGTTCTAAAAATGGCAGGTTATCGTGATGCTTATGGAATGCATCACGTCTTGGCTTCCTGTGTCGGGCTAATCATTATTCTCCTCGCGAAGTATGGAGTCGGGATTTAGAGCTAAGTAAGGCATTGTTAGATGCTTCTTGTTGTCTTTAAGTGTTAATAAGTTTACAAACTACTTGGTTGGTTACCTTATTTTATATTCATATCTCACCTTCGCCAGTATTCCTTGTTATAATAATAATTATGTACATGGCCTCTTCACTTGTTTTGCTTTTAGAAGTATTGAGAACATGAAGAAGTGAACTCACAGCTCATTCCATCGTAGAGTTTGCCTTTATTTAAATAAGATAAACCACAATCTTTTTATGTTATATTACTAATTTTCTTCTCAACCATCAACTATGCTAACTAGAAGCTTGTCCTACGGGTGGCTCACCACAATAGTTCTTAGGTTTGAATCGAACCTGTGACGCTTGCACCGTCATGATGTCTTGTCATATTCCTTTGTTTCCAAGATGATTGCTTTTATTGCCCTCATTGTCGTGATAAATGACATCCTTAGACATACTATCTACATAGTTATCAGCCTCATCGTAAACTATAGCACTAATGGTTTCTAATCTTTTCCAAACAGCTTTCAATTTTCTTCTTGTGAGGTCCCTGAACTCAACACTTTTTTCTCACCGCAATACTTGAACGGTAACAACATTTGACGTAATGAATGAGTCAGTATCGAGCCTTTTTCGTCGATCACCATTCAAGTTTCCATTTTGATACTGCACAAACGACACGACGGTTTCTTTAGAGAGGTTCTAATGTCACGGTTCGATTTGGCTTCGGTCCCAAATTACCTTATTCGAGCTTCATAATTGTAGTTTGTATAGATAGGTAGATATTTCCTATTGTCGCTTGTTGTTTTTGGACATTATTATATTTCTGCTGCCTCAAAATGTAAAAAGGGTATATAACAAATGACGTATACTTACTATAAAGTGAAGTCTAATTTGATTATCTAGCTCAGAAGCACTAGGGTCTTATTAGAACATAGGTAGTAGTTTTTTGTATTTCAAAAGCTCCTGGAATGATATCTAAAATACTGTAAATCTGATATCTAAATGACTGTAATTTTCTTTATTTATTTTATAGCGACATTGTTTTATTGCTCATCAAATTAGTATGAAAATTGCTACAGGAATTGACTTTGCTCAGATTGCACGAGTGTGTATCTGATATTAAGCTTTGTGGTTCAGTAATATCTTCGGTTTCGGCTTCTGAATTTAATGCCTTCTTTACAACTCTAGTTTCTATACACTAACGGCCTTGTCCGTACGTGCAGTGAAATTCTATAATTAGTCCGTGTATGGGATAAATGGTCATTCTACAATCAAGTACCAGTATAGAGATATACTCAAGTAACTACGAGTGTGTTATTAATGATTCGATACAGCGCACCTGTTTCTAATACTAACAGCTGGCTATTATTTCTGAAGTATGTTGTTTCATTAAAAAACCAACACATTTGGCTTTTTCGGAGGTATTTCCAAACCTGCGAGCTAGTTTGTTATAAAAATGATTGTTTTTGGTGAGATTTTTTTATATAATGTCTCGTGTGGACAATCTGTGTAAGACTCTAATTGCATTATAATTATTGTTTGTTTATATTTTGTGTTTCAAATAAATCACCTTAATTCATATTCATCGATGGTAATTACTATAAATGCACTTGTGGACGGTTAATTTAAATAGCTCTTAAGTGAACAATTTGCAGAGTAATAGGTGCATAATTGTTTGATCGACCATATGTATAATAAGCTACAGTTAACCTGCTACGTTGAGTAATAAATGTACTCGTATCAGACAAAATATTAAATAACTTCATTGAATCTACAAGTCTAAAGCTTACTCTCATTGACGTAGTGTTGTCTTTGTTAAACTGATTTACATTGTCATAAAGGACTCGGAAGTTATACCATGTTGTTCAGGGCCGATGCACCAACCATTGGTAATGTATTGGGTGTTATTAAATATCAGGAATCAATTATCCTTTTCACACCTTCTTCTTTGCCTTTGCGTTGTCCTGCCTTATCAGGGTCCGCAGGGCGATCCGTCCTGGATTGTCCGACCATCTCATCAACTCAACCAACACAATTGCATTGATTTGATAGTTCTTTTGTATTTTCATTGTTCATCATTATTATGTGTCACATTTCAGCTTTAGTTCAGGCGTATCGTTTCAAGTCTTGGTATAGTTTTTAAATATTCTAATCCTACATTTTAAAGGATAGAGATTGCCCAACACGTTGTTAACACCGATGCTTTGCCACTTAGCGCCGGAATGAGAGCACGCTGTCATCGATTACGGCCGATTTACTGCCGCCGGCAAATTGTTTTAAACGTTCTGTAAACGGTTTAAACCTTGCTCATTTATTTGCGTTTGCTGGTGACAGAAAGAAATCGGTTCTCGTCTAGTTCCAAGTGATGCAATGTTTCGTTACTTATTGGTATAATTAACGTTGAGTTGATGTTTGTTATTGTTGGGGTAGACGAGTTGTCGAATGGAGGCCACGAACGGGTAAACGTAGTGTGGGACGCCCCTCGACCAGATGGAGGGATAACCTTCGCAAAATGGCTGGCAGGGACTGGATGCAGAGGGCCGAGAGTAGGGTTGATTGGCGCGCTTTGGGAGAGGCCTACGTCCAGCAGTGGACTGATACGGGCTGATGATGATGATGATTGTTTGGGTATATAAAGAATTAAATATGTTCAATGTTCATTCTACATTCTACGTTCTTCTCTCGGACGTCTTCTAATGTCTGACATTTTGATTGCTTTTGCTCTCTAAACTAAACATTTTGTTACGTACTTTTTTAGACTTTTGATATGTCATACATCTTCGTCGTCTGATATATTGATGGCTTCTGTTCTAGGCAATATAAACATATGATGACATGGACAGTTAGACATGGCGATCGGTTGTGTTTCTCTCGGGGTTCAACGGAAGATCAGCGCTGTCGGCACTCTGTCGGCAGCATTAAGCTGAGTTGAGGCCCCTTTTCGCAACAGAGACCAAGTTAGCATAATTTACAAACATGTGTATCATACCATAAATGTTCTGTTGCGAAATAAAGAGATTACTTACTTACTTACTTACTTACTCTCTTATTCCTGTAGCCTATTGGACTGATTTGGTTTTGCAAGAATACTGACTCCTATGTTAGTCTAGCTATGCAACTAAAACAGTTCTAACTGTTAAGGCCATTGCAGAGAGATATTTTTCAATAACATAAATCTGCTTGTCAGTCAACATACTTTGCGGCAACCTCGTTAGCGTTAACACAGTCATCAAAGTTACTATTAACCGTTTCTCCAAGCCGCTAATATATCCTATTAAACCCTCCAATATAATTAAGAGACGCATCCTGTCCGTTCACCTCTACATGATTTGAAGGCATTTATAATGCAGTTAGCAATAATAATAGTCTGTTCAGTCACTTTGACATCATCACTGCATGGATATACCGTAGGCACTTTAATTAACTTACATTTTATAGGACTTACACCACTCGCAGTCTTCTTGAGAAGGTTGGCAATTATTAGGGCAATTTGTACTCTGGATAGTGTTGCTCTTGCTGTAGATCTGGCTTAAGGTTTAAAACCTTGGCATCCTTCTTCTTCCGGATTAGACTTAATTCAATTTTCAAATCCTATCTCCATTATAATGTCAATGTTTTGTTATCATTGTTAGCGAAGCTCTGTCGATTTCCATTTGCTGTATATTTATTTTCTTAACAACATCTTTAAGTCCATGTCTTGGTATGATAATATTTCATAGAGGTACTAATATTAGGTTAGGTACTAAAGTTATTGCTATTGCACCACGTCGTAGGTATGCCACAGTGTAGTATCAATGCCACAGTGTAGTATCAATGCCACAATACGATTTGACGTTGCATAAGTGCAAATGTGTTTATTGCCCTCACAACAAAGGTCTTAAATCCCCATCAACGTCCAAACTTACATGTATATTGTAACTATTGTTACCAAACGCTTTGTTAGCACGTTTATGCGAAGTCGTATTATGATATGATACATAATGGAATTCATATAATACTGTAATGCTATATCTTTTCAGATTATTGAATGTAAGTAGAGTTATTCTTTTCATTTTTTTCTAATACCCGTTCGATAAACTTTATAAATCTTGGTTATATTTTTCATTGGTCAGTTGTACTCGTAATAACTTACTCTAACGAGTGCAATACTATATTCACCTACACATTTCTATTATTATCGCTATTAGCCTATGTTTTGTAATCAAAATATGTCTCTATTTTATATTATAACATTCCTAAACGTGGAATTTTTTGAACGTCCGTTTTGTAATTTTTAAATATGGTTTTCCTTGAATTTAAAACACTCACGTCTTGTCATTGTTATCTCGTCTTAATTAAAACATTCTCTCTCAATAAAGTAATTTCGTATAATTAAGCAACAAATACCACAGTATCAAAGAACTTTACGAGTTCTGTCATTCCAAGAATGTCCGACAAATTCGGCTGCGGAGGGTGGAAAGCCAACGGGATATTTACGATGGCAGAGTTGTAATTATCGTGCGGAATATCGAGCACGCAAAATGTGGTCACTTGCTGGTGACTGGCTTATTCTGGCTATTTGTTTACTATCGATATAGTATCAACAGTATTGTAGGCAATATTATTAACTATATATTGGTTTTTGGACTCCTCTTAATCTAGCTCTGGCTTGCTGCTGTTAATATTTTCTTCGGTTATAATAATAAAGTTAAATCCTTACTAATGTCTAATTTATATTGGCATTTCTTGTCTTGGTCATGTCATGGTATCCAATTCAGACAATACATTCCTTATAACTGGACCTTGCGGGTATTCTTCAAGTTCTGCTCATACAGTTTTAACAACATTAACATGTACATCATCAACAAATGCAATTATGTTTGTTCGAATCGGCTTCCTCAGAATAATTCTGTCATGTTCGGGGCCCAGAGAAATCCGGTTGTTGGGCATGAATTGTAGCAGCATTCGTTGTAGCTGCATTAGTTGATGTAAACATTTCGTGTCCATTGTCGCGCTAAGCATCGAATTAGGGCGCAGCTCGCGCCGTTACAATCAGCAGCCCTGCCTGAATTCCTTGCGTAAATCAGTCTCTAGAGAATTTTCTAATTTAATGAGCATTCTATGATTATATGCGACACGATTGTGTTGAAAGCCCTTTATGTTGTTTCTCAATCATTTTAATGAATATTAAATGCTGTGTTTTTATGGTTGTTTCATCTTGAACACATGGATTTCCAGTATTCATCATATTTTGCCATACTAAGTTTACTCGTGATTTTTCCTTTAACGTTTTGATAGCAATTGGTAATCAATCGTAAGTTCTCTTTAAAACCCAAGAATTCATTGGTAGTTACTGACTTGACCACCTAACCAAAACCTCTAAAGGAAGATATCAAAGTGACTTTCAGATATAGCTTTGGTTTATTCTCATGCGACGTTGTATACTACAAAAACTAGGTATGAGTAGTCTACAATAAAATTGTAAGTTGGTATCTCTAAAGGTCTTCAAAAGGGATGCCACGATTCTTCACTCTCAGGTACATATGTTAAAGGGTCAGGGATTCTCAACAATAGGTCCTAATTTTGACCACAAACGATGTGTCCTTCCTTTTATGGCGGTGGTGCAGTATGTTTCTTTAAACTTCTTTGAGGGCTGTGACATTCAAGGCTAATTTGTACTGGTATGGTGGACGGTGGAACATATTATATATACGTGGAGTAGACAGCTGTGTAAATGTGTTTCCATGGAAATTCCCCGATATATACAATGTGTGAATCTTATGTTGAAATGTGGTGTAATATTGTCTTCTAAAACAAAGCTATTGAAAGTGACTGACAGTCTCTTAATTTCTATTAGGTGCTATCAGCGGCCATCGCTCCAAATGTTACATACTTTTGCTCTCCTGTAATAAGCTATCGGTGTGCTTTAGACAAGTGTAGAAATATCTGTACATACACTAGATGAATTTTTTATATATTTATTATTTAATAGCCTGCTATGTCCCACTGTTGGGCAAAGGGCTCCCCCCAACTCATCTCTATTCTGCGCAGACTCAGACCACTCTCTCATAAAAACGTCGAGTTCGTCTCGCCATCTATATATATATATTTTACGTACAAACTTTTTTCATGAGAACCGAACCTTTTCAAAGAAGTTCTCTACACATGTTACGGAGTCGGCCAGCATCCAGTTGCCAAGGTGTATCTCCATAACAGCGGTTTTGCCAGCATTCACTGTTTGCTTTCCGAGCCACGCTTGACCGGAATAACAATAAACAAAACACATTTTACTATCTACGTCGTTAGCCGCGTTAACGTGAACAAACGGCCGTCACTAGGTCAAGACAACGCAACGATTTAGCCACCAAGACACCTGCCATAAAATAAAGCCATAAACACATGCATAGTGACGAGCACATGCAAGACCGACGACGTGCCAGCATGGTCTTGAAATGGTCTTGATTCATCGATATTTACCTTTCACACACAATTATTTTAATTTGATTTTTAATTTTCTACAGCTGCATTCACAACTTATCTAAATTCATAGTGATGAAATTAATTAATTAGTATTCAAGTAGAAACCAGCCCGAAATTCAATTTTGGTACTACTTTTGTAAAAGAAAAAAAAACCTAATTTGTGCTGCCCATACTCTCAAAAGACAGCTCATTTGTTTCGTGTAAGTGTGCCTACCCCTACGGCAAACAGGCGTACAAGTTTGTGATGTGATCATGATGAGCAATTAATAATTAAGACGACAATAAATTAAATTTTAATAATAGAAGCTATTTTGCGAATTTTCAAAACGTCCATGTTCACTCAGTAAATATAAATGACTGTTTAAGATTTTTCTTGGTCTTTGGTACAAGTTTCTCATCCCTAGCGGTGCCCTAAACGCGTGGGCGTGAAATGAGCCGCGCACGCATCATGTTGTAACTGGACTGCGTTCCGGCCGCTTCCGGAGACTAAATATACCATTATACACGCATAAGGCGTTAAAAGTTGCCCAAATTTGGTGCCAATTTCACTCGTATGGTATAGGCTGATTTGGATGTAATGTATTACATATTTCAAACACGCGTACCTACAGGTTGGATTGCTAAAAAGTTATTGTATTACTTCTACACAGTCTAATGGGCATTCGACCCCGAGAATGTTCAGCAGTCTTCGATCCCATGGGTGATAATCGTTGGCAACACATACGACGAACAATAATTATATCTATTGTCGTAAGTGTCACTTTAAGATTTTTTTTAATACGCCGACAGTTTGGTGTGACTAGAATATACTAAAATAGCTCAAGGAGAGTTTTAGTAAACTTTCTTTGAGCGAATCTGACTTCTAATTGACTTTACTTTCCGTCTCGACGTTTTTAAATCATAAACACCCAAACATACAGCGGTACAGTATTATAAATATAGATATTGCTATTCTCAAACTGTGTTTCACGTCTCGCGTCGCTAGTAAAAGATTCGTCGCTATAAGCCCATTTTCAGTAAAGCGCAATCTTTATAAACATCATGACCTAACACGACTCCAACCGGTCACAGAGTCAATAGAACGCCGATAGCTCAACGTCACCCGTTCGCCACAAGCCTCAAACCGAGCCACCCATACAGCAAAAATTGATTTCCCATTCCCTTGACAAAGTGCAGATAGGTTAGGATTTATCAGCCCGTTCTAAGACCAATACGGGGCCGCTGAGGAACTACAACGATTACAGCTAGCTTATAAGGGCTATAATGTCTATCTAGCGGTATCGCGATGCTGTTTAGAATTCTGTAAAGCGAATGTTTATTTCTTTCGTGACCACTTTGTTCGGGGCAGTGCTTTCTTATGACTCTTTATTATTTCCTTTGCTTTTTGCAACTAGTTGTTCTGTTACTATTCTTTAACTTGGCACAGTTTTCTCTTAACCATACGAGCATATTACTGTTAATATGTTTGCGGGAAATGTAGATCCAGAGACGAAATTGTTAGGTTCTTCTATATCCCTTACGGAGTAGGTAAATCTTGCCACTCCTCTTTCACTTCGTAGAATGTCATTGTCGTTTACATTTCCTTGTATGTCTTCGTCCTCGCCTTTGGAGACGATTCGAGGTTTATTTGTATCATTTTTTGCTAGCTCTATACTTCATTAAGTATTTTAGTATATATTACACATGACCCAAGCTTATGATTCCCTGTACTATGTTATCCTGTTCTCATAATATCGCTGCTCTTATAAGGTCTCTCTTGCTACTGTCATCACGTAGATAGTGTGCAGTTTTCGTTTCGGACCATAATGGCCACTTCCTGAAATGACCACTATTGTCGCAATATTTAAGCAGTGATAATGAAGAGAATAGTGAAGGAAAAGTTAAGACAAATAATACTAAAAAGGACACAGTACCTTTTATAGAAAACAATAGCATTATCTTAAAGTGGCGTCGGTTAATTATCACACAATCAAAACTAATGCGATTAAAGCTAGAAGAATAAAGAAAGCAGGAAATAAAGAGCCTAATGGCTACGAGTATTCCAGTTTAGGTGGCAGACCTTTTTTCGAATAGTTTTGTTTACTTCCATATACTTATCTAGTATTTAAATACCTTTAAGTTAACCTACCTCTATTGCGAAGTAAGAACATAATCTGATTCACAATTAAATTGGTAACACTTGTCTGCCTAAGACTCCATCATTCAATACTGGTAAGTGTTAAGAGAAATTGCATCCTTCTTCCGTAGTTTGTCCACAGCCACCTTATAAAGTACCAGCACAACAGCTGACCACTTCGATAAGCTATTTTATAGTGTTACCACCTTTATTTATTGTCTTCCCGTGTAGTCGCCTTTGTCTGTGATAAAGGACTTTACAATGTATTTCAATTATTTTCATATCTCTTCTATGGCAGCGACATTATATTTCGCTCTCGTATTTTCTCTACGGCTACTGTGTTAACTATTGTTACTGGAGGCAGAGGGATACGATAAAGTGTTATATAGTGTTGCTGCTTTTATTTATTGTTTTCACTTTTTGGCGCCTTCGTCTATGATACGATATATTTCAATTATTTTCTTAGATCCTCTGTCATTGAGATTATTTCTATGTTTATTTGTAGCTCTAGTAACTATTATTGAAATACTATCATCTTACAGCTCAGGAAGTAATACTCTAGCGAGCACAGTTTTATCTTGTCCTATATTATTAGTAGCTGTATTTAACTTTCATGGGGTAACTTAGTTTATCTTTTAAATATGTATAGTTATTTCAATATTCGATATGTGCGTTTTCTACAATTCATAAACATGCATTCACATAATCTATTTTAGGTAGGTACATTAATTGAAAAATGTTTTTAATGTATTAGATACTTTTAATAACGTTCCTAAGATTTATCTTCTCGTGCAACGTAGGTACGATGTAAAATTGTTTTTGAAAGTTGAATATTTTCTACATTATTTCCAGCGAAAGCTCACTTAGTTTACTAGCTGTTTCCTTAAACATTTCAATAAATGAATTATACCCAATTAATCGGCTTACGACTCTAGGCAATGTTTAATTACATTAAAATTAATAATTTCTATCACAAGTTAAACTTTCTACAAATACCACCAATGGCTGCCTTGATCATCGATAAGATTAAGTAATTAAGAACTATCAATTCTCCATCTAATTACGGAAATAGCAATCGATTTGCGGGTAATTGCGTTATACCAATGATATACGATGTGCCACTCTTTACAGGGTGTTGTCTTTATTTGACTTCAATACAAAACTCTATTTGCGGGATTTGTGTCCGTTTTAGGACTCTGCGTATTTTTTAGGAAAATTAAAAATGACAATTCTTAATGAGACAGTTATTTAAAGCTAAGAGCTTGTACGGACAACAGCAGATCAATGGCAACACTTGCAGTACGATTTTAAATCTTACGACGCAGATAATAAGAATGGTCCAAAGTCCAAAGTGTTACACTTGATCTGCTGTTAGCTGTACTAGAAGTCCACATTTAGTTACGTCAATAAAAAATTCTAGTTACATTCACGCTTCCAGAGTGTTTTTTAGCGATGCAATTCCAATAAAAGCTTGTTTTTTAAATAATTCTCAATTTATCAACTCATGTAATCTATCTGTAGCTATTGTCAATTATTACGGGTACATACTTTAATGCATCCTGTATATTATAGTTACGTCACACATACGTAGGAAGTTCATGTAGAAGTAAGTAGGTATCATTTTCGAGCTTCCTTGTCCGTATGTGTGGGTGACATACATTAAATTAAATGTACGTATGTAAGCTCGTCTAAATAGGAAGGTAAAAAATTGGTAAAATTATCGAGTCAATGGACCTGTGGGTGTCAAAATTAAATGTTAAAGTTTATTGGGCAAGAATTGTAAAATCTTTCGTTTTCAAATACCTATAACAAGTAAAAATTATTAATGTCGTTGAACATGATACTTTTTAAATTTTGTCGTTTATGCTTTTATTTTATCGATCTTCTTTTGTTAGTGTGATAGTTAAGAAACATAATTCCTAACTGCCACATCTATGTAAAATTAGTCTGCACCAAATTATTGTCGTTTTGCAAATTGAGTTTTCCTTCATCTTCAGCCAAAATTATATATCACCTCTAAGAATTTTATGTAATTCGGGACACTTGTTAGAGCTTTCAAATGAGCGCCACATCTCCAGTACACCAACAGTTTAACCCCTAGGGATTACGATTAAGCGTCTTCACTTAACACTTGAAGTAACGAGTTCCTAGGCACGACCCGGCGGCGTGACTAATGGTGTAATGCAAGCAAATTGCCCCTTACAGCTTTCCGCTTCCACTTCCTCGACATCTTCAGGATTCCTAGAACCCATCTTTACTACGAGTATGTCAGTAGGGTTGCTGAGATATTATTAGAAACTTTGCTTAAAACATGACGAATCTTCGAGGATGTTTTAAAAGTAAATTGTGGCCAAAATCAACTTGTGATATTTCTATGTTGTCTAGTTTTGTTCAGTCTCACATCTATCGATCTGTGTTACCAGTAGACTATCTGAAATGTCCAACTGGTTGTATTGTACTGACAACAGCAGATCGACACACTTGCAATACGATTTTAGATCTTACGACACAGATAATAAGAACAGTCCAAAGCTGCTGTACCACAATTTTATTTTCGCAAAGAAGGAATTACTTTCTTGGCATAAAATATTTATCTCGAAGCCTCATATTGGCACAGGAATTCAGTCAATTATAACAAACCAACACCTTATATGAAGTAGTTATACGGTCTAAATTAGGTTGATATGCTATCGACTGTCCAAGGCGTTTTCTCGACTGTTTTGGGTTGGGACGCTGAAAATTAAGCAACAATTTTATTACCCAAGTCTAGATAAGAAGGAAAGCTTTATTGTCCCCGGAAGCAAAGGCATTCCGAAACAGACAGCCTTACGCAAGTACAGATAAGTGATTACCTGCGAGACGGGACCTTTGCAGTAATTTGCCGTAAAAGCTGTTGTCAGGACTGTAATTGATTTGACATGACTATGTATGTAATGCCACGTAATTTTAACGTGGTTTATTGTTTTCATACCGAAATGTTTAGTATTTATTATGATACTGAACTCGCATAAATTTAGCTAAACCAATCGAAATACAACATAATAAAATGCCACTTCGGTACGCTGAAAACTTTATGGCAAAAAGTTGAAGTTTGGCAATCAACTCTCCATTTGCGTCTCTCTTACGAGGCAGAACAGCCCCCTAGCCAAGTATCATTGACTTTCATTAACGTTAGTATAATAGAGAAATATTTGCTGTTATTCATAAACCTAGTTAAACCTCACTTCCCTTAAATAGTGTTGTTGTCCCTTTCACACTTCGTCAAAAAAGTCAAGTTAGAAATGGCCAGGAGGCCTAAACGGAATAACTTTAAATCACGTTTATGAATACGCGCCATAATAATCAACTACTATTATGATAGTGTGTTTAGGATATAATAAATAGTAATAGGTAGTGCGCTTTATACTTTGACCGCAAGTGCCGCTATACCGCGCCTGGTAGCTGCGCGGCGAGACGCGGTGGTGAAACAGCCCACTTCACTCGCGTCCCTTCCAAGTATATGACACATCTTTAGCACCCAAGGCGCGGAACAGCGCTTACGGTCAGACTATAACACGATTTTTGAAAATATAATTTATATTTACTCTAACTCCTCCTCTCTCTGTCCACAGGCCAAATCTGAGGAGCAGTTAGCATGCGAAAAGGAATGGCTTCAAGCTGGTCACATGTGGCTCGCCCACCGCGGTGGGTTCACAGCCGTGGTGCGGGAAGGGGACGCGGACGCCGGCCGCGCCAGGGTCCGCGTGCTGCCCACTGGGGAGGTGATCACCGTCGACGATGATGACCTGGAAAAGGTACGAGGGGAACATCATCCCAGAGAGCGTATGATTCGTCGCTTCCATCATTCTAAAGAAAATCGATCGCTTCAAAATTGTATCTCACATACGAAGCGATTGGTCGTAGCGATTGCCATCATCGAGCTCGTTACGGTATACTGAAATACCCTTTACCGATGGATTCTTCAGTCGATTTATCGTTACGATTTTTAAGATTGGATATTGGATATTTATTCGATCTCACATATCGTCTTCTTTTATATCAATCGCTAACAGTCTACAGTATCAATCTGAAACGACGAATAGCCCGCATATGGGTCCTTAAGTAGACCTACGCAAGCGACAGCAAGCCGCTCAGCATGGGTGACATGTGGACTTACAAACTTGTTCCCAGCAGGTCAACCCGCTGCAGCTGGAGCGTTGCTGGTATATCACCTCCCTATGTTGCCTGAACTATTGCGGCGCGCTGCACATGCTTATATTATATTTTTACACTGACCTCTCGCGATATTTATTATAAACTAGCAATGTTCTAAATTTTTATATTCCCCGCAGGCCAACCCGCTGCAGCTGGAGCGCTGCGAGGACATTTCCTCCCTGCGCTGCCTGAACGAGTGCGGTGCGCTGCACGTGCTGCGCGCGCGCCACGCGGCGGGCCTGCCGCACGCGCGCGCAGGACACGCGCTGCTCGTGCTAGGGCCGCCCAGGCGAACGGCGCCAGTGTACACAGAAAAGGTCACTTTTTTAATTTCCAGCGGTCAAGGCTAACTAGAGCATACAGCCTGGTCTAGTGTTTAAATTATGTCTGTTTTCTTGTAAATACATACATACGAAGATAACCTTACTTAAACCTATACATACACCCAAACCCCTAAAGGAAATAACTCGGCGATCCACGTCCATCCTTGAGTAATGCGAGGAAACCTTGATAAATGCACTAAACTTCACAAACACGTCTCCTTTCGAGCACTCCAATAAATAGGTAAAAGGCCACTTATTCAGTATTTATTTAGTTTTATTAATGGACTAGACTAGACGGTTAGTCATTTGCCAATTTCATGTCACAGAATATTTCATATCTTAATCTATCGTCATATTTCTTTCTCCAGAGGAGTCGCCGTAGCGTCATCACCCTGGATTAAAGATCTCAGCGTCTTCCATTCTTCTTCCAGCGAAGCCACCCTAGACAAAGCAGCTCAGCAGTCACATTCACTAATATATTAAATAATTTACAAATGTCATGTTACCGATATTTTTAAAATTCTAATATTATGATAGAGATTCTCATGGTCCGTTGTTCGCAGGTAGCGGCCATGTTCCGCGGTTGCCGCGCGGACGACATGCCGCCGCACGTGTTCGCGGCTGCGCAGTCCGCGCACCGATGCATGCTCGCGGCGCGCAGGGACAGAGCCATCGTGTTCCTTGGAAGGTAAGCTTCGATCATAACGAATATTCGAGTCGACGAATTTCGACTGAATAATAATAAAATAAAAGTTATTTATTCACAACACACATAGTAAATACAATTAAGTACACAATATTTATCAAAATAATAAATAAGTGCAACGGGCGGAATCTCAGCACAAATGAGTTTTTCAACTCTGCCCGGAACCCTTGCTGCCACACACACATGTATAACAAATACTACACACAAAGGCATTAAATAGCCAAGCTGAAGGAGAAACGTTTGCGATGGTATGGACACCTACAGAGACGACCGGAAGATCATATAGTCAAAGTCGCTTTAGACTTGCCAACGACGAAGCGGGGACGCGGAACGTCTACCGCTGCCACCTGACTGACGACGGTCCAAATATACCCTAATGAAGCCGAAATAGACTCCAGCCTGGCACAAAACCGTGCTTAATACAGACTGAGGGCAAGGAGGGCCGACCCCAAATAAATGGGATCAAGGCTGATATGATGATGATGAAATCGAGTCTATGGAATTGGACACCAAAAATATTATTTATGGTCATCTGGAAAATTATTGTAGTTTAAAGTTGGCGCTTTGAATGTAAACTGCATTACGAGGCTTTCTTTCAAAATTAGTAAATAAATTGAAATTTGGTAAACGTGGCATGTATATATCGCTGCAATATGTATTGGCAAAACAATTATTACCATTAAGTTTTAACTTCTAATATAAGTTCTTGATATTTTTGGCATATCATTTGATAATATATTAAAATCAGGAAATACGTATAATAACAGTTATCTGGCGCCATCTATCTAGTACCAGCGTTATAATAGGCTGTTAATTTATCTCACGATCTGAAAACGTTAATTTTAATTAAATTACTACGATAATATCAGTGACTGGGCCTTATTTGTGATATAAACCGCCCGCCCATAGAGATTAGATCTAGCTTTTGTTGTAAGTACCTTTATTAATATAGATAATGAGATGTAGGTGAAATCTCAAGGTGAAATTTTCATACAATAACGTGCTTTTTTCACGTGGGGTCTGCCGTGCCAACACTTGCTAATTTTGTAGCACACATAAATCTAGGCATACGATGACACTTCGTGGTGATTCAATTTCCTATAGTATGGTTAGAAACGATTTAGAAAAATCTTACTTGACTCAATACAATAATACTGCCTAAACAACACTAATGCCGGCGCCAGACATGTGAGCGTCTTTGCAAGATTTTACCTACCATTGAAAGCTTTGTTCAATCTATAACCACGACGTCATAAAAAGCCGGCAATGAACATCGAATTTGAGCGTCTTTGACAAAGACTTTGACTATGTCTGGCCCCCGGAGTAATAATTGGTTTAGTCACTAATCCACACGTCGAAGTCCTGTTCATCTAGGCCTAGGGTCACTAAACACGTCCGGCGTCCGCTTAGAGGTCCCGAGCTGTAAGGCGTCTCGTCCTGTGTTCCGAGACGCCTTAAGCGGAGGTTTAGGGGTATAAACCCGAAGACGGGCCCACGCGGGCGGACGCCGACGAGGTTGTGGTATTTGGCGTTGCGTTCCCACAACCTCATCCAAACGCGGTGAGTTGAACACCTGAAACCGGGGTTTTAGTCGGTATAGGACCGTATTCTGACGGGAGCCCCAAATAGTCACCCCTCCTTATTGGCGCGATGAGATGCGAAAAGCATTTCCCCAAGTAAAAAAAAATGGGTCAATAAACACTATTGTTTTTTATAGGAAACATTTGTATGAAAATTTAATAATATTCGTATGAGAATTAAGTGCTCTTTCCATATCTTTAAAACTTTCGTTTAAAAACAGGAGAAATAATAATCATTGATGATTTCATTGCTCTTGTGCTACTTGTATATTTTGGATTGTACTTAGACACGAGAGCTCTGTTTGCTCCGGTATAGATATGAATGCTTATTGACTGTCGTAATCTTAATGAATTAACATAATGTAATGTAATGAATGTCGCAGATTCTCAAAGTTCAAGGTCGTTACTAATGGGGCTAATTTTAAAATTATGAAGTAATAAAGTATTTTATTGCATGATTAATAAGTGGATTGTACGAGTATTCATGCGTATACATAATACATACATAAACTCACATCGTCTCTCATACGGGTAGACAGAGACGACGAATTACATCTGCTGCGATCCTAATACACCTCCAAACTCATCGTAAGAAAAAGTAGAAAAAGTGGCCAAAAACTTTCAGCACATCTTTTTTAATTAATTTTTACCCGACTGCCCAAGAAAGAGGGTTATGTTTTAAGAATGTATTTATGTATGTATGTGTAATTCATTGGCACGCGCTGCATCCTCAGCGGCTTGATAGATGTTACAAAGAGGTGACGTTAGATTCGTCTTGATTGTAGAAGTGACATAGGCTATAATTTAATCAAAGTAATGATGCAGTCGGTTTTTTTATAATAATTTCTACTTGTTACAGGTCCGGCTCCGGCAAGACGTCAGCAATGCGCCACTGCGTGTGGTATCTGGCCAGCGCGTACCCCGCGCAGGGCTCCAAACTAACACCGGAACGACTCGAAGCAGCCTTCGATGTCCTTCACATCTTTGGATCGTCACGGTACGTTAAATCTGCCAAAATTTGTCGCCGCAATTTTCACGCCAGCGGACGGTATTGCCGAGGTTTCACGCCAATCATGCAAGACGCTCCACGATTTTGACTTGCAATATGTGATTGTGAATACATAAGATATCAACAGGAGTGTGTTGATTTAGTACGAAACACTATCGTCATCAAATATGATCATGACATCATACAGTAATTGTAAACCTGTAATTGTACAGCGCCACCAATGGACGTTTATGGAACTAAAAACGGTGGCACGGAAATCACAATATAAATACTAGAAAGAAAACAAAGAATAACCATTTATTTACAATGCACAATAACACCAATACATATGAAACAAAAAATTTTGACATTACAAAATAACAATCGTCGTTTGGTGCGGCAGTGCAGTACCACTGTATTTGACATTTGTCCTACAACGCATTTAAATATGTCGCGCAGTGTTGCTCGACCTCAGCTCTGGGGCTGCGCTGCTGTTTAAATCCATACAAAAAATCCGCGCGGTTCCAGTGCTACGGCCGTGCGTGTTTTATTTATATAGATTTACACAGCAGCGCGGCCACAGACCTGAGCCGCGCGTTTTGTTTGTATGGATTGTCCAAAACAGCGCGGCCGCAGCGCTGCAGCCGCGCGACACTTCGCGACATATTTGAATGCACCCCAATCATAATTTCCGTAGATTTATATCTCTATTATGTTTCAGCACTGGTTCCAACACGCACGCGTCTCGTTTCGTGTCGCTCGCCTCGCTGGACTTCGACGGCGGCGGCGCGATGGTCTCGGCGTCGGTGCAGACGCTGTTGCCGGACCTCAGGCCAAACCACACACCACTACGGGCGATACACACGTTAGTTTACCGTTTGACTACTTAACACTGACGGTTGGACTACTTAAAGACGTGACATCACAAACAATATTGTTGAATTGATAATCAAACATTTTGTAAATTAGGAACAGAGTTTCGAAAAAGAAATTGTACCTATTTGTATTATTACTTATTGATATTGCTGAGGTTGGAATCTGTAATTATCCAACATTTTCTCATTCTGTTTAATATCCTGAGTGCTTTGTGAATGTTTTCTCAGTTCAAATTAATATTAAAATGGAATGAAACAGACATCAGTTCGTGAAATTATAGGTTTCACTGTTTGGAAAGCCACATTGATTTTTCTTGCATATACGCTATGCGAAACAAACCAATATCTTAATATTATATAGAGTATGATATAATATTAAATTTTCGTGCCACGGAATGGCGAGGGTTCTTAGAATCGCGGTCGTGTATAATTTTTTTTCCATCTAAATATTTAGCCAAAATAAATGTCAGTTTAAGTAGTCTATAAAAAGACGTATCGACATTTTCCAATTTTACATTTTCCAGACTTTTCCACGGCTGCGACGGTCGTCTCCGGCGCGAGCTGCTCCTCGACCAGGCGCCGGTCAACGTGCCGAACCCTTGCCTCAGTGCCACCGAGAAGGCGGACGCTCCCACCGAGTTCTCAGCGCTGAAGGAAGCGCTGCAGATGCTGTCAGTCACAGAACAGGAACAGATGGCGATATGGAAGATTTTGGCTGCGATTTGCCACTTGGGGTGGGCTGGGGTTACTAAACGTGAGTTGATAGTTTGTAATATTTTTGGTTTTATGGTCATTTGCTGTAAATCGAGTTCTCATGGGATATGGTAGATATTAGCTGGGATTTGCCAGTTACGGTATAATTTCGCGGTTGTTACCCTTTTCTCTGCTTTGTTCGTAGCGACGTCTGGCTCTGGTTTGAAGTACCAGTTCGCTAGCGGCGGCTGCGCGACCCGCGCCGCCCGCCTGCTGGGCGTCGGGGCTGAGGAGCTGGCACGCGCGATGTTCGCCGCCGCGCCCACGTCGCCACAGCCGGGCGCATTGAGGTATGTGGTTTTGCAAATGATACGACACGGTATCACCGCAGGTACCCGTGGCCGTGGGTCTGCTGTATGAACTGTTATTTTTAGGGTTCCGTGCCTCTTAAAAAGGAACCCTTATAGGATTATTTTGTTATACTTCTGTCTGTCTATCCGTCCGCCCGTCTGTCTGTCTGTCGAAACGCGTGGACGGATCTAGTTGAGATTAATACGAAATACTTAGGTCTGCAACCTCATCGCTGGCGACCTTGTTGGTTCTATTCACATTTCTCTTGGAAGCATCCCATTTCATAGAATGTGGAAAGATAGATCATTACACATTTTACATACTACATAGATTATAATATAGGCCGATATTCATAGACAGTATTGAGAACGAACTCATCGTGAGCTCGCACTTACGTCTGTCAAATTTGTATGAAATCTGACAGTTGCAAGATCGAACTCAAACTCCAATCATACTCAAAACTCTCCATGACTATATAGGCCTAAGACTGCATGTAATAGGTGCAATAGATGCAGATTGTCAAGAAATAATGTGATGTGTCTATTCACAGAACGCCGTCACCGTCAAACGATAGAGAGATAACGGGCTCCGAAGCGCTGGACGCTTTTGTTAGCGGCCTCTACAACGAAACATTCAACATTGTTGCAGCTCTGGTTAATAGGTAAGTTTGGCAGTCAGCTACATGCTCGAAACTAAACCTTGTCCTGTAATGAATGAACCGTAAACGAGAGTGCGGTCTAACAAAAGTGTACAGGAGAGTTTTTAAGGTTGAGATTATCTCAAAAACTACTTGACCTATTGCAAGAATTCTTTCACTGTTTGATAGATAAAAGTTAAAACTATGTAGGTAACTGTAAAATAATTATAAAATTCAGGCCAGTTGTTTGTGAGAAAATCTCGACTTTATTGAGGCCCCCTGTATACTTTTCTCTGTCTTCTTCGGTTCTTGAGTTACAAGCCAACAGTTAGACAAAGTTAGGCCAAGATTCGGAGATAATTTTGAGCTTGACCTTAGTGTAAGCTCGCTCTTTCAACTGTCAAATTTCATAGATCTTTGGCAGTTTTAAGAGTGTCAAAAGTCACATTAAAATGGTATCTAGATCACGGACTTAAAGACGTCTAGTTTTATATTATTTACAAAAAAGACGTATACTAACATACTGGGTAGCATTTTATTCTACTCAAAACTTCCGTTTCCTATGGACTCTGCAAATAATAGCTTAATTTTTAATTTATTTTATTAATGGACTCGACAGTTCGTCATTTGCCAATATCATGTTACAGAAAATTCAATATACAATAGTCTTCTATCTTACTCCAGGGGAGTCGCAGTAGCGTCTTCACCCTGGGTAGCCGCGTCTTCATGTCTTCATCCATAGGAGACGCCGTAGCGTCATCACTCTGGACGAAGCAGCTCGACAGTCACGTTCACTCCCGAGCTTGTAGCGGGAACTCTTGATAAAAGCTTGAAACCCCAGATCTTGCTCAAATTATCCAACAAATTCACCATACTGTCACTCGCGAACATTTTCTGATTAATTTAACGTGATATTAATCTCAAAATAACCACTGTAGACACTAAAACAAAAATTATCAAATAATTTTGCAACCGTCGTTTCCCGCCATTTTCAAGAGAACCCAAATAATAGCTTAAAGGGCTCTGCATCCAGAGCACAATCCAGAGCCGTAAAATTTATTAAAATCTAATGTTTAGCTATTATTTCTTCTCTATATGTAAATTGTTGTGTGTATTGCAGGAGTCTGTCGACATCAGCTAGAACGTCTGCGTCTATCTTGTTACTGGATACACCGGGCGCGGATAACCCCATGTGCGCGGGGCAACAGAGCGGCGCTCCGCTGTCCAAACTATTGTCCAATTATCTGCAGGTATTGATTCCGGTGTAACTTGTTTTATTTTAATACTATAAGAGGTGCTCGTGGTAGGTGTGAGTACGTGTTGAAAGCGATCGCACAAGTTAAGCAACGTTGGGTGAAGTCTGGGCCTGAATGAGTGACAGCTGACATTTTCATCTGCCGTGCATTCCGTGCCTCGGAAAGCACGTTAAGCAGTCGGTCCCGGTGCTGTCGTTCGATAGCAGTCATTGAACCATATCATAGGCCTTTGAGGCGGGTGTGGGCACAACTCTGACAATGGGTTTGGTTACTAAACCAGACGAAAAGTATAATAACACTTTACATTACAGTATTCGCCAATCGTTATGACATATCACGGTCGCGTAGCAACGTAGTAACGAAAATTAATTACGCAACAGATCGTTAAGTCTTATTGCCGTAATATCTAGTCTACACCTTTTTCATCCCTGAATGTCCATCAAACAGTTCTGTATTGCTGTTTCATTGTTATAATTTTTTACAGGAACGTCTTCAAGCCGTGTTCCACGATGCCATGTTAGTGGCACCAAGGGAGCGCTATGCCCAGGAGGGAATCACACTAGACGATGGCGCTGAGGAAGGTAAAGTCTTTATTTATTCTTAAGTCTAACCTAGTTTAACCTCACTTCTCCTCTATGGTAAAAGGATCGAACGGCGGAAGAGCCTTAAGTCACGTTAATGGCTAACGGTAAAAGTATAATTCGAATCCACTCGCCATTCCGCGGCACACTTTTTTTTTTTTTGTTACCCAGGAGAAATACATTATGTATACCGCCCGTCCGGGGGAACGGGCGATTATGTTGGACTTGCACCAACTAAAACTCCTGGGGTGTTCCGCCTCCGCCACCATTGACAGGACCACGGGTACTCTTTCGAAAACTACCGCGGCCCTGTCGGCGGGTGCCCTTTCGGGCCCGACTCCGGGGGGCCTAACGCCCCCCCTTCTCCGCTGAAGGCGCTCCGGAACACGTGGAGCGCCTTCCAGCTCGGGACCGCTTTATTCGGACGGCGGATCCCCCGATCCTCCGCCCGAAGGTCCCCGTTAGGGCGGCAGGCGGTGGGCATAAGCCAACCGCCGGCGGCCCGTTCGCCGGCGGCGAATTGGAAGCGCGAGTGAGTCGTTCTCGCGGTCCCTCTCCGCCGCCTCCTTCTGTGAAAGGACGGTGTCACAAAACGTGAGCACCGCCTCCCACGCTCTCTCGCTGCCGACCATGGCGCGGACGATGGTCGGCAGCGAGAGGTCCGCCCCGATGGCCGCGACTAGCGCCGCGCGCGGCTCCTCCCATTCGGGGCACACGGCGCGGGTGTGCTGCGCCGTGTCCTCCGCCGCCCCGCAGTGATGACACGCCTTCGTGGGCTCTCTACCGACCACCCGGCACAGGTACTCGCCGAAACAACCATGTCCCGTGAGGACCTGCGCCAGGTGGAAGGTGAGCGCTCCGTGCTTACGTTCGACCCAGTCCCTGAGGACGGGCCGAATGGCGGCCACCAACTCTCCGCTGGCAGTCGGGTTCTCCAACCTCTGCTCCCACTTCCGGAAGAGACGGTTCCGGCCCCGCTCTCGCCACCGTCTCATCTCTTCCGGAGGTGGGCGGACGCCCCTCTGCTTGGCATCCGCGTCCCTCCAATAGACCGCCGCCAGGACCTCATTCCGCGGCACACTATTCCAACAGAGCCACCGTGAAATAAGTTGCTTATTATTCCAGATTGGTTATCTGAAACGGTGAACCCTGGTCCTATGGTGGAGTTGCTAGACAAGGCGCCTCAGAATACAATCGTGCGCAGCTCGCAGGCGGATTTGCGCGAATGCGATCGACGAGGGCTTTTGTGGTATGTACTAGGAATAATATATGATAACGGCACGAAGAAAATTAGTTACGATATTTGCGTGCTATAAGTACTACAACCATAACTGTACAAATTATTATGCAAATTTTCGGAATCCACTATTATAGGCGACGACAATCCAGTTTCCTTTTATCTTTATTATGTATGTATGCTATTTATAGCTCGATTTTGGTATATTGCAACTTTAGAATGTAATAGTATTTATTGTAGTTGCCAAAACTCATCCTGGTCACGGCACCATTTCGTAAACTACACTTGTCATTGAAAAAAAATCGTAAATACTGCGCCAATAATGTGCGTAATCTTATTAACTAATGGAAATATCAATCAATAGATCACAAACTAACCTTTTAAGATTCCTGGTTGTATACGCCTTTGACCAGATCAGAACATCGGAAAGTAATTAGAGTTAACGAAAGATAGTTTTACGCGCATAATGTTTTAAGTTCGTGTCGGACACTTGGGCAGCCAGTTAATGATTTAATAGTCATATTATACCTTATCAGAACTGCCTAACACCCCAACGTCACGTCAACGGCGTCTTGCGAGTGCTGTCGTCGAAGGAAAATGAAGATGTGAAGGACGACGACTTTTGAAAGAAGCTGTTAGCGTGACGTCGCTGCGCGTGCGCTGGCATGACGTCGACGACGCTCGAAAGACGCTAGTGTGTGGGGTCTTTAAATGCAAGTTTGTCTTCCAGGTTATTGGACGAGGAGTCCATGTACCCCGGGTCGTCGGACGACACGTTCCTGGAGCGCGTGATGGCGCACTACACGGCGCCCAGCCACACGCAGTACCTCATCAAGAAAGCGCCGCATGTGCGACAGTTCGCGCTGCAGCACTTACAGGTAGAAAAACAGAAAAGTACTCATATTTATAAATAATTTGAATTGTTCTTGTTATGCGAAAAGAAAATCTAAATATTAATTGGAGAAAAATTATCGTCACGACCGGGATTCCAATCAGAGACCTCGTCTGTGACGCGCTCTTTTCCTACTACCGACTATGGACAGTGGTTTCGCCGATCCGATCCGAGTCACGATAGCTCTGTTGGAAAAGAGTATGGTACGGAATGGCGAGGTCCCTGGTTGGAATCCCAAAATTATTATTAAGAAATCGAAGGGCTTGTTTTTGCTACAAACTTAATTTCGACAGGCCCGATCAATCTACCGATTTGTATCTCAGTGGTAACATACCATGATGTACTGTGTAATTGCAGCGTTCAATCCCATTACGAAAATGTACTTTTTTACTTACTATCCCAACCCCGTCTGTCTCCAAAGACACTTATTACCCGGAATCTTTTCTATAGTAAATTGTAAGACTAAATCCTATCAACTTTTGTTACAGGGCACGAATCCCGTCCTATACGACGTCACCGGCTGGGTTAAAGCGAGCCGAGAGAATCCAGTTACCAAGAAAGCTCTGACGCTGTTGCAGGAAAGCCAAACGTAAGAATTGATTCTAGTCCACGACTGTGTATTGTATATCTCCGTATTACGAGTTACGACAGAAGATTCCTTTAAAGGATAATCTAATTAACTTACCCAATCATTTTCGTCTTTTAATGTCGACGTACCTATGAGGTAACGTTCGATTCGTCTTCATCACGGGACTGACATGTAGTTTGAAATTATAATATATGCCAAGAAGATTCGATTTTTGTTATAATTCATTTATAATTATTATGTTTTAGGCTGCACTTAAACTGTAATGTTCAGTCACAGACTTACCCCATAGACCTGTAACAGGAGGGCGCCCGTGTCTGCTCGCACATGAGCGCAAAATTGCTTCGCGACACATGTAACCTAGAGATATTATCGTCATGGACGCATCTCTTTAATACTACACCCCTGTCCTCCCGCTTCGTCTCTATGCGCTCATCGTTGACAGAATGTTTCGCTTGCAAATTTGTACCGATTTCATGTCTATTGGGTAAGTGGTGTGTTTTCAGTAGTGATTCCTTATTTGCCGGCTAATCAGAAGGCGTGGTTCTGTCCTCGGATTGACTGAACTACAAACTGTAGCGCAAATATTGATACAGTATTTTTTTTCAGTGAGGACATTGGTCGTTTATCGTCCTGGGCGCGCGGCGCGTGCGGCGTGGGCGCCTGGTCGGCTGCCGTCGGCGACGCGTCCACACTGCGCCGCGCATCCTCGATACGGCGCACGCTGACCTCTGGTGAGAGACATTAATGCTGTTATTCATAAACCAAGTTAAACCTCACTTCTCTTAAATCGTGTCCACCTAATAGAAATTCGCTAGATTTGATATATAATCCGCAAAAATTGGCAACACCTAACAGTCGGCCACCAACTGAAAGTCGGCCGTGTGCCATGGCCCGAAAACTGACCCCTACTACGATTTCATCTGACAGGTACAGCAGGCATGAAGCGTCGCTCAACGGCCCTGCAAGCCAAGTTCGTAGCGGACGGCATAGTGGACACTCTGCGGCGATGCGGCTCCGGCGGCGTCCAGTTCGTATGCTGCCTCCTCACCAACCATCCGTCCGACCCTATCGATGACGTCAACGTGCCCTTGCTACGGTCACAGGTATAAACCGAAGCCTTATTATATAGTCTTATTTTGTAAACAAAAACTATTTCAGCATTTCTATGATTATTGCATAGTTATTTTCACATTATTAGATCGGATCACTTTATTTTCACAATGATGACCAGGTTCATTGAATCAGTTCCTTCAGTGTTACATCACAACAGGGAATTAGACGATCATATTTGTTTACAAAATCAGACACTTGATTTGGGCTTCGGTACATGTCTGGACAGGTGGGTTAGATGCGTTATTCAGTAGATATTTGGATCGAACGGAATCGAACGATTGTGTAACCAGTATAAGCTATCATGATGAAGGTAACCCAGTTACCTTCATTATGATAGCAGGCCAGCTTATACTGGTTACGTAATGGATCCAAATATCTTAGCAGAATAGGGCTGCTGGATGGCTACTCTACAATGCGACTCTGTGAGGCGATCGCGACTTCTATCGCTTTTGTAATCGCTTTCCATTTGACACATGGACGCTATATACATTGCTGCAATGTTTTTGCAAACCAAACGACAACGAAACGCAGCAATGTATATCGTTCAAGTATCAAAATGATAACCAAAACGATTGAAGTCGTGGTTAAGTTGCCTTCTTAGAAAGTTCTAAGCCAGGACCTCGGCAGATGGAATATCATTCTCTAGCTACCGCTAAGGCGCCAGTTTATGTATTTATGTAAGGTTGCCTTCTCGCTATTGGGCGTCGATGACGTCGATCGATTTCTTTGTAATGTCGACATCGACCTATTCAAAATCATTGTAAAGTTAATCTAAAGGTGCTATTGTGATTTTGCCATTATAATAGGGTTCGATTCGTATCAAGTACATCCTTAATGCTTGATACCTTTATTAAATGATTTTAAATTATATTATAAAAATATTTACGTAACCGTCGTTTTTATCTTAGTACCGTGGATTCCAACTGCTTGACGCCTCACGCCTCTACAAGCAGGGCTTCCCGGAGCACATGCCGTTATCTGAATTTGCAAGAAGGTAATCATACTACTTTATAAATGTCATTTTTATGTGATTTTATGAGTTTTTAATACGTTTATTATTTTATTAATGGACTTGACTGTTCGTCATTTGCCAATGTCATGTTACAGAAAATTCAATATATTCAATAGTCTTCTATCTTCATCCAGGGGAGTCGTAGTAGCGTCTTCACCCTGGGTAGTTGCGTCTTCATGTCTTCATCCAGAGGAGTCGCCGTAGCGTCGTCACTCTGGACGAAGCAGCTCGACAGTCACGTTCACTCCCGAGCTTGTAGCGGGAACTCTTGATAAAAGCTTGAAACTTCAGATTTTGCTTAAATAATTCAATAACTTCACCGTACTGTCATTCGCGAACATTTTCTGATTAATTTAACGTGATACTAAACACAAAATAGTCCCTGTAGACATTAAAAGGAAAATTATCAAATAATTTCGCAACCCTCGTTTCCCGCCATTTTCAAGAGACTTTTAATACGTTTATGATGAATAAATGTAGGTACGGTCAAAAACATAAAAGGTTGAAAAGAGGTCTCATAAGGTTGAGATTTTCCCAACAAATACTTGACCGATTGTAAAAAAATCGTTTATAGTACTCACTATGTAATTGCAAAGAATTTTCAGAAATCAGTCAAGGGGGGGGGGGGGGCTTTGCCCAGCAGTGGGACATTGCAGGCTATTAAAAAAAATCCCTTTCACACTTCGGTAAAAAAAAGGTGTTAAGATAGAAAGGGACAGGGTGGCTAAACGGTGGCGTAACTTTTAATCACGTTTATGAATTTAACATTGTACGTCTTTCTCTGTGTTAGACCGTACTTTATTTAGTATTTTTATTTATCATTCAGAAATTCGACTCGGTACTGAACCGAATATTTGCACTCGTGCTGTTTTTTTAAGTTGAAAATTAATTTAATCTATTTGTTGTCTAGATACCGGCTCTTAGCGACATCTGAGAGCGATGACAGTGAGAGTCCGCAGCCGACGCCTGTGTCTGACCGGCAGATCGTTGACGACATGCTGCTGGCGCTAGACCTAGACGTTACCAGCTACAGACTTGGATTGACTCAGGTATGTGCACAGTATTAGCAGACCAGCGATACTTCGTGATGAATATAACCTACTTCGGAATTTCCAGGTCAACATTTGTGTGAATATAAATAACTTTATTTTCAGGCCTACTTATTATAAAGGTAAAAATCTTAAGATAAACAAATAAGTAAGTTCGACAATAACATTTTATAATAACATAATTAAAAATATCATAAACCTAAGTCATTGATAGCTGAAATTATGTTAAGAAAAGTTGGCAGTTTTAGGCTTTGTTTGTTTACACAAATCAATAAATAAACTATCCAATTCACCGTGTGAAATGCTTTCAAATAATGACCATTATACGTACGTTATTTTACTTGTCGGAAATTACTTGACCTCACGCAAGATTCGAGTTTCGACCATTAACCATTAGCCGATTTGTTTTAATTGAACGGAACGCAGGTACAGTCGATAGCACACAAAATACGATTTGAAGTCTTGTGGCGTACACAATAGGAACGTTATAAAGCCCAAACGGCATTTGACCTACTTATGGTGGCGTGGGTGGGCAAAATCATTTAAAATCATCGGCATTTCTCCTTTGCAATTGGCCAAAAGTCTATGCAACCAGGTCTTAAAACTTAATAATAATAAGAACTCCTTTTTAGAGAGCGAGCGCTCTGATTGGTCGTCACTTGGTCTTCTAATCGAATTCTGTAGGATACAACTAAATAGGAATATGAGACTACATAGGAATTTATATTTTTTTCACAGAGTATTTTTTGTATAGGCTTACGGCATTCTTTGCGAGCCAGCCAGTTATTATATTAGGATCTTTTGCGATTCCAATAGAATTCAATGTTGACACAGTCTGTTGTTTTTCTCTCACGAGAAACATTTTTCAATTAGGGGTTCTTGAATCTCTCTATTCATCGAATATGTATTATCTAATTGCGTGAGTAATAAATGTACCTTGCTGACTACTTTGACTGTGATGTGACAGAAAAATAATTCGTTTCACTAAGCACAATTTCTAAGTGTTCCACAGTGTTCCAAGTCATTCGTAAATCGTTAATCACAGTGTTTTGTGACAGCTAAGCTATTAGACGATGACTCTCGTTTCGTCCTGTCAAGCCAATGCAAATTGGTTGACTCGTGACCTGACCAAATTACTTCTAAGGTCGGGATCATGACAAAAATATTCTCACCAAATTTGTATATTCCGGGTCAACGGATATTTGTGTAGTGAAGCCCCGTTTTCACTTGGATTGTTGATTAGTGCGAGTGGCAAGTGTTGGTGATTAGTGCGAGTGACAAGTGCAGGTTACACTTAACTTAACACGTTTGAACAACACAAGTGATAGTGAATCATGTATACCGAAGCCCAAATCAAGTGCTTTATTTGTGTTTACTTTATGTGCACCTATCCTCCTCTTTTTTATTACAATAATATTTCTTAAAATAAAATAAAATAATTGACAGTGGTAATCTTAATACAATACGGTGTGCACTAGCGTAATGGGTCAGCTGGAAGAAATCTCTCAATATCTGCGCCCTTTGTACAAATTATATTTTTTTAAGTTTTTATTTGTTTTGTTGTGTACAATAAAGTGTTAAATAAATAAATAAAAAATAAAGAAATATGATCGATTTACCTGTTGTGATGTAACACTGAAGGAACTGATTGAATGAACCTGTTCATCATTGTGAGAATGAAGTGATCAGATCTAATAATCTAAAAATAACTATGCAATAATCACAGAAAAACTTAGAATGTTAGTAGTTTTTGTTTACAAAATAAGACACTTCATTTGGGTTTCGGTATAATCTATTTGTTATGAGTCGCCGCGCCCGCCCGCGGCCCCGCACTCGCAGCGGTCAAACTGTTTTGTTCCTAGAACTACTAAGATCTGCACTATTACTACATTGAACTTGTCGCTCGCACTAGCACTAATCAAAGTGAAAATCGGGCTTTAGGTTACACCGTGAGAGAGTCTTTGATATAACGAATGTTTGATAATAAAAGATGCAATAAAAGAAATTGGAACCGATTAGATAAATGACATGGTCCAGACAGAGACAATGTATCAGACACACAATAGACCAAACACAATAGCTTACTACCTTATTCTGGGGCAGCTGTGATCGGTAAGTTACGGTAAAAATATCACTTACACAGCTTGTTGAGATAAATCAGGAATGACATTGGGATGGAAGTCCATTGTCTCTGCCTACCCTACGGGAATTAGGCGTGAGTTTATAAATAAATAAATTCATTGAGGAGTTCTCGATATTTTGACATCATATTCATAATGTTCTACAATCACAGACTTCAGTCTTCTCGTCAACACTATGGCTGCAATGCTGCTGAAATATCGAAACCTCAATCCTCAATGATAAACACGATTATTCTTTAAACACATTTTATATCATTAATACGGGATCCCTTTTTTTCGCATAATTTTTTTGTCCTATTTTAATTTAGCATAATGAGTTAGGCATAATGTTTTTTGTCATAATCATATTTTGTCATAATTGTTTTTGGGCATACAATCTAACTAAGCATAATTCTAGTTTGGGCTAATCGTTTTTGCCCTAATTTTGATTTCCATATTGTTTTATGGCATATTGTTTATTCGTCTAATAGATATTATACATAAATAATGTTTGTTTGTGTATTTCTTCTTTTTTGTTGGTATTGGTGTTGTATGTATGGTGTATTAGGTAATAGTAGGTTACGGTGCGGCGGGGGTGGCCCTTGGGCCACCCGTAAGCCGCCAACATGATTATTTTATATACAATCAAAAAGTAGGTATTAGGTAGGTATATCAGATATAAGTTAGGTACCATAGTGTAATAGTAGGTTACGGTGCGGCGGGGGTGGCCCTTGGGCCACCCGTAAGCCGCCAACATGTTTATTTTATATACCTACAATCAAAAAGTAGGTATTATAGTGTAATAGTTGGTTACGGTGCGGCGGGGGTGGCCCTTGGTTTAATTTTTGTTTTTAAAACTTCAGGAGTATATTTTTCGGCGAGTAATTAATATGATTATTACAATTATGTTTCAATATCATTATGACAAAGTTTATTTAGGCTTTATAATATTATTCTTAACAATCTTTATGCTGTTTGTAGTTATGCTTAATAATATTATGCCTATAAAGTTATGCCTAATGACTATTATGCGTAGTTATTACTAGGACAATTTAAGGTATGCCATGTTATATTATGACATAAAAATTTATGCACAGAAATAGGGAACCCATTAATACCTGTAAAAAAAAATCTGGCATCTTTATATTTAGCAGAAGTTAGGTTTTTTTTGGTTAAATTGTCGGTACCAAAAATTAAACATAAGTACATCATAGTTCGGATGGATAAACGTCTATTTATTTATAACTACGGCGGCGCGGTGTTATAACAGCTTCATCATCGGCCTCATCGTCACTTACCATCAGGTGGGATCGGGGCCAAACGCGGGTTTGGTTTATCATAAATTTAAAAAAAGATACGGACAACAGCAGATTAATGGTAACACTTGTAGTACGATTTTAAATCTTACAACGCAGATAATAAGAAAGGTCCAAAGTATTACACTTGATCTGCTGTTAGCTGTACATGACGTTGGACAGACAGACGGATCGGGGACGACATTTCTCTGCAGTTATGTTTTACTCTCTCTTAAATTGTTTTTTATTTGAAATTGACACTCTACCCAAATAATCATAGGATTGTTTCTAACGGAACTCTACAAATAATTATACAATTATACCAACACACTAATACCATTGTGTTACGTAGTCACATTGTAATAGCCCAATTTAGAGTTAATAGCCTAACTAATGCCTGCGGTATAAGATGAGATGTAACGCATGCGTCGCAGGTTTGAGTTGCACCACTATTTTTTTTATATACTGGACCGCTTTGTTAGTACAGTTTTTAACGTAGATGGACAGGTTGAGAAGAAGATTGCTAATGTAAAAACTGGCTATTCAGAATCTAATCTTCTGATTTATTAAAATAAATAATAGAAAAGACACTACGCTCAAAATAACGCTCAATATCAATCATAGAGCTGCTTCCTGCATCAATGCCGCTCACCTCCAAAAGCGCATCTTATTTGAATTGGTCTCTCTGGTTTACTTACTAACTCAAATAACCACGTACTTCGAGAACAAAACAAAAATCTTCGAAGTAATCGAACATTCTATACAGTCAAGATACAGTAGACAACTTATAAGTATTAAGATATCTTGAGCCTTATTACCATTACATAAAGCGTTACCTACACTCTAATAGTTTATGTTCATAATAAGTAAGAGATGTACGATTGTACATGCCATAAGTACACGAATATCAATCAAAGAGTCGTGGGTGAAGCCCACTTAATTGTCGAGCCGAGTTCTGTTTTTGGCCGCGGCTATAAATAGAAATAAATACACGTGGCAAGGCTGCTAACACAATAGAAGCGGAAGCGATGTTAGATTTATTTTTCGCAATAGAATAATTGTGTCGTAAAAGGCACGACAATAAAGAAGACTTATCTAATAAACTGGTTACATAAAAAAAGAAAATGGTTCTTCATCTAAATTAGTTACGGATACGATACTCCGGTTAGATACATACGTAGGCCAGTACAATGCTACTTCAAAATCAAAGTCAAATTTCTTTATTGCAAGTAAGCCCGTTGTGTATATTTTTGCACGTTAACATATTTTGAATTTACACCACTTTGCAAGGAAAAGGTGTCAACGCTGAGGAGGCTTCAAAAATTCGATCTTAATGATATACGATATCTTGGAAAATAAAATATAAATTGGACTTATATTTCGGTTTAAAATCCTAAATGTCAGTCCAAGACAAAATATGGAACAATAGGTACCTACCTCATACGTCAAAATTTCTCAAGCTGTTGATGCTGCAGAGGGCAAAGAATCATACATAGTTCTATTACCATCCACTACGCTCCTTCTTTCGTCAGTCGGCTCTCACCGTTATTTACTGTGATCCCGATTCTGCGTGCACTAAGCCCGCAGCCTTATAAAGTAGTCGTTAACTTTTTACAACCTGCTCTAAGAGAAAGGTTATAAATTACTCATGAAACCGAATCTAAGCTGATTTACATAACCGTGATCTGTACACTGAAGCTATTAAAAGAAAGTTGTTGGTCGTGAACCCGATGACACACTTATTGACACACTTTTATCTTTATATCGGTCCTTAGTTTCTACGAACATTTTGTTTTTAAAATGCAAATTGAAATGGTTGAAAAATATCTCGTTCTAGAACTGGTTTGTTATTTCACGGTCACAGAAATCTCTTTATAATTTTATTCTTCACAGAGGTTTGAAACCCTCGTTTGACCTCGATCTCACCTGATGGGAAGGGGTCTAGTTCACGTCATCGAAAGTCACTACATCGATGGGTCACTGCATCGACAGTACACTATATCGATGGTACGCTGCATCGACAGTACCTACACCATATCGACGGGTCATTGCATCGACAGTATACTATATCGATGGTACGCTGCATCGACAGTACCTATACCATATCGACGGGTCATTGCATCGACAGTATACTGTATCGATGGTACGCTGCATCGACAGTACACTATATCGATGGTACGCTGCATCGACAGTACCTACACCATATCGACGGGTCATTGCATCGACAGTATACTATATCGATGGTACGCTGCATCGACAGTACCTATACCATATCGACGGGTCATTGCGTCGTGTATCGATGGTACGCTGCATCGACAGTACCTATACCATATCGACGGGTCATTGCATCGACAGTATACTATATCGATGGTACGCTGCATCGACAGTACAATATATCGATGGGTCACTGCATCGACAATACACTATATCAATGGTACACTGCATCGACAGTACCTATACCAAATCGACGGGTCATTGCATCGACAGTACACTATATCAATGGTACGCTGCATCGACAGTACACTATATCGATGGGTCACTGCATCGACAGTACACTATATCGATGGTACGCTGCATCGACAGTACACTATATCGATGGGTCACTGCATCGACAGTACACTATATCGATGGTACGCTGCATCGACAGTACACTATATCGACGGGTCATTGCATCGACAGTATACTATATCGATGGTACGCTGCATCGACAGTACCTATACCATATCGACGGGTCATTGCATCGTGTATCGATGGTACGCTGCATCGACAGTACACTATATCGATGGTACGCTGAATCGACAGTACCTATACCATATCGACGGGTCATTGCATCGACAGTATACTATATCGATGGTACGCTGCATCGACAGTACACTATATCGATGGGTCACTGCATCGACAGTACACTATATCGATGGTACGCTGCATCGACAGTACCTATACCATATCGACGGGTCATTGCATCGACAGTACACTATATCAATGGTACGCTGCATCGACAGTACACTATATCGATGGGTCACTGCATCGACAGTACACTATATCGATGGTACGCTGCATCGACAGTACACTATATCGATGGGTCACTGCATCGACAGTACACTATATCGATGGTACGCTGCATCGACAGTACCTATACCATATCGACGGGTCATTGCATCGACAGTACACTATATCAATGGTACGCTGCATCGACAGTACACTATATCGATGGGTCACTGCATCGACAGTACACTATATCGATGGTACGCTGCATCGACAGTACACTATATCGATGGGTCACTGCATCGACAGTACACTATATCGATGGTACGCTGCATCGACAGTACACTATATCGACGGGTCATTGCATCGACAGTACATCACATCGACGGGTCACTGCACCGACAGTGGAAGTGATGATGAGGTTTATGGAGCATGTGTATTTATGAATGCATATTAAATCTTGCCTTGAAGATCCCAAGGTTGTATGGGAAAAACCAGGCGTTCCATTTCTTTACTAAAATGTGTTCTAGGATAAATGGGGTGGGCATGGATTCTAATAGGATCCACTTTGTGCCATGGACAACCGTCAATCATCAAGCATAACAGCATGATGTCGCTGCTATGCAAGAATCTGATATAATGTTCTAAGAGAAAAGTGGTGAATGGACCAGTTAACGATCAAAATATTTGTTACTAATGTTTATTTGCCTCACTATTTTTACTTTCAATGTGTAATGACTTCAATCTTGTCACAAAAAACTTCGCTATAGCAATGTTTTGTTATGCCATCATTATGTCATACATAATGATGATAGCCTTTGGATTATAGTATGTCTGACCACTAACCACACGACAAGTAAATTAGTTACATAACATACCTAATTTTATTTCGCTATTTAGGATCGTGTTATTGTAAGCTGGAGAAATATTTTGAGGTCAGACATACTTTTCCTGATAAAACGTATTATGTAAATCTGGGTCGTCTTTACAACCTTTTAAAGTCCAATAAATTGAAAGAAAGTATGCTATAGAGCGCCAATTTTAATTTTGGCATGCTACGTGATATAATTTAGGACTTGCTAAAATTCGCTACCGACGAAATTGTAACAGTTAAATGTTGCTCGACCACTATTGGTGAAGCTGTGGTTTTGACAAGCATTCCCCGCGGGGTCCTGGTAGACCTCAAGCCGAGGAGGCGAGGAAGATCAAGTTTGTCTCGTGTATTGAGGTTGTAAACGTAAACCGCGACCGCGTGGTGAAAGCAAACTTATGTAACGATTTATCTGCTACGGTCCACTGTGACTTCCATGTTTTGATAGTTAAAACGATGTATTATAGATACTTTGGTCACAAGCAGTTGTACCTAATTTCCATGTGAAGAATAACAATTTTTTACGCAAAATTTCCATTGTCGCAATGCGCTTTTTTCATGCATATGTGTTAGTAGGTTACGTCTAAGAAACCTTTAATCGATCTATTTATCTAGCTCATTGTCAAGCGCCTGCTATTGTGGAAGACGATTTTTCCGTTTTCTTTATTTTGTCCATAGTGTCTTGTATAACTTGCATCGAATCAGCACATATCATTTAACTCAATTATTTAGAAAAGCACTAACTTTTGATTTCGATTTTACCTTCTGAGTTAACTATAGGGAATTTTCTAAAAATATGATTGCCGCGCTAGCTGATACATCACACTTAGAGTGTCAACTTCGTTGTTTCACGAATCGTGATACAATATTATCCTTTAATTTAACACTAGACATCAAGTATCAACTGCACTCTCGCGCTCTACACAAAGCTTAGACTCGGTGGATCGATGTAAAGAGACTGCACTTACTTAGATACAAGTTACGTAATTATTTACGTCATACGTTGTACTGAGACTTCCGATTTGTGTCGAATGGCTCGCCTGCATAGGGGACACAGACAGACTTGGTAGATTACTGTTCGGTTAGATGTTTCCTTCTTTTATTAATATCCCGGTTTGGGTAAACTTCCCATAAGCAGATTGTTGTCGTTCTCTGAAATAGGTTCGTTGTCATTCAAAATCGAATGTTGAAATCTGGATATCACGCCAATACTTTTTGACTCGATCGCTGACCCTTTCAAGAGCAAGGGCTATGCAGTATCTTACTATGTAATGAATAGGTACCATAGGAATTGTGCAGTGCATATGCCATATAGACCAAATAATAGACATATTTCTTATCATGTGTTTATGAAACGAACATCTCATATCCTTATGTAAGACCTTGTACAGAGATGAGGAGATTTACCCGCGAATAAGAGTCGCGGCAAACACATTTCAGCCAAGTTATTATCATATTTTTTCTTCGATTTGTATGCGGTCTCTTTAAGAGACTGTTTAGAACTAGTCAGTGTTGCAATGGTTATTGATGCGAGCCAAAGATTTTGATTGGCAATATTTTTTGACGCAAATGTAAATATTAAGTAACACCCACTTCCGATTAATGTCGACGCCATTTACTCACAAAGGTTCAGCTTCAATGAAATAGAAAAATAGTTTACGTAACATTCTGTACATTCTATTTCGAACATTTCTATTTCTGTCAATTCATATTTACCATGTTACCTCGTTCTCCTAATTAAGTGGCAACATTTCTCAAACTTACTCTGTGAAAGTAAAATTATTGTTCATTCAGTACCACTCAAAAATAGACAGGTTTGAGTGGGTGTTTGAGTTTATTAAATTGCATGATATTTTGTTATAAGAATTAAATTAAATAAGTACATAAAGAGAGACGAAAAGTACATCCGTCGAACAGTTATCTGAAAATATAATAAGCGAATAACTGTCATTTCATTAATGCTAATTTAATTCACACATATTTCTTTGTAAAGTAAAAGATACATTTGCTGATTAAATTAGTAGAGAGTTTCTGCGATTCCTGACATTAGCACTAAAACCGAAGATCATGTACAAAGCGGGACAATAATGTAAGTAGATACTTACCTACATTATTGTCCCAAATTATACAGGATTTAAAAATATTAACTTTTTGCGACACATTATCAGAAGCTTTTTCTATTGACCGAAGTTTGTCCAATCGTATATTGATGCAGTCCCCAAGATTGTTATATGTACAGTCGAAGACAGAGATAAGTATACATGGGGTCTCAATAAGGTTGAGATTTTCTCAAAAACTACAGGACCAAATTTAATAATTATTTTACAGTTACATAGTTTTAAGTTTTATCTACCAAACAGTGAAAGAATTTTTGCAATAGGTCAAGTAGTTTTTTAAAAAATTTCGACCTCAAAAACTCACATGTACACCTTTCTCTGTGTTACACCGTAGGGACTATGTATTTTTCAGAGATCTATTTTCAGTAGTAAGATCGTAGCATTGAATAGAAAAAATCCAAATTCGAGCTTGCGGAGTTCGATGAATCACTCACATTATGAAAAGTAAAAATTTTTAATATCATCACAATACATGTAAGTTTATTCGTCATGACTTGTGACCTACTAACATTATGATACTACTTAGCTAGCGAGTACATCGCCAAAACAAAGTTCACGTAATACTCCGCGACTTACGTAACGCATGTCACTTCGGAAGTGTGCCATGATGTCGTGCGTTGGCTCTCCTTTGTTCGGTGTCACGTGGAAGTGGCACTCGTCCTAGTTCCGCCCTCTCTTTAACTTGTGAAATGGCTGCGATTGATCAAGTTTAGCTTTTAGGAACGAACGATTATAATAATATATGACAAACACTGAAACACATTAAAAAACTGGCCAAGTGCGAGTCGGACTCGCACTTGTAAACAACTTACCTACTTAAACCCGTAACTTTGCTCTAACGAAAAGTTAAACTACATTTAGAGACTAACTTAACTTTGCCATTATCAAATTATTATGTCCATACATCGACATACTCCTGATTAGTTGATCATCTGCAAATTTTCATCAGCAGTTTTTGGAGGGAAGTAATTTCAAATTTACAGTTTTCGGATTTTTTTCTTTACTTGTGCTGTATGACCTAGCTTCTTGCCAAATTTCATGATTCTAGGTCAACGGGAAGTAGGTTGAGTTTTCATACAAATATGCGGCAAAATTCGTCACAAACTTATATCTGTTGATTGCGTCAACGTAGAAGGTTGATTTTTTCACGGCTACATGAGGTTGCAGACTTGAGTATTTGGTACTAATTTCTACTTGATCCGTCCACGCGTTTCTGAGATATCTTGACAGACGAATAGACAGACGGACAACAAAGTGATCCTATAAGAGTTCCTTTTTTCCTTTGAGGCACGGAACCCTAAAAAGCAGCGGAAAGCCAACTGCAGCGGCATGGGTTGTAATATATGATACTGTATGAAAAAAGACAGATTGATTTAAAGTCGCAGTGACCCTTGGACTTCAACCAACGCCCGGCTACCGAATAATAGATAATAATAATTTTAAGCGTGACTTCAAAGTTAAAGACACGGTCCCTCTCAACTTAACGTTTCTTATCGTTAAAATCATAAATCAGAATATAATGAAGTTAGTTAAACTCGGTTTATAACTAACAGACATAGATAGTAACGGAAAGGGTAAAGGGGTATTCTAGTATCGATAACCTAACATTTGTTCTACTCTATAACTCATCCATCAAGCGGTTTAATCTACAGGATAACAGGAAGGCCTACTACTCTGTAGTTGAGTTTTTGGTCGAAGACAGTCCATCTTAAATTGACATACTACTAATGTATTATCATTTGACTAAGTAATTAATTTATTATTGACTAAACTATGTTATGGCGTTAATTATATTCTATACAGTTGTATAATTAATTATTAATATAATTATTGACAGAATTATTTTATGAAATGTATTAACTTGACAATGTATGATTATTACTAATAAATGAATATGAATAATGGAACCGAAATAGGTACACACATACACACTGGAAAAACACTACATTCCTTCTTTCGGTAATCGGTTAAAAATCAACATTCTAAGATTGTTTTCTACTATACACCTAATCGCTTTTTATATCAAAGAAAATCGATTTACTACAGTTCGTTCATTAGGTTGTAACCACTCGTCTCTATTATGTTCTGATAATGGAATACCAACAAATATACACGAGGAGTGCTGGCGGGCGGTCTATAGTTTATTTATTTTTTCAAACGACTGACCTGCTAGTATCTTTTGATCGGCATTTGTAATTACAATTACTACTTCATTCATTGATAGAACGATACTTTTAAAATCTTCTTTTGTTGCTAGCTGATTGCATCAATAATCAATGTCGCTCCTTACACGGACCAATTATTAAAAAAAAATTAACTACTCTTTGTAATAGAGCACAAAATTTCAAATAAAGTTTTTAGCATCCAAACACAAAAAAAATGAAAACGCATACATAATATCCAAAAACTGGACATAACGAATAATTCCGTAATCAAAAGATCTACAAAAACGTACCAAAACATAAATTAAGCAGTTTATAGCCGTAGGACTGTCAAAAACTTTCCTTTGTCATGCTTTTCTGGGCAAGTGTCTTAGAATTAGGTAAACTTTTATTTCGTTTCGAGGTTCCGCTGACGGCATTTTGTTACAAATACAGATTATCTTTAAAAAAGTCTATTTAAATGGTTAAAATAATAAGAAGAAATATAGTAACTTCCCTTTGTGTATTTATTTATTAAAGCGTTATTTTTATGAGTAGCAAAAATTTAATTATTCAGTTATATTGTATAAGTTTTAGTCACATTATCCCACACATTTAATTTTAAAGTGTTACTTTGTACATATTTAAAATATTGCCATTTAATTAATCTGCATTGTAAATGTAGGTAACCTTAGCTTTTTAAGATAGAATAATAAATATTTGTAAAGTTTCAACTTTCAAGTTTTCACACATCAATATTTTTGTAATATTTTATAGAAGGAAATAAACCTTCACATCTGATATTGTGTCATACATAATAATGAATTTCTTTACATTTTATTGGGCGGTTACTCTTGACCGCGTTGGGGTCATGTTGCCAAAATTACAGCCGTTCTTGAAACTGCTGATTATGACTGCTACGTAATAAACCTGTATCTCGTAGCAGGTTTCTGCTCAGTACTACTGGGCAAAGGTCTTCCCCCTCCTCTTCCATCCATCCCTGTCTTGAGCCTCTTCCAGCAACCAATCCCTGTATCTAACGACATCGTCTTCCCACCTACGCCGAGGTCTGCCCCGACGCCGACGACGCGTGGCACCCATTCTGGCATTTCTTAAAATACGAAAGATTAAACTCGCGTTTGTGTAATTAGTGACCAAACCAAACCGATTGTCAGACTTGTTCAGGCCGACCTCCGACATGGCCTAACGACTACTGCCGAACGACAACTTTTCATGCATAATTTCATGCACATGCCCGCATGCATCTTTCATGCATAATGTAAACTGAAAGAAAATGTAGCTAGATTAAGTTCGTCGATACAAAAAGTAACAAACATTTAAATAAACAAATCGATAAAATAAATCTTTACGGGGCCGAAGGGGTTCCGCGGAAAATGTCATTAGCAGTCACCCATCCAGGCACAGACCTCGCCTAACGTTGCTTAACTTGTACAATTGTTTTCAACGGCTATACGACCCCATCTGAATATCGTGGGATACAATCTTTCTGTAAACATATTGGTTCAGTTACTAAGCCACTTTCGGCTTAATTTTCGTTATTGCACAAAATTACTCTCGTATATTATGCGTGTTCTCATACTGCTTGCGGAAATGCGCTCAAAATTTCTCTGGCCTACTAATAAGGTGCCCAACTCGTCGGCGATATAAAACAAGGTGGTCGGTACTGTCTGGCAGTCGAAAGTGGTTTACCACGCTCCAGATGTGACAGTTTTAGCTGTTGGTCGGTGATGGATCGTATGTCGTGAGTGTGGGAGTTTGTAGAGAATAGTTCACGCTCATTGGTCTTATGTATTATTTCCCTCTTAGATACGTATTGTGGTTTATATGTACATACCAATACGAGATACATTAAAAATATAGTGACCAAAAATCAAGACGGGCTATTTGAGAAATTACAGAGCTTGGAAAATTTCTCGTAACTTAATAAGCAATCATTTTTCAGGCGTTGATATTGACACCATATAGATGATCATCATGAGCGTTTTTTATATTCCCACCCTGTTAAGGCACAGAATTTCCCTCACTTCGAGCCTGGTCCACTTCTCCGCTTTAGTGCGGATTTGGTGGATTACACGTGCTTTAAATCTTTTATAATTCTAAGGCATGCAGCCTTCCTTCACGGCAACCGTAGAGCCACATACAGCGTCTTAATTGGTCATCAAATTATTTACTATTCATTGCGTGTTCACTTTGAACTTCATAACAATTAATCCTGTGAAGTTTTTCAGTATAATCACAATATAGTGGTATAATCCAGGCCATTTGTACTGACATGAGAGGAGCCATGACACTGATGTAAACGGTGGTGCGTGCGCGCACTTGTTGCTTATGATAATTCACAGTTGTTACATGTTATTAGAGTCCAGTTTTCAGTTCAGATCATTGTTTACGAACTGGATTAACCATTTTAAGTCATCATTTTTCAAACGTTCTTGTAAAGATAACTGACCTGCCCCCTTACCATGAACTCTTATATGCTTTGCTATTTCGTACCATGACGTCCTTAATAAACGTACTTTAAGGTCGTCATTGTGCGAAATAATAAAGTTTTATTGAAATAATCTCAGGAAGTAATCCTGCTATAAGAGTTCATGGTAAGGGGGCTGCAATTCTCTTTTGACCTCCTATTACTTAACCTATTTATTTAATGATTGATTAAATAATGATTATTTAAGTTCGGAATACATTATTTAAAGAGTTATTTCCTGATGTCTGAGAATATAGGTAAAATTAGGCTATTGCAAATATTCTAACACAACTGCTCAAAATGTAAATATTCATTGTCCATGGTTTCATATATCTATTATAAGTTTTGTTCTATTACTAATATTACGACACAGGCCTTCGCTTACAAGGAAAAATGTATTATTAGTACATTTATCCTTATCATTATGATTCTAATAGGATACACATCTGTGCCAACTTGCCAAACATTATTACTAATACTCTTATAGTGCTTTGTAGGTACCATCAAAGCACATCAAGTGTAACACTTTGGCCTTTGGAGCGTTCTTATTGTCTGTGTCGTAAGAGATGAAGTCTTACTGCAAGTGTTACTATTGATCTGCTGTTGTCCGTACAGTGCACAGACCACTTACCCAATAGACATGAAATCGGTACAAATTTGCAAGCGAAACATTCTGTCAACGATGAGCGCATAGAGACGAAGCGGAGGACAGGGGTGCCGTATTAAAGAGATGCGTCCATGTCGATAATATCTCTAGGTGTCACGTGTCGCGAAGCAATTTTGCGCTCATGTGCGGGTAAACACGGGCCCTCCTGTTACAGGTCTATGGGGTAAGCGGTCTGTGGTACAGTGTCATTACAATCACTTGGTTGCCGACGTAAGTGCGCTCGCCAGCGACTGCGTAAATATCTTCGCTGAGGCGCACGGGATTGGTGGGACGTGAGTTCCGCTAATACTACTGACCGCTATCGGTAGACTTGTAACACAAATCCGACTAGTTCCATACGTCGCAGCTGTGGTTTACGCAGTCGCTAGTGAGTAAACTTGCGTTTACAACTCATTACTCGTGGTAAGGGTATACAAGTAATCCGAGGTCTTACTTGACAAATTGGGCCATGTTTGATCTGATAATACGTTCGTCAAACAATTCAAAGTTCCATTCAATTTACTAATTACACTTTTAAGTAAACAATGAATAAGGTTAATTGTAGCCAGTTCACGAAATGTTAAGGTTGGTTCCAACGTAGAGGTCGCCGGATACCTGATTACTTATACATTATTGTATTATAATAACACATTACATTGAAATGAATTCGAAGTGCATTGAAATAAGGGTTTCGGTATCATACAATTGGTATTTACTAGTACTTATGTAAATAATGAGCGTGCCTTGTTTGGCATAATATACTCTCATCAATGGAGTACCCATCAGGAAATCCGCAATCAGAATAAGCTGGTATATATCAGGGATAGTGTAGCTTCTTTGAAGTGGATAAGGACAGGACAGTGTTCGAAGAGACGACGACGATTACTGAACAGACAAATCATTAACTTGTAGGCCCGTATAGGACATCGCAATGTTAGAAGACTGTCAATACGACGATCAAACGACATCTCGCAGAGAAGTGTAAATACGTGGATGTGTATGACCAGGAACAGGAGACAATGAATGATTTGCCTACATCTGACAGATATATCTGATATATATAACGACGAAGGCAAATTCAAAGGTACTCATTGTCTCAAAACTAAGGTACTTGTATTGTGAGCTATTTTATTTAAACTGTAGAGACTGATAAGAAAGTAGATGTGCCAAACATGACAGATAACCAGCTTAAAATATGTTTTGAATAGTGCTTACAAAGTCTTCTTTCGAACATACATAACTTCACTTGTTGCGGCATTTGTTGACCTTAGAGCCCTTACAGGCCATCGCAAAGATCATCGACAGATCCGACATGTTCCACTTCGGATAATAAATAGAGTAATCCTAAATATCACAAAGATGTTTGTTATCTGGAGCCATAGAGGTCATCAGATCTGATATTCGGAATACAGAGTCTTGTTACGTGAACGAAAGGTCCGCGCTGGCCGAACCGCCGCGTGCGCAGCCAGCCGCAGTCTCGTACCGTAACGCATGCGGCTCGCTCGCACTTTCGCTCTCGAACGCTTCCGCGAGCGACTTCCTCTACTCCCGCGCATTTCGACCGATACAACAACACCCTTGACTGTCGATGAGAGACTCATCTCCGGTTTGTTCCCGTGGATTATAGGACTCACTGCTCACTGTAAATACACGGGAGTGCTTAGCTTTTGGCAGTGACCTGTAAATAGTGCAGTGACACCGAGGACTATGATAGTGATCCTGGCGTTTATTGGTGTCCGTTTCGCCTTGCACGTGTCGAGGCAGAGTGGGCGCGCGCTCGCGGATGAGTGCTACACTAGGAAGTAATTGGATTTTTCGCACATTGTTTTCACACTTTGACACACACACCGTTCTTAAATACGACTGTTTGCTTCATCATCATCAGTGTATTTATATTGCCCCACTGCTCGGGCACAGACCTTCCCTTACATTGACAGAGCTGGGGCCATGATCCACCACGCGGGCCCAATGCGGATTGGCGGATTTCACATGCCTTAGATATTTTCTTCTACGGCATGCAGGTTTCATCACGATGTTTTCCTTCACCGTTTTGAAAGCACTCGATAAATGCACGTAAGTTTTTCCGGCGGCGCATCGACTAGAACGAACTGACTGAAAAAAACATATTTGTTTTGTTGTATAATTATTTTAATGTTATTCGGGTTTAGTGTGACTTGAATAAATTAGCCTTCGATTTAGTGTAATTTTACCTTTTTGTAGGTATATATCTCAACATATTTATTTATTCTGAAGCGAGCATTCCCTACGCAAATACGAGTATCTATTTAATTTTACTATGCTCTGACTTTACTGCGCAAACCCTGCTAACACGGTCCTGAATTTGAAAAAAGCAAGTTCTTTTGTCTGTAAATCCATTTACTAATCTGGATTTAGGTACGGTCGAAGAAGGAAAAGGTGTACAGTAGAGTTTTTAAGGATGAGATTTTCTCAAAAACTGCTACCTATACCTATTGCAATAATTATTTCACTGTTAGATAAAAGTTAAAACTATGTACTGTAAAAAGTTTATTAAAATCGGTTCAGTAGTTATTGAGAAAATCTCAACCTTATTGAGGCCCCCTGTATACTTATCTCTGTCTTCGGCTGTACTATATCTTCACAATAGTTTATGCCATGAATCCATCATGATATCCAGTGTAGGCAAATTAGTCGTTAATTTAAAAAGCAGGCTTTGCGTTAATAATTCTTATAATTACTGGTTAAAGTAGCGGTGAGCATGGTTTGTGACTGCGAGACAAAGCGCGGCCACGGCTCTAAATCACTTTCAATTAGTCAACGTCCGTCCGTTTACATGCGTCTTCAATTTTAACGTTTTCAATGTCTTGGCAGTGAAAGCCGATATATCATTTACGTCTATCAGGTAGATACAACCATCCATCATCATTATTGGAGAATAAGAACTCGTAATATTTGCGAGCTCGGTGGCGAGTGGATTTCGCAGAGGATCAGGTTCAATTCGCAGGTCAACCACTTAATCCGCTGACTCAGCAACTCGGAAGTCTATCTAGTTCTAGCCAGAAACGAAAATACGCCATTATCAAAGCGATCATCGGTGTTTAAAGGATCTTAAGCCAAAAGTGTAGGTATTAATTTTTAAATTAAAAGTTACATAACAGGTAATTAGACGATCATATTTGTTCACAAATAAAACACTTGCTGTGGACTTAGGTGTCTTAGGTAAACTTGTCTCCGTTATTGCAAAACATTACCTCCGCCTGTCTATCCGTCGCGTCGGTTTCAAAATCTATTCAATCCGGTTGTCTGTATTGTAACTATTGGAAGGTTGCAGACTGTGACGGGAACATTGACTTGTGTATAAACGTCCTCAAGGACTTTGCTCACTTTCTTCGATATTAGCTTCTTCCGGTTCTGACACGAAAGTCTGTTTTTCGCAATTTTGCGAACTACAACTTCGTGGTTCTGACCCTGAATATATGTTCCTTTAATATGAAGGTTGGAACTATCCTTGTACCCATACCTTCGGGTTATGAATTTAAATCGCGCACCTCGTAGCTGACGTTTCTACGCACTCGCTAGCGAACGACTTACTATAGCAAGCCACTCATTGTAACGGTATTGTGGGGGGCATTCTCGTTGTCAAGACAATTAAATGATATCATGTAATGACATGCGTGACAGTGACAGTACTATCGCGTTGCTATATTGGCGTTTCTGTTCAGCATTCCATGTCATGATATCAATTCAGCGTTTTGAGAACGGCCATAGCCTGCTCTGTGCTTTTTAAAACTTTATATCTGGACCACTTTCGCACGCAAAAACTTACTTCGAGAGCATATCAAGAACTCATTCGCGGCGTGTACGAATAAATTGATCTTCGATACAGTAAAAAAATTAATCGCAAAAGTAATTGCTGTGTGTACTACGTCTTGCACGCGGATCCGGTCGAAAGAAATAGTATTTTTACACTCGTTGTTTTAAAGGCAAACGAAAGTGGAGATTTAGTACAACATCTTTATTGTTTATCAGTTATTAATCAATCACTTAAAGATGCTTTATCAGCTTTTTAATGGATATTTCAATCAGTCTTGATTATGATGTTCAATTATGAATTGTTGAGATGATATCGTTAAATCTTAAGTATACGGCATGTTCTTTATATTTCCCAATTAAAGTTGAAATAGTAATCTAGGATTCCTTCTTCTCTTAATTTTACCCTAATTACCGTATTTTTTTACCTTTCCGGTACTGATTAGGTTATTGATGTATAGCTAGTATATGTACGAGTACATGTTTGGGCCTTCTATAACCTAAACGGATTTATAGATGTCCTATACCTAATAGGTATCGTTAGATTCGTTTTGATCACGTAACAGACATAGGTAATCCTATATACATACATTTTAGAATAAAAACGAATAATTAAGTTTAGGATTAATTTTATGCCAAAGAAGCAGTCGTTTTTGTAGTCATTTTTTAATTTTTGATTTTCACTTGCTTTAACTTTTTCTATAATACCTTTACTTAAATTAATTATATTTTTTAAATATCAAATGAATTAAAATTTTCTGTTAAAAAATTATCTAAAAGTATAGTAAAATAACCTGAAAAAGCCAATGAGTTGAAATATCTCTATCTACCTACGTACCTCCTCGCGTATGTGATTCACTGGCTGGGAAACAGATGAGTCTTCTGGGATTAGTCTATCCGGAACCAGAAGATTGCAGGCTTCTTCCCTGAGGTACACAGACCACTTAGACCTCCATATACCAAAAGGAAAGGGGAGCGCACAACAGATCCCAATGTATTGAAGTGCCACCACGCTGGCTAAGGATATCAAATATCTGGATAAGATATCGTCGTGTACAATATCCGTAATACAGTAGTTAGGTTCAGAGCCCCCCATCGGCCCTCTGATAGTTTTTCTTTACATGTTTTCCATATATTTTATAAATAATTAAAAACAAGCGGTAGGTAAGTAGTTATTGAGTATACAGACACGTTCTCTTGGGTGCACAATTGCACATACGACACTTTATTTGGGTAAAATGGGGCGTTCACACGTTGTTTTTTACCGAGTGTTGTATGACTCCGCCCTGGTCCATGGTCCAATTTGTCCATACGTAAATACGGCACTGTGATACACTTAATGTGCCGTGGAGCGTACGCTGTTCTTATCTCCTGTGCTAATCCCGTTACTCGCTTTCGTTTGCCTTTCCTTTTATATTTATGCAATTGTTTCGGTAAGTGTTTCGCAGCTTTTTGGAGTTCCTTGAATCAAATTTTTGAGATATCTTTGTCTTCATAAATGTTCATATCTAATAAATAATATTTGAATACAATAGGTATTTTATTGCTTTATAGTATTGTATTGACATTTTTGCACCCGCTACGCTGTTTTTGATACAATATCTCCATCACCCGATGGTTGCCAGGAAGAAATCGCTTAAAGCGATAAGGCCGCCTGTCTTTGGTTTTAGTAACTGATGTATTTTCATTTGTGTGCAAATAAAGTATATTTGAATTGAATTGAAATAAACAAGGAGTCGCGGTCTACGATATCGGAATCGTACTTAGACTCAATAAATATACCCTGTATATCTGTGTTGTTTTGATCATCGAAGAGCGACTCAGGGGTAGTAAGTAGTCTAAATAATCTTAGTTCCTAAATTGTTTTTATTATTTTTTAACATAATTACTATTTAAAAAATCTCTGTCCAAGTTCTCTTGAAACTATCTAACTGTAATTATGCGGTACAAAATACGCCCGACGCACGCTGTCAGTAACCCGGCGGCCACAAGTGTATGTAACAACGATTTTTATTATTTGTGGATTTCTACATGATAAATTAAGGTATACTTTTTTTATATTTTTTGGCATTAGTATCGTGTATATTATCACCCCTGAGTCGCTCGTCGTTGACCAAAACAACACTCTGTATATATAAAATCAAAGCACTTCAAGTTAATAGATGCACAATAGTACTTAGAATTGTAGCGATTTCAGATTGCATACGCTAAGTTTAGTCGCCGCTAAACGATGCGTCCCGCTCGATCTTATAAGCGACGCACATGAACAACAGTGACAATTGCGTTTAGATTTAGGATTCAACTTAGTGGCCGCTACAGAATTAGCTACATTGTCTATTAGAAACGAAGACTGAAAGGTGGAGAAATAAAACCACGAAAAATGAGCTGAAGAAGATATCTATTAGAGGAACTTTGACAAACACTTCTAATGAAATGATGTTTATTTCCAGAAGAATTCAATATGCTTAATTACAAAGTTATTGTATGTCTTCTAATCAAAATAGTACTTATATAATAATAAACTAAAACAGCACAGACTAAAGCTAAATTTGACACATACGTTAGCGCCATGCACCACACTATCAGGTTATGGGGCTAATAAAAACGTAAAAGTTATATGTTTGTTAATTGTCATTGTAATTTATTAAGACTGTTTTTATTTCTTATATGTATATATTAAGTATATACACTAAACTATAGACAATAAATGTTATTCTATTCTAAAACAAAAGCATTCAATAAATAACATAAAACTTCATATAAAAATGACGGCACCTTTCCAGCCAATTGCCAACATTATCTACAAAATATATTTATTTACATGAAACTAAACGATTTGAATCTGCCGAACTTAAACATAAATAACCTACAGACATATTTAGTCAGAATGGCACTTTCATATTGTTTTCTTTCTAAAAACAGCAGCGGTTATTCGGTTTGCCACTTTATCCCGCGTCTCATCACATTATACTTAGATCTTATCAGATGTTACTCATTATGACAACCAATAGAGATGCATCGATAGGAGACACAGCCGAAAGTAAGTTTTAGGATTTATACATTTCTTATTGCATGCGTGTTGAAATCACTTTAAATGTTCCTATTGATATACTGACGAGTGTACATATGTGCTACGCGTTAATACATTGATATATTTGATTAATTTATCATATCTAAAAGCATATGACCTTTGGGAAAGCGTGATGAGTGGCGCGTCTTGGGAGAAGCCTATGTCCAGCAGTGTATTGATACGGGCTTATGAGAGTGGGGTTAAAAATAGGATTATTCCTATCTGTCTCCCCGATTGTGTCCCCCTGTACCTGTCCCCCAATACATTAAATATTTTTATTGACAAGTTATATTTTTTCACCTCCCTTATATGTTTGTATGTCTGGCCCAAGAGTAAATACGTGTTTATTAGAAGACATTAGGTGTGATTCTGTCATGGCCGACAAATCTAAACCTAAACGCAATTATCAGGGTTACTCATACATAAGCTATTTTGCGTAAGAGAGAGCAGGACATCTTGCTCAAGGACGATTAAACTTACCATGGTATTCTAGAATCGCTACACGTGTTTCGTTATGAAAAATAAACACATTACCTTTTGTAAAAGGTCTGTAACTTCTTAATTACACATCAATTAAAGTAAATGTTTTTTACCACACTTACCTACCAATTCAAAGTTTGAAAGCCGTACATAAATCCATTAAGCATCGATTCACATTGTGAAGATGATATCTCTGTGATATCTCGACAGCTTGACGTCGACAGAATAACATATCTATGTGTTCATTAAATGTAAAAGCTCTCCCCATCAGTAAAACGTTCCACTCAATATTTTATGACTTACCTACTAAAAGAGGTAAAAGTAGTTATAGCTGGACTCTGATCGTAATAAAAGAGAAAATTGTACTATTTCTATGAGCAACTTGAACTTTGCTAACCCTTGTGAATATAAAGTACCAAGAAAATACCAATAACATGACAGATATGGTAAAGAAAGCTAATTGATTGATGTTACTACCCTGCTCCCATTACTACGCGGAACGGAGTAGGTTTTATGGCGATGGAGTCAAGCGTGATTATATTTATTGTAGGTCCACTTAGTAGTAGTAGTAGTCTCTGTAGATATAATTGATGAATGTGTTTGAAGTGATAGACTGACTTTCCCAAAATGTATACTTTCCCAAAATGGCCATTTCCCAAAATGTCCACTTTCCCAAAATGGCCATTTCCCAAAATGTCCACTTTCCCAAAATGTCCACTTTTCCGTATAGTCGGGAGAAATGGATTTCTGATCTATCTTAGAACCTATACGAGTAGGTTAGCCATACTTAACTATATTTGAAGCGAGTTAACTCTGTTCAATCATATTTAACCCGAACATTATCGCAAGTGTTTGGAACTTATGACCTTTTATAAGTAAGGTCCACTTTTCACTCTGAACACATGTTCACTGTCAAAGCTAGCAAGCACGAAATTAAATCATCATGATAAACTACTTTGTATAGCGACACAAACAACACCATTTTATCATGACGAATGCTGTCTCTATATACAATTACTCAGCAACCTTTGAAACCTTTAACGTATAGCTACGTGTTTAACTCGAAACGCAGAACTTTTTAACTTTTTACGAGATTCCCCTACTTTCTACCTTCTTTAGATATATCTTAACTGCCGTCTCGGAAACATCAACAAGGTTTATTGAATTTTTCGTTTCACTTATGTAGGTAGGTAGTGGTCGTAAACTGAATAGCTTCGCTGATAAAAAAAGAATTATCATGTTAACGTCCTCCGAGTTTGACTTGCATATATGTATTTATAATGCTGAAGATACGTATATAGTATTACATAAACCCCGCATCCCATAGGGATAGGCAGGGACGATGGAATCCTGCCTGACACACCTCCAAACTCATCGTATCTCGCATCCCTTCTCGTACATTCATTGCAGCAACACGGCTTACCGCCGCCCGTTTTTCGCACTATACTTTAGCCATGGCGTGATTGCCATTTTAGAGCACTTTAGATTTACTTGGCATCATAGTGGTCTTTATACCTCATTAGTACATAAAATCGAACCATGTTTTAGCTAAACGTCAGAACTGTTGTTTCTCATTCCCAACCTCCCTCCTCCCATGATAAACTGGTCTGTCATTCTACTACTTGAGCATTTCTTGAACTATGTTTGCCCGGTGGTCGCAGTGAGCAAATTACACATATGCCTACTTTAAAAAGTTCAAATATACACTGCTATCATGCGAACGTAGAATTTCGAAGTTTGTAGAGAGTTGTCATTTACGGGACCTACTTTTTTGTTAGGAATTGTTAGTGTTCAGTAGAAAATTATCGGCTTCTATTTGTCTGCATGAAGCGTTATGAGTTGGTTACTTAATAGCTAAAGTTCAGTCCAGAATTCTCGGTGTTGTCCGTGATTTGATTATTTAAATTAATTTTCAGTACTCAAAATTTCTGTCCTATAACATGCCATAATGGTTAGATAATATATTTACATTGTACACTCTGGTCAACAACAAACAATCTTCCCAATGTGCAAGAAAAATATACCCCGGGAACCAAATCTAATATGTCTATTTCTTCTTTTTCTACTCAACACCTTGCTATAATTTTAATACGAAAAGAGTCTGTTTCTTTCTTACATTCATTGGGGTGTGTATTAATGATGCTGATGTTTGTTGTGTCATTGGATTTCATGAGGCTATAAATTCAATAATTGCGTTTATGAGTAATTTCATTGAGTATCTTAGGCCGTAGCAATGATTTCCGTATTACAAAAGTAGAGCCAGCCTAGATCATATCATCATACTAAGTGGAACGCTATAATTTTAAATCGTTCTTCTTTGGTCATGATAGTTTTATTACCGTGGACCAGTCGATCAATTGAAATCTTTCGGCGTCATCTTGGTATTGTATTAAAATACTGCCTCGGTGCCTCAATTCGCCACGGTCATGTCGATCGCGATTTCGATAACACGACTCGTTAGAGCGGCAGAGCTTCCGATATAGAATTTCAGAACTGGATTCTCATTGTGAATAATATTCTGAATATACATAACTGTAAGGTACACAATTGTGTTTCACATAATTAGAAATATAAATTCTTTAGTGGTTTAGTATAATTTTCAGCATGGCCAATCTATTTCTACTCTAAAGTTGGACACTAAACTAATTTGTCAGAAATCCTAAACCCCAAGGTCTAGTAACTAGACTCTAGTTAGTTTGTTATTCTTATACATTTGTTTTATTTTATTGACGCAAACGATACATAGGTAGGACTGGGCGTGAAGGTCAGACAAAAGTTATATCCTTAGCACCAATGTGACAGGACAGTGTAAAGGTTAGTCGTGGTTATTTGATACTGCTGGTCTGCACCATTTGATATTGCTGGTCAATGGTGCAAATGACAGCACAGGCCAAGCGTAAGTCCTATGAATTGGCACCACCACATTTTGCGTAATAAATAATCATCGGTTAGCTTAGGATAATATGAAAAATACAACCATAAATATAAAATTTTGGCAAATCGTCTTTCCTTCAATCGTATACTTTAAAATAAACCGATTTTGATTCGTATATGCCTCCTCCTTGCGTCGTATTCCTCATAGCTGAGGGTCGTGAGGTTCTTGAATACTTCGGTCACATTGCCAGGAAGAGTGGCGACAACCTGGAAAGATTAATGGTGACTGGCAAGGTAGATGGAAGGAGACCTCGCGGACGAAGCCCAATACGTTGGTCCGATCAGGTCCGTACCAATCTCGATACCGGTTTTTTCGATGCTCTTCACGTTGCCGATGATAGGAACAGATGGCGCTATATCATCAGAGAAAAGATGACCCAGAGGGGTTTGATTCGTCTAGCAATCTAGAATAAACATAAACAATATCGATCTTTTTCTCGTGGTAGGCTGTGATACGTGTGTCCGTGACCGTAGAAGTCCTCAGAGTGTTGTAAGGCTGATGTAACAGCTGATCGCGTCTCAGTGCCTCCCCACCCGCTGTGGTGGAGTGAGTGTACTCCCCACTACTGCGAGTGAACATGTACAGGCTGATGTTTTAGTTGGAGCGGTGGTATTATACGGCCAAATTGAGAAGGCCATATAGAAAATATTTAATAGAATTAAAGATCTGGATTTGTTCAGATGATAATGGATCTGGAACTGGATTTATTTCTTCGTTTAACAGCTTTTAACAATTTTCACAAGTGTGAAATATTTAACGTGCAATTCCAAATTTATTTTCATGATTTGTATTGACGTGTGATTTCAAACGAGAGAAACTATTAGTTAATTCTTTCTAGGGTCTAGAATGTTATAAGATAATTTATGTAACACTAGCTGCTGCCCGCGGCTTCGTCTGCGCAGGATTATAAATTATAGCTTAGAGCTATATTATTGTAAAGTTTCATTAAAATCCATTGTAAAGTAGTTTTTGCGTGAAAGAGCAACAAAAATCCATCCATCCATCCTAACTTTCGCGTTTATAATATTAGTAGGATTAAATCTCAGCTCGGTAAACGCTAATTCCTAAATAGCAGTCCCTTAAACCCTGGCAGAGGTCTACGGGCGGTCTAAATAATTATTAACTTAATTCTTCTTAAATAGCTTTCGTCACTAACAATTATAATTTGCCTAAAATCCCAATTGAAAACTACTATCTACATTATCAGTTCACACATAAAGCACACCACACACACCACCAGTGTAGCACGCACCCGCGAGCGCGCCGCCAATGACCGCCGCTTGCACAGATGCACCACGGCCGCCGTGGATCTCTCCGTGCCGGACTGGGCGCACTGGCTTGCCGCCGTGCTGTTCCTCCTGTGGGTCGTCTTTGGCCGGCGGCGCAGCGAACGCTCCGTGTCATCGTGAAAGATGTGTATGTATCACGCTTCGTACCCACGCTTGCATTTAACGTGGAGGTCTATAATACTGGAAACATTGACTTGCCTGAGTGCTGGAGGGTAATGTCTTCGTCGAGCGTCCTCGTGGGAGATGCATATGTATCTTGCTTCGTTCCCATTTGCACTGAACGTAGGGTTTTCTAGATAGGACAGATTGACTTGTCTGAATGCTCTAGCTACCTCCTGGGACTTCGGGCAGAGCGAGGACTCGGTGTCCTCGTAGTGAGAGATGCGTATGTACCATGCTTTGTTCTCACGCTTGCATTGAATGTGGATCTCTCAGGACTGGAACTGGTGTGAGCTTCCTTCCCATAGATGTCCTTCAGGAGTTTATTTTCATAAGATCAATTCAGTCTTACTAAACTGTTAGTCCCGTCGTTGTACTATTCCTGTTATAAATAGTAATAATAGACATCGAAGCACAGCGTGCCAATGTCCATGTAAAATATGCTTTTGTATTATACTTTAAGATTCTTTCAAGGCACTGTTTCATGGTGCGGAAAACTAATTGATTTAGAATTACTTTGCAACTATTTGATCCAGTTTGTAACTTAACGTGGTTATTCTATAGGACGGAATTTCTTATATTAGGTTCTACTAAATCGTAGCCACAATGACCTCTGCAACTTGGTAATATTATACCGCATTTCGATTAAAAACATCATGCTGTATATATTGAGTGATAGGTAATGTGAACGGCCGCTTTGCCGCGCGGGCATTCTGTAGCGCCAGTCAATCGCTTGTCGACTGCCGAGCGAGTAGGCGGTTTGACATTCAACTAGCGACTCATCTTGGATGAGCACGTGGTTCTATTCAGATGAGCGACATAATTATCACCGGGTACGAATTTATATGAAAATGCGTACCTAATTTCATTCATGTTGCATCAAGTGCCGAGTTTTCAGCTCGTGCTGGCACGACGGGCTGCGACACTATTGTTGCTGACGCGTGGTCTGAATAGTTAGATGTGATATGTTACAGTATTTTTGTTATTAATAAGTAATTTTGATATTATCTTTTGATCTTAGGATCATTTTATCGACTGACCGTTGCGGTACGAATTTTCGAGGATTTATGATATTACTTCGTAATTTTTCATGTTCTCAATCTAATTGACTGTAGTTGTGATTACACATCAATATAATTAAACTAGAAACCACTGCAGTCTAATTATCTTATCTAGGCTACATTGAGCTACTGACGTTTTAGTGAGTATGTATGTGTACTCTCATTTCCATTCAATGTAAGTTGTTTTTTCAATTTAAACTGCTACTCAGTACAGCATTCGAAAAACAACATTATTCATTGGAGTTAGGACAAGTTTAGAAAATAATTAGGTAAACAGCCAATCAACTTAATAGAAAGGTTAATGATATTCAGCAAACATGGCGATAAATCTAGCAAACCACGAAACTAATCAAGCGAGGCTAAGTAAACCGTCTAGGCTGAGTTATTTATCGCAAGCCCTTATAGAGCTAACCGGGCGCGGACAACATTGCTGACAAAGCCAGTAGTCGCGGAACTGAGGTTCAGTTAAACCATCGTATAGGTCTAGTTTGTTATAATAAAATACAGTAAACAGTTGAGGAAATGCAAAATATGTAATCACATATTTCATTTGATCTGTTCCGATTTGAAATGAAATGAAAAATGAAATGAAATGTTTATTTTACCATACAGTATTTTACATTAACTTATTAATCAGTGAAGCCCACACTAGGCTAAGCCTGTCCCGTGGGATTCTAAAAGAATTACAGTTACAGAACGACGGGTTTTTATGGTTTAAGTTACAGGTTGTTAGGTATACAGTTAGTTAAGGTAACAAATAATGATATCCAAAAGTTTAAATATAGATTGATATGATTTCAATATGTTCAGTGGGTTGTGTTGTGTGATTTCGGTCGTTTATTGCAAGGCATTGTCTATATTTTTGTTTTGCACTACAATATTTTTTAGAATTTACATTTACCTCGCTTTGCAAGGAAAAGGTGACAACGTAGAGGAGGAATAGTGGCAAAAAACTTTCATTAACACATCTTTTAAATAATAATAAAATATTTAAGTTATTGTTACACACACCTCGATCGATTGAAATCACATAAGTACTTACACGTAAATGGACATAATTCGAAACATAAATGAAGACTAAGCAAATATCGCAATTTATGGCGCAATTATTTCTTCCTCAGTCTCTCAAAGGGATTGATTGACTTTTATGGTGTACTTTTTGCAATATGATATTAAAAATAATTTTGATATCAATGTAATATTTTGGCCTTTGCCCAGCAGTGGGACATTGCAGGCTATTAAATAATAAATTAATAAATGGAATATTTCACGCTAGGATATATCCTAATGAACATTACCAAATAAAAGCTAGAACTCTGAAGAAGAGAGCTAGAGAAGTCTTTCGATGATCTATCGAAAGACTATGCCACCTGTTGCATACTGGCAAAGTACCCTATAAGAATCAAATTCCAATACACTTTATTGTACATAAAAGACAAACAATTACAATACAGAAATACAAAACAGCATGCACAATTTTGGCAGCCTTATCGCTAAAAGCGATTTCTTCCAGGCAACCAACTGTTGAGGGAATTTAAAAGTAGTAAAGTGAGAGAGGTAGAGGTAGAAATACAAGAAGAAAAAATGAAAAAATAATCCTAATAGATTCTAATATAAACTCTGACCCGCTACGGATAAATGCCATGAATACATAATATGCATACGAATACGGAACTGTCAACATTTCCTGCGACGTATCTCTGCACTACAAACCACTAGTACAGGAAAACATTAATATTTTCTTCTCCTCGTGTACTTAACCTACCTTCTTATAAAAATAATGTTCGCTATCCCATACGTACAGTCGACAGCACATCTACCTGCAAAGCATTGCAATCTATGCTGTATCACCGTCACATAGAGTGCCCGTGTGAGTTACAATTGATGTGCGGCCAAAGTACGTCGTCGGCTGTGTTAGCTGCGCGCGCGCACCGAGAAAGTGCATGAATAATCGGGATGGTATTTCCTTTTCCTTCACCGGGGCTGGCCACTCCTTTTTCTACTCATAAATTTTATCAATTCATTTAGAAAGCTGCGGTTATTTGAGAATTAGGTGCGACTATTAGAAATTATTAAAGGCGTCTCGTTAAAATTATTATTTATTATTATCTGATACATATATTCAATTTCTTCGCCGGCGTTAAGTAAAGTTGAAAACAACACCACAAACGAAAATATAAATGTAAAGCCACAATATTGGCGACACAGTTTTAGCGTTCGACCAATCAGAGGACGCTTTGCCAAAGTTTATGGCCTATTCCATTTTGCCACACCAAAAACGCCCCACTGGTGGGGCAAAGTGGAATCGCATTAAAATCCGTCCATTTTGCCCCACCAGCGCCCCACTCACAGTTCAGTGGGGCAAATTGGAATATTCTAATGGTTATTCCACAATGCCCCACTCGTTCTTGTTGTCAAGTACAGTCACGACGCAAAGTGTTTGGAATAAATAATTATTATTGTGTTTACATAAACTTTCGTAACATAACTGTACAATTGCATAAATTAAAACAATATGTTGTTTTTTGTAATTCTTGATATCACATATTATCTAAGATATATCGAAAAACCAGAGTAGGTATACCTACGCTGTTTTTTTTTAAATAAAACTATAAGTCATACACAGACAGAATCACAGAATATCGATTTGGCCATCTTAAAATTATTACAATTAACAATTTTAGATATTAGTACTATCTCTCTGATATAAAAGGAACAATTGGCATGTATTATGATAGAGATAAAGAGCTATTTCTAATGACCTACTGCAATATTTCTTGCATAAAATTATAACCACAAAATATTTTGGCAATATTCACAAAAATTTACAAAGACAAACCTACATACTTTACTTTTTTATTACAAATAATAAATCACATAATTTGCGAAGAATTAACACAATCGCAGAATTCTTTGTAACCAAATTGCAATAAATATTTTGAATTTTATCAATTTGGCTTCAAGTAACTCTGCGAATAAACTTGCTCAATTTTAGATATTACGTACTACCTCTCTGATTTAAAAGTAACAATTTTCATGTACATTATATGACAGAGAGAGTTATTTTTTTAATGACCTACTGTAATATTTATTGTATAAAATTATAATCATAAACTATTTTGCCAACATACACAAAAATATTTATTTTTTACAAATAAAACTATAAATCACAGAATTTGATAACAATTAACACAATATCAATTTGGCTACGAGAAAGTCAACGAGTGTACAGTTAACGGCACATCAAGCCTAACACGTACTTTGCAATGTTCGGAATGCATTGGAATCATACTGTGAGTGATACGCTTGATATGCTTTTGACTGTACGTGAACCAATGACAATTATCAATATAATATTATAATATAATAGATAGATATAATAGATTCCCAGCTGAGACAGGCGATTTAAAAAAAAACTGTGAATGCAGTTATACTTACTATTAAAAATAAAATGATGTCTTCTTTCAGTAAAATATCCTATCTTCAATATTGAAAGTACTTTCCCTCCGTGTGGCATGGCCGTGGGACGCCCTGTATATTGCCAAAATATTGAAAGATACCAAACCTGCGATTATAATTTTATATTAGAAGTTAACGGAAATATAACACACACACTTTTTAGAAAAATAGCTCTCTACCTCTATCATAATAATTATTCGTGCCAATTGTTCCTTTTATATCAGAGAGATAGTACCTAATATCTAAAACAAATCTTAGATAATATGTGACAGGCACCAAAACTATGATTACTTACAGTACAATAAAATAATTACCTATTAAAAATAACATAATTTTGTTTTAATTTATGCAATTGTACAGTTATGTTACGAAAGTTTATGTAAACACAATAATAATTATTTATTTCAAACACTTTGCGTCGTGACTGTACTTGACAACAAGATCGAGTGGGGCATTGTGGAATAATCATTATAATATTCCAATTTGCCCCACTGAACTGTGAGTGGGGCGCTGGTGGGGCAAAATGGACGGATTTTAATGCGATTCCACTTTGCCCCACCAGTGGGGCGTTTTTGGTGGGGCAAAATGGAATAGGACAAGTTTATCCGACATTGCATTAAAAAAATAGTGATAAGTTGTTGTTCGGACTTTGGTTGTTGTTTTGTTTAGGTACTCGTTAAAAAAATTGTGAAGGTATAGTTAGTTACCTTTGGTTGTGTAGTTTTTTCGTAAAAAAAATTGTGAAGTTACACTTAGTCATTCCCTCGATGTAAGGGAAGGAATAGACTGAAGATGCTACTTAGTCATTATAAATTATGTACGTATACGAAAGTATATCATATTTCCTTAACTGAAGGAAGACTTCCTCTATCCACAGAGGTTTCACATTACTTCGGATGCCCTAGCCGGGAATCGAACCCCACATTAATCATCGCGTAGGCAGCTGTCAAGAGGAGAAATCATGAATAGTGTTATTTACTTCCAAACGTAGGTGGAAGGTATCTACTCGTATATTATGTTATGAAAGTGGTTCATTAGAACCACTTTTTATTTGGAAATACTGGTACATACCTATCACTTATTCACATTTATAACATGTACGATTGGGTAGGTACGGTTGAACACAGAGAAAGGTGTACAGGAGAGTTATTAAGGTAGTTTTTCTTAAAAAGAACTTGACTAATTTTTTAAAATTCTTTACAATCTCATATGTATCTAGAGTAGGGATGAGATACAACAAAATATAAAAGTACAACCGAACTGTTGAGACTATGAGGGTCTCAGCTCAGTAGTTCGGTCCCGGACAAAATCACCGAACTACAGAGACTAGAGGAATCTACCAGTTCTTGAGAAAATCCCTACCTTTTCTCTGTTTTCGACTGTGTAAGGCCCTGTTTCCACCAAAGCGGAGAGGAAAGGAGACGTGTTTGAATAACCAATCAGATTTCGTTATTTCGACATCTCCTCTCCGCTTAGGTGAAGGAACGAAATCTGATTGGTTAGGTATTTAAACACATCCCCTCTCGTCTCCTCTCCGCTTTGGTGGATACCGGGCCGCGTAAGTTTGCTCTTCATCTGTAATATGGAATTTGACGTTTTTAAGAGCGTGCTCGGCCTAAGTGTTCAGGTTTCAGGGTTCAAGGTGTGTGTGACCACTTACCACCAGGTAATTAACGCAATGCCAGATTACTTTCCGTTTCTTAGTATGTAAAATAAATAAGGTTCCCTGTATAAGTCGGTATTGTCAGTCAGTGTCTCAACTTATATATCGTTCTAGCAGTAGACGGAATAACTTCACGTCTTAGTTAGTCACACATTAACTAATAGTTGTATAGGTTGTATATTATGTTAATTATTTACTAGACAACAATGGCAGAAGCCAGTGAACTGTCACCACACATAAGCACTATTCAGTTTATGATGCATGCCTGCATAATGTACTACTGCCTGCTCTATTCACTAGTGTATGTAACATCCATCATAATCAGGGTTGTCACGTTTATGCTTTTTAATAGAGACTCCTCCTTGATTTTCAACGTCTCTGTACAACGTTATTTTTGACTTTTGAAAACAATTTTACCATATAAAAATATACAACCTCCCCAATTAAAGTTTTGTGAATAGGTACAGTCCAAAGCACATCAAGTGTAACAATTTGGACCGTTCTTGTTATATATGACATAAAAGTTGAAATAATAAGATTGGTCCAAAGTGTTACACTTGATCTGCTTTGATGCGTACCACAATAGATAATTTTGTTTTGTTAAAAGATCTCGAAAACCAATATCTAACTACCCAAATAGACAACTGAAACAAAGATATTAAAGACATAGATTTTTTTCCGACCTGCGTATTTGAGTCATACTCATACGATAAAATAAATTTAGTAGGTAGCAAAAAAAAAGGTAGCAGCAACCCTACGTACTGAGCCATGAACGCACTTGACATGCGTGGACGCATAAATCTTCGTCTGCCGGCGACTCTCTTCCCCTTGTTTGGTTATTGACATATTGACGTGACTCGAAATATCCTCGGATATTTCACGTTTACCGCCATCACCACCAGTTTGCATAACTCCGCATGTGAATAGAGATTTATGATATTTCCGTGTGTGTTTCGTAATGGGCTGGTTATGAGTTATGATTTATTGTTGGTTGTCATAATAGTTTCGGACCGGTATGCCATTTTTAGCACTAAACTATAAATATTTTCTTAATCTATCCGCCAGTTTTAGATTGCCACCAGTTATTAGATATAAACACCTAATGTGCGGAACGCGTACTTCATAACTTTTGCGTATAAGATCAAATACGCGACAACCCATTCGTTAATCTATATAAAACTATTAAAATATACGCGGTATTACCTTCACATAAAGTGACCGTATATTGAACATTTATACCTGAATTAAAACGTAGTATGGTATGATACGTATTATGAATGAATACTCTAACTAAAAACTACCGCGCAAATATAAATCGACCGTACACTATTATAATAGAATATCTGTCTAGCTTAACAAATATACTATATTTCACGCTACACTACGCCACTGACCGGACGCGATCGCAAGCAGATATCCGTCAGCGCAAGCGCAAAAAATGATAACTAAATACAATGCTTTACGTGCACGGAACAAGTTCCGCTGCGCACGCGACCGCTGGCTTTCTACTGTATGTCGCATCCACATAGGGCCAGATTGATGGGCGGCGGGACGCGCAATGGAACCGGGGCTTGCGATCAATACGTGTGTGGAGCTGTAGCGAGTTAATGGGAGCATAGGAAATCCTGGAAAACTACATCACAAGCAATAAGTTGCAAAGAGAGACCAATGGCTGTTGGGGTTTAGTTTACGATATCGACAGTCAACGACAGTCGCTGAATTAAAAACGTTCCATCAATGGGTTTCAATGCTGCGAATCGTCCCAGCACCTACCTATACTAATGTGGGCCCAGTTGCCCATTACCAAATTAGAAAAGGGGTCAACTGGTTCCAGGTTTCAGTTCGGGACTGGTACTAGTTGCCGCCTAACCTTCACTGTAACGGTTCCAGATTTTTCATAACAACAACTATACACTAGCTGTTGATAGATAACAATGTGACGACATAGGTCACAATGTCAGTAGGTATAAGTATTTAGTATTATCTGCTACTGCCATATAACCTACATACCTTCTAAATACCTAAGAGAGCGTTTTTTTTGTGGATAAATCACCTAAGCACCACCAATTTTAATTCATAATCATTTATTATGTGAATTAAAGTAACAGGTGAACGGGTAAAGGTAATATTTAACCATTAATTGAAATATGATACTTATCTGATTTGTCTTGAAAATAAGTGTAGTGCTACGGCAGTAGGTACAGGTTTTTAAATAGCTACACATGAAATCGTAACAGAAAATCGTGTCGGTGTAATAGCTATGGCATTAACATCAGGCATTACCTACCATCCATTTCTGTGTATCTATCTACATAGAGTGCAGGATCTGAAGTTTCAAGCTTTCATCAAGAGTTCCCGCTACAAGCTCGGGAGTGAACATGACTGTCGAGCTGCTTCGTCCAGAGTGATGACGCTACGGCGTCTCCTCTGGATGAAGACGCGGCTACCCAGGGTGAAGACGCCACTGCGACTCCTCTGGAGGAAGATGGAAGACTATTATATATTTAATTTTCTGTAACATGACATTGGCAAATGACGAGCTGTCGAGTCTATTAATAAAATAAATAAATAATACATAGAGTGACGGACGTTTAGCAAAACCCGAGTTATCTGTATCTACTGAGAATCAGGAGTTTAAGGTTCATAGTTCGGAGGCTTAGGTCAGATTACAATACCAAAGAGTTTTCTCGGTTTTTTAAACATATCTTTTACCGATTGCTATCAAAACGAAGAAGGAAAACTTTCAATACGAAAGAAGCTTTCAAGGCAGGTCAAATTACAGTCAAACAGTGGGTAGCCATAATTTCAATTCAACGAGTCGCAGTCGTGCGGGGAAATCAGTAAAAGTGCATCTTTTCCAGATTATACGATGAGATCCCACGACACGTGGTAAGATTTTACCATCGCGGGCCGTTAAAATGGTGCTTGATACAAATTTACTTCAGATTCACTGTAAAATAGCAGCTTAACTACGGTAAAACATGTTGTACATACATCTCGTGTATCAAGTCCAAAACTCGACCACTAGTAACTAGGAAGTATTACGTAAGCAGATTTTTTGCAACTATCTAGAGTACTTGAATGGCCCCTAGTGAAAGAATTAGGAAAATACTATTGGGGTAACTGATCTTCCTTTTCAACAATAGCATTGGTCCTATCACAATTAATTATTAAAACTCGCATAAATCAAATTCAAAGCCATAATTATAAATATGTCACGTTTTCTATAATTGGACCTATTTTCTAACACTGTATTAGCATATCTCTAACTAGGAGTAAAAAACTTCTTTAATTCTTAAACATTTCTTTAAATCTTTAGTTTACACAATAATAATTATCGGTAGTACAATAAATTAAACTAAATAATATACCCAGAGATGTGCTTACCTTTTGAGTTACAATTATATTATGCCGAGTATCCAGTATCTTTGCACCGGTTTCTTGGAACATAAACATTTTAGCCGCCCAAGCTTCGAATCCACAGTTTTTCATGAACATCGATGCATGATGTGATCACTTTCGTTAAGTGAAAACCGTGCGAACCCCTTTGTTCCACCCACAGAGCCATCAATTTGTTGCAAAAACGTTTAATTATTAAACTCTAGAGTAGACATACTTTAATTGCTTGAGAAGAATGGCAATGGCAATCGGCATGGTGTAATTTTAGCTCTGGGCGGTGTTTAGAAAGTCATTGTAAAAGCTCTAATAGATAACGTTCGTTTTCCTTCATCTGTTTTGTATTAGACGATTCGTGCCACTCTTTTAACGACAAGTGTTTCTGGAAGCACTTGTATGGAATAACTAAAATGTTCTATTCTTTCCATATTTCTTATCCTTTGTTTGTAGGCTTTGTAATCCGAGTCAAATACCTTTATTTCGTTGTTCGTTCATATTTGGCTGTAAATTACTAATTCGTTTCGGTACAAAAATATTATTACTAGTCTGCGATGTCTCATTGCTGGGAAAAGGCCTCCTCCAACCCTTCCGCTCATCTCTGTTTTGTGCACATTCGGACTACCCACCCTCTCTTAAAAGCAGCGAAGTTGTACGACTTAGAAATATCTAATTCCTCATTTTGTCTTTTTAACAAGAATGAAAACATGGTAAGTTGCTTGTAACCGTTTAGTAGGAGTTGACAAAGTTCAGTGGCGTCAGCTTCACTGATCAAATGTTTGCTTTTTCTGTCACTGTCCCTTCGTGTGACATTCTCAAGCCTTTCTCTTTGGTTTAAGTTAAAAGATTCTAGGCAACTTAGGGGATTTCCAAAAGTTCATAGAACAGTACCTACTAGGTAGGGATTAAGTATTTTCGTGGCTCTGTTACCTTATGATAAGATAATTTATCTAAATCCTGGTTTCTCTTGTTTACAGCAGATAGATATAGAAAGAACTCTGCATATTTGGTTATATCCATCACAGCGAGGTTGTATACTCTAACTTCGCTGTATCCAACAGAGAAAAAAATGCAACATGCAAACGAGTTTCGTTTATGCTAGATAAGTATAGATATGAATATTTAATGTTGATGCCTTAGTGGTAACTCAAACAGTTCATCGAAACATTTCTGTCTTTCTTGATACCCACATGTTAGTAAATCAAAGCCAAAATCAAGTGTCTTTGTAAACAAAAACTACCCTACCCTACTAACATTTTAAGCTGTTCTGCGATTATTGCATAGTTATTTTCACATTGTTAGATCGGATCACTTTATTTTCACAATGATGTGAACAGGTTCATTAAATCAATTCCTTTTCAGTGTTACATCTTACATCACAACAGGTAATTAGACGATCATATTTGTTTACAAAATAAGACACTTGATTTGGGCTGCGGCATAGATGGTGCTATCCTGGCAGTATTTCTAATAATTAGGCATAAGTTACGGGTACAAAGTGGCATTAGTTATATTTCGGGCAACAGCATCTGCAAATCTTCTAGAATTGAGTCAGGGAGAGTTGCAGATATCTGTGCCGCAATAAAGTTAATTTCCTTAACCTCGTCTCTAAATAGTTTATTCCACAACATACTTCCACGTCTTGAACCACATCCCAATGTTTGCTCATAGCATCTACTCCAGTGAAGGGTTCCACAGGAAGTGAATGGGGCAAGGGTTTTATTTGCATAGCTTGTTTGCGCAGCGAGCACGTTCGGTGCACCTTATTGTTGGCACTCCCTTTGTAAATTCACGATATGCTTAGCTATTTTCGGAATTTAGTGGAACTGAATTTATATTTTCTTTATATTTCTTAATAATTCAACTCTTTCATTAACTCTATAGTACTGATTGTCTGTGTAAAAAAGAGTTTGTAGGTATCTGATTATCTAATTAGTTTGTAAATACCTGGTTTATGTTTTGTTTATTTGCTACTGTTCATAATATAATTATCATTTTAAAATTATAATCTTTTTTTCGATGCTTATATATTACTGGAATCTTAAATAGCATTTATGTTGCCTCATTTTTATCAATACTTAAGTAACTTAGTCTAAATTGAGCTGGTTAAACCAAATTCACTGTCTGATAAGTATTAATTGATTCACTTTCTAAAGCAACGTCCGTGGAAGCCAATTTGTCTCGTTCTGACCAATTTGTTGATGCAAATTCACCCACACGTGTTCGTCTGATTTGATTCTGGCCAATTAACTCATCAGCTCACTGCGTCACTCCTTATTGCATCTCTTCATTTAGTCTTAAGCTATAAACACATAGTGAATGGAATAATTGGTTGTGTTAATTCGTTCTATTGATTACTAAAACCTTTTGTGTTGTCTATCCATGAAAAGCTTTAACTGGCCTTAGCATTGAAGTACCATCGCAACATGTCTTATGGAAGTTCGTAGTCAATGCTTTCTTTTAAGGGAGACAGAAAGTACATGCATTGTTTCAAAGTTATTGGTACGGACAACAGCAGATCAATGGTAACACTTGCAGTACGATTTTAAATCTTACGACGCAGATAATAAGAACGGTCCAAAGTGTTACACTTGATCTGCTGTTAACTGTACATATACACTTAGACATAACAAAGTATTGTTTTCTAATGTCAATATTTTGTAAATAAGACATTATGCTGTTTCACTGGTGGAGATCTTTTATCTTTATGATTGATGTCATACCCTAAAGCTTTGTTTCTGAAACGGATGTATACGATTCGTTATAACGTCATATCTTTGTACTTTGTCTGTATTTGTTTGTATCAGGTCGTCAGAATTTGGTTGTTTAGCTTATCGTAGTATCAGTTTATTTACGATTTTGCTATAATGGGGGTACACAGTTTAAATACTGTTATCTGTTGGCAAATTTAATTATAGTCTCAACTTCTCATACTCTGCAATTTGCTTGATATAATTTCATAAAGTTGCGTAAATATTGCAGCTTGATTGCAGGAAATCAAAAGTAAATTGACAACCAGTTTGCTTTACAGCGTGCGATATCCTACATAGATCTTAAGATTGGGGACAGTGTTTGAAATGTTGATAACTACCGAAGCCGCTGCAATGCAATTCATGTTTTGCCATTGAATAAATAATGAACAATGCTCCGTAATTTACTGCAATCATGAATCAACTACTCGCACTGTAGTTTTGATAATAATCATCATTATTATCATCCAATTGCAGATGTGACGTACATTAGTCTGCAGTCCTATCCGGTAATCTTTTACAAGTCTGCAATCTTCATAGGATTTTGTTCGCTACTGAGATTGATTGATGTCCGCCAAGACGTGACGTCAATTTCATCACATTTTCTTGAGTGTACCTGAACTTATCTCCAAGACGGTGTCGCATTATGCAGGAGAGTTCCTGGCCTTATATTATGTGTAGTTTTAGGAATATTTGGAAGGAGAGTCCACCAGATGTGACATTTGGTAGATCTTTGAGCCAAAGCCCACAAAATATTAAAGCTTTTAAGACATATACCTACGTAACTGTGTATCCGAGGGTCAAGAAGGAGTCAATTGTACGATTTCGCTGCTAATCTGACTGGACATTCAGATGAGCGTTCGGTCACAGCTGTGTTAATTAGTCTCGTTATGTCATGTCACTCATAATGTACGTTAATGTGTGGCTTGACACCTCTAGATGGTTTGTCATCTGTTCAGTGACTTCGTGCTGAATACTGTCGTGTTAGCCTTGTGTATCGCTTCGATCTCTGTAAGACATTTACCTGAAATCTGCAATCGATTCATGGTGAGACTTTGTCTATTACTCTATTGTTTAAAATGTTGATCCATTCGTGGTCCGTTTACTTGATATAACGAAAGAAATTATAGCTGTCTACAGAACCAAAACATCATCTGAAAATTATGACGCTGTGTTAAATGTTTTAGACTTAATATCGTATTTCACAAATTAACTTCTGAAAGCAACTCAAAATATCGCATTACCGGGACATGTCCTGAATAGCGTTAATGTAGCATAGCAGCACACTGCCCGCATGCGATGTCAGTTTCATTCGAGCATTGGACTATAGTAACAGGATAACCGTATTTCAAAATTAATTAGGTCAGAATTAACTTTCCCAGTAACGTGTGTTTGCAACCTCATTACGTCTACGTTTACGATAAACCCATGTGGGTTACCTACATATCCGTTTTGGCTTCACAACGGGTCTGAGAAAAAACAGGTTTTCGCACACGCAACTTTATGTGGCGTTACATAAAAACTGTTTACAGCTTTCGGCTTTCCACCATTTACGATTCGATGTTGTGTAATTTCCTTTTCGATTGGAACTTAGTAGCTTGAACTAATGAATTATGTCAGTAAACCCACGGTATGACAGTTGAACCTGTCGATTACGGATGCGTTGTCACGTCTGCTCGGTGGTCGGCGTTTGTGGTGACATTGACTTTCTTATTGTCGCTGGGCTGATAGCGCTCGAGTGCGGTGCGCCGGCGCACACCTCACGGGCGCAGCACATGCTCGCCGCTCGTCGTCACGCGCGCGCGCCTCCACGCTTCGCGACCGCGTCCGCCCGCCCGCCGGGCCCGCGACATGCCCGCAGTGAAAGTATTCAATATATTCGGCGGGCAGAAGTCGACCGAGAAACACCCGCCTACCGCAACCCCCACCCATCAAGGGGCGATGCAAAAATTCTACAGGACCTTCTCAGTCACTCCCGAAAAAGCGCCCGAGCAGAAAGGCTCCAAAGTGACCGCGATCGCTGCTTGCCTCGAAAAAAAAATCAGTGAACCCTCAGTGAAACTTAACAGTGACAATGTGCAAAAGTTTTTGACTAAAATAAATATTAGCGATACTGTATTGAACTGTAAATCGAACGATTCGAAATCTCATCACGTGTATGAGAACGTAAACATTAGCGGTGGCGGCAAGAATGCGTGCGGAGAAGAGAAACTACTCGATGAGACCAAAGGATACTCATCTATTTACGAAAACATTACCATTGTTGGCAAACCGCCGCACTCTAAAGAAAGCGATGTGAATGCGGAATCAAAGTTGAATAAGGCATTGGAATCTTTCGATAAAATTTTATCGGAATTCTCTTCGAGCACATCTCTGTCTCCTGATGTAAATAAGTCTACTTTCATTCCGCCTAAATTGCAAAAATCTAAAACTTGTAGTATAATAGAGTCACGTTGTATATTGAAGAAAGCCAATTCGCATCCTCACAGTGACAGTAAAACTCGAAATAAAGTGGCACGCAATAATTCTATTGACAAAACAACCAGTTTGTGGAATCTCGACGACATGAAGGGAAAGGAATTGACAACGCCTCTGATGCCTTTGACATCAACGCCCAATGAGAAAATGAATCCAGACAAGTATGCCACATATAAAATCTCGTCTAAAAACACGACCCGAACGAACTGCATTAAAAACGAGGACTTGAAGAAACTCGATGTCAAAACGAGAATACTAAAGAAAACTTTATCTAACCCACCGTCGACGCCCGTTCCGGTTATAAGCAAGACGAAACTGGTGACGAAAAAAATTGAGAGAAAAGTTAGTGACCCAAAGAAAATAAAACCCAAAACATGTGTTGATAATGGAACACCAAATACTAAAACGAGTTTAGACAGCAAAGATGCGCCCAAAACACAGATGCAAAAAGCAAAGAGTGTATGGGAAATAGGCACCGAAATAATGATATCGCCGAACCTTGAGAGAACCAAATCATCCACTTCTATCGCGGGCTCTCCCAGTAAGATCCCGGTGATCAGGAGTCAAATGTCGCATAACAAGTTCAGTAGCACTAGAGCGCTTTTTTCTCCCACTCCGGTTGATCTAAGCAATGTAGACCAGGCCAGAGAGTGTGCTCAGAAAAAGAAACAAAACGTGCCACGAAAAAATGCTGAGAAACCTGATGCAAACAAACAAATAAGACAAAAGTCTCAGCTCAGTCTTAAATCCGAGCCGAAGCGACAAATCGATAAAACCAAGAAAGATCCCATAGATAAAAAAGTATCATCGTCGTCTAAATCATCGGGGAGGGATTATTCGGACGAAATAAACGCTATAAGAGCCAAGTTGCAGCAGAAAAAAATAAACAAAAGAGATCTCGTCATTCCGTTGTCGGAGCCTAAAGGAAATGAAACCATACGAGACGAAATCGATTCGACACTGTCACCTGTCAAGTCCATCGTAAAAAAATTAGAACTGAAAACCGCTTTGGAATCGAAGCCGGAGCAGCCCCAGTTTATGAGCTGCAAGGTGGTCCCGCCGGTGCACAAGGAATTATGCGTGGCCAACACCACGTTCCACAACCACTTGAGCACACTCGTGGGCCGGCAAATTAAGTACGTCGAGTCCAGAGACGACTCTAAAACGTGCCAAGTCGACAAGCTAGTACACAAACAAACCGAAGAAAAGATATCGGACACACACTCCGACTGCAGCGATGACTCCGGTCACGTTTCCAATGACGCGGCCAACGATAACGATTCAACATTCGATAACGTGCACGATCTAAGCCCCGTGAACAGTAGCGTGGATGAGGTGGACTGCAAAGTGTTCGATGGACCTAAAGAGTTTGGGATAGATGTGCCCGATAATGCAACAAACGTGTTCCCAGTGCGGCCGGCGCGGCGCAACGCACGTCGCAACGAGGTCGCTAGCGGTACCCGCGCCACCGACGCTCCGAAAGTGGACGAACAGGTACGCGACACTGTTAACATATCGATAACAGCAAATTACAGGTGCTGTTTATCTCTATTGCTGCTCTCCCAGGCGCAAACGCGCCGCGATTTAGATCGTAAGCGATACGTTATCTCCCTCCGTGCGATCTAACTAGTCTAACTAGTTCACTTGAAAGCTGTCCGCGCTCCTGATGTCAATATTATGAGCGGCTGCAGTTCGAAGACCCCTTCCCTATACTTATAGGCACAAAATTTGTTTTTAGAATACGCATGCCGTATACGCAGTCGTAACTGTGAAGTCAAACAATAAAGTATTTATGAAAGAAATGAATTGCATTATGAGCACCGATGAGCAGACATACTAATAAGCTATTGAAATTGGTCAGCTCTGAATTTTAACTAAGTAAGAGGTCCTTTCACATACAATAATTCGGCATCGACACATATGCATAATTTCGACTTAAATATGTAAAAATATTCATAGTACAATTAAATCAAACTGGCATAGTGCTCATTGTAATTTTTACTAGCACTAATTTAAAATAATGACCCATGGTTATCATATCAAATTAATTATGCATCAATTTTGCATAACTTCCGTGTTATTTTCGATCTCAATCAGTCGAGTATTTATGAAAGCCCGCTTTGGGTCCAGTAACTTTGCTCCGTGTCAAAACCAATGCGACTGTTAATCGTTATATAAACTGACCGATTGAGCATTTGTGTCTTAAATATTTGTTTACATAAATAAAGCATTTACTTGGTGGATTTAGTGGATTTCCATAATTCTTCCATTATGTAATATCCGATCCGAGCAGCATTCCTTTAATGCGATTATGTCATAAAATGTACAACTTTATATCTTAATCGGTTGCATAATGAAAGCTCAATTCACACATGAAATGAAAAGGTAATCGCATTTATACGACTACAGTGCATTATAAACAAACACGGTGTAGCAAAATTTTATAAATAAATGCCATATATGACCATTTTAACCAATGTTATTTTATCATCTCTATATTTCCCTCTAGTAAAAGTCACTGCTGCTATCCTATTTTTATTATTATACATATCTAGAATGTGGATTGATAGACCTAGTAATTTCTTACTCCGCCGGTGAAGTCCACGCCCTATATACTATTACTCCAAATATACATTTTTCAAGTCGTATTAAATTCATAAGAGCTGTAACCACTTCATCGCATATCACATTACATGTTGTTATATTGTTACACCTTGTATATTGCAGATTACATGTGCGTGCCCCAACAGTAAAGTCATTTATTTTTCGTACGCGACAGGTGCACCGCAGGGGTCACTCCTCGGCCCGACTTTATTTACGCTTTTACTTTCACCAAACGCTTTTGCTCGGTTTTGAGTTCATTATTTTCCTCTGAAGTACTTGGATTGTCACAGATTTGTAATCAATACATTTACGGTGTTGGACTATTTAATTTGATTGTTAAGTATCGGTTAATTTATGTTAGTTGAATGCCAGACGCATATTATATGCAGTATTAGTCAAGACGAGTCTGTATATTGCTTCCGGATGGTTATCTTTCAATTCCTTGAGTAGCTTTCCGTGTTTAAAAGTAATGGAGGAAAGGAAAGTGTCATATACATGGCCATCTCATTACTTAAGTCTCTGTTGCAATAAAGTAAAGTGTAGATATATTTAAGCTAGCGATATAGTCAACTTACCAAAATCTGAAATAGATAATCCCAAAGAGATTAGATAACTGTATAATCTAACAGTCGACAGTACATTTCGTGTAACATACGGGCACTCTAACAAAGGGTTTGTGTAGACTGATGTGGCTGTCGACTTTACATTCAATGAGCTTGTTTCACAGTTTACTTGCTTTCCAGCTGTTGTGTCTGGATTTACTTTAGAAATCAAAGTTAAGCTCTCCCATAACTTAGTCACTTTACCTTGTCCGTTTAAAATGCAGATCTCACCCTCACCGCGGTTCGCAAGCAAAAGCTTGTCACTTTCCGTTTAACTTTCCCACTTTCGCACATCGCTGTGTGATGTGACAGCGAATATTACACACGTGCGATTTGTTAACAAAACGTGCGAAGATTATATTTGGCCGCTAATTAATAGTAACACGTACGTGATAATTCGGTAATACACTTGCAAAGTTCAGTGATCTGATTTTGTGGCCTTTTGTTTACTTCGACGATAACAGCTTGAGTTGAGACATCTTAATATTGCATTCATAAATTCTTACAAGATTAGGTACATATTTTGGTTAGGGCTTAGGTGTTACCATCATTATAATCGGCCGAGTAGGTACTTTGAGTTTCTTTCAGATTTTCAAAAGTTACATGCATTTACCGATTAATATTAAAACGGTGAAAGGAAACATCGTGTGAGCACGGGTATGTGTAAGTAAATTTATGGAGACGTAGGAATCTTAATCAATAAGTGCTTTCTGCGTTATGGCTGACGTACAACGTCACGGCGCGGCGTCCGCCGGCGCACGGCGGGCGCCGCCGTGTACCGCGTCTGTGGACGGCACCGCCTGCCTGCACGACGCCCGTCCGCCGGTAACTTGCGCCGTCCGACAACGTGCACCGGTAGACGGTGCCGCCGGCAGACGCCGTGACACGCCAAGCGATGCGACTGCACGTGACGTTGTACGCCGGCCCTTAGGCCTTATTAAAAATGGCCAGTTAATGGCTAGTCCTCAAAGAGCAAGCGACTATCTGTGCCACCTGAGATGCATGAAGGTTGGTCTTGGGACAAAGTGGACCTTGTTAGAATCATAGAAGATCCTAATAGAATCTCTAGCTAGCCTATAATTGTATTTATCCCATGTGTTCAAAGATCATAATCACATTATTTAAGCACTGGAATATTTTGTTATCCGTCGACACATGTATAAATGACTTAGTTGAATTTCGTAAGCTCGAATATGTGGATAAATACCGTAAGTCCACATACATGTTTATTTATTTTGCATGCCATTATACACTTAGCATGTGCGTTACCATTATGAAAACAACAATTCGTCGCCTGTATTGTGGTATTGGTATTTATTGTCGCACTTTCTACTTTGTGACGCTTGCTGTGACCACTTAATTTACACCTTTTATGATACCGCTATACCACCAGTGTACAAACAAGTGTAACACTATAACTGAAGCCCAAATCAAGTGTCTTATTTTGTAAACAAAAAATATCCTACCCAATTAACATTTTAAGCTCTGTTCTGTGATTATTGAATAGTTATTTTCACATTATTAGATCGGATTACTTTATTTTCAGAATGATGAACAGGTTCGATCAATCAGTTCCTTCAGTGTTGCGTCACAACAGGTAATTAGACGACCATATTTGTTTACAAAATACGACACTTGGGCTGCGGTTTTACTTGCCTCTATTGCATTATACCCAATAATATCATATTCGTTTTTATTTAGAGTCATAAAGCATAATATACAAATTGCATTTAGAAGTAAATCCATTGGTAGTAAAGCATTAAATGCTATAGTTAATACTCTAACTTTGATATATGTATAACTTCCATAGGAAAAAAACATCCCTTATACCTTTCTTAATATTGCATATTATAACACTTACATATTGAACATACCTACACTGAAAAAAACAGGGTTGCTTGTAGCAACTACATTCATTTAGCTGTTGATTTCTTAGCTAAAACAACTATGGCCTTATCAATCAGAACAATTATACGTAAACAATTAATCCATTAACTAGGACGACAAATAGCAATATCAGCAAAACACTTCGCTGTCTCTATAGTTAGTAACGGTTTAGCTGCAGTTTCGAATACTTAACAACCACAGCTAATCTTTTCATTCCGTGTACATAAATTAACTATCCAATCAAAATAATTATACTAAACTTCCGCATTCGAAATTCTTCGATCTCGTTTGATACTTATTTGTATGAAAATTTGGCTTATGTAAAGCTTTAGTGCTTTCTGCGATCCTGAATGCCGTAATCGTATGTTTATTTATTGGCTAGTTTTTTATGTGAGTTGCACGAAATAATTTTGTATTGCAATGAATCTCCTTAATTAATATCCAATTTTAATTGAAGAACATAATACTTTTTTCAATTAAGCAATACATTTCAATGATTTAATAGTATTACGTTGTTTCGTTGCTGCGAACAAGTACTCTTTTCACTTATGCAATAACTTACAGGTTTTGAAAACATCATATCAGTTATGTTGTTACCTCACTGGTTTTTAATCTCAACATATCTCAACTTTAAGTTGCTAGTATTCCGAGATGGATTATTCGTTCCACCATGATGACGATGACCGCTTACCATAAGGTGGCTCGTCTGCTTATCTGCCTCCCATTCTTATGAAAAAGAAATGATTATTCAGTGGTTTTTCTTTTTACATCTATTTGGTTTACTGCCTATTGTTTACTATCTATTGTTTACTATGTACTTATTCATAGTTTTTAATGTTTCTTTCTCAAATATAATACTACTCGTAGTTTCATCTATAACATAATGTCTTCTTCGGTTGCAAGTAATTCTTCATTTAATTATAATTTTCTATTTCCCATTCTGTCGTCGTTTATTCAATGTATCCAGTCACGTTTGCTATTTGGCTTTCGAACATAAATTAGACAATACTCGTAGTTCGGGGTCCGAGCCAAAGTTCTCGATATATGCGCATCACGTCCGCCCCGCGGCTTTCGCCGGGCGGCTGCGCGCGCGCACCTCGCGGGAAAGCAAGGTCCTTTCTATGAAACGTTCACATAACGGATACTTTGTTGACTTGCGAGAGCACAGAGCTTCTTATGTATTATAGTTATAGCTTTTCCTACTAACTACTCTTTGGTTGGTATAGTTGACAAACTAAGCTAAACCTAGGCTGTTTTCCATCGAGACCCTTGCCTTACTAAATATAATGATAATCTTATTAGACATGTGCACTTGGTTACCTACTTCTCATGTAATATAGCATTTCCTACTAACTAATATTACGTTTGTACAAAATAAGCCAAAACCTAGGCTGTTTTCTATCCAGACCCTAGTATTGCCTTTCTCAATCAGTTCTCAATAACAAGTAACTGTGTGTATTTTATTTAAAAAAAGTAGACATCTCGCTGCGGGCCAGATATTGAGCGGGCGACATGTACATTATAGTACAACTTACTTTACTTCCCGGGACTTCTATGGTCGCAAAATATTGGTACTCGATGCGATACGGGCTATAAAATAAACGTACAAATGACGTGACAACGGTATTTCCTTTCCTATTTGATTAGCAAAGACGATGATTAATGAAATTATTTTCTGTGTCATACTTGTTTATTTGATTTAGCAAGTAGGCTGTATGCTGAGATGAGGAAAACATGCTTTTTCGCAGAATCGTAAAACGAAATTTATTATATTGACCTCTATTCTACGAATAAACAGCCTATAAAATATGAATGGTGTCTTTTTGCAAATGGATATTCTTCTACGTTCATCAATCTCTTCCTGAAAGATCGTCAACGTCATTGCTTCTTTGACTTTTTGCTACGCAGCCGACTGTTTCTTTTACGAATTGCGTTTTGACATTGTGCTACTAGACGAATCTCTGTTTAGTTTGAGTGTAGATTTGCCTACTGGACTTTTTGCTTAGTAAACGTTCTGATTAGAATAAGTATCAAATCTTAATCTTGGCATTAGATGGATATTCGTCTGGCAAGACACAAGACTGCGTTCAACCTATTGTCTACGGCATCGCCATTTCAATTGAAATCATACTTCATCTGAGGTGCTCCCGTGTCTTCAGTACAAGAATAGCAATTAATACGTCCAATCGTAAACCTATTACGCGTTTTGTTCTTTTGTCTGTCCGTCTGCTAGCGAAAGTATTGACAGTGTTTCCTGTTTGAAATAATGATGGACTTCTGCCATTGTGTAGGCGTATTTTTCTTGTAATGACTGATGGTGTTTAGAGTTCTATTCTGTCTGTACCTCGATAACTTCCTTACAGCTTTCTACAAGAGTACCTTAATTAAGGTAATTGATTTCTGATACACTTATAGACCACCAGTAGAACTTTGTCACGGAAACTATGGTTTTGTTTGATAAAGTTCGTTTGTCGTTTACTGCAAAAATTGTCTATACATTGGGTGAGAAATCCTAACGAACGGGTGGGACAAAATTTGTTCCGATAATTACAGGTATATCCAACAGGGTTGGCACTTGGCATAGCAAAACTTGTCTTAACAATTCTTTAAGAAAACAGTTTATTTACCAATCCTTACTTATGCGTAGCCTATAAGTATATGGATGGAAACGATTCAAGTTATACATATAGACAAATTTGAAAGTTTACAGAAACTTTGTCAGCCTGTTATGTTATGTCATTTATTGAAATGGTTTGCACTTCGTAAGTGCACACTTTAGCAAATAGTGGGAATAATTTAGCACATAGGTGCTAGTGCTGGTCCCATATAACCGGTTAGGGATGCCAAAACGTACAATTTACAGTTCACTTGTTTTCCATTATTTTATATACATTTTCAATTGTTACTCATTTATTGGCTACACTTTCATAACTCAAACTAACAAGATACAAATAGAGACCACATCTGTTAGACGTTATTTGGCCTACTTAAAGCTTTTAAAAAGTCTTCAATGAGTTTAAGATAATGCTTTTGAGAATAGTTTACAGCATATATAAAGTAAAGACATCGTTAAATGAAACTCGACCGATAATGACAACCCTGGCACGTAATTGGCATGCTGCAGGTGGCCAGAGCAATCACTCGAGCGGCCAACAATCTAGTGATCGAGTTTCCGACAAATGACGCTTAGTGTTGAGTTGATGGAATACCAGACCGAAACTCTCTGGTTTTGGTATCGGTCTTTTCGTTTCGGTTTTGCTTGGAACCTTTATTATGACTGCAAATTATGTTGAATGGCGCCATGTGACTAAACTATGAGATTGATTTATCTCGCCTATGTGTCACTGACTGTCGTCACTGACTGTGTAAAAATGTGTTTGACTCCCGACTTTATATGTTAGATACTGCGAAGATATTGTTACATATAATAAGTAGAAAGAGTAATTGCAATTATCAATCTACTGCTTGAATGTAAGCTTCCAAATCCAAATGTGTCCCGAATATCCTTAAGTCCTAGCCTTTGTTATGTGTTTTTGACCAACCCAGATTCTAGTAGTCCCATCACTTATGCCGTGTGTTAAAGAGAAATGGTGAGTATCTGGGAGACGCTGTGATAATGATTTCGCCATGATGTTATGTGGTGATTATTATAGTGAAAATGATACGGTAGTGAATGTAATGTCCCATACTTTTGGATGGGAATGAGATATTGCATTTTTTTGTACTTTCAATTTCGTTTCATTCATTCGTTTGATTGAAGTGTTCGTTTCTACGTTTTGCAAAAGTATTATTCTGTGATAAATTCTTATTTTCGTATTCAATATATATTCCTTTTTTCCAGTTATGTAACAAAATTGTATTTTATGGCACCTTCTTTTGGTCAGTTCTTTTACTCGTATATTGTCATTTTAATTTAAATGGTGATTTGGACTGTTTTTGAGTGCCTTGCTTCCACTTATATCATTTTGGACATAATTTAACTTAATCGGCTCATTTTCCGTGTTTTCATAATTACCATTGTTTTTTTAAATATCACACGAAGGCTGTTTTGGATTGTTCACGGATTTTTTCACCGTTCTCTTTCGAATATCTGCCATTGTTCTGCGGAATCGGATATGCTGTTGTATTCGCGGATATCACACACCATTATCATTAGCATAATGACGGTCTTGTTTTACCTTACTACATGCATGTTATACAATGCAATCTACCAAACAGTCGGTCCCGGTTGCTGTCGCTAGGCAGCAGCCGTCAGGTCATGTCGGAAGCCTCCGGGCAGGCTGATCAAGTCTGATGGGTTTGGTTACTTAAACCACATGAAAAGAAGAATGCAATAACCCATCAATCATATAATATGTATGATCCCAGTAGTCAGATATTCTATTAGAATTATGATAATTCACGATTATATTAGGATCCATTTGTGTCAAATACACTACTCTTGTACGACTATCATAGTTGGTCGCTTATCCTATGATTAATCCATTTCTCTCGTTGTCATAATTGTTTCTTGTTCATTTGATTTCCTAACTATATTTTGGTTGCATTTTATTTACTCCTTAGGTACTCCTCGTAGGTACGTTTTGGAATGCGATTTTGTCATTATCCTCTATTCATTCTAGTTATTATTCAGGGCCCTATTGCCCGCATATCCCTATAGAGGTTGTAGTTCAATTAGGATTGAACTCCAACCTCGTTCATAGCCCATGTCTTTCTCACGGTGTTACCAACGCTCGTATATTAAGGTTACAATGCAATCTTAAATATTCCTTGGGAAGGTCGTAACGATTAGTCGCTTCTGGTCTACACTTGTTATCTACCTCGTTTATCGTCAAGATTCGAGTTACTCGTACTTCCCCATCCTATTAGGTTCTCTTATTCCAAGTTCCAACCATTGTTATCAGAAATGTCTTTATTGTCTTATGTTACGTTGAACGCATCTACATTATCTCTTTGGTATTTGTTTGTACTTATTTTCACTGATATTGACTCTGGTGATTCATGTTGTTCCGTTAGTTACTATGCATTCTTTTCTAATTATTTATGGTGTCTTAATTGTGGTTTATGAGTCATTATTTTTCGAGTTCTGTAATATTTAATCTTTGTTTCGGTATAACCCTGCTCATAAATGGTCACCATTGCATTGTTTACATACAACTCTTACAAAGTTAGAGCCCTTAGAACTTACCTAGATATGTAATAGGTACTTCGTGTTTCCCGAACGTACTTCCTAAGTTGGGAGCCGTTCTTTCATTGTATAGTCATTCCAGTAGTCATATTACTGTATCGCAGAGAATTCCGGTCTGTAACTTGATCAGCCTCCATGCTCCCAGTAGCTACTAAATCAGGTTATTTCTTGGATATTAATTACAATTTCACTGAACACATTTATCTTAATTGTTTACACCCTTATCTACTATTTGTAGGAATCACGTATCTAATTATACATTTTATTGCTTACTGCCGACGGCCGATTGCTCACGTCCAATACGAGATTTATTCGCATAGTTGAGATAACTTTCTAAGATAGTAATGTAGTTATTTGCTTAACTAGCCCCTGAGAAAGCTTTATAGTTGTCTTGCAAGGGCAAATAGTATTTACATTGTTACGGTAAATGTATTTTGACAGCGGTTGTTAAATTTCCCATGGGAAATGTACGGTTTCCCGTGGTAAAATGTATATAACTATGTTATTTAGGGACTTTGATTAATGTGTGCAAGTTTTATTTAGTAGGTAGGTAGTGTTGTAGGATTCCAATCAAGTCTCATTATACAAACAAGCACTTACAAACCTAACTTTAAATCAGCCAACATGAAATTCCATGTTTTAAGTGCGGTAAATAAATTATACGAGTATGTTCATAGTCTCTCCATTTCTCTAATAATGGTTATAGATAAATTACGAAAAGTTTACAAAGTGAAAAATACATCTTATACTGTCGCCAGCCTATTGAGCGCCACAGGGCAGTGTCCTGGGCCCCGTTTGTTATCTACAAGTATCGTTTTTCGTATGACGTTATAATATTTTGTATTGTTCTTAACGCTAGCGGATTGGTGGATATTACTCGCACCTCTCCCAATTAAGCACCTCTCAAGCATGCAATTTCGTAACGTTTCTCAACTCAATGCATAAAATTGAAAATTGAACTAAGCAAGGTAAAGTGCCAAGGCGCACCTGATAATTTCGGATATTGTGCAAGAACTTTAAAGTTCAACAAGTTATCTCCAGAATTACCTTTTAATTGAATCAACAACATTTTCGAATAAATACCTAGAAAAATTGAAAAAAATTATAAATACCAACATGTTGCCACATATTTTTAATGTTTGGTTCGTTTAAAACATAAATTATTATCCGTAGACACTATCTGGTATTTTAATAGACCCTATTTTGAGGACAATGATTTCCGCATAGTAGGCGAGAACCCAACAGCGATTAAAATGTCGCTCCGAGCCGAAACCAAAGGTGCTTGAAACGACCGCACGTTTGTGATTTGAGTATATAGAATAGACGCATTCACGCAAACCATATTTACGTACGTGCTGTTACGTTTTCATAGTTTGTGTCTGTGTTACTGTCGTGTGTTTGTCACTTAGACCATATAATTAGATTCTAAAACTTCATCTTTTGACTACACAAAGTTTACATCCAAAGCAAATATAAAATCCAATTAATAAATGTAGCTTTTTGTAATGACAAATTAATATTGTTTTGTAATTAGCATCATGACACTGACATTTCTAAGATCTTAATGCAATGACACCGATTTTAATAGTTTGCCTTGTCAGCACTATAATTACATAGTTGTTAAAACCATTATGTTTATGATAAGTCATCAAGTAATATCTGACGAGATCGACAAGTTCGCAGAATAGCGACTCGTGCGCATCTGTTATCATGTCTCGATCTCTGCAATAGCTAACTGGCTGCGCGGGCGCGCTCCAGTTGCAGCTAACTGCAGACGTCGTTCACTGCTATTATGTTACTGTTTGTTTTGGTTTATCTCACTACATAACAGATAACTTGTATGCGTTGTTGTGACTATGGGTACGTTGACTGCGAAGTTTATTGTTACGATTGCTGGCTCGACTGTTTTATTATTATAGACTATTTTTAGGTCTTATTGGACTAAATTGATTTAAAATTAGTAAATTATTTTAGAGAATAGGTATTATAAGGATCATTTTCACGAGTCCATAGTGGCACTTTTAACTCACCGGATTTTTTTTGAAGGCATTCTGGATGGCATGTAGTGAGACTTTTTATTCTAAGAAGATCTACGATATCTAAGCTATATCTAGTGGGAAAGTTATGTCTGATGTTCTTGAATAGAAAACTGAGTAGAGGCTCACAGAAAACGTTCGGAGCTCATAACTGCAATTACGGAGAATACATTACATTTTAATTTTTTAGTAATATTGTGTTCAAATATATAGTAAATTTATTGTAGAAGAATCAATTGCAGGAGAAGGAGCTTATCTTACTACTTAATTATTTATTTACAAATAAACAAAACGTTTATTATGAAATAATTAAGTGCAACACAAGGTTATGGAAACCATAACTGGCCATAAACTTAATTTCGCGATTTATCACGACAGAACAAGTGGCACAGACCAATCGTACGCTGATTTACTCTACAAACAACGGTCAATTACGATTTATACCCGTTTTGGACTCGAAACGCATAAATATCCATTCTCTCAATAAAGTGACCCAGTTTAGGGGCAATAATAGCATAATAGGCAATCGTCTCGGTGGCGGTTCGTCCGCTAGTTTCAACCTTGTGTACGTTGACAGGTGCTATATTATGGCATTCGATCCCACGAATATTCGAGCCAACGATAGAATGAATTTCGGTACTATGATCGGAACGACTCTGTTATTGTTCATCGATTTTATAAACAATGAAGCCGAATCGATAGTTATAAAAGCAATTGTCAATTAGGAACAAAGCATTTACTACGTACACAAATTATTACAGAAACTAAGAAAAAATCGACTGTATTTTTCGCATAAAATGTATTCTATGACAGTCTCGTGATCGATATAAATGTAACTATAAATAAAATCAATTAAGCTGTTTAAGTTGCAGGAGGCCATAAAGGAGCGACATAAATAGTACTACTAGAAAAACTATCTTTTGACAGTCTGTTAAAACTAATTCTTACATCAACACAATATGAAGACTATAATTAAATTGATAGAAGTTTATTGCTGTTTAATTAAGATAGATTTAAGGAACGCGATTTCGACATATTAAGACTGCAACTTTGACCAAACATCATTGATAAATAGATAATGTAAACGAGGGAGAGTCAGATCTTAATGAGCCGAGAATAATAGAGTCGGACAATAGTGATGGTAGCATTCAGCGGTAGAGCTGTAGAATACGGTCAGTGTAACAATGTATATGCAAATGTGACGCCTCTACCGTGTCTGCGGTATTTACTAGGATGGGATAAAGATGATATTGCTACTCGTATCTCTATGCTCTACATGTTACAGAAGTCATAATGCCAGCTGTAAATTAGAAACATTTTCTTTATGATTAGGGGTTTGTTTTATACACTACACTACACACCTTACTTGATTAATTAATAATATAGTGGAAATTTAACTCTTTAAAGTTGTTTTATTTCTTTAGATTTACTGAACTTTCTGAATGCTGGAGGAACTCTGATTTAGTGTTAAGTTGACCACATGTAACATTTTAAAATTAAAACTATAGTGAGTCATTACTACAAATTATTATATATAAACGGATATCACTCACTTATATTGTTGAAGTCGGCAATTAGACACATGTAACTTGTTTATTTAATTTTATGTAACAATAATATTAAACTATAGAGTTAATACCACCGTGCAAAATCCTATAGTTTTGTAAATTTTAAGGGTAGCTGTATCATGCCATTTGTTTTATGATTCATGTCTAAAACAAACATTGTACAGGAGGTAAAGGAGGATGTTCAGTACACACGAAGACAGAGAAAAGTATACAGGGAGACTCAATAATGTTAAGATTTTCTCAAAAACTACTGGACCGAATTTAATAATTCTTTTACAGTTACATGTTTTAACTTTTATCTATCTAACAGTGAAAGAATTATTGCAATAGGCATTGCATAGTTTTTTAGATAATCTCAACCTTAAAAACTCTCAACAACAAAAAGTGAAACTGTGTTCTACGAAGTTTCAGTTTTAGAGATAAAAAAATTGGATATTTCATACATTTTGTACCGATCAACTGATGGAGTAGTATGAGACATTAATTTATCAAAATTCGTAGAACAAAAGCTGAAAATTAACATTTACCATTCGTCTTCACTATTCTGATGAGTCATCGTTGTACATCTACAATATATCAATTTCAACATTAAGTATTATCTAACGTGTACTCGTAGCGCGTAAAACTGAAAGTGATACAAATTATATTCGTATCATATTGTTTGTAACGTAAAAAGAAATTTCTTTTATTGTGAATCCGGTTACTGAGTACAGTCGTCGGCTCGTCGTGCATTATAAGTCATTGCAATCCAGCTCTTAATGCAATGTGGAAACTGTTGTCTTACATTCGATGTGCTATCGACCATACAGTGATTGTAAATAAATTTTGTAAGTCATTTTGAAGTTACGTGTGGGTTTGATGATGATGGACATTTTATTGGCTACTTACACTTTCGTTTTAGTGGGTGGGCCAAGTCGAGGATATGGCAGGAATCTTTTACAATTATTTGATATCATCATCATCAGCCCGTATCAGTCCAGTCTGTCTGAATATAGTGCCTCTAAAATTATATCTAAAGGGAGGTATGTGGTCCAATAGTGCTGGGAACATAAAAACTGCATAACTTATATCTCCTAAGGCGCACCATTCTACCCGATTTTCGTCTTTTATTACATGTAGTCCCTGCTAGCCTTGCGTAATTTCTCCCCTCAGTTTTTCCTAGTCTGGGTGTAATTTCTGCGTCAGTTTCGTAGCACAGGGAATCCTAGTTTGGGCCATGAAATGATGAATGTGATGTTTTATTAAGTATCTCACAGAGCTCTCTCAATTGTTCCAGATTATGTTCCGAGGCGGTGTCGTTGGCGGCTTGGATGCTCGTCGCGACGCCGCCCTCGCGCGGGTGCTGGTGCGTCTACAGGCGCGCGCGCGCGGCCTCCTCGCCCGGCGCCGCGCGCAGCGCCTGCGCACACAGCACACGGCTGCGCGGTGCGTGCAACGGAACGTGCGCGCGTTCCTGGCGGTACGCGACTGGCCGTGGTGGCGGCTGCTGGTGCGCGTCACGCCGCTGCTGGCGGTGCACAGGACTGAGCATCGGCTCAAACAGGCACAGGTAAGAGTCTATTGGTGTTGGCTGCGGTGCGTTCATTAATTAGGGCTCATAGTCCAGTTGCGAGTACACGGCGCAGACTGCGCCTAACGTACATATACCTGGATGGGTAACCGCTAGTCGACATTTCCATCTGAGCCCCTCGATGCCTCAGTTAGCACGTTAAGGTTGGTGGTGGTTGTCGTTCGGCAACAGGCATGTCAGATGTTTACAGGTGGTTTGAACAACTCTGAAAATAGGTTTGGTCACTAAACCAGTCGAGAAGTAGATTAAGTAGCCACTAGATGTGTGCAACGGAACGTAAGAGCGTTTCATGCAGTCTGCGATTTGTGCTACTGCTGCGGGTTACACAGCACAATTGATGATTACGTTTTCGAGAATAACAGAACTAAATCGACTTACAGATCTATGATTAACAGCTTCCTTTTTATTTATTTATTTATTTTATTTTATTCGGAAAACAAACAGCTACAATGACAAAATAAATAATTAAATAATATCTATAAGCCAATTATAAGTTTTCACATGTACATATCTACAGATGCAATAATGAAAAATAATCGAACAAGGGTGAACACCATGGTATGAAATATATACACAAAATAGATACACAAATATCACAATATAACAACAAGTAGTTATTGTGCCGGAGGTTCGAAGTAGCTGCCAGTGATAAGCCGTATTATCTTACTTGCAATAAAAAAAACTAAAAGTCGGGGCAAGGGCTAACCCTCATGGCAAGTCACCCTAGGATTTATCTGTTTATATACGATATTGGGCTTCTGAAGGCAAAGCGCAAAATTATGTTGGACGAGTTAATAATACGCAATCATCGGTTTCAAGTATCCCGATGATTAAGATAAGATGGCCACAATAGACCTTTGAAGTCGCAGTGACCCTTGGGCGTGTACCAACACCGTGATATCAAATAAAACCCTCTTAAGATACCTTTACCCTCATATTTACCCACTTTGATTTACATTATAATGGCATCTTAACATTAGGTATTTAGAAGCCACACAAACAAACAACACTGTAGTTTGTCGCAATCACAAAGACGTTGGGCTCATCATTGCACAGCCGGCCGGTCACAGGTTATCTCCGCGGCCGAGATATTAGTCTACAATGGGCTCTTCAACTGCGCTTCCTGCTTCTAGTTGGAGCCGTTGAGAAATAGGTCGATGACCCAACTGATCTATCACAGTATCACTGTACGCATTTATTTATCAGTACCTACTGAAGCTGCTTACGAAAACGCGAACTGTGAAATCAATGCAGTATATTTAATTCTTATTTAAATTTAATTCGTAAGGGAAACTCTTTTTCATTTCTTCTGACACAACACAGCATGCAGATCACGAAGGCTAACCTTTTTTTTTACCTATGGCCATACCTTTAGTATTCGCTGCCCTTGCATGCTTTCTTCATCGGTCGTATACATTATCTTTGTCTAGACCAAGTTTAACGCTAATTCGCGAGTTGAACCATGCTCTGTTTCTTAACTTGTTATACTTTTAATTTTCAACACAAAATATTTTGTTAAGGAGATTGTGTCAGCATTTTGGGTCGTCTCTTTAACATCAGCTTAACGCAGCTCCTCTGGGCGACCCTCTGGTCTCTGTTTATTTTAACTTCTGACTCCAACTTCCCAAAACAAGTGAAGTATATTAGATATTGGATGGGATATTAGATCAAACATCAGTTGAGAAGGATTTCCATCATTAGAAATCTTTTTATTTTATTGCTCGCAACAGGATTCGCATTCCAGTTTATGTGATTGCCTCCAGGATGTGGTTTGCATAGCGGACCTGATGTTATTTTTTTTTCTCGTGTGGTTTAGTGACCAAACCTATTTGTCAAAGTTATTCAGGCCGCCCGTAAGCCTTTGACGTGGCCTAACGACTGCTGTCAAGCGACAACAACCGGGACCAACTGATTAACGTGCTTTCCGAGGCACGAAGGGGCTCAGATGAAAGTGTCACTAGCGGTCACACATCCAGGTCCTGACCTCGCCCAACGCTGCTTAACTTGTACGATCGTTTTCAACGTGCGGACCTGGTGAGATACATCTTTAGGGAGGAGTATAAAGGGAAGGGGAGCGTACAAAATATTCCAATGGATCCAAATAGTGCTACACTGCTTCTTATCAGCATAAAGGCATGGATTCTGTACTGGTAGATAACTATACCGTAGTATTGCAATGATAGCACACGTAATAGACAGCTCAAGAATCTAATGACTGGGTGATAGTGTAAGAATCTAATGTAATGACGTAGGAAGACGTGTATAATGATGAGTTGGTATTTTAATGATAAAGTGCGGTGTTCGTTACATTGTGTCTATAATTTCCATCAGATTAGTTTTTTTGTGTAATAAACGGAAGACGGAAGTGATCACTAAATGCGAATTAAAAGTAGATAATTCGCTAGTTTCTATTGGAGATGCTTTTACATCTAATTGGAATAAACAAAGCTTCGCAAAACCATTATCATGTTCAAACAATATCTATTATTGGGGACCGAGAGCTCTCGCCCAATACATGTTGTTTATAGTAACGGGCTTTGAATAAAACCAGTACAACTAGATACACAGTCTGCCTTCTAAAAATGTCCGAACGCAAAGAAGGTCCAAACGGATGAATGGACCCTCATTTGCTTTATTGGACATTATTTGGACGTTAACAATGGACCCTTATTTGAACGTTTTTTAAATTGTTTTAGTAAGACCTTTGTGTATCTACTTGTTTATAGGAGATCAATGGACATCATAGATCAAAAGTTCCTTTTTATATCTCCACTACTTTAGGCAGTTTAACTATATCCTTTTAACCGCAAGTGATGGGTATAAAATAAATTACACGCCCCGTTTGAGATTGCCTTCTAGTTAATTTTAGTACAATTCTTCGAAGGAGGTTGATAAGATGCTGCTGCGTCCAATAATGTTGGCACGTCACGCGTTTACGGCTGTTGCGTGTGAGATGACGTCACAATAATATTATTGCAATACAATGTTGAAAACCTGGTCTAGATTTATAGTTTTTTTGAAATTATTGTTTTTGGATATTCCAAAATTCCAATTAACAAGTAATTTTAATCAATATATATCCGATGTTAATTAGAATTTTGGAAAATCGAGCTTCATAATCGAATTTAGTACGGGGTTTGTATGGAATTAGTATGACACATTAATATAACATCATGTCTAACTAACCGATTTCTGATTTTCAAAAGCACGTCACTATTTATTTACTTACATTACTTGTCCAACTACCCTATTCGGATAGTTTGACGACTCTAATTCTGGGACAGCGGTTACATTTAATCCTCGACGGGGTAGCCACAATTTATGTGACATGAGTGAAGCTCGTTTCCAATGTAAGTTTATGATATTCTCGTCTCGCCGCCCAGCGGCATTTTAGCCCTGGTGGTTCAGTTCAGACGCTCGCAGTTTCCGGCTATCTGTCGCACCATGTGCCACTAAATTATCTCCTCGCGGTTACAACTGCCGCATATAATTCAATATATCGTATCATGTATCATTTTAGTACTTCCAGAGAAGTTTAATATAAGTAAACCGAAGCCCAAATCATGTGTCTTATTTTGTAAACAAAAACTACTCTACCCTACTAACATTTTAAGCTGTTCTGTGATTATTGCATAGTTATTTTCACATTATTAGATCGGATCACTTTATTTTCAAAATGATGAACAGGTTCGATCAATCAGTTCCTTCAGAGTTGCAATTAGACGATCATATTTGTTTACAAAATAAGACACTTGATTTGGGCTGCGGATTACCTACTTGCATTTCCTAAGATTTTTTTAAATAAGTACATGGTAGAATGGGATGGGTGGCTGGAAGAGGCTCAGGACAGGGATGGATGGAAGGGGAGGGGGGAGACCTTTGCCCAGCAGTGGGACAATATATAGGTTAACAACAAACATGGTAGAAATTGTCTGACGGACCAATTGATAGTAAAAGTACGAGTTACGGCGTTGTCTATTAATTAAAATGTATTTATATAGCTGACCAGCTATATAAATACATACCAGCAGTATGATGTACCTAGCTTCCGAACTATAAGACCTTGGGGGCTATGGGAGACCAACCACACCCTTTCTCCTCAATGCTACACAAGCAGTTTACTACATTTATCATTTTCAATTAACTCTTGGCAATGTCACTTTCCATATGAATTATATAAACATTTATAGGTACTTGGGAAATGAACATTGCCTCAAACTTAATACCTTTCCCATTTCTAACTAGTCAGCTTTTATTGCCATACCTCTAGTGGATACGTGACGCCGTATTAATGAAGTGTCATTGCATAACAGAGCCAAGATTTAATCAACGAAACGCCTCGGGGATGAGGAAACGTAGAAACGGGCTGGAGAAATCTCATCACAGTTGAAGCCTTTACTACCTTATCTTTATTACTTCCCAGTACAAGTTCGTTCCACGTATGTGAAAGCTTTTTCTATTTAAATTAACTCGGCCCCGACAAGATGGAAGTAATGTCTAACTTTCTAGGTTAACATTTTCATGTTACAAGTAACCTACTTGGTTCTCCCTATATATAGGTATAATTGGTCGATAACTGACCAACGTTTGTTCTACGACTTTTCGATTTTCCAATCCGCTGTTCGATTTGTGATTGTGATTGGTTTAAAGAGGTTTTAAAGATGCCAAAGTACTGCAAGATGATTGAATATGGAAGAACTTAAAATGCTGTGCCAGAATCGCGGCCGATAGGATTCCGTCATCTTTTAGTTGACAGAGAAACAGCCAGCCGACTACGGGAATCCATCGTCGTGCGTTTGTACTTTTAAATGACATTGCCACATTTCAATGGAACTTTGCCCCACCTTCAAAACTACGTGACCATTGAAGCTGTACCATTTTGTTGGGGACTTATTACAGGTTTCATATTGCATAATCATAATCAGTAGGAGTTGCGAGAGTAGTAGAAAATGATAACAAAGACAATGAATAATTCGCTTCGATTTCTTACTATTTTCTGAATTCTTAATTAAGCTGTTTTTCGACTCGTTTAAAACTTTATTTTAAACCAATAATTTTAATAAAAAACGGAGATATTTTTACATTTATTCGTTATCTGGTTCATCATACGGTTGATTGTCGCTTCATGGGGTTTGCTGGAAGAAATCTCTGATAGAGATAAGTTACGCCCTTTGTCTTTTCTTATCTATGTTACGATGTAAATATCCAGTGTGTATACAATAAAGTGTTAATAATAATAATGGTGGGGCAGAATCTGGCATTGTCATTTAGAATTGTATAGAATATTTAAACCCTATAACACTGGATGAACGATGCAATGGTAAGACAAGTGGCACAAGTATCGTTTAGTTTCAAAGACAACGGGACACACAAATGCAGCATTTTCACTGAAATTTCCTGGCATGTTCGCAAACACTTCGCATGTCGATGAATAAACATACCAAATGTATATTCATAACGTTATGAATATGTGCATAACACATTCGGTGTGTTCTACCAGTAATTTATGAATATATGAAATGTTTATGGTTCACGCATAGAAATAATTTTATGATTATGAATTATGATGATATTATGTCAACCAATACGAGTTTTCTTATTAAATATTAAAATTGTGTTTATTTATGTCTTCATTTAGAATGTAGACTAATTTTATGTGACACAATTCATACTTTCTTTATTAATTTATGTGTTCGTGGAAACTCGAAACGGTGAGTAACTTTGAAAGGATGAACCACTGATTTAAAAATTTTAACCATGTGTTGACTGTTGCGCCGATTCCATAGTGTGACGCTTAGCGACGGATAAATGAATTAGTTGGACTTTTCCTTGCAAAGTGTTGTAAACTTAAGAAAAAAAACTGACGTGCTACACAATGCAGCAATGCATTTACTTGCAATAAAGATAGGTATATGATTATGCCTTTTCTGGATTTCATCAGAGAGATTTCTAATTGGAGCAACTTAACTAACATATGTCTGCCTCGAACTTTTTAATTCACATTTCTCAACAAAAAAAGTGGAAAAAACAAACACGACAAACGCACTGATTAAAATAGAAATGTCATATGAGATAACTATTATGTTCCCACGCACATGTGTAATGGAAACGGTTTTAGTATATTAAAAAAAATGATGCCACCCCAATTTCACAGTGATAGTTCTGTCACTTTGCGGCATAACATAACAGCTGTTTCCTTCTGTAGTGACGCACTCTTACATGAAGTTTAAGGTCAATGTCTCTACACATGCACATGCACGCACATGGGTTGTGTTTTGTCATAATATCAAGTGTCATAATTTAATCACGGAGGTCTTAGCCCGAAATTCAGAGACAAATCTGAGCGCGAATTTAGTTTTGAGTCTCGCTTTTACAACTGGCATTGCACAGACTTTTGACAGTTGTAAGCGTGAGCTTAAGGTAATGTTTCTGAATTTTGCCTTTGGATACTACAAACGTACAAATTAACGGATTAATTATTTTATTGACTTAGGGATACAGGGTATAAGTACAGTCTAAAACAGATTACTTATACGAAACGACTCGGTACGGTACGGACGAGTACGGACGAAAGATAAGGTTGAGTTTTTACCAAGAATGACTCGACCGATTGTAATTTTTTTTACTAATAGATAGGTACTTAGTTGTTTCTATGTAATCGTAGATAATTTTCAAAAATCGGTTATATTAGGTACCCTTTTTCTATATTCGACCGTACAAATAAACATTCTCGGTAGCTAACTTATAGTAGAGGTACTGTGTGTGCCCTCCCACAGCGCCACCAAGCTCTCCATATACATAATGGCTGATGCTATCATCGCATCCTATTTTCCACGATACTGTAACTAGAATATCATATCATTACCATGTAATGCGTTCTAATTCGAGCCGACATAAACTGGAGCCCTATTCTGTCCGCAACCGCTAATCGCGGGCGATTTCCGGGTGATTGCGCGTGAGCGCGTGCCGACGGGCGCGGCGGCGCGGCGGCAGCGCGGGCGCAGCCGCGGACGCCGCGGTGCGCAATTATGGCGGCGGGATCTTAACGAGCAACGAGATTAGCTTATAAATTACACGGTGAGCTTTACAGAATATTGACGGGTATTTTCAAGGAGTCGTTGGGAAAATACTTGTGTTATTAAACTCTAGTAAAAATATTAAATATGGAAAAGTTTTCGACACAACCGGAATTCAAACCAGGGATTTCGCCATCCCGTGGCACGCTCTTTTCCAACAGAGCTACCGTGAATCGGATCAAATGGGCGAAATCTTCCTCCATATTCGTCTTAGGGATAATAGCTATGCCACGGAAAGGCGGGGTCCCTGGTTCGAATCCCGCTCGTGACGAACAATATATAGATTTCCGTTTCGTCATGATTCATTATTGTCGCTTCTTTTATCTCTTGATTTCTGAATGCTTGTAAATATTTTATTTTACAACTGATCTCAATTATGGTCTAACAGTTGACCAATTTTTTTTGTCCATCTCACGCATTAGCTGCTATATGTAAATCGTTTCCAACCAAGTAGATCGCTTAATCAGATCAGGGTCGCGGCATCTGACTGTGGGACGCAAAAACCCGCGTATTGGCTTCCAATAGCGACTGAATGCGTCGTTGTAACGGATCCGATCGCATACTTCTCATGGACTGATTCGTACTAGTTTGTATGTTAAGTGGAGGAATAAGCATATTTACCCGACTGATACCTATAATACGGTAATGTTTTTTGTCTGTTTCTTTATAGCCTAAATAATTTGAAGGATTTTGATGCCAATCAAGCTTTTTTGTTTTTGTAATAATTGTTGTAGACCTCAAATTCATACACGTCAGTATCCTGAAAGTATACACATGAGCTTTCGTATGTTGTGACCCTTAATTCCTCTTTCCTCAACACTCATCAATCTCTTTGATACAAACATTTACAATTTACCATTGACCGTCAATGTAGTTAGCAGTTTTTTTGATTATCAACAATCGGCGCTCTTTTGAGTGTAGGCTTACCGAAAGCTCGCTCTTACATACAACTGCTATCAAACATAGACTTTTGTAAGGTCGATCTCACGCTAAGTTCGCTCTCAAAATTGTCTCTGAATATCGGCCTCAGTCCATTGAACTATGTGGCTTATTGTGAAAACCTATTCCATATTTCATATTCATAAAATAGACCTGAGGTTTATCACTTGGTATAGTGCAGCTATACCCAAAGTGTGTTCCAATATTTTTTTCTTATAATTTTTGTGTGTGAAGTGATAAGTGCTCACAAGAACGAGAACACTACCACTCAATATGAACCCTCGGTTTCCTACGTACAGGTTTTTACCTAGTTAGAAGTCAGATATTCACTGTTTCGGTGGTAAGTACAGACCTGAGTCATGAGCTAAGGTACCCACAAAAATGGGAAATGTACTAAATAAATAAAAATAAAGTTCATCTATTTTTCTGTACATTTGGTAACCTACTTTGTACTGTTTCTGTATGTGTGAGGGGCTCCTAGTCCAGTTGCGAGTACACGTTGAAAACGATCGTACAAATTAAGCAACGCTGGGCGAGGTCGGTACCTGGATGGGTGACCGCTAGTGACACTTTCATCTGAGCCCCTCCGTGCCTCGGAAAGCACGTTAAGCAGTTGGTCCCGGTTGCTGTCGCTCGGCAGCAGTCGTTAGGCCACGTCAGAGGCCTACGGGCGACCTGAATAACTCTGACAAAAAGGTTTGGTCACTAAACCACACGAAAAAAGAAAAAGAACTGTTTCTGTGTCTAGGGCTTGGCCAGTCCATGGATTATACGTTGTGGGCTAGTACAGCCCACAATGGGTACTGCTCGGGCGCCAGTCGGGTCTTGGATGTATCACAGTTCCCCGTGGCTCGGCAAGAATGGCACGAGGTGGAACACCTCAGGACGTTTAGTCGGTATGCTGCCCCTTCAGGGCGGTGAGCCCGACATAACCAACACGCTCCCCCGGGCGTGGTGACACATGATTTGCATGTTTTACCTGGGTTAAAAAAAAAAGGGCTTGGCCAGTCTGACCGCTCGGTTGGTTACAATGGAAATGAGTGAAACCGCCAGTGAAATGGAGCACGACGTGTGATTGCATGGAATAAAGCATCTGTTCTCAACTGAAATGACTTCATTAGATTCTATTCAAATTGTGCAATATTACAATATTGAAAATATTGAATTCATTTGAACAGTTCTTTTGCATTACAATAATGGAAAAGATATAAAGCTTTTTTATAGCACAATTTGTAAATTTTAATCGCATATTTCATGTTTGCTCGAATGTTCTAAAAACCTTTGCGCTTACAAATGACCGAACAAATGTGTTGCAATGTTTTGAGACTTATACAGTGACTTTAACGTTGAGACTTTATTTTGTATTTACTATTGTTAGTGTATATTTGTTCTTATTGTATTGCCAAATATACTAAAGTTTTTAATGGGAATTTTCATTTTAATTTTCGAAATATTAGTCTTATAACGAGAAGAGTATCGGTTTTAAAGATTGACAATGTCTCCCTGAGGGGCTCGTAGTCCAGTTGCGAGTACACGTTGAAAACGATCGTACAAGTTAAGCAACGTCGAGGTCAGTACCTGGATGAGTGACCGCTAGTGACACTTTCATCTGAGCTCCTTCGTGCCTCGGAAAACGTTAAGCAGTTGGTCCCGGTTGCTGTCGCTTGACGGCAGTCGTCAGGCCACGTCAGAGGTCTACGGGCGGTCTGAATACCTCTAACAAGTAGGTTTGGTCACTAAACATATAAATATAAAATCTCCCCGTAAATTATTTACACTATACACTGCTAGAGTACCTTCAGTGCGAAAGTCATGCATATCTTCGCGATCTTGATCGCATACTGAATTTTATTAGTGTAATTTCTTTAGAAGTTTATTACTGCTATAAATGTAATATGAAAATCAATTAAGTATTTAAGAGTGTGAAACCTTTGCTCTAAAGTGTTAACGACATCGTATAGCAGTCAAGTACCGTCTTCCTTATTAGTGTGAGGGTAACTGTACTGGCGTAGGTTAGGTTTGCAGGTGGAATGGTGGATGAATGAGGAGAAAAGTGAAGTGCAATACACGATTGGATATAGTTGATACAGTCTCATGTAGATAAAGTAATAATAATCATTTTATTATTATTAGGTACTTTATTTAAGGCTTAGGTCAGGCTTAGGTCCAAAATAATGTGGGTAACACTTAAAACTAAATTAGTGTCCGTAACATTAGTTAAATTGCCCCCTCAAATGATGGCCACCACTGCTCCGGGCGTTGACACTGCTCAATGCGCTCCTAACAACAGCACCCGAGTGTGATGTGTTTGCGAGTCGATGGGCGGATGTGTATTGTGAGTGCCTGAGATATTGTGAGGTGACGGATGATAGGGTGTCCAGTGTTGTTATTATATAGTAAACCTGTACATTATGTGTCTATGTTTACGGTGCATTGGCATGTCTGTAAGGCCGTAAATATAATTATAAATAAATAAATGGCGAGACGAACTTGACGTTTTTATGAGAGTACGGTCTGAGTCTGGCAGAATAGAGATACTTAAGGGAATGCGAAATTAGTTTCCGCTTCCCTAACGCGACAGAAGATCACTCACTTGGCCAGAAGTCCGGGTTGAAAAGCACCTTGAGCTTTTTGAAAACCCATATAAATGTCTTTTTAAAATTGAATCTCCAGCACTACCGGTCTTCTTAAGTTATTCAAGTTCATAGTCTAACCTTAAAAGGTATATTCCCAGTTGCCCCCACATCAATTGCCCCCAGGCAATAGAAGTCATCGCCCCCACTTCTAATCGTTGTACATTGCGGCGTGAGTCTTCCTGCCGCGATGAAGGGGTTGGCTGTCAGACTTTTCCAAAGTGGTTTATGTATCTACCAGTGTTTTTTTAGAATCGGTCAAGTAGGTAGTTTTTGGGAAAATCTCAACATTAATTAGGCATCTGTATCAAATCAAATCAATCAAATCAAATATTTTTATTGTGCATAAAAAATATAGGTTACATAATTGAGTGTGCGCTAAAATCCGCACTAGGCAAGCCTGTCTTACGGACATCAGCGCCCCTCTCCATGCCTAATACAATTCCGCTAACATCAAAATTAAAACATAGATCACTATCACAATGGTACATATGGATGGCGTGTGGGCGAGCAATGTATGTTTATATATATAAATATGTAAGTATATGTTGTTAATATATAAAATGTATAATTATTGTCTCTACATTAGAATGTGGAATACCTATAATCACAGATATATATTTTTGGGTATAAGAAACCTACATACTTACATATTGCTGATTCTCTGACCTGTCGAATTGATGCACAGTCCTTCGATGTGAAAATTCATTAAGTCAAGTATATTAATATCATCGCTACTCTCAACAAAAAGGTTTAACTAAAGAAATAAATGTTCATCTTCTGCGAAGAAATTCCTTTCCGCGTTTCGCGATCACTCACCTCTGTATTAACAATTCCAATTGATTACATTGCGTCCATCATAATCTCAGTTTCCTAACACTCAGTAATCTCTAATCAGTCGAGTGCACCCGCACCACTCGTAATGCAACTTTTTGCACGTCAATCTTGGCATAGGGATGGGCAAATGCATTGTCGAGACCAAAGTTACCTCTAATTTATGCTTTATTGCATACAAAAATATTACAAGATAATACTTACATGATAATAGATTGCACATTGGTCGAGCTTATCTCTAATAAAGAGATTTCTTCCAGCCTGGCTTGCCCGGGGTCGAGAGAATATAATTTATGATACAATAGACATACACATGTGTACAAAGTTTATAGTAACATGAGACCGTATCTTAAATTTTCAATTGTTGACGCTACTGCAGTCCTAGAGATGACGTCACCATAATTAGTGGCATGATCTGGTCGATATTGATAATTAAAAGTTATCTTGTAAATTGAGAGTTTATTAACTCTTATTTAGTTTATTAAACATCAAAAAAATTCTAATCGGTTCATAATTTTGAAATTTATCAGAGCTTGGAAATTCCGCGATATACGAGCGGGTATCTGCTCGTATATCGCGGTTTTCAAATAAAATATAAGTAATCATTAGTACCTGCAAATATTTTATAAGTAGCAATTCAAGATATCTTTCTGACGTCTTTATTTGTATATAATAGACTATACTCTGCCTATCTATACCGAGTAAGCGTGAAAACAATGCAGGGTGTGTGTATAGTGATACATTTGCCATCTTGATCTTACGGTCTTGCTAGCAGGATCGGTTTCGGTCTCCCAGAGCTGGTTTTACCCATCACTGTTTACGTTTTTACACGTGAATACCTGCGTACGAGCCGAGGCGTGCCACTTCCGAAGATAATGATCGGTATGACACGTCCAACGCAATTCTAGCGCATAATCGCTTTTTGGTCGAATGAAACCGTTTTGGTCGTATTTTTTACTAGGTAAAGGGGATAGGCGTATGATAACCTATAGGTGAGCCTCAGACCAAGATATGCAATATGCATGATATTGCATAGAAAATCCCTACTCAATACTTTGTCATATGTAGCAGCGAAGGAAATCTTTGAACCCCTATTCTTCTTCTGACCAGTTCTAACGCTAAAGGATAGAGGTCATTTTCATCTTTGATGACGGAGCATGTAAGACGGAGCTCGTAAGCCTAAATAGTTCACAATTATTGCATACAACGCCACAATATTCCCGCCACCCAATCAGCGGACGGTATTGTCAACGCTTCACGCAAGTAAAGCCACGATTATGGCGTTAAATCTGTGATATTACAATATGGTTTTCGTATGTACTTGGACACACGAATCCAGGTTAAAAAGTGTATTTCCAGTGGATTAATTCTCCTTATTTTCATATTTATTTATTTGTGAAATTTTTAAGTAAAGTCTTTCATAATATTTCACAAGTATGTTTTGATATTTTCTTGCATATGCGCTATGCGAAACGAAAATCTAAATGATGAATGAAGGAAAAACAATTCATCCGCACTACCGGGATTCGAACCCGGGACCTCGCCATTCCATGGCACGCTCTATTCCAACAGAGCCATCGTGATTCGTATCTAGATCGTGAATTTTGGCTCCATATTCTCGTCTAAGGGATGGAGCCAAAATTCACGATCTAGATACGAATCACGATGGCTCTGTTGGAAAAGAGCGTGCCATGGAATGGCGAGGTCCCGGGTTCGGATCCCGGACGTGATAAAAAAATCTCCATTTATCATTTTACAAGTAAATGAAATGTCATTCATTTGAAAGTACAAAATCGTCAAATCCGCATGACGCGCCTGATAGCGATGCGATGTGAGATGAATACACGCAACAGTCTCGCTCTGTCGGATATCTCGATCACATTCGCACATATTACGTGCTTTCTTTGTAAAAGTCAATGTTCATTAGCGCCATTGATGAATCCGTACCAAATTCTTGCTTACTTTCAAATGTGTTTCTAGCCGAAACCGTCCATGTTATTATTTACTAGCAATCCCGCACGAAACGCATGCGTGAAACCTGCTTCGTATGCAACTCAATACTGGCCGAAAAGAAGAAAAAAATCGCGGATAGCAATACAAAATGGCGGACATGATTATATTGTTGTCGTATTTAACAAATATGTTTAGTCGTCGAGATATATTTAGTATGCTATGCCTCTAGTTTGAAATTTTATATACCAAAACCATCTTTGGGCGAATCTGTATCAAAGATATACTATGAGTACCTAGATTGGCCACCGTAGAACTTAGGTACTGTCTAGCGATCTTATGAAATAATTTCTAAGCGAACACATGCATCCTATCCTGATAAGAGACTTCTATAATTATCATTACACTACCATCAAGCAGCAAATCCACAATTTCGTAACATTTTTACAATCAGCAATAGATGAAGCCAATCAATATTTACTTAAAACTTACTTACATCTATTATTTGTCAATCTATCGCCTCGAAATGAAGATGTGGTAACATTTGATAGATTGCCGCCAACTATCGTCTTCACAGCAGTTCAGAGGTCGCCTGATTGCGGTTTGATTGAACGCTATGCGAAACTGACAGTACCATGCAATTGTCATAAAAGGTCTGTCACAAACAATTTTATTTGGCTTGAAGGCCATTACAGGTCATTACGCGTTCGTAAGCCGCCTATTAACACCTAAATAAGTTACGTACTTACTTGTCCAAATAAAATCGTACTTTATAGAATCACAGTTTTATTTGCTTCAGACTGTAATTGCATTCTTCCACCATATTAGAATACGAATCAGAATAAGTTAGGAAGTATGTAATTATTAATTTATGTAAAAAAAACACCCAACACTTTTTAGAACAAATGTTAACTATGTGAATTTTTTGGAATACAAAATGGCGGATTAATTCATTATGCTAAAATGCCCAATATACCCCTCTATTTCCCAAATCTCACAGAGTAAAGATGTCTTGGTTTTTCCTAAACTTTCTATATTCATTTAACCGTCAAATTCTTAATGGAAACCGGAATCGTAAGACCAATAAAGTCCTTATTGTTAACAATACTCTTTCGTCTTTACAGGAGGAACTGGAAACACTGCGAACGAAACTGGATAAGGTTGAAAACGAACGCACGCATTTCAAGAATGAAAACGAGAAGTATGAAACTAAGGTGAGTTGTTTATTTATAACAAACCATTATCATATTTACATAAATAAAAAAGGATATAAAAATGGAAAAATAATATACTTAAAATATTAAATAAATTTCTAAAAAAGTATCTACTTGGACGCGGTATTCTAGCCGGTAGAATACCGCGTCCAAGTCACTCCCATGCGGCAGCGGGGTGCCCAAGAGAGCGGCTGCGTTACCCCTTTGTATGACCAAACTTATTCGTTGGCCGAGGTACGCACCCGCTCTCTTGTCACCCGTGACGTCGACCAGACGACTCGACAATTCTTTAAAGAATTGCTGAGCGTCCGGTCCCCACGGGCCTATCGTCACCACTCCAAACGGCACAAATGTATAATTCTGACGGAGGACAGCATATGAGTTTAGTTTACACATAACTTTTATGGTAGATGTATGATGAAAAATCGTAAGAGAATATTGTGATAAAGGCGGCGATATGTGGAATAATGGCGACGATCAGTGGGCTGATCACATCGCTGGCCCAATGGGTAAACTTGAAGAGGAGATGGCTATAAACGAGGTTTGCACAGGAGACGTTAAGAATAACACGATACAAAGATGAAGAGAATAATATCCAACACTGGACGAAACCAGGATGCGGACTTGTGAAGAGGCAGGACGTAATGATTAAGAAAAATCCTCAGTGGAGCAATATCAAAGACGAAACGGTGACTGTATGCACTCGCTAAGCGCTCTCTGAGGACGAGAAGCTAAACTTGCAATATGGTTTATGCTTATGACTGGTGATGAGAGTGTTAATAGCCCAATAGTAGTAGGCATACAAACTATTACAAGTATCGTTGAATATAATATAGATCAAGAAAAAGCATTTGCCTGTTTACATCAATCTGCATTCAATTGCAGTGCCATCTCACAAATGCTTAATTTAATTCGATGCGGTTACAATCCATCACAGATTCAGTGTCGTTTTAATTTGATACCTGCAGTGCCTACTGACCCGAATTATTGTCAACGCAAACATGATAAAGAAATCGCACAAGACCTGAATTATAAAAACTAGCCTAGGCTGTTAAGACACTCGATGTAAAACAACCAATGCAAAATAATCATTGACGGACGAAACATTTTATATTTCATTTTATATCAGATCAGGTTTTTAATATTACTATAAAAACGGAGTCCTCTAATTAAGACTGGCTCTATCCTGCAAACAAGAAGCGCATCCGGCCAGATCGGACAATGATCTTAAGGGGTTTACACACGAACTGACAATCACATATTACAAGTGGCATTGTCATTGTCGCGTTTGTGGAATTTTTCTTAACTAGGGCCTAGTTTCAGAAATATTACGAGTCCAAAAACGAATTCATAGACATACAGTTTTGAGCGCAACCTTACTGTGTGATCGCTTTGACAAATGTCAAATTCCATAGACGTTTGACAATTATAAGAGCGATCTCACACCTTGCTCGTACGTAGAAGGCCTATAAATCTCGTCCTAAGGCTTGTTATAAAATATAATCGCGGACCTATTGTGTAAACTGATAGGAAAGCCATTCCCAATTTTACTTTACTAAATTAAATTGAAAACTAAAATTTCTTTCATAAGTTTGTAATTGTTTCTTTAAAACTCGCAGTGTAGGTTGTCGTACTTTTACTTCGCCATTTTTGTCATCATCGTACTCACTTTGAGCATGAGTAAGATCCCTTATATCATGTTTGGTTTTTACGATGACGGTGGTAACAAAGAATCAATTTAAACGTAATTAAGGTTGTATGCAGTTATAGAGCCAGTACTTAAGGGGAGAACGGGTTACCTGCGGTTACAGACTTCCAATTTTAAAAAGAAAAATACTGTAAATGTCTATACCGTGGGAATCTTAAGGTATTTAGAATCACTTTACTTTTGATAAAAGCCAAATAGAGCAACTTTTAGTTGTTTAATTTTAACAAAATAAATGTATTGAACTCTTACGGGATGCTTCGTCAAACTACATCGTCTCTCGGTCGTGAATCTGCAATCGACGTGAATGAAAGAAATGCCGTTGACATGCAACGATTTAGATGTAAGTCAATACAGTAATCGTACATACATACATACATGTTATATCATCATATCCTCACGTTCTGTATCCTTTTTAGAGTAGGCAGAGAGAACGGAAAACCTAGCATCATGCTCTTGACATGCCATTGCAGCTGTCATTGGTGGTCTTAAGCATATATAATGATTTCTTTTTCTGCCGTTTTTATCGTCTAAACAGCATTAAAATCGATAACCGCGTCTGTAATACAATAGAAACAATAGGTTATAATTACCTCGATCTATCTGTATTCATTGGACAGTGACGTGCCGCCCACAGAGCAGAACCAGGCTACCAACCCGCTCTCCTTGAGCTGAATGAAGGATCTACTTCGCTTGTCACCAGACCAGTGTGATTGCGACTTTAGTCAAACACGTGTCTATCGCAAAAAAGTTTACTGAAAAAGGAAATCGAGTTTTTGAACGAAAAATGTGTTTGTCAAAAAGTGCAAGTGTATTGAAGATAAGAAAATATACATCTGAATAATATGCACGTATGTTTGGTTTTTAAATACTATATTACTGAACAAGCATTTATAAAATCCGCACCGTAACGTTTCCCATCTAGCATTTTTTTGAGTTATAAGCTAACAGCTGCACATATGAGGCTGAGATACAGAAATACATTGAATTGAGTAACTATACTTAGAAACAACTAATACTTACCTACTTATATGCAATTTATTATTTGCTTGGCCACATGAAAATGTAGATGTAGGTTGATTTGGACAAATGCTGATGAGCACTGTGTAAAATAAATGTCACTTTTATAAGTATTTTTTACAAACTTCATAGCAATAGTCCTCTACAATATGTAAGTTCATGAAATCGGCCATTTTATGAGTAGTCTAATTAAAATGCAAATTACAGTAAAATATTAATTGATCGATCTTGACACTCCGTTGCATAAAAACAAAATTCAGTCGACTAATTCTAAAACAAAACCCAACAAAAAATAGTTAAAGTACACTTCACGCACGACTGACCTAGAGCTGAAAAAGAAATATGAACGAATAGACATAGAATAAGGCTCTATTCAGGGTGGACACATTATAACGTGCATTTTATTTACTGCGTCTTTAAAAATGAACTTTTCATTCACACGTGAGCGGATTTATTTACTTTTGGTATTCGCATTTGGGTTTATACTATTTTTAACCGACTTTCAAAAAAAAGGAGGAGGTTATCAATTCGTCGAAATATTTTTTTTTTTTTTTATGTATGTTACCTGATTACTCGAAGACGCTTGGACCGATTTCGAAAATTCTTTTTTTGTTTGAATAGGTATACCTCACAGGTGGTCCCATAGTCACCAGGTCAGGATCTGACGATGGGATCATGGAGAAATCGAGGGAACTCTTCAAATGTTATAGGCACATATAAGGTTTTTCATATATTTTCTAAAGCTATGCAAGTATCTACATCTGGTAGTCATCAACTTACGTTGGTAAGCTGATGATGGAAGGTACAACTCCTTAACGATTAAGAGTTGGGGTATAGTTCTTTAAATATTATAGGCAAACTTAGGACGTAAATTTTAATCTTTCTAGTTTGAAAGGGTATACCTCCCAGGTGGTTCCATAGTCATCAGGTCAGGATATGATGATGGGTTCCAGGAGAAATCGAGGGAACTCTTCAAATGTTATAGGCACATATTACGTGTTTCATATATTTTCTAAAGCTATGCAAGTAGTTACATCTGGTAGTCATCAACTTACGTTGGTAAGCTGATGATGGAAGGTACAACTCCTTAAGGATTAAGAGTTGGGGTATAATTTTTTAAATATTATAGGCAAAATTAGGACGTCAATTTTAATCTTTCTAGTTTGAAAGGGTATACCTCCCAGGTGGTTCCATAGTCATCAAGTCAGGATATATTGATGGGTTCCAGGAGAAATCGAGGGAACTCTTCAAATGTTATAGGCACATACTACGTGTTTCATATATTTTCTAAAGCTATGCAAGTAGTTACATCTGGTAGTCATCAACTTACGTTGGTACGCTGATGATGGAAGGTACAACTCCTTAACGATTAAGAGTTGGGGTATAATTCTTTAAATATTATAGGCAAACCTAGGACGTAAATTTAAATCTTTAAAGTTTAAAAGGGTATACCTCCCAGGTGGTCCCATAGTCAAAAGGTCAGGATATGATGATGGGATCCAGGAGAAATCGAGGGAACTCTTCATATGTTATAGGCACATATAACGTGTTTCATATATTTTCTAAAGCTATGCAAGTATTTACATCTGGTAGTCATCAAATTACGTTGGTAAGCTGATGATGGAAGGTACAACTCCTTAACGATTAAGAGTTGGGGTATAATTCTTTAAATATTATAGGCAAACTTAGGCAGTATTACTTATAATCTTTAAAGTTTGAAAGGGTATACCTCCCAGGTGGTCTCATAGTCATCAAGTCAGGATCTGATGATGGGGTCCTGGAGAAATAGAGGGAATTCTTGAAATGTTAGGCACAAATAACGTATTTCATATATTTTCTACAGCTATTCAAGTATTTGCGTCTAGTAGTGATCATCTCATGTTGGTGAGCTGATGATGGAAGGTATAACTCCTTAACGATTAGGAGTTGGGGGATAATTCTTCAAATATTATAGACATAGACTGTTAATTATAATATTTCACTTGAATAACTCAAGCTGGTGGTAGAAGGTATAATTCCTTGGTAGGTAGGGGATGACTCTTTAAATAATGTACAAACACAGAACAAAGACAAGTACCGGTTCACGTTGACAGCTCTATTGAGGGTTGTACCTTGTAGTTTATTGCAGTTACAGTTACAGCTAAACATAAAATAATGTCACCATAGCCTCAGATGCTTGGAATGTAGTACAAATTGTGGAATGGAAATGAAGCCATTAGCATTATGTGTATATATATTTCTTCGAGGTGCTTTGTTCTGTTACATTTTCTATTGCGCTTTAGGCGCTCACCTTTGTCATTTTCAGACTCATATGCTCGACGCTTTATCATACGAGACGAGATGCACGTAAGGAAGGCCTCCCCATCATGCATAACCTACCCTATCTTACATACTTATACATATTATATATTTACACAACTAAAAAGCAAAAAATAAGTTATTATTAAATAATAATAAAACCGCCTTCAAAAAAATAAACAAAAAGGAACTAAAAAGCATAAAATAATTAATTAATTACATCTACATACGAATATTGAAATAAAATATTATTGCTATGTACCTACTGATCTCTTTTAAGTCGGTGCCAAGCCAAATAGGTATACGATAGGGATACGTAACTTACTACTTTCGCCGCCGCCCCGCTCCCGCTCCCGCTCCCGCCGCATCACATACATACAACACGCGCGCGCTTTGGCTTGGCACCGACTTAAAAGAGATCAGTAGGTACATAGCAATAATATTTTATTTCAATATTCGTATGTAGATGTAATTAATTAATTATTTTATGCTTTTTAGTTCCTTTTTGTTTATTTTTTTGAAGGCGGTTTTTTTATTATTTAATAATAACTTATTATTTAATGGCTTCTCCTCTTGTTAAAGAGAGTCAAGTTATTTAGACTATTCATGTAAATAGAAAATTAAACGAATAGTAAAAAATCTGTTGAGAAGATGATTTTCAAGTGACTGTAAATATGTTTTTTTTCGATTTCAATTCTGTTTACTTGAACTTATTATGCAATTTGTAACATTTTGAATAATTTTCAATACTTAACAAAATTATAATTAAACTCCAAATACGAGAAAGATTGATAACTCGTGAAAAATTGTTGAATTTAAAATCGCGCAGTCACCGCTCTTGTGTGAACGTAACGTAATTCGCACGTTGCCAGTGGTTCCTTGACCGCTGGGCGACATAAATACGAAAGTGTGAAAGAGGCATTACATAATGTCATTGCCGGAATGAGACAGCTGAAAGAATTATTTCGCGTTTCTTGCATGACTCAACTTTTATGAGAACTTTCCTGTTCTTATGAGCTTTTGGAGTGCTAGTAAAGTGCTATGATGTTGTATTTTATATGAACATCATCGCATATGTTGACACTGTTGGATGCCCCAGTCATATAAGTAGTCATGAAAGAAGTAGGAACGAATGATGAAAATCTTTCCTTCATGTCGATCGAAAGCACATCAGTATATGTTGTTATGCGTGTGTTAATTAAATAACATTGTGTATATTTTTGTATGTCAACACTTTTTTGAGAACGTAGTACATTTACACCACTTTGCAAGGAAAAGGTCAATACTGAGGAGAAAAAGTGACAAAACTTTCAGCAGTACATTTTTGTAAAAATATGCGTAGGTATAATTCCATTTTACCTATTTTAGCAAGATTTTAGAATGATGCTACTAATATTTTACGAATATACGTTGGTTACTTTCTGGCCTCCTGTATCCTAATAGATAATTGCAGAATGTTTTAACGTGACCTCAAAACAGTTGACTTTATGCCTACATCCATGTAATATGAAACGTGCAAAAAATGGGTTACAAGTTTACCTAATAATCTCATTAATTTTCCAGCGCACATAAAACCTGTCGATTTCCTAAAATGTTCCTGATATTTAGGTCATTTCATGTCATGGAGCTGACATATTTTTAATCAGAGTTACTTTAGTTAAAACACGTCGTTCATCGCTTTGTTGAGTCGTGTCGTGAATAACCTGATTTCGGTTGATTTATTTGCACCAAAATATCCCACATTATACAACAGAGTATTCGAGAATTATAGCTTCTATTCTCGACTGTGTTGTTTTTGTTAATTGGATACTTGTTACGTTGAATGATATTTCTTTTCAAAACCATATTTTATTCTTTTATTGAGCCATAAAGTCACAGACGTTTGTTTTAGCCAAATCTGTGAATCGAATCGGGCGCTCCACTTCTACGATGCCGCCGTGTGTTATCAAATTAAAAATCTGTTATTAAGTAATACTGTTGGAGTTAGCAGTGAGTGATATCACCAAAAGTATTATTGCAACTAATCCTGATAAAAAGATAATAAATAATAGTACAAAAAATATAAAAAATAATAATAATAGTACCTACCTACCAGCGAAATTGAAGTACACATACTTAATACTTAGTTGATACTTTTTACACATTATATTTAATCAAAATAGAATGTGTAGTCGTCTCCGTCTTATATTGCTGTGCCTAGACAAGGTTCATAAAGAGCATTGTAACATTTTTAATGTTAATTATATGAACATCTGTATTATAACTTATGGAATGCAATGGATAATTGAGTATTTAGTATAAATATCCATAAAATTAAAAAACTTATATAAATTAAATTAGGAAACTAAGTAGTTTTGGATACGAGATTTGCATTTCTCATTTACAGACTCTATAATTATTATTTACATACTCGCAGGTAACTTGAAATGCAAATAACTTATGTATCATGCAGAGTCGGTAAAACATTAGCTCTACCTATGTATTTTCATCGTTTAAGTAAATAAGTAAAATGTATAAGAATAAAATAAGCTGATATAAAAAGAAGTAAATCGTTCTCTAATGAAATTCCGGTCTTGAAAATGCTCTCTGTTTTTAAAATGCATCTGATTCGCAAGTAAACGCTAGTAATTAATAAATATGCCACAGTTTTGAAATGTAAGTTGAAATCACTAAATATCTAGAATACATCAAAGACTGCGTTTCTGCGAAATTGTAGCCGCTAAATATTGCCATGACGTGACCCTATTTACATAAACACAATTTGTTCAATGCTCTCGTTTTTAACCAACATGTTGCATTTGCTACATTTGTTTTGCGCATAAGAAATAAAAACTGGGACACATCAATATTATTAGAAGTAGAAATAAACAATAACGTCATCTAGCGGACAGACAAATGCAAATATTTAAGATTATAGGATTCGTAAATGTAAAATATTTAGAGAATAGTTTATCTCATCTCTGTTTATACAACGGAAAAGGTGTGGTAAGTCGAATGAATTCTGTATCGGTAACTTACTTTCTAAAACTTTTGTTCTCCAAAAATAATGATTTTTCATAGATTTTGATATATTTGTATGGAACATTTATTTATTTATTAATGAGATAAAACGAGAATTAACGTGTTAAACATTGAGGATTGAGGTTCTCGTTTTGGCTCATAGTATACAAACAAACCGTGTCAGTTTATGAAGTGATATTAATGTATTTTTATTTAATATTCGAAATTACATAAATAAAAATGACGTGATTTTGGAAAGGTAAATTCAGTTATCGATGCTGAACACCCTCCCTTCGGCTTACTCCCTTTCCGTTAAAGTGTAGATTACATGTACTCGTGTGTGTATACAATTAGAACCTATAATTAAATGTCTAAACGTGACTAGGGCTCGTTGCACAGTTTCAAGACGGCTACAGCTGTGAAACCAATAAGAAATAAACAAGCCGATGTCTGCCAATGCGCTGTCCACTTGATGTAACATCGACTCCGTCTAAATCAATCAGTTGCTCAGAGACTCCTCGATGCTCGATCGAAAAGTTAAATTTAAACGTAACCACTTCCTCTAATAAATAAATAAACAACGCTGACATTTTAAAGGTACTTATCCCATGTCCTATCTTAGAAACGATGTGATGTATATTATCAATCATTTTATTCGGAGCTTGCATGTACATTTTAGTCACATTTGTCGTTTACTAAGCTTTTCAAGTCCGTTTGATAATTGGCAAAGGTCTCTTACTTTCTCCATTCTTGCCTATCTCTGGCAACTCTACCCCCATGTTGTCTGAAGTAATTTTCCCATCTTTATTGTGGTCTCTCTTTGACCTTCCTTTGGGTACCGCTCTGTAATCATTTTGTTTAATTTATCCCTTCCTCTTGTCACTTGGCCCGACCGTCTCCATTTTAGCCTTCTAATTTTTATCGTTATACGATGTTTGTTACAATTCCATAATCATATGTTAAAACGCCAAACGCTTGGCTGATCCCTCGCCGATAGCTCGCCAAAACAGTTTCCATATCACACTTATGTACTCATTCTAGATAGATAAACATATTTAACCAATTTTGCTTTCCATTGCCAAGATTACTTGTTTTTGCGTCGGCACAACTGAAATAAACGCTTTAGTTTGCGTCAAAACAACCCGTATCCTGTTTAACAACGCAATTACTTCTGTTTTTACGGTTTTTTATTGAAGACCGTAGTTTTCCACCATTACAACAGCCTGTAACTCGATACTGAAAATGCGGTGTTCTCTTATTCTCATAACGATGTCTCATGATTGCCTAGTCCTTTTCCAACTTCGGTCAGAAATGACAGAAGTTGACAGTCTGTCGCTGTTTAAACTTATAAACATACGTTATTGTCTTTTCCATCTGGTCTAGCGATAGCACAATATCTAAATTCCTATATTAGTCCTCTATTGTTATTCTCATTGCCATAATATATTCTTAAAATTACGGAACCAGATTACTATAAAACATTCGCTAATATCCGCATTTCCTTATGCAAATCTCGTATTATATCACAAACCTCTGGTCGGTGTGTCCGTTGGCCTTCACGGTTTCCGGTCTGATGCGCTCGCGCAGCCGCCCTGACGTCTGACTGGTCTGATCCATTGACATGCTTATCGAATGACCCTATTAAATGCAGCTGCGCTTTTGTTTATAATCAATACCAATGTAGCTTTGATAAGCTTATGATATCTATATTTTTGATCGATTTATTTGAACGCGAATAATTTAGGATCATTTGTTGATTGATAACAATATTAATCCTTTTTCACATATACCGGTTGCCAAATGAAGCAGGCTTGTATACGTTTACCAGCGGGTATGTAGTCGGGATATATGACAGGGCATTTTGTCTCTTGATATTTTCGCGTTAGCAATTGTGAAGACAAATAGAACAATAACTTTTTATACTTGGATTTGACAACTCAAATATAGCGTAGTCAAATGCAATTTATCAAGATCACCAGCACCAGGCTTTATTGATTCTATAGACTGTTATGCTTGTCATTGGCTCGATGTTTTTGAAGGTCCAATACGTGTCAGTCGCGCGTGCACTTCGACATCTACGTAAACCGAAATAGTCTGGCGGGAGCCCGGCGACCGAGTTAGTGACGCCGGCGCAGTGCGCCCGCGGAGCCCTCGCGCGCCGGTTCTATTTCCAACCGATGTCCCGACGCCCGCGACACTAATACTGCACCAGTGAAATGGCACTGGACTTTCACCGCGGAAACTTCCGCTACAACAGGAAACGCAAACGAGCACCGCAATAATTTATAAACAACCATCATGCCGCATGCGAACGGTACCGCTCACAAACTCAACGGGACCAGCGACCAACTCGTCCTCCAGATACCAGAGCAGTATGGACCCAACGGAGCACTCTCGCCGTCTAGCAACGGAACTCTGTCGCCAAATTCCAATGGGCCCCTCTCTCCACCCATATTGGATGCGACCCCAAAGAAACCCCCCAAGGCGCCGCCGAGCAGACCGATACTACCCATGAAAAAATCCAAAACACTGCCCATCAACTTCGAGGAGAAGGTTCCGCCGAAACTGCCAACGACGCTACTCAACGGCAAGAAGATTTTCGTCACAAAACAGTTGAATGAAATCCATACAATCCAAAACCAGCCAGAAAATGATAAATACTTAGTAACACGTTCACCGAGCCCATCTTACCGAAGAAGCATGTCGACAGCGTCTGTGGAGACGGGCTCTATAGCAGCACTAGCTAAACGGCATGAGTACAACACCAGCATATTGACCTCACGGTCACCTAGTCCATTATCCTATGGCAGTCAAAGAAGTTCTGGGAGTCATTATTCGACTTGCAGCAGCAATGGAACCTATGTACCACTATCACGGTCTTCCAGCATGAATTCTACTCTTTACAACAGAACTCCTACACCAAGAAGAATGTACCCACAATCTTATGATAACTACGGCAGTGTAGATCTGAAAGAATTGAGATCAAAAGAACAGGCTCCCGTAATCTTCGATGCCAATTTGCAATTCGTCCTTGGTTGCAACAAACAACCTGTCAGACAAAGGTTCAAGCCTGTGGCAGCTCATTTAGAAGAAGGGACATCTTCAAACTATTTGACCAGTAAGATTGATAATTTCCTAAGGAGAACCGATCATGTTATGGATGAATGGCGAAGATTTGGCCATAAAGACGAAACTGATGCGGAAATGTACTCGTACGTCGATGGCAAGCGACGAAAGGTCGGAAGATCAAAATCAGCAACCAACATTATGATCAAAGGATTTACTCTATTCAGCAGAAATGGAAGTAGAGCCAGCAGTGTGTGCAGATCCTCAACGAGAGGGATTTCCGAAGACAGAACCACTGTTTCGGAAATGGATGAGGTTGGTGATTCACCATTATAGCTAGTGATGTTTTGTAATAACAAAACAAAATCGTTTCGCGATAAACATAACTATAAAATTACAAGATTGGCCCATCCTCCCTCAGTTTAAGTCACTGTAGAGCCCCGCGGGGGAGATAGATCGGAATCAAAGCTCATCAAACTCTGGTATCGTAATAGTAAATGCGCGGTAATAAATTATAGTGAGGCGTTTGAGATAGATTCACGTTGCGTCGGTGGCGCTTGTTGCGATAGCTGCCCCAGTATTAGCATGTATACGTTTGCCAAATTTTTTTTTTCTTCAATGTTGACTGCTTATGATGTTTTTTACACATACGTGGGATTCTTGGCTGTCCGTCATCGCGGCCGTTTGAGTGTCGTCACTGCAGGCGGAAGTACTGGTTATTCTTGCTGTTTCAAATGTAAAAATACAAGATACTTACGAGATATTTTATTTACGAGTGACTTTTGCCCATGACTTCGCACATGGCTATTCTTTTATTACTTATTGTAGTGTTGTCAAAGTGATGCTAATCTCGGGATATTTCTAGTGTTGTACTACTATTAAGTCTTCTTATTAAGTAACATTCCCTTTTTTGGAGTCGTATTTTGAATCATTGTTTCAGAGTTAGAATGATAATAATTTCTATTACCAAATGCAATAAAACGATATGTTTGCTCAAGTTTATCAGTTTCAGGAATCCAAATTGGTTTCCCGAATCAACAACGTTTAGTCTAGTTTTTGTTTCCAGAGTGAGTCTCGGTTTTCCTTGTCGCTAACATGTAGGTATCTGAGGCAGTAGCATAGAAAATTACTAGTTTAGGCCACTGTTGTTTATAGCGTTGTATGCTTTAATTACTGTGTCAGTGGGTAGTTATACTAGGCCATATTATGACGTGTAGTTAGAATTTTTACAGCTGCGGCACCAAAGGAAGTTCTTTGCGTGTTTGGCAGCCGGCAGAGTTCTCACATTGCTAATTCATCAAACTATAGTTATGCTAGACCACCCACTCACGACGTCAGTGGTCCAATTTTAACCTGTTATTGTTGAAATATGGCGTTGTTAATTACCGCATACAACTAACTACATGATGAATTAAGAATAATTCTAACTGTGGGTGGTTAGGCCAATGTTATGAGCCAAGTTCGGTGAGGCGGAGCGATCAAGATGGGATAATTTTACTATTCAATCTTCGTCTTTTGCTTATTATGATCAGAATCTTTCACCAATGCAACTCGTCAACAAAGCTGAATTAATTAACTGCAGAGAAAATGTAGTCCGAGACTGATTTATCGACTTCTTCGACTACAGAATTCCCGAATAAAATTTTCAAAGGGATGACTATGCAAATTTTGTTCTAGCTGCGAGAATTCCGAGGTTTACTAATTAGTATTGTATAATAAATTCTGCTATAAAACTTGAGCTTGGTGACCCAAGCACCCAAGAAATCCTGGGCCCGAGCTCCCACGATGTAAGGGATGGTCTGTGCCCAAGCAGTGGGGATATAAAAATAGACTGATGATGATGAAACACGGTCAATAGTCAAGACTATTGTGCGATAAACTTTAAAATAACTTACTGGCGAAAATATTAAGATTTGTTGACGTCGTCCAAAATTAATGCGCATGGCCTGAAATAAACATTATCTTCAATTTCGTAAACGTATTCCATTATGTATACTTTATTTCCATCGTGCATATACATAAACAAATTAAACTGTTGTTATTGTTTCAGCTGTCTGAAGTTGGCGGCGAGTTGGCGGAGGAGCGCGCAGCGGCTGCGCTTGCGGCGGAGCGCGCGGACGCAGAGGCGGCCGAGAGGCTGCGCGTCGAGCGGGACAACAGGGACCTGCTGTCCAATAACCAGCGGTTACAGCAGGTGCGTTGAAGAAGAATACTTTCTTGAACGATGTGGACGAGTATATCGTACCACATTCTCGTTTGCGAGTACGCTCCATACAATTCTTTCGTTCGACGTTTGACACTACTAGGCAAGAATATATTTTATTGTGTAACTAACTCTTTAGTCTGGGAAAGTGTGACCGTAGCCCTGTCCAATGTGCCGGGGCGAAACACTCCAGGATATATTTAGTCACATAATTGCGCAACATTGCAATTTATACATTATTTACTTACTCATTTGCATATAATAGTGCGCCAATAATCACAGCAAAGCTTCAAATTATAGTCGTTTTTGTTTTCTGGCAGTTGGTTTCACTGTACTTATTCTGTCCAAGAAGGCCCATCTATATCGGCCCCCGCATCTGCCACTCATACTGTCACTATAGTCTGACCTCAAGCGCTATACCACGCCTTGGGGGCGACAGACGTACGGGGGGAGGAACGCGGCGAGAGAGCTACGACGAATTGACAGAGTAATGCGAGCTGTTGCACAGCCGCGTCTCGCCACGCAGCTAGCTAAAGCGCTTGCTGTCAAACTATAATTCATATTACCTCCCACAGGCTTCAGAGCGTCTTGAGCTCGAGCTACTTCACTGGCGCTCAGCAGAGAGCGGCGGAGCCGAGCCGTCTGACTCCGAAGGCTCAGAAGCGGACGCCAGCGGCAATGGAGACAAATACAAGAAGAGATACGAACGGGCTCATAGAGAGTTGCAGCTACTACGCGCGCAGCTGCGGAGACAGCATGAGGATGACTTGGAACAGCTCGTCACAGTCAAGAAACAACTTGAGAAGAAGGTAAGACTATTGATTAGTGTATAATTTAACCAAGTTACAAGAAGAGATACGAACAAGCTCATAGAGAGAGTTGCAGCTAATACGCGCTAAGCTGCAGAGATAACGACTTGGAACAGCTCGTCACAGTCAAGAAACAACTCGAGAAGAAGGTGAGACTATTGATAAGACTATGATATGTTCATGAACATGAGGCTTAGATGTAGCTAGTTAGAATAAAAATGACCATATGGTTAAGTTAAGCAGTGGCGTAGCTAGGCGTGGGCGAAGCGGGCGGTCGCCCACGGCCTCGCGCTTTAAGGGGCCTCGCGCGCGAGGCCCCTTTCACTCGAAAGTTCGTGTGCCCAACTACTACCCACAGCAATAAGAATACTACGAGTACCTATTAAAAAACATTACATGAAAAAATTAAAAACTCAAATAAAGCTATCGAAATTTTTTTTTATAATACTTTTAGTACGTATACTTACTATAATGCTTTTAGTAAGTATATACTGAAAAGTATATACAATTTTGTAAATACTGCAAACCAGGAAAGTATGTGTAAATGAGTCTATGTACTAAGAATACATAGTGTCATACACTCTTTTTACAAACATGATTTCAACGTAAGCCTTGCTGATATTTTCTTTCAAAAATTACAGTTTTAAATAATGCAGTCACGCCATCTTACAGGTTTCAAAAAATGAATATATTCTTCGGTATGATCGGTATTAAAAATTACTAAATAACTGGCAAAAGATCAGAGTTATCATCTAAGTAAGCAATGTTATGGCAGTATTCTCATAAAAAAAAATGACCTGCGACAAAAAAGAGACCAGTGACACAAAACTTGTCCCAACCTTCCTTTCTAGTAACCTTGAAAAAATCTATTATTGTTGTCTATGTCTTTGGGGATTCCCCGATTTTCGTTCGGGTTTTGCATTCCGTCGTTCCATACCTACCTACATCCATTTTAATATGACTTTATTTAAATATTTATCCCGTAATTAATAATTATATTACATTTTCATTAATACAACCTGGGCTTCTTCCTGGTGAAAACTTATCGTTTTTTCAAATGATAATGCAATGAAAGAAATTAGAAAAGGGCCTCGCTGATGCACCTTCGCCCACGTCTAAATTAGTCCACGCTACGCCACTGAAGTTAAGAAACAACTCGAGCTGCGCGTTTCGTATGTTGGGACTTCCGCCAAAACATAATACTCAAATCCACGCAAAACTTACTCGTAAATATGTCAAATGGATGAATCTATTAAAATGGCAGTGTAAACTTTGTGTTTTAACTCTGCCGTAGCGATAAAATCTGCTACACGGTGGCTTAATTTTACAGAAATGAAATGAGATTATTTGCTCGAAACACGGTATAAAAGATGGCAGTTGTAAACATTGTACGTATATGTTTGGCCAAATGTTTGGCCAAAATTTCACAGTGGGAGCTACTTTCCCTCAATATTACATTAGTACAACTTTCATAAGATTGTACATAAAATATTACGGTCATACTAAAAAATTTGAAAATGTCAGAAAAAATATTACCAAATATTCCAAAATGAAACTAATTAAATACACCATGTCAAATAAATATTAAATATGTCGCAGTTGCTGAACCTCTAATTTTGTATGGCTAATTCCAGCTAAAGTCCACAGCTTGACCTTAAGTCGTGTTTATCGCTACGTGCCTTAGATCGTTATTACTTTCGATGCATTCTGCAATTAAATCACTATATTTTTTTTAAATACTTCACTAAAACCCCTCTTAACGACTATCGTAACTGGGCCATATCACGAAATGCTTTTATCTTTATCAGAAATGTATCTCAAAATCATCCTTTATCCGTTGATACTGACAAACTAAAATTGCGATAATATGAGAGTATCTTAGATACCGTCATACGCGCCTTATCGTTACCGAGGAGATGGCTAGTGTGGTATTTAACTGAAAATATTAAACAAGTTTAGTGATGGAAGATTTAGGGGATTTAAGTGGACAAAATAGCTTGGTGCTGGATGAATCGGTGAGATTTACATAACATTGACGAAATAATAATATTTTATTATACAGGGTGTTGTTTCGATCAACGCCGAGCGACTTGGGGGCGATAATATACACGATAGTAATACCAAAAAATATGCCTTAATATTTCTAGAGAACTTGAACATATATTTTTTTAGTAGTAATTATGTTAAAAATAATAAAAACCGGATAAATAATAGGAACGATTTTTTTTGACATGGTTACTTTTAGGAACTAACTATTTTAGACTACCCCTGAGTTGGACGTCGCTGCTCAAATAGCACAACACAACATGATATTAATATACCCAATGTTCATTATAGCCCGATGAATAGGTCAGTGCACTTTTCTCAAAGTTACAACAGATCAACAATAAATTAAAAGATTATTGCGATCTTTGACAATTTGGTTGGCGCGCGGCCAAATTATAGCGATTGTCGTAAACTGGCCTATAAAGCCACAGAGGTTACTACGTAGATTATACAGCATTTAAAATCCCGTCTTCGACAAAGCACTTATAATTTCTAGAAGTTTAGACGAATTGTTTACTTACAAGTTTATTTTAAAACTTTCGCATCAGTGAATATTCAATCGTGAGTTTCAATGTCAAGTTCAAAATGTTTTTGGTTTTAATGGTTTTAAAATTATAAGACGAATATCTGTTTTTCGGAGATAGTTACGATATAGACGACTTCCATCTCCTGTGATCTTGGTACAACAATCTCTTCATACATTCTCTTCGATTTGTAACGTGCGTAGTCGGTTACAGAGGAATATAAAAAGTTACCTTTACCTGTTCTTCTTTCTTTCTTCTTATTCATTGATTTTGTATGGCAAAGACCAGCGAAAATCCTTAAATCATGGCTTAAACCACCGCCTAACTTTAAGTCACGTTTATGGCTAAGAGCCTATGTCCGTACGAGGCTTAATAGCTACTTGATATTTTTTTTTAAATGTCGCCAATTTGCTCGATTTAGAACGGACTTGTTAACTTGATAACTATAAAAAAATCCAACTATTTTATTAATTCGCTGTAAAATACTAAGCCAGCATAACATACATATTTTCTTGTTCCATTTATTGGTTGTTGATCCCCGAATAAATTCGAAGCTCAATGTCAAACAAATAATTCGCACGTGCAAACATTCGGCGAACAAATATTTTCGTGCGCGCATTTAGAGTCATGTTGGTGCATTCAGTGATATTTATGATATTGTTTTAAAAGCTATTAGAATTAATCTTTCTGGCACATATTTATTGGATGTATTTGAATGCATTTGAGGAATGTAACCTTACTCGTTTTGACTTCAATGCAGTTGGTTTTGTCTCTCTAATCGTAATGGTTCCTAAAGTCTCAAATGTACAGTTGAAGACAGAGATAAGTATACAAGGGGCCTCAATAAGGTTGATATTTTCTCAAAACTACTGGACCTAATTTAACAATTATTTTTACAGTTACATAGTTTTAACTTTTATCTATCAAACAGTGAAATAATTTTTGCAAGAGGTTAAGTAGTTTTTGAGAAAATCTCAACCTTAAAAACTGTCCTGTACACCTTTCTCTATGTTCCACCGTACTGTTGTTTTTACTATGCTCACAGGTTTAAAATATGAGTTAGAAGTAGCACGAACTAAACTAATGTAAGTAATTTCCTGAGGTAAACTAACAAGTCACTGACGTGTCGAGAATATGAGTTAGTTAATAATAATAACAGAGAGACTAACCACCTAATCGTAAATGGTCACTGTTGGAAACTCACATTATCTGGCAACACTAAACTACCAATGACATTATGTGTTTCATTCGTATAACCGAGGGTTCCAGAAGACCAAGAGTCGAGAGTAGACAATACAGTGCTTCATTAATTTTAACTCAGCGGTTTAATTTCCAACCAAATATCCAGCAAGTCCAATTTGGACCCAGGAGAGCTATATTAATGGTCCTTCTAGTCTGATTCTCCTTGGACTTAGCAGTCACAGCCGTTTAAGGTAGTACAAAGCGATATCACACTCAGTTCGCGTTCAAAATTGTCTCCGAGGCTCGGCCTAAAACTGTTTTTAAAACTTATGACGTCACGCATGGCTAAAACTGTGTGTGTATGTATTCCGAGACCTACTCTGAAACGATCACAAATTACTTGCCTAATCCAAGAAACTTTATTCCAGGTGCAAGATGCGTACGAGGAGGTGGAGGAGCAGAGGGCGGTGGCCGCGCAGTGGAAACGCAAGCTGCAGAAACTCACCAACGATATGGCGGACCTGCGCTCGTTGCTTGACGAACAGGTCAGTTGATGGCTGCCTTCAGTGCCTTCCTATACTCGTAACATGGACAACTGAACGCTGGATTCAGTGATGCTTTTTAGAACCCTAGCAAGGGGCTAATTCTTATTGATAATTTTGTTAATGTTCACAAACCTTTTTTCCGTGTTCGCGATAGAAATCTGTGAACTTTTCGTACTTTTTGTACCGATCAACTGTTTAATAAATCAAATTTGTATATAACAAAGATGAGACGATTTATTTTCAATCAAACAATTGTACACTAAAATTGATCAGCATCCAACACTATAGTTAAATGAGTCTGATACTGTCCTCTTTACGTTACGGATAAAATACATGACGCAAGTGTCCTTCAACTCTTACAACTTTTCTTTTTTGCGATTCAATAGCCGGTGGTGCCAAGGGATATCAAATTCCCTGTGACAATATTGGTGTGCAAGTTGTGTCACGGGAAATGCTATCAGCAGATCAATGGTAACACTTGCAGTACGATTTTAAATCTTACGACGCAGATAATAAGAACGGTCGAAAGTGTTACACTTGATCTGCTGTTAGCTTTACTACCGGTAGAGGTGTAATGTACACTAAGTTCTGTTGTTATTCTGACAAATAAAGACATTAAACAAACCGGTTGTGTGACGGGAATAAATCTCCTATGGCACTATTATTTGTGCCAAGCGAGTTGTGTCATGCATGGGTAATACAAAAGGACCATTTCCTATAATTCAAATATCTCCTTACAGACCTGCCGCAACAACTTGCTGGAGAAACGGCAGCGTAAGTTCGACAGCGAGCTCCACGGCGCTCAAGAGGAGCTGAAGCGGGAGCGCGCCGCCAAGGAGCGGCTATCGCGGGAACGAGACCAGGCACATGCTGATAAATATGGCCTAGAGCAGAGCCTGGCTGTGAGTACTACTGGCAGCTTCTCTATATTAATAAAACTCAATGTAGATCTGTATACGTGGACTTTTGAAAATGGACATAATTTTAATGTATGCCCTAGTTTGTCTTGTTATTCCCTCTGGGAATTTTTTTATTTGAAAGAAGTTTGGATATGGCGGAAACGTGAGTCCTCAGCTGATTCGTCCAGAGTTTACGACGCTAAGGCGACTCTTCTGGGGGAAGAGAGGATGACGCAGAGTACCTTCGTCCTGGGTTGACGACTCGTCTGGAGGAAGAGTGATGACTATCCTAATATGAACTGCTCTGTAACATGACATTGGCAAATGAAGGACTTCATTAATAAAAGTAAATAAACTGAAGAAAACGATGGACCCGAACTGTCACAGAATATGTGCTTTTCGGTCGCCGACGACGGGGCCGGCGAAGGTGGAAATACTATCTTACTAGATGAATGGCTGAAGGAGGTTCAGGACATAGATCGTCGGAGAAAGAGGGGGATACCTTTTCCCATCAGAGCAAACGTATAAGTTATTACAAAAATGCCCCCTGTATGCTTTTCTCTGAGTTAGAATTACACGAGTATTGATTTTGTGAACAGGAAGCCCGTCTCGAGCTGGAGTTGAAGGAGGAGCGTCTGTCCGCGGCTGCGCGCGAGCTGGAGGAGCGCGGGGGCGGCGGGGACGAGGTGGCGGGGCTGCGGCGGGCACGCGCGGAGCTCGAGCGGCGCGCCAGGGACCAGGAGGAGGAGCTGGACGACCTGGCCGGGCAGATACAGGTGAGTTGCGGGGGCGGGGGTGAGGGGGAGGGGACAGCTGGAAGAGCAGCTAGACAACATTTCAGGAGCAACAGGACCCGGTTTGTTGAGGGTCTGGAGTCTGGACCCCGAAGTGTTGTACCGGGGTTCTTGGAGGTCAGGGTATCGAATACCACAGGCAATTTTGTAGTCAACTGAAGAAAATTTAATAGAATGACGTAATTCGGAACAGTGTGGTAACTTCGCATACTGCAACAGCTACTGAGCTGGGCTCATCACCATATAGGCCTATAATACTGCACCTTTCTTCCCAAACGCGTAAGACAAGGATTGTTGAGCGCTATGTCTGTTCACAATCGGTTCTGTCACACCACGTGAACTGGTTGTGCCAAACGGGTTGTGTGAACACATCGTGATATTATATTGTTTTGTAATGTTCAATTGTGTGATGTGTCAGTTGCTGGAGAGCTCCAAGCTGCGTCTGGAGATGCTGCTGGAGCAGCAGCGCAAGGAGGCGCGCCTCGAGGCGGCCTCGCGCGACGACGAGATGGAGGAGACTCGCGCCAACGCGGCGAAGAAACTCAAGAGTGAGTATCTGCCCTTAGCTTGTGCTAGCATGATAGTGATAACATGAAAATGTTTGTTTGACCCTTAGAAATTACTAATCACTAAACAAGTTATAATAAGCCTACTGAGTCCCGTGAATATAAAAGATTTTCTTACATTCAAATCATCATTAGTCTATTAAAAGGGTGAGGATGAAATCAGTCAATTAAATATGATATTTTGCATTAAAATGGACACAAATGATTACCGAAGAGAGATCCAGCCTTTATTTTGACGGTCTTTTCTCTCTGGCAAACTAATGTAATTTCATAATGATTACCATTACCTAATCGTTACCCTTTGTGTCGTAGTGTTGGAGAGTCAGCTTGAGAGCGAGCACGCTGAGCGCAGCCTGTTGCTGCGCGAGCGGCACGAGCTGGAGCGGCGGCTGGCCGCGCTCGAGGAGACGGCGCGCGCGGAGACGCACGAGCAGGCGCAGCTGGTGCAACGACTGAAGAGGTAAGAGTGTGGTGACTGGACACTGTAGGCACTGACCAGTGGCTAGAGTATGGTACTGCTGCGCGAACGGCACGAGCTGGAGCACTCTCGGACACGCGAACAGGTGCAGCTGTTGCAAAGGTGGGGGCAGTCAATTTAAGTCGCGTCCAAACCAAGCAAACGAAGGTCAATGAACGGCATTCGTCGTTGCCTGCCGCTCAATGCCGCACGCTCGTTGGCCTTCGGAGACACCCCAAATTCATTTGGTTTCGACTCGGAATCGAAGCCAACGATGATTCCGGATGGTTAGCGAATGTTGATCAAAATGAACAATGATTCCAATTTCTTCTTGACGATCTTTAAATCGCAACCAAGAATACCTAATTACTAAATATATTTTTTAAATGCTTAACCTTAACACTACCCTGTCACACTGGTGTGAAGGTGGAAAAAAAATATTCCTCACTTTCACATCAGTGTGACAGGGCAGTATTAAGATTAAGCAGTCGTGATATTTTTCCTCTTTTTAATTTATATTCCTTTATTTTTTTATTGTTCTAAATTGTTTGTCGCTTTATTTATTCATGATATAATTTTAATGACAAACATACCTTTTTCCCCTTTATATTAGGGTCCAAAAAACTCGCGTCATTTTGTGTATTTCCCCTAACAATGCATAACACGCGTGAAAGCCTAACCTATCATATGTGTCAGGGACCTGAAGCGGTACCGCGCGTTGCTACGCGACGCCCAGACCATGCTGGAGCAGAAGGAGAAAGAGGGCGGCGGCAAGGCGCAGATCAGACAACTCAAGAACCAGGTATGTGCTGTTTATCATCATGAAGATGTTACAGGGGTTTTATTGCTACTTTATCAGTCGCACCTGCGCCCAAGCGTTGGAGGTGTGAGAAGAAAAGATGACCTATTAATCAAACCCGAAACAAAATCAAGAAACTTTTTATTAGAAATTGTATTCTAGCAGAGATAAACTGAATTGTCGAGTAAAAGGATAAAATAACATTTTACGTGGAGGCAGACATAGTTAGAGTAAGGCTACCTAAACCTACAAGAAAACTTCTGCGAGTAATGAACGAAAACCATTATTTAAAAAGTTCCACAGAATATAACTAATACTAGAAAGATCACCTAACGCTGTTTCTATAGCTTTAAATTATACCATTTGGCATCTTCTCAGCGTTGGCACCTTTTCCTGGGTGTAAATGTATTTAAAAAAATATTGACGTGCAAAAATGTATATAACGTGCTTACTTGCAATAAAGAGATTTGATTTGATTCAGGTGGAAGACCTAGAGCTTGCCATCCGCGCAGCGACGAAAGCGAAGCTGACTGCCGAAGCCGAAGCGGCGGAAGCGAGCGCGGCGCTGGAGGAAGCGAGCCGGGCGCGCAACGACGCCTCGGAGCGAGCCGTCACGGCGACCAGGGACGCGGCGGCGGCGCGCGCGCAGCTTGACGACGCAGAGGAAGAGGCTGCTGAGGTACTATATACATGGCCACTTACGTTGCTAGTATGTGCTACGGAGCCCCGGCTTGGGTCGACAGATGCACTATGGTGGCTGTGCGCCGGAGATTGTTACAATCTCAACGCATGGCGCTTCTGTTTCTATGTAAAGCATATCGTACGGCCAGCACCGACGCACTGTCGGTGCTGGCCGGCGTATGGCCGATTGACTTGGAGCTTCAAAGGCGTGCGGCTGCCTTCTTTAAGTCACGCAACTACTGCTGGGCCGATTTTGGATTGGGGGAACGGGTTCGCACTGAGCGACTGTTCGAGGACTCCTTCGAAGAAGCGCTGCTCGATGAGTGGCAAACACGCTGGGATACTAGTGAGAAAGGCCGACATCTGCATAAATTCTTCCCAGATATTAGACTCCGGTTAGACTGCCGGGATCTTGAAATTGACCATTGCGTCTCGCAGTTTCTCACTGGTCATGGGAACTTTAAGGGCAAACTCCACGTTTTCACCTTGGTAGAATCGCCCAAGTGCGAATGTGGTGCGGAGTCGCAGACTGCCCATCACATCTTGTGGGAATGTGAGAATTGGGTGGCCGAACGCAGACTCATGCTGGAGGACATAGCACCAGCCTGTCACCCCGTGTATTACAGCGACCTCGTTGCGACCCGGTCCAACTTCAGAGCTTTTAAGCGCTTCGGCCAAAGTTATTATTGGCACTATTACAGAAGGTAGCCTTCTGCTACGGCTCATAGCTCACAGCAGTGAGCAACAACTTCTTCATACTCTATTCTTCTTTCTTTGCTTTAAATAGCCGAGGCGTGACTATGTAACGTACGGCATTTCAGCCCCATTGTGTCGCTTAAACCCGTCACTGTATGACGGTCCAATAGTACGCCACTGTTGATCCTTTTCAAAAAGGAGTTACAGTGGGAGAAGAAAAAAAAAAAAAAAAAAAAAGGCTGCTGAGGTAACGTACACATAACAAAAGTATACAGGGGGCCTCAATAAGGTTGAGATTTTCTCAAAAACTACTGGTCCTAATATAATAATTTTTTTACAGTTTTACATAGTTTAACTTTTATCTATCAAACAGTGAAAGAATTTTTGCAATAGGTCAAGTAGTTTTGGAGATAATCTCAACCTTAAAACTCTCATGTACCTTTCTCTGTGTTCCACCGTACATACGACAGAGAAAAGTATACAGGGGGCCACAATAAGGTTGAGATTTTCTCAAGAATTTGACCGAATTTAATAACTCCTTTACAGTTACCTAGTTTAACTGTTATCTATCTAATAGATAGTGAAATAATGCTCGCAATAGGTCGAGTAGTTTTGGAGATAATCTCAACCTTAAAAACTCTCTTGTACACCTTTCTCAATGTTAGTACATATTCAGAATCTCAATAAAACCGCTGAAAATGCTATAATATTTGCGTGAAATCGTGGTAATGTCGTCCGCTGATTGGCTGGCGTGAAAGCGCGGGTTATGGCTAAGATTCAGAATCTAGATCCAAGCAAAAAAGCCTAAAATCTGTAAAGTGTAATCAGATGATGTTATAAGAAATATCTACTTATTGATTAAAATTACTTCATTTAAAGATAAGATAAGACGAGATGTATAACCATATTTTATACACTAAATAAAAATTTAATATACATACATACATAAAACAAAACATAAAATGTAACAAAGATTAAATAAATAAATAAAATATTGTGACTTTTCTTTCGACCTAACTGAAGAGTGAAGTATAAAGCCGATACAATACCAATATATAGTATATACACTATGGCATTGTATTGGCTTTATATTTCAGTTAGCTCGAAAATGTCGCAATATTTTTTTTCATACATACCAAGTGATAGAAATTTCAATAGCGCGTTTTACAATCCTTAACAATATTGATAGCGCCATCTATTGCTACATTTACGCAGCTTCTCAAGAAGTACCGCGTGAGCACCAGTGCGCTCTGCGCGGCTCAGGCGGAGGCGCGCGACGCCGGCTCGCGGGCAGACGCCGCGGCCGAGGAGACGCGCCACGTGAAGGACAAGCTGGCGGAGCTGGGCGCGCGGCTGGCGCACGCCGAGGCCGGACACTCGCACGGACAGGCCGAGGCAGAGAGGCGGCTGGAGCTAAGGAACAAGGTATAGTAGAGAGCGTCCTCTAGGACTCAAAAACTATTATTATTGAAAATACCAAGCGATCAGCCGAGCCCGCCCCCATGCTGAATGCTGGGACGTGGGCGGGCTGAGCCGCCCCGTAGATCAGCAGCGAGCCGATTTGACCATGAGTCGAGTCAACCAAGAAGCATATTAAAAACCATCCACTAGCGCTATGTTTAATTGATTATGACACTTTTTACATTGAAGACTTGTTGAAACTTTAATATATTAAATTGTAATGCAATTACGATCAAATTGGATTTACTCACACTAACTGACGCGGCGAATCGTCATCATCAGTCATTATCAGTCCGCTGCTGGGCGTGTACGCCGCTCAGACAGCGCCACTCAACACGATTCTCGCGATGAATATAATTATGCTTCATATCATTATTATTTGTGCAGGAACTAGAGTCTAGTCTGGAACTGGAGGCGACGTCGCGCGCGCGCCTCGAGGGCCAGCTGTCGCGGCTGCGCGAGGCGCACGAGCAGCTGGCGGGCGAGCTGGGCGCGGCGCGCCAGCGGGAGCAACACACGGCGGACGAGCTCAGGAAACTCACCAGGCAACTCAGGTAGGACATACGGCGCGAAGGACCATTTTGTAGCGAAGACAGCATTGGGTTGTTGTACAAATTGGTGTTGATTCTGACGTTTTTTCTTTGTGGAATTGATTTTGACAGACCACATAATCACCAGTTCAGCCGTTTCTGGTCAAATATTGTGGCCTGCCTCCTGCCTATAAAAGCCGTTGGGCTCGGGGGGCAGATGACCTTTCCATTTTAACTTTTTAGGTGCATGATCCAAATCGTCGATAATCTTGTTTGTTTTCCTCAAATCATCATTTATTCTTCATATCAGTCTCACGTGCATCATACTTCTTTCTTTAGAAAGAATTAAAGCAATTTAATTTACCGTATTAATTACCGTAATTTTTGTAAGCCAAATTAAATTTCAGTACGAAAAACAAATGTGACAATTTTGTTCATTCGGAAAATCCTTTTAAAACCATTGGTTATCTCTACTATCCTAATAAGCAAGTCAAGGTCACGCTCTTCAGAGCCTACTGCCAGTCATTCTACACGTGCAGCCTGTGGGTCAGACATACAAAGGGAGCGCTCAGCGCCCTGCGAGTCCAATACAACAATGCGTTCAGGACGCTGATGGGGTTGCCGAGGTTCTGCAGCGCGTCGGGCATGTTTGCCGAGGCGCAGACAGATGGCTTCCCGGCCATACTGCGCAAGCGCTGCGCGTCACTGCAGCGCAGGCTCCGCGCCTCCGCGCATTGGCGGCCAGGTGGGACTCGCCCATCCTCGCTCACTGGACGGGGCGAGAAACACCTGACTTAAAATTGTGTCCGGGGTCGTCCTATTTTTAAATATTTTACTTGTTTTTGTACCTACTAACATTAGTTTGTAAGTCATTTTATTGTATTTTACTAACATCTATGAACCCTGTCCCAAATAAACAATATTTTATTTATTTATTTATAATAAACCTGACTTTCCAATACACAGAGAACTAAAAGAAGAGAACTCCAACCTGAACGGCAAGCTGAGCGAGGCCGCCCGCGCCAAGTCGACTGCCGAGGCGGCCGCGGCCGCCGCCGCGGCCGAGGCGGCGGCCGCGCGCGACGAGGCGCGCCTCGCGGCCAGGCGCGCCACGGCGCTGCAGGAGGCCATCGCGGGGGACCTCTCCAGTCCGGGAGACTCCAGGGACACGGATAGGTGAGAACATAGAACATGACACATTGTTGAAACAGGGGCGTTTCCACTGTTTTACCTAAGGATCTTGTAATTTTTGACAGTTCTGGTAGTTTTTGACAGTTCTTGTCATTTTGACAGTTCATGTCATTTTGACAGTTCATGTCATTTTGACAGTTCATGTCATTTTGACAGTTAAAATTGGATAGATGTGGACAATAAATCAATTTGATATCTCCATAAACGTAACCTTTGGAACGGGGTGAGTTGCCACCTAAGCCAAAATTTTGACCACTGATGAGTTACTTGAACGACATGTGACATGCCGTTGAAAAAGCCATAAACTAAACATTTTAAAATAAAACAAAGCTCTCATTGGCTATTATTTAAAAACAATCGAACTTAAATATCCTCATACTTTTACTAATTCTTGAAATTTTAGAGCCTCATAAGTCCCTATTATGGGAATTAATTGCGTCAAATAATGTTATTAGAACAAGGATACATAGAATACAATAGAAATTATTTCGTGCTATTCCGATCATAAACAAAAGAGTTAGCTAGGGTTTATAGACAAGATTTTGGATAATTTCAACTAAAAACTTCATAAAATCGTATTTCAGTACACTTAGGACAATGGTCACATGAGTTATAATACCTAGCAAATGACCACCAATCCACCAAAGTTTTTTGTCGTTGCATGCGCCGAACCTACATATAATGCATGCTCAAAATGCGTTTACAGTGACAACGACAGCTACAGCTCTGACGAGTCGATCGGCACGTTCCTGGCCAACCACAAGCTCAGCCCGTCAGCGCCGTCGCGGAGCAGCATGCACCTGGACTCACAGAAGTTAGTATGGTTTTGAGTTTACGACACCTCCTCCACATACGATTGAAAGGGGTTTCAGCCGTCGAGGGCATCAAAGAACGATAACAATGAGTCGAGCTATTTTAGAGGAGTCTACTTAGATAATGGTTGTTAGTTTCGCCGGTATCGGTAATGTTAACGTCATTGGCGCGTCATAAATGTGATTTAAAGTTACTCCGTTTAGGCCTTTTGTCCCTTTCTGCCATAACGTTTTTTTTAACGATGTGCAAAAGGGACGACACACGGTTTAAGGGAAGTGAGATTTAATTAGGTTTATGCATAATCGTGTAGGTCCCGTAGTGATTCGCGGCCTTAGTTACGCGGTGGATTAAGGCTACGGTGTCTTATTAAATGCTGCGTCCTACTTCAGTGTAAGCGATCCGATCGGAATTCTACGGCGTCTAGACGCCGATGTCAACGTGTGAAAGAGACCACAACAGTACGGTTCTATAGTATCGTGACGCGGCGTACGGCGTGACGCTGTACGCGGCCGACGGCGTTTAAAGGAGACCATGGCCTAGGGATTTTCACTGAACGTCGCTGTATTTTTTGCAAGTAACAATTTATTCCAAATCGGTGGTTCAGTAACGGTCGATTTAACCCAGTTTTAGGCATTTTTATCGCCATTAGTATTATGATTGAATACCGTCTTAGTACACCAGGTATCATCAAATTCAGTAAAAACCTTCTTTTATAAAAACATTCAGTAAAAACCTTATTTTATTTCAGATCTCACACGCCCGAGGGCCGCCAGAGCCGGTCGAGCGTGAGCTCCAGCAAGCAGCTCAGCCCCAGCAAGGAGTCGTTCGCCTAACGCCCGTCGTCCGCGGCGGGGCTGCTGGCCGGCGCGCTGCCCGTACTCTGCGCGGTGTTCTGCACGCGACGCAGGGTACACTCGCCCCACTGCATGCTAGAGTGAACGACTCATCGCAACGCAGGCTAGAGTGAAAGACTCAGCCCATTTCGTGCTAGAGTGAACCATTTGGCGTACTTCAGGCTAGAGTGAACGACTCTGCCCACTGCATGCTAGAGTGAACGAACAGTGATGCTTGGCACGAAACAATCAATAGGCTCAATTTACATTGCCGCGGAATGGAATGGAAGCGAATTTTCGCAACGAAATTGTACATAGTATAATGAACTTTATGTCAATTGTGTAACATAACATACACGTTTAAACGTGATGAAAAATTTCTTGCCGTGGGCAGGACTTGAACCTGCCACGGAATAACAAGGTCGCAGGTTCAAGTCCTGCCATGGCAAGAAATTTTTCATCATGTTTAAATTTGTTTACCGAGCACGGATAATGCGTAATACAAATTCTGGATAACATACACGTCTTCTCAACCCTTTCGCATTCTCGAGTTCGTTTGCTATTTGCAATTTAGTCGCGAAAATTCAATTAAAGAGAACCTTACGGCTTGTGTCGACGATGACGGTTTCTACCCGGTCCGGTAACAGCCCGACGTACATACAAGCACGGTTTTGACCCGACGTCTATTCGAGCCGAATCAGTCTCATAAACATACCTCCATACGGTCCCCTACATAACTAACACCGACCTGGGCCGGGTAGAAACCGTCTCGTAGACACAGGCCCTTACTCTGTTGGTTTTGTTTCGTGCCGTCACGAAGACACGGCTGCTTGGCTAACAGATAGCCGCATCTATATTAAATACGTGCACCGCATAATCGAGTGATCTGCCATAGCAATGTTAACTCTCACTTTACTGACAGCTTTCATTTGACGCGTAGCAATCAAAACATGCTTAGCAATGTCACAGCTCTCATGAGACTGCACTTATCAGATATTCTTTCATCCTTATCAAAAATTCAGTTCTGAAAACCATTGCTGTATGAAAACCAAACGGACTTTATTCCGGTCACCACCTGTGGCTCTCTGGTAAACAATAGCTTTGCCAGTTGAGAGAAATGACAGCTGTCAGACAGTGAAATGTTAACGTTTGGACTTTTGCGTGGAGTTAATGTTAGGCGATAGTCTTGAGTGGCATTATACTGTGAGTTCTTACACAATTTATCATAAACGGATGTAACCACTGCAGAAAGCGTATTGCTGATCTCTTCAAGCGTATACAATAAGAGAGAGACGGTACACTATTTATAAACAATACATTCGGGACACACTTCGAATTGGAACAATATCCTAATGAAATAATGGCTCCTAATTAATTAGACTGCTCAATAAAATCTTTTATATATAAATTGCATGAAATTTTTGAGAGGATACGTACACATTTACAGTTTTTTCCAATTTTTATAATGAACTTAAAATATACTTAACGTATTTGGATAAGGATTTCGAATAAATACTTATATTTAGATATCGATTTTTAGGAGTTTCGTGTTGATTTTTTTAGATAAATCCTTAAAACACGTTTATTGATGACAGGTGGCGCTGGTGTAGCCAAAGTCAAGTGAAGGGTACAGACGACAGCACATTAAGTGTGACGGCTTTATCCGACTGTAATAGTCTAGATTGCAATGGTTTTGTGTAGGTTGATGTGCCGTCGACTGTACATGCAAGAAGCTTTTGTACTACACTGAAGATTGCGAGTGACCTTGAATTACGTCTAATTGTTTTCATCTCTTTTATTTATTACCTACAAGAAAGAGATGAAGCTTCAATTTCCCTATCGCCTACGAAACCTTCTACGTAACCAGTATCGTACAAAAAATAGTTATATCCAGCTATAACAGGATTGAAATAAATATTATAATATGTATTTACTCCGATAGTACTATTTTTTGGACGAAGCCGGTATTACTTGGGATCCAGTGTAGTACACAAGCTTCTTCAGTACATGAATGCATTCCAATAATGTCTTTTTAAAACATTCATCGAACTTATTTGGCTTAGCTATCATGCGACTAAGTAAAGGAGACTGCGCCTAAAGATTGGTAATTGAATGTGCGCGAGTTCAAAATAACGTAATAATTAAAATTCGGAAGAGAATTTAATTTCCTGATTGAGTGGGGTGGAGAAGTGCCAAAAGATGGTTGTTGTGTCTTTGGTACTTCTGTGAAAAATGTAAGTAAAACAGGGTCCGGATTCAAAACACTGTAACATCGGATTTAGGGGCGTGGCGTAACAATTTTCTTTGTTAAATCGGTTACCAAAACATGTTACAGTGTTTTGTAACACTGAAACACGTCGCAGCGGTGCTTTACGTTAACGTTTGATTACCACCAATACCAGGTTTCAATGTGTCACTGGTCCTTTTCTAACATCTATCATCAATGATTTTAAATCTATCAACAGTGGATCGTCCGCTCTTCCCCCACGCACCTCAGACGCATTCTCTTCTATCTAGTCGCGTTATGAAACACCAGCGCCACAAATCCTAGGCTTTGACTTTGAATTAATTTATTTAGTAATAGACTTTCGTAGGGAACTCTTGTCTATGATTAGCAACGAGCTGCGTACTGTCGATGTATTAAGTGACTGGCCCCCACAAAGACGGATACTGCATTTAAAATAATAGAAACTCGTTCGGCTCTAGGACATTTCGGTTGTGGTGTCCAGCCACTTTTTCTGGCCACAGTACTTATCCAGCCAGTCAGTATTTAGACGGCCTAGCGGCGCGTAACATACAAAGTAGTGTTAGGTTTATTTGTTATTTAGTTAGCTAACTTGTGTAAATAACTAGATGGCATATACATTTTATTATTTAATTTGTAATATTCGTGTGATCAGACTGTTATTATATGATTTATTTGTTAAATGTGAGTTGTTGCTTTTTAATAGGCATTCGAACATATCTTTTAGGGAAATGGAATTTTTTAATCGATTCTTGACTGGTTTTGTTTTATAAATGTAACTATCATTATTAGAGAATCTTGTACTCATTAGAAAACATTGTATTCCTCGTACCTAATAAATTATAACTATAATGTACTCCATTACTTCTAATCTTCATTCTATGTATACCTATGTGTCTATAACCACAAGTTAAACTATATAATATATACGTGTAATGTATGATAATGTGATGACATGTTACTGCATTCAATACTGGTTGTAAAATGAAATATTTAATAAAGTAACTGAGATCAAATAGTATTGTTTTGTTTTATTTGTGTTCGAGAAGTCATAAACAGCTTGACATTTTTTTTACATCGGTGCATTGATGGCACCACGGAATAAATATTAATAATAATATTTATATGTATAGGCATGGTGGGTCCGCAATGTCCGGCCCGAAGGACCAACTCGGTTAGTCTAGTCTACAAATAGAAACAATACAAGCTGCGTTGAACTCGCAGTAAACGTATGCGCAAACGTACTGTTAAAACGCCACGCGATGCGACGCGTGTTAAACAAATCAAATCGTTACAATTTTTATAGCCAGAATCACTATGAATACCCGATGCCGATGAAAAATGTACGGAAAACACGCGTCGCAATCGCGTGGCGTGTTAACAGTATGTTTGGGCCCTTAAGAGGGACGAATCATAGAAGAGTGGGCGGCTGCAGAGGAAGTTTTGCGACGAAAAATAGGATACTGTTGGAATTTTGAATCAAGTTGGGATAATGAATGAGCATTTTAGGTCGGGACTGCACGAGAGAGCCATCGTGCCATTTGGGTCTGCCATCACCTAGGATTCCGATTCTTGCCTTCTACACGGACAAAGTCAATAATTTTTCGCTATACTTAAACTAGAATTTGTCGGCTCGCTCGCCGCGCCATTTAGTGTGAGTATGACGAGAAAGGAAAATGAGCGCCGTTCTATACAAAACGAGCCAGCCGGTTAGATCTAAACGTATGCAGTGCAGTCATATCCTCTTAGTAATTTGTGGTACAGTCACGCATGTCCACGAAAAAATAAAAATCCCAGCAACCTATTGGGGCCACAATGCCTCAACATCAAAAAATATAATAATATTTTCATGCGTAAAACGGAATGGTGCTAATAAACTTTTTGACAGCTCGCTTTCCGAACGAAACAATAGGGATGATAATCTTATTGAATAAAATCGATATCGATAACAAAAAATTGAAGTCCACCCACACTGTCATAAATTAATGACATATTGCTAACACACTAAGCAATAATTAATTTATGACAGTTGCTGAACCAGCGATTTGTATGGTGAAGATCATTGAAAATCCTACAATGGCGTAAACAACCGCATAACTTTAGATATATAGATTATACTCTTTATAGTACAAAAGTATTACATTACACGAATTGTTACAAAATATAATATATTGTACAAACTTTAGGTCGCTTTTATAGCTATGGACTTTGTCACTATGAGTGATAAAGCACGAAAAAAGCAAAACGTGCAATAAATAATAATAAAGCAAAAAGTGTAAGTAATGTTTTGTCTTTAGTGTCGATATAAATTATGTATTCCACAGGTGCGAGCGTTTTGCCGTATTTGAAACGACTACGTTTCGATGTTTCCATCGAATAAATCGATGTCGATTTATTATGTTTTGTTTGTCTCATCCCTACAGTACGCCCCTTCTGCCGTGTCAAAAAAAGTGAGTTTTCAGAATTTCTCCAATATTTCTCCTCTTACCGTAATAAATATTCAATTTAGCCTTTTCTTTCATATTGGAATTTATAATAACAATTTGCCTTGATATAAATATTGGTATTTTCACACATATTTCAATAAATTGTGCATAGGTTCTGCTGTCATATTTACATGAAAACTATCGATTTTTCAGCGAAGGTAAAATACCTAATACATTTTCTTCAGTATCTGTACGGAATCTATAGCCGAATCGGTTCATAAATCTATCAAAATGACCGATTCAAAGTACTTCACGACCACGAAGAAAGGTGAAATTTTCGAACTCAAGTCTGAACTCAACAGCGATAAAAAGGAAAAGAAGAAGGAAGCAGTCAAAAAGGTGAGTCATATCCTGAGTAAAAATGTCAATAAAGATAAATCTGAGTAGACTGAAGGATACAATATGCTATCCACAACAACTGCAGTGTGATGTAATTAGGTCTTAAAAATTTCCTAAGCTCTTATCTACCTGGCTTCATACTGCCTCCGGTTTTGCACGAGGATTGTGCTTGGCACATTGTGGATCCTATTAGATTCATAAGAAGCTAGTATATGTGAAGGTTAAAATAAATAGGTACCTAAACTGAAGCCCAAATCAAGTGTCTTATTTTGTAAACAAAAACTACCTACTAACATTTTAAGCTGTTCTGTGATTATTGCATATTTATTTTCACATTATTAGATCGGATCACATTATTTTCACAATGATGAACAGATTCGATCAATCAGTTCCATCATTGTGCCATCACAACATGTAATTAGACAATCATATTTGTTTACAAAATAAGACACTTGATTTGGGCTGCAGTATTATACCTATCTACTTTCAAAAAGTTGGGGTGTTTTTTAAGGACACTGTTCTGGGTGTGTCAGTCTTATATTTTTCCATATTATTATGCAGGTAGGTTACCTCAAGATGAAAGAAAAGTTTCTGTAATTTCATTGTGTCCTTATCCAGGTCATAGCATCAATGACAGTCGGCAAAGATGTGTCAGCTCTATTCCCCGATGTCGTTAACTGCATGCAAACTGACAATCTGGAGCTCAAGAAACTGGTTTACTTGTATTTGATGAACTACGCTAAGTCACAACCGGACATGGCCATAATGGCCGTTAATACTTTCGTCAAGGTAAGTTAGATCTTTTAAAAGTTGTACAGTTTTGTAAGCAATTTTTTATTATTATTATTCAATTTTCTACTCTTAAACTCTCAGTTTTATGATAAATATAAATGGCAGAAAGTTTAAAAACCTTCTATGAGTCCACATAGGTAATAATCTTCTATCATATAAATCTAATGATTCCAAAGTTGGGGGTTCTTTGCATGTATTAACAGTTATATTTTATAACACATGCGACTTAACTGTGCACCTCACTGGAATGCGGCCCGGTACTGTCGGCTAGTGTACCACCAGGGTGACGTCACAGCGCCGAGTGCACAGTTAAGTCGGATGTGTTGTAGATGTCTAATACTTGAGTAACTTATAATAAAGCATGGGGTTATCACAAATTGTACAAAACGGAATAATTTGTTACTATGACACAAGCTTTCAATAACTATGAGTAGTGTAGTCATCTGTGTGTGTGTGACTTGTATTTTTATCGTTTTTAATGTCTACTGTACCATATTATGATGGGTGGAAGGACCTACCAACATACCAGCTTGTTAAGGTAAACTTACCGTCCGAGTTGTCGACTCATCAGTACTTGTATTACCTATCTGTAGATTTACACATTTCTATTAAAAATAACAAGTTATCTTATACCAAAATAAACTTAGAAGGTGGCGGAGAGGCGCTGCTTCATATTACTTGTTATTGCACCACACATTGATACTTCATCGGTATTGAAACAAAGTTTCTGTAAGAACAGCCATCTATTTGTAGCAAGTAAATAAACAAAAATAGATTTTTATGGTATATTTAAGATATTATAGCTTAGAAATCCAATAAATTGAATTGTTATGGGTTTGCTTTTGCTAAAACTCTTTTTTGGTACTTAATTTGCAATTTTAAAGTACCATATTATATCAATCTGATATCAATGTTTGGTGATAGCAATTTATTTGACAGGTAGGTTTGCCCTCCAACAGCCTTAACCAAAGTATCACCCATTAGTTTAGCACATTATTAGTATGTTTAAAATTATAATCCTCTAAAATTCAAGTCCAAAACTTCCACCTTGCTTGCATAGAAACTAGCATGAAAATTACAACACTATGATTAAACATTTACTAATCCCTCACTAGCACAATGTGTAAAGAACGTGTTACGATCATAATCGATGTGTAAATCTACATTAACAGAACAAATAATAACATATTATGATAAATATTACGCAAGAAATAAATAATGCTGAATGTTGTAAACAATAAAATATATTTAAACATGAAATTATATGAAATCCATGTCTCATTTATTAATCAAATTAGAACTATGTTGGCTAATGATTTTTGTTTAACTTACATGCAGTAAAAGCTCTGAAAGTTGCCTCAATTAATAACGAAGTATGAAGGAAATAGTCAACGTATTGAGAGATTTTTCGGAATTTCTACTGTAGCCAGACCTAAAATGACAGGATAAGGTTTCAATTTGATAGTACAGTTTCATACCTAAACTCGTTCGTTTGTAGCTTGATAGACCCGTGTCGGTATTTGTATAAACAAACCAACAGGCTTTTAAGGTAAAATTTAACCCTGTTTGAAGTCAAACAAACAAATAAAATGGGTCACTTGACTGTAAGTATAGTATAGTCACTGTCCTATAAACACATAGATCCAAAGAGTGTCCTGAAATAGAACGACCCTTGTATGTAATGAATTAAAGTACTATTACCTTAAATTCAATTAGATAATATACATTATGCTATACATACTACAAATGGAGGTGTAAATCTTTATTTTAAACGACATAAATTATACATATACAGGGTGTAATGTAAAGGGTATATGAAGCCGAAGGGAGGGTGTTCAGTGTCGGTAACTGAACATCTTTTGTTCTATGACTTTTAGATCGCGAATTTATTTTTTGACTTTTCATACATTTCGTACCGGTCTGCTGATCGATATGACATTAATTTATTTTTTATTTTTCATTCTTAAAGTCTTAGAACAAAAGTTATTCAGTTACCGATACTGAACCCCCTCCCTTCGGCTTCATATACCCTTTACGTTACATCCTGTATATACTACAAATTATTTTATGTATAACTTTTAGTAGTACAAAGAGGACCAAACCTACATTTTTAATCCAAATCATTAAATCGACACTGTCATCCTCAGTCATCCTAGGTCTACACAGATCCATGTCCTGCTTTTAGTAACAGCTTCAGTGATTGTGATTGCTTTAATTCTATTAAACCACGGAGTAATTAATGCAAGAGGAGTATCCTGAACTGGACCGTGAGTCCTTTACTCCTACTCAGTTACTCTGTATAATTCATTACTCCGTGCCTCCCCCACTACGAAATGCAAGAGCTGGTTGCCTCTCCAGGATTGCGAGGACTCGAACCCACTGATCCGCGCCCTCGCCGTGCGTACCATGGGCTGCATCCGAGTGGACAAGATCACGGAGTACCTATGCGAACCGTTGAGGAAGTGCCTCAAGGACGAGGACCCATATGTGAGGAAAACGGCAGCCGTCTGTGTCGCTAAGCTGTATGATATATCGTCCAGTATGGTTGAAGATCAGGTGAGGATTACTTTTTACCCGACTGCGCAAGGAGGGGAATGTTTTTCGAGTTTATGTATATATCAAATTTTTTGGCACACTCTACAGCCTAGACGGTTTGATGGATTTTAACATCGTCTTGATGTTAAAATTGCGGCGGATAGTACGCCGTCTCCGCAGGACCTTAGTATGAAGAAATGTTTCTATTGCTTTTTGCGTCATGGCTACAGGATATTTGTAACCGAATTATACGCATTCCAGGGCTTTTTAGACCAGCTCAAAGACCTCCTCAGCGACTCCAACCCCATGGTGGTCGCCAACGCTGTCGCAGCGCTGTCTGAAATCAACGAGGCGAGCGTGTCTGGGCATCCTTTAGTAGGTATGTTTAAATGGATACAACTTTGACTTTGCATTTTATAAAGTATCTCTGTTTAGAACCAACGAAAATAAGGACTATGACTGAGATGTTTGGATTTTCTTGTTCATCATAAACGTTTAATATCACGGTAAATTAATCAGAAAATGTTCGCGAATGACAGTATGGTGAATTAATTGGATTATTTGTGCAAGTTCTGAAGTTTCCTGCTTAAGTTAAAAGTCCCACTACGAGCTCGGGAATGAACGTGACTGTCGAGCTGCTTCGTCCAGAGTGACGACGCTACGGCGATTCTTCTGGATGAAGAACAGAAGACGCGGATACCTAGGGTGACGATGCCACGGCGACTCCTCTGGAGGAAGAGAGAAGACTATGATATTATCTTGAATATTCTGTAACATGACACTGGCAAATGACGAACTATCTAGTCCGCTGATACCCAATAATTTGTATTGCAAAATGTCTTGTGGCTATATTCAGGTTCGTCCCTAAAATGATGCGTACTCTGTGTGCTCAGAAATGAACGCGCCCACCATCAACAAGCTGCTGACCGCGCTCAACGAGTGCACCGAGTGGGGCCAGGTGTTCATCCTGGACGCGCTGTCCAACTACTCGCCGCGCGACGCACGCGAGGCGCACTCCATCTGCGAGCGGATCACGCCCAGGCTCGCGCACGCGAACGCGGCTGTGGTGCTGTCAGCTGTTAAGGTAAGCTATTTATTGGACTCTAACAATCGAAGACAGAGATTATTATACAGGGGTCTAAATAAGGCTGAGATTTTCTCAAAAACTACTGAACCGAATTTAATAATTCTTTACAGTTACATAGTTTTAACTTTTATCTATTAAATGGTGAACGAATTTTTGCAATATGACAAGTAGTTTTTGAGAAATTCTCAACCTTAAAAACTCTCCTGTACACCTTTATCTCATTAGTGTTTTGATATACACTAAGGCGTGTCTTCTTCGTTTATTATAACGAACAAAAATATTGTAGTAATGTATCGCGTCTCATGTGTAAAAACTAAAAAAAAAAAACGAATACGATAGAATTTCGCGGTCGGTGCCCTGAAACCGGTTTTCGGGGAATCGCAGCTGAATATTCCCTTTCCCTGCCGTTCCAGGTGCTGATGAAGCTGATGGAGATGGTGTCCGCGGACACGGAGCTGGTGAGCACGCTGTCGCGCAAGCTGGCGCCGCCGCTGGTGACGCTGCTCAGCGCAGAGCCGGAGGTGCAGTACGTCGCGCTCAGGAACATCAACCTAGTCGTACAGAAGCGGCCGGAGATACTCAAGCACGAGATGAAGGTACGCTGCCAGGCATAGGTGCTTCTAGGTCCTGGGGAGTTCCTTACGGACTGCGTCATTGATTCACTTTGCGCCACCACCCGTTGATGCGATACTCAAGTACTAGAGGAAGGTAGGCTGACAGTGATATGTGCTTCTAGGTCCTAGGATATCCTTAAGGGAGTTCCTTTTAGGCGGACTGCGTCACTGATTCGACTTTGCGTCAACACACGTTGATGTGATACGAGATGCACGAGATGAAGCCATTGAAATGTGTTTCTAGGTTATGATCTAGAAGTCTTATTATTGAAAATCTTATTATTGGATTCGGACTGTCAAACGGTATGAGCACTGTCAATTACTTTTGTACTCTGACCGATAAACTCTTTCCATAGCTCGCTGAGCGACGGTGGACTTTTAAGTTATCGGTTGAAGGCAATGTACCCACATACCTCAATAAGGTTGAGATTTTCTCAAGAACTTACTTACTCCGCTGGCTCCGTGACCCGAAGTGGATCTTAGCCTCCGCAACGAGAAGACGCCAGTCGTGCCGGTCCTGCACCGACTGCCGCCACGTGTGTGCCTGCAGTTGATGCAGGTCCTTCTCGACCTCGTCCCTCCAGCGGTACAGAGGACGCCCGACCGGCTGACGGCCTGTCGCTTGTCCCAGATACGCTAGTTTGGCAGCTCGACCTACTGAACTACTACAACAAGAACTACCGGACCAAAAGACATTGCCACATTTCAATGGAGCTTTGCCCCACCTACAAAACTACGTGACCATTTAAGCTGTACCTATCGTTTTGTTGGGGACTTATTACAGGTTTCATATTGCATAACCATAATCAGTATCATTTTCTACTGCTCTCGCAACTCCTATAGAAGAATAACAAAAAACAATGAATATGCTTCGATTTCTTACTATTTTCTGAATTCTTAATTAAGCTGTTTTTCTCGAATCGCAACTTGTAGAAAACTTTATTTTTTACCAATAATTTTAATAAAAAACAGAGATATTTTTACATTTATTCGTTATCTTGTACAACTTGCGGTTGATGGTGGGGCAGAATCTGGCATTGTCATAAATTATACAGTTACATAGTTTTAACTTTTATCTATCTAACAGTGAAAGAATTTTTGCAATATAGCAAGTGTTTTTGAGATAATCTGAACCTTAAAAACTCTCCTCACTTTTCTCTGTGTTAGACCGTACCAGTGAAATCATTAATAATATATATAGCTCGACTACCACTGACTGACTGACTCACTGACTGACTGACTGACTCACTGATTGACGTGCCCGTTTAGTCTGAAGGAGTTCCCGGAGGTGAAAGTGATGTAGGGGGGAGTTGTATAGTTTAGTGATTGGACCAGAGGAAAACTATAGGGAAGTGAAAAAAACAAAATGGCGGCGGGTCACGTGATGCCATCTCCGCCATTTTCCAACCGATTTCGTTCAAATTTGGAACGCGCGTCACATGGTCGACCTACTTTGTGATGAAATTGAAAAACAAAAGAAAAACAAAATGGCGGCGGAAATATAGTCGATTGAAAATTTGGACATTTCAGACCAAACTTTGACGAATTAGCTGGCCTAGCACGAGCGCATGAGGAATATCCAACCAATTCCACTTCGTAGCACATATGATGCAGTATACCAGAAAATTGTCATTTTTGGGAAAAACAAAATGGCGGACGAGCAGTAAACCATAATATTTTTTCCATATATTTTCCTATACGAAACGAAAGGATTACTGGCGTGTGGTAAATATCTATCAGTAAATATAGCGAGGCCGAAGGCCGAGCTCCGCGTAGGGCGAAGCCCGAAGCGATAGAACACCGCGAGGCCGTAGGCCGAGCTCCGCGTAGGGCGAAGCCCGAAGCGTCCCCTTGCCAAGCAGAAACAACTCCCCACCCTCCAAGTAACTTTTGCGAGGCCGAAGGCCGAGCCGTGCTGCGAGGCCATAGGCCGAGCTCCGCGTAGGGCGAAGCCCGAAGCGTCCCCTTGCCAAGCAGAAAAAATTCCCCACATTCCAAGTAACTTTTGCGAGGCCGTAGGCCGAGCTCCGCGTAGGGCGAAGCCCGAAGCGTCCCCTTGCCAAGTAGAAACAACTCCCCACCCTCCAAGTAACTTTTGCGAGGCCGAAGGCCGAGCCGTGCTGCGAGGCCATAGGCCGAGCTCCGCGTAGGGCGAAGCCCGAAGCGTCCCCTTGCCAAGCAGAAAAAATTCCCCACATTCCAAGTAACTTTTGCGAGGCCGTAGGCCGAGCTCCGCGTAGGGCGAAGCCCGAAGCGTCCCATTGCCAAGCAGAAAAAAACTTCCTACCCTTCAAGTAACTTTTGCGAGGCCGAAGGCCGAGCCGGGCTGCGAGGCCGTAGGCCGAGCTCCGCGTAGGGCGAAGCCCGAAGCGTCCCCTTCTCAAGCAGAAACAACTCCCCATATTCCAAGTAACTTTTGCGAGGCCGAAGGCCGAGCCGAGCTGCGAGGCCATAGGCCGAGCTCCGCGAAGGGCGAAGCCCGGAGCGTCCCCACGCTACCAAAGGCTGAAAGCCCTTGCCTTTCGAATTATGAACAAAGTTATGGAAATTGTGTACAGCTAGCAACGTTTGGGTTTCGCAAAACTTTCTTTAAGTTTCTGGCATACGGGCATTTCGAGCGTTGCTTGCTTTAAAAATCACAAAAAAAAACCTACTTTAAATGAGAAAATTCTTTTCGAAATAAATGTTTTTCACATAGTTTTGAACTTGCAACTTTCGGGCGGTGCTTGATATAATTAGTGGATGGACTTGCACGAATTATTTGCACAGCGAACAATCCGGATAATATTTATTTAGTTGCGGCGCCTACAACACGAAAACAAAGCAGTCTCGCGGGCCGCGCGCGGCCCGCGCACCATGCAACACCTAGTTAATAATTAATAATATATATAGCTCGATTACCACTCACTGACTGATTCACTCACTCACTGATTGACATGCCCGTTTAGTCTGAAGGAGTTCCCGGAGGTGAAAGTGATGTAGGGGGGAGTTGTATAGTTTAGTGATTGGACCAGAGGAAAACTATAGGGAAGTAAAAAAAACAAAATGGCGGCGGGTCACGTGATGCCATCTCCGCCATTTTCCAACCGATTTCGTTCAAATTTGGAACACGCGTCACATGGTCGACCTACTTTGTGATGAAATTGCAAAACAAAAGAAAAACAAAATGGCGGCGGAAATATAGCCGATTGAAAATTTGGACATTTCAGACCAAACTTTGACGAATTAGCTGGCCTAGCACGAGCGCATGAGGAATATCCAACCAATTCCACTTCGTAGCATATATGATGTAGTATACCAGAAAATTGTCATTTTTGGGAAAAACAAAATGGCGGACGAGCAGTAAACCATAATATTTTCTCCATAAATTTTCCTATACGAAACGAAAGGATTACTGGCGTGCGGTAAATATCTATCAGTAACTATAGCGAGGCCGAAGGCCGAGCACCCTCCCGCGAGGCCGAAGGCCGAGCTCCGCGTAGGGCGAAGCCCGAAGCGATAGAACACTGCGAGGCCGTAGGCCGAGGTCCGCGTAGGGCGAAGCCCGAAGCGTCCCCTTGCCAAGCAGAAACAACTCCCCACCTTCCAAGTAACTTTTGCGAGGCCGAAGGCCGAGCCGGCCTGCGAGGCCATAGGCCGAGCTCCGCGTAGGGCGAAGCCCGAAGCGTCCCCTTGCCAAGCAGAAAAAAACTACCTACCTTCCAAGTAACTTTTGCGAGGCCGAAGGCCGAGCTCCGCGTAGGGCGAAGCCCGAAGCGATAGAACACCGCGAGGCCGTAGGCCGAGCTCCGCGTAGGGCGAAGCCCGAAGCGTCCCCTTGCCAAGCAGAAACAACTCCCCACCTTCCAAGTAACTTTTGCGAGGCCGAAGGCCGAGCTCCGCGTAGGGCGAAGCCCGAAGCGTCCCCTTGCCAAGCAGAAACAACTCCCCACCTTCCAAGTAATTTTTGCGAGGCCGGAGGCCGAGCCGGCCTGCGAGGCCATAGGCCGAGCTCCGCGTAGGGCGAAGCCCGAAGCGTCCCCTTGCCAAGCAGAAAAAAACTACCTACCTTCCAAGTAACTTTTGCGAGGCCGAAGGCCGAGCCGGGCTGCGAGGCCATAGGCCGAGCCGGGCTGCGAGGCCATAGGCCGAGCTCCGCGTAGGGCGAAGCCCGGAGCGTCCCCACGCTACTACTACGATAATGTTTATTTAGTTGCGGCGCCTACAACACGAAAACAAAGCAGTCTCGCGGGCCGCGCGCGGCCCGCGCACCATGCAACACCTATAATATTATATTGTCAGGTGTTCTTCGTGAAGTACAACGACCCTATCTACGTGAAGCTGGAGAAGCTGGACATCATGATCCGGCTGGCGTCGCAGGCCAACATCGCGCAGGTGCTGGGCGAGCTCAAGGAGTACGCCACGGAGGTGGACGTGGACTTCGTCAGGAAGGCCGTGCGAGCCATCGGCAGGTGCGCCATCAAGGTAATGAGATTACTTTACATTTATTATATTTTAAAAGAATATATATATATAAATTCTTTCTTTTTACAAACTTATATTAAGAGCCTTCCATGAGCCAACTAGCGTAGCCAATCTTAAAAAAATCATATCTTCCAATATAATCAATTTTATTAAAAAAGCTACGTTCACATTGTTTATTGCTATAAATATTATTTTATAATTGCTTATTTGTAACGTGATGCAATGTAGGTAAGTTGTAGGTCACATAATTGCGAAAAACGGCCGTTTCTGGTACATTTGTGAACTACAACTTACCTACATTGAATCACGTTACAAATAAGCATTTAAAAAATAACATTTATAGCAATAAACAATGTGAAGTTAAGGGGTTAAGTTGCGTTGGACGGAAGCCTCGGTGCGCGAATCCGACTCTCACGTGGCCGGTTTTTTCAATAATTTCTACTTGTTAAATCATTTAAATGTCATCGTTATCTTATCATTATTCTACGCCAGGTGGAGCCATCCGCCGAGCGCTGCGTCTCCACGCTTCTGGAGCTGATCCAGACGAAGGTGAACTACGTGGTGCAGGAGGCCATCGTGGTGATCAAGGACATCTTCCGCAAGTACCCCAACAAGTACGAGAGCATCATCAGCACGCTCTGCGAGAACCTCGATACGCTGGACGAGCCGGAGGCCAGGGCGTCCATGGTGAGCGGTTTGGATATAGTAACCATAGAATACTAAATATACAAGAAGCGACACTCTTCGCTCCGCACCGAACGTAAATACCGCACCCCCTCATAGAGGGTAAGTTCGCTACGATGCAAGGACGCCAGCCAACCATGACGCTCGTTTCGCTTGCATTCCAGATAGTTTTTGATATATGTTTTGATATTTTCTTGCATATGCGCTATGCGAAACGAAAATCTAAATGATAAATGGAGAAAAATTTTCATCACGACTGGGATTCGAACCCGGGACATCGTGATTCACGATGAGAATCACGATGGCTCTGTTGGAATAGAGCGTGCCACGGAATGGCGAGGTCCCGGGTTCGAATCCCGGGTGTATGAAATGTGAACATCGCAGGCGGTGTTCACATTTCAAATACCGCTACGCATTTCACGAAAGGAAACCACCGGCGCGCACTCACTTCACGCACAGACCGTCGAAATCGGTTGTAACTCTCGGTCCAATTGCCGTTTTCAACTTAGGCTTGGCCACTAAACCTCACGAGGCGAAGGAGGTTGTGTGATTGAGTATATAACAATGTTATGTGCAGGTGTGGATCGTGGGAGAGTACGCGGAGCGCATCGACAACGCGGACGAGCTACTCGACTCGTTCCTGGAAGGGTTCCACGATGAAAACGCACAGGTAATTAAATAGTGTTTTTTTTCAACTCGAAAATATGAAAAACAATAGTATCTCACTTGACGTCGTACGCGCCTCGTCCGCCGGCCGCTCCACGCTGTTGCCACGCTGCGATATCGAGGTGTTACTATCGGTTCGCGATCGCATTCGAGATCGGTATTTTCACAAATTGTTACTGTCTTTTACGTTTGTTTATTTATATTTAATGATAATATTTATTAATAAATTGATAGTACGGTGGAACACAGGGAAAGGTGTACAGGATGGTTTTTAAGGTTGAGATTTTCCCAAAAACTACTTGGCCTATTGTAAGAATACTTTCACTGTTTGATAGATAAAAGTTAATACTATGTAACTGTAAAAAAATTATTAAATTCGGTTCAGTAGTTTTTGAGAAAATCTCAACCTTATTGAGGCCCCCTTGTATACTTATCTCTGTCACAAAACAACAGGACAACAACGCAATTTAATCGCATTTAATGAGTATAAATGCCTAAAGTGTAAAACATCTAAGTAGCAAAATATCTCGCACGTAACATCTGTAGATATACTGGTTGTGACGGAAAGTAAGCTGAAGGGAGAATGTTCAGTATCCGTAACTTAACAACTAATATGTTCCCCTGCGTAGGTGCAACTGCAGCTGCTGACCGCTGTGGTGAAGCTGTTCCTGAAGCGTCCGGCGGACACGCAGGAGCTGGTGCAGCACGTGCTCAGCCTCGCCACGCAGGACTCTGACAACCCGGACCTCAGGTCAGACACGGAGCAGTGGCCTTAAGGATATAGACAGACGGACTGCAGTTCAACTGCACTTTGTCTGCAAAAGACATTGCCACATTTCAATGGAGCTTTGCCCCACCTACAAAACTACGTGACTATTTAAGCTGTACCTATCATTTTGTTGGGGACTTATTACAGGTTTCATATTGCATAATCATAATCAGTATCCTTTTTCTACTACTCTCGCAACTCCTATAGAAGAATAACAAAAACAATGAATATGCTTCGATTTCTTACTATTTTCTGAATTCTTAATTAAGCTGTTTTTCTCGAATCGCAACTTGTACATAACTTTAATTTAGACCAATAATTTAAATAAAAAACGGAGATACTTTTACATTTATTCGTTATCTTGTACAACTTGCGGTTGATGGTGGGGCAGAATCTGGCATTGTCATTTGCAGTTTGAATGCAGTTAGTACGTTTACCGCAGCCCAATTCAAGTGTCATATTTTGTAAACAAATATGTAACACTGAAGGAACTGATTGATCGAACCGGTTCATCATTGTGAAAATAAAGTGCTCCGATCTAATAATGTGAAAATAACTATGCAATAATCACAGAACAGCTTAAATGTTAGTAGGGTAGGGTAGTTTTTGTTTACTAAATAAGACACTTGATTAGGGCTTCGGTTTATATAGAGCCATGAAGTTGAATATAATAGGAATAAAATGGGATAAAATCAATACTCGTAACTCGGTGGCGAATTCATTATGTATGATGTATGTACGCAGAGACCGCGGCTTCATCTACTGGCGCCTGCTGTCCACCGACCCGGCCGCCGCCAAGGAGGTGGTGCTGGCAGACAAGCCGCTCATCTCCGAGGAGACGGACCTGCTGGAACCCACACTCCTCGACGAGCTCATCTGCCACATCAGCTCGCTGGCGTCGGTGTACCACAAGCCACCCACTGCTTTCGTGGAAGGTAAGGAATTGTTTACAGGGAATGATCTAGACGCAGCATATTGGGTGTTCCCATAGGAAGCTCTATACCCATTTATTCAACACTTGGTTCTATCCAAAAAATAATGATCTAAATAATTGTATACAATTCAATTATTTCAGCAAAGTTTCAAATTTAATAATTCTTATAACATACTAGTATCGTTATTTAGATTACAAAAATGGTTAACAGCCAAAGCCTCGCTAATCGAAACTTTTCTAAAGAGGATATTTTCTAAGTGTATTACATAATTCTTTATTGCTGTTATTCATCAAAAAATCTTTATTGCAAGATTGCGAGTTTGTACATAAACCTAGTTAAACCTCACTTCCCTTAAATCGTGTTGCTATCCCTTTCACACTTCGTTAAAAAAAGCTTCAGATAGAAAGGGACAGGGGGCCTACACGGTGGCGTAACACATTTATGAATAACAGCCTATATGTGTTTCTATGTCTTTGACATTTGAAAGCAATTTATTATAAACTTTGACATCTAAAGACAGAAAACTTATGGTTTTAAACTGTAGTGTTATCCCACACAGGTCGCGGTGCGGGTGTGCGCAAGTCGCTGCCTGCGCGCGGCGCGGCCGCCGAGGAGCCGCACGCCGCGCCACAGGCCACGGTCATACCAAACCAGGTAACAATAACAACACGTATAGGGCAATCGAATGGATAAAAAGTTGGAACTCTTAAAGGAAGTCAAGCGACGGAAGCTCCAAAGTTTCGGTCACATTATGCGGAACCCCCGATATAACCTGCTGCAGTTAATAATCCAGGGCAAGATTTGTAGGAAGAGGAGCGTTGGCAGGAGAAGACATTCTTGGCTATAGAATTTACGTGATTGGTTCTGCAGCACCGGCTCCTTGTTCGGGACAGCTGTTCAGAGGGTGAAAATTGACATGATGTTGTCTAACCTTCGATGAGAAGAGGAACGTTGAGAAGAAGATAGGGCAACAATAAAAACAAGCATATGGTAACAGAAGGACAGACATGATCCAAAAAATTTAAATGATGAAAAATTTCTGGCCGTGGGCGGGACTTGAACCTGCGACCTTGTCATTCCGTGACAAGCAATAGCGTGAGCAAGGCATAATGCATAAAACAAATTATGACCCATAACAATGAGATTGATGGGTTATTAAGACCATTACAGTTCCCGGCAGCTAAGTTGACCCAAAATGGCGGCAGTTCGTGAAGGTAGACTGGACATCAGTTTGATGGTAACACGTAGGCCGGTCATAAAGTTTTAAGCATGAGTGGAATTTAAGTTCGGTCTTGCAAGTCATGGTTAAAATTGACAGTCGTAATGCGAACTCACGTTGAGTCCGTGCTCAAAACGTCTATTCGACCTTATGTTGCGATTTTAACTCTTGTTACGCAAATAACAAAAACGGTCCAAATTCCAAAATGTTACACTTGGTGTGTTTGGACTAAAATTGTAGAATTTATTTACAATTTATTATTTAATGTTAAAAAAAAAACGAGTTTCCTTGATGTAATATATGATTAAATCTGTTGCTAATAGCAATTTTATTGTCATGCAGGAGTCCTTGATCGGCGACCTGTTGTCCATGGACATCGGTGGCCCGCCGCCCGCCGCCGCGCCCGCGTCCAACCTGGACCTGCTCGCCGGCGGGCTCGACGTGCTGGTCAGTACTGATAGTGTTACACCAACAGTTTCAAGGTCAACGGTGATCACATTGACACCCTGTATTGGTGATTGCCACTGTACTAACCACGAAAGATATCACAAGCGTGATTTTTTGTATACTAAATGACTTGGTTATCATATGTTGATCATATACTGAGCAAAATCGTCTTGGTCATACTATTTTTTGACCATCTTTTTTTTTATCAAATTTTTGTCGAGGTTTCTGGGTCTGTTATGTCCCATGCCAGCCTCATAGGAGCACACAGCCGTGCGCGCTCAGCTTGCCGTCGTGAGACAGCACTTACTGAGTGCGTACAGTCCTCTTACTATCTCTGAAGTTGGGCCACTCAGTAGAATGTTTACTTGGCCATTACGCCCTGCCTCGTCTTCCTTTGACGATCTTTAAACCCTCATATCTCTGAGACGTGACACTTTAGGACATGCGTCTCCGGGACATGCTATGTCCACATAAGTGTCCTCTATCGATATATTCATCGCTGTTTTCCAACATGGCGCTAGTGTACTTTGCCAGAAATGTTCGAACCCCTTTTTTTAAGTCAATTTTATCATTATTATTATAAGCAATCTGTTACCAGCTGGGCACCGGTCCCGAGCCGGCGACGACGTCCGGCACGACCGGCCTGCTGGGCGACATCTTCGGCGTGGCGGCCGCGCCCGCGTCCTTCATGCCGCCCAAACAGTGCTGGCTGCCCGCGGACAAGGGGAAAGGTATGCAACGTTCACGATTATTCACAGAAGCTGTCAAAGGAGCTCTTGAGAGACTAAGTTAGACTCAAATAATTAATTTAATGTAAATGTTGTTGTGCTTGTACTTGACTTTTAAATATTATAATATAATGTGCCATGATAAATATATATATATATAATAATAATATAAATGAATTGATATAATTGATGAAATGTATAGTGAATAGGTAATATAACTGTAATGCTATACTTTTTAATGAATAAATTTAGGACATAAAGAGTGAAATAATGAATATTATACATAGGTCGGGCGTCGCTACGTAATAGTATGAGAGCCCACGACCAAAATTTTTGTCTCATAGCAATACAGCCAAAACCGCATCAAATCGATAGATACGATTATCCTGAACTCGAAAATACCAATTTCAGACATTTTCCGCGTAGCGTTTGATCTGACCGAATTTTAAAAATTGTCAAAGAATTTTACCGAACTGCATCATAGCAATATGTCTGATTTGCAGACTGTAGTTGAATGATAGTTCTGAGATACCGGAAACATATTTTTCAGACGTTAGTGGTGTAGCTCAAACCCGTAAAATCACTTTAAAAAATTAAAAATGAGACAAAAAAAATGTCTCATAGCAATACGTCTGAAAATCTTTTTTATTAGTAAATTTTGGTTATTTGATGCGAACAAAACAATTTTCAGACGGAAATGTGAACGCATTAAATTTTGAGACCGTTTTGAAAATGTTAACAAATTTTACCGATCGGTATCATAGCAATATGTCTGAAAATTGTTGAACATGATAAAATAAGTTGTCCACATGTGCGAAAAATTTATATCAGACAAATTAAGTGTAGCACCTTCTCTATCAGACAACTTTTCGATACTCAGATATCATTTAAAAATCGTATTGAGGCATCTTGAATTCTCTGTTACAAACCAATGAATACGTTGCGACCCTGAATTTATTAGATGATAATTAACAAAGAATTTACCCGAAACCGTAACATTGAAGTTGAAGGACTGAAATAAATCGCACAAAAGGAAACTGGGATGAAGTTGAAAAAAAAAAACGCTACACTTAAAGTGTCTGAAAACAGGTTTTTGGTAATCATGGCAGCAATACGAAAAGTTAAAAAAAAAAATTATCCGTATTGCTATGATACAGGTCGGCTAAATTTGTTAACATTTTCAAAAATGCGCTCAGGCTATGTGCTACGCGCAAAATGTCTGAAAACAAACTTTTTCGTAATACAATTATAAAATCTATGTACATTTTCACTATCAGACGTATTGCTATAATACCGACTGCCTTTTTTTTTTGACACAGCAGAAATGGCCTCCCACGCAGTTGCTACACTTTCGACCGTTACTACACACCTAGTCGGGTTCAGAATCATACAATCTAACGATTTTATAGGGTTTTTGCCGTATTGCTATGATACATGGTTTTGGTCGTGGGCTCTCGTACTATAACGTGTTGCTGTTAATTACGAGTGCACCCATCGGATCGCGATCCGAATCACAATAAATAGATCCGGATCGCCTATACGTCGCCGCAGTCCAGCCATCCATATAACCCTCATGTTATGTGTGTACCACCTTGTTTAGGGCTGGAGATCTGGGGCTCGTTCAGCCGGCAGAGCGGGCAGCCGCGCCTCGAGATGACCTTCACCAACAAGGCCATGCAGGCGATGAGCGGGTTCGCCATACAGCTCAACAAGAACAGGTGACATTACAATCATATGCTTATGTTGTTGCAAAATAAACGCGGTTAGCCATAAACGCGTGATTTATAGTTAGTCCACCTTACAAACGTCAAATTCCATTACAAGATCGCACTCAAATCGGATTCTGAATCTCCGGAATACAATTGTAATTACGTGTTGTCAGTTTCGGCATCTTCCCCGTGGGCGGTCTGTCCGTGGGCTCGCTGGCTGCGGGCGCGAGCGCGGAGGCGCCGCTAGTGCTCGCTACTACAGGACCCGTGCAGAGGATGGAGCCGCTCAACAACCTGCAGGTATAACACATACCATCACTGTGGGAATCTGAGAATTGGGTTGCCGAACGCAGACTCATGCTGGAAGAAATCGCAACAGCCTGTCACCCCGTGTATTATAGCCACCTCGTTGCGACCCGGTCCAACTTCAGAGCTTTTAAGCGCTTCAGCCATAGTTATTATTGGCACTATTACAGAAGGTAGCCTTCTGCTACGGCTCATAGCTCACAGCAGTGAGCAACAACTTCTTCATACTCTATTCTTCTTTCTTTTATTTAAATAACCGAGGCGTGACTATATGTAACGTACGACATTTTAGCCCCATTGTGTCTCTTAAACCCGTCACTGTATGACGTTCGAATAGTACGCCACTGTAGATCCTTATCAAACAGGAGTTACAGTGGGAGAGGGGAAAAATACCATCACTGTGTCTCTGCTAGAACAAGCAAAAAATATTTCAAATAACAAAATACCCGACTGCCAAATTTTATACCCCCTTTGATTATTTTTTATAGCCTATGTCACTCCTACAATCAAGAGGAATCTAACGTCACCTCATATGTTAAAATCCAAAAAGCCGTTTAGGCTGACGGGCGGGCGTGCCAAAGTATTAGACATACATTCGCATACATACACTCGAAAAACATAACCCTCCTTGCGCAGTCCGGGTAAAAACGCTGGAAACGATTCGCGTTTCCATTGTTCTCTATGTTCATTGGGCTCTATTGGAGAGCTCTTCATGTGGTGAATGACAGAATCGGTTGTTTGGCGAATCCGCGAATATTCACATTGAGCGAACAGCCAAAGCTGAATTTGCGAAAAAACTGACAGCCGGGTCGAGATGGCACGCCATGTCATGGTATCATTTGATCATTCTAAGAACCGAAATAGCCCCAGAGCTCGTAAGCCATCATATATACCTACAACCACTTGAGGCGTTTCTATTACTCTGTCGACCTTGAAAGGTAGCGACTGACATGATTATTCGCTCGATGTGAGCACGTTACAAGTTGAATATTCGACATGTCGGTACAGAGAGCCGCAGCTGGCTACACCCAGTTGTCAGTTTCTTGGCGAATCCAAGCGAATATTCATGACAGTGGCTACCTTAAGACAAAATGAAATGATTTATTTATTTACCATACACGATTTTACAATTTAGTAATCAGTGAAGCCCACAGTAGGCCTAGCCTATCCCGTGGGATTATAAAAGAATTACAAATATAGAAACCACGTTTTTATAGTCTCTAAAAAATCAAATTTTTTTCTCCCTCTGTCCCTAGGTGGCGATCAAAAACAACGTCGACGTGTTCTACTTCGCGTGTCTCATCCCAGCCCATATCCTCTTCATGGAGGACGGGCAGCTGGACAAACGCGTGTTCCTCACCACTTGGAAGGAGATCCCGGCTGCAAACGAGCAGCAGTACACTTTATCAAACGTCGTCGGCAACGCGGACTCCATCGCACAAAAAATGACCCTTAACAACATCTTCACCATCGCCAAGAGGAACGTGGAAGGCCAGGACATGCTCTACCAGTCAGTCAAACTCACCAACAACATATGGGTGCTGCTGGAACTCAAGCTCCAACCTGGGAACCCTGAAGCCACGCTCAGCCTCAAGTCGCGGACCGTTGAAGTCGCGTCGTGCATATTCCAGGCGTACGAAGCTATTATCAAATCGTAATCTCGCAGTTATATAGGTGATTCTAGAGTCGCACGCTAAATTTAATCGTCGCTAAACGAGACGATGTAACATATAAGTGACTGTTAAGTTCAGGGTTGGATTTGGCGGCAATGATCACACCGACGTTTTGCAGGTCGCAACGTACTGGCACGAAGTCTAAGCTCTCAGTGGAGACTCTGGATCTTATGAAGGAAAGACGTGAAAAGGCTACGCAAATCTCTCAGACAGAACAGCGGACCCTCAACAAGCATGTAAGGAAGCTTATACGTCGTGACCTTCGTCGCTCCAATACACGCCGCATACAAGAGGCAATTGAGCAAAATCGAGGGTCAAAAGTATTCATGCAGCAGTTGGGGAGAAGCCATCTGACCAAACTGAAGTCGGCGAATGGCAGAACCGTCACTTCCAAACCAGAGATACTCGCTGAGATCGAAGACTTCTACGGCCGATTGTACGCACCTCACGCACCGCAACCTGAGCCTAGTACCGATGATCCCCGAGCCACGCTAACACGCCATTTTACCGAAGACCTGCCTGATGTGAGTCTTGACGAAATCGGACTGGCTCTCAAACAGCTTAAGAATGGAAAAGCCCCCGGTGAAGACGGGGTTACATCTGAGCTCCTGAAAGCAGGTGGTACTCCTGTCCTGATGGAGCTACAGAAGCTTTTTAACTCCGTCTTACAGAGTGGGAGAACTCCGAAGGCATGGCACAGGAGCATCGTTGTCCTGTTTTTCAAGAAAGGGGACAAAACCCTATTGAAAAACTATAGACCTATCTCTCTCCTGAGTCATGTATACAAGCTGTTTTCGAGAGTCATTACGAATCGTCTTGGACGGAGATTTGACGACTTCCAGCCCCCGGAGCAGGCCGGGTTTCGCGGAGGATATGGCACCATAGACCACATCCACACAGTGAGGCAGATTATACAAAAGACAGAGGAATACAATCGGCCCCTGTGTCTTGCATTTGTGGACTATGAGAAAGCATTTGACTCTATCGAAACCTGGGCTGTTCTGCAGTCCTTGCAGCGATGCCAAGTAGACTGGCGATACATCGAGGTGCTGAGATGCCTGTATGACGCCGCCACAATGACCGTCCAAATCCAGAACCAGCAAACAAGATCTATCCAGTTGCGTAGAGGTGTGAGACAAGGAGATGTTATATCACCGAAACTCTTCACAAACGCGCTGGAAGATGTCTTCAAAACACTGGACTGGAATGGACGTGGCATCAGTGTAAATGGCGAGTACATTTCACACCTTCGGTTCGCCGATGATATAGTGGTCATGGCTGAGTCGCTGCAGGATCTGCAGACAATGCTGGATAGCCTTAATGCTGCTTCTCGCCGTGTCGGACTCGGGATGAATTTGGATAAGACCAAGATCATGTTCAATGATCTGGTCGTCCCGGAACCAATAGTAGTCGATGCCACGGTCCTCGAAGTTGTTCAGAAATATGTCTACTTAGGACAAACTCTGCAGCTGGGTAGGAACAACTTCGAGAAAGAGAGTGACAGGAGAATTCAGCTGGGCTGGGCAGCGTTTGGGAAGCTACGTCATATCTTCTCGTCTTCAATACCACAATGCCTAAAAACTAAGGTCTTCAACCAGTGCGTCCTACCAGTGATGACCTACGGAGCCGAAACGTGGACATTGACGGTGAGACTGGCCCACAGGTTCAAGGTCGCTCAGCGAGCTATGGAAAGAGCTATGCTTGGAGTTTCTCTGTTAGATAGAATAAGAAACGAGTATATCCGCCAGAAGACAAAAGTGGTTGACATTGCTCATAGAATCAGTAAACTGAAGTGGCAGTGGGCTGGTCACATCTGTCGTAGAACCGATAACCGATGGGGTAGACGAGTTCTCGAATGGAGGCCACGAACGGGTAAACGTAGTGTGGGACGCCCCCCGACCAGATGGAGGGATGACCTTCGCAAAATGGCTGGCAGGGACTGGATGCAGAGGGCCGAGAGTAGGGTTGATTGGCGCGCTTTGGGAGAGGCCTACGTCCAGCAGTGGACTGATACGGGCTGATGATGATGATGATGATGATCACACCTATTATATGTATATGTTGGTATAAGTTTATAGAGATTTATTATTCAGATTTAATTTAATTTTTTAAGCATAAAGCCATGCTCGGCGAACAAATTAATTCATGGAAATTTTTTAGTCATGGACAGGACTTGAACCTGCGACCTTGTCATGACAAGCTCTTACCAACTGAGAGATTTATTATTGGGAAAGTCTGTTCATTTTCATTGTAATTACCGACGCGGCGCAGTTAAACGTCTCTCTGGCATAGAAAGCTTAAAATTAGTAAAATTTTACCTTTTATAACGTTCCGACTCCTACGACTACTTTGGAACATATACCAACATTTGCTTTTGTTAAATTCAGCTGCATTCAGTAGAACCTTTTAAGATAGTGGCAGACTAGTTGCCACAATGCGTATGCCTGGGTGTACGTTCAGTAATGTTGGCTGGCGATGGATGTTCTACACTTGGTATGAATGAAACAATTCCATAAGTATGATTGTTAGAAGTATGTTTGTATAACATAGTATGTTCCGTATTATTGATTGAGCGAACTATCATGATATTTATGAAGTTATTATTAAAATAAAACAAGTTATAATGACATATTTGGTTTCATTTGTCTACAAAACAGATGTATCTAGTTCTAGATTGTTTAGGTCGATTGCTGAGTATCCAAATATCTATCATCGTTCATCGCTAATCCGCTCGCTCTTACACATAATCTAGGTTTTTCATTCGCCAGTTTTAATAAATATCCCTTCAGCGCTTTTCCATTATTTGGAGAGACAAGTGTCCGGTCGGTTTACTAGGATCGCGGCATCATTGAAAAAATGTCCCCGGGCGGCTGTCGTCCCCTCGCTGCGGCCGATTCGGTATTAAGGGCGGTACCTACTCACCGGGAGCGAGACACGAATGTTTCTCGAATGCACATTTCGCATTCCTATTGATATAGGTTTAGAATTAGAGGCCGACAAATCCACACCTAATGTCGGGCTCTCTTAAGTAGGTATAGAAGCGACAAAATACTCGAAGTATCTGTCCAAGTAAATCGGTAGGTAACCGGGGTTACATAAAACAATTGTGTTACCAATACTTCCTAACCGGATTTAATATAAACGTCTGTGAAAAAGGGCAGCTAGCGAGTTTCTTAATAGAAAACGACATAGTAGAATAATCTAAAACATCTCGTATATTTAAAAATTTATAATTTTTACAATCGTATGGTCCAGACTAAATACTCTAGCAGTCTATGTACAAAGTGTAAAAAGAATACTCTTCAAAGTTTACTCCTATCAACTAAATTAAATACACATGTCCAGATTAAAAGTTTTCAACAATAACATAACTATAATATTGTATTTCATTGAACATAAATTATAAATATGAAAATATAAGGAACGCATTAGAGATCGAGTGGAATTTACAAACTTATTTTAAAACTTGTAAATATAAAACAGTTGATATTAATTTACTTAGATATAATACTTACGAGTTTGTAAATTCTACTCCTAACAGTTAAAAATTAGAGATTCCAAAGGAATACAATATAAAAGATAATATAAATTCATCAAAGACCCGGGCAAAATCCCAGCCAAAATATATCACAAAATCAATAAATAAATTCTAATCCGTTCAGTTGTCAATCACATCAAATATACATATTGCCAATAAATACCGGGTTTAGTCCGGTCTGGTCCGATCAGGCTGCGATACGTTGGTCACCTGGAAGAAAGTTTTAAGCGATATGCGATAATGTTACATTTTTTTGAAACCTTATGGCCCTTACTATTTCGAAATTGAAAACCAGATGTAACCGCCTCAAACCTTGTTCAGTTGCTTTTATTGCAACTTTTTAAATATACGTAATAAAAATGGAGATTGCTATAGTATAGTGAGATGTCACAGTTGCATGCCTGATATGGCCGGACCGGCCCGAAAGACTTGCACCCAGCCTAAAATACTTACCTAACAAATATCCTCCTTAGGCCCAGTTTCCACTGCACTCTAACTGCAAATCTGCAGTTTGAATGCAGTACGTCTGTCTAAAGCCTAAGGCCCAGTTTTCACCAAAGCGGAGAGGAGAGGTGTTTGAATAACCAATCAGATTTCGTTCCTTCTCCTAAGCGGAGAGCAGATGTCAAAATAACGAAATCTGATTGGTTATTCAAACACATCTCTCCTCTTCGCTTTGGTGGAAAATGGGCCTTAGGCTGACGGACTGCATTCAAACTGCAGATTTGCAGTTGAAATGCAGTCCGTCTGTCTGGCTCTAGCCTTATGACACTTTCAATAATACGTAACGACACAATTCTAAAATATAACAAATATTCAATCAATTTTGACCAGAAACTCCTCCACATCCAACTTCTGCCTCATAATAGCCGATAAAACCACCTCAGTACTGCAGACTACATTCAGCGTTTTCTCCGATTGCAACAAATAATACACCAAGTGCAAATCATTGGGGACAGTTAGCACCAAGTAACTGAACGGCCTCTGCGTGTGCATCTCTTGTATGGAGACGTACGAACGTCGGTTCTTTTCGACTTTGCCTCCGCATAGCTCGATCATTTCTGTGAGGGATGCTCGTGATGGTTTCACGCAAGGTGTTAGGAAGAAGGTGCGGCCGTCGAATAGTTTCTTCCTCTGTTCGCCGCATAGAAGCACTTCTGAGACGTCGCATTTGAACATTTTGTTGAATATATCGTCTCTGAGGCCATGTTTCGCTTCGTCGGCGAATTTATTGAGGCGCTGGCTCTCGAGGATCCACTCGGGCGTGAGGAGGTGCTTCACGGAAACCAGACAGCTGATCAACTTGCAGGTACGGACGAGTTTGTCCATGATGAGATGCGTCGCTTCCGTGGCGGATGTCACGACAAGACCGCCGAGTTGCCTGAAATAATAAAATTGGATTATTTGACTCAGTAAAGCCTCTCACCCACTAGGCAACACGTGCCGCTCTACAAGATCGGCAACGTTGCACAACAACGCACGACGTTGCCAGCTTGAGGTTTGAGAGCTGGCTCCTAAGATACAGGATTTTATATCCTATTTTAGGACCAGTTGATATATGCTCCAAATATATATTTATAAGTAACCATCTAAGCTGTTGTTAACTGTCTATAAGTAGTTAGGGTCGGGGAGCTGTGTCTCTCGTGGAGCTGAAGTCTCTCTGTGGAGGGACGCCGCGCGCGTCCTCTGGTAGGGGTTGGTGACTCCGTGTAATATACTTACATATTATATTAAAAATTAGAACTCCCCATCGGCATACAAACCATACGTGGTTTCGCCTAAGACGGGAAAGTAGATTTCAAATGTATTTTTATAAAAAGTTACAATAAATAAATAAAAAAAGTTTAATTTCTTGATTTCACGCGCAATCATCATGTACTGTTTCTGTTTCTTTCTAACACAACTTTGATTTTGATTTCACAGTTGATCATGAATTTGTGTATATTTTATAATAATAAAATGAAAAATATTTAATTTACCATTGAAGCTACCGGGGGTCTGCAGTTATTTTGATTTATATCGTGTAAATTATTGTGTTGTAAATACATACCTGACAATAGCAGCCAGTTTGTTCTGTTCGTGCGGCGGCACGGCGGAAAACAGTACGCGCGGCGCGAGGTGCAGCGGCGGCGGCTGCGGCGGCGCGCCCGCGGGCAGAGCGAGCGGCGCGCCCGCGTCGGGGTCGAGGCGCGCGCGCTTGCGGCGGGACGCGGCGCCGCACACAGCAGCCGCGCTCCGCTTGGCGCGCTCGTGGGACTCTTGCGTTATGTTTATAGGCATCTTCCAGGCGTCTGCAATAATAAAGCTTCGTTTACACACACTCGATAGATGTCGCTACCTAGGACTATAGGATATGGAGAAATTTGACGACCTGGTTACGAAGTCACGGTAGCTCTGTTGCAATCACAGACCACTTAAGTACCCAATAGACATGAAATCGGTACAAATCTGCAAGCGAAACATTCTGTCAACGATGAGCGCATTGAAACGAAGCGGGGGACAGGGGTGCCGTATTAAACAGATGCGTCCATGTCGATAATATCTCTAGGTTACACGTGTCGCGAAGCAATTTTGCGCTCATGTGTGGGCAGACACGGGCGCCCTCCTGTTGTTCTGTTAATGGACTGGACGGTTTATCCTTTGGCAATTTTATGTTACAGAATATTTCATATAATTCATCGTCTATTTTCGTGTCGTTATTTCTCGCCGTAGCGAAGAATCTTATCATCTTTTCTTCCTCCAGAGTCGCAGAAGCGTTTCAGACCCTGGACGAAGCAGCTATGCAGTCACGTTCACTCCCGAGTTCGTAGAGTCCCACACTCTTGAGTCTAGCCCGAAACTGCAGATCTTGCATCTAATTATCATAAACTCCAACATTAGGAAATAATTTCACTTACTCATTAGGTGTGAAACTAGACTGTAATCCATACGGAACGGACTGGGCGTGTTGAACTGCTGATATTTCGCGGTCTCGATCTGTGGATAATAAGATTATTAAACATTTTTTTATTATTAAATAATAATGTGATTTGAGTTTAGGTATCCATGTTCTTGTATTAGTATTTTTAGTAAGTATCTTGGTCTTAAAATAAACATAGTTTATGTATCTTGTATACGCATGTTTGATATATCTATGTACGTATTTATATTATTATTATTATGTAATTAGTTAAGTCAGCTTAGTTCGTTTCTATGTAACATTATGTCATAGTGAGATTGGAAAGCGCATAGGCTAAACTTTTTAGTTATAAGTTAACTCTAGTTATCAAATATTTTTGGTGTCTATTGTCTGTTTATTCTCCAAATAAATAAATAAAGTGCCATAATATGACACTTTATTCACATTACGATCTAGCCTAAATAGTAAATACAATAAGACTAATAAGTAATTTGATTTTGACCTAAATTTCTATAAATTGACTTATATGTATCTAAGAGTTAGCCAAACGACATTACTCGAGAATCTATTAAGGGCGATCACTTAGTTCATGTGTCACAGGTAGGATTCCGCCAAATTCAAGTACACCTGGCGTAGTGACACCTGTAGAGTGCACCCAATTCTAGATGACAGTATGTTTTAACGTTATATATGCAAAGCTTCGAGACCACGATGAATTTTATTAACTATTTACGGATGTCTGTAAGATCCTTTGATGATTTGCTTAAAATAATAAACGAAGATTTAACTCCTTCCGAAAATTATGTAGTCAGGGATGTCGTTATTTCTTAATTTCGAGCCCCCGGAATACTGTTCTACTGTACCTGTGAGAGCGCGCTCATGTTTCCCAGCAGCAGGTCTGTGAGCCAGGCGGCGGTGACCACTGGGATGCCCCACTCGCGCGCGCGCCGGTACTTGTTGCCTTCCGCGCGCTTGCAGATCAGCACAGTGTTGTCGCGCGTCATGTACGGCGTCAACTGGGCACAGGGCAGTTTGCATCATAATATTCACTTTTGACACGCTATGGCGCTTATAAGCGCGGCTCGCCTAGTGCGCAGTAGCACTTATAAGTGCTCATGCATAACGTTCATAGTTAAAAAGCTAGTTTTTGTTTGACCCATAAGTTAAGGCGCTATATGGCTGTCAAATTCAAGAGTGAAACAAAAGATCGTAATGGCTGAGTGATACAAAGCCTTAAGTGGGGGGAGAGACTGCATCGACTCCACGAAGGTGGGAGTTTTGTGCATTTCGCCCGCGCTGTCAGCTCAACCACTTGCTCTGTCTGTTACTCCAAGCGTGTATTGTATGTTTAGGTGACAGTAGCCAGTTATTACATCAACCAGAATTTTACTATTTATCTTTGGGAAAAGAAGTATACACCGAAGCCCAAATCAAGTGTCATATTTTGTAAACAAATATGATCGTCTACTCTTGGCTGAAGAATTTGCGTGATTGGTTCGGCTGCAGCACCGGCTCCTTGTTCCGGGCAGCCGTTCAGAGGGTGAAAATTGCCATGATGTTGTCCAACCTTCGATGAGAAGAGGAACGTTGAGAAGAAGAAGATGATCGTCTAATTACCTGTTGTGAAGTAACACTGAAGAAACTGATTGATTGAACCTGTACATTACATCGAAATTGTGACATCCATGCTGGCATGTTCATCATCGTGAAAATAAAGTGATCCGATCTAATAATGTGAAACGTTAGTAGCACCTTTGAGGTCGAAACTAGACCTGCCGTATGGCAGAACTTGCACTACCGTATTACTATATACGGCAATTGGGCAAATTAAGTTATCTTGAAATGAATATGCCCCTTTAAAGCGTAGTGTAGTCGTAACGTAATGTATTGCGTCTTCACCTTTGCGCCTACATGCTCCACGCAGAAGGTGACTCTGTCTCGCTCGTCGTCCCGCCAGCCCGAGATGGCTGCGCGGTGGTGCTTGGCGGGGCGGTCGCGCGCGCAGTACATGCTGGGCAGGTGCAGCGCCTGCCACGGCGGGGTCACGCCGCGGCGCAGCATCGCGTCCGACAGCCAGTACGCGGTCACGCAACGCTTGGCGTCGCGGAGGGCCTGTGTTTGTGTTATTTATTTATTTAATTCAATATATATTTATATTATTGGCGAAAACTTGTAAATGGCTTAGTTTTTAACTTAAGTTTATAACCCATATTACACACATAAAAGCTGTAAGTTTTCCTATCAAATAAAAATAAAAAATAAAATAAAATAACTGACTGGTTTACAGATATCACCAAAGCACCGAGTCAGTGGAAACAATATACTAATAATTCTTAAAATAATCAATTATGATATTGGGTGTTCGTCGTATTTGTCAAATACTTGACTTTCAGCTAACAGCAGATCAAGTGTAACACTTTGGATTTTGGACCGCTCTTATTATTGGCGTCGTAAGATTTAAAATCGTACTGCAAGTGTTAATTTGTTCGGGTATAATCGTAAACTAGTCAAATTGATTTATGTCTACGTTTCAATTATTGTGACAAAATTGATTATTTTTTCGTAGTTAAAATGACTATACCAGTTAGATCAAGGCCATCATTTTGGAATGGCGGATTGATTTTTTTATTCGTTTAATTTTCTATTTACATGAATACTCTAAATAACTTGACATTGGCGAAATTATCTCTTAAATTAGAGTAGAAGCCATTCAAATAAAAATATAATAGACTATACCAGTTCTAAATGAGCTGGTTACCCACGAAGCTATTGGCCCAAAGTTCCCTTACACCGACCTGCATGACGACGCCGTGTTTCTGCGTCTCGCAGAGCACGTGCGTGACGCGCGCGCAGTAGTTGCCCTCCACCTCGCCGCCGCGCCGCTGGATCGCCTCGGCCCAGCGTGACACGCGCTCAGTGCCCCATGACTGCTGGTATTCCACCTGACATCATAATGATCAGACTTTTATTTCCATATCTTACTAAAATAAATTATTGCATAAATCAATCGATTGATCATGCCAAAAATACAGCGGAAATTAGTTTTTCGATGGCCAGAGATATTTATGGGCAAAGTCGTACTTCATCCCTTTTTACCCGACTGCGCATGAAGGAGTTATGTTTTTTTTGAGCGTAGGTATGTATGTATGTCTATTCTTTGGCACGCCCTACAGCCTAAACGGCTAAATGGATTTTAACATGAGGTTTCGTTAGATCAGTCTTGATTGTAGAAGTGACATAGGCTCTAAAAATTTAATCAATGCGGCTTAAATTTTCGGTAGTCGAATTTAGTATGGAGTATTGTATGTTGTATTGAATTAGCAAGACATTTATAATTCTCATCTCTTTAAAAATCCTAGTGATTTATTTTACAGCTGTGTTAATAATTAATTTAATATGGGTAACTATAGGTTTTCAACTATTCTATTATAGTTGAAACATACAGCTATAGAGAAACATGAAACCGTCTCGTCATTCAATAAAATAAATAAGAATTAACGTCACGTCTTCGACTGTGCAGTAGTCTCGGATCACCAGAACGCTTCGAGTTACTCGAGAATTTGTAACGTGGCAAGCAAAATAAAGAATATGATTCGACCGAAAAGGTCTTAGCCGTGAAACGGTATCCCCGCACCTACTTCGTGGAGAAACCCAACGTTGCCATAATACGGTGCACTCACAATATGAAACACGCATCCCAGCAGGAACAGGTCGGGCGGCAGTTTCAAGTTGGGGTTGTGTCCGTAGAACTGTGCGCGAGGTGGCGCCGCGCGCACCGCGCCCGCGTACACCTTGTTGCCCGCGCCCACCACACCAGTCGCACCGGTCTGAGGGAACCACGACACGGAATTGTTGTTTTCAGAGATGGAAAATTAAAAGAAAAACATCGTGACCACACCTTACAATAAATTACATATCTAAGTATCACGAAGGGGAAAAACATATGTAATTATGTTATGTGTACTAAATAAAATTTTAAAACTCTATTTGCCATTGTGGCAAGCACAATTAAAGAAAAAAAACATGAATATGAAAACCGCCTCTAATTAGATTATCCACAGAACGCGGCGAAGTTTTATTATTATTGTAAAAAAAATTACGACCTGTTCGTCTTTTGTTGTCTATTTCACAATATTTGTGGTCGTACATTTTATTTCCAGCTCAAAAATTCGATTCTACAAATTATGTAGTAAATTAGATTTATCATTATCAAACTCGCTTGCATTAATATTTTAGATGTCAATTTAATTTACATTGAGGACTAATGAAAGTCCAATAAAATAAATAAAATAATGATATATTACAAATAAAATAAAACAACATAATAATTTGTCGTCTACAATAAAGAAACACTAAAGAAAGATACACAAATAATAGAAAAAAAACAATGTGAAAGCAGGGTGCAGGAACATTTACCTGGTGCGTGTGGTGCGCGGGGCCGAGCAGCAGCCGCGCGGGCGCGCGCACGGGCCCGCCGGCGGCGTGCGCGGCTGTCATCAGTCTGACACACACAACTTTGGTAAATAACATAACGGGCTGCCATTCTCAAACCGATGAAATCATATCATGTCACGGTGCGCCGAACAGAGACGCCGCTATACCAATGCAATAGCACTGTCCCTGTCACGCACGATATGACATGGTATGATTTGATCGTTTTGGAAATGGCAATAGCCCACATCTGACAATAGCACAAATGACTATAGGACAGATCATTGTGGCCATTCCATAGTGTGGCAGGCTAAATAGAATCCTCGTTAAACGTCGCTCCCCTTTCTTACACGATGTAGCATAATGAGTGACTGAAAACGTTTAAGATTACATTTGGAGCCCATGACAGACTCGCACCTCATGTATACACTGGACCCTCGTGGTGTATCATCCGAGCTCCCTTGATACAATTGCCGAGCAGTGGGGATATAAAAATAGACTGATGATGATGAAGAGCGATATATTAAGCTCGCGTTCAATGTCTCTGAATCTCAGCCTAAAAGAAAAAAAATGTGATGTAACGAACGACCCGCAAAAAAATTATATTTTCAGAACAACTTTGGTCCATTGCGTGTACTTATCCTATGTTAGTATTTAATTACTAGTTTACTGGGGTAGGTCCATGTGTACCTGAGCGTGCCAGCTGCAGACGGCTCGTGTTCCGTGGGCGGCGCGGCTCCCTGCAGCCGGATGGACAGCATGTTGGCCAGAGCGGTCTTCGTCTTGGGGTTCACCAGCAACGCACTGTTCGCACCTGACGATAGGAAACACCGATAAATCAGTCATCTTTTTAGTCCATGAGGAACGGCATATGGTGTAAGTCATATTTACATCGCAGACACGGTTCTTGCATGACACATTTTAGGCGATGTGCCTCATGTGTGTAAATCCATTTAAATGCTTTGTAAATTTATATGGATTTGCAAGGCATCGCGGCCGCTTAGGCCCCAAATACATCAATAGCGCGGGCGCGAGCTCCCGCGCATACATAGCCGCGCACGCTTGTTCAATCATTATATTTATTCATCATTATAGGTATATCTTCATAGAAGCGCGGCGAAATTATTGAATCGGAAATTGTTATTTGTGTAATTGTTTTTACTGATAAAGTTACAAAATGAAGTATTTCAGTGAAATTGTCCATCTACAATATTTAAGGTGCTTTCCGTCTATGTGGCTTAGCCGTGGGACACTCTGTATTGGCCTGTGAAATATAATATTCGCGTTGTTACCCTGTTGTTGTTCCGGCGTGGTGGGTGTGAGCATCCCGCCGTCGACCTGTTGTTCGGCCAGCGGCGCCGCGACCACGTGCTGCGACACGCCCGCAGACACCTGCACACAACAGCCCAATCAGTACAGGTGTACTTAGTAAACTAACTAGGTATTAGAGAGCCTACGAACGTCAAATGAACGTGTGGTACACACGAAAATAATAGAATTACTGATAGTATACAGCGGGCCTCAATAAGGTTGAGATTTCAAGAACTACTTGACTGACCGATTGTAAAAATTATTCAAGTATTTTTGAGAAAATCTCAACCATTCTCAACCTTAAAAACTCTCGTGTACACCTTTCTCTGCGTTAGACTGTACATCCGCCTCGATAGAATTTCTGACTACACATGCATTTAGACGATAATTTGTCGATATATGTCGCACAAAACTACCACTATGTAACTTATCCATCCTCTTATAACTCACCGGCGTCGCGTGGTGCTGCGCGGCGTGCTCGCGCTGCGCCTGCAGCTGCTGCAGCCGCTGGAACTGCTGCTGGCGCTGCAGCTGCAACTGCTGCAGCTGCGTCTCCACCGCGCCGCCGCCGGCACCGGCACCCACAGGACTGGCCACAGGCGCTACGCCAACTGTAGGACCAACAGAAAACATTACGATGACGAATAACTCGGTGTCCCTTCATTTGATAAAAAACATATTACAAACCATTCATTTCACAAACAACGTTTGGCAAAATCATGATTCATAAGTTCATCTTTGTACAAAGTAATGGTTCTATAAATAATTCATTTGACAAAACAATTACGAGACAAAGTTTCTTTCTTCAAAACATCACTTAACAAACTATTCACTTATTATATACGTTAATAGATAAAACAACGCAAGGCATAAAAACCTTTGACAAAATGCATTGTTTGGTAATTGTAATTTGTTTTTTATCAAATGAAGGGACACCCCGACAACTCTCTAACCAGATCCGACACGGATGTTTAGGTTCAGAAGGCTCTGGCTTGGAGCGAAGCGCAGCTTCGCTCCAAGCCAGAGACTTCGATGTTAGGTTTTTTTTTTTGTATTCAAAAAGCAAGTTTATTTATTAACAATTATACATAAATTTGTAATTTGTTTTTTATCAAATGAAGGGACACCCCGACCAACTCTCTAACCAGATCCGACACGGATGTTTAGGTTCAGAAGGCTCTGGCTTGGAGCGAAGCGCAGCTTCGCTCCAAGCCAGAGACTTCGATGTTAGGTTTTTTTTTTGTATTCAAAAAGCAAGTTCATTTATTAACAATTATACATATAAAATACCCACTTATTTACCCAATATTTTGTCTAATGGCGACCTTGAAAAAGGAATACTTTGGTCATTTAATCAATTGCAAAATGACGGTTTAGCATTCACAACATTTGCTAAAAAAGTGTGCACAAAAATTAATAGATTTTGCTTTGCTCTACATAAACTTACCAAAACAGCCACACGACAAACTGCTTTAACGGCATACTTCGCTTACGTGGAGTCGGTACTTCGATATGGACTTATTATCTGGGGTAACAGTACAGATGTAAAAAAGGCATTTATTGCACAAAAAAAATGCGTTCGGGCAATATGCGGTGCTGCTCCGGACGATACCTGCAAACCTCTTTTCAAAAATTTAAAAATTTTACCTCTTCCATGCCTATATGTGTTCGAAATGGCTAAATTCGTCAATCAACATGATGGTTTGTTCAAGCGAGCCAAGGATGTCTATCCGAGAAATACCCGAAATCCTAACACTCTCGTGACAGACATACGACCAAAAAGCGCACGTTTTAAAAAGAACTGTTACTATATGGCTCAGACAATCTACAATAAAATACCTAAACCAATGAAGGAACTCAGATTCAATATATTTAAGAAAACTTTATTTAATTGGCTCTGCGAACATTCATTCTACTCCGTTTAAGAGTTCTTAGAATACAATTGACAGATACAAGATATAACAGTAATGTAGGAATAATAATAATATAAATATAATAATTGATGAATTTTAATTTAATTGTGATACTTAGATAGAAATTTCATATTAAATAAGTTGACAATTTTTGGACTAAGAAATATAAACCTAATAATGTAGTAACAATGCTTTAATAGTGTAATATTTGCATGTCATTATTATATGGCAAGATGTGCTTTGGACATGTTTAACGTATTTAACACCTTTTATTGTAACCACATTTTAAGCAAATAAAAATATCTTATCTTATCTTATCTTATGTTAAATATTTATAAAATGGATTTTTGTCAAATGATCACTTTTAAAACGATCACTTTAGTAAATGATAAGTTTGTCAAATGATTACTTTTTCAAAAATAATTTGTAAAATGATCATTTGTCATACGTTTTTTGTCAAACATTAGTGAACCGAATAACTCATTACCACTCTATTTTTATGTTCTAAATGCTAGACAAAGGTCTTCCCTCACTTTTAATAGTTTGAAATAGCTAATTTAAATGAAACCAAGCGCAAAAGTGTGATTGGTTTTCAGCTGAACACACAAGAAAAGAGTTCGCACTAGTCCAGAGAAAAGAGTTCTAGTGGGAATAGACGGTTCGAGGGAGCGTGCCCAGTACGGAATAGTGGATTACAAATTCCTGAATGTTAGTCATTATGCGCTTTAGTCAAGACGATCTACTTTATAGACTAGTAAGTAAGTAATTCGTTTATTTCGCAACAGCAAGACATAGGTACATTGTAGTGGCTAACAAGATAACACACCAAATAAATATAGAGCGGTTGTGTTGCCGTTGCGAAAACGACTTCAACTCAGCATAATGTTGTCGACAGGATGCCGGCAACGCTGGTATTCTGTTGGACCCGAGTTGTAGTCCAACGGGACCAGGGGCGAACACTCACTCCAGCTAGAGTAGAACTAGTGGGCAACTGACGTTTTATATTCAAATAAAATACATAGATATATACGACTATCTGATGATGATACTTTTATACCAAAAGTACCTATCTATGTAAAGAAACGGACACACCCTATACAAATAAATCCAATCAACTCTTACTCCCAAATCCCGTAAAATCCAGCATATCAATGTCCACAGTTTCCATGTTTCCAGGAGTGACTCTCAAACACGCCGCGAATATTCCAGACTCCGGCACGAGTCACTTGTTCCACTCGCCGGTACAGAATCTAACTGAATATATTCGGGAAAAGGATTACGACTTAGCTATAGTCTGTTCATATTGAAGTGGCGTTTGGACTTGCTCATTCAGATTCATATTCTAGTTTATTTTTGCACGTCATTTTTAATTTACACTAACAAACCTTTATAAAGAAAAGGCAAACTTAGCCGCATTTTCTTCCAGTTTCCCTTTGGGTATACAAAGACGGTTTTGGTAGGTTTACAAAAACATCGACTTATTTTTTCACTGTAAGTTTTTTTTTTTTATATACAGCTGTATGGCAGGAAAGTGAGTATCGGCTTTAAGACTAGATGTTGAAAGGCCAGGAGAAATGGAAATGTTATACATTGATGCCAGATTGATGCACTGTTAAGTGTAAGCATGATATTCGTGATGAACCCTGTACAAGAGTTATTATTATGTGTGGGAAAGAGGAATAGTCCTTAAATACCTGCGCCCGACTGTGACACCTAGTTCATGATATCAGTTCCTGGGAAATTTCGGAGGTATTTTAATAGAAGGGCGGCTATCGAAGGAGTTGTAGCGGGCTCAAAAGGCTTACGCCTATTTATAATCCCCGATGCAACGTAAGGAGGGGTTATAGGTTTCATCCCTAAACTGTCTGCGTGATCACAGCTCCAGAATAAATATGAAAGCGTTTTTTTTTTAATCTTTTGATAGGTGGTGTTGGCGAGAAGGTTCCAGGATAAAGGATACAGGGTCTGATGACGACCAGAAAGATAGCCTCGAGATAATTCAATAGTTATATTTATTGGTCATTTCACCGTGAACGCACTACACCGCTTTGAAATTATAATGCGTGATAAGAAGCGTCATAGCGCCCCACTTCATTATGTATGGCCATAATCTGACTCCCAAACTGCGCATTCTAATCTCCCGCTCCTCTGTACCACATGGGGGATAGGTACAGTCGAAGACAGACATAAGTATACAGGGGGCCTCAATAAGGTTGAGATTTTCTCAAGAACTACTGGACCGATTTTAATAATTCTTTTACAGTTACATAGTTTTAACTTTTATCTATCAAACAGTGAAATAATTTTTGCAATAGGTCAAGTAGTTTTTGAGATAGTTAAAAACTCTCCTGTACACCTTTCTTTGTCAGGTGCATATAAAACGGGACATATGAGATGTGCGACACGTGACGTTCAACAACTCTGCAACGTTTCACAACAATGCGCGACGTTGCCAGCTGGCGCGCAACATGACCAATGGTACCAATCCAAGTTCCTCGTTGTCGTTCAACATGAGCAACATATCAACATATTTACGCCACTCATAATTTCCTGTGATGGAGCAATTGGGAGAATATGAAACATTCCTGAAGAGAACCGCATCACGCCTGTGTATAAAATGGTCTAGAAAATATTCGCAAGTGATTGGCTGGCTCAGAGTCAAGACTCAAATTTCAATAATTAGGTCTGTTTCGACTAGAATAAGGGGTACATGACGAAGAGTGCGAGGGATTGAATGTGAAGATGGAGCTGGTTAGAGTTTATATTGTATTTAATTATTTTTATGCCCATTATTTTATAAGTTTCTGTGATTGTCAGGTTATTGTATTAAGTAGGTACATATTATTTTAAAAGATGTGCTAGCATTCAATGCACCCAGCATTCAATACACGAATACTGTTCATGATAATTTTCTACATCTGACTGTACAAAAGCCCATTTCATGTCAATCATTCCTAAAAATAGAATAAGTATGGCTTTACCGAAGAATATCCATGTAATAGGCTCCATTGACAAACAGGCAGGACACATATGGAAGAGGCCTACATCCTAAAAGGATGACCAAAGTAGACATATATATAGTAGCAATAATATAATGCTAAACAACTATACAATTGGAATTGTTAGAAATGACTATGGAATTTGAGGCTCTATTGACAACCGAGTCAATTCTGGTTTGCAATTTGTACGCACGAAGACAGAGATAAGTATACAGGGAGCGGCAATAAGGTTGAAATTTTCTCAAAAACTTCTGGCCCAATTTTTTTTACAGTTACATAATTTTTACTTTTATCTATCTAACAGTGAAAGAATTTTTACAATCGGTCAAATATTTATTGAGAAAATCTCAACCTTAAAAACTCTCCTGTACACCTTTCTTTGTCTTCGACCGTACATTAAACTAAAATAACATATTCATTACCTAAAACGTTAGGGTACTTATAGTTGTCTAAAATATATTCAAGTATTACGTAAATACTTCTCCCTCTCAATCAACATCATCGCCACGCCACGATTCTTGTGAAGGGTGCCTTAAAAACTAACAACAATGCCATTGCGCGCCACTATCCACTGGCAATTGTCCGCCATCATGCGAAATTGCCACGACTTAGGAAACAAAAAAATATGATGACATAGATAGATGATAGATAGACAAACGTATCCATCCTTAAGGAGCTTAGGATAACGAGGAGCCTCAACCATCTGTCTCAAAAGGATTCTTGAATACTACGGTCACATTGCCAGGAAGAGTGGCGACACCCTGGAAAGATTAATGGTGACTGGCAAGGTAGATGGAAGGAGACCTCGCGGACGAAGCCCGATACGTTGGTCCGATCAGGTCCGTACCAATCTTGATGCCGGTTTTTACGATGCTCTTCACGTCGCCGAAGATGGCGATGGCGCAATATCATCGGAGAAAAGATGATCCAGAGGGGTCATGACCCTCAGCAATGAGGAATACGACGCAAGGAGGAGGAAAAAAAAATTCCTCACCTTCACACCAGTGTGATAGGACAGTGTTAAGATTAGCTAGTCGTGGAAATTACCCCCTGTACACAATGGCGATGGCCTGTAGTGGGCCAGCATCAGCCATTGCCCTTTAGGTTTATTTTATCGTGTGGTTTAGTGACTAAACCGAATTGTCAGTTATTCAGGCCGCCCATAGGCCTCTGACGTGGCCTAACGACTGCTGCCGAGCTACAGCAACCGGGACCAACTGCTTAACGTGCTTTCCGAGGCACGGCGGGGCCAAAGATGAAAATGCCACCAGCGGTCACACATCCACGTCCTGACCTCGCCCAACGTTGCTTAACTTGTACGATCGTTTTCAACGTGTACTCGCAACTGGACTACGAGCCCCTCACTACTGCTACCTGGCGAGCTACTGCCGAGTACACGCACAGTTGATACATAACGCCTGAGTGTACCTGGTGAGTGCGGCGGCTGCGCAGGCGCCGCGGCGGGGATGGTGGTCGCACGCGCGCCCTGCTGCTGTATCCACTGCACCTTTGATACACAATAAATCCTTTTAGTTCCTACATTACACAGGGTGTCCCACGGATAGACGTTATACTGAAGACGTTGTCGGTTAAATATATGAATATCAAATCAACCCATTAAATGCTAAATATGGTTATCCGAAGTCTAACGGTTTCAGAGTTATTTCAGTTTTAGTGATTTTCGGGAAATGCAATGCAATGTTCATCTGTTAATATTATTTGGTATCAGGGTTGGTTCAAGCCACAGGAACACAGCGACCGTCACCGAGTTCTTATATGGAACCATATAAATAATGTATACCACCCGTCCTCGCTTCCAAGGTCAACGTCTATCAGGAATCGTATGATACACTTGGGCGAGCGAGTTCTTTATATATTTGGCATTAAACACCTAAAGGCTCGGCTTCTGCTGTGAATGAGTGCTTCACACTCGCAGAGGACATGGATGGGAGTTTCCTTTTATAGCATAGCATGTTGCAATTCTCTCGTGATTACTTTAAATGTTAAATTTATGTTTTTAATAATTTCCACTTGTTTTTTATAGATTTCTGTAAAAAAAAATGATGTCAGTGTCATGAGGAGGTGACATGGCCATGTGGCCATGTGTTACCTGTTGTTGTTGCGTGAGTCCTGGCGGCAGCTGGCTGCGTATGAACGTGACGCTCTGCGGCGCGCCGCCGGCCGCCGCGCCCGCGGACCCAACCACCGCGCCGGGCTGCTGCAATGCAAGAGTTACCTTGATATTATTTATTTTATTAATAGACTCGACAGTTCGTCATTTGCCAGTGTCATGTTACAGAAAATTCAATATATAATAGTCTTCTATCTTCTCCTCCAGAGGAGTCGCAGTAGCGTCTTCACCCTGGGTAGCCGCGTCTTCATGTCTTTATCCAGAGGTGTCTGTCTGGACGAAGTAGCTCGACAGTCATGTTCATTGTTCACTCTTAATCAAAACTTCAGATCTTGCTCAAACTATCCAATAAATTCACCATACTGTCATTCGCGAACATTTTCTGATTAATTTAACGTAATATTAAACACAAAACCAACCAACAACAAAAACAGCCACTGTAGTCATTAAAATAAAAATTATCAAATAATTTTGCAACCGTCGTCTCCTGCCATTTTCAAGAGAACCTACCTTGATATTAATTTAAGCTGATTTTCTAGAATTTCAATTTCATTATACCACATTAAAACTGACAGCTTGATTTAAACCAAGTTTATCCTTATTATTTCCATTTAATTCACATCAAAGAACATAGGCATTGGTTAAGTGACTGTAATGCTGTGACAATATTGTTTAAATAAATAAATAAAATGACCTATAGTCAGCTCGCCCGTAACATCTGTGTTAGGCCGTATCCCGTTTGTCCCACTGACTGACCTGTTGCGCCATGGCGGCTGCTCGCTGCAGAGACAGCTGGCGCCGCTTCTGCAGCTGCGCCACGAACATAGCGCGCTGCTGCGGGTCCATCTGCTGCAGCTGTGCGTGCGTCTGCGCGTCCAGGTGGATCAGCTGGCGACCGCCGCCGCCGGCAGTCCAAGACACCTGCAATTCGTCATCATTAGTCCACTGCTGGATGTAGGCAATAAGAAACAATTTTGCCACCTAAGCTACCATCGTTATTTGCCTATACCGAAGCCCAAATCAAGTGCCTTATTTTGTAAACAAAAAATAGTGACATTTTAAGCTTTTCTGTGATTATTGCAGTTATTTTCACTCAGAATTTGTATTACGCATTATCCATGCACAGTGAACAAAAAAAATGATGAAAAATTTCTTGCCACAGGCAGGACTTGAACCTGCGACTTTGTTATAATAATAATTCTTTATTGCAGGCATAAAAGAACCATAGAAACACAAGCGCAGGATTCGGCGCGGGAAGGGAATGGCTGACGCATTTCGATTCGAAACCAAGATAAAACTAATTTTAAACAAACCTAAGTCTCTGGGTTAGTGGAGTAACTAAGTGATAGATAAAATACCGGACTGCAATTGGACTTCAACATTGGCCACAATATAAGAAGATTAGACCATTTTGTGATTAATAAAAGGGTATTTATGGTAGTTTTTAGATAGCTTTGAAATTCCTTACCCTTTGTCCAACAGCAGGCTGCCCAATTTGCTGTCTCTGCTGCAAGTACTGCTGTTGCTGCCACGAGACGTTCTGCACGCCTTGCACGATCTGCTGCCCACCAGGCGACACGATCTGCTGCCCGCCTCCGTGCGTGATGATCTGCTGAATGCCGCCGGGTTGCGGAGATTGAGGCACCTGAGACAACACCTGCTGGCCCTGGCCAACTGTCTGCCCGATGATCTGCTGCCCAGACTGAGACACAATCTGCTGAGAAGACTGGGCGATCACCACTTGATGCTGTGGACCCTGCTGAGTAATCACATGCTGACCTCCTTGAGACAAAACTTGCTGGGTTCCTTGAGTTATAATCTGTTGACCACCTTGATTCACTATCTGACCCCCTTGGTGGATTATTTGACTTTGTGACACGATCTGTTGGCCTCCCTGAAGGGTAACCTGCTGATTACCATGAACTAGGATCTGCTGTTGTCCAGTATGCTGGTTTATCAGCACCTGTTGAGGGGCCTGGACAATTTGCTGGCCAGAACTGTTCAGCAACTGCTGCTTTTGGACCAGAATCTGATGGTGGGTTTGCCCTTGAGAATTAATCGACTGTTGGAGAATTTGTTGAGACTGTTGAATAGTGTGCTGAGGACTCAACTGTGGCTGCTGATTGTTGATCAAAGCTTGTTGCTGTGTTTGCATTATCTGCTGCTGAAGAATGACTTGATTCTGTGGCGCGCGCGATTGCACCAGTGGACTCCTAATGATCTGGTGCTGCCCTTGAACATTCTGTATCATTTGCACATTCTGCTGTCTCCAAGCCCCCTGGACCGGCACATTCCCGCTTTGCTGGCCCTGTATCCCCTGTTGGACCGATTGAATCTGCTGGCCAATTACATTTTGCTGGTCAGAATTCCCGACTAGTTGGCTCAGTTGCACTTGCTGCCCCGACTGAGACTGTGATGTGACTAGACCCTGCTGGTTCACCACTCCCATGTTTATATTCTGCTGCTGATTGGTTATAGACTGAACATTTTGCTGTTGTATCAGACCCTGGCCTTGAGACAATTGTTGGCCAGAACTTATCAATTGCTGACTGATAACTTGAGTCTGACCCAAACTTTGATTGAGTTTGGCTTGATTGAAATTTTGCAAGTTTTGAGTGGATTGTGCCAGTTGCTGAGCAATGTTCTGTACGGCTTGGGAAGCAGTCTGCTGACTGAGGCTCAAACTTTGTTTCATTGCCAGATTCTGTTGGTTTAGTTGTTGCTGTTGCAGATTGTTGGCACTCTGACTTAACATTTGGCTTATATTTTCGATCTGCTGCTGAGCCGAGGTCATAGATGTAGCTGGGGACTGGTTTATATTCTGATTTTGTTGATTGAAATGATGCTGATTGCCTTGTAGATGTTGCTGAATCTGACCTGACATATTTTGACTGATTTGAGAAACAGGTGTGTTGGGCTGGGTGAACTGCTGTTGCTTGTTCTGTTGGTGCAACATTTGCATGCGCAGTTGATGTTGCTGCAACAGCTTCTGTTGCTGTATCTGTATTGCGGACAGACCATGAGGCTGTTGTTGCTGCTGTTGAGCTTGACTGTATTGTGGTTGCTGAACATTGACTTGTTGATTCTGTACACTCATCCCCGCTTGCGACACTATAGTATTCTGCCCAAACTTCTGCAATAATTGTGGATTTGCTTGACTACTCTGCACCTGTAAATTTTGGGTGACAATTCCTTGTGGGATGGACTTGCTCATAATACCAGCTGTGGACATAGCAGTAGTCGTGTAGCCCATGGAACTCACTGCAGATGCAGGCACAGCACTCGCAGTAGATGGAGGGTGGTTCCAAGGCATTCTTTGCTTCAGTTTATCCAGTAATGCCTGTGTGCCATCGTCTTTACTCTCGGCCAAGTTCTGAGTAGGGACTTCATTCTTAGCAATACCTTCTTCAAAGTCGAATCCTGTTATAGCACTTATGCGATCCATTTTTGGTGGAGGCTGAGGTATGATCAGCAGCTTGGGGTGGAATACCTCAGTGACAGCTTGTATTCTCGCGCGCAGACTCTCCAGGACCCAATCAGGAGTTACGATCTTTATTTTGGAACTGGTTAGTGCAAGTGCTGCACTATATTTCTTACCAGCAGCTGAACCACAGATCAAATGAGTGCACCGAGAGTCTAAGTTCAGTTTTGCCTTCCCACCGTGGTACGTGATAAGAGCGAACAAGGTTTTGGCGTCGGCGGCGCTCACTTTGGATATGCAAGCTACAACATTGCAGAAAACTTTATTTCTATTAGGAGAGTAGGGCTTGGGATATGCCAACTTCTTGAGGCGAACACACGCGAGGACCCAGCTTTCGATCACAGCGGGGATTTGGTAGATGTCCTGGGCCTCCTCGAGGTCCGTGTCCGCGGCATTGTGTCCGCAAATTAGATGCGTGACATAGTCCGAGAAGTATTTAGTACTTTCCGCCCCGCCGGCCTGCAGTAAGTACATAATCTGCAACCAACGAAACACGTTACTTCGACTGGCGACATGTAAGTAATTTGAATAACAAAACAAAGAAACCAGAAAAAAATCACAAAAACAAACCCTGTCCGAGACATCGCCAGAGATGTAGTATTTGACATCCTTGAATATTGGCTCCTGTAAAGTCAACGATTCCAAATCGTCGGCAATCGTTACCATTTTCTACTTCACGTCGAGTTGATAATTATTTGATTCACGGTTTTATAACATTTTTATTGAATATTTCAACAAAACGCCGAAAAACTCAAACAACGACGTCCATTATTAATGTTACCAATTTGTTATTCGATAATCTACGAATAATATATAAATTAATAATTACAGACTTTTAGGAAATGTGAAAGAAATAAAAATTTGGGCCGAGGCGGGCGACAGGCGAGCTCTTCTTCATAATTTCGGATAACAACGATGATTGTTAATTAATTATTTTACGATAAAAGTAGTTTTGGGGCAAATCGCTTTACGGTTTTGTCTCAAGTAAAATACTATCTTTAGATTAATCTTTCAACTATGGCAACATCTCCGGTTATTGAACAACACTTCACACTACTTGATACTAGATGGCGACACTCGAATTTCAAAAATATATTAATTCCACTGCTCAACAATAGATGGCGATATACTTAATCTTAACATTTTGTTGGATGACTTTTGAATTAAATTTTATGACAACTTGTTTTGTATAAAAACTAGAATTTTTGTTTACGACTACTGCGACAATAAAACTCGTTTGGCGACAAATTAAATTATCTAAGTCCTGCTCAGTTATTTTCTTACACAACTCCTTTGCTCGAAAATCATGAAATGGGTGATAAAAAACATATTTTGTCACTCTTATGGACGGCGAGTTCTAGCAAGAACTTTAACAGTTTCAGTTTTAGTAGGTACACATTTTTAGGAATTCCCGTAGAGAGATGTCATCATCCTTGATGTCTTGGTCAAGAAACACATTATGCGGTTTGACCTGCCACTCCTGCCAGTGACATTGTACAGTCCAACTCAGAGAAAAGTAGGTAAGTGTATGCTTAAGGCCTCTATATGCTAGTAGTTTTGCATATAGAGGCCTCTATATGCTAATAGTTTTGCATATAGAGGTCATGCAGTGGTTTTCAGTCGCCCAGTGCATAGACCGCTGCGCCGCCCATTCGGTATTTAAATCTAAGATTTACAGAAATTCTGAATTTTCCTTTACGTTACGATGTTTACCTACCTTCACCCTTTTGAGAGCATGTTAATTACCTACGTAGGTTTTCTTTCGAAAGAACCGAGAGTAACTTTCATTGGTACATGGCTGACCGGGGATCGAACCTGGATCAGTGACCCACAACCACTACTTTTGTATAAAACTTTCTTGAAAATGAAGATTGAATGAAACTTTCTTTTTAAGTTTAAGGAATCAGGGTTTCCAACTAAGTATAATGGCTATCTGAACACGTTTCTGTGATTTAGACTGTCCCGCCCACTCGTCATTAATCACGATTCTCTCTCCACCAGTCAAGTTATGATTACTTATAATGCAGTTGACGAGTATAACGGGATCCTTTAGAATTGCGCTGGCTTTCTTTTTTCACGACCTCTTGGCATCTTGACACATTTGGTAGCAGCCAGCAATGGATCTTAATGTGACTTATGAACAAAAATCTATATTCTATATGATTCCCAAAATAACAAATTGAGAATGTTGTAATAAAAAATTAAATTCGTAACTTAATTGGTGTCTACAAACAAGGAGGCGAGAAAAGAACTGATCAAAAAAATGTTATTTAATAAATTATTAAGATACGAATCTCACGCAAGCCCTTCACTTCATAAAATTGTCTTAAGGCCGGGTATGGGGCAGTTTTTCAGTTTTTCGGTGAAGGCTAGAGCACTAACTACTAAAATTAAACGTCTGAAAAAAAATATGTAGCAATCTTGTGGTGTATATTTAGAGACTGATGAATACCGATACACGATTGGACAAACTTCGCTCGATAGAAAAAAATCGCGAACATAAATAATTCCATGTCTTTTAAAATGAAAATTATATCTAAACCGAAATAGTTAGTCATACAATATATATATCAAAATGTAGGGAACTATAAATACGAGAGCTTGTTTAAAAAAATCGGATTTTTGTTGGCGTATTTTTATTTCCCTGCCAAAATTCATAAAAATCCAAATATTGAGACGCTGCACCGTGCTTTTCACTCCGCCCCTGCGGGGAATATTAATCATCAACAAATTCATGTATTTTATTAAAAAATATTTTATTCTAGGTTAAATGGCCGTTAAGTAAGATACCTACTTCCTTCATGATACCTATCTAAAATCAAAGAAGATGCTTAGAACAAAAGTTGCTTGTTTGTCAAGGCGAATATCCTCTGTAAAAATAATAATTAGAATGGTAATTTACTCCCATAATAATTTAAATATGATGGGATTTCGTCCGATGATTCGTTCTATTCAAATTGACATAAACCCAAGACAAATTGCCTATTGCGTCATCGGCATACACCAAATACCACTGAGATGATATTAAAATATGTAAAATAAAACTAGTAAGTAATAAACAAACCACAATTAATAAAATACGACCCACAAGAATAAAACGCGAAAAGAAACGGACTGCCGTTTTGGCATATAGTTAGTTTGGCGTAGTTATTGATGTAAAATCTATGTTCATTGAGAAGTCAGTTTTGTAGATTGAGATTCTTTATTGCAAAATCATTACCTATAGAGGCAATAATATACAATTACTAGAATCACAATTGTGGCGGCTTATCACTGGAAGCGATCTCTGTCAGGGCTGCCTTTGGGTAGATAAATCAGCTGATGAATGGGTAGGTTAAGTACCCAGTTATACAAATGACCTCAAATGTTTTCAAATTTTACTTTACTGATTTCTAAAGAATCATTTACAGTCCCTTAGTATAGGTACAGATTTTTTTCAGTCGGTCGAGTAGTTTTTAGTTTTTGAGAAAATTTCGACCTTAATGACAACCAATCTTTTGCAGTTTTTTTTTATAGTGAGTGTTGACAGATTCGTCAGCATTTCATGCTATTTAAAATACAAATTTTATATGCCAATTTGTACATTTAAAATAAGTACTTACTGCGTAATAAATAAATTAGAACATTTTTGCTAAACATATTTGCTGTTATTCATAAAAATATTCAAACCTCACTTTTCTTCAATCGTGTTGCTATATCCCTTTCACACATCGTTAAAAAAGGTTAAGATAGAAAGGGACGGGGGCCTAAACGGTGACGTTTACGAATAACAGCCGTTAGAATTAAGTCACCCATAGTGTCTCGCTTCTCGGACAGGTAGTAAATTATTATTATTACATATATATAACTTATGAGTAGGTTTTGTAGGTGGTTTTATTATACATATACTTATTATATCTTTGCGACGATTAACGCCCAAGAACTGGTATTTCCAAAACGTGTTGTAATGCCGATTTTCCTGTATGTAAAGCGAAACTAATCGGATACATACAACACACGATCCTAGAGACCGAAAAGCTGCTGCTTCATACAAATTGTTATCGCTACACAATTTCATTTTGACAAATTGTGGAAACGATTATTTGCTACAATATTTTTACAAGTCTTAATAAATGGTAAAGATTGACATTAAGTTGGGTATATCATCCTTGTATCAAACACGTCCAGTAGGGTCGGCGCTGCGGCCACCACAGCCGAAAACCTCAAACGGCGCAAATATGCAGCTATCGGCGATAGCTACATGTTTGAGCCGTTTGGGGTGGAGACGCTGGGACCATGGGGACCGGGTGCACACCGCATCGCTAAAGATATATCGCGGCGCCTGGTCGAGGCGTCACGTGACCAAAAGGCGGGCAGCTACTTTGCCCAACGTATTAGCCTCGCGATACAGCGGGGCAACGCTGCCAGCCTTTTGGGCACGCTGCCTATAGTGGGGGACCTGGGGCAGGTTTTTTTTTATCTTTAATTTAATTTTTTATATATATGTATAGTAAGTTTGCGTTTTAGATAGATCTAGTTTAGATATAATTATTAAGTAGTTTGTTTAGTTTACATTTGAAATTAAATTCCTTGTATCAAAATGAATACTATTACGAATATATGATCTAATTTCGCAATCGGTCGGTACCCATATCTGCCAAAAGTTAAAGATTTACCTAATTGAAAATTTCAAAGACGAGCTTTACTTTAATGTTTTGTTTGTTTAGTGTACAACACAAATATATAAATAAAAATATAAGGGAAACAGATTGGCGCGCTTATCTCAACAGAGATTTATACCAGTAAACCGGCGAAAGAGAGCAGTGTCGGCAAATGATGTTCGAAAAAGAGGCATCTTTTTGCGGAACACGAAGCCAGTTTTGTTCATTGTTTGCTATACTAGGCGCTGTCTCTTGCTGTGCTAGGTTTCAAGCGTGTTGCGATTAATTTTTGTTTTGCAGGAGCACCAACAGCAACAGCAACAGCCTTAACTGTGGAATTTTATAAAAATATGTTAGAAAGACTAATTAATATGTAACAAAATACTTTATTGATTGTAAAAGAGGAATAACTAGATCCGGATTCATCAGGAAATTATTATTTCATCGAGTACGGTCGACAACAGAGAAAGGTGTACAGTTATTAAGATTGATATTGTACCAAAAAGTACTTAGATTTTTTTAAATGCTTTACTATTAGTCAGGCAGATAATTTCGTTAGGGTGTATTTGTAATACTTACTTAATTGTATTACAAAATAATATAAGTACTACTTTTAGGAAAATTACTTAGCCCTACTTATATAATCCGTAGAACGTGTCGAGTTTTAGATAGTTTCAATTTCACTTTGAATAAGTAATATTACAATTTTGTTACCGTTTTCACCAAGCTTGGTTTTAAGTTCAAGTCACGTCTGTGGGTGAGCATCTGCGAAAAAATTTGTATGCTTACAGTTTACCGCAACTAATCACATGGGTTCGAGATGTTGTATCGTACAGTCGACAACGAAAGTCGATAAACGGATGGATCTTTAGGCGTTGAAACCTAAAAGAAATAGAAATTAAACGTGTTCACTGTTGTTTTAAAATTAATAATATTTTCGAAGTTATTTCACACAAACATTAACTGACAACTCATTTTTACTCTCTGTGACATTTGACAATAGAACTTGGAACTTTTCAAAATGGTTTTCTTTTTCATCGGCACCGTGGAGGCTCTACTCCTACATCATCCCCTTTTCAAGTAATGATCCGTACACGACGTTGTCGAGGATCATTCGGGTTGCGTTGATGATTGGCAGTTGTAGGCGGTTGGCCGACATCCGATGCAACTTCTTCAGACATTGTAAATGCTGGCTTCAGTCGGTCAATGGAGATGTTCACTTCTTTAGCCTTTATTCTTATTGTAAAATATTTATCTTCCCTTTTAATAACTTCAAATGGACCTTCATAAGCAGGTTCCAATGGCTTCTTAACTCTGTCTACTCTCACAAAGACATGTGTGCATGAAGACAGGCATTTATGTATGAAAATTTTCTTTGTTGATTTGTGAGAAGTTGGAATGGGCTTTAAATTCTCCATTTGCTTTTGCAAATCTTTCACAAAATTTTCAGTGATGTTTTCAGTTGATGGTTTGTCGAAAAATTCTCCTGGAATTCGGATTGTTTTGCCATAGACCATTTGTGATATTGAATGATTGGTATCTTCTCTCATGGCTGCACGCATTCCCAATAAAATCGTTGGTACGGCATCAGTCCATTTACGAGTATTGTAACATTTGATTGCAGCTTTTAATGTTCTGTGCAATCGTTCAATCTTGCCATTACTTTGAGGATGATATGCTGTAGTATGTTGAATCTTAATTCCACAAATGATTGATAACTTTTTAAAAAGTTCTGAGGTAAATTGAGTACCACGGTCAGTAATTAAGGTATGAGGTACACCGAATCTTGTAATCCAATTGTTGTAGAATGCTTTTGCAACAGTTTCTGCACTTATATTTGGGATTGGTATTACTTCCATCCAATTTGTATATCTGTCGATAAATGTTAGACAATAGGTCATTTCTTCCGATGGAGGAAAAGGACCAATTAAATCTATGTGCACAATGCTGAATCTGTCATCTGGTTGTTTGTATTCAGACAATTCTGATTTTGTATGTTTGTTTATTTTGTTGCGTTGACATTCCAGACAAGTTTTTGACCATAGTGATGTATCTCTTTTGATGTTTTTCCAAATGAATCTGTTTGTGATCTCTTTAACGCTTGTTTTGACACCAGGATGATGAATATTGTGAATGCGATAGAATATCATTTTTCGAAATTTTGAAGGTATGTAAGGTCGAATATTCTCCGTTGATGTATCACACCAAAGGTTTTTACCGGAAGGTAATAAATATTTCTTCAGCTTGAGTGAACTGTTCGTAATTAGTGATTTCAGTTCATCATCTTCATTTTGTTCTGAGGCAATCTCGTCATAATTGATAAAATCAACTTGTTCGATACGTGATAAGGTATCGGCAACAATATTGTCTTTTCCTCTGATATGCTGAATGTTAGTTGTAAATTGTGAGATATATTGTAGATGTCTTTGTTGTCTTGGAGATGCTTTTTCGTTCTTCTGTTGGAATGAGAACATGAGTGGTTTATGATCTGTGAATATAGTGAAATCTCTTCCTTCAAGAAAATGCTTGAAATGCTTTATTGATAAATATATGCTCAAGAGTTCGCGGTCGTAAGCGCTGTAAACTTTTTGTGCATCATTTAATTTTTTCGAGAAGAATGCAATCGGATTCCATGAATCATTTTCATATTGTTGTAATACTGATCCAATAGCGTTATTTGATGCATCTGTGAATAAAGCTATTTGTTTATCTGAATTGGGAAATGTGAGCAATGCTGCATTTGCTAAATCTTCTTTGCATTTGTTGAACATTTCAATTGCTTTATCTGTCCAGTTGACTTTTCGTTTGTCTTTCTTTTTAGCACCTTTTAGATAATCATGGAGAATGGCTTGGGTTGTAGCTGCGTTTTTAATATGTCGTCTGTAAAAATTGACAAGACCCAGGAAGGTTCGTAGATCTTGCAATGTTTCAGGTAATTTGTAGTCTAAAATAGCTTGAACTTTTTGTTGAAGGGGTTTAGAACCACTTGGAGTAATAAGGTAACCAAGAAATTCGACTTGATTTACGCCAAAGGTTGATTTTGCCAAGTTAATTCTTAGTCCATATTTATCAAGACGTTCAAATAGTGTCTGTAAATCTTTCTCGTGGCTTTCTTCATCGATAGATGCCACTAAAATGTCATCTATGTAAGGAAATACAAAATTTAAGCCTTGTACGACTTCATTGATAAATCTTTGAAAGGTTGAAGGTGCATTTCGTAAGCCAAAACTCATAACATTAAATTCGTATAGACCAAATGGAGTAATTATTGCTGTTTTTTGTTTGTCTTCATCGGCCATAGGAATCTGATAATATGCTTTGATTAAATCGATTTTTGAAAATATTTTCTTGTCTTTTAATATAAATTGAGCATCTTCCATGCGTGGTAGAGGGTATCGATCTGGTATGCTTCGTTCGTTTAATCTGCGATAGTCTCCACAAGGACGCCATGTTCCGTCTTTCTTGTTAACCATGTGCAATGGACTTGCCCATTGAGATTTAGATGGTTGTATGATACCGTTGTCTATCATAAATTGAAATTCTTCCTTTGCAGTTTCTAGCTTTTTACCATCAAGTTGTCTAGCTCGTGAATGTACTGGATCACCGGTTGTTTGGATATGATGTCTTGTATCATGCTTCACTTTGCCAAGAAGAAAGTTTGGTTTAGTGATATCAGGATATGGAGCTAGTAGTTTATGATATCTGGATGCTTCGTTTTTCGAGTTAATAATCTCATTTACTTCGATAGATGCTACATCGCCTGTAGTACTAAGCTGAGTAACACCGTCGATAAGCTTTTTGTCATGTAAATTGATTGTAAGATTGAAATGTTGTAGAAAATCAGCGCCAAGTATGCCTCTTGTGACTTTTGCAACGATGAATGGCCATGTAAATTTACGTCTGAGACCTAGATCTAAAGTAAGTAACTTTATGCCATAAGTTTCAATTTCTGTATTGTTAGCTGCATATAATTTGTATGGGCTTTCTGATTTTGTACATTTGACAGCAGGGATTATTGATACGTCTGCGCCACTGTCGACTAAAAATGGCAGACCAGTGAATTTGTCTTTGACGAATAGTCGTGATCTGCGGCATGGTAAAATGTTTGGGGCAGTCGAATGAGCCGCTAGTTCGTCTGCCGGCTGGAGTTTTCCGATTTGCCATAATTGCAAGGTTGTTGGCATTTATTAGGCTTACAATTCTTGCCAAATCTGTAGTGATAATAACAAAATTTGCCTTTTGGGTTAAAACGGCTGCGACTGCGCGAACGACTACGTGATCTTGACTGCGTTCGGTAATTTTGAGAGCGATCAAATGTTAATGCATCTAATTTCTTTTCGAGCGCATCAATTTTAGCATAAAGGTCAGTGCTACTTGATTTGGAAGACGTCGGTTGTGAATCAGCTGCGTAAATAGATGCTGTATTTGGTGATATTTCGACGATCTTATCAGCCATTAATGCTAATTTATCTAAAGTTTCATCACTAACCACCAATATATTTTTAATTTGGTCAGGCATCTTATCTAGCCATATAGTTTTAAGAGCTTTGTCCGAAATTTCTTTATCTGCTAGACCTTGTAGACGTCGCAAGAACTGGCTTGGTTTGGAGTCGCCTAATTCGATCTGCGTAAGAAGTCTTTTAATTTTCTTATCTTCGCTTTCTTTGAAAATGTCAAGTAAACGTTTTTTAGCTTCAGAGTATTTGGTTGAACTCGCTGATGTTATAATATCGTAAAGGTTTTCTACAATAGAAGGGTCTAATTGTGCAAGAATGTGGTTAAATTTGGTTTCTTCGGTAGTAACTCGATTAATTTTGAATTGAGCTTCTACCTGGTAGAACCAAATGTCGGGTCTTTCCTTTAAAAATGTCGGGATTTTAATTGCACAAGATGCCACTTCTAGATTTTGGATGGGTTCGTCTGTCTCTTCCATTTTCTATATTGAGCGTAGTTGGTAGGCTCGTCTAGTAATATTTTATTTATATCTTTGGATAAATTTTGAAATTGAAAAATGTTCGAAACTAAATATTTGAAAATATTTTTTGCGGAAATCTTCGAAATTATATGTGGACACAAGGGGTCACCAGTTTTAGGCGTTGAAACCTAAAAGAAATAGAAATTAAACGTGTTCACTGTTGTTTTAAAATTAATAATATTTTCGAAGTTATTTCACACAAACATTAACTGACAACTCATTTTTACTCTCTGTGACATTTGACAATAGAACTTGGAACTTTTCAAAATGGTTTTCTTTTTCATCGGCACCGTGGAGGCTCTACTCCTACAGATCCCTACAAAATACTGGACACCTATCACTTTGGAGGACAGACTCCTAATTCCGCTAAATATTTTGATCGAACAGGGTCGAATCATTACGTAACCAGTACCTACTTAAACTGTCCTGTATCTTAGAGGAATTGGGAGGCAGAACCCCGCCGCGCCGGCGAAATTTTTTCCTTCATGATCATCATTCTATATCCATGTCCCACTGTTGGGACACAGGCTTTCATTCACGGCCTTTATGTTCGGACCATATCCACTATCCACCACACGGGATACCGGATTGGTACGATTTTTTTTCTTAGACATAATGTTACGTTTCCTCGCGATGTTTTCCACTGTTAGAGCAATCAGTAGGTAGGTAAATGTCCGTACATTTTCCTTATAGGTAACGGTAGAGATGTTACACTAGGTACCTAAGTCTTGGTCCTTTTACTCCATCCTCCATAGCGGAAACCCCAACCCTGTCTATGCATATATTCAATAGATATACTTATTAGAATAATTAAAATAACGCATCGCGTGACCAAAAGGCTGGCACGTACTTCGCCCATGCGCGTTAGCCTCGCTATACAGCGGGGCAACGCGGCCAGCCTTTTGGGCACTCTGCCAATAGTGGGGGACCTAGGACAAGTTTTTATATATATTTGTATTTGTACATATAGTTTTAGTTAATTGGAATTTAATTTAATTAAAGGCTTATAAATAAAGGCACATAAAAAAAATAACATGTTATATATTTCTATATAGTGAATAAATAAATAAATTAAAAAGTCTTGGGCCTTGGAACTTTATGAAGTAAATGCAATTTGTTTTAGTCGACATTTCGTATAGATTTCGTATTTATAAGCATTAAATAAGTGGCTTTGTGAGTTTTGTGATCGACTGTACAGATGTGACTCAAACACGTAAAACAACTTTGGCCAGACTGAGGAGTTCATCCATCAGCAGTCATTTAATGTCCTGCGGCATGCCAACACGCCATGCCAAACACTTAGCTAAAACAAAATGATTGTGCCGTACTAATTTTAAAACAACAAAATGATTTATAAAACGAAAACTTTATTATGAAAGTACGTGTAGTTTAGACAATGGAAACTTTAATAATATTTAGTATTGTTCTAGGATTGTTTAGGTCAGTGATTGGTCAGTATTATAATTCTGTACAGTCGCCGTGTCCGGATATTTTTGATTACAAAAGTGATGGTGGCGGGATATACGGGGTGATACATTTGAGGCCGAATGGGAGAGTGTCTTCTGTGCAGCTGAGGATTAACTTCACGATCGCTGGTCGGTTGCCTTCGGTGAGTATTTATAGAGATCTGTTCACCATCTATTCCGCACCATTTTTATTGAACCAATAAATCTTTATTGAATCTAGAAATTTCTGATCTCATTTTAGGAGATTTTTGTCATCTGCTTAGGTAGGGTATCTACAGTAGGTATCTATATAGAGTTTTATCAAATTTGATTTTAAGGTAGGTACGGTGGAACACAGAGATAGGTGTACAGGAGAGTTTTTAGGGTTGAGATTTTCTCAAAACTACCTGACCTATTGCAAAAATTCTTTCACTGTTTGATAGATAAAAGTTAACACTATGTAATTGTAAAAGAATTATTAAATTCGGCCCAGTGGTTTTTGAGAAACTCTCAACCTTATTGAGGGCCCCTGTATACTTATCTCTGTCTTCGACTGTACCTACATACATAATTAATAATTATATGGGTGAGATTAGGAGGATACCAAGAGATAATGGCGTCATTTACAAACAAACGACCAACAAAGTTTTTGGTTGATTAAATCACTTTTCGGTCGTTTAGAGATTCCAAGTGCCCGTTTAACGTGCTTAAATAGTCACTTTCAGACGTTGTTACAAATCGTTCAAAGTTAGTAAGGGACCGATGGCTTAAACCGTGGAATAACCTTTAAGCCATATTTATGACTAACAGCGTCAATAATTACAGAAAAAAAACTTTCTTCTTTTTTGAAATTGCATATTTCGAAATTGGACGTCTCGAAACTCGAATGTTGTAATGCGGTTATTCCAGTTTGTAACATAAAACACATTTATTATTTCTTGAGGTAGAGGTAGAAAGTGATAAAGACAGTTTTTCATAGGGACTTTATCCAGAGACCATACTTTCTAAGACCGTTTCGAGTTTGTGTAATAAATTACACATCAACGTATTCAAAATACTTTTTGAACATAAGTAAGTTAACGCCTAACTTAGATTAATAAGGTTAGGTAACAATTTATAAGGACTCCTGCTTATGTATGCCAAAGACAATGAATGTAACATTTAATTACATAAATATTTATTATCATTAGACGACAAATGCCCAATAATTTGTTGGTAAGTAAGGGATACACCTGTATGCGTATAAGAAGAAGAGCCTCCATGTAGGTACAGTACATTCACGTTAACGTACGTTTAAATTCAACTTGCGAATCCAGAATCCTTTTAACCGGTTTTAAAAAAGAAGTTTTTCAGTCATCGAGGTCATAACAAACAAAACAGACAAACGTACATAATAGACTCAAGGAAATAATATTATAACGACGTCCCGTCTTCGTAAAGTGAATTATATTTTTTGTGTAATTTCCGTTCATATGGGCTTAGGTAAATTCCCTAGCTAGGAAGTAGATGTTAGTGACTTGATTTAGTTTGGGTATTTTTTATGGTCAATCTCATTGATATCTTTATGACACAGAAATGTTCGCAAACCTCTGCTAAGCAGAAGGCAAATAAATAAAGATGGTTTACTATATGATATAGGTACCTATCTATGAGTATGACGTAGTAGCATCTTGAACGTAATTTCATTCATATCGCGGAGACGCAGATCATTTGCAATTCAAGTTTGACAAATGTAAATCGAATCTAGATCTTGTAACGCGTAAAAACTAAAGAATTAGTCAGAACATAATAAGGTTACATATTCATAAGAATGTAAACTGGAATAAGTTATTTAAAATGTTAATATTAAAGGCAAAATATGTAACATAGTAATTTAATTACGTGTACTTAAGGCATTACTCAGCATCTTATTCAAATAAGATGCGCCTTACTCAAGTAAGGTGCATCATTCCAACCGCAATTATTTAACTCATACCTACATAAGTATTTGCTGAAGACCTAAGGATTTTCCGCTTTTACTCAGGGACTGCCGTTAGGCATATTTTCCAATCTTTATAATATATTTTAAAGTAAGTACTTAGCCTATACTTTCAAAAGTATAATAGATTGGAGAGTATTTGTGGGTACTGTGGTTTGGTCTTCCGATACTGAGGCCTCCATCCAAGATCGGTTTTCGAGACCTTTAAGTATACCTACCTACATTTAAGTATCAATTGTTCCTAAACCGGTGAAAATCATGAGGAAACCCGCACATACGGATTATTCTTGTGTGTGTGAAATATGGTAGAGCTTGGCACAGTGGATCCTATTACAATCGAAAAAAATCCAAATAGAATTAATGGCTAGTCTGCAAGGGGTGCCCGAGGTACCTTCGTTCAGGTTGTTAGTATAGTTCTGGGGCCTTGAAAAAAAAAGTAGGGCATAGTACAGTTTAACACAGAGAAAGTTAAATTGTACAGGATACTTTTTAACGTAGATATTTTCTCAAAAATTACCTACTTCACTGGTTAAAAAAATCTTTACGAAGTAGTAAAATAACTTTTTTAATCGGTCAAGTAGTACTTAGTAGGTATTCGTGTGTACCATACAATGCCTATACCATACGATCTTTTATACTTTCTTCCAAGGAAATACTTAAATGGAAAAATTCAATAAGAATTGAAAGATTCAATAAGAGATTCGTCTGAAGTAGCTTGGACTTGTTATTTTGCAGAACTACGTGGGCCGCGTGGAGCCGGTGGGCAGCAGTGCCCATCTCCTCCAGGGCTACAACAATGGGGTCCCCATCGAGTACCAAGTGCACTTCCCCGTGACGTCACCTCTTCCGCGACTGACGGCCCTCACTGTGAACGACAACGTCCTCTGCTACGGACCGGGAGGTGAGAAGGCACATTTGATGACCCGTTCGTACGTAAGAGGGGTGAGATATCGTAGCGACTCTACAAGATGGGACTATTGAGTTGTGTATCAGCATATCTAATGATGCCTGGGATTTTTTTTACATCTATACCTAATCAAAACACAAAGGTGTATAATTGTGATAATAGTAAGGTAGATAACCATTTAATCTAAAATCTGTTCTCAGGTACCTACATCTGATACTTTATTCTTCCTGCGCAAGAGTACGTACAACTTTCACATTTTCGTGAAAAAGTCGCTTTCCATATTGCATGAGTTGCATATGTAAAATATAGTCTGTAGTCTCATATTTATTATAGTGTAAGGACAGGTGGACCTTTGCCCCACCTACAAAACTACGTGACCATTTAAGCTGTACCTATCATTTTGTTGGGGACTTTTTCATATGGCATAATCATAATCAGTATCATTTGCTACTACTCTCGCAACTCCTATAAAAGAATAACAAAAACAATGAATAAATCGCTTCGATTTCTTACTATTTTCTGAATTCTTAATAAAGCTGTTTTTTTTTTCAAATCGCAACTTGTACAATACTTTATTTTAAACCAATAATTTTAATAAAAAACGGAGATATTTTTACATTAATTCAGTTATATTGTACAACTTGCGGTTGATGATGGGGCAGAATTGTGCCGCACCAGTATTTTGTTTGTTTTTGATTCACACTTTTATATGTATTTTTTTTATGCAATAAATAATATTTGATTTGATATCACGTTCCCTCGGACAGCAGATTGTCAGCGTCACATCCCTTTGCCTATGGAGTGTTGGGTAAAAGATAGGCGATGGACTTTCTATCTGCATAACTTTCACTTCTCACACATCCGTCAATCTCTTCAAGCCTTGCTTGTTGGTTTTTAGTATAGACCTGCTCGGCCCATGTTTTACGTATGCTCAGGTTTTCCCGTCAACGGGAAATAACCGCAGAGTAGGTAGAAAGGTGGGCGTGTAAAAAGTATAGTCATCGCGATGTGTCTACACAAAAGCACTTTTGTTTGCATTCTTGAACATATTCTGATGCATGTACATAACTCTGGTTTGGTTGACGGAGGAAAATAAATTATATTTATAGCCTTCTTTTGGGAGACCGGGTTATCATTACTTAGGTACCGTTACCCATTAAAATACCCTTGGTGGTTGACCTTGGGGATATCCACCGGTGTGGGTGACCTTTTTGGCAAACACTTACTTATCCGAGGTCTATCTCAAGAGGTTTATACTCCATCCAATCTACTTCATGGTTCCGCCTCTAGGACCATCTATTAGATTACTTACTTTTCTACTCTCGGCAATTTATCAATAATAACATAAGTATTTTTAGTTGTCAACCGACAAGTTTAGATAAAAGTTGATACCGGTACGTTGTAAGCTTTACAAAACATAACAAAAGGTTGCCTTTTTCAAGTTTAATAAACCCGTCTCTGACCTACTAAAGATAAGGTCAAAGATTAACTCACGCCTTAAAAAACCCAAGGTCCTATATACTTACGTTAGGGAAACCCCTTTAGGTACTCGACACAATCATGACTAAAAGATGTAATCTCCGTTTCAGATATAGCAGGGCCCAACCAATATGTCACCACAACTAGTCTCCAGCATACGCTGTTCCTCAAAGGCCATGGTCATACGATGCCTTCGTACTTCAATGATTATGACTCCAGACCGCAGTCAAAGCCTGACACAGACTCGCTGGTGGAATTCTTCGGTCCACTGCCGAATGACGCTCAAGTGTTCGCGTACAACGAAGACGGGGAAAGAATCAATTCTTGGAATTCTAGTGAGTTGATTGTTGGAATAATTCGCTTGGCATATACCTATATGTCCCGTTGTTGATGTGCATCATTTTATTTCCTGGGCCTGAAGAATTTACTTCAGACGCCGTATTTTGGATACTTGATTTATTTAAATACAAATCTAAACCTAAACTCATACATCTAGGCTAGGTACATCACGCAAGAGGGACCCGATTCAATTTGGAATCGACACAATTGATCCACAAAGATATGTTTGGTTGTGTTATGGTCATTATGGTTAAAACCTAAGCGGCAGTAGCATTGATCAAGTATTTAGCAGGATCAAAATCACGGTCTAACGACCTATTTCGAACAAATAGCTATTAAAGGACTGGGTTTCTGACGGTACCTACACCGTCGTACGTACTCGCAGTTTTTTCTTTGAGTAAGAGTGTTTGTAGGTATGTTTTAGTAGGTAGCTACCTACTATCCTAACATAATAATTGTCTCCTTCTCCGCAGTAAATAACAACCCGTATTTCGTAGACAACTCGCGCCCCCAGTACGAGGTGCCTGCCACGCGGCCACCCCGACCGGAGACACAGTACTACCCTGAGGTTACCCAACCGCCTCCGCCGCCCCCGCCACCTACGCATCCGCCACGACCGGAGCCGTTTATGTGAGTAGCAGTTGCAAGTTGACATAAGTACTTAGCTCATATGATGGATAAGCTGAAGTGGCAACAGAGTGAAGGGGTAACAGACAGACGGACAACAAAGTGATCCTATAAGATTTCATTTTTTCTAAAAACAACAACAACATATGGGGCGTGAACACGAACGGGTACCTAAACGTGGGACGCCTGGTTACCAGGCAGGACAGATCTACGCAAGCTGGCTGGCAGGTACTGGCTGAAAAAAATAGAAGCCTACGTCCTGGCAATTAGTGGACTCATCCAGGATGTCAACATATGACTCTGCTCTGTCTTATCAACTATATAACTCGTATCCATAAACGTGATTTGATGTTATTTCACCGTTTAAGTCATCTGTCCCTTTCTACCTTTGTAACGAAGTATGAAAGTGACAAGAACACGGTTTAAAAGAAGTGAGGTTTTACTAGATTTATGTATAAACGTGCCGGTTTCTAGAATGCCGTTGTAACAGTGTCTTAGCATCAGCGTTGCGTTACGTTAATAAAAATGTAGAGAATCTTCTGTCTGATGGTCCTATAAAGGGTGATTTGACTACGTTTTCAAAGTATTTTCACATCACAGAAATACATAGCAACTTGTGTGTTATGTAAGTAGGTATGACTAAGTACTTTGATAAAACCTGGATCGGAACTTGCGCTAATGCAATTATTATTGGCCATAAGGAAAATTGTAAATGTAACAATGATGATTAATGGATATTTTCTGGGACTCGTGCCGCTACATATCATATCGCACATAAAAAGCACATCCGTCTTTGATAGGTTTTTTGATTAAACATTTCAATCAATCATTCCGTTGGTTAGTGTATATGACAGCCCGTGATTTGGTGATTAGGAGGAACCATCCTTATGTGAATTTACGATTAAATTGATTTGACCTCCCATACCAAAAGGCTAGACATCCAAAGAATTTATTTTTTGAAATGAATTTGGGATCGCACAAGTCGTTGAAGGAAAACGACTTGAATAAACCCAGAGAATCGGGAATCAACCGTGTGAGATCATCACTTCAGCTGAAACCACGTAATCTGTTACAAATACGACCCATATTTAGCTGCTAGAACAGAACTTGTGAGGACCACGTCTTGCATCGTTCTGACATGGAAGATATAGATTACTGAGTCTTTTTATCGTTTATTATGCCGGCTCTATTCGATCGACAAACAGTCCAACTGTTCGTCCAGCCTTCCACTTGATCTGAGTCCAACAGTCCAATACGTCCCAACTTGAGACAGACTGTAGTGTTGGTCTACTAATGGATGCATTAAAAGCGAAAGTATTGCAGTAATATCACATCGCGCCCGTTTGTCAAAATGAAAGCCCCCCCAGCAAGCCCTTCCCATTTCAATGGTCCATTACTCCGTTGCTGTGACCATAATTTTTATGTTACCAATGAAAGCCAGTAATGGACTAAGTATAGAAATAGGAATGGGTTTGCTGTCACTGTCAGTTCCACAATTAGACCACAGATCTATCCAATAGTAGCTGTCCAATTTTCAGACCACCAAGCCCACCTCGGTCACCCGAGCCGGCGCCAGCTCCTGTCCCAACCCAGACCTCGTTCCAATGCGGCGTGATAGCGGGAGGCAACGAGAGGCAGCCGCTCATCTATAACGGACAGAGCTACCCGAGAGGCGACTGGCCCTGGCTTGTAGCCATTTACAAGAGGAAGGACGGCAGCTTGACATTCATTTGCTCTGGGACTTTGGTGTCGGATCGGCATGTTGTTACAGGTAAGCTAAGGTACGGTGGAACACAGAGAAAGGTGTACAGGAGAGTTTTTAAGGTTGAGATTTTCTCAAATACTACTTGACCTATTGCAAAAACTATTTTACTGTCTGATAGATAAAAGTTAAAACTATGTAACTGTAAAAGAATTATTAAATTCGGTTCAGTAGTTTTTGAGAAAATCTCAACCTTATTGAGGCCCCCTGTATACTTATCTCTGTCTTCGACTGTACCTACACCATGTTACAAAAACTTTTAATCCAATAGGGTGTATAACGTAGACAGATTATAGGCTTCTCTATCTACGGTGTATAATATATCTATTCATTCTGCCGAAATCAAATCTAAAAGGAAATCCAAAGAAGTAAGTATGCCGCGCCGTTCCTATCATACCAAGAAGAAGATATGTTTTTCTTTTCACGAAGAAGCTCCTAATCCTATCTAGGCATATAAACTCCTTTGATAAATGGCAACTAAACATAAAAAAAATATTTTAAAATGCCATTTATGAAATAAAAAATAACAAGTTTAATTTTTCTCTAATGACTTAATGGCAATTTATTCAAATTTTTTCGACAAAAACGGCCAGCTTTTGCAAACTATAAACTTTTTGTTCAAAACACGTGTTATTTTATTTAATTTTTTATGATTTAGAATGTGCCGATTTTATGTTCTTTCTTGCCACTGTTCACAAATCCGAGCTTTTATTTAAAATTTGTATTTTAATAATTAGGTAATGAATTAATGATTGATGATTTGTATGTTATACCTCTGTCTGTCGGGTTCGTTCACAGCTGCCCACTGCATGCAGCAAAAGAACACATACTCCTCAAAGAAGGACATTGTGGTGAAAGTGGGTGTGTACAACCTGGAGGACTGGGGGGACGACATCACCGTCACCAGAACACTGGCCTCGGCCACCATACACGAGTCATACAACGCCACGTCTCTTGCAAGTAAGTATTTTTGTCTGAGTGCTGATAGGAGGATAGTTTAGGTAATGTTTTTTGCATGATGAATTTTTATGTATGTATGTCGATAGGTTCGTCTTAATCATGCCACCGCCGGCATTTTTTTTTCTAATATTTAGTTGTAGGTACTTGGACAAAATAAAACTGGCATTGAAATCTATACCTACCTATTTTTGGTAATAATAAATCTACCAACCATGAATAGGCTGTATGGTCTCTGTTCCTTGCCTACCTTAAAAACAACAACAATAAAAATGGAACTTTCTTTTCGCGGCTACTTTTGTTGTTTCAAGGTATTCATCAAAGTATTCAATTTAATTTTGGTAGACCAATTTCAACCGTTTATAAAAAGTCGCTATGCTGTTTCTTTGTACAGATGATATCTTGGTGCTGACGTTCGAAAGGCGAGTCGAGTTCAATACGAACATCAGATCTGCGTGCCTCTGGACTGGGAATCCTGATCTCAGCAGAATCGTTGGAGCATCTGGAGTGGTTAGTATTTTTTTTTTGGTCGTTTTTCGGTATTTAATGCACTTCAGTTTTAGTTTTGTAGTTTTTCGGTATTCAGTGCAACGCGGATAACCGCGACGGACGGTAAGATGTAGTAATTAGTAGTCTTGAAACGGTAAAACTTAATAATACTTAATTATTTATTTTGTCATTGTAGCTGTTTGTTTTCAGAATAAAATAAAATAAATATATTAAAATTACTTAAGTACTTAATACATTTATCAGGAGTCTTAAGTAAAATCAGCGCGAACGAAATTTATGTACCTACTAATTTACGGCAATAATCTGACGTTGACAGAACTCGAGCGTCCATCCGCGTCGCACTGAAGCAGCCCTAACTTTAGTTAAACTATTGTACGTTCTTCTGCCTGCCCTAGAGTCTAAGCTAGTCTCTAGGCTAAGCCGGCCTTACTAAGGTTTCGTGACGTTTTCCCTGTGTCCAGGTGGCTGGTTGGGGTCGCAGTGAGCTGGGCCCCGCCGGGCGCGGGGAGCCGCGCGTCGTGCGTATGCCTGTAGTCAGCACAGCCGTGTGTAGAGCCAGCAGGCCGGACTTCCACAAATTGACTTCCACTAATACGCTGTGCGCTGGTGAGTTTAAAAATAAAAATATACTTAATTATTGTCACATTACATTTTTGCACTTTCGAGTAACTTTAAACTAGAGATATCGCCTAATAATAACCCCGACTTGCAATAAAAAATAACCTTAGAGTAAGATATCTACTTAATCCGAGCAAAATGTACGGAATTTTAAGGGTTAACCCAGGGTTGTAAAGATATAGGAGATTTAGTTGGTGCGAGTCCAACATAATCACCCGTTCCCCCGGACGGGTGGTATACATTATGTATTTCTCCTGGGGCAACAACAAAAAAAGAAATTGATGAAAACGGATCACGGTATCATTGGGTACAAACTGCCGTGATCCGTTATCAATTCAATAATATGCTCCCGAGATCCGTGGAGAACTGGAGACAGACCAATGATGACAGTAAGTAATGATGTGGTTTTGTTACCAGGTGATCGCAACGGCGCTGGTCCATGCCTTGGGGACTCTGGCGGTGGACTGTACATACTCGAAGGCGGTCGCTGGCAGCTCCGGGGCGTCGTGTCGCTGTCTCTGCGGCCAGATAGCGGAGACAGTACGTGCAACCTCAACGAGTACATTGTATTCACCGACTCGGCGCAGTATTCACGCTGGATACAGCGCGTTATGGCCTATTAGTTAGAAGCGTAAAGCCAGTGACCACTAAGAAGTCTACTGGTTAGGTAGGATACTGTTTTATATGTTAGATTCTGTAAATAAATGCAAATTGATACAACATGCGATTTTTATTTCTACAAAATCATTTTATTATTGACGTAAGGCTGTATGTTCCATAAAATACATTTGCTATTACAATGCAATGCAAGCAACCTGTCATCTGTCAAATATGACTTTTGTTTGTTTTGATTTTGCGAGACCGTTTCGCGCGCTATGTTCTAATTTTCTAAAAATACCAGAAAATAACTGTTTTTATGTGATAAATATAGTCGAAAAATGACTTGGAATAAAATATTATGCAACCACCGAGAGCTGCAGTTAATTGGAACTCTAAATGGAGGTCAAAGTTTCAGGTAAATACAATTTATGTAAATTCAACTTTCGCACTGTCTTTAACATTAAACTATGGACAGAATATTGAAATTCTAACCGAAATAATGAGTTAAAATTCGATCAGTCGGTAAGCGGCCGCAAGAAAGTTGTTTTATTAAATCCTATCAATTCAAAATGTGGCCGTTTTCTGCTGGTACTGGTACCTAACCTACTAGTTACTGGTACTTATTACCGGTTGGGTGTCGTTAAGGGAAACTAATGGAAATTCATAGACCAGTAGGGCGCGGATTACGGTTAGGTTATTTTTTCTTTGCCCCCGCCTTATCCAAACTGACCAGATCCCACACAGAAGTCTCAAAAGTACATAATTAAGGCTAAATTGAACCCTTTTAGATGGACCCACAACACAGACACTGATGAATGGACAGGCATATTTTGTAAAACCTTATGGAAATTGCAACAAAAAGATGACTGCTTACAATATCAAGTTCTTGGCTCTCTTCTGCAATCCACATCCAAAACAAAACGCAACCCAAAAGCCACAAACGGAGTTGATGAAGGCATTTTTAAGAAGTTACTCGAGGATTATTTCCGTCTTGAAGTGAATCTGGGAGAGCATTACAAAGAATGGTCCAAAAAAGATGAGTTGTTCCAGTCAGCGTGCCAACAGTTCTATGGAATTAGGATGCTGAGTCAAGAACCAGTGGAGAATCTATTTTCTTTTATTTGCAGTCAAAATAATCACATATCAAGGTAAGAAACTTAGAGGTGTTAGTACTTAAAGGTGTTATTGTACTTTTTACTATTCTATTTTAGAGGTCATTTTTAACAATGTCAAGTGAACAATGATAAGAAAATTAAACAGGTAAGGTAGCAAAAACTCAATCCACCTTTACAAAATGACGGTGAAAATATGTGCTCATTACACTAAGTTAATTAAACTGACTGATGTAATAAATCTTCACAACTGGGATTCGATCCAGACACCTAGCTGATGTAGCCATTTATTCATACATTCACATAGATTCTTCTGCATTACCTACAAATACCTAAACCTACCTATAAATAAAATAAATCATATATGCTCTATTATCGGTCATGTTGTGTTGGAAACTTAAATGAAATGTGTTTTGGAAACTTGACAATGCCATTTTAAGTATGGCCATGGCCATGTTCTGACAATATGCCAACATTGCAGGATATCCAGTATGGTGGAGAAACTCTGCATGCACTATGGAGAAGAGATATGTAAACATGAAGGTGTCACATACTATTCATTCCCAGAGGTTGAGAAATTATCACAACCAAAGGTAACTATTGAACATCGGATGATAGCTTCAGCTATAAAAGAGAGTTTATACTGTTTTATTCATTATCTTACATTAGCAAAAGAACTCGGTGGGGAACTCATGAAACAGAGGTCTCTGGTTCAATTCATGCTCATCCACATACCAATCAGTTCCCTCCTATTTGGGGGTAGAAAAGTTACATACATTTACTGAATGAATGCGATGAATTGACATTTCTACACTTTATTTAGGGGCGAGGATCCCTTGATATTGTCATAATTATACACTTTATTGAAGTGACTAATTATGTACTTGGTAACTATGTCAGTCATCAACTAACATAGTCATAAAAATAGTTAAGATAAAAACTAACATCATTTGAAATAAAATTAAGAGGTAATAACGGTAAATAAAATAATAAAACTATGGCAGTTTAATAGGCGACAACTATACATACATATTTTAAGCGAAATTTTCTGTATTTTTTCAATATCTTTTATAAAATGTTTCAGATTGAATCTGAACTACGTGAGCTAGGTTTCGGGTACCGTGCGAAGTTTATTCAGAAGTCTGCAGCCCAGATTGTGGAGTGGGGAGGAGAGGACTGGTTCAAGAGTCTGCAGGACATGAAGTACAAGGATGCTAAGCAGGAACTGATGAAGTTACATGGCATTGGGCCAAAGGTACTGGTGGAATAGTGATTATATTATCTAAAAAAAACAGCTTCAATTGTTAGTAGGATAGGGTAGTTTTTGTTTACAAAATAAGACACTTGATATGGGCTTCGGTTTAGTTGCAAATAGACGATCAGTTCTCGTGAAAATGGCGGGAAACGACGATTGCAAAATTATTTGATAATGTTTATTTTAATGTCTACAGTGGTTATTTTGTGTTAGTATCACGTTAAATTAACCAGAAAATGTTCGCGAATGACAGTATGGTGAATTTATTGGATAATTTGAGCAAGATCTGAAGTGTCAAGTTTTTATCAAGAGTATCCGCTACAAGCCCCGAGCTTGAACCGAAAATAAATAAATAAAAATAGACGATCCAATTTGACTCCAGTTGATAGTGTTTATTTCGCCAGCATGCCATGGAATGATGGAACATTCGCATTCATGGAGGGTTAATACCTGTGTGCTTGCTGGTTACTTAGTTGGTTTAGTTGTATGTAGTTTAGTAGTTTGTATTATAAAACTCTGTTTAATGGTAGTTGATAGTTGAAGCGATGGTTTAAAGATTTTCGCTTCTTTTCAGTATCAAACTTAATCATCATTTAGGAATTGTTAACTTATTGCAATATAAGTACCACTTGCATCGATTTTGGAGTGATGTGACAAAATAGCGTTTAGGTTTAGGAATAGTTTAGTTAAGAGAGCTCGGTGGCACAGTGGTTGGGTCAATGGACTTGCGATACGAAGGTCCCAGGTTCGATTCCCAGCCAGGGCAGCCATGTACCAATGAGTGATCCTCCTCGGTTTTAGCGACGGAAAAACTTACGTATATTTACCGAGTGCCCTCAAACGGTGAAGGAAAACATCGTAATGACACCTGCATGGAGAAAAAATCTAAGGCATGTGAAATATACCAATCCGCACCGGGCCAGAGCGTGGTGGATCATGGCCCGAGCTCCCTTGTGTAAGGGAAGGTCTGTGCCCGAGCAGTGGGGCAATATAAATAGACTGATGATTAGGAATAGATTTTAGAATTAAAATTGATCTAATTGAAGACTTCAACATATAAGTGAGTGATATCCGTTGATATATAATAATTTGTAGGGATAGATTTGTCACGACAGAATACTGTAATTTAGGTTTTGTGTTCAGGTGGCCGACTGCATATGCCTAATGTCGCTGAGCCATTTGGATGCGCTCCCAGTGGACACGCACGTGTACCAAATAGCGGCCAACAACTACCTGCCGCACTTGAAGGGGAAGAAAAACGTCACAGACAAAATGTACGCAGAGATCGGAGACCATTTCAGGAATTTGTATGGAGACATGGCGGGCTGGGCGCATACCGTAAGCATTTTTTATTTTTCCAGTAGTTTCTTTGACCCGCTCATTATACCTTGGAATATAGGCTGTATGCGAAAGAGATTGAGACCCTTTCCCTTTAAACTGAAATGAATACGAAATTATGGATCGGTTTTCGTTGTGTTTTTGAGTTATAAGCAAGCGTACGGTCATACGTTGAGTTTTAGAAAATAAGTTAAAACTATTTTTTATTGCAAAAAAGAACTAAGTGCGCTATATACTCGTATGTAACATAGGTAGGTACTACAGTATAAAATACGCATAGGTCCTTCCATTCTTACCAGTCACATAAGACATTTAAAGACTGGTTAGGGCATTCTTAACAGCTAAAACGGTTTTTTAAAATGATAATAAAAACGTTTTAAAGGCAAATATGTTTAAGCAGTTTTCAACAACGAGTTTTATTGAAAAACCATGTTTCACTATTACAGGTATTATTTTGTGCTGATTTGAAGAAATTCCAAAACACTGATCAAACCGACACTGAGGAAAGCAGCAAACCTAAGAGGAAAAGAAAAAAATGAAATTTACTTGTGATAACTATAATTGATTAAGATTATGATATTATTAACAATACTGATGCTTATTTTATCGTCGAGTTTTGATTTTAGATAAAAAGTTTATAAAAGTATAAAAGTTACTAATTTACACTAAAAACTAAACAAATTATTTGGTCATCTATACATATAATAAATAATAATACAACCTGGAATGGTTCAACAGAATATCTTTTAGAAAGACCAATATTAAATATCACAATTTGAATTTAAAATTACCATATTGCACGATAAACTAGTTAAAATAATTGAGATTATAAAATTACTATTCTAATGCATGAAGTTAACATATCTAAAATGATTTGGAAATTGATTACTTGATGAAAAGTTCTTCGGATAGGAACTCTTACTTACGACAACCACTTATACTATAGGATTCATTACACAGTACAATCGATAACACATCAAGTGTAACACTTTACATTTTGTACCGTTTGCGATCTTATTGTCTACGCCATAAATGTTGTCATCTTGTTACTTACATTGACATGCTGATCGTTCAGTGGACATACACAAAACTTTTGCAATCTAGAACATATTACCAGCGCTTAGAGTCCCGTGATACGCTGTCGATTATCGTACTATTCTATAACATTTATTTAAGGTAAGGCAGTATAGTTCTCAAAGTTAAATGCAATACAAGGTACAAAAATCAGTCTATAAATATTGGATAACATAGGTATTTTAACTTATCTGTTTATAATTTCTATTTCATGCGAGATCTCCAGTGCACAATTTCTTGGAGAATTTTTTTTTTCAACACAATATTTTCTATGGTTTTATAATCGGTTGTTATGTTTACTATAGTTTGACCGGAAGCGCTGTACCGCGCCAGTAGCTGCGCGGCGAGACGCGGGGTGGAGCAGCTCGCTTAACTCTGTCATTGCGTCGTCCGTTCTCTCTCGCACGCATTAGCGTCCCTCTCTCTGTACGTCTGTCGCCACCCAAGGCGCGGTCAAACTATAGGAAAGTTACGTCGTTGTTGCCACGAAAACGTGTTCCGATAAAAAGCGGCCTCTACTTTCGCCAGATCTGACGTTCAGTTTTTTGTTTCAGTTAAAGTCATGTTTTTATTATTATTATTTTGAAATTAAGTTAGTGTCACTTTGCAAATTTAACCGATACAAAACACCGGCTTTGTTAACTACAGCTGTGTTACTCGGAATTTATGTTATGCATTATGCCATGCTCGGCGACAAATTCAAATGATGAAAAATTTCTAGCCGTGGGCAGGACTTGGCTTGGTTTGGTTTCAGACGTCGTATCTGGTTTAAAGAAGCACACGTGGATTATCGCTCCACCGTTTGCAGGTGATCGTCCGCTGTGCCTGTACCGGTCACCACGATACGTTTGTTCGTCGCTTAGATCTAACCACTTGCCAGTCGGTCGTGTCCACGTCCTTTTCAGGTGACTTATTATGCATCGGTGCGCAAGGTTGAACCTGCGATCTTGTCATTCCGTGACACGCTCTTACCAACTGAGCCACCACAGGTCACGGAATGACAAGGTCGCAGGTTCAAGTCCTCCCCGCGGGTATAAATTTTTCATCATTTGAATACAGCTGTGTTAGTCTATTTGTTACCATAGTATATCTGCGGGCAGTACTCGATGAGTGCTTGCAGCGCTCGTATCTCGCACGCCAGATCGGTTATGGCGGGCGGTGTGGCGACTAATGTAGGCGCGAACACCGTGCTTAGATTGTGAGCACTCATCTTGTTCACGTCTGCTTGTTGCGTTACCCTGGGCAACAAAACAAACGGTATTACAATTTTTAAGGACGGTTTTTCGAGTGTATGTCTACCTAATTCTTTGGCACACCCTAAACGACTTGATGGATTACATGAGGTGTCGATAGATTCGTCTCGATTGTAGAAGTGACATAGGCTAAAAAAATTTTAATCAAAGCGGCTTAAATATTTGGCAGTCGTTTTTTTTGTTTCTTAAATAATTAGATGAGGAAATAAACAGAAAGTATATAAACCGACCCAATAAGTGAATAGTGTAACAAAAAGGAAGGATATACAAAGGGTGTATCGATTCGTAGCCCAATGGTGTAAATTCGGTCTTCACGAATAGTCCAGCTAGATACTTAGGTTAGATATGAATAACTTAGTTCTACGACTGTCCGATTTTCGCGAATTTATTTCTTGACTTTGCATACATTTTATACAAATTTATATATTATATTCGAAAGTCTAGAACAACAGTTGTCCAGTTATCAATACTGAACACCATCCCTTCGGCGTAGCTTTTCGCTACATAAATTAAAAAAAAACCTTCCGATAGTTTGAGAGTTACGATGCCAAAGAGTCAAGTCAAATTTCTTTATTGCAAGTAAACACGTTGTGTACATTTTTGCACGTTAACATATTTTTGAATTTACATTTACACCATTTTGCAAGGAAAAGGTGCCAACGCTGAGGAGAAAAAGTGGCAAAAAACTCTCAGCAAGTTAAATGCTTATTAAACGTGACATTACCTATGCAAATGCTGCACCATGTATTGTAGACAGTTGAAGTGCGCCGGCGGCAGCGAGTCGAGGCATTCGCGGAGCATAGCCACTTGCACCACTGTCGTTTTCATCTCTGCAAGTGAAGCACTACGGTTGGAAAATACGACTCCATTCCATATTGTAGGCATAAGAAATGAGCTTGTTGACATTTACTTATAGGATCAGAAAGCGAAGTAGCAGTGAGCTGGCCACATCTGTCGTAGAACCGATGGGATAGAAGAGGTCTCGAATGGAGGCCACGAATGGATAAAAGGATACCATATTCGCCTTTATTCCAGAGACTCGAGAGTTAAAAATATTTATTACATTGCATTTTTTTTGTGAAATTCTCTCCAGAGGGAAAGGCAAAGCCAACTAGGGCATACAGCCTGATCTGATGTTAATAGAGTGTCTGAATTCTTATAAATACGTACATATATACGAAGATAACCTAACCTAAACCTGCGCACAACCCTCCCAAACCCCTAAACGAAATAACTCCACGATCCACGCAATCATCGAGTTATGCAAGGAATAAGATAAGATAAATACACTTTATTGCACCATAATACAGTATTAATTACATAATTGAGAAGCATGTACAATTTTGGCGGTCTTATCGCTAAAATCGATTTCTTCCAGACAACCAACTGCAGAGGATATTATAAAAATATATCAGAAAGAGGTAGAATCCTTGCTAAGAGCACAAAACTTCACAAACACGACTTATTTCGAGCACTCCAATTAATAGAAACGTTCGCGGACATCTCCTTATTAACTTAACGTGATCATTAATCACTAAATACCACGGAAACTATTTAATTAGAATTTACACAAAAATGTAGCTAATGACGTTTTGCGCGCTTTTCAATGAATCCTATTACATTGCACCATTTCGGTTTTCCCAGTTCATTAGTAAAAGTTATCATTCCCCATAATGTAGGGCACATTCCAAGGAGTTTTTATGCGTTGAAAATACTTACGTACAGCTTGCACGAGTTTCGGATGAACTTCGTACGTGACAAGCGGAACCGGTAGTAATCGCAGGTATAATTTGAGCGTACCAGCTACCACATTGATATTGTTATACACGCTGAGATCTGTCGCTTCTCCATCTACAAAACAAACAATACAAGTTCAAATGTATATCTCAGACGACGGTCGGGCGTCCTAACCTAGGTACCGCTGGAGCGACAAATAAATTATTAAATACAGAAGGACTTGAGAAGTAGCTACTTGAGTTTATTTAGCATATATTATGCTAACAACAATTATATCAACATTTTCACATACCTTTATCAAACGCCATCTTCAATGCTTCAATCTCATCAGCGAACCCGGAGACCCTATAAATCCCTTCCGAGTCCATTCCTCTAGCCTCTATTTCGTTAACACATTTCCTCACGACAAACGGCAGAGTGCTAGAGTGGGCATTCAGTAATGTTGTGAGGTCTATACCGAAAACGCCGCGGAGTTTCTTTAGGTCAGGCAGGCAGTGGTTCGGCACGCGTTCGGAACATTTAGAGTGGGCTATGAAGCCACAGTCTGAAATTATTGGGACATATAAATTACGTTTTAAAGAGTAACTTTTCATATTTGAATATTCTTAATTAATCGGTAGTAGACTTGGACGAATAATTAAATGACAATGCCAGATTCTGCCCCACCATCAAACGCAAGTTGTACAAGATAACGAATAAATGTAAAAATATTTCCGTTTTTTATTAAAATGATTGGTTTAAAACAAAGTTTTGTACAAGTTGCGATTCGAAAAAAACAGCCTAATTAAGAATTCAGAAAATAGTAGGAAATCGAAGCGAATTATTCATTGTTTTTGTTATTCTTCTATGGGAGTTGCGAAAGTAGTAGAAAATGATACTGATTATGATTATGCAATATGAAACCTGTAATAAGTCCCCAACAAATTGATAGGTACAGTTTAAATGGTCACGTAGTTTTGAGGTGGGGCAAAGCTCCATTGAAATGTGGCAATGTCTTTTAAAAGGAGACATGGATTACTCCAAAGTCGGGCCATTTAATTAATATTTTGACTACAGTTTTTATAACGTACCTACTCTGAATCCATTCCAAACTTTTACTTTCAAAAACCCACTAAACGGTTATAAATGCTACATGTTGGATGCTTCTATGGATATTACATCTTTGTTTCCTAATAATAACAGCTTGACAGATTTACACCAAATGCAGACTACATCCCACAATAAAAGGTTACATACATATACATTATGTAGGTATATGTATTAAGTAAGGATTAAAATTACCTTCACATTTAACACCTTGTGCAGTGAATCCCCATAAGAAATTAGCACACAGTTCACACCAATTGAGGCCTTTGAATGTGTGTGTTTTGAAACCATGTGCCTTGGAGTACTTGTTGAGAAGAGGATTGTCCTCCAGACTTGGTGTGAGATCGTATTTCTTAGCCAGCTCCTGTTCTGTTACTTTTGGTTCTGATTTGGTAATGATTGGACTTGATTTGTTTGATTCCCTGAAATAATATTATTAAGTATGTACTTTTCTGAAATCAGAAATCGATTCAGATTGTTTGATATGAAATGGTTAAACATGTATGTTTATCAGATGTACAATATTTAATATCAATAATCATATTCAATTGTCCAACAACAAATTCATGCAATAATATTATTATGAACAAGTAGACAATGTACCTATTTATTAAATTATGATAAAAAAATCATTCATGTTGTAGAACACTTTTCAAGATTATTTGGTGTTTTAAAGTAAAATTTTTGAAGTATCCAGTCCAGTTATATTGTCATTTAGCCAGCGAGCTTAGTATAGCTCAGACTACAGAGAGCATCGCAGCCCAGGGGTCAGAATATTCGTAAAGAACATATGCATGCATAAGAACTCATATACCTAATATGAGTTCTTATGCACATAGAGATCCTAAACCTTACATAAATAATTTCTGTCACATCTACATTCATTTATGCAAGTTTATCTTATGATTGGCAGTACTAAACTATCATTTTAAAGGTTCTGAAAGTTATTAAGGAAGTCCAATGACGAGTCACAGAGAGATACATGATGCATTTTCAGTACTTACTGCTGTATTTTTGACAAAGTATTCATCTTTCTCCGATTCAATGTGACGTAAGGGCTCTCTGTGTAGTTTGCCCTGGAGTTGATCATTTGCAGTATGTGGTGCGCCTTCAGCTCCATGTGGCATATGATCAGGCCATCCGCTACCAGGTCGTAGATAGTGTCATAGCGCTTGTCTTGTATGTAATGTGTGCCGTCGTAGTATAATTTATAGTGGTGTATTTTGTCATTGAACCTACAGAAAATACATGCAATACATTAACAGTACATTAACTAATATTAGCATTCGTGGTGGATAAATAACATGTTGATAAATAAAAATAGATACCTACTGAGTATCAGAATAAGTATTCATAATTGCCTATGGTAGCAGATGATAAAAATATTGTCCAGTTTCGGTTTCTGCTAAAGACTACATACATTCACAAGATTGACTACAATTTTGCTTGTCTTTTCGTAAAACATATTTTAAACATGTAATTACCTATTTGAATTTAAAGCATGAATAATGTATCATAAACCAAAAATCTTACCTCCAAGTTAAGGTATAAAAATCATTATATTCCTTCCCTTTTCTAATTAGAAAGGCACCATTAGTTTCGCCTTCCATTAGGATAGTGGCCTCTTTGTGTCCCATTAAACCATGGTATTCTTTGCCATAGAACTCTGGCCTCTCTGGACAATCATCGCATATAACCCGCTTGGGTGTCGGGGCTTCCAATTGGATGCGATATACTGAAATGTAAGCAGCAAAGACGAAAATATTGAGTACTAAATTAAGTAACACATTTACTTATATCGATAACATTGTATAAGTACTTACATTCAGGTTTCCAAATGTTTTTAAGGTTCTCCATGGTAAATATTTATTTTGTTTTACACTGGATTACTGTTATTTGTATTATCTACGTTATTATGTCAAGGTAAAGCGGAAATTAATAAATATACAAGGAAATTCAATCCAACGAACCAACCAAACCAAACGTAAACCAACGTAAACCGTGAAATGACATATGCTTTTTACAAAGGTAAGGCAATGCTAGATAAAGCATACAGCCATGTTTGAAGAAATTGAAATTAATTTCAAAGCCTTTTTTAGTTCGATACTATTCAATATTTCACACAAAAATCAATAGTATTTTATTCACATATAATTAAATGTCTTCAACCAATCTTCAACACGAGTCTATCAAATTTCCGTTGCCTAGTATGCAAACGGCGAACTCGCTAGTTGCAACGATGTGCGACAACCACAGAGCACCCCCACTGCTGCTGCTGCGGGGGTGCTCTGTGGCGACAACCTATGGGGTTCGGTTAAATATGTAATAAAATAAATTTCAACACGGGCGTGGACCAAGATCAGTAATTTGCATTGCGAGGAACATTTTGTTAATTTATTTTATCATTAGTTTTGGCAATGACCCAGATGTACCCAATGTGCACAATTAATATTGTATTTAATTTATGCGGGCTGAATCCTAACGTTGCTTTTGATATCAAAGTAGGTAGGTACATTTAGAGACAGTTCAGTTAAATAATTAGGTACTTGCATAATTATAATTGCTAGTTATGTAGTTTATTCTTTCACACTAGAATTTCGATCATGCCCAGTAGGACACATAAAAGGGAAAGCGTAAGTATAGTGAACATATTTTTCCTTAGTTATAGGTCCACCTAAGGAGCTGGAGCCATGATCCACCATTTGGGCTTGCGGATTGAAGGATTACACTTACTTATATTTTTTATTATCTCAGGCATGCAGGATTCCTTACGATCGATGTCGATATTTCTTTACAGTTTTTGAAGCATTCGGTACATAAATATGCTAAGTACGTAAAATTTTCTTGAAAAACAACAACGAAGAAAATCTAATAGTTCATGGCCGGCCTGGTTTTTGAACCCGGGCCTTCGTAACACTACCGCGTCACCGCGCGCCAATGATGTACCTAATATGTGTGTAGCTCTTGCTCTAAGCTAAGCGATAAACTCTTTTAGATTACCTTGAATAATGAATTTTCATGAGTTGATAAAGCTCTACGGGATACGGTCTCCATTTGCATTTCTTCCCATAAAGGTGTCTTCAGAATAACTTTACAAGTAGGTACATACCTAGCTATTATATTACGCAGGCTTCGCTTGTGCAGTCTCATACTTAGGTTTATCAGGCGAACCTACCTTGTTTCATTGTCATTCAAGTAATAACTTGCATATCCATAAATTAAACTCTTAGTTAATTTATCTGGGGGAAAACTAAAATATGAAAGTCGAGGACCCTTTTGTCAGTAGTTTTCCCAAAATCCATACCAAGAAAAATAATCATTATGATATGCTAGATACATATTATAGATACTTGCTATAATGTAGTAAGAAATTTTGCCGCAGTCCATGCAGAGAGCCATAAATAGTATATTTTGTATGGGGACAGGTCCCGCCCTAGTTTGTCACTTTAGTCACTCTCGTACGGACAACAGATCAATGGTAACACTTGCAGTAGGATTTTAAATCTTACGACGCCGATAATACAAGATATTATAAGAACGGTCCAAAGTACAAAGTGTTACACTTGATCTGCTGTTAGCTAAACAGACATCTGTTTTTATATTATGTTCGACTTCTGTTGAAAATTCAAACAATGGAAAAACAAATGAGTGGCAGAGACGCTTACCTATACTCAAAATTTGCAATAGCGGTGGATGTAAATGTCCGTTTGTTCCCCGTGGTAGTATCAGTCGTACCGTCGTGGTCAGACCGTTCAATTGACCATTTCATGATCTAGACAAGCCATATCATGAAATGACCAAAAGTCAGGTGACAATTTCATTTAATGCCACCATATCATTTCATGAAACGGTTAATATAACGATGTGACCACGACATAATGTGGCTTACTCTATAGGGCGTTCTTTGTTGGATGGATGGGACAGATTTTATTTTCAGTCAACATTTGTGGTTTCTATATAAGTACAGTCTGAAATATCTACGGCGTATGTAAATTCCGGAAGTATGTTCGTATTCGAGCCACTTCCGCCACTTAGTGTGCCATGGCCTTAGTTCGTAAAATCAAGCAGCCAAACGTTAAACTCATATATAAAGAAAATGTTAATGAAATACTCATTAGTACGAAATAGGCACGCTAATTATCCATTTCCAAAATGTTTAAAAATAATTCAGTACTATTAATAGTAATTATATGTAGTTTAAGTTGTAGTAATAGTTGGGTGTTTAATAATGTTAATTTTTCCGAGTTAGCAACTAGAAATTTAGTTGAAGGCGATTTGGAGAATGAGTTAACTGCTGAAGAGTTGGTGGCTATGCAGAAGTTTAGTTTATTATATCCAGGTTTGTGTCTAGTTAGTGTAACAACAAGGTATCCTATTTACTGCAATGGCCGAGTCCTGAGGTGCATCTTGACCCCGTTGCAATGAAACGCCAGGCTTTTCCGAGACTGAAGTAGGTGCAAGTCTTTGACCTGTCTTTTTAGAGATCTCATCTTATCCTGCCTGATCGGGTGCCAATGTGGCGGCACTTCGACCCATTGGGATCTTTTGGGGTGCGGGTGCTGTTTGTCATACTATTAGTTGTACTAGTATTCGACCGGTAGGTATAGTTTAGATTTTGACAAGTGGACACGATTTATTCCTGCAATATTTTCGCAAGTTTTATTTTTTAGAGAAACACAGTAATGTAGGTAAGTATCCATGTGTTAAAATGAAAACGAAAACGACAAAAGTCGCGGTCGACTCAGCCAACTGCTTTCGTTAACGCTAGTAAAATAGAAAGAAAAATGTAATTGACATTAGCTAATGAAAACGCAGATGTCAATCCCGTACATTTCTTTATATTCTAGTAGTATTAACGAAACATGGTAACATCTGCTTTTTTACAAGGTACAAAATGGTGCGGAGCGGGCAACTCTGCCGACGATTACGAGGACTTAGGCACCTCAAAAGACACCGACAAGTGCTGCCGTGAGCACGACAACTGCCCCGATGTCCTTGAAGCCGGAGAGGAGAAGCACAACTTATCTAATACTGCTATTTATAGTCGGTTAGTATATTAATTTATTATAGGAATGGACTAGGTATCGTTTCTGATTCCTAAATCTATTTGAACCGGGTTAAAACGGTTCAAAGATAACCCTGGTTAACTGGTTTGATATAAGTTAACTCGAGCTCGACTCTGGGTCGCATTAATTCATGCAAGAAAAATTTGGGATTTGATCGCGGGTAAGTCACTAACTCTCAGGTTGTCTCATTGCAAGCGGGCCTTACAGATTCTAGGTCTAGGATATACGTTTCCACGCTACCTTAGCGACCACGAAGTTCCATCGTATCTGTAATCGTTTTCATTTTGCATCACCTAGGTACATTACTGCGTTCTTCGTTGATTATTGAAACTTGAAAGAATATTGTAGAAATGTATACGCCACATTGATCAAAATTGGAACGATTACAATACAATCGATCTTAACGGTCGGCAATGCAATTAAATAAACTGGAATTATTCTAGCCTCGGAATTTACTATTTTATGCCCTGGATATGTTTGGCGACCGCCGGACGAGGTTAGTAAGCACCTTATTTGTACAAAATTTTGTAATAGCTTGATATTATTAGTCCTCTAGAAATAACTTCACCTCTAAAAAATTATCCTGAAACTTTCTGAGGTCCCTGGCTGGGCCATCACAAGTGTGAACTTTTTGGCGCCCAACAAGAGACTTACAAAATCCTCTTTATGATGCATCTGAATATAGTCACTCGCCTCGCCCGCTACCTCACCTCATCCCCATTAATATGTACTGCGACGCGACCTGTGTCTATGTTCAAATACCTATGTCATAAAGATTTTCGAGTAAGTACTGTACTATTTCTATATTTCAGATTAAGCTGCACATGTGATGAGAAGTTCCGCACTTGCCTGCGCGCCGTCGGCAGCAAGACGTCGAACATTATTGGCAAGATGTACTTCAACGCGTTGGGGACCAAGTGCTTCCGGGAAGACTACCCAGCCACGGGATGCAAGAAGAAAGGAGGGTAAGTGCTTTTAATTTAAATTATACTTCTAATATAGGTTTATATCTGTCTAGAGACCTTTACAATTACTTTGTCTAGTTGTGTTTTCTGAAACTGCAATACCTACGAAACATTAAAAAGGTGGTTATACCAAAGAACCTAAACTAAATTATTGCGAAATTAAGAAAATTGCGCTATCTCTTCTGTCGTCTAATTGAGTTCTGCAACCATTTGTCAAAAAATACCAAACTTGCTTCGCAACCACATACCAAAAATATCTATCATATTCTTGTTTCACAACCTTTTACGACTATCCTACGATCTTTTGATAAGGTTGTGGAAGAAGAATAGAAAGCATAGGCATATTTTTGGCATGTGGTTGCGTAGCATTTTTTCTGTTTTGACAACCGGTTGCGAAACTCGGATGCAATGTCTCGGCGCGCGCATCACGCTCGAGGAAAAAAATCTATGTCGTTCTTTCTTATTTCAGGTGGTTCAATACTAAATGCATTGAATATTCCTATGACACCGAAGGCGAACCATACTTTCAGTGGTTTGATCTACCTAGTTTCTAACTAATATAAATTTAATAATTTATTATTTGGTATTAGTAGATTAGATAGTTACCTATTTAATTATTTTAGAACAAATATCTGATGTAGTACAGTACAAAATGTTGATATGAATGGAAGGTCTTAACAAATATACTAGTGGAAATAGCAAATAGCAACCGTACCGTGTCTCAGTGGTTGGGTCAATGGACTTGCAATATGGAGGTCCCAGGTTCGATTCCCAGCTAGGGCAGCCATGTATGTACCAATGAGTTATCCTCGGTTTTTTCGACGGAAAAACTTACGTACATTTACCGAGTGCTCTCAAAACGGTGAAGGAAAACATCGTGATGAAACCTGCATGTCGTAGAAGAAGAAAAAAAATCTAAGGCATGTGAAATCCGCCAACCCGCACTGGGCCCGCGTGGTGGATTATGGCCCGAGCTCCCTCGATGTAAGGGAAGGTCTGTGCCCGAGCAGTGGGGCAATATAAATAGACTGATGATGATGATGATGAACCGTACCGTGCCTCCAATACCGGTTCAGACACTCTACTTCTACACAAAGTACTTAATGCCAAAAATATTTTTTTAGCCACTAATCGTGGGCGTGTATCTTTTAGCACGAGTGTGGTGCAAGTGACCCTAAATGCGGTATTAGACTGGTATTTCCCCTGGTGTGTTGGTTGGGATATTATGTAACGTGTATATTATATTTTTTAAAGTTAGTTCAATTGTTTAAAAATACAATAAATAAAGAAGCGGCATTTGTATTATTTATTTTGTCGTAGCATATTTCATTGGTACATTGTTAGAGATTTATCCATTATAGTATTTGCCATAATTCATCTTTAAGTAAGTATAATATACAATTCTTTATATTTAAATTATGCACACAAGAATGCCCGATTAATATACATATACATAATTTATATTATTTTCGTATAAATAACCATACACGTAGTTACATGTCGTGATAAAGATATGGATACAGATTTATAACAATGTATAAACAAGTGAACAACTTCGAACGGTGTAAGAAATAACGCTAGAATATCGATTAATTTAATGATAGAAAAACTTCAATTACAGGTTATTTACCTAGCCGGGCCGTAAACTATGTGCTTCATATACACAAGTCTATTGTAGAGAAAAGCGAAAGGGAATTTTAAAAGCTATCAGTTTATTTATTAGACGTTAACATATAGATGACATAAACAAATTTAAAGAACACCCCTTTCGACTTATAAACCAATTAATGTACCTACACCCTGTGGTTGAATAAAGAACCCTTGAACCTCGAAGTACTCTAATTCATATTTAACTAAACGGATCTGAATAAGTGTAGGCAGTTCTTATGAGTCGGAAACTGATGCTTTGAAAAATCAACAATTTTCATGGTTTTTTAAAATTTTCACTTCTTTTCTTTACTAAAAGATTTGTTTCTATGAAGGGCATAAATATGGCACGTATAGGTGGGTAGATATGTAGCATAGTGCGTAGCTAAAAATATTTGACCCTAGCGCACGCATGATTATTTACAACCCATATACATTACGTATCGTGGACAAACGGTGAGGTTACACATGTTATACATAAATATACGAATGGTTATTACTAGGATAAGCAAGCTAAATCCCTTCCGGCCGCTATGGTAAATAATTTCGTAACCAGTTGCGATAGATAATATTTTATTAATATTATTTTTCCTTTGCTCGCACGCAACCAGCTGCCAACAAAGAATTTATCCTAAAGTCTGGTTACGTGTGTTGCGATTCTTATTCGCAACCGCTTGCCGTTTTTGAATATAATTGAAAAATAATAATTGTATCTATTGTAAAATACACTATTAATTCTTCCCTAGAAATCAAAACTTACATCATAAACTTATTCCTAATAACAGCTAATTATCTTAAGTTAGAGCTTATTTTATCTTTATGCGTATTAAAAAAAGAAAATCTTTATTATAACTGGATTTTAGAATTAAAACTATATTGAGCCATTGGTTCAAATTATTATATTATCAGTAATCACAGATAATAATTATAATAACTTGAACAACTAGATTGGTAACCAGTTGCGACGGCGGCAACCGAATTTTTTATTGGCAACTGGTTGCTAAAGGCAAAAACTGCTATGCCAACAAATCCAAAAAAATCCTCTTAGGCAACTAATTACGAAACTCATTTGCCATGGCGTCTGGAAAGGCTAAATCTGGATTTTATATATGTGAAAAGGTTTAAATACACGAGAACGAGAATGTCATTTGATAGATACGAAGCGATATAAAGGACTTAATAGAGAATCCCTTGTACGAAGTGAGCAATCTCGAAATAGCCTACAACCCAAGCGACTTACCGATCAATATGTACAACAACAACTTTAGAACATTTTAATATATTATTTAGATTCAACCAACGCCGCTCAATAGGATTTTATCGTAGACCCAACTGTCTACGTAACGTAAGCTTAAATCACTGATAGTTTGTTTCCAATGATTACAAGTCTTAATCGTTATATTTAGAAACCTGGAAACGTGAATGTTTCATTAGGTATAATACTTAGCTCCTTTGCCATGAACCATCTCTTGCCTAGGCTAGTATTCTATGCCTAGGCTCTGTCGTATGCAGAAGTGCGAAATGACAACCCAACAATTCGGTTATTCTATATGAAATAACAGGTAAAGGCTTATTGTGTAGTCTGTTTTTCGAAACCGTGTACTACGGAAATGAAACCAAATAAAGCTGTTATTATTTTGATGATGAAAGTTGAGTGAAGTTTAGTGGACATTGAAATGGGAAAACAATTGACCAATCGGAGCGCGTCTTCTTTTTCTTTAGTACACGGTTTGAAAAGCAGAGAGGTAATTTACATGAATAATTTTTTGTCGCTTTTAAATTTAAAATTACTTCACTCAGCACGTTTTGATTCGGTTCCAAATAAAGCAAAGTTCATTGTTAACGATAAATGTCTGTCCCCGGTTATGTTATGTCGACCACCCGGGAAATGTCAGTCTAGGTAGTACCCAACGAAAAATCGGCCCATTTGGCCACGCTTTCCCCCACAGTTTACAATAAAATTAACAGAAATACGCAACGTCTAATATACCCAATCCCTATGCCGTTCGTATCGTAGATTAGGTTGGTGATATTATATATCATTTATCATACAATCATTTATTTGCCACACTATAATATTCAGGTAACACAAAGGGTACTTAGATACAATTTCTGGAACTGGATAGACATTTCCCGTTTAGGTGATGTTAGCAATTGCTCAACATGAACTTACATATTATTTACTTTGCAAACTGCAGCTGTAATGTTAACACGGATCGACACTGAGGTGCAGGTAAATGTCGGATCGAATCGACAAAACCGAGGACAGACATTTACCGTATACATGGCATTTAAAGGATGCAAGGTAGCCGAAAGGTTACAGATACAAAACACTCTACTTTCGGCTTATAGATATATATTGAAGCAGTCTTTTGTCGGTTCAACGCGACAATAACATACGACTGGTTAAACACTGTATAAATATTGCTCAACAATATACTTACTTTATTACGAAAACAGATTAGCTACAGTTGTTGGATAAATTGTGTTAATCGACATAAGAAATCTAACATGGGGTGGTTATATTTATATAATTGTAAAATACGAGGAAAATATAATCGCATTATATTATAATACTAATATTTATTATGGCTACAATGTTGCAACGAATTGTGTTATATATTATTATATAAGTTAATAAGTATATAACATAAGCTTTATAATTTATGTTTTTTTGCAAACTGTGATTATATTTTCTAAGTGATAAATGACGTATTTTAATAGTATTTATAAGAATGATAAAGATGGTATCACGTCTACTATCACAGAATATTATTTATTATTTCGAGAATACTTTATGGGACCAGTGACATTCCATAAAATCCCGTGGCGGATTCTCTGGTTTGTAACTATTGGTTTGTGTGAAATAACAAAGTTATAACAGAAATAACTTACATTAGGACAAAGGATTTAGGTAAGTAATTATTATTAATTTAAGGTATTCATATAATACATTATCACATAATAAGACGTGTTTTATGTACCTTATAGATTGACTGGCAGTTTGTAAAATGAATTATAAGTATTTTTGATTTTGCGAATAGGTATAAGTTATAATCAGAATCACTCGTGTGGGTGTTACAGTGGGTTACAGAAACGAAATTGTAGAATAACTTTTCTTGGTCAATTAGGACGGTTGCAAGACTTGCAAGAGACACGACAATATTGTTATAATCTTCGCAAAATATTTAGGAGTAGGTACCTGATAGGTTACACTACTGCTTAACTTTGATGCAATATAATTTGATTAAATCGTATTATAAATTATTTGTCGGTATGTAATGTAAATAAATTAAACAATTAGACAGATTTAAGTTGAACTCTGATACAAACACTCACAGCTAGCGATAAAAAAACGTAAACTAGAAAATCACAACAATTCTAAGAGGATTGTGAAGTAATTAACAACTATAGACAATAACTTCATTATAAATTCCATTACCTATGCGTACGATATATATTTGCAGTTCCGATGCGATAATGTGTAACAATTCACTCGATGTATCTAACCTAAATAGAGGGCAAAGTCCAAGAGATAGAAAACATCGGATAAGTACACGACTAACTCCAGGTGTAACGCCAACCGAGACAGCACTAACATTTCGAATATCCACTAGACTGTGCGTTGAATTTTTATTTACAACATTGTTTAAAGTACTCTCGTAACCGTACGGCCTAAATTAGAACAACTTCGCGCACAACTCGGTAGAGTTCCAAGTGTTCCCAAGTCTGGGGGACAGGAGCGGACCCTCGGGGCGTCGCTCAGACTCGCAGGAGCGGGGGCGGGGCGTGCGGGGTGCGGGGGCCGGGGAGCCCGCTTCGCCGACATTATTTGCCACCGAGGCCGAACTTCATGAAGATGAGCTCCTTGCCCTTGCTGAGGATGTCGCCGCCGGGGGCGGTCATCTCGGTGAACTTCTGCATGAGGTTCGGCTGTGAGGTGGGGGGCTGCTGCTGCTGCGCTGCGGGCTGGAGGGGCTGGGCAGTTGGCGCGGGGACCACGGCGGGTCCAGCGCGTCGCGCGGGCGCCGGGGACGCGGCTGATGGCTGCCCGGTGGCGCCGAGCAGGGGCAGCGCCGCACTGCCCGCGCCGGCCGGCGACTGCACGCAGCCTACGCCTGCGCCCGCGCCGGTGGGCGTGCTCGCGTTACCAGCGCTCGTGCGCGCGATCGTGCTCGCCGGCGGACCGGTCACGCCTCTCGCTCTCGCCGCCTGCATCCCACACACATCGCTCTACACGTCTCCAAACCCCAAGCTCCTGAATCAAATACTTGGGCCGAGATTCAGAGACGTTTTGAGCATGAGCTTAGTGTGTGTCCGCTCTTCCAGCTGTCAAACGTCTATGGAATTTGACAGCTTTGTAAGAGCGAGCTCACACTGAGTTAGTGCTCAAAACTGTTTATAAATATCAGACTTAGGCGTGACGGCATCCGGGTAATTCTCATTGAAATAAATTGTCATGTAAAACGGCTGTGAACTGGACGCAATTTAATGGCCACCAAGATCGTTGGGAAGTGAAAATATTTGATTCAGGATGAGACTGATATTACTGATAAAATTGATGAAATTCTTGTGATCATTGAAGTTAAAGAAGAAGCAGATATTATGAAAACTAATGTTAGCTTCATGAATGTTCTGTCAAATATAAATCGGGGTCTACAGTCTATTGCATTTCAGAGGAGCTGGATACAAGTATTGAATCGGAACCTATAGATATTGTTATTAAACTAGGTGCCAAATGGGGTCAGCTATTTACAGAATATAATATTGTTCTTATTACTAAAGAATTAAAATTATATGCGTAATATCGGTAATAGTAATGTGCAATAGTGGGAACATGCAATGCCATTCCACAAAGCGGTGTTAAAGTCAGAAACGAAATATTAAATTGTCAAATCTATGGACTATAAAATGTAAACTCTATAAATTGGGAAATATTTTGTTCAGATCCAGTACATTCATCATGCTTTGGTCAACTACAACAAAAAGCATTCAAATATAAAGAAAGATAAATCTACTATTCGATTACAATATAGAGTCAGAAATTATTTGACATTTAAATAATGAAACATTTGAAAATTATAATTTTATAATTGACTCCACAATATGACCGTAATCGTATAGTAACGGGACCACATTCACAGGCTTCAGATAGATTGTAACACAACAAGGTGAATGGGTTATGGTATATCTGATGTGAGTGAAGTAAGTATACGCCAGTGTCTGTTCTGTAGGTACTATCGTATGGGCTGGTCCAGTATATGACATGATCGCTAATGAGTGTATGCTCCATGATTGTTTACCCGATGTTGTAACGGACCAAGTGGTCGTCCCGGGCGACACTTTTAGCCCCTCAATCTGTACACTGAGCGTAGTAATGAAAACGTAAGGGTAAGTAAATATAGACAAAGAAAATGAAGGAAAGAAAATTGTGAAAACAAAATCTAGAGTTATGAAGTGATAGTCCAACAAAAAACGACTAGAATCGTTGCATAGTATATCTGAAAGTATTCTTGTGGGTCGAATTATAAACGGTATTTTTACCTGAGAATTCGCCTGTTCTGGATTACTGGCGCATGTGTTGTGGTCTAACTGAGAAGGGGGAAGAGGGCAGGCATCTAGCAAACAGACAATACACACAACATATAGTGACCACAGACAACCACTTCAATCTTGGATCACACCTCACGCGCACCGTGGGCTCTGCGAGAACTATGTTGCGTGTATTTGTACAGTCGCCTACCCACTGGCCGGCAGTGGCAACGTGTGAAACCGACCGTAATAACGAAACGTTAAGAACAAAACAAAAATAGGACAGAGAGTTGGATAGACGCAGACGGAATCGGAAATAAAGTGAAGTCTTCTGTTGCATCGCACGAACTTAGCGAAGTGTTCACGTCAATATATATCCACAAGGATTGTTAAAAGTTAAACGATGTTTGTGATTGTGTAATCCAAGATAGTGTTAATTTAGCAAAGTGTACACCAAGAGTCTTTGTGCTCCGTGGATTGCAACCGGACTCGCATTATTGAAATCATTCCGTTTTACTTTGAATGAAAGTAAAAACAAGCCTTCAGTCTTTGTCAAAAAAAAATCTTAAGCATTAATCCTGGCATTTACTGAAACATTTCTATTTTTCGTTCAAGAAAAAGAGTTAACTTCTCAGCATGACACAATCAAGCACTTATTCTTGGCACAAGAATATTCTATAGCAGCCTTGCTATAGAAAACAAAACATAAACATTTTGTACTTTTTGAAGTCGGACAACTTGAGTAAATTGAACATATCGATGCAAATGCAGATTTTGATCTTTCGTTATCCGAAATCAGAGCTATAGAATAATAGTCTCGCAATATAGACATAACGGATCAGCAAAACGGAACGTAAGTACTTTTAAAACTCGGCATTCAGAGTCCCGTCGCAATCGCAAGTGTACAGGAAAGACGATAGAGGGTACCAGAGCGAAATAGCTAGCGTCTTTAGTCACATAGCAAGTCCAAGGTGCAAACATGAAACACTCAAAGCTCTCAGTGATAATTCTGATCATCGTCACCGAACTTACCTAACGTTATAATAATATTAATTGATTTTATACAACTAACAGGGAGAGTAACTATGATAGACTAGGTAGGAGCAAGGGAGATCGTAGACAAGATCATGGGATTTTGAAAGGAATTTTAAAGAAATGTTGAAATTGAAGAAATGTTTCAGGAATATTGGGCAGTTGGTTATAGTACAAAACCAGCACCTCAATTCCGCCAAAATATTCGGCACGATCGGAGCCGAATCGCTGCTTCAACGCGAAGTCAACTTACACTGGTGGAGTATATAAGTTGACTTCGTCATGCAGCCGGGCCAACTTATACAGGGTGGCAGCGATTCGTTTCCTATCGAGCTGAATATCTTAGCGGAATCGACGGGCAGTTTGTTTTGCCCGAATAACTTAACGATAAAAGAAATCTTTTAATTGGAGAATTTGATCCTCGGCTACAATCTACCTTGCTCCCCCGATCTGAGACAGCGAATATCGAAAAGCCGATCGATCGCGGCTCTACACAATACAAGTAGACAGCTGGTGGTACGCACCTGTTTTCCTATGGTGGTTTCGAGGCGCGGCGTGGCCGGGGTGTGTTGGGGCGACGTTATCGCGCGGGGGAGGGGGTGGCCCCCGCGCGCCGGGCCCCGGGGCACCCCGCCCGCGCCCCGCCATCCCTGCCATTCCCGGCATCCCCGCCATGCCGGCCATTCCAGCCCCGGCGGGGCCTGGGCCTGGTCTGCCCGCCATGCCTGTTCAAACAAATGACTCCTGTTATTTAAGCGTGTCTGATCATCATGCGGGGTGAGAGGAAGGTTTTTAAATGCTTTGCAAAGTTCCAACGTAACGAAAAGTTTGGTGTCGCTAAAGGAAGAGTAAATTAACAAAGGTTGAATATTGTCATTCCATTTATAGCGTCAAAACTATGCCACCAACTTTTGCTTCTGCATTCAACGTTACCTATTTGATCTCGTCTATTGTAGGACTTCCTGTCACTTTGTATTATGATCACTATCAATTGCGATTAGGAATAGGAAGTAGGACCTTGACCACTCTGCGCCGCGGCTGAGTACGGGTCGCTGGCATCAGTGAGAAAGTTGCTCGGCACCAATCCTTTCACGCCTTCTATTTCAGCCATGTAGAACCCGTCGTCATCCATTTCGCCGTAAACGTGGATTATCTGACCTGTCTGGAAACTTAGCTCAGCCTGGAAAATAGAGAAATTCCCATAAGTGACTTTGCAAGTAATTTAACTGTTTGTGGAATATCGCCAATTCTTGATATGAGTAAAATCTCTTATAAGAGAGACAGTAGGAGAGTCTTCAAGAGATTGAAGAGAAAAGCTCCACAAAATTTGCTGCGAAACTCAACAGCGGACTTCTCACTGGACTCGTACCGCGCAAGCCAATAGACCAAACTCATAATAACTGAATGTCACAGGGACATTCACAGATTGCGGCAAGAAAAGAAGTTTAAAAAATGTTATGTTAACTGACATTGTTGTTAAATCACACAACTTACTATGTTTTTTTTTCCCTCTTCCTGTAACTCCTGTTTGATAAGGATCAACAGTGGCGTACAACTATACCATCCGTCTCATATAGTGACGGGTTTAAGCGACACAATGTGGCTGAAATGCCGTACGTTACATAGTCACGCCTCGGCTAATTAAAGAAAAGAAAGAAGAATAGTGTATGAAGACATACTATGTTTGTCGTTTTTATTTGAATTATGCTTTATTTACTCACATCAGCATCCACATTAGGGCTCAGTTCTTGAGGATCGTAGTCATAAAGTGCCACCATCCTCCTCACAGGCTGGTTCGCGTATGCGTCCGTCCATCGATCCCTTGGCTTGGCCGCCTGCCCCGTCGCCTCCTGCTCCGAAACCTCCGCCACCATGTTGTGGGGCACATAGCCCCGCCGTCCCCGGCACTCGCCCCAGTAGAAACCATCCGCATCTTTATCCCCCCATACCTAACAAAACAGATGAAAGTTGAAATCGTCTGAGCTCTCAAAGTCTGCATTTTGATGTTAATAACCAAAGAGGTCGCTTCCAGAGCGTGCACTGCAAAACGTCTCGCTTAGGTACTCGATATAGTTGTGTCCAAAGTTTACCAAGAGTTGCGTCTAAGTCGAGGATTAGACTTGGTGGCGAGAACAGAATCACACCTAAGATCAATCTTTCATATTAGATTAACTGTTTCATATCTTACTTACCTTCCAATCAGATAAGCAAACATAACATTTAAGAACAATAAATATTAATTGTATCAAGACAATGGTAAAAAACAGACAAGGGTGAATATACCTTGATAGTATCGCCTTCGCTAAACGGCAGCTCCTCATCGCAGCTCTCAGGGTTTGGACTCATAGTCACTGGGTCGTAGTCGAATAACGCTATGAAGTATCGACTCCTCTTTGACTGAGGGTGACCCTGCTGAGCATGCCGCGCCCCAGCCGTCGGCCCCCGGGGACCAGGTTGAGGCCCCCCACGAGGACCGTACTGAGGGAGTCCCCCTTGCTGCGCTTGTTGTTGCTGCTGATGCTGGGAAATGATGAAATTTTATATCAGAAATCTTTAAATTTTTAACATTACTTTCATATTTCTTTAGTTAGACTCTCAAGTGGAAATCAAAATTACTATTCTAATGAACGTTTAACATACATGGGTTCTAAGGCAGGTAAGACAGAAAAAGTCATTGGGGCATGGAATGGAACGTTATTCTTTATGAATCATCAAACTACTTTGAAGAAATAAGAATGAAATGGAAAGGTAAAGAACCTGGTGAGGGTTAGGAGGGCGGCCGCGCTCGTGGTGGTTCCTTGGCGGCGGGTTGTGGAACTGCTGCGGCTGGCCGGGGTACGAGGGCTGCTGGTTACTTGGGAACTGGCCGGCTGGTTGATATTGGGGTTGCTGCGTGCCATGGTAGGCTTGTGTACTCGGGTACGGCTGACCCGATTGCTGCTGCGACGCTTGCACTGGTTGGGACGGTTGCTGCTGACGTCCGTACGAACCAACACATTAATAAGGTTAGATTTTCCATAACAAAGCCAACAGCAATCTTTCAAGCTTGCAGCCATATCTCAATATTTTGGCGTTATGCGTTTCAAAGCAATAAAAAATATTACCTTCTCCTGGGGCGTTAAATAAACAAGACATTCCGTTGTAGCTCTAGTCAACCCCATGCACAACGAAAGCTAGCGTGCAGCGCTTACACTTGAATTGAAACCACATCATTCATAGCATAGTAAGTCATAGGTTCCAATAGTGCCTCTTAGCAGTAATAGAACAAAGTAGATTAATTGCCTTAAAAACCTTTTCAAGTTTTCAGTAAAAATGACTATAGATAGGTATCAAAAGTTAAATCTAAACCTCGACTATGATACTCTGTTGATCAACATCAGGGTCACTAGGAGACATCGAATGTGGAAGGTGTGTGACAGGGTTTGTACTGAGTGTACGCGTCGAAGCCAAGACAACATGCAGGAACAGTCATACAAACACGCGCAAACATGCTCGAGTGATGATTCTGTATCGAGTGCTTTGTGACCTTGCTCTGTTGGATTATGGATTTCGTATGTCTATTATGCTGAGGGCTTTCGTGTATGTTGTGCTTAACGTGTCTCAAACTAGGATTGTGTTGGGGACGCGTGACCTGTGTCGAGTGTGTAGCTTCGAACATCGAGGACGGTACAGTAACAAGTGAAGATGACAACACAGAAACACCGAGAAGTGGAAACTCGTGATTGGAAAAGTCCGCACAAAGTTGAGAAAGAGAGAGAGAGAGCAAAGTGAAGTGCTAGCACATGGAGAGCACATCGATGACAGCTAGGAGAGATCGCAGACCTGCGGACGGCGGCGTGTCGTCTCCTCGTCCTCGCTACCCAGCTCCGCCGCGCTCTCTTTAGTGATTTCGATGGCCGGTATCCCCGATTGCTGATACCACACGGTCATTCAATACATAGCATAGAACAAATTCGTTTTCAAATAAAACAAAGTGAAATTCGTGAATGTGCTGACGATATGATCGATGTTGATGACGGAATGGTTCAAACAAACGGGTGACGTGAACGACTTTGCTCTTGAATCATTTATTTTGTGACGTTTCCTTCGTTTCTGACAACACTTTTAGGTACATCAGTTACATAATAAGCATTGTACTACGTAAGTATACTCTCAAATTAACATTTATAGTGAAGCGAACACATTAAGCCGTACGAAGAGAGTACTATAGTGACAGGTACATGAACATTTATTTTACCCGAAATACATTCATAATATGTTAGAATTAGCCTCAATCATACACATATAGACAGATAAATTGTTTGCAGATCTAGAGGTAGTGAAGGCAGTACAGGTCAAGCTCGAAGTGAAAGATAGAAGTTCACTGCCGCGAAAGCATTAAGGTACGCACTACCGTGTAATTATCAACGCTTTTATGGAATTTAATAATGACTTGCGACAGTTGCGACTATCGACGGCTCATTTTCCCCATTTTGTGTCGATAAGTTAGTGGCTGTTTGTTATGTAGATGACATGTTTATGAGTGATAGGACTGAATGCATGAACGATGAACATAGAACTGTTTAGTTTACTATCCGCAATAAGGCTAATTTTTCTATGGCGGCCAAATGTCTAATAATAATTATCTACCCAAAAATTTCAGCGAAATGCGGCATTGTAAATTGACTTCACCATTTCTTTTTCTAATTTCTGCTATTTATATTTGAAATTATAAGTTAAACTTTATTCTCTAACTTTTGATGAGAAAATGTACTAATATCTGAATCATTAAGGAAGGTAATGTTTATTAGTAAAATTAATAAGTATGCATAAGTTAGCTAACATATAAGTATTTTGTTATCTACAAATTGTTCTTGTCTACTTTTAAAATGTATAGAAGCATACTCAAAGTAAATCTTCATATGCTGATTATATGACTACATAGTATTGTATTAAAATACTATTAGAATACGGGCACACTGTGTAGAATAAATTGTAAATAATATAAAACTGAATGCATAACTAATAATCAAAAAATATACACTCTCAAACAAAACCAAATTCATAAAACGCTAAACCAAAAAAGTGAATTCAGAAAGAAATAAAATATATTGAAAAGACGTGTTAAAATTCCTTACCGAAGGGGTTATTTTGTCGAATATACTCTTTAGGAGACCTGTGCCGAATCCACTCGTAGGCTATGGAAAGGTGTATAACAGTTATGTGAGAGAGCGAGGTTAGGTTAGACTCTAAGTGGCATGATATCATGAGCTCCATGGCCGGTATTGTCTGTGTCACAAAGTACAAGCTCTTTATCTGTTCTAAGTATAGGTATCTGTAGGTGTCGTGCGTTGTTTGGGTATCGGCCAATAGCACTAGTGACTACTGATCTAGTCGCAAGCAGTATGCATTTAATTTTGAACGTTCGAGCCGAGTGCAGAGCTAGTCGATGGCGCGCGTGGTTGTGTCGGTTACCTTTCGGCAGAGAACTACTGGACATTTAGAAGATGCCAGCGACAGAACCACAGGAAATAGTATAAAGAGTGCAGTTTGCAACACCGATATCACGCGACAAACTATTTGCATACGATAATACAAAACAAGTAGACTGTGATAATCTAGATATAGTCAAAGATGTTATAAAAGTAAACACCGCAAATAGTTTGTCACGCGCGAAAAGAGCATATGACACTGATCATTATAATGATAGCTAAGAAGACACAGACGAAGAAGACCATCAGAGATAAATCAAAATATGAAGCTCATATAAATACTTAATTAAACTCGTAAATAAATACTGGCAAAATGAAATTATGACGTTACACACAAATTATACAACACTGATTTGCATACAATGTAGACAAAGTGCTGTCCCAACAACATTAATTTAAATGATCTTTAATTAAATATACTGTTTCCTTTTAAATAAAACATTAGTAAGTACAGCTATCTAATTCAATTAGCAAATTAATTAAAACTTTACTCATACTTAATCATATTGAAGATCAAATCAACACTTTCATATGTAATAAAATCGAAACTGACTTTACAATCAGTTTAGTTTGATATTGGTTTCAAATTAAAACTTTACTCATAATGACATTGAACTTTTTTTTAATCAATACTTATCTTTGAAATGAACATCAAGCACTCAGTTATTTCGTTTATGATCAAATCTAAACTGTCTGTATTGGTTTCAAAACGTTTATCAAATTGTTGGGCAATTGGGCACAGTCAAATAACTTAAATAAGAAACAATCATAAAGTGAGTGGTCACCTGAGCAGCGTGTGGGTCATGTCGATTGATGGTTGGGAATATCTCCTTATCGGATAGATTCTCGTCATGTTCTATCACTTGCTGCTGCTGCTGGTAAGGCTGGGGCCTTTGAACTCCGCGATAGCCAGGCACTGGCTGGTTATGAACTATACCACCGGGTCCACGTGGCATCCTTGAGACAACCCCACGCAATACTGCGGGTGGAATAGGTGTGGCCGTACTATCACTGGATTGACTATCCCTGGACTTTGTACGAACCTGGAAATAAGAAACAAAATTTGCAATACCTACCAAAATATTAATAAAAAGAAGTTTTTGAAGTTGAAGGTAGTCAAACGATAGAGTCTGAAATACGAGTCGAGTACATAATATTTTGAAGAAGGTATCAAGCGTATCAAATAAAAGAATGCCGAAAATAGCGTTAAAAGAGCGCAAGCGACAAACATACTTACTGTGACACATTTAGGATTGAGGCCGATCAATTTGCCAATATCGATGAGTGCATGGTCACCGGTCGGGGAGTCCACATCTGTCACTTTCTTGCCGTCCGCGTATACCGCGTATCCTGTGACGGGGCCAGAGGCGGGCGGGCGCAGCACCGGCTGCCACGTCACCAAGAGGGTGCCATCTTGCGGTCCCGCTTCCACCTGCGACACCGCACCAATCACCACCAACAATCCAGCCAATTTAAGCCAATTATGTTTTGACAATACGTTTTTGACCAAAAACATTGACAAGCCACATCGAGGGATATTGACGACACAGAGGTGGGGGTCGCTAAGCTAGCAAGACTAGCAACGAGGTGATAGGGTCAATTTTGTCCTGACGCTGGATTTATGGTTGCGATTGACGCGACTTCCTCGGACGTGCTGTGTGCTTGTTCGTGATATCATTTAAAATTAGGTTGTGTTAGTTTGGTGAATATTAAAAGGGTTTCATCACACTCGTGGAGCGATGAAAAACTATATTTCGTGCGTGTGCTGAAATCGGTTTATGTCGTAGATTTTTTTTCAGTTTGGGTTATTGTTCACAATTGTGTTCTTAGGGTTCTGGTAAGTCTTGACGATTCTATCAGTAAGGTAATCAGCGAGGGAGTGAGAGTGTAAATTGTAAAAAGATTTGAATTGAAAACATGCTGGGTATCACCTCATGCTATTATGATCTTGCACATTTGATATTACATTACGTACCATGATCTCATTTGGTGGATCTGGAAGGCCTTTAGGTAGAGTCCTGAAGTCTGTATAGGCTCCAGGGGCTTCCTCTATCTGGACTCCGGATGGTGGACCTGCTCTCAGATGCTTCGCTCGTACTGTAACTCTATATTGTGTACTTGGCGACAGTCCTGTGATGGTGTGGCGGTAAACTCCTGGCTTCACTGTTCGTACCTATAATATGCATCAGAGTGTAAGATAAAGGTGACAAACATGAATATCATATATATCATAGATTTAAAATGATCATAAATTACTTCAACATTGTTGACACAGACGACATGCTGATGGTTGGAGTTGGCCGGCAACCAGGAGATCACGGCTTGAGAACAGGTGACTCCAGTAGCCCTGACACAAGTAGGCCCCATGTTTGCCGTGTCTCTTCCGATAACCATCGTGCAAGCTGCGTCGCGCGACGTGCGACGGGTCACCGTTACTGAACGCACGCTGATGCGATGTGGCTTTGGAGAAATAATTATGCTTTTGTAGATGATAGTCGCACATGAATAGGTAAATAGTTTATATCAATGCAAAATGTTGAAGAACTAAACAATTCCAGTTGTACGGACAACAGCAGATCAATGGTAACACTTGCAGTACGATTTAAACTCTTACGACGCAGAAAATAAGAACGGTCCAACGTCCAAAGTGTTACACTTGATCTGCTGTTAGCGTACAACTGAGTTTAATCTACATTGTCACCTAGAATATTTATCAACCAGTGCTCCTTAAAAATGTGGTATGATACATATAAAGGATCAACGATACAAACGATTATTATCTGAAGAGTACTCACTCGATTAGAATCGACTCCTTCGACCAAAGCACGAGTTCTTTCACTAGCTTTGACCGTAGTCTTCAGGACTCCATCGACATAAACGTGGTAGCTGTCGATATTCGCTTGCTGGACCCCTTCAGGCGCCGTCCAGCCGATCAGCACGGATTTGTTCAGCTGCCTCTCCAACGTCAGCTGCCGTGGCGCTGGCACTAGCGACGAGAAAAACAGCTCAGCTGTTCAGGTCCAAGGCACATCGCGGCGAGGGCAGGCAGGCGAAGTGCGAGTGATATGCGGAGAAGCGTGCAGCCAAGTCCGGTGGTAGGATAGGGAAGGGATAAAGGATCAACTATAGATCTATTTCTACATAAGAACATGGTAAATGATTGCTATTTCAAAAATTTGAACCGTCGTTGGTAGTTTTCATATAAATAGGATTGCTAAGTATGATCAAGTTGCTTTAGTAATTCAGATATAACTAGGATTACATGCTTAAAGATGAATTGAAAGATTTTACCTCAAATAGAAACTTTGAGATAAAGCAAGCATGACAATTCTAAGATTGAATTTCTATAAAAACATGTGTAAATTAGGCTAGTTCAAAATATCTAGGTAGGTATGTCATAGAAAAAGAAAGTAATACGAGTACTAAAGATGTTCCATTTGATTCTGCTTTTAAGGTTGGATTAGCATGTTGTATTACAGTAGTGCTCGATGATGTATAGTTAGAACTACGATTACCATTGTCATCGTCTTCGGGGCCTTCACTGAGGTCAGCCACTTCACTAAGTCGTGCCACGTCGCGACTCAGAGAGAGGTCACTGATCGCAGTGGTGGCAGATTCATCTGCATCACGTAGTGACGTTACTACCGCCTAAAGATGAAATCATATTATTAACAATCGTACAGGCTGATTTACAGTAAGAAATCCTCCAAAATACTAATATTTAATATAGATATGCACCTATATCTATATTTTTGGGAGTATTATGGTATAAAATACTAAAGTATGGCATACATCTACCTGATGAAAATCCAGAAGATCATCTCCAACCAATCTTTGAACAAAATTAGCAGGTACGAGCCCTCTGCGTCCGTCCAGCAATTCACCATCGAGCATAGGTGAATTGGCGTCTGGTGGACCCCAAACTAGTATATAATCTCCCGCGCATATAGATAATTCACCTTCTGCACTTTCAATACTGAAAATAGCACCAATATGCAGTTAAATAAATATTCACAAGTGAGTAGAACAGCTGTGTTCAGATGACTTACTCTGGTGGGTCGTAAGAGAACCGGGCAATATAAACACAGCAGCGTCCTTTCCCTGGAATGTCCAACATATCCACTGTTGCTTCACCTTGTGCACCACCGTTCATGTAATGTGTATTCCGAACTAAAAATCACATATTAATTTAGTCCCAAAACTGCAGATTCACTAACAGAGTATGATAATTTGTTAATTTACTCACCCTCCATTTCCAATCCCGCATTAGGCAAGATCCTTGACAAAGCTCTTTGATTTCGGTCATGAATTAATCCAGGTTCTAAACTTCCTAGTCTATCAGTTGCATATTGGCTATCTAATCCTAAGCTCCACGACGGTTGATGTGGTGTTACAGGCGTCGCAACTCTACCTACTCCTGAAGTGGTAGTCCCGTATCTACCTATCCCAAGCTCAATCTCATCTAGAGGTTTTAGTTTGATGTTCATAGCATTTGTTCCTAAGCCACTCGAGAGCAGCGGATTTGTGTAAGTTCCAGTTGTACCATAATTAGTTCCCGTCAAACTCGTATTCAGTCCTCCGAGCTGCGTTCCACATGTTAGATTCGAGAGAGGATTTCCTAATGCTCCAGTGAAGCTTGACGGCATTCCTCCAAGCGTACCAGTTAGCCCTCCCGATAGGCTCGTTTGAACATTATTCAGGCAACTGGTCAGTGCTGTACCACCCATAGTTCCTGTGAACGTCGGTCCCGTCAGACCTCCACCTAAGTTCATACCCGACACATTGCCGGTGATGTTTTGGAGATTGCTCTGCAGGCCTGCTAAGGTGCTAGTGAGCTGACTGATGTTGTTGTGAAGGGGCGCTGTTACGGGATTAGTAAAAGTGACTTGATGGGTGTGCGGTAGTCCATAGGAATTGGTGGAGTAAGCGGAGACAGGATTGGAATATGAGGTGGGATTGTGCGCGCCCATGGAGTAGGCAACAGAGTTGGAGCTGGGGGCCGTGTATTGTCCTGTGGCGTGGTGCGACGAGAGAGTGGGCATGGTGTTGCTCTGGCATATAGCCATGTGGCCCGCCGTGCTAGTATAGTGCGGCAATGGCGACGGCGCTGGCGATTGGAACTCTCCAACAAGACCCTGGTTAGAACCGCTCGATTGCATACCTGTGGAAAACAGATGTTCAAGTTATCTTTCTTCTAATTAATTCAGATACTTATGATGTGTTTTATAATGCCTTGCTTTGCAGTCGATCATGCCAAGGCACGCAACGCAAAGTGACATTATATTCCGATTTGCTTGCGGTTCTGGATCCCACATATAAGCTTCTAATAAATAGGAGATCGATCTGATGTGATGATTCCCGAAGCAAAATCACCAGGATATTTTGCACTTTCAAACCTATTGTCGGAGTTATTCAGGCCGCTCGTATTCCTCTGACATAGCCTGACGACTGCTGCCGAGCGACTCAACAGGGACTTGCTTAACGTGCTTTCCGAGGCACGAAGGTTGATTTTATACTTCAAGGTATGCTCACCGTGCGTAGTAGACCTGGTATGCTCGAGCTCTGCTAGGATGCGGTTGTCTTGCTCGATCTTTGCCATGATACGCTCGATCTCCGACGCTGGCTGCGCGGAGGTGGTGCACCACGTGGTGCCGGTGGAGGTGCCGCGCGCGCGCAGTGATGCCGACAGCTCCAGCTGCAACTCCTCGCAGCGAACCGTCTCCAGTGCCGCCTGCGATATGGACACAAAGAGAGGTGCAATGAATTTATATTATTGGTTGAATGCATGTTGAATATGAATTTTTTATCAAGGCAAGTACCAAGACCAACGAGCAAAGAAATACTTAGTATGTAACGTGTATGTATGTACAATAAATAAAGGTAGAGCAAGAGAATTTGATGTAAGAGAATATTTTATCTTCAATATCATACTCTTCGGTCTACGCGTGGTCTACGTCTTCGGTCGGTAGTCAACACGTCAATTATCTGTCATACTGTGTCATACTGAATAACAATTCCTTGGTCAAAAGTACCTACGTCAGAAGTAGTCAAAACGTAGACTGATTATCCATAAACTTGTGATTCGTTGGTCATCATCTAAGTCCTCGACACTAGCAAAATTACTGTGCCAGCCACGGTAGAAGACATATTTTAAAAAGTGACGTGGCCAAAATGCGATAATAAAATTATTATAGGTAAGTATTATTTTCTATTCTGCCTTTTATTTTCATCAATTTATGCATGTGCTGCGTCTATTCATTATATCATATTTTCCATTCTCTAGAATTATAATAGCGCACCTTTTTCTCCAGCTCCCTAGCGCGTGACTGCATCTGCTCCACACCGTGCGCATCCAGCGACGAGCGCTGCGCCGAGCGGAGTTGCGCCAGCGCATCCGCGTGCGCCCGCTCGGCGTCTGCGCGCGCGCGCTCGGCGTCGCGCAGGCGCCGCGACAACGCGTCCGTCTCCGCCGCCATGCTCCCGCCGTAACCGCTCATATTCTGCAACAGAAGAGTCACATCTTTATTGCAAGTAAGTATACGAAGACAGAAAGTATACAGGTGGCCTCAATAGGGTTGAGATTTTCTCAAAAACAACTGGACCAAATTAAATAATTATATTGCAGTTACATAGTTTTAACTTTTATTTTTCTATCAGTGAAAGAATTGTTTCAATAGCTCAAGTAGTTTTTGAAATTTCACATTTTGACTATTCGTGCAGTGAAATTCGTAGCCAGAATATTATTTCGAATGCCATACTCATAGTCGAATATAATTTGTTAAGATACACGTAGTGTCGACTATACGTTTTTGACGTTTGTGACAATTCATGACAGTTCTTGTTAGTTTTTGACAGTGTACAACCGGTGAGAACAATCCTTCGTAACCAATTTTGAACCTACTGCATTCAACATAATGGAATTCAACATTTTGGAAAATCAATATTTATTATGGGAATTCAACATTTTAGTAATTCAACATTATGAGCCGGAAAGGACTATTCAAGCCTATGAATCGACTGTACGAAAATAATTTCCAATATATGCCAACTACCCTATTGTACCTACATAAATTGTGTTTTAAATCTCTGTCCGGCGCGCCAGCACCTTTCGATATCTATAAAATATCTAATATGTATTAAATAACTAGGTTTGAATACGTGTATGATACATTTATGTAAATATACATAGGTACTAAGTCTATTTTCCGGCCGGTCATAAGTTCATAACCTCGGGAGGTCATTCATTCTTTATAAGAAACCAATCCGTGCACGCAAATAAGCCAACATTACCCTCGTGTCGTGGCTGTATGAATATTTTATCGATTTTATGTTAAATCGAGTCGATGTTCGCCTTTCTATCGATTGACGTCATTGCGATAAGGTTGATATGCCCTAGTCGTCTCGTTCCCTTGAAAACAATAGGTGTGCGAGGCGAGGTACGCTATACAAATCAGTACAGTCGACAACACAGCGAGCATTCTTTACTCATACAATATTAATGGGTTAATGTATATTTGTGTGCTGGCTACTGTACGTAGGGTAAGCAACAACAATATTGATTGTTGCCGTGATTGACGTTTTTATATCAGCCTATCGATCAGTCGGAAGCCTGAAGTGAAATACTTATATAGGAAACATACGTAGGTACAGGATCGCATTCTGGATTTCATGCTGCGGTCCAGCCTTAGCAAAGTGGATTTAACATTCGTTGACGCTAGCAGAATAGAACCAAAAAAGAATGGGATTGAAATTTGCTGTTTCGTTAACAAATGTCAATCCCATACATTTTTCTGTCTATTGCTCAATGCCACTTGGCTAGGAGGCTGGTCGTAAAAGACGGAAAAACGACTGCACTACGGAATGTCGATGTTCAAAATACCGATGAACGGTATACCGAAAGTACATGAGTTCGAATTACGTGAGTTCGAAAGTACGTAATACCGAATGTCTCCATTATCAAGTCTAAAATAGCTTAGGCGTGTTAAGTTGCAGCCAAGAAGTGGAAGCCAAATAGTGGTAGTCCCATGAAGATTTATTTTTAGTAGTAATAAGAAACTACTTTGTCGGACGTTATATGGCTAGGCTATAAATTGTTTGTCACCTGCATATTAATTTAGTTTTTTAAGCTTAAACATTGGGTTATTCATTAATCTATTAATCCTAACTTCCTTTGGGCCGTGTGTTTTGTCTATTTCGTAATTAGTTAAAATACAAACAAACCTTAACACCTATGTTACCACATAAGGCAGTGTATAAATGAATTATGAATAAAAGTTGTCCCGATGTCTTAAACCGTGGACTAACTTTAAACCACGTTTATGGCTCACCACGTTTATTGCACAAGCGGCCCTTACAGCCCTATCTCGTCGTAACGACACGGCGTCGTCGTCGTCAGCTACGTATCCAATTGAAATGTATGACAGTCGACGTTGCCAAACCTTCGCCAAGTGAGTTAGCTGTCATACATTTCAATATTAATTTTTTGGATACGTAGCTGGCGACGTCGCAGTGGCGACCCAGTGAGGTAGGGCTCTAGAGGTTTGTGTGATAACCGCCAGACGGCGGGCGATGTCGTAGCCCCATTTACCTCTAACCATAAATCACAGCGTATAATAGAGTCCCTCTACAGCTCCGGAGCTAATGTACCATATTTGTATAGATTTCAACCTCCGAACTAAAGTAGCTAAGCTAGGGTTGTCGCAGCCGGTTTAATTGGTAAAAAATCAACGTAGGAAGTAAACCGATGTTTCCAAGGCGAAGAGGTATGTTTTGAAGATCCCCCATAAACTTGACATAACCTAGGCGCGTATCCATAAACGTGATTTAAAGTTAATACACCGTTTAGGCCTTCTGTTCCTTAACGTTTTTAACGAAATGTTAAAGCGGCAACAACACGGTTTAAGGGAAGTGAGGTTTAAATAGGTTTATGAGTAACAGCACAAAAAAAATCGTTTTCGTGTATAGTTTACTTTACTTTTACTTAAGACTTTTAAATGTGTAGAATATTGTCGATGTAAAGTTATGTAGGTACTTACAGGTACTTATACATATAACTCGATCAAGTAAGTAGAGAACAATCGACGACAACCGTATTTATTTTTAGTCTTTTAAATTAAGTATTATTTTAAGTAAGTACCTTACTAAGTAAAAAAATAGTTCTTACTGAATAAGTATAATAATTGGCTTTCAATTACTGGTACAATCATACCACGTCTGATTGTTCGTAAAAATACTAGTGCCAACCCTACGTAAGGGCTGCGTTGCGGCCGCGCGCCGCCCCGTCTCGCGCGGCCCATAAGACGGAAAAGTGCGCTGACCTGGTTTTCCGGGACACCCCCCGCAACACGCCCCGTGCACCCCCCAGGTCCTGGCAGACTCCATGGCGGGCGGGGTTTAGGCAGTTGTCCCACCGACGACGAGTATCGCTCGGCGACATAATTTTTATAGTTCATCGCTGACCGAGTGACGCCGAGCGAAGTATCGCTGCGTCTCTTTTGATTACATGAAATGTCAAAAAAATATTAAAACTTTATTTCAATAAGAAAAGGTTACAAATTATTATACAATTTCCGGGCTTTTAATCTCATTTGCAAGAGATTATATGAGCCGGAGAGATCACCAGTAGTGACGATGTGCTTATATGTTGTACGTTTCTTTCGTGAAAAGTATAGCCCCCCACTAACACTCGCACTAATAGCACTCGCGCGGGGTGAGACAACTGCCTTAGGGTGCCTTTCCACCAGAGATGTGCTATTGTACGATGCTATGGATGCGTTGGATATCCACCAATCATATTCATTCAGCTAGTGCTATGCTATGTGGACCAATGAATATGATTGGTGGATATCAAACGCATCCAAGCAGCATAGCATAGCACATCTTTGGTGGAAAGGCACCCTTAGGCATAATGCCTAGACGTCTCAGGGCCCTATAGTCTAGTCTAGTGGATTGCTTAGTAACATTTGGTAACATCAATATCTGATCTACTTACATAAGCAGATAGGTACCTATTTTGGGGCAAGCAAGCAAATAAGAATAACTTGGGACCAATCTTTTATTTGTCTAGTTATTCCATGAAATAGGAACCACATTTTGAGGGTTGGTTCTATTTGTCATACGATTAGTTCTACTAATAGGACAGAATGAACCAAAATTCTCCAGTTTGTACCTACTACTGCCCCAGTTTAACAAAAATGTGTATTTTTGTTATTTCTGTTTTATTATGTCAAAACACGAATCATATTTACATCGCAGACACTTTTGCACGTCTTTTATTTTAGAGTCTCTGCCACTCATTTGTTTTTCCATTGTTTGAATTTTCAATAGATAAATACACTTTATTACATCATAAAACAGTATTAATTACATTATTGAGAAGCATGTATAATTTTGGCGGTCTAAAAGCGATTTCTTCCACACAACCAACTGCAGAGGATATTATAAAAATATATCAGAAAGAGGTAGATGTGCATAGTAAGTAAATATAATAAATATAAAGAATAATATAAGTCGAACATATAAAATCAGATGTCTCATTGAGAGTGAAAGTGATAACAAGGGAGGAGGTATGTCCCCATACAAAATATACCTACTTTAGGCTCTCTACATAGAGCGCGGGGAAATTTTTTCATGAGTTACCATAGCCAGAGTACAGATGGCTGAGCCAACTTGAGTCTTACTATCTCTCAAGTAGTTATTGAGAACATTTTTATTTTATTAGGAAAACATACAGCTAGATCAACACAAAATAAAGCCAGTGAAGTTTTCAGAAATACCTAACGAATAAACTACAATAAAAGTTGTTCATAAAGTCGTTTGACAGATTATTGCTAGGTTTTTGCCTGCAGAAAATGTCCATCTGGTCTATACTCTTATTATACCTATTTCATACTCTGATTAGGAAGCGGTTTCTGGAATATTTGGTAGACCTCTTGAATATTTGGAATACTTGTAAACCCTAATAAGACTCCCTATATCCTGTTCTTCTTTTTTCGACTGTGCTTATTATATTTTAAATTAAAATGCAATATAATGTAAAACACTACAAAGTAATAAGAAACTTCCACTTTAATATAGTGTTCCTCGCGACGCGACGCGACGTCCGAGATGAAAACTTTTTAATTTCCCATCCAGAGACGAAAGTAGGGGACTAAAAACTCCCTGAAGTGCAAGTTGGACTCGCGCCCTGAGTTTCGTTACAAAACTGTATACCTACGTTTGATAAAAATGTTTTTATTTTAGTATTTAATACTAGCGATAATTTATTTAGTTAGTTTTGATTGAGTCTTGAGATATTTCAAACTGATACCGTGGATCGGACTAATAATCGAGTTGGGATACCTGTAGAATTACCTGGGTATAACAAGTCGTGGTAATGAATACTATATATTATATACATTACTTATCATGCGTTGCTGTAAGTGGCGTATAGTGATACATCTTTTTTTTGTATTTCTCTACAATATGTTTAACGAATAAATGATTATCTATCTATTTAAGTTCACTCATTGGCAACTGCGTTAATATCAAATTATTATAGGTAATATAAACAAATATCCCTCACTTATATTGTTGAATCCGACAATTAGATAGTTACGTATAAATTGTTGCTATGAGGCTTGTTTTTGGTGCACTTTTAGTTGTTCCCCTATACTAGCAACCACTGGTTGCTAGGAACTAAAATCCTACCTAACATTGTAGCCACGTATGATTTTAGGTATTTATTCTATGCATGTACGTATAAGTATAGAAGATAAGCCATTGGCATTTAATGTAATATGTGTGTTAATATAGTATTTGTTATATATTTTACATTATGTTTACCATATACATATATAGTAGGTAGGTATGCAATAGTATATATCATGCGTGTAATGTGTGTATCATCTTATATATAAATGTTCATACCATTATTAGTGGGTATATAAGACGTGTAAATTAAAATTTCACAACAATGCCCCGCCTAATCTTGTCTGTATAACCGAAGGTTGACTGGTAGAGAATGCCGTATGGCATTAAGTTCGCCTGTACATGAAATCGTGTATAAAGAATAAATAAGTAAATAAATGTTTACGTACTCGCTAGCTAGCGAATTTACTATAGCAAGTCATCGTAAAGGCACTGAGTCCGCTTCTGTGCGCCCGCGGGTAAAGAGCGACCAAGAACGTCATAAGTTTGCCAATATACGTCGTCTGTAGCACATATGTTACCCAGTAGTTACGGCAGCCATCATCCCGCTTATAGCATGCCATTACAACGCTCAAGTAGTGCTCTATTTAATTTGACAAAGTGTGGGTGGTAGAAAAGGGCGGCTTGTCTTACAAATAGTTTTTAAATCGTCCCATTGAAAGTTATCCTGCACAGTGGCAGTGATTATCGTTAACATTAGTAGAATAAAAAAAATATTGTAAGATAAAGATAAAGAATTACACAAAAGTAATAGAATTAATATTACCTACAATTGACGGTCTTATCGTTCGAACCAACCTTTGGGTAGATAATTCAACGTATGAATAGGTAGCATGTTAAGCAATACTGGTACTTAAGTTAAGTACCTAAGCTACCTATAAGTTGGATATGTGATAAAATTCTTGAATAAACGTAAGCTAATTTCCCGTAGTACATACTTACTAGGTAGAGACGAAGGACTTACATCTTCTGAGATACTGGCACACCACTCTCCCTTCATCTACATTCATAAATCTCCTCATTCACATTCGACATTAAGGATATTACTCGTAAAAAAATTAAACCTTCTCTTGAGCTTTTTGTTAGGCAATTTTTAATATGGCCATAATTAATACTTACACTAATAAGTAGAATAAGTGAGATTTTACCTGCAATTTTCTATGCTATGCGACAAACCAAGCCAAGTTCGAACTTCGTATCACGCCACTGCTGAGTACGTATTACACTTTAAAAAGAAAATTAACTGCTACGGCGGAAAAGCGAATCACGTAGCGGCTGCAATAAATATTAATAATGCAGTAGCGATAAAATAGCCGGCAGCAAAATCTATATTCGTACACTCGCCATTCATTTTACTCGTAGACTCCTACACACATCTAACACAGAGATCTTATATACCTTTTTTTTTTACGGAGAGAAATCTTTTAAAAGGGGGGGGGGTATGTGGGATTTGTACCCACTAGAGATCTTATATACCTACTAAGAGAGTCTTTAAGGTTGAAATTTTCCCAAAAAGTACCTACTTGACTGATTATTGAAATTATTTTACATAATATTTATGTTATGATCAATTTTGTCCAGAAAGTTCAACTTTCAAAATAAATTTACAAAGTTGAAATAATTTGTCCGATTAGTTGAACTTCAAGTTGAACTTAGTATAAATATATATAGTGGAATAGACGTATCTAAAAATGTACACTCTAAAGTCTGAACTCCGTTAGTAAAAGAATTTCTACAATCAATCAAGTAGTTCTTGATAATAATAATAAACTCAACCTCTTTGGAACATGATGAAAACATTACATAGTTCTGTTAATTCCTGGATCTCGGGAAATACTTATATTAGAAGTAAGGTAGGTAGACTAATTTAGTATTCTCTATCAGACGAAACTTCCACAGACGACTCAATGCTATCAGTGTGGCGATCTCGCTCAATAAACTAAGCAAGCACACTGTATAGATAATTTATGAGCCGGTTCTTTAGCGCGTCTAGACGAGACGTCTCAATGACGAGGGTCGCGATGCTGAGAGATTAGGCGTTTGCATTTTAACCCTTAATAGGGTTGACGACTTTTTCATGATACTGTACACGAAGATACACGGGGCCTCAATAAGGTTGACATTCCCTCGAGAACTACTGGACCGATTGAAAAATCTTTTACCAATAGATAGTTTAGACTGCACACTATATAATTGTAAAGAATTTTCAAAAATTAGTCAAGAAATTTTTGAAAAAAAATCCCAACCGTATAACTCTCCTAAGAGTATAACTCTCCTAAGAGAGATAGGTACCTTTGTTTAGTAAAGGAAACGCAAGGCTCTAGCGCCGATAGTCGTAGTCAGTTTTGAGCACGAACTCAGCGTGAGCTCGCACTTACGACTGTCATTGTATGAAAACAGACAGTTGTAAGACCGAACTCAAACTCCTCACATACTCAAAGCTGTATGACTATCGGTCTAGGTGCTGCTTCAAAAGAGTTGATGATGCTCAAAGACTGTGGTTCATAATGGTTCCCTTAATGACAATGTAATTAAATAAAAATTATAAAATAAAATTATTTTCGTTCTCGTGTAGGTGTATGTACTTAGTATTCAACCCTCCAAATCGAAATACTAAGTAGGTAAGAATTTTCTGGGAATTTTTATTTTTGGGCCGCGGATAATTCTGAAATTACAATGATATTTTTAAATATACAGGGGGTCCCAGAAGGTTGAGGTTTTCTCAAGAACTACTACAACGATTGTAACAATTCTTTCACTAGCTTATAGTGCAGACTAAGTAATGGCAAAATAATTTAAAAAATCGATCGAGTGATTTTTCAGAAAATCCCAACCTTAATGACTCTACTGTACACTTTTATTGTGTTAGAGTTTTCTGACTAAAGAGGTCGTCAGGGTCGCGCGCAGCCAAGTAGGGGCTTTGATCCTCCATAGTAGAGCGACCCTGGGGAAGGTGGCATGGCAGAGCTTAGCCTTTAGTGAGCTGTTCTCATGAATGAGTACATGCCATGAATCAAGGAACTCCATATGTACTCCATATGGAGTAGCCATATTTGCATACCAGTTATTTGCATCGCAGACACCGCTCTTGCATGACTTTTAGAGTCTCTGCCACTCATTTGTTTGAATTTTCAATAGAAGTCGAAACTATACTCTGCGAGAGATGACTCTTTCTGACGTATGAGAGTGAAAGTTGCACCAAGGGCGGAGACATGTCCCCATAATAAATAAACTTAAGGCTCTTTCCATAGAGGGCGGCGATTTTTTTTTACTTCGTAGTTACAAAAGTTACAAAAACTTGCATGGAACAGTAAGTCCCTAACTCCACCCCTCCTTTTAACATAACTTCGCGTAGCAACCCTGAAGATATCTCGGCAACATCTCAGGAACACGATCCATCAATATTCTGACGTGTATCAGAGCGCTAATGGCCCCGCGACGCGATTACGACGACCCACAACTTTTTATGATATTTCAAATCGGTCAGATATTTCTCTTTCCGAGTATGGGGGAATGAATGAAGCGAATATTTCTGTTATATTTATTACAGAGTATTTCCAGTACCATACATTACAGTATACACTTATGCTGTTATTCAGAAACCTAGTTAAACCTCACTTCTCTTAAATCGTGTTGCTATCCCTTTCACACTTCGTTAAAAAAGGTTAAGATAAAAAGGAACAGGGGGGACTAAACGGTGGCGTAACTTTAAATCACATTTATGAATACGCGCCTGTGTATACGCCATTTCAAAACTCTAATACGTAGATCTAATACGTCATTTGGGCAGATTACACAAAAAATTCGTTTTCTCAATTTATATCGATAAAAGTACTAGATAAGATACTTAGTAGGGATGTCAACATTATGACGTATACTTATTAAAAACAACTGGAAGTTTAACTAGAATCCCATCTACCTACAATGGAAGTGGAATTAGCGGCTCAGCCCAGCATGGCATGCTCTCTAGCCCGTCATGAACATGTAAACTGAAAGCTAACTGACAAAACAATGGCACATATTTTCAGCATTATTCAACATTTCCTGTTCAATTCAAAGATATTCCTCGCATTGCGGCTGCCCCGCGTAGGGTTGCCAACTTGGGGTAATTATGCGACTGATGACCGGCTCGCCTCTTAATCTGAGGTACAGTTGGACTAAAAAGTGGTTTAATGATACCTACCCTACATAACAATATATAAATATGTCCGTATAAACTAGTTTTGCCAATAAATATATCATATCTTCATATGTTAGTATAAATAATATATAACTTGTCACGGTCACTCATATACCAACTTCATCTTCTTTATCTCTAAAAACATCTTCTCTACCTCTAAAAGAGAGACTATAGGTTAAAAGGTAAAAAGTAGGTATAAAGTAATAGTATAAAGTAAGATTATATTACAAGTCTTGTAATATATAGGAAAAAATTCAGGAACACTTGTTCGTTAAGTCCGTGATTTTAGAAATAAATAAGTACCAACCAAATGCAGCTAAAATCATGATTTTTTTATAATATCCAGTTTACTTAGATACTTACTCCCCTGGCTCATCGATACAAACTCTCCGACAACAAAGAGCTTCACTGAGCTCGACAATCGGGTAATGAAGCTCTCGCAAGTCCTTCTGTACTTCGACCTGCACATAGCGTTATCCAGGACTCTAGAAGTTCTTAAGGACAAAATAGTCTGCCCCTCCAAATTATTGCTTCAGTGGGAGTAATTATATCTTGCGAAGGAGTTTGTATGTAGGTGTAAGTAATCTACTTAAGGCGCTATATGGTTGTCAAAAGGAAGAGTGAAGATGCCCCGCAGCTGCGGTGTGAAGAGCATGGCGCAGTGCCTCAATATTCGTATTTTTATGAATTTTAGCAGGAAAATAAAAATACGCCAACAAAAAACAGATTTTTTTAAACAAGCTCTCGTATTTATAGTACCCTACATTTTGATATATATTTTGTATGAATAACTATTTCGGTTTAGATATAATTTTCATTTTAAAAGACATGGAATGTCTACAATGACATGAAATGGGTATGTTTGCGATTTTTTTCTATCGAGCGAAGTTTGTCCAATCGTGTATCAGTATTCATCAGTCTCAAAATAGACACCCCAAGATTGCTATATATTTTTATCAGACGTTTAATTTTAGTAGTTAGAGCCTTAGCCTTCGTAGAAAAACTGAAAATACGCGAATACGAAGCCTTAAATACCGTCTGTTTGTTTGCTGCTTCCGCAAACACATACATACACATTTATGTTATTTATTTTTGGCGGAGCGGGTTTTAAAAAATCTCTACGTCCGATGGGCATTCCACTTATGTAGTTAACATTAGTAATTTAAATTTCTGTTTGTGTAACTAATCTGGCAACCCTATGTCACTCGCTGGCTTGGCAGGCGTCGCGTGCTGCAACTTCTGAATATTTCCCTGTGAGCACGGGCGGAGTGGGCAACCAGTTACAATGACCGATTTTATTCGTGCTCCGTGAATTGTTTACCATTAACATCCTGCATTTCATTTATTTTAATAACCGAAAGCAATTTATTTTCTAAAAGCTGCTGAAAGTTCTATTTGTTCCCCTTCTCATAAAAAATATATTTAAGTGATGTAGGTAGATCAAACTTTGTAAAGGAACGTAGGCCCCGTAGTGAAGTTGTCAAATGCGTTGTATCTATACTTTACACCGTATGCAAAAAAGTGCATTTGAACCACAATTCACTTATATATTATACTTGAACCATACATGTCACTATTAATATATTTTCAAACAAATGCATTAGTTAGGTCTGATTCTATCGTAGTAAGCTAATCCTAATGTCATAAGTTATTTGTAGATCGCGTAGGCTCTACGCCGCTCTACGCCGTAGCGCGAACGGGACGCCTGGCTAGTGACGAATTTTATTATTATTTCTGATGGTGCGGCACTTCACATGGCTATTCGTATTTTGGTATTTGTTATATTTGACAAATATTTGCCATGTGTGGTTGTATGTGTGACAAAATATTCGTCTTATTTACCTATTCGACAGACACAGCAAATACCAAATACGCGTATCCGCGCGCTTGTGGACGGTCGTTTTTTCTGTATTTGCATATTTGCTTGTACGTCAAATATTTTGACAAATACGACAAACATCCAATAGCGAATACGAATAGCCATGTGAAGTGGGCGCATGAGGTGGGAATCAAAACAAATTCATGGTTGTAGAAATAGATGTAACGTAGAGACAGGCATTTGTAAATTATGATATGATTTAAATTTTCATAATAATAACGCAACGATATCATAAAGCGTGCCATTATGTAAAACGAAGTGTGAATATTTCATGTTAGTGTGGGTATCGACATGGTGGCTGCACGGCCGAGTGCACTGAACGAAGCCTATTTCACGTGAATAACACGATTTAAATTCATGCCCGCTGTAGTCAAACGACTGCTGTTTTGGCTACATGCAGAATAGGCTAGTATATTCAAAGCTACGAGTAGTATCGGCATAGTTTTTATTTGAAGATTGAAGGATGGATGAATTTTAATGTATGAGGGAGTTGTCGGTAGATTCATCTTAATCACGGGACAAAAATTGGATACTTACATTTTGTGCCAAATACAGAGTTGTATAGTATCGATCGGCGGTAATAACCACAGTGTCTTGTCATACAATTAGTACCGATCAGCTGATGATCGATTTGACATTAGTTTATTTTTATCTTTTAGTCATGGAACAAAAATCTTTCAGTTACAGATACTGAATAAACCGCTTTCGGCTTACGAATACCCTTCCCGTTACACACTGTTATTAGCCATATACCTTAGTTTAACCTTACTTTACTTCCCTTAAACCATGATTTTGTCACTTATTGTTAAAAAAACGTTAAGTTAGAAACGGACGAAAGGCTTAAATCGTGGAATAACTTTAAATCACGTTTATGGCTAACCTCTTTAGTTAATGCTGTAGTACATAGGTATATCATATATACTAGTTTCTACTTTACCATGGAAAATGACGAAATTAATCAATAAGTTCGATGACTCACACTTAATTAATACAAATACATAGGTTAGTTTGATTTACATTTCCAATAACACCATTATTCATGGTTTTCCACTAATTTTGTGGGCGTTAGAGGTGACTGACATTTTCAACACTGTTATAATTCGAGCAAGCGCGCTTTTGTTTAGCATTGCAGCAGGGGTCTAAACAGAATAGAGAGTTTTAGAATTAAAACTCTACGTGGCGCGCTCACCTTGAGAAAGACCGTCGAAATCGGTCGAAACTGTCGGTCTAATTGCCGACTTCAACAATATAAGTGGGTGATATCCGTTTCTATATAATAATAATAGAGAGTGTTTAGAAATCGCCTGGGGATCTTAAGGAATAGGAGTGCTCTGGGAGGAACTAAACTACACGGAACCCACGAAACTGCTATTATGTAAAATGCGGGCCAAGTAAAATTTATTCGTACTAAAGTGTTAAAAAATACATCACTGAGACGTGTAAAAAAGTGTATTTTAACATCATTGAACGAAATTGTAATAAATATTGTCCTTTAAAAAAAAGATGTGCAGCTGCTGAAATGTTTTTCCTTGCAAAGTGAGAATGAATGTATTCTAATAATCAATATCCATGTAGGTATTAGTATTTGTTATTTATATAATTTAGTTTAATTGGTTGACTGGTTACTTGGGTGACCAATTAATAAAGTAAATATAAATATACGCAATGTGTTACTTGCAAATAAACGACGATGTAATGAAACTGGATCAAAATGGTACAGACGTCTATTGTTAGAACACTTGACATGCGTTTACATCATTACCCACTTTTCTATGAAACATTATTAGTCCTAGGTAGCATTTATTGTTGTGGGCGTAGTTAAACGCTTACTTACGCAAAGGTCAACCCTAACAAATGCCAAGTTCATCAAATATAAAAGACAATCAAAAACAATAAGGAGATTGATCAATAAACCGTCGACACACCAAGGAGCCCACAGGCTAGCCGAACGAATGTAGACACGCGCGAAGTGGGGCCAAATCTAAAAATTCTTTACTTACATCCAAACACCTCACGCTATTCTCCAGGATGGAGCGGCCCTGAATAGCGACAATCCCTCGTTATTTTCCCATTAACCCCTCTTTTGCACCTCGCTTTATTCAGAAAGGAAATATAAACAATTTCAGGCTCGAGATAACGACCGATCGATACACGACGAAACGTGAACATGATTTCAATTTACATCTAAGTTTTTCGACTAGATAGAGATGCGAGCTCTACATAAAAGAGTTATTTTTAAGCATTTCTCTTCTGATTCAGCATGAACATGTAGAGTTTATGTTAATATGGATTTATAAGGAACTCACGGTACAATCAGATCCTCGGCGTTACATGGGCACGGCACACTGCACAGCGGCGAGCTGCTTCGCTTAACGCACCTCTTCTCGGGCACTCTGTCCTCAACTTGCGTAACATTTAGATACGGCGACACATTCCGCACAAACAGTTTGGTCAGGGGGCTCGCGCACGGGCCGCGGGATCGCCGCCTCCTGCCATATTGGTTTCGATCAGACGACACGGCGGCGCGGAGGGCGGCGGCGCGCGATACCTTGCCGTCTCGCACGACCACTCTCCAATTCCGGAGCAATGATATTCAGTGGTTTCGAGTCGGGATGTTGGGATGCCACGATCGGTGAGAAAATAAAAATGTGTAGTACGATCGGGCGGAGTGGTCGGCCGGCTGCGAGAGGCACATGCCGCTCGATAGTCGGGCGCGTGCGCGAGGCGCGGCGGCGCATGACGTCACGCCGCCTCGCGCCGCCGCCGTGGCGACCACCCTCCTCAATGGGCCGCCGCCGCCGCCGTCGCGACGTCCACCAACCACACCAGGCGAAATAAAGAGTACCTCGACTCAATTTCGTCCTTGAATTATCTGCTTTTGTCGCCACTCAATGAAGTTTGAGTTTCAGAAGCACCCATATTGTAAGTCAATCAAAATATTTAACGATACACAGAATTTTAAATACTTGTAACGTAAAAAATTAGCCAAGTACATAAGCTATGGAGTATGGATCGACCTAATAATGGTATATGCCATACAGCCATCATACAGCTGATTCGCCTGTTGACAGTTGTGAATATGATGTGTTATTGTTCGTCGACGAACTGTGGCCGCAGCCAGCGCTCCACTCAGACACCTCAATTATTTGACTATCACGTCGCTGGGACACACCGAGCCTGATTAATAGCCTCGTAATGGCCCATTGACCGGCTAATAAGGTTGTCATGTCCGGCTCAATCTAGACCAAGCGGACAAATGACAGCTTCCGTTGAATATTCAGAGAAGTTATGTTTGGCTAGTTAGTTTTCACATCAACTGAAAGCTCCCTTAGTATATCTAATCATGGTAATGAAAAGTTTATTACAACTCATTTTCTATGTTTAGTTAGAGGTGGATTGTATAAAGTCAACAACACCTTGTACTTACTATGTCTCGGAGTATATTATAATGAGACTCTATTGTATTCTGTAGATACTTACTTCATCTTCAACACTAACTGAAGAGCGTTTTCTTCGAACTTTCACGAAAACAACCTCCTTAGTTGTTTCTATATTATATGTCTCGTTACAACTTGGCTCTTCACTACACTCTACTCCAATAACATTGTCACGTTTATTGCTTACATCATTATTAGAGTTTTGAACATCACTAGTTATAATATCATCAGTTTGAACGTATACTGATATAGTTCTTCCAGATTCTGCAACAGTCCAACTGCTGGTATCTGCTGGGTCGAGTCCTATTGCTTTAGGTCTTGCACATAAAGTATTAATGGTGCTTGTAATTATATGCAAGCAACCGATATCTTTATATTCCCAACTCATTAATCTCATATTGACGGTTGAGTTCATCGGTGTTTGATAGCCAACTGTTAAGCAGAAATCGGAAATAAAATAATTTAATTAATTTTATCGTTATTATCTTTTTCCAGATAAGCTTTTTTATTGAGCTTTAGATCGTTTGTATATGGTGTAAAATAGGCCCTCAATAATCTATGAAACCTTTTTTTTATATTTAGCTTCTTAGGTACTAACCATAAAAAAGATAAACGCGAGTTAAATAAGTTATTTTTAACCCAGATCACATTTTTTAAACGCCCGTTAAACGTTATCCAAAACATAAAGTTTACTTTTTTTAAGAATTTTTTTTGGTGGTCTATGAATTCTATGATTGAATTTATTTGAATTAAATTGGGGCTACACTGCTTTTAAAACTAAAACTAAGTAAATAACAATAAATGCGATAACAATTTTATTAAAAATATGTACATGCTTTACAAAATAATATATATATTTTTAAAAGTATTTAGGCACTTCATAACAATTTGGCAGTACCAACTTTTGTAAAATTACATTTTTATACAGCGTGTAATAAAACCAACAAGCTACTTGATTTTTAATTTTACCTATACATTTTTAATTAAAACACTTAGGATATGATTCATAGTGTTCACTTAGTGCCATAATATGTACCTATTATACTTCAATCCCAGTGGGGTGACCGCGACTTCCAATCGTTATCGTTATCGCTGTCAATTTGACACATGGACAGTGGACACTATACATTGCTGCTATATTTTTGCAAGTTTTAACAAAAGACAACGAAACACAGCAATGTATATCGCTCAAGTGTCAAAATGAAAACGATAACCATAACGATTGAAGTCGCGGTCACCCGTGGTACTACACTCGTACATTACACATTGCATAAAATCCTTGGTTTTGGAAATAGAGTTAAAGTAGTAAGTACCCTAAAATAAGCGTAGATTTTAAACTTTAAAACTAATTCAGTCACTTTAGATTGAGGCTTATGTACACGGTGTATGGTAACTTTTCTTAAAATCACATTCCAGATATTTCAATAAACCAATAATATTTTAAACCCTGAATACCGCACCAATCACTTTTTAATAAAGTGATAATAAAGGATACAGACTGAATTATTACATATATAACATTAAAAATACCGATTATAGACCTTAGAGTTCGAGATTTTCATAAAAAATGTTAAACAACGGAATACTTTCATTAACTTGATTGATTTACCTATGCGGCCAGCGATACAACTTGGCCCGCGCACTGTCGTGCGATTATTACCTATGATATCTTGCCTCTACATTGAAGGCACATTGAGCGTATTTGAGAGCTATGAAATTCCCAGTAACTTCTGAATATAAATTATACAAACATTTGATTTCGTAGTTGTTCCAATAAATTTTTCGTCCAATAAGCCTTTCGCTTATATTATACGCAGTAAGTCGCATTTACTTTAAAGTTTAAAGACCAGACTACCAGTCGTTTTTAGAATTTGCATAGATTATTGACACATTTTAATTGCTTGTACGGAAACAGCAGATCAATGGTAACACTTGCAGTACGATTTCAACTCTTACGAAGCAGATAATAAGAACAGTTGAAAGTCCAAAGCGTTACACTTGACCTGGTGTCGGTTGTACCTACCTATTACGTATTTTGTTTTTGCGACGACTAGATTTTTTTTCATGTTTTTTTTTGAAACTTGATCACCAATAAGTCATAATTACTATAAAAAGGACTTAATTCTTAAGATCTTCATATACTCTTTTCGTTACACTCTGTATATGTAATAACTAAGAGTAGTTTCACGCTTAATTGCTTACTACATCCCAATTAATTAATTATAAAATCTTATAAATCCCATAATATTGTCAATCGAAAGTATACCAAGTATAACACTATTGACCTTGGTCCGTATTGATTGTCAGAGTCATATAACTTGTAATCGTACTTCAAGTGCTACAATTGATATGCTGTAGATTGTACTTACCATCGGAAAAGCGAGTTTATTGATTTTTAATTTTTCAGAGCAGTAGGGAAGTTGACTAAATATTTTTATTACATCAATCAAGTCACATGGATATGGTGAGAATGTAACGGACATCCATTTTCGATTTAATACCAGTGATATTAATTACTATAATGGTTAAAATTAGCATCATCTCTTTTTACATTGCTTAGTTAGCCTTAGCACGTAAAATGTCATATTACATTTTATACTAGTTCGATTTCTTTTTTTCAAATGCCTGTAACATTTTTTATCTTTGAACCGATTTCAATTATGTTCCCATATTTAGTCACAAAAAATAACTTTTATTTCAATGCTTACTGTCAACTTTCCTATTACTAGCTCCATCTTAGTTATCGAAGAAAGCGGCAACGGCACCTGCAACTCCTCTGGAGCGAGTGACCACTGCCACCAACAGAAAGGTCTGATTGCCGTCCCTTAATAAAATAAAAGAATAACATCGCTACACCGATAACGAGGTACGATTATCAGGTCCCGAGCGCGTCGCGAATGAACTCGCAATCAATCGATATCCAGACTCTTGAAACTGCTCGTGAAACTAGCGAACATTCCTTTACTCGGCTTCTTCACTCTTTTCTTTTCATCTACTTTGAATATCTCGGATTCTATCAGCCAGTCTTTGTAATTCTCCTCCATGTTTTTCCTTTGGTCCTCGTAAATAGTTTTGACTAGAGGGAGAGGGCCGCCATAGTCCTCTGGAAGGAGTTCTATGTCGACGACTGACGCGGGCCCGTCGGAGGAAAAGTTTAGGAGGTTAAGGAGGTTGGAGTGAATGAGAGGCTTGACGAGACACATGACCTGGTTGATGAAGGACACTGTGTGTACCACGTGGATCTTCTTCAGACGACACGGGTGCCCATTCTGGAATTAGAAACAAAGTCTTTGATGGCGAACATATACGCAACGCATAGTAAGACGAGTACAAGTCAATTCAGAACCTTTTGTCGATCGGAAATAAAAGCTTAACTGCTTATAGGTATAGTCGATAGAAAGTGTACCACATAATATGTACCTACACTTTACGCGGCGGTCATAAAGCGTGGATGTGTTTTGTATAGGTTGATGAGCTCTTAGTCAACTGTACTAAACTCTCCATTTTAGTATGAAAAATCGCTGACTCGAATTATGGGATAGAGATTAAAAGTAGTCTATCACAATGGTCCTTAATTAGGATTATTAGGAATTGAACCTGCATCAAGTCATTGCGAAGAATTGTCAAGTACCTACCTTTAAAGAGCTGAATAAAGATTATACATAAAGCCAAGTAAATATATAGGATGTATTTTACGCATAAATCTTGTTTGACCTCGATCTTGTCCATGCAAGCAAAGATAGAGATGTTATAACATTGCACCGGAGCGAAAATCACTAGCGTCAGTGATGACCAAGAATTCAAGAACAAAATTACCCAGTACTAACCTGGATATACGCCATGAAGGCCCTAAGCGCTGGAAGCGTCACTCGGGTCAAATGGCCGAGGCTGCATCCCTTCATGTCGAATATGACGACGTAGCCTTCAGAGAGGTTGTCTTCCGAAAGCCTCAAGTCGTTGAACATGTTGAAGACTCGGATCGCGTCTGCGAAGTTCAGTTTGCTGTAGTCGAACTCCGAGAGACGGTACAGGAGAATGTGGTAGCCTTCCGAAGTCAGGTTGGGTAAAGCTACCATATGCCTGTGGATAATGAAGAATATTTAGAAAGGAAAGTGCCAACTGCCGGTCAATGTGGTAGTATGTGTGTTAATCATGTTTCTAACCGAATGTTAGACATGGTCATCGGAATACTACTACTATTGTCCGATAGATGGAGTTGCGTAACATATTATACCCTTTAAGTGTGTATAATGCGATGATGATTAATAATGAATTGACCATGAATTGTATAGTGCATTGGTGTTTGACTGTAATGCTGTACTTTTTTTTGAATAAAATAAATAAATAAATGATTTTCGGTGGGCGTGGCGTGGCCTGTGGTGGCTCAGTTGGTAAGAGCGTTTCACGGAACGACAAGGTCGCAGGTTCAAGTCCTGCCCACGGCATAAATTTTTTCATCATGTTCTAATGTGGTAGTAACTTATGTTTTAGCAGTTGAGTATTTAAAAGTTACGGTGTAAAGAAGAATAGGGTTGAGTGGCGTGCTTTGGGAGAGGCCTACGTCCAGCAGTGGACTGATACGGGCTGATGATGATGATGTGTAAAGGAGAGTGGAAGCTGTTTGGCCTCTGTCAAAGTAATACCGTACTGCCGAAACTATTTCCCCTTACATCTTTTTAATTCAAAGTTTTAAATAGGTCGTTTTTACCTTAATTTACTTGATTACCTACTCGTTAAAAAGTTCAAGGCTTTATGAAATTACATTGTATGCAAATTGTTAACCACGCACGACACAATACCGAGTCGATTTAATTAAATTCTTGTAATTTAATATAACCATGTGTCATCGAATTGCTTCCAAATGAACTTTGCGTTCAATTACAAAATGACAAGTCAAAGTCAAATTGTAATTTCATTCAAATGCATAGCTACCTACTTGATGTTACATGAAAGACTAGGTAGGTATAAGTACTCAAAATGAACCCTGATAAGTTATCGATCTAAATATGTTTTATTGATCGATTTTGATGTCAATCTGAGGTGTGAATGTTTTTTTTTCTGTCTGCCCTAGAGTAGTTGGAATGTTCGTTGTTTAAAATAAAAATACTTCGAGTTGAGATGTGTTGGTTGGTGAAGTACGTGCAGTCATGCATTTACCAAATGCTCTCGAAACGTCGAAGGAAAACATCTTGAGGGAACTTGCACTGAAGAGATGATACAGAAATATCATACAAATAGGCTGATGATATGTTAATGGGTTTTGTGTTATAATGCGGCTGGCCTTTCCTTTCTTGTTGGCCCTTGAGAAGGACGCTTAAAGCTAGAAGGACGCTGAAAGCCAGAAGAAAGAAAGACTCGTAAAATTACTTACGTGATATCTAAAATGGCTTTGTTGCGCACCGCCGCCGGATCCCGATTGGAGAATAGATCCGACGAGTTGGCGCGAATGGTGAAGTAGCTCTCGATGGTGTCTTTCGTCTCTTTCACTTTGTAGAAGTTGGAGTGAAGGAACAGTATGATGTACTCATCAGAGATGTACGGCAGATGCTGCTGGCCTTTCATCCTGTAATGCAGACGGAATAAGACTTAGTATTGTACAAAAATAACCTATTCTTTTTTACGGGGGTGAAATCATCTAAAGATATCCGTCCACCTGGGCCAGAAAGACCGAGTCATATCTTAGGCCCGCTTAGGCGTGAAAAATGTATGGATGGAGTATTCACGGGTTAGGTAATAAAGGCAGTTGTCCCACCGCCGGCGAGTAGCGAGTAGAGCTATCAACTATAAAACGAGTGGGCGAGCAGCGAGTGGCGAGTATAGTTTTGTAGTTCGACTATAGGCCGCCGGCGAGTAAGCGAGAAACCCCATGGGCTATTTTTTACAATAGATAGTACTTTATCGGTTTTATATGTAGACTTTTGTTTACACGGAGTGTACTATCTTTTGTACGTTTCTTGGGCGAGAAAATAGCAGAGAGTTACTCACTTATCGCCGGGGGTGGAACAACTGCCTTAGTAACTAACTATGGTTATCTTATCTCCATTCGAGAACTCGTCTACCCCATCGGTTCACGGTTCTACCGGTAGTGGTATAGTTAACAAGGTGTTCAATACATATGATGATCATGAAGTAAATAACATTGCATATGATAATGCTATATTAACTATCGAATGCAAGCGGTATTTATTAATGTTACTTATAATCAGCCACTTGACTCGCCTGATAGATGCATTCTAGAACGCAGCGAGCCGAGGTTATAGGTCATCACTACTGTTTATTGGCTCTGCGATGTACAGTCAATACCGCACATCCACAGACCTTATCCAATAGACATGAAATCGGTACAAATTTGCAAGTGAAAAATTCTGTCAACGATGGGCGCATAGAGACGAAGGGGGGACAGGGATGCCGTATTATAGAGTATCCATGTCGATAATATCTCTAGGTTATACGTGCCGCGAATCAATTTTGCGATCATGTGCGGGCAGACACGGGCCCCGCTGCCTGTTACAGGTCTATGGGGTAGTGGTCTGTGCACACATCCGACACAAAATCGCGTAGTCTCCTCGCCATCTGTTACACTTGAGCTGCTGATGACTGTACCTACCACAGTTTTTAATTGCACTAAAAAAATTTGCCGTAGCTATAGTTGAAAACAGAGTATCTCAATAGGGTTCTCAACAAAATATTCTCAACTGGAACATGTACTTGACCTTGTGTGATTGTAAAAGTTATTTTATTAGTCGATAGTTTACAGTAGACACTATGAAATTGTAAAGAATATTAGAAAATCAGTCAAGTACTTTTTCAGATAATCTTAACTAATGGCTGTTATTCATAAACGTAATTTAAAGTTACCCTACCATTTAGCCACCCCGTCTCTTTCTATCTTAACCTTTTTTAACAAAGTGTAAAAGCGATAGCAACACGATTTAATGAAAGTGAGGTTTAACTAGTTTTATGAATAACAGCATCTAACTCTACTGTACACCTTTTATTGTGTTAGACCGTATAGGTACATTAACGCGGTTAGACTGAATTATTGTAACGACAGTTTATCGTCAATCGAAGATAATTTCAATTTGTTTCTTCGCATGTATTTGATAACATATAAACCTGTTAACTACATAATATTGCATCAACCGCCGCGCTCCAATAGACTCAAACCCGAACTGAAAACTGGCAGAAACGTGTGCTCGCGTGACGGCGAACGTTCTCGTATTTAGGCAATCGCGTTACGTTTCCTTTCAGCATAATAAGGCGATTCCTTAATTCCTCTCTACCATAAAACGCATACACCGCAGCCCAAATCAAGTGTCTTATTTTGTAAACAAATATGATCGTCTAATTACCTGTTGTGATGTAACACTGAAGGAACTGATTGATCGAACCTGTTCATCATTGTGAAAATAAAGTAATCCGATCTAATAATGTGAAAATAACTGTCCAATATTCACAGATCAGCTTTAAATGTTCGTAGGTTAGGGTAGTTTTTGATTACAAAATAAGACACTTGATTTGGGCTCCGGTATACATTGATATATCTTTATTAATAATACTTAGCTAAAAATTCGCGATAGATACAATTTTATCAATGTTTAGTTCTACAATATAATGGGGAAAACTTCCCGTGATAAATCTAAGAAATATCTACACAGAATGTTCCCATTCAATTAATACTTTAATTGAACTCATATGAACGAATTATAAAATATGAATACATTGATGATAATTTCAATCAAGGTACAAGATTATATTATAGATATAGGTAGCAATTCTTCCATAAAATAAGTTGAAGTAATGGCTCACTTATAATTTTAATTCTAAAATATCAAGTTTGAATGGCCGTTCGCCATTGCGATTCGATGACAATATGGGGCCCCAGCACCTCCATAGACTATATTAACATCAATAGGCCTCGTGTAGTCACATCATCTATCAACATAAAATTACAATGTTGAGAATAGAGCGGCAGGTCGTACCTACTAGGTGAAGGTTTTGATTCGAACAGGTTTAGGGCAGGTGTTGACTCTAGGCGTTATGTAATGCGAATACCGCAAGATTGGTCATTGACACTGAAATCGACACAGTATGGAAACTCGATTTTTAAGTTTATCCGAATGTAAAAATTAAGATAAGATAAATATTCTTTATTGCACAAAAATAGATACACATACTAAGCTTAAATAATTATTATACAATAGGCAGTCTTATCGCTGAGAGCTACCTCTTCCAGACAACCTTTGGGTAGAGAAGCAGTGCGTTTGAAAGAATAATTCCAAATAATAATAAGAATAGTTCCAAAGTCATTCTGTTGCACTTGATGGAGCAGAAAACAGATGATAGATACTGTATCTTCCACCTCCCACCTTTTTATTTTTCAAATATCTAGTGTCGATTAATTTCATACCGACACTTTTGGAAAAACGTGATGTAGGTAAGTACAAACATTCAAAATCACATGAATTTGTGTGTACCAAATGGGTACTCTACGCGACTGTTTAAGACATAGGACAGTTTTGTGTGGGTTGATGCACTGTTGACTATATTAGCTGTCAACTTGCACACACAGTGAATTTCGAGATTCGCCGAGATTATAAATTCTAGCGAGTACCCTTACTTGTCTCATAACTACACCGTACCGGCAAACTAGCCAGTCTTAGAACGTGAAGGCACGAGCCGCATTTACGTAACTTTACGTAACATTCCGAACAAATAAATGGTTTTGGTCAAAAGATTTGATAGATAATGCTTATTCCAGTGAACTCATGTGAAACTATCAGGGACAAGGTTGGTTAATGGAACCTACACATTAGTCCTGATAAAAACTTTTCTGTCGGTCAATAGCGTCTATTCCCATCCGGCCCCCAAGCGCCGTACCCCACGAAATCCCTTCGTTACCCGTGTTACTACAATGGTATCATTCTGCCCCCACGTGGGCGGATGGGGAAAAAATTAGGTACTTGTTTACTGATCTGTGGTCATTACAATGCTTGGATGTGTTTAAATGACGACATACCTACTTTGCTGTACCTATTCATATCGTGTTCATGACATTGCATTCACTGTATGTATTCCGCATGGGTCCCGTGTGGCTATTCTTTTTCTATAGCCACACTATTATATAACGCTATTTAACGACGCTTGAACATTTAAATCAGAAATCCCCCATACAGTTATTTCGGCTTGTTCCCACATATTTTCAAATCCTACACTGTTTAAAAAAATGTTCCAAACAACAATATTGTTTTAAGTTTTCACGTAATGAAATATATGACTGATGTAAGTACAGCTAACAGCAGATCAAGTGTAACACTTTGGACCGTTCTTATTCATCGTAATCGTAATTGCATCGTAAGATTTAAAATCGTACTGCAAGTATTCCGTACCATAAATATGTCGCCTCAAAAACTATTACAATCTATCCTTTCACTGCGCTGGTTCTGTTGAGCTGCATGTTTGCACGGGTAAATACAACGTACTCGTAATATCACCTTTATAAATTCGGAAAGTATTTCATTTCAGCTTCACTAAAGTCGAGATTCAGATCTCAACTTCACTAATTCTATATTTAGAGACATTTTTGACTCTTGTGTGCGACTGTAAAAGGTCCATGAAAGACGTCTGAGAATCACGATCTAAGATATAAGAATGCCGACTTACCACTCCCTGATCTGCTGCATCTCCTCGTCGTACCCCTCTGGCGGCTGCTTGAGACCCCGCAGGAACGGGTGCGAGTACTTGGTCGCCGCCATGGCTGCGTGTGCGCATACACTCGCCACCTCCTGAAAAACAAACAGAGGAACTCTATTACTCGACTGCGGAATGAGAAAGAAAGAAAATACAACATCAGAAGCGCCTCAAAGCCTTTTTAGGCGCTCAAGTCCTGTAAAAGTCTGCGCGAACGATATTTTTGTACTATTTTCGCCAAAAATCTAACATTGGCGGACTTGAGCATGAGCGCTAGTAAAAATCAAAGAAAATATACATAATTTATTTAGATTTACTTGCAATAATGAGATGATTTTTTTCTAAAATATAAAATATATATCGGGCACAGACACAACAACACAGGTCAGGTTTACGTAGGTACGGTCGAAGACAAAGAAAGGTGTAAGTGCAGGAGAGTTTTTAAGGTTGAGATTTTCTGAAAAACTACTTGTCCGATTGTAAAAATTGTTTCACTGTTAGATAGATAAAAGTCAAAACTATGTCACTGTAAAATAATTGTTAAAATCGGTCTAGTACTTAGTTCTTGAGAAAATATCAACCTTATTGAGACCCCCCGTATACTTATCTCTGTCTTCGACTGTACATTATTACAATCATTTGAAACTAGGTTCCATTGATGTGCCGTGGCCGAAGGGTCAAAGAAATCAACTGCCTCAGCATACAGTCACACAGTCACGCGTTGTATAGCTACGCCGCTGATTTTCAGGCAGAATTCAAAAATAAATCCACCAGAGACAGTCAGATATGTTGTAGGTACAGTCGAAGACAGATATAAGTATACAGGGGGCCTCAATAAGGTTGAGATTTTCAAAAACTACTGGACCAAATTTAATAATTATTTTACAGTTACATAGTTTTAACTTTTATCTATCAAACAGGGAAATAATTTTTGCAATAATCAAGTAGTTTTTGAGAAAATCTCAAGCTTAAAAACTCTCCTGTACACCTTTCTCTGTCTTCCGCCGTACCTATCAGTCAGTTCGTTTACGGCCTCCTAGCCTGAGGTGTAGCTAGATTCATCTTGATTTGCAGGACTTCCATAGGAACCAATTTATCCCAAAGTAGCATTTTTTTGGTTTTGTATAATTTAATTAATAGTTATTTAATGAACTGGTTCCCAAGCCCTAATTCGGGCATCGTACGACGTTACGGCGGCGCAGGCGCACCGGTGCGCGACAGTGTTGTGTGTTTACACGTAACGTAACTCGAAACGCTTTCTTCCGCTAATCACTTTTGCTAATTGTACGAAATTCGTGCGCACGCGCAGCCGATTATGATTATAATTTGGGGTGACTTCCTAAAGTATCTACTGTCTAAGCGCATGGTAATGCGCAAGCCAAGTTCTCAAAACCCAGGCCGCATGTACAGTCGACAACAGATCAATGGTTTGGACTTTGGGCCGTTCTTATTATTTGCGTCGTAAGACTCGAAACCGTACTGCAAGTGTTACCATTGATCTGCTGGCCACTTTTTCTACTTATACTGCTATAATTAGGTAAATAATTAATTGTGACCTTTCTTTTCCAATTTAATATTTAAGTAGATATTTTTTATGGACCTAATTAGAATATTAAAACTTTTAGCTGTTGCTTGTTTCAGTAGGTAGTCATTACATAAATCGTGGAATACAATATTCATTAACTTGTACATACTTACGTACCTAACCTTTTTAAAAATAACATGTTGCCCACCTAAAACGTTAAATACTTTAAAAACTAATTTACTATATAATAAAAAATAGCAAAGGTCAAAAGTTGTGTCGGCCGAAAGTCGTGTCGATCAACTGTAGTATCGGTCAAAAGTTATGTCGGCCATATGTGTGTCGGGCGAAAGTCGTGTCGATAAACTGTAGTGTCGATCAAAAGTTATATCGGTCATACGTCCGTCGGGCAACGATTTGTCGAGCAAAAGTTCCGGAATCGGACGACTGCCAGCCGGACGTCCTAGGTATCGCTGGGACGACGAGGATCATGTGAGAGCTTCCGACTAGCGATACATAGTAAAAGTCAGAAAGCAGTGGGGTTCTGTGATGCTTGACGTCTAGATACACCTTGGATCGCTGAGCCAGCGAAGTATGAGTTTAGTTGAGATAATCGCTACTGTCTACTGCTACATGAGGTCAAGGCTTTGCATGCAATTTGCTGCGAGCATTTGTGCACATAAAATGAATTATGAGTCTATGCACAGCTTCTGCCAGACATCTCCTGCCAATGTATTTTTAATAATACCATGATCCATATTTTACCAAATTGGATCTGAAAATCTTCAAACTCCTATCAGCTCTTCTGTATTGTAAATAGCAGTGCCTTTTGTGTGTGTGTCAACTATGATTAGGTACCTATTGTCTTTCCACCGAAGTGTTCTTCATCATTATTCAGCTATTGGACATAAGCCGCGATATTCGCTTCTCTTTCCTCCGAAGTTTTGTTCTTTCGAAATTTTGATGCATCGATCTCTAGCTCATAATTTAAAAATCCCGAGCACTATATTTTTTGATGAAATAGCATTAAATTGAAAGTCCCTCTCAATGAAAATACCAGATCCATGCATTGAACAGCGTCATAGTCATTCAGGTGATTCCAACATTTCAAGTGCTAGGTACTTTCTCGTGTTCTGTAGAAAGCGAGATTCGAGCCGAGTGAGGGCAAGATGGGGTCTGCGAGCCACGCCATTGACTCCGGCAAATGTACCTACATAGCGGGCATCGCGCCGCGCCCGGTGACAGTGATTATCATATTATGAGGGAACTACTTATTCCGGTTTTCGTCTGTCCGGTATTATTTTAATTTTTTTATGGACTAATTATTAATGGACTCGACATTTCGTTATTTGCCAATGTCATATTCAAGATATCATAGTTTTCTCTCTTCCTCCAGAGGTCGCCGTAGCGTCGGTCGTCAGTGACGAGTCGTCGCTCTGGATGAAGCAGCTCGACAGTCAGTCACGTTCCAACTTGAGGTACGGAATTATCTTATGGGGAAACTCAAGCAACCTTGACAGAGTTTTCAAACTACAAAAGAAATGCATCAGATCCTTATTCGGCGCAAAACAAACAGATTCCTGCAGACCCATGTTCCAGGAACTTAAAATCCTGACAGTGCCTTCCCTTTATATTTATGAAGCATCACTGTTCGTGAAAAATAATGTTCACAATTACATTCCTTCGAAATCAAAACGAGTACTGAATCTCACAAGTTATCAAACAGGTAAAACGGCATTCTATGGAAGAAATGTTGTAGCCATGTCGGTAAAAATATTTAATTCCCTGCCTACAGATTTAAAAAAACTCGACTTCCCTGAATTTAAACATAGGCTCTTCGATTGGTGTCTCGATAGGATGTACTATCGCGTATCCGAACATTTTATTACGAACAAAGAACGGGCTGAGAGGGCGATCGCATCGCATTATTACGGCTTCCAGTTACACTAATTTTTTAGTAAATTTTGACATTTTATAATTTAATTGTTGACATCTGACTGAGTATATTGTTTTGACATTTAATTAATTATTGTCTTATGTTGATTTTGTGTCCGAATTAATGTTTTAGTACCAAATTAATGATTTTCGATTCAATTATAATTAGCTATGTAAGTATAATAAATATTGTACGCCTGATATAGGTAGATTGTGGAAAGGATAAATATATTATAAGACCTATGTACAAACTCGCAATCTTGCAATAAAGATATTTTGATATTTTGATTTGATTTTGATTCACTCCCGAGCTCGTAAACTTCATATCTTGCACAAATAATCCAATAATTTCACCATGCTGTCATTCGCGAACATTTTCTGATTAATTTAACGTGATATTTAAACGCAAAATAACCACTGTGGACATTAAAATTAAAATCATCAAATAATTTGGCAACCGTCGTTTCCCGCCATTTCGGAATTCCGTGTTAGACTCGACTAGTCTCTACTAGGGCTGTTAGCCATAATCGTGATTTAAAGTTAGTCCGCCGTTTACACCTTCGTCGGTCCCTTAACTTAACGTTTTTAACGAAGTGTGAAAGGGATAATAACACGGTTGAAGGGAAGTAAGGTTTAAATGGGTTTGTAGATCAACATAGATGCAAGAGACCGAGAATCGTGTTGAGTGGCAGGCCTTGAGAGGTATATGTCCAGCCAGTGGACTGATACGGGCTGACATAATAATATAGCAATAGTAAATTAAATATGCTTGATGGCAGTCACCACTATTGTTGCTACAAGTGCAGAATTATAAAATTAGGACATACGAGTTACGTCATAAACAGCGACCGATATTTCCAAGTATAATAGGTAGGTGCCAAATTAAAATGTGCATTAACTGGCGTCCTCGGGGCATCGAATTAAAAGGTTCACTTGAATTTAGTTTACGTAAATTAATGGGTCGAGGAATACAAATTACAAATGCGAAAGTTTAGTTAAACTATAGATTTAATTATCACTACTAGAAATAGAGTGATAGCTTTACTCAAAGAAAAATGAAATGCAGCTAACGCTACTCTTAGGAAAATTTTCCATTTGTCGCAACTTCCACCTTATAGACCCAATAGACCTTTGAGGTCGCAGTGACCCTTGGGCTTGTACACCCTGTTATCAAACTGCCACCTTATACAGGGTGTAACGTAAAGGGTATATGAAGCCGAAGGGAGGGTGTTCAGTATCGGTAACTGAACAACTTTTGGTCTAATTAATGTCTCATACAAATCGATCAGCTGACTCATAAGTAGATAGTGTCAAGTGTGGTTACTATTATATAGTTTAGTGCACCTGACCTTGTTTTAATCTATAATAATTTACCCTCAACTACAACTAAGATAACTAAGATAAGAGCGGTACACATAGTTCAAAGGTGACCGGCGCCGTCCGACATCGTGCACCGGTAGACAGTGCCGGCAGACGCCGTGACACGCCGCGCCATGCGACGGCACGGCGCCGCGCCATGCGACGGCACGGCGCCGCGCCATGTCGTTGTACGTGCGGCCCTTACGATTTAATACCCTATAGACTTTACAACAACTCTGAGACCGATAGTCATGGACATTTTTGAGATAAGTGGAGTTTTAGTTCGGTCTTACATACAACTGTCAGTTTTCATACAATTTTGACAGTAATGCCCGACACGCTGAGTTCGTGCTCAAAACTGTCTATGACTATCGGTTTAAAACTCAAGACATTTGGACGATAAATGCATGCGGTTTTTTTTGACGCATGAACGCGACATTTTCTCGTAAATAGAATAGGACAAAAGAGAACTTGCCATATCCATCATCATATCATCAGTCCCTGCTTGCTGGACGTAGACCTCACAAGGCGCGATACTGAACACGAGCTTCGATCCTTCGGATGTAGGCCATTACTATTAAACCTGCCAACGAAGTTACAATTCAATAATCTTACGATTAACTGGGTCTTCTAGACAGTTCTAAAAGTAGTGCCATCATTTTTATGAATTTAGTGTATGAAAGGAAACTATAACCTGTCAGATTTAAACATGATGAAAAATATCTAACTGTGGGCAGGACTTGAATCGGTGGTCAGGATACGCGTATATTGGCTTTCCGTATTCTGTATGTCCCCCAAAGGGAGACGATATACTTTCGTTCCGTATCATTTTTCTGCAGGATACGGACTCCTGTTAACTTTATCATTTGCAGCGCCTGAAAATGCGTATCGCATTCGTCGCCTCGAGGGGACGTACTGCATACGGTATTTCAGGTGTTTAGGCTCTTAGAAATGCGTACCTAACTCATCTTCCTTTGGGGGAGACGTACAGAATACGGAAAGCCATATAGGCGGGCGGGGCGTGACCGGTGGTGGCTCAGTTGGTAGAGCGTGTCACGAAATGACAAGGTCGCAGGTTCAAGTCCTGCCCACGGCTAGAAATTTTTCATCGTCTTTAAGTTCGCCGAGCATGACATAATACATGAAACAAATTCTGTCAGATTTAATTTAGTTTTTACGACTAAAAATTCGCATCGGGATCGCTACCATAGTATAAGATTTGACATGTGCCTACGAACAACAGCAGATCAATGGTAACACTGTCTTGCAGTGCGATTTCAACTCTTACGATGCAGATAATAAGAACGGTCCAAAGGGTTACACTTGATCTGTTTTCGGCTGTACAATATCCGTTTCTTTGTGACCATGTCAAGTATGCGAGCTGCTGTGCTAAAGCTATACTTATTAACATTAGCATAACCAGTCGATGTGGACCGAACCAATATGCCAAGTCAACATAACAAGAGGCCTGGGCTTTCGTCTTGGGCAGTGGTTCCCAACCTTCTTTTGACCAGGGACCACTTTGATTTCATTATTATTAGCATGGATCACAAGGTTACAAAATAAAGTTCAATCGGAACGCTTAAACATCAACAGTTAACACAGTGATCGAATTTTTGTGCAGGTATTAAATTGGGTCTTTCTTTACACCAAAACTTCAGTCAGAACTTTCGCGGACCATATTTTAGCTCTCGTGTACTACTGGTTGGGAACCACTGGTATTGAGGAAAATAGAAATATCTTGTTATTTGGGATCATTTTTCTACATCTGGGTTTTACATGTTAACTTTTAGCTCGTACGGTGGAACACAGACAAAGGTGTACAGGAGAGTTTTTTGAGGTTGAGATTTTCTCAAAAACTACTTGACCTATTGCAAAAATTCTTTCACTGTTTGATAGATAAAAGTTAAAACTATGTAACTATAAAAGAATTGTTGAATTCGGTCCAGTAGTTTTTGAGAAAATCTCAACCTTATTGAGGCCCCCTGTATACTTATCTCTGTCTTCGACTGTACAATACTATCTTTTTATACACCATCAAGGACGATTTGAGATGTCATTAGCTGTCCAAAATAATAGGCAGTTGTATCCCTCCAATTATACTGAAGTGCGTGTACCTACAGACAGATAGATATACGCAAGTAGAGGTGGATGTAGCGTGACCAGCTCAGTATATATCACGTAACCCCACGTAACTGTTAGATACGTGATGCCGTAAATTCTAGTCTGTTACGTACCGTAGGCCTGTTTTAGAGAATTTGAATAAATAAGTGGGTTTAATTTAGACTTCTATTATTTTATCGATCAGCCATAAGGCAAGTTCAGTCGTTTGTAATCAAATTCGAAATCATCTACGCTTTGCTCGCCTTTATAAGAAGGAACGCAACATGACTTGCTGTAGGTGTAGAGTAAATTCTCGCCAGCGACTGCGTAAAAACCGTTGCTATGTCATTGGTGCGATTTTTGTTGCCACTTGGCCACTTGCAGAACTAAAATTTGACCGTTTTGATATTTTTCTTGCATATGCACTCTGCGAAACGAAAATCTAAATGATAAATGGAGAAAAAAAAATCACATGGTGGCTCTATTGGAATAGAGCGTGCCACGGAAAGGCGAGGTCCCTGGTTCTAATCCCGGTCGTGATTATTTTTTTTCGCCATTTATCATTTAAAATCTGACCATTCACGGTTTCGCTTCGTAGCTATGGTAACCTTACTACAGTAACTAAATGCTAGTCCTTACAGATTTTTCTCGCAACATCCATCAATATCATTTGTCGTCTGTAGCATGGTCATGTTTCTTTCTTTATATGCCATCTGGATAAAGTATATCATCAGGTCCGTTACCTACATGTTTAAGTTAGACCACGGATACTTAATACCTATCGCCATGAAAGTCCGTGTAGTTATGACGATGGCATCTTCTGCTATCCACTTACCTATATACTGGGTGTACTAGAATTCATTCGACAAATTGAAACTGGGGGTTTTACTCATGATAAATATTAAATTAGTAAGGTTTTTCAATCAAAACTATAAAAAAAACTATTAACTAAGTACGTCACAACTGACACAATGACCTTAGAAATGACAATTAGGTCAAATTCCAGTGAAATAAATCGTTGTAAAAAATTAAATATACCTTAAAATGTACTCCAAAGCACAGTAACGATGCACATCAAATTAATATAATCTTAGTTACGCTGTGCAGAATTAATGCATGTCACAAGCCTAAACATCCATTTAGTTTTGGCGAATGAATTCAAGGCCACCCTGTATATATCAGTTTCATTAGTTTCTCTTAACTCTTGGTTGAACAGAAATGAAATGACAATGCCAGATTCTGCCCCACCATCAACCGCAAGTTGTACAAGATAACGAATAAATGTAAAAATATCTCCGTTTTTTATTAAAATTATTGGTTTAAAATAAAGTTTTGTACAAGTTGCGATTCGAAAAAAAACAGCTTAATTAAGAATTCAGAAAATAGTAAGAAATCGAAGCGAATTATTCATTGTTTTTGCTATTCTTGTTGCGAGAGTAGTAGAAAATGATGCTGATTATGATTATGCAATATGAAACCTGTAATGAGTCCCCAACAAAATGATAGATACAGCTTAAATGGTCACGTAGTTTTGTAGGTGGGGCAAAGCTCCATTGAAATGTGGCAATGTCTTTTCTCTACTGAGTTACTAGAATTACGATTAGACTCACTTACAGTACCTAAACGATAACCCGAAACATTTTTCTTATTTATCCTCAGGTCAAGCTCACCTTGTCACAAGTTAAGGTGATACAATAGCTTACAAGAGAAACGTGCACAGATTACAACCAGCTCAGTCATTAGTTTCGCAGTGTTCTTATCTAATAGACTACGATGAATGACCCTTACCTATGTAAGTACATGGCTCTCAAAACAACGCGTAAATAGGTACCTACACTCACTCGATTACGATGCAGTGTTGATCTACAGAGAATAATTGATCTCAAAGCTGAGGCAGTGTCGAATGACAGATTCGTATTCACATGATTATACACTGCAGAGGAAGACAAGAAACATTGGAAATGTCTGGTGTTGGAGACAAAGATCCACTTTGGGTCGCTGATCCGCAGCGTATAGGTACAGTCGAAGACAGAGATAAGTATCAGGGGATCTCATAAATACAATTATAAATTATACAATTATAAATACTTACCTATATCTAGCCAACACTACATCTCGTCTAGGCCCGTCCCGCGCGGTGCCCAGCGCACTGGTCGCATTGCCCCGCTGTATAGCGAGGCTCAGGCGCTGGGCAAAATACTCCCCAGTTTTTACAGTTACATAGTTTTCACTTTTATCTATCTAACAGTGAAGGAATTTTTACAATCGGTCAAATAGTTTTTGAGAAAATCTCAACCTTAAACTCTCCTGTACACTTTTTTTTGTCTTCGACCGTACGGGTTTAGTTTCATTGTTAAATTAATAAGAAAGCTATTTGAATTAAAGCGCACTTTCCGTTATCTGAATCTGTGGTGAAAGGCTCTGAAGATGAATCTTAGCAAATTCATTATTTTATCCAGGTTCAATGAGGAATATGTTGAGATACTTATTAAATTAAGTTAATTGAGATCTCTCGCCGTCTCACCCAAGTAGCATGTAGGTAGTGTACCTAATACCTATACTTACTTACTAATTTCGAGTAAAACTGCTACACGTGTCGCGTCTAACACCAGTTTAAAATAATAATTACTTTCAATTTCTAGTTTGTAGAAATCACACTGCACATTCTACACCAGCATAAGTAGTAAAATTACATACGTTGTGTAATAACTTTGGCATTGCATTAATTAAAAGAAATCTGTTCAAAGTGTTAATTAGCTACGCTAATCGTATGAAAATTAAGCATCTGTTACGTACGTAGACATCCTTTTATTTTCATCAAATTGATTAATAATTATGATGCGATTCTTGATGAGAACAATTACAGCCGACCTCCACATGCCATCCGATGTAAGTAGTCACTACCTCCCGTTATGTTAATACGAGAGAAGACAGCGGTTTCGGCTTGGTATGTTATCTTATGGCAATCTATATTTTAGCCCAAAAGATTAACTTTTAATATAGGCTACTGGTTTGAAAGACAATTAGATTACTTAGTTAGGGTCAATCGAATGGATGACCTAATAATATTACTTAAGACTGACTTAACAGTGAATCAACTAATTAAGTATTAGGTAGGTGCCTAAGTAAATTGACCGCTAATAAAATTAGTCATAATTAGTCATATTAGTATTAATTAGGTAAAGAATGCAAGTAATTAGGTAACTATAAAATGTAATTTAACACCAAATGCGATGTCAACAGAAACAGTGAACTTAGTAAAAGTGGTCATCAGCGAAACTGTAAACGCATTAAAAGGACAAACTTCGACAAACGGAAGTGGGATAGAAAGAATTCAAAAGAAAGTGCTTACTCAATACGAAATCCTTTCCGGAGTCTCAAACCAGTTCACCACGACAGAACGCGCGAGTCACAGCCAGAGTAGAAGGCACGTGCGTTCCGATTGACACACAAAGCACGACTGGCCGCGGATGGCGGATAGCATCAGGCAGTCGGCTCTCGGCACACCAACCTTGTACAACTTGTGCCGGTGTAAAAAAGTTAACTTTCTAAATTCGAATTCGCGAATCCGATGGACAGGTGAAGTGGGCAAGCGCAGGCGCATAATTATCAATGGAGAGGTTACGGGGTGGGGAGCACTTTCTTGATAGCTGTTATCAGCGAGCCGTAGCGTTGAGAGGACGGTCAGAAAATTGTCGTCATGAGGTCCAAATATATCAGCTGAGACTAAAGATACTGAGATCTCTAAAAGTACGTCAAGTTGTCGGTTTCAATGGTTGTTGTTCGACAACAGTCGTTACTGGCATGGCAGAATATGATGAGATAGAAGGGCCTGCTTGAACAGCTCTGATATACATTGACTCCATATGGATCAATTACCTACTTATACCTATCCAATCCACACGACAAGAAAAGCGAGAAGTTGTAGTGCTTTGAAACGGTTGAGACGGTTCAAATTAGGTCACAAATAATCTGACAGAAGCATATTTTAGTGGTTCTTGTAATGTCTGAGCCATCGAATATCGTTCGATAGAAGACCTGTCATTGGTTAGAGACATTCAAAGACTCGAAGTAGATCAAAACTTCAAAAGGCAACGTATGTAAGTTGATGGGACAAGTTTGGACGTTCACTGACCGGACATCAAATCCGGAGCCCCTTGTATAGGTGACTGAGGCACTACCGACATACCAGACATTATGTTTTGACCAGATTGTCAAAGACAAATAATTCGCCACTTGACGTAAAAATATATATATTGCACACCGTCTACGAAAAAGAACTAAAAATCAAATAGGGTTTTCCATTTTATTATAGAAATCAATAAACGCGATACTTATTACTTTATGATTTACAGTTCCAGTTTTCTTAAGATATTTGTGCTGTATTTTACATTGTATGTGGGTTATACGCCTGAAATAAAGACTTATTATTATTACCAATATTATTGAAAATAGAAATTTTATTTTTCTAAAATGTTAGGGATTTTAAATTTAATTATGCTGATTAATGTTCAAATAATATTCGTGCAATGTTTAATTCCTGGGTTAACTGTGCGTAAACGTAAGTAGACAGACTATCTTTGATCTCCTATGCCACAGATACAAAATTAAACGGAAGTCAGTGGACATTCGGGGACGTGGACCTATCCGACCTGAGAGGTTTTGAATAGAAAACTTATTATATCTTTAATCTGTGCGTTTGCCTTTCAACAAGCTTTCAATTGTACCTTTTACAACACATATTTCAAGCATATTTCATTCTTTTGACGGTTGTTGTGCTTTTTAAAATCGTAAAAATGAGCTTACACTAAGTTTTTTTTTCTAAATTAAGCAGGCCTTTTTTTCTTGTTGCCCAGGGGGGCAAGCCGGCTGGCCGTTTTTGTCCTGTCAAAGCCTGCGCGAACGAAATTTTTGTACTAATTTTGGCTAGAAATCTGACATTGACGACTAGTATAAATCGACGCGGCTCAGCCCCCAGGAGAAATACATAATGTATACCGCCGAGGGTGATTATGTTGGACTCTCACCAACTAAAACTCCTGGGGTGTTCCGCCTCTGCCACCATGGACAGAACCACGGGCATCTTTCGAAAACTACGGTGGCCCTGTCGGTGGGTGCACTTTCAGGCCCGACTCCGGGGGGCAAATTAAGCAGGCCTGAATTATCATTAGCCAAATAGGTAGATACTGTTCGATATTAAGATATCCGTTAGGCACTCTTTTCCAATTGCCATGATATCTTCAGGCTATACATATATTTAATTTCCCTAAGTATTATCCAAAATACCTTTTAGTTGACAGAAAAATAATTCAGCGAAAGCGCCAAGACACGTTTGAAATGTGTCGCATATTCAACTCTGAAAATGAGCGCCTAAAAGAATTCAACAAGCCCAAGCCCGTCCTTATACAGAGCAGAAACTTGTATAAAAGACTTAAAAGAAGTGCAGGTTTCGAGAACCACACCTTAAACGCTGATGACGTTAATATAGTGGAGAAAATTGGAGATGACATTGATGAAAATGGGGACAAAGTCACTTATAAGCAAAAGGATTTGAATAAATTGAACACTACGGTTAGTAAGTCACCTTAACTCGTGTATTCTACTCTACTGCAGACAGGGCAATACTGATCCATTGAAACGAAACATTAGAGAATATAAATTGCACTTGGATAGATACGTCATGCATAAGGCAAGACAGGCATCACACTCATGGCACAAAATTAAGATTCTGTTGTTCTTTAAAATTTACAGGTTTCTAAAATTGTCCTCATCACATCACAAAAGCGAAAAAAGAGGAATGTGTTGACCTTAAGACCATAACTAAATTGCTATAACCACTGAAATTAATGACGTTGAAATCCTACAAATTCGCAATCTCAACGTCGACTCTGGCGCTCTCACGAGTCTTCTACTTATTTCATCGTTCCAATTACAAGCAACAGACGTTGGTCGCCCGCCAGTAACATTTTAACCTAAGTCCTCAATGCCTCTGCACGTTAAGCAATTTAATCCTTAGCCCATATGAAAATAATACCTAAGGTCTGCTTGCAACACGACAAAACAAATAGTTGTATATTTCAATAGTTTAATACTTTCCAGCCTTTACCTAAATCTGGAAGACGGTTTAACTTTGCTCCGGCTTCTCTGTTGGGCCCAGATGACAAAGAATCTTCAAAACATCATAGTGACGACATACGCATACCATGGCAGAAGAAATGGAAACATGGGATAATCCCTTACTTTATTGACTCAAACACTTACGGTAAGAGAAGAAATTCATAGGTCCGTTACCTTGGCCAGTTTTTCTTCAGTTCTCCTTTCACGGTTTCCTTTCACTGTCCAGCCAGCCCCCTTATTGCGGATCTGACAGTGACAGCAAACCTATTCCCATTTCTATAATCCATTGGACTGGACTTGGATGGACTATATAAATGGGAATGCTTGCTGTCACTGTCAGTTCCACAATTAGACCGCTGCTGGTCCATAAGAATCATAAAAATTACTGTGCCAGCCACGGTAGAAGCCATATTTTAAAAAGTGAAGTGAAGAATTATAAAAACCTTTCATTTCAAATACTAACAGGAACTGACGTCTAAAAGTTTTCCCTTGAAGTCCTGGATATTTAAAAAGTTTTATTTCAAATTCAGACAGCCACCTTGCGGAAATAATAGGCAAAGCTTTCGATTACTTCGAGAAGGCGACATGTGTTCGTCTGCAGCGCCTCCGGGAGCGGCCCACAGACCAGCAGTCGCTGCAGAAGGTGGAGTGGGTGTATGTGTCCAACCCCATGGGCATCCGGCAGTGTGTGCATAGTAACGAGCGGAAACCTAATAAGGGCGTCCAGGTAATCTCCAGGAAGTTAGCACTCCAAACCTAGCACCCAAAAAGTGAAAAATGTTGAGAATCACAATGTTGAGAAAATGTAAGACCAGGCACCCCAAAATATTATACCGGTCACGCGAAGTAATAAATAATGATATAATTGAATGGAAAGCGTTGTGAAATAATAAAAAATAAGGAAATACGATTAATTCAGCCCCTTGACGCTAGGTGGCGCTAAATAGGTGTAACATCAAAGTATTCATAGAATTCGAAAATTCGGTCAAAAAAATCAAAAAGGTAATAGATATAGTATGGGTGCGTTCAATTATGTTCGTCAATATTTAAAGATGATAGTGACCTCGTCATTCCGTGGCTCACTTTGAGTCAATTCAGGCTAAAGCGGAGCTTATCTCAACAACATAATGCAACATATTTTGTTCTGAGATAAATAAAAGGACCGCGCGCATTCGATGAAATATTGTGCGTCTACGAGCGGCCAGCATTGCATTACACGATGTGGAGATTTATTAGTACCTATAAGCTTTTGGGTTGACGCTTCGAGACGCTTCGACTCTGCTGTATCATGAATTGATCTTTACACGTGAGCTCAGTATATCTATCCTACATCCAGTGAAAAGTTTTGGGATTTTTAGAAATTGTCTTATATTCCAGATGGCGGTATTCGGTTATGACTGCATGTCCTTAGGGGAGATCGTGCACGAAGTCATGCATATATTGGGCTTCTCACACGAGCACACCAGGCCAGACAGAGACAAGCACATCTCCATATTGTGGGATAACATCAAACCTGGTACACACCAAGACAGATAAAAGTATACAAGGCGGCACAATAAAGTTGATATTTTCTCAAAAACTACTTTAATAATTATTTTACAGTTACATAGTTTCAACTTTTATCTATCTAACTGTGAGAGAATTATCGCAAAAGGTCAAATAGTTTTTGAGATAATCTCAACCTTAAAAACTCGTACACTTTTCTCTGTATTAGACCGTACCAAACACATTGATATTTACTTGTAAATCCACATTTATTTATGTAGAGTAGACCAGCTACCAAAGCGTAGATTAGGTAGTTTTAATATATATGTCGTGGTCATATCGTTAAATTGAACATTTCATGAAATAGTCGACCATTTCATGAAATGGTGGCATTTCACGAAATCGACAAATGTCTATTGGTCATTTCATGAAATAGCTTGGCCAGATCAATGAATAGAAAACGTTTTACGATATGTCCAACAAACGCACGGCTATTTCATGATATGACCAAACACAATTGACCATATCGTAGAAAAATAGCAATAACTACCGCTAGAGGCGCTGAGAGCGCGCTTTGTCATTGTTTATGTTTGTGTGCGTAAGTAAATAATGCGGATTCATGTTGAAAAGTGAATAAAAATGTGCAAATTATATAAGAAAGTGTGTTGAAAACTTGAATAAGTGTTACTATAAGAAATGGTGTGAATTTTATGACAGTCACGCAAAAACCAAACTCAATTTACAAAAAAATCTTGGGAATACATTTCACAGGTTAGTACCTATTTAAATGACAATATTTAGTTTATATCCTTTTAAAATCTCATCTAAGTATCTAAAATGTACTTATTTACTTTTAATAATTGAATCCTAGAAATTTAACATACATAATTTTCATTTTTAGGTTATACAACAAATAAAGGAAAGTAGGGTGACCAGGCAACGAAAGTCGACGGACTATAATTTACTGGATTACAAAATATTACATCATGGAAAAACTGGAATTACAAGTTTTTAATATACAAGAAGAAATGCATTGATGATCCTACTATTCGTATAATTACGATGGAGAAATATTTTGAAATACTAACGGAATTTCATAAAGGTATACCGTATGTGAAACGAAACGTTTTAACGTTCTATAATATTATAATACAATTTTGTACTTATTTTATTAGGTAATAAATATGATAATAATAATAAACATTTAATAAAAACATCTTTATTGTCCTTTTAATGTGTTCAATATGAATATTTCGTATATTTAATTCCAGTGGGCAATTGGTTTGAAATGCTTGTAAGAATTTTGTAACATATATTTTTTTTTTAATTTGGTACTGACTAGAACAATAAATAAGTTCGTAATAAGTATATTTCGAATTATTATTACTTACATCCTTAATGGGCACCCTACATTAATGATCTGACCAAACGTCGTTGGACAAATCGACGAACGTTGACGTTTAAACGATATGCCCAGCGCAACATGACGATTTCATGAAATGCCACCATTTCATGAAATGACTGACGATTTCATGAAATGCTCAATTTAACGATCTGACCACGACATATAGATTAGTTAGATGTAGGAAAAATGTATAAACGACTGATTATGTGTTAGGATAAATAACTGAATGCCCACGTGTGATTATGTTAGTGGATGGACCGTGTTATTTTTATTGTGATTTAGTGTGTACTTTGATTGAGTTTTATGATTATGTTTGGTTCGCCTTGCTCTACATGTTAACAATATGATGAACGAAATCGCTATAGTCAATGTTTTATGTATGTAGTCTTGCTCCTAAAATTACGACGACAAAGTAATTTGATGCAACTAGGGAGCGAGGCTACCTATCGATCTATAGATAATAAATAAGTTAAATTTGTCTGCGAGATTAAGATAAAGACGAATAAACATGTAGAAATAGGCGAACCAGAAATATTAAAATAAGATAAGTACCATGTGTAATTAAAACGCACCTGCGAGTGCGCGGGCTTGTACCTGACCGGCCGAGCCGCTGTGATGAGTCATTGTTCGGCCGTGGGCGCTTCATTGTTCCGAGCCCGGACCGGGGATAAAAGAAGGCCCCTTTCCGAGTTCGGTGTCAGTGCATCACCGGAACACCCACGATCAACAAGCTCCCGACACAGCGGCAAGGAACAAGGAACAAGCCCCAAGAAAAAGGAACAATAAAAGGAAGAGAGAAAAAGTCAACGTCTTTCATTCGGACCCCCCTCCGAACCCCTCGCTCCCAGTGCGCAGGCCACACGAACCCTTGCGCCGGCACTCTTTTACAATCTTTGGTCCTTCGAGCCGGATCCTGCGCAAGAGCGAGATGGAAGAACATCGACGAATTACGAGGAGCGTCGCCCGATCGGAGAGCGCCATCCCGATGCCCTCCGTATCCGCGCAACCACCTGCATCGCCGTCCCTGTTCCTGCCGCCCGTCGGAACCCGCACACCAAGCAATGTTCCCGTGTCGGGCGGGAAGATTATGGACCACACGGAGGGTCCCGTGACCCCGCGAGCCGTGACCGCGACCCGCGAGTCCGCGAGCGAGACCGCTATCACGGCCCGTCACTCTGCGAATAGTGACCGCGAGTTCACGTTTGGAGAACCAACGACGCTCCGTGTACCGCCCGCACATGCTATTCCGGACCTGCCTGTCCACTCGCCGCCGCAGACCTCAACAAGAAGGAGCCAGCGATCGTCGACATCGAGCGCTCGACGACGCCATGCGAGGCTGCGGCTAGAATATGAGGCGGCACAAGACCTTGCGAGGATAGAAGCCGAGCTTCGCAGGAAGAAGTTGGAGCTAGAAGTAGCTGCAATGGAAGCCGACGCCGAGTCAGATGCGGAAGAGCAGCGCAGTATACCACTGGTAGACGTGAACGCGAAGGTCCACCAGTGGTTCGACTTGTCGCCGGCGCAACCCAGACGGATGACTGTGGCGGGAGACGACGAGCTGCCACAGCGAACGCTACCGCCGAAGACGCCACCCAAGCTCCTAGAGGAGAAGATACGGTTGGCAGCCCAGCAAACCGAACAAGGGAGCCCCGTTGTTGCAGCTCCACGGCCGCTCGCCGGGGAAGAGAAGAATGCTCCCCAGCGTGACGCGCGCCAGGAGCGGACGAGGCCATGTTCGGCTGATCGCTCGGCAGCTTCAGTGAACGAATACCCTACCATGGAGAGGCTCGCTCAGGCACTGGAACGTTTGGCGCAGCCGAAGCCAGTGCCGAAGCAGACATACGAGCTACCTCGGTTCGACGGAGATCCGGTGGACTGGTTAGCGTTCAAACAGCGGTATCGGGAGTCATCGAAGTTGTTCAACTTCAGCAGGCAAGAGAACCTCCTACGACTTGAGGGGGCCCTACACGGCGAGGCGAAAACCACCGTGGTCGATTTGTTCCGGTCTGGGCAAGACCCGGAAGACATCATCTACACTCTGGACGAAGAGTATGGGGCCCCAAGGAAGCTGCTGAAGCGAACCATGGACAAAATCCGTGCACTCCCGAAGATGACCGAGGAAAACTGTAACATCAGGAAGTTCGCTTCGACAGTACGTTCGTGCGTCGCACTGTTGGAAGAACTGAAGGCACCGGGTCACATGAATAATTCCGCAATCGTAGACGGGATCATTAAGAAGCTGCCTCATCGACAACGAGCAGCTTATGGAGAGTTCGCACTTGAGAAGAACGAAGATCATGACGAAGACTTGCGGATTTCGTCAAACATGAAAGTGCTTCTGGAGTTCCTCAGTCGTCAGGCGAGCATAGCCGCGTTCTACGACCAGGATGACGAGGACGAGCTACCAGCGGCGCAACCGAGGAACGTCAGGCCGAAGACGAAGCCCGCTCAGCGCGTAAACACGCAAGTTGCCGTGAGCGCTTCGAGTAGTGACGTACACAGACCGAAACAAGTGACTATAGGCCCGGCCCAGTGTATATTGTGTAAAGCGACAGGACACAAATTGAGTGCGTGTAGCAAATATTTGGCGATGAGTGTTGACGAACGATGGGAGTGCGTGAAGACGAACAAACTGTGTTTTAAGTGCGTGACGTCCCAACACTCTCGGAGATATTGCAGTGCGAAAGCCTGCGATAAGTGTCGGGCTCCGCACCACGCAACATTGCATGCGGATCGCCCTCCCGCAGCTCCCTCCACGTCTACTACGGCGCCCAGTGCTACAACTGAGACGGTCACGAACTTGGGTGAGTCGAACTCTAAGTGTTTACTAAAAATAGTGCCATTGACTATAGTGAGTGACAATACCAGTGGCCGTGAAGTTTATGCGCTATTGGACGATGGGGCGACCGTATCACTCATCGATGAGGAGTTCGCGCGCGAGTTACCGGGACCGATAGTGCCGCTACATGTTGTGAGTGCACGTGGACGCTCCGAAACGGACGCTTCGTCACGTAAAGTGAATGTTAAAGTGCGTGGACCTAACGGAGTGACACACAGTGTGCGTATGCGGACCATGCAGCGCCTAAACTTGCCGACGCAGACGATTCCTGAGGACGCGATCCTCCGGAACCGGCACCTGCAAGAGGTGGGCTGTGAAGCGATGGAGGATGCGAAGCCTGTGGTCTTGCTGGGTCAGGACAACTGGGAGCTCGTCGTTGGTATGGCGATTCAGAGGGGTAAGTCCGGTCAGCCGGTTGCTTCTTTGACTAAGTTAGGATGGGTCGCTCACGGACCGATAGGCTCCTCTGGGGCTGGAGAGTCCGTGAACGTTAGTAGCGCCTTATGACCTGACCTGGACGTCTTGGTCCGCCAGCAGTTCGAGCTCGAGGCCTTGGGTATATCTGAGACCCCACGCAAGATACGGGAAATCGAACGCGCGACCTCCATCTTAGATAGTACCAGTCGCCGAGTGGAAGGTGGCTGGGAAGTAGGGCTGTTGTGGGCTAAGGACGAGGTAGAACTACCTGATAACTTCGCCTGCGCTCGGCATCGCCTGATGGGTGTCGAGCGCAAAATGGCTAAGGATCCTGTATATGCTGCTGCATACACTAAGCAGATCGAACGTTTATTGAGTGAAGGGTTTGCCAGGAAGCTTAAGGATGATATGCAAGCGAGTCCTGTTTGGTATTTGCCTCACTTCGGTGTGGTGAATCCAAACAAGCCTGGCAAATTACGCTTAGTGTATGACGCAGCAGCAGTGTACAAAGGCACGTGTCTGAACGACCATCTGTTGACTGGGCCGGACTTGCTCAACTCCATAATGGGCGTTCTGTGCAGGTTTCGTGCTGGTCCAGTGGCTTTTACTGGGGATATCGCTGACATGTTCTTGCGGGTAAAGATCAGGGAACAAGACCAGGGAGCTCAGCTGTTTTTATGGCGTGGTCAGGATAGAAAACGGGATCCGGACACTTATGTCATGACGTCCATGCTTTTTGGTGCAGCGTCATCTCCCGCGACCGCGATCTATATTTTGAATAAGAACGCAGCTGAGTTCAAGGACTTGTATCCTGAGGCCGTTGGCGCTATCTCCAAAAAGCATTACATGGATGATTATTTAGATAGCGTTGAGACTGTTGAGAAGGCACGGCAACTGATCGAGCAGGTAACGGAGATTCACCATGCTGGCGGTTTCGTGATCAGGGGGTGGATCACTAATTCCCCTGATCTCCGCCAGCAGTTACCAGCTGTTGCACCTGAACGTGTGCCCCTTGACAAGTCTCCCGAAGGCACAGAACGAACATTGGGCATGATTTGGGCTCCCCACGATGACGACCTGGCTTTCGACCTGTCGTTCAAGCGATTGCCGGAAGACCTGGTACGAGGTAAGTTGGTTCCTACCAAAAGGGAGTTCTTGCGTTTCATTATGTCCATCTTCGATCCACTCGGGTTCCTGTACCCCTGTGTTATTCAGTCTCGCATTCTTATGCAAAAGATCTGGAAGTCCGGCATTGGCTGGGACGAGAAACTGAATGACGCAGAGGCGAAGATCTGGTTCCGGTGGTTGGACAATCTCGAACGTCTGGAAAACGCAAGAATACCTCGATGGTACGGAATTAACTTACACTCTAACTTAGAATTGCACGTATTTGGTGACGCCAGTGGACTAGCGTATGCAGCGGTGGCATATTTGGTCGGGCTGAACGAACGGGGTGAAAGGCAGGTAGCCATGGTGGTAGGAAAAGCACGCGTGGCTCCACTGAAGGTTGTCTCAATCCCTAGGCTCGAGCTGCAGGCAGCCGTATTGGCCACTCGGTTGGCCAATACCGTAGTAAGTGAGCTAGAGGTCCAGGTCACCAAATTCTTATGGACCGATTCGATGACGGTTCTCAAATGGATTAACTCCGAAGCACACGAGTTTCAAAAATTCGTGTCACATAGATTGGCAGAAATAGACCGGAAAAGTCAAAGAAGCGATTGGCGCTGGGTTCCCTCTGAATTGAACCCTGCTGACGAGGCGACCAAGTTGAACTGGCCTGGTGGGAATGATACATGGCTTTCGGGTCCTTCGTTTCTTCTCAGTTCACAGGAGCAGTGGCCGGTGAGGGAAAACGGAGTCGAGGAGGCGGAAGCTGACGAGGAGAGGGTCGAGCGACTACACACGCTCGCCGCCGCCGAGCCGCCGCTGGTCGACTTGCAGCGGCACTCCACCTGGACACGCGCCCTGCGTGTGATGGCACGCGTGTTCGCCTTCCTGAGCCTGTGTCGAAAGACACAGGCCGCTCCGCTCACCGTGCAGAATCTGCGCGACGCTGAGGCGTGCCTGCTGCGCCAAGCGCAGGCGCGCTCCTTCCCGGACGAATTGCGCGAGCTGCGCGCTGGGCGCGCGCTGCCGCGCCAGAGCAGACTACGTGGGTTGGACCCCATGCTCTTCAGCGACGGGCTTCTTCGAGTACGCGGGCGCTTGAGCGCTGCGCCCGAACTCACCTTCAACGAGAAGCACCCTGTCATCCTGGACGGGCGTGACCGCCTCACCGATATGCTCGTGCGTGACTACCACGTGAGAGCTCTTCATGGCAACAACGAGGCGGTGGTCAACACCGTCCGAGAGAAGTTCTGGGTCACCAGATTGCGACCGCTTGTGAAGGCGGTCGCCAACACCTGCCAGCACTGTCGCGTCACCAAGGCCAGACCGCAGCCGCCCAAGATGGGCGACCTGCCTCCTGTCCGCCTGACTAACACCAGGCGGGCCTTCGTCCATTGTGGCCTTGACTATTTTGGCCCAATGGAAGTGACGATCGGACGACGACGCGAGAAGCGCTGGGGGGCGCTGTTCACCTGCCTCACCACGCGCGCTGTGCACGTGGAGCTCGCTGCGTCCCTGAACGCGGACTCCGCCCTGCTTGCGCTGCGGCGCATGATCGCGCGCCGCGGACAGCCAGCCACCATCTACAGTGACTGCGGCACCAACTTCGTGGCCGCCAACAAAGAACTGAAGACCGCAGTAAGGGAGCTGGACCATCATCGGCTGAGTGAGGAGGCACTGTCAAAGGGGATCGAGTGGCGCTTCAACCCGCCCGCCACTCCTCACATGGGCGGGTGCTGGGAACGCCTGGTCCGCTCGATCAAGGAGGCGCTGCGTGTGACCTTACACACACGCGCGCCCAAAGAAGAGGTGCTCCACACTCTGCTTCTGGAAGCCGAAATGGTCGTGAACAGCCGGCCCCTTACTTATGTGCCGTCAAACCACGACGACCCGGTGGTGATTACACCTAATCACCTACTTCTGGGAACAGCCTCTGGGGCTTCTCCGACTGCGCCAACGGATCCTGAGGACGTCGACGCTCGCCGCCAGTGGAGGCGGGTCAGCGCCCTTGCGGACATGTTCTGGCGTCGGTGGTGCCGGGAGTATCTGCCGACACTCCAGCAGCGGAGGAAGTGGACAGCGGACGTTCCCCCAGTGAAAGTGGGTGATTGTGTAGTAATAGTGGACGGACAACAGCCCCGAAATGTGTGGCCCCGTGGCCTAATTACTGAGGTGTACCCGGGCAGTGACGGACGCATTCGTGTTGTAGATATTAAGACTAAAACCGGGACGCTGCGTCGACCCGTCGTGAAGGTAGCTGTTCTACCTACCGCCGAATGATGGTAGTCGGTGGAACCCTCTTACCAGGGGGTGGAATGTAGAGTAGACCAGCTACCAAAGCGTAGATTAGGTAGTTTTAATATATAGATTAGTTAGATGTAGGAAAAATGTATAAACGACTGATTATGTGTTAGGATAAATAACTGAATGCCCACGTGTGATTATGTTAGTGGATGGACCGTGTTATTTTTATTGTGATTTAGTGTGTACTTTGATTGAGTTTTATGATTATGTTTGGTTCGCCTTGCTCTACATGTTAACAATATGATGAACGAAATCGCTATAGTCAATGTTTTATGTATGTAGTCTTGCTCCTAAAATTACGACGACAAAGTAATTTGATGCAACTAGGGAGCGAGGCTACCTATCGATCTATAGATAATAAATAAGTTAAATTTGTCTGCGAGATTAAGATAAAGACGAATAAACATGTAGAAATAGGCGAACCAGAAATATTAAAATAAGATAAGTACCATGTGTAATTAAAACGCACCTGCGAGTGCGCGGGCTTGTACCTGACCGGCCGAGCCGCTGTGATGAGTCATTGTTCGGCCGTGGGCGCTTCATTGTTCCGAGCCCGGACCGGGGATAAAAGAAGGCCCCTTTCCGAGTTCGGTGTCAGTGCATCACCGGAACACCCACGATCAACAAGCTCCCGACACAGCGGCAAGGAACAAGGAACAAGCCCCAAGAAAAAGGAACAATAAAAGGAAGAGAGAAAAAGTCAACGTCTTTCATTCGGACCCCCCTCCGAACCCCTCGCTCCCAGTGCGCAGGCCACACGAACCCTTGCGCCGGCACTCTTTTACAATTTAATTGTTCTTAATAAGCATAACTACACAAATGGATTAAATGGTTTTGATTTTGATAATTATCACCACACATGACAGTCCTATGATAGTTATAGTCAATAAGTAATTGCATTGTTATTTCCTTGTTTCTTACGCGAGGTTACATGAAATACTTCGAACTACACAAGGAGGATCGTCTGATGACGCTACCTTATGACTATGCCAGTGTCTTGCACTATCCGCAGCGAGCTTTCTCCAAGAACGGACAAATAACACTGAAAGTTGAGGTAAATGTATAATATACTTAAAAGATACATTAAAAAAGGCCCGCTAGCAATAAAAGATAACACTAGAGTTAACGACTCAACCCGAGAAAAATGTAAGTATGGAGTATTTTAATAGTTAACAATAGGGTAGGGCTAACTATTAGGGTTAACTTTTATTGTAATTAAGTGGGGGTAGTCAATAATTAATTGCTTAAAATGCAACACAGCTGTCCAGACGGTGAGAGTCAGCTAAAGGCTGAGGAATCTAGAAAAAATTACTATTCTCATTTTGCTTTAGTGTTTCCTTATTACTGTCATCATACTTATTCTGATGATTTTACTGGACACGTCTTATTCCTATTCTCAGCCAGGAATAAAACTTGGCCAACGCGAAGGCCTAAGCGCGGTGGATATCCAAAAAGTATCCATGATATACGGGGTTGAATGCCTAGACCGGAATAAACAGTATCTTCAGACGACGTGTCCCAGCGTCATGACATCCAAAGAAGAGACCAAGAATGTCCCGCAGGAGGACATAGAGAAGTACTTTAAACCCAGAATTTGGCCGTACGCAATAGTCAACTATAGGATCAAGGATAAAATGGAGTTCTGTAAGTATACAAGCATAGGAGAAAATAGTTTTCCTTTAGCCGTTGAAACAATAATATTGGAATGATAATAATTTATATGATTATTTTGATACAAAATGGAAAAATGGGTCGAATCTCGGTCGTGATGAAATTTTTACTCCATTTATCATTCAAAATTAAAAACTTGGAATCGTCATGAGATGTTACTCAACTGGGTAGGGTAAGTCAGTTCAATTCATTCATAATCTCACGCCTTTATTTCCCGCAGGGGTAGGCAAAGACGATGAACCATCTGCTGCGATCCTGGCATACCATAGCACACATAGCAATCCTGGCATACACAATAGCACACGTCATATCCTGGCATACAATAGCACACATATCCTAGCATACAATATCACACATAAGTATACTGGGTAACTCAACTTAAAATAGTTTTGAAAATACTCGAAGTTCCAATTCAATTTCAATTCGATGGCTAAGGCTCCATCGTGTGTAATGATTTTACTAATAGCATATAATTGAAGATGACACGGTCAGTACAGTCTGTGAATAAAGTTGATACTTATTTCTAAAAGAGAAGGTAAAGGGACTTGTACAGGTACAGGTACAATAATAAATAAATCACATTGCTAACTCTTACAGCTTCTGAAGAAAGGGAAAATATTAACACTGTCATACGTCATATAGAGAAGGAAACGTGTATAGAATTCCGGGACTTCACGGACGATATTAATGAAGATCATTATGGAAATGACAGCGATGATCCACACCATGCCAATGAACAGAATAACGCTGATTATAACGGTAAATCTACTAGAAATCCCGACAGCGACAATTGACAATGGAAATACTTAATTTGTAAATTAGAGTCAGGAAAACAAAATTTAGTTACAGATGAAACGAGTGACAATGAGATGAAAAACAATGAATTGTCTGATGGATCAGATGTTCCACTTCCCATTGAAAATAGTACTTTGCATACTATAAAAGGTACTCGTTATTAAAGAAAGAGTATTTCTTTAAGTTTGAACTTTGGCGCACTCTGCTCGGTGACAGTAAAGCTGTCGGTAAAGTAGGGTAGATTTACTCGTTATTATGATCCAGTCAGTACCTCAAGACAATGATAAAACTCAGAATTTAATTAGAAGCATAATTTTAATTTTTTAGCAAAAGGAAGAAAAAAGCGGGGTCTAAAACCTGTCCCTGCCACACCACCGACGCCAAGCCGCCGGCACGCCGCTAATACTCTGATATTAACGCGGTCTGCCCTCCCGGGATGCAAGTGTCCGCAACCAGGAAGACCGGATGGACACAAAGTATTTATTCAATCATATACTTATTATTTATTTCACAATAAAGACAGTTGGATAATGTACTGTGCAATTTGTGCCAATTTCCAGAGTATTTTTATATGCAAGGGTACATGGTGCTTTCAAGAGAGGATGGCTTCAACCAGCGAATCCTATGAGTATCTTATAAAACCTGAGGGGAGCTTTGCAATGATTGTGTTTTTTTTAATGAACCGTTAGGTACAGGTTCATCTTTATTAGAGAATCTAGAGCTAAATATGCAGACCTACTACAATACAACACGGAATCATATTTTATTGGAGTTAGTGACTCATCAAACTATTCATGACGTGAAGTTTACATCTAGGTATTTACGTCTCATTTGCGTGTCTCGTTCAACCAATATTCGAGCCATTGGCATTCGACACCACGAAATTCTATTCTAGCCAGCGCTCTTCGATAGAATGAATTTCAATCCTACGGGTAAATCTTGTAAATTGTTAAAAGCTCCAGTGAAATACTAATTTTCCCAGATGTTGGAGATAAACTCGGGTTGTTTCAACTCGGTCAATGACCTGCTGCATCTGTTCGTTCATGTGCTGGGCCTCGACCATCAGCACAACATGCACGACCGAGACTCGTACTTACACATCGTCTGGGATAAGCTCACTCCAGGTTTCTACTTTGACATCAACTACCCAACTTTTCTACTTATTCTACGGCCCAAATCTTAGCATCTCCGGTGGGTAGACAGAATAAGGTTATTCCCACGGTTTAAGCAAAATCCCTTTCTAACTTAAGAAAAGACAAAGCCATAGGTATTTATACTTTCTTACTTGTGGTTTCTACGGTAGAAATTCTACCCCTTGTCGGGATATCGAAAAGCTTACTCAACTCTAACAAAGCTATACACGACTACATTGCAAATCTGTGTCCTTTCTACAAGTTAGTATTCTTAATTAACTTTTCTCTTTTATACTTACTATAAGTATTTACATCTTCATATCGATTTGACGCTCGTTCCCAGTATTTCTGTGCTTTATTAGTTTTGGTAAGTTTACTCGTATACCGCAGCCCAAATCGTCTAATTACCTGTTGTGATATAACACTGAAGGAACTGAATGATCGAACTTATTAATCATTGTGAAAATAAAGTAATCCGATCTAATAATGTGAAAATAACTACGCAATAACCACAGAACAGGTTAAAATGTTAATAGGGTAGGGTAGTTTTTGTTTACAAAATAAGACACTTGATTTGGGCTTCGGTTTAGTGATGCACATTTTTAATCATAATGTTTCAGAGGTTAAAGAAGAAATGCAACAGAAGCTGCCGCCTGCTGCAGCTATGGCCTTCCCATACGATTACCAAAGCGTTATGCACTACCCGTGGCTGGAAATCAAAAACGGAGTTACTAACATCATGTATCCTATATGGGTAAGATTATATGATGTCTATTTCCAAGACCAAATGGAGGGATGACCTAGCCCTGGCGGCTGGCAGACTGGATGCAAAATGGTGAGCGTCGGGTCGAGTGTCGTGCTTTGGGAGAGGTCATGTCCAACGTGGACTGATGCGGGCTGATGTCTAATTCAAGATTTAGGTAGGTATAGTTGTCGGTTGAACCTACTATATCAGCATGCTCCATTTTCATTTACATGGTGTAGGTACCTAATAGCAAAGAGTGTACTATGACTAGGTAGGTAATTAAGTAAAATATGGTAGTCAAAATCAGAAATAACTTTATTAATATGCCTCAATATTTTCGTCAGTCAGCTCATTTATTCCTTTAATAAATTGCAATGATTTCCACATTATTATTTTGTTTGACTTTCTTTTCCAGAACGACGGCTGGGCTATGGGCCACTGGCAAGGCCTGAGCTCCACAGATGTGCATAAGCTCAGCCTGATTTATGCAGAAGAGTGTATGAAGCGCAAGAAATATGCTAACTTGAGCAATAGATAATTTTAAACTATTCATTAGATACCTATACCTAAGACTACTACTTATTGAATAAACTTGTTCGAGCACTTAAAGGATTTGTTTGTTGTTTTCATTTACTTCTTCGATACGAGTAGTTTAATTGCCGTTATAAATGCTATGAATAGGTAGGTGACGTTCTTGTACAAATATATACCAAGTCATGTGTGCGTATATATGTATAAAAATCGGTTCATATTCAGCGAGGATCGCCGCGCTTATTATTGATTTATATCTCATTTTGTAATTTTTCGTTCATCACATTGTATTCAGCATTTTTGTTTGTAGACTCTTGTTCTAAGCTCAAAGCTCTTGTGCAACTAGAAAACACTAGAAAACTACTGAGTGAATCGTCTCGCAAGCGATCCATACCATAAATGAAAAATATTAGCGTTTGCAAATGAAAACAAGCTGATATAAATAAACCAAAGATTTGATTGATATGAATATCCACCAATCAAATATGCCCACGGCTAGGCACTATGGAGGAGTAGGGAAAAATATTCCAGTTTACGCAAACTAAATTATGAATATTTTAGTTTCTGTCAGAAACTAATTAAATTGTTGATCTATAGTCATTTTTTCTCTGAGTCTATAACACTAAATTATCAAACAAAAATTCAGTTTATTCTATTTTGAGTAGTTTGTATAACTTTAGATCAATTTTTAAAACTGAAAATTAACTTGTTTTGCATAAATTGTAAAGGAACGTGATTTATCTTTGTATTTTTCTCTGGAAAAGAAAACTCACTGAGCCGGTTATTTGTCAATAAAATCGTCAAGAGGGGTCACAGACCACTTACCCCAATAGACCTGTAATAGGAGGGCCCCGCTTTCTGCCAACACATGAGCGCAAAAGTTCTATACAAACCGAACTACGTCGCCTATCAAATTAGTAGTGACCAGATATTCGACCCATAAACTGCTGTAAAAAAAAGGAAGATAAAAATATTTTAACATGCCCAACTGTGCTATAAAGTTGTGTGGTAATGACAGTAGGAGGAACAATTACAAAAAAGGATGGTATCACATTTCATCGGTAAGTATCTGATTAATAAATCAATTCATTACTTAATCCGACAAATCAATTTGGAGTTCAACTTACACTGGTTCGATTGTCGTGTCTTACGAGTAGTTCCGAGAGATCTCTCTTTCACCCACCTACTAATTGTAGCCCTATCTCACTTTTTCGTTTCGCGGCACGTGTAAGCTAGAGACGTGGTATACAATCATCGATATTCTTACGTCACCTAAATAAGTTTGTGTAGATTTATGAGTTTTGATTTCATTTACTTTCTTTATAAATAGCTTTCCTGTTGATCCAGACATTAAAAGTGAATGGATAATAAAGACAATGCGTGAAAATTGGTGACTGTCGTCTTTCACCACAATATGTTCCCGTAACTTTACGGCGGATTGTTTTATTAATATGAACTATCGAAGAAAACTCCATAGTACTGCAATTCCAACGTTATACCTACCAGTTGTACAGGTATCTTATATTTTTATTAATGCTATCTAGCTAAGGTACCTATTCTAATGCAGGTAGGTATTTAACGGGGCGGCATTCTAACCGGAATTCGGGATTTCAAGAAATCATAATATTCATATAATCATAATAATATCATAATAGTATTATTGTGTTAAAAATAATAGGTCGGCGACTAGTAAGGAGTATCATAATAAGTAAACGTAGCAAATTAACAAAGTTAGTTAAAGCTTAATTTTTTTTATTAATAAAAAATAGCATCGACTAATTTTTGTTCTTAACTGAATTTACCTATTTCTAAACACAAACTTTATGGCTGACACAAATAACAAATAGGCGTTCAGAAATTTTAAAAGTCAGGTTCTGTTTTAATGTATTTGGGTGAGTAAGAATCGCTAAAAATCACAAGAATCGCAAGCAATCGTTAGGAATGATCACGAATCGTCAGTCGTAACTTGTTTAAATAGCCGCGCTTTGTTTGAGAAAAACACCATAATACAAACCTTTATAGAAAGCCTACGTAATGTAATATCGACCTACATTATTTTATGGCCATGTTTATTCATCAATGCCTATTGGTTGGACTACAATCATGATGTTACGCATAATTATTATTTCACAATAATTAAATTATAAATAATGTGTAATTATTAAATTTTGTGATACGTTAATAATGAGAAGTTCTTGTTTTATTATATTAATATTAAACAGATAGCATTGCCTCAGTAGAAATCGTTTATTAACTTTCAAATTCATACTTAAGTACATTAAGTATTGAAACTGTGTAGGTAACAGTTCAACAATCCCCATCGATAATATATTATCGATATCGACATGGCCGCGTCTCTTTAAATGAGTTCACCGAGTGCGCCGCTGTCCCCCGCCTCGTCTCTAGGTTACCGGCCTTGACAGAATGTTTCGCTTGCAAATATGTACCGATTTCAAGTCTATTGGGGTAAGTGGTCTGTGAGAGGGGTTTATTGACCGATATTTTATTGAAATAATTGTAAAGAGAGCACTGCGGGCGGAATATTCGAGACTACAGTTCAGTTAGTTTTGTAGCAGCTTAACCACGTATAACCCGACAATGCAGCGAATTTTACTATTCCTTTGTTTAGTTTTTTCCGCTCCATCGGCGCATCAAGCATCTGCCTCGAAAGGTTCAGTAGAATTGGACGAAGTTTCCTTTGAAAAGATTACCAATAAGTTCGACGCTTCGCTTGTAAAATTCGACGTCGCGTTCCCATACGGCGACAAGCACGAGGCGTTCGTGGCACTGGCTAACGACGCTAAGGATGTGGAAGAGTTACTAATCGCCGAAGTCGGGGTGAAAGATTACGGAGAAAAAGACAATGAAGCTCTGGCGACTAAGTACGGGGCTAATAAAGACAACTTCCCGGTCGTTAAACTATTCCTCAAGGGTAAAAGCGATCCATTTTCGTTCGACGATAGCAAAGGGTTCACAAGTGACGAGCTGCGAAGGTTTGTCAGAGAAAAAACCGGCCTATACCTCAGTCTTCCGGGGTGCCTCAAGAAACTCGACCAGCTGGCTATCAAGTTCATCAAATCCACGAAAGACGACAGGAAGCATGTCTTGAAGGAAACCGAGGTTGCTGCAAAAGGCCTGGTTGACAAGGTAATTTTATGTTAAGGTCTTGACTACTTAGACAACTCATTTCATGGTAATATGTTGTTACTTACTCTGCTGGCTTAGTATACCGAAGTGGATTTTGGGATAGGTTTTGCGAAAATACTATAGAACTCATATTAGGCTCTTTTTGTTCCATATAAACCCTCAATTTGGACTTAGCCTACAGGCATGTACCTGACTTAGATGTCAATGTCTCCTATTTACCTATAACTTATATCAGTTAAATGACTATCATTGAGCCATAAATTAATTTATCATAATTATCTTTCAGGATGCCCAATCTGGAAAGATTTACAAAATATTAATGGAGAAAATCATAGAAAAGGGTGATGAATTTGTCAACACTGAAAATGAGAGACTTAAGAAACTACTCAGCGGCAAAGTGTCTGAAGATAAGAAGAAGGAACTTGGTATAAGACTTAACATTCTTCAAGCATTCCAGATCCACGAACAGAACAAAGGCGGGAAGGAAGATCTGTGATCAGAGTTTAGAATTAAAATTCATTAATTCCTGCAAATGTTCAATTTTAGTTGTAAAATAGTTAAAAATTCTAATCCATATTTTGAGATAGTTGCATTTTCAAAACATTCCATACTTTTATGTGCATGAACTGAAATATTGTCTTCAATTTATGTTTTATGTATGTATCTTTTTATGGGAATTGTATAGTACAGTCGAAGACAGAGATAAGTATACAGGGGGCCTCAATAAGGTTGAGATTTTCTCAAAAACTACTGGACCAAATTTAATAATTCTTTTACAGTTACATGTTTTAACTTTTATTTAACAGTGCAAGAATTTTTACACTCGGTCAAGTCGTTTTTGAGAAAATCTCAACCTTAAAAACTCTCCTGTACACCTTTCTTTGTCTTCGAGCGTACCTATCTATACAGTCAATTCGGAAAGTTCGGAAAGTATTTCTCTCTTAGTTTTTTGTCAATGACTACAGGGCATTACATTACTCTCGCCTTTAGTTATTTTTATCATGTAGGTACGAATACAGGAAATGATTCCATTAAAAATACATGTTTTACCAAAGAGAATTGCTTCACACTAGTTCCAATTTCACGGTACACTTACTATAAAAGTCATATCACTTGTTTATGTAGTCATACAAGTTTAGCATTGTATAAAGGTACAAATCAGTAAAATGGTTGCGAAAAACTAATATTTTTTGTTACTGTTATGATTTTACATACACTTTTTGTATCAAGAATGTAAACTATTCTAGTTTACGTGTGTGAATGTTATGACTATAAATTTTATAAATTATTGATGCACAGTGTGACATGCAATAAAGTGTGAAAAACTATACATTTTGTTTAATTTCATTGTATAGCGCAAATTAAAACAGGTACTTTATATGGCGGCAATACGGTCTAGTTTAGATTGTGTTGATGGAAGCACGATTTCAACTGTTATGGCACAGAAAATAAGAGCTGACAAAGTGTGTTGTTATACTAAATTCGACTGTAACTACATAATACCGATTACCGATGATATTTAGATGGATGATAAGATAAATAATAAAAGGCAGCAATTTTCAAGAAATTATGTCTATATTGTACAATTTTGAAAAATAATACGATGGCTGGAGTTTTTTTCAATCATACTAGTCTAGTATTTGCCACAATTTCGCCCCCAATTCTTTTAATAAAATCGGAATGTTTAAAATAATCACATAAACAATATACATAAATGGATCTGTTGAATACAACAATGTCCAACATATTCATTTATGTTGTATATTTTGTCGATAGGTGTTATCTGAGATCGGGTATGGAAAATTCTGGGGTTAATTAAATTTTCGATACTGAAATGCCATGCAAAATAAAACATATTGTAAACTTGTATCTCATTGATTTACACAATACTTTACAATTACTGATATGATAATGAAGTGATGAATAAATCAGGAAGAATCTATAAAATATAGAATCTTTAGGGTCAACACTCTGAGGTCAACACAGACCAAGTGTACAAAATGTCCAACGTTTTCAATCAACAAATTATTTATCGTAGCTATTTATATACGCCTTATAGTTATAGAGTTTTGAGTATGAGTGGAGTTTGAATCCGGTTTTACAACTGTCAGTTTTCATATAATTTTGACAGTCTTAAGTGTGAGCTCACGTACTCATGCTCAAAACTGTCTATGGATAAACAATCAGCGTAAAGGATGGAAGTGGAACGGCCAGTGTTTACTCCATTTTGAACATACATAATAAAGATGATGATTATAGATTATGACAAACTGCTTGTACATATTGCTTGACACTTGATGTGTGCCTACCCTTATATAGAACAGAGTGTACAGTCGACAGCACATCAACCTACACAAAACAATTACAATCTGTAGCATATTACAGTCACATACAGTGCACTTGATATGTGGTTGACTGTACATAATATGTATAGGTTCGTTTTCAGGACATGTTAAAATAGTAAAAAGGCCAAATGGTAAATGTCCAGTTTTACCTTGTGATTAACTACCTACATTCTGAATTATCCTGTAAACAATCCTTGCCAACTATTTGTCACATTATAGTAAATGCATGAATCTGAAACATTAACATTTATTCGAGAAGCTTTATATAATATCAAATCCGGATTATCACCAAAACTGCGTCGTATATTACTTTCGCCATTGTTCTTTAATAACTGCAGGCCTGCTGCTAAGACCATTTTAAAGACCATTGCTGAGTTGCTTTTAACAAAGCAATGCTGTTTAAAATAGGCTTCAATTACCTGTCTAGCATCCATACGGATCAGCTACGTAACTTAATTCTATTGGCTCACATAGGAAACTAAACATAACTTCTATGGAACTTATATTAAAATAAAATGTAATAATAGTGATTAATTATCAGTTCCCTCAATGGGAGACCATGGACTATCTAGTATCCTATTAATATTGGCTCGAAAATAAAATAGGTATGAAATTACAAATGAAATTGTTGTAACTTGGCAGCCCTTGTTTTTAATTTCTATATATAAAACGTTCAAGAGCTTATACGGTCAGAGTGTCGCTAAGGCACTCAGGGAAAAGGACTTAGAAAAATTTTGATCGAAATTTTCGTCTCTATATAATTCCCTATTTATGTCGGTATCGGAAGGGGAGTACCTTGGGGATGAATTTTTGTTACGGTAATTTTTTTGTCTGATCAACCCCTGTCAAATTAGTGGGTGAAACGTAAGAATTTCGGTTTTGGCACTTCGCCGGCAGCTGCCGCGAAACGCTCACTTCGCTCGCTCGGCTCGTGCGCTGTGGTCATAAAACAAACCTAACCTAATGATTCTGGGTGATCTAGTTTTTCTTTTCTAAGTACTAATTTTCATTTTCAGTCCCTAATTTGACAGGGGTTGATCAGACCAAAAATTACCTTGACAAAAATTCAGCCCCCTCCGATGGTATCATAAAATGGGGGGTTATATAGAGACGAAAGTTTCGATCAAAATTTTTCAAATTCTCTCAGTGCCCTCTTAACGAAACACTGTCTCTAAAATAACAATTGATTTCTGAGAAAATAATACTATTAGAACTGCCAAGTTAGAGAAAACATAATTATCTTGACCACATGTAAACTGATTCATGAGAAAATTGCCAGAAGGTAAACAAAGCTCTCATTGAAACGTCCAAAATTGCAAATAACATTACACGCATCAAACCCAGTTCTTAAGAATAAAAAATCCAATCAAATACATTCAACTCTAATCGATAGCTAATCTAAAGTTATTGTTAATAACCTCTTAGGGTGACTTACAATAAAAGATAACCCTGAGTTAATGACTTAACCTGTGGATTACATACGTTTTGCACAGGTTAAGTCACTAACTCTAGGGTTATCTTTTATTGCAAGTGGGGGTTATAGATAAGCCTCAATGGTTATAATAAAAATAACAACAATAGACTTTTCAGTGAAACTTCTCTTTAGGAGACAACCATTATTTACCCTCGGGGAGCTTTCAATTGAACAAGACACATTTTATAATCTAAAACTTACTCTGATTTTTCACTACCCACTTTCAATTCTTTTAATTTTAAGACTACACCATCAGAGTCTTTGTCTTCGGAAATGGTTTCTTTAGCTTCCTTGTCCGATGACTTGTCTGTGGACTTAGGTTCAGGTGTCTCCGTGTCTTCACTCCTAGTGATGCTACTTTCATCATCTGAAGACTGATCCTGGGTGTAGAGACTACATTTTGTTCGGACTATCTCCTGTGCTTCGGCAAATTTTGCTTTCCAGAGTTCTGCATCTGTAAAAAATGGTATGCTATGTTACTACTTACATTTTGTATTGTAGTATTTGTAGGTAGTATTTTTTGTTTGTCAATATTTAGCTAGGCCAGGCATATCTATTTTCACTGCTTGTCTCAACATTTAAAGTGTGAAAAAAATAAAAGACTTGTAAAATATAGGTACATACAAACAAAGTTATCTGTTTTCAATACCCTTGGAAGACCTACATTGAACAATGTAATACAAAACGCAGTGTAAAGAGAGAGAGAGAGAGGCAACATACAAAACGTTGCTAATCTTATTAAAATAATAATAACCAATAGCTATCTAGATAAATCTAATCTACCTATCTCTAGTTTTAGTACTGATAACCTGTACCATTAATTGATACTTACTTTGTGGATTACCAAATTTGATAGCAAGGAGCTCCTGTTTGCATGTTTCATCAGCATAATCAGCAAATACAGACCAATTGAAGGCCTTATCAGAGCCGCAGTGCACATTCATCCTGATATCCGGGGTGATGAAGTGATTTGCACACACTTTGAGGGTCTTGTCGCGTCGCATCACTACCCTGACTGAGTTATTCAACTTGTGACGGAGGAGTTTGATGTCACCTGTGCCGCGCTCCTGGAATAACATATTTTACAAATATATCCAGACATCCTGCGTTACAATGACTCATACAAAAAGAGCGAGGTTAGTAATCTTGCTTACTCTGACTGATACAATCTTGCTCAGTGTAAGATCATGAGCTAGATAACCAGGTGTCAGGGGTAAGGAATATGGCAAAGTAAAAACTAACGCTAGGGTGCCTCCTGTCTTTAATATAAGGCCGATAGTCATAAACAGTTTTGAGCACGAGCTCAGCGTGAGCTCGCACTTACGACTGTCAAAATTGTATGAAATCTGACAGTTGTATGACCGAACTCAAACTCCACTCATCCTCAAAACTGTCTAAACAATTTATCTAAGACAAATTACGCAGTTAAAATTACCTTCCACTCATGATCAGCGGTGTCGTACCGGTACAACCGGGCTCGTATCTTGACGATTTCCTCCTCTTCCTCCTCGTTGGTTTGGATGTCCACGAGCGGCAGCGACACGATCGGATCGTACTGAGGGTCGTGCTCCGGCGTCTCCGCGCCACCACTCTCCGTCTCACTGTTACGCCTCACGCTTTCTTCAGTCTACAAAACCAAGCACGACTATGTTGACAAATGACAAGGTAACTGAAGAAAAAGTTTTTGTAAACTTACAAAGTACTTACCGGTGAAGACATTCTATTAGTTAAAAATTCGCTAAACAACTCTATATGATAAAATATACGAGAAAACTATAAAAAACTACAAACAATGAAAACGATACAAATTGAATTCGGTTATGAACGAATGAATGGAATAGGATAAGCCAAAAAAATAGATATTTGAGTGAATGAGAAGATTGAGTGTGCGTTCACATTTTACGTACTTGGAAAAAGGGCAAGTCCATTTTTATTGTATGTATATCCGATTTTTCTGTGAAGATATTCGGATATGTATCCGAATTTCTTAATATTTTGATATTTTCATTCAAGTGTCAAATGAAATCAAATCCGTCAACATTTCCCAAACTTTTGTGTTGTGCTCGCAAAAATAATCGGCAATTTATCTGTGTTCCGCCAAAAAAGAGGTAATAAAACTAGAATTTCTATAATTTCCATACTTACTTCAATCAGAAGCGGTCTTATTGGCTGTAAAACTCGTGATTTGAATCAAAACTAATCGTTTTACAGCTACTAGGTATGTATTGAACTTATTTCCCGACCTATTTCCGTGGTTTATTTTGAGATTCTTCCTATTTTCTTACCGGAACAAATTCCAACGTTCTGTAATACTACCCTAAATGCGATATCTGTGTAATTTGGGTGTTCTTCGGGCCCTGGCATTGTTTTATTAAAAAATGCGTGGGCGGATGTTTCTATTGATTTGTTTATTATTACTACCAAATATATAAGTCTCAAACTCACGAGAACGTCGCTGATAAACCGCTGAAACTATTCTATTACGAATCTTAATACTAACTTAGTAAGAACTAAATCCAATAAGTACAATTCTTAACATGTATGACTCTTCTTCAAGGTGAATAATCAAGATGCAGAACCAGAACCTAGCTAAGATGATAACAGAACAGCTGAGGAACCCAAATGACCTGGACATAACACTCAGGATGGAATTTGGACCTTTTGAAACTATACACAAGTGGAAACGCATGTCGGAGTGCTATGAATTTGTGGGGGCCAGGTAAGAATGATTGAATACAATATTCTATATATTATAAGATAGAGGCGTTAATTGCAACTACGCCAGTAGATCAGGATGATATTCATGCTGTCTTCAAAAGTTTTAAAAAAATAAGGAAAAGTTTTTTTATAACTCTGAGATATGTCTAACTTCAACTTTCCAGTACATGCCTTTATTTTGTCATAAAGAAGTAAATTATCTGACTATTATATTTTTAATTTTTAGACGAAGCAAACACACAGCAGTAGCATACAAAGATGCAATCTACGTGTTTGGCGGAGACAATGGTAAATCCATGCTGAATGACCTGATTCGCTTTGACATCAGAGAAAAGTCGTGGACCAAAACTGGATGCATGGGCACACCACCTGCTCCTCGATATCACCATTCTGCTGTGGTGAGATACAATTCTAATCAATCATGTTTACATATTTTGATGTATATCACTTACATGTGTATCTTTCGCGCTTACATGTGTACCCCCATGCTTACATATCGTTGCCCCACGCTTACATGTCCATGTCCTGTGCTTACATGTCTACCCCCACGCTTACATGTCTATGCCCCATGCTTACATGTGTACCCCCACACTTGCATGTCTATGCATCACGCTTACATGTCTATGCATCACGCTTACATGTATATGCATCGCGCTTACATGTTTATGCCCCATGTTTACATGTGTTTGTGTACGCCCCACGCTTACATGAGTATGTCCCACGATTACATGTGTGTGTGTATGTCCCACGATTACATGTGTGTATGTCTCACGCTTACATGCGTGTGTGTGTCCCACGCTTACATGTCTATGTTCCATGCTTACATGTGTATGTCCCACACTTAAATGTGTATGTCCCACGCTTACATGTGTATGCCCCACGCTTATATGCATATGTTCCATGTTTATATGCATATGTTCCACGCTAACATGTATATCCAGACCTATATGAGCATCCCCTACACTTAGATGTGTATGCCCCACACTTACATGTGCATATCCCACATTTAGCAGTGTATCTATCACCCATAATAATATTTATGTATCCTTGCAGAATACATTACATATTTTTTATTGTTCTTGTTGATTGTCTCCTGTAAACAAATAAAAAAAACTGTTCTCAGGTCCACCGGTCCTCAATGTTCGTATTCGGTGGCTACACAGGAGACATCCTCGCCAACTCCAACTTGACCAACAAGAATGATCTATTTGAGTACAAATTCCACAGCGCACAATGGGTGCAATGGAAATTCACAGGACAGTGAGTAGCACATGTGAAGTTATCACTTCTCTCCGTTCTGTAGTTGTTGTTTTTATAGTGTGGTTTAGTGACCAATCCTATTTGTCAGAGTTATTCAGGCCGCCGAAAGACTGCTGCCAAGTGACAGCAACCGGGACCAACTGCTTAACGTGCTATCCGAGGCACGGAGGGGCTCAGCTGAAAGTGTCACTAGCGGTCACCCATCCAGGTCCTAACCTCGCCCAACGTTGCTTAACTTGTACGATCGTTTTAAATGTGTACTCACAACTGGACTTCGAGCCCCGTCGGTTCTGTAGTAAGTTCGCTCGATATCATGTGCTTGTCCGTAATAAATACGTTGCAGCTATGGTAGCTGCAACGTTCTGATTCATGTTATTTTAGTGTTGTTTCTCGCTGCTAGACTATTTAATCCCTCAATTTCAATTTTTCATTAAAAATACAATTTAACCATTGTGACGCTCATACCGTGGAAGCTTGTGAGGACGCTAGTGTGGGACGCTGCCTGCGTCGACACACTGGCTCCCATCCCATGTGCAATTCACGAGCAGGGCGCCCTCCGGCCTCAATATTAATATCATTGTTTTTGTCATAAGTTTGTGTAAATAAAGTCTCTATTTAACCTTTAATAAAGTTCAGTATTCAAAGTTATTTTTATACGAGACAAGTTGACGAGTATTATTTATTCTTGTGGGATGAAAATTCATGAGTGTGATGTGTTATTTAAAAAAAATACAATTACGTAAGACTTTTATTGGACTTTTTATTACAAACTTGGGCGCCCAAATAACAATATTTTGAAAACCAACTATTAATTTTTTTAATTTTATTTTTAATTTCATAATTTTATTAGATATAAATATGCATGAATTTATTGTAATTAAATGGATCCAATATTTTATTATCAATGTACATATTTTGGGAATAAAGGCTTATATTATTATTGCATGCTGAATGTCCCTGTGACAGATTGCGGCAAGAAAAGAAGCTTTAAAAAAAAAAAAAAAAATTTGCCAAAAAAACCTCTAGTGTTTTTTTTTTCTTTTTGTAATAATTTTCCATCTATCGTAGTCAGTCCCCGTGGTCCCTATAATCCATGCCGATTTTGTATATAAATATATTATGTGTGTACGTGCAGGGAGCCGGTGCCGCGGTCGGCTCACGGCGCGGCGGTATACGACGACAAGCTATGGATATTCGCCGGCTACGACGGCAACGCGCGCCTTAACGACATGTGGACTATCAATCTCATGGTATGTATATTTGTAAGAGTATAATAGGCTACACATGGGCGTACCCAGGTTCTGGGCCGGGGGGGGGGGGGGGGGGGGGGGGGGGCACGGCACGCCACGCCAAGGTGACGCCGACACAAAGTTGAGAGTCACATATGACAAATCGGCCGCAAACGTATAATCGTACTACGAAATGTTACTCCTGACAGACATTTGACAGCTCGCCGACGTTACGCCGACCGCTAACGCGTACTAGCCCTGCAGGTAATTATACATCATATTTGTTTACAAAATAAGACACCAGATTTGGGCTTCGGGATCTTTCTTGTAATATTCCGTGCCCACAGGGTGAGAACCGTGCGTGGGAGCGCGTGGAGCAGCGCGGCGAGTGTCCGCCCACGTGCTGCAACTTCCCCGTGTCCGTGGCGCGCGGGCGCATGTTCGTGTTCAGCGGGCAGAGCGGCGCTAAGATCACGAACGCACTGTTCCAGTTCGACTTCGAGACGCGCACGTTAGTAGGCCGTTTCGTTTCATTCTGATTCAAATTAGGGATGCCCGATTTTTTAAATTGAATCGATCTTATTGATCGTAACTCATTAAATCGATTCACGTATTTCACGATTCATATGGGTTTGAATCGATCTCGCAAAGGTTCTCGAATAGAATCGTATCGTTTTATATCGAAATATGGGATAAATGACTGATTTTGTAAAATATACTCAATTTATACCATGCATTTTCCGAATGTCAATTATAACATTTCAAAAACAATAACTTAGACATTCGGGATCTAATCGATTACGCTTTTCAGTCTAATTTGATACATCGATTAGTGCTTTTGTACATGATTGAGAGTCAGTAAATAGTTACATTTTGAAGTCTGAGAGCTAATATGGTAGATCGTATTCCATAAGATCGATTCGAATCGGGCATCCCTAATTCATATACTTTATTTCTAACCATACGGAACACTACAGAGCACTTAGTTATGTCAACAAAGATTTGGTATCATACAATGAAACCGGGCCCCAATATTATTTAAGCGAAGAATAAGACTCACATGAGAGAGAGAACGGTCTAAAAGAATCCCGGTGACGTCGGCGGTGGACAAATGGCATTAGGCCGAACTTTAATAAAAACTACTAAGCTTAAACCGTGGCATACCCGTACTTATGATTATGCACCAAAAGGTTTACGATAAACGTTAATTAATACTAATTCACCATATTCTAATTCAACGTTTGCTACAGATGGAGCCGAGTGTGCACAGAGCATTTACTGCGTTGCGCCGGCCCCGCGCCCGCGCGCCGCTACGGGCACGTGATGCTGGCACACGGGCGACATCTGTACGTGTTCGGGGGCGCCGCCGACAACACGCTGCCCGCAGACCTGCACTGCTACGACCTGGACACGCAAATGTGGTACGTGGCGGGATACAAACACGTCAGGCTAGCACATTAGAGACATATATACGTGTTCGGGGGCGCTGCCGACAATATGCTGCCCGCAGACCTGCACTGCTACGACCTAGACACGCAAATGTGGTACGTGACGGGATACAAACACGTCAGACTAGCACATTAGAGACATATGTACGTGTTCGGGGGCGCAGCCGACAACACGCTGCCCGCAGACTTGCACTGCTACGACCTGGACACGCAGATGTGGTAAGTGGCGGGATACAAACACGTCAGGCTAGCACATTAGAGACATCTGTACATGTTCAGGGGCGCCGCGGACGTCACAATGGGTTGAAAACTCCGGTCCTTTGAAAGGCTTGCACGGGGACATGGGTCCAACGCGTAGAGGCCCCTAACGGCCTGCGCTCACAGACGGCACGGCACATATTTTGTTTCTGATCAAGTTCTTCTTAACGTTATTTCAATGAGTTTAGAATTCATGTTTATTTATTTTATTTTATTCGGAAAACAAACAGCTACAATGACAAAATAAATAATTAAATAATATCTATAAGCCAATTATAAGTTTTCACATGTACATATCTACAGATGCAATAATGAACAATAATCGAACAAGGGTGAATACCATGGTAATGTTACTTTATATCGTCGAGTCATGCCGCGGGATGCCGCGAGAAGTTGATCAGAAATAAAATGCTGTGGAGTGCTGGGTAGGGGTTTTAATATAAATAATATCGTATGCACAAGCGGGGCCATGATTAATTAATTATTTTATTGATAATGGAAAACCAACGACACATTAAACTTGCTAGAAAAGCTTCAGATAGCCAATACCATATTATTGTTCCCAGGTCTGTGTTGGGTCCCGCCCAGGACTCGCAGGTGCCGTCGGGGCGTCTGTTCCACGCGGGCGCGGTGGTCGAGGACGCCATGTACATATTCGGCGGCACGGTGGACAATAACGTGCGCAGCGGCGAACTGTTCAGGTTCCAGGTACAGTCGAAGACAGAGATACAGGGGGCCTCAACAAGGTTGTGATTTTCTCAAAAACTACTGGACCGAATTTAATAATTCGTTTACAGTTACATAGTTTTAACTTTTATCTATCAAACAGTGATATAGTTTTTGCAATAGGTCAAGTAGTTTTTGAGAAAATCTCAACCTTAAAAACTCTCCTGTACACCTTTCTCTGTGCTCCACCGTACTGTGTTGTAGGGGCTACCGTCACACTTCTTCTTGGGGGTTGCCTCTCCAACTAGTGAAGGTTGGCAATCAGCTCATCATATTTGTGCCTATCTCTCGCGAGGCGGAACAGGTCTGCGGCGCTCGCGATTCCAGTCCATTCCCGGATGTTACGCAACCACGACTTTTTCCTGCGACCGATTCTTCTCTTTACCGTCACACGTTGCTAACTAAGGGTCAGCGCAGAGTGGCGGCGAAGCGACTAATTGAGTAATAATTTGAATTCCACTTTATTTACTTCAACATACGATATACTGAGATCCTCCGAGCGCCGTCACGCGCTATACCGATTAGTCGTATATTGCAGTGAGTAAAGTTGAATACAAATTGTTACTAAATTAGTAGGTATCTTTGCCCCCACTCCGTCGGTCTGCGCTGACCAAACACCTCTTTATTTAATTTATTAATAGACTCGACAGTTCGCCATTTGCCAATGTTTTCTTTCTTTCTTTTCTCGTGTGGTTTAGTGACAAAACCTATTGTCAGAGTTATTAAGGCCGCCCGTAGGCCTCTGACGTGGCCTAACGACTGCCACAGAGCGACATCAACCGGGACCAACTGCTTAACGTGCTTAATTTATTCATTCCATTACTTGATGATTCCCCCAGCAAATTGACATTCAACCAGTTAGCTGAGCATCGTTTAGCTGTAGTGTTGAACGTTGTGTTCAATCACTCAGCTAATCTACATTTAGAGGTTTGGTTGAATAGCGTCGTTCAACTAAACAGCTACCTGAATTAAAGTCTATTTCAACTAACTGGTTGAAATAGACATATACACAACGTACGTTAAAGTCAAAGTCAAATTTCTTTATTGCAAGTAAGCACGTTGAGTACATTTTTGCACGTCAATATATTTTTTGAATTTACATTTACACCACTTTGCAAGGAAAAGGTGCCAACGCTGAGGAGAAAAAGTGGCAAAAAACTCTCAGCAACACATCTTTTAAAACAATGATAATACAACGATTACTTAATAACTATACAGTACGTAACTATTACTATTGTTAGTAAGTTTATTATTTAAAGAAATATGATTTTGATTCCTCAGTTATCGAACTACCCTCGGTGCACGTTAACCGACGACCTGGGCCGCATCCTGCGGTCGCAGCAGTTCTGCGACGTGACGCTGATAGTGGGCGCGGAGCAGACGGCCGTCATGGCGCACCAGGCCATGTTGGCGGCGAGGTCGCAGTACCTCAAGGCGAAGATCAAGTAAGACTGGTGTCTGCGCTGAAGCTAATACTGTGACGTCAGCAGCGTCGGGTTATTCCCGCGTCTGATAGTGGGCGCGGAGCAGACGGCCGTCATGGCGCACCAGGCCATGTTGGCGGCGAGGTCGCAGTACCTCAAGGCGAAGATCAAGTAAGACTGGTGTCTGCGCTGGAGCTAATACTGTGACGTCAGCAGCGTCGGGTTATTCCCGCGTCTGATAGTGGGCGCGGAGCAGACGGCCGTCATGGCGCACCAGGCCATGTTGGCGGCGAGGTCGCAGTACCTCAAGGCGAAGATCAAGTAAGACTGGTGTCTGCGCTGGAGCTAATACTGTGACGTCAGCAGCGTCGGGTTATTCCCGCGTCTGATAGTGGGCGCGGAGCAGACGGCCGTCATGGCGCACCAGGCCATGTTGGCGGCGAGGTCGCAGTACCTCAAGGCGAAGATCAAGTAAGACTGGTGTCTGCGCTGGAGCTAATACTGTGACGTCAGCAGCGTCGGGTTATTCCCGCGTCTGATGGTGGGCGCGGAGCAGACGGCCGTCATGGCGCACCAGGCCATGTTGGCGGCGAGGTCGCAGTACCTCAAGGCGAAGATCAAGTAAGACTGGTGTCTGCGCTGGAGCTAATACTGTGACGTCAGCAGCGTCGGGTTATTCCCGCGTCTGATAGTGGGCGCGAAGCAGACGGCCGTCGTGTTACGATCAACCTTTACATATTGTATCATCATATAATGTCACAATAACTTACAGCTTATTTATTTCATGAAAAGTAAATATTTCGAAAGTTCTTCTTTAAATACGTAAGTATTATTTAATTCATAAACCTAACTAAACCTCACTTTCCTTAAATCGTGTTTCTATCCCTTTCACACTTCGTTAAAAAAGGTTAAGATAGAAAGGGACAGAGGGCCTAAACGGTGACGTAACTTTAAATCACGTTTATGAGTACACGCCAATATGTTTGTGATAGATAATTGCAGCTCAAACAAAAGCTTTTCAGTCCTGGTTAGTTACTAATTTTTCACTTTTTACTACGTAAAGCGTGTGATTTTAGATTTTAAACTATTTTACTTATTCAAAGTCAAATTTATTTATTGCAAGTAAGCACGTTGGTACATTTTTGCACGTCAACATATTTTTACATTTACATTACTTTGAAAGGAAAAGGTGCCAACGCTGAGGAGAAAAAGTGGCAAAAAACACTCAGCAGCACATCTTTTAAAATAATGGTCACACAATTACTTAATAACTAGGTATTACACAACTATTCTATTACTAATATTAGTAATCTAAACTCTATCCTTCATGCGGAACCGGCGACACACACCATGCACGTTCATCGTTTAAATAGTCATCTATTCTGTAATACGCTTTCTTATATTTAAAGCCTTCTTTACCCCCCAGGGAGTCGCGCGACGAGCTGGCCAAGCGCATCTTGGCCGGCGAGGCGCAGGAGCAGGCAGTGTGCTCGTACATATCGCAGCCGGAGCTGACGGTGCGGCTTCCCGAAGCCACGCCCGAAGCGTTCCGCATGGTGCTCAACTACATTTACACGGACATGATTGACCCCACGGAGAAAGGTAAAAGTTGGTTCGGACAGGATTGACCCTACGGAGAAAGGTAACAGTTGGTTCGTACAGGATTGATCCTACGGAGAAAGGTAACAGTTGGTTCGGACATGATTGATCCTATGGAGAAAGGTAACAGTTGGTTCGGACAGGATTGACCCCACGGAGAAAGGTAAGAGTTGGTTCGTACAGGATTGACCCTACGGAGAAAGGTAACAGTTGGTTCGTACAGGATTGACCCTACGGAGAAAGGTAACAGTTGGTTCGTACAGGATTGACCTTGCGGAGAAAGGTAACAGTTGGTTCGTACAGGATTGACCCTACAGAGAAAGGTAACAGTTGGTTCGTGCAGGATTGACCCTACGGAGAAAGGTAACAGTTGGTTCGGACAGGATTGACCCCACGGAGAAAGGTAAGAGTTGGTTCGGACAGGATTGACCCTACGGAGAAAGGTAACAGTTGGTTCGTGCAGGATTGACCCTACGGAGAAAGGTAACAGTTGGTTCGGACAGGATTGACCCCACGGAGAAAGGTAACAGTTGGTTCGGACAGGATTGACCCTACGGAGAAAGGTAACAGTTGGTTCTGACAGGATTGACCCTACGGAGAAAGGTAACAGTAGGTTCGTACAGGATTGACCCTACGGAGAAAGGTAACAGTTGGTTCGTACAGGATTGACCCTACGGAGAAAGGTAACAGTTGGTTCGTACAGGATTGACCCTACGGAGAAAGGTAACAGTTGGTTCGTACAGGATTGACCCTACGGAGAAAGGTAACAGTTGTGTCGGACAGGATTGACCTAATTGATTTGATTGGCTCATCATCAGCTTATTATGAGACTACTCGACTAAACTTCGTGACCGATTGTAAAAAAAAATCCTAGTTTCAGAGTACACACTTTGTAATTGTAAAAAAATTTCAAAATTCATTCAAATACGTTTGCTTGAGATGCAATTTTCTACCTCAAACCTTGAACAATGGGTCCACTTCAGGTGTTGATGATTTTCCTAGTCCAATGACAATACAATATATTGGACTTGGAAAATCTATAGTCCGATGACAATTTGTGATCAGACTATAGATTAGTCATCAGACTAATATTAAATTGTAGGCTGTTATTCATAGACGTGATTTAAAGTTACGCCACCGTCTAGGCCCCCTGTCCCTTTCTATCTTAACCTTTTTTAACGAAGTGTGAAAGGGATAGCAACACGATTTAAGGGAAGAGAGGTTTATGAATAACAGCAGTAAAGTTAGCTTATAATTACATTTAGAAGTGGACGAAAATGGAGTTACTAGATTTGTTTCCATAAATATAAAAGCCTACATTACCTAATTACATAATTACGAGTTCTCGAATGGAGGCCACGAACGGGTAAACGTAGTGTGGGACGCCCCCCGACCAGATGGAGGGATGACCTTCGCAAAATGGCTGGCAGGGACTGGATGCAGAGGGCCGAGAGTAGGGTTGATTGGCGCGCTTTGGGAGAGGCCTACGTCCAGCAGTGGACTGATACGGGCTGATGATGATGATGACATTACCTAATATAAGATCGAGTTAACGATTCCGTTTGCCCCTCAGACGAGGACCCCGCGTCTCCCGCGACCATTCTACTCGTACTCGAAGTGCTCCGGCTCGCGCTGCGCCTGAGCATCCCGCGGCTGCGCGGACTGTGCGCGCGCTTCCTGCGCGCCAACCTGTGCTCGGGCAACGTGCTGCACGCGCTGCACTCGGCGCACCACGCGGGACTGCACTCCATCAAGGAGTACTGCCTCAGGTTAGCATATCATCATCATAGAATTTGAATTATGCATTATCCATGCTCGGTGAATAAATTAGAACATGATGAAAAAATTCTTGCCGTGGGCAGGACTTGAACCTGCGACCTTGTCATTCCGATAGATGGAATTGCGTAACATACCCTTTAAGTATGTATAAAGCGATGAAGATTTTCGGTGGGCGTGGCGTGGCCTGTGGTGGCTCAGTTGGTAAGAGCGTGTTACGGAATGACAAGGTCGCAGGTTCAAGTCCTGCCCACGGCAAGAATTTTTTCATCATGTTCTAATCATCATCATAGCTCTGTATTGCAATCACAATACGTACAAAAGCTTAATACTATTATTAACATTAAACGACAACATATAGTGTATGTAGATTAAGGGCCTTCCATGAGCCAACTAGCGCCGCCAATCTTAAAAAAATAATATCTTCCAATATAATCAATTTTATTAAAAAAGCTATTTACAAAATGTTTATTACGATAAAGATGGCTTATATAAAGACCTTTTAAAACTAAGTAAGATTATACTGTAAATTATTATTCGCAACGGCGAAATAAACATATTATTTACTTTTTTATCTTCTAGGTTCGTGGTGAAAGACTACAACTTCACGCCGATAGTGATGTCCGAGGAATTCGAGGAGATGGAGCAGAGTCTGATGGTGGAGGTGATCCGGCGGAGACAGCAACCGCCAGGCAAGCAGCCGAGCACCACGCAGCAGGAGGTCGACGAGGAGATTGTCGGTAAGACCGATAGGAGATGAGGAGAGTGCAGATGAAACAATATAAAGAGATAGGTTGATATATTACAGAGAGGCTAGTACACATTGAAAACGATCGTACAAGTTAACGTTGGGCGAGGTCAGTACCTGGAGAGGCGACCGCTAGTGACAATTTCATCTGAGCCTCTCGGTGCCTCGGAAAGCACGTTAAGCAGCTGGTCCCGGTTGCTGTCGCTCGGCAACAGTCGTTAGGCCACGTTAGAGGCCCACGGACGGCCTGAATAACTCTGACAATAGGTTTGGTCACCTAAATGTGTGAACGTAGTATTTCAATTTCATCATTTTCACCACAGGTACAACCCTAGAACAAGATATGTGTGTTTTCATGAGCACCGGCGGCGCTGAACTAAGCGACGTGAAGTTCCGCATAGGCAACGCGTACCGACCGGGACACCGCTCCATCCTGGCCGCAAGGGCAGCGTACTTTGAAGCTATGTTCAGATCGTTTTCACCTGAAGACAACATTGTAAATGTAAGTTCTTTCAGAGATTTTAACAAGGCTGTCGGCACTTGCACGTGACACCTTTTCTAACAAAGGGGCATTTTGCGAAGTGGTCATTTCGAATATTATGAAAAGTGGACATTTTACGCATGTTAGACATTTAAGCGACGTTGTCATTCTTCGCGTGAGTCAAGATAAGTATAAAGTGTACTTATCCCGTCCAGTCCATCTTTGAACAATTGAGAGAACAAATCTACGGATATGTTTTTATGACATCTGACAATGGGCGCGATACATTATTGCAATATTTTGGCTAGTTTTAATAAACGATAAAGAAATGCAGTAATGTATATTATCTTATCATCCATGTATCAAATCAAAACGATAGGAAGGTTGATTGAAGATGCGGACGACTTGCTGCCCGTGATACAACTTATTCTTCGTTCATTTCTTTTTATTTATAGAAGAAGAAACTATATAAGTAGGTACTTACCTAGTTATTAAGTAATTTAATGTAATTATTTTAAAAGATGTGTTGTTAAAAGTTTTTTGCCACTTTGTCTCCTCAGCGTTGGTAACTTTCCCTTGCAAGTGGTGTAAATTCCCAAAAATTTTGACGTTTAGAAATGTGCACATCATGCAATAAAGAGATTTGATTTGTGTTCCGTTCCCAGATCCAAATCTGCGACACCGTGCCTTCTGAGGAGGCGTTTGACTCGCTGCTGCGCTACATATACTACGGGGACACAAACATGCCCACGGATGATGCACTATACTTGTTCCAAGCGCCCATATATTACGGTAGCTAATTAAACTAAACCGCTGTTAGCCATAAACATGAGATTTGTGCATTTCCCCTCATTTGTGAAAGCATTTTTAAAATTCATCATCAGTCTATTTTTATGTCCCCACTGCTCGGACACAGACCTTCACTTAAATCGAGGGAGCTCGGGCCATAATCACCACGCGGGCCCAGTGCCGATTACACATGCCTTAGATTTTGTCCAACGGCATGCAGATTTCATCACGATGTTTTCCTTCACCGTTTTGAGAGCATTCGGTAAATGTACATAAGTTTATCCTTCGAAAAAACCGAGGAAAACTCATTGGTACATGGCTGACCTGGCCGGGGTCGAACCTGGGACCAATCGTAATTCCAGAGCCACACCACCTAGCTTTTTTAGCTATCATTTTCAAATTGCAAGTATTTAATTTACACGTTTGCATAAATTATAGTTAGATCATCCAGATTCTAGGTAATTACGAGATAATAATATTGCCTGTCTGTGTGCAGGGTTCACGAACAACCGTCTGCAGGTGTTCTGCAAGCACAACCTGCAGAGCAACGTATCGCACGAGAACGTGCTAGCGATCCTGCAGGCGGCCGACCGCATGCGCACAGCAGACATCAAGGAGTACGCGCTCAAGATGATCGTGCACCACTTCGGAGTGGTGAGTTGGCAGATTGATGTCTTATAGCGGTGGACACTTTATTTCACTTTTTCTGAAACACTGCTTGACCATTTAGTTTAAATAATTATTTTACGTGGTAACCATAACCGTGATGTCAAGTTAGTCCACGGTTTAAGCCCTTGTTTCCTTTGTAACTTAACGTTTTTAACAAAAACATTAGTAGTAACTGTACAAAGCCCTAAATAATAGGTTTGATGAATGAACGCTCCAACAATACACAATGAATTGGAATATATTTTAGAATTTTAAGACGTTTTGCTTCTAATAAGACAACGCCAATGACATTATCTTAACCTGGCGCCAGATGCGCACATGTTTGCCAAATAAGCTCAAATTCGATGTTCATGACGACTTTTTATGACGTCGTAGGTTTAGATTGTGTACAAAGCTTTCAATGATAGTTAAACTTTGCAAAGATGCTCACACTTCTGGCGCCGGCATTATTCATATGGCAAAGTGTATAATAATTGCGTATGCCTCAATTCTGCGTTTTTATAAGTTTTGCTTTTTAGGCTTTTGGAATATGATTGATAGTATGATGGTTAATTCCTTCACAGGTCGCAAAACAAGACGCAATCAAGAACCTGCCCCAATCTCTGCTAGTGGACATCATCTGGGCGCTCGCCGATGAGCCTCAGTTCGACGCGCCGCTTCCAGTGCAGCCGCCTCTACGAGCACTGCCATCGTCCTCATCAGCAGACACATTGGCAGATGAGACGGAATACAGCAGACATAGATGTGGCAAGTCATAAGTGAACAACGGCATGGTGCTTCTGTTACTCGTCAATTCCTGTTCAAATGAATGCTGTGGTGCATTTATAACTCCAGTGCCAAACATCTGCGCAAATATGCACAGATTCGTTGTTCTCTGAAGACTTTTTATGACGTTGTAGTTATAGATTTTGTACAAAACTTCAACGTTAAGTAAAACTTTGCAAAGATAGTTTAAGCTGTTGTACCTAATTGTATGTCTTTCAGGCCAACTCTCAGTTGGTCACTACTATACTAAAAGTAAATAGTTACCAAAATATCAATAGAAAAAATGGCATAGATGCGTAAATGTCTGACGCTGGCATTACAAGATGGATTCACTAATATAAATGAGTGAGAGGTATTTGAATATTTGCAGTCGGCAATAAAAGTATGATGAAATTGATGCATCAAGTGTATTTCTGAATATTCATCAGTAAATTCAAATCAGATTGAATTTACTGTTTTAAATAGTTTAGGGCAAATTATGCCAAAGAAATATTCTATATACTACTTTTAAATTGTTAGTAGAAATGTATTTCACATCCTGAATTAAATTGAAGTGAAATAATCTAGTCATTAGACAATTTGATTGAACTATTTTATAGGCAAAATATATTTTACTAAAACAGCACTGATTTAGCATATACTGACAAATGTTATTTATTGATTTGTTATTGAAATTAAAATATTTGTTGTAATTTAAGATAATTTAATCATATTAACAATTTAAACTAATAAAATTATTCCATTATTTTGTGTTCTTCATTATGCATCTCCTGCTGGGGCTTTATCCTTGATGTCTTTCCATAGTTTCTGTAAGAAATAAATGATTAGGAGGGTTGTGACTTTGAGATGAGATTAGGTTCATATTCAGGCAAATTACTAGATGTGAAGTGTTCACCTAAATGAGAATTTGGCTACTTGATAAGTACACTTGGTGGCAGATCGGTTATTAAAGGAAAGTTCTGTGTTGCTAAGAGAGCTAATATTTTTTTAAAAGGATCCTTGCCGCTTGGGCCTTCTTCTTGACGCGGGCTGTTTTCCGCACTTGACCGCATAAGTGGCAGTCATTGTGCTGCTTGGGCCTCCGAGTAGGTTGTCAATTTACCCTCTTTATCAAGGCAGTAGGGCAAAACCAAAATTCATCACAGTATGCAGTTGATTCCACTTTCATTTCTGTGACACGGTACACTTTGAGCAAACGCGATACTATTTCCTTGGATCATCATCCGAAAGATTAACGAGATACAGCAGCTGTAAAAAGTGAGGTTATAGGTCTCAGGTCGCAATTCAAGAAAATGATGTTTTTGCAACTCCATAGTAAACTGATAATCCTGAAGTGTATTTTGAGACAAATTTAGATCCGATCCTATAGTAAACTAGCAGGGAAATAAATAAGAAAGCATTACATAACAAAACTTACGCCTTTGTTTACACTTTCGAAGATCGCTACGGAGCCAAGTTCGAAGGTTCGCTCGAAGAAGAACGCTCCAGCGGTCACGGCCAAGAAGAATGTTGATGTGCGCTTGAACACGGTTCGGTTTAGCGTCGCCCACATACCCATCTTGGAAAATTCAAGAAAATCACTTTTCTCGTCGACTCAAATTCCACCATAGACAATCGATCGAAGAGACAATTTTTATTCAGCTGTCAAATTATTTTATGGCTGTGACTACGTAGACATAAACAAAATGTGTATAGATAAAGATTCATTATAATGTGGCGAGGGATAGGGTGCAAGACTGCAAGTACATACATACGTTATTTCTAGTATAATCTTGGGTGCAAGTTGTGAAAATATTTAGCGAATATAATGTAGGGAATGTATGGCCGGATGCAATGTACAGAAAATTGGTTGTTTCCCTCCTTTTAACTATTTATTACCCGACTGCGCAAAGTATGTGTTTATTTCTACTGACTTCATTGGATAATGTACTTAATACTGGAATCACCAGGGAATCCTATGAATTCATTCCCGGCCGCCTTTTAGCAAATAAACGTATATTCGATTAAAAGCGATGAAAAATAATTAAAACATTTTGTTTATTATGGGCAAAATATATTTTATCATCTATTTACAGTTTTAAAAACAAATAAAATGCTGGTATGAACAATAGTCCTTAAAAATATGAGTACCTAATGAAAAAAACATGCATTAAAATTAACATGCTGTAAAACATTGTGCAGCCCACAGCACATCAACCTACACAAAACCAATGCAGTCTAGGTAATATTACCATCGGGTAGAGTGCCCAAGTGTTACACTTTACACTTGACGTGCTGTCGACTGTACCTACAAGAAATACACGGAATGATATACTTGAAATAAATAAACTGGTCTTATCTTATTCCCAGCTGTATATAGCAATCTTTAAGATTGAAATCATAAAACACTTCAACTGGCAAACATGGACAGACGTCCAGTTTTATAAATATGTATAGAAAAACAGAGGATGTCTTGTGAAAGTTAGGGGGAGGCTAGAAGTACTGCATACCGTACCTAAGAACTATTTATTATTTATACACATCAACAGCATATCAAGTAACATTCTGACACTTTACACGACGGTAATACGGCCTAGTTTGCAATGGCTAGTGTCACTTGATGCGCTGTAGATTGTATGAGACCCTGCAAGATCATAAGCATATTAGAATGTACAATAAAAATGACTATGTGTAACTTTAAAATGAAATACACTTGCCCCTTTGGGTTAAAAATAAATAAATTTGGAATTTCGATTACAATACTTTGCCAATACTTTAAATTAAAAAAACTATATAAATATGATCTCACTTTACACACACAAGGATTTCATAATACGATGAGTCTTTTTTTAGAAATTATTCAGTGACAATTTCATAAATATTAGGGACGTGAATCAATATTCTTTAACAGCATAAAAATGTTATTCACAATATATTCAAATACTCAAAGCAGCTGAGTTAACATTTTTTATAAAAAAAATGGATGATCTTTAAACAAAAATAATGAATTATATTCATTGTTCACGCCCCTTTTTCCCATTCCTACAATCAAAATATTATTTCCACTATAAACGAATACATTTAAAAATATACTTAATATCCTGTTAACAATATTGTTCTAACAATCAAGGTTTATGTGACAACATCCGATCCATTCATTTCAAACGATAAAATTGGATAAGGGAAATAATAATATAACATTAAATTAGTGGTATACAATAAGCTTACGTATTGGAGATATTACACGAAGCGAAGACAAATTTGAACTCAGTTGATCTGCGGTTTCTATCATTTCCTAGCAGTTTTAAGTGCTCCTACTTCATGACGTAATTCGAAGCCCTTTTTGCAAGTCTCAAGTCAATGTTCCAAGTGCAATCTCCAATGTAGTATGTAAACTCTTGTTGGTATACAATTATACATTTAACCTAACACATCTCGCATTTCGTACACGACACTTCATCACATAAATTTTGATAATGAGAATACATTAATTATAGGCATTAAACTATGCATTTTTTAATATTCCTAATGTAATTTTTGGAGTCAGTAATTCCATATAATGTACATGCTCATAAAACGAGGTTGTCCAACCCAGCGTACAATGCTTTTGCGATTCTAAAGAGGCCCGGTTTTAGCTTTGATTAGTTCGAGTGCACGTGATTAGTTCACCCAATACTGCTAAGATTTTGGGATCGAACGATTACATAACCAGTATAAGATGGCTCGGCTCCAGTTAACTTCTTCATGCTAGCTTATACTGGTTACGCAATCGTACGACTCTCTTCGATCTTAATATATTAGCAGAATAGGGGGACTGTACAGTGATAAATGTAGGTGCGAAGTACATTGTCCCAAAGCGTACTCATGAAAAATAGAACGCGCTACTTTTTCTACGTCCCAATCTTCACTCTAGTTTGTAAATCTCTTGTTACTCGCACTAATTAGTTGTCCAAACGTATTAAGTACTAGCTCTGCATTTGTCACTAATCAATGTAAAACCGGGGCTTTAGGTTTTATAATAATTGACTATGAGTGCTGTTTTATGGGTAAATGTACTTTGTGATGTAGGCAAGAGTCGCAACGTGGACTAAGGGTCGGACCATTAATCGCTTGGAACCGTTTTCCCATAACCCTATCTCTTTCTGTCGCTTAAAAACATTCGCTTATAAGCGCTCGTTCTAGCGAAGCGTTTCCGACAGGCATTGGTTGGGTTACGAGAAAATTTGTGAGATTAGATGGAGGTCCTTAAATGGTCCAAACTAGGGTTTCCTGTATTATGGGTTCAAATACAACACTTATTGATAAATATCGAATACATTCCAGGTTCCAGGAATAGATTCTACGTGTCGGGAATCGAAGATACAGTTTGATTTTAATAATACAATCGACAGTTTTATGAATGGTGCATGAAACCATAGCAATAGTGGAGATCAACTTATATCATGTGGTGCAAAATTGTATTTCAAATACCCTTGCCTTGGTCCTAATAGAATATTTACAGCTCAATGGTACAAAAATCAAAACATCTATTTGTAATCAATCACATATTCAGTATATTTTTTTATTTATTCAGTCGTTGATTTTATTTATTGATAGGCATTTTAGTTGTTATTCCATTAGGACATAGACAATTTAGTCTTATTTACACCAGACCAGCAATAAACAGGCTTACTGTTTTGAAGATCAGGTGTGATTGTATTGTGGCAGCCAAATCAATCAAAAATCTAAGCGCAACTCATTGTCACTCAAATGCTACATCGCCCAAGTGTAAGCGGGACGGGAGGCGCTAAGCGACGATTAAATTTGACCTGTCACACTATGGAATTGCTACAATAGGTTGTTATTGGAAACTAAATTTTTTTACCGTACATAGAACACATGTTTACGGCGTTTCCGACTATGGGAAGACAGTTCCTACTCATAATCATATTCCCCATAACACTGGATGATCAGACTACTCTAGCACTGGCCTTGTGAAAACAAGCCTTAACACAAACAAAAATATTCACAGTATTGGACCGTAGTGACATCCCTTAACAATGTATACCATAGCCGTGTCCCGCTAGGGTTGTGCAACGTATCTCTCAACATTTGAGCATAGTTCGCAACGTCCCGGGCACTGTGCCGTCGCGTGCGGCCACTAGCAACATTTCTTTTTGGTTTTGTGACTCTTCTTTAAATGTACTGTGTCGTTTGATGTTACATTTTGTCGTTCCTTCATTTCCAATTTTGATCTTAGTACCTGGAATATAAAGAATAAGGTACTAAATTATCCTATAAAATACAAGTACTTATTTAAAAACTAAACCTAATCTAAAAATATAATACTATTTACAATTATCAATGGCATCGTGCTGAGGACGCTGGCTGCATTACCTCTCTGTATTGTAATGCTTATTCTTTGAGAGAGGTAAGCGCCAGCCCTCAGGTCGCCAGAGGCGTGGACCAGCCTTTTCGAAATTGCATGGACGAGGTTTTTTTTGCATCCGAGGACCAAGAATAAGGTTAGTTTACAAATACTTATATGAAGACTTTCTCATATGGAGGCTGGGGTTCGAACCCCAGATCGGCTTCCTTGTGATGTTTTCCTTCGCTGTTGAATCAAGCTAAATATTCCAAGGAAAATAACATTTACTCAATGACCATGACAAGTTACATAACATAATCATTAATCACAGAACCATTGCATTACCTAACTGCATTGCTCTGTTTTAAATCTAAAAAATACAAGTTTGTAACACTAATTGCATAAGTAACAAATACAAATAATGCTGAAACGTTATGTAACTCTTGAACAATCATTTACTTAATCCTGAGGTATGTTATATAACATTTTCTTATGTATAACTGGCAACCATATTCTGTTCTTACTCTAATTATGTTTATTTTTAAACAGTAATGAGTGGTAATGACCTAATGTTGCATACATACAATACCTACACATAGTATAACCATGATGCATAATAATCGTAACTTGCAGACCGATTGAGTAGACTCACACTGTAAGTGACAATGAACAATGATAGTAATGACTATAAAGTTCATTTTTGATAACCAATGCTAGGTTACTGTGCATAGGTTCAATTGTATTTGGTATGTTGAAGAACATTTTGCTGCCCTTACAATTCTATTGCTCTAAACTATGTATCCCAATTACTATATTATGTTTCAGGACATAAATTGAAGCACCATTATAAATGTTAGTCCCATATACATTGTTGTATGCAAAAATTAGAAAAAAAAGTCTCACCATTTTTGTTATAGTGAGGAACATCTCCTCAACATTGATGTTCTCTTTAGCACTGGTTTCAAACAGTGGTATGTTCATTTGGTTGGCGAACCTCTGGGCGTCTTCTGTCACTACCACCTTCCGAGATGGGCAATCATTCTTGTTTCCAACTGTAATATGATAAAATCTGTGTTATTGTAAATCTATGTATAGTGGCTAAATGTAAATGTATTAAAAAATAAGCAGTAAAGGGTAAGAGATATGTAATTACTTAGATATGTGACATTTATCTCAGACCACAAGCCAACAGAACCCATGAGGGTAAGAGGTCACCAACTTCCATGGAATAGTGGTCACAACAGATTCAATTACAAAAATTTTACTTTCTTTTTATTTATTATTACTAATTTATTTGTATCTATTGAAGATGGTGAACTCTCATGGATCACCTGTTTGATTTCAAATGTTATTACAGTTTATTAATGGACTTTTAAACTGATAAGATAAAATAATATCACAGATAATTAATGAAATGATGTAGCCCCCTAGTGGACAAATTGGTGAATCCCCTTTAAATAAATAAATAAAATTAATAGGGATACCTACACCTACCCTCCTGAAACATTGGCAATGATCAATCACAGCAAAGCAAACATGATTAATCTAATTATGTAATGACTGACAATTATGTAAGAACCTTTAAATACAATTTTAAGAAAATCAAAATAACAACAAAAGATAATAACTTGGGCATGTCAAAGCATTAGTCACTGGTAACTTCTTAAGAAAGATGAGAGGCCAATTTAATGTGAGGGTCATAGGCACAGAGCATAAAATGTTTAGAAACTTGTTTACATCAGTGTATGACTCAGCTATGTGTAATTTATTAATGTTGTATTTATGCACATGTATGTAGGTATTCAAGTAGTGAGTTACTTTACTATGTATATTGCCAGTGAGTATGCATATTGATCTTATTTATAAGGCCTGAATGATGAATAAAGGTTGGAGTTCCCTCGACATAAAGGAAGTATTGTATAACAATAGTGGAGACACAAACAAAGCTATTGATGATGATCAGAGATATATTATCTAATAGAGATGGGCAGACATGATAGATTTGCTATTCCCATACCTAAAGAATATCATTAGATTCATTAGACATGGGAATATTGTCTTATTATTGATTATTTACGAAATATTCGTCCTCTCCATCCATCTCTGCTTTATTGGAAAATGGGTCTAACACGTAATCTACAAAAAATTAAAGTTGTGAACCTTCTTGGCATATTTGACTGGTTTTTGGCATAAAATGTAGGTATCGTATGTCAAATTGTAACAACATCAAACCATTTAGGCCACAACAAACCAACATACACTCTCGAAAAAGATTCATATTGTCTTTCGGCAGTCAGGTAAAGTAAAAAACTTAGCGAAACCTTTTATTTATTCATTTTGCCCCTTTAGCAACACTCTGACCAAGATAGATTTGTAATGGGACTTTTCCACATGACAAATTAACAGCTCATAGACGAAAAATCCCTGCTTGACGATTCACCCTTGACAATGGGTGAATGTTGAAAATCTTTACCTGGATTTCAGTCCAGCGATAAGTTGGGTGCTTGAGCTCAGTGGAGAAGCACCCAAATAATGCAAATGTAGTGTTAGTAGTAGGAAGGCTTCGTATATTGCTTTTTGTTATAAAATGTTCACAACTCACCTAAAACTTTGTTCACGACATCACAATTCTGCTCAATTTCGTGAAGCCACCGCTTGACGTTGGCGAAGGACTGTCCATTCGTGACATCGTACACCACGATGACTCCGTGCGTCCCCCGGTAGTACGTACTCGTAATCGTTCTGAACCTCTCCTGCCCGGCCGTATCCCATATCTGTAGCTTCACTCTTTCACCGTTTATCTCTAAAGTCCTTATTTTGAAGTCGACGCCTATTGTCGTAATGTAACTACCAGAAAACGTATTGTCGGCGAACCGCAGGAGAAGACAGCTTTTCCCCACACCTAGAACACACGGTAACGATGAGCCACAGGTCGGGGAGTCGTAGGGAAGGCAGAACATCTACACAGGCCTCGCCCACTTACCACTATCACCTATAATCAACAGTTTGAAAAGATGGTCAAACTCGCGTGCCATAGCTCGAAAATTATTATGTCTAATGCTCTAATTGGTCATGTGTTCACTGGTAACGTTGGAAATTGGTTTAACACAATTTTAAGCATAGAAATATTATAAAAACGCATGCCGTAAAACGTTACGCTTGCGTCACTTTACAATACGTCCGCCATTATTGTTTTTTTTTATTCATGGCTTTGGTTACATTCATTACATTTATTGTTGCTAGTAGAAAAAAATGGGTGGTATAATATACGCATGTGTAGCCGCCCTAACTACATCAGACATGGCTGTATACCGTTAGTTAGCTTTGCCTTCCTCCACTTTTTGGAAATAAAGATAAAAATAGGTGTGGTGGGCGCTGTGTTGAGTCAATTTTATCACAAAAATTCCAATAACATAAAAATGTCGGCTACGTTGAAGCCTTATCTAACTGCGGTTCGCCACACGCTTACAGCGGCTATGTGCTTAGAACATTTCTCGTCGCAGGTCGTCGAAAGATACAACAAACCGGAGGTCGAGGTTAGAACAAGCAAAGAGCTACTGCTCAACCCTGTGATAATTTCGCGGAACGCCAACGAGAAAGTGTTGATTGAGTCATCAATAAACTCGATAAGAGTGAGCATAATGATCAAGCAAGCGGACGAAATCGAGAAGATACTGTGTAAAAAATTCATGCGTTTCATGATGATGCGAGCGGAAAACTTTATCGTGCTCCGGCGGAAACCGGTCGACGGATATCACATCAGTTTCCTGATCACGAATTTCCACACAGAGCAGATGTACAAACACAAGTTGGTCGATTTTGTCATATATTTCATGGAGGAAATTGATAAAGAAATAAGCGAAATGAAGCTTGCAGTGAATGCCCGTGCCAGAATTTGCTCAGAAGAGTTTTTGAAGAGATTCTAAGGGTCTTGTCTTTATAGGTTGATTTTTGATTGCAAGACCAAGTTGGGGTGTGCTAAGGGCTCTGGAGAAAGGGTTTAGGATTGAAACAGTACCAAACCCATATTATGGATAGAACTAACCTTGTCTACGCTCATTCCATGCAAATGGGAGTCAAAATGCAGATAATAGGAATAATTCCATTGTTAGGAGAACACCATCAAAAATACAACCTATGGAATGAAATAAATCATATGAAATTATACCATTAACTTAATGTTATACTAAACTTACTTTCCATTATTATTTATCGACTGATGTGATTCTTAGTTTATCTAGATGTAATATTTCTGTATGTTTGTCTCACAAACCAATTTATGCCATCTATTTTTAATAATGAGTAAAATGTCACTACATGAACAAAAATAATTTAAATTGCTATTTACAATGTTATTTTACATTCAATAACAGTATTTTCTCTCTAAGATTAGAATGTATAAATAAATAATGATTTTATAGTTTTAAAAAGCTAGAAAAGTAGGTAAATATGTTAGTGAATAATTTGTTCAATATTGTTATTGTTTAATTTGTAAGAGCCAAAGCCAATGTATTTTTGGATATAATTTAGATATAAGGGTGGATTCACAATTATCATATGACATAAATATGACCCTCTAACCAGGTTCTACTAGAATACAGCATTATTTAAATGTTTTGTAACTAGGATGATGCAATGGTTTTTCTTTTGTCTATATCAGCCTATTGGGATACACGGCTATAATGATAGTGTAATATAACTTCTAGATAATTTCATTATTGACCACCATTTAACCTGTCTTTTAAGTGGATTCATTGTAATTTAACTTCTGTACAAAATTCTTATAATTAACCGCTTCATCAAGAAATCAGCAAAGTTTATTTGATGACAAAAAGTGTTTTCTGCAATCATAACAACAAAATCCGAGTGAAATCACATGTATTTTGATTGGGTAAATTAATGTATGTGGATTAGAGAGTTCACTTTAAAGTTGTGTGAAAGAATTTTGTATGTAGATGTTAAATTATGAAAAATTACCCAAATATTTTGACTTTGTAAACTAAGTGTAGGTGCATTATATTATTTTATAATGTAACAACTATTTGTTCTCTATATTACTTTCAAACCCTAATAAATAAAAGAAATAAATGTTTTTAAAAGTAAATTTAATAGTACTTGACATTTACAAAAACTACTGTACCTTAATCATAATTACATTACTAAATTAATTTTAACTAACTGAAATGCAGTCAAATAATATTTAAGGTTTATGAACGTTATTTTAAAAAATACCAATGCATTTCAACTGAAATATAAATACATGACTTCCACTCCTGACATTTTGCTATTTTTATATTTTAGAATCAGCGAGCTTAGTATTTGAGAACGCACGCAAATTTAAAATTGAAATGAATGAAAGTCGAATTTTATCTTTTTCTGTTCTCCAGACAACATAAATTTTGCGGTAATTAATGTTTTATTCTCAATTAACAACAGCTTTTAATAATCTTTATTGATCAACAATGTCGTGGCAATAATTTTCGTGATATCAGTGGTTCAACAGTTTGGACGAATTAACCAATGGACACGACACGCGGTCGTGCTTGTCTTAATCCCCTCTGCCACATACCATGATAATTTAGACACGGTATTAATATTGCACTCAGTGAGACTCTGACAACTACGGGGCAGCACTACGATTGACACGTGAAATACTCTGAAATGTAAGAAAGCCGTTATAGTTTTCCGCCAAGACATTAGTGATTAGGTAGGCATCTGTCATTACCTTCCACACCCCTAATATTGGTTGGTTCTCATACATTTTTCGATAATTTCGTGTTCTTTGGTTAAAGCTTCGTTTACATCTATAGCATAGAGTGTGTTCGGCAGGTGGCGTGGCAGACAAAATCATATTATTTTGTATGACGTGTCTGAGCGGCTGTATACGGTAGATATAAATACGTTCATACACATTATATAGAAGAAGAATTGTCTGCCACGGCACGTGCCGGACACTTTTAATGTCTGTAGATGTAAATCAAGCTTTATTCGTCCAAGTTCAACAGCCATAAATTATAAATACATAACAAGTCTATTCTATTTCTTAGTTTTGGAAGTGCGTAGTGTGAATCCTTCGCCTTTGAACGCCTCGAATGGCTCCGTGGGCGTTTCCTCTTTAGCGCTCGCCGGCCGAGCTGTCCTGATGAACCTCAGCGTGCCGACCACGAAGTCGTAGTCTGGTATGCCGCGGACGTATGGCTGGAGAGACGAGCAGTTGATGAGAACACGGTTAGGTTGTACAACTAGAAAACAGCATTTTTTCGTCGAAAATAAACTTTCATGACATTCATCTATATTGCTATTTCAGAGTCACACATACCAGTCTTTCTCAAAGTGGGCAATAGCGCCCACGCTGGAGGCCTAGAGGGGGCGGTAAGTGCTCCATAATTATTTTAGAATGTAAGTTTAAAATCCAGACCAGACTAATGTAGCACAAATTTAATTTTAAAAGTAATAAATGTCATTGTGGTTTTTAAAGTGTGGCATAGTAAAAATAAAATGGGGGCGCTAAAAAATAATTGATTTTCAAAGTGGGCGGTAGACGAAACAAGTTTGAGAACCTCTGGTCTATACTCTGTCCCTGTTCAATTTTCCATAGATGTAAACAAACATTGCGTAAGTTTCAACTTAACTGTATGGACTGTGAAGCTGGAGCTGGTTAACTTCGTAACATAAAGTCGGTTTCTTTCTGCTTTTAGGGCAATGAATCCACTTCTATCTGGCATCAATTCGTAAGAGGAGCAGTCCACTTACCTGCCTGGACTGTGAAGCTTGAGGTTCTGACTCCCTTTCACTTGTTAACTTCGTCTTCTTGCCATTCAGTCGGTGTCCTTTGAAGTCGATAAAACCACTTTTATCTGGCATTACTTCGTAAGAGTTCACTTACCTGTCTGGACTGTGAAGCTAGAGGTTCCGACTCGCTTTCACTGGTTAACTTCGTAACATAAAGTCGGTTTCTTTCTGCATTTAAGGCGATGAATCCACTTCTATCTGGCATCACTTCGTAAGAGAAGCAGTCCACTTACCTGTCTGGACTGTGAAGCTTGAGGTTCCGACTCGCTTTCACTGGTTAACTTCTTCTTCTTGCCGTCCAGTCGGTTTCCTTCCCCGCTGAATGCGATGAAGCCGCTCGGCTCCGGCATCATGCCTGACGGGTCCTCCTCCATACCCTCGGCATCAGAGCTTTGGCGACGACGCGATGGGTACTCATCTTCTTTGTAACCGACTGGGGGTGCGAACTCCACCTGTTTTGGGTGTTTAAACAATTGATAAGTATCGCAAGTTTCACCTAGTAAGTACAGTCGATGTCACATCAAGTGTAGACGCACTGTTGAAATCAGATAGAGGGCTATATAGGTTGCGACTTTCTCAAAAACTACGCGACCAAGTTGTAAACAAACTTCACTAATAAACAGAGCCAGGCTCAATTTATTATAGACCAATAGGGTTGTCAAAACGCCATCATAAAAGTTAGTAGGTAGTGGATAGGTGTATACCAGATGATTTTATGCCGGTCGTGGGAATAACCGACTTGTTTTTTGCAACGAGGTTGACCCAAATGATAAATAATTACCTCCATAGTAACACTTCCTTAAGCCTTGTATAACGAGCCGGCCGAATTGTTAATAATAATAGCATTTATGGAAGACGGAGAGTTCACGCTTCATATAAGTTGTCATAGCAACCCACATAGTCTGAACAATGGTAATTAATAATTATTTTAAATTTAAGAAATCCAATTCCACAAAATAGACGAATGTATGTATCATACATAACATAATACTAATACATAAATCTAAATTCTAATGCAAGTGCGATCTACCAATAGGCCAGCGTGGTGGATCGTGGCCCCAGCTCCCTCGATGCAAGGGAAGTTGCCTATGTGGGGACATAACATATAAATAGGTTGATGATGAACATAATTTAACATACCTTAATTATTTCACAATCTGTAAATTGACTAAGTATAAGTATTGTAAACTAAATGAAATGAAACGCATATATGCATTGGTTTACATTACTGCTTTGTGAACTTTTCAAACTAAGTATAATAAAATACTTAAATAAGAAGATGTAGAGCTTGGCTTGGCACTGACAAAAAAATGAATGTTTGCATTTTAACTTTGATTATACAATTCCCCACGATAGCAATTTATTTGACAGTTGCTACCTTACAGCCTTTGACATGTAGTTTATTATGTCATTTAATAGTTCATATTACAACAGATGCTCGCTAGCAAAGCATGGCAGTTGTACGCAGTCACTGATACTATCCAAACGTGACGGCTTACGTTCCGACATTCATATTTACGTCATTTATCAGTAGACGTGAATAGCGATGAGTGTTTACACCACAACACTACTTGTGTACCTGTCGTGTACTAGTTTGTGCATCAAATAATGATTATAAAAGCAGAAGAGACAAAATTAAAGAAGACGAGGCGAAGATGGCAGTAGGAGGTAACATAAAACTTGATGATAACGAAACATTAGTCAACAACGTTCTTATGCAATGGAAGCGAGAAGAGCTTGACCAAGGATTCCAAAACCCTCAGTACTTCAACTTCTCTCGAAGCTACTTTGAATATAAAGACGTCATTGAGAAGTCTAAAGTCTATCAGCTGATTCGAAGAATGCCTAAAGGAGCAGCGTTGCATGTCCACGGTCCTGCAATTCTCGGCTCGGATTATTACTTGAACATCACATACAAAGAACACCTTCACGTGTGCTTTGGTAACATACTGCAGTTCAAATTCGCTTCCAAAACTCCGGCGGAACCCTGCGATACGCAGTGGAGACTCATGAGTGACGTCAGAAAATCGTTGGACGTAAAGAAATTCGATTCGGAACTTCGACAGAACTTCACGTTAGTTAGTTCTAATCCTAGAACGGATAATTCAGAATGCGTGTGGACACGCTTTAACAAGATCTTTATCGCATTATCCAATTTGTGGGCTTACAGACCCGTCTGGGAAGAATATATTTACGACACACTGCAAGCATTCAGAAAGGACAACGTTATGTATATAGAAATAAGATCGTTTCTACCTCAACTGTACGAATTAGATGGTAATCATCATAATGAATTATTCTTCACAAACATTACTAACGCAGTTGTTGAACGATTCAAGAGAGACCATCAAGACTTTCTAGGAGTTAGAATAATCTGTTCATTTAGCAGACACAATAGCAACATAGAAGAACTCCTGAGATTGACGAAAGAATGCAAAAGAAGGTTCCCAGAGTTCGTAGCTGGATTTGACCTGGTCGGTCACGAGGATGATGGGAGACCATTAGTGGGTATCCTTCCACAATTGGAAGCAGCGAAGTCTGAGCTAGATTACTTCTTCCATGCTGGTGAAACTAATTGGTATGGTACGACAATAGATGAGAATCTAATCGATGCTGTGTTGCTTGGATCTAAAAGACTTGGTCACGCTTACGCTTTGTTGAAGCATCCTTTAGTATTGGAAGAAGTTAAGAAGAACAAGATAGGTCTAGAAGTGAGTTTGGTGTCTAATAACGTTCTAGGGTTGGTTAAGGACATGAGAAATCATCCGTTTGCTGTGTTCATAGCGGAAGGGTTGCCTGTCGTGCTGTCTAGTGATGACCCTGGCCTCTGGGACGCGGAACCACTATCCACGGATTTCTATGTAGGTTTCATGGGAGTAGCGAGTCGTACGCACGACTTGCGTTTATTGAAGCAACTGGCTTTAAACTCTATAGAATACAGCTCTCTAAATGAAGATAAGAAGACAAAAGCTTATGCTTTGTTTAGTTCGCAATGGAGACAATTCATTAATGATTTTGTTGAAGATATTTAGACAAAGGGTATAAAAACGTAAGTGATGAATTGTTATGTAAAGTGTGCATTGAATAGAGGCAAATAAAATCAATTAAGTATCTAAGTAGTTACGAAACGAGATTTATGTGTGTGACCAAATGCTTCGAAATAGAATAGTTGAAGGAACTGATTGATTGAACCATTCAATCAGTCAGTTCCTTCAGTGTTACATCACAACAGGTAATTAGACCATCATATTTATTTACAGAAAAAGATGTTTGATTTGGGCTTCGGAATAGTTTTGCCAATGTGTGACTTACGTTCATATCGCATTCGATGATGATGACCGCGTTCCCCGGCTTTGTTTCCAGCACACAGAGTTCGTACACCTTGGAGTTGTACTTGATGGCGATCACGTCGCCGTTGGTCAGGCACGAGAAGTTGCGCAGACAGTTCTCTAGTACTGGAAACAGTCGCGATTATCAAATAGTTCAATAAGGTTTTAAAAAATATTACATCAATCAACGCACATATTCCTGATGAAGAGAAATGTGAAATCCGTTTTTTGATATCTCAAGTAATACCGACGATATTAAGCGGTAAAGTCGAGTGGTGGGGGATATCTTTCTAGCAAGACAGTCTTTAGTATAAAGTTTGTATGGCGCTACCGCAGTATGACGTCACAACCTACTTCGTGTACTGTCTGGGTCCTTTCTAACACAATAATAATAAAAAGTAAGATGCGTACCTGCTTTAGGATTAGATATATCTAAAAAGTCTTCAGAGAGAGGTTGGAATTTTGAGAAGGTCGCGACTGGAAGCGACACGCTCTCGATTTGAAGCAAGGCACCTTCCTCCAGCACCAGGTTTGACATCATCTGGGACAATTAATATGATAATGAAAATACTTCCTGAACAGTTGTCCACGTAAAATACTACACTAGCGTTCTTTCGAGCGACAACAAGTCAGCGCCCGCGCAGCGTCGACGCGATGCTTGCGCGGCGGGGCCGTTACGCCAACAGCGTCTTTCAAGCGTTGTTGTCCTTCCAGCGCTCTCGCAGCCGCCAAACTCACTGACGTGACGTCTGCGCAGCAAGCAACGCAGGCTTCGCGTCAGTGCGGCGCCCTAACTTACGTTTTATTTATACAATCGTCAGCTTTAAAAAACAAAAAACGCTAGTGGGGGTGGGGCTGCAATGCTGTCGAAATATCGAGACATCAATAATAAATGTTTAATACGGTAATTCCCGTTTTATCTAATTAATATGATTATTATGGCATTAAATTGGGAATATGTAATTCTCTGTAAGGGTTCTCTGAACAAACACAAACCCTACAACACTATTGTGAACATCACCTTGCTTTAGTAAAATACCATAAAAGTCTTACCCAATGAGGTAGATAAACTTTTCCTTCATCTGCTACAAATTCTAATACACCACAATGTGTGATCCTTCTAGTTTTCTTATTAGTTAGCTTGAAAATCATTGGATATTCGATATTCAGCCTTGTGAGTTGCTCCAGTGATGAGGGAGGCATTATTACTGTAAATTAATAATTAAATAATAATTAATCAGTCAAATAATAATTAGTCACTAATTCTAAACATTGATAAACAAAGATATAAGAGATTGATTGACAAAGATATGTTTCATAATATTTGACCAAACCTGCGTTTGACCTCACTCTCACCCGTAGAGAGAGAAGTCTAGTCTACGCTCTCACCTGATGGTAAGTGACGATGATATTATGATGATGGTTATTAAAATGGTTCAGAACTGGCAAAACACACTATCATTTAGTATGTTTTTTTATTAATACTGCTGAATGACTCTGCACTGTGGATTCAGTAAAACCCAGCACAGAAAATATAAACACAGATTTGGAAAAGGGTGAAATACAAGTGGGAACCCTAACGAGAATCGAACCTGAGACTTCTAGCACAGAATTCAGGCTAGTACTCTACTGTTTAAGCTAGTAAAGGTGACATTAGTGAAGGAAATTCTTTATTATAGTTTGTCTGAGTATAGTATTATGGCATATAAAATATATTATATTATGTGAATGTATTGGGTACTTACTTTTCCCTCCTCTTTCCACGTCTTGTCTCTCGTTGCCAGGCAGCATAGACACCGAGAAACATCTGTAGGTCATGCTGAATGGCCTGCTGATTTCATGGAACATGTTGAAGCCAAACTGAAACTGGAAATGTGATATTCAACGCGGATAATGAAACGAAATTTCGTAATTACGTTTTGGGTTTACTCACCATTGTGGTAGTTTCTTTTGTTACCTATACAAAAATGGAATACGTATGAAAAATTATTGCAATTCATGTAATTTCAAAACACATACACAAAAATTTTTTTTGGTTCGTTTGACAGATTACTTGTCTGTCGTTTAAAAATATTCATTGTTCGATATCGGGGTACACATAGATATTTTTGAACGAATCTCCGGTCTCCTAATTTTCGCCAGTGTATAACGGTGTTTATAAAAAAATACGATTATATTTTTTACAGTGGTAACATTGTATTGACCAATCAAAACAGAGCTTGATTCTCACTCAACCAATAGCTATTGAGCTTGATTATCACTGACAGCTACTTCTGGTATTGTCATAACTGAAAATATTACATGGCATTCTGTCTCTTTCTAATTATTGCCATTTCACTCATTTGTGTATGTGGCAGGCAGCAGAGGGTGGAGGATTTTCCATAATTTTCTCCAACGTAGAAAAAATATCAGCCCCTAATTTTTCCTTCATGTAGAATATAAATCGATTTAGTGAGTAAATCCAGTGGTTGGCTGAAAATAAACGAAATAATCGTTTGTGTTCCGGTCATTGACAATTTTCTTTCATGAATGAACGCCATGTTGATTGTCAAAAGTGTTTTCCGATGAGACAGCAGTGAATTGGATTTGTATTGTTTCAGACTCCGCGATTTTGTAAGAGTCGCTCGTTATCCGGTTTGGTTTAGTTAGTGCGAAGTGCCAGCAACCATGGCGCAAGTTTTGCCAATACGCTTCCAGGAGCATTTGCAGGTGAGTACGCCCATCGTTTTATATCTGATTTGCCGATAGCGTTTCCTCCCGAGGCAGGGAAGCTATCTATCATTCAGGGGACTTGTGCGCCGTGCTTTGAGCGGTACATTCCCGTGTTCGTGGTAGGAGACATGGTAAAAGTGCCATTGCGCAATTGTCATGACAATGTCCACCCCCAATTCACGTAGTACGGGACCGCGGCCGGTATTGATTTGTTCCACATTCCCGACTGGATCATATGGTTTGCGGTCTAGCTGCCGATTTGTAGATATATTCAGGTCACTGGCACTATTCCATGCCAAATTGGACAGACTATTGAGATTTTGACTAAACATTTGATGGAATGAAGACTGAAACTACCTGCATTTAGTAGGTACATTGAAGTTGAAATGCTTTTTTCATATTCCAAAATTCTGAATACATAAGATCTAAAACAAATATAACTCAAAGTCTTATAAGATTTTTAGCACTTCTATCTACATCATTAGAAAACATCATATAAGTATAGGTGGTATGAATGCATAGACATAAGGCAATGTGCCTACCAAATACATAGGTACATTTATCTATATTTTTGGGTACAGAACAAAGCACAAAAACATGAACCGTTGCCAAGATTCTGTTAGTAAGCAAGCATTTACTGAAAACAATTTGCTATATGACGAGAAACCTCGTACTGCAGCACCTGAAGTATAGAGACCACAATCAATTTTAAACATAATATGGTCATAAAACGGAGATAAATAATATCTATTAGAATATCAATATTCAATAATATTGGGCTGATTATTATCTAAAGTTTTATAAACTCTTACAAAACTGATTACTGCTTAATTATTATTCTCCTGGCAAATATTAGTAATATGAAGGAAGCCCGCTTTTGAATCAAACATCTGCCTCATCTCTCATGTGACTTGATATTGGAAGGGAAGTCGTCCTATCTGTGCTTGCATAAAGAAGCAGGTTTTGAGTACCCATTTGTTGGTGCATATATGAGCAGCGGATAATATGGGTCTTTCAATATATGAGAATAATTCGGGGTGCACTGACAAATCGGTACAGGAAACCTGCTTCTTTATGCAAGCCAAGCACCCTAAGAAAGGCCCAAAATCACTGATTTTCAATATGATAGAACCTTGATCACAAAGTCTCTTTCATTATTAGACCTAAAGTATACTCAGAACTAAAGCTTATACCTTGTTGCAGCTCACAAATGTGGGCATTAACCCAGCATCGATATCCTTCAACACTCTCACCATGGAGTCGGACAAGTTTATCTGCGTTCGTGAGAAAGTGGGTGAGACCGCTGAGGTGGTCATCATTGACATGGCAGACCCCACCAACCCGATCCGGCGGCCCATCAGCGCTGATTCTGCCATCATGAACCCTGCTAGCAAGGTCATAGCACTCAAAGGAAAAGCCGGAGTGGAAGGTGAGTTAACAGAATTTCTTTCCCATATAAATTACCTGCTTGGGAAGTGTGGAGAGCGATATTTTGATCTAATACTACATACATATACTCACGCCCATCCCCTAGAGGCAGAGACTATGGAATTCCATTGATGCGATTCTTGAACTGCGGCTCCTCCTCCAAAGTCATCGTATCTTGCATACCTCCACTTATATTCATTGCAGGACAAAACGCTTACTGCCACCCGTTTTTCGCCACTAGGTACTTGTGCCATGGTGTGATGGGTGGTGTGACCTATATATTGCATTTATTTATTTATTCATAATAGCATTTGCACCCTTACAGCTAATCACCATGCATAAAGAAATATGTACAATATACAGTTTTGTGAATCCTAAAATCAAGATGATGGCTGTTGGTACAGTACAGTATTTGTTCATCAGATGAATGACAATGAGTGTATCCAATATTGTTCCTTAGCATACAGTACAGGATCGATGACTTGTGTAGTATATTTCAGACGAAAGTGTGTGACAGACAACTAAACAGTGAAACAGGAGTTTATTTTTGGATAAAGGTGTAGCATAGACTCCTTCAAAAGTGAAAGTTATGTGCATTCCCTTTAATTTTGATTGAAATTGTGCACCAATTTTATTAGGGTTTTTATTCACATTTAATAATTGGTAATTTACCTTGGTTTAAGTGAAATGAAACTGAGCCTAATCAACGTCATTTAATTGTGACAATCACATAGAGAATTTGATTATGACGAATGAGTCATATTTCCTGTTCGTAAGTCATGCTGCCTTGTTTTTTTTGTTATATTATTTACCCACTACATTTCTCCCAAATGAAATAAATGCCACATACATTTCAAAGATACATTGAGAGTTAGGCAAAGATTGAGAGGTGTCGTAAATCTATGTTTATATTGTATATTTTCTGTCATTCGCTTTACGAATATACACTTTGATGATTTGCATTTTAAAGTTTGTGAACTTAGTACTCAATTGACGTCATTCTAGCTCTAGTGCCTAATATATGATAGCCTGATCATTCCAGACTTCTTTTGACTACAGTTTGCTTTTGCTCATCATCATTTATTAGGAACTAGCTTCTGCCCGCGACTTCGTCTGCGCAGGATCTTGATAAATTATGGCCTATGTGTTATTCTGATTTATAAGCTATATTATTGTAAAGTTTCATCAAAATCCATTCATTAGTTTTTGCGTGAAAGAGCAACAAACATCCATCCATACATACAAACTTTCGCGTTTATAAATTAGTGGGATGGGATAATATTTTTCACAATTTTAGTACTTACTAGGTACTAAATTACATTATACCTACCTATATTTGACAAATAATTAATAGATACACAACAAATGAGAATGAAGCGTTTTTGTTATTTAAATAATCATCTTATTAATTAAACAAACAAATAATTCGGACATAGCACTGGACTCTGTTGATAACAATGATTAATCATGTGTTTACATTGACGCTTTTCCAGACATTGTATGTAAACTATTTTATATCAGTTGGCCTGAACTTGGGATGTGTTAATTCAACACTGCTCCATTTTACTATTGATTGGAGATTTGAACTGCAAATTCGTCTAGACCAGCATTTCCCAAACTATGGGTCGCGACCCACTGGTGAGTCGCGAGCGAATATTAAGTGGGCCCTGAAACATGGGACGATACAACGACCGACTGGCCCAACAGCTGGACAAATAAGACATCATTAAACTTAAAGTATATCAATAGTTATGTTGCTCTTATTTTTTTCTTTAAGACAGCCAAGAGGCCTGAATCTCGAAGGCTTTATAAGGTGGGTCGCGGTCCAGTCAACTTTGGGAACCACTGGTCTAGACATTTTGTCGAGACAAAATTGGCCCTTCGCACTCTCGTATTAGGCACGTCTCGTTTTTTTTTAATTGTTTGTTAATGGCCAATTTCGTTTTGCGGCGACTACAAAATGTCGACGTAAATCCGTTGTCGCTAGATCTCGCATTGAGTCCAAGATGTAAGCTGCGATGCAGTCGGTAGGAACACGCGCTTAAAGTTGACAGAATTCGGTCCGTGTGAATTAAACTATTTATTTTCGTACAAATTAGCGTTCGATCATGTATTGCAGTTGTGGGTGGCGTGGTTGCAGTTGTGGCACTTGTGAATCAAGTCTCAATTTGTATGCGACTTATTTAAACCTGTTAAAATATTTGACGATATTTCGAATACGAAAACACAAGTTATGATCAGTCACACTATATTTTTACAGATGTCTAATATAACTACCTATTAAATAGCACAATAAAGAATTTGAATTTGAAATTAATATGTCGGTCGGACCATCAAGAGTAAGACTGATATCTTTGTATGTATAGGAAATGTAGTACCAGCTAAAAGCGAAAGCATGCAACTAACAAAAAGATGGTCGAAAGCGAATGCGACTCTTTCGATTAGAGCTCGTAGTAGGGGCCTTGGTTCACGTGCGTGGGCGTTACGTTGACGTCATAGCATAAAACCACCCCCAAATATTCGGAGAATTATCACTGTAACACCTACTCGGCCGTTTATGCAATACTTTCGCAACTGTTTCAAATGTTTTACATTGTTATATATGTTTTGTTTTTTTAAATGTTGGGCGAGAACTTGTTTCATAGAAAACCTATATTAAAAGATATGCTGCTGAGAATTTTTTGCCAATTTTTCTCATCATTGGCACCTTGTGATGTAAATTAGAAATAAATGTTGCCGTGCAAAAATATACACAATTATTTACTTGCAATAAAGCGATAATATAATCCTGATTCTGCCTGTTTGTTGCATAGGTACTCTGAGAGGGTTAGAAAGCAGGTACACTTGAAGTACGGACAACAGATCAATGGTAACACTTGCAGTACGATTTCAACTCTTACGACGAAGATAATAAGAACGGTACAAAGTGTTACAGTTGATCTGCTTTGATGTGTACGATATAGTATAGAGTCTATACTATAGACAGTAAGGAGGATCCAAATTGGTTGTGCTTTCGACTGTACACAACTAATTATATTCTTTGACACTACTTAGGCTAGGTCATGCGTAAAAACATGTACCTTATGCTTATTTACCTTTATATAAACAAAATTGTCGTTGGTTGCGTCACGCATAAAACCAACCTCAGGGAGATCTGGCGATGAGTCACTCGCGCATACGTTCGTCCGATTTTGTATTCTTGGCACGGAACCGAACAAAAGTAACGGAAGTTGACAATTAAGCCGAATTTTATATTGTCATTGCCCCCTTTCATTCGCAAATGCTCGCGTTCTATTGTGTTTGTAAATACGAGTATGCACGTTATACAAATACACTTTAATTACATATAATTTAAGTACCCAGGCAAAATAACAATTTTATCGCTACAATATTAGCTTTGGGCCAATCGAAGGTGCCGCCCTTTGCCAATGATTCCCGCGAATCACGCAAGAACAAATAATAATAATAATCATGCTATTACAGAGTAGATGAATTTCTAAATGAGAAAATATAATAAACAATCGCTACCTACTACTTCTTAGTTACTGCAAATTACATTATATTTGAACAAAAAATGTCGTCTCTCTCTTATATTGCTATGCCTAAACAAGGTCCATAAAGAACATTGTAACATTTTAATGTTAAGTATCATCTGTATTATAACTTATGGAATGCAATAAATATATTGAGTATTGAAACGCCAATTTTTTGGCTGGTTATGAAAGTGTAAATGGGGATTCAAAGTGAAAGCCAAAAGCGCAATTTCACGCCGCAATTCTCGCGCCAGCCAATAAACGGACGGTATTGACAAATTTTCGCGCCAATTTTGTAGCGTTTTCGGCGTTTTTTCAGATTCTGAATCCACTTTAATGTGTGACATCCCTCCGTTACGTTAGATAAAAACACTCACAAGTAACATAACATTGACGTAATACTACAAGTGAAAGTTGTGAAACACCCGCGACGTGCCATTATCATTTCTTGATAAAAACAGTAATGGATTGTATACCTTAATCTTATCTTGTTTAGGTTCAATATTATTACGGATTATTTACGGATAAGCATGCTCTGATGCAGTATTCCACCAAGTGATCTTAACTGATGAATGGTGGCGCTAGTAGTTAACATTAAAACCATCGTTCACATATAAAATTCCATTGGTTCTAGTTTTCGACACCGGTAGAATAAAGTTTGCGATCGTATAAAGAATCGTTCGCACGCTTTGACCTTTGCCAATCAATAAATGTATAATTAGATCAAAAGATCAACTCCCCGTTCGTTAACCCATTGGAGCCAAACTGAGTTCGTTTTGTTAAAAAACATCAATTTATATATCTGGAGGTAATTGGAATATCAATAATAATTTCCGATGTAATCTCATCATGATCACGCGAATTGATTTAGGGAATAAAAATATTTCGCAGACTACCTTGGTACACACGAAGGCTGTTATTCATAAACGTGATTTAAAGTTACGCCACCGTTTAGGCCCCCTGTCCTTTTCTATCTGAACCTCTTTTAACGAAGTGTGAAAGGGATAGTAACACGATTTAAGGGAAGTGAAGTTTAACTAGGTTTATGAATAACATCAGAAGACTTGAGAAAAGTAAACAGGGTGCCTCAATAAGCTTGAGATTTTCTCAAAAACTACTGGACAGAATTTATAATTCCTTTACAGTTACATAGTTTTAACTTTTATCTATCTAACAGTGAAAGAATTCTTGTCTGTCATTTTTGAGATAATCTCAACTTAAAAACTCGCCTGTACACCTTTTCTCTGTTTTAGATCGTACTATATTAAGTAATCCGTGAGATCCGTATGACACTTAACTGAACCCAATACAGTGGATACGGGCTGATGACGATGTGACGACATCTTCGTCATCAGCCCGTATCCACTGCTGAACATAAGCCTCTCCCAAGGCGCGACACTCAACACGATTATCGGCTTATTGCACCCAGCCCCACCAGCCACCTTGCACAGGTACATCCCTCCATCTGTTCGGGTGGCGTACCGCACCGCTCAGCAGATAAAATTAACATGTCCATTACGTCGTTAAGTAATAGGCCAAACTTGAGCAAAGACGCACTTAAGTCGCGGTCCGACTGTACTCAGCAAATACGATCTCAAGTGTGAGCTAGAGGGTACTCTTGAGTGCTGAGTTTTGTTTATTAATACTCAGGTGATACCCGATTCCTATACGCACTGGCCACTGTTTCAGTTAGCATCTTTTCGTTTTCTATTCGTTGTTCTTTTGTTTCTATCTCTGAACGCATCACACCGTAACGGGATATAGGGAATTAAACGGTCAATTATCTCTAGCGGCACAGACAATGCTACGAAAGCCGCTGCATACAGTTTGACCACAGACAATAACAATTCGTTACTGTTAATGCTTTTCGGTTCACGGAATCGCGACTTCTCAGTTCTCGCCCGCCTCCGCATAAACATGCAATGGACATTGACCCATTCATAGTTTATTTAAAACCAATTCATATGGCCATTGTTATTCGTTTCAAACAGATGTATGTTACGGCCCAAACTCGGAAGTTGTTGGATGTAGGTACAAGAATTGAACCAGGAACCACTTAACAAAGCAGATATACTACCAAGACTACATAGTCTACATAAACCTTACTAGCTGCTGCTCGCGACTTCGTCTGCGCAGGATTATAAATTATAGCATATGTGTTATTCTGATGTATGAGCTATATTATTGCAAAGTTTCATTAAAATCCATTCAGTAGTTTTTGCGTGACATCCAACCATACATCCAAACTTTCGCGTTTATAATATTAGCAGGATAGGTTTACAACTTTCCAACTTTTCTGATTGCTAAAATTAACTTGTTTACTCATCGCATTTGCGGATTACACATGCTTTAGATGTTTTTTTCTTACGGCATGCTGGTTTCTTCACGATGTTTTCCTTCACCGTTTTGAGAGCATTCGGTAACCGTTTTGAGAGTATTTCGGACCTGGCCGGGGATCGAACCTGGGACCTTCGTATCGTGAGTCCATTGACCCCAACCACAGATATCTTTCACACGAGATCGATGTTTAATCATACTGTAGTTAAAATGACTTATTTGTCTCCCAAGCAGCGCAAAAGACCCTGCAAATCTTCAACATCGAAATGAAATCTAAGATGAAGGCGCATACCATGACGGAGGACGTGGTCTTCTGGAAATGGATCTCGCTGAACACCCTGGCTCTGGTGACCAAGATGTCTGTCTATCACTGGTCCATGGAGGGCGACTCTACTCCAGTGAAGATGTTCGATAGACATGCATCGCTCGCTGACTGCCAGATCATCAACTACAGGACGGATCCGAAGCAGCAGTGGTTGCTGCTTGTAGGTAAGTTATCACAATCCTCTTTATTTCGAAGTCATAGGGATGTTGCTAATGCAAATATTTATTTTCAATAGTAGATTCAACACAAACCAAAATGTATACACGAGTATAAGTAAGAGATAAGGCGTAATGAATCTGGCATTGTCATTTAAATTTTATAATATTATACCGAGATTTTATTACGGATTAAGAATCTTCATATATGTTATTTAGGGGTCGGTATTTCGGCGTCCGCCTTCTAAAAGTTAGAAATGTATAACCATTACTTATCTATCGAAGCTTAATGAAAGGGTGTGTCATACTCAACACTCGTATCTTTTATATCACGAAGTATACTAAAATGATGTCATTACCCTGTTTTATCTCTGCCCTTCATAAGTGTGATTTTAAATTCGATACTTTTTAGCTGACTACCGCAAGGATATGTTTGTGCATCGGTTACTTTATGAACTCCTGTAGCCGAAACGGCGTTATGGTTTTTTATATATATAAGGTGTTGATACATTCCTCTTGGTCACGGGAGGTCCATACAATTTATGACAAAAAAACGTCGGTTAGTCATTCATTTAAATATTCAATGGCCCTAAATTAAAATAGAGAAACCAGTAGCATATCGATAATTATGTTCTGCACATTTGGCGAAAAAGCTACATTTAATTTTTTTGCGAAAACAAAACGGAGGCTAAAGTTGGTTAAAGATAAGATAAATATTCTTTATTGCAAAAAAGAAAAGAATTACACAAAAGAAACAGGCTAATATCGTTAATATTACAATTGGCGGTCTTATCGCTCAAAGCGATCTCTTCCAGACAACCTTTGGGTAGAGAATTCAGCGTATGAATAGGTAGCTTGTTGAGCAATAATAAATATCTATCACTAACGGTACTTACGTACAAATATGATGATAATAATATTACGTCCGCCATTTTGTACAGCTGTCACTCTTTTCTTCTTTTTTTCGGCCAGCACCCAGCTAGCTAATTGCACCAAGAAGTTTTTATGCGAGGTTGAACTGCTTGTAAACAATAATAACACTTTCATCCAGGTATCTCAGCGCAGCAGAACCGCGTAGTAGGTGCTATGCAACTGTATTCTGTGGAGCGCAAGTGCTCGCAACCGATCGAGGGTCACGCGGCGTCCTTTGCCACCTTCAAGGCTGAGGGCAATGCGGAGCCGTCCACACTGTTCTGCTTCGCCGTGAGAACCGCTCAGGGTGGCAAGCTGCATATTATCGGTGAGTTTAGCTTCTGTGCTATACAAATGTCTTATAAATGTGAACGGTTAGTGAATGGTAAAAGAAAATTTCGACATACCCTTGAGATATTCAAGTTGGCATGGCGAAGTTAGCTGAGGTTGGTTCAAAATATACTTGTATTGCAACGATTCGACTAGGATCGAGCCGAATATCTTTGATGCCCACTAAGATATTAACACAACCTCAGTTGGGGGCTGAGGAGGGTGAAACCTATAAAGATTGTTTTAAATAACTTTTCCCTTTTTAACTACATACTTCTTAGAAGATCTGGTTTTTAAATCGTCTATTCCTAAAATGTCAATTTATCAAAATACAATGAAGACGTTTCGGAATTCAATCTTAGGACTAAGATTAAAATGATAGTGTCTGACCGAACTTTCGGTTTCGGCCTAGTTTCGGCGTAGTTTCGGTTTCGGATGTCATTCGGCAGAAACCGAACCAGAGTTCGAGAGCCTATAATAAGCATATAACGTTAAAAGCGTAAATAATTTATTTGAAATAAGGGAGTGATAATATGTAGTGCTTAAGGATTACTTAAAATATCAGAGACTGAATTGTTTAATATGTGATTTATAAATAAAAACTGACTGATTGTAATGGCCTATTATTTTTTCCACGAAAACATGACCTTATATGGAAGTTTCGGCCCTGAAACCTAGTTTCGGTCGGACACTATAAAATGATTTATTATTATTGTAAAACCATTAAATATTTGCCCCTACAGAGGTCGGTCAGACCCCCGCTGGCAACCAGCCGTTCCCCAAGAAGGCTGTCGACGTGTTCTTCCCAGCTGAGGCCCAAAACGACTTCCCTGTCGCCATGCAAGTGTCGCCCAAGTATGACGTCATCTACCTGATCACCAAATACGGATACATACACATGTATGACATCGAAACTGGCACGTGTATCTACATGAACAGGATCTCTTCGGATACTATATTCGTGACGGCGCCTCATGAGACTACGGGAGGAATTATTGGTGAGCGGTTTTTGTTTGTAGCACATGGTCTTTAACGCGCCACGCAGTGTTGCCAAACCTACGGAAAAATCCGTAGATCTACGAATTTCAGGCCTCGTCTACGGATATACGGAAATCAATGACAAATGTACAGATTTTTAGCCTCTACAAAATTTGCCACTAAAGTATATGAAAGATACAACATACGTGATGTTTGTGAGTAAAATCTTAGAGCAAATGCAAAAATGATGTATAATTCTACTATGTTTCATTACATGCAGCTAGCGCAGTAATTTTAGAAGAGAGCGCAATTAACACTATACAACAAATTCAATTTTTTTTGTGTATTTTTAATTTCTTTACCGGCTACCATCATCCACGCCTCGCCGTCCCAATGTTGAGAGTCACTATGAAAGATCGCAAACGTGTAGTCGCGCTACGAAATGTTGCATCTGACAGCCATTTGACAGCTCGCCGACGTAACGTCGATCGCTAAAGCGTGCGCATACTGCAGGGGTGCTAACACGCGCAGCGTTAGCGATCGGCGCTACGCTGCGGAGCTGTCAAACTAATGTCAATTTTTTCAATCGGTCAATTAGTTCTTGACATAACCTCAACTTTATTGAGGCTTCTGTATACATTTATCTGTTTTCAACTTTATCTACTATTTGTGTGTAGTGTAAAATAAAAATCAGACAAACTAAACAGTCCAAATTGCATTTCTAAGAACTCCTCTTATCTGGACTATGAGGTCATAATGCAGCAGATAGGTATGCCTGTCTGTGTGGCACAGATACTCGGGACTGAGGCCATCTGTTTAAACTTGACACGTTTACTCAAATGATGTATCATCATTACTATTGGAGTCAAGTTTAAAAAAGCTTAGTACATACTAGGTATGGTAACTAAATAATCTGGTGTTAAGGTGTCTTTATCGCCATCAAATTGTCTATGGGAGAATACTAAACTTAATTAATAATAAACTTACAGCAGAATAGGCGCCAGTAGCCTAAAACTAAAACGATGTCGAGATGAACTTGACGTTGTTATGAGAGGGTGGTCTGAGTCTGCGCAGAATAGAGATGAGTGGAAGGGTTGGGGGGAGGCCTTTGCCCAGCAGTGGGAGATTGCAGGCTATTAAATAAAGTAGCCTAAATGCATTTAACCCCCTGAATTTGTTTAACATCTTGCACATCAAAATTTAAGTTCTTAAACGCGTTTATCGAACTGTCACAAATGTAAATGCGTTTAGAATAGACCATGTTTAGCGGACTTGAACGCATTTAAGTTTAATCATTGATCTCCTATAAACAACTAGATACACAGTCTGCCTTCTGAAAATGTCCGAGCGCAAAGAAGGTCCAAACGGATGAATGGACCCTCATTTGCTTTATTGGACATTATTTGGACGTTAACAATGGAGGGTCCATTGTTAACGTCCAAATAATGTCTTATGTTTATAGTTATTTGGACGTTTTTAAAATTGTTTTTTTAAGACTTTGTGTTTCTAGTTGTTTATAGGAGATAATGATATGTATGAGTTTAATGCAACAATTTATACTAATGTATGAGTACCGGGAGTTATCCCTCGGCCTTTAAAGGCCCAGTCGTCAAAAGGCCACGACTCAAGACCTGTTGTAATATAAATAAATCATGCGGCATTGGATTGGCGCGAAATTCCATCGTAATCTAAGATAGTGATGTATTCTCCAGGTGTCAACCGCAAAGGGCAGGTGTTGTCGGTGACAGTGGAGGAGGACTCCATCGTGCCGTACATCAACACGGTGCTGCAGAACCCCGAGCTGGCGCTGCGGCTGGCCGTAAGGAACAACCTCGCCGGCGCTGAGGAGCTCTTCGTCAGGAAGTTCAACATGCTGTTCACTAACGGACAGTATGGGGAGGCGGCTAAGGTAAGAAAATACCAAAAATGGCGTAACTCGTAAATCTCCAATTTATCTAGTTTTTGTGATTTTAAGTGTGATAAGTTGTTTGAAAATTGCGAACGACAACTTATCGAAATTGAATCACGTTAAAAAATAGTATTAGTCGTAATAGAGATTTGGTACATAGGCAGTGGGTCTTTGCCTCCGAAATGAGAACGCGCCAGTCGTTCCGGTCTTGCGCCATCTCCCGCCACGTGTGTGCCTGTAGTCGGTGCAGGTCCTTCTCGACCTCGTCCCTCCAGCGGTATCTAGGGCATTTAGGGCATTTGGTACAGAGCTTTTGTAATATAATAACATATTATTCTGGACGATATGATTTTCTTTCAAGTTTGGGGGCGTCACTAAGCTTATATAACGTGAAATTTTAATGGTTGTTTTCAAACAGAAGATCAATGGTAACACTTGCAGTACGAATTCAACTCTTATGACGCAGATAATAAGAACTGTCAAAAGTAAAATGTGTTACCATTGATCTGCTGTCGACTGTACAACATATATGTATTGTTCTAAGATGAAAGGGCCAAAGATAATGTAATACTACGTCGACCGTAGAGAGAGAAGCCTATCAGTCTACGACGTCGACCTTAGACTTTAGTAGGCTGTATGGTCTACTCAACTTCGAACTTCGCCTACCATCTTGGGGCAAGTAAAAACAACAAGTAACAGTAACAACAACAATCAGCTGATTGGCGAACGGCGCGGGTGATTGCAAATAGTTTCTTTGATGTAGAATAATTTGTGCTTTGATGCAATGTGATGTGGGTGGAGTGGAGTGATTCAAACTTGAAATTATCGAATATTCGTCCAAAGTCCAGTGTTACACTTGATCTGCTGTTAGCTTGATATAGCTTTGATGGCAAAGAAGAAGAAACTAAAAATGGCAACTGCAAAACATGTAAATCTCCAATTATTCTTCATTTAGTATGTTCTGTAGCGCTAATCGAAACTTATATCTTAGCCCTCATTACCGCTTTATACTTGAACACGTAGCTTGTCTATGCAGTTATAATACGGAGCGTTGTTCCCCCAGGTGGCGGCGATGGCTCCGCGCGGCATCCTGCGCACGCCGCAGACTATCCAGCGGTTCCAGCAGGTGCCCACGCAGCCGGGACAGACGTCGCCGCTGCTGCAGTACTTCGGCATCCTGCTCGACCAGGCGCAGCTCAACAAGTTCGAGTCGCTGGAGCTGTGTCGCCCGGTGCTCCTGCAAGGTACGAGTACAATAGAAAACACATTAAAAAATATAGAGTTCCGAAGAAAAAAGGAGCCTTTGGCCCTGGGCCACACTGCGAAACCGTACGCGCCGCCGCTACTCTTCACTGTCAACACAAACGACGGTTTCATATGTTTTATATTTCGCGCCCGCCGTCGCAACCGCGCTATGTCGCAGTGTGGCCCAGGCTTTATAGGATCACTTCGTTGTCCGTCTGTCTGTCCGTCAATACTTTTTTCTCAGATACACTTAGAGGTATCAAGTTGAAATTAATACCAAATACTCAGGTTTCTTGCCGCTCTGAAAAAATTCAAATTTCTAAGTCATCACAATCAAAGGATGGTTTATGTCCCATTTAGCCGCAATGCAACAAACATGCAACAATTTACATCGTTACATCACAAAACTTATGTATGCAGTTGAAATGTGCAGGTGACAGGAGTTATCGAACCGCAGAGATAAGTTTATCTTTTTGTTAGGGCAATGTTGCGGGTTAAGTTGTATGGAACCCGCGGGTACGGCCGGGACTCGCGCACCGGTGCCGCCTTTAGGCCTCTGCCATGCACTTCATGACGACTTCTGTTAAACGACAATAATTCTTAAGAATTGTGTACTGTTTTCGCTTTATACTTATGTTATCCACCCAGGCCGCAAGCAACTGCTGGAAAAATGGCTGAAGGAGGAGAAGCTGGAGTGCTCCGAGGAGCTCGGAGACCTGGTGAAGCAGGTGGACCCTACCCTCGCGCTTTCCGTGTACCTGCGCGCAAACGTCGCCAGCAAGGTCATTCAGTGCTTCGCCGAGACCGGACAGTTCCAGAAGATTGTCTTGTATGCTAAGAAGGTGAGGATATATGTTATTTCCTTTTTCAGCAGGGTCGGTCCCCATCTCGGGACTACTGGGAAGCTTAGTTGTAGAGGGTGACAAAAAATAATAGTACTAGCTACTTATTGTCAAAAAAGGATAGAAATTGGCGTTGAGAGGTCCATTAGTAGCACATTACAGAAATATTTGACTATATTGAATAAAATAATTGTCACAATATTAATGAAGTAAAAGGATATGGGAAATAGATGCCGAGGAATGATTTATTTATTTGTTTACAAAACAAGACACTTGATTTGGGCTTCGTTATACGTTTACGAAGAAGATAAATTGACCAATTTGTTTATAAAGACAGCTATAAAAGCTATAATAATAATATGAATTCGTCGTTCCCCAGGTGGGCTACACCCCCGACTACATCTACCTGTTGCGCTCGGTGATGCGCACGAACCCGGAGCAGGGCGCCGGCTTCGCGGGCATGCTCGTGGCCGAGGACCCGCCGCTCGCAGACATCAACCAGATCGTGGACGTGTTCATGGAGCAGAACATGGTGCAGCAGTGCACCGCGTTCCTGCTGGATGCCCTCAAGAACAACAGGCCGGAGGAAGGACCGTTGCAGACTAGGTGAGATACATACATATAGACTCTAGTTCCCACAACACAGGACATCCTAAATGGGTACTAGTACTAGTTAATGACTACCCGCGTCGCAAACAAGTAAACGAATTATTGCCTATGTTTTTAAGAGAGGGTGGTCTGAGTCTGTGCAGAATAGAGATGAGTGGAAGGGTTAGGGGGAGGCCTTTGCCCAGCAGTGGGACATACAGGCTATTAAATAAAATAAAAATATTTTATATGATAATTTATTAAATACTTTATTGGTACCCAAAATAAATTTATTATTATTACTCAGGCGGAACATTTATCCCTTGCGAAAAGAGATGATATTTGATTATTTTAAATGTGCTTTCTAAGCAGCAAAAAAAACTTTTTGCTACTTTTCTCCTCAGCGATGCCACCTTCTCCTTGCATTGTGGTGTAAATAAATGTAAATTCTGAAAAAATGCAACCGTCAGTGTCCCGCTATTTTCAAAATACCCCATGTAGTCTATTTACATGTGTTATTTCGCATGCAGACTCCTTGAAATGAACCTGATGTCGGCTCCCCAAGTGGCTGACGCGATCCTCGGCAACGCGATGTTCACGCACTACGACCGCGCGCACGTCGCGCAGCTCTGCGAGAAGGCGGGTCTGCTGCAGCGCGCGCTAGAACACTACACGGACCTATACGACATCAAGCGGGCGGTGGTAGGTTGCGGTTTGAACTAGATTTATGATTGCAGCCTTACATACAGAAGTTTAGGCTGCCTGTCCACTAAAACAGAGAACAGAGGAGCGGAGCTGTGCTAAAAGTGTTTTAACGTGTGAAGATGATAGTTATTAGATCGATGTTACTATACCGTTACCGAATATTTAAATTCCTCTCACTGACATTTTTACTACATGACATTTACATTAATTAATTTTATTTCTTCTGACATTTTTATTGCTTATGTAACTGAAAAACTTTGCACGCTTGTATACAAGTAGAATACTGTACTATGCAATTTACCGTCCTGAGATTTCATGTATTCTGGCAAATAAATGATTTGATTTGATAAAAGTAGCCTTCTAGGCTTTGTCAAATTTTCCCGCACCAGTAGTTTGCGACCTTTATAGCCCTGGAAGTAGGTCCTTAGGTCATCTTGAGTGCACGAGCTTGCACATCGCGGACACTGCGATAGGATAGTTTGGATTGTGGGGCGATCCTCGACAACGCGATGTTCACGCACTGCGCGGTCGTAGTGCGTGAACTAACGTAGTGGTCTAACTCTCAAAATGGCAACCAGGGTCGCAAAAGGTCTAGTTCTAAAAAACCGGGTATTGGTTATTATTATTAATAATAATAAAAAGAACTTTATTCGCCATTAAAACATAATTATACAAAAATACAATTTTATAGTAATACTAAAATAAATATAATAGGTGAATGGGTCGAGGCCTCAGCACGGGTGCTGTTTTTCAGGCTCCGCCAGAGAGTCTTGCTGCCACTTACATGCTAACAACCTACATTAGGCAACATTTGTTTAGAAACACGATTATCACTGATTCAAAACAAGTTTCTGGTGGTGAACCGTCCAGTCCTGTCCTCTTACAAGCTCATGCAAGCCAAGCCCCGTTTACACGCAAGCTTTGTGGAAGCTTGTCGAGGTTTGCCAAGCGTGTAAACCTACCATTATACTAGCAATAATAATCCGCGTGCGCAAGTTTCTTACGATGTTTTCTTTCAAGTTTGAGTTCACTACACAAATTCTCTCGATAATCAGACTTGAAAATCGAATCTGGGCTTGTAACAAAGTGTTCTTCAATGTCCTAAACGCTACCAACCTCGTTATGATCATTACACAATATGTTAGTAAAATGTGTAATTCCTCCAACAGGTTCACACCCATCTACTATCAGCCGAATGGCTGGTGACCTACTTCGGCTCTCTATCAGTGGAAGACTCGCTGGAATGCCTCAAGGCGATGCTACAAGCGAACATTCGTCAGAACCTCCAGATATGCGTCCAAATCGCCACCAAGTACCACGAACAACTCACCACCAAGGCTCTGATCGAATTGTTTGAGAGCTTCAAGACTTATGAGGGATTGTTCTATTTCCTCGGATCCATTGTCAACTTCAGTCAAGATCCGGAAGTTCATTTCAAGTATATTCAGGTTGGTGATTCATTGCTTGGAACTAATAGCAGTTCTATATAATGCATTGGACTGTTACCAAGATATTTAAATATTACTGGTTTGGTAATTGTATATTTTTTACACCCAAGTTACAAAGTACTCAATTAGTTAGCTGGAAAGAAAGAAAATACGAATATTACAAAGACTGATAAAATAATACAGGACAGAAAATCTACTGGACCGAATTTAGTAATTCTTTTACAGTTACATAGTTTTAACTTTTATCTATCTAAAGGTAAAATAATTTTTGAAATATATGGTTGATTTTGCGAAAATCTGCCTTCAAAATTCTCCTATACACTTTTCTCTACATATGTACATTTCTTTTCTCGTTAAATCAACTTTGTGTACATTGAAAGACGTTATACTAGCAAGAAACAATATGAATGTATCCTTGTTACGCAGGCTGCGTGCAAGACCGGTCAGATCAAGGAGGTGGAGCGCATCTGCCGCGAGTCCAACTGCTACAACGCGGAGCGCGTGAAGAACTTCCTGAAGGAGGCGAAGCTGCCCGACCAGCTGCCGCTCATCATCGTGTGCGACCGATTCGACTTCGTGCACGACCTAGTGCTGTACCTGTACAGAAACAGTCTGCAGAAGTACATCGAGATTTATGTGCAGAAGGTAACAATAGATACTTCGCGTCGTTTAAGGTCAAAAATGGGCCATACAATATTAATTATACAGGGTGTAACGGAAAGGGTATATGAAGCCGAAGGGAGGGTGTTCAGTATCGGTAACTAAACAATTTTTGTTCTACGACTATTCGATTTTCGCGAATTTATTTCTTGACATTTCATACATTTCGTACCGGTCAGCTGGTCGTAAATATCGCACCCACCAGAACATATGGATGACGCGTCCGCTGATCGTATCGATGCGGTGCAAGGCTCCGTGAGGCTCGGTTTTCTCACATTCCATACAGTTTGATTTGAATTATTTTAATTGGTAAAATGGGTGGTTATCATATTGTACATTTACCTAACGTACTACTTTTGAGGCATTGGGTCGTCAGTATAGATGCGAAGGGGAGTTTCGGTTTTAAAGCCGTTTGAAGCGTTTGATGTCCACCAATAATATTCCCATTGAATAGCAATATAGCACTTGGGAGATGAGAGCTATGGATGCGCGAGTGGTGCAGGGCAAAATACCCTAACTGCGCATCTTTCTCCACCATGTTCAAGTCTAGCTTTAGTGGATACGGTCACATAGTCTCGTAGCTTAGCTTTCGCATCCTCGCAGCATACCACATCTCTTAGACTGCCACAAATTACCTTAGAACTTGGTATCAATGTATGCCATGAATCGCAGGTGAACCCTTCCCGTCTGCCCGTGGTGGTGGGCGGTCTGCTGGACGTGGACTGCACAGAGGACATCATCAAGAACCTCATCTTGGTGGTGCGCGGACAGTTCTCCACCGACGAGCTGGTGGCTGAGGTCGAGAAGAGGAACAGGTATACTATTAAAGTGACGGTTTCAAAATTATTTGATTATTTTCAGTTTAGAATGTCAATATGATAAGATAAGATAAATATAATTTATTGCAAAAAAAACGAATTACACAAAATAAATAGGCTAATACAGTAACCCCCAGTTGCAATATAAGACGAACAAAATGTACCTATGGAGTTTTCTCGGGTTAAGTACTTAACCTATGGTTATTTGGATATTGCAAGAGACCCTTAGTATTACAATTGCTTAGTATTATCGCTCAAAGTGATAATACTAAGTAATTTTAAGATGCAAATTTTAAATTTAAGGTGCAAGATCTGCAGTTACGAGCTAGATTCAAGAGTTCCACTAATGAGCTCGGGACTATCAAGCTGCTTCGTCCAGGGTGATCGAGGAAGACAAAAGATATGATATCTTATGAATAATCTGTAGCATGACATTGGTAAATGACGAATTGTTGAGTCTGTTTGGAAAATCTTGCCACGACCAGGATTCAAAGAACCCGAGAGCTCGGTATATCGTTGCGACTTCGGTTTCGAATCTACCCTAGGCTACCCTTGGCTAGGTAAGCCAACAGCCATCGACTTTTGTTAACGCTAGAAGAATAGGAAACAATGTATACGATTGGAAATTGTTAAAGCAAATATATACCCATACAAAGACAAATTAAAATCCTATAATCCTGTCATTGTTCCAGATTGAAGCTGCTCCTGCCGTGGCTCGAGACGCGCGTGCACGAGGGCTGCAACGAGGCGGCCACTCACAACGCACTCGCAAAGATATACATCGATTCCAACAACAATCCTGAACGGTTCCTCAAGGAGAACCAATGGTAAGACAAATGTAATAATAAAGCAGCATAGGCTTTGTGGACGGTATTTATTGTCGCACTGTATGGGTCACAACATCAGGATCGGAATTTTGCCTAAATCTACATTTTTGGCACTAACAGAGAAAAGGAAAGCGAAAGGGATATTTTGCGAAAAGGAAACTAATATAAAGGGATACTTGGCGAAAGAGTTATCTCTCTCTATCTCTCTTTCTCGTATGGTTTAGTGACCAAACCTATTGTTAGAGTTCAAATTTAAATACACTTTATTGTACATAAAAGACACAAACACTTACAATACAGGAATACAAAACAGCATACACAATTTTGGCGGCCTTATCGGTAAAAGCGAATAGAGTTATTCAGTCAGCCCGTAGCCCTCTGACGTGGCCTAATTTCTTAACGTGCTTTCCGAGGAAACGGACATTATGAGAAGTGCAAGAACCACCAATATAATCACTCGCCCCGCCCGACCGCTATTTCGTACCGTTTATTTTATAAAACAAAAATAATTCATAATCGTGTATTATAAATGTGGACTCTACCGTGCACAGGAATGTGGATAGGTAGCTCAATATTGTATTAACGGAAATCGTCTTCTAATTTGTATAACAATACTTGTTTTTCTCCTCAGTGTTGGCACCTTTTCCTTGCAAAGTGGTGTGTAAATGTAAATTCAAAAATATGTTGAAAAATGTACACAACGTGCTTACTTGCAATAAAGAAATTTGACTTTGTTAACTTCTCCCAGGTACGACTCCCGCGTAGTGGGTCGTTATTGCGAGAAGCGTGACCCTCACCTCGCGTGCGTGGCGTACGAGCGTGGCCAATGCGACCGCGAGCTGATCGCCGTGTGCAATGACAACTCGCTGTTCAAGACCCAGGCGAGGTACCTGGTGCGCCGACGCGACCAGGACCTGTGGCTGGAAGTGCTCGCCGAGTCAAACCCTTTCAAGCGACAGCTTATCGATCAGGTAAGACTTGGGTGCAGGACAATACTAACAATGGTAACTCGCTGTTCAAAACTCAAGTGAGGTAGTCACTGTGACGCAGCCCGGATCTGTGGCTTGAAGTGCTGGCCGAGTCAAACTCTTTCAAGCGACAGCTTATCGATCAGGTAAGACTCGGGTGTAGGACATAATACTAGCAATGGTAACTCGCTGTTCAAGCTTCAAGTGAGGTAGTTACTGTGACGCAGCCCGGATCTGTGGCTTGAAGTGCTGGCCGAGTCAAACCCTTTCAAGCGACAGCTTATCGATCAGGTAAGACTCGGGTGTAGGACATAATACTAGCAATGGTAACTCGCTGTTCAAGATTCAAGTGAGGTAGTTACTGTGACGCAGCCCGGATCTGTGGCTTGAAGTGCTGGCCGCGTCAAACCCTTTCAAGCGACAGCTTATTGATCAGGTAAGACTCGGATGTAGGACATAAATAACTCGCTGTTCATGACTCAAGCGAGATAGTTCGTGTGACACGACCAGGATCTGAGGGTAGAAGTGATTGCTGAATCAAACCCTTACAGCGACAGCTTATCGATCAGGTAAGACTCGGTTGCAGAATATAAGAGAAGATTAGCTCGCAACGTTAATATTCAGGCCAAAGAATCTGTGGCTCGAAGTGCTTGCCGAGTCAAACTTATCGATCAGGTAAGACTCGGGTATAAGATATAGGACTAGCAATGATAACTCACTGTTTAAGATCCGAGATAGTAAAGTGCTTGCTGAATCCAATCTAACTTTATTTGTTATGTATTTATTGTAGGTAGTGCAAACAGCTCTCTCGGAAACCCAAGATCCGGAAGACATCTCTGTGACCGTAAAGGCATTCATGACCGCCGACTTGCCCAACGAGCTGATTGAATTACTCGAGAAGATTGTGCTGGATAACTCCGTCTTCTCCGACCACAGGAACCTGCAGAACTTGCTTATTCTCACTGGTAAGATCTTTGGCTGTTTATTGTGGTTTTCTATGTGTTATGTGAATCCGGAATATTTGATATGTCATAGAGTAGCAAGTTGGGATTCAGGGTATTTATCCCTTACTAGCCAGAGAATCCAGAGATTCTGATAGGATCTTTAGATCTTCGTGCCAAGCTCATCCCCTCATGCATGACAAATACAGTATGTTAAGGCTCTTTGAAAGCTAGCTGCAAAATTGGGACGACATTTTGATACCTACTAATCATAATATTTGCATATCTGTAACCATTCAATACATAATTATCTTGACATATACTGCTGCTATAATATGGCGCAAGCGTCGCGAGTTCAATCCCCACCTCTGGGCCATTGGGACGCTCTTAGTACAGTATTTTAGCTTAGTTGGATTGATTGAAGATAAAGTATACCGCAGCCCAAATCATGCGTCTTATTTTGTAAACAAATATGATCGTCTAATTACCTGTTGTGATGTAACACTGAAGGAACTGATTGATCGAACCTGTTCATCATTGTGAAAATAAAGTAATCCTATTTAATAATGTGAAAATAACTATGCAATAATCACAGAACAGCTTAAAATCTTAGTAGGGTAGGGTTGTTTTTGTTTACAAAATAAGACACTTGATTTGGGCTTCAATTTAAGGTTCGTTGTGGATCGCTAATCAATAAAATAAAAAGTAATACCACATTCATAAAACCTTATACGGGCAAACATTGAGTTCCCACAAAAGCAGAAATCACCAAATAATAATAACTGGACTAAAACCCGTGTCTATTACAGCGATCAAGGCTGACCGGACCCGTGTGATGGAGTACATCAACCGGCTGGACAACTACGACGCGCCAGACATCGCTAACATTGCGATCAACAACGAACTATACGAGGAGGCGTTCGCTATCTTCAAAAAGTTTGATGTCAACACCTCCGCCATTCAGGTTGGTTACTTGGTTCCCTAGGTACCATATTTATGGGCATTCAAATAAGGGCATTCATTTGAATGAGAATGTAAATTGCTGATTATAAAATTATAAATAATAATGAAGTAATGCCAAATTATTATCTTCGCAGGTGTTGATAGAACAAGTGAAAGATCTCGAGCGTGCCTACGAGTTCGCTGAGCGTTGCAATGAGCCCGGCGTATGGTCCCAGCTGGCTAAGGCGCAGCTGCAACAGGGGCTCGTGAAGGAGGCCATCGACTCTTACATCAAGGCCGACGACCCATCGGCATACATGGACGTGGTTGCCACGGCGACGCAAGAACAGTCATGGGACGACCTCGTGCGGTATTTGCAGGTTAGTTTGGCTTTTTAGACGTTTCTTGGATTTTTTAACTGGTTACATCGAGGGATGGTTTTGTTAGCTACGATCGAGTTTCGAATCAAATATTCTATTGTGCATAAAAAATGGGTTTACATAATGTTGCTTCTTTTTTTTCTGATTTAGCAATGTCTAATAAAGGCCTATGATGATCGCTAATCATAGACCCTTAGGCATAAATCAGTTTTATGTAAGACTGGAGTTTGAGTTCGGTCTTAAAACTGTTTTGTTAGTTTTCATACAATTTTGGTAGTCGTAAGTGCGAGCTCATGCTGATCTCGTGCTCAAAGCTATCGACCTTGGGCATTGATAGCTAGATAGGGTTCCCGATCATACCTGCATTGTATGAAGTTCAACTATAAGCGGCTACATAGCCCCGTACACAAGACACTTCTAGCCTCTATTATTGTTCTGTGGATAGAGAGTGGAGTGCTGTATCTTCAACCTCATCTTACCTGACCATCCGAAGATTAAGAATGTTGAGATTTGAACACAGGTTATATAAATATTGCCCAAACGCCTTTGCTGTTAGCCATATACCTTTTTTTGTTGTTGTTGCGTAGGAAAAATACATTATGTATACCACCCGTCCGCGGGAACGGGTGTTTATGTTGGACTCGCGCCAACTAAAACTCCTAGGGTGTTCCGCCTCCGCCACCATGGACAGGACCACGGGTACACTTTCGAAAACGACCGTGGCCCGTCGGCCACATACCTAGTTAAACCTGACTAAGTTAGAAAGGGACCGAAGGCTTAAACAGCGCGCTAACTTTAAATCATTTATATGGCTAACAGCTCTTGTTGGACAGTGCTAACTTTGCCTAATACAATCCTCAGATGGCCCGCAAGAAGGCGCGCGAGTCCTACATCGAATCTGAACTGATCTACGCGTACGCCCGCACGGGCCGTCTGGCAGACCTTGAGGAGTTCATCTCTGGTCCGAACCACGCGGACATACAGAAGATTGGCGACCGCTGCTTCGAGGACAAGATGTACAACGCAGCCAAACTGCTGTACAATAACGTCAGCAACTTCGCGCGGTTGGCTATCACGCTGGTGTACCTGAAGGAATTCCAAGGTAAGTGTAGTAAAACTCGACCTATTTTTTGTGTAGAATATAGATCCAACTAAGATGACGACATGAATGTTTATTGTAGCTTCTTCTACGAGTGACATCACTTTTAAAACGACACTCTAGTTTACAGAAATGTTTCCCACACATACCAAATGTTTTTATATTCACTTGTAAATATTACAATATGTAATCATCACAATTCGTAGATGAAACGAATGTAAATGGTTCACAATTACTATAGTCTGTCAACGTCGTGTTTACCACACCTGCGGGGGAGGGAATACGGTCTCGGGAGGGAGTGCGGGCGGTGTCACGGGAGGGTTTCGTGCTCGCTCTCCCTCCCGACACACCTCCATGACCGTATGATGGTCCCCGCTAACGCCGCCGCGGTAAGCACAACGTTGACAAACCATAGTCTTTCCACCAATATTTCCTTCCATACCTCTGCCAATCATATTTTGACAAATTGGGACGATATGCCATCTATATTTAACGACTCTTTCTGTTATTCATAAACCTAGTTAAAGCTCACTTCCATATCGTGTTGCTTTGCTATCCCTTTCACACTTCGTTAAAAAAATGGTTAAGATATAAAGGGACAAAACGGTGGCGTAACTTTAAATTGCGTTTGTGAATTCGCGCCTAATACTATAAATAGAATATACATGAGTATCATCATCATCAACAGTCTATTTTTATGTCCCCACTGCTCGGGCACAGACCTTCCCTTACATCGAGGGAGCTCGGCTCTATGATCTACATGTCTGACACCACTGCCTGCTGCGAAGCCGAGGAAACCCCCATGCATGTCCTCTGTGAGTGTGAAGCGCTCATTCACAGCAGAAGCCGAGCCTTGGGTGGATGGTGCCACCCGAGGATATCAAGACTCTCTCACCCAAGTGCATTGTACGGTTCCTGAGGGACGTAGGCCTTGGGAGCGAGATATAAGAACTCGGTGCCCGGCCACAATAGACCTTTGAGGTCGCAGTGACCCTTGGGCGTGTACCAACGCCGTGATATCAAATAATAATAATAATGATCTACATGTATATATCTTTAAAACTGCCTTACCGTACAGGTGCGGTGGACAGTGCGCGCAAAGCGAACTCCACGCGGACCTGGAAGGAGGTTTGCTTCGCGTGCGTGGACGCGGGCGAGTTCCGGCTGGCGCAGATGTGCGGCTTGCACATCGTGGTACACGCCGACGAGCTGGAGGACCTCATCAACTACTATCAGGTCAGCTGTGGTACTGGTTTCGTTCGGAACGATTTATGAATGGATAGTGCAAGATGATTGATCACTAGGGTGTGCCGTATAAAAAACTGTTAAAGATTTCCAAAACCGTAAAATAACCGTAAAAAAGCATGTTTTCGCGCACCCGGAACAACGTCAACGTCATTAAATATAATGCATTAAAGAACTCTCGTTTCAAAACCTTTGCCGATAAACTGATTATTAAAATTGATTAAACTGATTGTTTAAAAAAGAGAGGACGGGTTTTTTGTCTAACTGCGTAAGGTTAATGCAAATGGATTTGTCTTTTGCATATTAGTGTAAGCTTTTAATCTATCATGCCACGACTTATTCCCAATATGATAAACAAATATACAATGTATTACTTGGGCGTTAGATTCCTTTTGCCGTATATTTTTTTCTTACCTGACGTCAGAGCCATGGTGCTTCCGGAATGCCAAATTTTACACAAAACATTTTTTTCTCAGAATTTATCAACCAAAATATTTTGAAGAAAAAAATGCCACATATTCAGAAAGACAAAATCTTGAAATTGTATTTTTCTTTTAGGATGTTAATAGTTTTTAGACTTTGTCAATCCAGAGTTAGAAAATCCTGGTCACGGCACCATTTGTAACGCGCTAATATTTTTCGTCTTTACAGGACCGAGGCCACTTCGACGAGCTCATAAGCCTATTGGAGGCCGCGCTTGGGCTTGAGCGCGCTCACATGGGCATGTTCACGGAACTAGCGATCCTGTACTCAAAGTACAAGCCGGCCAAGATGCGGGAACATCTCGAACTGTTCTGGTCAAGAGTCAATATACCCAAGGTAATATCATGTACATAATAATTTTTTACTCGACTTCGTAGGAAGGAGGGTTATGTTTTTCGAGTGTAGGTATATGAGTATGTAGATATGTGTTTATCTAGTCTTGATTGTAGAAGTGACATAGGCTATATAAAAAGTAATGATGCAGTCCTTTTTATATAATTTCTACTTGTTTCTTCATATCTCTCCAATCCATTGTGTGTCCTTTGCCAGGTGCTCCGCGCGGCCGAGCACGCGCACCTGTGGTCGGAGCTGGTGTTCCTGTACGACAAGTACGAGGAGTACGACAACGCGGCGCTCACCATGATGCAGCACCCCACCGAGGCGTGGAGAGAAGGACACTTCAAGGACATCATCACTAAAGTGAGTAGCACATACACTTCCATAATAATACTACGTCCAAAGTTCTACACTTGATGTGCTTTGGGCTGTACGGACAACAGCAGATCAATTGTAACTTGCAGTACTATTTTAAATCTTACGATGCAGATAATAAGAACGGCTCAAGGTCCAAAGTTTTATTCTTTATCTGTTGTTAGTTGTACGAGTAGGTATGTAATAAAGAATAATAACGATCAATTTCCCGTTCCCCCGCAGGTAGCAAACATGGAGCTGTACTACAAAGCGATCCAGTTCTACCTGGACTTCAAGCCGCTCCTCCTGAACGACCTCCTCTTAGTGCTAGCTCCGCGCATGGACCACACGCGCTCCGTTACATTCTTCACCAAGGCCGGCCACCTGCAGCTGGTGAAGGCATACCTGCGCTCGGTGCAGAGTCTCAACAATAAGGCCGTCAATGAGGCACTGAACTCGCTGCTTATCGATGAGGAGGATTATCAGGTAAGGATTGGGTTGAGGTTTACAGGTCGATTCGTAGCTCTGGCTGTATCACTACTCGTTAAGCAACGTTGGACGAGGTCAGTACCCTGGATGGGTGACCGCTAGTGATATTTGAGCCCCTCCGTGCCTCAGGGCGCACGTTAAGCAGTTGGTCCCGGTTGTTGTCATTCGGCAGCAGTCGTTAGGCCACGTCATAAAAAAAGATCACTACAATTAGTTGCTATAGTAAGTTCGCCACACAATTAGTTAATTACTTACACAATTCAATTCAATTTATTTATTTTCATTTATAGCCTAACAGTACATGACACCAAAACACTATAAACTACATTACATAACCTTAGCACTAAACAACAATACAATACTAAACAATTAATTAACGCGTTACACGTAGGCCACACTGCGACGACGGGCGCTGAATGTCATACATATGAAACTGCCCGCGCCGCCGCTACTCTGCACTGTGGACACGAACGGCGGTTTCATAGGTTTGATATGTCGTGTCCGCCGTCGCGCCCGCGCTAGGCTCGCCAATGTGGCCCAGGCCTTAATAATATTGAATAGCTTATTAGAATATAACAACACTTAAAGTGTATAAGGACGCATTCATAACACTTGTCACATTGCAGGGCTTACGGACCTCGATAGACGCGTTCGACAATTTCGACACGATTGCGCTGGCGCAGCAGTTGGAGAAACACGAACTCACGGAGTTCAGGAGAATCGCAGCATACCTGTACAAGGGTACGTGGGATAATATATATTAGTTATTGAAACCTGAACGCGAAGGGCCATCGTATTCGTAATGGTTTACTACGTTTATTTTGGGAAATCTATAATGAAGAGCTTGCACTCTATTGTCCCTCCATAATATTACATATATTTGTATAGACAAACAGTTTGGTCCCGGTTGTTGTCATTCGGCAGCAGCCATAGGCCACGTCAGAGGTCCATGGGCGCGACCTGATTAACTCTGACAACAGGTTTGGTCATTAAACCACACGAGGAAAGAAAGAACTATAAAAACACATAGCTTAAATCTAAAGGTGCTCCCTCACCGGGAGCATTCGCGTGTAATGTAACGTTGCAGATTCGAGCATTACATCAGTGAGGGAGAAAAACAGTGTCAGTCAGGGAGGTAGTATTGTAATGTAATGCTCAAAGTCGAATCTGCAACGTTACATTACACGCGAATGCTCCCGGTGAGGGAGCACCTTTAGTCTTACTAGCCTATACGACGCCTTGACTTCCTTCGACAAGGGGAAAACCGCTGTTACAACCTCCAACATCCCACAATGGTCTTATGCATCAAAATCAACAATGATTCAATTTTCTTGCCGATGCATCGCAACTAAAAATACCAGCAATTCTGTGCAAGAAATATTCGGCTTCGTTTTATATTAGCAGGGTCTCAAAACGGCTTTTTTTCTTCAACTAAGAGCTGAAACACAAAACCGCGTCGCCAGAATCGGCGTTGCCGCCCGCCGCTACGCAGTATTGGTTGTTTGGAATTCCAACGCTTCGCAACGCCGACTTTGGCGTCACGGCACCGCAATGCGGTTTTGTGTTTCAGCCCTAAGCGTTTGTTACTTGGTCTTCGGCCCTCCATGTCACTTTCGTCGAATGATTCGATTCCTTTGATATTGCTGCCGCATCGTGCTGGACAATGCCTACGAACGATCATTGTCTCTTGACGTCTTTGGGCCTGCACAAATCGGTTTGTCTACATTCAAAAGAGAAGTGAATCTTCTCAATCCAAACTTTCCTGGCAGGCAACAACCGCTGGAAGCAGAGCGTGGAGCTGTGCAAGAAGGACGCGCTGTACGCCGACGCGATGGAGTACGCGTCCGAGTCGCGGCAGCCCGAGGTGGCCGAGGAGCTGCTCAACTGGTTCCTGGAGAGGGACAACTTCGAGTGCTTCTCCGCGTGCCTATATCAGGTACGGGATAACACAGTGTACAGGAGAGTTTTTAAGGTTGAGATTGTAGTATTGATTTAACTACATGGTCGCAATGGAGCACTGAAGTCCTGTAATGACGTGTATCCAGTGTCGCTAAGGGAGCATAATTTTCATCTATTAACGATAATGTTTTCTTGTAGAATTATTATAAAATCTAAGTTATATAGTATGACCGTCTAAATCAGTCTTCGCCTGCGCGGTACAGGGATGCAGGGGAAGGTGCGGGCGGCAGGCGCATTTCTGTCCCCCCCCCCCCCCCCCCCCCCGCCCGCACCTCTCTCGGTCCCCGTTGTCGCCTTCCCCCGCATCCCTGTACCGCGCAGGCGAAGACTGATTTAGACGGTCATACTATAGCTTGGGATCATTTGCTAGTAATCCAACGCAGGTATCTTCGCGGATAACTACAACGGCTTGGTTGTTCCTGCTTTCTGAGTATTTCACGTGTCATGCGTAGCGCTGCCCCGTAGTTATCATCGAGTTCCACTAACAGTTATACCGTGCCTAAATTATCACGGTATGTGGCAAAAGGGCGTAAAGGCAAGCACGGTCGCGTATCACGTGAATTCAGAGGTATTCTTGTAATATTACCATTGATATCCTATACACAACTAGATACACAAAGGTCTTACTAAAACAATTTAAAAAATCGTCCAAATAAGGGTCCATTGTTAAGTCCAAATAATGCCCAATAAAGCAAATAAGGGTCCATTCATCCGTTTGGACCTTCTTTGCGCTCGGACATTTTTAGAGGGCAGACTGTGTATCTAGTTGTTTATAGGAGATCAATGAATATTACACAAAATATTACGAAAAAGCTATAGATGCGATACAGAGTACTTTTTTATTTTCTAATCCACCAAATTATATTCCTGGCTTCGGGTTTGCGTGACATAAAACAACTGTTGCTACAATCAGATAACAAAAATGTCTGAATGTTATTGTATTCGTTTATTTACAGTGTTACGACCTCCTGAAACCGGACGTAGTAATCGAGCTCGCGTGGAGACATAACATCATGGACTTCGCGATGCCATTCCTTATTCAGGTATTTATAAACGTTTTTGGATCACAAACTTGACTTCTTGTATCTTCCTGTCAATACCTACATAATCGTGACTGTATTTGTTAACATTTGACTTCCTAGGGGGCAAGTCAGACACAAAAGACGAAACACGGAGAGGCGCCGGCACGACTTTTAAAAAAATAGACAAGACGGGGCCACTGACGAATGTTCTCGTCCGTGTCCCGTCCATTTCTGTACAGGGTGTAACGGAAAGGGTATATGAAGCCGAAGGGAGGGTGTTCAGTATTGGTAACTAAACAACTTTTGTTCTAAGACTTTTCTACTTTCGCGAATATTTTTTTTGACTTTTCATTCATCAGCTCAGCGATTTGTATGAGACATTAATTTATTTTTATTTATTATTCGAAAAGTTTTTCAGTTACCGATACAGAACACCCTCCCTAAGGCTTCATATACCCTTTCCGTTCACCCTGTATATTTATACTGCTGGCAGTGTTGCGGTCAAATTCAATTAAATCAATATGTGTTAAATTTTAAAAGATATGCTGCTGAAAGTTTTTTGCCACTTTTTCTCTGCAAAGTGGTGAAAATGTAAATTAAAAAAATATATGCTCTATACATTTTATATGAAATGGGCGCCGCGTTTGCGATGTGTCCTCGTCTTATGTCTTTTCCGAATAGCTTGCAACTAATTAGTTATTGTGTTTTTACATGCCTTCTGTGCAAGGGGTTCGGTTAACGCTAGGCCCCGTTCTGCAAACACAGTTAAACATTATGTGTATGTGTGATTGCAGACGGTGCGCGAACTGACGACGAAGGTTGAGAAGCTGGAGGAGGCCGACGCCAAGCGCAGCACCGAGAGCGCCGAGCACGAGGCCAAGCCGGCCATGATGATTGAGCCACAGCTTATGCTCACCGCGGGTACGTCAAAGTCAAATCATTTATTTGCGTGAATGTAGGTACATGTATAATCAGTTGTCATGATACAATAATAAACCACTAATTCTACCACTTATATGGCATGCAAATATAGAGTATATTACTTATATGAATTTAATGTCTAAAATGTAACTAATTGCATGTCATATCCATGTTCAATAAAATAATCCTAGCTATAATTTAAAAATTCGTCAACAGAGTAGAATCGCTTGTCAAGTAACCACTCGTGCAAGTCTTTTAAAGAGGGGGTTGGGTAGCTCTTTTATTTCATTTGGCAGCTTGTTATATGTCAATACTGCCATACCGTAGACATTTCTTTTGTATATTTTTAGTTTGATCGAAGGTATGCATAACACATTTTGGTGACGAGTGTTCCTATTACTTGTAAATACGATTGACTTAGTGACGGATTATGCTCATTTTTTACATAACTGAATGAACTTTTTACATCTTTTATTATATTTTATTAATACTGTTTCATATCACATTGTTAAATCTGCGAGTGCCTATACAAATATAAGGCTATAGTTTTTCCCAAAAGTATATTAAAATATAAAATAAAGAGAAAACAGAAGCCTTATATTTGTATAGGCACTCGCAGATTTAACATCTGGCGACCGTGAAATAGTTACATTTTGCGAGTGCATGGGGAAACCTACAACGATGGAAACTGCTAAGTTATCAAGATCCTCGGTGCGGAGAGCGTTTACACGTTCTTTAAATGCTTGGAAGGAGGCGACAGCCTCGCCTAGTGACACCAGTATAGATGAAGCACAGGTATCGTACAAGTTGCTGGTGGAATATGTAGAGAAATTGGGAGTACTGGATAAGGAGATATTTGACCTTCTCCTCGAGGCGAATGCTGAGGAAAGTATGCTAGACGATGAGTTGAAGAAAGCAGAAGATTATAAGGCCAAATTCTTATTAGCCGAAATTGAGTTTTTGCGGATAAATAAGGTATCTCCCACACCATCAGTGAACTCAGGTACGTCACCTTTGAGTGGTGTTACTATAAAAGCACACAGCTCCGGAACACGTAGAAAGGTCAAGCTTCCTACAATCGAACTTTATAAGTTTGATGGCGAACTACGGAATTGGCTGAAATTCTGGAGTCAGTTTAAGAAAATAGACGAGGATGAAGAACTTAGCAAAGAGGATAAGTTTCACTATTTGCTTCAAAGTATGGAACATGGAACGAGGGCAAGTGAACTTATCAATAGTTTTCCACCGACTGGAGACAATTATTCGAAGGCTATAGAAACGTTGAAAGGGAGATTCGGTAACAATGAAATGTTAGTAGAGGTTTACGTACGAGAGTTATTGCAGTTGGTGATCGGAAATATGGTGACGACTCAAGATAAGTTGAACGTAGCGTCTCTGTATGACCAGTTAGAGTCCCACCTTAGAGCTCTCGAATCCCTGAACATCACCAAAGAAGCCTGCGCGCCTTTACTCTATCCACTTGTAGAATCGTCTCTTCCAGAGGAGCTTCTTAGAGCTTGGCAACGACATGGGAACAACGTTGGCTCTAAACCGAAGGAACGGCTCATAAGATTGTTAGAGTTTCTACAAGAAGAAGTGAACAGTGAGGAAAGGATTACCATGGCCATGCGAGGTTTTGCCTTTAAGGAACGGAACAGCAAAACTGATAGGAAGAAAGCGTGTGCCAGTGGAGAGAACACAGCAACGGCTTCAAGTCTTGCAGCAGGAAAAGTAGGTGACATAGAGTGTGTTTTCTGTAGCGAACGACATGAAAGCACAAACTGCCAAAAGGCTAGAAAGATGTCCCTAGAAGAAAGAACGAACGCTGCAAAAGAGAAAAGAGCTTGTTTCAAATGTTTGAAAACAGGACATGGTGCGAAGTTTTGCCGCTTTAAGGAAAGGTGCGCTTGGTGTGACAAGAAACATGTATTGTTAATGTGTAGAGAAGCGAGTTCTTCGTCAGATCAAGGTACTGAAAAGAGCAGCTGCAATATTTCCATCAATCAAGATGTTTATCTCCAGACTTTGAGAGTTCAACTGAACAATGGAGGAAAAACTAAGAACGTGCGTGCGATAATAGATTCAGGTTCGCAGCACTCGTACATAAGAAAAGATGTTGCAAAGGAAATGCAGTACCGACCACAGAGTACACATAGAATTCAGCATGGTCTATTTGGAGGTGTAATCTCTGCCCCCGAGATACATAGAAAGTATAATATCTCTGTGAAGAATTTGTTGAGTTCGTATAGCTGTCAAGGGAACGTGTTTGACAGAGATGTCATTTGTGCTGACATATCAACAATAACAGATATTTCGTTGATCTCCAAATTGGAAGAAAAGAACGTGAGATTAACAGATACGGGCAGAGACGTGGAACCTATAGGTTTGCTCATCGGAGCAGATATGATGGCTGAATTGGTAACTGGGAATATTGTGATTATAGATGAGAACGTGACCGCCATTGAGACAAAATTAGGATGGACCGTAGTTGGAAAAAACGGTAATACATCTGCGAGGGACAAAGACTCTACGTTGCTTGTAGTTTCGCTGTTTGTGAAGGAATCCAGTGTGTCTGACTTATGGAAATTAGATTCTCTCGGAATAACGGATCCCGTGGAAAAGATAAGCAAAGATATGCACCTGGAGCAAGTAAAACAGTGTTTTGAGGAAACTACTATTGTGAGTGGTGAGGGGAGATATGAGGTAATGCTGCCATGGAAAGAGAACCATCCCCCTTTACCAAACAACAGAGAGTTGGCTATGAGAAGATTGGAAAAAGTAACGAGGAAACTGAAGGATGAGAACTTTTATGATGATTATGGCAGATTGTTTGATGACTGGCTAAGTGAAGGTATTGTGGAAAAAGTTTATGATTGTGAGTATGAACAGGGTTTTCACTACCTCCCACATAGACACGTAGTACGGTCAAGTAGTAAGACGACGCCTATTAGGCCCGTATTTGACGCTTCTGCACACATAAAAGGTTCACCGTCTCTTAATCAATGCTTGGAAACTGGTCCCAATCTTATAGAGCTCATTCCTAACATACTCTTGCAATTTAGAGAAAAGAGAATAGGTGTTGTTTCTGATATTAGGAGAGCGTTTTTACAGATTAGCATTTGTCCTAAAGATCGCGATGTTTTGAGGTTTCTCTGGTGGGATAATGATAATCCCAGTAAGTTACAAGTGTATCGCCATGCGCGGGTGGTATTCGGTTTGACGTGCAGTCCTTTTCTGTTGGGTGCGACGATTTCTCTACATTTAGAACGGGAATTAGGAAAACCTTGCACTGATACGGAACACGAGGTTATCCAACAGCTTAGGAAATCCTTTTATGTAGATAATAGCATCACAAGTGTGAACAGTATTGAGGAACTTATTGACTTCCGTGATAAAGCTGTTAAGGTTATGAAACAGGGTAGCTTTGACTTAACCAGCTGGGAGTATACAGGTGAACTTGATTCCTCATCAGATACAACAGTTTTAGGTTTAAACTGGAATAAGGTGATGAGGAATCAAGTTCACCTGTATACTCCCAGCTGGTTAAGTCAAAGCTACCCTGTTTCATAACCTTAACAGCTTTATCACGGAAGTCAATAAGTTCCTCAATACTGTTCACACTTGTGATGCTATTATCTACATAAAAGGATTTCCTAAGCTGTTGGATAACCTCGTGTTCCGTATCAGTGCAAGGTTTTCCTAATTCCCGTTCTAAATGTAGAGAAATCGTCGCACCCAACAGAAAAGGACTGCACGTCAAACCGAATACCACCCGCGCATGGCGATACACTTGTAACTTACTGGGATTATCATTATCCCACCAGAGAAACCTCAAAACATCGCGATCTTTAGGACAAATGCTAATCTGTAAAAACGCTCTCCTAATATCAGAAACAACACCTATTCTCTTTTCTCTAAATTGCAAGAGTATGTTAGGAATGAGCTCTATAAGATTGGGACCAGTTTCCAAGCATTGATTAAGAGACGGTGAACCTTTTATGTGTGCAGAAGCGTCAAATACGGGCCTAATCGGCGTCGTCTTACTACTTATAAGTTATTAAAAATCCTCTCGTTTTATAAGTTTTAAACATATTCAAAACCATCACGCTGGAGTACAAACATTATTGAATATGTTACGAGAGGATTTTTGGATCTTAAGAGGTAGAAAAACGATTCGAGGGGTAGTTAGCAAATGTGTTACTTGTAAAAGATATAGTGCTAAGAAGTTACAAGAGATGGCGCCGGTGTTACCTAAGAATAGGGTAGATACTGTAGGAGTTTTCGAAGTAGTAGGAGTCGACTACGCAGGGCCGCTCTATTTGAAGGAGAACAAAAAGGTTTGGATTTGTTTGTTCACTTGTGCGGTATATAGAGCTGTCCATCTAGAGCTAGTGTCTTCGTTGTCTACTGAGGTATTCATGCAGGCGTATCGACGTTTTGTAGCGCGTAGGGGTAGACCGCGAGTGATGTATAGTGATAATGGAACGAACTTTACATCAGCGAGTAAGTTGTTACGTGTCGAGTGGAAGTTCAATCCTCCAAGTGCCCCATGGTGGGGAGGTTTCTTCGAACGTCTATTTAGGGTGGTTAAAGATCTCTTAAGGAAATTGTTAAAAAGGTCGTGTCTTAGTTATGAGGAAATGATGACAGTCTTGTGCGAGTGTGAATATGTCGTCAACTCGAGGCCCATAACATATTTGAGTGAAGATCCGACGGAACCAAGTCCTTTAACGCCATTGATGTTCTTACGAGACAATATGCGGAGTAGTGCCTCTGATGATTTAGGTACGAGTCTTGAAGTTTCCAAGTTCAGTTTAGGAAAGCGTTACCGACACGTACAACAGTTAGCTAGCGCTCTACGTCAAAGGTTTAGGAGCGAATATCTAGGGTTCCTAGCCCCGCGTTTTAGTGATGCAGGAAAACGCCAAATTAAGATAGGGGACATCGTTTTAGTGGGTAACGATACTGACAAAAGACTGTATTGGCCGCTAGCTAAAGTGTTAGAGTTAGTGCGAGGCAACGATGATAGAGTTAGAGTAGTCCGGTTGAAGACCAGCAAGGGGGAATTGGTAAGACCGATTCAGCGAGTCTATCCGTTAGAAGTTTCAACTGACATGTGTGCAGAAGTAGCTCATCGCGTAACCCGCAGCGGCAGGGTAGTCAGGCCTCCACGTCCTCTATGAGGGGTAGTAATCCTGATCAAAAGGCGGGAGGATGTTCGATCTCCATGGTTTTTATATGAGTATATATTTTCTTTAGACAGTAAGCGGTTTTGTGTCAGGGACGTTTACAACAATTGTTTTCTGTTTTCTCTTTATTTTATATTTTAATATACTTTTGGGAAAAACTATAGCCTTATATTTGTATAGGCACTCGCAGATTTAACATCTGTGGTGACATATTCACACTCACACAAGATGTTTATCTCCAGACTTTGAGAGTTACTTATAAGTTTTAAACATATTCAAAACCATGGAGATCGAACACACATAGCTGTATGATATGAGACCAAAGAGAACCACTGCTTATAAACCTAGCAAAAATTTTATACATACAAATGTCATGATTGCAAGTTTCACTTAGTTTACTATACAAGGGGTGGCCTTGAATTCATTTGACAAAATTAAATGGATGGTCAGAAATCTATAGGACATACATTAACTCTGCACAAATATTGACAAAAAAAATTATAAATGACAATGCCAAATTCTGCCCCACCATCAACCGCAAGTTGTACAAGATAACGAATAAATGTAAAAGTATCTCCGTTTTTTATTAAAATTATTGGTTTAAATTAAAGTTATGTACAAGTTGCGAGTCGAAAAAAACAGTTTAATTAAGAATTCAGAAAATAGTACGAAATCGAAGCGAATTATTCATTGTTTTTGTTATTCTTCTATAGGAGTTGCGAGAGTAGTAGAAAATGATACTGATTATGATTATGCAATATGAAACCTGTAATAAGTCCCCAACAAAATGATAGGTACAGCTTAAATGGTCACGTAGTTTTGTAGGTGGGGCAAAGCTCCATTGAAAAGTGGCAATGTCTTTTGATGTGCATCCTTACTGTATTGGGTTGTTTTTACTATTTAATATTATCTCTAAGTGAAATGTAATAATTTCCTGAGATGAATAAAGATCTTAAACTAGAAGCAAAGTCTAATAATTGTATTGCTCTTGAGACTCCATTTCCTTACTGATTATTTGTTACAGGTCCATCAATGGCATACCCAGTACCACCGCAGGCGTCGCCGTACGCGTACGCTGCGCAAGCGCCGTCCCCGGCGCCCTACCACGGTTACGGCATGTAGGACTCCGCGCCCCCACAAGGGTGGGGCTCCTATGCTCACTTCTGAGCCACCGGCGGCTCCGCTGTCGCCCTGACGCCCGCTGACTTGTGTGTAACATTACTTTGGATTGCACAAAACCGATTGGTCGCAGAATGGGAACGACTTTTACTACATTTGAAGTTACTAAAGGTAGCGGCACTTTCTTAATCTTCAACTTTGATGAAAGAAAATGATGGCGATATTTTGGCCAAATTTAGTTTATGTAATGGTGGCACTTCACTTGGTAATTCGTATTATTTACGTCTTATTTGTATGTACATCAAGTATTTGACAAATACGACAAACACCCAATAGCGAATACGAATAGCCAAGTGAATCGGCCCTAGTGACCTTCGTAAAATTACATTAAAAAAATTCGTAACCAAATGATCTATACCGCAGCCCAAATCAAGTGTCTTATTTTGTAAACAAATATGATCGTCTAATTACCTGTTGTGATGTAACACTGAAGGAACTGATTGATCGAACCTGTTCATCATTGTGAAAATAAATTGATCCGATCTAATAATGTGAAAATAACTATGCAATAATCACAGAACAGCTTAAACTATTAGTAGGGTAGTTTTTGTTTACAAAATAAGACACTTGATTTGGGCTTCGGTATAAATTTGTTCACGTCGTCATTTTTAATTTAGTAACCTCTTTGACAGGTTGAAACACAATACTTAGTTTGATTGTTCATTGTTTCAAGGTTCCTAAATTAAAATTGTTGATCGTACGAGTACAATAAATAAAAAATGTCCTTCTATTTCGTAGAGGTGTCCTTAGTACTCGACTTAAAATTTATGCAACCCAAAGTAGTGAGATAAAACATTCCTAGTGAAATATGTGCATAGAGAGACGTTATAAAATAGTGAAAGTATTACAGTATGTTGTCTGAAATATTATCTATATACCCATGTTCTGTCAAACAATGTTTTAACAAATATATGTACATTCTTGTCTGTTTCTCATAGACAGACAGCTCGTACTTCCATGAATCATATAAAATAATAATTTATCGTAAAACTATGATCAGGTATATGGTAGGTTGACTATCACATTACGTAGTAGTTAGTGTTATACACAAGTCAGTGGTCCTATACTATGATAAGACAATTGATATGAGTAATCTCTATGCATTTGCGACCATATAAACCACATAATACTTTGTATTATAATTATAAGTGGTCTTATGAAATAGCTAAGGTTTTTTTTACTTGAAAAACTACTTGTTTATTTCATTAGGCCTATTACACATCTGATAGAACGTTTCTAAATATATTTTACGATGCACATACAAAAATTTATCTTATGTAGGTATGATGTTTATAGTTCAAAATGCAACAGATTTTAGCGAAGACTCGCTCGACCCTTTTTGGACTGTATGCCGCTTAGATACAATTCGAATTCGTATGCACATTGTAAAATATATGTAGCACGATTCATCAGCTGTGAAAAGGCCTTCCACGTCTGCAGAGGCCTAATCTTTTATCGTTTTATTTATAAACGTCGCAAATCCATAGAGTTAAGGCAGCGTTTAGAGTAGATTGGGCCGACAGATCTAAAATGTCACTGGCCTGTACAAATAATATATTTTGGTCGTAAATCGTAGCTCTCGATACTGCGAAGTGCTTTATATTTTATCTAGAACGAGAGTTTCATAGGTATGGTCATTACGGCTTTGCAACAGAATGGTACAATGTACTAAAAATATTGTGGCACGTTCACAATTATTATGACAGTTAAATTAAACGAACAGTTTAGTGTATTGTATCATTTTGCTTAGTAGATTGTTTCCTTTAGGCGGCGTGCATACGAGAGATGATACGTGAACTTACTGGTGCGTACATATGACTTAGACAAAAAATCGTTTTTGTGTAGATTATAAATAATTAAAAATCTGTTGACTTTAAAATAAAGAAGCTGTGACCAAAACATTTGCCACCGAGGTCGTCTACAGCTAATTTTATCGTCCGTTAATTTAATCCATCAATTTTCATTTATTATTTCGATTTTAGCGTAATTGAGTGGTTCTTCGAAGTTTTGGTATTATATTTTGTCTATGGTATATATTGAAATTTTGATAACCTCTTTTATCCGTCCCGACGTATGCGACTCGTCGTTAGCGAATATAGGTATGCAGAAAGTCTAGGGCATTCTATACAGCCTGCGTAATAGATCTTATCAAAATTTCGTTAGTTGCCATAGTTTATAGTCCATATAACAGGTATCTTTCAAATGCCATTTGGTGCAATAAAATATATTTTTTGTAACAATAACTACATAAAATAAAACCAGCTGCAATAATGTACAAAACGACTACAAAAGAGCCGTGTTTAAAAATTCGACTGTATTCTTATATGTATATAATGCTTTCACATCGTAGACAAACATGCCAGTTGAAATTAATTCAAATCTTTACTGGATATTTGAGAGTATTTTTGACGGCATTTGAGTGAAGAAAAAACGTTCAAATAACGCCGATTAGTAGAAATTCTGCATCATTAACGTATTAATAAGACTTGCAACGCTCAAATGTCGTCATGAAATTAAAATAATTACTTATTGATAAATGAATAAAATATTTTCTAGATACGTCTAGGTTTAGTTTAGGGCTGAATTAGTGGTATGATGTTATTATTTTGAGTAATATGTTGCGGAAGTGTGCGAGATTGTAGTGACCCGCTGCGAGCGATAAATCATTACAATTACAAGCATTGAGCTACAGGTACTACGTAGCAGAGAAGACGCAATGACTGAAGGTGAATTCTAATGAGCGCAAGCACTTACTTCTTTGACAAATACGTATATCACCACGTGCAGGAACACGTCTTCCAGGCGCTCAGTTTGTGTCTAGACGTCTATTCTGCTGCTTTAGTATATAGTTCCTCAATGATAACAAGTAATTTAGTTGCGTTCGTCACCTTAATTGTTGCCTTCACTAGATAGTTAAGTCAATATGTAACCGATGTAACTCTGGGACCTCTCATTTTTATATTCAGTTATTATTATTTAATAGAGATTATTCTCATCATCACGACACTAAAACGTCCCCAGATGTTTAAAAAGTCAGTTTACATGGATAATTTTAATAACAATCCAAAATATAATAGAAAACCTTCTTATTACGCTATGTTATTATCAAAACGGTTTGGTTTATCTATGATTTCTATGCTGTGTCATTTGTTTTTCGATTTAGAATATTATCTATGTTAGCTGGCTTTTATTGCAATACATAAATGATTGTAATGTTATGTCATGAGTTGCATTATTTTATTATCATTAATGAAACGAATCATTCAAATCATTCCTACCATTAACAATTTATAATAATATAAACTATGTTTGTAGGTAATTATTTTTATTTTATTTTGTCATACGTCAAGAAGACAAGTTATTAACTTAAAAATACAGAAGTTCATTGTTCTATTAGTAATGTATTTATTCGTGTATGATACTGTTTCACTAAATTTTATTATAGTAAGATTATATTATATGAATAAATTAATTAAATCAAACATTACTTTTTCCTTCATCCTCATTTTTCTTGGTATATTCTCATCGCACGTCATATTTTTAAAATGTAAAGAAATAACCAAAACGTGCTGTCGACTGTACATTCCTACGGTGAAGTGAATACAATTCTTAATAACTCAAGTGATTGATACATGCAATTTCCATGTGCTTATATACAATATACATTACAAAATGTCCTCTATAAAAGAAACCGACTGATTTTTATATGGTATCTTACTTAGAGTATGATAAATTAGTCCCGTAATAATATAAACGCATCGAACAGCATCTCATTAAAATCTATCGAGCCATATGTATGGCTCAAAGAGTATATAAGGAAAATAGGTCTGCAGGAGGCAGAGTAGCTGTTTATGTAATGTAGCAGTCACTAAGTCGAATCATAAAATATTTAAACGTCACTGTCGTCCATATGCTACATCGCGGAAGAGCGAGCGGGACACCTCGCTTAGCGGAGACTAATGCTGGCGTACGCAATCGAATCGCTACTCCATACAACTTATTAAATCCTGTACCGTAATTCGAAGCCTAATAAAACAATATGAGAATAACATTCTTGATTTCCGCTTTCCGAAGTCATAATACGTCACGTCCGCAAGCCCTTTCCTCCCACGCGCACCCCGCACCCCACCACTACCGACGGCAGCTAGGCGGGGAATCGCCATTTCACTTCATTGGCATTAAATTTCCCGACCCGTACGGTCGCCTAACCTAACCTAGCGTGAGGTTGACCGAATTTAATTTATTTTAGTCATATTATACGTAGCAAAGTATTTGCAAATCTTTACTTATAAAAGTGAAAGATAAAATAATTTCACCACGTTTCTGTGGTGCATATTTTTAACGGTGTTACCGTTCGGTTTGATTTTATAATTAATAAAGGTATTAGAAACGTCCGGCCCGCCAGCAGGAGGAGACGAATACGGAAGATGGAAGGATAGCAGCAACAGGTGTGTTTAACATGGCGCGATATTATGTTCTAACGGCGGCGCTCGCAAGCAACGTTGCGTTAAGGAATGTTCACTAAACTGTAAGTTACATCGCTCATTACTTTAAGCATGCAAATTGAAGTTGTTTTCTTCAGTATTGGGTCCATTAGTGCTACGCAACTCGCAAGGTACACCCGAGTCCAAACATAAGGGTAATTAACGGGGACCCGAACACGTGGGTACTCGCACCCCCAGAAGAGGGTAACTGGCCCAGGAGTACTGAATTCAATCGCTCTGTGCGCACATAGTGAATTTCAACTATTTAACCTTAAAATACCCTCGTTATTTTCAATATTCATATTAATTTGATACACGTGGTGTTAATTTGCTTATAACTATACAAGAACTATAAGACGACCACTCATTAGGGCAGTGAAGTGGACAGAACACGATATTTTATTTCATTTATATACTTAACGTGATTTTGTCTTAGAAATATGCATGCATACCATGCAATACCTAAATACAATACTCGCAATGCACGTACATTGTGGCAACATGTTGGCGTCGCCAGCTGGCATTCTACGGCAGTCTGACGCCACTATCAAGGATTAACTAACATTAGGATAAGTTTTTTTCCAGGATTAACTAATTTTTTCAGCGGAGTAAGTCTAGTGTACGAAACATTAAACCCTGTATTCTGTTGACATCGAGGGAGTAAGACTGTTTTACAGTAATGTTCAGTGTAAAGATTGATTCCGAATCTCGAATACGCTGAAATTTCAAAATGGAAATCGTGGCAATGCTGATTACCATACACTGTAGTTTCCAGCTGATTGGCTGGCGCGCAAATTGTGGCACGAGTTGTTGGTGTGAAAACGCAATCTAATAGTTATTGTGCCGCGCAAACCGTGCCGCGCACGTGCGTTCTGGTTTGACAACACATGCAGCGTCGCCACAGGAAGCTGATAGTATGAATAATTACTAATGACAAGGATTGCATTTCCTGTGCACCACAGAAATATCCTTTTCCCAACTTGTGGGTCAACATCAGTAATGGTGCAATGAGACAATTGGAGAGGGGTAAGTAAGTACCGAGTGACTAGAGACGTTCTCCAATTAACAGATCAGAGCGGACTCTTCCTCGTCCCACCGGGTCAGGAGAGTCGCGTCTAGCATGAGTCCTATGCTTTTCATGTCGATCAGTTGAGCTACCACCATTGGGAACAGAACGGGCTCCGCCCTACATTCCTATACCGGCTTATACCTTATTCCGGTCATGACATCATGTTACGAGACTACAACACCAAGGATACACCGCGCCTCACAGAAAGAAAGCACAACGAGCTATTATCCCAAGGGGTCCTACAGTACTACCCAAAGGGTTTCCTAACTGATGAGTTCAATTAAGTCTCTTAAACTCAACGAGTGTCGGACTTTCGCGTGACTCAGAACTACTACGACAACAAAAGTATTTGGATTGCCATCGTGTACTTGGCTTCACCTACAGACGCTGTCTCCAATACGTCTACAGAGGCGGCCTCCATACCATATTTGCCACCCGGAACCCGAGTTACGCTCTGAGATCGCCTGGCGAATGGGTCTTTCATGTGGCTAACAAGTCGAAATATAATTTGAATAAGAATGAAGATGTATTGTCATTCCGCAGACATCGTAGAAGTTAATTTGATATTAATAAATTGGCAAAATGGGAACCAGTTTACCAAGGACTACCCACAAGCAAACCTCATAATCCCCACGGGACTAGAGTTATGTACTATCATGCCAATCGAACTGCTGAAAGGCGGTGAGGACCACTGCCTAGGTATGCTGAGCTGGTATGGTATAGAGGTCAAGGGGCTACAGACTCCGTCTCGGACCCACAGACATCTGTTGCATTGCATTGATGTACTTATCATAATAGAAACTACCAATCTTGGTTGGAATGCGGAAATTAGACCTAGATCTACTCCTAGATCATGATTACCAAAGCTAGAAGAGTACTGTTCACATTGTATTACATTCTAATACAGAAGATACTATTACGTACTATTACGTCATCCATACTTCAAGCACCAACACCCGCGCTTTGCGGTTTCGTATTACGCCGTACTATACTAGTACGCGTATTGTGCATAATATGACATCTCCGTTAGCCGGGTTATTAATTTCCGAACACTTCGACAGACCCTAAACGATAACAACATTGTCGTCGCCTACCCTCACAACGAAGGCGCGACAATACGTGACGCAGAAAATGTAAACAATGCAATCTACTTGCAATAAGTGATATGAACCTGACTACATGAAAATATCTTTCAACTTACAACTACCTACATAAAGACATTAAGATAGAAAATAATGTATTCATATTATTATGGATATACGGCGATCGATTGCTAGAATCGGATTTTAGCGAACAGAACTCCATCGTCACTGGTCACTCCCCCGGCGGAGCCAGTACATGGTAGTTGGCGCAGCACAGGCAGGTCGGCCCTTACATGTGCCGTGTTACGATACTGGAAATAGAATAAAATGTAACTCAATTCTAATTATGATTCTCGCCCCAATGGTTTTCGACCGTCAGCGTGTAACAAAGTATCAGAGTTATATACGATAAGCCGGTTTTTGTAGCAATTATATCCGTCGTGTCGTGTATATGTTGCCTACCAACGGTGAGAGACAATAACATACAAACTGATTTGTTCTACCCACAACATCAATAATGTTGTTTTGTTTGAATCCCTACACTATTACAATTACCATAATTGTAGGTAGTGAATTTATTAGGGAACGATATCATCGAAAAATTCTCGTTACATTTCTACCTGAAAAGGCTTCAAAGCGAACGTTTTTTAGGCATGATGATTGTGGTTTTGTGACCAACCCTATTCCATCTAAACCTGTCACAATTGTCTAACGACCGACTACTGTTAAAAGACAACAATCCGAACCGATTGTTTTAAGGCTCATACGAAAATTTATCTAGCGGTCACCCATCCAAGTACAAACTGCACCCAACATTGGTGAACGTGTACCTACGATCCTTTTCAGCGCGTTCTCACAATCGGACCACGAACCTTGTGACTTGAAGCGTGGCACTGTTTGGTATATAGTGTACAGAAATTATATGTAGTGCCAGCCTTCTAATAGCTATGTGACTACGGAGCGTCGGCTTCACTTAGCTGCGCTTCTCGACCATATATTCGAATTCAAAGTTATTTTCTTGCCGGCTACGCTGCGCATATTATACCTCCCGCCCGGTCGGGGGCTTCAACGTACAGTCAAGTTTTTTATTCCCATAAATCGAGTATACTTTAAATTATGCACTAGTTCATAGAAAATAATGAAGAATAGACATGGAACGGACTTAAACACACAAAAATATATAGAATGTTCTAATTTGTTCACCGAGCATGGATAATGCGTAATACAAATTCGTTTCTAACCGAATGTTAGACGTGGTTGTCGGAATACTACTACTATTGTCCGATAGATGGATTTGCATAACATATCCTTTAAGTATGTATAATACGATGAGATTGTCGGTGGACGTGGCCTGTGGTCGCTCAGTTGGTAAGAGCGCGACACGGAATGGCAAGGTCGCAACATCAAGTCCTGCCCACGGCAAGAATTTTTTCATCAGGTTCTAATATATAGAATATATATATTTTTCAAAGATTTTACTTATCACGGCCGGTTCCTTGTGCCGTTTGTTGCAAACAGCGCCGCAGTGCGGTGGCAATGTGCAACTTATTCCGGTGAAGTTTTACGATACAGTTTATGGATAAGGTTTAATAGGAATGGTTCAAACAAAACTCGCCACCCAGGTCAGTTTTCGAGTTTGTCAGTGGCGGGCACACGAGCAGTGCGGCGCCGCTGCGTTGTTATGCCGCAGCCACGCCGCAGCGTCCAACACTATGGGTCGCCGCTGCGGCGTGGCTGCGGCATAACAACGCAGCGGCGCCGCACTGCTCGTGTGCCCGCCACTGCGGCGAAATCTTTGCGGTGCGGCGACGCAACGCACCGTGTGCTCCTACACTTAGTGGCGAGAAATATAATGTCGTAGAGATGGCTCAATCTGACTTTGTTGATATAAAAAAGCTCATTGAAGGACGAAACTGGATGCATGACTCAGAGGGCAATAAGATATTGTGGTCCAATGTTATGGAAGTGGTCGCGTGTCATACTCATGAGGGCATACTAAAATTTAAAAATGGCTTTGAAGGTGATTATCTGGAGTTACACACTCGTGATCAACCAACCATATCCAACTTCCGAGGTGCAAGAGTAAGAGGTGGACGCACACGAAGTGAACGTACACGAGGTGTACAAACACTGCGTGCTGCTGCTACTCCTGCTGATGAAATAGTTTCGGAGCTGCAAGGAGCTTACAGTCAACCGATACCTATACCTAAAGCCTTGCACTCAGACTTATTAAGCCTATGCAAAAACCATGACATTCCACGCCACTACCATGATTTCTACGAGGCTTTGGTATCTGGTACTGAGGATGTGGTAACTGACCATCACTCCCAAGAAGACATACTTTTTGAATAGTTTTAATTTCTTGATTAGGTATACCTACCAACCTAGATTATTATGTAGTTATGTTTAAATAAGTAGTTATGTTTAGGTATAGTTTTAATTACTTACCTCAAGACGTAACTTGGTATACACACTATAGGCCAGTCATTAAAGGAGTTGACCCTAGCAGTAACTCCTCTATCTATGAAATTTGGCACAGTGATAGAGTACCATATGTAGATTGGAATTGACATAGTATCCAATAATTTGTAGAAACGGAAGTTAGGTATTTTCAAGGTTAAACTTAAATTACGTGGTATCAATTACAGGAAAATTGCTCTATCCAAAATTCTTTTTTTACAAGTTCTACTTACCTATAGGCATGTGTTGACAGAATATCCAACCATATTTCCATATGGAAATATAGATATTTTAATAAAATGTGTTTTTTCGCCGTAATTTCCAAGGGATAATTACTCACTCCAATTTCTATTTAATTATGTATTTAAAATATTACTTTCGAAAGTAGTTATGAATATCCAATAAAAAATCCAGACCGAAAAGCGTTATCCAGAAATTGACGAAAAATGGGGGTTTCCAAAAATGCTCAGCCCGATTTTTCTTGTCATTGTGAACAGACTATCTTATTAAAACTGCTTTTCAAGTTTTCCAATAAAAAATGCAGGCGAAGCACATAAATATCAAATAGAGTTGTATTCAAATATTTCTAATCAACGCGGCGGTGCATGCGCGCCACTGAGCGCGGATCGCTACTGCGGCCGATTAACAACCTTATTCCTATTACACGTACAGAACAGCGGGAACGCGGACGAGAAATTGGACGGAGCGGAGGAGATATTTGGAGATGGGATTCTGTTGTCTACTCATATACAAATAAGGTTAATTGTAGATTAACTCTTTACTAAAGTCCAGTAAAGATCCATGCGGACAAGCGTTTTCTAGAAATCGACGAAAAATTAGAGTTGTGAAAAATGCTAAGTTCGATTTTTCTTATCATTATGAACATACTTACGATTTTAGTCGAACTGTTCTTCAAAGTCAAAGTCAATTTATAACAAACCTTATTCCTATACAAGTAGAAAATATCTATCGCATCGGTAACGTGGACTGTGGGGTGACCGCGACTTCCAATCGTTATCGTTATCGCTTTCAATTTGACACATGGACGCTATACATTGCTGCTATGTTTGTGCAAGTTTTAACAAACGACAACGAAACGCAGCTATGTATATAGTTCAAGTGTCAAAATGAAAACGATAACCATAACGATTGAAGTCGCGGTCACCCCCCTGGAAGTTGAACAAATATTTTGGAGATAGGATTCTGTACTCTACCTACAGTTATACGAATAAGGTTTATTTTAGGTTAACTCGTCACCGAGTGGTGAAAGCTCGACCGACCTACGCCAACATACACAAAACCATTCTAATCTAGCCCGTATCATCGGCGTATAAGTACGACAACATTTCAAGGTTAGTACGGACATAGCAAAACAAATGGTAACACTTGCAGTACGATTTCAACTCTTACGACGCAGATAATAAGAACGGTTCAAAGTGTTACACTTGATCTGATTTTGGAATGTTTTAAGTAAGCTCGACCGACACAACAGTACCTACGCCAACATACACAAAACCATTGTAATCTAGCCCGTATCATCGGCGCATAAGCGCAACATGTCAAGTCAAGGTTAGTACGGACAAAAGCAGATCAATAGTAACACTTTCAGTACGATTTCAACTCTAACGACGCAGATAGATATATAGATTGGAGCGGTCCAAAGTGTTACAACTTGATGTGTTTTTATGTGTACTTACTAGGTACCTACTACGTGGAATGTTTAAGTAAGCTCGACCGAGACGATAGTACCTACGCCAACAAACACAAAACGTAATCTAGTCCGTATCATCAACGCATAAGTACGACAACATATGTCAAGGTTAGTACGGACAATGGCAAAACACTTTTTTTTCGCCGTGGGATCTCGTTTGGTGTGCGTGTATCAAATTATTTCTTAAAATTATAATTATCTGTTATATAAAACCCTACTGTATTGTGATATTATTAGAATCAAAATAGATTATCAGTCAATAAGTGATTCAGCGGAACGGTGCACCGTGCAACATGCGATCGGACCCCCCTCACCCCCTCGAGTAACAAAGACAGCTTGTTATTTTTCAACTCGCTCGCACATCGACTACGGGTATATTTGCGTGCGGCATAGGTCTTATTACTTACGTCATACTGACGACTACAGCTAAGCAAATTTAAATTCTACACTTGTACGATGAGCGTGAGATATTCACCTACTAATAATATGTAATCGTAACTGCAACCACAAAAATCTACAAGTGAGGGTGATCTGCCTAATATACTAACCAAATTCCAAACACAATTAATTTTTCAATTCGACGAATTGATAACCTCCTCCTTTTTTTGGAAGTCGGTTAAAATACAAAATAAAACACGAAACAAAATACAAAACAAAATAAAAATATAAAAAAAACAATAAAAAAAATATATTTAGCTAAGGATCGAACCCGGAACCGCGTGCACGGGAGGCGACCGCTCCAGCCACTAGACCAATTCGTTCGCTGTTTAGCCCGGCGAAATTACCAAGCATATCTCATGCACCAGCGTGAGACATGAACGGACCGCTCCGTCTAGATTTCGAAAAAATTGCAAGTAATCTAGTACAAACAGATTCCCAGCTCTCCTAATACACCTACTTCGGTATAAATGAGTTCAGAGTTTATGCTCAAATAAAATTCAAAGATAATTACAACAAAATGTTTGATAAAATACTAACCAAATTCGAAACACAATTAAAATAAAATACAAAATAAAACACGAAACAAAAAAATATATATATTTAGCTAAGAATCGAACCCGGAACCGCGTGCACGGGAGGCGACGGCTCCAGCCACTCGACCAATACGCCCGCTGTTTGGCGTGGCGAAATTATCAAACACTATCTCATGCACCAGCGTGAGACATGAACGCGACTAGATTTCGACAAAATTGCAAATAATCTAGTACAGATTCACAACAGGGGCGTTTCTTACAGCTGGAAGTAACATAAAAAAACACTAAGCGCCCAATTAAGTTAAAGACACTCTAAAGGAATCTCTGGGTTAGTTTATCCTAGACCCCGTGTCGCGAAGAAAACACACACTATATACTCAACTTATACAAGGCAATACGCATATTACATTTACTGCGTTCGTATGTTTCGAAACGATGACAATAATAATAATTAAATTGCGATGTTTAGATCAACCTCCTACATACATACATACATACACACATACACACACACACACACACACATACATACATACGTATAGTACGGACAACAGCAGATCAATGGTAATACTCGCTCGCATTCGCACGATTTCAACTCTTACGACGCAGATAATAAGAACGGTACTTAGTCCAAAGTGTTGATCTTCTGTTAGCTGTACCTATTAACCTACTTGAAGAAACTCGCCCGCCGCGCGACCGGTTTTCGACGCCCCTCGCCCGCCTCGGGCCCCTCGCTGGCCTGCGCTTGATAGGTATTTCGAAATAATGGTGTTCCGCCTGGATATTTTGTTGGATCCTTTGAAATCAGGTTATTTTTGGGTATCTCATTACAATTGTAAAAAATATCTGATAGAGTAATTTTCCAGAGATAGTTAAAAGACAAATTATGTATAATGAATTGTTTCATTTGGATTTTCTTGTTGGATTTTGGTACTTATACTAGAAATAATAATTTGAAGGCATATTAAAAACAGAAACCCGGCGGAGCAATTATCCTATGGAAACTACGGCCAAAAAAGACATTTTATTAAAATACCTACACTTTCGAATTAAAAAGTAGTTTTACTTATGAATGTACAGAAGCACACTAATAAAATACAATTTATAGAAAAAGAATTATGACCATAACATTGTTCCAGAAAAAGATACGGTATAATGTTGAATTTCAATTAAAATAAGTAACTTCCGCCTCGAAATATTATTGGATTCTCTGACAATTGTTCTTATAAATATGCTATTAAGTATACAAAAAAGTTTCATCGATAGAGGAGTTATTGTTGGGGTCTCCATACAAACGCTCGCCAGAATGACTGGCCTACTAGGTTAGGATCTATAATAACACATAGGACAGTTTTTATCCCGGAAAACTTCCCTTTCCCATGGGAATTCGTTAAAAACTGTAAAAGGTGGTGTCGTTGTTCCGTAGGTGACACTGTTTTGTATGCATGTTTTTCACCCTGGTAGCATCAAATTCTAAGGTCTACGAAGACGATGTTGCGGAAAAGCTATTATACAATAATATTACTATCCAAAATATATTGTGTGAAGGTTTTGAGCGTCTATCTTACAGTAATGGTGATCGTGAATCGGCATACATGTTTATTTCGGGGAACAAAGCCGTAATGCTTGTTACCTGTAGACTATTGAAAAAAACTTTTATCTTTGCACATAGCACCATTATTCCAGTAAACAAAATTCGAATTCTAAATGAGGAATAACGAGGCTATACCCATAACGCTTTTGCTAAATCAGCCAGTGTTCATTTAAAATTTGTGAAAAAAATACACGAGGTGTATTCGGATCCATAGATTATGAAAATGGCGTGATAGGAAAACTGCCACTATGGCTATTGTGGTTTTATTCCAGGCACCCATCGAATTGTATGTACTCGTAGCGTAGAGAGTAGATTTCTCTCTCTAAGACTCGTAGAGAGAAAATACTGCTTTGCTTTTCTAATGGCGGGCGGCCGTAGAGAGAGAAGGAAGGCCACGGGAGAAGGCGGCTCAGTCAGAGGCAATGGTATAAATGAGATATGCAGCCTAATTTGATTGTATTTTGATTTTGACAGTATGTCTTTCGTTCGGAAATGAAGGAAACTGTCAAGTGAGTGTCAAAGTCAAATCAAATGTCATTGTACTTTTTAGGTTAGGCACCGTTTAGGCTAGGCACACGCTAGGCACTTACGTTTTGTTTTCCTAAGTTCCTTTACTTCCTTTCCTTCCATTATTTCCCAGTTCGGCAAAATATGCCCTACAAGCGTAAGAAATACCACAATGGCGATACTCATCTGAAAAGGCGCTGGAGGGTGCGAAATAGAAAGAAGGACCTCGACGAAATTGACACGGACCTCAAAGAAGGTATTGCGAATCTTTGTTCATTTTTCATCGCATGGTTTTGAGGTTATGTTATGAAATACGAGAAACCGAGGTGTTCTTGTGGTTTTTCAGAGAATGCAGATAAATTATTGAACCAGAGCGTGGACTTGGACCTGCCTGGCGCAGCTCAGCACTACTGTCTCCATTGTGCGCGCTATTTCATCGATGAACAAGCTCTCAACGAGCATTTCAAAACTAAAGTCCACAAGCGAAGACTAAAGGCCCTCGAATTAGAACCATACAGCATAGAGGAGTCGGAGCGCGCAGCCGGCCACGGTAACTTAAAGTCTGCTTCTAAAAGAAAAATTATTACTCAAAATACAAAGACGGACATTACCGACGAAGACGGTGACGCAATTTTAGACGAAGCCAGTCCAGTAAAGAAAATAAAAGTTGATGAAAATGCTACGTAAACTCCAAAATATCATTATCAAAGTGTATGACTGTAAAAAGATCTCCATAAGACATTCAGCGCTATTCATAAATGGTGCTAAGGCTACTGAAACATTTGCCTATGTAACCCCACACATTGACTTTACTGAACAAATCAAACAGAAAGATATTATTCAAGAACATTTAAACAAAAGAAAATTGGATTTTAATTTGGATAAGTTAGAGAATTTATGGACAGTGTATGAGGAATTGAAGCAACGGAAGTCAGAATTGGATATAAAGAAAAGCGAAATATCTAGAGAATTAGGGAAGCTGATAAAAACTGACCCTGAGAGTCAAGAAGTCAGTAAATACAAAATTCAAGTGAATTTAATCAAAGATAACATTAGGAAACTGAAAGTTCCTCTGTGGTCAGCTGAGGAAGCAGCAGTAGTTGATTTGTTGAAACTCCCAAATGCTTTACATGTTCAAACTCGTGGTGAAAATAAACTTCTATTCTCACATCTTGCACCCCCAACTGGCAATAAAGATCATCTGAAAATAGGCAATGAACTAGAATTGTTAACATTAAAAAAGAATGAAAACTACTATCTAAAAGGTGATGCAGCTGTATTTGAACTTGGAGCTAAATTTTACTTCAGTAATTTATTGAAACGAAACAACTTTGTACAATTTTCAAATCCCGATTTTGTTAAAAGTGTAATAGTTGAGGGTTGTGGTGGAGACCACACAGACCCTGATGCCACTTTTATATTACACCATAATGAGGATTCTAAAGTTAGTGTTGACAACCGATTGCACTTAACTGGAGGAGGGTCTTTATCATCCTTCTTTGCTTATCTTTCAAAAAATGTGGTATACCCGAAGACATTTCCTTTAAAGTTCTTTTCAATGGGTCGGCAGTACATACCATCACCATCAAATGAAGACAGCTTATTTCACGTCAGCCAGTCGTCAGTCGTGCAAATATTTGGAGCTGCTAAAAGTGCAACAGATATTGATATTATGTTTCAAGAATTGATTGACATTTTGAAAACAGCATATAGTCGACTTGACTATCATTTTCGTTTGAGTATCATGCCAGCCGATAAATTGTTTATGTGGGAATCACTAAGAGTAGTCGTTGACATGTATTCAACATCTGAGAAACGTTACATTGAAGTGGCAAATGTTTCAATAAGTGGAGATTTTATAAGCAAGCGTCTTATGTTCACTTACAGTGAAAATAAGATTAGCAACTTTCCACATATTATATCAGGCACAATATTGAATGTGCCTAAGTTTTTGGGATGTGTGTTAGAGCAGGATGTTGATTTTTCTGTGCCAGAGCCCTTTAGAGTGGAAAATTGGACCATGGGATAATTGAAATAGAATAATTACATTGTACTTTCGCCACCAGTTTTAAAACTTGTATAAATAAAACAGATTTTACTCAACATTTGTAGATTTATTTCCAAAAATAACAATTATAAATCAATATAAAATAATACTTTGTACATAGAGACTAGGTAATAATTTCTTTGTCTTCTACAAAGTCACAGTTTACTGCTCCCGATGTCAAACTGATACTCACTTGTCACCCAGTTAGGACTGGACAGGTCTATGGGCGACTGGAGGCTGGTTTCAATGACATCAACATGTCCAGACTTTGTTATCAACATTATTGTATGGGTCCTGCAACAGATTATTTCTTATTAAATCCAGTCCAGGGTATAAATCCAGTAAGTTCATATAGTGGGTCCTGCAATTCTCAAAACGAGGAAATGATGTCATGAGATGGGATATTCAACAGAGACGATGCTATACCAACGCGATAGTACTGCCACTGTCGCACACATCATTTCATTCATCTTAAATCATGATCTTAATTGTATTGAGAATGTAATTTTAATCGTATTGAGAATGGTAACTAGATCCACTCGAAAACTTTATACTAAATGCGGTCACGTTTCAACAGAGATTTGAATAGGGTGCTGCTGAATTTAATTCTGGCAACCTTTACTTACGAACAGTCTGTGTTAACTGGGCAAGGAATAACCAGTCAAATAAGGCTTGCAAGAAGTAAAGTCGAACCTTCTAGGATAGGAGGTGAATGTAAGTATGGGATGTTTCAGTAAATGTTGCTGTAGTAATACAAGTTGCCATTATAAAATAAAAGTTACAGGTGATACCTTGTTCCATATCTTCCTTCTGGTATATGAACAAAAATGGAGCTCAATTGTTTACAGATTTCAGGCCGCCGTTCTTCTAGTTGAGGGTCTGGTAAATGCCTAAAAGTGTAAAAAAAGTATTAATTAGATTTTTAATATTATAAATAATATAAAAATCATCTGGAAGTCGGATACTTTATAACTAAATAACCGCTAGAAAGAAAGAGATGAGTTGTCAATTTGTTTGAGTACAATTCGGCCAAGGAATATTAGTTTATTTCGTTATCATAATAAATAAATAATATTGTAAAACTTACACTGCATCAGATTTCAAAAGATCTACGAGTTCCTTGATAAGTTCTCTTCTCATATTAACTTTGTTCAATTTGCTGCAAATAGTATTCATTTTGACTTTTCCGTCCTCGACTTTCTTCAGAGGCATGTCTGGTTGACTGTTACTGAAACCCAGACAGGATTCTGTCCAATTATTTAGACTGTCTGTAGTATTACTGTAAGTTTGTACTTGTACATTTGACCTGAAATATGGTGAAAATAAATTTATACTGAGGTTGACTATTCATTAAACAGTTTCAAATTATACATAAACTTCAATAAACGCACTTAATGAGTTATTCATTTAAAATACCTCCTAAATATCCTGTAAATCACCCAGAAATAGAATGGTAACATATTTTGAAGTACGATTTTAACTCTTGTTTTATTTTTTTATTTTAATGGTGCAAGGTACACTTAATGTGCTAACGACTGTACTTTGTATACTGAGGGAAATTAATTTCTGACCTTAAAAAAGTATCAAAACAATTTCAACAGCACATCCTTTCAAAATACATAGCTATGGATCTAAAGTGATTCTGTTCAGAAGTTTTGTTGGACAATATTATAACATCTACATAATGTCGTTATTTTTTTCCACATTATTTGGGCACTTACCCCAGTTCAACAGTGACAAATACGAAATCGTTGCATTCTTTGACATAATCCTTTAGGTGTTCAATATAATTACTTGTGCTTACGTCGCTTTTCACATAGTCTGCTACAATCTTTCCTCTGGCTATAACATACAATACAATCACATAGAAGTCACAATAGAATCATTGCTGGGACTACCCCATAAAACCCCACTGGGATATGACCAAACAGACAAACTAAAGAGGCATAAGTATCAATAAAGGGGCGTATTCGTCGTAAGTTTGCTTCCCATCTCTGGAATGTGGTATGGACTGCTCCAAATACGTTTTAGTTTGTTTGGTATAATATTGGCATTGGCGGCTTGAACAACTCTCATAGTAAAGTTCATATTATTCTCGTGCTGCCATCCTGGGAGCAATCTCTTTTAGAAGTAAACAGTCTCTGATTGGACGGATTGGATCCATAGTATAGATAATCCTAAATTAGGAGATGAGTATCATATATGTATAATCCCAAATGAATTAAATTCTCATAAAAAATTCTGTATACTAAAAAAAAGTAAAATACTGTCATGTTCAATAAAAGTATAAAGTAAAGATATGAAATTTTCAAAGTACCAACTTTTAGCTTGAGCTTTTATGCCAGGAAGATTCAACAGGACTCCGATTTTCTTACGCAAAGGTGAAAGTGCTAACCATGTGCCTCCATCGCACCCGGCTTCACGATCACGACCTGCCCACAGGAAATATTCATTAATTTATAGACAAGATTATTATGAACAAATAAACGGCTTACTTAAGAAATAGTGTTTTAAATCAATTGGAGTATTTTAAATATTTATAATGTATACCTCCAATAACATTAGGGTCCTCACTCCAAGGTGCTAAGTTCTGGGATGGCCGGTCATAAAGTTCATCCCGATTGGATGCTAAAATCAGGCTGTAGTCACTGTCATCATCTTTGTCTCCTACATACATAAATAGGATACACATCTTTCCTGAAAAATTGAAATAATGTCGATAATGCCAATGACCGGGTTGAAAAGCCAAGAATGTGTCCAATATTGAAGTGGATGGGTCTTTCGTTGATCATGATCCATGTTTACAAAAGGAGCGATAAAGTTTCCTAACTTATTTTTTACATACCTTAGTGATAGTTTCATTAGTTTACAAATGTTTCATTTAACAAACATTTAGTCATATATCTATTTAAGAGTGCGCTCTGATTTTAGAGTAAATTAAGACTATTTCCTATACTTACTGCTACTTATTCTTGGGTTTTTAATAGCGAGGTACGGAATGCCGAGCAAAGTCCGCGCACTGAACAAACTAGCCATAACAACTGCTCGATAAATAATTTTGTATCTACAGTCTACTGTCTCTTATCGGTCACTAAACTTTTAATGCTATTTACGCTCGTGATGAAAGGAAAGAAGATAACATAGCAAATAAACCATTTTTTATGTCGCCTGTTCTGTGGGTATTCGAGTCAAGAGACTGCTTGCTTTGGACGAGAAAAGGGACCACAAAAAGTACATTCACTTTCTTACCCTTTATTTCACAAACAGATAATATTTGATAATTTCAAGTTTGAATCACTTCACCCACCCACATTGCAATTGCAACAAAGAAAATTAGTAGAAAGAAAACATTTGCAATCGCCAATCAGCTGATTGTTGTTTTTATTTGCCCCATGATGGTACTTGGTAGGGTAGGCGAAGTTCGAAGTTGAATAGACCATACAGCCTGCCAAAGTCTAAGGTCGACGTAGTATTACATTATCTTTGGACCTTTCATCTTAGAACAATGCACATGTGTATACTAGTATATTCGATGATTAATAAATAAAATGAGTGCTTCTTTTCGCCACGAACTTAAGCGAACTAATCGAACGGCCTTCAAAGTCATGAGTCGAGCCAAAAATTTAAAAAATATAATAATTTCAGTGTTTCCACCTTAGTGAGATTTCCCATAAATCTGGTGGGTTTGAATCCGCTGTGCAATAAAATTGTTCAATATACTTGATCGTGTGTGGGGTCGCTTATTAAAATCCTGATTAATTTATGATTTTCTTCCGTACAAAATTTTTCAGTAGTCATTTTTTAATCCTCCTGTGAAATTTCTTCCTCTTCGCACATACGTGGTTTTCACTCTCAAGCTCTCAAGACGATAAGTTAATTGTGGATTCAGGGTGTAAGTATTGGAAGCTCTTTTGGTTGGATGGTAGTTGAAGGCAGGAGTAAACATATAACCGAGCGTTGTTGAATCTTTTGATGGGTATTGTTGGTCAGTGGGAATTAGAAATAAAAGTTGGCAACACTACCTAAAAATGGGGTTTTGTTTTTGATCTCGGCTGACGGCTGTGATATTTTTTGCGCTACATTTCTCATTTTTATAGAAACAAATTCAATTGAAAACTAAGGTGGAATTATATGTATTTCAACGTAAACAATTATAATGGATTCCAATTTAACATTCTTCAGTCTTCCAGTAAGTAAAGTAAACATTCAATCATACCAGCTATCAAATTGTAGGCCATGTTATTCAATGCAATATCTATTGTCTTGCAGTTTGTAGATTCAGAGACTTCTGGGTTGTTCAAAACTAAGACAGAGGGATGTGTGTATGACGATCTGCAGGGGGCTCTGCCACCCCATGGGTCTCTGCTGGGGGCAGACGACGACCTTGCCCAGTTCCTATCAGCCGATGGACCACTCGAAGAGCCAGACCTGAATGGTCCCACGACCTTGCACTGTGAGATCTGTAAGAAGCAATTTGATAACGCTAAGAAGTACTACGGACATTTGAGAGTTCATTCCAAAGATAACCTTTGGATCTGTGGTAAGTTCTCAACTTCTCAAGGCTGTTTATTAGTTCCAAACATGATTTAAAGTTACTCCAGCATTGAAGCTTTCGGTCTGTTAAAGGGGTACTGATGGAAAACCATAGACACATGGGGCATGATGCAAAAGCCAGCTCAAACCATTAGAACAGATCTTACAAAAGTGGTTAGGAATCGGAAGACTTTGGCTGGAGTGAAGCGCTATTTTCTTTTTAGAATTCAAACTAGTGAGCCATTACTACAAATTATTATATATAAACGGATATCACTCACTTATATTGTTGAAGTCGGCAATTAGACCGCTATTTTCTTTCTTTCTTATCTCTCTTATTGATGCAAAAAGTGGCATAGAAATATTTTGTGTCAAATTATATCATTTGAATGTGTTTTAAAAAAAGGCAAAATAAAGAAGTTCCTGTATAGATAGAGAGGGAAATTACTTTCTCCCCATGACATGGAATAATATGCTGAAATAGCATACCATTATGGCTACCAAACGAAAGTTATTATTATTGATTATACAGCACATTGGTTTAAACTGTAATGCTGTGTGAGATTGTAAATAACTAAGTAAATAAATACAGTCATGGGATATTTGTAAATAGATTAGCTTATTACAATAGATTATTATAATATTCCAGTTTTGCCATTAACTAAGACTTTTCTACAGACAAATGTCCCAGTCAGAAGTTCTCAACCAAACAGCAGCTGATGAAGCACAGCTTGACACACAAGCCCCTGGAGCGGGTGTGGCGGTGTCCACAGTGCACCATGTCATTTGAGGCGCTGTGGAGGCTGCAACAACATTTGTTTGCTAAGCATTTGGATTACAGGTAATTTGTTATTAGGTATTGTATTACGAACAAGCAGCTCATAGCTCATATGTCCACAGTGGTTGTGGATTAACTGTGACTGATGTTTTCAAACATACAGTTACTAACTACTAAAGGGTCGGGTGAATCTGTGATAGTGAAAATCTTTATTATAAAAGTAGCTACAGATTGAGAAGTATAGATATAATATTTTAAACCCCACATACAATAAAAGATAACCCTAGAGTTAGTTATTTAACCTGAACAAAATGTATGGAATTTTAAGGGTTAATTACTTAACCCAGGGGTTACCTCGATATTGCAGGCGGCCCTTAGTTTTCCAATAGTTTGCTGAAGTTCTTTTGTTTTTTGGCAACTTGCGCAATTTCTGACATATGTTGTTTATTTCAAATATTTCTTGCAGAACACACAAGTGTGATGAATGTGGGAAGTCATTTCACAAGCCATCGGATTTGAAGAAACACATAGAAGTACATAGTGGTAAGTTGGAGTATATCAATGTATGGGCATAGGATAGGAGTTTACGAATGGCAAAGATAAAGTCTAAGCTAAGTACGAAGCCCGATTCGTTGGTCTGATCAGATCCGTACCAATCTCGATACCGGTTTTTACGATACGCTTCACGTGGCCGAAGATAGGAACTGATGGCGCAATATCATCTGAGAAAAGATGATCCAGAGGGGTCATGACCCTCAGCAATGAGGAATACGACGCAAGGAGGAGGAAGTAAATCTAGTTTAGCTTTTCATTAGAGCAAAGTTACGGTGTTAAGTTGCATAGAATAGAACCCTTGCTGCGCGAGTCCGACTCGCCCTTGGCCTTGAGTTTAACTTACAAATTAGAAGGTATTATTTTCAACTCGACAGCCAACATGAGAAGCCATAGTAACTCACTAGACTTAGATACCTACTGAATCGCACGTGCCTCGCCTCGGTCGCTCCGCCCCGCTGTTGCCTCGCTGCATAATATTTAGATCTTATTTTTTTTAATGATGAAAAATTTCTAGCCGTGGGCAGGACTTGAACCTGCGACCTTGTCATTCCGTGACACGCTCTTACCAACTGAGCCACCACAGGCCCACGCCCCGCCTACCGAAATTCTTCATCGTATTATACATACTAAAGAATATGTTGCACAATTTGTTCGCCGAGCATGGCATAATGCATAAAACCAATTCTGATCTTAAAAATCAAACAATGTATCAAAGAAATGCAATAAAAGACTGAATGACAAGTAATATTATTATGCTATCAATGGCCTTTATAGCTACGATTAGCCTTCCTCTCTTCTAATTGTGTGCCCAACAGGGGCCGTAATGTTATACTTCCATCTATGCAATGAATGAATGAAAAATCTTTATTTCAGACACAAGTCCATAATATGTTAGTAACAATTTGCTTACAACTATGTTAGTGATTTTAATTATAATAACACTTTTTGGGTGAAGTTACCTGCCGTAGCATGTACCTTCACCCTAAAACGCAGGATGGGACAGTGCCACCTGTCGACAATTAACTTCAGGAGGCTGTTGGGGCTACCCCTCACTCTGAACATCAGGGATGCTACTCGCTTGCGCATTATGGCGTAAAAACAATCAGTTCGCGCCTCCGCGAACATCCCTGACGCGCTGCAGTATCTGGGCAGCCCCAGCAGCCCGCCCCTGAAGGCATTGTTGTATTGGCCTCGGAGGGCCCCGTACGACTTCTGCGTGTATCTGGTCCACAGGCTGCAGGTGTACATCGACTGGCAGTATGCCTTGAATAGTGTCACTTTTACGTCTTTCGTACACCGTGCAAACCTGCGGGCCAGCATATTGCACCGCACGGCCAGGGCCCTCCGCTCCCTCTCCATGTCTATATCATCTGTGAGATCCTCAGTGACCCAGGTACTTGAATTTCTTGACTCGTACGAGAGGCGAGCCGCTGAGCATAACTGGCGGCACTGTAGCGTACGTTTTGTTTCCGGCCTTGAACACCAGCAGCTCGCTCTTAGTCGCGTTGTACCTAAGTCCATGCGTCACGGCATATCTCTCACAGATGGCCAGCAGTGTGCAATAACTTACGGAATGCAATAAAGATTTTGAATTTGAATCTTATTATTTGATTAGACTCTCGCGAATATGAGCCATTAAAATTATAATAGAAAAAAAATCGTTCTGTTTGTCTCAGATGTGAAGAAGCATGCCTGCTCTCAGTGTGACACTCATTTCAAAGACAAGTCCAATTTAAAGCGTCACATGCTCACACACAACAATGACAGGCCGTTCTGCTGTCCTGGCTGCGGGAACAGGTTTAAACAGGTGCGCTATTAATCATCATCACTATCATCAGCCCTGTCTACCATGAATGCTGTAGTAAGTTCGACGACTTAATAACGTTAGCTACAAGGTACGTGGTTGGTGGTATCGCACCCCTAGCGGATAGTAGCGGCACTAAAGTCCCTCCAATCACAAACTTTAGAGCTACGTTTGTATGCAGTCGCTAGCAAACTAATTTACTATATGATAAATGAAGAAAATTTTGAAGAACCAGGGATCTCGGCATTCCGTGGCACGCTCTATTCCAACAGAGCCACCGTGATATCGTACCCAGGTCTCCATATTTATTTATCATTTAGATTTTCGTTTCGCATAGCGCCATATGCAAGAAAATATCAAAACATAATTTAGTATAGTTCTCATCTCACTATAATCTAATGTAATCTCAGACGAAAAAGTATGCTATCTGTCGTATATTACAAAGTAAGTAAAAAGGGCCTTTAGAATCAAAAGCGTCATAAACGTGATTATTAGTAACGCGCGTTTTTTTATGTAAGTCAATACCGTGCGTTATCAAAACGCGTGCTTATCATCATCATCATCAGCCCGTATCAGTCTACTGCTGAACATAGGCCTCTCCCAAAGCGCGCCACTCAACCCTACTCTCCGCCCTCTGCATCCAGTCCCTGCCAGCCATCTTGCGAACACGTGCTTAACGCTACTTATCTGAACATACCCTTATGCCATAAACTGTTTGTAGGTGGCATCTATGAAGCGTCATACCAAAAAGTGTCCGAGCGCAGCTAAGCTTGAAAGTGTTGACACCGTGGTAGACACGACTATTAGGAAGAACTACTGCAAGGTCTGCGGCACCACCTTCCAGTACAAAAGTGCCTTGCATGAACATTGCCTCAGGTGAGTGAGATTTTTTTTATTAATAATAAAGGCAGGCAGAATTGACCATTGCCTATAGGTCCTATAACTCCAGAAGAGTTGTAGATACCATTGCTGCCCTGAAGAGTAAGATATAAGGCCTTCTATACGCATAATTACATTGGTAAGGGACACCTTTGACACCGAAATTATGCATTGCTATTTGATGACAGAAATATGTAATATTTAGGGATCATTTAGTTTAGCAAATTTTTAAGGCTAATATGTGGCGTGTCGCCAAATCTAATCCTAAACACTGTCACTGACAATCATTTGCTGCATCGCGAAGAGTGAGCCGGATGCCTCGCTTAGCGACAATGAAATTTAGTGTGCAACACTTTGAAATCTCTACTACTAAAAAGTTCATTTTCGATTATGATACATTTAATTAAAATTTCTTGCAGACAACACAGCAATTCAAATTCAACGAATGAACCGGTACCAAAAGAGGATAAACACGTGACCAATCAAATTAACACCGATGCTAATAGAACAGTAGATAACATTGTAGACGATATTCTTTCCGCTGAAGACGACTATTTGACCATGCCCACACAAACTGAGATACTTAACGTTTACAATAATAATCAGAATACTACAGACGCAACGCACGATAATCTTATGCAAATAGAGTTCCTAAAAGACATGAACCATCTCCATTCTCTTGATGATGAACTGTTTTACAACGATATAGACTTCGATAGTTTTCATACCGGTCAGATATTCAATACGAGTGACATGAATTACGGCACCGAAAGAAATGAAGAAGTGTTTTTTGATTTCACTGAATGCAGTAGAAGTATAGATCAGGATATAATGAATGCGTTGTACCATGTTAAAGCTGAACATTTACCTGATGAATTGCTTAACGTTCCCGAAGCTATAAATGATAAAACGAATGAAGAAACACATAATCCTACTGTATCTGTGAACGAATGCGCGACAATATTTGAAAGCGATGTTGATTTGGAAGCTAGCACTAATTTAGCTGCGAATCTAAACCAACTAATAGGCGAGAATACAGTTCAATATATTTCTACTGAAGACGACGATACTTTCATAATAAGTTTGAACAGTGAAATAGATGCAGAGCAATTGACTGACATGTTGAACATTGGCGTAGAATATGTCGATGATAATAATAAGACGGAGGATTACAGTGTATCAGAGTCAGATACGATGGAACAGATTAGCGAAGTGGAGCCAATCGTAGTTAAAATCATAGAACCTGTAAAGCCGAAAGACGGAAATAAAGAGAATGTTGACTCTCAACAAAGTAAAGCGATCAAGGAAAAGAATAGGAGGAAGGTGCTTTTTGTTTGTCGCATATGTAATAAAGTCTTCACCAAAAGGGATAATTACAGATCTCATATAGGTAAGTCATTACAAGTAGGAAGCTGTCTCTGTGTTCAAAATGGCCATTGCCTACCGAGTGAGGGAGTCGAAAGTGGACAGACACTGTAGACAGTGGCGTAACTACATTGTCGGGGGCCCGTGGCAAATTAATTGGATTCCTCAATGATAATAAAAACAATGTTGCAGTTTCTTTTTGATTAATAACTCACTATGATAGATAGTACGGTACGATACCGATAACGGTATATAATGTAATTCCTTTTTTTGACTATGTTTTATTTTCCTTGTTGATTCTAGCAATGTTTATGATTGTATCATGTAGCACCGAGGGTCGACAGGGAGAATAAAACATAGTATTTATTTATGAATATGATTATAAGTACCTATGTAATGTTTTGAAATTCACAGTGCTTTAGTTTTAATACTGTAATGCTGTGAAGTATATTTTGAAATAAATAAATAAATCGTGGTCGGTACGCTGTTAGTGCAGTATAATGACCATCCCTGTATTGCAGCCACACACGAGCCGTCGCTCCGCCGCCACAAGTGCCGCATCTGTCTGGAGTCGTTCAGCTGGCGCTCCACGCTGAACAAGCACCGCGCCAGGGAGCACAGGCGGAAGCCGCCGCCCGCGTTCGGATGCCGACTGTGCGACAAACGGTACTCGGCGGCGTGGATGGTGAGTTAAACCCTCAAGATAATAGATTATTATTATTTGATTATCGGGGTGTGACCGCTCACCGAATTCTTATATCTCGCTCCCAATGCCAACGTCCTTCAGGAATCGTATGATGCACTTGGGCTAGAGAGTTTTGATATCCTCGGGTGGCATTATGTGTCCACCTAACTCTCGGCTTCTGCTGTGAATGAGAGCTTCACACTCTATGGCGCGTATTCATAAACGTGATTTAAAGTTACGCCACCGTTTAGCCACTCCCTTTCTATCTTAACCCTTTTTACCGAAGTGTGAGATTAGCAACGTGATTTAAGTTTAAGGGAAGTGAGGTTTAACTAGGTTTATGAATAACATCATAGGATAATACGTACGAGCACCGTCATGCATTCTCATGTAATAAAAGAAGTGAAATGTAATTTAATTTCAATGATCCAAAAATCTATCTTAAACGCGATCAAAATCTGCTCTCCTCTCCGAGCCGTCTGTGTGAACGCCTGAACGGACACTAAACCGCTTAATATGTGCACTGTACGCAGGACCGTACTGTATATTGACTACATGAAGACTATTCCTCTTCTCGATTACAGCTAAAGAACCACATAGAGCGCGACCACGAGGGCCTCAAGCCGCACGCATGCAACAGAAAGGATTGCGGGAAGAGGTTTTACAAGAAATCAGATCTGGATTTACATGTCAAGTAAGGGTCCTTCTTTTATAAGTCCTTGTAATTGTTACTTTGTCCCACATTAATCTAACGTTCAAACATAATTTTTATAATTATTGACTACGGGCGGCCTTAGTTACTCTAACAATAGATTTGGTTACTAATTATGAGAAGTAGTCGAAAGTGTAGTGTAGTGATTCCGGCTATGCACATCGTAATCAATACGCTGTCTCGAGCATATCCGATATTAAGTGCCAGTACACGTGACATCTGTCTGTCTCCCCCCAGCCGTAGGCCGGAGTGGGCGTCAGCACTTACATAACGGTGTGACGGGGCGGAGCTCTAGATCGCATACACTACACTAAGCTAACCTGTAAAGTGGCACATGTATCAGAACTCGACTTTTGTCTGATGCATTGTGTCGCTAGCAATCGGCCGCGCTCAAAGACGTTATAAGGCGTTCGCGTTTGACAGATTCGCGATGTTACGTTAGTAGGGCTAGCCGCAAGGCTTTATTTAGGCGCTTAAGGCGAGGCCATTGGGCCATTTGAGCCTAGTGAGGGGGTGAGGTGCGGGGCGAGGGAGGGGCGAGAGAGGGATGACGCGCATTGATCGGAGTCATTACTCGCACAGGTACACAGAGTAATCGTAACCAGTGTCCTCACTGTGACGTCACAGCTCGCTACCCATAATAATACATAATATACAGAATGTCCCACGGATAGACGATATATCGAAGTCCACTTGTCGGTGCCAACATTATCGACCCATTTAATGCCAAATAGGGAAATCCCAGCAGAGCTCGGTGGCGCAGTGGTTGGGTCAATGGACTTGCAATATGGAGGTCCCAGGTTCGATTCCCAGCCAGGGCAGCCATGTACCAATGAGTTATCCTGGTTTTTTTCGACGGAAAAACTTACGTACATTTACCGAGTGCTCTCAAAACGGTGAAGGAAAACATCGTGATGAAACCTGCATGTCGTAGAAGAAGAAAAAAAAATCTAAGGCATGTGAAATCCGCCAACCCGCACTGGGCCCGCGTGGTGGATTATGGCCCGAGCTCCCTCGATGTAAGGGAAGGTCTGTGCCCGAGCAGTGGGGCAATATAAATAGACTGATGATGAGGGATATCCCAAGTCTCACAGCTTCGGAGTTACTTATTTAAATTTTCGCGATTGTCGGAAAATATTTCTTTCAATCTTGAACTTTTGTCTATACTAAATGTTGTCGCACATTATGTCAACTCGGAACCGTATCATCATCACTCCTCCTGTTCACCTCTCGCCGCCAACCAGGCTTCAACTTCTACACTGGCCCTAACACGGGCTGTGCTCGTGACTATCCCATACCACACCCACTAATATTATGCGCAAGTTTGGATGGATGGATGGATGTTGCTGAATGAAACTTTACAATAATATAGCTCATATTATACATCAAAATAACACATAGGCTATAATTTATAATCCTGCGCAGACGAAGTGGTGGGCAGAAGCTAGTTGACAATAAAGTAAAGCAATTTGTACTTTTAAACGTATTTATTTATACGGAAGGTCATAAGCAGACATACGTTAAACCGACCGTCCGGAGTGGGTTCAGTGCAATCAAATTCGCGTCTACAGGTTATATATTTTAATTATTTTTTAAGTTATTTATATTGACGTATGATAGTATGACGTAGTAGAATAAAATACTATGTTAATACTAATCTGACGGAAAAAAAGACCTGTTATAATAGGAATGTCAATTAGGTAATATTGTTGTAACAAAATCAATAAAAGTGAAAAATTGGAATAATCAAATTATTTGCTAGGGGAATATATTTTGAAAGTACTTTCACGCGATTTAATAAAAAATGGTAATAACCATAGAGATTACATTACAACAAATCTGTCTTTGACAAATTTAAGTGACAAACTGTCAAGTGTATCAATAAAACTAAATAAATGACGATCTTTTTAACGTGATGTTAGGTAAGTATTATTATTGGTGTCAGGTGTGACGTCAGTGATGGTGAAATCTGGCCCGTGTTATCACTGCGTAGGGTAAAACATGACACACATTATGTGCTGTTGACTGTACTTTTAAAAGTAGGCACAGTGTATATTGAATCAGTCTATAACTACGTAGCTATTGAAATTTAGCCCGTATTATCACTGTGCTTAGAGTAAAACAGGTATATATCGCACACCACATTACAAACCACAGCTACACTTGCATAGCTATTGAAATCTGGCCCGTATTTATTATCACTGTGCGAGTGTGCGTAGAGTAAAATGTGGCAAACTTTATGTGATGTTCACTGTACATAGTTTTACAAGTAGCAACTACGTATAAACTATTTTAAGTTCGATTGCTGTTTGTTTGTTTGCTCTGTGGGACAAATCACCGTCAATAGTCATTTGTTTTGGCCTGTTCCACTTTGGTCAATTTGGAAGTTACTGATCAGCCCCCCTATTACCGTTCTCAAAACGATGAAATTATACCATGTCATGGCGCGCCAACCAGAGACGCCGCTATACCAATGCAATAGCAGTGTCCCTTTCACGGCCGCTATGACATGGTTTGATTTGATCGTTTTGAGAACCGTAATGTTATAGCCCCACTGTAATGTTAGCCGACTTGTCTTCATCTGCAATTATCAGACCACTGCTCGCTCCCAATATACGACACTCGACACTGGTGTTCGTGTCGCGTGTAATATGATGACTTCAAAAACATGGTTCGCAAAAAATCTATTGTGTTAAGGAATATCTGTTTTAGGTTATGAGTCCTTTTATTTATTCAAAACGATGCACAATCATTCCGTGATTAGTAAACTAATAATCTTAAAGTATAGGTGTGACCAAATTCGACTCGTATTATTTTAAATTTTATTACGTTATGACGATCGTGGGAGCATTCCAACTATTCCAAGGTAAAGACCAAAGTGGAACATTTGGCAAAAATCGATACAGGTCCGACCTCGGCAGCGCCCAGCGGCGCACTGAAGCTCGTAGCGCCGTGCATTTGTATTTATACAAATTGTGTTTTTTCTTAAATTTTGCCTGGTATAAAAAAACGTTACAAACAACAGATTTTCATCTCATCAAGCTCTTCTATTTATAATAACCTACATTTTGATATATATTTTGTATGAATAACTGTTTTAGTTTAGACACACTACTCTGTGAAAAGACAGGAAAGGGGTATGTTTGTGATTTTTTTCTATCGAGCGAAGTTTGTCCAATCGTGTTTCGGGAGCCAACAGTCCCTAAATAGATACCCCAAGATTGATATATATTTTTTTCAGGCCTTTAATTTCAGTAGTTAGTGCCGTAGCCTTCATCGAAAAACTTAAAAACGTCCCAACACCTCGCCTTAAGTTCGGTCAAAGTCTGCGCGAACGAAATTTTTGTACTATTTTTCGCCCAAAAATCTGACATTAACGGGACTTGAGCGCTACTAAAAATCGTCGCGACTCCGGTTCCTATCGCTAGCCCATGCTGAAGAGCCTATCCACATGCCTCACCCCTTGCATAGATTACGTTTTCAATTCTTGAGGTGTAGACAGTAAATTCCTTATTATTGCACAGGTTTCATAAAGGCGAGCGTGAATACTCGTGCGACGTGTGCGCGCGCGCATTCACTCACGTGTCGCATCTCAAGCGCCACGTGCGCACCGTCGACTGCACCAAACTGTGAGTTAATTAATAATAATTAGTTGTATGTAGAGGGCCTCGTAGTCCAGTTGCTAGTACACGTTGAAAACGGTCGTACAAGTTATGCAACGTTGGACGAGGTCAGGACTTGGATGGGTGACCGCTAGTGACACTTTCATCTGTGCCCCTCCGTGCCTCGGAAAGCACGTTAAGCAATTGGTCCCGGTTGTTGTCGCTCGGCATCAGTCGTTAAGCCACATCAGAGGCATACGGGCGGCCTGGATAACTCTTGACAATAGGTTTGGTCACTAAACCACACAAGAAAAGAAAGTACCTAACCAGTAAACGTAGTGTGGAACGCCCCCGACCAGATGGAGGGATGTCCTTCGCAAGAAGTTTGGAGAGACATCAACCTCGGTTGTCGGTTCTACGACAGATGTGACCAGCACACTGCCACTTCAGTTTGCTGATTGTACAGGGTGGCCCTGAATTTGATTTACTAAAAAACCTTACCAATTTAATATTTATCATGAGTTTCAATTTGTCGAATGAATTCAAGGACACCCGGTATAAGCAATGTCAACCACTTTTGTTCTCTGACGGATATAGTGATTTTTTATTCTATACTCCAGAGAAATTCCAAGCAGAGCCTTTTCTAAAACTTTTCGTCAGTATGTCTGACGTCATGCGTCTATTATGTATTATACGTCATGCGTCTATAACACTTTATTGTGTTATTAATACTTAATAACTCCAATTCGCTACATTTTCTCTACTTGTTTCATATAAAACCATCTATATACGTTTAGACAAAACAATAAGATTAAAAAAAATATGCTTCCCAGTTTGTACGAATTTTGAATGCCCTATTTTATATTTTACTTGTAGCGCATCATTCATTCATTAATTCATTTCTTGTTACAGAGTGCGCAAAGAGAGTTGATGTTGAAAAGAGTCGCCTCTCGTCGAGTTTATGGGGACTACCTCGCTAGTTTATTTGGGTGGATTAAGGCGTGTCGGACACTAAACTTAATCGAAATAAAATGTCCTGCTCACTCTTACACAGTCTTGTATGAGTGACCGTAAGTTTCGTTTAGATTTAGGATCTACGAGAGAATCGCACCTACTGTGATAGTATGTTGCTTTTATATAGCTATTTATGTAAATTGCAATAAAATATATTCTCTTGATGAACTGTTTTTATATATATAAAAAATATATATATAAAAATTATATATAGATAATATTTAAAAAAATACTATGTGCGGTCAAACTATATTTATTTATTCATTATCAAGTATAACATTACAGTTATATTACATATTCACTACACATTTCATTTCGTCATTAATTAATTGATGTAATTTTTTAATTATAATATTTCTATGTACTCTGTGTCTATTATGACCGCGCATATCTTGAGATTTCCTCAAAAACTTATTTGTAAAAGAATTTCAATCAGGCTAGTTGATAAAACCTCAATCTTATTACAAGGCCCCTATAAGTATGCTTTTCTGTGTTCGAATACACCACACATTTATGTCAGAAAGCACTTGGTTTTTGTAATAATGGATCCATCTATAAATAGAATACTGTAACGTATCTCATACATATTCACGAAGAATAAAACAATTAGTAACAACCAAGATCATATATATTTTTCTCCAATAAAAAAATACACATTCACATTTGATTCATGATTAACTAAAATCCTCCTTAGTTATAACAACACCATCTTAACGCAATATTGTACAGTAACATATTCCCTTCAGGGCGATTTGGTCCGCTTCCTAAATTGTCCATTTCCAAACTTGACCACTTCCTAACATGTTCACTTCTTAAATTGTCAATTTCCAAAGCCGCCACTTCCTAATTTGTCCATTTTCAAAGTTGACCACTTCCTAACTCGTCTACATCCTAACTTGACTATTTCCACGCGGATATATTTTTTATTAGAGAATGAAATCTCTCCAGACGAGTAAGGAGGTTTAGCCATATTTTATATAAATTACTGGCCACTTATAAAGCCACTTGAGATTCTATTTTCAAATGTGATTTACGTCAGTGACTAATTGTCAATTCACAATCAAGCCCTTCAGACGCCTAGGGCAACTTATGAGGGCTCTTTTTTTCTGCACATAAAAGTAAATTTATTAAAACGACTCGCTTAAAATGAATCCTTTTCAATTAGCTAAAAACCAAAGGGGCAACAATGTATTAATAGTTAGAAACAAACATACGTTTACGTTAAGCAAGAAAAACCGCAATGGAACTACACGGTGGAGATGTACAGATAGGTATAATTGTTCTGAGACAGTAACCTTAGATGTGAGTAAAACCAAAATGAAGGAAAATAAGAAGCATTTATGTAAAGCCAATACTTTGAAGGTTAAAGTGCGACAGATTATAAACGACACAAAACAAGAGGTTTGCAAAAATTTAATTCCAGTGCAGCAAATATATGAAGACTATGTCGAGTCACTTGAAAGTCGTAGTATATCCGCAGTAGATATTCCATCGTTTTCGTCAGTCAAGAGTACGTTATATAAAGCAAGAAAGGATTACTTAGGTGTTGACAGATTAATTTTTGAAAGGGTAGAAGATGTAACGGTTCCAGAAGGTATTTCGGAAACTTTGCATATTGTTGAAGATGGCGACAAAGACAAAATTATAATTATGTGTTCTTACATTACAAAAGATCTCATAAAACAAGAAAAATATACCTCATATAGTGGTGATGGAACCTTTAGATCCGCCCCAAAACCATTCTACCAATTGTATATACTACATTTGGACTATTACTCTGACGGTAACAGCGTACATATATTTCCCGTCATCTTCGCGTTGTTACCGAATAAGACTGAACGTACATATAAACGCCTCTTCCGAATAATAAAGGAGCAGTTGGGAGTTAACATATGTTCATTTAAATGTGATTACGAAACTGCTCAGATAAATGCGGTACAGAGTATCTTTCCGGAAGCTGAGGTAAAAGGGTGTTACCAACATTTCAACAAAGCCATTTGGAAAAGAGCAAAGTTATGTAAACTAACAAGCACAAAGGAAGGTAGAACTATTGCTAGGGTGTCCCTTCATTTGATAAAAAACATATTACAAACCATTCATTTCACAAACAACGTTTGGCAAAATCATGATTCATAAGTTCATCTTTGTACAAAGTAATGGTTCTATAAATAATTCATTTGACAAAACAATTACGAGACAAAGTTTCTTTCTTCAAAACATCACTTAACAAACTATTCACTTATTATATACGTTAATAGATAAAACAACGCAAGGCATAAAAACCTTTGACAAAATGCATTGTTTGGTAATTGTAATTTGTTTTTTATCAAATGAAGGGATACCCCGACAACTCTCTAACCAGATCCGACTCGGATGTTTAGGTTCAGAAGGCCCTGGCTTGGAGCGAAGCGCAGCTTGGTTATTATATTACTATGATGTTAGGTTTTTTTTTTGTATTCAAAAAGCAAGTTCATTTATACATATAAAATACCCACTTATTTACCCAATATTTTGTCTAATGGCGACCTTGCAAAAGGAATACTTTGGTCATTTAATCAATTGCAAAATGACGGTTTAGCATTCACATCATTTGCTATGTTAAATATTTATAAAATGGATTTTTGTCAAATGATCACTTTTAAAACGATCACTTTAGTAAATGATAAGTTTGTCAAATGATTACTTTTTCAAAAATAATTTGTAAAATGATCATTTGTCATACGTTTTTTGTCAAACATTAGTGAACCCTATTGCTAGATTGTGTTCTCATTTTGCATTACTTCCTGCTGAATTTATGACAGAAGCATGGCAAGCCATTGTTACTATGGCTCTCAATACAGTGGAATGGCAAAATTTCAGAAAATACTTTACTGAGCAATGGTTTAACAAGGAGCATGTCATACTGAGCTGCGCCAGAGACAAGCACAGAACGACGAACTCCGCTGAAGGATATCATCGACGTCTTAATTCTAAATTAAGAGGCACACCAAACATTTTTTTTATCTTTAACCTTTTGAAAAAAGAGATTCGTCATTTCGATCTCAAAATTATGAAGAGCGTTTTCTACAAACTTGGAAAAAACAGAAGAAACAAGGATATATATTTTGATATAAAATTTGCACAGCTCTTGAAGCAGCTAGAAAATCACAGGAAGTCTCCTGTTAATTTTTAAAAAAAGATTATATATTTAAGAATTTGAGTTAATCATAATCATAAATGATTAAAAAAAATATCCCTTCAAGGCGACTTCATAATCGAATACGTAAGTGTCCAACGCGGCTATCACTAAGTTTTCTATGAAGTTAATTAAAATATTTGTTAAAGTTAAGTAAAACATTTGTTATTTTCAATAAAATTAAGTAAAAATATTTGTTAGTTTCAATAAAGTGAAGTATAAATGTTTTTCGTTTTTTTCCATTAGCAATATGAAAGGATGATTATTTTTGTTAGCGAGAGGTTAAGAAGTGGTCAGCACCGGAGGGATCTATGCATAAACTAAACAAGTTAGGAAGATGATAAATAGGAAATGGACAAATGAGGAATGGACCCTTTAGGAAGTGGACGAATTAGGATTTGAAAGATGACTATTTATGAAAAGGACGTTATAGGAAGTGGTCAACTTTGGAAATAGACAAGTCAGGAAGTGGACCAAACCGCCCTGAAGGACATATTCGTCATGTATGTGGTCCATTCGTTTTCATTGTGACAAGTGGACGCGATACATTACTATAATATTTTCGTTAGTTTTTAATCGTTTTTAATAAACGATAAAGAAACGCAGTAATCCATGTGTCAGAGTGAAAACGACGAAAGTACCCTCTCACTGTTAGCTATAAACTTGACTTAAAGTTATTCTACGGTAGCCATGCATAGTATCTAACTTGACGCTTTTTTAACAAAGTGTGACGAAACATCATTTATGTAAGACCCAGTAGTCAAAAGGCCATGAACTGTTATAAATAAACATGGTTTGGGAAGCGAGGTACAACTAGATTTATAGCTAACAGCACCTGATCGCACTAACCTAAGGCCTCTCACTCTTACGACTGTAAAACGTCTAGGACACGTATTCATTTAAAGCTACGCTACTCCGAGGCATTCTGTCCCTTTCTGCTTTTAACGTTTTTAACGAAGTGTGAAAGGGACAACAACAGTGGCTTAACTAGGTTTATGGGCAACAGTATAACAATTTTACAAGAGCGAGTCCCACGCTAATCTTTCTATGAATCAAGGCCTAAGTATAAAACCGTTGTAAATACGCTACGTTTCGTACTTCGTTAAATTTCCTCCGCCTCCTTGATGGTCATGTTCTGCATGAACGACTCGAGGCTGTTCGGGCTGTTGACTAGACTCTCGTACGTGTGGTGGTTGTTGCCGAGCTGTGGGCAACAAATATAATTAAACAGAATTCAACACTTGAGCTGTAAACGCTATCATTGTATTGTTTTATCTCACTCCTGCACTCACTCACAGGACCTGGATTGGATGACCGCTAGTGACGTTTTCATCTAAACTTCTCCGTGCCTCGGAAATCACGTTAAGCAGTTGGTTTAAAAGATGTGTTGCTGAGAGTTTTTTGCCACTTTTTCTCCTCAGCGTTGGCACCTTTTCCTTGCAAAGTGGTGTAAATGTAAATTCAAAAAATATATTGACGTGCAAAAATGTACTCAACGTGCTTACTTGCAATAAAGAAATTTGACTTTGGTTCCGGTTGTTGTCGCTCTGCAGTAGTCGTTAGGCCACATCAGAGACATACGGGCGGTCTAAATAACTTTGACAATAGGTTTGGTCACTAAACCACACGAGAAAAGAGCAAGATTCTTTTTCCAAATTTCTTTCTATAAGCAATATTTCATGACTAGGTAGTACAGAGTGTTCCTTACAAAGTTGCGCACCCACTTGGACAAGTGCTCTGTGTAGTATTGCTTGGTGAATCGCGCGTCGACCAGCAGCACCGCGCCCCAGTCGTTGCGGTGACGCACGCAACGACCCACGGCTTGGTTCAACGCCCTGAGAACAATACAGTCAATACACAAACACTGCATGTAATGCTGGCACTTCACTTGGCCATTCGTATTCGCTATTGGATGTTTGTCGTATTTGTCAAATACTTGATGTACAGTCGAAGACAGAGATAAGTATACAGGGGGCCTCAATAAGGTTGAGATTTTCTCAAAAACTACTGGACCGAATTTAATAATTCTTTTACAGTTTTCACTTTTATCTATCAAACAGTGAAATAATTTTTGCAATAGGTCAAGTAGTTTTTGAGAAAATCTCAACCTTAAAAACTCTCCTGTACACCTTTCTCTGTGTTCCACCGTACATACAAATAACACGAATATTTTGTCAAGAATACCAACCTCACGTGGCAATTATGACAAATACGCAAATACGAATAGCCAAGTGAAGTGCCACCATCATAGGGCAATATGTTGTACAACATGTCGCATGTTGAACGGCAACGAGGAGCTTGCGGTGTTGTCTTATTGGTCATGTTGCGCCACAACTGCCAACGTCGCGCGGTGTTGTGCAACGTTTCCGTTCTTGTTGAGTCGTCAAGTGTTGCCTTGTGGATACTTTATTTAGTTGGTTGCAAAATTATTTGATAATTTTTATTTATTAGAATAGACATTAGTGCTCAGTGGTTATTTTGTATTTAATATCACGTTAAATTAATCAGAAAATGTTCGCGTATGACAGTATGGTGAATTTATTGGATAATTTCAGCAAGATCTGTAGTTTCAAGCTTTTATCAAGACTCCCGCTACAAGCTCGGGAGTGAACGTGAATGTCGAGCTGCTTCGTCCAGAGTGACGACGCTACGGCGTCTCCTCTGGATGAAGACATGAAGACTATTATATATTGAATTTTCTGTAACATGACATTGGCAAGTGACGCACTGTCGAGTCCATTAATAAAATAAATAATAAGACTGCTTTATATCAACGAGCTCTTTCGTTGTAAGGGAAGGTCTGTGCCCGAGCAGTGGGGCAATATAAATAGACTGATGAACTGATCCCCCCGCGGTACCTACCTGTAAGCCTGTACGCGCAGCCACTCGCCACTGGACAGCAGCCGCCGCTCGTGCGCGTACTTGTCGTTGAACTTCATCTTCTCCTTCACGGCCATGTCGAATGTGTTCGGATACGGTACGCCTATCTGAAAAGGTAATCGAGACGTCAAATGAATTGTTAAAGGGGTCACCAAACACGCCAACATAGACATACGTACTGTGATGACTGCCCTGGCCTGCTGGTCCTTGAAGTCCATTCCCTCAGACACCTTCCCGCGGTACACGGCGAACAGAAGGGCGCCCTTGTTGGTACACACGTACTTATAGTAATCCTGCAACACATAACACAACAGGAAACTAGTATCCTGACTTTTTATTTTCTAAGATCGAGATGCATAAACACTTTTGAGCGCAAGCGACAGTTAGCTCTTACAGATGTCAAATTCCGTAGAGGTTCACAGCTGTAATAGGACGAGCTCACGATAAATCCTGCCGAAAACTGTCTATAAATCACGGATTTAGACCCGCTTGCAATAAAAGACAACTCGAGAGTGAACGACTAACTCGTGAAAACTCCATAATTTTTCTTATTTAACCCTGGGTCAAGCGCTAAACCTCTGTATCGCAAATCACCAGTCGCAAAAATAACTGCTCCTATTATTGTAATAAGCATATTGTCATTGCAATAAAAACAGACGCACAAACAGACGAAAAAAGAAGTGATTCTATAACGGTTCCTTTTAGGTACAGAACCTGAAACTGAAAATATCGATACTTCGACATAATTGCGCAGCTACAATGCTACATACACCAGCCTTTGGTCTTGTGTTGGCTTATTCATTATATTACTTGTATTAATGCTGATAAAATAATATTAGATCGTGTACTCACTTCCATGATATCATTGTGGTCTCGAACATTTCTACTCTCCATGAAGACATGTTTCAAGTCGTTTAGTTTCCTCCAAAGGCCAGATTCCTGCCATCTGAAATACAGTAATAGAACGATATGGTCAGAAGTTGCGCAGAGGTGGATGGTTCGTTTTCGTAGACGATAATCTATAGGTAGACCCATAAAAAAAGTCACATGGACTGAGATCGGGCTGGCCAAGGGATGTCACGAAACCGAGAGATAATTTTTCATGGGAACAATTCCCTTGGAGGCTCGTGCAGTATGTGCAGTGGCGCCATCTTGTTGAAACCAGGTGTATATGTTAGAGAAAGAACGGTAGCGACACTTCGCTACCGTTCTTTTTAGAGTAGCACTCTACTCTAAAAAAACTGTTGATCATTTCACAATATCTGTTTGAATTTACAGTCACGGCCTGACTACGAGAATTTTTGATTTTGCAAAAACTGAATCACGCCCTCGATGTTTTCTACAGTAGATACAGATGGAACTATGGTGACGCTAGAAGCTCTAGATCTTGTTATCTAATAGCGTATTAAAGATTTTAAATGCGCATCACTATTGTATCGCTTGCAAAATTTACGCTGCGCCGTCACAACACAAGTGAAAACCAGCATGTTAAGTACGCTCCAATAATCAAAAAAGTGTTTTTAAGGCGATCCTCGCCTGACCAACGCACCCTGGCAAGAAAAAAACTTTTCTAAAAGCAAATGACAACGCCAGATTCTGCCCCACCATCAACCGCAAGTTGTACAAGATAACGAATAAAAGTATCTTTGTTTTTTATTAAAATTATTGGTTTAAAATAAAGTTTTGTACAAGTTGCGACTAGAAAAAAACAGCTTAATTAAGAATTCAGAAAATAGTAAGAAATCGAAGCGATTTAGTCATTGTTTTTGTTATTCTTCTATAGGAGTTGCGAGAGTAGTAGAAAATGATACTGAATATGATTATGCAATATAAAACCTGTAATAAGTCCCCAACAAAATGATAGGTACAGCTTAAATGGTCACGTAGTTTTGTAGGTGGGGCAAAGCTGCATTAAAATGTGGCAATGTCTTTTACGCTACGCCGTTACAAGTGAAAACCAGCATGTTAAGTACGCTCCAATAATAAAAACACGATCCTCGCCTGACCAACGCACCTTGACAAGAAAAAAACTTTTTCAAAAGCAAATTTTGCCACCGGACACCTGTACAACTCACCGTTTGTGAAGCTTATTCATGAGCATATAGGATGGCAGGAAGCAGAGCACTCCGTTGGGCGTGACCTGGCACACCCACAGCACCGCCTGCCCGACGCCGTCCTGCACGTCGGGCTGGTCCGTGCCCTTGCTGTTGCACTCCAGCGGACGGCCGTTGGGGCAAGTCGTCAATGTGCCTATCCATACCTATAAGTTCATGTCGGAATGTAATTATGGAAATTTGTAGTTAGTACCGTCATCAGTACCTACTCAGTTATATATCAGCACAAAAATCAGTTATTAAAAGATGTAATTCTTGATTTTACTCGTAAACTGTTGAGAGCTTTAGTTATACCCGTAGTTCCATTGATTTGACCGGTTAACGGGACCATCGGTATTTTTAAACCTTTGGTCCCATTATTACAGGTTCAACACACGTTGGTTAACGACCCGTGGTCTCGTTATGAACCTGTAAAAATGGGATTACCTTTGAATTTTCTTTGCTCCATAAGATACACAATGTATTTACATTAAACATATGATAATCTAATAATAATCATTTAAATAAGTTGACTAAGTATATTAATAATTAAATTAGGCTAGTGATGTATAATACAATAATATAATACGAATTGCACAGCGCATTGGTTAAGGGCCTTCATAGAGCCAACTAGCGCCGCCAATCTTAAAAAAATAATATCTTCCAATATAATCAATTTTATTAAAAAAGCTAGTTACGAAATGTTTATTACGATAAATACTATTTTTTAAATTCTTATTTATAACGTGACTCAATGTCGGTAAGTTTTAGTTCGCATAATTGCGAAAAAGCCGTTTTTGGCACATTTGTGAACTACAACTTAGCTTGTCGCAATTATGCCATGTAATGTATATTGAAAAATAGTATTTATCGTAATAAACATTACAAAATGTTTATTACGATTTACAAAAATAGCTTTTTTTAATAAAATTGATTATATTGGAAGATATTATTTTTTTAAGATTGGCGGCGCTAGTTGGCTCTATGAAGGCTCTGTAATGCTGTGACAATATTGTTTAAATAAATAAATAAATGATTCTGATTCTTTAACGGCACTCGGACGGAACTAACCGTATCGCTTGAGAACAAAGGAACCGGCATACATATACTCGAAAAGCACCCTTCTGCCAAAAGTTGGTTAAAAAGTAACTCACCCTGTCCCTTGGTATGACATGGTTAGGACTGATCTGCAGCGGGAACTCCGTGGCCAGCTCCGAGTGGAGGCTGACGAGCGGAGTGAGGGTGCCCGACGCTAGGAGGATGCTCCTGGCTGTCTTCAAACCCTCGAATATTACAGCTGGGTTCATGCACATCATTCGGAGCGAAAGCGTCTCTTTTTCTACCCACTGCAGTGAAGATCACAGTACAAATATTAGTTTGAGAAAATCTTTTGCCACGACCGGGATTTCAACCAAGGACATAGCTATTATTAGAGTAATAATTTTTTTATAGGTTTAAATTGACATATAAGTATTATATGTGAAAGGTGGCAATAAATAAATCTTTATCTATTCCGTGGCACGCTAGCGGTATTTCTGTTAGAACATAGCGTACCACAGAAGGTTCAAATCACGTTCGTTAAAAAAAATTAAGATAAATAAAATAGGATACAAACCTCGTCTTGCGATTGTGACTAAGCAGCATTAGATAAGAAAATTAAAAATTTATTAATATCGAAAAGAAGGTACGTCATCAGAAGTTTGTGTCAGTAAAGAAATGATGATAAAGGTACGATTCGGAAACGGGTGGCAGACTGTAAAACCGCAGTTGCAAACATGCAACAGCAAACAAGTTTTGTAAGCAGTCTACGGTTTACGGTTGCGGTCGGCCACCCGTCTCGGAATCAAACCTTAAGGCTTTGCTAATAACCCGTAGCGATAAACGCGACTTAGGTGGTGGTAACCACAACAACAATGACAAGTTAGGCAGTGGTAAACCATTGCAGCAGTATTATAGCTAGAAAACACAATTATTTGATTGTCAATCACCTGATTGAACTGCGAGTTCCTCCAGCCCTTGGCCTCGGAGAGACTGTCCGAGCTGCCGTAGACGGTGCGGATCAGCGCCGGACGGAAGTCGTCGCGGTATTTACCAGCATTACGGAATAGGTATCCTGTAATATGAAGTATTTAGTTAAGTTATCCATTAACAAAAGCAACCAATGCCTTGAGCTATGCACTAAAACTCAAGTGGAAATGGGCAGGCCATATTGCGAGACTAACAGACAAAAGATGGACCGCAAAAACAACAATATGGCCAGGCCCACAGGGCAAAAGAGGCAGAGGAAGACCACTGACACGCTGGGAGGATGAGATCCAAAAAATAGCCGGCCCAAACTGGACACAAACAGCACAAGACAGAGACAAATGGGCATCTTTGGAGGAGGCCTTTACCCATCCCGGGGTTCTTGCATTACAAGACACATAACAAAACTAACAAATACTTAATTTTAAGACAAACTAACCAAACTAACAGTTGCACAATCACATTAGCATGTACGTTATGCAAGAAATAAAAGGCTTTTTTTATTTTTATTTTATTTTATTTATATCCATTAACAGTAGTAGTATTACAGTTATAATACTCAGTCATTATTTCATTATTATTTTAATTAGGCACATTATTCCATAACAAATATAATCTTTAAAAAGTAATCATCAGTCTCTCAATAAACACACAAAGATTGCTATATATTTTGTTAGATGTTTAATTTTAGTAGTTACTGCCGTAGCCCTGATAGAATAGAACTTAATAAACTGAGTTTGTACTCACCTAGCACGATGTTGAGTGACTCTATGAGAGTTCCTGTAGCCTGCGTCACGCCGTATAGTGTGGCCGGGTCTTCGCGCAGCCGACGGCAGAATATCTCAGCGCTCTCGCTGAACTCTGAATACAACAGTCGCAGTATTTAGGGAACTAACGTCAAAGTCAAATCTCTTTATTGCAGGTAAGCACGTTGTGTACATTTTTGCACGTAAGCATTTTTTTGAATTTACATTTACACCACTTTGCAAGGAAAATGTGCCGAGAAACGCAAGGAAGATGTGTTATACGTAATAACTATATCATTACATGTAAACACTAACATAGTTCTAAGTAAACCAAAGCCCAAATCAAGTGTCTTATTTTGTAAACAAAAACTACCCTACTAACATTTGAAGCTGTTCTGTGATTATTTCTTAGTTACTTTCACATTATTAGATCGGATTGCTTTATTTTCACAATGATAAACAGGTTCGATCAATCAGTTCCTTCAGTGTTACATCACAGCAGGTAATTAGACGATCATATTTGTTTGCAAAACAAGACACTTGATTTGGGCTGCGGTATACTTACCAATATTTATGGTCTTTGTGACTGCAATAAATCGTTTGAATTTGAATTAAGGGCCTTACACGTATCTACCAATATAATCAATTTCAATAAAAAAAGCTGTGTACAAAATCTTTATTACAATAAATACTATTTTTTAAATGCTTATTTATAACGTGATTCCATTTAGGTAAATTATAGTTCGCATAATTGCGAAAAACTGCCGTTTTTGGCATATTTGTGAACTACTACTTAGCTTGTCGCAATTATGCCATGTATTGTATATTGAAAAATAGTATTTATCCTAATAAAGATTTTGTACATAGATTTTTTAAATAAAATTGATTAATTGGGAAGATATTATACTGTTGATTGGTGGCGCTAGTTAGCTCATGTAAGGCCTTTAAGCTCCGCTCTGCTAGTGGAAACGCAGTCTAAATTCCCTATCCGCGATCGTAAGCCATTATCTTACCATTGTACTGCTGTTCGCCAATGTTGTGGTTGTTGAGTGTCTCGATGAAGTGTTCCATCTGCCACGTGTGCACCGCCTCGTTGAAGTTCAGCGGCTTGCTGCTCACCAGCGGCACCTGATTGCCGAACCTGCGCACCACATACAATGTATTACGTGGCTGTATGCGTTAGATTTACTTTGCCTTTTTTTCTTACCGGAAATATGTCAGAGCTACGGTACTTCCGCAATGCCTAATATTACACAAAACATTTTTTCTCGGAATTTCTCTAGATAAAATTTTGAAAAAATTCCACGTACAGATACCGGTCGCGTCATGTAAAAAGAACGCTGGCGGTCAAGCTGCGCATTAGGCGATTTATCGATCTATTTGATGGTATGAGGTGCGAGCGGCGAAGGGCGGGTCACGCGCTGCATGCTTGCCGTTGCGCTATTGGTTCGCCAGTCGACCTTTGCTTTACCCATGCGCAAACACACCCCCTCCCACTATCTTCCAGCGTTCTTTTTACATGACGCGGCCTGTAACAGTAGATCAAGTGTAACACTTTGGACTTTGGACCGTTCTTATTATCTGCGTCATAAGAGTTGAATTCGTACTGCAAGTGTTACCATTGATCTGCTGTTGTGCTGCTATTCAGAAAGACAAAATCTTGAAGTTGAATTTTTCTTTTAGGATGTTAATAGTTCAACTCGTATATACCCCATTGGTTGCCTGTCATCTGAACATATCCGACAGGGAAGAATGTTGTGTACTGACCAGTCGTCCCAGCTCCTGAGTGTCCGCAGCAAGTGGTCGAGGTATCCCAGCACGTCGTGGTTCGCGAATCGATACCCGGTAACCACCTCCAACTCCTGGCAAGTTACACGAGCATGAATGATTAAGTTTTGATTGTTATAATAAGGATTAATATATATACAGGTTGTCTTTGAATTCATTCGACAAATTGAAAGTGGGGGATGATAAATATTGATTTGGTATGGTTTTTTAGTAAATCAAAACTGCAAAAAAAATTTAACTATGTACGTCACAAATGACACAATGACCTTAGAAATGACCATTAGGTCAAATTCCAGTGAAATAAATTTTTGCAAAAAATTTAAAATACCTTAAAATAGAAAAAAGAACTCCAAAGCACAGTAACGATGCACATTAAATTAATAAAAATTTAGATAATTGAAGTTATTGTAAATATTTTTTTTTATTTTCCCCCAAATTGTCTAATTTACTTAAACGCTGTGCAGAATTAAGGTATGTCATAAGCCTAACCATTTGTCGAATGAATTCAAGGCCGTCCTGTAGTTACCTAGTTAAAATATGTCGGAAAGAATGATATTCTGGGGCGCTAGACTACATAAGTATGTGTTATAATACATAAGTAGGTTGCTTATCTATATAGTCTAATCTTTATTTGCGATTACCTATTTTATGTGCGATTACCTATTATTGGCTGCGTAGAAAATATGTTCTGTAACAACTTTTGACCATGCTGCACAGCTGTTGGTAATCCAAACTTGTAAAAAAAAAATAGCTATTGTTCATTGGGCAATGAGCTAATAAACAAATAAAATCATCACACTTTCGCATTTCTAATACGAATAAGTAGTTCATGTAGAATAGAACAACAGGAGCCACTTCCGCCAAGAAGAAAACCCCGGGTTAAGTGCTTAACCCCGTTCAAAACTGAAAAAAATCATGCACTAAAGATAACCTCGTGTCAAATTCTAGTTAACCCTTGTCAAACAATAGATTATCCAGTGTTAGTTATGCCACCACCAAAGTTCGGGTTAAATAAAGAACTGTATCAGTTAACACACGGCTCAAACATTATTTCACCCAAACTTTGATTCAAGCGACCCTAATTAGCTGACCTTGATGGATGCCTGCATGGTGTCCCTGGTGAAGGTGAACGTGGCCGCCTCGCGGCAGATGTCCTCAATGTTGTGCCCCTCGTCTATGATCACGATGTTGTCGTGAAGGTCGATTTGCATCTGCACAGCGAAAACAATGTATAATAGGCTAGTTGACAAGTATCGAAAATTAAATGTTTTTTCACATTGATCTCCTATAAACAACTAGATACACAGTCTGGCTTCTAAAAATGTCCGAGCGCAAAGAAGGTCCAAACGGATGAATGGACCCTCATTTGCTTTATTGGACATTGTTTGGACGTTAACAATGGACCCTTATTTGGACGTTTTTTAAATTGTTTTAGTAAGACCTTTGTGTATCGAGTTGTTTATAGATCAATGGTTTTTCATTATTATTACAAAATAGACACAAATTCATGGTCAACTGTGAAATCAAAATTGAAAATAGTTTAAAAATTAAGTAACTACAGGCATTTAGAAAAGTTGTGTTAGAAAGAGACAGAAACAGTACACGACGTATTGTACCGCTACCACGGTATGACGTCATACCTTGGTAGCGCCATACAAACTTCATACTAAAGACCGTTTTGCTAAAAAGAGATGGAGCATCCCCCCACCACTTGACCTAATCGCTTAATATCTTCGGTATTAATTGAGATATCGCAAAACTGATTTCACTGTTCTCTTCAGCAGGAGCAGGTAAAAAAAATGAGTCAAATAGCCTATTGTACGGAATCACAACAACAAGTTGGACTAATCGTATAACAATATATAAAAGTACAACAAACAACAAGATAAGTTTTTTTTAACTTTTACTTAAATTGTAAACAATGACTCGAACTTTTGTTGTTGTTATTCTTACACCCTGGAATGACAACATCAAAGTTCGTGTAATTGAATGTATACAATATACGACTACAATGGACAGCTTGTCAAAGGTTACGGCATGTTTGATGTGTTGCCAACTTTTCTTACGCGTGAAACAACAACAAGGGTTAGGAAAGAATGAAATTCGTTTAGGGATTCGGGAGGATTGTGCGTAGGTTTAGGTTAGGTTATCTTCGTATATATGTATTTATAAGAATTAAGACATTCTATTCACATCAGACCAGACTGTATGCCCTAGTTGGCCTTGCCTTTCCCTTTGGGATTTTTATTATTATTAATAATAATGAAATGACAACAACAAATAGCTACTGCGACTCCCCTGTAGGAAGATAGAAAGACTATTGAATATATTGAATTTTCTGTAACATGACAATGGCAAATGACGAACTGTCGAGTCCATTAATAAAATAAAAAATAATAAACAATCGGCATATTTGTTGTTGGTATTCCATTACAATTACATTATAGAACAACAACACCTACCATGTATAGTCGAAAATAGAGAAAATAATATCGGGGGCTTTAATAAGGTTGAGACTTTATCAAGAATTATTATCTATAATAATCCACCTCTAGCTCTCCATCATATATCTCAATTTACACACCTATACAAAAAATTATACTATTATGGGAATAATTACATAACACAAACTCCTATCATGTACCTGCACTACAGGGATAACCAATTAACTACGAAGGATCAATTATGCGAGGTAACGGATATTTCGCGCAAATCAAACACAAAGTATTCAACTCATGGTATTCTTATTGTTAAAAATGATTGGAATTAATAACATAAATGACGATATAGATGCGTTGAATACCGTTACCTCGCACGTCTGTGCTCCTGAGGACTGTGTCCAACTAATAAACAGTCCGGATGGATCGGTAAAGATTTTGCATATGAATATACGAAGTGTAAAGAAAAATATTGATGAGTTAAAAACCCTAATTGCCAGAACGAAGTTAGCTTACGATGTCATAATTTTGACTGAATGCTGGCTAAGTGTTATACAGACAATTCCATCAATAAATGGATATAACTCCCATCGCACGGCCAATATTGTCAACCAAAATGATGGCGTGATCATCTATACTAAAGCCAATCTTCAGTGTTCTATTTATGAACCAGTATTTATAGCTGGTAGTTGCCTAGTATGTAAAATATCTAACAAATTGGCCATTGTTGCGATATACCGATCGCCATCATATAACCTAAATACCAGCCATGACAACTTTCTACTCAGTCTGGATAACGTTTATAAGGATCTCTCTAGCTATAAAAACATCGCCTTGCTCGGTGATATCAACATAGACATTAAAGAAAACAGCAGAAATAATCACTCAAATCTTTACTTGGACCTACATGCGTCACACGGATTATTCCCCACTCATACTGTCCCTACTAGATTCAATACATGTCTTGATCACGTATTATTAAAATCTGAAAAGAATTCAACTACCTTAGTCATCGAATCATTCATAACCGATCACCTGCCTCTTGTCTTGTGTGTCGATCTTGAAACCTCGGTAACAACAGCAAAACATACACACACCCATATTGAACACTCCGCAATCGCAAACGATATCAATGACACAGATTTTTCGAATGTTTTGGAATCTGACGATGCCAACATCGCCACCGATAGACTGATATCCATTATTTCCAATATTGTGGCACAACATACTCACACTAAAAATATACCTAGTAAAATTAGAAACATCAAACCATGGATAACTCCTGGGTTACTACGATGTATAAGAAACCGAGACAACATGCATCTAAAACTAAGAAAATCCCCAAATAATAACATTTTGAAAACAACATACACAAGATATCGTAATTACTGTAATCTATTACTACGCAAACTAAAGCGAGAATATGAGAAATCCGAATTTAATAAAGCTAAAAATAATCCGAAAGCCACATGGAAAGTAATCAAAGATATCACACACACACACAAGTTACGTGTTCCCGCATCTGATCTTCTGAAAATATCTGCAGACCCAATGGTGTCAGTAAACCAAGTAAACTCTTATTTCGCAAATATTGGCACGAACCTAGCTTCTAAAATACATACTCCAAATCAACAGGCGCAGTCCTTGCCTCCTATTCGAAACGCTTCTCATTTTCAACTTCAGAATTCCATGGTTATCCTAGAAGTCAATGATTGCGAAATAGAATCTATTATATTATCATTAAAAAGCGATTGTGCCGTGGGCTGGGACGGAATTTCATCAAATATGCTTAAATCATGTCGACAAAAGTTGGTCCCTCTCATTACACATATATGCAACCGCTCTATTTTGACTGGTGTGTTTCCTAGAGCTCTCAAAAAAGCCTTGGTACATCCGATTTATAAGAAGGGGGACAGAGACAGTCCAAATAATTACAGGCCTATCTCTGTGCTTACAGCGTTATCTAAGGTGCTAGAAAGAGTACTAAATAACTGTTTATCGAAGTTCTTGGATAAATATTCTATTATTGCCGATAACCAGTATGGCTTTAGATCACGCATCTCAACAGAAGACGCTGTTGCTGATCTGTCTGAGTGCGTGGCTAGGCAGTTGGATAACAAAAATAAATGTCTAGGTATTTTCCTTGATATCTCGAAAGCTTTCGATACCGTCTCTGTCCCCATCCTACTATCGAAAATGGAAGGTCTGGGAATCAGAGGCATAGCACTGGACATTTTCTCTGACTACCTAACAGACCGGAAGCAACATGTAAAAATAGAATCGTATGTTAGTGCCGAGGAATCCCTGACCTATGGAGTACCGCAGGGCAGCATATTGGGCCCGACTATGTTCCAAATTTACATTAATCAACTGTGCCAGCTACAATTACCTAATTGTAAAATTTTCACGTACGCAGACGACACCGCACTGATCATTCATGGTTCTAACTGGATAGACGTTCAGCTATCTGCTGAAAATGCCTTGCGGACAGTAATGAGCTGGTTGTCTATAAATTTATTAACCCTCAACGTAAACAAGACCACCTTTGTACCATTTGCTATACAATCCACTTCCTTACCTCCGCAATCATATGCCATCCAAGCCCATAAATGTGTTCCATCGTCCACTCCATGCACATGCATGACACTCTCTCGAGTTACCAACACAAAGTATCTAGGTGTTCAGATAGACAATTTGCTCAATTGGAGCTCCCAGATTGAATCACTTATTACTAGGGTTAGGCGTTTAATTTACATCTTCAAGGAACTTAGGCGTGCAGCGGATCGTGAAACCTTAAGAATAGTATATCTTGCCTTATGCCAATCTATCATCGGATATTGCATACCTATTTGGGGCGGAGCCTGTAAAACAACAATTCTACATCTCGAAAGAGCGCAAAGAGCAGTCTTAAAGGTTATGCTTAAAAAGCCGATAAGATATCCAACCACGCAACTGTATTCTGACACTAAAGTACTGAATGTTAGACAGCTCTTTATCCTCCGGTCAATTATCCGTAAGCACCCACAGGTCCCACTAAACAACAAAAATCGCAATTTTGCCTCGGTCTGTCCTGGTGTGAGGCATCGCACGACGTTCGCTAAGCGACATTTCTACGTCATAAGCTCACTGCTATACAATAAAATAAATATCAAGCTAAATATATATTTTTGCAATAGATTCGAAATTAAAAACAAACTCCAAAATTGGTTAATAAACTTAGATTACAGTAATACAGAAGAATTATTAACATACCTAAAGTAACAACACCACCAGTAATAACACACACCGCCCACACCCACACCACCCACACACCCTCTCTCTCTCTCTCTCTCACACACACACACACACACACACACACACACACTTCACCATATATATCTATACTTATAAATATATTTATATATAAATATGTATCCAAAAGTTTACGACACAAATATGTTACAATACCCACATCCACCCACCTACTTATAATATACGTTTATGATACTAAGTAATATTTACATTCCCACTTATTAAGCTGACACTGTTCCTCTTTCCAATCATTGTAAAAAAAGTCTAGTAATAACTAGCAATAAGTAAACACGGAAGGACACTGATTCCCGAAACACAGGTCACCCTAGTTCGGGAGTCAGGGTTATCTAAATCGTGCTAATTTTAATGCTGACTGTTATACTTGCAATATGTTACATTATTAAGCACATTGTAACCATTTATATTGTGAAAATAAATATTATTATTATATTATATTATATTAATTACTCTTACTAGTAGATAGTAGGGATGTTACGGAGCTTCGACTCCGATTCCGAAAACTTGGAACTTCAGATTGACATTACACCTCCGACTTCAACTTCGGCGCCGACAGTTTTAAATCGGAGGTTACTATCGGAGGATTCTTCTTTCAGAATCACTTAATTTGATTTAATTTACTACTGTTTAATATTGAAGATAATTTGATTATTTTAATTCGAACGCTTAGGTATGGTTTTTTTTTAAATTGAATTTGTTGAGGCAATCTAATATTTGTAATATTTTATTTTATTAGACCTGCCCTGAACACATCTCTCTTCTGCCTCCTATTCCGAAAAATCAAATTTAAAATCTCCAACGCCGTTCCGATAAAACCACCTCCGTCATCAAGACGTAAAAAACCCCAGTAGAGTACTTTTTGAGAAAATCTCAACCTTAATAACTATTCTATACACCTTTCTCTGTGTTAGACCTTACATAATATAGTAAGTATTTACTTACACTACTCCTAATGCCAGGTTCTATAAGGTAATTATAAGGGCAGAACACTATATGAGCTGTCTGCGCCATGGCCCTCGCGGCGTAGTAGGGGCAGGCCTTCAGCTCCTTGCCGGCCCCAACCAGGTCCTCCAAGTCGAAGGCTGGAGGCAGGCGTTCGTGTTTCAGCGCTTGGCGGTTGTCATAGAAAATACAGTTGGTCTCTTCTTTATTCTTTGGCGTATCATCTGGACGTCTGATTCTCTGAAAGGAGGAGTATTATGGAAGAATTGTAACTGTTTGGTATTTTTTATTAATGATATTTGTGTCGATGCCAGAGCGTGGCACGATATGTGTAATAGTCGCTAAGCTCTTAAGCATTCCGCTGGGGCGACGAGGTGCAGAAGGATGAGAAGGATCTGCGAGAGCTGCAGGCGCCCGACTGGCGCCAGATAGCGCAGGACAGGCTGCAGGGGCGCTCTGCGGTGTCGGAGGCCAAGATCCACTTTGGGTCACTGAGCCAGCGGAGTAAGTGGGCTCTTAAGCTATGTAGCATGTTAGAGTTAGTGAAAGTTACGTTTAGGTTTAGGATTAAACTTGACAGAATCATACTTTAAGGCTCTACAACCCTTCATAACGGTTGCGAACGACTCATAATAAATGCCTGCCAGGGTCATGTTGACTTCACAAAATTGCCCAAAAATTAAAGAAGATATCTGACGGTCCCGTTGTCATCGAAATTGTTCAACGCATCCTCATCAAATCTGTACAAAATCCCGCTCAATTCTATAAATCCTACCTTAATACATCCTCTGCACATGTCATTCTTCGTTCCCCACATCTGCTTATCAAACTCCCTGACGCAGCTGTACTCTCTGCTCGACAGTATCGTCATGAGGGAGTCGCCGCAGTACCACGTCCTACTGAACTCCTTGACGACCTGTTGGATCTGCTTGTGCGTCCGCGCGCCGTAGTAGATGGTCGGCATACTGCAACCAACAATCATCGAGGTCCTGACGTGAAGGTTCTCCACGAGGGCGTATAGTTTTCTGGAACCAACCACCGAAATTTACCCGCCACCGGCAAAGGGATGCAAATTAATAAATCAATCAATCAATTTATTTGCTGAAAGTAGGTATTACAATGGTCTTGAAGTAAATAATGTGTCGCTCGCTACTTTCAAACACATAAAATCTAAATACAAAATAAAATGTCAAGTTAATCATTACCTTATGCTACTACAATGTCAGAAATCTATAACATGGTTTCTCAAACTTATGGCTCCACGTACCCCTGTTACCGTTTCCAAATGACAGCGGACCCCCCAAACTCTGGGGCCCCCAAAAAATTTTAAAATGAGCTGTTAAATAAAGTAAGTTTTTATTTTAATAAAACGTAATGAAGAGAGGCATATATATCAGTACATAAACGCACGTCTGCTTCCCAGATCTCTGCCAACCCCTACTGGAAGCATCCGTCCAACTTCCATCATCTGATGGAAGACGGTCTGCTGTCATCCTGGCACACCTCTCTTGATTTGTACATTAATCAAAATCTCAGACGTCATATGCCAGAGTGACATCATTTTAAATAATTATTGAGAAAATAATTACTTTAAGCAACAATAACTAATGATATCTCTATTTACATGCAAATTATAACACAGCTTATAATAATATTACAGAATTATTAAATAATTAATTAAAACATGCACACCTTGAAACTTGTAGGGCAAGACGCACTCACCTTTATAAAGACCGTCCAAATTGGTGAAAAATGATCATAATATTTGATTATTATGATCATATTTGAGACCAGTTAACCCCACTGGTATTCTAGAATCATAGCTAAGAACTATGAAAGAAAAAAATTCGCCGCGCCTTCCTTGAACCATGCTACGAATTCTCTTAATCAATCAAACATAAAAAATTAAAATCCTTTCACCCTTCTACAAGCTACGATGCCAGAGACGCACAAATACACACGTTAAACTTGTAAAACCCCGGTTTTTAATAAAATAAAACCCGGTCTACATACCGCACATTCTCCGGTGTCTCTGCCTTAGGCTGTATGGTTGGCTTCTCTGGGGTAGTGTGCTGTTGGGTGGCAGGCATTGAGCACTCCCCGAAGCTGTCGTTCAGTTTTCGCTTCTTGTGAATTGTCACCTCTCCGTAGGGTGAGTGATCTGTACAGACAACAGCAGATCAATGGTAACATTCGCAGTACGATTTCAACTCTTACGACGCAGTTAATAAGAATGGTCCAAAGTATTACACTTGATGTGCTTTGATGTGTAGCATTACCATTAGTTGCTAAGGTAAGTACGCTCGTTATCGACTACGTAAATACCTTCGCTGAGACGTACGGGATTGGTGGTGACTTTATGTTTGCTACTGGAGGTATATCGATAATGTGAATCAATCATTTGTGAATAAATCGACCATGAATAACTTTAAATTAAATTGTCTCACAATTCGATGTGCGCACCATTGACCAATCATTGAAGTTTTTCAATTATTTTATGAAATGCTGATAATGATATAACTCTATGGTTGTTTCTTGGTTTAGAAGATAACTTTTTACAGTGCGTATATACACAAAATTACAAAAAAAGTCAGTGTAATCAGGATTCAGGAGTACCTAACTCACAATACTTTCATTAGGGTAAGCGACGACGCCGACGGAGGGGCGAACCGTCACTCTAATCCTCGTAATGGCGTCATTGTCACTGCGTCCGCCATCTTGGCTTACGGGAAAATGTACGTATCTCGGTACATCTAGTCACATCACCTAGCAATATCCCCTGAGCCTGTTTATTAGAGATGCAAATGAGAAGTTATTAATAACAATAAAAATATTTTTCCGCCATTCCGTAGCATAACATTCTATTTAGGACATTCCAAAACGTTTTTGATTGGGATCACTCCTTCTGCAAATTAAGAATAATACTTTTTACCTAAATCTAGTTTTCGTAACAATAACAACTCAGATAAAAATAAACTGGGCACGAGTTTGGAATTGCACTTTCTCCCGAGTGACGGGAATACTGTTTTATGTTGCCTGCGAGGAAAATAAACTCAAACTACCCCCTCGTTGATAATCGGCACTCTCTTCTCTCGGTGAACAATGTATGTAGTATTGTGACGTCATTGACGGAGTAGTACCTTCAAAATTGTCTTGAAGAGGCTCCTGTCTTTTATTGCAGCAGCTCGCTTCGTCAGTCTTGTTAAACTTTGTCGGGCTATCGTAGATAGTTCTTGTACCTGCAAAATAAATACACATAAAGTTATTCATCGCACGCTGATTTTAGCATCGAAGAACATACATAATAAATTAACAAATGGTCACTATTTATCAAGATATTAAAATTCCTACATAATTTGCAGCTTGATTCAAGGGAACATTTGGTAGAGACTGATTGCCTTAGAAAAAGTCCAGTACACTAACTTTACCGTAGAACTGATACGGGCTGATGATGATACGATTTCCGTATTAGGAGTCGACGTTAAAGCCCTCTAAGTAAATAACGTAGAGAGTAAAAAGAATAAAGTGTAGGTAACTGTCAATTCCAATACATTTTTCTTATTTTCTACTAGAGTTAACGAAAGTCATGCCACTTGGCTAGGGGTAATCTAAAGTAACCGTAAGCTTTTAATTATGTAAGAACATGTAATTGACTATAAAATAAATGTAGAATACACCATTATAATATTACCACAATGTTGATTTTTTTTTTCTTGATTCAATCATTTATTTTATAAAATTACATTAAATTAAAACCTAAAATAATAAAGTGACTAAAAACCAACGCAATACGTTGGCAGAGGTAGCTACAATGTTGATTGTATGAAGCATATCAAGCGTTCTGTATCGTGTCATGCATAACATTCTTGATCTGCTGAACTGTTTTAATGCGTCGATATCTATAGCTTGTCTTCCAAGGAGGTGAATGATAGGTCACACTTCGCAGATAATAATACAGATACTTAGCCGAGAGAAGATATACGAGTAAAATAAGATTAGAGAGAACATAGCGGCAGTCGTCAGAGCATAATTCATCGAACAAAGATACTGATAAGTTGATAACAGATAGCAAAGTTATCGGTATTGCGTAAATATTGATAAAATACCCAAATGTCATTCGCTCCTGACATACAGTGCACATGTACTTAGTGAATTAAATATTTGTATGGTTTTCTACTTGAATAATCTAAATAACCTGAAACGAGGTTATTAACAGATAGAGAGGTAATTGAACGAAAATTAGCAGATAGTGTTGTGAAATATGGATAAATTTCTGGGAAGACGGTACGTGCTGGTTTCCTCAGAGAATTTTGAAGACTATCTAGTGTTCTTAGGTAAGATTAAATTCGGCTGCTTGAATTTTGTAGTTACCTATTATAGTGAGTTCCTGCGTTAGAGAGCATGGGCGTCGCCAAGATTATGTTTTAATTTAATTAACTGATTTTACTTTTTGATCCAATATTGTTATCTTTTGATTCTATATTTCTAATAAATACTGTCCTCCATATTTCAACATAGAATTTGCCGAAATTAATACTCAATATCTAATACTCAACCTACCTATTTATTACATTCCATAAGTTACATTATAATACAGATGTTCATTATATTTAGAATATTTATTGACTTGGCCATTTTATAATTTAAAATAATATTTTGCGAAGTTGGATGCTAACTTATGATTATCGATTAATACTTATTTTATTATGTAATTTATTACTATTTCTAAGATTTCATATTGTGCTCATCAATCAACGAATTAAGTGGTTTGTTTACATCCATGGAAAGTTGAATTGGGACAGACTATACGAGTTACCGTTTTACATGCGCAATAACATTTAAATACTTTTTTAGCGGCGAGCCAATTTAATTTCATCTTCTAGGCAAAGGTTACTTGGCGCGCAAGGCTGGTCTGACCCTGAAGCCCGAGCAGTGTTTGACCCTCAACGGTGACGGCTCCTATACCTTCAGCTTCAGCTCGGCGCTGGCCACCACGACAGCCATCTTCGTGGCGGGCGAGGAGTTCGAAGAAACCAAGCCAGATGGAGTTACTGTGGGTACCAGTCGGCTTCTCGAATAGTGATTGAGGCGCTCATAGTCCAGTTGCGAGTCATTGAAAAACGATCGTACAAGTTCAGCGATGCTGGGCGAGGTCTGTGCCTGGATTAGTGACATTTTTATCGGACTGAGGCTATTAGTGCCTCGGAAAGCACGTTAAGCACTGTGTCCCGGTTGTTGTCGCTCGACAGCAGTCGTTAGGTCATATTAGTCTACAATAGGTTCTATTGTAAGACTCTGACAATAGGTTTGGTCTCTAAACGACACGAAAAGATGAAACTAAGATTTTATTAAGTTCGGACCGAAGTGGCCATACGCTATCCATGGAGATTCGTTACGTAACTAATTTAAATTGATGCGATGCGACATTTCAAATGGCATCATGCGACCCCACGGATATTCGCGCCTACGAATTTCGACTGAACGAACAGTCGTCTCTATATGTGTATTCGATTTTTAAATGTCTATAATTTAATTATGTTTCCAGTTTGTGTAAAATTATTAAAGAAAATAAATTAATTTTCAATACTGATGAACAGTACCTATTTAGTATTTAGTAATTATTGTTACAAACGTGGTTCACCCTAAAGTATATGCCAATTTGCAGGTGAAATCAATCATAACGATAGATGACAACAAAATGATTCACACACAGACAGAGCACAACGGAAGGGTATCAACACACGTCCGCGAATTCTTTCCAGATAAAATGATTGTGGTAAGTATGTGATAATAAGCGAAGATATAAGAAAATCAAGTCCAGTGTGTCAAATCCGTAAGTTAGGTATGCCTAAAAACAAAGGCTCGTTTTGAAAGCTTATTAAAGGTTAGTTAGTTTTGAGTACGGTAATAGTACTGATGATTATTATTCGATGAAAATGCATGCTGTGAAGGTGTCCGCATGCTTGATTTATTTCGTTTTGACTGTTATAACATGAAGTAGTTGTAATAACAAGTAACTTTTAAAAATAGTATTTTCAAAAGAAAGTCCTGCCCCCTTACCTTGAAGTCTTATAGCAGTATTACTTCCATAATACTTTGTTACTTCGTATAATGACGACCTTAAAGTAAGCTCATTAAGGTCGTCATTGTACGAAGTAACAAAGTATTATGGAAGTAATACTGCTATAAGACTTCAAGGTAAGGGGGCTGCTTAGAGTTGGCGCCTTTACCTTGCAAAGTGGTGTAAGTTCTGAAAGAATTCAGACATGCAAAAATATACAAGACGATATGAAAAAAATATGAACCTAAATCTGAGGATGGAGGTCATTCTTTGTTTGATAAGTTATTTCGCTATAATGTAAATAATAAAGTAAATTAATAATGACTCTTTCCAGACTACCACCGCACAAGGTTTGGACAAAATAGTGACCAGGCATTACGGATTGGTTCAATGAAGAACTTGGTATGAAAAATCTTGAGTAGGGGAGCAAGGGGCTAGATGTAACAGGGGTAAGTAGTAACAGGGCTTTTTCACTAGGAATTTAAACTTTATTAACGTATTTCTTTGACTTTATCTTATCGTTATAACGCGCCACGCCACGTCATCACAGTCAGAGTTCCGCCAGGTGGCGTATTGAGTGGGTGTGTGCAAGCCCTCCGTTGTCGCCAGGTAATGTATTATTTTGCTTTCGTAAACTTTCGATTGGCTTTATTATAATCGACTAATTGGAGCTTTCTGTGTTTTATTTGATGTTAAATTTATCTATGTACGATGTCGTGTAACATTTTTCGAGATTACTAAGTTGATTTAATAGTTATCGTTATAAATATTAAAAATTATGCCTTGGGGCTAGTTGTAACAAAATCTTGGGGTATGTTGTAACATGTTACAACTTGCCCCCATATTGCTGTATGTATGTGATTGAAAATGCAATATACCTTTTTTTTTAATGAGACTGTATAAGACAAAGACAGCGGGGAACACAAAGCCAGGAGGTATACGAGTTAGCTGCAGCTGAAGTTTTAGAAAACAAGCGTTGATTACTCATAGAAAAAGTATGTTTCAGTTGATTATTTGATAGATGATTCATTTTATAGAAGTACCTCAATATTTTTGTTAAATACCTAATGATATGTTGAAAACAAAGCTAATTGTGAAGATAATAAATGATTGAAGGTGTCACATTCTCGTTTTTTATTGTTGTTACTACATGCCCCATTAGATGTTACAACAAGCCCCAAGCACGGGGTAAGATGTAACACTTCCCTCTTTTTATAAAAAAATTAATTCTGAAGAAATTAGACATAGATTTGATATTTTTTCAATTAGAATTAATTAAAGAATGGTTAGAGTACCGATCAAAGTTTAGTTAGTGGTAATTTAGCCAATATATCTCAAGATATATGATTGTTTTTAAAAAATGTTACAACAAGCCCCTCGCTCCCCTACTGAGCTGATGTGAAAAAATTGCTAGAAGTACCTATTTGAAAGTAAAAGTCATACAATGCGGAAATGAAGACTATAGTTGGATGGAGATCAAGTTTTGGGTAGTGTACTTTATTCGTTTATGGATATATTTAGTTGGACAAAGCGATAATAAAACGACAGCGATATAAATGTCGCCGGGCACGAATCTGTATGAAAACGCACATATGAAACACATATGTGGTCGCTTCAAGCTTCAATCGGCTGAGTTTTCTGCCCGGCGACAGGTATGTCGCTGTCTTATCGTAGTCGCGTGGTCCGTCTGAATAGGGCCTTTATGTCGATTAAAACAACGGAAAGTCAAATGTATATTTCAGTCAATTTCGTTCCCTTTTCATCTCTCAGATAAAGTTTTAATGGAATAAATTATAAGCAAGACCTCAAAGGGCTCGAGCTCAGCAATTAGCCACTATTAAACGAACGTTTGTATAATCAAATTTCGGCAACGTAATCCCCATATCGACTTTCACTTAGCCGGGCCCTTATCGCAGCTAACAACCCCGAACATTCTCTCCGGGGCACTTTCCAAAACACGATTCCCTATTCCATTAGACCCTCTCGAAGTTATCTCGCGTTATTTACATCGCCTGACCGTACCGTCTTATGTAGTCGACCCTTATGTGTCGGGCCCCTCGGTATATAAGTGAGCAGCGGCAGTTGGGTCGTGTGTAGTTGTGTTTAAGGGTGGTTTTGGTTCGCGCTGTGTTGCGGGGTGCGGTGGGCGCTGTCCCCCGACCGGGTGCGGGTGTCGCGGTGTCGTTGCCATGGCGACGCGGCGCCCGGACGCCGGATCCCGACGCCCGCAGTGTCGGTCGCCGCGCCCGCGCCCCGCCGCACAAGTGACACGCGCTGCGAAAAAGCACAACCACCCGGCCTGTAGGGTTGCTGTGTGGGACTGGCTTCTCGGGATAGTCTAGTTTCTTCTATAGATTAGATTTAACCGACGGAATGTGTGAAGATGGAAGTAATTGTATGATGAGTGAAGATGGAAGTAATTGTATGATGACATTGGTACGGTGTGATTCCATTAAGAACACAAAATAAATCAAATTACAAAAACAAACAAAAACCCTGACTACTTTTTTGGGCACCAACCAATGTAGGTATCATACATATGTCAGGCTGAACAGTGGTCAAGATGAATCTAACGATATCTCTAGCTATCTAACCATAACAATGCACCGCCTAATCTTGTCTGCATAACCGGAGGTTGACTGGTAGAGAATGCCGCATGGCATTAAGTTATCCTGCACATATAATTGTGTATCAAATTCACCATCAAAATTCATCAAGCCGTTTAAGCTACATAATACTGCAGAGGTACTGACAAGACCGAAATACATTACTCTATACCCGAAAAACATGTGATAAAATTGTAAAGAGCGCCAATTAATCACACGGATCATCATTTGTGTTGAAATTGTGGTCAATTACATAAGTACCGTGACGTGACATGATGTCATGATCTGAGAAAGACGTGCCCTTTCACGAAAAGGGAATGAAGCATTTACAATCAATAACTTAGTATCGTAAACATCATAAATTAGGCGTGGAAAAAGGAATTGACGAACAATTGATCACTTTAGGTGTGTAAGCAATAAAATAATTACAATACGATTTGATTTGTCCAAATAAAAACATACATTTAGGCACCGAATGCTCTCAAAGTAGTGACGAAGAATAAAAATATTTTTTTGGGCATAATATTCTATGTCAATGTCGTGAAATCAATTCAGGTCACCATGCTGAAAATACATCTGAAATTAGTTTTTCGATATTAGATATTAATGGTCAAAATCGTCCTTCTTTTTGCCAAAACGAAAGTACCTATGGTGTTTGTATGGAATTAGTAAAACGTGACATGACGTCTTACTATCAGATTCCTGATGTTCAAATTCCTGTAATTATTTTATTTTCGACTTATTTTGATTCTATTTCCACAGTTGACCTTAGCTAGTGTTAATTTTTAGAAATCATGATAATAATTAAATTTTCAGTAGCTAGGACCTACAGTCATGTTAACATTAATAAAATAAAATTTTACTGTCCGTTGGCTACCATTCTGTTATTAACTTCGTGCACTTCTCTATAATAGAGACAGAGTAATTCCTTGTCTTAACATGTGATGTGTGTGTGTGACATTTTTGTGGCTTGTATATTTTTGAATTATGACATCAATATTCTCCTGTAAATGATATAGGTTTGTGTCGTTGTAGACGCGTGGTCACCGCACACCGCCCCTTCAGGTCGGGTCGATGTGGCGTGGGAGGGGGGCGGCTCGCACCTTTTGTTTAGGACACCCCCACCCCCCCTCTGCTCATTTACTCGCGTCCCGCTCTCAATGCTGTTTGCAAACGGTTTAGGTGCCTAAATGTAGATGGAAATGTCACGTTTTCACTTTTTGTGTTTGCCTCCATTTGGTGCGGAGTGCCGAGATGAAAAACTCGTTGCGACAGAGTACTGGGAATTCTCGTTCCCGTTTATATTTTTGCAAAAGAAAGCATTTTGCAAGAGTAAAAAATGTCGGCAAATATGTTTTAGGTATTTATCTGTATCTACTAGTCTTTATCTACTCTTTATTTATAAAAAATAATGTCTGGATGTCTGTTCGCCTATAGAAGGGATGTTTACATGACAGATTCGCTCAAGGAAGGTTTTAGTAGGAGAATGTTCAGTATAAAATTTTCAATAATTGAACAACTTTTGTTCTATGCCTATTCGATTTTCCCGGATTTCTTTGTTTGTTGATCTGATCGATTTGTATGAGGTAACTTATTTTCCCAATAGTTGTACAACAAAAGTTGTTCAGTTACCGATACTGAATGCACTCATTTCGGCAAACTTTTTCCATACCTACATCTGTATAATTATATCAAAGTGAAGGCGACTACATATGACGACATTAAAATTAATACACACATACATACATAATGTAATCAACTTATTGGCAAATTACAACTTATAGTCTCCATTCTATGATTTTACTCGCTGGGTGAAACCAAGGCAGATGCTAGTCTAATAAAACTAATTATTATAATCATCATCAGTCTATTTATATCGCCCCACTGCTCGGGCACAGACCTTCCCTTACATCGAGGGAGCTCGGGCCATAATCCACCACGCGGGCCCAGTGCGGGTTGGCGGATTTCACATGCCTTAGATTTTTTTTTCTACGACATGCAGGTTTCATCACGATGTTTTCCTTCATCGTTTTTGAGAGCACTCGGTAAATGTACGTAAGTTTTTCCGTCGAAAAAACCGAGGATAACTCATTGGTACATGGCTGCCCTAGCTGGGAATCGAACCTGAGACCTCCAGGTTCGATTCCCAGCTAGGGCCAGCTAATTATTATAATATGCAAGGAAAATGTTGCACTGCAATCTAAGACGTGTCACCGTGTCGTCGTCATAGACATAGAGTGCCGTCGACTGTCTTTATCTAATAAATTCCTTGTACATATTTACTTATGTATGCGTCTTCGTGTGTCTTCGTTATAAATTACCCAGATATGATTACCTAGATGAATGCACTTTATATACTTAAGCACTTTCTTAGCAGAACTTATAAATTGCATATCGTTTGTTTCAATCGGTTTTCTTCTAAATAATGTTGATGTACAAAAATTTACACAATATTTTACTTGCAATAAGAAAACAAGAACATTCTAAAACTAACTCTAAAAATCTAAAAACAAATATAATAACGAGTACGAGTCTGCTAACAACAGATCAAGTTTGGACTTTGGACCGTTCTTATTATCTGCGTCGTAAGATTTAAAATGGTACTGCAAGTGTTACCATTGATCTGCTGTTGTCCGTACGTAGAGCTTAATAAGTAATTAATCATATCTCTTTATTGCAAGTAAATACAATATCAATACAATCGTATGTATATTTTTGCAAGTCAACGATTTTTATTGTGGTGGTCAGTCTCCGGGAATTTGTTCCTTTAGCTCTTACTTTTCAGTGAAGGCGGCGCGAAGAACTTCGCTCCTGAAAGCTTCAGTAAACACAAACAAATTCAATGAGCGCAGGAGTGAATTTGGAATGCAATCATAAGCTACGAGAAGGCTTTTTGATGGTTAAGAGCCCTCCATGGGCCAACTAGCGCCGCCAATCTGAAAAAAATAATATCTTCCAATATAATCAATTTGATTAAAAAGCTATTTATAAAATGTTTATTACGATAAATACTATTTTTTAAATGCTTATTTATAACGTGATTCAATGTCGGTAAGTTGTAGTTCGCATAATTGCGAAAAACGGCCGTTTTTGGCACATTTGTGAACTACAACTTAGGTTGACGCAATTATGCGATGTATTGTATATTGAAAAATAGTATTCATCCTAATAAACATTTTGTAAATAGCTTTTTTAATAACATTGATTAAATTGGAAGATTTTATTTTTTCAAGATTGGCGGCGCTAGTTGGCTCATGGAAGGCCCTTAAAGAGACACGTAATAAACGTTAGAATTGAAACTCCAGAGAGATGACTCAATTTATATATCTTCTTTATACAACTCAAAGTATCTGTATGTAAGTCTAATTATCTTCATGAAAGAATAAACGTTGTCGTCATAGTTTAATTATCTATTATTTGTATTGTATGACATGTCTAAGTGCGGCATGTACCAAAGGATGAAAAAAAATTGAATTGAACGCAAAAAATTTCCATTTCCCCATGCAGTGTTTTGTTACTGTTTGCCAATTTGCCTATAGGAAAATTAACTTCATTTCCGCCGATCTCCCTTTTTAGGCCGGTCGACATTCATTGACAGTTTTGAACAGGAGCTTAGCATAGCAAATAAACGTTTGACACTGCTGTAAGAGCGAGCTCACGCTAATCTTGAACTCAGAACTGTCAGGCTATCGGCCCAAGACTGTTACGACCGAATTCAAACGCCTTGTGCATTTTCAAGAATATTATAAAATCTCGTAATTATTATTCGACAGATTTAGAGATTATTGATTATATTCCTGGTATAAATATAAAACTGTCCCCGTCCTCACAATGATCGATCTTGTGGTTGCCGCTCCTGGGTGTGAAGCCCCGCCTACTATTCACGCGAGAGGTGACGATTGGCGGATACGAAGGCTTTTCGACGGGCACGCACACAGGCACGCCGAGTGACCACCACGAAGGTAACAAGTGGGAACGGAGTAGAAATTATAGGAATTTTCCAGTAGGTAAACGTGACCCCTTGATAATTCGCAAAATGAAATAACGCTCAGGGTTTATAGGAGTTTTTATAACTGATAAATTATAAGTTAATATGGATAATGGGTTGATTCATTTATTGGAATATAGTAAGTATCTATACTAACGTTAAAAACTAGAATTTCATGTGCTATGGGTTAACAAGAATTTTATGAAAACAAATAAGAATGAGTTTCTGTAAAAACTTAAGAGCTAACGGAAGAGAGTAGGTATACCTAGATACTCCAACTCATAGGTTCTCAAACTTGTTTAGTCTACCACCCACTTCGAAAATCAATTATTTTTGGGAGCCCCCATTTTTTTTACTTTACCACAGTTTAAAAACCACAATGACATTTATTACTTTAATAAATTTAATTTGTGCTAAGTATATTAGCTGGTCTGAAGGTTAAACTTACATTCTAAAATAATTCTGGAGCCCTTACCGCCCTCTAGGCCTCCAGTGCCCACGAGTTATTGCCCACTTTGAGAAAGACTGCTCTAAGTGATTGATCGGTAACTGTACCCGTAACGCCTTGCACAGAAGACATGTAATAAAATAATAATTTTATTTCGCAACAACAGTTTAACATAAAATAGGTACAAGATACAAGAAAAATGTATTATTCATGTTTGTATGTTTGGTCCCTGGTCTCCACACTAGGATTCCCTGTGTTGTGGAGACCGTAAGTCCGACAGTACCTACTGTAAGTCGATATCATTTCAAGTGTAACACATCCTAGAAAGAAATACGTCCTGGAATGCAGGCAACGGACTTGTGTAGTAAGCTGGCGACTGCAACACCACATACTAGATTAGAAAGTCTCCCAATCTCCGCATCTCTACCATACAAATGTAGAGACAGCTAATTTTTCGAACAACTTTACCATACTGAAAGGGTATGGTAAGCTCACACTATATTGACAAACATAAATAAACCGAAAACCTCCTGATAACGATAACCACGACCAAACTCTACCGTTAGCATCAACAAAAAACAATCTACAGATGAAATCTAATTCCGATTCCATACAATCGAGCACAAGAGCGGCAGATGCGCGCACGCATCTGAACAAAAGCTTACATTTGTAATACGCATTTGTAATACGTCTAATTTTACACGGCGGGAAAAAAGCGAGGAGCGCAGGATAATAACGCAACACCATTCTTCGCGCCACTGATCGACAGATCTGATAATTTGAATATGGAAAGGCATTCGAGTGTGAACGACTGCGCGGCTGCGTATGCGCTTGCTGCTTGAGTTCGGTTGGAATTTTAGTTGGATTTGTTAAGTCAGGTTTTGTAAGCATTGATGATAATATGACGTGTTCATATAAATCTACCTATACAAAATCTAAACTGTATTGCCGTCGCGTACAGACCCGTGCGTTAATATTTAGAAATATAATTTATATTCTCAAAAGAAATAACGGGGATCTGACCACCTGTTTGCATAAAGCACCATTTGGGGAATCTCTATTTATAATCGTAATTTTTTCATCTGAAGATGGTAATTTTTCAGGGATCGTACGAACTACTTTCATCGGCATATTCAGCGTCTGTCTCGCGGTGCAAATCGGCGCAGTGCGTTGAAAATCTTGGGTTGGTAAGACGATCTAATCGGGGATCGGGTTAAACTTTACCAGAAATTAAAAAAAGTCTAATGACTGACATTGCTTGACATTGTTTTGCACTGCACCACACTGAGTGATAATCAAAATCCTACTGTGAGTGTGACTGAACAGGCTTCGACATCTATGTAATTATATTTCACTGGACTGGTGTATAGTTAATCCGTTAACCCGTCCATGGACTGGATCAGTTGCCTTTAGACCGTTGCATTACCTATGCTGAGTAAACAATCTTACCTCGGGCATTCTTGTTGAAAAGCGCTTCCAAATCCACGCAACTGTCTTTCAATGGACTGTCGCAGTTTCCTCTCCCTGGACTGGAACAGCCTTCCACTGGACTGGCGTATTTGCCTTTCACTGGACTCCAGTATTTGCCTTTCACTGGACTCCAGTATTTGCCTTTCACTGGACTGGCGAAACGGTTCTCTTTCATTGGACTGGCGATGTATTCTGTGACACCTTCCATGGCGCTTAGTTCAGGATGGTAGGAGAAGTACTGCTGTGCTTGTTTCTGAGCGATGCGATCTGTAACAAACAAGCATTTTTTTAGTAACAGACCAGTTATCTACAACATATCTAGAACGATTACAATTTCAAAGGTATTTTTTGTTCCTTAATTTCAACGGCAGTGAATGCAACTAGAAATGGTCAAACCGTTGTTACGAAGGTTATTGAGTATAACCTGAATATGAAAATAATAAAACTCAGAATCAGAATCGTAGGATAAGTTTTAGGCATAAAATAAAATATTTTTACTAAAAGAAGAGAAACTTGTTTTCTATAGCGAGTTACTAAAATAATTTGCTAAGAAAGTTTAAAACAATAAAGTTTATTTCTTTGGTTTCTTATTGATGATAATTCGTATTTTCGGAGAATGTTTTTAGATTGATAGCGGGGGCAATTTGCTATACGTAACAAAGTTCGTGGAACAAAAAATGCTATTGCTAAAGAAGGTTGTTTTAGTTAATTGCGTCTATGGTGGAAACGTTGCCAAAAATTCAGCACAGAATGCTGTCTCGAGTACCATTACTGGTTCGCTACTAATTGCTGTCGCAGCCTCGGCATCTGGATTAAAAACACAAAATTTCATATTTCCCAAAACAGCCAACGGAAACCGCTAAACGCAATCGCCTCGTCAACACAAAGAACTCCGAAATCCGTGCAATTTGTACCCTCTGCTCTTAGGCTACGTATATACTTATCGATTTATTGCAAACACGGCATCACGTTTTAAAAAGTCAAGTTGCCGTTGCGACCGTCGGTTGTCGCTCTAGCCTCGCGGTGCCACGGTCCAAATTGCGTTGATGCCAAATTGGTGTATAGGATATCTCAGTTCGGTGGCGGCGTGTAAAAATGCCGTCTTGTCGTAGGCACGCCGCCCCTCCCCGGTGACATTTTTACAAGAGGGGGAGTGGAGGAGGCCACCCGCGGACGCTCCCGTCATTTCGTTGTCATCCAGGGGCTCCTTTTTGCGCGATCACGGTGCGAGCGTCGGCGTTGACAATACTGTATTTTTATTCTTTTCGTGGAGAAAATACGAAAAAAACCTCGTAGAGAAAATGACGAACAATGCCGCCCTTCGGCGAGATTACCGCCATCAGAAAATGAATGCTTTGTTAGGTCCGTCCGGCGGAATGTTTCAGTTGTTACATTAGTCTTGTCATTTCCATTTAGAGGCCGGCATGGAAAAGTTGTCGAATGTCTGCGCTTCAATTTCGAAAAGTGCTTCTTGATTATAACAGCTTTTGTGTAGTTACTATAAGCTTCAGGCAATGTTCAGCGATTCTGCGCAAGGGACTGTACACGATGTATAGGTAATCGCATTAAAATTAGGTCTGGAGGCAAAGTTGTCTGTCTGCTGCGCCTTCCTGCGTAAGAGACAATTGAGTTATGGCATGCACCGTGCGTCTACTACAACTCCACCTTGGAAATTGCAACGCCCAACGATATATTTTGCACCTGAATTCTGCACGGAACACAATTTTCTCCATAAAGCATTATGATGTTCCTAACACTTTTTTAAGTACTAAAGAAGCAGTAAAACAAAACGTAGCGGCAAAACCATAAAGACCAGTCGAACTCTCAGTATTTACAATACTATGAAAGGGTGTGTAAATCAAAGAGTGGTGTAATGTGATGCTCATACAAATCGGTAAGGCACAAGGCTTTGTCTTATGCCGCCCATCGCCGCCAATCATATCAATTGAAGAATTCAAGAGAAATCTGGGACAAGGTGTTTTAAGATCTCTAAAGGCGAAGACAGCATGCATTGCATAGGACACTGGTCATACATATTGGACAGGCATTATACACCTTTTTGGACTGCAAATATAATAAAAGGATAAGCTTGTGGTTCAAGGTAGTATTGTAAATTGAAAAAAAATCAAGAATAATATAAAATTTGAAGTCGCAAAGTAACGTGCCAAATCTGAAGAAATAGAAGTTGAGGATTGTAAGTACCTACATTATGATTATAGGATGACCAATGTCATGTTTCAATCGCAAGTTTTAATCTGGTTTCAATGACTGAAACAGGGAATAACATAACAGCTAAGTATGTCTTCATTGTTTACCTATGTTCAAATTGGTTGCGGTCAATGGTATTTTCCAAGAATGCGCAAACATTAAGCTCTCAAAATACAAATAACAGAAAAACGTTAAAAAACAATCAATCCATAGATATCGTCAGAGATTTATTATCCCGATAGTCTAAGTACCGAACGCAACCACGAAAACGAAAACGATGATTTTTTTAAAACAAATACCATCGAATGGGTTTACGTGCGCCACGAATGTTATCGGAAAGCGATCGCGTTTTCGTTTTCGTGCCGAATGCGATACCGAACAACCCTTTATCAGATCGGGATAGTAGGTGATGTCGCCTATCCTGCGTCGCGAGGACAGGGTTGCCGGAATTCAAATAGATGCTGGAAACGACCAAAGGCGTCTTCTTGTTTGATCGTTTCTGGCGACTGATGGGATTTCTATCACTACCAAACCCCTTGTTAGGTTCTTAACTAAGGCCAAGATTCAGATCTAATTTTCAGCGCAAGATTAGTGTGTTCGCTCTTATAACTGTCAAAATTCATAGCATATTGACAGTTGAGCGAGAAAGACTAAGATCGAGCGAGATAAGCTTGCGCTCAAAATTGTCTCTGAATTTCGGTCTAAGTTACGATAAGATCGAAAATATAATGAAAAATAAGTAAGCGTAGACGTATCACATAGGCAGTGCATAGACAGAGGAACGGTATCTGGACGAAGTGTCGGTGAACAAAATGAGTATTATTCGGGGAACTATCAGCTCAATTACAATATGAACACAAATATGTAAAAGCTACATGACAAAAAATGTTTGCTAAAGAATTTTTCGGAAGACATCATGAGTCATCGGTGCTCATTAAATTGCTGCATAAGGGGTGTTTACAAATCGCTAGCTTAGTATTTATTTCCACTGGTTGATCCACCTCCTATTACTTTCTAGATTATCCTGACAACCCTGCACGTGCCACTCCGCATATTATCTACTACAAAAATTATTCAATTATTCATCGCGATGCCTCGTCGCGGCGGCTATATCGCTACCGTCGAAGATCTGATTAAAAATCCCTTTGTGGTTTTACTACAACGGTCACAATCACAATGTATGGATGTATGATATAAGTATAATAATTTTTGATCCTTGTTTCCATCGTATGGATTTGGGAAAAATCATGCCTTATCGGCTTGCGTAATAAAGACCTCTATGCATACAAAATACTTCCAGGTGGGGGAATGAATTCTAACGTCTGAATTTGAGAAAATTGTATATTTTGACTTTTTTACACAATGGACCTTTGAGGTAGCAGTAACGCTTGGACTTAAACCAAACATTAGATTATGTCTAAAAAGCAAAAGGTGTTGGTATGCTGGGTGACTAAAGCTCAAAATGACTAACTTTTAGTTAGCCTAAAGAGCAAAGTCATAGGCTAAAGACATCAGCTATGTGTATACGTAGATAAGATAGATATTTCATGAATAGGTAATAAAATAATGCGAGTATGTGTTTGTGTTTAGGAATAAACAAGCAATCTTCTTTCGCCTACATGACATCGTGAATATTTTCGTCTTTTGTTGTCGTTGGTAGAATATTTTACTTTGTTTCACCTACAATGTCTTTCAGTAATGTATGAGGACACGCGAAGGTTGAGTTTCTTTAGCATTTTTAGCATGATACCTAAAACCTTTTAATGTAGTTATTACTTAGGTAAGTATTCTGAAGCAGATTACAAAAATATATATTTGTACCGTCAAGCTATAGCCTTCAATATTTTTCATTTACAACTGAATAACATTAATTCATATTATAGCCCAGTAATAAAGCCATCAAATAAAATAAAAGCTACACAAATCTTGCTCCGCCCCAAACTTCTATTAAGAAAATTGATAACCAATAATTAGAACAATCCTCAATTCAATACCAAACAAAAGCGCTCGACATCCAAAGGCGAAACTGGCACAAAGGTAAGGAAATAGCCAGTTTCCAGATCACACAAAGGGCAATATTAGCCACAATGCCTCTTTGATGGCGGCGGATAAAAAACGGATGTGTCAATAATTAACTGTGTGATTCGAGAGTTCGGGAGTATAGCCGGCGGCCATCGATCCAGTGCTTTACGGGTAGCTTTATTAAAAAATATATAACGAACATGCATTGTGCCTGGACAATAGGGGAACTCCCGGCTTGTTTTTGTTGTCTGCAGCGATGGGGTGAAAAATATTACACCCCCGGGCGTGGCGTGAACGCTGAACGAACAACGCCTAGCTACAGACGCGAAACTGAGAACGAACCCTTCGTTTAGTTATTCGGTATTTCGGTATTGATCGGACGATCGTACAAGTTAAGCAAAGTTGGACGTGGTCTGCACCTAGATGCTGCTGGTGACTTTTTTATCTGGGCGTCAGAAGCAGTCGTCCAGGCCATGTTTGAGGGCCTGAACAACTGTGACAATAGGTTTGGTCACCATAAACCGCACGAAAAGATCATGGTAGTATTGGTATTGATCGATATTGGTAATCAAAAATTACTGTAAATTAAACAAAGGAATGGTCGCAGCTTATAGGAGAAAGTTATGGCAGAGAGGTAGGTATATGTATTATGATTATGATGCCTTAAAATACGAAGAGCTGATTGCCAATCCCCAAAAAGTAGAAAAATATAGTTTCCGTAAAACATCTCTATAACTAGGAGTATCTAATGCTATCCAATATAGTTTACCGAATTAATCCTCCCGTTACACCTCAATATTTGTCTAACTCCCGTGTATGTAATGTATTGGGGATGCGAATCTAAATTGCATATTGGTATTAACATGCCATTTGCATGTTAAATAGTTTTCAATCACAACAACACGCCCGTTGAGTATTGTTTGGTTTGAAATGCAATACAACTATTATATGATGTTTTGAATATTCGTGGTAAACATTTACCTTTGTCGGTGTGGATTGATTTCTCTCACTACATTTATAAAACTCAACGACTGTCTGGATGCCTGTTCACTTATAATTTAAGAACCGATAAAGAAAGTGATGGCGTAGACAATTTAAAAGTACAGATTTACCCCAAAGAAGGTTTTTACATAAATATAATCAATAGATAGCAAAATAAAGTTCCAAAAATATTTGCGAAATTCGACGACAATAAAATTAACATCTGCCATTTTGTTTTATTGTTGTTCTTCTTTTATATTGAGATTTAGATAGGTACATGTCGCCATACAATTTTTTTGGAAATGGCTTCTGCCACATCCAATATCAGTCGGTGGGATTGTCACCAATAAAACAGTGATTCAGCCACTGTCAAATTAAACCACAGTTTCGAAAGACAGCTGTTTCATGAGCTGCAAATGTAATCGCTACTTGAACCACTGAAGTACCTACTCACATATTCACAATCACGCATAGCCACATAATTGCGACGCAATCGCAACAACTCCCCATCAATAGCCCTCCAGCCCCCCACGCAGCCCCGGGAGGCTCAGGAAATTCATCTCACTAATCCACGGCCCGCTGTGAATAGTAAAAGTGATGGATCTATTCATTCGCAGGGGTGACGACAGGGTGGAAAGGGGGGCTCGGAAAAGGGGGGGGGGGGGGGGGGCTAAAGCGCTAAAATTTAATAAAGCCGGGGGTATGGACACGGCGATTAATTGCGCACAAGAGGCGAGTAATGATTAGGGTTGTCATATTTGATTCAGATATTGCTAAGATTTCGGTAAAATATTTAATATCGTATACTTATTCTAAATTAATGCAATTGGAAGATGTCGACTGGAAGGCAGAACTCCCATAAGATTTTTATGAATCTCAAATCTCTTCTATATCTTGTCTAAGGGCAAGATAGATAAAATAAATACATGTCCGATGCATTGGACACTCAGATTGGACATTATTGGACTAACATTGCACTAGCCACAGTACGTTATAGACTGGACTGTGGTGGAACTTTAAACTTAACTATCAACAGTTAAACTGTATTTAAATTAAATTTATGAATTAGTCTTGGGTATACGCGTGTGTGAAATAGGATATAGAGTCTATTCAAATTATCTGTTACATATTGGCTTTTAAAATAGCCCCGATAACTTATTTTAAGCTTAAAATCACCAGACGCGATTTTTTGGCATCGATAGTATTTTGCTATAATGTAAAACTAATACATATTTGTATTCGGTGTTTGATGCGCTTAGGCCTAGGCTAAGAACTCGTCCAGATGATGCGTTTTAGTCGTGAGCCTAGTCAAGCATAACGCGCCACATGATTGGCTGAAATGTGATTGTCGCCTCGTGTCGACTCGCGAGTACAACAACGCCTTTTTTTGACAATGTCTAAGATAATTTTTCAAAATAGGTACCTTTCTTTATCAGTTACTTCATGTTGTAATTTATTAGCAACTGCAAGATGGATGAGCAGCAACCCTATTAATGATAGGCATAGCAGACTCCTCGGTAAATAGGGAGAGAGCGTAGTTTGTCGCTTATTTATTATTCATGACTGGAATGGATCCCGTGGATAGGTAGCTATCCTCTGGTGTTTTCATTTCGAGTAGGATGATGGCTTGAAAAGAGCACCGGGAAGGTTCTTTATACATAAATACAAATCTTGCTGAAAAGCTACTCGTACAATTGAATCTTAATAGGAACGTGTGGATGAAAAGTAAGTACATCTGGTGGTTAAGGTTTCTTGTGTTTTTGGCAAAACAAACTTAGTAGGTATGTAATTCGTATGGAAATAGTAAGATGTCATAAAGTGACGTCACTTCTGATTTCGGATTTTCAAGTATCTGTAGGTAACTACATTACGTTTTATTTGCGTCTTATTTTGTAAAGTTAACCAAAATAATTTAATTTTCAATAGTTGTCAACTGCCCTATTCCTTTAAGAGCAGCCCTTTCTGTACCTACCGGTTTTATATTATTCACTTTACATTCCTAAGATTAAAGGACTTTTAATATAACTGCAAAGCTGAAATAGAAATATTTTCAGAGTACCCTCCACGTGAACACATAAAGTCTACACGACATGCGTGCGTGGGTTATTCACGGAAAAATAAGAGCTGGTATAAGTACACCCACTTTACTTCCTCGCTACAACTTACGAGAAATGTTTCATTTAACACAGAAACAGAAAACGCAAATTTTAATTAACCAAGTGTAGACATTTATTTTATTTATAGTTTACAATACAGGTATATGTACCTACACCCAATTTCATTGCAAACAACACAAAACAAAATAAATTTAAAATACAAAACAGTTAAAAACCCAAACATGTAGCAACTTATGATGTTGCCGATAAAAAATACAATTACTACTACTGTGAAAAATCCTAACTTGGACATGAACTATGGACTCACGGCATTTACCCATTGCCGGCTATCCAGAGATTATATTAGGACATTTTATGATTCCAATAGGATCCACTATATGCCAAGCTCAGCGTGACAGGTTGCATGGGTAGGTTGCAGGGGGCAATTCCCCCCAGACCCAAAATGGGACCTGGGGCCAGTCGACCCCTTTTCTAATTTACTAATATTTGGCCACATTAGTTTAGGTAGGTAGTACCTACTGGGACGATTCGCACCACTGAATTTTTCTAGGGGTTTATTGGTCCCATTTAAGTGATACTGGCTACACATACATAATCAGAACGCACACAAAACACATATAAATCATTCAAAAACACCAGGGTTGTCTGTCACAGCACTTTTGGGGGCCAGCTTTTGTCAGGCATTTTTTGGAGCCCGTTCCATTTCATACACACCATAATAATACCTCCACACGATGTTATCCTTTATTCAGATATCACAGCCTTCGCAAATTAAAAAACACGCAATAAATAATATAACTGTGGAGTAAAGCGTATAATGTAGATTCTCAGGCAAAATCTCATCTCCATAAACATTGCCTACTTACGAGTATCCAATCCATCATCGCAATCTAGGTCTACTACAGATTAGTCGATAGTGTCAGCTCTGTATGGGGCTCGGGTTTCGATAACTAGAACTACTCTATAGTAGGTATGTAGTGTGTATGCACCCTATAGATTTGTGCATGTCTCTGGATAAACATATAAAGGTATATTTATTTGTTTCGGCCATCAGCGTGACGTCTTATTTATTTCTTTACATTTCATAATTGCCTGGCAATCGAAAACACGGATTAAACTTCGAAAGAAGCCTGATCACAAGTTACTTTAAGTCAAAGTCTGCAGAAGTGCCTGTTCCAATAAACTTATGTTTTGAAAACGTATTGCGAAAGTTAATGGCTAAAATTGGCTAGCAGAAAGTTCAGGGGAAACTTGTTTGTTTACTGAAAATTTCACAAGTCCAATCTAGATCATAAATTCATAACACGTCGTTTGGTTCCTATGGTAAGGAGGCAGGGCGCGCCGATATCGAGGTGTTACTATTGGTTCGCGATCGCTTTCGAGTTGGGTTTTTCACAATCGTTACTGTCATTTCTTTATTTAACAAAAATACATATTAATAAATCGATAGTACTACCGACAAAATACCATCTCGCTGCGGGAAACCAACCATTCTAATTTCATGGTGTATACGGCATCTTTTGTTACGACTCCGCTTAAAATTTCGATAAACTTGTGTTTCGAAATTGCATTACGAAAGTTAAATCTAAAATTTGTTTAAAGGAAACTTCAGAACAAACTCAAGCTTGTTTACTGAAAAATTTCACAAGTACCTAGGCAGGCAAGATCGTACACGTGTTCGGTATATAACGAACGACATATTTTATAACGATTAGTAAGCGGAAAGCGTTCGCGACTCAATCCGTGCTTGGTTCAATTGTTTCGTACATTGATATAGGAATAAAGGAAATTGGAAGTAAGTTGGTAATGACAACTTCACAAGTAGCAAATCACACCTAGCTAGCATACCTATTCTACAATAACAAACCACATCTTTTGTTAAAACTCGTGTGTGGATTTATGTCATACATAATCCGAACTTGGCTCAACTGTTTCGTTAGGTAGTAGTTAGGGAGTGAGTTTGCAATGCCAACGTTCCGTGTGGCAAATTGTGGAATTGACATGATAAGTTACTCCTAAAGTGGCAGCAGCTATTTATGAAAAATAGAATAAATAAAATGAATATAATCCTCACAAACACTTCGCAAAATAAATAGTTTCACAGCGAAAGATTTGTAGCACCCCTTTCGCCGTGAAACAAAAAATATGTACTCGGTGTTTGAATTTATGGATCCATGTTTTCACATTCGCTGGCTCTTCATTCGGAGCTGACGGGAGACCACGTCACACTTGAAACATAGGCCTACGACTTAGTGGAAAAGAAAAGCGTATTAACGTGATGTTGTTCATATCCGCCGTGAAGGTACTGTACTCTATTCTATTTTTAACCGACTTCCAAAATAAGGAGGAGGTTATCAATTCGTCGAAATATTTTTTATACTTCACCTTTTATTCATTTCTTTCACCTTCTGATTTCAATATCGCTCGACGTATTTTGTTATATAACCCAAGTAAGGATAACTGAGGGGCTAGCAGCAGCGATTTTTACTATCGCTCATCATCAGTCTATTTATATTGCCCCAATTTATTTTTATTTTTATTTATTTATTTATTTATTTATATAGGAAGCCAACAAGACACCGTAATTAACAGAGTTAAAATTCTTATTTCACTAACATGCATATACAATGCCTTACTTATAAGCTAACTCAACTTTTATACTATACTTATATGATATAAACAAATACATTTTTATACATTTATTTATATTTTAGGAATATTTATACTCTAGTACTTAAATGAAAAAGAAGTGAAATTTATAAATTATATTTCTCGGAAAAGAACGCCCTGAGTTTTCTTTTGAAAGAAATGCTCGGGCACAGATCTTCCCTTACATCGAGGGAACTCGAGCCATGATCCACCACGCGGGCCCAGTGCGGATTGGCGGATTTCACGTGTCTAAGATTTTCTTCTTCTTCTTCAGCATGCAGGTTTCATCACGATGTTTTCCTTCACCGTTTTGAGAGCACTCGGTAAATTATGCAAGTTTTTCCGTCGAACAAATCGAGGATAACTCATTGGTACATGGTTTCCCTGGCTGGCAATCGAACCTGGGACCTCCGTATTGCAAGTCCAGTGCTCAAGTCGTGTCAAAGTATTATTTTTCGGCAATAATTTTTATATTAGACTAGATTTCTAATTTAGAATTTGACAGGACTCGAGCGCTAATAAAAATCGTTGATGCTCACCCTCTTGTTTGCTTTGTAGGCGTAATTCTGCTGTCCTAATATTTTTTCTGGGTGCAGTGCCAATTTTTGAGATTTGAGCTTTAGAATACAATTAGATTGCGATTTTTTAATAATTTGGATATTGCTGAAAAAGTTCTAGTCCCAATCTATGTTCAATTCGCCTGTGTAACATAAAATGCCTTACTTTATTTACTCGATCGATATGGTATTGCTATCAAATATGCAAGTATTCAGATATCGTAAGTTCATTGTGTGAAATATTCCGCATAAAGCTCATTGCACAACCACTCGTAACAGAAGCCACCAAGACCTCAGCCTGTCTCAGTACGCCAGGCGTACGCAGCGTTGTCGCCGTAATTGGCGCTCAAGTGGCAATTAGCGGGCTCTTGACTCCGTCGCCGCTCAGCCGCCGCTTGTGTACGCGGTCTTACGTCTCTTGTTAGGCTTTAGGATGTAGCCTGGTGTTGTACAAGTATAGGACGTCATGTTTTGATTTTGTGTTGGGTTTATTTCCAAGCTTGGAACGGGTCAGGCATTTAAGTAAACTTGCAAATTGATAGGGGTTCGTGCGTTCATCTACTTTATAATATTCGGGTATAGTAATAGTTTCGCGGTAGCGGCGAGTTGTTTGGAATGAATTGTGAAAATATCGCTTTTTGACGACACATCCATGTCACCATACTCTTAAAGAGCACACAGTAATAAAGTATCTATACAGTCGGAAGTGTTGACGCTGAGTTTCGCTTTCGTCTTTTGATAAAGAAGTAGTTTTAACACTCGACCCAAGATCAACCAATCAGTTGCCATTGTCAACATTTCACGTCATCACACACGAAACGCTGAAATTGTGACTGGTTGTGAATGCACCTTGAAGCTAGATTCAAAATCTCAGCCAAAACCTTCGTTTCCACGTCACTATTTTCACGCCAGCTATACAGCCGCATTGCAACGATTTCACGTAAATATTGTGACGTTTGCAGAGTTTCATGAGATTAGAAATTCACCCTAAATAACTCTGCTGTAACAGAGTTTTTGTGAAATAAAGAGTCATGTCGCACAATGTCGTATACAGAAAGAGAAGCATGGATGTGTGCGAGTATATTTCATAGGCGCTGAATACAATCCACTCAATGGTCAATTCGGCACATTTTCACTACGGATGCGCTAAAATTTTATTCGGGGAACGTCCATACCGCTTGCACAAAGCTCAATCGCAGGCATCAATAATTGAATTTCCCGAACGAGGGAGGATCACTTCGGAGGCTCAACCCTAAGCCCTCCATTAATTGCTGGAATTAATTCGTCCCCTCAGTGTAAGGGGCGACGGATAGAGATGCAGGGCACTTTTTAGAGGTACTGTTACAGGCGGTGTTTTGCTGTACAAAAGCAGTATCGAGTAGGTATATCGAGGAACCGACGCAAATTTTACCTTACTGTGACTTCAACAATAGGGTTGTTCAAGCTTCCTGTCACTCTGGTATGAAGCATAGGTATTTTTCATGACTACAATAGTGTGAATTTTATTGTAGCATGATTTCCTAGCCTTCATACCATTGGACCAATATTCAAACTGTAGTAGTCTCTCATTTTTATAAGAGATGCTGTATAAGGTTGCTAAATGGTCAACGTCGATACTCTCCAACTAGATAGATATCTATTAACTGGATGAGTTGCCGATGAGGACAAATAAGTAACGAATATTGTGCCCGGTATTACACCCTTAACACCGATAAAAAGCCATGCTTTTTCTTCTTTTCGTGTGGTTTAGTGACCAAACCTATTGTCAGCTTGTTTATAGACCGTGGTAGTCAAGCCAAGTGTACGCATGCCGCCCTCTACGTTGTTCCTGACTCCGTCCCTCCCGAGAGGGGTCTAATCGCAATCGATACCCGGTCCCTGATGATGTTGGCTGACTGTGCAATAGCACAGCTCACCGACACACGAGTATTTTAATATGCTTCACTCAGCAATCCTCGTTATTATCAGGGGTTTTATTGCATTGTGACAAGAAAATATATCTGTCTGTATTTTAACCGACTTTCAAATCACGTTTTCTGTGGTAAAACATATAAATAATGATAAGAACTAAAATATAGTCGTTCCATATTTGTATTGGTAGCTATTATGTAGTGTCGTGCGTTGTTTAATTTTAAAATATCACGTCAGTTCTATAAGTAGGCAGCATTTTTAAACGTATTGTTTAGTTTTAGAAAATAATTCAGGCGCAAGTTTTATAACACAGTTATTTTAAATTTATAACGTCAAAAGCATAATGTCACTGAAAATGTTCAAAGCTTTTGAATATTGAATTAAAACACCCATCCAGGCTGAAAGCAACCAAATTGTTTACAGAACAAGGAATTCGGTAAAACCGGTAAAAACATACAAATGCCAGCCATATCACTTTCACGTATCGCATTGCATATCCATTTCACATACAAGCTATTGCGTCGCACAATCGCGACACCGGAGGGTGTGTATCCCCACACCCCTGTGCGAGCTACATACACCCTGGCCACGGTAGCTTTTCAGTTCCACAACTGGGAATACAGAGCATTTGCAACCTTACGCCGCTTTGTTTGGGATCGTGAACTTTCGTGACCGGCTGTAAGGTTACAATGGTCATTGTGTACATAGAGGGCGCGCCCCTAGGCTGTCGCCGAACAAACATGGCCGCGGCTAACGAGGTTTTTGCGAGCGGCTCTCGTGAGCGATTTCGCGCCTAATTTGGACGCTCTGCTCCGCCGTCTACTCACTACGGAAGAGTGGTTTTATTTTGGCCTCGTGTGCCGGTGCGAGGTAATTTGGTAAGTCATTTAGCGAATTGGCAGGCTTTAAAGTTTGGAAATTTTTGTTTGTTGGCTTCTAAAGTTAGCCAACGCATGCCAAACTTTGAATATATTTTTGTATGCAATACCTGCACGACCAATATTGATGTAGGAGAAATTTCAGATGATAAAGACAGACGAGATGATAAATAATGTTTTAGGATCTGTTCTACTTCTATAGTACTTCAGGACCATTCTTCTTTTAGTGAGCAAATATGTCATTTAAAAGACTTTAATTGTCCTGAAACTCGTGAACGACGAGCCGTGTGCCTAATTAAGAATACTTATTTTAATAAATACTTATTCTAAATAATAAGTAAGTACATCCATATAAATTCAGTAGGTATGGAAGAGTTCTTTTATCTTGGCCTCGAGTACCGGTGCAAGGTAGGTAATTTGGTAAGTCATTTAGCGACTCGAAGGGTTAAATTAGGATTTTTTTTGGTTTTTGGCTTAAAAGTTTGCCTAACAGTTTACATGCCAAACCTTGAATATAAAGTACAAGCAAGCTTATGACGTAGGTAATTAAGATTTAGACGATGCTTTCAGGCGACAGAGGAGATGGCAAAGGATGATTTAGAACGTGTTCTGCTTCTGTACTTCGGCTGGAATAATGATGAATAATGATAGAAAACAAAACAAAAAACGGAGAATGTATATTTTGACGAGGTCAATATTAATAGTTGTAAATACCTACTTACTTATATACCGTAATGAAAATATGTAAGTGAGTTCATGTTGATTCCTCTCAAACATAATTCAGTTGTCATTTCAAATGTTTATTGAAGTGAACAAATAGGTATTCTGTCAGCAACATGCCGAAATATAATTGTGTACTAGGTACATAGGTAGGTATATATGTGGATGTAGAACGCTAGTTTGGACAGAGGGACAATATTGACGCCGAGGGCGATCTTCGGTGCCACCGCAACCCTCCCACAGAGGGGGTGTCCTCCCAAACAAAGATAATGCCAAAACTGGATGTTACCTACTACTACATCATGTTTGGGCATTTAGGTACCTATCGCGTATTCAGAATGAAGAGAATGATGAAAACCTCAAAAGTGTGAATAGAAATATACAAACCCATATGTAACGACCAAACGAGCGAATATTCTGTGTCATAAGTTGGCGTTTTTAGCAGGAAAAATAGAAAATTAGAAATAACTTTTAAGAACAATGGTTTGCTCACAAAGATAATATCTATGGTTATTTAGCTGAATGAAAACAATAGTGAAAATACAATTAACGTGGAACTAGTAAAACGTTACTAACAGTTATAAACAACAAAAAAGATGATGGAATTTATTAAATTAAAATAATACGGGATATGTAGAGGAACTGGAAACTATAACAACAAAATGAAGATTATGAATGAGTAAATGATAGGATTACAATTGTAACAAATGAGTGTTGGAGCTAACAAAATACCATATACTCAAAACAAGACATTTCCAAAGCAAGTAACACTAAAAAGCTTTGCAAATCACTAGAACCCCATGCAGTTGAGTTGCACAAAGATTTTTATAACAAAAACCAACTTATCAAACGGAAGGAGCTACTCAAACCTTGTTTACCAACTCGGAAAGACCTCTAAGAACTGTTTTAATTTAAGTTGAATTGTTGTAGAGAGTAAGGTCAGGTAGACCAAGATGAAATGGTTAAGTAAGACTGACAAAGAGGTTCGTTAAAAAGAGCATTGAGTTTTAACAAAACGTTATTAAATCTTATTTCTGCAAGGATGAAGATATTTTTGAAGTCCGTTGTGCTCATTGTGTCGGGATTCGTTGGGTGCTTTAGCGCCTTTACACCGAGTTTCATTTGTATTGCAGCAATTACATGCTTTTAAAAGGCTTTGCCTATACATGAATTTATGAATTGTTTGCTTTTATAGCAACACAATCCAAAACATAATAGCAAAACATTATCTATCATACAGTACTGAGTAGTAAGTAGTATCTAATTTAAATTAGGCCTCAGCAAAATTGCCTAATTAAAAGTCAGAAAGTTCTCAAAGAGCAGCGGGCAGCGACAGACAGCTCATCATCATTTGGCAGAATCTCGAGGGATGAATATATCGTAAGTCCATATACTTACACAATATACATAATCCTGAAAATACAAATATGTAAACATGTTTTATGTTCTCATTTAGTCAGACAAAACTTTTGTATAAATTCGGGGGTCGATATAAAAGACAACTGACATGCACCTACCTATCTAAAGAATTGTAGATATCTAAAGAAGAAACAAATTACAACGTGAAGTACAAAAGATCAACTAGATTTTTGTGGAATCTATAAAGTATCCATTACTCCCTAGACTAGAACAAAGATATAAAAGACATTTGTGGTATTCATTCACAATAATACATCACATTTAGCGCAAAAACCGAACCATTAACAATCAACAAGCATGCATTGTTGAAGTATCAAACGAACGATTAGCCTCAAGCGATGACAATACTGCAAAATGGGATGAAAATGTCAAAATAGTATCTTTGACGACAATCTGAACTGCTACAAAAATAAAATTGCTGTCCATAAACCCCAAAATCAAGAGCACCCCTACGGAAAATAAATAGAATGAAGGGAAATGATAACTTTGTAACACAAAGTATCAATCATTGACACAAAAGGTCTTATCCTCGGTAACACTAGAACTTGTGCGGATATTATTTACGATTTTTTGTCGCAAATTTAATCGTACAGTTTGTACAATGACAATGAATTTAAGCCTATGTAGGTTTTGTGACATTAGAATTGTCGAAAACAGGAAGATACTTCGTTGTGATTTGTGCAACTTCAAAGATAAGGTTATGGAAACGAATTGAGTCGCTATCGCTACGCTATTATGAGTACTCCTTTACGAGTAAAGTTAGTAAGAGCGACACTATGAAACTGGATAGACTTGAAATTGAAGGACAATATGAACTTAGCAAATTGGTTGCCACAATTTCGCCTGCTGAGTTTACATACCGAATATGGAGCGCAATGAAATCCTATTCTATGAGATGGCACTTATTGACTACCTACTATAGTACAATATTTAAATCTCTTTGTTATTCCCAATTACTACGTAACTTGCTAATGGGAATGGTTACATTTCCCATTTCAGTTTCGTAATTAGAATTCTGTTAGCACACGGCTTATTATGCGTCAATTTAGGTCTTCAATGCTTTCTTCTCTCATTCGCTTCTGCTTCACAAACTTGTAATTTTCGACATGCCCAGCCAGACCATATTCTTGAATTAAAGTTTTAACAATAACACAGAGTCTATGCCTTCTTACTTCTGACGACAATACCTCCTCGAAGGAGTCTCGTACCCACAAATAATTGGCCTACAGCCTCCACTTGCCCGAGGGGATTTTCGGATTAAACTTTATTACGTCTCGAAAAAACTATTCGAGTAGCCATTGTCGTCGTGTCGGACCATTGTGAGCCACAAACGACTATTTGTGATTCGCGAACTATTTGTGTAGGAAATCGCAGGATTCTGTGAGGATTTGCTGGCAATCCTTTTGGAGATTTGTCTTTGAACATCTAGTGACGCAAATGCTTTCTTTATTATGTGATAAGCATTTATTGTAATTTAATGATGATTGATTGACGTATACAATTTTAAATCAGGATACTTGTATAATAAAGGGATAGGATGGTAATTATAAATCATCTAGGGACCACCGGCCGTAGAATTTTCTCAAATTTTTTTTTTTGATGAACAGATTCACCCAATCAGTTCCTACAATGTTACACCACAACTGGTAATTAGACGGTCATATTTGTATACGAAACAAGACACTTGCTTTGGGACAACGTAGGTACTATAGGTGTTCGGTTCAACATTCAAAATGGCCGTTTCAAATACAACTCCTGCAACAGAATAAAGTGCTGACAGGAAATTGATTCCACTCATCTCAGAGTGAGGCCCTTCACGTCACTCACACTCAGAAAGGGCAGGGGACTTTCGCCAAGAGAAGAGCACCGGGAAGGGGCAATTGCTTGCCAATTGTGACGAATATTGTGAGCATTGTCCATTGTTTTGTAAGACAATGCATATAAGAAGGTTATGTAGGTACTTATGGCATGACATAACACCGCTCATCATACGAAATATCTTCGAAATGCTTACTGCCTTATAATTCTTTAGTGTTAAACTCTCACAAAATCAAAATATTAAGTGATTTTTTCGGAATCTCGGACCGCGGAAAAGAATAATTTTCATACTTTGGACATTGGGCCGTTTTTATTATCTGTGTCGTATTAAGAGTTGACATCGTATACTCTTTATCCTTCTCTTTATGTGATCTTATTAGCTTATTTACTACATTACTTAAAGCTAAGGCATTAAGTTCGCTTCGTTACAAAAAATAATAAAATATAAAAAAAATATTAGAGCTTCGTATGTCAATAAAATTGACAACTACGAGTATAATGCTGCAGACATCGACAATAAAATCGATTTTCGTCTAATTTCATTTCAAATTCACATAACAGCATAAGTCCTTAGCAAACAACAAAAGGACTTACACATGCAATCCACTCGACGTCACTGCAAACGTGACATGGATTACAACAGCCTAAATAAATAGCCAACTCATACATGGGACTACAAAGCTTCAAAGACATATGAAGTTGACACTGATGGTCGTGTCACTCGTGTCACGTTCCCCCTTTGTACAAACCCCCCTTTTGTCATATCTTAATTCACACCCCTAGCTATTTCTACAGTCAAAACCAAAATTCGACTCTAACTCCAAACTCTATCGTTCAAAGTTGTTTACCTAAAATTCTAACGTAATCTCTTTGATATGTTAATTTTGTTAACTTGGACGCTTGAAAATGAACCGTATTCTTTATGAAGTAAAGTAGTTGTTTCAGTGTTGTTTAAGTGCATTTATTAAGGGGTGTGCGTAGTTAAAAGCGGTGTTAAGCGTAGGGCGCTTTGTAATTAATACATAAGAGAGCCATTGATATGCCAAATTGCCAACTGTGAGGTTAACAAAGGCGACTTTTTCTATCTTTACTCTACCTACATGAAGTCTATGGGGAATTGGTCTTAAAGCTGGGGCTAAAATCTGCTAATTGCTTAGTATGATAATTATAGTGGAAAATATTATATTATAGCATTTCCACCCTTATACAATAGTCGAATTGTTGAACCGCGATTTATCCCGTTATTTCAAGGTATTCCTCAAAATGTAAAATGCAATGCTTACTATAAAAAAATTATATACTTACATATAAGATTAAATCTACCAATTGGTGCCATAAAATAATTTTTTTTTTGGATATTCAATTACTGAGTCGGAGTTAAAAAAAACCAAGAATGCAGTTTTACTTAAGTATTTTGAAAAATAATGGAGAGTTTTCTTAGAGTAAAAGCTATTTTCAATAATTATAATACTATTTTCCCTGGAGGTATGGTTCGTTTGATCGACCCTGTATAAACATGCAACGTTACTTCCTACTCACCTAAGATCTTTTTGTATGCGAGTCTGGGTAGGTACCGACTGGGAAGTTCAATTTTCAGCGGTAAAAGTATGCCGAAGCATCCTAACCTTTATTCCTTCACACAACACCCTTGGGCACGACTGTTACCACGTAGTGCTCGCACCCCCAGATAGATGGCGTTGTTGAATCATATCATCGGCAATCCCAGAGCATAAAGTTTCCTTCCTGGCCTTATTAGAAAGTTCAACGGTTGGAGGAAAGATGGCGCTAAAACAAAATATGTTTTTAGATTTATTCCGTACAAAATACAAATGATAAATAAAATCCCAAAAATACGGTACTTACCTACATCAAATTATTAAGAGTATTTTTAATAATATAGGATTTTTAGAGCATAGTTACAAAAATTTGTTCGGCTATTTCACACTAGATGGCGCTAGTAAGCTCAAATTGTGAAAAAAGGCTACACTCGATACATAACTAATCTAAGATAATAACAATTGAAGTTCGATTGTAAATCTTATGGCGCAGACAATAATAACGTTATAAACGTCAAAAGTATTTTTTACGATAACCAATTCATGTACTTTTTCAAATTTGGTTCTAAAGCATCTATACCGCAGCCCAAATCAAGTGTCTTATTTTGTAAACAAAAACTACCCTACCTTGCTATCATTTTAAGCTGTTTTGTGATTATTGCATAATTATTTTCACACTATTAGATCGGATCACTTTATTTTCACAATGATCAAATGGCTCAATCAATCAGTTCCTTCAGTGTTACATCACAACAGGTAATTAGGCGATCGTATTTGTTTACAAAATAAGACACTTGATTTGGGCTGCGGTATAGTGAAACAGAAGTTCTGACAACATCTGATGACACCCATTACAAAAGTCCAGAGGTGGGGATCGAATCTGCGCTGCAGTCTCATATGTTAGCCATTGGTCTATCTATTGTAGCTTTTGAATTGCGATAACAACTTAGACGGAGGGTCACATCTTGGTTCTGCATACAAAACTATACCGGCATTACCAGATGCTGTAATCGTGAAGTTCTACTGCCGTTATCTAAATATTGTTAAAATTCAATCGTAAAAATCATGCCAGTATCGGAGTAGCGATGAATTCAAGGTTGAAGTTGAATGATAAATGTGCTGATATTAAAGTCATGGCAATATAACTTCACAATTGATGTAGGTGTACCTATTTATAAAATTAACAACCAACGTATTCGTCGTGTGTGTAGGTATGACGATATAGATTTGTATGGAGAATCCCCACCCGCACCGTATACGGTAGTTATACCCTTAGGTTATTGTCATGTCTAGGCTGAATAAATAACAAAACATGAGCTCTCAAGAGTACAAGCAATCACGTTCGTGAATCTATCTAGTACCACATCAAACTCGCCTGCAATAAATCAACAATCAGTACAGTAATATTCCGGTTGAACTGTCGTCCGTTTGCATTAACGAGTTGGAGGGTTCGGAAAAGTTCGGCAAATGAGGGATTGTCTTTGTGCCAGGGTTCAGTACAGTCTAAATCAGGAGAAAAGTAGATAGACATTCATCTCAAGAAATATTACATTTCACTTAGTAATAATAATTTATAGGTATTAAGTATTGTACAATTTTATAAATCTGTCACGTAGTTTTTAAGTAAATTTCAACCTTAATGAGGTCTTTTATACAACTCTGAGTAGACTGTACTTGTAAGCCAGTTTACGGCGTTTGTTACAAGTATCTGCAACTATGTGACTTGGGTTTACTGAATTTCGAAAAGAACTATCAAACACAATTTAAAATTTAGGCGATTCTCCCATTCATACGAGTTTACTTACAGAATAACTATTAGTTCCTCATCTTAGCCTATTACCAAAAAAAAATATGTATTCGCAACAAGATAGTTGACAAGCATTGATACCATTTCTTTTATAGAAAATAACAATGCTAGATTCTGCCCCACCATCAATTGCAAGATGTACAAGATAATTAATAAATATAAAAATATCTCCGTTTTTTATTAAAATTGTTGGTTTAAAATAAAGCTTTGTACAACTAGCGAGTCGAAAAAAAAGCCTAATTAAGAATTCAGAAAATAGTAAGAAATCGAAGCAAATTATTCATTGTTTTTGTTATTCTTCTATAGGAGTTGCGAGAGTAGTAGAAAATGATACTGATTATGATTATGCAATATGAAACCTGTAATAAGTCCCCAAAAAAATTATAGGTAGGTACGTACAGCTTAAATGGTCACGTAGTTTTGTAGGTGGGGCAAAGCTCCATTGAAATGTGGCAATGTCTTTTATGAGCTACCCTGGAGAAGATAAGTGTATATGTCATAACTTAATCGCGATCGAGTATCGATCGAATGAATGGAATTCGCACAAAGCTCATACACATAGGACTTGAAATCGTACTGCAAGTGTTACCATTGATCTGCTGTTGTCCGTAGATAGATCGGAGAACAATAACGACTGTGTCGACTTAGGTACATCTACCTACACAATGCAGATCAGTCATTATTATTGTCGCATAAAAAAAGTAAAGGTGACAACTTCGAAATTAGTGAAAGGAACCCCGAAAACGAAGACAATGCTACCTAATTCGTAAAGCAAACGTTCCGAAACGAGTCACGAAACCGGTAATGGCAAACGCCCATCACATTAATAGATTGACGTGCTCAAAACTGTAAAATTACCATTTCGAATATGATTCGAGAAAAAAGCCTTTAAAAAAAGCCTTTCTACATTGAGTTAATAAGGAAATTAGAGAACGTATCTGAGACGGGTGCGCTCGCTATGACGAAGTTATACGAGTAGCACAGATGTAAGCGCGCTTCACTCACATAACTATAATTTAGCAAAACCTTTGTTCGTTGCTTTGTAATAACTACGGGCTAGCTAGCTAGATCTAGCCCTTGGGATAAATGCCTGGAAAGTCGAATTATATTTAAGAACCATTTTGCGTCATGCTCCCCATGCAAGACCGTAGCATGCAAGACGTATTAGATGCATTTTTAATAACGATTATCATATTTTACACATCACAAGAATAACCATGCAGGTTTCCTTCCTATTGTGTGTATACGTATTGGGAGCAATCGACAAATGTTTGTAGGTTTTCCCGGTGTGGTCTCTATTATAAATGTAACTCAATGTTAATAAAAAAAGACAAATAGGTTCGTTGCAATCGCCGATTAGGGACGTAAGCGACGGCGCGCACGAACCACGCGGTTATAAACATAATTTTAATGAGTTGTAAACGACGGGAACAAAAAGCGTTTGTAGGGTTAGAGGTTGACAAAAAAATTGAATGAAAAACTGTTAAATTAGCATTTTTTGTGGTTGGAGAGAGTAATGGAGCGGAAAGACGGCCAGATGGAGTACAAACAGTTATTTTGAGGAAGTTTAACTCAGTCTCTCTCAAATGCTCTGGCAGGTAGTCAACTGGAAATCGAACCCCGACGTCATTGCACAGAAGGCAGGCGCACTACTGACTAGGCTAGGAATTACTAGGAAGTCACCAAAAATTACAATAATATTTTCGTCCAATGTTTCAAATTTACGTACCTACATTAAAAGAAAAGAAACCAAAAGCCAAGAAGACATCGAATACCAGTACAAGTTAGCAAACTAAAACAAAGTTAAAGTTACTGTGCACGCGACACGTCCACCGCGGCAGTAGTATACAAGGGAAGCAGTAATGTAACTACACTACTATGCAAACCAGTCGGTTGCTTTCGCCGTACCCACACAGACACGCCCGTCCGTTCGCTTACATTACAATAAAATCAATTTCAGATTACTTCAGATCATAAGCCCGCGGCTGCCAAGAAAGCTCACGCACTTCATTATTTCTCATGTCAGGGGTACATTTTATAGGCACCTTTAAAAAATGTTAATCGTCGTGTTTCAAACCTATTTTTTGTTGATATATGCCATTTTTACTTTCTAAGTTTTAAGTTAAAATTGCAGGCTTGCCAATTGGACTTTTGACTATTGGATATTCATCGAATGTATACTTCGCGTATACGATTAAACAGGAGCGATGATAATTGCATCACAATACTAAAATGACGATAAAACTGCTGCTGCTAAAATAGGGATGCTCGCTCATTCGTAAATTGATGAGCTGGAAATCAAACCTGGGCCTTCGTACCTTACTAATATCCGAACCACAGTGCCACCGAGCTCTCTTAGTTAAGGTACTGCCTTACATTACATTACCATGTCATATCGGAGCTTATTTACGACGGAGCGAATTGGACATTTAAACCGAATCTAACTGTTCGGTTTCACTTTATCGAATCAACGGTATGATCTATAATAATAAGCTGAAACACGCGATTATTGTGTTTCTAATACGGTGTCGCATAAATTTTATTACTGTAAGGGTTTATTTATCTTGTTTTCAGATCATTACGTTGTGTTCTGAGAGCACTTTGCATAGCTCAGAACTCAGTGGAACGAACACTCGAATTACGGAGATTCAGATTCGGTGGCATAATCTCTTGGGTTAGCTTCTTATTAAACAATTTCAATAGTAAATATATTTCCACACATTACTCAATCTGTTTAAAAAGTGAGCCGCGTTTTAGTAATAACTCATTTATCAGGATCACTATGAACGGACAATAGCAGATCAATGGTAACACTTGCAGTACGATTTCAACTCTTACGACGCAGATAATAAGAACGGTCCAGAGTGTTACCATTGACTGACTACACACTAAAAATACTTGTGTTAGACAACCTATTGGCAAAGAGAAGACCATATTTAATTTATATCGATAATAATTTGATACCTTTCAGACCCTGATCATGATCATCAACCAACAATAGTACCTGGGAATAGAAGAAAGAGGTCCTTGCATAAATACTACTCGCTATCGGTATCAACGTGTACAAAATACTATCAGATCGAATCGCACAATAATCGTGGGACTGTCGGTTTCACTTCCCGCTTTTCAGAGTAAATGATGGGTGAAATATTTAAAATGTGTCTACCCCTTTACCGTCACGGTATGACGATTTCCATGCTCGATCAACCTGCAGCTAATAAATGCTCAGAAGTGTGGATTTGATTTATTTTAACGTATGACTAAGCCTACGTTAACCAGATGGTAAGCGACGATGAGGCCGAAGATGAAAAGGGGACACTCGAGAACTGGCCAGACCATTTAACATATTTAAACTGGGATTTAAATCCGTCAAAACAGTGCTGGGTTTAAATTGCCCGCTACTCAGGGGCAAGACTGTTCAGAGACAACGTCGCCTAGTGGTTTTTGGGCGATTTTTGTTCTGTACATTGGCGCGTATTTAGGCCCCCTGCCCCTTTCTATTTTAACCTTTTTTTAACGAAGTGTGAAAGGGATAGCAACACGATTTAAGGGAAGTGAGGTTTAACTAAGATTATGAATAACAGCAGCATAAGCGAACTACGCAGGCTACGGCCAACTTCCGTCTATTCTGTAGCTTTCGGTCTAGGAATATAACTCTAGAAGCTGTGCCGCTCCGAGGACTAATGCCGAGATTCAAAGACAATTTTAACCGCTACCTTACTCTTACAACAGTCAAAATGCTATGAATTCTGACAGTCGTAAAACCGAACTGACAATGAGCTCGCTCCAAATTATCCATGAATCCTTTTGTCCACGACTAATATGAAATGTCTTGTGTATCGTAATTACACTGGTTCTTTTACCCTTCCTTCTAGAACACTGCATTATAATGTATTGCTATTTTACGGCAAAAATAGTTTAGGGTAATACCTACTTATGCAGACGAACTTTGCACAGACACACTACAGCAACAAATCTCCAAGCTTTTGTAGACATTTATTCCCGGATGAAGGAAAGCTTATTTCAGGTCAACATTTTTTATAATTCTACCGTTAGTAAAACGTAAAAAAATAAAGGCTGACCCAATACGCGTGAGCCGCACATTTCCCAAGTACACATACAAAATCGTGAAGAGGAGTCTCAACAAATAACTACTAGGTAACTTAACTACACAATATTTATCGCTAAGGCCTGACAAGTTCGACACGGGACGGAAAAACGCCCGCTCTACACCACACTATTAGCATACAAGCTCAGAATACAAAACCCAACATAAGGATCAGAATAAATGATCGCAATTCTCTCTAACTCTAACCTGAGACCGTATCACGTATGGATGATCGCTTTATGAAACTTGAAACTGGTTTATTTTTGTAAGGTATCACACACGCTAGTTAAAAGTGCACTAGTTCTCATACAAGGATACCTTGATGTCGAGACGACTTTACCATGTGCAAAAAAGAAAACTTCTGAAACTAGCCAAAGGAGTCGTCGCTTCTGGTGCTTGGAGAGAGGTCCTTTAGTCAGATAATACAGGCTCTAATACATTCAAACTTATATTGAATTCATGTGGTAAAATATATTTGATGACTCACATGATCGTCCCATCAGACACATAATAAAAGTTCAGTAAACAACAATAATCCTGTCAGGTCAATGCCACTGTGTCTGGTTTATTCCGTATTCAAGCACACACGGTCAGACACTACACTTGTAATGGCGTGTTCTACATGTCGAATGCCTCTTTTTAAACTGCATTCGCTGCATAATGTCTATCTTTTTCAGCCCAGCGCTGATTTCCCCTTCTAAAGGAATTGTTTCGTGAATATAATCAAATCGGGTTTCGTCAGTGCGAAATACTAAGCTGGCTGGTGAGATAGCGTTTGGGCGTGAGCTTAGTGCGATCTGACTCTGACAACTGTCAAAAGCCTATGTATATTTGACAGTTGTAAGAGCGAGTTCAAAGTAAAAACGCGTTTAAAAGTTAAAACTGTCTCTGAATCTCGGTCTAAATTCCTTTAACATTAACTGAGCTGACTTTTATACCTCATTGTTGTAACACCTTCCCCCATCTTCGAGAACCTCGGAAACGCACGCAAACTGCGGGTTACGATTATCAGGGTTGCCACGTATAAACTATGCAAATGAACCGGCGAAGAGAACGTCGCCGTGGCAATAATCGGCCGGCGTCGTCGTAAATAACGTTTACGACGCGACGACATCGCGGCGGCAACCCTTGCTGGAAATTAACGCTACGCGGGTGGGACCTATCGTCTCTCCATTACTATAAAATACAAGTTTGACTTTCTGTTCGTGCGGCTGTCTGTATGTCTACTATCCTCTGATTTTATGGCACCGTCTCTTAAGGCCCCACAACACAGGGCTCTCCACTCACTTGCTATCACCACTTCAGCTTGCTAATCCTGTCCTTTCTAATTTTAGGGTAACGTTCCTCAAAAGGCAAACTGGATACACTTAGATACACTTACGTGTTAAGAAAGCCGGCCGTCTGTCTTGCATCTTTCGAACCTTTCCAAGGCTTCCGTCGTGAGTGATTGGGCTCCAGATCGCAAAGTCACTAACACGATGGCGATACACCTGCAGCATACTGTTTGGATTGGACACCTTTCAAATCTTATTATAGGCAAGATACACTACACTTTTTTTTATTTATTATGAGTTTTCCGAAATCGATTTTTCCTTCCATTCGCATATTTACAAAGCTTAATTATAATCCCTTTCTGAAAGCAAAGTAAAAGAAGTAGAGCCGCGAGCAGCAACTAGTTTTGCTAGAGAGCGCGGTGGTTCAGCTCAGTCGACTTACATATGCGATGCAAATTAGCCTAATTGACAAGATTAAGAGCAAGATCAGGCAATTTATGTGTTTACGTTTCGGAGCCCTCGTCGTGTTGTATCGACGAGTTAAATATTTATGGTTCTCAGTGATTACAGGTCATTCTGAACTGAAAAATCAATTCTGAAAGAATTATTATTATTAAGTATTTTCACAAAGAATGCTAGTTTTTCATTACCGCGATTTTCAGGCAATCCTGAACTAGTTATACAAACGTGTATTGGTGGAACGTTTGGAAAAAAACTGTTCTACGTTTCTAATGGTAGAACAGACAGCAGAAATACTTACAATGTTTTCTACTTCTAATATGATACAATTTTGTAAAAAAAAATATTTAGGGGTAAGCAAATAATGCCTCCTTCCAGGGCAGAAGAAAGCCAGGTAGAAGGAGAACATCATGACTCAGTATCTTACGCCAATGGTACGGCAAGAGTACCAGGTCTCTATTCCGTGCGGCGTTGTCGAGAGTGCAGATTGCCATAATGATCGCCAATCTTCGTAAGAAGACGGCACCATAAGAAGAAGAAGAAGTAATGCCCTAATACGCACACGGGCTGGCAGAGTATTTTGCCACCGGTCAGCGCAAGCTCTTCAATACCATGTCAAGAAATCCCTTTCGATGCCATGGGGTCGATTTGAAACATTGGAATTTATATTGTATCCCGTCCCGGTGTGCGTTGGGCATTTAGTCTACTTACTTAATTTTTAGGCTATTAAACTTTTTACAATTAAGAATGTGGAAAAATTGCTAATCTTCTTTAAAAAAACTTGGACTTTGCAAATTGAATTACGTCGCAAACAATCTTCCATTCATCCCGACACCGGCGGTGAACGCGTCGCAGACTCCGTCTCCTAATTCAATTTAGCAAAAGGGTTGCCAGCTACGCGGAACGAAAAACGGCGGGAAAATGCGGGGGAACGGGGTGGACGAGGGGTAAATTCAAAGACATGTAGGGGCGGTGACGCGTCACATCGGGCGCGGTTTCTGGGACGCCCGGGGTAATTGATGCGTTCAGGTTTCGGATAGGTTAGGTGGTGGACAGATAGAGAATAGGAGTTACACGTTAGCATTGAATCAATCATCAGGTAAGGTGACCTTAAATGAACATAACTTAAAAGTTAAGCGCGTAAGTATTGAATTTTATATAGAAGATAGGATTTTAATGTTAAAATACTGTACGTACTAATACTGCACACTATTTGACAAATAAACTTCTGCTAAGCATCGCATAATTTTTTTTAATATAGAATTAAAAGTAGGTACGATTACCTATGCACGTAGTTTCTGCAATCCAAGATTAAATAAAAATTCAACAAAACACATCTTATATTTTGATTTGTAAATATTGTATTACTTATGCTTAAAAGTTAAGGAAGTTCGAAGATTACGGTTAACATTAATTTTAACAATACTTCGACTTTAACTATAACAGAAGTTACGCAAGAAAGTCGCAAGAAAGTTTGGATCGATCGCCAACTGATTAGTGAGAAGTTCAAGGGGTGGCTCGAAGCCATACTCACTGCTCAAATATTGTTTTTTTAAACTTTACGCAACTGCGTGTAAAGCAATTTGCAATAAGTATTTTTATAAAAAAATATTTTGTACTCACGACAGCACATCAATAGTAAGACTTTCATTTTTTGTTCATCGACTTTTGGATTAAATTATAAAAATAAATCAACATGCCAATATGCTGATCGGTAGAAATTGGAGTATCGAGATTTTTTCCCAAGAAAATCGAAAATTCGTAGAAGAAAGCTTGTTCAGGCACGAATATTATTCGGCTTCCTATATTCCCTTTCCGTTACATCATGTGTATTTATTTACTGGCTTACTTTACTTCATTTTGCCAGTGTAGATATAAGTTAGTATTAGTAATGGTAACTATAGTTACAATTTGGCTATGATAATTCACAACTGCCTAATAAACTTGTCCAAAACGTGAACGTCAGCAAATTTCGTGATTTCCCATCACATTTCCCCGTCAAAACTAAATTCGCCCGATTGAGATGTCAAATTTCTTGACACGAGTAAAATTGGGCGCGAAATTTTCGTGACCAAAAATGCCCGAAGTCTTCCCGATGCCTTATTCTAGGACAGTTAATGTTGTGGTCGATAAAATTACCGTACCTACAGTAAATATAACAAATAATACCGTCGTCGGTAAAATACCGTACAGTTACAAGAACAAAAAATGCCATTTTTTTTGGCATAGAACTATGTCAGTACCACTGTTCTCAAGACGAATATAATGAAAACTCATACATCATATTCCACGGTGGATTAGAATGTGTAAGTCTTAGTTAGATCACAATATTGACATACATTTTATGCCAATAACAATCAGAATATTTCATAATTCACTTTTTTTTTTGTAATAATTACCGATCACGACAAACCAGAATAATACTGTTGCCACCCGCCACAACCATATGCTGTGCGGTCGGCATTTCTCACCAGGAGTCTTGCAACTTTTAAAAAGTCATCCGACTTGCGGACAGACTTTAATTGGAGCCAACCAGCTTGACAGTTTCTTTGATTTCAACTTTATTATAGGTTTCCTTGCATTAGGATTCTCAGACAGTTAAATTAGCTAAACTTTTGTAGTTCTTAAATGATGGAAGACGTAAAAGGGCACAGTTATTTTTTTCCTTATTTATGTACCATAGCATAAAGCCGAAACGTGGACACATGACTTCAAAGTTCTAATCGCTCAGAGAGCGATGCTTGGTGTTTCTCTGGTGGATATAATGAGTTTATCCGCCAGATAACAAAAGTACCTAGTTGTTCATTGATCATAGGATCAACAAGCTGAAGTTGGTTGAAAGTTGGACATGGGGTTACCGTTAGTGCAAGAGAATTTTGTGATTTTAACGGGGTTAGGTGCTTAACCCGGGATTATCTTGCTATGCGCAAGTGACTCTTAAAGACGACGCAAGGCATAAGTATTTCCAGTTCGTACTATACTATTAAAATAAGTAAGTACTATTTAAATAAGTTGGTTTAGTGCGCAGTTCTACACCGATTTTTCTTTAATTATTCCAGGAGACCTATTACGCAACACTTTACAAATACTTTCAATAGAATAAAGTATTGCTTTCACCGAAACTTGCACAATAACCGAACCCCTCGGTTTCGCAAAAGCGTTCTTCAAAACTCACGGATAAGGTCTCTTCTGGTAGATTTCGAAATACGATAAGTATTCGAATTTTCCGATGTCGCGGAAATATATAACGTAATTTATCGGGTTTGCGAACTAGTTCGTGACGAAATATTTTAGTGTCCCCCAAGTTGCAGTCGAGTGCGCAAGTTTCGGTGTAAAACTGCATTACTTTGGCATTCGATCGATGTGAATAGTTGCGTACGTGAAAAATTCGGATGGTGCATTTATTCTCGAGGTCTTGTGATGAGATGACAAACCATATTTAACTAGGTTACATATATGGCTTATAGTATTTATAGTTTATTGCAATGTATTTTCTCAACATCTATTAATTATTATACTTATAACATTGACTGTGCCAGTATCTTTTATTTATTTCGTCCATCAACTCCCCTATTCACTCCACATTTCCATGGCCGTATTGAGCAGTGGATAAGTGGACGTTCTTCCAGCTCTCTAACGGTTGGGATAGGTGCACGCTGCATTTCCGACTAACTGAGCATGTTGTAAAAATATTAAAATGATAAGATTGATAAGTCAAATAAATAAATAAAAAACCAAAAACTAAAGGATTTCAATATAATGTAGGTTGAAAGTTCAATACCTAATTTAAATGTTTCTTTAATTTTGGATTAATGTGGCTAAGTATCTTATTCAGAGTCAGAATGATATCTCTTTATTGCAAGTACATATATTTTTGCACGTGAGTTTTTTTTCCGGAATTTTCATTAACAGCACTTTGCAAGGAAAAATTGCCAATACTGAGGATAAAATGTGGCAAAAACTCTCAGCAGCACACCTTTTAAAATATTTATTTTAGTAGTTCCATAATATAATTAAAAAATATATATCAGATACGCCATTGCCCCGCACAAACGGCATTGCATGCCCGCAATGCATTCAGTATTGGCGAATCGCAATTTTCGTGTTTGGCTGTTGGCGATCGGCGTGCGACATCGTGCATGATTTATGCGTTGTTGGCCTACGAATGCCTACAGCCGTCTTGCATGCAAACACTTGGCCACAATCGAGGCTCTTTATTTACTGCAAAATGGCTTGTTTTATACTCTCAATAGGTACTCATTTATTCAACAATGAGGTACCATTGCAGGTTATGCCGATACAAAAAGTAGTGATTTCAATTATTGTATACAATTCTATTATTTAAGCAATAGCTTCGTCAGTTGTAAAATTATAACATACATGTATGTATGTTCTAATTTTATTAAGCTATTGCTTATATTATTATATATTATAATACTAGTATGTTAATATAATAAGTATAATATATTATTTAGAACATCACACAAAACGGTTATCAGCAAAAACCTCATCAATTGTGTAAAACTTTTATTAAGACATTTTCTAAGCGCATTACAGAATTATTTGTGTACCTTAATCTTTAACTTTGAGAGCAATTTATTATATAAGTTAACACCTATGGACAGAAAACATTTAGATGTCTAGTATTATAATCATGAATTTCTTCCATTATACTGGGACCACTGAGTATAGTCTGACGGATTTCCTTGGATAAAATAATCGTACATAACTACCTAAACTCAGGCCGGTCTCCCATCACAGGTGTAGGCAGAGAAGATGGAATGTCAACAGTATATATAGTAATCCACAAACCTGCACCGTGCTACCTGTCGATCATGGCCGCTCTCTTGAAGAGGGAACTTCCCAAAAAAATATGCTTATGATAAAATGTTATGATAACAATAGTACTATCATGATTGGTGTTGGTTTAGTTAACACCATACCTGTTCAACAAGTCATAATTTCCTTGTTTTGAGAATGATAATAGGGAGCTGATATAACAGATAAATTATTGTAATAGAGAAAGTATGGATACTCACTCCTTTCTTGCTGTTGCCATGCCAATGCTCCACACAGTAGAGCCAGAGTCTTGCCGGAGCCGGTGGGACTCTCCAGCAGACAATTCTGGCCCTTGTTGATAGCAGTTATTACCTACAATACAATATTTATCATTTGGATTTATTGATATTGGACAATTAGGTATAATTACTAGATTATAAACTTATCTAATGTACCTATTATTATATTCATTATGGCAATTTGTATGGGCATTAATTTACTAAAGTCAACGGACAGTTAACACAGGTTTAATTGATGACTAACACACAGATTATCTTTTGACACAAGTGGAGGCTTGGATTAAGGTACCTCAGGGCAACATCAGGTCTCGTTCTGCATATAAAACGATGAAGACATTAACTCATGAAGAACAAGTTGTTGAATTGTGAACCAGATGCTTTAATTGATAAGTTCTACTAGCATTATCTGAATATTGAAAAAATCCAAAAAAATATTGAAAATCATTCCAGTTGGTGAATTTAAGATTGAAATCCAATGATAAATGTGCTGATATTCAAGTCACGGCAATAGAACTTCACGATTAAGGATCTGATTTAAAAATGTTAACAACTTGTTCTTCGTCTCTGTGTTGCTGCCATCCGCCACCGACTACACATTGGCAGAGTTCTTCAAAGAGGCGCCATAAAACAAAGAAGAATAAGAGTTAATGTCTTTATAGTTTTCTATGCAGAACGAGACCTGGCGTTGCACCTTTATTCAAGCCTCCACTTGTCAAAAGATAAATGTGTTCTGCATGAGTTTATTCTGACATAGTTTTGTATGCAAATTGGGCCTAGCGTTTCACCTTAATATCCATACCTACATATTGTGAGTAGGTGATTATGCCCATAGCTTACCTTAAACATCAAAGCTATCTGACAAGGATAAGGATCAACCGGCAAGTTTATTTTAACGCCTCCTATCATCTTCTCGAACCCTGGTTCCTTCGGTTTTGGCGGTAATGAGGCCACTGGTATAGTATTCGTGCTGGTTGAGGTCGACGGCACATTCTTCTCCTTTTTATTAACAGTAGTCCGTGGTTTTGCAGTAGGAAATAGGTTCTTGATAACAGCACTCTTTTTGCTAGCTAGATTGACTGCTGGAAGCTCCGGATCCTCGTCAGATGTGAAATAATCTACCGTGTCTTCATCGCTGCTTATAGTGACCACATCAACAGAATTCTGCTTCTCAAGCTGATCCAACTGCTCCGGATCGAAGGAATCATCTTCGTCTTCCGATATCTCAATTGCAGACATTATTCACACGATATATCACTTCAAAACAAAGTTCAAAACATCCCTCTTATACCGGCGCCACTGATTGTAGTTATTCCTTGAAAACGCCTTTTAGATTAATGTTCAAATTAGGGAAAAGCTTAGAATAAGATTAGCTGTAGTTGTTTTGCTATTTTATTGAATTATTTACGCAAATTATCAATGAATATTTTTGAAAACTAGTATTTGTTTTCGGCGATAGCGCTATAGAATGTTTTGACAGCTGTCGCCTGCTGTCACTGTCAAGGACTGTCAGTCATGGAACGCAGCGTTTCGTTTATGCTTGATCAAGTGGCGTTTAGTTTTCAAATCATTCCAAATACTAATAGGAACACATTTTTAGCATTTTTATCCTCTGTAAACGTCTCGGTAGTCCGATTTTCTGTATCATCGGACTATTGAGACGACAAAGTCTCATCAGTCCGATCATCGGACTAAATCATCGGACTGCTGATACTAGGCGGATATTTCGGAGTCCATAAAGTTAAAAATAAAATAAGTTGGTAGTACAGACAACTTTATTTAAATTGTGAAAAGAAAATTTCCATCGCAGTTGTATATATTTCTGATAGCTTGTTTGTGACTGGAAAGTTGTATAATTCCATTATTTCCTGAAAACACCGCACGTTTTATTATCTTCCACTTATAAGTTAATAAAAAAATGTAAGTATGTACTTACTTAGGTACGTATTTGTAAGTTTTTATTAGTTTACCTACAAAAATATCCTAAACGCGATCATTAAGTTAGTTGCATAATACCATACCATTAAAAGTTCAGTCTTTACTTTTCATCTAACAAAGTAAGCCTTGCTTGATCCATCTGACATACATTCTGTTTATTTGTGAGAATTTGGAGTCATGAACATTGCTGAAAATAACGACAATGCAACTGCCCAACCTAGCCAACACATTTTTGCTATAATTTCAGTATTATTTGCAATTTTTAGCTGCTTTTTAATAAGTATGTGTTTTTAATAATACCTATGTTATGTTTGGTAAATTTTATGGGAAATATTTGTTTTGTTTGATTTATTTAAATCATAGACAATCATAGATTAGAGCTAAGTCCGTCACATTAATTTTTATGACATAATCGCAAGACCGTAGCGCAAGACGGTATTACTAATTACTTATATTCTCTTTGTGGGATTTTTACCGATTCATTTTGATACATTGATAAACATTTCTTAAGTTTATTTATCATTTATTAAAACGAGCGTAAATATTGCAGTCAACTTGTTAAAATAAAGAACCAAATGATAACTATAAAAATAAGCACACAAAGAGTGACAATAGAGCTTAATATTATAAACATACACGTTTATCTACACAAAATATATTAACGAAAACGATAGACTGTCGCGGTCAATACCGGTACATATGAAATGATATCGCCCTTTTTGCCGTAAGTAATCATAAAAGAAGGAATACACCTTACGGATACATAGGTGAAAAAATAGGCGAGAATAGTTGGTCAAACTATTTAGTAGTTGGTTGGTAGATAAGTTGATTTTCAAACTTTTTTTGTAATGGGGTTACCCAAATTCCAATCCGAAATATAAGAGAACTGTCGCCACTAAGTAATCACATTACAAAAATGCATAAAATGTACTTTATAGTTCACCCCCCATTAACGCTCTCAGCATTATTTAGTAAAATGTCTGGCTGTACGGAGTGTTGCCTTTGCCATCGTTGTGTTGCATAGAAGCGCCCGTCTCCCGCCAAAACTTGGCGCCAATATACGAATGAGTTGTCGCCGGAGGTTATGGCGCGTTATAATTTGGTTTATATCCCAACACCACGCTGTTTAGTCGACGCAATTAGTAAGAGAACTTGGCTGTTGTATCACTTTAATAAATCCTTGTCAATATGTAGCTTTTTTATTACTCATGACCTTACAATGCAATGAGCAAAAGCAATATTATTTGGCTGAGTATTTTACATGCTGATTGCTTTTCTTACGCTTATTTAAGCTTGTATCGATGTACCTGTCCTATAAATATATGTAAGTACTTACTTTATTTAAGTTTATTTTAATACTTCTGTATTAGTTCGAGATATAAGTACTTAGAGCAGATCAATGGTAATTGGTAACACTTGCAGTACGATTTCAACTCTTACGTCTCAGATAATAAGAACGGTCCAAAGTGTTACACTTGATCTGCTTTGATGTGTACGGGCAACAGGCAGATATCTGCGTTGACAAGTACTACGTATACGTTACCTACCTACAACCTCATGGCTGATGGTCATAGACAGTTTTGAGTGTGTGGAGTACTTGAGTTCAGTTGTCAGTTTTCATACCTACAATTTTGACAGTCGTAAGTGCGAGCTCACACCGAGTTCGTGCTCAGAACTGTCTATGAATATCGGCCTTAGTCTATCACATAGATGATGTAAGTAGCTTTATGTAAGTATTATATATTATTTACCCTACTTAGATAAGTTTTACCTAAGTAAGACTTATAATATGCGGTAAGTGGTAAGTACCTATGTAGGCATGTAGGTATTAAAATATCTGAGTAAAATTTTATTTTAAGTATGTAAATACCTAAATTATTATAAGTACCTACTTTAGGGGAGAGTAGGAATGGATGGGAGCAAGTAAAGTAAATTCGAATTAGATCCTTTGCATAGGCAGTTAATTGTTATTAAACTATCCATATTTTCCTAGAAATTATCTATTTCTGAAAATAACAGTGTTAAACAAAACTGTGCATCTTTATTCAAAGGATGGCACCCCATTTTTCGGGCCATTCAACAGTTTATGTCCGCCTTTTAATACGATTCCAACAAATTGGTATACGTCATAAATTACAGTGTGAAGACATAGCCCGTGCTCCCCTTTGCCTCCATCCGTTCACATTGAGACGCCAAGTTTGCATGACATTTTCGTTGTACAGTCGACAACACATAGGAACACTGGAACTACGATACGGTAATACGGTCTAGATTGCTTTATTTTGTGTAATTTGATGTGTCATTAAGCTAGGCATAACCGTTGCAATCTATATCGTATTATCATGGTGTAAAGTGAGTGTGTGTTACACTTGATGTGTTGTCTCGACTGTGCTACCTTACTAAAAAAACTTACAAACAACCAAGGCAAATTAAGTACTTAATTTGCCTTGGTACAAACCTACCAGGTAATATTTTATTTACATGCTAATTCAATTCATTACCTACATGCTATAACTCCTCTATGTTGTAATGTATAATTATTAAAATACTTAAACATATGCGTTTCATAGAACATTCATTCCTAGAAGTAGCTGATTGTGAACTGGGTGAAGACTATCGCAGCGAAACAGTGGCGCGTCCCTACCAATTATTGACATGCTTTATTGCAGTTCCTATCTGAGGCACGCTTTTATCAACGTATGTCGCATCACCCGATCTTACTCAAAAACCTACAAACGAAACCGATCCTTATGTTGCCCACATACAAGTGCCGGGGTAAGTTGGGGCTAAGTTGCGTTTCTACTTAATTTGATGGCAAAACTTTCGGTATCGAACTCATTTATACTGAGAACATTATCAATGGGGTTCACGCGGAATTCCAATGGTTAATGAGACTCTAAGATTGCTATCACTTGTATCTTAGAAGTAAAAATGTTTGTACACACTTTGTTGTCCACACTTCGCCCCTTGTGTGGTTCGTTAACTTGCCTATTAATCTTTTGTTACGACTTACGAGTAAATTGTATGTAAAAGTGCAATAAAACAGAACTGATAAAGGAAAATAACAATTAAAAAGTATACTTAGTCGAATAAGCATTGACATAGGTACCTCAGGGAAGTTGTACCTACCTATGCGTAGTTTGATTTCAGAGATGAAAAAATTCGCTCGATAGCCATATCAATGGTAATATTTCGGCGCGTATTCATAAACGTGATTTAAATTTACGCCACCGTTTAGGCTCCCTGCCCCTTTCTATCTTAACCTTTTTTAACGAAGTGTGAAAGGGACAAGGGAGTGAGGTTTAACTAGGTTTATGAATAACAGCATTGAAATACGACTTTAGTACATACAAAGTCGTATGGGTTACAGATAGATTTCGGTCTGAATCTTATTGAAAAATCATTAGAACCACTTTCTACACATTGCCGCCGCCGCTGCGCCGTATTAAAAGACATTGTCACATTTCAATGGAGCTTTGCCCCACCTACAAAACTACGTGACCATTTAAGCTGTACCTATCATTTTGTTGGGGACTTATTACAGGTTTCATATTATAATATAATAATAATAATAATGTATTTTATTTAGCAAAAACAAAAGGAGTTATAACCTAATACTAAAGATTTTTTATTGCATAATCATAATCAGTATCATTTTCTACTACTCTCGCAACTCCTATAGAAGAATAACAAAAACAATGAATAAATCGCTTCGATTTCTTACTATTTTCTGAATTCTTAATAAAGCTGTTTTTTTCGAATCGCAACTTCAACAAACTTTATTTTAAACCAATAATTTTAATAAAAAACGGAGATATTTTTACATTTATTCGTTATCTTGTACAACTTGCGGTTGATGGTGGGGCAGAATCTGGCATGGTCATTTCGTAGATAAGCCTACACGAATCAGACTTACTTCTATAAATCATTTGCAAATTAGGATGGTGGCTAAACAATCCATGATGAGGGTAGATATTTTCGATTCATTTCCACCTTCTAACGTCCTGTAATCGATAAAGTTTGGTGACGACTTCACTCGCCACAGTGGTCGGGGTCGACAATCACCCGATTCAGTTTGCGCGGCCGTGCGGTATTAATTCTTGCTCAGACTCAGTTGTACAGACTATATAAGTTGTATAGTTCTAGGTAGGTTGTCCCAATAGGATAGATAGAGCTTCAGAACTAATTATAAAACAGAGTTTATTATTCTAAATACTTAAACATATTAAATTTACTTACACTTCAAATTATAGAATGGTCTTTGTTTTTCTTTTTATATGTTCGAAAAACTTAGGCACAGCTTACTTATTTCATGAAAATTTAATAGAAGCACAAAATAATCGAAAGTTTAAACTAACCATTTCCAAAGTTCTTCTTTAAATACGTAAGTATTATTTAATACTGTTATTCATAAAACTAGTTAAACCTCAATTCTCTTAAATCGTGTTGCTATCCACACGTTAAAACTAACACTAACACTTCGTTAAAAAAAGTTAAGATAGAAAGGGACAAGGGGTCTAAACGGTGGCGTAACTTTAAATTACGTTAATGAATAACAGCCTATATGGTATTTTACCTCCGTTTCTGAAAATGTACCTACTCATTCATTTGGAGGTACCTAATTATGATTAAAAAGTTTTTCGCTGAAAACTTTGAATAACCTGAAAACATTGGACGGGACTTTTCTCGAATACCATAGCAATGTTTGTCAAAGTAAGTGGTAGATCAATTGGAACTAGTTCAACGTTTAAAAAGTACTTACGAAAGTTAAACTCGTCTGGAAAAACGAAGTTTTAGCCGAAAACTGTGTTCTGTTTTCCTAAGATTAAGTTTTTTCACTCTAAGTAGGTGTAATACATATACTTACTTATACACTGATATATGTAGATCTGTCTCCCCTTTGCTTTGGGTAAACGTTTGGGCTGTACGCGACATATGTCGTCAGCAACAACAGTTTGGTTTGACCGAATGTGAATAATCTGTTCTAATGCAGATTGTAACGCATTGGTTTCACTTCACCCTCCTTAGAAACTAAGGGTTGCGTACACCTGAGTGCGATTCGTTAATTTCGTCGTCTAAATATATTTTTTTAAATAAAACTATGTCAATAGTTCCTCTCTGTAGTTTTTCAAGTTTTATTTTATGTGTTTGCAGGTTAGGTAAAGGTGAAATTCCGTAAATGTGTAAGATATTTAAAAAAATATCACCGGTAGATATTGCTGTGATTGTTTTCGATACTTTATTAAAAAACCGGGCAAGTGCGAGTCGGACTCGCACACCGAGGGTTCCGTGCGCAACTTAACACCATAATATTGCTCTAATGAAAAGATAAACTAGATATATTGAGAAACTTATAATGTGCAGCTAGATTTCTCCAGCGAGTACGGGGCCGCAAAGATAAGTTTGTAATCGCAATAATCGAAGAAAAAATGTTTGTGGGAGTGTAATTATTGATTATTTAGTATATGATTCCATTGCGTTTTTATACAAATATGCGGGGAAATAAACAGCTATCTTTTGATTGCGTTGACGTAGAAGTTTGATTTTTTCACGGCTGCATGAGATTACAGACCTACCTAAATATTTGGCATTAATTTCATCGTCCACGCGTTTCTGAGAAAGAAAAGCTATTGACAGACAGACGGACAGCAAAGTGATCCTATAAGGGTTCCTTTTTCCTCTTGATGTACGGAACCCTAAAAAGGTCAAAACGTCGTTAAAATGGTGATCTAATATGAATTGTCACTATTAGAAATAGAATTTCCCATCAGTTATTTTATTGTAAGCTTTTTCCGTCTACACTGTGCGTCTACTCAGCACTCTACGTCCTGATAATACGTCATAATTTGCAATAATTTTACATAGCATACTGTGTTGTCGACCATGTACTTATTATAAAGATAACAATAGCCTCTTTGGCATAATATAACGATTACAAAACGCTTTATAGAAGTCAGTCACATCGGTTCCATGTATCGTTAATGTAATGAAATGAAACTAGAAGGTACCTATGTTGTATCCGCATATTTTATAGACGAGCTACCTTACACCTGCCGGCACCCCTGTAGGTCGCTCGATAGCAATCGAAATAGATAAAATTTTTATTGTAGAAATAATTATCTTTATTTGGTCACCCCATCACACGCACAAGTGAGTTTTTTTTACAGTACACTGTCTACGACTTACGACTCAAACAAGTTTTGCTAGAGCGGCTTTGTCCGCGTAGAATTCGTTCTTTATTACCCGACTTATTTTAACAGACGCATAGGTTGTATATTGTATAGGCCAAAATGGAGACTAGTTGTTTGTTTTTATAATATTAAGTAATTTTGAAATCTTATAATTTAAAAAAAAATGTATTTAATTTATTCTAAGTAATTATATATAGCACTAATACCATAAATTAATAATAAAAAAACATACAAATATATACTTATAAATAAAAAAGTGGGGCCAAATCGCTGCCCTGCAGAAGTGTGCCCAAAAGGCCTAGCGACGATACCTGGTTGGTTCGGCCAGCGAAGGCCAGCGTCGCTGGCCGAATATAATCTTATAATTGTAGGTAATCACCTAAATAAGGGTAACAACTATGGCTACATATTTTAATGTTCGAGCATATTTTATAAAAGACCTAGATTTCTACTCATACCTTCAATTTCTGTCGAGAATGCGTCCCAAATTTTCAAGTAGGCGTAGAAATAAATTCAATTAGATGCTACATTTGCAATAATAAACGATTTAAAATAATTAATTTAAAAAAATCATCGGCTCGATTTTATGCAAGTGGTGTGTTTGTTTATAACAACTGGTAATGTGTGACTTGTGAAGCTAGGTAGTTTTATAGATAAGTAGGTCTTAGCAGGTACCCATCACTTACGCAAGGATGTTAGTTTTTACCGAGTAATTGCTCTAGAATTGTATAAAACATAAAATGTTGATTTTTCCCTTTGTTTCGTGTATTTATAAGGAATTTGTATTCCTTTCTTGGAAGTGACATTCACACTCCACTGAATTTATTGTTCTTCTGTACACCTAAGTAATTATAGCAAGAAAAAGTTGTCGCCATTGCACACGTCATGTTAAATGTTAGCCACAAGCAACTTATCCATAAAACAAATTAAACCATCGATTTAAAATATCATTGAATGGCTTAAATTGCGTTTACTAATCATTAGTTTTACTTCGATATTTCTATATATCTATTGGGTTGTGTAGTTCCGAATGACGTTCGTGCGAGACACGCTTTTGCGTAAAAAAACCTCAGAGGTGGTCCTACGCTAGTTCAAAAACTCATTGTCTCTGTGGCGAAAAGGTAGCGAATGACGCTGTTGCGAAAAACTTTTTGAGTTTATTTTTCTAGATTTAAAATTGCAAGCTCGTTGATGTCTAATTGCAGCTTTCATTGCTTCACATACAAAAGACATCAACGTATTCTCTTTTTAGGAGTTGTCTAGTATCAAAAATTTAATGCTTTTCATTAAAAGATACAGACTTGAAAATATATAAATAAAGTCAGTTAATGTTAGTAGCTTACAAGTGGCACACGCCCCCATTTAGACAAAAGCGTGAGTCTTCCGTGACAACTGGTCATGAGGACAACGCACGCCGACACCCGTCACTGTAATGGGTTTCCGATTGCTATTGCTATTTAGTTTGCTACACACTACACTGTTTGGTGCATTAGTCCTCGATATTGGGGTAGCAAGAAATGTGGCACAAAAAGAGGAGCTCCGATTTCAGATAATAATCACCACCATGTCATCTCAAATCTGTAAAGCGAGAAGTAAGATATTTACGTACCTACACTCTACACAGCATATCAACAGAGATCAATAAATTAATCTGGAGAGTTAGCTGCAACGATATTTATTAGCGCTCAAGTCCTGTCAAAGTCAGATTATTGTCGAGAAATAGTACAAAAATTTGGTTCGCGTAGACTTTGACAGGACTTGAGCACCTAAAAAGTCTGCAGCTAACCTCCTAGATAAATAAGTTAGGTAAATCATTTCTAAAACAGTAGTAGATGCTCGTGTAAGATTCGAGTGACCGAAAAGCCTCCTCGGTTAGCGACGATTGAATTTAGCGTGAATCACTCTGGACAATTGGGTTTCTTCTAGTCATTCAATAGTCATATAATATATAATTATTACAGTCTCGATGTCCTTAACTCTCCGCAACTTTATGGTAATACTAGTACCTACTAATTCCCATTAAAATCTTTATTTTCCCGCTCTCCATTGTCATTCTTAGGCGCCTTTTAAACTGGACTCAATTATGAAATTGTGCCCTAATGTCGATGCATTGTCGTTGTACAATTGTACCGTGTCCAGATAATGGTACTGTGGGCTTTGTAATGGAGTCGATGTTCGATTGGCTGTCCAAACTTTGGGCGATTATCTGGTAATTTATGTGCGTCATTGTGGACACTGTGTGATAGCTATGAGGCCAACGCCTCACTATTGACATTCATAGGTCGATGATTTGATTTTAGTAGAGGTTCCAATTCCGCCATTCAACTTACATAACATTACTTAATGAAATATAATTCAAGATGTAGGTAAGTACTGCACGGTCATGTATTGTTGAGCTACCATACCTATATTCGTTATTTGGCTGTGTTATGCAAATCGCTGTAACAGCTATCTGCATACTTCAATCTTTATCAAAGCTGTAAAACGTACCTCAATTAAATCTGACCGCATAAATACAAAGGATATTGGAGTAAGTATGTACTTAGTTAAAACGTGATTTGAAATCCCGATATTTCAGTTATGGTTGTGGGTGCAATATCGGCGACTCTACATACTTTTGAAGCTCAAATCTGTTTGTAAGCACAGTAATAGCTACTTATAGAAATATTTGAATTTTTTTGGAGCACCTACCTAATATTTTTCAAACGCTAAAGGTAGCTCTTTTTCAGTGATGGGGGACACAAAATTTATCAAAAACTAAGGGAAATAGTTTGCGTGATCTGACACGCTACTATAGATAATGAGATTGTGATAGTTTTATTTTCAGCGGGGGCGTAGTCGTAGCTCATTTGAGTTTTTCTTCAACACGAAATAAGCCTGTGATTATTTCTCAAGTTAAACTTCCGATTGTTTAGGTTTTGTACGAGAGAAAGGAATATCTCGCCGAACAGATTTCATTTACCGGTGACGATTTGATTTAGGATCGGCTGATAACAATAACTTAGGCGCGTATTCATAAACGTGATGTAAAGTTACGCCACCGTTTAGGCTCCCTGTCCCTTTCTATCTTAACCTTTTTTAACGAAGTGTGAAGCAACACTATTTAATAGAAGTCAGGTTTAACTAGGTTTATGAATAACAGCACTAGTGTCTATTGCCTAAAAGTAAATTAACAATCATATTTTATAATTTGCTTTGGTAATTTAATTTTGTATTTAAACGGCTAAGAAAAGATTTTGTATTAGTTGCTTTTGATTGAGACCTTTTTGCCATATTCAATGCTCCATTAATATAAACTCTAGACACAATAATATTGAATTAGTAGACACATAGTACAGTCAAGCAACGTAATTTTCAAATCAAATACACTTTATTGTACGTACATAAAAGACACAAACAATTACAATACAGGAATACAAAACAGCATGTACAATTTTGGCGGCCTTATCGCTAAAAACCGATTTCTTCCAGGCAACCAACTGTTGAGGGATTTTAAAAATAGTAAAGTGAGAGAGGTTTTCCTTAAACGAACACCGATTTTGTTACTGTCATATACAAAACATTGTCATATAGATATTAATAAGTATTTACTTGTAGTTTACCTTAAAAATGACAGTAATCATTCAAGCCAAGGAAAGTTGGTGAAAAATGCGTGTCAGGAGTTAACGAGGCCTGTCTGTCAGTGTCGCCAAGTTTTTTAAATGAGGCGAAAACGCATCTCCCATTACGCCTAATGCCTACAGGGCGAATAGGGCCAACGCTAGTGGGTTGCGACACGGAACTGTGTTCAACTTTATAAATAGTACGATTGTCTATAGTTTGGGCATATCGAACAAATTCATGAACTTGTTACAAATGCGTGAATATGGTACAATTCTTTTAATTTATATAATTTGTAGTTCTACAATGATTCCGAACGTTAAGTTTACGAAACAAATGGTAAAGTGTGTATGTGTAAAGAGTGTATCGCGTTAAGAATACGTAGGTACTTAATTCATTTAGGTACGCGGGCACAGCACAGCTGGACAAAGATTGAGCATACTAAAGTTGCATTCGTTTAGGCTGCTTTTCCACCAGAGCTGTGCGAGGTAGCTAAGCGGTGTGCGAGGAAAAAATCCACCAATAGAATCACTGAGCTAAGCGAGGCTAGGAAAATGAAGTGATTCTATTGGTGGATTTTTTCCTCGCACACCGCTTAGCTACCTCGCACAGTTCTGGTGGAAAAGCAGCCTTATACTGGCGTAAAACTTTGGCAATACTTACCAACATTTGATTGGTCAAACGCCAAAATAGTGGCTCTCTAACGATATTTGCCATGTGACTTTATGCTTGCATATTTTTATAATGAAGTCAAAACTAAATTAAAAATTGAAAGACAGTAATCGCAATAATCAGAAACGAGTATTACCTACATGTGGCAAAAATAAACGAACATCAAGTGGACATGTTAACCATTAAATCGATTAAAGAACATGTTATTTTACCAGACAAGTGTCAGAGCCGTCGTGTCGAGGGTCAGTTGACAGCAGCATTAAGAGCATCAGGTGCGGATGGAGACGTTAACACATTCTTACTGGTGTAAGTGTTAGTGTAATCGCTAGGTATCAGGTTAAGGTAGTGTTACATGGCTTTAAGGCGTCGGTGTCACGTGACCAGACTCCCAATGTCCAATGCTACCCAGAAAACTAGTTAAATCCCACTTCCCTTAAACCGTGTTGTTGTTTTCACACTTCTTTAAAAACGTTAACCTTAACTTAGCCAGAAAGGGACAAGACCTAAGCGGTAGAATAAATTTAAATCACGCTACGAAGCTTGTGACGAGATTTGAGTTTCGCAACTAGCCGCTAGAGCAACAAAAATCGCACCAAAGACAACAACCTCGTATAGCACAACAGTGTTTACTCAATCGCTATCGAGCACACTTACTACAGCAACTCATGAAGATACTGGTAGGTTCGGTGAAGGCATCTATGCTCCTTTAGAACAAGTAAATATAGTGGTAACTTGAACTTTATGAAACTCTATTAAGTTATGGAGTCTGGATCACGAGGAGAGTCAAAATTGCATTTATTTGTAAAGAAAGGTAGCGGTAAATGTTTTCTCATTACTAATTTTCTTCTCATCTAATTCAACTAACCTAAAAGCTTGTTCTACCACCACATAAGTATCTACTACTACCTATATAGTGCAGATGTTAAGGTAAGGATCGAACCTGGCGCCGCTTGCGCCGTAGTCTTAAGCCCTAATTTTGCTACTGTGATATTAAACATGATTTCTTATTTCGGTAAAATGCATCCCAGAAATTATCAGATGGGTTGGTAGCTGAATTTTGAACAAACATACCTCCACTAAGTTAGTTATGAAGGATATTTGTAGAATAGGACTGTTGCTTGATTTGCCTCTTGAGGACATTGACAGAAAATGCCCATATAAACCTACCCTGCCTCACTCGTCGCGACCAGGTGTTGTAATGCCATTAATATCAATTGAACATTGACCGTCTGCCACTTGCACCACCACCTTGTCCTGACCTACCGCCCCCTTTATCTCTTGACTTTGTTCAACACCAAGAGGGGATTCCTCGTAACGGAGCAGAGGTCGGTTTAATTTGGTTTATAAATATTTTATGAGCCGATTTCCGTTGCGCGAAGAGTAATGCGATTTTGTCAAACTAATGCTTTTCCGTTTCGCAGTTGTTTTATTTTTGTATTGAGTTAAAATTTTAAAGTAAGATTATTTGGTCGACATTTATATTTCTGGGTATACCCATTAATGCTCAACACGTTTAGCATAGAAACTACAAAGTCGATTCAAACGAATTTGATAGCATCCTTTTACCTATTAAACTTGTTTGCGTATTGGATCATCTTTAGCAAATGTAATTAAGCAATCGTTTGACAAGTTGCACAGTCACTTAAGATTTTCCTTCTTTCTTTTTTCCTTTAAGTATTTGCTCTAATATGGATCTCTTATGTTTTACATCTGATCAAGTATTAGGTAGTTTTTGAGAGTCTGTTGTCCGTTAGACGAAATACTATAAAGACAGAACCACCAGCTAACTAGATGTAATTCCTACACAAATACAAAGCTAATGCACCCTAGTGGCCCGGCATCCCTTATTGACTCTCTCGCTCGAGTGCACCGTCACGTGTTGGGAGCAGGCGAGATGGATGGTCCCGCCATGCTGATGGCATTACACGTGGAACTGGCCATGCGAATTGTGTCTTTTAATTGTCATTTGGTGGTGACAATGTGGATATTTGATTTGTTTTGTACATGATGCCATCAGGCCAGGCCATTGAATTTTTCTTTTCTTTTCTCGTGTGGTTTAGTGACCAAACTTATTTGTTAAGAGTTATTCAGGCCGCCCGTAGGCCTCTGATGTGGCTTAACGACTGTTGTCGAATTACAACAACCGGGACTATAAACCATTGTAGCTAGAGCTCAGACAGACGAGCGACAGTACGTCGCGCGACGTCGCACGAAGTCGCGACCCTCTGCGACACCCCGCGACACTCCACAACGCAAGAGCGACGCGCGACGCACTGTCGCTCGTCTGTCTGAGCCCTTAGCCATATTTACATTGTAGATTCCGCTCTGGCATGACAATATATCGTGTTAAGTATCGGTAACTGAAGAATTTTTGTTCTAACTTATTATTTAAAAAGAAAATGAATCAGGTGATTGGTAAAAAATTAAAACGTAGAACCAAAGTTGTTCAGTTATCGATACAGAACACCCACCTTTCATCTAAGTATCCATTTCCGATACATCCTGTATACACATGAAAAACATCATCTTCCTCCTTGTGGCAGGCAGGTATAAGAATAGGTATGTACTATTTCGAATACTTCAGTAAATTTTTGTTGTCCATGTTTCCCTTCGGGCTGGGAATGAACGAGGGTCACGGCAGTATTTGGCGAGGCGATCTGTTTGCCGAGACGCAATTATATTAAGATTACATATTTATCTCCCGGGATCCCGAGTTCGGCCGATTTCTTGTGGGGGCTTCCGAAGAACAGGGAGTTGCTTAGAGCTGATAATACCACCCCTTATTATGCGATATTTATTTGGCAAATTCTGTTTTCTAAGCTGTAAACGACTGAACAGATTAAGTGTTCTTCTTCTCGTGTGGCTTACTGACCAAACCTGTTGTTTAGGTCATCTGTAGGCCTCTGACGTAGCCTGATGGCTGCTGCCGGAAGACAGCAACCGGGACCGACTGCTTAACGTAGAAAAAGAGAACAGTTTAAGTATCTCTAGTGTGAGTTAGTAATTTTACAATAACGTCATTCTACAGAGCTAAGATATCGGATGTTTCAAGAGAAGCGCGAATTTCTCTTCAAGGTTGACAGCGATCCAGCAATCTCTCCGGTATTACAGGTGTTTCTAGGCGACCACTTACCATCAGACTCGTCTGCTTGTCTACCGTCCTTTGGCACACTAAGTTGTTCTTGATCAGTCCTTAGAATCATCTCTATAGATTCGCTGCCCCAACCCTGTCTAGCGTTTGATCCCCAATATTGATTCGGAGATCAGTGGCGGCTGGACTCTCGCCGATCCTTATCATTGTTTTAAATGTGTCTCCGTGACGTCACGTGTCCTTTCGCTACGGGGCTATAGCTGACAATTTGATTCAGTGGTTTGATAGCTCTTGTGTGTGATAGCCGGAGTATTGGCGGACATAAAATCGTAATATATCTACATGATACAGTAAGCCGAAATACACCCTCCGTGTTTAATACTGAACAAAATTCGTCCTAGGTAGGTAACTACTTATCGAATAAAAAAAGATTATTAAATTAATGTCTAATACAAATCGATCAGCTAATGAGTACAAGGTTTATGAGAAGTCAATTTTTTTCGCGACATTCGAAAAGTCTCGGAAAAAAAGGTGCTCATGTGCCGATAATGATACTTATATAGGTTTCAGTTAGGTTACAGTGTGGCTTTTAATTCATTCGACAAAATTAAATAGGTGGTTAGGCTTGTAAATACATTAATTCTGCACACGCATGCTGTGCGGAACATTTTAATTTTTTTGCCATCGATTTCTTTCACTGCAATTTGACCTAATGGTCATTTCTAAGGTCATAGTGTTACTTGTGACGTAATTACTTAATTTTTTTTTGCTGTTTTGATGTAGTACTAAAAAACGTTACCAATTTAATATTTATCACGAGTAGGTAGGTACAACCCCCAGTTTCAATTTGTCGAATGAATTCAAGGACAACCTGTATATGTCTAGTTTTACAACTGTCAGTTTTCTTACAATTTTGACAGTCGTAAGACCGAGCTCACGTTGAGTATTTACTCACTCACATCTATGACTATCGGCCTTAGATTTGGGAGATTTTATTATCCACTCATATGCGCATACTATTCCTATACCTAGTCGTATTGTAATTAAGCTCGAAAGGTACAGTCGACGACAGAGATAAGTATACAGGGGGCCTCAACAAGGTTGAGATTTTCTCAAAAACTACTGGACCGAATTTAATAATTCTTTTACAGTTACATAGTTTTAACTTTTGTCTATCAAACATTGAAAGAATTTTTGCAATAGATCAAGTAGTTTTTGAGAAAATCTCAACCTTAAAAACTCTCCTGTACACCTTTCTCTGTGCTCCACCGTACAATAGATGGCAAAAGGAAGCCCTGTCTTGAGCTTCCACTAAACATATTTAAAACCGTTGATTTATACCAATGTTCCGGTCGATCGCGCATGCGCCGCCCGGCATAATGGCACCCTATACCATGCCACATGTCATGGGAATCGATTGCATTGAGTGCAGACAGCTCGCCCGATTGTAAATGGCTAATGATTATTTTTGGTGTCCACTGACCGTGTGTAGGATGTTATCAAAGCATATCAAGTGTAACTTTGAACCGTTCTTATTATCTGCGTCGTAAGAGTTGAAATCGTACTGCAAATGTTACTATTGATCGGCTGTTGTCGGTACCTACCATCAGCCAGTATATGTATACATAAATATATTATGCTCTAAAATAAATTAATTTCTATAGCTATATTTAAGCTTAATAACATGATCAATAGATACCTCATCATTAGCCTGTAGTCTTAGCACGCACCAGCGCAGCGGTAGCGATCGGCGTAACGCTGCCGAGCTGTCAAACTGACTTTTTACCAGCGCAAATGAAATCTCGCAAAAACATCGCATAACCTATCAATTATCAACATAGGAATCGCCGATGGAGTTAGCCATATTTACATCACAGACTCCGATCTTGCATGACAATTTTTCGCGTCTCTGGCTACTCAATTGTTCTTCCATTGTTTGAATTATCAATAGAGGTCGAATATATGACAAAATATGTCTCTTTCTGACTTATGATAGTGAAAGTGACAAGGGCGGAGACCATACAAAATATACTTTTAGGCTCTCTCCCTAGAGCGCGGCGAAACGTTTTCCTTCATCATTGAAGGCATGTGGCGCAAAAATTATAACCTTCTGTTTCTGAGAGGTTTTGGTGTATCAGTATATTTGAGTCTATCAGGACACTGTCGAGTACTTACCTTACTTGTTTACGTTACGCAAGTTCACTTCTAACTACTTTACTTAAGAATCCCACATCCTATATCGTAAAGCCCCTACATAACGCGGTAATGAGTGCAAACTGTCACCTTTATAATACACCAGAACCCGTCACGTCACACGACCGACAAATTGTCGGTTGTCCGACAAAATGACAACTTTATGAGCACCCAGTGTGACCGAGGTGTTGTCCGTACGGGTCATGCTAGGTAATTCCACGCACGTTGGTATAAGTATGTGATTTTATAATTATCCCATTCATTCGTTTAGCGACGGAAGTCTTTTGACGGGGGTCGTTGCCGTGTGAATTAGCTTGACATCCTTTGTGAGGTAATTGCGATTAATTTACTTAAATCATTATTTAATATTAACTTCAATTATGTTATTATTAGATACAGGCAACTCCAGAGTTCCAGACATGTTGCAGTGGTGCCCTTTGGTGTGATCCCTGAGCCAGAAAAGTAAGTTTATTTAAAAACATTTGTTAGTTTTCTTCTTTTTAATGAATTGTGATGTTTTTTGTAGAAGTATAACCATGGTATTAACTAAGTTTTATTATCGTCAATAACTGTTAGCGATCGGCGTAACGTGTCAAACCAATGTCAAATTGGCTTGACGCGTTAGGCTGATCGAACGCTGCGCGTACTAGCCCCTCTGGTCTTAGGATACTGCAAGTTAAAATAACTTAAAGTAATAAAGTAAAAGTAACTTATTTGTGTTAACTCGACTGTCAAAATGAACACGGCAATATTTTACGAATGTATTTGCATGTAGGAGGTAGTATTAATTTCTTCTGTAGTATTTGTGCTGATTACTTGATCACGCACGGGACTGTCATAGGATTATTTTCTAGAAAAAACAGTCGATTTTTTGTTTTGTTTTGGTAATAATTCAATTGTCTACCGATATTTCCCGCGATAGCTATCCACCGTAACATTGGCATGAAGACTAATTTGGGAAGTTTCCGGACCGAGCTGGTCACATTTATTAAGTGCCGGTTCGCGTGCCAACCGCCACCGAGGCGTTAAGACCAGCCACGTTGCAGATAAGATACTCTATCTGCGGGAGACGCACCCTCGCGGCCACACTCGGGCCATTCCAATCGAGTGGATGAACTCGGGGCGATGACCCAATTGTTTATTTGAACCCATAATAATTAACGAGTATTGAAAATTATGTCATTTTCCAAAATATTGTTAGTTAACTTTACAAAAGCAGACGTAAATTCTATTCTGTATTTATTTATATGTCATCTTATTTAAACAAGTAATTTCACCAATGTCAAGTTATTTAGAGTCTTGTGTGGAAAATTTTAAACAAATACTTTTGTAGAAATTTTTTTTAAACAAATACTTTTGTAGAAAAAAATCAATTCGCCATTCCAAAAATTCTGACGTGACAAAAGTGATGATCAACTTTTGAAACATTAATTGAAATCAGTGGAAAAATAAATAACTTAGCCAGACATTTTATAATCGGGAATCTGATAGTAAGACTCACTTCGAGAGAGCTCGGCCCAGTGATGCAGTGATGATTGGTGGATTACCTAGATAAGCCTTACATTTAGACAACATAATGTATTGTTTTAAGGCGAATATTCACCACTAATTGATGTGCTGTCGAATGTACGAGTATGCACCTATGTACACTATTGAGTTTCTTTAACGGAACTCGGAAGAAGGCTAGAATCATACGGTCAACAGCAGATCAATGGTAACACTTTCAGTACGATTTCAACTCTTACGACGCAGATAATAAGAACGGTGCAAAGCCCAAAGTGTTACACTTTATCTGCTTTGATGTGTTACCTATAGAATGCTGCACACGCGACTCAGATGATATTTCTCACTTGTTAAACAATCCGCGCTGAGACTCATAAACTCATGAATACCTTCTCATGGCTGTTCATTCAATTAACTACAAATAAATCAGCGTTGACATGTCTTTACATTCAATAGGTGTAGTGATGGGACAGCCAACCTCCCAAAAGTGGTTTTGGTTTTAGTCATTTATTTATTTATTTCAAATTTTGTCCAACATAACGGGTTGCCCCAAGGCGTAGGACAGTCATACTTACTTACATTAAATATAAAATAACGTAAGTCCTACATAAGTGCTTAGAATATTAAGTATACAATAGACGAATGCAATTTATAGTTCTTCTCACAATACCTAGTCATGAATCACGTAGTTTAAAAAAGGCCCAATGTTTACGGTCTGTCTACTGCAAATCAACGAGAGTGCGAGAAGCAAGGGTGGTTTCAGGAGAGCAGCAGACGGAAGTCTATCATCTCAGCCTACCACTGGGGGGGAAACGTTAAAGTAGTTTTGTTAAAATATGTAGATACGAGTAGTTACTAGAAATAGGTACTTCCTATATAAATGAGTTTTCACAATTGGCCTAGACTTCACAAAGTTACATCATTCATTTGATTGTGTTTCTGCAAAAAGGGTCACAAAGTTGACTGAAAGAAAATGTAAAAAGAAACAAAATATAGAGTGCATGGTTTCAATATTTCTTAGTTAAATTATGTAATGTTATGTTACGTCATTGTAAAGTTACAGTTTTATGGTACGTTCTCAAAAAAAGTGGACCACAAAGTAATATTTTAACCAATAAAGCCAAAATAGTAGGCACGAGTATTAAGTTTGGGCCGAATCTTGGTCTTTCTTAGATCTTAACATTGCCCATCACTACACAGATGGTGCTCTGTTCGAGACACGTTTTTACCTTAGCTAGGGTAATGACGTGTTAATAACAATTTCTTGTAAATTCAATTGTTGCAGCTTGACATGGCAAATTGTGAAGCAATCAATGCGTTGATCTGATGTTTTCACATGGTTTTGTATGAATAATCTGGGTTCTTCGAGTTATGACGAATGAGAACATAGACTTTTATGAGAGTAGTAAGGTTAATTAAGAGTTTGTCAAGATTTTAGTGTTCTTTGATTTGTCGGCAAATATCTAAGACCGAGATTCGTAGACAGTTTTGAGTGCGAGTTGAGTTTGAGTTCGGTATTTCAACTGTCAGATGTCATACAATTTTGACAGTCGTAAGATCGAGCTCATGCTAAGCTCCTGCTTAAAACTGTCTATGAACATCGGCCTTCCTACTAAATTTAGCTGACACTCACCTCCTTTATTCTCCGCATCATTGAAATTAGCATACGAGAGATGTCACGGGGCATAAGCTAAAATAAAAAGTATAATTACTTAGGTTGGATGGTGACAAATTCAAAGTGCTTCCAAAGTCGACTATCTCATGAGTTGTGAGTCAGAAACCTCATAAGCAACGTCTGACTATACCTGTTCAAGAATCTTAACTTTTTCTCCCTAAGATTATTATCACATGGCAATACCCCCCATTGGGAAGACTAATAAGTAATGAAAGGGGTACTGAAGTGTAGGAAAGGAAAGAGGAAAAACAAAACAACATAACTTGTTATCTTCGCATGGATAGCATTAGCATTAAAACTGCAAGTAATTAATGATAGATCCATATTATGTTTATTAATTAGTAACTTTTTCAAGGTGTCATGATTCACAACACAATGCAAGCATACTTGTGGGATATGACCAGGTTTTTGCGGGTCTGGCCGGACAGACGTGGGACAGACGGACAATCTGATTTATTACTCATGGAGATGAATAAAAGATTCTTTTCGCTTTCGAATGTTTAAAGAAAACTCTATGGGGCTAAATGGTTCAACCTGCAAGGATCGTAATAATTTGTATTAATTACTGCATATTTTATATAATACATATTGCTAACAATAAGTGATGATAATGATGATGTGTTCCTATGACTCCCAGGTGGAGCTATTCTTCCACTTTTCCCTGTCCTGCGCCGCCTCCGTCACCTCCTCCCAAGTGAGTCCAACTCTCTTCAACTCGTCTGTCACCGACCTTCGCCAGCTGTGTGTGACGACCTGGTCTCCTCCTAATAATAATTGAACATACAATATTAAATCTATGACATCTCTCGCACATGTGGGAAGAAATGGATTCGTACGGCCACAAATAGAAGAAAATGGAAGGGTTGCGAGAAGGCCTACGTCTAGCAGTGGACGGATACAGGCTGACGACGGCGACACAATATTAAATAGTAGAGGAAAAAATTTAGCGTTTCTAGAAAACGTACGCTAATATTAGTCTCCTCTAAGCGAGGCGTCTCGCTCGCTCTTACGCGAAGTAGCATATGAACGACAGTGATATTAGGATTCGACTTAGTGGCCGCTACCGAATTAGCTATGTAGGCCAAGTTTAGCACTAATTCGCTAGATGAACCATGCTCTGTTTCTTATTCTTTTGTACTTTTATGTCCAACATAATTATATTTTATAAAGGTTTAATAAACTATGCTCGGGACATTTTTGGTCAGCTTCACCCAGGTCCTCTGCTGACCCTCTGGTCTCCTGGTCTATTTATTTTACCTTCTGACTCCAACATCGCAAAAAAACAAGTGAAATCCCTCAAAAAGAACAAAAAGATACGAACTTGGGATCTCGCCATTCAGTGTCACGCTTTTTTGCAACACAGCCACCATGCGTGATCCGGTCGACGAATATTTCTCTACACACAGGTAATTGATTATTCTATGGCATATGTACTCTAGGTAAAGTTCCCGGCATCAAAGTTGACCCAAAATGGCGGCGGTTCGTTGAAGGTAGACTGGACAGCAGACTAATGGTATAACTTAGATTACGATTTCAACCCTTACGTCGCACATAATAAAATCTAGGTATCCAAAGATTTTGATTGTAAAATTGTAGATTTTGTTTACAATTTCTGACAGGGTATGTATCTCTATACAGGGACGAAATGATGATGTCCCGGGTTTGAATCCTCGATAATATATGTATATCTTTCGCTCGCTCTTATTCATAAACCTAGTTAAACCTCATTTCGTTTAAATCGTGTTGATATCCCTTTCACACTTCGTTAAAAAAGGTTAAGATAGAAAGGGACAGGGTGGCTAAACGGTGGCGTAACTTAAAAACATGTTTATGAATAACAGCCTTAATATTTATCTACAGTCTTACATTTATACACAAATCTCGCGCTCAAAATTATTCTGTGAAACTCTACCTCAGAGATATTGAAAGTTATTTATCGGAAGTAAGTTTTTATTATATTGATGATTGCCTGAGCCGACTCTACAGGTTTCCCTGTGCGATGCGGCAATACAAGAGCAATAAATACAGTACAATTAGAGGTTATAAAACGTTCTCTTCTGTCGGTTAGCGTTAAATGGGGGCCGACAAAAACCTAGCAGTGGTACTAAGGATAACGCGGTGTGAGACGATTCTGACTCGAATCTAACAGATTCGAGTGAGAATCATCACACCGCTACCATCTAACGCTAACCGACCCGACTCTATGAATGCTATACCTAATATATTGAGAGTTGGATCTACTATTGTGTAAATATTTAAAACAGGTAGGTAGGTACTAAACTTTCCCAAAAACTACATTGCTCCAGAGTCATACATTAGGTATGGTATGAGATTGGGTGTCCCTTCATTTGATAAAAAACAAATTACAAACATTTCATTTCACAAACAACGTTTGGCAAAATTATGATTCATAAGTTCATCTTTGTACAAAGTAATGGTTCTATAAATAATTCATTTGACAAAACAATTACGAGACAAAGTTTCTTTCTTCAAAACATCACTTAACAAACTATTCACTTATTATATACGTTAATAGATAAAACAACGCAAGGCATAAAAACCTTTGACAAAATGCATTGTTTGGTAATTGTAATTTGTTTTTTATCAAATGAAGGGACACCCCGACCAACTCTCTAACCAGATCCGACACGGATGTTTAGGTTCAGAAGGCTCTGGCTTGGAGCGAAGCGCAGCTTCGCTCCAAGCCAGAGACTTCGATGTTAGGTTTTTTTTTTGTATTCAAAAAGCAAGTTCATTTATTAACAATTATACATATAAAATACCCACTTATTTACCCAATATTTTGTCTAATGGCGACCTTGCAAAAGGAATACTTTGGTCAATTAATCAATTGCAAAATGACGGTTTAGCATTCACAACATTTGCTATGTTAAATATTTATAAAATGGATTTTTGTCAAATGATCACTTTTAAAACGATCACTTTAGTAAATGATAAGTTTGTCAAATGATTACTTTTTCAAAAATAATTTGTAAAATGATCATTTGTCATACGTTTTTTGTCAAACATTAGTGAACCATGAGATTGGCATAAAGTACGATACGACCTGTCGTAAAAGAACCTATTAGAATCACTGCTTAGCAAGTAGTTTTTTATGTAAGTAAGTACCTATATAAAAATACCTACCTACTTATCTTACCTTACCTATATATAAATACATCACTTACATATATCATTGGGTGCTAAGTTTCAGAAACTTTTCAGATTCATAATGTCCGCTCCCCATAACGTCCGTCCGTTCAAAATACTTATTATTCGAGCTCTAATTAAGGGCGAGAACTGTGTGAGTTACTATGGTAGTCCGTGTATGTCCATCACAAGTGTGCAGTTCGCACAGAACTGTGTCGATTCCTGCATTATGCTAATTTCGTGATATCGGCCGTGAATTCAGGCTGATGCGGTCGACAGCACATCAAGCGTGACGGGCACTTCATTTGATAGACATACGGGTTAGATTGCAATAGATTTGTCAGGGATGTCTACTGTACAATTTGATTGTTGATCAATTGTATTGAATTGCTGATGGGCCGTTTGAGCAATAAGGCTGTCTAATTTGGAATACGTAGGCAAGTACATACTTACAGAAACCTCACCTTTGTTTCTATTAAGGGTAGGCAGAGATGGTGGACTTCCATCTGCGATTCTAGCACACCACTCTCGCTTCCTCCACAAACATCAATCTCTTCAGGCCTAGTAGACACTACAATGCGTAAATCATCATGATCGTTTAAAAAAATGCACATATGGTCGACGTGGCCCTCGGTCTTCCTTCTTTGATCTTTCCATCTACAATCGCTCTATGTATTTCTTTAGCGACTATTCCATTTATTCGCTCTAAAATCGGCATATAATAAAATTATTCAATACTTCATTTATTCAACCTTAGGTGCTCTAGGGAACACTTGGTTATGTCATACTTTACAATAATATAAGGTACAGAATACAAACTAGGTTTTGTCTGGATGCACGAACAGAGAAACAGGGCAAAGAACCACGGGATATAACAAAATGATCTAATAGCGGCTGTAAAGAGGCCTTGTCAATATTTTACAATTTAGGGTAAGTTTTTAATGGATTAACAATAAGTGTTCGTAGTTTGTAGTGGAGCCAAAGTACTTAGAGTACTTATATATTTTCTTTGCAAAGTACCAACTCCTAACAATGAGAATTGACGGAGTAATCCACCGTCAACACGTGCTATAGATTTTTTTTCAGGTACCAAGGTGTTTCCTCACGTTTTTCTTCGCCGTTGTTGAAAGCAACAGAAACTCAGAAAACCCCATTGGTACGGTCGAAGACAAAGGAAGGTGTAAAGAGTAGAGTTTTTAAGTCAAGTATAGTTCTTGAGAAAATCACAACATTGTTGAGGCCCTCTGTATACTTTTATCTGTCTTCGTGTGTACGGACCGACCTGGGGGTTTGAACGGACGCTCAGCATCCCAACCACGCGACGAGCTCAAAGAGCTTCAGAGCCTATATCTCCCAGTGGTGTAACGCAATTACAAAACGTTTTCCATGTTTAATTCCATTTCGATAGCGCTTTGTTCACAAATAATTAATAGTGGTGCGTCCACACTGACCGTGGAGCGGCGACAGATCGCACCAATTTGAATATTAATAGCCGCAGCGGCGCGTGAAAACTGACGCTGTTTCGTTCGCGATATAGTGTGTGATACTGGAAGGATCCCTCCAGGGGCCTTACCATGAATTCTTATAGCAGGATTACTTCAATAATACTTTGTTATTTCGTACCATGACGACTGTAAAGTAAGCTTATTAAGGACGTCATTGTACGAAATAACAAAGTATTATTGAAATAATAATGCTATAAGAATTCATGGTAAGGGACCAGGATTAAATATATGAAAATGTAAACGAAAAAATATTTATTTACAGAACATTTCAATATACTTACAAAGTTATTGTAAGTCTGCTAAGCAGAATATTACCTATATCTAATTAGATAAGTATAAACTAAAAAAACACACCAAAACTAAAAAACAGGCTATGTTAGAGATATAAATATAAACCACGCTATAAGTATACTTATTTGAATATTGATTGAGAGAGTTGTAGAGTTTCCTGGACATTACGTGCTTTTAATCGTCGCTAAGCGAGGCGCCCTGCTCACTCATGCGCGAAGTCGCATATGAGTGACAGTGACAGTTGCGTTTAGGTTTAGGATTAGATTATGTCGGCCAACGTTTCGAATTTAAATTAAATTAGTTTCTTATTGCAACGATTACTAATTCTTATTTCAATAATTTTTGTCCATTTAGCTAGAATAATCCACCATGCCTTTTGGTCCAATCTGCTCATTATGGTTCATAGATGGGAGCAGCTTTTGTAGCTAATTCAAATACACTTTATTGTATATAAAAGACACAACAATTACAGAAACAAAAATACAAAACATAATGTACAATTTTGGCGGCCTTATCTCTAAAAGTGATATCTTCTAGGCAACCAACTATTCATGGAAATTAAGATTAAATAGAGAGAGGTACAGCTAGAAATGCAAGAAGAATAAAATGAAAATTTCGTGTGTCGATCGATAGTAAGATCAATAAAAAATCGCATTGACCTCTTCTAGTAGAATCACTAAGTATCTTTGGTAATTGAGTGCAGTCGGCAGAGCGCGACGCGGCAATGTGACCGCGCCCTTAGACCATTGACAGTCGATGCATAAATCAAACGCCAATAAATAAATATCGCTCGGAACTCGCTTCCTGTGCACTTGGTTTTTGTCGACATCGTATGGATTTATCGTGTGTACCTCACTCTTTGTTCAATAGTGTAATTGACTATTTTTTTACCCTTATCAACCCACGTGAGACATGCTAAGAATACTCTTGAAAAAAGTTATTCGGTATTCACTAGAGATATGGTTAATATTAATTAGATAAAACGGGAATTACCGTGTTACACATTTACTCGTGACCATGATGGCTGCAATGCTGTAGAAATATAGAGACATCAATAATAAATGTTTAACACGGTAATTCCCGTTTTATCTAATTAATATGTACCTATATATAAACTTTTTTTTTTTTTGTGCATAAATAACTTTATTCAATAAAACTTACACAAATATAACAAAACTAAACTACTTAAAAATATATTAAAAACTAAACTAAAAATCTACCTAACTAAAAATATTCTAAAAAACTTGGCCCTCTTGGGAGGGTGCCCATCACGCTGGCGGCATTCCCGCGCTGGATGGCTAGGCTCAGCCTCTGCGCGAGAAAGCCGCCAGCACGAGGGTCACCCGTCGCCTCCCTCAGGCGCTTGCTGAGCTCCTTGTGGAGCGCGTGTGCTCTCGGGCACACAATATATATAAACCGTGAAAGTTTAAAAAGAGATATGGTTGAAATCGTTCTTCATCCGTTTTGGGCAAAACGAACTTTAGGCCGATAGTAAGATAATTTTGAGCACGAACTCAGCGTGAGCTCGCACTTACGACTGTCAAAATTGTATGAAAACTGATAGTTGTAAGATCGAACTCAAACTCCGCTCTAACACTGAGAAAAGTGTACAGGAGAGTTTTTTTTAAATTGAGATTATCTCAAAAACTACTTGACTTGCAATAATTCTTTTACTGTTAGATAGATAAAAGACAATACCACGTAACTGTAAAAGAATAATAAAATTCGGTCCAGTATTATTTGAAAAAAAAATCTGAACTTCAGACCTAAGTATTGGATGAGTGAGAGACGTGAGGATTAAATGATGTAGCTACGTGATTATTATGTAGGGACTTGCTAGCTAGCGAACTTAGGATAGCAACCCATTGTGTAATTGTATTGTTCTGTTACTGGATCCTATTATGTTATAGATGAACATTGATCACAAAGAGCAAAGTGTTCGGTGCGCCACGCAAGGGTATGCGTTATAACGGCAGGCGACGCGGCGCGGGCGACTCCGGTGACGCGTGAAAATCGTCGCATTGTCGCGCGTCGCCCGGCGTGACGGTGTGGCCGCACCTTTGTGGCCTAGCAGCCACCTCTATCTGAGTGGAGTACCAGCCTCTAGACTTGCCTATGATATTCTATGTACGGTGGAACACAGAGAAAGGTGTACAGGAGAGTTTTTAAGGTTGAGATTATCTCAAAAACTACTTGACCTATTGCAAAAATTCTTTCACTGTTAGATAGATAAAAGTAAAAATTATGTAACTGTAAAATAATTATTAAATTCGGTCCAGTAGTTCGTGAGAAAATCTCAACCTTATTGAGGCCCCCTGTATACTTATCTCTGTCTTCGACTGTACGACTAACGCAGATACACGAAGATATAGAAAATTATACAGGGGGCTCTAAAGTTGAGATTTTCTAAAAAATTACTGGACCATTATCCTTTTACAGTTACATAGTTTCAACTTTTATCTAACAGTGAAATAATTATTGTAATAGGTCAAGTAGTTTTTGAGATAATCTCTAACTCTCCAGTACACTTTCCTCTGTGTTAGACCGTACCTACAAGTACAGTTAACGGCAGCTAAGTTGACCCAAATGCATTTCGTGAAGATAGACTGGACAGCAGTCATATCTTACGACGCATATAATAATAACGATCCAAAGTCCAAAATTGTGACTTTGTGTTAATTGATGTGCTGTTGACTCTACATACTCGTACACTCTACAGTTCAATTACTTACCACGATATTTTCCAAGAAGCTTCTGCTTTTATTACCTAATAAGTAAGCTTCATTTACCTTTTCCTTCGGGAAATGTTCGGAAAAACCTCTATGATTTGTTCTGTCTGAGATTCAACCCAAGCAACATCAGAACCTAACAGAACGGACTTTGCAGTTGAATTACCCACCGTAGTTCTCACGGAGTTTACTATCGTTTCTTTATCTATTCTAACTAGAAATGCGGTTAGTCTAAACTTAAAAGGATTGTAAATTGGACGCAGAGAGCCTTATCCGGTTGGTTCACAACTACCGACCTATCTGATTGGTACAGCTTTTGTTCTGTGATTGGACTAAATAAATTGAGCGGCTCCAAAGAGTTTGCGTATCTCCTAACAACATTTGTAATTAAATCTTTTTACAAAAGCGAAAACTGGCCGGTTACTTTTATAAACCCCAATATAAAAGCCGTTAAAACAAATAAGAATATAACGTTTCTTTTTTATTTCAAAATTGCTATTTTAGATTTTTTGTCAACGTTTTGTGGCCATCATCGAAAAGTTTTAAAATGTAAGAATTACTCTAAGGTCTAATAGGATCTTACAAATTACACATTGACTAGGAAAAGTGATAATACCTTATATTTTATACAGGCACCTCTCCACAACTGGGAATCGAACCCAGAACCCATTGCACAGAATACAGGCTCAAAAATGTCTTGGGTTTGTACCTAGGTATAGGTATGTTGTTCCATGATATTTTTATTTACGATCCCACAAGTGACAATAACCTCAGCAAACCGCATTTTTACGCAAATACCATCACTCCCCCTCGTGTAGATATTTAATTTTGATACGAAAACCGCCGTGACGCCCACGAACGGTGCACCGTAAATCTTCCGCATCTACTGGCCAATATTACTACGAAATATTAACCGTGGAGAATGGAAAATCCACGAAAAGGACATTCTATAAAGGCGGATAAATCAACCGCTTCATCTAAACAATTTCAATCACTATCGCTTTACCGGGAAAGTGCATTTTTCTTTGAACAAAATAGAGACCCATGATATCCTTAGTGAAAATTACGTCATGTAAGTATTTGAGAGCGAAAGTATCAAAGCCCAAACTAGAAAAGATTTTCTTATACCAACTACAAAATAACAGAGTTCTGTTTGGTAAGGAACTAAGGTTCCTTATTGTATAAATTCTGCATTAAATTGCTTGACCCATCTCAAGGGATTTGAGTAGGGCCTTTGGACACGGTTTTATTTGAATTTATCCATGGATGACAAAACGATTCGTTTCTTAAAAGGAATTCGTACAGCGATCCGTCTGCAATTTGCTTTGGACGTTTTTGTCTCCAATTTTATGTAAGGGATCTGTCGGTTGTATAAATCTCATAAATCTCTGATGTATAATAATAATTTTTAACATAGGTACGTACACAAAATGATCAGTACCAAGTAGACGGCGACAATACAGTGTACAAACGGTGGAATCCTATGGATCTGCTATGCTTTTTTATATTCAGAGGAGCGTCTCAAACTTTTGGGCAGCTGACAAAGACTGCAGAAGAAACGCGCAATATGGTCCTGGAGATTAGTGGTAACCTAAAATATTGCCATCGTAAAGCAGATAACCAAGCCTCTAAATAATAATAAAACACAGAATCGCACAAGTATTTCTGTAAGTATAATATTTTCCTGTATCCAGTGTTTCCCCAGTATTCTAACTTCGGGTCAGGTATTTAATATTATCTTCAACGGACGCCTCAATTTCTAACAGTGTCGTATGCAGCCTCGCATAACCGATTTCAGCTCTATGTGATCCACCACAATGCGTTGCGACAAATATTTGGACATTTATTGTATGTAGTTACTGGTGTCGAATATTAAGCGTGGTTTTATTTGATGTCCCATAGACTGCGATTGGTCACGCCCGACTCCTGGCTTAGCTGTGATGGTTTGGGTTGCAACGAGACTTATTAGATGCGGTAATAAAATGCAATGTTTTTGCAGTTTGCCACATTCTCCACAGATAAGTGAAGTTAGTGAGCTTGTTGGCGCAGTGGTAGAATATGTAGGTACTAGGTACCCTAACCTAATACAGATACTATGTTGAACTTACGATAATGTCGGAGGTCCAGGTATACGAGGTGCTAAATTAACTTAGAAAACGGTGACGTAATAATTTGATTTAAAATAACTTACACTATGATCAAATATTATAAAAGACACGAACGTCACTAATAAATCCGACTTGAGCTAGCATAAAATTGCAGGCCAATCGCTCTACGGTCACTTTTAATAAAGGTTTTAAAATCCAAGCCGCAGTTAGGCGCGGCAGGCAGGCGTGACAATTTGATCGCAGTCGCGGCCCGCGCCACGCCGTCGCCGTCTTCCCAGGGCTTGTCAACTGAAAGCCGCAAAAAATCGAGCAAAACAGTGACAATTGGTGCATATCCTCGACGAATTATCCCCCTTCGGCGCCTTTGTCCAATTGAAGCCTTTATTTTACCATTTTTGCCGTTTTTCCATTCTCATTTGGTTATTTATCTCCTCTTTTTAGGCTTGGACAATGAGCCGGCCGGTGCTCATTATATCGTCGTTGGTTTAGCACGCGACCCGCCACTAAATCTCCGTTGGAATTCTAGCGAATTACCCGACGAACATGGCCCGTTTTTTCGGGTGATTGATTGGAGTAAAAATTACTTTCTGTTTTTTCCCGACACCGCCGCGCTGTCGGATCGATTTACTCCGAAGGGAGGCCGCGAGATGAATTGACTTTTTAAAGCCGGCGATAAGATAAATCTTTGTAAGTATTAACATACGCTGAAAGACATATATCGGGGTAGTAGGAGCCATTAATTTGGTGTATCGTGGCAGGTAATCTCGCGCAGTTCGGTGTCTCGGCGGTTCCCGGTAGCTGTCGGAAATAGATCGGCCCACCCGTCGCGGTGCGGCTGCGATCGCCACTCCGGTGCATACAAAGTACTACGAGTAATGTCGCAAATATTTTTTTATGAAAGTCAAAAGAAACTGCACATATTAAAATATATATTTATATATTTCATATATGTATTTATAAGGTATATTGTACATACGTAGGTATAGTTTCAGTGTGCCTACTCATACTGCAATCACCGCTTTAATTTTAGGTTAGCTGTAAGAGAACTCTTTTCATAGGGTTAAGCTCGCCATTGTTTACTTTTTTTCCAATTATGTATTAATTTTTAAGATTATGTACAATAAAGAATATTTCAAGAAACATACTTGACCCTCGTTTAACCTTCCATGACAATATATATTCCCTACCAAACTTAAACCTTTATTTAGCCTACTTTAAAATTGTTGTTGCGTCTCGTGAATGCGTATCGAATCCATTTTCTTATAAAACATGTATGTTTCAAGCTCTACTTCTATGAACTGAGGTTACAAGTTGTTGGTTTCATAATAAAAGACGGATGTAGCGACAATTAGGTACAAATCTTATATACTTGCCCTACTGTCTTATGTATTTCTGGATGGTTTCTAAAGTAAAGTTCTTCTTGACGTTCCATTTTGTTAGCGAAGCTCGATGGTTGGATTATCATCCATCATACGAGCTATCACGGCTGTCCTGAATTGTGAGCCGATATGTAGGTACTGCAGCCGAACAAATCACTGTCTGCCTCCTTTTTGCCACCACTCCTTTTCTCACAGATCTTACCTTGGATTTTAAGTAGTATAGATAATTTATATATTTTCAATCAACTATAAGGTGGTCGTTTAGGTAGCTCCATACTTATCATTAAATAAAATATTCCCAAAATTGCATATTAGCTATTAGCAATACATTAAACATGAACTATTGTGTCTCAAACACAGGACGTCTGCTAAATTACCGGACGATTAGTTTCGCCGAAAAGCGATTTTGTATTCATGCGCTGCGGTATGAATGAAGACAAAATCGATTCGATGAGTGACATGACATTGAAAGTCAACAAGAAATCGGTGTTAAAAATGCACGCATTAAAAATTTATTAGATGATGATAGGTAAGTAGGTTACTACGCGTACATTTACTGACTATTGTCAGTGCTTTCAAACACGATACATAGGTGCAAGATACAGTCGTAACTTAGTCGTAACGAATGCCCTTAATGAGAGACCCTATAAGGTTGTTTTGGCTACAGCTCCTTATTCCACAGGGCCGTCCAGAAATTTAAGATGTCCAACGTTTTCTGAACGAACGTTCAGAAGAAACAAGAAGTATCCCCATGTTCAGAAAGTGTAAATTGCGCACAAACTTGCTTGGATGTTTTGATTTGGTTATTAGTTTACGTAGGAAGTTACGTCAAAATCGAAATGAAACGTTGACAATACAATGTTGTCCGTTGATTGGCTTGCGTGTGCGCGGTGTTGTCTGTTGTGAATTTAGCTTTATTTAGATGATTGTTTTAAATTAAAGAGTGCTAGGCTAGGTAAACTATTCTGCAATTGCTTACATACCAAGACTTAAGGCGCTATATGGTTGTTATATGCAACAATAATGTCCCGCAGCGGCGGAGTGAAGAGCACGGCGCAGTGCCTCGATATTCGTATTTTTATGAATTTTGGATGAATTTTGGCAGTTAAATAAAAATACGCCAACAAAAATCATATTTTTTTTAAACAAGCTCTCGTATTTATAGTACCCTACATTTTGATATATATTTTGCATTAATAATTATTTCGGTTTAGATATATTTCATTTTAAAAGACATGGAAGGGGTATGTTTGCGATTTTTTTTCTATCGAGCGAAGTTTGTCCAATCGTGTATCGGTATTCATCAGTCTCTAAATAGGCACCCCAAGATTGATATATATATATATTTTTTACCTTAGTAGTTAATGCCGTAGCCTTCGTAGAAAAACTGAAAATACGCGCATATGAAGCCTTAAGTAGGTAGTATTGCTATCTATCAAATCTCACGTTTGTAAGTATTTTAGAAGTTATGCACGCAGCACCTACAGATCTCCCACCGACACGCTCATCTGTCGTGATGAGATCGTACGTCACGATCCGACGTACACGACACTACGGAAACGTGAGCTGTACCTACCTACTATAAATATTTATAAAGTATAAACATTTACTTCGCTCGCTGTGTTTTTGACTATTGCGAGGCAATCTGTAATTTCTCGAATCATACTACCTACTCTGTAAGGGGTTTGTTGATTATGAGGGACACAATTTTTTTTTCTCTTTTTAAACCCCCGACACAAGAAAGGGTTTTGTTTAACTGTGTCTCTCTCAAATAGATAAACGTTTGATTTAATTTCTTGTTTGTTTGAAAAGTTAAAAAAATCGAGAAGTGTTCTTAGTTGTTTTTAGTTTAATGTGACAAATAAACGCATGAGCTCTTATTTTATTTATTTTATGTTTCAATGATATTACAAAGAACATGGTATCCTTGACCTGATGCTGCACAACATTACATGAAATTAGCAGGATACCCAACTTATTACCGCATCAGAGGTTTAGGTTCGTGTTTGGTGGAATGTTTCAATCGAGGAGAATTTGAAAGTCAAAAAATTCCGTGAAAGCGAAAATGTAATCCTTGTTATTACAATGAATACATCTCCACCTTACTTACTCAATAAATCTAAAGGAAAATGACAAAAACTCGACACCAACAACAGAATCTGTCTGCAATCAACATTCGTTAAAATTCTGCGGCGCCTCGCACCACCGGCGGTGAAAATGTCGAAATTGTCCAAAAATTCATAAGTTTTTGCGGCACGCAATTCGTCCGCCGCGAAAACGGTCGAATAACTGTCATTTTTTGCAAGGGAACAATTGAACCGCCGGAAAAAGTAACGTACGGGCATCCCTCCGAAATATATGACGAGGCGTACTTTTGTTAGCTCGCCCGGATACAATGTATGGTCGATTGGGATTTTGTCCATTTTAATCAATTGTTAAACTTAAGGTTAAAATAAATAACCTGACTCGTAAACTATATTTATCTTCAAACTCTCTCAGTAACCCTGCATCGTGTACAATCTCTATTCTTGGAGAGTTACAGGTACTTTCCCTATGACGATGTCTTCTTCTATTCGACAGGCACCCCTCTGCTTAATGCAGGTCTGTTCTAGGCTGTTGGCCTTTCTCATCCAACCCTTTTCAACAACAGCTCTATCTATTCATCTGTCCATTTTGCCGAAACTCGCTCCATAGTACCTATGACATACAATCATTGGTCTCACACCTCTACTTTCCTGTCTGAAAAAAATAACCCACCCATCTCCAGTTTCCCTTGACATTTGAGCAATGTGAGTCAACTTCTACTACTCATATATTTTTGGCAAATTATACTGAGTTTCCAAGAGAAACTCGAAAATGGAAGACAACAGCGGAAAGCTAATATATAGCTACAATAAATAAACAATCATTATCAACCGTTAGAATAAACTCTTATTTGATTTGCTTAAATTATCTTTCCTTTGCACTTCTGCCGTTAAGAAGTTAGGGATCTGCACGATTAATTGCTATGCCCATACAGGAGTCGGCGACACGCACGGTGCGTTCCTTTGGGATGCGACCGCACTCGGCGACTAGACTGGCACAGGAGTAGTTAGTCATCGTGAGATGGTGAAGCTGCTGGAAAGATCGCATAACTTACTTAATTTTGAGGGGCTCGGGGCCCGTAACGTTGAAAACTATCCTATAGGTTGGGTTTCCAGAGTTGTGTGACCGCTAGTGACATTTTCATAACAAGATCGCTTTCGGGTTGCGGGCAAGCCATCAGAGACTATTTGCAACTTTTACAAATCTATTGGAATTGGGAATTTCCACTTCAAAGGTACGTTGTACCAAGGTCACAAAAACAAATCTAGTAACTACCTGCCATCTATAGTAAACCAGCAGCGCCCAGTTTCGGAACGTACCTCTCGCGGCCGTCTGCCCGCGAGATATAGATAGTCTGTGGTGTGGAAGTTTTGTGTGATGACAGCGCGCGCATTTGGTGAAGTTTATAAACTTATTGTCTCTCCTCTCAACCTGGAATAAAACTGGTGAAAATACAAATAATTGGTTTCATTACCAACCCCCGGACTTATACCGAACCCTATAAGTGGCGCCCCAACGTGTTTTTAGTGATTTTCACAAGTTTAATTTCATGAGAGAGTGAAAAAAGATGGCGGTGAAAAAAAACTGAAACGTTTTCACGTAAAACTTTTTATTAGTACGTAAATTTTGTGTGATTTCGGTTCGCGTGTGTAATAACTATGCCGCTGACCAGGAATCAGTTAGCACACGATGAGAGAGTAGCGGCTAGTGGAATGTTCCCTCCGCCCCTCTTATCGCGGGACGACGACGATGAAGCCGCCGATGATGCGCGCGCCCGCCCACTCCATCGTAGTGGCGGCGCACCCGCCGGCCAAGCTTTCGACTCCGCCGCCGACCGCCGCGCCTCCGTGCCTGCAGCTGAATCTACATTCACACAAGAGAGCGTAGCCGCGTTAGTAGCATCACTCCAAAGGACCCAGACAGAAGCTTTTAAAGATCTGTTGGAAACCGTTATGGGTCAGCGAGCTACGACGTCAACACCGGTACCACCCTCGGAAAGTACTCATCATGTTACCATGACAAAATGTAAAGCCACATTCGGCGGTAGCAGTGACCCCACCGAGGTAGAAGCGTTCATAGATTCTGTAGACAGCTACATTGAATGCACTCAAATCACAGAGTCAAATGTACTAAGAGGATTAGCTATGCTGTTAACAAACGATGCTGCAACATGGTGGCAAGGCATCAAGCACCATGTCACCTCGTGGGATGATGTTAAACACAACCTCATATGTGCTTTCGGGGACAGGCGCCCACCACACCGACTTTACAAAGAACTGTTCAGTATGACACAGGGCAGAGAATCGACAGACATCTTTGTGGCGAAAGCTCGTGCCCTGCTAGCGCGCCTGCCAAGAGGAGATTTGTCACAGAAGGTGGAATTGGACATGGTCTATGGACTTTTAAATGGCCAAATAAGGATGCGCCTCCGTCGTGAAGAGGTAGGCACTTTTGCGGAGCTGCTTAGAAGAGCAAGAGAAATAGAGGACTCCAATGTAAAGTCAAACCAGCAGCCCTCCATCCAGCAAGCCGCCCCACTCGCCGCTCCTACAGCCGCGCAGCGCGCCGCATACCCGCGGGCGCCGCCAGCCTCCGCGACTCCAGCCGCCGCCGCGCAGCCGCGCCCTGCGACCGCGCGCCCGCCGCCCGCCACCGTGCCCGCTCCTCCGCCTACATCCGCCCCACCGGCGGACGCACAAGCAGTAAACAGAAAACCGCGCGCAGTGTGCGCCTACTGCAAACGTTTTGGACACACCATTGAAGTATGCCGTAAATTAAGTAACTACAAAGATGGTGAGTCAAAATCCAATACCTATCCTGACACTAGTGGTAGTGATTATCGAGGCAAAGAGAGCTTTTATTGTGTGAAGTTATCAAATAACAATACTGACTCTACTAATTTTTCTACCTCAAATTATAATTTGAATGCTAAGAACTCTATCAAAACTGTGTCATATCAATCGGGTAACTTACCTAAAACTTATGCTTGCAATACACAGCTGATCGACCCAGGTCAACGACCTTGCAGTTCATTTGATCGGTCCGCTGTAGATTGTCATTGCCATAGTCATGACAATAATATTGTATGCGACTTACCTTCGAACAATGCATGTAATACACAGATGATCAGTCCGGGTAAAAGTGCTCGCTTTCAATCCGATCACTCTGTAGATTGTTATTGCCAAATTCATAACAATAATATTCCATGCAATGTTCCTGATAATAATGTTGTGTGCTATAGGAATTGGGTTTCTCATAAGGTTGCATGCGCATGTAACGGATATGGGCAAGTGCAAAAATGCACAAATTCTGATTTTATATGTGATGTTCCGGGTGGTACCAAACATTTTTATTCTCATAAAATCAAGGACGTTCCATGTAACCATATGACAATGCAAACTAACCCAATGGTTCCACAAAATTTAGAAACTAAAAATAAAATTGTTGTGCAGAATTGCCATAACTTAAAGTTTTCAAAATTCCAGGAAAATATTCCCTGTGCTAATAATATTTGTTGTGATAAATATTTTAATTCAAATCAGATACCTACTCCTATGATTAATGATAATACAGGGGATGGTGTTATGCCAAAATTCGCCAAAAATAATTTACATCCTAAATGTTGTTCATCCAATTTTAATTGTGCCGAGGATGGCATTATCCAAGAGAATGCCAACCTTGAACTACATTCAAAATGTTTTTCATCCAATGTTAATTGTGCTGAGGATGGCGTTATCCAAGATGATGCCAACCTTGAATTACATTCAAATACTTTTTCGTCCAATTTAAATTGTGCAAGGGATGATGTTATGTCAAAGGGTGCCAAATCACATTCTGTGAATAATTTGAATTGTAAAAAATTTATTAACCAAAAAAGTCAAGGGTTTAACCCTACTAACCCCGCTTGTTGTACGGAGAACTGTAGTAACCATGAGTTTACTAATTTGGAGGATAAGTTTTCAAATGAATATTTTTTGAATTTAAGTGACTGTGCATGTAATAGTGATGTGTTATCGATGGGCAACGACCGCGATAGGCCTACAAAGTGTCGCGACTTGCGTCCAATTTTCAAAATAGAAATTTTGGGTCTAAATGGTACCGCTATGATAGATACTGGCGCGAAGCATTGTATCGCTGGTCACACGCTATATGCTCTTCTGCTACGTAGGAACCATCCTTTACATCCCTCGTCGAGACGCGTAAAGCTCGCCGATGGCCATATTCGGGAAATGGAGGTACTTACCACAACATTACCTGTGAGGTTGGAACAAACAGTCATTACTATCCCCTTTCTGATATTTCCGGACTCCGACAACAACGAGACACTACTCGGCATAGATTTTATTACAGCAGCTGAAGTAGTAATTGACTTTTGCAATGAAATTTGGTATTTCAGCAAGGAAGCTGATACCCATCACAAACTTCTCTTCGAGCCAGCCTCACGTAGCATTGGCTGTGCTTCAGCAGAGGTTCTTCGAGACGACGAAGGAACAAAACTTGGTTCAGCTGAACGACAGGCGCTTGCTCAGGTGCTCATCAAGCATGCGCACATCTTCGAGCCAGGGGGAGCTCCTACACCTTACGCCGAACACCGGATAGAAACAGGTGAGCACTGTCCCATTGCGGTGCCCCCGTACCGGCTGAATCCTGCAAAAAAAGAACTTATGAAAAAAGAAATAGACAAAATGTTACAAGCCGACATAATTGAAGAATGCGAATCTGCATGGTGTGCGCCGGCACTGATGGTGCCGAAGTCAGATGGTAGTATCCGTTTCTGTGTTGATTACAGACGGTTGAACTCGGTCACCAAGTCTGATACGTACCCAATGCCACTCATCGATGAACTGGTCCAGTCTACAAAAAGAAACTGCTACATGAGCACGCTAGATTTGAGAGCCGGTTACTGGCAAGTCAGCGTTAAGGAAGCCGACAGAGACAAGACTGCTTTCACATCACCTCTCGGCACTTACCGTTTTAAAAGAATGCCCTTCGGGCTAAAAAATGGCCCAGCTACTTTTCAACGGCTCATCGATCGTTTCCGGACCTGTGCGGCATTGAAGGATATAACAGTTCTTACGTACTTAGATGATATCTTGGTGATCTCCGAAGGATTTCAACAGCATCTGCAAGACCTCGAGGCAGTTTTTAAGCGCTTGAGCGAGTTCAACCTCCACGTCAATAGGGAGAAGTGCGTGTTTGCAAGGGAAAGCGTAAAGTACCTTGGACACGTTATAACGCAAGATGGCGTCTCAATTGACCACCAAAAGGTGAGTGCTATTCTCGAGATGAAGGAGCCTACTAATCTGAAGCACCTCAGAACCTTCCTCCAAACGTGCTCGTGGTTCAGAAAGTTTATTCCAAACTTTTCCAAGGTAGCCGAGCCACTTACACGTCTAACTCGAAAGAATCAAGTTTGGACTTGGGACCCAGCTCAGGCGCAAGCATTCGACGAGCTGAAGCGGTTACTTACCTCAGCCCCAATTTTAATCCAACCAGATTTTAAAACTGAGTTTATTCTGCGAACCGACGCAAGCAACTACGCCCTTGGCGCGGTTTTATTGCAGGGGGAGGACAAGGAGGAAAGACCCATCGAGTACGCAAGCAGACTCCTTACGGCAGCAGAACGTAACTACTCCACTACAGAGCGCGAAGCTCTGGCAGTTGTGTGGGCGGTCGAACGTTTTCGACCGTACCTCGATGGACAACCAGTAATTATTGGTAGCGACCATCAACCTCTTCGCTGGCTGTTATCTCTGAAATCGCCAACCGGTAGGTTAGTACGCTGGGCACTTAAGCTCCAGTCGTTTGATATTCGATTTCAGTACACTCCAGGGAAAGCAAACGTAGTAGCAGATACTTTGAGCAGACCTATCTGTTCCAGTGAGACACGCGATGACTGCGGCATCTGTTCGGTCATTATTAACTTACCTGCTAAGAAACCAGAGCAGATAAGACTGGAACAACTTACCGACTCAGACGTGGAGAAGGTGATCAAGGAGCTCGAAGCCACTGATGAAATTGCTGCGCAGAGATGGACGGACAGAGGATACCTTATGGACCAAGGCGTTCTCTACAGGTATAATCCCGATTCCGATAGTGAATCGCCGCAACTTGTTCTTCCCAAAAGTCAAGTGGAAGTAATTCTCAAGGAGTGCCATGACTCCTCATTGGCGGGACATCCTGGTATCGACAGGACCTATCAAAAGGTTGCACAACTTTATTATTTCACTGGAATGCGGAGGATAGTCACTGACTATGTAAAAGCCTGCATCCATTGTCAAAGGTACAAAGCTACCAACACTAAGCCTCCCGGCCTTCTCCAAACGCCCGTGTTAAATCAAAGAAACGAGGTGTTGGCTATCGACCTCTTCGGCCCATTGCCAGAGGGAGAGCAAGGAGAACGCTGGATATTTCTAATTGAAGATACAGCTACCAGATGGGTAGAACTGTTCGCCCTCAAGGAAGCCACAGCAGAAGCCTGTGCGCGTGTTCTCATTGAAGAATACTTTATGCGATTCGGGTTACCTCGCCGAATCATCTCGGACAACGGTGTCCAGTTTGTTTCGGCAGTCATGCGTCAGTGCATGTCAGTCCTGGAGATAAAGCAGAACTTCGTGCCACTTTATCATCCACAAGCTAATCCCGCAGAGCGAAAGAACCGCGACTTGAAGGCACAATTAGCACAACTCGTGGAGAATGACCACACATCCTGGCCAAAGAAGCTGCCGGTGATTCGTTTCGCCCTTAATAGTTCGAAATGCCGTACAACAGGTATGACGCCCGCTTATTTAACACTGGCCAGAGAAATGAGGTCTCCCACAGAGGTCAATCATGACCTTCGCACTATTCTGGTTAAGGACAACTTTATCCCGCAAATAACACCCTATCTCAGGAAGTTTACCAATTCCCTTTCGGCAGTTCGAGAACGGGTGGAAATTCAACAGGACAAACGCAAGGATTACGCTGATCAGTCTCGGCGACCTGCAGATGATTATCAGGTAGGTGACTGGGTACTTCTTAAATCCCATGTGCTCAGCAAGAGTTCAAAGGAACTTACATCAAAATTCGTCCCACGACGGGATGGACCCTACCAAATCGCAATGAAAGTTAGTCCCACCACCTTCAGCATTGCACGCATCGAGCAGCCCGACGAAATTATAGGGAAATATCATGTTAAGGATCTTACCCGGTATGTCGGAAGTGAGGAAACTCCACCGAAACCCGTTATCCCAAAGAGGAAACGTGGACGCCCGGTAAAGGTTTCTGAAGACCTAGCCCTGAATCGAGCGCGATCTCCAGGTCTAGTGGGGGAGCATATAGTAAACCAGCAGCGCCCAGTTTCGGAACGTACCTCTCGCGGCCGTCTGCCCGCGAGATATAGATAGTCTGTGGTGTGGAAGTTTTGTGTGATGACAGCGCGCGCATTTGGTGAAGTTTATAAACTTATTGTCTCTCCTCTCAACCTGGAATAAAACTGGTGAAAATACAAATAATTGGTTTCATTACCAACCCCCGGACTTATACCGAACCCTATACATCTTATTTCTGGCAAGTTAGCCTCATTGTTCTCTCACAATTTGTCGCTGTTCTTTGACTTCCGTATTGGAAATGTCCACCAAGAATTTAGCAAAAGTGGACTCGACGAGTTCTTATGTTAAACGTTTTTAGCGGTTTTCAAGTTATGCGTGGGAAACAAATTATTCCGGGTCTCCATGTCCATGAGTGCAATATTTGGTTCATCCGACAAACTGTCAAACTTTCCGAAACTTTCACATTTATTCTAATGGGTACATCCAGCAGGTTACTATATCCGTGGTGCAGACGTAAGCATCTATCTTCTCATTGTCTCAAGTGATTTGTGACGATACTCCACCTTCACAAACAAAAGAGACGAAATATACAAACCCCAGGATTCAGGACAGCTACCAACACTGTCCCATGGATTAATTATAATGGGGCCAATCTCCTATACCTTGTTAGGCGATTTTTATTTGCTTTTCATTCGCGGCTCTCGCATTCTGCAGATTCCACTTCACGCCGAATTTAAAGTTGACAACTGAGTTAAGTTTATTTTGGGTTTCGTGATAAATTGCTCATGTTCTGGATAAATTAAAATAGTTTTGCAGTTCGTGAAAATTGAACGAAAGTTGTTTAGATTCAGATACATACTCAAATACCTACCTCCTTTTCGGCTTACCTGATAAGTGTTTCTTTACTTATAAGGACTACCTGAAATCTACATAATATCAATACTTTTACGATACACCCTTATAATGGACAAAGTATTAATAATTATAGACTACGCGATTTGTGAGCTCTCATACTTATGATTTTCTAAGGTGTGCAAAGTAAAGCCGAGTACACACTCGCAGGTCACGCCTCGCTCGCGCACGTGAGCGCGATTGCGGGCTATCTGCAAAATTATCGCGTACTGGACATTGTAAATTGAGCTAGAAGCGTACACTTTATGAGTTGCAATGATAAGAATAAAAGCTGGTAAATGTGGATATTCCTGTTTTGTGGTCATTCAACTTTTCCTTAATTCCATTCATAAAGTTGTTTAGACGTAGTTTACGTGAAGATTGTGTAGGAGATAAGTACGATATAGGTAATAATGCAATGAAAGGTTGCAAACCCTGACAAATTAGACTGAAGTCGGTATTTATATTTTTTTTTAAATACATGAGATTTTTTTTTGTCTTGATCGAGATTAGAACCTATATTCCCAAATGTTGTAATAATATCATGATACAACATGTTGAACAGACACGGCGCTATACTATTGCGATAGTGCACATGCTGTCACTATCACGCACCGTCATTTCATGATATAATTTCATTGCTTTGAGAACGGTTGCTTCTAGAAGAGGGTTACATGAATCAGCACTATAAATATTTAGTGCTGATTCATGTAACCCTCTTCTAGAAGCATCCAATTCGTCCCGCCCCATCGCCATAGCGCAGAGGTGCGATATCGACTTTTCACTTCACCATTATGGAGACATTTCAGCTGAATTCACATGTCGATTTGTTCAACGATTCACCTTCACACCAGTGTGACAGGACAGTAAGGTTAATCAGTCGTGGATTTTCGTTCAATCATTCTAATAGTTGCATAGTCCGTTCTTCATTACAGAATACAAATGCGACAAAAAGCCTGGGTGACTTTGGAAATTTCTGTATCAAAATTATTTCAATATTACGGTAATATGAATACTTACGGCATCATATCTGCAGAGATTACGTACCAGCTTATAGGTAGGGTACTGGTAAGTACATTATACACCCAGAACTTGTCTCTATGAATGGGCTGGGTACCACAAACCTGCTCGTAATCAGCGCAGTTTATCAATCTAACACCACGACGTTTGCTCCTTACTGCTTATCGTAAGTACATCTGTAGTTCGCGTTGCACCTCATTCAAGTTGTGTTAGGTTTCTACCACACAGGTGTGGTTGGAGTCGCTGGCGTATTGTGATTTATTTAGGTACTGTAGACTACATGCGCTGCTTATCAAATGTTACAGCGTCCACCAGTCCTATATTAGTCAGACATAGTTACATTAGGAGAAAAACTAACTAACAGACGAACATACTATTATAAAAAATATGCAAGGCGTGTCAAAGTTGAAGCTCTTTTTACACAACTGCGCAAGAAGGAGGGTTATGTTTTCCGAGTGTATGTAAGTGTGTCTAATTCTTTTTTAGCACGCCCTACAGCCTAAACGGTTTGATGGATTTTACCATATGAGGTGTCGTTAGATTCGTCTTGATTGTAGGAGTGACATAGGCTATAAAAATTTAATTAAAGTGGCTTAAATTTTTGGCAGTGTTTTTTATTTTAATTCAATTCTGCTTGTTAATATTTTTTATTCCATTCCATTGTCTGTGTTCCACAGTGGATTTCCTTCGCATACTAATCAACATTTCATGTATCATCGTTTAACGTTAAAATGGCAAACTAAATTTACTGCAGCTACCATTGAACTGAACATCAAGTGCGTTTTGCTGTCGTTATATTTCTGCTCCTCTGGTCGTGTCGGTGTGCGGTAACCGTTATCTTTATCATTCGCCCAGTCAACACAAAAACTAGTTTAGCATACAAGTGGGCGAACATGGCGATCTGATAGTGCTCGCAGCAATTACGTACGTGACACCTCGCGAGTCATACGACGAGATTACATCGGTGTGCACAGAGCCTTAGTGTTGGGAGATTCTCCAATTATTATGACGCTTGTTAGCGACAGAAGGAAAAACTTTATGACCTGTACAGCTAGGCACTTTGATTGAGCATGGAAGATTGCGTTTTGTTTGTTTCCGGAATGTGCAAATGGTACACATTAACACGAATGATTTTCTTAGATTCATTAAAAGTTGCTCGTCAAAGATTGCTGTTATAATGAATAATATTTAGTGCAATAGCGACGTGAATTACTGTCGCAGTATTGCAGTTTTGTTTATTAAAATTATGCTACTTATGTGTCCGGATTCTATTTTATGGATTATTTATAAAAATGCACTAATTAATCAATCTAGTTTAATTCGTTACCTGAGACGGAATATATACGGAACCCTTAAAAATCACTCGCATGTTCCTTTCTCCGTCCGTCTTTACATACACATAGAAACTTAGCACAGAAACATAGTGTAAAGTCATTTCCTCACAAACTTAACCGATTCTGAAAATTCTTAGTAGGTACAGTTACGAAATTCATAGTACAGTTTGTACTCGAAACAATCTGCTAGTGATATATATTTTTTTCAAACAAGTAGTTCGATCGGGTTAAAAAAAAAACCAATTATTAATTTTGTCAATAGATTTATCTATATATTTTAATGAATAATTTTTCAGTTACAGCTGTTACAGTCTCTTTTCCATTTTACAAAGCAATATATTTAATTTGTTCGTAGAAAATGGCAAATAAACAATATCTTATTGCAATTCAAATCACTGGTTCGTTTCACAATTGCAAACATATTTTTTTAAAATAATAAGATAAACTGACTTTTACATTAATCACTATTTCCGAATTAAACTTTATAATGAGCTTAGATTTAGGTAATGAATTCCATGGAAAATTATATTCATTTTATAATTATATATTTTGTATTTTTAACTACATTATCAACTATATATTACAATTTTTAACTTACATTTAGATTTTTTCATCAATCGTTTTTTTGCATGCGTTCAACCACTGTCTCCAAAGGATCGTTTTTCCATAGCATTTTCAGTTTAATGTTACGTACCCACTGCTTTCTTTCTTTGAATTTACAGCTAACTTTTTGAATTTCGAATAACATGGCTTCCAATAGAAACTGCTTCAAACTCTCTGCGGATTTCATAAAAGTGAAATTGTTTTGCTCATCAAAAGGACTATTTTTACTTTGCAGTACATAGATACATAGGTATGGAGTGCCAAAGTCCTTCGACGACGCGCGTCGCGTCTGTTAGAAAGGAATAAAATGGCTGTGGCATTTCACATCCCCTTTTAACAACAGTACTTACTACTATTACTATCCTATGAAATTATCGAATCTGGTTTACGTTTTTTATTTTAATTTGAATTCGGCGTGATTATAAATAGTAGCTGCTATCTCTTTCGTAACTTAAGAAAAATAAAAGGATAGCAGTATTTTAGACCTATCAAATTTAATTTAAATTAGAAAACCAACTAGAAATCAGTAATTATCAATCATTGGTTATGTTAAAAAGAGCTGTGAAAATTGCCCAAAAATTTGGTTCCCCTCCAACTTGGCCTGCGATTAAAGGTACCATTCCGCATCCGACAGCAGATAGCAACAGCAGACGACGTGAAGTCGCGACATGCGGTCGGCCTACGTGTCGTCTGCCGCTTGACCCGAAGCGGCAGACGACGCATAGTCGCTACGGGCGGTAGACGACACGTAGCCCGACCGCATGCGGAATGGCACCTTTACGAAGGAGTTCAGCACATCCTATTGTACAATATCTCTATGTTGCAGTAGTAAACCCATTTGAATCCCAGTAATTGACCGCAAGCTAACTTCACAGCACAATTGACAAAACATATTTTCAAAATATGTCTATTTTAATTAGTAAACACGTAAATATACCTTACAAATTGTATTTACAAAATAAAGCGATATATCAATAATTAACTCTATAGTCTATAACTATCAGAGTGGAAAATTAAACGATACTTAGATCGATGAAAGGATAAAATGACGTCACGATTTGCGAATAATTTTCATCCAAAAAAGTACCTAATAAAACAAATGACGATACAGGACTATCTATTTTAACTGCAGATTAAAATAGGTCAGTTACCTGCGCACTACAACTCTTTTGTTGTTTTCTTTTTAAACCACAAGTAGTAGCGATTTTAGTTGACTTTTTTACTTGAATCTTTTCACGTGACTTCAAGTAGCTGCTATATTTTTCTCATTGGATAATATAGAAAAAAGGTTTAGATTAAATTAGGAAACTCAAAGTCAGAATCACTCTACCAAGCTCTACAATTATCTTCATAATACCTTCATTTCTAACTTTGCTTACAATCACGAAACATCATTGTATTCAGCGAACTATTTTGTACCACTTACTTTAATTAAATACTTTACAGTTCATAAGTAAACTGTAATTTGTTCGGGTTGATAACTAAAATACTTTAGAAACATTAGTGACGTCATAATGTCCTAATAATATCGATCGGAGTATTAATTTAACCCTATTTCTATTGCAGTGGAAAACCTATTAGTGTGGATAACTATTGTGTCAATCATAGCTACTTGTGTATTAGATGTCAGATGTTAAGAGATCTTTGGGAGCCGTCAATAGTTCCTTTAATGTTTCAAAGAATATAATCTAAAAGTATGGGTTTGACCAAAGTCGACTCATAATATTTTAATCTTTAATAGGTGTGACGTATGTGGAAGCATTCCAAGGTGTGACCTAAGTCTACTATGACCAAGGTGGAATAAGCCTATAGACCAATAGAAAGGTAGAAATACCATGGTAGAGCCGCATACTCGACTCTCATACTATGTAAGTAGGTATGTGGCACTTCAAATTATTGTTATGTGATATTAAATATGAACTGTGGACTTGTCACGACTCTTTCATCTTATTGAATAAATTTTATGCTTAAAATGGTCAGATTTAATTTGTTAGACTATAAGCCATTGCATACCGATTTAATACTTTTTCAAACTCTTTGGGTTTTATTAACACCACTAAAGGAGAATATTGACAGGTTCAAAAGATCGTGATTTGAAATCGATTGTTCACAGGGCTTCTACAACAATTTTACACAGAAGGGAAACATATAACGATTAAAAGAGACATGTAAAATGTAGCATGTTTATTGGAGAGGCAGGTAATGTCACCATAATTATTATCGTTGAACATGGGGATTGGGGAACCAGTAGCTCAAACACAGAAAACTATCCTCATTGAATCGAATACGAATATGTTTAAGCTGTAATCGAATGGTGGCCATGTCGGAATATGTATTTGAAAGCTATTGTAAATTAAGAACAAATTCCGCAAAAAAGATATTGCGATAATTTATTTGACAGTTGATCTCTCTCCATCAGCTTTAAGTAGGCCGATAGGAAGAACGTGCATTGGTTGTTGTAGAAACACTGTGTTAGTATGGAATTTGTATTATTAGTGTGAGCTTTAACTACACAGACTAACGAAAAGCCACCGTGTGACAACGTCGGTCTGAACCTCGTGTCCAACCGCCTAACAAGCTTAACTATTTACAATCAATAGGTATACGAATATCGACCCGAATAGAACTCGACAGAAAAACAAAATAGGAACGATACAAAACGCCGCGTCGCCGCCTCTAGTGTGACTCTGAAGAAGCGGCGGCGCTGCCTCGATATAAATACACGCTATGTACAGTGTCAGGGCGCGAGTCAGTCCTGGGTCTCGACGTCCAGCCCGTTGACCATGCGCTCGATGCTTTTCAGGTCGGACGCGGGCGGGGTGGCCGTGGTCGTCGACGTGGGCGCATCGGGCGGGGGGTCCGCCGACGCGGCCCGAGCGGGTGGCGAACCCGCACGAATCCGCGCCGGCGAGGAACTCAAGCTCCTCGCTCTAGGCGCGACCTGCTCGAACGCCGACCCTAAGCCGGGCAGCGCATACGGCGCGAACCTATGCGCTTTCGTCAGCGACGGCGAAGGCGCATGCGGAGTGGGTGGAGGCGGCAACGAGTACTGCTGCAGCAGCGGATGGAGGTTGAATAGAAAACCTGGCGGCATTTGATGCGGCGGGAAGAACGGAGGGGGGTACAGCGAGTGCGGGTACAGGTAGGGCAGCAGCGGCGGGTGTACCGGCGGGCCGAGTGACACGTCCGGCGCCGGCGAGGGTCTGGAGGGGCCCGCTGGGGGCGAGGACGCCCGCGCGCCGCCGGAGCACGACGAGTCGGAGCCGGCTTCGTTGCCCTCCTCGTTGCCGGAGTCCGCGCCGCCTCCGCCGCCACTCGAGCTGAACCATGCTGCAAGATACATTGGTCCAATTTAGTTTGTCCATTTCATTTACCAGCAACGGCTTAACGAGATAGGTAATATTTTTTAAAATAAATTCAATCTTCGCTCTTAAATTCGAAGTTTACTGAAGGTCTTGTAATTTTTATGAAGGTTTAAATGATTTATCTTTTTATTATTGATCTATGATTATCATCATCCTGTGACCTCATCTTATATGCCATCATTGGCTCAATTATTGATTTATAATAATCGCTAATTACATCAAAATAATAAGAGAGACAAATGGGTGACAAGATTCATTCTCATGACGACACATCTCAGTAGAACTCTCACTAAAATGCTGTGCCTATACGGCTAAAAATGCTTTAATTAAATGCATTTGGATGCATGGACGCTATTGACGAATTAAAAGATTAAAAAGCTTTTTAACACGAAACTTTTAAACACTTTTAAGTACAATCTTAGCATCGTGAGCTCGCTTTTACAACTGTTAACCATATATGGAATTTGACATTTGTAAGAGCAAGCTCACGTTAAAGCTTTATATTTGTCTTTGCATCGGCCTATAAGTAAGCTAAGGGTTACTCACAACTGCTGCTATGCTGCGCAGTGTTCGCTGGCGGGGGTGGACTGGACGGTCCGCCGACGTCCAGGGGCCGCTCGTCATCATCGTCCCTCGCGTCCGACCGGGCGGTCAGCAGCGCCTGCCTGCGGTACACGGACAGACTACTCGTGTTATCATTGCTGTATGGATAGAGAAACATATTTGTGGAAGAATTTTTTAAGAAGCTATTAAAACTATAAAGGAAATATCGTGGAATTGTTGTTCCAACAAATGTTGGCGTTTGAATCTTTTAAGCCTCGTATTCAATAGGCGACATTTGATGCGCGACATATTGCTTCATGTTGACCGGTAATGGGGAACTTGCGGATTGGTACTATTGGTCATTCATGGTTGCGCGGCAGCTGGCTACGTCACGCGTTGTTGTGCAACGTTGCCCGATCTTGTTGAGCGTCACGTGTTGCGCGTCAATTGTTGCCTAGTGGATACGAGGCTTAGGGCCCACTTGAAATAAATGATACCTGAGAGTTAGCGAGCGACACGCTTAACTTGTGCAAAATGTAGAGTTTTAACGATTTAAGTCACTAACTCTCGGGTTATAATTTATTGCAAGTTGGTAAGGTGACTAAGCAAAAGGGAGAGCAGCGAAGTTATTTATTGCGACCTAGATTTATGTCATAAATGTATACAGGCATAGTTAATACATATTTCAGACATGAGGCATTATTAGTAGTAACACCTACGCTACGTTCTTGACGAGACGCCCTTTATAAAAAGTTTGAGGTAACTTAGATATTTACGTATATAAAGCCCATTATACTCTCTGGTAGGTGGCAATCGTGACTGATGCTTATCAGAGTAAAAAATATTGTTTAAATAGACACTAACATGACGTATCTACCTAATATAACAGAAAAAAAAGACTTTTAAACATTCAATACCCTCGTGCTTTGAACGTTGTGATTTGTGGTTGATTGTATAAGGGTGTAATTATACCAGTATGTTCGACGTCGATCAACATCGATCGATTATGCAACCTATCACACCAAAATAGATTATTTCGGTGTGCAATTATCGATAACTACAAAATATCATCTTCGTCGTATCTTTATCTAGAGATTTTATTACAGTAGATCTAGCAATGAATGCCGGCGATTTCGAATCACTCATTGATTATCTAATGGGATAATTCTGCTTCATAGGGATGACATTATTATCACCACTATTTTAGATAAGAAAGCGATCATTTAAAAGATGTTTAGAACGTTTGATCAAAAAGTCACAAGTAATCACCCACCAAGGTTACCACACCAAACCATCGATCGACATCGATGCGACGCATCGAGCAAGTCTAATGACACCCAGTTCAATTTTAAAATGACAAAGTCTGCACTTTTGTGAGGGGTGTCAAACGTTTGACATTTTGTGTAATGGCCCGACCAAGGGCCCGACCGTCGGCGCTAAAGGTTAATCATCTCCTAATGATAGTGCCGAAATTTGACCCTTGCACCGCCGTCGCCGGCGCCCTTTGCGGAGGTGTTTTATGCGGGTAGAAGAAAAAGAAAAGTCTTTTATCGAGAAGTAATTTCTCGTGAGGGCTGAATTGCTTTTGTTTGATTAGGCTGTGTGCGATATTGATCTTCGATAGTTGTTGTGAGGTAGAGATACTTCTAAATCATGTAGATTGAAAAGGTTTAGGTCCTTTACGCAACTAGTGGATATGAGCCTATAATAGTGACACAAAACATAGTATTAAATATGTGGTAGATGATTTTTTTAGCTTAAATACCTAAACAGAATTAAAACCTGAAATGGAACAAAATGTAGAATCCTCGTTTGAAACATATTTCTGACAGCTTCAAAAGCAGGTTTGCATGAAAATAACAAACAATGGCGTTAAAATTATACAATTTAATGTACAAAAGAAGAGTTTCCATTCCATGTGTACAAAAATAAAATAAAAGATTTAAAAGCGTCACCCCGAGGAACAAAAAAAGCGTCCGCAATTATTTGCCTTCTGTCGCCCCGTTAAACAAACAACTCTTTATCATCCACATTGTTTTACGGAACCCTAAACGCGGCCGCATCTTCCCGCAGGGTCCTGATTACCGGGGTTCCGCACCAAATTCATTTTATTAACTCGTCTCATCGCCGGCTGATAGAATTTAATTTGTGCCACCCCTCGGGAGCCAGGGTTGGTAAGTGATAACTTTAAATACTTAGTCAAATAAAAGGAATCCGTGTTTTCATTACGAAAGAAAAGTTCCTCGGGACACGGAAACCTTATAAATGAGAAGTATTAATTGTCGAGTAACTTAGAATACATAATAATTGGCAAAGTAGCGTTTAAATAATAATATGGTTTATGTATGTACTAGCAATTCCCCCACGGTATGCGAAAAAAGCAACAACAGAAAATAACAGACATTAATTTTATTATCGTCGTACTTATTTAAGAAAAAAACCTTTTAATTTTGTAATAACCCCTTGATTAACTTACTTGATTTGGTATTTAGATACATATCATAATGTTTTACTATTTATTGGACGAATAATTGCCTACCGTAGCTCTTCTCGTGTATAGGATTCATTTGGACTCATGACATTAATCCTTTGCAAGCTAGCCATATATTCTATAAGGATTTTTATTACGATTCTAATAGGGTCCAGTTTGTGCCAAGCTCAACTATCATGCATGTATGACAGATGGTACAGTCTGGAGATGCTCTTTAGGACCTTGATTTAAACAACGAGCAGACACCCAGACAGACGCACACTGAGTATTTTAAATTAATTATACTACCTGTTGTCTTTAAAATACATAGAAAAGTAAAGGGGTAGTAAGCCCAAAGTAGTAGAACAAAAGTTATTGAGTTACCGATATTGAACACCCTCCTTTCGAGTTAATATACTTTACCAAAAAAATATTGCTTTGCGCTTGGGGATACGCATAGGAATAGAAAGTGGAATTCATTCATTATTTTCCTAGGAGACGTACTAAATGAGGGTCGAAAATCACCATTAATGAAGCACTGTTAAGTATTTTATTGGTTTTCTTAAAAAAACCACCAACTGAATGTTGTCAACCCTAAGCTAAACTGTTCACATTAGGGTGTTCGCGTTACAATGTAAACTTGCGACGCTGGGGTGACTCGCCTTGTAATTTTACCAAATTTTTACCCCTAAGCCCTAGCGGTTAGTTCGGAAACCCCATAGAAAAGCGCTTTTTATCCACGCTTTAGGAAGACAAGGGCCCGAAAAGGTGTTTTGATTCTTCTCTATTGTGATATAGTTTTGGGAGTTGTTTAAAATGGTTGGAGACTGAGCATGACATTACCAGTGGACCTTTTGGCATACAAGGTCAAGATCAATTTCTAATCGCGGAGGAAATTAAGCCATTCTAAGTTGTTTTTACCCTAAAGGTAACTTTTGCTAGTCTGATTAACTGGTAGGTATAGCAAAATAATTTTTCATTATGTGTAAAGAGCTGTTTCCTGGGTCTAGTATTTTGTCTTATCAGTACGAACGACGACAAGAAAGACCTATTTCTAGCTGTCTTGCATAAGTTACAAGTATTAAATGGTATGCATATCTGTGAGAGCATAATGCAACCTACTCTTTTAAATTTTTGGTTAATACTAAATAAATATTCAAAGACTTCTTGTACAGAAAATAATAGCATTGTTTACAATTATTGGCAAGAAAATAACGGTAGAAACCTAATAAATGGTTGTTGTTTCATACATATATTAACAGTGAATCTGCCATTCAAAGCATAAGCAGACATAATAACTGAGTGAATTTGAAATACCTTAACAGCAGGAGCTGGTACATTGTCTACTAACGAACTGAAATTGAATTGAAACGTAACCAGACACCCATTGCGTTTGACCGCGCGCGTAGCTAAGTAACAACGACATGACTGTGTCTTAATTAAGAGAAATTACATACGCCAGTTGAACGGTCTCGAAACAATAGAAAGCCAACGACATTAGTTTAGGTATTAGATTGAAAAACAGTAGTACAGGAACACAGAGAAAGGTGTACAGGAGAGTTTTTAGGGTTGAGATTTTCTCAAAAACTACTTGACCGATATAAAAATTCTTTCACTGTTCGAGAGATAAAAGTTAAATCTATGTAACTGTAAAATAATTTTTGCAATAGGTCAAGTAGTTTTTGAGAAAATCTCAACCTTAAAAACTCTCCTGAGCACCTTTCTGTGTGTTCCACTCCATCGTACCTCCTACGGGGAAATTGGAAAATTGATTAGACTGTCACCATCAAGTATTGGGCGATATCCGCGGGCTAAAAGCTAACACGAGTTAAATCACAAAAAGTGTGACGTGTTTGTGATTGAACACTGGGATAGATACTTAACATTGTGCACTTGGTATTATATGGTACGAGCCAATGACCTTTGTGCAAATTGTCCTAAGAATTTTGCGACCAGAACATAAAAATAACGCGTACGCTTAGGCATTTGCTGCTATTCGTTCGATGGACAAAATTAAATATACCTAATAGGTAAGTATCCTATAACAAATCGGGATGATCTTATTTGCCAATAACTTTTTTATCCATTTCGTTAGTCGCTTCAGCCAGGACACAATTTTGCTTGTTATTTATGGCATGCCTTTGCCCATTCCCTTTATTTGTAATCGGTTTACATCTTGGAATAATCGGGATTTTATTGGGATTTGGGATAGGAATTAGTGGCAATGGCAATAAACGTCGTAGCAAGTATGTATGCTCTAGAATTGTCAAAGAATAGTTAAGTGTAGAACTGTATGCAGACGTCCGCGGCAAGAATGCTCCGACATAGACAAGACAATGCCACAAAGGGGAACGATGAGATATGCACGGCATGTGTCCCCGCTTTCCCGCGCGTTTGTCAAACCGCTCACGTTTCCCGCGTTTCCGGCGGCCATTTTGAAAAGATGAACCTCGCGTCCGGCGACCGTCGAGGTCTCTAATTCGGAAGCTGCGGCACGACCGCTTCCGGTGCAAAATGTTGTGTAAGCGAATTAAAGATTCCTTCCCGTCGGACGCGTTAGAAACCGCGTTTCCGAGTTTAAAATGGAAGTTAAATTCAGCGTGGCAATGTGAAAAGTAAAGTTCACAGAGAAATATTCAACGTAAGATAAATTGAAATAAACATCGCAGTAGATCAATACAGGAAGGCACACAGCCTACTAATTGAGTTCTCGTTCGCAATTCAAATAAGTTAGCGGAACCGCAACCTATCCCTAGCGGTGGGCGATAGCAAATTATGCGGTGAAAAAAAACTAAAGCTGATTTTATCGCGGAAATCCAATTTTCTCCCTTGCACGCTAAAGACGCTGGAAAAAAGCGCCAAGTCGAATGACTCCACCATTTTGAGCCGTTACCCGCCATGTTTAAACTGGGAACACGAATAAGGAGGCGCCGGATTGGTTTAATTTGAATTTCGAAAGGCGCCGAGCGTTGGCAGCGTCTGCGTTCGGAAATGTCGGGGCTCGTGGCCTAATTAATTTGGAGATTCACAGATAGGACGCTAATTTCGTTAGCTGTTAACTTTACTTAAATAGTCGGCAGTTTTTACCGTCATTAATCTTGCACTCGCCTTTTAGTTATGAATGCCACCTACCACGAGTGCTTGGTAATTGAATTTTAGGGCGTTTAGTTGTTGATAAGATTTGGGAATGATTTAGGGGTTAGATACTTACTTCTTTTCCCGTTTTCCGGCGCCCGTGTCCCGGAAGCCTTTCGCGAACGGGTTGTTGTCAATTTTCAGTTGCGTTATCTGAAAGTAATTGAGGAATGTTAAACACGGTTTGGAAATTCACACCCAGTTTGGTGTTTACTTTGTAAAGTTCGGTCTGGAGTGTTCGAAAGTCATTTGAGTTTATGTCTAATGTACGAGTAGTTTGTTGTAAGATACATTGGTTGGAGTTGGAAATCAAAAAGGGCAAAGTTTGCTGCGCAAGGTACCTGACAGAGACTGTATGCAAACAGGCTGAGACTCGGCTGGTTCAGCAGTGGACTGATATGATACGGATTGCTGACAATGAAAGATTTGTGTAGACAGTTCTCTGAGTGCATGCAACTGTTAAATACTCAGAGGGGCGATAACGACTCTCATCGCGTTCGTTCGTTTGTATTTTGTCACATGAACGCGATACATTACTGGAATATTTTCGCATGTTGTAACAATCGATGAAGAAAAACAGTAATGAGAGCTCCATCGACCTCTCGTCTCCCACATTGTCCTCACCTTCTCGTTCTGGTACGCCGTGACCGCGATGAACTCTGTCTCCTTGAAGACGTACGTCCTGAAGGTGGAGTAGGGCAGCTTGAGGATGTCGTTGGCTCGCACGAGGTGGAACCGCGGCTGGTACTTGTGCATGGAGTTCAGGATCGTCTGCGTGACACACTTCAAACAGCTTAGGAACTTGATCGGTTGGCTTAAGGTTTGTTATTATGGTCTAATTTACATCGAGGCCAATGGGAGCCTCAAAGGCCTCATTTGATAAAACACTAAAAGCTTCGTTTGATAAAATTACCTAATCGTCTCTCGTAGACCGCACAGGTAGAAAATATTAGATTATTATGGAAAACTAGTACTCACGCAATACCTAGGTATTACGAACGGAAGTGGTATTTATCTTAAAGCATTTAAACACATGCATAGGTGAGATAGAGGGGATGTATTTATTACCCGAATGCTAAAGCCAAGTAGGTATAATGTTTTTCTATAGATAAATGAATAAATAAGTAGACACACGAAGACAGAGATAAGTATACAGGGGGCCTCAATAAGGTTGAAATTTTCTCAAGCACTACTCGACCGATTTTAATAATTCTTTTACAGTACATAGTTTTACCTTTTATCTATCTAACAGTGAAAGAAGTATTACAATAGGTCGAGTAGTTTTTGGGAAAATCTCAACCTTAAAAACTCTACTGTACTTACCCCTTTCTCTGTCTTCGACCTACGCTTAAAAATAAAACAAGTTTATTTACCATTATTAAATATGTGTACAAATAAATATACTTTAGTAAATACATTGTTATAGATATTGATAAGCTACTACATAAAAAACGATGACCTAATTATGCCTTATTTATTATTTTTCTCAGTCTTTGCTCTACCATGCTCTACACGAAATGAAGTAAGTATACGTTTAGGATTTCTGTAAATCAATATGTAACTTTATAGTATAGTAATTTTTTTAAAGTTAATTGTTTGAATGTCTACTTCCATAAAGCTATGGGAAATCGACTATACATTAGGTACTTATTTTTAGGGTTCCTTACCTCGAGACTCATACTTGGTCGTTTTCTTACTTCATTTTCAATGCAAGAAATACTTTTAAAAGACGCAACCTATCTTACACCTTGATTTCAATTAGCCATAACTTATGCAAGTTATAATTACAGCTCCTGACCTTTTAATTTAAGAAATAACATCTATTTCGGACAGCCAATTCATCAAACGCTATTTATAACTGCCATGCACCTGTGCCCACCCAACATTAGTTCATTAAAATTCTTAAATTGGGAACACGGTGGCAATTTAATATCTACTTTTAAGTAGGTATAAGGACTCGAAAAAAATGATATTTCTAGAACATCGTGATGAGCCTGGCTGGCAGTGGCAAGTTTTTTAAATTAGGAATACGGAGTTACGCGCCCTTTTTAAAATGTGTTTTTTTCCTCTGTAAAGGTGATTTTGTGGACCAAAGAGGTGGACTATTTTGTGACTATGATAACAATTAATAGGACTTGGTGGCGTTTATTTACACTCTAACTCTTGTTTTTTTTGCATATTTTACGCATATATTTACACTCTATAAAATGTATTATTCTTTATTTATAACAAATCAATAACATATTTACATAAACAAAAAAATGATATAAAAAATTGAAAAATAAAATACTTAAAAAATAAAAATGTACCTACTATAAAATGGAGCTTTTAATTCCAGTATTACGCATTTGGTAAACCAGTTTTTAAATAAAGATTATGAAACATGCCAGGTTAGGATGTATGTTACTCTGGTAAGGTTTGTCTTCTCCATTGGCAAGAAAAAAAAATGAGATATGAAACGGAATTAGGAAGAAGCATAAATTAATAATGTATGTTTTAGCAATAAGGAACTAGGACGTTTGAAGCTCGCAATATTAAAAAAATGCTTCTTAAAGAACTATGGGGTAGGTACGCCCTGATCGCCCTACATGCCATTAAAGGTCATTATTGCAGACACTTATGAATAAAATATGAGCTGATCGCGATCTGGCACCAAGGTGGCAGTTATGGGAAATCAAACCTAAATTGCAAAGTATAATTGAGGGAAATGATTTTCTTTTCTGCAATAATGAAATTGGATTCAAAGTTTTTTGTTTGTTATTAAGGCGTTTTTCTGCCTTGTGGTTTCGCTCTACAATTTTGTAATACTTTATTTTATAACATAATGAATAAAAAAATCTTATAAGATAACATGTTTGTCGTGGTTTTCAAGTAAGTACTTACGTCCTTTGCCTCTTTATAGTTCTAGTAAATTTTCTAAGTAAAATATATCAATAAATAAATGAGAGAAACTATTAATAATATAAGCCGTTTTGGTTACGGCGACTCCTCTGGAGGAAGGGAGAATCTTGAATATTCTGTAACATGACATTGGCAAATGACGAACTGTCGAGTCTATTAATAAAATAAATAAATAATGTAATATTACCATACGATCTGTTTAGTTATGTACTTGTTTACAATATTACCTATACTTGCATTAATAAACACAGTTTAAGAAATTTTAGGATTTTCGTATTAATGAACACGATTCACTGCATTTCGCCATACAAATATGGTTTAAATCGGATGTTCAGGAACTAACCGGGCCTGTTAGTTTGGGGCCCAATGATTTACCTCAGCTCATTCATTTGGCCATCTTATTAGCACCATCTGCACCAGGTGTACGAATCTTAAGCATTGTACTTACTACGTCTATGATATTTCTCGGATTCAGTTTAAAATGAAGAATACTCGTGTATCTCCTTTTGAATTCTATTATCTCAAAAGTATACCCTCCAAACCAAATCGAATAAAAAATTCGCCTCGCCCCCACATTAAGCGCTAAAATATTACTTAACAAGCGATTACGTCAGGGTTGTGGCGTACGAATTCGGATATTATTCGTCACATAATGACAAGGTGGTGACCCTAACTCGAGGTTACCAAATGACGGGATATTACGCGTTTAATTCGAGCTGTCTCCTCCGACCTTGGTAACAAACTGTAATTTTATAGTTGTGCCACGTAATTTTTGTCACTTTATTATTTTATGAATTGAGAATCTTTTGGTTGTTAGTGGCTATATTCACGCTATATCTATTTCGGGGTAGACATGGGATAATTTAAACGAGCTATTATCGTGTGGACTAACAGAATTTCCCATAGCGCCCCTATAAACAAACCTTAGAGCTACGGTAATAGTTATTATATTACGTAATTGCTAGCAAAATGTAATAAAAATGCATGTTTACAAGAAGCGGTAATAGATTCATAAATTTATTAGTAACCCATGCCTTCCATCACTCTCTTCTATTTGGGGCGTCTAATTTGGGCTATCATAAAAATCATTGAATTGAAACTGCGCTCCATACAAAAATGGGCAATCTCCTTTGTCCTTGTAGAACTCATCGTAATGGTAGTGGTAGGTACTTATCTTAAACGTAACCCATGTAATGCATTAGTCATATTATATGGACTATTTAAAATACATTGCATCTTAATCTAGATAGTTGCATACTTTGCAACAAACGGCTCGGTTTGCCATAGAAAACGTGTGTTTGTATGCAAAACTAGTATATTAGTATTCCACGCCAGCTTTCGAACTGTTTATGCGTGATAAATCAATATTCAATGCAATGTATACCTAACCTTACATGGATATGTTGTGTATTGTGTTTTCTCGTATTTATTACACTTGTTTTACAATTGTGTTACGATAAATGTATGTGTGGTTTACTTATCTATTCTAATGTATAAACTCGATGTTTATTTATAGCTAACCGCATGGGGGAAATGCACAAAACTCCCAGTTTCGGAAATTGGTGTAGTGTAGAGTCCCTCTTCCTACTTAACTATTACTATTTATTTAATAGCCTGTAATGTCCCACTGCTGTGCAAAGGCCTCTGGGCCAACCCTTTATCTCATGTCTATTCTCCACAAACTTAGACCGTTTCTTAAAAACGTCGTAAGTTCGTCTCGCCACCGATTCTTCCTACAAATAAAAATAATTATATGGTTCGCATTAATGTAGCGATTTAGACAAATATTAAATAGGATAGTTTACCGTCATATGAAATCACCGTTGGCTAGTTTTAATATAAGATACAATTCCTTACTGCAAAAAGTACGTAAGTATCTAAATATAATAATAAGGGCGGTGAAATTCGTTTATGCGTCAATGATTTTTTCTTCATGAAGTTATACTTAATCGCTTCGTGAGACGAGTAAACTCGTTGGGCGCATCAAACTAATAATATTTTATTGACTAATTGCTGCCCCCTTCGCTCCCTGCACTGTCTCGGCCCCTGATTACTTTAGATTGCTGTTAATTTGATTAAATCACTGCATGTTGGCAGCATCCGCTCAGTTTATGCCTACTTTAGGATATGGCTTAAGTTGGTCCTTAGAATTGAGCAATTGATTAATTCGTATCCTTTCTCTTTATCTAACAGATGGGAAATCTGTTACGCACTGTCGACCACTGTTGAGCGCTATCTTAGGGGCTCTTGCAATATTGAGATAATTCTGGGTAAGTACTTAACCCGAGAAATCTCCATACATTGGGCTCAGGTTAAGTCGCTAACTCTAATGTTATCTTATATATATAAAAAGGTGTGTACGCACTCAGTCGCCAATCGCCCAGGCGACTCGGGCTATGTTTTTGTCGCCGAGAGTTCAAGCTCTTAGTGTGTGTTCCATCGAGCACATTAACTTACTTTACTATCGCGTTTGCGTACCGTCTATGGAAAGTAGAGTGGCGGGCGATGGTAGAAACATCAACTTTGTACGGAAATCACGGGTAACGTTCTCGTGATCGAGTATCGAATGTCTGTCGATGGAACTCACCTACTGTTTGTGTCGTTGTTGTCGTACTTGTATACCAAGTCATTATTGATAGTTTTATAATAATTCACGACACTGGATTATAATATTCCAAGAAGCTTCTACGGGTAGCGAAATAGGACTTCTTAGTACCTACTTATATCTTTTATTTAGGTAGTAGGTATATCCAATATCGATGAGATTCGAGTCATTCGCTGGTAATTCGTCCCTAATCAAAACACCGTCAAATGAATCACATGAAGCCTTCAAAATATCTCTATTTTGATTTTGACGCAATGATCACGTCACCTAAACTCGTTTTGTTTCTAAAACTAACGAAGCGGCCTGTAGGATCGGCTATTCCAAAGCCGATAACATTAAAATGAAATGAAATTATAGTTTGTATCGAGCGCGTCGGCTTTAATTACGGTACTTTTATTCGTCCGTCCAATTTCTTTATTTTACGGCTGGACAGCAAATTAATATGTAAATCGGGCGGCACGGTGGTCCGCGGCGCATACTATCATCGATGATTTCGAAATGTCGATTAAAAGTAATTGTCGACGCAGTGATATGATAACAGATAGACCTTGTCGAAGCTTAGCTCATGCATTAGGATCACTAATTTAACTCAGCCGCTATGTGTTTATTTAGTTAGATATGTACCATTAGGTAATGTACTATACCTATGTCTTGGTGCTGTTGCGAAATAAACGGATTAAGTACTTACTAATTTAATAACTTAAGTATAGGAGGTTTGTTTGTTTAAACATTGGCGAAATTACACATCGGTAATAAGAGGAGAAGCCATTAAATTAATATAGAATAAATAATTGTAGCTATTAGTTACTAATAGAAAAACAATGATTTTAAATAATTATAGTTGTTTGTATTTTCAAAGTGATTTCTTGCAATTACTGTCAAGTCGTGTCGAGTAGTTTTATATTTATATAATAAGTACTTATTAATTATTTTTATTCAACAAACTAAGAACCAAAAAATAGTTAAAATAATGGCAAAGCTTACGTTTTGGCCAAAACCTGAAATTTAAAAATATTTTCATCCTTCTCGATAACAAAACCGCGTGTGGGTCAATCTCTAATAATGGAGCTGTCCCAAACAAGCACGAGATGGCGCCACGAGTCGGCGCGAACCAATCGTTTCGTCTCGGTCACAGTACATAAAGGAATTACTACAACTATCTACAACCGTGTTTATAGTTCTTTAATTAAAGGTGATGTAACACTCTTGTAATGCCTGGCTTGAGTATTAATCCGGGAGGCGACCGACCCCAAAAAGTTTACGTCATTGCGGCGAATATCGCCTGATGGAACAATTTTATTCAGATTTTGACTTAAAGTTCGGATTTTAATTGGGTCACCCTAATCGAATCGGCAAGCCGGTAAACTACGTAGGTATCGAATGTACATTCGAGGAAAAAAGTGTTAAACTTAGTTGATTGAGTATGGTACTGCTATTCGCCACTAGATGGCAACATACGTCAAGCATTATTGAAGTAATTTTGAAAACGCTAATGGTAGCGATTCTGGAATTAGATCTAAAGTTATGAAAATCTTAAATTATTTCAGATCCGTCCAATCCAACTTAACATCAGAAAACGCATTACAGAATCGCTACCAATAACAACAAAATGATTTCTTTGCTTATGAATTTCGTATTTTAGATATAGGTAGGTACTGATTGAAAACAGTTTTTGATTCTTCAGTCTAATAAGATTTATTTAAGTAATAATTTCCATTTAATCAACGGTTAGTTGATTCTACCTACGTAGAGTTTGATTTTTTTTGCTTGATTAATATTTCGCATAGGTGCCGTATGCTCATTTGGGAATGTACCTAATTATGTACGAATTAGATTGTGATTAGAACGCCTTCGATTGCCCATTCCCGCCGCATAGCGCGCCACCGGCACCGGGCGTCGCGTCGCCCGTCCCACACGTCCGCGCCAAATGGCTAATTCGCGCGGCACACACGCGCCATAACTCATACAACAACTACGCAACACGCAAACATACACCCCTCTCGCTCTAACGAACTAGAGAAACCGAACCCAATGTTTGTTTTACCTTTTACTTGGTTCGAAATCTTATTTTGAATTTTATTCCTACAGGGGCGTGGATGCGACGATGTTGCATATTGCATCTCTCGCTCGCTCCCGATGCGTTTTTATTACGATCTCGTTCTAGCTTTTTGTAATTTTAATTCGCAGAACGGCATCGAAACGTGCTTCGATTGTATAGAAGTTTTTTATTGCAATGTTCGGAATTCGGTGATGCAAGGACGTGGTTTCGGGAGTCAAGGGTGCTTGCAGTGGCGGCTGAGCTCCAACGTCACTGCTCTATCAATACTGAGAATAGCCGACATTGCATGCCAATGAGACAGATTTAGATTTTAGAATTTCTAATCCGCCTAGAAATCTGTGTAACACAGAGAAAGGTGTACTTACAGCAGAATTAAGAATTTCTCAAATGGTAGGTACTTATCAATTTTTGAAAATTCTTTACATACGGTCAAAAAAACAAAGGAAGGGTTACAGTTTAGATGGCGCTGCCGTCATGTAAACATTAGCTCTGTAAATAATTATTCTAAAAAATAGATACATCAGTGGAATTTAATTAAAAGTGATAGACTTGGTCAATTACAAACATAAATATGTTATATAAATGTTATATTCGTGAATAAGTGAGAACTTACGGAAAAATTAACTATTTAATGTGCTGATCTATTTATGACATTTAACCGTTTATATTCACGGAAAACGTAAAATTCAATAGAAATTACATAGTGTCCGATGAACTGTGAACAAAACTGTGCAATTTGTTTTAAATTCGAGTGGAAAAAATAGTTATACATTCTAACAATACCCTCCGTAATTGTGAACCAGTGAACTTTAATCGTTGTTTGTGTAACTCGTTAAATTTCAAATAAGTGAACTGACTCATTATCTATTTGTCGACGCCGATGAACTGTATCGTATTTTCGCCACTACATAACATGACTAGTTAGTGTAGTCGCGCAGTTAACCGAGTGGCATTTGTACGGGCGCTGGTTCAATTCTCACCAAATTTTCATATTTTTTTTTTTTTTATATATATTTAATCTGATTTATATTTGTGAAAAAATGGACTCCCAAAATTTTATTACCGATCGAAATATTCGAGGGCATGCTCATGAAAATAGTTTTGCATCCTTACCACTAGATGACACTGGTAATATGGATACGTCTGTCGAAGGAACAATACAAAACATGAGTTGCCCGAATGTACCAACCTGTTATTTGGAACTAATAGAAGATTTAAAAACCCAGATATGTGACCTTAAATCCAAAATGGAGTCAGCCGATTTAGAAATAGAAACATTAAATGCAGAAAACAATACTCTTAGAAAACAAGTTGAACGTTTCGAGCGTCGGGTCAGCAATCTGTCACAAATATGTACATCGAGTCCAGAAAGAAATGTAAATACGAGAAGAAGAAGAGCGAGTCTAAGAAAGACAAGACTGGATTTTTCAAGCATAATGTACGAGCAAAATCAGAGTTCTGACACTAATAACATAAACAACTCTTGTGCAGCAGATATATATGGTACCCCAACATCAGGAGTAGACAGGAACAATTTTTTGGTCGCAGCTGACGTACACGAACCTACCTATCGACAAATGATCAATTACAATGAATACGTCGATGACAAACATCGTCGGCCGGATGCAGTACCGTCCCTTCCGCCCGCGCCACCGCCGCTCGCGCTGCCAGCGGCGTCGTCGGCGCCTGTTGTCGCGACTACTACTTTCATCGTCAAACCTCGTGAAAAAGGAGAAGGCTGTGAAACTATAGATCAACCGAGAACTTCCTCGGAGACGCCGTCGGATGTCGCTACTGGTACCAAACATCGAATGTTTATCCTAGGAAATGAACAAGTGTCTGGGCTCTCTTCTCAAATACTAGAAGCAAGGACTGGCAAATGGAATGATAACTACCAACCCATCGCTTTTGTTAAGCCGGAAGCTTCGAGTTCACATATCTTGGAGTATTGTGAAGTTATTCAAAAGACCGCGTCACCAAAGGACATTGTTATATTAGGTTTAAGTTCGTGTGATTCAAATCCTCATAAGCTGCATTCAGATTTGTGTACTGCTCTACTCAGATTGCAACATAATTGTGTATACGTTTTGCCAGTGCGCCATAGTCAATTTCTTAATGAGAAAATGTTAAACAATAATATAAAATTGTGGACACACCATTTTGAGAATTGCACATTTTTGGATGTTGATGACAACTGTTATAATGTTAAAAACAAGCAAACGTATTTAAAATATTTATGTAGGATAATTAATTTGTTTATTGACAGCACTGAATATGACTCACAATTCTCAGTGAAAAACATTGCTGAGAGACTAAGGGGGACAAGAATCATAAGGTCGAGGTATAGTTTTAAAATTAATGGCAAAATCATTAAAGCAAAAAAGGGTACAATTCCGTTTTATTTCCCGGTAATCTCTAAAACTCAAACAGCTCCACAGTTTACTACTCATTCAAAATCAGAGTCGCTCAGCGGGATATTAGGAACCAAGCAACATGCTCGTAAGAATTCAGGAAACATCCAGTTTTTTCGAGCTGACATCGGTACTCCCACAACCGAGCATTAGTAAATTGGCATCAGGTGGGAAGGTTAGGAATAGAACCATAGCAAGAGATAAGGACAAGAGCGGTTCAGTACCGCTGTTGCGATCTGATTTAAATCGGATGGGTATTGACAAACGGTTGAACGGAAATATTGCTCATATAAACATTCGGAGCCTAAACACTTTTAAAGCCGGTCAGTTGGATGCTTGGCTTCGTAGTAAAGAGGGGAGCCAGGTAAGGGTTCTGTGCATTACGGAGCATCACAGGAAGGAGTCTACTTTAAAACTGATAAATCTCACGAATTTTGTATTGGCCACCTGTTATTGTAGATCATCACAAAAAGACAGCGGTGGTGTTTGTATTTATGTCAGGAGCAACATTAAATTCACGGAGTTGTTAAAAATTAGAGAGCTCTCTGTACAGTACTATTTCGAAGCTTGTGGTATAAGTTTAAGTGCAATATATGTCATATGCGTATACAGGCCTAACACGAAAAAGGGGGATAGCTTTTCCACCAACATGGAGGACCTTCTGAGCATGGCATTGGCTAAACCAAAACGAAAAGTTATCGTATGCGGTGATTTCAACATAGACACATTAGTAACAAGTTCAGAGTCCAGTGAGTTCTGTAACTTACTACAATCGTATGGCCTGAAGCTAATGATAAGTGAACCGACGCGAATCACTAATCATAGTAGTACTTGCATAGATAATATAATATGTAATTTCAAACTCAGAAATGCATCGGTTTTGGAATTGTCTCTCTCGGATCATACTTTACAGCAAGCTGAGATACCGTTAACTTTAAATGAAAATCCACTAAGACATTATAAATGGGTCAGAGATCTCAGCGAGTATAATTTAAACAATTTGAAAGAAACCCTCAATCAATCAGATTGGAGTGGAGTGTGCGAGGATGGAGTTAGTGTAGATGAATGTTTTAAGGCTTTTTACGATATATTTATCGTGGCTTTTAATAAGTGTGTGCCTCTAATCAAAGTGAGAGGAGATTTGAATAAAGCCGATAAAGGTTGGCTTACGGATGGCATTAGGAAGTCGTGTGAGACCAAACGTCGAATGTTTATTGAGATGAGACAGACTAAGGGCAAAGCTATTGTTGAGATACAGAAAAGATATAAATGTTACTGTACAATATTGAATAGAGTCATTACCACATCTAAGAAAAAACATATTGAAAGTAAAATTTTAAATTCAAGGGACATAATAAGGACAACCTGGAGTTTAATAAATGAAAACATCAATGGTAAAGCTACTCGTTTCATTGATGACTACACCGGGCTATCGGACGGGATCAAAACTGCCCAATCAAGTTCAGAGGCGGTGACACTCTTTGGAAACCTTTTTTCCAAATACTCTGTCACCGCATCTTGTGATATGGCTTCACTGTCACTTCCACCTTACCACATTGAGGCTCTGAATATGAGAGTCTTGGATAGACGAGACTTGTCCAAGCTGGTTAGCTCTCTCAAGAACAAGAGGTCGTGTGGTTATGACGGAGTTCCAACCGTGGTAGTGAAACACGTCTTTGATTCTATTGCTGATCCTCTTCTTTTTTCATTAAATCGCTCACTGGCTGAAGGCATTTTTCCAGCAACATTAAAGGGAGCCGTTGTGAAACCTCTTTTCAAAAAAGGAAGTAAGTTGGATGCAAATAACTATCGACCAATCTCTATGCTTCCCATTTTATCGAAAATATTCGAAAAAGCAATGGATAATCAATTGCGTGCCTTTTTAAATATTAATCGAATACTAGTGACAGAGCAATATGGTTTTCAGCGAGGCGTTTCTACATCTGACGCTATTTTTGAAATGACGGAATGCGTGGTGGAAGCTCTTAATGAAGATCAAAATATGGCCGCTGTCCTGCTTGATCTTTCTAAGGCTTTTGATAGCGTAAACCACAAAATTTTGTTGGAGATTCTTGACCGCTATGGTGTCCGTGGTACTGCTTGGACTTGGTTTGAGTCCTATCTTCTGGAGCGTGATCAACATGTCGTCGTGTCTACCCTTGATCTTCAAACGGAAACAATTACGGATACAAAGTCGGCCACTTCAATCATGAGACAGGGAGTACCGCAGGGAAGCATATTGGGTCCTCTCTTGTTTCTGATATATATCAATCACTTGCCATCACTAGTTTCAAATAAGATGGTTATGTTTGCCGACGATGTTTCCATTTTCTTTAAGTTTGAGAAGGGTGACATGACAGGCTTGACTGCGGCTATTAATGGAAGCCTAACACAAGTCATAAAGTGGCTTAATTCGGTAAATTTGCAAACTAATATGACCAAGACTAAACTCATTCATTTCCGAAGTCATAGAACACCTGCCATGAACCTAAATATTAACGTAGACGGAAACTCGCTAAAATTCGTTCAGGATGCCAAATTTTTGGGTCTAATTACAGACGCATATATGGACTGGAAGAAACACGTGGAGTCCCTTAAAGCTAAATTGAGCAGTTTTTGTTTCGCATTGAAGAGTTTGGCCCAGGTCTCGACAAAAAAGGCGGCTCTACAGGCGTACTACGCTTTCTTCCAGTCGCGAATTCTATATGGCTTGGCAATGTGGGGCGGCTCCGTGGATGCGGGTGATATCTTTATCTTGCAGAAAAGATGCGTTAGGGTGATAAATGGCATTTGGTCGAGCAGAGTGTCATGCAGGTCTTCGTTTGCTGAACTTGGGATACATACGTTGACATCATTGTACATTATAGAATTATGTAAATTAGTTAGAAGATTTGCTAGTAAATTTCCAAATAGGCCTGATTACAAAAGCGACAGATTACACGCAATACATGGTACTTCATTGGAGCTCCCCGCGTGCAGATTGGCGTCATTGCGGAGGGCCGCCAAATATAACGCGGCAAGAGTGTACAACATGTTGCCAGAGGATATACAGTCGCTCCCAGACAGAAAGTTTTTAAAAAAACTTAAGGATCTACTATTATCTATAGGTCCTTATAATATGAATGAGTTCGAGTCACTCGTTGGGACTAAATAATATATTCATAAGAGTTTTATTGCCAAATCCGACCGAATGATTTTTGTCTCTTTTTTACCCAACTGCGCAACAAGGAAGGGTTATTTATGTTTTCAACTTCGTGATGACTTTGACTTGTTTATTGACTCAGTTATTATATTATTTTTGATGCGTGGAATTTTCGAGATGACATTGTGTTATATTTGTAATTTAGTTGAATGATATTTTTATATATGTATTTATCTCGCTCGCTACACCCGACGGGTAAAATTGTATGAAACCAGTATTATTGTGATACCATCAATTTGTAACCTACAATTTATTGCGAATAAATGAAATGAAAAATGAAATACAGTAGAGTTTTTAAGGTTGAGATTTTCTCAAAAACTACTTGACTGATTTGCGAAAATTCTTAACAAATTACATGGTGTGTATTCCAAACTGTCTACTACTGAAAGAATTTTTGCAATCGGTTTACCTAGTTCTTGAGAAAATATCAACCTTATTGCGGCCCCCCGTGTGTAGTAATACTTATCTCGGTCTTCGTGTGTACCTACTCTAAACGAACTAGGTAATAGTAAAATAATTTTTACAATTGGTCAAGTAGTTCCTGAGAAAATCTTAACATTATTTGCGCCCTATATTTTTCTTTTTTCGACTGTACTTGCTATCTCTACAAATACTCAACCAAACTTGTGATCAAACAATCTTACTGGGGGGTTTCATTACATATACAGATAGACTCACGGATACTTTGCGGGCTAGTAATAGATTCAATTATTTTTTTACGATTCTAATAGGATCAATTTTGTGCCATACGTATGATATTTAAGTAAATACTTATAAGGGGCTACACTTCACCTCCCACATGACACTAGTCGTTAATTGCTTTTATAGGTTTGCATTGCATATTTAATTTTAACTGTCAACCAAAGACTGTCGAAAACTGTCTTTGGTTGCCAACTTTCGCGGACACCAGCGCTTATTTAATGCGTCGTTAAAGTAGCTTCCCAGGAACTTAACCTACTTCACTTAACTCGGCTTAAGTGTAAAAGAATAAAACGCCGTCCAAACGTTTACCTCCAAGCAGATTATGTTGGCCAGAGGAGCCGCCGCACTAATATTTGCCTCTCACTGTTGACACGTAAACCGTCTTAGCCGAGTGTCAACAGAAGGGTTCACTAATGCCCTTTTTACCACAAAAAGTGTGGGCAAATATTGGAGTATGCGCGAGACATCGCAAGCACGGATGTAGGATCGGAGGCACTGACATTGATTTTCGATCGCGACAGTACTGAGCGATACCACGTGATTAGGAACCAATCACACGCTTACTTTAAGATATTTGCATGTTTCGATTGGTTGTTGATGACGTGATACAAGCTCAATTGACGGCAAATACAGGGCGCGCGGAAATCTCGGCAGATTTTTGATCGTCGCTCCCTAAGAGGAATATAGAGTTTGTGACTATAATTTTATTACATATGTAGGTAGAGTCGTGAAAGCTCTGCTGGAAAAGAGTAGTTAGATCGTACACCACGAAAATTCTGCACTACTTATGTACTTAACATAAATTGGTAATCTAGCAAAAAAATCTTGCCCTTATTTATCTTGGAGAAAAGTATATAACGTCATTAACGTTGAAATTTTCTCAAATACGACTAAACCGATTACAATTACTGTAGTCTGTAATCTAAGCTATCTATGACTGAAATAATTTTGTCAATCAATCATGTAATTTTTGAGAAAATCTCAACCTCAATGAAGTTTCTATGAGTTGACTGTACAATCACACTACGATAAGTAAAACTAATTCGTAATAGCGATCCTTTCGCGATGCTGTGTCGGACGCGCGGGAGCAAATCCATTAGCGATTAACGAGCGATCGGCGGGCGGGCACTAAATTAAAATAAATATTTGCCGGCAGCGCCCGCGCACAAAGCGACGCCGCTTTCAAGTGCGCCGACACAGGTGCCGCCCGCACTCGGTACTGTCGCGCACGCAGAGCAATACTCGTAACTTTAGAAGCAATCAAAGTCCGCCCGACGATTGTTGGTCGTCTCGAAATACTCATTTTGTGGAGTTTAGGCAGATGGCCATTCACATTACCATCCGGTTTTAAAAGACATTGCCACATTTCAATGGAGCTTTGCCCCACCTACAAAACTACGAGACCATTTAAGCTGTACCTATCATTTTGTTGGGGACTTATTACAGGTTTCATATTGCATAACCATAATCAGTATCATTTTCTACTACTCTCGCCTCTCCTATAGAAGAATAACAAAAACAATGAATAAATCGCTTCGATTTCTTACTATTTTCTGAATTAATTTAAATTATAAGCTGTTTTTTCGAATCGCAACTTGTACAAAACTTTATTTTAAACCAATAATTTTAATAAAAAACGGAGATATTTTTACATGTATTCGTTATCTTGTACAATTGCGGTTGATGGTCAGAATCTGTCATGGTCATTTACTATACTGACAAGTAAAATTACTGACAAGTAAATGTACTGTTTTAATGTAATAAAAATTCATACAGTAGGTATTAAAACAGTAGCTAACACCTTTTCGTCAAAGAATTCATCATTTAAAAAAGTGAACAGATGGAATAAGTAGACCCGCATTTTTATTCATTAACTCTGTAAGATGCAACCCTTTTTTTTCAGTGGGTTAACAACATAATTGTAGATCTAATTTATGTAATAAATTAAAAACCTACAATAAAATTTCAGATTCATTTAATAACACTTTTGTTCGCAGCTGTTCTAGGCACAGTTTCAATTGCTTGTATGACCACATCGATATGATGTCGATACTTTTTAAATATTTATTAAACCTATCGATTCTAATTAAGTTTCGGTTTTATGACCTCTCTGGGTCTACAAATAGTCAATTCTATTTAAAAACGCAATTTTCAATTTAATTAAATAATTACTTCATTCAAAACTCTATTTTCTTCAGAAATCAGAGCAGTCGGTGTCAGTTGACATTGGATAGTTTAAAACCATTCGGTACCAATCGCTGCCTGACTCTACAAAAGTCTAAAGAGCAGATCAAGCTTTTAGGGTTTTGGCCTCGAAAAATAAATTAATTTCACGGAACACAGCTGGAAACTATTTCCTCGTAATACTAACCCCGAGATAGAGTTTTGCCCAATTTGCAATAAACTAATTTTGACATGGCTTCATGCAATCCTTGCTGAATCTTTAGTATAAAAATAATTATGACAATCTAATAAAAATCGTTATCCTGAAATAGGTACTATTTCAGGATAACGATTTTTATTAGTGCTGTCAAATTAAATTGCCCAAAAATAGCCCAACATTTCAGATTAAAGGTAAGTATAACCTACAATATAATTAAATGTAAGTACTTAAACCGAAACCCAAATCAAGTGTCTTATTTTGTAAACAAAAACTACCCTACCCTACTAACATTTTAAGCTGTTCTGTGATTATTGCATAGTTATTTTCACATTATTAGATCGGATCACTTTATTTTCATGATGATGAACAGGTTAGATCAATCAGTTCCTTCAGTGTTACATCACTACAGGTAATTAGACAATCATATTTGTTTACAAAATAAGACACTTGATTTGGGCTGCGGATACTGTTGTGTCTATAATTTTCTAATATAAATTGACAAATGTATTTGATATGTTGCATCGAACACTCCAATAAATTATGTTATAATTGGAATGAAATCTCAATATTATGTACCTTACCTATATATCAATTTATATTTTATCCACAAATATCACAAAGAGTCAACAAGGAAGTCAGTGGATGTGGGTCATTTTAGACCGACAGACGAAACAGAAGTGTCAAATGTTTGTCCAGGCGAGCACACAGTAGAGAGTAAATAAAATAAGGCTCTTCGACTGACATATGAAATTGATATCTCATTGTAGTTACGAGTAAACTGGTTTGACTAGGATACTCAAATCAGTCTTGAAGTATTGAAAATTAACTTGTATTCAATCAAATCGTTGAACAAAAGTTGTTCAGGTCCCAATACTGAGCGTTCATTTTCTGTTTCCTATAACCTTTCCAAGGCATCCTGTATATTCCCCCTGACTAATAATAATAATAATCTAAAACTATTATATAAAGAATTGCAATGTTTGTCAACATATTGTGTGTAGAATAGGCAAATAAGACGAATATTTTGTCACACATACTAACCGCACATGGCAAGTATGATAAATACACAAATACGAATAGCCAAGTGAAGTGGGAGCAATACCTACACTTCAATCTTGACAAAAAGAAAAAAGAAAACAACGACATTCAATTGTTATGTTAGTCTACCACATTTTTCAAATTATTGTCTGAACTAGAGGTTCTCTTGAAAATGGCGGTAAACGACGGTTGCGATATTATTTGATAAATTTCCTTTTAATGTCTACAGGGACTATTTTGTGTTTAATATTACGTTAAGTTAATCAGAAAATGTTCGCGAATGACAGTATGGTGAAGTTATTGGATTATTTATGCAAGATCTGAAGTTTCAAGCTTTTATCAAGAGTTCCCGCTACAAGCTCGGGAGTGAACGTGACTGTCGAGCTGCTTCCTCCAGAGTGATGACGCTACGGCGTCTCCTCTGGATGAAGACATGAAGACTCGGCTACCCAGGGTGAAGACGCTACTGCGACTCCTCTGGAGGAAGATAGAAGACTATTATATTGAATTTTCTGTAACATGACATTGGCAAATGACGAACTGTCGAGTATATTAATAAAATAAATAAATAAATTGTCTGAACTACACTATATTCTACAATCCTCTATTTAGTTAGAAAATGACGACCGCAGCTATAATTTTTGTTCTGAATTCCCACTGTAAGTATTAGTAGGTAGAACGTCACATAAAATAGAATCGGTAACGACGTAATGCTTTTCAAATGCACCTGGTCTTAGTAAAGCACATTACACGCCTATATCAGCCTACATAATGTACCTTTCCTAGGTACCAGTACATTCAAATGACAAGAGGTTTAAAACTAGAAAAGCCTTTTACCTTTTTCATCTCGTAGCTGAAGTATGAAATCACACGGGCATTATTCCTATCCAGTTTTTCAAGAGCTGTTATTATAAGGACTTTATGTTAAAAGGGAGGTCTATGAAAATGGTTGACGACAGTTTTGATGTGACTTGTAATTGACGCGCCACGTAGAATTATGTTCTATGCGCTACCTAGGACATTGTATTTATACTTGAACTAAAAGGTGTCTAAAACATAGGTAAAATATGATGGATTTATTTACACAGTGGTGCTAATTCTGAATTGGCAATATGCAACTAAATTAAAAATTAGAATAGTCAAAACCATTTTCTTATTCTGTAAAACCTACTAGGTAATATTAGTTGACACGACTAAAATGCATTTGACGTTACTAAACGTGTTTTTTATTCAATCAACCTAAAGTTTGTTTTAAAAGCCAAATCGCTATTCTAGTTTGTCATTTTAGTCACGTCAAATCCCACGTCATAATCCAAAGATAAAGGTGGGACCACACTAAGCGGAACTGCACTGGAGCGACGACACGCGACCGCGGCCTTAGTAAACCGTACTAGAACTTTATGTCCGACATTCGTAACTGCCAAATAATAACTAAATTTAGTGCAATGGGATCGGCAGAATACGCCATTTTTAGTGGGAATCTTAGAAATTGACTAAAACTAGATTTTTTTTATTTAGTTTAAAAGTGTGCTGTCAGAATCGGCACTAGTGTATGAAAGCCGAAACTTTAAACTACTACTCTACCTAGACCTACTCAAAAATTTATTTATTTGTTAATAATTGAGATTGGGATATATTGTGGAAAGTGTATCAATTATGATTTTGATTACATAAATTGATATTATTTTAATAAGCATTTAACATAGTTCCATAGAAACGAACAATACCTTACAAAATGAAGTAAGTAAATTTAATCTAATAATAAGTAGTTAATGCAATTAACAGCAATAAAATCGTACAAAAAGCTGTCATCGTTCAACTCAAACAAATACGCATTAAAGACACATACAAAAGGTGGTTATAAACATAAACGCACATTATTTATGTGTATTGTAAATGAGCTTTCGGTCCGTAACCCGTAAGTCCATTAAATTATATGATCCATGGCAAGGTAAGTATATACAGCGACACCTGCCGTCGTTGGCGGGCGACTGGTTGGTGTGCAAGGGCCTTCCATGAGCCAACTAGCGCCGCCAATCTTGAAAAAATAATATCTTAAAATTTAATCAATTTTATTAAAAAAGCTATTTACAAAATGTTTATTAGGATGAATACTATTTTTCAATATACAATACATGGCATAATTGCGACAAGCTAAGTTGTAGTTCTCAAATGTGCCAAAAACGGCCGTTTTTCGCAGTTATGCGAACTACAACTTACCAAAATTGAATCACGTTATAAATAAGCATTTTATCGTAATAAACATTTCGTAAATAGCATTTTTAATAAAATTTATTATATTGGAAGATATTTAAGATTGGCGGCGCTAGTTGGCTCATGGTAGGCTCTTAAGGTGTAACGATAGACCGTTCTGCACACAAAACTATGTCAGCATAAACTCACGAAGATACATTAGTTGTTAACTTTTTAAACATACTCGTAGACGTAGTGTTGTTTGCAGGAAGGGACTTGACGTTCCCCCTTTATCATCAGTCTATTTATATTGCCGCACTGCTCGGGCACAGACCTTCCCTTACATCGAGGGAGACGGGGCCATGATCCACCACGCGGGCCCAGTGCGGATTGGCGGATTTCACATGCCTTAAAATTTTTTACGGCATGTAGATTTCATTACACACACTTAGCTCTGATATGGCCATTAAGGGGAACTCCAGCCGAGCTTTTACCGCGAACGGCGGAGTGAAGAGCACGGCATAGTGACTCCATATTGGTATTTTTATTAATTTTGGACGAATTTTGGACGAATACGCCAATAAAAGTCAGATTTTTTTAAACAAGCTCTCGTATTTATAATACCCTACATTTTGATATATTTTGTACGAATAACTATTTCGGTTTAAACATAATTTTGATTTTAAAAGACATGGAAATGGGTATGTTTGCGACTTTGTTCTATAGAGCGAAGTTTGTTCAACCGTGTATCGGTATTTAGCAGTCCCTAAATAGACACCCCAAGATTGCTATATATTTTTCTCAGACGTTTAATTTCAGTAGTTAGTGCCGTAGCCTTCGTAGAAAAACTGTAAATTCGCGCATACGAAGCCTTATGTCGACTGTAGTTACAGCTCGTAGCAAGTCCCATGGGCTATCTATAACATGGGGTTGGGATGGGGAGGGGGACAAACAGGCTTACGGGCGATAATTGATTGGCTACGTGATTGATGAGCTTGTAGAAGGTTTAGAGGGAGGCTCCAGAGGAAGTCAGAAGGGGTGGAAAATATGAGATGAAATTGAAATAGAAAACAAAAGTACTTTACAAGTGCGGTCTACTACAAACTGTAGAGGAATCACGATGGCTCTGTTGGAATAGAGTGCCACGGAATGGCGAGGTCCCGGGTTCGAATCCCGGTCGTGATGAAAATTTTTCTCCATTTATCATTTAAACTGTAGAGGAGTCAAGCAATTGAACCCCCTCATTTTTTTCTTACTAGAAATTCAGATATAGACGAAGCAAGCATAAAGTATCTGAAGCAAACAAATCGAAAAGTAAGCAAAACTCATCATTTTCCATTCGTCTAAAATGACAATGCCAGATTCTGCCCCACCATTATGTATGATGAACAAGATAACGAATAAATGTAAAAATATCTCAGTTTTTTTTAAAATAAAGTTTTGTACATCAAACGAGTCGAAAAAACAGCTTAATTAAGAATTCAGAAATTAGTAAGAAATCGAAGCGAATTATTCATTGTCTTTGTTATAATTTTCTACTACTCTCGCAACTCCTACTGATTATGATTATGCTATATGAACCTGTAATAAGTCCCCAACAAAATGATAGGTACAGCTTCAATGGTTATGTAGTTTTGAAGGTAAGGGCAATTAAGGGCAAAGCTCCATTGAAATGTGGCAATGTCATTTAAATGTTCTTAACAGCAACTTTTTATCTAGTTTTTACGTTCTTAATTTACACTTTTTATTACAAATCATTGATCAAGAAATTCCATTATGGAGTGCGACACACCGTCCCTTTATAACAGCTTTATAATATAACATCTAATAACCCTACTAGAAATGATCCACATCAAAGTATACAATTATCTCTAAAACCAAAACCCGGGCAACTATTAAGTCCGGAGCATATGTCAAAATAAATTCCCCAAAACAAACATACGGGAAGTGTTCTCCTATTAACTACAAACAACGCTAGCCAGCTGTCTAACGACAATATAACTATTTATTACCTTTAATTAACAAACTAACGCTTGTTAGTTTTGTCAAGACGAAACCCCCAATCATATTGTAATTAACTTCGTTTTTACGCCAATTCTATCTTTTTTCTAAACTCCATTTTTTTCTAATGCATCATCTCTATAACGAGGTTGTGAAGGATAATAGGAAAAGTAGCCGTATGTGTATAGCGGGTAGGTGCTAATTTGAATGGGGGTGAATGTTAACAAATATTTGAGTTGGCGAGGTGTTTTTCTCCCATATAATTAGGCTGCAGACACCTTGGTGTGATGACCGCTGGCGCCTAAGGCTGTTTGGGATTAGGGTGGCCTTGCTTCTTTCAAACCGAGGCTAAGAAAAAACAGGAATAAGAAATATGACATCATACTAGATACACGAATGCGCTCGGGATAGCATCATCGGTAACAAGCTAAGGCCGAAATTCAAAGATAATTTTGAGTGTTAATTTAGTGTAAGGTCGATCTTATAATTTGTCCTAAGTCTATGAATTTTGACAACTGTAAGAGCGATTTCACAGTACTTCACAGCAAGCTCACCGACTCTAGCTAGAGGGATACATGTTTGTACTTATCTCTACAGCGGATATGTTTGGGTAGAAAAGCATGATGAACTCTTACTTATTCTTATTAGGTTACTTACAGCCGAGCACGTCAAGCTACACCAATCGTTGTAGTTTAGACTCTATTGTCGCCGTGTAAAGTGCCTAGTGTTACTAACTGGTACAGTCAGGGCACCGGCCTTTACCATCCAGCTCTAGGCAAGAATTGCTGGGATAGAATGATGCACTTATAGGTGCGTGTATTAGGGTTAGGGTCTCGGACTTTTTTTGATAAAGATTATCAATTATGAGAAATTAAAGAAGGACTTTTATTTAATTGAAAATACTAATGTAATAAAGAACAACATAATGGCTAACTACGTAATCAATATACTTCCGTGTCCGTGATCTATTACTCTTTAATTGAATATCCCTTAGTTATATTGTAATTGCACCTGACAATGATTATTAGCACCATATTTGTTAAACAAGTACTTAATAAATCAATACGTCAAATTATGGCTATAACATGCCTGTGGAATGTACTCGTTGCACTGATATCACTGATAAAATAAGTCAAGATATAATTAACGGAACTTAAGTTAGATTATAAATACCTAAGTCCTCGTAGACACAGGGCCCCCGCAGTGAATAAATGAAGTACTAATTAATAAGCATTAACTTTTTGTCATAGCAATAAATACAATAATTTTTTGCTAGAATAAATTTATTGGAATATTGAACCTAAACAATTGAAAGATAAATAAGAATCGTCATTTTAGGAGAAATAATAAGAAAATTGACACGCATACTTTTAGACGTCAACGAATTGCAGGCGAGTTAGGTATGAAAGATATATATATATGTTACGGCTAGAATCCGAAGTGCGGCTACGCCTAGTTTTAACCGGTTAGAACTAGGTGTAGACACGTACTCTTGGTTAATAAGCCGATTGTTTTCGGGTAATACTAGCAGTAGCTGGTATCATTCCGGCTAGAACTAGGTCCAACCAAACCCTAGTGGCTGATACTAGGTCTAGCCGATAGCATGCCGGCGACAACTAGATAGCCTCACTTCTGGTTCCAGCCATAACATATACAAATATTAGCTTAAGGGTCGATAGAGGTAGTCTGAAGTGGATTTGAGTGGAAATAGTAATTAGCTACATTTAAAGAAGGTCCCGGTCTACTATAAACCAACGAGCATGTATGAAGAGATTGATGAATGTGGACGAAGATAATTTAGTGAGTCAAGATTGCAGCAGATATTTGAAAATTTATCGTCTCTACGGGAGAAAGGAGTGAGTTTATGTACTCGTACCTAGGTATTAGGCGAATGTTAAATCGTGAAATGTCTAAACCTCTGAGGTCTAAACTAACTCAATCCATCTGAAATTTATAGAACCTCCGTGTAAATCTATCGTTACGTTACGCCCCATCGTAATCCAATTCGAATCTACAGTCTCCGATCAACCCTAATTTTGGTGTCACCCCAAGGCATCGGAGATAATTCATTCAATCGTCGATGGATAATAGAGACTTGTGTGAAGACGAATGAATAAAAGTAACAACGAGTGCCTAGAGGCTAGAGGTGACTCACAAATTGACGATAAACAATAAAGAGATTAGGTACAATTTACATAAATAATTTATTGCGATCGATCAAAACAGTTATATTAAACTGTAGGTTTTGTAATATGTGGATGTTGGTTCTGTCAACATCACAACCAATTATAGTCAAACCATTATGACTACGACACATTTTTGCACACGACAAGGTAGATACTGAGTTAACCTCAGATCAGTAAAATAAGAGATTTTACACATGAAATTATTCGGTTTCTATGGAGAATCTCTAAAACGTTGGATAAAGCTATGTGCCTATAACATAATGAAGAAAAAAAACCTAAAAGTGTTTGTACTTATAATTACAAAAAGAACACGGCTGAATAACCTTTACCTTAGAAACGCATTCGGTAAGTAAGCAGTAAAAAAACAACAAAACTATAATAGACAGGGCTCGATCATAAATAATAGAATCATTAACATCTGCCGCTATGATTTGGACCATCAATTTTTTTGGTCTTCGAAAAAGTTATACAAACGATGCTTAACCTGAGGCCTTCGTTTGAGGGGCGTCGCCGGAAAACGACGTGTTTTGACGGTTATTCTTTCACTATTATTTTTAATTTGTATTCACTTGGTTGGACTTTATCATTTAGTTTCAATAAGCTGTACACACGTAATTTTTGATCAATTTAAGTACTGATTTTTGATTGTTTTCACTGATTCCTTACCAGCAGAAACATTTATTGTTAAAGTACTTAGGTAAAATAAATGGTAATGACGAAATAAATCAAAAGTTTTACTAACCAAATGATCTGAGTGGGGATCTCTGGGCGCACTAGGTGCCGGGTTGGGCCACAGCAACTTTGACAACATCCGTTGACTTTGGCTATAGATGAGCTCCTACGAAGGAGAGAAACACTTGCTTTAGTATGCTAGGAACAAGGGCAAGACACGCCTGATGGTGGCAAGTATAAAGTTATAAAGATTTATCAGTACAGCCTACTTGCCACTGCTGGGCAACAAGGGGGCAAAGATAAAAGTCTATAAAAGCTGTATTAGTAATCAGTAGAGTAAAAAATAAAGCAATTTTCAAGATTTGGACTAAGAGAATCTTAGTAATGTGTCGGAATGTACTGATCCAATATTATGGGCACCCCTAAATCATTGCAATTTTTTACTGACAAACGAGAGGTGTTAGTGTTATTTAAATAAAACATAAAACAATATATTCCTGTAGATTTAAAGCGCCAAAACCAGAATATCGAAGGGACGTTTAGCATATATTTTCCATAATAATATGTACTTATAATAAAGGTGCAAAAATGAACATTCATCGAGGTGGGTCCGTCCAGTCCACATGTTTCTAAGAAGCAACGGCCCATAGCGAAATAACCTAATACATCGAAGTAAGTTGAATGAGTAAGATTATTAATAATAATAACACGTTTTTACGAGCTCTGCGCCCGCGCCTCCGGCGATGGGAGTTGATGTTGGATACATTGGGCACCAACTCTTGGTCTCTGAGCTTTGTCTTATTAATAAGGTAAACAGTAAGTTTTGATATTTTCTTGCATAAGCTAATACATAGGTACTAACATAGCATAATAACATAATCTAAATGAATCCTGGTTCGAATGCAGGTCGTGACGAAAATTTCTCTCCATTTATCAGTAAAGAGTATAGTACCTACGTAAGTCGAAAGATGAATTTTTAGTATTGGTAGCTGCTAGCTGGGCAATTTTTGTTTTAGAATTTCCCAAAAATAATTTTGGAATTCCAAAGATTTATACCAATCAGCTTCTGAGAGTTAATCAATTATGTTTTTTTGTGAGCTGATCGATTTGTGAACAGTAATACATGGGTACTCTACGTTATGTTATATGTTCTAACTTGCGATGGTATTTTGCAGATTGATGTTCCGTCGACCTTTAATTTTTTACTCGTAAAGTCGTTGATGATTTAAAAAAGATAGATCTATCACTTTATTATGGGTATAAATTATTGGTCTGTGATGTCCCACTGCTGTACAAAGCCCTCCCCCAACTCTTGGTTCTGTAACGATTACATTTTAGGTAATATTCCTAATGAATTTTATTACATAAATGTAACCCCGCATGCTGCAAGAAACATTGTGAAGGCGTGAAATATCTAGTTACCGTGCTTGAAAACTTTTGGATATGGGTTGTATTGCCTATCCGAGTAACATAATGTGACACAGAACATGTTTGAAAATATTTCATTCACTTGAAATTGTTTGCCTATGTCGATGATGTTATGGTAGCGTTCAGTAGCATCGGCACTTTATTCATGCTAGAATTAGTATCTACCACTATCTAGTTACTAGGTATAGTAAGTTCGATCGATAGATACAAGTTTCGTTGTTGGTGAAATTTTTATTGCACCCCTAGCGCCCAGTACAGCAGAACTAAAACGCACCAAAAAAATTCAACGGATCATGGTCCATGCACCTACCTTATTTTATTACGCAGTCGCTAACGAATAGGTAACTACTGATAGGAAAATCACCATAGCTTTGTTTTGTTCACTTCATACGTTTAAGCGTAAAATACAACACACTAATATGAATGGATGTTAAATTTGTAAGATTACGCATGTAAAAGAATGTAACAAAGTAAAGTTGAAACAAAACGTATTCCGTAAGGTAAACTGGCGAGTGTTGGCCACTCCTGGCTGGTAAAAAGTATAACGAGACTGTAATAATAGGTTGGGCAAAGTTCTCGCCTGCAAAACAAACAGAGTCGACAGAGCAGCGAAACTCTCAGAGAGTGCTAAATTACTTTAATAACGCTCGCGCGGAAGGTTTCGTGCTTAGAGTATTTGGAATGGAGATGTTGGGGCTCGTCGTTCGTCATGACGTCATAATACTTCACATGTCATGTTGAAACCTTGAGTTTCTATGGTAAAGTCGGTCGCGCGTATTAATTCTAAAGTTCATGATTAGGGGGATTGTAGTTCCGCTACTGGTCGCTAGGGATGCATCCAAAATCTAACTAACAACGAACTTTGTAGCTAATATTACACTAGTTGATCTTGTTTAAAACTTATTGTAAATTAAGAATTAAGTGAGGTCAAAACATGTATTTTAGCATTTTAAGCAAATGTAAAGCAAAAAATGCAAAATTACCAAGTAGGTAAATTGAGCTTAATTTGTTTGCACCCCAAGCTGCTGGTAGCGGAACTAGAATCGCACCAATTACAAACCCTGTAACTAATGTATTTATGTCGATATATTTACGCTCTATGCCAGAATGGGCACAGACTGGTGTCAAAGAGTAGCGGAAAATAACCCAAAGACATCTCACTTCTGAATGCTCTAAGATTTCAACAGGCATTTTCTGGTACACGTTATGATTTATTATTCAGTTCGGGATTTTTTGCTGAGATCTGAGAATGAGACGATGGTCATTTTGGCAATTCTTATTTTTTTTATTGTTTTAAGTAAAAATTGTCACCGCTTTACTTAATAAGACATCACAATCATAATTTCAGGTTTATCATGGTTATTGTTTATTTAAAAATTTCTTTTATCATTTACTTAATTATTATTTTTCAACACTAAATATTAATGTTGCCGGAAAAAACTGTAACCTACCTACTTATTTTTTTAATTTGAAAGGGGACAAATACTGTTTAATAAAATTAAGATTTAAAAAAAAAACTAAAATTACTTTTTATATTAAGACAAATCATTTTTGGTTTCATTATTAGTTATTTTATTACAGTTACATTAGGTATGTTTATTGCTCCATTCTCTTATAGGGGTTAAAAATGAAATATAGAATCTTGATCAAAACTTTTTTAGAAGGATATTCTATAAAATTTATTCGTCTATGCAGTTAGGAGGGAAGAGGCCACTTATACGATTATGGTGTAAAATTACATCATGATCGATATTTATCTTTCATAATACATCTGTCAGAATTATGGTCTTATAATCGTGGGGTAAATGACAGTATTATTGCCCAGTAACGACGACAGTAACTAATTATGATATTTTAAGGGACTAATGCATCAAACCCATTTGATTTCAATTTGTAAAATACTAGATATCTATGTTGGTAAGTACATTTTACAACTAGTATACTGGGGGTAATGAAAAGGGTATAGTTACCCTAAAGGAAGATGTTCAGTGTTGGTACTTGTCAAAACAACTTTTGTTCTATACCTACGTCTTTACGAAGAAAACTCCATTGCTGTGACTGAATTTGAGAGATTTATCACTTTACAATTTTTAGAAAAGTTATCTACTCGAGACTCGAACTAAGATAAGCTAGCCAATTAAATATTCAGAAACTCGTATATGAACGCCATAACACAAATATTGAGAGGTTTACAAAGGTACTGATAGTCCCGGTAGATGGCACTGATTACTCATCGAATAAAATTAAGGGCTAACCAATTTTAAGAATGGAATGTGTATTTTTACGATGACACTTGACTTCGTTGCAACGTCATCTACTATCAACTTAAGAACACTTATTTTAACTGTCACTTTGAAAACTTCTCATTGGTGAAAATACTCGTAGCTCAAACGGGCAACAGTCGTGCAGTTTACCCTATTTGTTTCCAATGTATTTGAAGATATGGATGTAACTATTAATCCGGTATTCAGAGACGATGCTATAACACGCGGAACGAATGGATTAGTTTCATTAAATATTATGGTGGGCGAGGAGGTAAGATATCAAGTTAATTTCAAAGATGTTTCAATTACGATAACATGCTTAAATTGTGATTGATGAAAGAATTATAGAGTTGCGTTTATTACGCATAATATGGAATGTTCAATCTGTTTTGGCCATAGAATATAATTTAACGAGGAAGAATATTGGTGAGATTCATACAAACTGTTTACATGGATGTATGGAATTCAAAATGTACTGAAAAATATATAACAATCGTTGAACGAAAAACTGCATATATTTTCTTTATTTATAACAAATCAATAACATATTTACATAAATAAACAAAAAATTCTATAAAAAATGGAAAAATAAAATACTTGCATATTATGATTGTATATCAGACTTATGTTCGTATGCTTTGTAGATAACTAATTGACTCATATTAACTTCAGATTTTCTTTTGGTTTGATTTTTTTGGTGAATACCTACACACTACACAAGTACGAACCGACAGCAGATAGGTAGGTAATGGTAACACTTGCAGTACGATTTCAACTCCTACGACACAAACAATAAGAACTGTCCACTTGATGTTCTTTTTACTGTACCTACCTAATAGTGAAATTAGTGAACCATTTTTGAAAAGAAAACTGTAAAATTTAATGTGCTTTGACGATTTTGAATAAGTAAATTAAATACCTAGGTACCTAATAATAAATAATTTTGGTCTAGTTTTTACAAATAATAATGCATAATATTCTCATCAATGTAGAGTACTAAGTACGTATGTCACATATTTTTAAGTAAGAAAATAGGTACGGTCGAAGACAGAGAAAGGTGTACAGTAGAGTTTTTAGAGTTGAGATTTTCTCATAAACTACTTGACCTATTGCAATAATTCTTTTAGTGTTAGATATATAAAAGGTAAAACTATGTACTGTAAAAGAATTATTAAAATCGGTCCCGTATTTCTTGAGAAAATCTCATCCTTATTGAGGCCAACTTACTTATAGAGGTCTTCGTGTGTACAATTTGAAAACTTTTAAAAACAGTCTAAATTAATATGTCAAGCTTCATTGTCACCTCCGATAGGACATAAGAGACATGCCCTGAGGGTAAACAGGTCTGATATGGAATTAAGAAGTTGCCTACGCAGGTCCAGTAAGCAAGGAATCGCTAATGCAATGGAGTTAGTCATATTTATACCGCAGACACCGTGCATGACAAATTATAGCGTCTCTGCCAGTTCTTTTCTTTCTTTACTCCGGTGGTTTAGTAAACCTATTGACAGAGTAATACAGGCCGGCCGTAGGCCTCTGACGTGGCCTAACGACTGCTGCCAAGCAACAGCAACCGGGACCAACTGCTTAACGTGCTTCCCGAGGCACGAAGTCGAAGGGGCTCAAAGATTTTCCTCAGCGTTGGCACCTTTATGTAAATTTAAAAATTTGTTGACGTGCAAAAATGTACACAACGTGCTTACTTGCAATAAATAAATTTGACTTTAACAAATGAAAATATCATTAACCGTCACCCATCCAGGTCCTGACCTCACCCAACGTTGCTTAACTTGTACGATTGTTTTCAATGTGTACTTGCAACTGAACTACGAGCCCCTCGTCTCTGCCAGTGACTGATGTTTTTCCATTTTTAAACAATATTAGAAAATATATGTCTCTTTCTGACACATTAGAGTGAAAGTGACAACAAGAGCTGAGACTTGTCCCTGACTTTAAGCTGTCTCTATGGATCGCTGCGAAATTTATTCCTTCATGGAAATTATAAAGTTGTCTACGTATAGCGTAGGTCTGAAGTAACGTCAAACGTGGGTGGGCAATTTATAGGTTTATTTTTTTACTTTAATGATATTATAAGCTAGTGTTTATATTAGGTACTTTTATAAAAAACTTAATTGGATGTAATAAAAGTAGGCGCTTTGAAAGACAGGAGCAGGTGGTATGATCGAACTTTATTAAATAATTAAAGCTAGGCGAATAGGCTGACATCTCTGATAAACCATCTGATGGAAACTGTTCATCGTCTCAGGCACCTGCGTCAACACCTGCTGACCGCTACCGGCTATGAAAGACTCTTTTTGAAAGGAGATAACGCTTTGAAACGAGGTTTTCGTTGGTTGATGCAAAATACAGTATTGAACGGGGCTAAGCACTTACTCCGGGATATCTCGGTTTGCGCAAGTGATGGCAAGCTTTTCAAATTGCACCACAACAAAATAATACTAAAACCACAGGCACAGAAGACTACAATAACACTGGCGTGGCGTACCACAGGGCCGCGTTCTACTCGCCTAATTCTTACTGAGAGATGTTTTACAACTTAATTCTACGACATCAGAATTTAATTTACAACTCGGTGAGCGGCATTTATAGGAAATTGCCCGTCCGCGTCGCACGCCGGTGTAATGCCCACCCGTTCCCTAGGCAGGCGCGCTCGAGAACTCGGCGATAAATTCTGTAATTTTCTCCCAGCCACCTACTTCGTTGCAGGCTCGCAGCCACCCATTGTTGAAATGGTTGTTTGTGCTGTACAAGTTTCTTGACGACATCATCCGTATTAATCATATACGTAATAGAGGAAGTACGGGTTTAGTTGACTGTCATGTCATTTAATCTATAAAATAATATCAAAGCCCTCCTTTTTCTTTATCGTTATCAAATAAAGTACTCGGCACTTCAGGTTTTTTTTCCTACATATTTTATCACTGCAATACGGTTGAGTATTAATCTAGTTAACGAGAAATCTTACGAAATCTTTGGTATAGAGGCTGTTATTATTCCGGCCTAAATAATATGTCAGGAACTTAATCAGCCGGGCATCGGCGAGAGTCGAGGTCCATTCGAAAACTGTAATTAGAGAGCAGTTGTACAAATATGAATGGAGCCCGGCGCGGCGCCTGCGCAGCCGGCCCGGCCGGCGACGCCGGAGGGCGGGCCGGAGACTCCCATAAACTCGGCCAAGATGCTGATATTCTAAATATGGCAAGTCTCAAGAGCCGAGATACTACAACAAAATAAGCTCGAAATTATTCGCGCGACCGTTACCGGCGCATCTCGCTCTCGGGACAAAGCGTTTTTATAGACGTCGCGGTTCACGAGTCACAGCGTGACATCTAACTGAAGTATCTACGATCTCGTCCAGAGATATTGGCCACTAAAGGCGACCGGAGACGTATATGGGGAGCCCGCTGCAGCGACGACTCGCCGACAGAGCGAAAGATCAACGCTAATTAAGCGCCATAAAACCGAATATCGTTCCCATAGCGTCGTTACCTTTCACCGGACTCCGCCGGACACTATGCGAGACGGTAAAAAAACAAGAATCGCCTCACTTACACGAGCGCACGTTACGATCCTCGTAATAGATTAATGATATGGCCTGCGAGGTCTGTATTTAAACGAGAACCCTTTAAGAGCTGGGGTCGCGAGAGCGCGAGGTGGCCGGTAATGACGCGGCGGCCGCCACCCGCGCCGCCCGAGCGGGACGGCGCGCTACAGCCGAGCGAGACGCGCACATAATCGATAGAGGCGCCACCGGAGCGCCGCGGGGCGGCGCCCGCGCCGGCCCCACGCGCACAACACGTCTTATTGAGAAATTCCCGAGATGATGCATAATTCTCGTTTTGGTTTCCTGTGTATTTTACTCCCTGTTAACAATATTACCATTTGGGTGACTTGGCTCGCAGACGCATATTTTATCGGGACCTTCGTCTCTGACCATGTCATTTTGCATGCCCTTTGAATATTGCGGTGATTTATAACTTCGCATAGGTAAGTTTGAAGTCGTCGTTTATAGTAATTTCATCCCTTGGTATAGGTAGGTATCGAATATCCTCAAATGCACTTGCTATATTAACTCTATCAAATACTAATTGGTTTTCAAACGACTGAGAAGTCTCAATGTACCCTAGATTGCCTACCTAATGTAGGTACTCCGATAAACCTACAATTACCAATATGTGCTTACATGATTGTACCTATGTAGAAATGTTATATTACTGCCATTATTTTTTACTCACTGTCAGTCCAACATGAACAAAATTATAATTGACATCGTCTGTTAACATTTCTTTCACCTCTAACTTTTGACCCCACTCTCCCCGCCAAGCTGTTAAAACAGCAATCGAGTTTTATCAGACAGTTATGCTAATAAGACATGCTAATTCCCAAAACCAACAAGCGATGAAGAAAAAGAGCGAGCGATCGTCCGTGGCTAAAAAAGGAAGGCCGAGGGCCGGCGGCGCCATAGGCCAATTACGGGATACAATGCGGCTGAAGTATGCGGCCTGCTGCTTGCAGCGCGGCTGGCGCTCAGAGGATATCGCAAGGCATCGACGAAATCTGGGATTGCGACAATATCAATTTCAAAACTACTACCACCTTACTGGTAAAATCGTTTTCAGTATAGTTCCGAGGGAGCTCGGGACATGACCCTCCACGCGGGCCCAGTCCGGATTGGCGGATTACACATGCCTTAGATATTTTCTACGGCATGCAGGTTTCATTTCATCACGATGTTTTCCTTCACCATTTTGAGAGCATTCGATAAATGTACGGTCGAAGACAAAGAAGGATGCACAGGAGTGTTTTTAAGGTTGAGATTTTCTCAAAAACTAATAGATGATTGTAAAAATTATTTCACTGTTAGATAGATAAAAGTTAAAACTATGTAACTGTGAAAGAATTATTAAATTCGGTCAAGTAGTTCTTGAGAAAATATCAACCATATTGGGATCCCCCTGTATACTTATCTCTGTCTTCGACTTACTTCGTACGTGTACTACTACGTAAGTGTTTTCGTTAAGAAAGAGCTTTTCAACTTTACTTCATCATATGATATATTGAGATACTCCGCGCGACTCCGAGCGTCGTCACGCGCAGCTCTCAATTCGCTATACCGATTACAGTCGTATGTTGCAGTAAGTAAAGTTGAATTCAGATTGTTACTAAATTAGTCGCTTCGCCGCCACTCCGTCGGTCTGCACTAACCCTAAATTGCTAAGTTCTCGTATAGTTAGATTGCAGCACTTAGATCAAACCAATACCCGAGTCCAACGTTCCCGGAGTTCCGTGGACAATACCGGACATTCTAATCCGGTAATTCGAGCGTAGGCAGCGGGGCGTGACCGGACGCCCCGTGACGTCACGCCAGCCGACCAATCAGATTGCACGAACTGTAATCTCATTGTCACCCTTCGAGAGCTGTGTCGACAATTGATAGCGAGAGGTTAGAGGAAGACGAATTGATTTTAGATTCGCTTCCAAGTATGACAGACATCCTAGCCAAGAAGCTTTGAATTTCGTCAACGCTAGTAGAATAGAAAGAAAACCGGCCAAGTGCGAGTCGGACTTGGCCGGTTTGTTTGCGCGGAAGCCTCGGGGCTTCCGTGCAAACAACTTTTTTAACGTAACTTTGCTCTAATGAAAGGATAAACCAGATTTAGAGACCAACTTAACTTTGCCATTATCAAAATATCATGTCTATACCTACATCGACATACTCCTGATTAATTGAAAATATTTTTTTGTTATTACAAACTTATATTTGCAGATGAAATATAACTTTGTTATAACAAAAAAAAATTTGGGGGGGATGTAATTTCAAATTTACAGTTTCCGGATTTTTTCCTTTACTTGTGCTGGACCTAGCTCACGTGCTCACGAGATATTTTCGATAATTATACCTATACTTACATGAAACTATGTAACATGAAACCATGAATTCTAACTTAAAATACAATTTTAAGTAAAATCGATTTGACTGGACTACGTTTGAAAGTTCACACTATATTTGAATTATTATTATTACTTACTAAGTTTTCAACTATGACCCCAACTACGTCTATGAAACATCAAAAATACGCTAATTTAAAACCACAAACACACACGATTTTCAACATTATTGCCAAATAAATAAGAATAACATTTGGTTAATTCGAGTGCAAATTAAAGTTTGTAGAGTGGTAAATCAAAACTAGGGTGACAGAAGTAGGGTGTTTTCACAATGCGAACAAGGATTAGGTGCAAACGTGTAGTGTGCATGGGGCTTAAGCTATTACGTCACGCCTTGTAATGGCCGCCGCGATATTATTATTAATAACTCTATTATAATGGTATTAACACGAATTAATATTTTTATATACATTTAAATAACAATATTGCGTGCGGGTTTGTTGAAGGGACGGCGATGAAACAAGTTTTTTGCGTAACAGGGCATTTCTGTCACAGAGTGATTTAATATTATTATGAATTTGATTTGAAGTGTGACCTAAGGTAAACATTATAGCTCTGTGTACACTTGCTCTACCTGTTCATGCCTACCATGAACTCTTATAGCAGGATTACTTCAATAATACTGTTATTTCGTACCATGAGGTCCTTAATAAGCTTACTTTAAGGTCGTCATGGTACGAAATATCTCATCTCTTTCACACACTACACTGCTCTCTGCTAGTAGAGAACTCTATCATAGAGTTAAGCACCTCTTACGTAGTACATTTAATTTCATGTAGAGTTTTATTTTATGTTCAATAAATTACCGTTAGTAGGTTACCTACCTCATAGCCCAATCGGTTATACTTACCTGATTTTGTAGTAAGGAGTTTTGGTTCAATCCAGTCATTATGAGTTCAGAGTTTTATAAATGGAAGTCAAAATTTCTAAATAACATATAGGTACAGTCGACAGCAGATCAACGGTAACACTTGCAGTACGATTTCAAGTCTTACGACGCAAATAATAAGAACTGTCAAAAGTAATAAGTCAAGTGTTACATTTCTCCTCCCTACGTTTGTGTGTAAATTATTTAAGTGTAAGTATGTATATTGTTAGTTAATTAGGTATATATTTATTATTGAAATAGGTATATGTAATTTATTTATATTTTTTATTAAGTAGTTTATTGTATTATATTGTAGGTTTATTTAACATATTTGAATACAATAGGTATTTTATTGCTTTTATAGTATTGTATTGTGACATTTTTGCACCCGCTACGCTGTTTTTTTTGATACAATATCTCCATCACCCGAAGGTTGCCTGGAAGAAATCGCTTAAAGCGATAAGGCCGCCTGTCTGTACACTAGCTAACTTTGGTTTTATATGTAACTGATGTATTTTCATTTGTGTGCAAATAAAGTATATTTGATTGATTGATTGATTGATCTGCTGTCGACTGTACCTATGTAACAGATCTAACAAAACATAAGCAGTGACATTATATTAATTGTCTATTATCATAGGTATAGGTGAACCTGCGTTGCCAAATAAACATAGACCGTAAGTAGTTCTAGTTATCAATTAGTAGTCTATTGCTTTCATTTTACTAGACTACCCACATACATTCTTTTCCACTAACAAATAAGGTAGTAAGTCGAAAAGTCCTCCGTTTATCAGTATAGCTCGTAGGTCGTAAATCTGGTATCGGCTTACGCTAATCTCGGGAACAAGGCGGCTCAAAGGCGCCTCAATTAACTTTAAAACGTGTTCAAAGTCCGGCAATTAAATAGATAAACCGTCGCTTCTGGTGGTCCGACAAACGAGCTCTGCTGTGACGCGTTTATGGTGTCATCACACTGAGTTTTTGAGGCACTTGGCTAATTATTATTCTGCCTGGTATATCCCTTTATTTTTGATTTATTATAATGTATGTTTTGGACTTGGACTAATTCCGAATTGAACATTACGCGAATTGGACAATCATTTGAGTCCGCTGGACCAAATTGTCCAACCAATTGGACCAGAAGCGCTTGAACGACACTATTCTTCAGGAGAGAGTTTGCCCTGGGTTATCTGCATAGGATGTTGTTTATTTATTCTTCATACACATTGAATGTACAGGCGGACTTAATGCCATGCGGCATTCTCAACCAGTCAACCTTTGGTTATGCAGATAAAGTTAGGCGGTGCGCTCTTAGTTAGGTAAGTATTTGTTTTTGTAAGAATTTCGTCATTAAGGTGACATAGTACGTAAGTAAGATTTCTAAAATGTGCCCTTCTGTATGAAATATTCTTATACCTAATCAAAATGGCTTACTCACCCTCCAAAAATCTCACCTATGGGATTAATGTCTTTACAGTGAGGCATGCTCGTGATATAATTTTTGTCCCTATTTAATATTTGCAACGCATGGCTTTATTAGTTCGAGAATATTGTAGTACAGTCCAAAGCATATAAAGTCTTTGGACCGTTCTTATTGTTTGCGTCGTAAGAGTTGAAATCATCTAGCAAGTGTTAGCGTTGATCTGCTGTCGTGTCTACATATTTGTTAATAAAGTACAGTGCGCGAGGCGTAAGCTCAGGTTTACATTTGTGTGAGTGATAGCGGTACAAGAGGTGAAGTGCGGTGCGTGCGCGGCAGGGTGGATTTTGTTGCGTTTGTATTGGACGCGTCGCGCCTCTGGCCGAATATCACTCTACACTATCTGTGTGCACTCACACAAATGCAAACCTGAGCTTACGCCTCGTGCACTGTACATTGGCTCTACTGAACATCCCAAAATAAAACAAAATTATTAGAAAACAACGGGCAAGACAAAGGTTCCTACACAATGGACGCGCGACTTACCAACGATGCGGGTAGATTGATAAACACCACTCGTAATGAATAGCGTCTAGTAGTGCCGAAATGTCATTAGATATTCCGTTAATCGATATTGTAGTGGAAAGAAACTTTATCATTAGTTTACGTAATTTTCGCAAATTTTTACGACAGTTGTGATCAAAGACTAATCAGAATAGACATGACGTATGATACGTTTTTAATTTTATGCTGTCACACAGAGATGGAATATTTTTTAGGGTGGATTAAACTGGATTATTGTTGAGTTTCATTTACTAATCAGTTTAAAACACGTTGCAAGTAAGCAAACAACATTTTCTATTATAGAATCCATGAAGTTTATTCCTTGCAGTTTTTACAATCTCCAACTAACTCTACCTACCATTGTCAACCTCAGTGAGACAAGTCATACCTATCCAATGTTATCTTGATTGCGCTTCTTGCTTCTGGGTTACGTTACTCAATGAGCGCGATAAAAAAATAACGACAAATGAAATAACGCGATTATTTTTGCGGCCCGTTTGAAGCTCTCAAAGGAGGCCGATTTGTTTGGCATAAAGACCTCTTTACGGGCCGTCTATATTCGCCTTATGGGAATTTATTCGCGCGGTTATTATTGCAATTCAATTAATGAAGCACAATGTTCGGTCAGGTTTCTTCGCATCCATGTGCATTTTAGCTACTACAGTTACTAAACTCGTTTAAATTTCGCTTAAATTTTTCAGGCGTCTCATGTGTGAGCGATAGATAAATGTTACTAGAAATATGCAATCCTATTAATTTAAAATATCCATAACTAACTTTAAATTAGTTACATGTTTGTAAGTAACTACAACCCAGGAATACTAGTGTAGCTAAAAAAATCCACAATGAATCCAGGGACAATATAGGAAGTGGACATTTTGCAACTGAGTCGCCTGGCTTAGTAGCCTGCTTGCTTACAACAAGTTGAACTTAGTTTTCACACAAAATAATACCCTCTAAATAAAGGGAATAAATATCCAACCTTTGACTTAAGTAGGTACAATTATTCTGCCGTGTAATTTGACTTGATATTTTTGTCATCTTTAATCTATGCACGATTTACGATCGAGTTTCCAGACTTGTGGTAGTGGTTGCAATTGTAAACGGATGGATCGAGTTTGGTTAAATGCTTGCCGAGGGTTTTGCGTTGATTTAATTTTTTGCAATTAGGTAAAGTAATTTAAAATTTTGGGAAAATAATATCAAGAACTGTCGCCGGGTTGAAAACTCAAATCGCTTGAAGTGGTTGCTAAGAGTTTCACTACAGATTTCATGCTTTCTACATTTGGATACAAATCTCAGTCAGTAATCACCATGAAGCAATACACGTACCTATATGGAGTAAGTGTAATTACATCGCAGACATCACTCTTGCTTGCATTACATATCTTAGCGTCTCTGGCACTCATTTGTTTTTCATTGTTTGAATTTTCAACAGAAGTCGAACATATAAATGCGGTTTCCAAATCTGACGTATGAGAGTAAAAGTGACAACAAGGGCTGAAACCTGTCCCCATACAAATTATACTTTAGACTCTCTCCATAGAGCACGGTGAAATTTTTTAAATTTATATAAGTACCTAAGTATACCCGTTATTGTCATCATAATATTCTAAGCCAAAACAATCTTCATATTCGGCGTCATCAAAAGGCTACCGGTATTCATCAGAGCATCACTCGTACACCGTTATTTATATAATCTATCCTTACACACAAAAACACTCAGACGACGTCACTTTGGGTTTATCTCTCCATTCTATGGCTACCGATCTGCGGCTGCGTCTGCGCAGGTATTAGATGGTTTTGATTCCGGGATTTTGGACGGAAAATATGAATACCAGGAACAAAACGGGTACAAACTTCCCTTTGGCCAGACTTATATTATAGACTAGGAATCAATTTGTTCACTGGGAAACATCGGGATATTTTTTAAACAGATTGTGTTTCCTGATTTTCTACCTACGACTTTTTATAATCTACGGTACGCTCTGCCGCAAATTAATGATCTATTTCCCTTGACAATTATCGATATTAGCGGTAATTTTCTTACATCCTGAATTATCCCCTATAACGGGGTTGTCTCCACCCATAATAATAATAATAATCCATCCCGGGATAACCCGCTACATAATTGAAACTAATTTCTTAAATCAAATATGCAAGTAACCGTTATGTGTAAAACATTGAAGATGTGCTGTAAATGATTATAATCATTGAACTGTGTTTCATTTTTTTCTCAATTCTTGGTACAATTTTTAGACCCAATATTTTTCTAAACTAAATAGTCGATAGCATATGCGAGGTCCTAATAAAAGGGATTTTGTTAGGTCCTTCGAGGAGGACACATTAGTCGGTGGTCGGTTGACAAAACAAATGAGTGTTTTAGCGCTATCTCGGAGGCTTTCATCTCGCCGCCCGCGACTGCGCAGTAGCCTTAAGATACGCACCTTTCAATGTAATCTCATTGTGTTGCTACTAAGTTTATTGTTCTAAAGAATGGGAGGTGTAAGTGTCCGATTTTAAGTGGGAGATAAGTTAGTTCTTTTAATTCAGAAATTTCTAAATTGATGGTTAGGTAAAAGGTAAATAGTAATTTTATAAATATGTAGGTGATACCTATAGGTGGGTGTGGTAGGTGAATAAAGGAACCCCAAATTTCGATGAATAATTAATTTAATTAGGTATTTACAATCTTTTGTGAAATATTAAAAATGTAGAGACATAGATTTGTTTCAAAGTATGACTAAAAGAGTTATGTTAGTTATTCTTTATATTAGATGTATAGTACATTACATTACCCATCCGAATACCTAAATAAATAATTTTCGGGTAGCTCAATTAGAAAAACATAAAAATCGTTGACTACTCCACACTTTTGTTATTCGTAAAAGGCCGACCACCAATAACTTGGCGATAAGGTGTTTAAATCCAGCTTTTTATTGAAACTTATCAACTTAAGCTCATTCACCCACACATACACTCTTATTTATCTCATCTAAGACACACACTCACAGATACATTGACAAATTTAACATTGCGTTTAATAAAATATCAATTAAAGGATTTGGTATCTTAAACCATTGACATACACATTATTTTGTGACAGTACAAATTTTCTAATAGAAAGGTTTTATTAAGGTTTTATTGAGGCGGATTCTTTAAATGTTTCCGTAAAAAGAGCGTCCGAAAACGTTCGCAGATGCGTTATCTATCAGATAATGTGCCAAGAGGTTTGAGATTAAAAGAGCCTTATTCAACGTTTTAGATGAAGATAAGGGCTAATATACTAAAGTAAGGTAGCTTTTGCAAAAAAATCCTTCCGAAACTTGTAGTTTTTGTTGTTGGTATGCAAAAGAAGTGTTTTAAACTGTTTTATGAACTCAGTCTAAGGACTTTTATGCTTATGGAAGTTACAAGTGAAATTACTCAGTTTTTTATTACTTTAATAAAACTAAAGTACCTATCTAGTTTTCCTTTAACACAGGCTAATTTTTTTCCAAAACTTTAGATGGGACAGGAGCCTTACCATGAAGTCCTATAGCAGCATTACTTCAATAATACTTTGTTATTTCGTACCATGACGACCTTAAAGCAAGCTTATTAAGGACGTCATGGTACGATATAACAAAGTAATTATTGATGTATTCCTGCATAAGAGTTCATGGTAAGGGGGTAGGTTCTATAAAACCCCAAATCATGCTGAAATTGAATAACGCAATGCGACTTTCAGCCCCTTAGTTCAACTTTTATCACCCAATCGAAGTATCTACCTACCCAATTGCTGTTAGCAATATACCAAGTTTAACCTCACTTCTCTTAAACCGTGTTTCTGTCACTTTCATGGCCTTCCCAAAATAAGTTAAGATATAGAAACGGATCTAAGGCTTAAACCGTAGAATAACTTTAAATCGCGTTTATCGCTAACCGCGTGTGTATTTTGGAACTCTTATAAAACTGTATTCCCAGTTCTTATCTAAGAAGATTAGTTGATGAGGTAAAGGGCCCAACATTCATTCAGCCAACCAACACTTTTGATCGAAACTTTTTAATCGGACCACCAAGGCATTGACTGACCGTTCACGTTCAGCCTTCATATCTTCACTCACTTTATAGTCTGTGCCGATACACGGAATGCTACTTGATTTTATACTTTTTTTTAGAGTTAAAAGCTGTTAAAACATTACCGTGGCCAGTTTTATCTTGGGATTAAAGGGCTACCGGTCTTGTCGTGTGCCGCGTTTCGTATCGTCTTTATGGTGCATTGAAATCACATCGAAAAACATATTTGATTTCATTCAAAATGTCCTCTGTTATTGGATTTTGGAAACGAAGCTAAAGGTTGAACACAACATTCACTAAATATGTATGTTGTCTTATAGTCCCCCTAGCCAATTGTCTTTGACTTTCGATAACGCTAGTAGAATGGATTGAAAATTGTATGGGATTGGCATTTGTTTTTAGTTACAAATGTCAATTTTCCTTTCTTACTATCTCCCCTGAAGCAACCTTGAATGATAAGAGCACGAAACTTCACAGACATGATTGTATAAGTATTCTTTTAGCTCCAATACAGAGAAACATTTTCGGACATTTTCTTATTAACTTAACTTGATCATTAATAGAAGCATTAAAAGAAACAAAGGAAACGCATAAGGCTGAAACACATTAAATAAAACCGGTCAAGTGCACCGAGGCTTCATAACCTATGCTTTAACGAAAAGATAAACTAGATCTAGAGACCAACTTCTCTTTGCCATTATCAAAATATTATTTCCAATTTACAGTTTTCGGATTTTTTCCTTTACTTGTGCTGTAAGACGCATATGGTTTCTTTCATTTTCATGCAAAGATGCGAGAAAATGCGACATAAACGGCCATATCTTGTGATTGCATTGACGTAGAAGTTTGATTTTTTCACAGCTGCATGAGTTTGCCGACTTGAGTATTTGGTAACACATAACGCATGTGAGTAGACCCTAAGATTTGAAATCCTACTTAAAGTGTTACTTGATGTCAACTGTCCAAGCCCCATAACGTTCTAGGAACTATCTTGAATACCATCGACATCACCTAAACAAAACCATTCTGAGTCGTATTACCGTCGCAAAAAGCGCCTATGTGTCAAGTTCACTTGCCGAGCTGTCGACTATACTTGTATAATAATGAATAGAGCGACCTAGTAAATGTTGGTATCAATCTCCGCCCAATAATTTGTCACCGCGGGCGCCGCCCAGAGCCGCCGCCGCCGCCCGCCCAGCCTTTATGTCCGGGCATATTTCACAGAGAATACGGTTTAAATGAATGCCTCAACGTTATATTTAGCATAATAGATTGCCTTACAATAACAAGTTGGGCCAAAATACATTGTATACCTTTAACGGCAATGAAACGCGTATTGATCTCTTTCAAGGATTCTCAGTAGCGACTTGTTTATTCTAAGAAATTGTAGCCTTGCCTTTGTTTAAAACAACTACGGCCGTAGCAGTCAGACTAAATAATTGTAAGCAATAACCAATCAAACTAGTTACGAAGACAAATAGTAAAAAGCAAAACACTTGTCTGTCCCTATTAGTTGCTGCAGTAACGAATACTTAACAACCACAGTTAACCTTTTCTTTCCGTGTATAGCAGATTATGGTACAGCCCAAAGCACATCTTTGGACTTTGGACCTTCCTTATTATAGGCGTCATAAGAGTTGAAATCGTACTGCAAGTGTTACCATTGATCTGCCGTCGTCCTACTGAGAATATCAAATATACTGGAGCAAAGAGAATGCGGAAAATGTAAAATTGACGTTTTCACGAGTGACGGCGCAGGTGTGAGGGCGACACGAATACTCCGCGCAATAATAAAAATAATACCAGAACACCAGACGAAATTCCTCGGGACGACTGAGATACACACAAGACAGACAAAAGTATGCCAGGATCGCAGCAAATGGAAGTCCATCGCCTCTGTCTCTACGGGAAACAGGCGTGAGCCTATGATGATGAAGAAAGATTAAAACGAAGAAATCTTACAAATTTGACTATAAGCAGAAACCATTTAAACAAGCAGAAATTATTTCAAAAACCCGACTGAATAAAGACTATCCCCTTTTGATTAATTTTTTACACTCCCGTAATGAAGACGAATCTAACGATATCTCATACACCAAAATCCATGAAGTCGTTTAGGCTACAGGATGGCAGGAAGGAATGTACATACAAACATACATACATCCGAAAAACATTGCCCTCCTTCTGGGGCAGTCGGGTAAAAAGGCCTAGTCATAGGTATCGATCACGAATTCAGGTATATTCTATTTGCCAAAAAAATGTGCCACATATTAAATATAAGTAAGTACCTAATTAAAAACTAATTTCTTCAATCTCTGTCTTGCAGTAACGCAATTAGAATTTGAGCTTTGGACTTTACTATTGAATATATTGAATTTTCTGTAACATGACATTGGCAAATGACGAACTGTCGAGTCCATTAATAAAATAAATAATAAATAGTGGGTACGAAAGACAGCAGATCAATGGTAACACTTGCAGTATGATTTCAACTCAATCTTACGATGCAGATAATAAGAACGGCCCAAAGTCCAAAGTGTTATATTTGATATGCTTTGGGCTGTACATAAATGTATTCTAGGACAGTTTAAATATTAGGCGGGGTTGTTCCCCCTCAACAAGCCCCTTAGTGTGACTCAAAACGAATAACATTGAATACGTGGTCGAGAACTTGTAGGTAACTTGGTAAAAATATGACATGTCGCAAGTATTCCAAGCAATATTATTTCGTAAAAAATGTGACACCCCTCGCGACACTGCGAGGAATTTCAATTTCAAACGCGTCGCCACTCGTATTTGTTGCATTTATTTTATTTTTCTTGCAATAACGAAATATTTTTGATTTCTATTACACCGTGGGCGGAAGGCTGCACCGCCTCTGTATCTATATAATATTTATCTTATGACTTTTAATACAGATAATTGTACCGATCGATTTTTAAGACATTATTTTTTTTTCTTTTTTATTCGAAAAGTCGTAGAACCAAACTTTGGTGCTACGTTTTGTTAACGATACTGATCACCCTCCCTTCGGCTTACTATACCCTTTCCGTTACACCCTGTACAAGTACATTCCTGTTCCAATGCAACTATCGCTGCAAAAAACCACCTTATTTGTATAATTAACAGTTTTTCACACACACCACACCAATATATCCATACAGGTCCATCATTCTGTATATAAATGACTTAGCAAACGATAATGACGTGATTCCTCGTCATTACAAACAGATAGCCGTATGAACAACAGATAGCCGTATGAATCTAAATAGTCACCCGATCAACTGGTATCCTCACCATATCCTCACCGAGGCTTGTAAATGACGTGCCATACTGTCACTACCACAATATTTCACGTTTATCATTCGTCTCTATCAATTTGTTCTTTTATTTATGGTAAAAATAGTCATCGTAAACTAAACATGAGCTTACAAACAAGGGTTGTAGATAAGGAGTTCGCCTTGTAATATCTTCTTTACAAAAAGATGTATCAATTACTAGCAATGCGGTAACAAAAACCCGCTCTACATTTGATGGATGGATTCTAAACTTATCCAAATCCAACATATTCTGCAGTTAGCCTACTAAAATCGATGCTTCAATATTTTTGATATTATTGCCTCATTGAAGATTCAGGTTGATGTTCATACTACGTCTGGTCTAATGCCCACAAGCTGTTAGGTTAGATTTTTTCGTCTACTATAGATATTTAGCTACTAAACCTTTTCTCGTCTTAGATCTCATGGTCGCCTACCAGCAAACACTAAAATGCTACTGTAATTTTTGAGGCCCAACAGCCTATTTTGCTAATGTTATACCGCTCCAGTCCTGGTAAAATGTCTCGACCAATCACGAGCCGGGATTTGAGTCATCGTGCTACAGAATATACCCAGTTCATGCATCTGCCGTCACCAATAAATACTTTGAATCATATGACATCACCAGTGATGCTCCCGAGCTATCGTGTCCTAACGTGACCACATTGTGTCAAGTGCGACAGTTTTACGGTGTTCCTATGTAAATTGCCGGTGAAATGGATGGACTGACGCCTCATGTCATATTTCAGGCTTCGAAGTGACGTAAGTGCGAAGTAGGTCGCATTCTGCTAAGGCTTTGCCATGATACATACAGTTCTTTTGCTGCTTTGTTCAATATTTAAATGGATTTGGTCACATATTTCCGGTTTTAGTGGTACCTAGATGTTTGGTCATCTGGTGGGTATAGACCAATTGCCATCAGGAATCTACTAATTTTCATCATTGTCTTCACGTCGTCTTTTATAATGCTTGTTTTTAGACGTGTGTTTCTATATTATTTATAATGAAATTCCTTATCTTCCTGTACACTGACATAAAGTATAAAATCAGATACTGACTCTGTTATTTCCTGACATTTATGACAAATATTTCCTGATACGGCAGCATACATTTCTTCAAACTTTGCCCTCGAATTCCTAAAAAAAATACCTCTAGTCTTACTGTTCGCATCGCATCGGTTCCACGAAGCTCGGAATGGCGTGAACTTTACTATTCCAATACAAACGACACGCTTTGACACACAAATATTTCTTGTAGACATATCTATTGGAAGTATTGGAACCTCTCACGCTATGATCGGTTGTCGATGGTAGGGCAAAGTTTCTGTACGGGTGTCAAACTACTTGGTATCTCTATTTTATGTGCACGTTGACTCATGAGGCACTTACATTCCCTTTAATTTCCTTCTTGAATCCTATTTCCAAAATATTAGATCGCGATATAAAAACCGATATTGTTAAAAATATTTTTCATATAAAATTCTTTTGTTCGGAATGCTTAACAACCATAAACTTGGGCATTAATTATCGTAATACAAAGAAAATAGGCTGAAATCATAAATAAACACCTCGACCCAACTAATTAGGCGCTATACCAAGAGAAATCCCGAAAACCGACGCAAATAACCTACATAACTCCTCACACCTAAATTACACCATCAAGCGTGCCATTCAAACGGAACACATAAAAAGGAACAACACGTGAAACCGTTAGTTTGGCACCCCCCTTAATAATAGGTGATTTACCCTCCTTTACCCCACCTATACTAGGGGGCATGTGGAGAGTTGAGACCAATTTACTTTGACCGCTGGTGCTACCTGAAGGTGTAAACTTTGTTCCTCTATCTGCATCGATTGTTGCTGACGCGCGAGACAGGAGAGCTCACATCACCTTGGCGTTGGCTAGATGCGTGTCTCCAGCCCATCTTGGCGGTTTCAGTCTAATGCCACTTGTATCAGACATTTTATTGTCACACGGTCGCAGTTTTCCGTGAGTTGTGAATACTTGTGAGGCTCGAATTTTAGGAAGTATGCGCGCGGTGACGCTTTTATAGGCCCTGAAGGTAAAATAAAAGTGAAGTTGGAGTGTTCTAAGTTGTGCGGTTTTATTTTAGTTCGCAGCGAGGCGAAGTATTACTATACGCGGAATTTGTGAGCGGTCTTGTGAATGATTGAGTGAGGTAAACAAAGGAGAGCGAGTACGTGTGTCTATAGATTATCTAGATAATACCTAATCTAGACTACAACGGTAATAGAAGCTGCAAAGGAAACTGTTTTGGTGGGGATAAGTAAATTAGTTAGGTAGTCCTATAGTGGACTGCGACTTTTTTTTTTATTTCTCTAAAAAAGGTTAAGTACTGTATGATTATAGCAATAAATGCAATATCTTTTCAAAAATTCTTAACTGAAAAATTAAGCGTGAACTAGTAATAGTAAGTTTCTCCGTAATATAATAAGTGTCACAGTTACTGATTTAAATATCCCAGAAATCAAAGTCGGAATCACTAATCGAGAGCCTAATTTTGTAAATAAGCTAAACTACCTTCACTTAACTCCCAAATGACGCCGCAAAGCACCTAACTTGGAGACCGCGAAGTATTTAATAGACACATCAAGCGCGAACTTGTGTGACGGTTGTCGTAAATTCAGTTCATTATTAACCGTCCCGAATTAGGTTTAGTATACACTGCCAAATATTTCCGAACTGCCACTCGTTTTATTTTTTAATACACCATTTGGAATCAGGGTTGTCGCCACAACCATTTGGTTTGAATTTATTGTTTTTATCATATCATCGCATTTTTATCACTATACATTTTCGAGAGGACGCAATTTAAACAAATTGATTTTAATGTAGATAGCTATACTTCGATTATCCAAATTCTAATTTGAAAACAGTGTAGAACTCTACATACTGTGCAGATAATAGACAACACAAGACCTTTTTAGTGTTTTTTTCTACTCTTCCTACCAAAATATGTATTACTTTTTGTTTGTACTTAGGTAGTGATTGGGTTCTGGGAGCAACATCAGCTGTTGATATTGTTTCAATACCAATGTCGATTATAGATGAATAACCTAATCGGCTGTAAACAATTAGGTAAGTAGATCTATAAAATATTTTGTTTGTTCAAAAATTACACTAATTTTGCTTTCGACGAGCATTTGTCTGCGGTTTGCAACATAAGTCCACTGTTGAACATTAGTTGGGATTCATCTATGACAGCCCTAAATAGTTCTACTTTCTGATAGGCTTGGGTGTGTGGTTCGCTAAGGTGGTTCGACATGGAAGTGTCGTTCTCTCAATTTTGCCGCCAATTTTCGAACAAAATGGCCGCCGCTCAGGCACCGTGTGACACGCACGCTACTGCACGCGACTGTGGTAACGGATTACGATTTTTCTTTGAAAATTGGATAGAAAACAAATTCGACATTATTTTTAAATCATACCTACTTGTAGATGTTTAGATACAAATACAACCCCCGTTTCCTGTAAAGCTATAGGCACAATGGACTTCAATTTGCTGCGATCCTAGCAGACAAATTATTCAATATTTTTATGTGCAAGCTCGTCGAATTTAAGACTGAATTGAATTATTATAAATTGTATTATTATAAAATGTAATGTTGCAGTGCCCTTTCAGGGTTTATGTGAGCACTATAACAAACAATTGTACACATAAGGCAATGAATAAATGAATTATGAATTATTTTAGCATCTCTAAAATAGTGGTGATGAATGCTTATACCATCTATAAAATTTATCTTTCTTAAGTAGCATGAACAGTAATTAGTAATATTGGAATGATTTCTTAGCCAAATTTTAAGTTGATTGATACTATAGCCTTTTTAAAGACACTTTAAATAAATAAAAATATAAAATCAAGTTAAAAATATATAGAAGGTAATGTAAAACTCACTTTAACAGACAAGTTGTAGACAAGATACGAATTGGCTGTCTTTGTCTTCAAAGACAGAGTTCTTACTCTATTCAGTGGGGCTATCACGGTTCTCAAAATGATCAAATCATACCATGTCATGTCGCGTCGCGTGTGACAGGGACAGTGCTATTACGTTGGTATAGCGGCGTGTCTGTTCGGCGCGCCATGACATGGTATGATTTCATCGTTTTGAGAACGGTAATAGGGGGGGCAGCCTTCAAAACATATTAGATGGACATTGGTATAAAAATGCGAAAGTTGACACATTCGTTGCTCTCTAACTAAATTCGTCCCTGTCGCTACACTATAAAATACTGCCATTTCCACACTGATGGCTAGACGCGGGAGGTGTCGACTCTAGCGCCTTCGTCACGCACCTACTTAGCCGGGGGGTTAATGCCCCCACCCCTTAGTACACCCCAGGAACCACCCAAGAAACCTACATTTTGAAACTTTCCTTTATTTGGAAAATGTTGCGGTTACTTCAACAGTTTGCCGAGTAAATAATCTAACGTCGTCGACTATTTTCCAAAGTTTAGTTTTCTTGTAATTGTTAGAGAAATTCTTGGTAGCAAGGAATACTTAGTAAAACTTGTTTTACATACGAGTACGTATTTGTTTGAAGGCAAAGCTAGGTAATATTTTTACGACGTAGTGGTGGGGTAAATAAAAATGAAATTAGTACGGTCGAAGACAAAGAAAGGTGTACAAGAGAGTTTTTAAGGTTGATATTTTTTCAAAAAGTACTTGACCGATTGTAAAAATTATTTTACTGTTAGATAGATAAAACTTAAAACTATGTAACTGTAAAATAATTATTAAAATCCGGAGAAAATCTGAACCTTATTGAAGCCCCGTATATACGTATCTCTGTCTTCGTGTGTACCTACACAATTATATAATGAAAAGCTTCCTACTTGGTCTACTAGATATTGTTCCTTTTACAGAAATACATGACGAATTGAATAAATCTCAAGAAGACCAGGGCCGTATTTAGAGCGAGACAAAGCAGGTGCCGACAGTGTATTTGGAGGGCATATTTTTACTTAATTAGTTTTACCTGTAAGAATTTGCCTAGTAAATATATCGGAAGCAATAATTAGGTCGTATTCTTAACATCGGTCTTAAGGAAACTATACCTAGATTGTCTCTCCCAAACAGCATATTTTAAATTGACTTCTCATATTTACAAATTCGATTAGCTGATTGATTTTAAAAGTCAGTTACGCTTTTAAGCACCATATTTTCGGCTTATCAATTGTTTGTTTTTCGTTATCGTTACCATGCAATTACTCCCTATTTGTATATTGTTTAAGAAACAGTAAAAATCAATAGTGGCGGAAATCAATTTTAATTTCAAACGTGTAAGCTTTAAAACCTGTGGTAAGTACTAGGGTCGACGCTGACCCAAACGGGCGTCAAGTGCGAAAGTTAAACATTGACACTGGCACTTTGGGCAAATCAAAACAGCACTCTACTCATATCACTCGATACTTTTGGAAAACAACAAAAGAGAAGGGTCGGGAGTAAATACTAACTGATTAGGAAACCCTTACCACGGTTTCACGAATTAGTTCATACTTAATAACAGGGTGGCAAGTGGGTGGCAGTGTGATCACTTGTTATGGAAACTGGATAAATAAAATATAAAATGCCATAAAACAAATTTTTCTCATTGAATTTTATATCGGATTTATATTTTATTAATGATACTGATAATCCAGTTTCAAGGTAAACGGTGATCACTGATCACACTGTCACCCTGTCCGATTTGGGTAAAAAATTAAAATCAAGTACAGTGCGCGAGGCGTAAGCTCAGGTTTGCATTTGTGTGAATGCACACAGATAGTGTAGAGTGATATTCGGCCTGAGGCGCGACGCGTCCAATACAAACGCAACAAAATACACCCTGCCGCGCACGCACCGCACTTCACCTCTTGTACCGCTATCACTCACACAAATGTAAACCTGAGCTTACGCCTCGCGCACTGTAATAATAAAAATCAAATTCCTAATTTATAATTTACCTAAAAACATTGCATATGTATACCTACTACATTATAGTGTACACTTAAGGTGACTTTAGTACAGTCGACAGCAGATCAATGGTAACACTTGCAGTACGATTTCAAGTCTTACGACGCAAATAATAAGAACTGTCAAAAGTAAAGTGTTACCATTGATCTGCTGACGACTGTACCTATCAGAAGTTTACATTGTATATCTGGGAGATCAAAGCGTAGGATAATTTTTAACGCTTTAAAAAGTAATACTTACCTTATTAAGTATAGTAATTCGATATGCCCCCCATAAGTATAGTAATTTTGTATGCCCCCTCTGGCGGACGGAACATAGTGAACTTCAAAATGTAAAAGACATTGCCAGATTTCAATGGAGCTTTGCCCCACCTACAATACTACGTGACCATTTAAGCTGTACCTATCATTTTGTTGGGGACTTATTACAGGTTTCATATTGCATAATCAGTATCATTTTCTACTACTCTCGCAACTCCTATAGAAGAATAACAAAAACAATGAATAATTCGCTTCGATTTCTTACTATTTTCTGAATTCTTAATTAAGCTGTTTTTTTCGACTCGCAACTTGTACATAACTTCAATTTAAACCAATAATTTTAATAAAAATCGGAGATACTTTTACATTTATTCGTTATCTTGTACAACTTGCTGTTGATGGTGGGGCAGAATCTGGCATTGTCATTTAACACCCTGTATATCTATGTCGCACAAATAAAGCATTATTGTATTGTACTATTGTAAAGTTCCAAAAAGTGAACGACCCATAGGATCTAGCTTATCTACGAAACAAAAAAGCGAAAACGGTTCGCGTTCCCGTGGTAGTGGCAACATGTCGCGATTCAACAATGCATTCGATCCCAGCTGATCCGCTGCAAATATTTGTATTTCGCCCCCGCTCCGTGGGAACACGCAGCACGGTATACTTACTTACATACAATACTACATTTGTACAGTCGAAAACACATTAACCTACAAAAAACCATTGTAATTTAGGCCTTAATACCGTCGCTTAAAGTGCTAGTACTTACACTTAAAGTTCCGTTTACTGTATGTTGGTCCTGTAGACTTCAACGGATGGAAAATATTATTATCTCCTCATTTAAACCGTGTTTAAAGTTTAACCCTAAGTATTTCGACCAATCAATCGTTCATTATCATCAAACTACACAAAACCATTGCAATCTAAGATGTATTCCCACACCGTAGAGTGTACGTTATTATACTTGTAAGCACACACTTGATGACTGTACGTAATACCCCATGAAGGAAAAAAATTCTCGCCATTCTATGTAGAGATTATATATGGCAGTTTTTATTTGTTCGTGACTTCCACTGAAAATTCAAGCAATGGAAAAACTAATCAGAGACGCTAAAATTTGTCATGCAAGAGAATCGAGCAGTGTCTGCTATGTAAATATTGCTTACTCCATGGCGTTCCTTGCTTCACGCGTGCGGCAAGGAGAGAATCGCCCCAGCAGTTTTAGGTTAGTGTTTTTTTATTTTATTTGGTATTGTTTCTTATTTCAGCTCATAGTTTGTTAGAGTCCTGTTTCGTCTCGCTTTTCGGATGATTGTTAAAAGTACAAACCAGTAAAAGTAGTAAAGTGCTTACGTAATAATAATAGTGATAATGATAATTAGTCTAAATGGATGTCTATCGTCTTTCCTACGCCTACGGGAAACAGACGAATAATATGGTATTTGACTCATTTTGTTTATTGCATCGATCAACTCTCCTATTCCTGCTGAAGAGAACTGTGAAATCAGTTTTGCGATATCTCAACTAATACCGAAGATATTAAGCGGTTAAGTCAAGTGGTGGGGGGGATGCTCCATTTCTTTTAGCATAACGGTCTTTAGTATGAAGTTTGTATGGCGCTACCTCAGTATGACGTCAGAACCACAATATGGCGTTTACTGTTTCTGTCTCTTTCTAACACAACTTTTCTAAAAGCCTCTAGTTACTTCATTTTGCATCTAATTTCAATTTTTGATTTCACAGTTGATCATGAATTTGTGTCTATTTTGTAATAGATTAGATTTTTTTTTCACGTCCGATGTAAGGATACCCTATATGTGTTACATGTGAAAAGCCTATCTAATAGACCACTAGAGTAGCGTTTACACTATTTACACTTCTATCCCCTTGTGTGCTGTTACATAGGTCGGTTACACCATGTTACAAGGGTCAAATGACAAATGGACAGCATTAGTAACACAATACTGTGATATACTATTGATTACTGCGGTTTTGTTACATTGTAAATAAGATTTTTTCTTTTTTCATTTAAGTGAAAAAATATTCAAACGTTATAAATGATAATTATATTTGTATTGAAATTGGTATCTAAGCGCACGGAGTGTGCAGTCTAAGGTCTTAAATCACAGGTTATAAATGTAAACTAAATGTCTAAAAATGCTGCCTCCCTTTCCTACACCACAGATATAACAAAGATGGCACTATTTTTTTTATAACTTAACTTAGTTATAAAAGTTAACTTAAAATTAGAAAACACACTACATAATCACCAATTCGCTACCATTGTTTAACTTGGACTTTAACTAGGATTACTTTTAGAAATTCACTGTTCCCTTCATAATGGTTATCTGACTAAACCTGTGTTGTTCTTCAATCAAAATGTAGGTACTATTTGTACACATTTTTACAGCAAAAACAAAGAAACAGCAATTATTTATATAAAAAAAGACTGCATAAAAACTATCCCCTTTTGATTAATTTTTTATACTCTATGACCCTCCCGTAATCAAGACGAATCTAACGATACCTCATACACCAAAATCCATCAAGCCGTTTAGGCTACAGGATGACAGGAAGGAATGGTCATAATACATACATAGACCCGAAAAACATTACCCTCCTGGGGCAGTCGGGTAAAAACAAAAAGGGGTCATGGTTATTCTATTGCCTATTGAAACTTTTGCGAATAGAATTTATAGCAGATAGTAAAATTGCTTCGTTTTCAATAAACTAAATACAACCTACATTTTAGAATTAATATTGCACCATTGATAAAATAATAACATTGAAATGTATTTGATTAGATTGAACTTGGACGATTCGTGAAAAGGGTTATCATTTCTCAATAACCAATGGTACTTACACTCAGTTTGCGAAGCTTCTGAGACTAATAAAGTCGGCGCCAGTCAACAACTGAGTTTAATAAACGAAAAAAACTTAACCCAAAGTTAGTGAAGTGCGTAAAAAGGATTAAAATTTACACTTCAACTACTTGTTAAGAAGAGAAGGCTTTTAGATAAAAAAAAATATCTATTATAGAAGACATTATTCTTGAGCTAATGGCGAAACAAGTTTTGGTACGAGCTTGTAAGCAAGAATCGATAGTTTTGAAGTAAAATGAATAAGGTGATACAAAACTGTCATGAGATTCCTTGACTGTAAGTTGGGAGGGTTTGTGTCAACATACTACGAGGTATCGGTAACAAATAACAATGGCTAATAACGCAATACCTTTGTATGCGCACTTGAGTTCCCCTATTCCGAAACCCACTCCGACCGCAACTGTCGATAATTAATCCATCGCAACCCTATCCAATCGAACCGGTAAGACGCAGATAGCCCGCTCACCCACTTATCGGCAAGATTTTATCACCCCTACTTAATAGGCAACAATTTGCAAGGGGCTCAGATCTGCAGGACGCCTCGATGCCTCCCAAAGGACATCACCTTTTGATCAATAACTGTATATAAATTACGGAGCATATGCCCTTTCCTGCTCAAGCAAGCGCACCGGTTCGCCGGCCTTTGTATCTCCGCCTATTTGTATTTATTTACCAAACAGCCCGTGCAAAACTTCCAGTTTGCGAAAGAAAGTTTCCCGAAAGAATTTCGCAAACTCACCTAAATAATTTCGATGAAAGTTTCCGATTCGATGGCAATATTGCGTCAGTTTCAAGGTGAATGTCGAAGAGTTCTGTACAGAAAATTAATTATAAAAATAATGACGCTGGTCGGTGGTTCAACAAACTTTTAATGCGCAATTTTTTCGGCGGCAGCTGTATTCGCGAGTGGGAAGACACGGCCACAATGCGCTACTTGAAATGAATTAGACGCTCGAGAGACGCCGGCTGCGGATTAGCCCTTCACAATTAAAACGGGTAGACAGCGCTTTTCGCAATCTTTGACGAATTAAAGCCTCAGAATACCCCCGGCGGCGAACCAGTCCTATTGTGCACTCAAGATGTTTTGATTCGTAAAAACGGCTGCAGAATAAGGCTGCGATTAGTGAAGGCTGGAGTGAGGATCAGAGCGATTTCATGCCTGTCGTCCGAGACGTGTTTATTTATGTTACTGATATACATCTCGACCTTTGATGTCTTATTATAAATACCTGTCTTATATTGTAATCATTAGCATTAAAATATCGTATTAGCATGGATATGACATAACCATTAATATAGCAATAACCGATATAAAGCAAGAAGATGAAAGGAATATCATGGCAATAACTTTATTAAACGCATTTGGCGACCGTTAAATAGTTGGAGATCTCATTATAATTGATAACACTCCGATTCCTAAACCAGTAAAACACTAATAAAGAAGCCGCCAACGAAGTGGATAGAGTCCAAACAACAGGTAGTCTGTAGTCAGAATGAAGTCGAATTAAATGTACTCGTAATAAGGTTATCGTAAATAACGATAAGTAGGTAATTTTTGGCCCATGAGCGGAACTAACTGTTTTATATAGTATTGCGTCAAATAATTGGTAAAACCAATAATTGGTTTTACTACATATCGAAATCAGACGTTCAATGGACAGAGGGACAGTAACATAGTAACTCCGGTTTGGTTAAGTTTTACAGCAATAGCTAATCATAGTTTCGTATCAGATTATAATCCCAATCAAGGCAAAAGATAGACCTAAAATGAAAGTAATTGATTACCCGAAAGAAATTTCAAAAATAAATATATGTACGAGTATATAGATCAGAAAGCCTAAAACAGCAGAACGTCCAAGCTAAGAATGCAGAATACATTAAACAAAAATCGTAATTACTCAAAATTAGATGGTTTTGGTCGAAAATGAAGGAAACCAAAGTTGAATTGCTCAGTGAGGCTCTAGCGGCAAGTAAGGGCTGTAAATAACAATGATTGCGGCCAATATAACCGCTCAGTCGGCGTCTGCGCCGCTTGATTCACGACCACGACCGGTGACGAGCGGATTGCCACGAAACTGTGGGTTTTATTTAATTTTTATTACCACGGACGGTTCATGGAATCTTTAATATCGGTTTCTACAACTTTGATTTTTACTAAATACCTAATTAACATTTTTATGCAAAAGATTTGGTCGTATCAATGAATACTTTCATCGTTAAATATTTTTAAACGAATACACATACTATTACCAGAATTAAAAGATTGATAATGAATTAATTTGCGAAACAATAGAAGTGTAATTACTATACCAGGTTTCTTTGTTCTAGGTTAGTAGACAAACATATCTGTTACAACGAACAAAATTAATCGTCGTTAACATCCCCAGATAGGCATCTGTATGAAAAATTGACGGGCGCTCAGAAATCGGCATGTCGGAACAAACGGCGCGGGGGCAAAAAACCAACATAAAAATAAATAAAACAAATAACCCGCGCCTATCTCCCAATCTTCCTACCTGTTACTTACTTACTATGCATGCATAGTATAGGTTGATATATTTTGCGACATAGCTTTTTAAACGGCGTAGATATGCATACAGTTTGGCAAAGAAGACAGTATCGCTTGTTGTAACGGCGTAGTAGGTAGGTAAGTATATGCATAGAGTTTGGCAAAGAATACAGTGTCGTTTGTTGTTTGTTTATTTACGCGTGAAGTGACTACCTAATTTGTAAATGCGAAATAACGAGAACAAAGTGACAAAGAGGTGAAGACTGCGTATCTATGAGACAGACATGAAAGGTGTGGAAGTGAACATAATACTGTAATTATTAATGATTTAGATTACTATGTTATATAGCCTCTAGGTTAAAAATTGAATGATGATTTAATAAAATCGGACGACACTCGAATATTCAAAAACATCGCGCCGTCGCCGGGCGCCGCCGCCGTGGCAAGTCAGCTGTTGTCCAAATTCTATGCATACCGCGCGGCGACCGTCGTTATTTCAATTACCCACGTCCCTCGTCAAAGACAAAAGAACTGACACGAAAAAAACAAAAAAGGAACAAACGCTCATCGAATTAAGAAAAAAAAACAATCGTCTTATCTATGATTGGATCGCGGTCGTGTAAATGCGCTCAAGTGTATTATGTTCCTTAAAGAGCCGACTTTCGTTTTCGGTAGCGTTTTTTGAAATTGAAACTGGACTGTGGGTTTTTGCAATGCCTCGGAATGAGTTTTCGGGTGGGTCTGTCTCATTTTTAAATGTAATTAAATAAATAAATTAGCAAACTCGACCCACTTTTAGTTCATAATGAAAGTAAGTAATGCATTCGTCGATTTAGATTAGTAATCAATGCTGAATTATAGGTCTGAATAGCCTTGATAGAGTCCAGTAATATAGCTAAGACGACCAAAAGTGGAACCTTGGGTTAGTCAATTCAATTATTTATATAATTAATTGTCGTTTGATTTAATGACTACGATGAGTCCTTTAAGGTTACACACTTTTTATATGAATAAGAAAATGATAATATAGCATGATATAGAAAAAAAGGACCGTTTGACAGTAAAAAGCTCCTTCAAGCATTGTTGAAAGGCATACGATAATCTATTGAAAACTACTAAACGGTGAGACGATGGGTGCCCAAAGTAAATAGCCATAATAACCGTATCCGACACAATGCCCCCCCGCTGCCCGGCGACAGGGGTCCTACCCACGAACCTCTTTTTAATTATAATATCACCCACATTATAAACTTTTTGTTGAAAACGGTCGACCGACTGCTACTTTTTGGCCCAAGTTTGGGTCGTTTTTTGCAGAATCGTAGTTTTGACATGAATAATATTGTTCGAAATTACATGCATTATCTGAGTGCATTATTGATAATTCGTATTTGAAAAACTTGCACCAAAAGTAGACTTGACAAAAGCTAAACATGATGCGTTTGGAATCAGTGATACTTTTAATCTAAAGGTAAGACTTTGCGTGAGATATAAATTAGATATGTCTACAGCTAAGCACTAGCCGTTTCAGCAAACCTTTAATTCTTATAGTAAACACTGACTCCAAAGCCTGTGTAACAATAAGAGAAGTCGGTACTCACGAATCCGTGTTTATCGCTGATGTTGTTGGTCAGTTTCAGCTTGTGGAAGGAGACGACCTTCTGCATCCACTGCTCGCCAGTCGACGGCGAGTCGGGGTGGATGTACATGCGCTTGGGCATCTCGGGGTCCGCTTTGCCAGCGACCATCCACCGGCTCCGGAAACAAAGGTACATGATGCAGACCATAGAACAAGAAACTTTTTATTGTGTGTTAGTTATTGCGATAATGAAAATCAATTAACAGAATCAGTAATATTAAAGGCAGTTTATCCAAATTGAAATAAGGAAAGTGACTCGCTTAAAAAGGGTCAGTTAGTAATGATCATAAATGCATGAATTCGTAGTTAATACGTAGCAAGCAAATAGAGATCGAGTTGATAGATATGCACTTCTTGAACTTGACATTGTTGATGCCAACTAAACAATAAGTAGGTACCTTAGCATAAAATACAAGGGCTTGTTAATTGCTTCAAAAATAATTTCAAATAACACGACGACAAGACAGGTGAACGCATAAATTAATAATTAATATAAATATGATCAACTTTATACTTCATTTATAGTTATGCATTCATTCTCCACTCAGAAGATTATTAAAGCGTAGAAATATTGCTATAATGATGCTATATAAAAAAGCGTTAGCGAGACTACATGCATTATAACTGCACTATCTATTACACAAGCCGTTCAACAAGTAATTAATTAGATGAAAACACATGCTCTTAAGTCATGGCGATAAACAAGCGTTTCAACACATAATGCTACAATCAACAATGCATAAAAACACAATGTGAATGAAAAGAGATCTGCGTTCAGCGGAACAAAAATTGAAAATACCAAGATAAAATACGTCGGGAAAATTAAATTGTAAATGTAGTTACTAAGAATAGCAAAGGAATAAGGTGCAAAATGAGAGTTTGTTATTCGACCGACGAATTTGATTCTTGGCAGGAAATCTAGCTCGTTAAGGGAACATGTGATTTTTGGAACTCCGAAACGTTCCCTACAATACCGATGCCTCGGGCTAACGAAGGAAATAATAGGCTTAGGAAACCGCGCAGATCCCCTATCAACCCCACAATCTAGAGACATACGCATGCTTCTTGCCTTCAGTTTCGTTGCGAATTACATTAAAATAAGACCAACTAAGTTCGTTTGAGCTAAGCCGTCATTGTCACTACAATTCTTATTTTAATTTAATTCCTCCAATTCTTTATTTATACCTGTTGTGGAATTTGTATCTGCAATCGTCGGCAGCTACGATGTCCATTAGCAAAATGTACTTTGCTTTTTTATCAAGACCAGAAACGCGAACTTTGTAGGCAGGAAACATACGTCTGCAAGCAATACGAGAGAAAAACATGGGTTGGGCGAGTCTTTGCGACAACGATTTGACATCACGTCGATTGTAAGACATGCCGCTGAACTAGTTTCACTTTTTACATCCATTTACTCCCGAGGAGCTTTAGCTTGTGATCTTTTGCCGCGCAAATTAAATTTTACTGGACACCCGATCTAGTGGACTAGACAATGGAACACAAAGCGCAGTTTGATACCCTATATTTGGCGGTTACACGAAACGAAGTTATGTAAGGTCTAATCAGCAGTGCGGCGAATCCGGCGAGGTGTTACAAAGTATTTGCGACAAGCAAAAAGGCCGTGTTTCCGCCACAGACGACCAAAAATGGCGAGGTGCGCGTCCATTGTGCGGTTTTGCGCAGTCGCGAACATCGTGATGCACGTGATCAAATGCAGTACGTACACGAAAACATCAACCACCAAAACACTGCTACAATACGCCGACAGACTGTAAACGAGACGCATCTCGATTAAATTCGATTTTAGAAATCATTGATCGATTAATTGGTAAATAATTTGTGTTTAAACGAAAGATTTGTAATAATTAATTACCATATTAACGGCGCTAGGCGGCCGGGGCCTTTGTCGGTGTCTATATCGGTTTACGGCTGAGTCACAGTCGCATTTTCGACCGGAATTCTCGAGTCGTATTAATTAACGGATATTAAATCGAAGTTTATCGGCCGCATCTCGATGTTGCCAAACCTGCGTGTCGGCCGTTTTGATATTGGACGTCGATCGGCCGAACATAAAGAGGAACGTACCTTATCGCGGCTTGTCATCGGGAATTAAACAATGTACACGATCAAATACGATGATTATCGATCTCGGACTCGTATCGGATGCGCCTCCGAGGGATGCACGAAGTGACATCCAACACAGATTACTCGTACACTATTTTTTGTCGAGATCTCCCAACGAGATTGCCCGGGGTTTAGTCCCAATTTAGGTTAATTTGGTGGAACTACGAGTCGCGCCGGTATTTCTCACCTCTGGTGTCGAGTCCGCTTTTTACATTACCGCTTCGTCGTTTGAGACAAAGATATTTTAATGATATTACCATCGGATGCGAGTTGAATCCTTAATCGTCGGACGATTCCGCGCGGTGCTCACTTGTCTTACAAAATGTCGTTGCCCTTAAATTAAGCGTGCATCGTACAAATTGTTTAGACGCAATCGAGAACGAATCGAAACTCGTGAGTGGGAAGTAGTGCATTGCGTGGGTTGAATCACAAGCTAAATGAAAACAAGCGTGTAACGGGACGTTAATGACATGGGCATCCAATCAACGGTGACATCTATAGAACCGACAATTTGGGATTGCTAGGATACCAAATTCTTGGTTCGGTTACATCGATGGGTCAGTGGGTGAAAATAGAGATGGTAGTGTGTTCCGGCAGGCAATGGTGAATGTGCTACCTGTTGTGGAACTTATATCGGTAGTCGTCTGCGGCGACGATGTCCAGCAGGAGGATGTATTTGGCCTTCGCATCCAAACCGGAGACGCGAAACTTCATTTGTGGGAACATTTGTCTGGAAATTGGAATTTAATTATGACTTTTGGGAAACAGTCACAAGGAAATTTCAAGATATCGTTAACATTCATAAGTTATTCTTCTTCTTCTTTTATTTCCAGCGTCATAAGTCATAATTAATTATCTTGGAATCTTCCTTGTGGTGGTGAAATTTCAACACATACCTCATGTGCATCGAGATAAATACTCAGTCTCATTTGTTAATAACGCTATAAATGAGCCAAACTGTGAACCATTTATAACGTTATATGAAACAATTCAATTAAAACACAACAAACATATAGGGTTACTAATGAAAACAAATTAGCTTTTACTATTGAATTAATACGTGACACTCCGATGCACACTGATTGTAAGACTAGTTTCCCTTTTAGATTACAACAATAGGATAACTGAAAAAGTATATATAATATAAGTTATAAAATAATCACTGTCGTTCGTTGCTCGTTACAATAATAACCTGAACCAAAGTTACGCATGTCATTATTGTCAATTTGTGTTGTATCATTTGTTAGTCGGAAATTGGGGAAACTTTTCCTTTCCTGCCTCCCCAAATTGTTTTACCCAAACTTTAGTATGCAGACTTTACGAACTTATAGTAGTTTAAGTACCTGGTTATTTACCTAATACTCCTTGTAGTTGCGGATTCTACTTCAGCGCGTCGCAATGCAAATATTATAAATTCTATGGATTTAACTAACCTAATCTATCATTTCTTGTATTATTATGTCTTAGGTTATCTGCTTCATCAATTTATAGTCAGTTTTTGAAAATTTTAGCCAGGTTAAAATGAAGACATTGTTTTCAACTTACTTCAGATTTCAAGCCGATATTTTGGTAATGAGGAAACCGGCGGTACGAATGAACAAAATCGTCATTCTTTGCGTTCTAGTGTCGCCGCTTATTAAATGTCATAAATATCACTAAAGCAATGTATGACAATTATGTTTATTCGTGACTCGTCAAACCTGTTGCATTCTAATAATGAGGCTAAATTCAGAGATCGCTGACTCCGCTGATCTAAAGATGAGTATCCACATGATTCTTTTGTGTAATAAAGTTTCTCGATGTAACTCTAACACTCATTACACTGTAATTTATAGTGTGTACGTGACACACCCGAGCGATTTGCCGTCTTTGCCGACACACTGATGGATGTTGTGTATGTGTTGCGGTGTGCGATGAATACAAAGTCGTCGATTTATACAACTGTGATGTGAGTTAACTGTGGTGTATGTTGCCAGTTTATCCTCGTGATGGTTTCTATTAACTAAAGCGGTAGGCAGAGACGATGGAATTCCATCTGCTGTGATCCTGGCACACAACCTTTGCTACGTCTATATTCATCGATATTTTTATGAATGTTAGTCGGTTTGAAGTAGACCGCAATTGACACGTTTTTAAAACATAGCCAATTTTATCGATGTACGTATGTCCTCGGTCTGCCTCTGCCGACCGTTCCACCAACATTCGTCATATTTCAGTTACTCTTCTTTCATTTATTCGCTTTAAGCCTTACACACACGCGCGGCCAGTTGCACCGCATGTCCCGCCCCCTTTTCTACCGTAGTTAACGTCCAGTAGGTAACGATCTTAGGCCTAGGCCGCAGATCACTACCGAAAACTAGCAGGGCCGCGGGCCGCGCACAGTCCGCGTGTGAGGCTTTAGATGTCTAAACCACAGATTAACATACTCTACAATGATACGTATACTGTATTAACAAAACGACGAATTTTAATAACGAAAAGTTTACTGTTTTATTCTACCCATTAGGTAGCTAAATTTATGACGTCCCAAACTAAATGGGGGGCAATAAAATTAGATTTATTCCTGTCTCATTGGTAACTTTTATTTTTGTTTTATGGTCTTGAATTAGTGAAGGTTGATTTTCGAGTTATAATGTAACCTACCACATAGTCACACCAGAACTAAAACAACATTCGCACGTTGTAAATAATGGTTGTAAACTGTTTCGATATAGGCAAAACTGGTTAGATTTTGTTTGTTTTATTAAACGCTTGCTTTGCTAATAATAATGAAACGTAAAGGGATAGTTACCTAGTTGCGAGTATTTTAACGTAATGGCTCATTGTGTTGTTTTAATTATAAATCTAGCCCTTACATAGATAGGTAACAAAAGATTAATAGTTAAGTATTACGGAAAAAAAATTATATTTTTTGTAAATAGTAATTTAGTAGATACCACGAGTATGTTATTAATCTACTCGTATTTAGGGAGGTAGGTATGGTTTTAAAAATTAAGACGTGTAGTTTGATAAACAATTTTAAGACTTATACGATTAAGACCTGTTACTCTACTAATAAATAGAAACGGTTCAAAAACTAAGAACACAAGAAAATATAAACACCAATAAAGATTTAAATTAATTTTGATAGGTAATTTTTATTCTGAAAGAATCTCTCGACAGCGATCTAATGACACAGACAATCAGATAGAACACGTCAATCTTGTTTTTATAGATATTTAAAAATAATCAGCCAGTGTTAAATATCCAACAAAGAGGAGCTAAGTAAAGAGATTCTTTGAAATGCGAACTTTAGTAAGTAACGACATTAACTTGGTGACCATTTCATACCTACATAGGCGGCACCCTAAACCATAATAAAATGTTCATTGCCTCTATATTATTACTGACATTACATGTCGTTATCTCATCATATACAAACATTGCTTGACAATATTATGAATACCCCTTTTACATATTATAAGACACTCTTTGTTTCAAACTGGACATTTTATCATTCAGCGCAGAATTATAATTATAACTTCAATTAATTATAATTTAAACTTGATAAACAACAACCAGTGTCTGTATTAATTAATTACTGAATGATTGATGAGTCTTATCAGGATTCATTGCGATTTGTTAAGGAGAAAATACAAGTTTAGCCTTAAACCCTTAAGGCTAAACTTGTATTTTCTCCTTAACAAATAGCATAGGACCCTGCAAAAAATATTTCCTAACATATGTTCAGAATCTGATTGATAATGACAATTAATTTAATAGAGATTGTGAACTAAGAATAAAAAATGTAGTTTCCAGAAGAAAAAAACTTAACTACTTAGGTAAACTGAACGGTCCACGACAGTTAGTCCCGAGATGATAATCCTGTGAGCCGTAGAGCGCTGTAGCTAATGTATTCACGTAGGTATTACTTACTACAGGGAGGGAACTTGTTACAGCGACGAATTTTTGCAATAGGTCAAAACCAATTTGACCTATTGCAAAATTTATTTCACTGTTAGATAGATAACAGTTAAAACTATGTGCTGTAAAAGAATTATTAAATTTGGTCCAGTAGTTTTGAGAAAATCTCAACCTTATTGAGGCCCCCTGTATACTTTTCTCTGTCTTCGTGACACCTCATAAGGTTGCAATTTTCGCAAAAACTACTGGACAGAACTTAATAATTATTTTACCGATACTTAGTTTTAACTTTCATCTGTCTATCAGTGAAATAATTCTTGCAATAGGTCAAGTAGTTCTTGAGATAATCTCAACCTTAAAAACTCTCCTGTGCACTTTTTGTGTTAGACCGTACAAGTCTTCACATGAACTGCGACGAGACGAATTCATAAACGCGATTTAAAGTTACGCCACCGTTCAGGCCCCCTGTCCCTTTCTATCTTAACCTTTTTTAACGAAGTGTGAAAGGGATAGCAACACGATTTAATGGAAGTGAGGTTTAACTAGCTTTATGAATAACAGCACTAGAGTGCAACTTCTGGATCTAGCATCTATAGTATTTTATAGCCCTCCGAAGTGCACAACATATTTCTTGACAGCTGCAATATATGTTATTTATAAGTAAATGATTTACCAATTTACAAGTTCACTCCACAGCACATTAAATGTAATGTCCTCAGACATTTTATGTCACGGTAATACGGCGTAATTTGCAATGGCTTTGAGTAGCTGGATGTGACTGTACAACACACAAAATTGCTACTGTCCGTGAACGGAAAATTAATATTTTTAAATTTTAAATAACCCCATATTATTATTGATTTTTGTTAAGTACATATAATTATTTGCGTTAAACTTGTTTTTGACCGATTATAATGAATAATGATCGACTGGGAATGCATAATGTAAAAGTAGATAGGCACTATATTTTAATAACAAATTGGTTTCTATAACAGACGAAGTTATTTATCTCATTAATTATATTTTCACACAATGTAGTAGAGGTAAGGGAACTGTACCAATAACCGTCACTTTTTGAACTTTTCACTTTTGATTTTGTAGCCACGGCCGTAGTATAAGACCCACAGGGAATGAAATGGTGCAAAGATATAAACAATTTATTTATATTTTATTTAATTAAATAATGTTTATTTAATTTTAAGATTAAATAAGGTATTTTTAGACTTATATGAAATAATACCCCTTTGCCCGGTATCCGGCATGTCCTTGTACAGATATCCGACATACCCATGTCCCAATAGCCGTCATATATATGTATATAGTTTTTGTGTAGGTAATGTATGACGTATATATATGATTGATCAAAGTGTTATAGTGTAAATAGAACACCTGATTGGACAAGCTTTATGTTTTCGACATTTCGACCTTTCTCAAATATATAAACCAAAATAGTCAAAATATTCATTGTTGCTGTTCCAGCCAGTATATATAATTCAGGTCATTATGCCTATAATTACTAATGCACCCAAAGAAGTTTTAAAAATCCCAAAAATGTTTTTTTTTCTCTACCCTCAAAAAGTGAACAGTGTTATAATTTGTATATTGTATTAAATTAATTAAATAATTAGTTTATGTGTCTAAATTACGCCAAAAACACGTTATTTAGTGAAATTGTGCATTGTAATAGTGGACAAGTGTTCACAAAAACTCCGACATTACATAGTGTAAAATCCAATTGCCTTTTTTTACGAAAAATTAACGACTTTTTGTGGCAAACTTGTTTCCAAAATGAAGTGCTTCCAGTGCGAGAATGATCATAGCGATGAAAATTTGATACAGTGCTATGGTTGTAAACGGAACGTATGTCTTAGTTGCAGCAACCTAACAGGCAGCGAGGCTCGTGTCATGGGGTTGAAATCCAAACGCACCCTCATATTTCTATGTTCGCCTTGCCGCGAGGCCTTATTTCAAGTGCCTAAACTGATCCAAGCATATGATTGTGTACGTGAGGAATTGGACGACGGATTTCTGCACCAGTGACTCATGCAGTTTCTACTGCTACTCCGGCCACTTCCTTAGACACTAACAATATATCGGAGGAGATGGTGGAGCGTGATCGCAGAGCAAATAACGTGATCCTTGTTGGTCTCCCTGTAATGGATACGGGTGACACAGCTATTCAAGGGCCCACTGATGAGGCCACTGTCAGAAGGATCCTGGTGGAGATTACGAGTGAACAGATATCTTCTGACAAACTGGTGAAAGTGTTGCGACTTTTTAAACGAGACAACTGTAAACCGCGCCACATGAAAGTGATCCTCAAGTCTCGGCATGATGCAGTGAAGGTCCTTAAAAACAAGAATAGAGCCATGGAGGTAAGAGTGTATGATGACAATACACCGATGCAGCGGGACGAGCTAAAGGAGCTGAGGCAACGTCTCCAGCTACGTACCGAGAGTGGTGAGTTAGATCTCACTATTAAGTATGTCAGGGGTGTGCCGAAGATAATCAAACAAAAAAACTATTTGACCCCAACAACCCCTACACTGACCTTACCTTCCTATACACCAACTTATGCTCGCTGTCATTAAAATTCGACCTATTTCATTTATATGTAAACACCAACAAGCCATCCATTATAATTGTCACGGAGACCTGGCTGAACAGCAGGGACAGAAACAGCACATTTGCCATACCTGATTATACTATATTTAGACAAGACCGGAAACATCGACCTAAGTCGCAGGGTGGCAAAAAGGTGTGTTGCCATATATGTCAGAGACCGTGTCAACGGTATACCCATTATTGCAAGAACTCATAAGAAGTATGACTGTATGTGATCTTACGGAAGCCTTGTTTTTGGATATTCAATATGACTCTCACCATTTCCTTGTTGTTGGGGTCTATCGACCCGATGATAGGGAACCAGATATATGGAAACGACGTGACTCTAAATTATTGGCCAAGCTGCTTCAGCGAACAATGTGATAGTTATCGCTGGTGACTTCAACTACTCCGACATCCTTAAGACATCGAACAGGACCTCAAGGGACCCTAGGAACTGTTTAAGAACATGTTTCTCAACAGTAATCTTCATCAATTGGTCTCCCAGCCGACACGTTTCCGCACAGGCAACACTCCATCCTTGCTCGATCTGATCATGACAAACGATGAAAACTTAATCACTGGAATATGTTATAAACCACCTATAGGAAAGATTGATCATTGCGTACTAGAGTTCAGCATCCAATTTCTGATACAAAGAGTCCACAGTCAGCCCAAACTTAAAAGATATTACCATTACATTGACTTTGACAACTATATGGAGGAACTGGAGAAGGACCTCGAAATCTTGGAATCTACTACTGACGTAGAGCGTTTTTGGAGACAGCTAAAAACCATAGTGGATACAAACACAGACAGACACGCTCCGCTTAAAAAAGTGAAGAAGAAGGAAGGTAATAAACCCTGAATCAATGACAATATATTGAAACTTGTATCTGAGAAGAGAATACTTTGGGATGTTTATATTGGCACAAAGGATGACGAGGACTACCAGCGCTATAGAACCGCCAGCAATCATTGTGTGGCAGAAAGCAGAAGGAGCAGAAGACTGTGTGAAGCAAAACTACTGGATAACGGACAAAAACCCTTCTATTCCCATCTGCGAAGGTGCATGTCATCCAAAGTGAGCATTCCACCTGCAATGAGGAACCATAATGGCGACCTAGTTACAGACCCCACCGACATAGCGGAAACCTTCGCGCAGGAGTTTCAGAAAGCCTATTGTCGTGAACCAGATGTGACCATATGCTAACAAGTGACTACATTAGCCCGTGTGGAGCACTCGATCTCTGACATAAACTTTACACCCAAAGATGTTGAGAAAGTTTTAAAAGGACTCGACACAGGCTCTGCTCCTGGACCTCACAACATTCCCAGCATTATTCTAAAAAACTGCAGCCAAATACTTGTTCCTGTTCTCACTGAGCTTATGAGGGTGTCTTTTGAGGTCGGACATGTCCCACTTGTGACAGGAAACATGCTGTAGTTACACCTGTGTACAAATCCGGTGATAAAACAGACCCTGTCAAGTTTAGGCCAATTAGCTTGACAAGTATTGTGGGTGAGGTGATGGAGAGACTAATATGCAATAAACTTAAGAAACAGAGAAAATGTTATATCCAGCAGAATGGCTTTGTCGAGAAGGGATCCACAATAACGAACTTACTGTCATGTGTGCACCCGTGGACTATGGACGTGGACCGTGGCAACCCGGTTGACGTTATTTACCTCGATTTTGATTTTGCTTTCGACAAAGTCCCGCATCAGCGCCTGCTTATAAAATTGGAGCATTTTGGCATTCGAGGTCGGCCTTTAGACTGGGTAAAGAGTTACCTGTTGGGAAGAACCTTCCAGGCCAGGATCGGTTACTCCTTGTCCCAGAAGAGGGACGTCCTGAGTGGAGTTCCCTAAGGATCTGTTTTAGCCCCCACACTTTTTGGAATTTTCATCACGGACCTCATTGCGCTGATAGACTCACAATCTGCATTTTTTTTGACGATGTGGAATTCTTTGGCAACCCATTCTTAGTGTCTGGACAACTACAGAGCGATCTAAACAAGCTCCAGGAATGGACGAAGCAGTGGCTAGTCAAGCTGAACATATCGAAATGTGCTGTGTTGCATCTAGGTAGTAGAAATCCTGGCGTGGTATACACCATTGATGACACTGATATAAATACTGTGGAATCCCAAAAGGACCTTGGAGTTGTGGTTTCAAAAAATCTAAAATGGGGTGAACACATTAATGGCATTGTCAAGAAGGCTAATTCATTTATGTATGTTATAAGGAGATCCTTTCAATCCGAGGTTCTTGTCAAAATCTACAAAACATACATTAGGCCTCTTCTGGAATATGGATTTCAAATATGGAACCCATATTTTATAAAGGACATCCGATCTACCTACTACCTACTTGAGAGCGTGCAAAGAAAGGCAAAAAAGATTCCATATATTAAACTGCCCAAAAAATCCTATGAAGAAAGGCTTAAAATCCTAGGTATTCAAACCCTGGCAGAACGTCGACTCAGAGGTGATCTAATTGAGACATATAAAATTCTCACGTACAAATATAACCTCCCAGATCTCCACCGTTTCTTTGAGACTAAAGACATACGTCCATTGCGAGGACACCATATGAAAATCTACCGCACTATCGCCAATATCAAAATCGCTCATCACTTCTTAAGTAACAGAGATGTCCCAGCATGCTGAGTTGGGACCTTTTTGGCGCTGCAGTACTACTTGTGCTACCTACTATTTTAACTCATGAATGTAACTAAATTTAGTTTCTCTTTTTAAATATTATATTGTAATTGTATGCATAGGTGTGCTGTTTGTCAAATAAACGATTATTCTATTCTATTCTTCACGGAACAAACTGTCTGATGATGTAGTATCTGCACCATCAGTGAACTCTTTTAAAAATCGCCTCGACATGTGGTTAAAATCAAACATTATATAAATAAGCTATATGTGTAGAATCATATGAACATTAGACAACATAGCGTCGGCTTACTGCAAGAAATCATTAACTAACATTTTCTAAATTTAAGAAAAACAGATATTAAGATTTGAAATTTGATTGATCACAGCATTGTAATGAAGAATGTTCTCTGAGAAATAAAAACACAATCTTATTATAGTGAAGTTATATTATTATAATACGATAAAAAATTAAAATTTAACGCGTCCTTTTTTTAAAAAAAAGCCGAAATAAAAGATAATGACTTCTGCACATCATAATGGAATTAAGAGATGGAGATAATGATGATCTGAAATAACATTTTGTTACTATAATTACTAGTTTTCAGGAAAATTCTAATTAAAAAGTGTATCAGTCACATTACGTTTTAAATAAGGACAGTCATTATCGATTTTAAAACAAAAAATTTAGATAAAAAAAATAATCAGCAGTTAGAAAGGAATATAACTTAAAAAAGGAATGGTTTCTTAACCTACATACATTCCTATAAATCAGTCGTATATTTCTATATAGGTAATTATGTAAAAAAATTCACAATGTTCCGTAGATGTTTAATTTTCTACGTACAATGGCACATAATAATCAGTCATATTTTGTTTTCTTATCCTCTAAACCAGGGCTTCCCAAACTGTGCGTCGCGACGCCCTGGGGCGCCGCGGCACTATCCCTGGGGCGTCGCGAGGCGATCTACATAGATTTTCTGTCTGCATCAACGGCCATTTCCAAACTTGAGCCCCGTTTTGAGAAGCTGTGCTCAGAAAAGCAAACACATCTGCCAGCAAAGTAAAATATTTCTTTTCATTCTCATTCTTATGCTTTTTTTTCCTTTTCTAATGAAAATTTCAGAGTTACAACTTTGGTAGGTTCTTTTTAGACAAGAGGGCGGGGCGTCGTAAAAAAAATGACAAATTCCCAAGGGCGTCACAGTAAAAATAAGTTTGGGAAGCCCTGCTCTAAACAATCAATGGCACATAATCATTATTTTCAGCCAATGTATTGGTTCCCCATCACTATTGAGTGAACGGTTTTTTATCAACTTCGTTTTTAAATCTTTCAGGTCCAATATGTCAAAATACTCCATTATGATGGGTTCGTACTGTTTCTTCTGTACTGGATTTGACTTTTTGGTTTTCCTGTTTGATCTAGCTTGTCGCACAATATTGCAGTAGTCGGCCATTGAGAAAACGGGAAAATTTACTAGTTGATATTCAATTGCACTGTGCATACTGTCCACCTCCATATGAGAATGACCAGATTTTAGTGTAGTGGTTAATTGAAATAATAGTGAGTTTTGGCAAAATATTTTCACTCAAAAGTGAAATTACGAAATTAATTTTATCACTTAAAGTAAGTCTGCTCACTGTCCAAAATCGACAATTAGTTTTAAGCGACTTCGCCAAAAAAGTTAAATAGCTATAATGATTTTGGTGTAACACGACATTCCAAAAATAGAGTTAATGATTTCTTAACATGCGATAACTACAGAACCAGACTAGCTAGGAAAATAATGATTTCTGATTCTTGTAGAGCTCGTCGAGCTGAGTACAATGGTGTATCAAGTGCAGTTAATGACTTTTTGCAATTAATGACTTCTTGCAGTAAGCCGACGAATTTAGACTGAACTTACCAACACTGTGATATAGACACACCAGCATTGTGCTGCCTGTCTATCAAATGAATAATAAAATGCACAAAAACGTCCTAAACCGTAAGAAAACACATCGTAATGTTTGGGACGTTTTTTGTGCATTTAGGGATGTTTTGTGTTTTGGGAAGTTAAAAAATATTATTTTACTGGTACTGGTGTGGAAAGTAACCAATATCTCTATAGTTATCTATATATCATATAGATGACGGCTACTGGTACATTTTGCTGTTTGGTTGAACCAATAGCCGTCAACGAATTTAAAATGTTATTATTTAATTAATTAAATCAAATAGGCATCAAATCAAATTACAGAATGATATTAATATTAATAAAGTTTCATTTTAAACATCAACACTTACAAATAAGTAAATACATGAGCCAGCGTTGAAAAAAAACCGTAGTCAGTAAAAACAGCAGTTTAGTAATCGAACTTCGTAACTTTTTTACAAAAACGTGAACACAAACTATAAAGTGATATTATATTATGTTATTTGATGTTTTACTGTATTTTTGCCAGTTAATTAGCAGCAAAACAGTATTTATTTTCATAATATTGCAGAGAAAACGATATAAACTACCATTTTCGTGAGATATAGGTAATTTAAGTTGACTTGACGGGCATACGTACATTGACGGCTATATGTACACTTACCCTACCTATGTTCTAAATTAAATGTTACGATATGATTTTGTTATTTACCTAAAAATTATACCAAAAAGAAAACGTGAGACTATATTGTAATGAAATGAGTTTATGCCTTATACAGCCTACTTTTATTAAAAACTTATGATTAGTATTAGTGTAGAGTTAATCAATATCTGATTGCGCTATCAGTAGTGGTGTTATGTAGTACATACTTACATTAAAAATATTCAAAATACTTAAAGCTTCGTATGCGCGGATTTACAGTTTTTCTATGAAGGCTACGGCACTAACTACTTAAATTAAACGTCTGAAAAAAATGTACTTACAGCAATCTTGGGGTGTATATTTAGGGACTGATGAATACCGATACACGATTGGACAAACTTCGCTCGATAGAAAAAATCGCAAACATACGCCTTCCATGGCTTTTAAAATGAAAATTATATCTAAACCGAAATAGTTAGTCATACAAAATATATATCAAAATGTAGGGTACTATAAATACGAGAGCTTGTTTTTAAAAAAAATCGGATGTTTGTTGGCGTATTTTTATTTCCCTGCCAAAATTCATCCAAAATTCATAAAAACACGAATATTGAGGCACTGCGCTGTGCTCTTCACTCCGCCGCTGCGGATCTTCTATCTCACTCTTGCATTTGACAACCATATAGCGCCTTAAGTACTAATAACCTTTACGTTACTGCTGTAATAACCTATTAACTACGTCAAAAAACTCAACTTAATAAAAGGCTGACACCGTCTCTATACCATTACTCCCCGTTAATTAACGGTTAACATCGACTTAATTGGGGGGTCAATGCGAAAATTCGCCTTTAAAAGTGCTACTATGTGAGGGTGATGGGGAGGGGGGGCTGAATGTAGGCAGGGGGTAGGGTTGCCACCTTTTTTGAAGAAAAATAGTATTTATCTTTCAAAAATGGCAAATACATAGTACTTTTGGGTAATACAGGATAAAAATACTTAGTACACAGTTCATCAACGATCATTTACACACACTTTGCACAAATTTAGTTTTCCTTATTATGCGCTACAAATGAAAAAGCGCGATGGTTAATTATTAGCGATGAAAATATAGTATTTTTTGTACTATGTTATTTTTCTACAATAATTAATAATATACAGGATGTAACGGAAAGGGAAGGAATCCAAAAGGGGGCTTGTTCTGTAACGAACGGAACAACATTTATTCTAAGACTTAGATTTTTTTTTTATTTGTCACACATTTTGTACCAATCAGCTGATCGATTTGTATGAGATGAGACACTAATTTATTTTAATTTTTTATTCCAAAAGTCGTATAACAAAAGTTGTTCAGTTATCGATACTGAACACCCTCCCTTCGGCTTAACCCTTTCGGTTACTTCGTGTATAATATAGTACGGGTGGCAACCCTAGGGAGGGGGGCCCATCTACCAACACGTTGACGCATTCTTGCGGCTTCACCCGAGAGCGGGCCGGCTGCACCGCGCAAGGGCTTAGGTTACAAAAATAGCATAGATACAAGGTCACTAAAATTGCATTAAAAAAAACGGTCAAGTGCGAGTCGGACTCGCGCACTGAGGGTTCCGTGCAACGCAACTTAACCCCGTAACTTTGCTCTAACGAAAAGGTAAACTAGATTTAGGGACCAACTTTGCAATTCGTAAAATTCGCTATTTGAGATAATTTGAATTTAAAATACAAAATACAAAAAATTTATTTTGGAAAACTAGAAACTTAGTACAGCGCAGTAACAACTTATTTGGACTTAAGTATTTATTACACAAAGAAAGGCTGAAAACTGTGCAGATGGAATTCTAGTATCCGCTATATTTACCATCACCAGTCTAATTTTACAGAGTTAAATTGCTGCTAGCTTATGCTCTGCGATGTGGCTGGTTTTGTTATAGTATAATAATATATAATATAGTTCTTGTATTTCTACCTCTACCTCTTTCACTTTACTATTTTTAAATTCCATCAACAGTTGGTTGCCTGGAAGAAATCGCTTTTAGCGATAAGGCCGCCAAAATTGTACATATTGTTTTGTATTTCTGTATTGTAATTGTTTGTGTCTTTTATGTACTATAAAGTGTATTTGAATTGAATAATACCATTATGCTGTTTTATTACCGTTATACTTGTCGTTATGCGATTTTGTCGTATGATTTTGTCACTGTGCGATCTCGTTTTGTAGACCTTGTCATATCATCTCATCTCAACATTTAGATACAATAAATCGATCTAATGTTAAAATAAAGGTCAAAAAGAAGTAGAATTCTGTCACTGATCTTAACCTGCAGTTAGTCGCTAATCCGAAGTTAAGTTTAGTCCCCACTGTGAGTTCAGGCGCCAGTCATCGACACGGCTCGCCTTTCGAATCAGCCAACACCGCATCACTCTAGTCTACACCTACCCTTACTAAACACCTATAGATAGAGTCTCAGAGATTATGACTGGACAACTAGATTTGAGCTCAATGTTTTTAGGGTTCCTTGCCTCAAAAGGAAAAAAGGAATCCTTTTAGAATCACTTTGTTGTCTGTCTGTCAAGACCTATATCTCAGAAAGGCGTGGCCGGATCAAGTTGAAATGTATACCAAATACTCAGGTCTCCAACCTCATGCAGCATAAACGTGATTTAAAGTTACGCCACCGTTTAGATTTCCTGTCCCTTTCTATCTTAACCTTTTTGAACGAAGTGTGAAAGGGATAGCAACACGATATAAGGGAAGTGAGGTTTAACTAGGCTTATGAATAACAGCAAAGGTCTATAATTCTGTAGTCGCAATAAAGTTTGATTACTGCAGGTGTGATATTAAAACAACTCAACGTCAAACATTACAAGTGGAACTGGCATGCGCTGAAAGAACAATAAAAGCGAGCTGTTTGAACAATCGTTAAACAAACGGCACATAATCACTGGCTCGCTGTCAGCGGAGATAATTATCGTGTAATTAGTGACTGGCCACTTGCATAAACTCGACGTAAGTGCGCCCAGCAAACTGTTAACCGTTCGAACAGTCTTATAGTCATAAACTATAAGTATGAATACATTGATCTTAAAAATATATTGGTTATGTCCGAAATTGGAAAAAGATATACGTCTTGGCGTTTCTCTGGTGGATAGTACAGCTAACAACAGATCAAGTGTAACGCTTTGTACAATGGACCGTTCTTATTTTCTGCGTCGTAAGATTTTAAATCGTACTGTAAATGTTACCATTGATCTGTTGTTGTCCGTACCTATGCGTATGTATTGAATATACATACGCATATATTCAATACATACTAGTCTCTGCGTCAGGCAGAGACCAAAAGTAGTCGACATTGCTCACGGGATCAGTAAATGAAGTGGCAGTGGGCTGACCACATCTGTCGTAGAATTGATAACCGATGGGGTAGACGAGCTCTACAGTGGAGGCCACGAACGTGGGATGCCCCCCAATCAGATGGAGCGATGACCTGCGTAAGATGGCTGACAGAGGCTTTGCAAAAGGCCGATAATCGGGTTGGGTGTGACTTGGTAGAGGCCTGCCGTGGACTGATGACGACGATGTCCGAAATTTTTAAATGTTGTAATTTTTTGGTGTATGTTGATTTTGATTCTTATCGTTTATTTAAAAAAAAATAGAATTTACAGTTACATTACTACATTTGTAGGGAAAATGTGTCAAAGTTGAGATATGAGGCTAAAACTTGTTCGTTACCCATACGATCACCCTCCCTTATAACTCTTTTCGTTATAACCTGTATTACGGAAAAGATTTATCATCTTGATGTTGAATTCGATGGATCTTCTAGTCTAGTAATGCAATAATCTAAATAATACCGTGAAATTCCATTTGGTCTTTGCATCTCTGTAGTAAATCGTTTTCGGATCATCAATGTATAGTCACCATCGGTTGTATGGTTACAAATCATTATGTGAAGGCGCTAATTCCCGGCCCGTATTTAATAATCTAATCACCGGGTTAGCATGCCAGTACGAATTCCTTGCTTTAACCATTCTCATTACGCAGTTGCTATTTTGCCAAACTTGTACGTTCTCTTATGTTACTTTGTAGCGAAACTCACAAATGGCCGTTGAGTTTTCTATGGCTTAATGGTAACTAATGTATGTAATTAGTAATACAAATAGATAGATATTCTAAGACGCTAAAAGATCCGCCTTAGGCGACGTCCTATAAATTGAATGCGATTGCGTGATAATCGCAATCAAACATATTTAGAACTATGTCGTCTGAAATAAGAATTTATCTGTAAAAATCGCATGAATTAATAAATAATAACAAACAAAAATACTCATTTTTGTTCACCTTCTATTCGACATCAGTATTTTTGATCGCACGTTCGTACGAACTAACAAAGTTCACGTTAACTAGCGATGAATTATGACAACTCTTTGGAGTCGTACTTATCTGCCTAGGGCTCATCTTTTAGCGTCTTACCTATTACACCCCAATATTTTTTAAATCTTTAATATTTTGTTCTTAATCTACGCACTAGATCCACCACCATTGTGCACGTGTTTTAAATTAATTAAAAACGTATTTAAACCCGCGGTTATAAACACGAATACCGATCTCTGTATTTCCCTAGGTTCCGAGGCATTTTCCAAGCGAGCGAGCGACCGCCTAATGTAGGAATTATTTTAAATTTTCCAGCGACCTCAAGCTGACATAATATCCGTTATCCGAACAGATGTAAGTGTAATTATTAAAACTGTAACATTATTAGCCGGCCAAATTAAAATTCCATAACAAATACTTTGTACTTCGTGTTCTAAGTATCACTGTGCATGTGGACGGGACACGAAGCTATGTGGGCTGGAAGTGGCTCGAGCGTGGGAGGTTGGGTTGGTTAACAAGATATTGGGAGTATGTTTGGGATATGGGGACCGGGTTATTGCGTTGGTTGGGAGGTGGAGTATACCCCTTTCGGACACACGGTGGACTCTACGTCCCATAGGATTTCCCGGAGCTATTTGGAGGTTTATTCGTTGAAGTAAAAATGCTATATAACTCGGTCGAAGGTCAGGTATCATTTGAATTTTCCCCTCCGACAATAACAAAATGACTAAAATCTGCGAGCTCGCACATTAATTTCGATACCTACGATTACGATTTCTGCCATGCGACTATGTCATATTGCATCACAGTTTTGTACTGGGAGAACCCCAAGACATTGGTCGTCCTTCTATTCCGTTGCTTTCTATGACGTATCTAGTGCCGCTAACTCCTCGTCTCGCCATGTGGGGTACATCCTACGCCCCGCCCGAGTAAAATAGTGCCACGATCGACTATAAAGATAAACCAAATTCCGCTACCGAACACCATCCACCTAATTAATAAAAATAATTACGGAATTTCCAAAAACTAAAGTACATACTGTCGCCTTGTAGCCTAGCTTGAGTGTTGTTTTATTTTCACTGCATGTTATGGCATTAGTATACCGTGAAGTGAAATGAGTCAACATATCAGTCTTAAACAAAACCAGTAAAAGGGTTATTTGGACTCAAAGGGGAGAGGCACTCGAAAGGGTGTTGCTTAAAGTTTTTTTTCACCTTATCTCCTTAGCATTAGAATAGAATCTTTTCCTTGCTTTCTTTCTTCTTAGTGCACCTACTATAAGAATTTAGGTACGGCGGAACACAGAGAAAGGTGTACAGGAGTTTTTAACGTTGAAATTTTCTCAAAAACTACTTGACCGATTGCAAGAATTTTTTCACTGTTTGATAAAAGTTAAAACTATGTAACTGTAAAATAATTATTAAATTCGGTTCAGTAGTTTTTGAGAAAATCTCAACCTTATTGAGGCCCCCTGTATACTTGTCTCTGTCTTCGACAACATTATTCCACTTTGTAAGGAAAAGGTGCTGATACGCTGAATTAAAAACTGGCTTACAGCAAATCTTAAAAAAAGGAAGAAATACATGTCTTAATAGCGTAAGTAAGCAATTGAAGTCACTGCAAAAGGGTACATATTTTGTGGACACCAAGTTTATGAGTGTCAAACCGTTAGACATGCGAATGTGCTATAAAACATAACTTAAGTGGAGTTAAGCACTAAAATCGGCCGTATCGTTGTTAAAGGTAATTTTACTGTTTTGTGACATGTTGATATCGATGTTATGGGTAATTTCCCTTAAAACATATTATTCTGGGGTATTTATTACGGATTGTGAAGGGTTATATCTGCCTGAGAATAAAGTGAGTTGGGCACTAAATCCGCTCATAGTTGCATTATCTTATATTCAAGTATTATCATTGAAAAATCATCATTGTTAATTTTATATAAATCCTAGACTTAGCTTAACTTGATATATATTTCCTGTATAGCGGATTTGGAAGAGCGGGGCCTCCTATCACGAGTATCCACGTACTCAAAAGGAGTTACCCAACAAGATGTATTGTTAACATTAATTTTAGGTTAACGAAAATAAACATTTTTAATATTATCATTTTCATGTATGAGCAATTACACTGGCGCCAACTTGGAGTTTTTAACCTCTATAATTGATTATTTTATTTATATTTATACTTTATAGTACACAACATGATGAATAAAAATCAAAAGAGTCTGTAAAATAGGTACCAAAAAAGTAAACAGAGAAAAGAAAGATCGGTGGTCAACGCCACCTACAGGCTTTATGGAACTAAAAACTTACTTATTTTAAATGACGAAAAATTTCTAGCCGTGGGCAGGACTTGAACCTTGTCATTCCGTGTAACGGAAAATACTCTTTCCTTCTTCCTTTCTCCGTAAGATTTCTTCCAAATGGAAAATTCCATCCTAATTGGAAACTGTTATTGCGCTGCACACCACCACTACTTTTAAGTATACATGTATATTTTATAGTTTTTGTGTTTGTATGGTGTGTTGTCCGAATAAATGTCTTTTCTTTCTTTCTGTATTCTGGATTAGATACACCCGTTAAACGTTTTCACAAAATTACCTTCTAATTGATCTAGTTGCGCTACCAAGGCTAAGCAAGTATACACACGGAATATGGGTAGTAATAGCAGGATAATAATGAGACAGCCCACCCCGTCCGTAGGTGGCGCCGAGGTAAGAGCCGAGTTACATCACGTTGGGCTTATCTACATCTACTAAAGAATACTATGGAGTCGGTTTCCAATACGAGTACGTCCAAAATTGCATATACAACCAGCCTTTTTGGCGTGTCTTTCTTGCGTGATTGGAGTGAAACGTTGGTAATGCCCTCTGGTCCTAATGCTAAAATTGTGGCGATAATATTGTTATTTTGTCTTGTTGTAAACACATCTGTACTCAGAGAAAAGTACCTATACCGAGGCCCAAATCAAGTGTCTTATTTTGTAAACAAAACCTACCCGCCCCCACTAACATTTTAAGCTATTCTGTGGTTATTGCATAGTTATTTATACATTATAAGATCGGATTAGTTTAGTTTCACAATGATGAACAATTCCAATCAATCAGTTCCTTCAGTTTTACATCACAACAGGTATTTAGACGATCATATTTGTTTATAAAATAAGACACTTGATTTGGGCCCCGGTATACACAGTTGCTTCATTTTAGAGTGTAGACTACGTAATTGTAATAGAATTTTAAAAAAGGTCTAGTAGATTTTGAGAAAAACTATACATTTCTCTTTGTGGAGCTCTACATTACGCTTATAGTCTCAGGTCAATGCCCAAGCTAGGCTATTATACTAATTAGAAATTTAATCTAAGTAGGAAATATACCATTTCGTGTTTACCTGACTGCCGAAATAAGAAGATATGCAATGTTCCCTTGTCGTCCAAACTTTACTTTGATGTATGAAGTGTCGTTAGATTCGTCTTGAATATGGGACTATCATTAGGATGGTCTTTCAAGGGCAATATCAAGTTATTGTTTATGAGGATACGGAGCTACTACTACTATACACAAAATAAATAATAATATACCTATAATACAAAAACATACTTACATCTCACACAATCTCTTCATGCACACCCTACCTAACACACCCTGACACTTACACACACCCTTACACACCCTGTCACCCTCTCTCTCATACACACTAACGCACCCTCGCACACACCCTCACACAATAACACATACACACACACACGTACTCGCACGCACACTTTAATATGGAATATTTTATATTGGAAGTCGGTTAAAAAAGAGAAACTAAAAGTTGGTCACTGACTTATATTTTTGAGTTAGTGTCAAATTTTGGTTTCCCTAACTTTCCCTAACTTATATATATATATTGTTTGTCACTAACTTATATTATTATATATACATATATATTTATTACCTACTGTGCACATGATTGTTATGGCTAATGAAGAGAGGAGCCTCCTGGCACAGGCATAAAAGCCTAAAAGGAGACTCCGAAAACAGAAAAATGTAAACAATTTTAATGATGTCAAATAAATTTATTTTATTTTTTATTTATTTTTATTGTTTTTATTATTTAATAAACGTCTTTAATACTTTATTTAAATATCAAAAAACATAGCTTGTATTACAGACAGTTCACAAAATATATGTAATAACACTATCGACTCTATGGTTTTCGTTGTCGATTAGCCGTGCTACCGTCGACAGACCACGGTGCTCCTTCGATAACAGAAACGAGATGACACCGCTTTTTGTTAATCGTTATTTATAGCTTTTTTTATTTCTCGCTTTTTATTCTTACTCACTCGAGACAAAGCCGACTTTGTCCTAAATCACATTAGGCATAAATGTGCGGCGCTTTTTAATTTTTTCTAAGACAATATGCTTTTGTTTTCCTTTGAGGGGGTTTACCGCGGTTTTTAATGTTGAGTTGTTCGAGTTTAATTCGTTGGTGCTTACAGAGAAATTACTGGCAAAACTACAGAAGGACAGTAGTGCCTTGTCGGTCACTGACTTAACTGCTTCTTTCATTCCCCCTTTGAAAATCGTGTAAATCGTTAATCTTAAGTCATTTACTTTCCCACTACCTTCGGCAGTAGCGTAAAAAATATCTGTAAAAGTTGAAACAATTGTGACAATTTAATTTGTTAACTAGGTAAGTACCAATTTATTTCACCTGTCGATGTGTTAATAAATTACATTCAAAAGTAAACTACGGCTTTCCGGCGCAAATGACGCTTTTAGCCGATAACATGTGCATTTATGTGACAATTTCTTTAATCAACGCCGTTTACGAAGCAATCAATAATAACACGCTGTCACACCATCCATTTAAACGCGATGTGGTGAAACATAAAAACGAGAGAACACTTTTTATTTATGTTCGAAGGTTCTGTACTTACAGGGTGTAACGAAAGGGGTAGCCAAAGGGTAGTCAGTCGAAGGGGAGGTGATTAGTATCGGTACCTAATTGATCAACTATTGTTTATCGATTTTTCTATTTAAAATTGCGGATCAGCTGAAAATGTATGAAAATTATACTCTTTTTATATACCTGTCATATACTTTTCTACTGATTTAGCAAAAATTACTAAATCGTCTCTTTACCTCCATAACAGTATCTATCTATCCTGAATGAAATAAAATAAATAAATAAAACAAAATATAGGTATTGTTTCAGTTCTTATTGCATAGGCAATAAAAACAATCCAATATCCAGTGTACTTAATGATACCTACTACCGACTGTACTGATTAGGTAGGAAGTTAAATTTTCGTTTATATTTCACTATTGGGCATTGGGCATCCACTACTGCCTTTGCAGTGGATCTCTAAAAAAGTCCTTCTGAAAAGTACAGCGGAACGTTTGATCGGGCGCGCGGTGGCGTCGCTCACTGACAAGTGTCGATTAGCGTGTCGCGACAAAAAGTCGACAGCGACACGATGTCGCTGTCATGTCGCCTGTCGCACTGACGCCGATGCCGAGAGTTTTCAGAATAGATGCCCCGATAACAGATGAATAATCATTCTTAAAGTTGACCCGTTCTATTAATCGATTATGAGATGGCTCGGTATTTCGTGAAGAATGTCTGTCGCCTTTTGAAAAAAAAATGTTACTATGACTACTACTATAGGTTTCTACAATTAGCATTGCAATTTCCATATACTGAAAATTAAGAAATAACAAAATAGATATACTTGCCTAGGTATTTAGTTCGTTTATTTTCGGTTTCTCAAAAACAACAAGAAGTTTTCAAAGTTCATTTGAATTTACAAACATGGTAGGTTTTCAAACCAAATCAACATGTATTATGGTATAGTTTTATGGTAACCTTTTCCACGCTACATACTATAGATAAAACATTGGATTACCGTGAAATATTTTTAACGTAACATCAGAATCAATTGTTTGTCTTTCTAGCTAGGCTTATCAGAAAAAAATCTAATTTTTAAGTGATTCATGGTGAAACTCGGGTTTACCAACTTTCTCACATAAATTCAAATCGAAATGTGATCCAAATTCTAGACCTATCGACAATATACAATGCGAATGCACGACATGTCACTCGAAGCGAACGGATTCCGAAGGGGGTCGATTAGGCAACGATTAATTACGAGTAGAAACAAACAATTAGCCAAAATACGACGATACGGATTCAGTGGCAGAACGCTCTACATACGTGACAAGGTTTATTATGCGGTGAGAATGTTAGGATACCAGTGATACGTGACGGAGTTAAGAAACAAATAGCTGAGGTGATTGACGCCCATGATAAATGGGTGTCGAGTAGGCAAGTCATAGACTATACGTAATTTTATGCTGATGGCTTCATAAATAACTCTTCGTTATTACAGAGAAAATATAGGAATTCACTTCGCAGATTAACTCGTCACAGCCTTGTCAGACACTTATGTAGGTTGTAAGGGGTAACAAAAATGTCAGTAGGTACTTATGTATACGTTTGCAGTCATAATTGTTAGCAAGAAACAAATGCCAGTGATTATGTCTGAAAAGTATACGGCAAACTTCTCATGTAAATGTAACACTAACACCAAAACTCTCAACATAAAAACAAAGTTAGAACCAAGTACTTTTCCGTCAAGGAGTTGAACACAAATTTACTTCAACAGAAGCTAGATTCACCATGTATCGACTATATGAAGATACCCCTTGATATCCGTATCAAGGGGTATCTTCATCATTTTTTCATCATCTACCTTCATCTGGTGCAGTCGCATAATTTTTCGCTCCGTATAATTAATATTTTTAGGAGCTTGAATGTCTGTTTTTAATTTGAATTTTTACCTTAACGTACTGTGGATACAATAGGTGTTCGGTAGTGCATATAACAAGGACTAACTTTGTGTATTTAATCTAATATTTGACAAATAGTGATAACAATTCCTACGAAATTGCCCGGACTCAACAACGCTCGGTGGAAACGCGTAAGCGACATAAAATACACGGCGCTTACGCCCTTTTGGGCGCGACCTCGCGCTTGCGTTCGCTGCGGTAATAACAACTGAAGCCTCGTTTGTATCCGGTCCAATACTTGCCTATCACGATGAACTGTGCTGCCTGCCTGAGCGACTTATTGTCGGGCGACGAGTTTCTCCAGTGCGGGATCGAGTCATGTGGCGAGGTGTACCACTACCTCTGCAATAATAAAACTCTGACATCCGAGGAGCGCGCCGTATGGGTCTGCCCCAAGTGCCGCTGTATGGCTGCTAAGAGTAGGAGTAACTGTGAGGTTCCTGTCGGCACACCGGTAAATAAGATAACATATAGGAAAAAAGTAGCTAGTGTTGTAACCGAAGTTCCGGCGGATAGACCATCGTCCGCGTCGCACGATGTGCGGATTCTTGGCGAGCAGATGTCTGCGCTGACCGAGCATCTAAATAGTGCAGTCGCTACCATCGCACTATTCCATACAGCCCTTAATAAGTTGACAAAGAAAATGGAGTCGGTCGAACGGTCGCTACAGGGTCTGGAGCAGAAGAAGTGTAACTGCCAATGCCAGTGTAAGCTCAAGACTGCTGCGGCTAGTGACGAATGCCGTTCGGGACATGCTCGTACATCTGCACCTAAGCACGAGCGGAATCGCAAGACCAACGGACAGCAGCACATCACTCTTGCTGGTACTGAACTTGCTAGTACCACAAACATCGTGTTGCCATCCACAGCAGATTTGTCTCCAATCGCTCCAACGAGCTATGATAAATATACAAATGGCACTGCTGCTACCGCTCATAAGAGTACCACTGCGCATAATAGTACGGGCATGATAAACGACGCAAGTGTGAACACCGTATATGACATAAATGAGGGCGAGCTTACTGATAGGGATGACAGGGATGGCTGGACTGAAGTGCGCAATAAGAAACCAAGAGCTTCCATTTCCGTGCGTTGTATTGCTGGACCAGATAAGACTACCCTAAAAGCCGTTGAGTTCCGCAAGCATATACACTTGTGGAACATGGTTTCTGGCGTGGAGGAAATTCGTGCCTACTTGCTGCAGCTTTGTCCATCGGGCACTTGCACGGTTGAGGAGTTAAAAGCTAAGGGCGACTACAAGTCTTACAAGATTGGAGTCCCGGCGGCATACTATGAGATGTGTATGGCACCTGACGTGTGGCCAGATAATGCAAGAGTGAAGGCTTGGTTATTTCGTGGGTCAAGAACTAACAAAAACCAGAGCCAGCGAGCACGGGCATCTAAGTAATGGAAAATCCGCCGTGCCAAATGCCTCACTTGACATTGTCTACCAAAACGTTAGAGGATTGAAGACTAAATTGCGGCATTGGAGGTCAAGCCTGTTGCTTCTGGAGTGTGATGTTGTCGCTGTCACCGAGTCCAATCTTGACCAATCGATTGAAAACTCAGAGTTAACCATAGGTGGCTGGAGTGTGTTAAGGCGTGACCGGCGTGGACGCGGTGGCGGAGGAGTGATGCTCGCTGCGCGCCCCGGCCTTGATTTGCGTCGGCGGTATGATCTGGAGACGGATAGCGGTGAAGATCTATGGGCCTCTTTGACCGTGGATGGCAGTGTATTCAATGTGTGTGTTGTCTATGTACCGCCTAAATCGACTGATCTTACTTATATGCAGTGGTTTCTTACTGTGGAAGCTAAAACTATGAACCTGAATGGTACTTTAATCATTGTCGGTGACCTGAACTTGAACAGTGCATCCTTAAGTATATCTAGCTATTATGGTTATTTTTTGAATGCTTGTGGTCTGACCGAAAGGAATAGTGTCTTAAATGCTTATGGTGGCAGGTTGGATGTGGTGTTGGTGTCGGTCAGTTATGAGGGAGCAACCGTCGCCGAGGCGGAGGGCGGAAGTCTGGTACAAAATATTGACGCATACCATCCTCCGCTCGATGTGATTGTTTCTATTGCCAATTCCTCGCGTTCCAGTTCTGGGAGGCTCGCCCCTAGTAATGTTAGCCCCACAAGAGATTGGAATTTTCTCAAGGCTGATTTCGAGCTTTTGTATAGTTCTATCGCTGAGGTCTGTTGGGACCCGGTTCTCTCTGCTCGGGATGCTAATCGTGCGGCCGATGCTTTCTATGACATCGTATATTCAGTCTTTGACGTCTCAGTTCCCAAAAAGAAGAGAGCTAGCGAACCAGTCGAACGCTACCCGGTGTGGTTCACGCGTGATCTGATCCGTGACATTCGGCGTAAGGCGATGCTTCATAAAAAATGGAAGGCCACAAGAAGTCGCTGCACCTACGATGACTTCAGTCGCCTTAGAGCTAGCGTTAAGGTGCAAATGAAACAGGCATATGACGAACATATCACGCAAGTGGAGGGTAGCATCAAAAACAACCCTCGGGCTTTTTGGCGTCATGTGAACGGCCTGAGGTCAAAGGGAGGGTTTGAGTCGCGGGTGTCGTATGGTGGACAGGAATTTGATGGTTGTGGGGCAGCTAATGCCTTTGCAGACTATTTTGCGAGCGTCTTTCTCCCCCGGGCTCCTGCACTAGATGCCGATGCAGCTAATGCCAGCGATGGAACCAGATCGTCACAATACATACACATAGATATTATAACGGAGCGGGATGTAGAGGTTGGCTTGCAGAGGTTGAAGCCGAGAAGTTCTGTGGGACCGGATTGCATTCCACCTTATTTTCTGAAAGCTTGTAGGGATCATCTCATGTGCCCACTACTTTTCTTATTTAATCTAGCGCTCGCTGCCGGTGAGTATCCAAGCCGGTGGAAGTTGTCACGAGTCAGTCCGATACCAAAAACGTCTGATACGGCTTGCGTGGAAAATTATCGGCCTATAGCTATTTTGTCTGCCATACCAAAGCTTTTTGAGTCTATTCTCCATAGCAAAATAAGCAAGCAGGTGGACCCATACCTCTCCGATTCCCAGCATGGCTTTAGAAGTGGTCGATCGGTCAATACTAACCTCTTAAGTCTCGTCGACACTATCTCACGCCAACTGGATAAGCGAAGAGACGGAGGTCATGACACGCGTCGTCAGGTTGACGTCGTATATCTCGATTTCAGGAAGGCTTTTGACCGTGTAGATAACGACGTCCTTCTGAATAAACTTTGTATGTTGGGTTTCTCTCCTAGTCTCCTCGCATTCTTCGCTGACTACCTGCGCGATCGCAAGCAGTTCGTGCGTCATGGAAGTTTTGTGTCTAAGTGCTACCCCACATGCTCAGGAGTGAGCCAGGGATCAATCCTTGGACCTCTGCTATTTAACCTCATGATTAATGACTTGGACACAGTGCTCAAGCACTCTAAATGTTTGCTATATGCAGACGATCTCAAATTGATTATTGGCGTGGAGGGTATGATTGACTGTAATCGTCTGCAGGATGACGTGGACGCAGTGTATAAGTGGAGCTTGGCAAACAGACTTTTATTTAATCCGCTGAAGTGCAGTGTGATGTCTTTTGCTCGAGAGCCGAACCCTTTGTTGACAACTTATCGTCTCGGGACTGAGTCTATCAGCCGAGTAGATTCTGTGACGGATCTCGGTGTACTTTTCGACACGCGGCTCACATTTAATGAGCACATTAAGTCGCTCGCGACTAGCTGTTTTCGCCGCTTAGGATTTGTGATTAGGAACGCTCGTGAATTCCGAGATCCCAAAGCGATACGACTTCTATTCTCAGCTTTGGTGCGTAGTAAGATCGAAGCGTCAGCCATCGTCTGGAGCCCTCACGAGAGCATATACATTCTGCTACTGGAGAAGGTCCAAAAGGCTTTTTTGCGCTTTCTCTATAAGAGACTGTATGGATATTATCCATTTCTATACCCAACGAAATTTCTATTGGGTGTGTTGGGCTTCAACTCGTTGGAGGTGAGGCGCAATTTCGCCTTAATGTCGATGGTGTGCCGTGTTCTCCGCGGTGAGGTAGATTGTCCGGAGTTGGTGGAGGCAGTTTGTTGCCTGAACGTCCCGGATAGGTACCTGCGCGCGCGCCGCCACCCCCTGCTGGCGCCCGGCACTGCGCGCACGGCCGCGCACCGCGCCTCGCCACTCGTGGCCGCGCCGGAGCGTCTGAACGCGCTGCTGACAGCGGCACCGCATTGCGACCTGTTCGCCGACCCGCTGTACTCAGTACTCCGGGAATGTTTGTTGTTTTGCGAGAGGATGGATGAATGACGAATAATTGACATTTTATTATTGTGTTGTACTTGTTATTATTTATTGTATATAATTTAATTTAAATGACTTTAAATATTTAATGGAATAATGAGTATTATATTATATTTAATATTATAACTGTAATACATATAATTGAATTGATATTCTAATAATCTAATTAATAATTAAATGAAATGTATAGTGCATAGGTGATAAACTGTAATGCTATACTTTTTAATGAATAAATAAATAAAATAAATAAATAAATCATTCAGGAGCTAATGAGGAAGCTAGCGGATAACTGAAATCCTGAAGATAATAAACTGAATATGTATTTTATTTCATGAAGAAAACCTCTCATCACAGCTGGTAACAAAACAATAACTAAATTCTATCAAAAATACGTCAATCAATAATAAAGAAATATAAAAAGTGAAGAGTCCGCAACACCCGGCCACACCCCTTATTTGTGTGCACTTTGTGTTGATGGTATACTGAGTACAAAGTTAGCTGTAATGTCCAATAAGACATATCATTCTCATTGGATGTTTACGAATCCAATAAACAAAAAGGAAAATCCTAGTTCCATAGAACGCGAAGCAAAAACGGTCGCGCGCGCCAAAAATAAGAAGAAGCAAATGGCGGCGGCGTATGCTCGGTACGACGAAATGCGGAGAATGCGGCCACGTGGAGACGGCCCACGAATCCAGGGCCAAATGTAAAGGGCTCCCGGCCGGTCTGCTTTATTTTGAATGTCTACCATTTGTTATACATGATTAGAGGTCGTCTGGCTCCCACTAAATTCGATGTAAATTGAAGCCGATGCCAAGACACAAGAAAGGACATGGAAGTGGCGACAAATTGTTAGGCCTGTTTTGCAGCGTATCGAATAGAGTAATGTCTGATAGTCCTACTACACTGAGGTTAACACAATGGAAAGGTCATAACGAAAATGAGACTCGCGGAAAAATGCATTTGGTTCTACTGTCAAACTCGACCGTTGTCGATCCATTTTCATCGAGAAAGATAAGTACAGCTCTAAGGAAGACATTGAGCTACGGATATGATATAGAAACTTAAAATCCAGAGCATACGTCCTGAAAGAGTACAAGGGACAGATAAGGTGGAGCAAGAGAAATATGGTAGGACCTGGATTTGTGGAGTATCATCATCTGCCTACGTAATGAAGACAGGTCTCGTATATGTAAATAATATGTTAGTTTCTTTAATCTTTCGGTCTGGTTTCGACAGAAACCGATTATTAATCGAAAAAGAAGAAGCTGCGCTCACCCCTATAGTTGTCTCCCATTTGTTATACATAATACATGTAGGGTCCCTATCGCGGCATCGCGGCCGTCAGGGAATTCGGCGACGGCGCCACCGACCAGCTCCCAGCTACAGTATGATACAATTTGGACAGGAATCCGAGGATAATTAGTGTGTTAAATGATCTTGTTCGCTGTGATTTACCTGATACGGCGGTTAATTTGAAGATATTTCGAGATTATGACCTTTTTTGGAGAAATATTTAGGGCGGATTGAGGTCGTGTTTGAAATAATCAAGTTCTGCTTCGAAACGTAAGTATCTATAAGCAGTAAATTACTGCTGCTATATCTCAAGTTTTGTTAATTTCTTTTCGTTTATTGAAAAAGATAACCTTGAGCAATAAGGCTGCTGCCTTTGAATATATAAAACCGTATTTATATTTCTATGTGCAACAAAAAATTAATCAATCTCTACCTATCTATCTAAGTACCAACACCCATCTTTGACTGTTTCTCTAACTAAGGATATTATTTTAGAATCAACCTATACATCATGTTGGATCGAACAAAGTCCTTTTGGAATGCATCTCGACATACACTTATGAGTTACAGCCGATGTTTTGTGTGCCCGGTGGACCGTCGCAGGCGCAGAAAATTAACCACACAAAAACCGCGTTGGCAGTCCGGACACACCGGCGACAATTATCGGCCGACATAAAAATCGGCGAATATGGCTGAGTACTTTGGGCGGCCGTAATATGATCTAGATTGCAATGGCTTTAGTGAGGATTTTGTTAATGTGTTGTCGACAGTACAATGTAAAGACAATCTTCCACTTGTCGTGTTTCAACGTCTGTTCCTTAGAAACGGAGAGTGCCCTATATATCAGTGTAACTCTTTGCTGGATCTGTGGTGGATCTTTAAACCACGGCCTTTTTATAGTTTCAGAGCAATCGTTTACGGTTATAGGAAAATAATCACAGAACAAAAAAAATGTCGCAACGCCTGACGGAAAAGATACTCAAAACAAAAATCTAGCTATAAAAAATCTTCAGAAAAGCTCTTGAAGTTTTTGAACAAATTAAAAATAATATAATTGTAAAAAAAAAATGGACATTGTAGTATTTTTTATGACAGATGGTTCTGTCATTCTTTCCACATTGTCTCCACAAAAACAAGACTCAAATTAAACACTTTTTAGCCAACCTCGCCTCAAATACTCATAATATTGTATGCAGTGTCAAACTATTGCAAACAAAAACACAATAAATCTTACTGTTTAAGAAAAAATCAATTAAATCATTCTATTTATGCATTTTATCAAGAAACAGTCCTTGAGACATCTCAGTTACGTCTAATTTGGATAAAACCCGGTTCCGTTTCTCGAAAATTTGGTAACGAATCATTCCACGTACAGCTCTTAGATGGAGCACAGGTGCTTGTATGAATACCAATCGACCAGGTAGTGTGTGAGAAAAACACGAAAAACCTCGTATACTACTCGTATTATCTGCCCCCTTATTGCAGTTCTCAAAACGATGAAATCATATTATCATGAGATGGCGTGCTGAACAGGGACGCCACTATACCAACGTAATATGATAGCACTGCCCCTGTCACACACGCCATTTCATGATATTATTTCATCATTTTGAGAACAGTAATAGCCCCACTGGTCATATGTTTGTTGGTGGTTGTGGTATTTGCACCAGAATCTATACTACATCGCTTATTTGCTGTTTAAGTTTCGTTTCATGTAAATATTCCTTATATTTGGTCCAATTTGGTCCCACTGTATTTTTAATACCTTCATGTTAGGAAGGAACTTTTTAGGAAAAAATATGAGCATCCTCTCACGACGATCATTTTTCTAGACTAGATAGCTGGCAAAGTCTGACCTCTGATTACAACACGCGTGGACTCTCTGCACATAGTAATGTCGTCAATATGGAAATATTTCCTTGTTCAATTCAATACTTCCCTGAATATGAGAACACCAACAACCACACTTATGTCTGGGTACAAGAACGCCTAGTCGTACCTACAGCATATTTAGTGCAACGGTGTGTGACGTTACGTGATCAGACTTACGATCATACAATAGTCATAGGTCTAGTCATACGCTAAACATAGGCTGTATAAAAAACTGTCTCTGTGACAGCGAACTATGTACGACAGCCTACTATAGAAGCTAAATAATTTGTTCGTTGTTCCATGATTATGGAATGCTATTTATTGGCGCCTTTATTTGACCTCAATATAAAAATATCCTTAAAGATATTAAGAAAGACTTTTGGGAATAATTGTCCAGGTAAGTCCGGGAATTCTACGTAGGTAAACTAAATACCCCTTTTCGACGTAGAATACCATTCCGTTCGCAACTATCCCGTCCATGAAATTCCTTTCGTTCTTCTGCTACGAATTATCGCGTCCAATATTCCTATCTATCTCTTCAATCTTTATTAGGTCATGCCCAAACCAAGCAACGGAGCATGTCTTTTCCACCTGCCCATGTTTTAATCTTAGAGAACTTTGCTTTGGTATTACTCAGACAGGCGGACTCCGAGAACTAATAACACTTGCAAATGTGACAAGGAAGAGACCTTGCCAAATTAAGTATTCCTGCAACGTGCAAAGCGTTCGTTACCGATTAGACACTGTCAGAAATAGCTGCGTGAGATGTACGAGGCGTCGATTTGGGGACATTTAGCGGTCGTGACGCGAATGTGTTGATGAACACATCGGAGCCAACCCGGACGTGGGTAGTCGGGGCTATTGCTATTTGCTCTTTGTACTAGCAACAAAGATGCTTCAAGGGGAATGGCAGTGTTCCGAGCAACTCCTTGCCTTCGATGGGAGAGGTTCCATCTCAGATCAATTCTGAGGGCTACATGCATATGTTCTGAACTCATGTTTGTACTTTACACACAATACGCTTTTGTGCAACTTTCTTGATTGAAAAAGTGGAATTTATTTATTTATTTATTTATTCATAATAACATTTGCACCCTTACAGTTAACACCATCGCGGAACAAATTTCATAATTAATTGACAATACAACATTTAAATCAGATAAATAATCAAGAATGATCTTCTCACCGACGTTGTAGGTTGCAGATGTCTGTAAAAGTAAGGAGATGATGATCGCTTGTTCAGACTCAGATGTCTCGTCTCCTCAGTACCGCTAATGTTGCACAACAGAATAACTTCAGTTTTTTTTTCTATTTTCGCGAAAAATAAATATGATTTTCCACACATTTTATAGAGATATGCTGCTCGATTTGTATAATTTATTCAACTTTTTTCGGTTATAGATACTAAACATCTTTTTTTCCGCTATAGGTCGTTCCTTTGAGTTACGGCATGTACAATGTATTTTCAATTATCTCAAGGCAAATACAAATTGGTATAACAAATTCCTTTGGGTCATTTCGCGAAGTGGCCAGCCAGTGGCACACAAATCATTTGGTTCGCGTGCACCTAAATGCCCACAAATAAGAGTAATCGACGCACCGATTGTAGGTAAGTGCCAATTTGAAGTTATTCCATTTTCAGTTGTTTATGTGAGGTCTCACTTAGTTAGGATCTATGTTTGTGTTAGTTAAGTGATAATAGGAGTATGACGGCTCGGCTTTAAATTTTGAATTAAATATCTGCCTAGGTATAGTCGAAGACAGAGATAAGTATACAGGGGGCCTCAATAAGCTTGAGATTTTCTCAAAAACTACTGGACCGAATTTAAGAATTCTTTTACAGTTACACTTAAACAGATGTAACTTTTATCTATCGAACAGTGAAAGAATTTTTGCAATAGGTCAAGTAGTTTTTGAGATAATTTCAACCTTAAAAACTCTCCTGTACACCTTTCTCTGTGTTCCGCCGTACAGTCGAAAATAGAGAAAAGTATATAATGGGGCTTACATCGAGATTTTGTCAAGAACTCCTAGACCGATTGTAAAAACTATTTTACTAGTACATAGTGTACACTATGTGATTGTAAAGACTTCAAAATCAGTCAAATAGGTACTTTTTGAGAAAATTTCATCCTTCACAACTTTCTTATTATGATGACCGCTTATTAGGTCGCTCGTCTGCTTGTCTGTTCCCCTTTCACAAAAACATGAGAACCGCCTCCTTTTGGAAGTCATTGGAAAAAGTCTCTCTTGTAAAAATAATAAATCTAACTAAATTTTTAATAGGTACCTTCATACCTACCTACTTGTCCAATACTATTATGCGAATCGCGAACTGGAAAATCTGAGTGTGATGGGAACGTCGATCAGTTTGTCCATGGACATAGACAAATTCGAAGAAATCTGACCATAAACAAACACCGACGAATAAAAAAAGACAATAACAGAAGGGTCACAGCCACGAAAATCTATAACCGAACATAATGAACGACTGAGCAATATCTCAAAACAACTTATCGTGCCAATAACTCATACAATTTTACTGCTTTTTAAGAGGACATTATCTCAACTGATTAGAGAGATACAAAGATTCCCTGGTTCAGACGTGACCCATGAAAGAGCGACATCTGTGGCGGCTGATAAGTAGGTCTAATAGAATACCGTTGGTAATATACGAGGGGCAGGTCATGACGATATTTATCTTGTGGAAGTTTTACTGTTCTCAATTAGGATAATAATTTAATAATATGTAGGCACCTACTTGTTATTTATTACAATATACCTACCTAGGCATAAATTCCATCACAAATGAAACGTAATTTTTTATAATAATATTTAGTTTTTTTCTGATTAACTTACTCTTACTGTAATTCTTTTTTTGCAATAAAGAATATTTATCTTATTTTATCTAGTTAGTGGTTATTTTTTATATAATTATTTACTCTGACTAACAAGGCATTGTGTTAGGAAATCAACAGCTAAGTAAAGGAGAATGCCCATTTTGGTAGCTTCGAAAAACTTGCATATTCAAGGAGTATAATAAACTTTTGTACAACTGGTATACAACCGTTTATTATACTCCTTGAATATGAATCAATGCGGGTAGTTAGAAAATTATCGTTCGCAAGTTTTTCATCAAAATGGGATAAAAGTAGATTTAATACGATTTTTTTTGCAAATATGAATTGAACAACACAGCAGTAATATTGCGATCTAACTGGAGGTAGAAAAATATGGAATGAATATTGAAGATTGTCTTAATAACAGTACGGCTCTTTAATCGTGGGCCTAGTTCGGTCAATCTCCTTTAGGTGCTACAGGCAATCCTGTTTAAAATGAAAATTGGTATATTTCCTAAAATTGCAAAAATTACATTAAATAAGAACCCTCTTAAAGAACGAAGAAGAAGCTATGGAAAGAGCTATGCTTGGAATTGCTTTGTTAGATAGAATAAGAAACGAGTATATCCGCCAGAAGACAAAAGTGGTTGACATTGCTCATAGAATCAGTAAACTGAAGTGGCAGTGGGCTGGTCACATCTGTCGTAGAACCGATAACCGATGGGGTAGACGAGTTCTCGAATGGAGGCCACGAACGGGTAAACGTAGTGTGGGACGCCCTCCGACCAGATGGAGGGATGACCTTCGTAAGATGGCTGGCAGAGACTGGATGCAGGGGGCTGAGCCGCGTCGATTTTTACTAGCCGTCAATGTCAGATTTTTGACGAAAATTAGTACAAAAATTTCCTTCGCGCAGGCTTTGACAGGACAAAAAAGGCCAGCCGGCTAGCCCCCCAGAGGGCCGAGAGTAGGGTTGATTCGCGCGCTTTGGGAGAGGCCTACGTCCAGCAGTGGCCTGATACGGGCTGATGATGATGATGAAGAACCCTCTTACACTAAACCCTGTGATGTACTAGTAGTATTCCAATTGTTTTACTTTTTCTTTGTTTTTTCATTGCACAGCTTAAAATTCACACACAAAACTAAATGGAGTCGCCATTCGTTCCCAGGGCTCATTCGATCTGGTTTTATAGACGACAAGTCGGTCGCGTCGTGCTAATTAAAGCTCTCGTAAAGTGAGGGTCCGTCGTCAATCAGCGGTTAAGGGCAGCCGTGAGTTATTGGCGGCGTCAGAGGAGGGCCAGGGAGGTAGGAAGAGCCCAGTTACTTTGCTTTTTAGGCGGCAATTTGACACTGGAAAACTACCGAAGTTATTTATGTCTAGGTGTAATGTCAACAAGCAGAAATGAATTGAAAAAGCAAAAAACGCGACTGGCTAAAATTTAGGCCGCTTTGATTAAATTTTTATAGCTTATGCCACTCCTACAATGAAGACGAATCTAACGACACCTCATATGGTAAAATCCATCAAGCTACTTACCTCTGAAAGTATTAATTAGCCTTCATAACGTTTTTTTGTACATGTTCATGTTTATATTTAGTGCGGCAAATAAATGATTATTTTATTTATTAGCCGCCCGTCCGCCCCGCGACTCTAATTTGGAGCACAGAACAATTGCAGGAAATAGTGTGACAGATTTACCTACGTGTAGTGACAGAACGATATTTTACATTGAACTTTCCATATAATAATAATAAATAATTTGACGTGACGCAAACGCGATCGAAAAGCAAAAGTGCTCGCAACTTACACAAATCTTCTTCCCCATACCGCATCCAACTTCACCTACGATTCTTCGTACATCCTAATCCCTCAACCCAGAGCTCAGGACAGGGGTGTTTATCAACTGCTATCAGTCTAAAAAAATCGGTCTGTCTGTCACATTTTATATACGGATGATGTCATCGAACTCTGAAGGTTAAACGTATTGTCGTGTATGCAAATTGAAGAGCGAACGGCCAATTTCCGAGCGCTGTGAAGGGTAACACTGACATTTTCATTTGGTTCATTATTGAGTGACAAATGGGTGACCCCAAGAAGTCAAAAATAAGGTGTAACAAGAGTCAAGACAAGATGACGTTAAGATAGACATGTCATTTACAGAATGTCAGAAAAGGGTGAACGCAACAAGTGAATTATTATAGTAAAATAAACCCGACTGAAGCCTGACACATACACGGAATTTGAGCTCGGACTTACAACTGTCAGATTTCATACAATTTTAACAGTCTAGCTAAGATGTGCTCAAAACTATCTATGAAACTCAGCCTATGAATCTCGGTATTTCAGCTTTGTCATTACATGTTCGCTTTTTGGAAACTCACAGAAAAAATCTCTACCAGCCGATAATTTTACAATTCACAATATTCTTGGAAGATAATAAATATTGAAGCGTGCTCAGCGTCTGTGAGCTAATGTATATTAATAGGAAAAATAAATATATTACTATGTGCAAGTGATTACGCCAATTATAAATCAGTAATTAGTGCAGGCAACACTGCAGTTTATGCAGTGAGAAAAGAGTAGAGTAGCCGGCGCTACACATTTCAGTATCTTTGCAAAGTTTTACATACCGTTGAATGCTATGTACAGAATCTATAACTACGACTTCATAAAAAGTCGTCAATGAACATCGAATTTGATCATATTTGCAAAGGTTTGCGCACATGTCTGGCACCACGGGATATTTTTTACCCGACTATACAAGCGATAGAGAGTTATTATAGGTTTATTTCAAAAAGGTACAATATAATATAAAAAAGAACCATTCAATATTTAAAAAACCTAATCTAAACTATTTAAAAAAAAATAGTTACAGGAAGAGTACCCAAGACACTGGCAGCGTTACCTCGCTGGATCGCGATGCTAATCCGTTGCGCGAGGTAGCTGCCAGCTCTTGGGTCACCAGTGCGGATCCTGGGATCGGTGGAGACAACCCCGTGGCATCTACTATTCGTTTGCTAAGCTCTTTATAAAGCGACCAAGCGCCGGGACCCCACGGGCCGAGGGTCTCGACACCAAAAGCAACAAAGTTGTAAAGGGTTATTATTACATAATAAATTAAAAATGCCTAATGACGTCAGAATTTGTTCTGCAATTCATTTTCTGTTGTGTTTTTATGTGAATGGCGTCTACTCTTATTTAAGAGATATTTTCGCTAATGTCAAGTTATTTAGAGTATTAAACAAATAAAAAATCAATCCGCCATTCCAAAATGATGGCGGACGTTTTACGCAATTAATTTTAAAACCGAAGAGACACCTTATTGTGTGTGTGTTGAAAGGTTTTTATTTTTAACTTTTACTATCTGCTGCCCCCGACTTCGTCTGCGCAGGATTATAAACTATAGCCTATATGTGTTATTCTGATGTTAACTATAATATTGTAAAGTTTCATTAAAATCCATTCAGTAGTTTTTGCGTGAAAGAGCATCAAACATCCATCCATACAAACTTTCGCGTTTATAATATTAGTAGGATTATTATGTTTATTGACAACGTATCTACTTAAATTACTATCTTTGTTAAACGAATATGTGTTCTTTATCCTATAAAGTTTTTCAGTACATTAAGGATACAACTATCTAGGAGTTAGCAGGCATCCATGTTTGTTGCTCTATTGAAGAGAAAATTAACTTCAAACATAGCTCTATCGTTATTATTATGTACCTCTAACTCCTTTCATCTATTGAATTACCTTGGCTTTTTAGGTCCTCTTTGATAATGATAAGTTAACGAACACGGTGTAATCGCTTATTTTCATTTAATTAAATCTACTTTATATCCTAATCGACAAACCCATTAGGTGAGATAAGTGAAAGCGCGAAGTTTCGGTTACATCCCTCCCTCTCTATAGTCTCTACCCCCGAAGGGCTACGGAACCACGAATTAGGGGCGAGGAATGATAGCGAACCTCTTTGATTAAATTAAGACGTGAAAATCCAACATTGCCGGTTGGGGCATGAAGAAAAATAATTCACCGCGTTCTAGGTACAGTCGAAGACAGAGATAAGTATACAGGGGGCCTCAATATGGTTGATATTTTCTCAAGAACTACTGGACCGATTTTAATAATTCTTTTACAGTTACATAGTTTTAACTTTTATCTATCTAACAGAGAAAGATTTTTTGCAATCGGCCAAGTGGTTTTTGGGAAAATCTCAACCTTAAAAACTCTCCTGTACACCTTTCTTTGTCTTCGACCGTACCTGTGTATAGTTAGAACCAAAATTATATTTTGTACGGGGATAGAAGACATGGCTTTTTTGTTTAGCAAATATAATTATTTTTCTTACTTTTCTAACTAGCGTTAACAAAAGTCAAATCCACTTGGTGGGGTTCTATCGAACCAAGGCTTCTGTAATGGAAGTTTACTGTCCTACCCTCAGGTCCTACCTAACCACAGAGCCGAGCTATCCGAATACTCGTCTATAGGAGACTCCTACTGGGTATTAAATTAGTCAAATTATTATTATGTATCTCTCCAGGTTTCACGGGTTTAAGAAAACCCGGTCCTTTGAAAGGCTTGCACGGAGACATAGGTCCAACGCGTAGAGGCCCCTTAGAGAACTTTAATTTGAAGAGATATGTGATGCACCTAGCGGGACCCGTCTCTGAGCGCATCTGAATGCACTCAATGACAGACCCCGTCAGGTGCATAAACTATTGCAGTGATTGGAAATTACTACTTAATTGGGGCTATTGCTTTGGGGTGTTGGTCGGTCAGTCAGTCTGGTCTATAGAGCGAGACGTCGGACACCTGCCATGATCACATTGTCTCGAAGTTATGAAAAAATTGAATTATTATTATTATTGTTTGAACATATTATTATTAACATTATCATGTGATTTTTGTGAATATTTTAATATTCTCCGGACTAGTCGGAGAAATATGATTTGTTTATATGTGTGGTATTTTACTGTGTATTTTACTGACAGTGTCGTAAAAATATTGTTTTGTAAGAAGACTTTTGAAACTGAACTGAATATTCTCCAAGGTGTCCTACAGGTCATCCTATTACTAGGCGAAGGCGGAGGATGGGATACTCTTACATGTATTTCTTTGAGTTATAAGACTTGTAAGTAAGTACCTTTAAATGTAAGCTGGTCTTGTAAGAGTGTCCCTCAGTGGCCCAGTCAAGGGGAATAGGTAAGCAACCGCGTCGCGGCCGAGCCACTACCGACGCCTCGGGGCGTCGTTGTCAAATGTTTAAAAAGCTTCAAAGGAAAAGTTTGGCTGGGAAGGGAATTTTAGGCGTTTTAACGTCGACATCTCTTTTTGAGGTCTTGTTTTATTAAACTTTGAGCAAGTGCTGAGACGTTGCGCCTGTGATTCAGAATATTGGATCAAATCTTCGGTGCTGTCGTACGGTTAAAAAGAAGAGAATTTATTTTTCTCTGAAAATGAAATGTCTTGCTTGACATTAAATATTTTTTTCCGTGTATGGTTATGGAAAATTTAAGTACTTAATTAATATGTTATTCGTATGCAAATAAAATGCAAACAATAACTATATTCCGCGAACCTAGATCATGGAACTCCGAATGAGGATTTTTGATAGTTCATCATCTATTTAAATATCCCCATTGTTACATTACAGTCATCACATCAGGCCTAGTAACTTATGGTCGGATATATCGTCTGTTATCTACCACGTGAGCCCAGTGCGGATTGGTAGATTACACATGACCAAGATTATTTATTGATTAGTTCAGTTATAAACATTTTATAGGGAGTTCAAATTTATTATATATTTTTGTATAAAGTTTGAAAAACCTATTTAATGTTTACATTAGCGCATTAGGTAGGTAAGTAGCACGTTATCGTAATCTTCTGTCAGGCAATACTTGTTAATACCAATGATACATGGTATCACTAGTAGAAGTGGTAATGCAAATTGATTTATAGCAATCGCGTGCGCTGGGCAAGTGTAGCAACGGAATTACAGTTATTGAAAGTGATTCCGCAAAAAAATGCTGAATCAAATTACCTACTGCCACTACTGTATTCACTAACAGACTTGCTTTACTATAATAATGATATGAACGTCCCTTTGATGTGACTTGGTAGGTACAGTCGACAGCAGATCAATGGTAACACTTTTTACTTTTGACAGTTCTTATTATTTGCGTCGCAAGACTTGAAGTACTGCAAGTGTTACCATTGATCTGCTGTCGACTGCACCTAATGATTTTATTATAATACTTATCTTTACAATAAACCGTATAATTTGACAGCTGAGCCATCGATTTAATTAAACAATCAAACGAGATGATTTCAATTTATTTAATTGCATACACATGTCAGAATGTGTACATTAATACATCATTAGGTCTTAAATTATGACACATGCACCCTGTAGGGCACAGCAACATGGAATGACAGAGGCAGACATTTCGGCAATAAGTAAATATGTAGTTAATTAATATATTTCATTTTATCCTCCAAAAATTCAACGGCGGTATAGGTACTTATGCTTTGTCAATAAGAAAATGTTTTAATGGTATATTAAATTTCGTATTGTTATTTTAATTTTTTATATATTTATTGGTAATTTATTATAGATTTTTGTGTAGGTCGAATAGAATAGATTGTATTATAGAAATAGTAATGGGTTTATGCTTCACTTTCAGATCCCAAATTAGACCGCTGGTAAGTAGGTACCAACCAGTGTTGCCAAATTTTTTGGGGGGCAAAGTGGGATTTTGAAACTTTTGAGTGAGAAAGCGGGATTCTTTTGTCGAAAGCGTGATAGTAAAAAAACCGGCCAATTGCAAGTCGAACTCGCGTACCGAAGGGTTCCGTGCAATGCAACCCAACTTAACCTCGTAACTTTTCGCTAACGAAAATATTTAAGGACCAACTTATCTATGCCATTCGTAAAATATGTATTACTATGCCCATACATCGACATCCTCGGTATTCTTCGAGCATAAATAAAAATATAGGTAGAATTATTTATAATCTCCGAAAAGCGGGATTGAGCCTGTCCCGCGCGGGACTTTTAATTTTCATTAAAAATCGGGACGTCCCGCCATAATCGGGACGTCTGGCAACGCTGGTAGGTACTATTTCTAACCTAATACCGAAATAATCGGGAATGCCATGTCCAAATGCAATTAATTACCAAGACGGTCATACATTACATTTCACGCATGGACACGCGTTACGCATTCGGTATCATTTGTTTTACAGGCATTTACAGGCATTCGTGTTAAACACTGTTAGCAGCGTGCGGAGTTTTAACTATAGGTAGGTAGATATAAGATATTTGTCATCAATTCACTTTTTCAGTAGGTACTTTATTTAAAACAAAATGTGCCTTTAGAAATCACACAACAGAATCGCTACCCTTAAATATGTATAAGTAACTTAAGCACACTTACCTACTCTTAAAATATTAATTATTATTATTAGATTAAATTCGAAATTACATCTCCCCAAATATATATATTTTTTTGGTTATTACAAATTTATATTTGCAGATGATCAACTAATCAGGAGTATGTCGATATATGGCCAAAATATTTTGAGAATGGCAAAGATAAGTTGGTCTCTAAATCTAGTTTATCTTTTCGTTAGAAATTACGGGTTGCGTTGCACGGATGCGCGAGTCTGACTGGTTTTTAAAGTAGTTTTCAATATTTTAGGTAAGCAGTTTTAATTTATTTATTGTAAGTTATTTTTGTTTTTTATTTATTGAATATCTGTAAATTATTCTGTATTGTGTTCATTCATTTCGTATATGTATAGTTATTGTTTGAATTTATACAAATGAAATTATTACTAATTTATTTTTTTAACAATTGAAAAGTTCCCCAGTACAATTTCTATCTAACCGAAGTAAGTAGAAAATAGATATATTTTTTATATAATATGTCATTTTTATAAACAGTTGTACGTATTGTAATTAAATAAATAGTAGAAAATTATGGGATGAATATCGAATATTGTTTCAATAACAATGCAGCTAATAGTGGCTGGGCCTGATTTGCTCAATGTCCTTTGGAGGTTTTGTACACTTGCATACAAAAGTGATCCATTTGTATAACTTAGAGTCAACCAGTACCATCTATACAAGTATTTAAATACTTAAACGTATTTCTAAAAGTACACTGGAGCACACAAGTGATATACTCGTTACCTACTAGTAATATGTTTTATTATTATTATGAAATCCATATTAACTAATTTAATAAATCAGTGTGCAGTGCATGCTCTTTTTAATTGCATATGATTATGATTTTGTATAATATTACAAGTATGAATTAAACACTTATGAAAGCATTAGGTAAGTTTTAATTTCACATGAATGATTAATATTTGTATAAGTATAGATTAATTAAATGATTATTTGACATAAATTAATAGACGTGACAGCAGAAGTGCTGAAGACATTATCGGTCACTTTATTTGCATATCGCGTTACAGGCCGCGCCCATAAGATGGCTGACGTGTCTCTCTTATGAAAAATAGGTAAATATGTCGCTACTTTAAGTCTTAAAATAATTAGGTAGGTGTCTATAACAATTTTATTTCACTACATTCAAACTTTTCTTTAAATTTTATATTCATGTAAAGTGTTGTTTGATTGTTATTAATTTTGCTTAATTTTTTTAAATGATAGCAAAATAACTCGCATTTGCGTTAGGTATTTTTAATGGTTGTGATTTTACTAAATCACTTTTGTTCCGTCTTTCTTTGTACATTATTTAAAATAATTTGTTTCGATATTAAGGTAAGTATTTAGTTTTAATCATACATGTATTTATACATTGACAATTTTAAAAAGAACAATTGTTTCACATAACCATAATAATAGATACCTTCGTATAGGTATAACAAACATACTTTTGCGTGACAACCCGCACTTATTATGTGATAATGTGCTATAATTAACGGAGCTGATAACTGAACGTCAGGGAGATGTCGTAGCTCTAGGAAAATACACTGTATCTGGTAGTGGGTTCTGTGTAACACTTACAGCGATGACGAAAATAGCATAACGCCGAAAATCCCGAAATTGTATACTAAACCATACAATTAAATACACTACTAAAATACACTACTAAAATGTTCCATCGAAATGCATAAATAAAGTGATCAATTGGTATCAATAGTTGATGAAGATGTAAATATTTACTACCTGTAACCAATCGTTAATGTTTATTATGTTTGTAATCTTGAACTTAGATAATCAAGTGCAATTGAATCGTTAGGTGTCGATGTGAAAATATATAAACCTATTGAGTATGTGGAACAGTCAAGTACATAAATGATTATAAGAAAATAATTGGATGGAGCATAGTAATTCTAGGTAATGTCAGTTTGTATAAATTCATTTATGCACAGAAACGATTAGGTACAATTCATAGAAAATTTCGTAATACGTCTACTTATAGTAGATTAAAATCGCATATATTTAAATACCTACCATGATAGAAGCAAATGTAATTGATTTTCGATTAAAACTCAGTGCATGTCATACGAGCATTATTATTTTAATAGTATAATTTTATTGACATAGTGCATGAAATAACCCAAGTCTATAATTTTGCCGTGTGTCGGTATTCAAACTAGATAGGGCTTTAATTTTAAGGCTAGACATAAGCCTAGATGACCTAGTACGTGTAGAGAAACATAATTTGTAGCCTGTTAAAGGAAAATTGATGGAGTATTAGCCATATGTGTGTTCTAAATATGGACATAATAGAATTTTAAATAATATTTTGCTTAGATAATGATAGGTTTAGTTTGAGTATTGCAAACCGTTCACTACTGTGATTAAGTTATTATGCGGTTGCTGATCGTGAATATACCTAGTTGGAAAATAAAATCAGTTAGTTAAGAAATTAACAAATTATCTCATTTTAATATTGCACGTAGTTAAAGGCCTTACGAAGTTATTTCATAACCCTAACTATGTATGTGGTGTAAGTCATTGAATAGAGGCTGTTTTGATGATAATATTAAGACAACATCAAATTAACCCGATATTGATTCTAGATTAATATATCGAATCCCATAAAATACATAATTGATTTTGTATATTCATATTTTATATTTTTGAGGTAGTATAAATTAGAGATATTTTTTTGAATAAATGATTAATCTACAGTATTCATTATATTAAAAATAAAACATATCTTACAAACACACTATCTTAGAGCTCATTTTATACAATGAATTTGAAAGATGCATTAAAGGATCTATAAATACATCATTAAAAATCGATAAAATGAATTTTAAAAAGGGGTTTATGTAATTTTAGGTATACCAGTTTATGCACATTTGAAATGTAAAATTTTATTATCATTAAGGTAATTGTGTCATGTCATGTCCATGGTAAGTTGGTATAATAATTGGAAGAATAGACAACTAAAATTTCTGTATTAAACTGATACGATAGCAGTTCAACTCACAAAATGAAGATATCACCTAGATTTACAAATGTTCCTTAATACAAAGTGGAAGTTTAAGAAGCATGTATGATCGTAACCAAATATACAAACCAATTGGTAACGTTTATTCCAAAGGAAGCATAGCATGACGAATACAAGGCGTTCATGGGGAAAACTTTAACAAAAAAACATTCAAAGGATTCGAGAGAAGGCGCCTTGCAAACCCATCTACCACTTTTACTCGCTTTTCCAAAATTTTCCTTTTTCAGAAACTTCACCCTGGCTTTGATGTTACGAGTGTCACCCTCCGAATTTTGGCGTTCGTCGCCCCTTTGAGTGTTTGTATACACTTGAGTGCTTTTCCGGGCCAATGTTTTAAATAATGGTTTGCGTCAAAAAGAGATACCATTTTATTAGCATCCAATATTTTCCAATTAATTGTATCTATGTATGTAGGTACACTTATTACAAAACTAAAACTAGTTTTATAGAAGTATCTAATAAAGTTGCAGGTTCTTTATGACAATCATCAACATTACCTATCAGAAAATGTAATATTTTTTGAATTGGGCCAACCAGTACACCGTTTGTTGATTTTGATTTTAATTTAAATATAGGTAGGTACCTAATCTTCTACTGATATGCATGTTGTAAATAAATAAATAAATTATACATCACAATTCCATGTATTTTATATTTTACTTAGAAATAGGATAGGAATATTTTACAATGTAGTTTAGTTTAGGTTATATATAATGAAAAAATCTTTTGCATAATGCATAAATTTATTGATCTATGTAACCCATATAGGATAGTCATAAGTAGTATGTTTGTGGCTATGGAACATTATATTTGTATTGCATATAATACAAAATGAAGAGGAACCTGCTAGACTTGCCTACTATGCACATAAAATATTTATTTGAGAATATAGTCATATAATAAGAACACATAAAGTATAAGAACAAGCAACTAGTTAGCAATTTAAAAAAAAAGTAAGTGACGTTTGTTCGATACATGAAATCTTCTTTTCATTCTTAAACCTAACCTAATCACAATCACGGTAGCAAACAAGTGTTTAAATTTCTGCTTTTGACGATGGTATAAGATTTGAAATATTTAAATTTTCGATATTTATTTGTATCAATTGGTGTCAATTTCCACAATTTGTGAAATTGATCACTTAGAGTATTCTTTATTAGGTATCTAGATATCTTGTTGGGTTTTATTTGGTTTATTAATAATTATTTGAGAATAGTTGTTTCATTTGGTATGTTCTGTAATATTATGTTTTTCAAAACTAAGTAAGCAATGAGCTTTTGTAAAACATCTGCTTTGGTAAATAAAATTTAGACATTTTTCAATAAATCTTATTAAACATCCATAGTATACGCAATTATCAAGTTAGGATCTTTTAAAGTTTCAATTAAATTGTTTGTTCCATAGCTTCTGTACCACGACTCCAATGTGATTATTGACATAATTAGTTTCCAGATTATGATTATCAGTTTCTATATTTTGAATAACAAATATAATAAAATATTGTTCTCCTTTGAATGGACAAGCGACTATTAGATTTTTCTTGCAATTTAAATGTAGCAAAATAACTTACAGAACCGCATCTTTAAAAAAACTTATGGCAACTATTGCTAACCTAACATAAGTATATATTTTCCGCATTTTATTTATATAAAATGGATAAAACATGTACCGAAAAAAGGTAAAACCACCGAAACAAGGCAGTAATTAATGCAGGCTCACGTAACCGACGGGTGCAATGTTTTGGCGAAAAAATGCGCCTATATGACGCAGGCGACAGCCCTTCTAATCTAAGGGTGTATTGGTACGACTAAAGAGTCCTGTTTGTCTTGACTCTTCCATTTTATTGGATTATGCAGTTGTCGTTAAAAAATAGGAATAGTATTGATTTTTAACCAAAACATGATTTACTTACTTGCTAATGAATTTGAATTTTTATTTCAAAGAATCTTGTAAAAGTACTTGACGGCCATTAGTATTTACATATTTTAATCTTTATACTCTAGTAAAATGATTAAAAGTTTCATTATTACTTAATTATTTTTACTAGTTCATAACCTAAATTTTAAAGCTCTCATTCTTCAGTATATTTATGTAGTAATTCAGTTGTTTTACAAAAAAATGATGAAATGATTCTCCCATTCGCCCTCAGATTAATTTATCCCATTAGTTCCTTGTTTACGCTAATGTATGGTCTGTAAACAAGTCCACGGAACTGTCAGTTTTCTACATTTGTTTGTATTTGATCGAAAAAGTTGTCCCTATTCATTTCTTTACTTACCGCGATAAACACGAGTAAAACGTATTTTATTGACTATTTGTAACACACACAACACTCTGAAACACGTCCATTTGTTTAGCTAATAATGCGATCACGATCACGGGCGACGTTTGTAACGAGCAACGACGGCAGCATGTGCTGATGAGGGTCTTACTGACCTGCCACTTTTGGTGATCACCATCTCGGTGCCCAGCTTGTGGAATTTTTCCCAGAGGTCCTTGCCTTCGAGGGTGACCTTGGGGTCATCAACGACACCGTCGTCGTCAGGGGGTAGCGGTGCGTAATGCGACGGAGGTGGCTTCAGCAGCGGGCAAGGCGCGGACAGCGCGGCAGCGGCGGCGAGTGCTGCTGGCAGGTACGGAGGCGGCGGCAGCGCGCCCGCCGTCAGCAGCGCCGACACCGAGAAATCACTCGGCCGCGGTACCAGCAGCGGATGAAACGCGACGGCATCGCGCCGCTCATTGCCCTCGAAGCGCATGCCCGCGCCGCCCGGGACCCACGGCGCGCGCTCCACGACCGGCGTGCCCGTCGGCTCCAGCGGTCGCGTTCGCGCCCGCTCATACAACGTCCATAACGCGCCGGCCGGCGGCTCGCTCGCGACACTTGCTCGTCCCGTGGCTGGTGACACCCGCTCGCGCGGCAGGCGTCAAACGACTGGCCGCCGGCGGCGCCGGCTCCGACACCCCTCCCGCCGCGCGCCGCCCAATGGCGCGCCGAGCGGCGCCCCGCGCGCGCGCTTCCCGCGCGGCAGGCGGGGCCGCGGCGCCACGACGCGTTGTTTTTTCGTCGCGGGCGAGGTGTCCGCCGCCGCCGCCACACCTCGCGCGCTGGCGACGCGCGCGGGCGGGCGCGGGCGGCGGGCGCGGGGTGCCCGCTAATCTGGTTAATGCGGCGCGCGGGGGCGACACTCGCGCTCTCCGCCACCGCCGCCTCTTTCTAATTGGACACGTTTCCGTTCGTTCATCAATTGAGCTCGTTACGTTCTCGCAATATCTTTTGTATGAATATAGGTAGAGCTGGCCCTCTATTGCGGAGAGCTCATCAGACCATCCGTTGTCTCGACGACCTCTAATACCCACTTGGCAATCATTTTAGATATCGCCAAAGCTTTTCCTTCAAAACGTTTGATGTGGTATTTCTAGTGTCCATGAATATTAAAATCGATTCTTATTCATCTTTCAGACAATAATAGTTTATTGTTATTAAATACCCAATAAATACTAATTACCTAATGATCGATCTATTTTGGAATTGTACCTACTTATTATTTCATGATTTGTGCATCATTAAAGTATAATATAATAATGTATAAACTTATATAGGTACAGTATAAAATGTTATATAAGTACTAGTTAAATGAAAAAATGCTATCACTTTTGTGCGCGTCAGTAACGTTGCTTGTGCGAACATTTTCTTCTTCGAACGCGGCTTCGGCGGCGCGGGCGGCAGGCTGCACGGCGGCGGGCGATACTTCGTAGTTCGTCGATTCCTCTGCCTCTGATTGTGAGTTTGCTTATCGGATTGTAAGGTATTATCGGCCATTTTTTTTAAATCCAAGTTGTACTCATTTCGTATTTAAAATTAAGTATTATTAATAGATAGGTAAGTACTTAATAAATTTATCGTGTCTAATTTAATTTGAATACACAAGTGAGTACAAGTATCTACGTATTCTTAGGTGTATTCGATGATTCTATTATAATTAAATTGATGATATTTGAAGATATATTTTTTTAAAGATTGGGGAGGCTTGCTATGTTATGAGCATTAAACTAACCTAAGATAGATTTAAAAATGCTGCCTGCCTTTACTAGGTAGGTACTTATACTTAAGTACATCCAAAGTTATTAAAAGGTTGACACCACCTCTAGGACTGTAGTAATTAGCAAAGTACGCCAGAATCATTACCAGTCAACATATAACGTGTGCGTAGGCCCTTAGTTAAGGAGGATAATACATTTTGTACTTATACTTACTCTAGCTAGAGCGTTCTGTAATCTCATTCTGGACACCTCATTGCGCTCTATAGCACCCATTAGCAAGATTTCATTGTAATTAAGTAAAGTAGTCATGTGTATTATTATTAGGTAGAGCTTATTAATTTACAACGAAAAGCAGCGCCATCTAGCGGCGAATAGCAATCAGTTCGCATATTGAGGAGTAAATTAATAATCAATTGTGAAAGGTTCTCTTGAAAATGGCGGGAAACGACGGTTGCGAATTTTTTTGAATTTCTTTTAATGTCTACAGAGGTTAATTTCACGTTAAATTAATCAAAAAATGTTCGTGAATGACAGTATGGTGAAGTTATTGGATAATTTGAGCAAGATCTGAAGTTTCAAGCTTTGATCAAGAGTCTACAAGCTCGGGAGTGAACGTGACTGTCGAGCTGTTTCGTCCAGAGTGACGACGCTGCGGCGACTCCTCTGGATGAAGACATGAAGACGCGGCTACCCAGGGTGAAGACGCTACTGCGACTCCTAAGAAGGAAGATAGAAGACTTATATATTGTATTTTCTGTAACATGACATTGGCAAATGACGAACTGTCGAGTCCATTAATAAAATAAATAAATATTTGTGAAAGTAGTAGAAGTATACTACTAACACACGTAAGTACATACGTGTACTATTGTGTTTTTAAATAGGTGCATCCTACCTAGGTAAGTACCTACAGGGTGTCCTTGAATTCATTCGACAAATTGAACCTGGGGGTTGTAGGTACTCATGATACATATTAAATTGGTAAGGTTTTTTAGTAAATCAAAATTGCCAAAAAATTTAACTTAGCTACGTTGTGAGTGTAAGTGACACAGATAAGTAGGTATACAGGGGGCATAAATAAGATTGAGATTTTCTCAAGAACTAGGTACTGGACCGAATTTAATAATTCTTTGACAGTCACATAGATTTAACTTTTATCTATATAACATTGAAATAATTATTGCAATAGGTCAAGTAGTTTTTGAGAAAATATCATCCTTAAAAACTCTACTGTACACTTTTCTCTGTCTTCGACCGTACGCGTACTGTCCCACAAGTCACACAATGTCCTTAGAAATGACCATTAGGTCAAATTCCAGCGAAAGAATTCATTGCAAAAAATTAAATACCTATACCTTAAAATGTAAAAAAAAACAACTCCAAAGCACAGTAACGATGCACATCAAATTAAATTTATTTTTGATAGTTGATTGTAAACATTGTTTTTATTTTTCCCCAAATTGTTTAATTTACTTAAACGCTGTGCAGAATTAATGTAGGTAGGTACTATGTCACAAGCCTATCCATCCATTTAATTTTGTCGAATGAATTCAAATATATTTTTGCAAGACAACTTTTATTATTATTTTACACACCACTTTACAACATAAAGGTGCCAACGCTGAAGAAGAAAAAGTGGCAATCAACGAGATGCTTATTTTTAGGTATAATCTAAAATTCAAATTGTGTGCTCCTTGTTTATGGTGTCAAGTACCTACATACCTACAGACATTGTGGTGTAATCGACTCACATTTTCTTAGAATAAGGTATTGTTAGAGTAAAGAGTATTAATTAATACAGAGTCATTAAATCAAGACATTCCATTCACGACATCACGCAAATACTTCCCCGTATTATCATTACTTCCCCACGGCAACTTCGTTAACTACGGTTTTGTTTTTTATTAATCGAAAAGTCAACAAAAGTTGTAGGTAGCAGTTCATCATTTGCCAATGTCAAATAGAATATTCAAAATATCATATAGTCTTCTCTTCATCCAAGGGAGTCGCCGTAGCGTCGTCACCCTGGGTATTCGCGTCTTCTTGTCTTCATCCAGAGGAGCCGCCGTAGCGGCATCACTCTGGACGAAGCAGCTCGACAGTCACGTTCACTCCCGAGCTCGTAGTGGGACTCTTGACCATAGCGCCAAACTTCAGATCCTACATCAATTCTCCAATAACTTCACCATATTGTCATTCGCGAACATTTTCTGATTAATTTAACGTGATATTAAACACAAAATACCCAATGCAGATATTAAACTGAAAATTATCAAATAATTTGGCAACCGTCGTTTCCCCCCATTTTCAAAAGCCCCCGGATATATGAAACTGTCTCATAGGTAGGTACAGTTCATGAAGAGTTTCAGTTTCAACTCCAGTGAAACTGCGCTGTTTCAATAATCATTCGTCTCACTGTACTATATATAAATAGGAAGACAGAGATAAGTATACAAGGGGCCCCAATAAGGTTGAGATTTTCTCAAGAACGTGGACCGAATTTAATAATTCTTTTACAGTTACATAATTTTAACTTTTATCTATCTAACAGTGAAATAATTCTCGCAATAGGTCAAGTAGTTTCTGAGGTAATCTCAACCTTAAAAACTCTCCTATGCACCTTTCTTTGTCTTCGACCTACCTCATGTATCGTAAATATCGTAATGCAGATAATTACCTAAGTCTATTTATTTACTTAATCTGCATGTCTGATCAATAAAATTAAATCTTAGAACTTTGAAGAAACTTTCATTCCACTTCACAAAACTTGAGAAATATTGCTCAACGGCGGCTAACTTTCGTTCTGTGTATAACTGTCCTTTAATTTCTTGTTTGGTAGGTAGTATTATATAATTACAAAGTAAATTAATTATAATACCTAGCAGATAATTAAGTTAGCGTTATAGCACTCACTCGCTTACAACTGGCATTTTAAGCAGCGAGTAATTTTTATGGCGCATTTTCGAAGAAAACCCGACTGGGTGGCCTTTGGAATACCACTTTTTCTTTGCATCTGTAAAGAACTCTAAGCATTTAAAAATACGTGTAGTTATTGTTTGTCTTCTTAGTTTTTGATTGGGATGGCTGAGAATTGTTAACGTTTTATTAGTAGGATAAAAGGTTTTTTAACAGCTCGTATCGTGATGGGAAACTTTATCGTTTTACCTTTGCTGGTATGTGACTGAACGGTTTTGTTTTGTTCTGACTAAAAGCCAATTATTAAGTTAAGTAAATGCTTACCTAATTGCGATTTACTGTTAATAGTCGGTATAGCTCTATAGTCTATGTGAAAACATTGCTAATTTTCTTCGAAAAAAAGCTTCTGTAGATCAGAGATTGTCTTGATAAAATAATAACTTAATAAAGAATTATTTTCAATCCTGATAAAGACTAAAACAAATCTATCTTCTAAGTTCTAGTGTACATATTAATATAGAATGAGTACCTACCTACGAGTTGATAGGTCCCTCATGTCATGCGTCGCTGCACTCGTGTATACCTCTCGAGACCTAGGCTGGGGTGTAACTTGGGGGAAGTCTAGCGTCTAAGAGAAATGGCAAATGGCTACCCGCATAGCCATTTGCCAATTCTATGCAAATAGTTATGTAAGAAATATAAATTGTACCTAAATAAGGATTACATTAATAATTATAACTCCCGGCATATCCTTGTCAGAAATTGTATTATGTCATCAATTCTAATAGGATAGGACCCACGTTGTGTGCTATGTGGCAGGTGACATAGTCTGTCGGTTATTTTTACCCGACTGCGCTCTTGCGCAGAAGGGGTATGTTTTCGAGTGTATGTAGGTATGTACCTATGTATGTACGAACAACAGCAGATCAATGGTAGCACTTGCAGTACGATTTTAAATCTTACGACGCAGATAATAAGAACGGTTCAAAGTCCAAAGTGTTACACTTGATCTGCTGTTAGCTGTACTCTATGTGACTATGTAACCACATTCCCTCTGTCAGATTCTCTCTCTATATCTACGCTTATGAATGAATTTGTTTCGATTTGAAGTGCTTCTCTGTGTTTATTTGTTTATCATTGCTTTCTTTACAGGATGGCAGTGCGATCTGCACTTTTCATGCATTTCGTATCAATCAGCTGATCGTTTTGTGCAGTATTTACCCGACTGTACAATAAGGGTTTTGTTTTTCGTGTATATGTATATATGTAGGTAGGTATATGAGTTTGTATGTCTTTCTGTTCTTTGAGCCTTGCAGACTAAACGGCTTGATGGATTTTATTAGATTCGTGTTGATTGTAAGTGTGACATATATGCTATAAAAAATCAATCAAAGGGGTTAAAAAGTTTTATGCAGTCGTTTTGTTTGTACCTATGTTTTTGAAAATAATTTCTGCTTGTTAAGGGTTAGGTTTTGTTTCGCATGCCTATAGTATCAAGAACTATGGATGTGGAGGGTCCACTTAAGCACATTAGACAAATAATTTACGGCTGACTCGGCAAACGCCTCCCATATTCTAGATTCATACAATGCACACCCCATCTTCTCAAGAAAAAACTATGAAACGTAGATAGTTACTGGAAGCTAGCGCCATCTAGTGGCGAGTAGCAGCAACTAAAAGATGCAATCCCCATCAATACTAAATAAATAAACATTTCATATTACAGTTTAAAAATTCCAATCGTTGAATAATCGCAGCGTTTGCCAAAACTGGGGAACAAAAGGTTACCAACTGACATTAGTTCTGATTCCAGCGAATTTCCAGACGTTCCATTTAAGATTCCACCACACTGTCAACTTCATCAGGACGCCACTATAAAAAAAAACCATAAAATGAAATTAAAAAATATATTCTTTGGAGAGATTCGGCGCGTTCAGAAGTTTGAAAACTCGCAGACACCGGCGCGGGCGCAACTTACTTTCAAATTAGACGTCTACAACGCGGGTAAAAAAGGATCTATTCGATACAAATATTGCACACGACGACGGCGGCGAAACGAGTAAAAATAAAAGCGACTGACATTCTATTTTTTTTCTCTGGAAAGGAGTCTGCGCGCGCATTGCGGCTCCTCTGCGCGCGCGCACAAAACAAACAAGACCTCTCGCGCTTGGCGACTAGCGAGAAACCGAGACGGAGATATCCAACTATCAATGGGACGAAAGAGAAAGCTATTTTATGGGCGTTCCGTCATCGAATTTCGCGTCCAATTAATGTTCAGTGGGCTTCCAAGTAGGCGGGGCGTCTTCGATCCAAGCTAATAGGGATCGAGTTAAAATGATCTATAGATCTCTGTGCCGGCGCAGTGCATACTGCATTGTTATCATTAATATCGTGGATTTAAATTTATTTCATACCTATCTACCTACCTACATTTTGATGCTTGCATTTGTTGCCGTGAATTAATACCTAAATGATTTTGTCTTACACGCATTGAATGAAACTTAAACTAAATAGTGAATTATAATTATCTATTACTCCAGATATTACAAAGCTTAAAACTGTGTCAAATTTTAGTTACATAGATACATACTTAGATAAGATAAATAGTGGAAGATTTTGTCAGTAAAGTTGCCAAAAAGTCCAAAAACCTCACAAACCCATAGTTGAGGACAGGCTTATAGTTGTGATTCTGGCATGGCTACTAAAACCTAAAGCTAAATGAAACTGTCTCATATACATAATAAGAATCCTACTAGATTGTGCAAATGTGAGCCGGAACGTAAGACCCCGACAGCTATGCCCGCGGAGATCCAAAAAGTAGAGTCGTCCGGACTTTAAACAGTTTTTATTATCTGCGTCGTAAGATTGAAACCATACTGTAAGGCGCGTATTCATAAACGTGATTTAAAGTTACGCCACCGTTTAGGCCCCCTGTCCCTTTCTATCTTAACCTTTTTTACGAAGTGTGAAAGGGATAGCAACACGATTTAAAGGAAGTGAGGTTTAACTAGCATATGTGTTACCATTAATCTGCTGAGTCTACCTTCACGAACTGCCGCCATTTTCGGTTAACTTAGTTGTCTGGAACTATACTTACAAATAGTAAAAGCGTCACACTCCGGAATCGATATAAATTGTTAATCTAAAAAAAAAATTGTAGGTAAGTACTAATTCTACATTTCATAGAAAAGCAAATCTGTGCTCTCCCTTGTCTTATACCTTCATATAATTAACATTAATGTTAGTCTATCACAATGAGCCGAACGGGCAGACCGCAGAAGCCTTAATTAGGCAGCGAACAAAAGGCTCTCCGTGCGAGAATAACACAATTCGTAGGTAGAGTAAGTATTGTAGAGCAGTCATAACTCATAGATAGAGGGTTGATCGAGGCATTCGTTTTGTAATTAGATTTCCAGATTCATTGCGAATTAGTGGCAGTGATGATGATGTGATGTAAACTTTCTTAGTACAGTCGAAGACAGAGATAAGTACACAGGGGGCCTCAATAAGGTTGAGATTTTCTCAAAAACTACTGGACCGAATTTAATAATTATTTTACAGTTAGGTACTTACATAGTTTCAACTTTTATCTATCAAACAGAGTAAGAATTTTTGCAATAGGTCAAGTAGTTTTTGAGAAAATCTCAACCTTAAAAACTCTCCTGTACACCTTTCTCTGTTCTCCACCGTACACACAAATACAGATAAAAGTATAGGTACAGGGGGCCTCAATAAGGTTGAGTTATCTCAAAAACTACTGGACCGAATTTAATAATTATTTTACAGTTACATAGTTTTAACTTTTATCTATCTAACAGTGAAATAATTATTGCAACAAGTCCAGTACCTAGTTCTTGTGATAATCTCAACTTTAAAAACTCTCTGGTACTCTATTCTCTGATGTGTTAGATTAGACCGTATTACTTAAATACCTACGTGAAGTGACGTGAAGTTCAAAACAGAAAATACTGGGCACTTTGAATTGAAATATAAAATGCCATAATTGTGAATATTCACTTTCCCATGTGTGTTGCCGGGTAAAGTGTCAAATTACCCTAATTATCCGCCATCGCAGCACCGGAACGGACCGCTTCGGACAAAGGCATTAGAAAACCAAGGAATAATGGAATATGTTTGTGGAATTACACGGACTCTTTGTTAATGCTCGTGACGTAGGTACGAGTAATTATATTTTGGAAGCATTTGTTTCCAAAACAAATTCCACCGCGCTCCATGAAGAGAGCCTAAAGAACACACGAAGACAAAGCAATTATAGGGTACCTCAATAAGGTTGAGATTCTCTCAAAAACTACAGAACCGAATTTAATATTTGTTTTACAGTTGTCATAGTTTTAACTTTTATCTGTGAAACAGTGAAATAATTCTTGTAATAGGTCAGTAGTTTTTGAGATAATCTCCACCTTAAAAACTATCCTGTTCAATTTGTTCTGTGTATTAGGTAGGTAATATTAGATCGTACTCAGAACTTAACTTATCTACTATATTTTGTGATCAAGTGTAACACTCTGGACTTTGGACCGTTCTTATTATCTGCGTTATAAGAGTTGAACTCGTAGGACTGCAAGAGTTACCATTGAACCGCGACTATACCGATCTGCTGTTGTCCGTACGTCTCCCTCTGCACTTGTGAAAGTGACAATTTCACTCTCTTATGTCAGAAAGAGACATTATATTGGACTTCAATTGAAAATTTTAACAATGGATAAACAAGTGAGTACCAGTAGAGACGCGCTGATTGTCATGCAAGAGCGGAGTCGATTTAAAGATGGCTAACTCCATCGGCGCTCCATTGCTTAATAGTTTCCACCAACCCATTTGTACTTTATGTAATATCTTCAATGATCTCTGTGCTGTGGCCCTGTAGTTAAGATACTGGACTTTAGTAATTATATTACTCAAGCCCGGGTAAGAACAGCCCCCAGCTATGTGACATTGACTTTCGTTAACGCTAGTAGAATAAATGAAAAATATAGGCATGTGATTGACATAACGAAAAAACAAATGTCAATTTCATACATTTTTCTATCTATTCTACTGGCGTAAAAGAAAGTCAATGATACTTGACTAGGGATTAGGTTAACAAACCAATGAGTTTTCCTTGGTTTGGTTGAAGGATAATTTACATACGAGTATAAGACAACTTTACCGAATACAATAAAAAGGCGTAAGTAATCGAATAAATCGCACTGGGCTCGCGGAATGGATCATGGCCCCAGCTCCCTCGATGTAAGGTAAAGTCTGTGCCTCAATAGTTGAGACAAAAACAAACTGATGGTAACCATGTTATCTATTTATACTAACTATCTTACCTACATCTGACAGAAAACTGTCATGTCTTAATTATAGGCTCTCTATATTTATCTAGAATTATTAACCCATGTCATTATTTACCTGTACAATTTAATTACATACGTATATACCTGATGTCATGTATGTCGATAAAAGTTATTAAGTGACAACTTAAAAACCATCCTTCGACCCTACTGTATTATTACCGCCGCTTGTCATTGGTAACACAGATTTCGAAATTCGAATTTAAACATCTGTCGACACTCAATAGGCGCGTATTGTCGCCGTTCTTTTTTCGAATTTCCAGTCGACAATGACGTTCGGAAACGAAGGGTGTTTAATCATATCCACTTTACGTAACCTACCTACTTTAAAACTACATCTGAATGAATTTAAGCCTTATTTTTATGAAAGTAGCGATTTTATTTGTATTTTCATAAAGATGTAGTTATACTGGCTGATGTGTATTAGGATTATTCATATTTAAGGCTTCGCTGGGCGTAAGGCGGCATTTGTAATCGAGTGTTGGATTTCGGTTTGTGAACGAGTAGAAATAGGCGGTCGATTTCTGAACGTATCGAATGTCCGAAGCTGTTGCAAGAGTAGGCCTCATATTCTTTTTTATTGTTCTTAACAGAGGTTATTCCAAAGCTAGTAGCGATAAATGCGACTTAAAGATAAGGCTTGTCTTTTTGCAAGCCTTCGGCACACCAAATCCGCGGTTCAGCATCTGTCAAATTAAGCATAGAGCGCCGGATACCCTTGCGATATCTATTAGAGAAGCAAACGATTCTTAATAAAAATCAGGCTATACCGCAAGGGTAGGTACGGACAACAACAGATCAATGGTAACACGTGCAGTACGATTTCAACTCTTGCGACGCAGATAATAGGAACGGTCTAAAGTCCAAAGTGTTACATTTGATCTGCTGTCGGCTGTACGTACTATTTAAATGGCATGGGTCCAAATACTATTATAATAAGTAAACCTAGGTCTTATGAGAAAACATAAGTCTTTTACGTCGTCTTCTAATTGATGCGTAATAATTTAAATAATTAAAGTGGACGGAGAGTAGCGGTACCATATAAGTTGTTATTTTCAACCTACTTTGAAACCTTAATAGAAAGATATAATTATAGAGAAAAGGTTAATTTTTTTATGACACCATAAGTCTAAACAAACAAGAAAGGATTATTATAACGTTTTTTTTTCATAGGAAGGTGTTCTTAACTTAGGTATACATCCCAATTATTTGACCGTTTTTATTTACCCCTCTTTTGACTTTACATTGTTCTCAGTTATTTCGGGAAACTATATTAGTTAATTTGTTCAGTAACTTATAGATAGTTTTGTATTAAGTAAGTACTTATCTACTAAATTCCGAAAAGTTCAATTTCAATTACAATATTTTTATATTTATATAATTAAACAATTTTTGAAATAAGAAATAATAAAAAAGAAATATAAAAGGCGCCGTCTCGAATGTGTTCTATTTAACTACCTTTACCTTTTGTTGACTAGGTATATCGATTTCAATATCGTTGACGATAACATTTAATTGAAAGGTGGCTTCAAAACAACAGCATTAAAGTCCGTTGGTAAACTATAAATGGAAAATGGGAGTTTAATTATTCCTTAACAAGCTAAGCAAGGATGTTGTCAATTTCATTAACGACAGTCATGAATTAAAAATGGTCAGAGCCTAGGGTGTCAGTTCAGTGCTAATTATGTCCCTCTACTGCAAATTATGTACTTTGGACTGTTTAACGCAATGCGAACTGCAATATCTCGGTCATGTAACATGTAAATAACGAATAGGTTTGTTATAGGTGAGGCCAACTTGTGTCGAAGTCTAGCAGAAAAAAGGAGGACTATTGAAATTGAATTGTCAATTGAAAACTGATCAAAACATCTAGTTACATTAAAAAAATATGTCGTACAGTGGAAATCACATCTGAAGAGGATAGGAAGACCAGAAGCAGACCACATAAAATGAAACACAACTTGCTTCCATGAAACCTTGTAATCGACTCAAAATTAAAACAATATTGTTATAAAAAAAATAGAAACCGTTTGGTTTCTATTTTGTTTACATTTCGTAATAAACATTTCGTAAATAGCTTTTTTAATAAAATTGATTATATTGGAAGATATTATTTTTTTAAGATTGGCGGCGCTAGTTGGCTCTATGAAGGCCCTTAAAAGTTTCATGGAATGTTAAAGTAACAACATAGGTATGGATCGACAACACTCTGTCCCTAAAAAAGCTCATCCATCAAAAGACTGTTGCCACCCCGGGGAAACTAACAAAAAACAATTTCCCATCCCTATTGGAAACGTCAAAAAATCGCGCGCCAACCGCAACTGTCAAATCTAAATCGATTAATACACTCCACTACTCCTTCCTGTCTTTAGAAATTGTTGAATAGTTTAAAAACTGTCCGTAACAATAGGAAAGGAAGTGGCGACCGCAAGACGTCGAAATTACCCCGGGACATCCCTAATTATACGATTTTACGTGGATTTTACTGTAATTTTGCGGCCAGTAGTACGTTTTAAGGGTCCCTCGAAATCACCACCTCCATTGTCATGGAGGGAACTACAAATCAAACATTATTAACTGCCTACTTAAGACTTGTTTTGTGGCTTGGAAAACGGCTTTTACAAATTGGAATCGAATTAAAAAGTCGTAAATTATCGTGAAAGTAGCAAGTAGCTAATCGTGCACTGTTAAAGACAGAGGATATGTAGGTTTATAGAGTTGACAGTAGACCAGGAGCACTTTACTCTTTAAGTTACCCCGACCGAAATCTCTAAAACTAATAATCTTGATCTTAAGGTGGCCCTGAGTATTTGATTACAATTCGACTTAGTACTTACCAATAAATATGTTATTAAGATTTATGTAGAAGAGAAATGGGTAAGCAGACCTGCTTTTTCGGATTACGAAATAAGTTAGGCACTTCTTATAATTAGGTAAAATGCTTTATTTTCCACTTGAACATTCTATCAGTTTGGCTCCACAATACTCATAAGAGCTTTCATATAGGTTCTCAGAAAATATGAGCATCGAATAAAAATAAATTCCCCGAAACAACTTCATATGGATCGAGAAGTCGACGTTTAAAAAATATAAAAATTATTGACCAAATATTTCTGTCGATGCGGGTGGGTGGTGCGGAGGGGAGGGAGAGGTTAGTCGATCGTCAATTAATATTAAGTTGGAATCTGTGGGATTCCGCGCCGCTGTCCGAATTTTATAGCGGCGGGCGCCACCCAAGCATTGGGACTCCGTAAACAGTAGAGTCGACGAGTTCTATAGTTTTTTTGAATGACAAACGGTATGTAACGAAACGGGTAGGTTCGGTATCGGTAAAATGTCTCAACTGAATTGATCAGGTGCTCGGTATAAAATAAAAGGCACTTTTATTTTATACCGAGTTTCTCTTCCCGACAATATAAAAGTCGTAGAAAATAAGTTGTTTAGTTACTGGTACTGACCACCTTGGCTTACCTACTATAGATACAATAGCGGCAGAGAAACCAGTACAATGTGTCCTGTGTTCTTACGAGTGCGAGTTCCATCGAATTTCATTCGATAGGAAATCGATTACGAGGAAATTAACTGTCATATCCTTATAAAGTTGAAACTTCTCTTATCGCCCATCAACTTTCCATTTGAACTTGCCGAGACGCAAACATGATCGAAAAGTAAACAAACTAACATAAACTTAGATTAGTTTACACTTTATTGCATAAAGAATCGTACACATAAAAAACAGGTAGTAAGTGAAACAATTTGTTCAAAGGCGGCCTTATCGCTCACAGCGATTTCTTCCAGGCAACCGAAAATCAAAGGAAATATACGAAAAGTAAACGACATATTGCGAAAAATAAATAAGGAGTGAGAAAAATAAGAAGCCTTACGCGGTCGTATTAATTAACGCAGTGGGCTCTACTATTCAGAATCATTCTCTTTATTTAGAATTTGCTTTATGCATTATGCCATGCTCGGCGAACAAAAGGGTTTTATGTAGTAGGATCTTGTCACGGAATAACAAAGTCGCAGGTTCAAGTCCTGCCCACGGCAAGGAAATTTGTCGTCATGTTTAAATTCTCTTTATTATTAAAATTCTAGAGCTTTTACGTGGTTCGCCATAAACATAAAGTTATTCCACTATTTAAGCCTTCATATCTTTCTAACTTAACCTTTTTAAAGTGTGAGAGTGACAAAAACATAGAGAAGTGAGCTTAAACTAGGTATATGGCGAACAGAATTAGTGTGAAAGAAGACTCTACATATTTCCTGTGCCACCCGCGGCGCCTAGGCCGCAGCGAGAGCGTTGCCGACCATCCTCCATTATTTATAACGCGACTCGTGTGTACAACCAATATAATACACATTGTACAACACAGTGCGTCTCAGTTACTGCGGGGTACTCTTAAGTCATGGTCAACTTGGCTTAGTTGGAGAGGGTAGGAGATAAGGGAATAAATCCGTCAGTATTACTGATTGAAAACTTTCTTGTAGTCATTCATGTCCTACTAATATTATAAACGCGAAAGTTTGTATGGATGAATGTTTGTTGCTCTTTATTATTTTAATGAAACATTACAATAATATAGCCCATACGAGTATACATCAGAATAACACCTCCTCCTCCTCCGTGCGTCGTGATCCTTATTGCTGAGAGTCGTGACCCCTTTGGATCATCTTTTCTTTGATGATATTGCGCCATCTGTTCCTATCTTCGGCGACGTGAAGAGCATCGTAAAACCCCGTATCGAGATTGGTACGGACCTGATCGGACCAACGTATTGGGCTTCGTCCGCGAGGTCTCCTTCCATCTACCTTGCCAGTCACCATTAATCTTTCCAGGTTGTCGCCACTCTTCCTGGCAATGTGACCGAAGTATTCAAGAATCCTTTTAAGACAGATGGTTGATCAGAAGCTGCGCAGACGAAGTCGCGGGCAGCAGCTAGTACTCTTTACATAAGTGATAGAGAAAAATGATGCGCGAAATAGGCGTGTTTATCCCCGAGGAGAGATTTCTTCCAGCAAGGCCTAGTAAATTTAAAACAACAAATATTAGTAGACATACAAACCTACGTGCACAAAGCGGTTGATTCCCGATCTTACAACTGTCAATTTTCATGCAATTTTGTCAGTGGTAAGAGCGAGTTCACGACGAGTTCGTACTCAAATATGATCTTAAACTATCGGCCTCCTATCTAGTATTGAAATAATTTTATATTCGGTCAAGTACTTCTTTGAGAAAATCTCAACCTTATTGAGGCCCCCTGTATACTTTTCTCTGTCTTCGACTGTACTATAATTTCACCATACCCAAACCAACACAATGGTAGGCCTTCCTCGTGGGGTACCTATAATTACCGACCACGCTTGTACACACGAAGTGAGGTAAACTCGCTAATTGTGACCACCAGGTCCCGAGCAATCACACGTGAACGTATAACGGTGTCTTTTGTACGGATCCAACGGTCAAATGTCTTGTCCATTATCTTGTAAATTATATCCATGTAATATTTTTGTATGCAAGACTACAGCGGGTCTAAAAAGGCTGCGCAACTCCTCTGATGGCAATTCGGGAAAGAAATTGCCAAGACTTCAGCGGGTTTTATAAAGACAATTCCTCTGATGGCGATTCATTTCCCGAATTCCCAGAAGCTATAACTACTAGGAATTCGGGAAATGAATTGCTATCAGAGGAATTGCGCAATGACGCATTTTCAGACCCCCTGCATATCTCCTGCATATAGGAATCATTGTAATCTAGCCTATATTACAATAGGTTTGCGGCTTATCTACACGTCTAAATTGTCTTCACGACGGGGATTCGAACTAGAGACGCACTTTTCAAATAGAACTACCGTGATTCGAATCGAATCGGCGAAATCGTTCACGATGTTCATCTTTAGGACGTTTTCAGATATCAGGCTGTGGAAGATAAGTAGGAAAAGTTTGGATAGCTTCGGATTTAATGTCGTCTTTCACCAATGAAAATAAGAAATTACTATAATGTTTACTTACAGTATCCTGACAACGCCAACGACTAGCGATATTACTGTTTCCTAAACGACACTACCTATGCAAGAAAAAAATTATGAATTCAGTCAAATATCCCATTGAATCAACAAACGGTTATCTAAACCAATCAAATCATCACAGATAACTTGTAAATGTAAGTGATAGTGATATAAAAACTGTCAGAGCAGATATAGGTAGATATTATCATCAAACACAAAAAACGAGTTGTAGGACGATATAGATACGAGCAACGTAAAAAAAGAAAAGAAAAAACTAAACCGGTAGGTAGGATGTGGGTGATAGTGGTCATGTCATAAGCATGTTTTCAACCGCCAAGGCTGACAACATGTAACATTGTAACGTGAGAACTGGCTGGAAATAGACATTAGATACCCACTTACGTTACGAAAGAGGTTGGATGAGAAATTAAAAATAAATTGATCAATGGCGCGTGAATTTGACAGCTCTCTGTAGCGGTAAAAAACAAAAGACGAGAGAGTGATCTTTGAAAATTTTATATCGTTGTCTGGAGGAAATTGCTTTCAGTTATATAATTTCCAATTGTATGTTACCTATACTTAGTTAAAATAAAATAATTAAGTAATTAAAATTGTCTTAGATAATGATGTCAAATTATTTATTACTCTTTCTTATAGAATGTAGGTAACAGTGTAACTGAAAGGGTATAAAACAAAAGGTTAGACCTAAATACGTAGAGTACAATATAGTGTAGGTACTTGAAGTAATTCAATTGTAAAATAATTTTTAATACGTGTGTGCTTTTGTAACTTGTCATAAAGATAAAATTGCCCAATAAATTCTTGTTTTTAATTAAAATATTTAGTGTAAGTTAGAGAAAGAAAAGTATCATATAAAAAAGTTTATTATTCCCTTCGTCAACTTTAATAGATTCTTTTTTAGTGGAGCCGAAGCTCAGAGAATATCTCGTACCTTATTTAACGCATCGACCAATAGCAATGTTCCACAAATATACAAACAAATCTCTTCTAGGTGTTAAATTTAACACCTCTACATCCAACATAAAACGAACTTTCTATTAGACATCATAGAACACAACATCCCTTGTGCCGAATTTGTCCCAAGAATACACAATAGTTCCAAGCAACACAATCTAAATTTAATCGTACTACACAGTGCGTAAGGTTCTAGTTGACTATTGAACGGATCGTGAGCCGCGTTTTGGTTATAGGCGTCAATTTTCACACCTAACACTGTATGGGATTAGAAACCTTATGCGATAGATACAGTTTCTACAATCGAATGCATTAAGGGGATGTATTTAGGACTTTTTGGCTCTGGAGTAGCAAAAGGTGTCGTATTTCTCGCCTCGGGTGTGAAGGGTCTCGATTCTGAATCCTGATTGGTGGACAGTCCCTTCCATTCGCTGAAGGTGTTGATTACTGAGATAAAAATGGAGAGATAAAAACATACACATTTAACTGGTACTTACAACAGAACCTTTCCTGGCTGTTTACATGGTTTATACTTATTATTAGTTACTTTATCTTGTGTAGATTAATGTACATTCTATTTCACATAAAAAGAATTAAAATCAAATTTAAACTTACTGAAGATGTGCTTACTCTACCTAATTATACTAAACGTACTCAGATATCTACATTTTACCGATTTCTTTGCTTTGAGCTGGCGTTGGCTTTGAGTAAGTAAGTAGGAGAAGCTAGTGCTCAAAGAGCAGCAACAGAGTTGAAGAGACTATTATAGTTGTAATAGTAAGACTAACTCAGAGTAACTACTTATGGGTGTCTTCTTTGTCATGCTGTGACTTTGGAACCGTGACCGTGGAAGTTGTCCGAGAATGCTTGAATTAAAATCCTATTACAACCGTAAAATATCCTAATAAAATCTCTGACTCCATATCTTAATCTGTACAAAGCTTTGATAAATCTAGCTTGAAACCGCCACCCTTCCCATTTATAGTCCAGCGTGCATCTAAATAGTTTATTTCCTAGAAGCCATCGGTCGATTAATCTCGTTCCGTCGGTATCCGCGTATCTTCATCTGTCTGCAGCGTCACGTTTTGCTTTTGTCACGAGCGCTGGCTGGACACGGCTGGCGTTACGCGGAACACTCGAAATAGGCGCCGACAACGTCGCCGCCATCTTGGGTACGTTCAGAAACCTAGAGCTATGACTAGAGAAATTAGAAAATATGAACTAGAAGAAGCTTCTTTGAAATTAATCCTATGATTTGACTTTCACGAACGCTGGTCATGGCTAAAGCATGGCATTATGCGGAACTCTCGAAATATGTGGTCATATGAAACAATATGTAGGTACGAGTTGTTATATGGAATCACATCCACGAGTGTGTGAGTCTCTTACAGTTTCAATTATTCTATATTTATTTCAATTAATTAATAAGAAAATATCCAAGGCCAAAGAGCACGTAAGTTCTTCCTTCTAAGTAATAAGTTTTCTATGGATTTTTGGACCGCTCGCTGGAAAACGGATCAATGAAATGTTGTCAGAAGTGTTTCCGTTAATTTTTTGAGAACACAAAATGCATGAATTTGCTACTAACCAATACCCAACCCCAAAATACTGTTCAACAAATACGATGTCATAAAATTCCTCCAGATGGCAGCGAGCATACATCTCTAAAATTCCTTACGACCGAAACTCGGTGCGGATCCTATCCGTAAGTCACGCCGATAGTCCCCGGGATAAAGGGCCAGCACAAAGGAAAGCGGCGATCACCCCCAAACACCCCCAACACCCCCGGGGGTGGTCCCCCCGGGATCAATTTGAGCGGGCGCCTTCTCAGCTCGCGTGGCGGAGTAATCGCCTTAGAACGGACCTCAGTGCCGTTTATGTGGCCAGTTCGTGCCTGATGTTTAGGCTTAGTGTATACTGGGCTTAGATGGCGGTAGGTTTGTAGGATTAAATCACACATAGAGTTTATGTCAGTTGTCCTATACTAGATGACGCAAAGGGGTGGCAAAATGACACTAAAACATTAACAAAAGTTCAGGGTTTTCAAGATACTAGATCGGGAAAATGCCGCACAAACACAAGCAAAATTCTCAATAGGTAGGTAATCATAAGTAATTATTTTTCCTGCATAACCTACTTTTAAATGTAAAAAAGGTTAAAATATAGATAAAAAAACACCATGACTTGCAGTGCCTAAACGACATGAATCTAAATTCTACACGAAGATAATTAAAAATTAAAAGTTAAAGCAGTTTCGAACATTTTCTAGAAGTTTCAATATCGACAGAGCAACTTGAAGTAGGTACTATTTCAACTCTTACCTATTTATGTTACAAATATAGAACTCAGTACCTACAAGGTGCAATGTGTTGGGCTTGATGTGCTTGCGACTGTACTTAGGTAGGTACTAATAGGTAGGTATTATAGCAGTTTGTTATAATAATGAGTATGTAGAGCGGATGCTTTAAGCTCACCAAGTTTAATTTGCAGCCAATTAAAATGTTCAAACTTCCTATTCTGTGCTAGTGTTAGGTGCTAGTGTTAGTGTTGTGTAACTAAGACCGATAGTCATAGACAGCTTTAAGCCCGAGTTTAGCATGAGTTCTCTCTTATACGACCGTCAAAAATGTATGAAATCAGACAGTTGTAATTGTAAGACCGAACCCAAGCTCAACTCGCACTCAAAACTGTAAAATCGACCTTATTACCTATACTATAAAATGTCATGGGATTTGTATGTATAGGTAATCTTCTTTACTTTTTTCGTGTGGTTTAGTGACCAAACATTTGTCAAAGTTATTCAGGCCGCCTGTAGGCCTTTGACGTGGCCTAACGACTGCTGTCAAGCGACAACAACCGTGACCAACTGCCGTGCTTTCCGAGGCACGGAGGGGCTCAGATGAAAGTGTCACTAGCGGTCACCCATCCAGGCCATATATAGGTAATGAAGTAACATGGTTGTTATGTTATAGCGTTATGAAATATCATTATAGTTCGATAAATATAAATACGAGCATATTGGTACAAACCTATTTATTGCAAAAATTCGTATATACATACAATTCAGTCAAAGAGCATGCATGGATGTCAGTAGATGAACAAGGGAGATGGTGTAAATTAAGATCAGGTTATGTGGCGCTCCGTTCACTCTACCTATCAAGCCAGGGATATACTAGCATTATGTATGAATAGATCAAGTAATCAAGTACTTACATTTCACAGATTCAGCTTATTGCAATTAAATAAATTTAATCATAATTTGGGATTTAGATATTATTTGTATTTATGTGTGAATATTTCCATAGATGATCAGATAATAAATATGATGTTATGTCATTTAACTATCAAAAAAATAGATGTAGGTAATAAGTAGGTACCTACTTATGTTCGTGTTGCAGAATAAGGCTCCAATCTAATTAAGTGTCCCACTTTACTTAGTCACAGTCAATTACAGGTTAGCAGTCAAGGAGCGCTTATTAACGGACGCCTTATAAAAATTAAAAGAGCTTTAATAAAAATCGTAAGCTATACTTATGGGGCATCGAAAAATGATGAGTAATTTTGATTTGTTAGCTTGCCCTTCGTCTTTTAATTTTTTGTACAACATGTGTCGTATTAACTTGTGTATTAACGTTTAAATTAAATAGGTAGGTGTTTTGTGATACCCTTAATCGCAAAACACCTATTCCACCTAAACGTAAATATGACAAGGTTCAATTCGTAGTACAGTCGACAGCAGATCAATGGAGTACGATTTCAAGTCTTACGACGCAAATAATAAGAACTGTCAAAAGTAAAAAGTGTTACCTGCTGTTAATGCTGTCGACTGTACCTACACCGGAATTGAGAATTTCCTCCATTTGGATCATACGATATTTGGAAAACATGAGGGGGATATTTAAATAAGTACCTACACAATGAAATGAATAATAATTAAGCGGCGAGAAAACTGTGACAGAGAGAGATTATAAAATAAGTAATATTAATAAGTAAGATAATTAGCTGTCTTACTATAGGCCAGTCAAGTACCTACATAAAATAATCATTGCCCCATTGTAGTAGATAAACAAAATAATAATATTTTTCATGAACTATAATGACTACCATTTGCGAATAGAGAAGACATGCATTTTTTGCACGGCTGATACCCACGTCTGACAATTAGGCACACGGTACATAGGTACCCCGGTGTCGCAGGTGACGATGACCGCTTATCCTCAGTTGGCTCGTCTGCTTTCCACAAGATGATTGCCGCAGAAATATTGACAACTTTTTATATGAAAGATTTCACGTAATTTTTTTCACTTTTTATGAATTGTAAAATTGCAAATGGTTTAATTTGTAAAGGGTCAATAAAAACAATGAAATACTTCCTAAATGACATTCAAATTCATTAAACGATACATAGTCGAGTTTTCTAAATTACAGACATATAAAACACAGTATAATTTAAGACTAACACGTAAGTATACGCTAGCGACACGTATAGGACGCCAGCCGCAAACGCGCTGGAATCTGTGGGGGTGGGGGTGTCACCCCCACGCGACGTCCTGTCACTGACAAATGGCCCGGAGGAGACTCGACCCCGGCACCCTCTCGAGGCTCGCGCTGTAGTAGAGCGATGTCTTAACTCATAAGATTTCGGTAAGATATAACTTAATAACACCTGTGATGATGCTTTACAGAGAAAACACTTAGGAACCCAAACCGATGCCATTTCGTAAGGACCTGAAGGAGATTTCAACCCCCCATCAACCTTCCGATATAGTATACTAGTGTTTTTAGTAAAGTTGTCCTAAATCATAGATTCCGTGAGATAACACATATCGTACATATCTCATACAGGTTTCTTCCCAAAGACCTGTATAACTCAACTCTGGTCATTTTCATTTTTTTTAACACTGAGCAATTCTTTATAAAATGCCAGAGGAAAACTGAACCCATCATTCTTCTGAGGCTAGCGGTCTTCCCTGCGGCTTATTTGGCCTATGATAATTGAAACCCTTGATTTCAGTTATCTCTGTTGGGGATATAGGTAGCATGAAGATCATGAAGGAAGGAACGGCCGGGGTGAAATGTTCCCTCATCGTGAAGTAAAATTGATGTTTGGTATCTGATACACAAAGTCCGAGAAAAGTATACAGGGGGCCTCAATAAAGTTGATATTTTCTCAAAAACTACAGGACCGATTTTAATAATTATTTCACAGTTACGTAGGTAGGTACATAGTTTTAACTTTTATCTATTTAATAGTGAAATAATTCTTGCAATATGTCAAGTAGGTTTTGAGGTAGGCAATTGTTGCCATTCCATATTGGGCTAATATCAGTCGCCGCTATGCGAGGCATCACGCTCGCTCTTACGCGATGTAGTATATTAATGACAGTGACAGTTGCATTTAGGATTCGACTTAGAGGCAGCTACAGAAAACTCTCCTGTACACTTTTGTGTGTTAGACCATACTACACTGTGAGCCGGTGCCAGGAGGGCGCTATAATTTCATAGGACGGGCGTCGGCGGCGCTTATCTCGCGCGGGTGCAGGCGCCGCTAGCAGCGCCTCTGCCTCCCCACTGTGCACACACTGGAGCAACTGACGATGACCACACGAGCACTGGCACTTAAGAAAATACGTGGTATTGCCAATATGGTATGCGCCTTAATGAATGTTTACTAGTTTTCTTCTCAAGGCGTCAACGTCTTTTGAAAATGACAACTGTCAAGCTTTTTTGAGTATAATAGATGGCGTTAGCGTCAAATCTTTTGATGAGTCCAAAGAAATAGTCATCGATTTTTTTAAATTTATTATGTCATGTCCCAATGCCATCGGCCGAAATGTCTTTGAATTCGCATTACAAATCCTTTTAGTACATTTTATAACTTATTGTGTACTCCAGTCAAATAATGACCCTTAAATATTGGGAAATTGAGAAGGGCTACAATATTTCACTTTCAAGTATTTGCTTCAATCTTGTGCTGCTACCTAGTTTTAAAGATGGAATGCCCAAGAAAACGGCTCATTGACGCTCAACTGCGATCGACAACATTGCACAACAACGCGCGATGTTGCCAGCTAGCGCGCGACATGACCAATTGGTACAATCAGCCAGTTCCTCGTTGCAGTTCAACATGACGTTGATGAGCCACATATGTTGTGCAACTGTCGCGCGTCAAATGTTGCCTAGTGGGTACTAGGCTTTAACGTTCCTCTTCTCATCAAAGGTTGGACAACATGGACAGCTGCCCGGAACCGGTGCTGCAGCCGAACTAATCACGCAAGTTCTTAAGCTAAAAGTGAATCCTTCTGCAAACACTCCTCTTCTCATATCTTGCCCTGGGTTATTTAACTTTAGTAGGTTATATCGGGGGTTTCGCATAATGTGACTACAGCGAAATTCATAATACTTAAGTAAGTTCGCTGTGTAACTAGTAGCGAAATTTAATTAACTTTATGAAGATATTTAAATTAAAGACCAGCCGGCTGGCCGTTTTTGTCTTGTTGAAGCCTGCGCGAACGAAATTTTTATACCAACTTTCGCCAAAAATCTGACATTGACGGCTAGTTAAAAGACATGGAAACAGAATTAATAAAGGTTGAATATTAAAATAAGTAATTGCAGACATTTCAAATTGGACATGATCTGAAAGCTAAAAGAACTTTAAATTCATGGGGTATTACCACCAATGCTCGAACTTTATCGTTACAGCGTCTATATAAAATTACGACGCGACGCCGTAGTCTATAGCCATAAATAAATAAACAGTGGTCATAAAATAGAGTTCAGCTGCATTGAATTGAGACCGGAATTACTAAGATAAGCCAAATATTGATGTTTAGGTATACCTAAAGGGATTGTAAAGAAAGAGTTTGAAACAAATGAGCCCTACTAGCAAAGTAGCATAACATTCGATAACGCTAGTAGAATAGAAAAATGTGGGGATTGACATTTACTAAAGAAGAAGCCAAAGTCAAATCCAAACATTTTTCGGGTTATTGCCCGTCGTCCACCTTGGATGTTCACCTCAGTGGTCCACGGGAAGAATTTTTTTCCCGTGGTACACCAGAAGGTCCATAACATTTTTTCTATTCTACTCATAGCTTTAACCAAAATCAATGCCACTTAGCTAGATGAGAAACGTATTGAATTAAGGCTTTGAAAAACCTAAAGTAAAAATAAAGTTAATTGTTTTATTAATGTAGTAAGTAATGTTGATGTTTCGAAAGTTTATGTAATCCAATCATTTAAATCAATAGTTCTGTAATGTAACGTGGTGTAGGAATTAGCGGTCAAACCTCCGTTTTGTTCTAGAGTACAAAACATTCCATGATCATTCGAATGCAAAAGCTACAAATGCTTTGAATGTTAGGCTCAGCGGCTTTAATGCGTAAATAGTTAATGTATGATTCCCATTTAGCTTTGATCGACATAAAGTTCTAATCTCAGTTTACGTATCCAATTCGCAATTCTACCCAATTTTGGCTTTTATTATCGTATTTTGACACTTGGCAAAATATTTTTTAAGGCTTCGTATGCGCGTATTTTCAATTTTTCTATGAAGGCTACGGCACTAACTACTAAAATTAAACGTCTGAAAAAAATAGCAATCTTGGGGTGTCTATTTAGAGACTGATGAATACCGATACACGATTGGACAAACTTCGCTCGATAGAAAAAAATCGCAAACATACCCCTTCCATGTCTTTTACAATGAAAATTATTTTTAAACCGAAATAGTTATTCATACAAAATATATATTAAAATGTTGGGTACTATAAATACGAGAGCTTGTTTAAAAAATCTGATTTTTGTTGGCGTATTTTTATTTCCCTGCCAAAATTCATCCAAAATTCATAAAAATACGAATATTGAGGCACTGCGCTGTGCTCTTCACTCCGCCGCTGCAGGGCATCTTCTGTCTCACTCTTGGTTTTGACAACCATAGAGCGCCTTAAAGGGAAATTAACAATGTTTTGTAGAATGCTCGTGTTAGCAGTAGCCAAGTGACTCTGACTTTCATTAGCGCTAGTAGAATAGAAAATAAAATGTATGAATATGACATTTGTTTTCTCGTTAGCATATATTTTTCATTTCAAGTTCATTCAACCATCAACTTGAGACCAAATACCAAAACCGATTGATCTCTAAAAACAACAAAGCAAAACTGTATCTTCATTTGTGCTGCAGAGGTATTAAATATAGAGAGTGAACCATAATGCAGACTGACGGTTATAGATACTTACCCTAACAAATCCGGCATCATCACAAAACGCTGATGCAGGGCAAAAGCGGCAAATATGGACCTTCATAAAAAGCCCGCGTCTAGCCAACGTTGTAAAAATACAGCATTGGATAAATAAAAATATAAAATAAAATATGAAATGAAAGTGGCGCGGGACGCAAGAAACTCGCGATCCTTTTGAATGTGCTCTGTGTAGCACAGGGATTCTGTGGAGACGATTCGAATTGGAATATGTCTGTCACAACCTGCCACGGATCACTATTCATTGCACATACTGTTCCTATACGGAATGGTACTGGTTTAGGTACCCCTAGTTGTCGCCAAATAGCCTTGGGCCTTTTTCGGCCCCAAAAAGTGACAGTAGCTAATCATAGGTAGTCAAATATGAGGGTCAGTTTGAGGGTAAAAGGTGGAAATCGTGGACATTGATAGCCAGGGTCGAAGATATTTTCCGTCTAATTCAAGACAGAAATATGATAAATGCTCACACTGAAAAAAACAGCGCTGCCTGTAGCAGCTTTTATTTAGCTATTGATTTCTAGCTACTACAACTACGGCCTTGTCAGTCAGAGCAAAGAACTGTAATAACGAATCAAACTAGCTAGGAAAACAAATAGTTATGTGCCAAAAACAGCAATATACTGGCTGTTCCTATAGATTGTAACGGTTGTAGCAGTTACGAATACTTACAACGGCATCTATTTTTTTATGTGCAGCAAATTGCATGACTTTAGTAGTGAAGAGGCATAGAAAGAAGAAAAAGAAGTTGCTACAGTAGCTGTACTGTGACTACAAAAGGTACTCAGAATTTCGACAACTCCACAGCTTCCTATCTTCGTAGCGAGTGTTTCTTTGGCCGTAACAATCTGAAGGCGGCGCCACGGGTCAGCGGAGACCCCCCCGCCCGCCTCGACACGACACATGCATGTGTATGTAGCAATGCCCTGAATATACGGCAGACGATCCGTGTGAGGCAGAAAATTTGCTTCGTCTGAAATTGGTTTCTGTGAATTGGCATGGTCAATGTTTATGTCTTTCTTGTTATTAGTATTTGATAATTGTATTAATACTTGATAGTTACTCATCAATTAAAATCATGTCTCTATGGAATTGCAAGTTATTGTCTGGATTTTATTTTATTGGTTGCTATCCCCGACTTAACCAAAATTACAATTAAATGACACAGTTAAGCTTGACACACACAGCCGCGACCTAGCCGCGATCAGTTGAAACGCATGCCCCGCATCATTTTCTGCCGTCGTTACCTACTGGACGTATAGATCGCAGGCCTCAGATCGCTACCTACCGGACGTTAAAATGCTCAGAAAATGAGGCGGAGCATGCGTTTCAACTGATCCCAGATTGCGGCTAGGTCGATTTCGGTCCGCTATACAAAAAATCGTCGCTATTTGATGATGTAGGGTGTCGAGTCGAGTTTCAGTTTAAGATTAGACTTGGCGGCAGCTACAGAATGACAATTAGGTAGTAACTACCTATCTATCTACATACATATTTTGCTCTCTTTAGTGTTTCATTCTTAGCTACTACCACAACTTTCTTTTCACCTATGTCATTCGTAGGTGTAATTTTGAAACTGTTTTAGCAGCCATTTCTACGTCTACATCTTTATCTATCTCTCTGTTACTAATCATATTCATGCATAAGAGTTCCCAGTCTGACTTAGACGTAATCTTTGCAATGTAGGAGCATGCAAGCTTTGTTCGTCGCGTCGCTCCGCCATCGGATCGCGAGGGTGGTCAAGTTATTGAGGCGACGGTATCGCTAGTATCGCGCTTTGCCTCGCCTTTAACAGCTACGAGGCTTGTACTATCGAAAGCACATAAAGTGCAACACTTCTATTGTCTACAAGTGTTAAAATACTTCAGTTTATTATAACCTAATGAGGCACCATTCGTCTTGTTCTTTTATAACCCTATAAAACGCATTTTATAGCAAAGGTGACACTGTACCGGACTGTAGCTTTGATTTTTAAATTGGTTTAACCTGATAATGCTTTAGATTCCAATTTGTTTTTCCGATTAATAAACAATTTCATTTAATCCAATTTAAGGTCTTCCTTAAATGTTTTGAATGAAAATGACAGAAATAATAGTAGTCTGTTATAGGTACGATGATTAGTCTGAGGATCGATTTCGAACCGTAACGGAATACCGTTATTCTTATTCTGAAGTTTTACCACACCGATCTAGGTATATTTCGCTAGAAAATCAAAGATTGTGTTAAGAATAGATTACACATAACTTTTAACTTAGCCTGAGTATAACAAAATTTGAACAAAGTTACAGTTTTCGAATGATGGAAAGTAGTAAATAAATAAACACCTCATAGGAAATCCAAGAAAACCAAGTCAGTGCGAAAGTATTAACTTCGCAAGAAGGAACCCAGTAATTAAGAGGGTCGGCACTCCCGACTAACAGCTTTAACTGTTTCAGATAACTGCTTAACTGGGGATACTTGGAAACTTCCTCCTGGCCTTTGGGACAGGGCCGTTTCGAGGTGAACTAGAGATGAGGCCTCTGTATTTGAAATTCTGGAAGTAATCGGGGCCAAATAAAACTACAGTTATTTAATTATTTTAATTAAGATTGTTCTACCTGCTCCAGATTTCATTTCTCTCTCACCTGATCGGCTTGTAGATAATTCGTTATTCATTTCGTGTAATATCAATTAGTTTTGTAAATATTTAACAATTACTGAAGATTTCATGAATCTGTTGGATCAGCGCTGTAAATTGCAGCACTCGATCTATCTGTTTTCTTTAATTCTCCTTTACATAACTACAGGTAGGTATTGGTTGGAGTTTAAATACCAACTGTCGCAGACTCCTTGCTTTTTTATGTTTTTTTTTTTATAAAAAATGATTGATTGACTTAGAGTAGATTTTGCTTTTGTGTTTGGCTGTGAAATGTATATTATCTTTAAAATTGAAATATAATTTGTTCATTTCATCAGGATTGCAGTTTTCATCAGCTTCCTTATCAGCTCCGTATCATTTGGTCCTTCGAGCCGGATCTGAACCAGCGACCTATGGATATACAGTACACAAATCTACAGTACACCAACCCTTGGATAAGTTGTATTAAGTCCTAACCTATCAAACTACATCTTTTGGAAATACCCTCTCTTGTCAGGAAAAGAAAAGTCAGTGGTTACCTACCTATTTAGGCCATTTGGCGGTCTTTTATTTGTGGACTGTTACTCTGATATAAAAGTACCCCAATATAGGCCCTCTATCTATGACTTTTTGGTCCGGCCCTGTTGTGACTATTGAAATATGACGGAGGGGAAGGAAAATTGTCCGAAGAGAAATGTTTGGGGTGAAATGGTAATGACATTGAAAAGCAGGAGGGTGGGTATACAACGTCAGGGAGTAAGTTTGCTTATGAATTGCTCCTTAAATATTGTGTTGTTTCTTTAACCTCCAACTTTCATTCTATTTTTCAGTATCTACGTACAGTCGGAAGCTTTCCATTTAGGTAACTTTTGTACTATGTACCGCCCTTATTATCTGTGTCATAAGAGTTGACATCGTATTTCAATCATAAGACGCGCGTGCGCGTTTTTCAATCTCTATAATTTTATCCAGTTTTTCTCTCTGTATTAATTATGTACCTATTTCTTATACCACAGCCCAAATCAAGTGTCTTATTTTGTAAACAAATATTATCGTCTAATTACCTGTTGTGATGTAACACTGATTGATCGAACCTGTTCATCATTGTGAAAATAAAGTCATCCGATCTAATAATGAGAAAATAACTATGAATGACAGAAAAGCTTAATGTGTTAGTAAATTTTGTTTACAAAATAAGACACTTGATTTGGTATTCGGTATAGGTACTTACCTACTCTGCTGGCTCACCAACTAGTTCCGCTAAAGAAAGTGGATCGTGGTCTAAGAAAACACCGGTCATACCGATCCTATAAATAAAGGTACAGATCTTGTAGGTCTGGCAGATCAACTGTTGCTACTAATTTTCTATTGTTTCGAAAAAAAAGATCGGTGACCGATTTGTATGATGCGTTGATTTATTTGGATTTATAAAGTTGTAGAACAACACTTGTAGAACAACGTTGTTCAATTACTCTCCTATACCTACGTGTTTCTATATATTTTCTATCAATTACTGAAAATTAACTTTTCACAGACGCGACAGATGAATTCAACGTTATTAACCAGTAATCACTTTACTTTACAAAGCGAGAAGTTTTGCTAAAAACGATTTTTCTTTGACAACACAAATCCAATCTCCCAATCCACGCTCGCTTAGCGTGTTCCACCGCGTTCCTTAACTACCCTCAGTTAAGCGAAATTACTTTATCTCCTCACCTTCGCAGTTCGCGGGTTTACGCCCCTGCCCCCCTCGATCCACCCTCACACCCATTCCCGTTTGTTCTAATAAATCCTTGCGATTTCAGTGTTGGTTATTCTGGATAATTTTGCCATTGTATCCTGCGGGCGGCGGTTTGTCAAATCTTCGGCTTTTCTGAGTTCTATATCCTCTCTCTTGTTCTCCTTTACTGTGATTTCTATCTTCTATTCGTACTTATACATCTTTAATTTTATTTATTAAACAATGTCTATATGCTGTGAAACCTTCACCAGAAGACAGGGACGCCCAACCAGAAGATGGGAATAAGAAATTCATCTGACCCTGGGACCATACTGGAGTCCAATGGAAACAGTTGGAGGAGGCCTATGCCAAAAGGCAAACTGAACTAAGAGACATTTTGTAAACAAATTTGAAAAGTTCATAACGTTCGGAAATAATTGGCTTTATTATTTTATATGCTACGCTTATGAGGTACTAATATAATATATAACACTCAAGCTCCATTCTAGATCTTAAGAATTAATTGACAGCTTTCTTCCTCGCCTGTTGATTTGCCTCCTATATGGTAGTTCTGGGTTCAATTCTTGGTCAGTACGGAATTTATTATTTATGCTACTACCTGCTAGAGTAGGTACACTACTTATTTTAATTTTTTTAGGCCTAAAGGGTGTAAGTATTTATGATCGTATTTACTTTGTAGGTACAGAAATGGCTAGTTTGCGACAGTATCATGAGTATGAAGACTTAATAAACTAAGCCCGCTTAATTACCAGAAGAACATACCTAATCTAAATACAATTTGTATCGTTGTCATATTTCACTGTAAATATTTACATTTCTGACCTATTTTCTAACCTAACACCCGTGTGGGAGGGATGAACACGGCAAGTTTGACGCAACATACCCGGGTCTGATATAAAACCGGGTGTACTGGGTGGGGGCATTATTACACCTACACGTGTGTAGGTAGCCGGGCTATTTTCCGAACAATTTCACCCGGGCCGGGTCAAGAGAGCGTGCTAAAGACGGGGCTCTTTATGCCTCCCTGTGGCTGTGCCCGTGACGTCATCAAGGAAGACAATTTTGTGCATTTTTTCTTGCCATTGTACTGATGACGTCATTCGTTATGTGGAGAAATAGAACACTGTATTTATAGGAACAATACCTACTTATTGCATCTTTTATACATTCCTGAAAAAAGGGCGAACTTATTTCTTTGCGATATTATCTACCAGACACCAGCTGACCTGGGTACATACAGAGATACACACATATAATCAAATTACTGAAACATGTAAATTATATTTCAATCAATATGCCCAAATCGAGACCACTTACAGTTCCTACATCAGTTTATTAGTAACCTACACTTGAAAACTTGAACAAATTCTCGTTTCGTTAAATAACCAAACGCTAATCTCGATTTAGAACAGTGTTTCTCATAGTGGGCAATAGAGGCTAGAGAATAGGGGGCTCCAGAAAAAATTGGGGGGTGCTGAAGTGTTTTAGGGGGCGATGGCTGATTTGTAATGTCTTCTACCTACTTAATATTTTAAAATTCACTGAAATTAAAACCTACTACTACACAACATCATTTATTTTATTTAGTTAGTTTATATTTCTGCCCTGTTTGATTGTGTACAATAAAAACTTAAAATATTTAACTTATCTTTCGTAGGATATAGCCAGTGAGCAATCAGGTTTTAACAAGTTTTTGGTAAAGTAAAAAAAATGGGAGCGCTGAAATATAATTGTTTTTCAAAGTGTGCGGTAGACGAAACAAGTTTGAGAACCTCTGATTTAGAATGTTTCCATCAAAATAAAGTCGCGACCAGACTGACGGGTGAGCCGTCGCAATTTTTTTCAACTCGAATTGGATTTACCGAACTAGTTTCATTTCAAATGACGAATTAATCTCTCGAAAGTTGTAGGCCGATGTTTTTTTGGGAACGGTTTCAGAGGCAACGAGCCGAGGCCAATTGAAGTGACATTTCGGTAGTTGGGTAAAGGTGCGTTCACGTGGACTGAGAAACTATTTTGCAATTTTAACGTAAGTGAGCTAGAAGATAACGGTGTCGGTAAAGAAACGGAGATTAATTTCATCGGTAAACCAGTATTTAAGTTAGTTGTTGATATCACCCAAAAAAGTTTTATAGCAGAGGATTTATGCCATGTAAATGACGTACAACATACCAGTACTGGTAGGGGTTGGTGACTCCGTGTAATAGGTATACTTACATATTATATTAAAAATTAGAACTCCCCATCGGCATACAAACCATACGTGGTTTCGCCTAAGATGGGAAAGTAGATTTCAAATGTATTTTTATAAAATGTTATTAAACAATAAATTAAAAAAAAAAGTAGAGGAGAACTACGGTATTCAGAGTTTTTTTAATTGTAATTTTTTCACTTAAAAAATACCTTTAATTTTTTTTATAAGAATCTGTATGTAGAGAATATCATCTTCTTTACAAAATCTGCGGTGGCGACATCTTTATTGTGTGATACTTGATTCATGCATGTGTATGAAAACTGTTCCTTTCCTTGTAGATCTCTATAAAACATCGTAGACATGTTGTGGACTGCGACTACCTCATTACCTACCATACAACTAAAATTTGGTAATAATTATGTCATTGTTTGATTTGTGTCTTTAAATAAATAAATAAAAATTTAAAACCTCTTTTATTTATTTATTAGTAATAGTCGTTACTTGTTATATACTCGTACCTAAATAAGATATCGATTATTGTGTATTCTGCCTTATATTCTATAGGTAGGTGGAGCAATTATGATCAAATTAGTGCCGAATTCAGTTTCACAGACCCTCGCTCGTAAACTTTCTAGTGAACGCGAGTCGAACCGATTTAGTGTTATCAAGTTAGTTAGGTACTTTACTTACCTACTCGTAAGTAGGTAGGTACCACTAAAATGTAATTCGTAACTGGCAGCGATTCTGAATGACAACTTGCTAATCGTTAACATGCTAACTGTAAAAAAACAACAGATGCATTTAGGTTTAGGATAAGAATTGGAGGCGACAACAGAATCAGAGCTAATTGTCATTTCATTTTATTTAATTACCCTATAGTAACGATAGCAAAATTGTTTTCTAATGCTCGCACTTCACATGGCTATTCGTATTTGTCATAATTGCCATGCTTGACAAAATATTCGTCTTATTTGTATTACGTCAAGTATTTGACAAATATCCAATAGTGAATACGAATAGCCAAGTGAAGTGCCACCATAATAAAAATGGATGACACAAATGATGACGACTATTCACTTGAATTTAACCATTAAAATTCTAGTGTTACTTATATGTAATAAAGGAAAACGAATTTCAGAATTTTCAGTATATGTAAGTATGTGACGGCTGATATAGGTACGATCTAACACAAGTAAAAGTGTACAGGAGAGTCGTTAAGGTTCAGATTGTTTCAAAAATCACTCGACCGATTTTTTAAATACTTTTACAATTACATAGTCCGCGCTCTAGACTAGTAAAATAATATACTATCGGTCAAGTACCTACCTAGTTCTTGAGAAATTCTAATAGGTACCATAATGAACCCCTGTTTTGTACCTACTTAATAATAATAAATTGAGTCCAATATCCAATTGGCGTATTTACCTGTCCTAGCACAAAGAGAAAATCACCGATTGTGCATCGTCGCAAAGCTGACATCCTTACACTCGGGCAAACAACCATTGCAGACGTTTAGCACAAATTGCAGTCGGACCAAATGTCGCCGGCCATTGTGTTTTTTGCCGGGATTAGAGCAATCCAATCGGATGAGAATGAGTCGTATGCTTTCTGAGATGGAGGTAGAGTCCGATAGGGGAGCCAGTTTTAGAATTTTAAAAATGCAGAAAATAATTATTCATGATGTAATTTATTATTTAGATTGAGATTTTGACATATTTTGACGTAGCGAGTTTTATGTTATTTTTGAACGTTAAACTAAACCCGCGTTTGGCCTCAATCTCTCCTGATGGGTAAGAGAAGATGAGGCCGATGATGATGAGTTGCATAAATTATTTTACTAGTAGATTAGTTTATAGGTATACTAGTACACACACATTATGTATTTGCAAAGAATTTTCAAAATACCTACAGTCTAAAGCTTTTTGAGAAAATCTCAACCGTAATAACTCTCATGCACACCTATCTCTTATGTTAGACCGTACCTAGTTGTCAATAATTAGGTAAGTAATAGTAGATAGATACTTAATGATATAGCGCAGACAATAACAACTATTTACACAAAGTGTTAGGCTGTACATACTAGTTAGTGCATTTAATTCATCCATTAGTAACGCATGGTGCAAAAAGTAAACCTTCTTAACTTTATAATCGCGAATACTAAGCACTGCGGGGTCCTATTGGATATTTTTTCCTTCATCCACTGTCGGTACCTTTCATAAGAATACGGTTGCTTCTCGTTTCCACACGGTTGCATAATTCAATCAATCGTTTTGCTGCGTTTTGTTAACGCACCGTATTTGCTAATTGCTCAACTGCGCGCCGCACATTTTTGTAAGTGGCCCTCGGGGGATTAAAATTAGCTGGGTATTTAGATGTTGCGACAGTTTCGTAATAGTTTCCAAGGCAATTCGTATTAAGTACCTACAGATCACGGTATAAAACAACCTAGGTTAGTACTGATTTAAAGAAATATATATTTCTGACTGTACTAAATAATGTATGAACCTTTAGGGAAACATTTTTGTTATTATTATTATAAAATGACGTGGACCTCTTGGGAATCAATGCATGGACTTAAATTTTTTGAGAACACTAGGATCGTGGACCTACTAGGAACGACCCATAAGTAAGTGTCCCGACGATAACAATCTATCAGATCTAATACTTACGTAAAGTCGACGAGCAAGTGTATAAAGACTTACTACCTCTATGTTCTTTTTGACTAAGCTAGGCGCGTATTTTCGCTGTCCCTTTCTATCTTAACATTTTTTAACGAAGTGTGAAAGGGATATCAACACGATTTAAGGCAAGTGAGGTTTAACTAGGTTTATGAATAACAGCATAATAGTTTCAATCGTTCTTCAAGGTTTACATTGGCATTGCCATTAAATCTGCCTTTCTCAGTCTTTCAACCTGCGTCAAGATAAAAGTGAAAAAAGTATACTTACAGAGGGATATAATGAAAATCGAGTTCTTAAAACTTATTGTAATTTTTTTTGTCACTAGTACAGCTAACATCAGATCAAGTTTAACACTTTGGACCGTTCTTATTATCTGCGTGGTAAGATTTAAAATCGTACTGCAAGTGTTACCGTTGATCTGTTGTCGTCCGTCTTCTCAGATAGTTTAGCGAATACATAGGTATAAATGTAGAATAATTCAAAAATAAGGTCATCTATAGTTCTTGAAAATATCTAAATTTTAACGAAGTTTGCATGCCTGAAAACTTTTCAAGTCTGTAGATTACTCAGGTTCTTCAAAGCCGATAACGAACTAGCAACGCCTCCGCTACGCTGTTTCAAGACTTGTAAGGAACTTTAAAAGCTTACATTGAACATTTTATTTTTATTTATCTAAATTTCAGACAACCACGGTAATTAGTATATCTTTCAAAATACATTTGGTAAGGATCTAACTCCGAAAAAAGTGTAGGTACCGGAGAGTTTTAAGGTTCAGATTATCTTTAAAACTATTGACCTGTTGCAAGAATTCTATGTTAAAAACTATGTAAAGAATTATAAAAGGTCCAGTAGATTTCGAGATTTCAACCTTATTGAGGCTTCCGGAATACTTTACTCTGTTTTCGTGTCTCCTTACTTATATTTTAATACTTTTATAGCTTACTAACTGACCTTCAACTGGGCGTTGAGTGTGGATGTATCGTGACCTCTGTCAGAGGTTGATCCACAGCAAATTGAATCGTGGTCCCATTGAAAAAAGTAAACGCAGGAACGTTGGCGCCGAACGCGTCCGCGATGTTCTTTATTTGAATGTCTGCTGCATTCCTAAACTTTTTCTTTTTAAAAATGTTGCTGGCCGGTCGTTGTGGCCAGGACTAATCTAGTCTTTGAGATATGGAAAATAATGATGCTGTCAAAGCAAAAATATGTTATGAAATGAGACGGGATAGAAAAAAGAAAATAATACTATTCACAAACAACTAACATAAATCTATAATTTGCACCATTTGAATTTTTATATTCCGAGAGTGTTAATTTTATTTACTTACCTACGTATCTAATAAAAAGATTTGTACTTAAACTAAGTATAAAATTTATAAATACCTAATGTCATAATTTATTGGTTACAAGACGTATAAATTGATTGCTGCTGAGTGAAGAAATAATATGGTCTAATAATTTCCAAAAAGAGGCAATAATTAACACTGTGCGTGTTGAGGTATAGTAAAATCATCATAAACAGTAGGTAACCTCCAAATGTCCAATAAAAACACCTATAAAATTCTTCTTATTGATGACAGCGATTTCATCGACTTATGTACGGAGATATGATGAAGTATTTTATCGTAGAGACAGTCCGGTATGTGGACTGGACGCAGCGGGACGCGGCGCGGCATGTCAGTGGCGGACCACCCGCCCAATGATATGACGTAGTGCGCATTTTTGAATTTCGAATTTTATAGTTTTAATTTTTTAAATAAACAATCCTCCCACACCGAGATCAACTGATAATATTATTGGGTAATTAAAAAGCGTGTGTGGGAATACGTCCTGCTCTATGATACCTATCTATTTTACTTGACATTTGGGCATTAAAAAAATGTAACTCAATCAAAATAATTCTGGTTGTGTAGGCGATCCGGCACGAAGGACTAAAGTTGGGAGGTCTGCATATATATTTTTGAAGAAATTAAATTTCACGTTTGCGTTGGCTTATTTGTAACTCTCTTCCTAACTTAATCCCAGAATACGTGACGATGAACATTTCCTAAAATCGCGATTAGGAGAAGAGTTAAAAATATAATTGAAAAAGAAGCATTAACGTACCTAAGCAAAGCTTGTTTTATTTGATTTCGTTCTCCGAAGAAAGAGCTCAAAGGACAGACTTATAAGAAATGTATAAGATTTAATTAGAACTATTTTTCCATGATTGGCGAATTCCCGAAAAGTTGCAGTGATGAAGACAAAACATATAGGTATCTAAAACTTTTATTACTATTTAATTAGGTTATCGGTTCATTTTCAGTTGATTTTCAGGAGGGTTTGGTCGATATTTGATTTAGCATTAGTCATTATAGGTACCACAAGATTTTTCCGTCACTTCTTGTCTTCTAAAAGGTTGCAAGATCGTAAAACTGGTAGCGTTGTATGGTGTGCACCGATAAAGATGGACATTTTGGACTGAATAACAACCTGGTAAATACACAAGCACTACTTATAGGTATTCAGGAGTAGGTAGAGGTACCCCTGTTACAATATTTTTTTTGTTAGCCAGAATTGTCTCACTGCTGGGCAAAGGCCCTTTGCTCCAATCTTACTTCCGCTATGCTCTGTATTTTTTTTTCAATTCCACACGTAGGCGATTGTGTGAAGATCCAAAGTCATGCATGGTGCGAATCTTCCCCAACAGCCAACATTCACCACGAAATCCGTAACACCGGTTCCACATCCACATCATCTCATCCCGTAGCGCCAGCCACGTGCTCTCCCACGGCGGCACCGCTTTGTCGGTACATCAAACGACACGCGCCGCCGCCGTACACGAGGCGGCGCCCGCGCAGCGCACTGCCAGGCGCCTATACATTAGTGACACGAGGACTGGACACTTGGAACTGAAATGAATGAAAACACGAGAATTGTGTGAATTATTATGGCATTGAACATCATTTGCTCTCAATCAATATGAAAATAGACATCGTATCACAATAAATTCACGCTGAAACCACATTGGGAATACTTGGATGATGATGATATAAATACCAAGATGATTATGAAAAAGGCAACGAATGGAATGCCAGTGGATGAGGAAGCGAAAGAGAGGATATTTGGAGATGGTATCGTAATAGTAGGTAATCGGTGTTCTCTACCTAATAATCAATGTAGAGTGAAAACTAACGTCCAGCGGCTATCCACCAAGACAAACATTATGGTTGAGCTTGGAGAGCCTAATGTGTGATCACCTGAACACCTATATAATTTAAATTCTCCGCGTCAACTACATCGGCCTTATGCAATAAATACACAGCATGGCCTGGTATTGTGGACGCTTTATTATACCCGTTCATTTCCAGGGTATATCTTTCCTGGAACAGTGCATGCTGAATGCGTGAGCGCATCGCGACGCGATGGCGTTGCGATACGCATGTGTGCTCGACGCTAATTGAGCGAGCCGTTCTGCCGGTGTTCATTCTACTGTGTGCCGGCCGACACGTTAACCGAGGAACCAACTTTACTCTGCTGGTGGCAAAACACAAACGTAATCAATTTACTTCATGATTTACCACAATCTTCACCGCCAGCACCACACCATAGCGGCAAATAGAACGTGGTGACACGATACAGCTATTTGAAAAATTATCTTGTAGTTGCAAAAAACGGTTGTAGGAACGGTAGCGTTGCTTTCACACGATGCGGTTTGCAAATGATGGCGTTCTTCGAAGTTAAGTCGTGTCGCGGTTATATTGCTAGGCTATTACCAGGAACGGAGCCAGGGATTATGTCGCCCTGGCTATTATAAACTGGACCAAGAATTTGGCGTCATATCTATCAATTCCCTCCATTGTCGGAGGATGTACGTACAAGTACATGTTGCCGAATAGGCATAGATAATGAGAAGCTGATCGCAGAGGTACCGCAAGGAAGAGGAGGTATATATTTCCATAAAACTTCATAACATTCAAGGACCCACCGGTGGTATGGCCAGGAGTACGGTGGGTCCGTCACGTCCTATTCTACATGTCGGCTTGTGTAATCGTAAACAACTTGAGGATATGATCCCATTACCATATTATATCATATAGTTTGGATGCTTCGTTGCAATGTAAATGTGTATTATTTTTGTATTATTCTTTGATAGATCACTGCCACAATGGCGACTGGATGCAAAAGACCAAGCATCAGGTGGAATGGCGTGCCTTGGGAAAGGCCTGTCCGCAGGCGACTGATACCGGCTGATCATGACAGTGGTAGCGACTCTGTAACAGGTATTCGTAAATAATATCCTGCCCTGGTTACGACACTGGATTTATAGTAAATGGTAGTTGCTATAATAGTGTCTGTCTCTCCCTGTGTGTAAAAATCATGCTTATTGGTATGCGTAATGTTGACTGCAACATGTGATGTGCCTATGTGTGAGTATTTGTTTAATTAATAATACTAGGAAGTTAAAGGTCTGCTAACTACTAACTTGATAAGTTCTATGATGGTAAGTAAATTCCCACTAGTTAGACCAATCTAACCAGTGATATTTTTTCTGGTTAGATAACGTTTTTTGGTTGTGTAGTTGGTCAGGCTGAGCCAACGAAAACCTCACTTGCCACCACCGCCATTTCTTTCCTCTATGGCTAGATCAGACCAATTACATAGGTACTTATTTTAGAGTCGCAGCTGTTTTTCAGAGAAGAAACTAAACTATGTTCTTATTATTTTACTAGTTGCAATTCAAATGGGCGTTTTATTGGTGAATATTTTAACGGAGTTTGGGTTAATTACGTGATCATGTTGACGATTATATGTTTTTAACACATGTATAACAACACGAGTGCAGTAATTATTATACATAGATTATAAAATCATTATTTATTAAATTCTATTAGTTTTTAATTTTGACATTAGTACCACTTGTTATAATTTTAATTCCATTATTAATCATATTTAAGATACTTTACCTACCTAATGCATAATATGCATAATAAATTCTTTAACTCAAGGTTTCTTAACACCTGCAACAGCCGTTCGCCGAAGAGCTATATTCACGTTCTCTTGAAGCATCCCATACCATAGCTCTATGGATCTGGCATCTGGAGAATCTAAATTAGTTTTAATCGACATGGTAACATCGCAGTAGGTGTAAGTGATGTTTGGCGGTACAAAAATGAATAAATACATGAATAAGGGCAGACAAGATATAAATAAATAAATACAAATGGAGGCTACTGGCGCCACGCTCGCCGCCGCGCGCCTCTTCTTATTGCCCAATACGTGGACACAGGAATGTGTGGAGACGAATTTGGGACTGGCTGGGACACCGATTGTCCTTTGCAGAGACCACGTACTGGATAGTTGTGCCATATTAAATAATTGACTAAACTGTTATAACTTTTTAAAGCATATCCTATCATTGTAGAAGAAATGAAGTAAGAATAAGAACCATATTAGCATAGCAATATTTGGCCTGTAATAAAACTATTAAAGAGAAAAATACAATTCGATTATTCAGGTTAAAATACACTACAGGCACTCGCTGTCATTGTTACTAGAAAAGCAACAAAGCAAATTGAGCGAATAATTAAGAAAACACTACAAGACAAACAAATTGAACATGCATCAGATATACTCGTAATATGAGCAATCTATATTGTAAATGTTTTAAATATACATAACACTACAAGTATCCAGTCGAGTGTGCGGTGAAATTAACAGAAAAACAGTTTAAACACTCGTTTAAACCTTATTCATACCAAATGCTGGTCTAATATTGGCCCAAGAGATTGGCTAAGATGGTCGCCTGCCACCTGTCAGTCCCATAAAGTACCAGAAACGTCAAACGTCCACACCGCACCCATGCGTCTACGCTACGCTACATAGCGAAGTATTCGTAGCTCGTAGCCGTAGCGCATACTCGCATCTCGTAGCTTCATTGAAAACAAATTAAAAAGTAAAATATCTGTCTACTCCACTCCACTCGCTGTCAGGGTAGGCTTATCCGATTTATAAACGCAATATTGTATTTGTATAAAAACAATGGCCTTATTATAGGTGGTTCGGTCGTGTTCGCTCTTGGTTTATTTTGCCGACTCTACACTACATTCGCCAAAAAGTCGAATTCGGGTTACACGCGTCCGTTTTATGTTTAATCCTGTTGCGAGTCTCGTAATTTTAGACTTTTTTGGCTTTTACATGTAAATCATGATTTAGGACTTTAGTCGAGGGTTGTAAGAATCTTATTGCACTCTATGAATATGATGTATAATTGGAGCATTTGTGTCAAGCTAAATCAGTAGCTCTATTTTTTTAATAAATCTATGGTAACTTGTTTGTTATAATAATACAATAACTATACCTAATGATCGACCATTTCCAGCGGTATATTGGTAGTACCGATATTACCAAAATGTAAAGAAAACAAACTCGTAAAGAATGACCCGCTGATCGGACTATTTCTGTGAAAGGCAAAAAACTATTTTTTTTATTTAAAAAAAGTCTTTCATCAATTCTAAAAACCTTAGCAGTTAAATATAATACTCAATCAACATACTTGGCTATATCTGCATAGTTTTCATTCTACTTTTATAAGACTAGATCAATAAGATTATTATTTAACCTCTGTAAGTCTGGAATAGCAGTATTCACCCATAATTTAGCCTGTCTGTGTGTACATCGGTACCACCCAAACCGATACTACTCGATGCTGCGCTTGCGTTGCGCGGAGTTATCGTGCTGCTTCTCTTTTAATATTACAATAAATATAAATCCGACAACACCCGTTCACATTGGCAAGGGCTAAGGAAAGGCAAGAATGGTCGCTCTGTGGAATTGAAAAACTTAATACTCATACAGGTGACCAATTTTATTTTGCCATGGTGGTTGGGAAAAGAGAATAATAGATTCATGGACCTCTGGGAACGAGCATAAAACCCATAGGTACATTTCGTATGTACTGTCGCTATGTATTTTAAAGTATGTAAGACAGACTGTGTTAATATTTAATAATAGGTAAACGGCGTAAAAGGCGTTCTTTGTACTTACACTAAACGCCGACGACATAAAAATGGCTGCATAAACAAAAAAAAAGAAAATTCTGATTCATTTGTAACTAAATTAGACTTAGGGCTCAAACATTTAAAATTGCTACCTACAGCATCTACAGCTATCACTTTCATTAATCATTTAACTAATTAGCTTCGGAAATGCTCTACAGTTAAAAATCAATTGCATGAAAATAAATGTTTAGTCATATCCATAGTTAATTCTAATCAAAATCAGGGCAATGTTAGGTAGGTCCTTGGAAGTTGCTTGGAAGCTATCTTCACATTATAAAATCTAATCACTTCTATTCTTACAAAACTCTACCGAACATATTGCGCACGCGTCATCAGGAATGCGTTTGTTACTTCGCCGCCAGTTTGTGATTGGTGGACGACATGGCGAATGAACGTTTCAAATTTCGAATCGACTGAAACAAATTCAACGATGTTTCTGTTTCGGCTAAGATCGATACAATCGGTTTTACCCTACCTATAAGTACGTAAGTACTCTACCTAAGCCGTTCCAAACTCTGCGATATTATATTGTGAATGTAGGCTTAGGTAAATACTAACAAATCTACACGGATCTTCTAAATGCAATAAACTCTAACAAGGTACTGTATAACTCAAAGAAAAGTGACCCTCGGTTAAGTGCTTCAATCCAAGGTCAAGTCACACAATATCCATACATTTTTGTGGTTTAACCTCAGTTTAACCAAAGTTATCTTGTTAGTACTATCATATAATATATGCCACATGCATGGCCATCAGTATAGCGAAAAATCATGTCCGTAAATCAAATGGATTGAATTGAATATTTACCGTCCAATACCGTCATTGTATAATTAATTAACAGAGTTCGTAAGTCTTGTGAACACATGCAATTTTGCAAATTATGTGGTAGTATCTAAGCAGGTACTTACGAATGCCTCGACTGAACTCGACTCTACAATCAACCGGCCATTTTTGTCTAAATAATAAATCACCCTTATTCTTAAAAGTATACCACTTAACCCTACCGCGTACGACCCTTCATTCATAATTCCACAATCCCCGCGGGCGTTAATGTCACGCCTCTGCTACCTATTTTAGAACAACAAAACTAACTATCTAACCTAGAAAATGACCCCAGTTTCAGCTTTAAGACGAAGCTTCTAAGGCACAATTTGCAAAGACAGGAAACGGGAGGAGAATGGGGTAATACACCACACGTGGTTAAAGAATAAGTCTTCAGGTACCTTGACAATTTTATATCCACAACTCATATGAATCTTATGTTAAAGGAGTAGAGACGATAGTTCCTAGATTTGAAGTCGACTGTAAATGTTAGAGCTTAGGTGACAATCATGACGCCATGTTGGTTTAGTGGGGAAGTGGGGGGTAGTAAACTATGGGGTGACTAATAAGAGGTTTATACCACTTTAATTGGCTTGAAACAACGAAAATTTAATACCAGAAATCTATAGCTGTTGTTTTATTAAAGAAGCCAACGAAGTTTTCTGTCCTTTGACAGTTTGGAAGTATCCAGTGATGTGTAATTAGAGACGTATGATATAAAAGTTTGATGAGGTGTGTCAGAAGTTTGATCGCACGGATATCAAAGTGGTTCGGGAGTTTAAAATAGATAATTAATTTACTTAGCAATTGACAATTAAAACGGTTTGAAAGACTGTCTGTCCGTCCACTCTATGCTGTTTTACTTCCGTGTAAATTAATATTCCTTACACGAAATATCAGGCTAATATTTCCTTAAATTATTAAAAACCTAAATTAATTATTGATTGAATTTTATTATTCCTTAAACCGTTTTTTTTTCAGTTATCATATTTCTTTAAAACAGAATAAATTCTTTAATAACGATATTATTCTTCATAGTTCCGATACATCCATTTACCCTTACATAGGAATCAAAACTCTTGAACTAATCTTTGTGCACCAGTAGGTAAATATCTATACTTCGATAATCATATTTGAGATACAATATTATAAAACTAAGATTTTTTTTCTCGTGTGGTTTCGTGACTAAACCTATTTGTCAGAGTTAGTCAGACCGCCCGTAGGCCTTTGACGTGGCCTAGCGACTGCTGTCAAGTGACAACATCCGGGACCAACTGCTTAACGTGCTTTCCGAGGCACGAAGGAAAGATTAAAGTGTCACTATCGGTCACCCATTTAGGTCCTGACCTCGCCCAACGTTGCTTAACTTGTACGATTGTTTTCAACGTGTACTCGCAACTGGACTACGAGCCCCATTAAAACTAAGATTATGTCGATAAACTTCCCAAAAAAAGAGAAAACGACTAAAGAAACTTACCTCAACCTAACCTAACAAAACCTCGAAAACTTACACAGGTAGGTACATAAAATAAAACTTGAACAAAGAAAGGCTTTGAATTGACAGGCCTTAAGATTTCTCAAGTGCTAATTTCAGCTCTTCTCCGGGGTTAGCACTTAAGGGCAATCGTCCGCCCCTTAGAGCTGCTATATTAGGCTGTATTAAGCTATATTGGACTGGAGGCCACCTCTAGTTTCGCTCGAGTGAGCCGTCTCCATGACACCTTTGGATGTCCGGCTGGCGTGGGAGGTACGGTACCTCAGGTACCAATTGTTATTCGAAACAAAAATAATTATATAGTTGATTAAGTTTATTAGTTTATTTCTTTGCATGCAAATATAGGCAGGATTTTGTAACTACCTATAGATATTCGCTAAATAGCAAATTTCTAAAATAATCACGTATTAAATAAACAACTATTTACATCTCAAACGCCTGTCTCTAGCTATAGGCAAACAAACTACAGCTGTTATGAACATTAACGTTTCTTTACCTATACCTAAATAAATAGTTGCCAAAATTTACAGTATTGAATTTCTAATTTCAACATTGTATCTTGCATACGTACCCATATCACAATATATCTTTGCTTCATGTACCTACGTCCTACGCTCGTCTGTTTGTAATATGCCATACCTAGGCTATTTTTCAAAACCAACGTTACCAATTTTTCATAAAGTATTTCCTCCTGATCTACCTCTACCAGCCCTTCTGCCAATTCCCTCTATCTCCTTCGTCACTCATCGCATTTCGAACACAAACTAAATCTCACCAACTCACTTCGAAGTCACATTTTCGATCACAGTTCCGTAGTATCCATGTCTAGAAAGGGTCATCTCGAGGGGGTCAAGAAAGGGGGTTAGGGGGGTAGGACTGAGAGTGAGAGGGGGAGGAATGGAGAGTGCTTCGGACACTTGAGGGGCGAGCTACCCGAGTGCCGACATTGGCTTTTCACAGTCCGCATTGCTATAGGGGTTTGGAATGCAAGCGTACATTACTACAATTTGGTACAATTGCAGCTAATACGCAAAGCCCAGCGCTAGTTAGGAATGGTTAATGGCTAGACAATACTCAGAGTGCGGAAATCTGTACATACTATGGGTAATTCTGCCGTATATCGAAGTAGTTGCCAAACCTATCTGTCAGTAGATCTGGTTGTCCATGACATGTCCTATGACGACTGTCGAACGCGTTTTCAGAATCACCTTGATTTAATTTACACCATTGGCCATGACGCAAAGCGAGGCGTAATTTCGTCCAGCAACTTATACGATAACAACGCCTAACTGGAGTCTACACATACTACATTGGTAGCTTCGTTGTTTTCAATCACATTGGTCTAATTAAAGCATTGGATTTTGGATTTATTACAGAATTATTTTTATAAGATACCTACATTAAGAGACATTGTACTTACTATGAGCGGCTACAATACACTGCGCCGTCCACATGGCATTTCTAAATTATCAGGTTATATGGAGTAGCCAATCATACAAGCCACTTGAAGGTAAGAGGCCATTGTCGCCAAGGTATGGTCTAAGTTGTTGCTTCACTGCTGATATTTCTAAAAGCTCATAACAATTTTATAGTCAGTTGCACGTTACGTAAATTGAAATTTGCACTGTCATCCGCGAACGCACTAAAGGCCGGGTTCGCACAGACGCGGGCCTGACCCTTTAATTGTCGCTGTCAACTAGTAATTGACCGCATCGCTTCCTATTTAGCTGGACCACCCATGAACTCATCTCATCAGTCATGCATCCTCATTGGCGAATCATCGTTAGCGAACTTCCAGTTTATTGTATAGTTGACAGCACAACAGCCAACACGACCTATTGCAAAATGTGCTGTATTATATGTCGCTGATGATGTTGATGATGATTTGACGTTCGGCAACAATTTTCTTAACATATATGTATCTATAATTAATGAGATAAAACGGGAATCAACGTGTTATACATTGGGAAGAAATGATACATCTACTTATCTATATCTGACAGTTAGTCTCACACGAAAATAATATTATTCGGATTTGTAAATCAGGAGGTTTCATTTAATTTTATCTATAGGTACCATTACCGTCCTTGCGAACTGATAAGTTCTGAAAGCTGATTAAATTATAACACTTATTTATAATAAATTACTGTCAATCAATGTGTCAGTTCATATTTCTATTTCCGACAAAGTAGCAGTGCATAAACATATCCACTCTAAAGGAAATACAAACTATCTAAAAGGCTATATCGATTTCGTGAGCAGAGCAGTCACTTCGAATTTGTAACAAATCGGAAACGTATGATGAGAAAAAAATCGGATAACTTTTTTCTACATCACCTGTTTTCTAGGAACTTTTTTCTGCGTCACCTGTTTCTTAATAATCTACCACGAAATACCAAATACCCATACTATTAGCTACAAAGGGTGGATGTGCTTTGTAATACCTTAAAAATGTTAGAGCTTAGTTTTATACGGATGTCTGAAAAGTCCGTTACATTAATTAATGTTTCAAGAAAGCAAAAATCAAAAACTACCAGTGAAACCTTATTTGGCAAAAAATTCTTCATTTTAAAACTTAGCCTCAAAGACGATCGACCGACAAGTTGCGATATTTTGAAGTTTGAAGCTTTATTTTTGAGTCTTCATTATTATTTAGTATATTTGCAGTAATAATTACTTATGTAACTATTTCCAAAATTAATTAATTTCCAAATTTTAGTCCTAATGTAGGTAATTTGTATAATGAGTAGGTATAGTCTCAGTATATTTGGCGGAATTGTGACTACGCATTCGATGCCACATATAAAGCATCGAATAGATGTGAAGATTGCTAATGATTTCATTTTCACCCTGTATACTTATTTCAAAACAGCTTTCGAGAAATCAATGAGCGTGAATGTAATAGTAGCCAGGAGCACGAGTTCGGCTAAGGATCTACGTATCGCAACAGATGCCTCGTTAATCGGATAATCTACAAGATGGCGGCATTGATTTATAAATGAGACGCAGGCGCCGCTCGCCGACCATGCCCAAGCTCCTTCGCTTTCATCGACTCTCAAACTGTTCGACGTGGAAAATATATTATGGACATTCGTAAAGGTGTGAGTGAAGGTTCGTCAGCCGTGCTTTAATTTGGAGTTCAACTGACTGAACTAGTAGGTTTCACCTAAGTTTTTTAACGTTGCCGACAGAATGTACATGAGTTTTAGCAACGGCAGCTGACTCGACTTGTGTCTGTCGCATATGTTGTCCAATGTCCAGTTTAACTTTGGAAAATGCAGACTAGGTACACACGAAGACAGAGATAAGTATACAGGGGGCCTCAATAAGGTTGAGATTTTCTCAAGAACTACTTGGACCGTTTTTAATAATTCTTTTACAGGACATAGTTTTAACTTTTATCTGTCTAACAGTGATATAATTCTTGCAATAGGTCAATTAGTTTTTGGGAAAATCTCAACCTTAAAAACTCTCCTATACACCTTTCTCTGTATTGGACCGTACCTACATACTTTTTCAATTTTCAGTTTTGATCTTTACCCTAATGGAAGTAGGCCACTTCGATATCACGATACCTATTGACAGCAAATCAACCTACAAGAATAAAAAAAACACTGCAAAGTTACGATCGTTAGTAGCATGAGCTGAAGCTTATTATTATGCTTTCGACTAAGTATACGACACTCTGCCCAAAACTTTGAAAACCACTGTGAACAAAACAAGATCAGAGTCCTGAGATAGTCGCCACATCAATTCAGGCGAACGATTTAGGATTAAAAATAAATAAAATAAATTAAAAGCAAAACAACCGTTCCACTGACGTGGACAGAGATTCCTACAAAACTACCAAACGTTGGAACAAATTCATTAGAAACGACCTGTGCCGTGCGGTGGGAGTAGGTACGGACTCGTAATTGTTACTAGAGGTGTTAAGATCACATGCCTCACCATTATCGTCTGAAATAATTACCGGCGGTCTACTTCGTTCGGTTAAGATTGAATGAAGGTGAATTCTGTCTTTAGTACATAAGTTTAAAACCAAACAATATTATTTTATGACTCTTAGAAACTTAACTATTCTCGACACGAAATTTTCCTTTCAACTTATATTTAGGATTCATAAAAACTGTTTAGAGTTTAGACCATTATTTCATTTAATAGGCCAATTGCAATTACCTACTCTATTGCGATATGGAGTTCGGTGGCTTAATGGTTGGGTTAGGTTAGCCACTGGGTTTATGGTACAGAGATTCCAGATTATAATCCCGGTCAGTCACACACATACCTCACGTTAGTTTTCCTCGGTTTGTCGAAGAAATAAGTTATCGAATGCTCACCGATGACACACCCGAGAAAGCCATGTGTAATCCACCAATCCGCACTAAGCCCGCGTGGTGGATTATGGACCGAGCTCCCGCGATGTGAGGAAGGCCTGCGTCCAAAAGTAATAGACTTGTATTTATCGTTGTAATTACGATTTATTTATTTATAAAAATATTACACAGCGTTACAGTTAACACCAATGCGCTGTGTAATTCATAATAATAACTTAGTCTACTTATAGATAATAATAATATAAAATTCAGTCCCATTAAAATATTACATTAAAACAGGTCCACATTAACAATTATGCGTTATACACTTGTCAATAAAACAAACAACATCAAACACATACGTATAGACAAAACTTTACACATACAAAGACACAACACTCATCCATCTATCTCACAGAACACCATGCACTCTCTCAGCACACTCGTCAACCGTTTAGCAAACAGGTCGCACTGTGCACGATAATATGTAACCTATATTTTTTATGCACAATAAAAATATTTGATTTGATTTGATTTTGATAATACAATTGTTGTTAATACTGTAGTTTAGAGGTAGCTTACCCTAACGAGTGTCCACCGCGGTAGACACACTTCGTACGAATTTGTCACTGGAATTTTGACTGCATTCCGAGTTAATAGCGCGGCTTGATTTTTTGGTGCTAGAAGGTTCTGGAAATTGTGTAAATAATCGACTAGCATTTTATGAAAATCAATTTCATAGATTCTCACAGACATTCTTTCCAATGGAAGTTAGAAACCGTGTATTTAAATCAATAAATTTAATGAGTATAAATAATTACACCTACTTACAATTATGGCAGTAAAACAAATTATTAGAACGTAAGATAAAGGATTAACCAACGATGAAATATATGTATGCAAAAGAGTACTAGGAAAATCCAAAATAAGTAGATACCAAGGTAATTTTGTAAGTCACTACAAGTTATAACTTCAGAGGAAATTACAAAACCAAAAACGGTTACGGCAAGCTCATCACATCACCACGACTTACCAATAAGGAAACATCTGTCAATACGAATTTGGAAGACCAATTCGATGCCTTAAACAACCTTAAGGAGCACTTATAGCGTTCCATCACGGAAAGGAGCAACTTTCTTCACTCACAGTAATCAGTTACTCGCACTAAACAGAGACAGCAAATGTGCCGACGAAACTAGAGGAACAGAGACGTAAGGACTTGAAACTACTCAAGCAAGAGTAGACGAAGATGGGCTTATGGGAAACATGATTAGTGTGAAAGGAAGGCATTGCTGTCTGGGTGGCCACCCCCCACGGTTGGTCGATGACCATAAAAATGAGTATAAAATTGAAACATCAATATAATAAGCAATCAACGTGGACCAGAGCAGGCCAGACCTAATTATACAGGGCGAGCGTACGTTATAAATTACTTCATGGCCGAAGATACAGATTGCTCCAAAATCGAATCAGTTTTCCCATTTCGTATTCGCTATTTTGCAGCGCTTTATGGCATCGAAGTAGCAATTACGTTGCCCTGTGAACGGGAATGTGGGTGACCAATTCGTGATGTTGACATGTTTAGCAGATTGTAATTGCGTGGTTAGCTTAGTGACGTTTTGTGTTTCAGCTTCCTGAAATATTTTGTGAACCACAAACATGATACACAAAAGTATGCCGACCATAATAATGGTTTGTATCGTATCCTATTACCATTAAATTAAATATTTGAATTGGAATATTTAATTAGATTGATATTTAGCTTATATTTGGTAGGTACTACAAGGTTCAATTGTTGGAGGAGGCTTAGGACAGATAGTGGAGTAATACAAACACCTTTGCCAAGTTTATTAATTTATTTTTATTTCTAGTAAGTACTTAATCACAACTTAGGTACGTAATTAGTAGTCCTTCACAATATTCTTATTAATCTATGTATGTAAATGCAGTCATAGGAAACAAGGACTATTTTGATATAAGTAATAATTGTTTAGAGCCTAGTTATTTCAGCTCCAATTAAAAATAATAAATATCGTATTTAATGCCTAGATGTAGAGTTTGAACGGAAATGCTCATAATTTGAAACCGTAACATTAGATTCTGTAGTGAATTATATATTTGATGAAAATTCCAATTATCTGATAGCGCTCCATATTAAAACCAGTATTCCGCAATCGCCATTATTCATTGCTGTGCCACTATCACTCTATTTTATCCGAGTAATTCTATTATAAAGTAACGGAAATCGTACAAATTAATCGGCACTGTTATTAATTGATACTACGATGAGAGGTTAAAATATCACCCGGCGTAATATCGTTCCTTTGGCATTTTAGCTAAATTTTATCTAGGAGTAAACACTTGTTAGACATAGGCTACTAAACACTAGGAGAATCAATCAGAATATAGCTCCCTATAATAAAATGTTACTGCAGGACTAAGTTACAGGATTAGTAGACATATTATTGACATAAAATTATTAAATAAAAAAGGATTCTGAACCTCTGTCCTCCTAGCCAGTGGAAAAATATATGGAATTGAATTCAGCAAATATCAATCACATACATCTTTCTTTCTATTCTAGTCGTAAAATAAGATTTAGAGGCCGTGAGTCTATACTACTTCATATATTACATAATATACATTACATTAGTAGTGATTCTGGCGTGCGTTGTTTAAAACTTCACTACAAAGTACAAAGGTCAGCTGGTAGATATAATTTTGTGCACCAATGTGTAAAAGCTTAAATAAACAAACAAATAAATCTGTCAGGTCTATGTCAGATTCCTTCACTAAAGTTATTAGATTTTTCGAACCGTCAAAGTTAGATTAAAAATTAGAAAACGCACGATAAAATCGCTACCTACTTTATAGTGTAATAGTAAGTACCTACACTAATATAACAATAATGTCACTACTTAAGCTTAAACATTACCAATGTCCCCAACCACATGGTGTTCAAAATAAGATGTCATTTTTGAATCTAAACCCTCGCTTCCTTAGCCAACACCCTGTACGAGCCGCAGTCGGGGCTGGCTGTCATAACTGGATAATGTGTATGATTAAATTTCGGCTCCTCGAGGCGGAGGTGCCGTGATATTCAGTTTGTTGGTTTTTCGACCTGTGTTTTTTTGTTCTCGGCCAATTTCGGATGAGGTGTGGACCACGTTGGCTTAGTGTGGAACGGAAGGATTATTTTTTCCTACTGAAATACTGATTAACTAACTCAGATTCTATTATCTTGAGGAATAAAGTTTCCCCTCAGAAAACATAGTTATCAAACAGTATAAATTATTCCTGTTAGAAAACTAGTTATCTAATATTGTTATCTAATATGAACAAAGCTTTTGTTTTTTTATTGGGATTATCATTTCTGCGTACTCAGAATTGACTTATTTGTTTCATTCTTGCACCCACTAGATATCCATTGAATATTGATAATAAATTTTCATCACTTAAATAAAGAAGTAATCGTTTAAAACGATAAGGCCGATAAGTTCTATACATATACCTAACACGGGCAAACTTTAGCCGTAGGCACAAATAAATCATATTGTTATTGTAAAATTTTACTTAGGTTTTCACTTGTTTTATTCCGAAGAATAATGATTATAACATCGCCTCTCTGCCGCATCCTCACAAATCTTACACAGTACCCACTAACCACCTTCCCAAAGAGGTAGGCCCACAAATTTGGCAGTCACCACGATCTCGCTCGATTCCCATAATTTACGAGTGGTCTGGTGATAATTACGCGTTTAGACCTCCACCTAACTCGAACTCGAATATCATAACTAGCTGTCCGTGGGTGGCGTGATTACTAGAGACCGATATATCATTCGGTTTGGGTTTATATTGGTTTCGTTACCGGTTTAATTACGTCAACACTATGTTACATTTAAGTGCAAAAAAGAAAGTGGTAGGATCACATAAAATATGAGCAATTGCACCAACCTATGGCTAAAGTTAACCCGAGTAAAATCAAAAAAAATATGCCATTTCTGTGACTTAGCCTGGATTAAGGCACTTAAACAATAATTATTATCTTGCTGGTCTTACTTGGCCCACGTTGGGCGCCAGTGTTACGATTAGTGCTATTTTGTCAGAATTATCTTCTATGAAAATTAGTACTTTTTAGGACCAGTGATCTATCTAAAAATAATAGAAAAACAAGGCACAAGAACATGGTAGACTGGATGGAATTTAAAGGTAATCAGAAACTATGTACCTACTTAAGTATTTTAATTTAATTTCAGAAGACAAATATATATTTTCTTCAAACTTAAATGTGTTTGCGGCGATGACGTAAAGTTTTGGTAGTCAGGAATGAGTAAAAATCATAAAATTTATAGTTGTCGATTATCAAGTCCCGACACCGTTACACTCATGTAAGTGATTCGAAACCGAAACCAAGTGTCTCTCTTGAAACTCTCGAACCGATCGACCCACTCTAGTGATCAGTCTCTATGCCGCGAGTACGAGTATATTGATTGCCATCAAATTGCTAGCTCGTGACTTAGCTTTCGAACGTATAATGTCTTTCTTTACGTAATTCGTCGATTTTAGTGTCGTCTGAGCGCTCGTAATTACGTCGTTTGGGTATACATAAGGCTACGGCAATTATGGGTACAGTACCGTAAAAATAAGTATCTACGTTTTTGGATACGTATGTATTTGGTAACGTTAATGTTAAGATAATTGTTAGACAAGTACTTGAGCTTGCATGATTGTCGAATCATACACTTTAAAATGATGACCGACCTTTATTATTGTGTACTTATGATTTGCTCAGCGATTATCGACTTATTTTTGTCTAGTTTGGGTTATGATTACTTATGATCATGTCATGAGATTATCTTCTTGTGCGTATGGACATGAAAGATTGACCGTTATTTGACCTGCAATTACCAACAAATCGTTAGGTAGAGGCCGAGCACGAGCAGCTTAACTTACATTGTATTTCCTTTCTGCAAACTTTCTTAGAACATGCCTTTGCTGTAAGTATTTAAATAAATCTCTGCATCAAATTGACAGTAGCTTACCTATTGATAGACAGAGATTAAATAAATATTCTTTTATTCGACATTAGACAGGCTCAAACTAAAATTCGCGACACTACCTTATCGTTCTGGATTAGTTTTAGATACCTTCTGACAGCGAAACTACTCGTACCTACCTAATTCAATTACCCATAACCTACCCATTGCTAATTGGAATACAATCTATTCCAATTTAATCAATTCCTAGAATAACTTTACACCCACAACTATTTGTACCTAATTTAATTACCATTTGTTATTACTTCAATAACTGTCATTGCACTCACTTTATATATTTATATCATTTATCTCTCTCTATTTTCCTTCAATGCTTCATCTTCAAAGCCATTATTATCATCAATGGAAACATTTGTATTACGCAGTAAATCAAGTAAAAGCCAAAAGCACGGTGGGCCCGTTTATCGTTAAAAAGAAATAAGTGTGTCCAATGCTGTCACATTATCACATAAATCACGATAGTAAGTGATCTAACATGGCCGCCAGCGGTGGCTGTTTAGCCGATCAGCGTATTATCACCTGAGCAATTGGAACACAGACAGCTATAGAGTCACTGTAAAGTTAAAATAAAATGTATGTGCCAGCTGAGGACATAAACCGTAGGTATGACGTTTCGAATCAACAGTTAGGTAGGAGGAGATCCGATTTGTCGGTATTCCCGGCCGGTCGGTATTTGGTAGGACTCCGTACAGTTCGCCAGGATAAATACACATCATTTCAGCACCCTTAGAATATTTAAATTCACTTGAATAAATCACATACGAGTTACCTACTTCCGAGTTAAGCCGCTTAACCGGTAAATAAATCTTTATTTATGTATTGTATAGGTTAAGAAAATATGTTTGGAATTTAGGTTTTATAGGTGACGATGTGGGAGTGAAATGGAAATAACTTTAATAAGTAATACTTAAAGAAAAAGTTTTTATAATTGATCAGTCGACTCTACCCCTCTGTTCTATTTCTAAAACCAACCTCACGTTCGTGACTCCAATCTCAAGCTCATTATCGAGTTTGGTGCGCGTTTAAAAAATATATAAATAATACGCGAGACGCGGCAAATTGACGAGTAATCACGGTGTTATAGTGATTAGAGGTAAATATAGATATTATGCGGCGTCCGCGCAGCGTCCGCGCCATGGGTGGCGACGCACACACTACGTGATGAGTTGATGACAGACTCGTTTGAGGATGATCCGGACGTGATTTGGATGAGTTTAAACAAGTGGGCACACGAGGTCGATGTTGTGTTGCAATAAAATGCGAGTGAAACTAGATTTAGGTACGGTGGAACACAGATAAAGGTGTACAGGAGAGTTTTTAAGGTTGAGATTTTCTCAAAAACTACTTGACCTATTGCAAAAATTATTTCACTGTTCGGTAGATAAAAGTTAAAACTATGTAACTGTCAAAGAATTATTAAATTCGGTCAAGTAGTTTTTGAGAAAATCTCAACCTTATTGAGGTCCCCTGTATAGGTACTTATCTCTGTCTTCGACTGTACCTACTTATTTATTTCTTTATGGGCATGTATTGAAAAACAACATGAAGGATAAAATTTGCCGGGGCCCTGCCTTTCCTTACTTCATGAGAAACAACAAGTACAATATTTAATGAAAAGATCTAGGTTTTGTCGTAGGTCTGAAAGAATAATGTCATTGCTACGAGCGGGACCTAAGTCATCAATAGTGGATAATTTATTATTAGATCTTTATTTCGTACGGTTACAGAGCATTGTTGAGAGTGCGGATCGCTCTGATGTTCGCCAACCTTCGCAAGAAAATGCCAATAATAAGAAGAAAAATTTAATTTATGGATCATAAATCAAGTTTAAAAGTTGATGGTGATACCTACTTCTCATACTTGAGACAACATCTCAAGGTTCCTACAGGTTGCTACTCCTTCATATGTTGTCTAGATAGGTACTAGGCGCACAGAAACTGGTCTGTAATAATAAAGTCTGATACTGAGGATTTATATCGTGCACCAGTGAGTAGCGAGTAGTGTCGTTTAGCGCGGGCAGGGGTGGGTCGCATTGTTTGCCGGCCACGCACCGTGACCGGACCATTACTTCGTGTAACGACAGCAACAAAATAAGGGCAAAACGTCAACTTCTCATAATGTCCCTCCCGCAAAATGTCCCGTATTCATTTCCAAGGTATCGTGGCCCAGTTGACAATATGCGTTGATAACGATCGTACAAGTTAAGCAACGTTGAGCGAAGTTCGTACCTGAATGTGTGATCGCTAATGACATTTTCATATGAGCCCTTGTCCCGGAAAAGTTAAGCAATTGGTTTCGTTTGCTGTAGTTAGAAGTCGTGAGAGATCTACAACAACTAAGAACTCTGCCAATCAATTTGTTCACTAAACCACACCACATACTAGTAGCAACAGAATGGCAAAATCATTCACTTCGTACCAACAAAAATACAGGATTAACTAAATTATCTATAGTGCACGTACAATTTTGGCGGTCTTGTCTCTAAAATGGATTTCTTCCAGACAATTAACTATAGATGATAAACATTTTGGTGTACTTACACCTAAGATGTACAAGTACATTGTCTTGTCTTGCTGTGCAGGATTTGATCAGCAAACTTCGCTCATAAATACTGTTTTTCTTTCTCATGGACGGTTTTGTAAGTAATTAACACTCTGATGATTTCCAACTATATGTAAGTGATTCAATTTTAATAAAAATGAATGATCTTAATTTCAAGATTCCTTTTCTGACTGTACAAAACAATCACCGCTTATTTTCACTTACATTAGTTTAGTGAAGGATGGTATCAATGAAATATGTGCACAGCTCGCGTGATGTCTCCTTCCCTTCACGCTGGCTCCAGAAAAGGGATCCTTCCGCCCTCCCTTTAAAGACTCCCTAACCCCCTACTTACGTGATTGGATTTTTTTATAAAGATGCTCCTCGCTGCACGCTTGCAGGTTTCTTTGATGTTTAATAAATAATATGTGCGGTACATAAGGTGAGCTCTTTCATTTTCGCCTTTTTTGAGGTAGAATCATAACATTAAAGACATGGGGACTTTTATTAGTACCTTACGGCGCCGGCGCCGGTATTCGATTAATTAAAGTGGTGGTAGTAAAAATTAAATGGCGCCTTAGTTTGCAACGTAAGTTTCAATTCAAGTGTCTGAGTTGAGTAGGTAAATGCTCAGTGAAAGTAACATTCTCATATTACTTATATGAAACTAAACATAGGAGTACAAATAACTCCTGATATCTTTCCTAATTATGTCTAGTACGGCCGAAGACAGAGAAAGGTGTACAGTAGAGTTTTTAAGGTTGAGATTTTCTCAAAAGCTACTTGACCTATTGCAAGAATTCTTTCACTGTTACATAGATAAAAGTTAAAACTATGTAAGTACTGTAAAATAATTATTAAATTCGGTCGAGTAGTTCTTGAGAAAATCTCAACCTTATTGAGGACCCTTGTATACTTATCTCTGTCTTCTTGTGTAGGTACCTACTAAAAGAAAAGGACATTGGTCATACACAATCTATTGTTTTTAGTCAAAGGAACAGGAAATGATTCCTAGTTGAAGATCTTCTAGTTATCGAAAATCTAAATTGATATCGCAGCTAACGATTTGTTCCCAATAAATTATTTCGAGACACGTTACAAACTTAACATAAATCAGAGCAAACGAGAATTCGTTTTGAATCGTCCAAATATTTATTGTAATGTTACCTATTGAGATTTCAGAAAGGGTGGCCAAGACACGTGGCCATGTGTCTAGGGGGTTACTGGAACCATTGTATTCAGACATCCCTACTCCATAAATCCAAAAGAAGATACTAGTAGTCGAGAGGTTTAGTAAAACTGGTCACGTTATTGTAACAAAAGATTTCATTTAATACGTTTAAAATTTATTGCACTCTGGTTGTTTGTCGGTCAAATTTGATTTCGGATATTATGAAGTGGTCTTTTATGATCTCTGAGGGATTCCAATAAAGTTTATGATATCGTTAGTGGTTGTAAATTTTCCATTATCTGTATGGTGTTGATAGTGTATAAAAGATTTTATAATTATGTGAATTGCAGTGTTAAAAGCATGACTGTGGCGTGGGAAACAAGTGTTCTAAGATTTTAGAAGTTTATTGACAGGTTCGAAAGCTACCGTTTTAAACACTCGTCAGAACATCCTGATGGTAACCGATGGAAAGAAACCAGATTCGGTAGGCATTTTTGAAGTTTTACGATATCGATTTAAGACGATCAGTCAAATATCCGACCATACCTACCTACGACGAATTTTAGCCGTTTAATTTTTGCATATAAAATGATCATTTTTATACAATACTTACGAAAACACAAGTCTTTCGCAAATTCTCAACTTATTTTGGCCTAATACCTACTTCAGTTTTAGGACATTAAGTTTGAAGACGGTACCTAAGTAGTTACTTATATTTATTATTATTATTATTTTTTTTTTTTTATTCTTTATTATTTCAAATGCAAACCGAAATCTGAATAAATCCCATAACAAGAAAAATGCAAAGAAAAAACTAATAAAATAGATCTCCCCAATCGCAATCCCTCCTGGGGAGCGGAGACAAATTATTATTTTTCATAATATCATCACACGACCATTACGCGTCGCCACCCGTGCGTGACCAAAAATTATTAGACGTTGCGCATTTCGGTGTTTTTTTCTGCACGTCCTTACAGCACTATTGTCGGAGAGAGACTGAGCGTCCCGGAAGTTGTAAAGTAGTGATTTGTAACGCACGCGCCGCGACGCCTGACGCCACTTCCGCTCCGAGGCCATAATGATGCGTAGATGCGAAAATTCCCGCCAAAATGTCTTGTCTAGCTTGGGTTATTCCCTTCTTATCTCTGGACTAATTTTATCTATTCCTGTTTTATTTTTCCGTTAAATTTTTCACTTTCCTATTTCGTGATTTATTTATACTTACGGAAAAGTGAAGAATATTTTTCAAATAGTTTGGCCAAAATGGGAATCCTAATGTGGAGTCATACGAGTTTTTATCTACCAATGTTTTTCTGTTCCGTTACTTTGTGTCTGGGACATTGCTGGTGGTGTGGCCAAATGCAAGGTATAATCAAAGAATAAGCTGTACTTTAAATTTGGGAAAATGAAATAAAGTTAAATACTAGTTGAGAAATAGGTAACTTCATCCCAAAAGTTGTTTTGGCGTCTGACAAAAGCATAAATACGAAATTCTTGCTTCAACAGAAATTCATAATGCACCGCCCATCTTTTGGGGCAGATGCGATCACTCCATCTTGTGTATCTCTATCGCCTAACCTATTCTGTGCATCCCCCTGCGTGCCCTCACCCTCGGTTTTTATTGTCGACTTCGGCGAGCTTTTACTTTCATGCTCTGTTTAGCTAAATTTCTCTCTCCATTTAATTACACCAGACGCGATACTCACCAGATGACGCGGACGCAAATGGCGCGTGTAAACGTGGTTTTGTGCCACTTTTACGATCTTATTTGGAAAATTGGAAAGGATTGCAGTACTTAAGCTTTTGATCCATCACCCACTGGTCTACAATATTTAATATGTTTTTCCCTAAATATTTCTCCGAAATTATAAGAGATTTTAGCAAGATTAGACAGCAAAGCGACAGAGTGAGAAATGAGACCATCCGCCTACGGACTCGTGTCACCGACATCGGCAAACGAGTGGCAAAACTGAAATGGGCCTGGGCGGGGCACCTCTGTCGCCGAAACGATGGTCGATGGAGTAAGTGCGTTCTAATGTGGAGACCCCGGACGGGTAGAAGAAGCGTGGGCAGACCACAGGCCAGATGGTCCGACGACATAAAGAAGGTTGCTGGCTCGGTGTGGACCAGACAACCTTGGGATCGGGCCACATGGAGGATTCATGGAGAGGCATATGCCCAGAAGTGGGCTGCTGTATGCTGAAGAAGAAGAATACAGCAAAGCAATTTTGTATTTATCAACATTCTTTCAAACAAAGAATAAGCAAATTACCATCATTAAAACATTACCATAAGCCAAGCAATGCATTTCGCATTTAAATAAGCACAATTAACAGAATCATCAAGACATTGATCACAATACAGAGCGCAATAAATCCTAATCTAATATGGAAATCCTTGATCCTGTGTACAGCACACTTACTCAGGTCGCGTAAACAGTACAATCAATATACTTAGAGACGAATTTATCTGTCGGGCGGTCTGCGTGTGCGCAGATTTATTGTGGCCGCGGTGACAGGAGAGCTTTGCGGCGCCGGCGCCGGCGACGCGTGCCTGGCATACTGTGAAACAGTGAATAGTACGTATAATTGTGAAGCAATATTCAAGAAATGCTCTTAAAAGAAAGAGAAAATATTAGACTAGAGAATGTTGCAAAGCTGAAAGTTGAGTAAGCGTAAAATAACAATATTATGCATAGCAAAGCTATTGATAAATTCACGAGAAACTAAGTGAACAAGTAGAAATTCCATTATGTAGGTAGAAATGCAAAAAACGAAGTAAAGTAAGATTTTGTAATCGATCGATACCTATAGAATAATATACAGAATATATGCGGTAGCAAGTAACAAGGAATAATAAATGAAAATTATTGGCCTCAGGTAAATGATGCAATGTGTAGGAGATCAGCGGGGCTAGCACGAGTCCCGTTAGCGATCGACGCAACGCCGCGGAGCTGTCAAACTAATGTCAAACGCCTTGAAATAATGTCACTTTGACAGCTCAGCGGCGTTGCGTCGATCGCTAACGCTGACTCGTGCTACAAGGGCAGGAAACTCTCCGCGAAAAGCACGAGATCGGTCATGAGCAAGCTCGTTTTTAGTGGGTACAAATGTCACATAACCCAGTCTCACCTCGGAAGGGGGAATCAAGTCGCGGTTTCAGGACAACTACAATAATAAATAGGTATGCTGCCTGTACCTACCTACACGATGAGCATGCATGGTGTGTGTGTGTGTGTGTGTGTGTCACCGGTTCCGCATGAAGGATAGAGTTTAAATTACTAATAATAGCAATAGTCAATTATATAGGTACCTAGTTATTAAGTAATTGTGTCGTTATTATTTTAAAAGATGCTGCTGCTGAGTTTTTTGCCAATTTTTCTCCTCAGCGTTGGCACCTTTTCCTTGCAAAGTGGCGTAAATGTAAATTCAAAAATATGTTGACGTGCAAAATGTACACAACGCAACGTGCTTTCTTGCAATAAAGTTATTTGACTTTGACTACATGTGGTTTCGCCGGAAAGCTAAGCAATGAAAGGTAAATTCTCATTTTGCATTTCGTAATCCTCGACTCCACACTTAACTCAAGCCACCTCAAACGCTAAGCAAATAAAATAGTAGCGGAATGCATAATTGGTGACGTTCGGTCGGTCTGCTTCGTAGTCCGTAATTGGAAGCCCAGATTGATGCTTGCCGGCGCGAGCGCAGGAATCTTTGAATCGAAGAGTGGTAATGAGACTGATTAAAGACTTGACCGGCTTGATTTTTAATCGAGGGGTCGAGGAACCTTTGGGGATTGCTACTGGTTTCAGAATTGGTATTGTTGGCTGTGTTAGGGTAAAGTTACATCTTAGAATTTTATTATTAACTTATTTTAGGTGGTCCAAATCGATAGCACATCACGTGTACCTACCTTCCTAATACTTTTGTAGTATCATTTACTAATACTGTGTGTGGCATCATTCGTATTGTGCAAACTGTATATTTTCAAGTGTTATCAGTACGTTATATGTATCTCAGTTTGGTATTGTATTTCGTCTATTTTGGTTAGGTAGGTATTAAACTTATTTATTATGATTCCTTACCTATTGTTAATACCTAATTCTTCGTGTGACTTGCTTGTCTAAGTGATACTTATGAACCAAAATACCTATACCTTTTCTTAACCTATAAATCATCTAAGTACCTTCCCCGACGCTGGCGACCTAATGGCGTATAAGTAAAAAAAAAAAATTGAAATTATTGATGTGCTATTGAATCAGTCATTTAATGTATTTTATGATATTAGATAAATCCGTCATTTGTATGCTAATTTGTTTAAAATATTGTTTACTAGAACTGAATTCCCACGATCTCTGCAAATGAGCGCAAAACTCAATGGTCAGGGTTGCCACAAACACAAACATCGAATCACAAAACGCTACCCCACTGAAACCGACACAGTATTTGTTTGCATTGTTAGCGGTCAGACAAACAGCAAAAATGGTCGGTCGGTAACGAACCGGTAATCCGATTCCGAGTGGTCAGTTCTGTAAAGTTTCGATCGGCAATCAACTGTGCCAACAGATCTATTTCGTGGGTAAACATGCCGCGAGGCAGCCCTGGTTTGTGCGTGTACCAATATGTGGTCTTTGTATGTTGAGATTAAACAGAACGACTGTGGACTAAAGAGTTGGTCGTCTTTATATTTATAAATTTCGCACGATTTGTATACTACAATTTGAAATAAATAAAGAGATCGGTGGCACTGTCAGGATACTGAATGCTCTCAAAATAGTGAAGTTGATATTGTAGATAAGTTGGTATTGTAGATAAGTATAGGATTTTAGGGAAGCGAAACATCTAGATTATTTAAAGAAAAGCGATATTCAGTCACCTTTTGCTTGTTGATGGTGAAATACCAAAAGCCGTTGTTATTTCGCTAAAACCTTAATATAATAGTCATCATAATACCTACCTACCTACAAAATATTGTAGAAACCATTATTATTTTAAGTAGGTAAGTAAGTACCTATGTAATTTAAAATTTAAGTTGATCAAACAACACTAAGCAATCGGAGAATTAGACAACAAAAGAACTATTAAAAGTACGAAGAAAAGGACATCCTGATTACCATAATTAAAATCCACTAAACTGATTTACTGCCTCTCCAGACCCCCATCACTTAAGCCTTTCTCTCACATTTAATTGGGAGGATCTTACAAACATCAATTTCCCTCTTTTTGTCCGCAATGAATTCAGAGCAGGAAATACGTCGTTGGCACAAAACTCTCAAAAGCCTGTTTTTAGGCTCGGTTGCATGCAGATTCAAAAGGGGCCATATGATATGACATATTTTATTGCCCGTCCCGAGCGTATAGGCAAATTAGGCGGATATATCAATCTACCTTTTGGGCACTTTTTGTGCGAATGCGAACGAATCCTTTTGGTATATGCCGCACCAATGAATAGTAATACGAAATAATACCGGCTCTGTTTTTGTTTTTACAGTTTTCATTTGGCTAAGTTTTAGGATGTGTGTGTCAGTTTTTAGACTGACAGGTCTCAGGATATGTCTGTCGAAATCAAATAAATTAATGTGGATTTATGGTCTCGATGGGCTATTAAGTTAAAAATATATATTCGTTACAATTTATAGGAATAATGAAGATCGATCGTTCCATAAAACAAAAGGATTTATATAATGTTGGTCACAATAATCCAAATGAACGGGGTATGACTGTATGAGACTACAACGTAGTACTTAATTGTCGGTAATTGCATCTAGTAGGTTATAGGTAGTTACGAGTCAACAACGTATCAAAAATGTAACACTTTGGACGTTGTACCGTTCTTATTATCAGAATGATAAGAATTAAAATCGTACTTCAAGTGTAACCATTGATGTGCTGTCGAGTGTACAAGCTTTAAGCGTAGTATCCATCAATAGGGGTTGTGGGAAAATTCGTAAGGTGATATAGCTTTTCACTAAAAATAATTAAACACTAATACTTAATTGACTTCTTTTATACACTCTTTAATAATAAACTATCGCTAAGATCACTATCGTATATCATCTTGGTGTAGGTACTAAAACAAAACTGTAATTTATAAGTGTATAAAGTGTAAGCTTTCGTTGGTAACGCAAACGTACAAATTAATGATATTAGCTATGTTTATGATGACTTACATATAATATATCTAAACAATAAAACTTACACAGTTAAAAGCCTATTGTAAAGAACAAAATGAGCCACTATCATCTTACTGCGTAGCGTATCTCCCCTTTCCAACGAAATATGTAAAATTATTATAATAAACTACCCATAACAGTAATTACCCATGTTATTAGAGTCAATAGAATGAACCGAGAGGCCATAATTAACGTTGAATTAGTGCGAACAGAATCTATTAGGCGCGGTATTATAACACTATTACGCATAATTCTGCTGTTTTTGCCTGTAGCGAGAAATTGTTCGTGTAATGCCCTGTCAGATGGAACTAATCTATTTACCTTATATGCCGGGACTGTCCGCTAACATCGGTAATTTAACGTCGTTACTGAGGGAAAATTGTCTCTAGAGTGCTACGCTCGAGACCCTTTTTGAATATAATTCTATTATAACGTCTAGTAGTGGGTACTTAAACAGTTTGGCGATTGTGAGCTTCTCACAATCTTGATGTAGGAATATCACTTTTTAAAGTTACACGGTTTGTAATATATATATTAATTAGATAAAACGGGAATTACCGTGTTAAATCAACGAACACGAAAGGGGTAGATCGTTTTGTGTCACCCTTCTGACGTTCAACACTAACCGACTTCAGTCTACTCGTGACTATGATGGCTGGAATGCTGTGGAAATATCGAGACATCAATAATAAACACGGTAATTCCCGTTTTATCTAATTGATGTAGGTAAATTAACTGTACCGCCAGTTAATAGTGCTGTGCTTTGTAATGGAACTAGTAGAACTATTCTTTCTCAGAAAAGTAGTTCCTCTTGTAGTTTTACTACTAACATAATCACAATAATCATAATCAACTACAACTAACTAATGAATACGTATGTGATAATCCTCTGTAAAGAGACAGAGCTAAGAATGAACACTTGCAAATACTTAGGTATGCAAATGATTGTAACTAAACTTGATCCGGTAATAAGGTAAGTCGGTAAACCGAAATTCAGTTATCTTCACTTACCTACCCATAATTTATCAGGATTAATAATGACATAGGACGACATAGTGGAATTCTAAACATAATTTGTAAACCTACTTCACTAGTAACTATAACTAGCGACAGTTAGGTTATTCGTTTGTGATCGCCGATTGCTAGCCCTAGTTAGAAATGTCCAAACTGAAACTTCTCACTTTTGGCATGCAACGCAACGCAAACACTATAACCAAACTTTATGGGGTTAGCTTCACACAATGATTGTGCAAATGCACACAATGAGATGCAGCATCGCTGTAATTTATACGTCTGCGAGAGCCAAACGGCACCCTCTAGCGTCACTTCCTATTCTAACCGGAAGTAGGTCGCCGCCATTTTGGCTCGCACGCGGCAGGAAGCCGTCGCACGCGCAGCGCCGCCGTCACTTCCGGATTGACACCGTGACTTTGGCATTTTAGAGAAAATATTTTGTTAAATTTTGGAAATGTTGACACTGACCGGGACTAGATTGATGGGTTTTAGAAATAGCGGGGTTAACATTAAGGGACACAATGATTTAGGGGTTTTTCAACAACCTAAAAAGAAAAGTAATTAGGTAAGTACATTTACATAATTATTATGAAATCTCAAAACCTTTTGCAGACTTTGCTTTTGATAAAAAAAAATTATGTACCTAAGTAAGTAAAAGGCGTGAAAACGCCTTTTAGTTTACTCCATCGAACTCCTCTAGCCATCGAAACAACGATGTAGTGTAAATTAATAAGTTTCTAAACTATGTAGTATTCGATACTTTCCCCATTGCCGACTCAATTAATTGAATAACCAAGTAGGTATAGAGGCGGAGAAACGCTTTATTTTAATATGATTTTATTGGAGATAATCACCCATTATTATTATGATTCTGTAGCATCCTGAACATTCAATCATTCGTTCATTCATAATCAAATCCCGAATACATTAACGTCCTAATTCCTGGCCCACCATTCATAGTCAATCGTTATCGTTATGAAGATTGACGTGAATCAAATGAAGGCACCTCATCAATTCTGTTGGTCTGTCCGTCTATCTGCACAAGCAGGACCGTAATTAGAGCAGTGACCAGGAGGGCACGCAGAGGTTTGGGGACACAAAAATCTTAGTACTTACGTAGGTACCTATACGTATTACATACAAGTACCATTGTTCTGCAATGGTAAAAGCGCATCAAACTGCTTTTCTTTGATTGTATCTGATTTTTTTATTACGATTTGGCATGATTAATGTAACATAAATAGTACTCCGATGATCTTAATATTTATTTATTTAATAGCCTGCAATGTCCCACTGCTGAGCACAGGCCTCCCTCCAACCCTTCCCCATGATTTTAATAAATGAAATTAATATTTTTTTAACAATCCTTAGTAGGCCGACTAGTTAAGGATTGTTATTAAAATGTTTATATTCGAATTACTTATAAATTAAAGGAAGTCAATCTATGAATTCAAGCAATGATAGCTCACACTGAAAGGGCCACTCTAAAGCCTAGATGCAGCTCTGTACAAAAATCACTGTTCCTGCTATATCGGATTACGATACAAATTGACTTTTTTGCCTAATAATATTCTTGTAAAGACTGGGTTTACAAGAGAAACTTTGATTTGGTGTATGGGAAATGAAGAATGCGTTATTATGCTCTTTCCTTTTCTTACAATATCAATATCATATCTACATGGAAGCATGCAATACATACAGTAGACAGCAGATCAATGGTAACACTTGTAGTACGATTTTAACTCTTATGACGCAGACAATAAGAACGGTACTAAGTCCAAAGTGTTGCACTTGACGTGCTATCGACTGTACCTGTCTATCAACCTATTTACCAATATCATACACATCTACAGGGTGACTAGCTATAGGAGAGATAGATTTTGCTCACAGGGCTCGTCATAAAACTGAAGATTATATGAGTGAACCAATCGCATGCCAAGACCCACTTCAGTGCAATGGGGACGCAATGCTGTCGTTTGAAAATAGGTGCATTTTATATCAGGCACTTCAATTTATAAATTAAAAATATAGGACGTAGCATAGGGCGATTAATGTGACTGGGTAACTGATCAATGGGAAATATTCAGGACGGTCATAAATAAACAAATCCACGCAAATAATATTTAGAATGCTGAGTATATAGATAGGCAATATATACAGGGTGTAACGTAAAGGGTATATGAAGCCGAAGGTAGGGTGTTCAGTATCGGTAACTGAACAACTTTTGTTCTACGACTGTTCGATTTTCGCGAATTTATTTTTTGACTTTTCAAACATTTCGTTCCGGTTAGCTGATCGATTTGTATGAGACATTAATTTATTTTTATTTTCTATTCGAAAAGTCGTAGTACAAAAGTTGTTCAGTTACCGATACTGAACACCCTCCCTTCATATACCCTTTACGTTACACCCTGTGTAAGGCAGCTGAATTCACCTGAAAGATTTTTAATAACTAGTCAAGTCCATAGCTACACCGGTTATATACATGTAAGTTTCCTGCGAATCCTCATAAAAAAATTCAGGACACAATCCCTGTACACAACACTTCCACTGAATGTTTGCTGGCGGTCCTCATTTCAGCGGCGGACGGTTGTTTATCACCGTACTTATCTACTATCCACAAATTGCGACGCTATAGTCACGCGTCGCCTCATCCCATCCGCCGATATAAATCTCCTATTGAAAGAGACGGTCTCAACCATTCACGAGGTTCTTTTCAACGCGAGGACAAACAGACAGACGCGGCACTGCAAACACTCCTGCGGGAGGGAGATCAAAGCGCGATATGATACAGAACGCGGTTTAATTTGGCGCCAACTGACGGGACGCCATTTTGTAAGTTTTCGCGTTTACTGAGGTTTTTCATCATAGTCATATGTTAGGGTTGTATCAATATTGCGCCCAGAACCAATTTCCTAGTTACCCACTACGTACAACAACCGGGAGTGTCGACTGGCGTCTACAATAATTTACCTACACACTAGATAAATCGAAGAAGCAGGTATGCGATGCGAAAGTACCTGGCAGAAGATGCTTGTAGTAGAGCATACTCATCCCAAAAAGTGAGCAAGCAAGGTATTGCAGATAGGGATGTAGCTTTGGCTGTCCAGGGTAGTAGCGATCCTGGGAAAAGTAGGTAGTAGCGGTTCTGGGAAGTGAAGCACAGAGCTTGCGGGACGGACCTCAGGTATAGGTAAGTGCTAGTAGGCAGTGGTGCGCTCCGTAACAGATCCTGAAGTCCTCTGAACAGTATGAACATCGAAGAGGTTTTAGTGGGTACAGTCCCAGATATTCCCCCACGAGGTCGGGTATCTTTAAAAGATTTCTCATCCTTAAAAATAAGATTTGGATTTAGAGAGTCAGATGTTTGACGTAAGTACCTAAAAGTGCATCATGGTATTCCTATAACCTTAATAAAGTATTGAGTAGTATAGGAAAGCTTAAATTGTTCCCATTAACAATCTGCGACAGATTAATAAAAGTTCTGACTATGAAACTGTAGTCGCCAACGGCATACGAACTACTCTACACCCTAATATCAATCTAAGTTACTGTTTCAGCATATCTCTGGTGTATTCGCAAGTAGGAAGTAGAGTGTTTATGAGTTTTGTTTATTCATACGCATGGGGCAGCGAGGACTTGCTAAGTGCGAGGTAGGTAGGTACTATTGTACAGATATGGAGATATGGACATCTCGGTCTAAGATTCGGTGATTAACGACATTACCGACTTGTAGCACTACGTGCGTCAACTCTAAATCTAATCCGTATCGGTAAATAAAAGCTGTTGTAAATTAAGCATGAAATCTAGATTAAGTAGGTAAGTAATGTACAAATGTACATAATTTGGTGGTCAATCAATATGTGACAGACTTGAAATTGGTTGAAAAATAAAAAAAAGTAACGACAAAGCATACATGTAATGATTATTAACACCAAACTAGAAAATGATTATGTACAATTTGCACAGAGCTAGCTTAGAGGTATTCTGGGATCTATAGGTAAGTATATAAATGCAAATCCGTCAAATGGTTAGAGCGTGATTAAAAACAAATACCTATCACATTTTACTTATTATCAGAACATTTAAAGGCCACGTAAATTAGCAACACTTTAACCCTGTTCAATCCCTCCTCGTATCTACCACAATGTTTGGTAAATAGCTCTAATGTGGATGTTAGAATTCACTGCAAGAAAAACACAGCTAAGTGCCGTCGTGTCACTTGTTTGTGTTAGGAACAAAAACAGTAACGTCTAGACACCCCCTCCCCCACTTGTGAGAAGTGTCGCTCCTCACTCCTCACCACCTTTTGAATTATTCAACACTACCAAAGTATCAACTATAGGACAATGCATTTTTAGGGTTCCGCCAAAAACCAGAAATCTTTGATTTTGATCTATTTGGAGCGGTCCAACACAATATGATTGTCAGGTGTTTGTCAGGAGTTTGACAGCTTCGTTGCGTTGCGCCGATCTCTAGCGTTGTCCATTGCTAGGTCTACTGATAACACGATGCGACCACACGATGAATAATAATAATAATTCTTTATTTTCTTACAACAAAGTTATACATATGGTAATTAAGTAATTCAATACAAAAACAATTATTTGTGTGAGACTGGTGCCAGAACTAGGATTTAACCTGAATTTCATGACACCAGGACCCACTTAAAATGTTATTTATTAAATATATTTATAGAATGTATTCGGAATATACGTATCTACCTACCTATGTCTATTTTCCAAATATATTTACGTAGTACATATTCGAGTCTGTGGTATGCGACCCTACGAATATTCAAGCCTACGAATGACGACCAACTCTATGTTTGTACCTATATACGGACCCCAAAAAATGTTTTCAGCGGAAATATATCAAAATGGACGGAACCAGCACTCTATTATTACCGACGCCCACTTTCCTGACTTTTCCATTTTCTTTTATTCTTTATCGATAAAACTCTTTGTTTTCATTCTTTGGGGTGAAGCTTCAGTGGTTTGTGTGGTATTGGGAAATCCAGAAAGTTTGTTCTGAAAGTTAAATCACAATATACCTTACTATGTATCTACACAAAACCGACAAAGCTGAAATATACTATAGGTATTATGAATTGGTGTACGCAAAGATCTTAGAAAAATCCTACTCCTACTATAATATTATAAATGCGAAAGTTTGGATGGATGGATGTTTGTTGCTCTTTCACGCAAAAACTACTGAATGGATTTTATTGAAACTTTACAATAATATAGCTCATCAGAATAACACATAGGCTATAACTTATAATCCTATCCTGCGCAGACGAAGTCGCGGGCAGCAGCTAGTTCGATAATATTTTCGACTGTAATTTGATTTCACTAGGTTGGCTCTATCTTGCGTTAGGCGATGTTTACAAATCAATACCTATTACGTGATCCGGATATATTGCGTTTTTAAGGCGATCCGATGGGTGCATTCAGAATTAACAGCCAAAATAAGGTTCAGATATTGTGTCAAATTCGGCGTTATTTGAAATACAGAATCCAAGTGTAGGTGAAGCCATCCCAATGGTACAATCAGAATCTCAAAAAACGCTGAAATTGCCACGATATTTGGCGTGAAAACGTTTGTTTTGCTGATAACTCTGAACGCACCCTGCTGATCACGATGCGGATTACTATAAATATTGATCTAAACGCCGCCTTAGAGACGACTAAGTAGGTAAATAGTTTTTATTCTATTTCTTCAAAAACCTTATGTGTCCGCCACTAGGGGACTTCCCCCTATATCAGTGACAAGTGTACGCCATTTTTATTTGTGTTTTGACGGATTAATTGATATTTCTCAGGTTATAATAAAACTGTAAACTCAAATACCTAAAGGTAGAGTCACACCCGTACATTATCTCCTTACGAAGCGATAACTACGTATAATTTGATACGTTCCACTTGTGTCCTGTTAATTATACCTAATGTGGCTAATTAATTGCGTTACATCGGTTAACAAGTATGTTCACAGGCCATAAAGTATGGTCGTTAGTGTCAGTCGACGAGAATACGCGTACATAGAATTCCCTTACTATGGGCGTTATAGTTATATGATTTTAAACTCGATTTCGAAAAAGTCAAGTTATTTTTACGTGTAGACAAGACAGGTACTGGATTTCAAGGACTGGGCATCCATATTGATATTCTGTAATACGTTTATTTAGTGAAAATTCCTATTTATTTACAAAATCACATACCTATTGATGATTTTTCACCCACACTGAGGCAAATTGTCACACCTCGCATTTACTTCCTTCATGATTACACCTAATAGGTAGGTACACTTTTCGATTTTGGAATGTAAGTAGAATATAAGTACATAAACCTAAGCCCAAATCAAGTGTCTTATTTTGTAAACAAGAACTACCCTACCCTACTAACATTTTAAGCTGTTCATGCGAATCACTTTATTTTCACAATGATGAACAGGTTCGATCAATCAGTTCGTTCAGTGTTACAGTATCCCAACAGGTAATTAGACGATCATAGTTGTTTACAAAATAAGACACTTGTTTTGGGCCGCGGTATAGATGTATGCATTTCTATAGGGAAAATAATAATGCAGTCTTATATCTTGCGATAAAAGAAACCTATAGTGCTCGATGATTAGGCTTTTGTAACACAATACAGTGGCAGTCATTATCGTTGTCTTTGCAACTGGATCATGCATGATATATGAGAATGATGCATGAGATATGCTGATAAGTGCAAAATATATGAGAAGTGCATATATTTAATTTAATTTTTATATCACTTTTAGATTCTATTTACGGTACCGACTATCAATTTAAAGGACAACGTTGTATAGGTACACTTACAGCCTGTGTTTAGTCAATATAAAGTTTGCACATGCACAGAGGTGTCGAGGTCAAGATAGTCCGATGTCAATGTTTATGTATCCATAGTTGGGGACACATTACATGGCACATAACACCTATATACACCATTAATAAGAAGTCGTTCCATTGGCCAAGCACCACTCCAACCGTTCCCACAACCTACCCTACACATATCAAAATAACGTACACATTCCCGTGAAATACTAGGTGTTTTTACACGACGGATAACAGGCCCGCCCACCGCGAAGGAACAGTTCCTGGAACAGGTATTTTAATAGTTTTTGCGACGGAACGGAACCGTACGTGACAGTGGGAACGTAAGTACTTGTGGTTCCTTGGGGAAAATTACTGTAAAGTGGGTGGAGTTACGACGGGTTATAATTTAATTAAGTACTACCTAAAGATCATGCTAAGTATATGTACCTACGTTATTATATTATAGGTAACTAAAATACACATAAATCAGATTTTTAAAGATATAAAAATATGGTTAATTTACAAGGTGGAAAGCTCAACAAAGACAAGCAATGGTGGACATTAATTTTATTGTCTACGTATTTATTTACTTATAAGTAAATCTTTCGCATCCACTTTGGTATACCTTGATGATATTTAAGTAAGTTCTATCTAACGCACCTACTACAAAAAATCTGTAGGTCAGTTACCAACTCATAATTTGGCCACCACATCACTTATCGTCTAGCGGTTCTTGACTTAGGTACGGTGGAAGACAGAGAAAGGTGTACAGGAGAGTTTTTAAGGTTGAGATTTTCTCAAAAACTACTTGACCTATTTCAAAAATTCTTTCACTGTTTGATAGATAAAAGTTAAAACTATGTAACTGAAAAAGAATTATTAAATTCGGTCCAGAAGTTTTTGAGAAAATCTCAACCTTTTTGAGGCCCCCTGTATACTTATCTCTGTCTTCGACTGTACCTACTCCAGGCAGGTAAGTAGGTAGGTACTGTTTAATTTTATAAATATAGATTAGTACTTATTACATTTCAGAAGCATAGGTAGAACTTACTTAGGTATTTGGTCCAATCTACGCCCATATTAGGCAGCTGTGTCAAGCCACTAGGTACGGTGGAACACAGAGAAAGGTGTACAGGAGAGTTTTTAAGGTTGAGATTTTCTTAAGAACTACTTGACCTATTGCAAAATTATTTCACTGTTTGATAGATAAGTTAAAACTATGTAACTGTAAAATAATTATTAGATTCGGTCCAGTAATTTTACCTTATTGAGGCATAATCTCAACCTTATTGAGGCATAATCTCAACCTTATTGAGGCCCTATGTACCTATACTTATCTATGTCTGCTGCACCTAAGTATAATATTTTTATTTTATGTTTGTGCATTTGATTATAGGTAGTTACTCGTAGGTACCTATGTATGTTGGTTGCCGAGCTTATTAACTACTCGTGTCGGTAATAAAAAGCTCAGTTATGAGGTTTATTATTCCTCCCTGAATGTGTGGTGTGTACAGGCCGTTATTTCTAGTCTAACTAACATAAACTAAAGAATAAGTAGGGACTTAAGTTACTTAAGTGTTAAGGTACACATTATGGCTTCTATTAATAAATGCGGTTTAAAAGTTACCTATGCAGTTTTTCATTTTTCATAACTGGATTTCGACATACCTACATAGGTCGTTCAAATCAATGTTTCAGCGGTTACACCCGCTTAGCCGTTTATTATTTAACTATACCTATTATGTACCTAGTAGGTATTGCGTGAATGTGGGTACCCACTTAGGTTGCACTTACCTATATGTTGTGCGAAAAAAAGAAAAATATTTCAAGTGCATATTGGAATGAAATTAAAGCTCGCCAGTTCGTGTTTAGATGTCTTAAGTTAAGTTAAGTCAAAATTCATTTATTATCATTATTAATGACTTATGACTGTATTGATACATTACCTACTATTTAAATTAAAATTACCTACCTAATTAGATAAGGACACATAAATATTAGGGAAACATAATTTGTACAGTCGACAGCAGATCAATGGTAACACTTGCAGTACGATTTCAATTCTTACAAAGCAAATAATAAGAACTGTCAAAAGTAAAAGTGTTACCATTGATCTGCTGTCGACTGTACGACAAATTATACCCTTTCCAATCATTCATTTTCTCGATGACAGCTCCCTTAGAATGTAATTGCGTCACGTCACGTTACGCAAAAGTTAACTTTTAAATGCTAGGTATAAAAAATAGTACAACTGCCTAATTTTGTTCCTTGGTCTCATATAATATTCATCTGACAAATTGAGTACCTAGGTGTACACAGTCAAAATATCTCTGAAATATCGTCACCGAAAACCGCACCGCGTAGTATAGGTATTGCGACGGGGTGCGGTTCTCGGTTGACGTAAAAATCAGTACAAAATTACGAACTCAAACAATAATTCCAATAATTAAATAACATAACGAAACGGATACCCAATCAATTCATACTTTCGTATCACGTAATAATATAACCGAGTAAGTATCGGGCACAGTAGGGGCACTGATTGCAATCAACCGAATCAACCCTTATTGGGTTAGCGAGTGGAGTCGGGGCGCGCTATGCGTTGTTTGTATGCTGGCCGAAATGTTTGCGCGGCTATTATCTCTTTGACATGGATTTAGGACGAGAGGGTTACTAGATGAGATCTATCGTCACTTAATATCCCTGGCCCTATTCAGAGGGAGAAACTTCATACATTTCAAACTTTAAACGTATCTCTCGCTTCATATGCTATCTTGACGCTTTCACAACCACAGGCGACACAACGGTTTATCGCCGCAATTTTCGCAGCAGCCAATCCGATGACAGATCCACTTTGACGTGAATGCAGCTTAAGAGCACAGCAGTTTTTCCACCAGCTAATCAACGAACGGCAATGCGACAATATTGTGGCAATTTCAGCGTTTTGTAAGTTTCTGATTCCGCCCCTTTATGCTTGCCTTTGGGGGACGTGTGCTGTTCTTTGGTCCCACGGAATTACTGTGTACCTAACTGATGGTATACCAACACTAAATATGGTAGAATTAATATATGTAGGTACTTAATTGAATTCATACATAACTAGTCAGAATTTGATTCCATGGTGGTGGCTGTGCCAAGGAAAGGCGACAAAAATTCGAAGTTTTGAAAAAAAAAGTCTTAATGTTGTCACTCGTGGTGGTGTAATGTGTTGAAAATGTTGTACTTATAAAAGTAAATACATATTGTAACTTAATAATTTACAACTTTCCTTTTGCCGAAACTACTCGATAAGGTTTCAACGTGCTTTGTGGTACCTACACAGTTGTTAGAAAAGACAAGATAGGTACTTACAAATCCCTTCCAGTAAAATTACAAACTAAACTTCTATGACATTGATGTAGCGTATTATTCTTTATCAACAGATTTATCAACTTTTATTTAGCCGGAATTGTTCTTAGTCTGCCCTTTAACCATTTGTATGATTTGCGGGAGATAAGCAACGCAATAGATACTTTGAAAAAGTCAAGTGGAAATACAATATCTATACATATAATATAATAAGACTGTAAAAAAGTTGTGTCTGTATTGGATATTTTTTGAAAAGCATACCTATCTAATTGTAATGTGTTTTAGGATCTATACTGATGCCAAAACACTAATTTTTAGAATTTTTGTCTGTTTGTCTGTGACTTTGTGCAAGTATCACGCCATAACTACTGAAGGGATTTTGATGGGAGTTTCACTAGCAGATAGCTGAAATATCCGGATAGCTCATAGGCTATAAGCCATGGCGGTATGTGATGTGGAAACAAGGATCCAGAGAGGAAGATCTGCCTCCTGATCTCCTCCATCCTCCTCCTCTACGCAAACGAAGTTGCGGGGTACAGCTAGTTATATATATGTATTGTTCACACACATTAAATGTAGGTACGGCGAACTTAAGGCCATGCGGCATATTCAACCAGTCAACCTTTGGTTATAAAGACCTTAAGTTAAATTGAAATTAAACGAAATGATTTTATTTAAGTACACTATTTTACACACTACCTACTTATGTCCTGTCCCGTGTTACAAATTACTTAATATTGAATGATAATTTGTGAAAAAGGATAGGGAGAAATTCTCTTCGAATGTCTTATCTTATATCTTACTTGTGTTATGTAATACAGGGTGTAACGTAAAGGGTATATGAAGCCGAAGGGAGGGTGGTCAGTATCGGTAACTGAACAACGTTTGATCTACGACTTTTCGAATAAAAAATAAAAATAAATTAATGTCTCATACAAATCAATCAGCTGACCGGTACGAAATGTATGAAAATTCAAAAAATAGATTCGCGAAAAACGAAAAGTCGTAGAACAAAAGTTGTTCAGTTACCGATACTGAACACCCTCTCTTCGTCTTCATATACCCTTTCCGTTACACCCTGTATAATTTTTTACTAATTAAGTTAGGTATAGGTATCTGTTTCTAACTAGCTACTAACTCGAACTCTACGTGCCTGGGGAAGGGACGTAGAGTTCGAGTTTTCGGCGGAAAACCATTGTTTTCCCATATACCTCGTAATAAGCACCCTACATATTACACTGGTACCTATACCTAGGCACTACAATATTTAAAAGGATTCTATGATTTCTATTGTGACTTTACGAATTTCGAAATTCCGAAAAAATATTTAATGCCATTCACCAAGCTCGGCAACTGTTTATCGATCAAAAGTTTTACAATCGATTTAGCTGGTGATAACAAGGGAAATAAAATTTTATCCCGTCTTACAACCAGAGTAGTAAGTAGTAACACCGTTAAAAAAAGTGCCCGTGTGACTACTGGTAGTTGGACTGGTAGTAACACGGGTAACGAAGGGCTGCATTCACCCCTGATTTTCTTACTTCATGGACATGGCGGTACTACTCAATTTAAACCAGTACTAACTTGGAATTAGTTAGGTTACCAATGGCGTTGGTTGTAATGTGACTGGAAAAACTCTTGGGAAAAAGGTACAAATGCATCTAGATGGTAGAACAGCCTGCAAGATATTCTTCCAGTGGCACGTAAAATAATAATTTAGCAAATCACGTAAAGGAAGGCCACAAATCAGTGTCAAATTACATCGCATCGCGTGTTCCCAAACTTTGTGTCTGTGGACCGAAACAGTCCGGTTCCTTTGATCAAATGTGACGAAACAATGATCACGAAACGCCACCACTTCCTCCCAAATTGGTTCCTAATGACACACCACAAGTAGCAATGGCAATTTACGACAAAAAGTGCTTCGAAAAACCTTTATGATTCAACCACATCTTATAAAAGTTACAAATTTACAATTGCTGCCGTTGAAAGTTGAGGTTGGTTATCGAAAACTCACTTTTGTAAACTTAGAGGGTATTCGGAACGGTATATAATAATGTGGTAAATTATAAGAAATTAATCTGTTGAAGCTCCCGTTTGCAACCTGTCGCTCTCATTGTTTGTAATATAAACGATGCGGTTTTGATTTATTTTGCTCTTTTAAACTGTTAAGTAAATTGTATGATCTTACACGGAACCATGTGGTTACTGGTTACGTTTTTTAGTGCAATTACTTAACAACAATATATTTTACAGTACACACTGCCATAGGTAGGTAAGTCCATAGGTACAAATAACAAAAGTATTTACTTATTGATTATGTTACGTAACGTCTAGTAAATCAATTCATTCAGTGAAAATTAGTTTTCTAATTTGAATGGAAAAAATATAGACTATAAAATCTGAAACATTTATTGACTGATTGACCCTTTTTATGCCAAATTATTTTTAGGTCAAAGTTCTGAACCAGATACTACCTTATAATATGTTGTTGTCTTCGCGCAACGCCTTAACCTAAAAAACCTACACACGCGATCCCATTATTCTAATAACAATACAGAAAAAACCTTAGTTATGGGGAGAAGTTTTTTCGTACCAATAATAAGGAGTAATAATTAGTAATTGGCACATCGGATGCGGTCGAGCATGCGCGCGTATTGCCATACAAATTGCGGTTTTCGGCGGTGCATTAGCGGTGCGCCTGCGCCATATGGTGTCTAACGGACTTCACCACTTTTAAGGCTATTGTTTAATTTTTAAAGGGATTTAAATATACAAAAGTGCGACTATTATTCTACCGACAGATCCTTCCGACAGATCGAGTTAGAGAACTTATGTTAGCCCTCTATGCTGATGTGGGGACTTCGGAGACAAAGAGAGGAGATTAGATTTTCCAAGGGCAACGAGAATTGATATTCTATATCTTTGCCCAGGAATGGTAATGGAATTACCCAGGCTAAAAAGCAGTCAACGCTTAGAGAAGAGGCACATAAAAAGAGCCAATGCTGGTTCGCTACCGCTCTATTCACATTTCTAAAAAATATTATTAAATCTCATAACTTTGGAATGAAATGTCGGGGGCATCCTTAATTGGACCCAGAATATGTTGGAAGTGTTGGAACTTCTATAAGGAATTAGGGATGCACGAATGTCCAAAAAAGTTATCAATTTTCGATTTAAAATGTTGCATCGCCACTGAAGTCGGTCAAAGTCAACCGAAAGCAACTCAATTTAAACCCTTTTAGCTGTATTTACGCTTTTAGTATGCAAATGTTGACTGATGGGGGGTGTCTACGTTATACGGGGAACCGAAGAGGGGAAGGAGGGATTTACAAAGGATGCCGCCGTCTTTGATGCAGCGGTGACACCGGCACCTGTGAGCTACCGAAGTAGATTTATTGCCGCGTCTCGGAGTATTGTCTCTTGAGATAAGATCCAACCTCATTGGAGCAAAAACTTGTAATGAATGGATTTAAGCGTCCGTTTGTCTGGTACAGGTTTTATATTACAACCCGCATTAATCTAGGTCCCATGGTATAACGATGGCATTGGTGATTCAAATTCATGGTGTCTCTAGCATATATTGTAAGCCTCAATATTTCTTGGAAATGAAGATGTTTCCAATTTGTAGACAAGCTTATGTCACTGTCACTATGCAGGCATTACTTAGTCAGGGTATAGGTTAGTAAATTTATTGTGATTTTAACTGCGCCGACGCCGATGACGGCTAGCCAGACGTCCTAGCTACCGCAGGACAGACGAGAGCTTAATGCCCTCCACACACAGCCAACATACATACCAGGACATAAAATGCCCAGAAAATGAGGCGGGGCATGCGTTTCAACTGATCGCAGGACGCAAGCCGCGGCTAGGTCGCGGCTGTGTGTGTCAAGCTTAAAACGCCCGACTGGCGACGGACTGCGCAAGGCCTGTGCAGACTTGCAGAATCCATTCTGGGCCGCTGAGCCAGTGAAGTACCTACTTAGTACCTACCTAGCTAGAGTAGGCAATCAATTAATTGCCTATCTAGTAGGCAATTAATTCAATTTTACAAATGTATAGGTGCTTACATATCTAAAATAATAAATAGGGATTTCAATAAGATAGGTTCCATGTATACCTACGTCAATTACGACGGCATTCTTACTGTTCCTCAAATAATGACATTTGTTGTCATTTGTAGACCACAATTTTACTGGGACCCTATTAATTTCTTCCTACAAATTATTGTCCTTTTTTACTTCGAAACAATGATAATTGTATTCGCAACTGTCTCTCAACATTTGTCGGATCATGTGACAAAGACGTTGCTTATTAATGCCGTCTATAGTGTTTTTGTGTGGAGTTAATTCGTATTGTAATGAAATAATCATAAATGGATCATTATATGGCTCCAGGTTCGAATGCCGGCAAGGTTTTCACTCACCAGTTGATAGCACATTAATTGCATATTAACTACATGGCCATCACAATACTGCCTAAGCTATCTATAGAAACTATAACCTACATTTTTTTGTAGACTGATGATCAACTTTACCTACTCTCTTACCTAAGTAATTTTACTTTATATTCCATATTGTCTTTCACATTAGATAAAGGATATATTTCATTATTTACAAGCACCTAGATATGGCTACGTGAGTAAATAATTTAAAAACGTTTTAGAAATAGTTTTTTGCTGAATTTTGATTTTTTTGTATTGATTCGTCGAGTTTTGATTAGGTATAGATTTTGGTGGATCGTTAACTTAGCGTAAATTAGATTAAGCACAATAATTTGGACGCAATACCAGGTCATCTCATTCACTCACGTCCCCTCGTGATCATTCGGTCAATTTGACAATGGCTCGGTCCCCTATTTTGAAAATATTTGCCTGTGCCGGACCAAACAATTCTATAAGTGGTCGGCCCCCCGAAATATCAATTGTATTCATCCTGTTACGGCTATTATTCTTAATGGTGATTGCTGGTATAAAGAATATTTTGAACTGTGAAAGTTGTGATGTCACATAATCATTGCGTTACCTATATTATTGGTATTGTTATACTTCTTCTAACACTTCTAGCACATTAGTCCAATAGCAAGAGCGTGAGGCTGCGGCTCAAGCGGCACACAGGTTCGACCCTCAACTCTGGACTAGAATAGGTACTGTGGTGGCCGATCCTAAAAATTGGGTTGTTTGTATGAAAATCGCCGACAGGAATTAAAAATCCAAGAATTAGCAGTAAGCTTTCAACTGCACTTCTGCTAACAACTGATTCTTAAAAATTCCACTAATATTATAAGCCGTACATGGCCGTACAGTATAAATGCGAAAGGTTGGATGTCGATCTCTTATATTCTCTCAAATACAACTACTAATAAAACTAGCGCCATCTGCAGATGAGTAGCGGAAAGTTTTCATGCAACTGTTTACTATGGCTTATGGAAAGAAATCCCAAGTCGAAGTTGGGCAGATGGCGCTACATGCGTGGCTTGTTTGATTGTAACCCCGGTGCCAGAACTGTGCACACAACTTTGCAAATATGATCTTTTATGACGGTCGTAGTTATTTTTGTACAAAGCTTTCAAGGGTAGATAATACTTTGCAAAGATGCTCAAATGTCCGGTGCCAGTTTAAGGACATATAGAAAATAATACAAAGATACCATAACAAAATACCTACTTACTGATCTGATCCATTAGTTATAATAATAATAATAGCGCCTCTTGTTCGGATCTTGCTCTTTTTTTAGTGGCATATGATTTGACGTTTGCTGAGCTTTTGCAAGTCCGTTTGCCAGTTGGCAAAGGCCTCCTCCAACCTTCTCCATTCTTGTCTATCTCTGGCAACTCTACCCCATGGGCCATGTTGTCCCGGCAAGCTGTCGAATATCGTCGTCCCATCTTTTCTGTGGTCCATTAGTTAGGCATAAATAAAAATCTTACAAACATTTACGGGTAGGTACCTAAATATGTTCAATTTTAATTAGGAACTGTAGCGACACCAAGTTCCTGTTTACATGGATATGACAACACATAATAATATGCTAATTTCCTGAACTTATTTGGCTACTGAATTTACAGGAAATTAGCACACATGCGACCATTTTAATATCAATACATGTAGGTAGAGATGTGGATATAGAGACGTAACATTGATGATGATGATGATGTGTTCCTATGACTCCCAGGTGGAGCTTAGGGCCGCCGATGTATTCTTCCACTTTTCCCTGTCCTGCGCCGCCTCCGTCACCTCCTCCCAAGTGAGTCCAACTCTCTTCAGCTCGGCTGTTACCGACCTTCGCCAGCTGTGTACAGGATGACCTGGCCTCCTCCTGCCGCGGCTTCCACTCAAAAGCGACCCGAGCCGTATTTCCGTCTAGCCATCGACGTAACATTGGTGGTGTCTAAATATATACTTAGTTAAAGATATTTTATTAATGAAACTCTAATGAACTTGCTCCATTGCCTGTGAAACATTTCATAAGCCAATTTTTTTGTTTCAGCATTCAGAGCACTATATTCTATGGAGTTCAGTGCCAATTGCTTCAGCAGACGAAGATCGTGCGATCGACTGGCGACACCCATGAATGCCACATAGAAATCCGTGGAGAGAGGAGCAGATTCCCACAAACCAGGATCATCACTAGACAACACAACCGGTAGTCCTTGCGCAATGAACAAAGCCAAAGGATGATTCCTCATATCATGGACATAATCCAACACATTATTTGACACCAAATTTACTTCCAATCCAATCCTTTCCTCTTTAACCTTTTCTAGTATAAAAGGATGTTTTTCCAAAGCCAATGCATGTCCAATCCTTTTAGTTCCGAGAAGAACTGCATCGATCAGGTTTTCATCAGGTGAGGCGCCGTACCAGTTGGTTTCTCCGGCGTGGAAAAAGTAATGCAAGTCGCTATCTCGTGCTGCTTCTTTCAATTGTGGGAGAAACTGCAATAATGGCCCTCCCATATCCTCGTGACCGACCAAATCAAATCCTGCTACAAAATCTGGGAAAATTCTCTTCGTTTTCTTCGTCAGTCTCAAAAGCTCTTCAATACGCTTCGCCTTAACATGTCTATTGAACGAACATATCATTTTAACTCCTAGAAAATCAGGTTGTTCTTGCATGAATATTTCTACGATCCTCTTCGTTGTATTAATAAAGAAAATTTCATCATATTGTCTACCGTCTAATTCATACAGATCTGGGAAAGAGCTTCGCACTTCCATGTACATAATGCCGTCACGCCTGAACTGTCGGAGTACCTCATAAAAATACTCTTCCCACACAGGCCTGAATGACCAAAGAGGATAAATAACATCAAATATGTGTAAGAATCGCTTCCACACTGAGTCCTTATCGGAGTGGTCCACACCGACTAGTGTGAAGTTTTTCCGTAGTTCCATATCAAATTTTGCAATGTCATATACAGTTTTTCTGACGTCTTTCATCAGCCTCCACTGTGTATCACATGATTCTTTGGGTGAATAGTACGCGAATCTAAACTTTAACCTCTCCTCAAAACAGACGTGAAGATAGTCTTTGTATGTGACATTGAGGTAATAGTCGGGCCCGAGCAAAACGTTGGCGTGTAAGTGTAGAGCTGCTCCTTTTGGCATTGATGCTAAAAACTCGTACACTTTAGATTTCTCAATATGATCTTTATAATCGAAGTAGCTTCGGGAGAAATTGAAATTCTGGTGTCGGTTTTGTTGGCCCAATTCTTCAAGTTTCCATGTCATTAACACTTTATTGACTAAATTCTCTTCTTCGTCCAGCATAACTTCACCTCCAATAGATCTCTTAAATTCATCTTCTAGTATCATATTTCTAAGTCGTACATGATCATTTTCTAAATTGGCTTCGGCTAATAGAAGCAATAAAAAGCCAGATAATATCAAAATTAACTTCATTGTGTCACTTCCACCATACGCACTAACTGACTAACTACAGACGTGGAAGTCTCATTTATATCTTTTGAACCATTATTACGAATTAAACGGGAAATAAGTTACGGAAAACAATTATTCTACGTCATTAATTATCCAGCCAATCCAAGTCAAAGTACCTATACAAACACGCACTATAGTTGCACCTAATGCCAATTATTTTCGCATTTACACTGAATTGTTTAATCCGGTGATTAAAATTTCTTCGTCACGACCATGTTTAAGATTGAATCTCAAACTTAAACATTCTCTCTTGTTAGAAATTTCTGTGTTAAATAATAAATTACTTTTAGATGAAGTTATCAAGTTCAATAAACAGTTATACTGAAATGGTTCAGTGTAACTGTTTATTTATTTATATTTTTTTTTAAATATAAGTAGTAGATACTTGTGAAAATACTTCCCTTCTATTCGCTAGAACATTAGCTCTATCTGAGGATATACAAAGCACTCTACGCGAAGGTAATACGGTCGCTATGTAACCTGACGACTGTACATATATTTTTGGCGAAAAATATTGTACCTACCTTTCCGCGCAGAAAGTTAGAAAGGTACTTATAATATTTTTCGCTGAAGCTATTACCTACTAAACACACTAGTAAGATAAATGACAATGCCAGATTCTGCCCCACCATCAACCGCAAGTTGTACAAGATAACGAATAAATGTAAAAATATCTCCGTTTTTTATTAAAATTATTGGTTTAAAATAAAGTTTTGTACAAGTTGCGATTCGAAAAAAACAGCTTAATTAAGAATTCAGAAAATAGTAAGAAATCGAAGCGATTTATTCATTGTTTTTGTTATTTTTCTATAGGAGTTGCGAGAGTAGTAGAAAATGATACTGATTATGCAATATGAAACCTGTAATAAGTCCCCAACAAAATGATAGGTACAGCTTAAATGGTCACGTAGTTTTATAGGTGGGGCAAAGCTCCATTGAAATGTGGCAATGTCTTTTACAACACGTGATATCTTCTTCTTCTTATGGTGCCGTCTTCTTACGAAGGTTGGCGATCATTATGGCAATCTGCACTCTCGACAACGCCGCACGGAATAGAGACCTGGTAATCTTGCCGTATCATTGGCGTAAGTTCACGTGATATCATATCTAACACCTACCACATACCTACCACTACCATTCCATATCACGTGTAATTACTATCATCACATGTGATAGGTATTGATTGAGGTGGTTGCAGTCAATATTGATAAAGAAAACGATACATTGGATAATCTTTGACCTTTACATACTAGTAAATAAATAAACATAACCATGTAGGTAATTATATTAATACATTTATGTAAATTACAATTTCATATTTTTAATTCATTAATTATTTACTTAAATTTTAAAGTAAGTATAAATTGTACCTACTTTAAAATTTACTTTAATATTTTTAGGATGTAAAAGTCTGAAATGCCCAAACTGGGCCTTGGAACCAGTTGACCCCTTTTCTAATTGCCTGATGGGCAACTGAGCCCACATTAGTTTAGGTACTGGCTAAACACACAAATCATCAGAAAACACACATAACCCAATACGTATTTCCTGAAGCTAATTCCATTGTCGACAAAATCTAGTTCCTTAAATTTTTTATTAATAATTCATTTTAGGTTTTTTATATTATGAATGTTTCTTTTTATATTTTATAATGCACCTTTTTGAAATATTTTTTTCATAGTACTACTCAACAGAGTAGGACTAAATCGTCGCCGTCTCGCCGCCGCCGCGGCTGCTGAAGGAGTCGCCGTTTTCTCGTCTTGCGTATGTCCCACTAGTTCATCGTGCTGAAATTAAGGACACTCATGAAACAATGGAGTAGTTGACCACATTAGTATCAAAAAGTAAAAGATTTTCGTTAACATTACAAGATAGACATAAATTGATGGTCAAATCAGGATTCAGGACTCAAGAATATGTAGTTACTAACCTAATTTAATTCTATACTCAGCCTGATTAAATATAATTTACTGAAAACTTAAAACCACGAAAACACAAGTATTTTTCGTAGTTTTAAGTTTTCATCGTTATCAGTCTATTTTTATGTCCCCACTGCCCGTACTATTATTTCTTCTTTATATGACCTTACCTTACATCGAGGGAGCTTAGGTATACATACCTATACTTAGCTTATTCCACTCTGGTTGGCTAACCAGCAGACTTTGGTCATACTTTGGAATGTTTCCACGATCGTCATATAGTAATAAAACTTTAAATATTGCGAGTCGAATTTGGTCACGCCTATACTATAAATATATATTATTTCAAAAGAAATAGTCTTACCTCAGAATTATTCACGGAAATTGACAACTGGGGCTGCTGTTCTTCGGAATTATTATCAATATTAATAATATTATTATCAATATTATTACTAGAGTTAGTATAACTAAGGAATTCGGTAATGAATATTTTCCACTGGCTGTCAAACAATTGGTAAGTTGCATTTTTTTCTTGAGAATTCAGAGCACTATATTCTATAGAGTTTAGTGCTAATTGCTTCAGCAGACGAAGATCGTGCGATCGACTGGCGATACCCATGAACGCCACATAAAAGTCCGTGGAGAGAGGAGCAGATTCCCAGAAGGCAGGATCATCACTAGACAACACAACCGGTAGCCCTTGCGCAATAAACAAAGCCAAAGGATGATTTCTCATATCATGTACATAAGCCAACACATTATTAGATACAACATTTACTTCCAAACCAATCTTTTCCTCCTTAATTTTTTGCACTATATAAGGATGTTTTTCCAAAGCTAATGCATGTCCAATCCTCTTAGTTCCGAGAAGAACTGCATCGATCAGGTTTTCATCAGGTGAAGTACCGTACCAGTTGGTTTCTCCAGCGTGGAAAAAATAATTTAAGTCGTTATCTCGTGCTGCTGCCTGCAACATTGGAACAAACTGCAATAGAGGCGCTCCAATATCCTCATGACCGACCAGATCAAATCCGGCTATAAAATCTGGGAAAATTCTTTTAACGTTTTTCGTCATTCTCAATAGCTCTTCTATACGCATCGGCTGCATATGTCTATTGAACGAACATATTATTTTAACTCCAACAAAGTCCGGGTATTCTTGCACAAATCTATCAACGACGCTCTTTGTTGTATTAATAAAGAATATTTCATCATATGTCGTACCGTCTAATTCGTACAGAACTGGGAAAGAGCTTCGTACTTCAATGTACATAATGCCGTCACGCCTATACTGTTGGAGCACTTCATAAAAATACTCTTCCCACACAGGTCTGAATGACCATAGAGGATAAATAACATCAAATATGTCTAAGAATCGCGTCCACGCGGAGTTCTTATCGGAGTGGTCGGCGCCGACTAGTGTGAAGTTTTTCCGCAGTTCCATATCAAATTTCGCGACGTCGTCTACACTTTCTCTGACGTCCTTCATTAACTTCCACTGCGTATCACAAGTCTTGTTTGGTGTAGTGAAAGAGAATTTAAACCTTAACTTTTCTCCAAAACACGCGTAAAGATACTCTTTGTATGTGACGCTGAAGTAATAGTCGGGTCCGAGCATAGCACTGCTGTGTAAATGTAGTCCTGCGCCTTTTGGCATTTTTGATACAAACTCATACACTTTAGATTTCTGGATATTATCTTTATAATCAAAGTAGCTTCGGGAGAAATTAAATTTCTCTGGATTGTGGAAACCTTCGTCGAATTCTTCGTGTTTCCATTTCATTAACATTTCATTGGCCAAGTTTTCTTCATCATCAAGCACAATTTCTCCTCCAATCGAATAATTAAATTCTCTTTCTAATATCATATTCCTTTGCATTCTATAATCTATTTCCGAATTGGCCAGAATTAATACAGGCATCAAGTAACCAAGTAATATTATGAATAACTTCATTTTATCTGCTTACAATTTCCACTACCTACTAACTACAACACCCGTCGCGGTTCGATTAATATATGCGTTAGGATATGAATTACGAATATCACTTAAGTAAGATGATAAACAGGAAATACTATCTTTATAATAGGTACCTACCTATAGAGAATTATACTAAACTGTTCTAATACATCAGTCTGGGTTTGCCTGAAGTAACACAGCCTCTGCACCAGACTTAATATTTAATACCTTAGACATAATATGAATTATTACTTTTTTAAGCGTTACGATTAGAAGACGTAATCATGTTTTACAAGATGAATACGAGTATACTCGGAGTCAGGATACATAACTACTCGGAATTTCTTTACTTTTTACGAGCCTGTCATATCTATGTACCATTTAAGGCGAGGTGTTGGGACGTTTTTTAGTTTTTCGATGAAGGCTACGGCACTAACTACTGAAATTAAAGGCCTGAAAAAAATATATATCAATCTTGGGGTATCTATTTAGGGACTGTTGGCTACCGATACACGATTGGACAAACTTCGCTCGATAGAAAAAAATCACAAACATACCCCTTTCCTGTCTTTTCACTCGAGTAGTGTGTCTAAACTAAAACAGTTATTCATACAAAATATATATCAAAATGTAGGTTATTATAAATAGAAGAGCTTGATGAGATGAAAATCTGTTGTTTGTAACGTTTTTTTTATACCAGGCAAAATTTAAGAAAAAACACAATTTGTATAAATACAAATGCACGGCGCTACGAGCTTCAGTGCGCCGCTGGGCGCTGTCGAGGTCGGACCTGTATCGATTTTTGCCAAATGTTCCACTTTGGTCTTTACCTGGAATGCTCCCACGATCGTCATAACGTAATAAAATTTAAAATAATACGAGTCGAATTTGGTCACACCTATACTTTAAGATTATTAGTTTACTAATCACGGAATGATTGTGCATCGTTTTGAATAAAAAAAGGACTCATAACCTAAAACAGATATTCCTTAACACAATAGATTTTTCGCGAACCATGTTTTTGAAGTCATCATATTACACGCGACACGAACACCAGTGTCGAGTGTCGTATATTGGGAGCGAGCAGTGGTCTGATAATTGCAGATGAAGACAAGTCGGCTAACATTACAGTGGGGCTATAACATTACGGTTCTCAAAACGATCAAATCAAACCATGTCATAGCGGCCGTGAAAGGGACAGTGCTATTGCATTGGTATAGAGGCGTCTCTGGTTGGCGCGCCATGACATGGTATAATTTCATCGTTTTGAGAACGGTAATAGGGGGGCTGATCAGTAACTTCCAAATTGACCAAAGTGGAACAGGCCAAAACAAATGACTATTGACGGTGAATTGTCCCACAGAGAAAACAAACAAACAGCAATCGAACTTAAAATAGTTTATACGTAGTTGCTACTTGTAAAACTATGTACAGTGAACATCACATAAAGTTTGCCACATTTTACTCTACGCACACTCGCACAGTGATAATAAATACGGGCCAGATTTCAGTAGCTATGCAAGTGTAGCTGTGGTGTGTAATGTGGTGTGCGATATATACCTGTTTTACTCTAAGCACAGTGATAATACGGGCCAAATTTCAATAGCTACGTAGTTATAGACTGATTCAATATACACTGTGCCTACTTTTAAAAGTACAGTCAACAGCACATAATGTGTGTCATGTTTTACCCTACGCAGTGATAACACGGGCCAGATTTCACCATCACTGACGTCACACCTGACACCAATAATAATACTTACCTAACATCACGTTAAAAAATTCGTCATTTATTTAGTTTTATTGATACACTTGACAGTTTGTCACTTAAATTTGTCAAAGACAGATTTGTTGTAATGTAATCTCTATGGTTATTACCATTTTAATAAATTTTGTATTTTATAAGAATTTATGCTCAATTTTTTATTAAATCGCGCGAAAGTACTTTCAAAATATATTCCCCTAGCAAATAATTTGATTATTCCAATTTTTCACTTTTATTGATTTTATTACAACAATATTACCTATTTGACATTCATATTATAACAGGTCTTTTTTTCCGTCAGATTAGTATTAACATAGTATTTTATTCTACTACGTCATACTATCATACGTCAATATAAATAACTTAAAAAATAATTAAAATATATAACCTGATACCTGATATACAAAAGTCGAGCTGTGACGTCACAGTGAGGACACTGGTTACGCTTACTCTGTGTACCTGCGCGAGTAATGACCCCGATCAATGCGCGTCATCCCTCTCTCGCCCCTCCCTCGCCCCGCACCTCACCCCCTCACTAGGCTCAAATGACCCAATGGCCTCGCCTTAAAACGCTAAACAAACCAAAGAATATCGAAGCGCTCTCTAAAAGATTTATACTGTACCTACTGATTTTCATTTTATATCTACTTATTCCACTATCTATACCTACACGTCTAAATGACGGAAATGTACGGAACGCCTGGTAAAAGTGTAATGCGTACAAACACAGGCTGTACTTATTGCCAATAAAAACAGCTCGTGTTAACATGGAGTGTCATATATTTTAATTTAATATAAAGGCAACAACTCAGTACCGCTCCCCAATTCTTCTAAGAATATGTGAATCGAACGATTACGTAACCAGTATATGCTAGCCCGGTCCCAGTAACTTCTTCACGATAGTTCGATCAAAATATCTTAGCACTTATTAGGTAATAAGGTATATTACCTACATCAGTGACTCTACAATCTGAGAACCGACTTTGTATTCTTGTTGGCTCTTAGATTAGGTATACGTTATTACTGCTAATTAATAATAATTATTGCTAGACATCAAAAAGAGAAAAGTCGTGTATTTAGGACACATATTTCGGAATGACAGATACCAACTTCTCCAATTAATTATGATGGGCAAAAGGGGCCCTGGGCGCCGGAAAAAATCTTGGCTCCGTAATATTCGTGAATGGACGGGCATCGCGAGCGCTGAACAGCTGTTCCGGCGCGCTCAAGTACGCGGAGCTGATAGCCAACCTCCGGTAGCGGAGAGGCACTACAAGAAGAAGATTCTTCGTTTAATTTCATGGCGGAACAGTGATACAACCCAATGACACCACCGGTAGTGTCAAGGGTACTGCCTAATATATGTAGTGTTCTTTTTATATCATGACACCACCACCACGTAGGTAATAGAGACCCTTGTGATACATAGGTACGCTTCCTTGTGCATAAGTTTATCTAGTGCTTGACCTTTGGCAACATGACCTCGTGGAAATACAGTAAATAATGAAGTGCATTTGATCTCTTTTCTCGATCACAAATCACAATAGGTAGGTACTATTCTACGCATAGAGTTAGAAACGAAAAGAAAAGTTTATAAATATAAGAAAATGTAAGTAGGTATAGTCCGCGTTCCTAGATTAAGATAACTTCGTTTGCAGGAATAGTTACCTAAGTACCTTATAATCATTAATACCTAGCTATATTTTGAGCATCAGAATCGTTTCTTTATTTATATTGGGAACAAAACAACTATAATCACAACGCCGGGTTGGCTGCGTATGCGCATATAAATACGAGTATAATTATTTATTACCTTCTCCACGACCAATGCACTCGGTTCTTGCTCTTGAATACTTAAGACTCGAACCTGGCTTAGATCTCTTCATAATTATACAATACCTACGATAGATGGTGCTATGATCGGTACAAATAAAACAAAAATGCCTTCTCAATGTGTTAAATGTTCTCAATGTCCGTACTGAGAATCCATTTTTGGTACAACGCAAACCTGTCCTCTCATTTGGCAATACAACACATTATTTATCTCGCATATTTTTACGTAACTCAGCGACCAATATTTTGTTACAATAAGCAGCCTTGACGCAGTTATAGTTTTCTGCGTAAGAACTCACTCCCTATCAATGCTATTAAACTTTGAAATACAACCCGACCGAACAAAAAGTTTGTTGTCAAAGCCTGTATAAAACCACGATACATCAAACCGGCGTTCAGTTGTTATTGTATAACCGACACGCGCGATCAATTGTTACAATCAAGTGACCCGTGGTACGCGGTCAGTGTAAAATAACAACAAAATGCATGCCGTTCAAGCTCACATTCTACTGTGTATCATTTCTTTAAAAACATTCAGTGCAAGAAGTATTATAGAAGACTACGAAAAAAATCGTAGGGACATACTAGCAGAAGAATTCAGTTTCACATTGGGAGGTAAACTGCAGCTGACCGAGCAAGAAAGATTAGCCAATGATATTCTAATGAAATTGAAAGAGACAGAGGTAGACAATTATTTTCAAAACCCAGAGCTCTTCAACTTTTCAAGGCATTACTTCTCTTACAGAGATAAGATAGAGACTTCGGAAGTGTACAAAATAATAAGGAGAATGCCGAAAGGAGCAGCGTTACATATCCATAGTACTTTAGCTCTAGGTGCAGATTATATGTTGAAAATCACGTACGAGCACGAAGACCACTTATACGCTTGCTACACAGAGGATGATTTACAATTGCAGTTCTCAGACGCGACTCCCCAGCGACCTTGCAATGCTCAATGGACTCTACTTAGCGAATTGAGAAAGGCTTCCGATGACCTCAATAGCTTCGATTCGGAACTGAAACAGTTCTTCACATTATTTTCTGAGGACGCAAATAACCAAAACTCGGAAATAAACTCGGTTTGGAAAAGATTCGATAAAATTTATCGCGCCATCAAATCTCTAATTCTATTCAGACCGGTGCGTGAAAAATTCACGTACGATTTGTTGGAGAAATTTTACGATGACAATATAATGTATATCGAAGCAAGGAGCGGGTTACACGAACTATACGAACTGAACGGCACTGTACACGACAAGATATACATGGCACAACTATATCAGGATGTGACAAAGAAATTCAAGGAAAGTCATCCAGATTTTATAGGCATGAAATTAATATTGACTAGAAATCGCGCTGCTGATGTAACACAAGTGAGAGAAGCTCTCAGTTGGGCTAGAATACTGAAAAAAGAACTGCCTGATACATTTGCAGGCTTCGATTTAGTCGGTCAAGAGGATAGAGGTAAGACATTAGAAGATTTTCTTCCAGCCCTAATCGAAGCCAAAGATGAAATAAATTATTACTTCCACGCTGGCGAAACAAACTGGTTCGGAACAACAACAGATGAGAATTTGCTTGACGCAATTCTTTTAGGATCGAAAAGGATAGGTCATGCGTATGCTTTGCTGAAACATCCCGCTTTATTGACAGTTGTGAAAAAACAGGACATAGCTCTAGAGGTGAATGTGATATCCAATGCTGTCCTATCGCTGGTTCGTGATTTAAGGAATCATCCTTTGGCCACTTATCTGAGCCTTGACCTTCCGGTTGTGTTGTCGAGTGATGACCCAGGAGCTTGGGGAGCGGATCCTCTGTCACATGACTTCTATGTGGCATTCGTGGCTGTAGCAAGCAAACATGCGGACCTACGAATGTTAAAACAGCTAGCTTTAAACTCAATAAAATATAGTGCACTAAGTAATAAAACGAAAGCAAATTTTTTACTTTCTTTCAATAAGAGTTGGGAGACTTTTCTGAAAAATGTAATTGAATTACATTCATAGCCTGTTAGTATACGGCATGTATGTAGACAATAATTATGTAATTATTATGTTTTTAATCTCATAATATGCATTTAGTGACCTTTACTAAAAGTATTAATAGATGTAATACATGTAATAACTTCAGGAATGCGACAACAGATAAACGATTTGTATATAGACTGAGAAGTGTAATCCACCAATCCGCACTAGACCCGTGTGGCATTAGGCTCCCTCGATGTGAGGGAAGGCCAGTGCCCTAATATAAACTTGAAAGTTTCGTATTTACAAATAGTCTTTGGACGTAAGTTAAATGTGTCAACAGAACAGATAAAAGATAAGTCAAAAGTCAATTTCTATCACCAGAAATAAAATTGGTGTCATGCATTTGTATTTCGCCATTGACACATTTATTTGTGATAGTGATTAATGATTTAAATAGGACATAGAAGTTGAAGCAAATAACAATAGGTAACCAAGTAAGTATATGAAGTACCTAGGCAACAATCCACCCGAAATATGTTCAGTTCAAGTGGTCATTTTGCAAAATAGGTTATAAGGTTTATTTTTTAGTAAAGTTGTAATGTAAGTAGAGTTCCTGGACCTACATAGGTGTTAATATAATTTAACTAAAATGGAAGAATCACTGTAAATAAATGTCGTCCCAGTGCACAGTACATGCAATAACGTTTATTGGATACTAATAATTATAATATGTTCCATCATAAGTATAAATAAATAAAATTATTTGTAAGTTTTGTAACTAATTTTATTTGTGTTTAGGTTTTATTAATAGGTACTTGATATAATAAGTACGTATAAAAACTAAAAAATCTAACTCTACTTTAAATTAAAACTTGTACTATTTTTCAAAATCACCTTATAATTTACTTATAACACATATGACTATATGACTAAAATAACATCAAAGAAATCTTGATGGACAGTCAACAACTCAACTCCGGGGTTAAATACAAATGTACATAATATGAATAGATATGATGTAGGTACGGACAACGGCAGATCATTGGTAACACTTACAGTACGATTTCAACTCTTACTACGCAGGCAGAACGGTCCAAAGTGTTACACTTGGTCTGCTGTTAGCTGTCCACACGAAGAGAGAGATTAGTATACAAGGGGTCTCAATAAGGTTGAGATTTTCGCAAAAACTACTGGACCGAATTTAATCTTAACAGTTACACAGTTTTAACTTTTATCTATCTAAACGGTGAAAGGATTAATGCAATAAGTCAAGTAGTTTTTGCGTAAACCTCTACCTAAAAAACTCTTGTATACACTTTTCTCTATTAGACCGTACCTATATGTGTCGATGCTAAATAATACAAGATTTAAATACTGTCTCAAAAAATGGTTAATAGATAATGTATTCTACGATTTAAATGAGTATTTTGCAAAGTGCGAGTCCCTAACATGACTGTTGACGTATATTTGAATATGTGTTAATATATATATCTAGTATATTGTATGTAGTACAGTCGACAGTAAGTATGCAGGGGGCCTCGATATGGTTGAGATTTTCTCAAAAACTACTGGACCGAATTGAATGATTATTTTACAGTTATATAGTTTTAACTTTTATCTATGAAAGAGTGTAAGAATTTTTGCAATAGGTCAAGTAGCTTTTGCGAAAATCTCAACCTTAAAAACTCTCCTACACACCTTTCTCTGTGTTCCACCGTACCTATTCACAAAATGACTGCATGTTTTTTTTACGTTAGGATCTAAAAATTGTAACTTAACCATAATTTATTAAACGATCTGTGTACAATGCAAGTGTTTCAGTACCACCTAAGCAACTGTAACTGCTACTTTATTATACCTTACAGTGGCAATAAACGATTCTGATTCTGTTCACATTAGAGATTAGGGGAACAATAATTATCTATGTCAGTCAGTCATTGATCTCCTATAAACACGCGCACACACATACACATTTTTTACTCACTCAGCATGCCTAAGTTAAGATTAATTTGTTAAAATTACCTCATGTTTTATTATATTTTTTCAATACCAATGCTTGCTGTTTCGGAACCGATGTACACCAGTTTTAAGTTAACTAGACCTAAGAAAGAGTGGGCCCTCCTGACACAGGCGAATTTTTAATTTGCCTACTAGGAGGTACCTTATTTTTATATCATTTATATGCTGGTGTTTTTGAAAATAAATTTATTTTATTTATTTTTTATAAACAACTAGATACACAGTCTGCCTTCTAAAAATGTCCGAGCGCAATGAAGGTCCAAACGGATGAATGGAAAAAAAACTTGGACGTTAACAATGGACCCTTATTTGTACGTTTTTTTAATTGTTTTAGTAAGACCTTTGTGTATCTAGTTGTTTATAGGAGATCAATGCAGTCAGTGCAATAAATCTCAGCCGTTGACACCAATTAGCGTACACACCTAATAGAAGCAGTCACACAGAACGATTCCGAGCAGTGTGAACACGTCTTAATTGGTAGGGGATGTTACTGGATGCAAAAACCAAGTAACGTCTTTTCATATAAATACGATAAGTAGTAGTACGGTCTAACACAGACAATATGTAGTTATTTAGGTTGAGATTATCTCAAAAACTACTTGACCTATTGCAAAATTTCTTTCACTGTAAGATAGATAAAAGTTAAAAGTAACTGTAAAATGATTATTAAAATCGGTCCAGTAGTTTTTGAGAAAACCTGAACCTTATTGAGGCCCCCTGCATACTTTTCTCTATCTTCGTATGTACGATTGTTACTACTTTGCTTTATTGGGCCCATACCCTTAGATCTTCGATCAATCCGAAGAAGTGACGGGCAATCGCTTCAAAAATATGAAATTATTGGTCGTTGCGCGATTTCTTTCTTTATTTAAAACTGAACGATAGAGACTGCTAGTGTTATCATCCAAATAAATGGACCCCAAACTGATTATTTCTGTATGATAAAGAGATGATAAGGCGACGACCTGATAATAAGAACCAGGACTAAGGACCAGTTCGCTGTCAACCTTGGGGAGCTCTATTAAAGTTTCTCCTGACTCATCCCATACCATAACAAAGGAAAGGCGTCGTGGCGTCTCTCACGTATGTCGGTACGAACGACAGCAGATCACTTGCTGTACGATTTCAACTCTTATGACGCAGATAACAAGAACGATTTAAAGTCCAAAGTGTTACACTTGGTCTGCTTTTAGCTGTACAATATCGCACGCATTGAAATTCAATGCATTGACGACTGAGTTCATTGCATTCACGCCGGATGTCGGTGCTCCTAGTAATAAATTCCATGCGTGCTGTCCCTGCACAGAACACAGAAACACCTACACCTACATAGAAACTAAGCAACCAAATCTAAGCCTTGTAGTTTCAACACGGGCATTCGACAGCAACAACACTATTATGCCAAGATATACTACTATATATATGCCAGTACTCGCTCTTACAAATGTCAAATTGTAAGATATCTCACGATAAGCTCGTGTTTAACTGTCTATGAATATCGGCCTAAATCTCGGCTTATAAGAAGATACGATGCGTAGTTTTGCGTTTGTCATCATGTGTATTATATACTTACCTAATCACTCATTTATTTATTATTTATTTAATCTGTGTTAAATTGTAGGTATGTATCGGACGAACTTAATGCCTTGCGGCATTTTCTTTCAATTTACCTTAAGCAGAGATTGTTTGGTTGATAACTTCATGGTATTGGAGTTATATCGGGTGGAAGGATCGAACCTTCGACGCTTGCTCGCAGTTTCCTACCTATCCATTGAAATATTGTGTGGCATATGGCGGGCTTCAATACCTAGCCTAGAACTATTGTGGTGCACTACACAAGGTTGAGTTACATCGTTTTGTCAGACGGATGGTCAATTAGATTGTGGACGGTGTCAAATCGTGCGCAACTGTGAAGATTCACGCTACGCGGGTGCGGCGTAGAGCGAGTGGGATGATTCGAATGGAGCTCATCTGTGACTGATGTGTTCTACACGTTATTAATTTTAATTAGCTCTACACAATATACAGGATACGTTTTGACTCGAGTTTTCTAAATTACGAGTAGACAGGTCTAACATTATTACCATCCTTTTCACACCGCTGAAGTTTAAACAAAATAATACTTAGCACTACCCTTTACTCGCGTGCATATAGGTTTGTTCTTGAGAACAAAGTGATCGCTTCATTAGAAATAATAAGCAAATGTTTTATTGCTTTTTGCCTAATATTACCGTAATACTTAATTAATATTTCCTCTGTTAGATTGATACATACTAGGATGGGATGAACGTTGTCAAATGATTCAAAGGCTCACTTACGTAGTTTAAAAAAAAGGTAATGTACCTACCTAATAAGACAAGTGTTATGACTGCAGTTTATCTTAATTAGAACTTAACAGATATTATTAAAACATGATTTTATTCCTCTTGGCAAACATAAACATAACAATCTTTGAACCTAAGGTTCCAGTTAGACAAGATTTAATGAGGAAAAATCCAACCTTGCTTGAGAGATAAGTATAGGATACGATCAAATAATCCTGTTTTAGTTTTCGGTAAAGTTGTCGGTACTGTGCAGTCGGACAGAACATCAAATAAAAATTGCGAAAGAATCGCGAATTTTAAAAGAAATCTATTTAAATTACCGATTGAGCTAAAGACTGTAACAAATGCAAGTACATTTAGAAACAAATTAAAAAAGTATCTTTTGAAGAAGTGCTGCTACAGAATAGATGATATTTGATTAATTGTTGACATTAATATTATTAATTGTATTTAATTAGGTAGAATTATATTGTACAATAGTGTTATTGTTTGCTTGTTTTAGATTACAATGAATTTCGAACACAATGAACATTGTTAGCGAATAAATAAATATGAAATCATTAACTGAAATACTATATTTCCTTGAATATAGGTAGATACATTTTTTCGAATATATCCCATGCCGAATGCAATATCGAAGAATTTATCTATTTCACAATAGCTGCGCCGGCGCAAACGCCTTCATGAAACGCATGCGCACGCGTTCTACACCTTTTTATCTAGGCGCCATTAGCTGTAGTTTTCATGAGGCGTGTCACGATGGCAACCAACCGTTCGCGTAGCTGTAAAGCCGAGCGTGACTCTCTAATGAGTAAAGTTTAATTATTACGTTTGTCATCCACAATGCCGATACGTTTATTTATTTAATTAAGTATTTTATTATTACCAATGGAGCCATTGGAAAATGCATTTAATCAGAATACACTTGAAAACTTTACAATTCATATAAAAAAATTATGTCGTTGTCGTTTCAAAAGTACCTATTACTTACATCTGTTAGTTACCAAGTAGAATTTATATTACAAATATGGAGATACTTCAAATAAATGCCCTTTCAGGGGTGCTAGCCGGATGGCCTTTTTTGTCCTGTCAAAGCCTGCGCGAACGAAATTTTTGTATTAATTTTCGCCAAAAATCTGACATTGACGGCTAGTAAAAATCGACGCGGCTCAGCCCCCTGTGCAATAAGCCAATAAGTTGCTATGCTACGCCCCGTCAACGCCAGATGCATGTTTGTTGCTCTTCTAGCAGTTCTGTAGAATATTAGGTAGGTACTTACAGAGATGATAGCCTCCAGTTATAAGTTCATTAACTGAAATGAGGTTAGTATAGCAATACCAGGCAACACTTATTTGTGTAGTAACAATATTATCTTATCACGTCCTTTATCTACAATCACTTCATTAAGTACATCGATTATATAAAAATGTCTACATCATCTATCCTATGTAATAATAACGCAAAGATTTCAAATTACTGTCTTAATCATCCTATTAATAATATTAAGTCTTCTCCTCGTTTGCTCACAATCATCAAATAATGTTGAAATGATTTTATAAAAACCCACACTTACTGAGATATATGTACCTTCTAATAACAAATCTAATCTTTAACAAATACAATGTACCTACATATCTGCCGCATCCTACTCGTGAGGTTGGCTCGAAGTTAATCCCTAATTAAAATACTTCTTATTGTCAACAAAAGCTTTAGATAAAAATAAGTGTGATTAAAACAACCTTTCTGATATTATGTTGATGATATAATTTACCACTTATGTCTAACAACGTTATCAATGAATCTTGTCCAGCGTAAGTCAAATTCATAAATTATTTTCTCCTTGTCGGCAAACGAGCTGTAGTACAAGGAATTCAACGCCAATTTCTTCAGAAGTTTTATATCGGCATGTCGGCTAGCAACACCAACGAACGTCACGTAATAATCATGAGACAATATTTCAGACTCCCAGACTCCTGGGTTGTCGCTTGATAGCACTACGGGTAAGTCTTGCGCTAAGAAAGCGGCCACAGGATGGTTTCTCACATCATCTACAAGTTTCAACACAACGTTCGAAATAACATTTACTTCTAAGGCGATGTCTCTCTTCTTCACTTCTTTGAGCAACAGCGGATGCTTAATAAGTGCAAAAGCATGGCCTATACGTCGAGTACCGAGTACGATTGCATCCACTAAATTCTCGTCGGAACTCATCCCATTCCAATTAGTCTCACCGGCATGAAAGAAGTAATCTAAATCATTTGCAGCTTCCATTAGAACGGGCAAAAAATTCTTTGTAGGTTCCCCCAAATCCTCCTGGCCAACTAAGTCAAATCCAGCAAAGAAATCAGGCATAATATTCTTTATTTTCTTAGCAATTTTAATATATTCCTTAACAGTATCGATGTCTACTGATCTCATCGGAGCATATATAAGTTTAGCACCGAAAAAATCTGGATAGTCGACTAAGAATCTATCCAACACATTCTTATACGACTCTGCTGTCGCTACGGAATCATATACATTGCCTTTTAAATCATAAAGTTGGGGTAAGACACTCCTTATTTCGATGTACATAACATTGTCTTCCCTAACTGCTTTTAATGTGTCGTAAAAGTATTGTTCCCAAACAGGTTTGTAAGTCAACAGTGAACCGGTTGTAATAAAATATTGTTGAAAAATCGTCCAAACACTATTGACATCCGTATGAACCTCTCTTGGTTTATCAATTACTAAAGTAAAGTATTTTCTTAGCTCAGCATCGAACTTTGAGACGTCGCCTGAAGAATATCTGACATCTCTAAGCAGCTGCCATTCCGTTTCACACGTTGCGTTTGGTAAATTCTCTGAGAACAGAAAATGACTGAATCCTTCAGCAACACATATGTATAAATAAGGCCAATAAGTAAGTTCTAGAACATAGTCAGGACTCAGAATTCCCGTGTCATGAGCATGAAGTATTGCTCCTTTCGGCATTTGATGAATAATTTTATATAAATGCGTCTTTTTCACTTCATCTTTATATTCAAAGAAATGTTTAGACAAATTGAACATTTGAGAATGATGGAAGGCATGGTCCAACTCCTGTAGCTTGAGTTCCATTATAACGTCATTAGCTTTTTCTTCATTATCACTTAAAACGAGATCACTGCCTAACATTAAGTCTAGTTCTTTTGCTAATAGATCGTCTCTTTCACTTAACAATTCTGACACATCTTTTGACAACACTGTGAGTATATGTACGAGTAATAAAGTCCAGATAACACTCCACATGGTTACTGTTTACGTTTAATTGAAATCGGTACGTAGGTCACAACAACTTATACAAGGTAATATTGAGAGCAAGGCTGACTGACGGTCAGTACCTTGTAAAGGTGTGTATGGCTAAAAAATAACAATCGATCACCGAGCGCGACCTGAGGTATGCTCGCATCAATATAGCATTATTAACCGGTTTGTTATCATGTTGAAATAATATAATAGATTGAATTTTGTAATAGTTACAATAGAGGAAATTTCTTATCTTATCAAGCGGTATTTATTTGTGTATTACAAATAGGAACTCAGGTATTGTATCAATATTTTTTAAATCAATTACATTGTATCTGCCATCGTTTTTTTCATATTGTGTTTAGAAATTTAAACCTGAATATAAAAAATATGCTCATCTAAACGAGTAAATTCAAATATCTCACAATCACACAGTTTTTATTATTATCTATTTTAAGAACAAACATAAGTATTAAAATATTAGTTTTATTACAAGTAACACTACTTACATTTTATTGCCGGACTGCCGGAAGGAGGATAGTAATGTCACAACTATTTTGTGGTAATGTTGTTTGAATGTAGGTAAGTGCTTGATGATTTTTGTGATACGAAATGAGGTCTGAGGTGTCGTTCAATATCCAATGCCAATTGTCAATACTGTTACAAAACAATTAGAATAACAACATCATTTGCTACTCTTCTAGAGTTGTGTGAATCTATATGAGGGATCGATAACTCGCCTTTGACTGTACTACTATTAACTTTTCAACAGTCACCACATGTCTTTAATTACACTATCGATAAACTTTGTCCAGCGTATCTCAAATTCGGAAATCAATTTATTCTTGTCGGCAAACGTGCTGTAATTCAAGGAATTCAAAGCCAATTTCTTCAATAGTTTTAGGTCTGCATGCCGATTCGCAGCACCAACAAATGTGACGTAGAAATCGTGAGACAATGGATCTGCATCCCAAACGCCTGGAGCATCGCTTGAGAGTACTATCGGCAGACCTTGGGCTAAGAAACCAGCAATTGGATGGTTTCTTACGTCATCTACATGTTTCAACACTACGTTCGAAATAATATTTACTTCTATGGCAATATCTCTTTTCTTCACCTCGTCAAGTAGCAATGGATGCTTATTTAGTGCAAAAGCATGACCTATACGTCGAGTACCGAGTACGATTGCATCCACTAAATTCTCATCGGTACTCATACCACACCAATTAGTTTCACCAGCATGAAAGAAGTAATCTAAGTAACTTGCAGCTTCTGACAGTACCGGTAGAAATTTCTTTAGAGGTGCCCCTAAATCCTCCTGGCCGACTAAATCAAATCCAGCAAAGAAATCGGGTATATTCTTCTTTATTTTTCTGGCAATTTCAATATATTCTTTAAGAGTTTCGATATTAACTGATCGTATTGGAGCGTATATAAGTTTAGCTCCGAAAAAATCCGGGTAATCAACTATGAATTGGTCCAATACTTTTTTGTATGTCTCCGCCGTTGCTACAGAATCATAAATATTACCATCTAAATCATAAAGTTGTGGCAATACATTCCTTATTTCAATGTACATAACATTATCATCTCTAACGGCTTTCAAGGTGTCGTAGAAGTATTGTTCCCAGGCAGGTTTATAAGTCAGTAGTGGTTTAGTAACACTAAAATATTGTTCAAACATCGTCCAAACCGAATTAATGTCAGTATGTACCACTTTTGGGTTATTTACTACTAGCGTAAAGTGCTTTCTTAACTCGGCATCGAATTCAACAACATTGCTTGATGAATGCCTCACATGTTTAAGCAGTTGCCAATCTGATTCACATCCCAAATTAGGTAAATTATTTGAAAATATAAATTGTAGATCATCTTCAGTGAAACATATGTATAAATCAGGCCAATAGGTCAGTTCTAGAACGTAGTCGGGATTCAGAATGCCTGTACCATGAATATGGAGTATTGCGCCTTTCGGCATTTTGCGAATCAGTTTAAATAATTGTGTCTTTCTCACTCCATCTTTATATTCAAAGAAGTGTTTTGACAAGTTGAAAGTTTGAGCACTGTGGAACGCATGATCTAACTCTTCGTGTTTCAATTCCATGATGATTTGATTGGCTTTTTCTTCACTATCACTTAACACAATATCACTACCGAGCATTAGATCTAGTTCTCGTCTCAAAAGTTCCTGTCTTTCACTGAATAGCGATACATTGTTTGATATTACTGCAACTAGATTTACGCATAAAAAAATCAACGAGGCACTCCACATGACTGTTTGCTTATGTAAGAATACTTTATTAAGAGCAAGGCTCGCAGCCGGGACGGCAGCGGTAATGATTTATTTAAGTATTTATAATGATAATGTAATAACTGGTAACGATGCGTGACCAAAAAATAATATTGAATAAAGACAGCGCATCTTAAATCGAAACTGCTTATCTTTCGCCTGTTGCGACGAGTAAGTTATGTAATAAGCGTGTAAATTTCGTGTGGATTTCGTTTCATTACATTGACAATCATGATAGCGTCTTATCAACACGCAATTTGATTTTACAGGGTTCCCTCTGAAATCTTAACAATTCTTTACGCATCGGATATGGCAATCTTGATTTGTTACTGATACTTAGGCCGATAGTCCTGGACAGTTTAGAGCACAAACTCAGCGTATACTTGCACTTACGACTGTCAAAATTGTATGAAAAGCGACAGTTGTAAGACCGGTCTCAAACTCCAGTCATAGTGAAAACTGTATATGACTCGGCCTTAAAATGTCGGAGTTAGTTTATACAGTACAATAATAACTGTATCTACTATAGGTATAGCCTATAGGTATCTACACCAATATTTTCTGCACCTGTATCTATAGTCACATGGGCTCCGTCAAATAAAATTTAAATTTAATAAAATGGAAAAACAATTCGTAAGTTAAAATAACCTTTGTATTGTTAAAAATGCAACAAAAAAACAAACAAAAAAGATTTAGTCACTTCACTACACAATGGCTCTTAAATAAAACCTACCTAAACGGTGGCTCAATTTTATTGAATAATTACCAATAAATAACTATGAACTATTTAATTTAACGGTTGCTGAAGTGACGATTTTGATGGCGAAGTCCTTCGAAAATCCCTAAACCATGGCGTAACTAAGGCATGGCCAAATGTGATTTAAAGTTATTCCACCATTTAAAGTTAGGCCTTCTGTTCCGATTTTTAACGAAGTCACGAAAGTCATAAGAACACGGTTTAAGGAAAGTGAAGTTTAACGAGGTTTATGGCTAACAGTAACAGCATAAGTCGCGTTATCGCTACGAGACACAATGTTCACATTGTACTTACTTAAAGTCCTGCATAGCAACTAGCATTATTATCAATTAGATAAGTTATCATTATCTGTGATAAATTATCTACTTTTGATGTATTATTATGAAATTGTTTTCGAGGTACATGAACTTAAATTTAGATATTACGTTGTAATATTATTACCATTTATCTCTAACCACACTATCAATGAACCTTGTCCAGCGTATCTCAAATTCAAATATTAATTTGTCTTTGTCGGCAAAACTGCTGTAATACAAGGAATTCAACACCAATTTCTTCAAAAGTCTTATGTCAGCATGCCGGCTAGCAACACCAACGAACGTCACGTAATAATCATGAGACAATATTTCAGACTCCCAGACTCCTGGGTTGTCGCTTGATAGCACTACGGGTAAGTCTTGCGCTAAGAAAGCGGCCACAGGATGGTTTCTCACATCATCTACAAGTTTCAACACAACGTTCGAAATAACATTTACTTCTAAGGCGATGTCTCTCTTCTTCACTTCATTGAGCAACAGCGGATGCTTAATAAGTGCAAAAGCATGGCCTATACGTCGAGTACCGAGTACGATTGCATCCACTAAATTCTCGTCGGAACTCATCCCATTCCAATTAGTCTCACCGGCATGAAAAAAGTAATCTAAATCATTTGCAGCTTCCATTAGAACGGGCAAAAAATTCTTTGTAGGTTCTCCCAAATCCTCCTGGCCAACTAAGTCAAATCCAGCAAAGAAATCAGGCATAATATTCTTTATTTTCTTAGCAATTGCAATATATTCCTTAACAGTATTGATGTCTACTGATCTCATCGGAGCATATATAAGTTTAGCACCGAAAAAATCTGGATAGTCGACTAAGAATCTATCCAACACATTCTTATACGACTCTGCTGTCGCTACGGAATCATATACATTGCCCTTTAAATCATAGAGCTTTGGCAAAACGCTTCTTATTTCAATGTACATAATATTGTCATCTCTAACAGCTTTTAATGAGTCATAGAAATACTGCTCCCAAATAGGTTTGTAAGTCATGAGTGGGCCAGTAAAAATAAAATAATGTTGAAATATCGCCCACACCGAGTTTACATCTGTATAAACTTCATTTGGATTATCAACTACTAGAGTAAAATGTTTCCTTAGCTCATCATCAAACTTTGAAACATCGCCTGAGGAATATCTCGCGTCTTTCATCAGTTGCCACGCTGTGTCACACGATGAATTTGGTAAATTTTCTGAGAATATTAAACTGAAATCCCTTTCAGTAAAACATATGTATAAATCAGGCCAATAAGTCAGTTCTACTATATAATCTGGACTTAGAATTGATGTGTCGTGTGCATGGAGTACAGCTCCTTTCGGCATTTGGCGAATCAGTTTAAATAACACCGTCTCTTTCACTTCATCTTTATATTCAAAGAAGTGTTTAGATAAGTTGAACATTGGAGCGTGATGAAACGCATGATCTAATTCCTCTAGTTTAAGTTCCATTATAATTTCATTGGCTTTTTCTTCACTATCACTTAATACAATGTCGCTGCCGAGCATTAAATCTAGCTCTTTTGCCAATAGATCGTCCCTATCCTTGAATATTTTAGACACATCCTTAGATAATACTGCAAGTAGATTCAGGAGTAACAAAAGCACTAATACTTTCCACATGTCCACTGTTTACGTTTGAAATTACTATGTGTAACTAAAAACTGGCAATCGATCACAGATCGCTAAACACGTACGATTAATAAATGATTAAAATTATCACAATGCTATCGAGGTGATTGCAATCGCTTTGGGTTTGGTAATAAATATTTACCAACACCTATCTACCGTATCACTACGGGTTGCGGGTCAACAATTATATCGGTGATTGAATTACCTATGTATTTAATTTTATACTCTGTGCGGATAGGTTAATAATACTCATATGAATTTCCTTTCCTAATGATAACCAATAGGTATGCCATGTATTTCTATGGTGTAGTAAGTCTAATAATATCCCTAGTACTCGTATGTAAGTACCGCACCGGGGTAATGCTAAATCATTATGCAAACAATGGGATGTAGTTTCGCGCTGTAAGTAATGAACAATTGTTATTTACGTCCGTTATCAGTAGTTATGTCTCTCTTACTGTAGGTTATATTCGCAAAATTCGAAAAACAACTTACCCAGGTAGGTATAATACTAGCACTCTCATCATTCATCAAACACTTTGGGGGAGCCTGTAATTAGAAGATTAAAGGCAAAGGTGACAACACTCGTGCATCCCAACAGCTATCTCCATATCTCACAATCATACTCTCATACGCAGCTCCGCGGTGCCGCCATATTTTTTTTCTTTTTAGCGAACGCGTACTGGGGCGGTTCTGTAAAGTGCCACTTGATCCTTCCCCAACCCTTTCGTTGCATAAAATCAGCATGGCGGATGAGACGGCCTTTATATTTCTTTTTTAATTTTTTTCTTTAGTTTCTTGGCAAAGGCCTTTGAAAGCGAAACCCCCTTTTAGACGCCGCGGTTGTAATTTACACCATTCGGGAGTGAGTTTTAGTGAATTCGTTTAAATTATAGCTTTGGAGTTAAATAGGTCTAATTACGAGAGCCTGGTGGATGCGATGTTTTGTGATATTAAAAGAGTTTAATTTAAAAAATGAAAATAACGTAAATACAGACAACATTTCAACGAAACCAAGTATGTTACAGACATTATAGACATAATAAACTGCTTTGAATTAGAATTAAAATGTTATGAAAACATTCCGTTTCCTAAAATTACAATGTTTTCAAAACATTGTAAGTGTTTTTAGGAAACGGGCATAAAATGTGCCGATTAACGCCCTCCCATGCGCGTAATCAACAATTTCATGTAATTAGAAACTACAGACACGAAGTAGGTACTTAGTAAAAATAATACACAACATGTGCAAATATTATGCCAAAGTCGCTGGGTCGCGATTACTGAATTACTCGGAAATAATTACATGCGAAAGATACACTCCTTAGTTACCAATTCGGTTGGTCGGGTTTGGGGGAAATATTTTTTTTGTTTCTAATATATCATAATAAGGTATAAATTTCAGGACTAGCTTTTATAGCTATGGAATACAGATAGAGCCGTAAGAGCCTTAATTACTTACCATTTCAGTATCTAAAGTTTTTAACCCCATGCCCATTGAATGATTTAGATGCTTATTAAAAAACTTTATGATTACAAAGTATCAATTATCAATTTCCTGCTACAAAGCATGAGGGCATCAATAATCGCAACAATGTTTGTAATAGGAGCACATTATGTTCCGATAAATCGATGTGTCATTCGTTGCGGTTACGGTCATTGTGCCCGCAGTCACAGTACATATCCGAGCGCGGTCACACGCTTGATCCCGCGTATCCGTTGACCTCTCACTCACCCACCATGCGGAAAACGCAGATCGTTCTACTAATCAGCATTATTTGCGCCATCTGTGACGCAGGAGACATCACAGTAATAAAAAACAAAAGGGCGCAAATACTCAGAGACGAGACACTTCTGTCGTTAGGAGGAAACACGACTCTCACTGATAAGGAGGCTGCAGTAAACAACTGTCTGATGCAACACAAGTTCAGGGAACTAGACTACGCGTTCGATAATCCACAATATTTCAACTTTTCACACCACTATTTCTCTTACAAACAAAAAACCAAAGACTCCAAAGTCTATCAAATCATCAAGGATCTACCTAAAGGAGCAGCGCTACATATTCACGATATGGCAATATTAGGACCCGATTACCTGTTGAATATAACTTATATGGATAATCTTTACGTGTGCTTTGATAATGATATACTGAAAATGAAGTTTTCGAATAGTACCCCCAAAATACCTTGCAGCAACAATTGGCAACTTATGTATGATGCCAGAAGATCACACAAAGATATTAAACAATTTGATGCTGAAATAAGAAAGCATTTCACCTTAGTTGTGGACGATCCAGATGTCGTGTATCCAACTATCAAGGAATCGTGGACAATCTTTATGAATTACTTTAAAACTGTAATACAAATAGTAACATTCAGACCAGTGTGGGAGCAATATTTCTATGATGCTCTCAAACTATTCAGAGAGCACAACATAATGTATGTTGAAGTGAGAAGTATTTTGCCAAATCTCTACGAATTAGACGGAACAGTTTACGAACCGTTAATCACAGCTAAAGCTTACAAAAAAGCTATAACTCGATTTGTTAAAGACTATCCAGATTTCTTTGGAGCAAAATTGATATATGCACCTTCAAGACAAGTAAACACTAGTACTCTAGGAGGCTATATTCAACTAGCGAAAACAATAAAAGAAGAAATACCTGAACAATTCGCTGGTTTTGATCTAGTTGGACAAGAAGACTTGGGAAACCCATTAATAGAATTTGCACCTCAGTTGGAAGAAGCAGCGAAGGACTTGGATTATTTCTTTCACGCTGGTGAAACAGACTGGTATGGATTTTCTACGGATGACAATATAGTTGACGCTATATTGTTAGGAGCTAAACGTATAGGCCACGCGTACGCTTTAAACAAGCATCCTCTTTTAGTGAAGGAAGTTATTAAAAGAGATATAGGCCTAGAAGTGAATGTGATATCCAACGCAGTTCTTTCTTTAGTGCGTGATGTGCGAAATCATCCTTTAAGCGTTTTCCTAAGTCTGGGTTTGCCGGTAGTCCTTTCCAGTGATGACCCAGGGGCTTGGGAAGCAGATCCGATATCGGAAGACTTTTATGTCGCATTCGTGGGTGTGGCAAGTAGGCTTGCGGACCTAAGGCTACTGAAAACTTTAGCTCTAAATTCCTTGAAGTACAGTGCGCTAGGTCCTCAAGAAAAGACTCAAGCTACACAACGTTTTCATTTACGGTGGAATGATTTTATTGACAGATTTAATTGTGCATCGTATTGATTCATGCTACCCAGTTAAATTATAGCGTAATGTACCTAATTTATAAGTTTTCTATTGTATCGCGTATCTACTTGGTATGAGGTAGGTATGTATGCATTAATGGTGCTTAGCGTAATGACTCTATTGACCTTATTAATTATTGTTGTTATTCATAAACCTAGATAAACCTCACTTCCTTTAAATCGTGTTGCTATCCCTATCATAAATAGGTTAAGATAGAAGACGGACAGGGGGCCTAAACGGTGGCGTAACTTTAAATCTCGTTTATGAATACGCGCCATTAATATCAGTATAATCCGTACACGCATGTCAGCATATTAATGATAACTATAGTACGATAAGAACTGCAAAGTTCAAAGTGTTTCACTTTGATGTACCTACCTCGTACTTTGATATACCTCGATCAGAATTTAATCTGAAAGCGTGCCAATTGTAATTTTATAGCGAAAAATATTTACTTTTGTGTGAATGTATCAATTTAAATGTTATGTATGGTACGCATGAAAAACAAATGATTCATCGTTGAATAAATAGCAAAATATTTAGCGATGTTATTGTTTTTCTGGGATCATACCTACATATTTTACGGTACCCATATAATATTGTATGGATTCGCCCCTAAGAACGCATAGCGATGCATAAATGCATAACTATGTATGCAGTGAAGAATGTAGACTGCACTTTACATATCAAAATACTAAACCAACCACAGCAAACAAGTACATGTAACTATTTACATCCATTGTGAGCTTTATATCATTGTGATAAGATCCAGCCTTATTTCCTCAACGGCAAATGTTTACGCAGTTTGAAACAGGAGCCGCAAGTTGTGGAGTGACACCCTCCAAAGAAGGGTCCTCTCAGCTAACGAACTCATTGTCTGTCTGCGTCATCTGTACAAGTATTTTCCTACCGCCTACTGCATTCTGCGTTCCTGGTACATTGGCCTGGTACATAAAACTACTGGATGGTTTCCGTACTATATCTTTAACAGTAGCTTATGTTCTAAAAACTAATACATTTCCCATGCGCGTTACGATAAAATCGATACTAGGAATCAAAAGTTACTGATATAATTTACTTACTCGTAAGAGCCAAAAAATACGCGTCTATAAAGAAAATATGAGTACGTAGACTGCTTCCTCCACCATATTCAGTTTATTTCTCAATGGTTTGTGGCAAATGCTCGGATGAATATGCTGAGAGTCTTTGGATAAGCAGTCATTACAATTTGAATTGAAATTGGAAGTACCCAAGGTAACCCCCCCCCCCCCCCCCCATTTCTGGTAGGAGGAGCCTCAGGACAGAGATGAGATTTTTTTAAACGTAAAATTAAATATCTAAGCATTGCAATTTTCAATAACATTTCATTTATTTGTGTTCCTATTTCCTATTTATTAAATATGTAGAATACATTTTCATAAAATTAAAAAACTTAATTTAAGACCGGCTTATCATATTCACGTCATTTAAAATTACTTGTATTTTCTACTCGTATTGTTAATAGTATGTAATCGGATAATAAACAAGAAACAGGAAGCTACCCAATTCAAATTCATTATTATCGTTCAAGGATCATTGTCTACCTCATCAGATAAGTCTGAGATATGTTTTTAAATTATATTCTATAGCCCAGATTGGTTTTAACTTGATGGAAATACTAAAATAATCTGGATAAGTACCGTTAAGCAAGCATATATGTGGCAGGAGTTACAGAACCGGCATGACTGGTGTTTTTTTTTTCGTAAGCCAAAGCCCACTTTGGGCCACTGAGCCAGGGTAAGTGACGCGGAACTTAGGAATATTACTTCATTGCTACAAGTTTGATTGGCATCAAAAGACCAAGCACACATTTATGACATTCAACGAGATTGCAGAATGTCCTTTTGACATTACTTTCTTGTTCTTATGTACGGTCCAACACAAATAAAGGTGTACAAGAGAGTATTTAAGATTGAGATTATCTCAAAAACTACTTGATCTATTTCAAGAATTCTTTCACTGTTAGATAGATAAAATTAAAAACTATGTAACTGTAAAAGCATTATTAAATTCGATCCAGCAGTTTTTGAGCAATTCTCAACCTTATCATTCCCTCTGAATACTTTTCTCTGATTTAGTGTGTACCATGTGCAGGGCCGTCTTAGGCCATTCGGGGGCCCTAGGGGTCCTGTTGGAAAATAGAATGTAGATGACAAAAAAAATTCACTGTTTAGAAGAAAAACTGATCTAATGTCCGATTAGCATTTTGACTTGGAAATGTTGGCGTTAATTCTTAGTGCAGCTCAAATGTAAATAGTTCAAAATATAAAATAAATTGTTGAGTGTAATATCGGTCTTTCGGGGCCCCCGTGAGTATGGGGGGCCTGGGCATGGACCCCGTGTGCCCCTAGACTTAAGGTAAAGACGGTACTGACCATGTGCAGTCTAGTTTATAAATATAATAGTAACAAATAACTAACAGTGTCTGATGATTACTTGACTAATCTTCTCCGGCGGGCACAGCGTCTTCTAGTCTCTTGATGTATTTCACCCTCAGCTCGGTGACAGGGTCACCTTTTAGTTGGTCCTGAAACAAAACACAATGTATTTAAGACAGGAGTGATAAATATCAATTTTTTAATTACATCAATCAAGTCACATATTCATGCTGAAGATAAACTGTGAAATCAGTTTTTCGGTATCTCAATTAATACCTAAGATATTAGTCAAAGTCAAATCTCTTTATTGCAAGTATCCACATTGTGTACATTTTTGTACCTCAACATTTTTTTTAAAATTTAGTCCACTTTACAGGGAAATGGTGCAGCTTATTATTATTTTAAATATTAAGCGGTTAAAGTCAAGCGGTGGGGGGATACTCTGTCTCTTTTCACCCAACTGCGTAAGCAGAGGAGGGTTAAAGAATGCTATATGTATGGGGCAACACTGGTCACTATTGAAATATCCACTTTGAGGTGACCTAAAGTGTATCCTAATTCCTAATTGATAGTGAGAAGTCACAACATTTACCTGCACAAACCAGCACTGTACATCTAATTGAACCATTTGAAGTGCACCCCGAATCACTCCTGGTATCAGCGCACAGTACTTGAGGCCGTTGTTGGGCATCTCCACCCACTCGCTGAGTGGACATTGGTCCCACACCAGGGAGAACTCGTCTCCGCTACTGCTCCAGCTTGTCACTGTGGGCTGCATGCTCAGGTATAACCTGGAATTTGAATAAATACATGTTTTTGAGTTCTATATTCTATTAAACCAGACAGAGGGATGACTTTCGCAAGGCTGGTAAAGACTGGATGCAAAAGGCAGAGAATCAAGTTGAGTGGCATGCATTGGGAGAAGTCTACAGCCATTATTACAAAATAATGTCATTACCCACTGGTTTATTTATATACATATATATATAATATAAAAATAACTACAGAGATCGGGACAAAGAAGGAACTTTTCAAAGTTTTTTGGCATTGTGGGCCAAACAAACTCGTATCTAGCACTAGTGTTCACCATACTCCAGAGACTACAGGTGTATAGTGCATTATAATATCTCTAGAATTTAGTGGGCGGTAAATACATACTAGCTATAGAGTAAAGTCACCACTACCCACTAGTCTCACAACATCCTAAAAATGTAAATAAGGTGAAGGTCTTGGTAGATGCTTACCTGAACGCCTGCTGAATCTTATCAGCAGTCTCCCTCATCTCCATACACCGGTTTGAAGAGGTCCGAGCAAGGAAATCTTCGATAAGTCGCACGCCCATGTTATAACCGATTCTCTCCAATTGCTTATTCACATCTTCTGTGTTTTCGATCTCCTTCAACATCTGAGAGACCAGGGCACCATATGTGAGCGTCAGTAACTCGGAATTCTGAAAATATAGTGGAAATTCATCATAAAAGATGCGCGTGAAATTCGGCGGTCTAAAATAACAAAGTCAGCAGCAGCAGTGTCGGGAAAATACTCACAACTTTTTTAGCATCTAATCTGGAAGTTTGTCGCGCCATTTTCTATAAATTATTTACTGGTTTTTGGTCTTCCAAAACGTTTACGAATTTAGAAAACTAATTCGTCCGCCTCAAAAACACAACAAAAAAATTAATGATGTGATGTGTCAAATAAGTTTTGTTCGTTCAAAATTAAATAATAATATTTTTTTAATTAGAAATATGGAAAAACAAAACGCCGAACAGATCTTTTACAGTGCAACTTTTGCCAATTCCGAATTCGGTTTGGTAAAGCTTACCTCGTAAAAGACCTAAAATTTGACAATGTTGCCAATCAATAATATGTTACATATTTGTGGGGTAACGTTGCATAATTCTTATAGATAATGGATTAATTTTTTTAGGCAGGTATTGCAAAAATTATAGAGGTAAACTTCAGTTATTTTTCAGGGGTTATGTAAATAACTCTCGTTGCAATTGTTACATACTTACTAAACTTCATTATCATCATCAGCCAGTATCAGTGGATCATTTCGTACTTAGGCCTTTCTCAAGGCGCGTCGCTTAACCCGATTTTGAACCTTTTGCATCCAGTCCCTGCAGTGCTGGCATTCTGCGGATCATCCCTCCATCTGGTCGAAGGGCTTCCAACACTAAATTTACCCCTGCTTACTGACTGCAAAAATTACTTATCCCCTTTTTATTAATTTTTATGCCCTGTGGCACTCTCGTAATCAAGATGAATTTAACGATACCTCATACACCAAAATCCATCAAGCCTTTTAGGCTACAGGATGGCAGAAAGGAATGGACAGGACATATATACATATACCCGAAAAACATTACCCTCCTTCTGGGGCAGTCGGGTAAAAAATATTCATGGTAATATTATTACGAAATTATCATCATAAGGAGAATTGACACATATTTATTAGTGTAGTGGACATATATTACTTTAACATAATACTTACCTCCTATTAAATAAATTTTACTGTAAGTGTACTCTGTTCAAGTTCTTTTGAAATTATCGCAGCGCATGGGTGCTGCCTGTCATCTGTCATCATACATAACATACAAAGTACGCCCGTACGTACATACGATGGCGCTGTCAATGACCAGGCCGACCGACAGGCGACGCGTACTGCGTTGTAGGTAACATGTAGTAGGCGCATGATTAAGGTAAGTATCTTTTTATAAATATTTCTGCATCAGTATCGTGTATAATTATGATCACCCCTAAGTCGCGTGTCGTTGATCAAAACCACAGCTTATAATAATTATAGCCTCGTAGCTATAAAACTGCTAGAAGCGGGCAGTGGACTATTATTTTCTAATGAAAAAAATCATTCATGGCTGGCTTCAACCACTGACTAACTTTATTAGTTCACATTTATTAGGTAACGGTCTAAAGGGGCTTATTTGCAAAGTTGCAAACACACTTGACACTATCTATACCGAGATGTTGAAATTTTTAAAAATTATTTTATTGGTTAAAATGTTTAATATTTAAAACGGAATTTTTAAAAAATATTATTGCAACACCGCAACGCAAACGTCACTCGTCCCGTCACCGTTATTCTTTTGTTTTGATTCGGTAAACAATACATATACAATAATTTTGAAAAATGCTTTGATTAGGACGGTTAGAATGTGAAAATTGTGCTGTTACCAATGTTTTAATTGAGAAAACTATACATATTTTCTATTGCGGAATATGGAATGTGATGACCAAGAGAATACAGGTGATCTAAACGCTTCGGTTGACGACAACGTTGGTTCTTCAGCTTTGAACTCGACGATACTGAATTACTACAAAAAGTTTGGCAGAAAGCGTGATCTGGAGCAGTATTTCTCTTTATCGACAGCTCAGACTGAGATTAGGGATCCGACGAGTTTGTTTTGGAGGAGGATGAAGTCTCAGAGTGACTCTGATTCTGGTGAAAAGAAAAGCGAGTCATCGACAGAAATCTGCAGGATATCCATCAAGTGCTCTGTCCCGGAGATTGAGCCTTCCAGTTCTCAAGTAAGTTTTGTTAACTAATCGTTTCATATTTTTTATAATTCGTCTTCAGATTCGCTTTTATTAAGAATGAGAGCAAAGAAAGTATTGAACCCTCCTTGTATTTCTGAACCATTATCTCCCACACTCAACTCTTCATACCTAGTTCGGAATTGATCAGGAGTCATAATGATCCATGACTCATTTTGACAATCAACTGTTTTATTCTTTGACTTCTTAACGACTTTCCAATCAAAATGTGTGAGTGTGACAACAATGGGATTACCTACATTGGCAAAATAAACCCTGTTGTGTGTGATGTAATTTATAGATGGTTCCTAATGAAATCCTTATAGAGTTGGAAATAAATACCATAATTGTGTAATGTGTCCTGTCATGTCCACCACATGTACCTGGAAATTGAACCTGGACCTCTGTATCTGGAGTATTCAGGAGTCCTATGGCCTGACATCATCATTCAGGTCTCTAGAAGTACCTACCTAGGAAGTTGCATACAAAGGGTATTGTAATATCGGTACCTACCTAAATGTTATTGTTACTGAAAGTCAAGGACAACCTTTTATTCAAATTGTATAGCTTTATTTCTTTACTCATAGAACCTACTAAAGGCTATTGGAGAGGGGTCATCATATAAAAAACATATTTTCAAAAAGAAACAATAAACAAGTTTGGTTGTAAACCACTTTCCTACCTACATTTGTAACAATTATTATACCAGAATACTAGTAGTGTACAAGTATTCTGGTATAATAATTGTTAAAAATGTAGGTAGGAAAGTGGTTTCACACACATATACATACATACAGTCAGTGCCCATGTGTTACATTTTATGTGTTGTCAACTGTACAATTAAGAAGTCATAGAGCTTGGGCCTTTTCCCATGGTACCTTTGAATATTTTTAACGGCAAAAAAAAATATTTTGCTTTTTTTGTGGAAACTTTTGTCATTATGAACAGTTTCTGGTTACCAATGTTACGATAACAACTCATTTGGGGCAGCTCTCCTTCCCCTTAACAAACTTACAAGTCATCCTTAACCCATGTTATTGTTGACTTAGATTAATTGGACAGTTCAATAGAATGCTTACACAATAGCTTATTTTGGTTTACATTTAATAATGGGAGCACCAGAATGTTACAGAATGTTGCAGTTGGCTTTAGTTTAGAAGTTACGGTTATAACATTTTCCTGGGTTTCCTTTGGTACGTGTCAATGTTACATATCATTTGAATTGGTGTAGGTATTTATTGGTTTCATTTCTTTAACTTGCAGGATGAGAATCCTAAAACAAAAAGTGACTCTGAATCTCCGCCGATCATCACAGAAGATGTGGCCGCAGATACTACAAGACACTCTGATGCTGAGTCCGTGAAATCTGATGACAATCGGTCACTAAAGTGTAAGTAACTTAATATGGAATTTTGAATAAATAATGATTACCATGATGTAAACCAGCGCCCAGTTTCCGAACGCACCTGTCACGGGCAGACGGCCACGATTTAGATAGTCTGTGGTGTGGTGGTTTTTCATGATGACACACATTCACATTCACATTCTTGTGAAGTTTGTAAAACTTAACTGTCTCTTAGCCTGAAGAAAAGTAGTGAAACACTTGTAATTAGTTTTATTTTATCCTAAGACTTATACCGAACCCTATATGATATATTTTTTGGTTACTTATTGTATAACTCACATGAAGGATTATGTTTTGTATTTCCATGCTTTTTAAGTTTATTCAGTCAGGGGTACAAAAATGTCATCCATATTTTCCGTATTTTTATTCAAATCAAATCAAATACATTTATTTGTTAGAATACACAAAATATGAGGTGTTATAAAATTAAATTGTCATGGTATTCAGCCTATTACGAGGCATACAAATGTTATCATAATTCATATTATATTTAAATAAGTCAGCTAATATTATGACATGCAATTACCTAATACTTATATTTTAATTATTTTACATTTTTAATATATTTATTTATTTCCACATTATAATTATATTGTCATATTCATTATATATTTTTGTAAAAAATTATGTCACACTATAAATTAATTAATTATTATTAATATTGACTTTATAATTCATAAATTCCTTTACAGAGTAAAAACAATGTTCCAAAAGCCATGCATGTAACTTATTCTTAAATTCATTTCCTTCCAACAATTTTATATCATCTGTTAGGTTATTATACAATACTATACACATATTATAAGCATTTCTTTTGTATATATCGGACTTGCATGGCGGTTGATGTAGAAGATTCTTATACTGAGTCCTTTGTGTCCTTGTTGTAACATCTACAAGATTGTCAAAATAAGCCGGGTGCGACTTCTTGAAAAGGCAGATCTTTTTTATGTACATGCAGGGCAATGGCAATATTTTTAATTTTTTTTTCAAATTCAATTCAATAACATCCAGTTATATTTTCATCTAGGGTCGTCCACCCAATACTGTACCAGGCTTTATTCGCATGTGGTCACCATTCAAACCCACATTGAAACTCGGAACGGATCCTGCCATTATTTCTTGAATTTTTATGTACCCAATGTTTTCTTTTTCAGCTGCCGATGTTACATTAGACACATCAATAAACAAACCATTGTCACCGACCAGCAGTATCACGTCACGCAAATTAGAATGGGACTCGCTAGCAGATGTTGGCTATGGTAACGAAACCGACAGAAAGAATTCAGCATCTAGTTTGAGTACACTAGAAAGACTTGCTTTGAAACAACAATATTCAAACAATGAAAGCCATGACCTTATAGGTCCTCCTACTGCCCATTCAACGCCTCAAGACGAAAACGACATTAAACCCAAATCCAAAAAAGGTATAAAAACTACCAGAATCAACAGGAGGGACGTCGATGTTGTTGAAGTTAACGTGCCTCATTGTTCAGAAATGAATCCTTCTCAGGCAATCAACGTCAACTTGACAAAACACATTTCATTCAATGTTGAAAAAGGCGGCGGTATTACTATGGAAAATGTACAGAAAGATGTATCTGTAAAACCAGAAAAAGCTTCTGTTGAAATTGAAGTTGCTCCAAAAGTAACAGACAAGGAAATTCAGACATCGTTAACGAAATCCAAGGATAAATCTAGCTTGCCAGAGTTTCCAAAAACCTCCCAATTTTATGGACAGGGAGTGCCTGTTCTGATAAACTTAAACTCTTTGCGAAAAAGGAATCGACGAAAGAAGTTTAGGACAGTGAGGAAGAAATTAAGAAATAAAAGAAAATCTGATGCTGATAAAGAAAATCTTCCCATACAAGAAAAGAGTGGCGAGCAGGTTTCAGAAGCTGAGAGTTTCGAATATATGCCCGGGCATATTTATAACCAAAACCAAATGAAAGTTGATGGACCTAGGACTAGTAATGCAGCAGGAAATAAATCAAGCTTGGAATCTAGTGGTGTTCTTACTACGGATTCTAGTAAAGGATCTAAACACTCTTTTACCAAGGATTTGGAGAAAAGTATTACATTGTTAAAAACAGCATTGCAAAAGCGCTATAACGATTCTGACCTAAAGCAGAAACTCATCAGGGAGATTGTTGAAAGGTTACTCAAATCTAACTATAGAGGCGATGAAAGCACAACAGATTTCTTGTCTGGTTTAAGTTTTAGTAGTAAAAAGTTAGGATTGAGTGAAAGCAATCACACCACTACCAGTACATCAGACGCCAATAATACAGGAGACAAAATGAAATTGACAAGACCAAAGAAGTCTATACTAAGAGTGGATAAATTCAATCCACAAACGATTGCTTCGACGTCTCAAAGCGCTCCTAATCTCCCGTCTATGTCAACGAGTGAAAAGCTTGTCGCTACTCATCTAAATAAACCACTAATAACTTCCACCACCGAATCGGATGTATCCAGTAAAGAAAAATATTCATCTGACACTGCATTCGCGAAAACATCTTCAGAGGAGCTTTATCAGAAGTATATAGACGCATTGAGGAGAGAGGAAAATTACAAGAAACATTTGAGAGATAAAGAAGTATTTTTGAAACAAAAACTTGTTTGTTCTGATACCGCCATAAAAATACCAGCCCGTGTGGATCTTAGAAGTCAAAGCAAATTAAAAGATTTAATGAAGGATTTGACCAGAAATAATTATGACGATGGATCCGGCGATGCTAGTAAACTAGAGGGTGGTTCGAATTCCAATATCGGCTCCGAGAGATATGTTGCTAGGAAACAGAGAAGTCACTCTGTCTTCACACTTTCTTCGGGTGCTTCTGAATCCCAAAGCCGAAAGGTTAATCCGACAAATAACGAAGCTAACGACGCAAATAAAGCTGGCCACAGTAGATATCATTGTTGTTGTCTACATCATTCAAAAGATGCTAAAATGGCTGTAACTGATAGCTCTGTGCAAGTAAATATTAAAGCTTACGTGGATAAAGATCAGAGACAAACTCCTCGGAACATAGGGCGTATACCAGAGAATACACCAGAAATAAAATGCGAGTGCTTATGTAATCAAAGACCTACAGATGGTAACTATTTATTACAGAAATCTCGCTGGAATTCCAAAGGTACTGCAGAAGAAATATCATCCAATGTTATGGACATCGCCACCAGTTGTCATATAAACGAAGCCAAGTTGAATTTTCCTTCTACTTCTAAAGCAACAACATACATTTATGATGAGAATGCAGAAAGAATATCAAAATCTTCACAAACAAGCTTACCATTATTTGGACGAAAAGTTAGCGACAAAAGCTTAACTTCTATTAAACCCATTGATAAAGGTAAAGATAATGTCTACATTCATGAAGCAACAAGATGTATTCAGACTGAAATAAGTATCAACCCTCAAATATCCGACCCATCTTTATCGGCCATAAATATTATTAATAACGCTGACTGCGTGGAATTTGTAGAAGAACGCTACAGAGAAATATCCAAATCTAGTATTCATCAAAAAATCGATCATCCAGTAAATGTTGCTCCAATCTATGCTGGTAGCGAATATTCTGAAGACCATGCAAGTACTCCAGACAGTAATAATTATGATCGAGATGAGGAAGACGGAAAATTGAGGAATTCTGGGTACAAATTAGTCAAAGGAATTCAAACAGATTTTGGTAATATTGAACATAAAACTACTAACATTCCGGATGACAATATTATTCATGATAATTTTGCAATACCTATTCAAGGAACAAATATGACTCTAATGGTGAGTTTAGGTACACATAGAGATAACGCTGACGTTGAAAGTTTGAAAAAACAAGTTACTAAAGTTGTTGCAACAGATACAATTGATACGACCGAAAAAGCGACGTCTTTAAGAGAAGAATGTTCTAAAGGAGTTCAATCACAAAGTACTACTATTTTCCCGCAAATTGATGCACAAAATAGGGAATGTCTTAATAACAATGATAAAGTAGATGAAAATTGTCTAGTAAATACAATATTTACAAGAGAAGGATTTTTTAATAAAATATATCCAGATGAAATGCACACCACGAAGCAAGTGCCTTTATTGCGCTCAAACGCAACAGATATTGAAGTAGAAAATTCTCGATGTGTTCAAACAGATACTGAAGATAACATTTTTTCAAAGGCGTCTCGAGAGACTATTACAGATGGTCATTTAACTAGACCGAAGGCGGATCTAACACCTAAATGTCAATGTCCGGAATGTATGAGTAATAAGTGTGAACGAACCTGTGGACAAGGAGCTGATTGTATGAAACAGCATAAGCCTTTTCTTCGATCTAATACAGATGGAGGGCTTTTAGTTAAAGCTAATAAAGAAACACTAGGGGTGAAAGACTCAGGTTATCAATCTGTACCAAATAACCCAAAATACAGATGTTCAGAACCGGCTAAATATAAAGATATTTTCGAAGAAGGTACAAATATGGATCCGAAGCCTTTTCGTTCTACTACTACAGATACTTGTGAGTTTGGAGCTGCTAAGGAATCGTTAAGTAGTTTGGAAAAACGTGAAAACGTTCATAAATCTGCTGCAATCGATGCAACTACAGTTTCTCAACCTTTTTATGAAGATGACGCACAGTGTATAAAAAAGAAGCTACTTCATGGACCTGCCACTACTGATACTGCATACTTGAGGAATGAATTCAATAAGTATCCATCACAAAAAATTGTTAGTGGAGACGATGGCAAGAGTCTGAAACCAAAACCTCTCTTTAGATCTGCCACTGTTGATAGTGCCCAATTGGAAAATACATCTAATAAATCTACAAAACAAACACATAAAAACTCTCCAAGACTGTCAATCACCGCTGGTAATGACAAATCTAAATGCAAGTGTCCAGAATCGGTTAGATGTGGAGGAGTTTGCGAAGAAGAGGCTGATTGTATGAAACAAATGCCTTGTAATAGAGAATCGCCAAGAATAACAGAGACTGCAAAGAAACCTAATTGTTACTGTCCGGCATCCGTAAACTGTGGTGGTGTATGTGAAGGTAATGCACCTTGTATCAAAGAGAAATGCGCAGGACCTAATAAAAAACGAAGTGAAGATGTTAAATATAATACACACCCGAAAAACGATAAAGTTAATAACAGAAAAGGGTTTATACGCTCGAATACAGACGTCAGTGATTTTGAACGAAACGAAACAGATCCAAATGTTAAACCACAAAGCATTAATAGTATACAATCGAGTTCCGTTAAAGGCACCAGTGAGGACACTATTAAATCTACATCCGAATCCCAAACTCAATCTAAAAGCAAAACAACTGACAGTGAAGAATCCGGTACACCAAAAGACCTTGTTTTGGAAATGATACAGGGTATAACAAAACGCTATTCAAAGAAAGATATTCAGAAGAATCAAAGAAAGAAATGTTTTAAAGAAATTATGACTGTACTTAACTATCTTTTGGATACGGACGACAGTCCAGATCCCGAACAAATTAAAGCTCTTCTAAGTTCTACTACTCAAGAATCTGACGCTGAATGTAGTACAAATAAGACAAAAGCAAAAAAGATTTGCACATATTGTCGTGGTAACAAAGATAAATCGCGATGTCCAGAATGTGGGGGTAACGATGAAGAATTACCGGATAGCTCGGAGTCTAATATATGTCGAGTAAAATCAGTTGAGACATATGAAATAAACAAAATAAACACTGTTGAGCGTTCGAAAAATCCCGACACGGATTGCGTGACTTGTAAAGAAACTGAATGTACTTGTCGCAAGAAAATATTTGTTGACAAAGGTGTGCAATTATCCGCAAAGAAATCTAAGACAACAGTTTACTACACCGGATCCTCCGATAACCCTGTTACTACTGATATTCCTTGTACGTCTTCCGATTCAGCGACTTGTAAAGTTCTGAACAAAATAAAGAAAGAATGTGAAAAGTTTCATCAGAAGCGGTGCTTATCCCATGGCGTTAAAAGATGCGAGTGTTCTAGTAGCACTTCTGTAAATTGCGATAATTGCAAACGCGTCCACCATTGCCACTGCAGAGGCCACAAATGCCGAGGGCATAGGTCGAAGTCTACCGCAGATAAGATCAAAAAGAAATGCGTGGCCTACAATTTGATTATTCAAACATCCGAAAGCATGGTAAGCGAGGAGAATTCTGTTGACAAGAATTGTCGTCCATTGCAGAATATAATTGTTAAGGTGCCACCAAGGCGGCAATGTGTTAATGTACCTTTTAAAGAGTTGGCGGCGAAAATTGAAGGGCGACAGCAAGGTATTCCTCGTAATGTCAAATGCCAAAGATCCAGAAGTTTACCTAATGAGAGTGGCTTGTCTAGTACAGATGAAAACAATATGAGTAATATGTATACTGTGAGAGAATATTTGGAGAAGAATAGACCTGACTTTGTGGAGCACTGTTCGAAGCGCCAGAACTGCTTGAAGTCTATAAATGAAGTTCGGTAAGTATATGTGCTAATCTAAATAAATATGCATCAATTAGCAATAGAAACTCACCAAATTTTCTTACTTCAGAACTCAAGCTTCAACTGATGCACCGCGTATGAAAATGATTGTTGTCCATACACCAAATTGTAACGGATGTGTGGATCCTTGCGCTATGTATTGCGGTGTGTATTATATTGTGTAATGTTAGTGATTTCGAGATACTAAAATTTTGAAATATAGTTTTGAAAAAGAAACTTTTTATAGGTCCCAGTATGGTACAAATGAATTGCTCGTGTGGCCCATGTATGGACGCCTATATGCAAACTGTTGAGAATGAAGTAACAAGACTTGGTGAGTCCTCTAATTGTTGTTGTGCACATTGTCATATTCCGCAAAACAGATCTTAGAGTGTAGGTAGGTTTAACACTCTAAGAAAGCATTATCTTCCTCCATTCGGTTGATGAGTAAAAATATATTTGGTCTGAATGTCTTAACAAAACATCGAGAGGAAAATTGCATGGATTATTCTTGTGTGTATAATGGGCTCTTTAAAATTACATGATAAAAGCTAACCCCTGAAAAGCAGCACATAGGTGTGCCTGAGGGTTCAACCTGACACAAAGTGGAATCTATCAGAATTCTAGATCGTAATCGTGAAACCCTGAGATCGCATTTGCACCTGCAAGAAAACTTGTGCAAGTAACGTTCGGCGGCAGCTTGTAATTGTAAACAGGCCAGACTATCGGACATTACTCGCAGAAGTTTTCTTGCAGGCGAGAATGTCTGGCTAGCTAGACGTCAAGGGGTTTATATCGTGAGTGCTTGTTATATACTCTTATTATTATTTGATATCATAGTGTTGGTACAAGCCCAAGGGTCACTGCGACCTTAAAGGTATATTGTGACCGCGCAACGAGTTCTTATATCGCGCTCCCAAGGCCAACGTCCTTCAGCCCCCTTACCTTGAAGTCTTATAGCAGTATTACTTCCATAATACTTTGTTACTTCGTATAATGACGACCTTAAAGTAAGCTCATTAAGGTCGTCATTGTACGAAGTAACAAAGTATTATGAAAGTAATACTGCTATAAGACTTCAAGGTAAGGGGGCTGGAATCGTATGATACACTTGGGCGAGAGAGTTTTTTTATATCCTCGGGTGGCAGTATGTGTCCACCTAAGGCTCGACTTCTGCTGTGAATGAGAGCTTCACACACACAGAGGATATGCATGGGAGTTATTGTGGGAGATATCGTATACTTGTGTTAATTTAAAAAATCGCTTTGAAATTCCAGAGCCAATGAACGCGCCGTCAACCGTGAGTTGTTGTCGATGCAACTCCAAATGGAGAGGCCATCAACACTGAATGCTCTCAGCGAGAGCGATTTGCGGCACCTGGCCAGGGAGCTGGGTGTCGACTGCAACCGCAAGAAAGGTATGCTTCACTCATACACGAAAACGCTTTTACAATGGTGACATCAATATACAGGAAGTGGAACAATATACTCGTTCATATTCATCATTTTTAGGGTTCCGTGTCTCAAAAGGAACCCTTATATAATCACTTTGTCCGTCGGTCCGTCCGTACGTCTATCTGTATGTCAAGACCTATATCTCAGAAACGCGTGGACGGATCAAGTTGAAATTAATACCAAATACTCAAGTCTGCAACCTCATGCAGCCTTGCAAAAATCAAGCTTCTACGTTAACGCAATCAAAAGATGGCCGTTTATGTCGCATTTTCTCGCATATTTGTATGAAAATGCTAGACCCAAAACCTATAAGGTACTTCCCGTTGACAGAATCATGAAATTTGGCAAGAAGCTAGGTCTTATAGCACAAGTAAAGAAAATCCGAAAACTGTAAATTTAAAATTACATCTTACATATTTATGGGGATAAATATATTTTTTGTTATTACAAACTTATAATTGCAGATGATTCACGAGTATGTCGATGTACAAATATTTTGATATTGGCGAAGTTGGTCTCCTAATCTAATTTATCTTTTCGTTAGAGCAAAGTTACGGGGTTAAGTTGCGTTGCACGGAAGCCTCGGTGCGTGAGTTCGACCGCACTTGGCCGGTTTTTAACCATTCTGAGCATTACGTCATAGCACTTGGGTATGTCAATTATAATTTTGATAATTTTATCCTCAACGTAACTGTAGGGCCGAAACAGAAAGCCGCGTTACGGCGCCGCTTTGCCAAAAGCGTTGCCGAGCATTGGAATATCAAAACATGGTTGTTGCAAATGATTACAAAATTATATTTCATGTGTTTCAGTGGCACCAAAATTCATCAGTGAGCAGGAAATGAAGAAGCATTCCGAGAAAATTTACAAATCCCTGCCCGAAGTCACGAGGAAGACAGAAGAGGCGAAGAAGGAGAGCATCAAGAAGACGAATTTACTGATGGCCAGTATTTTCAAAAAGGTACATAATATCCTGCATACTTTTTGTAAGAAAACAATAGGATATTTGACTCAATTTTTTTCATCAATCAAGCATCCTGCTGAAGAGAACTGTGAAATCAGTTTTACTATATCTCAATTAATACCGAAGATATTAAGCGGCAAAGTCGAGTGGTGAGGGATGCTCCATCTCTTTTTAGCAAAATGGTCTTTAGTATTGTATGTAGTTTGTATGGCGGTACCAGTACCAGGTGACGTCACAGCCGCGGTACATCGTGTACTGTTTCTGTCTCTCTCTCACAAATTTCTAAATGCCTGTAATTATTTCATTTTTCAACTAATTTATAATTTGATGTCACAGTTGGTCATGAATTTGTGTCTATTTTGTAATAATAATGAAAAACAAACATTTAATTTAATTTTCGATGATTGTCAATACCCTATTGTATAGAAGCCTGTACTGTAAGCCGCAACTCTTATATTGTGAAGTAACATGTTGTTCAACTAAAGAGCATGCATGACCACGAAAATGACTTTATTATAAGGCGTACCGCCTGTGCGCGTGCGCCGGTTGAGGATGGCACGGTATACGAAAATAGTTGCTCGATACGATTACTCAATTAAAATGGCGTTTTCTAATTGTTTCAGAATCTCCAAAAGAAGACCCTCCGCGGCGCAGTGAACTTGTCAAATTACAGCACAGTTGTGAAAATTTGACAAAAAGGTAACACTACGATTGAAATAAACAAAATGAAATACGTGTTCAATGATTAGTTGATTATATTTGTTGACTTATTAATTAATTATAATTATATTTTTATAACGACGATGATTGTTGCCATCGTATTTTATTGAATATTATATTTTTTTTAAATAAAATTTGGATTTTGAACACTCTGTTTATTACTATTACAAGAACTAGGTCTGAATTCATGTAAATTCCATGTTAACATTCGAATCAGGAACACAGAGTACTATTTAGTGTACTTAATGCACATGTGTGACTTACGCCAATGGCTAGCATGAGTAGTCAGCCCCTACTTATTCACCCCTAGCTATTCGGCTAAGAGATTTGGATCGACACAGTCGAACGATTACCAACCAGTATAAGTCAGCACGACGAAGTTATGTGGGGCCGGGCCAACTTATACTAGTTACGTAACCTGTCGATCCAAATATTTTTATAGAATTGGGCCGCATGTCACCGAATCGATATCGACCTGTGCTACCAGTTGTCACTTCCGAAGCGGCGCCACAAGTTTTTAGTTCCATAAACACCCATATGGCGTACGTGGCACTGACTACCTTGCAAAGTTTGCATCGCACTCGATTTGATGAGGATGCTTAGTGGTTACACCTACGGCTGAATCAAGTCTTTATCCTCTATTATTTAAAGACACTCTGTATGTACAATATGACTGCTTAGTAGGAAAGCTGTAACCCCGTTGTAACCCGAAACTGATGTACATTCGTTATTCTCTTTTCACTTGAAGCACAACCTCCTTCAGTTTCCTGCGGTTGAGCTTGGAGTTAGGTAATGCCGGTAATTCGTTTAGGAACACCACTCCGCCTCTTAGTTGTTTTGTGTCTGTCAGCGAGCCTGCAAATAATAATTTGTCATAAATATTTCACCTTGATTTACAGCAGATAAACAGGGTTGGAAAAAAACAGTTTAAACACCTGCGATGTTTTTATTATCAATATTTATATGGAAACCCGAAACAAAGTACAAAACAATTATTTTGTTTTTGTGGTTAGGAAGCCGCGGATGTACTAATCGGAGAAATCGGTCAAGAACATGCCGATAACGAAGATCTTATTTTGCTGGCTATACAAAAAACGAGAATGCAACTAAAACTAAACATACTCGTACTTAGAATGCAACCTTAACTCGTTTCGTAGTCAAATCAAAACTATTGCAAGTAAGCACGTTGTGTACATTTTTGCACATCAACAGTTTTTTGAATTTACATTTACACCACTTTGCAAGGAAAAGGAGAACTCTCAGGAGAAAAAGTGACAAAAACGTTCAGCAGCATATTTAAAAAAATATTTAAATAACATAATAACTAGGTAATTACATAATTATTCTAATTAGATAACAAGCTAAACTTGATCCTTCAATCGGAACCGGCGACACACACCATGCATGTCCCATCACCAACCAGCCGCCGTCCTTTCAGACATTCGCTTCATTCCCATACTCTCCACGTGACCAAGTCAGATTGCTAAATTTCGATGATGTTAAGTTCAACCACGGTCTCACGATCACCCTCCTAATACAAATCTACTCCATACATGAGAGGGGTTTGTCACAAATAAATACGTACATACGATTTTATGGCACCACCTGGCTAGGATATAGTCAAATAATTAATTAATTTACCTATTATAAATAGTGAGTGAATGATAGCTATTTTGTCGTGTTTTTCTAATTTTAAACTAAAAAATTATCATAGGTTTCAGAACAGACTAGGAAAGGGAGGCATCTTGTTTAGACCTGTGAGATTTGGTTTAGTATAAAAAAAACCTATGTCACAATCAATGACTGCCTATATTCATAGGATATCTAAATAATTCTTAAGAGCATCTATATTCTATAGTAAAGTGATATAGTTCAATTCTGATTGTGAATTTTATACTTAATTTACCTATGAATGTTTTCTTGTTTTGTTTAAGAGAGTAATAATGTCTTGATTTCTTTTCTACTATTACGTAGTAAGTGACTATAATGTAATTCGATTTTACTGTGTAAATTGTTGATTATAAAATAAAGTAATGGTTATTGGTTACTTACTTTTAACCAAATCCTTGATCTCCTGCGCAGTGACATTAAACCCGGGCCGTCTCACGACGCACGCGACTATCAAGTCGCCACATTCAGCATCCGGCACTGAGGTCACTGCCACGTCCAAAACGCCAGCGTGCTGGCGAATCACGTTCTCTATTTCTACTGGAGACACCTGAAATAACATTGACAAAAGAATTTCAGACATGTTCATGTGAGTTTTAGTTTTTATTTCGCTGGTTGTAGAAGAAAGATTTGAAATAATGATTGGTAATGCTCGATCTCTTGAATACCAATACCATGAGTTGTTGTGCGCTGCTAATAGTACAGGAAACTGTCGAACTGATCTCGTGAGCTCAGAGACGAACTACAACATGCGGCTGCAAGAATACGCACACGTATATGGCATGGAAAACAACAAAATACTGGTATCACTTGCAGTACGATTTCAACTTTTACGACGCAGATAATAAAAACGGTGCATAGCCCAAAGTGTTACACCTTGATGTGCTTTGGGCATGTTTGGTACATGAAAATGTGTAGGCTTAAGAGCTGAATTAGCCAAACTCAGTCCGGGATCAAACCCTTCTTGGTGTAACTCCGATAAACTACAAAATTGTTCAAATGTGGCCAAGAAAGTGCACGGAGGAAAGAGCCACGAAAAAGTACCCCGTGCACCTCCTTCGGCCTTTAAAAACCCAATCGGCAGGGGCGACAGATCTAGAGATTTTATCTAATAAATAAGTCAATAATTAACCTGGTGGTTGTAATACTTCAACAACATCTTGATACGGTCCACAAAGTAGAAGTTCCAGCCCTCGTCCCTATAGAACATGTCTCCGGTTTTGAACCAGTTGCCGTCAGCAAACACTTCCTTCGTTGCTCCAGGGTTTTTGTAATATCCCTGAAATATACGCAATCACACTTTCAACAAGACACAAGGGACAATGGATAAGTATATCAAAAATAAGTTTAAGTACCTAATAATTTACCTTGAAAACGGCCTGCCCCTGCAGCCATAGTTCCCCTTGTATGTGAGGTTCCAAAATATCTTCACCTTTCTCAACGTCAACCAGCTGAAATTGTGAAACATCATATTTAATTACAATTATTTATAGCGGATTCCATAAACAACCATTTTCTAGTGTACGCCAGTTCAAGGTACATGAGTGAGAAATTATTGTGATGGTATATGGATCTTCTAAACCAATTTTGTACCCGTAATAGTGATAAAGAACATCACTTATATCGACCGTTTTCTGAAACAAGACTCACTCGGTAATTGAACCACCCCAAAGGCTGTCCACATGATCCAGGCGGCATATAATTTGCGTGGAATACAAAGTACGTGCATACTTCCGTTGCACCGTAGACAGGAAGAACTTCCGCCTGCGGTATAATTTGCTGAAAATAAATAGTTATAAAATCAATTCCAAATCGAAATCGGTTTACCCTGCCTTCTTTACACTGTGTTATTCTATGCATATAATTCACTTTTACCAGTACAAGGGGCTCGTAGTCAATCAGCAAATGTAAGTAGTTTCGATGAACCGATTTCGATGAATCCGAATCTTTGACACCGTGGTTATCGCAAGTCGGGTAATCTAACAACTGCGCCACCACATTTTAATTGATTTTCCACTAACCTTGACTTCTTCAATGAGCTTTGAAGGCACGGCACTGCCTCCAACACACATGTGCTCGAAGCAGGTGAAGTCACATTGATCACGATCTCCGGGCTTGATGAGTGTCGTCAATAAGTTTGGGCTTAGAACCATATACGTAGGCTAAAAAGGAGAAATAATACACCGTTTAAAGAATCCTTCCAATCCTAGATTTCCGAACTCAGGAACTCAGTGTCGGCAGCTTACCCTCTTAAACATTACCTTGTATGTGTTGATAAGATGGTAAACGTGCTGCTGAGTCGCAGGCTTCGATGACTGCAGTCTGGTATATCGCATTATAGGCGATATATAAAAGTGCAATATTCCGGATATCCACTGAAGAGGTGACGTGACTAATATCATCCGAATGGGAGTAGGGAATTTTGAGTATCTGCACCTGACGTCATCAAAGGGATTCATTAATAAAGTTTTGCCTACTGCGCAATCCCTTCAAGAATATTAATTTTAAGGTATATACCATATGTAAGGGCCTGCTAATGTTAGGTTCTTGTGGGTAAGGGCAGCTTGTTTCGGTAGACCAGTAGTACCACTTGTTGCCGTGAGTAACGCAATGGTTTCTACTGGATCGAAATCTGCGGCTCTGGAAATTATAACGACTGCATTACTATGAAAACTTCGAGATCTTTGGGCAATGGGCAACAACTGGTTAAGACTTGCGATCCAAGTCAGCGTTTCATATTTTTATTCCTTGTGTCATTTAAACATTGAACCTGGCCCTGGCTGACCGCGGGACGTTTATGGCTTCATAGTTGTGTTCTTCTTCTCAACAGGAGTTGAAGGTTGACGTACTTACTTAAAGTCATCAACAGACGTGCATTTTCCATGTTTATTCAGAAATTCAGGAAAGTTGCATATGTTCGTCAATCTACTCGGGCCACTTTCCTTATCCAGTGTCACAATTTGAGAATTTAAATTCAAGTTGTTTAGAGCCGACACTATGTCTGGTGTTTTCTGGCTCTGACAGAATATCATCTTTGGCTCATCAATTTTGAAAATGTCTTGGAGTTCATCTGAAATTGCGTATTTTGCGTATTTAATAAACGCCGAAGTTACCGGTACAGATAATGGCTGTTTCTAGAAATTTATATATCGTAGGTAATAGTTAGTAGGTCAAATTAGTAGGATCTGAGGAAACCGCCCAGATAATATATATTCGTATAATACATACTTGCGCCAATTAAGTTACGAAGTTAATAGAATTACTTATTATAGGTATATAGCATATCTCGTATAGTAAAATTGCCCTACAAGAAATCTTTATGATTTGTCATTAGGTATTACTTGCATTTCAGACTATCTCATTTATATGGGTACTTACTCACGGTCAAAGTCATGTCAATAGGAGCTGTGATAACTCCTAGGTACAAAGCCGCATAGTATGGGATGCAAAGGTCTAAATAGTTTGGTGCCATCATTATGATAACGTCACCACGCTTCAGACCCATGTTTCTAAAGGCAGTTGCACAACGAATGCTTCTTTCAAGAACCGATCTATTCGTTTCAGATTCATTAGTGTTTCCGTCAATCTGTAAAATGTGAAAGTGATGACAATGATCTAATGACTAGGATATGGTGTGGCATCGCAGGTTCGCTCCCCACTGGGGCTAAATGGTTGGTCGCCCCGGTGAAGTTTTGAGGAGAGTCACTTCGGAGAACAATAGTTATTCAGTTACTGATACTGAACTAATACTGAATAAGCTTGCTTTAGCATACTCAAGCAATTTTTTGGCAAATTTCCAGGAAAATCTCTAATGGTTTCCTTAGCACCAACAAGCTGCATAACTATACAAGTAGGTAGGTATTTTTGTAATACTTGCCTGGGATACAAAATCCGGTGCATCTTTCAAACTCTGCAATATAACTTTCCCGAGATGAAACCTGTCGGAAGGTATCCCTGACTCAGCCACTATCCTCGACGTCAGCTCATTGACGAAGAAATGCACGGAGTCATTCAGTCGAGTTTTACCAGGGATCGATGCATGCATTTTTCTAAAATAAAAATTCAATATTCAATATAATTCCATCTCACTTACCTACCTAACTCACAGTATAAAATATTGTAGTGGATTCAGGAAGTATTGAAATATGGAAAATATGAAGGAATTTGTTTGACTTAGAAAAATGTGTTAAGTAAACAGTTGCTGGGGTGAAGGGAGCTCTTCTTCCTTCACACCGCAAGTGGTTTCCACTCGAACGGCAGAAGCATTGATCTACCAACTAGGGACAATGGGTAGAAATATCACTTTAGCTACGTCTGATTCGCTGGTCAAGGCGTCACGACTCACTAAGGTTGCACGCGACTCAGATGGGACAAGACAACTCTCATTCATAGCGCTATGGGTGGACCGTTAACCGCTCCTTTTACGTAGTACTTTCAGTTAAAGTGAGGAGAAAGACATAAATGTGAAAACATGCCTAATCTTCTTTATATGTAAAGACTAACCTTACCTAAAACCTTACGTTACGTACGGTACGATGCTCCTTTATCACCAATTTGGAGCCAAGGTGTGGGCTGAAAACCAGCGCTGACGCACTATATGTCAGCAACAGCTGAAGCCTAAACCTTTTGCCATAAGTTATGTTTGTGAATTGTCATTATGTAGTTTATTAAGAATGTTTACTTATATGTACATACCTATATACTTAATAGGCAATAAATATTCTTATATTCTATTTTAACTTACCTCAACTTTATTTGGCGTATCTGGACAAATTCTGGATTTGTACGGATAACAGCAGATCAATGGTAACACTTGCAGTACGATTTTACATCTTACTGCGCAGATAATAAGAACGGTCCAAAGTCCAAAGTGTTACACTTGATCTGATGTTAGCGTACAAGTCTTTTATAAGCACGAGCTTGTAAATATTAGATATTTACTGTATACCTAGATATTTGGCTTTTATTTGTCTAAACTAAGTAGAATATTTTGTAAATTATTATCTACAAGTATATATTGCCGCAGCTTACAACTGATTAGACTGTGTATAATTTACATTCATCCAAACAATTGATAAGGCAGATATCGTACAGTTCATTCATTACGGAACAATACAGAGTCTTGTCTTGGTGGCGATGATGAACAGGGCCTTTTTAAGGAATTTACGGTACCAGAGTGCCAAAACCTCTCATTAGCTTAATCAAAGTCATTGCAACCAAGAAAAAACAGTTTAGAGTTCAATGGACTAGTTGTGCCGGCGGGTCCGCTCGCGTGGTCTACATACGGGGTTTTTGTAGTAGTAAATGCCTATCGAGGTTTATAGCGGTCGGATTGCGCCCCCTAGGACTCTGCGCCCTCGGGTAAAGATGACCCTGATCATCACCAGGGCCGTCTTATCCGTCATTTATCCGTCTTTACGGAGGCTATCATCGCTAATAACTTTTCCTCTGATCTGATTAAAATCAAATAAGTATAAATGTTAGAAAGGTTGGGTAGGCACCTACGTACTACATAAGTAAGTAGTATGATCAGCTGAGAGTTTTATGCCACTTTTTCTGGTCAACGGCAGCGTTGGCTGGCCTTGGACGTTTTTATTAAAAATAAAATATATTTAAACAAAATTTCGATTTTGTACATTCTGTTTATTACTACTAAAGTCTAATTTAGATTAAACGTTATTCTCTTTTCATGAATCACAATTTCCTTCAGTTTCCTGCGGTTGAGCTTGGAGTTAGGTAGTGCCGGTAATTCGTTTAGGAACACCACGCCGCCTCTTAGTTGTTTTGTGTCTGTCAGCGAGCCTGTAAATAATAGTTTGTTATAAGTAATTATAATTCAAACCAGGGCTGGAAAAAACTAAAATCTACTATTTTTATTATTATAGGCCGATCAAGAAACGGCCGATGTCGACGATCTTACTCTGTTGGCTCGACAACCCAAAAATAACAGAATGCAACAACGAACCGTCCGTCGTCCTTTCCGATAGTCTCTTCATTGCACGCTCCTCTCCCAACCTCTCTATTTGACCACGTCACCGGAGTCAGGTTTCCTTACTTTCGATGTTTGGCTCAGCCATCATCTCCTCGACCTCGCCATTTTTAGACCTCCAGCAAATTAACTCACCCTCCTAATATAAATATACTCACTTTTAACCAAATCCTTGATCTCCTGCGCAGTGACATTAAACCCGGGCCGTCTCACGACGCACGCGACTATTAAGTCGCCACATTCGTCGTCCAGCACTGACGTCACTGCCACGTCCAACACGCCCGCGTGCTGGCGAATCACGTTCTCTATTTCTACTGGAGACACCTGAAATAACATCGAAAAAGAATTTCGTACATGTTCTATAGTTTTTCCGTTGTATGCAGAAGAGAGCTGATGTGAAATGATGATTGGTATTGCAATGGTCCAGTCCAACCTATCTCGCGAGCTCAGAGCCAAACTACAGGCGTACTGTGAGAATTCGCACATTGTTACAAGAATAGGTGTAGGTTTAAGAGCTGAGTTAGACAAGGTCAGATTGGCATCGAACCACGTTCCTGCTATAGCCCCAGAAGGGGACTCCGATGAATTACTACGGAATTGTTCAAACAAATGCTGTACATTTGGCGTATAACTGAATAAATTCTGAATTTGTACAAGTATTTTATAAGCATGAGCTTCTTAATATTAACTAAGTATCAGTAAATTATTTACCGATAGGTAAGTACCTAAGTTAATTTATTTAGCTAACAAGATTGTTTTGTAAATTACAAATATACATTACCGCAGCATTCAACTCATTAGACTGTATAATTTACACTCATCCAAACAATTGATAATGATAAGGCAACTTTCATACAATTCATATATTAAGGGGCAATCAATACCTTTAAAAATCTATATAAACAAATCTAATAAAAATGTTAGAAAGGCAGTACGTATGAAGAAGAGTTTGTAGACAGTTTTTAACTTCATAATTGGCAACTTTTTTCCCTTGCAAAGTACTTACCTAATTGTAAATTTAAAAAAAATTCCATGTGTAAAAATCACAACGTATAATACTAGATTGGATTCCGTTCACAACCTACTCCACGATATTTCAAAAATATGAACGGCGACATCTACGGAAAAACGTAAAATCTTTTGTAAAAGAGTATTCGACAACATCAGTCTGCAGTAAGTCATACACGTAAGCATAATCACCTCTATAGATGGCGGTAGTTGTATCTATATAGACAGAATTTGATTGCCGTTTTTTATTATTAAAAAATATCAGGACAAGATTTTTTTCTTGCACATTATACTACGCTATTCGAAACGAAAATCTATAATTTAAATGGAGATTTTTTTTGTTTCACCAGGGTTCGAACCAGTAACCTCACAATTCCTTAGCTCACTCTTTTCCTATAGAGCTACCGTGACTTGCTACACAATGGCGAGGTCCCTGGTTCAAATCTTGGCCGTGTCGAAAACTTTTCTCCATTAAATATTTAATTCAAGATAAATTGATCATACATACAAGAACCAGATTTTCCATGATGGACTTTCCGGTTATGTATGACAGAGCCTTAAAAATGGCCAGTTATTTAATTCTGCAACTCCGATGTCGCTTGACATCGTAAGCCAATGATTGATATCTTTTAGGCAGTGGATATACAGGGCGTAACGGAAAGGGTAAGCGGAAAGGAGAGTGTCCGTATCACTGAACCACTTTTTTAAATATTTAAAAAATAAAATAGTGTCTCATACAAATCGATCAGGCGATCGATACAAAATGTATGAAAACAATAAAATAAAATGGCGTTAGTCGAAAAGTTGTACAGTTACCAATACTGAGCACCTTCCATTCGGCTGCCCTTTTTGGTACAAGATGTAGGTACAAGCACACAGTTTTCTAGGAATTGGTGATTAGGTAATCATTATGCAGAGTCCGCCTAAGTACCATCCCCTTATTTATGCTGTCAAATAACAATTCGGTATTATCATTAGTGGCAATTCCAGAGTGTGGTACGCTAATATAATTTAGTCGTCACTAAGCGACTTCACGCTCACTCTTAAACGATATCGCATATGAACGACAGTGACAGTTGCGCTTTGGTTTAGGAGTAGATTTGGCGGCCACAATCTAATGTTTGTTATTAGGATTGGTCACTAATTAAACCACATGAAAAGAAACAAGTGTTTCTCTTAGAATAGAGCATACCACGGATGGCTGTTTCTAATCCTGCCTACCCATAATCAAATGCGTTTCTCCATTTATCTAGCTTAGTCTAGGACCGCTAACCTAGTATGCAAAAATCACAGGTCTCGCATGCTGGTTGTGTCGCCAGCCTATAATTTTCGGAATGATCAGCCGAGCTCTGCTCTTACTGCGGACCGGTTTTGGTCAAGTTCACGGCAGGTTGTGACCCACATGGAGAACTTTCTTTGGAACGTAATGTGTCAATGTGTCCCGCTGTGCACGTCTTGACAGGCTCGCGGATTGTAGTGTCACATTTTTTTATTGATACGACGACAATTGATGAGAAAATTCGGTCTACTAGGCGTTTCTTTTAAAAATGTCAACTGTCAAGCTTTTTTGAGCACAATAGATGGCGTTAGCTGTTGCTAACGTCAAATTCTTTCGATGTGTCAAAAAATGTATTTCGGCCAAAATGTCTTTGAATTGACAGTACAAGAATTAAGAATAAAAAAACAGCCAAATTAAGAATTCAGACAATAGTAAGAAATCGAAGCGAATTATTCATCGTTTTTGTTATTCTTTTATAGGAGTTGCGAGAGTAGTAGAAAATGATACTGATTATGATTATGCAATATGAAACCTGTAATAAGTCCCCAACAAAATGATAGGTATAGCTTAAATGGTCACGTAGTATACAGGTGGGGCAAAGCTCCATAGAAATGTGGCAATGTTTTTTGAAATTGGAATTCCTAACCAAAGAGGCCATTGAGATCAAAGTGGCCAGTACGACAAAATGCCAATTTCATATGTAAGGTACTTAATATTTAATTTGCTAGACGCAACAATTAGACGGACTATGATATAATCGTGTAATTAAATATAGATTATTTTAATTAATTTTTCTAGACTAGACTTTAATATACAAATGAGATGTTTAATTTTCCATAGATTGACTAAAAATGTAATTAAAATCTAGGTCAATTTTTATATATAAGTAATTTTGCTTTTTAATTAAACAACAGTTTTGGGTTAGATTTTTAAAATCGTTTTTTTATTTAAAAATTGTAATTTCGATATTTTTATGTAACTCTACTATTGTTGCGCTGTCGCCTGTACTATTGTAAGATCGAGTGATTGAAGGAAACTTTTCTAAAGAGAAAAGGCAAAGGCGCAACATTGAAATTAAGGTTGTAATGAGGACACTTTTTAATGCCGTAATGTCTTGCGAGTCCAAATACGTACGTATCGCGACATTATCATTACCGTTTGCCCAATAAGCACATGATAAGCGACATGCCACTTACATAAACAACAAGTATTTAGGAGTAAAAATAATATTATAAATTAATTAATTAACCATTTGATGGCAACAGGCATAAATAAAGCTGACGAAGGCGGAGATGACGTCACAGAAAGGGATATTATCGCGACACAATGTTGAAACATGATCGATATTGATAATTATGTAATTTTTAATTAAGTAAACGTCGAGTTTCTGCAAATAATTATTACGACTGTTTTTGATATCAAATATACTAAAGTCTGAAACCACAAGAGCTCATTGGCGCTGTGTTTAAGACATTAAACGTCCGTTATGAAGGCGCAGGTTCGATCCCCATTTTTTTAAAGGAAAGTTTCACTACATAAATCGAATGCTCCCAGAAACGGCGAAGGAAACAATATCGTAAGAAAACCTTCATAATAAGTTGTTCAATGTGCAAACTAGCATATTAAGCTTGAAAGAATGATTGCCACTAGTGTAGGTCAGAAATGGCAGAATATTGTATGGAATATTTTGCATGGTTCTGCTATAGATTTGAACTGCCCATTACTACGTCAGCTTGCTGAATGCTGATCCTATTAGCTTTTTCAACATGCAATCTAGGCCCTATTTCCGTGGCTTAGAGTGTCCATGTTACGCTTGACGTGCTATCGACTGTACCTAATTTTCTTGTCAATTTATTTGTTTATTAAAAAAATACCTACCTAACTTTCACGGCCAATTTCTCAAACTGTCAGTTGTTACAGTTCTAGGACACCTAAAACATCGATCTATTCACGATTTTTTGCCAGCATCGATCTGTTTGCAGGTTTGGCTTGGCAATAGACATGTATTAGAATTTAGATGGAGCGTAGAGAGGTGTGTGTCTCGGTATATCGAGGCCGCGCCGCGGGATGTTGGTTGTTTCGTGCCGATCTATGCAGTTTGATACTTACATTTTATTATAATTTTCAGAACCGCAAAATACGTTTATTGCCTAATAAATATCATAATCTTAATTGTATCTGAGTATTAAGGGTATCCAAATTCATGCATGCAACAAATATGATCGTCTAATTACCTTTTGTGATGTAAAACTGAATGAACTGATAGATCAAACCTGTTCATCATTGTGAAAATAAAGTAATCTGATCTAATAATGTGAAAATAACTATGCAATTATCACAGAACAGCTTAAAATGTTAGTAGGGGAGGGTAGTTTGTGTTTACAAAATAAGACACTTGATTTGGGCTGCGGTATATATACACGTATTGACGTGCAAAAATGTACTCTACGTGCTTACTTGTAATAAAGAAATTTGACTTTGACTTTGTAGCTATGTTGTTTAATTAAATGTAAGTAATACTATAGGAATAACTTAAATATGTAAATGTAATATTTGCATGTCAGAAATGCGTGAGTGTGCTGAACATAGTACCAATGTAACAACCCTGTAACCAGATTCAAGGCCAACAAAACATTTGATTTCAAATGCACTACGACATACGTACCAACCTAATAATTAATTTTTATTAATGAATAAAACAGTGCCAGTGGTTTATTTGTACCTTTTTGAGATGTCAGTATAAAATGTACTTTTGTACAATGATTCTTATTCATTACTGTTTAGGACTTTAGGTTATTTTACAACACCATTACTTCGTCAGAGGCAAACTGAGTTCCTAAGCGAAATAGTCGTGGAACAAAACGCCGAAACTCATGGAAATTATCTAAGAAAACATTTATCTAATGACTTCGTTGTAAAAGCCATAAAACAAGATAAAAGACATCTTAAATTCATGTCTAAACTATCAAGATTTGTTGGTTGACACCGCGAAGTAAAGGTGAGCTCGGCGCGGGCGCAGGCTAGTGACGTGTCTTCTCACTTCTCTTCCTCCAGTGAACCGAGAACCGCTGTCCGGAACAGACGTGCGTCTTACAACACTTAATTGACTATAAAACTCCAATTAAGCTATTTAGTGCTTTGAGCATAAAACTGTATAAAGTGCGACCTTTGTCTTCGTGCAGAAATATCAACAATTGTCATTAGAAAACGACCTTTTCGAACGAAAGCTCAAGAAAAGTTTGTTTTCGGTGGCAAGGACAGTGTTTTGAAAGTTTTTTATTGCAGCTGCAGTGTATTTGATAAAATTGTTTAATTCCGGATTGTTGCGTGTTACCGAACGGACTCAATAGGTAAGCGATTTAGTTTAATACTTTGTAGTGCGTTCTAATTGGAATTTATCAGGAGACGGCTCTGTGGTTCGTTTTTGTGGTTATGTGCAACTAATCGCGGGTATGACATTAAAGTACCGCCATTTTGGTTTTTGCAACAAAAAGCTAGCTTTTTTACGGTCTAGTCTTTAATATAGCGGCCATAAAAACTGTTGGAATGATGCGATGAAACTTTCACCAAATGACAACTTTTTAACGCCAGACTACAATATTATTTGCATACATTAATACGATTGAAAACTAGGACAATCAATAGCGGTTAATATATATGGAATCGTATTTAAATTTTTATTATGAAAAATTTTAATAATTCGCTTATTTTCGGATTAGGTAAATATTTAGATATGACCTAATTGTTTCAGATGCATATTTTTATGACTACGCACCTTGTATTTTTACACAACAGGTCAATTTACATACAGAAATCAAACTGATTAAATAAATACTTAATAGTACCTAACTGCATGCACGCTATATTCCGAAGAAATTTAAGTGTTTGTGTAGTTTTGTGCTCTTAGCAAGGATTCCTTGCAGAACTCGATGATTGCGTGGATCGTTGAATTTTCGGAGGGTTGTGCATAGGTTTAGGTTAGGTTATCTTCGTATATGTATTTATAAGAATTCAGACATTCTATTAACATCAGACCAGGCTGTATTAGCTAGCTAGCTACCTAGTTGGCTTTGCCTTTACCTCTGGGGAAGAATTTCACAAAAAAAATTATACTCATAGGCAAAGATTTAAATTCGTAGGTCCATTATCAAACCTAGGTACCATTTCGTCGTTGAGCTTGATTGACTTAATACATTCGTACATATTTTACCTTTAAGAGTTAGCCTTCTACCTTAACCTTTACTTAATGAGAATATAAAGTAATATTCAAGCAACATATTTACATAAGTTATTTTTAAGTGTGAACACATCCGTTATTATGTTTGAGCATAAAAATAAAAGATATCGGTAAAAATTAAGAGGGGAGGATAAAAGGGGAACGAAGTACATTTGCCCGCAAGTACGGTCAGAAAATGTTCTTATAATGTAAGCAATGTTCGGCGAAATATGTACGGACAACAGCAACTTGCGGTACGATTTTAAATCTTACGACGCAGATAATAAGAACGGTCCAAAGCGTTACACTTGATCTGCTGTTACCTGTACCTGGATCGACCGCTGCTGTATTTATTAGTAACTAAGAAGTTATAGGCTTGGAATCCTGAAAAATGCAATGTAGTAGGTTTCCATTCCAGTAGTAACTTCTTATATCAATTTTATCTTTTTTCGAAAACTTTTTTATTTACTAATCTTACGTCAATTTGGAAAAAAAATTATGTGACGTCATTGACGGATCCATCAATCCTATATACTGTAGGTATCTACTCAGCGCAAGTACATTCCAGAAGTTTTTAATAGCACATTGTTTCAAAACAATCGCGGCGCGACGGTGTACATACATACCTACAGATCATAACAAGCAAATTGTCCACTTGTTTGTCTGTTTATTTGTTTACACAGATGTACAATGTGGTGATTTGTAATAAACAAACAAAATATACTAACAATATTGAAGAAGAGTTAATGTTTCTCTCAGTTGAACGGTTATTCATTCATACAAAAGACATCAACGAGTCACCATTATGTAGTAATTTTAGGTAAAACTAAAAAGGAGATTTAAAGTTTTTGTATAAATATTTCGGTAAGTGTAGCTGATTTTTAAAATAATATAAAACAATCATTTACTAATGTAATCTATCTATAAGCCTAAGAGCGGAGAGATGCAGCCTTTCATACAAAAGACATCAACGAGTTACCTTTGTTTAGTTACTTTAAAAATGAAACTTAAAATGACGATTTGAAGTTTTTGTACAAATATAACTGTAAGCTGAACTACAGTTTATATTGCAAATTGAATGCATTGCAGATATTTCAACCGACCTGTTGTACGGTCTAACACAGAGAAAAGTGTACAACAGAGTTTTTAAGATTGAGATTTTCTCAAGAACTACTTGAGCTATTGCAAAAAATCTTTCACTGTTTGATAACTAAGTATTGTAAAAGAATGATTAAAATCGGTCCAGTAGTTCTTGAGAAAATCTCAACCTTATTGAGGCCCCCTGTATACTTATCTGTATTCGGGTGTACCATCTGTTGATTGAAACCTTGATATAAATTAATAAATGAAAGACAAAAAATAAATTAAGAATGATGCATAGCTGATAGTGTTACAATTGATGTTCTACCTATATTATATTAATTACACAAAAGTTTTCCATCGCGTAAAGCCGCGGGCATCCACTATTAATCTCCAATGAAATAATTTAAAGTTTTTGTGCAAGCATAACCACCAATTTGGTGCTACAACTAAAATTACGACCTGTATGGCGTGTGAAAGAAAGTCGGAGGCTTGAGTGGGCGAATGTATTTACCTATTCATGGCCACTTTCGAGAGTGCCTGCATTCTACCGGTGTTTTGGTGTTGAGTTGAGATCCTGTGAGATAGACTTGTTTGAGTTATTCCGAATCAGGCTAAACGGAACTCGCGTCTTACGCCCGTATGAATAAATCACTCTTAGCTCAAAAGTCAATCTTGAGAAAAACCTCAAGACGGCGTTCCTATTAATAAACGTAACTTAGGTGCGCGTTTAGGAATCGGGGTATCACGTGAGTAACGCCGTATTAATAAACAAAACTCAGTTCTCAAGAGAACTGTCAAACTCACACTTGAGAACGTATTTGCTGATTGCAGGCGAACCGCGACTTGAGAAAAACATCACGTGATACGTCCTCAAGATTGGTTTATTAATAAATGACATACTTGAGATAGTGATCACGTCTTGAAAGCATATCAGCTGTATTTTACTGATTCGTGTTTTCTAATTTTACTTAAATAATTACATATTTTCTTTGTTTCAAAAGAAAGATAAGTACAACGTGTTTAGTTTAAAGAAAAAGCGTAAACCAGATCTTAGGTTCTCGAAAACGTAGCGATATTATATTAACTGTATCGATGTTTCTTACAAAGTAAAGTATAGATTTTCCATATAATTATGAGCACGTTCCATCGTAAGATAAATTAGCTATTAGGGTACATAAAATAAAGAAATAAACTGCAGTTAATGCCCGAGACACCTATAAGCGTTGTAAATGCCTAATGGCCACTAAAAGAACATAATGATGATTTATTTTAAATGACTGTCAAATCATAATTTGCACATTATTTGATCGTAAGCACGGAACTAAACTATATACACTCGGCAGCACATCTATGGTTCACTTCAAGTACGATTTCAAGTCTTATGACGTTGACAATACGAATGGTTTAATTACCGTTTCACTTACACTTTACTTACTCTTACATAAATCCACAATATTCATTAAACGTAAACAAGTTACACTTATACCAAGTCACGACAGGAAAAGAGTCATTTAATGGCACCTTGAATGTAATGTCGCATACCTTTATATTATATCAGAAGAAATATGTCATTAGAGGGACGAAGAGGCGCAGAATATAAAGTGTACAGGGTGTATAAGGCTTTGTATGCGCGTATTTTCAGTTTTTCTACGAAGGCTACGGCACTAACTACTAAAATTAAACGTTTGCAATAAAATATATTACAATCTTGGGGCGTCTATTTAGAGACAGATGAATACCGATTGGACAAACTTCGATCGATAGAAAAAAATCGCAAACATATCCCACCCCTTCCATGGCTTTTAAAATGTAAATTATATCTAAACCGAAATAGTTATTTATACAAAATATATATCAAAATGTAGGGTAGTATATATAAGAGAGCATGTTTTAAAAAAATCTGATTTTTGTTGGCGTATTTTTATTTCCTTGCCAAAATTCATCCAAAAATAATACAAATATGGAGTGTGCCGTGCTCTTCACTCCGTCGCTGCGGAACATGTTCAGTCTCGCGCTTGAGTTTGACATCTGGTAGCCCCTTAATAAAGACATAGACTTAATATACATAGTTTAGTTACTTTACTGTATATATTCGGCTCCTAACGTTGTTTAACTTGTATGATCATATAAAACGCGTACTGGACTACGAGCCCCTCTTTGATTTGATAATTTACTCGAACTAATAATAGTTATGCAATTGTGTTATCATTATTTTAAAAGATGTACTGTTGACATTTTTTTTGCCACTTTTTCTCCTCAGCGTTTGCACCTTTTCCTTGCAAAGTGGTGTAAATGTAAATTCAAAAAATATGTTGACGTGCAAAAATGTACACAACGTGCTTAATGCAATAAAGAGATTTGACTTTGACTTTAAATTGACAGTTACATTGTATGTAAAGAAATTGCATAGGTCAGAGGAATTTACAAATGATTTAAAAGTAAACTTGTTAAGTACAAGAAATAACTTACCTAATTTTTAATTACTACGATTTAGTAAAAATCTTTATACCTTTAAAACCATGTTACGCACCGGAAAGCCATTGTTTAAGTAACACCTCACCTCGAATGCAATGGGTCACATCAAATGGAGTGAACAGCTAACAACATCTGACACTTTGACACCAGTTACCACACTTCCCTGATCGACGATTAGAAGCAGTGAGTTCACTTATAGTTTACTATGAGATGGCCCCATTAGAGGTATATTGAGTTATATAGCATTTTATTTGATTTATGTAAGATCAGCTGTTCCGCCCACAGATTCAGATTCGTATCATTTATTGAAAGTATATTCAATATATTTTAGGCTTTATTCCACCTTGGTCATAGTAGACTTAGGTCACACCTGCGAATGCTTCCACTACGTCACACCAAGCACGACAACAGTTTTTTTAAAATTTACATTTACACCACTTTGCAAGGGAAAGATACCATGCGTTCAAGAGAAAAAGTAGGAACGTTCCAAAGCAAATCTTTAAAAAAATGCAATTGTTATTATTTTCGCTTCGCTGGACTTAAAATAAACTTTATTATTTAACCTTCTACTCCACTACATAATCGACGCTTATGCATTTAATCGTTCGAGCATTATTGAAGTCCAAATCCGAACAATCATACATAATTTCTATACAGTATTAGTGAGATAAAGTTTAGAGTCACTCTCTGTCGATCTCACAAAGCATAATTCGTGAAGATAATTCCTTAATCTTTTACACATCTTATTATTTATTATCTACCTTCACTTTATTTACGAAAGAGGTATTTTATTACGGTGTATTGTGTAGTGGACTGCGGTAACCTATCGTTTTATCACAATTCCGTCAATCATTTCTCTAATTATTATCTAATCACATCACACTCCCATTACATTTGATATAGAAATGTTACATAACGCGCCTCTACATATAGATAGATATAGATCTCACTTTCTCATTGATTGGGCACGTTAACAAAATCATTAATTACAAGCGTGAGCCCGCGGCTCTGCCTACGTGTTCCAATCCTCATCGTTACTTTACGAATGTTTTATATAGGTAATTTTTACTTGGATCCATAATATTTTCCAAGTTATCTATTTCCCTACAATATGTTAACTCTTCTTTATAAAAAAAAATATTCACTATATAGAAATGTATCACAGCATGGTATTGTATTGGATAGATTTACTCAAATTTATTTATTATTAGGTAAATAAGTTTCTTAGAGAGCTTGGTGCTAATATGATAGCAATATTAATATTGTAGTAAGCACGTTTACGAGAAACAACAAAAATATCCGTTCAACGAATTGAACACAAGTATACAGACACAATGTTGCCTTTTATGGATGATGTCGAGAGATCGATCACGGCATTCGAAAGTCACTGATACATCTCTAACTACAATATATATTGATGTGTTGATTACCTACTTGTTAAGTTATGCAACTTGTAAGCTATAAGGTTTTTGAACAAGGCATGTGTTGTTTTTATTATTGTAGCCAAATCTAGCAGATGGAAGTCCATCGTCTCTGCTTACCCTACGGGAATCAGGCGTTTATAAAAAAATAAAATAGCCAAATCTACAATCAAATTTTCAAAAAATAAACTACTGTTTTTTTGTCATAAAAATATCATAATGGAATACCCTCCATATTTCAGTCCGGTAATCAAGACACGAATCTAACGATACCTCTAGGTACAGTCAACAGTAACCGCAAATAATAAGAACTGTCAAAAGTAAAAAGTGTTACCATTGATCTGCTGTCGACTGTACATACATCATTTATCAAGCCTGCAAAGTAATGGATTTACCTTTTATGATCTTCAAAATGCAAACGGTGAAAAACTACTTGTCGACACAAGAGATGTCACCCAGTCTCGCTCCACAAATCCAAGAAATAAGAAGATTGCTGTGATTCTAAGATGTAGGTCTCGCTAGTAATACCTGATGCTAGTGGGTAAACTAGGATGGAACTAACTCTGAGTATTTAGCAGCTAAATAAAACCACACTCAGCGATAATTTTCGCTCATTAATTCGCGTAGAATATGACTAAGGAACAAATCCTTAAGAATACAATATTACCAAGGAACAAATCCTTAAGAATTGTTTTCAAAACTAACTGTCTTATTACAACTGTATTTTCCCAAAAACCCTAGTTACCGGTAATCTGCCAGTTACGGTTTTTTGTGGAAAATGTTATATATGTTTACTTAAATCAAAACATGTTTTTGAACAACTTGTTCTTTGAAAGTAATAAGATAAATTATTCGTCGTTAAAAAAATAATTGTTGAGTTTTTAATTTTGAAAATAACTTGGTGGTGCTTAGACTTATATCATTATCCAGGTTCTAGTGATGAGTTTTTCTCGATTTTCGAAAAAACTTACAACAAAAAAATACATTATGTTTGTTCTTTCTTATTGAATTTGATCAAGCGATCAAGTCTTAATAAATTGGATATTTTCTAGAGATACTCAGATCAAATCTACAAAATAGGCTAATAACACTAGACTCTTGTACTTATTTTCTCGATATTCTCCCATCTCGAAGCACAGAAAAATTTGTTTTTATCGATAAAATGTAAATTTTTCTATAACAACTCTGAAGCTCTAGTTCAGCTCGTTCACCGACCTAGACTTGTTAGAGATACCTAGTTTTTGCAACTTCACGGTTAGTTTAAAGATGAATAGGTTCAAGGTCCATTTAGTTTGCAGATTGTCATCTTTTTACGATAGTAACAAAACAGTTCAGTTCAACAAGTAACACAGGTTTATCAACCTGGTTTGGCAGACAGTGTTTGTGTCTCTTTTTGTTAGTTCTCTTTTTGTATTTCTTGACATGATGACAGTTTTTAAAGACTGCTCAAATCCTAGCCTCTTAGATCCTCCGGCCGCCATGGCAGCGGATTTTTAATAACCAGTATAATAAAAATTGTACTACGCAACTAAAGAAGGTAGCAGAATTTTGCGCAACCAAAGATGAAACGCAAGCAATTACCAAAGAAGATAATTATATTCATGATACAAGAACATTTCATGAATTCGAGTAGAATGTCATTCTTGGCAACAGTTTGCATAGCAACCTGTTTGCGAAGCGACCTGGTTGCGAGACTCAGTTGCCAAGGCAGTCGGAGGGATGGAGCCATGCCGAAAACCTATTTGCCGCCTGAACAACTAAACAACAGGTTTGCCTAAAAGTATTCTGTGGATTTAGTTGCTGAGCACTCCACAGCACGTGAAAAAGATGCCATTATTTTTGCAGTGTCGCTATCAATTGCGACGTCATTACTATTCGCCTGGCTGAACGACCCAAAGTAGATATTGGCTTTCCACATCGAAGAGCACACCTCAGCTGCTCTCAGTCTTGCGTTGTATGTAGCCGTTTGGGCAACTCTCTCGTTGGTCCTGGAGTGATATTCTGCAAACCCAAACATCCTTACAACCATGCCTTCATCTTTGCAAAAAAAATACAATCACTCATTGATACAGTAACTCACGGATTGTCATTATTGTAACGTTGAACTCAAGGTTATAAGGATGTTTGATAGAGAATAGAACTCCTGTAGTACCTTGTCGCCCTAGCTAGAGCGTCTGGTACCTAGGACGCCGGACGACATACGTTAGGCGACGTCGTCCTAATTAAAAATTAGGCAGTACCGTATTTACGTATAGACAAATTGGGCCATGGCCCAGGGCGGCCGAATTCTAGGAGCGGCCCAGATGGAGACTCAATACAAGGGAGATATCAACGCTCGGCAAAAAAACAACGTATTACCGCCCCTTTTTACTCAAATAATATGTATTGTGTTGCACCCAAGCGAGCGTGCGTGTATTAATTACTAAAAACTTACCGCATTAAAAAAAAATATTTCTGTAATTAATGGAAATAATGTAAAGAAAAACTATCTGCCGGCCGGTGGGGGCGGTCAGATTTAAGTGGCCCGGGGCGGCTCTGAACCTAAATACGCCACTGGTTGTAGGTACCTCACCAGGTTTATTGTCACATATACATTAATACGCTACCAGACAGGTGTAGTATATTTTACATTATGAGACAGAACGTTTACAATTTCGTAATTAAATGAAAGCTGTGTTAAGAATGATAACTTTATACCACTTACGCACGTTTTTTGTTATGTAACATTGCGTTGTCTGACCTTTTCAACAGCTGGTTATGGATCGCATTTTCTCCTTAAATTGATGATTTCGTTCTATCTTTAACTTCATCTGATCAAGGCGTTGATTACGAACATTGCTTGTTGCCAACCAAAAGAAACATTTCACTTTTACACTTACCGTTAATCAGTTATATCCTATCGGCTATGTTTGCCTGGAAGACATCACTACGAGCGATAAGACCGCCTTTGATTAGAATGTGTCTTTGATTAGTTCCGTGAGGTGTTCTTTGTGTAATAAAGTGTTACACGAAGAATGTTAGCTGCGAACTTCGTGATTGGTGGGTTTTTTCGCAGTTTATAAGCCAGACATATGTCTAGGTAATCTTACTACTAATGTAAGTAGGTATTTAATAATCAAGGAAAATTAATATCTGATACCTGCAAGCAAATTCAACGTAATACCTAACTCTGTTCTAAAAGACCGGAAATAGTTATGAATTAGGTTTCAAACATATTTACTTAATTAAATATTTATATAACATGATTAAAATTTGTTTTAAATGTTTACAATACCTACTCAATTAAATTGTAAATTAATACAATAACGAGATAATTAACTAAATCTATTTTTAAATATATACGAGTCATAAATTCGGTTACTAGTTTAACCTACATTCATAAATTAGAATATTTTTTGTTGTGTTTACTTACGAATTGTATTTATATCAACAACAAAAACTTATGCAACTAAGATGCTGCTATGAGGCTTGTCTTTGCAATTTTTATTGCGACCGACGTCGCGGCTAATAGCAGTACTAAAATACCACTATTGGCAAACTTCGTAGCCACGTTGTTTACGTACTCGATAGCGAACAAACGTACAGCAACAGCACCCTTTGTTTGTTGCTCAGGAGAAATACATAATGTATACCACCCGTCCGGGGAAACGGGTGATTATGTTGGACTCGCACCAACTAAAACTCCTGGGGTGCTCCGCCTCCGCCACCACGGACAGGACCACGGGTACATCTTTCGAAAACTACTGCGGCCCTGTCGGCGGGTGCCCTTTCGGACCCGACTCCGGGGAGCCTCATGCCTCCCCCTTCTTCGCTTAAGGCGCTCCGGAACACATGGAGCGCATTCCAGGTCTGGACCACTTCATTCGGACGGCGGATCCAGCAACAGCACCCTAGGCATAAGTTTCCAACGTACCTAAGGTCCCTCGATAGCTATGCAAGCGACTGGATTGGTCGGATTTGGGTTGCACCTCTAGTGGCCAGCGGCGGACCTGAAGTCCCACCAACCTCATACGTCTCAGTAAAGGTATTTACGTAGTCGCTATCGATACTTACGTTGGCACCACAGGATGTGGTTTTGATCAACGAGCAGCGACTCAGGGGTGATAATATATATGATACTGATGCAAAAAATTATAAAAGAAAAAGTCCACAAATAACAAAATTCGTTGTTGACTGCATTTGTCACCAGACAGCGTGATCGGACGTATTTTGTACCGCACAATGACAGCGCCCATGTGCTGCCAAGAGAACAGAGATTTTTTAATAGTATGGGCCTTCCATGAAAATAGTGTTTATCCTAATAAAGATTGTGTACTTTGATGTGATGTGATAGTTTTTTTAATAAAAAATAATAATTTGTAAGATATTATTTTTTTAAGATTGGCGGCGCTAGTTGGCTCATGGAAGGCCCTTATGTTCAAAATATTAAAAGCGCAATTTTAGGAACTAAGATTATTTAGACTTGTTAGTCTAAATCCCCAACTAAGGAGGGTTCTCCTAAGTTGGGGGTCGCCTATCAAATATACTTCCTGTATCTGACAGTGAAATAATTCTTGCAATAGGTCGAGTAGTTTTTGAGATAATCTCAACCTTAAAAACACCTGAAGGTACACTTTTCTCTGTGTTAGACTGTACAGGTGATGCGTACTTGTCACAGTTTTCGCCGCACGACTCCGGATGCGCACGCGCCGATTGAATACAGAGTGGTTGCGAGTTAGACCACATATCCGGAATGACACCGGGACTTTTACCCACCTCGGATATTTATCTGGGTTTATAATAAACTTCAACTCAATTTACATATAAATATTTGGTTAGCCACATGCGTTTTGAATTTAAATTAATAGTAGTTATTTTCTTTTATTTAATTCAATCCGTAGATTTTTTTTATCTTTCTTTGAAATTATAGACTTGTTCATAAACGTGATTTAAAGTTACGCCACAGTTCCTTTCTATCTTAACCTTTTTTAACGAAGTGTGAAAGGTATAGCAACACGATTTAAGGGAAGTATGGTTTAACTAGGTTTATGAGTAACAGCACCGGAGTTCGCAAAAATTTATTTTTCATCTAATTAAAATAAATAATTATTATGAGGAAGCCTACTTATGTTTGAGAAGACTACTACTATAGGTATATAGATAGAGAGTTATTATATATAGATACATCTACATACATATCATAAATAATATTCAACAATATCATTTGGTACAGAGTATACATTTTAATTTTACGACAACATGTCTGCCACATAGTATGTACTACACACAGTATGTAATGTACAGAAGTATGCGGAGAAAAGTGTACAGGAGAGTTTTTAAGGATGAGATTTTATCAAAAAGTATTTTACCTAGGGCAACAATTCTTTCACTGTTAGATAGATAAAAGTAAAGCAATGTAACTGTAAAAAAAATATTAAAATCGGTCCAGTATTTTTTGAGAAAATCACCTTATTGCGTCGACCTGTATACTTATCTCTGTCTTCGACTGTACCTACATTCAAAGTAGGATTTAAGCAATGTAGAGTTAGTTACAAATGACAGTTTTATCGTTAAAAGCGAAATCTTTTACAACCTTTACTTACACTTTAGGCATGAAGAGTAAAGTTTTATTTTACTTTGGGTTACAAGATGGACCGAGCTGTGAGACAAGAGTATAAATAAAATAAAGAACATAAGAAATAAATTTAAGTAAGCTGCATTTATAATCCATGGCTCGCATGGGAGTCCTATGGCTGTGTCTATATTTAGAAGGACCGTGACCGAGCAGTCACCCCGGTGGCAATGCGAATTGCTTTATCGCCAATGCTTATTTGTTTGACCATCTATGAGAACAATGTCATTTTTCTTATCTGAACTTTCGCCATCGCCATCTCTTGATATTTCATTGATATACAACATCATTTTTTTACATTTTAGATTTATCAAGGTTATACTAAACATATACTTAAATTGAGTTACTTAGTCGGGTGGTGCACTTGTCCTCACCAGGTAGGGATAAGTGGAATTTGATTCCACCTATCTCTACCATCGGGATAGCTACACTCTGAAAGTCTGTATTTCCACCTATCGCAACTAAGACACGTATAGGTACGGACAACAGCAATGGTAACACTTGCAGTACTGCAAGATTTTAAATCTTACGACGCAGATAATAAGAACGGTCAAAAGTCCAAAGTATTACACTTGATCTGCTGTTAGCTGTACATTTGAAAAGAAAATGTTTTTGTGTAAAAGCGTTAGTGACATTTTTGGCCACAAACAATACTGAACAAAACAATGTTTTAAAGTTATTACTAATATAACTGAGAATCGGAAAATAAAAAGGTGAAGTTCCAAAATCGTTGACAATCCATGATGAAAAATGAAAATGTTGTTATTTACATCTTAAGTAAAATGTAAATAAAATTTCTGAATTTTGCTTTCTTGTCTTTTATTTTTCTTCTCGTTGAAACTGATAAAAAAGTAAGACTCTATTAAAAGACTTAAATAATTGATCCTTAAAGTTAATGAACGACTTAAAAAGAATCGAAAGAGAAAGTACGTATTTATACGAGTAATTGTGCACTTATGGCCAACTGTTAGCTGTAATCTTGAAAATACCTTTAAATTCCAAATTATGGCGTTTCATTCGTTTACATTCTTGCAGTATTTCGGAAATATGCTTCGTAAATTATAATAAAAGAGAACTTACCTATACTGGGTGTAACGTAGACTATACCATAAGTACACGAAACAGGGCTAACTAATGTCTCATACAAAATTAACGAAATCGTAAAATCTCCCTTTTGATTTACCTACCATGGGCGTAAATTACGTCGCATTTAAAAAAGCATGTTTACTATTAGTGTAAGGTCTATCTAACACAGTGAAAGGTGTATATAATAGGAGTTTTTAAGGTTGAGATTGTCTGAAAAATTACTTGACTGATTTTTGAAATTATTTACGTGTGTACTTTGAACTATTCACTATAAAATAATCAAGTAATTTTTGAAGAAAAAATAAACCTTATTGATGCCATATACCCTACTTTTCTCAGTTTTCAACTGTACATACACTAATTGTGAACGGACGTAATTAAAATTATGCTTTTTAACAGCCGTCCATAACATTTCTTCAATTTCTATTCACCTACAGGTTGGATTTGTAATTTGCAACAAAACTGGGCCTATAACCCTACCCTGATGTACGCAATAAAATAAACGATGCCGACTCCCGCGGTCCGGAGTCATCTCTGTGGTGAAAGCAGTCGTACGCCTTTTACAGATTCGTGTAAGAGCGCCTTGGGCGATACCACTGCGGTTGAATAAACTCGCGATGGACACTCCAATCGGCAACTGGTTACTCTATTTTCTACATGTACAAATATAATAGTAGCTAGTGTTGTTTAGAAATACACTTGCTCTCGTATCAAAACCTACATTTTTCGAATTAAACAGATTTATGAAAAGTTGCTAAATATTGCATATTATTATGCTAAAGATTTGTTTTAAATCAAAATAATCCTTTACGTTAAAGGAAGCTTGACCTGTTTAGTATCATAAGGAACACATGTCTAGATCTAAGATTGTTTTTCGTGTATTTTTCAACCTGTCTCTGCCCAATGTTGGACGTAATCCTATCCCAATAATCTTTAGATTTAATAATCTTAAGCTAGATGACATGTTATAGATTTGATACAAGTAGCAAAAATATGAATTATTTCATAATTTGCAATATTCTTCTTTTGCAGATATCGTCCGCGAAACCTTCACAATCTTATTCGGTAAGTTATGCATACATATATAATTTTAAAATAAATTAAAATTACTTTATATTTACGTATCTCATAACATTATCGTCGCGGGTCGTAAGATATCCTATAAATGATGCAAGAAGCTCTATCATTATTAAAAATAATTACTCTGTCAGTTTGTCCGTTGCCTTATCACGGTGATTGTACAAACAAGTCTTACCTGTCGACTTTTGTAACTCCTCAACTAAGGTCATTACGCTGTCATCAGCAATTTGTGGGGATATTAATAAAATTGCAATTATGAAATCTAGCGTAGATGCAAATTAAAAATCTCTCGCATGAACCGTTTAACCTATCCACCTGCGCAAGCACAGTCTTAAAGATATCTTAGAGAAGGCTCATGCCGATAGACGGGCTTTTAATCGTATTGTTTTTTATAGATATATTATTCTTATAGTATATGCGATACTGCCGTGGTCGCTAAATCTAAATAAAACTGTCACGTTCACTTCATAACATAAAGAGCGGGACGTTTCGGGCTTCCCCGGAATCGACACCCAGGCCTATGATTCGTAGATTTCATAGTATTTGCCGAAACATACAGACCGAAACTTAGTGAATAAAAAAATTTCACGTCTCTCTTAGAAAAAAGAAAATGTCACAATTCAAACATTAGCAAAAAATTCCCACAATAATAATTTATTATGTCATACTATTCTGTACAAACGTAGTTCGAAATACGTGTGAAAAATAAACATTCGAGAAAGCTGACTCGAGCAATCCATACCGTGGTTGTACCACCGTGAACATATTTGACTGGTCGTCTAGTTTAACTGTACCTACATTGCGTATTTAGAAGTTAGTTATCAAACTAAGTAATATAGTAGATCGTCAATGTACGATGTACAATGATAACTATCAAACGATAACCAATGATATTTTCTTTTCTTTTTTGTTATGGTGTGGAATATTGACATTATAAATGCGAAATACTTGTTCAGAAATACAAATAAAAGGAGCATAGCGTAACTTTCCATTTCATAGATAATTAGCTATTATTTGGGCGTATATTTTTGACACATGTCAAATGCCTTTTATGATGCCTCTGAATAATGCTTTAGAGAATTCAAATGCTTACACTCTCACTCAATCAGTTGTGTTTTTCTTTTATTGTATGTTTACTAAAAAGTTGGTTGATTGAAAAATATTGTTGAGTTGCTATTGCTAGCGATTCAACTCGTATAATATCCGCCTCAGTTTATGCAAGTTTCAACTCGTTTTGAGGTTATTACACGTTTATTACCTTTTTTTAATTTCCCACATTACTCCTAAACTTATATAAGCCAATGGGCTCTACCGAAAATAGTGGCTACACTTACAATCCCATCCCATTTTACTAAAATGTTTAGCGGTAATCAAATTATTCTTACTTAATTAAATATTCTATTTAATTCGTACTTTATTCAGCTCTTTCTAATATAATTTAGCAATGAGAGGGACTCGGTATGATATAAAACTTAATTGATAATGTGAAGTTAACAGCGAGCACGACTCTACCTTGGCACATTTGTTAAGGTTGTTCACAGATTAAAAAACCTTTAGCAACCATGAGAAGTGTCAGTAAAAAAACGTAAATAAATAAAACCAATTTATTTGTGCATGTGAATGTTTTGCGAACTTATTACTCGTATATGGTATTTAAATCGACATTGGAATCGATGTTCACAAGTAGCGCCGCCCTGGAACTGCAAATGTAACTTTGCACTACGTTTTCATTGAATGTGAACTTGTTTTCAATGATAATAATCACTGCAGATTGTGCGGTTAACACCATTTAAAATCGATTTGTGTTTATTATTTTTCTTGATGATATATTTAAAAAGGCGTGACAAGCCTCTAAATATATAATTTCAGCATCGAAGAAAAGAAATGCTAGTTAAATATACTCAGGTTTTCTTTTTGAGCTATCTTCTTCACGTTTCTCTTCTCAGCGAAGGTTGGACAACATCATGTCAATCTTCGCCCTCTGGCCGGCTGCCCGGAACAAGGAGTCGGTGCTGCAGCCGAACCAATCACGCAAGTTCTTTAGCCAAGAGTGTCTCCTGTTTCGAACACTCCTTTTCCTATAGATATAGCCATATTCCTATAAAATAAGTCAAAATGGTCAATTTTCATTAATGCGAATACATGTGGTTACCAGAAAATATTTCAGCAGTCTTAAAACGACATTTTATTTATAAAAGATTAAAACAATACGACGAGTTTTAATATTTTTTCCCAATCGTTAATACTTAGTCGTAAATAAAATAAAATGCCTAATTTAAGGCTTGCTTGTCCATTGATAATAGAATTTACTGAAATGATAACTTATTTGCAGTTCTCGAACTACATTAAACTGTAATTTCCTGAAAACGGCATGACCGCATTCTCCATGTTTACCTTCTTATCTCTGAGATCATGTTAGCCTTCTAACTGCAATTATAACTAAGAACAGTGCAAAGATGAGATACTCCTAAGTCTTATTAAAACAAAGTGTACATAGAGAATACTTATTTTTCAGCTGTTTTTCATACAATAGCATTGAGAACTGTCCCCAATTTGTTATCGTACCACTAGTTGAAACCTGGTCAATATTAGTACAGTTCCAAAACAAATAAGAGTGACTACACATGGGGCTATTACAGACCACACCGGGGAGTGCTCGGAGCGGAACACCCCAGGAAGTTTATTCGGTATTCCGCCCCTTCAGGGCGGCGAGCCCGACATAATCAACACGCTCCCCCGGGCGTGGTGGTACACAAAAACGTGTTTTACCTGGGACAAAAAAGGGATTGACTATGTAGTAGTAAGTAAATTGTTATTTAAGGTGCAAAGCTAGGCCCCGTTCTGTATACAAAACTATATTATGTCGGCATAAACTCACGTAGAACATGTTATTTTTTTTTTTCAATAAAAATCCCACTATTCACAAGCAAGTACAGCTACAATATTTACGTACTCGCTAGCGAGCTTACTATAGCAACTCATGGTAGTGGCACTGTAGTACCTATATACTTATCCATAAAAATGATGTAAATTTTTGCAGTAAATCTCCAATGACGTGTAAACGTGGCCTTACCCTGCGCACGGCACTAATTGCCAGCTATTAACTAAAGCTATTTGTAGATTAGCGGATTCTGCATCTTTACGGCAAACGCGGTCGTAAGTGGCAATTTATTTCCACTAAGGACATACAAAATCATCGTTTGTGGTCATTAACCATTTCGTGATCCTGACAGCGTCGCTCCATACAAAGTTTTATCGCCACGCATATTGAAACCCGATGGGTATTTTCTCGTATTAGAATCAACCTCCGATATGTACAGACGTTTTACTTCTTGGACATGCCGTTTAGGAATTCTCCTGATTATGATTAAAATTTTGGAGAGTAATATGAAAATATCCTGGTTTTCTTGCGCTTCCTAAGATAGAGACCATTGATTTCTATCTGCTGCGACTTTGGCACATGCACATCGTCCACATTCATCATAATTTGCACACATACCCACATACTTTTTTTAAATATCACTAATTGTAGACCAGCGTAACATGCCTACATCAAGCCTGCTTACTACATGTTCTTTCTGACTACCACTACGTGGATTGAAAGTATTATTAAAAGCCAGATAATTTTTCGGGTCGAAACGCGACGGGTTGGAATCGCGATCGGGTCGAATCGTTATTGACGCAAAGATTTGACAAAATGCAAGGAAGATTGTATGTGATATTCGTAAGTACACTTGATGCTACTATCTCTTTTTTGTCAAGTCCAATTTCGTCATTCACCTCCAGTTGTAAGTAGTTTACACTTCGTTAGACTATCTACTGTAGATGTTTTACTAAAAAAATGGCATTTACGTCACTAGCTTGCTTTACCTTATTAACTTTTTACCGAACCACGCTAGCACAGAGCGCAGTGAATTCATCTTTCAATAGACTCACAAAAAATAGTTCAGTGTCTAAACTTCCGCTACTCCGCTGTTGTGTGGTCTAAAGACCCGAAGTGGATTCCTGTGTCTGCACTAGGGCATGAAACCTTCGTCATCGAATCGAGATAGAGCTCAATGCAAGCTATACAATTTGTACGATAATAACAGTGGTCAGTGCCACCAAACCTGTTTATATTTTTAGGTACGGACAACAGCAGCTGAATGGTACGAATTCAACTTTTATGACGCAGATAATAAGAACGGGCCAAAGTGTTACACTTGATCTGCTGTTAGCTGTACCTAATACCATTTTTTTTTCAAAGTCTATAAGAAATCAAAAATATATATTGAATTATCTTTTTGAGTTTGACTGGTTTTTTTTTTAAATTTCAATACAAATACATTTCTTCATATATTTTTTCTAATCCTGTGATGTTGTTATAATGTAGGGCTGGAATCAAAGCGAATATTCATTTGAGTCCATATAATTATTATCCCCGATGATATTTTGTAGGAGACCTAACTACTCAGTACTTGTTGTGTGTTAGTAGAATACTAGATATGTCGGTAAATCAATAAACAGGAAATACAAGCGGAACAATTGTGAGGAAGAGCTTAGTCAGATCATTATTATTCATCATGAAGAAAGGGAAAGCAAAGAAAAAATGCTATAATTATGGATGCTTGCATGTAGTTCAACGGCTGTTTTATTTGCATACTGTGGTATATTCACCTTGTCTATGTTTTGTTGTTAACTTAACAGTATAGTTTAATCACTCTTTTTAATTTATCCGTCAGAAATTATAGGGAGATTGAGCCAATCATACGAATTGATGGTTTACACCTAGTTCTATTGCTTTATTTATATAGGGAAAGATTCGCTTAGTCATTTATTACATTATTGTTTTATATAATTTTTTCATATTTATTTCAAAAATATAATAAAAAACTGATTCTTCGACTGTTTTTGTTATAAAAATCTTTCCAATACGCAATTTTTTTCACACTCGGCTAGATTCACTTTTACTATTAACATGCACGCGATGCGGTGAAACGATCGATTTGTCTGCGCGTCCGCTCGTATGTATTATGTATGTTTGTCCATTCAAAGTACACTTTCTTAACTGAAATGCAAAATACGATGTGTTCTTGACCCTTGCATGCAAGTACCTACATCCTGTTATTTCATTCGTTGATTATTTTACACTTACAGATAGGCAAGTACTTGCTATAAAATCGATTTTCTCTAAAAAAAAATAATGAACCGATTGCGACACAGTCTTATGACTGAGCAATACTGTACTTTTAAAACATGTCGAATTTACTGAGCTTTGATTTTTTCCCTTAGGCAATTTAAATTTATGCAACTTATTCAAATATTTTGTAACTCATTTGTTTGTTGTGTGGTAAATCTATCTTCGTTTATATATATTTATGTGCAATCATTATTAGATAAGAGGAACGCATTGGGTTCTAACAATAACCTGTTTTTAAATCTCAAATCTTAACATTCCAGCAAGCGTGTAATTTCAAACTCGTTTGGTTCCCAATATTATTGGACAGTCGGATACAGATGTGAATTACCCAAATAATAAATAAAATCCTGCGCCCGCTCCGTTTGCGTTTAAAGTCTTTGTTGGGGAAATAGATTGAAAATTGAGAACGTATACTGCCTCTGTACTCCTTCCTTAGGGTACCCTTCAGGATCTCAACGACTGACGTTTTGTGTAGACGATTTACACGGGTTTTGGCCGATTTTAGTTGGTTTTTAGGCTATGAAAGACAGGGATACAAAACAAGTATCAGCTAATATTATATAATCTTGACTAATATGAAAAGGATCTTCTATGGCAGGCATTTTTTTTTACCTAGCATCCAGCCAGATTCTGTGATTGGCTTAGCTTTTATTCGCAAATGAAATCGCATTCTTTTGAAAATAATTGCAAATACGAGAGCTATAAAGTCTTAAAAAATATTATTATTATTGGTATATTTAAATTTTCTTATGATGGTATATAATTTCGCGGGAATTAAAAAAAATGTCGGCACGAAGGGAAACTTGGCATATAGCAAGCGATATGAACGGAAACTGCTCCTAATAAATTATGTCGTCGCCTGTACTTTTGGGTCATCTTTTTTTCGTAACAGGTAGGTGTGTCTGGCACGTTAATGGTGCAGGTTCGAATCTTGATCGCGTGCCTCTATGTTTCGGCGCACGTACAGTGGACCAAGCAAGACCCAATGGATCTGTGAATTGCAACTTTATTGATAAGGGAATTAAGATCGCAGATTCCTGTAATGAGTTTGGTATGGAAATTGTTGTCTGTATGTAAGCAGTGGCTCCGTTCAATTCAAGGCTATTAGGTACAGAATGAAATTATTCATGCAATATTAAACTTACAGAAATGTACCTGAGAATTGCCTACTGTGACCAAGTCAATATGAAATATTTTAGACTAAATAATTATACCTAACTTCCCCATATTACTTATTGGTAGATATCTAAATGTTGGATAAGTAACCTGCTATTCGGGACGGACTATGTACTCATAACGTTCAGTTACCTGAGTTTGTTCGGAATTATCTTTGACCATTTTTTTGCAATAGCCTGCTATGTCCTGTTGCTGGACAAAGACCTTGTGGGTTAACAAATCTGAATGGGGCCCAAGTAATGTGAAAAGACCACGTGATTCGTGCACACAAGGCGTGGGACAAATACGGGGTAAGCGTTCATGAAGTGTTTGTTAATTGAATTTATATTTCCGTTTAATTAAAGAAAAAGATTCAATACTCTGTAATAGTACAGTCGACGACAGAGATATACAGGGGACCTCAATAAGGTTGAGATTTTCTCAAAAACTACTGGACCGAATTTGATAATTCTTTTACAGCAACTTTTATCTATCAAACAGTGAAATAAGTTTTTTAATAGGTCAAGTAGTTTTTGAGAAAATCTCAACCTTAAAAACTCTCCTTTACACCTTTCTCTGTGTTCCACCGTACCACGGGATATCAAATTCCCTATGACCCTATGGTGTCGAAGCCGTGTCACGGGAAATGCGATTTTACCAATAGCACTAACGGGTATAGTGTCACGGTCAAGAAAACTCCCTGTCACTACTGGTTAAGCCATAGACAAACCCTGATTGGAAAGAACAGAGAAAGACCAGACTGTACTGACTTTCCCTATAAATGTAAATAAAATCTAAGCCCTGATACTTTAAATAATTTAGATAAGTAAATATGTCCAGGCTGGACTAGCCCGTGTTATCTGTTAGCTGCGTACGCGCAGACCAGGCTTAGCTGTTAGCGTTATCTGGCGCAAAGCGCAGAACCCGGTAACGTTATCTAAGAGGTGGTTGACCGCAGATAAGCTGCATTACCATACAACATGTAAGGTGCTGTGGAATACGACAACACTTCAATCTACACATAACCATTCCAATGTAGGCCGTAATACATACGTACCTATAAAGGGCGGATTGGTGGATTACACATGCCTTAGATTTTGTTTTGTTGTTCTCAGGTATATCAAGTCTAACATATAGACAGGTGTACAGGAGAGTTTTAAGGGTCGAGATTATCTCAAAAACTACTTATATTGCAAGAATTCTTTCACTGTTAGATAAATAAAAGTAAAAACTATGTAACTGTAAAGGAATTATTAAATTCGGTCCAGTAGTTTTTGAGAGAATTTCATCCTTATTGAAGCCCCCTATACCTTCGACGTTTTTAAGACATTTGGCAAATGTACATAGATTTGCCATGGAAACCTCCCATGAGCAACACTTATTAGTAAATGGCAGTCCTAGGGTTCAAACTCGGACCTCTGTACGTAAATCTACTAGTTTAACCACAGCGCCACCGAGCTGTCTATTGAATACCGAGTACCAACATCTAATCAAAAATTTAAAACAAGCCCATAAAAACGTAATTATCATTTGCGAAACCGCGTTCGGCCGGTCTCGACACTTCATTGAGAGGGCAATAAAGGCAGTTTCAAATAATCACAGCCAGTACAACCATTTTTATTATGCGCCCACGCCACTATTAGAGCAATGTTGTGAAATTCACACAAACTGCACAGCTCGCGTGTAGCGATAGCACAGAAGTTAATTAAAACATTATGTATATTTGACGACAAGACAGGATCCACCTTGTGCTGCCGTCGAAAATACGCTGGAAGAAATCTTGTGCCAATTATAATCATTCCATTATTTAAAAAATTGAACACCATTGAGTATGTAGTTAGGTCTCGTTTTCGTTGTACATATAAATTATATAGAAATTAATGTATTAATATTGTAGATCCTGGTAGTTACAGTCTATGAATAAAGAAAAGTGACTGTAATCCCGTAATTTATTTATTTATTAAATAAATTATACGCTATTTACGATCTCCTAGCGTAGGCAGTATTGATTCTGTCAGCCTTCTATGCAAGAGGTTCTGCCCCCCTATTACCGTTCTCAAAACGGTGAAATCATACCATGTCATAGCGCGCCGAACAGAGACGCCGCTATACCAACGTAATAGAACTGTCCCTGTCACGCCCGCTATGACATGGTATGATTTGATCGTTTTGAGAACCGTAATAGCCCCACTAAGTTCGATTCCCAATCGAGAAGGTGCTTATAAAACCACTTGTATAACCAGGTCCTTTGTGATCATTTCTTTGTGTCTCTCTGGACCCAATAATACAAGGTAATTTGGGCCATGTTTGTTGATGTCTTATTTACTAGATTAACTAACTTTGTTTTGGTTGCTGACCGTACTTTAACTCTAACCAACCAACAAATTGTTGCACACGCGCCGATTGCTCACGCGAGAGCGTAGGCATCATGCTCACAACTGGTCCAAGGTTCGATGCTCCGGCACGCACAAATATCTCCAGCAACATTCCACATCAGTGCGGCATATTACGAGTAGCCATTCATATCGTAATTGGAGTTGATTGTAACGACCAAAGCACGGTGCGAAATAAATAAATAATTCATGTTAATTTTTTAATGATTTTTTACATGATACAATCGAGAGGTTCGTAGTCCAGTTGCGAGTACACGTTGAAAACGATCGTACAGTTAAGCAATGCTGGGCGAGGTCAGTACCTGGATGGGTGACCGCTAGTGACACTTTCATCTGAGCCCCTCCGTGTCTCGGAAAGCACGTCAAGCAGTTGGTCCCGGTTGCTGTCGTTAGGCCACGTCAGAGGACTACTGGCGGTCTGAATAAGTCTAACAAATAGGTTTGGTCACTAAACCACACGAAAAACTCGAATCGTACCGAACAAAACGTCCAAGAAAAGTAGAAAGAGTCCAATTGAAAAGAGAAAAAAAATACTAGTCGGTTAACTGTAAAATTGACATTTACTAAAGTTGTAGCCTCGAATTGTGGAACATACATAGGGGAAGATAAATTAAACAAACCTCTTGCTCTGACCTGACTGAATCCCTTATTAGAAAAATATTTGTGCAAATGTTCACGAGAAATATTATTTGCATAAGCTAGTAACTAACGTTATAGCAACTACCTGTTTTATTTTATGATACATAATATAATGGTTACGGGATTACTGTAGTAATCCATTTATCAGCAGCCTATAAACTGAACGCGTCAAGTGTTACCGTTACCTAGGCCTGTCCTATACGGCAGGGCCGGATTTAGAGGAGGGTAGGCGGGCTACTGCCCTGGGGCCTGCACAAGAGAGGGGCTTAAACTATGGAGATAAAAAATATCCAAATTTCGCAACACAATATTTGCACAAACATAATAATATTGTTCTTGAATATTAAAAACAATACATCCATATTTGTTTACTTGAACCTGTAAAACATCGATATGTATATCAGAAAGCCGTGATTGCAAGTTTCCATTAACTGTAATTTTTTTATTTGATCGAGCATCTCGGTGGCAATAAATATTTTTCGGATGATTCGCCACCTAAGTCTACTTTTCCGAAGGCTTGTTGAACATTTTTCCGTTTATTCGGAAAATAATTAGGGGCCTCCTTCGTTGCCCCAGCGCCTCCAAATCCGGCCTGTCCTGGACCGGTCCCAGCGATCTAACTTAGATTTATTCATAGGAAGTGCTCGCTTGGACCTTGAATGAGATAAAGGCCTTAACTTAAAGCACTAACGACGGAGAGGTGCTCCATATAAATTGCTATCGTAACTCACGTTGGAACCTGATCTATATTAGTAATCAAAAAGTACTGTACATTGTATATAGAACATTAATTATAGTTTCCGCAATAAACCAGAGACAATACTTAGGTGTAGAGAGTACATGCACTTACATCACCGTTGGTTGAAAATCACAAGTGGGCGGGACAGTTTAGGTCCTATTTCCTATTTGAATTCCATACAATCATCATTAAGCGGCTACACTGCCAACTAACATGGCATTTCTAGCCTATATTATTGCTCTTTGACATTTACCGATGAGACCACGCCATTCCCTATTCCTCCACAGTAATTAAGTGTAGTTCTTCCTTCAGTGCGATCAAAACCATTATAGCAAGGTAAGTTAGCTCAGCTGTCATCGACCGCGCCCGTTACTCTATGGCGAGGTGTCGGCATAGAGTGGCTTCTTAACTTTTGTAGACAGGACAGAGTTTTTCACCTACAGTAGTCAATATATGCAAGTATGACCAAAAAAAAAATTACACACAATTTTTTATTTTGGTCATGCTTTTATATTTGAAGAACAATTTCCAGGCATTGCAGGCCAGACTTACTTTCACTGTAGATAAATAAATATGTTTGTCTTTTAAAGGGTCAAGATCTTGAATTAATTGATTGTTTGTTTACCTATATACCTACTTATTTGGACAAAGTGGAATATTTGATTGATGAAGCCGTACCATATTATCGTCCACTGAGCTCATTAAAATCGTAGAACAGGAACTTTGAGAATCGATGTACTATTTTCTGCTTCTTACTTTTTTTTAAATGAAAGCTGCTGAAAGTTTTTTTCAACTTTTTATCCTCAGCGGTGCTGGCACGTTTTCTTTGCAAAGTGGTGTAAAAAAATGTTGACTGGCAAAAAACACTATGCAGTAGATGAATTGAAATAAAGGATATCTATCTGTATCTAACGACAAATCGCATCTGAGTAGGTCCTTATTATTTGATATCACAGTGTTGGTACAAGCCCAAAGGTCACTGCGACCTCAAAGGTCTATTGTGGCCGCGCACCGAGTTCTTATATCTCGCTCCCAAAGCCAACGTCCTTCAGGAATCGTATGATGCACTTGGGTGAGAGAGTTTTAATATCCTCGGGTGGCATTATGTGTCCACCTAAGTGAGTGAGTAGGTCCTTACTCTTTGCCCAATTAGATCGGTCGAGGCGGTCAGAGTCATGAATAGCAGACGTGATTCGATTCCAAAAGTTTTTGCGTCCATTAACGCAACAACACGATCGCGTTACGGAATGTTTTCGGCTATTCGCTATGCTGGGAAACGTCTATTCAAATATTATACGTGTCTTAACCTATTGCGGGCGAATTAAGGGTTAATAGGCGGCTGTTTCGGCCATTTATGTGGTATTTAGAAATGTCACCAGAATGTATCAATATACGATTGTGACAAAGTGGAATCGTGTCGAATTGAATATTGTAGAAACTATGTGTCAAATGTCACGCCCAATAGTACGGACAACAGCAGATCAATGGTAACACTTGCAGTACGGTTTTAACTCTTACGACGCAGATAATAAGAACGGTCCAAAGTCCAAAGTATTACACTTGTTCTGCTGTTAGCTGTACAAGAATTTGAAATTACCAACTCAGTTGGATCGTCTGTTTGTCATAAAAAGCTAAAAATCTTGTCATGTAGGTATTGAAACTTCCATATGAATTCTGAGCTCGTAACTTATTATTATTTATTATTAACTTACATTTTTTGAACATTGATTACAATGTCCTTGTAATCAATGTTCAATTCAATTCAAAAACTCATTCATTTCAGGAATTTCATGTCAAAAGACTTGGACCATCTTAACAATTTTCCTACCAAATTATACTTATAAAGTTTATAAATGTTTTCGCATCTAAAACTTTCTATAGGATCACGGAAAATATATGATTTTATTATTAATAATAATTTCATAGAAATGTGAAATACCTCTTATTGGGTAACCCAGAAAAATCTCGATAACGCAAGAATTCGGAAATAACAATCTATGACGATAAGAATTCCGATTGGGATATTTATTTTTGAAATGTCAACATAAGTGATATGAGCAGATTCTTTTCTTATCATTATTGATTCAATATTGCATGCCAGCTTTATCTATAACATTTACCCAACTATTTACTTTTTATCTCTCCCTATGCATACTATGTTTAAATATTTCACAGTGTTGTAAGAAATCTATCAATCAATCATTCAAGGTGAAATTATCTGCTACCTTGTGATTGCAAATCAACCTGTCTGTGTATGAGTTATTTTTGTCGACAAGATTTTAAGTTGTATTCTGGTATTAGCATTGATGTGTATCGTTTTCATAATTTTTCTTCAATAAATTTCGCTAATACACTATCTGCAATGAATTTAGGAAAGTCCTATAATGTTACCTCTGTTGCCTCTTCTTTGTTGGAATTGTAAATAATCACATTTTTGGTATGTTTTTCTCTTTTACGTCATATTGACTACTTTTTACCCTAATGCCCCAGAAGGTTTTTCGGGTGTATGTTTGTATGTCCATTCCTTCCTGCCATCTTGTCGCCTAAACGGCTTGATGGATTTTGATGTATGAGGTATCATTAGATTCGTCTTGATTTCGGGAGTTTTATTGGGTATAAAAATTAATCAAAAGGGGAAAGTTTTTTTGCAGTCGTGTTTTTTGTTTTGTGAAATATTTTCTGCTTGTTTCAACATTTTTTTCTATCCTTTGGTTTACACAAGTTTTCTGATTCTCTATAGGTACCTAACGTAAATAACCTACCAGTGAGACGTAATTTAGAAATTTTCAAGTGATTTACATTTCCATTGAAATATTATGACAAAAAAAATCCCGCTAGTTCCATTATCATGGAACTATTGTGACTAAATTACCGACAGGGGTCCAGTACAGGTATTTCCACAACACCTATTCGAACTTTCGTACAATTATTACAGAAACCCAAATTTTATTTTGGATTTCTCAAAAGACATAGACCAGTTAAGTTCCTTTCCATTTAAAGCACCTATTCAAGGTTACAAGTTAATCTTTATTTCTATTATGTTATAGTCTATGACAACTTATTTAGTCGGTGTCGATGCAAATTCCTTTTTCGAGTCAGGTATGCCACGAGTGGGCGGATGAATGATTGATTAAACAATTAAAATTCAATCGAACATCCGCAGACAAATTGTTGATTGATTGAAAGACGTTCCTATTATGCTTACATCCAGCCTCCATCAACGTGATTCATTACATTAGGAATCTCTGTAAGCACACATAGCGCTTGTCAAACTTATCTTATCTTGTGAGCAAAATGACTACCTAATGTGTTCGTCAACTTTACCTAGTTACATGGCTAATGTCATGGGTATTCTTGGTAGCATATTACGTGCTTGTATTACGGTACCTTTTAATTACTTCACAACAACACTTAGGGCTCGTAGTCGAGTTGCGAGTAAACGTTGAAATCGATCGTAGAAGTTAAGCAACGTTGGGCGTGGTCTGTACCTGGACGGATCGCTAGTGACATTTTTATCTGACGCCATTCTTGCTTCGGAAAGTACATTAAGCAGTTGGTCCCGTTGTTGTCGTTCAGCAGCAGTCGTTAGGCCACGTCAGAGGACGGGCGGCCTTAATAACTCTGACAAGTGGTATGGTCACTAAACCACACTAGAAGAAGAACACCTTGAACACATAGCACTAGCACTTGATGGTAATTAAGTGCAAATGTGGTCCATAGACAATTGCGGACTCAGTAATCACTAATCACGTAGACATCTTAAAAACTTCAAGACCTATATAAAAGGTATTCACTTCAGGTATTTCGGAAGACACCGACGTTAGCAGGGCGTTGTACCCTGGTAGCTGGAATGGAGTTGAATTAACTATGCTTAATGACTAATGTAAATCGCATTAGCAAGTGTTATTTTGCCTAAATATAAATAAAGAATGGTTTGTGGCAAATTATAAAAGGCGACACCACAGTTTTGGATTGCTTTGGTTATCCAAGGCACTCAAAGCACAGCTATACTAGGCTACTTTTCCAAAAATAACTACTCGAAGGTATGTCTGTCCGTTCATTCTTACGTCAAGTTATTAGACCGATATCGAGGTCATAGTTAATGTTGAAAACGTGATAAAAATTCTATCCAGTTGTCTGTTAAGGCGCTGACCGTTATAATAACACGCAGGCTGAACTGCTGATACCTTAACGGTATTGGTGTTAAGATGTTGAATGCGGTATGCAATAATTAGGAACCTGTTATTCGTTGCAGCACTAGCATAGCTGGCGATAGAATAATTATTAACTTGACAATTGGCTAATATTAGCGGCTTGTGTATTAAGAGATCTTATACCATGTCTGAGTTCCTTAACAAATCCGGCTAAGGCATGAGAGAGGCCACGGGCGATAGTTAATCTAATTTACAGCTATTTGTGTCACCATCAACCTGTCCACTGCTAGACCAGGCCTCTCCCAAGGTGCGCCACTCAACCCGGTACTTGTGAAAGCATCCCACCCTACGTTTGCCTGTCCATGGTCTCCACTCCAGAATCTATCTACCATGTCGGCTGTCGTTTCTCGAACGATGTCGTGAACATTTCTATTTGTTGCAAATAGAAAACCATTTACTGCTATATTTAAATATGCACCTATCCTTTATGAGAATCCTTGTCCTATTTGAAAATCTATATTTAGGTACTTGGTAAGGAAGAATTTAAGAATGTAGGTACAGTTATATTAAGAACTCGTGATTACTTCCCTTCATCTTAGTATAAATTCCTTGAGTGTCAAGTCAATCAAATCATCATTGTATGCAAGGATGAAATAAGATTTATTATATTCTTAATCGATGTTATTCATGCAGTTATATTAGTTTCTTTTATTAAAGAATTACTATGAGATTTTCTCTCACGTTCCGAGATATTGAGGTCAGAACCGAAACAAACGCACAAACATATGCAAATTGCGCATATGACGGAGTGCGATAGGTATTCGTGCCGACGACAAGGACGTCGACATAGGTTCTGTAGCTGAATGGATTGACAGGCATCTGCACATTACTTGAATTTACACCTTTAGCAATCTCTTGTTATTGTTCTTCATACGGCGATTGGTCTTGACATTCGCTTTAAGAGTTTCAAGATAGAAGATTTGGGTTTTATTTCTACCACAGTGTTGTTCCTTTTCTTTTCATCTTTCCCTCTATCCAGTGTCGGTTCTCCTGATTATTTTGTCTGATATTGCTTGATCTTTGGGTATCGGTTTAGTTAGAATTGTTATGTCTCCTGATGCGTCCAGAACGCCAGAAACTCAATAGATTTACGGCTAACATAGGACCACGTAACCATCTACCTCCAGTTTTATTTACCCAGGAGGGTAATTTTTTTTGAGTGAATGTAATATGTGTACCTACATATGTCGGTGTCTTATTTTGTAAACAAAAACTACCCTACCCTACTAACATTTTAAGCTATTCTGTGAATATTACATAGTTATTTCCACATTATTAGATCTGATTACTTTATTTTAACAATGATGAACAGGTTCGATCAATCAGTTCCTTCAGTGTTACATCACAGCAAGTAATTAGACGATTATTTTTGTTTACAAAATAAGACACTTGATTTGGGCTGCGGTATAGGTACATCCACAATAGGTAGGTACAGTTGAAGACAGAGATAAGTATACAGGGGGTCTCAATAAGGTTGAGATTTTCTCAAAAACTACTGGACCGATTTTAATAATTATTTTACATTTACATAGTTTTAACTTTTATCTATCAAACAGTGAAATAATTTTTGCAATAGGTCAAGTAGATTTTGAGAAAAACTCGACCTTAAAAACTCTCCTGTACACCTTTCTCTGTGTTCCACCGTACATCCACAATAGGTAGGTAGGTACTTATTTAACACAAGGTGATTTGAAGATGACTAGACCACAGTTTTACTTTACGTAACACACAGTTTCAGCATAATGTTTAGATGTTTTAGCGCAGGCACGTGAAATAGGCTCTCTTACTTAGAGATAAGTCGTTAAACGGTTTTATTACAGAGGTTTTCTCGAGATATCAAGTGGGAAATAAATCTTTTGTCCTTTGGTTTCCAGTTTAGAATCTGTTCCTGTTTCCGTACGTGTAACTAAATGTACCATTTCATATTTGCAGTGCGTAGTATTTTGTGTGACATACCTAACTTATAATATGTATTAATTTTGTATTGTTAACAGCACACAAACAATAAACCAAACAAACCGACAGTTTTTTGACCCAAGACATTTTATTTTATTTATTTTATTTTATTTTATTCGGAAAACAAACAGCTACAATGACAAAATAAATAATTAAATAATATCTATAAGCCAATTATAATGTCTTGTCAATTATAATGACATGTCTTGATCGAGATAAATCTAATGCTACATAATACCTACACATTTATTAAATAGATATTCATTGAGAAAAAGTTTAAGCTGCAAAGAAACTCCACATGCACTCGAAAAACCTTACTATCCTCACTTCGACAGTCGGTCAAAAATATATACTTTTACTTCTCCAAATTAAACAGTAGATACAATCCACGACAGTGACAAAAGGAAGCTAACTAATAAAGTCTAAGCACTAGTATCAATAGACTTTAGTGCATTGAAGTAGCTAAGTTGTTGGTCTGTAGGCTAGGCCAGTGGTGGCCAGAGGCTAGTAAACACGGCATTGTTTCGAGCGGGCTGGCATGCCCTCCACCACACTCAAGGTGAAGTGGTTGACTGACCGGTCGCATTCCATTTGAGTCACTGATTATTTTCGTTTTTATACGTGTCCCGGACTGCTAGATGAAAGCCTTCTAGTGGATATATTCGGCTAGCATTGTATATCTTTCCCAAAGAAATTTATTTTCTTACGCAGAACAGTTGTAAACCAAACCTTTTGACCTAAGAGTCCAAGTAAAATTTCTGCTTAGATAGGATAATCATTAGAAATATAAAATTTTAATTATTAAATATTTTGTCATAATAATTATAGTTACCTATAGGTACTTACCTAAAGTCATTTTATTCAGTAAGACTGATTGGTGGACGGTAACATAGAAACCTGATCGACATTGGTAATAGGTTCCGTAAAAAGAATCCATAAAAAGTTGTTTATTGATTAAAAGGTTACAGGCATGTTACAGGGCTTGAAATCTTTTTTTCTTTTCTTCTGAGTGATGGAACTTCTAAGTTGTTCAGTATTTTTCTCTTTTTTGAGGAGACTGTTTTTTTTATCTTAACTTTACTGGAAGTTTACTTTTCATTATCATCGGTAAGGTTTCATTCAACGTGTATTAAGCTAACCTTTCTCAAAACCTGGTTCAGTGAAACGGTGGTCACACCAGTTCGTTGCAAAGCGTCGGTTTTCTACGTTTCGAGACAACTTGACCTCTGGGCGAAAGCGCAAGGTCGGGGTAAATAATGATAAGTGCGGCGGTGGAATTTGTGAGCCGGTGGGAACGGCTTCAACAGATGTCAAGCCTGGTTAAGGGGGGACCTCTCCAACCTTAACATCTATTGCTTGTAGCGATAAACGCTATTTAAAGTTAGGCAGTGGTTTAAGCCATTGTTTATGGATTTTAGCTGGACCACTGGACTTTTACAAACACTGAACCACTTTGTATGGCGACAAAGTGGTTCAGTGTTTGAAAAAAATTAAAACACCTTTTAGGCATTTTTATTGCTAAGGCTCTATACGTATGTAAGTATAAGTAGGTATAAGTCCGCTCTGTGCGAAAGTTGGAACGTATAGGTACCTACACAATGAAAGATATTATAAATTAATTAACAATAAATCTAATCATAATCTACTTCGTCGACCAAAAATAGAAGAAAATATGGTATAATTACGAAGATCAAGGCAATGCATCCTGAAAAATCATATACCTAATTATCATCGGAGGTTAAAACATTTCTAGTCACAAAGATATAGGCACATATATTGTGATATTGATAGGTATATTATATTAGGTAGAGTGGTTCTAGTATAGCTAAATTTGCAACAGCCATCATCTTGCCGAAACCATAGCAACCTGTGTAAAGGTAACCTCATAGACCCAACGGAGCGATTGAATTAAAAACCCAAAGCGACCCGATCACGACATTCGATATTGCATCGATTACGCAACCGCCTTCATCGATTTTCCGGAAGAATCGATTCGTGGTAATTGGCGATACGGACTGGATACCGTAAGTCGGCCAAGTGCTTGACAAATCGGACGTTGTTGTTTGTTCCTTATGGGCTCGGCTACCGTGTTTGATGGGAAATTGTCCGAACAGTTTGCATTGTTGTTTGTTTAGTTCATCTCTAACAATATTTTGCATTTAAGAGCACATGTCCACTCTCATTTCTTACACACAATTGTTTCGGGCACACATACGTACATAATCTAACAACTAAAAATGTAAAGTCTTTATTGTCTTACGTGCAATCTGTGGGTCAACTACACCAAAAAGTCATACAATGCCCTGCGTGTACAATACAACAATGCGTTCAGGGTGCTGATGGGGCTGTCGCGATGCTGCAGCGCATCAGGGATGTTTGCGGAAGCCGGCGTAGACGGATTCCATGCCATCATACGCAAAAGAGTCGCGTCCCTGATGCGACGGGTTCGTGGCAGCCCTAACAGCAACCTGAAGTGCATTGCGGATACCATGGACAGTCCGATTCTGAGACACTGGGTGCACTTATATGTCCCGGGGTCTCAGAGTCGGACCTAAGTCGCATGTTATGGCGCGTAATACACCTCATGTAAACACTAACATAGTTTTAAGTATTACTAACACTTATATGGTCTCTGTGACTGCAATAAATCGTTTGAATTTGAATTTATTCTCCAGATCCAGAGTTCCATTAATCTAAGAGCGCAGTAGGTAAACCTATTTCAATATTTTTCAATTATGAAAGTATTATATTTTTCGGGTTACGAAATTGAATTAGATAGGTATATGTTGCAATATAGAAAATTCCTTATCTGCTTCCATATTTTAATTTGTATATTTTTTTGTTACAGATCGAAAAATCTAAAAACCTCAATCATCAAAGGTGAGAATATATTTAACAATATTTAGCTACCTAAACCGAAACCCAAATCAAGTGTTTTATTTTGTAAACAAAAACTACCCTACCCTACTAACATTTTAAGCTGTTCTGAGATTATTGCATAGTTATTTTCACATTATTAGATCGGATCACTTTATTTTCACGATGATGAACAGGTTCGATCAATTAGTTCCTCCAGCCAGTGTTAAATCACAACAGGTAAATAAGTAAATTGCACGTCATCATTCTTTTAAATGTACGCCTCTCAGCAAGGTGCTATCGATCGTAGAAAAAGCTTCTTTGCTTTCAATATAATTTTCCATTAACAGCCTCGCTTTCGCTGTCAATATCCCCGGTTAGCAACCAGCAATAAACAACCTGCTACTCGACTAATGAAGCGAGAGGAAAGCTGACCGAGCTTTAGGGACATTCCCATTTCTACCATTTCAACATACCTAAACGGAAACGAACTTCTTCACTCGTACCGATATAAATGACTTTTCGGCGGTGGTAGGCGGTGGTTTACGTGATTGTTGAAGGATTTTAGCTGGACTTTACTAATTAAAATCTTTCAGTAGCAGTATTTAACTTAGGTAGGTCCCTACTTACAATTCAGAGACTAAATAGAGATACCTACGTCACTATTTCTCTGAGTATCTACCTACCTTTCATTTTGTAGAAAAGTCTCGTAAATATAATCATCAAATTCTAATAATTAATTTATATTCAAACTTCTAAATGTTAGGAAATAAAGAAGCTCATGGATATTTAGATGGTCAGGATTTATTTTCAACGTACAGCACACACGATCGATGTAACAACGATCTGTCAAACCTATTTTTCTTCTACCATAGATCATAATATGTAGTATGCAGGTTTATACTCCAACACTAAATAGTCGTTCTTTTTTTAATTCTAGACTATTATTCTCTTAAATCTGGAAATAATGTTTATTTTATTTCCAATAAACAAAAGAAGAATGAAGCAGATATTCTAGGATATTGGGCCATAAAAATGCAGGCACAGAGACTGAGAAATAGGAATAAACCACTTGTTCTCGTGACGTGACACTGGCTTCGTTCACCGGAAGTTATGTCACTTACATACAAAGCGCTCGTACGCTGGATATTGAATAAGAATTTTATATAACGCATAATGTTACAGTTTATTGTATTGTATCTGTAAAATTACAGATGACAATCGTCTCATGGTTAGTTGTTTTCTTACACCTTTTATAATATTGTATTGTCTAACGTACTTATTTATTTAGAGACCCTTCCATAGATTTTTTAATACACCTGCCTCAGCTTTCTCCGCATGTCCAAAAATCACTTAGTGGAAAATGCCGCAGGGCTTTAAATGACAATGCCAGATTCTGCCCCACCATCAACCGCAAGTTGTACAAGATAACGAAAAAAGTATATGTTATATCTCCGTTTTTTATTAAAATTATTGGTTTAAAATGAAGTTTTGTACAAATTGCGATTCGAAAAAAACAGCTTATTTAAGAATCCAGAAAATAGTAAGAAATCGAAGCGATTTATTCATTGTTTTTGTTATTCTTCTATAGGAGTTGCGAGAGTAGTAGAATATGATACTGATTATGATTATGCAATATGAAACCTGTAATAAGTCCCCAGCAAAATGATAGGTACAGCTTAAAAGGTCACGTAGTTTTGTAGGTGGGGCAAAGCTCCATTGAAATGTGGCATTGTCTTTTAAAATAAGTAATTTAAAACACCCTCCTTTCGTCTTTCAGCACACAGGCCTATCCTATAAAAAAGGTATGTACCTATGCAACCATACAAATTGTTTTGTCTACTTCTAATATTATAAGGAAGGTAAAAAAATATCGTAATCTTCGGAACTCAACATCACTCAACTAAACATAAATCGATGGAAAGTTCCTACAGAAAAATTCAATCTCGCATCTGTATTACCAGCAAATTCTATGCAAAAAGATAAAATTCCCTGTCTTGGAATACACCTAATTCAGCTATGTTCAACACATAAGCATGTTACAAAGGTAATTACAGCCGACGAGTTTTCCGCACAATTTCCGACTTTCATTTAGCGCTAAATGTAATAAAAAAACGTTACGCGCGAGAATATCGTGAGATGAATCGTGTGGCAAGTTTACTTAAACCAATCGGTTTAAGACCGGTTTCATTAAACACCAGTGTGATGGAAAAAGCGAATGTAAAAAGCGTATTATAACGAAAATTCGAATTCTAAATTACCTTCCTAATTTTGAAAATAATGCCTATTAATCTTTTTAAAACCTATAACTTCCTATAACGTCCTACGTTTAGCTTCTCCTCACCCAACCGTTGGCGAAATCATCTCTACACCTTCACCCGACGTCGGTGACCGTCTATTGAAACCTATTAATCATCATTAGTCAAAAATAAAGGAATCTTTGGCTACAACTGAGGCTACAACTATTTAAACAACGTTGCAGAAGAAAATTCAGAAAATTAACGTTGTTCTAAGGTTTTAATTTGATACAGAGCTGATTTTTTTTTTTAATACTTTGTTACACACAACTTTACAAATATAACTTAAAAATAGAATTTGCACAAAGGGCGCGCTTCTTCCAGTGACCCAACCAGGAACTGAATCAAATAAGTACCGAGGAAGATGGGTGTACTTAAGTAATCTTCTTTTTGGAAACTAGATGTTTTGTTCTTAAACTTTTAATTCTCAAATCGATGATATTGGCATCGATAATATTTTTTCCGTAATCACAGATTCAACAATCTTAAAACCGTTTAAAGACGTTGGAAAACCAATTTAGTTACAACACTACGTACGATCACGAGTCCGTTATAATTTGCTAAATAGCACATTATTCGTTATAATAACACGTTACGTTCGATTTATGCGCGTAATAATATCATCGTCATGAATAAAGAAAGCACTTTCGATGGAATAGTGATGGAATTATTTGCATGATTCTTGCTTTTTGTGTAATTCTAACATACAACAAAAAATTATGAACATTGCGTTTTCATAAAACACAGATTCCAGTAAAGATAAATGCACTTAAACACATTATAAAGTAAGCCATAAGCTACAGAAATCCATATGTCTAGCTAGACTCTAAGACATGATGATACTGCTACGCGAGCGTCGCCTGCTCAATGCCCATGTCTTGAATTTCTGTTATTTATTTATTCAGTTTAAGCTTAGGTACAGTCGACAGCAACAAAGTTCGTTGATGGTGGGATTTGTTTTGCACCCCTAGTGACCAGGAAGGGAACTAAAATCCCTTTAATCGTGAACCTTAGGCCTACCTTATTACAAATTTACTATAGCTAGCCTCATTGTAATGATGCTGTATTGCAAACTCTTACGTTAATACCTATGCTAATGAACGTGGGTCGATTGCAAGTTAAGAGGTTACTAAACCTTTATAGCACCAAATGGTGCGAACACACAATACTCATATAAACATAGTTAAGGCGTGACCACACGGTAGACAATGCGCCATTATCGGCCATGGACGGAAGGCTTCGCATGCCTCTCCTGTCCCACAATAGAAACCCTATGAGTATCAAATGTTAATGCGTTTTTTGTGGGATTATTCTCGGGACTGTCAGTAATCTGTTTAGGAATTTTAATGTGATTTACGTTTTTATTTCTGGGCGGCCGCAATTTTTGAATGGAGTCATCCATATTATTATGAGAATTGTAGTTTTTTCGCGTAGGTATTCTTATCCATGGCTAGGTATAAATTATAATCTATGACCTTTATGACAGTTTAACAAAATAGATTTCGTCATCATTCCCTAAGGGAATCAGGCATAAGTGCATGTAAATATATGTATAAGGTAGGTATATTGGATCTTGAAGTTTTTTTCCCCGTTAAAGTAGGATATCATCCTACACAAAACCATTGCAGTCTAAGCCATATCACCATTGCCTAGAGTGCCCGTTACATTTGATTACTTCTTTGTCAATGCATCCCTATTGTTTCCTTCACCTGTTCCATTAAGTTAACGTTACAAGTGCGTTATAAGTTATAACAGCTGTGATGCGACGCGACGTCTAATTAAACGAAGGTTGGAGTTACGTAACGTAACTGTGACAGTAACGGTGACCGTCTGCTGGTAACTAACGGTGAACAGAGGTCGCGGTATAGCAGCGCTTTAAGCTACGGCTGTTCAGCAGTGATTGGGAAGTGATGGTGAAAAATTAGCGTTTGCGAAGTGATTCAGAAAGTGAATTATTAGAAAAACAATATTTTATTATTATTTATTATCTGAATGTACTTATTTTGTCAGTGTGTGTGGCAGCAAGACCCCCGGGCAGGGACTGAAAACCAGCGCTCGCTGAGGCCCTGACCCATTCATCTATACTATATATTGTTTAAAATAATTAACTAGTTTGTATTTCTATTTTGTGTTTGATGAATAAATGTCTTTTATTTATTTATTTATTATTATAATAAAAAAAACTGTATGGGCCTTGTACTGATTATGCAATTTGAACTACTTTGTATTATTTTAAAATTAAAACTATAGTGAGCCATTACTACAAATTATTATATATTATAAACGGATATCACTCACTTATATTGTTGAAGTCGGCAATTAGACCGACAGTCCTTCTCAAGGTTACTTTGTATTATTTATAACATTATGTAAAATTACATATAAGTATTAAACCTTTATTATAAAAATGTTGGCAATTGCATTCAAACTCAATTTTTTACCTAGAAAAACGTGCACAAAAGGTACGGACATTTCGTTAATTGTATCATTATCACAAATTAGAAGAAAAAACTATAAATGTTAACGGGTAACCACAATTAAGGGCCTTCCAACTAGCGCCGCCAATCTTTGAAAAATAATATCTTCCAATTTAATCAATTTTATTAAAAAAGCTATGTACATAATGTTTGTTAAGATAAATACTATTTTTTAAATGCTTATTTATAACGTGATTCAATGTCGGTAAGTAGTACTTCGCATAATTGCGAAAAACGGCCGATTTTGGCACATTTGAGAACTACAACGTTGCTTGTCGCAATTATGCCATGTATTTGTATATTAAAAAATAGTGTTTATCCTAATAAAGATTGTGTACATAGCTTTTTTTAATAAAAAATAATAATTTGTAAGATATTATTTTTTTAAGATTGGTGGCGCTAGTTGGCTCATGGAAGGCCCTTAAGAGCGCTTAGCTTAGATAGTGAATGTGAGAACCTGCTAACCGCTTGACCTGAATTGGCATTTGTTTTATTTTGTTATCGCTGAGCATCGCTGGAAGAGTCCAGAGTGCGGAGAGCCGCACTTGGATGAGAGCAATCATTCGTTATTTGAAAAAATTATAGCTTTGAGAACCTAGTGTTTCAATGCCTAAAGCTGTTCTGTTATTCTGTAATTCTTTGACTATAATCGTCGGCCTTTAAAGTTTAAACAGATCTATACCGTTTTGATATTTTCTTGCATATGCGCTATGCGAAACGAAAATCTAAATAATTAATGGAGATTTTTCATCTCGACCGGCGTTCCTAGTTCGAATCCTGGTCTTGACGAAAAACTCTCTCCGTTTATTATTTATATCTATTCCGGTGTAAGTATAAATTTGAAAAAAAAAATGTTCTTTTCTTCTTTTCGTGTGGTTTAGTGACCAAACCTATTTGTCAAAGTTATTCAGCCCGCCCGTAGGCCTTTGACGTGGCCTAACGACTGCTATCAAGCGACAACAACCGGGACCAACTGCTTAACGTGCTTTCCGAGGCACCCTCCGTGGGGATGAAAGTGTCACTAGCGGTCACCCATCCAGGTCATGACCTCGCCCAACGTTGCTTAACTTGTACGATCGTTTTCAACATGTACTCGCAACTGGCCTACGAGCCCCTCATTAAATGTTGACGTGCAAAAAATAAAGAGATATGATTATGATTCCCATTCCACAGTTAACTTTTTATTATCATATATATAGTCGACAGCACGTCAAGTGTAACACTCGACATTGCAATGGTTTTGTGTAGATTGATGTGCTGTCGAATGTACCGAAGTAAACCTTAGGCCGATATTCATAAACATTTTTAGTGTGAGTTGAGTTTGAGTTCGGTCTTACAACTGTCAGATTTCAAATAATTTTGACAGTCGTAAGAGCGATTTCACGCTACGCTCCTGCTCAATACTGTCTATGAATCGGCCTTTGTAAAGGAGAATGAGAAAGTGAGAGCCACCTGCACAGTGGAACGGAAGCTATTTTTTTAGTTTAGAACATGATGAAAAAATTCTTGCCGTGGGCAGGACTTGAACCTTTGATGGAATTGCGTAACATACCCTTTAAGTATGTATAAGCGATGAAGATTTTTGATGAAGAGATGTGGTGGCTCAGTTGGTAAGAGCGTGTCACGGAATGACAAGGTCGCAGGTTCAAGTCCTGCCCATGGCAAGAATTTTCTCATCATGTTCTAATTTATTCACCGAGCATGGATAATGCGTAATTCAAATTCTATTTTTTTAGTTTAGTCATTTTAACAGGTGTATACAAGTAACTTTTAACCTAATATCTGAACGGTACATGGTCACCATCGCCGTTAGCCGTGTTACCGTTACAACAGTTGTAGTGTGGAGGTCAGTTAGGAACAATAATGTCATCTACTGTAGACTCGGAAGATTGTTCTTGAGAATAACTTAAAAATGTTTTCCAATATTTCAATTTCGGAAAACAAAAAAAGCCGACTGCAAAAACCTTTCCTTTATATCCTATGACACTCCCGTAATCAAGACGAATCTGACGATACCTCATATACCAAAATCCATCAAGCCGTTTAGGCTACAGGATGGCAGGAAGAAATGGGCATGCATACATACATGTATAAACCCGAAAAACGTTATCCTCCTTCTGTGGCAGTCGGATAAAAATATCTAAAAGCTATAGAGAACTGCCGCTGCATACCAACTGTTGTCGCAATGCATCTGTTTGATATTAGTACAATGTTTTTGTAAGCAAACCGATTGTCAGAGTTAATAAGCCGTTCCGTAGGCCTCTGATATGTCCTAACCTTGTATGATCATTTTCAATGCGTAATACTCTCAATTGAACCACGAACCCTTTCGGCTTTTCCGCCCTTTCTGTTACAGCCTGTGTATACTTTTTGTTCTAAGTTTACAGTAACTAGAATGACCATAAAAGATCTGGTTTCGATAATAACCTGTACTGAGATAACTTTCCGTCTCTAATTGAATCTTATTTAATTACAAATATTTCCAATCCAATTCCACCGATGCAATCAAAGTATTTCAATGGCCGCGGGCCCTACCAACGGAATGTAATTGCGATTCGGCTCGGTACTTAGGTCGTATTGTTATCTAACAACGGTGAAAGTGACCAGCGATTTGGCGATTGTCACTTAATTACACAATAGAGGGCTTGTGGGTTTTGATCGAGAGGAAGTATGGTCACCTTTCTCGGATTCTCTTCAAGTAAGATACGGTAACTGACCCCTTGATGGTCGATACCATTCGCCTTTAGAATAGTTGCAAGTAGATAGTGTTCCCGCCCTAAGGACTAAGATGTGACTTAATTTAAACAAATTCTATATGTTAAGTGTACGGTCGTTCTCGCCACTTGTATTGGGAACCGTAGCTAGCCCTGACACAGACTTCAGTCTTTTTGGGTTGCTACAGCAACACCGCAGCATACCACTGTGAAACGCTTACCTGTGGGTCACTTGTTCATATAGACTGGTGTAAAATTTGGTTTTATTATAAAATAAAAATTGAAAATGTAACAGGGTGTAACGGGGGGGGGGGGGGGGGGGGGGGCTTTAGTTTTGCGTAACTACAATGAGGACTATCTGTCTCTTTTAACTTTGGACTTTGTACCGTTCTTTATATCTACAAGAGTTTAAAAAGTATCTATATTTATTCTAACATTGTTGTTATGTCGAGTGTACCTACATGTTACGACAACTAAACTCTATTTAATGAAGCCTATTACTATAAACTACGGAAAAATTGTGACGCAAAAAGTACAATGACATATTGTCATACGCATGTACACACAGTTATTTTATTACTGTAGATTTGCATATAATGAAATGTTTAATTTGCTTGTGACCGTAGTAGGAGCCTGCGGTTTTGAACCCACACCTACCTGCGCAAATCATTGGCTTTGTTCGAATTTCTAATTATTTTTAACCATCGACGCACAAAGAGGGGTGCTAAACTATAACGTGTCGGTCTGACTGTGGCATCATAGCTTTCAAACGAATGAATATATATTTTTAGTGGTAATTTAATTCCAGGGTGGGCTTGACATAATTCACGAGGCTGACGAGGACGTTACTGGGTGGAAAGTGCAGAGGTATCCCAAGTAAAAGCTCCCATTTAGCGTCTGAATCATAATCTTTGAAGCTATACGCAAAATAAATAAAAATCGAGTGTTCTTCGAGCTATGATTCGAGCCGTTTTGTTCAGCCATTTGAAGATCATTGGTTATTTTCTACTTGATGAGGGGTTTTAGCAACTTCCATTCCGTTATTTATCAGTAGCCCTTCGATAGTTAAGTCCTTGTTCATAACCAAGTTCGCAGCTACTTCGGTTACAATTTAAAGATTAAAAATTTAAACATAAGTCATTATTGAAACACATCTGTGGAAGTTTGTAATTAGCTCTTAGTTATTAAATTACAATTATCCATGGGGCTTATCGATTCGAAAGGTGTCCTGTTACTTCAATGATATCGCAAGGACATGGTTATCTTGACTATGCTCCAGCAGCACATGGAATCAGAAGGATACCCAACTCATGCGAATCTGTGATGTTTGTTTGAGAAATTTCAAATTTATTTTGAATAACATAAATAACTAAATTAGGAACAAAGTAACAATACATTGATAGGAATATAATCTTTGATAATGAACGTAAAATCATTGAAACAAATTGGCAAGAATGTTGATTAGATGCGCATTAAACTCGATAAAATTAACTTATTCTAATACAGAATGAACGCTACACTAATTCCTCAGGCGCCGACAACTATTCAAGGCTTTGGCCAAACAAATAATAAAGATTACAAAAGCAAAATGGAGTACAAAATGTCTCAATGAGACAACTCACATAGTTAATTATAATTCTATGTAGATCTATCAAGAGCGGGCCGAAACAACACATTTGAGATAATTGTCGACAAATTAAAAGAAGCCAAGGTTTGGGAATGTGTAGCAATGGCGCGTGAGAGAATTTGCAATCAAAAACAAATGTGTAGCTGTGTCCACTGCCCTTATTCTGCAATTTGTTACGTGAGCGAATTATTATATTGACATTGGATCAAAAAACTAATTCGATTTTAAAAGGACAGAGCATTGCGTATGTGTAGTTCAATATTGAACAATAAGGACTAATTATGTGCGTTTTGTAAAGAAAAAATATTTCGGATATACATTTTATAACATAGTCCCATGCAAATGTACAGTTATTAAAAATCTGGTAGGTTCATCAAACTGTAATTTCTCAAATAAAAATATATGTATTTGTCACTTCAGCGACTGAAGGCTATGACATGTATTTTTGCACCTCGTCGCCACAGAGCGATATAGGACGCCCGATCGGATCTACACAATACATTATAATAATTAAGCTTTCTCCTTTAGGGCAGTATCAAGCTGTCAGTACTCCTGTGGTCAATTTGTCAATCGTCCAACACGCTGAGAATGGAATTTTAATAAATTCGAACACTGAATACTAAGCGTCCAACTTCAATACTTATGGGATCCAGAGGTGTGGTAGTAATTTAAATAACCAAGTTCCAATTAGAAATATTTCCACAATCGATTCGTGGTTTCCTCTCAAGAACTCGTCTACTCCATAGGTTGTCAGTTCTACGTCATATGTGACTAGCCACTGGCTTTAGATTGCTTAATCCTGAGCTATTTCAACTACTTATGTTCTTGTTATTTTTGTATAAGAAAAAGGGGTAGACAAGCAGACGAACCACCTGATAGTAAGGTCATTGTCGCCTAGAGACATTACTGGATTACTGACCTTGAAGGGCTATAAGCACAGACCACTTACCCCATAGATCATACACATGAGCGCAAAATTGCTTCGCGACACGTGTAACCTAGAGATATTATCGACATGGACGCATCTCTTTAATACGGCACCCCTGTCCCTACGCGCCTATCGTTGCCAGAATTTTCCGTTTGCAAATTTGCATCGATTTCATGTCTATGTAAGTGGTCTTTGGCTATAAGTTACGCAAAGAGAGCCGATTCTTCGACAGACAATATCCTTTCCATATTTCAAAAGCCTTCTCCATTGTTGCAGCCAATCAACAATGACATAAGTTCCCTACAATGGCGCTACGACTAAAGAAGGACATCAAGAAGGCATCGTACTACGTGTGGTTCCTGGGTGCGCAGGAGTCGCGAGGACTGAGGGGCGAGGAGTATGCACTGCCAGCGATACGACTCTTAGAGGAGAGGGCGAGGGACTTGGAGCCTTTCAAAGTTACGCTACAGGTTGGTGAAGTTTTATTACCTAGAATTATTTCGAGTGGTTTCCCCTTTAGATTTTTTTGACATTTCTGAATGTAGTGTCATCCTTTTCATAACTTTAGTGTAAGAAAGAGAGGTATTTTAGACCTATCAGATTCGGTTTAGTTAAAAAAAATTACGCCAGAGTCATTCTATTTTTCATGAAGTAATAAAGAGTGTTTATGAATCAGTTATAGTGCATTTAGATCTCCTGGAAGATAGAAATAGGAGAGTGGCACAAAACTTATTGTAGCCAATTAGACAGCGACGCAACGATCGCAGGTTCGATCCCCACCTCGGAAACATTGTAGTAGGCCGGTAAAAATTATTATACTTACATCATAAATATCACTCTAATGTACTATGATTTTTTTACACAAAATTATGTATTTTTGAGAAAATCTCAACTCTTTTTATCACTGAGTCATATTGCACTCATTTTTTAAATAAAAGCGGTTCAATCATTGATCTCCTATAAACAACTAGATACACAGTCTGCCTTCTAAAAATGTCCGAGCGCAAAGAAGGTCCAAACCGATGAATGGACCCTCTTTTGCTTTATTGGACATTATTTGGACGTTAACAATGGACCCTTATATGGACGTCTTTTGAATTGTTTTAGTAAGACCTTTGTGTATCTAGTTGTTTATAGGAGATCAATTATTCGTATTTCACAGGTCTCCCACAAAGGCTTGAAAATCATCCAGAATGTTACAACGAAGGGGAAACAGCAGACGATCAAGCATTTCATCCCCCACGGCAGCATCACAAGCGCCGTAGTACAAGTCGATGTAGTTGCTTGCGTGTTGCTGCTATACAACCCGTTGACTGGGTGCCCTGTGCACGTGCACGCATATAGGTAAGTCAATTTATTGTAAACACATTTTAATCTTCGCTGACTTTTCTGCGGTAAGTTTTCTTGGAAAAAGAGTTGGTGTATAGTTAAGGGTGATTGGAAATTCGATACATTCCTTGAAAGGGGTGATACTAGAGGTGGTTTGCAACAAATTAGGCCCTATTAACGAGGGGTCGAAAAAAAATTAACCTCGTGATTTATGACCTTTCATTTTTGAGTTAATGGGAGTTTTAGGCATGCATTTTTTTAAGGTAATCTCTACTTTATCAGCTTTCAGAAAAGTATTATTTCAATGCTATTTTTGAACATTGTTTTTTGCGAACAATAAAATTCCTAAATAAAATTAAAACTACCGTAACTCAGAAACCACTAATTTTCGACCCCTCGGCCAATAGGGCCTAATTTGTTGCAAACCACCTCTAGTATCACCCCTTTCAAGTAATGTATCGAATTTCCAATCAACCTGTATAGTAATACGGTAGTGCAAGTCCTGCCGTATGTCTAGTTTGGACCGCAAAGGTGCCCGAAAACCGTATGTTACGGCAATTGCCGTATCAGGAACAACACTGACCCGGGCGCAGCGATTCAAAATGTTATTGAAAATATCACTGTCATAAAACATCCGGAATGAATTTACATAAGGTACAGTCGAAGACCGAGATAAGTATATAGGGGGCCTAAATAAGGTTGAGATTTTCTCAAAAACTACTGTACCGAATTTAATAATTCTTTTACAGTACCTACATAGTTTTAACTTTTACATAGTTTCGCCGGCGTCGGGGCAGACCTCGGCGTAGGTGGAGAGACGATATCGTTAGATACAGGGATGGGTGGCTGGAAGAGGCTCAGGACAGGGATGGATGGAAGAGGAGGGGGGAGATCTTTGCCCAGCAGTGGGACAATTTATAGGTTAACAAAAAAAAAAGTTTTAACTTTTATCTATCAAACAGTGAAATAATTCTTGCAATAGGTCAAGTAGTTTTTGAGATAATCTCAACCTTGAAAACTCTTCTGTACACCTTTCTCTGTGTTCCACCGTACAAAAAAATCATTCTTTGTAAACGCAAGGTAATATCAATCAATACCATCATTATTGCTCAAGAAAAGAAATATTTACTACTCGCATTACTGTAGCACAGTAATTGTAACTCATTCCAAACAATTAATTTTAATGTTCATGTTAACAGATTACTAACCTTTGAGGTTTTAATTTTAATCGCATACTTACGGAGAATAAAGCGACTATAACCTTCAATTTAAGCACTTAAACGGATTTCTAAGTTCATATTATTCACAACCAGACCATTCTTAGAGAATGAATAGAAATAATTCAATAATATTCAAACCCAAGAGCACTAAAATGGAGCCGAGTGATTTCGCAAACTTAGGGAGTGTCGGTAACGCTTGGTTAGCATCCAAGTGCTAGAAAAATATTTAGTAGGCACTTGACATTTTAGGTTCGAGCCAAGACCTTTGATCGCTGTAAATGTCATGATTACTTTAGGTTAAGTCATGAGAATAATCCATACTTGTAGATATAATTTAGAGTTTCAGAATTTAAACTATGGTGAGCCATTACTACAAATTATTAAATATAAACGGATATCACTCACTTATATTGTTGAAGTCGGCAATTAGACCGACAGTTTCGATCTATTTCGACGGTCTTTCTCAAGGTGAGCGCGCCATGCCCGCGTCGCCGGTGACGTTTATTCGCGCACTACGAATCTTCGAAATCCACCGTCGAAATCGGTCGAAACTGTCGGTCTAATTGCCGTCTACAAACAATATAAGTGAATGATATCCGTTTCCATGTAATAATTTATAATTTATAGTGCCTAACAGCAGCGAATGCCTATCTAAAAAGGCAAGCAAGCCCTCTGTCACCAGATATCGAAATTTCAGTTTTTTTCGTTTGTTGTTTTGGCTACATGCGTATTAGGTACAGCTTTTTAAATCGCGTATTTGATGACTTGTTGGCGTTATGCGATTCTGGCACAATGCGCTTTTGGTAATTAGAGTTGAATTATTTTTAATCATTATTCTTGCTTTGAAAATAACTGTCCTGTCTAAAGACTTTCATTTTATCATGGGGAGGGTTAGTTTATATGTAACTACTAATGCAGATTTAAAGTAGGTACTATACACCCATCTCAATTGAATATTAGTCAATCCATCACCTAACGATTTAACTATAATAGCTTGAAACCCCTAACCTAAGAAAACTAAAGCACAATGCTTGAGGCTTTTGAAGTACTAGGTACTAAACAACTTCAAGAAATCTGACTACCAAGTACTTATATTTACTTGCAAAACAGGTAAACAGCAAAACAAAGGGTGAATCTGCTGAACTGACATTTAGACAGTTTGAATTGTACGTGTTGCAACTTATAAAGTGCGCCCGAGGTGCATCCTTGCATACAATGTTGCGTCAGAATTGGTTCCATACCATACCTAGATGTCTGGGTACCATTCGGTTCCCATTGAATAGGTTTGCGTAAATATAGATTTGCTAGGAAATATTTTCTTTGTCCGTTTATGACGGTATGATTACTTTCGATATTCAGTTGTCGGCACTCGACAGTCGTCTGGCCACGTCAGAGGCATATGAGTGACCTGAACGACTGACAAATGGGTATGGGTACAATAGGGTCACTATACCATATGACAAGAAGAATATTCTTATGATTTTGGAGTCATCTTTCTGTAAAGTTATTGTTGAGGAGTTGTTTAGTTCTATGAAAATTACAATAGCGTGTTTTATTTTTGTATGAAATTTGCGATGTTTGTAAATGTGTATTGTTAACAGCGCCATCTATGCAGTTTAGGCGACAATAATTCCGGTTAGTTTTTTACTATGAAGGGAGTGTTCTTTTTCTTTTCTCGTGTGGTTTAGGACCAAACCTATTTGTCAAAGTTATTCAGGCCGCCCGTAGGCCTTTGACATGGCCTAACGACTGTTATCAAGCGACAACAACCGGGACCAACTGCTTAACGTGCTTTCCGAGGCACGGAGAGGCTCAGATGAAAGTGTCACTAGCGGTCACCCATCCAGGTCCTGACCTCGCTCAACGTTGCTTAACTTATACGATCGTTTTCAACGTGTACTCGCAACTGGACTACGAACCAAGGGAGTGTGAATCTGGCATACAGCCTGCAATAAAGACTACTAGAAGAGTATTTATTTAGTTCTTGTTTATATGGACTACCTTACTCGTGGATCTATAACTAAGTTAGAACTTAATGTATGTTACACAAAAACAGTGTTTACTACCTGTGTCATCTCCGGGAGGAAGACATTATACTACAAGTTAGGCCTTGTCACAAATTCCTCGCGAGTCACAGAATAGATGTCGCTCCTCGACCCCGTCGGATGCGCGTGCGCCGCCGTGATATGTCAACTAGGGTTGCCACATTATAGTCATTTCATATAATACTTGTTTAGGTAACATAGACTATTTGTACTAGCGAATGTAGTTTGAATAATGAAGCTACAATAGCTGCAAGTTATAAAGCTTAGATTTCAAGAATAGCGTGAGCCTTTTCTGAAACAATAATAGGGCATGCATATCTTTTGCATCATTTGCAACGTTTCTCGACTCTGAGATCATGATAATATTCCCTGTTTTCTATCTAAGGAAACTTACTTAGTTGAATATTAATATTGTTTAATAAATTATTCACGAATGTAAATCTTGATTACTTTATAAAATCAAACTCTTAAATAATAAATAAATAACATTCTTCAACCAAGCGGAGACTAAGCTTTTTCGCCTAATAATAGTTATAACATCCCGACTCCCTCTTATTAGTTAATTTGATTTAGTTTGCAACTGCAGTTTTGTCATTTTGTGTTCCAAGTTTGGCAATTTGCATATTACAGTTTGTCACTTTGTTTATTTGCAATCTGCATATTTGTGGCAATTAACGTCTTCATTTTACGTAGTTGTCATTATGTTTATTTGGCGTACATGCATTTGCAATGGAACGCGGATGGACGTATTATTTCACAGAATCTCCTGTACCTATATACATTTTACAAATTCTACAAAATAACAAGCTGCATCGCATAGCCGATATAACATAAATAAAAGCCACAGTAATTTCCTTTACTCATCGTTATTGAATGACATGGCCATTAAAACACGTACGGGACCAGACACGGAGGAGTTATTCGTCGACATTCCCAAGGAAGCAATTGCACTCAGATTGCAAATTAAAAACCAGCCCACCGAGTTCTCTAAGGCTAATGGCTAGAAAAAGGTCTAAGCTAACCGGGGTACAGGCAATAACCTGGGACAGGGGCGGCCAACTAGTGGGATCCTCAACTACACGTAAACTATGGGACCGCCAGATGAATTGGCTTTGAATTGATAATCGAGATTTTAGTTATTTTGCTAAAGGGTTGCTATGAGAAGTATTTTAATACAATAATAAATGAAGGTTAAGTAACAACGAGAACTTAATTGTTATTTCTATTGTTACCTGAATATTATGGAATATAATAGACATACTCGTACCTAAACCTTTAACAGACGCTCTTCAGTTACATCATCTTTTTTCTTCGGGGCTAGTTACAATTAAAAACATCAATGAATATTGATAGCTGTTAACATTGTGCTTATTATAAATGGTTTACTTCAATTTTAAGGAACTTCACAAACCTATATTTCACAAACTTTTAGCAGATGTTCAGTCGTTAGTATGTACATCAACTCTTTGGCGTAGACAATAATAGGTAAGTATGGTATAAAGTCCAATAGTATACGTACTGTCGGCTATACAATTTTTTTTTGTAAAATAATAATAAACAATTTGCATATCCAACCAGGCTTGCAGTTTTCCGGTCCAACCAGATTTAATATCAATTCTATATTTTGCCCAGTGCTTGAGTATCCCTGGCGATGACGGAACCAGCTTCATCGGGGTATCACCCTTAACTGGTATATTGATGGGCTCTCCGTTTATGGCCAGGCCGTTTGATGGTCTACTAGTTTTAAGTATATTCTGGTAAATGACTACCCTGCTGTGCAGGAAGACGTAGATAAATAATTATACACTTTTTGGCTTCCAGATTTACCAGAAATGGTGTCACAAAGATGTTGTAGCAATTTCTGTAGCGGTCACTAAGTCGAATCCTAAACCTAAATGACACTCACTGGCATTCATGTATTCCTACAACGCGAGGACTCGCTTAGCGACGACTAATATTAGCGTACGCAATCTGAAACTCTAAAATTATCGCAACAAAAACAAAATTGTACAACAAAATACAAAACACACTTTTATAGGAATAAAATACTCAATTTGTACTGTATTGTTTAAATTACATAAACAAACCAATAATAATAAATTACCTATTCAGCTGACATTGAAATTTTTTTTCATGGTGCTGTGTTTTTTTTAAGATGATATCGCACTTCGGTGCAACGTCTATTATTAAACTTAAAGCTAGTTTTTTTTCTTACAACCCTCATTATAGAGTTATAAATATCCGTGAAAAACTTTGTCAATATTTATGACAACATAAATATTATAGGGCTTTTAACACCTCTCTATCGCTCACACATCTTGCACAATCTCTACGAAAGATCACGAGAATAAAGAGTAAAACCATTCAAACACCTTAATAAATAGATTGAGGATTATAACTACAACTTTCTAATGAATGAGACGTGTTGAGTCGAACATTTTGTTAGTGCTATTCAGCGCAAAGGTGAGCATTGTGACCTCCACACAAAGCCATAGAAACCTCAATACTTGTTCCATATAAATAAGAAGAATTACTAATCATGCTTCATTTGTTGCTGTAGAGATATAAATTAAATGACATTAGTTAGATATGCCATCAATCACGCCACAACTTCTCTAAAAATTCTGTCAGATTTTGAAAGTCGAATCGTATTTTTTTAATTAACCTGTTGACGGTGTGAAAATGTTAAGTAATAATTGGAAGCCGAATAATTTAATTAAACTCACGCTAATGCGTGTAATTCTTTTCTAATGAAAAGAATCTACTTTTTATTGTGTTATTAAATGCGTAGCAAAATTAAATTTTCAATAAAAAAATATAACCATGTAACTTTCAATCCTACCATTACATAACCTAAAATAAAGTAATAAATAAGTAAACAGCAATGTAACAAGTCGAAAAAGTTGCTAAAAGCGACACCCTACGGATTCGCAAATTGGTATAACACCTTTTTACGGCATCCTTTCTCTTCAGTAGATCACGTATTATTTCTTTAAGTTTCGACAGTTCGCTAACAGATACTTAATAATATGTATTTTTTTTAAATAGTAGAGAAAAAATTCGCAATACTTTCACCGTCGACTTTACCTTCGTTCCGTACCGACTTGGCAAAAAAATGTTGCTTTTGTGACAACAATGAGACACGTTTGGGTGCTAAAAACCCATTCAAAGAGTTTGTTAACTATCCGTGAAGTGAAAATTAAAAACTTAAGTCGCAATGACCGCGTTTTTATTTAATTTCTCTAATAGTTTCGTTTTGTTATTCCCGTTAAGTAGCCAGAAATTGTGATTTTCTTGTTGATTAACTACCTTCGAAGGTAGGCTTTACGTAAATAATATTCTCAGTGGCCTCTTTAAATACTTATAAGCAAATTACATAATTTAATTAAACCCTTTTACTGACTTTCTGTAATCAATTACGAAAACTGTACCTACAGATCAATCTAGGTCATATTAAGCATAAGTTTCCATACACGCTTGTTGTAATCGATTTAAAGTAGTCCTATAGTCGTAGGTACCTACAACATTGCCACATTTCAATGGAGCTTTGCCCCACCTACAAAACTACGTGACCATTTAAGCTGTACCTATCATTTTGTTGGGGACTTATTACAGGTTTCATATTGCATAATCAGCATCATTTTCTACTACTCTCGCAACTCCTATAGAAGAATAACAAAAAAAACTTCAAAAATTATTTTATTTCATCTAAGCACCGATACTAAGACTTTTTGTGTAAAATTATATTAAATATGTATTAAAATTACATACTCTGAAATATTCCGTAACTATATTTTGAACACATTGCCTATTTAGATGCCATTCATCGTGAGGCCTTGACTTTAAAATGTCAGCATTCCGTCACCAACCTATCGGTTGGGCTCGAAAGATGTGCGTACGCATCCTATTTGTTGCAATGTGTTTTTGTTTTTATCGTACATCGGCAAAGGTATGTAATTAGTAGTAATGCTTACCTGTTACACCGTATGCATTATTTTGTTTTTATGTCAGACGTCTGTGTATAGTTTATATTTAGGTATATAATTATAATATTTTATTTAGCAGACAAGCAATAACTTTGTAAACATATTAAATTCTTATGGAAATCATCATTTCATTTCATAAACCTGCGTTTGACCTAGATAATACTCATGGTAGGTATGTGAATATTATTTATTGGTATGACTATTAATTATTTTAAATTTTATGAATAAATATTATTAGGTTAAAAGGTAAGAATAAAAATGAATATACGCCAAAACAGATTATAGAAAAAGACAAAAATTTGGTATCAAATCAAATATGACTGATATGACTTATTTTATTATTAAGTAATGCCCGAATAAACATTTTGACAAGTAAGTATATTAAACGAAGAAAAAAACAGATATAATTAGTTGAACTTATTCATTTAGTATAGGTAACCCATGTGGAGCTATTAGCGTGTATTATCGAGGTCAGGTTTATAATTGAATTACTGTCATTAATTATGTATCATTACAACTTAAAGATATTAAAGCTAAACACGAATATATTTCATTTTATGTTGTAAACTTATCACACATCAAATTATTTTATTCTACAAACGGCAACAAAAATAGCTATACTAGTGATTAACTTACACTGAAAAACATGGTTGGTAAACAATAACCAATCATAGGGAGAAAAACAAATAGGAAACACAGCAAAACACTTGGCTGTCCATATAATTTGTAACGGTTGTAGTTACATTTCTTTCGGTGTATCACGTAATCGGTAGGGAGACAAAAAATGGAACAGTCTTATACCAACTAAGTAAGTACATACCTAAGTTGCAACCAATAAAATGACAATATAATACCTATCTTGTTATTCCAGTCTTATTATTTTACAACATAAGTAGGCAGGTGTAAAACGGTGCCATCTTTACGCTGTTTAACTGACATAAACGTCGCTCCTTCACCTTCGCCTGTCTATTAGAAAAGCATCTTCATTTTCTTCTTAATCTATAGGTACGAACGACAGCAGACCAATGGTAACACTTGCGGTACGATTTCAACTCTTACGACGCACATAATAAGCGAGGCGGCCCGCTCGCTCTTTCGCGATGTGTCTTTCTTGGCTTTTACCCGTCTGCCCCAGAAGGAGGATAATGTTTTTCGGGTGTATGTATGTATGTGAGGGAGGGTGTGTGTAAGGGTGTATGTATGTAAGCGTGCATGTATGTATGTATGTATATGTAGTAACGGCTTGATGAATTTTGGTGTATGACGTATCGTTAGGTTCGTCTTGATTACGGGATTGTCATGGGGAAAAAAAATTAATCAAAAGGGGATAAAAAAAATTCTTCACTCGTTTTTTTTGTTGTTTTTTTGATATAATTTATGCTTTTCTGCTTTCTGTAAATGACGTACATTCTTACAATTACAATTCTGCACAATATGTATTACGGTTGTTTTAAATTGCATATTTGCTCGATACATGTCTATTCAGATAATAATTGCTAATTACGAGTGAGGTACTCAATAATAGTTCACATTTGCTAAGTAAATTACCGATCGACATGGCATTTTACAGTCATTTATGGCACGCGACATTAATTATATTTATTACTTACAGTCGACTCCAAGTAAGTACTTCTGATGGTAACTTACGCATGTATTCACTAGCATAATATTGGGAATTTAATTTGGGAGTAAAAGTGTTCCACCGGTGAAGGGTAGGGTAATATTACATTGTGATCACTGTTTGTTGACCCAAATAAATTGAAAAAAAGGGTGTTTAGCGAGCTCAACAAGTGTTTTTTATGGAAAATCTTACTGAATGCTCTCTAAAACGGTGAAGGAAACATCCTGTAGATACCGCATGCTGAGAAAAAAATTCTAATAAATGCACTGGACCGACAGTTCAGTTCAGTAATTTATTAATAAATAAAAATTTACCAGTCATTTTCTTAACAAATAACACGATAGATCATCGATGTAAGGGAAGACATAAAAATATACTGATGGAAAAAGTGTGTTAAATTTCAAAATGAAAAACATCGAGTGACACAATGACCTTCCTTAGCACAATCAAAACACCGTCAAGTGTAACACTTCGACTCTGTACCGTTTTCTCATTAGATAATATATAATTTCATATTTTTTTGTTTCTATTATTTTTTAATTACTTATTATATTATAATTATTTCCACTGATTGTACATGATACTTTCGATTACTTACTTAGGTAGGTAGTTATTATATTGGATATGATAGTCAGAAAACATCTACTTACCTACCTAAGAATAACATATGTTGATTACTCACAATTAATTCGATAAACTTAACCGCTTTAAGCAGCTTACAAACAAAACTGGTTCCCCAAACGAATGTAGTGCAACCGTGTAATAATAATTAACATTACAATGGTAATGAAAATGAATATCATAAATAGTAACGCGAGTTACAATTGTTGCATCACTATGCTAATGGTATTTGTTAGTGAAGTTGATTTGCATGAGGTGGTCATTTTATTATTATTTTATCGAAAATTCGTGGCACTAAAATTATTCAGTTCCAGATACAATGTTGAATGCCGATACTGTAATAATGAATATGACATAATAATAATGTGGAAATAAATAAATAGGTATGTAAAATAATTAAAATATGGGTAAGTATTAGGTACTTGTATATTGTATGTCATAATATGAGCTGAATTCCGCAAAAAAGCACAGAATGTATTGTTATACATCCAATATAATAAGATAATGTACATTTGTATGCCTCGTAATAGGCTGAATACCATGACATTTTTAATTTTATAACATCTCATATTTTGTGTAACTCTTAAAAATTCTTGGTTTTGTAATAATTATTAGCGGAAACTCGATGTTTTGTTCCTCTAAATGTAACTGAAGTGCCTCTTTACGTTATATTTATACATATGCAACGTGCCCGATTCAATGTATCTGAGGATGTTCGATTCAGTACCTACTCCGCTCCATGCAAAAGACCTTGTATTATTGAGTACACACGAAGGAAGACAGATATAACTATACAAGGGGCCTTTAAAGTTGAGATTTTCTCAAGAACTAGTCGACCGATTGCAAAGATTATTTTACTAGTAACTAGTTTCGAGTACACACTACTTAATTGTAAAAAAAAATCAAAAATCATTCAAGGATTTTTGGAGAAAATCTCAACCTTAAAAACTCTACTGTACACCTTTCTTTATCTTCGACCGTACCTACGTCTCTAGCACAATATTTATGCAAATAGTCTAGGGCTGTGTAGAACCATTCCGTGGGCCCCGCCCATGTGAGCTTGCAGGCCGCTTGCATCACATCCGTCAAAAGTTGCTCGAGTGGGAATGCGAGCGAATAGTGATGTAGAGTAGCTACTCTTGCATATGCATATTGATATCGATGCAATAATTACAGACATCTTTCGTAATATCGTATACATATTATTGCAATTAAAGGCATTATTTAAACATCATAGTAATAAATTAATATACGTACTGTGTAAATTTAAATTACCACTCAATTTAAATTCAACAAGTTTAAAGTAATTTCCAAGCTCTGTAACTTCGTACAAACCGACGAGAGTGCATGAAGAGATTGATTAGCATGGAGGAAACGTAAGTCGTGCCTGAATCGCAGCAGATGGGAGTCCATCGTCTCTGTCTGCTCCTACGGGAATCAGGCGTGGGTTTATGTATATATGTAACTTCGTAAGTTTACAAGTAGGTGCAGTTTATGGCCTTTTTTGTCACAGCATTAGCCTACCTTTAGTATTATTCTTCGTTTTATTTTCTAATAAAAATATTCGTTGCACTTTCAAACAGTTTATCGTACCCTCTTCATCCCATCACTACGACCTACACCATTACTTAAACAATCACTTATCTGGACAATGCCTAACATCATAAAGTGACAGCTGCCTTGTCAAACGATTGAACTTTGACATTCGTACGCACAATACTATGGCATGCGGATGACGTAACACCATCAATCAGTCACGGGTGAACTCAATTTGGTAATATCGACTGTCGAGAGGCACGCACATTGAAGGGCCTTTAGTTATCGATAATTGTGTCACAGCCCACAGCACGATTGGGTGACACGTTTTCATAACAATGCTGGTTATGAAATGTGCTTAAAGGAATGTTAAATAGCGAAGGGTTCGCTCTCAGTAGTCTAGGTCCGTATTAATAAATCACTCTCAGTACAAAAGTCAACCTTGAGAATGACCTCAAGATGGCTATCCGATGGATTCCTATTAATAAACGTAACTTAGGTGCGCGTTTAGGAATCGGATATCACATGAGTAACGCCGTATTAATAAACAAAACTCAGTTCTCAAAAGAACTGTCAAACTCACTCTTGAGAACGTATTTGCTGATTGCAGGCAAACCGCGACTTTAGCAAAACATCACGTGATATGCCCTCAAGATTGGTTTATTAATAAATGACATACTTGAGATGGTTGCAGATTTTCTTGTATTTTCCTTCACAGTTTTGAGAGCAATCGTATGTTTTTTTAGAGAGAAAAAAACCAAGACTGATGAACTAGTGTAATTACTAACACATGTGGCATTGCATCTTACTCCTCAACTCTTCGGAGAGGCAATAGGACCAAGACGATAAGATCGTCACTTGCATGGAGCACCTTAACGTATATATTTTTTATTGTATATATTTAATGAAGAGAAAAACAATATTTACAAATTAGGATATCTGATATTCAGTCTTCTCGATCGACCTAAATGTGATATTTGAAGATAGATATGTAGTCTAAATGTTTGACAAAATCTACAATAATAAGAGTTAAATACACTCGAATACGAGGATCGGTATAAAATGTTAAACTTGCAGCAATAGCTTATTAAGTGATCTTGATTCCTTAAAATTGCAAGTTTTCTCAATCTATCTACATTACAAAATCCAATAGGCGCTACGCATCACGGTATAAAAATAATCTAATACAAGTCCTATCTTCAAAATTGAAAATGCATAGCACTGGACCCTATGTCAATAAAAATCTATAATAAATTACCAATAAATATAATTTTTTTAAAAATAAAAATACAAAATTTAACATGTTTTCTTATTGACAAAGCATACTATAGCCTCGCTGAATTTTTGGAGGATAAAATGAAATAAATTAATTAACTACATTTTAGTAAGTACTTTTATTTTTAGTTTAATATTGTAGTTTAGTAAGTTAGTTTATATTTTTAGTTATTTTAAATAAACTTCATACATATATAAAAAAAAAAAAAAAAACTACATACCTATTTTACTTATTGCCGAAATGTCTGCCTCTGACATTCCTTGTTGCTGTGCCCTACAGGGTGCATAGATGTGTCATAATTTAAGACCTAATGATGTATTAACGTACATTCTGACATGTGTATGCAATTAAAAAATTTAATCGAAAATTCATTAATAAAACCTAAATCGTTGTCCCCAGATGTGACTCAGACCACACCGCAGAGATGCTATACACCCATCTCCTCGCACTGATAGAACGGCCAGAGAACCAGAAGAAATTCGCGGACATCGAACGCAAGCTTCAAATGAGGGGAGCTCTTCCATCCTCAAAGAAACCTCCAGACTCCTCTCTAGGGAGCGAAGTGTCCCGGGAGTCAGACTCTGGGAGCAACGAAGAGAGATGTGTTGCTAATCTCTATGACAGTCTCGCTGCAGAGTTGAAACAGAAATTGTCAACAGGTAAAAAGGGTATAGGTCAGTTCCGTTTGAATTTTTCGTAGTTTTGTTGCTTGGCAATGCACAGTGCACGCACACGCAACAAATTTTGCACTATTTATGTCACAGACCACTTACAATAGACATGAAATCGGTACAAATTTGCAAGCGAAACTTTTTGTCAACGATGAGCGCATAAAGACGAAGCGGGGGACAGGGGTGCCGTATTAAAGAGATGCGTCCATGTCGATAATATAGATAGTGTCGCGAAGCAATTTTGCGCTCATGTGCGGGCAGACACGGTCCTGTTACAGGTCTATGGGGTATCTCTGGTCTGTGATTTATGTATTGTGTATGTATCTATGTATTTTATTTATTGTGGTATTTATATTTATATATCGCTCCTCAAGCTTTTAAGGTTCTAGTCGGAGTGTTTGAAGAGTCAATGAAACACACTTTTTGAAGAAAAAAACGTTTCAAATGATTTTTTTTTCGATTCTACATTTTTTTACCTATATATTTTGGGGTCCTGTTAATATTTTGTAAAAACTAAGGCTTTAATTTTCCAACAGTGAGAATCTTGTATTCAAAAGGCCAGAATCCCATGCGACTGCATGTAGTTAAATATTGCACCACCCCATACTTATAAAGAACAAAACAAACCGCTGAACTGCTCTAGCTTCCACACGCTTACAGCACTTTACCAAAACCGCTCTTACTCCCATAAACTCCCTACCTACAAAATTGCAGGTAAAAGTCCCATATTGCTTCCACCCCGGGACTACGACACTGTGCATCGCCAGAAGGGTAACCTGAGCAACATTGACACCCGTCGGTGCCTCAACCAGAATATTGTGGGAGTCAACGCGAGGAGGAAGCTGGAGTCCTCGGGAGGTAGCTCGGGGATCGGCAGCGACCTGGCACCGTCCCCAGAGAGGAACGAGTACACGAGGCAACATGACAATCACAGCACTAGTGGTGAGTGGGCTAGGAATTGCAATTCGTATGTAGACTTGTCCAATTGACGAATGCAGGATATACACGATGTCCTTGAATTCATTCCACAAATTGAAACAGGGGGTTGTATTCATGTTAGATCCGGTATTTAACGGGTGAGCTACTACGGTTAGCAAGTCACAGGGAGACAAGTGATACAACAGGCTGCTTGAGACACACTGATTGTATTCGTAGATAATGCACATGTGGAAGGTGCACGCATACATACATAACAATTCATGATACATATTAATATCGTTAGTAAATCAAAACTTCAAAAAAGTTGAACTAATTACGTCACAAGTCACACAATGACGCGTTTCTGAGATATAGGTATTGACAGACAGACGGACAACCAAGTGATCCCATAAGGGTTCCTTTTTTCTCTTGAGGAACCCTAAAAAGCAGAGGAAAACGGCAGCTGCTGTGTGTATGAAACTGTATGAAAGATGACAGGCATACATTACAGCCACTGCCGTTCCGCGGGACATTATTGAAAACTCGAAGATGATTTTTAAGCATTCCTCTATAGTATGACCGTCTAAATCAGTCTTCGCCTGCGCGGTACAGGGATGCGGGGGTAGGCGACAACGGGGACCGAGAGAGGTGCGGGCGGCAGGCGCGCGAAGCGTAACAGAAATGCACCTCTCTCGGTCCCCGTTGTCGTCATACCCCCGCGTCCCTGTACCGCGCAGGCGAAGACTGATTTAGACGGTCATACTATAGATAAATGACTAGAATATGATTTGCGTGACCGACCGTACTATTAACAAGGCACTTATTTATAATTCGTCGATGATACCATCATTACAAGAATCATAACTGGTTGCAATTTTTTATTTCTACTGATTATGCGGTGATGTAAGATCATTATTTCCGCATGGTAAAATTAAAAATCTTTGATGCTGTTATTATTCGTTATTCATCGTATTATTAAACTATAAAATGTCAAGTAAATTATACGTAGACTACAAACAAATACTGTTATAGGCAATAAACAAAGTATCTCTACATGTCGATCGAATTTCAACCCCTAAACAAGAGGAAATTAACTTTCGTTAATGTTAATATATTAGTTACCTCGGCCAGCGTATATCGTTGGCTATACAACGAGGTAACGTCGCCAGCCTTTTGGGCACTCTCCCAAAGGGTAGTAATTTGGCGTGAATTTTTTATTTATAACTATTTATTATTATTTTTGTTTATCATAAAATAATATTGTTTATCATTAGGTGGGATTGACATTTGGTTTTTCGTTAGCAAATGTCAATCCAATAAAATTTCTTGTTTATTCTACTAGCATTAACGAAAGTCAATGCCACTTGGCTAGGGGGTTGAAATGTACGCTTTGTTCAACCCTCTATATCTGGTGGTATCGTTTCAGACATACCCCATCATGAAAAAATCAACGTATACTGGACATAGCGATAATATCTTGGACCAGTAGCCATAAACCTGGTTAAACCTCACTTCCCTTAAACCATGTTCTTGTCACTTTCACACTTCAGTAAAAAACGTTGAGGTAGAAAGGGATATAATGCCTAAACGGTGGAATAACTTCAAATCACGCATTTAGGCTACGTTTTAGTTTAGGGTATCAATTTTCATTGCTACGGTTATGTTACCAGCAGTCTTACCAGCCTTCACCGTGGCACTACTGCGTTCTAAATCACGAGAAAAATGCAAGTTTTTTGTACAAAAGCGGCGTTTGTATCACAAAAGCATTGATGCCGTCAGCGGGAGTTCGTGACCCGGCTCTTGCTCACCTTGTTCTTACATTAACCACTGTTTTACAACACTCAATTCCGTGTCTCTTAGAACAATTAGCACTATTTGTAACCAAAATATACCTACAACTTATAAATATAAAAACCCTACCTACTACTAAATTTAATTATCTTCATGATCAGCAAGCCTACCTTGCAGAACGCCTTTGTCGGTTTGCCAGATGACTACAGCCTCTGAGACTACAGCCAACCTAAAGAGCAAAATCTCAAATAATAATAAATAGTAATATTGTTGTAGTTTGCAGTAACGTAGCGAATTTGATTCAATCACGACTTACAAACTATTTAAAAAGTATACAGTGTAATGCATAGTAAAAATATGTATTCTTTGATTTTACAAAAGCCTTTACACACATCTACAATTATTGTAAGACGCGCAAAAAGACTCATTCAACCGGCCGTAATATCCCAAATTGATTGCTCACGACTAAAACCTGGTAAGTCGTATTCAAAACAAGTTCTTCTGAGATTGAAGACCGCTAACCACCAACTCAAGCCTTAACATGTACACAAAAAATAAACATTAGGGCGCAGCATAATATATTCTTCGGGGAATATGTCCTCCATCCGAATATATGCTCCTCTTAGAATTTATTAATTATGTAGTGCAGCTTAGCTTTTCATAATTTACAATATCTAATGCTTAAGTAGGTACAGCTAACAGCAGATCAAGTGTAACACTTTGGACTTTGGACCGTTCTTATTATCTGCGTCGTAAGATTTAAAATCGTACTGCAAGTGTTGCCATTGATCTGCTGTTGTCCGTACATCGTATTTATCGTAATAGAGGTTATCATATATCGTTCATATCAAATATCACGGCGTTTAGCACTTGTGGGCTACGTGGTTAGATTCTATTATATTTAAAGATTTTAATAGGATTCTTTCAAAATCTGCGCCAACAAAAATCTGATTTGACAGAATCGCTAATAAAAATTGATGAAGCTGGCTAAGAGTTTTAGAGTTTTTTGGTGATAGAAGATTGATACAACAAAATAGGTACTTGATATAGGTATGTATAGCTTGCTGAGAGATCTAATAAAAACCCGCACATAGTGTTAGGAAGTAATCAGTGGTTTAGCGAGGTGTTATTAGTAAACTAAATTATAGAACGCGGTTTATTTACATCCTTCCCGTTCTCACAAAAAGACAATGAATGAACTATTAGCTACTCGATTACCTACATTTTATACTTCGCTTTTCTTTACTAAAAACATTTGACAGCTAATTTCATTTAAACTTCAATTTATTTCGTGCGCTTTGGCTTTTGTAAAATTATACAACTTAGTTATAACAGGGGGCCTCAATAAGGTTGAGATTTTCTCAAAAACTACTGGACCGAATTTAATAATTGCGTTTAATAATTTACCGTTATTTGATAGATAAAAGTTTTAACTTTTATCTATCAAACAGTGAAATAATTTTTGCAATAGGTCAAGTATTTTTGAGAAAATCTCAACCTTAAAAACTCTCCTGTACACCTTTCACCGGACTAGAAAATATGATTCTGGTTTTGACGTGATATGAAACGAAGTCTGACCAAACATACTAATAAAAAGCTATAATAACTAAGGCCAGGCTGGAAGAAAGAAGCTGGACTGTACATCTGCTTTCTTGTAATTGTGTCTTATTTTTCGTGTACAATAAAGTATAAAGTAAAAACTGACAAATAGAGATCTGGATTTTTCAATTTCATTATAAATAAGACAAATCTCTTAAATGCGGTGTTGAAATAACCGCCAAACTCCAACCTCTAATCTCTTATAATCTAAAAATGAAATCAAGGGTTGACTATCTTCTCTAATACTGTTTGATGTTCAATAACTTAGCGTTTCAATTAAAAAACTAATCACATACACGTCACACTCACTCCACGCATCTTAATTGCCCACTAAACAGTAGGCAAGAGTTTTTACTGCTCAAATGAGTAATTTAGGTAGGCTCTCACGCGTCCCGTGTCTAAAACACAATGAGACGGCTCTTGAACAAAAGGTATTCTTTGCTTAGTTAGTGGGTAGAGGAGTCGTTCCCAGGAACGGAAAAAATAAGTATTGTTACGGAAAATGTTTTTCAATGTGTGGCCTTCGCTTACCTGTGTAAGGTATATAAGGGCTACGATGTTTCGTGTTATGAAGAACCTACGAAAGTACACAATATGTGTGATTCTATTTTTATCGCCAAATATAATCCTAAACCTGGGGCTTTCGAAAATGGCGGGAAACGATGGATGCGAAATTTTATGATAACTTTCAGTTTAATGTCTATTTTTTAGTGGTTGTTTTGTGTTTAATATCACGTTAAATTAATCAGAAAATCTTCGCGAATGACAGTATGGCGAAATTATTGGAGGATTCATGCAGGATATGAAGTTTGGCGCTATAGTCAAGAGTCCCACTACGAGCTCGGGAGTGAACGTGACTGTCGAGCTGCTTCGTCCAGAGTGATGACGCTACGGCGGCTCCTCTGGATGAAGACAAGAAGCCGCGGATACCCAGGGTGACGACGCTACGACGACTACCCTGGGTGAAGAGAAGACGATAAGATATTTTGAATATTCTGTAATATGACATTGACAAATAACGATCTGTTGAGTCCATTAATAAAATAAATAAATAAAATCCTAAACCTAAACGAAACTCACTGTAGCCAATTCTGTAGCGACGGTTGAATCCTTATCCTAAACGCAACCGACTGTCACTGTGAATTTGTTTTGCATGTGGGATATTGAAATATTGCCTTTGTTTGTCCATAAAACCACATATACACTATCAAGTAAAATAACGACTTTATCGTTGTAGTAGAAAATTCCTTTAAACTTTCATCACGGCCCTCACTCATTATATGAAAACCTTATTCACAAATTCCCACTAAATCTGGTTACAATATAAGCGAAAGTAATATTTTCGAAAGTATTTCGCGAGTGGAACACGCGCCTTCGAGATAACGGGTGCCGGTTGAAGGTTAGAGCGACGCAAATGAAATCTTAATCATTGTTATTTATTTTAATATTGTTCTGAGGGAACTGGAGCAACATGGCACAACAATAAAATGAAACTTAGTAGTGCCGCGGGACCTAAATCTGATACGATAAGCGCGCGCTTTAGTCTAAGGAAAACTCACATACCATACTCACTCACGCCTTTCTCCCGTAAGGGGAAGACGATGTACCTACTTCCATTTTCTGCAATCCTGGTACCTTGACTTCGTTCGCTTTCATCTGATTTCATGGACTTGTGATCGTGATCAGTCAAAATATCAGGCAAAAATGACTACCATTTATGGTCGCTAAATCTCTATTTAGCGATTTATTTAAAGGACAAAGCAATCTTTATCTTAGCGTATTTTCCAAGTCACTGTTCTAAAGACTAAAATGATCATTCACCATGATCAACCTAATCGAATGTTTATGAATAGGTTCATTATAAAAGTCGATCGTTTTTCCTAATCAAAACCCATAAACTTCTGTAGGTCACCAGTCCACCAGGTTGTAAAACCTACACCACATGACCTTGTGTTTATTTAAATTATTATTATAATAATCAAAAAGCTATAACATAGCTACAAGTCCCCAAACTCGCGCAGTAAACCACAGACCTAATGATGGTGTATAATAAAGCCTTTGGTAACACGTGGGAGCGGCATACAGGTTATTTCTATGTCAGTTGTAGAAAAATCGACTCTACTGGGTTTTACGCAGATAAGTACACACGAAGACAGAGAAACGTATACAAGGGCCTCAATAAAGATTTTCTCAACAACTACTGGGCCGAATTTAATAATTATTTTACAGTTACAGTAGTTATATCTATCCAACAGTGAAATTATTCTTGCAATAGGGCAAGTAGTGTTTGAGATAATCTCAACCTTAAAACTCTCCTGTACACTTTTATCTATGTTTGACCGTACCTAGAGCATAATTATCCGAAGACTTAAAAGATGAAATAGATTTTGGAATCAAAAACTTAACATCGTTTAGCCAACGCTAAGACTAATAGGTAATGGAGGGATTTTGACGATCAGATCATTCACGATAGCTCTCTTTAAACAGATCATGCCACGGAATGGAAAGGTCCTGGGTTCGAATTCTGCTCGTAACTAATAAAACTCAATGTATTTAATATTCTAAACGTTGTACATTTGGGTAACAACAATAAAATCGTTTACCCTCTTATGTCAATTTCTGAAGAAATTTAAGTCACCTTCTTTCGTACTGTAAATTCCCGTTATATGTGTAGTTCTGACAATAGGTCAAGTAGAAAGAAATGTCACCAGTGTTTTGCATAAATTACCTATACGCCCAACTGGGCCATTGGAGCACAAAATGTATGTAGATTATGCAGATACCTTGCAAATATTTTGTTCGCGTGTAGGCCAGGTGGATAAGTTGGTCGGAGGTTTGGCCAAAACATGTTAATGGAAATTAGCTACCAAATTGATAAAAACCGTTACCATTCTTAAAAGTTTGGTTTTCTTATTAGCAGGTTTCGACTTTCTTGATGATTTATAAAACAAAGCGAAATATAAAGCAATTCGGAATTTTACTATTATATCTTCTGTGACACAACTAAGTAAACTATACAACCACTGTATGTCGTCATTTCTAAAAAATGCACTTTTAAGAAATGACGACATGCAGTGGTTACTAAATATCAACATGGCAACTTGTGAAACTAGTCCCGATACATTTTTCGCAATTATTAGCTCATTAGCAAATACCTTCAATCAAGTCATTAATTATGTATTTTTCTTATTTCAGAGGAAGATTGGGCCGAGAGCACAGCGTATATGATGCACGAAGCGTTCGAGGCGTCTCCACCTCGTCGGCCAGTGGCAAGGGAAGTGTCTCCCCCTCGCAGAGCGTCCCCTCCACGCCGCGCCCTGTCGCCGCAATTCGACAGAACCTACAACGATGACTTCAACGACCAATTCCGGGACCAGCTAGCACCCTTCAGAGACCAGGCCGCCTACGAGCGACGGTACCGCCACGAATCACTCGATCGAGTCAGCAAGGAAAAACCAGAAAAAATCGCAGAAGACACGCAGTACAGACGACGATACGTGGCTGACACGAAACCTTCCAACCGAAGCATAGACCGAGTCGAAGATAGACGCTTCGGGAAACTGCAAAGAGGCGCCAGCGAGGGCAGCTTGAAAGTCGCCGAGGCATCCCCAAAAGATCGCTTCAATGTGGCTAAAGAGAAATTCATGAATCTCGAAAGAGAAAGGTTTAACAGGGAGCTGGAACAGCATATGGCCATCAGGAGGAGTATGCTAGAAAGGAACAGTCGCTCGACTTCTTCCCCTGAGGAAGAGAGAAGAGACGAGCGGCCGGAGCGTCGAGAATTGAGCTCACGGAGAGAACCCGAGCGTTCTCATCGTGACTTGGAGCGTTCTCACCGGGAGCCGCGGAAAGATGAGCGGATACGTGACGTAGCAGACTTGGCGCATAGAGAAGTAGAACGGCTTCCTCGCGTTGGAAGGAAAAGGGATGATTCGAAGCGGTACGAATACGGAGCAGAGGAATACCTCAACAGGGTTGAACCTAAAGCTCACGTTAGAGAAGATTTTGACCGATATAGAGACAGAAGAGAATTAGATAGACGTATAGACGAAGATGAAATAATAGAGCCCGTTATTGAAAACAGAAGAAGAGACTGGAGTGACAGACAGAGAGCGTTCAGCCGCTCTCGCTTGTTGGACGACCAGCGTCAGTCGTACGTGGAAGGTGACCGAGACAGGTATTACGAAAGGGACTACCGAGACTTCCGCGACTTAGCTGAGAGACAACCGACGAAATTCCGCCATAGTTACGCGGAACCGATACCTAGAGGTCGCTTAGGTACTGTGAGACCTTACTAAAATGCCATAGTAGATTTTTAGAGGTTTGTGTTTGAATTTTCCAGAATGTGCGAAACCAATGACAGTCGAAGATTGTATCGACTATTTGACAGCCATATCAGTGGAACGATATGGGTATATTTCAGTTTCCGAAAATTTTAAATTATTCACTATTGTTATCCATGCGCATATATTTTTCGTTTATTTCCTTGTAAATAAAAATATTAATTTTCAAAGTAAACTTTAATGCATGTTTATTGTTGTTGAATTGAGTATTTTAACGGGGCAATTATACTGTGCACAAAATGATGTGTTTTAGAATTAAGTAGTTAGCTTATAGTCCGACTAAACAAATCTGTGCCTATCCGATAGTGGTTAATTACAGGTACTGAATACTCAAATATTCACCGAACATCAGAGCGTTTTTTTATAATTATTGCAACATAACTGCATTTCTTTTATAAACAATCTGTATAAGTAATAATATTTGTAAATATAAATTATATTACAAAAACCGTACCTTACTTTACATAACATAAATCATTAAGTATAAATGTTATTTGTTAATTATTATTATTTTCATAATACCTTTGACAAATGGGTAAAATAAACACCTTTTTGAAACCAAAAGTATGTTTCATATTAAAGAAACACTTCGGAAATATTATTGAAAAGAATCTATAGAGGATTATTCCGGTAAAATATATTTTAAATATTGTATGTATTTGTTGTATTTTAAATATATTTTAAGAAAGGGTGTAAATTAAAATTAAACGTTCACAATATAATTATATGCCTTGAATGAAAATATGAGACGTTCGCAGAATTTTATTCTAAATTATAATTACTTAATAAGCGAGTATAGAGTTTCGTTTTTTAAATTCCTTTTCTTACTCTTTTTGTAATTAAATTCTTTCAGAATAATTTCAGAAAATCACATTTACACCCTGCATTAGTTAGAATACTAAAATCCAGTGACATCACTAGAATATTGTTTATTCAAAGTCCGTCCGAAATTATACGACGATCTATTTTATTGTTGTAAAATATTAATAAATGATTATTGATTAAATTGACGTTTATTTTATTAAATACCTGTTCGGAAATAAGTTCCAATTCATGCCTCTCATGTCAACGAACTGTACCAAAATACTCCGGCAATATTTTCTAATAAAATATTTAACATTTCCCATGTTAAATATTTTATAGATCGTTTTTGAAAGGAACGCCTCCAGCCTCAATAATAATGCCAAAAATAATACTATCTGACAAATGGAAAGAAATTCTTTATATATAACCATTGCTCGGTGTCGATGTCGTTACTAATGTTACAAAATATATCTTCCATAAGTAATGAATTTTATAAAAAAAGGTACTTAGCAAATCTTTATTAGGATAAATACTATTTCTTTATTATCAACATGATTCAAGTTCGCTAAGTATCAGTCCGCATAATTGCAAAAAACGGCCGTTTTTGGCATATTTGAGAACTACAACTTACCTTGTCGCAATTATGATATGTATAGTAAATTGAAAAATAGTATTTATCGTAATAAAGATTTCCTAACTACCTTTTTTAAAAAAATTAATTACTTATGGAAGATATATTTTTAAAGATTGTCGGCGCTAGTTGGCTCATGTCAGGCCTTTAAAGGAATGTTTAATATATCACATAAAACCATGACTACCATCAACCAAGACATCTTACCTAACGAACCTGGTCAGATATATAAAAAGCAGTAGAACTAAGACGCATTCCATTCCAAGTTGAAGAGACCTAGATTCTACAGGGTACCTAATTTGAAGCTAATGGTACCTTATTAACGCAACATGCGTTTAAAGATTGCATAATTGCATTTGATTACAGGATTACTTCTCGTAAATACATCGGGTCGGTAAGACCAATTAGTATAAAATTATGTGGACAAATACCTAGCGGAATATTATAGTAATACACGCACTATGAAAGCTATTTTATACCAAAAAGCAATATCTGTGATATTGTTCACGAATAGGCAATAAATTTTTGAAACACAAGCCTAAAAGAGGAATAAAGAATTAAAATATAATATAACGCCACTTCCCTTAAACCGCCACTTTCACGCTTCGTTAAAAACACGTTAGAAAGGAACCGTGGCTTAAACCGTGGAATAACATCTCAAGACACGGTTATTGCTAACAACGTAATATTCTAACTTGCAAACAATCCCTATAACTGGCCCAGGGGGGTGACCGCGACTTCAATCGTTATGGTTATCGTTTTCATTTTGTCATTTGAACGATATACATTGCTGCGTTTCGTTGTCGTTTGCTAAAACTTGCAAAAACATAGCAGCAATGTACAGCGTCCATGTGTCAAAATGAAAGCGATAACGATAACGATTGGAAGTCGCGGTCACCCCACTGGTTGCTCTCAAGTTGTATTGAAAAGGGCACGAGAGCCAAAAAAGATTTAAAAAAGTTATAAACCCATTCTGAAACTTGATGGAAACATCGATGGTACAGTACTCCAACATAAACAGAGCCAATGCAATCAACGCCGTATTAACGCAGTATAGAGTGCTAATGTGTTACACTTGGTGTGATGTTGATTGTACTTCGCATAGTATTCCTTATTTCCTTTCAATGCCACTCAGTGGAATAAATGTGTAACCTCTGCACTACCCAATGAAGACTGTTTTAATAGTATTCTGTGGTTTATACTCACTCAACTTATAATCCTAGTGCCGATTACCAACACTAGATGGCATGCACATAACTTGTTTGGTATAAATCGAATGAGACCGTAAGTAGTTTTCTAGATGGCACTACTTACATGAGTTTACAATAAATATGAAGGGGTTCTCATGAAAATAGCGGGTAACGAATTTTATTTTAATGTTTACAGTGGTTATTTTGTGTTTAATATCACATTAAATTAATCAGAATAAGTTCGTGAAAGACAGTATGTTGAATTTATTGGATAATTTGAGCAAGATAGTTTCAAGCTTTTATCAAGAGTCCCGCTACAAGCTCGGGAGTGAACGTGACTGTCAGCTGCTTCGTCCAGAGTGATGACGCTACGGGGCGTCTCCTCTAGATGAAGACGCGACTACCCAGGGTGAAGACGCTACTGCGACTCCTCTGTAGGAAGATAGAAGACTATTATATATTGAATTTTCTGTAACATGACACTGGCAAATGACGAACTGTCGAGTCCAATAATAAAATAAATAAAATAAGCTACCCGCAACAATTAATATTGGAAGAAAATGCCACAAGGTATTAAGTTCGCCTTATTTTTAAACGTAAATTATTGGCAATAATATTGTGTATGTGAAGGATATTCGAAAATAGACAAACACCATTTATTATAATCAAAAATATGATTTATTTAAACACCAAAAACATGTATTTACAGCATATTGCACGCGGCGCGATAAGCCAACAATAATATACAATGCTAAAAATAATATATTGCACCAGTATTGCACAGCTACTAAGTAGTAATAATTGTAGATCAAGAAATGCACGATAGTACAAACTAGCCTAACAGTACAGTCAGATGCGCATATATATATAGTGTTGGATTATTTATCGTATCGTCATTCAAGTTCATCTTTCATACAGAACACAGCATGAACCACAGACCACTTACCCCATAGACCTGTAACAGGAGAGCGCCCGTGTTTGCCCGCTCATGAGTAGTAGACACGTGTAGCCTGGTCTAGAGATGTTATCGACATCCCCCTCTTCGTCTCTATGCGCTCATCGTTGACAGAATTTTTTGTTCGCTTTTTACCGATTTCATGTCTATTGGATAAGTGGTCTGTGGCATGAACAAAGGCAAAACTGTTTTTGGTTATGCAATAGCTTCGACAGATAATCCGAAGGAATGAGTGACCAGTTGCTACTTTTAAAGTAATAGTTGTATATTTTAGTGGTTTTAACGAAACGCTGGGTCACTAATAATTTTAAATAGGGTTAGATCTACCAATAACTTTTCAAAAATTACTTGAATAACTAAATACTTTTACTGGTAGTTAAAAATCAATACACACAATAAAATAATTACTAATAAAATAATTATTTAATTTACCGAACTTTATAGTTCCATCTGACTCATTGATCTCCTATAAATAACTAGATACACAAAGCTCTTACTAAAACAATTTAAAAAACGTCCAAATAAAGGGTCCATTTTTAACGTCCAAATAATGTCCTATAAAGCAAATTATCATTCGTCCGTTTGGACCTTCTTTGCGCTCGAACATTTTTAGAAGGCAGACTGTGTATCTAGTTGTTTATATGAGATCAATGATCTGACTGTACACTGTAACTGTAATAAAGGAGAATAGCCTTTTTTCAAATTGCCCTTTTTCGCAAACTGATAATTATTAGTGGTCTATCTGATAGAAAAAATAGCTTGATGTGAATTACCCACTTATGGCTCTTGAAGATGGTGATGTTGACGTCAAAAATGATATTATCGGTTCTTCTCTAAATTAAGACCAAAAATATTGCGATTACGTAATTTCATAGAGCACTGAGCATCACCTCCCCTTTCCCCTTAAAGTAGTAATTCTTCTTTTCTTTGGACCAACCTTCGTATATTAAAACACATTCTCCTTTAACAAATTTATCTAGAATAGTTTAAAAGAAATTAAAGTACTTGACTCATTATATTGCACTAAACATATTGCACCTATGTAATATAAAGGTTATTTTCAATAATAAATAACTACATACATAGTTTAGTCCCTAATTTATAACCGATATACTTAAAATCCTTATTATTTTAATTAATAAGGTGGTATACGTAGAGATTTACAAATAAATCTAACAAACAGAAAATATATCTGTTTAAAATATATATTTTAATTTCAGCAAGAAATTAAGTCGTATATATTTTGGTGACATAAAGTTGTTGAACCGAGTGATCTAGGCTGGTTAGTTACACAAACAATATTTAAGGATTATTCTTTATTATCTCTCGACATATGTCTTTATGGAGCTACGACAGAAACAACACCTAGAATTCTGTTGAACTATCTATAAGACATTTTATGCAACTATTTCTGAATATGTAGGTGAGCACTTCACACAAACTTAAAACATATTTTTTAAGAATTCAAAAAAAGAAGTTGCAAAACAATATGTATGATAACTGATTACAAAATTGAAAAATAATTCCTCGATCGCAGCCAGTTACGAATACGGACGAAACCGTCCATACAAAAGACATCAACGCGGGCCATTATTGTACCAACATTATTTTTGGAATATTAATCAAAACTAAAAACCATCTTTTATTATATTATTGCGAAGACTGGTACAAAAATTTAATTTATAGTGTATTTAATGGACTCAGGCGTTAATTTATGCATGATGTTATAAACCGTAAATGAATATTTTTAAAAGATTGTTTAAAGATCTCAAAAACCACTTCCTTTCGGATTCGGATGAAAATTGTATCAATATCGATACTTAAATTAATAATTCGAATTCACCATACATGTGAGTCAGATAACTGCATAGGATGGTATTCACAGGGAGCATTCGTTTCACAAACGAAACATTTGCTCGTTTGCTAATTTCATTCACGATGTTCGCGAATCAAACATTCGTGTTTCGCAAGTAAAAAATGATAAAATTCGATTTACAATCTATTCACTGAGTATTCGTTTAAGCGAATACTCCCGGGTTTAATAAGTATTCTATGCTCCCGGTGGGAAACGAATTTGCAAAGCCAATTTCTGATATTCGTTTCAACGAGACACCAAATGTTTATTGCGCGATTTTCCCGAAATGCGTGCAAATATTTGCGCAACAAATGCTCTTTCGTGAAACGAATGCTCCCGGGGTGAGTACCGTCCTTAGACAATTTCTATATCGATGGTATTTTCTAAGGTAGATACCCGAGGGTATCTTCAAGGCTCGCATTTCTGCTGAGCGGCCGATGGTCGAACATCCTCGCTAGAGGTGGCAGCGCTCGCGGGGGCGACGGCGGCAAGGGCGGAGGCCTGGCCCTACGCCCTCCGGCCAGCGAGCGCACGTCGGTCCGCTGCGAGAGCCTCACGTCGGCGAAGAGTGCTGCCATCTCGGCGGACTTCTTCACGCTCAGGGCGTCGTGGGAGCCTGCGCCTGTACTGCGGACTGGACATAGGAGTTTGTTTGAAGGTATTGCGAGGTTATTAGTTTATTAATCATATGGGTTTAATTTTTTATATTGTTTTGGGTATTTTTTGAAATAATATTTGTAATTAAACTCGTCATACTCACGGTTCATCCTACGAATAACTAATTCTACTTGGCACATCTAATGCTGATTATACTTTCGTCAAATCATGAATTTCTCCAAAAATTAAACAATCGTATAAAAGTTAACGTTAATTTCACAGTTTTACGACATAAATCAATGCCTATTATTGCCTACCATGACCCTGTCAGCCAGCACCCACCCCAACCTTCCCCCTAGTCACCTGTCAACCGCTGCATGTTCCTGCTGTTGGTATCCCTGGCCTGGTTCTGCAGCAGCAGCTCATAGTCCAGCGCCAGGCTGTCGGAGCTCTTGGCGCGGCGGCTGCGCTCCTCGCGCCGACGGTGAGAAGCTGCGCTGGACCTGGAAAATTATTTGGAAAGAGTTAGAAATATTCGAGGAGTGACAGTAATTTGTCACGAGATGGAACTGGTGAGTGTCACGCCTAGATCGCTAAACGAGATATGTTTGCACAACGACAAGATCGCTATGACGACGAACGACGAAACCGATCAAGGTGCAAAATGACAAGATTACTAAACACAGTTAAAAGTGGATCCTGAAAATTCCTTAAAATTTAACTTCTATATGAAATTATTTTATATTGAACTGCTGCAACACAGTTCTATCAGTATTAAAATGCACTATAATATGTATATGCAATACTCAAATAATTTTTAGAAACTAATAACAAAAATTCTAGCATAGTCAAGTTATTTAGAGTAGGTAACTTATTGTATTTTTTACTTTTTGTTTAATTTTCTATCTATATGAATCGACGAATTGATAACCTCCTCCTTTTTTTGGAAGTCGGTTAAAAAACTAATAACAAAAATTCTGGCTAATAATAACTCTAAATAACTTGACTATGCTAGAACTTTTGTTATTAGTTTCTAAAATAAATTTGAGTATTGCGTATATACATATTATTCATATAGATAGAAAATTAAACAAAAAGTAAAAAATACAATGCGTCATTCCTAAAAAATCGTTACATATGTAACCAAAACTGAGATGTAGCATACTCATATGAGTGACGACATAAGGATAAGGATTAGATTTGGCGGCCACGATGTAGAATCACACCTACTCTCATCACATCTGACCAATTGCACGTTAACCTTCATTTACAGGGCAACCTGCATAAACAACAAAAATAATCAATTAAACCACATTTACCTGGTCCTGTTCCCTTTCTTGCCGTCATAATCCACGAAGGCCCGCTTGAGCCTGTCCGTGTAGGTATTCTGCGACGGACTGCGAAGGTATTCCAGGCTCTGCGAGCTCTGGACTGTGGTTCGGTGGGGGCCGGGACAATAGCACTTGTTACTATCAGCACAACTCTCAGAGTCGCACGAACAGTAGCTAAAGTCGCCGTCGTAGACTTCCCTGTAATTTAAAGACAGGCTTGTTAAATTTCATGAGTAATTCTATACTGTGCAATTTTTTTAAGGCTTAAACACATTAATAAAGTGTTGAAAAGGCACCGGCAGCGGAACAGCAGCGGCAGTGCTTATAATGTATAAATCTCTATGAAAGATGACAGACTGAACGCAGCAACGGAACGTCAGCGGCAAAACAAGGAAACGACAACCGCGAGTGTTCAATTTCACACATTACAACCACTGCCTCTGCCGTTCCACTGCCGTTGCCTTTCCGCTGCCTTTTTAATGTGTTTCAGAGTTTACCCTTAATATTACTCTTAGGTGCGTAGCGATAAACGCAACTTAATGTTAATACGCTAATAGCTATTTCCAATAACCACACACGATGATGTTAATGAGTGCAATAAAAACAACGCAAGATCCTATTGAAATGCATAATTCACAGTGAACTGTAAATAATTATAATTCGGATCAGTTACTCATGAGCCATCGCAAGCTGCGGACGTGCTATGCTCTGATAAACACCGCACACATTTCATTTCTACTACAAGCGCACAACTTAAAACCGACTACAAATATTAACGAACACGATACAAATTCCTTTGTCGCTAATCATGATTCCGTAAATGAAATTAACGCAACAGTCACTTTAGAGACGCGTCTATTAGAATTAAATGAAATGTAAAACAAAGATACGAAAGTAGTGAAATTTGTAGCTGGTTGAAGCTAATTCTAAGTACACGGTATTTTAACTTCGTTATTTTTATGATAACAAGAATCCGAAGTTAATAATAAACATTATTGCACGATATTACGTGATGAATAACAATGATCAGATAGCTGTGAAGAGGTAAGTAAATCCAGAACAGATATATTGGTACCATCAAAGTCCTATGGAATGGGCAGAGAACGGTCTCGTATGGCAACTTTGATTAGTAATGTATATGGACGACATTATACTCACTTAGAACAATCCTTACAGCTTTTACTCTTAACCAGAAGTCTATGTTTAGCATCCTTCATGTCTTCTGGAGAACAGTAGCATTTCGATTTACCATCACCTTTCAGGGAACAGTAGCATCTGTCCATGCAACCTTCCGATTCACATTCCGAACAGGACACGTATCCACTCGAACTGTTCCGGTTTTGACAACCCAGTCGATTGCTCAGAGTCAAGAAGTCCGAATCTTCAGAAGTCGAAGTTCTCTCTCCGGGTCTCGAAACTTTCCCATTACGTTTGGACACATGAACCATTTTATCTGATCTTTTAGAATTTCTTTGTCTCATTGCCTGCCTTTTTGGAGGCGGTAGAATAGGCTCCTTCGGTCTGAATTGTCGTAAATCGTAACTGGACGTCGACACCGAACTTTCAGAGATAGGGTCTTTAGCAACGATATCCGGATAGTCGAATGCGCTTAGCTTCATTTCTTTCTTTTTGAAATCTTTTCCGAAAGGTAGTCGGAAGACCATTCGGAGACCACTGGCCCCTTTAAAGATTTTCCGTCTCTTGTTCTGGAATGCACTGTTTCTCCTTAAAATCTTTTTCTTCTGTTTCTTCATTATCGCTTTGCTGTGCTGAAATATTTCGTCTTTCGTCAACGTAACTGCTAACTTCAGTAAAAACTCTTTATATATCGGCTTTAGGTCGTTAAATGACATTCCTTCGGCATCTATAATGGCGTTGAGGATCTCATCCATCGAATGCAAGTTCTCTTGTACTTTGAATTCGTTGAAAAGTTCGTTGAACCCTAACGGTGAGCCGCCTCCCTTCTTTCCGTTGTTCCTGAAATGTAAATGATAATGACTTTAATCTCCATAAATGTAGGTATTAATGTATATTCATCCAGTAACTTGTAAGATTATATGCAATTAAAAGAAATAGTGGTATTAATACTGGATCACACAGAAGAATGTGTCGGATATGGTTGCGTAGGTACGATTACAAGCATGCAAGTTGTCGAATCGAAACACTCCACTAAGCGCGTTCTATTCAAGGCTTGTTAGTGAGCTATTTCTAGTGCTTAAGATTATCGATCAAGTGAAACATTAAAACCGAGTCAATTGAGATATCACCCGGTAATGGAAGTGATATCTAGTGTAACGTCATGCCGTAAAGAGACATGAATCCGAACTTATTACATATAAAATTAAAGAAAGATTGACTGTACCTGTGTCCAAGTGATTTATATCGTGTTAGTCCTCCGGCATTCAGAAAGCTCCCGGAGCGAGGTATCGCGACCTTGGTCAGTATATCACCAGATTCGTTTAGAGATTTTCTTTGACTCGCACTTCTTCTCAGTGGTTCCTTCTGTAAATCCAAAGACTCTGCAGATGGTTTCGACGGAATAGGTGGTGGGACAGTCGGTGGTCTTTGTAAATTCTTCCGTCTCTCCAACTCTCTAAACAGCTCTATTTTCTCCGACACCTTACTTCGAACCGAAGATTCCGTACTGCTGTGATGTTTTTGAAGATTCTGCAGCTTAGGATTGTTAGGCCTAATTTTTGCCATTGATTTCTTTGACTCTTGCGTGTCACTGCCACTAGTATCGTTGTGTTTAATTGAGTCCAATTTAGCTTTCACCTCTTCTACGGTGATTCGTTTCGGTTCAGCGGGAGGTATCGACGGAGGTGGGGGAAGGTGCGGTATACTCTCCGCTAAGATCCTCTTGGTCCTTTCTAATTTAGGTTTCTCGTGGAAGGATTCACTAGCTGAATAGCCATCGGCTCTATCACTGTCCCCACTAAGAGAAGATGTGCTTCGTTTCTTACGAGGTGGTCGTATTGGAATGTCGTTTGGGGACAAACTACTTCCAATACTCATACAGCTTACGCCGTTTCGGTTCTTCAATTTCTTTTTATCATTATGGCCCTGTCTACTCATGTGTGACATCAGAGATTTGTATAACGTGGCCGCTATGACGATAGCGTCCTCGGTCGTCTGGCATACAAACCCATGACACTCCAATTGCTTAGCGACGCCAATTTTCCTCATCACAACAGCGAAAAGAGGTGAATGCGAATTTTCGTTGTGGGAGAGGATATATTTTGTATCGGGTGACCGTAATGTTTTGAAGAGGGCATATTTGTCAATATTATCAGGATCGGTGATTAGAGGCAGGAACGCATAGCTCAGGTCGTGGTCGACTTTCTCAGAGGGTTGGACCACGAATTTCACGGCTGACCATACTGCTATTGTCGGGAAGGGGTTGAGCTGCTCTAGGTCTCCTTTCTCGCCCTTGTATCGTACTTTGAGTCCGCTTTTAGAAATTTCTAATCGGCCTGTCAGAGCGCCTTTATGGCGGTAATTTTTTCTGTACGAGAAGTATAAGTCTTTGAGAGGTCCTTGGAGTCCAGATAGGCTGGTGACCTTGCTCTGAAGAGGAGTCGAGCCCAGGTAGTGCACACTGAAGACGTGGACCCCAATGCTGTCGGTGGAAGGTCGAGACTCGCCCGCCATGTCTGCGAACATGCGTTCTATGCGATCCTGTACCATGTTGTTGCCTTTATTGATTCTGGTCTGACAGTAGTCGTCATCTTCGTATATCGTCGCTTTGCTATCGCGAGCCGTTGAACTGACCTGGAAGGAACATAACATATTGCAGTTAATATAATATCAGCTCTGAATAACACAGAGTACCATATCTAGGGAATCTTGATGGAACAAACATCTGCATTATATCAGCTGCGATCTTAGGAAAGTTCTTACGATAACGTAAGACGATGATGTAGGTCACTTGGTACAGCTGATGTTCTCAACGACTCATGTCATATGACGCAAACATCAGGCTGATTCTGACTAACCTAAACCTGACTGTTATCAGCCTTACCTTACTGTCCCTTCGTGCTAGCTCCACAGGCACGTAATGTGGGATGCTGTTGACGGACCGGCTGTCGTCGAAGAGCGCGTCGATCTTCTGCTTGTAGAGTGAGATGGAAGATACGCTCGGCGCGCGAGAGCGACGAGGCTCATCGTCGCGCGCGCCCAGTCGGAACCCTCCCAGCGGCGCGCTTTCGTTGTCGCACGTCACCATCTGAGGATAGCAAGGAAATTGACTGTAGGCTTTATGTTACGTATATTATTCGAGTCTGGTCTTTGCAATTTTACTATGTTCCTTACAATCTGCTCCAAGCCTTTAACGTTTTTGTCTCCAAATGAAATCTTACAGAAATAGGTCATCATCAGCCTATTTATCTATTGGGGCACAGATCCCTATCACCGAGGGCTGTGATTCACCGCGCGAGCTTAGTGCGAATTGGTGGATTGCACATGGCTTAGATTTTTTTTATTGTTCTGAGGCATAAAATGTTATCTTTCAATGTTTTGAGAGCTATCGGTAAATTACAGTAGGGTTGTGTATATGTCATCGCAAACTGGAATATTTTTTAAACAGTAGAATTAGTAGTTATAACTTTAGAAGTGTTTCAAAATAAACATTGCCACAATAAAATACGGAATTTCGGCGTAGAGTGGTATGGGCACATTTTTAGCCTGTAAAAATGTTACGCGGCCAACTTTTCCACTTCACAAGCACACAAAAAGCTGCTATTTCACTATTGCTAGCTAATGATCTAACATATAATATTTGCAGCTCGTTCTCGGCCTGTATGGTCGGGTCGGTTGAATGGCTCTGGCACGCTGCTAGTGGCAAAAACTCCGTTACGCTAGGATCTCTACATCGATTTACTCTTCGTCTATTAATATCTTTCAAAGCGAACATTGTTAGTGTTTATCAGTTTCATTTTAGAATTTTTAGACCGGTTTCGCCTTTATAAAGAACTTAAGCGTTTAAGAGGTGTCGTTAAAGAATCACTAAGGTAAGAAAGACTTGACTACTGCTATCGAATGACATCAACCGGGACCAACTCAACCTAACGTTCTTTTCTTACCGAGAGACGGAGGTGCACACACACATACCACTTACCCCATAGACATGAAATCGGTACAAATTTGCAAGCGTAAAATTATGTCAACGATGAGCGCATAGAGACGAAGCGGGGACAGGGGTGCCGTATTAACGAGATGCCTCCATGTTGATAATATCTCTAGGTTACACGTACCGCGAAGCCATTTTGCGCTCATGTGCAGGCAGACACTGGCGCCCTCCTGTTACAGGTCTATGGGCTAAGTGGTCTGTGGGCACACATGAAAATGTCACTAGCGGTAATCCAGGTAAATACTTCAACCCACCACACCCAACGTTGCTTAACGTGTACTCAACAAAACTGAACCACGAGCGCGGTAATGATTTTAGGTGCGATAACAACCTATACAAAAATATTCTATAGCCCAAAATTTACAGCCCCCTATAGGCTATAGCCTGATAGCTCCCTCGATGTAAGGGAAGGTTGTGCCCGAGCAGTGGGGCAATATAAATAGACTGATAGCCTAAATAGGGGGCTGCTGCTAACAATAAAGCAAATGTCAATCCCATACATTTTTCTTTCTATTCCAACGAAATCAAAGCCACTTGGCTAGGCTCTCTGGTTGTAGTCCAAAACTTTTGGGAGATATGTTTTGCTATCATAATGGATGCAGCTGGCAGATGTTTCTGAAGAGTTACTTACTTCTCCACTTGTCGATGGGCCCTGGGCCCAATATTTATTAGCATCTTGACACACATTCGCCCGCTATCCTGAACACCTGAAACAAAAAAATAGGTTGCTATGAACATGCTCTTGGTACCAAGGTATACTATAAATTGTTGCATTGATAGGTATGAAATAATCAATCGATGTATTATTTTGTATGCAAATGAAGTATGTTTGTTTTGAATTAGCCATGTTTCGTCAGTCTAAAACGATTATTATTATTAGTCATTTATCATTTTATTATGTCACATTCAATAGTGCGTATACACTGATAACTGTCACTACGTCAGGTGTCCAGCTCACTCTTGAAGTCTTAGGTCTTGTTATTCTAGTCTATCATTATTATTTATAATATTAGTAGTGCATTTATTTACTCGATTTATTTTTTCTTTATTTAGTAATTAAACAATACCAATTTATTATTATTACTCATTTATTTATCTATAAGTAACATAATATACCTATATTTATTTACTGCTCGTTCCTCCAGGTTATCAATTAAGTAGATATAATCAATGTTTGTATTCAATTTAGCATTATTTTATCAATCACGTCTATTGTTTTGTAATAATGTGGTAGTCTATTATTTGCCTTACTTTGTGTAAATTATCTTTGTTATAAAACCTACTACGCTGTTGACTGCCCAATAAAACCATAAAATAAAATAAAATAAAAAAATAAATCATTTTATTATGTCACACTCAATAGTGCGTACACTGATAACTGTCGCTAAGTCAGGTGTCCAGCTCACTCTTGAAGTCTTAGGTGATGCTTATCAGTGACAGTGATAGTTAAGTTTAAGATTAGGATTACACTTGGTGGCCATGACAGAATCACACCTAATATCGATGAAGAGGGGAAATGCCGCCAGCCTCTTGGGCACGTTGCCGGACAATGGGGATCGGTTGAACCGACCCTTTGTACATATAGTTTTTAGTTGTTTTTTAGGTTTATATTATTTAAAATAGTTATTTTTAAGATTTTATTGTTATTTGAATAAATATTTAATACGAGAGCTTGTGGTATTTATAGTATCCTACATTTTGATATATATTTTGTATGAATAACTATTTCGTTTTTTTTTGTTAACCTATAACTTGTCCCACTGCTGGGCAAAGGTCTCCCCCGGTTTTTATTCGGATGAAATTTTACAGGCACTACAATTTTACCTAAATTATAAAATATTTAATATGTATTAAATATTAAGATAGTCCGATTATCATACCAGTCACGTAAGTGTCTCGTACGTTCTCGCGAAACCGCAAACATGGGTATGTAAAATGCAGGAGACCGTAATTTTCTTGGTTACCTACCTACTGCGAAACGAGTGTCTAACACCATTACATTTCATTGTAAGTCGTAAGCCGTAACTGGTGTATCCCACAGGATATTGTGGACCTATTTATGATCTCATATCCTGTGAAGTTGGAAGGATACAGTCCAAAAGTCCATCAAGGTTACACACGAGATCATCATCAGTCTATTTTATATTGCCCCACTGCTCGGGCACAGATCTTCCCTTACATCGAGGGAGCTGGGGCCATGATCCACCACGCGGGCCCAGTGCGGGTTGGCGGATTTCACATGCCTTAGTTTTTTTTCTTCTTATAAGGGATGTAGATTTCATCACGACGTTTTCCTTCACCGTTTTGAGAGCACTCGGTAAATGTACGTAAGTTTTTCCGGCGAAAAAACCGACGATAACTCATTGGTACATGGCCCTGGCTGGGAATCGAACCTGGGACCTCCGTATTGCCAGTCCATTGACCCAACCACTGAGCCACCGAGCTCTCCTCCACCTACACACGGGATAATTGAATTTAAATTATTATTTGATATCAGGGTGTTGGTACAAGCCCAAGGGTCACTGCGACCTCAAAGGTCTATTGTGGCCGCGAATCACCGAGTTCTTATATCTCGCTCCCAAGGCCAACGTCCTTCAGGAATCGTATGATGCACTTGGGTGAGATAGTTTTAACATTCTCGTGTGGTATTGTGTCCACCTAAGACTCGGCTTCTGCTGTGAATGACTGATCCACACTCACAGAGGATATGCATGGGGGTTTCCTCGGCTTCGCAGCAGAATCTACAGGCAATGATATGCATACCAAACATATCATTGCCTGTAGTAGTATATTATGGCGACCAAGCCCACTTTATATGTTGTAGACTAAATCTTCTTAAAATGTGAGTACATACTTACACACGGAGAGAGAGAAAAGTATACCAGGGGGCTGAGATTTTCTCAAAAATTACGGGACCGAATTTAATAATTCTTTTACAGTTACATAGTTTTCTTGCAATAGGTCAAGTAGTTTTTGAGATAATCACATCCTTAAAAACTCTCCTGTACACTTTTATCTGTGTTAGACTGTACCTAGCAGGCAGGTGAATAAAACAATGCAAATATTATTTCGCCAAATTGTATGTAAGTATAAAAATCCATTGTTTCTCTCATAATATGTTATTTTAGAAAACTTAAACCTTTATTGTGCAACAAACCATGAAGTAAACTAAGAAAATTCAAACTAACCATGACGGAAAAGAGGAAATTACCAAACGAAACAGCGCTAACCCACACCATTACCAGATAGGAGTTATCTATCTATCGGACGCTAACGAGGTAAATAAGTAAACTGGTGTCTGTTCGACTTAATTGTAACTTATAGAGAAGTAATTTAATTGACGAACGTTAATTTAGCTCTGTAATTATTTTACTTTGTTTCTAATTAATTGAAACTACACATACATGTATAATACTCAAAGATGGCGACACGATGAGACGCGATATTTTAAAATATTTACTCTTTTTTTGTTTTTAAGAATTAAAAGCGTACTCTAGTGTTAGAGATCTTCCGCGATAATATTGCCCGCTCCTCCAAAAATCCGAAAGTGTCACAACCACGCCTCACATAAGTATATCGTACGGAAGCTTGTCTTTAATCAAATATACTTACATAGAATACCTACTTACACCTACATACAACCTCCTTATCAAGATATAATTACGTTACGCACATTGAAACAATAATTTGGAGGGGCAGGCCATGTTATCGTAGAAGATCTCTACCATTGATAGTCGAGTTCAAGAAATAGTAGGTATATTTACTGTGAAAATGACAGTTGCATATAAGTTTACTCAATGAAAATCTACTATTGTTCACTGATTTATGCATCGCTAATTTACTGTAGACATTTTAGTACATATATTTGTATAAATAAATTGCATCACCACAAATTAAATCGTATATGAACACCACCATATAGCACGCACAAGGCAGCAATTTTCGTTCAATTTACTTATAGTACCTACCGGCGTTTATCGTAAATTAAATATCCGATCGAGTAACACCACGAGCCCATTTTAGAATGACATCTAGGATAGTATAACATAAAATTAAGTATTTATGGGTTCTTGCTTGAGCATTATAAGCATAGTTTAAACCAAAAAAGTAACATTCTAAAACTGTCGCTGCATCTGTAATGTTTCTACAGATATTTTTTTTATTCAATTTGAACACGTTTTGTTTAAGACATGGGATGCCAACCGTAAATACCCTTTTAACCGTTTTCGAATCTAACGTCCTTCAAACGTTTTGTAAGCTTCGGAGTTTCTCCAAAATATTGCCCTTTCTTTGATCGCATAACCATAATAACCGATTCTCTCTTTTGATAATGCCACTTTTATGTAGGTATATGAAAATACTGTACCAGCCACGTTCACTTGTTTTTATGTTACAATATTTTACTCCCCCAGAACCTGCGTAACAAAGAAAGTCTTTGTTTACGTCAGTCAAAAGCTGCGCTGTTATATAAAAGTGTTTTCTGTAATGCTCCTAAAATATATAACAAACTGCCTGCAGATATACGGAATGCTCCTATTGCTAAGTTTAAAAATAAACTATTTAATGTTCTAATTAATAAATGCTATTATAATTTATCCCAATTTTTTAACGACAACCTCGCATAAAATGACATTTTAAATTTTAATTTATTAATTTTTTTATATATTTGTGACAATACATTACTTATAATTAACAATGGAATTAATTAACTTTAAAATGTAATATGAGGATTAATCATCAATCATTTGCACGCCAGAAATGGCAGAATATTGTAAGGAACTACTGTAAAACTTTAACACCTGTGATACCCGTATTCATGCAAATAAATAATTTATGATTATGATTATTATGTTAGTACACCATGAGATAGGAATTTACGGTGAACGCTTGCACTTTTACAAGAATTCGAGTTTGTACGGACGCTTTATCTTACGCATAGACTTTCGCTTTCGCGCTTTATGGCTTCATTTGCATAGTTCTAACAAACGTTTATACTTGTTATCGCATTTTATCTGTGATTTATAAATAGCCTCAACTGTGAACGAGTGGTCGTTTAACTGCTCTGCGTAGGTAAATAGCTGTTAGGTCTTTATTGAATAAGTTACCAACATGTAATGGATGCTTTTGTGTAATAGTGGTTATATTTAATTTCTTAAAAAAAACTTATATACAATTAAAGCTGCCATATAAATAGGAAACCGGGTGGATATGGATAATCAAACATTTCTTTAAATTAATGCCAATAAAATCCGTTCTACCTCCTTTTCACCTTAATAAATGGCAGGGAAATATTAGCTCAAAAAAACAGAATTTTTACATAGAGATGTGTGTGTAAATTAAGAAATTTTAGAGCTCATAATCAATTTAATTTCCTTAACCATACATTGAATTTTTAACTCCCCCTTATCAATCGAGTGTCAATGTGTTTTGATAACAACTTGTTTTGGGTGACAGCTGTCAGGCCGGAACCTATTTATTCACGATTAAATTTTACAAGTTATATAAAATCGAATTGCATTATTTGCATGTAAATTGAGAGATAGAGTTGTATCAAATCTCCACAAAATAGAAATGCATTATTTGCATGTTATATTGATAGATAATTGTAGAGTTTTGATAACAAATAAATCAAGAAATCCACTTTCCACGCGGCATCATCAGTTAATAACTTTTTGAATTATGTATATCTAGTCAATAACTATATTTTATGTGGCGTGCCCAGCCCATAGGCTAACAATTTCATTATATAATATTACATAAAAGTTAAGTTATTACAGGCTCTTAACCTCTTAGGTATTTCTTTTCGAGAGTCGATACACGGGCATATAAAGTTTGTAAGCTTATTTAGCCGTTAACCTATAATATAAAATGTGTAATAGTTGAGTCTTTGTCATTTCGTTTTTGCGGCATTCTTTTCTAAACTTCAAAAATAACTCCGTAATAAAATGCCTTAAGTCACAAAAATGCACATTTCGGACATACATTTTATTTGCGATTTAAAGAGGAGCTTGTAAGAGTAACTTCCACTTCTTTTAACAATTCGCCTAATAATTCATTCATTCACTCACGCCTTTATTTCCTAATAATAATAACAACTGAATATAGATTTCACGTCGTCAATGAATCTTTCTATCTTCATCATCAAATATAATGTGTACCTATACCGCAGCCCAAATCAAGCGTCTTATTTTGTAAACAAATAAATGATCGTCTATACATGTTGTGATGTAACACTGAAGGAACTGATTGATTGAACCCGTTCATCATTATGTAAATAAAGTAATCCGATCTAATAATGTGAAAATAACTATGCAAAAATCCACAGAACAGCTTAAAATGTTAGTAGGGTAGTTTTTGTTTACAAAATAAGACACTTGACTAGGGCTGTGGTAGGTATAAGTGAGAGTGGGTATATATGGGCAAAATTAAAAGGCTAAAAAGACAAACCTTTTGAGTTATAATTAGTACAGTGAGTGAGAGCTACCAGTATATAACACAGTAACTGTAGTGTCTTCGCAGTAAATATCCCTAAAAGATTACGTCAAATTTATATTTTATTCTATTAGGTACGCTAGATTGCAATACAGTTAGCTATTTACATTTGTACTAAATAGTTTATTTATCAAAAAAACTTAATTTAACTAATTAGTCAATAAAGCCATATTAAAAGGTGTGAAAGAAAGGTCACAAAATTAAAATGAAATGTGGTAAAGTTCGGATCGGTGAACGAAAGATTGGACATTGGTTGCGCAACGTGACACCGTGATAGTGAAATTAGGCATTTAATATGCATATTAATTTATGCAGGTTTGGCATAAAACACTGTAACGTCAATGTTTGGAAACCGGTATGCGTCGGTATTGCTCGGCACTTCCTTCATTTTAATAGAGATTTATAATGTTCTTGATTAATTTGAAGTCGTGAAGATTATATGAGACTTTTTTTAAACACGTTCCAGAGAATGTTCCGGTCCGGTCCGGGTTCGATCCGATTCCTATCCGGGGCCAGCAATTAATTGCAAATTGAGTAACAAAGTTAGTAAATGTAACATTTAGAGCGACATAAAGATAAGTGAATATGGAATACAATTATAGAAAGCCATTAAATATTATTAATTAGTGAATATTTATTAATGATTGACAGTCATTGCACACAAGTATGAAATTTCTCTAAAATAAAAATGACGTTATTCTTGTATCTCTTCGATCAAAGAGGTAAGTAAAGCAGAGCATTCAATAATGTTACGTATACGATTTACCTACTTTATACGTTTTATTGATTAAAAAGTTCCGAATTAAAAGACCCACAGCATACAGCCAACTAACAGCACTTCAACCTTCACATATTCGTTGCAATATAGTTTGTATTACCGCTGCATAGTGCCCCAGTTTGTATCTACTTGATATGATGTCGATTATTCCTGAAAATGAAATCAAGTTGTGACAATTCCAGAATGTTGCACGCTAAATTTAATTGTCACAAAGCGATACTTCCTAATATTACGCGATGTAGCTTATATTATATGAGTGATGACAGATGCGTTTAGGTTTAGGATTCGATTATTTGGGTGTCCGCGACTGAATTACATCCTATAACTTGTTGGATTCAAACCAGTTTGATTGTACAAATGGCATATTGAGGTAAGTCGGGTAAATGTATCCTTATCTCCATAACATATGAGACACGAACAAATTGATTCAGTCATGAGACGAAGGATGAATGCTGCAAATTGCTTACTGTAAAAACAGTAAATTCATAGCATATTAAGGTAAACAGGGTAAACGTCGTATCTCATGGTTTGCGTGTTTAAGAAAGATATTCCTATCGCAGTAATAGGTTGAAAGATCTCGAGTAAGATTTCATAGTTCATGACAATGGAACATGATTAGACTGTTGATGACAATGATAACATCAGTTTATATAATATCACTTCAGATTAAAATTAATGGCACATAAGCTAAGCGGTTATGCATAACTAAATATTCACAGTTCTGAAATATGGCACCATCTGATTTATAAGTCATTTAATTATGCACACAGTAGTGAAGGTTAAACGCATTAAACTCTGCCGTAAAACTTGTCAACATCGCTATAAATTAGAGCCAGCCATGGCATGTGGAATTACTTACTCGAGAAACCTACCCTGGATAGTCGGCCTTGTAATTTTAAGGATTTTCTACAACCTGGATTGTTCTCACTAGTTCCATTGTACAGTTCCATGATGGGATTAATAAGACTTTTATTATCATTAGTCCCATGGGGTTTTGCAATGGAACTAGTGAAACTATTCTTTCTCAGTAGTTCCTCTTTTTTTTTAGTTTTACTACCAACTCTAAGTAGGTAAGTACAGTCGAAGACAGAGATAAGTATACAGGAGGCCTCAATAAGGTTGAGATTTTCTCAAAAACTACTGGACCGAATTTAATAATTATTTTACAGTTACATAGTTGTAACTTTTATCTATCAAAAACTGAAAGAATTTTTTGCAATAGGTCAAGTAGTTTTTTTGAAAATCTCAACCCTAAAAACTCTCTTGATACATTTATATATATTATATTTTTAGATTAAGTATTTTAAGTATTTTGTAGGTTAAATTCTTATACTTGTATTTTAATTATTGAATAAATTTTCGTTAGTACTTGGTTCCAAAATTCGTAGGACCAAAGTTTGTGCTAGATACTAAAACACTACAGATTAGATTAGGTATGGATATCGGGGATACTCACACAAAAATGCGTACACTGAAGTGGCAGTGAGCTGGCCACATCTGTCTTAGAACTGTTAAGCAGTAAATGCCAGATGGGGGAGATGACCTGCGCAAGGTGGCCGGCAGCTGGACGCAAAAGGCCGATAGTCGCGTGCTTTGAGAGAGGCATGTCCAGCGTGGACTGATGATGGCACAAAAAACCCTTAAAAAATATGTGGTCCCGAGTCCTACACCTTATTATAATGGGACAATTTTGTATCTATTACAGAAACCCGCTACAAATTCGATGTTAGCGATCACTCGAATTCAATCAAGATGCAATTGGACGTATTATAACGGGAGTGCACCGCTAAGCCTACCCTGCTGCCGCTGTGACCAGTTCGAGTACAGTTACCCTACTTCCCTTGATACGATGAAACAGAATTTCGCAGTACCATCGAGGTAAGTCCTGTACTAGAAGGAATAGTTTCAAATGGTCTTTTATTTAAATCGAAGTAATATGTGACCAGTTTGATTGCTACTTCCTACAGAACTTCGCAATATACAACCAAAGTGGGTTCAATTAAATTCGAGAAGGGGCTTCTCTTAATAGATAAGATGTAAAACACATTTTCCGAGTCTAAGTGTAATAAATGTATTATATATTTTTTATATACAAGAAGTTATCTTGAAACTGTTTTGCAAATATTTATCTTCGGCAGTTTTCCTTAAAAATTGGTGTACATAAAATTAAATATAAATGTAAAATGACATGACGGGAAAATATATACACTACAGTCACACAGACTGCATTTTAGTTTTGTATAGGTTGACGCGCCGAAGACTGTAGTTGCAATAAACTATTCAAAAGAAATCCTACTTACAAAAAAAATAAACATCCTAATTTTATATTAATTAGATAAAACGGGAATTACCGTGTTAAACATTTATTATTGTTGTCTCGATATTTCGACAGCATTGCAGCCATCATGGTCACGAGTAGACTGAAGTATCGAGACAACAATAATAAATGTTTAACACGGTAATTCCCGTTTTATCTAATTAATATGTATACAAACCGTGAAAGTTTAAAAAGTGACATCCTAATTTTGTAGAATTAAATATAATCTTTTCTAGTACATAATAGTTCAATTGCTAATAGCTGTGGCACTTAATAGAGATATAAATAACGAGCTTTGATGAATGATGTGTTGACCCAGAACGGGGGCGCATAGTTATAGAGCGCCAGTAGCGCAATGTGCAAAGCCGTAGGCTCCCAATGCGAGACATCCGGGTTCTATTCCAGATCGTGCCATTTACAGTCTAACTCAGAGAACAGTTACACATTAAAGTAGCGATTTTCTGCAGTACTACTTTATCATTGTAAAAATTATTTAAATAGTAGAGAGTTTGGGGTGCAGACGTAAATCGTAAAAGAGTTTTTAAAATCTGTCAAGCAGTACTTATTATAAGTACATAATAAATCCCCCATATACTTTTCTCCAACAAAATCCATCGTAATTTAGGTATTCTTGTAATAGTGTAAGGAACATGATGTTCTGCCGACTGTGCCAACATGATTTTCCACTTTTTACAAAACTTTCATATTGAAGGTGAAGGTAATGAGATGACTTTTGATGAAAGAGTCAATTAATTAAATATTGATTAAATCTATTCATACCTACGATACAATAACAATAAACTCATATTCACTGTAATCTCATTAATCATATTCACTTATTTGCATATGTGTGACCATGTGATTTACAATGGAAAGATAAATTGATTTCAATTTATTTATTTAATCATTGTCAAAGTTTAATTTGAATATCTTTTCCAGTTTTATTTGAACTCTGGCTTTTTAAGATTAGTATTTTACAATGTCGCTACCGTAGCTTGTTGAATTGACAAATTACTTTGGAAATAATGCGAAAGAAGAGATTTATGAATTGATTAGATACAATCGATACCGGTTTACTACCTTATTACGAATCTTTTGTACCTACTTCAATAATTATGCAATTACCAAGTTATTAATTAATTGAATTGTTATTATGTTAAAAGATGTGCTGCTGAAAGTTTTTTGCCAGTTTTTCTCCTCAGCTGACACCTTTTCCTTGCAAAGTCTCTAAACGTAAATTTAAAAAAAAAATGTCGACATGCAAAAATGTACAGTACACAACTTGCAATAAAGAGATTTTTACCAAATCTTGAATATTTCGTAGAGTACGGACAACAGCAGATTAATGGTAACACTTGCAGTACGATTTTAACTCTTTAGACGTAGATAATAAGAACGGTCCAAAGTGTTGCACTTGATCTGCTTTGACTTGTACGTATGTATTGCATGAATATAACTATTTTCTTAGAACCAGTCACATGTGTACCAAAGCAAATTGACTAACGGTGTTACATCTTTGTTTTAGCGGCCGCGTATACCGACAAAACGTGCTTGCAAATGTTTTGTTTGGCCATGGTCTGAGTTATGTAGAGTTCTATGACCGGAAGGCTATACACAAACTTCCAGTTTCAAAAGCTTACTTTAAGTCTTTAACTAACCCATGGGGGCAATACATCTAGGTATAATTGTCTCTACATATCATTTTGTTGGGGACTTATTACAGGTTCCATAATGTATAATCATAATCAGTATCATTTTCTACTACTCTCGCAACTCCTATAGAAGAATAACAAAAACAATGAATAATTCGCTTCGATTTCTTACTATTTTCTGAATTCTTAAATAAGCTGTTTTTTTCGACTCGCAACTTGTACATAACTTTAATTTAAACCAATAAATTTAATAAAAAACAGATATACTTTAACACTTATTCGTTATCTTGTACAACTTGCGTCAACCGCAAAATCTGGCATTGTGGTGGGGTAGAATCTGGCATTGTCATTTCGAATTGGAACATCGTACTTTTACCTACGTATTGCAGTGGTTATGGATGGGTTGATATGATGTTGTCATTCATGTCTTAGTTGATTTAATTACGTATCCGCGTATTGCGTACACTAACGTTTAGTTACGGCATTCAAGAATATGTGTTCAAACCCTAAAACGAAAGCGAAAACCGGGTCAAGAACATGAGATTTAACAACCCAGAAATGCTCGCAAAATAGTTTAATGTACGAAAAAGTTGTTTATTTGGTGTTTGTGTAATCTTTCCGGTTGTACTCCCCATTACAGTGCGTAATATATGTAAAGTCGTCAGTTCATCAACCTACATAGAAACATTGTAATATATGCCGTATTATCTTCACATTACATTTGATGTGCTGTCGACTTTACAAAGTATTTCTGCTGTTATAATTTGACAAGATATGCAAATTGAAGAGGTTATGGTAAGGTATTTGGAAATAAAAATTATAAGAGTTGAAAGAATGGAGACCCATTACATTTTTCGCTTCGCTATTACTGTAACAGCCTAATAACTAATTCCGCATTTAAAGTAATATAACACTTATTAACATTAGAAAAGACATTGCCAGATTTCAATGGAGCCCCACCTCGATTCGCCTCGATTTCTTAATGTTTAACGCTCAACACTATCTGTTACATACATACATTGTCTGATGGTGGGCTCACAATAAAAAAAATATGTCACGTGACAATAAATGATTAGCGGAAAAACTAAGAGGAAAACGTACAAAAACTTTTAAAATTGCTTTTTCGACTCGCAACTTGTACAAAACTTTATTTTAAATCAATATTTTCAATAATAAACGGAGATATTTTTACATTTATTCGTTATCTTGTCCATCATGCGGTTGATGGTGGGGCAGAATCTGGCATTGTCATTTGTTTACCGAGTTTGGATGTTTGTCGGTCCAAAGGTACGCCACTATTGATCCTTACCAAAATAGGACAGTGAGAGAGGGGAAACTATTTTGGATGTTCGTTATTTAATCGATATTAGGTATTCGAGAAACAACACTAGTCTACTACATTTTACAATCTAAATACATCGGTTTCAACTTCCCATGTGAAACTCGGAATCCGGGGACAAAGTCGCTGCGGTTATTCTCTTGCGGTATTTGAAAATAGCTTGAAACTGGCAAGACCAAAACGTCCATTCATAAAATCCTTTGTTTACGAAATGAAAGGCTCGGGGGAGATGAATGAAAAGTATGTGGTTATTCATTCTTCTCCCCTTCATTCACAAAACATTCTCGTGGTATTGAATTAGAAAAGCTTCAATTTGCAAACAATGAACTTGAAATTGTTACGGAAATCCCGGTAAAATCCGCTTTGCTGACTTCTCGTCAATTGAATGAACCTGCAAAAGAAATCTAAAATCTTAGCGATAAAAGTGGCTGTGATTTAAACCACCACCATGTCATAGTTTGTAAATAAATAAACCATGCAACCCCTACAGTAATTTGGCATAGGTACAAAATCAGTGGCTGAAGTCAGCCACAATAAAGTGAGTTCAACACCTAACAAAAGTTTTACGTTTAGCAAATCACGTATAATTTAAATCATACATATCCTTGGCATTTCTAGTTTCTAAAATTCAAATTAATTGCAATATTAGAATACTTAACTAAAATGTGACCTATTACTAATTTCGTCGAAGCCTTTTATCTATAATCTAAAACCTATTGCTAATATTAGGTTGTGAAATTATAATAGCATTATTGAAGCGAATGTGATGAACAAATCCGTGTCAAGTTAAATCTGTGTTGGCATTATTTTAATTAAATTAACATTTTGTTTGAAATACTATTCTTAATATGTTTTTGATGTTTGTAAGGTCCAACACAGATAAAAGTGTACAGAAGAGTTTTTAAGGTTGCGATTATCTCAACTACTTGACTTATTGCGAAAATTCTTTCACTGTTAAATAGATAAAAGTTAAATCTACGTAGTTGTAAAAGAATTATCAAATTCGTTCCCGTAGTTGTTGAGAAAATCTTAACAAACAAAAAAAATAAGTACTCTACGCATATTATGTATCTAGGTATATAAAAATATGCTGAGAATATATGGAGGTAGTTAAAAGGTACATGATACCTATCACAATATTATTCCGTTGTGTAATGAAATGAATGAAAAAGTGTATTTTTTTAACATTATTTATTAAAATAAAGTGTGTTGACTGTTGATACAGAATCATACTGCAAGTGGTAATTTGTGCATGTCAATTTTATTTTAGAATTCACATTTAAACCAGTTAAAACGGTTATTTCTTTCTAAGATTTCTATGAAAATCATTTAATTCCCAAGTGTCAACTTTTCACAACTGTGCACTCAACTAAACCTGTGCAATAAAGCGATCTGGACAGCAGGACATTATGTCGACGAACGAACCACGAGTCACGGCGGTGAAAGCTGTACCTATCACACCAAACTAGAGAAAATCCACAAACTGTGACTTGTTTAATGACTCGTTGTATTGTAACTTCAAAGCCTTACGAGTGTGTTTACTTTATTACACCTGTAAAATTGAGTTAGTTAATCGAAAAGACTAATACGATGTTAAAGACTCTTATAGCATTAACAGTAGTACTTATATTAGATTGACCATTCCTCTAAAGCATTCCGTAAATAATTCTATGTTAGCCTTGAGTTGAGAAATACTCATCATGAGCCACAGCTGACCGGGAATCGAACTTGGGACCTCCGTATCGCGAGTCCAATTTTCCAACCACAGCGCCCGCCGAGCTTTTAAGTTACGTCATCAGCCCGTATCAGTCCACTGCTGACCTCTTCCAAAGCACGCCACTCAACATTATTCTCGACTTTTTACATCCAGTCCCTGCCAGCCACCTTGTGTAGGTCATCCCTCTATCTGGTCGAGATCCCAACTACGTTCACCCGTTGATGGCCATTCGAGAACCCGTCTACCCTATCGATTATATCGGTTCTACGACAGATGTGACACTGCTACTCAATTTACGTCAATCCTACTTATCTCCACACTTTCCTTCTAGCGAGATAGATCATAAGCGATTTCTACCGAGGTGATTCTAAGTAGGTACGCCTCTAATGGGGTTAGTGCTTGGGTTAGCGTCATGTCAATGCTAGATTGAACCAGTAGGTACTGGTATACAAACCTAGATCTATCCGTGACCGTGTACTAACAGTTCTTACCTGAATGGCGTTCGTGATCTATTTTAGTTATAACGGCACTCTTCAGGGTGCTGAGGGCGGTCGCCCCATACGAGTTGTTAACTGAATTCACGTTGTAACCTTATCGATAACGCTTGCTGTCGACTGTAGGTAAAATAAGAACAAATTTAAAAGAGAAAATATACTTTAATTATTAAGAATTTAGAGACTATGAATTTTTCGACGATAATCACCCAAGAAACGCACAAAACGGAAATAATACCGTGCTAAATGCCTAATCCCGTGCTAAATGGTACCCTTACATTTTTGTGATTTAACACGGGTTAACTTTAGCCCGCAAATGGGCTTTAGAATCTTAAAGATCCTAACATAATTTTAAACTAAAGAGTGAATCTTGGTAGACTGTAGAGATTCTATGACGCGAGTTTCTGTACATTATTCTCTACATATTACTGTAGGAAGACTTTTATTTATATCTTGAAGTTGTTATCAATCTCTCAGGCTCCGGTCAACCACCCAGGCTCGCCAGTTGAAAGTATGGTATCCACGGAGAGAGCCATGCCCGATCTCTCTACAGTAGGCTGAATTAATAAACCATTTGTAGAGCATTTTCAACTAACGAATCTCGAAATTTGAATAAAAATACAATATTACTCAATTGATAAGGCTAATTGGATTGTTTCAGAGATTCATGTGATTTAGTTGAACCTTTGGGTCAGTTGATGCTGAGAAGCTTGATTCTTTACAAAAGTTATAAAGTTTTTATATGTCCTGGTTGTGCCAATGCCAATCGCGGTTTAAAGTTAACCCCAGGTTAAAACAATAAAATTTATGGTAATTTAGTTATTTACACAGGTCTAGCCACTAACTTATGTAAGGAGGTATTTAGATATTTACTTACGCCTACGAGAAAAATCGGTCTCGGTGAACCCACTTCCCAAAATAAATTACCACAACTCCATGAAGCAATAAAGTCCGGCCCTGGCCGGCCTGGACCTTCATTGCTTCATGATGTATTCATATTCTCATGAAAAAATTATATTATGATATAAGTAGGTTAATTATTTATAGATTATCGACTTGTAACCCAGTTATAATTTGCGTCAAGTCAACAGTCAACACCTTGCAGTCTCGATTACAATGCGTGATGTGATACGCACGACTGCATTATACTACAACGCTACTGTATACGCAATTATACACATATGCAATTAATTACATGTAATTTACTAATTTATACATTATGATGACGGATATCGTAGGAGAAAGGATGATATATTAATTTAAATGTATGAAATATGGTATCCATATTTCATACATTTAAATTAATTTTAAATTTATTCAGTAATAAGCTAAAATACAAACAAATAACAATAAAAACTAATACCTATATAACAAATAATCAAACTTAAAACTAAATTATTAACTTATTTATTTAAAAACATTTAAATTAATATTCAAAGGTGAAAGATTTTTGTCTAATGTGTTCGATTAAAAAAATGTTAAATAGTAGGCACAAATAAAGTATTCATTATTTTACAGGTTTGTGTAAAATTATGTACTTATTCATTGATTATTGGCAAATATGCTAGAGAAATACCTATATAAAATCTTCTGAAGCATTTTGCATTTAAAAATATATATATTTTATGATTGACTGCATTATCAAAGATTTTTAACGTTTTTTTTACGTAGAGCAAAGGCAACTAAAATTTTATCCACAAAAGCATTATCCATAAACCAGAGTATACAGCCAAGATTGATCGAAAGAGGGGGTGGGCCGCGGTAAAAAATAAATACTGCATCCCGCTGCCAACCCCCGCCGCTGCCGCCGCGCCGTGTTAAAAATTATTGACTCTGCATCCAGAGTCATAAAACTTATTAAAAAAACTGTCAATCATTGCTCTCTGGGCTCGTACCATCAGCTCTTATAGCAGGACAGAGTTTGAACTGCACGGCTTATTCGTACTATGACCTCTTATAAGCAGGCCGGCGGCCGCTCAGCTTTCCGTTGACATCTTTAAACTATTCACCATGTTTTTAGTATGAACTATTCGTACCATAACCTCTAGTGTGACAGCAGCGATACGGATTTCGATCGTCTCATATGTCAAATAAAGCAATGCCTAAAAAGTTCCTCTGCGAGCAGCGTAAACATAATTGTTTTGTAAAATAGGCAGATAAACGAGCTTTATTACTAGTTGTTTTATCGAAAACATTCTTGTGTAAACCAAAATTGTTTTCGAGCTTCGCGAGTGTGGTTTCTTGTGCATTGTTGCAGCAATAACTTATGTCTTGTTCGTACGAATAAGTTACTTACTTGAATTCGTTGAGAACTCTAAGTGGATTATTTTTGAAGTAAGTAGTTGATAACATGCTAAAATTATTGTTTGTAGTCTGTAGATGTGTGTGATGATGAGTATGATATATTTGACCATTTGGAGAGCGAATATAGAATAATGAAAAGGAACAAACGCCGCCATACAACAGAGATAAAACAACCCATTTGAAAAGGAAAGAGGGAATTTATTAATGAATATAGACAGATAGTCCTTTTATTTAAGAAATAGGTAAGCACCAAAGCAAGTTAAACCAATTCATAGAATTATATTAAGTACCTACATATAAAAAGTAAATAAATACTTATTGAATTGTATTCTGATATACATTACAGTATGTTTCTTATTTTTGTCTTTAGATTATCTCCAGACTTGGTTTATAGCCTGTGTGAGGATTTGGAGCCAATATTAAAAATAAACCGTCAAAGATCCAATGATCTAAGCATATAAACTATCTTTCAAAGTGACAATACTATTTATTTTCAGAAAATCAAAATGCATTTTCTAAAATGCATAAAAAAATCAATAAAATGATATGACTCTAGTCATATCATTTTATTGATTGCAATTATTAATACCATATGTACGGTATTTTGTTTTATACCAACTTGGGTACCTAGTAGGTATTATGACCGTAAACTTGTTTTTTTTAAGGTGATTCTGGATATTCTCTCTGAAAAACGATGATACACCCATTTTGAATGCGGAACCGGATTCTCCAGAAGCTTATCACACTGAGAAGCATGGCCACAGCTACAGCAGAGGTCCTGAAAGAGTGTTTAACTGTAGAATTATTTTTTGTTAATTTCATATTTTATAATTGACCTTCACAATATTCTTTAATAAATACTATTTAACTTCATTAAAGTATGCACTTGTATTTAATTTATTTCATTCTTGGACTGACATGAGGCCGCAGGTTCCGCTCCCTACTAAGGGCCGACGTACAACGCCACGGCGCGGTGCGGCGCCGTGCCATCGCATGGCACGGCGGCGGCGGCGTGTCACGGCGTCTTAGTCTACCGGTGCATGATGTCGGACGGCGCCGGTCACAGGGGGACAGTGTCGTGCCGGCGGACGGCGCCGTCCATAGGCGCGGTACACGACGCTGACGTGCGCCGGCGGACGCCGCGCCGTGGCGTTGCACGTCGGCCCTAACTGTCGCGTCTATCAAAACTGGCTTCCCGGCTGCTGGCTTTATGTCGCGTCTCGTCGTGGTGTAGGGGCTAAATTGTGCCTTGCCTTCCTTCCATTCTTCTTAGCACCGAAGAAAGTATTTGGCCAAGAATATCTACGCCTCTACTTATCGAGCGGCTGTTGGACAACTCGGCTTCAGCTCGTGCTTGAGCAGTTGCGACTAGCCGTTCTCTCGCATCTAATCCGCAGCTGCCATAGGCCGTAGGCGCCTCCTCGACTGGGATGGCCCGGTCGGACTAGCCTCTCGTGCCGGAGATTTTTATAGTATAAACTTATCACTACATAACTTTTCGCCGAATTTTTCAAGAACCCAAAACAAACATAATAATGATGATGATGTTTAGATGAACGCAATGCGGTCAAAAACCATAAATCAACATTTATTTCTTTGAACAAAAGTTCAGATTTTCAGCTAAATTGTACTCTTGCGATAAACGGAAATACTAAAAACACGGACCACTTACTGAAAGAAAATTAATTTAACTTTTTAGAACACTGCTATCCCAAAACTTTAATTAATAAAACATGTTTTGGAAAACCGGTAACCAGAATTATTTTTATTTGTAGGTTTTCGAACGCCTTTCCTTGGCCGCCCTAGGCCGGCTACAGATAAGCATAACCGTGCACCGATTGGAGTAGCCGTGCGAAAGCCGTTCACCTTTTAGGAGGTTGTAGTACGGATATTAGCCCTTCAGTTGCAGGCCGGCATCCGAGCTGCCCGGAAATTGCGTGGATTTAAAAATGCTGATGGTAGAGGCCCAGAAGAACTTGCATCCGAACCATAGCCCATAAGACCAAATTAAAAATTACAACTGTCAAAGTCGTGGCCTTCTCCCTCGAAGTCTCGTCGACTGTTTTGAGCGAAATTGTGTAAATTGTGAGGGTCTTATCTTAGTACTATCTAAGTATTACTAATATTCACCGTAAATCTGAGACGAGTTTAATTTATTTATAAACATCAAATTAAATCACAGTAAAAGAAATAAATCATTTTCATTTGTATTCCTACAAACCAGTTCGACGAGGTAATATTGCCGAATCGATAGTTCACGACCGACCATGTTTACGATGAGCTTTCTTGTTGCATCACTAGAACTAGCCAATAAATCTCGACATTCCGTCAAGTCCGGTCCCATTAACATGTGTTCAAATGATGACCATCATTGAGGACGCTGAGGATATCGTCACCAGTGTGTGCTGATATGATGATCCTGTTCAATCCTGAGGCCTTTTTTACCAGGTAAAACATGCAAGATCATGTGCCACCATGCCCGGGGGAGCGTCTTGGTTATGTCGGGCTCACCGCCCTGAAGGGGCAGCATTGAGACCTGTTGATGGATCCAAAAAGTTAAAACCTTAAAAGGATCTTAAATGTTTGATTTTTAGAACGATGGCATTTTAAGGTTCTCAATCAATGAAGTACCTATACAAAATGAGCTTTACCAGGTGTATTACCCATTTAACTATAGTTTTATTATTATTTACAACTTACTTGAAATGCGTACGTGATGGGATTATTTTGCTTACAAGTCTACTATTGTCTTGCTAGGGCTATGAGGCGGCGCAAGTGTCGCAGGTTCGATCCCTACGTGAATATACAGGGTGTAACGTAAAGGGTATATGAAGCCGAAGGGTGGGTGTTCTGTCAGTCGGTAACTGAACAACTTTTGTTTTACGATTTTTCGATTTTCGCGAATTTAATTTTTAACTTTTCATACATTTCGTACCGGTCAGCTGCTCGATTTGTATGAGTCATTAATTTATTTTTATTTTTTATTTGAAAAGTCGTAGAACAAAAGTTATTCAGTTACCGATACTGAACACCCTCCCTTCGGCTTCATATACCCTTCACGTTACACACCCTGTGTATATATATATATATATATATGAAAAAGAAAAGAATAAATACTTCATACAAAAATGTTGATGGACAAAATCAAATTAATATGCAGATTCGTTTTCCAATACCACCAGCAATTCGGTAAATAAGGAAAGCGCTATCATTTTATTATTTACGAGAGACTCGACGACTGTGTTATAAAATATTATAATATTATGTCAGTGAAAGCGATAAGATCTGGCGGTGATATATGAGGGACGGACTTAGCATACTGTTAATTAGATATTAAGCTAGCGACTTTAGAGATTTACGAATACAGCGTACCAGGGAAGGTTGGGATGCACAAAAGAATAATTACCAATCAAATTAGTTTGGTTGTCTTAAATTTTGTAAAAAATATATTATTTACATGTTTGTAAGTTACACTCAGTTTTTAAACGACATTTTGTCACTTTCTTTACAAAATAGGTACTTAGCTAAGTTTTCATGAGAAAGTTATCAAGTTGAAAACCTCAAATTGGTATCTTTATTATCAACATAGATAGGTAGGTACATATGTATGTTGTGGTAGGTAAAATGGATGTGGTTACATAGTGATTGGTGTCCCAATTAACACGATAGCGTGCTGATATGATAACCTACTTCCGAACATAGTAAAAAGTTGCATATTTAAATAGGATACCAATTTGCTCTAAAACAGTTTGCATCGAAACATACAATTGGTGATATCTTCTTCATTATTTTTTAAACCGTCGAAAAAGTGTTCACTTATTTACATAATTTGGCAGCAAATACTCGTATATTGATATGAAATTGTACATTGGACAAATTCTCTTACAACAGATAAAAGAATAAACTTTAATTATGACCTCAATAACCTTGTGGAATTTGGCACAACGTCCTAATTATACAACAAACATCGAAAAAATATACCCATATTCTGAAGTGCCATACATTGGACAGTATCATTTGGTTAAGTTACCTTTTCCTACTGACAAAGATAACCTAATCGACCACGTCGATTATTGGGGCGAAGGACGAATCAACACAACATTAGGGACTAGTGGATTCCCAGATTGTTATAACGTAAACCATCAATATCAACTTGTAAGCAATGGACCAGACACAGACAGAAAAATACCAAACAGAATACCGGTTATAAGCTATACTAACTGTGATACCAGTAGCTACATTAAAGATAACTCGGTCAAAGTTGTTACACTTATGGGAGCCCCAATCAATAAAAGCTGTGCCAAAGATATAGCTAGAATGGTGAATGTAGATAGTGGGAAAGTAGTAGTCTTCGGTTTTGATAGTAACACAGCCGATATAAGAAATCTTGATGAGGAATTAACGAAGAAAAGTGTACTGCACAGTCCTGACTATAATGTACCAGATATGCTGAAAGGGTTGACATTGTTTGATAGTCACAGAGCTTATTTGAATCTTAGCGAATTAAGCGAAGAATTATATAAAAATATTAATGATTCTGCTTATGAAAATGCTGTAACCATAACAAAAACTTTAGAGAATGCCAAAAAGGGCAACATAATTTCTGATGTGGTCACAAAATTACTAAAAGAAGGTAAGAAGACTGTAATTATGTACGCATATAAACTATGGAATGACAGTGCAAAATACATAGTCGATAATAATTTCCCTGACGCCTTCAAGCTTATTTTCAATGAAGATTTCGTAAAAATTGTCAACAAAAAAGACTTGGTGGTTCTCAAATTAGATGCAAGTGTAGACTCCAATAGTGACAGGCTGGCTTTGGGTGATAACAGTGATAATGCAAGCAATAAGTGGAAAATCATACCTGTACTAGAAAACAACGAACTGTTTTTCAAAATTATGAACGTAGATCACAACATATATTTAAAACTGGAAGCAAAAGATGGCGAAGAAGAAAAGAAAGCAAAAGGATCTACTAACACTGACTCTAATTCTTTATGGAATTTGGAACCAATGAAAGTAAATGGAGATATGTTATTCTTTATCCTTAATCAGGCGTTTAATCAAGGCATGAGATTTGATGAGAAGGCGAACTCGAATGGAGAAAGACAGCTATTGGGCAACAATGGTCCTGTAAACAATGATCCTAATAACTTCGGATGGTTTATAACTCCTTACGATTATACGTATGAATATGTTACACGATCAAGAAGCAAAAAATAACTCACTTATATAAAATATGTACTCATACATATAATTAACTATTAACGCTTAGCGATAAGACCGTTAAAATTGTACGTGCTTCTCAATAATGTAATTAATACTGTATTTGTGGTGCAATAAAGTGCATTTAACTTATTAACTATCTACTATTAATGATTATACTACAGACAGACGTCCCTAAATAACATTAAGACAAGATAAATATTCTCTATTGGAAAAAAAAGAATTACACAAAAGAAATAGGCTTAATACAGTTAGCATTATTGTGAATTCTACGTATAATTAATAAATGAACCTATTCTTCTATAATGGAACGTCTAGAACATATATTATACTTAACTTATATACTTACACAAAATATAAACACCTAATTACGTAGCTTACTAACGTAAGTAACGTAAATTAACGTAGTATAGAGCTCGGTGGCTCAGTGGTTGGGTCATTGGACTTGCATACGGAGGTCCCAGGTTCGATTCCCAGCCAGGGCAGCCTGTACCAATGAGTTATCCTCGGTTTTTTTGACGAAAACGTACTCTCAAAACGACGAAGGAAAACATCGTGATGATACCTGCATGTCGTAGAAGAAGCAAAAAACTGAGGCATGATAAATCCGCCAATCCGCACTGGGCCTGCGAGGTGGATCATGGCCCGAGCTCCCTCGATGTAAAGGAAGGTCTGTGTCCGAGCAGTAGGACCGATGATGATGAATTACGTAGCATCATATCCTGCAAATTTTTAGGCGTAATTTCAAGGTCTGTTTATATTGAAAGTTGATCAGCAATATTAAAATGCCATTCTCTTTACCGTAAGGATCGCGTGCGATGCCTCAGTTACGGGCAGAGCTTTGGCTATCCGTAACAGTACACTGCACTGGGTCAATGTTACACACACACTTTTTGTTGAAAGGGATTTCGTCTAAATATGGCTATAACATTCTACTTTCTACAATATATCCATCTTCAACGAGAACGATAATAATCAATGTAAAGATATATTATAAGATATAGCCCGTGGGATCCCGGCGCTTGGTCGCTTTATAAAGAGCTTAGCAAACGAATAGAAGATGCCACTGGTGACCCAAGAGCTGGCAGCTACCTCGCGCAACGGATTAGCATCGCGATCCAGCGAGGTAACGCTGCCAGTGTCTTGGGTACTCTTCCTGTAACTAATTTTTTTTTAAATAGTTTAGATTAGGTTTTTTAAATATTGAATGGTTCTTTTTTATTTCTTATGTACCTTTTTGAAATAAACTAAAGATATAATTGTATACTGCCTTTATATCTTGCAAGTTAGCCAGGGATTCCAACAGAATCTAATTAACTTTGTGCTAAGTAAGAGTCTTAAGCAAAATAGGTGATCTGTTCTTGCTCTTTGAAGGTGTTAGACATTTCAAATAGTCTGTCAAATTCTACATCTCAGGCAACTTTTCTAAACAATTTGTAATAAAAAAAGTATTGGAAATGAAAACCTCCATCCTTTCGAAGTCGTTTAAAAGTAGGTATCCATTGTTAACGTGATTAATTAAGTGATAGGTTCTTTTTTTTTTCAAAATGGAATTACATAAAATTTTATTCTAAGATGAAATAAGGTGAACACAAAATTTTAAATTGCTTTTACTTACAAAGCGAAGTAATCTAGCATTAGATACTGTCATAAAATATTAAAAACTACTTAAAAATACATTAAAAACTACCTTAAAATCTACCTAACTAAAACCAGTCTAAAAACTCGATAAAAATAAAAAATTGTAATCCCGGAAGGTTATAAATAATATTCGTTCACAACTTAAAGAACCACTAGAATTTTCTATCCAACTGCAACTTAAAGAAGGGTTATGTTGTAGGTACATAAATAAAACAGGACTGACCGCACCCTGCAGCGTAACTGTTATCGTCGAGCACAAAAACCCTCGGTAAAAAATTATTACACTTCACACACATAACTATTACAACGAAATACTTAACATTGCACATTATTACACGGAATCAATCAAGTGGTAAGCTCAAGTCAGCCCGAGGGCGATGCACCCGACTAATGAAGTAGTACTAATTAGTAGGCTTCGATGCGCCGCCTTGTTTACCCATAGGGTACAGTTATATGCAAAATAGTTATTAAACTCAACGGTTGTTTATCTGTATGTCTGGACATATTTAATTCAAGAACTCCTCAAAGTGATGCACTGAAACTTTCCTTGAATGAACTTTACCTTTGATAATATTAAGGGCCTTCCATGAGCCAACTAGCGCCGCCAATCTTGAAAAAATAATATCTTCCAATTTAATTAATTTTATTAAAAAAGCTATTTACAAAATGTTTATTAGGTCTTCCTAATAAACATGTTGTTATTTTAATAGTATTCATATACTATTTTTCAATATACAATACATGGCATAATTGCGACAAGCTAAGTTGTAGTTCACAAATGTGCCAAAAACGGCCGTTTTTCGCAATTATGCGAACTACAACTTACCGAAATTGAATCACGTTATAAATAAACATTTAAAAAATAGTATTTATCGTAATAAACATTTTGTAAATAGCTTTTTTAATAAAATTTATTATATTGGAAGATATTATTTTTTTATGATTGGCGGCGCTAGTTGGCTCATGGAAGGCTCTTAATTTGTGACAACATCTCTCAAATCGTAGTAGGTACATATCAGAAATCAGAAATCAGAAATTTTTATTGTATGAACATGGTAGTATAAACAGTTGGTATAAATGTTTCATCACAGTTTCACAGTTCAAGTACCTTATCAGGCATACAATTATTCAATGTCAATAATTATTAAAAGTCATTGTTTAAATTCAAAATTAACCAATATCCACCAATTTTATAAGTACATTCCAATAATTCAATTTTCAATTTATAAGCAGTCAATGTATCTATTTAGGTAAGTATGTATTAAAGAAAAAACTCATTTAGACTGTAGAAAACATTTTGAGTTAGCCACGTTTTTAGGACATTATTAAATCTATTGTTGTTTAAACTTTTTATTTCCTTAGGTATCCGATTATATATTCGGATTGCCGTTACATATGTACTCTTGTTGTATATATGGCATTTTATGTGGGGCAACACTAAACTATCTTTGTCCCTAACATTCCGAGAGTGTATATCCGAAACCTTTTTGAAGAACTCTTTATGTTGTCGCACAAATAGACAGACTTCCAAAATAAATATACCTGTAAGAGTTAAAATATGTTTCTCTTACAGGCCTTAATAAAGACCGTCGAAATCGGTCGAAACTGTCAGTCTAATAAACAATAAATAAATTATTAAAATATTGGATCAATATCTCGAAAAACCTTTTCCTCATGAACACCATCATTCCTGGCGTATGTGATTATGTGGGCATAATAATTTAGCCACGGAAATTGATATTTTTTTTTTCGATATCATAATTTGTGAAGATTCTGAATTCGTAACGTAACCCGTAACCATGGCACCGAGAAGACCGCCCCTGCGTTATGTCTTGTTATCATCACAATAGACAACAATTTGCAGGCCAGGAAACCTCAGTTTCAAAAACAATTTTCTACAAATTACTCGCAAAAACTTTGCAAAGCGTCTGAAAATTGCTACTTAGTGAAAATGTTTTTGCAGTGCTTTATTTGTGACGAGTGAAGTGTTCGATCAGCTTTTTCATATATTTTTTATATATAATTAGCTTTATAGTGCTTGTTTTTCATAATTATTAGGTGTATTTTATATTATTACATATAGTTTCACGAGTAGTCCCGACCCTATGGCTGACCGGAATGTGAGCCAAAGCACTTTGTCTCTGGAAGTACCAATAGCATGCAATGAATGCTCCCAACCTCGCTATTTTAAATCGTCGAGAGGTTTAAAAATCCATATCTCTAAGGTACACAAGAATACTAGTGGCCCCGTCACCAACAACGATCAAGTACAGGTAGGCTCACAGAGCATAAGCAACAATCACGTCCCAAATCAACCTTTTTGGAGTATTTTATCTAAGTGTAAACATAATTTGCCTGTAGTTAAACGCGTTCCACGAGGCGCCCGTATTCATGTAGCCCAATGCCTAACTGCCGATATAAAGAAAGCAGTGGAGGAGAATTCAGAGCAAGCTTGGGAGCATTTATTGACTTTCCCCTTCAGAATTTTACATGTACCCCGAATTCAGACAGACTCAACATCTTTGACATCTAGAATTAAGAAAAATTGTTCCAAAAACGCAGAATTACTACCCGTTTTCAATCTTGATACTCTCGGAAAGACATTTTCAAGTACTCGTGTGTCTTCCGTGCCCTATCACTTGATTGAAAACAAATTAAGCGATGGAGATATAAGGGGCGCGTCTCGTTTGCTTTTTTCCAGCGATAAAGTTGCTCCTAAATCTGCAGACACACTTTTAGCATTGCGTTCTAAACATCCACCTGCAGCAACACATACCAGTCTCCCCGCGCCACCTGATGATGACCCTCTTTCAGTCACAACCGAAGATGTTTTGGATGCTGTAACGTCGTTCCAGAGTGGCTCCGCTGGCGGACTCGATGCCCTCACGCCGCAGCACCTTAAGGACTTGACCGGCGGTGGCTGCGGCGTGGCTGGTGAGAGCCTAGTTGTTGCTCTGACAAATTTGGTAAACTACATGTTGGCGGGTAGTGTCAACAGCAATATCACAGACATTTTGTATGGAGCAAACCTGTGTGCGCTTACAAAAAAAGATGGTGGCATAAGACCTATTGCTGTTGGCACTACTTACCGCCGCCTAACATCCAAAATTTGCTGTCGAGTAAAGAGCAACATTCTGTCGCAGGAGTTTCAGCCAATCCAACTCGGCTTTGGCTCACGCGGCGGCTGTGAGGCAGCTGTACATGCATTGAGAACTTTCTTAACGAACAATGGTGGCGATGTGTTGCTGAAAGTGGATGTTAAAAATGCTTTTAACTCAGTCGATAGGAGCACCCTGTTGACAGAGGTTAAAAATAAAGTTCCGGACCTTTTCAATTTTTTATTCCAGTGCTATGGTAAAAATTCAAAATTAATCTACGAAAATGACCTCCTATCGTCTGAAGTAGGCTGTCAACAGGGTGATCCTCTCGGGCCGGCTATTTTCAGTCTCGTGATTCACCCTATCATTAAACGTCTCGAGTCAAAATTTAACGTTTGGTATTTGGATGATGGAACTCTAGGAGGCGACGCCAATACAGTGTTGAAAGACCTATCCTTCATCATTTCTGAATTTAAAACCATTGGCTTAGATCTAAATTTTAACAAATGCGAATTATTTTTGTCGGACTCGTGCACTTCCAAATCTGAAATTAAACAAATGTTTGATGCACTTGCACCAAACATCAAAATTATCGACTCTAGTTCGCTTCGTCTCCTAGGTTCTCCTATTCTCGATGAGTCTATTTCAGATTTTATTGAGGATAAAATTCAAAATTTTAGTGAAGTTTCGGATAGACTTTCAAAAATTAATACTCATATGGCCTATGTCATCATTAAATTCTGCTTATTTGTGCCAAAATTTACGTATTCATTGCGATGTTGCCAACTGTGGAATCACCCAGATCTATTACACAAATTGGACAGCATCGTAATGAATACGCTCACCACCATTCTCAACATCCCTTTGGACGATCGTACCTGGTGCCAGGCATCTCTACCAATTCGGTTGGGGGGCCTCGGCATCAGAAAAATTTCCTGTGTTTCATTACCCGCATTTTTATCCTCGGCTATAAGCACGCAAAAATTAGTTGACTCGATTTTGGAAAAAAGTTTAAACACCACCGTCATCTCCTTCGTAGCCGAGGCCATGAATGCCTGGAGAATAGCCTGCCCGAGTACAAGCCTGCCCAAATGCCCTTCCTCGCAGAAACAGTGGGACGGCCCGCTCTGTGAGTTGGTACGGAATAATCTTTTAAATACGTCCACCAATCTCACGGAGCGAGCACGTCTCATAGCTGTCTCGCGCTGGGAATCGGGCCTTTGGTTGCAGGCTCTTCCATCCAAAAATTTAGGTACTATTTTGGATAATAACACCTTCCGTTCAGCCGTATCCTTACGTATTGGTGCTCCGTGTGTAGCACCACACAGGTGTGCATGCGGAGACAAGGTCGACCGCCTCGGCCACCACGGACTCAGCTGCAGCAGGAGCGCGGGCCGCATTGCTCGCCACAGCGCAATTAATGATGTCATCCGTCGGGCCTTCGGAAGTTCCAATGTCGCCGCCGTATTAGAGCCGAACGGACTCATGCGCGACGACGGAAAAAGGCCTGACGGAATGACACTCATTCCATGGAAGATGGGACGGCCTTTGGTGTGGGATGCCACATGTGTCGATACACTGGCGCCGTCCCATCTTCCTGAAACATCTCAAAGGGCGAGTGGCGCTGCTGTAGCGGCTGAATTCCTCAAGCGGCGCAAGTATTGTGGTCTCGACAGAGGCTACATATTTGTGCCGTTTGGGGTAGAAACGCTGGGTCCGTGGGGGCCGGGAGCGATGGAGATCTATAAAGATCTATCGGGACGGCTCGTGGAGTCCACACGTGACCAAAGTGCTGGCCTGTATTTCGCCCAAAGAATTAGCTTGGCTATTCAGAGGGGAAATGCCGCCAGCATTTTGGGCACGCTGCCGGACAACGGGGATCGGTTGAACTATCTGTAATGCAAGCCATTCAGATAGTTCAACCGACCTATTTTGTACATATAGTTTTATTTTAGTTTAGTTATATTTTAGTAAGTATTTTTATTTTTAGTTTAATATTGTAGTTTAGTAAGTTAGTTTATATTTTTAGTTATTTTAATAAATGTTTCTCTTTAAATACTGTCCTAAGTGATTCCTCGTTAGGTTTACTAAAGATTATTCTTAGGCAGCGTTTCTGAAGAATGAATGTCTTGGACACATCCACAGAGTTACCCCAGAAGATGATACCATAGAGTAGTAATGGATATACCGTTCCATAGTATGCACTTATAGCGACTTCCACCGATGACACGTCTATCAACACTGCAAGTGCATAGCAGCGACTATGTAGTTTATTGTTAATTTTTTCTATGTGTGACTTCCAATTTAAATGGGTGTCAATATTGACACCGAGAAAACTTATGTCATTGACTTCGCGAACTTCATTGTCATTATATTTTATTTTCAGATCCATCCTAGATTTCTTATAGTTTCTGAACTGCATTATGTTTGTCTTTGACACGTTTACTTCTAAATTTATAGTTTTCAACCAGTTTGTTAATGTTTCCAATGTAGTATTAATATTGGATTCATATTGAGCTATATCTATTGCGTCATTCACGAAGAGTATTGTAGCATCATCTGCGTACATTATACATAAGTGACGTGTCATTTGCGGGAGCTCATTGACATATATTAAAAAGAGAAGTGGGCCCAAAACACTTCCTTGTGGAACACCCACTGTGCATGTTTTATATGAAGATATTACTTCTTCTATAGATTTAGTGACTTTATTATATTTAGTAAGAAGTGTGGCTTGTTTCCTATCTTCCAAATACGATCTAATTAGATCATTCGCTAGACCGCGTATACCCATGTAGTCTAGTTGGTTCAGTACTATGGAATGAATGACACAATCAAATGCTTTAGACATGTCCAAGAATAGCGCAGAACAGTCTTTTTTGTCATTTATTGCTATCCAAAGATTTGTAAGGAATGTATATATACCCAATGATGTCGAACCACCTTTTCGGAAGCCAAATTGATGTTTGTTTAGAGTATTGTGTTTATTTAGAAAATTTAACAATCTTTTATGCATCACCTTTTCAAATATCTTTGAGAAACAGGGCAGCATATACAGACGACTTGACAAATTCTTTTAATAAATACCTGAAACAAACTTACTCGTAGTATGGAAGTAGTAATACGTTACTACTACTTTACGATATGATTTTAGAATGTCTGTAACTATATTATTTTTCAACCGCTTTCAATTTTGTTTTCACAGATGACCACCAATTTACTTATATCTATTTTGCAAAAATAACGAATACAATTCAATTTTCAATACTTGTCAGAAGCAATGCTAGGTATCCCTAGGCGACAATGACTGCTTACATACCGCTTAATCGTCAGATGACTCGTCTGCTTCTTTAGTGCCCATAAAAAACACTTACAACAACACACTTACACTTTACTAGCCAACTGTCCAACAAGTTAAGTAGACCACTTATTTCCGTGTGACAATAGGAACTCCATTCGCACTGATGATAACCCGCAATCACGGCGCAGTCACTAACTAGCGCACGTGTGATACAGGACTTTCGTTCTCTGTTAAACATGCTCTCTCTTTGGCGGGTTTTATGGAAAAAATAATTATATTATAGTGATAATCTCGCCCTTAGGTACATAACATTGATATATTCTGAATTCGACTTCCATAATAGGCTAGTTGACTCATATCGAAATTCAATAAAACAATGTTTTTAGTTAGGTAGATTTTTAGTTTAGTTTTTAATGTATTTTGAAGTAGTTTAGTTTTATTATATTTGTTTTTTTAACTCAATTTAATTGTACTTTCATAATATTATGTTAAGTACTTATTTAAACTATAGGAGTTTGTGTTTGAAATAAATGGATATTTCGGATAAAAAATAAATATTTATTTCATATAGTATTTCACATTAGGATCCCAAATATATCACTTTTATAATATAAAAAGTAGAAGCTGTAAAAAATTAGATTGAAATTAAAATATTTTTTGTTTTTTCCACACGTCAAAAACGCTAGTCGGCCATGTTCGCCAGATTCGTGACGTCACCCTGAATTTTTAGGGATAGATATACATTCCTACAATATTTTCCGGAATCGAAGATGTCTCTATATGAACGTTTGGCAGCATCGCTGGAGTTACAGTACAATACAAATCTGGTTATGCATAATATCTTTTACCTACTTACTTACCTAATTGATAAAATATTTCACTCGAGTGCCATATCGACATACTAAATGTATGGAAGCTGGAAACATAGATTTTTTTGTAAGTACTTTCAGGAGGAGTTTTCCGATATCTTTATATAGTTTAGAAATGAGTGCGATCTCTTATCGTTTCCACCCTGTATAGAATTATGACTGTATGAAAAGTTTTTCAGTAAAAATTGAAGTTGCGGATGCTTCTTAAACCTGTTGTTATCCATAGACGTGACTCAAAAGTTATTCCACATGTCAGCCATTGGTCCCTTTCCAGCTTAATGTTTTTTTAACTAAGCGTGAAAGTGACAAAACATGGTATAATGGAAATAAGGTTAAACTATGGCTAACAGCCATAGAATATAGGGAAGCGTTCGTGTATTATATTTCCAATCGAAAACACAAAGAGCATTGTGTAATAATAAGAAGCTTGATGAATTATAGCAAATTGCGAGTTGATCAATGAGTGTCTTTCGAAATTAGATTAGCTTCATTGATGTTGCCGAAGATTATATATTTTTGAATTGCAATATTTATTATAATGTTATTTCGTTACATTCCTCAGTGTTGTAAACATAATCTTGCAACCATTCTTTCCATTTCGTGTTAATTACCCATCAGAAGTCAAGGTGGGTGCATCTTGATACGAAATAGACTACTTTCAACATACGAATCGAAATTAGGAAATTATCATTTCATTAGTACTTAATCTACATAATTCGAGTGTAATAATAGGTATAACCTTGTAATTAATTAGGCTTGTTTAAATAAGAAAGTAAATTACTTACAATGTACTTATCTATTGTTGTTTTGTTTATGTGATGAATAAATAATTAATAAACAGTGTTATGAATACAAATTATTAGAAATGTAGTGAAATAGTTCACTTTCTTAATCAGCAGTGAAAAGTGAATATTAATCTTCTATAAAGGGTGTATCCTTCCTACTTAATATTATAAACGCGAAAGCTTGTATAGATGGATGTTTGTTGCTCTTTCACGCAAATAGTACTGAATGGATTTTAATGAAACTTTACAATAACATAGCTCATACATCAGAATAACGCATAGGCGATAATTTTTAATCCTGCGCAGACGAAGTCGCGGGCAGCAGCTAGTATAAAATAAATGTACTGGTAGACACAAAAATGTTTTTACTAAAATAATAAAATGTGTGTAATACAGCACCTTACGAGACTTTTTTCGTATATGTATTATGTATGTGAGCTATGTACAGTCGAACACTGAGAAAAGTATAAAGGGGTCCCATTAAAATTGAGATTTTCTCTAGAACCATTTTACCTATTGTATTTTTGTCACTACGAGATAGCTTGAAGCGTCAAAAATTTGCCGTATATTAAGAAAACCAACTTCAATGACTCTCATACATACGTTTCTTTGCGTTAGACCGTACATAATATAATGTAATGCCGCAGTATATATGCACTGTCCATGGATAAACTAGATAATGTTCAGCCAACTTTCTAGAGCGAGCGGGAAATTAATACTTTCCAGATCTTATTGCAACCAACCAAACTACCTGTGGATCGCATTCGAACGTAATAAATGTGTAGATATAATAGGGAACTGCTTTGAACGACTTTTATGTAAGAAACAAATGAATTACTTGCCCTGCCGCCGTGACTGGTAGAGGCCAGTCACAGCTGGAATACCGCGTCCAAGAAGGTACTTTTTTAGAATTTTATTTTATTTTTTAAGTAATATATTATTTTTCCATATTTATATCCTTTTTTATTTATGTAAATATGTTAATGGCTTGTTATAAATAAATACAAGTTACGTTAATTAATTATTACAATAGAAAAATATCCTAAGTAGGCATTTTAACTACACGTTCGGCGCATGGACCGCCAAAAAGTTTTTGGTGGATTGGTGGGGAAATAACTTTAAAAACCGTATCGAGGTTGACTATTATTTTACCATTATTTGTCCTAAGTCTCAGGGGTACTGAGATTCTCTGGACCCGTGACACTATTAGGGCAAATAATGGTCACATGAATGTTGCAAATGAACCCCCCAAAAAATGTCGGTCCACCCTGTATATAAACTCCCGACTATGACATTGTCAAACCTGTTGAAACGTCGAAACATAAAACGAAAGTTTTGTATTACAAGCAGAAAGTTAGAACTAACAATAATCATCAACAATCATCTAATGTGATTTAAAATATGGCCAACGTTACCGCCCACCAACATGAAAACGAATTAACAAATGTCATATCAGCTGTTTCATCGGGTGTCGATTTCGTCGAACACACTCTTAATTTCTTTACAAAGTGGTCAATTCACATTATCGAAGCGATGCGATGCAACATCCGAGAACACAAGTGGTCGTAATTCAGCCGTGAGTTTTTAAAACTAAACTAAATCTGACATCTATGTCTAAAATGTTGTCTCCCTTCCTACACCAGTTATCAAAAGGATGACACTATACTTTTTAGAACTGTCGAATCCAGAGGGTGGCCCCTAAAATTTAATCGGCGCTAAGCGGTGCGTTTCGCTCACTCTTTCGCGAAGAATGACAGCGACGGTTTAGGATTACCAGCTACGAAATAATCACACCTAAGAAGTACTAGATATGTCTACACTGCGCGTCGTGTTGCGTCGCCAGTGTGAATTGACTCAAAGTCTTACTTGCGAAACCTCTGACCCTGCTTTCGCTTCACAAAGAGAACAATAATACTTCCGTCAAAGCATGTGGCCTTCGCTTCTGCCGAGTCACTGTGAACTTGAATATCGAATGCTGTAGCCAGCCAAATCCCTGACCACTCTCTCAATAAAACTGCACTCACAGCATATGTCTATATCAATATGAAGACTTGAAATTAGTGATAAGTAGTATATTAGTACCTAATATCTGTGCGCTCCTAAGGTCGCGTTTCAACCTGTAATAAAACTTCAAGAATTGTCCGACAGTCTGTCCAACAGCAGCTTTCAAGTATAAACGCTTGTTGATGATTTGATTTTTATTTGTTTAATTTTCTATTTACATGAATACTCTTTTAAACATGACATTGGCGAAACTATATCTTTAATAAGAGTAGAAACAAATTAAATAAAAATAGAATCGAATAAGTAGTGAAGTTGCATGAATTTATGATGTGTAAACGATATTGCAAGTAAGTACCTCATGCAATACTTGCGCGAGTTTACTTGCAGGTGGAAACGCGGCCTTACTTGCACAAAATAACCCGAGAGCAGCGATTTAACCCTGTTTAAATCACAAGATAACCCGGAGTCAAATTCTGTTGTCAAACAACAGGTTAACTAGGGTTTAAATTTGAACTAACCCGGTTTTTTTGTAATTATTATACATTACGCAGGCACTCTAAACTACTTTTTATATATTATATATTTATAATATATAGCAAGAATAAAATAATAATCTAATAAAACATCACCTAAATGAAAAGGATTTCGTGTTAGGTTCAGGTGAATTAAGTATACCTACTGCCCCGTATTTTGGGGTGGGTGTGTCCTCTACCTATCCATACATTTAGTAGAATAAACTTTTTGAAAGCACAATATAATATCGAAACGAAATAACAGGTTGAGTTGAGTCATTTTTAATAGAAAGTTCAAAATTTTCATTTCGCATTGTAAAAGTTAAGAATGATGAATATAGTTTGTGGCTAAAATATTCGAGAGAGGATTTTAGAGCTGCAGCAAATAATTATCGCTTTTAGACATACGACATTTGCATGCAACGCACTAAAGGTGAAATCTTTTGGTCCACACAACACAATCAAAAGTGCCATTCTTTGCCGGACAATCGTTTTGCCTTTTAGCAATTCTAATGAGCCTCGCTTGTTTCGATTATGTGCGGTCTTAATGTGCTTCGAGAAACCTAATCTTCATGGCTAGATGGCACGGTGTAAAAGTTATGAAAACTTAAGTTGCTGTGTAATTGTTAAAAAATATGAGAGTGTTCGATGTCTAACTCTGAACTACAGCTTTGGGGCTGCTCCTAGAACAAGTTTTAGCTTAAGGGCCTTCCATGAGCCAACTAGCGCCGCCAATCTTGAAAAAATAATATCTTCCAATTTAATCAATTTTATTAAAAAAGCTATTTGCAAAATGTTTATTAGGATGAATACTATTTTTCAATATACACATGGCATAATTGCGACAAGCTAAGTTGTAGTTCACAAATGTGCCAAAACGGCCGTTTTTCGCAAATATGCGAACTACAACTTACCGAAATTGAATCACGTTATAAGTAAGCATTTCAAAAATAGTATTTATCGTAATAAACATTTTGTAAATAGCCTTTTTAATCAAATTTATTATATTGGAAGATATTATTTTTTTAAGATTGGCGGCGCTAGTTGGCTCATGGAGGGCTTTGAGTGGTTATAAGAGTCAGTAATGTGAAAACATGGGAAAATTGTAACAGCGTTACCAGAGATATTTTTCAGGTTTCAATAATATTATATTTCTCTACATATACCTAGGTTTAAAAGTAGTAAAACCACAAATGTATGGCATGAAATAAAAGAGTCATGGTCTAAATAACTAGCACTTAAGGTCTTAAGCCATTGCTAAGTGCATATTCAAAATTAAAACTTTTTGCATATATGATAATAATTTGGGAGCCTCGTGATACAGATTCCATGTACGCGATTAGGTTACACTTACGGTCTGATAATTTAATTTAATGTTACATACTAACCCAGTTTAAGTGATAGGTCAGCTTTTGTGAGGTCAGATTAAACATCGTAAGACCAAGATCGGATCCGTTCACTTGTTTCTACAAAGCGAACTTAACTTAACTTTTTTATCATACCATTTATTATCGTTGAAATGTTAAATAATGTTATTTACTTTATGAATAAATTCAATTATACACGGTTAAAAAGGAATCTCCAGATAAAGAATATATAGTTTTCTTTAAGGAAAACAGGGTTTAATAAATGTAGTGTCCACAGTTTTATTCATCGCTAAGCGAGGTTTCCCTCTCATTCTTGCGCGATATATCGTAGGAGTGATAGTGACAGTTGCGTTTAGATTTAGAATTAGATTCGGTAACCACGGACTAAAAGTGGCTTACGATTAGCTTAGCAACGAGCGGTCTGTAATCGCCACGTCTAATTTATTAAGTCATTCGACTCAAGCAAGTCATTACATCCGTACCTGGTGGCTGTGGGTAGATGAAATATCACAATATGAATAATTTTATAGCGTTTGACATACAGTAGCACATGTTAGTAAAATGATAGATGGCTGGCGACTGCACTTGACCTATGGTTAAATGTTTTTGACAGCAGCATTCGTTAAAATTCCTATTATAATAAATTGAAATGTCTTAAAGAAAAACTTAGGTGTGACAGGTATAATAAAAATAAATGATATAATATTCATTATGTAAGTATTTGTTGTGATGACTTTATGAAATAAAAGTATTTGTCTAAATTAGTGTAGCCTTTTCTCGAAGCTTTTAATCGTTCTTTTAAGTTTACTTTTAGAAAACACCCAGGACTTATTAAACTTTACTAATAAAACATTGCGTGGTTTATAAAACCGCAGTTTTGCATAAGTTTTTTGCAAGTCTAAGTTTTTTTTACATAAATCCTATGTAAAATACAACCAAATGGGAATGTAATATAGATACGAGTAGATATAAAAAAGCATATGTGATTAGTTTCTCGTAATTCGAAACTAATCTAATATAGACAGCAATTAATCACAGCTAACGGAAAAACAGTTAACAAAATTAAATATAATAAGCTTCAATTTGATTAATCTACTACGTGTGGCACCAAATGCAAAAAAAACTCCTTGAAATAGAGGCTGTATGAACTGAGACACTTTGCCTATAAACGTTATTTCATATAACAAAATCAGCATCAGCAGCAAGAGCCACCCTAGAACAGCCTTTTTTTTAAATAGTATATTTGTGACAGCAACAAAGCTATATAATCATTTACTTGACAATCTTAAGGAGCTCAATACAAAAATATTTAAATCAAGATTGCATGACATTTTAATTAATAAATGTTATTATAGTATCGAAGAATATTATCAGGATAAAATTGTATTTCAATAAAATAAAATAACCAGTGTTCAGCAATCTTTCTATAATTATAATTTGACATGAAGTTGCATGTAAAGAATTTTTAAAGTCGATATTATATAACATTATTTTATATTGTACGCCTTTAAGGCAGGTTGTGGTGAGACGTTCACATTACTAACACCTTATAATTTTGTACCTACAACTGGCGCAATAAATAAATTTTGAATTTTTGAATTTGAACCAGCAGCAAGCACCCAATAGACATGAAATCGGTACTTTGCAAGCGAAACATTCTGTCAACGATGAGTGCATTAGAGACGAAGCGGGGGACAGGGGTGCCGTATTAAAGAGATACGGCCATGTCGATAATATCTCTAGGTTACACGTGTCGCGAAGCAATGTTGCGCTCATGTGCGGGCAGACACGGGCGCCCTCCTGTTGTAGGTCTATGGGGTAAGTGGCCTGTGACACCATTCACCTGCTCGCCACCTTGCATAGATCATCCCGCAATCTTGCCGTCCTACGTTTAAAGCAAAAGTTTTCCAAAAAAAAATATACAAAATCATTTCTATTGTCATCATATTTAATTAGGTAATAATTTGGAAACTCAAGAGTAATATAATAAATATAGAGAACATTTCCCTTATACCTATACGATGAAATAAATTGTCTGAATCATCACTGTATACTTTTTAGAAACAAAATCGAACTTTCTAAGCATTGAAAAAGTTTTGAAACAGACATATAAGTATAGAGTCGTGTTTAAAAATCTATTAATGCATATTGACCCGGCAAGAGATGTATTGGATGAATATCAAGTCAAATAAGTATTTGTATAAATTCACCAGTCATTCTCTTAAAGTGTGGTGGATCTACAGAACACTGATGATTTAAATAAATATTTATTTTAGCGGCATTTTTATTTTTACAAAACAAACAAAAAAATATTTTTCTAATGGTCTACTGTCCTAAGTATTGATATTTTGTCTGCACTTTTTTTACATTTATGTATTATGTTAAACAAATTGAAATTGGAGGAAAAAATTTAATAAAATTCATAAATATTATATTATCTATTTTGCTTCCTATAGACAATACCAAAACTTCACACATAGTTTCTAAGTTAAATTTAGTTTCTGATTGACAAACCTTTCCATGTAATTATGCGTAATTTATTATATCTATCTAAAGTGTAAGTTGCATGCATACATTAATTCCATACACTCCATAATAAATGACGGTGTATAATGAAGATATGCCTTTAGACCGATAATGATTCCTGTGAGAGTTAAATGGGTATTAGATAGTTGTGCATACCTTTTGAAATACACTCATTGCAATAAATTACGATAATTCTATTTGTATTTGACGCGTCCATTCTGAATAATATCCAATGATGTAGAGATGAGCCACAATTTACAGTAGGTAGCTAATAGTTAGAAAATACTAGGATAGTATTAGTAGTATAAACTGATATTTTCTTGCTGGTATTTTAAAGTCTATTGAATATTTCAACTACCTAAAAGAAACTTTTACCTCGAGAAAATATCGGATTCCCAAGGGAAACGCGAAACCCCCAAAAACTCTACTGAATAAATCTATGTGTGATTGCGAAGCCCAAAGTAGCATTAAACCTGCATTTAGGTAAATTTCAGAACACCCGGAAAATTACGCGAAACATACACAATTATAGGGATAAGATAAATATTCCTTATTGCAAAAAAGAATTACACTAATAAATAGGCTAATACAGTTAGTATTGCAATTGGTGGTCTTAGCGCGCAAAGCGATATCTTCCATCCAGACAATCTTTGGGTAGAGAATTCAACGTATGAATAAGGCTACTTAATAACCCGGTTTAAGTTGCTTCACCCGGGCGGGTTAAGTCACAAAACGTCATACTTCTTAACTTTAGTCCGCAGCCATAAACATTGTAGAGATACAATGATGGCTAAGCATTGGTAATTTCAGACCAAATTAACATTTTAAAGAAAAAAATGCTTTAACTAAAACCTATTTTTTCAAATCCATAGTTCCATAATCTAATAAAAAATCTTATAGTTCCAGACCCGTTACTAAATAACAGCTATGGATTTAATAGAAACAAGTTGTTATTGGTATCGGTGATATAAAAGTAACAGTACGGTGGCTCTACGGTGCAATTTGGCCAGTCATCGCTGAAAGTGTGTCTAGTTTCATTAGTAACTAGGGCGCCGGTCGCAGACGTGTGCTACTCCTACTGGCGACCTCTTATTATGGAGATTTGTCAGATTATCAATGATGAAGGAACCGTCAATGACGTCCCAAACATTAGGGCTAGCGTACAACAGAGCGACGCCGTGAACGATGGACGGTGCCGTCTACGGCCGACCGGCGGTCACCAACGGACGATAATTTAAAAGTTACCTCTATATTTTAACTTTCATATAAAATTCTTTCGTGCATAACTTTTAATATAAAATCTTATTCAAATCAAAATCATACAACATAAAAATTGCGGAGTCGAAGTTTCTTGAAATCTCGGCCCTCATAAGAAATCACATAATATTATTTTATGAAAATGTTGTAATGTTTTCCGCAATCCAGCTTCATAATAACTGTAGGTTCGGAAAAAATATATATTTCCGTATTCTATATTTTAATTTGGTAGGTAGTTAATTTGTGTATGACTACGATAATAAAAGATATTGAACCCATTGCACTTACCTAGTAGTACCTAGCAGGCCAGCCAGAGTTTATTTACATTTAACGAATAACAGTCAAACATTTGAAAACATTTTAATTTCGCCATTTAAATTAACGATCACTTTTGACAAATGTAACACCTCAGGCTTCATTTGCATCAATTAATTTAAGGAAGTTATTTAGATTAATATATTTAAATAAATTTGGCCAATATTAGAAACTGTCAGGAGCTGACAAGAATTTTTCTCGAAATGCCGCCTGTCAAATAAACTATTTAACTATTTTACGATCGCAGATCACATATTCACATCGTAACTGTATATCACAGATATTAAAAAGACTATAACTGTCAATTTGTGCAAATTAATTAAGGGCCTTACATGAGCCAACTAGCGCCGCCAATCTTAAAAAAATAATATCGTCCAATATAATCAATTTTATTAAAAAAGCCATGTACACAATCTTTATTAGGATAAATACTATTTTTCAATATAAGTAGTTCACAAATATGGCAATTATGCGAACTACAACTTACCGAAATTGAATCACGTATTAAGCATTTCAAAAATAGTATTTATCATAATAAACAGTACCTACATAGCTTTTTTAATAAAATTGATTATATTAGAAGATATTATTTTTTTAAGATTGGCGGCGCCAGTTGGCTCATGTCTGCCCCTTAATGGGATGTGACGTTCACAAAATTACCAAGACCTCATCAACACGCATGTTATGTAAAGTGCAATATTTTTCACAATATAAACACAACAGAACTATCAGAAAAGTAGTTGTCGTAGACGATCTTCACTAATATACTCGTAGGGGAGAGTGGGGTAATTGCGAATACCTAAGCGCGATGGTAAATAATTGTCAAAATATAAAAGTTATAATTATCATTTATTTCTTAAATACTACATTAGTTAGACTACTACAAAATATTAAATCAACTTTGGCGATATGTGAACCCAAACTTAAATTATAATTAAAATTGCAAACCCTTGCTGTTCGCAATTTCCCGACAGACGCGGGGTAAATCCGAACACCCCATGGGGCAAATACGAACTAGGTATTGGTTAACATTTCTTCTTGCAAAAGTCACACACAAAGCCTCTGGATGTGCCAGCGCCGTCGCTACACTTATCGTGTGCCCACAAGCTACAATTGTAGCACATAATCGAATCTTCAATTATAGGGCTCTGTACTTTTCGTATAGAGCCCTATAAAACGTCGAGTGGGGGAAGAGGGTCTACCCATGCCGGGTAAAGAGTACCATATGTTCCTCTTACCCCGCGTCAGGGGTGACAAACCATTTTCTAACATGCAATTTAAAATTAGTTTATGTTGGTAAACTAATATAGGTAAATTTACGAACAAAAAGGCTTAAAGTCAAATACATTGCCACCAATTTTATCCAAAGATGTCGAAGAAACATTGATAAATTCAATAAGTTAAGAATGTATGTTAAAAAGTTTTGTATTTTTTATATATAATTTAAGTTATATTTAATTTATAGTTTGTTACTAGAACCCAAACAGCTATAATAAAATATTAAAATTTTCTTGTATATATTATTTTGTAATTGTTTAAATACAGATAACCTAAAACCACATTTCATAATTTCCGTAGACGATGTTTGTAACCCAAACCATAAAAACGTTGCACCAGGTTCAAATTAGATTGTATTAGCTTATGCTGCCATAGTCGCCTTTGTAAGAATGTTCTAGTCGCATTATTTATGTACATTATGATGACTGTTTCTCTTACCCCAACTTCGGGGTAAGAGGGACAGTCGCCCCAAAGCAAATGGTTTTGTTAATAAAATGTTACTCGCTTTACCTATAAGATACAAATAAAGATCACTTAAAGCTACATTTACGTAGAGTGTATTAAAATAATCTAAACAACAATAAGCAATACCTTGGTATATTTACAGCTCTTTACAATGAAATTAAAATGAAATAGGTTCCTCTTACCCCACCTGACCTTACAATAAAGGAATACATAGATGCTTAGTTATTTAAAAGGGAAATACTACATACAACAAATTGTTGGGGTAAATGCGAACGTTCGGAATTAACCCAATCAAAACGTTCGTTATTGCCCCACACACTAAAAATACACAATTTAAATTTACTTTTTAGGTTATAAAATAAAATCCGAAAATATGAACACGTCAAATCGTTCTTTGCTTTATAATAAACTTACCTTAATTTAGTCAATAATGTAGTATTTACGTAATGTAAGACACACTCATATGAAGTCATGAAAAAATTACATGATAAATAATGAAAACGTAAAAGTATACCTACCTTGAACGGCGCGCGCGAGTTCTTCCCTTTGACGTTTGTCCGGCACTGTTTGTGAGCCGAGTTGTGATATGAATGAGTGCGAGCTCAGCTGGACCTCTCTATCATACCTAAAGGACTGTGGTCGGATTTACCCCGCGTTCGCAATTACCCATCTCTCCCCTACCTAGTTTACTAAAATTTTATTGCCTAAATCACTACATGAGAATTAGTTTATGTATTGAAAACTAATTTTTCAACGGTTAAGTCGCAAAGTTTCTGGTTATCTCTTATTGCAAGTAAGCATTAAAGTTGAACGACTGCACCTTAGCAGGTATTGATTTTTTTTTTTTCAGCAGGTATTGATTACTTCCGTTTTCAAAATATAATACAACTTATAGCATCTTCAATCGCTAATCTAACAACCGTATTACAGCCAACAAATAAGTAATTGATTAATTATCCTCATTACGTCATTGCTTAAGCACATAGAAAACATGTCGATGTATAAAATGTACATTTTATGTCCATATATCATCGCCAAACTTATTATTCATTTTTCATAAAACACTCGAGTTAATCACAGTTATTTGCATGTGGAAATATTTTGACGCGTAACCAAAAATAACGGAACTTAAATAGAATTGCTGAATACGTAACAAATTGTCTAGTATTCTGTAGACAACTCGATAAGATAATGATGATATCGACGAGACACTTGGTCCGTGGGGCCCGAGAGCACACGCGCTCCACAAGGAGCTCAGCAAGCGCCTGAGGGAGGCGACGGGTGACCCTCGTGCTGGCGGCTTTCTCGCGCAGAGGCTGAGTCTAGCCATACAGCGCGGGAATGCCGCCAGCGTGATGGGCACCCTCCCAAGAGGGCCAAGTTTTTTAGAATATTTTTAGTTAGGTAGATTTTTTGTTTAGTTTTTAATGTATTTTTAAGTAGTTTAGTTTTATTATATTTGTGGATGATGATATGATAAGATGACGATGATGAGATAGTGATTTGGGCATTGATTAACTTACGGAACATCCTACACGGTCTAGTCCCCTTAACCAATGGCATTGGCTTTAGTTAACGCTAATTAGAATAGAAACAAAAATAAATGGGATTGACATTAATTGTTTTTTCGTTAGCAAATGTCAATCAAAGGGTTAATTCGAACCGCGCGCGGATCGGCCAAGTTTCATTAATTAATGTTATAAAATGTTCTTTTTTTTTAATCTATCTTTGAACTACTTAAATCCGTAAGTTATAGGTACAAATTATGAATGTAATGAAGTCATCATAATGCATCAAAACGTTACGTGAACGCGGAAAAGGATTAATTCTATAATTTTATGAAATTAGATCATTATTAGATTACTACATCGCTTTCTTTCCAACTCGTATAGATTATGACTGGAACTGGATCAAATCATATTAAACCATGCACTGTGTGAAGAATTACCGTTAATCATCATCATTTGATCATTGGGATATGGAGAACTAACGTGGTCTTATGATTGTTGCATTTTAAAGAAATGGAGATTGGCTGAAACAAATTCAAATTCATAAAAATTCAATATTGTATTGCAGTATATTTTAACGTAATTGTTTTTTTAATTTACATTTACACTACCTTAAACGAAAAGGTGTTAATTCAGAGGAGAAAAGAAAAGATGTTAAAAAAACTTTAACATATTTTTTTATTTTTGGTACAATACTTTTCTTAAATATTTCACTACACACTTAGCCGGCATGTTTTGCTTCATTTCCCTATAAGTAGTTTGTTTTGGTCCCGGTTTTCGAGCTTTGTAACTTATTAATTAATTTATGGCCTTAACTTAAATGTGCAAGACATTTATTCTTAATTTACGGTAACTTATAATTTTCAATATCGTTAATGTTTCAAGTGCGATGCGTTAACAATTTATATTGGGTGTCACCCAATATAAACTCTCCGTTCCTATTAAGTAGGTAGGTACTTAAATCTAGTTATATGACCACATAAGACGACGATTTATCATTATTACCGCTCGGAATTATGCCTATTCGCGTAATTCGTCAATTAATTCCCAATATTTTGAATATCGATCGTGAAACTTCAAATATTTCACTGTTCGTGTTTAATTGACATTTATAGGTACTTATTAACATAGTTATGTCAATTTAATAATTCATAGCATGATTTATTATTTAGTCTGCTATTCATTAGGATCTCTGAATATGTTGATGATGTTGTAACTTTTTATGTTATTGGAAACTCGCGAAAATATTTGACTTCCCGTTACTAATTGGATACTTACTTCTTATCATCTTCTAACGACTCCTATGACATATTTTTAGTTAAATAATTACGATAAACCTAAAGCCCATAGCTAGAAGACAACATCAACATTCAATGGCTTCGATTTATATCTGGTTATGTATGAAAGAGTTGGCAATAGATGTGATTCTATTGTGACCACCAAAGCACAACTGTCACTGTCGCTCATATGCTTCATCGCGTAAGAGTGAGCGGGACGCCTTCTTTAATGACGATTAATATTACACTCTGGAATCGCTACATAAACACAAATTGCCATCCAAAACAGTATTATTGTTTATATTAGTTCAGTTCACCTCAATGTAACGTTACTTATAGCTTCATAGCAAGATATTTCTAAAGCTTTCCCAGCCGTTTTTAAAAACCTCACGAATCAAGTGAATACCAAAATTCATGCCTCATGCATACAGTGCGATATGATTCTGCATTTTTACTTTCACTCGGGCTCAAAAACTCTTGTTTTACGGTCTCGTACAAATTCGGTAACCGTTGGCTGACCTCACGTTTTGTACGTTACTCGACTTTAATTGTAGGATTATCGCCTATTCCTCGGCTATGTACAAGAAGTTGACACTCTACTCCCACTGGCAATATAAGATAATTATAGAGTTAGCGACTTAACTCGAGCAAAATATCTGGAGTTTGTACGGGTTAAGTACTTAATGCAGGTTATCTCGATATTACAAGCGGCCCTTAGAATCTTGTACAAAATACCAACAGGTGGGAATTTTCAACCAACAATACAGGGAAGTTACAAGAAGTAAGATATCACATACATCACAGTCCAAACTAGTCAAAAAAATGTACTTAAATCAAATCAATTTATTGCTTCATGTGGTACATGGTGTTACATTATTAATGACTCTCACACTGCAAGGGCACTACAACTTTATATAATAGTTTCATTATCAATTTTCTCAATCCAATTCAATATAAATTACAGTAAACAAATTAAATTAAATCTTATGTACATAACTTAGGCCTACTTGCAATAAAAAATAACCCGATAATTACCGACATAACCCGTTAAAACTCCACACTTTTTCTTATTTAACCTTGGGTCAAGCACTAACCTAACTTATCGCAACCCGTCGTTATTCTTTTCTTTCACATTTATGGCAAAGACGAAGGTGACATCCCAAAAAGCTTGAATTCTTTAAAAATATTAAGGTCCATAAAATTTACGTAAGTTCGTTATCTCATCATTTTAAAATGATGAGTAGTCGAAACTGATATATTGCATTCCATGACCACCATGACCAAATAGTAGCAATACCAGTCCTAAACAGTGTCAATTTGATTTTTAACTCTAACTTTCAGTAGATTCGGTAACTGAAATAATTTACTAGTCTAAAATTAGACTGAAACCCACTGAAATCAAATGTGTACCTACCCTACTGAATTAGGTAATCTGAAAATCTCAAAAGCTCCACAACTATAGGTACCGAAGCCGTGTCTTATTTTATTATCAAATATGATCATATAATTATAAAAAGAAGACCTTTGATTTGGGCTTCGGTATAGATATCTTAACTCAATTACGAGTCTCATAAGTATTTTAAAGCATTGCATAGTTTAGAAACTAAGGGCCTATTTAAGTAAACAAATATTTAAAAGCTCTTCTAAACGAAATTTCACAAACAAAACAAAATATGAAGATACAGTACAATTATTTTAATTACAAGTTTTGTAAACTCACCATAATAAATTCCGAGACTGTTCCACGGAGCAATGTAAATCCGAGCTAATAAAGTTGTGAATCCGCTGCAATTAGACATAAAACAACTGAAACTCGTTTCGAAAACAATAATTAAAGAAGTAATTCGAAACGCCCACGGAATTTCAACACTGAAGACACATCACTTCAAATTCTTGCGTTCGAAATTTGGATCGCGCGCGAAACCGTCATAGACAATTTTTTTCTTTTAATTGGTAGTTTTTTAATTTTTAATTGTTTCTCGCGTGCCAGTGCGGGGAGATGCGTTCGGATGCGCGGCGAGTGAGTCGTGGGTGGATGCGTGTTCAGAACGCGCCGGACGGTGGTCAACTAATTCGAGTTTCGAATGCGCGAGCGCACAATCTGCGATGCATTTCGATCTCAGGCGAAAATTATGCACTTACACATTTTCTGAACAACGATTCTTAGAAAATGTCTTCACCTATTTCTGTACACTGATTTTGATACTTAATTTGACAGGTATACGAGAAAAAAGAGAAACTTTCACTCGGACGCGAAAATTGGATGATATGGCTGCGCGCGCGCCGGCAGAGCGTATGGACCATGCGGGTGTGTCGCTCACAGAAAGGTGCAATACTAATTTTATTAAAATTTTAACTTTCACCGGAATTCGATGATGTTCTTTACGTACAATTTGGATGATACTTCGACTTCACAACACTTTAATCTTAACAAATAGCATACTTTATTTCAAGCGGATTTTTCAATGTGGCCGTATGAAATAGGGAAAGTAGAGATATTTTACAAGCGTTTAAATTCTGCCCAAATCGTTCCTCGTCATCTTTGTCCTCTTCATAACATGTGCTTAGCAACGTCTTGTTTTGCTATTCTCCTAAGTTTTATCCAAAGCTGTTCAATGATGTATACTATGTTAGTTGTACCTACATACGATACATACATATACATACATATGAACCATTGTGTTTGCTGTTTTGTGAATTACTCAGGTACTTGTTCATGTTAGGTATTGATCACTCGCTAGGTAGTTAGAGATTACTTTGGGATCTACTACTATTATACAAGGCAGTCTGACGGATATGGAAAAGTTGTAGAACAAAAGTACTTACAACGCGAAAAATAATTGTGACTCTACATCCATTTTGTACCGACCGATCAACCGACATCGGTATTTACGAGACAGTATTGAAGACGAGAAGATATGACGTAGCTGCCCAAATGCTTCCCAGCCCATGATTTATTTCATCATTGGGTTTAAACCCTATGTAAGTTACCTAAATAAAATAAAAAGCATTTTTATTCACACGCAAACGACTTAACCCTTGAAAACTCCACACATTTTGCTAATCCAGTCGCTAAATCTAGTGTTATCTTTTAAAGCAAGTGGGGCGTTAGTTGATTAGCTTAGGTTATTTTTAGTACGGTTAGTTGTATTTTACTTCTAAATCTAGGATATGGACCCCTCTTTAGGTGAAGGCCTCCTCCTCTAACATGTAATGCGTAACATGCTCTTAAACTTCTACTATATCTTTTTCTTTTTCTCCATTGTATAATTATTATGTTCCTCAAATTGGCCTTCACATTACTATTTAACACGTGTAACTCTCTTTTCGTAATTAACAGCGAATAATTAGTTGGCTGTGTCTGTCTAGTTTAATATAGATCAAATACCTACCTTGCTTGGTAACGTAGTCCTAAGATTGTTCTTTCTTCAGTACCTAACGTGACTGACTCACGGCACTCTCTAAATTTCATAATTAGCGCGTAATTTGTTGGTTATGCTTAGACTGATAGAGCCGTCACTTTGAAACTAAATGTAAATTGTGTGTTTGTATGTAAATCGTTGTTTCAATGTAAAAATTAAGCATATATAGGATGTTCTGTTTTTGACACATAACTTCTACTGTGATCTTCTAAATCTAAATTTATACATGTAATATGTAAGAAACGTGACGTAACCAAGTGTTCCATAGTGTACCTAAGGCCGAATAAATGAGTATAAGCATAGTACCTTTACTTTGTTAAATAACTTTTGGGATGTTAACTATAAACGTGATTTAAATTAGTCTACCGTTTAAACCTTCAGTCCCTTTCTAACTTAACGTTTTTTAATTAAATGTGAATGGTTTAAGGAAACTACAACACAGTTTAAGGGAAGCAAGGTTAAATAGGTATGGTTTATTAAGCCATTACCTTTTTTTTTCGTGGGAACATGCTTATGCATGCCCGCCGCCTCGGGCGTAGCTAGCGACGGGTTATGTCGGAATTAGTCTTGCACGGACTAACACCCCACGGTGGCCTCCTCCGCGCATTATGGGTACTCGGGGCTCTCTGTTGGACTACACCAGAGTTACCCACGCGCTTGCTGAGCACTCCTCGTGCCGCAATAGCCATTACCGGTGTTGACACAGTCATGTTTACCACCAATTCAAAAGTCGCTAAGCGAGGCATTCCCCTCATGCCTTCGCGTTGTAGCATATTATGAGCAACAATGGCAGTTGCATTTAGGTTTAGAACTATATTTGGAGGTCATGACAAAGTCACACATTCTTGTCTAAAAGAAGCTTTTCTGATTAACCTTCCTAATTTCAGGCACCACCTCCCACTTTCTTATTGTGGGACTGATGTAAATTATTTTGTATTTATCTGCGGTGATAATTGAATCAATAATAAAATTGTGTTTAACTTACAAAAATATACCATTCTGAACACGCTGTATGTTGGAACATGAAGCGTACGGTCAACGTCAGAAAGTGCCAGCGCACCGCCCGCGCCCGCCCGCGCCGCTATCTCGGCAAATATCCGTCGCTCCACAGAGCATAGAGTAACAAACCACGCAGACGGGGTCTTTAGATACCTATATCACTAATTACAAGTACAATACTACCTACTGTCTTCAATGTCAATGGAGTGTTACACAGGAACCGAGACATGCAAAACATGAGGTTATCGTAGATACTTACAAGCCGACGAATGCATAGCTGTATCACTCAGAGTGTGAATGTATGGATCTTGAGCTGTACAATGCTCTAACCTACCATCGATTTTCAATGTCAGTGATACACAGGACCCGAGACATTGTGCGGCACAAGGTTGTCGCACAAGCCGTCGAATACAAGGCCATAACACTCTGAGTTAGTGTGAATGTAGATCCTTAGATATCGGCACCATCTTCGAAATTTAAAGTGACTAAATAAGTATTGTCATTCGAACGTTCTGATAATCTAGAATCGCGGAAGCCACTGACCATCACTTGCAATATAAGATAACCCTAAAGTTAGCGAGTTAACTCGGGCTTTTGCCTTTTGCTTTTTTTTTACATTTTTGTAAGGAATTTTCTAGGGTCAAGTCGTTAACTCTACAGTTATATTTTATTGTAAGTCACCCTTATGTATTTAGTTGAGCTAAATAGAGTATAAGTCAAATAATATAACTCCGGGGTAACTGAAGAAGACTGAACTCGAATCCACTTTCTAGATTAATTAAGTAAAACTAAATAGGTTTTCGGTCATCCTCGTCGTCCGCTCAGAAACACAGCAGCATATGAAAGAAACTCTACCTAATTTCACATCTATTGCCTACTTTCTCATAATATTAAACAGTGGTAGATGCTGTGGCAGACGCGTCAGCTGCCCGTTATATGGCCATTAATTATACTTATGCCTCGTACCTTATACTTATTGCTTGAATAACGATCGATGAGCACCGATGGTAATTAAGTTTCTAACTAGATCGGAACACCGGCAATTTATATGCGTTAAATGTTATAGCTCTTTACAACATCAAACGGACGAATTTTTACTCGGCTGCGCAAGAAGGAGGGTTATGTTTTCGTACCGTAGGTCGTAGGTTTATGTGTATGTATGTATGTCTAACTCTTTGGCACGCGCTGCAACCTAAACGATATGATGGATTTTAACATTATGAGGTGTCGTTAGATTCGTCTTGATTGTAGGAGTGATATAGGCTATAAAAATTAATCAAAGGGGCTTAAATTTTATCCAATCGGGATTTTTGTTTTTTAAATAATTTCTGCTTGTTAGAATTAGGTAGTTACGGTCTCACATAACATAAATAAACCGGGCAAGTGCGAGAGTTCCGTGCAACGCAACTTATCGCCGTAATTTTGCTCTAACAAAAATATAAACTCGATTTAACGTCTAAATTATCATTGCCGTTCCCAAAATAATATACCCATACATCGACATACTCGCAATTATTTGATAATCTGAAAAGTTTGTAATATGATGAAAAAAAAATCTTACTGATGTAACGACAAATTTAAACTCTACTTACACCTTTCTTTGTCTTCGACCGTCGCCTTCGCCTCAATAAGGTTGAGATTTGCTCATACCATACCATTATGCGCAGTAATAGAGACATCTATGGAGAATATCCAGTAATACTATCTACTCCAAACATTTACCATATGGATCAGTTTGACAAGTCAATTCGATAAAAACCCACCCATTGGCTCGCTACGACTCTATGTAACTTTTACTCGATCATCGATTAAGCTAGTAAATGCGGATTGAAGTTAGACAAATGTCGGTAGATGGCGTTTTAAGTACAGTCGACAACACATCAAGTGTTACATACGAGAACTCCACCTGATGGTGATACGTTATTATTTTATTTATTTTAAGGAAGACTTACAGCTACAATAACTTTAGGTTTTTATAGATTGCAATTGTTTTGTGTATAGGCTTGATGTATCATTGATAAGTAGATTTTCTTAATATCACGTTAAATTAATCAGAAAATGTTCGCGAATGACAGTATGGTGAAGTTATTGGATTATTTATGCAAGATTATGAAGTTTCAAGCTTTTATCCAGAGTTCCCGCTACAAGCTCGGGAGTGAACGTGACTGTCGAGCAGCTTCGTCCAGATTGATGATGCTGCGGCGTCTCCTCTGGATGAAGACATGAAGACGCGGCTACCCAGGGTGAAGATGCTACTGCGACTCCCCTGGAGGAAGATAGAAGACAATAGTCTTCTAGTGGCACGAAGCATCCTAAAGAGCAAATTAATTGACAAGATTCAACACTTTTAGAGAAAATCTACTTATTTATTTATTTTATTAATGGACTCGACAGTTCGTCATTTTCCAATGTTATGTTACAGAAAATTCAATATATTCTACTGAATATATTCTATTGAATATATTGAATTTTCTGTAACATGACATTGGCAAATGACGAACTGTCGAGTCCATTAATAAAATAAATAAGTAGATTTTCTCTAAAAGTGCTGAATCTTGTCAATTAATTTGCTCTTTAGGATGCTTCGTGCCACTTCTTCCTCAATAATTTAGTTTGGAATATTTTAAATTAAACTAAAATGTTAAAAGCCAATCATCATCATTCTGTATCTGTTCACTGCTGGACATAGACCACTCACAAGGCAGGCCAACACGAGTCTAGGATTTCCTTGCGTATAGGTCATCCACCTATCTGGTCGGGGGGTCCCAAACTACGTTTACCAGTTTGTGGAATCCATTCGGGAACCTGTCGGTATCTACGACAGAATGTGACCAACTCACTACCACTTAATGATCCATTTCTATGATCAGCCATTCTATGATCTATGTCAACCACTTTTGCTCTCTGGAGGGCTAGCCGCAAGGCCGCTTTAGGCGCTCAAGTCCTGTCAAAGTCTGTGCGAACGAAAATTTTGTACAATTAATTTGTCGCCAAAAATCAGACATTAACGGGACAGAGCGCTAGTAAAAATCGGCTCACGGCTCAGGGGGCTGTTGGATAAACTCATTTATAAATAAAACAAAAACCAATATTTGTTTACATTACAAACTATTTAATTAAAAAAATACATTTTGATAATAAGAATTGAATACATCGTTGTTTATTCATTGAAATAATCCTAATAATTATTTTACTTCTCTCTATGTACAGGATTTTATATTGAATTTGTATTTCCCTTAATAATAATACATTTTACAAAATTTTAATTATCATTGCTAAATAAAAGGTAAAAATTGTTATAAAAATAAAAACGAAATAACATTAATGGCACTGCGAGCCTAAAATATTTTCAAGGTGTTTTCTTTTTTTATTATTTTATTCCTAAAATTATGTATGTATTTACAAAAAAAAAAAATTGTTTAAGGTAGGTTTTTTTTAATTCATGGTTACTCGGACTATGTTGAAAAAGAAAAGAATAAACGTTTCAATAAAAGGGTGTGCGAACCGCATAACTGTCGATGCGGTCGAGGTGTGGATCAGCTTGGTCGTCACGGACTGTCATGCACGAGGAGCGCCGGCCGCGGATACAGACATGGAGCCCTGAACGACTTAATCCGCAGGGCTCTCACCACCGCGGCCATACCAGCGACTCTGGAACCACAGGGCCTGTCTAGGGATGACGGCAAAAGGCCGGACGGCGCCACTCTGGTGCCCTGGAGCATGGGACGAACGCTAGTGTGGGACGCCACGTGCGTTGACACGCTGGCTCCGTCCCATGTCCAGGGCACATCCGTGCGGGCCGGCGCAGCCGCCGAGGATGCCCAGACACTCAAGCGCCGCAAATACTCATGTTTGTCACCTGACCACCATGAGTTTGCGGCGCTTGCCGTGGAAACGATGGGTCCGTGGTCCTCTGACACCAAAAAAATAGTACATGCAATCTCGACCAGGCTGATCCACGCCTCCGGCGACCTGAGGGCTGGCGCATACCTCTCGCAAAGGCTTAGCCTGGCCATACAGAGAGGTAATGCAGCCAGCGTCCTCGGCACGATGCTCTGTGGAGGGGAGCTGCACGACGACGTGTACCTTTTGTAATGTTCTATTTACCCTATTTTAATTATTTTAAATTTTGTGAATAATCTATAGCATAATATATGTGTATTTTATTAAAACTAGCACAGTTTCAATAAAATTGTTAGATTTTTTATAAAATTATACATTATATTTCTGCGCATATTCTTTACGTTATGCTCATAATAAGTTTAGGGATCACAAAAAGTATCTCAAGGGTCCATGACATTCTGAACGCGGGCCCGATCCAGATTTTAACTAGGTAGGTAATATAGTAACCGCGTATCATGTACCATGAATTTCTAATATGGAATTATTGAAGTACTGACCTACCTGTAAAGATAAACTACAAAGACAAGTATTTAAAAAATATAATAATGCCTTTCCACGCACAGCCGCGACCTAGCCGCGGCTTGCGTCCTGCGATCAGTTAAAACGCATGCCCCGCCTCATTCTCTGAGCATATTAACGTCCAGTAGGTAACGATCTGAGGCCTGCGATCTAAGTGCAATAGGTAACGACGGCAGAAAATGAGGCGGGGCGGCATGCGTTTCAACTGATCGCAGGACGCAAGCCGCGGCTAGGTTGCGGCTGTGTGTGTCAAGCTTAAGTCGTTGTTTATGTGTTATAGTATAACAAATGCAGTTTACCAACGAAATACTTAAATTTTACCATTTATTTTAGTTACAGTCCTACCACGAACAGTTACGAAATAAATTGTTATCCTGAACCACGATTGAAGAAAATGTAAATTCGAAACAAAACGTCTAGTTTCCCCTTAAAAAAAACTCTCAAAATGTTGTCTTGATTTATTTTATGAGGTAACAAAAAAGTTCTAATTTGAGGTTTAAATTAAACGTACTTTGTAAGATAACAATTTATATGACAGCAGCCCTCTGCTTTGCCCTTAATTATGATGGCCTATTAACTGATAATATCATAAACATAATATACAATCATTCATTAGGTGTGATTCTGCGTTAACGCCAAATCTAATTCTAAATCTAAACTGTCACGGTTCATCATATGCTACCATTATGCTACATACATAGCGTAAGAGTTAGCAGTAGTTTGAAACACCATCGCCATCAAATCGAGATCGAGCACGATGCGAGCCATACAATTTATATTAGATTGTCGGTAGTTATCGCCTCGCGGGCGTTTATGGAACTAAAAAACTTGTTTTTGATACCGTTTTTAGTTCCACAACCTGACGATAGCGCTGACTACTGTCAATTTCATACAAAATAGCTCACACAACGACCTTTAATATCTCAATTCGATGCCGATGATTACGTTTTGTTTAGCTATGAAAGTTAGCGTCTGACACCCCGGAATCGACACATATACTAAACTACCTATAATTTAGTTCAAATTCTTGCCTAAGCGACTAAATTATACATATACTTCGTAGGTTTATTAATATGACTACAATAATCTAGTTTTGTACAAATGTTTTTCAACCCTGCAGCCGGTTATTGTACGGAACCGGCCACCATTCATTCATATTAATTTATTAAGGCACATTTATTTTAAAATACGTACCTATAGAGAATGACTAATTATGAACTATTTATCAAAGATTTTTCAGCACATTCATAAACTATCTGTGATCATTGACCGTAGTTCACATTCTCGATCGAAATTCCTCACGAATTAGTTTGCAAAGACGCTACTTCGCTTCGGTCAGAAGCGAAGTAGCGTCACTACACTCGTCCACCTATGTAAGGCCCTCGGGCGGGTTAGCTGCAACGATTTTTATTGGCGCTCTAGTCCTATCAAAGTCAGATCATTGCCGAAAAATAGTTCAAAAATTTCGTTCGCGCAAACTCTGACAGGAATTGGCCGCCTAAAAGGTCTTGCAGCTATTCTCACAGACTTGTAGTGAGTGAAAATAAGACAGAAGCATCAGCTGTTCGTACTCGCAGTTCGGTCCCTTTGACTTGTGCCAAAACACAAATTACAATCGGAAGTCGTCCGAGGCGAGGCGAAGTTGCACAAAGTAGCTCACTCTACTTCGCTTCGGTCAACATTGCGAGAGTGTAGTGGACGTTTTACATTTTATGTGTCGTCGCAAAAGCATGGATTCTTGGAGCATTGAATTAGGTTACTTATTATAATTAAGTACTTTACTTATAAAGATAATCAAAATTGTTTAAAAAAAATATATGGATCGAATTTGATACCTGGTTTATAAACAGCTCAGCACACGGACTAACACGACTTAACGAATTAACTCCCCAGTAAGTATTATGTTATTCAGAGACATGCATTCGTTCGCAACGCACAGAAAAAATATATAGTGTAAAAAATATAGTATAATAGTGTAAATTCACTCGGAGGTCACCTGTCATCACAGAAAAGTAGGGAATTCGGAACTCTATACTGCCTTTTTATTATGTTATTATGGGTCAAACCAAACGTATCAGTAAAATACCGTAAGTAACAATGGTTGCTGTTCACCGACGCCTTTTTGGCTCTTTTTCTGGGAACTAAATCAGTATAATAACATAGAGACAAGACAAAAAAATTACGATATCTACCAATCACGGTAGGCCCTAGCCCTAGCGAAGTTACAAGGGTAGGCCCAATATAAGATTGCTGGACTTGATTCTAAATTCAGTGAACTCTTAAGTATATGCTATTGTTTATACCTTAGATGTTTATACAATTGTATCGTCTAAACTAATGCAACGCAAATAAAAGCAACTAATGTACCTAATTAAAACTATTAAAGATGTTCGTTTCAATCCATACTTTTGACATCATAATTTGGCAATCGGAATTCATTTCAGTGCACTCCAATTTGCTCTTTAATTTATAGGTAGATTTATAACAACTCTTGCGGTATTTGTTTGGTGTTGACGAACGGAGGTAAATGTAATATCCGGTACAGCGCACGCGCGCTACGGTTCTGTTTCCAGCCGACAGTTGGCACCGCTGGTGATATGGCGTGATGTTATCTGAAATTAGGAAAAAGAAACGTGTTAAACATCACATAGAATTATTTCTTCTCCTATCTATCTACGTGGCAATCTTGCCATCTTCGGTGAGTTTTAGTTTAGTTAACTCGCACTGGGGTTCCGTGTCTCAAAAGGAAAAAAGGAACCCTTTTTTAGGATCACTTTGTTGTCTGTCCGTCCGTCCGTCCGTCTGTCCGTCTGTCTGTCAAGAGCTATATCTCAGAAACGCGTGACCGTATCAGGTTGTCAAGTCTGCAACCTCTAGCAGTCGTGAAACCTTCTACGTTAACGCAATCAAAAGATATAACCGTTTATGTCGAATTTTGGCGCATATTTATATGAAAAGAATACTCCAAAAAACTCGTGTACCTAGGTGCATGTCTCGCCCGTAGCAGGTGCGGTGGAATTTCGCGTCGCTCCATCTCGTCTGGGCCCAGCTGCAGGCCAGCCACCAGCTGCATGATCTCTCGCTCCTTCTTCAGTTCCTCACGACCTGACTCCACCTGGAAACGATAACATTTGGGGATTGAGTTTTGTGTAAGCAAGCGTCAAATGATGGAAAAATTACACGATTTCTTCCCTTCGGCCGTTTAGGAAACCGGAGTTTGGAAACCAGTTTCCGAAAAGGATTTTTTTATCCTTCTACGGAACTGGTTTCCTATAAAGATAATTTTATCCTTCTACGTAACTGGTTTCCTATAAGTACTATGTTTATAGTATTTAGGCCACCTACGAAACTAATAACCTGATTACAGTAGAAATATATTTTTTTGTAATTGAGTATAGTATTTAATTAAATTAACATTTCTATCTTAATAAACATAAAAACAATTCTTCTTGAGATGAAATGAAAACAACTTCCTTAGTTTCGAAATAAAAATGAGTAGGTATGGTGAAATAATTTCAATACAATGCCCCATAGTCATTAGTCCATTTTCCAAATCTTTTATTGCATTATCAATTTTAGTATCTATTTCTTGATAGCGTTTACTTTTTTTGCAGTTTTAAAAATATTTGCAACTTTAGTCTCCTTAATCAAAATTTCTAACAAAATGGCTACTGTAACATTTTTCTTCCCAATGAATCTGTTGATACGGCTATGCCAACCTTCTAAGTTGTTAGTTGTTCTCACCTCTTCCTTACTACAGCAAAAAGTCTTCAAGGAAGTTGTTTTCATTTCATCTCAAGAAGAATTGTTTTTATGTTTATTAAGATAGAAATGTTAATTTAATTAAATACTATACTCAATTACAAAAAATATATTTCTACTGTAATCAGGTTATTAGTTTCGTAGGTGGCCTAAATACTATAAACATAGTACTTATAGGAAACCAGTTACGTAGAAGGATAAAATTATCTTTATAGGAAACCAGTTCCGTAGAAGGATAAAAAAATCCTTTTCGGAAACTGGTTTCCAAACTCCGGTTTCCTAAACGGCCGAAGGGGATTTCTTCATTTGAAAAATAAGTATATGGCGACTGATTTCAGCATTTCAAGCAAATTATCTTTTGAATTCTAGATAAAATAGAAAATTCAAACAACGAGAAGTCAAAGTCAAATTTCTTTATTGCAAGTAAGCACGTTGTGTACATTTTTGCACGTCAACATATTTTTGAATTTACATTTACACCACTTTGCAAGGAAAAGGTGCCAACGCTGAGGATAAAAAGTGGCAAAAAGCTCTCAGCAGCACATCTTTTAAAATAGTGGTAACACAAACTAAGTATTACACAATGAAAAACAGCAGAGGTGTGAAAAATTGCCACGCAAACTGTGTATGCGATGTAAATATGGCTTACTCCAAAATCCGTTCCTTGTTTCATGTTCGTGATAGATTACACATACGTGCATGGAAACGGGGTTCTGACCAAGTACCCATACGAAATTCACTGCGTGTCAAATTGCCAATCGTAATGTGCAAACTTGTTCGATTACTGTAACTCGGCAGTCACACCACGTAACTTATTACGCAACCAGTCGCGTCTGTACTCGACACTACCAGTGGTAATGTACCCTAAATAACTTATGTGAAAATAATCGTTTTCCTAAGTTATTATTTATATCGCGACGAAGCGACGCTTAGTCGGTCTTAGGCCCGTATTAATAGTCTGAGCTCAAACCCAACAGCGAATTCAGCTGATACACGCTCAAGACGTGATGACTATCATATCTATGACTATGTCATTTATTAATAATTAATATACCAATCTTGAGGGCGTATCACGTGATGTCTTCCTCGAGTAAGCACTCACAAACGTCACTGGCGACGCGGGCGTGGCGCGCTCACCTTGAGAAAGACCGTCGAAATCGTTCGAAACTGTCGGTCTAATTGCCGACTTCAACAATATAAGTGAGTGATATCCGTTTATATATAATAATTTGTAGTAATGGCTCACTATAGTTTTACCTAATTCTAAAATATATATGTGTATTCTTTTTTTTATAGTATAATAAATAATTTATTGTATAAAAGAATTGTATAAAATTACATTAAATTAATACCTAAAATAATAAAGTGACTAAAAACTAACCCTAATAATCTAAAAACTTAAGCTATCTACAAATAAAATATATCCTCTAGGAGGGCATCGGGAGTCACGGTGCCCAGAATGCTGGCAGCATTCCCTCTCTGTATTGCCAACGCAATACGTTGGCAGAGGTAGCTGCCAGCCCTCTGGTCGCCGGACTCCTCGACCAGTCGTTTGGACAGCTCTTTTACGAGCTGTCGAGCGTCTGTGTATTCTTGAGTGGGATTAATATCATGATAAAGTTAATACAAAAGCATCACAATCGCAGATGATATGCGTGGAATTGTCCTCTGCTTCTTCCTTCGACTTTTTCAGAGTGTCGATCTACAATAGAGCCCCCATAAGAGTAGTGCCTCCCAGTTTCCCACGCGATCATTCATCATTCGAGTTATGTTAAGCGCATGCGTTGACATTTCCCAACGTTCGCCGCGTTCGCGTTGCATAGCGAGCGCGCGTGGGCGCTATTGTGTTAGCGAATCGATGAACTCGCATTTTGATATCACATTCCTGTTTACCGAGTCAATGGTCTAAGGATATGATATAACTATAGATATTTAATACTCCCAATTAGGATTGTCGACTGAACGAATAGTCGGCTCTATATACTTATATAGACGAAACAAATTTTCGAGCCATCGATCCTCGATCGATTTCGATCCCACAAGGTATGAATAGTAATTTATTGATAATAAATGTAAGTTTGCCCGGCCGCTGGATTTAAGAATATCTCTGATATTAATAAAGCATTGGTAAGATCTTATCAATATAAGTTTAATGAGACAATTCATAATCTCGGTAGATAATGATTACAAAAACTAAAAACCCGACTGTTTATATATGGAATGCATCCTATTTTATTTATGTCAGTTCTATTATCAAGACGAATAGGTAGAACGATACCCTATACATTCACAATCCATTAAGCCGTATTTACACTACCGCAGGCTACCTAAAAAGAACCACAGATTACATAGGTAAACCGAAGCCCAAATCAAGTGTCTTATTTTGTAAACCAAAACTAACATTTTAAGCTGTTCTGTGATTATTGCATAGTTATTTTCACATTATTAGATCACTTTATTTTCACAACGATGAACAGGTTCGATCAATCAGTTTCTTCAGTGTTACATCATAACAAGATCGGAACAGACGATCATATTTGTTTACAAAATAAGACACTTAATTTGGGCTGGGGTATACATACATATACTCGAAAAACATTACCTACATTCTTACAGCAGTCAAATAAAAATATTCCATCAGAATAGTATATTATGATTTATTTATCTAACGATTCTCTACGGTTTCCATGCGGGTGCAAGTTATTTTCCAATTTCTATTTTCCATTGCCTATTTTGTAACACAAGTTAATACGACACGAGTTATATGGCCCGTCTGCATACACACAACATTTAAAGACGCCTTGCTTTCTACAAGCAACTATGCAAACAGTGATATTTGCACGACGTCCGTCCGTGCATATTATGGTTCATATACATTACCCGAGCGGACCCGGAGGCGTATATAGGAATGACATGATGAAAACGCCTATAATTTAATTATCGGTTTGATATTCACATTACATTGGTAGTCATTCTGGCATGCATTTTTTTATTCAAATTCAAAAAAAAAATTCAAGCTTGAGTGTCCATATTGTGTGTTTATTAAGCTTAATAACTATGTTAGTAATTAAAATAATATTTCAGTTGCAAAGTAATCTGAAGGCATATGAGTTTTAGCCCAATGCCTCCAGATTGCGCAGCATGGTTCATTAGATACCGCATTCAGGATGCCATTGGGGCTGTTTCTTACTCTGCGCATCAGGGACGCCACTCTCTTGCGCACTACAGTATCTAGGGAGCCTCAATATCACGCTGAACGCATTATTATATTAATAGGTACTGGTCCAAATCTTACTGACCTAAAAATGATTTCTTATCGGAGGATCCCAACACATACCTAAGTTTTTTGTAAATTAAAAACAATTTTTTAGGTTCCGCAGAAAATCACAAAAAGAGAGAAATTGCTGTACGTATATTTAATTAGGTAACAAAATACACACGACGTATCAATGGTGAAGATTGAAGAACACGACTAAGATGAAGAACAAATTACATAGTTAAGAATTCATGAAAAATATGTTTTGTTCCTAATTTACAATAGTCCGTCACTTCTGACCAATAGGGTATGGTTTCTACAATTGACTGTTTTCTGAGAAGCCTTTAAACATACCTATATATTACGTAAGTATTTTTATAATCTGAGTGACAATTCTCCGCAGAAGGCCTGTGGAGAAGTGTAAAGGCGCCATTAGTCTTGATAATTTTATGCATAGTATACACTTGGTCACGGATCGGCGAGTGCTGATGATTGGTTCGTTTGCGATATCTTTATTTATTGCGATACAATGTATTATTAGTTCTAGGTATAGGTGTAAATTACGTGGAAACTTAAATTTAATATACATGTTTATGGACATATATCTGCTTGATAAGTGGAGGGTTGGACAATTTAACCGGCTACGAACGGGAGTTTGACGGTCAATGTCCTCAGGTCGGATAGATCCACTTCCTCAAATGTCGACGTGAAAGTGGACTGATCTGATAGTCAGTGGAAGTCCACTTATCCAAATATTGAAGTCCATTTCCCTGCATGTTCAGTTCACTCCAAGACAACTGAACAAATGCTTTTCTCGTTTATTTATTTGTTTTTCGAATTGAATAGGTACTGTAGGTGCACGCCGAACTAATGAGTCGATAATCTCTGAATTGAACAGTAGAGATAGATTATCGGTAACGGTTACTCGAAGTGTGTTGCGGTATTTCGGCCATGTCATAAGAATGGACCCTTCCAACTTGGAGAGAACTATACTGCTCGGCAAAGTTGAGGGGTCTAGACCACGTGGCCGGAGACCACCCCGCTGAACTGATGTGGTTTGCAGAAGCCTCACGTGACGGCACCTGCTGTTGAGGGTCACGATCCTCAGCTCTGAGGCAACGATTAGGGAGGAGGTAGGTACATGAAGCAAGGAACGGGGTATTTTCTTCATTTAATCTTATAGAAATAAAAATTCATTTCAGATGTAAGTAAATGTAATATTTAAGTAGCTACATGCATTCGCCTTCCTCATTCCTCTGTCGGTCTATATTCAAGGTACAAACAAGGTGGGTATCTACATAGGCATGTAGATAAATTCACGACGAAAGCCGGCGGCCCTGAATAGCTAATTTTTCAACACACGATCTGCAGTGCGTGTGAACATATCGATGTGCGAGTAATATTGAAGGCAGGTATGCAAATAAATTGAATTTAGTCATTTTAATTGGATTCATTTAAATTGGCCGTCGCCTTAGAGAGAGGGGTATGGCTCTCGCTCCGGGTCCTACCTGGTGCAAAGGTTGGCCATAGCTATACCTACAGCACGGCAATGCACCGGGTACGACAAGGGCGGGTTATTTAATTAATTTAGGTAAGTATTTATTTTAATCACGTTTTATTTGTTATTATAGGTATTAGTTTTTATTAATAAAACATCTTTTTAATTATTATTCTAATAATAATACTAAAAGTTTGCTTCGTGTATCTGGAGCCACAGAACAATTAATAGAGGTTAGATATATACAGGGTGTAACGTAAAGTGTATATGAAGCCGAAGGGAGGGTGTTCAGTATCGGTAACTGAACAACTTTTGTTCTACGACTTTTCGATTTTCGCGAATTTATTTTTTGACTTTTCATAGATTTCGTAGGTAGGTACCGGTCTGCTCGATTTGTATGATAATTTAATTTATTTTTATTTTCAAAAAGTCGTAGAACAAAATTCGATCAGTTATCACAGCTGTTATTCATGGACCTAGTTAAATATCAGTTTCATTAAACAGTGTTGTTGTCCCTTTCACACTTCGTTAAAAGCGTTAAGGTAGAAAGGGACGGAAAGCCTAAACGGTGGAATAACTTTGAATCACATTTATGAATACGCGCCCAAACGTCAAATCTGATAAACTCGTTCTACTTGCATCGGTTCTTATTTCACGAGCGTATTTTCCTGTTGATGGGAATTTGATTCTAGACGAAGACAGCTAGTACAAATCAGAATCGCTAATTCGTATTTTGAGAGTAAAAGTCAATAGACTTAGAATCGTTGAATTAAAGTTATTAAACGCTGAGTAACACTACGATTTCGTTGCAGACAATAGAAATCCGCCCGGTAATTCGATACCGCTAGAAAAATATCGAATACAGTTCGATATGACGTTTGTAGGTCACCACTGTCTGCCCATTCACGTCTAGCGACGGAACGCTCTTTCAAGGTTATATAGCTTTCACATAATCAGCTGGCTAACCCAAGTAACATTTAGGCTGAAAAACGACTCTATAAGAGATGAACAAGAGGTTACAAAAGTGTATCTAGCTGTATTAGAACAAGAATTGGTAGTTTTATACAGTCCAACTGATTTACGTCTGTAATAGAGACGAAACTACATCTTTGCTTATAAAGAGTATTGAAAATATACCATAAGCACAGGATTAAAAGACTAGAGTTATCTGACGACTAGACACAGCACTTGATTTATACTTGATATTTGGTACTCGCGACGTATCGAAATAATAATAATAAATATGTATACAACTTATTTCATATTACCTGACTCTACATTTCATTGAAGATGCCCGTCATCATTTTAGGATGGTGAATGTTTTTTGATAGTAATAATATTAAATGTTATGGCAGGTGTTCAGTCCAGACTATACCCAGTAACCTATCTATATACCTACATACTATAACATATTATTTAAGAAATGAATTATCTAACATCACACACCAATTAGTCAAATAAAAATTCCAATATTCCATCACTGCAATAAATCCTCTATGAAGCGTTATATCTATCTATCAAACCCGTCTGGTTAGAAACAAATAAAGTATATCGTATTCGTAATCCTTTTCACACATGGGCGATATATCTGCCTACATTACTGCGAGTTTTTTCAGGTGCGACATTATTAGTGCATTCACATTTCACTGTACTTTATATTACAAAATGCTCGTCGTACCGCAAGTGAATACTGACGTAGGCGTAGGCGTCAAATTGGAACTACATATTAGTAGTTAGTCCTAAATATGTAGTTCCAATTTGACGCCTACGCCTACGCCATCGCCATAGACAGCCCGTTGGAAGTGCTAATAGTAAGTTCCAAGCAGAAATGCTCTTTGCTTTGGTTATTTGATACGGAGAGACAGCTACAACTGCCGAGTTATAAAAATCTAGTTCTCCAAAAGAAATTCACTCATCCCAAATTATGTTTTTATTTTAGAACACTCTTGCGAAGTAGCATGGTCCCGGTTTTCATTTATTGTCCAGTAGGTCACGAATAGTATATTGAGACTCAAGTGTGGATTAAAATTAAACTAATTTAATCACAAAATGTTTGAGCATTTTTGTATTTCCAGTTGTTTCCGCATGGCCTTCTGATAAAACCAATCGCACCTCAAAACACGGCATATAACATTCGCCAATGCCCAAAAAATATTTTGACAATTTCGTGAACCTTTTTTATCGATTTTGTTCTCGTAACCGCCGCAAGCACCAAAGGCTCGAGAAAGTGAAATACACAAAAAAGTTGCCCGTCGAGTTTCTCCCGCCAAAACCGAGAGCAGTGACCGATTGACATTCGATAGACCCGGCCGGCACACATCGGTGCCGATGGATGGCGGTAAAAAAAATTATGAATGCGCATTTTTTTTGTGACCAAGCCCACCTGTTCATTTTTACTGCCCTACCCACAAACTTTACATTCTCTGCTTTATACACGATTTCAATATCTGGAACTCCTTAATATTTAGCGACGGTAACCTTAAAAATTAGGACATGCACTACATGTCCTAATTATTAAGGTTTCCGTTGGGGCGACTCTGGAAAAGGAGCGTCGGCAAACCACCGACGATGATACGACGATAAAAGTAGGTTGCCGCCCCTGTGTGGACCAGAAAGCCCTGATATCGAGCAATATGGATTGCCCCCGAAGTGGGATGACGTTTTCTAATGAAGAAGAAGAGAGGAATTCGGAATCCTAGATATAACCTGCCGTATCACGTAATCCAGGGTAAGAAACATGGGAAGTCGTCCGGATACCAGAGGGTCAAGATTACCATGATGTTGCTTAACATTTGTTGCGAACTGTTAAGAGGATGTTACATGACTTGTAACATACATATAAAATGTATGAGTTTTAATTCGGTAAAGGCATCATTTGTGTTTCTTCTAAAATCGCTGTAACTATATAATTTTGCACGTGGACAGGACGTTACGCGAATATGGTAATAAGACGTCTCGCTCTTGAAAATAAAGCTAGCATAAAATTTAATCGCTGCGGTAGCAAAGTATTTTTTTCTACTCAGGACTTGCAATTTCAATTATCGCCTGTTTGGATATCCCTCGACTAAAATATGTAATGAAATAGTTGTTGTCTGTTGTAGGTTTTTATTTTATGTCATAGCGTTTGTGTAATATTTTACCACCTCATGTGCTATCAATGCCTAAAAACGTAAACAAATTAAATTAGCATAAGACGGTAAATTAGTTTCAATGTCATTCCTACTAATACGTGTCACATATAATGAAAAGGCACACAATATGTTTATCATGGTTTTGTGTAAGGAAATATAAATATGATTGTTACAGTCATCCCCGAAAATAGGTAACTTTGGAACCACAGTACCTACTCTAGAGGTGAGGAACAAACCTGCTCTGAGACACTTATGTGAAGAATAACCCCCTACAAAATTTCAGTTGTGCGAATCATCCCAGTACCTGTTTATGTGCACATTAGTTTTAATGTGTACATAAGCAAATTAGAAAAGGAAGGGGTCAACTGGTCCTAGTTTGGGACTGGGACGAATTGCCCCCTGAGTCCTGTGCCCTGCCCTGCCTGATCCACTGTCGGATTTTCATACCATACGGACTGATTTGGAGTCCACTCGCGTCTTTGCGATTCTAATATTCCTTAACCACATTGTGGTCCATGTAGGCCGGGCCTAAGAATCAAAATACCGATCCATTGCATCATGCATTTGGTATTTGGGCATTTGACTTTTTTATGGTAAATAACCGCTATTATGGAGGAAAATTATCATAACCCTTTTTTTCTCAGGCTTCTCTGGTAGAACCTGTTCAATGATACAAAGCCGTATCGGTAGAATGTTTGACTTTAAAGTAGTTTGTTATGTTACATATTGGTAAAGGTTTACTAGTCAAATGAAAATAATGAAGGATCAAATGTATAGGAACCAGGATCGCAGAAGATGCAAATCCATCGTTTCTTTCCCATGTATATGCAGTAATTTAATAAATGTTACATTTGTATTCAAATCCAATAAAGTCAATTTTAAAACAAACAATTAATACCCTTTTACAATTTGAATAGGAAGATAGATATCCAAAAAATACCTACTTAGTTATTTTATTAAGTAATTTAATACGACACATACATATTATGTGTCGTATTAAATTACTTAATAAAATAACTAATCTAAACTAAATACTTATCCAAAATGGAGAACTATTAATCTTAAACTTTCCTTACAATAACGATAAACGTAAATTTTTATTTTGCGTCTTTTGAATTCCAAAAATATTTCTGTCCTTTGCGCTCAAGTCGTATCGACCATACGTCGGAGAAGACGGTATTAATCACTGCGGTCTTAAGGCCTCCATGCACGTAGCTATTAATCAAATTAACCGGATGGGCCCGCTGGACGGTTAAGTACGCACGTAAGTGTAGGTAGAAAGCCTACACGTAGCGGTATTCAATGCTTTGACCACGGAAAGTTGAATGAACAAGTTATTATATTTGTAATTATTGGAAATTAATCATTCATTCTTATGAGTTAAGTTACATTTTTATTGAGATCGTTATCTTCATCATGTTTAAGGACATCCTAAGTGCCGCCTCCGGGGCCACGAAGTGCAGAAGTACAAACGACAGCAGATCAATGGTAACACTTGCAGTACGATTTCAACTCTTACGACGCAGATAATAAGAACGATCCAAAGTGTTACACTTAATGTGCTTTGGGACCTGTGAGAGCTTCACTGGCCTGACATACAGCGCAAGTCATTATATCCAACATCTACTTTGGGTTACTAACCCCCACTTGCAATAAAAGATAACCCTAGAGTTAGCGACTTAACCTGAGCAAAATGTATGGAATTATCGCGGTATAAGTCGTTAACTCGAGAGTTATATTTTATTACAAGTCACCCTGAATCTACTAGCAAGTAAGTTATTCTATTAGATGCTACAAGAGAAACGTGAATAGAATCCTTCAAGGTCGGCGATCCAGCAACCCCTACCCCTATGTCAGTCCCATGATACAGACAAATCTAACGACACCTTATACTTCATAATCCAACAAGCTGTTTAAGTTACAGTGGACCATAAAGGCGCCGACATACATACAATATACATATCATACACATATCCACCCCATTCTAGCATGAGTAGTTTCTAACAAGCAGATGTGGACCAGGAGGTACCTACTCGCTATGTTACGAAAGGAACTGATACCAAAACGACACATTCATTGAAAGAACACACCTCCTTAGAGTATGAAAGGTCAGTGATTTCTTTTGCAACTCCTTCATTCAATCCATTGTTACTTGCAACTCTGACGATTCTCTAATAGAGGCCGTATTCGATTGTTGATATGTCTACGAGCAACGATGCTCATAGATCGGTCCCGACCGAAGAAGACGTGTTAGATAAAAATTGCATTTGAACATCAACGTATAAACATTAGAACTGATTTCAATTACTTAAATGAGTATAAAATGTAGTCAATTGATTTATTAAATATTAACTACACACAGTTTATTCGTGACGGACCCACCGAACCCCTGGCCATACATCTGCTGTCGACTGTACCACCAAATAGGTGATGTGCTTTGTAATGGAACTAGTGAAGTACCTTCACCGCGTACCTATGCAATAAAAATATAAAAATATTGAATCATATAAGTCCTATTTCCATAATATTATTATGTTATGTTGTGTGCCTTTGTCGAATCAAGAACACAACACACGGTTTGGATGTATTGAGGTGTCATTAGATTCTACTTTATCATTCTAATACAGTTATACATGCGGTTGTTGTTTGTTATTATAATAAATCATTTGCGAGAATGTAAGTATATTATTATAATACCTATACAATTATTAAAATACCCTATCACCATAACTATATGGTGATAGGGTATTTTAATAATTGTATACTAATACAGCCCATTCTCGTACACTGCTACGGATCAGTCTACCTCCACAGATTATAAAAAAAAGTGGTAAACTCATCTGCGGAATTAATTTTGTTCGGATGAGTTGCCACCTTCGGCACATTTTTGTGCGCAAAGCGGCGCGGGCGCATCTACAACAGCCATCGATGACTGCAAGGCTGTATTGGGAACGCGGCGGGTTCGAAGCCGCATTCCAATGACGTGCCACTTGCCTGCCTGATATTTGCATAGTACCAAACGCTCATTATTCGTTTGAGAGTTGATTAGAGCTAGATAATGCGCAGTTTCGAATACCAACAGGTTGGTGAATGCGAATTTGGAATAACTTTCAATTGATTGAATTCTTTAAATAAGGTACATACATAAACTCACGCCTGTTTCCCGTAGGAGTAGGCAACGACGATGGACCTCCATCTGCTGCGATCATTGCATGCAACGTAGCCTAAACGAGGCAACAAAGAAACATAACATACCTACCTACCTACTCCAAAAACATTACAATCTTCCTTCCCGCAGTAGAGTGAAAAAAATACCATAAACGTGTGAAATTCAGCCGTTTCTAATCAAACTTACCCTACTTGTAGAAAACTTACTTTCAATGTATCGAAATAGATTTGAGATAGATACGTAAGCAGCATACATGCCAACATGAAGGAAAAATATTTCGTAGCACTCTATGGAGAGAGCCTAGAGTATATTTTTAAAGGGGACAGCGGTCTAATTGTTTAACTGACAGTGACAGCAAGCCCATTCCAGTCGACAGAATCAGAATAACTCTTTATTACAAGTAAATTGTAAACAGTTCGATCGTTCGTATATTATAAGTATGTATTTACACGCCAACATTTTTTTTAAATTTATATTTACAGCCATTTGCAAGGAAAAGTTGAGATGACCACGACTTCAATTGAATATTCAAACAATGGAAAAACAAGTGGCAGAGACGTTGGGATTTGTCCTGCAAAAGCACAGTCTGCGATGTAAAAATGTCTTACTCCATAGACCGTTCCTTGCTTCATACATGCCGAAGACATGTTGCACAATCTCACGCGTGAACTAAATTAACTGCATGCTATGCACTCACGAACCGTGACGGTGCAATTGAGATAAAATCTACTCTTGCCTACCATAATAGAGTCGTTTTTAGATTACCTAGGAATAAGATGTGAGTAAAATTAAACTGTGATCATGAAGCATCACTAAACACTCTTACTAGATTAATGTAATTTTTAGTATTATAATATTATTGTTTAATAGTTTGTTTACCTATACTGACATGACATTTACGAAGAGGGTGGCGTAATGGTATGGGCAGGTTATTGGATTGGACCCCGTCAGTACCCAATGAGTTTTTCTCGGTTTTTTGGAAGGGAAACATAAATACATTTACCGATTGCTTTTAAAACAGAGAAGGTAAACATCGCCCGTAAAGCAGAGGTCCCAAAACGAGCCCCAAAGTCCGCCCCTGCTTACACATAACTGGTCGCAGTAATTTTCGCAACCATTCCTCGTTCTCAGGAATTCGCGACTCCGTGGAAATCACGCCGTCTCAGTTCTACGGTGCAGTGTGAAAGTGACGACTGATCATTTTAAACTTGGAACGCTCTGAATTGTGATGCAAGATTTATTGCACGATGCAATGTGATTGGTTGAGAGGTTCTTTTATAAAGTTGTGGTAACTGAAAATTGGCTGGCTGACCGACAAGACTTCTAATTGATGATTTATTATTAATATTACACGCGCAAACATTAAATTAACAGAATTCTCATTACAATAGAAGCCGAGCCTTGAAGGACATAAGATTTCTCCCGGGGATAAGGCCGAGATCTGGCCGAGATTCATAGACAATTTCATTTTGAGCACAAGCTTAGCCAGTTGTAAGAGCGAGTGAGCTAAGAGAGTGAGTAGGTCTTACAATACTCCGTTTAAGTTTACTTACGTCTTTGGATTTTGGCATTGGTAAGAGCGAGCTCGGTATACATTGCGCTACTGACTATGAATTTCAGCGTCTCGCGCCCAAGTATGTATTGTAATTTGTAAGGTACTGAAAAAGTTAGCTTAAATCACATCAACTGCATCATTTTGGAGTTTGGACTTTGTACTAGTTTCATAAAAGTTGAAATCGTAACAGGTAGGATTAGCCGTTAAACTTGAATGTGATAAGTAAATATTTAATGTTTTCCACCTCTTGCTCGAGACGAGCAAAGACGAACGCTTTCGAAAATATTTACACCGTCATGATGTTGATATTAGGAGCTAAGCTGCTAGGGAAATTAAGTTCTACCCTATAATTTAATATAATTATATGTAAAACTTTATTAAATCGAAATACGAATTTCGCGTATATTTGTGACAGTGTAGTTATTAGTGATTTTTCGAAATATCATTCAACCTCAGTATTTATGTAATTATCGTGAGAAGATTTTTTAAGCTGAATTTCAAAAATAGAATATCAAAATTCCAATTAGAATGTGTTATTTTAATTACTTATGAATTATTTATTTTTAAAAATCATCATTAGTATCATAAATAAACTTTAATTAAACTACCTGAAAAAAAATGCCCACTTCAATTAAACTACCTGAAGCTTGTACGGACAACAGCATATCAATGATAGATGCAGCACGGACTTGAGGATCAAACCAGTGTCGCCTGACTAATATAGATTTAAAACAAGTCTAAGATATTTCTATATGTTACGTGTTATCTAGGCAAAGGCGTGGTTTCTTTTCGCCCATTGATCTCATATAAACAACTAGATACACAAAGGTCTTACTAAAACAATTTAAAAAACCTCCAAATAAGGGTCCTTTGTTAACGTCCAAATAATGTCCAATAAAGCAAACGAGGGTCCATTCTGAAGGGATGAATGGGCATGGACTTTGCGCTCGGACATTTTTAGAAGGCAGACTGTGTATCTAGTTGTTTATAGGAGATCAATGTTTTCGCCTGATAGGTAAAGTGTTGTAAATCGGATGTTTAATAATGTATAGCTATTAAGATAGTTATATTTTTGTAACAACTTATGTCAAATAAAAATTGAATTGGTTTCTTTTCGCCGTCCGCTGTCATCGTTCGTCAAAATCCTCGATAAATAAGTATGTCCAAGTCCATTCCACATGAGCGCAGCCGCGGGCGGTCTCTAGTATTAGGTGTGGCACAAGATCCGCTAGACCAATTTCTAGACCGTTGTCACAACTGCCGTTACATTAATTGGCAAACGAAAAGTACACGTTACGCGTATTTGACATATGGGCCGTTGCGTTGATTCGATGTCGCGGATCTATAACTGTTAGTTGCCTGTCTAAAATTAGACAAATTGAAAAAATAACGAAATTAAAACTTTCCTCACGTCATGCTATATCATTTGCGACAATGTGGACATGTTGAGATGGCTTAAAATAATTACATAAAACTCTTGCGGAATCAATTTTAGTTGGAGCATTCTGCGTCTTTCCAATCCAGTTGTGTCACGGGTAATCCATGGATAATTTCTAGTATGGGCTTTATCAGCCAATCAGAATAATTGTGTCATGGGAAAGAAAATCTCCTATTGCACTACTGTGTCACAGGCAATACACCCAAGTAACTGATCCGACAACCCAGGACAAATCAACCTGGTGTAAGAGAACGATGAGAGCCGACTTCAGTTGACAATCTTTTTTTTTTAAATTAATGAAAATAATTTATTTTTCAATACGTCTTATCAACATCCCTATTTTAATATAGTGCATTTTAAGGTAGGCTTAACCCGAAGCTCTTCATGAATGACTCAACTCCGCAAGAACTCATCAGACTACAGATTCTGCAATGTAGGTATTGTTTTGTTTTATAATTGCTCTAATGAAACCCGTCGGTCCATCCGCTGCATCCATATGGATGCGCCGACTGAAGCGTGACAACAATGAAAAACAATAGCTGGTTAGCCAGTTAATAACACCGATTTAATTCCAAGAATGATGGATGACCCATTTGATGGGGAGACAACACTTTCCACTTCTTCGATCGACAGAGAGACGTCATGAAGACGCGATCGTGTTTTGTTTTTATTTGTGGATGACGTCAGTTCGGTCGAGATAAGGATAAAATTGCAAATAACTCAAGTTATTACAAAAATAAAAGAAACTCGTCTGCGTTTTTGGCATAAATTGTATCCTATGGTCAGTCCCGTGACCAAGATGAATCGAAAGATACTTCATACATCGAAATATATCAACCAGGAGGCCACAAAGAGACTACTACATACACCTACCTAAATAAATGTGATTCCTACAATGGCTTACAGTTTCCAGTAAGTCCTTGAACCATAGCTTTATATTAAACCATGGAATTTTTTAACAGCGTTTACAAGCATTGGTTTGAAATCGAATCTGCAATGCTTTTCAACATCTTAATTTTATTTACAAGAATCAAAATCCTATTCTTCACTTCAGACGACTCCTCTGGAGAAAGGAAGGTATCTGGAGAAAGGAATAGTTGTTCTTTAAGTATTGGCAAATGACAACACAGTCCGAGCCCATTAGGAAAACTAAATAAATAAGCTATTTACTAAATTCCGTTCCGTCGTCACGTTTGCGCACAGACTACTTGCGTACAAAAGAACAATGTCCTTGGCCCCGTACAGCATTGTTTTGTTACACTTACACATCTCGAGTGCATTGTAATTGCAACTGGTTAGCATTCAAACTACACTTCATTAAACTACATTTACTACAGGATGTAACGAATAACAAACTAACGGGAATTACTGTGTTTAACATTGAGGATTGAGCTCCCGATATTTCGGTCACACACTTGTATTTATTGCAGGGATGTCCAATATTGATAACGCAATTTTGTTCTACTACATTCTTTCATATTTTCATAAAGTCATACCGATTAAAATGATGATAAAGTTTTGATCGCTAGAAGTTTTTTCATAAAATAATTACATTACAAGGAAAGATACTCTTACAAAAACATTATTATACCTACGTATCAAATAAGACATAACTATTAAATAAAAATATACGTTAAAAAATTATGGGTAAGTAGTTAAATATTTGCAATAAACGTAATTCATCGACACAATTATTTAATATACCTATAACTTATTTATACTGAACAGAAAATACAAATATTGTTGCACAGAATACATAATACAAGTTACTTATTCCAATACAACCTATTTACAGGCTTATTCCACTTAACATTACCTTCCTTTCAGAAGCAGTCGTTTAAAAATAACAGATGTGCAAAGGTTGCTCTATTAAATCTAGTTCATAATTTGCAATTTTTTATTCAAGCAAGCATTGACCGTTGCGCCGACCACCTCGCGTGGGACGGGCCATGACACCAACTTACGTCTACCACTTCGAAAACACCTAGCCGCATATGTGCGGAGGTTAATCTAGACATTGCTAGATGCAAAGATAAGTTGGCAAAGACGACAATAGCGTTGGCGGTCGCACGCGCATTGTATCACGACGTTTAAGTAAACTAGTGCAGTGTAACTGTGGCTTGGGATTTGTGGTGAAAAGTGCGGGACTTTAATAGACGTTGACAGTGGTTAGTGGAGCTTGTGGAGCTCCAACGAACACACTGTATAAGCTTAATTTACTTAGATGTTGCCTTCTAGCAAAACAACTACAGCCTTGTCAGTCAGAGCAGAATATCATTCTAAACAATCAAACTAGCTAGGAAAACAAATAGTTAACAAAAAACACTTTTTCTGTTATTCATAAACCAGTTAAACCTCACTTTCCTAAAATCGTGTTGCTATCCCTCTCACACTTTGTTATAAAAGGTTAAGATAGAAAGGGACAGGGAGGCCCAAACGGTGGCGTAACTTTAAATCACGTTTATGAATACGCGCCTTTGGCCGTACCTATAGGCGCGTATCTCAGAGAAATCATTATTTCTCTGAGACGCGTACCTATTCAGAAACGTGATTTTTAGTTACGCCACCGTTTAGGCCCCCTGTCCCTTTCTTAACGAAGTGTGAAAGGGATAGCAACACGATTTAAGGGAGGTTTAACTAGGTTTATGAATAACAGCAATAGTTTGTAACAGGCGTAGCTGCAGTTGCGTATACTTTCATTCCGTGTAATGGCACGGACGAGATATGTGGTGGATGTTTTGTATATTATATCCACAGGGGATTTTGAATTTACATTCCAAAAAAATCCGCGATCCTAATAGCTTATCAAAACGAAGAACCTTAGACGCAGAGAATACCTACTTCATATTGTGATCTGCATTAAAGAAAGTATGTTACAAGACCCAGGAATCAGGCACGGAAGTCTAATACGCTGAAATAATCCCAATGATTAGCGTTAAGTTGAAATTAAGTTAAATTATAATATACTTAACTAGTCGCTCCACTGCTAATTGACTCAAATTGTTTCGGATAATTGCCTATTCGGATTTCCGCACACACAATCGTCTATTGTTAAGTTTTCTCCTTTTAATTATGTACTTAGCATAAATAAGGGCTAGCGGACGGTTACTTAAACGCCTTTGTTATCTTTAATCGCTCAATTCATATGACCTTATGTTGTCCACATTCTGTGCATGAGTGAAGGTCCTCGGTTCGTTCCCGGTTGTGAAATTTTATTCATTGGGAAGTTACCTTATTTTAACAGTAGTCTGGCGTAAATAATAAGGAATTTGACGCCAAAAGAGCAGTCTTTTATATTTTGTTTTTCTAATAATTTATCGATCACAGCTGACATAGAATGTCTATATTAAAAGTTGTGAATGTATTAAAGGTAGGTATTTAAAAACCTTAGTGTTAAGACAGTCCAGATCTACGCGAATATTTTCATAAACCAAATTCTTAGTACAAAAGACTTCAACGCGCTCGATGTGATTTTTTATTATATTAATATATCTTTTATCTTGTTTGACCTTTACCGTCATTTTCACCGCGATTTCATTATCATAACTATAGAATTATTTATGTACAAACACAATACCAAGTCTCGAGCAAAAAGTGGCTCGAGACTTACGTAAGGAAACCGCAATTAATGATGAGCTCATGCGATCATTATTGTTTTTACAGAATTACTTTGCTACAAACCCGGTGTTTAGGCTTCATTAAAAGTTAAGTTAAATGTTTATTATGACTTCCGATTAGACTTAAAATTAGTTACGCTCAACCTCGCAAATGTTATTTGGTGATTTTACATTTGACAAGCTTTTTAAGATTGACGGTTTGAAGTGGCACCTATGCCTCAGCCCAAATCAAGTGTCTTATTTTGTAAACAAATATGATCGTCTAATTACCTGTTGTGATGTAACACTGAAGGTTGAACCTGTTCATCATTATAACTATGCAATAATCACGGAACAGCTTAAAATGTTACTAGGGTAGGGTAGTTTTTGTTTACAAAATAAGACACTTGATTTGGGCTTCGGTATACATAACTTCTACTAGGAAGGAAAACTTCTACTAGACTCCACGATCCCGCAATCAAAAAAAAATCTTAGTTAAATATATAGGTAAGGTTAACCTATTTGATATTTTTTAAAGTGTATATTTTCGTTTAAGATCTACTATAAAAGGTAAAGTTTTAAATTAAATAGCTCCATGCCGTCATTCTAAACAATTATTCAGTAATTTAACCTGAGGAGAGGTCACCTTAACCTTTCGGCCGCGATGTATATACCTTAAATATATGTTATTAAATTGTTAGACGTTTGATTAAATTTAATGTGCAGTCTAAGGTTAGGTATCAAAGATTTTTGAAATAACTTGATGAATGTATTCAAATATCTAGAGCTAGACAAACATTCGATAAACAATATTAGACCTCAGCACTATCATTATTTTTCTTAATAAGTATAACGATTTTCTTCAAAATACAAAAAATAAAATATAAAAATACACATCAAAGCACATCAAGTGTAACACTTTGGACTTTAGACTGTTCTTATTATTATTTTTTAAATCGTACGGCAAGTGTTACCATTGATTGTTGTCCGTACATACGTCTATATTTTCTATGATCGTTAATAAAGGCTATTATAGAACATTTCTTAAAAAACTAATTTCAAATAATGTTCAAAAGATATGAAACTTTCTTTCTACATACACAATCAAAGATAAATCACGTACAATACAAGGAATTCGGTATCTTTTGTTAGAATAATCTTTGGTTTGATCAATACCATAGATAATTAAATAACAGCTATTGGGCACATCAGCCTATAGGTATTAAACCATTGGAATATTGCTACATTACTGCGTAAAGTTGTTATTTTGTGGGCTGTACAAATCGGTCAGAAAACGTACTTATTCATTAGGTTTGAGGTTTTCTCAGAAACTACTAGCTGATTGTAAACTTTTCACTCATACGATAGTTTAGATGCACTCTAAACTATGTAATTGTAGCAGAATTAAAAAAAACATTCAAGTATTTTTTTAAGAAAATTAATACTTACCCTAATGAGTAAGTATGTACTTCTTTTCTCAACTGTACGAACGAATGCATCTAATAAAATCTATTTTCGCTTCATTAGAAATCAGCATCCTAGGACTACAAAGATGCCTATTACCACCCAGACCAGCTGGATAAGGTATCTGTTACCAGGAACTCATAGAGCCGGTATTAACAATACAGAGACGAATCAAGGGCGCCGGGGGGCCGGCTTTTAAATTTATAATCAAGCCCACGTAATTCTAACACGTTTAAATGTAAGTTTTGGTAAGAGCAGTGTGATGATTGGTATTTTAAGCAATATTATCTTCAAAAGTGTTGAGATCAATCAACCAAAGTGGCTATAAAGATTTCATTAAAATACTAGTAAACTGACAGTTAATTAGAAAACAAAAGAAAACGAACCTCGCATTTCCAGCTGCAATCAGTCGACAACGGGACACTACGAAAATCACACATAGAAAACCTGAACTTATTCACAGTTATTTTTAAACTAGTTCTTGTAAATTGATACCGAAAATATGACATTGTGCATGTTCGTGTTCGCAATATTTTCCCATGAGTTCTGGAGGATTGTTTAGTTTTAGTTTTAACGTATTTTTGGGGAGCCCCAACAATGGGGGGTCCGTGCCGATGGGGGTCCCTAGTCGCAGTCCCCGCACGCCGCTCCTACAACAACATTTCTAACTCGTCTGACCGCGTGTTAACGTGACTGGTTCCTTAATCGACGTAACCGCAGCGCCCGGCCCCGATGACCAAACGATCGGCGATTATTTCTTGAAAAACTGGACGATTCTGCCGGTTCCGTTTCAACATTGTTTGCCAATAGAAGGCCGCAAAGAATTTCGCCCTAACGGAGTTAGAAATCTTGTAAAAAATCTCCTTTTATCTTTGAATGACGTCATCATTGTATACTTAAAATCCATCAAATACAACCAGTAATGGTAGGTATCTTACGAAATTATTAGTCCTTCAGATGATAGATAAATATACTTCATTGTTCAAAATTAGTACAAGTTGTTCAGCTTGGCTTTGACAATTACTTACAATAGGCTATTTTATCGCTGAGAAATCTCTTCCAGACAACCTTCAAGTAGATAAAAAAAAATCCGAAGAGGCAGCGTATTATGCAATTACATAAAAGGTATAAAAGTAAAATATGTCACAATTTTAAATAACAGAGATAAAAAATAGTATGGTAAGATGACCTTAAGATTTCCCATCCTACCCATCAATTACTATTGTATAACCAACAGCACTTCAACACGATGATAACCATAATTGATTGTTACTAAACCGTTACTACACGGAGGTTTTGTCACGTAACAGTATCTTTCCATTTTATTTTAGTGTTCTCTAAAATAACTTTATTTTATTGTTACGCCTTGGCGTTTGATTGTGGCGGTGAAAGTCAATCGTAAACGTATTCGTTTGTCATCAAAATTCCATTCATTTTTATGGCTTCATTACTGTTTCAGTAGTATAAAGTGTAATAGCTTGTATCTTTAGCTTATGTGTACAGAAAGTGTATCGAGAAAGTAATCAGAATGGTATTAACTTAAATGAAAGAAGTTTATCGTAACACTGTGAATTCACCCTAAACTTAGAGGTTATGGGCCCAGATTAAGAAATGTAGTATTACCTACTATTGTTATTATTGGTGATTAAATTATACTGCAGTCAGTGCAGGTAGACGGAACATCTACCTATGTACTAAAATACAATTTTGCAAATGAAGATAGCAACTAACAAATTGATATACCTACTTAAACGCATTTTGAATCCATTTAAACATTTGTAATTTGATCGCCAATCATAAGTTAATGACGATTTTTTATGGTGTTTGTTCATTTTGTGATATTGATGCACAGTGTTTGATATATTACTTACTTTTTAATCCAACTATCGCCATTGGACACAGATGGGGGATCATGGAAGGTATAATTAAAATATCTCACCTCAGGCGGAGCAGCGAATTTCAAGTTGGCGAGAGATCCGTGCGATCGACTCCGGTGCTCCTGTCGGATGCTGTACGAGAACGCGCGCTCGTTTAAATGGCCTTTTTTCCTGTATATCCCACCGGCGTCGTCCACGGCTTCCAGCCCTGTCATACTCTGAGCCGCCTTCATAGCTGCCGGGGGCGGCTTCGAGCGCCGAGGGTCAACCGTGGCGTACTGTAAGCGACCTCTGCCCGGAGGCGGGCCGGGAGGGAACGGGCCAGGCGGCATAGGCACACGCCCTCTGTGAGATAACGTGGCTGGCCGGGCATGCGGCAAGGTAGCCGCAGGGTGGGCGACCAGAACCATCGGATGACCTGCCGCCCACGCCGGAGGCGCTCGGCCCAGAGACCGGCCGTTCATCATATGAGCGGGTCCGGGCATCGTAGCGTACATTTCGTCTGCTGACGCAGAGGATTTTTTCTTCATTTTCTTTGTAGTCGATTTCTTTTTAGGCTCCTCTGGCGGGGGCGGGGGAGGAGGCACAGACGCAGGCCGAGTGATCTGTCGAGGTCGTGGCGCTCTCGCCGGGTGAGGAATGTCGTCACTCGCGTCATCGCGCTCTATCTCGCCGACCCACACTTTGTGGTTCTCGTCTCCGTCGTAAACCTCGAGCTCCTCATCCGCTTCCGGAGGCAGCTGAGACGGCGACCTTTCAGCTTCCAGCCGCTTCGCGTATGAGCTGTCTGCGTACGCGTGGAAACAACACCGAACCAGCGCATTGGCCGCCGCCTCACGACGGCATATGAAGGCGTGACATTCCAGCACTTTAATCCCTTGCGTGCGACGTAACACTGCGGCGAATAAAGGAGGCCGCCTGGGAGCTGGCGCTCGGGCGAACGGCGAGTCCAGGGGCAAAAACCTCGGCGCCCCTTCTACGGTCACCCTCCTTACGGCCGCACAGTAATGTAAACTCGATATGGGAAAGAATCTGGCGACCCTCGACCCGCTCTCGTCGACATTCTCGAGCAAGATTCCGTTCGACCAGACGGACAGCCACGAGTCTATGCCGCCGGTGGTCGCTCCCTTTTCCGGATACAACTCGCGCAGGGGCTCCTGGATGCCCTGCAGGCCGTCCTTGCTCTGCTGCGGGACGGCCGAACCCAGGTACAGTACACGACACCTACAGATCGGTGTGGATTCCATTTCGACACTGCACTATCACAACATGACACTGAATCACCGAGAATCACTGTAGTTGCAAAGTATACGTGCGGCGGCCGCGGGTCGCGCGGGTCTGAGTGAGCGGAATTCAAGATGGCGGCGTGTCGGCCGCGCGAGGGCGGAGGGGGCCTTTACCTGCGCTTACGCACCTGTGAAGAAGCCTCGGGTATACATAGGTAGCGGCGCGGTACACTTATAGTACAATAGTGACACTATACAAATGTTTGCATACAACACAGAGAAACGTGAAATGAAATGACTCATTCGAGATGTGATAATAATACTAGTTCTTCGTTATTCTTGAGGTTTGTGAACTTCGTGACTCTCAAGCATCGTTTTTCATGAAATGAAAAGTATGGTACTAAAATGCGAATGCATACTTTCCATTCATTCGAATCGAGACGCCTCTTTGTACCCTTTGGCTTAGCATGTAAACTGGATCCGCGACTGCCGCAATAATTAGTCCCTTCAGAAACCTGTACTGTGTGCGCAGGTACCGAGTGTGGCGATGAACCGGCATTGTGTCAAGCAATTCGTCGCGAATTCGGCCGCATTTCTCTCGCCAACGTCACTCCTGAAGACCGACGTGACGGAATGCCACAGTTTTGTCTTGGACAGTGAAATCTGAAGGTCAATAGGCTTATCATTTACTTGAGTTCAATGCAAATGGTACCTACATAATTATATGTAGTGGCTGGGATAATTATTGATATCAAGGATTTATGTGTAAGGAACTAAGGACCAATTGCAGCCAAACGGCGTCGATCCCATGGCGTACAATTGCCTAAAGTTAAGCTGAGTTATCTTGTTCGAGACTTCACACGTAAAATTGGCATACCTACATTTCTCTTATTTAACCACGGGTTAAGTGTTAACCCTATCTGGGCCAAGAGTTCTTCAATACGTGTTCAAAACACTGGGAAGGTAAATACTTGCTTAAACAACTCTGAAAATAGGTTTGACCCTAAACGTAAGAAGACGAATTCTACACGCAAGTAATCAATATTTATTTGTGTGACTGAATCTCATTTCACAGATGATCAAATCCACTTTTTAAACGATCGTCCTTGAGCCGATGATTAATTAAAACTATAATTTAGCAATTCCCCAGCTCATTAGGGTCACAAGGTTGTACAAATTAGATGTTTTAAGTTTTATAACCGTACCGGTTTGTAACGCATTTATTTAAACGTATTTTAATCAGACTATTTATATAGAAAAATGTTGTATAACTAGTTGACTAAATAGCTATTACCATTTGTTTTATTCGTCGTACAATAACAATAGAGAATGCGATGCACGCGTCCCAGGTTCAATTCTCCCTAAATTGAAGGCCAACTGTGGATATAGAATTGAATTAAATCAGTTCAAAAACAAAATCATTACAGTCGTCACGTCTTACTCATTCTATACAAACTCCATACTAAAATCGTTTTGCCAAAAACGGATGAAGCACGACTTTGACCTTAATATCTATGGCGTTAATTGGAATACCGAAAAACTAATTTTAGATTCATGATCTTCATCATGATCGCGTGAGTTGATTTATTCAATATTTTAAAAACTGAAAGAAAAATAAGTATATTGAAAAACTTCAATGGTAGTGACAGGTCAGAAGGTGTAACAAATGTACTTGGATGTAATAAATGAAAATTGTAATTACAATTTTTCAACCTTATTTATTGTCGAAATCATATTTACAATACAAACTAACAAACCTAACTATTACATGCTTATGTAACTCATTCACGCTATATCCACATTTAACATAATATTCTATATAATTTGTTAAAATTATCTCTAATGATCTTTTAATCATCATTGCAAATTTGGCTGCAAACTGCAAGCGTAGTGCCTCCGAAAAGTAATAAAAAGATATCTATGAAGTAAACAAAAATCCGCTACGCTCTTTGGAGATATCCTAAAACATATTTTGTTAATTGACAGGCCCTTGTCATTTTCACTCTCATGCGTCAGAGAGAGGCATGTGTTTTTATATGTTCCACTTCTATTGGAAATTCAAACAATTGAAAAACAAATTAGTGACAGAGACTAAAAGTCATACAAGAGCAGAGTCCGCAATGTAAACATGGTTTACTCCATTGGTTCTCCATTGCTTCATGACCAAGTCTATCAAGGTATCTGCAGTACATAGATACTATAAAATAACAACTCTTACTCTATTGTTTTCAGTTAGTATTTGGACGATTTGTAGCCCGGCTCGTCCCCATGTTTCGGTGCCTTGCGTTTCTGTATTATGTTTTGAATCTGTGAACAAAATGATTATGTCAAAATGATGTCGTACTTCCTCGTTGTGAACTAAAGCTGCGATTCAAAGACAGTTTGTGAGTGTGAGCTCGTTGTTACAACTGTCGGATTTCATACAGTTAGAGTACGGCCAAGATCGACCTTGGTAGCTAAGTGAACCAGCGAATAGCTTTTAGATCAATTCAAAGTTTACCTAAAAATTAGAAAACGCACGACAGTATCGTAAATAATATTCGAGCCGTCAACTTAGCGGGGCATAGTCGGCACAATGGGTGGACTGACCGCCTTACGACCCCGTAGTTTGATTCTTAGGGCAGTCTCATTATAAAACATTACTTAGAAACAGTCTAACACAGAAAAGTATACAGGAGTCATTAACTTTTGAGATTTTCTCAAAAAGTACTTGACTGATATGTTTACTATCTACTGATAGATTCGAGTACACACTCAGTCAAGTGTATTTTTTTTTAGAAAATCTTAAACATAATCCCTCTATACTTTTCTGTGTTAGACCGTTTCTAAGTAATGTTTTCTATTGCGACTGTCTACTATTTATTACTATGTTACTAGGAACTAAAAGGCCCCCTGTAAACTCTACTCTAATATCGTTCATACCTGTTGCCACTCCCTGTCGAGTTCCGCCTTCTCGCTCTTGTCCTTAGTCTTCCTTGTCTTGCGTCCGTCCTGCGTCTTCACTCCGTACTGGAAGGCCGCTTTGGGCAACGCCTCCTTGCTACTCATGTACGCAGAGTACTCCTCTTGTGTATCGAAATCCCAGCGACCTGATAATAGAATGTCAGGTTATTTCTAAAGCCAATTTATTGTAAAGTATTATTCGTATCTACGAATTTCGAGTGAATGAATAGTCGACAGTATATCGACTCAAGAAATATTCGGGCCAATGACAAGGAATATTCAACGCAAATATTCAACGACAACGCTCGTAGAAAATGTATGCATCGTATCGCCTGATCCGCGTGATTTATTTAGCCTGAATAAAGTATCAAAATTGTTAAAATATTTTTTTTAAAGATAGCTGTCTTAAGACAGCGACTTTAGAAGGTGGCTGAGGAGAGAGTGGCTTAACCTTTCTGCCTTTTTTACCTTTCAGTTGCAAAATGGTCAAAATGAAAAAAGTCATAAATAAATTATGATGAAATGCGAAAAAACACAATGTATTTACTTGCATTATTGTATTATTGTTAATCAAATATACTTTATTTCCACACAAAATATGACACTGGTCACATACATAAACAAAAGATAGTGTACAGACGGCCTTATCGCTAAGCGATACCTTCAAACATACTTTATTTACTAGTTATGTTTATGTATATTATCAATGTAATATTTTATGTCTAAATTTTAGACATAACTAGATAGTGTACGTAGATGACCTTATCTTCCAAATTTTTTCGAATTTTAATCCAAAGTTAAGGGATTTTAAGTCGTCTACACCCACTCTGATCAATCTGACTCACCAATAGGCCCCTTCTTGTTGCCCGCGTCCATCTTGGTATAGTCGACCTCGTCGTCCGAGTCGTCGATCGCGTCGTCCATCTCGCGCAGGCCGGGGTAGCACTCCGCGTAGCCCTCCGGCTCGGCCGCGAGGCGCGACAGCAGCGCCGCAGAGCGCTTGTCGCGGTCCTCAGCTGTAGACGCGGTCTGGCGACGAGGCAGCGGGCCAGGACCTGATGGAAAGTGGATTTAGTAGTAGTTGATTTAGTGGATTTGAGCAAGTTTCAAGCTTTTATCAAGAGTTCCCGCTACAAGCTCGGGAGTGAACGTGACTGTCGAGCTGCTTCGTCCAGAGTGATGACGCTACGGCGTCTCCTCTGGATGAAGACATGAAGACGCGGCTACCCAGGGTGAAGACGCTACTGCGACTCCTCTGGAGGAAGATAGAAGAGTATTATATATTGAATTTTCTGTAACATGACATTGGCAAATGACGAACTGTCGAGTCCATTAATAAAATAATTAAATAAATAACAATACTTTGTGAAGTGCTGGCATCTAAGCTAGTTAAAAACTGTGTTTGAGGCACCAGTGTCTTCCCCAGTCTCAGTTTAGCTATTACATTGTTATAGTTAGGTATCTACATTGATTATATAAAATAGTAGAACTTATTATTAAATATTATCTTATCAAATATTAAATTCAAATAAATTGTCGTACTAATCCACCCACTGAGAGTCGGCCGTGTGCCATGGCCCTTAGTGGTCGCTACTTTGCTACATTATGTATTATATTTATAACTTGTTGATAATATGAGTGAGCGCACCTTCCTCTTTCTCAGTCTCGACCGGCTTGTCGAAGTACGTCCGCGGGCGCTCCTCGCGGCGCTCCCGCTCCGCGCGCCGGTCTCCCGCCACGTAGTCGCCGATTTCCCCGTAAATCGAATCGTCGTTTCTACCCTTCTCTGCTGTCTTGTCCTACAATGATGAAATATGTAGTCAATAGAAAACTTAGGCGCGAATTCATAAACGCGATTTAAAGTTACGCCACCGTTTAGGCCCCCTGTCCCTATCTTAATCTTTTTTAACGAATCGTGAAAGGGATCCTCCTCCCTAATCGTTGCCTCAGTGCTGAGGATCGTAACCCTCAACAGCAGGTGCCGTCTTGGCATGTATGAACTGGCGCCAGGAGACACGGTTTTGTGCTCTTCTCACAGCCTCTTCAAAGGGCACGCCGAGGATTCTGCCAACCACATCAGTCCAGCGGGCTGGTTTCCGGCCACGTGATCTAGACCCCTCAACTTTGCCGAGCAGTATAGTTCTCTCCAAGTTGGAAGGGTCCATTCTTATGACATGGCCGAAGTACCGTAACACATTTCAGGTAACCCTTACCGATAATCTGTCTCTACGGTTCAATTCAGAGATTATCGTGATTATCGAAAGGAAAAGTGAAAGGGATAGCAACACGATTTAAGGCAAGTGAGGTTTAACTAGGTTTATGAATAGAGTTGTTAGTCCCTAGAAGCCTTGGTTGTTTTTTTTCAGTTTCTATTTATGAAGGAAGGCTCGGCTTATGGAGTAAGACATTTACATCGGTCGGATGCATCTCTTGTATGACTTTAACGTCTGTGCCACGCCACTCATTTGCTTTTCCATACATTGTATGAATTTTCAATAGAAGTCGAACTGTGAAAGCAGATGTCTCTTTCTGACGTATGTCGTTGTCGGTGGAGTTAAGTGAGTTATGTATAACTTTTTTTAATTTACAATGGAAAAGCAACGGCACATCAAATAAGTATAGAAAAGTACAATATTCTACAGATAACCAATTTAAAGGTCTTCACTGATAAGTTAAATAGTATAATATAATAACCCCCACTTGCAATATAATATAACTTCTAGAGTTAGCGACTGTATGGAGTTTTCTCGAGTTAAGTACTTAACCTCGATATTGCAAGAGACCGTGTCATGAAGAATAAACAAACAGAAATTATTTCAAAAAACAAAAAACTCCCCTTTGATTAATTTTTTATACCCGGGTGTATGAGGTATCGTTAGATTCGTCTTGATTACGGGATATGACACTCCCGTAATCAAGACGAATCTAACGATACCTTATACACAAAAATCCATCAAGCCGTTTAGGCTACAGGATGGCAGGAAGGAATAGACATACATACCCGAAAAACATTACCCTCATTCTGGGTCATTATTAGATCGGATTACTTTATTTTCACAATGATGAACAGGTTCGATCAATCAGTTCCTTCAGTGTTATAACACAACAGGTAATTAGACTCATATTTGTTTACAAAATAAGACACTTGAATTGGGCTCCGGTATAGGTTGATGAACTGTCGACTTTACATATATTGCGCACGCATAATTAGCCTCGTAGGGGCTCGTAGCCCAGTTGCGAGTACACGTTGAAAACGATCGTACAAGTTAAGCAACGTTGGGCGAGGTCAGGACCTGGATGGGTGACCGCTAGTGACACTTTCATCTGAGCTCCTTCGTGCCGCGGAAAGCACGTTAAGCAGTTGGTCCCGGTTGTTGTCGCTTGACAGCACTCGTTAGGCCACGTCAAAGGCCTACGGGCGGCCTGAATAACTTTGACAAATAGGTTTGGTCACTAAACCACACAAGAAAAGAAAAAACAAAAGGTAATTAGACGATCATATTTGTTTACAAAATAAGACACTTGATTTAGGCTGTGGTATACAAACCTTTGTTTTCTTTAGTTTCCGATGTCGTCCGTGGCGTAAATACGAGAATATCTGCGTCAGCTTGTCTATGACGACTTCGTTCGCGCTGGCGGCGGAGCTGCGCTCGTCCGGCTGCGGCACGTCCGCCTTGCTTCGAGTCAGCGTCGTGGGGATATCGCTGTCGATGGTACCCTCTTCCTCTAGTTCCACGACGTACGCCATACGGCCAGGTGCGAATAATTCGTTGCGAGTCACTTTTTTGCTCCTATAAAGTTTTACGCAATATGTTACAAGAAAATTAATCTTTTAAAATGGCGACACCAGTCCTTAAAAAACAATGTTTTAATAACATATCTGATAAATAACTTAATAATTAGTAGATATGTCGTATCTAATATTACCTTTATCAATTTCGAGACAAAATAAAAGTGAAAATAAACTAGTACAGTCACGTGAAACTGTCAGTGTATTAACTAAACCTGGGGAATTTGATTAATTGTAGTACGAAATAACAGATAGAACAGTACACAGGTTTCATTGCACCGATGTTTCAAATTCTTTCACAGTTAGTGTGCATATAGGTTTTTATTTTACATACAAACAAGTAATTTCTGACAAATCCTAAACCCCAATGAGGCCCCTGTATACTTTTCTGTTCTGGACTGTACGGTCGAAGACAGAGAAAGATGTACAGGAGAGTTTTTCGGGATGAGATTTTCTCAAAATCTGCTTGACCTATTGCAATAATTCTTTCACTGTTAGATAGATAAAAGATAAAACTATGTACTGTAAAATAATTATTAAAATCGGTCGAGTAGTTTTTGAGAAAATCTCAACCTTATTGAGACCCCCTGTATATCTCTGTGTTCGTGTAAAGACAGATTTATCCCACTGAGAGGATTGCTTCGAATGGCTATTGTAATCTAGATGGTTCAATTAACAGTAGTTTATAACAAAATACTTACTTCTGCTCCATTATCATATTGAAGATATTCTTTCCCATTGCAGTTTTGAATTGCATTTCTTCCTCCTGTGAGAGAAATAATATTTTTAATTTTGGAATAAAACACACATTTTACTGGTGCAGCTCCACGCCACTTAGGCCTTCGCCTAATATGGGACAGGACGTCCCGATATTTGTTCACTGGGGCCAAGTATTACGTAACCAGATTGCAATTATGGACCCCTCCCTCCCCCTCGTCAGCAAGAGTAAAGCTAGGGCCCATGCTTACGTAAACATTGGTACATGCATTTTTCAATGTGTTCCGGTTTCTTTATATTGATTCATGAGCAGCAGTTATAAGACTAGAAAATATAAGGAATAGGCTTAGAATATAGGACTTACTCACATAATATTATTTAGCAAATTTTACTTTAGAGAAATATATTTTTTTTAAAATGGTTTTAGACAGACGGACAATGATACCCTCTAGAAGGGTTCCTTTTTCCCTTTTGAGGTATGGAACCCTAAGAAGGCTGTAATAAATGAGTATGAGTGAATGAGTGATCTTACCGCTGCAGCGGCCTCTTTCTTTTCTTTGACTGTCTCCACCGGCTCTGTGACCAGCCGTTCCATCTCAGCCTCCTGCTCCAGCTCACGAGTCTGGATCTCAGAGCGCACCTGCATAAGGAACCAGAATCACAATAAACTCATACAAATATTGACATAAGACACTTTGGCTTTGACAGTGGTTACACATATACCACGGCCCAAATCCAGTGTCTTATTTTGTAAATAAATATGATCATCTAATTACCCGTTTTGATGTAACACTGAAGGAACTGATTGATCGAACCTGTTCATCATTGTGAAAATAAAGTGATCCGATCTAATAATGTGAAAATAACTATACAATAATCACAGAACAGCTTAAAATGTTAGTAGGGTAGGGTAGTTCTTGTTTACAAAATAAGACACTTGGTTTGGGCTCTACCTTACATTAAATTAGCCTTAAATTAAACATACAAAATTGTACATGCTTCTTAATAATGTAATTAATACTGTATAATTAATACTATACTATTAATACTTGGCATGGTCACCTAGTGACAAAAGCCTCAAAAAAAACCTAGATTTAAAGAAAATATGGTGCAATAAAGTGTATTTGTCTTATCGACTCTTACCGACCTCAATGCACTAGAATCAGCACATGAGTGTGACTTGTTTGCTGATAGTTGGTTGAGTGTAGTGAGAGAGTGTGCTAGATATTGTGCGAAGAACTATAAATTGCATTCGCCTATTGTATAACTCCCTCTATGTAAGGGAAGGTATGTGCCCGAGCAGTGGGACAATATAAATAGACTGATGATAATTGTATAATTAATATTCAAACCCTTATGTACTTACAATTTTTTATAATGTAAGTATGACTGTCCTATGTCTTGGGGCAACCCGTTATGTTGGACTTTGAAATAAATAATAAATAAATGATTCACTACACATATTGTTTATTTAGATAATGTTTGTTTCCACATGTCGAGGCGATTTTTAACATTTTGAATTTTTAACAAAATGAGACATCATCAGACCGTTTGTTACATGCACGGACATCTGTTGTTACCTTGCGCACTTTACTCTGAAATCGACACAAGTATTTATCTAAATCTCACCTTTTGCAGCAATGCATAATCGAGACCTTTCACCAAGTGAGTGTGCTCCATGTCACCACCGAGATATTTGGATTCCTGAAAAGTTGAAATAGAATACATAAGTCATAGACTATTTATATATTATATGCCTATTCTTGCAGAATATTGCCTACCAGAAAGTTATCTGGAGGAGATCACCTTTATAAGACCACCAATCATGCTAAATGAATCGAGTATTCCAATCCTCCCCCAAGCATTCAAATATATTTGTTTTAATAAAGAATATTTAATATCTTTATCATATCTAGACCACTTTAAATACTCAATACTGTGGAAAAATTAAGCCAAGAACAGTTGACAAACCTGAATGAGCTGCCTTCTCCTTTCCTTTGCATCCATTCCCGACTTCAAATCTGGTGCCACAGCTCTGAAAATATATAACCATACATTGGGTATTTGGGTTATATATGAAATAAAATGATTTATTGCTCGAAACATGGTCAAATACAGATGGTTAACATTGTTGTGTAAGTAGCTTATACATGTTTCACCAGAGGGCATGAAATTTAAATGTCAAACTTATACAATAATAGGTTTAAATTTTTAATTATGTTGTATCAATTTCTAGTATTTTACTGATTTATTAATAGTATTTTTTTTTACATTATTAGTAACGGCAACAATTTATATTTGACTTTCACAAGATTCCCTTTAACAAGCCTAGCTTTCACTTCACACTAAAAAAGTATCTCTAAATGAGAGAAATCCGTTGAACTAGCTTAGCTTTAGCCTTAAAAATCTTAATGCTAATCAATTTCGGCAGTCGGGTAAAAGCCGAGATCTCACCTATAGGCACTGCTAGTGTTGCTGGTTGGATCAGTTGGCCCCAATTCATTGGACCCGTCTCTCCTCTCCCGAGCCCTGTCTCTGTACTTCTCAGCTAACTCAGCCAATTTATTATCCTCCTGTTTCTTTAGTGCTGCATAGTAGGATTTCTTTTTTCGACGTGCCTCACTTTTGTTTTCTGCTGGAGGGGGCATGGAACTGGAAAGATATTTGTAATTAGCTTCTAAATGTTATTAAGTAACCTAATGTTATCAATCAAGTGCTGTAAATCTTCCTAAATGTAAATAAATAAAATTGAGATTGAGTGATCTTTATTCTTTAGTCATCTTTAGTCAGAATACAGTATTTGTTTGCCTGTGTACAATCTTATTCTGTCTCAAAATTATAGTTAAGTATAAACCTAACTCATCAGAGTTGGTTCCACATCCACTGAATCCGTTCATCCCCTGCTGACACACCACCAGCAAGACGTCGTACATTAAAGACTATTTTGTTAGGATTGGATTTGTCATTAATTGTGCATAAGTCCCACTTCAGACATAGTTTAGATGAAATGGGTCTCTCTAATCCTCCCTGATTAGAGAGACCCATTTCAAAGGCAGAATTTAGAAGAATGGTCGAGCTGTTGCAATAGAATGCAGATGATGTGGATTGAAGTGGGGTTGAATTATGCCCGTGATACGAATATATCTATCTACCATTGTTATACAAGTATTTACCCGGCATTAGCCATAGCCTCGCGAACAGATCCTACGGGGTGCGCGCCGCCGCCGGCGGGCGTAGCCCTAGGAGTCATCAGCAGTTTCCTGAAGTCATCGTTAGTGAGCCTCTGCGACGCAGGAGTATCCTCCACGCTGCGGTGCTCGTCCATCTTGATTGTTTTATATCACTGTTGCACTAATAAGAATTATTATACCATTCAGAGCACTAAGTATTCTAGCTGAAAGGAAATAAATCAATAAAAACGAAAAAAAGAAATATAACGCGCTCGCGCTAAGTCAGACGCCATTTTCTTTTGACATTTTTATTGTTTGTAAAATTATTCCCAGAGGGAAAGGCAAAGCCAACTGAGGCATACAGCCTGATCTGATGTTAATAGAATGTCTGAATTCTTATAAATACATCTAAATACATACACACATACGAAGATAACCTAACATAAACCTACGCACAACCCTCCCAAATCCCTAAACGAAATAACTCGACGATCCACGCAATAATCGAGTTATCCAACCAAGGGAAACCTTGCTAAGAGCACAAAACTTCACAAACACGACGTTTTTCGAGCACTCCAGTTAATAGAAACGTTCGCGGACATCTCCTGATTAACTTAACGTAATCATTAATCACTAATTACCACGGAAACCATTTAATTAGAATTTTCATAAAAAAGCAGCTAATGTCGTTTCGCGCGCTTTTCAAGGAAATCCTTTTTTGACATTTTCGTTCAGTGTTGCCAAGTGTATCTTTGATGAAAATCAACGTTCGGGCTTTTGTATTGTTGTGTGCCAGTGGCACAGAGCACGGTGCTCTGTGGCCAGTGGTAGGCAAAAGATTTTCAGAGACTTCAATGGGCATCGGGGTAAATCACCCTTTAACTTAAAAATTACATTTACTTGTAAGAGCCTAACTTCATGAAAACTTGAAACAATAGTTTTTTAATACAATCTGTTATTCAGAAAATACGCACACGAAAAATCAGTTTTTAACTCATTCCAATCCGCTAGATCTAACCGGAAATCCAGTAACTTAGCAACACAGTTTATTTTGTCGTTCCGGTTAGGCATGGGTCTTTATTACACACAGCCAACGTCATAGAAAGAAATCAACAGAAAAGTCACTTAAGTAAGAGGGCCTTCCATGAGCCAACGAGCGCCGCCAATCTTGAAAAAATAAAATCATCCAATTTAACCAATTTTATTAAAAAAGCTATTTACAAAATGTTTATTAGGATGAATACTACTATTTTTCAATAGAATACATACAATACATACATTTTCTATACAATACATAGTTCACAAATGTGCAAAAACGGCCGTTTTTCGCAATTATGCGAACTACAACTTACCGAAATTGAATCACATTATAAATAAGCATTTTAAAAATAGTATGTATTTATTAGTAATAAACATTTTGTAAATAGCTTTTTTAATAAAATTGATTACTTATATTGGAAGATATTATTTTTTAAAGATTGGCGGCGCTAGTTGGCTAATGGAAGGCTCTTACTTAACTACTATATATTTTGTCTTGAAAAAAATAGGTTTATAATTGTTTATTATCCACATTCGTGCATCCGGAGGGAATATACATGTCGTGGTCTGATCGTTAAATTGAGCATTTCATGAAATCGTCAGTCATTTCATGAAATGGTGGCATTTCACGAAATCGTCAAGTTGTGCTGGGCATATCGTTTAAACGTCAACGTTCGTCGATTTGTCCAACGACGTTTGGTCAGATCATTAATGTAGGGTGCCCATTAGTAATAATAATTCTAAATATACTTGTTACGAACTTATTTATTGATCTAGTCAGTACCAAATTAAAAAATATATGTAACAAAATTCAAATAAATTGTCCACTGTAATTAAATATACGAAATATTCATATTTAACTTTTCTGGAGACATGTTGGTACTTACCTAATAAATATAATAACAAAAAACATTTAATAAAAATTTCTTTATTGTCCTTGAAAGTATAAAATTGTATTATAATATTATATAACGTTAAAACGTTTCATTTCACATACGGTATACCTTTATGAAATTCCGTTAGTATTTCAAAATATTTCTCCATCGTAATTATACGCATAGTAGGATCATCAATGCATTTCTTCTTGTATATTAAAAACTCGTAATTCCAGTATTTCCATGATGTCATATTTTGTAATCCAGTAAATTATAGTCCGTCGACTTTCGATGCCTGGTCACCCTACTTTCCTTTACTTGTTGTATAACCTAAAAACGAAAATTAAATTTCTAGGATTCATTAATTAAAAGTAAATACATTTTAGATACTTAGGTGAGATTTTAAAAGGATATACTTAAACTAAATACTTATTGTCATTGAGATACTAAGTACTAACCTGTGAAATGTATTCCCAAGTTGTTTTTTTTTTTTTAAATTGCGGTTGGTTTTTGCGTGACTGTCATAAAATTCACACTGTTTCGTATAAGTAGTAACACTTTTCCAAGTTTCCAACACACTTTCTTATATAATTTGCACATTATTATTCACTTTCAACATGAATCCGCATTATTTACTTACGCACACAAACATAAACAATGACAAAGCGCGCTCTCAGCGCCTCTAGCGGTAGTTATTGCTATTTTTCTACGATATGGTCAATTGTGTTTGGTCATATCATGAAATAGCCGTGCGTTTGTTGGACATATCGTAAAACGCTTTCTATTCATTGATCTTTCATGAAATGACCAATAGACATTTGACGTTTTCGTGAAATGCCACCATTTCATGAAATGGTCGACTATTTCATGAAATGTTCAATTTTACGATATGACCACGACATACATATATCAATGATCGAGTCTATCGAAAGTTCTCAAAGAGTAAATCTTAGAAAACTCTTCGTTCTTCCTTTAGGAATAAATAAAGTTTTTTAAATGAAGAAACTCTTATGTAACAATGGGTAATATTTATTAGATAGATAGTGTATGTACACATACAAAGTAATTAGAGTGGACTTGAAGGGTTAACTATGGTTCCCCCAACATTACTTCACCAAATATTCGCTTTACCTTTACATTACACAAGTGTAAATCAAAAGTGTAAAATAGTAATGATTACTTATAGATAGTTATACAAATAAAATTATAAAATGAAATCTTTTCTGTGGTTGCAAAGAGGTGTAATGTAAACATAAATTGCAAATAAACGTTAAAATTCAAAAATATACACTTGCAATTAAAGTATAGGTAAGTATCTGATTATGCATACTTAGTAAAAATAATTTCTTGAAGTTTATCCAAACAGAGAATGGAAGGTGGTCCCCTTAAATCCAACATTGCCAGTAGGTTCATCCTGGAATGATATGTACATTCTGAAACAAATACAAAGTCTAAGTGAGATATTACGCGTATTTACTTGTATTTTCGCTGAACGCGCGATTTTTAAACAGAAGTGTTTAACTCTTCGTTAATTAGATTACATTGTATTTAAACCTAGTTCTAAAATATTTAAGATATTTTGTACAACAAAAATAAAACAATTTGTTGTAACGTTGGTCAGTCTATGGTGGGCGGTAAAAAAATGTCTAAAAATCTCACGTGATTAATGGATGACCCCAAACCTATAACAATATCCACACACTAGTCAAGGTTGTTACCTAGTTAATCAGCTATCAACATATATATATATATATATACTACTCAGAACCTATATTGCTAAACCACAGATGCATGAAGTTAGAAGTTAGTACATGTTTATATATCTATAACTGCATAGATACATAAACATGTACTAACTCACAGTCAAACAATGAGCTCATTATGTAATGGAATGATAACAAAGTTTGTTTTGTCAAACATCAATGTATAGAATAGGTTGTTTGGGAAACAAAAAAAACATTAGCTATATAATTTTAAATACTAGTTATAAAGAATTAATAATTTATGTTACTATTTTTAGTAAAGGCCATGATTGACACCCAATATAAGACAAAAGATAACGAAAAGAATTAATTTTCTTTGTAAACCAAAGATACTTTTAGTACCTACATAAAAAATATTGTGAGAGATAAGATGTTATCTTAATACCACAGTTCAATAGAGATAAGATAAATAACAGTAATATAAATGATACTAAGGCGTACTAAGCACATCAGGATGTCAGATCGAGCTGCACAATTGAAACCATCGGGAAAATAACTCAGTCTGCCCAATTCGGCTCAGCAAAATGTGCCAGCCAGCCCGATATATATTATATTACCTACTTTATTATAACACGATATGTGTGATTCTATCGCAACCTCCAAATGTAATACTAAATCTCATATGCAATTCAATTCACACAAGAATGAGCAGGATGTCCTGATTAGTGACATTTAAATTTATTGCAGAATCTGCACAGAAGTATTATTGGAATACATGTATAAATAATAAATATACCTATCCTGTGGCACTCCCAACTCTGTCTCCACTAACTCGAAGAGGACCTTAGCATGCTTCTTGTTCTGCTCGACACCGAGAGCCCCAATAGACATTAGGTTAGCTATGGCACACGGCTCACTGGTACCACCAAAACTCATAATCACATCTGGGATTACTGACACCACACAGTACTGTAAAAGTAGAATTACACATCATCATCAGCCTATTTAAATTTGAACGTTGAGGCCTTCCCTCTATTGGAGAGAGCTACGCCTATTTATCGATAAGTTAAATAACCTATGTCTATAGTTTAGTTAATGCGTTATGAAAGCGTAATTTAATAGTGACACTCTGACCAAATCATTATCATTAATCTATTGACTAAGTGCCATTATACAATATTCTAATAAAAATTATAATTTATAAAAAAACTCTTGAACATTATAGTGGCAAGGGTTAGAACTTAGCATGGAGTTAATAATTAATGTATTATTCTTAAATTGGTAAAGTAAATATGAAGGAGAAAAACATTTACTAATAGTAAAGTAGAAGTGTACTAAAAATACCTGCACAGGCTTTCCGAGCGCTTTAGCAAGAACCGGTACGGCTTTTGCAACGAAATCCTGGGGGATCTTAGTTCTAGTTACGTTGGTTTCAATTTTGAAATGCGGCATTTTTATCTACAAAATTAAATTGTTTATTTTGTATTCAAAAACTTATGTTGAACTTTGCAAATGCTTTTGAAACAAACCTAATAAAAAAAATGACAAAAATCAAGGCATTTTTTTTTTGTAAAATTCTTCCCAGTGGGAAAGGCAAAGCCAACTAGGGCATACAGCCTGGTCTGATGTTAGTATAATGTTTGAATTCTTATAAATACATACATATATACGAAGATAACCTAACCTAAACCTACGCACTACCCTCCCAAACCCCTAAACGAAATAACTCAATGATCCACGCAAGCATCAAGTTATGCAAAAGGAAACCTTGCTAAGAGCACAAAACTTCACAAACACGACATCTTTCGAGCACTCCAACTAATAGAAACGTTCGCGGACATCTACTGATTAACTTAACGTGATCATTAATTACTAAATACCACGGAAACTATTTAATTAGAATTTTCACAAAAAAAGTAGCTAATGTTGTTTCGCGCGCTTTTCAAGGAATCCCGGCAAAAATGGATTTTGATGAATTTTTTTTTGTAATAAATTCCCCTACATTGCTGTGTTTCGTTGTCGTTTGTTAAAACTTGCAAAAACAGCAGCAATGTATAGTGTCCATGTGTCAAATTGAAAGCGATAACGATAACGATTGGAAGTCACGGTCCTTGTTTGAGTCAAGCTGCAAGCGGGAAACCTTGATATGAGCTTGAAACTTAACTATCACTTTCACAAAGAAACCGGTAATTATTGACTTGAAATAATGTTTCGACCTAATCTCATTTCGACTTGACAGTTTTTATTCGCCAATAATGTAATCCTAGCCTTAAAGTTTTAAAAAGAAACGTTGGAGACTGTTAGGTAGTCTATGGTAGGTACTTTTTTGTAATAGAGACCCACAATTCAATGTCAATTATCGATGCCGACTAGGTTCTTTCTCTGGATGCCGACATATCTGTAATCTGACATATACCGTTTTCCCGGGTTAAGTCGGATTATCTTTTGGTGCGAGACGGGGTAAGAATTTTATTCAACATTAAGGTACATTGACAACCAGAGGGGTGTCCGCGACTTCCAATCGTTATGGTTATCGCTTTCATTTTGACACATGGACGCTATACATTGCTGCGTTTCGTTGTCGTTTGTTACAACTTGCAAAAACATAGCAGCAATGTATAGCGTCCCATGTGTCAAATTGAAAACAATAACGATAACGATTGGAAGTCGCGGTCACCCCACAGCTATATTTTAGGCGTTTATTGCGTGATTGTATATTATCATAACATTGGTATATATATTATATTTTTATAAATATATATATATTGTCATAACGTTGGCTATGTCTTCCTCAGAAGGGTAACGACCGCGACTTCAATCGTTTTCGTTATCGTTTTCCTTTTGACACTTGAACGATATACATTGCTGCGTTTCGTTGTCGTTTGTTAAAACTTACAAAAACATAGCAGCAATGTATAGCGTCAATGTGTCAAATTGAAAGCGATTACGATAACGATGCAAGTCGCGATCACCCTACTGCTTGGGTGAACACCCATCTCACGAATCATAGGAAGCCGAACAATATTATGTTTCGAAGACAAGTTGTCGTTAAAACTTTTTGGCTCGCACAACCAACTTAGTTTTGTCGATAACTTATATTTGAACCCTATTGTTATCGTATGCAGGGTGGTGTACGATCACGTGACATTTCGTTGTCTCTTTTCAACGAATCAGTTTAGAAAGAGTCAACCGCCATTTAAACATTCTTGAATGAGTCAATCAATCGTCGTAAGTCGTTGTCAGTCACTGAACATGTAACGGGTTGTCAGTCGCCGTCTCTTGCTTACCTGCTTCTTTTGTTTTGTGCGACAACAAAAGGAATACAATACAGTCATTCCAATCCAACAAATCGTCTTGTGCCGACATCGAGCAAAACGTGAGCAAAACCTTAAGTCTCTTCTGTATTTCTATGCCAACCCACTGATTAATATTTGGCCCAACAGTACTTGTACTATTATATATTCTGTGCCAACAGTGGAGTGTGTTAGTCGTTACTATACAATACAAATATTTCATTGGTAAGAAAGCCACGTCCGATCCGATGCGACGTGTTACCGTGTCGGTGTTCCTGCGAAAATTTAGTAACAAAATCACAAAACACGAAGTTATCGAAACAGGCGGTCTGCTGCGTCTGTTTCTTGTTTTGTTTCATTTCAAAAATGAGTTTAGAGGAAGATTTCTAGGAGAATAATAGAGTTCTAGGAAGAAAAAGGAAGAATAGATTAAGGGTTCGACCCTACCACAGAATATATAATAGTACAAGTACAGAAGAGTCTCTCCTAAAAACCGTTAAAATAAATCGCGAGTCTCGCAGCGACGCAATAAAGTACAATTCAGCTCGCGCAGCGCGAAGTGCCTACAATTATATTCACCTACAACGTGCGTCTCTTTCTATCGGGTAGCTCTTTACTCTTCTGACACGATTAGGGCTGCCGGCTTGTGAAAGATAAATAATCTGAATATTTAATGAACATATATTATTATACCACTCTATTATTCTACTTTTGTAAACAAACTGATATTTCAAATATACCTACGGTATTAGATCACAAAAGACCATAGGCATGCTATCTTCTTACACTTTAATGGGTGTCTACAATACTAAACATAACTCTTTTAGGTTTTAGCTAGGTACAATCTAGTCCGGGAGCCGAAACCCATATTTACATATTTAAGATGCAAGAACTAGCCTTGCGATTTATTATATAAATCTAATCTAATTATTCGTTCATTATTCATTCAATTTCATTCAATTATCTGCAACTATTCTCTAGATTGCATGGTAAAACTACTCGTAAGTTAATGGAGAATAAAATCGGGGAATAAAAATAACCCTGGGATAGTTACTCCAGTATAAATTGAAGTTTGGTCGAATCCACCCTAAATAAAATAAATTATTATGGTAGGTACTAAATTGTATGAAAGAATATTTTAATAATTTAGACCAAATTCTTGTCACGATTTTTTTCTTCCGATACAATGAAAGACGGCTAAATACGTCGCAGCGCGGGCGCAAAATAGCAGGCTACGTGCAATCAATCTGGCGCGCAGCAGCCCACTGAATAGCCGCGCCGGCGCGGCCCAAGGCCGCCCGCCCGATGTACCTGTAGATTTATACCTAAAGCGCGGAGTGCACCAGGTAATAAATTTTGTAACGACAGAAGAAAACGTGCGTGCGATAAGCATTACCTGTTCTTATCAAAAGATTACAACGCTTATAGTATTTAAGTACTAAATTACTAATACGAGCAAAAGGATGTTACAACATGCAGCTGTGTAATTGGATATCTGGCCATCTATGATGAAACCGGCTGTTTCATTCAAAGGCCATATTTCACAATTTTCGTATAACTACAATATAAAATAATGCACCATACCACAGAATAATTAATAGACCATACCTACCTAGTTTAAATGAGGGCCTAGCCAAGAGGATTGGCATTTGCTTTTTAAATCTTTTGCATCACTAATTTTAAAAAAAAATTATGAAGACAAATTCTTTAAAAAGAGTTATTGTAATAAAATATTTTGATTGGAAAACTATTGCATGTAGCTAAACATCATGATATTACTTTTAAAAAATAGTTAAATAATTGCATATATTATTAATAGTATATGGGAAAAGGCCCTTGCCCAACAGTGGGACAATACAGGCTAAAAAATCAATGCAACAAAGTACAGTCTACTGCTGTTATTCATAAACCTAGTTAAACCACAGAATATATAATAGTACAAGTACAGAAGAGTCTCTCCTAAAAACCGTTAAAATAAATCGCGAGTCTCGCAGCGACGCAATAAAGTACAATTCAGCTCGCGCAGCGCGAAGTGCCTACAATTATATTCACCTACAACGTGCGTCTCTTTCTATCGGGTAGCTCTTTACTCTTCTGACACGATTAGGGCTGCCGGCTTGTGAAAGATAAATAATCTGAATATTTAATGAACATATATTATTATACCACTCTATTATTCTACTTTTGTAAACAAACTGATATTTCAAATATACCTACCGTATTAGATCACAAGAGAGTCAAGAGACCATAGGCATGCTATCTTCTTACACTTTAATGGGTGTCTACAATACTAAACATAACTCTTTTAGGTTTTAGCTAGGTACAATCTAGTCCGGGAGCCGAAACCCATATTTACATATTTAAGATGCAAGAACTAGCCTTGCGATTTATTATATAAATCTAATCTAATTATTCATTCATTATTCATTCAATTTCATTCAAATATCTGCAACTATTCTCTAGATTGCATGGTAAAACTACTCGTAAGTTAATGGAGAATAAAATCGGGGAATAAAAATAACCCTAGGATAGTTACTCCAGTATAAATTGAAGTTTGGTCGAATCCACCCTAAATAAAATAAATTATTATGGTAGGTACTAAATTGTATGAAAGAATATTTTAATAATTTAGACCAAATTCTTATCACGATTTTTTTCTTCCGATACAATGAAAGACGGCTAAATACGTCGCAGCGCGGGCGCAAAATAGCGGGCTACGTGCAATCAATCTGGCGCGCAGCAGCCCACTGAATAGCCGCGCCGGCGCGGCCCAAGGCCGCCCGCCCGATGTACCTGTAGATTTATACCTAAAGCGCGGAGTGCACCAGGCCTGACCCTACATACAATCACGGTCCTAAAATATCGATGTCTTCCCTCTAGTGAGCGTAACACAAAATGGCGTAAATTCCCCCCTCGCAGGCGAACGCGGGGGATGTTACCCATTCGTCGCGGGTAACATGTTTCCAGTTTTTGGTAACATAATTGTTACGCCACGCCCCTAAATCGGATGTTACGTTACCGTGTTACGCACGGTAACACATCTTCCTGGAAGTGCTTCCACGACTACTCCACATTGTTTTTATTTTGTAAATACCCTCTTCCTTGCGTCATAAAGGGCATATAAATTAGGTATTTCTGCTGTTTTTCTTTCAGTCTGTTTTATGTTGTAGTTGTAGCAGTATTGTAGCTGCAAGGCAACAAAATGGGGAGCGAACAATCACGACGTGCGGCAGATGCTTCTGCAGCACGTCAAGAAAATGAAAGAAGAATGAAAGAAAGGTTCGTGGAGTAAAATTATTTTATGACATTTATACAGGCTGTGCCAAAAATAAACTTCTAGTCGAAAACGGGTGAGATAGGTACAGTCGAAGACAGAGATAAGTATACAGGGGGCCTCAATAAGGTTGAGATTTTCTCAAAAACTACTGGACCGAATTTAATAATTATTTTACAGTTACATAGTTGTAACTTTTATCTATCAAACAGTGAACGAATTTTTGCAATAGGTCAAGTAGTTTCTGAGAAAATCTCATCCTTAAAAACTCTTGTACACATTTCTCTGTGTTCCGCCGTACCTACCATGTGGTGGCAGTAATCAGAAAATTATTTAAAAAATCTTTATCGTGTAGGTACTCTTAAATTATAGTGTCATACGGACCTACACTAATAATTAAGTACAGGTAAAGAAAACTAAAAATGTGGAAATTAGTGTATTTAGTTACACTAAACTAATTTCCACACTTTTTCTTACACTAAACTATTTTCTAAATCAGATCAATTTTATAATTTACAACCAAATCCGGTCGTGGCGTTTGAAATTTCGGTAACAAAATAATTTGCACATAAATGAGTCGTAACATAGGTAACATATAAAATTATGTTTACGATTTGCCTTACTTCTCAAAAATTTCAAAAATAATTATAAGTAATTTAGTAAAGTACTTCCATAATAAATAATAATAAATAGGTAGAGCAAATAATGAAAATGGTTGCCAAAGATAATGGCGGACTTAGTCACAATCTGGTAACATAGTTTCAACAATTTTACGAAACTATGAAACTAAAATACAACCATTATTGTGTTTCGTAAATTAGGCACCCACCCACTTGTTGTCAACGCGACGTAACTAAGTGGTCAGTTCATAGCTACTATTAATAAACCAATCTTGAGCCCAAGTGATGTCTTTCTCAAGTCGCGGTTCGCATGCAATCAGCAAATACGTTCTCAAGTGCGAGTTTGACAGTTCTCTTGAGAAGTTTTGTTTATTAATAAGGTAAGTGTACATATAGCCGTCAATGTACGTATGCCCGTCAAGTCAACTTAAATTGCCTATATCTCACGAAAATGGTAGTTTATTTCGTTTTCTCTGCAATATTATGAAAATAAATACTGTTTTGCTGCTAATTAACTGGCAAAAATACAATAAAACATCAAATAACACAATATAATATCACTTTATAGTTTGTGTTCACGTTTTTGTAAAAAAGTTACGAAGTTCGATTACTAAACTGCTGTTTTTACTGACTACGGTTTTTTTTCAACGCTGGCTCATGTATTTACTTATTTGTAAGTGTTGATGTTTAAAATGAAACTTTATTAATATTAATATCATTCTGTAATTTGATTTGATGCCTATTTGTTTTAATTAATTAAATAATAACATTTTAAATTCGTTGACGGCTATTGGTTCAACCAAACAGCAAAATGTACCAGTACCCGTCATCTATATGATATATAGATAACTATAGAGATATTGCTTACTTTTCACACCAGTACCCGTAAAATAATATTTTTTAACTTCCCAAACACACAAAACATCCCTAAATGCACAAAAAACGTCCCAAACATTACGATGTGTTTTCTTATGGTTTAGGACGTTTTTGTGCATTTTATTATTCATTTGATAGACAGGCAGCACAATGCTGGTGTGTCTATATCACAGTGTTGGTAAGTTCAGTCTATGTTGTCTAATGTTCATATGATTCACTACACATATTGCTTATTTATATAATGTTTGATTTTAACCACATGTCGAGGCGATTTTTAAAAGAGTTCACTGATGGTGCAGATACTACATCATCAGACAGTTTGTTCCGTGCGTGGACAACTCTGTTACTTAAGAAGTGATGAGCGATTTTGGTATTGGCGATAGTGCGGTAGATTTTCATATGGTGTCCTCGCAATGGACGTATGTCTTTAGTCTCAAAGAAACGGTGGACATCTGGGAGGTTATATTTGTACGTGAGAATTTTATATGTCTCAATTAGATCACCTCTGTGTCGACGTTCTGCCAGGGTTTGAATACCTAGGATTTTAAGCCTTTCTTCATAGGACTTTTTGGGCAGTTTAATATATGGAATCTTTGTTGCCTTTCTTTGCACGCTCTCAAGTAGGTAGTAGGTAGATCGGATGTCCTTTATAAAATATGGGTTCCATATTTGAAATCCATATTCCAGAAGATGCCTAATGTATGTTTTGTAGATTTTGACAAGAACATCGGATGTAATATATTGAAAGGATCTCCTTATAACATACATAAATGAATTAGCCTTCTTGACAATGCCATTAATGTGTTCTCCCCATTTTAGATTTTTTGAAACCACAACTCCAAGGTCGTTTTGGGATTCCACAGTGTTTATATCAGTGTCATCAATGGTGTATACCACGCCAGGATTTCTACTACCTAGATGCAACACAGCACATTTCGATATGTTCAGCTTGACTAGCCACTGCTTCGTCCATTCCTGGAGCTTGTTTAGATCGCTCTGTAGTTGTCCAGACACTAAGAGTGGGTTGCCAAAGATTTTCCCATCGTCAGCAAAAAATGCAGATTGTGAGTCTATCAGCGCAATGAGGTCCGTGATGAAAATTCCAAAAAGTGTGGGGGCTAAAACATATCCTTAGGGAACTCCACTCAGGACGTCCCGCTTCTGGGACAAGGAGTAACCGATCCTGGCCTGGAAGGTTCTTCCCAACAGGTAACTCTTTACCCAGTCTAAAGGCCGACCTCGAATGCCAAAATACTCCAATTTTATAAGCAGGCGCTGATGCGGGACTTTGTCGAAAGCAAAATCAAAATCGAGGTAAATAACGTCAACCGGGTTGCCACGGTCCACGTCCATAGTCCACGGGTGCACACATGACAGTAAGTTCGTTATTGTGGATCCCTTCTCGACAAAGCCATTCTGCTGGATATAACATTTTCTCTGTTGTGGAATTTCTTCAGTTTATTGCATATTAGTCTCTCCATCACCTTACCCACAATACTTGTCAAGCTGATTGGCCTAAACTTGGCAGGGTCTGTTTTATCACCGGATTTGTACACAGGTGTAACTACAGCATGTTTCCTGTCAAGTGGGACATGTCCGACCTCAAAAGACACCCTCATAAGCTCAGTGAGAACAGGAACAAGTGTTTTGCTGCAGTTTTTTAGAATAATGCTGGGAATGTTGTGAGGTCCAGGAGCAGAGCTTGTGTCGAGTCCTTTTAAAACTTTCTCAACATCCTTGGGTGTAAAGTTTATGTCACAGATCGAGTGCTCCACACGGGCTAATGTAGTCACTTGTTAGCATATGGTCACATCTGGTTCACGACAATAGGCTTTCTGAAACTCCTGCGCGAAGATTTCCGCTATGTCGGTGGGGTCTGTATCTAGGTCGCCATTATGGTTCCTCATTGCAGGTGGAATGCTCACTTTGGATGACATGCACCTTCGCAGATGGGAATAGAAGGGTTTTTATCCGTTATCCAGTAGTTTTGCTTCATACAGTCTTCTGCTCCTTCTGCTTTCTGCCACACAATGATTGCTGGCGGTTCTATAGCGCTGGTAGTCCTCGTCATCCTTTGTGCCAATATAAACATCCCAAAGTATTCCCTTCTCAGATACAAGTTTCAATATATTGTCATTGATTCAGGGTTTACCTTCCTTCTTCTTCACTTTTTTAAGCGGAGCGTCTCTGTCTGTTTTTGTATCCACTATGGTTTTTAGTTGTCTCCAAAAACGCTCCACGTCAGTAGTAGATTCCAAGATTTCGAGATCCTTCTCCAGTTCCTCCATGTAGTTGTCAAAGTCAATGTAATGGTAATATCTTTTAAGTTTGGGCTGACTGTGGACTCTTTGTATCAGAAATTGGATGCTGAACTCTAGTACGCAATGATCAATCTTTCCTATAGGTGGTTTATAATATATTCCAGTGATTAAGTTTTCATCGTTTGTCATGATCAGATCGAGCAAGGATGGAGTGTTGCCTGTGCGGAAATGTGTCGGCTGGGAGACCAATTGATGAAGATTACTGTTGAGAAACATGTTCTTAAACAGTTCCTCGGGTCCCTTGAGGTCCTGTTCGATGTCTTGAGGCCATAGGATGTCGGAGTAGTTGAAGTCACCAGCGATAACTATCACATTGTTCGCTGAAGCAGCTTAGCCAATAATTTAGAGTCACGTCGTTTCCATATATCTGGTTCCCTATCATCGGGTCGATATACCCCAACAACAAGGAAATGGTGAGAGTCATATTGAATATCCAAAAACAAGGCTTCCGTAAGATCACATACAGTCGTACTTCTTATGAGTTCTTGCAATAATGGGTTGACACGGTCTCTGACATATATGGCAACACCGCCACCACGCGTTTTGCCACCCTGCGACTTAGGTCGATGTTTCCGGTCTTGTCTAAATATAGTATAATCAGGTATGGCAAATGTGCTGTTTCTGTCCCTGCTGTTCAGCCAGGTCTCCGTGACAATTATAATGGATGGCTTGTTGGTGTTTACATATAAAAGAAATAAGTCGAATTTTAATGACAGCGAGCATAAGTTGGTGTATAGGACGGTAAGGTCAGTGTAGGGGTTGTTGGGGTCAAAGAGTTTTTTTTGTTTGATTATCTTCGGCACACCCCTGACATACTTAATAGTGAGATCTAACTCACCACTCTCGGTACGTAGCTGGAGACGTTACATCAGCTCCTTTAACTCGTCCCGCTGCATCGGTGTATTGTCATCATACACTCTTACCTCCATGGCTCTATTCTTGTTTTTAAGGACCTTCACTGCATCATGCCGTGACTTGAGTATCACCTTCATGTGGCGCGGTTTACTGTTGTCTCGTTTACCAAGTCGCAACACTTTCACCAGTTTGTCAGAAGATATCTGTTCATCGCTATGATCATTATCGCACTTCATTTTGGAAACAAGTTTGCCACAAAAAGTCGTTAATTTTTCGTAAAAAAAGTCAATTGGATTTTACACTATGTAATGTCGGAGTTTTTGCGAGATAACACTTGTCCACTATTATAATGCACAATTTCACTAAATAACGTGTTTTTGGCGTAATTTAGACACATAAACTAATTATTTAATTAGTTTAATACAATACACAAATTCTAACACTGTTCACTTTTTGAGGTTAGAGAAAAAAACATCTTTGGGATTTTTAAAACATCTTTGGGTGCATTAGTAATTATAGGCATAATGACCTGAATTATATATACTGGCTGGAACAGCAACAATGAATATTTTGACTATTTTGGTTTATATATTTGAGAAATGTCGAAATGTCGAAAACATAAAGCTTGTCCAATCAGGTGTTCCATTTACACTATAGCATTTTGATCAATCATATATATACGTCATACATTACCTACACAAAAACTATATATATATATGACGGCTATTGGGACATGGGTATGTCGGATATCTGTACAAGGACATGCCGGATACCGGGCAAAGGGGTATTATTTCATATAAGTCTAAAAATAACTTATTTAATCTTAAAATTAAATAAACATTATTTAATTAAATAAAATTTAAATAAATTGTTTATATCTATGCACCATTTCATTCCTTGTGGGTCTTATACTACGGCCGTGGCTACAAAATCAAAAGTGAAAAGTTCAAAAAGTGACGGTTATTGGGACAGTTCCCTTATACGGCGTAACTCATGTGATACCTACCCAATTCCTAAACGCGCACCTAAGTTGCGTTTATTAATAGGAACGCAATCGCCATCTTGAGGTCGTTCTCAAGCATATTGAGCTGAGAGTGATTATAATACGGGCCTAAGAAGTAACAGTTCCTACACGTCGACCAAAATGGTTGTATGGATAGGTACCATGCCATTAGGGTCGACATGGCTCTGAAATATGTAGGTACCATTTTTACCACAATCGGCTGATACTTCATTCATCATCTACTTTGCTTATCTGATTATTATTTGCCACCGGAATCGATAACGTTATGGGATAAAAATGTAGGTAGGTAGGTATACCAATAGTCTAGTCTAACCAATTCGTCAATGAATATTAAACATTATAAATATATTATAGGGCCTTACGTTTTTTATATTCAGATCTGTAAGAAGATTGTAATTGGATTACACAGTGTGCCTATGTGACCTAGCGCGGCCGTGCCTTCAACCTTGGAACCACAAGGTCTGTTGAGGGACGACGGAAAGCGGCCAGACGGCGCCACCCTGGTTCCCTGGAGCATAGGACTAACTCCGTCCTATGTCCAGTACCTCACTTAGTGTCGCCGCACACGGGCCACTCGCGACAGCCACAAACGCCGCCACGAGAAGCTAGAAGCTTGTAGCGTGTGGCCGCCACCGGCGTCAACCGTGTGCGGCGAGTCCATATAAAATGTATGAAAATTACAGGAAATATGCCAGTGGCGGCGTTTTGTGGCTGTGGCCGGTGGCCCGTGTGCGGGAGCACTTAGGGCCGGAAAATGGCCAAACACTCAAACGCCGCAAATATGCATGTCTGTCAGATCAACATGAGTTTGCGGCGCTTGCAGTTGAGACGATGGGCCGGAGGTCCTTGGGATGCAAAAAACCTCGGAATTTCGGGCTGGTCCACGCCTCTGGCGACCTTACCTCTCTCAAAGAATAAGTATTACAATGCAGAGAGGTAACTGCAGCCAGCGCCCTCGGCACGATGACTGGGGATCTGGACGTCGTGCTCCATTGATAGTTATAAATAGTATTATATTTTTAGATTAGGTTTAGTTTTTAAGTAGATACCTACTTCTTATATTTTATAGCATAATTTTTTGAATAGAATTTAAAACTTATGTACTTACTTGAATAAAATAGAAAATAAACAAATGACAGTCATGTTATAAAATGTGATCTTTGATCATGCCTATTACAGCCAAGCAACGCTTGAGCAAATGATTCGTCTCCAAGAAATGGAAGCTAAATTAAAGAGGCTGGAGAGAATGGCACAAGCATCAGCACAACAGCATATGAACTCTACTGTGAATTCAAGGTAACTAAATTAATATTACAATATTTATTTAGCCTTATCAATTTCTCAGTATTAGTTTTCGAGTTATCGACGCATAACGTACTTGCTCTGCTAATACCTACCACTACACTATAATAGGTACCTACCTATTACACCACAGTTGTTTAATTGTTATGATCTGATCATTATACTTAGTGAGGGCACAAGGCAATCTTTGATTAAAAATACTATAGATGTAAGGTAAATGTAGTGAAAATGGCACCATAGAAATTGCAATCTTGCTATCAGTTCTGATGTTTGAGGTGCAACGTTAGAGGCCGCTAAGAAACTTCGAGTAAAAAAATTATATTCTCCCTAAACTCGGGCGTTTAGTTACCATGCCATGTGGTTCTGGTAAATAAATAAAATGATGTGTTTAAAGTAACTTTTTATCATTTACTTCGCTTCGGGCGACCGAGGACGAGACTCGACTCAAAGCCAAATCTCTTTATTGCAAGTAAGCACGCTGTGACATTTGTCCACGTCAACATTTACTAACATTGAGTAAATATCTGATGTTTTAGTTACTTTGCATCTATAGCGTTTTGACATTCAGCTCAGGATATTAAAATATGCCAAGTAATGTATGCCAATTTTGTCCATCACAAATCCGATGTGTGTTTATCATCGTCTTATCATTTCAAGTTATCTAGTAAGTATCTACCTACATTGATGTAGTACTTACTTACCTTGTAGGTATGTATTTATTATTTCGGTGTTTGCCCTAATTGAAATGACTCAGGCACAAAATGACAAACGTCCTACCATGCGCTAATCTTCAATTTCTCATATCATAATATCCATTACGCAAAATGTCTACTTCGCAAAACAATATTCAAAAAGCAATTATTTACTTACAATCGTTATAACATTAATTAAGTAGGTAGATACAGTCAATAGCAGATCAATGGCACCACTTGCAGTACGATTTCATTTTCAAGTCTTACGACGCAGATAATAAGAACGGTCCAAAGTCCAAAGTGTTACACTTGATGTGCTGTCGACTGTACTATTATTTATTTGTCAAATTATCTTTAATCTTTTTTTAGTAGAGAAGGACCTGTGGCATCTGTTGTTCAAGAAACAGCTCAAGAGACTCCTAAAGCTGTGGAAAGGCAGAACCAAGTGTACCAACCATATGCCGGGCATCTTATTAATACATCTGCCAATCCTTTGATGTCTTCGCCCCGCAATGACCTGATCAGACCTGTCACCCAGACATCGAGGTAACTCCTTCCTAAGTCACTCTTCCGCCTACTTACACTTTATAAGACAAAGCATTATTTGTAATTTAATTTTGAAGGATGAATTCTGGATATTTTCCTTGAAAATTAAATTGCACCTATTTATCTCCGTAACAGCTAACATAACGGTTAACATTTGGATAATGCAATATAGGGTTATATTAATTCCTTGCTACCTATACTGCTACACCGGCGCACCTTCGATTTGACGTATATCGCATTACCAGTTACCTACTCTGTATATAATACGCACAGTCGTTATCTATCAATTGAATCAATCCGTCTTCTGATTGATCGAATATTCATAAAAAGAGTAAGTAAGTAATATAAGTTGTTTTGTTGGAATGGCGGACTGGGCGATAACGAAAACGATTGAGGTCGCGGTCACCCACCGCGACTTCAATCGTTTTCATTTTGACGCTTGAACGATATACATTGCTGAGCTTCGTTGTCATTTGTTAAAACTTGCAAAAACATAGCAACAATGTATAGCGTCCATGTGTCAAAATGAAAGCGATAACGATTGGAAGTCGCGGTCACCCCACTGATCTATTACTACCTATTTGTTTAATTTTCTATTTACACGAATACTCTAAATAACTGGCGAAATTCCATTTTAATAAGAGAAGTCATTAAAATAAAAGTAGAATAGAAATTATACAGAAAATCTAATTACATTTTACGAGACCAAGAAATTCGAAGGCGACATGAGACAGGAGAATAATTTAACGAAAATTCTTTTCAGCATTGAAAGAACTCGTTCACCATACAGCCTCACTAAAGAGGTATTACAAACTCGGTCATCACCAACTATCGCGGCAAATGTGCAGAGCAATTTGTATCCTAACTTGAATAACAGAAATGGCGTCGGCAGGTCAGCTTTTAATGCTCAGCCTTATAATATGGCATCTAAAGCAAGTACTTCAACGGCTGCTGAGGGCTTTGAATTCGTCGATAAGAACGGGAACCCACAAGCGTTTGCTCAGCAACCAGTGGCTCAAAGGTACACACGCTAATCACTGTAGATATCTAAATGTATGCACTAAACAAGGTCGAAATATACACAATCAAAAAACCATTTATTATTGGGGTTGTGACTCTCGCTCCGGGTCCTACCTGGTGCAAAGGTTAGCCATAGCTATATAGCGCGGTAACGCCGCAAGCGTTATGGGTACCTTTGCACCAGGTATGACAAGGGGCGGGTTATTTGACTGACGAAGGTTTACCGGATATTTTAGTTTTAAGTTTGACATTGTATTTTAAGGTTTTTATTATTAGAATTTACGTTTATTTTCACAATATACCTATTTATACAGGTTCAAGTCCTGCCCACGGCAAAATTTTTTTCATCATGTTCTAATTTGTTCACCGAGCATGGATAATGCGTAATACAAATTCTGAATATATTTATATATACATATATTAATATTAGTTGCAATTCTTGTGAAATACACAATAACATATTTCATTATCAGCTTAGTGCTAAACGTGCCTTATCGCATTTACCCTCCATTTACCTTACAAACATTGTCACAGTCAGCTATTACATATTCTGCACTACCTACTATAGTTTGACCGCAAACTGTACCACAAAACACTAGGTACTGTGAATGTGGTAATGCTGTGCCCTGGGACATTGTTGGCCATTCAACTTTCGATTACGCAGATTACCTACTACTAATAGACTGCTGAAGATCTCGAGAGAAGACTTACAAAATCAGCATCCCTAGTAGTGATTACTTTCGATCGAAAACAGCGCTAGCGTTAACGAAAGCCGCTTAGCCTGTGTTCAGACACGAGCACGCTTCGACCACACGCAGGGCAGCGTTGTGCCCGCGCTTCGCTGTGTCGTATTGACTGTGATTAAGGTTTATAGTCGCGAGGTCGCGCGTGGTCAATGCGGGGCGGGCGCGGGTCACAGACCACTTACCTACTCAATAGACATGAAATCGGTACAAAAGACAATGCCAGATTCTGCCCCACCATCAAGCGCAAGTTGTACAAGATAACGAATAAATGTAAAAATATCTCCGTTTTTTTTATTAATATTATTGATTTAAAATAAAGTTGTGTACAAGTTGCGAGTCGAAAAAAAACAGCTTAATTAAGAATTCAGAAAATAGTAAGAAATCGAAGCGAATTATTCATTGTTTTTGTTATTCTTCTATATGAGTTGCGAGAGTAGTAGAAAATGATACTCATATGATTAAGCAATCTGAAACCTGTAATAAGTCCCCAACAAAATGATAGGTACAGCTTAAATGGGCACGTAGTTTTGTAGGTGGGGCAAAGCTCCATTGAAAAGTGGCAATGTCTTTTGCAAGCGAAAAATTCTGTCAACGATGAGCGCATAGAGACGAAGCGGGGGACAGGGTGCCGTATTAAAGAGATGCGTCCATATCGATAATAGATAATCTCTGATAGAAATATGTTACGCCCTTTGTATATGTCTTTTCTTATCTATGTTACAATGTAAATATCCAGTGTGTATACAATAAAGTGTTAATAATAATAATAATACGCGTTACACGTGTCGCGAAGCAATTTTGCGCTCATGTGCGGTAAGACACGGGCGCCCTCCTGTTACAGGTCTATGGGGTAAGTGGTCTGTGGCGCGGGTGGACTTCGATAAATGCAATTTGAGACTTATTAATATGTCATAAGACTCAAATTATATGCAGCCAATGCTGGTGTTACGCGCGGGGCGGACGCGGGTCATCAGAACACGGCTTTAGGCAGGTCTGGAAGGTTCGCATCTACGATTTTTATTATCAAGTCCTGTCAAAGTAAGTTTTATGCTGAAAAACAGAACAAAAAACTCATTGACGCATTCTTTGAAAGGTCTTGAACGCTAATAAAAATCATTGATGCACGTCCCCCTATATAGGTAGTGTGCTATATCTCGCCGAGTCTCTAGCTGAGTCGCAATCCTATATAATTTATAAATGATTTAATTAGGTATGTACCTACCAATTATTAAAATTGAATGAAAAATGTCTAAGTATATGTATTTTAGACATCAGCCGTCTGCTCCGCCGGCTCCAGTTAACCTTCCCGTAAGCGCACCAGCTAGGCCAAGGGATCGGTCAGTGCCGAGGTATGTTCACCCACGTTTATTTAGCTTTCCAATCTATTATAATTATAAAAACTTAATATATTTTTACCTCGTAAGTTAAACGGAAAGGCATTATTTTTAATACTTGGGCCATTCTACTTACTCTTTGAGAGCTACAAGGGTCTTTAGGCACGTGGCCAAAATCGGGACTAACGCCGCCATCTTATAGAACGTACTGCATGACAAGTGCACGACAGTTCGATATTGTACTGTTCGTTGCGAACTAGGTTGCGAACAGCGCCACCTGTCAATGTCATCTACGTGCCAAAACATCCTTGACGTACTGTTGTTTTTACTAGGCACTTATTAATAGGGCCTATCTTCCAGATCTCGCCCAAAGACCAGCAATGAAGACGATGGCCTGAACTGCCCCACTTGTAAGAACAGATACGGAGTGACTATATTCCAGTGTCACCGCGGTCACAGTTGCTGTCGGGACTGTAAAGTGAGAGGCACTGTATGCGGGCTGTGCGGCGGGTTCATTTCCGACACGAGGAACAGAGCCCTTGAAGATTACGTCTCTCAGGTAACAATAGAGGCTTTAATTCAGGCTGAGGTATGCTCCTATCTTTATAGCGTATCTGAATATAGTCACGAAAACCGAGAAAAGGAAAAATATACAAGGGGACTCAATAAGATTGGGATTTTCTCAAAAACTACTGGACCGAATTTAACAATTATTTTAAGCAGGGTCTCCTGCGACGTGTTACCGTGTTACGAAACACGAAACATCCGATTTACGGGCGTGGCGTAACAATTTTCCTTTGTTAAATCGGTTACCGAAACACACGGTAACACGTCGCATCGGCCGACATGGCCGATTCGATTAGAAAAACTTTTATGTTTCTATTACAGAAAACGGTGTCATGTCCGAACGCGGCTGACGGCTGCTGCTTAATGCTCAAGTTAGCAAACATGGAAACACATCTCAAAGAGTGTCCCTTCAACGAGATGAAATGCCCACTTGTTGCCATTTTTGGATCGAACTCATGTCAATGTGAATGGAAAGGTGTGTATTGTGTATTCACCATAATCAGCAGCCTATATCACTTGCCTCATTCAGTTCTATGGGCCATGAATGACCCATAGCGCGGAGTATTGCCAGATGTTCTAAAACTAATCGTCAATACCTATAACTACAAATCCATCTACCTTGTAGCTGCCTACACATTATCCCACTAATATTATAAACGCGAAAGTTTGTGTGGATTGCTCTTTCACGCAAAAACTACTGAATGGATTTTAATGAAAGTTTACAACAATAGGTATAGCTTATACATCAGAATAACATATAGGCTATAATTTATAATGCTGCGCACACGAAGTCGCTGGCAGAAGCAGTAAGCTAGTTCGATAACAATAATTCTCAGACATGATGGTTTCCTCACGAATCGTGCGTGAGTCACGATTGTTTTACTTCCCCGTTTTGAGAGCATTCAGTAAATCGCAGAAAAAGTCGTACGTATACCGGGAACCGAACCGGGATGTGTAACGATGTAAAATACACGTGTTACCCGCCGGACTACAACTCGGGTCCAACAGAATACCAGCGTTGCCGGCATCCTGTCGACAACATCATGCTGAGTTGAGGCCCTTTTCGCAACGGCAGCACAACCGCTCTTTTTGGTGTTATTTTGTTAGCCACTATAATGTACTACAATGTCAATGTTGTTGCGAAATAAACGGATTACTTACTTACTTACTGTTACGATATACATACAATACAGGATGTAACGGAAAGAGTATAGGAAGCCGAAGAGAGGATTCAGTATCGTAAACTGAACAAGTTATGCTCTACAGCTTATCGAAAAAAAAATGTCTCATACAAATAAATCAGCTGGTTGGTACAAAATGAAAATCAAATAATAAATTCGCGAAAATAAAAGAAATTGGAGAACTAGAGTTGTATATTTATCAATATAGACCCGTTACACCCTGCTGTACCTACCTATATTTAATACGTATAATATGTTTAGTCAACATCTTCATTGTTTCTTACCTGTTTCAGGTAAGATATCTCAAATGGCATCCCACTTCGAGGAAAATCACCCAGCACACCGCGTGGGCAGTATTGACAAGGAGTTGTATCTTATGAATTACCGAGACGACGGCCATATCTTGCATTTGATCGATTTGGGTACTTACAACTTTCTGGTACACCTAAAGGTGAATAGAATGGAGAGCATGATCTACATGACCGTTCAGCTTTTGGGGACAAAAGCCAGCGCGTCCAAGTGGACATACGACGTCCATGTGTACAACAAAAGGGAGCCTCGTAAGAAGTTTCAGTATACGGACATCTGTAATTCGATCAGTACACCGGTGGAAGAGATTTTCAGGGAGTCTAAATGTATGGCGATCCCGTTAGCGTTCGCTCGGAACTATGTTAACAATAATGAAAATCGTTTGACGTATAAGTTTTATATAACTAAGGATGTAGAGAGCTCAAACTATCGCGGGCGCGGGCGGGGGCGGGGGCGCGGGCACGGCCGGGGCAGAGGGCGCGACGCGAGCGCCACACCATACGTGTGACCGTGTCCTCATAAATCTTATCCTGATTCCTGATAGGGTGCCATTGTGGCGGCACTTCGACCAGTTGGGATCTTTATAAAGGGTTCAGCGTCTAGCTGACCACCTGACTTAGGACCTTTTTATGAGCCAACTAGCGCCGCCAATCTTTAAAAAGTAATATCTTGCAATATACTTATTCAATTTTATTTTTAAAAAAAACCTATGCAACAAATCTTTATTGGCTCGGGTATGGGCCTTAAACTGAACACCACCAAACCAAATCATTTTCAATGCGTTGACTTATACTACATGACTGACTAGTATAAATTAATATCAGCAATATAATATCACCTTTTAAAAACCTGGGTCGACCGTTTAATATTTCATGGCCTCAAATAATAAGGTCTCGATTTTGATTATTTTTTGTGTGTATTAATTACTTATACTATTGACAATGACCATTTCTAAATATGCAATTGCAACTATTGCGGTTTGTCGCATTTCCGTGTTTACAGATAGTTTATCGCATTTACGTTCACATTGTTTATTGCTATAAATATTATTTTTTAAATGCTTATTTGTAACGTGATGCAATGTAGGTAAGTTGTAGTTCACATAATTGCGAAAAACGGCCGTTTTTGGCACATTTGTGAACTACAACTTACCTACATTGATGATGATTGATTGATGATTATATTGGAAGATATGATTTTTTAAAGATTGGCGGCGCTAGTTGGCTCATGTCAGCGCCTTAATAATTATTTACAATTCATTGCATTTCAGTTAAATACATACTTTTATCATGGAGGATTTATAACTGTACTTAATAATAATTTATGTAAGTAGATATTTTTGTAAGAGTGAATATTTGTACTTACTTATTTCACAATACTATAGTAGGTCTTAAGTACTTTATCTAATACAAAAATATACCTAATATCCGTTGGTGCTACGCAGGGGTAATCTATTTTTATTAATAACAATTTTATCGATGTTACAGTCAGCTGCAATATGTACTTATGTGATTTTTTCGTAGTAAAATATTTGATAGGTACAGTCGACAGCAGATCAATGGTGACACTTGCAGTATGATTTCAAGTCTTACGACGCAAATAATAAGAACTGTCAAAAGTGAAAAGTGTTACCATTGATCTGCTGTCGACTGTACCTAACTTTGAAAAATTAACCAAATAGGGTAGGTACCTTTTACATTATAGTTTCGCAGCTGACTTCGTATATTTTAACAATCGGGTTTCGCATTAGATATCTATAAAAATTAGTAAGAAAAAAATTCGTTTGGACTTGTAATGTTAGATTGATGGGTAAATAAATAAAAGGTATTCTAGATATACTAAGATAGGAATATCTAGTTATTCCGAGATATAGATAGGGTGAGTAATTATAGGGTATTATTATGTGAGATGGTTGTAGAACTGATAACAGGGTTATGTAATATGCGTAAAATCGCGACAAAATCCCATCTCTTTGTAGAAAATCGGAAGTTTATCTTCCAGTAAAGTTAAACGCTTGGACCACCACAAGCGTAGCCAAGTTGGGTTTACCACTGGCAAGGCAACTATAATTATAGTAAGATATTTGGAAGTTATATGTATAAGTATTACCTACACCTAATAAAATTATTGAATTCTTTATGTCATGTCAATGAAATTATTGAATTGAATTTTAAAGAGAGAAAAGGGGGGGGGGGGGGGTGTTGGAGACAACGGGAATATACCGTTTCGTGTACAAACCGACCTGCGTAGGCAAAACTGTGGTGAAGCCTGCGAGTGTGATAGACCCCTAAGATTTTGTTAGGTAAGTATTTCTATAATAATGATGATAGGTCAGCGCTAATTCGATCGCATTGATCGTATTTTTCCCAGGTGTAATTTAAAATTACCCTGGAAGTTGTGATGAGTTAGTCTAATTTGGTAACATTGTCCCTCCGCTCATCATCGACAATTAAGGGTTTTCAGATTTTTATACCCAAAGAGAAGTGCCAATTTATTGTTAGTAGGTATTTTAAACAAATAGTATGAATAGTATTAGTATGTGATTTTGAAATTAAATTTTGATAAACATTAAAAAACTCAGACCATACTTTCATTTTAAGCTGTGGGTGGATCCGTCAGGGGGTTATCTGCAAGGTATTGTTACGCGTTCAAGTCCTGTCAAAGTCTGCGCGAACGTTTTTGTACTGTTTTCAGCACAAATAAGACATTGCAAGGACTTAAGCGCTAGTAAAAATCAGCGACTGACTGTCAGAAAAATACAGTCCAAAAAACAGTACAGTAGGTACATCTTCTAAAACTTAGAGCTCATGTCTTCCTTTAAGTTCTAAAATATACATCAGTCGGCCCGCAAACTGTTTAGATACTCAATAGGTCAACAGATTAATGTGTACTTCAACAAAAATGATTTCAATACTTAGTACAAAAAGATTTATTTTTTATAACACTACAATAATACTGCGTGGATAAATTTTTAAAATAAAATCAATATTCAAAAAGTGTAAGATAGAACATACTCGAGAAACAATGGCGAAATTCCCACTAGACTGAACTAGACACCTGAACTAGTGGGAATAAACGGAAATATGCGGGTTCTCTAAGGACGTATACGGTACATACGACCAGAGCGATGTAATAATGCTTGCTTTTATAATAAAAGACTACATTCGTGCCATTGATGGAAAGGAAACTACACTAACTTGAAAGTCACTATCTTCCATATCGAATCTATGTTTCAACTCCGCCTAGTCGTCAGAAACCCACGCATTGAGCTCAGGAACCCTCTCTTCATCTTGCTGTTGATCGGCATAATAGTGTGGTTGCTGTAGAACGACGCTGACGTGTCGTATATGGACGAGCTCAATTCTATGGCCTAGAAAATAGAAAGTATATTAGGTCAAACGCTTAACGCATTCACTGCCGGTACTTTTCTCTAGACTTTCGCCAGGTATCGCACTTACCTATATGCCTCAATCTCGCTAAAATATATGAACTCACAGACGCGTTCAAGGCACTGGATGAAAGTAACGAAAACACATATATGAAGAAGCGTTAACTGAGTATGTTCCCTGGCTGCGGTCGCTTACCGCAGCCTTTCTGTCATCCGGATCCGGAATTATTACTCACCCCAAGTGAAGTATTGATGTGATACGAATCGATGGAGCTATTCACGCTGGTCAGTTTTTGAACAGGCTTGCGCATCTTCACCGCCGATTCCCTCGCTGACCTCATTACGAGGAATGACATGAGTCTGCTGAGGAACGGCTTGCGGGGTTTCGATTCCAAAGGCACTTCGATATCGGGAGACTTGTAGGAATTATCTGAGAGTAGGGAGTAGGCTGATGTGCCTAAGTTTGGTGTTGGGGTTTTTCTGTGTCCTGTAATCGGAATAAATTTTACTAACTATTCAATCCAGTCGTCGATATTATTAAGGTATTTTTCCAGGGTGAAATATGTATCATCGTATTTAGGTTAGGATTGAGTTACGCTCAAGTATTGTGGTGACTATAATGAGACGCAAAACTTGCAAATGATTGATTATCACTAACCTTTGAAGATAGTGAGAATAGAGTCTGCTCGAGGAACCTCCACATCTGAGCTTGTCTTTGTATTGAGCATACTCGGTGTGGACGCTTCTACTTTTGTGGATGAAAAAGACACATGTTTCCTGTAAGCTACGCTGGTATAACAAATCTCCACAGAGGATGCAGCATTTCGAGAACTATTAACATGATTCTTTGTAGAGCTTCGAACGGTTGGTACTTTGCTATGGAAACAAAACTGTCTTCTGTTTTCCTGAAGCGGCTGTCGCGTCCCCCAGAAATTGTTACGTTCAGTTTGTGCTTGTTCACAACACGGACAGCCTAATATGTAATCTTCTGCCTTCTGTACGCAATTCTTTGTAAAATTATGTGTCTGTTGTTTTAGTTCTCTCCTCCATGGACCGCGATATGGTATTTCAACGTTGTATTCTTTTCTTTCACGTACTGCACGTTCATCTTTACTGCTTTCACTTTTACATTCGCATGCCTTATTTCGTTTCTTTTGTTCATCATCCTTATATTTTTTCTGTGAAGCATTCTTGTCTGGCGTATATCTTGGGGCGAATTTATTCGTATTTACAATCTGTCTCTCACTAACGTCTTTCCGCTGAGGAGTTTCTATTACTCTAGGTTTGTATGATGTATAAGCTTGGGTTATTTGTCTAGGTTTCCTCCTCACTTGCCCTATAGAGACCGAACTGTATTTTTTGTAGATACACATTTTAGGTTTCCTCAAAGCGGCGCTTTCTATGGTTCTTTTCACTTTATCATATTGTCGCCGCGATAGGACAATAGGTTTTTGTTTTGTGAACTGTTCAATTTGAAGGTAGATGTTTATGTTTCGGTTCAAAATTAACTGTTGATATAGTGGATGTTGTTGTCGGGTGTCTAGGAGAGTCAGTTGCTCTACTGGTTGATCATCCGGTTGATAAGGTGATCGGTATGGTGGTCGCTGCTCTGCTTTATGGGGCGTCCGATGGATTGGTGATTTGGCTAGTGGAGAGGAAGGTTGACGGGCTAGTTTATGGATTTGCTGACAAGATTCTTGGAAGGATCCAGAGGATTGTTCTGAAGATTGTGTTCGTTCAAAAGACTGTTGCTGAGATGTCTTAGTAGCTTTCTCGACGGGTCTACTTTTGTCTGTCTGGACACCAATGTCGCACGCGCGTTCTTCTCTATTACGGTAGAAACTACAAAGGCTTTCTTCTATTTCTGCTATCAAATGTTGACTGTCACTGGAAGGAAGCGGATATTTCTTTAATGATTTTGTATAATGTTGAAGTGTCATTATGCCAACTGTAAAATTGAGAATTGGAAAGTAAAATAAATTAGGTATTAGATAGGTACTTCAAGATAAAAATAAAATTATAAACCAACAGTTGATAAAAACATTGCATAGAAGGGTGGTCTGCTTTAAGTTGCGCCGATTTCTAGAAACAAAAATTAAAACAAAAGTCAATATAAGTATAATGTTATTAGTACCCTAATACCCTAATAAACGCTGTCCTTTACTGACAGGACTTATAGCAATAAGACAATTTTAAAATCGCATTGACAAAGAGACAATGCAATAAGTAGGTATAATTTACTGTCAAGGTAGGGTTGATTATTTCTAGGGAAACTATTTTATTTAAAAATTGGCACCTCTGCAATTTTCGATCTAGACGTTTTTGGTCTAGTGTTTACTCCCAGTAGTTCCCTGATCTCTTTGTCTCTTTGAAACGGGTCTAGAATAGAGCAACTGTCACCTCTGTAATGCTTGATGGGTGCTGATGCTGAAGGAAAAATATAATTATAAGAATTTGAATGAATCCGTTCTTCGACATTGAAGATGAGTTCATAACAACAGAAGAACAAACAACGAAAATCCTTAAAGAACCATTGTAGGAAGTGCGTAGAAAGTATTAGAAGCTACAACGTCCACTTACAACCTGAGCCTACAACCCTTTTTTTTTTACTTGGGGAAATACTTTTCGCATCTCACCGCGCCAATGAGGAGGGGCGCGCGGTGAGTATGTGGGACTCCCGTCATAATACGGTCCTATACCCACTAAAACCCCAAGGTGTTCAACGCATCGCGTTTGGAACGAGGTTGTGGGAACGCAGCGCAAAATACCACAACCTCGTCCGCGGCCGCCCTCGTGGGCCCTTCTCGGGGGTCTACCCTATACCTCCGCTTAAGGCGCCTAAAAATTATACAAGAAGTTTGTAAAATTACCGTAGATATTTCTGTCACTGCTTTCGCTGAGAAACTCATTGCTATATTTGCTGTTTTGGGAAGTGATATTCAACTGAGGTGACTTGAAGCCGGCAGTGCTATTCCTTTCTTCTCTCCTGAAAGTAGTGATATTCAACAATTTTTAAAATTTAATTTGTAGAGTCGTGTCTTCATCTCTGTTAAGTCCCGGAAGATGTAAATTGAAATATTTACTACGTAGGTAAGTACTTATTTATATTCGTTTATTTCATTCGTGTAAAAAAAGAACAAAAACATTCTACCTGTGTGAAATTTCAATGCTATCTCGCACAGTTAATCTTGAATTGATCTTAGTCAATGGATCATCGGCTGTTTGCTGAAAACAAAATTTATGTCCTAATAACTAAAAGACCAACCTACCTAGGTTTCTTGTACTTTAAAAGTTAGTTAAAGTCCAAATCAACTTACATCGTCTTCGCCACCAAGAAGGAAAGTTTGGGAAAATGACCGCTTTCTTTGGGATCCATTTGTTTCGGTAAACAATAAAAAATTCTCCAACGACGGCGACTCATTTTCCATATGATGATTCTTCTCAGATCCCTGATCTTTCAAAGTTTTTCTAAATCTGAGATCAGTGGTTAAATCGGCTTGCCGAAATAAAAAATCGTAATATTCATTATCACCTTCTACGTTAACTGATACATCTGATACATCATTTCTAGGAGAGTAATGGCTTTTTGTACCTTTCTTCTTATTCATATGCTCTGATATCTTTTTCGTATAAGTATCAACTAAAGCTTTTTTCGTTAGCAAATGATCTGTGTTAGTTCCCTGTGATCTAGGGGTTTGCTGTTTAATATTTATGTTCTTCGGGTGGTTGTCAAAGTCAGGACTTACCTTGGATACTTTTACTTTAGTCTCTTGAGCAATTTTACCTCTTGGATTCTCCATTTTGTGGAATTTTTGTGCTGTAGCTGCTGCGTTTGAATATTCTCGATTCGTTTTTAATTTAGTGTTTGTAGTTTCTTTATTCACTTTACTTTGGGAATTAGTGAGCTCTCTATTCATAATAGTTCTAATTACTCTTGTTTCTGCCTGAATTCCTAGTTTCGAAAATTTTTTAAGAGGTGAAGGAGATCGAGCTCTTGGGGATTTGTTGTCATTTATATTATTATTACTTTCTGGTTTTTGTTTCCCAGCCATGCTAAGTCTCATACTTTGATTCTGTTTTGAGGGTGATCGATTCCTGTTGTCAGTCATGGGATATTTGCTATTTTTATTAATTTCCTGAGCTTCTTGCTTCGGATATACAGATATTATGACCAGTGGACTTGAAGAGGTATGAGGAGATTCAAAATCACTTTCCATTTCAGGTATCTTCATGTTAGTGCCTCCTTTGGTACAGCATTGGACTGTCTGATCATTTCTTGCAAATATTTTTAACGTATCGATATTTGAAAGACATAAGGCATTTTCCGTCCGTGTTGTGTACGTCTGGGTAGCTTGGTTTTCTTGCTTGCTAAAATAATAATAATAGATGCTAATGTAAGTAACATATTTTTTTAACAGTAAATAGACTGATAATATGCATTACCTGTAAGCATTTATCCTGAAATGTTGAGGTATATTCAACGAATTTTCAATTTCAAAATCATAACCAGTTTGAACATTAGAATCCTTTAGGTTCCTAAAATTATGTTATTGTAATGAGATTACGTAAGTATTAATATCTAGTTAGATAGACGTCATTGGTACTTAGGTATGTTATTTAAAACAATACTTTGCCTGTTACTGGGTTCCTGCGGTTTTATAAATTGAGTTTGATCTAATTGAGCATGACGTGTTTCCACTGAAAAGATAAAATATCAGTCTTCAATAAAACATTCTCAAATAATAACCACAATAAATGAAACCATATACCTACCTGGCTTATCATTAATAGTAGCGTTACATCTCAATACATATTTGTCGTCTTCAGTGAGTCCAATTCTCCCCATTATTCGCACTCGACTTTTACGAGACCCTACATTCTTAGAGCTTTCGGGAAGTATCACATCTGCACCTTCGAAAATATCATTAACTAAGGAAGTTCTTGAACCCCTGTGCAAATCTTTCTTTCCTTTTTTCTTTTTCTTATCCATGTTCAGAGAATTTAACAGTTGTTTGAAATTCTTTACTTGTTGTAAAGCAACGGGTTCATCGTCATTTTTCGTGATGCTTTTGTTAGAGAACTCGGCGCTTCCAGCAGTTTTGATTTCGTATATCTTTTCTTTCTTCCTGCCAGCCACGACGAGGTATACGTTTTTGGCTTTGATCGAATTCTCTTGATTTGATACTGTGTTTTGAACTTTTGAAATGACGTGTCGTTGTTTTCTATATTTGGACGTTTGAGTTTGCCCTGTGATATTTGGTATGACTGTTACTTTGATCAATGGCCTGTCGACGTTTCCTTTGGTAGGTGAACAATCGGTGTGTGGATACTGAAGATTTGAATGACTCACTACGGTGAATTGTTCGAGAATCTGTAAAGAATTTGTAGTGACTTTTTATTACGTGACGAATATTTTGTCAAGTCGGACGCGTCACGCACCATGTAGTTGTATCAGTACCTAGGTATGTAGATAATGGTAAACAATATCTTGTGAGTTACAGTCATCTGAATGCATGGTCTCTCTACACTACACCTACTGAAGTCGAAATATTTCGGGTCGATCAGATTCTTTTAGGATCTTTGACGGCTCTAATAGAATCCGCTTTGTGCCAAGCCTTGACAAATGGCACAGTCGGTAACTGCTCTTTGATGATTTTATTGTACTTATTTATTTTTTATTAGGTTTTTGTAGATATTAACAATCCTTGCTCACCTCTCTTTCATTAGTTTTCTTCAAAATCAAAGAAGTGGAGGATCCAGTGTCACTTTTTTCAAAGGGGTGCTGCGGGTGGTTTGATAACTTTGTACGAAAATCGTGCAGTAAGATATCTGTCGGAATCTCACTACGCGTGGAAGCTGGTGCACAAACCCTTTCGGTGTCGTGATTTCTATTGATCCGTTGTACCGGTGGACGTAAAAAAGCCAACGTTTCTAAAAATACAAAATTAATAAAAGAAAAAAAGAAATTCGAAAAAAATAGTAAAGTGAATTTAAAAAAAAATATCACAGCAAACCTGCGGGCTCCGAATTAAAGTTGTAATAATCCATAATGATAATTTAGAAGCTACAAAATACTAAAAACAAATAAAATCCTAAATAGGCGCATTTTTAGGGAAATAAAAATGACTAACTGTCGTTTGTCAGTGTCATAAGGCATGTCAGGTTTCTTTGTCATTTTGATGCGAGATATATGAAAAGAGGTTTCCATTAAGAGAAAAGAACATATAAGCACATACTTTTAGACTAGAGCAAGAACCAATTCGTTCTTCCTTTGAGCTTTTAGATCTTTTTTAGCTTTTTAGACGTAGTTTTGAGATATATCTTTCCTTTATCTATCTCACCTTTTTATCGCCATAGTATGTAGTTGTAAGTGTATATTTTTTATAAGTGTTACTAGAATAGTCACGTGTCACGCTTTCGTTAGCCAGACTCTATTGATCTGCTGTCGTCCGTACTAGAATAATCTCACTTATCTATTATAATATAATATTTGTGCAGAAAATGACAGCAAGTGAGTGATCGGTAGAGTATTTACAAGCTCGGGAGCGTAGACAGATTATACGCTCGGGAGTGAACGTGACTGTCGAGCTGCTAGTGATAACGCTACGGCGTCTCCTCTGGATGAAGACATGAAGACGCGGCTACCCAGGGTGAAGACGCTACTGCGACTGGAGGAGCTGGAGGCAGATAGAAGACTATTTGAATATATTGAATTTTCTGTAACATGACATTGGCAAATGACGAACTGTCGAGTTCATTAATAAAATAAATAAATAGTGCGTGAATTTTCAATTTCAATCAAATTTCTCAAAAATTTCAGTTTTCCTACTTACAAATACTACTTAAAAATACTTACTACATAAAAATCCCGACAAACAAATAATGTCCACACTACACAAGCCGCCGCCAGATTGCGAAATGACCCAAATGATCATACCGGTGTCCAAAGAGACATTTTACAACACCAAGTGGGTGCCTCAGAAGGCCCCGCTGTGTCCCTACGACATGCTGTACCACCCACCAGATTACAACCCAAAGGCGGCCAGGTCTGATCGCATGGAACCTCAGATTATCCGAAGTAATATTTGGAATCAAGTATGTATTTCTGGGGTTGTCTCCACCGATCCCAGGATCCGTTTGGATTGGAAACGGATCCCGGCAGTTTGTCTCCACCGATACCGGGATCGGTTTCCAACACAAAAAATAATTAATGTTTGTATCCACCGATCCCGCGGCTACAAGAAATAAATTATATTAATTGTGGAAACAGATCACGGTGTACAGAGATAAGAAAGGAATTATATTATTTTTCCAAAAAAAATCTTTTCACCTAATTTTCCAAACAATAGGAAGTTATAAATAAAACATATTAATTAATTTCATGAAGTTATACAGAGTGTTGTTTTGATTAAAGACGAGCGACTAAGGGGTGGTAGTCTAAATAATCTAAGTTCCAAAAATTGTGTTTATATTATTTTTAATTAACATAATTACTTTTAGAATTAAAACTATAGTGAGCCATTACTACAAATACTATATAATAAACGGATGTCACTGACTTATATTGTTGAAGTCGGCAATTAGACTTCAACAATATAAGTGAGTGATATATATTGCGTTCGGTTAAATAACACATTAAATATAATAATAACATAATTAAATTACTATTAAAAAAAAAATTATCGCAGCGCATGGATACAATATAATAAGTAATTTCTGTGATTTTTGATTAAGTATGTAAGTTAAAAGATTTATTGTTAATTAATATACAGGGTGTTGTTTTGGTCAACGATGAGCGACTTATGGTTATATACACGACACTAATGCCCAAAAAATATAAAACGTATAACTTAATTTTTTTTAAATCCACAAATAATAAAATTTGTTGTCATACATTCGTGGGCTATGGCCGGGCCACTGACAGCGTGCGTCGGGCGTGTTTGTACCGTACAATGACAGCGCCCATGCGCTGCGATAATTTCAAGAGAAAATACTATTTTTAATAGTAATTATGTTATTATATACAAAACGGATATCACTCACTTATATTGTTGAAGTCCAATTGCAGACTTCAACAATATAAGTGAGTGACATCCGTTTATATATAATAATTTGTAGTAATGGCTCACTATAGTTTTAATTCTAAAAGTAATTATGTTAATTAAAAATAATATAAACACAATTTTTGGAACTAAGATTATTTAGACTACCACCCCTTAGTCGCTCGTCGTTAATCAAAACAACACTCTGTATAACTTCATGAAATTAATTAATATGTTTTATTTATAACTTCCTATTGTTTGGAAAATTAGGTGAAAAGATTTTTTTTGGAAAAATAATATAATTCCTTTCTTATCTCTGTACACCGTGATCTGTTTCCACAATTAATATAATTTATTTCTTGTAGCCGCGGGATCGGTGGATACAAACATTAATTATTTTTTGTGTTGGAAACCGATCCCGGTATCGGTGGAGACAAACTGCCGGGATCCGTTTCCAATCCAAACGGATCCTGGGATCGGTGGAGACAACCCCGTATTTGGGGTTGTCTCCACCGATCCCAGGATCCGTTTGGATTGGAAACGGATCCCGGCAGTTTGTCTCCACCGATACCGGGATCGGTTTCCAACACAAAAAATAATTAATGTTTGTATCCACCGATCCCGCGGCTACAAGAAATAAATTATATTAATTGTGGAAACAGATCACGGTGTACAGAGATAAGAAAGGAATTATATTATTTTTCCAAAAAAAATCTTTTCACCTAATTTTCCAAACAATAGGAAGTTATAAATAAAACATATTAATTAATTTCATGAAGTTATACAGAGTGTTGTTTTGATTAAAGACGAGCGACTAAGGGGTGGTAGTCTAAATAATCTAAGTTCCAAAAATTGTGTTTATATTATTTTTAATTAACATAATTACTTTTAGAATTAAAACTATAGTGAGCCATTACTACAAATACTATATAATAAACGGATGTCACTGACTTATATTGTTGAAGTCGGCAATTAGACTTCAACAATATAAGTGAGTGATATATATTGCGTTCGGTTAAATAACACATTAAATATAATAATAACATAATTAAATTACTATTAAAAAAAAAATTATCGCAGCGCATGGATACAATATAATAAGTAATTTCTGTGATTTTTGATTAAGTATGTAAGTTAAAAGATTTATTGTTAATTAATATACAGGGTGTTGTTTTGGTCAACGATGAGCGACTTATGGTTATATACACGACACTAATGCCCAAAAAATATAAAACGTATAACTTAATTTTTTTTAAATCCACAAATAATAAAATTTGTTGTCATACATTCGTGGGCTATGGCCGGGCCACTGACAGCGTGCGTCGGGCGTGTTTGTACCGTACAATGACAGCGCCCATGCGCTGCGATAATTTCAAGAGAAAATACTATTTTTAATAGTAATTATGTTATTATATACAAAACGGATATCACTCACTTATATTGTTGAAGTCCAATTGCAGACTTCAACAATATAAGTGAGTGACATCCGTTTATATATAATAATTTGTAGTAATGGCTCACTATAGTTTTAATTCTAAAAGTAATTATGTTAATTAAAAATAATATAAACACAATTTTTGGAACTAAGATTATTTAGACTACCACCCCTTAGTCGCTCGTCGTTAATCAAAACAACACTCTGTATAACTTCATGAAATTAATTAATATGTTTTATTTATAACTTCCTATTGTTTGGAAAATTAGGTGAAAAGATTTTTTTTGGAAAAATAATATAATTCCTTTCTTATCTCTGTACACCGTGATCTGTTTCCACAATTAATATAATTTATTTCTTGTAGCCGCGGGATCGGTGGATACAAACATTAATTATTTTTTGTGTTGGAAACCGATCCCGGTATCGGTGGAGACAAACTGCCGGGATCCGTTTCCAATCCAAACGGATCCTGGGATCGGTGGAGACAACCCCGTATTTCTATGCTTTGGTGCACAAGCCTTTCCTCACATCGAGGGAACTCGGACCATGATCCACCACGCGATCCACCACTCGTGCGGATTGGCGAATTATACATGCCTCGCATTTTTGTTCAGGCATGCAGATTTCCTCGCGATGTTTTTCTTCGCCGTTTGACAGCATTTCAGCCTTTAGAAAAGTTGAATACGTCGATGATACATAAAATGCGTCATCAACCTATTCAACTTTGCTATATGCCGTAAAACGGTCAATAGACACCGGTTAGTCACACATAGCTGGGAAAAGAAAATAGACAAAGCGAGTGCATGTAGTACAGTCGACAGCAGATCAATGGTAACACTGAACTTTGGACCGTTCTTATTATTTGCGTCGTAAGACCGTACTTCAAGTGTTGCCATTGATCTGCTGTCGACTGTACACATGGGCGTACCCAGGTTCTGGGCCAAGGGGGGGTGTCAAATCCGATTTTTTATAAGCTAGATGCTTATAGAAAGAACGAACGCGCCGCGTAATTTTTAGTTGAAAAAATATTGTATTGCAAACAAATGGCAAAAAGTTCGTTTTCTTAATTTTTATCGATAAAAGTACTAGATAAGATACTTAGTAGGGACGTCAACATTATCCAGGGGGAGGGGGGCAGCTGTCCCTACCTGGGTAAGCCCATGACTGTACATATAACTTGTTTCAGGAATTTCACAAAGGTATATCATCAACAAACCACTTTGGTTATGGCCGGCCTAAGTGGAAAATTTTAGATCCTCCTACCAAACAGTATGTCAGAGCTCAAGGTAAGAAATTACATAATTATTAGACTTGTATATTAAACCCGCATCAGACCACACCAGAAATCCACAATTTCGCTAAGATAGAACAGAGTTTTGAGTTTTAAATCGAAAGCCGGTATAAGCTGGCCCGGGTCTTAGTTAACTTCGTCGTACTTGCCGGGCCAGCTTATACTGGATATGCAGCGATTCGACTCTATTCCAAATATCTTAGCGGAATTGAAGGGCTGTGATCCAACCCCTTACGTATCCTTAGCAACCCCATTGCTTTCCATATAGCTATCTTGTCTTGATAACTCAAGATAGCTATATGGGGAGACAGATAGTGATTTAGTATATAAAATAAGTTTAGAAGAATACTTATTATGTTTTTGTTTTTCAGTGAAAAATCAAAACCCTCATATGCGCATATATTCTGTGTTGGAGTGGGCCCAACTTCTCTACGAAGGGAAAGCCAGCACATGTGATTGATTAGTAATTATGGTGAAGCAATTTTTATCCGATGCGAAATATTTAGTACTTATGTATGTATTGTACGCTCGATGAAATAAAGCCACAAAACTATCGCAACAATTTTCACGTAAATTGACATCTAAAAACTGCATACTTACTTAAATTTTCACGCCTGCCAATCAAGAGAACGTGGATCGGTCGTGGTGTGAGAATTGATAAAGAGTGGCGAGTCTGTGGTTTTGAATGCACCTTAATGAATAAATGACAGCGATATTATTGAGGATTTTTCATTTTGATTGATTCTTCATAGCGCATAAGCAACAAGAGCAGTGTAATACATAAGACGAAATGCCTAAGAGTACGATAGAGTGAATGTGATCCTATTGACTTGAATATTTTATGTTGTGTTGTTAGTTGACTTAATTATTTATCTGATTTAAATGTTGTGTTTTGTAAAATTGATTATTAAATTTGGTACCGCGATGGTTATTAGCTGTAAGGGTGCAAATGCTATTATGAATAAATAAATAAGTAGGTACTTATCTATATAATTTTATTTCGACTGTACATTTATTAACAAAAGGTAAAGTGAACATTAGGAAAAGATACCGTGGAATTTATTTTACTCCGTGCCTATTCTATCTTATCTAGAAGGTTCATAAATGTTTAAAAAAAGCAAATCTATGCCACGCAGTCATTTTACGCAGTTAAATTTTTTTAAGGGAATTTTCCACAAACTATCAAAGTAACAATTCTAGAATACGCTTAATCTAGGGCAATAATGTAATATCCACATCAAAACAAATTACTTTATCTGTTGTAATAACTACAACGCGGAAGATTATAGAAAAGCGGAAAACCGTTTTACTATCCGGATGATATTCTACCTTCAATCTGTTTTATTACCTACTAGGACCTCGAAATTAGTATCTATTGCCTTGTGGACCGAGATATTTAATACACGGAATAGTGTAGTTTATAGTGTTTTTAATATTAGGTGCGACCGATGGGTTGAGGGCGTGCCTTGGGAGAGGCCTGTGTCCAGCAGTGGACTGACGCGGGCTGATGATGTTGAATATTAGGTTATAGGTAGTACACACGAAGACAGAGAAAAGTTTTAGAATTAAAACTATAGTGAGCCATTACTACAAATTATTATATATAAACGGATATCACTCATTTATATTGTTGAAGTCTGCAATTAGACCGACAGTTTAGACCGATTTCGACGGTGCAATGCGCGAAGAAACGTGAACGGCGACGCGGGCGTGGCGCGCTCACCTTGAAAAAGACCGTCGAAATCGGTCCAAACTGTCGGTCTAATTGCCGACTTCAACAATATAAGTGAGTGATATCCGTTTATATATAATAAAACAGAGAAAAGTATACAGGGGGCCTCAATAAGGTTGAGATTTTATCAAAAACTACTGGACCGAATTTAATAATTCCTTTACAGTTAGGTACATAGTTTTAAGTTTTATTTATCTAAGTAACGGTGAAAGAATTTTTGCAATAGTTCAAGTAGTTTTTGAGAAAATCTCAACCTTAAAAACTCTAAACTTTTCTTTGTGTTAGAAAAAAGAAAATCTCAACCTTATTGAGGTTCTGAAAGGGCTAAGAAGTCGAAACGTTTTTATTGTAAGTATAAAAAATACAGAACTCTAATCATAACTTCGTTGGTACAGTCGACAGCAGATCAATGGTAACCCTTTTTACTTTTGACAGTTCTTATTATTTGCGTCGTAAGACTTGAAATCGTACTGCAAGTGTTAACCATTGATCTGCTGTCGACTGTACCACGTTGGTACATACACACGAAGACAGAGAGGTATACAGGGGGCCTCAATAATGTTGAGATTTTCTCAAGAACCTTTAAACCGATTTTAATAATTCTTTTACAGTACTTAAATAGTTTTAACTTTTATCTATCTAACAGTGAAAGAATAGGACAAATAGTTTTTGAGAAAATCTCAACCTTAAAAACTCTACTACGAGAAAAGTGTACTACTCTGTCTTCGACCGTACAAGGTTTTAAGTAACTACCCATATTAAACCTACATTTCTACTAAACTTGGTTATGTATGGTAAATAGACATATTTCCAAGCATATTGTCACGGAAATGAATAATGACTTGCACTTGTAAAGTCATACTTTGCCTAATTTACTGATAAAAATATGGTATAGCACGTTCACTTCATATTGACTAGTGTTAAACTCATTATTATCCGACTACCGGAATGGGTTATGTTTTTCGGGTGGATGTAGGTATGTCGAATGCCAGTAAACAGCTTGATGGCTTTTGATGTAGGTACGTGATGTTGTTAGATTCGTTCGTCTTAATCTGATCACAGCGAACTAGGTTCCATTTTGTACTAAGCTCATCCTTTATGCATGACATGGCCGTCTGTGGCTGCTATCTGCAGTAACATTCTTAGGTTTTTTATGCCTTCTTGGTCGTCGTTACTTATTCATATGAAGCAATACAGATATTGCCTATACATAAACATTTTCTATGCTTTATAGTCGAGTAATTATAAGAAAATAATAGAGGTTAGTTAGACATGTCATTAGACCATTAAGCTGCTCATACTTGAATCATGTACAATGGAAATATGAGCGTCTACACTGCCCCGCCCATATGGCATTTCTAAACTACATTATTGTATATTTACAGTTGAAAGCAAATCAACACTTTGTACAGTTCTTATCGTCTGCGCCATAAGAGTTAAAATCGTACATCTTTATTTAACCAATGATGTACTGTCGAGAGTACCGTGTTTACGGGTCATTCTTGTCCATGAATTAAGCGATTGATTTTTATAATCATGTGAACTGTGAAGTGATTTGCCGACTAGATTACTACTTATCCAGACCCCGGGCATAGATCGATGCACACTCGATCGTTTTGAAGTGAACGCGTTATATAAACCATCAGCCTACCTAACGAAGTTAGAAATTTTGAAATGGCATAAATACTCTAATATTTCAGTAATTTCTACAGTTCACTATGGTGTTTTCCGATAAGTTGACGAGTTATAAACTCGGGTTTGGCCATCATGTGGTAGTTTTCAAAAAATATTAATTTTGGAACATCGATATCCATGTAAGTACCCAATATATACCGTTATGCGGTATGTAGGTGTGTAGGTAATATTATTTATTAAATTAAGTAACCCGTCTTCATTGGGGATGTGCCTGCCTTTATACAGATTGTTACCGTGTTAATTAAATACTATAGCCCCCTCGGGAATGTATCTGTCAAATAAGTATCTCAAAAAATGATTAAAATGATAAGGGGTTTATTAGATGTAGAGGCTTTGTTCAATATAAAAAAAGAAAATTGTTTTCTTAATGAAGAAGTTGCAAATCTAATAATTTATGAAATTATAATGTACTTATGAGAAAACTTTCAAAGTGTGTACGTTTTTTATGTTTAGCGGAAACTAGATGTATGAAATTACAGTAACTTTGATTACCAATATCGAGCAGGTTCCAACGTCATGTTAACACATGGTAACCCATAATAAATTGTTTGACAGTGGACTTTCCAGCAGCTTTAAGTTCCAGATCTAAAGTTGCTCAAAAAGCTTAGTTGTTGTTTAATGGACCCGTTGTACCTAAATAAAAATTAACCGACGAATTAATATGAGTCCAAATTCCATTCTTTCTCAACCAATCATTTGATAATTTATTTAAAACCATTTGATAATTTATCGAAAGAAGTAGGTAGGTACCTATCTATAGTCAACAGCACATCATATATTATGGCCACTGATGATACGGGCACTTTACCCTTGTTGTAATACGATTTAAATTGAATTCTTCGGAATTGCCCAATTCTGTAAATCAGATAAGATCGAAAAAACACAAGTCCAAGGATTTAACATTCACAGTACCTAACTGCCAGCGCAGCCGTGTATGACAGTAATATCTAAGTAGGCAACTATAGAAACAAAAACGTACAGTCGACAGCACATTTGAGCACTCTACGTGATGGCAATACGGTTTATGTTATAAGAGGTCTTGTATAGGAAGTTGTGCTATATCCAGGACCGTAGCCAGAGCTGAATATGGTAGTGAAGATTTCTCATGGTAGGGTAAAATACATATCTATATTATATATCTTAGATATCTTTGAGATAAGGAAGTGAAAGGTTTCCAATTTAAAGCAGTAAAATATTTGTTTTCGTACTAGCTTTCGCACTTACCTACCTACTTTAGGTAAAAAATAATATTGAACCGATTACAATGACGATCGGTATAGCCCCCCGGTGAAATCGACTTTAAAGGATTATAGTAGGTACCTTATTGACCCTTTTCGAAAATTTTATTTGATGTTGAAACAGCAAGGTAACTGCTGATAAATAATTGTAAGAAAGAACCCCAATAAAAATCGGCGGATGATATTTTTTTTAAAGTCCATAACTATTTTTCGCATGCCCCCAGCCCACACCTAGCTACGGCCCTGGATCCTTTAGATTCTCGTTGTGATTATTGTTTGTAGGCAACAAAACATATGCAATTTGATGTATAATTATGAATTTGATGTCGTTAATTGTATTTTAAGCCAGTAACTCTGAATTAACAAAAGTGTGTGAACGCGCGCGGCACACAATCTTTTAAAAATGCATTTGTGGCTGGAAGTTATACCGTTTATGGGTAAAGTACGGTTCAGGAATATTTCTATGTTGTTTTTTCGTTTCACAGAAATTATAATTTTCCTTGGGCCACTTGCGCCAAAGTTCGGATTATGTTTCAACCGGCTTAGTTAACTCGGTTCAAATATAGTTAACCCTGTTAAGGTATTGATCAAATATAGATAAGTACATAGGTACTATCGGTAACATAACTAACAAACAAAAAATAAAGTCGGCACCCTACTATTAAATTACCGCATTGACTTATTTTTAACAGAATTTCTATAATAGGACAATTAATTGGCAATGTGTTTTACAACTAATTTTATCTTCAACCACTAAGTTAAAAGCTTGTAGTACTAGGAACGGCAACGATAGAAGTGAGGTTGTCTCCACCGATCCCGGGATGCGTTTGGATTGGAAACGGATCACGGCAGTTTGTCTCCACCGATACCGGGATCCGTTTCCAACACAAAATCCAATTAATGTTTTTACCCACCGTTCCCGGTATCCGTGGCTACAAGAAATAAATTATATTTATTTATTATTTATTTATTTATATATAATTTGCACCTTAACAGCTAGTAGCCAAATAGTACAAACATAACATTAAAATTATTATTACTACTAAACACTCATTCAGTCAATCGAACTTTTAGGCATTCTTCTTTCTGCTACCCTCTTACACTCTGCCATCAAACATCCCGGCGCACTCACAAATAGGTCACACTGTGGCGCCGCGCCGAGCACGGATTTATATTAATTTTGGAAACGGATCACGGCGTACAGAGATAAGAAAGGAATTATATTATTTTTCCAAAAATGATTTTCTGTTCACCTCTATGGAGACGACGACGACATTACCTACCTACATTATTTTATTATCGTAACATACCAATTTAATTAAATGAAGAAACTCATCGTCAAAACCTTCAGTCAGAACAATCGTTGCTAAGGAAACACTTTACACTGACTTTGCTTCATATCTATTCCCCCAGAGTAGGTAAGTAGGTGTATTAATATGGGAAGTAGAGTAGACAATAACAAACGTCAGTATCTCAATGCAAACATATTTTACGTTTTAAGGGGATTCATCAATTCCTGTTCCGCATACTTTTACATATTTTCTTAGCAATACCAAAACAAAACGAAGTACTTAAACAAAAAAATATTTACGAACGGAACGACGTTGTCTTTGCCTTTTTGTTCGCTCTTGGCTCCACTACGCGTCGGTAGGCTCATTGTATGAAACCTAAGATAGATGGTGTACCGGACGCCGTATAACTAGTCCCTGTCTAAGCCTAAACGAAAGACAAGACAATACAACCGAGAGTATTTTTATTTTATTTATTTAATTAGTATTACAATGTCAACTTACAGCTAACACCAAAACATTAACATTGTCAAAAATTAGAATCTAGAATTTACTAAATATAACTTAAATATATGAAAATAAACTTATAAATACTACTTATTCTATCATTATGTATGTCAACATTTTGCATCTGGTAAGTACGAGTACCCGAGAAAACTCTAACATTTATCACGGGTTAAGTTATTAACTTATTTCTCTGAGTTATTAACTCGTGTTTTGGACTGCGACTAGCCCACCGCCTTAGAACTAAAATTTTGTAAAAATTATATCAATGTATGTTTTGTGTAAGTATCTGAATAAAAAACTCGCGGGTTATCTTTTATTGCAAGTGGGCTTAACTTTGATTTGAATTGTCATTTTGATTTGATTTCCAGACTCCAATTTAAGCTTACATCTGCGTTCACATACAACCAGACGAAACAACAATTTTAACGCAATCTTATACCTAGAGCTTACAAAAGAATCGAAGAATCGGCTTTAACTGTCCGTTCTTTTCAGTACAGCCACCAATGCTCTACTTTTACGTAGTAAAATATGTCAATTTCTTTAGCTCTTCCTATCTTATCTTCTATATAATAAATATCTACTCTCTAATACTTTACGAGTATTTACAGTATCTCTCTAAGCATGTTGTAGAGCAAAATAGTGTTAGACATATTATATAACGTCGGTTTTACAGTCAAAGAATGTAGGAAAAGAAGGTTGTGTAAATCTAAAATCTCAATTTCTACAGCTATCTACAGGTTAAATTTTCTGTTCAATAAAAGTTACATTCATGAATGTAATAAATATGTCTTATCATGATAAGAAATTGATTTCAAAACTTAAATGTTTAACCATAATTAGGTACAGTTGACATCACCTTAACCCACACAAAGCTTTTGCATTCTAGTAAGTAGGTATGCCATATTACGGTCGCATAGTGCCCATGCGGTGACTTGATGTGCTGTTGTCTGTACAAACTAAAAAAATAAATGAAATCATACCATGTCATCACGCGCCGAACAGAGACGCCGCTATACCAACGTAATAGCATTGTCCCTGTCATGCACTATATGACATGGTATGTTTTGATCGTTTTGAGAACCGTAATAGCCCCACAGATCGTTAAACATTTCAAACGATCACCTTTTTGCAAGGCTCTCCAGGATATGCCTAAAGCTAACATTAATTTCTGGTATTTTTATGACATAGCGCATACTCTACCTTCTACCTTGGTGGTACTACTCTCTTTAGATAGAGCTAATAAATAGCTCATCGTGATATACTTAAGGAAGCGCGGCCATATCTTACTATTAGTGTAAGACTTATATCCTAAACTATCACTACGCGTACTTTTATACACATAGGTATGTATACCTAATAATTATAATGTTTCATGAAAATAATTAGAAAATTATAAAACCACTTGGTTCAGTCAACAAACCTATTAGAATAAATTGGTCTGTGCTGTGATTTAGACTAGGTTAGGTAGGTGTATAAAAACGTAGCACCTGAAGATTAGAGTTTTCAGCTCTTTTTGATCTAACACACAACCCAAATAGATACCTACTTATATCATAATATTGTATAATGGCCGATACATCCCCAACCCATCGCATTATTTTATTGAGTTACTGTAAATAGATCACAGAGAAATTTGGTCATAGATTTCTAATCCCACTACATTTTAAATTGCAAATGTAATTATAGTGTTTGTGTAAGTACAATGAAGTGTTAAAATAAAATATAATTACCTAAACGTGAAGGTTTGCAATATGTTTTTAGGAATTCGCGAAGAAAAACTGTGTGAAATCTGACGCTGACATGATTTTAGCACCTCAGGTAAGTCAATAACGTTTCGTTAACTTATTCAACGTAAGTATCGAAAAGCTGACTAATTATAGGATAACGGTTTTTTATATGGTATTGTTCCGAATACTTTCGTTTTGACCTTTTCAGGATTATAATAACTTGTAGGTAGACGACATTTTCTATAGGTAGGTCTGGAGTTAGTCTCACTAGGTACTCTAGGTAGGTACATTAATATCGAGTCCATTGACTGATTAAGTGATAATTATATTGAGTAGAAATCAGAGTTACATTGGAAGTACTCTAGTATGAGTTCTTAGGTCAACAGAGCTACCTACTAGATTACCTATCTATTTACTGTATTAGCTAATTAAAATATCAAACCTAATTTTTTATTCAAAATTAACATAAGTAGGGTGCCGATAATTTAAAAGTATAATAGGTGGTAGTGGATACCAAACTATAGATATGGTAGAAGATGGCCATCCGACTTCTTCAACGTACCCCAAAAATGGCGCCTTAAATTTCCCAGGAATGCGGCTGTTCACTTCAAGACGAAGGTCTCTCCGTCGTCAACTCCCCTATTTGCAGCGGGCTCGCTCTCTTCATGATCTTGCTGGAAGGGTTCATCAAAGGCCGCTGCGACATTGCCGCGCCGTGCCAGCGAGTGGATTCCATCGGCGACGTTGAGTCAGAATATGACTTCATAGTTGTTGGAGCGGGCTCCGCTGGCTCCATCGTAGCGGGGAGACTGAGCGAAGATGGAAAGCATAAAGTAAGTCATCTTACTGGAATTTCATAGGGTGCTACGAATTCGCAGAACTGTGGCAGCGACGTAGGAGCAAGCTTACGACTTTATAGAGTTGAGACTAAGAAAAAATGGGAAGCGTATTGGAAGTTGTCATCTTATTGGAGTTTCAAACGACCACCAAATTGTTGGGAAACATATGTACCAGAAAATTGTCATATCATTGGATCTTCAAAGTTCGCGACGAAATCTGCGACTGACGTGAATTTTTATGGGATAAACTAACACCAAAGCTCAAAGGCACGACGTTATCAGGTTCCCTATATAGCTAGAGAGATCCTCTAGCTAGGGGACCTGGCAAAGCTGTTGGACTGGATTGTCCTAAATACATTTCATTGTCCATCCACTCACATCTTATGCGGTATACAACAGATATCGAATTATCGGTTCTTTATCTTGCTTTCCAGGTATTGTTATTAGAAGCCGGTGGCCCTGAGCCAATAGGAGCTCGAATACCGTCGTTCTATCGCGCGTTCTGGTCCAATGAGGAGGTGGACTGGCGGTATCGGACCGTGCCAGAGAACTACTGCCTTGACCAGGGCGGGCAGGGGTGCTCGTGGCCTCGGGGGAAAGTTGTTGGTAAGTGCTGTATGTAGACTTGAATAATCAATAGACATGTTCTTGTACGTACATAGTAGGTTAGATATCATCGTCCTCGGGACTGCAATAGCATCTTCATAACTGCCGTTTACATTTATTTAACATCCTATTGTGCTACTTTTGGAAGCCTTCCTGTCCATCGTAGTGAGTGACATCTACGTATAATGTACAGGGTACATGAAGCAGTGGTTAATCAGTGGTTATATAGTCAATGATGACAGGGTATAATAGAACGTAGGTAAGTGTATGTAGTCGACTGAACAACTTTTGATTCACAACTTTTCCATTTTTGTGAATTAAAATCTGCACATTCAAATCATCCGACTTCGACCGCCTAGTAACCGACGTTTCGTAGCAAATAAAATGATCCTCTTACCTACGTTTCGTTTCGAATACTTGTATCGAATTTGTTCTCGTTTCGGACGGACTACACATCGTTGATCATCGAAAAATACCGAATTACCGACACCAAACGTTCCTTTCAGTTTAGTAAACCAGTAAACAATTTTCTCTAAGGTGGTTCGAATCTCCTGAACGGTATGATGTACCACCGCGGCCACCCAGCCGACTACGAGGACTGGGTGAAGGCTGGGGCCATCGGGTGGTCTTGGGACGAGAACAAGAAGTACTTCGACATGACCGAGGGCAACAAACAGATTGGGAATCTCGTCAGTGGAGACTATCATTCCAGTTCTGGGCCGCTGCCGGTACAACAGGTGAGATTGCGGAGTTTTGTTTTAAAAAAATCATCATCATCATCATCATCATCAGTCTATTTATATCGCCCCACTGCTCGGGCACAGACCTTCCCTTACATAGAGGGAGCTCGGGCCATAATCCACCACGCGGGCCCAGTGCGGGTTGGCGGATTTCACATGCCTTAGATTTTTTTTTTCTTCTTCTACGACATGCAGGTTTCATCACGATGTTTTTCCTTCACCGTTTTGAGAGCACTCGGTAAATGTACGTAAGTTTTTCCGTCGAAAAAACCGAGGATAACTCATTGGTGCATGACTGCCCTAGCTGGGAATCGAACCTAGGACCTCCATATTGCAAGTCCATTGACCCAACCACTGAGCCACCGAGCTCTCAAAAAAATACTAAACCGAAACTCACGTGGTATGATAGTTATGAATGGCTAAAGCCATTCCGGCATACACAAAATAATTAAATTTATAGACTCCCCATATAAAATTCACCATGGATGCATCTCGGAAGGAGAGTCGAAATATTTGGTCAAACCTTTAGCGATTGCTTTCGAATGGTGAAGGAACTCGTAGTGAGAAGACCTGAATTAATCCATTAATTCGCACTGGGCTCGTGTTGTAATTTAATAATTGCCGAGCTCCCTAGATATGTTGACTGTGACTGTAACCTGTAACAGTTCAGATATCAGCCTCCGTTCCTGTATGAGCTGCTGAACGCTATCAACGAGACAGGGCTGCCGATCCTGAAAGACATGAACGATCCCACCACACCAGAAGGCTTCATGATAGCGCAGGCTATGACCGAGTAAGTACTCAACAATACCTCAATCCTGTGGGGCTATTGCCTTTCTCAAATCGATGAGATCGTGAAATGGCGTGCGTGACAGGGCAGGGACAGTTCAGGAAATGCGTTGGTGCGTCTCTGTTCAGCATGCTATGATATGAAATAATTTCATTGTTTTGAGAATGACAATAGCGATAAGCGGTAGCGATTCTGGCGTGCGTATTTCAATTTGAAGCTAAAGACGTTTTTAAAAGTGGTGACATACTTTTCATAAGTTGAATGTAGGTATTTGTATTGTACAGGTGCAGCAACTACTGTTTTGAAAATAACTTCCTAACTTAAAATGTGCTATTGTGCGTTTTGAATGGAAATGCGATTTTGTATCCAAATAAAAATATCGAAAATTCAGAGTCCTAGACACCTAATCTTTTCTATTCTAGTGACGGTCAGCGTGTCACAACAGCGAGAGCGTATCTGAAACCGAAGTCGGATCGCCCTAACTTGAACCTGAAGACCAAAGCCCATGTATCCAGGGTACTTTTTGATAAAAACCGAGCGATCGGAGTTGAGTACATCGACCAGAACGGTGATACGAAGTCTGTACGAGCCTCTAAAGAGGTAGTGTACTTGTCTATTTAGGCCTTCCCTAGTTTCTTCTGATACGAGGAGTTCTAGTAAGGTACGTTTACATTTTTCTTGAGTTTCTGAAACGAATAAAACTATGCTTTTTGTTTCCAGGTCATATTAAGTGCAGGTGCACTGAATAGCCCCCAAATTCTTTTGCTGTCCGGTATAGGGCCACGAGAAACGTTGGTCAAGTTTAAAATTCCAGTAGTCGCAGATTTACCAGTTGGTAAAAACCTGAGGAACCATGTTGGAATGACGCTTTACTACTTGGCCACTAAGTTAAACAATACCGAGGTCCTCGACTGGACTGTCTTTACCGAATATTTGTTGGCAAGACTTGGTCCAATGACGTCGACAGCTATCACTCAGGTAACATTCAAAACTTTGTGATGAAAGGGAAAATGGTAGAGGAAAATTAAAGGAAGCATTTCCTTCTTTATAAGCTTCCAATAATAAAAGACAGACGATTCCCTACTTAATTGTTATAAGCCTCCAAATATTGAAAACAGCCTGCACAAACTTAAAAATAGACGAGGTATGAGGCGCAAAGCAAACAGCTGAACTAAATATTTTAAACGGAAGTGAGTGGTACAGTCGAAAACAGAGAAAACTATACAGAGAGTCCCAATAAGGTTGAGTGTTTCTCAAAAATATTGGATTGATTTTTAAAAAAAACATTTTACATTTAAGTAAGTAGGTACATATCTGTTATGTATCTAACAGTGAAAGAACTTTTACTATGGGTCTAGCAGTTTTTGAGAAAATCGCAATCTTAGAAACTCTCCTGTACACCTTTCTCCCTCAATACGGTTAACCTGTATGATGATGTTCAAAGAGCCATTAAAATACGCCTCAAGAAGAATAGACCTTCTAGATTCCTCAATCCACCAGAGAAATATAATCAGATTCGACAGTCTACAATCACATAGCCTTACAGTTGACAGGTCTGCTGTACTCGAGCCTTGGGGACAAGAGTCGTGCTCAGCCGGATATCCAGTTCTTCTTCAACGGTTTCTATGCGGATTGCTCAAGGAATGGCACCATAGATGAACGAATCGGAGAAGGCGATTGTTATCTTCAAGGGCGAAATATTTCGTAAGCTCCTAAACATTGTAATATAACGGTTCATAGGGGCGGTCCCATTTGTTCTGACGATGACGTCAAGTATGGAACTTGACGTCATCGGACAAAATTACACAATTTTTTACCTATATGTTACATGGAACAAATCAAGTCTGAGCAAGCAGTAGTGAAAACTTAATAACCAAAGGACTAATAAGAACCCTAGGCTATATCCTACTCATAAAATCTAGTATTTTGTATTCTTCGGCCCTATCTAGATTCCCAAGATGTGCTGTGGATCCAGAGAGATCACATATTATAAAAAATAGGCGGGTGGCAATTTCTTTCAGGACTCTTGACCACAGGCCCTATTAAAAAATTATTGTCTTCTACAGCGCAAACACAGCCCTTCTCCTGCCTCGCAGCATCGGTTACCTGACCCTGAAGTCGACGGACCCTCGCGAGCCGCCACTCTTCTACCCCAACTACTTCTCCCACCCTGACGACATGACCATGGTGAAGGATGGCGCTAGATACTTGCGGAAGATCTTTGAGACAGATGTAGGTTGAGTTTCCTAGTGGCCAGATAGAGCAACGATATTACGATGGTTAAGTTCAGGAACTAAAACCATCAATAGAGGTCTCTAGAGCGAGAATTATGTCTCCGTCGTAGGAATAAGAAAAGACTTGTATGCTTCTGGACATTATCCGATCCGAAAATCCATCTAGAACTACATCATCATCTGCCACTTATTTTCGCATTGGTATACCTTTATTAGTATCTCTTCGATTATTGACATATTATTTTATAAATTCTCATGCAAATTAATGTCATTTCCAGATAATGAAGAACAAATACGGCATTAAACTGGACCCCGAATTCACGTCCGACTGCAAAAAATCAGGTTCAGAATGGTCGGACAACTGGATCGAGTGCATGGCTCGTCTTCACACAGATCCTCAAAATCATCAGCTCGGGACTGCTGCTATGGGGCTGGTCCTCGATCCACAACTGAGAGTTTATAATGTCGAAAGTGAGTTGACTGATATGTATTTTTAAAAAAAACGGCCATGTGCGAGGCGGACTCGCGCACCGATGCTTCCGTGCAACGCAACTTACCCCGTAACTTTGCTCTATCGAAAACATAAACTAGATTTAGAGACCAACTTATCTTTGCCATTATCAAAATATTATGTCCATACATCGACATACTCCTGTTTAGTACATCATCTGCAAATATAAGTTTGTAATATCAAAAAAATATTTTTGGAGAGATGTAATTTCAAATTTACAGTTTTCGGATTTTTTCCTTTACTTGTGTAAGACCTAGCTTCTAGCCAAATTTCATGATTCTAGGTCAACGGGAAGTACCCTACAGGTTTTGAGTTTTTTACGTTTTCATACAAATATGAATTTAAGGCCACCCAGTATACCATGTACATAAGATACTTTCTTTTTCTGCTGATATACCTTCAATGTTGATAGATATCATGGTCATAGATGGCCTTGAGAAGGGCCGTTTGCGCAGTATCAAAATGCCTTTTGTTACTTTTAATTCCTTCACACGAGAAGAATCTAAGATATTCATAGGCAGGTTAGTTAGAGTGCAAGCTGAGTTTGAGCTCGGTCTTACAACTATCAGATTTAATACAATTTTGACAGTCGTGAGTGCGAGCTCACACTGAGTACGTGCTCCAAACTGTCTATGGATATCGGACATAGCCTGAAGTGCAATAATTTGCTTCTGCTATTCGCCAGGACTACGAGTAATGGACGCCTCATCCATGCCGACGCAACCGACGGGCAACCCTCAAGCCGCCATCATGCTCGTGGCTGAAAAGGGCGCGGCGCTCGTCAAAAACGACTGGGCCTGACCTACTGACTTTGTTATGTATAATGTATATATTAACCATTTACCAATGATAGGTTTAAGCTTATTATTATGTACATTAACAACACATCAAAGGCATGATTGGCACGGGTGATTCGTGACAATTTTTACTAGCGCCCGTCAATGTCCGATTTTTGCTAAAAATAGTACAAAAATTAAGTTCGCGCAGACTTTAACAGGATTTGAGCGCCTAAAAAGGCCTCGCGGCTAACCCTCCAGACAATAGGGGCGTAATTAGAAGGCAATGTGAATTGCATCTTGCAGACAGGAAAGTACGCCATGTAGAGTAAAACTACTCGTACCAATCTTATGGTCTGTAGATATCGTAAGAGCTGAAATCGTACTGCAAATGTCACCATTGATGTGTAAAGTAGATATTTGTTACGCTCTACGTATAATGGTGGCACTTCACTTGGCTATTCGTATTTGTTATAATTGCCATGTGTGGTTGGTATGCTTGACAAAGTATTCGTCTTATTTGTATGTACGTCAAGTATTTGGCAAATACGACAAACATCCAATAGCTAATACGAATAGCCAAGTGAAGTTCTACCATATGAAATCACCAAAATGTGTTACTAATATTAAACATTTATTTAGGTGCTCGAGACTTGCTATAACAAGCCACAAATAGTATTGCTCTAGTTTGGCTGAAACCTAAATATCCGTTTTTACCTTTAGTGGTAAAACGGGTCCATTATTTTCAAATAATTTGAACTGTAGATTTAATCACAATGTCTGTTTGTCAACTTACGTCTTAGAAAGTGACATAGCGATCTCTTAGAATAAGTTAAGGTTTTTTAAAGCAAAATCTTACACTCATTTTTGAAATGAGGTACGAATATAATGTTTATTTAATTCACTTGTATCGAAAATTAACAATAATACAAGTATTACCAAGTGTGCAATGTAATTGTGATATTAGTTTATATCAAGTTTCGTTTACATCTACAGACATTGAGCGTGTTCGGCACGTGGCGTGCGTGGCAGACAAATTATTATATACAATGTGTCTGTCCGCGTCTGCGCGGCCCGGTACTGTAGATATAAATACGTACCTACATTGCAACATACACATTGCATAGAATAATATTTTATCTGCCACAACACGTGCCGCACACGTTCAATTCAATGTCTGTAGATGTAAATCAAGCTTTAAGCGTCGCCCAGCAGACACGAGCGCAAGACCAAGCCCGTAGTCGCTAGCGAAAAGTTATTCGATATTAAAACTAATGGGCTTGTGATTTTGGACGCTGTTATTTTAGCTGTGAATGGTGACCAGGTGAACATTCCCCATGTTACCGACGCTTTGACGGCATGGATGGCTCAACAACCGGGAGCGAGCGTACCCGAGGAGGCCCAAGCCCAGCGGTCATGGGACGACGTTGGGTGCAAAGATAGTTCTTGGCAGGCTTATGGGGACGGCGTCAGGGGCGAACGTCGCGAGGTTGAGGGCAGTGACGCGAGTAGAGTCGGGACGCCATACCCTTTCCGCACCTTGGCACCCTACTCGACAGCAACTCACTGCGTGTTGCCGTGGCTCTCCGCCTGGGCTGCAATGCATGCGAACCTCACCGATGCATTTGCGGATACATGGTGGAAGCCAACGGTCACGACCCGACAGCCTTACTTTGGTGCCATGGCGGGAGGGGAGGTGTTTGTTGTGGGACGCGAACTGTGTCAGTACTTTCCCGGCCTGCCACCTGGGACTGGGACGCACGACGCACAACCGGTCAGCCGGGGCAGCAGCGGAGCTCGCAACCGCCAAGAATCGTAAAAAATATGCCTCTCTCCAGCAGAAGTACCTGTTCGGTTCGTACGCGGTGGAGACGACGGGTTAGTGGGGGGCGGAAGCCATAAAATGTTCATTCAAGATAATTTACGCAGTCGCTAGCGAGTGACATAAAAACTTCACCTGTAGGTATTATTAAGTATGGAACTATTCAAACTCACGCAGGTAGCGCACGACTAGCGACTGGCTGCCACTGCTTGCTCTCCGCTCGTGTCTAAGCGACGCACTTAGCGGGATCTACCTACAACTCTTTGCATCTAACAATATACATGTTAGATCGTTGTTTTGATCTTGTCACTAGATTGTACCCATCTTATATCCTGTATTAATCGATTATTATCATTACTATACTATATCTAACCTAATACAATAAATAGCATTTATTATTGAACGATTTTTGATATTTTTATTGGGTTCAAGGAAAAAAAAACGAAATCCATATTTGTATACCTACTCACATTCTTAAAACCATACGTCAAATGATGGTCCAACGCCCAAATTAGTATTTGAGAGTCTGTTGTTTGCTGACAAAATTACACTGTTATACTGACTGATAATGAATGATCTATCAACACTTTCGGTTTAATTATGAACAGCTAATAAATATGCGACGTGTGGGAGTAAGCTAAATAACATTATTTACCTATCACCTAAGAAATGAATGTAAAAAGGTAAATAAAACATAAAAGACGTTACATAAAATTTATATTTAAACGTAAATTAATAAATACATACATGATTAGATTACATAACCAATACACACACTATTTTATATTGCGATAATACTTACTTAGTGAAAATGTTTGAACTTATGCTACACAATTCATAATTTGGAACAATTTTTAACTTAAAATATTTCATTTAAAACATACTAAGGGAAGTTAGATTACAATTCAAGGAATGATTTTATATAATACTATAAACAAATCGCATAGATTCATTAATAAAAGCAAAACTGAGATATTTTTCTGACCAATTGGGAACATTTTGGAAAAAAAGTGTGAAACAGAAAGAAATTCAAAAAAAAAATTCTTCTTTATTTTTTTTGTATGGAAAGAGGTTCTCGAACCAACCCATTGCGACGGGGCCTATAAAGCGAAACGCCAGTGATTTTCGTAATTTGTAATCCTTTATTCAATTCAATGCATTATTTGGGACATCGAATCCTTATTCACAATTCCGCCAGTGTCACAAAACGAGAAAAATAGAAAACGATAGTTCCCGAAAAGTCGTTGTACACCACTGTGTCTATAACCAACATCAATTCAATTATGGCCCCCACACTACAAGTCAAACTTCAAACACATCAATCGCTATATTAAACGTTTGCAAATCCCTATCCAGTTGGTATGTTCGGTAGACATTGTTATTTCATTAATATGTTATCTGAACAATATTACGTATGCATTGCAATTGCTCCGTTTAAATAAGACATAATTTGGCAGCCTAAATATACTTTAAAATAAAGATTATGGTCCAATAAAAAATGGAATTACATTCAAAATGCATGAAATCAATCAACATGTAAACTACATATTTTATTTAGCACCGAAGTGTTAAGAGATTATACCGAAATCAATACATCCATACTAACTTAAATAATACCTATACCTGATTAAGTTTGTCTTACAAATATACCAATAATATATTAGTTTGGCAAATACTAAATCTACGGAACTATTATAATTGTTGTCGGATAATTATAATGCTGGTTGAATAGATTGGAAAACGTCACATTTTGGTAGTTTTCCAGTCATATACAATCTGTAGGTCGTAAGACGAAATTGTTCGTATTCGCTTTGCCTTCCATAATAACCTAATGGTAATTATATTTTGATATTTAAAATTGCGCATGAACATTAATAGTGACTTTTTTTAAACTATACAAAAACCACATGGGTGCATAAGGAAAACGTAAAGCAAGAGTGATTGATTAGAAATAATTTTATACATATCATAACATTATTAAAATCTATACAAAACTTGGAAAATAATTTGAATAGACTTGAACTCATTACAGCACAGATTGATTTAATGACAGAGACAATTCGGTATCAATTCAGCATATTTTCATCACAGTACCTAAGTACCTATTCTTTCTCTTGTGCTACTGATATTGTTCAATCGATTTTTTAAATAAAGATGGGATTGAAGTTATGGACTCTGGATGTCATGGCACTTACATATAAGATTCGAAAGTAATGTAGGAAGGCGAAAGCGAACCGAAAGTGACCACCCACCTTACTGCTCGTCTTTATCCTTGGCTCCGTGCTTAAGTATGCGTGTGAACTCGACATAGTCGAAGAGTCCGTCCCGGATGGGTGCTTCCCGTAGCATCTCATCGACGTCATCGTCTGTGAACCGGTCACCCATGGTCGTCAGCAGCTCACGCAGACGTTCCTCGTTGATCACGCCATTGTTTTCTTCATCAAAGCATCTGTTAAAATCAAAAGGTTTTTTAGATGTCACAATTTAATATGACATTTATATTCTATCATATAAAAAACCTTAGTAGTACAAACAGTGAATGTGATTTTTTAAACTGTTATACCTTCTACATATAGCAAAGGCAATAGGTTATTTCAACATTCCACAGTGTAGAATTTACACATTTAGGGTATACAATCTACATCGGTTGCCTATTTCTGTGCATAAATTTTTATGTCATAATATAACATGGCATACCTTAAATTGTCCTAGTAATAACTACGCATAATAGTCATTAGGCATAACTTTATAGGCATAATATTATTAAGCATAACTACAAACAGCATAAAGATTGTTAAGAATAATATTATAAAGCCTAAATAAACTTTGTCATAATGATATTGAAACATAATTGTAATAATCATATTAATTACTCGCCGAAAAATATACTCCTGAAGTTTTAAAAACAAAAATTAAACCAAGGGCCACCCCCGCCGCACCGTAACCAACTATTACACTATAATACCTACTTTTTGATTGTAGGTATATAAAATAAACATGTTGGCGGCTTACGGGTGGCCCAAGGGCCACCCCCGCCGCACCGTAACCTACTATTACACTATGGTACCTAACTTATATCTGATATACCTACCTAATACCTACTTTTTGATTGTATATAAAATAATCATGTTGGCGGCTTACGGGTGGCCCAAGGGCCACCCCCGCCGCACCGTAACCTACTATTACCTAATACACCATACATACAACACCAATACCAACAAAAAAGAAGAAATACACAAACAAACATTATTTATGTATAATATCTATTAGACGAATAAACAATATGCCATAAAACAATATGGAAATCAAAATTAGGGCAAAAACGATTAGCCCAAACTAGAATTATGCTTAGTTAGATTGTATGCCCAAAAACAATTATGACAAAATATGATTATGACAAAAAACATTATGCCTAACTCATTATGCTAAATTAAAATAGGACAAAAAAATTATGCGAAAAAAAGGGATCCCATCTACATCCTACGTAAAATTAAAATTGTATATGCACTATTTGAAGACTGACCAACAAATATGGTACATAATTAATTATATTATAGATGAAGTTGTGGTCAAAATGTCTCCATCATATCATAATTACTTAGCAGTTTAATTGTCTTACCGGTGAAACTCAATTGACTGCACTGATCATAACCAGTTATAACAATATGTATGTATGAAAACCTCACCTAACTATTGATGATTCATAATAACTTGTCCATTGCTTGCAAATTATTTTTATTAATAAAAATAGAACTAACCCAAATGCATTCTTGATGACATCCTCAGGGTCAGTGCCCTGAAGCCGCTCCCCGAACAGGGTCAGGAACATGGTGAAGTTGATGGGGCCCGGAGCCTCGTTCATCATACCCTCGAGGTAGTCCTCAGTTGGATTCTTACCTATGTATCAACACATACTTATCAGAAGATAAACCAAATGAAATACAAGGAGAGACTGAAACTTTCATATTCATATCAGCAACTGTTTTCCTATTATAAACGATAAATCAAGGGGTAGATTAATTGTGCTAAATCTCCCAATTGATTTAGGTATCGAATTAGAATTGCATCATGAGGGCAGAATAGAACAGCTAATAAGAGAGTAAGATTTATAGGTATTTTTTTAAATATAGCCTATTAACTTACCAAGAGATGCCAGCATGTCATGCAGGTCATCCTTATCGACGAAACCATCACGGTTCTGATCAATCATGTTGAAGGCTTCCTTGAACTCAGCGATCTGTGCCTGGTCAAACATGGCGAACACATTGGAGGTGGCGCGCTGGGCACGCTTCTTGTTGGTGCCGCGACGGCCGGCTGTCTTGCGTGACGACATTGTGAATTGTCTGAGAAATTGAAATAAACATTCAGTATCATTTTGCTTTTCATATTAATGGCACCTACCTCTTATTAAAAGGGTAATTTTACGAATATCAAGTTGTAATCATTACTTGAAAATTAATAGTAAGAAGTAATCACCTATTCCAAATGATATAGACCTACTGCCAAATCATTTATTAATGGCCTTCCCTGCTTTATTACTCGACTGCACGGCAAGGTACGGTTATTATATTTTTACAAAACATTATTCAGTTCAAACTATTGTACCTATATATCTTTTCAATAGCTTAGGTGGTTTTTAATGGTAATTCTTATTGGTTTTTTTTCACATACTCTCAATTATATGGTAGTACGCAATGGTAGTAGCTTTATGTTCTGAAGACTGCACAAGATACAATGCCATTGAGGGAGACATGCAAAAGTACATACATGAATCGAGTTTCTCCTGTTTTGTTGTTGATTATAAACAATTTCTGATAGTCACAAAATAGGGTCCTGCCTGATATTCCTGTCTCCTGTGGTCTCACACTGACAGCGATACAATGAATTAACTTCCAGAACGTTTATAAATAAATTTAACGAAGCACAGATGGTGTCACTCAACTTTTCGTCACCTGCCTAACGAGAAAGTGACTCATACCAACATGCATGTTGGCAAACCTTTGCTTTTCATTATAAAAGCTAACTAGGGCACGAACCACCAAGAATTCCATATACGGAGGTGCATTTCGTAGCCCACATGTTGGTATTCAAACTAACTTAGAAGTCATTGTATCGAAAATAATGTTACTTACATGTAATATAACGATTATACACAATATTAACAACGGCTTTTAACCGAAATTTACGAAAATTTTAACACCTTTTCGTGACAAAACAAAAATTCTGTGACAATGGCAAGTCAATGAGTAATTTTTGACGTCACACACATCACAATCACATTGCGACTCGAATAGTGTTGGATGGACATCGAGACAAGAGACTATCGATATTTCAACTGCTATTTATTTATGGGAACTAATTTTTTGAGCTGTTATTTAAATATTCGAGATGTTATTATGATCAGTTGGAAAACATATTGAGCAGTTATTTAATTTAATGGCGGTTGATTAATTATTATTTGAGAGCTAGGTGGCTCAGTGGTTGGGTCAATGGACTTGCAATATGGAGGTTCCAGGTTCGATTCCCAGCCAGGGCAGCCATGTACCAATGAGTTATCCTCGGTTTTTTCGACGGAAAAACTTACGTAAATTTACCGAGTGCTCTCAAAAACGGTGAAGGAAAACATCGTGATGAAACCTGCATGTCGTAGAAGAAGAAAAAATCTAAGGCATGTGAAATCCGCCAACCCGCACTGGGCCCGCGTGGTGGATTATGGCCCGAGCTCCCTCGATGTAAGGGAAGGTCTGTGCCCGAGCAGTGGGGTAATATAAATAGACTGATGATGATGATGATGATTAATTATTGCGACAGTAAAACATGGATAGTAATAAAAGATCAATTAGTCGGTTATTTTATCATACAATGTCAATTCTAAAAATAATTGAGCAGTCCAATAACTGAATAAGCGGTAAAAATGATGGAATGAGCGGTTCGATAAATAGTTTGGCAGATCATAGCGAGCGGTGACACCCGAACTCAAATTCGTTGAAAAGAGAGGTAAATGTTCGTTAAGTTGGGCGGCTTGAAGTACGCCGTACCTCCAGTTGAAGCTAAAAACATTCCACTCTGACAAAAAAGGAAGAGAGGCAGACCCACAGAACACTATTACCCTGACGGGAAGAATGCCAGCTTCATACAAAGAAAATGCATACACGGCGCGACACTAGTGATTCAGTTCTGACCCATACGAACTATTTTACCCGACTGCGCGAAAAGGAGGGTTATTAAAGCGGGAGATTTCAAATTTTATTTAATCCAAAACAAATGTTCTAATTCTGCAGTGCACCTTTTAAAACTAACCTTTTGCCCGACTGTTCTAAAATATAGCCATACTTTTCATAGATTAAGGGCAGACCGTCGAAAGCCAAACCTTCTCTTATTATACAATAAGTTTAATTTAGGTGCTACTAAGCAAATTCTATGTCATTTTAATTACTTAAGTATGTTTCGAATTACGAATAAAAGTTCCTATTATTACTATACAATTTGTTTTATTTAATTCCTTCAGTCAAAGCAAAAGTAATTTAATTATTCACTAATATTTAAGTACTGTTTTTTTTATTTTATTTTACCACCTCATTGTTTATAGAATTGCTTAGAATGAGATTTCTTACCGACAAATTCCGATTTATTACTGCCCACACGTAACCGCTCGTTCAATAATTTTTACCGCCCATTTAATTATTTTCCTGCTCAATTATATATTCACTGATCCATTTCATTATTTTTTATTATTCATTTTTGTTTACTTTACTGCTTAGTTTTAACTGCTGAACTAGTTATTAAACGTGCCATTTATAATTTTTAACTTACCAAAACTGCTATTTACAACTGCCTCTTTAAATCAGTGCCTTTATTTATTTTAACGAGTCACTACATGTAAGTAGGTACTCAGGCTAAATCACAATGGAATTCATAGATAACGTATAATTTTTGTTAATGTACGTAGTTTGGCCACGGACTACTCATTTTTGGTGTCGTGTCAATAAAACTTACATTAAAATATTGCTGTATTGTAAAGCGCACTTGCAATAAATGAAGACCGATTAGCGTCTAGCGACCGTCCCGTGAAAACACCATAATTCTATTTTTCTTATTTACCCCGGGGGTAAAGCTAGCTAAAAACTAACTTTGTCGCAAATAATGCAAACTACCTTTCTCTTACACAAAATGAGGGGTTTTCAAAGTGACAGTTCTAAGGGAAAAAACAAGCTTTTCAAGTTGACAATAGATAGCGTTGCACCGAAGTGCTATATCATCGTAAAAAAAACACAGCACCATGAAAAAAATTTCAATGTCAGCTGAATAATATATTTTTAATGGCTTGTTTGTGTAATTTAAACAACACAGTACAAATTAATACTAGGTATGAAATACGAAAAGCCCAAGTTACAAGCAATAACAACGCATTTAATATTGAAATCAGACCAGTCAGTGCCATCTACCGGGGCTATCGGTACTTTCTTTCTTTTTTAAATATAATCCTGAAACCCCCTCAATGTAAAACGATTTTAAAAGCTGGCATACCAATCATACCGTTTTATCGATATTGATATGTACACCACTAAATGAAAGCCAACTACATGTATCCAAGCCATACAATATCTTTAAAAATACACATATTTTTAATTTTATTAAGGGCATTGGGTTTACAGTCATGTCAGTCCAAACTAGAAAACTTGTTTTTCAATGTCGAAGTTTGTTCCTCCTTTAAGGTCGAAGATGACGTTTTCGTATCATTGGATTTATCTCAAGGTGGAACAATATAAATATTTTGTATGTCTTTTTGGCTAATGTTTCTACATACATACCACAAAAATAAAAAATAAACGTACAAAAATATTTTGGTATTTGGTCACACTGAATCATTCAGCTGATTTCTGTCAAATTTTGACAGCTAGAATTTCGTGAAAATCTTAGGTGAAAATATTCCGAATCTCCGATTTCCGTATTTATTTTGGTGAAGGTTGCCGATTTGAAAATGCGAAAAACCTTTTCATAAATTAGTTTATAATTTATACTGTGTGTACACTATTATTTTAATGTCACCTTTAGAATTGTACCAGTGCGTATCAGTGTATGTTTTTTTGCCTAGTTTGTTTGTAGTAATATCAACTATTACGTGACATTTTCAATTATTTGCAGATGCTTAATCAATGCAAGATAGCTTTAACATCTTGTGTGTTGCGTACGCTAAGCACTTCGGCTAGCCTGTGCGCTAATCACTATGACGTCCTCGGAATCACTCCTAAGGCCACCCAGGGTGATATCAAGACCGCCTACTATGAATTGTCAAAAGTGTACCATCCTGACAAATCCCCTGTAAGTAACAGTACAATAAATAAAAGGGTCAGCTAATTAGGCTCATTACATACCTATCCCATTATATTAAAGTGAAGCCTCTATGCTACACATTGCACCTATGCTCCTGTGCAAGCCTTTCAAAGGACGCACGCCCAGATTTTTAAACTTGAAAATACCTTAGGAAACAACAAATAAACCTAAAAATCGAGGAGGACATTGACTAAAGCGTCTATGTAATAATAAAGCCAAAATTACATGAAGTGATTGATGTGTCAATTTAACTGACAGAAATAAAAATCATTTGCAGGATGAAGCCTCGGCGAAGAAATTCAGAGCTATATCTGAGGCATATGAAGTATTAGGAAATATCAAATTAAAGAAAATGTATGATAAAGGTATTTTTGTAACTTTTGATTCTTTGAAAAGAAACTATGATGCTAATAGATAATAAACTTCCATTATATATAGCAGCTAGTTAACTTACAGAAACTGTTGTTAATAAATTACAAAAACTATTCTGTAAACGTTACATTTTTTATTTAATATTAATAAGATTTATTATAATATAATTTATTATTATAATGTTAACAGAAAGGAGCAGTCTTCCATCTCCTGGTGTGCTTATTTTAGTTTTATTTATTTATTGACACAACACAAGTTGGCTGGTTGCGCATATATTATGGCTAATCTATTTTTAGCACTTACCTGTCACTAAAAAAATATTAATTATTTTAATACCACTCTGTCCTTATCTTTATCCAACCTATCAACTTTGCAGGTTTAATAGTTGGTCTGGAGAACACGTCCCGCATGCCCCATGAACCGGAGCCCGAGCCAACGGACCCCACACTCAAGTTCTACAGGTCGCATGCCAAGCGACAGATCGTGCCCACAGTGGACGGACGGCCAGTGTACGACGTTGACTCATGGTGAGTTAGGAGTTAATTTCTCTAAGAATCTAAATAATTAAACAGCGTAATTTTTTGGGTACGGGTGGGTTTCGAACTAGGGATGAGAGTCAGGGTAGCTCCATTGAAAACGTGCCAGGGTATAGTGAAGTCCTTGATTTATTTATTTTATTTATTTACAATTATATTTACGGCCTTACAGACATGCCAATGCACCGTAAAAATAGACACATTATGTACAGGTTTCCTATATAGTAACAACACTGGACACCCTATCATCCGTCACCTCACAATATCTCAGGCACTCACAATACACATCCGCCCATCGACTCATTGATGAGTTGGTATATTAGTTTACACATACTTTTGTATAAATATAATTTTCATCACAACCAGGATTCGAACCATTCCACGACAAGCTCTATTCCAACAGGGCTACCGTAACTCGTATTCGGACCAGCGAAATGTTTCTCCATAATCGTCTCGAGATAGACGGCAGAGCACCTATCGGATAATATTGCAACTACCCAATTCACATAAAACATGGAATGTATCCTGTCTGTACTAACTAATGACACCTCATACAACAATCATCAAACCATTTATATTAGGCTACAGGCTACATCTGAACCGATATACGCACACATGTCGCTGGCTTTCTCAATAATTACAATATTTTCAGGTCCAAACACCACTACGGCGACTTATTTAAGAAATCACAGTATGATAAGGAACTGCTCAGAAAGAAACGACAGAAACGTAACGATCATTACGACGCAACCAATCAGGAGGCGTTTCTATATATGATGTTTGCTATTGGCGGCCTGTTCATTTTACTTGTAGTTAATGGTACCGCAGACTATGATCTAGACATAACTAAGAAGAAAGCAGAAGAGAAATCACGGCAAGAAACGGAAAGCACGAAATAGACAAATTTTTGTAGAGAAATTGTTTCATAGCTTCAATAGTTCAAAAAATGTCGCTTGTTTTTATTGGTATTTTATTTAAAAATACAACTTGTGGCGGAGAATTTTAAGAATGTTACTAATTAAAAATTGTTCTGTTGTAATTATTAGAAACTAACAGTGTAGTTGCTTTTCGAAAATCCTGTAATATGCTCTGTATGTAAATAATAAAGTGATATACATATTGTACATAAATACCTATGTAGATGTTATGTATAAAAATAATAGATAAATAAAATTGTGATAATGTAACGTGAAATTCTGGGGTACGGACAGTACTTATAAAATCCTGATCAATTTTATCCGGATTTTATATATCAGTTCTAATAATAGAATGCAATTTTTAGAAATAAATTTATTTATTTTCATGTACTTACCTAGTTATTTACTACTATAGCCTAATAAAAGTTATACATACACTATAAATACAGATTGGAAAATGAAGAATTGAAACAAAAACGGGTTTCTACTCTTTAAAAATATTTAAAATACGTCTATGTACAGTCGACGACAGAGATAAGTATACAGGGGGCCTCAATAAGGTTGGGATTTACTCAAAAACTACTGGACCGAATTTTATAATTCTTTTACAGTTACATAGTTTTCACTTTTATCTATCAAACAGTGAAAGAATTTTTATAATAGATCAAGTAGTTTTTGAGAAAATCTCAACCTTAAAAACTCTCCTGTACACCTTTCTCTGTGTTCCACCGTACTTACAAAGAACATAATTCTTTATAGTCCGACCCAAGCTCATCAACAGTCATTGCAATCCAGACTGTATTGCCATCCCATAAGAGACCTTTATCGTAATTTTAAAACATAAATTAGTTGACTATACATTTCGCATGTAATAAATTGCTCATAACATTTATGAATACAAACTATTTTTATACAATTACAAATCAGAATTAAAGTTAGAATTCGATTCCTACAATTTGAAATTCATAATATTAATTATTACTTTTCATTGGTGCATTTTCCATGGTCTATCTATTTCTATTACTTGTACTAATTACTATTATTCCATGCTCTAATTCACTTTATTCTAAAAATCTATTCTAGTAAATTATCATTAGAATTTAAGTCATCACATTTTACTGAAGCACCAACATGAAGCGGACATTATTTTAAACAAGTGTGTATATGGAAAATAATGATTAAAATTGTATTCGCCGGGGTAGTTTATGTAACAATAGTAGGTATTAAAATAAATAGATCACATTACTTATTATTATGAAACAAAGATATTATGTTTATTTATTAATTGACATAGAAATCATACCCTTATAATTTATAATTTTTATAAATAATATTAATGCATTGAAAATCATACAAATTAAAAAACTAAATACCAGCATCAGTCAAAGTGTAGTTCAGTGTTCTGTAATTTCCAGTTTACCAAGAATGCTCAATTCATAATAAAAATTATTTAATATTTGAACTAAAGCAGAAATAATAATATGTATAATTAAAATAAAACACTGCTCTGGCGAATCTAATGATACCTCTGTATAATAATTTATTGCACTCATGTATGGACAACAGCAGATCAATGGTAACACTTGCAATACGATTTCAACTCTTACTCCGCAGATAATAAGAAAGGTCCAAAGTGTTACACTTGATCTGCTTTGATGGTACACATAGATACGTCCGAATAACTTTATATTTTTGCCATAGTATAATAAATCCAAAGCGGTGCTTAATTTTCATTATACAATTAACTCTTTATGCTAAAAAATATAATTTCAGAAATGATTTCCGAACATTCCTGGCATGGGCATGTTCAGAGGTCCCATAGGATACGGCACACTTGGCATGTTCTGGGGCGGCCCATAACTTGGATATGGTAAATATGGCTTAGCCAAACCATTGCCATGCATCTGACTTCCTGTCCTCAATAATTCACTCATTTTGTCTGCTTTGAATTTCCGTAGGTGCATCTTTTTGCGGGTTGGCTCAAAGTCTTCCAGAAATTTCTCTACATCTATCTTTCCTGAGAGAAAGTCCTGGGCAATAGTCTCTGACTGTTCCTCGGACTCAGCTGCAGCGGTTTGGAGAAGAGCTTGCGTTGTGTCAGGAGATATGCCAGCTGATTTTGTTTCTGGAATTGGGAAAAAATTACAAATAATATTAAATTACCATTATTACTATGATTATAAGTTATAGTATGGTGAAACATTATTCATATTGAAATGAATACAGTGTCATTGGTAAAAATACAATTATATAATGTTGTATAGAAAAGGTGGCTCTGTATTTTTTATGGCAAGTGTTTAAACTCATATATGTATGAATATTTTGTTACATACTTATTGATTTAATGTTCATAAATAAAATAGCTCACAATCTAGAGTAAAGTAGGTACCTATTTAAGTACAATTTGTGTGCTTACCATTCATAAAATACAGACTGCTGTTTACTTAAATTTTATGCATGGAAAGGTCTGATTTAAACTCACTATATTCATCCAGGAGTTCCTGAATACGACTGCAGAGTTGCTCCCCCTCTTCAGATTTCTCCTGCACCTGTGACTTCAGTCCGTCCAGCTCCGGCTCCTTACTTATGTTAAACTCGGCTAGGGACCTGTTACTGGCAATGATCATCTCCTTCTCTGTCTCCCAATCTTTTACCTGAAGGAGAATGTTTGTTTTAATTAAAAATGGTTATGCATTCATTATTCTATGAATTAAATGCAGAATGAACGCTTCTGTATACTTTTCTTGTACAGAATTCAGTGTTGTATCCATGTGCTGACCGCAGGAAGTAGACAAAGGTCCCTCTATTCAACCATGACTCATTGTTGCTCGCCCCTTGGTCCGTTTATTGTTTACACGTTTGAGAACTATAGAATACTTATGTCAATCTAATTCATTAATTATTCAGTCGAATAATTGCAAAGAGTAGTAATATACTCGTGAATTATTTAGAAGTTACCTGTTTTACATCCTTGAGAACTGTGTCGAACTTTGCATCATCATTTAACATCTCCTTCAGTTCGTCCGAGTTTAGGTGAGCTAACAAGCCCATAGTTGCTGGATAGTCAGGCTGTATCATCGTGATATTTTGAAAAAATCGATTAGAAATGCCGAAAACGAACTCCACTCGAAATTATGAAAATTGTTTTCCAAAATAGTCGTCTACTCGTCCGTCGCGGAATCAAAACGTCAACCACAGACATTCCGAAACCTATCTCAAAAATATTCATCAAATCTAAGTACAGTCAAAGTCATAGGTTTAGATCTGTAATAGAGTCTCAGAGAAATAAGGACATTATTACTCTGAGTTTATAGTAGAAAATAAATTTGTATTATATTCGCAATTAATAAAAGTGGCATACAATATAGTTTGTAAATTATTATTATGTTCGTAAAATAATTTTTAAATTGAGCGTTGGTGTTGAACGCACGTACGTTCGGATACATGCGTTGAAAACTCGAAAATGGAATTATTCGCAGTTATCTGGCAACACTTAAATGGATCATTCAAAAACGTATCTTCTCGTCAGGCGGCAGGCCACGAAATCGAAATATCTTTTAAATTAAAAAAGTACAAAATCGTGGACACACACAAGTTTTTAATTATTTGTGTATTGCTAAATTCTTCATAAAGCAGATTTCTCCAAAAATATCCGCCAACAAACAGATGAAACAATTAACTAGCAATCGTCCTGAACAAAAGTTCCCTACTATCTAGTCAGAAATGTTAAATGCTACCTCTCCATACGATTTAGAATTTTTGTATGATTTTTATTCTACAGTTCTGTCTGAAACTTTCTTATATTTTAGGAATTTCGCATTGTGTATTGGGCTATGGGTTGTGGGGTACCTGTTGGTGTGCTGTGTAGTGTATCGGAGGTACGCAAGGCGGCTTCCGACGCGGACGCGAGGCGCCCTCAGGGCGAAGAGGGTATTAGTTGTCGTGGCCCACCCGGATGACGAATGCATGTTCTTCGGGCCCACAATCTTCAGATTGTGCGAGCAAGGAGCCGATGTACATCTACTCTGTTTAACTAATGGTAAGCCACTATTTTGTTTGTTTGTATACACTTTATTGTACAAATTTTTACAGAAATAACACTGGACAAATTACAGACAGAGACTAAATCAGTACAAAGGCGGACTTATCCCGCTCTATTTTTGGTGTTGTTTTCACATCTCAGAGTGGCAAAGGCATTTACTACTCATAGATGTCTCTAAAGTCTATGTACAGCCTCTAACTTATCAATCCTAACAGTGGACTAAACCCAATTATTGAACACAAGGAACACTTGGTGTGTCAAATATAAACAATAATAAAATCCATGACATATCTTGAAAAAACCTTGCAAGATATTTTCATGTGAGGGGATTATCTTATGCCCTGAAATGGGATATCTCTTTCCTTTTGTAATGTAGATGCATACAGTTCTTGTTACAACATTTTGTAATCTATTCCCCAATTTCCAGGTAACTTTGAAGGCAAAGGCCAAATTCGAAGAACAGAACTATGGCAAGCCTGTCAAGAGCTTGGAGTACCGGACCAGAACATATGCCTCATAGTGGATACACGGCTCCGAGATGACCCAAAGTGTCATTGGCCGGTGCCCGTGGTCGCTAAGCTGTTACAGCACAATCTTGAGGCTCTAGACATAGATACACTAGTCACGTTCGATAGAGGAGGAGTGTCAAGCCATCCGAACCATTCGGCTGTTTTTTATGCTATAGCTTATATGTTTGTTGAAAAGATTATGCCTAAAAGTGAGTATAAATTCTGGTGATTCCCTTAGTGAGTACATTTATTTTGTTTATTGATGTTTATTCTGATTTGAATTATAATGGTGTGAAACTGTGAATACACAGGAAAACATGAATTCAGTCTTTGACAAGATTTTTTCTTGTGTTTGAAGGAAACAGGATAGAATACTAGGTATAAAATTTTGAATATTATCCTAAAGTGTTAATAATAGCTAGCCTTTACGAGCAGAGGCAGCCTGCTATAGAGCATGTGGTGTGTTTTGCTAAAACTGGATCCTGTTAGGATCGTGTAGGATTCTCAGAAATCACATTTTGGTTTTATGAATCATGTAACCAAATATCATGTTAAAAATGTTGTATAGGTAAATTGATAATAAACTGACAAAAAAATCTCTGTTTCAGGGTGCACAGTATATACTTTAGACTCTGTAAATATATTGAGAAAGTATTTGGGTTTCCTAGACCTTCCGCTAAGCTTTGTTTTGTCTTCCAAGAGGTAAGTAGTTTTGTTTATGTTTAACTAATCCTACAACGCCTTCTTACCTACGTGAGCATTTCAACTTCATCCGGCCCAGCAACATGCCCAGATCACACATAAGAACACTTCTTCAACTACCTTCATTTTCTCACAGAACAAAATTTTATAGTCGCTCTTTCTCAGTGCAAGCCATTAGATTATGGAACGCGCTCCCTCCTAGCATACGTGAAAGTCAGTCCATGTGTTCCTTCAAAAAATCAGTCAAAGAACATTACCTGTCTCTTGTAAATATGTCATAGTATTAGTGGTATGTATATTTTTACTTATGCAATTTATATTAAGTATTTTATTTTAAATATATTATATAATATGTAAGTATATATTTATATGTTTAAGTATTTATGTGTATAATTAATATTATTCGTATTTAGTTTAATATTGTATTATCCATTTATTTATTAACTATATTCGGATAGTTACACACTATGTCTACCTTTTATTTAAGTTATCACTTCATGGGGTTTGCTGGAAGAAATCTCTCATAGAGATAAGTTACGCCCTTTGTGCATGTCTTTTCTTTTTATTTTGTTACATTAATGTATCAGTGTGTACAATAAAGAGTTATTATTATTATTAAGTAGTAATATATTGGTTTCTGCATTCCTTGCTAGCAACACTTCAATCTACCTATCTATCTAGATAATCTAGATATAGATAAGATAATACACTTTATTGCACCATAATACAGTATTAATTACATTAATGAGAAGCATGTACAGTTGACAGCAGATCAATGGTAACACTTTTTACTTTTGACAGTTCTTATTATTTGCGTCGTAAGACTTGAAATCGTACTGCAAGTGTTACCATTGATCTGCTGTCGACTGTACAATTTTGGTGGTGTTATAGCTAAAATATAGATAGCGGTTACACCAAGAAGTATTTTTTTTTAATCTAGGGTTTTTTTTCCGAGGCTTTTGTCATGTTAATAATAATACTAATACACAACTTTTGTCTAGTCTTTTGATGCTGGAAAAACCATTTTAAATACTACTATAAATCCAGTAGTATACATTTGCTCCTCTCACTCATTCACGGACAGATCTATACAAAATAGCATTTGACAAGTATCGAAAATGCAATGACTTTCATTACCATTGCGTTACCATTAAATAAACATAAAATTGATGACCAACTCTAACATTAAGGACTATTTGTTACAGATACTTCCTCCGCTGGACGGAAAGTCGTCGCGTAGTGCGGGCGATGAAACGCCACCGCTCGCAAATGGTGTGGTTCCGACACCTCTATGTGCTATTCTCCCGGTACATGGTCATAAACACATACAGGCGGATCAGTCTGGCCGATATCGAACTAGAACTGGAGGTCGATGATTGAAGAGTTGATTCCAGCCCAGAATATTCCAGGGTAGATTGATGGTCCAGAGCCTTTTTGTTTCGCGAAGCTTTTAGAATGTCTATGCAATGCAGATGTGATACTTCTCTTTGTCAAATGATCATTTCTAAGTCTCAGGTCACTAAGAAAGCAGGATGGCATTTTTTGAAATCTTTTTTTAACAGTAAAACACCAAAACGAAATTGTGGTCATACGGTACAACATTTAAAAATAATAATAATAGTCAAAGCTAATCTAAAAGATTGTACTTATGTATCTAATGTACCGGTTCTTACGCAGGTTGCATACAAACTCGTACATATAAAAATTCTCTCACTGCTTGTGGTCTACTTTTGTGTGTCCTGAGATTTAGGTACATTTCAAAATAAGAAAGACAGTGAATGTGTGGTTTTAAATTCATTGATAACATTGTTTCTAGAGTTTTGCTAACCTCTGTGTACAGTTAATAATGGCACAGAGTTTAGGAGCACCCCACTGCAATATCCCAGTATCTTCAATGGGTTTCGGATTCGATTAAGAACCTAGTTGAGTTGATGCCAGTTAAAGAGGCATTTCTATACTTTATCTAGTCTGAAATGATCAAAAATATGTTAATTAAGACTTTGTTCCCTCTTGATCCATATTGAAATATTTTGAGTCATAATTAGGGAAATGTTCAACCGTATAAGGTCAAAAGCAGTTATTACCTGTTACATTAAATGTAAGCTGAACTTAACTGTTCAAATTGAGACTGGAAGTTTGTCATCCACTAATTCACACTGGGCCCCCATGGTGGATCGTGACTCAATCTCCCTCGATGTAAGGGAAAGCCTGTTCCCAAAAAGTAGAAAGAAAGGTAGCCCCAATTCCGGTAAGATATTTTGGATCGAACGCAGTCGAACCGTTGTGTAACCAGTATAAGCTGGCCCGGCAAGTATGACGAAGTTAACCAAGGCCGGGCCAGTTTATACAAGTAACGAGTACGATTAGCTATTGATAATTTTTTGATGCAGTTAGGTACAGTCAAGCGTTTTATTTTGCCATTAAAGACTTTCCAGTCTTCATGATTGTACAATTAGTATCTTTGTTATGAACTCGTATCAGTATTTGTATTATTACTTAACTGTTGTTATTGTTAGGATACTTTTGATCTTTAATTGTTGTGATTGGTAACTTGTAAATGTTCAAAACTGCGTGTTTATTGATTGTTTGTACCTATTGAAAAAATGGTGTTCTTATCTAAAAGATAGTATTAGTAGTTAAGTCAAGAGTTGTTCAATGTCGATAAGGACCACTCTACACAGCCCAATAAACTATTTAGTTGGGTTGGCGTCGGCCAATCAGCGATCAGTATTCGATGAGTTAAATAAATGTAGTTGGTATCGTCTCCTCATTCCACAAACTAAACAGTTTAGTTCATCTAATTTTGTCCTGTGACTTTCTACGCAATTATGTCAATGATTGCAACTGGCGACCTGTAATTTACAATGAAATATGTACCTTAAACATTAGGACTAAGTGCTGTTTTTGTCTTGTTTTTATTACAAACTGCCGCCTATTGCCGCAACTGAACCGACGCTTACTATTCAAGCTATTTTTTTTATACATCTAAGTATATTGTTTTATGAAAACAACTGAGATTCCAGTTCTAAAGCTTGTTATTTGATCGTAATTGTTACCTATTGTTCTTTATCAAATAAACGACCAACTTGGTAATGTTTTAAACTGTTTTTAATTTTCAACGTCTACAATCCCATACTTAGTTTTATAGTATTCCATACAGTACCATAGTATTGCAGCTATCCAAAGGTTCTATTTTGAATAATAACCCGCGAAAAACGATTATTTCTCCTTCATTCATTCATGTATGTATAGCTAACAGCAAATCAAGTGCTACACTTTGGACCGTTCTTATTATCTGCGTCATAAGAGTTGAATTCGTACTGCAAGTGATACCATTGATCTGCTGTCCGTACAATATTATTGACCGTTCATAAAGCAACGCCACTGAACTTGAACACCCTTGCAAATAGTCACATACAGCCTGTATAACTATAGAACAAAACTAACTACAAACGAAACAATTCATAACAGGTTAAATTACTTTATTTCTGTTGGCCTCAAATATTCAATAATACATTTTACAACAAATGTTATTTTTATTTATTAACGCTATTACTTACATTTCAATGAGAGAACCTTCAAAATTTAGCTAAACATTTAAAAATTGACATTTTAGCGTTATAGTATTCTGGAAAGAAACTGCTGTCACACTAAACATCATCCTTTTCGAGCAGTTTTCTTGACACTATTTCAAAATGGAATCTAAAATCTAGTGTAACACCAGCCTTAAGCATAATAACTTCATATTATGTGCTACTGATAAAGTCTAGAATACTGATAAATCTGGTTGGACTAAATCGATTTGATTGAATATAAACTGAATATTTATGAAAACATGCATTACTCGAATATTACATGCATTATTTTATTACTCCTTAAATCTAGGGACATATCCATACTTGAATATTTCCATTACTTAGTTTCCAATAAAGACGAGAGTCGAAAAATAAAAAAAAGATTTTTTCATTTATGTACTTCATATTTATTTGGTAACTGCAACAAATAAGCTTTTAACAATATCAAAGCAAAATAAGCTTCAATTTATTACTATGTTAGTAATAAACGCACCGATAGAACGGGAGCTAGACTAATGACATCTACTTTACAAAAGGTTGGAATGAATTGGTGTATGTCGATAATTTCATTTTGAAAAAAGAACAAGATTCGTAAAGCAATGTTTTTTACTGATTTTTTCCTCAACTACTCCAACTAAGCCAGCTTGTATAAGGAAAGACCTGCCCACCACAATACTTCAGGACTGGGAATTAAACCTGCGATATTTGCGCCGCAGTCTCACAGGCTACGGCGGTTATAATACAATTCTATTTGTCGTATAATACTGCAATGTTTTATATGTACTCTGGCATATTTTTCGAATCACGAACCATATCGACTTAACACCAATTCATGCGCACCTCGGTTTAGCTCCCGTTCTATGATTTTTTGGTTTCATTATAGGACAAACTAGTGACGTTAAAATAGAGTTAAAATTCGACCTAAATTGTTGGTCCAAGACGAGTTCTACAAAGTATTGTCATGGGTGAACTGGGAAGATTTATAATTTCGTTTCATATTCACAAATCTAATCGCTAATAAACACTTATTTATTCAGAAGTTTAAGTACTTTCTATGTACCAAAAATGATAAAAAAATTACAAAAAACAATGTTGTATTGAAACACAAGCTCTATGCGATGCTAAAAGCGGGTTGCCAACAATTTTCTACCTTCTAATAATAAAAGACTACTCTCAAATATATATATCACGCTGTATTTGATGTAAAACTTATTACAACAAGTAAAAAACTTAAAAATAAAGTGCAATAATTAAGAAGCATAAAATTATTCTCTTCAGAGCCCCCCTAGACTGAAATATCTCGGAATTTTGTACAGAATTAGTATTTCATAATTTTGACTTCGAGAGCTCTGAACAGTTGAAAGAAAAATTATAAATACACGGCTACAGAAGATAAAAGAAAGGAACATTAACACAATTGACTTTATTGAAATAAATTTAACCATAACATTTTACTGATCATAAGACAAGGTTAGGCAGAAGTGATGTGATTGAAGTCTATCTTATCCCATCCAATATGTGCCGAAGGCCCGCCATAAACGACGACACAAACGTGTCTACTGGAGACACGTTTGCATTATGTCATTAAAGACTACTTTAGCAAAGACTGCTGCTACGATATAACTGGGTAGGATCGATGAATAGCCGGACCCATCTTATGAATAGATTTTATTCTTAGTTATACCTAATTTTAATTATATTCGTCAATTTGTTGTCTTGGAAAATTAGGGCCTAATTAATTTGACCATTAGTGCTAGATGTAGAGGATTGGACGGGTCGAACCTCCAATGTACGATTATTATTAATTAAATGTTGAAAAATCTGAGCACAGATAACTTCCATAGTCGCATTTCTTCTGACTAACCTTGAACTGCATAACGAATTTGAAATAACACAGAGAGCTATCTATAAAATAATGGTACAAATTAAGTAGCAAATCAAACGTAAAATGTTCATAAATTGTTACCGTGGTAATCGATAGAATCTGGAATGTCACACAAATATTAAAATACTGATTTGTTATACAACAAAACTTATTATAATAATAAAAATATACATGCAATCACTATAACCACGGGTGTTGCAATTTGAACCCGAATTAGGAATATAAATTAGGTCTAAAACACCACCGGTAAAACTATTAAAAAAATACTACCAGTTGCATAAAGCGACTTTAAGTTCAAGTTGAAACTGCAGCTAATGGAGACTTAACTCTAAAGACGCATTGTGCAACTGATAATTAGCGCCCGAACACTCTTTAGTTAGTTCACCAAACATTCACCTTGCAACACCCCAATTTTATAAACCAAACTACAATTTCACCATTCGCGGTTTCCCCAGAAATATATTGCACCAATATATTTTTCCTCTGGTAACATTCGTGCAACTAATTAACTGTCACTATTGCGCAAAAATACTTATAAGTGTACATAATATATTTATTTTATTTATTTTTATAATAACAACAGCCAAAGTTGCTCGGCCTAAATATACAAAGGCTTGATGACGTTAGTAAGACGACATCATGTTACCTGGGTTCCGAGAGAAGTAACATACTTTTGCTATATACAGAATCTAAATTTTTTGGGTCTCTATAATAATACCGACGATTACTTTACTATAGTCTAGATTTTGATAAATGAGGTACTAAGTTAAAACAAGTTTCGGCTTTCCAAGATAACTAACATTTTTCTCCTCTCGAAACGCAATTTAGACCAAGCATTTACCTAAACAGGATATTTGTATAGAACAGTGAATTATTCAAAAACTTGGGCCTAGAAACGGCTTCTAGTAATGATTACCGTCAATTCTCGTTGCTAGTGGGTTGTCCGAAACAGTTTACTCGAAGTTTGTTTATTAATTAATTAGATAACGACAAAACTACCTGTTAACCACTGACTACATCCACTTATTAGTTATTTATTTAAATAGTATCTATACCACATCTCAAGTACATTATTTCGCTAAGTTTTTGCCCTCGCCTCCAATGAGATCACATATTTTCCATTTTAGGCTTTAGTTAAGTTTAGTTAATATAATAATTTCAATATACCAAATAATTTTGCCCCCTTTTGAAAAAACTACAGAATCAAGTTCAATTATCAACCAATCACATTGTAGTTATAACTAATTCAGTTATTTCTAATGTCAGTTATCTTTTTAAGAACTACTGTTTCCATCCCATTTCTACTTACCAAATATCAAATGGTTGGAATGGAACAGGGATAGAAGTGTTGCCAACATTATAAATTGATAATGTGTACGCTTATCCAGTTTGGACGGTGCAAGCGTTATACAAGATCGTTGATCTGTTCAACATTTACTAATATTTTTACTTAGTGAGAAAAATACACGGCCAAAGATCCTGTAATCACGCCAGCATTAAAAAAGACTGCCAGCAGTATTTCTTTTAATATTGTAATCTCTTTTGAGGCTTGGGCATTATGAGCGTGGAAACATACGCCGAGCGCAGAATAGAGATATTGCTTTGCTATTAAAATGACATTGTTATGTACTATCGGAATTCTCGTAATGATTTTCCGCAAGAGCATAGAACTAGTCCATTTTGTCATATATTTGTATAAATAAAATTTTGATTTGTAAAATAATTTGATTTATTAATAACGATAGCATCTACGCTCGACGATAGTCACGCATATAGGCACGTTTACATTGGGATTGATTAACCTATTTATTAGTAATATCTTGGGCTCTCAACTAACCCACCGAATAGTTCATAAGTCACTGAATTAATTTATGATTCTTTACAGATCACCATCGTTGTACTTACATGTACAATAAAGTGTCAGAGCATGACTTTTTTAATAATTTGAAATTCTGCAACTTCTTTAAAAAATATCTTGCAGGAACGACTTGCGTAAGTTCCACTTGCGCCAAAGCTCAAGTTAAATATGCTTGAACTGTGATAGTTAACTCGGTTCAAATATAGTTAACCCTGATTAACCTTTGGACACGGATTAAGTACTTAACCCGGTTCTATCTTCTTAGCGCAAATGGCCCTTACGATATAAACTTTTATGTTACGATAATTATGTAACAATCTATGCCGTATTGTCATCGCCGAGAACCCTAAAACGCACATAAATTGAGCTTTTAAATAAACCGCTTTCACTCGCAATCCCAATGTAAACGCGTCCGCCGCAACGAACCACCGCTCGGCCGTATTACCGCCCGGTCGTATGACCGCCCGGCCGTATGACCGCCCGGCCGCATGACCGCTCGGCCGTATGACCGCCCGGCCGCATGACGTACGCTTACTCGTTCTCCGCGCGCATGCCGCGGACCTCACCCTCGCGACGCAGCTTCTCTAGCTCCTCTTTGGTGCGGTCTTCGATCGCGCGGATGTCCGCCATCGTCATGCCATACCAGTCGTCCATAGAGCAGAACACTTGCCTGGTAACCAGAGACAATAATTCAATTAGACCCGCTTGCAATAAAAGATAACGTTAGAATGTAACGTTAACGACTTTAAGCGGTGAAAATGTATGGTGTTTTCACGGGTTAAGTCGCTAAGTATAGGGCTCTCTTTTATTGCAAGTAGGGGTTAGCTATTGGGAGGAGACTGCAGTTTTCTTATCTCTAAAATCGATACGTCCTCGTCTAAATATTTGAGAACTGTTAAGTAATAAAATTATTGAAATGTGGTTTTGAAATATATTCCATGAAAGCATAAGTTTACTTGGCAGTAATTAGAGCCAAACTTGTTAGGACAGTACATTCTTAGGGAAGTGAAGCTGGCACACTGCCTAACTTACCTATGGAATATGGTGAACAACCGCCGTTCCGATTTCTGGATGACATTTTCTACTTTGCTCTGAAAATAAAGAAAGTCGAATTTCGTGTAAAATAAACAAACTTAAATTATGCTGTTTGTATACTGTTTGGCGTTCACAACCAACCACTATTTTGACGCTTCATGTGTGATTGCAGTTTCACTGCTGCGTTGGCAATGGTCTGATTGGTCGAAAGCTAAATATGTAGCGATAAATTGTTCAAAAGGAAGGATTTTCCGAAAAACTAAGCAAATAAGTTGAGTACGATCTAATATAGAAACAAGTAGATATACATACAATACATTAGGCCCGGTTTCCACCAAAGCGGAGAGGAGACGAGAGGATATGTTTTTTGAATAACCAATCAGAGTTCGTTCCTTCTCCGAAGCGGAGATATGTGGAAATAACGAAAGCCTACAGATTGAGATATTCTCAAAAAGTCCTTCATATATTTTTAAATTTCTACAACAATTAAATAGTGCGTACTCGAAACTATATCTGTCAAGTAGTTCTTAACAAAATCACAATTTTAATGAGGCTCCCGGTATACTTTTCGATTTACGAGCATACCTGTAGTCCGAACCACTTGAACTCCGCCGTGACTAGTTTGTAGCACGTCATGACCGGCTTGATGCTCGTCTTCCATGTGGGTCCGACCAGCGGGCCGCGGCCGGTCTTCACAGACTTGAACTTCGTGGGGTCCGTCTCGGGCTTGTAGTCGGACGGGGGCAGTGGGTCGTTGGCGATGTCGATGTGGACAACTTCACGCTGCTTTACCTTCTCTGGGGATAGCTCGTGTACCTGGAATAGATGTTGGATTTTGAGGAAATAGCTTGTAGGGATTCTTTCGATATACCTCTTAGAAGTCTAGATCGAATATTGGTGGAAAGTTCGGTAAAGGTAGACCGATAAGGAAATAAAACTTAATTAAAACAATGGCCAGAAGCCGACGACGAGCGTACATGAAGAGATTATTACATGAGGATGAAGCTAATTTATTTTCAAGTGATTTTCTGTGTAAAATATCTGAGCAGGGCTCGGAGTTTCGGAGTAAATAAAATGTAATCAAATAAAAGTTAGGAATATACCCCTATAAAAACAGATATATGAACTCATGCCTGACGATGAACTTCCTTCATCTGCGACCCTGGTACATTTATTTTACTTCCACATTCATAAATATCACACACTCTTGGCATTTTGTGGTAAACGGCATTTTATTAAAGATCGCGAATTTAGTTGACAGACTAATAATTATGACTTCATCAGTCTACCTCTACCAATTCCATTGATATTCGCACCTGTCATATTTCTATTCAGACTATTCATTCATTAATTTTAAACTAATTAGAGCGAAATGCTCAAATAACGTACTCTTTTCAATCGTCCTCACCTCACTACTACGTTTCCTGATAATTTCATTCTTCAGAGTTCTCACAGGTACTCGCACATTGTTTATAGTATGACCGTCTAAATCAGTCTTCGCCTGCGCGGTACAAGAAGACTGATTTAGACGGTCATACTATAGTTACTATGTCCGGAAAACGTATGGAAATACTACGGGTCTTAGGAACGATACTGTAATTAGACAGCAATTACTGCCAATGACAGCAGTAAACAGTCAATGACACAATAGCGATGTCGCAACTAACTCTGATACTGAGGCGAGTACACGAAGGTAGGTCTCTAATAAGCGGTCTCCACACTGTCGTGAAGTTGACCGAAGCGAAGTTGAGAATGTAGAGAGCTACCTCGTGCAATTTGGCGACTTCCATTTGTTCAAATGTCCCTAAGTTCGGGCACGATGCGCCTGTCTCACTCTCACTACACCGAATTCGAGCTCGCGTTGGACCAGTGTGGTGACGCAAGTTCGTTTCGGTCAACTTTTCAAAGTACTTCGCGATTAACTTCGACCGATAATGTGTAATGAGCTAAAGCTCATACTTGCTAACATGTCTCTTGCCTCAAAAATATTATCGTAACGCACTTTGATACAAAGGTTTCAATGGGATAAAGGTTCAGAGTCCGCCTGGGTATGTACCTCCCCCTTATTTACCGTCAAATAGCATTGACATATTTCATCTTGAAGAGTAACTTGAAGGGAATTGAGGACATACGAAGTGTTACAACGACACTCGCTTCACTACTGACTCATGTTTGCATGACGAAATCAAGCTAAACAGAGTTTTATTATTAGAAATATCCTTAAACCATGACTTAAATCACCGCGTATCTTTAAAACCGAGTATATTAATGCAACCCATAGAGTTTGTTTGCATTACGTACTCAAATAAGTTGGTACTTGAAAAAATATGTCAGGATTACATAAAGATTACACCATTTTCAACATTTGATTAGGTTTAAAGCGTACCGTTATCTACAGATCAGGAACGGCTGTAATCGTGCGAGCAACTGGCCCTGATAATGATACTGGGCATTACTGCTATCAGTGACCTAAGCAAGCACCTAGTTTTGTACTTTAATCGTTACTAAACACAAACAGTAATTTATAGAGGGGGAGGAATTGACATGAAAATACCTATGATGAATTATGAAAAGCGGACGGTGATATGCCGTTTTGCTGCTATGAATGCGACCAATTGGCATGATTGGAAGACCAATAGGGGTAGGCAGAGACAACGACATTCCATCTGTCCATCGCGCCGTCTTCGGCGCGGGCGTAAGTATCGAGTAAGATAAAAGAGTGACTATGGCTCTTTTATAAAAGCACTTGCCACGGCACGGCATATGGACTAGCGAGGTTCCGTGTTCGATTATAATGCTCCGCTCACATTTGTTATACAAAACTCTTTGATATATAGATACAAAAAATACAATCGTAAGACTTACATTGTATTGATCTCCGCCATCTGGTAAATGCAGGGACTCTATGCAAATGACGAAGTTGTCTTTCATGTAGCCAGGGTTCTGGAAAAAAACATTTTTTTTTTAAATCGTATGAAATCTCAACTACATGACAATGAAGACGGCTACAAGCCTTCCAACACCAGAAAGTCTGCAAAAGTAGAGCTGCCATCCCTGCTGACGCTGTACTAACAGTACGAGGGAAATACACAAAACTTCCACATTTGAAGAGTATATTTCGCCACGTCGTGTTTTTTTTTTAATTTTAAGGCAACTCTGGCAGTTCTAAAAGTAGTGCCATATTAGGTGGCAGCATTTTCAGATCTGTCAGATTTCGGTTTGTTTTTAAAAACGAACGCCACCAATTAATACCAATCAACCTCTCCAATCTAAAATCTATTTAATGACGGTCTAAACCCGTGTTTGACCTGATATTAAGTGACGATGAGGCCGATGATGTATCAGCATGGCCTAGTAAATGCCTTTCACTCTTGCCTTGAAGACAGTAGGTATATTTAGTAGTCTATCGTAACATAGCAGTACTAAAAGCCAGATACAATAATTATTATCGAGTGGCTAATATAGTCAATCTTGTTGGAAAATAGCTTCGCGTAATGCTGACAATTAGTGACACCGTCCCTGTAATAAACCCGAGGGCAGATGAGCCAAGTCCTCAACCCTAATAAAGCAGTCGCGATCGTCGAAATCGGCTGGGACGTCATCATCACATAGTACCCCTACTCACCGTGAGAACCGTTCGACAGTACGGGTACGCGTTCCACGCCTCCTCGTGCACCTCCAGCGACCCCTTGGGCGCCAGCAGCCGGATGAACGCGGGCACCTTGGACGCCAGGTGGTAGATCTTGTATGTGTACTGGCCAGATGAGTATTTACCACCTGGTAGGAAAGTTGCGTATACATATAAACATCGATATGATTTTTAAAAATTGGTAAATTTTTATCGCAAACTTTTAGAATGGGGAACTCAGCGCCTTTGTCTACCAGGTTGAACTTATTTATGTATATTAGTAAAATGTTACAATAATAAAAATTGCGAATGCCGGCAATGTCAGCTCTGTGATCAAGATTTGTTAATGTCAGGATTTGTTTTACTATCCTTCCCACCAGTGACAGGACAGTGTGAAGGTTTGTCAGTCGTGGAATCTAACGACACCTCCAAATCCAGCCGTTAAGGCTACAGGAGGCCACAAATGATACATACCCTGGAAAAACTTATTACGGCAGTCGGCTAATTAACAATAATTCGAGTTATGTATGTATGTCGCTTCGTTTGTGGCCTAAACGACATGAAGTCGTGTTTTTTTTGGTTTTTTTTAAATATTTACGTTTCACATCTGTTGTCGCCTTACGTTACAAATTCAGACAATATACTGTGAGTGGTAAAAGTTCGTTATTCTGCAAGAAACAATTGACAAAGTTTGCTAATTATGTTATGCCTGACTATTAGCTACGGTTTTCTATACAAAACAATACTTATTTCATACTTGAATTTGCAACAATTTCATACACTATACTCTTATCAGTGCATATTGAAATTGCTAATACTGAATTTCATTGACTGGTAAACCTAAACCCACTTTTGACCTAAATCTCATAAAAAAGATTAGGTAATCAATTTCAATAATCATAGATATATTCGTACAAACTAAAGCCCATTTTAAACGGTATAGCATATAATAGCTACATTATAATCGCGAATAAGAATAATTATATCTATCTACCTACTCCTGGGACTAAACAACTCTACGTGGTCTGATTGAATGCTATTGATACTCGAAATACGTAGTTATGCTGTATATGGATTGGCCTTTATTACTTAGTCGATATCTAGTACGTAAGTACAGTCGACAGCACATGAATATACATAAAATCACTGTAATCTAGTTCCGCATAGCGACTATGCGGCGGCGTGATTGATAAGTTATTTGTTCACTGTACATTTTATCATCGATATTCGCAGCACATCAAGCATAAAACACGGCCATGCTATGCGACAAATTGTACATGTTGACGTGTTATCCACTGTACACCCTTATTTGTGCAAAACGTCCTAGATCCGAATAACAATTCGTCGAAAAGCATTTTCCGTAAATCGAACCCAAAACTCTCTGTACAGTCGAAAGTATTTGTAACGTAATTGATTTTATGGTCATTTTACGATACTTCGCAATGCCTATTTTTGCCAGTAATTTCGCTGAATTTCCTATGGTATGTGATATGACATTAAGGATGAGTTTTTTCTACACTGTAAAATACTCCGAATCCCGAAAATTAGAGCTACATCATGACGAAGTCGCTACCGATCGAATTTACTATAGCAACCCATGGTAATGGCAGGCAGGTAAAACTTTACAGTGTAATGGCGCAACAGCGGAGTGTTATCTCCGCTCTCGGCAAAGAAGAGAGACTCGCAACTCGCTGCGGGCTATTTTTAGAACAATAGCCATGCGAACTAGATAGGCACGTAATTAGAAACTCCTCAGAGGAAGCCGGAAACAAAGGCGTCTAAGTCCGTCTAACTTGTATCACATCAAGGTCTATTTACAACGTGTACCTAACGGTTGGTAAGCCGAAAGGGCGCTAAGTATCGAAAGCTGATTAATTAAATTCAAATTCAACAGTTGTAAGACCGAACTCAAAGCCAGCTCATAATCAAAACTGTCTATCACTATCGGCCTAAGTTAATTCACCAAAAAAAATTACGCAAACAACAGTCCGGTTTCATATTTTCAGCTATGTAAACCATCAGACTTTAACTCGAAACTTGAGACTGCGAAGCTGACCGAAAAGCAATAACATTTTTCAGAGTCGTGCAAAGAAAAACGTGCACATTTTGTTTGTCACTTTATACTGAATTTCACTGCCATTAGAACTATTTTGATGGTAAGTATCTAAAATAAACCTCTAAAGTAATCTTAAATAAACTTGAATTAAGGCTTATGCAAGTGCAAGTACGAGGTCTATTTTTAAGTGGTACTCAGGAAAAACTAATTTGGAACCACTGGAATTGATCGATTTGTATGATATATTAATTTATTTCTATTTTATCTGTGCTACCTGTCACGCATTAAGGGTAGAACTTGGCACAGAGTGGATAATATTAGAATCCTAAAATCAAGGGATAAATGCTGTGAGTCCATACGTATAAAGTAAGTTAAATTGCAAATAAGTAACTCGAGATTGGCTGAAAGTCTTATACAATTCGTTTGCGAACTAGGCTAGCGAGAGTCGACTCGAGTCTATTGCGAGGGTCAAGTGCACGTGTGACGTGCTGACGTAACGCGTGACGTCATTTCTCTGTGAACCAATAATGTCATTCCTATGAATCGCTTTTGTTGAGGTTGATAATTTATATTTACATGAATCTTTACTGCTTTAACAAGGTAATAATTACAAAAATAAATCAAAAAGCCCGTATTTTGGTTCAGGCTACCGAGAATAGAAATAAAAATGTATGGGATTGACATATTTTTCTTTTTGCAGATCTTGGTACCTAATGTTGTGTTTTTAATTTGCAATAACGAATATGAATGTTTCAACGTAACTACCAGATCATTAGCAAGTCCTCTTTATTTTCATAAAATGATTACGAATTTTAGACTAATCATACTCACTTCATATTTGAATCATATGTCGTGATATTTCGGGAAATGAATTGTCATCAGAATCAAAAGAGGAATTGCGCTATAACGCCTTTTTAGGCCTTCTGATGTTACTATAATATGTTTCATGACGTCACCTGCTTCTCCATCAGCCTTAAGATGATTTAAGTATGGCGAATAGTTTGATGATTTATTCTTTAAACAACAATTCTTCGAACGACAAACCGGCCTACCTTTGCACTTTGCAAAATGTGTTAACGTTAACGTTACCTACATACTTGTCGGTACCACGCCTAACCAAATATTACTACATCTGTGTAAATGGCATCGTGACGTCAACATTTGAAACAGAAGCATTCGAAATTGATTTATTGTAATATGACTTGTGGCGTTTTAAAGCGAGTCATGGTATGGTTAAAAAAGTTTTGATTGCCTGATGTAAGTACTCAGTCAAACAGATAGAAGTTTTTTTGCTGATGGAGGAATCAATAACTAAATAAAGTAGAGTGTTACTTATACATATTTTTACAACTCCGATTGTAAAAATACCAATAAAAATGAATCGACAATGAAAAATTAAATGTAGTCGAATTTTAACAGATTTTACATCAGATACTTAAATTCAACTTTCATCGTATTTCTGTCGAACATAGATCACAAGAAACTAGAATTTAAAAAATATCCACAATCAAATAAACATCATAAAGTGATTAAAAAGTTAATAACATATAAATACCCACTATAAACTAATTATCCACGCTAAAAGCAATAACTACTGAAATAGTAACAATATCTACCCCCATGGTCATCTTGAGCGCAAGAGGGGCAAACAGAGCACTCAGGCTCTTCGGTACTCTCTTTGGACAGAGCACTGCTCGGAGCTAGAAACCAAATCCACTTATTACGAACTCAAACTACATGGTTCGATTTTCTGAAGTGATGAGGTATATGCGTACTATGAGACGAGTAAATCTAAAGAGATGGCGATTAGGTTCGCCACCCATCACGTCATGGCTAACGTAGTGGCGAAAAGCGGGCGGCGATAAGCCGTTTAGCTCCAATGAATGTAAATAGAGGGATGCAGGATAAAATTAGTTTGGTGGAGTGTCAGGATCGCGACAGATGGTATTCCGTCGTCTATGCCTATCAATATGGGAGATGGATGGGCGTGAGTTTATGTATCTACGAGATGGTGAATTTTGATCTGCTGCCATCCTCGCAATCACATTCGCTTCTTCCACGATCAATCTCTTTATGCACCACGAACGGTTTCGCCAAGTGCCTACATTCCTTGCGATAGATATCTAAGTGATTAGCATGAAATAAACTCAATGGTCACTCACCAAGCAGTGGGAAGTCTTTGAAAGGTTCATTCTTTAGGACCTCTATGCCCTCTCCGCCGCCGGTTTCATTTTTGGATACCTCCGCTACACAGAACAGCTGGGCGACTTGATACTGTCAACAAAACGAGTTATGTGTAAAAAAACTTGATATTCATCATTTAAAATAAACTTGATCCGCCCGTCGAATTTGCCAACCACGAGCAGTTGCTCTAGATTTTCTGTGTCTCTTCGAAAATATGGCCAAATAGTTCAGGATTATAACAACCTTATTCAAGGTGGATTTAGTTTAGTTTGTAATGGAACTTGATATTCTCTCATAGTAACAGGTAGCATTATTATTTATTTATGTATATTATACTTCCGGAATCCTAACTCCTGTCTATAAGCTATAGTTTGCAATACTGTCAATCGGCTAAGAGTTGTTGAGTAGAAAATATCTAACCAAATTAAGTAATATAGGTATTTTAAGGTGCGATTAGTAAAATCCTACATCTAAACTAAATGCAACTCACAACTGTCACTGTTACTGATATGCTTACATCGCGTAAGAGTCGGAACGCGTCCCTTAGCAACCATTAAAAAAATAGCGCCTCATACTTTGGAGTCAATGAAAAAACCTGATTTACGATTAATTATGTACGATCGACAACACAACTACAAAATCAATGCAATCTAATCATATTGCCACCACTCGAAGCGGAATGTAACAAATGGTACATTCAATGTGCTATCGGCTGTACATAGCGCCTTCCGCAGAGGAAACTAACTAAAATAAACAATAAAAACATAATACCCTACGTCACACAGATACGTAGATGAGAAAAAAAGATAACTGGCAACGTGTTCACAAGGTCGCTATGTTTTCAAAGTTAATTGACGAAACAAACTGAATCAGCATTGAATGAAAACTAAGGTATGTACTATCGACAGTATATTGAATGAACCTTACACGATAAGAATACGGTCTAGATTGCAATAGTTTTGAGCAGATTGATGTGCTGTCAATTGAACATGAGTTATGCCATGCCATAAAGTGCCATGTAGTATGATTCTAAGTTTATACTCTCGACAGCACAGGTAATACTTGAAGTACGAACTCGTATGACGCTGATAATAAAAAGGATCTAAATTCTAAAGTGATAAACTTGGCGCGCTTTCAAATGCACATAGTTACGTCAAATTTTAATTATGAATGAAAATGCAGAATAAGGGAGTACCGAACGCATGGGAACTGTCCAAGGTAATTTTTTTTATTAAAGAGGTCTGTTCGAATCCAGTACATGCTACGTAGACTACCATATTCCGTTTCCATCACTGGTAAAACTTAGCATAATATAAACTGTAACAAATCGCCAGACTTCGGTATAATAAAAAGCATTTAAAAGTCCTTGATCGAGTTCGCGCTGTGTGTGTATGTGAATTGCAATCGACCCATTTACGAGAAAAGTACATACTAGTACTACAGATGTTGCATTTTATATAACGTATCGAAATGTAATCATGACAGTGTTCTAATAATATAATAATTTTTTTAATCTTTGAGACCAATAATCAATTTATGATGCAGCACAATCAAATGTATCGTTTTTGTATGAGATATAAAATACTTAGATACACTTATACATAATGACTGTTATCAACATGGCAAGGAAATATTAATCTTTTATATATGATTTTTTTACCTCATATACCTTTGTTTATAGTGAACTAGTCTGTATGTATGTAAATTTTTCTTATTAGGTACTTTAATATGATTTTGTAATATTTTATTTATTTATATTTATAAAATATTGCAAAATCATATTAAAGTACCTAATCAAGATATAAAACTAAAGAAAAATTTACTTTATTTATTTTATTTAGCTTAAATTATAAAAATAATTATTAATTATTTTTATAATTTAAGCTAATTAAATGTAATGGGACAGAATTATAAATAGGATAAGTACTTAAGTAATAATAGGAAAAGATTTAAATAAAACCTTGGCTCTAATCACAACACATTAAACTACAAGTTCAAAGAAGTATAATGAAATAACTTTAAATACCCATTGAAGAGTAATACATTTTGCAATACGGTAATGTCAAATATACACTTCAGGTATAACTTACTACCAATTTAGAGTACTTACAGATAGACTTGCTACCTAAATGCTCTTTTCGTACGTATTTGTGTACGTAGTACACATAGTAACCACATTTTTGTGCTAGCAATGAGTATGTCTATCTATTTGTCCCTTAAATTAGGGAATTATATATTATTATAAGTAATTTCAATGACAGAAGTAAATTAACGAATGTCTATTGTATGACCTAGTGCAATTGGCATAAGTCATAATGAAATAGATACCTATGTTATTTTCCATTAAAGGCAAGCAAGACCCTTATGTGAGTCATAAGCAAGCTAGTTTAGCTGCCCATAATTTTAGCAAGATAAGAAATATCTATAGACTGATAACAGGTAGTGAGCCAACAATAAAGATATATTAGCACTGCCCTGCTAATAAAAATAAATATACGATGTAATTATTTTATACAAGGCATGCTTATAAGGCAATTTGCAGGCCTTATGTAATTTTTAAATGGATAAATAGAAATATTAAAATAAGAGTAACCTGAGTAGTCAAATACCTTATTGAAAATTGTTATACCAAAATATATCAATTAATACCATTGCTCTCCAATAAACAACTAGATACACAAAGGTCTATCTAAAACAATTTAAAAAACGTCCCGGGTCCATTGTTAACATCCAAATAATGTCCAATGTAGCAAATGAGGGTCGGACATTTTTAGAAGGCAGACTGTGTAACTAGTTGTTTATAGGAGATCAATGATTAATATCTAATAAAATAAACTTGAAAAAGGTTGTAAGAAATTAAAATTGAAACAAGTAAAAACTTCAAAAAATAATTAAACAAAAAATCTAGTGATCATTTATTATATGATATTGTATTTGAAATTCATGTTGTGTTAGGATAAATATTATCAGTAGACTTAAGCAGGTAGTTAGTATGGATAACACCACTACGGCTAAATGAGAAATCTTAAAAGGCAATGTGATTGCATGAGGACAAGTTCCACTTATGATTTCAATGTGTATTGTCTACCAATACATATTAAACTATAATACAGGATCTGTCTTCACATCATTGATGGAAAGGAGTCAGTAAATTATATACAAATAGCTCGACTAAATAACTCAAAATTGATTTTCTGAGTTTCAATAACAAGTTATTCATCTAATAAAGTAAAGAAAATGCCTTGAAGGGCACATATATTAGAACTAAAACAATAAATACTCTAAACTGTATATTGATTCTTGCTTTGATGTGTTGTTTGTCTTGTCATATATAAATAAAATATGTTTGCAAAGTACATCGAACTGACCATTTGACATTGATTTGTTAAGAGAACAATATTGATAATAAAGAAACAAAAAACACGACTGCCAAAAATTTAAGCCGCTTTGATTAAATTTTTATAGCCTATGTCATATTTTTCTTTACTTCTACAATCAAGACGAATTTAACGACACCTCATATGTTAAAATCCATCAAGTTGAAGCCGTTTAGGCTGCAGCATGTTACAAAGAATTAGACACACATATACTCGAAAAACACAACCCTCCTTCTTGCGCAGTCGTCTAAAAATATTAATTTACTAATAAGTTAATTTATAAAACTATTAGTAAATTAATAGTTTTTTTTATAAACTATATTCTACCTGTTGGTTCTTTTGACGAATCAATGTCGAATGATCAGTTTCCTGTACTTTTCTACAGCAAGACAACTCTAAAAATATCTCCATTAAAATATAAAATGAAATGTCCAAATAAAGATACTTTCAGTAATATTAAATGAAGTTCAGTTTTAATAAATAGAAGTCAAAATCAGAGCATACATGCAATAGTTACATTCAAGTTATCAAATTAAAAATGTTCATTCATAAACAAACCTTGCAATGGTTAGACATAATACACTAATTCATGATTCCACATGAACAGTAGTTCCTTTAAAAAGAGTGACTAATACTAGATTAGATTTATTAAAGTATTAGGTAGGTATAATCATAATTTATTTGATCCTGCAAAATGTAATTTGTTGACTTTGCTGAGTAATAAATTAATAATACATAGACCTTCAACATATTTTGTGACTGTACTCTGAAAATTCACATAGGTAGGTATAGGTATATTTTATATTAACTGCTGGATTAAATTCAAGCGAATTATAGGAGAAACGTGATGTTAGAAAAATAAAGATAAAATCTTAGATTTCCATATTTGTTCAAACAACTGTTTACAAGATGTTATACATACTTTTTGTTTGCTTTAAAATACTGCTCAACATTATATGTATTTGTATTTATCAATATTAATGTTTGACTAGGTAATTTACCTATACTTAAATATTATAAAAACAAAATAACTCTTACCTCTTCCACTGTTAGTGGTAGAGTAACTCGGCTGAAAGAAAGTAAAACTGATATTAGTGAAAACAACAGCTGTTGAGAGTACTGGTGAGAAAATGAGAATTCTTTATTCATAAAATTGCTGCTCTGGCCATCTGCTTCCTTAGGCCTTGACCTGGAGATCTGTCACTGTCATTATTTCTCAATTCTTGGCCTTGGAGCTCCAACCAAGAACTTGTACTACATAGGAACTTGGGGATAAACTTGCTGTTAGGGCAGAAAGCCCAGGCAATTCGTGGCACACAACTATCCGCGGCCAGACATCCCGAAAATCGATTTATATTCGCCACCGGATTCATAACCTTTTCCAAAATATACTCACAATTCTTTGATAAGCATTTCGTCTATTTTTTAATTTCACCTAAATACACATGAGACAATCCACTACGACCGTAAATTACTTATCACAGGACGAGAATTGAGCGATGGTCCGATTATTGGTAGATTATATTGCAATTTTTATCAAAGACCAACCAACCAATGAAAACTGACAAGGCGCATGCTTCATCGCTTTTTCGTGACGCAACGGATGTTACGTCATAACTTTTTTGGTGCGTTCCATATTTCAAACAAATATTTCACCGAAGACGGAGTAAATAATGTTCTTATAAAAATACCTTCTTATTACTTACTTGCTAGAACTCGCCTAGGTTCAAAAATTCCTGATAAACTAATATTATTAAACGAAGTAATCAAATTTACATTACGTCTTTATTAATCGCCTGCGTAAAATGAAACGAAAGTGTCAAAAACCGGAAACACAACGTTTCAATTTACGCATTCACGCAATTCGTGACGCGAACAATGTGCGTGTTGAACAATCGATTAAAGTAGCTACAAACTAGTCTAGCTGGGGCTGTGTCTTTAAAACGTGTGGCAATATCAATGGCATTATAAACTTGGGAGAATATTATCAAAAAACTAAGTTAAACATTATTTTTGTTTCTACGGTTTGAGATCAATTTGGGATGGATGAAGTCTTTGAACGTAATGCCTTATAAAAATGACAATAACTTTGACATTTGGAAACTTGGAAACGTGACGTGTTTTTTTTGTGATGAATATTTAATTTTACATAGGTATTTTATTGTAAAAATGCTATAAAAAATGATTTAATTTATTAGAAGAAATAATTATTACCTACATTTGTGCCTATATTTCTGTAACGATTAATTCATCAAGTATCTGGTTGCCTCGCCGCACCGCCATCCAGCAAAAATGAGTGTCGTTGGAAAGAAGTGCGAATCAATATCAATAATTGAACAAAACAACGACGTATTTGCGAGTGAAATAACACCTGAGGATGTTCTGCGACTGGACAGGATCACAGACACATATCTCTGTAGCCCGGAGGCTAATGTATACGATATAGATTTTACTAGATTCAAGATTCGGGACCTGGAGAGTGGTACTGTGTTGTTTGAGATCGCAAAGCCTCCCACCGACTTCGGGGTGGACAGCGAGTGTGCAGAGGACGCTCAAGAGGAACCACTGGATCCGAATGCGGGAAGATTTGTTCGCTACCAATTTACACCTCAATTTTTGAAACTAAAGACTGTTGGAGCTACGTAAGTTTTGCCTAACAATTAATTTATTATTATTGAATAATGGGCAGTTGGAAGGTAAAGAGACGATCTCATTAGATACAGTACAGGGATGGATGGAGGAGGCTCAGGACAGAGATGGGTGGAAAAAGGGGAGACCTTTGCCCAGCAGTGGGATGATGTATAGGTTATTGAAAAAAATGGGCAGGTAGCTATCTGTTAATACGCCCATCATAACTAAGTTTTCTGGCTTTACTTGCCATTTTGAAGTTATAGGTACTGTATTGTTTATACAGATATTAAGACCGAAAGAAAGCAGATGACATCTGTCTAAGTTTTAAGATCTTTCTTCCAGTGTGGTCAATCCAGGATCTGTAGAGATTTTGATTAATTTCACTTCACAACATTGTCCATAATTGTATCCAAACTATTTTTCAATTTTTAGGGTCGACCACAAGCTGTTCTGAACACAAGGTGAGAATATATGTGACCCTAATTTACCATTGTTCATTGCAGTGTGGAGTTCACTGTCGGTGCTCGTCCAGTAAATCACTTCAGGATGATCGAGAAGCATTTCTTTCGAGACACATTGCTCAAGACATTTGATTTTGAGTTTGGATTCTGCATTCCATTCTCAAGAAACACATGTGAACACATATATGAGTTCCCTACACTGCCACCGGATCTAGGTGAGCACTGCTCTCTTGTAATGTCCATTTGAACTGTTGTGTCTATTATTAATTCACTCTTTTAAATATTTGACAAGTTTTTATTTAAATACATAGACAATTAGCAATGTGAAATATACATACCTAATTAAGCTGCCTTAATAGTGGGTAATTATAACAATTTCTTATTACTACTATCTTTCTCTATCTCAAATAGCAGCGGTACGTAATATACAAGTCCCAGATATTTTTACAATATTTTTAAACCTATTTCCAGTTGAAGACATGATTGCTACTCCATTCGAGACATGCTCCGACAGCTTCTACTTTGTGGACAACCACCTTGTGATGCATAACAAAGCTGATTATGCCTACAACGGAGGAATCAACAACTGAACAAGAATATGGTAACATTATCTTAAATTACTTCATGTTTTAACATAATTTTAATTGGCACTACACATTAATTTAACACAGAGTTTAACATTGTTTCTGAAATATTAACACAAAATATTATCATGATCATTTATTTCAAGAAAAATAAACATTATTTTAGGTTAGTTAAAAAGGTGTTGGAGTCAGCCAACAATCTTGTTATCCAAATATTTTTGGCTATCATAAGCGACAATTCGATCCGCACCTTTGGACTATGTGGGATGGGCTGATCCTTTAGCTTATTTGGAATGGTCCAGTAAAACTAAAACATCACTAACCTTCTTTTAAATAAATTGCAACTTAGAAAGACATACTATATTGAATAGAAAGTCGCAGTATAAAAGTGTTTTTTTCTAGGTTTTCAGGATATTGTGGCTCTGACACTTTTTCCTAATAACCCAGTAGAATGAGCATTGAGACTGTCCAGTCCAATGTGTTAACAAAACATTCCATTACATTCCACTGTAATTTACCTGTACGGCCAGGATTTTAGAAGTTTATACTGGTTTCCAATTTAAACCTAAATTAATAAACTTATCAAGGTACTGCTGCTGCCATAACTAATTCAAACTACCTTTAAATAATGTGCAAGTGTTGCATTAAGTTAAAAAAATGTATGATTGATGTTTCCACTTAGTTGACACTAAAAAGCACCAAAAATTTTGTCTTTCACCAAATTTTTTAATATTTCTTGTACTTACTTAATTATGTGTGAAACACTTTTTTTGTATTGTACTTAGTTTAAGGAGTGCTTCGATCTGATTATTTATATTATATTCTAGTCATTTTTTAGTTTCGATCTTTTACTCTGTTATTTCTTTTATTTAAATCAAAAATGACATGGAGCAAAACAATAATCAATTTACAGGGAATGGGAATTTGTAATAAATATAGCTATGTATATTTTTGGGTTCTTAATCGAAAATAAGTTATTGAACTTAAAATCGATGGTGTGGCGGCATGAGTTTCTGAAATGATGATTCATTGTATCTCCTTCTAACAAACTTTATCAAATAACTTTTAATACTGAACTCCTACGCCCGTAATTTGATAAATCAAAATATATTTATTATTATTAATCTAGGGTCGCAGTAATCACAAACAAACATATGGACTCAAACAAAATGTATCCTTTGCGTGCAGCCAGAAATTATATTTGATTTTTTATATGATACTAATACTAGTAGGAACCACTTTGTGCATAGCTCAAGTCTCGAATGATAGAAATGACATAATCCTTTTTTGCATAGAAATACATACATAAATTAATCTTATTAGATTAGCAAACTTCAAAATTCCGAATACTGAAACAGCATATGTTATATTTTGTTTGATTATATACTTTGTATCATTTATGTGGGTTCATTATTAAAATGCATGAAAAAGTTTGTATGAAAGTTTTAGATGAATCACTTCAAATAGAGACATATGACAATGAATTTAAAATTCCAGAAGTTTAAGATCTCTATTTAATGCCGTCCAGGCTTGTTTATTTAACAAGTGACCTTGCTATAAAAATATATTTAAAATAAAATTACGAACTACGTGTGTTCACTATATAAAATCAAACGATTTCGTTGGGATTATTTTCTAAGTGGTTTATAACATAACATGTAACTATTGTTTATGTGTGTTAAGTAGTGAAAAATATCGTAATTATGTTTAAAAATCGCTGGGTCTTACTGATAAGATAACATTATATAAATATTAATTTGATAAAACGGGAATTACCGTGTTAAACATTTATTATTGATGTCTCGATATTTCGACAGCATTGCAGCCATCATGGTCACAGATATGTATATAAACCGTGAAAGTTTAAAAAGTGATAAACATTATATAAATTAATAATTATAGTGAGTGACTAAGTTTTCTGTCCGGCAACACTCTTGCCGCTGTCATCAGGTGTCAGTAACAAACTATCTACGGTAACAAATCTATAGAATCTAAGTAAGACCCAATGACTTTGTAGTGATATTCATCCTGTAGCAATATTATACACCAATGCTTATTACTTATGTCCATAAATTGCATAATGTTATTTTTGTTATTATATAAGAGGTGATACAAAAATATAAAAACAACCTGTTATTAATTGATAAATGATAATAAGTGCTTATTAAAATTTACTATTCTAACAATCTCACATAATTTAATAGATTTATTTCAACACGAGACTGCGAATATCGTAAGGGCGGTATCGTGGTTGTCACTAACTATTGAAAATTCTAGTCAATTGGTATACCTAAAATAATTAGCAATAATTTATTAATATGGGTAATAAATGAAATAACTAATCGCGAATGAATTATGTTATTACAATTGAATATAATCAATTTCGTTTTATTAATTAATTAATCATAAAGTTAGAATTTAAATTGATCGCATTCATGTGCCTTTTCCTACTAAGAGTTTGTTGCAATGTATGAGTTATGTATGAGATAGTTACGAATATAATTATGTATGTATGACTTTAAATGTATGGAATAAAAGATGAATTTATAAGACAGGAAATTAGTCCAATTCAATAACCACTTATTGTCGTTTATTAATTAAGTAACCATTATTATGTTGTAATTAAAAATGTTATTATTAATTTTGATGTTGAATTGAGATTTGTAGCTAGTCAAATGGTCCAATGCGGATGTATCGAATTTTCGGTGTTTATTGTAGGAAATTAGGAACTATTTTATTAAGGGTACGAACGCGTGATTTTGGTACGCAACTAATGGGCGGTTTCCCGTTAGATTCTCATTAAACGCTTTAATATTGTATCCGACTTATCGAATGACGATAATGTCGGTGTCGTCCAATTTAAACCTGGAGTTCTTGAAAAGGTCAATATTCTTTCCAAACAAATGGCGAGTTGTCGTCAGAAGGCGAGGCAATATTTGTGAGTAGCTCTCTATACCCCTTTACATTATATTTATTATTAATCTACTTCGCATTGTGTCACATAAGTATGTATGAAGATTTTTAAATGTGGGTGTGTCTCGACCGCCGCTCGTTTCGCAAATATTAACATCGAGTAAGTAATTAGAATTCCGCGTTCGTCGCCCTATTGATTTGCAATACCACTAATAATGTCACCACACTAGTTTTGTCAACGAAAATAAATCTTTAAAAAAGAAAATTACGTTTTGTTTTCAAATCTCTGTCATTTGGTCATTAATATTTATAAGTTGATTATAACTTAGTATTGAAAGGGTTCAAAATAAAACAGTTGGATAGTTAATGAAAATATTTAATTGGTTAAAATACTGTTTACATTGTTATTATATACCTATAGATTAAATGATAATATATACAAATAAATCGCTATTTGACGATAAAAGGTAAGTATGAAGTATGTACAATTAGAATTATTTTATAACATACCATAATCAATTAAAATATCAATTTTAACATTGTAATCGAACCTACAATTGTTACGACACTGAATATAAATATGTAACGGTGTCAGATATAAACAAAGTTTAACCCCTAACTGTAGGTACTATAGTCGCCAGACTAAATATAGGACCTATTAAATTCATTACTATTTGTCATGGCAATAATCGACATACCTGCCCCCTTACCTTGAAGTCTTATAGCAGTATTACTTTCATAATACTTTGTTACTTCGTACAATGACGACCTTAATGAGCTTACTTTAAGGTCGTCATTATACGAAGTAACAAAGTATTATGGAAGTAATACTGCTATATAATAAATGACGACCTTAATGAGCTTACTTTAAGGTCGTCATTATACGAAGTAACAAAGTATTATGGAAGTAATACTGCTATAAGACTTCAAGGTAAGGGGGCTGGAATGTTTCCTACTGGTACCTACACAGTTAGGAACAACACATATCTCTATACAGTTCTATGCGCCTTTATTACCTTCTGAAGATGTATCATTTTCCCCTATATGACCACGCCCCCTAGTGCGTTTAAAAGTCTTCGTTATAAAGAACTTGTACGTCAAACAACCATCGTCATCAAAATTCGTGGCAAAGATCAACGGAATTGACATACACTTCGATTCTTTGAATATGTTTCCAACTGGAATACAATTGGGAAGGCATATATCTGTATATTCATATCTACGTCCGTGACTTTTGGTGTATAAGTGGATCTCATAAGTCCACTTGGAAGCGCTTATGGTTTTGCCGCAAAGCTGTACAGTTATGTACAATTGACTTTCTTTTTTATCAACTTTAATATAAACCAAAAAGTTGTACGGCCCGAGTTCAACTAAGTGCATGGTCGTGCTGTCTGTGTGAATGTCAGGAATGAGCATTTCAGTATCAACAGCGCCCTGGCGGTGTTCAGGATGTTTTTCGTCGAAGTGGGACGAAATTTTTGATATTTTTCCTGAAAAGGGATTTACAAACATTTTAGGAGGGATTCGCAATTTCTTGCGTAAGTTAAGTACTTACCTCTATCTTTGCAGCGTAACGTTGAATCTTGTATGCCAGAAAGTTAAATTGTTTGTATGTATGTCAGTTTCAGTTAACGCATTTACTGCCGGTACTTTTCCCTAAAATTTCGCCAGGACGTGCCGAAGTTTCCTATATGCCTCAAACTCACGTGTGCGTTCAACTCACAGACATGTTCAGGGCACTGGATGAAAGTAACGAAAACGAAGTGAATTCGTTAAGTAGGGCACTGGATGAAAGTAACGAAAACGCAGTGAATTCGTTAAGGTACTGTAGAGAAAATATGCAAGAGAGGAGGTTGCAAAGCTTAATTCATATAACGTACCTTGCCAAGTACAATTTCCACATGTTGCTGCAACTGGACACTGAATATCGTTGAACGGACACTCCTTGAGATGATTTTCCATCTCAGACACCTTGAAAGTCAAACAGCAACCTTCGCTGGCATTCGGGCAACTCACATGTCTCTGAAATTATTAACATGAAAATGGTCGGATCACTTCTAGATTACCTACTAGACTAGAAGTGATCAGATCTAGACTAGACTCATCTCACAATAACGTTCAGTCCTTACTAAACATAATAAGTATCTACTTATTTCATCAATCATCGTCAGAATTCGGACTTTAAAGCGGTCTTTAATTAATTAATAAACGCGACTTGCATACCCTTCATTCGAAGTAGATTAAAATCGGTGGTAACATTAATTCAAATGAAACACCGTTTAGGAAGTTTTTATTACCTAAGTACCTACATATAAATAGTTAAGAATCTGAAGACTGGAACTGACTTTTGAGTTTGACGAGTGGACGGTCCGCCGTCCGTGCCTAACAGGTATCCAACTATTACCTCAGAAATATAATTCTCCATAGTGTAGTTCCTCATGTCTGTAATAGTGTTATTGCAGACTCCACACTTAGTGCCTTTAATTTTGCAGTCCCGGCAGGAGCTGTGGCCGACGCTGCATTGGAATATGTACACGCCATATTTGTTCTTACAAGTTGGGCAGTTCAATTCGTCATCGTCATTGCTCCTTGCCTTTAGGCGAAGTCTGAAAGTAAACAAACAAAGAAAAAACAACCCCATTTCCAAAATGGAGACGCTATTGCAGCAATAGCAATGAGTATTACCAGTTTTATTACGGTAAAAACAACAGTTTAACAAAACTTGTACTTACCTAGATGCAGATTTGTCTCGTCGAGTTGCCGATTTGGTCCTTGCTTTGCGAGTAGGCGTAATGTTATTCGGAGCCGTTGCAGCATTTACAGCGTTTGTTACTGTGTTTGGCGATATGCTTAAGTTCGCCAAACCCCTTGGCAAAGCTGCAGGAGCAGGCAAAGATGGGCCCGATCGTGTGGATGGTGTGGGTGAGTATATATACGGATACGGTGATCCTGGAATTTGAAATGCTGCGACTGGGGAATGCGGAATTTCTTGTCTTCTTGCGGAGGGACTTCCTCTATGGGGCCCTTGGTTTAGGTTGTAGGTGGTTGTAATTGGTGTGTAGGCCATAATCAGACGTCGATTATTTGACCTATAACAATTTTCAATACTATATATTATGGAAAAAGTTTTAGCCCTAGTACTAGTACAGTCGACAGCAGATCAATGGTAACACTTGCAGTACGATTTCAAGTCTTACGACGCAAATAATAAGAACTGTCAAAAGTAAAAAGTGTTACCATTGATCTGCTGGCGACTGTACAAGTAGGTACATACGTGTGCTAATACAACTTTTTGCTAAAGGCTGTCGTGTTGCACAGCGTGGCGTAACAATTTTCCTTTGTTAAATCGGTTACTGAAACATGTTACGGTGTTTTGTAACACGTCGCATCGGACCTGACTTTAACGCACCGCCCGCGCGCCGCTCCTGCTAGATATCTATAGTATACTTATTTGTATCTTCACAACCTTCGAGCGAATTAATTAAAGAAGCCATGAGGGATATGTAAACAAGGAAGAATTTGGAGCGAACGTTATAATGTTCCGATCGTTTTGATCACTGAGTAGGTACCTAGATGAATTTGTCAGTATTTGAACACCTAAGCTACCTTATGATCAAAATCAATGTATCGTTGTATCATAAGCGAAATGAAGTGGCCCCAAGAGGGTCAAGCAAGTGCGATCTACTACAAACTGACAGAAGAGTGTTCATGAAGAGATACCCATGTCTGTGGAGGATGCAAGAGTTGTGTGCTAGGATCGCAGTAGAAGTATCTAAGCCATACGGGATGAATGGAACTACAAAAATAAAATTTTAATCGCTATCGCACACATCGGCGCCTATATTATAATTTATATTCGGATGTCCAGGGCATTATTGACATTAATTTAGGGTGTCAAGTTTTTTTTTGGGGTGCCAGGTGGTCAGTGGTTCTCAACCTTTTTCACATTTGGGGTGCTAGGTTTGGGGTGCTAACTTCACGGTGATCGGGAAAGGTACAATGAAGCACGGTAAGTAGATACTATATTTTGCTCAAAATATACTTTCTTCGATATAAGTTAACTAGACAATTAGGTAAGTACCTACCTACCACTGATAAAATGCTAATGATAAGGTATTTCATGCGGTTTTATTTTACACTAGCTGTACCCCGCAACTTCGTTTGCGTAGAGGAGGATGCAGAGGATGGAGGAGATCAGGAGGCAGATCTTCCTCTCTGGATCCTTGTTTCCACATCACATACCGCCGTGGCTTATAGCCTATGAGCTGTCCGGATATTTCAGCTATCTCCTAGTGAAACTCCCATCAAAATCCCTTCAGTAGTTATGGCGTGATACTTGCACAAAGTCACAGACAAACAGACAAAAATTCTAAAAATTAGTGTTTTGGCATCAGTATCGATCCTAAAACACAATACAATTATTCTTTTCAAAAAATATCCTATGTACAACATCGACATTCCGTAGTGGCAGCCGTCGTCGTCGTTTGATAACAAAATAGAATAAAGCCGGTATCAAATATCATTAGTACCTAAAACTAAATGAATAATTACTAAGTACACAAAATGATGATAAGATTATAAGATAGTCGATACTGACATGCAACATTGTCAAGTTAAAACTTTTGTATCGTTCTCGTCTGCGCCATATAATACTTACTTACCTAAATAAAAATAATAATGTAGCTTCAATTATTGATAGGATCACAAAATAGTGTCGATCCTTGGCTAAAAAGAAGGAATGGATGAGGCGATAGCGTATCCACAATGACAACGCAAGATGGTCTATATTGACTTGGTGGGACTGGCTGGGATAATAAATAACAGCTGCTCAAACGTCGCAGGTTCAAAAATCTGCGGATGCGGCCCCTCCAAGTACCTAAGTCGGTGAAAATATGTTACTTACGGAATTGGCGCGGCTGTGGACGATGGTCCCGCATCCGCCCCGCCGCCGGTCTATTGGAGGTGTTCTGCTGCTGTAACTCTCTCAGTCTAGCTTCGTACATTTCGCGCTGTTTTGCCAACAACCGCTCCACTTCGTCAACTGGCACACCACTCCTAGAATAGGGGACAAAGCATAGGTACTTGCAACCAAGAATTCAAGATCATACAAAAAGCAAAGTCTTATCGTGAAATCTTGAACTTTGAAGCAGCACATGAAATCTACAATAAAAAGGTGAATATAAGTAAATTAAATAGATAAACAGGTATGTAGGTACTTACATTTCAGTAACGGTGTTCCTCTGGGAGCTTCACAATCACAAATTTCAAACTAGTCCCTTGAACAACAACCAAGATACAGTATATATTTTCTTTGTACAATACGCGATATCTCTTCTCTCTCTCTTGTTATCGATATGTGTGACGTCCTCTTAGTAATTTGTGGTGTAACGTGCGTGCACATGTGACATGAACAAAACATCAACGTATGAAATCTATGGAAGGGGATGCCCCGTGGAAAATACATTGACTGTTTAATACTACGGTTTAATAAGTCAATGGGAAAATAGAAATATCTCTGCAAAGAATAAATAATATTCTTTTTTAAAAAAAAATGGCATGCCGTGCCGGCCTATGCTGATGAGTGTCTTAATATAAGGTCCTAAGTTATATTAATCACAAGTATCGAAAGTTAAATGTTTTCATTATTATTACAAAATAGACACAAATTCATATTGTACCGCTACCACGGTCTTATTTATTTATTTTATTAATGGACTCGACAGTTCGTCATTTGCCAATGTCATGTTACAGAAAATTCAATATATAATAGTCTTCTATCTTCCTCCAGGGGAGTCACAGTAGCGTCTTCACCCTGGGTAGCCGCGTATTCTTGTCTTCATCCAGAGGAGACGACGTAGCTCGACAGTCACGTTCACTCCCGAGCTTGTAGCGGGAACTCTTGATAAAAGCATTGAAACTCCAGATCTTGCTCAAATTATCCAACAAATTCACCATACTGTCACTCGCGAACATTTTCTGATTAATTTAACGTGATATTAATCTCAAAATAACCACTGTAGACAATAAAACAAAAATTATTAAATAATTTTGTAACCGTCGTTTCCCGCCATTTTCAAGAGAACCTACCACGGTCTATAGTATGAAGTTTGTATAGCGCTACCACGGTATGACGTCATACCGTAGCGTCATACCGTGGTAGCGCCGTTTTGCTAAAAAGAGATGGAGCCCCCTACCACTTGACTTAACCGCCTAATAATCGGTTAATACCGTTATAAAGCTCAACTGTAAAATCACTTTACATACTAAATGCTTTACATACTTTTACATTTTTTTTTATCTCAATTAATATTGAGATATCGAAAAGTGATTTCACAGTTCTCTTCATTTATCATAATATGTATATAATATTTTTAGATCCTAACTCCTCTCAAGAAAGAAGAGAGGAAGCTTGAAGTTTTGTACTGCGTAACTCCGTAACTCGTAAATTATACTAATTGAAAGTTACGCCACCGTTTAGGCCCCCGTGGGAAAGGAATGAATAGCAACATGATTTAATGGAAGTGAGGTAGGTTTATTTAAAGTGTTTTATTTTACACTTTTTACCGTTTAAAGGTGCTCCCTCACCGGGAGCATCGCGTGTAATGTAACGAGATTCGACTTTGAGCATTACATTACAATACTACCTCCCTGACTGACGCTGTTTTTCTCCCTCACTGATGTAATGCTCGAATCTGTAACGTTTACACGCAAATGCTCCCGGTGAGGGAGCACCTTTAGGATAATAGGCCAGTCATTAAAGGAGTTGACCCTAGCAGTAACTCATCTATCTATGAAATTTGGCACAGTGATAGAGTACCATATGTAGATTGGAATTGACATAGAATCCAATAATTTGTAGAAACGGAAGTTAGGTATTTTCAAGGTCAAACTTAAATTACGTGGTATCAATTACAGGAAAATTGCTCTATCCAAAATTCTTTTTTTACAAGTTCTAGTTACCTATAGGCATGTGTTGACAGAATATCCAACCATATTTCCATATGGAAATATATATATTTTAATAAAATGTGTTTTTTTGCCGTAATTTCCAAGGGATAATTACTCACTCCAATTTCTATTTAATTATGTATTTAAAATATTACTTTCGAAAGTAGTTATGAATATCCAATAAAAAATCCAGACCGAAAAGAGTTATCCAGAAATTGACGAAAAATGGGGGTTTCCAAAAATGCTCAGCCCGATTTTTCTTGTCATTATGAACAGACTATCTTATTAAAACTGCTTTTCAAGTTTTCCAATAAAAAATGCAGGCGAAGCTCAAAATATCAAATAGAGTTGTATTCAAATATTTCTAATCAACGCGGCGGTGCATGCGCCACTGCGCGCGGATCGCTACTGCGGCCGATTAACAACCTTATTCCTATTACACGTACAGAACAGCGGGAACGCGGACGAGAAATTGGACGGAGCAGAGAAGATATTTGGAGATGGGATTCTGTTGTCTACTCATATACAAATAAGGTTAATTGTAGATTAACTCTTTACTAAAGTCCAGTAAAGATCCATGCGGACAAGCGTTTTCTAGAAATCGACGAAAAATTAGAGTTGAGAAAAATGCTAAGTTCGATTTTTCTTATCATTATGAACATACTTACGATCTTAGTCGAACTGTTCTTCAAATTCAAAGTCAATTTATAATAAACCTTATTCCTATACAAGTAGAAAATATCTATCGCATCGGTAACGTCGACTGGAAGTTGAACAAATATTTTGGAGATAGGATTCTGTACTCTACCTACAGTTATACGAATAAGGTTTATTTTAGGTTAACTCGTTACCGAGTGGTGAAAGCTCGACCGACCTACGCCAACATGCACAAAACTTTCTAATCTAGCCCGTATTATCGGCGCATAAGTACGACAACATTTCAAGGTTAGTACGGACATAGCAAAACAAATGGTAACACTTGCAGTACGATTTCAACTCTTACGACGCAGATAATAAGAACGGTTCAAAGTGTTACACTTGATCTGATTTTGGAATGTTTTAAGTAAGCTCGACCGACACAACAGTACCTACGCCAACATACACAAAACCATTGTAATCTAGCCCGTATCATCGGCGCATAAGCGCAACATGTCAAGTCAAGGTTAGTACGGACAAAAGCAGATAAATAGTAACACTTTCAGTACGATTTCAACTCTAACGACGCAGATAGATATATAGATTGGAGCGGTCCAAAGTGTTACAACTTGATGTGTTTTTATGTGTACTTACTAGGTACCTACTACGTGGAATGTTTAAGTAAGCTCGACCGAGACGATAGTACCTACGCCAACAAACACAAAACGTAATCTAGCCCGTATCATCAACGCATAAGTACGACAACATATGTCAAGGTTAGTACGGACAATGGCAAAACACTTTTTTTTCGCCGTGTGATCTCGTTTGGTGTGCGTGTATCAAATTATTTCTTAAAATTATAATTATCTGTTATATAAAACCCTACTGTATTGTGATATTATTAGAATCAAAATAGATTATCAGTCAATAAGTGATTCAGCGGAACGGTGCGCCGTGCTACATGCGATCGGACCCCCCTCACCCCCTCGAGTAACAAAGACAGCTTGTTATTTTTCAACTCGCTCGCACATCGACTACGGGTATATTTGCGTGCGGCATAGGTCTTATTACTTACGTCATACTGACGACTATAGCTAAGCAAATTTAAATTCTACACTTGTACGATGAGCGTGAGATATTCACCTACTAATAATATGTAATCGCAACTGCAACCACAAAAATCTACAAGTGAGGGTGATCTGCCTAATATACTAACCAAATTCCAAACACAATTAATTTTTCAATTCGACGAATTGATAACCTCCTCCTTTTTTTGGAAGTCGGTTAAAAATACAAAATAAAACACGAAACAAAATACAAAACAAAAAATAAATAAAAAAAATATATTTAGCTAAGGATCGAACCCGGAACCGCGTGCACGGGAGGCGACCGCTCCAGCCACTAGACCAATTCGTTCGCTGTTTAGCCCGGCGAAATTACCAAGCATATCTCATGCACCAGCGTGAGACATGAACGGACCGCTCCGTCTAGATTTCGACAAAATTGCAAGTAATCTAGTACAGACAGATTCCCAGCTCTCCTAATACACCTACTTCGGTATAAATGAGTTCAGAGTTTATGCTCAAATAAAATTCAAAGATAATTACAACAAAATGTTTGATAAAATACTAACCAAATTCGAAACACGATTAAAATAAAATACAAAATAAAACACGAAACAAAAAAAATGTATATTTAGGCTAAGGATCGAACCCGGAACCGCGTGCACGGGAGGCGACCGCTCCAGCCACTAGACCAATTCGTTCGCTGTTCAGCCCGGCGAAATTACCAAGCATATCTCATGCACCAGCGTGAGACATGAACGGACCGCTCCGTCTAGATTTCGACAAAATTGCAAGTAATCTAGTACAGACAGATTCCCAGCTCTCCTAATACACCTACTTCGGTATAAATGAGTTCAGAGTTTATGCTCAAATAAAATTCAAAGATAATTACAACAAAATGTTTGATAAAATACTAACCAAATTCGAAACACAATTAAAATAAAATACAAAATAAAACACGAAACAAAAAAAACATATATATTTAGCTAAGAATCGAACCGGGAACCGCGTGCACGGGAGGCGACCGCTCCAGCCACTCGACCAATACGCCCGCTGTTTGGCGTGGCGAAATTATCAAACACTATCACATGCACCAGCGTGAGACATGAACGCGACTAGATTTCGACAAAATTGCAAATAATCTAGTACAGATTCACAACAGGGGCGTTTCTTAAAGCTGGAAGTAACATAAAAAAACACTAAGCGCCCAATTAAGTTAAATACACTCTAAAGGAATCTCTGGGTTAGTTTATCCTAGACCCCCGTGTCGCGAAGAAAACACACACTATACTCAACTTATACAAAGCAATACGCATATTACATTTACTGCGTTCGTATGTTTCGAAACGATGACGATAATAATAATTAAATTGCGATGTTTAGATCAACCTCCTACATACATACATACATACATACATACATACATACATACATACATACATACATACTTATAGTACGAACAACAGCACATCAATGGTAATACTCGCTCGCATTCGCACGATTTCAACTCTTACGACGCAGATAATAAGAATGGTACTTAGTCCAAAGTGTACATCTTCTGTTAGCTGTACCTATTAACCTACTTTAAGAAACTCGCCCGCCGCGCGACCGGTTTTCGACGCCCCTCGCCCGCCTCGGGCCCCGCGCTGGCCTGCACTTGATAGGTATTTCGAAATAATGGTGTTCCGCCTGGATATTTTGTTGGATTCTTTTGAAATCAGGTTATTTGTGGGTATCTCATTACAATTGTAAAAAATATCTGATAGAGTAATTTTCCAGAGATAGTTAAAAGACAAATTCTGTATAATGAATTGTTTCATTTGGATTTTTTTGTTGGATTTTCGTACTTATACTAGAAATAATAATTTCAAGGCATATTAAAAACAGAAACCCGGCGGAGCAATTATCCTATGGAAACTACGGCCAAAAAATACATTTTATTAAAATACCTACACTTTCGAATTAAAAAGTAGTTTTACTTATGAATGTACAGAAGCACACTAATAAAATACAATTTATGGAAAAAAATTTATGCCCATAACATTGTTCCAGAAAAAGATACGGTATAATGTTGAATTTCAATTAAAATAAGTAACTTCCGCCTCGAAATATTATTGGATTCTCTGACAATTGTTCTTATAAATATGCTATTAAGTATACAAAAAAGTTTCATCGATAGAGGAGTTATTGTTGGGGTCTCCATACAAACGCTCGCCAGAATGACTGGCCTATAATATTCAGCCGCATTTAGACACATATTGAATTATTCTAGTTGGCATTGGCAATTTGGCAACACTGTTTTAGTGATGGGCCAACTCGGGAAAAACATAACTCGAGTTCAACCCGAGTTAAAATTCACGTAACTCGGGTTGAACTCGAGTTACGTAACTCGAGTTAACTGGATGGAAGAGTGAATGTCTTTTTTTTTAATTTTTACTCATTTAGTCCCTCAGCTTCGCATTACTAGTTACAGAAAGAACATACCATTTTTTATCTGTTGAACAGATAAGAAAATTGTCAGTTCAAATTTTCTTCATAGTTTTTGCGTGAAAGAGTAACAAACATACATCCATGCATTCTTATAAACTTTCGCGTTTATAGTTTTAGTAGGATTGGAAGAAGAGTATTACTGACTAAAGTAAAAATCCATGTCGGCTCCATTCGGTTTTCGAACTCGAGTCAAAGAGAATTCAACTCGAGTTGGCTCGAGTTACGCCTAACTCGAGTTAACTCGAGTTGGTTACTCGAGTTGACCATCACTACACTGTTTATAACCTCAAAAACTTCGTCGGGGATTGGTTTCGTTCTTGGAATATTTTGATAAATTAATATTTTAAAAATAAATAGGAAGTCCAAATACCATGCAATATGGCTTTAATTAGACGCTGTGTACCTTTGTTTACTAAAACAGTTAAAACTGTACCTGTAACAATGCAAAGTGAGTGTGAAGCAGTATTATTTTTTCGTATTTTTATTTACATTTTACACATCAATTATCTTAATTTTTTCTACTTTTAGCGCGGAAAATCCACCGTTGGGTGGCTCCGACTTTGATTGAGTTACGAAAGCGCGAGAAGATGGGAGGCGGAAAGAAAAGAAACCCACGAAATACCTTTTTGGAATGGAACTTGGAATCAGAATTATTTGCTTTTTCGAAGCGTTTGAATGAAGATTTTGATCAAGATGTGCTCCTGCAGGCCTTCACGGATAACTCGTATGTTGTTAAAGAACAAATGAAACAGAAAGAAATGGAATTTGATATAAAAATGAAGGATAACAGGGAACTGGCTGAAGAAGGTAACTTTACGATACAATATACTCGATATGAATGGAACCTGCATATCCCTGACATTAATACACTTGATGATTTTGCCTTTATGTTTAATAATTATAAGTTTGTTTATTCAATCTTGCTCAAATTACTTGATAGAGTTATACAGTACTAATACCACAGCAATAATCACATAATCTACCTTTACCACTGTAAACCAAGGATATGATCAGGGTAGTCTTCATGTCTTTACTGTGATATATCCTCAGATAACATTTAGCTGAAGTGTCCATGCACAAGTGATTTCTGAAAAGCCGTCCAGTGCCGACTGGGAATGGGATAAATTGGCCAGGAGTGAACTATTCTTTGTTATTTTACATTTTCGAAATGTGGAATAACAAAGAATAATTCACTCCTGGGCTTGGTGGCACAGTGGTTGGGTCACTAGACTTACTTGGAAAACTTACGTGCATTTACAGTGATAGAAACCTGCATGCCATAGAAAAAATCGATGGAATGTGTCATAAATCTGTCATGATACACTGGGTTGTGTATCATGGCCCAAGCTCTCTCGATATAAGGGAAGGTCTGTGCCTGACCAGTGACATAGAAATAGACTGATGATAATGATTCTACATTTAAATATATTTTCCAGGTGAAAAGTTTATGAAAGAATACATCCAGCTATACCTGGAGGCTGCACTGCCGAAGTTCCCTCTGGAAGGTGTGAGTGGAGTACAGCAGCATCTCACCAGTGAAGCCACCCTTGCTCATGTGTCTTTCGGACTTGGCACTAAGGAAATCATTTTGGCAGCGGTAAATTAAAACGATAGATATGAGGTGAAAGGACCTGGATACCGAGTGTCATTATTTTCATTTTAGCACATCAATGGTGTCGCCAGCCGATGGCTCGGACGTAAAATGATATTGGAAAAGTAAAATAAGCTAATATTTTTTGGGAAGCTCTTAAGGGTGAGGGGCGGGACCTGCAGCTCTTTTTTATTACGTACTACAAAGAATTATTATATTGCAGGAGTACCCAGTGGACAAATATGTGCTAGCTAACACAATGAAAGCAATTGTTGGTGCTTTGTTGCTTTCGTCTGGTGAGGACCGCACTGCGCACTTTGTGAGGGACTTCATTATCACTCAGTTACAAGGTACTTATTATTACCATATGTAAAACCCTGTGTTGCACTATCCTCATACATTCAAGAGAATGATACAAGTATCTATAATGTGATATAAGTATCTTTTATATGTGAATCATTCTCATTAGATCTAGTGGCACTTCATTTTCTCACTAGATCCAATTTTGAAGGTATGCAACTGGAATGTATGTAGGTGACTTTAATAACATCCTTGGATTTAAGTTGTATCTAGTGGTAAAGTCCCATCGATCTATATCTAAAGAGAGATAAACATGTCTAAAGAGAATATAGCCTTGATTTAATAATTTAAAATAGGTATTTTTAAAAGTTGTTGTCCACTCTGCAGTCACTCGAAATGGTTATACCTTAGGTACATGCACCTTCCCAGCTGGGAATCGAACCAAGGAAAGGACCCATAACACAGAAGGCAGGTGTACTACCAACTAGACTAGGATGTCGTCCTAAGAAATAATATAGTTTTTTTGTTATCCATTGTGGTCCCTGGATTTCCTTTGCATTTGTGCTCTGAATATTCCGTTTCGACGTCCAGGTCAAGACGTGAATGAATACTGGCACATAGAAGAGCCCTGGGCGATGCTCACCGAGTTTATGCAAAAGGAAGGAGCTGAAGTGGAGCCCCGGCTCATCGGGGAAACTGGCAAGAACACGTTGCTAGCCTGCTATAGAGTTGGCCTCTATATTGACAAGAAAATGATCAGTTCAGGTATAACCATATTTTGAGATATAATCTAATCATTAAAAAATATGGGTCATTGCCTGTGGTCAACCTACGTAGGTTCCCTTGGGTGGACCACGGGTATTTTTTTTTGTGGTACGCTAACAGCACATCAAGTGTAACACTTTGGACCGTTCTGATTATCTGCGTCGTAAGATTTAAAATCGTACTGCAAGTGTTACCATTGATCTGCTGTTGTCCATACATACACCTGGTGAACCATGGAAATTTATTTTTTCCCGTGGTCCACGATGGGAAAGTAATTTCTACCTATTATTTATTATTTTGTGTTTATGTCACATTACATCGTCACTCGATCGATATATATGTATACATAAGTATTTTCTACAATACTGACGCCTTCCCAACTTATACTTCCTAAAATATTATTATTCTATACAATGTGTATGTCCACATCTGCACGGCCAGTTACGATCATTACGGTAGATATAAATGCGTTAAACACTGTATATAAGAACTTAATCTTGTCTTTCACGGCACTCTGACATGATACATAACTGTAGATATAAATGGGCTTTCGGCATAGAACCCAAGAGGGGTTCTATGCCGAAAGCAAGAAGAAAGGAACACTATAAGATACGTACAAGCGGTCTTGCGTGATTTAAATTGGGATATCATGTTTGTTTCTAGGATTCGGAGAAACGGCAGCAACAGCAAAAGAAATGGCAGCTAGAGAAGCTTTAAAGAAAATATTCGGCACGGAAGACCACATGAAACCACTTAATTTCAAAATAGAGGGAATCCCGAAACCAAACTCACAAATCCGATACCAAATAAACTCAAGTTAAACACAATATTGTAGTAGGTATAGAATAAGAAATAAAATAGTATTTAAATTCATGAAAAAATGTTTTTACTCAAATATTCTTATCAAAAGTTAACTATAATTATAAAATATCGTTACAACTTAATTAAACTTCATTAGAAACAATATTATTTTGGCACATATTACGATTCCTGCAAATAGTATATTATCACCGGGGTAAATATCGCACAAATAACAACTGGTAATATTTATTAAAAATTCTAAAATCGCGCTAAACTATGGAGGAAGGAACCGCTTAAGGAGTTAGCCATATTTACATCGCAGACATTGCAATGCATGGCAATTTTTCGCATGTCTGCTGCCACTCAATTTAGAATATATAAAAACAGAACAGATGTCTCTTTCTGACGTATGAGAGTGAAAGTGACAACAACAGCAGAGAGGAGACCAGCCCCATACAAAATATAATATATGCTCTCTCCATGAAGCGCGGCAATAGTTTACTTCAATTGAACGACATCTAATTAGATGTCGGATTTAAAATGAGCTGAGGTGAATAATCCGGGCGAAAACTAGTATGGAATATTCTAACCGGGTCATACTTTATCAACTCATCTCACTATAAGTTACTCTATGTCAGCTCTCGAATATGACTCGCTGGCTAGGAAGCTAATGCGTCTTCTGGGGTCGGCCTATCCGGAACCAGAAGATTACAGGCTCCTTCCCATGCGCTACATAGCTGACCAATAGGTCAAACTTTTTAATATTTCGCCATCGACTTCTGTCTGTCATTCGATTCCACTGGTTTCCAGAAACTCTTTGCATATCGTCAGCCTTCTTACCATGAACTCTTATAGCAGGATTACTTCAATAATACTTTGTTATTTCGTACCATGTTGACCTTAACAAAGTATTATTGAAGTAATCCTGCTATAAGAGTTCATGGTAAGGGGGCAGCCTAACGAACCTTTGGATCGTTCATGCGGCGCATTGCCCTGCCGTGGTCTACCTACTCACTAACTCAATAGAGTTGCCTCTTTAGGGAGGAGGAAGGAGTATAAAGGAAAGGGGAGAGCACAAAAGATCCCAATGGTTTGAAGTGCAGGATAAGATAAGATGTCAACTCGTTTTAAAGCAGTATCTAGTTCGCGAATTTGGAACTTTATCAGAACAGACTCTTGTTGCATAGAAGTTAAACGGAGTCACGTTAATATCTCAAAGGATCACCCAGGTGCAGAGTCCATAATGAGATTCCCGTGCTTATCTTTAATGCGTACGCGTCCCGAAGCGTAGCGCGTCTCCGCAGTGCCATCGTTGTAAACCAGCTTCACCGTACCATCGGGGAATTCGCGACGCTGTGGGGAAAAGAGTCTTTTAGGTATGGAGCATAAGCTAAAGGGACAGTGGACTGGTCATATGTCGTAGAACCAACAAGGATATCGACCAGTTAGGTTGCGCTACGATCTATGTAGGGTGGTGAAAGAACGTTTGGTGTCAGCCCTTGGAAAGGTGTTACGTCTAGCTATGGATAGACTCAGACCGATGATCATGATGTAAGGACCCCCACATTGATGGGTAAATGCAACTGGACCTTGGTATCATCATCATCAGCCCGTATCAGTCCACTGCTGGACGTAGGCCTCTCCCAAAGCGCGCCACTCAACCCTACTCTCGGCCCTCTGCATCTAGTCCCTGCCGGCCTTATCCCTCCATCTGGCCGAGGGTCGTACCACACTACGTTTACCCGTTCGTGGCCTCCATTCGAGAACTCGTCTACCCCATCGGTTATCGGTTCTACGACAGATGTGACCAGCCCACTGCCACTTCAGTTTACTGATTCTATGAGCAATGTCAACCACTTTTGTCTTCTGGTGGAAATATCCTTGGTATAGCTCTCCAGTATTCCATCAAACAAGGCAGATAGTAAGGACATTCTCTGTTAAGTTGTAACGATATTGTATGTTAGAGCAGAATGGAGAAACATGATAATGAAGGGGAGATCCAGGATATAAAGTAACATAAAAATGAGAAAGCATTTTTAAAACCGCTAAGGCTCAGAAAGAAATCACAGTGTAACGCGGGTGCGATAGATAGCATTGAATAGAAAATTTATATCTTTAATCTGTGGCGAGAATGAGGGACTGACGGTTGAATATGGAAGATAGCTGTACCAGAATTGATGCAAAGAGAAATTTTGCTAAAAAGGCGACTGTAACCGCAAAAGGAATCATCGCAATAAAATTCACTGTAAATATTGCTGCAAAGAAAATACAACTTACCAAATGCTATGTTAACAACTCGTATTATTTGGCTGTAAATACCTTATGATCCTTAGCATGTATCTCGATCTGCCCATTACTGAATACGATGCGCTGTTCACCATCAGACGACACAGTGAGTGCAGTGCCGTCCGGAAATCGCCATTCCTCGCGTACATGTTCGTTTTTAGGGTCAAAGTAGCGGATGCTGCCGTTCGGTAGACGGATTTCGGATGAGCCGTCTTTATAACGCTTTTCTACTTGACCACTGTAAAAAGAGACTCGTTAAAATTTTGCAAACATGTTCGAGGATTTCTTTTTCACCAATCGACATTTATATAACGAATCTATTCTTCAATAAGCTTATGAAACTATCAAATCGTGCGACCGAGCGTAATACAACAAAACAAGTCCAAAGTTTTGCATTTAAAATATTTAATAAATGATTTTATTATTAGTGGGATGACTAATATTTAAAGTTTAGTTATTATAATAAAAAGTTGTGTAAATGACTCACTCTGGAAATTCTAGAACCTCAAGACCATCCGCATGTGTAGTGTGATAAGTGTTCGCTTCTGCATAGAAATATTTAATTCTGCCCTCATCAAAGAAATTCTCCTTCACATCCCCATTATAATACACAAACTTGCTGTATTTCCCATCTGAAGACAGATATTTTATATTCCCATTTGGGAACCTCAGTTCTTTTGAACCATCTGGTTTCTTTATTTCAGTTGGGTTTAAACTAGTCTTTGTTAAACTAGTTTTACTTGTTGATGGTTCAGGGCTTAAAGTCATTAGTTTGTCTCTGTACTGATCTTGGTTGACAACTGTCGCTAATCTATTACCCGAGGAACGGTTACTGAGTATTGATATGGGAGATTTCGATCTTTGCGAATTAGCATCTCTAGCATCCTGTACGGTGTTTGCAGGGGAGGTACGACCTACAGATCTGTTACTTAGTACTGATAGCGGTGATTTGGATCTACTAGTATTAGATATGCTAGAACTGCGAAGTAATGGAGATATTGTGTTATTCGATGAATTCGAATCTCTGTTCGAACCTGAATTAGATTTTCGAATAAAAAATCTATCAGGATTTTCATTGATACTATGCCAAATCTCTGGGTTAGGATTGTTGGAACTAGATCTGTTGGTCACCGTTGATCCAGATTGGAATCTTTGCATATATACTTTTTCTAAATGATTTTCTGGTTCACTGTCAGACGAATTGTTGTCTTGGATTGATTCAGCATCATTTAAAACATTATCGTTATCATTTGTGTCCTCATTGTCTGAAGGATACATGTTTAAAGGTTCCGCATTCAGTAGTTCCGTGTCCATTTGACTAACAGCATCACGCTGACTAAAATATTTAGCATATCTGGATGTAACTTTCAAATTAGGTACACTCTTAGCTCTTGGTCTTATGGTGCCTTTAGGAATAGACTGAACTCTCTTACTTCTACTCTGCCTTTCAATTTCGTAGGATTTGTATTTGGCGTCATTATCTAAGTTAACTTCAGATCTAACGTCTTTAGAAGACATATGTGTCAATTTTTTATTGATTTCCTCTAGATATTTAATGTTAGATAGCCTCCGTGTGATGTCATTACTATGTTGTATACGTCGGTTTTCTTTTTTGAGTTTTTCTACTTCATCTTGCAAATCCTTTCTCTCCTTTTCCATGTTTTTTATTTGATTCCTAAGTCTAGCTATAGTGGAAGTTGTCTTTGCATCTTTTAACCGAATTTCTTCTTTGAGATCACTAATTTCTTTCTTCAGATTAACTACTTCATCCTTTTCTTTTTTATTCAGTCTTCCTCTCATTTCTCTAACATACCTCTCATATGTCTGTTTCTGTTTAGACAATTTCTCTTTTTCTTCAGCCAAATAATATTCTGATAATATTTTTTCTTCATTTAACTTCTGTTCAAATGAACTTTTTTCCTCATAAAACTTTTGTCTCTCCAAATCTATTTCTTCACGCAATTTCGCGAGATTCGTATTCTCTTTCTTGAAAGTTTGTATTTCATCCTCCAATTCATTGAGCTTATCTTTTAAATGTTCACCTGTGGCAAACAATTTTGCATTCATTTCTGCCATATTCGCTTTCATTATGTCATTTTCTGTGACAGTGTCATCTTTACATTCAATGTCAGTTATATTATTCTCTTTAGTTTTCTTTTTAGCTTGATCTCTTTGTGGAGAAGGATCTCTTTTCTTAGTTTCTTTACCTCTTACCCGATTTCGAGAGTTCTCGACTGTTTCAACTGTTTTACAGGAGCAGCATGACGATACAGAACAGTTATCACTGCAGCAATCAGTATATTCACTGTTGCATGTTTCTACTTCACTGAAAGACTGGTCATTTCTTCTCTTGTGTATTATATCTGGGAAAATATGCATTAGTTCAGGATTATTTGTCAAACACTTCTGCATTATCAAAGGAGTACTTTCCCCAGAGCATTCTAATTTGTTTCTCTTCAAAAATTTATTGATAAAGGAATTCTCTATGCTGAAACTCTCATTTGTAACTTTGGTTTCTAGTAACTCGAAAACATTTTGTTCAGCGATTTCTCGCTCTTGTCTTAATTTGTTTAGATTTTCATCACAACTCATGTCTGAAACTGTGCTTTTTGCTGGAGATGCAAAGTTTTTGTAATATTCACTCTGTTTGAGCTGTCTTAAGAAGTCGTTTTGTTCTTTAGTAAGTACTGCTGCCCATGTCTTGCCTTTATTACTTGTAGCATGTAGCGACTGTTTACCCTTTTGTGGTTGTATTTTAGAAATTGGTTTGTTAGAACAATGTATCTCACAGTTTCGAGAATCAACTATCATATCTCCACTATCTTCACCTTGTTGTTCTATAGTTTTCCATCTTTCTTTAGTATCTGAAATTTTAACTGGAACTGAATCTATAGGTAGACTATTTTTAGAACTAGAAGCCTTTGAATCTGTCATGAAAATTTCTAAACCTACATTTTCTTGAGATTTAATCTTTTTAGGTAAATTCTTCTGTAGTGGGGATTCAATAGAATTAGTAAACGTTTTTCTCTTCCATGGTAAAGCTTGAGTGTTTTGTATGACAAGGTCATTCCTCCGGAGTCCATATCGAGCCATGCCTTCCCCTCGTTTCAGAAATGGCTTTTTATTTCCCCCCTGCAATAGATTATCTTTCTGTGGACTCTTATTTTTGCCCATTTTCTCATTCTTAAGTTTTTCTAAAACTAAAGCCTCAAAATCTTGTTTTGGAGATAATATAGGCATTTCATCGAGTGCAATATGTTTCTGTGATAAGGCTTTCGATGCAACATTTCTTGTCAATGAAGAGTTTCTATCACCAGTTGCATTTCTGGATGATACTGACACTTGGCTCTTACTTGAAACAGGTGAATTGACGACAAATTCTGACTCCTGCGATAAGTTTAATACCGAAACACCATCTACTAAATCTTGTTCTTTTACCTTTGAAGTGATATTGCTAGTGTTAGGAGGAGGGGTAACCTCATTCGTTTCACGTGAATTTTGCAGTAAACTACGAAATGAGTTATAACTAGTACTGTTGCTGAACTGGCTGACAATTTCAGTGATGCTGGACGAGGTTTCAGACGATTCTTGGTACTGTAAACGGTGTTTCTGCAGTTTCCCGCGTTGCAATAACTGAAGTTGTCGTAGCACTTGTAACCGCTCTAATATTTGTGAAGGAGACAATGAGACATCACTTTCGGAGTACGACTGATCCATTTTTAAAACTTTATGTATAGTTCAGCATGTAATAATAAGAATAATTCGATATAAACTGGAAAAAGTACAAATCACAACAGCCATCAATTTAAAAAATATGCGACAGATACCACTTTGTTTGACTGAGACTGACAGCCAGCAGCCCGCCTGACAGCCAATGCAGCCAAATTTTACAACGCAAATGAATGAATGGATTGATCATTAAGCCCAATTCTGCCATTTCCGGTTTCTAAATCAAAGCCAAAAGACCGCTAAACTTTTCTTATCGAAAAAGGGGAAGGGCTAATTTTATGAGAGCCGCGAAGGGCTTGTAATTTTTATTCAACTCCCAATGAAAGTGATGTTTGGGTAATGTTTTTTGTGGTATTTTTATGTAGGTAAATGTGGCATTGAACGAATGAATGGATACGAATATTTTTTAAACATGGCAACACCATTGCCATTATGTCAAAATTTTTGTACAATTTTATTCAAAAAACATCTGGCTTTCTGCAGAGAAAACACGCGATATACGAGTCTCTAACAATGTCTAAAAGAAGTGGTTTTCACAAGAATCCTAAATTCAAACCCGAGGTGAAGGTGCTAAGTAGCCGATCTGAAAACCTGCTGACCATGGTTTCCAGAACGGAGAAAGTTGAGGTTCTGTCTGAACCTGTCAAATCTGCTGCTGATAAAAAGCTTTACAAGTGAGTTTTGGACTGGTTCTCTTTATTATTGACATAACTTTTAATATTTATCAATATACAATGTAAATACAATGGTTTGACTAGGCCTTGGGCTTCTGAAAAATGAAAATGTTCTGATAAAAATGTTTACTACCCCTGCGTTGTATCTAACCATGCGCATTTGATAAACTACCGATGCTTTGTAGACGCTAGCCGGATTATTCGATGTTGTATTCGTAGGTAAATCTGGATAATTAAAATCTAGGTCACTGTGTCAACAACAAGTACGAAGAAAACTTCATTGGAAATGATTTTCCTACAGTGCATCAACTATTTAGAAATCTGATTTAGCAGTTTACTAATAATTAGATTTTAGGAATTAAAATAATATCGTCTAATTTTTATTTCTGAATGGTGGATTGATTTTTAACTATTGGTTTAATATTTTATTTACTTGTTTACTTTAAATAACTTGACATTGGCGAAATTACCTCTTTAATAAGAGGAGCCATTTAATACCTACCTACCTATATAAAATTAAATAAAAATCGCCATTATTCTCTCAAAATTTGAGCTTTTAGGTATTATGAAAGTTAATTTATTTCTCCAACCGTTGGGCAGTACGTGACTTTGTCTATTATCTAGTATCGGCAATTTCTTTGACCATGTCTCTCCAATAACTGAGTTGATATTAGCAGAATTCTTAGAAGAGATGTCTTAAACCAAATAAGAATGGTCTAAACTTTCTTCGAGAGCTCAGTGGCACAGTGGTTGGGCAACGGACTTGCGATACAGAGGTCCCAGGTTCGATTCCCAGCCAGGGCAGCCATGTACCAATGAGTTTTTTTTTTATGGAAATAGTTATGTTCATTTACCGAGTGCTCTCAAAATGGTGAAGAAAAACATTGTGATAAAACCTGCATGCCCTAGAAGAAAAAACAAAATTCTAAAGCATGTGAAATCCACCAATCTGCAGTGGGCCCGCATGGTGGATCATGGCCTGAGCTCCCTCGTGTAAGGGAAGGTCTGTGCCCGAGCAGTGGGGCAATATAAATATACTGATGATGATGATGAAACTTTCTTCTGGTTCTATATTTTAAATATCTCTTATCCTTCTAGAACAATAAGACTAGAGAATGGTCTGACTGCCCTCTTGATCTCGGATCCGAGTCGCCCTCCAGTGACTGATGACTCTGCCAGTGAGGAGGACACAGGCTCTGAAGAGACCTCTGAAAGCGAGAGTGATGGAGGACGTTCAGCACACTCATCCACCAGTGATCATCACGGCACCAAGCGGCGCAGCGAATTCGATGAGGAGAAATTGGTATGATTTTTTAAATCCAGGTTTAATGGTTTTGGTTACTTGGTGTCTATGTCCGTGTTAATGGAACTTGCCTTACAAAGTTCATTAGTTACTCCTACGATCAGGAATGCACTTACTGGACGCAAAAGAGTATCTGATGAAGCTAATGTCTGCATTGTGTATGTAGAGAATGGATTAGACAAAATTATGTTTTTGCCCCCATTTTCTTAATATCGTTTAATCAAAGGATGTCTTAAACCCGCTATGGTCTACTACAAACTAACAAACATGCATGAAGAGATGAATTGGAAGGTTTTCTGGCAGGACACAACTTCATCCACAAAGCATAGTGCTTATGGACGAAACCCATCTAAATATCTGTTAAATGGGTTGTCATAATATTATCAAACATACTAATATTTAGTTGTAGAATTGAAACTACAATTACAAAAGTTGCATTTTAAATTTCGGACGTTTTAGAACTCGGGTTTATATCACCTTGTACTTGTTTTCACAAAACTAGCTAAACAAAACACTCTGTTTACCATCTAAGTTTTTACCGCAAAAACCGCAGCGAAAATGATTATCTACAATTTTTTTGCTGACTTTGAGTCTTCACGTGATTACCCTAATTGCAACATGAATCATGATGGATACCTAATTATAACTCTAGAGTTTCCAAAGTCTAGACATTGTTACGTTGTTTTTGCGACAACTCCGCAAGGTCGATCTGTTGTATTATCTATATATAGACAACAAACGGGGGCAGTGAAATTTGTTTTTAGACTAGTTTTGACCTGAGTAATACCAGTTAGGAATAGAAAGTGTCATTCAGTTACCAATTTAAATTAGGTGTCGCCCCTCAGTTTGCTCCAATGAACTCAGATATTTTCTGACAGAATTGAAGGTTCATTTTTCCTTGAACTCTAGTCATGTATCCTTGTGCTTCATGCGCTCAATGGCGTAGTAGTCAGTGGACATGAGATACGGAGTTTATTATGTTATCCAATGCAGCCCTCAATTTTGTGACATCTTGCTCATCTATCGTTGGCATTCAGTTTTATTTAAACATGAACTGTATATACCAATGAGTTTCTGTTTTCGAGATAACTTACGTTCTTCTTACAGAGTCCTAAAACGGCGATAGAAAATATCGTGTTTAAAACCTACACTGCATGGACTATTATTGTATAGAATAAACCTTATTCAAGTTGCCTGCCAAAAGCTGGCCCCCAAAGAGCAGCAACATTCTGTGCCACATGTCTCTGTATACATGAGGGTTGAGATTGACACAAAGCGGATCCTATTAGAATCATATAAAGATTCTAATAGATTGACTGGCTAACCCGCAAAGTTTATAGTGAGTCCACATGTAAACTGTAAATTGTTTGCACATGTTATTAGCAGTAAATAAAGATTGTTTATGTGTATTATAATTCGACCTACCTATTTTGTATCCGGGATATGTTACGAGTACGTACCTACGTCAAACTCATTGTTATGTCCTATTTATGCGCGCGTTTATATTACGTGTGCGATTTTTTTATGTAAGACTGTCGAGATGTGGTCGATAGTACACGGGTCCGATAAATGCCTATTCATTCTGACGTTAGAGATATCAGGTTGTATGTTTCGGGAAACACCGATGACGATATGGCGTTCCATTTCTCGTAAAGCTACTAGGATGTAAGATTGTGGAACAAATAAGTGTTGAGTATTTGATTTTGGATTGTTTATGGGCCGCTCCTACGTAAAGTCAAGCGATTTTCATACGATAATGGTCCTTTTAGTTTGAATATGTTGATGACAAGTATTGATAAATTATTTTCGAGAATTGTACAAAATAGACCGTGGAATAGACATTGAATTGATCCTTAACTATAAAAGAGATTTAATTAACATTAATCAGATATCACATACACATAGGTACATCTGATATAACTTGTGATGTGATATCTGATTTATACTCTATATTTTTGTATTACGTTTTGCCAAAAAAGGAAGCACGACTTTTACCATCAATATCTCCGGTGTTAATTGGATCGCAATAGATGGAATTCCGTCGTCTCTACCTACCCCCGCACGATACAGGCGTGTATTTGTATGTTAATTTCAATATCGATATGCTAATTTCAAATATTATATCTTCACCATGATCACGATAGTTGATTTATGCAAAATAAATAAATATTAAAGAGGTTATTCACACTAATTAAATTATTATTCACTGGTATGTGATGTGAGCCTGTGAGTGTATTCTAAATCATACGAAAACCTTCAATCACGGCATACCTTTAAAGCGCACTTTAGCGCGAATTGCGCCACGACGATGTAACTTTGTCGCAGCGACCTTCGCCCAAGACCTTGGTGGTGACGGTTGCACAATTTTCACTGTCGATCCGCTCCTATCCTCTATTGTCGGGCGACAATAGTGAGAATTGTACAGTTGACAACACATCAAGTAATAAAGGACCCATATACTGTACGATTCGTCGTTTCTAACTAATAGGAACGACGAATCGATAGTGTATATCAAATTGCAACAAAAACCTATCCAATCTTGATAATCTTACCCTCACTTGCAATAAAAGATAACCCTAGTATTAGCGACTAACCCGAGCAAAATGTATGGAATTTTGCAAGCCACCCTTAACGCTAAATCGACAGTGTATGGCAAGCGCAACGTACAATCGTTTCATGTGCGAGCGTCATTTTTAAAGCGGCCGATCGTCACTCATCTTCTTTAGTTTGATCGATGCGAAGAATCTACGTATAACCGAAAATAGAAAGAGTAGATATAAGAGTATATAAGAATATACAAACTCTCATTAAGGTTGAAAGTTTCTCGTGAACTACTTGACTGATATCAAAATTATATCACTAATGATAGCTTAAAGCGCCGACAGTGTTTTTTTTTAAATTTCAATGCCTCCCCACTTTTCTTTGTGTTAGACTGTACATGGGCCCCTTTACACTAGAATGTACTACGCCGTAGTACAACAAGTTACAGTCGAGTAGTAACTACATTGTAATACCGCCTACATTGTAATGTTTTATGTAAGTTTTGCTGTCGACTGTACGCTTGCATTTAGATTACATGTCGTGAGACGAGCATAAGTGCGCTTCGGACTGTTGCGGTATTAATAACCCCTCCTTTGGTTGCGTAGTCGGGTAATAGGTACGTAGTCGCAAATCACTATGTCTATACTTTTCTTGTCAGCATCAGGTTTTTACGTCTCGATAGCACTGGGATAGGAAGTGAACTGTGAATGCAGCTTAGCATTATGTATAAGCCATATTGCATAAATAAAATTACCAATTGCTGTAGATTAAGTAAATATGACAATGTAAAAAAGAAATACCCATCTGACTTGTAAACTTGTTTTTACCAGTAAATATATCATAGGTTTGGAGATTCTGATGAACTTAAAAAATCGTCCATTTATTATATAAAAAAACGACTAAGTTAAGCCTATAGGATAAGTCTTGCTGTTCAGCCATATCTTTTGTTGCGATTGCATTGACTTAGAAGTTAGAATTTTTCACAGCTGCAGGATTGTAGATCTGAGTATTTGGTATTAATTTCAGTTGAAAGACAGACAGACGTATAACGAAGTGATCCTATAAGGGTTCCTTTTTTCCTTTTGAAGTACAGAACCTTAATAACTCCTAATAATACTCCACACTGGTCCCAGTAGTACTCGATGAGACATGAATTTACGGCGGACTCCCGCACTATTGTTACGTAAAATGAACTATCAAACCCCGACTCGCATGAGTGGCAGCTGACAGGGCCTCAGTAGGTAGCCTACAAAGTAAATGGATCGAGACCAACGCTATTAAGTATTATCCAATACCTGATTCAACAGGTGACGGTATTGTAACAATACGCACAGCCGAAAACAGAGAAAAGTATACAATTTTGTCAAAAAACTTGACAGACTTTTAAAGTAGGTACTCTTCAAATTACATAGGTAGTGCGTCTTTTCTTTCATTGATTCGCTCAAAGTACCCAAAGCAGGATAAGATGCCTCAAGGATACCTAGTTCAATCCTGCTTAGGTACACTTTCACTCAGACCACCCACACCGTTCTCTGATCTAGTAGGAACAGTGGAACACAGAGAAGTACAGGAGAGTTTTTAAGGTTGAGATTTTCTCAAAAACTACTTGACATTTTGCAAAAATTCTTTCACTGTTTGATAGATAAAAGTAAAACTATGTTACTGTAAAAGAATTATTAAATTCGGTCCAGTAGTTTTTGAGAAAATCTCAACCTTATTGAGGCCCCCTGTATACTTATCTCTGTCTTCGACTGTATAGGATATTTTGTCTGACACGCTTAGATGTAAACAGAGTTTTCAGTTGGAAAGGCGTCAGTATTGTAGAAAATACTTATTAACCTATACATATATATCGATTGAGTGACGATGTAATGTAACATAAATACAAAATGGTGGACCATAGGTAGAAATTACTTTCCCATTGTGGACCACGGGAACAAAGAAATTTCCATGGTTCACCAGGTGTATGTATGGACAACAGCAGATCAATGGTAACACTTGCAGTGCGATTTTAAATCTTACTACGCAGATAATACAAACGTCCAAAGTGTTACACTTGATGTACTACGAGCTACGCAATGCAGTAGAAATACGCTCATTTCTGCTCCGTTGATTCTACTTGTAACTTCTGCCATACCCAACATTCCCGGCGGACTGATATCATATGCATAAAGAAAATTCGTAGAATGTGATGTAGGATGTCATATTTTCTACAGGTAAGGCGCTACAAACGAAATATATTTAAATTCATGAAGAGAACTTATCAGAAATTGTCTAAAAAACGGTGCAAGATGTTACAAAACGACCTTTCGTTCGATACGGTATGAATCTGCTGTCAATTTCTTTCTTAGATTTTCATTTAAACAATTTTGTTTTCTACAGTAAATTAATTAGTTTAAATAGTTGTAATTATTGTAAAAGCAGATTCATATTGTATGTTAAAAAAGATCGTATAATATAACATTTTAGTATGTGTTAGTCTTTAGTAGGTTCCGAGAATGGATGTGAGCTGTTAGTGGTAACTTAGTTTTTCTATTACTTACTTAAATCTATTTTACCACACATTGATTTTTTTTTTAGAAAGTGCGTTAAAGTTTTTGTAGTTAGAAGATGTCTGTAGATGGGTATTTTCTAAGCTACTTCGCCGGTTACCCAATTGAATCAGAAAGCGCAGACTCGGCCGGTAAAATGTGTTAATGCATTGTTTATATAATTTATGTTTGATTTCTTATTTTTGCGTTTTCTTCGAAATTATGCCATATTAGGCCCGCCAAATCGGAGAGGAGACGAGGGGAGATGTGTTTAGAATAACCAATCAGATTTCGTTATTTCCACATCTCCTCTCCGCTTATAAGAAGGAACGAAATCTGATTGGTTATTCAAAACACGTCTCCTCTCCGCTTTGGTGGAAACTGGGTCTTATGACAATTATGACAATAGCTGGCAACGCAAGGGCAGGTAGTGCCAAAATATAAATGTCACGCAAATGCAATAAGTAACAATTATTTGTAGCGACTCCAGAGCGTGACACACTAATTTTAATTGTCGCTGATAGAGGCAAGCCCATTTCTCTCTCATATGCGATGTCGATGTAGCATATGAGTGACATTTGCGTGATCGGTACAACATGTATGAGTCATATATAACATTTTATCGGTTTTAGGTTCTGATATAATACTGATCCAGTTTCAAAGTTAACGGTGATTTAAACACCCTGTATTAAATTTGTTGACTGCTATTGTGGGTCACTATCCTGAGCACTGAGACTACGATTAAGGAGGAGGATATAGGATATAGTTTAACCTTATTGGATATGCTAGTAAATTATGATGTGTGTCGCAGGCCGCGTGTGCGCTCACTGTGGGCGTGGAGGATATAGGATATAATTTAAGCTTGCTGGATGTGTTAGTATTATATGATGTATGTTTCAGGCCGCATGCGCGCTCACTGTGGGCGTGGGCAGCTACAGCGACCCCGCCGACATCCAGGGGCTGGCGCACTTCGTCGAGCACATGCTGTTCATGGGCAGCGAGAAATACCCCAAAGAGAACGAGTTCGATGCGTTCATCAAGGTAAATTATTATCTTCGGTTAAATTATGTGGGTTAGGGTAATAGCCGTATCGCGCCCCTACCTTAAAATCCTATTGGGTGCTCTAAAATGACGGCAATGAGGTTCGCCAAATCGTCACCCATCATGCCATGGCTCACATAGTGTCCAAAAGACGGGGGCGGCAAGCCGTTATGCTGTTTTTATTTATTTAATAAAAATGACGTAGATACTCAAGTTTGATTTGTCAATAAAATATATTTCATGTTGTGAATAACGTAAAATTTTGTACATATTTATATATATTATGATTTTAAACAAATTATACATAGCATTGAATGCAACAGATGGAATTCCGTCATATCTGACTGTTTATATGGATACTGGCGCGAGTTTTATGAAAATGTAATCTGCACGTTTCGCCAACAGAAAAAGGGCGGTTCCGACAACGCGTCCACGGACTGCGAGGTGACGACGTTCTTCTTCGAGATCCAGGAGAAGTACCTTCCGCAGGCCATGGACATGTTCAGCCAGTTCTTCGTCAGCCCGCTCATGAACAAGGAGGCGATGCAGCGCGAGAGGGAAGCTATCGAGTCAGGTAAGGTTTTGAGGCCACTGCCCTAAATAAAATTACTGTATAGGTAATATTAGTCAAAAGCTAGCTAGCACTATTCTAGTGCGGACAACAGCAGATCAATGGTAACACTTGCAGTACGATTTTGACTCTTACGTCGCAGATAATAAGAACGGTCCAAAGTGCTACACTTGATCTGCTGTTAACTGCATAAACAAAAATACTACATTTCTTCCATAGTTGTTCAAAAATCCAAAATGGAAGTAGTGGAAAATCTGCGAACGAAGCGATAGCGTAGCGCGTTCTATACTTTGTTCAGCACAGCGCCACCTAGCGATGGCGATGAGTAAATGGCTAAGAAAGATAAGATTAGCTGCTAAAATCGATGTCGCAGCGCGGCGCAGTCTTTTGATTGAACAGCTAACACTTTAATTGAACGACGCCATTCAAGTTTAACACTGGAGGCACTGCAATGCAAGCAATGCAATTAATTAGTTATAGTTACGTAAATAAAATGATCTTTCAAAAATTAGGGGTCAGAAGGATTTTCGCCCGCCAAAGCGTAACATTCGGCGGCGGACATCACACAGTCGCGTGCCCAATCCGAATCATCATTCCCCGTTAAACCTTTAGAAAGATCGATTTGTTCATATTCCGTCGAAGTATGTATGGAATTTTTGTAACCAAACGATAGCGCGATGTAACTGGACGGTAGCGCCATCTATCGTCACGTAGCGTGTACTAAAAGTGGCGATTGTATGCCGAGAAATCGCACAAGTGTAATAAAACTTGCGATAATATGCTTTATGCATTATTTATTAAAATATATTTCATTGCCTGAAGCCCCATAGGCCTCTAAAAGCAAATATTTTCACCATACATGCCACTTGTATAAATAACATGTAATAGTTTTTTAGGCATAAATGAAGTAGTAACTACAGATTGATTTCGATGATCGTCAGAGCCATTAGTCATGCATGTTACATCCCTATTTAAAAAAACCTTATCTTCGTATGTAGTTGGTATGACGTCAGGTCGGTGACTTCACATTAAAGGTTGAATGTAGTAAGCACAGTGCGAGGTCACCATGAAGCAACCACCAATGGAGTTAGCCATAATATTTACATCGCAGACTCCACTATTGCATGACAATTTTTCGCGTCGTAGCCATTCCTTTGTTTCTCCATTCTTTGAATTTTCAATAGAAGGCGAATACATAAAACAGATGTCTCTTTCTGACGTACGAGAGTGAAAGTGAAAACAAAATATAGTTTAGGCTCTATTCATAATGCGCGTGATTTTTTTCCTTCATGGAGGTTACTACCGAACGCCTTCTCTATCCTACACCGGGATTTGTAAATGCCAAATGTACAAGTGTAGCAAGTGTCTTTGTAAACAAAAGCGACTACCAGTTTAAGCTTTGCTATGATTATTGCGTACTAGAATAGAATAGAAAACATTTATTTGGCACACACACAGAGCAAAGTACATAAGAGATACATAGAATAAAAATTACAATGAAAAGAGATACGTAGTGCAGTGGTGTGGTGTCAAACAGGTCTCCAGCTCAGCATGTGCTAATTATTTTCACATTTTTAGATCGGATCACTTTATTTTCACAATGGTGAACAGATTCATTCAATGTTGTAATACTACCTCAGGTACCTGCCTAATTAATTAGGCAATCGTATTTGTTTACAATATATGACTAAATTATGAACATTGTAATAGGCTTGGAGAGGGGGCACTGATGTCCGTAAGACAGGCTTGCCTAGTGGGAATTAATATTAGTATATTAATTATTAGATAGTATTAGTAGTAGTTATAGTGCGCTAATTCGCACACTCATTTAGGTAATCCCATTTTTATATACAATACAAATATTTGATTTAACATTAAGTTACAAAGTACCATACTTTGGAATAGTTACAATTTTAATAAAATTGTATCATAAGGCTAACGTAGCTCGTCGTAAATACCCTTTACGAGATTCCATCGTAATTCTCAGAGTTCGCGATCGCGTCCCCATCTGACTCCAACCGCAAGGACCAGCTGCTCTCGAGCCTGTTCCCCGAGGGTCACCCGGCGCGCACCTTCACGTGGGGCAACCTGAAGAGCCTCCGCGACGACATAGACGACGACGAGAAGCTGTACAAAGCGGCGCACGAGTTCCGGAACAGGCACTACAGCGCGCACAGGATGAACGTGGCTGTTCAGGTCAGGAGATAAGATATTTATTTGCGTAAATGTGGTTATGTTGAGAACTTATGCCCTAAACCAGACTTCCCCAAATTTATTGCCTTGTAGACCCCAGGTTGGACGATATATACCATTTTGGGTATCACTGCCCTAACCCATCCCTACTGCACTCCGCAGGCGCGTATGGACCTCCCCGCGCTAGAGCAGTACGTGGTGAACACATTCGGCCGCATCCCGACCAACAAGCTGCACGCAGAGGATTTCAGCCCGTTCGCGTACCGGCCAGACGCGATCACGCCGGAGTTCAACAGCATATACTACGTGAAACCTGTCAGCGATACCACGGAGGCAAGTTGTTATTTGTCTTTTTTGTATTTGTAAAGATTTGACTAATAATATGATATGTTTGATAATATTGTTTCCTCGACAAGTGTATAATGTTGAATTAAGATAATGTGTATAAATAAATGTAAAATCCACTCTTTAATGTGATATAGGCTGACATTTAATTATTATTATTATTTTTTATTTGTATAAGTTGACTAAGTTATTATAATAATTATGAATTACACAGCGCATTGGTTTAGACTGTAATGCTGTGTGATATTTTTGTAAATAAAAAAATAAATTATACGCGGCGGACGGCGAGTGACAGTGACAGAGCTTCATAACTTGGCTTGTAAAAATAAAATTAATTAGGATATCAAACTTTTACTGCTTGCCAGAATTCTATAAAATCTGAATCACGATTTGCTGTTCTATTGCTAAAGAGTCAGTTACATAATAATAGCCTCTCGAACGCGTTCAGGCGTGAATATCGGGAAAGTATATTCTTGTCTAGTGTAAACTTGAACAAACGTCAAACGAACAAATCGTATCGTACGATATTCTCGCCCACATCGTTCGACAAACTATTCTTGTGGAAATGACGCTTAACATTGCTGCAGATGTATTTAATATCGAATTACATCAATTTTAATGCTGCCAAATATCACATTACATGCTGATCAATTGTTTTTATCGACCACTAAAAACAGCTCGTTTCAGATGGTTTGCTTACAAAATACATTTTGGAGTTAACCAAACCAGATCTTTAAAAATCCCACATAACCGTCTGGTATCTTTAAAAGCGAGAGAGCTCGGTGGCTCAGTGGTTGGGTCAATGGACTTGCAATATGGTGGTCCCAGGTTCGATTCCCAGCTAGGGCAGCCATGTACCAATGAGTTATCCTCGGTTTGTTCGACGGAAAAACTTACGTACATTTACAGAGTGCTCTCAAAAACGGTGAAGGAAAACATCGTGATGAAACCTGCATGTCGTAGAAGAAGAAGAAAAAAATCTAAGGCATGTGAAATCCGCCAACCCGCACTGGGCCCGCGTGGCCCGAGCTCCCTCGATGTAAGGGAAGGTCTGTGCCCGAACAGTGGGGCAATATAAATAGACTGATGATGATGATGATCTTTAAAAGATTTCTCTCCGTACATAAATATTTATTTATTTACGTACTTCCTAAAACGTACAACCTCTGAGGTTTTCAAGGTGACAGTGAATAGCCATCTTTCTCCGTACAATCAAGTCAGCAACGTATTTTCTAAGTAGGTATTGTCTTTACAGGTCCATTTAACGTGGTGCATGCGTTCGTTGATAACGGAGTACGAATCCAAACCGCACCAGTACATCTCGTACTTGCTGGGACACGAGGGCAAAGGCAGTCTGCTCTCATATCTCAGGAAAAAGTAAGTAATCGCTAGGAATACAAGTATACTCGAATGGTAACGCTTGAACAGCAATCTCAACTCTTATGGCACAGACAATAAGAACGGTACACAGTTCACATTGTTGCTCTTGATGTGATTTATACAATCGGAAGTTAATCAACACAACTACGACTTTTTTTTTAAATTGCCGGAACGTGACAGTTGCTTAATTATAATTTAAATTGTCTTTGTCTACAGTGGTCGTTATGTGTTATCGATGTCACGTTACAATTTAAATTAATCAGAATATGTTCGCGGAAGTCAGTTGGATGGAGTTTTCTATTATATGCAATATCTGTAGTTTCGAGTGAACGTGGACCGCTGAACTCCTTTATACAGGGTTGCAGTATATTCTATTTATATTTAATGGATTCTACTCTTATTAGACGAGAAGATAAAGAGATAATTTCTCCAATGTCGAGCTATTTAATATTCAAGTAAATAGGAAATTAAACAAATAGTACATTACAAAACAATAGCGGATCTAGGGTAGCAGTTGCTTTTTCGTGAGCTCTTTGAAACAGGAAACGAGGGCTATGATAGAAAAAAAACCCAATAAAGCCTGACACACACAGGCGCGATCTGCACGCGGCTTGCGGTCAGTTGAAACGCATGCCCCGACCCATTTTCTCCCGTCGTAAACATCGGCCTAGGCCTCAGATCGCTACCTACTGGACATTAAAATGCCCAGAAAATTGGGACGGGGCATGAGTTTCAACTGGCCACAAGCAGGTCGCGGCTGTATGTGGAACGCTTAAACCATCACAAGTACCCTTTGTGCAGGGTGTGGGCGCTGGGCATCTACACGGGCAACTCTGAGAGCGGCATCGACTACACGTCCATGTACAGCCTGTTCTCCACGCAGGTCGTGCTCACCAAGGACGGGCTCGCACACATCGACGAGGTAAGCCCGTACGGCAACATGCCATTATACAGGCGTCTCGTCCTGTGTGCCGAGGCGCCTTAAGCGGAGGTATAGGGGTAGACCTCCGAGAAGGGCCCACGAGGGCGGCCGCGGACAAGGTTGTGGTATTTGGCGCTGCGTTCCCACAACCTCGTTCCAAAACATGCGTTGAATACCTTGGGGTTTTAGTGGGTATAGGACCGTGTTATGGCGGGAGTTCCACATACTCACCGCGCGCCCCTCCTTATTGGCGCGGTGAGATGCGAAAGACATTTCCCCAAGTAAAAAAAGGGGTGGCCCATCGAGATGGCTCAGTATGGAGAAACTATTGGAGACAGAGAATTTTATTCAAATACTTATGTTTGTCACGTGACCATCGTGAGTTTGCGGCGCTTGCCGTGGAAACGATGAGCCCGTGGTCCTCGGACACCCATGACGTCTGGGAAGGCTGATCCTGACCTGAGGGCTGGCGCTTACCTCTCACAAAGGCTTAGCATGGCCATACAGAGAGGTAATGCAGCCAGCGTCCTCGGCACGATGCCCTGTGGAGGGGCCTGGATGACGGACGACGTGTACCTTTTATAATAATATTTAACGCAATTACATTTTAGTGGACTTTGTTTTCCTAATATCTGAATAATAAACTCTAAGGGCAGTTTCACAGCGGGTTTTTTGGCGCGTATACGGTCGTATACGTATACGCGCGCTTCATTTCACAATTTAAAAAACCGGACTATCGTACACTGGCTTATACCGGCGTGTTCGCTCGAACCGGTGGCGGTCTCTCGCGGCTCGCGCTTATAATCGCGACAACGCTCGTACGAATTGCGCGTGTGGCAATACGCGCTTCCAAAAACGAGCTTACAGACGCATATAAAACGCTGGTCTGATACCGACATATGAAAACATGACATCGATTTTAAAGAAATCGAACCTAGTCATTTTCATAATTCATTTATTCTTTTAGTTGGTCAATGGTGTATGTAATTGGGAAGCTTGTTTTGATCACGTCTGACTTAAAATTGTGTTTGCTTTCAGGTGCTGGAAGCGATATTTTCATACGTAAACATGCTGCGACATATCGGCCCCTCCGAAAGGATATATGACGAAATTAAGGTTCGTATTTTTTTAGTTTTTAATCCTAAACTTCAGGCGAAATAATAATAATAATAATAAATCTTTGTTGTTGGACTGTTCGAGTTTTCAAATAAATATATCTTCGAGCTAGATTCAAGAGTCTCACCACAGAGCTCGAGGGTGAACGTGAGTACTGATCTGCTTCGTCCAGGGTTTGAGCTTCTGCGACTCCTCTGGAGGAAGCAAGAAGACGATAGATTAATCCCTCTTTTGTAGTTAAACGAAACTCAACCCAGGCGACTCTAGACGTGTATTTTCGTAAAACCAACTTTCAAAATATATCATCCAGTATTTTGCAATAAAATGAACCTGATTTAATATGTTTGTGTATTGTTTATAAACATATACCGATATACGCGAATTTCGCTTAACGCCCTCCACACACAGCCGCGACCTAGCCGCGACTTGCGTCCTGCGATCAGTTGAAACGCATGCCCCGCCTCATTTAATGTCCAGTAGGTAGCGATCTGAGGCCTGCGATCTATGTCCAGTAGGTAACGACGGCAGAAAATGAGGCGGGGCATGCGTTTCAACTGATCGCAGGACGCAAGCCGCGGCTAGGTCGCGGCTGTGTGTGTCAAGCTTACCGCGATTTTCTCTGGAACGCATCCCTCGCGTAAAGCTGGGTATTATTGTAATGGCTCATCATAGTTATAATTCTATAATGATGGTATCTCAGACAATAGAAGAGACGAGTTTCCGCTTCGACGAGGAGTCCCAGCCGGCCGACTACGTGGAGAGCCTCTCGGAGAACATGCACTTCTACCCGCCCCAACACTTCATCACCGGAGACAGGCTATACTATAAATACGACCCCAAGGTAACCGTAACGATAACTCCACTATACATAGCTTAGCAATAGTTTATTATTATTATTCAAGGTGTAAAGGAATTGATGTTTTAGTAAGCCATAGAAAAGTTCAGTATAGGTAACTGAATTTTTTGTTTGGTTTTGACGATTTTTCGAATATAAATATATTAATGTCTCAGTAAAAATCGATGAGCTGATCGGTATAAAATGTATGAAAAGTCGCAGCTTTTTTGTCGCGAATTCGATATTCGAAAAACGTTGCAGAACAAAAGTTAGTTACTGAGGACCATTTCAGCTTACCTTTCCATAGTTATCCTAAACTAGAGGGTTGGAGGGACATGCCTTAAGAAGTTAAGGTCTTCTTAAGGCTAACGCTACTTGCGAATGAGATTCTCTCCTTCTACGGGTCTCGATTCGGTCAACCTCTACGAATAAAACTTTTTATTGAAAATACCATAACATATCTACTTTTGTTAGTAAAACTGAGTTAGTAAAATTGAATGTTTATTTGGTATGCTTCGTTAAGGTGCTAATCAAAAAGAGTTAGCTTCTGATCAAGCTCAACGAAGTGTCATTGTGATCCTTTATAACAGTGATAAGTATTAAAATATATTAATTATTAGTTTGTGTATTAATTATTATACAGGGTGTAACGTAAAGGGTATAATAAGCCGAAAACAGCGGGTAGGGCAGATGCCACCTAACACGGGAAAAATACGCCCAGGTCCAGAAAAAATTGTATACAGGAGTTATACGATCACAAAGTATTCCTCAAATCAAGTGTAAAATATTCCTAAGAACAGCTGCTGTAGTGGCAATGACCCCGTGCAATGACCGACCTTGCGATGAATAGCGCCTCTGAGCCCCTGGTAACATAGACTAAGTAATTAATGGATAAGACATTTTTTCTACCTACGCCTCTGTGGGAGAAAATAATAAAACAAATTAAGTTTGATTATGCCTTTTTTTAAATGAAAGAAAAATTTCAGTCGAATTTAACACACATGGAAACATCTGCTAGTGTCTGATTATTACATCATTTCACATAGTTACCTACACATGTATGTATGTATGCTACTCATGCATGATATTCATTCAATATTTACATTTGTTATGATACGTACGAGTAAAATATGCCAATGATAATAGCGCATGATAAAATGAAAAATGTGTGAATCTACGCGATCATATTAGTACCTATTTGAATGAACAGACTGTCCTATCTGCGTGCAAATTGGGATTGGTAGGATTTTTAGTTCCGCTACTCACTACTAGAGAAGTAGCGGCGCTAGCGTACGTATTGAAACAACTCTAACAAACTACATAGAAGTTTAACACACACATGCCTCGTAAATGAATGACCTGTTGCGGATTGTGTCGCACAGGGCTCCGTACATTATTTTATTTTTAATTTTGTTAAGGTCGAACCGCGGTCTTGGATTTGATCTCATATTAACAAACTGAGAAAAATGACCTTTAAAAACACTGATTACGTCTTGAATTTTAATGGTCACAGAGCAAATATCTTGTGCGGGTTTTGGTTTTACATGTGGTTTTAAATAAATGGTCAATAAATACTGTTTATGTTTAATGCAATAATAATAATCATGAACTCTCGGTTTCTCAAGTCAGTATCAAGTACTCAGGGCACTGGAACTCGATACTGACAAATAAATGCGAATATTAAAATAAATGGCTTGTTTCACTTCTCCCTGCACCGACCTTCAATAAAACGCACTGATTGTGGTTAACATTTGTTGTGTACTGACTACGGAGGTTTCTCGGTATGTTGAAAGGTACCTACATAAGTCGTAACAAAAGCAAGTGAATTAAAAAAGGGCGTTGAGAAATAGGAAAAAATGCCAATCCTATCCCCCAGGTGTGTAGATAATGTGCAGTGATTATGTTAGTTATCTACCAAACTTATTTTATTCGAGAATGCTGTCTTTAAAACTTATCCGACTACGGTCACTATGTGCTAGGCGTCAGCCATAGAGGCTAGGTAGTAGGTACATACCTCAAATGATTCACTGAGTTTTATTTCAAAATCCATTAAACTTAATTTTAACTCTCGATGGCATTTTATACCGTTTTACTTGTAAATTTACCGTTTGCGGAACCCTGCCCTGCAATGACGTCACTTACTTTACTCGCACGAAAATGTGCAACAGAGAATGTGCAAATGCATGCTTTCTCTTTCTGTAAATATTATGGAAACAAATTGCAAAATATCTGCCGAAAAATTGCTATCCTTTTCGCTCGGTTAGTATCGTAGTAATGGCGAGAAAGAGAAATACGTAGGAAGTGAGATAACTTAGTAAAACATTTTATTTGTCCGGATATTGTTCATTCATTATTTCGAATTATGTATCTTAGTTACTAAACTTAACTTTAATTAAATGACACGTTTGTTCTTTTTTACCATGTTTTACATTAAACACTGTAACGTTTATCCGCGATGTGATGTGATCGTGAATGTAAATTAAGTGACGTGATTTTGGCTACCTATTAATCCTATTATGAAAATGTGATTTCATGGATTCAGGAGACTACACATTGTTGGCACATTCAAGTAAATTATCCAGGTCACTCAGAATATGTTGTTTTTTACAATAGTCAGGTATTATTTAACCCGTTAATAAAATAATTACCTACCCTTTGAGTGTGTTGCCGTTTCGTGCATCTGTGGGGCAGGCCGGCAGTCGGCGCGAGCGGCGGCGGGCGGGCGGCACGGCAACCGCGCGCCGCCGCCGCTCGCGAATAGTGAATGAATAGTACCAGGCGGCCATACCTAACCTTTTTAGAAGGTCGACTACTCCCGACTGTTATCAGCAGTAGCGCGCCTAAATAAAAGCACCGTTTACAATGACTTAAAATTATTCATATTAAGTTTTGTATGGAGCTCACAACTATTTTTTAAAAAGTTAAAACTCTGTGTACAGCTTTAGTAGGTCGGGTACGTTTGTATTCTTTCGGCTTAATATACCCTTTACGTTACACCCTGTATATAAACGAATATCACTCACTTATATTGTTGGAGTCGGCAATTAGACCGACAGTTTCGACCGATTTGCGCGATGAGCGCGCCACATCCGCGTCGCCGCTGACGTTTCTTCGCGAAATCGGTCGAAACTGTCTAATTGCCGACTTCAACAATATAAGTGAGTGATATCCGTATATATATATAATAATTTGTAGTAATGGCTCACTATAGTTTAATTCTAAAGTTTATGTATTTGAATTATTTACGATGGTGTTGTTTGTCCCAGGCTATTGTTGAGCTGCTGGATGGCATGCGAGCGGACAACGTGAATATAATGATACTGTCGAACAAGCACTCCGAGCCCGTAGCGTACGACGCCAAGGAGAAGTGGTTCGGCACGGACTATAAGCGGAAAGGTAACACATCGTAAATACGGCTCGTAGTCATAAACGCGATTTAAAGTTATTCCACGTTTAGGCCTTCTGTCCCTTTGATGGATGAATGGATGATGAATTGTGGGCTATTACAGCCCACAATGGGGAGTGCTCGGGGCGCCAGTCGGGTCGCGGATGTATCGCGGTTCCCGTGGCTCGGCAACAATGGCACGAGGACACCCTAGGAAGTTTAATCGGTATTCCGCCTCTTCAGGGCGGCAAGCCCTACATAATCAACACGCTCACCCGGGCGTGGTGGTACACGAGGACTGGACTGGGACAAAAAAGGCCTTCTGTCCCTTTCTAACTTAAAGTTTTTATTTATATTTCAGCATAAATAGTAAATTAGGATTTTGCGCGGTCCGAGATCGTATCTTCGGTTCCGGATTTGTTTTATTTCATATTTGGATTTGGCATAACTGCTTCCATAAAAGTGTATGGCTGCTTTTTATAAAATTAGGGTGGAGTGGTGTGTTTGATGGCTATTTAAATAATAAATTCTTTATTCCACAGATTAATTATTACAAAATGCTTTTAGTTACAGTGTAGACATTTTCATTTCATTTATTAATGCATTAAATAAAGCTGTAATATTAAATACAAGTCTGAACACAATTTTACCCGAAGGTGTTAGCTAACAGTATAAGTATGGTGTTAGCCTAAATATACCTACTGAAATTGGAGTTAAAAATAATTATGTTTAACAATGCATTTTGAAACAGATTGTATGCATTGCGTGACTCCGTAAAATACTAAATCATATGAATATCCGCACAGAAATCCCCAAAGCCTGGCTCGACCGCTGGCTCAACGTGTCCCCCTACTCCTCGTTCCGTCTCCCCGACAAGAACATCTACCTGACCACGGACTTCACCCTGATCCCGCCGGCCCAGGCATACGTGGAGCTCGAACGGGACCTGGGCATTGACCTCAAGAACACATCACTCAAGGAGATACACAAGAAGACGGTGAATAGCGAGAAAGTATCTAAAGTTATGAAACATGAAGATCTGATGGCGACTGTTAATAATTTTAGGTTAGTACTATCGAATTGTTATTATGTCAATTGACAATTTTTTTTACCCCCCTTTATTATCGTAGGGCCGTGAAAATTAAAAAGTGTCATTCCAAAATCGGTGAATACCCATGGCACGGTGGAACACAGAGAAAGGTGTATAGGAGAGTTTTAAAGGTTGAGATTTTCTCAAAAACTACTTGACCTATTGCAAAAATTCTTTCACTGTTTTATAGATAAAAGTGAAAACTATGTAACTGTAAAAGAATTATTAAATTCGGTCGAGTAGTTTTTGAGAAAATCTCAACCTTATTGAAGCCCCCTGTATACTTATCTCTGTCTTCGACTGTACGTACGTTTTCGGTAACTGTAAGAGTGTGTTCATTGCCATTTTTCTTGTGGACTCGCCAAATATGATTCTGACTACCTAGAATGAAACTATTTTAGCCGTCGACAGGAATTATTAAATCTGAATGTTGAACAAGCAGAAATTATTTAAAAAAAAACGAAAGCGAAAAAAACTATCCCCTTTTGATTAATTTTTTATACCCTATGGCTGTTATTCATAAACGTGAGTTAAAGTTACGCCACCGTTTAGGCCCCCTGTCCCTTTCTATGTTAACCTTTTTTAACGAAGTGTGAAAGGCATAGCAACACGATTTAAGGGAAGTACGGTTTAACTAGGTTTATGAATAACAGCATATGACACTTCCTTAATCAAGACGAATCTAACGATACCTCATACAAAAAAATCCATCAAGCAGTTTAGGCTACAGGATGGCAGGAAGGAATGGACATACACATACATACATATACACGAATAACATTACCCTCCTTCTGGGGCAATCGGGTAAAAACATGTAATTTTCAATACTTGTCAAATACTTTATATTATTATTTCATTTGCCTTCTGCCCAGACTGGACCAGCCGAACCTGCTGCGCAAGAACCGTCACATGGAGCTGTGGTACAAGCCGGACTTCAAGTTCCGCTTCCCCACCGCACTGCTGTACTTCTACTTCATCACGCCGCTCAGTCTCAAGTCGCCGAGGGAGTGAGTATATTTGTCGTCAGGTCTGACAGAGAGAAACATATACAAGAAAGTTGAGATTACCTCAATAAGTACTTAGCTGATTTTTTTTACGCCACCGTTTAGGCCCCCTGTCCCTTTCTATCTTATCTTAACCTTTTTTAACGAAGTGTGAAAGGGATAGCAATACGATTTAAGGGAAGTGAAGTTTAAGTAGGTTTATGAATAACGGCAATAGTGTGTACTCGAAACTACTATAGTCCGTCAACGTCGGTTTGGCGGAGACGATGTAACACATACACAGACGTGCGCGTCGCGCTCGCTTGTCCTCCCACCACACCGCCCGCAGCCCCGCCGAGACCGTATTCCCTCGTCCCGCCAACCCCTATACCCCGTGGGCGCGCAAGCACGACGTTGACGGACTATTAGTAAAGGGTTTTATTACATTTCAGTATAGTTATTGATTACTATGGTCAAGTAGTTCTTGATTAAATACATTGATATAGAGTATTTACCTCAGGGCTGTGTACTTTCGACTGTATAACGATTGACTTTGAGAATAGCGTCCTATACATAGAAGAAGGCTAATAAATATTTGAGTTTAGTTTACAGTTTTCCGTCCTCTCTCATTATTGTTTGCCCAACAACATCTTACTTAAATATGTTCCTCAACTTGAAGTGCAGTAAAGAATTATACAGTGTATAACGGAAAGGGAACTTTTCTACGACTTTTAGATTTTCGTTTATTTACCGATACTGAGCATCCAATGTAGGTAATAGGATAACCAAAAAACATATGCAAATAACCTTTTCCATTACGCCTTGAGATAAAACAAAATATAGAAAATGAGATAAAACAAAAACTAGTTTCTTTTCAAAAACTATTTATGTGATGGCTCCAAAATTGTATAATCACTTACCAGACGAATTAAAAGAGCAAAAATTTTGCATTTTCAAATCTAATCTTTACAAAATCCTGGTAAGTAAATGCTATTATTCTATTGACGAGTTTCTTAACGATAAAGTGATATGACATATTATGAATTTGACTAATTAGTAATTTATTTTAATAACAATTAATAGGAATGGGGCAATTTGACATTTAATTTTATTGTATTTTGGTTATTATTATGTATTCAATAAAAGTAAATTTCTATTTAATCGATGTAATGAGTAGTTAAAATATATTCTGAACATTAATATTGTACGCCGAAAGGCAGTTGCAGCGAACATAATTATCTGTGAACATCTGTATTTATTTACCTGCAATACCAATAAAGAACTTTGAACTTTGTAGTCATATTACGTGCTGCATACAGTCCTTTCCCATATATATTTAAGAATATCAAATATTGTGTAATATTAAAAGCATGACAGTATTGTATTCGCAGGGCGTGCCTTCTAGACCTGTGGACTGATGTGTTGCAGCAAGGACTCAAGGTACGTGCGAAATTGTGACTGCATTTTTCACTCCTTAGTTCAGAGTGTACCGTTTTTAGCTTATGTTTTGTAACAATTTTCACGTCAGAGGACGTAGATCTGTTCTCTGATTGGCTGGCGTGAAAATTGCGACTATATATCGGCCAATTTTAAGGTCCATTTATATACAGGCCTTGAATTCATTCGACAAAATTAAATGGATGGTTAGGCTTGTGACATACATTAATTCTGCACAGCGTTTAAGTAAATTTAACAATTTGGGGAGAAATAAAAAAATATATATTTACAATTAATTCGACTATCAAAAAAATATTAATTATATACTGTGCTTTGGAGTTTTTGCATTTTAAGGTATTTTAAATTTTTTGAAATAGTTTCAATCACTGGAATTTGACCTACTGGTCATTTCTAAGGTCATTGTGGAACTTGTGACGTACTTAGTTAATTTTTTTTGCAGTATTGATTTACTAAAGAACCTTACCAATTTCATATTTATCATGAGTGCAACCCCCAGTTTCAATTTGTCGAATGAATTCAGACGCTCTGTATAATCATTTGTGACCCCAGCTTATCGAATGTGTCAATGTTACAGGAAGAAGTATACCCAGCTAGTATGGCAGACCTGTCGCACTCTATGTATGTGGCGGACAAAGGGTTGGCGCTAAGAGTGAGTGGATACAGCCAGAATTTGCACGTAAGTGACCTTGCTTTTAAAATGATATAATAAAATAGACCCGATGATAGCTGTTTAATTAGGGACCAAGATGTACATTACAATTACAACCTTAAATTAAATTTTCTATATTTATTATATTCTTTCAAAATACTAATAAGAACCAGGTACACCATTAGGAGCATCCTATTTAAATTATTATTATACTTTTCTTTATTGACAATGCTCGAACATATTGTTGTTGATACTGAATACAGATACCGATACTTTGTATACAAAACAAAATACTGACAAAATACTGAATTTGTAAGACAAAATACCTACAAAATACTGAGTGACAAAACCCACATTACAATACATTATTTCCAATTTTGTACATAAAGATATTGCTAATACATTTATTTATTGTTCGGTCATCAACTGTCTCAAGACAACGTGTAGGTCATAAAGGCAAAACCTTTTTTAGCCACGCGACGGCTTCATTTATTTATTTATTGCTAATACAGTTTCTTATTCAATTATATTTTTTTTTTAAATATTACTACGTTGAGCTTATGTGACTAAGGCCGATAGTTACAGACGAAACGTGAGCTCGGTCTTATGACTGTTAAATTGTATGAAATCTGACAGTTGTAAGACCGAACTCAAACTCAGCTCACACTCAAAACTTCTATGAATATCGGCCAAAGTTCCCAATGGCCTTTATTATTAGGCGTATTTCCACCGAGCGCACGCCTCGCGAGGCTGTGTGGACGTGCCTCGGGGTCATTCGGGCGCACGTAGCCTCGCCCGAGCGTGCCTCGGGGCCGAACCGACACTGTTGGCTCGGCCTACCTCGTGAGGATCGCCTCAATATGCCGGGCAAACTGTTGAGGCAACGCTCACCCGAGACGTGCGCTCGGTGGAGACACGCCTATTCACGCATGCAATTATATTAATTTGTTGTCCAGTTGCTAGTGGAGCTAATAACTCGCGAGATGCGCGCATCACCGGACAACGTGACGGAGACGCTGTTCGAGGCGGTGCGCGAGGTGCGCGCGCGCACGTACCACAACGTGCTCATCAAGCCGCACAAACTAGCCAAGTGAGAGAGGAACATTCATTTAGTAATATCTTCTTCGAATTAAAAGATTTTTCATTTTAAATTACGTAACACACTCTTAAATATAACATTCATGGAAGTTACATCTATGATTGATTGATTGCGGTCTTGTTCGTTCAACGACGGCCTGTAACCTATTTGTGTCTGTCAGGGACGTCCGTATGAACCTGTTGCTGGACCCGTACATCTCGCCGCGTGACAAGGCCGCGCTCATCAACAACATCACGATGGCGGAATACACCGACTTCAGCAAACGACTGCTCAGTAGAATGTATTTACAGGTTAGTCAACAGTTTTAAGTGGACTATGTTAGGAAATCTAGAATTATACATGGAATTATGTTTTATTAATGAAAAGCAAGGTTCGCAAGGTGGCTGGCAGATACTGGATGCAAAAGGCCGAGAGTAGGGTTGAGTGGCATGGGAGAGGCCTACGTCCAGCAGTGGGCTGATACGGACTGATGATGATGATGAATGAACGGCAAACGTTTCGTGCCTTCGCCCTTATCTGATTTCCTTACACCTCACATCGGAACACAATATCAGTTGTTGCTTAATAAAGTTGACTATTATAAATGACAAATAAGTGGTTGAGCTAGATATAAACCTAAACTAATATCGGAAGGTTAGTGCTGTGTGTGCAAAGAGATAATTTTGTAAACCTCGTCCCAAAGCAAGTGTCTTACTATGTAAACAAAAACAATTATAATTTTAGGCCTTGCTATGATTATTGCATAATTATATTCACATAATTGATTCACATTCAATCGGTTCCTTGGATGTTACACCATAACAGGTAATTAGACCATCATATTTGTTGCGAAATAAGACACTGAAATGTGGTATGCGTATTTTTGATTATTTTCATAACCTTATTGATGCTTTATTGTGTTTCTTCAACAGGTGTTAGTGCAAGGCAACATACCGTGGTATAGAGCCATAGAAATATCTGAGAAAGTATGGTCCAACATCGAGTTTGATGCGCTCGCCGAAAACGAGCTGCCAGAGGTAAGTAGAAGTAGTGTTTACCGTAGGGGTAGACCAAAAATGTAGAGTATTTAGAAATATAGTTAATAATTTAATTGTAAAATTTAGTTATTCGATTTACGAGTATTACAGATATTCCTATTCAAAAAGTAAACCTTCGTCAACAATTAATAAAGTATACAATATTTTGGACAACACAAGTCAAACAATAAAAATAGAAATTAAGACAACCAAAAAACATTACAATTTCCCGACAAACACTCCACCACCTGTCAGCGAACACATCACACTGCGGTGCTGCAGCCTTATTGTCTAACTGACACTAGCCATGGCAATCAAGTTCAAAACCATTACCAGTGGCAATGACAGCTGTCTAAAACATTGGTATTGTGTAAGGCGTTGACAGCAAAGTGACGTTTACCATGTGAATGGAGCGTATGGAGAATCGTTCTTGCGTTTAGTATGTCTCGGTTGTGTTTGCCTAAAAATTGATACTGAAGATATTTCTCAACTAAATCAATACGTAGTCATTGTTTGACTTTTTATAGCGTGTTTCATAACGTTACAATTAAATAATTACAAATTAAATAATTTGAATTGTAAATTTTTCTATCATACGAACTAAACGCGCTTTATACGAATGAGTCGGAATGAGTGAAGCTACTTATTTGACGTTTAATTGGAATTGTGTAGTGAAATGACAGCTCGAAAGTGAAGTTCGTCCCCATCGAAATTTGACAGTTGAAGCCGGCTAGAGTGTAGTAATGGGGTTCGATGAAAAGTCGACTAATATCGCCTTTAGTTACATTTGTAAACCTCAGACATGACATATTTAGTTGATCACTGTCGTGGAGAACATATGACTACTCTCAGAAAAGTCTTCACCCTCTAAAATATGATTTATTCAATCGTTTGCATGATCGACTCGAATTACGACTTGCACGCCATCTTTTACGATACAATGCGCCATCTAGTGTTTACTTGATGTACTTGCATAAGCTGTTTTTACGATACAATGCGCCATCTAGTGTTTACTTGATGTACTTGCATAAGTGTTACCAAAGTATGCGACGTCGATATGTGCGTTTATTTCGTACGCTAACAATTATACTTAAAGTTACAAAATAATTTATTTTATTTCAAATAAAGGTGTGTGTAAGAAACCATACGTTAACAGTTGCTCAAACAATGACTGTGTAATGGTTTCGTAAAGAAATATCGTCTATTTTAAACTTTAATTAAACAAAACCATTTTATATATGAACAAAATTATACAAAATAAACTCACCAAAAACTTCACTCCAATACGTCACTTTGAAGTCCATGGCGATGAAAAACCTTAGACAATCGCAATTTTTTGACGTAATGGTAATGGATATCAATGAAGTTCATGACCAAAGACAAAATAACTGTATTTTTAGATGCGTTCCCAATAGTATAGAAATAAGTAAGTGAGTAATATTTTCAATTACGATGGGTGAATTTTAGCAGCTTAATCACGCAAACAAGCAATATGATTACTTCGATGTCTTTGTACAATACACGGGTACAATACGACATTTATATCTTGAATTGATCGAAGTTGTATGGATTTTGTCTTATACTGTGTTACAAAACTATAATTTTGGTTAAGTACCTATCGTTTTTGAGGGCTGCGCATGTGGGTAGGTGATATTCTGATATCTAGGAAAACAATCGTTCAGTTTTTACAAAGTGTTTAAATTTACGCAAAAATTTACTAGGTACGTGATTTTGTTTTGAGAATCTTTTCATAGGTATAGGAAGTTGTTTTATAGAAAGGTAGTAGCGTGTTCTAATATTGCTTAATAATTATTTCATTGATTGATTGGTCGAACCGTCTTATTTATATTGGAATTATTTATATTTGTGCGAAATCGTGGCAATGCAATGACAATTGTCTAGGTTATCTTTGTATGTGTATTTATAAACAGAAATTGTTTATACATCGCATCTGGCTGTATGCTCTAGCTAGCTAGCCTTGCCTTTCCCACTAGGAAGCAACATCATTAAACAAAAGTAGGTTATGTTGAGAGAAAATATTAGCCTTTGTTTTTATTTTATTTGTTAGTGAAAATGAAGTAATTAATGCCACCAGAAAGAAACAATGTCAACCGCCGACAAAACACAGCCTGGCAATTGATTTGAACCATCAGTTACATCACCGTAACCCGGGTTAACGCCACAAATGGTCAGTCATCGAGAGAAAAACATATAATGATTTTACATTTTTTATATAGGTTGGTTAATCGTTTTATATAGGTTTGGTATACTGAAGATTGAGAAAAGTCCATTTCCCACTGCCACACACACTATAATTGTTCATCAAGGGGACCTAGCACAGACGTTTTGTGGAAACTATATACCTACTCACATGTTTTGTTCATGTTTAAGTTTTAATTAGGTAGGTACAGTCGACAGCAGATCAATGGTAACACTTTTTACTCATGACAGTATTTGCGTCGTAAGACTTGAAATCGTACTGCAAGTGTTACCGTTGATCTGCTGTAGACTGTACACATATTACACAGTAATCAACTCGTACATAATAAGAATGGGCCAAAGCGTAACCCTTAATTAAAGCCCAAAGCATTGGGCTGTACAGTACCTGCATCTCTTCAGAGTTACAGAAGAAAATTAGGTTGCACGAAGTTGAATTATTAGTTGATAAGGAAATTAATAAAAAAAATTATGTTTCAGATATTAAAATGTAATCAGAAAGTGGTATAATTAATAAAAACAAATGAGGAATTGAAATTCGACTGAAGTTCCAAAAACTTTAATTCACATTGCAATATTTATGCTTGTGTTTTACATTTTTTAATTACAATAGACTGAATAATAACCGGCTATTGGTGTGGGATGCCACTTTCGTTGATACGTTGGTGCCGCCTCATCTTCCGTCGCAAACATCAACACTTGCGAGTTGTGCTACTAGCCGCAGGCCATAGCCTCTGTCGAGGTCATAATATTTGGGCCGCTTGGGGTAGACACGCTGGGTCCGTGGACTATCTGTAATGCAAGCAATTAGTTTTTAGTTTAGTTAATATTTTTAGAATACTATTATTACAATTGTTGTTTTTAATGTGTATTTGTTATAATCAAGAAAAATACTTTTTTGCAGTGTGAATATAAATATACCAGTGTATAAGTCGAATTCTAATCGCACTGTCACTGTCGCTCATAGAATTACTAGGTAGTAATTACTAGTGGATAGTTAGTAAACACTTATATGTGGTTGTAAAGAATTGTTGATCTCTATGTTGGCCCTCCGTACCAGAGGTAGGAGCTTGACTCCAAAATCATTAAATAACATACCTACTTAATTATCTCCCAGAAATAGGTTATTGTATCTAGTCCAAGTATAATTATTGTATTTATAAAATAAATCTTGAATTGATATTATGCCTTACTACAGTCAACGTCGAAACTTGTTAATATATTAGCTAACATCTTAATGTATTCTACAATATTTCTCTTTCAATATTGTAAATTAATGACTGGTAAAAACCTGTAAGTAATAAAAGTTGTAATTAAAATTAAGTAAATACAATAATATTATACAATTAATTGGTTTTTTTCTTCTTACAAATCGACTAGTTAGGTGGCGATAAAGTTAAGGTAAGCTTTTCTGGGCCTACTGACCTTACTACTATTTTTCAAGAAACCAAGGCAATTTCATTGGTATCATAACAAGTTGAGAACACATCAATCTGCAATTCATGATGTCCATGCAGATCTTAAAATATAAAATATTAATGAAATGTTTTTTGTAGCCAAATAATTTTATCGTACTTTTAAAATATATTTTATATATTTCTTACCTCTTCATAATTGACTAACAATGTAGGCATCTATGTTCCGGGAGATTTTAGGTACCTCCTCTGAATCTCTGGAGCGTTGAGGGCATTAGTTACAATACACGAGCAATCCGACACCACCGCTGTCTGAGACAATGGTCCAACACTTTTTTGGTAACTCCTATGCGCATAAAATGCATTAGCAGCATCTGTGAAAACAAAGCGCTTATTAGACTCAACACAACAATATTGGAATCTATGCAGAACTGTAAATACTAAATAGTAATAAATAGTATTGTGTAAACATGTAGTATTTACTTACAACGTTTTCCATCATAAGTAATCCATCATAGGCATTTAGTTAAAATTTACAAAGATGATTTTGATGATTATTACTCAAGTAGAAGTTCTATTGTAGAGTATACCTTCAATCCCGGTCGAACCGTATTGCACTTCTTCTGTTTCTGGCGCAGGGGCATAATTTCTCTACTAAGGCCCCTAAATATAAGCTTCTAGAGGCGGTATTTTGCTATAAATAAGGGACAAACGTTGGTTCGCTTGTAGATATGCGAAAACATCGCGTTGCTTGTAACTTTTGGAGGGTCTCCAATCTTTCATCGTCCATTCCAGCCAACGTAAATTTTATACGGGTGCAGATGCAGACTTTTCAGCAGTATTCTACGATAATTCACAAACAAAACAACTCCCGCACAATTTTATCTAAGTCTGGAAAATGTACCTAACCTCAAATTGCTTTTTTTCTGTTTATGTTTGTATCTAAATCATTCGACTCATTCGCTCAATGGGGTTGAAACGTCAAATAAACGTCAAATTGACAATGGTAATGAAAATCGTCTTTTGACAGTATTACACAATTCCAATTTGACGTTTGAACTCCATTAGTGGAGTTCAAACGTCAAACTTTATGTCACTGTCAGTTACACAATCGCCCTGCTGATGCCAGGAGCGCCTAGTTCCACGCGATTATTAATACTAAAGAATGTAGATGTAGGTAATGTTTTATACCATGATAATTATACAGGCTGTATTGTTCAGGGTATAGTAAGCCGACAGTATCAATAACTGAAAAACTTTTGTTCTACGACTTTTCGATTTACACGAATAATTTTTACGCGAATCTTATAATGCCACCCGAATCTTAACCCTATCGCTGTGTCCCCAGCTGAAGGTGCACCAGCTGCCGCTGGGCGAGCGCCGCGTGCGCGTGCGCAGCCTCAACCCCGCCTCCACCAACAGCATCGTCACCAACTACTACCAGGGAGAGCGCTCCACGCCAAAGGACACGGCCATACTGGAAGTGCTCATGGTACGGTCTAACTTAGAAAGGTGTACAGGAGAATTTAGGGTTGAGATTTTCTCAAGAAGTAGGGACGTGGACAAGGGTGGCGTTGGAGAAAAAAGAGTGGAGAAGACTGGGAGAGGCCTTTGCCTGGAGGCACACAGAAAATCTAGACTAATTTTGTTACCGTAGCATATATTAAGCAGTTTAATTCTGTAAAGAGGTTGTAATAAATAAAATGTATTAGTGTGCGCTCAGGGGAGCTACGACCACAAAGAGTTCCTCCTAGTCTCCCCCAAGGGAGCAACCAGACTCGGCCCCGCTACCATTTAAATAATTGTTTTTGTTTATGTCAGATGCTTATGGAGGAGCCCGTGTTCGACATGTTGCGCACGAAGGAGCAGCTCGGCTACAGCGTGTTCTGCATGATGCGGTACACGTTCGGCGTGCTCGGCTTCACAGTCACGGTCAACACGCAGGTAGACAAGTTCAGGTATGGCACAGGAGTTACTGTTAGTTTTAGTAATGGACTCGACCAGATGGAAGGATGACCTTCGCAAGGCGGGCAGAGACTGGGTGCAAAATGGCATAGAATCGGATTGAGTGGCACACGAAGTCTTTTTACCCGACTGACTGCAAGAAGGAGGGTTGTTTTTCGAGTGTATATAAGTATGTATGTATGTCTAATTCTTTGGCACGCCCTACATCCTAAACGGCTTGATGGATTTTAACACATAAGGTGTCGTTAGATTCTTCTTGATTGTAGAAGTGACATAGGCTATAAAAAATTATTCAAAGCGGCCTAAATTTTTGTCTGTCGGAGATTTTTGTTTTTTTAAATTAGTTCGTCTATTCAATGTGTGTATGCATTTATTTCTACCGTACCGGGCTGCGAGGACGGACACATTGTATAGAATAATATTATGTTTGTAATCTCTGCATGCGTGCTGTTATAAATGTTGTGTCCTCCTATAAAAGACATACATCAGCACCAGCCAGATCTGTACACTGTATGTTATTAAATGTAAAATGTATGTGTTGTTGGAGAATATAAATAAACAAATAATATGATTTTGTCAGCCACGTCACGTTCAATGTCTGTAAGTAGATGTAAACGAAGCTTTATAGTTGTCGCGTTGCGTTTATGCGAATCACGCCTTCAATAACTTACCGCAACGTTGTATGCCCGCCAGTGTCTCGCACGTGGACAGTCGCGTGGAGGCGTTCCTGAAGAAGTTCACTCGCAGCATGAAGCGGCTGAACGAGCGCTCGCTGCAGACCACCAAGACGTCGCTCGTGCAGCTCAAACACACCACCGACTACGAGCTCAAGGAGGAGGTAGGAATTCACGCGAACATTGACCTTCACAAAAACACTTACACCTAAAACAAGTGGCTACGGCTCTAGGTAGGACTGCATTTCAACTGCACTCCGACTGCAAAAGACAGTGCCACATTTCAATGGAGCTTTGCCCCCCCCACCTACAAAACCACATGACCATTTAAGCTGTACCTATCATTTTTTGGGGACTTATTACAGGTTTTATATTGCATAATCATAATCAGTATCATTTTCTACTACTTTCGCAACTCCTATAGAAGAATAACAAAAACAATGAATAAATCGCTTCGATTTCTTACTATTTTCTGAATTCTTAATTAAGCTGTTTTTATCGAATCGCAACTTGTACAAAACTTTATTTTAAACCAATAATTTTAATAAAAAAACGGAGATATTTTTGCATTTATTCGTTATCTTGTACAACTTGCGGTTGATGGTGGGGCAGAATCTGGCATTGTCATTTGCAGTTTAAAGGCAGTACAATTGCAATATATGTAACTGCAAACCTTACAGCCCGATTGCAATCCGTGTGCAGTTCAAATGACTTCACGCTTGCAGTAAGAATTGGAACTGCACACCGACTGCAATCGGTCTGTACGGTTGGTTTGCAGTTATACTGCAATAAAATCGGATATTTGAGTCGGAGTCAGTCTTTCTAAACAGACGGCTTGCCTTTCAACTCCTTATTATGTAAAAGAAAACATAACCCTCCTTCTTGCGCAGTTGGGTAAAATCGACTATCATTTTTAGATGTCCCTTTGGCGCAGAGTAAGTAAATAACTCTTACAAGTTTTGTCTGTGAAAAAACTTTTACACCTATTTAATTTTTATACAATTGTGGTTACAGGTTGAAAGAAACTGGAGGGAGATTATAATGAGAGACTATCAATTTCAAAGATTATTTCTAGAGGTTCGTATACTAAATTTCTAATGTAGAATAATATTCGCCATGGCCGGAATTCGAACTGGGGACCTCGCCAGTCTGTTGAAAAGCAGGCAGTCGGTGGTCCCTGAAAAATGTTAATTCATTCAAGATTTACATGTTCAATACGCATTCAAATCATCTACGAAGTGCCGCATTAGTGGAAGTATATTTATTTATAGCAAGTAGACCATTCGAAGACAGCGCAGGGTATCCTAGTGTAACAGTCAGGGTTCACATTTTATTGCAATTGCTAAAACTATACGAAATATACAAACATTTTCAAGTGTGTTTATTCTCGCAGGCGGACGCTATCGAATCCCTCAAGCTCTCTGACATCAAGCATTGGGTCGAGGAACACCTGTCCACGGGCAACAGGCATCAGTTCAGGAAACTATCAGTGCAGGTATGCAAACATTCATCAGCCCGTATCAGTCCACTGCTGGACGTAGGCCTCTCCCAAAGCGCGCCACTCAACCCTACTCTCGGCCCTCTGCATCCAGTCTCTGCCAGCCATCTTGCGAAGGTCATCCCTCCATCTGGTCGGGGGGCGTCCCACACTACGTTTACCCGTTCGTGGCCTCCATTCGAGAACTCGTCTACCCCATCGGTTATCGGTTCTACGACAGTGACCAGCCCACTGCCACTTCAGTTTACTGATTCTATGAGCAATGTCAACCACTTTTGTCTTCTGGCGGAAATATAACAAAAGTCACAATGCATTACCTATCCTATAGAAAAATCCATCCTCTGGTGGATGAAGTTAGAAATAAGGGTTCGCGCAGACAGACGTACGAGCTGGTAATGACCTCCCTTCCTTTCGCAAAATCATCCTGCAACTTCACGATGTAATTTACCAACATTCACTATCTCTTTCTTCATATAGATAATGGGCCACAAGTCTGACAAAGACAACAACACTACTGTCGTCGAAGAAGACCGCTTGAAGCATTACGACCTCACGTATCTTGACGCTAACGACCCGATAGGCGACACCGTTGAGAACAACACGGAATTTATTATGAACATGAACACGTTTAAACGAGGACTGCCTGTCATTGAGGTGGAGAAAATGGAACTAGCTCAATGTTAAAAGGTTTATAGCACAGACCACTTACCCAATAGCCATGAAATCGGTACAAATTTCTGTCAACGATGAGCGCACAGAGACGAAGCGGAGGACATGGGTGCCGTATTAAAGAGAGAGGGAGAGAGAGTGCGTCCATGTCGATAATATCTCCAGGTTACGCGTGTCGCGAAGCAATTTTGCGCTCATGTGCTGGCAGACACGGGCGCACTCCTGTTACAGGTCTATGGGGTAAGTGGTCTGCTTCATAGCTTACGTGTCATTTATGTTTTTCGATATTTTTGACTCCAAATGTAAGTTGAAGTTTGTCATCCATATACGGTCCCCAAAATTAACATTATGTTATCATATACGTAAATTGAAATTAGTATTTGTTGTGAATGTCGACTTTTTAGTAGTTGGTTACTAAAAAGTTGTTTTTGTTATTATTTTACATAGACTGTATTTCTATTGACAGTATTTTAAGATTCCTATAGCCGTTACATAGTGTTTATGTATGTACGGCTTCATTTTATCTCTGCTTCTGATGCTAACTTGTCCTAAGTAGATGTAATACATAATTAATGTAAATACGTTGTATATTTAAATAGAATGAATGAGATTCTGTGTCTTGTACTGATTCTTACCAAATGCACAAATATTTACAATTCATTATTATGTGCAATAAGATACAGAAATAAGGATATATGAGGTTTTTAGATGGACCCTGCATATTTTATTATCGGATCTGATCGAAAGTTACTGTTACAAATTAAATTGAAGATTGACCCTCTTTTTATGAGCAAAGGGGGTAAAAAGCAGACGAGTCACGTGTTGGTAAGCGGTCATCGTCGCCACACCCAAGACCTATGCCTCCGTCTTAAAGACCTGTTGTGTATGGTATACAATCGGCAAAATGTATGAAGACCCTGCCACCTTGTAGTGTATCTGATTGTACGTAAAAATAGATTATAAATAAATGGCTTTCCATTTAGTTCCTTTCTAAAATAGTAGAGTATGGATTATGGGTATTTAGAACGAATTTACATTGTATAATAATTCGTGGCGGACCCGTGACACCACCCAATGGCACCACCGGTGGTATCATGGGGATTTTTCAATCCCCATGGCACCACCGGTGGTACCATGGGGATTATTTTTATAACATGATACCACCAAGTAATAGAGTCCCTAATAAAGTGCATTTGATTTTTTTTTCGCATTCGCAGTAGGTACGTACATACTATACTGTACTATATTCTACGCATAAAGATAGATTTTTTTTACTCTACGATTCACTAAACTAGGGGTATCTCACACTGCTTTAGAAATTAATAAAGTCGAGGTCCCGCTACAATTTTATAACTTTATATTAGCGGATTATGCAGACGAAAACACACGTATATTGGTTTTTAGTTCTGAAGAATCGCGGCATTTTATTTCAACAATTGATGAATACTTTGCAGACGGTACATTTGCCAGCTGTCCACGCCCATTTGCTCAATTATACAATATACATGGGGACATTAACAGTACCACAGAAATAACCAATGTGAAACCCTTAATTTACGCTTTAATGTCTGACCGAAAGGAGAGAAGTTATCTTAGTCGTCTGCATAATCCGCTAATATAATCACGTCTATTGTTTTGTAATAATGTGGTAGTCTATTATTTGCCTTACTTTGTGTAAATTATCTTTGTTATAAAACTTACTACGCTGTTGACTGCCCAATAAAACCATAAAATAAAATAAAGTTATAAAATTGTAGCGGGACCTCGACTTTATTAATTTCTAAAGCAGTGTGAGATACCCCTAGTTTAGTGAATCGTAGAGTAAAAAAAAAATATCTTTATGCGTAGAATATAGTACAGTATAGTATGTACGTACCTACTGCGAATGCGAAAAAAAAATCAAATGCACTTTATTAGGGACTCTATTACTTGGTGGTATCATGTTATAAAAATAATCCCCATGGTACCACCGGTGGTGCCATGGGGATTGAAAAATCCCCATGATACCACCGGTGGTGCCATTGGGTGGTGTCACGGGTCCGCCACGTAATAATTGATGTAATATATGACATTTAGCAAATGTATTTATTACCTTATTGGTAGAAATAAACAGTATGATGGGTTCACTTGGCGGCTTTTAATTTATGTAACTTACTCACCACGTGCGCTTATGTGGATTGGAACGAAACGTATCAATAATTTAACAACTATTAGAGCCCTACCTCACCGCACGTCGCCAGCTACTGAAATTACAAATTGGCGACCATCACCGAGTTAGTTGCCATACATTTCAATATGAATTATTTGGATATGTCGCACTGATCACGTCCCGGTGGGGTAGGGCTCTAAACAGCTTTGTGGATTTTGATGTATGGGATACACCTTGATCAAGAGAAAAGCCGGTCGCTTTTAATTTTTACAGTTGCAAAAAAGATATTTATCTTTTGAATTTGTATTACGCATTATCCAAGCTCTGTGAACTCAGCTGGTAAGAGCGTATCACGGAATGACAAGGTCGCAGGTTCAAGTCCTGCCCACGGCAAGAAAATTTTCATCATGTTTAAATTTCTCTTTTGAAGGTTACAAGACAATTTCGTAAAAATTACTGTCAGAAGACTTGAGACCCTGGGGAAACAAAAACACGCATGAACTTGTAACTCTATTTATTGCTTATTCCGTTCAGTACACAATCTGTATCCGTCCATCGAGGTCCGGCAACACGGTGCCCTGTCGCCGCAGGTGCTCCTGCAGCATCACGTAGTCCACGAACAGGTATTCAACATTCTCGCGGTTATCAGATAACATCTGCGAACAAAGTAAATACTATACATATAAGTAAACCGAAACCCAAATCAAGTGTCTTATTTTGTAAACCTACCCTACTAACATCTTAAGCTGTTCTGTGATAATTGCATAGTTTTTTCACATTATTAGATCGGATTACTTTATTTTCACAATGATGAACAAGTTTAACCAATTAGTTCCTTCAGTGTTACATACAACAGGTAATTAGACGATCATATTTGTTTACAAAATAAGACACTTGATTTGGGCTGCGGTATAGTTTAATTACACTGTAACTATAGGCCGTTAACTTAGTAGCGAAGGACACTACGCGTCGTGACGTATTAATTTGCAAACTGGGCTCGGATCCTTCCCCGCTAACCTCAAGTCCCCGCCTCTTGCGCTCAAGCGTATCGCGCCTTTAGTGTATCATAGGCTTAATTTCTACACTAAATGAAGGCAGTTTCGGGTCTTCAAGGCCGGCAAAGTGAGTCAGGATGTTCTTTATAAAGACTAATGCTGTTATTCATAATCTCTTCCCTTAAATCGTGTTGCGATCCCTTTCACACTTCGTTAAAAAAGGTTAAGATAGAAAGGGACAGGGTGGCTAAACGGTGGCGTAACTTTAAATCACGTTTAAGAATACGCGCCTAGAAGTGAGATTTCTCGAAAGCTGTGTGGTTGCGATTGACTCTTTCCTCGGTGAATATTTTTATTCATCATGCTCAAATCAATCCTAAAGACGGTTTTATCACCAACGAGGATACAGTAACTATAAACCATTGCTCGGTTTTGTGACAAGATTATTTATGTTACTAATGAAAGCCAGCAATTGATAATGGGTTTGCTGTCACTGTCAGTTCCACAATTAGACCGCTGGTGCAGTATAAAAGTATTTTTAATGAAATTTCTGAACTCTAATCTCTGTAATTCGAACCCAGCTATCTACTAGCTACATACCGTGTACCCGCCTCCGCCGTCACCAATATAGTTCTGCGTGACGACGCGGTACGTGCGCTCCACGTCGAGAGGCAGGTAGCGCGGCACGTCGCACTCGATGCAACGCACGCTCGCAGACACCACGCGCGCGTTGGCGGGCGCGGACGCGTTGTACACGTTGCGCATACCTGTGATAATGTGTCATTTAAAACTTCAAATAACAATAAAATCTTAAAAATAACTATTTTAAATAATACTAACCTAAAAATATATAAACTGAAAAGTATTGCTGCTATTCTTAAACCAAATTAAACCTCACTTACTTTAAATCGTGTTGCTATCCCACTTCGTTAAAAATGCTAAGATAGAAAGGGACCTAAACGGTGGCGTTACTTTAAAAATCACTTTTATGAATACGTAAAATAGGTCGGTTGAACTATCTGAATGGCTTGCATTACAGGGCCCTTACCATTAACTCTTATAGCAGGGTTACTTCAATAATACTTTATTATTTCGTACCATGACGACCAAGTACCGTTGTCCGGCACGTGCAACTTAATAATTATATTTGGCTAGCGCAAATACATGTATCATAAGACCGCTTAGTGTGCACGCGATAGTGTGCTACAATACAACGCTATAATTTAACATTGTGTATCTTATACCAGTCCTAGTCATGTAGTATGTGTGTGGTAGGTAGTGATTATAAAGCCTCACCCCCAATCTGCGCCATCCTTCCGCTGTAGAAGCTGCCTGACTGCGCGGAGCTGACCGAGAACTCCAGCGCCTGCAGTAGGAACTCGCCCTTCAGGTCGTACACCTGCACGTAGTTCTCGAACGGCATCGCCATCAGCAGACCCTCGGTGGTGATTTCTGCGCAACGTTTAACATCGCAAGGAAGGAACAATGAAATGAAAATGAACAGCCGATCGTAATAATAACAGCATGTATACCGAAGCCCAAATCAAGTGTCTTATTTTGTAAACAAAAACTAGCCTACTAACATTTTAAGCCGGTCTGTGATTATTGCATAGTTATTTTGACATTATTAGATCGGGTCACTTTATTTTCACAATGATGAACAGGTTCAACCAATCTGTTCCTTCAGTGTTGCATCACAACAGATAATTAGGCGATCATATTTGTTTACAAAATAAGACACTTGATTTGGGCTGCAGTATACCTACTTCTTTTGTGTAACTTCTTGCAATAAAGAATATTGAAGTAAAACCTGCACACGACATATTGTTGTGTGTAAAATAGGATATAATAATAAAGGATAAATAAATTGTGCAACTGATAGTGATTGGAAAATGATTATAATCTTTTAAAGATATCACAGTCATGGCCCAAACTAGGACTCCCTGTGTTTGGGTTCAGGAATACAGGATATCCTTGAATTCATATATATATTGAACTAAGTACGTCACAAATCACACAATGACCTTAAAAATGACCATTAGATCAAATTCCTGTGAAAGAAATCATTTCAAAATATTAAAAAACCTTAAATAAAAATCCACACACGCACAGTAATGATGCACATCAAATTAATATTTTTTTTTATTTTATTGTAAAAAAAAATTATTTTTCCCCAAATTGTCTAATTTAGTGTGTAGTTTTGCAGAATTAATGTACGAGTATGTTACAAGCCTATCCATTTAATTTTGTCGAATAAACTCAAGGCCAGCGAATATATACGAAGAAACTATAATCTCGGAAAAAAGGATTATAATATAAGTACCTAGGTATGCATCTTCCCGTCTGGGAATCGAACCTGGATCTGAATCCACCCATTCAGAACCACAGACAATACTGCGATTTATCGCCGCACGTGAAAGTTTAGCTTCGTACAGTGCACGAAGCGTAAGCTCAGGTTTGCATTTGTGTGAGTGCACACAGATAGTGTAGAGTGATATTCGGCCTGAGGCGCGACGCGTCCAATACAAACGCAACAAAATACACCCTGCCGCGCACGCACCGCACTTCACCTCTTGTACCGCTATCACTCACACAAATGTAAACCTGAGCTCACGCCTCGCGCACTGTAGGTCCCTTGTAAGAGTTAACTTACCGCCTGCCAGTATCTGCGTGCGCAGCCCGCCCGCGTTGATGAGGCACACGTGCGCGTCGAACAGACGGCCGGGGGGCGCGCGCTCGCGCAACTGACACACAAACATGAATATGATTATAAGTACAGTCGAAGACAGAGATAAGTATACAGAGGGCCTCAATAAGGTTGAGATTTTCTCAAGAACTACTGGACCGATTGTAATAATTCTTTTACAGTTACATAGTTTTAACTTTTATATATCTATGAAACAGTGAAATAATTATTGCAATCAATAGGTCAAGTAGTTTTTGAGTAAATGTCATCCTTAAAAACTCTACACCTTTCTCTGTCTTCGACCATACCTATGTAATGTTATGAAATTTATAGTGATTTAGTTTTAGTACTGTAACGCTGTGAAGTATAATTTGAAATAAAAAAATTAAAAAAAAGAATATTATAAAAGGTACACGTTGTCGTCCAGCTCCCCTCCATGGGGCATCGTGCCGAGGACGCTGGCTGCATTACCTCTCTGTATGGCCAGGCTAAGCCTTTGCGAGAGGTAAGCGCCAGCCCTCAGGTCGCCGGTGGATCAGCCTGGTCGAAATTTCGTGCGCTATTTTATTTTCTTCATCATTAAATTACATTTAAATAATCATAAAATATAAACGACAATGCTAGATTCTGCGCCACCATCAACCGCAAGTTGTACAAGATAACGAATAAATGTAAAAATATCTCCGCTTTTTATTAAAATTATTGGTTTAAAATAAAGTTTTGTACAAGTTCGATTCGAAAAAAACAGCTTCAGAAAGTAGTAAGAAATCGAAGCGATTTATTCATTGTTTTTGTTATTCTTCTATGGGAGTTGCGAAAGTAGTAGAAAATGATACTGATTATGACTATGCAATATGAAACCTGTAATAAGTCCCCAACAAAATGATAGGTACAGCTTAAATGGTCACGTAGTTTTGTAGATGGGGCAAAGCTCCATTGAAATGTGGCAATGTCTTTTGTATACTTAAATTGGTCAGGGCGATTCTAAAATCAGCTTTACAGCGACTATGGAGCGAACTAAGGTTCATAAAGTATATGTTTGTGTCTGACCTGTTCAATGAACCCGTCGCACGCCCAGCTGCCGAGGTTGCACTCGCCGGTGTAGCACGGGCGCGTCATGGCCGACAGCGTGCTGCCCAGCACCTCCTTGCCGATGACGTCCACGCGCTCCCTCCACGGCTCCAGCTCAGACAAGATGAAGGGGTCTAAAGCGAGTAATTTTACGAGTTATGGCCAGCCAAGACAAGTGGCCTTGACTTCCGTTTAGTCGAATAGAAGTATCAAATCAAATATACTTTTTTTTGTGCTACTATTTTACCTCATGGTTGTAACTAAATTTAGTTTCTCTTTTTAAATATTATATTGTAAGTGTATGCATAGGTGTGCTGTTTGTCTGTCAAATAAACGATTATTCTATTCTATTCTTTATTTGCACACAAAAGCTGTTATTCATAAACGAGATTTAAAGTTTTAGAATTAAAACTATAGTGAGCCATAACTACAAATTATTATATATAAACGGATATCACTCACTTATATTGTTGAAGTCGGCAATTAGAGAGATTTAAAGTTACGCCACCGTTTAGGCTCCACAACCCTTTCTATCTTAACCTTTTTAACAAAGTGTGAAATGGATAGAAACACGATTTAAGGGAAGTGAGGTTTAACTAGGTTTATGAATAACAGCAAAAAGGAATACATCGGTTACATATACTTAAAACCAAAATTAGCTAGTGTATGTACAGACAGGCGGCGTTATCGCTTTAAGAATGTATGGGATTGGCATATTATAGTTTTTTCGTTAGAAAGTGTCATTCTAATATATTTTTCTAGATATTAATATATAAATTAAAAAATCGACCAGATTCAGATACGATATTGAGCTCCTTCCTAATAGTTGTCAAACTATTAAAATGCGTATGGCGTCTATGAGGCGGTCTGTGGCATCATACCTTGCACGATGGACGATCCCAGGAAGACGGGCAGCCCCTCCCAGCTCTGCACGATGCCGGCCGCGTCGAAGAACAACTTGATGGTGCCCAGGTAACGGGTGTAGCAGGACGCTTGCACTATCGGGATCTGTGTGCACGTGATATTACCACTTCAGAAAAGCCGCGTTACAAAAATACAACAATACATGTTGTATTGTGGCCGTGAGTTGTGTACAGTACCTTACAACCTACATACGAGATCGTTTTACGACACAGAGATATAGATAAGTATATTTTTCGAAAAAAAAATGAAGAGAACATTTATATGCACTACTGTACAACTATTTAACGTTACCAATTCTAGGTACACTATTCTAGGTCACTTGCGCCACAAAGTATAGCATAATTATGTATTTCTCTTTTTTATCATGTACATTTTAGCATGTTAATGTTTTTTGAAGGAAAAGGTGACAACACTGATGAGAAAAAGTGGCAAAAATCTTTCAACAGCACATCTTTTAAAATAATAACACTTAAATTACTTAATAACTAGCTACATTCTAATTACATAATTATTCCTATTATTAACAGTCTAAACTTGATTCTTCATGTGGAACCGGCAACACAAACCATGCATGTTCATCGTTTAAAAAGTCATCTATTCTGTAATACAATTTCTTAACAAGTGTATTAATTCAACCAAATCATCATCACCCACCACATTATCCCCTTCCTCTACTCACCCTGTGTCCATCTGGGCGTGTGACCACAGTCGGGTACGGTCCGCCCGCATTGTCCCCGTTGGGCGTCTCGCCGTTGTAGAGCAGCGTGTGCGAGTGCGCGCCCACGATCACGTCCACCTCGCTCGACGCTTGAGCCGCTAGGCGCCTGACAATGCGGTTACAGCATTTAAGTTTAGGGGAGAGGAAGGTCTTACTTTAGGTACTTATTAGGTGTAAATAGGTACTTATTAGGTGTAAATAGGTACTTATTAGGTTTAAACCTTAACGAAATGATAAAAGAAAGGCTTGAAGAGTAATGTATCACTGACATAATCCTATTCAACTGTACTGTGCTTCTGTAAGTTAATCATGGGGGATGTATGTCGTATAAATAGTCCAACCAACTCACTGGTCGCCGGAGTAGCCAAGATGTGACAGCACGACAATGATGTCTATTCCCTGCTCCGTGAGAATGGCCGCCTCGCGGTTGACCGCCGCTATGTCGTCCTCCATTATCACTTGGCCGATAGGCGCTGAGAACTACACAAATTACAAATGTTAAATGAAATTAAATGGTCCCGAAGATGAATTACATATATTTATTTTGTCTATAACAAACTGAGCAGCATTTACAATATTTGACTCAATTTTTTGCATTTTATTGCATCAATCAATTCGCATACTCCTGATGAGAACTGAAATCAGTTTTTCGATATCTCACTTAGTAGGTACCGAAGATATTAAGCGGTAAAGTCGAGTGGTGGTGCTCCATCTCTTTTTAGCAAAACGGTCTTTAGTATGTAGTTTGTATGGCGCTACCAGCAGGTGACGTCACGGCCACTACTACTGTTTCTGTCTCTCTCTAACTCAACTTTTCTAAATGCCTGTATTTATTTAATTTTTCAACTAATTTATATTTTGATTGCACAGTTGATCGTACATTTATGTCTATTTTGTAATGAGAAAAAAAATTTTTTTCGATAAGTACCTGTCAAATACTCTGTTGTATTACAAAATCGTTTCGTTTTAAATAGACGAAGCCAATGACGAAAGAATAGTACCTAAATGAAGAAACCTGATTGGTCCTTGACGAAAATGGGGAAGGATACGTGTTACAGTAGCTCTGTTGGAAAGGATCGTGCCACAGAATGGCGAAGTCTTTGGTTTGATTCCCGGTCACCGATTTTGACGGATGACTCCAAAAAGGTAATCCTGTCAGTACCTTTTGGACCTTACCCAAAATTTGCCAAATTAGTATGCAACTCGCTTACTTGAATTCTGAGACAGATTTTAGTGACGTTAAAAAACTGATTTTGGCATAAAATGTATCCTACTGTAGTCTTTTGATCAATGCGAATATAACCGTACCTCATACATCAAAATCCATCATGCCGTCTAGATTACAGAGGGCTACAATAAAAAGGTCCGACATACAAACATTACACCTGATTTCATTCATTTCAATCTATACCGTAATCCCATTGCGTAGAGTGCCCGTGTGCCACACTTGATGTGCTATTGATTGTGACGCTGAGACTAATTGATCTAATCTCGCCTCTAATTACAGTTCTACTAGTTCTTAGCAAAACAAATAAATCATTCAGCAATTTACTTATCAAATCGATAACTGTCGTTTTATCGCTAAACACACCTAAAGTGATATCAGTGTCGGTATACTTTGTGGTTATTGTATTTTAATTCGACTTGGGTATTCTAGTTTCCACTTGCGCCAACAAGTAGCTAACTAACGGTTAAGTACTTAACCCCGTTCAAATCTCATTGGTAATAGGCCACACACAGTATACCTACTTATTTTATTTTAAGTCTTATTGTTGTAGTCCTGTTTAGTTTTCACTAGTGAGTGAGCTATAAAACCTTGGATGGCAGACCGCCTGATAAGATCAGGGGGGTGACCGCGACTTCAATCGTTATGGTTATCGTTTTCATTTTGACTCTTGAACGATATACATTGCTGCGTTTCGTTGTCGTTTGTTAAAACTTGCAAAAACATAGCAGCAATGTATAGCGTCCATGTGTCAAATTGAAAGCGATAACGATTGGAAGTCGCAGTCACCCCACAGCCCCCGTATTACCGTTCTCTAAACGATGAAATCATACCATGCGATGGCGCGCTGAACAGAGAAGCCGCTATACCAACGCGATAGCACTGTCACTGTCAAGCCATGTCTTGATATTAATTGATTTTGCGAACCGTAACAGCCCCCACAGATACTGCAAGTCAACTGTAAGTGGGTTCCCTTTAATTTCAAAAGCCCAAGATTTTACTATTATTAACTTTTTACACATTACACTGTATAAAGGCGAACTTAATGCCTTGTGGCATTTTCTACCAGTTAACCTTTGGCGATGCGGAGAATGTTGAGGCGGTTTATTTAAGTAACTCGTAAGTAAGATATCGCATATACAGTAGGTCAGGGCTTCACTAACTGTGGGTCGCGACGCAAAAAATTGCATAAATGGCGTTACAGTAAAAAATAAGTTTGGGAAGCCCTGCAAAGGACGTATGTAGGTAATTCATACCTGTTGCAGCAGCACTCCAATGATTCCGATTCTCCGTCCATTCCTCTCCACTATGTGATGGTTCTTCACGTATGGCGCTATGGAGGGCTCCAGAGAGGTGTTGACGTTAGCGCCCAGCATCACGGAGTCCAGGCCCTGCAGGTACGGCAGCAAGCCGTCTATGCCGTGGTCGAACTCGTGGTTGCCGAGCACCTGGAAAGTATAGTATTAAAATATATGGAGACAAAATAATTCACGATCGGGATTCGTACCAGGGACCTCGCGATTCCGTGGCACGCTCTATTCCAACCGAGCTACCGTGACTCGTACTCGGGACGGTGCATAAAACTTCCTTGGACTGGGGTCACGCGCCCGGTCCACCATACTGACCAGGATTCGAACCTGGAACTTACAGAATACCCGTGCATTGCCGACTAGGCAATATCTAGTAAATTGAATATTAATCTAGTATATAGAATTGCAAACTTACATGAGCATCGTGAGGCATCAAATTCATAAAGTGCAGGATGGCTTCATAGCGCAGAAGGTTGAACCAGATGGTTCCCTGGTAGCTGTCTCCGCCGTTCAGCAGCAAGGAATCGGGCTCGGCCTCAAACGCCTGGTTGATGGCCGCGTAGAGACGAGCGAAGCCGCCAATGCAAGGCGCGTCCGCCGGATTGCAGATGGTGCCTTGGGGACTGATTTCTTCGAAACTGAACAGTAATAAGACATAAAAAGGTCGTTTATTGATTTAGTTGTAGGTACAGAATTATAAGGTTAAGAAGGTTCCAACAAAACTTGCCTGAAATGTTGCTCTTGGCCACACATATGGTCAATTCAAATAGTATTGCTGTGTTCCAGGAAAGCCAGAGTGTGATTACAGATTTGAGACATGACAGCCCTCAGGAGTTTCAATACTTGTGGCTATGGATATTACATTTGTTTTGTGTTCTTGTTTATTTTAAATTATGCATGTTACTTCGCAGTTATTAATTTAGTTCACAGTGCGAAGATGTAAGACACCTAGACCTAGCCAGCAATGCCGCACTTCGCCTGATTCCCGTAGGTGTAGGCAAAGATAATGGACTTTCATATGCTGCGATCCTAGCAAACAACTTTCACTTTCGCCACATTCATCAATTTGTTTAAGCTCGTCGGTTTGCCCACCCGGCCCTTTTTTAAAACATCGTCAATTTGGTTGTAGTCTTGTTCGATCAAGGTACCTCTGCCGACTCTTCCATCAACATTCGCTCTATTGTATTTCTTTCGTTACCCTTCTTTCATTCATCAGCTCTAAAGCGCCCAAACCAGTGACTAATGAATATACAAAGAATTTAATACATAGGTAATGAAGAATAATACTTACTGTGCATGGAAATCATTGTAATGTATGATGTTAAGTTCAAACAACTCCGACTCCTGTGCCGCCGCCGAAGCTATCAGTCCGAGGACCGCCAGAAACACCCTGACACCCATTGCCCAGGTCTGAAGAGTGCCCTAAGACGACTGACTGGCTCCGCGATCTAATAGGCCGACAGGAAACTTATCAAATAACTGAATGCGTGGTAATCGGTAGCGAAACGCATGAGATTATTTATCTTACACATGTGATTATCAATGATACGAGAATGGTTTGTGAGCCGCATTCTAGCTCGTGCCTACACTAATATAAAGTGTGTTAATAATAGGTTACATACAAGTTCATATTCGATTGCGATCATCAATCTGTACATGACGTATGTTTACAATGAAATAAACGATTTGTAAATAAAGTAACTATTGTATTTATGATTCAACCAAAATATCACTGGCATGGCAATTAATAGAGATGGAAGAAAACAAACAAACACTCTGTGCTAATTTGTATTATGTTGTAGTATATTTTATTGCGAACTATTTATCTTTTTTAAATCGATTCTTTTTCTAAACCCGGCGCCAGACATGAGTGCAAATGTTTGCTCAAATTCGATGTTCATTGACGGCTTTTTTATGATGTATAGATTCTGTACAAAGCTTTCAATGGTAGTTAAAACTTTGCAAAGATGCTCACATGTCTGACGTCGGCGTAGGTAAATAGTAACATTGTTATTGTTGCCATGAAGGGTCCATAATCAGGGTTCTTACAATTCCTAGATCCAGTCATAAAAGGGCGGCGTAGATTATGTTGTCAAATTAATAGATTATCAGTAATTATGTTACATACGAGATTAAAATATCTTATCCCGATTCCGATCTTTAATAACGGCAATTCTGAGCTAATCTTATAATACTGCCTGATAATTTGATTAATAAATTTGGAGGTCATTCTTACTCGGCGTGGTGATACAATAATCTTAATTTGTCTGAAATACAGTTCAGTTTACTATACATGTTGTAATGTAATCGGGTTAGTAAGGCAAAAGGGAGGATTATGCAGTATTGGTGACTGAAAAATGTTTGAAACATCCTGTTACGTTTAGTAAAAAAAATTCCGAAAACTGTTTTTTGAAAGTTTTTTGCCACTTTTTCTACTTCACGCCCTTTTCCTTGCAAAGTAGTGTAAATGTAAATTGAAATATGATTGAAACATAATTCCATATATTTTATAATCGAAAACTAGTAGAACAATGTCGTTCGAATCCTTTACTTCAATGTATGATCAGTGAAACAATTTAAACAACGGAAATTATCAGTTTTATAAACATTTATTTCAGTAATATTAAATAACTAAAGTACATATAGGTAAATAGGTATCTAAAACCAATGATATAAGTACATTTTTTATAAAGATAAAAAGGTGCAATAATTTTGGAAAACTAAATATTTAAATGCAACTCTACTTAATAGAAATGGGATCCCTTTTTTTCGCATAATTTTTTTGTCCTAATTTAATTTAGCATAATGGGTTAGGCATAATGTTTTTTGTCATAATCATATTTTGTCATAATTGTTTTTGGGCATACAATCTAACTAAGCATAATTCTAGTTTGGGCTAATCGTTTTTGCCCTAATTTTGATTTCCATATTGTTTTATGGCATATTGTTTATTCGTCTAATAGATATTATACATAAATAATGTTTGTTTGTGTATTTCTTCTTTTTTGTTGGTATTGGTGTTGTATGTATGGTGTATTAGGTAATAGTAGGTTACGGTGCGGCGGGGGTGGCCCTTGGGCCACCCGTAAGCCGCCAACATGATTATTTTATATACAATCAAAAAGTAGGTATTAGGTAGGTATATCAGATATAACTTAGGTACCATAGTGTAATAGTAGGTTACGGTGCGGCGGGGGTGGCCCTTGGGCCACCCGTAAGCCGCCAACATGTTTATTTTATATACCTACAATCAAAAAGTAGGTATTATAGTGTAATAGTTGGTTACGGTGCGGCGGGGGTGGCCCTTGGTTTAATTTTTGTTTTTAAAACTTCAGGAGTATATTTTTCGGCGAGTAATTAATATGATTATTACAATTATGTTTCAATATCATTATGACAAAGTTTATTTAGGCTTTATAATATTATTCTTAACAATCTTTATGCTGTTTGTAGTTATGCTTAATAATATTATGCCTATAAAGTTATGCCTAATGACTATTATGCGTAGTTATTACTAGGACAATTTAAAGTATGCCATGTTATATTATGACATAAAAATTTATGCACAAAAATAGGGAACCAATAGAAATACTTAATAGTAATTACGCGATTGCACTACTGTGCATATCTACATAACATACATACGATTATATTAGTCTATGTCATAAATATAATGTAAGATAAATAATAAATAATGTAATACTTTGTTTTTGATATTAAATTAGGTATAAGTAGTTAATTATCAAGACAACCTAATTATCCTTTTTCCAACGGACTTCCGATATTTCACTGCATGTATTTTTATTTGGTTCAGTGTAATTTTGTCGTATCGTGTGGCCGCCATTATCTAATCCTAAACGCCACTGTCATTCATATGTTACATCGCGTAAGAGTGAGAGAGACGTTGCGCTTAGCGACGATTGAAATCATGGTAGATCTGAAATCACCGCAATGGACAATCAACAGCGTTACTATTTGACTAGTAATAGATGACAACTTCATAAAAAATACTCAAACATTCTCAAAGAGCGAATTTAGACCATATGAGAAAGATTCCTATAAAATAAGTAAATATTTATCTCTGAAATCCACTGTCATGTCATGTATATGAAATTCGGCGATTTTCAGTGCTTAATTAATATAATAATACGTAGAAAATAATTAAGTAACCGTAAGAACTAACAATATTTGGCATATTCTATAAATGAATAAACGTGTAAGATTAAAAAGCATTAACTACAAGGCACACTTACAAGACTTCAAAAATCTTTTTTGTTCATTATTAAATAGTGCAACTAAATATACCACAATAATATTAATAAGCATTAAATTATCACAATATCTATTCATACCATCTATTAGTAAGATCTAATATAATAATATTAAATAACAGATGAATTATTTCTAAAACTATAAATACGAGCCTCAAACCGATTTGACATTAATTTGTCGGTAGCTCCATGGGCAAACGATTAAAAATGCGCCGTATGTCTCATTAAATACAGCTTAAATTAAGGATTAGTGCTAAAAATAGTTTGATATTTTATAATAATTTAATAGTTTGACGCTACCGCGACTTTTAGACTTGATTCAGGAGTACCACAACTACATAACCACGCGACAACTACAATACTTGGACATGCGCTAATTTTTATGAAAATGAATTCGCGAACCACATTTTGTCGTGAACTTCTAACACGTGTTCGACACGTGATCGGTCACTCTTTTTGCAGCTGCGATGTAGTGTGGTTGTGGTACGTGTGAATAGACGCTTATGATTTTAGCGATATACAATGTCATTATTATCTGCGCCATAAGATTTGAAATGTTCCATTTAGGTATTGTAGAGTGTATAAAGTCGGCATAAATTACAAAAACTGAACATCCCTGCAGACAATACCGTATCATACCAATATCGCATCAAAAAGAGACAGCAATAGTAATATTAAACGCAAACCGATTATGAATGTGGCAGATTGCAGACCAGATTGCATTAGGTAAATCTCACTTTTGGTTGATCCCTGCGAGCATTTAAAATTGAAACAGAGAACATTGAATCCTGTCGTTCTCAGCGAGGTAGAACCTTATTATTCTCACCTCAGAACAACACATACAGCTGTCATAGTGTACAGGAAATCAATGCTAAGCTGCGTCCATTTTGAATGTTCTAAGGTGGATCTAGTTATAATAAAATGTTCACAGCTTACGAGTACGGAGTGCGTGGGTTCACGTTTATCATCTCAGTTGTGCTGAAAAAGAAAATCATATTTAAATGCCATTAGAATAATTTCCCAATCTCAAATGTCTACTTTAAAAATCTAGTTTAACTGTGTTTTGTCACTTTCATAATTCGTTAAAACCGTTAAGTTAGAAAGGGACACTGGAAGGAAGTGAGCGAGGAAGGGAAGGTGAGCGGGACGTTTAGCTTAGCGACGTTTTTTAGCAAGTGGATGTTAAAAAAGCTGCCAAACAGTATTTATGAATCTTCTGGGGATCGTAGAGGAATAACAAACAAGTGATATTGGATCCTCTGTTGGGTCCAAATAGGACATCGGAACGCGCGTTTATTTCAATGTTCTGCATTGACAACCAGTGATGAGGCGATTCAGTGGTCAGTCAGCCGGATCGCGCTTGTACGAGTTCATAAGCGCATCATACGCTCGTACGGTGGAACACAGAAAAAAGTGTACAGTAGAGTTTTTAAGGTTGATATTTTCTCAAAAACTACTTGCACTATTGCAAAAATTCTTTCACTGTTTGATAGATAAAGGTTAAAACTATGTAACTGTAAAATAATAATTAAATTCGGTCGAATAGTTTTTGAGAAAATCTCAACCTTATTGAGGTCCCCTGTATCTCTGTCTTCGACTGTACGAGTTGCACGCGTGGCAAAAGGCGCGCCTATGCACGCAGCTATATAGCACCCGAACGAGTTTATACGCGCGTATAAAACGCAGGTCTGAAACCGCCCTAGGATATCCGCTACAGAATTAGCTACAATACTTACTTATAGCCTACATTTCTGGCCCAGGCTTATGTTTGTCATAACCAACGCCTGTCGGACGTTGGGTGCATTCGTCTGGTTGGTCGGAGCTCTGTCCCGCGCGGGGCTCCGCCAACGTCGTGTCAAACTCCATGAAGAAGGAACGGGAGGGGGACGGGTATCTAGGATTGCAAGGATAGGTTAGATAGGTCGGACGGTTGGAGTAGATAATGTTTTTTTTTAAAACAGACTGGTTAATCAGAAAATGCTCGCGAATGACTGATGATGATTTATGCAAGATCTGCAGTTTCGAGCTAGAGTCCCACTACAAGCTCGGGAGAGAACGTGACTGTTGAGTTGCTTACCCCGGGGTGACGACACTAGGATGAAGAAAAGCAGCAGACCAGACTTCCAGGTTGATGACGCTCACACATTTATATATATGGCACAGCTCGGCAAATAATATTGCCTTGTCCGACGAGAAGCCCTCTATATTAATTGAGAGGACTGTCAGGGCTGGTCCTGAAAAGGACCGTTTGCGAGCTTGGGTGTTGAGTGTTGCCATCGCTTGGGTATTGTTGACGACGCTATGGTGACTCCACTAACGGTCCTATAACCGTTACCTACCTCTTCGAGCAGCGCACGTGTATGACGAGCAGCACGATGCCCAGCAGCAGACACAGCGTGCCCACCACGATGTACGCGATGCCCAGGAACGGGTTCTTGCCGCCGAGCAGCGACGTCGTGGAGATTATGAAGCTCTTCGTGCCGCGGAAGTCGGTTACGGGGTAATCTGAAACAATTAACGGCATTTAAAGGAAGTTCCAGAGATAAATATACAAGGGGCCTCAATAAGGTTGATATTTATATATCAAGAACTACTTGACCGATTGTGAAAATTATATTACTAGGATATAGTTTAGAGTAGGTACGAGTACATACTATGTAATTGTAAAGTATTATATATAAACGGATATCACTCAATTATATTGTTAAAGTCGGCAATTAGGGGGGCGTGGCGCGCTCACCTTGAAAAAGACCGTCGAAATCGGTCGAAACTGTCGGTCTAATTGCCGACTTTAACAATATAAGTGAGTGATATACGTTTATATATAATAATTTGTAGTAATGGCTCACTATAATTTTAATTCTAAAATTGTAAAGTATTTTCAAAAATCATTCAAGTACATTTAAAAACTAACACGGGAAAGGTGTGAGACCTTTCCCGTGTTAGACCGTACCATAAACTCACAACCGCAACGCCACGACAACCACAATATGTGGTCAGGCTAATTTGTACGAAAATCAATATTTTAATTACAAGGATCGCATTTTGCTGCCAACTTCAAGTGATTGAACGGCAATTTTTTGCAGCTGTGATACAGCTGTGGTAAGTGTGAATATACCCGTTCCGACTTCCGATTGTTAAAATTGTGTGAAATTCGAGGGCAAACGGTTGAGCGTGAGCCGAGTCTGAATTCGCTCTTACGATTGTAGCATTCCGTGTACTCGACTCGCTCTTACAACTGTCAAACATGTATGGAATTTGACATTTGTAAGAGCGAGTTCCTATTACATTTCTATCATTCATTACTCCGTGGAGAAGCCCCTACGTCCTTCAGTGGACTGAAACGATACGAAGATAATATAAATACTCACTGTATTCAACTTTGAGTTGGTACCGCCCCTTGACAAGGCCGGGTCTGAACCCGGGCGTATCGTGGTCGACCCGTCGGTACAGTTTGCGGAATGTCGGCAATGCAGCCGTCCGCATCCATACTATCAAGTCTTCATTCTGAATAGATACAAATACAAAATGTCTTTATTTAAATGATAAATGGAGAAAAATTTTCATCACGACCGGGATTCTTTATTTACCTAAAATGATTATTAAGCTATTTCGTAACTGTAAATAAACCAATAAACAAAGGGATTAGAATCAAGACTATATTAGTATCGCGGTAGCAAGTTGAATACAAGCGAACCTGTGTTCTAATCGAGTATCTTACAAGTATCGAAAATTAAATGTTTCTCACTATTATTACAAAATAGACACAAACTCATGATCTACTGTGAAATCAAAATTGAAATTTGATGAAAAATTAAGTAACTACAGGCATTTAGAAAACTTGTGTTAGAAAGAGACAGAAACTGTACACGATGTACCGTGGCCGTGACGTCACTCACCTGTTAGTAGCGCCATACATACTTCATACTAAAGACCGTTTTGCCAAAAAGAGATGGAGCAACCCCCCACCACTTGACTTTAATCTTAATATCTTCGGTATTAATTGAGAAATCGAAAAACTGATTTCACAGTTCTCTTCAGCAGGAATATGAGAGTTTATTGATGCAATAAAAAAAAATTAGTCAAATACCCTATTACTATACCTAGATATTTATTTACGACCTTGTACTATTTCGATTTGCATAACTATACCATAATAAATACTACTACTATATGACTCACAAGGAATCCATTGTTCTCTGTGTTGTTGGGATCCAATTCCCACACGTGCTTGCGCCAATTCAACGGCTTGGTGTGGTTCGCGAACCCTGAAGCAAATACAAATGAATCATTGATCTCCTATAAACAATGAGATACACAGTCTGCCTTCTAAAAATGTCCGAGCGTAACACTTTTTCAATGCTTTCTAGGTAGTCAGAATCATATTTGGCGAGTCCACAAGAAAAATGGCAATGAACACACTCTTACAAATACCGGAAACGTCCGAAACATGGGTATTCACCGATTTTGGAACGACACTACTTCAGTAATGTGACGTCATCGTCACTTACGCCTTTTTTAAATTTCACGATATTAACGATTTTAAATAATGAAAACGACGTTATTTTAATAAAAGAAAAATATAGGTCTCTTAATTTTACCTATATTTTCATAAAAAAAATATAATAAAGGGGTAATAAAATTAGACCTTGTAAATTTTAAAAACCAGGCAAGTACTTTTTGAGAAAGTCTCATAGTTAATAACCTTCTTGTACACTTTTCTCTGTGTTCGACCGTACAGAACAATAATAGAGGTTGGAAATGCCAGATCAGATCATACATGAAATTATTATATGTGACTCGGTTGAAACCGAAGCGTCGCCGCGCTAAAAGTGCTACGAAAATTCCGATTTAATTGACTAGTTATAATTATAACTCACTGGCCCTGAGATCCCCGATGCCTTCCGGGTTCTGGAACTTGATGTCTCGGTCGGAGCGCCACGCGATGTTGGTCCGCAGCACCGGCACGTCCATCTGCAGCTCGTACGAGTACAGCGTCAGGGTGTCTGTCATACAAACAACATCATGCTTAGACATAAACGCGATTTATCGTCTGAAATGCGTTGTTAGAGTCAGACAGACAATGAAAGACAGACAGTACATAATACCTTTATGTAGGGTACGGACAACAGCAGATCAATGGTAACACTTGCAGTATGATTTCAACTCTTATGACACAGATAATAAGAACGTCCAAAGTGTTACACTTCATGTGCTTTGATGTGTACTACCTATATGTATGTTGCTCAGACCTGAGACAATGCAGTTTAGAAGTTAAAGTAAGTCATCATCATCAGTCTATTTGTGTGAGGTGATGGCACTAGTCAGACGGAGTACTACTACCAAGCAGGTTAATCGGGTTATTCTCTGTACAATCACGCTTTCCTCGGACTGTAGGGATTTCCATTCTATAGCTGTCCCTACGCGGTAAATGCCTGGCCTTCTATCCTGGATGTTACCTTGAAAAATCAATTCTACTGTTTAATTTCCATGTGACCTATAAACATTTATGAATATATAGTTAAATATAGACATATACCTACCATTGAACAATGAATTAGCGATGGCGCCGCATGGAGCGATCGGTTTCTTAATTTCGCCTTCGTAGGCATACGCGAAGGGCTCGCAGTCGTTAGAGACATCCGGCATGAGGTGGCCCAGCAACTGGTTATCGTCCCTGGTGGCAAATATGTAAGCTTGTTATGTGTGACGTCACTTGTGACAGTGGACCTGTCAAGATTATTATATTACATATTTCTTCAAACAAAACATGCGTATTGGTAAAATAATATTTTTTTTCTAATTAGACAATTTATTCAATAATACTTTACAATAGAAAACTTACAGCTTCTAATGAATTAATGACATATGAATACTCTCTCCAAACAAAGCACTCATTTGTTGCTTTTAGTATCGCTATTGTGCACTCTCAGCAACCCATGCATGATGATAGAAATTGTGTATGTATGACTATTTCTTTGTGTAATACTTTTGCAATAAAAACTATTCATCTTATCTCTTTCAAACTTGTAACCTACCCTGTAATACTAACCTAGACTTGACATATCTCCGATGATTTTGGTAGTAGTTACTGAGTCCATAGTAAAAGTAAACGTCTCCCTTGAAGTCCTGAGGTAGATTGATGTCCACTTCGCAGAAGCAAGGGCTCATCTCATTCTCACGAATGTAGTCCGCACATTTTACAGTAGGATCATCTGTTTTATTACAGAATGTGTAGTCGTAGACATGTTCTTTGACCTGGAAATATGTGATATGTTTAAAATTATGAAAAAGTAAATAGAATGAAAATCTCATAGATTTATTAAACTACAACAACAACAAAAAACTTAAATTATTCTTCGTCAATTGAATAATCCTGTCATACGCTGGCCATACGAGAGCTCGGTGGCTCAGTGGTTGGGTCAATGGACTTGCAATATGGAGGTCCCAGGTTCGATTCCCAGCTAGGGCAGCCATGTATCAATGAGTTATCTTCGGTTTTTTCGACGGAAAAACTTGCGTACATTTACCGAGTGCTCTCAAAACGGTGAAGGAAAACATCGTGATGAAACCTGCATGTCGTAGAAGAAAAAAAAATCTATGGCATGTGAAATCCGCCAACCCGCACTGGGCCCGCGTGGTGGATTATGGCCCGAGCTCCCTCGATGTAAGGGAAGGTCTGTGCCCGAGCGGTGGGGCAATATAAATAGACTGATGATGATGATGACCTGGCACAAAGGTGCAGGTATAACTATGACTTTTTTTGCACCTTAAAGAAGTGCGAAAGTTACAAAGCAGGGTTAAGGGAAGGCACATTATACATGTTTATGGCTAACAGCAATAGTTCCTGACATGCGACAGATATTTACTTAGCACAGTCTTCCAAGAGTAGCTAGCTTCTTCGTAGCTATAATGTGACACGCTGTATGATACCCTTATTATGACAAAACTAAAGTGTTCTATTTAGGTAGCTTACCTCATCAGAGAAGTAGAGCAGACCAATCCCAACAGGTATAAACGCAATGCCTATTACGAAGAACGTGGGCAAAACAGTTCCAGCAGTCAATATAGGTTGCCAGGCGGGCAAGCGCTGCTGCTTGAACGCAGATTCTATAGGAAAACATCACCGTAAATACGCAAACCATACAATCAATAACGCAAGGCCATAGAGGTGTGTCAGTAAAATAATGTTATCTTACCAGCAGGACGCCTGGACTTCACATTTTGGTCCGATGTTTCACTAGAAGTCGCCATGGCCCGTAGAAATGCAATTAACCAATTTATTACAAGTAAAATTACTATAAAACAAATTCAGATAACATTTCACAAGTCAACACCAAATCACATCCATCCACAAATTACTAAGAGGGCATCCATCCATCACAATGTTGCCAGATGATTTTTAAACATTCATCATCTTCCGTAGTACAAGTTCAAAATGCATCTCCTTTACCATTAGCTCATTTGCACTGCTTAAAGAGTTTTAATAGTTTTTTTGTGTGTAACTAGAAAGTCCTCCGAAGTCCTTAGATTTGCCATCAATTTCCGTAATTCGGCATGTAAGGCCAGAAATCCGTAGATGTACGGATTTTCCCGTAGATCTGACAACACTGCACGTCACCTTTTTTATATGGACTTGACAATTTTATTTATGTGCCAGTGTGTGCCAGTGTCAAGTGGCGTTGTGAAATGTTGCCGTAAAAAAAGTTCGAAAAGACTTTTTGTGTTGTCGTTTTTCTATAGCGCTATAGAAATAAGGTTTCTTTTATATTGAACTTTTAGCCTCCGCCCCAGCATGTCTATCACCCGGCCCGCCCCCAGCCAGACAGGGCCATAAAATGTAATTTAAAAAAATATGTTTGTGTTTTCGGATTTTCTATTTTCAGATTTTTTTGTTATTATTTATATTTTGTGATATCTAGGCGTAGCGTGGATCAAATAAATGGCGAACAAACGTAAGAACTTAATTCCCATTATTAATGTTGAACAACTTCGAGGAGCGTAACCTTTTTCTGACTATACTAACTTCTTATTTTGCTGTGGTTTTCCCTTCTAATATTACTAAATCAATTAACTCACGGGTATGACTAACTTTGTCCGAATGTAGAGCAGTCGGGCAAAGTTAGTATACTAAATAATAACCCTTGACAAATGATCCACCATGTCCATCTAGTGCGCATTGGTAGTGTTTACCTACCTCAGTCAGTGTCGATTAGCGGCGTAAAGATTTTAAAAAACCACAATCCTACCTATAAGGCTCAAATAGATTCTCGGTTTTTTGTAGCCACTCCCCTGAAGCCATTTTACATTTGTCATCATCTCTCCATTTAGCCAAGGTCGTCACACACTAGATTTACGTGTTCTGGATAACCCCCCAGCCCAGTACAATAATAACCCCACTTGTAATCAAAGGTACCCTAGAGTTAGCAACTTAACCCGTCAAAACTCAATATATTTTTCTCGTAATAAGTCGTTCACTCTAGTATTTGTTAGTAGTATCTAATATTGACTTACAATGTTTAATATTTTTTTTTCCAGAGTTTCACATACTGAGAAGTATACTTCCGTTCACCTTTATATTTGGACTAGTACTAGTTGTAGTGGGAATCGGATTCTTATGTGCAGAGCCAGGCAGTGTTGAGGTACTGTATTGCTTATTACAAATATCGGATATAACATCCTTAGTTATATCACCATCACAAAAGATTTTAGGGCTGAAAATCAGCGCTGCGTGGGACACTGTTTGTCCTACCAGCACTATGCTGAGCCTGCTGCCATTGCATGGAATTTTAGTTTTATTTTATACTGCTACCCTTTTTTATTAGAGCTCACTATGGTATATGTAGGTACTTTTTTATGCAATAAACAGTATTTGATTTGATATTGTCCCTTCAATGTTGTTATACCTTCAACAGTACCGTTATTATTATCATGACTAGGATAATTTATGTATGAAAAATAATAAAAAATTATTATTATTTTCAACTAAGTATGGAGTGGAGATATTGTAATATCTATAGGATTGTTTTGATATTTTCTTGTATATGCGCTATGCGAAACGAAAATCTAAATGATAAATGGATAATTTTTTTTTATCTATCGGTAGGATTTATATTTTTTCTTGCACATGGGAAACATAGGTACCTAAATCCAAACAGATGAAAAAAAACATCCTTATGAAAAATATGAAGGATAATTTTACTGATTTCAGTACCATTATTGCTTTGTTGGAATAGAGTGTGACATCATGACATGGAATAAGTAGGTTCCAGGTTCAAATCCTGGTAATGGATATTTTTTCCATCTATTGAATATGTTGTTATATGATTCGATTTTGATAATAATGATTTACTATCTAATGACTTCACATTAGTGGACTAAATCATAATATCATAACCCATTAAAATGTAATCATATTACATATTGTTTACATTGTTGACGACAATCAGTGGGACTTATAGGTAGATGATTTAATATTATACCTAGGTATACTAAAATATCCCTTGGGCGCATTTGGCCACTACATCACTTTCCACGTACTAGAGCTTGATTGTTAATCAAACATAAAGACAGGTGGAATTTTTTAAGCATAATGATTCTTTCATTCATTTATTCATTGCCTTATGTGGTACAATAGGTGTTAAGGTTCGTTATAGTGCTCACATAAACCCTGAAAGGGCACTGCAACATTACATTTTATAATAATACAATTTATAATAATTCAATTCGGTCTTATGATTCATCATCAGTCTATTTTAATGTCCCCACCGCTCGGGCACAGACCTTCCCTTACATCGAGGGAGCTCGACCCATGATCCACCACGCGAGCCCAGTGCGGGTTAGCGGATTACACATGCCTTAGTTTTTTTTTCTATGGCATGCAGGTTTAATCACGATGTTTTCCTTCATCGTTTTGAGAGCATTCGGTAAATGAACGTAAGTTTTTCCGTCGAAAAAACCGAGGATAACTCATTGGCTGGCCTGGCCGGGGATCGAACCAGGGACCTCCGTATCGCAAGTCCAGTGACCCAACCACTGCGCCACCGAGCTCTTCGAATGATTAACTACATGCAAATTTCGTCACACCATCTCCATTGGGACAGACCACTACCTTTTGTTGTCACTGTCATACCTCAAACACAAAAGACATATCTGCATTTGATATTATGACGTCTATTAAAACTAATAATGGAAAGAGAAATAAGAGAGTAGCAGACAAACGAAAATTGTCATGCTACAGCCTGTAGTTACAGCGACCTTGTGATGTAAATAGGGCTTACTCCATAGCCTATTCCATCCTTCATAATTAATAGAATGTGGAATTATCTAATATCTTCTCTATGTAGCTAATTCCGTAGCAGTCACTAAGTCGAATCGTAAACGCAGGCTGTCACTGTCGTTCATATGCTATATCGCGTAAGAGCGAGCTGGACGCCTCGCATAGCGGCGACTAATCTTAGTGTACGCAACTTAAGGCTTCGTATGCGCGTATTTTCAGTTTTCTACGAAGGCTACGGCACTAACTACTGAAATTAAACGTCTGAAAAAAAATATATAGCAATCTTGGGGTGTCTATTTAGAGATTGATGAATGATACACGATTGGACAAACTTCGCTCGATAGAAAAAAATCGCTTCCATGTCTCTTAAAATGAAAAATTATATCTAAACCGAAATATAACTATTTCGGTTTAGATAAAAAATTTCTATCAATCTAAATGGTACGAGTGCTTGTTTAAAAAAAAAAATTTTTGTTGGCGTATTTTTATTTCCCTGCCAAAACTTATCCAAAATTCATAAAAATTCAAATGTTGAGGCACTGCGCCGTGCATCTTCTGTCACACTCTTGCTTTTGACAACCATATAGCGCCTTAAGTATTTACCCCATAAATACCTAAGGCCTATTTATTTGTAAATATTTTCAGGAATATAAAAGGTGCACAACTCACAGTGTCCGTGATGACCCGCAACCCAGTTACAGCTTAGAGTACACGAACTGTGAACACTATGAGTCCAATGTATCCTGCAGTCAATTCATATCCGAGAATCCAAGCAAACTGTGCACCTGCATAGTACCCTTTGAGTTGCATATGGACTATGAAGGAGATATAGTTATGTACTACGAGCTAGACTACAATCGTTCTATTTTTGCAATGGAGAACTACAGCAGATCGAGGTAATAAATATATCATCACGAATAAATATGTATATCTGCCCAAGGCGGCTTGATTCCCACACCATGTTTTGCCATTCTTGGTCTCTCTAGAGTCTAGAATCTGTCTCATCAGTTCTATGGCAGATTAATGTTCTATGTATGTACCTTTGCCTTTTATTCTTTCTCAAGATGTCCAAAATAACTGAAACGCAAGAAAAGACATTGCCACATTTCAATGGAGCTTTGCCCCACCTACAACACTACGTGACCATTTAAGCTGTACCTATCATTTTGTTGGGGACTTATTACAGGTTTCATATTGCATAATCATAATCAGTATCATTTTCGACTGCCCTCGCAACTCCTATAGAATAATAACAAAAACAATGAATTAATCGCTTCGATTTCTTACTATTTTCTGAATTCTTAATTGTTTTTTTTTCGAATCGCAACTTGTACAAAACTTTATTTTAAACCAATAATTAAAAAAAAACGGAGGTATTTTTACACTTATTCGTTATCTTGTACAACTTGCGGTTGATGGTGGGGCAGAATCTGGCATAGTCATTTCTCACTTGTCCCACTGAGAAGTAACCCATAAAGGGATAAATTGGTGAATGTAGGATTTTTTGAAATAAACTGACACTTAAAAGTCCAAACGCAGATAAACAAGAAAGGAAAAAAACTATTTCTGCTCTCAAATAGTAATGCCTGGTTTTGGTGTGAATGCATCTCACCGCCATATCTCGATCCCCATGGCGGCATCGTTTCTAACAGATGTAGGTTTCTATAGGCGATGTGGTGACCAGTTATAGTTAAGTACAATGAATTTCAACTACAGCTAACCCTGTCTTTCTCAAGTCGCACAGTTTCAAAATCGGTCGAAACTGTCGGTCTAATTGCTGACTTCAACAATATAAGTGAGTGATATCCGTTAATAGTATAATAATTTAAAGCTTAATACCACAGAGACAATGAACAACTTATGGGTATCCTGCGTGAGCATCCGTCCAACGACTGTGAGCCGTTCGCTTACGACCTGTCTTCAGATGGTGTTAAGCGACCCATAGCACCTTGTGGCGCCATTGCTGATGTCATGTTTAATGGTGAGGAAACCTTTGTTTCAATTATTTAGTTTAATAATTGACAGTCGTAGTTTTGTTAAAGATTTTTATAACATTTTCTTCAAATATTACACCCACATTTATTAAAGTGTAACTTAATACCTTGCACGATTTTCTAGCTAACCTTTGGGCATGCGGGGCTAAGGCAGGTGTACCTAATATAATAATAATAAAAGTTCTACAAAGAATACGTAAAGGAACATCAGTTCTGTTCCTTCCCATGCTCCGACATAAGGGCCCTCTCAGAAAGTGTGTGTTTTGATAATGCGCTTACAACTATGAATTTTAGAACACGATGAAAAAATTCTTGCCGTGGGCAGGACTTGAACCTGCGACCTTGTCATTCCGTGACACTGTGAATTTTGTTCGTAAAGGCTTAAGCAGATAAATTCTTGTAGTTGTAAACGTGTATTATGAAAACTTACGCGATGTAGCATAGGTATGAATTACAGTGGCTGTTGTGTTTAGGATTAGATTAGCCTCGACATAATTACACCTCCTTTTGTACTTTGTTCATCCTATAGCTTATGAAGGCTTATCTGTATTTTTTTCTACAGACACTTTCGACGTGATACCACTGGGTAGCTCGGACTTCGTACCGATAGTATATACGGCGCTGCTCAGCGAAGAGGACAAACAAGGGTTCCGCAATCCCGCACACGGAAACACGTCCCTGAAAATTGGTATGAACCAGTTTTTGTCTATAAATTATTATTATTAAAAAAACATTTCAGTTGGTGTCCCCTCTCTCTTCTATGACTGAACTGTGACGTCATAGAACTATCAAGACTTTGTCCTACTTGTTTTATAATAGAACAAATGCAATTAAACTATTAGTCCCATAGAAAGGTACCTGATATAATTACTGTCTTGGTTATCTTATGAGGATTAGTTAAATTATGCAACCTTTTATATTCAAAGGAGTAATAATAACAGTTGGGATCTCTTTGTTTGATATGTAATTAAGGAAGGAAATGCAAAAGTTAATCCTACTATGAAACTAATGGGACAAAAGCTGCATTAGTTCAATCATAGATCAAATGAGGGAACAAGTTCAATGACGTCACAGTTCCATAGAAATAATAGGAACTACTTTGTTCGCTTACAGCCTTAACATTCGCAAATGCTTACGGCCCATATCATCAATTGATCTCTCTCATAACATGTTTCGTGTATGCCATAACATTCTTGATGTAATTTCAGCATTTCAAAATTTTACGAAACCGAAAAGTTGGGTGAAAAACATTTGGGAGTTGTCGGGCACTAGTGAAAATAACGGTTTTGAGGTAAATGGAGTTTTATCATGCATGCTAAACGTGGCTTGATTCATGCTTTATTTGAATCATACAATTCCAATTTGAATAATATCTATTGTTTATATGCGTCACCAACTAAGGTCACTACGTATTTTCAGTCAGTTTTAGGGAATACTTACTAAAGCCATATCACAATGTATGTTTGTTCACAGGATATTTCAATATCGATAACTGAACAAGTTGTACTCGTAGTGTAGGATACTCGTACCTGTAAACTGATTATGACAATTACTACTGACCTACACTACGCTTCTTGAGTTATTTATAATTATCTAGATTTGCATTGCTAGAGATGCATCAGCCCCCGACTTGCGGATCTGACAGTGACAGCAAGCACATTCCCATTTCTATAATCCATTGCTCGGTTGCTGTGACAAGAATTTTTATGTTACTAACATTCATCTATAAACAACTAGATACACAAAGATCTTACTAAAACAATTTTAAAAATGTCCAAATAAGGGTCCATTGTTAACGTCCAAATAATGTCCATTAAAGCAAATGATTCCGAACTGAACCATTCGTCCGTTTGGACTTTCTTTGCGCTCAGACATTTTTAGAAGGCAGACTGTGTATCTAGTTGTTTATATCAGATCAATGATTACTATCGAAAGCCAGCAATGGACCATAGAAATGGGAATGGGTTTGCTGTCACTGTCAGATTCACAATTTGGGGGCAGGTTACTTGTTAAGATGTCAATTAGGTATTTTATATTATATTTCACATTAATTCAATATATTTGTAGAATGAAGCCTTCATCGCATGGATGAAGCCCGAGTACGACCGCAAGCCGCTGTGGCGGGTTAACAAGTCGGCATTCGGTTACGAAACCGGCCTCAAGAAGGGACTATACGGCCTGCACGTCGGCTACAGTGAGTGCTTCTCTATGAGCCCTACCTCACCGGGACGTCAGTGCAACGTCGCCAGCTACGTATCCAAACAATTCATATTGACATTCCAAATAGGCGACCGTCGCCAAGTGAGTTAGCTGCTATACATTACAATATGAATTGTTTGGATACGTAGCTGGCGACGTCTTTTACTATGTCCCGCTTTCGACGAAATAATCCCGTTTTTTTTCACTCAAAAGATTTAAATCCCGCTTTGGCCAAAAAAAAATTCTGGCAACGCTGGCTTCTGTATACATTGCTGCATTTCGTTGTTGATTGTTAAAAGTTTCAAAAATATTGCAGAAATGTATAGCGTCCTTGTGTTAAATTGAATACGAAAACGATAAAAGTCGCTATATCAGTCAATAGTTCTTGAGAAAATCTCGACCTTATTGAAGCCTGTATACTTTTGTCTGTCTTCGTGTGTACATACAATATTCAAAGCCTTCATTTCTTCCAGATTACCCTACCTCCCTCTACAACGGCTCTAGGCGAGCCGTGTTGTCACCCAGGATAACGTATTCTCGACAGCTTTGCGAAGATAATGAGACATTTTTAGACCCAAACACATTCGCCTTGGGACTCAGCTCTCTGATTATTGGCATTGTTTTAGTCTCCCTGGCAGTCGGTACGTTTGTCGTACACAGGAGAATGAAAGGTAAACTTCGTCCTACTACAGGGAGTAGGGAATAAGAGAGAGGAGGGGCCTTAATATACATAATATTCTTTAATTGTAACTCTACTGAACATTAAGGATTACGGAGCACTTGGTCAAGGCAGTTGTCACACCGCCGGCGAGTAAGCGAGTAACTCTCGGCTATTTCTCGCCCAAAAAACGTACAAAAGATAGTACATTTCGTGTAAACAAAAGAGACGCATATAGTTCATCGCCGACTGTTCACACCGCCGCCGGCGAGTACTCGCTCGTTTATTTTAAGTAAGTTCGAGTAAGCGAGTAACCATGGGCTATATTTTTTCGCGCAAGAAACTTACAATAGATAGTACATTCTGTATAAACAATAGAGATGCAGCGATACTCGCTCGGCGACATAATACTGAACTTATAGTTCATCGCTGCATCTCTATTGTTTATACAGAATGTACTAATGTTTATCCATCGCCGGCGATGGGACAACAAGTCAACAACAATAATACAATCTGAGACTACATTACGATACGGATGTCCCAGGAGATACAGTCGAAGACAGAGATAAGTATACAGGGGGTCCCAATATGGTTGATATTTTCTCAAGAAGTACTGGACCGATTTTAATAATTATTTTGCAGTTACATAGTTTTAACTTTTATCTATCAAACAGTGAAATAATTTTTACAATCGGTCAAATAGTTTTTGAGAAAATCTCAACCTTAAAAACTCTCCTGTACACCTTTCTTTGTCTTCAACCGTACCAATGAGTTTTCCTCGGGTTTTTCGAAGGAAAAACTTACATAGGTACATTTACCGAATGCTCTCAAAACGATGAAGGAAAACATCCTTATGAAACCTGCATGCCATATAAGAAAATCTGAGGCATGTGTTATCCGCCAATCCGCACTGGGCCCGCGTGATAGACATGCCCCGAGCTCCCTCTATGTAATAGGTCTGTGCCTGAGCAGTGGGACAAAAAATAAACTGATGATGATGATTCGTATACAGTGTACTCTTCTTTTTCAGGTGAAACTCAGAGTAATAATTTTACATCGCGATCGGCACCCGATAATATGGCTGTGTCGGGAGCAACACTGAGACTCGCAGACGACGACATTTTGCACATAGACGAAGATGAAAACCCGTTTAAAAGTAATTATTAATACAATTTTCTTAGGCTATGGCCCATTAGGCAAATCGTTTTTAAAAAAAAAACCAGGAGGGTGAGCGTCAACGATTTTGATTAGCGCTCCAAGTCCTGACAAAATCTGCGCCAACGACCTTTTTGTGTTATTTTACGGCATAAGACTGACTTTGACAGTGTCTTTTTACGTTGTTTAGGCGGTTAGCCCACACACTATTTGCCTAATGGCTCACCAAACCCTATTGTCCAAATTGTTGAGTCCGTCCGTAGGCCTCTGACCGATCCGGCGGCGGCGCCATATATCTTTTTTCACTCTACTTCTCAAGGTGACTACTTCACAACCAACCTATTTATGGCCTAACGACTGATGTCGAGTTACAACTCCCTAACTGAAACTGAAAGTTTTAGTACTTATGTATATATTTTTTAAATTTAATTAATGAAAGTCAACATATTAACGTGAGTCATATTATTATATGCTAAAGATGCTACGTAGTATATCATAAGTTTTTCTTGTAATAAAATGTGTAAGTTGGTGTGCTTATAACTTGTTACGCACCTAAAAGTAGGTACTTAGGCCGGTACTACAAGGGTTCGAAAGGACGCGTATGATTCGCCCAATTCGTATCGATCCAGCAGCGATTTCGAGTTGGCTTTCGAACTGGAAACGGAAGCGAGCCGGATCAATGTAGTGCTAGCCTAAAGACGCATCCAGACCAGGCCAACGAACGGAATTCGGCGTTGGCTTTCGCAGAATATCGCACTTCGTTGGCCTTCGAACTAGTATTTTCGACGGCCAACGAACATGCGACACGGCGAAAGTCAACGCCGAATGCCGTTCATTGGCCAGCCCACTTACCATTAACTCTCATAGCGGGATAACTTCAATAATACTTTGTTACCTCGTACAATGACAACCTTAAAGTAAGTTTATTAAGGTCGTCATTATATGAAGTATCAAAGTATTATTGAAGTAATCCTGCTATAAGAGTTCATGGTAAGCCGCGGCCTAAGCATGCTATGATCGATGTTATTATAGCTTCGTAAGTATACACGGTGTAACGGAAATGGTATTAATTATAGTAAGCTCAAGGATGTTCAGTCAACAACTTTTGTTCTTCGACTTTTCGAATAAGAAATAAATGTAAATAATTAACTATGGTAGGGTATGAAACTGTCAATCATGTTGTTCGCGAAAATAAAAAAGATTAACATTTGTTCAGTGATTGATACTGTATCCCTTTCCGTTACATTCTGTAGTTTGAAATTTTCACATTCAATTACATCACTGTTATAATCTCGTCTTTGTACTTTTCAATGTATTGTCGGTAATCTTAAGTGTACACACACGATCTAGTTGCGTTAAGTGAGACCTAGTCAACGGCTCGCCATCACAATATGTGTATAAAGAAAATAGTATTACTTATGTAAGGGCCATATTATAGCCAAGGGGTGCCTTTAAAACCTTAAAAGAAATCATAGCATTTATCGTAAGAGAATTTAGCTTCTTTTTAATAAAATTGTTTATATTGGCATAATAAATGTTTTTTCACAAGGTTGGGGGCGCAACGTGGCTACGATATGGCCCGTAATGACGTCACGGTTTTTTTTTAAATTTATCCCATGCGGGAATGGTAAAGGATCTCAATCCATACAGCCTAGTCTTATGTATTTATTTTTCATGTCCATTTGTAGAACGAAGCCAAGTTACCCTGTAATCTCTTTGGAAAATGTAACGGAGGTTAATGAAAGCTCTCTATTTTTTATTGAAAAAATGTACCTATCTCATAGGGTCTCCTCACACTTATCGACACAGGAACGTTATATCGATAACCACAATCAATCCTAGGCGGATACTAAGATACAAATCGTGCTTAAACAATATGTATACGCGACTCAATCATACAATTTTACACAAAACTGTTTTTGTGTCGATAAATGTAAGGTGACCGAAAAAATTGATTGAACCAATTGATAATCAATTGAAATTTTTTTGTAAGCTATGGTTGTTATGTCAAGTATTTAATTGAATTAGATAATATAAAGTTATTGTAATTTGTTGTCAAAATATATTTTATTTTGGGTCAATACAGACGACGACGGGGCGCTAGTTAGCTAAGATACGACTCTTAAGCTGTATTCACAAGTAGACAAATCATCAATTTTAATTACATAATTTCAGCCTTTGGCCAACTAAATAACGTTGTGTTTGCTCCTTTAAGAAACTTGATTTTAGAGCTGTTGGATAGACATCACAAAAAAAAGTCTAATGAATCTCGATGTTTTGTTTGTATTTACTAGCAGTAAGTTTTCAAGTCCACTAATCATAAGATTTCAATGAGTGTACGATAACTGTTTGGGGTGACGACCAAGGGCGTCGCTTCATATACAGTCTTTTGGCACATGGATAAAGGGGGGCGCTGTTCGCTATGAAAGATGACGTTTTACGAGATGGCGGAGTTAGTTCCGATTTTTGCCACGTGCCAAAAGACCCTTGACTTGTCGGTCTGTAAGTTATTATGTATGGCTATCGTTGAAACTAGTGGGGCTATAACGGCCCTCAAAACGATTAAAATGATATCATAGTGACAGGGATAGTGCTATCGAGCTGGTATAATGGCGTCTCTCTTCAGCACGCCATTTCATGAAATGATTTCGAGCGATAATATTCTGATCTGATTATCTTGTTAATATGTTTGCAAACCGTGTAAGTTTATAAATAGGTAAGTACATACATTTATTTTATACCAAAGCATTTATTTTGTACGGATTTTTGTATTAATATTGTTATAAATAATTATAATATTGCTTTTGCATTGTATTTGTTATTTTATTTGTCTTTCTATAAGGTGTAATTCTGCCGGTAGCTGTTGATTGACAAATCTAAAGCACACGTGTAATCAACGTGTAATATTAATATAATGTAAGTGCGACGTCTACGCCACGTATTCATTATTTTATTGTAACATGAATAAGACCTTACAAGCAGTAAAAAACGTATTAGATTTTGCCTTCCCTGCATTATTTTGCTACAATACGGAAACTAGAACACTGCCTCCAAAGATAATGTAATACTACGTATTCTACGTAACTGCCTGCCTCCTTCGCAAATGCGGCTAAAAAGAACACTAAAATTAACGTAACCAGAGCTCTAAAATTTAAAAAGAGTTGTCAAATGTCACCGAACTGCAGTGTTTCCTCCTCTGAATATTTCTGCTTATTTGTAAGATTACTTAGCATAATTTCGATATACAATCTTATAACTTATGTTACAATGTTAAGCCTTTAGACAAATTTTTTTTAGTAGTTCGAAAATTTTATTTGTGTTATTTATTGTTTTTATATTGTTATTATTTTATGTTCATCGATTTAGTTATTTCATTATATTTGGTGATGAACTTAATATATATTTTTTACACCCGGTAATGGTAACACTGGAATTCAAAAAAAGTTAAATAGAGGCGATAATTTTTGTGGATCGGTTTTTATTGATGACTCATAAATTATTTAACAATAAAGAGTAAACCTAGTTTCGTGATTTTAGTAACTTGTTTATAAATTCTTGAGAAATTTGTGCAGAATACAAAATGTCCAGCGAAGCGACAGCTAACAAAAATGTAAGTTAAACTTTCATGATGGTTTCTCATTCATGTTTTTTATTTTATTTCTCTCTTTATTAGCTTAACAAATCCTGAGGAAGATGAGATTTGCTCGCTACATGTGTTTCAGTATAATTAAAAACTAGTTTATTTCATTCCCGTACACATTTGGGCTTGTTTTTTGTTCACTACATCTCCTTTACTTTCTGTGCTTCCAAGAAGCTAATGCTTGAGGCTGGCTGGCGTCAATTAGTTTTCGGAATGTTTTCAAACCAATATGAACTATATTTTATAAATCCAGCCGCTTCCTGCAGCGCTGGCGTCCGGTTGGGTCAATATACCCAACCATTGTACTTATAGTTTGGTTATTTATAGTTCGATTGTTTGTTATTCCAGCGGCGAAATAGTACTCAATACCGATACAGCTAGCTGCGGATGTGTGTCAGTGTTTACGAATGCTAACTGAATTCCTTGGCTCTGTAGTCACTTTCCCTTGTGACATCATTTAGCTGTTCACCAGATCAGCCTTCATTTCGTTTTTAGTCAGACCTAGAATCATAATCAACAAATGTACTTGTCTAAATTAGTTCAGGATTAGTCTGTTTTACAACTGTTTTTTGGGTATGACTGTGCTAATTGGAAAGTTATTAATATCTTGAGGGTTGCATACACAAAACAGGGCCTTTTTAAGATCACAATTTGAAAAGTATTATCCAATATCCAATTATTATCCAATATGCTCTGATCGTCAAACATTATCAACCCTTTTTAACACTTATCTAATTTAAGTGTTAATGCAGATTTGGAAATTGTAAAGGACATTGGTGGGTACTGAGTGGCCTGAATTTGTGAATTCAGGTGTTTACAACAGGTTCAGCTACAGTATCCCAGTGGTTAAAGTGTGAAACTTTAGTACAAGGTTTGATATTCACTTGACTTCTAGTAAAAGTTAAAAGCTTGATGTGGAGAAGATGAGTAGGTATTGTGACATTATCAATTTTTTTAAAGTTTCATGAGATTTTCTGTTTTTATTAAAATTTGTTATATATTATTTTATTTGGAAGGCTTACAGCTACAAATATGTAATATCTTAAAAATTAACACAAATCCGATTACAAGCTGCCACATATAGTTATTAACACAGTCTTATTCAGAATCTGTAGGTAACATATCAAATTTTCTAGAAAGGGAATCATAGTGCCCTTAAAATTAATATGGTGTGATACGCTACACTATATCCTTTTGAATATACAGTTTAAAGTGCAGCAATTATCAATGCGTTCTACAAAGCGTGGAGGCTTGGTGGTATGCAGTCATACATTTGTTTATCTTATGTGTTCTAAATAGTTCCACTTTCCTATCTCTTTATGACTCTATGTTATGTTTGCTTCTGACTGTAGCTTGTATATATGTATTTCTAAAATGCTTGTGTTAATTGTAGGTGCAATCATGTAAATCAAATTCACTTGCAAGTGCTAATATGACAAATATTGTAATAGTTTTGTGCATTTTCATGTGCTATTGACTTCACCTAAACTTGGTTTTAGATGAATTTATTTGGTAATGACTAACAGCAACCAGATTACCAGATTTATGGGCTCACCGCTCACTCACATAACAATACCATTTGATACGCTACTATGTCACATTGCAGAAAGAACCGTAATAATATCAAAGTCGTCATAGCAGCTTGCAGATTTGATACAATGTGATTTTACAGTTTTGTGTGGGAACTGTATCATGTCATCTTAGCAGAATATAGGGGCTGGATTACCTGTGTCAGAAAAGATTTGAATTTAAAATCAATCAATGGTAACACTTGCAGTACGATTTCAACTCTTATGACACAGATATTAAGAACGGTCCAAAGTTCAAAGTGTTACACTTGATTTGCTGTCCTGTTAGCTGTACATTGAATTACCTATCTAAATTTGGTATAGTCGCGGTTCGTGCGTCGGTATTTTTGAGTAAACAACCTAGTTGATCGCGTTTCGTGCGTTTCATGAAAACAATAAAAAACTACCTCCACTGTTGGTCGCGGTTCGTGCGTTCTACCTAATTTAATATTTGCTGTGGTCGTCTTACTACCTACTTTAGCGAGTGTAACCATAGAGTTATGAACCCGCGAAACTGTCAAACGTTTAAAGATTTTAATGATTGCTTAGGATAGTAGCGGGTAATATTCTTTTGTAGAGTTCTATCGCAACGCGCCGCCGCTTGTAGCGCAGCTGCAGAGTTTTCTGTCTCGCTCGCACTTACGTGTCCTTTGAAGAGGCATGGTGATGCACGTAACAGTAAAAGAGGTGTGTATCGATAAGAAAATTCATGAATAAATAAGAAATTACTAATAGTGTACTTGACTATTTTATTTATTGTTTTAAAAATATTACTTAATAATAAACGGTGCAGTGTTGAATTTTTTTCTGCCTTATATTATAATCAGTGAGATTTAATACAAATTAGTTGAAAGTTACTAGTAGTCAAACTTAAACAACCTGCTAATTTATTTTCGAACCGATTTTAGTTCTTTCATGAATATTTAAAAGAAATGCATTTTTTCATTTATACATTAAATATATTTTTTTTTGGAATTTATTAAATGTTTATAAATAGTTATTCAGTTACATTAGTAATTCCTCAAATAAGAGCTGCAATGTCTCGTGACGTAGTCATTCATATCATTACTTATATAATATATTTATACTAAGACAAACAAGGGTCACTATTATTCATCGATCGCGCGTGCGCAGTTAGATAACTATCGATAAATAAGATGCAATGTATTGCACATACCTGTTGCATGATATTTATGACCCTAACATGACAATGAACGGTCGCTTTAGTCATTCACAATACAGGAAAGTATTATATATATAGTATTTTTATTATTATATTTATTAGATAAGTACCAACATGTCTCAAGAAAAAAATTAATATGAATATTTCGTATATTTAATTCCAGTGGACAGTTTGTTTGAATTTTGTAACATATATTTTTTAATTTGGTACTGACTAGATCAATAAATAAGTTCGTAATAAGTATATTTAAAATTATTATTACTTAAAACTTTAATGAGCACCCTACATTAATGATCTGACCAAACGTCGTTAGACAAATCGACGAACGTTGACGTTTAAACGATATGCCCAGCACAACTTGACGATTTCGTGAAATGCCACCATTTCATGAAATGATTGACGATTTCAATTCCAAAGGACACGTAAGAGCGAGCGAGACAGAAAACTCTGCTACTAGCAACGCTACTAGCGGCGGCGTCGCGACAGAACTCTCTTAAACCTTTGACAATTTAACGGTTTTTATAACTCTATGGTAATACCTGCAAATGTCGGTAGTAAGATCACCAAACTATTAAACGCACGAACCGCGACCAATAGTGGTGGTAGCTTTTTTATTGTTTTGATAAAACGCACGAAACGCGACCAACTTAGTTGTTTACTCAAAAATACCGACGCACGAACCGCGACCGATCCCTAAATTTTTATGCCTATCTTTCTCCAGTTCTCCAACCTGGAGACCCCAGGCTACGTTGGGTTCGCCAACCTACCCAACCAGGTGCACCGCAAGTCCGTGAAGAAAGGATTCGAGTTCACCCTCATGGTGGTCGGGGAGAGTGGACTCGGCAAGTCAACACTCGTCAACTCTCTCTTCTTGACCGACTTGTATCCTGAGCGAGTTATACCTGATGCTATTGGTTTGTATTTTTATAAGGAATAGTTTGATAAATATTACAATACCTTAAAAAAGTACGGAATTAAGACACAGACATGTAGATAAACACTTTATTGCACAAATAAGCATATACATAGAAAACGGAGTAGTCATAGTGAAACAATTTGTACAAAGTCTCAGTGTGATACAGCCACGACACATATTGTTGTAGACTATTTTGAAAACCATACATACTATCATAATTATGATAATAAACATAACTAAGTACTAGTTTTTGACAATTCTCGAATATTTATAATGAAGCTACGGGTTTTCCTAAACCTGTTTATTTATTTATTTATTTATTTACAGGTTGTTATACAGCATGTTACATTTGAAAAAAATACATGTATAAAAATATATAATGCCAATTACATAACAACGCAAAATGAATTTCAATTAAACATGTACCAAATATTATATAGTATATATAAAAAATAAATATAAAATAGATAACAAAGGTTAACTAAAATTTAGAGTCTATGTCTGTCTATCTACGTGTGTGTATGTTTGTGTGTGCATGTGGGAGAGTGCCAAGTGAGTGAGTTTGACCAATTGGTTCCTGATTATTTGATCTTTAATTTAAATAAGAACTTTAAATTTGTGCTACCTTTTACTTTCCTGTATTCTTAAAAATCCTTTTAGCGAATAAATTAACTGATTCAAAATTAATTTGCATAACATTACAATGACAATAATTTTATTTTAGAGAAAACGAACCAGACCGTCAAACTGGACGCGTCAACAGTGGAGATTGAAGAGAGAGGCGTCAAGCTACGCCTGACTGTGGTGGACACACCTGGCTATGGGGATGCTATTGACAACACCGACTGCTTCCGTGTGAGTGCATCATTAATAATTTTTACTTACTGCCCACATGACAATGTTTGTAATAAAACTTGACAGACCGACGGACGGTTAGACAGTCAGATACAGAGACAACAAAGTGATCCTCTATAGGTACCCTTATGGGTTCCTTTTTTCCTCTTGAGGTATGGAATCCTTAAAACTCTGATCACCGGGAAACATCCACTATATTTATTTCTAACACACAATTTTAAAACCCTCGTTTGATATATAATCTTTTGCTGTTAACCATATACTACCTAGTTTAACATCACTTCTCTTAAACCGTGTTTTTCTCCCTTTCACACTTATTTAAAAAAGGTTTAGTTAGAAAGGGACCGAAGGCCAAATCATAGACTAACTTTAGATGACGTTTATTGCTACTTACGATTGTGTGTATAGAATCTATACCAAAAACGAGGGTTAGAAAATTAATATGGATTGGTGATATTTTTTGTTTTAGTATGTATATAAGGCGTACAGCTAACAGCAGATCAAGTGTAACACTTTGGACCGTTCTTATTATCTGCGTCGTAAGAGTTAAAATCGTATTGCAAGTGTTACCATTGATCTGCTGTAATTGTCCATACTAATATAGAAAAGAGAAGGTAAACTACCTACTGTGAATACGATCATTTTAATTAGATGGCAAAATGTTACTTTTGAACACTACATATTCTGGAAATAAAATCGAAAATGGGTTACACATGGAAGTTTCAATTAGAATATATTCTGTGTACTTAAGTAACCTTGACAAAGTAGATTAATGTCAAGACCCTCATACAAAGCCACACCACTAATAGATCGTCAGAGCATTTAATAGATCAAATTACACGCTTGACCTGTGGCATGTGAGCTGTGATGCCCATGTTAATCAAGTCTTATGGCTGGTGTATTAACATTTTCCGCAATTTATGTTCATTTGTAACAAAGTTTGGTTGGGACCATTTTGTGTGATTAATTATTTTCCTGAAATTGATCAAAGACCAAATTATTAAATAATCAAAGAGAATAATAAGTCCATAATATTTTTTTCACAATGTCTGGATATATTTTTTTTTAAATCAATAATTATTGGATAAAGATTATTGAAAGAATATAAAATTATGCATTCGCATCCTTGCACAACACCTATCATTTAAATTAATCGGAATTGACCTAGCAATGATTAGTATCTTTGACTGTCAAGTATGAGTCACACTACATAGCTCAGGAGTGGACCTGGACTACTGAGCTCCTTTGTCCAGGGTTGCAGTCGCTTCAGGCGATTCCTCTGGAGGAAGAAAAGCCGGTATCTACGACAGAGTAAACTCTGTAAATTGACATTGGCTAAACATTATTATGTCGAGTCCATTAAAAAATATTTCATTGGTGACGTATTTCCGACAGTCAATAATCCAATACATCGACGAGCAATTCGAGCGTTTCCTGCGCGACGAGAGCGGACTAAATCGCCGTAACATCGTCGACAACCGCATCCATTGCTGCTTTTACTTCATATCTCCTTTTGGACACGGGTAAGAAGTTTGCATTGTATTTTGTTTATATTGTGTGTGCCTTGTAAAGTGGAACACAGAGAAAGGTGTACAGGAGAGTTTTAAAGGTTGAGATTTTCTCAAAAACTACTAGACCTATTGTAAAAATTCTTTCACTCTTTGATAGATAAAAGTTAAAACTATGTAACTGTAAAAGAAATATTAAATTCGGTCCAGTAGTGTTTTAGAAAATCTCAACCTTATTTAGGCCCCCTGTATACTTATCTCTGTCTTCGACAGTGAGATTCGGAAGTGACAGAAACATTAGATCACACAGTTAATTTAATTTATCACTCGTTGTTAATTTATTATACTATCTTATTGTTATCTTATATCTATATATCTTATATCTATCTTAATGCATAACTATATTATGTTTGTAATCTCTGCATGCGCGCTGTTATGAATGTTGTGTCCTCCTATAAAAGACACATACAGCAGCACCAGCCAGATCTGTACACTGTATGTTATTAAATGTATAATGTATGTGTTGTTGGAGAACCTAAATAATTAAATACAAATATTTTGTCAAGAAGACCAACCATGGCAATTATGACAAATACGAATAGCCAAGTGAAGTGCCACCATTACACTTGATGTACTTTGGGCTATACCTGTGCTGCGTGATGATAGGTTGAAGCCCCTGGACATCGAGTTCATGAAGCAGCTGCACAACAAAGTGAACATCGTGCCTGTCATCGCCAAAGCCGACTGCCTCACCAAGAAGGAGGTGCAGAGGCTCAAGACGAGGGTGAGATATAATAGGCTCTTTACAATAAGGTTTTTAATGGAATAGAAAGGATACAATAGAATTTTAATGGATCCTCTCTTTCTACCACAAGTGCAATATGTTGACAACTATCGATAATTAAATGTTTTTATCATCATTACAAAATGTAAATTGATGATCATCCGTGAAAATAAAATTGAAATTAGGTGAAAAATAAAATAATTACAGGCATTTATAAAAGTTTTAGAAAGATACAGAAACAGTACAAGAACAATGTACGTGTGTGGCTGTGACGTCACACACAAGTAGCGCCATACAAACTACGGGGTTGTCTCCACCGATCCCAGGATCCGTTTGGATTGGAAACGGATCCGGGCAGTTTGTCTCCACCGATACCGGGATCGGTTTCCAACACAAAAATCAATTAATGTTTGTATCCACCGATCCCGGTATCCGTGGCTACAAGAAATAAATTATATTAATTGTGGAAACGGATCACGGTTTACAAGAGATAAGAAAGGAATTATATTATTTTTCCAAAAAAAATCTTTTCACTTAATTTTCCAAACAATAGGAAGTTATAAATAAAACATATTAATTAATTTCATGAAGTTATACAGAGTGTGGTTTTGATTAACGACGAGCGACTAAGGGGTGGTAGTCTAAATAATCTTAGTTCCAAAAATTGTGTTTATATTATTTTTAATTAACATAATTACTTTTAGAATTAAAACTATAGTGAGCCATTACTACAAATTATTATATATAAACGGATGTCACTCACTTATATTGTTGAAGTCGGCAATTAGACTTCAACAATATAAGTGAGTGATATCCGTTTATATACAGGTTGTAACGTAAAGGGTATATGAAGCCGAAGGGAGGGTGTTCAGTATCGATAACTGAACAACTTTTGCTCTACGACTTTTCGAATAAAAAATAAAAATAAATTAATGTCATATACAAATCGATCAGCTGACCGGTACGAAATGTATGAAAAGTCACAAAACAAATTCGCGAAAATCGAAAAGTCGTAGAACAATACTCAAACAGTTACCGATACTGAACACCGTCCTTTCGGCTTCATATACCCTTTACGTTGCACCCTGTATAATAACATAATTACTATTAAAAAAAGTATTTTCTCTTGAAATTATCGCAGCGCATGGGCGCCGCGATAATTTCAAGTGTGTGTCATTGTGCGGTAGAAATACGCCCGACGCACGCTGTCAGTGGCCCGGCCATAGCCCACGAATGTATGACAACAAATTTTATTATTTGTGGATTTAAAAAAAAATAAGGTATACTTATTATATTTTTTTGGCATTAGTGTCGTGTATATTATACCCATAAGTCGCTCATCGTTGACCAAAACAACACCCTGTATATTAATTAACAATAAAATCTTTTAACTTACATACTTAATCAAAAATCACAGAAATTATCAGTCACATACCTAAATAAAGGATCTCTTACTTATTATATTGTATCCATGCGCTGCGATAATTTAATTTTTTAATAGTAATTTAATTATGTTATTATATATAAACGGATATCACTCACTTATATTGTTGAAGTCTAATTGCCGACTTCAACAATATAAGTGAGTGACATCCGTTTATATATAATAATTTGTAGTAATGGCTCACTATAGTTTTAATTCTAAAAGTAATTATGTTAATTAAAAATAATATAAACACAATTTTTGGAACTAAGATTATTTAGACTACCACCCCTTAGTCGCTCGTCGTTAATCAAAACCACACTCTGTATAACTTCATGAAATTAATTAATATGTTTTATTTATAACTTCCTATTGTTTGGAAAATTAAGTGAAAAGATTTTTTTTGGAAAAATAATATAATTCCTTTCTTATCTCTTGTAAACCGTGATCCGTTTCCACAATTAATATAATTTATTTCTTGTAGCCACGGATACCGGGATCGGTGGATACAAACATTAATTGATTTTTGTGTTGGAAACCGATCCCGGTATCGGTGGAGACAAACTGCCCGGATCCGTTTCCAATCCAAACGGATCCTGGGATCGGTGGAGACAACCCCCAAACTACATACTAGAGACCGTTTTGGTAAAAATATATGGAGCATATATTCATCACTCGATTTAACCGCTTAATATCTTCGGTATTAATTGAGATATCGAAAATGTATTTCAGATTTCTCTTCAGCATTTGTGAGTAGATTGATGCAATCGACAGGTAAAGCAAAAGCAACCCTGTATGTATTTACTTATGATCGTAACGTAAACGATGACACATTTCGCGTGGTCGCTTTGTGCAGGTAATGGAAGAGATAGAGAGGGAGGGCATCAAGATCTACCCTCTGCCCGACTGCGACAGCGACGAGGACGAAGACTACAAGGAACAGGTGAGTTTGCTCCACTCTCAGAGACACCAACTGAGATTCTGTATGAAGATATACGCTGCTAGCCATAAACGTGATTTAAAAACTGAAGTGGGGCTTGGTCCATGTTTGTCGGATGCCGAATGACTTGTGGGCTAGATACCAAGCAACGCGAAAACGCTACGTGGCGGCCCGGCAAGCGATGGCGAGACGAACTGGTCGCTTTTAAGAGAATGGTCTGAGTCTGCGCAGAATAGAGATGAGTGGAAGGGTCGAGGGGAGGTCTTTGCTTAGCAGTGACATTACAGGCTATTAAAAAAAGGTGTTCGTCAGTTTAGGCCACAGTTCCCTTTGTAACTTAACGTTTCTTAACGAAAAATGATAGAGTGAGAAAACACGGTTTAAGCGATATAAGGTTTAACTACGTATTTGATGCGACAATACTCGCACTATGAAAATGTATGGCGTCGCTTCCGAGGTCTGCGACAACGCGCGCGGCTGACGACGGTAGCGGCGACATACTTTTCATAGTGCAAGTATTCGTCGTCGTCGGACGCGTGCAGTCGCGATTGGCCGCGATGCTGCACAAAGGCTGAAACTCAATGAAACAGCAGCGAAAAGGCAGCAGCAGTTGTTATAATGTATGAAACTCTATGAAAGATGACAGCTAAACTTCTCAATCCAGGTGCGTCAATTGAAGGCCGCCGTTCCGTTCGCCGTGTGCGGCGCGGGCCAGCAGCTGGAGGTGCGCGGGCGTCGCGTGCGCGGGCGCCTGTACCCGTGGGGCGTCGTCGAGGTCGAGAACCCGGAGCACTGCGACTTCATCAAACTGAGGACCATGCTCATGTGAGTGCTGGCCTTTATGGTGTACTAGCTGAACCGGCAACTTCGTATGCGTGTAGAAAGTCGCTGTTACTATAGAACTCCACGAAATGCTTTCAATGTACTGGGAGGCAGCTCTTCCTCTCTGGTTACTTGGTTCCACATCACATGCCGCAATGACTTATAACATATGTACTGCCCAGATATTTGAGCTATCATCTAGCGAAAGTCCCAACCAAATCCTTCCAGCAGTTTGGTCGTGATGCCTGAACATCGAAACAGACAAGAATTCAAAAAATTTGTGTTTTGCATCAGTATCGATTCTAAAACACATTACAATTATTCTTTTCAAAAAATATCCAATGTTCAGACTTAACTTTTAACTTTTTTACAGTCTTATTCATATTTATAGAAGATAATATAAATAAGCAGAATGAATGGTAACCGTGTGCCGTTGCCCGCAGCACGCACATGCAGGACCTGCAGGAGGTGACGCAGGAGGTGCACTACGAGAACTACCGCTCCGAGCGACTCGCGCGCACCGGACAGGTGCCCAAGAGACACACGTGAGTCATGACACTACGCACGACGGCTAATATACAGAAATAACGGCTCCAGGGGCAGGAAGAGACACTCAGACCTTCCGGAAATACCTCATTAGAGCTCTTCAAGGAACCGTTCAAACAAACTTTCGTCGGTAGAATCCTTCGGGCTATAATACTCATAGTACTCATTTATTGCACCTTAGGCACTCTATGGTATGTAATAAGGTCGCAAAAGTCCCAGTTCTGAGTAATAATGTCCGTTTCGTCAGGTCGACTGAGAGCGGGTTGAGCGAAGCTGACTCCAATGGCCTTGCCAACGGCTCCGGCGAGGACTCCACGAGCGAGCGGGCGCTGCGCGAAAAGGTAATATATGAAACATTCATTTTTGGGAGGCCGAAAGTTGTTCGGTAAGGCTCAATTTGTATGAAAATGAATAGTTTAATTCACAAGACCGCATTTTGCCATTCCCGTCAAACGCCCGAACGGAAACTTTTTGCCTCTGCGAAATAGTATGACTGTGGTACTTGTGAATAGACGCTAACCGGTACTGAATGCCCTTCTTTCCACTTAAAATTTATTACCAATAACAAATGACTGCTCTGTGTGTTGCAGGAGGAGGAGCTGCGTCGTATGCAGGAGATGTTGGATCAGATGAAGCGGCAGATGCAGCTGCAGGCCGCAAGCACTACCAGCGCATAGTGCACGCGTCGCGCACAGGTATGCACACACCCTTAATAGGGACAGCAATAGCGGTGGAGCTGGCACACACCTTCGTAAGCCATAATACCTAACATATTCATAAACCTAGTTAAACCTCGCTTCCATTAAATCGTGTTGCTATCCTTTTCATACTTCGTTAAAAAAAGTTAAGATAGACAGAGATAGGCCTAAACGGTGGCGTAACTTATAATTGAGTTTATGTATTTGCGCCCTAGTGTATTTGATTAGTTTACAATACTGGTATATGCACCCAATTTCATTGCTAACAACCAAAACAAAATAAATCTTAAATAAGTACTATGTACACATAATAATATATCTTAAGGCACAATAAAAGTTGGACCTAACCTTACCTAAACCGTGTTTCGTTACTTTGACACTTCGTGAAAAATCGATGAGCTAGAAAGGTACCGTTGCGTTGCTCAAACCGTAGAATAACTTTTAATTCACATTAATGGCTACCCACGCAATATACTGCGCGTTAAACTTGGTCGCTGTTTTGAATAAGCTCCATCTAGTTCGTAGTCCTTTTTCGGTTTCTTCTACAGTGAACATTTAAGTTTACCACTTTCACACTTCGTTATAAAGTTACTTTTCGTTTTTAACGAAGTGCGAAAGTGATAAAACAACACCATTTAAAGGAAGTCAGGTTGTACTGGATTTATGGTTGACAGATTGTTTTGTGTTCCAGTTGGCCATAGACTCGGTCGCCCGGCAACCGAGCGCGTGCGACGGAGTGGTCAACACCATCCTGCGCGTCATACCATACTGCGTCGCGTACAACTGATCGCGGCATCAACATCTCTCAAACACTCGTCGACAAAACGTATTCTTAAAAGGCACATTTTCACCACACATTTTATCGAAATGTTTGGCACGGAACTCGCTCAAAACTGACAACTGTTGGGACTATCAAAGAGTAATATAAAGTATAATAAGGAAAGGGACTATTGCCGGAATATAAAGTTTGGCACGTAGCTCGCTCACGTCAATCTGACAGTGGGGCTATTGCCCGAATTACGTGCCAAACATTTCGTCAAAATGTGTGCTGAAAACGTGAAATTTTTTCCCACTGGCCAGCCATTTGCAGCTGATGATGACCCCCGTCATCTGTCTAGGCAGTGGCTTGAGTTTCCGTGGCAAATAAAGCTGCAATAATGGTGCCGTGACTCTGTTTAGTTTGCTGCTACCCTTTAGTTGCAGACTACGATTGCTATTTTTTCCAGCGAGAAATTTTATAATTTTTGACAATAATTGACTTCCATACGTTAAGAATCGAACTGATATTCTTATTTATCATTTATTTTCGCACTAAATGAAATAGGCCCTTAGTAGATCGGCGTTTATTTTATCGATACGCTCTCGCGCGGTGCGGTCCATTGTGTTTTATAGAGAGATTAAATTTCGTCTTCCGGTAAATTTTTCACCTTCGAAATAACATGTAGTATTTTCAAAAAGCTATAACTTGCAAGCCATAACGCCTGATTGTTACTTAATTCCGTTTACAAAGACGCAAGTTTTGTTAGAAAAGGCGTAATTTTTGAGAATTGGACCGCCTTACCACGAGCGACGTCACACTTTACAATAGTATCAAAATACCGATTGTTTTTTATTATTATGAAATTATAGTAAACTAACGATTATCTCATAAACTTTAACGTAAATGAAGTAGATGCATATTATGTAGGCATATCTTATAGACTATATAGTATTGACTACTAAACAAAATATTCCTCTCTATATCTAGACTTTAGGGAAATGCTCTATAAGTTATGTATGCGCGCGAGTTCCGTGCCTTCCAATACGCCATGAAGCTGCTTAAGTTATTCCATATGTGTGCTGATTCTGCCGTGTGGCAAAATAGCATAACGTATACCTGAGAATGGCACAAAACTCGCGCGTGTATAGTCCTGGTAAACAAATGACTTTTAAGTAATAAACAAAGAACATGCTTTGTTTATTACTTAAATGTAATAAACTTTAAACTTTACTTATGTCACACAATTTTTTAAAGAAAAAGTTTCTATCAAAGCACAAAGAAAACAGTATTTCTTGTATTTTTACGTTTGTAAGTAATGGTGGAACAGTTTGTAGATTAGTATAGCTAGACCATTGCAATATTTCAATACCTTTCATTATAAAAATCGTAAGATTTTGGAAGACAAGGGATAAATAATTCAATCGATTCTGAAGTAATCGCGTGTGTAAAAGCTGGAATAAATTAGACAAAGCGAAATAGCTCAGTTATAAACATCATTTCAGAATCGAACACATCGAATTGTGTTCTTCGCCAATGTCAAATAAACTTATCGGGCTTCATTATGATCTGAAATGTATTTGTTTTCATTCCATCTTGTGCCGTTTTATCAACTTGTTTCAATTATTTATGTCTTTTTATTTTAAGGTATCGGATGTACTTCCTCATTATTTTTTAAATTTTATCTGATTATTGACTGATTTTACATTTTCTTGAGTATTGTAACATTTTATTCCTAGGAAATATATTATTCATTGTATTATGATTTTGAGATTTATGAGTAAGTAAAATATTATTGTAGTATTTCTAAGCGGTTTCCATTGCAATGGATGTATCAAATGGAAGTTATGGATGGCTGAGAATATGTGAACGGCAAACTTGGCTATTTTATAGCTGAATAGAATATATTTATAGGTTATCATTTGTAGTCCTAGTACTTAAAAAATTATTCAAAATATGAGCATTTAAATCTATTCCATCGGTGCATTTATGTCTATTATAAAGTATAGTGTAGCAAAAATCTGGCTAATTTATTACGTAATATCTAACAATCCTGACAAGAATAGAATAACATTGGCTAGATTAGACTCGAAACATTAGATTTTAAATTGGTGCCAAAGTTCTAATGTAATAAAAATTGGATCTGTAATATAAACCAACGAAGCATTTGAAGGTTTATTTATAATAATTATGATTAATATAAATAATTACATTATACTTTTTGATTAAGTAGTAGTGTAAAAACTCCTACTTATCATTATATTTTTTATAAGAAAATAAATGAATTTATTATTCAAGTAATTGTTTTCTTAATGATATCCTTCACCAGCTGGCCTATACACGAAGATATCCCTGCCACCAAATACAAACATAAATTAACCTTGCGCAAGATTCATGCCTTCTTTCAAACGGAAAAAGGAAATCCTATAAAAACATCGACATAATATCGATCGACAATTCATTTAAAGTATTGTGTTCTTAGTCGTCCACCACTTGAGATGTTTTGCGATTTTTAACATAAAAGAATCGTCCTCATTAGCTAATCACATGTTGGCATAATTTCTGTACAAGCGAAGACTTGTGCTTGGCACGGAACTCGCGCGTTTTCGGATATTCATGCTACTCTCTGTGGATCCCTCACTCTTTTTACCTACTTACTTTTTTCTCCAAATTTGTCCAGTTTGTGCAAATTCAACCCTAAACTCCATAGGAAAGGTCGAATAGTATCACTTCAATATGAAGTGAAAAATATGGATTGCTTCAAAGGGACTTGTTGTCAGAGCTGTATAATTAATTTAAAAAGCAACAACCAAAGTTGTAACTAGGCCATAATACTTAAAAAAAGGAAATCAGTGATTCCAGTTTGACTGATTTCCAGTCAAATCTGGCGGATCGAGTTGGGATGAAATGGAAAAGGAAAATGTCTGTTAAAAGAAAACAGACGTTATGTGACGGTAAGACAAAAATGAAGAAAAAAATATTAGTTTATTAGGTAAAATTATTTATAAAACATTGTGGCTCTTACAAATAAATGAGAAAAGAACAACGATTCGGTCGGAATTTGAGTGCATTTGACAAAATTTCAAAATTATAGTTTGCAACACTGCATAAATACATGTTGACAAATTCCGCCATACATAACGTTGCCCTGATTTTGTTATCAAACAGATTTTGTTAGAAAATTGCTATTTGTAGTGCGAGAAACGATGGCCATTGTGGAGGACGAGGTGCGGAATGAGTCAGAAGAAGAAAATGAGATAGAAGTGGTCGTGGAAGAGGACGACAACGAGCCAGATTCTGACGATTCAGACGTGAGTAGGCACGCACCACATTTTTTCTGGTATTTGGCCCATTTCAGGTTTGATCAATTAAATTTTTATGTGTAGCGAGTAATTTGAACGTTTGAGAGTATAATTAATATAAATTTCGTATATGTAGTTGTCGATTCAGTTCATCAAGTCTAAATTGGTTTTCTTGTTTGTCAGACAAAGGTTTTTCACTTGATAATTTCGCATATCTAGAAAAAGATATCTATATTATACTCATATTTAGTGGCAATTACACGTTTTTCTTTGACCCCAAAATGTTGTACCTGTCAAGGTTACATACACTTTCGTTTCTGAGTAGGACGAAAATTTAAATGATGAAAATTGAAATCATCAGGACGACGACGATGATGTCCTCGAGAGCAAGGTGGCAGAGCTGGAGCGTCGCGTCACAGAGGACCCGTACAACTATGATGATCACATTGATTTGATACAGGCCCTATGGTAAGTCAGGAGTTTTTGTTGCAAACAATAAAGATTTAAATTGTTGCACCATACATTGACTGCACCCAGTTGTAATATGTGGATTTCATATACAAGTCATTAGTCGTCCATCAACCGATGTATGAAATTCACACACAGTGACTTTGCGCAGCCGATGTATGGTGGGTATGGGCCCATCTAACAATTTAAATATTTATACCAAAGATTTTACTACTTTTTACAAAGTAGAATATTTAGGCTATGCTGTGACTGTGATATGGGAAGCTTGGAAATATCTTTCAGAGCCAGCAGTGCATTAACAACCTCTCTATTTAGTTTTGGCAGGAGTCCTAACCATAGAGAGCTCGGTGGCGCAGTGGTTGGGTCAATGGACTTGCGATACGGAGGTTCTAGGTTCGATTCCCAGCCATGTTCCAATGAGTTATCCTCGGATTTTTCGACGGAAAAACTTACATACATTTACCGAGTGCTCTCAAAACGGCGAAGGAAAACATTGTGATGAAACCTGCATGCCGTAGAAGAAAAAAAAATATCTAAGGCATGTGAAATCCGCACTGGGCCCGCGTGGTGGATCATGGCCCCAGCTCCCTCGATGTAAGGAAAGGTCTGTGCCTGAGCAGTGGGGCAATATAAATAGACTGATGATGATGAGGAGTCTTAACATCACACCCTTTTTTACCACATATTGTATACTTGGTAATAAATATTATTACGCGTATAATTCACAATGTATTCTTGCTGTGCCCAAACCAGATTCATGTTGTTAACATCTGTATAACATCATTCTAAGTTTGACATATGAATACTGTCCTTCCTGTCTAAAGCATTAATCATTTGATGTGAACCAGGGGTCTAACGGAGCTGGACCGCTGGCGCAGCGCGTTCGATCGCCTGCAGCAGCTGTCCGTGCTGCGCGCCGAGCACTGGCTGCTGCGGCTGCAGCCCGAGGCGTCGCTGGTGGACACGCCGCAGTCGCGCGAGCGAGTCGCTCAGCTGTTCCAGGAGGCAGCGCTGGACTGCTACTGTGAGATATTTTAAAACTTCTTTTCTTGCTGCAATCTGTCACAGGGACATTCAGCTATGAGTGATCAACTTTTAATAATCAGTCGAGATTTTTTAAATATTGTCTTGTGTTCCATGTTTCTCGATTTCGGGTGGTTCCAAGTGTATTGCGATCACAAAGCGAATATCCTATTAATTACACCATTTTATTGATTAACTACTAATATTAGAAAACTGCGATAATAAGTTTGTTGTATACAAAATAAAAAATTTAGTACAAATCGTCAATGGTCTGTTTGTATGAGGGTTATTCCATTAATGTTAAATCAAAATTCAAGTAAATGAATCGAACTGTCGTGTCGAAACCCGTTTACATTTCATAGAACCCCAATTTTTTTCATGGACCCCTTGGAGGTCGTCGTCAACCCCTGGGCGTCGATATACAGGGTGTAACGTAAAGGGTATATGATGCCGAAGGGAGGGTGTTCAGTATCGGTAACTGAACAACTTTTGTTCTATGACTTTTCTATTTTCGTGAATTAATTTTTTGTTTTTTCATACATCGGTCAGCTGATCAATTTGTATGAGACATTAATATATTTTTATTTTTTATTCGAAAAGTCGTAGAACATAAGTTATTCAGTTACCGATACTGAACACCCTCCCTTCGGCTAGATAAAGATAATTTATTTGCAACACATGAGTATAAAAAATGATACAGATGTTATATTTAAAAATAGTCCTTCATGTTTGCCTTGCGGCGTACAAATGTAATTTTTCCTATAATTATTTATTTATTATTTTACAGCAACAAATACAGGAAAAAATAAATACCTATATAAATTAAATGTCAATCAATTCAATAAAATATAATTACAATGTCAATAAATTAAAATTAATTCAATTCAATAAAATATCAGTAATTACAATGTCAATAAATTAAATTAAATGTCATTATTATCAAATATATAGAACTCGAAAATATCAACCTAATTTAAGAATAATGTCAGAAGCTGCGGTCACTATATATTAAAATTTATCATTTAGAAATTCATTTATTGTATAATAGCCTTTTTTCGTCAATAGTCTATTCAAATTATTTTTAAATTGGTATACATTACCCATTCTTATTTTTGATGGAATTTTATTATATATTTTTGGTGCCATACCAAATACACTTTTCAGTAGCAAAGCAGTGTTGGTCCGTTGGTGGCAGATTTGATTTAAATCACGTGGACGAAGATGAGAACAATAAGCTGTAATGTTTACTTTTTCAAACAAGTCAGGATTTTGCTTTACAAACAGTGCAATCTCTAGTATGTACAATGATGGAAATGTCAATATATTATATTTTTTAAAGAAAGGTTTGCAGCTATCAATAGGTTTAAGACCAAACATTGCCCGGATACATCTTTTTTGGCTTTTAAAAATTGTTTCTCTGTCTGTAGAGTTTCCCCAAAAAACTACTCCATATCTTAAAACTGAGGCAACCAGGCCATGATATGCTGATAGGACAGTAGAAACGTTTACTATTTGAGAGAGTTTGTATAAAGCGTAAGAGGATCCGGACAATTTTGAGCACAATGTTTCGGCATGGCTTCATATACCCTTTACGTTACACCCTGTATATCACTTTGGGTATCACTGTATTAGACTGATATAATTTAATACTCTAAACACCATCATACTGCAATGTTCAATTAATTAAAAACCGCCTTATGGATGACCCATTACTTATAATTTACATAATCCTATTATCACATGTGTTATGTTCCCTACTAAAACGTTTATCCCTCAGATTTTCCTTTTTCCCTTCTGTAATATCATATCCACAATAATAACTATATTAATTTACCTACCTACTTATTTTAATCAACACTAATGTCCACAAAAAAGAATCCCACCCACTAACAATAAATTAAATTAGAAATAAGTTCTCATGTCAGTGTTTTTTAATGAGAAATAAATATCTTTAAACACATTAAATTATCCCTTGCAAGCGTAGTCTCCATCTCCAATGCAATACAATACAAATGTTGTGTCCCAGCCATCGCTATCCTGAGCGAGTGGTGCACGTGGGCTCTGTCTGCCGTGGAGGACGAGGGCGCGGAGGCTGCGGCGGCCGGTGCGCGCGCGCAGCTCGATGAGGTGCTTCGGCGCGCAGGCGCGGATCCAGCCTCAGGCATGATGTTCTGGGACGCCAAGCTCGAGCTCGAGAAAGCGCAGTTGGAGACTATGAGGTGAGCAGATAATATCACTTTTGAAACTTACAATTTTTGTATACATATTACTGAGGTAAAACGGGAATTACCACGTTACGGGTTACGGGAATTAACATATATTCTTGTAGCCAAATAGATAAACGGTGGCTTATTTTGACATAGCAACTGTGAAAATAAGCCACCGATTTTGTATGGCGAAAACCACCGAAAATTCTTAAATCGTGGCCTAATATCACATTGAACTAATTAAAGTTATAGTCTCACTCCCGGACGACGCGTTGTCTTGCCATCTCAGTTAACTCATTCAAAAACAAATTGACAATTATTGACAGACAATACAAATACTGTGCAATGGGCATATCAGCGAAGATCTGCATGTTCGTAAGTAAATTATTACCGCGCCTTTGCACAGTCATTATGTTATTCTCTTACGCCTTCAGTTTAGTCATGACCATGATGGCTGCTTGGCTGCAATGCTGTCGAAATATCGAGACCTCAATCCTAAGGCCACACACTTGACTTAAAGTTAGGCTGTGGTTTAAATACAAAACAACCACTTTAGACAATAAAATTAAGTTTTTAAAACAATTAAAAAAAAAATCGTCACTTTTTCGCAATTTTAAAAATCTCTACTGTATTTCTTGTGTCAGTGACCGTGACGCGGTGTACAAGCCGCAGCAGGAGCGCGTGTTGCGTTGCCTGGAGGAGGCGGTGTCGCGGCCGCTGCTGCGCATGGACAACGCGTGGCCGCCCTTCCAGCAGCTAGCGTCCACGATCAGGGACGACGCGTATATAGACAAGGTAACTAGTAACATACGATAGCAAGTAGAAAATATTAAAACAAAAACAAAATCCTACTGCAATAAAATATAGTTGGGATGAAAATAATAGCGTAATAGTCCCTCTCTTTTTTATGTAAAATTCTTCCCAGGGGGAAAGGCAAAACCAACTAGGGCATACAGTCTGGTCTGATGTTAATAGATTGTCTGAATTCTTATAAATACATACATATATACGAAGATAACCTAACCTGAACCTATGCACAACCCTCCCAAACCCCTAAACACATCCCAGGACTTACAGTTCATGCCGTCTTTCAAGAACCAAAGAGTATATTTTTCTTCAGCGCTTCATAACCATTATAATTACCGTCAATTTCACATTGCAGGTTCAAAAGCAGCACGAGGCCGCAAAGGAATATTTAGAAAAAATTACACCCTTCGAAGACAAACTGCTTATTGTTGAGTAAGTTTACTTCATATTGCATACTCGTATAATACCAAGCTTCACTTGCACCAAGAAATAACCTCGGTTGCACCCCTGAGGTGACTTGCACCAAGGTGGGTTAGCACCGGGGGATTTAAAGGATTTTAAGTAAGAAAATGTATGGCATTTTCGTACTGAAATGACATTGCAACATTTAAATGGAGCTTTGCCCCACCTTCAAAACTACGTGACCATTGAAGCTGTACCTATTATATTTTGTTGGGGACTTATTACTGGTTTCATATTGCATAATCATAATCAGTAGAAGTTGCGAGAGTAGTAAAAAATGATAACAAAGACAATGAATAATTCGCTTCGATTTCTTACTATTTTCTGAATTCTTAATTAAGCTGTTTTTTCGACTCGTAACTTGTAGTAAACTTTATTTTAAATCAATAATTTTAATAAAAATCGGAGATATGTTTACATTTATTCGTTATCTTGTTCATCATACGGTTGATGGTGGGGCAGAATCTGGCATTGTCATTTGTATGCAACTTGCAATATTGTTTACGATATGAATCTGGGTCTACACTTGTTATATTATCTTAGTTGCTGATGAGGATATACTTTGTTCATTTTTCCTAGCATAATTCTGCTGCTTCTTACTTATTGTGCTTCTGTTACAGGAATCTGGAGGAGAAATTTACTATCTACCAGGAATATATAGACAAAGTGAAGGAGCTGTCACTTGAAGACAAATATTCTTACTGCGAGAGCGACGAAATACTCAAGGTACCACATAACTAACATTGTTTAAGTTTATGCTTACATCCCAGTACAATGTATGTCATAATTCTAGAACTAGCTTCTCTTTTTATGTATTCTTTATTGTACACGAAGCATTTAGTTACATAAGAGAGTGAAAGAAAAGGAATGAAGACTGTGTAAGAAATAGGTGTCATGCCAAGCTTTGTTTCGTTATCTTGGAAATGCTGGTCTGTTTTACGTGTAGAATGCTTATGCAACACTATAACTTCAAATTATTATTTGTATACATACATTTGTATTTAGTGCGAGACGGAACGCCGCTGAAACGCGGGGGTGGCGCTACCCTGAAAAATACTATCGAAACTGTCGGTCTACACACCGGGTTTAACCTAATGGTGGCACTTCACTTGCTTATGACTATTCGTATTCGCTATTGGATGTTTGTCGTATTTGTCAAATACTTGACGTACATACAAATCAGGCCAATAGTTTGTCAAGTATACCAACCACACATGGCAATTATGACAAATACACAAATACGAATAGTTAAGTGAATTGCCACCATTTGACAAATACGACAAACACCCAGTAGCGAATACGAATAGCCAAGTTAAGTGCCACCATAACATACAAGTTAATACTATCGTTTGTTCCCTAGGTGCTGTACGACCGCGCGACCACCGACTGCCTCTCGTGCCACGGCTCTCAAGCGCTGCTGCAGTCGTACGCGCGTCACACGCAGCGCTGCTCGTCGCGCGCCACGTACGCGCGCGTGCTGGCCGCGTGCGCGCGCCGCTGTCCGCGCAGAGCCGTGTTCTGGCTGCTGCGCATGCAACACGCGGAACACGAGGCCAAGCCAAGAGATGAGGTGAGGCCACAGTAGCTATATAGAGCGCACAGATAGACAGATATTATTCGTAGATCTATTCGTTTCTGCAACACACTGCAATGCATACACAAAAGAAAGGTAGAAACATGGAAAACATATAGGTATATACAGTAAGGAAGGTAACCTGATGGAAACATAAAGTATTTTAGGTACAGTCGACAGCAGATCAATGGTAACATTTTCAGTACGAATTTAACTGTTATGACCAGACAATAAGAACAGTCCAAAGTGTTACACTTGATATGCTGTACATATTGTCTGTGTGTCGCAGTAATGATTGGGCGCTGACTCAGTATATTGCTGCGCACGCACGCACGGGGCGGCGCGCTCGCAGCACTGGTATTCTGTCAGTGCCGCCAGTGACGTCACAGTCACTCCGTCGCGGTGACTGTTTGTGTCCTAGGCACTTTGCAACAAAACCATGAATGCAATTTGTTTGTGTGTACTTGAATAACAAAACAAAGGCAGTATTTTAACCTTTAGGATTTTCGTGTATGTGTTGAGTTGTGTGTGCGTGTTGTGTACGTGCGGCGTTAAACGACAAATTTCTGAGGAAAACCGTACGAATACTATTCATATACTTATATAATAAATATGCCATAACATGTCATATGCTTATATATTTAGTCACATAGTAGCGATATAAGGCGCCAAGGTATTACCTTACTAGCCAAGAGATGAGGTGAGTGCAACGGGTTACACAGAAGTGATACAGAGAGCACAGGTTATGCCGTACCGGTTTCGGTAACACGGGGTTACATAGTAGTAATATAGGGCACCAAGTTAGGTGCTTAAACTATTGCATTGATCGGAAAATAAAACTTAATTGGGGCCATCGGTTTGGGGTGTAGGTGGGTCAGTCAGTCTGGTCTATAGAGCGAGAGGTCGGACACCTGTTATAATCATATTGTCTCGAAGTTATGAAAGAATACTGGTGATAGACTGACATATCGCATCACATGGGTCATTCTCCGGCCACGCATTCGCATCTATTCGTTTTATACCTGCTACAGGTATTTTATATGTATACTTAAGGCGCTATATGGTTGTCAAACGCAAGAGTGAGACAGAAGATGCAGAGAAGACGCAGCGGCGGAGTGAAGAGCACGGCACAGTGCCTCGATATTCGTATTTTTATGAATTTTGGCATGGAAATGAAAATACGCCAACAAACATCCGACTTTTTTTAAAACAAGCTCTCGTATTTATAGTACCCTACATTTTGATATACAGGGTGTATATTTGCATCGTTGCCATATTCATGGGGGCAACTATACTGCTGATACTGAATACAAATCAATTATAAAATAAATACCATTTTTTTTAATAATTTTATTTAGTAATTTTATTTCATCGACAATTCCACGAGCAAATCACTAATTTATCGTTCGCGGCTACGCGCCCATCACTATTCTAACACGTAGGCATCAATGGTCAAAGGTCAATGGTTGACATGAATCAAAGGCGTGCCGCGCGCCACCTCGCCCCTTTGAATTCGCCGCCCGCGCCGGTGGTCGGTTCAGTCAGTCGGCGCCGCTGTCCCGGGACGCACGTGTTCACGGATTTTGATACCGCGTACTGAGCACGCGCAGCGCGGTGCCGCCGCCCAGCGCCCTAGCAGCAGGCTCCGGGCAGTAAACATTACGCTTATTCGAATTGTGGAGTGACGTGATGTGAAAGTGGTGTGCACCACGAAATTGAGAGTGTTGATGTGTTACGCTTACGTCAAATAATTAGTTCTGCATTCGACATGGGAAAACAAAACATTTACAAACGTGTTGAGGAAATTAAAGAAAAATTGTGCCTGACTGGACTAAAATGGAAGGCATTCTGAACACCTATTACCCCGATACACATCCGGTGAGTAAATGTAAATAATTTGTAATTATGCTTTCAATGTCTACGCCAAAAACCGGTCAGAGTATCACTAATTTTAAATTTCGCTAAAATACGAACTAAACTTGGTGCTAAGTACCAATAAATTAGGTATTTTTGTCGGTCAAGCCGTAAAAATAGGAAGGAAAGTCTGAAATCGGTCGAAGTATTCTAGGGGCTGGCTGTTTACCTATGTTTGCTTGCTGTCTCTTTCACTCGGTCACGTGAGTAACTCGTAGTATTTTGGTAGTAAATAATCCCATTGCGCCAAATAAAACAGGTTTCTTTCTGTTTACACTTAAAAACTAAATTAATTAATATCTGGCTGCACTTTAATTACGCGAATTTATAATACATGTTAAATTATTGTTAACATTGATTACTATTACCTCTTAGAATATGGCAACTATGCACATATACTCCGTGTATATTTTGTACGAATAACTATTTCGGTTTAGATATAATTTTCATTTTAAAAGACATGGGTATGTTTTCGATTTTTTTCGATCGAGTGAAGTTTGTCCAATCGTGTATCGGTATTCATCAGTCTCTAAATATTGCTATATATTTTGTTAACACGTTTAATTTTAGTAGTTAGTGCCGTAGCCTTCGTAGAAAAACTGAAAATACTCGCATACGAAGCCTTAAGTGTATTGTTAGTTTATTGACGTGATCAAGTGTACCCAAGTGTTGAGTATAGTGTAGTATGAGTATAAGTTATTGAAAAACTTATATTCGTGAAAATTGTGTTTACCAGGTGAAGTCCATACTGGAGACAGCTCTGGCGAAAGGCATGGACACGTACAAGGACGCCGAGGCGCTGTGGCTCGGCTACCTGGAGTACGTGCGCCGGAGCACCGCATTCGACGACGAGAAGGACGTGGAGACGCTACGGCGGACCTTCAGGCTGGCGTGGGACTCACTCGCAGAGGTACTGTGTAATTATAATGTCAATTTTTAAACTTACACGGTTTGTAGTGTATACATATTAATGAGAAAAAAGGGAATTATCGTGTTAAACATGTATGCTGTTATTTATAAACCTAGTTAAACATCACTTCCTTTCAACCATGTTATTGTCCCTTTCTGACTTCGTACAAAGGGTTCATTTAGAAAGGACCGAATGCATAAACGGTGGAATAACATACGCGCTTTTAGATTGACGTCTCGATATTTCGACAACACTGCAGCCGTCATCTACATGTGTTTAACACAGTAATTCCCGTTTTATCTCATATGTAATTATGTCGTTGGAATCCTTATGTAGGCATTTATTCATGATTAAAATTGGGCGTACCAATACATAGTAATTAGCACAGTGCATGTCCATGAAAGCAAATCATATAATACAAAAATGTAAATTATCGGGGTTTTAGAAGTTAAGAAACCATAAACAAGATAGTACCCCTACTTATAGCTAAAAGATCATTGTACATTTCTCCGCTTTCCTAAGAGACATACTGTAATTGGTTCCCTCCGACTGCTTTGGCAACCAAGTTTCGCAACCATTGTATTGTCTGGTATATTAACTGATCTGAGGTCTCGTCCATGTGTGTTGAGCAGAGCTGGGGCGTGGAGGCGAACGACTGCGAGGTGCCCGTGTTCTGGGCGCGGCTCGAGTACCGCCGCCTGGCGGACCCCAAGCAGGGCAAGGAGATCTTCGAGGAGATCTTCAGTTAGTATCACAACACTTGCACAGCACACGGTTAAGCCCGATTTATATCTAGCCCGATCTGTAGCTAAAGCAATGAATCGTGATTACGTGGGGCACACTGAAAGTTTTGCGTAACTCAAAAGGACAGCTTAAGTAAAGTAATATATTTATTGTTTTGCAAAGTATTCTCCGTTACATTTTGAATACTTTTCATTCGTTCAAACCATTTTTCAAAGAATGAAGACCATTCATCTGCTGATTGATTGATTTTTCATGTGCTGGTTGAAGGTGGTCACAGCCTCTTCTGGCCTCGTCACGTTATTACAGGTTTCATATTGCACAATCATAATCAGTATCATTTTCTACTGCTCTCGCAACTCCTCTAGAAGAATAACAAAAACAATGAATAATTCGCTTCGAATTCTTACTATTTTCTGAATTCTTAATTAAGCTGTTTTTTTCGACTCGTGACTTAATTTTTAATTTAAACCTAAAAATAATTTTAATAAAAACGGAGATACTTTTACATTTATTCGTTATCTTGTACAACTTGCGGTTGATTGTGGGGCAGAATTTGGTATTGTCATTTGATTGGGACGGACTCATACTCATTTATTCGGCCTTAGGTACACTATGGAACACTTGGTTACGTCACGTTTCTTACATTGGGACGGACTGTATATGGTTTATAGAGTGAGACTTATTATTATTATTTTCCAGAATACGGAGAAAACAAAACCATGTCCAAGTACTGGGAAGCGTTCATAGCTCTCGAGTCTAGCCGTTCCCCGTCGCTATCCGAGCACAAGCTGCGCGAGCTGTACCGGCGCGCGCTGCGCTTCGTGGCCGACTACCCGCCCGCCGTCGCGCGCCTGTGGACCGACTACGAGCGCGACTACGGACAACTGGCCACGGCGAGGGAGTGCGCAGATGTGTGTGAGGTAGGAACATTCGTATTGGGATCTATATACTGTCCCAATACATTTTTCCATAGATGTAAACAAAAATAGCGTTTGAAAGTTCACCAAAAATAATATTAGACTAATTAGTGATTGGAAATGACATTGCTAGATTTCAATGGAGCTTTGCCCCATCTACAAAACTACGTAAACATTGAAGCAGTATCTATCATTTTGTTGGGGACTAATTACAGATCTCATATTGATAAAAAAAAAGAAATCTGTCACATTACAATAAATGATTAGCGGAAAAACTAAGGGAAAAACGTACAATAACTTTTAAAATTGATTTTTCGACTCACACAACTTGTACAAAACTTTATTTTAAACCAATAATTTTGATAAAAAACGGAGCTATTTTTATATTTATTTGTTATCTTGCTCATCGTACTTTGATAGTGGGGCAAAATCTGGCATAGTCTTTTAGTGTGACACACTCTGAAATCGATTTAAAATCGATAGTTTAATAACTGTCCAGTTAAACCATTCTTTAGACAGGTTCATACAAGTATTTAGTATAACTTACTAACTAAAACTTTCAGGCGAAACTAAAAGAATGGCGCGACACGTACCAAGCTATGAAGGACAAAATGACGGGGCACAAACACAAAGGGAAACAATCCAAAAAGGGAAAGTCAGACAAACGGAAGAAGAGAGACGACGATAAACCAAAGAACAAAGGAAAGAGAAAGAGCGACGAGAGCCACGAGCCGACCGAAGTGAAGAGGAAGCGAGACGACGTTATGGAGGTGGACGAGAAAGACAAGGAAGGCAGCAGTGGAGGACTGAAGAGATCTCATGACGATGACGACCATAGTGAAAGTAAGTTGTGCTTCTCATTCTTGCAATAATAATCAGCAAGATTGGGCAGTTAACATAATTTTTCACTTTTTGGAACGGTCTTACACAGCGACAAGTGTACATGAAAGTTTTTAAGGTTGAGATTATTTCAAAAACTACTCGATCTATAGCAAGAATTCTTTCACTGATAGGATTAAAGTTAAAAACTATGTAACTGTAAAATAATTATTTAATTCGGTTCCGCACTTTATGAGAAAATCTCCACCTCATTGGCCTCAATGAGGCCCCTCATTAATCTCCTATAAACAACTAGATACGCAAAGGTCTTACTAAAACAATTTAAAAAACGTCCATATAAGGGTCCACTGTTAACGTCCAAATAATGTCCAATAAAGCAAATTAATGAATGGACTCATCCGCTTGGACCTTCTTTGCGCTCGGACATTTTTAGAAGGCAGACTGTGTATCTAGTTCTTCATAGGAGATCAATGGGCCCCCTGTATACTTTTCTGTCTTCATGTGTACATGAAGGGTGTGTTTATTTATATTATATTAACAGTTCTGGTTATAAATAATAAATAGTCTGTCAACTCGTCAGTTGCACGCGGTTCTCACTCGGGACTCTTTCCCGGACTTTACAGGCTCCCTACATTTGCTTGATACTGTATTGCAGTCTCCCACTGTAGGGATTAAAACATGTGTTTATAGATTTTTTACCCGACTGCGCAAGAAGGAGAGTTATGTTTTTCGAGTGTATGTATGTCCATTCCTTCCTTCCATCCTGGGGGGTGACCGCGACTTCAATCGTTTTCGTTATCGTTTTCATTTTGACACTTGAACGATATACATTGCTGCGTTTCGTAGTCGTTTGTTAAAACTTGCAAAAACATAGCAGCAATGTATAGCGTCCATGTGTCAAATTGAAAGCGATTACGATAACGATGTAAGTCGCGGTCATCCCACTGTAGCCTAAACGGCTTGATAGATTGGTGTATGAGGTATCGTTAGATTCGTCTTGATTACGGGAGTGTCATAGGGTATAAAAAAAGTTTTTTGCAGACGGGTTTTTTGTTTTTTGAAATAATTTCTGCTTGTTTTCCAAACTTGTTTATTTATTAATTATGAATACAGCGATGACATGTTATTGCAGAAACCGAGAGCAAGCGACAGCGGACGGACAGTGCGTCTAGCGAGGGCTCGCGCGGCACCGCCGCCGGCAGGGAGGCGTGCACACTGTTCGTTAGCAACCTAGAATTCAAGTATGCATCATCTCTTATATGTTGTGACGTTGGACTTTTCAAAATGGCGAAAACTGACCGTTGCTAAATTGTTTGATAATTTCGGTTCGACTGGTAACTTTTACTATATTGAAATTAGAAAATGTTCGCGAATATTAATATATTGTCAGTTTTTGAATAATTATAATGCATGATCTTCAGTTACGAGCTCAATTCAAACGTCCCACTACATAGTTCAGGAGTGAACGTGAACCTACGGCCTTTTTGGTGACTCTGAAGGAAGGATGGCCACTATATAAAATATATTACTCTGTAAATAAGTAATTAAATCTTGTTATGGTTATTATCGTTCCTCATTGTCGTATTCGCCTTTTTTTGGAATCGAAGAACCAAAAATGTTTTTGTGTATGTACAGTAACTTTTAATTCGAACATCTTCTAATATAGTATGGTTTTATTAGAAAACGTACTATACCACATTTTAGTGTTGTTTTCCTATACTTTCAGAGTGGACGAGAAGAAACTTAGCGATGAATTGTCAAAGTACGGCGACATCGTCTCGATGCGGGTGAAGGCCGGCGTCAAGGCATTCGGCGGGTCCATATGTTACTGCCAGTATAAGTCACCGGTAAGCAGCTTTTCTACTATACAGGCTGTAACGGAAAGGGTATATGAAGCCGAAGGGAGGGTGTTCAGTATCGGTGACTGAACAACTTTTGCTCTACGACTTGCTTAGTGGTTTACAGACCACTCAGTTTTATATGAAATAAATAAAAACACATAGATAACAGTTTAAGCCGATGTCGACCAGAGGGTTGCTGCCTCGGTGTGGACCAGACAACTTTGGCATCTCATATGCCCAGGAGTGGGCTGCAGTATGCCGAGGAAGGAGAGAACAGTTTATGTGAAACAATTGTCGCTCAGAACGATTTCTTCTAGGCAACCCGTTTATATAAAAAATGCAATAAATGAAAAAACATTCATACGACTGCTAAAACAACACCTACATGCTAAATGCTATTACAGAGTAGATGAATTTCTAAATGATAAAATATAATAAACAGTCGCTACCTACTACTTCTTAGTTATTGCAAATTACATTATATTTGAACAAAAATATCGTCTCTCTCTTGTATTGCTGTGCCTATACAAGGTCCATAAAGAACATTGTAACATTTTAATGTTAAGTATGTGATCATCTGTATTATAACTTATGGAATGCAATAAATATATTGAGTATTGAGTATATATTATCTTTTAATCGAATTCTCTATTCGTATTATGTAGGAGTCAGTGGACGAGGCGGTGAAACACGACCGTTCCCCGCTGGACGGGCGGCCGATGTTCTTCTCGCGCCACGCGACTGGCAAGGCCAAGCCCGGCTTCCTGTACGCCACCACCGCGGAGAAGAACAAGCTCTTCGTGCGCAACCTGCCGTACGGACATTGCACCAAGGAGGCATTGGAGAACATATTTGACAAATATGGCAAGCTCAAGGATGTACGGGCGGTCACTTTCAAGTGAGTATATGTTGCAGTAAAATATATGTGGAGAAAACCAAGCAGGTAAACAAGTAGTAGTTAAGTGAGTGCAAATGTTCGCCAACAAATTGTTATACAATTTGGCGAAACTTAGAACTAATTAAAATTTGTAAAATTATTGTTGAGTAAATAAATATGGCAAACTGAAGAATGTTCGTTTTGAATGAGTTTTTAATTTATAGGTGGCATTCATTAGTATTTTCTAAGAATTAAGAACCTGTTGGTCTCGGCTGAGCTCGGCTGGTTAGAGTAGCGCCAGCCGCCTCGCGCACAATGGGTCTTGCAGCCAAAGTGAACGAGCAATTCATGATAGTATTTTGTAATTATTTATGGAGAAAAGCAAGCTTATTTTCAAATTTTGTGAACATGTAGTGACTCAAATAACCATATACGTACAGTCGACAGCAGATCAATGGTAACACTTGCAGTACGATTTTAAATCTAATGACCCAGACAATAAGAACTGTCCAAAGTCCAAAGTGTTACACTTGATGTGCTGTCGACTGTACAAGATATAGTTTAGGAGATGTATTTCTACTGTAACGACCGTATCGCTCAAACCAATGTTCTTTGCACACAACTGAAAAGACCAGCTAATTTAACTTTAATTTGCCAAACCACTACAACACATAATACTTAGTTAAACTCCGTTTAAATAATTAAATACCCACTGTTGCAGTACATACTTTAAAAGACAATGTTGTTAACTCGAATATTTGTCTATGTTTCGCAGAGACGGCAAACCGAAAGGCTTAGCGTACATAGAGTACGAGGACGAGAGCTCGGCTGCGCAGGCGCTGGAGAAGACCAATGGTCTGGTGGTTGCCGAGCGGACGCTGGAGGTGGCGCTGAGCGCGCCGCCGCCCAAACGAGACGCGCCGCTCAGTCTAGGACAGCCCAAGCGCGACGGCGCGGGGGGCATGTGAGTAACGTTTATTCCAATTTTCTGTTATTCTGATAAGATATTTAGATCGAACAGTCTTAACGATTACGTAACCAGTATTTAAGCTAGCATGAATAAGTTACCTGGGGCCAGACCGCTTAAATTGGTTATCTAGTTTGTTCAGTGGAAAATAAAACATACCTTTTGCGCCTGGTTTTATTTAAATTAATACTCAATATATTTATTGCATTCCATAAGTTATAATACAGATGTTCATATACGTTATGGACCTTGCTTAGGCACAGCAATATAAGAGAGAGACGACATTTTTTGTTCAAATATAATGTAATTTGTAGTAACTAAGAAGTAGTACGTAGCGATTGTTTATTATGTTTTCTCATTTAGAAATTCCTCTACTGAAATTACCTATTCTAATATACGTATACGTGTGACATAATACACACATAAAAACATACAACACCACACAAAACATACCAACAAAACACACATAATCCTAAGTAGGCTAGTTGCGAAGTCACCTCGAGAAGTAGAATGGGAACTTGGTTATTTCACGTGGCGCCGGATCAATAAGTATGTACATAAGTTTGACGGAGTGTTCGTATGGGAAACATTGATCTTAATTTAATAGGTCCAAGTTCGATACATATTCCTGAGCAACAGAGTTGTTCCGGCCTGGAACTCACTTCCAGACGACGTTGTCTCTGCCGTCTCAGTTAACGCATTCAAAAACAAATTGGACAGTTATTTTAAAACCATTAACAAGAACAATACCACTAAGTGATAGACTTTACAAACACTGTGAAGTGGACATATCAGCGATTAGCTGCCTGTCCATAATTAAATAATAATAATAATATACTATTTAAAGGGCTACGCAACTTTCAAAATTTCTACTGCTATATTGTCAGTTCATTTCAATTAGCTCACATTTTTCACTCTTATGAAACAAAATTTAAGTGTCCTTTTTTCTCTTCAGGCGACGGACGCAGCTAAGCAGTTTCATTCCGAGCGTACTGCAGAGAGCGTCGACCAGCAAAGCAGCTCCCGCCAACGGTAGCCATAGCAACGGTGACGAGAAGCGACCACTCTCAAACACCGACTTCAGAACACTGCTGCTCAAGAAATAATCGCATCGAGTTGTGGCGAACGGTCTCGTAAGGACCGATGATGTCTTTTAAATGGTGGCGCTCCCGGTCAACGACTAAGGGCTATACTTACTTACTCCGCTGGCTCAGCGGCCCGAAGTGGGTCTTGGCCTCCGAAATGAGAGCGCGCCGGTCCTGCACCGTCTCCAGTGTGCCTGTAGCCCGTGCAGCCCCCTTACCTTGAAGTCTTATAGCAGTATTACTTCCATAATAATTTGTTACTTCGTATAATGACGACCTTAAAGTAAGCTCATTAAGGTCGTCATTGTACGAAGTAACAAAGTATTATGAAAGTAATACTGCTATAAGACTTCAAGGTAAGGGGGCTGGTCCTTCTCGGCCTCGTCCCTCCAGCGGTATCTAGGGCTATAACACAATAATAAACCGCTCTCAACGCTGATATCGATCTTGAGAGTGACCTTTTCCTATTAATAAACGGAAGTAAGTACGCGTTTAGGAATCTGATATCATGTGCAAAAGCCGTATTTATGAACAAAATTCAGCTCACACTTTACGATAGTATTTGCTGAGTGCTGTCAGACTTGAGTGCGTGTTTGCTCAAGACTGGTCTATTAATTAACGACGTACTTGATATGATGATCACGTCTTGAGTGTTCAGTTGAGTTCGTATTTGAGATCAGTCTATTAGTAGTTGTGTCGCAACCAGTCGAGGAGGTTAAAGCGATGTCTTCCAGACAATCCCTAGATCATAGTTTCCAGGCCACTAAGGGCTTACCATTTCCGCTATATTCGTCTAAATGACATAAATGAGTTACGGGAAAAGCCCGGCAGGTTTTTGTCCTACCAAAATAACCACGCATAATAAAGTGGGCTTTCTGTGGGGTTTCTTTCTTTTTTATATATAAGGAGGATTGTCGTAAAGCAAATGTGAAGATCGAATAGTAAGTTTACAAGACTCTATTCTGACTTGAGTATTCGAATGTCAGAGCTCCATATTATAACTACTGTTATGATATATATGATGATCTCATAGCAAAGAGACTCAATTTAATAATAACATTAAATTATACAACTATATACTATTCGACACCAATAAAACAAAAATGCAAGTATTGCAGATTCTTTTACTAAATTTTTTTAGATATTACGTTTGCCGGCGGCGCCACCAAAAATGTAGATAACATGTTATAGATAAGAAATGGACCCGATTCTGGTATTTGTTATTTACTGACGTGACTAAGAACGCTATCGCTTTCTTAGTTTTTAGGGAAAGAGATGGTAGTGTTTTTAGACTTGTCGAATATAGGGTCGATTCAGAGTAGCGACGTGAGGCGCGCAGTTAAAAAAATGCGGAAAATATAGTCACTTTGCGAACACACTTCAACGTAATGTTCAACGCTATTCTGATTTGACCCTAAGGCTCAGTTTAGAACAAACGGAAAATTGCTCGCGTATTTTGTTCTTATCATTGATTGATTTGTAAAAAAATGACTGTTGTTTTAAGATACGATAAAATACTTTATTAATAAAGTTATGATGATTAGACATTACTAAATGACGCTTTATCAGGCTAATGGTACCTATAAATAAAAGTTGTAGTCTTAAAACAAACGGTATTGATGATTTCTGACGCAGTCATCCTCGAGTGTACGAGTACTATTTCTAATTTAGTGTCATCAAATAAATGCGTCAGTGTTTTTCCGTTTAGTCTTAACTGAGCCATAACCTCGGAAGTCTGACTGCAGGATGCCGGGTTCCATAGAAAACGGACTGGCCCTTCGGACGGTCTGACGTTGTGCAGTTCGAGTCTTAGATAACAAGTCAGAATCGGTTCCAATGTTGAATTTAATCTTCTTTTTTACCTTAATATTTATAGAAATGCGCTTAAAATCACAATTTTCAAGCCCGACCACTGTAAAATATCTTCAATGTAAAAATATATTCGTCGTGTTTATTGTAATTCGAATTGTCGGGAACGGAGCATCGTATATAATATAATAAATGATAATTAAAACACATGAAGTATCAGGAAAATACCAACATTCAATTTTAGAATTAAAACTATAGTGAGCCATTACTACAAATTATTATATATAAACGGATATCACTCACTTATATTGTTAAAGTCGGCAATTAGACCGACAGTTTCGACCGATTTCGACGGTCTTTTTCAAGGTGAGCGCGCCACGCCCGCGTCGCCGTTGACGTTTCTTCGCGCACTGCGGATGAGCGCCCTCTGTGCGCGCTCCGAGATAACTTGTCCCGCCGGTCTAATTGCCGACTTTAACAATATAAGTGAGTGATATCCGTTTATATATAATAACATTCAATTTTTCCCCAGATTACTGTTTTTTTAGCGAATGTTCCGTTTTTAAGTCGGAGCATGTTTTCAATTCCTTCCAAACACAGCATAATATCTACATATTTATTTCTAAATGGAAATCAAACGGCCGCTCGTCGTTATTATGCACCCTATTTATTCAAGGCAATGGTAAATGGTGGCATAAGTCACAGATAAATATTATTATAATAAGTCATCAACATACTCATTTTACTTTATAATATTACGTTGATGTCTAAAGATAGGTCCCAAAGACGCTATTCTGTTGAGTTTTATTACCAATGGAATAACGTCTCAAATCTATATGCGTTCGCTTTCTGATTTATGTACTAAACCTAAAAACAAGCACTGTATACTTTTTTGTTATTTTCTACTATCGCAAAATATAAGTATAATTTAGTGAGTGGTCTTGCTGTCCCGAGGTTTTTCAATTGTTAATTTTTGTATGGAAAATCATCGACGGCTACGGGCTTGTGATATGATTGGGTTTAAAGATAGAAAGCTTAGCCTATTCATATTGCTACTGGTAATCAAGTTTTTGCGTTAACTTAGAACAAAAATCTAATTTAACTTAATTTATCTTAAGAAGTTCAGAGCTTGGAATCCGTAAAAGTTACTTATGGGATCCATATAAATGTTATTTTGTGAACTCCAGTAGTTAAGTATCGTGTATCTTTAGACATCAATGTCGTTGTAACATTGAGGACGCAAGAATATTTATTTTTGTTTGTCATAGAGATTTGTACTGTGCGAGTATGATTGTTTGATGATTCTGAATAAATGGTAATTAACTTGTTTACTATTTGGCGTTTTCTTTTATTACTTTTCGTGTCAGTGGATAAATCTAAGAGCTCGTCCAAATGAGGCGTTTTACGCGCAGTCACGCTAGTGTCGTTGGCTGAAATGTGTTTGACGCGACTCGACTCGCGCGTAAAAAATCGCCTCATCTGAAAAAGGTCTAATAAGTTAACGCATTCGTTATCGTTCTCTTACATGAATGATACACAAATAACGAGTCATTTTGGTAAAATTTGAAACGATTACGAATTAATTTCGCGTTCGGTAACTAATTTTGAAATAAAAATATCATAAAAAGTAAATAACAACAAATATATTTATAAAAATACAATTTACACTATACAATCTCAATAGAGAATATATATTCTTATTTACACGCAAATTGTCTACAATTAACACAGTCTAAAAGCATTGCACAGTAAAATTATTCATCGAAAATCTCTCCAAAGTTCGGAGTTTGTACTTTACAGTCAGATATACCTAGTAAAATTACAATTCTTGGAAAATTATCCATGGTTCCGTTTGTTTCTATACCCTTTATTGTAGGTACATATGGTAAAAAATAATTGAGAGAACTGCAGGGGATCTCTTCTCTTCAACGTTTAATTATTGAGAATAATAATTTCCCAAGAACAGTCCACCTCTGTAACGGAAAGGGTACAGGAAGCCAAAAGGGAGGGTGTTTAGTATCGATAACTAAACAACTTTTGTACTGCGACTTTTCGAATCGATCAGCTGATCGGTACGAAATATACGACAAGTCTTATTTTTTTCGCGAAAACCAGAATGTTCGTTGAATTCTATTTTTATTTGGTTTTATTTACTTAAAAAACTAATTAGACGCTAGTTCATAATTATTATTATAATAATTAAAACTTAATCAGTCATGCGGAACTGGCGATACACTGACAATGTCGTAGAAAAAAGTTATTCTGTTATCGATATTGAGCACCATCCCTTCGGCTTACTTCCCTTTCCGTCATACATAAGCCACAGTTTATTTATAACTTCGAGAAATGGTAAATAACAATCTAGATATTGTATACAATCAATAAATATTTAGTTTTTGCTGTTATAAAATTGCCGATCGCAGGATGATTCGTTTTGTAACAACACATTTGTCAATACGGTTACCGACTTGTATCTATAAACATATTATGGCCAAATTAGGAACATTAAACCTCTATACCGACTGTACGTAAAAATATCACTTTCTAATCGACATTTGAAGAGAACCCGCTAACTAGCGAGTTTTGCGCGAAATCTGATTCACTCGGTATTTTTCTTAAATTTAAAATCCCTTGTTTAAAATAGTTTTATTATGGCATGGTGCTTCCGACATTTCAAACCGTATCCACACTCGCGAAGTGACGTGACGTGTGAGCTACATCTAACATTGTAATTTTCAGCTGCACTTCACGCCGTCATCGGCAGTGTAGATGAAGCCTTAGCTTTCGCCAATGTAGATTAGCAAGACTAGATACAAAAAGTTCATTATGTTGAGCGTTTTGACGTAAAAATATACTTCATTCACCGTTTGCAAGTATGTTTGGTACAGTCGACATCACACCAATGGTATCAGTTAAAGTGCGATGTGAACACTAATGACACAGACAATAAGAACTTAAAGTCTTGAGGAGTGCTATTGATACTGTTCTATGATTTTGTTAAATATATTCGAATACTGAGTAGTCTCGATATCACAACCATGTTAACTTGAGTGCGACTTCAATTCTTATGACCCAAAGAATAAGCATGGTACGAAGTTTAAACCGCTTCTTTTGATGTGATTTCGACTGTACAAGGTGATAGGCTTAGGGTAGCTACACACATAGTCGGGCCGGCTTTAATCGGCACAGCCGGGCGGTAAAAATCCGATACAAAATGGCTGCCGAAAAAAAAAAATACTGCCGAACCGACTATGCCGGCCCGACTATGTGTGTAGCTACCCTTATAGAATAAAAACTGCCAGATATACATTTATAGTATTACGTGCATAATATAGGATCGGCCGAAGAAACTCATCCTCACCCCTGATAAAAGATAGGCAGAGAGGATGAAGCGCCACGGATGTTATCTACTCATCTCTATTCTCATTATAAGAAATACACACACAAAACGTACTTATTACAGGCCGCGTCATGTAAAAGGAACGCTGGAAGAAAGTGGTGTGGGGGGGGGGGGGGGGGTGTTGTTTGCGCATGGGTAAAGCAAAGGTCGACTGACGAACCAATAGTGCAACGGCAAGCATGCAGCGCGTGACCCGCCCTTCGCCGCCCGCACCTCATACCACCAAATAGATCGATAAATCGCCTAATGCGCAGCTTGACCGACAGCGTTCTTTTTACATGACGCGACCTGTACCCGCGTATTCATCCACGTATCAAGTACAATATAAATACTAAAATGTGTACCAAGAATAGCTTGTCAGTTATAATCACATAAAAATTGGTTGTCGAGTTAAAAGCGAACATATACAACCTATGCACACACAAGCTCTGAACAAATATGTAGGTACATACCCCAAAAAGTCTACAGTAAAGTAGTAAAACTACTTTTTTCAAAACGACCTCAATACCGATTAAATACCTACCAACAGAGTTACACAAGAGGTAGCTTCCAGTAGTCAAAATATCAACACAGGTATTCGGTAAAATCGTGTATAAGTTCCTAATCAATAATTTTGTAACTACTATCACAACACGGCGCATATGTATACGTGTACTATTAACTAATTAAAATGAGCTGTCGTAAGTATTATTTTCAATGCAAACCTTTGACTTAGCCTTATCACATTTGTCGTTCGACTCTGCCTTACGACTCAGTTAAGCCAAACGTACTCGGCTAAGTTGGTCTTGTCGTCGTCTCGGAGACAGCGAAGGTCAGGCCACATGCTTACCGTCTATCCATTTCTCTTTGGAGCGCTCGAACGCTTCTTTGATACAGGATCTGAGAAATAATAATGTCAATATAAATAGCGATTCTGACGTAGTGTGGTGTAGGGAGGCATTTAGGCCGATATTCATAGACTTGTGTTTGAGCTCAGTGTGAGATCGTTCTTACGACTGTCGAAATCTAACAGATGTAAGACCGAACTCAAAATCAACACTGTAAATATTGGCCTTAGACCTTCCAGATTTAATTTAGTTCCTACGGGTGGCCTGAACAACTCTGACAGGTTTGGTCAATAAACCACATCACACGAGAAAAGATTCCTAACTGCCACATCAGTGTGACAATCTGCACCCCTAATTGCCAAACTAGTGTGACAATATGCACCCTTAATCGTCATACTAGTGTGATAGGACACATATATACTAACTGCCACAAATTGGTGTGCCAGCCTTTTTTTTTAACCCAGGTAAAACATGCAAAATCATGTACCACCACGCCCGGAGGAGCGTGTTGATTATGTCGGGCTCACCGCCCTGAAGGGGCAGCATACCGACTAAACCTCCTGGGGTGTTCCACCTCGTGCCATTCTTGCCGAGCCCCGGGAACTGCGATACATCCGCGACCCGACTGGCGCCCCGAGCACTCCCCATTGTGAGCTGTACTAGCCCACAATGTATAATCCATTCATCCATCACCTTCCTTCATCATTAAGGGCCCGGGCCCACGGACGCAGTGCGCGAACCGCACGGCGCCCGAGTGGCTCGAGGCTCAGACGGGGAGGAGGAAGGTGATGGTGTGCCAGCCTGCATCCGAATATGCAAATGCCCCGTACCTGAACATGGACTGGTGCAGTATGTACGCGGAGACGTGTCCCGCGTCCACGTAGCGCACCTCCGCGCCCGGCCAGATCTCCTCTAGCGTGCCCACGTCCTCGCGCGGTACGTACGCGTCGTGCTGCGCGCACACGGCTAAACACACGCACAATAACAAGACAATTATAGAGATGTTGACAGTTTTTGGGAAAATATATTTTTTAGCATTGCTCGCTACAGCGCAATTAATGATGTCATCCGACGGGCCTTCGGAAGTTCCAATGTCGCCGCCGTATTAGAGCCGAACGGATTCATGCGCGACGACGGAAAAAGGCCTGGCGGAATGACACTCATTCCACGGAAGATGGGACGGCCTTTGGTGTGGGATGCCACATATGTCGATACACTGGCGCCGTCTCATCTTCCTGAAACATTTCAAAGGGCGAGTGGCGCTGCTGTAGCGGCTGAATTCCTCAAGCGGCGCAAGTATTGTGGTCTCGACAGAGGCTACATATTTGTGCCATTTGGGGTAGAAACGCTGGGTCCGTGGAGGCCGGGAGCGATGGAGATCTATAAAGATCTGTCGGGGCGGCTCGTGGAGTCCACACGTGACCAAAATGCTGGCCTGTATTTCGCCCAAAGAATTAGCTTGGCTAATTGAAAATAGGGGAAATGCCGCCAGCATTTTGGGCACGTTGCCGGACAGCGGGGATCGGTTGAACTATCTGTAATGTAAGCCATTCAGATAGTTCAACTGTATAGATTGATAGCATTTTGTACATATAGTTTTATTTTAGTTTAGTTATATTTTAGTAAGTACATACTTTTATTTTTAGTTTATTATTGTAAGTTTAGTAAGTTAGTTTATATTTTTAGTTATTTGAATAAATGACCCTACCAGTACAGGTTCATTATTTAGCAACATTATTTCGTAAGCACAAAAAAATGTGTGTTGTAACAAGCTGTCTTCACATTAGAAAATTCGTTACTTAGTTGTTTGAAGAGAAATTTTCTCGTTTCCACCTAATAGAAATTCGCCAGATTTGACATATAAGCCGCAAAAATTGGCAATAACTGAAAGTCGGCCGTGTGGCTCCCTATGTCGACTACTTTTATTCTTTGGCGGATTCTAATTGAAAACACTTACCGATAATTAAAGATGTGTCAAACGGCAGCGAGAAGTTACTCAAGTGCGTACACTCATCCATTATCCCTCTCATGAACTGTAACGCTTCTCTATCCCTCCAATGTATTTTGCTTATGTCTATCTTCTTCCCACTCGACTTGTTTAGGAACGGTATATACGGCCATAAGTCCGACGTTAGATCCGATACGTTCCACGATTTCTTATTTGATTTGCCCTTCTGTGGTTTTAATTTATTTGTGGCTTGGGGCTCTTTTGCTGTTAAAGTTGGCTGTACATTGACTTTTGCTGTTGGCTCATCGGCCTCTGTTAGCTGTAACTTGGCTGTTTCATTGCCTTCTGTTAGAGTTGGTTTTTTGCTTTCTGTGGCTGTTAAAATTGGTTGCAAATTACTATCGGCTGTGACAGTTGGATCCCTTTCTTTTCCATCTGCAGGGTTTGGCTGTAGTCTACTTGTCTCTGTTATCGTTGATGTAGCAGTCTCTGATTTTAAATCCAATGGGATTTCGTATTTAGGTGTTGTTCTATCCACTTCCACTTGATATGTATTCATGTTAATTGTGCTGTCATTGATATTTGGTGGTACTTGAGGGAACGATTCCTTTTTGATTTCCGCTGAAAATAATAAAATAAATCAAATCTAATATACTTTTTTTTGGAAACAAAAGGAATACATCGGTTACATATAAAATTAAATTTAGCTAGTATACAGTTAGTAATATAAGCTTTGTTTAATACTAGTTAATTGTTCGTGCCTGCTTCTTTGTGTAATATATTTTTTATTCTTAGAGGTTAGAAAAACCAAACCACTCACCAACTTTGCATTTGAGCAGCAACTGCTTCAGATTCGCCTTGTCCAACTTATTGATACAGTCAATATCCTCAGACTCCAGTTCGAATTTCTCATTCGACGTCAACTTATCGAACAGAACTCTGCTGATTTTGTCTTCGTCCAACAATTTCTTCAGTTCACTATTCAATTTCTCTATTTCGGCCAACACTTCTGAATTAACTATATATTTATTGTGATTTGGTTCTAAGCCTAAAACTTTTCCACTGACTATAATTTCATTCTTAGCTTTTTCTACTGCGTTTTGAGCTTTGGTTACAGCTGTTTCTGCTTTGCTTTGTGTGGCCGTTTCCATGGTTTCCGTGTATGTGCGCGCGAATTTCTTGCCGGCCAAGAAGGCCTGGTCAACGATGGTCACCATTTTAGAGAGTTTGTCCTTGTACTCGCCGTCGGAGAGGTACTGGTCTTCTAATAAGTCCCAGTTTATGGAATGAGACATCACACCCTGGGAACATTTAATTCAAATACACTTTAAGCTTCGCGCACATTATACCGGGCCGCAGCGTGTCGGGCGGAGCGCAAAAATCCGCACAAATAGCTTTAATACAATTTGTATGAACTATCGCACACTGTGTCGGGCCACAGTGGCTCGCATTATTGCGAGGCGGATTTGCGTCCGTGCGATGCGGCCCGCCCCGCCCCGACACAGTGTGCTGCAAGGGGATTGGAGTGCACGCGCGCCCGTGTTCATTTTACGATATCTGGCAGTACACTGTACTCAAAATCCGTCAATGCGCTGCGACTCGACATAATGTGCGCACTCCATTATTGTACATAAACAAGAGGCCACAAACGAACCAGTACACAGATCGTATGAGAGTTCCGGCCGTCAGCCGCCACCTACTGGCGCTTATGCAACTAAAAACTTGTTATGCGTTTTTAATGCCAAAGCTGCCGCAGGTGGCGCTGACCACCGACATCATCTTACAAATTGTATAGCTCGCATCGAGTTCAATATGGATTCTATGACGATGATATTTCATTCTAGTCTTATTGTTCCCAACAATGTCTGGGCGGAACTCTCTTGCAATATCGCTCTGGTTAAATATATGTGAACAGTAACTAACTCGGGTTATCCTATTTGACACGGTGCTCGACCTATCTCTTGCACAAAGCCAACACTAGGATCAAATGAAGACACCATAGAGTACCATAGAATTTGATTATGAGACGAATATGATAAGTATAAGCCCATCACACTTGCACTTCTGTTTTCTGCTAGGTTGGTTGAGGTTTGTTGTTACAATGACTAAAAAACTTCCATTTAGCCCGTAAAAATTGGCGGACAATTAATGAAAATATTTGCGTCATTGATATATTATTTCTCATTGTTTGATTATTCATATTCCAATACTGGAACCCGTCGAATATTTGTGTCATGATGGTCAGAAGTCGTCCGTCAACCAATGTATGGATTTCATGCAGTGCATTGCGCGTGGCCGATTTATGGCACGGGCCAATCTGATGGTCTGATATATTTACCTGCAAGAACACGGCGGATGCTGTGGACCAAGACAGGCACGGGACCAGCACCAAGGGCTTCGGCCAGTTGGTAGCGGCCAGAGACGCCATCTACAATAGAGCAGTTGACCAACATAAACTGCTTTGTCTTAGATCTAAGACAATAGCACTTTGGCCATATTTTACGCAAATGTAACTCTTCTTATAAAGAAATTACATTTTATATTCCTGGAGGCTTTTCGATAACATATGAGGTGGCCGTCAACCGTTAATCAAAACCGTTAGGCGGGATAATCGTAGACAGTTTTGAGCTCGAACTCAGCATGAGCTAGCACTTACGACTATCAAAATTATATGAAAACTGACAAATACCGAAATCAAACCAGATTGAGGGATGACCTGCGTCCTTGCGCAGCCTACCTACCTATCTACTGCAAAACTCTGAGAATCGTATTGAATGGCGCGTCTTAGGAGAGGCCAGCAGTGGACTGATGCGAGCTGATTTACCAGTAAACCATCCGTAATCCGTAGCCATCCGTCAACTGACCGTATATTGTCACCCGAATTTTCTATCATATCTACATATAATATAGTATAATTTTATATACAATTATATATTTGCTTTTCACATTGTTGTACACTGAAACGAGTGAAATTAAAACAATAATTTCACACTAACAAACCACAATTAGGCCCTAATTTTAAATAAAAAACTAATTATGTTTCTATAAGTAGGTACCTAACTAATTACTATGCAGAAAACTTTCAAAGGTGCTAAAAGCCTGATAAAGTGTTGTATTGTAAATCAGATGTTTAATAATGTATAGCTGTTAGGATAGTTATATTTCGAAATTGAAAAAAAAATGACCAGTCCACCATCAGTCATGCAGAGAAGTTTAGGTCGGTGCATTGTTATGGTTAGATAGTTCTTTGTGATTTATTTCCATCTTCAGCTGATGATGGAGCATTACTCACGTGTCCGCCCATAGAGAGTCCCGTGACGCCGAGCGGGCCGAGCCCGTTGCGCTCGCACCAGTGGAACAGCACCAGCGACTCCAGGACCAGGCAGCCGCCCATCACGAAGATGTCGGACACGTTGTGCAGTGAGGAACGACTGCGCACAAAATAATTTTTTTTAGAAATAAATTATGGCGAGCCATTATTACAAATTATTGTTTATTGTATATAAACGGATATCAATCACTTAGATTGTTGAAGTCGGCAATTAGACAGCGGATATAAAGTTCCCATAATGGCAATGGTACAGATCGAGAGCTCGGAGATTTCTTTGTTTTTGGTGGGAAGAAAATGACTATGCCAGATTCTGCCCCACCATCAACCGCAAGTTGTACAAGATAACGAATAAATGTAAAATATCTCCGTTTTTCATTAAAATTATTGGTTTAAAATAAAGTTTTGTACAAGTTGCGATTCGAAAAAAACAGCTTAATTAATAATTCAGAAAATAGTAAGAAATCGAAGCGTATTATTCAATGTTTTTGTTATTCTTCTATAGGAGTTGCGAGAGTAGTAGAAAATGATACTGACCATGATTATGCAATATGAAACCTGTAATAAGTCCCCAACAAAATGATAGGAACAGCTTAAATGGTCACGTAGTTTTGTAGGTGGGGCAAAGCTCTATTAAATTGTGGCAGTGTCTTTTAAGGCACATTATTTATTGAATGCTCTCAAAAACGGTGAAAGAAAATATAAACTTACACCTGGTCTGTGGGTTTTCGGAGTCCATAGAACGGGTTCTCGAGGATGATACCGCCGATACCAGCTTCTTTTAGCAGCGGTTTCACCATCAAGTTTCTCCGCCGCCAGAAAAACTATAAAGGAATGTCACATTGTAGATATAGGAGTAGGTACAGTCGAAGACAGAGATAAGTATACAGGGTGCCTCAATAAGGTTGAGATTTTCTCAAGAACTACTGGACCGATTTTAATAATTCTTTTACATTTTCACAGTTTTAACTTTTATCTATATATCACTGTAAGAATTTTTACAATCGGTCAAGTAGTTTTTCAGAAAATCTCAACCTTAAAAACTCTACTGTACACCTTTCTTTGTCTTCCACCGTACCTACCGATATTATTTTTCTAAATAAAGTGCCAAAATATGACTCTTTATTCACATTACGATCTAGTCTACATGACCGCTAAAATTGTACGTCCACAAAAATGTAATTCCACGACTGCCGAGGAGGAGGGTAATGTTTAATTATTGTGTTTCTGATGCAATCTCCTCCTTCTTAATCGTAGCTTCAGTGCTGAGGAGCGTGACCCTTAACAGCAAGCGCCATCTTCTTGGGAAATGACAGGTGTGAAATGGCGCAATGGGGACTCGGAAGTTCTGGTGCATTTAATTATAAAGTGTGTTTGTGTAAGTGTAATAAAGTGTATTTAATTAATTATTGTAAATATATTATATTTTCGAACGAAGGGTTAAACTTCTCAAGTACACAAAAGGTGCAAAACATATAAATTACATCAAAGACATATTTTTGGGCATCTAGTTTCCCTCATTGAATAAAGATACACTCATGCTGTAATGGGGCCATGGCTACACCGAAGGGAAAGCCCAAACAGTGGAGACCTTGCGAACATAGGTTAATTAAGATAGTGTGTGATGGATTACTAACGGCTTATCTCCACTATAACATAGATTAATAAATAAGAGACAAGCGAGCTATGGAAAGAGCTATGCTTGGCATTTCTATGTTAGATATAATAAGAAACGAGTACATCCGCCAGAAGACAAAAGTGGTTGACATTGCTCATAGAATCAGTAAACTGAAGTGGCAGTGGGCTGGTCACATCTGTCGTAGAACCGATAACCGATGGGGTAGACGAGTCCTCGAATGGAGGCCACGAACGGGTAAACGTAGTGTGGGACGCGCCCCGACCAGATGGAGGGATGACCATCCCAAGATGGCCGGCAGGGACTGGATGCAGAGGGCCGAGAGTAGGGTTGAGTGGCGCGCTTTGGGAGAGGCCTACGTCCAGCAGTGAACTGATACGGGCTGATGATGATGATGAGTCAGCCATCTACCAATTAGTTTTCCCAGGTTTTCTCGAAGGAAAAACTTACGTACATTTACCGAATGCTCTTAAAATGGTGAAGGAAAACATTAATATGAAACCTGCATGCTGTAGAAAAAATCTAAGACATGTGTAATCCGCCAATCCGCAGTGTGCCCGAGCAGTAGGGACATAAAAATAGATGGCGATGTGAAGTAATAAATATTAGACTCATGACCTAAACTAGGAGTCCCTGTATCATTGCTGGATTAATAACATTGTAAATGACAATGCCAGATTCTGCCCCACCATCAACAGCAAGTTGTACAAGATAACGAATAAATGTAAAAGTATCTCCGTTTTTTATTAAAATTATTGGTTTAAATTAAAGTTATGTACAAGTTGCGAGTCGAAGAAAACAGCCTTATTAAGAATTCAGAAAATAGTAAGAAATCGAAGCGAATTATTCATTGTGTTTGTTATTATTCTATAGGAGTTGCGAGAGTAATAGAAAATGATACTGATTATGATTATGCAATATGAAACCTGTAATAAGTCCCCAACAAAATGATAGGTACACCTTAAATGGTCACGTAGTTTTGTAGGTGGAGCAAGCAAAGCTCCATTGAAATGTGGCAATGTCTTTTTGGTACAACTGACAAGAAAAATTAACCGTCGGCGAAGAATGATTTTGACGAAACGTTCCATCGGTGAAGTGTATTTCGGAATAACGTATCCTATGGGAATGGGTTTCTTCTCATTGTCAGTTACACAATAGATAGGCCCTCGGCTAAGTCATATCATCACAGTTAATGAAGAAGTCAAATAAGTACGAGTATTTACTGCAAAGGACAAAATATAAAACGGAGTTTGATGATGACAATACGGAAGTATTGTAGTCGGCGTTATTACCATGCAACAAAGTCATGTCAGTGAACTACAAAGAAGCGAGCGTTAGTAACAAGTATTAGTGGACGCGAGCCAACTGATCGTCGCCGAGCGTAATTGATTCTTCAACTAGTTGTTTATTATTGTCATGCTGTTTAGGCGTAGGAAACATGGCGTGATTTATATTTCAGGACGTTGGAGTAGGTCACCTGTCAAGTGACTTTTTATCGCATGTGTTTATATATGATTGATATTGGTAATCAAAACTTGATGTAAATTGTGCAATGGTGGCAGATTTCCCTGCAGGAGTCAGATGTGAATCAAGCCAGCTATAAACTGCATACAGTACCTACTTATTGTATAAACACATGGAGTGTTTATACTAAAACATAGGTTCTTAACATGGACGTGAGGGGGGTGTTCGCCCAAGTTAAGAACCTATGTGGGCATTGGAGGCTTTCGGTTTTTTTTCAGGGCTCTAGAAAAAATATATTCACAAAGGGCAAGATGGGCAAAATAAGGTTGAGAACCTATGACATGACTGTTTGCCTCCTATATTTTAGATCAACCACAAACTATTTGCCTAATGGGTCTAGCTAAAGCCTTATTAATAAACTAAACATAACATAGGTTTATTATAGTATTTAATTTACCTTTATTATTGCCTGTACATGACTGTATGTTACCTGAATAAAATTAAATACATAATGCTAACATGGTCACCAGTTCCGGCTAGGTGCAGACACACCGGCTTGCAGTGTGGTTGGGGCCAGTGGTTCGGCAGCAGGACTTGGAAGTGGGCCCTCTGTGCTATCTGGGGCACGATCCCCGGCAGGTGACGCTCCAGTGGGGTCGTGAAGTAGCCCTCCAGGAGACGGCAGTCGGCCAGGTTCTGTTCCTGTGGATGGCAAACTTACAGAGAATGTTTTATATTATGCTACATTATTATGATAAAACAATTCTATTTAAAACAATAATTAAAGTCAATTAATATTAATAGAGAGGGAGAATACTGGAGGAGGCCTTCGATCAATGAGGCGGACAAGCTGACCCAAAGGGATCCGACTACAAATAATGTTTAATAATGCATAATGTATATATAAGCAAAATGTAATTCTATTTTAAGATGGCGATAAACCATAAACACTGTCGGTCGTTATCGTCCAATAATTTATGATTAGGTAATACTTATGCATTTTAGTCACAATAGATTGTTCAGCTGAGTATAAAATAAAATTTAAGTTTTACATTGTAATTATAACCATATGGTCATAAAATTGATATCACACAGATATGTTTATCAGTTCCAATTATATGTTTACTGATTAAAAGGTTAAATCTTATTATTTGGACAAAAACTAATTATCTAAATAGGAATATTGATAAGAATTTTAGTATATATTCTTCTTACCTTAGTAATAGTAACTGGATAATCTCTTTCGACCAGCTTAAGGCATTCATCGCGGTTGGACACCACTTTTCTGAACTCAAATAACCTAAAAAATAATACTGAATTATTAATATTTTCGCTAACTAATGCAACATAATTCCTATTTAGAATATAAATAGAAATAATAATAGAGTAATGAACCCAGAGGGTTGTATTGTTGGCTAACCTTCGTAGATTTTCAGGTTTCCCCCATCCTTTGGTGAAGAATTTGGTTATGAGAAAGCTTCTGTACATAGCATCCAACCTGCTTGTAGACATCTTCGGTTAAATAATTGAATTTTAAACACTGAAACTGTAAAAATTTAAACCTAATTCAGATTTTCGAACTCTATTCATTCATAATTTCGTCAATACATTTTAGTCGAAAATCAAAAGATGTCAACAAATATTTTTCACGCAGTCAGCCGTCAGTCGTCAGCGGTCAGCTGTTCGAATTTTTTTTAATGTTTAGGTTGCCAGAAATTAGCTTTCTGGCATTCGTCTAAAAATAAAGTACTAATTATGACACAATAACATTTAGGCTGAGTCTATTCGCAACCGGTCGCTCTGCTTGTCTATGGAAAAAACAGCAGTGTTGCCAGTGGAAAAAAATCGGAAAATAGCAGTGTTGTCAGTGGAAAAAATTGCAAAATAGCAGTGTTGACAGTTGAAAAAAATGAAAATGTTGCCAAAATTGATTATTTTATGGCCTTTTTTGGCCAAATTCATACCATTGACAAGATAAAGTACCCGCTGGAAATAGCCACCATACATTGGGATTTGTATGAGCTGTTCAAATTTCCCGCAAATTTGCACAGATTAGAAATCACCGAAACGAAACCGGAAACGAAACAAGTTTGTTTTGCAGTTTTACATATTTCATCAAAATCTTGAAACGGCGGATTTTCTATTCGATTGATTACTCGAAATAACTTGAGATTGTCGAAAATAGGAGAGCATTTTATATATGACACACGTGATTGGGATATTTTCCAACAGTTTCTAATGTGTGAAGGATATGTGTGTGGAGCAAGTGCTGGTCATCGGCGGTGATAGTCCTGTATCTGGATGACGGCAGTCCTTCACAGTGGCAGCAGACCTGTCTCTGTCGTTATCCTTCTAGACTGGCACATAGCACAAAACGTCCTACCGAACCAGCCAAGAATACCATCACCCGCAGGACAACCAAACTAACCAAGGCCTTCAAAGTAGTTGGAATTGGAAACGTTCGTAGTTTGTGAAGTGATTAGAGAATGGTGACCCCTAACAAACTCCATAGATCAAGCAATCAAATGCCATGAGTGTTCGATAGAAATACATGACAAATTGTGGGCCAGCAATGTCTTCTCATGCCAAGAGTTATCTCTACGACCATACCAATAAAGGAAGACTATGGTATTTGAGGTAAGTAGTAATTATAAACTATAAGGTATGGGTGGGTCAGGTGTGTAACATAACACATGTGTTAAATTCCTTATATGACAACCTCGCATTATTCATATTTAGGACAAAATAAACATCTAGGTACTTCTAATAAGTTTGTGCAGAGACTCTCGCCTCGTTAAAACTCTTAAGGGTCTCTTGCAATATCGAGATAACCCTGGGTTGAGAGAACTCCATACATTTCGCTCACGTTAAGTCGCTAACCCTTGAAGAATGTGTAGGTTTTCCGTCAGTATATTTAGGAAATATTAACTGGATTTGCTAGATAATATTGATTGATAAATAATATTCTTCATTGCAATTACACAAATATATAAATAAAGGGTGGGATATACAATAATATCACAACTTATCGCTGAAAGTGATCTCTATTTTCTCCTAGACAAGCGTTGAGAAAGAAATGTGAGAATGAATTAAGTAGCTTATGGTTCAAATTGTCATTTATGTGTCTTTTTAATTTGAGCTGATAATAATATAAATTTAATATTCTTTATTGCAATAACATTACACAAATACATAAAGGTTGGGTTATATTACAAAAGAATCACAACTTATTGCTGAAAGTGATCTCTCCTACAACCGTTGCGAGATAAATGAGAGGATGAATTATGTAGCTGATTGTGCAGTATTAAATTGTCATCTATGTGATTTTGATAAGCTGATAATAATGTTATAATTTTGTTACAGTATGCCTAAAATGTGAAAAGGTGATGAACGGGTCACTTCGTGAGATAAGAAAGACAAAATGGACAAGAGACTCATGCGCAGCGTTCTTGGGATGACAAATACTGAACAGGGACACCAGTGAGGAGACTTTGAGAGGATGCCGAATCCTAGAAAGAGAGTAACGGCCACAATTGATTTGTTTAAATATAATTTTGATTTCAATTTGTTATTGACTTTTATTATAATATACATTAAGTACCCATTTCTTGTATGGTATACCCAGAGAAATAACTCTATGATGGTAATTCAACGTCTCTGTTCATTTACAACTCAAAGATTTCCTTGACGGAAGTGCTACAAGCATGAATGCTCTATGGAGAGAGCCTAAAGTATATTTTGTATGGGGGACAGGGTTCTGCCCTTGAAACAGTGCTTTCACTCTCATGCATCAGAAAAAGCCATCTGTTTTTATGTTCGATTTTTATTGAAAAATTAAACAATGGAAAAGCAAGAGCAGTGTCGGTTATGCAAATATTGGAGTAATCCGCAAGATGTTCCTTGCTTCATATCTACATGCAGTTGGTTTAGTATATAAATTATTATTATTACTTATGCCTAAAATTACAACAATTTAATTAGACAAACACTTCAACTGACTATCACTTGACATAATACCACTACAATACTGGATATGTGTTTCAATTTCCTATTATACCATATTTCAATTAAACTAGTTGTGTTCCTCTAAATGACAATGTAATTAGATAAGATAAATATTCTTTATTGCAAAAAAGAAAAGAATTACACAAGAGAAAAGGCTAATATCGTTAATATTACAATTGGTGGTCTTAATTAGGTACTTTTAATGACAGCCTCTGATGTTGTATTGCCTATATCACTTTTATCGTCAATTACTACAGCTTTTGTTCTTAAACCAGACTTCTCCAGTTCCAATGTGGACAATGCAACTTGAATGGTCACATCATCACCGGGGTCCATTATAATAAGCATCTTCAATGACTCCATTCTTGCCAGGGCAGTTGGGAGTCAGTGTACAGTACATCCGGTCAAATCCAAGTTTTCAAGACTTGCCATTCTGTCCAACTAGTCTATCCAGGCACACACATCAATGTATTTGTTATTCTTCAGACTCAACCATTTCAGAAAATTGAGACCGCTTAGGTTCTGTATTCCCTCATACCGAATGCCATTGTGATGGAAGTTTGTGCAGTCCACAGCTTCTATGAAGTAGCCATCAGTAGATCCAATCTTTCGAATTTTTCAATCTGAAAAAGGTCAACTTTAAGTATAAATATGTGAGATTTCATAACTCCTGTATCATATATTAGTATATTTGAAATTTATTTCTATTTCACCTTACAGATACAAGTTATATTTATAAAAACGAACCTGACAGCGCAGTGTCGATATGTGAAGAAATGTACAGCAGCTAAATTTGAACCAAGAGACGAAAGAGTTCTGGCAAATATTTCTGATTCTGTATCTCCTGGACCACCTTCATGCTCGTCCACCAATCTTTCACTGTTTGGACGTCCATATACGGTAGCGTAGTCTTTGCAATGCATTCATTATTTCTGGGCTAGGATTTTTCCGCGTGAACAGTGACAGTTTACTGGACCATTCGTTATCACGCTGTATCCAGGGCTTTCTCCATTCGGGATAAGGCTTTCCATGAACAGTTTGGGGTTGTTTGCCTTCCTCATCCTGTTGATAAATTAATTTTTTGGTACCTTCGGGAGGTTATGTAAAGGCCTGAATGTACCGCAAATTAAATGCCATGTGATGTATGTGTTCAGAACGACCAGAAAACCAGAAAAAGATTATTATTACTGTAGTCTGTATCGTATACAATCCAATATCACAAAAAGGATAGAAACATTTTGTTTGCAATGCAATTCAGTGTTGCCAGACGTAGCCTGAACCAAATCGCCAAAAATTTGGCCTCAGGTAGCCTAAATCGCCCAATTCAAAAAAATATTAAAATTAGCCTAAAATCGCCCAAATACGGATCAGTTAGCCTAAGTAGCACTTTTTTATACATACCACAGTTAACTTTAAATAGCAGGACACCGTTTTTTAGGCTTGAAATACACCTCAATTTAATTATTTATAAACATGACGTGTTCCTTTCACAAAAAATTCATTTTCTCCTTGTATATATTATGTACTTAATGTGATTTTCAAATAGTGTAAAAACTAAAATAAATAAAAAATGAATAAAAAAAAATAAGTAATGTAGTTTGTTTGACGTTGACTGGATCATGATTTACAATTTTAATTGTGGCCTCGATAAAATTGGAGAGCCAAATCTTTGTTTCACAAAAATCTAAAATTTGTAGAACTGACCAATACTGAAAACCCTATCTTTTGGCTTTATACTCTTTCTGTTTCTTATTCCACAATAATTGCATGAAAAAGTTTTATTTTTTAAATTGAGGCTACAATCAAAATGTGTAAAATCACGGTCCAAGTCAACTTCTAAACAAACAACATTGATCCTTTTTTTCTGTATTTGGAAACCATATGAAAATACATGGAGAAAAGGGAGATTTTATCGAAATACATTTTGCAAAGTTAACAATTTGCGAAATGGACATTATGAGAAATTGATGTTTTGAGCTTGGTGGACATGACTTAAACAACGTTGCTAAACCCACACTATGTAGAAATACACAATACAGAAATAATTTATTGACGATGGAGGCAATTTATTAGCATTGATGATGAATAATATTAATCATCATGTAGGACCTAATAAAACAATTTCTACTAAAATACCTCCATCGTCATAATTCGCTGAAGATATGCTGGAGCTGTAGAGGCCAGCTGATAATGTGGAAGGATCTGTGGGTTATGTGGTTTTGCCAGTATATGATTATATTAGAAAAATAAAACGTTAATTGGAAAATTATGGCAAGATTTATTAGATTTTTCTCTATTTATTATTAAGATTTATTAGATCTGCTAAAAATTATCTAGCTGTTCGTTTGTAGCCTAAAATCGCCCAATTTTTTTTTCGGGGTAGCCTAAATGGCGACCAGTCGCAAATCACGATTTATGGTCGCCCCGACCCCCTTCGAGATAGCCTAAATGGCGATAAGTCGCCTAATCTGGCAGCACTGATGCAATTGAATTTTGTAGCTTTTTTTTTTTTGGTAAAACATAGGGATGCCCGATTCGAATCGATCTTATTGAATACGACCTTCGATTTTTTGAATCGATTCACGTGAATGCGATCTCGGCACAGATCGAATCGCATACCTAGAAGATCGGATGAAAAAAAATGGTTGCCTGTAAAGTCGGTATACGGGCGAAAGTTTTACGTGACAACGACGAAGGGAAAGTTGAAAGGACGCGTGCCTCTCACTCGCTCTCATTGTGAGCGCATAACGTGAGCGGAGCGTAACGCAGTTTCTTGAAGTGTCACCCGGCAAACCAATTTATAAGACGTTGTCACGTCAAAAATCGAAAGATTGTTATTGTGAGGAACTTTGTGCCAAACATCAAAAAGGGCACAATATAGAAATTTCCACCATATCAGCTCTCAGACTTTAAAATATACTATTTACCGACACTCAAATATGTGCAAAAGCACTAATCGATGTCACAAATTAGACTGAAAACCGTAATCGACTAGATCCCGAACGTATAAGTTATTGCTTTTGAAATGCTATAATAGATGTTAGTGTAGGTAGTTGACATCCAGTAAATATATAGTATGAATAGAATAATAATAAAAATCGGTCATTTACCCCATATTTCGATATATTTTTGGGTACAAAACGATACGATTCGGTCTTTGCGAAATCGATTCAAACCCATATGATTTAATCGCGAATCAATTCAATTAGTTACGATTACGATTCATTGCGATCCACAAGATCGATTTAAATCAAAAAATCGAACATCCCTAGTAAAACACTTCTTCCTTCTTAGAGGGACAGGCAAAGCCTACTAGAGCATACAGCCTAGTCTGATGTAATAAGAATGTCTGGGTTTTTATAAATACATACATATATACGAAGATCGCGGACATTTCTCCTGATTAATTTAACGTGATCATTAATCACTAAATGTCGCGGAAACTATTTAATTAGGATTTTCACAAAAAGTAGCTAATGACGTTTCGCGCGCTTAAACTTACACATTATGTACAGTGTAAAGGCGGATATGTTATTTTTGATCCCGAACGGTGGGTATATATATATATAAATAAGAAAATAATGCAACAGACTTGGACGTATAAACTTGCAAGTCTTTTGCCCTTTCACAATCCATCCATAAAGAATAGTTTGACACTGACAGTTTTCTTTATAAATGTAGAAAAAAATGTCTATGGTCTTATTTGTAACCGATCCTCTAGATTGTTTATGGATATTGTCTATGGTTAAACCATAGACAATGAAGACGACCCGCTGGAAATAGCGTCGCCGTAACATTTAACACGCCATTTTACGTGACCAAAAACGATCCTAATATGTGTAAAAACATGGTAAAAACCCATGAGGTGTTGTTTACAACATTGAATATATCGAAATTATTACCAAGTTTGTTGTTTCAAATGCGTCCTCTGGCAACATTATAATACAAATAAATTACTGCGGCCGCCCATGGATGGCGCTGGCTGCTAACGACAAATGTCAAAGTCCATTATTTTTAATTAGTTCAATATTTTGCCACTAGTTTGATTTGAGTTTGTGAAAAAAAGTAAAACTATGTACGATTTCAAACGTAGACAGAGACGATTTCAAATCAACTTCTAAGCGAAGATTTCACAACGTGGGGTTCGGCGAACCTCTAGGCCAACTCTAGGCCATAGAGGTTCGCCATTCGACATTAGGGGGTTCCCGAATATTTACCTAATTGTGGCTTTATGACTGGACCAAAATTACTCCCAAAATTGGTTCGATTTGCGACAAGAAAGACGATCGAGTCACTCATCACTTTAATTTAATACTTACTAAAAAGAAAAGTATTTTTTTTGGCATTGTATTCATTACGTTTTATTAAAATAAAAAACCATAAGTACTTCTAAAACAGCTCGTTTTATTATGTACTTATACTTACTTATTTTCTTTGGTCCCCAAAGTTCGCCAACCCATAAGTTTGAGAAACCCTGCTCTAAGCTTACTTACGACTATGTGCACTTGTTATTGCTGTGGAAAGGCTGTTCCTATTGGGACGTAATTCGGGTGTCTTTATTTGATTTGTAGCTCTGCGAAACTATGGGACAAAAAAGCCCACTAAGTTCCATCATATAACTACCTAATGGGACAGTAGTTTATACCTACCTATGTCTACGTACCTATCTATCGGTCGGAACAATTAGAAGCATATTTAATCAAAGTGTAAAAACCAGTTGATGTCCTCGACAAAATACTTAGTTCTCGAATTAATTATTTACAAGAATTCAAATGTTTGTTTATTTACTTAGAGTTAGCCAACCTTGAGCGAACCCTATTATGTTACCAGTTACCTATTGACATTAAAAATAGCCAACATTCTCAGCAGCGCATCTTTTAAAATAATAACAACCACCTACATTTTAAATAATTAAGTAAATAAGTAGGTACTTCTTCGGCACAGCCATGGGTGATTATAATATAACTTTTAAACGGCTGGCCGACAAATTCTAGTTGTTGGCGACAAACACCGACTAAATGATTTACTAAATGCCTGTGTGATCAGAATTTGATTCCATAATAATATAATAGGTGGTGGCTGTGGCAAGTTAAGCCCCACAACTTGCAAATATGTACCTATCGATCTAAAACTTATGTCTCACGTAGGTAATCAAATGTGGGTTGAGATATGAATGACTCAACTGACCAAAATAGTCTTGAAACCTGAAAAAAAAATTAGTTCTTATTTCCAAAACAGAATGCTAATATCGGCATTTGATGACTCTGTTTTCGGATCGAATCGTCTTCGTATTTAATGTTTAATATGAAGTTGTTTTGCCATTTGTGGAAACCATTGTTTGTTTCAGTAATTTCATCAAAAATTGTAATGAACGCTAATTACTGTCATCATCGGCTATTCTTCATTCTAGGAACTAAAAGTAAATCACAATTATGTGCGAAAATTCGGTTGTAGATATAATTAGACTTTAGAGAATATCATCGTCATATTCACGAATATAATGAAATAAGTACGCACGTAGTTACTTATTACTAATAAGCTATTAGCAGTTAAGTACATGCATACTTACTTAAAAAAAATATTTTTAAATAGTACACTACTTATATTTATTTCGATTTAATTTGAACAATTTAAACGCCATGCCTGCCAATGGATCATTATAGGATCGACATCTGAATCTGTAAGTAGGTAGGTACCTAAACTCCATAGAACATCAGCGATGCTAACATGTAGTAACGATTTCAACTCTTATGACGCAAACAACAAGAACGGTATCTGTAAAGTTCCAAGTTGACGTGCTATCTAGGCTAGAGTTACCTTCTTGCTGTGACTATTAAGTATTGAAGATTAGCCATCAGTTCAAGGATAATTATATGTATGCATCAGCTCTGCATATCCTCTTTATATTCGTATGTATTCGTACCTTAATATTCGGGGACAGATATGACAAATCCGGTTGAACTTGCGTTAAATAGGAAAATGACGTCATTTGTTTGCACGTCTTGTGCGCGCGTGTCTGCCCTAATAAGGTGGGAAAGTAAAACCCCTTTGGTATCAGTTAGATAAATACATATATAAATTACGATTATAGTCCTTGGGTACTAGTTAACAGGAGTTTATTTACTGAGAGATATGTCCGGTATCATTTAGTAGGACAAAAAGTAAAAAAATAACATCCATATTTAGGGAGGAAAGTTTAAATCTTACTGACATGATGTTCAGTTGTTTACTCGAAACACCTTTAGCGATCAATTACTTTATTGCCCACACATACAGTACGTAATTAACCTACATTAATGAGAAGCACGTACAATGTTGGCGGTCTTATCGTTAAAAACAATTTCCTTCAGTAAGATTTACGTTTGATCTTAACGAAGGAAGATCATCGTCGAACCACGCGTACCTAAGTAGTTTCTGTTAACGGGCCTTGAGGACCCCAAAGCTGTGCCTATGTTTTACGAAACAGGTTGTTCGCGCAGAATTTCTGCAAATTCGAACCACAAAATAAGTATCAAAAGCGTAGGCGCCTTATACAGTATAAGGACGGTGGACTTGCGCAAACGCATGTTTTCCTCCTCGTACACAGACAGACGAACAGACGTAAGTGGAGTGTTTAATTTAATTTAAAATCGGATTTAAATTCGGAAAGTGTTGCGATGGAACAGTGAGGTGAACTATGTTGGATTTACCTTCTAGCTTGGGATTACTCTTGTAGTTAGAGGGAGATGTAGATAGATTTAAAACATAATGACTTTAATATTCTATTAATTATTTTTACTGTCTCGTTTTATTAGTTAGTATAAAAACTGAAGTGAGTAATTATGCAATACCTACAACTAGTATTTAAAAGTGTAATAAAAAAGTTCAGAAAAATTCGCTACCGTTTTAGCAGGAAACTGTAACTTTTTGTTTGTGGTTTCAGTTTTTAGAGATAAATTCTAAAGTAGTAAGGAAAACATCCCGAGGAAAGCTTCAAAGGTTTTGATTTGGCTGGGAATGTGTAATCTAGCCAGTCCATGTTCTGTTATTCATTGTCTAACTTCATAGCTGTTATTTCTTGAAGTGATGCAGTGCAATTTTACTGTAACTGTGACATCACACCGTAGTATTACCTTGGCTTCGAACGAGGTTACTTATACCTCATGCATGAATGGTGATGAATTCGCATCACGTTTGTGTTTATTGTTAACTTGTGTGTTACCGGCGTTGTTAATTAACCTAACAGACTTAATTAGACTGACTTATGTCAAATCAGTGAACGAAAGAACAGTCAGTCAACTCTATTTTTTAGCCATATACCTAGTTTAATGACCTTATGTAAATTAATTTTTTCACAAAAAATTTTGTCATACACAGCTTAACCTCGCTTCCCGCCGTATTTTTGTCATTTTCTTACCTCGTTAAGTGTAAAAGGGACGGCTTAAACCGTCAAAAAACTTTAAATCACGTTTATGGCTAAACGCCTCTGTTTCGAATCAACAAATATTCGGGCATGTAATACGCAATGTAATTATTGTTAACTCGTACAAAGAATGAATTTCGATACCATGGGGTCACACTCACAGATTTATAAACTATAAATCTATGAAAGGTGAATTGTCACCTCTCGATTGCGAGAAATAGTTTGTTTAGGAAAATGTGATTGGATTATCAGACAATCTGGCAATTCTATTGTCAAGGTCATGAACACAGAACACTATTACCGTAGAGAGAGAGAAACCTAACTATTACCCTGACGGGAAGAATGCCAACTTCATACAAAGAAAATGCACACACGGCGCGACACTAGGCTTCAGTTCTGTCTGACCCATACGAACTATTTTTACCCGATTGCGCGAGAAGGAGGGTTATTAAAGCGGGAGATATTTAATCCAAAAAATGTTCTAATTCTGCAGTGCACCTTTTAAAACTAACCTTTTGACTGACTGTTCTAAAATATAGCCATACTTTTCATAGATTAAGGTCTAGGAAAAGGATAGGATAGGTATAATTTGATTAATCATGAAAATATGCGAAAACGTTTTTGCAGGACATGAAATTAATAAGCCACACAATGTTATAAATAAGCATGTTTTATTTTCTTCTTCTTCTTCTTCAGCATACAGCAGCCCACTCCTGGGCATATGCCTCTCCATGAATCCTCCATGTGGCCCGATCCCAAGGTTGTCTGGTCCACACCGAGCCAGCAACCTTCTTTTTGTCGTCGGACCATCTGGCCGGTGGTCTGCCCACGCTTACCCGTCCGGGGTCTCCACATTAGAACGCACTTACTCCATCGACCATCGTTTCGGCGACAGAGGTGCCCCGCCCAGGCCCATTTCAGTTTTGCCACTCGATTGCCGATGTCGGTGACACGAGTCCGTAGGCGGATGGTCTCATTTCTCACTCTGTCGCGTAGGGATATACCGAGCATCGTGCGTTCCATGTTTTATTTTACATTTTTCTTATTTCCAACACTTCGTCGACACATTTTCTATTAAAACAACACAGTGGCGGTTAACGCAAATAGCTAAACAGCAATACGTTTTCTTCATAATGTTTCTTTGAACCATAATTTTACGTCGCACTTCCTTTTACTTCCGTAGTTTTACTTCACACTTAGCGCGCTTGAAGTATTTTCCGACATAGTCCTTATTAAAACGTACAGAAAAGCAATTACAACGTTTTCCAAACATTGTATAGTTTCTCGTTCTCGTTCATTATATTAAAAGAGATGAAAAAAGTTCAATCAATATACTAATACGCCCGTAGAATACGCCATCCTCCGCCATTTTCTTTGCAGTTTTTTTCTTTTTTTTTCTTTTACATATCTATGGCTCAAGAAGCAAAGAGTTTTGTGACAAACATTAATTTATTTTACTAAGTAATTAGAATTCAATAATTACATTTTTGAGTTGCATTGCATTTTAGCACCATTTTCGGAAAATAAATATCAAAAACATCAATTTGGAAACTAAGTAAAGAAAGTAAATATGCGCTATATAAAATATCTTCATTATACGAAATGACAATTGGCTGACATAAACCGAGTTGTTAAAAGACATTGCCCCACCTACAAAACTACGAGACCATTGAAGCTGTAGGTACTTATCATTTTATTGGGGACTTATTACAGGTTTCAAATTGCATACTCATAATCAGTATCATTTTCTATTACTCTCGCAACTCCTATAGAAGAAAAAACAATGAATAAATCGCTTCGATTTCTTACTATTTTCTGAATTCTTAATAAGGCAATTAAGCTGTTTTTTTCGAATCGCAACTTGTACAAAACTTTATTTTAAACCAATAATTTTAATAAAAAACGGAGATATTTTTACATTTATTCGTTATCTTGTAAAACTTGCGGTTGATGGTGGGGCAGAATCTGGCAATGTCATTTCATCCGTGGTTCACCTCGGTGTACCACGGGAAGAAATTTTTCCCCGTGGTACACCGGAAGGTCCATAACAATACACATTGTAATACTAAAGAAAACTATGGAATAGTCAAAAATCGATTTACCTACCGAACCGATGTTTTTTATATAATAATAAATTCTTCCCAGAGGGAAAGGCAAGGCCAACTATACACAGCCTGGTCATCTGTTTTCGAGTAATTGTTACCGTAGCACTGATTTATTTATGTTGAATTTCTTTCTGTTGCGGTGACTCCCGAATCCCGATGCATTGTAATTGTATGAGTCACTCAACGTCAATTCTCGCTACGTTGAACTACAGCCAGGTACAACCAGTTAAACTGTGCTCCTCTTTAATTCATTTTTCGGGCAACAAATAACCTATTGGCTGGTTAGGAAGCTGGGGGGCTGTGGTCATGAAGTGCTTGAACATCTGTGACATATTTGGTGTGAACTATTCAACTGTCTGCATTGCAGATGGGTGAGAAATTGCTGTGCCTAGCACCCGTGGTGCTACTCGCCTTGTTACAAGTTGGCGTTGATGGTAAGTACACAACTCGACTATTCATCATCAACCAATTCATTACATACCGTTTGAATTTTTCTTGCATATCAGCGCAAAACTTAAATCTAAATGGAGACTTTTTTCGTTACGACCAGGTTTCGAACCAGGGACCTCGTCATTCCGTGGTACGCTCTATTCACTACAATTGTTAATTAAAATTTGTTATGTCAGCTACAGTTATCAGTTTCATCATCTGCCCGTATCACACCACTGCTGCTGGATGTACTCTAGTCCTTGCCCGCCAGCCACCTTGTTCAGTTCACTCCTCCACCTGGTCGGGGAAAGTTCACATCCCACACTACATTTAGCTGACGTATTTAGGATCTTCAGAACAGTATAGAACAGAATAGGAATTTCAGAACGTGACTGATTTCTATTGAAATGGGTCGCGAGAGCCGATTTGAGAAACTATGCATATGTTTAATTATGCTTTCTGTTTCTTCAACTTCAGTAAACAATGTAAAGTTTATGTTAATGGTCGGAAGAAGACTTTACCTAGGGGTGTGGTATTTTTGGTTTGCTATGGCAAAGCTAGCTCAATGAAACTGCTTTTGTAATGATGTCATCTACCCAGTTATCTATTGCACCCATTTATCAGCATAACAAACAAAGCAATCGATTGCCAAGTTTACGTAAATTTTATTAATCGTTGATGCCGACCATAATATAGGGTGGTCGGATTTTGTAGGCGTGGTGTGGCAGGTTTCTACATAAATCATCAAGTTTACTCCACTTTTATAGACTGTTGCCAAGGTTTTTTATAGGCTTAGGACGCTATGTAAATGCTAATGAGATGATTATGTATTTAGATTTGTTTTATATGGACTGCATTGGTTTATTGTTTGGTTTTCGAGTTTTCGATAGGTAGGCTTTTGTTTTAGTTTGGACGATTAACTCTATCCATATATGACTAAGAAAAGTATGTATATGTATTTTGGAGAGTTAGTAAACTCAAATAATTCATGTTGTACCTCATTTTCTCATAAAGTACTTACTTGACCAATTACAGTTTATTAATGTCTGCATTATAATTTATAAGATATCTAACTAATACATACAGTAGCCATACAGCGCGGTAACGCCGCTGGTATTATGGGCACCTTTGCATCGGGAAAGATCAGAGGGGGCTTATTCGATTAACCCCCTCTGATCTTTCCCGATGCAAAGATGCCCATAATACCAGCGGCGTTACCGCGCTGTATGGCTACTGTATGTATTAGTTAGATGCCTATTGCCCCACCATCAACCGCAAGTTGTACAAGAGAACGAATAAATGTAAAAAATATCCCCGTTTTTCATTAAAATTATTCGTTTAAAATAAAGTTTTGTACAAGTTGCGATTCGAAAAAAAAACAGCCTAATTACGAATTAAGAAAATAGTAAGAAATCGAAGCGATTTATTCATTGTTTTTGTTATTGTTCTATAGGATTTGCGAGAGTAGTAGAAAATGATACTGATTATGATTATGCAATATGAAATCTGTAATAAGTCCCCAACAAAATGATAGGGTACAGCTTAAATGGTCACGTAGTTTTGTAGGTGGGGCAAAGCTCCATTGAAATGTGGCAATGTCTTACTTGATCAAATTTACCTTTTAACTCCAACAGCTCAACGTTATGGGCGATCAATCTCCGACAACCAGATGACCTGCGGCTCCCAGACTTGCGGAGTTGGTGCTCACTGCATCCAAGCGCGGCCCGTCTGCGTGTGCCCGCCCGGCCATTATGGCTACCCCCTGTCTCAGTGCATCAAGGGCAGGCCTGAATGTGTTGGTAAGCCCAGGGTCGCGCCGACCCCCGGCCGCGCCTGTGTTGCACACAGGCGCGGGCGGGGGTCGGTCTATGAAGCGCCTTTTTTTGTCTCATAACTTTTTTTTTAGAGTTATCAAATATGTTCTCCAGTTCCCAAGGTGCACACTGAATTTTTCGCAGTAATTGATAATCGGAAGCGAACCGATTTTACCTATTTAGGAAAATACTATAAAACTGGAGAACAAACTTTCGATAAAATGTTTGTTCAATTGTTTTGGCTCTCTCGCTCGTTAAAATCGGGGACTCCCCGGTGACCCCACCCCGCTCGCATCGCATCGGGTTGCGTTCATAAATTCACCACGGCTAATCACGGCTATTGTAGCGATTGCCGCGCTACTTCGTTCGCGTTCTTTTGATTAGAGAGAGAGCAAGCAGAGCTCGTAATTAATGTAAACTAAAACCCGAAACGTAAACATTAATGGGTCAACTCAAGTACCTTTTTTTTAACTCAGGTAAAATATGTAACCATGTACCATCACGCCCGAGGGAGCGTGTTGATTATGTCGGGCTCGCCGCCCTGAAGGGGCAGACTAAACCTCCTGGGGTGTTCCACTTCGTGCCATTCATGTCAAGCCACGGGAACGGGGCTGTAATAGCTCACAATGCATAATCCATTCATCCATCACCTTACTCCTCCCCGTCCGGGCCTCGAGCCACTTTCCGGTTCGCGCACTGCGTCCGTGGGCCGGGGCCCTTACTTAGGCGGCGGCACCTCGTACTCTCCGGTACGCTTGGCACCGCCTCGAACCTCCCCATGGCGCGGATTTCTTTCTTGCCAACCTTTCACTCAGCCATTCATACATCCAATTCAAGTAACCTAGTGTAAAATTAAACCACATACGTGAATATTGTCTTTGTAGACTTGCGCCTACTTACTTATCGATGCCACATGAGTATTCAGAATTACTCATGTGTCGATACACAACTATAAAGAATAGGTATGTTGTTATGTAACAAAAAAAAATCAATAAATTGGCGCTGGCTTTTCATCCGGCGGCGCGGCGGCGCCCCCTATTGCCTTGGCGTCTGTGTGCGACGCGCACTTCGCACACAGGGGCGGCGCGGCCCTTAAGCCCTGACGACATATCAACTTCTGCAGAAAAGTTACATGAGAGGTATCAGTACCAATAAGTTCTGTATGCATGCACGGGGTCTCCTTAAAGGCTACAAATAATCAACGCTCATATTAACATTGGGGGTAAAAAACTAACGCATATAATGAAGATATTTTATGAAGATAGGTAGGTAATAAATTGATTTCCAGAAGAAATGTACAAATGAAGGAGTTTAACTTTCCGTAAATTCGCCATGCGTATGTGTTACCCTTTGCCGCAGAAGAGGTGAAAGAATTTAAAGCTTCTTCACTTCTTCCAATCATAGTCTCTTCCGCATGTGCGTCTTACTTCTCTAGACGTTACTTCTCTCTCCTTTGGACTTGTTTTACTTACTTTTAACGTATACCAATAATTTGTACACAGTCAGCAGCGACTGCCGCAGCCACCAGGCTTGCATTAACCAACATTGCATCAACCCTTGCGAAGGAACTTGTGGCAGCAACGCTAGTTGTAATGTAAGTGTAGCGTGAGCTAAGTGTTATGATATACTATTTCTATTTTTTAATCTATCTGTGATATTTATATCCACTCTACGATTTTGCATCTTAGCTTAGTTAGCGCAAGCCTGGTGGGCTTGCGCTAACCAACATTGCGTCAACCTTTGCGAAGAAACTTGTGGTATCAATGCTAATTGCATAGCAAGTTGATGATATACTATTACTATTATTTAATCAATCTGTGATCTTTATATCCACTCTACGTAGGATCTTGCATCTTAGCATAGTTCCTATATAGTTTCCAGCTGTGCTCAATTATGTAAGCTTAGTAATTAGTAAGTAACAAGACTTCAAAACATTTTTGTCTTCTCAATAGATGGTTTACAAGTATTTAAAATTAAATAATTTTTCTTAATTACTGTTCTATGTTCACCGTCATCAAGGTGTTTCAGATGTTATTAGCCCATTTTATGCTCAAACAGGCAAATGAGCGCGGGGCTCCCCAGAAGTCTACTCTATGGCTAATCCGGCACTGAACTACTCGATTACAATATCACGCCTATATTGTTACAGATCGTTAACCATATCCCGGACTGCTCATGCCGAACTGGTTACACGGGCGATCCTTTCTCGTCTTGCTATCTTGTTGATCCAGGTAAATTAATGCTTTTCAGGTATTCAAAATGGCATTTCTTTGTCTCTGCGAAGTCTCCTCAACTGTTTCGCAGATGTCCTGCGATACATGAAGAGATAAACTATAATTAACATCTTTGTTTTAATTTTTCAGAGGATGCTTGCCATCCATCTCCATGCGGTTCCAATACCAAGTGCCACGTTGCCAACAACGAGGCCATATGCACATGCTTGCCTGGATATATAGTGAGTAAGGGAATTGTCCCAATATCCATAACTTTTCACTTTTGATTTTGGAGCCACGGCCGTTGTATAAGATCCATAGGAAATGAAATGGTGAAAAGGTATAAACAATTTATTTAAATTCTATATAATTAAATAATGTTTATTTAATTTTAAGTTTAAATAAGATATTTTTAGACTTATATGAAATAATACCCCTCTGCCCGGTATCCGACATGTCCTTGTACAGATATCCAACATACCCATGTCCCAATAGCCGTCATATATGTATATAGTTTTTGTATAGGTAATGTATGACGTATACATATGATTGCTCAGAGTTTTATAGTGTAAATGGAACACCTGATAGGACAAGCTTTATCTTGTCGACATTCCGACATTTCTCAAACCACTATTAATCCAAAATTGTCAAAATATTCTTTATTGCTGTTCCAGCCAGTATACATATATTAATCAGGTCATTATGCCTATAATAACTAACAGAAAGTAAAGAATAATTCACACTAATACAAACAATACAAATACTTGTAGGTACTGTTTGCTACCAGTGGTCTACTTTATTCAAATAAGTATTAATATCATAAAACAGGCGCATTTTCTTATTAAATATTGCGCGAATCTGACACCCACGCACTAAAAAATAACCATGAAAGTCTTTAATGATCATTCGGCTTAGGGGCCATCCATAAAGTACGTCACACGTAAAGGGGGTGGGAGGGGGTCGACAAAGTGTGACATTGTGTGACAAGGGGTGGGAGGGGTCCTAAGTTTCGTGACATCACATTTCAAAATATAATATATCTAGAGACTGAAGATGATTGAGTTTCTTTCTTCTTCTTTTTCTCTATATTCAATGGTTTATTGCTTTGTTATTGTTTCAAATATTTGATATAATGTTGATTTCATAAAAAAAGTACTTAATTTAAATGGAAATAAAACTAATTTCGGAACTGCTGTTTTAATTTAATAATTTTTCGATGTGAAATTGCAAAACGTGTGACGTCACACTAGGGAGGGGGGGGGGGGGAGGGGGGGGGGGGTCTCAGAAATGTGACGACCTGTGACAAGGACGGGGGGGGGGGGGCTCAAAAAATCATGAAATTCGTGTGACGTACTTTATGGATGGCCCCTTATGTCGCGTACAAACCATACCAAAACACATCGTATGGTTTGGGTCGTTTTTGTGCATTTGGGGATGTTTTGTGTGTGTTGAGCCTGGTGGGTCAGCGGTTGGGTCAATGGACTTGCAATACGGAGGTCCCAGGTTCGATTCCCAGCCAGGGCAGCCACGTACCAATGAGTTATCTCGGTTTTTTCGACGGAAAAACTTACGTACATTTACCGAGTGCTCTCAAACGGTGAAGGAAAACAAATAATCAAGTTTCATTTAAACATCAGCACTTACAAATAAGTAAATACAATAGCCAGCGTTGAAAAATAACTGTAGCCAATAAAAACAGCAGTTTAGTAATCGAACTTCGTCACTTTTTTTTTATAAAAACGTGAACACAAACTTTAAAGTGATATTATATTATGTTAACTACTGATGTTTGACTGTATTTTTACCAGTTAATTAGCAGCAAAATAGTATTACATAATATTGCAGAAAAAATGAAATATTCTAACATTTTTGTGAGATATTGGTAATTTAAGGGCAGTTAACGGGCATTGGTACATTGACGGGTATATGTACAGTTACCTTACCTAAATATTACCAAAATATGCCTAGTTTCATGCAAAGTTTAATTCGACCGAACGGGATCTTAGGGTCACCATGACATGTTTTCCTATAAACACTTAGCAAAAACTTCTTAACGGTGGCTTTAATCTGAAGTTTTTAAACCGCCGCTTTTGATTGGAGAAACAACGCGAAAATTTCTAAACCAAGGCATCCAGTGTACGCGCCCAAGATAATCTTTCGCAACGGTTGCTTGTTTGTCTTGATCTTTCCTAGGTCTTGATGATTACCTAACGTCGTTATTGAGAAGGAGATTTCTTCTTTTACTATACATATCTGCGTGTCAAAATTTCGCTTTTTCATCTTTTCACCAGCCATCAATGTGTTCACTCCTGATGTTAGTTGTAGATTGATGTTCTAATAATGTATCTCCTCATCCAGGGTAGTCAATTGACCGGATGCCGTCATGAGTGCGACTCAGACGGTGAGTGCGGCGCGCAGCAGTCCTGCCGCGACTTCAAGTGCGTGAGCCCCAGCAGCGACTGCGGTGTCAACGGTGACTGCGAGACTGTGGCTGCTCATCGCGCAGAGGAAGTGTGACGTCGGCGTGGCACCTGTGCCAAGTGGTCACGTTACGCACGCAGATTGTAAAAAAAATATTGCAGTCGTATCGCCTCTTGCGCTCAGAACGCTCGCCCTGCGACATAACAAAAATGCCTTATTATGCAATTAAACATTATTAAAACGACAGCAGACAAGAGATGTTTTAAATGGAGGTGTTTCGTACCATTGATAAGTAAGATTTGGGCTGAATTTCTAGTGTCTAATCACGTGACTGATTTGATAAGGCCATAGTTGAAACATATATGTCCATATATACCTTCGTATTCACCATTTGCTAAAATTTAAAGTCAAACGACAATTTTTGAACAAATATGTACTATTTCCAGGACAATAAATATTGTATAATAAAACTTACGTTGTTTTTCTTTTCATTATACAGTACTAATCTAGCATTTCGCCTTGCAAGCCTTTCCAGTTGTTTTTAGATTTTCCAATCCAATGGTGTTCCCATTCTGAAGGCCGAGAAGAAAATGTTCATGATCATCACATCATACAAACATTTTTCTCAGGCGGGAATCGATCCGTTACCTGCGGTCTATACCAGGGTCGGACTGAGCCGAAAGGGCCCGGGTGGCTGCCCACGAGCCTGGGGCCCGAGACTGTATTATGCTTATGATACACGTCAAAATAAGAGTTGATTCGCTCAAAAGTTAACGCCGTTCAGAAATTCGCAAAACTATATCAGGTATGGCCTGCTCAGGTTCAACAATTTTTCGAACTTTTCTATTTCATTGTTGTCTAATTGTATGAACGAACTATCTTTACATTTAGGTCGCAAGAAGCTTGCCGCAAGGAGCTTGACGCAAGACAGGCGGTAGGTAGGCCCGCTCAGGCTGGGGCCCGGCTGGCAAATGCCACCTCGACTATATGGCCAGTCCGACGCTGGTCTATACCACGACGTTTTAGAAGAACACGGTCATCATTTAATTCCAAATGTTTATCGATAACTTTATCGACATTTGGAAGCACTATGAGAACTGATACCAATGATACCAGTTACGAAAAATAATAATAGTTAAATAACAGAAAAAGTTATAATTTAGGTATTATTTATACTCGTGAGAATAATTTTTGTATTATAAATTATGTTTTAGTTTTGTTTTGTACACAATGTAAAGCAAAATTCATTTAATTAGGTATCTGGAAAAGTAAAGTGCGAATTGTGAAGTGTTGCGTTTTTGCACCAAACTGTTCAAATTTTAATATACTGGCAACACTAACTTGTTTACGAGAGTACACAGTGTTCAGGGAAATTATGTGATAACGTAGGAACCACAGACCACTTTGGGGTAGGTGGTCTGTGGTAGGAACGCATTTTCAAACCTCACTCGGCGGGGTCCATCTCTACCCCCACCACTTTTGCACTTGGTGGTAGGTGCGGAACGTATGAAATTTACCATCTTTGAAGGGCTATAGCTACTTGGCGACGAGGTTTATAGAGCTGCGGTCCAAAATTACTCCTAAAATTGGTTCGATTTGCGACAAGGAACACGCCCACTCATTACATTAATTTAATGCTAAAAATAAAAGTATTTCCTTTTGGTATTGTATTCATTACGTTTTATTGAAATAAAAACCTTACTTTCTTCAACAGCTCATTTTATTAAGGGCCTGACATGAGTCAACTAGCGCCGCCAATCTTAAAAAAATAATATCTTCCAATTTAATCAATTTTATTAAAAAGCTATGTACAAAATATTTATTGCGAGAAATACTACTTTTTAAATGTTTACTTATACCGTGATTCAATTTCGGTAAGTTGTAGTTCGCATAATTGCGAAAAGCGGCCGTTTTTGGCACATTTGTGAACTACAACTTAGCTTGTCGCAATTATGCCATGTATTGTATATTGAAAAATAGTGTTTATCCTAATAAAGATTGTGTACATAGCTTTTTTAATAAAATTGATTAAATTGGAAGATAATATATTTTTAAGATTGGCGGCGCTAGTTGGCTCATGTAAGGCCCTTAAGTAAGTACTTATTTTCTTTGGTCCCCAAAGTTCGCCAACCCATAAGTTTAACCATAAGTTTGAGAAACCCTGCTCTAAGATTACTTACGACTATGTTCACTTATTGTTGCTGTGGAAAGGCTGTGGAACTATTGGGATGTCTAATTCGGGTGTCTTTATAGGATTCGTAGTTCCGCGAAACTAATGGGACAAAAAGCCCACTAAGTTCCTTCGTTCGTTCATAGAACTGATTAATGGGACTGAACGTTATAGTTTGTACCTATCTACCGGTCGTTGTGCGCAGAAACAAGCAGGTGGTTACAAATTACTCATTAAAGAAATAAATATGTGCTCTCTTATCTCAATTTGGAGCTAACGAACAAAATCGCAACCAAATAAGGTCGTCAGCTACGTATTCAGCTTGGCGACAATGTCGATCGATACAAATATAATGCAGATTTTTGTGTAGGTAAGGACACCGACAGACTTATTGTCGCAAGATTATCATTTATTGCTTTAGAGAAGGAAACTGGAACAATTATAAGCATATTTTATCAAAGTGTAAAAACAGTTGATGTCCTCGATAAAATACTTAGATCTCGAATTAATTATTTACGAGAATACGAATGTTTGTTTATTTACTTAGAGTTAGCCATTCTTGAGCGAACCCTATTATTTAACCAGTTATCGACATTAAAAGTGACCAAAAATCTCAGCAGCTCCTATAAAATAATGACAATCACCTACATTTTTAATAACTAAGTATTTACACAATAAATAAAGCTACTTCCCCGCAGCCATGATGACGGCTGGCCGACAAATTCTAGTTTTTGGGCGACAAACATCGACTAAATGATTTGCTAAATGCCTGTGTAGTCAGAATTTGATTCCATATAAAAGTGGTGGCTGTGCCAAGATAATTTTAAGCCCCACAACAATTGGGCTTGCAAAATATATGTATCGATCTAAAACTTATGTCTCACGCATTGATCTGCTATAAACAACTAGATATCTACACAGTCTGCCTTCTAAAAATGTCCGAGCGCAAAGAAGTTCCAAAGGGATGAATGGACCGTCATTTGCTTTATTGGCTATTATTTGGACGTTAACAATAGACCCTTATTTGGACGTTTTTTTAAATTGTTTTAGTAAGACCTTTGCGTATCTAGTTGTTTATAGGATCAATGGTCTCACGTAACCAAATGTGGGATGAGCTATGAATGACTCAACGGACCAAATAGTCTTGAAACCTGAATAAATAAATAAAATAGTTCCGATTTCCAAAACAGAATGCTAATATCGGCATTTTACTAGATAAATGACCCTGTTTTCGGATCGAACCGTCTTCGTGTGTAATGGTAGGTATATTTATTGTTTAACATGAAGTTGTTTTGCCATTTGTGGAAACCAATGTTTGTTTCGGTAATTTCATCAAAAATTGTAATGAACGCTAATTACTGTCATCATCGGCTATTCTTCATTCTAGGAACTAAAAGTAAATCATAATTATGTGCGATAATCCGGTTGTAGATATAATTAGACTTTAGAATCTCATCGTCATATTCACGCCGTGTGATAAGTACGCACGTAGCTACTTAGCAGTTAAGTACATAATAATTTTACTTTTTAAATAGTACACCTTACTTATTTCGATTTAATTTGAACAATTTTAACGCCATGCCAATGGTTCATTATAGGATCGACATCTGAATCCGTTAGTACGTAGGTAGGTACACTCGATAACACCAGCTATGCTAACATTATAGTAACGATTTCAACTCTTATGAAGCAGACAATAAGAACGGTATCTGTGAAGTTCAAAGTTGATGTGCTATCGACTAGGCTTGAGTTACCTTCTTGCTGTGATTCTATTATTGTAGATTAGCAATCAGTTCAAAGATAATACCTACGTATGCATCAGCATTCAGCTCTGCATGTCCTCTTTATATATTTGGATTTCTTATTTGGATTTTGAAGGGCGCCCCCTTTTTCTTTTCTGGCCGATAAGCACATTTTTTGCTTCTGGTGGGGGGTTGGCCAGCTTTAGGCGTGTGGGTGTGGCTATACCGATAACACCGATAATATCTTTGCACATATAATTTTTGTAAAACGTAGGGCAGTTGCATTTCCCATGCATCCAATCAATATTGTGCGGTAGATCCACTCTCCATTTGCTTCATTGCACTTTGTAGTTATCAAAATCAGTCCATGCATTTTCAAAGTTTTGTATTTGTCTCCGCCTCTTTGAACATATTTTCATTAAAATTATAAATTGATGTATTAAATTGGTAACGAATACTATTATTTTAATAACTGAACGAAATAAAATGTAACTACTGTATTGGTGACAAAATAACAAATAAAAAAGAGTCGCAGTCAGGGATCGATAATCGATTTATTTGGTGTCATATCTACCATTCTGAGCACAAAGCTATTATTTAAGTATTTTTTTTGTACGGGTAGCTTACAGCTATATAATACATAATTGTAATTTAATATCTAAGAGCTAATTACAAGCTTAATAAAACTATTATTATAAGAACGAAGTTTATATTCATCTAATGCACTACAATTTTATTGGTAATCCATCTCTTATTTTACACATAATATATTAACATTAATTTGATAATTCATACATGGGAACACTTTTTGTTTATCTGAGAACTGAGAACGAAAATATTTCGTGGCGATAGATCTATTTATTAGATTAGGTGATACAACTTGATGACAAATATAAATTTTGGTGACGAGAAATATAGTCCCCAAAAAATAACACCTCATATTTAGGGAGCCAAGTTAAATACTGACATGATGTTCAGTTGTTTAATCGAAACACCTTTGCAAACGGTCAATTACTTTATTGCACCACAAATACAGTAAGTAATTAAAATAATTAATGAGAAACACGTACAATGTTGGCGGTTTTATCGTAAAAACAATTTCCTTCAGTAAGATTTACGTTTGACCTTAACGAAGGAAGATCATCGTCGAATCACGCGGACCTAAGTAGTTTCTGTTATAGGTCCTTGAGGACCCCAAAACAGCTCTGGGGCCTATGTTTTAGGGAGCAGGTTGTTCGATTTCGCGCAGGATTTCTGCAAATTCGAACCACAACATAAGTATCAAAAGCGTAGGCGCCTTATACAGTATAAGGACGATGGACTTGAGCAAACGCATGTTTTCCTCGTCGTACACAGACAGACGAACAGACGTAAGTGGAGTGTTTAATTAAATTTAAATTCGGATTTAAATTCGGAAAGTGTTGCGATGGATCAGTGAGGTGAAGTATGTTGGATTTAGCTTGGGATTAATCTTGTAGTTAGAGGATTTTAATGTTTTATAAATTATATTTGCTGTCTTGTTTTATTAGTTACTAAAACTGAAGTGAGTAATTATGCAAAACGACTGGTATTTAAAAGTGTAATAAAAAAGTTCAGATTAGCAGGAAACTGTAACTTTTTGTTTGTGGTTTCAGTTTTAGAGATAAATTGTAATGTAGGTAGTAAAGAAAACATCCCGAGGAAAGTTTCAAAGGTTTTGATTTGGTTGGGAATGTGTAATCTAGCCAGTCCACGTTCTGTTATTCATCGTCTAACTTCATAGCTATCATTTCTTGAAGTGTTCGGACTTAAATGCAGTACAATTTTACTCTAGCTGTGCCATCACATCGTGACCTTGGCTTCGGACGAGGTTACTCATACATACCTCATGCATGAATGGTGATGAACTCGCATCACGTTTGTGTTTATTGTTAACTTGTGTGTTACCGGCGTTGTTAATTAACCTAACGGATTTAATTTGACTGACATGATGTCAAATCAGTTAAGTTAAAAAAGGTTGAATAACTTTAAATCACGTTTATGGCTAAACGCCTGTGTTTCATTCGAATCTACGAATATTCGGGAATATAATACGCATATTAATTACTGTCTCGTATAAAGAATGAATTTCACTACCATGAGGTCACAATCGCAGACTTATAGTTTCTATGAAATCGGGAAATACTTTGTTTTTGAAAATAAGATTGGTATAGTTGTGTGACGTGTCTGAAAATCCAATCTGGCAACTCTATTGCCAAGGTCATGAAGTGTTTGAACATCTGCGACATATTTGTTAACCTATTGAACTGTTTACATTGCAGATGGGTGAGAAATTGCTGTGCCTAGCACCCGTGGTGCTACTCGCCTTGTTACAAGTTGGCGTTGATGGTAAGTACACAACTCGAATATTCGTCATCAACCAATTCATCAATACCGTTTTCTTGCATATCAGCGCTAAACTTAAATCTAAATGGAGACTTTTTTCGTTACGACCGGGATTCGAATCAGGAACCTCGTCATTCCGTGGTACGCTCTATTCACTACAATAGTTAATTTAATGGTTATATCAGCTATCAGTGGCGTAGCGTGGACTAATTTAGACGTGGGCGAAGGTGCATCAGCGAGGCCCTTTTCTAATTTCTTTCATTGCAAAACCCGAACGAAAATCGGGGAATCCCCAAAGACATAGACAACAATAATAGATTTTTTCAAGGTTACTAGAAAGGAAGGTTGGGACAAGTTTTGTGTCGCATGTCTCTTTTTTGTCGCAGGTCATTTTTTTTATGAGAATACTGCCATAACATTGCTTACTTAGATGATAACTCTGATCTTTTGCCAGTTATTTAGTAATTTTTAATACCGATCATACCGAAGAATATTTTCATTTTTTGAAACCTGTAAGATGGCGTGACTGCATTATTTAAAACTGTAATTTTTGCAAGAAAATATCAGCAAGGCTTACGTTGAAATCATGTTTGTAAAAAGAGTGTATGACACTATGTATTCTTAGTACATAGACTCATTTACACATACTTTCCTGGTTTGCAGTATTTACAAAATTATATATACTTTTCAGTATATACTTACTAAAAGCATTATAGTAAGTATACGTACTAAAAGTATTATATTTTTTTTTATCGATAGCTTTATTTGAGTTTTTAATTTTTTCATGTAATGTTTTTTAATAGGTACTCGTAGTATTCTTATTGCTCTGTGGGTAGTAGTTGGTAGTTGGGCACACGAACTATCGAGTGAAAGGGGCCTCGCGCTTTAAGGGGCCTCGCTTGCGCGAGGCCCCTTAAAGCGCGAGGCCGTGGGCGACCGCCCGCTTCGCCCACGCCTAGCTACGCCACTGTCAGCTATAGTTATTAGTTTCATCGTCTGCCCGTATCACTCCACTGCTAGGACGTACTCCAGTCCTTGCCAGCCACCTTGTTCAGTTCATTCCTCCTTCTGGTCGGGGACGTCCTACACCCACACTACGTTTAGCTGACGTATTTAGGACCTAAAACTTTGATAATCGTTTGTGCTATTTCAGAACGTGATTGATTCTGATTTCTCTTGAAATGGGTCGCGATAACCGAATTGTGAAACTATATGTTTAATTATGCTTTCTGTTTCTTCAACTTCAGTAAACAATGTAAAGTTTATGTTAATGATCGGAAGAAGACTTTACCTAGGGGTGTGGTATTTTTGGTTTACTATGGCAAAGCTAGCTCAATGAAACTGCTTTTGTAATGATGTCATGTACATCTACCCAGTTACCTATTGCACCCATTTATCAGCATAGTAAACAAAGCAATCCATCGGTTGCAAAGTTTACGTAAACTTTATTAATCGTTGATGCCGACCATAATATAGGGTGGTCGGATTTTGTAGGCGTGGTGTGGCAGGTTTCTACATAAATCATAATAAATTACGTCATTCATGGTTTTATTGATATTTAGAGAACAGAGTGCTTCCTAGCATTGTTCGTTGCGGTATGAAAGTTTGAAAAAGGATTGGGTGATTTAATTATGGGAATAATTCGAGTAATATTAAATGAAATCACAGCATTGTATCTCTTGCAGTATACCGATGACTAATAGAGCCAGTGATAGTTATAAAGCGTACATGATAATATTAACAAAGTATATCAATCAATTGTATAGGTACTGAAAAACTATTGAGTGGATCAAAATAATAAAGTTATAGGTAATAATACTATGTTTTAAATGATAAATGGAGAAAAATTCATCACCACCGGGATTCGAATCCGGGACCTCGCCATTCCGTGGCACGCTCTATTCCAACAGAGCCACAGTGATTTCGTACCCAGATCGTGAATTTAGTCATACCAATTTTTCTCCATTTATCATTTAGATTTTCGTTCCGCATAGGTAGCGCATATGACGGATGGGTCCCACAAGGACATAAGTACGGGTGTGGGTGGAGTCTTGTTTACTCCACTGTTATAGACTGTTGCCAAGGCTTTTTATAGGCTTAGGACGCTATGTAAATGTTAATGAGATGATTATGTATTTAGATTTGTTTTATATGGACTGTATTGGTTTATTGTTTGGTTTTCGGGTTTTCGATAGGTAGGCTTTTGTTTTAGTTTGGACTATTAACTCTATCCATATACCACTAAGAAAAGTATGTATATGTATTTTGGAGAGTTAGTAAACTCAAATAATTCATGTTGTACCTCATTTTGTCATAAACTACTTACTTGACCATTTACAGTTTATTAATGTCTGCATTATAATTTATAACATATCTATCTAACTAATCAAGGAATTTTTATAATCGGTCAAGTACTAAGTAGTTTTTTGAGGAAATCTTAACCTCAATTAATTTCTCTGAATTATACCAATGTTGACTGTCCTTTAGGCATGCAAATGTTAGAGGCTAAATTTATATCCAATTTACTTGATCAAATTTACCTTTTAACTCCAACAGCTCAACGTTATTGCGGCCTCCACACTTGCGGAGTTGGTGCTCACTGCTTCCAACCGCAGCCCGTCTGCGCGTGCCCGGCCGGTCATACTGGCGACCCCCTGTCTCAGTGCATCAGGGGCAAGGGTGAATGTGTTGGTAAGCCCTGACGACATGTCAACTTCTGCAGAAAGATTACATGATAGGTGTCAGTACCAATAAGTTCTGTATGCGTGGGGTCTCCTTAAAGGCTACAAATAATCAACGCTCATATTAACTTTCGGGGTAAAAAGTATCTTGTTATGTAACTAACGCATATATTAAGATATTTTATGAAGATAGGTAGGTAATAAATTGACTTCCAGAAGAAATGTCCAAATGAAGGAGTTTAACTTTCCGTAAATTCGCCATGCGTATGTTTTACCCTTTGCCGCAGAAGAGGTGAAAGAATCTAAAGCTTCTTCACTTCTTCCAAGCATAGTCCCTTCTGCATGTGCGTCAGTTTTACTTCTCTTGACATTACTTCTTGGACTTGTTTTACTTACTTTTAACGTAGACCAATAATTTGTGCACAGACCGCAGCGAGTGCCCCGACCACCAGACTTGCATTAACCAACATTGCGTCAACCCTTGCGAAGGAGCTTGTGGCATCAACGCTACTTGTGATGTAAGTGTAGCGTGAGCTAAGTGTGATGATATACTATTTGTATTTTTTAATCTATCTGTGATCTTTATATCCACTCTACGATTTTGCATCTTAGCTTAGTTAGCGCAAGCCTGGTGGGCTTGCGCTAACCAACATTGCGTCAACCTTTGCGAAGAAACTTGTGGCATCAACGCTAATTGCATAGCAAGTTGATGATATACTATTACTATTTTTTAATCTCTATACTTGTCTTTATATCATATAGATGACGGGTACTGGTACATTTTGCTGTTTGGTTGACCCAATAGCCGTCAACGAATTTAAAATGTTATTATTTAATTAATTAAAACGGTGTCCCTTCATTTGATAAAAAACGAATTACAAACATTTCATTTCACAAACAACGTTTGGCAAAATTATGATTCATAAGTTCATCTTTGTACAAAGTAATGGTTCTATAAATAATTCATTTGACAAAACAATTACGAGACAAAGTTTCTTTCTTCAAAACATCACTTAACAAACTATTCACTTATTATATACGTTAATAGATAAAACAACGCAAGGCATAAAAACCTTTGACAAAATGCATTGTTTGGTAATTGTAATTTGTTTTTTATCAAATGAAGGGACACCCCGACAACTCTCTAACCAGATCCGACACGGATGTTTAGGTTCAGAAGGCTCTGGCTTGGAGCGAAGCGCAGCTTCGCTCCAAGCCAGAGACTTCGATGTTAGGTTTTTTTTTGTTGTATTCAAAAAGCAAGTTTATTTATTAACAATTATACATTTTGTAATTTGTTTTTTATCAAATGAAGGGACACCCCTACCAACTCTCTAACCAGATCCGACACGGATGTTTAGGTTCAGAAGGCTCTTCTCTTCTTTTTTAGAAGGTTTTTCTATTTGGCAGCTTCGCTCCAAGCCAGAGACTTCGATGTTAGGTTTTTTTTTGTATTCAAAAAACAAGTTCATTTATTAACAATTATACATATAAAATACCCACTTATTTACCCAATATTTTGTCTAATGGCGACCTTGCAAAAGGAATATTTTGGTCATTTAATCAATTGCAAAATGACGGTTTAGCATTCACAACATTTGCTATGTTAAATATTTATAAAATGGATTTTTGTCAAATGATCACTTTTAAAACGATCACTTTAGTAAATGATAAGTTTGTCAAATGATTACTTTTTCAAAAATAATTTGTAAAATGATCATTTGTCATACGTTTTTTGTCAAACATTAGTGAACCAATTAAAACAAATAGGCATCGAATCAAATTACAGAATGATATTAATATTACTCAAGTTTCATTTTAAACATCATGATGTTGATGATATACTATTACTATTTTTTAATCAATATGTTATCTTTGTATCCACTCTACGTAGGATCTTGCATCTTAGCATAGTCCCTATGTAGTTTCCAGCTGTGCCAAAGCAATGTAAGCTTAGTAATTAGTAAGTAACAAGACTTCAAAACATTTTTGTCTTCTCAATAGATGGTTCACAAGTATTTAAAATTAAATTATTTTTCTTAATTACTGTTCTATGTTCACCGTCATCAAGGTGTTTCAGATGTTATTAGCCCATTTTATGCTCAATCAGGCAAATGAGCGCGGGGCTCCCCAGAAGTCTACTCTATGGCTAATCCGGCACTGAACTACTCGATTACAATATCACTCCTATATTGTTACAGGTCGTTTACCATAACACGATCTGCTCATGCCCAGCTGGTTACACGGGCGATCCTTTCTCGTCTTGCTCAGGTAAATTAATGCTTTTCAGGTGTTCAAAATGGCATTTCTTTGTCTCTCTGTGAAGTCTCCTCAACTGTTTCGCAGATGTCCTGCGATACATGAAGAGATAAACTATAATTAACATCTTTCTGTTTTCATTTTTCAGAGGATGCTTGCCATCCATCTCCATGCGGTTCAAATACCAAGTGCTACGTTACCAACAACCAGGCCTTATGTACATGCTTGCCTGGATATATAGTGAGTAAGGGAATTGTCCCAATATCCATAACTTTTTGAACTTTTCACTTTTGATTTTGGAGCCACGGCCGTTGTATAAGACCCACAGGAAATGAAATGGTGCAAAGGTATAAACAATTTATTTATTTTATTGTACACAACATAACAAATAAAACTTAAAAATATAATTTGTACAAAGGGCGCACTTATCTCTATTAAGAGATTTCTTCCAGCTGACCCATTTAGAAAAGAATGAGATAAAAAAAGAGGAGGATAGGTGCCTATAAACACTTAGCAAAAACTTCTTAACGGTGACATCTGAAGTTGTTAAACCACCGCTTTTGATTGGAGAAATAACGCGAAAATTTCTAAACCAAGGCATCCAGTGTACGCGCCCAAGAGAATCTTTCGCAACTGTTGCTTGTTTGTCTTGATCTTTCCTAGGTCTTGATGATTACCTAACGTCGTTATTGAGAAGGAGATTTCTTCTTTTACTTTTCATCTTTTCACCACCCATCAATGTGTTCACTCCCGATGTTAGTTGTAGATTGATGTTCTTATAATGTATCTCCTCATCCAGGGTAGTCCATTGGCCGGATGCCGTCATGAGTGCGACTCAGACGGTGAGTGCGGCGCGCAGCAGTCCTGCCGCGACTTCAAGTGCGTGAGCCCCAGCAGCGACTGCGGTGTCAACGCTGACTGCGAGACTGTGGCTGCTCATCGCGCAGAGGAAGTGTGACGTCGGCGTGGCACCTGTGCCAAGTGGTCGCGTTACGCACGCAGATTGTAAAAAAAATATTGCAGTCGTATCGTCTCTTGCGCTCGGAACGCTCGCCCTGCGGCATAACAACCAAAAATGCCTTATTGTGCATGTAATATATGAAGGTAATTTTATGTATTATATTTTCTGATCGCACTGCCAAAAATGCGGGCAGTCTGTTGTGAAATATAGTTTGAAGCAAATCCACGTGTTTTCCTTATTCCCGGTGATCCCGAAACCCTAGGCTAATATTCAACAGTGCAATTAAACATTATTAAAACGACAGCAGACAAGAGAATGTTTTAAATGGAGGTGTTTTAGGTGAGGCCCGGGTGGCTGCCCACGAGCCTGTATTATGCTTATGATACACGTCAAAATAAGACTTGATTCGGTCAAAAGTTAACGCCGTTCAGCAATTTCCAAAACTATATCAGGTATGGCCTGCTCAGGTTCAACAATTTTTCGAACTTTTCTATTTCATTGTTGTCTAATTATATGAACGAACTATCTTTACATTTAGGTCGCAAGAGGCTTGCCGCAAGGAGCTTGCCGCAAGACAGGCGTTAGGTAGGGTAGGGGGCCCGCGCAGGCTGGGGCCCGGATGGCAAATGCCACCTCGACTATATGGCCAGTCCGACGCTGGTCTATACCACGACGTTTTAGAAGAACACGGTCATCATTTAATTCCAAATGTTTATCGATAACTTTATCGACATTTGGAAGCACTATGAGAACTGATACCAGTGATACCAATTACGATAAACAATAATAGTTAAATAACAGAAAAAGTTATAATTTGCCCTGGGTTTATAAAAGTTATAATACGCCACGAGGAAAATTTTTGGATTATAAATTTTATGTTTTAGTTTTGTTTTGTACACAATGTAAAGCAAAATTCATTTAATTAGGTATCTGGAAAAGTAAAGTGCGAATTGTGAAGTGTTGCGTTTTTGCACCAAACTGTTCAAATTTTAATATACTGGCAACACTAACTTGTTTACGAGAGTACACAGTGTTCAGGGAAATTATGTGATAACGTAGGAACCACAGACCACTTTGGGGTAGGTGGTCTGTGGTAGGAACGCATTTCCAAACCTCACTCGGCGGGGTCCATCTCTACCCCCACCACTTTTGCACTTGGTGGTAGGTGCGGAAGGCATGAAATTTACCATCTTTGAAGGGCTATAGCTACTTGGCGACGAGGTTTATAGAGCTGCGGTCCAAAATTACTCCTAAAATTGGTTCGATTTGCGACAAGGAACACATTACATTAATTTAATGCTAAAAATAAAAGTATTTCCTTTTGGTATTGTATTCATTACGTTTTATTGAAATAAAAACCTTACTTTCTTCAACAGCTCATTTTATTAAGGGCCTGACATGAGTCAACTAGCGCCGCCAATCTTAAAAAAATAATATCTTCCAATTTAATCAATTTTATTAAAAAACTATGTACACAATGTTTGTTGCGATAAATACTACTTTTTAAATGCTTACTTATACCGTGATTCAATTTCGGTAAGTTGTAGTTCGCATAATTGCGAAAAACGGCCGTTTTTGGCACATTTGTGAACTACAACTTAGCTTGTCGCAATTATGCCATGTATTGTATATTGAAAAATAGTGTTTATCCTAATAAAGATTGTGTACATAGCTTTTTTAATAAAATTTATTAAATTGGAAGATAATATATTTTTAAGATTGGCGGCGCTAGTTGGCTCATGTAAGGCCCTCATGTAAGTACTTATTTTCTGTGGTCCCCAAAGTTCGCCAACCTATAAGTTTAACCATAAGTTAGAGAAACCCTGCTCTAAGATTACTTACGACTATGTTCACTTATTGTTGCTGTGGAAAGGCTGTGGAACTATTGGGATGTCTAATTCGGGTGTCTTTATTGGATTCGTAGTTCCGCGAAACTAATGGGACAAAAAATCCCACTAAGTTCCATCATAGAACTGATTAATGGGAGTGAACGTTATAGTTTCTACCTATCTACCGGTCGTTGTGCGCAGAAACAAGCAGGTGGTTACAAATTACTCATTAAAGAAATAAATATGTGCTCTCTTATCTCAATTTGGAGCAAACGAAAAAAATCGCAACCAAATAAGGTCGTCAGCTACGTATTCAGCTTGGCGACAATGTCGATCGATACAAATATAATGCAGAATTTTGTGTAGGTAAGGACACCGACAGACGTATTGTCGCAAGATGATCATTTATTGCTTTAGAGAAGGAAACTGGAACAATTATAAGCATATTTTATCAAAGTGTAAAAAACAGTTGATGTCCTGGATAAAATACTTAGATCTCGAATTAATTATTTACAAGAATTCGAATGTTTGTTTATTTACTTAGAGTTAGCCAATCTTGAGCGAACCCTATAGTTATCGACATTAAAAGTGACCAAAAATCTCAGCAGCTCTTATAAAATAATAACGATCACCTACATTTTTAATAACTAAATATTTACACAATAAAGCTAGGTACTTCCCCGCAGCCATGGTGGGTCCTTAATCCTTATCACTTTAACGGCTGGCCGACAAATTCTAGTTTTTGGACGACAAACATCGACTAAATGATTTACTAAATATGTATCGATCTAAAACGTTATGTCTCAGTCTCACGTAACCAAATGTGGGTTGAGGTATGAATGACTCAACTGACCAAAATAATCTTGAAACCTGAAAAAGTAAATAAAATAATTTTATTTCCAAAACAGAATGTTAATTTTACTAGATTTATCGAGTCATTTATGACTCTGTTTTCGGATCGAATCGTCTTTGTATGTAATCAGGTAGGTATATTTATTGTTTAACATGAAGTTGTTTTGCCATTTGTGGAAACCAATGTTAATGAACTCTAATTAATATCATCATCGGCTATTCTTCATTCTAGGAACTAAAAGTAAATCACAATTATGTGCCAAAATCCGGTTGTAGATATAATTAGACTTTAGAATCTCATCGTCATATTCACGCCGTGTGATAAGTACGCACGTAGCTACTTAGCAGTTAAGTACATAAGTAATCATTTTATTTTTAAATAGTGCCTTACTTATTTCGATTTAATTTGAACAATTTTAACGCCATGTCAATGTTTCATTATAGGATCGACATCTGAATCCGTTAGTAGGTAGGTACACTCGATAGCACACCAGCTATGCTAACATTATAGTAACGATTTCAACTCTTATGACGCAGACAATAAGAACGGTATCTGTGAAGTTCAAAGTTGCTGTGCTATCGACTAGGCTTGAGTTACCTTCTTGCTGTGATTCTATTATTGAAGAGTAGCCATCAGTTCAAAGATAATTATACCTACGTATGCATCAGCTCTGCATATCCTCTTTATATTTGTATTTATTTACATTAATATTCGGGGAAAGATATGACAAATCCGGTTGAACTCGCGTTAAGGCTTCGTATGCGCGTATTTTCAGTTTTTCTACGAAGGCTACGGCTACTATTAACTACTAAAATTAAACGTCTGAAACAAATATATAGCAATCTTGGGGTGTCTGTTTAGAGAATGATGAATACCATACATACACGGCTGGACAAACTTCGCTCGATAGAAAAAAATTGCAAACATACCCCTTCCACGTCATTTAAAATGAAAATTTTATCTAAACCGAAATAGTTATTCATACAAAATATATGTCAAAATGTAGGGTACTATAAATACGAGAGCTTGATTTAAAAAAATCTGATTTTTGTTGGCGTATTTTTATTTCTCTGCCAAAATTCATAAAAATACGAATATCGAGGCACTGCGCCGTGCTCTTTACTCCGCATCCTTCATCTTGTGTCTCACTCTTGCTTTTGACAACCATATAGCGCCTTAAATAGGAAACTAACGTCATTTATTTGCACGTCTTGTGCGTGCGTGTCTGCCCTAATAAGGTGGGAAAGTAAAACCCCTTTGGGTTTAGTTACATAAATACATATAACTTGAGTATAGTCCTTGGGTACTTAGTTAACAGGAGTTTATTTACTGAGAGATATGTTCGGTATCATTAAAGAGAAAAAAGAATATCCCATATTTAGGGAGCCAAGTTAAATACTGACATGATGTTCAGTTGTTTACTCGAAACACCTTTGCAAACGGTCAATTACTTTATTGCACCACAAATACAGTAAGTATGTAATTAAAATAATTAATGAGAAGCACGTACAATGTTGGCGGTTTTATCGATAAAAACCATTTCCTTCAGTAAGATTTACGTTTGATCTTAACGAAGGAAGATCATCGTTGAACCACGCGGACCTAAGTAGTTTCTGTTAACGGGCCTTGAGGCCCCCAAAGCTGTGCCTATGTTTTAGGAAACAGGTTGTTCGATTTCGCGCAGGATTTCTGCAAATTCTAACCACAACATTAAGTATCAAAAGCGTAGGCGCCTTATACAGTATAAGGACGATGGACTTGCGCAAACGCATGATTTCCTCGTCGTACACAGACAGACGAACAGACGTAAGTGGAGGTTTAATTAAATTTAAATTCGGATTTAAATTCGGAAAGTGTTGCGATGGAACAGTGAGGTGAACTATGTTGGATTTAGCTTAGGATTAATCTTGTAGTTAGAGGATTTTAATATTTTATAAATTATATTTGCTGTCTCGTTTTATTAGTTAGTAAAAACTGAAGTGAGTAATTATGCAAAACGACTAGTATTTAAAAGTGTAATAAAAAAGTTCAGAAAACTTCGCTACCGCTTAGCTGGAAACTGTAACTTTTTGTTTGTGGTTTCAGCTTTGGAGATAAATTGTAATGTAGGTAGTAAAGAAAACATCCCGAGGAAAGTTTCAAAGGTTTTGATTTGGTTGGGAATGTGTAATCTAGCCAGTCCACGTTCTGTTATTCATCGTCTAACTTCATAGCTATCATTTCTTGAAGTGTTCGGTCTTAAATGCAGTACAATTTTACTCTAGATGTGACATCACGTCGTGACCTTGGCTTCGGACGAGGTTACTTATACATACCTCATGCATGAATGGTGATGAATTCGCATCACGTTTGTGTTTGTTGTTAACTTGTGTGTTACCGGCGTTGTTAATTAATCTAACGGATTTAATTAGACTGACATGACGTCAAATCAGTGAACGTATTGAACGAACAGTCAACTCTATTTTTTAGCCACATAGGTACCTTTTTTTTGTTACCCAGGATAAATACATTATGTATACCGCCCGTCCGGGGGAACGGGGATTATGTTGGACTCGCACCAACTAAAACTCCTGGGGTGTTCCGCCTCCGCCACCATGGACAGGACCACGGGTACTCTTTCGAAAATTACCGTGGCCCTGTCGGCGGGTTCCCTTTCGGGCCCGACCCCGGGGGGCCTAACGCCCCTTTTCTCCGCTGAAGGCGCTCCGGAACACGTGGAGCGCCTTCCAGCTCGGGACCGCTTTATTCGGACGGCGGATCCCCCGATCCTCCGCCCGAAGGTCCCCGTTAGGGCGGCAGGCGGTGGGCATAAGCCAACCGCCGGCGGCCTGTTCGCCGGCGGCGAATTGGAAGCGCGGGTGGGTCGTCCTCGCGGCCTCCTTCTGTGACAAGACGGTGTCACAAAATGTGATCACCGCCTCCCACGCTCTCTCGCTGCAGACCATGGCGCGGACGATGGTCGGCAGCGAGAGGTCCGCCCCGATGGCCGCGACTAGCGCCGCGCGCGGCTCCTCCCATTCGGGGCACACGGCGCGGGTGTGCTGCGCCGTGTCCTCCGCCTCCCCGCATTAGTGGCACGCCTTCGTGGGCTCTCTACCGACCACCCGGCACAGATACTCGCCGAAACAACCATGTCCCGTGAGGCCCTGTGTCAGGCGGTAGGTGAGAGCCCCGTGCTTTCGTTCGACGTGAAATAGGTTAACCTCGCTTCCCGCCGTATTTTTGTCACTTTCATGCCTCGTTAAAAACGTTAAGTTAAAATAGGTTGAATAACTTTAAATCACGTTTATGGCTAAACGACTGTGTTTCGTTCCAATCTTATATAATTCGGGAATATTCTCGGGAATTACCGTCTGATTATACGCATATTAATTGCTGTCTCGTACAAAGAATGAATTTCGCTACCATGAGGTCACAATCGCAGACTTATAGTTTCTATGAAATCGGGAATACTTTGTTTTTGAAAATAAGATTGGTATAGTTGTGTGACGTGTCTGAAAATCCAAGGTGGCAACTCTATTGCCAAGGTCATGAAGTGTTTGAACATCTGCGACATATTTGTTAACCTATTCAACTGTCTACATTGCAGATGGGTGAGAAATTGCTGTGCCTAGCACCCGTGGTGCTACTCGCCTTGTTACAAGTTGGCGTTGATGGTAAGTACACAACTCGAATATTCGTCATCAACCAATTCATTAATACCGTTTTCTTGCATATCAGCGCTAAACTTAAATCTAAATGGAGACTTTTTTCGTTACGACCGGGATTCGAATCAGGAACCTCGTCATTCCGTGGTACGCTCTATTCACTACAATAGTTAATTAAATATTTGTTATATCAGCTACAGTTTCATCATCCGCCCGTATCACTCTACTGCTGGATGTACTCCAGTCCTGATCATCAGCCACCTTGTTCAGTTCGTTCTTCCTAGTGGTTTCATGATAAATACAAAATAATAAAAACAGTTTATGATACAAAATAATAAAAACAGTTTATTATGCACTTTGCCAATCTATTCTCTCGTACTGCATTACAACGTGGGGTGGTGCTGCAAAAACTCACATCATTAAAGTAGAACGAGCTCAAAGACTCATCCTAAAAGTAGCCACTTTTAAACCCTACATGTACCCTACCCAAGACCTATACAAATCCTGCGATGTTTTAACCGTTCGACAACTTTTTATTCTTAATACGACACTGAAGAAACATTCCCTTATTACTCCCGACCCTAACTCTCTGATATCCAACACACATAGACCAATCGTGTGCGATAGTGATCGTTTCAAAACTGCATTTAGTCACAGGTTTTTCTGCTTTCTCGGTGCCTACATGTACAATAAATTAAATTATGAACTTAGGATAATACTACTGAACAAATACAAATGTAAATGGAAGGTAATGGCGTGGCTACAGGAATTAAACTACGATGCTACAGAGAACATACTAAAAGTTATACATTAAACACTCACACACTTTCACACACAACACACTCTCATCCCTATCTCACTCTCACACACACACACAAGATCTACCCACATTCATTTTTGCTCATACCGTAATTAATTAAGAAATGGTGGAGCCTGCCTCCTAGTTTAGGCACCAGTCTCTCCACAAGCAATTATTATTAGTTTTAAATGCAAAATTGTAAATATTTATCATTATTGTTTGTGGTGAGAAAATAAACATTTTTATTATTATTATTATGATACCGGAATATAAATGTTACATCAACGAAAACTTTAACTATCAGCCTTTGAAGGTCTGAATGTCCATGCGGAATCGTCCCACTCCCACTCGCATTATGTATAACATGACAATTACGTATTATACAGGGTGTAACGTAAAGGGTATATGAAGCCGAAAGAAGGGTGTTCAGTATCGGTAACTGAACAACTTTTGTTCTACGAATTTTCGAATAAAAAATAAAAATAAATTAATGTCTCATACAAATCGATCAGCTGACCGGTACGAAATGTATGAAAAGTCAAAAAATAAATTCGCGAAAATCGAAAAGTCGTAGAACAAAAGTTATTCAGTTACCGATACTGAACACCCTCCCTTCGGCTTCATATACCCTTTACGTTACACCCTGTATACAGGGTGTCCCAAAAATCGACGTCAAGCAGGAAACGCGTGATGGGCTAAGTGATATCAGAAAAATAATTAAATTTGATAATTATTGGCATTTAAAAAAATTCGAGAAAAACGACATCCTTTGATGTTTTTTAAGTACTTACATATTATTACAAATCTTAACTTTTTTTTTTCTTTGATACATCAAAGCATTTAAAAAATAGTATTCATCCTAATAAACATTTTGTAAATAGCTTTTTTAATAAACTTGATTAAATTGGAAGATATTATTTTTTCAAGATTGGCGGCGCTAGTTGGCTCATATCCGGCCCTTAATAATGCTTCTCTAAATTCTAGTCTAAAACTGAAAGCCAACTAACTGCTTTCAACTTTCAACTGCCAACTTGCGGCTGAATGAAGGCAATTTGAACATTTAATTTACATAAATGTTTGTAATGTGATAATGTATGTTTCATTTTAAAAAATCTTAAAAATGAAACCAATCCTAATCTTAAAAAGCATTGAGTCACAACTATAATGGCCTCCTGGTGGCCTTTGCATACATGGAAATGATTTCTGTTCCGCTCACACTTAGCAAAATGGCGTCACTACCTGTTTCACTCAAATTTGAAGTAAGAAAAATTGTTAAAGCAATATTTTGGTAAGTGTCATACCATTTTGGAATCGTCATGGATTGCGCCAACTTTTGAAATCACTTGCCAGAAAGGCGTAGTACATTTTTTTTTCAGGATAGTTGATTAAAGTTGGGCAAAGTAAAAAATTTCAAAGCTTGATAGGTCAAGAAGTTATCATTTGCTTCTGAACTGGGGCAGTTGGCTTTCAGTTTTAGACTAGAATTTAGAGAAACATTATTAAGGGTTACATCAATGAAAAAAAATGTAAAAAGTTAAGATTTGTAATAATTGTACTTAAAAACCATCAAAGGATGTAGTTTTTCTCGATTTTTTAAAAATGCCAATAATTATCAAAATACATGACTTGGATTTTATTTTTATTTTTCTGATAACTGTTATCACTTGGCCTATCACGCGTTTCCGACTTGACGTCGATTTCTGGCACACCCTGTATAATATTTCTTTATTGACAGGTATAAACCCATACTTTGACATAATATAATTACTTACTTCTTGACAACTGCCCCGACGCAACGGACCGAGCGCGACTCCTTGCAGTCTCCGAAAAGGAGTCTGGCCATTGGTTGCACGCACTGCCATGCCCAAGCCTAGGCACTCTGCTCGAACCAGCTCATTTACGTATAGCAGTGTGCCTACGTTTGGGCGGCAGGGTGTGCGAACCGCATAACTGTCGATGCGGTCGAGGTGTAGATCAGCTTGGTCGTCACGGACTGTCATGCACGAGGAGCGCCGGCCGCGGATACAGACATGGAGCCCTGAACGACTTAATCCGCAGGGCTCTCACCACCGCGGCCATACCAGCGACTCTGGAACCACAGGGCCTGTCTAGGGATGACGGCAAAAGGCCGGACGGCGCCACTCTGGTGCCCTGGAGCATGGGACGGACGCTAGTGTGGGACGCCACGTGCGTTGACACGCTGGCTCCGTCCCATGTCCAGGGCACATCCGTTCGGGCTGGCGCCGCCGCCGAGGATGCCCAGACACTCAAGCGCCGCAAATACTCATGTTTGTCACCTGACCACCATGAGTTTGCGGCGCTTGCCGTGGAAACGATGGGCCCGTGGTCCTCTGATACAAAAAAAATAGTGCAGGAAATCTCGACCAGGCTGATCCACGCCTCCGGCGACCTGAGGGCTGGCGCATACCTCTCGCAAAGGCTTAGCCTGGCCATACAGAGAGGTAATGCAGCCAGCGTCCTCGGCACGATGCCCTGTGGAGCATGCACGACGACGTGTACCTTTTGTAATGTTCTATTTACCCTATTTTAATTTTAATTATTTTAAATTTTATTGAGTTATAATTTATTCAGTAAAAAACTACAATATAATTACTTACTTATAATAAAATAAAATAATATAAATTATAATAGCTCGTAGGCTTCCTTCTGACGGATGGGTCCCACAAGGACATAAGTAGGTACGGGTGTGGGTGGAGTCTTGTTTACTCCACTTTTATAGACTGTTGTCAAGGCTTTTTATAGGCTTAGGACGCTATGTAAATGTTAATGAGATGATTATCAGCTTTACTTGTAATCGATGATTAAAATTAATACCTTGTTCAACAATAATTTAAAAATTTTTTTTACTTATAAACGCTATTTAAAGTTAATCTACTCCTGAAGAACCGAATAAGTAGCTGTCAGTTTAAAGAACGTCGTAGGGTTGTTTAAATGTTAATTAGGAAAATGGCGGAGCGAACTCAGAACAGCTGATTACATTTGATACGACTTGCGGACTGAATTTCGACAGTACATTATTTCGACACGTTCCGAACTCCGAAAACACATAGATCGACAAGACTGCCAAATCCATGAAAAAATATTTCACCGCACTCTGTGGAGAGAACCTAAAGTATTTATTTTATTTATTTATTTAAGCTTTTACACATTATGTACAAAAGGCGAGCTTGCTTGCCTTGCGGCATTATCTACCAGCTGACCTTTGAAGTATATTATGCATGGAGACATTTCTCCGCCTCTGTCGTCACTTCCACTCTCATACGTCGGAAAGAGTCATCTGTTTATTATTCGATTCGACGTCTATTGAAAATTCAAACAATGGAAAAACAAGTGAGTACTTGTAAATGAAAAAATGTCATGCAAGGAGCCTGCGATGTAAATATGACTAACTCCATCATCGGCAGTTCCTTACTTCAAGTTTTTCAAAAAGATTTTGACAGTTGTTGACAAATTGAATTTGACACTTTATTTTTCTAGGATTTTTAAGGACTTTGGAATAGGCACTACCTACCCCAACTTTCGTTTTTTTAATTCATTCAGCAGTGTTTCCATATAAAAATAGTTTTAGGTGTTTATAATGACGATTAGCTAATCACTGCTTAAATAACGTTTATAAGTAACAAAAACCTTAATCACTTAATAAGAGTTTAAATAATGATTAGTTAATATGTTGTTCAGTGGTTGATTAGTGTTTTTTTTATAAATAAGGCTGTATGTGTTTAGATTAAGTTTTATATGGACTTGATTGGTTTATTGTTTGATTTTCGATAGGTTAGGCTTTTGTTTTAGTTTGGACGATTAACTCTATCTATATAGGTACGATTAAGAAAAGTATGTACATGTATTTTGGAGAGTTAGTAAAGTCAAATAATTCATGTTTCTCAACCTCAATGAATTTCTCTAAATTATTCCAATGTTGACTTGACTGCCCTTTCCGCATGCAAATGTTAGAGGCTAAATTTATATCCAATTTATTTGATCTAATTTACCTTTTAACTCCAACAGCTCAACGTTATGGGCGATCATTCTCTGAAAACCAGATGACCTGCGGCCTCCACACTTGCGGAGTTGGTGCCCACTGCTTCCAAGCGCAGCCCGTCTGCGTGTGCCCGGCCGGCCATACTGGCGACCCCCTGTCTCAGTGCATCAGGGGCAAGGGTGAATGTGTTGGTAAGCCCTGACAACATATCAACTTCTGCAGAAAGGTTACATGAGAGGTATCAGTACCAATAAGTTATGTATGCATAGGGTCTCCTTAAAGGCTACAAAATAATAATCAATGCTCATATTAACTTTGGGGGTAAGAAATCTCTTGTGTTGTGATGTATCTAACGCATATATTATGATATTTTAAGAAGATAGGTAGGTAATAAATTGATTTCCAGAAGAAATGTCCAAATGAAGGAGTTTAACTTTCCGTAAATTCGCCATGCGTATGTGTTACCCTTTGCCGCAGAAGAGGTGAAATAATTTAAAGCTTCTTCACTTCTTCCAATCATAGTCTCTTCTGCATGTGCGTCAGTTTTACTTCTCTAGACGTTACTTCTCTCTCCTTTGGACTTGTTTTACTTACTTTTAACGTAGACCAATAATTTGTACACAGTCAACAGCGAGTGCCCCAGCCACCAGGCTTGCCTTAATCATAATTGCGTCAACCTTTGCGAAGAAACTTGTGGCATCAACGCTAATTGTAATGTAAGTTGATGATATACTATTACTATTTCTATTATTTAATCAATCTGTGATCTTTATATCCACTCTACGTAGGATCTTGCATCTTAGCCTAGTTCCTATATAGTTTCCAGCTGTGCCCAATAAGGTAAGCTAACAAGACTTCAAAACATTTTTGTCTTCTCAATAGATGGTTCACAAGTATTTAATTTTTTTTTTAAATTACTGTTCTATGTTCACCGTTATCAAGGTGTTTCAGATGTTATTAGCCCATTTTATGCTCAAACAGGCAAATGAGCGCGGGGCTCCCCAGAAGTCTACTCTATGGCTAATCCGGCACTGAACTACTCGATTACAATATCACTCCTATATTGTTACAGGTCGTTGACCATATCCCGCTCTGCTCATGCCCAGCTGGTTACACGGGCAATGCTTTCTCGACTTGTTTTCGTGTTGACCCAGGTAAATTAATGCTTTTCAGGTGTTCAAAATGGCATTTCTTTGTCTCTCTGTGAAGTCTCCTCAATTGTTTCGCAGATGTCCTGCGATACATGAAGAGATAAACTATAATTAACATCTTTCTGTTTTCATTTTTCAGAGGATGCTTGCCATCCATCTCCATGCGGTTCCAATACCAAGTGCCACGTTGCCAACAACCAGGCCACATGCACATGCTTGCCTGGATATATAGTGAGTATAATACTTACCTAAATATTTCCAAAATATGCCTAGTTTCTTGCAAAGTTTAATTCGACCGAAAGGGATCTTAGGGTCACCATGATATGTTTTCCTATAAACACTTAGCAAAAACTTCTTAACGGTGGCTTTAATCTGAAGTTGTTAAACCATCGCTTTTGATTGGAGAAATAACGCGAAAATTTCTAAACCAAGGCATCCAGTGTACGCGCCCAAGATAATCTTTCGCAACTGTTGCTTGTTTGTCTTGATCTTTCCTAGGTCTTGATGATTACCTAACGTCGTTATTGAGAAGGAGATTTCTTCTTTTACTATACATATATGTGCGTCAAAATTTCGCTTTTTCATCTTTTCACCACCCATCAATGTGTTCACTCCCGATGTTAGTTGTAGATTGATGTTCTAATAATGTATCTCCTCATCCAGGGTAGTCCATTGACCGGATGCCGTCACGAGTGCGACTCAGACGGTGAGTGCGGCGCGCAACAGTCCTGCCGCGACTTCAAGTGCGTGAGCCCCAGCAGCGACTGCGGTGTCAACGCTGACTGCGAGACTGTGGCTGCTCATCGTGCAGAGGAAGTGTGACGTCGGCGTGGCACCTGTGCCAAGTGGTCGCGTTACGCACGCAGATTGTAAAAAAAATATTGCTGTCGTATCGTCTCTTGCTCTCGGAATGCTCGCCCTACGACGTAACAACCAAAAAATACAAAAATGCATTATTGCAAAAGAATGTTTTAAATGGAGGTGTTTCGTACCATTGATATAAGTAAGATTTGGGCTGAATTTCCAGTATCTAATCACGTGACTGATTTGATAAGGTCATAGTTGAAAAATATATGAACCTTCGTATTCACCATTTACTAAAATTGAAAGTCAAACTATCAAGACGAACAAATATGTACTTTATATATTTCAAGGACTATATACTATTTCAAGGACAATAAATATTGTATAATAAAACTTAAGTTGTTTTTCCTTTCATTATACTAAACTAGCCTTTCGCCTTGCAAGCCTTTCCAGTTGTTTTTAGATTTTCCAATCAAATGGTGTTCCCATTCTGAAGGCCGAGCAGAAAATGTTCATGATCACAAACATTTTTCTCAGGCGGGAATCGATCCGTTACCTCTTACCTCGGTGGTCTATACGACGACGTTTTAGAAGAACACGGTCATCATTTAAAGAGATTTAAAGGTGTAGAGGGTTAGATACTCCCAACTGCCTTTTTCTCACTTCAGATGTCGCCACTGTTGAGTGTTTTTTTTGTAAACAACAAATTGTTAAAGACATATTTCCACAATATGACTCGTTGCGCAGCCGTTGATTGAAAAAATACAATAATCTATTTAACCTAAAAGAGGAAAACTATCGGAAAAAGCCTTCGATGGAAAAATTGAAAATCTAGTAATCCGGGAGGTTAGGTGCTGCCCATTTTAATCTGAAGATTACCATGAAGCAAATTTTTACACAGGCGATGCAAGTATACACTGAAACCCTCTATATTTTCATTCACCAGATATATAGTCAATCCAGTACAAGTACAAGAACGATCAGATCGACTGCTGAAGAGAAGTTGCAAGAAAAATGATGTTCAGATCAAAGATGAGCAAAAGTTATTCCTGTCGTACGCCTTCAGTCTCTAAAAAATAGACCTTTACAACAATAACACAACATAACCCCCAAAATTATATTAATACCTGTTAATTATTTACCATTCAATTAAAACTGTTTCTTACCAATGGTATTGGCTTATCGTTTTCTGGACTCATCTTGTAATTGGAATAACACTCAGTCGAATACATTTTTATCGTTTTCTCTGAATAAAAGTTTGACACCAAACATAAACAAACAAATAATATGGCGGGTGTTAGGAACACTCAACAACCTACCACGAGCTTTCAGTTTTTAACCCCATTCCAAATGTTTATCGATAACTTCATCGACATTTGGAAGCACTATGAGAACTGACTGATACCAATCACGAAAAACAATAATAGTAAAATAACTCAGGTACGAGAATAATTTTTGGATTATAAATTATATTTTAGTTTTGTTTTGTACACAATGTAAAGCAAAATTCATTTAATTAGGTATCTGGAAAAGTAAAGTGCGAATAATTCCAAATATACAATTTCGGATTTTTTGGGTTGGAATGGGTACCTAACATTGCATCAGTTTATTTTTTTGTAAAAAAAAAGCTATTATTTCCTAGCCGCAGTTGCGGTTTTACACATTTGCCACCAGTAGGCTATTCAAATTGCCACATTTCAATGGAGCTTTGCGCCACCTACAAAACTACGAGACCATTGAAGCTGTACCTATATTTTGTTGGGGACTTATTACAGGTTTTATATAGCATAATCATAATCAGTAGGAGTTGCGAGAGTAGTAGAAAATGATAACAAAAACAATGAAAAATTCGCTTCGATTTCATACTATTTTCTGAATTCTTAATTAAGCTGTTTTTTCGGCTCGCAACTTGTACAAAACCTTATTTTAAGCCAATAATTTTAATAAAAAACGGAGATATTGTAACATTTATTCGTTATCTTGTTCAACATGCGGTTGATGGTGGGGCAGAATCTGGCATTGTCATTTGCCGCCCTATCGAGACGTCTACAATTCGATACCCTAGTTCATTTTTTCCGTAATTAATATGATTGTGAACTAGGGCATCGATGTGTCAGTTCCTTCTTAGACTAGATTATTATTACAACCCAAAGGTATATTTCTGAGCTGAGTTTGATGTACAAAACTTTATTTCTTCAAACCAATAATTTTAATAAAAAACGGAGATATTTGCACGTTTGTTCGTTATCTTGTTAATCTTACGATAGATAGTGTGGCAGAATCTGGCATTGTCATTTGCCGCCCCTACCGAGACATCTACAATTCGATACCCTAGTTCACAATCAAATTAATTAATTTTTTTTATCAATGAAACTGTAACTTTATGATTTGTGCACTATATTCTACTTTAATTTATTTATTGTAATTTAAAATGAATTATGGTAATAAGAAATTAAAACTAAACTATTGAAAAAAAATGTGCACTATTGGTCGTAATTTTTTCCGTAAAACATTCGATAAATGCAATTTTTTTTAATGAGCTTGTAGAAAAAAATTGGCCCTGTAATTTCCGTACTCATGACGTAATTTCTGTAAGACTTCAAAAAGGTGGACACAAATTTGCCGCCCCTAAAATTTGCCTCCAGCCTATACTTGTCTTAGCCTGCTGGTAAATCCGGCACTGCCCAGCCGATTGGACTATCTGCAAAGTTTGAATTTGCCGCCCCCTGAAATTGCCGCCCGGGGCATGGGCCCCGGCTTGACGTTTACAAAAAGTCGACGCGGCTCGGGCCCAACACTATTATCCTGGATGGCGCCGCGCTCGCTGCAGGCTGATAACGACAAATGTCGGGTTCTCTTGAAAATGGCGGGAAACGACGGTTGCGAAATTATTTGATAATTTTCCTTTTAATGTCATTTTGTGTTTAATATCACGTTAAATTAATCAGAAAATGTTCGCGAATGACAGTATGGTGAAGTTATTGGATTATTTATGCAAGATCTGAAGTTTTAAGCTTTTATCAAGAGTTCCCGCTGCAAGCTTGGGAGTGAACGTGATTGTCGAGCTGCTTCGTCCAGAGTGATGACGCTACGGCGTCTCCTCTGGATGAAGACGCGGTTACCCAGTGTGAAGACGCTACTGCGACTCCGCTGGAGAAAGATAGAGGACTATTATAGATTGAATTTTCTGTAACATGACATTGGCAAATGACGAACTGTCGAGTCCATTAATAAAATAAGCGACAAATATCAAAGTCCCTAAGCAAAGGCCATTATTTTTAATTCAATATTTTGCGGATTCCTTGTTAAGCGCGCGAAACGCTATTAGCTACTTTTTTGTGAAAATTCTAATTAAACAGTTTCCGTGGTATTTAGTGAATAATGATCACGTTAAGTTAATCAGTAGATGTCCGCGAACGTTTCTATTAGTTGGAGTGCTCGAAAGAAGTCGTGTTTGTGAAGTTTTGTGCTCTTAGCAAGGTTCCCTTGCATAACTCGATTATTACGTGGATAGTAGAGTTATTTCGTTTAGGGGTTTGGGAGGGTTGTGCGTAGGTTTCGGTTAGGTTATCTTCGTATATGAGTATGTATTTATAAGAATTCAGACATTCTAATAACATCAGACCAGGCTGTATGCCCTATGTAGTTGGCTTTGCCTTTCCCTCTGGGAAGAGTTTTACAAAAAAAAAAAAATATTTTGCCACTAACTTAATTTGAGTTTGTGAAAAAAGTAAAGTACGTTTTTAACTCTTACGTTTAATCATTATTCTTCTAAGTCAAGTTTTCTGAAAGTGGGGTTCGCGAACCCCTAGTAACCCAGTAGGTATAAATCGACATTAAAATCGCAAAGCATGATGGAGCCTTAAATTATTGATAATTTAATTGACTTTGAAAGAATATTGAATACTGTTTGTCGCAAATGCATAGTTTATGATTTTTAGAGCAAAAAGTGAAAAAAGTCCCAAAATGACATTGCTACATTTCAATGGAGCTTTGCCTCACCCTACGTGACCATTTAATGGTAATAAAAAATAATTAAATATCTATAAATGCATGGTATCTAATAATAAGTAAAAATGATAATAACATAATAATAATCTTAATGTAAAACGAAATCTATAAATACTCTATATTTAACAACGAAATCTATAATGTATGTAATTGGCATGAATAAAGGCTATTTTTATTTTATATTATGAATACTGTTTGTCGGAAATGCATGTGATTATGATTATTAGAGCAAAAAGTGAAAAAAGTCTCAAAATTTCGCAGTTTATCGCGTGGTGCGCAGCGAGCACAAGTTTCTCGAAGTTGCAAATTTGGATTTATATCACCCTCTGATCCCCACAACATTTGAAATTAGACTGCACCACCTTCAGCACCAATGTCGCTCGTCACTTCCTGAGCAACAGAGTTGTTCAGGCCTGGAACTCACTTCCAGACGACGTTGTCTGCCGTCTCAGTTAACGCATTCAAAAACAAATTGGACAGTTATTTTAAAACCATTAACAAGAATAATACCACTAAGTGATAGACTTTACAAACACTGTGAAGTGGACATCTAAGCGATGAGCTGCCTGTCCATGATTAAATAATAAAATAAAATATCAAAAATGCAGAACTACATCATGCTTTGCGATTTTAGCCTTTTTTTGTGTCGATTTCTACTAGGCCCTAGAGTTCGCCATTCGACGGTAGGGGGTTCCCTATACGGTAGGGGGTACAGTAAGGCGATGCGGTACAGTCGAAGACAGAGATAAGTATACAGGCGGTCTCAATAAGGTTGCCATTTTCTCAAAAACTACTGGGCCGAATTTAATAATTATTTTACAGTTACATAGTTTTAACTTTTATCTATCAAACAGTGAAAGAATTTTTGCAATAGGTCAAGTAGTTTTTGAGAAAATCTCAACCTTAAAAACTCTCCTGTACACCTTTCTCTGTCTTCCACCGTACCTGGGCGTCGTCCTGGACGGGCGGTGGAGGTTCGACGAGCATTTCCGGCGACTGTCACCAAAGCTGGTGGCCTTCGCCGGAATGCTCGGGACGTTACTCCCCAACATCGGGGGCCCGAGTGGAGCGTGCCGCCGCTTATATGATCGTGTAGTTCGCTCTATGGCACTCTACGGAGCGCCAATATGGGCGGACTGCCTGAGCGCCCGAACAGTGGTCCTGCTGCGACGTCCGCAGCGGGACATTGCGCTCAGAGCGGCTCGAGCGTACCGCACCGTCTCCCGAGATGCGGCGTGCGTGTTGGCCGGTAGCCCGCCGTGGGACCTAGAAGCCGGGGTTCTGCAGGCGGTCTACCGGCGCTGCGCGGAGGCGCGAGAGGAGGGCTCTCCCCCACTCCCGGAGGAGGTCAAACGCTGGCGCGAGTTGGCTCGCGATGACCTTTTCCGCGACTGGGCAGAGCGAATGGTCGACCCGGTGGTAAGCCGGGAACTTTTGGAGGCCGTTCGACCTGTGCTTCGCCCATGGGTCGAACGAAAGTTCGGGTCTATGACCTACCACCTCGCGCAGGTCCTGACGGGGCACGGTTGCTTCGGGAGGTACCTGTGCGAGGTGCTGGGTCGAGAGCCGGCCCCCCGGTGTCACCACTGCGGTGCCGACGTGGACACGGCGCATCACACCCGCGCCGTGTGCCCCGCATGGGCCGAGCCGCGGCGAGCCATTGCGGCCGCCACTGGAGACGACCTCTCGCTGCCCGCCATCGTGCGAGCTATGGGCAGCGAGGAGGGATGGAAGATGGTGGCGGACTTCTGCGCCACCATAATGACGGCGAAAGAGTCGGCGGAGCGGGAGCGCGAGAATGATCCCCTCTCGCTCCCGATCCGCCGACGGCGAGCAGGCCGCAGGCGACGGGCGTATATCCGCCGCCTGCCGCCCTAACGGGGACTTGCGAGCGTCGGGTCGGGGGGTCCGGCGCTCGCTTAGAGGTCCCGAGCTGTAAGGCGTCTCGTCCTGTGTTCCGAGACGCCTTAAGCGGAGGTTTAGGGGTATAAACCCGAAGACGGGCCCACGCGGGCGGCCGCCGACGAGGTTGTGGTATCTGGCGTTGCGTTCCCACAACTTCGTCCAAACGCGGTGAGTTGAACACCTTGGGGTTTTAGTGGGTATAGGACCATATTTTGTGGGACTCCCGTCATGTACGTACACATGACGGGAGTCCCACATACCCACCGCGCGCCCCTCCTTATTGGCGCGGTGGGATGCGTAAAAGCATTTCCCCAAGTAAAAAAAAAGGGGGGTTCCCGACAATATTTACGTAATGGCGGCTTTATGACTGGTCCAAAATTACACCTAAAATTGGTGCGATTTGCGACAAGGAACACTCATTACATTAATTTAATGCTAAAAATAAAATTATATTTTTTGGCATTGTATTCATTACGTTTTATTGAAATAAAAACCCCACTTTCAGCATTAATTAATGAGCTGTTAATTTTTCAAATTAACAGCTCATTTTATTAAGTAATACTTGTTTTCTTTGATCCCCAAAGCTCGCCAACCCATAAGTTTAACCATAAGTTTGAGATACCCTGATCTAAGCTTACTGACTTGTTGTTGCTGTGGATTGGCTGTGGAACTATTGGGACGTAATTCGGGTGTCTTTATTTGATTCGTAGTTCTGCGAAACTAATGGGACAAAAAAGCCCACTAAGTTCCATCATAGAACTGCCCAATGTGATTGAACGTTATAGTTTGTACTACTTCACCAAGCTAAGTTTGCACCTCGCTGGAATGCGCGTAATCGACGCGAGGTGCAAATTTAGCTTGGTGGAGTTGTACCTATCTATCGGTCGTTGTGCGCAGAAACCAGCAGGTGGTTACCAATTACTCATTAAAGAAATATGTGCTGTCTTATCTCAATTTGGAGCGAACGAAAAAAAAATCGTAACCAAATAAGGTCGTCAGCTACGTATTCAGCTTGGCGACAATGTCGATCGATACAAATATAATGTAGACTTTTGTGTAGGTAAGGACACCGACAGACTTTGTCGCAAGATGATCATTTATTCCTTTAGAGAAGAAAACTGGAACAATTATAAACATGTTTTATCAAAGTGTAAAAACCAGTAAAGTTGATGTCCTCAATAAAATACTTAGATCTCGAATTAATTATTTACAAGAATATTATTTAACCAGTTATCAACATTAAAAGTGACCAAAAATCTCAGCAGCTCTTATAAAATAATAACAATAATTATAAACATGTTTCATCAAAGTGTAAAAACCAGTAAAGTTGATGTCCTCGATAAAATACTTAGATCTCGAATTAATTATTTACAAGAATATTATTTAACCAGTTATCGACATTAAAAGTGACCAAAAATCTCAGCAGCTCTTATAAAATAATAACAATCACCTACATTTTTAATAACTATTTTTAATATTTACATAATAAAGCTACTTCCCCGCAGCCATGATGACGGCTGGCCGACAAATTCTAGTTTTTGGGCGACAAACATCGACTAAATGATTTACTAAATGCCTGTGTAGTCAGAATTTGATTCCATATAAAAGTGGTGGCTGTGCCAAGATAATTTTAAGCCCCACAACAATTGGGCTTGCAAAATATATGTATCGATCTAAAAGTTATGTCTCACGCATTGATCTCCTATAAACAACTAGATACACAGGCTGCCTTCTAAAAATGTCCGAGTGCAAAAAAGGTCAAAAGGGATGAATCATTTGCTTTATTGGACATTATTTCGACGTTAACAATAGACCCTTTTGGACGTTTTTTTAAATTGTTTTAGACCTTTGTGTATCTAGTTGTTTATAGGATCAATGGTCTCACGTAACCAAATGTGGGATGAGCTATGAATGATTCAACTGACCAAATAGTCTTGAAACCTGAAAAAATAAATAAAATAGTTCCGATTTTCAAAACAGAATGCTAATATCGGCATTTTACTAGACTCTGTTTTCGGCTCGAATCGTCTTCGTATGTAATCAGGTAGGTATATTTATTGTTTAACATGAAGTTGTTTTGCCATTTGTGGAAACCATTGTTTGTTTCGATAACTTCATCAAAAATATTATGAACGCTAATTAATATCATCATCGGCTATTCTTCATTCTAGGAACTAAAAGTAAATCAAAATTATCTGCGAAAATCCGGTTGTAGATATAATTAGACTTCTACTTCTTTAGAATCTCATCGTCATGTTCACGCCGTGTGATAAGTACCTACGCACGTAGCTACTTAGCAGTTAAGTACATAATAATTTTATTTTTTAAATAGTACACACACCTTACTTATTTCGATTTAATTTGAACAATTTTAACGCCATTCCAATGGTTCATTATAGGATCGACATCTGAATCCGTTAGTACGTAGGTAGATACACTCGATAGCACACCAGCTATGCTAACATTATAGTAACGATTTCAACTCTTATGATGCAGACAATAAGAACGGTATCTGTGAAGTTCAAAGTTGATGTGCTATCGACTAGGCTTGAGTTACCTTCTTGCTGTGATTCTATTATTGAAGATTAGCCATCAGTTCAAAGATAATACCTATGTATGCATCAGCTCTGCATATCCTCTTTATATTCGTATTTAGCTTAATATTCGGGGAAATATATGACAAATCCGGTTGAACTTGCGTTAAATAGGAAAATGACGTCATTTATTTGCACGTCTTGCGCGTGCGTGTCTGCCCTAATAAGGTGGGAAAGTAAAATCCCTTTGGTATCAGTTAGATCTTTTCTTTTCTCGTATGGTTTAGTGACCAAACCTATTTGTCGGAGTTATTCAGGCCGCCCGTATGCCTCTGACGTGGCCTAACGACTGCCGTCAAGCGATAGCAACCGTCCCGAACTGCTTAACGTGCTTTCCGAGGCACGGAGGGGCTCAGATGAAAGTGTCACTAGCGGTCACCCATCCAGGTACTGACCTCCACCAACGTTGCTTAATTTGTACGATCGTTTTCAACGTGTACTCGCAACTGGACTGCGAGCCCCTACTCTGTGTTAGATAAATACATATAACTTGAGAATAGTCCTTGGGTACTTAGTTAACAGGAGTTTATTTACTGAGAGATATGTTCGGTTTTCAAATGATGCCGAACATATCTCTCAGGATATGTTCGGTATCATTAAAGTGAAAAAATATGGGTATTATTTAAGCTATCGCCAATTTAATTAGTTTTGTGTTTCTTAAATAATAGGGTTTGCCCGCAAAATAGTAGATTTGTCACCAAAATGTAGTCATAAAACAATATAAAATCAATTCTACAATAAATCACCTAAAATTATGGAGATATAGGGTCTAGTACCAAATAAAGTAAGTGTATGCATAGGTGTGCTGTTTGTCTGTCAAATAAACGATTATTCTATTCTATTCTATAAATGTTTGTGTATGTATTATAATAGGTTTGTCCTAATAAGTATTTAAGCAAACTAATTGAAAGAGATCACCAATAAATCATATATTATGTCACTGGAAAATTTCATTTGGTGTCAGATCTACCATTCTGAGCACAAAGCTATTATTATAAGAACGAAGTTTATATTCATCTAATACACTACAATTTTATTGGTAATCCATCTCTTATTTTACACATATCTTAACATTAATTTGATAATTCATACCTGGGAACACTTTTTGTTTATCTGAGAACTGAGAACGAAAATATTTCGTGGCGATAGACAAATATAAATTTTGGTGACGAAAAATATAGTCCCCAAAAAATAACATCCCATATTTAGGGAGCCAAGTTAAATACTGACATGATGTTCAGTTGTTTACTCGAAACACCTTTGCAAACGGTCAATTACTTTATTGCACCACAAATACAGTAAGTATGTAATTAAAATAATTAATGAGAAGCATGTACAACATTGTACAATGTTGGCGGTTTTATCGTTAAAAACAATTTCCTTCAGTAAGATTTACGTTTGACCTTAACGAAGGAAGATCATCGTCGAACCACGCGGACCTAAGTAGTTTCTGTTAACGGGCCTTGAGGACCCCAAAGCTGTGCCTATGTTTTAGGAAGCAGGTTGTTCGATTTCGCGCAGGATTTCTGCAAATTCGAACCACAACATAAGTATCATAAGCGTAGGCGCCTTATACAGTATAAGGACGGTGGACTTGCGCAAACGCATGTTTTCCTCGTCGTACACAGACAGACGAACAGACGTAAGTGGAGTGTTTAATTAAATTTAAATTCGGAAAGTGTTGCGATGGAACAGTGAGGTGAACTATGTTAGATTTAGGTTGGGAATTATCTTGTAGTTAGAGGATTTTAATATTTTATAAATTATATTTACTGCCTCGTTTTATTAGTTAGTAAAAACTGAAGTGAGTAATTATGCAAAACGACTAGTATTTAAAAGTGTAATAAAAAAGTTCAGAAAACTTCGCTACCGTTTTAGCAGGAAACTGTAACTTTTTGTTTGTGGTTTCAGTTTTAGAGATAAATTCTAATGTAGGTAGTAAAGAAAACATCCCGAGGAAAGTTTCAAAGGTTTTGATTTGGTTGGGAATGGGTAATCTAGCCAGTCCACGTTCTGTTATTCATCGTCTAACTTCATAGCTATCATTTCTTGAAGTGTTTGGTCTTAAATGCAGTACAATTTTACTCTAGCTGTGACATCACACCGTAGAGTTTACCTTGGCTTCGGACGAGGTTACGCATACCTCATGCATGAATGGTGATGAATTCGCATCACAAATAACTAACTAACGGATTTAATTAGACTGACATGATGTCAAATCAGTGAACGTATTGAACGAACAGTCAACTCTATTTTTTAGCCATATAGGTACCTAGTTTAACCTCGTTTCCCGCCGTATTTTTGTCACTTTCATGCCTCGTTAAAAACGTTAAGTTAAAAAAGGTTGAATAAATTTAAATCACTTTTACTAAACGCCTGTGTTTCGTTCGAATCAACAAATATTCGGGAATATAATACGCATATATTAATTACTGTCTCGCTACCATGGGGTCACAATCACAGACTTATAGTTTCTATGAAATCGGGAAATACTTTGTTTTTGAAAATAAGATTGGTATAGTTGTGTGACGTGTCTGAAAATCCAAGCTGGCAACTCTATTGCCAAGGTCATCAAGTGTTTGAACATCTGCGACATATTTGTTAACCTATTCAACTGTCTACATTGCAGATGGGTGAGAAATTGCTGTGCCTAGCACCCGTGGTGCTACTCGCCTTGTTACAAGTTGGCGTTGATGGTAAGTACACAACTCGAATATTCGTCATCAACCAATTCATTAATACCGTTTTCTTGCATATCAGCGCTAAACTTAAATCTAAATGGAGACTTTTTTCGTTACGACCGGGATTCGAATCAGGAACCTCGTCATTCCGTGGTACGCTCTATTCACTACAATAGTTATTTTAATGGTTATATCAGCTATAGTTATTAGTTTCATCATCTGCTCGTATCACTCCACTGCTAGGACGTACTCCAGTCCTTGCCAGCCACCTTGTTCAGTTCATTTCTCCTTCTGGTCCGGGACGTCCTACACCCACACTACATTTAGCTGACGTATTTAGGACCTAAAACTTTGATAATCGTTTGTGATATTTCAGAACGTGATTGATTCTGATTTCTCTTGAAATGGGTCGCGATAACCGAATTGTGAAACTATGCATATGTTTAATTATGATTTCTGTTTCTTCATCTTCAGTAAACAATGTAAAGTTTATGTTAATGGTCGGAAAAAGTACTTAGCTAGGGGTGTGGTAGTTTTGGTTTACTATGGCAAGGCTAGCTCAATGAAGCTGCTATTGTAATGATGTCATCTACCCAGTTACCTATTGCACCCATTTATCAGCATAGCAAACAAAGCAATCGATTGCCAAGGTTACGTAAACGTTATTAATCGCTGATGCCGACCATATAGGGTGGTCAGATTTTGTAGGCGTGGTATGGCAGGTTTCTACATAAATCATAATAAATTATGTCATTCATAGTTTTATTAATATTTAGAGAACAAGACATGCTTCCTAGCATTGTTCTTTGTCGTATGAAAGTTTGAAATAGGATTCGGTGATTTAATTAAGTATAGGAATAATTCGAGTAACATGAAATGAAATCTTACATCAAACGAAAACTATAAATATCAGCCTTTGAAGGTCTGAATGTCCACGCGGAATCCACTCCCACTCGCATTATAACAATTACGTATTATAATAGCTCGTAGGCTTCCTTCTGACGGATGGGTCCCACAAGGACATAAGTACGGGTGTGGGTGGAGTCTTGTTTACTTCACTTTTATAGACTGTTGCCAAGGTTTTTTATAGGCTTAGGATGCTACGTAAATCATGTAAATGCTAATGAGATGATTATGTATTTAGATTAGGTTTTATATGGACTTGATTGGTTTATTGTTTGGTTTTCAATCGGTAGGCTTTTGTTTTAGTTTGGACCATTAACTCTATCCATATACGACTAAGAAAAGTATAGTTTTTGGAGAGTTAGTAAACTCAAATAATTCATGTTGTACCTCATTTTCTCAAAAACTACTTACTTGACCATTTACAGTTTATTATTGTCTGCATTATAATTTATAACATATCTCTAACTAGTGAATGGATTTTTATAATAGGTCAAGTACTAAGTAGGTAGTTCTTCACAAGGTTCACAATTATAAAATGTTCTGTAGGCATGCAATTCTAGAGTCTAAATTCATTTCCAATTTACTTAATCTAATTTACTTTTAAACTCCAACAGCTCAACTTTACCGCAACTACTACCCCAAAAGCTACTACGGCCTAAACCTCTACAAGAATGGGCGGTCGATCTCCGACAACCAGGTGACCTGCGGCTCCCACACTTGCGGCGTTGGTGCCCACTGCATCCAGGGCAGCGTGCGGCCCGTATGCGCGTGCCTGGCCGGGCATTCTGGCGACCCCCTGTCTCAGTGCATCAGGATTGAGTGCGTTGGTAAGTCCTGACAAAAAATCAATTTCTGAAGGTTACATGATATCAAAGTTTTCATTTGCTTGTGAGTGAATTCGCCATGAGTGATACCCTTTTATCCGATGGAGCAGAAGAGGTGAAAGAATTTAAAGCTTCTTCACTTCTTCCATTCATAGTCTCTTCTGCTTGTACGTCAGTTTTACTTCTCTAGACGTTACTTCTCTCTCCTTTGGACTTGTTTTACTTACTTTTAACGTACACCAATTTGTACACAGACAACAGCGAGTGCCGCAGCCATCAGACTTGCGTTAACCAACATTGCGTCAACCCTTGCGAAGGAACTTGTGGCATCAACGCCAATTGTGATGTAAGTTGATGATATACTATTATTTAAAATCAATCTACGTTCTTATCAACTCACGATCTTATTATATTTAGTTTCTATGTCTAAGTAAGCTAACACAATACTACAACATTTTCGTCTTCTCAATAGGTGGTTGAGAAGTATTTAAAATTAAATCATTTTCCTCAATTTTATTTTTTTCCTACTCTACGTGGCTAAACCGGAACTGAACTACCCTCATCATCAGTCAGTCGACTGCTGGACGTAGGTCTCTCCTAAAGCACGCCTCTCAATCCGATTCTCGGCCCTCTGCATCCAGTCTCTGCCAGCCAACTTGCGAAGGTCATCCCTCTATCTGATCCCTCGACGTTTACCCGTTCATGGCCTCCACCATCCTCGTGAACCTATTACATATGACTCTTGTGTTGTTACAGGTCCGTAACCACATCCCTGTCTGCACATGCCCAGCTGGTTACACGGGCAATCCTTTCTCGTCCTGCAGAGTTGCTGACCCAGGTTTTGTTTTTTCCATTATTTCTTTACGAATTCTTCAAAGTGCCTTTCGTTAACGCTATGATGTCGTACTTGGCTAAGGAGCCTGATCCTAAAACTATATTTGAAATTCCTGTTTCGCAGATTTCCTTCGAACATGAAGAGATAATCTATAATTAACATCTTTCTGTTTTTATTTTTCAGAGGAGGCTTGCCATCCATCTCCATGCGGTTCCAATACCAAGTGCCACGTTGCCAACAACCAGGCAATATGCACATGCTTGCCTGGATACAGAGTAAGAAAATGTTTCCAAAAGTTTAATTCGACCGTAAGCGATCTGAGGGTGTTCATCATGCTTGGTGGTTTTCCTAAAATAACGCTCTTAACAAAAACTTCTTAAACAGTGGCTTAATCTGAAGTTGTAAAACACCTCTTTTGAATGGAGAAATACCGCGAAAATTCCTAAACCATTTCATCCCAGTGCACGCGCCCAAGAGAGCCTTTCATATTCTTTGTTGAGCTTTTAAGCAACTGTTGCTTGTTTGTCTTGATCTCTCCTTTAAGGTCTTGATGATTAACGTTGTCATTGAGAAGGAGATTCGTTCTTTTACCATCTTTGCATGTCAAAACTTCGCTTTTTCATCTCTTCACCACCCATCGAAGTGTTCCCGATGTTAGTTGTAGATTGATGTTCTAATAATGTATCTCCTCATCCAGGGTAGTCCATTGACCGGTTGCCGTCACGAGTGCGACTCAGACGGTGAGTGCGGCGCGCAGCAGTCCTGCCGCGACTTCAAGTGCGCGAGCCCCTGCAGCGACTGCGGTGTCAGCGCTGACTGCGAGACTGTGGCTGCTCATCGCGCTATCTGCAAGTGCCCTAGAGTGAGTCAAAGACTTCACAATGAGGTCTGATTATGCGGCATCAAAAATCATTTTGCCGTGACACATCGCACAAAAATGCTCAAAAGTTAGTTACGTTATGTCTTATCCGCCTGTTTAGAAAATTTGGTCTAAAGGTCCTAAAGTTGTTTGAAACTTGAATTTTGCGCCATTGGACACAATCGCAATTCTTCCAATTTGCATAATTGTCATGCCAAACCTAATTAGTGACCTAGCCTAGCTTATGCCCCTAACAGGAACAGTAGGGGATCATTTTGAGGACTATATATAGTTTGAACGATAAGTAGATAAATTGTTCAAAATTGAATTTGTCTGTTACTTTATAGTTTTGTATTTAAACTATTTAGACCTATTCATAAATTGCATTGTAATCGGAAGGTTGAGTAATCAGCTGCGGTTGCTGTCAATCGTCATGCTCTATCAGAGACCTATAGATGACCACAATAGATCTGGCCAATACCCCACAACAAGAAAAATATAATCCATTACGTCACAAATTATTTCATTATCACAGGGCTACCACGGCGATCCCTACAGGATCTGCAGTCCGGAATGTTCGTCCGATGGCGAATGCCCCAGCTACAAGCCCGCCTGTGTCTACAACGCTTGTATCAACCCTTGCATCAACACGTGCGGTGTCAACGCCGACTGCAACCTCCGAGGCCTGACCCCAGTGTGCTCGTGCCCGAGGAACATGACCGGAGATCCGTTCACTTACTGCAGACCTTTTGAAGCTCGTGAGTCACATATAATATAGCACCGGAAATGCCAAGGTTTTTTTGGGTTTCTTGAAGTGATAATAAGGTTTAATTTTAGTTAATGGAAGTTCCATCCAATAATTAAAATTCGGGTCAAGTGCCATGATAAATCACAAAAAAACACCATACATTTTTGGTGATTTAACTCGGTTTAGGGCACGCGCGTTAATCCGGGTTTTCTTTTTGATGCATGCGAAGAATATGATTTCACAATTTTTTTACCGACTATGGATCATTTGTCCTAAAATGTTCTACCTTTTTCATATCACGAACAGGTCATGCGACTGGGCAAATGACAAAACTACAGTCGTTAAATCAGGAAAGAGTATCATTCTATATTCATACCTACCTTATACCCTGGAACTCTGGAATTTACAAACAGTTGTAAAATATGACGATTAGTGACCTGACACGGTGGATTAAAATAGTGCCAATACGGTGTACCTCAGGGCTCAGTGTTAGGTCCGCAATTTTTCCCATTTACAAAAATTTACAATATTACAGGTGACCTTTGTGAGCCGAACCCTTGTGGCAGTAACGCTAAGTGCACACCTGGCCACGACCGTACTGGAGCCGAACGACCTGTCTGCACCTGCCCTAGCGGATACATCGGTAACGCTCTAGTAGCTTGCGAGAGGGTAAGTTCCATAATATTTCTATTGAATAGTAGCAATTATTTACTTCAATAAAATTATAAAGTTCAAGTTCAAAGTTATTTATTGGTATTGCAGGTATATAAATACAGATGTTCACAGATAATTATGTTCGCTGCAACTGCCTTTCGGCGTACAATATTAATGTTCCGAATATATTTTAACCACTCATTACAATAAAGAACTTTGAACTTGAACTTAAAGTACTTCAATCAAGATTTTAGTGAAAAACCACCTTTAAGGCTCATTTCACTTGTGGCAATTTGAGAGTGTACCGTGGCACGCTAATTTTAATCGTCACTAATTGAGGTGTTTTCTGCTCACTCGTGTACAATGTCGGTTTGGAAGCCACAATAGAATCATACTATCAAATTATTTCCGGATTTCCCTTTATATTTTCAAGTGTGTTTAATGTTTATTTACATTTCCTTAGGGCGAGTGCGAGCTGGACTCTCAATGCGGTGATCATCTGGCGTGCGTCGGCTACCAGTGCGTGGACCCATGCCTCGGCAACACGCAGTGCGGCTCCGGCGCCGTCTGTATGGGCAGGCGACACATCGCTGTGTGCACGTGCCCTAATGGTAATTGCTTCATCGAATATTTATGAATACGAGGAGCTGACTATTTAGGCTATTTGCATAATATTCGATTTCATTTTATTACGATAAGCGTAGAGTCTTATACCAGTCTTCCAACTGATTCACTGACAAGGACGACTTTTAATTTGTCTCAATATTTTAAATTATTATCCGCTTTTGTTTGATTTTTTTCTGTAGGTACATAATTGATTAGATGCGACGACGACCGTGTTCAACTTTATCTTAGGGGGCCTTGAGGTACCTTCCATTATATGCCCCGGGCCTGCATTATATGAAATTTTTCACTAATTAGAATTGCTTACCTCGCTATGAGCGACCCCAACTGATGATATCTCTAAACAAAACGATGTTTTCAATTTCAGGTCGCAACGGAGACGCTCTGGTGAACTGCTACGAGTCAGCTTCAGTTGCTGCCACAGCCCGCTACTACAGATACAAGAGGAATCACGAAGGCACCGCTGAGAAAGAAACTGTCAAGGAGACAGCAGCCACCGAGGACGCTGCAGCTTCTAACGACACACCACCCAAAGACGCACCCGTTCCTGTGGTAACCGCAACCGAAACGCAGAAAAGCGAAGAAAAAGCACCAACTTCTGAAACAACAGAGAAGAAAGAATAAGTTATAATGTAACTGTAAAGCTCTCTCTTGATTTTATGAATAAAAAAATATTTTTATATTTTCGTAAAGTGTAATGTTCAATTTTGTAGACAGAAATGGTGAAATTGGACTGAATTTTTTTAATTATTGAAAGTTCAGGCCGACTTATTTAAATTGAACAAAATACGAGCGATTGGTAGGTACTCATGTACCAAAAATAAAATGTTACTTATTAATTATTACGAAACGAGTGTAAAACGTCTGTGTACGACAAATTGTCGAAGAATTTTCGCATTTCGCAGAAAAATTATCGCAATAATGCGACTAGCCATGCGTAAATTAAGTAAATATGTATTATTAGGTAAGTATCTACCTATAAATAATGTTTAGGTAGTACTTACCTACTTATATATTTTTTAAATAATACTTAAATAATTTTATCGCATTTGCGTACTTAGGTACGTATTTCTATAAATTAGTTGCTAACTCTACAAACAAATCTAAAAACTGCCATATATTTTGTTCCGTCATTAGGTAACTATCTATATGTGTTAACTAATAAAAACAATTTTAAAAACGTCTGTTTTATTATTATATACCTAGGTACATTTACTTGGTCCTTTCATTTTGAAAAAGTTATCGAAACATATTATATTGAATAAGTACTTAGTATGTAGGTACCTAGAGTAGGTACTTACCTACCTACTCAAGTAGGTATTTACTACCTAGGTAGCTATCTTGTCTTGAATGTACTTAAGTATCTAATAAATACTAGCGCACGTCATGCACTGATCGTATCAGAGAGTACGAACATCGTGTTAAGGGCTTAACCCCGTGTTAATAAAACTGCCGTACATTTTTGTGATTGAGTAGGTATAGCTAGGTATCTAGCGACGTTGTTCGATGGAGTGATTACAGCGCGAGTGAGCGGTGCGGTGCAGCACGGGGCGCGGCGCGGCGCGTTTGTGTCGTGTAATGTAAGTATAATTCATAATTCATTTATTCATTGCACAAACTATGAGTTGGTAGTTTAACAAGATGTAAGTTGTTTAAATAGAATCATACATAGTTCAGACCTTGTCGGTATAGCAATTTTACATATATATCCTACCATTATATCCTACCCTACTTTCTTCCTAATAATATTATAAACGCCAAAGTGTGTGTGTGTGTGTGTGTGTGTATGTGTGTATGTATGTATGTATGTATGTATGTATGTATGTATGTATGTATGTATGTATGTACGTACGTACGGACGGACGGACGGACGGACGGACGGACGGACGGACGGACGGACGGACGGACGGACGGACGGACGGACGGACGGACGGACGGACGGACGGACGGACGGATGGATGGATGGATGGATGCTTGTTGCTCTTTTTTACGCAAAAACTACTGAATGGATTTTAATGAAACTTTACAATAATATAGCTATACATAGCTATAATTTCACAGACGAAGTCGCGGGCAGCAGCTATTTATTTATTTTATTAATGGACTCGACAGTTCGTCATTTGCCAATGTCATGTTACAGAAAATTCAATGTATAATAGTCTTCTATCTTCGTCGGCTTCCTCCAGGGGAGTCGCCGTAGCGTCGTCACCCTGGGTAGCCGCGTCTTCTTGTCTTCATCCACAGGAGACGCCGTAGCGTCAATCACTGTGGACGAAGCAGCTCGACATTCACGTTCACTCCCGAGCTCGTAGTGGGAATCTTGACCATGGCGCCAAACTTCAGATCCTGCTTGAATTCTCCAATAACTTCACCATACTGTCATTCGCGTACATTTTCTGATTAATTTAACGTGATATTAAGCACAAAACACCTACTGTAGACATTAAATTGAAAATTATTAAATAATTTCGCAACCGTCGTTTCCCGCCTTTTTCAAAAAGCCATCGGGCAGCAGCTAGTATGGCCAGAAAATTTATTTTATTAATGGACTCGACAGTCCGTCATTTGCCAATGTCATGTTACAGAAAATTCATTGTATACTAGTCTTCTATCTTCCTCCAGGGGAGTCGCCGTAGCGTCATCACCCTGGGTAGCCGCGTCTTCTTGTCTTCATCCACAGGAGACACCGTAGCGTCAATCACTGTGGACGAAGCAGCTCGACAGTCACGTTCACTTCCGAGCTCGTAGTGGGAATCTTGACCATGGCGCCAAACTTCAGATCCTGCTTGAATTCTTCAATAACTTCACCATACTGTCATTCGCGAACATTTTCTGATTAATTTAACGTGATACCAAACACAAAACACCCATTGCAGACATTAAACTGAAAATTATTAAATAATTTCTGGGGTCTGCCGGTAGAAGCTTCCTCATTAAACTAGAACGAGCCCAACGGGCGGTCCTAAAAGTGGCATATCGAAAACCCTTTCGCTATTCTACCGACTCCTTGTATGGTGATTGTAAAGTGCTTAGAGTGAGACAGCTCTTTATTAAGACGACTATCCTTCGTTTCCACAAAACAGCCATATACACCGTCACTATTCCGATGAGATCTGCCCGGTATAACAGCTGGAATGCCCCGAAGTCTAGAACAAAATTCGCGAAGAGAGCGCCGTCCCGTTTAGGACCCTACTTGTACACCATGGCTGATAAACTCTTGTCAATTATGATGTGCTCAAGATACACCTGCAAAAAGAAATTGGATGAATGGCTACTACCTCTTAACTATCACGACACCGAACAAATATTACAGGTACCTAAATAATACTTCAACACCATACCCTGCACATATATCACACACCCTCACACACAAACTTACGCATGTACACCACACACACACATTACCACCCACTCGCGCGCACACACACTCTCTCTCTCTCTCACACACACACACACTTACACACACACTTACACACACACACTTACACACACACACACACTTACACACACACACGTATATGCGCGCGCGCGGGCGCGGGCGCACATACTCACAGACACAACTTACTTCTTTTATAGTATTTCCTATTAATTATTTATTTATTTATTTGATTGGATTAAATAACAATAACGTACCTAAACTAGTTTCAAATATTTAAATTCAAAAAATTAAAATTGTACTTGTACAGTCGACGACGCATCATAGGTCACTTTGGACCTTGGACCTCTTTATTGGTCAGTAATAACTGAAACTCAAAGTGTCACCGTTGATGCGCCGTCGAGTCTACAAATCAAAAGCACCTGTTGGGAAGACGCTAGTCCCCACGACACAGGGAATCCTAGTGTGGGGACTAGAGTGTTAGCTACACTCCTTAAAATAAGTCATCATTGTTTCTAGGTTTAAGTTAAAACTGTACAAATTTTTGTTTCTAAATAAATTATTATTATTATTATTCCTTTATTTCTTTTTTATCTTATTTAATATATTTATACATTTCAATATCAAAAACAAATAGAAAAATATATAAATATAAAAAATAGCCACCCGCCGGCAGCGGGATGCATGCGCATCCAAGCTGCCGGAGGTTAGGATCCCAGAGTGAGGAACCTCCTCACAATACGTGCCGTGTCTAGCAGCACTGCCTTCTGCATCCGGCTCTTGATCCAACTGTCTAGTGAGAGTCTCTTAAGATGTTGGTCGAGACTCTTCGCTATTAACCCGTTCACGGTTACGACTATCGGAACAATTATGGTTGAGTCCACATCCCACATGGCGGTAATCTCGTGAGCCAAGTCTAAGTATTTACTTAGCTTTTCCTTTTCGGCCTTCACGAGATTCTCATCATGGGGAATGGTGACATCAACCAGAATTGCCTGACGCGACGATCGGTCTATCAGCACGATGTCAGGTCTATTGGCGACAATAGTCCTGTCCGTGATGATAGACCGATCCCAGTAGAGCGTGGCACGACCATTTTCGAGAACTGGCGCTGGTGCGTACTGATAGTACGGCACCTCAGTACTGACAAGACCGTATTTAAGGGCAAGTTGCTGGTGGACTATCCTGGCTACTTGATTATGTCTGTGCAAATACTCGCCGTTAGCAAGATGAGAACAACCGGAAACTATATGCCTGAGTGACTCTCCGGGACGGTGGCATGCTCGACATATGTCGACCGTACCGTCCTTCAGGATATACTTCCGGTAGTTGTTCGTCTTGATAACTTCGTCCATAATTGCACAGACAAAACCCTCAGTTTCCCCAAAAAGGTCACCGAAGCGTAGCCAGGATACAGATGGTAATAGGTCTACGTCGGGCCCCATGAGAGCCCTGTAGAACCGTCCGTGTAGCTCCTTGCCCTTCCATACGTCCATGCGGTCCTGAGTGCTGAGCACCGGTGGTTTGCGCCAGTTCGCGTTCGCCAAGGAGAGCGGCGTGAGACCCCTGTCCACTGCTACGACATCGCGATGCATCCCACAATCGGTGTTTAGGAAGTACTCCCTGAGATTGCACACCTCACGGTTGTGTAGGTTCTTGGCGTTTAGAAAGCCACGACCCCCACACTTCCGTGGGATGTACAATCTCATAACAGATGATCGTGGGTGTAGCATGCGATATGTCGTCAGCAGTCGACGGACTCTTCTATCCAGGGTGTCCAATTCGGTCTGAGTCCACCTTAGTATGCCAAAGGTGTATGTGAGTAGGGGCATAACCCAACCGTCAAAGGCGCGCACCTTGTTACCACCTGACAGCAGACTTTTCAGTACCTTTGTCAAGCGGCCAAAGAAGCGCACCTTCACCGATTGTTTTATGTCCCTATCAGCGATACCTAAGGCCTCCGACATACCAAGGTATTTGTATGTTTCGACGTCAGAGAGAGACCTGAGAAACATATCTTCTGAGAGTTGCAAATCGTTAGAATTTACAACTCTACCTCGTTGTACATGGATAACCGCACACTTGTCTGTCCCGAACTCCATACTGATGTCGCTGCTGAAATGTTTAGTTATTTTCAGCAGCGTCACCAAGTCTGGTTTATTCGGAGCAAACAACTTGAGGTCATCCATGTACAACAAATGTGAAATGGTCTCACCCTCTCTCCGAAGTCGGTAACCTAGCCCTGAATCCCTAAGCAACGTACTTAGAGGATTGAGGGCTAGGCAAAACCACAACGGACTCAGACTGTCGCCCTGAAAAATGCCTCGCTCAATCCTTATAGGGTCACCCGAGTCAGAAAGATCCCCACCGTCTGGTTGCCGAAGGACTGTGGTCCACTGCCCCATGCATGAGCTAAGGAAGCTACATAGAGTTGTATCTACTTTATACAACTCCAGTATCCTCCGTAGCCATGAATGGGGCACCGAATCATAGGCCTTCTTGTAGTCAATCCAGGCGGCAGATAGATTTTTTCTGGCTCGACGAACCTGTTGGCAAATGGCCATGTCGATGAGGAGGAGCTCCTTCGTACCACGGGACCCAGCCCTACATCCGTTCTGAGAGAAGGCCAAGATATTATTAGCAACTACATGTGCTGTTATTTTTGATCTCAGAACGGATGTAAGGAGCTTATAGATGGTAGGTAAGCATGTAATGGGTCGATAGTTTTTAGGATCCGTGGTACTTCCGGTCTTATGGAGCAGGTAGGTGGTTCCTGTGGTCATAAAGGTTGGGAGAGACCCGCGGTCAATGGCATCTTGGAATTGAGCTGCCAACAGTGCGTGTGATCCTCGAAACCATTTCAGCCAAAAGTTGTGCAATCCATCCGGCCCAGGACTTTTCCAGTTCTGTGTCGGATGGATCGCACGCCTAATGTCATCGGCACTGATTGTGACAGTTGCCATGGTTTCGATCGGTTCACACGCACTCTCGACAGCATCAATCCAGACACCTTCATTGTGATTGACAGGCACCGACCAGATGCTCCGCCAGAACGAAGTCATGGCGGTTCCATCTGGCAGTCGTCCTTCAATCACACGATCAGCGGGTTTCTCCCAACCTCTATACACCTTCCTTTGGTCACTTTGGAAGACGCGATTTTGGTTGAACCTATCCGCACGCTCTCTGTAGCGTCGAATACGGTTTGCCCACGCATAAATTTTCTGCTTCAGAAAGTCAATGCGCTCTGTAACCCAGGACATGTATTCCTGGGGCCTAATATTGGTCCCAGCAAAGGCCTGGTGTACAAAGCGCATTATTATTATTATTATTATATATTTCGCAACCGTCGTTTCCCGCCATTTTCAAAAAGCCCAATATGGCTAACATCCTACAAATAGGTGTCCCTTCATTTGATAAAAAACAAATTACAAACATTTCATTTCACAAACAACGTTTGGCAAAATTATGATTCATAAGTTCATCTTTGTACAAAGTAATGGTTCTATAAATAATTCATTTGACAAAACAATTACGAGACAAAGTTTCTTTCTTCAAAACATCACTTAACAAACTATTCACTTATTATATACGTTAATAGATAAAACAACGCAAGGCATAAAAACCTTTGACAAAAAGCATTGTTTGGTAATTGTAATTTGTTTTTTTTATCAAATGAAGGGACACCCCGACCAACTCTCTAACCAGATCCGACACGGATGTTTAGGTTCAGAAGGCTCTGGCTTGGAGCGAAGCGCAGCGCAGCTTCGCTCCAAGCCAGAGACTTCGGTGTTAGGTTTTTTTTTTTTGTATTCAAAAAGCAAGTTTATTTTTCTGTTTATTTATTAACAATTATACATAAATTTGTAATTTGTTTTTTATCAAATGAAGGGACACCCCGACCAACTCTCTAACCAGATCCGACACGGATGTTTAGGTTCAGAAGGCTCTGGCAGAGACTTCGATGTTAGGTTTTTTTTTTTGTATTTAAAAAGCAAGTTCATTTATTAACAATTATACATATAAAATACCCACTTATTTACCCAATATTTTGTCTAATGGCGACCTTGCAAAAGGAGTACTTTGGTCATTTAATCAATTGCAAAATGACGGTTTAGCATTCACAACATTTGCTATGTTAAATATTTATAAAATGGATTTTTGTCAAATGATCACTTTTAAAACGATCACTTTAGTAAATGATAAGTTTGTCAAATGATTACTTTTTCAAAAATAATTTGTAAAATGATCATTTGTCATACGTTTTTTGTCAAACATTAGTGAACCCTACAAATATCATTCCCATTATCTTTTGATTTGAATCGGAATTTAGTTGTGAACGAAACGTAAGTTAAGAACGTTTAAAAATAATAATGTGGCACTTATGTGGAAACAAAACGCAATTTTGACACTTCATTTTGATGGGTTGATACGTTTTGTGTCGTGCGATTACCGAATGATGAAAGAAATAGTGTTTTTAACGATAATTACCTAATGAAACTGTAAATATTTAGGCGAAACAATGTCCGACATAAATATGGAGAAGTTCGCTGTGCCAGAGTTCGTTCCCGAGCGCTACGTGAAGGAACTAGCCAGGTCCTGTGTCGGAGGGGAGGAGCTCAGCCAGCAAAAGGAAAAGATTGAATATTTAGCCGAAGAAACCGCAAGTGCCCTCAAAAAGAATGTCTACGAGAACTACATGCAATTTATCGAAACTGCTTCGGAGATATCCCACTTAGAAGCCGAGATGTACAAACTGTCCCACTTGTTAAGTGATCAGCGTACGGTCCTCACTACACTCTCCCACGCGTCTGTCCTCGGCAACGAGAACGCTGTATCTCGAGAATCGCTCGACAACCACGATGTAGAAGCCGAAAGAGCTGAGGAACAGCGCAAAAACAAACTCATTCTCATCTCAGAAAAAGTTGAAAACTGCATGAATCTTTTGGACGTTCCCGAACGAACTTTGCTACACGAAGGTGATCTATTAGAAATAGACGCGGAGGAGAACACTGCAATACAAAGAATGCATGTATATCTGTTTAATGACTGCCTTATGTTAACCTCATGGATATCTAATCGCCGAGGCCCGATGAGATATAAGTTTCTGGTCAGTTATACAATCAGTACATTGGCTGTGGTGAATGTACGTGACTTAGGTACAGTTAAACAAGCCTTCAAAGTCCTGGCATTTCCAGACACAAGGGTATTTCAGTGTAATAGCATAGCAATTAAAAAAGACTGGCTGGATAAGTTTGATGTAGCTAAGAAAATGTATATTGAAAAAGAGAATTCTAAACAGAAGAAAAAGGATAGTCAAGAAAAATCGAAGCTTGCATCAATGGAGTCTCCTAGTCTTTCAGTCGAAGAATTACCATCGCCACAGATCCCACCTCTACCAGAATGGTTAGCTGATGTCACAGAAGAATTGGATGTGCTGATTGTTGAAAGGCATTTCCAAAAGACCTATGAACTAATGGTGTCAGCCCAGAAAACTTTAAATACTGAGGAATATAAAAATCATCCTCAACAGAGTGATATTTTGAAAAGAATTGAACTGAAACAGAAGGTTTTGATCGAGATATTGTTAAAAGAACTAGATGTTTCTCATAATTGGAGTCCAAGGGGTGGTTTGAGATCATCGAGACACCCAGTCCTTATACTCAATAAGTTCAACATGACTAGTCAGGCGAGTGAACTGTTTCTGGCAATCTGTAGTCATACTGTCAAAGTTCACGTTAAAGCAGTCCAGTTGGAAGGCTCCATAAACAGTTATGTAAAGCAAGTGGGCGAAGTATTTTTCTGCTCCCTGAGTGATGCCTTAACAGAATTTATTACACTATTCCCTAAGAATAAAATTAGTGCTTTCATAGTGTGGGCTAGCATGCAACTGAGGATGCTAATGAGTCAGCTAATAAAACAAGTGTTCACTCCACAGTGCCCCTTAGATTCAGTCCTAGAATGTGTTCAAAGCTTGAGAGAACAGTGCACTCTCTTCTGTGAATTCGGTCTAGATTTAAGATTCCAAATGAACAGTTGTCTACGGTCCCCAATAATAAAAGCACTGAGAGAATATAAAGAAAAGATTGTGGAGTCAATGAAACAGAAACTAATCGAGGACAAGTGGACCCCTGTCGCTATGCACACAAAAGCTGGAGTCAATAAGTTTTTATTACAGATGGAAAATTTGGGCCTTATCTTAGCTAAGTACATAATAAATGAAACATGGGTGGACTTATCTAGTAGTTCAATATGGTTTGCACAGTCTGTGGTTACTGTGCAACAAATAGGACTGCAACTTGTTACAAAAGACATGATGGATGTTTTGGACGAATGTGTTTATGCTATTTTCAATTCTCGCCTTATGCTCTCTATTGGGAACGACTCTAGTTATGCGCAAAAGAATTTTAAGTTCATTCTGGAAGTAGTAATGCCACTATTGCTCAGAACTTATAAGGAGGAAGTCGGATACGAGAATGAAAAGCTAGTGGGCCTAGCAAAGAAGTATGGTGTCTATGTGCCACCTCCAAAGAAGTCCAACATCACAAAATATACAAGTAACGAATACTTATGAGAGTAGTCATTTGTGAAATATGTTGGTGTATGACATTAAGTTTATTATGCTGAAGCTTTAATATTGTAATATATAGGTAGTAAGCATGCAGGAGTTTTGTAGGTTTATTTAAAAACTGATCAAATTAAAATTTATATCAAGTTATCAATATGAGATTTTAATAAACCAAGGGTTATTTGGTATGTATGCATATAATATCTTTTGGAATGTGGAATATGAATAAAAAAGTTATTTTGATATATAACAATATTTTTAATAAACTACAAAATATTATACAATATACACTTTGATTGCCTTATTAACTTGTTTAAAACTACAACACATTATGTCTAATATATTTTGATATAGGAATATAATACAGGAATGACATATTACATAATTTATTTACATAGAGGTCTAACTAAAAAAATTGCTTGATTGCCTCGGTGAGCATACCTCAGTTACAAGTAATATTACAAGCTACACATTTTGTATCCTCGTTGGCTTATGATCATCAAAGTATCATACAGCCTTCAATGAGTACCGGGGGGCCATAGCGTATTTGATTATTATATCGGTCAACTCAAATAAACATGGCGAAGACAAATCTTGAAACCAGTTTTTTGATATTTCAACTAACACTAGATAATAATGGTTAAAATTAAGTGTTAGGGAATGCTTCATCTCTTTCTTAACAAAGCAATCTTTTACTGTGACGTCAGTTGCAGCATGTCGACTCAATAGAGAATTAGAAATGTCTAAATGCCTGTAGCTACTTTATTTTTAATTAATTTCAATTCAGCCAAGCATTGACTTTTTTTTTAACGCTAATAGAATAGAAAGAAAAATGTATGAGAATGACATTGGTTTTTTCGTTAGCGTGCCCTTTAAAGGAAGAACGAATCTTGCTTTAAGGCGTGCCTTCTGTTTTCACAGTTAACCATCAATATATTATGTCTATTTCGTAATGACAACAAAAATATTTTTTCCACACTTGTCTACTACTCTAATCGTAAGCTATTCAGACTCCATCAAAGATTCAATAAACGTAGTACCATTTATCAATTTGGTAGTTAGCACCACAAACTCGACATTGTAATCGTCTTGTTGGCTGATGGTTCTCAGTGCAGATATTTCATGATGGGTGCACCCTCCGATGAAGAACACGAGGACCACTCGAGGGGTTTCCAGTGAGGAGTCACTGGACATGGAATTGCGGCGGGCCATGCGAGGTTGTAGGGTCTGCAGCTCGTCTAGTGTCGGGCCGGGGAGAAGGCCTAGGACGTCCTGGATGCCTGGGGGAAGACGGTACATTAATAGTTTTTTCAGAATAAAGGGTCGTAGCGATAATTTTTTTTTAAATGATCACTAATGTAGCGGATACTAGACCTCCGATTTTGAATGGCGAAATCCAGCGTAAACCGTGGTTCTAACTTTAAGGGCTTTAAATTGGATACTAGACCTCCGATTTTGAATGGCGAAATCCAGCGTAAACCGTGGTTCTAACTTTAAGGGCTTTAAATTTTTCTATTCAACACGGTACTAATAATGAATTAGACTTTAAAAAAAATATATTACTTAGGTATAGCAATCTTGGCGTATCTGTCTGTCTTCCGTTAAACAGATAGGTACACGATTGAACAAACTTCGCTCGATAGAAAAATCAGAAACATACCCTTTCCATGTCTTTTATAATCAAAATTGTGTCTAAACTGTATACAAAATATTTTGAAAATCGGGTATCTGTGAGTATAACGTGACGTCACATATGGAATCTTCAGACTAGGACAAATAAGTCCACGTTCCACGTATTCATGATCGTAGTCCTTCAACAGATTCAAATCTATATTGGAGGGTGGGGGTTTTATGCTAAATATGATAATTGGTTGAAAATGTACGTTTACGTTCATTATTTGCATGTCGAATTGTTATCGATGACTACTCACTGAAACGTTTGCTCACAGCTCATTATCACACCACCGTACCATTTGATAAGGTATCTAAAATTCGACGCTGTTGCATTGTTTGGCTAGTAAATATCTGTCATGTTTGGGTACTTAATGTACGAAAATGTGAGATGAAAAAAAATTGTTTTCTTTTGACACAGTTTTTCTTCATATGCGTGTCTTATCCGAATACATTACATTATACATGTCGAATAGAAGTTGGGACATTCTTTATTATTTAACGTTTTCATAAAATTCGTAATTAAAACTAGAAATACTTAGTCAAAAGTATCAGGCTCGATTCAGAGACGACTTTTTCAAATTTTGGTAATTAAGAAAGTTTTTTGGTTGATGACGCTATGTAACTAAATTGAGTAAGTATTGTCAACATACCAGTCCATCCTTTGTTCTTGGCAATGTGGTCGCTCAGTCGCACCGTCAGCGGTGTGTACTTGCTGGATAAATAGCTCTTCTCGTTCGTGTCCGCCTCAGAGTCGTCGGCCGTTAGGTTCAGCGTCTACATATAAACAAACGTAGGCAAATACATATTTGTATTTATTGTTAATTGCCAATGTAGCTAATTCTGTAGCGACTAAGTCGAATCCTAATCCTAAACGCAACTGTCACTATCGTTCATATGCTACGTCGCGTAAGAGCGAGCGGGATGCCTCGCTTAGCGGCGACTAATATTAGTTTACGCAATATAGAATTTAAAAAGTAAGGGCCAGGCGCCACGACCGATAGTTCACCAACTGTTTAATTGAGTTGTTGGGTGCTCACCGATTGTTGTTCAACTGAACAGTTTAAGCCCTTGGTTCCCTTGCTATGCCGCGCTATGCCCTTGTTACCGTTCCATTATGCTCGTGCACTCATGAAGACCTAAGGAGCTACTTCCCGGGGTATAGCGGCAAAATACTGGTACGGGAAATTTGGACAAAGCCTAGAAGGTTGCTTTTATCACCTTCAGACGTTAAAAAAACGTTACCTTTCTAAGGACCGCATACTGTCGCGAGCCTGTCTGAGGCTTCAGCAGCCCACACTTCTCTAGGTTGCAGAGGGTGAGCCAGGTCTGGAGGCCGTACACCTGGACCAGCTCCCGCTTGTAGTACTCCAGCACTTTGGGCTTCAGGCCAGAGCCGGTCACGCATTGCAGACAGATCAGACGGAGGACCTGGATGATCGTTGTACAAATTAACCAATGGACACGAAATGATCGAAAATGTATGTATGTATGAGAATCGAGTCGATCAATGAGCTGTTTTCTTTTAGAAACCATCTTTAAAACTAGATGGCAGCAAAAGTATGAAGAAAAAATGTCAAAGTTAAATAGTGTGGCCCTTCTCAGTTTCTCAATATTTAGGGGGCATTATTTGACCGGAGTAGTACACATAAAGTTATAAAATGTACTAAACATATTGGTAATGTGAATTCAAAGACATTTTGGCCGATGGCATTGAACCATGCCAAAATAAATAAATAAATAAAAATCAATGACATGGCAATGAAGAAATGTCAATGGCTAACGCAATCTCTTGTTGACAACAGTTTTGAAAGCTTGACATTTAAATAAAATGCCTCATTCTACCAGTTCTACCAGCCGTTACCTTAGTGAGCGGTGCCTTCTGCGCGATGAGGTCCTCTATGAACGGGCACACCTTTTCGTTGTCGACGCACGTCAGGAACTCCTCCTCGCACTGCACCGTGTCGTGGAACTCGAACAGGTCGGTCGCCTGCAAGCATACGTCATGCCGTTATAGCCGACTGCTCAAAGGAGGACGTTAAGGGTTTCTTGAGTGTCACCTAATAATGAACCGTTTTCTGTTAGAACCCATCTTTAAAGCTAGATGGCAGCACAAGGATGAAACAATAAATTGAAAGTGAAATATATGCCCTTCTCAATGTCCTAATTTTTAGGGATCATGATTTGACTGGAGCACACAATAATTTATAAAATGTACTATACGTATTTGTAATGTGAATTCAAAGACATTTTGGCCGATAGCATTGGGCCAGGCCATAATAAATTAAAAAAAATCAATGACATTTTATTGACACATCAAAATAATTTGATGTTAGCTATAGCTAACGCCATCTATTATATTCTGAGGCTTAAAAAATAACAGTTGTCATTTTAAAAAAAACGCCTCATCATTGTTAACACAATAAATCTAGGGAGATTATAGAGAATTTGCGAACTAGACAATTCAACTTATAAAATAACGCAGAGATATGTCATTTTTTTTCTGATTAATTTGAATCTGATCATAAAATAAAAATAACACAAAATAACCACTTTAGACAATAAAATGAAAATATCAAACAATTTTGCAACGGTCGCGTTGTTTCCCACCTTTTTTTTAAAGATCCTACCCACCTCTTTGATATACTCCGCGATCGCCGTGTGCGTGGCGAGCGATTGTTTGTTAGCGAGCAGCTGCGGCAGCAGCGAGACGAACTGCTTGATCTCCTGCACGGACTTCTTGTGGTGGCGCTCGTCCAGCTGCGTCTTGATCACGCGCGCCTTGGCGCCCAACAAGCCGCCCACCTGACAATACAATAACACTACAATTAGTCGCTATAAAGTGAGTAAAAAAAAGTAAGTAAGTAATCTCCTTATTTCGCAACAGCACATAGAAGGTAACACATTTTTATAAATCTTAACTTAGCCACTGTTGCGAAAAGGCGCCTCAACTCAGCTTACAGTGTAAAGCATAGGTTCTCAACCTTATTTTGCCCACCGCTCACTTTGAATATATATTTTTTTCCAATTTTTATTTATTTACCATCTACCGCGCAAGTCGTGCTTCTGAAACAGCTTTGCCGCGTTGGGCAAGACGATGGGAATGCTATCAGAAACCGTTGAACAGTCAATCTACCCTAATTAGGGTAGCCGGTAGGTTGAGTGTTTAACGGTTCAACGGTAATCACCCGCGAGATCGCGCCCTTAGCACCATCAATATATTCTTTGTTACCATCCAACGCCTCGTAATTTCCTCTAAGCCTCCTACTGCCCCCCTGAGAACCTCCAACGCCCACGTTGCGAACCTATTTTATAAAGGGTATGCCTATGCCAAATTATTAACGAGATATAATGTCTAACACAGATAAAGGTGTACAGCAGAGTTTTTAAGGTTGAGATTATCTTAAAAACTACTTGACCTATTGCAAGAATAATCTCACTGTTAGGTAGTTAACAAATAAAACTATGTAACTGTAAAAGAAGTATTAAATTCGGACCTCTAGTTTTTGACAAAATCTGGACCCTATTTTATTTTATTCAAGTTCCATACATATATTATAGTCTAAGTTTAACACCAATTATATATTATGAGCCAGGCAAGCGTTTCATAGAGCTATGACAAGACGTTCAGTAGCAACCCAAATAGACCTAGGTCTGTGCTAGGGCTTACTACATGACACGGACAAAGAGACGATAATGATTGAGTTAATGCAAAATTGGCAATTTTTTCCTAATATATCTCTAGAAGCACCTTGGGTAAATTAACATTTATTTACGTTTATAAGGCATTCCCGCACTGGGCCCGCGTGGTGGATTATGGCCCCAGCTCCCTCGATGTAAGGGAAGGTCTGTGCCCGAGCAGTGGGGCAATATAAATAGACTGATGATGATGATAAGGCATTCAGGCCTCCTGTGTACTTTCCTCTGTCTTGATGTATAGAACTCACCGCTGTGAAGCTGCAGTCGCGTAGTTCCGCGAACAGTTCCTCGCTGGAGTTGAGTATGATGCGCTTCCGCTCGCGCCCGCTCGCCTCGGGGCTGGGGTCGTCCGGGCTGACGAACTTGTGTCCGGGGAATGAGGACGCACTGTTCTTTATGCCGAACAGCTCGTCTATGGAAAATAAATGTAATAATCTTATGTTAGAAACTATACATACATATGTTCTCGGTAAAAGATCCCTCAAAAACAAAGGTCACAATCACAAAGTATTGAAAAGTGTCAGATTAACTTTTCAATAAACGTGATAATTTTTTCGTCTATTGAATAAGACTTATTCAATAAGTAATTCATCGCATCATCACCTATGAAAAGTACTAACTACATAAGACATGGCTATATGGGTTAGATTACTTTTGTCTTTCCTTATACGAACGTGGCGGACCCGTGACACCACCCAATCGCACCACCGTTGGTGTCATGGTTATTTTTCAATAACACAGAGTTAAGTATACAGGGGGCCTCAATAAGGTTGAGATTTTCTCAAAAACTACTGGACCGATTTTAACAATTCTTTACAGTTACCTACAAAGTTTTCACTTTTATCAGCTAACAGTGAAATAATTTTTCTAACAGTGAAGTAGTTTTTGAGAAAATCTCAACCTTAAAAAGTCTACTGTACATCTTTCTTTGTCTTCGACAGTACTTATATGACGGACGGTACACATCAATATAGTGATACAGACCGACAAGGGTCTTTTGGCACGTGGCAAAAAATGGGAACGCCGCCATCTCGTAAAACGTCACCTTTCGTTGCGAATAGCGCCCCTTTATCCACGTGCCAAAACACCCTTATCGGTCTGTACATACCGATAAGCCCCTCGTAAGTAAGCTGTGTCGCCACAGCGCTGGTGAAGTCTACGGCTCGGTCCAGTAGCAGCAGCTGGTCTATGCACGACGTGGGCGAGCCTTTGGGCGCCGTGCCCTGCTCCTCCTTGTTCAGACGACAGTGCAGGTCCCACACCTGACGGACAGTAATACATATGACCATGGGCGTCGCAGCTGCCACCTCCCCCCCCCCCCCCCCTCCCGAGCTTCTCCATTTACCAAAAAAAACTGGAAGATTATGTTTTAATTAACTGATTTTACGTATTGATTTTTATATTTTTAATTCTATATTTGTAACAAATATAGTATGTAGGTACCCACAATTCATACTTTCGCCGTCCTCCATTTATATCAACTTGCCCCTTGCCTGTAAAACATTACTAGAGCTATATTATGTAGTTATGTTACAAAAAAGAAAAACAATAACACGACTTTTTGGACATCAAATGTATCCTATGTCAATTTCGATGAGACGATATTAACGATAACTCATATATAAAAATCCATCCATTAAAACCAACATTAAATACATACAAATACATATACTCAGAAACATAATCATTCTCTTTATTGCAGACTTAAAAAGCTCCGTTGTGTAATACTGGCCTGTTTGGCTGCGACCCCCTTGCCGAACACGCGCGGTATGATCCCGTACAGCTGCTGGATAGCGCGCAGCGCATGCGCAGCGTTGTACGCGCACGTGGGGTCGCCTTCCAAGTAGTTCTCCCTGTTGTAGCAATCAAATGAAAAGGGTTCAAACGTTATTGTGACGTGGCCTTTCGTCGACAGGGTCTAGGCCGAGGGAGTTGCATGCAGTACTCACTCGAGGCTCTTTCTTTCTCTTAAATTTTTTGGACATGGGTCACAATGATATATATATATATATATATTATGTGTATTGAACGCAGTATCCTTGTCCATTGATTTAGTGCAGTGTTCGCTTACGGAATTATCCACCTTTTTTTTGTTACCCAGGAGAAATACATTATGTATACCGCCCGTCCGGGGGAACGGGCGATTATGTTGGACTCGCACCAACTAAAGCTCATGGGGTGTTCCGCCTCCGCCGCCATGGACAGGACCACGGGTACTCTTTCGAAAAATACCGTGGCCCTGTCGGCGGGTGCCCTTTCGGGCCCGACTCCGGGTGCCTAACGCCCCCACTTCTCCGCTGAAGGCGCTCCGGAACAGGCACCTATCCACCTAGCTTAATTGTGTTTGTTCTTAATTGCATACCTTTTTTTTCTCAAATGACTGTACATACATTATTATCGTATTGGTCATACCTGTTAAGATATTGCAGTGGTAATAAATAAATTTTGTTCATATAAGTGCCCCCTATCGATATACGTAGGTTTCAGCCTGCGCCGCCGTTCTCCACCATCCGCCAGATGGCGTCACCTGACTGTGCCAACCTCCGTCGTAAAAACTACGAACCCCTTTTCCTTTTATATTTTTAAGTTTCAGCCATCACACACAACACACTACACCTCAACTCATGCATGCGTGTTACTTGAAAAATGTATTCATCCATGCCCATATCTTTCTACTTCTGGACAGAGGCCTCTCCCAAAGCACACCTCCCAACACACTCCCATTCTCATTTCAATATTATTTTTAATATAAACATTTTACTTTACCGAAAGTCATTCTGCAGTTCCAATGACATGACATCGCTGTCAAATGGGAAGATGTCGCACTTGAACTCCTGGATGGTGAGGTTCAGCATCACACCTCTGTTGGTGAGGTGCTTCTCACACAGCTCACTTTTGCGGGGAACGAAGAATAGATGGAATTCCACCGGCGTGCTTTGTTTTGATCTGAAAATATAATTAATTATTATTATATCAATATGATATGTACGAATATGTTATATAATTTAGGTAGTGAAGGTATTTATGTACTCAGTGATAATATTTAATATTGCACTTCAAGTTACCTATTCATCCACTGATTTGATTACCCAAAGTTTTTCTGGAAGATATCGTTTTCAGCGATAAAACCGCCGATTGTGATACTAATTGTTTATCCCAGCTTCTTTGTGTAATACTTTTGCAATAATGTATATTCATCTTATCTTAATGGAGTGTTTAAATAATAACATCCACTATTTCTGAAGCCATGGTTGTCTCAGTCTAACACAGAGTGACAACTATTTTTTTAGTGAGAAAGTAAATGTGCCATACATGTTTCTTATTTTAAGTCCAGCACTAACCCTGTCACCCTAAAGGCTAAACCGCACTAGCGCAACACGGCAGCATAGAGGCTCGGCGCATCAGCAGAGCGATGCGGCAAGAAAAACATTATTTCAACTGTTTCGTACAAATTACAGCGACAGTTTTGCCTCCTAGATAACAACTTGCCGCGCCGCCGCTGCCGTGTCTCACTAGTGCGGTTTGACCTTAAATATTTTACTTTTCTAAGTTATCCATTGTAAGTTAGAATCTTCAGCTAAATGTTTACATACCTGAGTGAAAGTATATAGTCAGCGACCAAATCCATCAGTGCCAGTTTGGGCCTGGCAATGAAGACAATGTGTTTGACGGAGATGGTGGGCAGCGAGCCTGGCCGCAGAGGGTACATGTCTGCCACCTCGTGCTCTTTGAGGAGGTCATACTGGGCTATGAGACCGATGGGGCCAGCTAGCCAGTCATCCCAGATTGTTACCTAAGCATAAAAAATAAGATAAACAGTGAAATATTATTTTATGCCTAGGTATAGTTTTCATATTTTTGTAAAGTTTAGTTGATTTATTTATCTAGCGTATAGCTTCGGCGATTATGGTTAGTTTAGGTGATATTAAAGTGTAAGTAAGTATATCTTGCTATAGAAAGTAATAGTTAAAATAATTAGCTAGATATAGCTTATATCTAGCTAATTATTTTATCTATCTCTATCCGCCAGTCGGGTAATTTTGACACCATATAGCTTCAGTCTAATTTTGACGTAATTTAGCTAATTTATGGAATATTTTCCTAACATATAATTCGTTGAGTTCGTAACCCAGTCTGAATATTACTAATATAAAAATAGAAGCAGGAAAACAAGCCGGAATAGCGCGATAACTCACTTTTCGTCCTTCGCACTGCTGCAGCAGATTCAGAAATTCTTTACGCATGGTTTCCTGCACCAGCGCCACGTTCAGCCTGCCGCCAGATAGGTGAGAGCTCATCGTTGCCTCCTTCATCACTATTTTGCACTAAATATGAAGTAAAATTAGCAATTTCCGAAAAACACAAATCAAACAAAACAAAACATCAACAAGAGAAATTGTTGCTTTTCCAATTTGCAGCAAAGGTCGTGTCTAAGCCATACAGCCAGGCTGTTCTCAACAAGAGAACTGTCAAAGTCAAACTGACAGCCTACATAGTGATAGTGATGGGCGATCGTAGAGAGTGAATCAGTGTCTTGAAATATCGATAAAAAGGCCCTATTGTATAACTGACAGTAATAGCAAGCCCATTCCCATTTCTTTACTCCATTGCCGGTTTTCAATAGTAACATAAAAATTCTTGTCACAGCATCTGAGCAATGGGTGATAGAAATGGGAATGGGCTTGCGAAACGAAAATCTAAATAAATTGGAAAAGGTTTTGCCGATCCTAATCCGAGTCACGGTAGCTCTGCTGGAAAAGAGCGTGCCACGGAATGGCGAGGTCCCTCGTTCATATCACGGCCGGTGACGAAAAGTTTCCTCCATTTTATTATTTACTTTACTTAGATAGTTACCATGGATGGTTATACATAATATGTACATACATGTATGTATGTACGTACACTACCATTCACCACTACACATTGTGTAGTACACAATCAATTCTCTGAAACATAGCCCGCGGGCGTCGTCTGTCGGTAATACGGCATTAATAGGGCCCATTAAGTTTATATTTTATGTCAGTTAACTGTAGGGTAGGTAGGTATCTAAATACCCAAGTTCCCATTTCAATACAAATCTCTGAATAAGGATTGGTACCCGTACTCGTAATGGGTAAAGGTTGTTAATAGTAACTTAAATTACAAAACTTTTCGAGCAGGTGTAAGATTAAATCTGTAGCACATTAACCAACAACTTTGCGTCTCAGTATGGTTACCATGGGACGTGAAGTGCCCGTATGTTATATTTGATGTTGACTGTACCCTATGTATCTATATCTACATAAAGAGTTATGTATTTTGGCGATTGTAATTCTCTTCCTCTGTAATTAGGGTTAAATTGCAATACGTTGATATGTTTCCTACTGTAGGTACAGTCGAAGGCAAGTCAAGGCACTTTGGGCTCTGTGCCGTTCTTATTATGCGCTGCTTAAGATTTGAAATCGTACTTCAATTGACGTGTTGCATGTCGCCCGAGTGTACAAAGGCGGGCCGTTATCACTTGCGTGGAGTCGCCGAGTGCGCGCGACGCGGCATCGATTTTTCCACAAAACAAGCGAAATAAGCCATTTCCAACCAACAGTGACATTACAAACACGTTCCCAATAACACTCGCTATGTTACCAAACGAAAAATCGAAATATAATTGTGCAAATTGAGACTTTCGCTACAGAAACTATGCGCTATTTCTCGTGTCGTGAAAATTACTATGGCCGCCCAAAATAAAGGTAAGGGACAGTGGAAAATACCCATGGCTTTGCATATTTGTTTGTGTTTCGAATAACATGTTTTTAATGCAAATCTAGGTACTTACTTAAGTTTCTCCGGGCCATTCTGCTAATCTGTTGATTTGATGTTGCACGCCGCCGTTTTGACGCGATAACACTGCGTAGGCGGAATCGGCCATGTGATTATTTTGTTATGTTTTATGGATAGATAACGAAGCTTTTATGAAACTTTAATCTACTTTAATGGGATATTCAGATGGCTTTTGATTAGTTAAACTCTAAAGTGCTTACCTATTAAGAATTACTTTAAGTAGGTAAAATAGAGAAAGGTGGGCTTGCAATAAAAGATCACTCGGGGGTTAGCGCCTGAACCCTTGAAAACTCCATACTTACATTTTTCTTATAACCCCGTGTTAAGAGCTGACAACGAGGGTTAAGTAAGATCAAGTCGTTCGCCCTAAGTAGAGATACCTACCTACGTAGGTACCTACCTGTTGGTAAGATTGATGCTAATTTTCAGGAAATCCTGAAAACATCGCATTAGTACTCCATGCATACTAATGAAAGAACCGGGCTGGTTTTTGCTATGTAATGTAAATATATTAGAACAGATGTTTCCCATAGGTACTGACACATAGTAGCCCGGCGGCAACAGAAGAGATCACTTCAGCTCTACATGCAAGAGAGTATGATCATTAAAAGAATTTATGTACACAGTACTTACTACGTACATTCGAAGAGTAGGTATTTCTCTATCTCAGGTGGTCGAAACAGAGAAAAATATATGAGGATCTAATCTAATTATGGTTTGACCAATTGTACAAATTCTTGACTCTGATACGGGAGCTTATAGGGCAGACTACATAGCTACATGTTATTGTATAAGAATTATAAAAATCGGTCGAGTGCTTTTTCAGAAAATCTGAACCTATGTGCCTTTTCTCTGTATTAGGCCGTATTTTAGATCGTACTACTCGTACAACACTAATACTCGTAATATAAATGATTTAAACCTGAAAGCTCATTCATGCGGACTGTACCAAATTCATTGATATTGGACCAACTGCGTATTTAGACCAACTGCGTCTAGTCCAACTGCGATTTGGACCATACCCGTATGGACCTACTGTTACTAAATCGTAAAACGTAATGGGTACATACCTAGGTACATATCTTACTTAGTAAGAAAATGAGAATCGAGAAGAGAGAAAAGAGTATTGAGTTTCAGATATTTTGGTGACCTTGCATAGTTAACTGAACATTCGTAAAATTCATGTCACCAGAATGGATATTATAAATACTTAAGTATCATGACCAACAATGCTAAGGAGATAAAAATCTGACCTAGATATCTAGATTGATCCTTTATTGCCGCGTACATAGGACATAAAAGAGCCTAATGGACTTCTTTATGCGTTCCATTAGGGTATTTATCCCATTATGAATGCCTATAGCATTAGATACGCTGCGGGAATTGTTTTTGTGATAGACAAGGGGGCCGTAGAGACGATGTTGTTTCGTTTAATCATTTCTATGTATTCGTATCTTTTTTTGTGTTTCACATAATATTCCAATTTAAGGTCGATATCGAGAACAAATGTGTGGTCTGCAATAATAAACATAGGTACTATATTATGTTACCCTGGTTTGGATATCGTAAATTAAATACTTAGGTAAGTAAGTACTGAATTTTCTCTGGGGTTAAAGTACCCATGAATATGAATAACTTTCCCAAGAAAAAAACCTCCTGAAGTTTTTAGAGCGAAAGAATGAAAGAAGAGTCACCAAAAAACCTTTTACCTCTCCTCAGCGTGTTGCACCTTTTCCTTGCAAAGTGTCGTAAATGTAAATTCCCAAAAGTCGTGCAATAACTTACGCAATTTTTTGTTGTTGTCAAATGATAGTACTCATCCATTTTGATAGTCTTTAAAAAAGCTGTCCATGTAGTAAATAATACTAAATCCTATCCTTTCGTTACTCAACACTACATACCAACTTATACACAATTTGTTGACGTCACCAGACTGTTCCATTTCCCTTTGATGCTGTAGGTATTAGGTGCCTACATGTGATTGATACCCTCAATAATTTTCGAGGCTCTCAGCGAAAAATTGTGCTGAAAAATTGCACTGGCAGCGACTGGGGTGGATAATTAATCTTAGTTCTTTCGGCTCGGCGGGCGCGAGATAAGAGTTCTTGGGAAGATAGAGTATAAACCATGACAAACGATTATATATCTATGCTATTCGTAGGCAGGAAAGTAGTGTATATTCTTACTAGAAATTGCGCTGTTGGCATCGACTTGAAGATGGAAATGTATACCTTAATTGGCTTGGATTACTCATGCCTGGATTGTTCCTTTTGTATACTTATATAAGAAAAAAATATGATCCGAAACATGTGCAATGTTTGACATAAATTTAAGTAATTGCACAATTACTGGATAGATGTCGCTACCGTCCCTAAGACGAATATGGCGACAAAATTCGACGACCTGGGTACGATATCACGGTGGCTCTGTTGGAATATAGCGTGCCGCGGAATGGCGAGGTCCCTGGTTCGAATCCTGGTCGTAATGAATTTTTTTCCATTTATCATTTAAGTAAATATCTAGTCAATTTATTGTTTGTAGGTAACCAATTATTACTTACTGCCTAGATAAGAAAAGGAGAAAATGTCAATCTCAGCCCTCCTGGTCCTTTTATCTACTGAGTCGGCTGCGCGGAACATGTGGTTGGCTAGTGAATCGTTCTCGCGAATTTCTATCTACTGTAATCTATATAAATAGAGTCCAATTTATAAATATACATAGGAATGTAGTAGCGATATTGTTACTTGTAGTTTTGGTGGTTGGTTAAGCGGCAAAAGAATAGATAAGAAGTAATTAGTAAGGTGGGTAGGAAAAGGAAGGACAAACAAGTGTTGTGAAACTATTCGAAGTCTATAAATAAGTAAGTACAGACAGAAATAAATTGGCATTTCGTTTATAATATTTATCTACAATATACACCCATAGATAGATTGTAGGTTCTACTTGCGCTTACGCGTAAACAATCCATATATTATGGCCTTGCCTTCAACGTTGCAAAAATGACAAAAATGCAGTTGTCCCATCGCCGGCGCTGAGCGAGTAGCGAGTAGAGCTATCAACTATAAAACGATTGGGCGAGCAGCGAGTGGCGAGTTTGTAGCTCGGCTAAAGGCCGCCGGCGGCGAGTGGGCTATTTTATCGCGCAAGAAACGTACAATAGATAGTACATTCAGTGTCAACAAAAGAGATGCAGCGATACTCGCTCGGTGACATAATAGCCGAACGAGTATTCGCCGGCGCGGCGGTGTGAACAGTCGGCGATGAACTATTAATATATGCGTCTCTTTTGTTTACACGGAAGTCGGAATGTACGTTTCTTTGGCAAGAAAATAGCCGAGAGTTACTCGCTTACTCGCCGGCAGTGGGAAAACTGCCTAAGTAACAATCAAATGAGTTAACTCATATAGGTACTTGTCATTTTTGCAACGTTGAGGCAATGATGTAAGTTTGTTTGCGGTTACAGAATAGCACCACTGGTTCCAGCGAATGTTGCAATACTATTTTTTTACAAATGATCCCTACACTTTAACGGAAAATGTCGGACTGAATTTTGTAGGAGTATTTTACGCCACAACGCAAATAGGCCAAAACATCTAACCAGAAATACTTTGACGGAGTTTACATCGTTCAAACTCAATTACGTTGTGGTTTTAGGAAATTGTTACCGCGGTCGTGTTAAATGTTCCATTAATTTTTTGCGTCATTATCCATCTACCTTCGGAAGTGCTCTAAGCTGACACGATAGGAATTGCTTTTACAGTTTTAATGGAAAACTTTGTGAGAGTCTTAACACCTGTTGACAAGGACGCCGAGAAAAAATTGTAAAAATAAATGATTACGAACAACAAAAATTATACAAAATGCTAGCCCATTTGGCATACTCTACCTACACAGAACTCCAGATGCCAAAATGCCAAACAAGCAGTTGAGTGCTACGCGATAAGAAAAGAGCCGCTGATCGCATAAACGTTACCGTAATTCATTGCTATAAATTATAATAAAAAGTCTAAGTTTGGCACAAAAATGAAACAAAAAGTTTTTGAGAACACATAGATAAGCATAGGACCGACAACAACAGATCAAAGGTAACACCACAAGTGTTGCAGTACGATTTTAAATCTTACGACGCAGATAATAAGAACGGTCCAAAGTGTTACAGTTGATCTGCTGTTAGCTGTACAGGAAATTCATTAGGATTGAGATTTACTCAAAAAATACTTGCCTGATTTTTGAATTTCTTTACAATTACATAGCGTGTGCTCCAAATATACTAGTATTTTTTTTTTACAATCGGTCAAGGAGGTCTTGAGAAAATCTCAACCGAAATGAAGCCCCCTGTATACTTTTCTCGGTTTAATCTTTTCGATCATATTCATAATCAGTCCTTCTTGGCGCCCACCGTGGGACATTCTATGGCATCTTACAATTTATAAAATTAACATCAACTTAAAATCCTGTACAGATTAACGAATAAGTATATATATATATATCATTATTATAATGCAACAGAAGCCAACATTTGCGATATTATAACACTGAGTAGGTAGGTAAAGTATTAATTAATTGGCGCCCGACATGGGCCAACTGATATTTGTTGCTGTTTATAAAAATATTCTACAATTATTACAGATTTTTTACGTAAGTAGTTATATTTTGCTAATAAATAATCCAGAAGTACGTACGAAGAGTCGGTGAATGAAACATTTACTTGATTCCATTGAAGTTTAGTGTGAAAAATTATTTGTGCGATTTAGTTAGCCCTTCAAAGGAAACACGAGATTCAAGCCTGCGTAAACATACACTTTGAAATGTGTACCCCTATTGTCTGTGCCATATAACACCTAAAATTGTTGAGAAATCAAGTGCTCTTGTGATGTCGAGTGTACTTGTATCCCAAAAAACCTGTGTTACACTTTTTCTTTCCCAAATGTTCCCGAAACGGGGGCGAGTCGCATTGTATATGGGTTGATACGCCCGAGGGATTCAAAGGATACGACCCTAATTGACAGGACGCCACTCACGCTGTTATTTCCTCTTCATATTTACTCGAGCCTTCCTTTAGTAGCTCAGGACCGAACTCAGGGATTAATGACATTGCGGACAGGCGGTAAGCGCCGCTTCCTAGACCTAATGGCACTTAAAAGCACATCTGTACCTACCATAGGCATTTATTTACCTATAGACATTATTTAAAGACGGGCGTGGTATCTGGATGGGGGTGACCGTTAGTGATATTTTCATCTGAGATACAACTATGTATACCTAAGCCAAGTGGTTTACGATTTATAACATCGCTTTAGCACGTTTTTACACGCCTTTCCTTAACCGTTTACAGAAACCAACGTTTCACTGTTATAGTTACCGCGTTTTTGCAGTTTCTTTTCCTAATTGAGTAAAGTAAAGACTCTTAATTTTAATGTAGTACTTATACGAATTTGATGATCCTCTTTCACCTAAATAAGTAGGCACGTAATTATATGTGTAGGCAGAAGATGGAGCTAAATAAATAGGCATGCGCCTGTTACGAATATCTTGGTTTGGCGGTACCTGGATACATTTTTGTTTCCTGTCATAATTTAAGGAAGATACAAAATGTACCCACCTACGCTCTTTTCGCTTTTTATGATAAAATGGTACTCTAACTAAATGTTAATACTTATGCGTCCATTTGTGGTTACGTTACGTACCTACACTAGACAGCACATCAATTGGTAACCTAGCAATGAATGGTCAATTGAATTCCGATTTCAACTTCTTCTGTCCCTGGACCGCTAGCGACATTTTCATTTGAGCCCCTCTGTCCCTCGGAAAGTATATTATTAGCCTCTAGTCTCAGTAGTTCGGTGATTTTGTCCGGGGCCGAACTACTGAGACCCTCTTAGTCTCAATAGTTCGGTTGTGCACGTACTTGTATAATATCAAGGCACAACAAAACTCTATAGAAATATTTGTATGTAGAACCGCTCTATTTCAAATCAAATTCAAGAAACGATTATGCAAATCGCTCACTAGGGACACATTCAAGCTCTCAAACGGCAATTTGAAATTGTAATGATCCTTTTCTTTGGAAACCCGCGGTGGAAGCGGCGGGAAAACGATTTACTTTATATAATAGTACCTACTAGGTACTTATCCAACACAAATGTAGGATGTGTTGAACACATGATATATGTTTAAGGTGTAAAAGTTTAGTCGAAATATGAGTATGGTCATGACATAATGATACTCACGATCATTCTGTTCTACGACTTTTGATTAAAATAAAGTGAAGAAATAATTTACATTGAGTCAATGATTGAGTGGATCCCAAGACTGGAGGGCGAGAGATCCTGTACCCATAAAACGTGTCTACCGTGTCTAATTCACGAGTAGTATTCGCAAGTCTTTGCTAGTAAGTAGATAAGTATTAAAAGTATTAAATATTTTGCCAGGCGAGACCGATTCTGAAGACATGCCGGCGGCAACGGCCACAGACCCCAGCATCGAGCAAAAGGAGCGGCTCATAGCCGCCGTCAAGAAGGAAGTCAAGCAGTTGATGGAAGAGGTAAGCAACAGCACAGAAACACCAGAACTGATCTGACTGACTTCTCCAAGGATACCAGCGTTATCGGTATCCTCTCGACATTATCTATCATTAGCTGCCGTTGCGAAAAGGGTCTCAACTCAGCTTAATACAAGCTGAGTTGAGACACGTTTCGCAACGGCAGCACAGCCGCTCTATGTTTATATGGTGTGTAGTTAGCTACTACAATTATGTCTTGGGGTTGCGAAATAAACGGCTTATTTACTTACTATTTATATGACGTTGAAGAAATTCTTTTGAAATCTGTCTTATCTGACCGGTTCCCCAATTGCCGTTCTACAACCGATGAAATGATATCAATGAGATAATTTGTTGAACAGAGACTGCGCGGGCGCTCTACCAACGCGATAGAACTATCGCTGTCACATGCGCCATTTCACGATGTCATTTCATCGTTTTGAGAACGATAATATCCACTGATGTCCATTGAATATACATATTATAGTTAGAGATCTATTAAGAAGGTATTGGTCACAGACCTTGGAGACTCAGATATTGTACGTTTCAGGAAAAAGACGCCGCAGGTTGTTATATTCCTTAGCTGTTTATTTGACATGATATACACCACGAGACAAGTGACCTTTTGGTATTTCACAGGCCGTGACTCGCAAATTCGTGCATGAAGAGAGCGGAGGAGTGACTGCACTATGTGGAGCGGTAGAGGCTTGCCTCGGACAAGGACTGCGGAGACGAGCACTTGGCCTCTTCAAGACTAGCTCCACCACTGCTTTGCTGCACAAGATTGCCAAGGTAAGATTACACTAGCGGCGGTGTAGCAACATCATCAGCAGAGAGCGGTCCCTCCTCATATTTTCGGATAAAGGATTTAACCGACGGTGGCGAGACGAACTGAACGTTTTTAAGAGAGGGTGGTCTGAGCAAAGACTAGGTCTGAGTCTGCGCAGAATAGAATGAGTGGAAGGGTTGTGAGGAGGCCTTTGCTCAGCAATGGGACATTAGAGCTATTAAGTTCGACTGTAGGTACATGTTGGATATTTTATATTGTTCATTTCTGGACTATCGCGACACAAGTTCGCCTAGTGCAGAGTCCAATAGTAATATAAAGAAATGTAAATATTTTATGGTAATGAAGATTTTTGAATTTGAATTAAATAAAATAAATAGGATTTAACAAGTTATACTTCAAAATTAAATTAGTAAAATGTGCTAATTAATAGGGAAAATCCTGTGACCGGTTCCTATAGCTAGAGCGTCGGTAAACAATCTAGTCTCTAACACCTTTAAATGTTGGACAGGACAAGGAGTAGAATCTTCAAAGTTACAGTCGAAAAGCGCCATAAGAGTTGAACTGGTTTCAATTGTTAACATTTGATGTGCCGTCGACTGTATCTGCCTATTTTACTCGTAAACCTTCGGCTACACTGTAATGTTCTCTCAAACTTTATTACAATGGCGTCGTCATTACTGTGGGTTAATACGCCATATTGCGGTAACGTTGTATCTAATATTACGGAGTGAACTTTGAGATGATTGCGTTCAAAATCCGAATCAATGAGGTTCCTCAGGGCCAGTCCCTAGCGACTGGATCGCCTCTTGTTAACTGAACAGAGTTATCACTGAGGACCACCTTAGGACAATTTATTGTTGGGTCGGTTCAAGGTGGATTGGAAGCCCTAATCAAAATAAGGAGGTCGTAGTACGGCAACAGCCGATCAAAGGTAACACTTGCGGTACGATTTCAACTCTTACGACCCAGGTAATAAGAATGGTACAAAGTCTAAAGAGTTACTCTTGATCTGCTTTGATGTGTACAAAATAACTAACTAAACCTACATAATTAAGATATTTCTCTTGTAAATTACCTGCGCTGCGTATGGTTATTTTAGGTTTGATATATTATATTTGGGAAGTGTTCGTTTTGAGAGTAATTTAAGAAGCGTTGGTTTGTGAAGTATTTCATTAGAACACAGATTTTTAATGATTGATGGCGACGTCTATCTGATCTACGCCCCATAACTGGGATTGAAGATAATATTAAGTCGGTATCAGGTAGGCAGTTGCGTCTGAAACTTTGCAAGTAAATTGTAACAGAAATGTATGCCCGAGGGCCCAATTACAAACAGGTACCTACAAAGTTGAACTAGCACTAGAGTCTAGAGTGCATCAATTCGGCTTCGGTATGGTACCTAAACCGATCAAGTTTAAGACAAGGATACATCACTAGTAGGTAGTTATTAATAATACGAAGACTCCTATTGATGTAGAGAGTCTTCATTTTTAAACATTGAAGTCGAAATATAAATCGTAGATCCGATTGTTGTCCGAACATTGTAGAGCAATGTGTGGTACGAATGTAGTGTGGTACAAATGTAGTAAACACACATGCTATATTAAGGGTATTATGTAGGGTTGACAGTTAAAAATAAGCAGTCAATAAAGAAGCGTTGCTGATTCTTATCTTCTCGCTTCGCCAAAATAATATTATATTAGCACCTAGGTAGGTACACAAATCAATCTCGGTTCGGTCAGTTTGGCTTCGGTTTTACGAGTAGGTACATGTAGTTATAGTCCGTCTCTATAATTCTATCCAGCGATGTCCCATGACACAGTCAAAGTTGGAACCAGTGAACTTGAATAATTATGTAACTGGAACTAGTTGATCTCACAAAGAGAATATTGAAAACCGGCATCGGCATTTCAAAGGGGATATGTGGCGAATGTAGACAAATGAAAAAATTATACACTCTTTTATATCACGAAGTAAATGTACGGTCGAAGTGTACAGGAGAGTCATAAAATTGAGACTGTCAAACCCTTGACCGTTTTTTTTGCTGTGATCCTGGTACACAACCTTCGTTTCGTCCCCATTCATACTCTCTCTCTCTCTCTATGTAGGCAATAGGTAAAGATAGGACGAAGATTTAAAAAAATATATATATTTACTTATGCATATCGTAAAGGAGGATAATTTAATTTGTCTGACCTCAGGCAAAATAGCTAGGTATGTACTATAATACTATCTATATACTATATTCATGCCCTCTGAAAAAAACAAATATGCAATGTGACTCGACGGTCTCTCACTTATTAGGTAGGTAGGCTAACCCGGGGATATGGAGGTAAAGGGTCTGATTGATTGCCTAAAAATGTACGCCTAAAAATAAAACATGTGAGTTTGGGATAATTTTGGTTTTAATACAATTTTGGTTCAGAGCTTTAAAAGTCGGCAGCGAACCAGAAACATTGTTATGTTGTACAACACCTTGTTCAAATCAAAGATGATCATAATAAAATATTTATTTTATCGTTGTTAAATACCCGAAATTCATACATTATATTTAAAAAGGACCGTGTGACCAGACTTACTTGTTAAAAGTAAGCAGACACATGTTTTGTTAAAATAATAAAGGATTTAACTCGAGCGTTTGCAAGCTCGTCAGATTCTGGGTATCTAACTTCGCCATTCTAATTTAATGAGGGTTGGAGAACGTTGGTAAAATAAATTCATGCAAAGTAGATACCGGTAGGTGCTTACTTATACATAAGTAAATGCCTAGGTATACGTCAAAATGCTTTCGTTGGTGGAACAATTTATCTCTTTTAGTAGTAGACACCTAGTAATCTAAAAACACTTATCACTGTGCAATGATACTTACATCATCAGCCTTATTCTGCCGGTTCTTCACTTCCTATCGCTCAGCTACCACTGCCAAATTTATCAGTTTTTTCGTCAGGTGTAACAAAAACAAGTAAATTTTTACAAAAAACAAAACCGATTGCATTTTGTCACAAATGTATCCTTATTATCTGTCAATCCCGTGATCTTGACGAATCTAAAGATTCCTCCGTATATCAAGCCGTTTAGGCTATAAGGCCCGTATTAATAGTCTGAGCTCAAACCCGCCCTCAAGAGCGAATTCAGCTAATACACGTTCAAGATGTGATCACCATCTCACTATGTCATTTATTAATAAACCAGTCTTGAGGGCGTATCACGTGATTTCTTTCTCAAGTGGAAGAACTCAAGTAAACGTCGCGGTTCGCCTGCAATCAGCAAATACGTTCTCAAGTGTGATTTTGACAGTTCTCTTGGGAACTGAGTTTTGTTTATTAATACGGCGTTACTCACGTGATACCCGATTCCTAAACGCGCACCAAAGTTACGTTTATTAATAGGAACGCCATCTTGAGGTCGTTCTCAAGATTGACTTTTGAGCTGAGAGTGATTTATTAATACGGGCCTAAGATTCCCCAAAGAAACCGACATAAATACATAAATGCACATAAAAACATGACCCACCTCCTTTTGACAGTCAGGTAATAAAACCACAATGTAGCGCCCTGTGGAACCCCAATAATACGCTTAAGTCTTTACGGACTGCCATCAAGGCAGCTATGTAGGATTAATGGTCGACCAAAGCTTTCTCCTAGATGAGTCCCATTTCGTGCTGATTGCTGAAAGATGTTAAGGCAATCGTTCAAGCCGAGAAACCTGGGGCTCCATATCGGGCCACTGTAAAAACCTAATTCCCTTAAATCACAAAAACACCATCCATTTTTGTGAGTTACAACGGGTTAACTTTTAGCCCGCGGTTGGTACATCTTACATAATGTACGAGAATGTTATGGAATTTTTTGTTACCTATCTTACGGTTGCTTTTCAAGACAATCTTACAAAATTAAAAGAACCGATACCAACACTGCAAAATTATACTTTATTCCATTAGTGATTAGTGTAATTAATTAATTTATTTGTGACATATTTAATATTTATTTGACATGGTGTATTTAATAATTAGTTTCATTTTGGAATATTTGGCAATAATTTTCTGACATTTTCAAAAAATTTAAGTATGACCGTAATATTTTGTGTATAATCTTATGAAAGTTGTATTAATGTAATATTGGGGAAAAGTAGACTCCCACTGTGAAAGTGTTGCATGCCAAACATTTGGCGAAACATGTACGTACAATGTTTACAACTGCCATCTTTTATACCGTGTTTCGAGCAAATAAACTCATTTCATTTCACTGCGTCATCTCACCATAAAGGAATTATGTAAATAGTATAGTCGACACGTATGCTGGGAAACTACAGAAAATTGTAATTCGATTAAACTTTCGTCCTATGGCGTGGCATTTTAATAATGTTTCACGACTTTTCCAGCTGTGAAATGTACATTTTCCGTATTTCGTTTTGCTCGAGTGCTACACTGTTTTAACACTCCCATATTTGGGTAACTCGATCTCGTACAACAAAGTTGCTAAAAGCGTTGCGGTTTAATCTACGAGTTTTGCCACTCTATTTTAGTCCGCAAAATTTTACTTCATTAATTATTCGCGCAAGCCGCGAAGTGTATTTGTTTATAACAAAATGCGAAAAGCGAATGATGTTATGTCAGGACAGACATGACTTTACACTCGTTCACACTGTTTAGTACCTACTATACATAGGGTCTTCTTCTTCTTGAAGTCTTCCTCGGTTCGAGGAAGACTTCTGGCGATCTTTCCCAATTATGGTCTATGGGTTTTGGAGTAAGTCATCATCCTGATTCTGGGCCATAAGGACGCGTCCACATACGCACTTTCTCCCGTCGAGCAGTCTATCCCTAAGACATGGGTTAGGCTCTTTTTTCCTTTTGCCTCCTCTTCTTCTCAGTTTCCACCTCAATTCTCGATCACCGTCATAAAAGTCGATGGTCCTTGGTCAAAGACTTGGTCAAACACGTCACTTACATTTGGACCCATACGAAGCGCTATTTTCTATGGTTTATTTTACTCTTAATCAAGTACCTACTGCTTGGATAGGGGTAAGTGGACGATGGCTTAGTAAGTGGAAAGTGGACACCCACATTCAGTATCGGCAACGAAATTGGATATTCTAAGACCGAACTTCTCTAATGATCGATTTTATATTTATCGAAACATAACTAATTCAAAGGCCCTGCTGCTCGGAAACTTTTAAAGGTTGCTATGAATAGTATAGTGACACCTGTCCATAATACAGGAGGTACTAAGATGAGTCTTACAGAAGGCCACAGACCTCATCTCGTGAATAATCTGTCGAGGCGAGTCTTGTCACGTACACCGCTAGAGTTGGTGGACTCTAGCCAGTTTAAATATTGGTCCTATCTCGTGGAAGAGTTGCCGAGGCACGTCGTCGAGAGAGTGGATGGATACGACGGATTACGTGACGAACAGTTTGTTTGCTTTGCAGTTGCGGAAGGCGAACTCATGAATGTAGGTACAGCCGATATTACATCAACTAATACTTACTATAAAAACCGTAGCACTATTGGGTATTCTGTGACAAAACTATTGCAATCTTGGGCGTATTTCCATCGCATAGAGTCGATAGTAGAGCGACAACGGTACTTAAATATCACCAATCTCTCATGAAGTTCGTTCCTTCTCTTCCTCACTTAGCTTGAAACGACCTCACGTGAACTTTCAGCCCGGCGACAATGTTGTTGCTATCGTATAAGACATTATTCAGACAGACTTTCAGATTTATGGCCGAGAAAATTTTACGTAGCCAAGGTAGGTACCAATTTACCCATTTAATCATAATTTTTGCGTGACAAACGGGTACAAAACCGTCACAATTAGCTAAAACAGCCGTAAATCAATTAGACTCGGGTTTTCTGGGATTTCTCTGGAAATTTTTCGGCGCGGAATAGATTAGTGGAACGTAACACAATTTTGTGGGAATGTTGTTTGGGTAATTGTATTACGCCCTTTCTCTATTCCCAGCGGTGGTAGACGGAGGATGGTTTGCGTTATGGATATTATTTAGCTGAATTATAAATCCAGAAGGTCACGAACGGATAAACGCACGTGTGTGTGTGTGGGACGCCTACCGACCGGATGGATGCAAAAAACCGAGAACCAGGTTGAGTGGCGCTCCTTGGGACCCTACATCCAGCAGTGGACTGGTACGGACTGATGATGATAATGATAAACCCAGAAAGAGACAAATCTCTTTATTGCAAGTAGGTAAGCACGTTGTGTACGTTTTTGCACGTAAACATTTTTTTGAATTTGCATTTGCACCACTATGTAAGGAAAAGGTGCCAACGCTGAGGAGAAAAAGTAGCAAAAAACTTTCAGCAGCACATCTTTTAAATTCTTTGGTAGATCATGACATGATCTGGGTGGGTTTCGATGTGGGTATCGAAACCCACCCAGATCATGTCTACCTGATAGAAATACTTACCATTCGCGGAATCCACCGCTCTAGAATGTTCAACCCCCTTCTGACAGAAGGCCTTGAATGTCTAGAGCCAATATAAAATCCTCTTATCTCTGGAAGCAAGTAAACAAAGCTGGGAAGCTGGTAAAATATACAATTGTAGTCTGTTCCCTTTGAAAGTTTTTTCAAGCGTTTATAATGGGGCCGCAGCTATGATACGCGTACAGTGTACACGTAGATAATTGGGAAGGAAATGTAGAGTTGTAGTCACCTTAAGCTAGCTGGCGGACTAAGCATAGATAAAAAGGATAGTTTATTATAGTCGCCGTTTTGTCTTTGCCGTATGATTAATCAGTCTAAAATAATTAATTAGCTGGTATTACCTAAATGGATAAATCAGATCAATGATAAACATTTTTAATGGTTATAGGCATACAGAAAATTAGGATAGTTTTTAGACATTTGTAAAGACATAGAGTATTGCGTTTTTGGGCAAACAAAGCACAACTTCCAATTTCACAAGAAGGAGGAGTATCTCAATAGGTAGTTTTTATTGTTCAGAATTTGTTTTATGCATTATGCTTTAAATGATGAAAAATTTCTAGCCGTGGGCAGGACTTGAACCTGCGATCTTGTCATTCCGTGACACGCTCTTACCAACTGAGCGGAGTTTTTATTGTTACTTAATTTCGCTGTTTTTCTAGTCAGAAGCCTTTCCTTGTTTGTAGCTCGAGATGAAAGCGGGTCATTTCTTTATTTCTCAATCACGCGGCGCGAGTTTTCTCGGAAAGTGAGTCCGCTCTTTGTGGTTCAAAGTCTATTGATGTAGCTACGCAAGCTTAGCCTTTATTGCTTCTAGATATAACACATACCTATATTTATACTGCTCTAGGCTTCAGTTACTTTTATAAAGTAGTGGCGTTTGATATCAACAATGTTGCGTTGTTTTATGAAATACGAGCAAAAGTGACTTCCGAACACAAAGTCTTATATATAAAATAAATTAATTACTTATCTATACATTGTGCCTTCTTAATTTTTGAATGTCTTGCAACGTTTTATAATACCTTACGTTCCCACCATGCTAAAAGTTGTAATTATTTCTTATGATTGTAATATTTGTAAATTCAATTAAGAATTTTTTTAAATTAATATTTTTAATTATACTGCTCTTATTAAAAAATTCAGGGAAAGTATTAAAAAAATAATTGTTACTTTCTCTTATGGAAAATGTTTTCGATCAAAATAATATTACTTGTTAGCATTTAAAATTGTTTTCTTAAACCGTTATGAAATTCATAAATTAAATAACCATTATCTTCATTCGATCCCTTCGGTTTTTAAAACTTTTCAATCCCAAGTTTCAAGGATTTCGCGTCTTGTTATTAGACGAGTGAACGGAATTCTTTGTAACGAATTTACGAAATAAAGTTTCAAAGAAAATAATATTGTTTTTTAAAGGATGTTTAGATTTTCATGATTTGCGGTACATGCCTAGTTAATATTCATAATTCAGCTCTACTTATAAATATTATTATAAGAATCAGTCTACATCACATCAAGACCGCTCGTGTACCCTATGATATGGAAATATTGCCTACATTACTGTTTTTGGGTCGGTTCATAAATTCTGGGTAATTCTTTCTAAATTCTGGGTAGGTTAGACCTAGGGATCTTTAGGGTAGTAGTATTTTCCCAAAAACTAATACTGGACGGATTGCCAAATATTTTTCACTGTTAGATAGACAAAAATGTATCAAACAGTAAAAGAATTTTTGCAATAAGTCAAGTAGTTTTTGAGAAAATCTCAACCTTAAAAACTCTCCTGTACACCTTTCTCTGTGCTCCACCGTACCTGTATCTCTATGTGTGGTGACAATTAATGTCCAAAGTTAATACAAATATTTCGTTTATGATCTTAAATCGAAGCAACAGCATATTTTTCATGTGAACGGTCCCGATTTTGTAACTACACAACCGACCGTAACAAAGTGTACGTTAGATAGAATGTGGAAGGGCCCTTAGACAGTAAATCGATACCCGGCTCGTTAGCATTGGCACGAGCGAGCGGCGGCGTAGTAAACTTGAACTAGACATAACGTTATTAATCGCCGCTTCAATTGAAACATTGTAGTGCCTGAAACGAACACAAATAAGTAGTTAGTTACCCAACTAGCAAAATAAAGCCCTATAATAGTTGGGATAACGTTTGACATACAACTTCTGGTGCGCTGGGGTTCGTAATATAAACTTGTGATAAACGGCTATAAAAGGCGAAATGGATGCTGGCCGAAAAAAAAAATCGGTAACTTAGTGCATAATGTGCGTCTGTTGGACGTTTTTTTTTGGACGGAACGGTAACTAGGTATATATTTTTAATCAGTGGTGACGATTGTTGTACTAGTAGTCCTACTATGACGAGTAGCACCACGACTAGATAAGACCAAGGGGGTGGTATGATATATGTTAATAATAATCTAATATGTTTACAGTTCATCCATCAATATTAGACAAGGTGTTGAAGTAGGTACGATACTTCTTTCGTAATATATTATCATCAATCATGTTTCAAAAGTTGCCTAAACTTGACAATTGAATTCCCTCAAACCGACCCTATAATGACGTACGATGCATTGAAAAATTTGATGAATCAGGTGACTACTTAGGTACATTCTACAACGTAGCTAGATTAGTTCTTACAGCTTTCTTCTTTGGGGTCATATAGATACAAAGCACATAAAAATACGCAGTTTTAATAGTCAACGGAAATACATGCAAATGTTGACGGCAGGGTTTGTGGTCACATCCACCCGAAAATCGGTCAATGCGAGTCGGGGTATGAACTCGATCATGATTGATATAGGTACTTAGTGCATTCCTACAAAGGAAATGTTTACAAAATACTTTTATATGACGCCCTGACCTTGATTTTGTACAGTCTACAGTTCCATGTGGGCAAAGCCGTGGGGCAAACACTAGTAAATTATTAAACCTGTAAAATGTTAATTTGTTCGCTCACGAAAGTTACAAAAGTACACTGTCACAGGTATATTAGTGGGGCATGTCCATCGTTCCCACCAAACGGTGGATCCGCGCATGAACTCTTCCCATTGTTGCAGAATTGTCCCGAGGCGGCGCTGGTATCAGCGCGCGTGCTGTCCGCCGAGGGTGCGCCTGCGACGCGGTCCGCGTCCGGCGTGGAGCGGCGGCCGTCCGCGCCGCGTCCGCCGCTCAGCAAGCGCGGCTCGGGCTCGCTGCTGTCGCAGTCGCCGCCGGTGCCGCAAGCGCGGTAAGTGAACTTACGGCACTAACTATTAGGTCATACGTATTAGGCAACGATTTGCCGAATAATAGTTCCAGAATCGATATAAACAATACGTTTTCAGACAGGTCGCAGCATTGTTACTAGTTGAACCAGTCGTCGTCGCTATTATAGTCGGCCCAGTGTGTGGGAAGCCGACAGTGTCTTCGTATACCTAATTTTCCAAGACAAGCCGAGACTGTAGACAAAATAGGTACCCAGCATTCATTAAACCTCGTTTACGATTAGAACAACCATTTACGGAAATTATCAAAATAATTCAGAGCAGAATTTGCGACGGCCGGCTCGCTACACGAAGTTTACGCTGGCAATTTATTAGGGAAATTAAATTGCCACCCGGAGCGCTGGTTATTAATTTCTGCAATCCTTGCCCTGTTAGCTGCAAGGACGAATGCGGCTGGTTTTAATTTATATTTTACCAGTGTTGATATAGGTATCTAATTGTTATCTAACGCTTATATACTGATCGGTCTAACACAGAGAAAGGTGTACAGGAGAGTTATTAAGGTTGAGATTATCTCGAAAGGTATTTGCCTGATTTTTGACATTCTTTACATATTGTGTGTGTACTATCTGCTAGTAAAATAATTTTAACAATCGGTCAAGCAGTTCTTCAGAAAATCTCAACCTTCGTTGAGATATAAAATTTGTCTAAAAAGATTCTAACGGAATTCTAATTTCAATAAAAAATGTTGGTATTATCACGGAGAAGTTTTATTTTCCCTGGTACTTCTCTGGTAGTTCCACGGGGAACATACGAATTTGAGGACCTTTTCTCTGTTTTGGACTCTACATATAATAATCTTACTCTAACGGTTATACAAGGTACATAACCTATCCTAGCACTCAGATAAGTTAAGAGATCGTAGTCTTTCGTAGGCCGCCTCGTAGAGTCGTGAGATCAAAATTCAAAGACAATTTTGAATGCGAGCTCACATTAAACTCTAGTTACATCAAGAGACTCTTGAGAATAATTTGGATATAATAGTTTTTGTGTGTGTTTTAGTACTCTTACAGGGTGGCCTTGAATTCATTCGACATAATGAAATGGATGGTTAGGCTTGTGACATGCCTACTTACATTAATTTTATGTTGCCGGGTAATTAATGCTCAATAAATCGCCCGTGATAAGAACAACTTTACAGCTGCTGTTATGTTATTTCTCGATATTCTAAAATATTGTACCTAATACCTCAGCGTGGTTGCATAGACCTACCTATACCGGAGCCCAAATCAAGTGTCTTATTATGTCAACAAATATGATCGTCTAATTACCTGTTGTAATGTAAAACGGAGGGAACAGGATTGATTGAATTTGTTCATCATTGTGAAAATAAAGTAATCCGATCTAATAAGGCATAAATAACTATGCAATAACCACAGAATAGCTTAAAATGTTAGTGGGGGAGGGTAGTTTTTGTTTACAAATTAAGACACTTGATTCGGGCCTCGATTTAGTTAAAATCACGTTAATAGGATGAATGTTTGTTGCTACTCGCATGCCGGCGAAATAACAAAATTCGATCACAAGAGCTTTCGGTATTCAAATGTAAACAAAGCGAGTAAAGTAAACACAAATAGGGGAAATGTAGCTGATGGATGATAAAGTTAATATTTATTTATGATAATCTCGCGGCGAATCTGCCAACCCGCTTGCATTGTTGACTACTGCGATTCCATTAATGTAACATATTAACATTTTAATGACTTTCCTGTTATTGCTCAACTACGTACACAGAAAACAATTTATAGGTATTATAGTTAGGTATAGGTTCTAACATGTTCCTTAGAATTTTTTGGTTTCTCAAATATCCAAAATGAAAATGACATAAATATTTCCTGGTATAATAAATATTATTGGTATTATTATATCATCTGGATGTATTTTTGTTTGAATAAAAGCACAGGAAATTATTTGTTAAAATTGCCAGAGACGAATTGAGGTTTTTGTGGTAAGTATTTTCCCGTAGGAAATTTGTATGGAAAGTAAATATAAAGCGAGGTATAAGTTTCAATACTTACCACAAAAGGCTCAATTCGTCTCTGGCAATTTTAACAAATAATTTCCTGTGCTCAAACAGTAATATTTATTTCTGTTATTAAATTGCAATCCAAAAAAAAATAATTATGTAATTAGGCAAATGCGAAAACGGTGGAGTTCCGTAATACTTAAGTATAATGTGAGTTATTCGAGAGATATGCACGGTGTTCCTTTGATAAATGTACGGACGGAATCCGCTAAAAGGAAACCTTCCCGAGAACAAAGGCACAAAGAGCTGACGTACCTACCTAACACTGAACTAAAAGCCACATGCCTATATGCTTATAGTAGGTACTAGATCGACAACACATGAATCATAATCATATATTTTATTGCAAATACAACATTAATTAATTGCAATAAAAGCATAAAATGTATGTTGACTTGTTCTTTAAATGTGGACCTGTAGAAAAATTATATTTCTTTAGCGTCCAATCTAAAAATAACATTTTTTAAATAAAGTAACCGTTACTTTATTTAAAAAAATATTATTTTTAGTTTGTTGTCAAAGATTGTTGTAATTAGGTATTAGGTAGGTGATACTTCGTTTAAAATATACGCGAAATAATTCATACGCGGTGATTTAGCGATTTCGCCGGATTTGAAGGTTTAAATCTGCCGCTTGTTGAAAGGCGTTTATTTGACAGTTTGTTGAACCGCTGCTTGACAGGAAAATAAGCCAGGGTTTATCATTGACTTATACCTATGGACATGGCATACCTACGAAAATAACTTGCCTACCTAAACTTTGTGGGGAACAAATATGGCGGATTGTCGTAGTGCAGCCTCGATGTTCATCGATAACTTTTATCGATATTGACCGGAGACGGTAAATGCAGTTTCCCCATAGATTTTATATCTAACCTCTATTATCATCCTTAAATCATCGAAATAAGGTTTAAAATAACTTGATCAGAAATAAATACTGTGCCGTGCCAAGCCATACTGTGCCGTCCTCGAGCGTAGGCCATAACGATCTAGACAAATAAAAAAACAGTTTAGAAATATGATTTATTATTAACTTAATTAGGTACACTACACATCCTTTCTACGTACATGATTGATTAATTAATTTAGATATGTGTTCAAGTACTGTGACTACAATTCATTAATGTTATTCAAGTTTTTTTATGATGTAACTCTGAATAACCCGACAGTAAATCTCGTCCGTAAAACGTTAAATGTAAGAAAAAATGAAGGGTCAAAGCAAATCTTCTACTCTCTGCTCAATATCTTCCGGATATTGTTTTTCCACAGGCAAACCTCTAGATTTTAAGGAATTAATGAAGTCTTTCCTTGTAAATATTCAATAATTGAAATCTCGTTATTTAACAAATTCCGTTTGCGTTAATCTTTCGTAATATTTTAAAAAAAAAATATATTCTACCTGCGAATTTTCTCAGTTAATCGTTTGATTTTTATTCCTTGAAGCATACATAATTATTGCTTCAATTTCTTATAATTCTCAAAAGAAATATCCTGAAATCAAACAAAACGCATTCGTTATATAATATATTGCATTAGAGTACAAAAAGAGAAAAAAAAATGAATATATCGATATTTCACAATAACAAAAGAACAACACTATCGTCCAACTATTGCTATTTTTACAAAGTCAAATTCTCTTGAAATATGGCTTAGAACAGTAGTTTAGCCTATCTAAAATGTACTTAATTAGGATCTGCTTTGAATTTCGAAAACAAGAAGTGGAAATATATGGAATTAGACGATATATCATAGCAAAATGTCTTGCTTACCGGTGAAATGTTATATTATTAAAATTTCGGTTATTCCTGGTCTTCCTCGAACCACAGCCTATTACACTTCATTTAGTCATTGTTCCTTTACATTAATTTGTACTTTTTATGCGCTATATCACTTGATAACAAGGTTTAATTAGTTAAAAATCACAATCAAAACAGCAAATTGACACATGAAGTACTCAACAAATGCGTTGACAAATATGGCGACTGGGCACTTTCCCACGGGTCGCGACGCCACATAATAAGTGTTGCCAAAATTGTTACTGACACAACTAGCGTCGTCCTGGTCCACTTATTGAAATTCATGATAGTTAAAAAGAGATAGCATTATATTTAAGAGTTCAACGTCGAAATGCATGATATTTGTATAACCAAATAGTAATATAGAAGAATAGGGCATGTCCATAGGTATAAGTCAATGGGGTTTATAGATAGGTAGGTACGGACAACAGCAGATCAATGGTAACACTTGCAGTACGGTTTTAACTCTTACGACGCAGATAATAAGAACGGTCCAAAGTCCAAAGTGTTGATCACTTGATCCGCTGTTAGCTGTACAATATTTACTTAAGTATATTGTGTGTCATCGGTTACCGATCATCGCCAATGCATAAAGTATAAAAAAATCGCAATACGTTACTTAGTAACCTCTATATTTCCTTTATTATTATGTAAAAGCAACTTATGGTACAGTACAGCTAACAACAGACCAACAACACTTTGGACCGTTCTTATTATCTGCGTCGTAAGATTTGAAGTCGTACTGCTGTCAAAAGTAAAAAGTGTTACCATTGATCTGCTGTTGTCCGTACGATATGCGCACAATATAATTCTGACAGCATCAATAAACCGGATGTATCTATAGTTAGACACCGGTTTCCGATCGTCGGTCAAGGGCATTAATATTTCAGCACGAGCGAACGCGAGCGGGCAGCTGTAGGTGTACTCGTACAGTCGACAGCAGATCGACACTTTTTACTTTTGACAGTTCTTATTATTTGCGTCGTAAGACTTGAAATCGTAGTGCAAGTGTTACCATTGATCTACTGTCGACTGTACGTAACCATAGCTTAGTTAGAGGTTATACATACAGAGTAGGTCAGCCAGCCTCATACAGAAATGCGATATTTCGAAGAAAACCACCCGAATTAAGAACCTCGTTAAAATATGGCAAATACAAACCTCCGATTTTTTTAAATTTTTGTCACGTTTTTTTAAATATTTTATGAATTGTAAATATTTTTCCCCCTTCTCTATATAAAGCGGACATGTATATAATTTACAATAATAATAAATGAAGTTGCTGTTATATGGTGCAAGAGTCTCGTAAAAACATCTATTTTTCATTTGTTTAATAAATTATTTACAATAAACCATATGAATCTGATTAACATTGACCCTTAGTGGTGTAACTAAAGCACTTTTCTTACTGTTTGGGTATGCGGGTGTAACTTACCTACACATTTCTGTTTGAGTTGCCGGACAGGCGAAGCTTTCAGCTCTTATGAAAGCTTAACCTACTTTACTTTGATGATTATATTGTGTGACCCTTCCATTTACGCCATAGATAAAAACGTAGTCCGTTCTTCTTGAGGGGGCGATACTCGTAAACTTAATCTTTTGTAAATGTGCGTTGACTTTCAGGATACAGAATGGTTTTTTTTTCTGAATTTCCCAAAGATTCCGCGACAATAATATTTTATTTCTTCTGCATAACATAAACATACCGAAAGCTCGTTATAAAATGGTCATGATAGACTGTAATTTTTGAATTAATAAATTCGTAATTACCCAATAATAAAATTGCTGTTAAAACATTTTTTTTAAACTAACATTTAAAGCTCTAGTGTTTTATTAGTAAGTGTTTTTTGAGGTGGACAGAGAACTAACAGTTCTTCTACTTTTTTTACTTTACTCTCTGCGGAGAAATTTTTCAAATAAATTGTGAGCGCATTCAACCACGAGCGGATTGTCTCAAGCGTATACTAAACCGAACAAAAAGTTTTGTTCCCGTTCGTTTGTCCTATCGTACCCGTAATCCGTATATCACGCGAATATCGATTCGTTTGACGACTAGGTCTGGAGTAGGTAGAACCAGCACATCAACTCCAAACCATTACGAACTATTTATAGTATATACCATCCCGTATAGATTGCCAGTGTAATAGATACCTACATATCTTCTATACATATAATAAGACAGTAAAAAAGTTGTGTCTGTACATTGGATATTTAAAAAAAAATATTGTAATGTGTTTTAGGATCGATACTGATGCCAAAACACAAATTTTTAGAATTTTTGTCTGTTTGTGACTTTGTGCAAGTATCACGCCATAACTACTGAAGAGATTTTGATGGGAGTTTCACTAGGAGATAGCTGAATCCGGACAGCTCATAGGCTATAAAGCCTCCATCCTCTCCATCCTCCTCCTCTACGCAAACGAAGTTGCGGGGTACAGCTAGTCTACACTATTACTCCTCATTCTGTGCACACGAGATTGAGTAATAGAATTAAGTTTAATGTATCGAACGATCCGACAAACAACATTTTAGAGAAATAAATATTTTAACCGTAACCTAAAGTGGAAAGTGGAAGTAAAATACCAAACTTGTCATCAAACTGAAATAAGAAATTTGAAAATTGTAACTAGGTACTTTTGGATGAGGGTCGAATGAATAGGACCGTCTTCACAGATTGTGTCTGCGACTGCCAACCCTTATCATCCCTTTTCCCAAATAATATGTAAGTAAGTAAAGTAGGTTCCTATAAGTTTGTCAAAATCGTAAAATCAAAGGTCAGCGTTCTTGTGGCTGTAATCTATTTGCCTATATACACGTTATCTACTAGCTTACTCGTAAGTGCTTGCTATGAAGATTCTCTATTTAAAAAAAAAATCACTGAGAATTTGCTGAGAAGCACATAACTAAACTTATAGATGTATGGCGGCAATGTTTCAACGAAACTGCGTGAATTATTGACTGTAAAATTACCTATTTATACTTTTTATAATACCTAATAATATTTTTTGAAAACTTATGGCCACTTTCTTCAATAGATGCCAACACTACCAACTTTTGGTTTCGAACATAACCAAACCAAGGTATCTTAGACCATTCAGGTAACTGTTATTAATTTATTATTAAAAATATGAAAATCGCGATTTTTTTGAATATAATAACATCCTGTAAGTCAGATGCAAAACAACAATTTATATAATTTACTGAAACAGCAGTTGGGAAACTCAACTTTGTTTTTGAATGAAGAATGGAAAACAGCCTAATAAATATTTACCTAACAAAACTTTCCCGTTGTTGTTTATAATTTTATAACCCTTTTTCCTTGTGAAGACAATGAAATACCTTCCTATCTAAGGCTTAAAAAGTATATTTTTAAAATGGGAAGGAAAATCAAACAAACTTAGGCATCGTTCGTGGGACGTTCTAATAACTTATACGCGATTGTAGCAAGATAATCGAACGATTTAATGACGCGAATTCAATTATGACACTTATTCGATTAACGTCGAACGAGCAAACCCATTACATTGGTTAGTTAAATACAGGTGTTTCCCGTAGGTGTAGGTAGCGTTAGTAAATGTAATTTTAACACTTTTGGTACAATAAACCAAACAATGTACCTAGTGCTACAACTTTACTGTTCTAGATGGGTAGGTTACAACGAATAAAGGGCAATATTTGGAGAGTCAATAAAAATGTCCTTCCAATGGTTACTTTTACGAGATTGTTTTTGGTTTACGATGTCATTTTATGTACCGGCCCACAAAATTATATTCTATTCGCTCTCAGCCTTGTGTCAAAGTTATAAAGTGGGGTTTTCGGTGTCGTAAAAAATAGATTTCACCGGCCAACAGTGTATCCCGGTTTATGACAGGTCGTAACGTAACAAAACATAATGAGAGTTACATTTCATTAGCTTTTTATAGAACAAAGTGTGACCTGCGAAACATTGAAACCCTAGGTAATAAAAGGGTCCATAAATGTTCTTGATTTGCCGCAATCTGTGACTAATATAATTGTAACAAGTTGGCAATTATTTAATTATACAATTAGGTAGGTTAAGGTATCAGAGCATTTATTTATGCGGTCTAGGTAGACAGATTCTATCTTATGATCCCGATAGGATCCAATTATGGCAAGGGCACGTTTATCTTTTGACTGTTCTTAGAAGTTTTTGGTCATATAAATGACGAAAGTTATTGTAAAGTTGCAATGAAGATGTCATCGAGATATAAAACACGTTTCCTAATCCTAATAATAGGTATATATCCCCGATATTTAAGTTTTCTTTTCATTTGGTGGTTTTAAAACTCCAATTGTCATTTGTCATTAAAGATTTATACCATTTTCCATGACAGGTACTTATGGATCAGGATCGCGTTGTTCGAGCGTCAGCTGGCGAAAATCATTGAGCATCTCGTTAGCAACGCTACTCGGTACTACGAACGTGACGCATTAGTCGCAGACCCCGACTATGGAAGCATCCTGAGCTCTCTACTAGTTGGACCGTGTGCTTTAGAATATTCTAAGGCAAAGGCACCTGCTTGCTTCTGGACGGATCCGCCTGCAGATGAGTTGGTAAGGATTTATTAAGTGATCGTATTGATTAACTGTCCCACACTTCTTTGAATTATATTTTACTTGTTTTAAACTTAATTTACGCGGAATGTAGACGCAGGTACCCACACTTGACTGTATTATTACTTATTTCAATAGGTTCAAAGACATCGCATGTCTGCTGGTACAACCACGCCGCCATCTGTTCGAAGACCTATCCTTAACTTCAGGAGGAGCCTGAATGCCTCTTCTGATGATGCTAGCGCTGGTAGTACAGGTGAATAATGGTGGCTATTATAATAATATTGTCTCAGTGTCATGTTTTTTAGTTTTTTCCAAGGATTATTTCATTTATTCTTTATACACAATATAATTAAAGAGTACTCTTTCTCATAGCACACACTGCTTAAGTATCTCACAGTGTTTAAAGCATATTTGCTGTGATACGACGGATACATCAGCTTTATTGAAATTCAATATACCTCACCTATGCCAACAAGGCTTATAAATCAAGTAGGTGGTACCGCTGGGCTGATTCAGTCTCGCGGAGAAACGCTGGTCGTTGATAGAATGTGAATGTAATTATATAAATTATGTACTTATTTTTGATGACCAGGTTCCGGCAACATTGGTGGGTCTACTGCTAAAGACTACGTAGAGAGTCTACACCAAAATTCACGAGCCACTCTTTTGTACGGAAAGAATAATGTCCGAGTGCAGCCGGTAAGAAAAATGTAATTTGTTATTATCACAGTAATGGAGAGAAGCGTAAACATGTTGTTAGTAGTGTAACATAATTATTTAATTTGGCGATTTGACGCAATAAATATGTATACATTTGTTTGTGATTTTTTGGAGTATTTAAATAAGTATTATTGTAAATACTTCTAGTTGCTTTTATTGTAGAAAGACATAGAGGAGCCTATGCCTGGGTACTTGAGTTTGCACCAGACTGCTGCTGGTCTGATCATCAAGTGGACCCCCAATCAGCTCATGAACGGGTATGCCGAGAGTGAGGGCATCGACAAAAGGTCAGCCTGCTTTAAATAAGCTATGCCAATGCCGTAGATTGTGTTGTCATCGATACTTATACTTACTGTTTTTTTTTATTCATTGTGAGAGAATATTCGTCAAGCCATATGAGAGTCAAGGTGTGTTGGACACTCAGAGAAATAATTTATATTATTATTTATTTCTCTGAGGTTGGACAGGAAATAGCGAAGCTACTATGAAGCTCCTGATCGTGTCGTGACGAATTTTTTCTCCAACTGCTTAATATTCATTGTGTTTGTAGAAATGCGTCACAATAACAAGGTGAAACAAACTGCCTAATTTTCTAACTATACCATTGTATTTTCTTCTCATTTTCATAATGAACGATTACCGACCAATGTAGTAAGAACTTTGTTTCACCCTGTAATTTCGTGTGAAATTGTTTTAGCTGTTCATTCTTCAATTTTAATTTGTACCTACTTGTCTTTTCGCTAATTACTTTTCAGTAGTCATTTCGAATTCCGTACACCAATTCCTTTTTGAACTTTAAATTGAATGTTATTCCTTCTCCTTCTTGGAATACGATCAGCGGGAGTTAATTAACGACTGTAATGCGAAATAATTTATCAAAAGAAAGATCAGCTCTTTCTTAATTATTCGAGTTTCTCGACTTGGCGAAAACATTGAATCTCTTGGCTTGATATTTTCCTTGGAATTAAAATTTTCTAATGCGCTAAAACTCTGCCTCTGATATTTTCTAAGGGTGTTTTCTACTTATTTCTATATCTGTTATTTGCTTATAATTCAATTCAATATTTTACTAACTTTGAACCCTTTCAGTTCTACTAAGTAACATGTTATTTTCATCAACATTGTGTTTAGTTAGTATTTAAACCACATTTTTATTTATTTTGGCTTTTAAGGACCCCGCGTAGTCAACCATGCTATGCTTGACATTAACGATAGTTACTTACACAAGGAATGCATGCTTGACTGGGGACCAAGTGTATCGCCACACCCAGCGGGACTTCGCCGCCGAGTTTCGTTGGTTATTATTGCAATACATTTGTTATTATTTTACAAGATGTGCTGCTGATAGTTTTAGCCATTCTTACTCCTCAGCGTTGGCACCTATTCCTTGCAAAGTGGTATAAATGCAAATTCAAAAAATTGTTGATGTGTAAAGACCTCTGTTGAGAAGTTCTAATTCTGACATTTTAAACAACTCGCACCCCAGAGTAGATCAATGCGCCCCGTAAAAAAATACATAAACGCATCTTGTATGTATCTATGATCGAAAGCGTTTGAGCGTGAAATGACAGGTGGCGGAATTTCGGCTTGGTTACCCTTGAGAGTACCTATCTGACTGTGTGCTATGTGTAGTTATCGCTGTCACCTAGTGCATGCGTCCGCCTGCCAAAACACCTGTGTTCTGTGCAGCATGGCTCCTGTATGCACCGTGTACAGAAGTAGATGCGCTGGACCTTTGTGCATTGACTGGTATGTGAGCTTGGCTTTTTATGTTCACATATTATTTGTTGTCACAGTTTCGATCGAAGCCGAATCTTCATTTTATAGTAATTCTTCATTGCCTTCATTATTAGTTAACTTTTGATGACCAAATGCTGTTATTCATAAACCTAGTTAAACCTCACTCCCTTTAAATCGTGTTGCTATCTCTTTCACACTTCGTTAAAAAATATTAAGATAGAAAGGGACAGGGTGGCTAAACGGTGGCGTAACTTTAAATCAAGTTTATGAATAACAGACTAAGCGTTGTGTGTTTTTCATTGTTTTAAATTTCTATAAGTAGTATGTATTTTTCTTTATGTAATAAATAGATGGCTGTGATATCGATCTTTAGTTAACTGATCTGCACTTTATAAGAAATATTGAGACATGAAGAAAGAGATGAGACAAACTACTTATTTTCCATCTTCGAAAGCGTTGAATTCATTCTGTCACATCGGGATAAATTCAAGCTAATATTTTTGCCTAATTTAAGTCGCTGACTAAATTTTTAGAGCCGCTGAATTTAAGCCACAACGGAGTGCGGTTGGACATGTCCTTATAATAATGATTAAGGAAGCCCATGTTTGAATTGAATCAAGTTTTAATTACGATAAATATTTTTTTTCGTAAAGAATGTCCGAGGAAGGGACCTTTGCCCAGAAGTGAGATGATTTGTAGGTTAAGAAAAAAAAAGCATGTTCGGAAAATACACCCCACATTATTTGACCACAGTGTATACTGGGCGATGTCGCTGCAAGTGTGTGTATGGGAAGTGGTGTACGTGCACGTACATCGATCAGAAGCGAGCGATGCCCTCATATTGGTCGGCCAAGATGGTGTGCAACGGCCTCCCATACATTTTCCCAAAGGTAAGAATCTTAGGCCAATAATAGGCAGTTTTCAGTATGAGGGTAAGTAGTTTCAGTTCGGCCTTACAACTATCAGTTTTCGTGCAATTTTGAAACTCGTAAGTGCGAGCTCATGCTGATTTCGTCGTTGACTATCAGCCTTAAACGAATGCACAGAATAATTTTAATAAATAGGTAAGTAGTACACGAATGTACGAATACACCAAGAGATAAAATACAATTACAGAACTCAAAGGCCTTATCTTGTGCCTGCATTTGACTTCGAAGCGTAGATATCATCTAGGTAGTTAAGGAATCTGAGGAAAATGGCTCCTGTAACGAAACCGTTTGAATTTGAATACGTTAATTTGAACTGCCAACTTATGGCATACAGGTTCAAAACGAACTATGTGCCCTGTCTCTGAAAACAATGAATGTAAATTTTCCATATGAAAGGTAATGGCAATGTGGGAAAAACCCTGTTAAATGGTTGGTCATTACCATTTAAACTAGGTATTCAAATTCTGTGTTATATGTATAACTTATGGGCCCACCTCGCATATCTTCGTCTGAGGAAAAAGTTGCTAGTTTTCGTTGGTTTATTGAAAACAAAAACGTCTACCATGAAAGTTACGACAACCCCAACTTCCAACGTATCTTCCTGCAAAATGTACAATATACTTACATGATACTATTTTTTTTTAAATCATGTTTTGTTTACAGGAGGTCATCTGTTATCATTTTTGAGTAACTTGGAGACGGGATTACTACCACACGGACAGCTTGATCCTCCATTATGGTCCCAAAGAGGCACTGGAAAGGTAATACCAAATTTCATTTAAAACTCTACATTATGTCTGTGCCAATAAGAGCTTAACTTAGCACTTCCATGTGCTTTATCAGACATCAGGAGAGTCAGACAGAGTACAGTTGTCTACAGTTCTGTATTATAATTATTGCAGGTGTTTGGTCGAGGCAAAGTTCGCCGTCGTCCAATGCCCAGTCTCTGCGAGAGTGGAGAGACAGAAGAGGCAGAATGGGAAGAAGTTGCCGGAGACTACGTGTTCCGTATAGTTAATAACGCTATTACTGATAGAGAAGGTAAGGAGTAAAGATAGTTTTCGATGAAAGCTATAGATATGTAAACACTGAAGATTGTCTAAGATATCCAATACTTTACTGACGTACCTATAACCCTAGGGAAATGCTTTATGCATCCCACCACGTCAATAAAGAGGATATAGAGAATAGAGACGAGTTGGGGGAGAAGGGTTGGGGAGAGGCCTTTGCCCAGCAGTGGAACATCACGGACTGATATAAATCTGACTCCTAATGCGTAAACGCCCACCACGAGATGTTGGAATTTCATACTTCGAAATCTAACTCCAAGCTAAAATATCGTTATAGGCGTCAGTTATCCTTTAAACTTAGTAACTATTTTACTTTTCAGCAATGCGTCATTCGCTTCTGGAGCGAGTGCTACAATCTCCGCCTAGAACTCCACGAAGGCCCCTAGCTTCCACTTCCACTACATCATCTGACTCGTCTACCATGTCGGTCGACTGCCCTCCATCTGCTGGGTACAACGGACTCCCATCTATGGCAGCATTACAACATCAGCCTGTGGAACAGGTGAGTTAGAGGAAAAGGTTTTGTTAATGAACGATCAGGTCGTGATTACGAACAATCACAAGTTCTTCAAAAATCAGAGGCGGCGTAAGGCCACCGCTTACGGTCCAACGGGCCTCGTATATTTTTGTATTATTTAAAAGCTTCCAGCCATCTGAATCGATTGCTTCGACTTCTAAAAAACATTCTGTCACGCCCGAGATTTTGTTGGGAAGTGCTCCAGAGCCACTGAATGTCGATAGCGAACGACAGTCGGAAGTAGAGTTAGGACCTACTTCTTATTTTTTATCCTTCTTCATGCGCCATTAGAGGGCCTCACCAAGTATCTTGCCCACATAAAAGGGTCTTGCCGCGATACTGACCGACCATTGTATTTAGTAGGTACCTAACCTATCTATGTCTTTGATCTCTCATTATTAAAACCAGTCATTAAAATAGTGTCATCGTCTTCTTTATTTTACAGTCTGCTTCAATTGAGTTAGTATGCAGCACGATGCGCAGGCAGATTATCTCACGCGCATTTTACGGCTGGCTCGCGTACTGTCGCCATTTGTCTACGGTTCGCACGCATCTAAGCGGCCTTGTGCATCCCAACATTGTTCCTAGAGGTTAGTCTCTCTATAAACCTAATACATCCATAAAGTCAGTGTCAAATGTTTATTATTCAACACAAGTTGTTAAAACTTGTAGTACTTAATTATAAGAGTCATCTTATACTACTAAATACTTAAACATCAAAGGCTCATGTGACTGAGACTGATTTTTAATTATTTCTACTATTATACTTTGATTTTAATTTAACATGCTTGATTCACTATGATGATGTTACAGAAGGTACCGAAGCTGGTCTCACAGAAGAAGTATGGAGAGCCATGACAGACGAGCGTGGAGTTGTGAGTGACAAGGATGAAATATACCGACTGGTGTACTACGGAGGAGTGCAGCATGACATTCGAAAAGAAGTGTGGCCATATTTACTGGGATATTATCAGTTAGTATAAAATCTTTGCCAGTTCCCGACATTAAACGAAACATTTTTAATATTTTTATGACAACGAAAATGTCCTACTATCTAATGTATATCCGATTTGTAGATTTGGCTCAACCGCAGAAGAAAGAATAGAACAAGATTCGACATGCCGCCGACAGTACGAAACAACAATGTCTGAGTGGCTTTGCGTAGAGGCAATAGTGAAGCAACGAGATCGCGAGGCCACTGCTGCTTCGATAGCACGCCTGGCTGAAGGTAAACTGAAACTAGTTGAACCTGAAGTTAATGAGGTAAGGGACAATTTAGATTATTAGAAAGTTATGACACTTACGACAAGACAGGAAGAAAGTTGTTTATCTAATTTTAAATAATACTATTTGTCGACAGGTCTTCGAAGATGATTGTAGCATTATATCAGATAACCCACCCATAGTGTCACCAGAGCCAAGCGAAAACGAACAGAGGAAACCAGACACGAAACCAGTTTTATCGCGAGCACCGAGCATAGATGAAGTGGACAATATCGAGATGGATTCTGAGAAAGAGAAGGATGATACAAAAGTTAACGGAGAGACTGAGAAGGGTGATAATAGAGATTTAGATATAAACAGTCTAAAAGACTTAGAAGAGGATGAAGAAATTCATATAAAGAGTGTTGTAGAAAATCCAGATATGAGGAGAGAGAGTATAGCTGAAATCAAGAGGTTAGCTGAAAATATAGTTCAGAAAGGTGATGGTAGAGGGCTACTGTGTAGCGTGGATAGTGGTAATACTAATCTTAATGGTAACGATATGAGGTCGTCTTTAGATGAGAGCCAACCAAGTCCACATGAACAGCGCACCAGTGTTATTATCACTAATCCTTCGGTAGATCTGGCAGCGTCGTCTGGATCTCCGGCATCTGGGGGAACGACAGGTAAGATTGTTTACGCATTTGTAGCAATTATTTTCATGTTTAAAGCATTTGATACTGTTTGCATTCCCTTTGATTCATTTCTGAAGATTGTACCCAGTAATATCAGTTGCCTTTGTGCTGTTTATATTTTCCCTCTGTTAATGAATGATTTTTTATTATTATTATTTATTACTTAGACATTGCAATTTTAAGCAGATTTTTGAATATTCGGCGTGCAACAAGGTAGCAAGCTGGTGTCACATTTGTAGTTTATGTGTCTGGTTTCTAAGAAACTTATGGTGTTTTTGCGGTTCACTAGCGAACGCAAGTCCAGCCCGGAGCCCCCTAGGCGTAGTACGTGAAGAGTCTCACTCTGCTGGGGCATCGTTTGACACACTGGAACCCGGCGCCGAGCCGCGCCCGCCAAACCGATCCAACTGCGCTTCGCCTGCTAGTTCTAATGGAGGCGTTTATTCCGTAAGTTTAGAATATTGAGAGAAACTCCATTACTTCTAAAAACTATCAAAGCAATGTTTAGGGCCGTCTCAGGCCAACGTGATTCAAAAAAATACTTCCTTGATTTATCATCATAATCAGTGTGATTTTAATATAAATGTCTTATTTCCAGAACGAATTGGTAGAGAGTTTCGCCCTAAATCTACACCGCATTGAGAAGGACGTACAACGATGTGACAGGAATTATCCATTCTTCAACAATGAGAACTTGGATAAATTGAGAAATATTATGTGCACGTAAGTGGATTTTGAGATTATACCCTGATTATACCATGCCATTTTCACCATTTTAACTGGGGAAGATAAAGAGATACCATGACCATTTACACAATAGAGTTGAAAACAGCTAAATGTATGGTAGATATTGTCAACAACAGTTATAACTGCAGCATGAAATTGTCTTTCGCTAATAGTTTGAAGTCCGTTCTATATAATTATAATATTATTTATTAAAAAAGAATTTTCGAAATCGGTCCAAGCGTCTTCGAGTAATCAGGTAACATACATAAAAAAAAAAAAAATATTTCGACGAATTGATAACCTCCTCCTTTTTTTTGAAGTCGGTTAAAAATCGGCGCAGTAGTTTTTGACAGAATCTTAACCTCAATGAGATGTATACTTTTCTCTGTTTTATACAGGGTGTCCTTGAATTCATTCGACAAATTGAAACTGGGAGTTGTATCTCGTAAGTTGATAAGGTTTTTTAGTAAATCAAAACTGCAAAAAATTAACTAAATACGAAGAAAAAACAGAAGAGGAAACAGAAGTTCCACAATGACATTAGAAATGACCATTAGGTCAAATTCCAGTGAAAGAAATCGTTGCAAAAAATTAAAAAATACCTTAAAATGTGCAAAAAAACAAAAGTCCAAAGCACAGTAACGATGCACATAAAAATTTTTTTTTTGATACTTTAATTTATTGTAAATATTTTTTTTATTTTTCCCCAAATTGTTGAATTTACTTAAACGCTGTGCAGAATTAATGTATGTCACAAGTCTAACCATCCATTTATTTTTGTCGAATGAATTCAAGGGCAGCCTGTATAAATATTTATATCATCTTCTGGGGTTCGTCGTTATTGCACACCGTGATTGTATATTTTGTTTCAGATATGTATGGGAACATTTAGAGATGGGTTACATGCAGGGTATGTGCGATCTGGTGGCCCCGTTACTGGTGATGATGCGGGAGGAGGCAGTTGCGCACGCGCTCTTTGTGCGTCTCATGACTCGGGCGCGAGACAACTTCCCTTCAGGGCAGGCTATGGATGCGCACTTTGCTGATATGCGGTAAGTTATAGGCTCTGGTATGATGATAGGCGAGGCTCAAATAAAGTAATCAATCGGGCATATAGGTATAATGTAACAAAATTATTATTAAAATTGAACAAAAAAGAAACCATATCTTTTAGCGATGAGACCACCAAAATTGTCTTGTAATTTTTTTTGTACAATAGTACTTGTATATTGAATTGAAAAAAGAAACCCAATACTCCGACACAAATAATTAAAACAGCAAACTACCACTAGGTTTGGAACGGAACAAGGAACTAACGGGAGATTAGACATATATTTTTATTATTATTTATATTAACAATAATTAATATTTCTAAAAGGTATGTTAATTCAAAGGGCCATTTAGGATCTACTAACACTAGACTATTCTATTTTTATTTGAATGGCTTCTACTCTTATTCAAGAGATAATTTCGCCAATTGACATTGGCGAAAGTATTCATGTAAATAGAAAATTACACGAATAAAAAATCAATCCGCCATTCCAAAATGATGGCGGATAACCTCACTAATACTAGACTAGAAACATCTAAGAGTAATTAGTAAGTCATTAACGTAAAAATTTCGAATTCTACCTCTCTACTACTCGTGGCAAATTGAAAGAGAACACGTTGAATATTTCAAATAATATATCAATACAAACAATTTATGAGATTAAGGTTATGGAAAATTGAGTTCGCTATTTAGGGTAAAAGAGGGTAATGGGGGTCACTTAAGCGAGAACTCAAATAAAATTTTAATTAAAAAGAAAGTATTTATTATAACTGCGTATAAACATAATTTGCTTATTAAACTATCATTGGAGATCAATTTCAGTCACTTTGGCAGTCAACTTTGGAAATTATAAGAGTTTAAAAAAAAAACAGATTTGACTCCCATTACACCAACGTAGGGGTAATGGTGATCACCCTGGGGGCAATTGGAGTCAAATAAAATCTAGCATACGTCGCAAACATAACCTTCAGCTGACTCCCATCCAGTGCACTCCGCGTGAGCCCATAGTCCACACGAGGTACACCTGTACCACATCTCGTTGTTTCTTCCGAATTCGTCGCATACTAGGCATCTGTTCCCAGCATCTTCTGCGTCATCATCCTCATCGTCCTGGCATAAGTCGTCAGTGCCAACATCTGATACAGAAGTTTCGTTCTGTTCTTGTAATACTTGGCGCTTTGCCTTTTCAGGACCCTTCTTTTGTACTTTAGTCTTTTTTCCTTGTCCTTTACCTTTCCATGTTTTCTCCATGTTTAATCACTTGTGGGTAATGGGAGTCACCTGACTCTCATTACCCACAACTACACTAATGAGTAAAAAATAAAAATAAAAAAAAACTTTAATACACTGATATAATCTGAACTGCACATCACAATTTTAAACGTCTAACTAAGTAAGTGTAAATGTCATAACCGCATACTGCAAGATATTTGGTACTTACATTCTAATTTGCGTTTACGAAAAATTACATCAGCGGAGCGCAAAAACAAAACACGGTCGTTTCTCAGTGGCGCGTGAGCGGACTGGCGCGAGCCGTTCGTGGCTGCGCGGGGGCCCGAAGCGGGGGATGAGGACGCTGTTTACGCGTCGGTCTCATGTTGTGTTTCGTGGTGGTGTGGGTGACTCCCATTGCCCGCTGACTCCCATTACCCTACTCTCCCCATTTTTTATCAAATGTTTTGGAATCTTTGTCCACAGTTACAAGGTCGCATTTAGGCCGCGTGGCCCTAATATATTAAAACTCCTAACATACTACCTACATGAAATCCGTTGTTTGTCAGATCTCTGATCCAAATCCTGGACTGCGAGCTGTACGAGCTGATGCACGCTCACGGAGACTACACGCATTTCTACTTCTGCTACCGCTGGTTCCTGCTCGATTTCAAGCGGGAACTACTCTACCAGGATGTGAGTAACTCATAATCATCATCGTCGTTACAATCAGTTTCAACGATATCATCTTTACTAGTTTTATAAACGGAGATAGCTCTACATTGTATTTGAAATCATCTTCTCAACGTAATGTAACAATAGTTACCTACTACACTTGTTTATTAACATTTGCGTAAACTTACGAATAGTTTGTTATTAGTTTGGTTCTTCAAATTTTGTAGTAGTTTAAGTACCTACCTATTATAGATTTTTATTGATAAGATCTATGCTATGCTATGGGCTTTTGCTACGTAATTTTAATTCGGATTATGTATCATGATGTTATTTTATGTTGACCAGGTATTTTCAGCGTGGGAGCTGATATGGGCATCAAGACACGCCGCCTCTGAGCACATGGTTCTGTTCATAGCGCTAGCTCTCCTCGAGACATACAGGGACGTTATCCTTGCCAATGCCATGGATTTCACTGATATCATCAAGTTTTTCAACGGTAAGATCGTTAGTAATTAATAAGTTAATAATTCACTTCCAGACATATGATAGTACAAATAGGTTTAGCCTAGTCATAGTTTCATTTAATTTATTCTTCATACACAGTAATTATAATGTACAGGCGAACTTAATGCAGGTCGTATTAAGATTGACGCACGTGATAAAAACTTAACAGACTTAAGATCCATAATCATAATATCATCTATAATATCATTTTGGCAACGGTGTGTCTATCAAAAGTTATAGAATCCAACATTTGGGCGACATTACTATTGTAATTTTCGCCCGTAAGCAACTCGCCCAGTATCATTAAAGCATGTGGGCCAGTTTACTACGTGAAAATTTACAAAAGGGAAACTCGCCCGCAGACCAGTTATTTTGTGGGCGAGTTTGCGACTAAGCCAAATTAATGTAAGTAGATGAAATTTTTTGTTGCGAACTGGATTTTTTAGAAGTAGTAAGTACTTGCTTATTTGACATTCATAGCTATGACATGCTTGATATGATTTGAATTTTTCTTGTATGTCCGCTATGCGAAACTATGCATTGAAATAAATAAGTTATAAGTAGGTAATCCGTGATTCTGAAAGCTTGGCGCAATTTACCCTTAGATGTCAGTTTCGCACAAATATATTAAAATTGTAAGTAAGTAGGTAAGTGCTGGATAAGATATGAATCATACTTCCCTCATCTGAGATATTATATGAACGCTCTATCTTCGCAAGAAGTATCTACCTAGATAAACTAACCACTTAACTATTCCACATGTCATAATTGTAAATTAAATGTAAGTAAGTACTCATAATTACGACTAAATTAGATTTTATTTACAGAAATGGCCGAGCGTCACGATGCATCCGGCGTTCTATCCCTCGCCAGGGACCTCGTGCTGCAAGTTCAAACTCTAATAGAGAACAAATAAATATCAAATTAGTATAAACTTCTGATCGATATAAATAATCGAATATAATACGTCTATTCGTGCTAATTAAACGAACGAGTATTAGGAGACGGTTAATAAAGAATAGACAAATATAATATTTTAAAATTTTATAGTAGACGAAATGTTAAGAAAATTATAGAAAAATAAATATTGTGGAACATGTAACAAAATTATATCTAGATTTAGCATATTTCTACATCCTAAATGTACTTAGGTGTATTGTTTTTATTCTATTTAGGATATAATATATCAAACTAAATCATTCCCATAGGCCTGCTATGCGACTGCATGGCCTAAATATTTATCCTACAGATATTTTATTATATTTATGTTTATTTAAGTAGACTGAGATGCCAAAATAAATAATTTAAAATGCTAGTCACTAAGGCTCATTGGTTCCTAATTAATTGCCCGAACTTTTAATTCCGTCTGCTAAAAGCATTAAACTATCATTTAGTACGTTTATTACTAATTATAAACACTTCTGAAAGGGATGAATGTATTCAAATACCTATGAAATTTCTGCTCAATAGATCGCGCAATAAATATATTTTTTGTTTGTTTAAAAATCCCTGTAGTCTAAGTAGTTCGGCGATTTTGTCCGGGACCGAACTACTGAGACCCTCATAGTCTCAACAGTTCAGTTGTACACGTGCACCGAACTACTGAGACCCTAGAAGTCTCAACAGTTCGGTATCCCATAATTTCCAGAAAAATAAATACCTTCTTGCTTTGCATGCAGCATTCATCCAACATTTTGCTTTTTATTTCTGTTGAATATTTAGTATTTAGCCAATAATAACGAACGTATTTTTGTTAGATTAATATACTTATCTGTAGAATAGATAGATGTGTACCGTTTCTACGCTTCATATCGTCTGAAAAACCTTCTTCCCCCCGTGCCTTGTCTTTGAAATATCATATAAACCGTTATCCTCATACTAACATACTATACCTATCTTATAAAAAAATATTTAATATGTAACCTACTTTGTAATTAATTAATATTTATTTGTGTAGCAGTTCATTGTCATATTGAATCCCTGTTCTAGTATTTCGTCCACGCATCTACATAAAGTACAACTTATTAATTATTATTTATGTTTTTTGTATAGTGAAATAATTGCGCAAATATTTATACTTACATACGTATTTAATATAAAAGTTATTGATTGAAATACTAACATCAAAACAACATTTTGGATCGTGTTTTACCAATAATTGGTAAAACACTGTTCTAAAATTCTAATGAAGATCTAAAAATCACTGTTAGAATAGGTTCTAACAGTGATTTTTAGATCTTGTGTAATATTTTTGGTGCCGTTTTAAAACCGCTTTGGTATAGGTACCTGACTAACTCGGCTATAGAAAACACCTGCATATAGAAATAGAAAGGAAAAGAAAAAACGTCTAAAATGGCAGCCAATAAGTTTCATGCCGTAATTTTTAACCAATACTTTAGAAACTCGCCTCCAGTTTGGAACCACTTGATTTTTTAATAAGTAGGTACTTACTAAAACTTTCTTTTGGTGAACCTGTATAATGGGCACCGCATTATTTTCCGACAGACTGACGTTGAGTTTTAAATTATAAATAAATAAATAAATAACAATATCCAATTTAATAGTCTAGGATTGAAATAAGACTTCGGGACAGGAATCTGCCTCTAATCAATTATCATTGTTAAAGTAATCGTTAGATGAAAACCCCTCGTCAATGTTTAAATATCTATTTAAGGGAAAATAAGCAAATGATAAATTAAATTTATTTACTGTTTTATTGAGTATAGCTCCTATATTCTGATATTGTCTTTATCAAAAAACTCTATGTATATTTTAAACTATTGTTAAGGCTTGGTAAAGTGTTTTTGTGCTCTGACATGTCCGCCAGTGAAAATAATGTCTTAGGAGAGTTGGTAGAATGGACTGATTAATTATGTAAGGCCGGGACTGCACGTCGTCCGGTTCCATACATAAAAACTGCCGTTTTGTTTTCTATGGTGGTCATTTACCGAATGAAAACGGACCCCTTGCAATCCCAGCCTTATGTGTCATGCCTATAATTGTTGGACTTAATTTAGTGCTTGGAATCTAATGTAAAATTGATGTGAGTTCCAAGCACGTTCAGTAATTGAACTCCTGTCTTTATTCACGGAAATTAGACTAGTTTTTCTTAATTTACAATAACTTTGATTACAAATAATGAGGCGCCAGTGTTGTTTCTTAAATATTTTATGGTACTTATATATTATCTCATAAAAATTTCATCTAATGGGTATATTATAAGATGAAGTTTCAATAATAGTAGTTTATATGAGTTTTGTAATACGATATTAGTTTTCAGGGAACCGAAAAAAATCGTCGTTCTGATTAACAAGTTTATGTATTAAATTCATTTTATCGAACTCTCCTAAGGTTCTATGACTAATTAATTGTGATTATTATACGCTTAAATTCTTACATTCTACCTTACATACTTTGATGGGCCTAAGTCCACAGAAGAAAGCAAAGCTTTACAATTTGTACTGTGTTAAGAACACGCGAACGTGTCAAAAATATAGATGGAACGTTCAAATAACATCAAGAAATTTAGATTAATAATTATTATATATCAATGTTTTAAATAATGGATGTTTGTACGAATCTATGTAATGTAATGACCATTTTTAAATTCGCACTTGTTATTATAAGAAATGAATAAAATATATTTACTGAAATGTTTAAATGTACAGTGGTTTAGAGACTAAATGATAGCTAAAACATTTCACAATCCATAATTAGAATTCTGATCTGATTTTAGGTACGTGACATAATCATAATATCCTAATATTTGCATATTACTTTCTGAAAAATACGTTACCATATAGAGTTGATAAAATAAATGGACTTCAATTTAATATTTTATTTACATTTTCATCACACCAGAATTACCCCCACGCTCACGCCAATCACTCGAAAAACGCCATAATTTTAGAGAAAGGCTGGATTTGATCTCAAAAACTCTGAAATTGTCACAATATTGGCGTGAAATCGTGGCAATACCGTCCGCTGATTGGCTGGCGTGAAAATGCGGGTTTGGGCTAAGATTCTGAATCTAGCTTAAATTGTGAATTGTTTGTCATCACTTATTTTATTATCAATGTAAACCGAAAATTATAAACACACTCTACATACTTACATTACGTATAAAATAACGAATGGATTTAGTCTATTAATTGTGATGAGTATTTAGGAACATTTATAACGAACAATTATTTTTGTGAAAATCATCTTGTCAATAAAACACGTTTCCATTATCTAACTGTTTTTCTGTGTTACCGTGGTAAAGTCCCTTTTAAATGATTGTTGACTGAGTGGTTTATCTACTAAACCAATAAATCAATAATGGCCTCGTGACCCTAAAATACCTAAATAATTAAGTTGAGTCACGGTTTAGGACGTAAAAGGTACATTCCCGCCAGCTGATGCAAGGGGCCAACTAAAATGCCTATTAGGTATCGGATAATGCAACTACAAGACTTTTGACGACATTCTCACAATATTTTTATTAATGTTGCCATCATGAAGGACCGGACTCTTTTCCATTCATACGGTTGCGATAATTTCGAATCCGTCAGCTAATAAATAAGTCTTATAAGTATAATAAATAATAGAACATAGTAAATGACATGATACCTGCCTTTTTTACTCGGGGAAATGCTTTTACGCATCCCACCGCGCCAATAAGGAGGCGCGTGCGGTGAGTATGTGGGACTCTCGTCACAATACGGTCCTGTACTGTAATGCCCGGTTTACATTATTCCAGTCCAGTGATTTAAGCTAGATTCCAGTCCAGTGCTGGACTGGATCTGTAAGTCTACATTATTCCAGTTGTTTAGAAGCCGTTGAAGTGTGAACACTACAGTGACAATGATTTCAAGAAGAGATTGGCCGTCTACATTATTCCAGTTGCACTGGATTGATCGCATTGGATTCAAAAGTAGACCGCGAATCCAGTTACTGGACTGGAATGCTTACTGGATTCAGTACATTCCAGTGCCGGTTTACATTTTTCCAGTAAGCAGTACTGGACTGGATCGCTGGACTGGAATAATGTAAACCGGGCATAAAACCCCACGGTGTTCAACTCACCGCGTTTGGACGAGGTTGTGGATACCTGCCTAGGTTATAAAAATATAATTCTTTTAATTAACATATATATTTTGCTAATTAATAATAATCAGTAACAATTGTCATTTAACTATAAGTTATACAAGATAATTTACATAAGTTATTGTCCTAAAACTAAGCCTAATTGATGAGTTTCCATTCAGTTAAGACCAATAAGTTAGCTATCCTAAAAGTGTAAAGAATATTGTGACTAATGTTTCTAGCATTTGTTTCATATTATTCAAATTATGAAGGTTAAACCAGAGTTAAAACGTTGCATGAAGATATACGATCGAGCAGAGAAAAGTATGACCCTAGGAGAATCATTACACCACTTAGCATAACTATATTGATAACTTACTACTGATTGATTTTTTTTTTTGTAAGCTTATGTAATTGGTGTATGGCAATAAACATATTTCTATATTTCTATATATTTCATTAAGGTTAGGATTTTCTCAAAATGTACTACGTTTGAATTTTTAAATTATTTACATACATATACATAAGTAGTGGGTATTCGAAACTATATCTACTATCTATAGTAAACGAATTTTTACTATCGGTCAAGTAATTCTTGAGATAATCTCAAATTCAATGAGGTTTTATACTTTTCTCCATTTGTTTAGACTGTACGTGGACTGTACGCTTGATAACCTATCCCCCCTAACCCCCCTTGCAATAAAAGGTAACCATAGAGTTATTACGATTTAACCCGTAGTCAAAACTCCATGCATTTTTCTCGGGTTATCTTCTATTGCAAGCGGTCATTAGTAGACTAAATCATTTTACACAGACTCTTTCGCAGTCTTGATGTCCTCAGCAGTCGCCGGATATGAGGAATAGTGTGGCCAGTGTTGGATCTCCTGGAACAGGGTCTGTCCGGGGCACTCTGTGGCCCTGACCTGGCGGTGGCCGACCAGCTTGTACTCGGGCCTGATGTAGCCGAGCTTCACACCAGCCTCAATGAGCGCTTGAGCCGTTTGCAGCTGGTCTTTGGGCGGGAGTTGTGCTGGAGGAAACGGAGGAAGAAATAATTATAATTTATGAAAGTAAATACTGACATGGTACAATATAATTAAGAAATACAAGTTGATGAAGCCCCTTAAACGACAGTGTAAAAGACAGTTTGAGTGTGCGATAAGTTTGAGTTCGATCTTACAACTGTCATATTTTATACAAATTGAGTGAGCTCATGCTCAGTTCATGATCGAAACTGTTTATGAATATCGGCCTAATTCACTGTTCTATTTTGGTTAATGTATTTAAATAGATACAATGGACATACTTAACCAAATTCAGAACGCACAACTACCTACGAACGTAAAGAGATGGTGTACCTAACGTAAAGAGTACTTATGAAAGATTATCCACAGCCTTTCGATAAAATTATTACAAAATGAAAACAAATCCACATAAATTGACAATTACTACTAATAAGTAAGTATTTAATTTAGATATGCAACCTGAATTAAGCCTCAAACATACTGTTAAAACGCCACGCGATGCGACGCGTGTTAAACAAATCAAATCGTTATAATTTTTTATAGCCAGAATTACACTATGAACACCCGATGCCGATGAAAAATGTACGGTAAACACGCGTCGCATCGCGTCGTGTCGCGTGGCGTGTTAACAGTATGTTTGGGCCTAAAGTATACCGTACATTTTTGGTCGGCGTCGGGTGTTCAATAGAGTTCATAGTGTGATTGTGGCCATAGAAAATGTAACGCTATGATTCATTCAACACGCGTCGAATCGCGCGGGGTTTTAACAGTATGAGTATGTTGGCGCCTTTAACTTACTGCTCCAGTCCCCAATGAGGCAGATGCCGATGCTGACGTCATTGAAGTGCAGCGCGTGCGCACCCAGCACGCTCCACCCGCGGCCCTCGTACGCGGCTCCGTCGCCGCCAACAGCGAAACTGAAAACATGGTACCAATAAGTGTAGGTACGGTCCAACACAGAGAAAGGTGTACAGGAGAGCTATTAAGGTTGAGATTATCTCGAGAACTACTTCACCTATTACATTCTTTCAAAACCAAGTAACTGTCAAATAATTGTTAAATTCGGTCCAGTAGTTATTGAGAAAATCTCATCCTTATTGAAGCCCCCTGGATACTTATCTCTGCCTTCGTGTGTACATACTGTTAAGGTGAAATTATCTCAAAAACACATTAGATTGATTTTTCTAATTATTTCACTAGTAGTTAGTTTAGTCTTTAGTTATATTAGTTTATCTTTAGAGTCAGTGTTAACTTACTCCTTTTACCGAATGCTCTCAAAACCGCGAAGGAAAACATCACGCTGAAACCTGCATGCAGTAGAAAAAAATATCCAAGACATGTTAAGGTGTAAGGTGACCATCCCTGAGTCCCTTGATGTAAAGGAAAGTCTGTGCCTGACCAGTGGGGACATACAATTGATGCTGATTCAAACTAAAAACTTGTGTTATGATCCTCGATATACTTGATTATAACTAAACTCACTTGTAACCAATATCCCACCAATTCCTATCATCCATGTGGAAGTTCTGCATGCTCCTCATGGCTCGCCGGCATTCCTCTGACGTGTTGCATGCGGGGGGCGTGTGCGAATGGTGAATGACTACATACGGCACTGGGGTTGTGAGCGTAGGCCTGGCCACAGGGTCCCTCGCCTGCCATTCTTGGCGGGAGTAGACAGAGAAGTTATTGGAATTTGTTCCTGGAAATATACAAGCATATGTATTGGATTAAATCGATGATGCATGAAAAATTGGTGAATGTGGAAGAAGTGAAAGTAGGATTTCAGTAGAAGTCTTCAGTCTTCAGCGCAGTCTTTCAGAAAGTACAGGGAGGCAGAACTTCTGCCGGCAAGTAAGCGAGTAACTATGTGCTATTTTTCGCGCAAGAAACGTACAATAGATAGTACATTCCGTGTAAACAAAAGAGACGTATATACTCGCTCGGCGACATAATATTTATAGTTCATCGCTGAGCTAGCTTTACTCGCCGGCGGATTTTTACTAATATGTATTTTTCTTTAGAGGACTATTGATCCGTACGCTGAAGACCTACGTAGTATTTATACATAATTAGGTAAGGTACCAACTTACGTATTTTGTTACGCTGCACAGATCTGAAGTTATTTGCATATGTACCTATTTCGTTATTTATTTTTAGCGTAGAGGTTCAAATGGTTGTGGGAATATTGATTTAACTTACTACGTTTGTGGAAGGTCTAATTTAATTTACATTCTATTTACACTCGAATTGTACGCACGTATTTTTATTAGACGAGACTAGTTTGTATGTAAATATCCACACAGATACAGAGGGGAAATATTTTCATTTCGATAACCATTGCTGGGTTTCTTTAGAAACATTATAATTTTTGTACCGCATACCAGAAATGGTTATTCATATAGGTACGGACAACAGCAGATCAATGGTAACACTTGCAGCACGATTTTAAATCTTACGACGCAGATAATAAGAACTGTCCGAAGTCCAAAGTGTTACACTGCTGTTAGCTGTACATATTATTTTGTGTTTTACGCAATATATCAGAGGCCGCGTGTATTTTCTTCGTTGCAAGACATTGGCCATTCGATTACACAAATAATAATTAAAACTGAAACTGTAACGTACGAACAAAAGTTCTAGACTAAGTATATAATTACTATCAAAACAGTTTAGTTGATCTAGGAATTCTAGGATCTTGCCGTCGGAGAAAGGCCCGACTCCGGGGGACCTCATGCCTCCCCCTTCTTCGACGGTAAGATCCTAGATCAACTAAACTGATTTGACTATATATACTTTAGTCTAGAAATTTTGTTATTTCCGACAGGGCCGCGGTAGTTTTCGAAAGATGCACCCGTGGTCTTGTCCATGGTGGCGGCGGCGGAACACCCCAGGAGTTTTAGTTGGTGCTAGTCCAACATAATCACCCGTTCCCCCGGACAGGTGGTATACATAATGTATTTCTCCTGGGCAACAACAATAAATAAAAACATGCCGTCATATAAATAAACGACTGTAAGTAACTATGATAGATGTGTGAAAATAAATCAATAAACATACCTGTAGGCATACCTACAGCAACACCAACCACTTTCATTAACAAAAACACGTAAACTACTAGGAACATTTTTATTGTATCAGTCTCTGATTTGCTAAGGTATCAGCCTTGAGATATTTCGTGTAGTTCTTGTATCTGTAACCAAATAATAAGGAACTGTGAATCAATTTACATAATGAATGATAATATCGATAACGAATTTTATCAGTGAAGTTTATCGATTAATTTGTATTGTTTTGCTGTTTTCAAGTTAGTCATACCAAAGTCATGTACGGTGGAACACAGAGAGAAGTGTACAGGAGAGTTTTTAAGGTTGAGATTATCTCAAAAACTACTTAACCTAATGCAAAAATTCTTTCACTGTTCGATAGATAAAAGTTGGAACTATGTAACTATAAAAGAATTATTAAATTCGGTCTAGTAGTTTTTGAGAAAATCTCAACCTTATTGAGGCCCCCTGTATACTTATCTCTGTCTTCGACTGTACGGTCGAATACAAAGAAAGGTGTACAGGAGAGTTTTTTAGGTTGAGATTTTCTCAAAATCTACTTGACCAATTGTAAAAATTATTTCACTCACAAATAGATAAAAGTTAAAACTATGTAACTGTAAAAGAAATTATTAAATTGGTCAAGTAGTTCGTGAGAAAATATCAACCATATTGGGACCTGTATACTTATACTTATCTCTGTCTTCGACTGTACCACGCAATATTTCAAGAGTACGTAAAACTCGATTGTAATTCTTATGTAGCAAAGAATAAAACCGATACGTAGCACGTAACACCTCTCACCTAATTCTGTTCCCAGTGGGTTCTATCTATAATTAGATAACTATAGGATTTGAAATTTGCAACTTGTAGCACTTATAGAAATCAGAGTACTGTAATGTAAAGCATCGAGTATGAATAGGAACAAGAACAAATTACATGTTTTAAATTACCTACTTATTTAATTATATTTATTTCAATCTCCTAAGGTTTTACGGGTGGAAAAACCCGGTCCATTGAAAGGCTCGTTGAGGCCGATGATGTGTGATGCACCTAGAGGGACTTAATTATTATATTATTAATTATTTTCGTACACATTAATGCTAATGCGAGAAAAAATTTCATGCCTGAGAAATCAGGAAACTTCGAATAGTAAAGCTTTCTCATTAATTTTGGCCTCAATTTATATTTATTTGTAGAATTAAATGATTTAGTAATAAGTGATTCTAGAAGAGTTTATAGGCTTTATTTCATAATTTCACAAGATCCAAATAGTTAAAGAGGTTTTTAAGAAACAAAACACAACTTAGTAAGTAATTAGGATGGGTATTGATTATCACTTACACAATTGTGGTACACGGTATCTACACGTCTTCTACACGGGATATATAGTAGTAATGACTTTCAGCTTAAATGAAAACGCATTATATACGCACATAAGTAATTTGGCACATGCTTGCCTATCAAATCCAATAAATAATACTTGGTACTACTACATTTTCTTCCCCTGTCATTGCGGCGACCCGAGTTCACGACGAAGTTATATAAAAGTATATAAGAGCAATATACAACAGTACTTATATATGATGTTGGTCATCGAGGTAAATCCCCTCTGTCGAGCAGTTAGATGGAAATGGATGAAGACGTAAATTTTTTTTTAAGTAAAACAGGTTATTGGATGTGTAAAAAGCGTCGACGGTTCAATATTTGGTGTTGATTGTTTTAACTGAGTGGTAATTAATTCAAGCTCGGTGGTAATTAATAAGAGCTCGGTGGCGCAGTGCTTAGGACACAGGACTTCCGTTACGGAGGCCTGAGTTCAGATCCCAGGTCGGTCAGATTTTTTACCTATAAAATACGTAAAATTATGTAATGGGTATTTTTAGTACCCATCTACATAATATTCTCTACAATACTTTATGTAAATTATTTAAAAAACAAAAACCCGATAGCATAAAATTTTATTTTATAGCCTATGTTACTCCTACAATCAAGACGAATCTAACGACACCTCATATGTTAAAATCCATCAAGCCGTTTAGGCTGCAGCGCGTGCCAAACATAGGTACATACATACACACACTCGAAAAACAACATTCCTTCTAGCGCAGTCGGATAAAAAGAATGTAACGGAATTGGCCGTGGGAGTTCGGTAACTGAAACCGAACAACTTTATATCTACGATTTTTAAATAAAAAGTGAATTAATGTTTCATACAAATTGATCAGCTGATCGGTCCTGTATGAAAAGTCAGGAAAAGTCCAATGTTTTTCAAGTATACAGGGTGTAACGTAAAGGGTATATGAAGCCGAAGGGAGGGTGTTCAGTATCGACAACTGAACAACTTTTGTTCTACGACTTTTCGAATAAATAATAAAAATAAATGAATGTCTCATACAAATCGATCAGCTAATCATAACGAAATGTATGAAAAGTGAAAAAATAAATTCGCGAAAATCGAAAAGTCGTAGAACAAAACTTGTTCAGTTATCGATACTGAACACCCTCCTTTTGGCTTCATATACTCTTTACGTTACACCCTGTATATTATTTTTCAATTTTTATATCTTTTTGATAATGGTTTGTTGTAAATAAATAAAGAATGTAATTTTTTTCACGACAATCGAAAAGTCGTTGTTAAAAAGTTATTCAGTTACCGATACTGAACAATATCCTCCATTCAGCTTCACTTGTTAGCAACAAACTTGATTCGTTCGTCTTGCTAGAATGTTCGTCTATTATTTATAAGCCTTCGCTCCCTTCGTAACTTAACGTTTTTAACGAATTGTGAAAGTAACAACACGGTTTAAGGGAAGTGAGGTTTAACTAGGTTTATGGCTAACAGCATGTAAGTTTTACACCAAGTATATTGACTCTACCACGCAATACGACTCTATACCTTCGTGGAAATCGGGGATAAGTAGTAAAAGGTACGAAACCGATATTTGACCAAACCACTTTTGTCACTGTCATTTAAAAGTCGTATAAGTAATATTTTTTTATACATTCGAAGAGCCATCATGTTAATTTCAATATAGATATTTATGTATTATTTCTTGATTGTCCAAGTGATGTCATTGACGGATGTGCGATGCTCATTACAGCCTAGAAAATTGCAATAATAGTGGTTGAATGCGATGACCTTTTGGGGAAAAACATCCTGCGCTATTTATATAAGATTACTGGCATTAATATAATAGTGTACCCGTGATTGACTTTGTACTATAAATCTATTTTTGGCAACATTCACATCAGATATAAAAAAGTTATTCGCGTATAAAAATATCTGACTATCACATGTTTAATTAAGTGTAATGAGTTTAGCCTACATACAGGAGACAAAGATGATCCTATTAGAATAGCAGATAATTGTAACGTAAAAGATCCACTGACAAAGGGATCCATGCCTAGTCAATATATTGAAATAATATAAAGTTTCAATCATTGATATCCTATAAACAACTAGATACACAGTCTGCCTTCTAAAAATGTCCGAGCGCAAAGAAGGTCCAAACGGATTAATGGACCGTCATTTGCTTTATTGGACATTATTTGGACGTTAACAATGGATCCTTATTTGGACGTTTTTTAAATTGTTTTAGTAAGACCTTTGTGTAATCTGTTTGTTTATAGGATATCAATGGTTTCAATAGAATGTTCCGATATTTTCACATAAGTACATTCATTTTAATAGATACCTCCGAATTTTCAAAATTGGCGATACCTATACCATACCCTGTCATTGTGACCTGGATGTTTCGAAAGTGTTCTAGTGATATCAAAATTCAAGCTGAACATAAGCCTGAAACTCTAACAAAGCCCGAGTGTCTCGTTCGTAATATATTGCTACACAAAATGTACTAGGAGCTCAATTCTGAATGGCCAGTTAAGAGAAGGCTTAGAATATATATACTTACTTATGGCTTACTTCAAACCACTTAATTTTTTTTAAGCTTCTTTTCTTGCCGCAATCTGTCACAGGGACATTCAGCTGCACTTTATGAGTTTGTTAAAACTATTTATTATTTATTAGAACTATTTAAATGAGCTGAGAAAGGTGGTAAAGCTGGTAAAGTAATTGCGGGCAATAAGGTTCACCGAATCATTCCCGTAACATCGCGTTCCTCACCACCGTAAATGTTGGAACATAATTACTAGAGTCAAACATCGTTGATTTCTTTGGAAAAATGCAATGAAATCAGTCGGTGAAGCCTTAAAAGCATCTGTTTATTAATACCTCAATCAATCAATAATTTAGAGTACCTACTTCGTCCAAGATTGTATGTACACATACAATAATAAACGTATTGCGTATGGTATACATTGATAGTGGATGTAAACATGGATCTTATCGAAACATATGAAGGAATGAATTCATTATTGATTCATTCCTTCATGATTGTACAAATTATTTTAGAATAGGTGAAATAAATAGAAACAATCGAGATACTTATAGGTAATTATTTACTTCCACAACACCATTTACATGAGCATATACATAATTTATATTTTATATATTATATGAAATATAAATAATGGTAAAGGGATGATGTCTTCATTTCATTCAGATCATATCACACATAAACCGGCAGAAGGATGTAAAAACACTAAAAACCCAAATATTGTTTTAAGTTTTATTATTTCTATTGAAAGGTCCAGGTACATATTGGTCCCACGATGATATTTCCTTCAGCAGGGCTGTGCCAGGGCACTCCGTGGGCCTGGCCTGGCTGTGGCCGATTAGCTTGTAGGAAGGACTGATGACACCCAGTTTGACTCCAGCGTCGATGAGGGATTTGGTTGTCTCCAGCTGTATTTGCGGCGGTAGATCAACTGTGGAACAATTGCAAGGATTAATAGGGCATATAATAAGTTCTATTAAAATTAGACTCTACTCTACTGCTACATGTTATCATTTCAGTTGAACCACGGGTTTTTGCGATAAAATGTAGGGGTCTTAACACTAGAGCAGGTCAAATAAATTACTAAAAAATTTACATAAGTTGACATTTTCACTGACAGAATTATGACACTATACTAATTTCCTCAATTTATCTCAGTCTTTTTGATCCTGCCGAATCAACTGATAACCCCTAGCACGCGCCAGCATTAGCGATCGGCGTAACGTCACGGAGCTGTCAACCTAATGTCAGATGCCTTGTAATAATGTCATTTTGACAGCTCCGCGGCATCACGCCGATCGCTAATGCTGGCGCGTGCTAGGGGTTATCAGTAGGGGCAGAGCAACTTGTATGATTGGTGGTAATTTTAGTCTTAAGAAGTAGAAACTGTTCATTAGGTTTACGTATCTATTCTATACTAAATAATCCGATAAAAACCTACTTACAAGTACTAGGTATAGTAGATGTAAATTAAGAGTAATAAATAAATCAGCACATTCATCAACCAACACAAAACCATTGCAATATATGCTGTATTACCATCGCGTAGATGTGTTGTTGACCTACCTCTCCAGTCTCCGATCAGACAGATGCCGATGCTGACTGTGTTGGCTGCTCCTGCGTGGATCCCCTCGACTTTCCAACCCCGACCCTCGTATGCGCCACCTTCGCTGCCCACGCAGAAACTGTAAACAAACGGCTATTGTTATTACTATGTCAGTGAACCTTATCAAGGTTATCAAAGTTAAGGTAACTTTGTCTATCTAATAATATTTTACTGTCGAGATGATTTTTTTAAATATCTGATTCAAAATTGTAATGAAATAACAGTGAGGCTAATTACCGTCCTCAACTAAGGTTCTCAAAATGTTCAAAATGATATCATGAAATGTCATTGTGACAGCGACAAAACTAACGCGTTGGTGTAGCGCCCTCTGTTCAACATATCATCATATTTTCTCAATATAATTTCATAGTTTTGCGAACATCATAAAAATAATTATTGCCTCATACAAATTGATCAGCTGATGATCGATACAAAAGTATGAGAAGGTAAAATAATATTCCGCAAAACTCCGAGAAGTCTTAAAACAGAAATTGATCAGGTATCAGTACCTACTGATAACCTTCAATTTGGGGTTTATTCTACCATTTCATCCTGAACAAATTCACCATTCAGCGGACGCCTTACCGGAGCGTCGAGCAATTCAATCTTAGCTTCGTGAAAACTGGGTTAGTAAAATGGATCATTGGACACAATCGCGCAATTCGTCCAGTTCCTCACAATTTGAATAGTTACTGTATCTCCTTAGTCTTACTTGTATCCAATATCTCCCCAGCCCAAGCCAGCGTGGTAGTTCTGCATGCCGCGCATGGCCTCACTGCACCCTGCCGTGGTGTTACAAGCCCCAGGTATGTACGTGTGGTGAATGACCACATAGGCCACTGGTGTGGTCAGCGGGCCGGTGTCATTGGCCGGAAGAGCGCCCCAGTCGTCACGAGTGTACAATGTGAAGTCGCTCTTTGCTTTTAGAGAACATAATAATATATTTTTATTTATTTATTAAGTAAGTAGATAAGTAGAAGCAAATGGTAAGGATCATCATCAGCTAGCTAGAAACACCTACGCATTACCAGAGGGTGTATTTTTAAGGGTCTAAACTCTGACAGAAAACGGCTTTTACATCGAACCGTATGTTCTGAAGCTACGATAACGCAGACGGACATAGGTACAGACTGAAATTTATGCGTGAAACTTATCACCTCTTTGCGTTGCGTCGGGGGTTAAAATACCACTTCAATATTGCAAGTACTTACTTACTTTATTAGAGCAAATTTAAATATTAAACATTATGGATAATTTGTATCACTCTGGCGGGATTCGAACCCACGACCTCTCCGTTCTATGGCACGCTCTATGCCATTTTAGTATAAAAATGGCTGACTCGGATTCTGGGACAGAGATTTAGAAAAAAAATAGTAGAATACTTTTAAAGCATAAACAAACATAAAGGAGATGTAGAGATAGATGATAGTTATAGACGATTTTGTTAACCGGTGATGCGCGAGTGGTTAAAAGTTTGTTATCTTTGCTAAATATGAAAACATTCTAAAAATAATTATTTAGACTCACCTGGATTGTCTAGTTTTGGTAATCCAGACACAGAAATACTGAGTATTAACACTGTGAAAGAACGTAAAACTACTTGAACCACCATTGTAAAATTTAATTAAACTTATTTATAAAAACAATTCACAGTAGATATAGTTAGGCAATGATATTACGAGCACCACTGTTTGTAAAGTGAAGTGATAACACCCATTCTCTTGTTTTTAAGCGTAAATCTCGGGCTGCGGTTATTTCCCATCTCGAGCGCAATTGAGATAAAATGTCTATGTTACGATGGATGTGTGCTCTCGATTGCTCAGAACAAGGAAAAAAACCGGCCAAATGCGAGTTGAACTTGAACTTGCCGGACGCAAAACTTAATATAAGTTTGTAAAAAGAAAAAAATATTTTTGGGGAGATGTAATTTCAAATTTATAGTTTTCGGATGTTTTCCTTTACTTGTGCTGTAAGACTCTCTAGCTTCTTGTCAAATTTCATGATTCTAGGTCAACGGGAAGTACCCTATAGGTTTTGAGTTTTTTTTTTGCGTTTTCATACATTTATGCGCCAAAAATCGACATAAACGACCATATCTTTTGATTGCGTTGACGTAGAAGGTTGAAGGTTGTTTTCATGGCTGCATGAGGTTGCAGACTTGAGTATTTGGTATTAATTTCAACTTGACAGATAGACAGACAGACAGACGGGCAACAAAGTGATCCTATAACCTTTTTTTTTTCCTTTTGAAGCACGGAACCCTAAAACCGCATATATGGAGTCTTTTATATGGAGACGTCGCTCTACTATCAAATTAAAATATGAACTAAATACTTCCCGAAATCAAAACTTAGGTACCTAATTCAAAAGTTTAGATCAATCTCTCTTTCGCGTTTGTAAATAGCAGTTGCAGGTTTTGGATTAAATTAGCGGCCGTGACAAAATCACCTCTAAAATAACTAATTGCAATTCACATTAGGTACATTACTTTACCGTAAAACACGTATTAGACGCAGTTTGTCTGTACAGCCAACAGTACATCAAGCGTAACACTTCGGACTCTGAACCCGTTCTTATTGTCTGCGTCATACGAACTTCTAGTGTTGCAATTGTAGAATGGTTACAGGGCCCGATGGGGGGGGGGGGGGGGGGGGGGGGCAAACCGGGCAAAAGTCCGGAGCAAAATTGAGTTTAGTGATTTGGTATAAGTTTAGTTTAAAAAACATGTCAAACTCGGTCGGTATCAATATTGAATCTTTTTTCTTTGACAAGGATGCACTCCAAGTCAAGACCAGTGTGATTGAACCGGACCTTCTAATATAATAATACAGGTATGTTTTTACAAATATTATAATATATGTGACCATTGGTAATGGACAGTCACGGTGAAAAGTTATTAGACCAGAGGCCTCATTAGGGTTGAGATTATCTCCAGATTTTTTTTTAAATCTTCCACTAGTAGATAGTTTAATTTAAACTGCATGTTATTGTAAAATAATTTAAAAAATCGAAAAATATAGTTTGAGATTACTGTATACTTTTCTCTAAGTTAGACTGTATGATATGACATGTTTTTCCTTTTGTCCAAACTAGAGTCTATTTGACCTACATCTGGTTTATCAAATTGAGGTAGCTTAGAATTTTTATTGCTGAGGTAAACTATACGTGACGTAGACTGTGAGGAGAGCACACAAGGTTGCCTTAACGGTGCTTTGAATGCTCCACATGTTTTTTTAATAAGCCTTCGCGAAATTCGTGCGGGGATTGAAATCCGGTATAATAAAATATACTAATATCGCGTTGCTATACTTAGCGGATTTATCAAAAAGTGGTTCATGATGTGGATGTGATGAATATCTAATAAAAACCTCAAATAGTTACTCGTTCTTTACAATGATTTGAGGAGAGAGTCAGCAGGTAATTCGCATAAATATAATCGCAGAGTTAAATCAACGTAATTAATAATTTGTAAATTTTTACAACCGCTAATGCTACTTATTAGTGCCCTGGTAAAAAATACATCTTATAAGCGCCTTCAATGTTTTGTAAAACCATACCTGTATTTAAGAATACAGGTATGTTAATATTTATTATCTAATATAAGTATTAGAAGGTCCGGGTTCATTCATACTGGTCTTGAGGAGTGCATGCTTGTCAAAGAAAAAGATTCAATATTGATACCGACCGAGTTTGACATGTATTTTAAACTAAACTTATACCTAATCACAATTTTTTTTAGATGTTAATTAATTTTGCAATAAAGAAATTTGACTTTGAATTTGACTTTTCCTTAACCATTAGGTAGATATGTACATGTTCTGGTTTAGCTACATACTTAGGTACTCGTTTAAATCAGTAAATCGTAGTTTCGTGACTCAATTCATAGTTGAATATTGAATAAAGGACAGCCAATCATATAGGTACATTCCCAGTTGCAGTTATCCTGTATAACTGCAACTGGGAATGTAACGGTAAGGGTATAAGTAAGCCGATGAGGGTGCTCAATATCGGTAACTGAACAAACTTTCGTTCTATGAAAACTATTAGAAGAAAACAAAATTTTTATATCTGTTACAAATCGATCAGTTGATCCTTAGAAAATGAAAACTCATCTTTTTTGTTGCGAAAATCGATAAGTCGATCGATCAATCTGCAGTTTTCTAAATAAGTACGCGTTTTCATACCAATTACACATTGCCTGGCGACATTATTGTCTCTGTGGCATGATTATCGCGTCGTATGTCGAATATAACAATATCGTGGGTCAATTTAAGGTTATCGCTGAACCACGATTGTCAAAAATATTATCGCCGCGTGTGGGATAGGTAGGCAGATCAACTCTAGTTTACGCTTACGTGCCAACAAGATGCCACTATCTCTTTCTTAACTTTATAACAGAAAGGGATGGCAGTATTTTGGACTTGCTGACATTCCCTGCAATGATTGATGTGCGGTAGGTAAAATAGGTACCTACCGCCCAAAATTTCAGGCTTCTGAGACATTAAGTTTAAAGTAACGAAACATAAGTACCTTTTTTACCCAGGTAAAACATGCAATCATGTACCACCACGCCCGGGGAAGCGTGTTGATTATGTCGGGCTCACCGCCCTGAAGGGGCGGAATACCGACTAAACCTCCTAGGGTGTTCCACCTCGTGCCATTCTTGCCGAGCCACGGGAACTTAGATACATCCGCGACCGGCGCCCCGAGCACTCCGCATTGTGGGCTGTAATAGCCATATCCATTCATCCATCAACATCAGAATCGTTACTTTAAAGATAAACGGCATAAATCTTGAATAACTATCCTGTTAAAAAATAACGAAAATAATAACAATAATACGGTATTGTAGTATATTTTATTGAAGCATCTACTAACTACTATCTTAGGTTTATACTATTACAGTATAAACCTAAGATATTAAATACAAAATAACATACATTTGGATTGTAATTGGAAACGACATTTACGACGACGTTTTTATAATAATAAAAACCAACCATGCTTGAAGGACTTTCACATACGTGTAAGTGTGTGTATGTGTGTGTCGTTTATACGTGTTCTTAATTTGTATTACTATCGGGTACAACGAAAGGTCCAGGTGTAAAGTGGTCCCAGGTGGATATCTCCTGGAACAAGGCCTCTCCGGGGCACTCCGTGGCGGAGGCCTGTCGGTGCCCGATCAGCTTGTAGTCGGGGCTGATGATACCCATCTCGAGTCCTATTTCAATCAGGGCTTTTGCTGTGTCCATCTGTTTTTGCGGTGGCAGCTCCACTGTGAAGAAAAAAAAATTAAAAATGTTTAATAGGTAACCCTTTTGAAACTCGTGTCATTTGTTTGCAATTAAAAAAAAGTAAGTGTTGTTAAATCGTGTGTGTCACAATTTTAAGTAGCGAACCAGTGTTCATCCATAGAATGATCTTCCATCTCATGCATGGGGCTTATTATTGTTATAGAATAGGGCCTTCATAGAGCCAACTAGCGCCGCCCGCCAATCATAAAAAAAAATATCTTCCAATATAATAAATTTTATTAAAAAAGCTATTTACGAAATGTTTATTACGATAAATACTATTTTTTAAATGCTTATTTATAACGTGATTCAATATCGGTAAGTTGTAGTTCGCATAATTGCGAAAAACGGCCGTTTTTGGCACATTTGTGAACTACAACTTAGCTTGTCGCAATTATGCCATGTATTGTATATTGAAAAATAGTATTTATCGTAATAAACATTTTGTAAATAGCTTTTTTAATAAAATTGATTATATTGGAAGATATTTTTTTAAATTGGCGGCGCTAGTTGGCTCTATGAAGGATGTTACTTAAAAAAGACTTACTTATAATAATAATAATAATAAAGCTTTATTTATTTCTGTACATTCATTAATACATTTCAAATGTGTGTTAATTGATTAATAAAGTTTCTTATTCTATGTTAGTATGATTAGTTTCTGTATGTACAGATCCCTTTTGGGTAAAAGCCTCCTCCATCGATTTCCACGTGTCCCTTTCCTTAGCGATTTTTGACCAGTCTCTGCCGGCAACCTCGATAATATCGTCGGCCCACCTTTTCCTAGGTCTTCCAACCTTTCTTTTACCGATTGGTCCCATCCATTTTGTTATCCTTTCTGTCCATCTGTTGTCTGTAATTCGTGATATGTGGCCTGCCCATTGCCAAAAAAAAGACTTACTTAGAAAGCCCAAAAGATTACCTTCTCAAAATGAAGATCCATTTTGGGAAGAGACAGTAGATTAGTCAAACTACATTCTACAGTACGCCTACGTTTCAGTTTTTAATTCCATATTAATTCAAAAATGACAATTAAACCAAGGTTTAGTGACTATGCGAGGACACGTTATTGACCACACAATCTTTCTAAAAGTGCCAAGTGTTTTCCGTATACGTTGTGTAATTGATAAATTGCGTCGTTTTACAATCAAAGATACTGTTATCATTATCAGATAACTAAAATCAAAACTGTTTGCGTTGGATGTGACGAGCTATTTCGCGACTCTTGTCGTCGTTTTCTGCTTCAGGTACTTATAAATGAAGGAAAGCTAAAGTAGGTAACATACAGAGAGAGATTTATCGAGGGAATGAAACTGGGTATATTATTGATGTAAAGATGTACCTACCTAATGTTTGTGAAATGGATGGGGTATTCAAAGGCCCCTAAAATCGAATTATAGCGAGGAAGGATTACTACCAGGAGAATGAAACTGAGCATATTGAGGTATTTTGAGAAAATGGGTTAACTCCGTAATGTCGAACTAAGACCTTACCTCTCCAGTCACCGATCAAGCAGATGGCCAGACTGAAGCTGTTTGCAGTTCCGGCGTGAATGCCGACAATGTTCCAGCCACGACCAACGTATGCTCCACCATCGCTGCCAACGCAGAAACTGCAAAAATACAATAAAAAGACTACTTTAGGTATTCGTCTAGTTGTCGCAGCATTAAGACCTGTGCTTCTTTTATATTAAGAGTACAGTATATATTTAATACCTATAATGATGGTAGAACTGAAATAGTAAACGGAGCAATGGTCTAGGGGTAGGCAATCACTGGCTGGAGTTTGCTTCAAGTTCAGATTAATCATGAGATATGTCTCGATGAATCGCTTGGTGCGAACGTCGAGTACTCCTATATGTTTTGTTAGCGGAACAGCAGGATTTATTGTGAAAGTTATTAGCGAGATAATTAACATCATTATTATCATAAACTCACGCCTTTTCCCGCAGAGACGATGAACTGAAAATTAAAACAGTTTACACGAATATCGCGAGACTTTGTACTTACTTGTATCCAATATCACCCCACTGCAAGTCCGCATGAGCCTCCTGCATGCTCTGCATAGCCTCGAAGCACTCCTCAGGGGTGAAGCATGCGGGCGGGATGTAGGTGTGGTGGATCATCACGTAGGGGACAGGGGTGTTCAGGGGACGGATGTCACTAAGGGGAGGCGCGCCCCAGTCGTCACGGGTGTACCATGTGAACTCGTGCTTCGATGATTCTTAAAGAGAAATGTATTTTAAGTAAAGAGCTAAGTATGGTTTAAGAAAAGTGTATTATCGCAAATCGCAATCGCGATTATCTCAAAAACTACTTGACCTATTGCAAATTTTCTTTCACTTTTAGATGAAAGTTTAAACTAGTGACTCTAAAAGAATTATTAAATTCGATCTGGTAGTTTTTGAGAAAATCTTAACCTTATTCAGGCCCCCTGTATAATTTTTCTCTGTCTTCGTGTGTACCTAATGATAGTTTTTCCTGAGGCCTAGAGTAATGCCTTAAATCCATCAACCTATATGGTAATCTGTTTGTTCATAGTATGAAGTGGCTAAAACTACTAGGTTTATGTACTACTATAGCCATATCTAAACCATAAATTCAATCGTCCCGATAATACAATTAATGCCGCCAGCGTGATGGGCACCCTCCCAAGAGGGCCAAGTTTTTTAGAATATTTTTAGTTAGGTAGATTTTTAGTTTAGTTTTTAATGTATTTTTAAGTAGTTTAGTTTTATTAATAAATTGTATTACTGGAGACTCGATTTCACACAGAACACCAATGGTTATAGAGAGTATACCTCGCACTTGCGTACGAAAATCTAATAAATACCATATCAAGCCAAATTTTTACTGCCCTTCCGTAAATCTACGCTACAGCCCTGACTAGGTGCTACGTCATAATATATAGTATGAAATTCTGGACCAGTCCGGGAGCTACGAGGCGGCTACGAAACGCTACGAACCTCACCTCGCTTGGGGTCGTTCCTAGCTCAAAGGCTCTCAAAGTCTCAACACACCAGAGAATACAATAGATTACTTTAATTTGTAGTTTTATAGTTTATTATTAGGTTCTCGAATGGCTCTCTCTATACATATTACATTTCTTGAGATATTTAATTTCACCAATATTGAAGAACTTTTTTTTTTGTATTTTGTATCTTTAAACCGTGGAATAATTTTAGGGTCACGTTCATGACTAACTGCGCAAGTATGTATAGCTGGAGTGTTAAGGAGAAAATTAGTAATGCGAAAATATTTGTACATTTTCTTACATTGTATATTGAATTTTGATAAAAAAATATGCATAGGTAGGTACTCACGTTTTGGTAGTCCAGAAACTGTTGAAATGCCGAGCACTATCACCACGAAGTAGCAATACATAATATTTGGGACCACCATTTTGTACTAAGTACGAGTACTTATGTATTTTGTAATTCAAAAGTGTGCGATGTAAGAGCACTGATTGCGAAGTGTTGCCAAAGGGCTAATCATTCCTTTTTAAACCAAATTTCGAGCCTCGGTTCTTTCCCATCTAGATCATTATTCAGATAAAATTGTGCAAAGTGTACACCGACTTGCACTCAAAGGGCGGGTTCTGTAAGTGCATTACCTATAGGATAATTGATAATTATCGAAATAATGCTTCTAGTTAATGTTGCCGAATGAAAGATTTGCTTTCTATTGGGAAGGCATAGGGAATCCGAGTTGGGAGCCAGGGTCATTTTAGTTTTACCAAATAAACACATTTCTATGAAATATGCGGTTCAGCCATGTACCTATAAGTAATATATTATATTTAACTTCTTATTTTACAGAAAGTATATTTTTTATTTACTTCACACTTTAAATATTTATTAGACCAACTTTTTTAATTAGATAAGTAATATGTTTATTACGAAAAATTTAATTAATTTATTAAATATAGTATATTTAATAAATTTACAATTTTATTACAATTTATTACACAAATGTCCAATTTAATGATGTACTATTTTAAAATTATACCTACTTTACAATTATATTTTGTTTGTGGCAGAAATATTAGGATTAGCCTCAGTTCGTTTATTTGCATGCTGATTTGTAAGTTGATATTTAAACATATTATGTTACAATGTCCTGACATGGTTCAAATTGAGTACTGGCATTTTACGTAACACCTAGAATTTAACCACATGATTGCAATAAAACATTTGACTTTGTATCGGGCAAAGAATATAAGTGATAGGATAGCCTGTGCATATTGGGGCCTATTCCATGGAGGAGGCGACTAAAAGAGGCTCATCAGGGTCAAAGAAGCAACACGGTCTATGCCCGCCCGCCTATGACTAAAGCGAAGGGTCGCCAGGGGGAAAGTTGTGTAGTGTGACCGCTCTCAAAAAAAGTTTTAGCTTAGTTTGTGCGGTTGAAGAATTAAAACTCATAAGTAATTCATTTTGTAATTTCTCTGCGTAAATTTTTACGAACTTGAGTTTACGATTTTCGTAGATACATTTACTGTTGATTGATATCTCTACCCGATTGTCAGTTCCTTTTGATAAGATGACTCAATCACAGATTGTTATCATTGGGTAATATGAATATATAATTTTGCAACCATTAGTCACTGAATTTCTGTCGGCTGTTAACTTCGTGGCACTCCCATATCGTTGCTCGAATAGCGAGGTAGTCAAGAGTAGGTACATCAACCTAAACAAAACAATCGCATATATAGTGATCGTCTGTTATACTTAAATATGATGTGCTGTCGACTTTATCGATCGATCTCTCTTTATTATTGCCAGTAACAAAGGTACAAATGTTAAAAGGCGAATTAGGTATCTACGATTCCTACTATTATAATAATGCAGACAATAAGAAAGGTTCGAAATCCATGTGTTAAACTTGAAAGTGCTTAGATTGGATGGATTTTGAGGGCTAGTAGAGGGTAGGTATAGGTACTAATGCAAATTTCTATATTTATCAATCTTCATTAAATAAGGTTTAATTAAACCATGGTTTAAGGATTTTCGTGTTGGTAATAAAAGCGATTAGACTTAATTTCATTTCACATACGAAGAAGGATTTTTGTTATTAAATACGGGTCATTCCCGTGGTCCGTGGATTTTTTTTTTGCCTGTTTACTTGTTTAAACCAAGGGAAATTATTTTTACAACCAAACTCTGTGGGTGGACGTTAAATTAACGCAACTTCTCATTGTTAGGTGATACGAGTTTAATAATCCTGGAAAATATAAATAATTACGCAATATCATAATTACTATTACCTACTACGTTAGGTGCTGTAACCGTAACTCCCCTTGGTTTATCTACTTCATTAGGTAACTCCCTGCAAACAAATAGGCATTACTTATAATGAATTAACTATACTAAGGCTCTATTTAGACGGACATGAAACAACCACACGACAGTTACCTACATATGTCGCCGGACTTAAATTTAATTCGCTTGAAGTCTAAAGCGACCGGGCTGCAATGTAGTTTGTGTGAATGGAACTTTCTCTCTCTCCCTTCGTGATTCTGCTCTATTGCGATCCACAGACTTAGCAACAATAAACTAAAGTCCTCTCCATTCCCCTTTTGTGTTATGCTTTGCATTCTAAGATCATACCAATCGCTAGATCCAGAAAATTATTATTAAGTATTTATTTTATTAATGGACTTTACAGTTCGTCATTTGCCAATGTCATGGTACACAATATTCAAAATATATCGTCTTCTCTTCATCCAGGCGAGTCGCTGTAGCGTCGTCACCCTGGGTATCCGCGTCTTCTTGTCTTCTTCCAGAGGCGCCGCCGCGCCGTAGCGTCATCACTCTGGACGTGCTCTGGACGAAGCAGCTCGACAGTCACGTTCACTCCCAAGCTCGTAGTGGGACTCTTGACCATAGTGCCAAACTTCAGATCCTGCATGAATCCCCCAATACACCACACTGTCATTCGCGAACATTTTCTGATTAACTTAACGTGATATTAAACACAAAACAACCACTGTAGACATTAAACTGAAAATTATCAAATAATTTCGCAACCGTCGTTTCCAAGAGAACCATCCAGAAAGTTATTCCGCTTCAGCGACGGTAGTTAGTGTCGATCTTTCACCAGTCATCAGAACCACAGTTTGTTAGGCTACCTTAACTAACGAACTACGTTCATCGCTCCTGATGCCACATCAGGCTGTGACAATTTCGCGACTCTTCCTAGATAGACAATAGGCCCAAATCAATTTGTTGCAGATTTAGTACTACGATATTCCTAGTGCAGATCTCGTGCTTGGACGAACTAAATTAACCAACAAGGTTTTAATTAGGAACTATAGATAAGCGTTAGCATACCTACAACTTGTCCGGCGACAATTTTGGCACTGTAACACAGTCCATCTGAATAGAACCTTAGGTAAATAGGATACAAGTGTAGGTAGGTTTATAAATATCAACTAGTATTGTCCTTTAATCCCCGTATAAGTCTTATCATTGTTGTTTGCAATAAAGCTAAAGGTCGTGCGTATGTCAACAAATATCTGGGTAGGCCCCTAGGTTTATTTTAAAACCCGATACAAATTGTTCGGTTGTTGTTATACCTAAACCTTGTACCAAAAATATATGTAGCCCTAATGTATATCTTCTATGAATTCATATTAGCGATGTGATGACTGGTAGGAGGAATCAGATCTATTTAGATCTGAGTAGGAGGTCTAGGAAGAATTTTTTTTTTTTGTATTCTGTAGTATGTACAAATTTACTCTTGAATTTAGGATGGATAAATAATAAAATGGTTATTTTAATAGTAATTGATAATAATAATTTATTAATTAACATTGCTACAAAATTAAATTAAGGTAATTAATTAACACATTGGACCAAAATACCTGGACTCAAGCTTCTTTACCTATTAGGTTTGGTGGCTTGGGTATCAGGAACATTTCTGGTGTATCGTTACCGGCTTTTTTGGCCTCAGTTCATAGTACTCTTCCCCTTATCGCCAAAATCCTTGCTCCATCGCTTGATTTTGACGGTGAGGTGACGTGCTTGGCTGAGGCTAGAAACGCCTGGTTGATGGCTTGCCCTAACACAGACCTGCCAACCGCTCTCTCTTCGCAGAGACAGTGGGACGAGCCGCTCTGCAAATTGGTCCGGAATAAACTCATTGATACGGCAACCAATTCTGCAGAGCGTGCTCGTCTGCTGGCTGTGGGAGAGTGGGAGTCAGGTCTGTGGCTGCAGGCTCTACCTTCCAGACATATAGGTACACTCCTCGAACGCACCACGTTCCGTTTGGCAACCTGTTTGCGCCTGGGTGCCCCTACCAACGTTGTCCACTCATGCCGTTGCGGTGGTGCTGTCGACCAGCTCGGCCACCATGGCCTCTCCTGTGGCAGAAGTGCTGGCCGCATACCAAGACATGCCGACCTTAACGACGTCATCCGTCGGGCTCTTGCTACCGCCGGTGCGCCGGCCGTTCTCGAACCAAACGGTCTGGCGCGCGACGATGGCAAGAGACCTGACGGTATGACCCTCATGCCTTGGAAGATGGGACGGCCTTTGGTGTGGGACGCAACCTGCGTCGACACCCTTGCGCCGTCGCATCTTCCAAACACGTCCAGCAAGGTCGGCGCTGCGGCCACCACAGCCGAAAACCTCAAACGGCGCAAATATGCAGCTATCGGCGATGGCTACATGTTTGAGCCGTTTGGGGTGGAGACGCTGGGACCATGGGGGCCGGGAGCACACCGCATAGCTAGGGAAATATCGCGGCGCCTGGTCGAGGCATCGCGTGACCAAAAGGCTGGCAGCTACTTCGCACAACGTATCAGCCTCGCGATACAGCGGGGCAACGCTGCCAGCCTTTTGGGCACGCTGCCTATAGTGGGGGACCTAGGGCAGGTTTTCTATCTTTAATTTTATTTTTTTATTATTAGTTTGTTATTTGTATTAGTTTAATAAGATATTAGTGTATATATAGTTTGGTTAATTAATAAAATTGATTATATTCTTATACAAAAAAAAAAAAAAAAAAATTAAGGTAGGTAAGTATCATCTTATTACAACTAAACTAAGAAATAAACGAATATAATACAGATAAGAGACTCGTTACAATAATTACATAGGTACAGCTATAATATACTTAGCAATATTAGCAATGAATGAAGATTACGACAGTCTATAATAAAGTGCATAATTTGTTATCTATTAATACCTACTTAGAAAATGGTTTCATAAAACTCCCGCACATTACGATATAATAGTTAAAATTGGCTCAATGTCAGTTTGTTGCATATGAATACGAAATGGCACAAAAATTAAACCTACTTTTAAAAATTTAACCGCGCTCCATAATCTCGATCGAAGTTCCTCGCGAAGTAGTTTGAAAAGTTGACCGTAGCGAAGTAGCGTCACTGCAGTCTCGTCTAACTACGCGAGCTTAGATTTGGTGTAGTGAGTGATAGTGTAGTAGTCGCGTTATGCTCGAACTTCGGGCTAAAATACCGACAAATACTCGCCCGAGGTGAGGCGAAGTTGTGCGAAGTAGCTCTCCTCTCAACACTCTGAACTTCACGTCGCTGCGGTCCACTTCGCTTCGGTCAACTTCGCGAGAGTGTAGAGAGAGGTCGTCGCATTAGTCGGACTAACAATCGGACTATATCTGAGCGGAACTGGATAAGTATTGCTCAAATCCAGAAAACGCTGTATTAAAACGAATATTTTAGACAATTTTCAAATTTGGTGCAGGTTATTATCACGAAGTAGGTATCGAAAAAGGCTCAGGGTCGTAGTGGTCCCAGGTGGATATCTCCTGGAACAAGGCATCTCCGGGGCACTCCGTGGCGGAGGCCTGTCGGTGCCCGATCAGCTTGTAGTCGGGGCTGATGACGCCCAGAGCGAGTCCTTCCTGGATTAAAGTTCTCGTTGTGTCAAGCTGTATTTTTGGTGGCAGCTCCTCTGCAAAAAAAAATCAGTATATAATTAATATCGATTCCTGGCTTGAACATCAACAAAAAAATTACGGATTACGAACCACTGACAATAAATAATAAAAAAGTTGAAAGAATATATAAAGAAAAATATCTTGGTCTATTGCTGGATAATCAGTTAACCTGGAAACCACACATCGAAAAAATAAAATCTAAATTAGCGTCACTAAATGGAGCTTTGCGCGGTATAGCCCGATGTCTCCCGCGTCAGGTACGTTACACTATATACAACTCACTTGTTAAGCCACATATAGATTACCAAATAGAAACATGGGGTGCAGCTGCTAAAACTAACCTAAATATTTTACAAGTAGCACAAAATAAGATAATAAAAACTTTATTTCATTACGACTTTCTAACGCCAACTACTAAAATCTACAAAGAAACTAAATTAATGACTGTCACACAAACCTACATATATAATACTTGTATATTAATACGCAAAATACTAAATAAAAATATTCTGTCACATATAACTTTTTCCCAAAACCACCAAAGACACAAACGTTTATTGAGAAATGCAAACGATTTAAATCTCGAAAGAACGCGAACAAAATACGGAAAAAAGACGATAATGTATGAGGGAGCACAACTATATAACAAACTCCCCAAAGACATCAAAGAAGCTAAGTCCATGCTCAGTTTTAGAAAGGTGTTGAAACATTACATTATACAAAATATAAATATCACTAATTTATCAAGCCACTTCTAGTACTCATAGTTCCGTTTTATTTTATCTTACCAAACTTGTATTTGTTTACTTCTAACTACCTACATTATAATAATTAATGTTACAATTCTATCTTAATATTAAGTTCTGTACGCCTACTTTTAAGTTATGTTTTCTCATGTAAGTGAATGTATAATTCTTATGAGAAATAAATGATCTTAAACCAGAACATTATAAATACATACATAATTGTGTCAATTCAAGACATCTACATGTCTTCATCTACATCTACGTGCCGCAAGCTTATTTTTTTGACGCCTTTCGCTTTAAGCCGATAGTCATAGACAGTTTTGAGTATGAGTTTGAATTCGGTCTTACAACTGTAAATTTTCATACACTTTTGACAGCCGTAAGTTCAACAGCAGATAACTTAGAACCAAATAAAGAGCTATTAGGTATTGTTACCTCTCCAATCTCCGATCAAGCTGAGTGCTACGCTGAAATTGTTGGCGGTGCCTGCGTGGATGCCCACGATGTCCCAGCCACGTCCCACGTATGCCCCACCTTCGCTGCCCACGCAGAAACTATACAAACACGACATTACATTGTACTCGTGTATTGACAACGAAAGATCAGATAAATAGACTATAAGCTACTGTTTTCTTCTCACGATATGACATTGAGATCTGGAAATCCAGAGTGAATCTTAAGCGAATGATACTAAAGTTTTCAGATACTATCAAGGTTTTGAGATTAAAGTTAATTATTTCGTCTTAGGATCAAACGTAACAAACAGCTGGAATATTCAACTAATTGTATACCACGAGGAAAATAAATCCCAGTGGACCAAGTAAACAAAAGTACATCTGATCAATTCGATTTGTGTTAAATGCCTGTAGTTGAAATCTGCGTATTTATAAATGTGTAACTAGTGATTTCAATCGAAAATGAAAGAAAATTACGATGCGAATACATATTGTGGAAAGTCCTTTCGTTATATTGAATAGATATTTTGTAACTCACTTGTACCCAATGTCACCCCAGCTCAAGCTAGCGTGGTACTCCTGCATGCTCTGCATGGCCTCAAAGCATTCATCCCTGGTGTAGCAGGCCTCTGGTATGTACGTGTGGTGGATCATCACGTACGCGACTGGTGTGCTCAGTGGACGGTTGTCGGTAATGGGGGGAGCACCCCAGTCATCTCGTGTGTACAACGTATAGTTTCTACCTGTAGTTTCGCTCGGTGACTCTTAAAGAAAAATGAAAAATAATGATGATGAATGGTTTAACTATAGGGACTGGGAGACGTTGGTCATCCTGATTTTTTTTATTAGGATGGCATACCTTATATTTGTGGAGAAATTCTTTATATGGCTATGAATTTGAATTAAAAATATACCTTATTAGAATGTTGTTTGGAACGTTGTTATACAAAATCGTCATTTTTGTTCTACTAATAGACGAAGTAATACAGAAAGGATCTTTTGAGTTCTCTTTGTTCTACTAAAAGCGGAAGGAGTACAGACAGGACTTTTCGAGTTCATTATGTTCTACTAATAGAACTTATAGTAGTACAGAGTGGACCAACTCATATCTAATCATGACAATTATTAAGCTTATGATGTCGTTTCTAAAAGTTTGTGTCATCCTTTTTATAACTTTAGGGTAGGCAGCATTTAACTTTTAAAACAGACACTAGAATCACAATATCACTAGTTTTTCAATTCAGTTGTAGAAACAAGCATTTCCCAATGAAATTGAGAATTTTGAAATTGAAAATAAAAGTACTTACTAAGTAGTCCAAATACTGCTGCAAACCCGAGTATTATTCGTACTAAAGCCAAATAAGCCTTTGAATATTGCACTATCATTTTCTATACTTTTTCAATAAAACAACTTCAAATTAGAATGATATTCTTGTGAGAGAACTACTTAGATTGTAGTGATAAGGCTTATTCATTTCTTTATAAACAAATACGAGCTTCCGAGGATTTCCCCGGGCTCATTGCGATAAAAAGTTTTGCAAGGTGTAGGTAACACACCCCGTATCGAAATTATATATTTTTACTACGGCCGTATCTAAAATACCTTAGTTAGTGGGAAATTTAAGGTGAGTTTACACTTTAGTAGGAATTAAATATACAAATAACACTTTTATTATGTTCTGTCGTATAAAAGAATGCAGCAAATAAATACAGTTACCTAAATATTACGAAAGACAGACAGAGCAAGCTTTTTCAAAGTTACTTTCATAAAAGTTGAGAACTTGGGAAAGACTGCATTCTACAATTTCTTCATAGGTAGATTGGTGCTCATAATAATAATCAAATATTTAAATCGAATATTGGATGTTAATCTAATAGCTTTCGAGTTCAATCACACGTGAAGACTAAAAGCTCCGTACCTACTTTTTTTATTTTTCATATTTTTGTTTTTGTTGCGAAAGTAGATGTGTTAGTATCAATATCGATCAGCCCAATAGCCAAGCAGCTGTTACTTTTGTTTGTATTTTAGTACGGAATATACTTCTTAGAAGCTTTTTCGTTAGCAAATGTCAATCCCATACCCATTTTTCTTGCTATTCTACTAGCGCTAACGAAAGTAAAAACCACACTTGCCATAGGGCTGGATTGAGGGCTGGATACATAATAATTTTGAGGTCACCAGCAACTCCCAACGATATTCTAGCTCTAGTGTAAAACTGCGAGGTAATAGTTTGTCATTTTAATGAATCACATCCAAACAATTATTTCTAAGTATTTGATTTGTTTATAACTTACGAGTAAGTACCAATTAGGTATGATGGTGACTCAAGTAAAACTCGCGAAGTCAAAAAGGTGATTTCTGGTAGATATGACTACGTAAACAAGACAATTGTATGCGTAGGCATGTTATATGTAACTCCCCTATTTATCCTCGCCAATATAACAATAACAATCGTTTCTTTAATCTATACCATAAAATATCGTTGAAGTGTTGTTATAAAAAAATGTTAAGTAGGTCAATTATTTGGTAATAACAATAAGAAGATTATAAATTAAATACTAAAACAAAGCGATGTCAGTTTTATTGTATAATAAGTAATAAATTGATACAAAAACAAAGCGATGTCAGTTTTATTGAATCCTAGACATCGTACAGACAGACTTAAATATAACTATAACTACCTACTTAGTTCGGTTCGGTTCCTGGCGGTAGTATGGTGCTGCCTCCAAAGTTAAGATATGTATAACTTTTCCGTAGACTGGGTGTAATTTGTGATCGTATTTGTGTGTCTCTGCTATAGTAGGTTTACATGGAATTCTAGTTAGAGCCATGGCTTATTTAGTACTCTAAACTTTAACTTAACTCAAATCACCGGTTAAAGTGTTTAGTCCTATACAACAAGCTTGTCATGGTCAAAACATGTGAAACATGTGGCCTTTGAACGCATCATTCATTATTCTTATGACAATAAAATCAAACTAAATTGCACACAACCGACAATGTTCTTTTACTAATTCTTGGGCTTGAAAAAGTCCGGTCCTTTGAAGGTGCTTATATTGCGGTGCATAATTCGCCATACAGGTTGTTATTATTATTAGGCATAGGTATACGTTGACTTTTACTACTTGTACTACGTTTTATACTCAGACTGACAGTTTTATGAATCAACTACATGTGAAACAATACAATAACTTTACTCATTCGGAACTAATACGACAAATCTGTCTAATCGTATGTAGTCAATTTAAAGTTATTGGTGTAATAAGTTCATTTTATCATAGAAATTATCTATATAATGTGTTTATTTTAATACCACATACGTATATGTATCTATCTAATACAAAACTACAAAAATATATACCTCCATAGTTACCTACAGACAAGTACGAACAATATCAGATCAATGGTAACACTTGTAGTACGATTTCAAATCTTACGACGCAGATAATAAGAACGGTCCAAAGTGTTGGTATTACAATATTTGTAAATAAGAAGGTGGTACCTTTTGTTGAATCTACACTAGATTGGATTGTGCTTATTATCCTTTAGATAATTACTAGCCCAATTTAACGCGTCATTAACCTAAAACAATGACGTGAAGTATAGTACAATACAACTCTATCTATGCTTTACTTTATACTACAAGTTATTATTTCAATTATTAGTAAATCCACTATAATACTTATGTACCTGCGATTATCTTTGTTTCAAATTCAGTATTGAACACTGTAAAGAACTTATGAGGTACCGCTACAGTTCTGAGATTTATCAGCATTATCAGACAGAAGATAGAAAATATCAGAAAGCCAGATCTTGAACAGAAGCATGAACCAAAACGAATTGTTGAAAGGCGAGGCCTTATAGGAGATATAAATGAATAGGTCGACAGATGACTCAAACAATAATGTTGAAGTAAAGAGTAACAAATGTAACCCCATGCACCTACACTACGCGACGGTAATACAGCCTAGATTAGTGGTTTTGTGTTGGCTAATGCGCCGTTGACTGTACTTAATCGACCTTCACACTCCAGTGGACCCTGAAGATTTAGGAGTGGCCTAAAATCCAGGACCAAGACGCTTACGACAGTGCAGGCGTGGCTTGTACCGGAAATCAGGCGCCACTTATAAATCGGATGAGCAAATCTTCCAGAAAGGATTCATTGATCAAATGTGCTTATCGTTTGTAAGAAAAGTGGAACAAAAGTTCAGTGTAGTTTATCTGACAGTACGATTTCAAAGCTTATAAGACCGTAAAAATAAGAGCATCATCAGCCCGTATCCATTCACTGCCTCTCCCAAGGTGCGTCACTTAATCCGATTCTCATCTTTATGCATCCTATCTCTGCCTGATTCATTCCCGTAACCAAGCTTTCCCGTAACCGCAACTCTCTTTACGTCGCTTTCCCATTACCGCAACTCTCGTTACCGCAACTCCCGTAACAGCGCGTTCCCGCTACGTCGCGCCGATTATGATGATGTAGCGTCAACATAATAATGATTTAATTATTTTACAGCGAGTTATTTTATAAGATTTTCAAAAACTGAGTACCTCTGCCAAAAAATAAATCGTTTTGCGTATGCCTTATGGCGCCTTGTAAAAATTTCTAATAAAGAAACTGCTTTAAAAGCCTATCATGCCTACGTAGTATCGAACCTAAGGTATGAAATCGTACTATGGGGAAACTCCATACAAATAAATAGAGCTCTAATAGCACAAAAACAATGTGTCCGCGCCATCTGTAATGTACTTCCCTGGATCTCATGTAGACCTCTATTTAAATCTTTAAAACTCTTAACCGTACCTTCAATTTATATATACGAAATTTGTAATTTCGTAAAAATGAATCCAGAATTATTTAAAACAAATAAAGACGAGTTTAAATTTAATACGAGGTATCCTGATAGATTGGTCCAAAAAAGCATGAATACTCACTACAGGAACAGAAACTGTTACGCTATGTCGGTAAGAATTTTTAATCATTTGCCTGACCATTTCAAGACATATCCAGTTAAGAAATTTAAATCTGCGGTGTACTCATGGCTGGCAGAAAAATGTTTTTATTCAGTTCAGGAGTACTTAAGCACTGATTGAATTTACTGTTTGTGATTGTGTTTGTTGTATAATGTGAAATTTGCATGTCATTTTATTGGCTAAATGTGTTGAACTCTATTAGAAATTAAGAACTACTGTAACCACATTTATGCAAATAAATATCTTATCTTATCTATGTTAATTGTATATTAAAATTTATTACTAATTAATTGTTATAAATTATTATTACTTCAGGTACAGAAAGTAACATTTCGAGAACAACCTTTAATTTATTTATTTAAAGGTGCACATAACAAGTGACAATCAATACATATTTTTCAGGACACAGCACAATGGTTTAAATCTAGATCTTTTATTAATTTTAGTACATACGAGATCGATATGCATGTATTCGCGAGTATAATGATAATGATTGTTTTATGGCTGTGTGGCGTGGTGCTAGTTCCATAGCGCAAAAGCGCGCGCGCAGGGAAAGCTTCCAAAATAGATCCACTGACGCTGGATGTTCCATTTTATTTAAAACGTGACCGCCCGCCGGGATATGCGTGATAGCGGTAATAGGTACAGTCGAGAGCAGGTCACTTTGGACTTTGTACCGTTTTCATTGTCTGCTCCATAAGGAGTTGATGTCGTATCATATAACTAGTCGATGTGTTGACAGTGCTGGTACTGTGGAGTGTACCATAGGTTTTTACAATGTTGACGGACGAAATGTTGAATGACAACGGAAAGGTGCCGCTCATTAGGTCTTCATCTAAGATGCTAGAAAACATGAGCTCCGTTTGGTGTGCCGAAATAATAATAAAAACCTTCACCGATAGAACGTACATACAAAGACAGAGAGAAATATATAGTATAGGGGGCCTCAATAAGGTTGAGATTTTTTAAAAAAACACTAGACCGAATTTAATAAATCTAAACAGTTACAGACTTATCTAATAGTGAAAGAATTATTGCAACAGGTCCAGTAGTTTCTAAGATAATCTCAATCTTATAAACTCTCCTGTATACTTTTCTCTGTTTTCAACCGTACCTATATTCGTAGTTTTGTTTATTTCTTATTAACCACTAGCTGTACCCGGCAACTTCGTTTGCGTAGAGGAGGAGGATGGAGGAGATCAGGAGGCAGATCTTCCTCTCTGGATCCTTGTTTCCACATCACATACCGCCATGGCTTGTAGCCTATGAGCTGTCCGGATATTCCAGCTATCTCCTAGTGAAATTCCCATCAAAATACCTTCAGTAGTTATGACGTGATACTTGCACAAAGTTACAGACAAACAGACAAAAATTCTAAAAATTAGTGTTTTGGCATCAGTATCGATCCTAAAACACATTACAGTTATTATTTTCAAAAAATATCCAATGTACACACACAACTTTTTTACAGTCTTATTATATGTATAGATTATTTCTGTTACCTAGCTCTAACAAATATGTATTTTTTTATATCATCATAATACAGATACACCATTTTCTGTTTGAGATGATGATAGTAAAGGGTTGCTCCATTTTTGTGCTAATAGCTATGTATGTTTGTACTCGTATCTTTATCGGGTCTTTTGTGGCCTCCTGAAGACAAAACTGCTTGATGGATTTGCAAGTTATCGTAACATTCGTCTTGAGGGCCTGATATGAGCCAACTAGCGCCGCCAATCTTGAAAAAATAATATCTTCCAATTTAATCAATTTTATTAAAAAAGCTATTTACAAAATGTTTATTACGATAAATACTATTTTCTATGAGAAAGGAAATAGATACAGATACCTATCTGTATCTATTTCCTTTCTCCTGGATGGAAGTGATCAGTGATCCGCCTGTATCTAGGCACAGAATTTAAATTTTCAGCTCCCTTGTCGGAATAAGGATTTGATCTATCTCGTGGATTTCGTTATACAAAATCATGGTTCAGTAACTGTCAAATTAAACAACCATTTAGGAGATGTTTCATTACCGTCTATTAGTCTATGTCTCGCAGAGAAGTGAAGTAAGTAAGAAATCGTCGTTGGACCGTGCCCTGCCGCACCTATTTATAAGTTCCAGAGGATTGTTCAGCATAGAAATTCCGACGCTAGTTGCGAACCACGCGTGCTCAACGCCGCGTCTTGACGAAATATCCGATTTTTAATTAATTCCCGAGTTACTTCCGAGTTTAGAATCCTGGAATACGAGTGGCGTGGCGAGAAATGATTAGTTGATTCAACAAGTTTTGTGTTTGGTGTGTTGTAGAGAAGTGTGTATATTTTCGTAGTAAGGTTACACTAACATGCATACACAACATGAATGAAATCTAATCTTTTATATATTAAAATACAAGATCTAGGAAGTCATATTCATCTACAAGGTATAAACCCCCCTTTTAATCCATAAAATGGGAGAAATACTTAAGTTCAAACCTTCTTCTTTAAGTACTATGCTATATGAGCTTATTTACATGGACAAAATTTTATGAATATCCGGCTAAAAACTTGGTTTAACTGGACCGTAATTAACTCGAGAAAGAGAGTAGAGAGTAGGCATACCTAGAGTTCATATGACCATTACCACATTGAGTGTTTTATACTTAAATAAGTAGGTATATAATACCTAGGTCGACTATATTAGAATAAAACTTTAGGGAATTACAAATCACGGATGTTTAATTTTAGGTCATGGAATTTTGTTGGTAAAATCAAATGTAGAGCTGCCCTTTAACAATTTGATGCAACCAATATTGTATATTATTAGTTATCAATACGATGAGATTATCGACATTGATAATAAATAATATAATTAATTAATATTTTATAGTTTGTAAATTATACTTTCTTACATAAATAATAATAATTATTACAAAAACAAAACAAACCCCACTGCTCATTTGGAATAAAATGTACCCTATATAATAATTATAGTCCTGTGAACAAGACCAATCTAATTTCAATCAACATTTTTCAGGAGGCCACATAGGAGTGGTACATACCATACCATGTAGTGGTACATACCATATTCTCCTTTATTTATTTTGATTTGAAAAAGAAAAGCGACCACGCGAAAATTTCTTGTGATATTTTGGACTATTTAATGAACACCGTAAAACATTGATAACAAAAACAGTTTCTGTATAATTTTAATGTTTAGCAAGTGTTAGATATAACACTCGTGGTGTGACGGCTGAGCTAAAAATAATGCTGTTGAATGAATGAGCCAAGCTGACTTGTGTTTTGGCGAATCTCTATAGCCTACTATTTACGATTTCGGTAGCATGATTTAATTTTAGTTTATTTATCTTGTCGGGCCTCAAAATTTATTATTTCGTAGGTATGTTAAAACAATGGCAATTTGGAATTGGATAAAGAATTTGAATCATACCATATGGCATTACAGTTACTGTTTATATCCTCAGATCCTGAATTTGGTGGGGGCAAGAAATATGGCAATTTTATTCTTTCGTGCACCATCAAATTGTGGTGGAACGATATTTGCTTTCTCTCCTTGCACACAAAATTCACAGCATAAAAAATCATACTTATATTATCCGCATGTAAAGTTCTTCTAACGTGATTACGTGATGGTATCGCCAAAGACATAAAAGTTCAATATTTTTGTTATTAAATACAAAAAATATTAAGTGGTTTCCGTGGTCATATAGGTTAACAGAACTCCAAAGTCCGAATGTTGAAATGCCATAGGTAATGTTTTGGGTGGTTAGTTTATCTCTAGGAGCTTTTAAATGGAATCAATGAATCTGACTAAGGAAATCATTAGTTTATTTGTTTAAAAACAGTTCAAAGTCAATTCTTTTTTATTGCAAGTAAACACATTGTGTACATTTTTGCAAATCAACATTTTATGAATTTACATTTACACCACTTTGCAAGGAAGAGGTGCCAACGCTGAGGAAAAAAAGTGGCAAAAAACTTTGAACAGCACATTTTTTTAAATAATACCAACTTAATTTCTTAATAACTTGGTATAATTACATAATTATTCCTATTGTTTATATATAAACTGATATCACTCACTTATATAATTATAACTACAGTGATTACACAAACTCGAATCGAAGTTCGAATCAGTCGAAACTGTCGGACTAATTGCCGGCTTCAACAGTCTGTTAGTCCGACAGTTTCGACTGATTCGAACTTCGATTCGAATTTGTGTAATCATTGTAGTTATAATTCTAAAATTATTCCTATTATTAGCAAACTACACTTGATCCATCATACGGACAATGCGGTTCTAAACACACACCAACACCTCACATTTCTTGACCACAGAACACCAAAATGCCAATCGGCAACGTGAGCAGGGACTCCGCCCCCAAGAGAGACAACTACCGGCCGCCCTGGGTGAAGGACAAGGATCAATCATCGCCACCTGCTTGGATGCAAAAGAGGCTCAAACCTGTAGAGAGCAAACCATCTACAGCAGCTGAGGTTGAGGAGACTCCAGCACCAGCAGCCACTAAGCCGTTGAAACGTAAGTACGGACAACGGCAGACCAATAGTAACACTTGCAGTACAATTTCAACCCAAATAATAAGAACGGGCCAGTGTTACACTTGATGTGATTTGATGTGTACGAGGGCTAAGGCCTATAGTCATAGACAGTTTCGAGTATGAGTGGAGGTTGAGTTCGGTCTTACAACTGCCAGTTTCATATTTTGACAGTCGTAAGTGCGAGCTCACGCCGAGTTCGTGCTCAAAAATGTCTATAACTATCGGCCTAAGAGTTGGTTGACTGTAAGTATATAGTTGACCTTTTTGGAAGAGACCGTTATGCGGTGCCTCATGCATTTGTAGGAACATCCATACCGACGCAGTGTGGTGTGGTGGATTACACACAACTCCAATTTTAAAGATAATATAAACACAATTTTCTTTCTAAAGCAAATTAAGGCATTACCAGATATATTTTAACTTACACTAAGCGTGTTCGCTAATATAATATTTTGCTGCGTTACTTATACTTTTTGGTACCTACCCAACTAATTATAGGTAATTATACGGTCGAAGACAGAGAAACGTGTACAGGAGAGTTTATAAGGTTGAGATTTTTGTCAAAAACTGCTTGATCGATTGTAAAAATTATTTCACTGTTAGATAGATAAAAGTTAAAACTATGTAACTGTAAAAGAATTATTAAATACGGTCCAGTAGTTTATGAGAAAATCTCAACCTTATTGAGGCCCCCTGTATACTATCTCTGTCTTCGACTGTACCTACCTGCTCTTACTTTAAATTAAGCTGTGTTGGTGGCAAATCGAACGTATGAAGTTACCCTAAGTATTTCTTTAATGTTCATTAACACACGAAGTCAAATGTACATAAGGCGTGCTTAACACTAAATACCAACATACCAGTGTTCTTGCTTGTCCTGAGTCATTTGACCTTCGCAAAGAAAGTATTAGGTAATCTGATCTATAATGATACAAAAATGTGCTAAATATCGCTATTTCATAGCCGAGGCTTGCGTAGGCGTTGAACATGAGTCGTTTTCACTCTATCAGATGAGTATTTCTTAATTCTGTGACTGAGTGCTGCAACTTCGACCATAATAGCATATTGCAGCTTAATATTGTACAAGGTTCTCGTAAGTTATATGCAAAAGAAAGACCATAAAATCTATTTTATACAACAAAAAATCATTGTTGAGAATAAATTTTCAGTAAAAATTATAATTTTGATTTGATTAATCATTGATAGTAATCATCAATAATTATTCGACATTGGACTATTGCGATCAAAAAGTCGCACTAATAAATAAGTTGAACTAAAAATTGAACTTTACTAAGAATAAACGCAAAATACTTTATCATGGTCATACGTACTGAAGTTTCCCCCCGAAAACGGTTTTCCGAAAGGAAAAGCTTCTACATGTAGCGATAATTAAGCTTCTGTGTCTAAACGAAACGTCATGTCCGCTCCGTGGGCGGGCGTAACGTTAGCAAATTAAACTTGTTGATTCGAAAATCGTGCGGCTATTTATTATAACCGTTTGTTATATTGTAACGCGTTGAGAGATATATATATATAGTTGAATTAATTTAGATTCTATGAAATTGACTACCTATGTGATAATCTTAATATTTATTTTATTAAGTATCTAACTGTACTCTATCCTCCTCTATCATTTTCTATACTTATTTTATTATTTTTTCGAGATAACTTACGTATATCTACGAGTAGGTATGTATGTACCGATTTCTCTCAAAACTTTGACCAGCATATAGACAGAGTTAAATACAGACAAGACATTATAAAAATACGAGTAATGTTACGTACGGCCCAACTGTTAAACTGAATACGTTGATGATATTGATAGGTAAATCTCGACATAACTCGTGTAATAGTGTTCGTTCACAGAATTAGATCTTTGAGTTTGTTGGTAGGTAAAGTAAGGTATATCTACTTATTTTATCTAAGGCTTATTTTTGTATCGTCACTGTTGTGGCTCAAGCTTTCCCTTATTGAAGGTGCTAGGTCATGAACATGATCCACTACGCGACTACGCATACTTTACCTATGTATTTGTTACAGTCAAATTAAAATAAGCTCACTATTTGAGGGCAGTAAATATTGGCAACATCATTTATCTTCGTTCGTACAGTCGACAGCACGAAAATTGTAACACATGGTCATACTGTCTGTGACAGTAAACCTACGGCGTAAATTGGTTTACATGGAATTGTAAATAAATAAGCGACTTTTCGCTAAGCTCAAGATCAAAACATTATGTAGTTTATTACATAATTACTTCCTGGATCATTTTTCATAGGTTTATTTTATAAATTCGCAACACTAGGGAAGTGACGTAGGTAGGATGACGAGAGCCAACGAGTTCGACACAATTTTCCTATCAAACTATTTATTTTTCCGACGCTCCACTGTGAGAGCTATATTTCAGAGTGCATAATATTTGTAACTGTTGATATATGAACGCGATGACGTCAGCACCTGCCTGAAACTTTGGCAGGAGACACGTTCTCCGAATAATTGACTCCTCAACGTTTCCCACTTTGTTAGTCTGGAGAGAACCGTAACGTGTTCCCTACGTGGCGTTACGGACTACCTTTTAAAACAGTATTTTCGAGTTAAAAATGAGCTTTTAGCTTTTGTGTGAATTTTGTTGTGTTTAGTGATTTACAGTGTTTGAAAAGTGGACGGTGATAACTGAAAAACTGTGTTCTCTTAGTGGATTGCAAATAGAAGAGGTATAATTTTATGATATCTTGATTATGGTTGTTAATTGTTATATCAGTTCAATCTAAACTTGCTGGGGCATTCCCTGGCATTGACCGTCATGAAAGGATCGTATTACGACATCCAGATATAAAATTATAGATATATACAAGAGAGGTTCTCAACCCACCGTCCTATGACCACGAATAGGGATGGTAGATCCACTAGTTTCAGCCGTATTGTATTAATCGCAGCTTCGCTGGCAATCGCTAATTCTACTTCAATTTGCGATCTTTGTTATGTCGATAAACAGTTGCAATTGCAAACATCGCCAACTTATGAATAGCGAAAAAGGATCACTCTAGCGCGAAGAATAGCGATTGACCTGGAGTTAAATAATAAAAATGGTACTCTTCATGGGTAAAATTGTGAAGTTTCGTGTTATCTTTTGATGAAAGTGCCTTTAGAATTCAACAGTCTTCACTTTTTGTTATAAAGAACTTTCCTTCTGAACATAGAGGTCAATTGAATTTAACATTTAGGTATACGAAAGATAGATGTGAATGTTGTGTAGTTGCAATAGCTATCTGTGTAATAATATAGTGTGTCAGGTCTTCTTTCAAGTCCGGTAGCGAACCATCAACACTTGGAGTGTTGCAAAATCTATCCCTTCGTATATATTATGTCAGTAACCCTAACCACATGCCATCTTGATAAATGATTGCGATCGATCGATCTAAAATCTGCGCGTGCGTTGTTGGCGAGTTATTCAAAGGTGTCCCTTGTACATACCTCCCCCCTCTCTAAAAGTCTAAACCTCCACTAAATCCAAATTTATTTTCGACTTTAATAATTTATCTACCTACGAAAATTTTACGTATTTTGACGCGACTGCAGATTAGTGCAGATCCCGCGCCGAAGTTAGGATACTTTGATAGGGACAGCACCACCCTAATTTTTATTATGTACTTAATGTTGATCAGGTTACGTTGCGATAACACCTTGAATTGAGTCGCCGTCCTCTTAAAACAATGAAAACAGAACGATTAATCACTCCTTGAGAAGCGCATCTGAAAAAAATCGGTAGCTGCGTCATGGCGTGTCGGCATAAACGTTGGAGTTGGAAGTATTTCGGATCGAACGCCGACGACTTCGCGTATTTTTAGCCGACAGACTTTTACAAAATAAACCGAGATGTTTGGGGTTACACGGCGAGATTTACCGAGACTAGTATTCGCCGGCGACTCGACTCGTGTGGAAACAAAAATGTCACAGAAAGGTACTACCAAGGTATTTAGGTACCTACCAAGTGGTAAATTGTTTATAATTGGACCCACGGCAATTTACCTATATTATGATTTTTTGTCAATCAGGCTTGGTATGAATAACTTTAGAGTTCAATCATACAAACTTTTTAAGTAAGTACCATACAACACCAGGTCTTCACTCGGTATTTTGTTTGACATATGGGTATTTTAAATGACGCACGGCCGCATGCATGGGAATTGCATTTCAGTGTTTCTCGCGTGCACTTTCTTTCCAGTGACTCCTTACAAATGAGTAATTTCTTCAACGTTTCACACAATTCTCGCTTTTGTGTAGATCTAAACACGTCACCAACCCACAATATAGGCAGATAGAACGAATAACTCCCAAGGAGTTTGTTCCAGAACGTCCCTGAACTTGACCTTTCGTTTCGTTCTTTCGCATTGGTTGCGTAGATCTGCCTAATTAGGAACATGAATGTTGAAGAATGACACATGAAATTGAAGCATGTATGTCTCGCGTCATTGTAACAAATGTTGCGCATCAAGTTGGCCATATAATGTTGAATTTTGACAAGGAACCGCACTGAAATAGCGAAGGCCGGCCATCTTGGCAGCGGCCATGTTTATTTACGTACGAATGCCATCGAATGCAGTGCGCCTGCGACGCGGGCGTCGGCGGGGCCGCAACACGTGCTTCCATCAATTTCACTATTTCTACTCATTATGCTGGGCTTAGGTCGTTAGCTTAATTAATAAGTTCTGACACCTACTAATCTTGTTTATCTTGGAAATTTTGAGTCAAATTAAGACGTAGGTATTTTTCAGTGTATTTAGGCATTCCTTTATTATTCTATCTGCCTATACGGTGGCTATAAACTCCAAGACAAACACTAAAACCTAGACTTCTAGAAAAAACGTAAAGGTAATCGTTATTTTGGAATCATGCACCTTCGCGTTAATTGCAGTATCTACCAGGCTGAACTTAAGTATATGAATTAAGTATATAAAATGAGAAATATTCAGCAAAATCCTGTGAAATGGATGTACCTAGGTTAGGTATTCCTCCATCCGAGGAATGAACAGCAATACCTATACGTTGAATCAAGAAGATCAATGCACATTAAGTTTCTCAACCAATTACCAATTGTGCGACAGGTAGACAGGTACATACCGCAACGTAAGGGGTAATGTTCAGCCGAGGGAATTTCCTCAACTTTCCATTATCGTTACACAATCAGGAAACTTTGCCAAGCAACTGCCAAAACACAATACACTTGTCGATTTTATTGGTTTACTGATAAAAACAAACATAATTATGCACTAAAAAGATATAGATCTATTGCTTACTAATTACGATGAAATCTTCGGTTGTTCCCCTCGTGAAAACACCTTATTACGTATTTAATCCTTATCGTAAGTTTGCCTACCCCAACTGATAGGTAGGTAAGCTTTGCAGTAGACCTTAGATCAGTTCGTTCGTCCTTTAAGCAGTGCCTAGGCAATAATCTGGTCATCTTGTTTTCTACTCGTAGCATCCTATATTCTTATATTAGGTACAATTGTTCAAGAAGAATATATCTTCTTCATGGTCCTACTTTATAATACGTAGGAGGTATACATGCATTAGGCTAAATACATTTCAATATCTGATTAAGTGCGTTGTTTCAATAAAATTTTCGCCATTTATAGGTACCTACCTACTCATAAATTTTGCCCGGACGTTTGCATTTTAAAATAAGGCAAATCATCTACAACATAAAAACGACATTTTCTTTTACAGCTACTCTAAAGAAGCAGTCTACAATAAGGGACAAAACAGAGAATGGTGTATCGGAAACCGTGGAAGAGAAATTAATCAAGCCTTCAGCCACAAAATTAACTGAAAAATCGAGAACAAATCCAGAGGAAAAGTCTAAATTCACAAAATCAGCCCTAAAATCTATAGACAAAATACCAAAATTAGAGGATAAACTTTCTATCGACAAAGGTAATGAGACAAGTAATGATAAATTACCAGAGAAACCAACACTGAGAAGTGTCAGAACAATCGATGATAAAGCCAAAGAAAAATCTGTCACCATAGTAGATAAACGACCTTTAGAGAAAAACGGACCAACCAAAACCAATAGCACAGCAAATGACAAGCCAGCTAGTAAAACCAACAGCGTCGTCAATGACAAACCTTTAAACAAAGTCAATAATAACATAAACGATAAATTACCAAACAAAACAACAACCATAGTAAATAATAAAGCAAATGACAGGAGTACCGTAAACTCTACAAGCAAAGATAGTAAACCAGAAAATAAATCGGAAAATAAACCAGTAAATAAAGTAGAGAGTAAACCAGGTAATAAACCAGACAATAAACCAGTTAATAAAGTAGATAGTAAACCTGAGAATAAGCCAGGAAACAAATCAGATACCAAACCAGTAACTAAACCAGAAAGTAAAGCAGATAGCAAACCAGTTACCAAGGTTACTGAGAAACCAAAAGCAGAAGAGAAAGTAGAAGAAAAATCAAAAATGGCCACCAAACCGCCAACACCATTGGACAAAACACCTTCAAAAGTTAGTATGATTACTTCTTATGAGTTATTATTATGCAAGTAAATCTATTTATATCACTAATCAACTAATCAACATTAATTAATATGTCCAAATAATAATTATTTAGTACTTGATCTAATCAGTCATTCATTAGTATTTCTTTATTCATAGCAATATAATAAGTATATGCGATTACCTTATACAATTGTTAACGTAATCTTGATAATGCTATTCTTAAAAGTTACCTACTTAGGTACCTTAATTTCGACGTATACTGAATACTTCTCCTATTTAATCCAAAGTCTAATGAATCGTTTTTCTCCGACTTCCAGCTACCACCTCGCAAACCACCTCTACAGAAAAAACCATCAACAGAAGATGGTCCAGTGAAGAAATGGCGAGATCCACTACACGAACGTGTGAAAGAGAACATAGACAAAACATTAGCCAACGAAATACCTAAGGGACACACGCTGACAAAGAATGAGAGCTTGAGAAGTGAGTATGAATGAAGTAATGTGCTATTGTTATAAGTTTATGAACATAGCATTTACAAATTACGCCAGTATACAGAGATTCTATTCAGATCGTAAAAACTTAGGTAGGTACCTATATGATAGGTTTATATACCTGTCTCATACTAGCTGGTAGGACTTAGGGATCCAATCGTAAATACTCGTATTATGTTTGAGTCAATCTATATCTAATTTATGTGCGTACTTATTTGTGTGAATTGTCTCTGGGCCTTATGGGATGTCATAGTTCGGGATCCCTTTTTTTCGCATAATTTTTTTGTCCTATTTTAATTTAGCATAATGAGTTAGGCATAATGTTTTTTGTCATAATCATATTTTGTCATAATTGTTTTTGGGCATACAATCTAACTAAGCATAATTCTAGTTTGGGCTAATCGTTTTTGCCCTAATTTTGATTTCCATATTGTTTTATGGCATATTGTTTATTCGTCTAATAGATATTATACATAAATAATGTTTGTTTGTGTGTATTTCTTCTTTTTTGTTGGTATTGGTGTTGTATGTATGGTGTATTAGGTAATAGTAGGTTACGGTGCGGCGGGGGTGGCCCTTGGGCCACCCGTAAGCCGCCAACATGATTATTTTATATACAATCAAAAAGTAGGTATTAGGTAGGTATATCAGATATAAGTTAGGTACCATAGTGTAATAGTAGGTTACGGTGCGGCGGGGGTGGCCCTTGGGCCACCCGTAAGCCGCCAACATGATTATTTTATATACAATCAAAAAGTAGGTATTAGGTAGGTATATCAGATATAACTTAGGTACCATAGTGTAATAGTAGGTTACGGTGCGGCGGGGGTGGCCCTTGGGCCACCCGTAAGCCGCCAACATGTTTATTTTATATACCTACAATCAAAAAGTAGGTATTATAGTGTAATAGTTGGTTACGGTGCGGCGGGGGTGGCCCTTGGTTTAATTTTTGTTTTTAAAACATCAGGAGTATATTTTTCGGCGAGTAATTAATATGATTATTACAATTATGTTTCAATATCATTATGACAAAGTTTATTTAGGCTTTATAATATTATTCTTAACAATCTTTATGCTGTTTGTAGTTATGCTTAATAATATTATGCCTATAAAGTTATGCCTAATGACTATTATGCGTAGTTATTACTAGGACAATTTAAGGTATGCCATGTTATATTATGACATAAAATTTTATGCACAGAAATAGGGAACCTCATAGTTCATCCTAGTTTGAGCCATTAGTGTGATGTCGTACTTATCTGACATCAAAACACGTTATCATAGTGCTTTGTCTGATGAATGGCCTAGTCATTGACCTCTAAGATATATTTTCTTTGTAAGTATTTATTGGAATGACTTTCGATAATCTATTCAGGTCTAGATTAAAGATTGTCAACATCATTCTGATTACACTTAAGGAACAAACATAGACGCAGTACAAGATGCGATGCGAGTATAAGTTTCTAATTAAAGTCGTTCCAGACTAAACTAGAACAATGGTGAATCAAACAAATCAGAATAGCTTCCCATCTATTTGTCGAGCTGTGACATAAACATTGACACAGTTGCACTTACTGTTTTATATTTAGCGTGCGATATATCTAGTTTGATCGGCGCACGCGCAGTTAATGCATCAATCGACTTTGGCAGATAAATTGTGACACTAATGTGATAAGTTTCCTGAGATCGCTTGGTCATAATTAAAAAGTTACCTACATAGAAAATTTTCCCATGAGTTTTTCAATATTCCGAGCTCTCTGTGACCTTCCCTTTATTATTCTGTAACTTTAGTTTTTTGCAGAAACATGATTTATTGTTTTTCAATTACGTACAGTAACAATTGATTACTTACCAATATCCTCTCACTAGTTCAGTCAACTAAACTGGACAACTGAACTAGTGGGAATAAACGCATCCATCACGTTGAACGTGTTCTGCGGTAAACTCGGTAACTTATACTAGGTGACATTTCTCTGTCCCCTATAGGTAGACTTTGCACCTTCTAAATATATGAGGAGGCATCTCAAGCCGTTACCTTTGATCTCCTGTGCGGCAGACGACTTGTGGTCTAAGTGCATTCAGAAATAGTCCCGCATAGTTCCGCGTCCGTCGCGTGCGCACGCATCAGGTGCGAATACAGGAATGCATCGGAAATCACCGCTGAGTGCATTTGAGAATTGTGATTTTGATATAACTTTTGATATTAGTTCCTAATTAGATGCAAACGAGTTGATTAGTAACGAAGTGTATACGGTTGTGGTCGATATTTGAGTGATAGTGTACTTTGGAACAGTTTGGTATAATAATATACACAATGGATGATACAAATGAACCTCACGGGAGCCTATTCAAAGGTTAGCATTTATAATTTCATGTTAGTTTATTTACCAATCTTGTCCTTTTCTATTGAAGGAAAAAGAACATTATGTTGCCGGCAAACAGACAGCATCTGAATATACAATAATTACTCTTCAACATTGGCTGGTTGAGCATGTGCAATGGATAGGCAATGTCCCTGCTTTCTGATTTAATTGTCTTTATATTTTCCAATATTCCTATCTGTTCTGTGGAATAGTTCCGTTTGCAGAACTACTGGGATATGCTTGGGTTACCAAACTGATGTTAACATGATTCAGTGTTCTGTAATATTCAAAATGGTTAGAAATAAAGAATACAGTACCCACAGTACCCAATATACTCAGAATCACTGCAAGGAAAAGGTTCCAACGTTGAGGAGAAACTTAAACTCTATAGACACTTTTTCCAAAGACTATTATCCTTCTCAATGCAGGCTTACTCAAACCCGCGCCTCCACCGATGCCTCCGCCCCTGCCGCCGAAGATGCCTCCGCCCCCAGAGTTCAAGAAGTCGCCCCTGGATCCCAGCAAGCTAAAGAGGATCGAGCAGCTCCGCAGCAGACCCAGAAGGAGACCAGACTGGAGCGACATGATGAAAGAAGTGGAAGAGGGGAAAAAACTGAAAAAGGTTGTGTGTAACGATAGGTGAGTTTTGTTGTAGGAAGATTTTTATTTATTTTTTGGTAATGAATGTTATATCAACACATATTTATAAAATTAGAAATAGATAAAATAATCTCAAACTTATAGTTCCCATTAGGATGCAGGTACAATCTACAATCAAGTGTAGCATTTTGGTCTTCATAGCCTACAGTTCTTATTGTCGAGACTCGTACTACTGTAAATGAATCAGTAGCATTGCCATGTGTTACTATATCATCTGTATCATTTTTCTACTCATGTATTGCAAGTAAATTATCTTTATCTATAGTAATTTCGCTCGCTAGCTAGTGCGTTACTGTAGCTGCAGCGTTTGTGTTTCGATTGTTGTAGGTACCTTGTACCATTGATTCTTTTGTGATAGAGGATCTAAAATCACCAATCGAGCGTCGTGGCTATAGTATTTACGTTGCTAGCAAGCGAACTTACTATGTCATTTCATGGTATGAAATTGGTACATGCTCTATCATCTGAACTATTGGTAGACGTCATCGAAGATAAACGGCTAACTATTCCGCATCCGTGTGATATACTTTTCAGATTCGTAAAGTATGTAATAAAAACGTCACGGGAACTAGTGCCAAGCCAACATCCCGAGATTAGTGTAGTGTGAAGTGTGAACGCGTCGGATCGCTGTTTACTTTTGTTTATTTTATTATTTCTATAAATAAAGACGACGCGATTTTATTAGTTTTGACAAGCGGTAGTTGTGTAGTTTCAAAGTTTTCACGAAATGGAGATCGATACAATGATACCGCCTCCGCCGCCGCCGGTTCCTCCGCCACCACCTTTGTCCCATAATGACAGGTACCTAAATAATCTTTTACGCTGTTGGCCATAAACATGACTTAAAATTTATTCCACTTAACGTTTTTAACGAAGTGTGAAAGTGACAAAACAAGGTTTAAGGGAAATGCTAGTTTATTGCCATTAACTAAATTTTATGGCTAACAACCTTAGGGGTATGCGTAACTAGGCTCTGCGACTTTCATTCATTCAAATCGAATACCATATACATCTAACCTTAGATAAGTAGATAAAGATAAGTGTAAAATGCGTTGTATTTCGGTTTTGGAACTTGGTTTCCTAAATAATATTTACCCCTAACGTATACTTCCTCTTTCTCTCCTCGATGACAAATTAAGGCCCTTTCGCATTTTCAAAACCAACTTACTTTTATATATTCTCTCCAGCAAAAGAAGCTACGAAGCAGTTCAAGATAATTAAAAGGGATGTGGACACACCTATTATAAACACTACACTATTAACTTCTATCACAATCTAATTTAATAGGTACCTATAGTGGCGCATCGTGTATAATCGATTGATTGATATCAATAAGCGTATAGTAGAAGTTCAGAAAGATAGATCTTCTTCATTGACATGTCTTCAAAATACTTGAATACAAATTGCTGATGATGCATTAAAAACGGCTGAAAAATTCCAGGTCAAGTCCAATCATAACCCGATCAACGCTTGTCAAAAACAAAGACCAGTTCATCTTCGAGTCAGAGAAGCCTAACTCCCACAATGACCTACTCAAAGCGATCTCCAAAGGCGTCAAGCTGAAGAAGGTGAAGACCAGCGACAGGAGTAAACCGAATCTGGAAGGGTTGCGGAAGTTCAGGAGGCAGATGACGATAGAGGAGCAGGTGCAGAAGTCAATGTCACAGGCTAACTTAGCGGCGTCTCCATCGGGGATATTGGTACCCGGAACAGTGGCTGAGGTTCGTATCAACATAATATTGTAATGCTCTCTTAATATTTGATTAATGCTGGGACTGTTATTGGAGATTGTGTGTGTATATTGTATAGTTTTATGAATCGGAATATGAAGTCCGTTTGAAAATTTGTTTCTTATTTGCGTATCTAACACGTGATATTGAGCTGCAATGTACTGTATGTATATGCAATGAATTCGGTAGAACATCTCGTACCCGTTTCAAGCTATACTCAAAAGTCGCAATTTATATGACCAACACTTTCCTTTCTAGGTGCCAGTTCCTCCAGAAGAGGATGAAATTGACGAAATGGACGACATTGACAAGGTCAGAGATGACCTGCAGTCTACCAAACAGCTTTTAGCCATTGAACTTAGGTAAGTTAACATATCTACAAATCTACAGTCACAGAAAACTATGTAGATAGTTACGGAAATACATAGCTGGTGGTAACAATAGGTGAACATATCGATTGAAATTTATGACTCTTATTAGAAGTTGATAATAACTCAGATTAAAAGGCTTTAACACTTCGTGAATCTACGATATTCTGGAGAATCAACAAGAGATGATTGATATCGAATCAAATAAGTACTATTTGCTATTTACAGGAATAAGGAAGCTCAAGAGAGAGAAAACAAACGTCTCCAAACTAGGATACAGAATTTAGAAGCAGAACTAGCTAGGGAACGTGCTATTATCAAGCAGGAGCAGCACAAAACAGTAATTTCCGTCACAGATGCTTACGACGAGAGATTAGTCAATAATCTCAAGATGGAAGTTGAAAAGACGAAAGAAAACGCCGATAGTTTGGAGAAGAAATATTTAGACGCAGCTGAAGAAAGAGACACGGCATTAACAGAGTTAGAAGAAGTGAAGAGACAGAATGCTGAATTAGAAAAGAAGTTACAGCAGGCTCTATCGGTAAATATATTCTTTAAAATCTTTGGCTAATGGACACTTCTTGGTTACTATTTACCATGAAATCATTGAAGCCAATGAAAATCTTGTTGCTTTTGAATCTATTCAACCCCGTGTGGAATCAGGAGTCAAAGCGAATTGGCAAAACTTTTCATTAGTATCAAAGATGTAATTCACTCACTATGCTTTGCAAACATAATGCCTAAACTAACAATGCTTCACTAACATTGCAGAATCAAATAGAAGATCAGTGTATATCAGAGGAACCCTTGTCGTTCTACCAGAAACGGCAGCTAGAATTCGAAAAGCAGTGTAGGTTGATGGGCATAGACGTTAATTCTGCTGAAGCTCACAGCTTGAGGAAGAGTGCTGCTAATAATAACATTGCTTTCGCTTATACTAACTCAGATGATGAGGTAATCGATTTTATACTTATTCAATGTGATGTGTCTGACAATTTACGGATTCTTAATTTTAAGACAATGCAATAATCACTTTTAATGATTTCTTAAGTCATCAATAATGTTATGAACTCCAAATAATGATACTGCTTCCTTTTCCAGGGAATTATGCCCATGAACCCTGGTTCGAGGAGATCGAGTCACGCTATCCGGCAACTATCTGTTACCAAAGATGACAGCTTCGAAGAAGAGGAGGAATCTGAACCGGAAGAGGTAAGGAATAGTAAAACATTGAAGTGTCGAATATTATTCTGTCGTTTCTTTTTGTATTTGATAACTGTAATTTGCTTCAACATACTTTCGTTAGCAAGTAGCTCTAATTTTATGACCAAAATTTCAATTAGGTAGTGCGTTATTCATGAAAACACAAAAGCGACGAAGGAAAAATATATAACATATTTGACTATGATTTACACACGATTGTACAAAACAGAATACCCCTAAAATTTCATTTTCTATTCTCACAAATAATATGGTCCCCTATATAGACAACAAAATAATGAAAAAAATACAAATTACAGAAAATCGCAAACTATTCTACCGGCTAAATTAGAAGGTCTTCAGACAGTAACAATATGCTTACATTATTTTTCCAGGAGGAAAGCGAAGAGAAGAAGCAGAAACGAATGGAGAAAGAAGTCCGCAACATGAGGAACAAGATCCGGCACCTGAAAGAGAAGCAAGACCACATGAAGAGAGAACGTATGGGCTTCAAAATGTCTTTGAAGAACCAGCAAGCAGCACTCAAGTCAGTAGCGTTCTTAAGTATTTTGTTTATCGTGAAGAAAACATACGACTGTAGACACGATATTCTGAATTTATTTCGTTCTTAAATATTGAAATTTTTAGTAAGGTTTTGCCATGCCTTTGATGTGATGTAATGTAATGCTGTTGACTATACTGTACCTACTTAGGTATCCTTCATGTACCTACCGAATTAGCAACATTTTTATAAGTGTGAAAATTTTAAAATACTTAGTTTTTGTATCATACCCATATTTTTATAATCTACTTCACTGTTACAGTACCTACTAATATCTAACTCATAGCATATTCTTCATTAATAAACTATATAGACTAGCTAATCACTCTATCTATACAAATCACTCTATCATTACCTTCAATATTTTTCGTATCTCCTTTAACTTCAATTTCACCCCTTTTAACTTTTACCGCTACCTTTTGTGTAATACCTATATTATTCTTTATTTACACTTCATTGGATAAGTACTTTATCACTATAATGGTTTAATAAGTTTAACTTAAGCTGCTATCGCTTCATTAGCTAATTCTTCAAATTTGTATGATGCTTAGATTAAACGCAAATACGATTTCAGTTCGGTAAATCAATCAATATCAATCAATAAACTGTTTATTTTTTCAGAGACGAGAAGAAAAAATACAAAGAGTTGAAACGCGAGGTGGATAAAATGGCAGCGATGATGAAGGAAGTCGGTTCGGACGAGGAAGATGAAGAAGAAGAGGAGGAGTCGGAGGAAGAGAAGAAGAGTGAGAGTGAAGAAGAAGAGACAGAAACGGAGACAGAGCAGGACACAGAGAGCGAGACCGAGAGTGAAAGTGAACCAGAGGTATGATTTTTTATTTGTTTCGAGAATGATATACGAAAACTAATCTTATAAAGAACCGAAATATCCAAAAAGGGAGTGAGGTTTTATATTAAATTACATCATAATTTCATTGTTTACTATATAAATATACCTTACTACACAGACAGAACCTATATACTCGAGTCATATCATTTGAACGTGTCAATAGTAAGTAATAAGTGAGGCTTAGTGCTAGGTGCAGTATTATAGCAAACATTGAGATGACTTACTATTTCCCAGATACTCATAGATCTAATATTATTCACAGGATTCGCCCTTGCCCAAGAAGAAGGACAATCTGACCACACGAGTTAAACGACACGAGACCCGAGTAAACGCGCTGAAGAAAGGAAACGCACTACTGATGGCGAACGTCGATCGAATGAAGGACGACGTCTTGAAACAAAGGGAGGAATCTAGTGCACTGCAGAAGGAACTCGACTCGCTAATTGACGATCTTGAATGAACGCTAAACGTAAATTGCACCTAAGTTATTTATTAATCTTCATCTGCATCATTTCGCCATTCTATTAGTCAGTCGAAGCTACAAGTATTCTGATGATAATCAAGGGCGTGTTTAACCTTGTAAGAGCATAATAATTATAACTCAACTTGAGGATTTTCGAAGGGAGTTAACATAAATCTTAAATTAAATAATAAATATAATGTATTCTCGTCAAACTTATACGCTGTGTTCATAATTTTATAACAAGGTTCAATATTAGAGGCTTGACACCACGTATCTTTTATTACTTTAATAAAATATCAAATGTGATCGTATTTGACTTTTTATACGAATTGGATATGCTTAGATATTAATAACTATTTATTTAATTTGTCTCGTAGCTAGGTCTTTCAATTATGATTTTCTGATTCCTCCTCAAAATGTAATTTTATGAACCCAGTGCTTCTTAAACGTAGTATTAAGCGGCTTTTATAATGTTCTAATTATATTTAATCGCAAAAATGCCAAAAAAAATTAGGTACGTACTAATTTACATTAGTTAAATATCTTTCTACCTACCTAAGCAGTTAGTTACCTAAGTCACGAAATAAATAATATTGAGGAATCGTTTCATTTCAGACACGTTTATAAAATGTTGTTTGGGTATTTTAATAATTTCTTCAGATAACTAATTGAAGATTGGTTTTCTTGCCAATGGAATATTTATTAGGTATTTGTTTTGATTATAAACATTTTATTATATATTATATCACATTGTTTTATAGGTATACGTCGCGTCTAAGTACTAATGGTTATTATCATGTGATTTGTATATAATATATTAAGTTTAATTTACCTATAGTAATAATGTATTGTATTACCAAAAAATAAGCACAATAAACTTTTACACCAAAACAAATTTGTTTGAATTACTTTTGCGAGTGTGTAATATAGGCTTGGTAGAGTCACTAAATAAATCATTATTTATTTTGTGGTAGAGTCGACAACCTAAGCTGTTCAATTCAAATGCATCCAGGGGGGGCTAGCCGGCTGGCCGTTTTTGTCCTGTCAAAGCCTGAGCATGAGCAAACGAAATTTTTGTACTAATTTTCGCTAGAAATCTGACATTGGCGGCTAGTAAAACCGACGTGGCTCAGCCCCCGGATCGTAGAGTGAGAATAGATTCTCTCTCTACGATCCAGATTGACACTCTGTCTTAGCGAAAGGACGCCAACATGACAATTTATGAACGGCAATCAAAGACCTGGTTGCTTTTGAACCAGACGCACTGGTTCTTCGGCCAAGGGTGTCTTCTCCTGCCAACACCTACTAAATATTATGCAGTAGCCAGGTTATATTGCAAATTATGCAAAACACGTTAAAGATTTCTTATCTTTACTTCCTTTAAAACTTTTTTACATTACAAAATTCTTCAGTGTGTTCACATTTTGTGATGTTAAAAATTGCCGTGCCAAAGCGATGTTTCTCAACGTTAAAATTAACGGATATATACGTTATTCGATATTCCACCAGTAATGTATATGTGCAATCTGCAATGCAGTACCTAATCGATAATAAATAACACCCTTTATTATGTAGCAAATAATATTAAACATCAGCACTCTCGTAGTGCTATCACATTTAGGTAGGTAGGTACCAACCAACAACGTTATTGGGACGATGACAATCATCCTGAAAAATTCTTAAGTAAGTGTAGTAAATTAGTACTCCTATTTAACAAATATTTAGGTAAGTATTTTCAACATGACTAAAATGAGGGAATGACCGATCACACCCGGATATTTCCCTGCCTTATCTATGACTGAAGTGATGTTTTAGATTTAGATCCTATAGGATAACAAATTGATTTGATAACACATTTCATTAATATTAATTGTGACCTTGAGTTCAAGTCGTAGGTACAGTAGGTACATTCCTTATCATAGATGTGTTGATTGATTTCATACTACTTACGATAAACGGATAATTGCATTTAATCTTACTAATTAACATAATAATATAACTCATCAGAACATATGGTACTTATTCAGTTTATTTAATCATTTGAACGTAGGTAATAGTGCTAAATAGCTGGTAGGTAGGTATCTACCGATAAAATAGAACGCTTTTTATGCTAGACAAATATGGGTAGGAACTATATTATGTCATGGGTGTACGTGGCGATACTGATTTGCAACATCGTTCGTTCAGGATATAGCAATTCCAAATGTAAGTACATAGTATAACAACTATCTAAGTATCCCCTCGGTAATTTAAGAACGATATGACCTACACGAAACATCTGTTTCCCATATGAGTAGGTTGCTTGAGTACGTTACTTTCGAAAATGCTCTGTGGACCTAACCACTTCACAGAACGATCACTTTCATAATTATTTTATAACGTGAATTAACAGAACTTGCTATTCTAGGTACGGCGAACATAGAGAAAGAACGAGCAAACCAATTATGCCAAACTTAATACTTAAAGAATGTGAACTCTAGGTTCGAAGTTCTGTTAAATTTGGGTCACGGAAAACATTATCAAAAATATACCTAGCAAGCTTAAAACGAACGATCTCGCATTGGACTAACATTAGGATATTTTTCGTAGCAAGCCACTCACTACCAATCATAACCAGAGATGAATGGGGCGGAAGGCCGCCCACAGGAGGCGTGCCTCTTGACCTACCCGTGCCTATTGTAATGATCCACCACAGCAGCGTACCACCAGCTTGTAACACCACTGAGGACTGCAGAGTAGCCATGAGGCATATACAGGACGCTCATCAGCTAATAAACGGATGGACTGATATTGGATACAAGTAATTATATATTCTATTCTAATTAACTCACTCGTCTTAGAATAATGCTAGAATGAAAAGTTTATTGTGGGATGATTTCGCAAGGTGGCTAGCAGAGACTAGATGGAGAAAGGCCTTTGGGAGATGCCTAATGTTCAGCAGTGAACTGATACGGGCTGATGAAGATGAAAAGTTATATAATATAGATAATAACTTATCCATTGTAAATTATTCAAAAAGAAAAATATACTTACAAATACCTAGAATAGGTAAAGAAATCGTTTCCTGAGTTGTTGAGACTAAGCACACTTCTGATAAGTCCCAACTACTCTCTGATATACAATGATAACAATTGTATTAAAATATTACACTTAATTATTCCTCAGTTTCGCTGTCGGAGGAGATGGGCTAGTGTACGAAGGTCGAGGCTGGGGTGTGGTAGGCGCTCATGCCACGGGCTGGAACAACAGGAGTATCGGCATAGTGCTGATTGGCCATTGGGTTTGTAAGTTACTGTTAACAGTTGAAGCAACACTTACCAGCGAGGTCCGTCCCGGGGGAGGAACCAATATCCCAATACTTTGCAGTTTCGAAGACAGACAGATTCATTCGCCAACTATTCTAGTGTGAGATCGTCTTTCTACCTTAGTCGTTGTCTGCCCCTGCCCTGACGCCAGTGACCGTCCAATAGCACCCATTCTGTGTTAGTCCGGGCCCATCGGCCCAGCTGGATGGAACCTATTCTTATGTTAAGATTGCGACGATTATATATACTTACCTACCTATTTCTTCTTACAGCCGAATTACCTCCAGCATGGCAACTGCGAACAACTAAGAACGTAATCGCTGCGGGAGTTGGCCTAGGATATATTGCCCCTGAATACTCACTGGTCGGCCACCGACAAGCCGTTGCCACCTACTGCCCTGGAGACGCGCTCTTCGATGAGATCTCGACTTGGATACATTTCGATCCCGAACCTACTTTAGATTAGCGCAAGCTTGGGATTAAAGTTGAAATTAAATAAATGAATAAAAATATACTACTTACAGACTTTAAATTGAAGGTTACTGTGTTCATGTTTATGGACCTGCCTTAGCAAAGAAAATAATCCACTGTAGACCCTTAAATTATCATAGATTTGGTAAAAATCCTATCTTGTCCTATATCACACGCAACTTTTCAAAATCGAATCAAACTATCGAATTATTTCAAACATTCAAACAAAATGTCCGTTATTATTTTATTTTTCATGGCAACACAGTCAACTTGTACAAACGAGCGTTTTTTAAACGTAACCAAATGGCATTACACCGGAAGTGGTGACAGAAGAAAAAAAACCATCATGATGCTTTGCCTATGGGAAAAAATCATCATCTGTAAAGTGTTGTCAACATAGTAGAATTTGAACTAAATCTGGTGATTTGTAATCCTCTTGAATTATCTGCTAGTGATATTTTTATAATGGTTTAATTTAGTTCAGTTAAAAATTATGAAAACTAGTGAAAATATATGGTATATTATATTTTCACAAGTTTGGATCAAAATATATTATAATCCGTGACGCACTTGCCGTGCTTCAAGTAACTATATTGGTGGGTGTTGAGATTTAAAAGTTGGCTACACTCATTACCTGTTGCTAACTTCATAAACTTGTCAAATTTTCAAAAAATAAATAAAACGTTAAGAAGCGGTATAGATCAGGGGATTGACAGAGCCTTCAGCCAATGAGATGGCTAGTGGGGCCGGCATCAAAGATCCTTTTAGAAAAAAAACTGTCATATATTTGACAAACACGAGACCGTATTTAATTATGAATGCATGTTAATTTTTAATTCAGAATCTCAGCCCAAACCCACTTTTTTCACCGCAATTTCGACGCCAGCCAGTTAACCAATGGTATTTCAACGTGTTTACAACAATATTGCAGCAATTTCTAAGATTCATGATTCATAATGAAACGCCCTAAATTGACAACATTGTGTGCTAGCAACACAGCAAACTGCAAAGCCATATTAAAAAAAAAATTAAATATGGCGACGGCGGCGTTTGTTTTCCAACTGAATACTGTTTCAGTTTGTTTTTATTTTCAAAGATGCTTAACCCGGTGTGCGTGGGGACTGCTAGTCCATTTTTTCTACGAGGAAACTTTACAAACGGCCACATAGTCAAAATGTCAGTGAAGGGTGGTTAAAAGTTCTAACAAAGTCTAACCCTACTTTGTTGTACCTCCCACAACAGAACTGGACAAAAGGTAAGAAATACTATTTAGATTGGTTCGTTCGCAACCCGTATGCAGAAATATATTTGAATTTTATGATGTATATCTTCTAGTTATAAAAATAGGGTCGGACGCTGACAAAAATACTATCTTATCTACATAACCTCTCCTTTTTATGATACCATCGGAAGGGGCACTTTGGGGATGAATTGTTGTTAGGTACTTTTTTATTTTAATTTTTTTTTCCAAAAAAGACTTAAGAAAATTTTTCATCAAAAAAATACTTAGAAAAATTTCGACCAGTTCCGATGTCATGATGACCCCCCCTTTTTATCATCGCAATGGACCAAGGACCTGAAGGGCAACAACTTTTGTCTGAAACTTTTTTTTGTGCGGGTCCGTTTTGTGACCCCCCGAGCCACCACATGGAAGTTGCAGGTGACCCCCACCAATTTTATTGGTGCAACGGAAGGAGGGCACAAAGGGTGACAACTTTTGCCTGAAACACTTTTCTCTGCGACCGTTATTTTCAGAGAAAAAAAAATAAAAATGAAAAAACATATTTCGAAAATTTTCTAAGTCCCACGCACCCTTAGCGTCACAACCACCGCTTTCAGAGACTTAGAATAAAATTGGTGGGGGTCCTCTGTCAAATTAGGAGGTGAAACTTCTTTAATCCCAGTAGCCCAATGGAACACCAGTTTACACATAAAACTTATTTTCCAACTATTGAGTAACATATTTTTTACCAGACGTAAAGAAGTAGAGTTCTGTAAGAGAAGTATAATGTATTTTGAGTGCATTCTATGTATGTTAATTAAATTAAACAATTTGGGGAAAAATACTAATAAAAATATGTACAATAAATACAACTACTTATAAATAATAACAAACTAATAATAATAAAAAATTAAATTCTATGTATGTATGTTGGTAATATAGGCACCTACATAATATTATGAAATATCTGATCATTAGGCTGACTTTCATTTCAATATTTAAATTATAATAAAGCTGGCCTGTTTTATATATTATACAAATTATTATTCATATTTTAATTTTTTGTTTTAGCCGTGATGCCTGAACAAAGTCTAAGGATGTCAGCAACTCAGCATAGCAATCCCGATCATCGCGTAAAAAGAGAATAGTGATAGAATTGGTATGTATACATACAGTACATCACATAGTATGTACATAATTATTAGTTCCAATATATTTTCTAACGAAATCTGCAGCAACCGCAATCTTGTCAAGTGCACATGTGTACTTTCATTTGAAATGATGTACCTACACTTTGTGTACAGTTGGAAGAATTTTTTTTTCATATTCTTAATGTACGGTTGAATGCACGTAAAGTACTTATGTAGGTACATATTTATATTATGATCACGGCACATTTTACCGCTTGCGCCGGAGACTGTGGCCGTGAGAGCGAGCTTTTAAGTTGCATGCGTTAATACCCATAGTTGGGTTAATACCCATAAATTAACCTCACTTGCAATAAAAGATGACCCTAGAGTCAAAAGAGTTAACCCGAGCAAAATATATGGAGCTTTTACGGGTTAAGTCGGCAACTCTAGGGTTATCTTTTATTGCAAGTCACCTTAAGTAGGATTTGTTTAATAAATGTTTCAGGAAACCGTTCAACGTTAACGTCACCAGATGGTTCAGGGAATCTCTCAACGGCGCCAGATGAATCATTCAATGCCACCAGTTTGTATCGCAATTGTTCTCCATTGAAGGGGCTGAAGACACAGCATTGGCTCAGTACTCTTGTGAAGAATTTTTTTTAATTTCATTCAGTAGGTATATTGTCAAGTAATAAAAGTTTGTATAATTGTAATTTTTTTTATTTATTTAATGGATTCCTAAGAAAACATTTAATATTATGGTTTTAAATATGCAGAGGCATCGATATATATTTTTATCGTGGGACACCCCTAGTGAAAAACATCGAACTCGGTTTATCGACATGTCCCCGTCTCTAATTCTTGACGTCATCGGCGCCACTGTCTTAGGGCTATGTGGACGATGCCGGAACTAACCAATCCAGTAGTGATCCAGTAACGCCATCTCCAGGCAAGGCCAGAGTCCCATCTATTCGTAGAATATCCTCTTAGTAATTTGTGGTATAGATTTTTGTTTTGTTTGATAATTCCTAGTAGAATAATCTAAAACAAGTGTATTATATTTCAAGTTTGTAGTGCTAGTGAAGTTGTTGTAATTGAAATGCCGCCCACGGATCCTGTAGACGCTCATCAAATGGTTTCGGCGGCCGTGCCTTGTGCACCGGCGATTAGGCCAAATCCGCGAAACAATGTAGCGTTGTTCAAAATATTCCAAAACGTTCAGTATAATGTTGTGCAGCACAAAAAGTACGTGAAGGAAATGACCAAGCTGTATAAGAAGGTAAGTTCCATTCGCAATTTGGTTTTGATGCAAAAGGAATTTGAAATTGGGGCTTCGCAACCCCTTATCTAAACCAGTCATTCGTCTTTTCTCTTCTTACCAAAGTTACCAAGTAAGCCTGAGCCTATTGTTAGATACAAAATAATATCATATACACTTTTAGCAAAAGGCAATACAAAACTTTGAAACATTCCATATGTCCTGTAATTTCTATATTAGTTATATAAAGTACCTCAGATGAGGTATAGTTTAGCGAGCCAGCATTTAAAACTTTGAGGAACGTGTATTCTTGACTAATGAAGGCCACTTACTCCACAGTTAGACCAAGACATGTTTCGAGAGAGCTTCAAGAATGCATTACAGTACTTATTCACATTTGGAGACACAAGCGCCAATGTTGACCGAGTCATACAGTTTGTGGCCACATTCTGCACATCCCTGGATGAGGAAGATGAATTTTTGATGTTTATTTTCGATATTATTTTTGAAGTAAGTAAGTCTTTATTTAAATTCTTTTTGTGTAATTTTTGGTAGTAAAGGGTGCCGAAAATAAAAAGAAAATTATTCGAATCTGATATGCTACACAGTACACTGCAGCCTTAACCTAACGATCCATGTCGGATCTGTTTCAATGTCTTGAGCTTGTTTCTCTTGCTGTGTGACACTGCATCTTTTTTTCTCATAGTGCTTCTTAATAACATCATCATCATCAGTCTATTTATATTGCCCCACTGCTCGGGCACAGACCTTCCCTTACATCGAGGGAGCTGGCAGTGAAAGCTTCTTAATAACACCACAACCTAATGTTTCACTGTTTAAGTATGTAGAGATTCTTATATGTAGAGATTTTCTACAATACCATGACCCGCCCCTCCAAAAATCCAAAAGTGTCACAACAAAGGCTCAAATAATGTGTGTGCACTGTGCAGAAGCATGACAAATATAAAAAAATAGACAGTACTTACATATGATACTTACACCTACATACAAACTCTTTCATAAGAAATATTTCAATAATTTGGAGGGTGGATCATGTTATCATACTTAGATGATCTCTACCTACTATGTAACATTTCCAGTGCCAATGTGTCTCTGGCCAATCAGTGCGATACCGTGCCAGCCAGCTGCTGGCGGCTGTGCTCTCGGCCATGGGGGAAGAGGCCTGTCTTGATGACGACCTGTGTGACAAACTGCTGGCTTCCCAGGTATGTGAAGTTGTGCTGGACATTCATGTTCATTTATTTTACAGGCAGGAATTTGCAGATGCACCATAATGTGTAGATATTGTCTACTATTGTCTTATCTTTTTTGCTTTTTGTATTCTTTAAGTTTTGCAAGCAGCGAATTTGTAAGATCCTAAGCTCGCTGGCTGCAAGTTGCAATTTGTAGACTAATATGCTGCTATTCGAAAGTAAGTCTACAGTATATCAATATGTATAAATGGCTGGATTTACTTGATTATCAAAAATATATTACTTTTTTAAAACCTATGAAAAACCTTGTTGAAGCTCATATTTTGTATTTCTGGTTGTTATATCTTTGAGTATGTATCGCCACATACTCAAAGTGTCAGAAACACAAAATATGAATTTCGACAAGGTTAACAGTGGTCAGTGAATAAATAAAAAATATCATAATGACAATATGATATCAGATGCAACGCCTACAAGACACCCGCGGCGCCGTGCGTTGCCGCGCCGCGCTCGCCTTGCAGCGGCTGCAGAACCCACCTGATGACGAGGTCACGCGAGCCTACAGATTCCACATGAGCTGTGATCCCAGCTCATCTGTTAGAAGGTATAGTCGCATTGGTAGAATCCAGGGAAATTATGATTAAAGTTTTTCGTATCCATAAGATTTCGGTAATCTGTTTATACTTAGCCTGGAAACTTCAATTGTGTTTAAAACATTGATAAAATACCTCTGAGACTTGCTTTAGATAAAAAAATCGATCAATACGTATTTGCAAAAAAAATACTTTTACTTTAGTAACGTATAATTATTGTTACATTACTGTTACATTACCGTACCAGCGAACTTACGTTGGTAACTCATGGTAAGGATACTGATATCTCATATAGCAAAGTGTTAGGGGTCAGCGCAGACCGACGGAGTGGCGGCGAAGCTACTAATTTAGTAACAATTTGACTTCAACTTTATTTACTTCTACGTACGATATTACAGTCGTATGTTGCAGTAAGTAGAGTTGAATTTAAATTGTTGCTAAATTAGTCGCTTCTCCGTCAGTCTGCGCTGACATTTAGTGTTATTTTATTTAAATTCTATTACAATTTCCTCCCAGGGCCGTACTGATGACAATAGCGAAGATCCGTTGCAACGTGCCGTTCGTTCTGGAGCGGCTGTGTGACATCGACGAGGCGGTGAGGCGCGCCGCCTTCCTTTACATGGCAGCCATGAACGTCACACAGCTCAGGGTGACGCAGCGTGTGCATACTCTCAAGGTAACTAACCTTGTTTTACCCTATAATATAATAAAGGGTGTGTGGCAACCCTAGGGTTTTGTAGGAGAAAAAAAGTCAAGTAAGTGACACAAATCCGTCATTATCGAGTTAATAATATTTCTTATTTTCTTAAATCCCTGATTTACTTAATAATATACAAACACATTACTTGACTTTTTACTCCATATTAAACGTCGATTCACCTAAGGGTCACTAGCGGTAAGAGTTAGCGCTACACCAAGGTTTAAATAAATAAAAATGCCTATTTCGTTTTCATAGGTTGTAAGAGCTTAAGAGATAAAACAATTCTTTCAATTCTCCTCATTTACTCTAAACTAAAGGTATCGTAACGATTCTTATATCATTTGACAATCGTAAGAACACACCTTGCTATAAAATTGTCTCTGAAAAGTTAAGGAACGAACCTCAGCCACTGATGCCACCACTCTACCCTATATTGGGTCATTATCGCCACAAAGCAAACTATATTTAATCATCCCCTCCCTATAGGTGGGTCTAACAGAACGCAGTCCGCGCGTGCGCCGTGTAGTAGAAGAGATCCTGATCCCCGGTTGGCTCAGCACGTTCCGGGGCAACATCATCGACCTGTTGAAGGCGATTCGTCTAGACAATTCGCAGGACGCTAAGGACTCGCAATATGTCGCCGGGAAACTACTCGAGTCACTCTTCAAGTGAGTACAGAGTAGAATCGTAAGGGTCAATTTACATACACGAAATGCAAGTAACAAATAGTCGCTTTGCACGACTCGTCCGCTACGCCTGTCATTGATCGCTATACTGTAGTCATACTAAAGTTTTTTTTAGTGCAATTTTACTAAGAAGTTGATTCATGAATGAAGCAATAGAGAATATTACTGACTTTTCTAAGTATAACTAAGCCCTTCTTAATTTCCCAATATTTAGGGGTCATTATTTGACCGGAGTGTTACACAATTAATATAAAATATACTAAACGTATTTGTAATGTGAATTCAAAGATATTTTGGCCGATGGCATTGGGCCATGCCATAATAAATAAATAACAATAACATTTTTCTTGACACACAAAACACATCACAATGTTCCGCTCTACAGTTTCTTGGGAGGTCCCATTGGTTAACACAAGCATTGTTAGCTAATGGGTGCACCAATTTTGAACTCCCATTATTTTTGTCAGGCGTCTCCCAATCTCCGAGCTGCTGGAATGGCTGCCAACGGACAAGACTCTCCGTCTGATCCCAGCCGACAAGCTGAACAAGGAGACCGCGTGGTATTGGCGGCACCTGGCGCAGCACTTACAGGCCATTGAAGATGACGAGACCTTGGAGACTGTGCTGCCTGATCTGGTGGTACTCATTGGGTATATTCGCGCGTGAGTATCTCTTAAATCAATATCTTAACCTGATAGGGTGTGCCAGAGTGGCGGCACATCGACCCGTTGAGATCTTTTGTGCTCTCCACTTTCCTTTCTTCCTCCACTTCCTCCTCCCTAAAGTTATAACTCAGGCCAGCTATGCAGCGCATGGGAAGGAGTCTGTGATCTTCTGGTTCCGGATAGGCCGAACCCAGAAGACTCATTCGCTTCCTAGCTAGTGAGCCACATTTACACAACAAGTATTTCATGGACTCAAGTTTAGCACCACAGGACCTTCATGGGCTTAATGAAGGTTACATATACTGCAAACATGGATTGTCTTATGTGTATGTAAGGCCCTATTAATCCTGATAACCAGAGATCGGAATAGGTAGACTATAAATGCTTAAACTTCTACCAACATAGACTAAAAGTGGAGACTTCCTTACGACAACATTTTATTCAGGGACAATTTCGGAAAACATTTAATTTTCGATGTTTGTCAAATACTCTATTATCGTTATTCTCCAGGGTAGTGGAGTCTCCGTGCCCGTCCGCTAAAGACGACCCGATGGGCTTCAGCACTCGCCAGTACGTGTTGCACGAGCTGGCGAGCATGCTGCACGTGTACGACGCCACAGACCCCGCGGGAAGGTCGGGTCTGCAGACGCTGATCACAGATGTCCTCACAGGTATCATCAGGCTAGGCCATTATGCACCTTATCTTATCCTGATAGGGTGGCAATGTGGCGGCACTTCGACCCATTGGGATCTTTTGTGCTCTCCCTTTTCCTTTATACTCGTCCTCCCTAAAGATATAACTCAATATCACTCAATAAAGGTCAGCTATACAGCGCATGGGAAGGAGCCTGTAATCTTCTGGTTCAGGATAGGCCGCCCCAGGAGATTCATTCGCTTCCTAGCCAATGAGTTACATTCACACAGTAGCCGTTATGCAAAGTCTAACTCACAGAAACGAAGCGTCTCATCAAAAACTACTTAAATGATTTTGAGAAAGGGATCGAAGATGTGTATGACGCTAAGACAGAAAAAAGTATACAAGGGACCACAATAAGGTTGAGATTTTCTCAAAAACTATTGGACCGAATTTAATAATTCTTTACATTTACATAGTTTTAACTTTCATCTATCTAACAGTGAAATAATTCTTGCAATAGGTCAAGTACCTTTTGAAATAATCTCAATGTTAAAAACTACACTTTTCTCTGTGTTACACCGTACTAACTTTAAATCATTCATATATTGTAAATAAAATAAAAATAACGTTATTCTCAGGTGACTACGGCCCGCTAAACGCGGATGTGATTCGCGCCTTCGTATCGGCGCTCGAGCTGGTTGTGCCGGAGGTATCCCAGCGTATGGAGATCATATCCGGTGTCATCACCTCACTGCGGGACCCACCGGAGGCGGAAATGCCCCAGCCGCTGCCGCCGCAGCCTACCGTCGACGATACTAAAGTCAAGCTCGAGGTACGGACAACAGCAGATCAACGGTAACACTTGCCGTATGATTTCAACTCTTACAACGCAGATAATAAGAACGTTTGATGTTTACGGGTCTTAGACGGCGACTTGATCGTAATCGTTTTGATTTTGACGCAGGTGATATACATTACTGCGATTCCTTATCGTCATTTAATTGTTTTATTATATTATTAAGTGTACTTTATTGTATTATTAATTGCATTTTGAATGGTTGGAGGAGGCTCAGGACAGAGGGTGGACGAGGAGGGGAGATATCTTTGCCCAGCAGTGGGACGATGTATAGGTTAAAGAATTTTGATTTATGCCAAAAAGCAGTCGGGTTTTGTAACCTATTAAGAATTTATTTCACAGAGGGCACGGCTACGCGTTTCGTTGAACGTGGCTATAGAAGCGCAAGAGGAGGCAGTACGGGACCAGAATTACGCGCTCGCTGCCGAGTGCAAAGCTAAGGTATGTAATCAATTTTAGGGTAAATCATCATAACACCTAATTGGTGCCGTAATCATGGTAACATGATCTCGACATTGAAAGATAACATAGAGGGCTCCTTTCTCTTTCAATGTCGAGATCATCTATTAGGTCCCAGGTAAGTATGTGTACCTGAGGTGTTGTATGAGGCTCGGAGGCTCAGTGGTTACGGAGGTCCCGCCAGGTTCGATTCCCAGCTAGGGCAGCCATGTGCCAATGAGTTATCCTCGGTTTTTCGACGGAAAAACTTGCGTACATTTACCGAGTGCTCTCAAAACGGTGAAGGAAAAACATCGTGATGAAACCTGCATGCCGTGGAAGAAGAAAAAAATCTAAGGCATGTGAAATCCGCCAATCCGCACTGGGCCCGCGTGGCGAGAGGTAAACAAATAAGAATACGATTAATAACCTTACAGATAATATGATCTGGTATTGGTTCCCAAGGGACATGTCTAGCCTAGTGTAGTAGTGTGACCTAGCCTAATGTATATCTGTACTGTTGAGAATAAACATTTTCAATTCATTTTCTTTAGGTTGAGGATATACAAAAGAAACTGGAGGAATTGCAAAGCCCAGCTCCGCTGCCTCCGCCATCGCCTGTGCCTGTAAGTATCGTTATTGTAAAATCCTTAAACCATGTCTTAAACCAACGCCTAAAATTTTCAGCGCCGCCTAAACTCGAGTCATTCAGTATTCTTTGTATGAAACTCCATACTGCAACGCACACTAATCGCTTACGTAACGGCATCGCCTCGCATTATTTTGACAACTGGTTCACAGCGAGGTAATGAGGCGAGGCAGTGTCGGGTGGGTACGTGTGCGGCAATGCTAACTCTTTTATCGCTACCGGTCTTGTGCTGTTAGATATACCGAACCTCACTTCATTAAAACTGTGTTGTTGTCCCTTTCACACTTCGTTAAAAATGTTTAGCTAGAATGGGACCGAGGCTTAATGTCACGTTATACGCGAAAGTGTCTGGGAGTTTACCCATAATTACATGCAAGAGTCCCACTACGAGTTCGGGAGTGATCGTGACTGCTGAGCTGCTTAGTCCAGGGTTTGAGACACTCTGTGACTCCTCTGGATGAAGAAAGAATACGATAGATTAAGATATGAAATACTCCGTAAGATGAAATTGACAAATGTAAAATCGTCGAGTTCATCAATAAAACTGGGGTTAGTTTTATTTTGCAATTGCAATATAAGAGAACTTAGAGTTGCCAAAATGTATGGAATTTTCTCGAGTTAAGTACTTAACCCAGGGTTATCTCGATATTGCAAGTGGCCGTCAATAAATTAATTAACATTGCAGGTAATAAGAGAGAAGTTATCTGACTCGGACACACTGAACAAATGCCTGACTATACTGAACAGTGCGCTGGACACGCCGCAGGTCACCAGCGTCACGCCCATGCTGCAGATGATATTCAAGGAGTTGGAGGTCAGTCTTACCGGCCGTTGGCATTGCCCTATTACACCTGGGCCTATCACAGCAGTCGCGCGGGCGCGAAGGCGGCGCGGCAAAAACAAAACCCCCCCGCGCCGCCGCTACTCTGCACTGTGGATACAAATGGCGGTTTCATGTGTTTGTTATTACGCGCCCGCGCTAGGTCGCAGCCTAGCCCAGGCCTTAGTGATTTTAATGAAACCAGTGGATATTGCCGCATCATTTTAGAATGGCGGTTGATTTTTAGGTTCTCCAAAAGGAAAAAAAGGAACCCTAATTTATAGGATGTCTGTCTGTCAAGACCTATATCTCAGAAACGCGTGGACGAATCAAGTTGAAATTAATACCCAATACTCAGGTCTGCAACCTCATGCAGCCGTTAAATCAAACTTCTACGTCAACCCAATCAAAAGATATGACCGCTTATGTCGCTTTTTCCCGCATATTTTTATGAAAACGCGAGAAACTCAAAAAGTACTTCTCGTTGACCTAGAATCATGAAATTTGGCAAGAAGCCTAGGTCTTATAGCACAAGTAAAAATATTTTTTTTCTTATTACAAAATCTTATTTGCAGTTGATCAAATAATTCCGAGTATGTCGATGTATGGGCATATCATTTTGGCATCGGCAAAGATAAGTTGGTCATTAAATCAAGTTTATCTTTTCGTTAGAGAAAAATTACGGGGATAAGTTGTGTTGCACGGAACCCTCGGTGCGCGAGACCGACAGCCGACTCGCACTTGGACGGTTTTTATGTTATTATTACTATATATTTACTACTAAATTGCAGAAATTATTTTCAGATTGAGATATTCCAGAATCCGGACATACTTCAGAACGCTATAGAAACTATTGCGTTGTACGCAATGTTAGACAAAGCATTCGCTAAGGAAAATGTGGCGTTTCTTTTTACTAACGTAAGTGCAGTATCTTATAAGAGAAATGTTAGTGTAAGGATATTAACGAATGTTGGAGAGGATAAAATACTCTTAACGAAATTGATGCATGAAGAGATGAATAATATGGAAGAGACACCTACACCTAATCTCTTACGTGCTAAAGACGTGAATTTATGTGGATCAGTTGTCTCTTACGAGTTTTTAAATAGAAGATATGAATAATATGGAAGAGACACCTACAACTAATTTCTTACGTGCTATAGATATGAATTTATGTGGATCAGTTGTCTCTTATGAGTTTTTGAATAGATGCGCCCATTAAACTTTTGATCATGAAAGAATCACGAAGCTATTCCAGACTAGAACCGAGATAGTTAAAAATCATTGTTGATATGACTACAATAAAATATCCGCTATTTTTGTTGTTGTTTTTCATTTATAGGCAAAGGATCTCAATCCATGCAACTTTCACTCCAAGGAGATTTTATGCGTGAATAACACCCGCGCCAATACTGCTAGTAGGTAAAAATATTGTATATCATCATTTCATACATAAACTCACTCCTTATTCCCGTAGGGGTAGGCAGAGACGATGGACTTCTCATGCGATTCTGGCACACAACTTTCGCTACGTCCACATCCATCAATCTCTTCACGCACGATCGTCGGTTATTATATTGTTTATTCTTATAGCTGATAGAGTCGAATGAGACGATCGAAGCCACAGTCCTCCGCAGCTACGTGGACATACTGTGCGTGCACGGGCCGCGCGTGTTCGAGGAGACAGACTCGCTGCTAGAAGACACGACCGCACGAAGCAAACGCAAAACCAATTCCACTGAAGCCGGCGACAGTAAGTGTGCTGGCCATATATATATTTTTTTTGTTTTTTACCTATTTTAATAAGTTTTTACCTATTTTAATAAGTTTTTACCTATTTTAATAAGTTTTACCTATTTTAAAATTGATATATTCATCATCATCCCATATCAGTCCAAAGCACACCACTCAACCCGTTTCTCGGCTTTTTACATCCAGTCTCTGCCAGCCACCTTTCGAAGGTCACCCCTCGATCTGGTCGGGACGCTGCGTTTATCCGTTCGCGTCCTCCATGCAAGAACTCGTCTATCACATCGGTTGTCGGTTCTTGACATATTATACGTCATCACTATTCAATTGTTTTTGGCACTCCATTGTAATCACGACCTATAGATTATTTTTCTTTATTAAACTGTTTTTAAAAGGCTTTCTCTTCGCTCCAGTCCCATAACTACCTGTTACTGGCCACGAACTCCGCGTGAGCTCACACTTACGGTTTGTATGAAAATGACAGTTGTAAGACCGAATTTGATGGAGAAATTGATGGATTTTGGAACTATGTGTAGACTATAAAACAGCTTTTGTTATTTCGCAGTAACAATATCAGACTCAATGGCATTGATGACGCCGAGTCACACCGCCTCTATTGAAGTGCTACTCAAAGTGTTGGATGATAATGTAAGTTTTTAATTTATAGTGTAATATTCAGCGAATTTTTATGGCACTAAAAGTTATTTTTTAATGGATCCGTTGTGGTGATTCCAAAAAGTTGCATATACTACTACATCCAAGTTAAAATTCCAATTCTATTTGTAGTGCACGACCCATAGGCAGATAATAGTAGAAGGCCTATGCCGCTTGCTGCACCTCGGGCTTCTGGAATCACCTTCCATCCTCAGCAGACTTCTGATACTTTGGTTCAATCCGGCTACAGGTAATATATTTTTCAAACCTCTACCCGTGTCGTATTACAATTATTTGACCTCCTTGACTAGTCAGTAGTGCGCCTAACTTCTGTGTAAGGTGTTCTGGGTTCGATCATAGCCGGGAAGATGCTCGTACACATCAAAGCACGCCAAGTGTATCACTTTGGACCGTTCTTATTATCTGCGTCATAAGAGTTGAAATCGTACTAAAAGTGTTACCATTGATCTGCTGTTGTCCATTCATAGCTTATAGTCATACTGTAGTAATTTTTACAATCGGTCAAGTAGTTCTTGAGAAAATTTTAACCGTATTAAAGCCCCGTATAACCGTTTTTCCCCAAGTCTAAGTATATTTTTTGAAAAGAATTGTGAATATATCATAGCACATAGAATCTTGGTTAATAGACCATGTGTGTAATGTCTTGAAAATTACAACTTCCGCGTTTTGCACGTAGAAGTCGGCAAGTGCCCGCGTTCAGGGTTGTTCTATATTTTTTTTCAGCGGACGAAGATTTGCTTCGACAAACTATTGGCATATTCTTCGAGACATTCCCTTCTAGTGTAGACGGCGCTCAGGAACAAATTCAGGTATGTTTGTGTGAAAAATACTATTTATTAATTGAATCAATTCGGTTTCTTTTATTCAATTCAATTAATTCATTCAATCATTACAGATTAAATTCCAAGGCGAAATTGCATTGCTAAACTTACATAGACATCTTGCGGGCTAGTTTTAAATAATAAAATAGCTGCTGAAATCTATTATAACTCTGTATATTATACTACTCATAAAATACGACGAATAAGAGATGGGCCACATGAATTTCTGAAAATACTCGTTGGAAACATGTTTGTGGGAAGTAGTTGATATCTTATTTGTGTTTTTTTACAGTCTTAATGATGAATGTAAATATAGGTGTCATGCAATTTTTGTGTATAGAAAGCAAAACAATGAGTCTTTTACGTTTATACAAAGCAAATGTCAGCTACTTTTTGTGTATAGAAAGCAAAACAATGAGACTTTTACGATTATACAAAGCAAATGTCAGCTACTTATGTTTGTAGAAGCCAACTGTGTTATTTGTGTTTTCCCCTCTCCCACAGTAACTTCTATTTTGGATAGGATCGAGAGTGGCATTTTTTTTGGACCATCTACTGTCACACAGCGTTGGGTTTAAGGGTCACAATGGGGCTATGATGCCGTGCATTGAATAGTAACGCTAGAAATAACAATCACTTTGTAGAAGGCAACGATCCCCACTCTGCGCACGCTGGCCAACGCGCCGTCGAGTTCCCCGCTGGCGGAGGTGGACCACGAGGCGGTCGTTCGCTTCATAGTCTCTCTCACCAGAATCAACCATGAGGTATATTTTCATATTTATTTATTCGTTAACAATATTCATTGTGTTCGAAATTGTAATGTTTTACAAAACAATAACACTATTGTACAAAATATTAATTAAATGCAAAACACGACTGTCAAGATATTATGAAACTGACACTTGTAAGACCGAACTCATACAACCTCATTTTCAAATTGCAGTGAGCCTTGAGCTTGAGCAGTCGAAGACAGATAAGTATACAGGGGGCCCCAATAAGGTTGAGATTTTCGGAAAAACTACTGGGCCGAATTTAATAATTCTTTTACAGTTACATAGTTGTAACTTTTATCTATCAAACAGTGAAACAAATTTTGCAATAGGTCAAGTAATTTTTGAGAAAATCTTAACCTTAAAAACTCTCCTGTACACCTTTATCTGTGTTCCACAGTACCAACGCCCTGATATTAAATAATAATAATCAATCATCCTAAGATTCTTGTTTGCCCAGTTACTGGACAGCCAAGGCGGCATGGCGGAGGTTCTGAGCAACCACCTGGTGCGTCGGCCGGACGCGGCGGAGGTGCCGCTCGCGTGCCGCATTCTGTCGCTGCTGTCGCCGCCGCGCGAGGCCAGCCTAGCCTCGCAACTCGCTGCCGTGCTGAGGGAGGCGAGCCTAGTTAGTACTACTTACGATTTTATTTTATTACCATGCATCTAATGATTCTGATGATCAGAATTTGTATTACGCATTATCCATGCTCGGTGAACAAGTTTAAACATGATGAAAAATTTCTTGTCCGATAGATAGTTGCGCAACATACCCTTTAAGTATGTATAATACGATGAAGATTTTCGGTGGTACGTGGTGTGGTCTGTGGTGGCTCAGTGGGTAAGAGCGTGTCACGGAATGACAAGGTCGCAGGTTCAAGTCCTGCCCACGGCAAGAAATTGTTCATCATGTTTAGATTATGATGATTTTTTTAAATCACAGCAAAAGCTTTGTACCTCACAGCCACGTCTTATGTATTATTTCTTGCGTAAGATTATGAATTAACGAGGATGAGTTGATGTAAATTTTTTCATTGTATTGTCAGAAATAATTTACTATCAAAGGCAACCGAAGAGTATGTTCTGTTACTTACATTCATACTTTGTGTGACAGAATTTGCCAGATAAGCAGTCATGTCGCTACTTGACGCGGTACCTCGGCGCTTTGGAAGCGGCCGAACGAGCCAGCCTCAACAAAATGTCCAACACTGGTAATTATTATGACGGAGGTGATATGCCACACGCACGCACCCTCCCCCACTCACGAATGCACACACACGCTGGAACAGACAATAAATGCCGCCAAATCTAAATACTTATCAGCGCAACTGTCGTTTGAATTAAGGTATCACGTGGTACATCACGTAAGAGTTAGCGTAAGGGCTGGCGTACAACGCTACGGCGCGGCGCCGTGCCGTCGCATGGCGCGGCGTGTCACGGCGTCTGCCGGCACCGTCTACCGGTGCATGATGTCGGACGGCGCCGGTCACAGGGGGCCAGCGGACGGCGCCGTCCACAGGTGCGGTACACGGGCGCTGACGTGCGCGCCGTGGTGTTGTACGTCCGCCCTTACGTCTCGTTTCCAGAGTTTTTATTCATGCACGCAAATTTTAATCGTCGCTCCCATTCTGGAACCGCTACAAATATCAACGAAATATAAAATAAGCGTGATCGGGCATCTTTAACACATTTCGCACAGACCAAAGCACATGAAATGTAACATTTTGGACTTTGGACCATTCTTATTATCTGCGTCGTAAGAGTTGAAATCTCACTTTGATCTGCAGTCGTTCGTGGCCTGTGATTTCCTAAATCCTAATTGGAACTATTCCGTACACTGACACTGACACTTTTAGTAACACAATCTTATTCTTCCAGGTATCACCGATGGAACATTGCAAGTCGAAGATACTATTACACAAATGGGTCGCGCTACAAACTCGCTACGTAAGTGCTTATAGTTTACCCATTTGTTCTGATTGTCTGTTGAAAGTGTTTAATACTCAATATATCTATTGCATTCCATAAGTTATAATACAGATGTTCACATACTTAACATTAAAATGTTACAATGTTCTTTCTGGACCTTGTTTAGGCACAGCAATATAAGAGAGAGAGAGACGATATTTTTTGTTCAAATATAATATAATGTAATATGTTTGTCTAAGTACTATTGCTATTGGATGTTTGTCGTATTTGCCAAATACTTGACTTAGTACATACAAATAAGACGAATATTTTGTCAAGAATATTGGTATTCTTGACAAATAATAATAATTGTACAAATAATAATTGCCATGTGTGGTTGGCCACACATGGCAATTATGACAAATACGCAAATACGAATAGCCAAGTGAAGTGCCACCATTAAATACATTATGTATATTATTGTCCTTTTTCTAACCGTTACAAGAACCGTGTGCTTTCGGACGCTGACTGGAAATATATGGAACTACCCATACCCAAACTAGGGTACATGCTAAACAGTGGCTTTTGACAGTTGACTGAACCACCGATTTTATATGGCGACAATTTATATTTATTTAAAATATGGTAACACAGCATTACAGTTTAAAAACTAATTCACTGTGGACTTAATAGGTAACAATATAATAAAATTCACATAATTAAAACTAACAATGAAAATTAAACAACGATTAGGTATACAATAAAATTTAAAAAAAAAATCCTTAACCATGGCTAACCGCCACGTAACTTTAAGTCGCGTTTATCGCTATTGGCCTTTATGTAGTTAGTATCGTATGATTTTATTTAAATTTTTATTATCATTAGGTATATCGACGGAGAGTCGACGTGTGAGTCTTTTCAGCAAGCTCTTTGAAAGTATGTCGTGATGGATTACTCTAATTATAATTATTCGTTTTTGATCGTTTATTGTATCATCGATAGTGTTAATGTAATCTTCATAATAGATTAGTTGTAGAAATAAAAGAGGTAGTTTAGTCAGAGACCAAAGATTAGCCGTGGAATGCATAGCATTGTTTGTAATACCGTATATAACTTAACTAGAAGTTTATCCGTTCCATAATAGTAGTATTTGTTTGGTGACCCACATGAATATACTGGTTTCCACAATACACAGAAGTCTCGGTGACAAATCATTCGAAGCTTGAAAGAAATCAATTTAACATTTAGATTTTTGTTTCGCATAGCGTATATGCAAGAAAAATTCAATACGTCAATTACTATACTATTGTCTTGTCTTCGCCTTTATGGACATTATAGATCGGAGCGAGTAACGCATCCATAATTATATTGCAGCTCAGCCGCTGGCTCGTAGCACCCACGTGGTCATCAACGAGACCGTTGAAGAGGAAGTCGAGATAGACGAGACATCGCCTACAGAGCCCGCGTCTACTATATCTGACGGTAGGTGTAAAATTAGCCAACCAATGTCTCTGGCGCTGGTAGTGGGGAGCGGTGGCACGCCAGTTGCAAGAGAGCCGCGGGCACGAGTGGACGTGTCCCGCGTACACGTGTTTTGGCGAGCCAGTGACTGAACTCCATAATTCCAGCCAGCAATTCTTAGAAAAAAAATTGCCATTTTCGTATGCAAATCGCCAACTGGAATTATTGCAAAGAGGTTGATCTTCGCAATGTTCGTTCCAGTGATAGAACTCAGTGCAAGCATAGAATACTAAACATACAAGAAGCGACACTGTCCCTCCCCTCCCTACACTCTCCTTCAACATATTAGGGCGAGTTCGCTAATCGTAAGGGCAATGAGGCCACCAGAGGCACACACGCGCTTCGCCGCCGCTTGCGCACGTTGGACGCAGCTGTGCGCATTGGTAAGTAGTTATATTCGGCCCGTTGTATGGAGTGTCGCAGGAGTGCTATAAGAAAAACTCTGTCTTGTTAATAATTTTGTATACTTGTCTGTGTGAAGTGGCAGTGGAGCCCGTCGAAGCCAATCCGGAGAGAGCCCGCAGTTCCTCCGAATCAGAGGCCGATGCGCCCGCGCCGGCCGGCAACGAGTCGTCTGACTCGGGTAGGGGCGTCTCGCCTGTCAAGAAAGCTAAGGTTTCCAAAGGTTTGTGGGCAATTACTTACTCCGCTAAGTACCGACTGCATCTTCCGTGGCCCAAATTAGGTCTGGCCTCAAAATACGCCTCTGCAGCTTGTCTTCGCGCGGTCTGTCGCCTATCGAGCGACTGTATCTCAGAATATTCTGCATCTCGTCGCCCTAGATGATACAGTCAAACAGACGAAGTATACATGCGGCATTCAGATACAGTTCTCAAAAACCATTTGTACAAATCCACCACCACCACTTTATTTTTATAGGCAAGAAAAAGTTGTCGCTCACAAAAAGAAGCTCGGAAAATAAGAAGTCTGAACTTAAACGAAAGCAGGCCAAAGAGAAACCCAAGGAGAAAGGTGTGAAGAGGACCCGGTCTCAGCGCTCGCTGGTGGATGTTGACAGAGGTAAGCGGGAAATAAGAGGTTCTAACTTAAAGTATTTAACGAAGTATGAAATTGACATACGACGGTTTACGAGAATATGGCTATCAGCATCAAAATTCGTGTCAGCAACATAGACATCAATGACCATTTAGTATGAAAGTAAGGTTTTCGTCCATGAATCATAAAGTTAGAACGAAATTGGAGGCCATGAACGGGTAAACGTAGAGTGGGACGCTCCTCGATCAGATGGAGGGATGAGTTGCATACAGATACGGCCTGATGATGAAAATGAATATAATGTTGTTTTATAGGCCAAGACCAACCTGGAACATCTCTAGACACGAAATCAACGAAGGAAACAGTTATCGATGACCTTGATGTGTCCAATGTGACAGTGCGCAAATCTACGAAAGGTGCGCAGCCTACAGCGTCACAGTCTAACGCGGCCGACAAGCCTGCTGGTAAGAAGAAAGGCAGTGGGAAAGGAAATGGACAGAGTAAGTATATTGTCTATGTCAAAGCAACGTCTTCGAACACAAAGATATTTGTACAAGAGAGTTATTAAGGTTAAGTTTTCTCAAAAAATACTCACTGATGAACTAGGAAACCAAGCGAAGCCTGTGACACGCACTTCTGCCGGCTCGTCGAGAAGCAGCGCGGGCAGCTCGCTCGGCCTCATGACAGACGACTCGGCGGACGAGACGGAACTGCACACCATTGTCTATGACAAGGAATTTGTGAGTACACGTGCATTTGTAGGATTCAGATCATGTTTACCTCCTCAATCTCACCTGATAGTATATGACGATAGGCCGATGATGAAGCACGCGGCCCCAGTAAATGCCTATTCATTCTTGATTCTTGAGGATCTACAGTTTTTCTATCAAGGCTACGGCACTACTAAAACTAAACGTCTGAAAAAAATATATAGCAATCTTGGGGTGTATATTTAGGAACTGATGAATACCGATACACGATTGGACAAACTTCGCTCTATAGAAAAAAATCGCAAACATACCCATTCCATGTCTTTTAATGTGAAAATTATGTCTAAACCTAAATAGGTATTTATACAATATATATATATATATATATATATATATATATATATATATATATATACATACATACATTTATATATATATTTAGAATGAATAGAAGATAATGTAGAATAAATACGAGAGCTTGTTTAAAAAAAATTAAACTTTTATTAGCATATTTTTATTTCCCTGCCAAAATTCATCCAAAATTAATAAAAATACAAATAGGGAGTCATTGTGCCGTGCTCTTCACTCCGCCGCTGCGGGACATCTTCTGTCTCGCGCTCGAGTTTGAAAGCTGGCAGCCCCTTAAAGAGATCCTAAGGTTATATGTGTCGGGAAACACCGACGCCGGCAGGGAATCTTCGTTCACATTTCATCTGATGTGATGATGAGACTAGACTGCGAACCCCAGGTCGGCCATGTACCAATGACATCTCGAGTTTTATTACTTACATCTACCACAGATAAAAGTATACAGGGAAGTCATTAAGGTTGAGATTTTCTCAAAAAGTACTTGGCTAATTCTTTCCAATTACATGGTTGTACTCGTATATACCTACTCGAAACTATCTACTAGTAAAAGAGATTTTACTATCGGTCAAGTAGTTCTTAAAAAATCTCAATTCTAATGAGAGACCAACATTGCGAGAATAACTATTGTGTGTGTGAAAGAGAATAGGCCCTACAAAAATTACGTTACATTAGTGAAAAGTTTGTATATTTTGTTTTAGGAGCAATCTCTATTGAACGACTCGGGCGAACTAGCGGATAGTAAACAAACATCCAAAGCCAACGTGACCATACCGGAAACGCCGGAAGGCAGTGATGAGTAAGTATGATTACCTAAGGCTATTAGACCGCTAGTCATAGACAGTTTTGAGTATGGAGTTTGAGTTCGGTCTTACAACTGACATTTTTCATACAATTATGACAGTCGTAAGTGCGTGCGAGTCGTAAGTGTTTTTTCGATTATGTTTGTGGATATAGCTGTCACCGAATAATTATTGTGAATACAGTATTTTTTATAATAAATCTAGGGAGATTTTAAACTGGAGAATTTGTGAAAATTCAAAGCTCACGCCCTTTTTTTCCCGCAGGGGTAGGCAGAGACGATGGACTTTCATATGTTGCGATATTAGCATACAATAGCACACATAGAGATCCTAGCATATAATAGCACACATGCGATCTGGCATACAATAGCACAAAAATCCTGGCATAATATAGCACACATATCCTTGCATACAACAGCACACATATCCTGGCATACAATAGCACACATATCCATACACACATACACATAGCACATATATATTGTGAACAAGTGACAATAAAACGGAATTATAATGTTAACGGTGATTCCTTTGTTACCTCCTGTGGCCTAAACGGGTGTGGCCTATACTCATTAGATATCCTGAGCACGAGACTGACCATACGATACATTTAGTGCTAAAAGCTAAAAAAGTTTTTGTAATAATTTGAGTTCTATTTACAGATCGGAGTCAGAACCCGATCCGGAGCCAGTTAAACCAAAAGGAAAACGAAACGCGAAGAAAAAGTAACATTTTAGAACTAGACAAAGTATGTACTCCTATTTATTTCATAAAAGCCATTGAGTGTAGAGTTGAAATTGGAGTTTAGAAGTAAATACATTCATTATTATCGTACATTTTATTTTAATTTGAAACATTCTTATAAATACAGAGTAATCTGTTAACAAAACTCATAAAATTATCTGTCGTCCACAGTACGGACAACAGCAGATCAATGGTAACACTTTTAGTACGATTTCAACTCTTATGGCGCAGATAATAAGAACGGTCCAAAGTGTTACACTTGATCTGCTTTGATGTGTACAGTGGACCACAGAGAAAGGTGTACAGGAGAGTTTTTAAGGTTGAGATTATCTCAAAAACTAGTTGACCTATTGCAAAAATTATTTCACTGTTAGATAAAAGTTAAAACTATGTAACTGTAAAAGAATTATTAAATTCGGTCCAGTAGTTTTTGAGAAAATCTCAACCTTATTGAGGCCCCCTGTATACTTATCTCTTTCTTCGTCTGTACAAAATCCATGGTGTGTTTTGTAGAGACCTTATCATCAATGGCATTAGACGTGTTTAAGTACAAAAACTAAAGGCAGCTTCGGATTGAGAACGTATCCGCTCGCCCGCCTCGCTCCAAGTGTGGGCTCGTCCTAATTCCTGCCTCGCATTAAGCACGCCACCTTGTTGATTACGCGAATCAAATCTTTATAAACGCGTAAAATGTGCCTCGTTAAGGCCGGGGCCACACTACGAACTTACTTGTAATTACTTTTGTCATACATAACTCATAACAAAACAAGCAAAAAAAATCGTCCCCAGTAGCGATTTGAATTTCTAAAATTTTGCAGGTCTAAAAATAAAGCTATTTTTAGTCACGTCAAATTCAGAAGTAAAACCAGAATCACTACCTTTGTTTCCATAACTAAAAAGTAAAGACGAACTTAAACTGTCTACCATCAATATGAGATTATCTATAACTATATCTCTGATTGGACTCTGGTGCGCTCTTTGGTGCACTCTTCGTATTCCAGTTGCCATTATACTCGTAAGGCTTATGTTCCCACTGCTGGGAGTTCCAGTTCTTATCCCACGGTTTCCAATTGTGCCAACGGTTCGGTTTGTTCGTCTGGCTGTCTGTCAACTTGTCATCTTTCGCTTCAGTGCTATCGTAGCTGCCAAAACCCCATCTATAAGATAAGTATTTTATTAGTTTAGTTTGTCATCATGATTCATCGTTTAATTTCCTTACAAAATTCTTTCACGCCCACTTAACTTTTCGTACTGAATACAATCAAGTTCTAGCATACGCGATTAATTTCCAAATACAGAAAATGCTATATTTGTAAAAGTTATGCGCGAAAGGATTTTTTATGAAAGGTAAATTTCGATGAAAATCATTTGTTAAACGTTGTTTCAGTTCAGTATCATGCGACCACTGCTAGATTAATAAACTTTTCGAAGTTTCGTTCCAGAGTTTGCGATGTTAATTATTTTGTTGCTTCTCTAGTTCTTCATAGATTTTGAAAGCATCTATTCTCATCATTTTCCAGTGTTTACCAGTGCTCGTGTGGTAAGTATTTTGTTTCTGCGTGTAGGATTAGTTCCCTCTCTTTAAGGTTTTCTAATCGTGTTCAAAGCATTACCAAATTACCCGATAGTGCTGATAAAGTAACTTGTGTATATTTGTGTAGGAATTCAGATTGATTTTAGTATGATGCGGATATTCGCGCGGCTTTTGTACAACGCTAAAACCGATCTTAGGTGCGCTTAGTATCGTTAAATATTCTGTATATGCGAGTATATTGATAGTGTCATCTGTTTACCCCTGAAATATTTCAGCGGGTGTGAGTTTGCGGAGTATAATCTTTTCGATGCACACAGAGTATGGGCGATGTCTGTAAAATGATAGGAAATATAAATAAATCGTAGAATATACTATACATAAATCTTATACTACTTAAGTATATAAATATAAATGTCGAACGTATCAACAACACACGGAAAAAGTACCAGAACCAATCTACTCTAATTTATTTTATATTTACAAAAAGATGGAATACTGTTTATTTGTCGCTTGCAGATAAGTAAAATTAGGTTGCTTGAAAGATACCGATTTCAATTTAATTCAAATACTTACACTTTATTGTAAATAAAAGACACAAACAATTACAATACAGAAATACAAAACAGCATGTACAATTTTGGCGGCCTTATCGCTAAAAGCGATTTCTTCCAGGCAACCAACAGAGACAATACCGCCCATTGTAATGACTGATAACCATTGTGATTTCCTAAGGGTTTGATTTTAAGATAAGAAATATTTATCTAAGGTTATTAACAGGCACTAACTTTAGCTAAAGACATCTTAATCTAAAACTAATTGTGACCCTGTAAATTACAAATTCTACATCGCTCTTAGGTTCCCACAATAACCTCATTATCAAGAAACTAAGCATAGGAAAGTCATGAAAGAAATGTTAATAACTACAGAATTCAATCAAGTAAATGACGACATTCTTACTTGTCATTATTCTCATTGCTGGCGTAGTTGCCACTGAGGTCCTCGCCGAATCGGTTCCCGAGCGTGCCCGGTTGGTTCTTAGAGCGCTGGTACCGCGTCACGATGAACTCTGCGGCGCGTTCACCGATCATGATCGTAGGGGCTGCAGTATTTCCTGGCGATTTGAAATAAACGAATGACAACGCGTTCCGATCTTCAACATAATATGTCAAAATGTACATTATTAGGTATTAAGATATGACATAATATGCACCCTGTAGGGCACAGCAACTTGGAATGACAGCCAGATATTTCTCTGTCTCGGTTTCGTAACAAGTAGTTTTCCGTGGAAGATCTGTTAACGCTTCAGTCTTTAGTCGGATGATGTGAGGGAAGCAACCGTGGCTGGCAGAGACTGGATGCAAAAGGCTGCTAGTCGGGTTGAGTGACTTGCTTTGGAAGAAGCTTGTGCCCAGCAGTGGACTGATATAAGGCTTTCCTTAGATGCTCCGTCAAGCCAAACTTCTTACTTCTGGTAAAGACCAGTAGTTGGCTAAGAATTGAGAAACGTAGAAGTAAATTATAAGACAATGAAATATAGAGGAAATGTCAGTCGGCAACCTTGCTGCGCTTTCAATGAGCTGGCTGGTTAATCTGACAGCGCTATGGAAATGTACAAATCACTTTTAGTGCCCTGATCCCCACTTAAGAAGAAAATGATCGAGAGAAATGTGGAGCGATGACTTGGATATAAAATGCAGAAGAGGATAAGATACTTTTACTTAAAAGCTTTATAGTGACTGCCATGATCAGCATGAAGTAGTCTACCGCTGTACTTCTTGAAAAAAGTCGATCACTCACCTGTTACCACAACCGGCATTACAGACGCGTCAGCTACTCGAAGACCTGAAATAAATCAATAATATAATAAGCTTAAAATGTCAGGAATGGGCGACACCACACCCACACCAAGAAAACCATTGCAATCTAACCCGTATAAAATTCGTATATTACAATTGAAATGTCGTCAAAGGACATAGTTGGATTTACATCGTATATCCAATCTTGGGTACGTTAAATTATTTCAAAAAGTACAGTTTTCATACCTTCAATTCCATGCACCTTCAGTTCATGGTCTACGACCGCCATTGGATCAGAATCTGGCCCAATCTTGCAAGTCCCGACCTGGTGGTTTTCCGGAGCCGTATGCTGCTTCGAGAGACACTTGAAGAACTCATCAGTAGGGTTTTCGCCGCCTCCCTCACATTCGCTTCCGTACTCGGGTTTGGGTATCATACCGTACTTCTCGCGCATTATCTGGGAACAGATTGCTTCGTCAGGGGACTAGGATGCAGGTTACAAGATGGAGGGGTCGCTAAAATTTTGTTTCGTTCCAAACGAAACTCAGTATTAGCATGACTCTTCCACCTCTAAAAACTGATGAACATGAGAGGACATTTAAATAAGATGGACTCTCATTTGAGGACCCGAATTACCACCGAAATACCCTATAGTAGTATAGCACGGTTACATACGAGTAGGTTTTGGGTAGTTTTCTAGCAGTTATTTTTTGAATGTTTCTATGAAATGCGCAATATAGTCACCGTGGTATTGGCTAGCCTGTAAGCGATCTTCCCAGCATCGACCAGCACATCCAGATCGCTTTCATCGAAGAAGTAGTTTGGCTGCAATATGGGCGGTTGCAGCGGGTCTACAGAGCGTAACGTCAGGTACCCGCGGCTCTTCGGCTGAATATTGACGGCGGAAATACTGAGGGAATTTAAAATCTTATTATTAGTTATTCACTAGGATCTCTAAATGCAAGATAGAAAAATTCAGTTCAATTCAAGAAGTCAGGCAAAGATACAAAAATTAAATCGTTTTGAAATCACAAATGAACGAACCCCATTATTTAATTAGGTAAGTATATCAATGATAAGTAGTTGCTATCAAATATCTGAGAAAACCAAAAATATTTTCGTAAATCTGATCCGGTAGATCGTATGTTTGGTAGTATTCCTTATCCAACTGATAGAATAAGTTCAGCGTCTTCTTGACTGTTCTGACAAATACTGACCTGACAGTTCTTCTGTCCGTGACCTCCTTCGGGTCTGGTATGGACTCCGAGCTACACCCAGCGTGGTATCCTCCGAAAAAGAACTGAATATCTGGGTGTTTGCCGCCTGGTGGTGCAAATCGGGATGTTGCCATGCCTGTTAACTGTAAAAGGAGTATGTAATTGCTCGTATCGTAATATGCAGACTTGCTTTATCCACAATTCTAAATAAAATGCATCGTCAAATGATTGAATTCACTTTCGAGTATTCATAAACGTGATTGAAAGTTACACCACCGGGGAAGTGAGGTTTAACTAGGTTTATGAATAACAGCATAAGACGCAAGACCTTCAGAAGGTTACATCTTCTCTATTAAATAAGCCACAAGATATACAACGGTAGTTGCACAAATAAACGGATATCTGAACATTAGAACTTTAGGGACTTAAGGAATTAGATAGCTGCATCTTAATACGGCCTAATTCTGAAACAGACGATCAGACGCTAAAACATTTCATTCACATTCCAAATGTATTCTTACCTGAGACATCCCAGTACTTGAAAGAGGACCTTCTCGATTCAGCATATACTCCATGGCAGTTTCCCAGTTCAGCTCGGGAACTTCTGCCTCTTTAGTTAATGAGAATTCCATATTCACTCCCACATGATTCTGTAGATTCTGCCCGACGCCTGGTAGGTCTTTGATGGTGGGTATATTGAATTTCTCTAGAGTCTCCTTTGGGCCTATGCCGGAGAGCATTAGAATCTGCGGGGAGTTCACTGACCCTCCGGATACTATTGCCTGTAATTTCGAAGAAGTTTTCATTAGCTCTGTTCAGAGTCGACCATACTTTTAGAATGGCGTCTTAAATGCAAGGGATAGGAAAGGAAGCCGCTGGGTACTGAAATCTTACCAACCGCTAAGCTATTTTGTGTAATATATCGCTAAAATATAGGAGACTGATGGACTGTGGATAATGACGATTACCTCTTTTTTTACATCAACAGTTTTGGTTTCCCCATCCTTAATATACTCGACACTGACGACTTTCTTCTCCACCGGATCAATGATGACTCTGGAAGCGTGGGTGTTGAGCAAAATATGTAGATTGTCACGCTTGGATGCCGGTCGGAGGAACGCTCGAGCCGCGCTATAGCGGGAACCACCACTGAAAAAAAGGTTTTCGCAATTAGATACCGCCAAAATTACATCTAGCTATACGAATATGGCAATAAACGAAACTATACCGGAGCCCAAATCAAGTGTCTTATTTTGTAAACAAATATGATCGTCTGATTACCTGTTGTGATGTAAAACTGAAGGAACTGATTGATTGAATTTGTTCATCATTGTGAAAATAAAGTAATCCGATCTAATAATGTATAAATAACTATGCAATAACCACAGAATAGCTTAAAATGTTGGTGGGGGTAGTTTTTGTTTACAAAATAAGACACTTGATTTGGGCCTTGGTTTAGGTAGAGTCATGTGAATTAGTTTCTTTCTAATCACTGCAGGAAGAAAATTGAAGATCATTCAGGTTTTTAGATGCATGGCTGTGAAGACAGATTAATTATATCCTGCAGAAGAATATTGTAAACTCACTCGTGCATAGTTTGCGCAATAGTGAAGCCTAAGACTTGGTCGCCATTCAGATCGCTGGTCGGAGGAAAGCCGAGCTCTATACCAGCTGACACCACGTCATGTGCGAACTTCGGCGCATACCGGAACTGTGAACAATTAAGAAATTAAACTTAGCATTCCGTAGTTGTGCAATTCACTATAAGATAACCCGACAGTTAGCGACTGGACACCATTAAAATTGCAAGAGGCACCAGGAGTTCCGGTAATCCGGAGGCAAGTTCGAGTTAACTCTTGTCAAAGCATAGGTTAACAAAATTACCTATATTTTTAACGAGCTTACTATTAACACGGTTCAAACATATTTGACCCGAACTTTATTGCAAGTTAGGGAATACTCCTTAATCTCTAACCATCAATATACAGGGTGTAACGTAAAGGGTATATGAAGCCGAAGGGAGGGTGTTCAGTATCGGTAACTGAACAACTTTTGTTCTACGACTTTTCGAATAAAAAATAAAAATAAATCAATGTCTCATACAAATCGATCAGCTGACCGGTACGAAATGTATGAAAATACCTAAAACGAAGTCGCGAAAATGGAAAAGTCATAGAACAAAAGTTGTTCAGTTACCGATACTGAACACCCTCCCTTCGACTTCATATACCCTTTACGTTACACCCTGTATATGGTATGTAATAACTCTCACCTGCTGAACTGGTAAAGGTCCGCCTCTATTGTGATGCTGGGCGGACACCAAGGTCCCAATCTGTTTGTTGTTCTCGCTCTTCAAGAAGTACGGGAACACATCTCTCCAGGACCAGCCCTTCGCGCCTGCGGCCGCCCAACCATCGTAGTCCGCTGGGTGACCTCGCATGTACATCATCCCGTTGGTCACAGTACATCCACCTAAACAAAACAAAAAATATTGATACAATTGATAGTGATAGAAAATCGCAAAATGTATGTACTCTCGTTTACGTTGCTGGTGGAATTGTTCATAAGGTCCCGTTCAGGTTGGATAATTGACACGGCAAGGCACCATATCCTAGGGTATCGGCGAACGAAGTAAGGATCATGAAAATATTAAAGAAGCGATAAGAAGTCACCGGAACCTTGTATGCATTAAAATCATTCCAGCAAAGTCGCGTATAATATCAAGGTTCATCATGTTTTAGTAGAGGGTTGTGTACAAATTACTGCATCCGATGATCCAATGATATGCATACCCATAAATAAAGGGGTTATTTAGTGTGAAAGGCATAAGTTACGCCTGCATAATACAGCAGAAGGTAGACCATTGACTTTACTCCTAATAATTCCTGGAGTGTGCTTGAAGGTGTCTTTTGTCTATATCTTCTTGCCATCGTTTGACCACAGCTTAGTTGACCGAAGCTGATCCTGTTAGAGTTGTATTAGGTTTGCTCACCTAACATCTTCGCCCTGGTCCAGTAGCATTTCCCCTCGCTGTCCAGACAGGCGTGCTCCTGCGGCTCCGTGTAGTATGACCAGTCCGTGTCGTTTCGCCACCAGTACGCTATCACCCACGCCGGCACTGACGATGGAGTCGGCTCGTCGGGACCTGCCTCTATCAGAAGGACCTACAAAACAAACACGAATTTTATTGAAGAAACTTCCAAGAGATTCGAGTTCGTAAAACTCAATGGATTATTGTAATAGAATCCAAAATTGGATCTATTTTTGTAACGATGCAGGAAAATAACGAAATATAGAAAAAATCGTCTACACGGAGGATGTAATGAAGACATTTTTTTCGCACTTGATAGCTCGCATAGTCGTAGAGATATAATTACGAGTACTCTGTCTCGGTCTATGATTTTATTATTAAAATTACTGACCACAACTAATAACCTCATAGTTACTAACCCACAATAAGTATCACACAAACATCTTAAACCTCTGCCTCTTCAGGGAAGGAAAACACGTTTATTTTTTTGCGTATACCACTGTATACATAGGGAAACTTAGACTTTGTGGGATATATTAATACGTGTATTTTAAGAATCGACTAGGTTTGTCCCTACTTATGTGAAACTTTATCTTTGCGAAGATCTACCAACCATAGATAACGATAAGTAACAAGTTAATAACGCATGCTACATCCTAATGAACCATAAAAATGGCATATAACGAGGAAGATTTACCATTGCATCGGCATACAATGCGAAGACAACGGACCATCAGGCGAGGCGACAATGGTCGGAACCACGCATCGAGGCTTCATGGTTGGACAGCCGTTGTGAATGAGGGGCCGAGATTTACCTTGGCGTTTGCAAATTCCCTAGATACGTGCTAATGACTGATCTCGATGGATTAGTTTCAGAAAGGGTATTTTTTCTGTATCGGTGCTTTACCTGTAATGAATAGGTACATAAATTGCATACATTCGTTTCGAATATTACCTGTATAAGGCCTTTCTAGTCGCGCGTCATTGGTTATTGTTGAGTTCGATTTTGTTTTGCACAAATGAGTGTATAACGCTGGTATAACGTCATTGGAACCGTCCAATAATAGCGCGGAATTTTGCATCCTCCCGAAAAAGCTAGTTAGGTATGGTATGACTATAAGTTTCGAAAAGAAGTTGTTATTGCAACTAAATTATATTTGATACGAACGAATTAATACCTACTTTTCTATAAAAGCTTACCTTGAAGAAGTAAGTTTTTTTTTAAATAGTCGTTTATAAAACTTAGACTGGGCCATGTTATCGCAAACTCTTCAAAGAAACTCTAGCTAGGGTATTCTCACAAATTACGCATACAAATAAAAAGTTATAGGTGCTTTGGTACTTGCTTTCCATTGTGGATTTTCTGACAAGCGAGCCGCAATAACTGATCCTGCCGTGCCGCCTCCCATCACGACAAAGTCATAGCTGTCATCCAGCACGTCTTTGCTCCGGACGCGGTTGCAAGGGTCGGCCAGGTCGCAGCGCCCGAACACAAACTGCTCTAAGATAGTCATGAAGAGGAGGATGTTGCTGCCGTCGCATGACGCAGCCATGGACGGACCCACCTCTTGGATTGGACACGCGCATGACTGTAAACAAATATGATGAACTTTGCATAAGATCCTGGAAATACAAGTTTAGCCATATAGGTATCCAGTATTGTAACTGAACAACATAATTTCGTTCGAGGTAAAAAGTTTGTTTATTGTATTTTATTTGATGTGCAGGTGGATCGTAAGCTTACGTGTACCAATTGCGAAATCTGGTTATTCATGATGTAATATATTTGTTACTTACATATGTATAACAAACAACACAAGCGTAATACATACTTAATTATAGTATATCTATACTACACCGTAAAAATAATAGTCGCGTTTGCACAAAAGTACATCTATCTTATTTGTCGTATTTTTTTGTCAAGCGAATTATTTGCGGAATTTTTAAAACAACAAGCAGAAATTATTTCAAAAACAAAAAACCCGACTGCAAAAAAGCTATCCCCATTTGATTAATTTTTATACCCTATGACACTCCCGTAATCAAGACGAATCTAACGATACATCATACACCGAAATCCATCAAGCCGTTTAGGCTACAGGATGGCAGGAAGGAATGGACATACATACATACATACATACACCCGAAAAACATTACCCTCTTTCTGGGGCAGTCGGATAAAAACTAGAACTTATTGAAAATGTATTTTACTGCTTTTTATTCGCTAATAAGTGGAAAAAAATTATTGTCATGTCCTTAAGGCACTTGATTTATATTTGTCGATGGAGCAAATCTTTTTCAAAATGTCGGGTCTATTTCACAAATATGAATAGAGAGGTTTACATGATTTGTTTACGTTTTAAATGCCGTTTGAGACCTTTTGGGCCTCGCTAGGGACAGGGGGCCAAATAGTCTGAATTCTCTTTCAGACTGGCCCACCCAAAGCGGGATATATGGTCGGTCATGTTATGCATACTACTTATGTATCTATGTAATAATCTATCTATCATTGTGTAAGTAAAGTAATCCCTTTTTTATCATACATGAATAGGATACATTGGAATTAATACCTATTGCTAAAGATTCCAATCCATTGTTGTTATAACTTATTAAAGAAACTACTTAATTGTTATTACTAATCGCTAAAACTTTAATTGATATGATGACAGCAAATCAATGTAAATGGGTATCTATTGTAAACTTTGTTGAGTATAAATAGATCAATTATTATTCAATTGCAGGATTGTTGATATCAATTCTTGAACCGATTATTTCATTACACGTACAATTTTCATTTACTAAGCCAATTGCATTTAATAATTTCACATTATTATATCGGATCACTTTGTTTTCACAATGATTAACAGATTCATTAAGAGCGTTCCATGAGCCAACTAGCGCCGCCAATCTTAAAAAAATCATATCTTCCAATATAATCAATTTTATTAAAAAAGCTACCTACGTTCACATTGTTTATTGCTATAAATATTATTTTTTAAATGCTTATTTGTAACGTGATGCAATGTAGGTAAGTTGTAGTTCACATAATTGCGAAAAACGGCCGTTTCTGGCACATTTGTGAACTACAACTTACCTACATTGCATCACGTTACAAATAAGCATTTAAAAAATAATATTTATAGCAATAAACAATGTGAACGTAGCTTTTTTAATAAAATTGATTATATTGGAAGATATGATTTTTTTAAGATTGGCGGCGCTAGTTGGCTCATGGAACGCTCTTAAATCAGTGTCTTCCAATATTACAGCACAACTGGTAGACAATCATATTAGTTTACAAAATTAGTTCTACATGTGTTGGAATAATAATTTATATGGAGCTGTACCTCTCCGTTCCTCTTAGGGTAAAAATCATCCGACTATTCTGATTTTTTTACCTTCTGTGCCTAATTACGTATACGGTATAGGTAATACCTGGCTTGGAAGATGAGCAAGCGTGACCGATGGATTTTATCAATAAAAACTTGGGTATTTCCTCTATAATCATAGTAATCTCTCTATACAATAATTATCTACTTATATATTGTACAGGATAAAACAGAAGGAGTCGTAATGGGCAGTCTTTCGTCAGTCTTATAAAAAAGTAAAACATAGGCGCGTATCCATAAACGTTACTTAAAGTTATTCCACCGTTTAGTTATGCCTTCGGTCCTTTTCTAACTTGAACCTTTTTTAACGAAGTGTGAAAGGGACTACAACACGGTTTAAGAGTTTTAACTAGGTTTATGAATAATAGCAATAGAGTTCGCAGGGTGGGAAACTTAACAACCGCGCACAACGTTGCAGGGCTGATATGATATTACATACGCACCTACTTACTCGTAGTTTGAAATAAATGGGTAACACTTACGTCCGGTGATAATATGGTCATCTTAGCGGACTCGATGACTCAGGGCTGGAACAATTAGAAATCCAAATTACCTGTATATCGCTAAAATCTGTAGCAACAGTTGCACATTTGAGTCTTTCGAGGAAGGCCATCTGTTATTTAAAGGGCCACTTACACCAAAATGATGACCAGTTAGATCGCAAAGGAAAGTATTTTGGCGTTCTTTGACGGACCACATGAAAACTTGCTTTGGGGTGAAAATTTAAGTTGTTTGAAGCGACTGCATGTGTAGTTTCCTGTGAATGGACTTAATTCAATAAGTAATTATAATATATTTTGTAGGATTGTCGGTTGGTCACACTGAACATAGCCTAAGATCCGTTATAACTGCATTTACTTTACGTGATTGGGCGCAAAATTTCTTCTTTTGCTTGAGAGCAAAATATACTTAGCATAAAATGTATTGGAATGCATCGAACGGCGCGTGAGGACAAACAATGGACAATTTCTATTAGAAAATAATCGAGAGTGCCTAAATATATTTATAGGATTCTAAACACATACGTATTATGCGTAGAGGTAATCTTCTATTCTTCTCTACAAGTATTTTTATATTGTCAAACTTGCATCGCTAACGAGAGACTCAATTAATAATACTTAATGGAAATAATACTTAAATATCTATATTTATCTAAATTACACAACTAACAAATTTATTGTTATATCTGACCGACAACCTGTTATTAAACTTAAGTGAGACCTGCCCATGAAGGATAAAAATTCGCCGCGCTCAATGGAGAGAGCATGAAGTATTTTTTTTGTATTCGGACAGGTCTCCGCCCTTGTGTCACTTTCACTATCAATCGTCAGAAAGAGACATCTGTTTTATGACTTATTGAAAATTCAAACAAATTAAATAAAAACAAATGAGTGGCAGAGACCTAAAATGCAAGAGCGGTGTCTGCGATATAAAATAGCTAATTCTATCGATGATTTCTTGATTCATGATTATCGCCTAATTAGGTACCAATATAATAATAATAATAAAGTTTATTTGGTTTCATTCTTATAGCCTATTTAACAATTATGTATTACATTTATATGATGTTAAATTACAGTTTGAGGCTGTTGGTCTCATTTAAATGATGCGGCTGGTATTTAAAAAAGGATGATCCTCCTGTAATATGTTTTGCTGTTAATTACTTTTAGCAACTTTTCAATTAAATCAATTGCCCATATAAATTAAGAAAGTGCTGTGAATTAAGAAACTGATGATTGCAATAAGATTATGAGGATATATTAAACTAGACATCATACTAAACTTAAAAGCATCTACTTCTAGTTACGTCTTTACTAGGTGTTCGAACCGCTCAGGTCCAAAATGTCCAGTTTCCCAAAATGTCCACTTTGCCGAAAATATTTCCAAAAAAACAATAAGTATTAAGGTATAGACATGTTGAGATATTGTACCAAAATTGGATAACATTATTCGATCATATTTCTGACAATTATTGTTAGGAAATGACAGAGTTATATTCAAGGTTTGATTGTTATGATTGTTGGTTTACAAAAATGTAACATCCGTTTAAATTATTTTATTACATAAAATTCAAATCATGAACTTATTAATGGGACGCTACGTTACGATTCCGTAATTCAAATTATTAGATGTTAACTATAGCAGGATATTAGAATTGACTGTTTACAAAGCAATTTACTGAAAATGTAAAGAAAATGCTGAAATTATTTGTCTGCAATACGTCAGCTGTTTTTACTACTTTTAAGATATCGTATCAAATCATCAGTGTAATATATATTAGGTAGGTAATACACGCTTTTTATTATTTCCTGTGACTTTAAAGTAAATGATCGCAAAAGATTTCTGTGGTGTCTGTATTTGTCATAGATAAAACTGAGAAATGGGGATGATATCTGGAGGAGGAGAATCTTCTCTTTCATTGGGATCCAATCCATCAGGATTGGATCCTCTTTTATAATTATTTTTTCTCTTAATAATATGAGAGAGAGTGGACTATTTTCAAACAACTTTTTAACAAGAACCCCGAAAATTTAACATCGGGGAGGAAAACAACAGATTTCTATTTATCTGATTCTGATGGTGTTCAAAAGCAGAAGCCCGCCCGTCCTTAAACTAAATATTTTCTATACTTATTAATATTTATGAAAGTATCATCTCACAAAACCTTTTCCAAAATGATCACAACAGAAATATCACTCGCACACAACACTGTTAGCCCGCGGTGGTCGCGACGCGCGTCAGGATGCGCGTGCGACAGAGGACACTAAAGTGTGCGCCCGCGCAGTTGTTTATATGGAGATGAGCTCTGCGGCGTTTAGCGTGAATCTTCTTTATCACAGCCATTAGTTGTGCCACGGTGTTTGATGGATGTGCGGTGCATAATGATAACGATATGCTTTAATGCAGTCCGGGTTTTAGGACTACTAAAGTAAATAACTGACGTGCAGAAGGTTTTAAAAAAAGTGGACTGACAGTAAGACCTATTTCAACCGTAAGATAAGGTAATTCGTTTAGTTAGAACAACAAAAAAGTAACTATAATTTTGTCTTTGTAGCTTTAAGAATAAGTTCAATAGAAATATTCAATAGTACGGAGGTCCTGGTAAACCCTAGTGTCCATCGATCCCCTAGGTTCTTTAGTTGCGGTTTAAGGCATATGAGATCGTGATAAACCGTTGAGTTCATCAGGATCCCAAGTCCACGTGTTTATTTCATTATTTAGTTGTCTATTACCTACGTACAGTCGAAGACAGAGATAAGTATACAGCGGGCCTCAATAAGGTTGAGATTTTCTCAAAAACTACTGGACCGAGTTTAGTAATTCTTTTACAGTTCAATAGTTTTAACTTTTATCTATCGAACAGTGAAAGAATTCTTGCAAATCTCAACCTTAAAGACTCTCCTGTACATCGTACGAGTATTGCTGGAAAACAAAAGTATACAATCATCATGATTTGCTCGACACATATCGATATAAAATCATCACAATGTTCTAAGAAATATATTACCAGTAGCGAGTATCGACATAATTAAGGGTTCTTGTAATAGTTAAGGGTTCTTGTAAAATCATACGTAGCAATTATATGTTACGTCACAGTGGAACCCATAAAAAAATCCTGAGGTTTTCACAAAATACTGAGCAATGTAATATGTAATATATTATTTCCATTATTTTTTGTAAATAATTTGAGTTTTTATCATTGATACGAGTCACCTACGTGTTCTAAGTTGTTAGGGTTCCCAAGTGAAATTCAAAATCTATAATAATTTACGTAGATAATCCGCACAACTCTACATTGAAATCATGTGACAAATATTCACTAAGCTAGTCACAAACCATACTGCATTAAATTATACTGCAGTGTTTATCGCAAGAGAAAGGTTGCACAATCATTATGTTAGTAATTCAATCGACAATTACCTGAATTCACCCACAGTGAGTCGTTGAAAAGGGTATGGATAGGCTTTGTCAACTTACTTCTTTTTACATATTTTCAGTAAATAAGGTTTTATTTGAAAATCAAGATTACCTAACAACAACAAATAATTGTAAAGAACCCTTAGTTACTTGTCTAATTGGCAGTCATCCGATTTTTCATTAGAAGAAGTTAATAATTATGACGATGCTCTACCAGTTCCGACTTATAAAACCAGTTTGTGTTATGTGAACCGTCTGCTAATTGAATAAGAAATAATAACCTTTCGCCTTGAACTAGGCCTTCTAACGACGGCTATTATGTATACTTACGTAACTTTGTTTCTTTCGCTACATTTATACTTTGTTTCTTTCGCTACATTTATACGCCGATATGAAAATTGGAAGCAAAAGAATTATGTGTGACACGATCAAGAAAGATATGTGATACGATCAAAAATGAAGTGATTTGAGAACGGTTTGGTCTGAAAGAAAATGTAGTAAACAGTATGGATTAAGTTGGTTTAAGCATTTAGAGAGAATGAATGAAAGAAGAGTCATAGAAGAAATATGTAGAGCGAATGATAGTGGAAATTTTGGCCGAGGTAAACCGAGAAGGACTTACGTCGTCGCAACATTTGGCGATAGTATGAAAAAGGACCAAATACGGTCTACTACAAAAGACATTGCCACATTTCAATGGAGCTTTGCCCCACCTACAAAACTACGTAACCATTTAAGCTGTACCTATCATTTTGTTGGGGACTTATTACATACTTATTACTATTTTCTGAATTCTTAATTAGGCTGTTTTTTTCGACTCGCTAGATGTACAAGACTTTGTTTTAAACCAATCATTTTATTAAAAAACGGAGATACTTTTACATTTATTCGTTATCTTGTACAACTTGCGGTTGATGGTGGGGCAGAATCTGGCATTGGCATTTGATTGATGAATGTGGATTGTGGAGGTAGCGAAGGGAAGGCCAGGATCGAAACAGATGGAAGTACAATGACTCTACCGGCATCTAAGGCACACTACGACAGACTTAAGTTCATGTAGGTAAGTATATTGATAAGAACATAGGTACTATTAAAGATTGCAATAGATCTTTGCGGCTGTTAGGTTTCTCATATTCTTAGCAATACAATCAGAATTATTGTACCAATTCATCCACGTCCTAAATCAGACCCGGAAAAATCGCTAATCCATACAAGCATTGCTCGGCCATTACTAATTGTGTTCCGGTTACATTATTGTGCGAAGCGACCCAGACACATTTGTGTATGACGAATAGCTAGTCATTATGACATTTGACTAAAACCACAAACACTGAACGTACACATTTCTTCCTTGTTCCAAAAATTGACCAATTGAAGAACTGAAAATCTCACAGGTTCGATCCAACCTCCAAAAGGTGACATCGTTTAGTATTTTAGTTAGAGTTAGACTTCTGCATGAAGGTTACACTAGGTGGTATGTCGTGACCACAAAGTCTTATCCTACACCTAAACGCCTCGCTTAGGTATCCTAACTTCTCAAGTGTCTGCTATCTCACCTTCACAGCTTCCAAGGGGAAACTATATAGACAATTATTTTTGGCTAAATCTTCGTCAGGAAATCCGACCTTTGTGGCAGTTATGAAGTTGTGTTAACATCTAATTTTACTTAATAGCTCTATCGTTTAGCGACTGGCGCCAACAACTATGTAGGTACTTATAGATGACAGTACATCAAAAACCATTGCAATCTATAGGTAGGTACCTCATATACCCCCCTTGTCAGCACGCATCAGCACCGCACCCATCTAAACTAACTACTCCGCTGACTCAGAGATGATGGGGCTATTTTATAAATTAGACCTTTTTAAAACGATAAAATTACGTACTCACTCACGTCGTTGTCCCCCGACAGGGATGGTATTATCGCGTTACTAATAGCGCCATATCTGTTCAATATGTAGGCAGTTATTTGATTACATCACTTAGGAGCCTTCGAAACGAGAAAAAGGCAGCACCACCACATAGGCGCTTGCAGATCGTGCTTGCAGAGTAGGATCTCTACTTCGTTCCTCCAGCCATATCTAGATCGCCCTATGTATGCTCGCTTCGTTTCCATAGTAATTATTTATATTTTGTGGTGGAATATAATCTAATAGTTTCGATAAGTAGTTGGGCTTGACGCGCTCTCGACTATACAGCTGATAGCATCTGAATGATAACAAACGGGTACTCTAAGCAAGGATAATACGGCATAAATTCCAATCGTTTTGACAACTGTCTTTGGAGAGATCCAATACAATTAGTTCAGAGGTGAAAGTCTATTCTGAGACCAGTGTGGTATGATAATCTCTACCTTTGACTTTTTTATATCTTAGGTATTTGTGTAAAATTATTTTTAATGGTTCATGTTTGCTATACAGTTGACTTAGTTGTATTTGAACTTAACGACATCATGAACAGTATTTTATTTTAAAACGATAGGTCATCGACCCAGGCTTACAAGTCGTTTTGTCCTGGTTTGTCGCAGTGTCGATAACGGGATTTTGTGATGTTGGGTGGTCTACGGTCTAACTCAGAGAAAAGTACCTATACAACTCTTTAATGTTGAGATTTTCACAAAAGTACTTGACAGATTTTTTAAAATTCCTTTACTGTTACGTAATCTGTACCAAATTTTTACTCTAAAGTCTTAAACTATGGTTTTTTAAAATTCGGTCACGTATTTTTTGGAGAAAAACCAACCTTATCGAGGCCTCTGTATACTTTCTCTGTATACGACTGTATAATACCTATGTACTCGATAGCACCATAATATACAATTTATATAAATTGAGAAGACGGATTCGTAAACTGTAATGTTTATTTCCTGGCCTTCTGCCATTTACTTATTAAATATGCAAGCCGCAAAACCATCGCAAATTAAATTAGATAATCTAAATTATCTCTATTTTTATTCCTTCCTAAACTAAAACAAGGTTTTTTTTTGTCTTAATTACTTCTTCCTGCATAAGATCTTAGTAAAACAGCGACTGTCGTTTTTTCAATTCTTGTAAAAAGCTAGTCACCTAAATACCTACGTACATTTACGAATTTTACATAGATACCTATGACACCTAGGTTCTTTCTTGTACACATGGCATATAAACGCTAACACATATTAAGGTCTAGAAAATAAAACAGAACGAAGCCCAAAATAGGTACAGTCCGAAAATGTAGAGTAGGTGTGCCATTTATTGTCTACAAACTCTACACTATAAGAATTTAAATCTTATGTACTTTATGTGTCACAAGCATCATTAACATAACTTCGTAAGTTTTTAAACAAGTGTACGTAAGTAAGCACACTATTATAGACCGAGTGTTGATGTTTAATTCTAATCTCATCTAGTACCACCATCAGACTCTGAGGTGTTGAAGACGCATTCACAATCGCATATTTAAAGGCATAGTGGTGTAAATGTGAAACGTTGGGAATCCGTCTGCTGATTGGCCGACATGAAAATTGCGGCGATAAATCGCGATGTTGTCTGTGGTTGCGAATGCGGCAAAAATTTAAAAATAGTATAAACGTTCGAATACATCTATCTACACTACACTGTCGAGTAACCGATGACTTTTGAGTAGGCAGCCTAGGCCGAGTTTAATGTGACTACAATGTAATATTAATAATCTGGTTCGCTTCAAAAACATAAAATATCTTAAGTCACTTAACATAAGAAGCATCACAATAACAAGCAAATAACCCTTCCTTGCTGCGCAGTCGGGTAAAATTATGAATGAATTCGGTATTGTAATGTTGACGCCACTCGCGATACATCATAATTATATTATGTGCACTACTTATGCGTTGTCATGTTTATATTGCAGCACCTGACCTAGGTTTCGTAAAATACACCTGACAATGCATCTTACATCACCCAAATACAGTGAATCACTTTGGCAGTAGGTACGATATGGGTACTAAAGTCTTAAAATTAAACTAATAATGCCATAGGGATTACCACAACGTGACAATGCTATTTCAAATACCTACCTATCATTCATAAGGAAAACCTCATACAGTTTTTAGAATAGGTACTTAGCGCAGATTATTTTGTATGTTAACAAAGTCAAATAACAGAGCGAGTTCGCTGTCGCAGTAGTTTTGATACTGGGCTCATGATACGGAGGTCTCAGGTTCGGTTCGGTCCCCGATCAGCAGTGTACCAATGAGATTTCATCAAGGAGAATAGTTAGCGAATCCTTTCAAACGTCTAAGGAAAACGGCGCGAGCAAACCATCAAACAGTGTGAAAATTTACTAATTTGCATTAAGGTCGCGTGGTGGATATATGGTCCGAGCTCCCATGACCATGAGTAACCATGATCCACCACACCAGAGTTTTACGCTATTCACGAGTGTTACGCCAAAGAAATGCCAAAATGTCTGGCTAAAATACTTTACTCCTAGTATGTGCACTCGACTGTAGAGACTTTAGATAGGTACCTATAATTATTTATCATAATAATTGTTACAAAGATTTATACATGCACTTTCCACGGCTATGATATGACCTATGCAATAGATACGGGCAGCTTAGCCTACTTCTAATGACCTGAATGTCAATCTAGTTAAGAACTATTTACGTTGGGCGTAGAGCTGTCATTCAATGCAAGTGGTTATTGTAATGCACGCTGAAACCGATATTAAAAGATACTCTAAATTAGGTTCAAATAATTCGTTTCCACAAAAAAGATACAAAAGAAAGATAAAGGAAAATTTAAGTAGTAAATATAGTTAAGAAATTTCAGAGCTCGGAATCCCTAAAATTTCGAAGCTCTGTATAGTTAGTATAAACTAGCACACTATTGTCAGTGACAGGGTTTTGGAACTTAGGATGGCACAACTCACAAGCAAGTTTTTAGTTCCAAAAATGACCGTAGGTGGTGTTTACCACCAACATTCTTGTACAAAATTGTACATCTCGATTCAATGACGATTATGTAACTTCTTTCGTAAAATTATACGTATTAGGTACAACGTTTTTCACCATTTTTATAATCTTACAAAGATTATTATTCCTTACGTTTTATAATACACTATTAAATATGTGACACAATTTGATCACATAGATTTATTTTATTTACCTCAAATTCTAGCTAGATATACATAGAAGGAAGGAACGTCCAGCCCCGGTCCGCCTTTCCTTCTGACTCTATATTACTTTAATAGATACGTATCTATATTTGTATTATTTCTGCGGGTCACTCATCAACGTGACATCACTTTTTGTTAATTTTCTGGTTTTGGAGGCATCACGCATTCAAGTATAATTTACTAATGTTTTTGCTTGTATTGTCCATATCCGGTTGCCAGGTAGGTAGGCATCTACCTTTATCACTGCGGCATGTATTAATAACCGCGATTTTAAGCCTTTTAGCACAGTAGAAATCGACACAAAAAAGGCTAAAATCGCAAAGCATGATTTAGTTCTACATTTTTGATATGTTGTAGGGTATCAGTTAGGGTGATGTAAATCCAAATTTGCAACTTCGAAAAACTTGTGCTCGCTGCGCACCACGCGATAAACTGCGTAATTTTGGGACTTTTTTCACTTTTTGCTCTAATAATCATAAACTATGCATTTCCGACAAACAGTATTCAGTATTCTTACAAAGTCAATTAAATTATCACGTAGGTGCGGAACGCATGAAATCGACAAAAAAAAATGCAGAACTACATCATGTTTTGAGATTTTAATGTCGATTTCTACTGGGCTATTTCAGCTGTTTCTATACATTGATTAATATTAATCGTACATTGCTTTACTCCAAGCCTCCTCAAAGATAATTATGTTAGATTCATATTCTCATTTATTTTAAGTTAATACTAAATTGGCTCGTTTTCTTCGGATTTTGCCATACAAATCGGTGGTTCAACAAATATCAAATAAAACCATAGTTTAGCACATTTTTTTAACGCTATGTCCAGCCATTTGTTTATTCATCATTTTTCATCAAGTAATTTGTTTTACGATAGCACGCTGAGTAGAAAAGAGGTAAAAAAACTTCAACAGTTCATTTCAAAAAACTATAGCCTGAACTTAGCTGAATAATCAATGCCTTCTAGTCAGACAGAGCAATTATAAGTATCCTATTTGTGCCCTATGGTTTTATTATTTGGTGAAGTCCATTTAAATTTTAAACACATCACTTTAGTAACAATTGTTAAACAAGATTGTCAACATAATTTAGTGGACCGGCTCAGGTGGTATTCGCAGTATCTACAAAAGCCTTTTAAAATTTACTGAGCAACAACGAAGGTTCATGTTTTAGATAAAATATATGGCAGGTAAGTTTTTACTGTGTCTAGCCGAAAAAGTTGCATAATTAAAGAACTTTAAATTCAATCGGGACACACACAACATACGAGTAGATATCATATTGGTCATCGTTTGCTAGCTTTTCAGCTCCACTCTTAGCCAAGTGGCATTGACTTTCGTTAACGCCATTAGAATAGAATAATTTCATTAGAGCTCTATTGACACCATAATAAACGATTTTCTTGCTAACATTGTATGAACTAGAAGTTCCGCGAGGAGGACCCAGTTACTTTTGATATTTATTTATAAATAAATAAAGCATCTCTCTTAAATATTAGCATACATGGATAGTTACTGAAAAATAAATAAAAGAAAACCGTAAAAATTATGAAATTTTTTTATTATTACATTTTCATGTTCGCTCTACAAGAGTTGCAGTACACAGTCATTCTTTATATACAAGTAACATTTTTTTGGATTTTTGTGGGATTTTTATATAAAAATGTGTCAGGCGGTGTCGTAGCTTAGGTCAGAGGTAGGGGAGGTACTCATTGCCATCCGCCGTGGTGGCCCCAGGGCTCCTCGGGCGCGGCGGCGGCTGCGTGCGCGACGGCTGCGTATTGGTGCAAGTGGGCGGCGCGCGCGTGCTGTACTTCGGGTGTGTCTACCACGTACTGGCCGTCGTGCGTCAGCTGGATGTGAGCCTGGGGATAGAAACATGTGAGTTTCACTTCAATGTATGCTAGCTTAAAGACTACTTGGGTTAGGGCTTCACTCGTTTAGTCAAGAAAAAATGTATCGCGTTGTCTTCCCGAAGCGTTATGGAACCAAAAGGTAAACACGTAATTTGACTTGAGATACCTTCGTTGCTGGTTTATAGTTATCCATAATAAGCTGATTGAAAATTGATTCGTTATAAAGAAAAGGCAAAATAGCAGATTGAACATGAGTTAAAAGAACCACTAAAACTAAAACAGTATTTAATGAAAATCTACCTGAGGTCCACTCCATTTGTATCCGCCGGCGTAGCCAGCTCCGTAGGCAGGGCCGTGGGCGAGGGGCGCCGCGGCGTAGGCGAGGGGCGCTGCGTGGCCGATAGCGCCATGTGCGTAGCCTCCGTGCGATGCGTGCGCGTGCGCAGCCAGATGCGCTGCCTTCAGGTGTGCTACCTCAGGGGTGTCGACTACGCGGCCGTCGTGCGCGAGCGGCGCGGGGCCGTATTTGTGAAGACCTGGAGATAGAGATGCAATGGATACATAAGTTATTTTTCAACACATAGCAGGTAATAGAATTTGATAAGGTATTATTAGGTAGTTGTCATGGGGGAGGAGACGACATGTATCACAGAGACCTTGGGACCATAACTGAGTAGGTACCTCTCTGCCTCTGACCCGAGCAGTGACACCGCCTCTCTGATTTTGTTTTATTTTGGCCGTCAGTAAAGCTACTTAAAGCTCATCCTAAACGGCCATTCCTTATAATAATTGTGGGTTCTACCACACATCGAATAAAGTTCCTAAACATTCTGCCTGGTATTCGAATCTGCCAAGGAGTTCTTGTTTAATCACCAAGTGCAAGAAAAATCTTACATGAGTTGAGTACCTCCAACGTTGACTCAACAATTCACCAACATTTACCAGGTACGTATTGAGGTACATACCAGCAGCAGGGGCGCCATAGTGACCTCCGTAGTGACCACCAGCGGCGTATGCGACGGGTCCCCCGTAGTGTCCGCCGGCGGCGGGCGCCCAGGCTCCGTGCGACGTGGACGCCTGCGCGTGCGCAGCGAAGTGGGCGGCTTTGGCGTGCGCTACTTCAGGTGTGTCGAGTAAGAACTTGCCGTCGGGACTGAGCTGGACATGTGCCGGGGGGCCCGCGTAGTATGACGCTTTGGCCAGGCAGAGGGTAGCGGCGAGGATAATCTGGGGAAGAGACATAAGGGTTCATTTAGTTGTGACATACAAAGACATATGAATAAAATGTTTTCTCTTAATAGAAGAAGTCGTTGAACTAGCCTTACTAAAAACCAAGACTATGAAACCCATTTGTAAAATAGAGGTAAACTTGTAAATAGTTTCTGACTCTTGGATTTTTAAACTATTGCGTAAACCACCGCCTAGCGTTTAGGTTAAATTTAATCATTAGTCTTTCAGGCTTGATGGTAATGTGAATAAAGTGGGGTGCATGTATAAGCTTAAAAAATAAAGTAAGAAAAATAATATTAATTGGGACATGAAATAAGACAACAGTCCTCAAAACATTTCGTTCACTAGTTTTTATAGTCTCTAATGTAATCAATAATCGTTGTTGCTTTATAGCTATAAATAGCTCAACGTGGTGTGAGCGCAACGACATGAGCCTAAATACCGACAAGTGCTTTCATATACACTTCTCGCGCAAAAAAAGTCAGGATGTCGCATCTTACACTATTCAGGGTAGACTCCTCGAAAGAGTAGAGCAGATTCGTGATTTAGGGGTGTATATGGATAGTAAGTTGCAGTTTAACACACATGTTGGAAATATTATTACCAAAGCGTTCCGATCGTTGGGCTTTGTACTGCGCAATTGCAAAGATTTTAGAAATCCCACGACAAAAATTCTTCTTTTTAACGCACTGGTTCGCTCTGGCCTGGAGTATAGTAGTGTCGTATGGAATCCCCATTACGAAGTCTATAGCAAGCGTCTGGAGAGTGTTCAGAAGCGATTTTTATGGCATCTATCTTACAGTTGTAATATGGCTAAAAAACTTCCTAGTTACAATAAGCGCTTGCAATATTTTAAGATGACATCTCTTGCTGACCGAAGACATCTGCTGGACAACATTTTCCTTTGGAAAGCTGTGAACAGTGTCCTGGATTCGCCCACCCTGATCTCTAAACTTAATATACGAGTACCACCGAGGTTGCCTCGGGCTGGAACTTATTCTCTCTTTTCTGATCGATCAGCCAGGACGAATCTAGGGCACTTTTCACCATTGAACAGGTTAATGAGGCAGTATAACGCTTTAAGTAAGAAAATTAAAATTGATATTTGTTCCGATAGCTTGGGTAGATTTAAGGCACAGATTATAGATATTGATGATTCTAAAGAGGCAGCTGTTGCCTCCCATCAGTAACAGATTTTTCAAACAGATTTTTGTTTGTTTGTTAGGTTAGTTATTGAAATGTTTTCTAAATTTGTTGAATTTTATTTTTATTGTTAAACATTGTAACCTTTTCCTTGGATTTTTAAGCATGCCGTTGTTGCCTATAATTGGGGTGACACTTAGCATAATTAGTTTGTGGACTATTACACTGTAATTGTTTTGGTGTACACCCTGTGGGTAACCTATTTCATAAAATAAAATAAATAAAATAAAATAACGTTTTCGTATAATATAAATAAAATTTTATAAGTAAAATACAGTGTCATTCTTACACAATCAGTGCAACTCTACTAATAGGTTTTTTTACTATTGTGTCCTAAATTACTCAATTCAATCAGTGTTATTTAAGACGATCATATTTTATTTATTTAGATCATATTTTTTTATACCTATCTCTACTACTTATCTCTTGCGGACTACGTAGATATTTAGGATCTATTAGGATTCTAATAGGATTCAATTTGTGCCTCATCCTTCGTGTATAAGCCTGTCGCTGTTCTAGCTTTTAGGTAGTTCTTATACTTAAATCAGTAGCAACGTTTTCATAAGATATGAGTGCGTATTGCAAGGAAGTAGCGAGTTATTTCATTGTTAATAGATGTTGTTCCGATAGAGTACGATTATGATGTAAGTTGATGGTAAAACGATCGCGTTTCTGACATTGACCGAGGGAGCAATCGGAGCATGAACCTACCGATTTCACGGCTTTACGCTGTTCGCTAACAAGATTAGATCTCAATAAGATGGAAGTAAACGCATTTTATACGTAATGGATTATGAGGGCCGAAATATATCTACGATAGAGGAACTTTAATTCCGGGCGTTGCATGCATGAGAGATTAAACTCTTTAAAAGATAAACGGTCATTTAAGCTATGGTTTAAGTTAAGGTAATCCGTATTAATAAAGTCGTTTAGTGTCAAGCAATAGTTAAAATTGAACCATGAATAGGTACTTTTATAGAATTTTATTTTTTAAGTATTTTATTTTCCATTTTTATATAATTTTTTTGTTTGTTTATGTAAATATGTTATTAGTTTGTTGTAAATAAATAAAAATATATTACCATGAATTGCACCACTAAACCATGATGTGGTGCGATAAGTCACGTTTATCAAAACCACTGAATATATCATGATTTATATGGCATTTTATAAGAGCCTTTGTTTTGAAATAACTCTTTCATTTCGGTCAGAAAGAGTGGCATCAAATATAATTAGGCTTTAAACTTTCAGGAGATTCTCTGCAATTCGGTACATGTATCCGCACTGGTATACACTATACAATGGTGACAATAAATTGAGCTAAGATTTAAACCCTTATGGCTTAGACAATAAGAACGAAATCTAAAGTGTTACACTTGACGTGCGATGATATAACCGATCCCGCCTTTGATTATGATTGACAGTTAATAATTTTGTTTTCTTTCTACAACTTTTCTCTACGCATCATTAACTGCATATTGTGCTATAAATTGGCATTATGTCATACTACGTGCAAAGTCGATCTCATTTCATCACGATGCAGCACTGCAGTGGTTTATTGTAATTGAAACAGTTTCCGATCAAAAATAGAAATTGTTATTTCATAAATGACTCGTGGAGTTAAAAAAGTGCTTCCTCACTTTGCACAAATCACGATATTTTTCGCACTAATGCATTCGACGTTATTGTGCAAATTTTTTTGCGCAGAGGTGTTTACGAATTAATTTGCAATGATATATACAGGGTGTAAAGGAAAGGGTATAGAAAACCAAAAGGGGGAATGAACAAGTTATGGTCTACGACTTTACGATTTTTGCGACTTTTTTACTGTTTTGTACCAATCCGCTGACCGATTTGTATGTGACATTGATTTATTTTTATTTGCAAAGTCGTAAGACAAAAGTTTTTCAGTTATCAATACTGAATTTCTTCGGCTTACTAATAGCCTTTCTGCTACAGACTGTATATGATGTTTAAAATCATTGAGTCAGGTATATATGCAAATATAAACCTATGTACCTACTTAGATTATATCTAAAACACATTTTTCTGGTATTTTCATAAACAATGTTACATTTTACCTAATCTTTAGTTATTATCAGACAAAGAGGTTTTAGTAACCGTAAATAATAATTATACTAAAGTTCACACGACATAAAGCTTTAATATCCGAGTTATTGCACTCGCCACGATGGTGTAAGTGACCTTGTGTTGTCATACATTTCGTGTGAAATGGTAACTTTGCATAGAACACAAAATACTTTAATTGTGTAGCAATTCAAGTGTAACAAAGTCATAAGTTTCGAAAATATGTTTCTAAGTCCTTGGAGCTTGCCGCGAGGTGACGCTCTATAAAAGTCGTTATCTCGTCAACATGAAACTGACCGATATTAAACACTTACAAGTCACTGTAAATTAATAACAGAAAAATATGTTCCGCAAAAATGAAATGTTTTTGTAAGGTTTTTGTCTATATTGTAGGTAATTTTATTTCAACTTCAGTAACTAAGTAATCTGTGTCTCTGAAATCAAGCCGGTTTTTAGTACTTATGTCACAAAATAATATATTCTTTGATAATCACTGATCATAATAATGAAAAAAAAACCTTCTTAGTTACGTAGGTCGAGTAGGTAACTATTACGAGTAAAGCTTTGCAATATACTGTTATATTGTCATTTGACAAAAAAAATGCATTCAATGTAGCATCCTCGGCCTTCGTAACGCTACAATCGCTGATGCAATATCCACCTACCTATGTATTAACAATACACGGAAACTGCAGAAAATGAGGAAGGAACCACGTATTTCCGAATGTTCTACACCTACATGTTATCGCATATATTTTTAGATCTCTATATAATCTCGAATTCTGATACTCGTAGTTCGATCGAACTATTTACTTCATTTTTAGCGCAAACGCAATAAGTATCTTATTTGTTTTTGCACACTGAAGCTTGACGTTATCTGCTTACTCTATTTTCATTGTTAAGTATTTATAGAACGATTAAAAATAATAAAAGTTTTTCAGTCACGATTGGAAAGGGTTTATTAGTCATCGATAAACTGTGTATCGATAAACTCTTCACTGAACGATTGCAAGAATATTTAGTATTTTCTGGTTGAAATACGAAAAAAGAATTTTAGTGGTTTAGGTACTTTTTAAGAAACATTTTAGTGCAACAAAAACAAGAGCCTTTAGTAATAAACTTGTTCAGTTATTGATCCACGTACCGCAACAATCTTCGAGGATGCACCTGTTCACAAAACCCTCATTTCCGTGTTCAAAATTACGATCTGATATACCTAATAATTGCAGTACTGCAAGGTTTAGCAATAGGACTAGAAATCCAGTTTCTGCAGCTTTTCCTAGTTAGTTTATCAGTCATCTGCAGTGAGTTAGTGCGTGCTGGTATGCCCCGCCCTCGGGTGTTAACGTAACTCAGATGTTTAAACTCTTGTTAGTGAAATGGGTTGCATTGCAAACAAAATGTAACGAGTTACTTATGGGACATACATACCTAGTAATTAGGTACTTTTAAAAAGCCAAGATTAGGAAAGTCTAGCAATTCGCTTACCTACTATCGTTTACCGTGTTTTTTAGATTGAATTTTAGTTAAGTAAGTACCTACACATAGTAGTTTGATGGGTATAATATTATGCATATTTTGTTGTATGTAATTTATAAACCCTAGGGCTCGAATTCATAAACGTGAGTTAAAGTTATTCCACCGTTTAGGCAGTCTGATCCTCTCTGTCTTACCGTGTTTAACAAAGTGTGAAAGGGACAACAACACGGTTTAAGCGATGTGAGGTTTAACTAGGTTTATGAATAACAGCATAGATGGATAGGACCTTTATTTGGTATTTTACGAAATCTGATTTTGACGAATTCATTTGTTATTAAATTCGAGTAGATTCTATTTTTTTAAACACCAAATAAATGGATAGAACGTTTATTGGATATCTGATATAATTGACGAAATTACTTAGGTATGTTGACGTACTTCGTATACCCAATAAAGCTTTGCATGTTTGCACCATTGTGCCTTACCTAATAAAGTACATTTTCTAGTTATGCTGTCTAAAAGCTTACGCATGCGCGGTTATCAGAATAAATTTGCCATAAAGCCATTAGCAACTTTGTTTTATCATAAAGATATCAGCCGAAGGCTTTGCGGTTTGCTCCCATTTAAAACCAACATATATTCTATTACAAAATGAGAATTTGCACGCGCCTGTGAATTCGATATTGCACCTAACCGCCCAATACTGTCTACACAATTATTATTAACTACACAATAAACCGCAGGTTTTCAATTACTTCGTGGACTCTATTTATGCCCGACTGCCGAAAAGAAAAGGATAATCTTTTTAAGTTATTTGTATGCTAGTATATACTCGTATATCGATTCCTTTGATAGTGGCCTTCTATAGCTTAAACGGGTTTGATGGATTTTGGAGTATTAGATTCCCCTTGATCACGAAATATATGAAATATAAAAATAATATGCGAAAGAATATGTGTTTTGGCTGTTCAAAAGCAAAGTCAAATTTTTTTATTGCAAGTAAGCACGTTGTGTACATTTTTTGCACATCAACATATTTTTTGAATTTACATTTATACCACTTTGCAAGGAAAATGTGTCAACGCTGAGGAGAAAAAGTGGCAAAAAAACTCTCAGCAGCACATCAGATTTATTAGAGCACACAGACGGACAGACAGAAAGACGGGCAATAAAGTGATCCTATCAGGGTTCCTTTTTTCCTCTTGAGCTAAGGAACCCTAAAAATAGCAATTCACATCATGAAACCTTGAGAAACAAAATTTTAGGTACAAGTATTGTTAACCACTCACTAACTTACTGCTAACATGAATCGGCATTTTGCATTATATGATTTTAAGCAATCAACTTTTAAATGATACCTATTCTTAATACAAAAACGAAAACAAGCGCTCCATTTAAGTTCTGCTCGTATGGTCTCATTATTAATATGCCAAAAAAATTGATTGAATGTGTCGTTGGAAAAAAGTTTCAGCAAGCTTTCAAGTTAACAACGGGGACTTTATAAATCAATAATCATTTATTTTTTATTATGCTTGCCACATGGTATATAAGGTGTTACAATTTTGTATACAAATGTACGGTCTAACACAGATAATTGTGTACCTACAGGAAACTCTCCTGTAGGTACACAATTATATGTGTTAGATTGTGGATTAGATTTTCTCAAGACTGATTATTGAAAAGTCTTTACTACATAGTGTGTAGTATAAACTATCTACTGGTAAAATATTTCTACAATCGGTCAAGTGGTTCTCAAGATAATCTCAACCCTATAAGGCCTCCTGTATACTTTTCTGTTTTTGACTGTACATATAAAATGTGGCACGTTTCTACAATGTTGCGATAGGATTTTTCGTGAAGTTGCTGACTTTTCTGTCAGCCGAATTCTGGACTATTGTACTTAGGTACGCTTACTTTTAGAATTACTAGGCTAGCCTCTAACTAAACGAAGGTATTAGCCATAAACGTGAATTAAAATTACGCGGTAGTGTAAGCCACGATTTAAGGATTTTCGCCGTACAAAATCGGTGGTTTATCAACTGTCAAAATAAGCCATCGTTTAGCAATCTTTATGGCTACGAGCATAAAAGATTAATCTGTAATTTCCTATCTGTCCTATCAAGTAAAGCTTCTAAGCTTTTCTGCAAGTATCGCTTGCGTACCTCGCTCAAAACAGGTCGGACACGTTCAATTTCCTAAATCACGGCCCTAACAGCCACTTGTCCGAGCAAATGCAATACAATTGTTGAACAAGTGATCGTTCTGTAAATAACTGGAGCCATTTTATAAACAATCGTTGTGTAATGCAATGATGAATGGGCTCGCCCTTTGTGGAAAGGTGGTCTAAATTCTCGTAGGTACATGTTTATTGGATTACTAAACGAAGTAAGAAAACTGACTTTAGGAGCGAGGCAGTGCCCAGCAGTACATGGACTGAGTCAGGCTGATTAGATGATAATGTAAAAATTAAACGTAACGCAAACTTATTTAGAAAACGATTCTAAGGTCGTATGAAATTGGTACTTGATAACAAAGCATATCCAAGAATATCAAACCAAATGCGTGATCTACCGTGGCCGCCAAATCTAATCCTAAACCTAAAGCAACGGTCACTGTCACTCATCTGCCTACTACATAAGAGTGATCGGATGCTAGACGATTAACGGGCCGCACTCTGGAATCACCACAAATTATCTCTTCCTGTCTTTGTATGAAATGAAATGAAATGAAATGAAATTTATTAATTGTACGTTGGATACTTACATTCTAGATACAAATTCACTAGTCCCCACACTAGGATACCCTGTGTCGTGGGAGACTAGTTTCTTCCCTAGGTACATAGTGAAAAATACGCAAATATATCAAGTACAATCGATTACACAGAAATAATTGTATATAGGTACATATTTAAAAAATATCATAATTTCAAAAATATATAGAACAGACTGCGGTCTATTCAGACATAAACATAGTCCAAAAGTCATTTCATTGCTTTATCCTTGATAAAACCAAAAAATAAATATGAGAATCAACGGATAAAATTAATTTATTTTTGAATTTCAAAATTTGTAATCGGTAAATACTAAAGCGAATTTAATTTAGAGTAAACTGCTCCAATTGCCTTTCATATTAGGGATAATTTGAAATGTCCTAGACAAAGCGAGCGCTGTAATTTGTGGGCGTGGGCCTCATATCGGCTGCCTTTGCATTCTGTTGCAAAAGCAGCATTTTGCAATAGATCGGAATTATCATTCGGGGAACTGGTGCACAACCAGTCGGCTATTGCAAGTCGCACGTTGCCCAAGAGGAAGTCGTGGGCGTGAGGAAGTATGGGTCCATGCTGAAGTAGACAAAAAAATCGGAGACGGCTCGGTGCGGCTCTGCAATGTTTTTATTACCAATGCAGTTCAGATTAATATCGTATATTGCAAGTGTATTGTCGAAAACAGATAGTTTACAGGGGCCTCAATAAAGTTCAGTTTTCTCAAGAAATAGTTCACCGAATATAAAAATTATTTTACTAGTAGATAGTTTAGACACTATGGAATTGTAAAGAATTTTCAAAAATCAGTCGAGTATCTATTTGAGTAAATCTCGAATATTCGAGCCAGCTCATCGATAGAATGAATTTTCATTCACAGTCGTTCATTATAGGCCACGAACTGGTAAACGTAGTGTGAGACGCCCTCTGACCAGATGGAGGGATGACCTACGCAAGGTGGCTATCAGGAATCGAGTTGAGTGGCGCGCCTCAGGAGAGGTCTACGTCCAGCAGTTGACTACGGCCGTTTAATTATGGGCCGAACTCAGTCATCTTAGAAAAAATACCATTCCATAAAATTCCTCCACGTTTGTTATGGTTATACGAAGGTCATATTTGGCTCGTTACAAATAGAAATTTTTGGTCACGCCCGACCGGCGCACGCGGTTATGAGTCCGGGTCATGCTTTGTCGTTATTATTGCTAATGTTTTACATAAAACACGACATTGGCGATCGCTGTATCCTTTCACAAGAGCAAAAGTGAAATTTAGAATCGTTTTATTGACTGTGACGAAAGAAATTACTTACTCGAATTGTACAGAAACGAATTGTCTCTACATTTCTCATTTGGTTTTTATGTTTTGTTAATTCTTTTTTATTGGTATCATAGCGTCGTCGGTGGTTCCATAATCACCAAAAAAATAATTAAACATAACAAAAATAGTTGATTTACTTAACATACTTCATTTATTCAACCTTAGGAGCTCTAGGGAACACTTGGTTATGTCATACATAATATAATAATTTACAATAATATAAGGTAAAGTACATAACACTCTATCTCTTATATGTTAATAAAACTCTACATATGTCTGTTTGTTCACTCGTAACCCAAGAATCGCCGGAAGGCGAGCGATACGGTGGCCAATTATGAGTACCAAGTGTATATTTAATATTGTACAATAAGCTACCTACCTACTAATTCACTAATTTCTCTACCCAATGGTTGTCTGGAGAATATCGCTTTAAGCGTTATGACCGTTAATTGTGACACAAATTGTATATACCTTTTAATTTGTCTAATACTTTCTGCAATAAGGAACATTTATCTTATCCTACAAATGCACAGTGAATCATCGACAAATAAAGTGGCGCGCTTTCCCGCCCACCGCGGCCATATTTGGTTATGGCATGTGAGGATGCGCGCGCGCAGCAACGCATCGCGCCCGCCCTACGCGCGCGGCGGCATTGAATTGACAGGTGGTTTTGGCGCGAAATGAATTACGTTTCATTGACGTGTAATTGATAATTTATTATTACATAGTACCATATTACCATGATTTGTAATAAGCTCGCTAAGTGAGTTGGTACGTAAAACAATTTTCAAGGCTTAGATAATCTAAAAAAAGTGCTCGACTCTTTTACAATCTACTATTAAAATATTTTTTTATAATCGATCAAGAAATTCTTGACAAAATCTCAACCTTATATAAGACTTGTATACTTTTGTCAATTTTTGAGTGTACAATGTACCGTAGGCGACAGACAACCGGATACATATATTCATCACCTACATTGTTCTCCCAGCAGTCCTTGACACAGTATTTAGCGTAACTGATTAGGACTTTAGTACTGGAATAATTTATTGAGACATAAACAAATTATGGGCTGGAATGGGCGGCGCGAGCTTGAATTTATTTGAATTTATTAGTTCCTGGTCACTTTGTTTTGAAATCTAATAAGAAAATGTAGTCTAACGCCTTTCTTAAGGTTGTTGGGGCCACCTGTCAAAACATTTTATATTGCATCACAAGTTGCAACTTGATCTATATTTGTATTTAAAAGTTAGTGAAAATAGTAGTAGTAGTAGAACAAAACATTTAGTTTCTTTAAAAAAACATATCTCAATCCTCTCCTGGAAGATAACTCTAACTTAGAGATGAGCACACTCTATTGTATATAGAGATTTTTTGGTAATATTGCTTTTTGTGGCGTACATTACAGAAAACGAAATGCTTTACAAATAAGAAATTAAATAATTTGTAATTTTTCCCATACTATGTTTGTAACATATTATGTTTTGCATCCATACTTTCCAAATACTTAATAAAAACTTTCCCACAAATTAAATGTTTCGTCGAATTTTCCGGACACTGGATATTTTTTTTTCCATATATTAAATTTTTCGTAGATTTTTTTCTAGACTGGTGTCTAGATTTTAGCAATTACCAATATCGATTAGGTATCAAAATGCGTTACTATAATAACTTATATGTCGCTCTACGTCCCCTATAAACTTGCAAAATAATTAAATACTTATTTTATTTTTAAGTCTAATACGTTATATACCGTATTTGTGTTGAATGGAATGTCTAATTTTATGCAGTTGCAAAATTAACATTAATAATTTGGCATAATTTTCCAAAATAATTGACATCAGAAATGGTGAGAAATGTATTATAGTATTTATTTATATAATAATAATTCTAAATTCTAAATAAACACAGCCAAGAACACTATCGAAAATATTAATCGAGAAAAATAATAAAATTCGCAAAAAAAAAATCAATCGATGTATCGAACACGTGCTTTCCCGAAACTGTTCTCGACTGCGTATATCATATTCATAAATAGTTGAAAACACTTACCACAGACTGCATGATTAGGTATTGTTTATTCTAGATGTAGAGATCTCAAACGAACTAACTTAGGCGCTGCTGGGTTCCAGTACTCGCCTAGAAATTTTCGCCTAAGCGAGTGTCGTGCGATTGCAACCACTTTCGGAGTCGGAATGTGGATACTGCGCACGCGCCGCCTTATATATGGAGCACCCCGCTGTACTGGCTCGTAATTGGAAACAATTAACTGGAAGCAAGTGCAATGCTGTAATTTTTAATTGGGAGATGCACTTGCTTTACTTCCGGCGGAACGTGGATGCGTTAGGGGTAGCTGTGGGGTGGTTCAGACTAGCTTTTGTCTGCGACTCTTAGCATGGCATCTATCGTAATCTTCAATAGATAAACCTTCCTATTTATCAGTAGTGATTGTATCATTATTTTCCATATTCGCAAAAAATGCACATGTTTTGTACCGATCAGCTGGTCGATTTGTATGAAACATTATTTTTTTATTCGATAAATCGTAGCACAAAAGTTGTTCAGTTACTAATACTGTAAGTGTGCCTTTGGCTTACTTTCCTTTCCGATACACCATGTACCTATATATATATATATACCTACAATATACTTCAAATGTTTTTAAGATTTCAGCATTTTGAAAATTAAACCTTTAACGAAGGTTACGTTATATTCCTAAAGGACTCAAACTAATGATTTTCATCAATTACTCTTGGCTGGCAATAATTTGAATAAATCTCAATATTTTTGCTTAACTACGGCACTTCGGTGGTCCAATTATAAGTGAATACCTAAATACTATACAAAATGCACGTTTAGAGTTTGCAGGGGTGTTCAAATATGGTGAGTCGTCGTATTTATCCCTTGCAGATATTTTTGTGATTCTAATAAGAGTCACTTTGAGATAAACTCATTCCTTATTATTGGCATAGTCTGTCGCTGCTATTTGTTGGATAACTTTATTTAATAAGACCTGTACAAGTTCACATACATATTATCGATGCTCCCCGGAGGTCTAAAAGTAAACCCTCATTTGCCTGTAATTACACTCATGAAACCGAAAACTCATTTATTTATATATGGCAGATCTGTGGATCGAAGCTATGGGTATTGATAACGGAAGTCCTGTGTCCCCACATCGCCGCCGAACGCCGAATTTTATCATCAGTTTGTACGGACAACAGCAGATCAATGGTAACACTTGCAGTACGAATTCAACTCTTATGACGCAGATAATAAGAACGGTCCAAAGTCCCAAGTGTTATACTTGATCTGCTGTTAGCATACCAGTCCACAGACTGGACACAGAACAATTTTTATTCTTTCAAAAATCAGAATATATATTTATTGCAAGTACATTTTGTATATTTTAGCACGTCAACATTTTTTTTTAAGTTTACCTACATTTACACCATTTTGCAAGGAAACTAACTTACGAATTTTGGTTACTACAAATACTGAACATCCCTGCAAATAATCAATACGGGTATTTGGTTACATCTTGTATAATACTAGCTCATATATATATCTTAGACCAATAAATAGATGATGTAGTTGTTTTTTTTAAATAATAAAATTAATTAAAAGAAAACGAACGCGTTGATGTCTTTTGTATGAGCGTTTTGTTTTGAGTAATTTGTTAGTCATATCTTCCTTTTTCTGCTGTCTATTAAGAAATAGACAAAACTTATGTTTACATAAAGATATGTAAACATAAGTTTTGCTTATTTCAGGACAAAGATATCTATTGCGGCGCATAATAAGATAATTCATTTCCTCATTTTCCTTTTATAATAGATTAAATAATAATAATGTTATCGAAATAACACCTGTTCCGTACATTGTGAAGATTGAACATGATTTATAGCCTAAGACTTAGGCCCTAAGTCATATCCATCCATATTATTCTCAACCAAATATCACAGACGAAGATCTCCCAGCTCAGTCGGTATTGTGCCTGACAAGGGTCGTTGGTTTGAATTCAAGTCTGAGAGGTACTTACCTAAAAATCACGTTTACCGAGTCTGGGTGTTATTTGTGATCGTATTAGTATATCTCCGGTCACCAGACCCATAGCATAGATAGGAATTTCTAGTTTAGATCATCATGGCTTTTATTCATAAACCTAGTTAAACCTCACTTTCCTTAAATCGTGTCTTTCACGCTTCGGTAAAAAAGGTTAAGATAGAAAGGGGCAGGGGGCCTAAACGGTGGCGTAACTTTCATCATGTTTATGAATACGCGCCCAAAAGTTTATTTTTTTTCAGTTTTATACTTTTGTGACTATTTTCATTCAAAAACTTCGGTATACCGTAATAAAGTAGCTAATTCTGTAGCGGTCGCTAAGTCGAATCCTAAACTAAAGCAAGTGTCACTGTCGCTCACAGCTACATCGCGTTAGAGCAAGCGGGGCGCCTCGCTTTGTGGCGACTAAAATTCGTACACAACCTGGAATACAATGGAATGGCTACAATTGTAATTGTTAGGATTAAAAATGATTAGTAGCCTGATAAGCTAGTGTAAGAATAACCTAAAAGACATTGCCACATTTCAATAGAGCTTTGCCCCACCTTCAAAACTACGTGACCATTTAAGCTGTACCTATCATTTTGTTGGGGACTTATTACACGTTTCATATTGCATAATCATAATCAGTATCATTTTCTACTACTCTCGCAACTCCGATAGAAGAATAACAAAAACAATGAATAAATCGCTTCGATTTCTTACTATTTTCTGAATTCTTAATTAAGCTGTTTTTTTTCGAATCGCAACTTGCACAAAACTTTATTTTAAACCAATAATTTTAATAAAAACGGAGATATTTTTACATTTATTCGTTATCTTGTACAACTTGCGGTTGATGGTGGGGTAGAATCTGGCATTGTCATTTCAAAACTCTGAGCTCTGAACATATTATTAGAATATTAGAAAACTGTGGATATATAACTTATTGTTAATAATTGACTGCGGATCGCATACTTCGATAAAATTCCTGTTTTCGTCAGTGCACTATTTAATTAGCATAATTACTGAACTTGACTGTGTGAAATCGCTATTTGGATTATTAGTTTAATTATTATTACTTGCAATTATTAATTAATCGTGTCGTAAGAACATGCCTATACGGCCAGGGTGTCGATAGTGTAACTTTCTTCTGTACACGGGGTTCCGGGTTCGATTGCCGATTGGGAAAGTGATTTTATATGCTTAAAGGTCTAACAAAGAGAAAAGTGTACATGACAGTTTTTAAGGTTGTGATTTTCTCAAAAACTACTTGACCTATTGCAAAAATTATTTTACTTTTAGATAAACGCTAAGACTATGTAACTGTAAAAGAGTTTTTGAGAAAATCTTAACCTTAATTTATTATGGCTCCCTGTATACTTTTCTTGCTGCCAACCTGTAGCCTAAACGACTTGATGGATTTTAGTGTATGAGGTATCGTTACGACGAATTGATTTAGGGGAGTGTCGTATGGTATAAAAAAACAATCAAAAGGGGATAGTTTTTTTGCAGTCCGGTTTTTTTGTTTAAAATAAATAACCAATTACCACACCGACCTGGAATTGAACCCGAAACCCTTTGCACATAAGACACATAAGCCACTCCCATGAGGCTAGTAAATATGGCGTTACCCTAAATTTCTGGAAAGCCAATTAAAGATATTAAATTCAGCATCTGTAACAGAACAACTTATGTTCTACGACAATAATTTACGACTAAAACATTTTCTATATATTCTGTGATCGGTTCGGTTTACGCCAATCATCTTTATCGATTTCCATAAAACTTAAATTTATATTTCCATGTGAGATTTTTTTGCGAATTCTAATACTCTAACCTCAGTTTGGTTCCATACTTTTGATCAAATAAGAAACAGGATTTATCCTTTACGAGTTGGTCAGAAATTTCATTAGGATTTTATACAACTCTAATAAGGATCTACATATGCCGTGATACCTAAATGTTACTAAATATCTCAAAATTTATTTCAATCGACCATTATCCTATAAAAGGCACATCCTTTAACTATTACAGCTATTGCCTACTTGTTGTGTTGTTTCATTGTCCACCCTGTATACCGGGAGGTCGTGTTTAGTAAACATTTCTTAGCTTAAACTATTAAAGGGTTATTGTTATTACGCAGGCACCTACACAGTCAATTTATTGCTATCATTTAGGCAGTTATCTTAATTTATTGCTGCAAATGCCAGAAGCTGAGCATTTGATCGGAAATCGTGAATTGCGTGGCCATAGCGATTAAATCTGTTTTTTATTAAGCTATCTGTCCACAATAACATTAACCAATTACTTAAGTGATTTGACATACTAATGTATCTGATTAAAGTGTAAATAACAAGAGATTGGTATATATTATGTAGGTATAATGTACCTATAAATATTATAATTCACTTTATATGTGTAAGTAAACTAAACATGATTGATTTTGTCTATGCAATTACTCTATGATTCTGTGTACATTTGCTCTACCTGCTTCAGATCACATCTTTCTCACACACAGTGGTATACTGGTAGATAACTTTTACATAGAGTTAAGCACGCCTTACGTATATCAAATTTAATTAATTTCATGTACGGACACCAGCAGATCAATGGTAACACTTGTAGTGCGATTTCAGCTCTTACGACGCAGATAATAAGAACGGTCCAAAGTCCAAAGTGTTACACTTGATCTGCTGATACCTGTACCTAACGCGTATTTAGTTTTGTACATTAAATAATCGTTTATTCCCAGTTGTAGAGATTTAAACCGACTTCAAAACCAATGTTAAACGATACGTATTCACATCGTTTATTGGAGGCAAACCAAAGAGAAATGAATGTGGAGGAAACGAGAGTACTTAGTGGATGGCCACAGGATCGGAAGTCCATCGTCTCTACCTATCCCTATGGGAAACAGGTGTGAGTTTATGTATGTATGATTGAATAAGTATATTATTAAAGTTATGATTAATGAAATCATTTTTGTTGTATTATTTATTCGTATTTTATAGCTCAGTTTTTGAATAAAACTAACTATAGTTTTACTATACAATAATAATTGAAATCTAGAATACATTCCTAGAAAAAATATTATTATGATTTATGTTTTTAAATGTAGTCTAATTACAACCTACAACCACAAATTACATATTAGCTCAGGAAGCGACCGTAATCTTCCAGATAATGACCTTTCTCGTACAAAGGAACTAGTGATGGGCTATACCAGGCGATTGTATATGCCAAGACCGGTTTTATAAAAACCAACTGCAAATATTATGTTTTTTTCAGTAGAAACAAATAACTGTTTAATTATGGAATTATATAAAGTATTATAAAACAAGTAACTTCTTCGGTTTTGTATCGATAAATGGCATTTTATTATACATTGATTTTATTTAATTTGTATTTATTTACGATTCTATGGACACAAATAGATTTTGAACGTACCTATGTCCTTTTTTGCAAAGAAACAGCCGATGGTAATATATATCTCTTACTACATAGAGCGAATGTCGATGGAATAGTCGGCAGAGGTAGACCAAAGATGCTAAATATGTCGATTAAAATGGAAATCGAAAAAAATGGGTGATTTTTTTAAATGCGTCTACTACAAACCTAATCGGGTGCATGAACAAATTGATGAACATGGAAGAAGAGAGAGAGTGGTGTGCCAGAAGCGCTTCAGATGGACGACCATCGTCTCGGATGTGAGTTGGGACCACAGAATAATTAATAGAGTATAGAAATGTCATATGGGCTTTTGAATTTTATGAGATTCAAGTATGAGGAGCGTACATGTATGTATGTTACAGCGCACACATGACAATACTAACCTCTGTTATAGCTCTCTTATGTTTTCTTCCTTTAACCTCTATTAAAACTATCATTGGGACATACCAAATTCATATAATATACCATTTTTTTCTAGTGCGGAGTTCATTAGCAAAAGTAAATTCAATAAAATAAAACTAACTTAATGTAAATGTAAAATTTCTGGTAAATAAAATATTTTGTACTTATTTGTACTTTGTATCCACATCTTCTTATAACTAAGATGTACCAACAAACAGTACCGAGATCTTTATCTTACCTTTGCCCTTCACTAGAACAGAATTAACGAAATTCCGGTAGATAAGCGAAGGTCAACCTCTCGCGCTCAAATAATTGCATTTCCCATTTTTGACGAACGCCTCCGGGCATCTTTTAGAATGAAACACGTCGGGCTTGTTATCCATGATTTATAGAGTGCATAGTACAGTCGATAGCACATCAACATTACACGGGTACTGTATATGACATAAATACGGCCTCGAACTTGCTGGTAATGTGGTTAGTATACACGAAGCAGAGATACGTATATATCTAATTTAAATCGTAAAAGATTCTAATATCTCTAGCTAGCCCAAGTACCTACTGTAAGTTATACTGTAAGGCTCGAAACACAGGACAAGTAATAGCTTGATCACCAGTCTTCCACCAAACTGTATCTAATAACATGTAAAATGAACTGAATGTGGAAGGAAAATAAGTAACATTTGAATTTGAATATATCAAACCAATCTCGATCGTAATAGTTTTGTTTAGATGGGCTGTCGATTGTACCAAAACAAAGAGCCGTAGTTCAGTTGAGAAAGAGTCCGCCCTACGTGTGCAAGGTCATCGATTCAATCCCAACCATGTATTGTACATTCGACCAAAAAAATGGCTAGTCAACTTTTTGCGTAGCGCCCTGGGTCAGGGTCCGTTTTCAGTGGCACGCGAGTGTACGGTTTGGTATGTCGGGGAGGTACTTTCTTTGATGATTGTACTTGACAGCACATCAAATGACATATTGGTACAGGTTCCGGCAGCAAAGTTGATCCAAAATGGCGGCAGTTCGTGAAAGTAGACTCGATAGAAGATTAAATTTCAACTCTTAAGGCACAGATAAAAAAAAATCCAAAGTGACTTGATGTGCTTTTGACTGTAAAATAGTAGATTTTGTTTACAGTTTTGCCGCTATTTTGTATCATCTTTGCTGCCAAGATCTGTACTATTCTTACGTTACCACACGTACGTTCTTACGTTAAAACAATACGAAATCTGATTGGTCTAAAATGCTGATATGAAAAATATTCGTCGAGAATCGTATAAGTCTTTATACAGGGTGGCCTTGAATTCTTTCGACAAAATTTAATGGATGGTTATGCTTGTGTTGTGACATACATTAATTCTGCACAGAGTTTAATTAAATTAAACATTTTGGGAAAAATATAAAAAAATATTACAATAAATTCAACTATATAAAAAATTGTTAATTTGATGTGCATCTTTACTGTTCTTTTGGAGTTTTAACATTTTAAGGTATTTAATTTTTTTGGCAACGATTTCTTTCACTGGAATTTGCCTTACTGGTCATTTCTAAGGTAATTGTGTGACTTATGACGTACTTAGTTCAATATTTTTTGCAGTTTTGATTTACTGAAAAACCTTACCAATTTAATATTTATCATGAGTACAACCCCCAGTTTCAATTTGCCGAATGAATTCAAGGACACCCTGTATAGATGGTTTAGTTATCCTATTACCTATAGGTTCCGTACCAAAAAAATAGGAAGGAAGAGTATTGTACCACAATAAACCAACGTAATTTTGGTCGAAACTTAGCAACATTCAGTCTACAAGAATTAAAAATGCAATAAAAATGTTTTTTTAATAAAGTTAATAGTATGGAACAGACACTAATACGCTTTTTTTGAAACATTTGTTTCATTATATCTACGTAGATAATAATCTTTATGTAAACTTAATTTTATTTAGTGTTTAACATAATAACAAATGGAACTAATAATTTTATTACTTGATACAACATTTTTAGCAATTAGACGTTATGAACCCATTTGTTAATGAAATATAAAACATGTCATGTAATTCCTCCCTTCACCACTATTTACCACACCAATTAGTATGTGTCACATTAATTATACATATGTATTTGTATGTAATTATAAAGTGGACTAGAGCAAGGATAGGATCTAGAATTTAACCCGACGGCCCCGTCTGGTTTCCGCTTAGATTCGACTCAATGGTGGGCGTGGGTCGATCAATAATACTTGTATTGTGAGGTGCAAAAAATATACTTAAACATATTTTTACTAGACTATTTGCCCATTGCAGTTCCGCGTTCCACGCGTGAAGGTGGATTCGCAGTAAAATAAAAATTTAGGCATGAATATAGGTACAGGTTGTTCGGCAAATGGACCGATACAATTTTTGGGGAAATTATTTGCAAGGTTAATTAACTCATGTGAACACTCACTCATGTCCTAATTGTCAGGTTTTTTAAAGTTATTTTTTGGAATTATTCCTTAGCAAGTCTTGCGTCTTGTGATATTAGTTTAATATCCTTAACTTTAACCACATAATGAGTTACTTGAACAACATCTGGCATGTCGTTGGAAAGGGCATAAACTAGACAACTTTTTAAAAAGAAAACGTCTCAATTGATGTCAGTCTTTATCGGTCCATGAGCCGATCACCCTGTATAATGTCAGTCAGTCAAGACGATTGTAACGATGCCATAATATGCCTCATACATCAAAATCCATCACGCCGTTTAGGCTACAGGAGGCCACAAAGGAACCGTTATATACATACACTCTATAAACTTTACTATCTTCCTTATATCGACCCAACAAGTATTCGAGTATACTAATGTCGACTGAATGAATACTTGACTGTATATGGACCTTTCATCGATAGATGGAATTTCGAACAATCTAAATTTTTTAAACACTTTTTTGTATACATCATTTGACCTCCATCTCACCCTACAAGAAGTAAATAATACTACAATCTCACTTTCCGTTTTAAACAGGCCATGTATGACATATAGTAGTTGCAATGTAATTATCACGCAATCAATAATCATGTGTGATTGTACAAAGCCGTGGCTAGTGGAGACAAAATGCTGGGATCCGTTTCCAATCCAAACTGATCCCGGGATCGGTGGAGACAACCCCATTATAATTAATAGTTACCGTGGTTAATGATCACGTTAAATTAAATAGCAAACTATCCGTAAACGTAAAATAAAAGGTTGACGTTCAAATATATACACAATGGCTCATAGCAAACAAAAATGCTAAACGGTGGTTTAATTTGACAGTGGCTACATCACCGATTTGGTATGGATCCAGCGAAAATCCTTAAATAAACTCCTATAATATAAGTCGCGTTTATCGCTATCTCTGTCTGTATTAAGTACCAATAAACGGTTTGAATCTGAGTCTGTTTCAAAAGTGTTAAATTAAAAGCCAATGGGCACATTCGTATGGAGGGTGGTGCCTTTTTTTTTTCGCGCGGCCAGAATCAGTTTCATATCTACTGTGTAGGAGACCATACAAAAAGAGAAAAAAAGTTGTTCCTGGGGTTCTAACCGCAGTCCGGGCCGAGATAATAGAGTTTAACTTTTACCAAAAGAGAGGAGAATGTCGCAACTGCCATCTACAATATACTCCCCCTTTGCGTCAATTTATTGGTTTCCGGTCTTCAAAAGCGGAAATCCGGTGCACCATGTGCAATATACCTGCCCCCCCGTCCAAACCAAAAAGAAATTGTGTTTCCTATTATTCCTTAAGATGTCGCATCCGCCATGTTCAATACACTCCCCCTAGACTTTTTTTTTGCGGTCAACCAAAGCGGAAATCCGGTTCAACATGTACATTGAACAATATCCTCCCCCTCACCTAAAAATAAATTGAAATGTATTTTATTTCATAAGGCGTCGCATCTGCCATCTATAATACACTTCCCCTTTGATGTTAATTTATTTTTTCCGGACCACTAAAACGGAAATTCAATGCACCATGTACAATATACCTCCGCCCCCCGTAAAAAACATATTTATTTCATTTCCCATAATAATTATCCTCCTTGGTGTAACTTGTGTCCGGTGTAGTTGGATTCTCCCCATGTAAACTTGACGAACTGAACTACATTAAATGGTTCCTCAGCATCCTCTGGCTAGGTGATCGATGTACGGTCGACAGCACATAAATCGTATCACATTGGCACGCTACGCAGGGGTTATACGACGTAGTTTGCAAAGTTTGGTTTTTTGTAAGTTGACGTGCCGTCGACTGTACACAAAAGTTAAAACCTTTTCAAAAAAATACACAGAAGTATAACATACGCCGTAACAAGCCCAGTGGCTTGTTAAAAGAAACCATTGCCAAATATATCGTATAACTCCTGCGTATGGTGCCAGTGTGATACGCTTGATGTGCTATCGACCGTACATCGATTGTTGCGGCGTATGTTACACTTCTGTGTGTTTGTATGTGTTAGAGGATATTTTTGCACACATAAACACTCCTACATATTAAAACACTCTTAAACTCACACCAAACCAGATCCAAATACAAAAAGATACTATTCCTAATATCGTCCATCTGGTTCGAGTCACGGTTTTCAACAGAGCATTAGCTCAACATTAGTTGAAAAAGAATGGCAAGGTCTCTGGTTCGAATCCCAGTCGCGATGTAATATTTAAAAATATACCGTAAATCACAAATTACACTCGGATGAGCAAAACACGGGTTGTAAATAACACAAAAATACTGGTACATAAAAACTCTCTTACACATAAAAATTCCCCTAGATATCGTACTAATTAGTTTTGCGCGTCTGAGTATGGTAGTGTATTTTGAAACTGAATGTAAGTACCATAGAGAGTGAGTATTTGGGAGCATTTTTTTATGTTAGGAGACGAAAAAATCACAGTTTTTGTTTGTCTATGTATTTTTTGCGTAAAGGTATGTTTGTATTTGAGGAGTGCGTTGTTGATTCTAGGTGTTTTGTGGGGCGTATTTGTGTGTATTTGCATATTGTATTTTGTACGCTAAAGAGTATTTTTGTTTGGATGTGTGCTTATGCATAAAGATGACTGTATTTTGTGTGTTACAAATGCAGTTGCCTGTGTTTTGTGTTGTTCGTAAAAGTATGTTTGTGTGTAGATGGGTGCGTTTTTGTTTCTAGTTGTGTTTTGAGTGTTTGCTTCTTTCTGCGTTAAACAGGGTTTTTGTATCGTAGGGTATGTATATATCACGGTGTAATTTGTGTGCGAGACTGTAATTATGTTTATCTGGTTGTTTTTCTATTAATGTGGCGTAATCAAAAGTGTTTCAGTGTCTAGGTATATTTTATTATGTTTAGGGGTGTGCTTGGGAGTTAATAGTTTATTTTTGTGTATGCCGGACTCTGGATATAGTTATATGAGTCAGCGTGTGTTTATATCCAACGTGTTTAACGCTTCTGTATACTTTTCTTTAAATGTTATGGGTTCGTGATAGTAGCATAATAATTATGTATCCTAGCTAGGCGATGCTGATAAACGACTGATATCGTCTGGATCCTTTATTGGATGTTTTAGGGGAACCGGAAAAAGTTTTACAGTTTTGGGGGTGGGGGTTCCTTACCTCAATAGGGGAAAAAGGAACCTTTATTTAAAATATTTTCAGTCTCCGTGATATTAGAGTTTAAATAAAATGACAAACTAAAGTATCATGAGAGAGAAAGTATTTATTTATAACAGCCGAGTCGTGGCCTTTCGACGACAGTAGGATCTTTAAAACCATGGGAATTTGCGAGATATTCGATTTTAATTTTTCCTTTACGTAAACTCAAATATCTCGGCCCCGGTTGAGTGGGGAAACATAGACGCAACATTTTTACGTTCATCGTGAAGTCCGGGATTCTTACTTTCAGTCAGAGTATAAATATTTAAGTTTAAGTAAAGTCATAAAACTTGAGAGGGGGTGTGGTGTAGAGGATACACCGGATGAGAGAGGATTCTTACCTTCCGGGATTTTTACCTTCAGTCAGGGCAGAGATATTTAACTTTAAGTAAATGACAAACGTGAGAGGGGGGGGAGGATGTGCTCATTTTAGATGATGCACCGGCCATCTAAAAAGAACCGGAGTTCTAGTGGCCCAGTCGGGATGAATTATAATAAAAGTTATAGTAGATGGCCGGTGCACCATCTAAAATGAGCATATCCTACCCCTCTCTCACATTTGTCATTTACTTAAAGTTAAATATCTCTGCTCTGACTGAAGGTAAAAATCCCGGAACAACATTTTCTTGTAGACGACCTCATAGTGAATGTAAAAATGTTGATTCGACGTCTCTACCCTCCACCGGGGCCGAGATATTTGAGTTCAACGGAAGTAAAAAGTTAAAGTCGAATATCTCGGCCCGGACTGAGGTTACAGATGAGCTGCCATAATATGTTTTATTTACTTTGCCAATATGTACCTAAATAACCATATTTGGTTTCTGGCTGCGAAAATTTCAAAAGGCTCCAAAAACGCCCATTGGCTTTTGCATTTCCCAATTTTACATGATTTCAAGGTAACACATGAAACCACCAATGTCTGCGCCGTAGACTATGAAATAAGTGAATTATTAAACACACAGTTAGCTACTGTACGCTGCCATGTCACGCCACTTGGGTTTATGTCTTATTCTATAATGGAGCTGTTCAACCGAATTTAGAGTTCGAATTGCGTTAAGTAATCCATAAGTGTAGTTGATTTTGATCTTGACAAATTGCTGCAAAACGTTTCTGTGTGTAACTAATCAAACAATAATGCGTTTTATTGTTTATTGTTTTAGGTAATTTCTGATGTAGCTCGCGGTGACTGTAATTTTGTAACCATTTTGCAATATGTACAGTCAACAGCACATTTGTACCGTTCTTAAAACCGGGCCATAGCCGAACAAAATTTGGGAAACGCTGGTCTAAGCCTTTAGTTACGTTAAGAGTTACGTTAATAAAACGTACTTCAAGCCATTGTTTGTGCTGTCGAATGTACATGTTATGGTTGTATACAATTAAAAAAATACTAATTAAGTCAGTAATATAAGTTATGGAGTAAGTACCTACCATCTAAAAAAAATACACAATATAACCTCATACTAAGTACTCATTTACCAAAATACATCAAGCCGTGGCTACAGAAAGCCACAAAGGAACTACGTACATACATACACACACATAACCCTTACGGCAGTTGGGTAAATAACATAACGTACAAAATTAAAATATAACATAACCAATATGAATCTGAACTGAAAAGAAAATAATTTAAGTACAGTCGACGACAGAGATAAGTATACAGGGGGTCTCAATAAGGATGAGATTTTCTCAAAAACTACTGGACCGAATTTAATAATTATTTTACACTACACACTTTTAACTTTTATCTATCTAACAGTGAAATAAATTTTGCAATAGGTCAAGTAGTTTTTGAGAAAATCTCAACCTTAAAAACTCTCCTGTACACCTTTCTCTGTGTTCCACCGTACAATGGCTATAAAACATTTGTAACGTACGAAGCTGAATAATGACTGTGTAACAAATAGACCGAATAATTAAAGAGCACCGCATATGCCTTGGCACGAACACATGCTATACTTGCAGTCTCTAAGAACCATACCGTTGACTCAATAGTGGTTATAATGCAGTGATGTAAGTCTTAGTTAAGTTTGTTGTGGCTAGTGATGATGACGGACACAATGTCACGTTGCCAAAGTGCAACAATAATGCACGAAGAGTGTGCAATTGTTGCTGAATGCATGTGGTTCGATGCCTTTACTGAAGATCCCATCAAGACATTGTATTTCGTTCATTTTATACTCATCAACGATTATTTACGACATTAACGCTCAAGTCCTATCAAAGTCTGCGCCAACGAATTTTTTGTTCTATTTTTCGACAAAAATCAGACATTGACAGAACTTGAGCGCTAATGAGACGGACGGACGGAAAGACGGACAGACAGACAACAAAGTATAAGGGTTCATTTTGAGTCACGGAACCCATTGATCTGTTGTTTATAGGAGATCAATGACGGAACCCTAAAAACGCCATAACATTTGTGTGTGACTGTTAAACATCACAGGGTACCTATCCTAGTGTAAAAGTCAGGGTTCATATTTAATTTAAGTACCTAATCTTTGAAGCTTTGCGAAATATACAAATTTTCGTTTGATTCGGTTTAGATATTAAAATCGAGTTATTTTCAAATGATCCTTAGCGGCAGGTTATTTACAGTTAAATAGATCTTTGAATAGGTACAATTAAATTGCTACCACACCGCCAGTGACAAATCAGCGCAACACTCTCCATCACGAAGTGTTAATAAACCACAATTACGGCCCAACTGATTGATGTTGGCGCTAATTTACTTAAACGTTTCCATATTTATATTTATCAATCGCATTCCCAGTCAATAAGTAGTTTACAAGTATTGAACAAGTAGAAATTATTAAAAAAAAACCAATACCCTACTGACATTTAGCTGGTATGAAAAATTATTATATATAAACGGATATCACTCACTTATATTGTTAAAGTCGGCAATTAGACCGACAGTTTCGACCGATTTTGACGGTCTTTTTCAAGGTGAGCGCGCCACGCCCGCGTCGCCGTTGACGTTTCTTCTACGTTCGTTTTACGTTGAGGTATGAAAAATAATTGTTTATTCATTGTTTTGATTAAAATTTTCTAGCGTACTATGCCACTCCTACAATGAAGACGAATCTAACGACGCGATGCCGCATATGTTAAATCAATCCGTTTAGGGTGTGCCAAAGAATTAGACATATATACTCACATTACATACATACTCGAAAAACACCCTCCTTCTTGCGCAGTTGGGTAAGGGCCTTCAAAGAGCCAACTAGCGCCGCCAATCTTAAAATAAAAATATCTTCCAATATAATCAATTTTATTAAAAAGCTATTTACGAAACGTTTATTACGATAAATACTATTTTTTAAATGCTTATTTATAACGTGATTCAATGTTGGTAAGTAAGTTGTAGTTCGCATAATTGCCTAAAACGGCCGTTTTTGGCACATTTGTGAACTACAACTTAGCTTGTCGCAATTATGCCGTGTATTGTATATTGAAAAATAGTATTTATCGTAATAAACATTTTGTACATAGCTTTTTTTTAATAAAATTGATTATATTGGAAGATATAATTTTTTTAAGATTGGCGGCGCTAGTTGGCTTAAGGAAGGCCCTTAAGTATATGTAACAAACAAAAAATGTTAAGCTATTGGTCCGTACTGAAGATATTACTTTAATTAAGTACCGATTTACTTAGAGGCAGTTTAGATTACCAGTATTACCACCTATGAGATCTGTGAACTAACGACCTAACTTGAGAACAACTGTAATATTAGCTGACCGCAAGTTAGGAGGTAAGTAGGCCATCCATGTACTTACTAAGGTGGCTCTACATAATTTGATTTATTAGGTTACATACATCACAGCATGGTAAGTTGACATTTAAGTTAATTTACTTAACCCTAGACACCTAACGTTCGTGTATACCCTAGTAAACCTAACCATTCGTCGATTCGACGAATTGTTTTTTCGTGAGTATTTTTTCTATTAAAACATATATTTTTTTGTTTTTTTATTTTCAAAAAATATGAAGCAATGGTTATATTGATAAATAAAACTATTTATTTCAATATAATTAGAAAATATATTTGTTTGTAACAATATTTTGGAAGACACAAGACTAGAAGTGACATCATACTTAGAAAAATAATAATAAAAATAAGAAACTAAAACAGCCTCTTTTCTTTGGCAAACTAAAACAAAGAGATCATGAACACCTATGTAAAAACATATAAATTAGTTTTTTGAAGCGCAACTGGTGCAAAAATCAACTTTATGTTCACCACAAATTTCAGTGCTGCACTTTGAGCAATAAGTCTTCGCCATACGCCTTTTTTATAGGAACATAAACCACATTTTTGTCTTTTTCGCATGTCACAGGCAGTCTCTGTCAATCCAGGGTCATTTCTGTAGGTTGACTGACCACTATGACCTTGAACTTCAGTGCTTCATTTTGAACATCACTTTCTACATCATCAACCTCAACATTGTCTTCTTGCTCGCTGACAGATGACTCTTCCGATGAATTTGTATCCTCTTCCAACATAAACGCATAATATATGCATCAGACAGTGATTTTTGTGAAGCCTTAGCGAAAAAACTGCAAAAGAAATAGCCACAACAATATACCAAAAAGTCACACAAACCCTAACCATTCGTCAAAACGACGATTATGCGCGTAATATATCGAAAGATTATGCACCTACCTGCCGGCCACGGCCAGTCCCGGTAAGAGTTTGACGAGCATTGAGTTGACAAAGAACGACACGATCATCAGCACACGCGTTAAAAAAATACAGCCTATTATGTCTTGCGTATTCGTCGAATCGACGAAGGTTAGGTGTCTAGGGTTAAATTAACCATAACTATACTTATGGTTCTTACGTTTCGCCAGATTAGTGACATGCAAAAACTAATGGAAGTACTTAAGTCTGAGACTTGAGTACGGCTTAGAGATCTTATATTGATTTTCATTTTATATTATAATTATATTCGATCCATTTTGTACGTAATGTGTTATAAAATCGTTACCCCAATATCATAGGCATTTGTAATTTTGTATAGTCGACAGCACATCAATGGTAACAATTGAAATACGATTTCGAGTCTAATGGCGCTATATATTATTATCTCTATTATAGAAAATTACAATGGTAAACGTCCCAAAGTACACTTAGCTACGTACGGACAACAGCATATCAATGGTAACACTTGCAGTACGAATTCAACTCTAATAAGAACGGTCCAAAGTCCAAAGTGTTACACTTGATCTGCTGTTAGCTGTACCTGCTAAGGAAGAACTTTCGGAATTTCGGAAAAAATACTTACCTTGAGTCAATTTATAAAAAGAAAAATCTTTTAATAAATTGATCAAGGTAAGTTAAAGTTTTAAATGCTCAAATAACAGTAATAGGATGTGGCATTTGTCATGCATGAGTGCTGATAAATATATATCCTTATATCCTATTAGAATCGTAAAAAATATTAATAATCTTGGTAGCCCGGAAGGGATAAATACTGTGCGTGACATGAGTCCATATAAAAGACATCAACGAGCGCGTTTTCGGTGTTTACCATGATTTCTATTATTTTGTTTTTTAATCAACTAACAATAAGTCTACTATTATTGCTTTTTATTTTATTACAATCAAAATCAGTAAATACAGTCAACAGTACATCAGTTTTTTTAGATACAAGAAAATATTTACAAATAAATGTAAAGTACACAATAGCTGATGCAGATTTTACCAGCAATATTTACGACTATAAAGAATAACTAGCGGCACACCTGCTAATTTCAATACCATATTCGAATAGTTATTAAAAAATGTACAAATGACAAGCTACATATCATTGAGTTGGCAACAACTAGTAACGGATGTTAATCAATCATTCTAATTGAGCCACAAAGGTCCAGCACAGATACAGTAATTACTCACACTAAATGAGTATAATCTATTAGTTTATCGTCGAGCCATCGACCAGGAGCTGTCTGTGGCTTGACACCATGTCTGAGGTCACAGCACAAGGAATTTTCGCAGCGGAATTGGGTAGAAATTATTTCAACCTATAAAGCCAAGTCTGCCCTGTCTACGAAACACCGTAACATCCGATTTAGGGGCGTGGCGTAACAATTTACTTAAATCGGTTACCAAAACATGTTACGGTGTTTCGTCACACGGTAACACGTCGCAGTAGACTTGGCTTCAGTTGTCCCACAGATGATGAAGTAGAGAGTCCGACTGCAGGCACACACGTGGCGCGCGTTGGTCAGGACCGGCTTGCGTCTTCTCGTTTCGGATACCAAGACACGTGCGATTCGCTGAATCAGGGGAGCAAGTAAGTTATCTCAGTGGTGGGCAAAGGTCTCTTGCACCAAAAGACAACCTTAAAATTATCGACTTTGCTGCTCAACCCATGAAAATGACATATCAATTTCTTATTTAACACGGACCTTGCTCAAAGTGAACCTTAGTAATCATTTTACTGAAAAGGTATGGAGTATGACCACGACTTATGATTTAGAGTACCTGCCAATCAGGCTACGATATTTTTTGACACCGCTCTAGGTTGAAAATAAACAAAAAAAATAGCGAACTTAGCTAGTTAATCTACCTAATTGAAATGAGGGTGGGGTCACAATTACTGATAACAATCTTAGGTTTGGATCTAAGTGCAGTAAATAATCCTATTAAGTACTACGATTTCGGAATGTAGTTAAATAATGCCAAATAGAGCCCTTAGGTAGGACCTGTCTGATATTGAGTTGTTGTCACGTCATTATGTTAATTAGGCTCTACTTACCGTAAAAGACAATCGCTGGAATTGATTTTGGCGTATTATATCCACTACCATTTCGGCCCTATTTGTTAATTTAAGTGTAAGTAAATTAATTAGTGCGGACATTGTAACAATAATAAACAGAGAATTTGTTTTGTGCATCATGCCATGCTCGGCGAACAAATTTAAATGATGAAAATATAATTTAACAGTTCTTATGGCCATTTACTTTCGTGTTGACCACTAATTTATTTCTATTTTGTAAAAATCAATAAAAATATTTTTATTTTCAATGTTATTCTACCAGGTTCCATTGAGCTATTATTGTGCTTGGTACCATATTATGTTTCGCCGCTAACCACAAATGACACAAGAAGAATTTATTACTTAGATGTGGAATTTGTTTGGAAAAGGTCCTTTGATATGAGTTCGTCTTTTCTATTTATTTTGAATTTCTTTCGCTAATATAACGTTACAATCCGGTTTCCCTGACATCCGACATTATTTTAAACAATATAACAAAAATAACATTGACGAGAATTAATTCGAGACGCTATTGCTTTATAACATTTCAAACAACTGAGAAATTAAGTACCTACATAATGGACGCATAAACGATCATACAATACAAACTTTATTACCTACCTATTTACGCTTTTATTCGTCCATAATTGCATATTTAGAACATGTTTTTATCTTTATATCTACTTAGTAATGCATACACTTTACACACCTTAAATTCGTTCCGAATATGCCTCAGGGCATTAAACAATTAAGTTAGATTTAAGATTCTGGTACAATCAATTATATTTAAATGTCGACGTGTTTTTTGTATTACTTACTTATCCGTACTACACTAATGTTTTCAAGACTGAAGGAAGACGATATTTTCAAAGTCGTTCCGAATTAATGTCTGTAGTTTTTATTCAAATGTTTTTAATATAGATGTAGGGAGCAGACGAGCGGCTATGGTAAGCGGCCATCGTTGCAAAAGGCACCGTTTATTTCGACTAGTTATGGACTGACATCGCTATGGAACTATTTCCATAAAAACGGTTAGGTGGTCGAAAATTCGTCAAGTGTAACAATTGAACTTTACACCGTATAGGTACTTATTTACCTACTTTAGAATATATCAGTCCCCTGTACTATTCCATCCATACTTTTAATGTGTTATATCTTACGTCATGTTATTCAAATTCCCTCAATATAGGTCACCGAGTATTATAATTAAACAATTATTTAATCAAGGGCACCGTCAGATTTTTAAGTTTTAGAAACAATTTAAAACATAATCAAATTGGGGTTTATGCAAATAAATATAATTTACTCTCACCCAGGAAGGTTTGCAGGTAGAGTCAGGGGTACTACAAGTAATAATTGTACCCCATAGACTAGTAGGATTTATTATTTATTTTGCGGGTGCAAAAAGATAAGACGTGGGTGCAAATAATATCTCAATATTTAATAATTATCTATAAAATATGGAGGTGTTATTGGCAATCGTATCTAGGTATGAACAAAGTGGAATAAACCATTTACTATGGGTAATATGCGGCTAATTTTACCAGACTGCCGAAAGAATAAGGGTAATGTTTTTCCTGTAGCCCTTTGATTGATGGATTTTGATGTATGAGGCAGCAGCAGATCAATAGAATAGTCCTCCAAAGAGTTACAGTTCATCTAGGTACTGTTAGCTGTACCTACATGAGATTCATCTTGAACACGGGGCTGACGTTATGATACTTTTTTATTATAAATGTTACTGAATAGAATGAATAATTAAGATTTCAAATTAACACGATCAAAATTCATCTCAATGGTAATGGGACCATATGTAATTGTCGACGTACAAGTATAACGTGCTGTTACGTGCTATACCTATTAGATGCTGTCGTGTCGACCGTACTTAAGATTGTGTTGCCCAGTTAGCGGAAAACTAAGTCTAAATATCATTTTAACTTAACAATAGTTCGTTCAGCGGATAATTAAGAGTATCTCGTGCGTTCTAACTAACCTCGAGATGGTAATCGGGCCCGCAAAATGTTCGTTACAACATTTTAATGTAAGTAATATAATGCAACAGATGTTTCACCTGATGCTCCCGCTATGAGGTATGATTAATTGAATATTATCCATGCGTGCTATATTTACCTACTCGATAGGTATTACTTATACAAATTTCAATCTTTGCGCCTTAGATGAAGAAATTCCTAGAATAGAGTTAGGTCATGGACTTGTTGTTTGTACACAATATGGACGTACCACGCAGACATAGATAAGTATCCAGGGGGCCTCAATAAGGTTGAGATTTTCTCAAAAACCACTGGACCAATTTTAATAATTATTTTACAGTACATAGTTTTAACTTTTATCTCTCTAACAGTTAAATAATTATTGCAATAGGTTAAGTAGTTATTGAGAAAATCTCATCCTTAGAAAGTCTACTGTACACCTTTCTCTGTCTTCGACCGTACCATGGGGTACAGATATAATTTGTGTAATTAATTATATTAAGTATACTAGGTATTTTAAAAATACGTTTGGTACCTATGGGTTATTTGCGATTAATGATATTTCATTTCATATGCTATGCAAAACGAAAATTCTCAAATCGTTAAATTAAAATGTTATCAAAATAGATTTGCGTAGCATTCAATAGGTAGGTATAGAAACTATACTGCTTCGTCAAAGTTTTTTAATTTTAATTATGAGTTGGCTATAGATTATTCTTCTTTGGTGTGGTTATGATATCTTGGCAGCCATAACGAATTGTGATGTGGAACTACATACTTCAACATCCAGTGCGTGAGTGAACCAGTTGTGATTACGATCTCGAAGGTCATGAAACTTGACGAGACATAGATTTGTATCCGGATGCGCAAAATACATTGATTTCATGAATGCACTCTCATGTTTATAACAAATCATTCTAGAAATCGTTTCAGTGAAAGGAGAGGCTAGTAGTCTAGTGGCGAGTACGCGTTGAAAACCATCTTACAAATTAAGCAACATTGGTTTGTCCCGGATGGGTGTCCGCTAGTGACATTTTTATCTGAGCCCCTTCGTGCCTCGGAAACCACGTTTAACGGTTGATCCCGGTTGTTATCGTTCGGTAGCAGTCCGAACGACTGCTACCAAACGCCCATGTCAGAGACGGTCTGAACAACTCTGACAATAGTTTTGGTCACTAAACCACACGAAAAGAAGTGATTTTTCAAGTAGATAACAACCAGTCTAATTTGGGTTATAGATAATTATAATCTACGAGGAAATTAAGACCCATTGGAAGCAGTTGCGTTCATAAAGTATCTACCTACTTAGTTTGATTTGAGTCAATTAATTTGACAGAAGCCTGTAATTTGTCAGATCGCGTTGCATGATATTATTATTTTTAAGAGCCGCAGTTAAGGCAGTTAATTCACACATAATATGGTGTCCCTTCATTTGATAAAAAACAAATTACAAACATTTCATTTCACAAACAACGTTTGGCAAAATTATGATTCATAAGTTCATCTTTGTACAAAGTAATGGTTCTATAAATAATTCATTTGACAAAACAATTACGAGACAAAGTTTCTTTCTTCAAAACATCACTTAACAAACTATTCACTTATTATATACGTTAATAGATAAAACAACGCAAGGCATAAAAACCTTTGACAAAATGCATTGTTTGGTAATTGTAATTTGTTTTTTATCAAATGAAGGGACACCCCGACAACTCTCTAACCAGATCCGACACGGATGTTTAGGTTCAGAAGGCTCTGGCTTGGAGCGAAGCGCAGCTTCGCTCCAAGCCAGAGACTTCGATGTTAGGTTTTTTTTTTTTGTATTCAAAAAGCAAGTTCATTTATTAACAATTATACATATAAAATACCCACTTATTTACCCAATATTTTGTCTAATGGCGACCTTGCAAAAGGAATACTTTGGTCATTTAATCAATTGCAAAATGACGGTTTAGCATTCACAACATTTGCTATGTTAAATATTTATAAAATGGATTTTTGTCAAATGATCACTTTTAAAACGATCACTTTAGTAAATGATAAGTTTGTCAAATGATTACTTTTTCAAAAATAATTTGTAAAATGATCATTTGTCATACGTTTTTTGTCAAACATTAGTGAACCCATAATATAGATATTATACTGGTATGGATTAGATAGAGTCTAACTCTAAATAGACTCTTGAAGTAGCTTATGACGTCATAAAAATCGTCATGAAACCTTTAGCATGCCGCTTCAGCTTATTAGCTCGCATGAAAATGTGAATTTAGGGTTATTGTTTCGCATTTCGTCCGCCTTTTTGTCTACATCCATGTCATGACCGTAGGTACGGACAACAACAGATCAATGGTAACACTTGCAGTACGATTTCAACTCATACGACGCAGTAATAAGAACGATCCAAAGTGTTTTTTTGTGCTTTGATGTGTACAAAATATGAACCTACAACTTTGAGAATAACCAATATATCAATTCAATGCGTGTGTGAACACGTGAAACAATACATATGGCAGGCGTTCGGTACAGCAAACCACAATGATTGCACTCTATCGCAAATTACAAGTCTGGCCTTATTACACCGAAAGTGAAGTGCCGTTGCTTTCCCCTTGGTGTGTCGACTGTACGTCCTCAGACAAAGCAAAGATAACTATCAGCATTGTGGAAGTGTTTACATGTGTTAATACTTCCGCATTGCGGCTGTCAGGTTCGTTTAGATAGATTTTGATTTTCGTCTCAATGTTGCTGTGATAGGTGGATTTATAATAAGCAGGTGGGAAGACCTTGATGGGTGGTAACTTTTGTAGTTTTCGTATTTTTCTACACAAAAATAATACTTCTTAGCTCAAGACAGTCTTCCTAATATCCTTCTTAATCCCTTATCTTGATCTCAGAATAATATATCAATTCATAGGGAAACAAGATTGCTGTCTTGATCTAAAATATTTTGAATAAATAAAATATTATGGCATGACTCTCATAGCCCAAACTAGGATCCATGTCCTAGAGACATACACAGAAACAATCACAATTTAGATATATCCAGTCTAGTCCAGACTCAGTAAAAGATGTTTATACCTTAAGCACAAGCACCACCCTGATTGTAATCGAACGCAGAAGTTGCATGGGAGGCTGGCACATTACCGATTAGGATAAGAGGTCGTTGAAGAAAGAGCATCACAAATAGAAATGACGGAATCTGTAATACATAAGTCAATTGTTTTTAGCTACAAACAATCAATGTTTTTTGCTATAACCAGTGGCGTATTTAGGTTCAGAGCCGCTCCGGGCCGACTTACGTCCGGTCTCCCCCCAATGGCCCACTGATAGTTTTTCTTTACATGTTTTCCATAAATTATAGAAATAATAAAAAAAGGTAAGTATTTATGAAACATTTGAGACGCTCGCTTGAATGCACATACAATACACATTATTTGAGTACTTAAATAAAATAGGGATGTTCTCATGTTGTTTTTGTTTGCCGAGTGTTGTATGTATGTCTCTCATTGTGTTGTGTCTCCATCCGGACCGCCCCCTAGAATAGGCCGCCCTGGGCCCAATTTGCCTATACGTAAGTACGGCACTGGGTATAACAGCGTGTGAGTCTTGTGACAGACAAGGTGAAGACACCCCAAAACCAACAGCGATTTCTTGTAGCAATTAGCGGTCAACATTCTTGCGTGGCGTGCGTCGCGCCCGAGCGCACGTGCCCGTAGTTGCATTAATTGGATTAGACTGCCTATTATCGGAGCTGTACTCTTTTGCAAACAGAGTTTCCTCTTCATTAGTAGTCAGTGAACTTCCGAACTTTTTGTACGTACTCTGGTTAGTCCGCAAGTGATAATTATGCTGTACCTATTTATATGAGGTATAAATACCGCCTCTTACGGCACATGTTTATTACGATTTACAGTATTCCACGCTAGATGTGTTTTAAATTACAGTTTCCAATGATACCAAAAGCATCGTAGTACTTACATCAGTAAAATAATATTTAATTTAAGTTTTAACTTAAGTTACCCTTATTGCCATGTTCTTTGGAATGACCTTATCTTTGCTATCTCGATTTAACCAATTTTGAAGCGGGGCAAGACCGCTTCAATATTGAGTGACTGCACAGACGGCCTAGCCGACTGCCTTCATTGACGCTAGTAGAATAGAAATAAAGTACTCGTATGAGATTGACATTTGCTAACGAAAAAGCAAATTTGTTTATATTCTACTCAAACCCAGACTGGCTGGTGTTTGAGGCTATACCACTATTACTAAACTTTTAATTCGAATTCCTAGTCTAGCTACATCCAATAAACATAATTTACACAACACATTGCTCGCTCGACTGGCTCGGTCGTATACAACAATTACATTTAATTAAGTACCTATCTATTTGCAATAGACAACCTACCTACTTAAGTATACATTTCTATTATAATAAAACATAGGTAGTCATACAAAAAGTTTCCGATACGCAATAATAGTAATGACAACCACATTTACACTAACAACGCCATTACCGACTTGTTGTACACTGGTGTACATTAGTTATAAATAAAGATTCCGTCATACCGAGGCAGTACACGAGGATGAAATATATGTTTCATTGGTGAGGAGTTGGGAAGCATGGCTAGAGAAAACTGAGACTCACGAATTATATGTAAAAAGACATACTTAGAGGAAATAAATGTTGCTTTCCTAATAGATCCCGCTTGTTGTAGGCAACCTCGGCCCCTGGAAACTACTCGAGTACCTACCTAAATAATTTTATATCTTATATATATCTATGGATAGATAGCTTTGTGGGTAGTTTAGTTCGATTAGTCCAGTACCGAAATTCCCTTTTCATATAAAGCATATCAATTATTATCAATGCAACTTGCCTGTATTCTTTGGAAGTTGTTGCCTGTACGGTGGAACACAGAGAAAGGTGAACAGGAGAGTTTTTAAGGTTGAGATTATCTCGAGAACTACTTAATATATTGCAAAAATTCTTTCATTGTTTGATAGATAAAAGTTAAAACTATGTAACTGTAAACGAATTATTAAATTCAGTCCAGTCATTTTTGAGAAAATCTCAACCTTATTGAGGCCCTCTGTATACTTATCTCTGTCTTCGTGTGTACCATAGATTTTTTAAATCGTAGCTACTTCAAATATTACCATTAAGTAGAATTAGAATTTAGTATTTTTTTTAATTATATAATTTAATTTAGAATTTAGTAGCAGTAGAATTTAGTACCTACAAGTGAACCGAACTGCCGATGATTGTTATTAGTAAGTATTTCAAATAATTCTACTGATGAAACTTATTGAAGAAAGTCTAGTGGTAGAGATTTTTTAAAGTTTAGTAAGTAGACTATCATAACTTCGGCTCGATACTGCGTACCCACTATTCGCACCAGTGTGAGGTAGTTTCGAGTGTTAAGTACTAAAATACAATTCGCCGATTCAGGCCTACCACACCCACTTGTCTCTAGGTACAATGCCAAGCAGAAGTGTTACGAAATTCAATACAGATCGGCGATACAGATACCTCTACAACTAAGTATAACATTGCATTACAAGAGATTAAAAAATGCTGTGATAATAATTACAATTACAGAAACGCAACCTCCAATTTAAAATGTACGGAAAGAAAGGATCTTCATTATACAGAGGGATATGTACAAGAAACAATTGTACATTGTACCCCTGATCTGAATGCCAGTGAAATGCACCTGAATCGTTTGTACTGACTGTACTTTGAATAACTGCCGTGAACCTGCTTTGAATTCGTGTATGGAGAAATGAAAACCAATTTTATTTTGCTGTGGACCTGGTGGGAAAATGAGAACAATGGACCTCTGGGAATGAGCCCTTATTATTCTCAAACGTGACAGGCGTAGATACGTCGTCGATGAGACAACGTCGAATGCACGGATCTCGAATCGGAGTCGAACAATAAAAATCAAAAAATTATGTAAATGGCATTTAGTGAAATACATCTTCGCTATAAGGGCAAACTAAGATGGGCTTGGATTGGTCATATGTACGTCCCTAGGTAGGTTCACTGCGCAGACAGAGCTTCAGATCAAGCAAGTGGTTGAATGCGAGCCACGTGGCAGGAGAGCAGACATGGCGGAACACTGTAATAGCGGAAGTAAAGGACATCGGCATAACCTGAAATGATTCATAGACAATTTTAAGTGCGAACTGTCAGAGTTATTAAAAAAATTATAGTAGTAAGATCGAAAAACTCACGCTATTAAGCTATCCTGCTCAAACTTATTAATAAATATCGGTCTAACCAAGTGTGATTCCCCAGGATAGGGACGGCAAAAAACACACAGAGGATGCTCCACAATAGGGAAACATAGGACGCTACGATGTTATAAGTAAATCTTCGCTTATAAAGGGCTAACTAAGATTTTAATGATGATAAAATTGGCTTGACCGGATTTGATCGCAATTACACGGACCGTAAGTAGGTAGAATGTATTATTGTTGACACATCTGAGGAACATATCACTTTCTCATTTATTAACTTAATTGGTAGAAATTAATTAAATTAACTTAATCAGAATAAAGTCTTGCTTGACCTAATTGACAGAATTCTAAATTAGATTAAAATAGAATCTAAGTTATATACCTAGACCATTTATAAGTCTGCATGTACAGTCGAAAGCTCACCAATGGTATACATTCGAAGTAAAAGGTATTCTTAGCGGTTCGTATATAAAATTAATGATTTTGTTTTATGCGAGTTGTGCATCAGTGATCGACGTTTTCAAAAACTTTTTCGTGAACTGACTTTTAAAGGAAGACAAGCTGCTTGACTAATGATAAATGATCGCCGCCGCCTATAGTAGTATAAGAGCTGCAGGTAACCACTGCTACTCTGTGGAGTTGAGGACTGAGATGTATAACGTCTCGCCTTCCTTCACATCAGAACACAAGCAATGCTGACGCGGCTATTTGGCGGCAAAAATAGGGAAGACGGTGATCTTCAGGACTCTGCACGGATCGGTAGGTCTCGGGGATAGCGACGGGATATGTCGGACTTGTACCGTCTAAAACCCATGGTGGCCTCCTCCGCGCATTTGTGGTAGTACACATTCTCGGACCACTCCTGCCGTGCCCAGCACCCCCGCTGCTCTTGGCTGCAGCGGGACAGGGCCCTCGCGTTTTCGTTATCGCATTCATTTTGACACACGAATGATAATACATTACTGCGTTTCTGTCATAATTAAAACTTGAGACGATATTGCAATCGTGTCCGTCCATTAATCAAAATGAAAACGATAGTCAAAATTATGAGACCCTCTGGGGCTGCCGAATTAATTCGACTGGACGGCGAATTTCCTAAAATCTACATGGAACAAAAATGATTTCTTCTTCTTCTTATTGCAGTGTCTCTCCACTAATGAAGGCAGGCCGTCAGCACCGCATATCTCTATCTTGAGCCAGTAGGAAAAGCTCTTCGACGCTGGCTATCGCTGTCCACTGCCTTATATTGCGGAGCCACGATTTATTCCATCTGCCAACCCGCTTCTTCCTCTCAATCTTGCCCATCATTATGAGTTGGAGGAGTTGGTACCTCAGCACGTGGCCGAGATAGCCCACTTTTCAACAAAATGATTAGGCCAACCTAAATATCATTAGGTAATATTTTAACAATTATGCAGGTGACGTTACTAGATACAGTATCATATACAAGGTATTGTTCTGGTTGTTGGCTAACGACTGCTTGTTACGTAACAAATGGACGAGGCTTACGGAGCTTACAATCGATGAACTTCATTATAAAAATAATTAGGTAGGTAGGTAGTTATAGCCAGACATGCGTTCCCTATATTGCGTTACGTCGATCGATAGATATAGGTGTCTATTATAAGGGCGGCTTGCACCAAGCTCGTGTTAATGGTCTACGAGAGCGTGAAGATTGATGCATATTGAGAAAGTAAGAGATATCTCAATAACGCAGCATATGAAAGTCCATCATCTCTGTCTACCCCTACGATAAATTGTCTATTCTATTCTACTCGCTAATTGCGTCGCTTTCAAAATTGTATGAAAACGACAGAGTTGTAAGACTGAACTCAAACTCCATTCACAAAACTGTCTGACTACCTATCAGTCATAGACAATTTTTTGCACCAACTCAACGTGAGCTCGCACCTATAGTTGTAAGATCAAACTCAAACTGAACTTACAGTCGACGAAACTGTCTATGACTATCCTTGATGTCATATCTGCTGCAATACCTAAGATATCTGCTAGTCTGAATGGAGACCTATTATTTTAGGAAATTCTAATTCGTCAATAATATCGGGTGAGTCTAGTCTAGGCCTACTTGTTGCGTGCTGGTGCGTGTTACCCCACGATCAATTACAAAATAGCCCCCCGCCTGGTAACCTCGTTTCGCTGAGAATATTCGATTGACGTAGATATTAGGCCAGGCACGCGGCCAACGGGCGTGGCCCGCCTTCGGACCCTATGCGAGTTACGTACAGTATTGAAGGGAAAACGCCGCTATATGGAGAGAGCCTAAAGTATATTTTGTAAAGGGACGTCTTCGCCCTTGTTGTCACTTGCACTCTCATACCTCAGAAAGAGACATCTAATTTTAGCGGACGCAATCTGGAATTTCTACAACTGGTTTTTTATAACTACTTAGGTTCGAATGTTATTGATAAGTAATTCAAATAATGGAAAAACAAATGTGGCCGATACTCATAAGACAGTTTTGACTATTAGAGCTTGAGATCGGTCTTACAAAATTGTCAGTTTTCATACAAAGACAGTCGTAAGACCGATCAAACTCTACTCATACTCAAAACTGTTTATAACTATCGGCGGAGTCTGTGATATTTACATATGCCTTACTCAATAGGGAGTTTCTTGCTTCATACGAACAGTAGATATCACGCGGTAGTATAAGTATAAGATGTCTGGTTGTTTCGATAATAGGAAGCGACAACATAATAAGGGCTCGTTATAAGATAACCCGGGTTAAAGCTATTGGTGCTATATACAGGGCGCTTTAATAATATATATTATATAGATACGGCACGTCTATTCCATACATTTTAAAATCGTACCGTGCCGTTATCGTGCTACGATAAATTATAAAAGCGCAAATATTTTTTTGTGATTTAAGTATATCGGGTTTAGCCAGCGGTTGGTGCCATTGGCATGACTCTATAGCCAGCCAGTGATAGGTACAATCGAAAACAGAGAAATATATATATATGTATATACAGGGTGCATCAATAAGGTTGAGATTTTCAATCAAAAACTACGGTACCTACCTAACTACACACAAAGAAACCGCCACACTGTAGCAGTCGAAACATATTAGGTACTCTGCTCTCCGGCAGTCGAGTAAGGAGCAAAAAGATATGTCTTAAGCAATCTAAGTAGTTAGGTAAAACGTTAGTAATGGTTACTAGCTAGCGCATATTTTAAAATAGGTAGGTACCTTATCTTTCGCCAATCTGAATGAATAGCAATTGCCAACGTCCTTCGACATTCAATAAATCGGTACTAATCCGAATTATTCGACCTTTAGCCGAGATTGACCCATATTTTGACCTTTCGTAGAGATTAGTACTTACTTTGTATTTTAAAGTACCTACCACACCTAAGACCATTTATAATACTGTTTGAAAGTCATGGCGAAACATCCACCATTCAACTTCGTCTGTGAACTGCATCAAATATAATATACATACTTACATACATAGGTACCTATTTAAAAAATATTCATTCACCAAAGTCAAAAAAAAATGTTACAGAATATTCAAAAAAATCCCGTTTAAGCCCGCCTTAGGCTCGTAGTCCAGTTGCGAGTACACATTGAATACGATCGTACAAGTTAAGCAACGTTGGGCGAGGTCAGTACCTGGATTGGTGACCGCTAGTGACACTTTCATCTGAGCCCCTTCGTGCCTTGGAAAGCACGGTTGCACAAGCAGTTGGTCCCGGTTGTTGTCGCTTGACAGCAGTCGTTAGGCCACGTCAAAGGCCTACGGGCGGCCTGAATAACTTTGACAAATAGGTTTGATCACTAAACCACACGAGAAAAGAGAGAAAGCCCGCCTATAGCCTGTCACCTACGCTTTTTTCGGTCAGGATCCAGAATTACTCCATTCTGGATTACAGGATCCAGAATTACTCCATTCTGGATATTCGATTCTGGTGCGGCGGCGCCACTAGTAATTACTTTCTCTACGTATTAAAATATTTTATAAATAAAATACTAGCTCTCTGACAATAAAACCAATAAAAAGTGAGATACGTATACGTAAGAAAGAAGTGGAAGTGTGCGCAAATAAATCCAAACAGTACTTACTAGTTAAAAGTTAGTGATATTAGTGAACACTAAGTGACCAAAATTTTTCGCCTCTTTCAAGCTCTAGCGTGAGAAGTTTGAACACTAAGAGCGCGGTGGTGAATAGACTATACCTAAGTGATGAACTGTAATGATTTAATCATTAATAAACATCTGAAGTGATATTGTAATTTATAAAGTGACGGTGTGAATATATAATAAAAGTACACATTCTCATACAAATACCTTCGAATAAATACGAAATGAACACTTATCAACTGACTTACCTTAGGAAGGCCTAATTCATCGCTTCAGTCAGTAAGCCGTTTGGCCGAGGGGCTACACGGTCTGCATAAAGTCAACAGTGCGCCAGAAGTCGGGAGTTCGATTCCGGGCGACTGCTACTTTTTTTTAAATTGAAAATTATTTAAAATCATTGATCATTGATGAAATAGATTCTGGCGCTAAATATCTTGGTGCGGGATCGTGGTGCTACAGGTGGCGCCACCTATTCTGTGGTTACATATCCATCCCGCAAGATGGACACACCGTGCATCAAGTGCAATCGACTCATAACGAAACGTAATCAATACATAACTTGCAACATATGTAAGCAAAGTTATCACTTGGAATGCACAATCGTTACGACTCGCAGATTTAATCTAATGACTGCAGAGAACAAAAAAAACTGGAAATGTGATAAATGCATATCAAACCCACAACAGGATAATAATAGACACCGAACGCCACTATCATCACGTCTACTGGAGGACACCCAAAGCTACCGATATATAGTTAACATCCCTACAGATAACTCCTTTCAGTCATTATCTGATGAGGACTCGGACTGCACACCGGGCGGTAGACTAAATAATAGCTGTCCGGAATTGAATCCAAACTACGACGACAAAGTAGAAGAACTGGAAAATAAGAAATCTGACCTAGAAGAGAAGTTATTAATTGCTGAAAATGAAATCGAGCGATTACTATCTGAAAACTACGCATTAAAGAGACAGATATCAGGACATGAGACAAAGATTAATTATCTTACGAATATTTGTAAATACAGCAGCACGAAGAATATTACTATTAGGAGAACAAGGAAAAGTCTAAATAGAACGCGGCTAAATTTTTCTCATAATGAAGGAAGCGATTGCTCTATTGTAGAACCGGAAACTTTAGAGATTACTGCTTTAAAAAAATTGCCAGACAACTTACCAGCAGCTCAACCTCGAGAAACTTCCTTGAGCCCGCTAGATGTCGCCACTGGTCTCTCACCGGGGTCTTCACTTCGCTATCGACGAGAACGATCGCCGAACATGCCAGCAACGAATGATTCTCAATATAACCCGCAGATAGGGAACGTGAGACCGTATGCGGATCGGTCGACCATTCACATTGTCGGGGACCAGCAAGTGCGTGGATTAGCGGCGCACATGATAAAAACGCGGCGTAATGTCATTGAAGACTCCTGCAGGGTTACTGGCACTGTCAAGCCACATGCTACAAGTACACACATCCTGAGAAGCTTTGATCGGAAGAAAAACTATACTGTAGATGACATCGTTATTCTGTCTGTAGGAGCTAATGACAAAAACCCGTACACGCTGTTTACTAATCTATGTAATACATTAAGTTACTTGAAATGTTCTAAAATTTTACTATTAAGTGTACAACACAATCCCTACTTAAACGAAAACAAGCTAAACACGGAATTAAAGTTGCTAGTGAAAAATTATAATAACTGTACATTTATAGATATTGACTATGACTTAAATAATGATAAGTATAAAAACGCAACAATAAAAGATTTAATTTGTTTTAAATTGGCCGTAGAAATAGAATTTCTTAAATGCATTGATGTACATACTAAAAAACACGTTGAATCAAAACCAGTAACAAGAAAAATCAGAGGTAAACAACAAACACAGAGCCACATTGATAATCCCAATGTGTCAGAAGCTAAATTATCACCAATCTATTCAATTGATAATCAAAACAGCAATGAATTAAAAAATTTTCGTCCCTAATACACAACATAACTATATAAATCTCCTTCATCAAAATATTGCAGGCATACTAAGTAAGCTAGACCTTTTTCAGTTGGCCCTTGATGAACTATCGGAGAAAAATATTGATATCGATATAATTTGTCTTAGTGAGACTTTCATTAAGTCTGGTAATGAATGTAACATACAAATACAGGATTATAAACTGGCGGACTATTACTCAAGAGTGGATAAGAAGCGTGGTGGTGTCTGCATATTGTGCAAAGAGGACATTGAATACAAAACAGTGTCTTTCATTAAGGAATTCGCCATAACTAACTTTTTTGAATGCTGCGGAATAGAAATCCCAGCATACAAATGTATCATAATATGTATATATAGAATACCGGACTCGAGGAAATCAAATCCCTACACTTTTCTTGAAAATTTAGAAGACTTGTTTATTAAATTGCGTCCAAAAATTAAAAAAAATATAATAATTACGGGTGATTTTAACATTAACATTCTAAAAACTACAACATTAACATTGGAGTACCTCAGATTGTTGGAAAATTACGGCTATCACAGTCACCAGGGCCGTCTTTACCAGGGGGTGCAAGGGGTGCGGTGCACCCGGGCGCGGAGCGCCCGGGGGCGCCTGCCGAGCGCTGAATTATTAGATATTTCAGTGAACTTAACGCCATTGCACAGTTTTATATACTTGTTACTTACGACAAATACGTATGCGCAAGCAAAACAAATAGTCATCAACAATAGCACCTGTGCGTCTGCCATAGGCGAGTAATTGCGCCCTTTGACATTGCCGGCCGGTCGCCCGCACTTGAAGCAAAATGATCTCTAAGTCAATAGAGTGTAAGTTCATTTGAATTTACAGCGCGGCGCGCGGGCGGCGCCTATGTAAGTGTCGGTCAGTGATTGATCTGATTTCTTCTTTTTAAGTAATTGAATTCGTTCGAAAAATTATCTTCGTTCAACCATGACCCAAGACAGACTGACAAACTTAGCCATTATAAGTATAGAATCCAAAATTGATATAAAAATAAATGATTTAATTAAAATCTTTGCCAACTCAAAGGCAAGAAAAATTGAGTTTGTTTGATATATGTGTATGTACATGTAATAAATAGATATTTAGTAGTCAAAGTTTTAAGTTTAATTTTGTATTTTAGAGTAATAAATAAATAAATTATCAAAATTACGTGTATTGTGTTTTCTTGGTTGACTAGGACCCCTTTCATACTGCAGTGTGTCGTCGTCGGTCGCGTGCCACGCTGCAGTGCAAAAAAAAACGAGGGCGCAGGCTGAGTCCCGCACCCCGGCGCAGAATAGACTTAAGACGGCCCTGACAGTCACATTAATGAACCGACTCGGTTAAACTCTTGCTTAGACCACATTATCAGCAATATTCCTGGGGCCGCTGGTGACCTACACCGCCTAGGACTATCAGATCACGACACAGCCCAGTCGCTCCAAATCCCTGTAGATGAGAAAGTAATATCACCTAAATATTGGTACATCTACAGACGCGACTACAACCCCATCAACGTAGAGAATTTTCTTACAAATTTAAATAGCCTTTCCTGGTCTGATGTATATAACGAAAAAGATGCTAATAAAGCCTTCAATATTTTCCATGAGGCTCTTATTCTGATTTTCAATCTGTGTTTTCCTATAAATAAAATTAGAATCAGCAAGCGTAGGACGCGCCGCTGGATTACCAAAGGCATACGGATATCATGCGCAACAAAGCGAGCCTTACGGTTTAAATACTATAAACACCGCACTTCTGAAAATAAACATAAGTACAGACGCTATGCGGGTACCTTGAAGAGTAGCATAAATACTGCTCAAAGAATAAGCAACGAGGCATATTTAAGGAAATCTAAAAACATTTGTAAAGCTTCCTGGAACATAATCAAGAGCGATAACACTAACAAAGTAAAAAGAGGTATTGAAAAAATTGTATGTAATAATAAAAGTATTGATAACCCCAAAGATATTGCTAACGCTTTCAATGAATATTTTATAAACATAACAAATCAGAAGAACTCTAAAAATAATAACAATATCATTAATAATAACACAAATTACAATAATATAAATCCTAAATTAAACCCTGTAGTACATAGTATATCCCCAAATAATAATAGCATGTTCCTATTTGCAACTGATAGTAATGAAATTTCTAAAATTATAAAGTCTCTAAAAAATACTAACTCTGTAGGTTTCGATGGACTACCCACGAGAATACTGAAATCAGCGTGCCCTGTGATTGCACCTATACTGAGCCACATGTTGAACCTATCATTCATTCAAGGAATATTTCCCGATAAGATGAAGATGTCAATAATAAAACCCATCCATAAAAAAGGAAATAAAGAGATATTTGACAATTACAGACCGATTGCTCTAATTCCAATCCTGGCCAAAATATACGAGAAGGCAATGCAATCAAGAATAACTAAATTCATAGACAAGTATGGCATACTTGGTGAAGAGCAAAATGGCTTTCAGAAGGGCAAGTCTACTTCATTGGCGGCGTTTAAGCTTATGAGTCAAATCACACACTTTGTGGATAAATCTGTCCAAACCACAGCCATCTTTTTTGACATGAGCAAGGCATTTGATTTTGTCTCACACAATTTACTGTTATCCAAATGTGAAGCTTACGGGTTACGGGGACAAGTCTACACATGGCTTAAAAGCTATCTCAGCGAGAGGAGGCAACACGTTGAAGTCACTGGTACTAATATAAACCTTGAAGAAGTGTCCTATAAATCTGACAGCAAACAGAATGAAATGGGAGTTCCGCAGGGGAGTATTTTGGGCCCTCTTCTGTTCCTGCTCTACATCAACGACTTACCTTTAGTGACTAAACATTTCTGCACCCTCTTCGCTGATGATATTTGTATAGTAATACCTAACACAACTAAAGATACTGTAAAATATAACGACGATATATGCAAAATAATTAATGACATAATGGAATGGCTAACAATGAATAATCTGAAGGTAAATATTAATAAAACCAATTACATACAATTTCATAATCAACGCGGCTACAACACAACTAAGCTTAGAGTAGTACACGATGATGAAACTATAACAGAGACACATCAATCAACCTTTTTAGGAATTGTAGTCGACGCGAATTGCACTTGGAAGCCGCATATCGACCATATCTGCTGCAAAATAAATCGATTCTCGTACGCACTATGGCGTTTATCAAATATAGCTAACCAGAAAACCAGTCTCCTCGCGTATCATGGGTATGTGGCCTCCTCACTTAGATATGGTGTCATCATATGGGGTAATTCGGTTGATATGAAACGAGCGTTTATTGCCCAAAAGCAATGCGTCCGATCGCTATGCAGGGTACCACGATTGACAAGCTGCAAACCCCTGTTTCACAAATTAAAGTTGCTCACATTGCCCAGCATGTATATATACGAACTTTGTACTTTCGTTAAAACTCACCCAACCTTATTTGAGACAAATAGTGACGCTATCCCAGGCTATAGTAGAAGATTCCCTGACCAACTCCTGTTGCCAAAAACTAAAACAAAACTATACAGAGACAGTTGTTACCCAATGGCCATAAGGGTTTTTAACAGACTACCGAATGAAATAAAAAACATTACCCCCCCCCCCCCCCCCCCCCCAGCTAGATTTAAAAAAGCATTGCATAAGTGGCTTATTGAGAAATGTTTTTATACAGTTAAAGAATTCTTAGAAAATAATATATTTTAATTAAATTGACATTTTACGTGATTTAATTTGACATTTCATCAATTTATTAATTTTTTAATTCAATGTTTTTTGTTTTTTTTTTAAATGTATGACATATCGACTATTATTGTTAAATATTTTAGTTACTTTTTGACATTGTATTGTATAAATTATTGACATTTTAAATACAAATAATATTCTATTTATTTAAATATTTTGATAATGTAATCTTAAATGATATAATATTAATAAAAAATATGTACTGCTGGAATTAGGCTATGTAAAATAATATGAATAATAATGTGTAACATTTGCATGCCGTAACGGGTTAAATGTGCGAACTTAATCTGTAGTACCATCCTGTATCACCACATTTACAGCAAATAAAGTACTTTGACTTTGACTATCTCGCGAGCTTAGTAGATCTTTCAATTTCGCTGCAGGAACTCAGGACCTCGCGGTACCAGCAGCTCCCTGGCCCTTGAGTCCTATCCTGGAAGGACGTAGATTAGATACCGCTGATGTTGGAATTAGTGACCGTAGACTCATAATTTTTGACGCAATAGTTGAAAAGTTAGAATGTAAGCGTTTGAAGAGGGCCGTGCCATTACAGTTGGAATACGTAACCACCAAATCTAAATTCATAAACTAAATTGTGCCATAATTCCAGTAAGCGATTTCCATACTACCTACGTTATACATAGGTACCTAGATATTCCAAATTACTTCAATTTGTTTGTTTAGCTAATATACCAAGCATTAAAGTCTGTGGGTATTACTAATTGAAAACGCCTACCACGCCTCCAACGAACAGTGTTTCATGGATAAATTAAACTACCTTCCTACCGCATTAAACTATTAAGTATAAGTAGTATTAATATTGAAACTAACTAATCTTAGTTGACGTTAAACCGGTCAATTTTTTTCATCCCCCCCGAAAATGTTCATCTTTTTTTAGCAAGCTGACTCTTACTCGTAGAGAGAGAGAAGTAGATACTCTCTCTACGCCTATTACTGTATGTGACGTCATGATGCAATGGTTGTCGTCTCTTTCTAACTTTTGATATCTAATTGCCTGTAACTACACTAATAAATGTGGGTTTATTGCCCGTGGCCCACCTCGGTGGACCACGGGAAGTTTTTTCCCCGTGTTGCGAATTTATGTTATCACAGTAAACCATCAATTTATGAAATTTTGTAATGTTAGGAACTATATGCTGTTTGTTAACTACAAATTAAAATTCAATTCAATCAAAAAAAAAACTAAAATTTCTAAAGCATTTCAATGTTAACTTGGGTTACAATTTCAGTCTTCTGCTTCATTGTGGATTTTGCACCATCTTATTGTCTGTCATAATAAGAGTTGAAATCGTACTTCAAGTGTTGCCATTGATATGCTGTACCTACGGTGTAGAAGTTAAACAACGTTTTAATATGTAAGTATATTATAATAAATCAAAGATACAAAATTCAGAACAAACACGGAATAATACCGTAATCGTAGATAAATAATTGCTACTGTTATTAGCACTGACAATGAAAGTAAAATGACAAGTGTAAACTTACCTACTCAAATGTGCCATGCACGATCGCTTAACAATATATTTAAACATTTTTTTCTTAGATCTAAAACGCGATTAAGCATCGAGAAAAGTTTACGCATTTACTACTAGAAAAGAAGAATAATAGTACTTAGGTACATAAAGAAATAAGACTAGGTACTTATACATTTATTACCTACTTAACTCGCATAATAAAACAAGCATGTAAACCCGTTACTATGGGGTAGGTAAGTTAGGTATTCAAAATAAAAATAAACCACAGACAGTCAGCATAAAAAAATTAATCTTCACGCTTAAATTTGTGGTAACAATGCATTTTTACTTCAACAGATGGATGTGCCAATAAGATTTTGCGTAACTCTTCTGCATGAGACTCTTCTTTTTTCGGTGAATACCGAGGAAATTCTTTAATCAGGGCGAGATAAGCCTCAACGCATTGCTGATCCATCGTCAGACGCTTAAACACGAGCCACTTTAACTCGGATGGGAAAATTTCAATCATCGACATGAATGTGCTCGCAAACAGTAAGTATATGCAAGAGAAATACAACTTCACATCTTCTTTCAAGATTCGAAGACAGGAATCCCCAAAATCTGCGGCAACTTGAGCACACACTAAATCCCAGTTGCAGGCATTGTCTCGGGCACATTGTTGCACGAGTTTAGCGAGCTCAACAGTCAGTCGCCATTTCACCAACATCATGTAGTTTTCTGCCACCGGCAATTTGATTATTTCACTCTGTATATTCGAATACAATGAAACGGGGATCACCATATTATTTTTCACGACATATGGCAAATCGGTGCGAAGAGTGTTCAGAAACTTCTGGAAGTTTTTCCTGATGAAGTAATTCCTGTTATCCATTTTGTCCCAGGAAGCAATGGAGCGTTCTATCAAAGGAACTAACACAAGATTGCATCTCTCAGTTTGTACTTTTTCATCCTTTGTCCTCAGTAAATATGCCGATATAACCGACACGATATTATCATTTAATTCTTTTTTGAGGAAGTTGTCATCAATGTATTCTAACAAGAGGTCACTCATAAATTTTGTAGGCAAATACTCGACCATTTCCTTCATGTACTCAGTCAAATTAACGAGCTTATATTTATATTGTTCACTGTCCTTGCCGGTTAAGTTAGGAATCAGGCGTTTTAAAAACTCGTAACTTTTCACCAAGTACTCTGCTCTCACTGTTTGCGGGACTTTCTCGATTTTATCTCGAATTAGTAACTCGTATATTCTTTTATCTTCGTCATAGGATAAACTGTCAATGAACATTGCAAAAGATTCCCAGATGTTCTGAAGTCTCACGGGATCCGTTTCCTTGCAAATGAGATCATAAGTGAACTTGAATATTACGGCGCGGATGGAAGCATTTTTTGTGATCTTCCAAATGTCAGGGAAGGCTTGTTTAAGTTCGTCGGGACTCAACTTCTCAAACGCTATACGAATACCATGTTTTTGTATGGATACCGGTGCTTCGAGCAACCTCGAAATGTAAGTGCGAGTACGTTCGGCTGTCATATTATAAAATATTGCCAGCAATGATGGCAGGGCATATTGCAAATAATCCCCCTTTGCATACATCAAAATAGCATCAGGAGTTGGCTGTGGCCGGGCGAAATGCATGTTCTTAGCAATATGTCTCTGCAGACTGAGTTCCAACTCGCTAGTTTCATTCCAGTCGACTTGGGCGCTCTGCGGAGCGTGCTTCACTATAATTTCGAGTAGTTTTTCTTGAGGCAGTAAAGCGCACAGTCCGCGGATGAGAGCTTTGTGTCCTCCGAGCTCGTCAAGTCTCCCGAGATATGATCCTGCCCACTGGCTACCCAATGATTCCTGCCAGTAGATTCGTAACTTACTGAGTAAAACACCCAGTGAAACTTTGTTGTCACGACACAACGCATCGACTTGGTTCTTGTGACGCGATAGCTGCTCAGGACCATGCTTTATAATATTGACACATACTTCTTGAGACGGATACAGCTCCAGTGATTCTTCAAACATGTGTTTTTTCCAAGACTTCTTTTTGTTATAAAGCGATGCTAGGCTTGTATTCCACGAATTGTCTTTCTTCGTCTTTACACATTCTTTAATTTTATCGAGAATCCATGGATAATCAATGATTTCCTTATTCCAGTCTTTTAATAAGTCCAAAGATATCTCCAGCAACGAAATAAGTTCTTGAAATTCCTTTTCATTAGTGATTTGTTGGCTCTGAACCTTGTTAAACACGTATTGGTTCAAATAATTTAAAACACGATCTTTCTCTTCCTGATTCAGATTCTTTTCAAAGTTTTTCAATGTATTCAACTTGAACTGTTTCTCCACAATTTCTGGAACCTTCTTGTCATGGACAACTTTGTATACAATTATAGACTCAACGCAAGTTTGCTTCTCAACATCAGATTCAATGTAAACACCCATGCTCTTGTACACGTCGTCTAAAACATTCCAAGTAGTTTCATCGTATTTGTGATAATCCGTTTCCGAGAGTATTTTATTTACAAATGCCTGTTTTAATGATAGTTGATCATTGTGGTGTTTATCACGATAATATTGTAGTATCGGGCGTACGTTTTCCAATTTACGGCGAGCGCAAGTGATCAACACCGCTAACATGGAATTCTTCACATCCGGAGACGGTTCAGCTTGAATTAATTTCTTTATTTCAGCAAATGCAACATCAAATGGAGCAAACTCATAAAACTTATAAACCGGAATGCGAGTTAAAACTTCAAGACACAATTGCCTCATGTAAAACTTTTCGGTTGCATCATCATTATCTTTATTCGTGTGTATTTTATTAATAAATACTTGATCTACGAATAAGAAACGCTCGTCTTCGGACAAAGCATTAATCATTATCTTCAACTTCTTAAAGTTATATATAAAACCTGTGTGATGAATATATTGTCTCTTGGTTAGCGTGTATAGAATCTTCTTCACATCATATGACTTCAAGTATTTTACAAACGTTTCTAAGTGAATATGTTGACAATATAAGAAAAACTTGTCAATTATCCTCCTGGGGAACTTTTCCATCAATATCTGTGTAGTTTTAGTGCCGAATTTAGGAAAGCTATAACTATAGTCGCCTCCACTTTCTATCAAGTCTAAATATCTACCCGCATCGACATTTAAAAGGAACCTGGTAGCATCGAAGTATCTTTTCCCTAAATATTTGTCATGTTTAATAAGAATTTCCAAGGTTTTAAAAGATTTTTCACAAATACGTTTCAGTAAACGAATCTTTATGTTTCCAGCATGTTTTATTATATGCTGTTCGATAAATGGCGCCGAGCAATTTGGTAGCCATTTTGCTGCTTTCTTGACATTCTTTTCTTTTAAATAAAACTGTTCCGCGCGAGCTTCGTCTTTTAAATGAAGTATTATGTTGTTCATGAGTTTATTGCTTGCTTTAGCGGTCATTTGCGGGAATAATTGTGTGTGCAGGTAGTCCGGGTTGACTATGTGCGCGTACTGCGACTCGGTGATGAGCCACACGCAGCGCCTGATCGCGCGCGACACGTACAACATGTCCTCGCTCCGCAGCACCTCCAGGATATACTCCACATCTCTCTTGTTGCTGGCCACGTCGATTTTGAAAATTTTATCAATATCTCCTTCACCAGCGTTGAAATCTCCTATTTTTAAAGACTTATTATTCGTCGCATCTTTTACCACCTTGTTGTAGTATCGATGCTTTTCACCCAAGGTTTCTCCTTCTAACCGGAATGGCGCCATGTTGCGACTCTGAAAAAGAAAAGAAATGCAACTTAAAATTGTATAGGAAACAGTATTGCAAAAGCATGAATAATACCTACATGATAATTTGCTATTTTGATATTTGCGCGCTTTTAGAATAGGATGGAGCCTTCAAAGGCGAACTCAATCGAAAACCAAAAGAACATGAAGTGTAAAGAATCCGCTACGCAACTTTCATCACATTTTGAATGCGCGCTGGTTATTCCTATATTATTATTATTGATTTATTTTTAAAACTGCCTGGTTTACAGTTTGTACCAAAGCACCAAGACAGTATATTATTACAGTACAGTGTAGTCATCATTGGTTTCGTTCATCTTTCAAGATCTTTCATTATTTATTTGTCTCCGGTATGGCGCCTCCTGTATGGCGATTTGTAATAAAATATCATATAGGGATAATTTTTCCTCATATCAATTTTTTTGTCAATCTCTAACCCCTCACTATTCTGGCCACGAGCCACGACCTATAACATACCTTAGAGGTTAACTATATATGATAGGACGTCTTATTGCCAATGAATATAAATAATTTTTAAGTGTTTAATTAAGTAATATAAGTTGTGTAAGTATTATGTTAATACACCAGCAGCGATAAATAAAACCTCGCCGAAGGCGTTTCTCTCTAGTTTCTTACGTTTATTCGTGAAGTTATGTAGTTTTATTGTTATTAGGTAGGTACCTACTTAATATGATATGATACACAGACTAGTACAAAAAAACAACTCTGTATTTTTAACATCCATTTAATAAATTATTATATTACTTAGGTTAGTCAAGCGCAACATTCCATGTTTCTAAATACCATTAAGTATAACATTGTTTTCTTTTAAACAGATAGGTTTTGCCGTTGCATTTACTACTACTACTGCAACGACAGTGTTTATAGAATATTTTATATCCACCATCACCTACATAGGTACCTATACAACTATAAATAGGTACCTATACTATGTACTTAATCCTAGTAATACCTAATTAATATTAATCCATCACCGAAATATAAACGTCATATCATAAATCTTATCTACACACCGACATATCACGTATGCAGGTTGCCCACATGACAAGACAATCATAAGACCATAACAAAAATGTCCCCGGCCAATAATTTTATGAAATGTATAGAATGTTCCATTCACACGAACCACACGTGCGTTCGCTTCAAGCCCGCCCGTGTTTTCAGCCCGGTGACATTATTGTCGCTGATGTATGGTTATCATGCGGTATCAACTGAATATACCTAACCTAAGTAAATCCTACAAAAGTAATGAAGAATTTTCTACAAGGCAACTCTTCTTTGGTTAGTGCACCTTTTAGAGGGGAATACGAATTACTTTACAGATGAACTTTTAATACTAAACTATGCACAAGACAAATTAGATGAATTTAAAGAGAAATCCTTAGATATAGCTAATTATTGGCGGTGGTTATTAGATCCCAAGTTCATGTTAACATAAATCTGTTTTAAATTTTATAACATTTCCGAAAACTTTTGTAAAATAGTACTTACTTACTTATATATAAATGACAGTAAGTATACTTTAGCCTACTCGTTGTAGACTAAAATACCAGGTCAGAATGTAAGACAAATATTTTCGAGATCGCAGTTTTTGTATGCTTGATAATAATGCGTTTTTACTTCTACAGATGGATGGGAACATATTATCTTACGAAGTTCTTCAAGTTTCTTGGTTTCCTTATCATCAGACAAATAGTCGGGTAAAGCTTTCAGTACCATCAAATAACCCTCAATAAAATCCTTGCGTTTAAGCACAGATTTCAAAGTATCCAAATAAATTGTTTGCCCAACATTGATATTATGAAACAAATATTTTAAAGCATCCGCGAATAAAAGATAAATGGAAGGAAAAAGTGTTTCCATGTCTTCCTTTAAATATTTAAGGCAAATTTCGGAGAAATCCGGAGCTACGTTCAAGTAAACTTGATCCCATGGAGTACCACACTCAGAAGTGCAGTAGTCATCTCTAGCCCTTTGAGTGGTACTGATATCTCCCCTGATAGTTGATATTAATGATTTATGTTCCTCTAATACTTTGACGTACGTTACAGTCAATTTCCAGGTTCTTAACATTACATAATTATTGTGGACTGGCAACTTGTCCTCAAGGATGTTCAGTATATCTGAAAACATTTTCACAGGGAAAACCATGTCTTTCTCAAACACGTGCTTACGTATATCACCGCAAATTTGTTTCAACAAAGCTTCTAGGTGATCTCTGAAAAAATAACTGCCATAAGTATTTTTATACTTCCACAATTCAAAAGTGCGTTCCAATAATGGAACCAAAACTTTTACGTATCTCTGCGATTGTGATTTCGCATCCTTGGCAGACAGCAAATATGACGATATTACATAATTATAGACGTACGAATATCTTTCTGTAGTAAACTTTTTATCAAGGAAATCTAACAATATATCTGCGATGAAATCGCCATCTATGACGTCCATAATATCTACTGTGGACTGAACTATGCGCTGTATGACGCCTTCACAGTCAGCTTTGATCGGCAAAGACTTCAAATACTTGTAGGTTTTAATCCAAAATTTGGCTCTAATGGGAAGCGGTACATTTTGCACCTTATCCATGGTATCGTAAATTCTTTTATCTTCATCTTGTGACAAGTTGTCAATGAACATATTTAGTAGGTCCCATATTTCCTCTCTCATAGCGGGATCCTTTTCTCCACAGAGTCTGTAAAAAGTTTGCTTGAAAAGGACTGCACGAATTGTTGAATTTTTGGTAGAATTCCAGATGTCAGAGAATATTTGCTTCAGTTCTGGAGAATTTAGTTTAGTGAAAGCGTATCTAATCGCGTGTTTCTGTAAGGAAACAGGTGCATCCAGGAACATCTTGATGTGCTCGCGACTGCGAGAAGCACTCATATTATACAGTGTCGCGTTGAGAGAAGGGAGAGCGAATTGTAAGTAATCGCCATGAGAATACAATAGGACCACATCAAGAGGAGGGAGCGGTCGAGCCAAGTACATACTTTTTGCGAAATGCTTGCGCAAACTGAGTCTAAGGTCATCGTTTTCACTCCATACTATTTTGGTTTCCATTGGTGCATATTTCTTCACAATATCAACAAATTGCTTCTGCGGTAACAAGGCGCAGAGTCCGCGTACAAGAGCTTTGTGTCCACCCTTACTATCAAGTTTCCCGATGTACATCTCAATCCACTCGTTGGCTAGAGACTCTGGCCAGTAGATACGGATCTTAGTGAGGAAGTGTTTTAGTGACAGTTCGTCGTTGCGACAAATCTCACCCACCTCACTCTTGTGTTCTTTCAACAACTCCGGATTATGTTTCAGTGCATTAATACAGACTTCTTCAGTTGGTGACAACAGGAGAGAATCTTCAAACATGTGCTTTCTCCAAAGCTTGTTTTTGTCATACAATCTTGATAAATCTATAGTCCAAGTATTATCATGTCTGGTTTTGACAAGTTTTTTAATTGTGTTTAATACCCAAGGGTAATCAAGAAGTTCTCTCTTCCAATCTAGTAACAAATTCAAAATATCGTCAACTAAATGAAGAACTGTGACAAATTCAGCGTCTTTATGGATATTTGTTTGTTGAACTCTATTTACCAAAATGTTATACAAATAAATGAATATTTCGTCCCTTTCTTCCGTATTCAACTTCTGTTGTACAGATTTCATTGTGGCAAAAGTATATTTCTTTTCTATAATTTCAGGCACTCTTTGATGGTGCAGAATTTTGTACACTAGTATTGCTTGAATACAACTTTGGACGTTGCTTTTTGATTCTGTGTACACTTCCAAGCTACAAAAAATGTTATTCAAAATGTTCCAGGATTTTTCATCAAATTTATGAGTATCAGTGTGTGATATAACATTGTTTACAAATTGTATTTTGAATTTGAATGGTTCGTTTATGAATTTATCATGATAGTACTCTAGCAGAGTATGAATTTGATGCGCATCACGGCAGGCACAAGATATCATCACCTCCAGTATAGCATTCCTCTCATTAGGCGATGATTCATTTCGAATCATTTTTTTCAGATCGGGAAAAGCGACCTCGAAAGGCGCAAATCGATACCAATCGTAATTATGATCAAGGTCATGTGAATTATTACTTGACATCAGACAACACAACTGCTCAATTCCATCAGTATTTCCATCAAATTTATATGATTTATCGATAAAAACATTCTTCAAGAAATCGAATCTTCCCTCTTCCGGCATGTGCTTAATAAAATGTTTCAAGATGTCAAATCGAAACCAGGATCTCATCGATTCATTGTTAACATATTTCGTCAAAAATGGGATTATATCTTCACCTACCTTCTTCAAATATTTACAGAATGATGGTAAATCAATTCGATCATAAAATTTCGTGAAATTTCTTAATATCTTATCAGGACAGTTTTTCATTATTATACTTGTGAATTTCGCATTGAAATGTGGGATATCATATCGTTCCATCGTCTGTACAATATCTAAATAGTTTTCAGGACAAGTATTTATTAAAAACATCGTGGCTTTTAAAACGTCCTTTTTGCAATGGAATCCACTTTTGTTAATGGATTTTTCGAGAATTGTGATAGATCTTCCACTGAGCCGTTTAAGGAGAGGTAGATTTATTTGATAGGAGAGTTTTTCGATTTCCTTTTCTATAAAAGCCAAAGAACAATGTGGCAACCACTTAAGAGCGGCTTTTTTGTTTTTGTTTTCGTAGCAATAATTATAAAAGCTTTCGACACGAGCTGGCTCCTTAAGGTTCAGTCTTACGTGGAATAATAGTTTATTGCTGGCTTTAGTGGTCATTTGCGGGAACAGTTGCATGTACAGGTAGTCCGGGTTGACTATGTGCGCGTACTGCGGCTCGGTGATGAGCCACACGCAGCGCCTGATCGCGCGCGACACGTACAACATGTCCTCGCTCCGCAGCACCTCCAGGATATACTCCACATCTCTCTTGTTGCTGGCCACGTCGATTTTGAGCAAGTTGTCCAAGTCATTGTCCTCATTGTTTAACTTTCCCAATATCAAAGTCTCTTTGAAAACTCTCTTTAAATGTTCATTGTAATGTTGTTGCCTCTTTCCCAGTGTATCCCCTTCTAGCACTAACTGCACCATTCTGACGGTGCTGAAAAGAATGAAATAGTGTCTATACTACATGGTTATTTGATTAAAAGTTGTATGTAAGTTTAACAATCATACAACCAACAATTTCTATCAATTTATCATAGTGGCCGACGCATGGCATCTGTAGATAGGTATCAAATATGAAAACCTTTTCTATTTTCTTTAACATCGATTTATTTTTAAAATAATAATACTATTCAAAAATAATAATAAAACAAGTATGTATGCAATGAAGTTGTTACTATTTACGCTAATAATATCTTAGTAATACTTAGGTAAATAAATAGTAACTAAAGTCGGAGAAAAAAGGGAGCAGGCAGATAGATCATCGATTACTGAAATGTATGGTACAGTTACATAGTCTGCACTCTGAATTATTTACTAATGAAATATTATTCTCTTATAATTGGGAAAATCTCAACCGTAATCAGGCCTCCTGTATACTTTTCTCTAAGATAGTGTGTACGTCGGAAATATATAGGATAAACATAATATGAAAACTTAAGCTTAGCACACAATAACATATTACTTAAACTTTGTTTCGAACTTTCGATCTTTGTAATAATAGAGAACTGTCTTCTTGAATAACAAATTACGCGATACAAGTGTCATGGATACGATTTCACGTTCAGTTACAAACGTTCAATACAAGTTCAGACGACAACATATTAAAAATAACAAAATAACTTATTTTATGACGGTTACAGTACTACACAAATATAAACTCTTAATTGTATGGAACAACAGGCTCAATCACTTCGTCCTTATCGCCATATTTTTTATAATAATGCATCCTTATTTCGGCAGCTGGATGAGAACTTATTATTTTTCGTATTTCATTAGCTTTTTGGATTTGCTCATCATCATCCAAATAAAAAGGCATTCCTTTGAGAACCACTAAGTAGCTCTCTATGAAATCTTTGCATCCAAGCATAGTTATCAGCGTTCCCAATTGAACTGTCTGAGTGAACATCATATCATTATCAAACATATTCTTTAGAGCTTTCGCAAACAATCGATAAATGGAAGAAAAATTAGATTTGATGTCATCATTTAAGCATGCGAGGCAATTTTCTGAAAAGTCAGAAGCCACATTTAAATACACTTTGTCCCAGATTTTACGGTCACTTAGTTCAGAATCAGTGAGACCTCCGCGTATAGATAAAACTAGCGATTTCTGACCCTCCAATAACTTTACATAACTAACAGCCAATTTCCAGGATCTCAACATTATATAATTATTTTCAATCGGCAATTGTACCTCGAGCTTATTAAGTATATCTGTGAACATTTCTACTGGGAAAACCATACTTTTATCAAATACGTATTCTTTAATATCATTGCAAAGCTGTCTCAGCAAACCCTTCAAATTAATTCTGAAAAAGTACTGTCCATTAGTTTTTACCGACCATAATTCTAAAGAGCGGTCTAACAATGGGATCAAAATTTTCTCGTATCTTTGAGTTTGTGCATTTGTTTCTTTGGCTGACAACAAATACGGTGACATTACGTGTAAATAGGAGTAACTTGTTGTACTAAATTTCTTATCCAAATTTTCGAGCAATATATCCGCCATGAAATCTGCATCTAAAAGTTCCATAATGTTTCTGGTGTAGTAGATTATACTTTCAAGAATGCCTTCACAGTTAGCTTTAGCCGGTAATGACTTCAAATATTTGTAACTTTTCATGCAATACCTTGCTCTAGCGGAAAGCGGTACACTTTCTACTTTACCCATTGTTTCGTAAATTGTTTTATCTTCATCTTGTGATAAGTTGTCAATAAACACATTTAGTAGTTCCCATATTTCATCAATGACCGTGGGTTGCTTCTCTCGACAGAGCAAATTAAATGTTTGCTTGAATAGAACTGCACGAATTGTTGCATTTTTTGTAGAATTCCAGATATCGGAGAATATTTGTTTGAGCTCTTTAGATTCTAGTTTAGTAAATGCGAGGCGAATCCCATGTTTCTGTAGAGAAACAGGTGCGTCTAGAAACTTCTTGATGTTCTCACGACTGTGTGCAACGCTCATATCGTACAATATAGCGTTGAGAGATGGGAGAGCGAACTGCAAGTAATCGCCCTGGGCGAACAGCAGCACCACATCCGGAGGAGGCAGCGGCCGAGCGAGGTACACGTTTTTGGCGAATTGTTTGCACAAACTGAGTTGAAGGTCATCATCCTCACTCCAGGTTATTTTGTGTTCAGTTGGTGCATATTTCTTTACAATATCAAGGAGTTGTTTTTGTGGTAACAAGACGCACAATCCGCATACTAGAGCTTTGTGTCCACCAGGAGTGTCGAGTCTCTGGATATACATATCTGCCCATTGTTTGGCTAATGATTCCGGCCAGTAGATCCGAATTTTCCTGAGCAAACGCCTTAGTGACACACGGTCATTGCGACACAGCTTGTCCACCTCACTCTTGTGGCGTGTTAGCAGCTCCGAATTATGCTTCAGTGCATTCACACATGATTCTTCATTTGGCAATAACAAAAGAGATTCGTCGAACATGTGTTTTTTCCAATGCTTGTTTTTGTTATACAAACTGGTTAAATCTACGTTCCAAGAGTTATCTTGATTGGTTTGGATAAGTTTCTTAATTGTATCTATTACCCATGGATAATCAAGAAGTTCCTTCTTCCAATTTAATAACAAACTCAGTATATCTGCAAGTAAATTAAAAACTTCTGCCAAATCAATTTCTTTCTGGATATTTTTATTTTGAATCCTAGCTGCCAAAGTGGTATACAAGTAATTAAATAGTTGATCCTTTTCTTCTTTGTTTAATCTCTTTTGCACAGTTATCATGGTATTATAAGTTTTCCACTTCTTTTCTATTATTTCGGGCACTTTCTCATTATGCAACACTTTGTACACTATTATTGCCTGAATACAATTTTGTACGTTGTTTTCTGATTCAGTGTATACCTCCAAGCTACAGAAAATGTTGTTTAAAATGCTCCAGGTTTTATCATCGAACAAATGTGTATCAGTTTGTGAGATAACATTGTTTACAAATTGTATTTTGAACTTGAAGGGTTCGTTAATGTGTTTATCGTGATAGTACTGTAAAAGGGCATGTATGTGTTGCATGTTACGACCAGCGCATGATGTCAACACGGCCATTATCAAATTCCTTTCAGTGGGTACTGATTCATTTCGGATCATTTTCTTTAGATCACCAAATGCCACATCGAAGGGTGCAAAACGATACCAATTATAAATACTAGCAGATCTCGATGAAGCGATGTTTGACATTCCGCAGAGCATTTGTCTTTCACATACATCCATGTGCATATCTTCACTATTGTTATCATTATCAGCTTTATAAGCTTTATCAATAAAAACTTTCTTCAAAAAATCAAACCTTCCCTCTTTTGGAATGTATCTAATAAAATGTTTCAAGTTTTCAAACTGATACCACGATCTCATCGACTCCTTATCGACATGTTTCAACAAAAATGATTTTATGTCTTCCTTCTTCAAATATTTCGCAAAAATTTGCAGGTCAATTTTGTCACAATATTTTTCAAAATTATTTATAATCCTGTCAGGGTTCTTTTTCATCAAAGTAGCTGTAAATTTTCCACTGAAATAAGGCACCTCATATGGTTCAAGTTTCTCAATGATGTCCAAATATTTTTCAGGGTGAACATTGACTAGAAATATTGTGGCTTTTATCGCGTCCCTTTTATAATACATACAATTCTTGATATATATTTCGAGAATTGTAATAGATTTCTGACACAGGCGTTCCAGAATAGATATTTCTAATTCATTTGTGAGTTTTTCCACTTCTTTTTCAACAAAAGGCAGAGAGCAACATGGCAACCATTTAAGAGCAGATTTAGCGTTTTTGTTTTTAAAATAATTATAGAAGCTTTCAACGCGAGCTTCCTCTTTCAGATTCAATCGAATATGCAATGTTAGTTTATTAATTGCTTTCGCGGTCATTTGCGGGAATAGTTGCGTGTGCAGGTAGTCCGGGTTGACTATATGCGCGTACTGCGGCTCGGTGATGAGCCACACGCAGCGCCTGATCGCACGAGACACGTACAACATGTCCTCGCTCCGCAGCACCTCCAGGATATACTCCACATCTCTCTTGTTACTGGCCACGTCGATTTTGAGCAAGTTGTCCAAATCATTGTCTTCATTGTTTAATTTCCTCAGTTCGGAAGAGTTATCTTCAAGGGCTTTCTTTAAAAGCTTATTGTAATGTTGATGTCTTTTTCCCAGGGTGTCCCCTTCTAGTATTAACTGCACCATTTTGAAAACTGAAAACAATGTAATAGAGCAGGATTGTAGATAATGAAGGTTACAAATAATTATTTATCTATTAGATAAGATTTATTTTATAACATATTTTTAAAACGGCAAAGGTGAGGATTCTGCATTGGACAATACAATGATACTTTAATCTCGGACAAGGTTAAAAGTCATGAGTATATATTTATAAGAAAGTTATGCGGATAGATGTTCAGTGTTAAGACTGAAAATACCGGTTTCATACATTTAGTATGGTTAGAGACACGTTACAGTACAGTGGAGTGGTATTACGTAGTATACTAAATGTATAAAAACGATGCTACGCGACACGGCACGGGGCATAAGTGTGTCGGCCGCATTTAAACTAGTAAATAAAGTAAATAAAGGAGAGAAATCCCAATAAAAACTACGCAGAGACCTCCCTGTTAACCTGTCAACATAAGTACCGACTACAGTTAGCGGAACGAACCTTGTGAGCGCTGACGGATAATATTGACAATGACTAATCTAATCTACTATAGAAAAGATAATTGATAAACAGTATAAGTTATCGAAGAGAAATAATGTACCTAGTACAAAATTATGAATAAGTAGGTACCTAAATAAAAATAAGTCTACCTATGATAATTATTGATTAGGTGTATCATTGGTATGTTCTTTGCTGATAGCTTGCAATATCGCATCCTATGAATCATATTTCCACCCACGCCTCATATCGAGTGTTACTAGCGCAATTAGTTTTGTATGTGTGTGTATGTATCGAAATTATACAATGTATGTACCAGAGAGACCTACGATTTAAGCATGATAAGTAATTCTAAAAGTAACTACAATTATTAATTATAGATACTCATAATTATTAGTGAAAAGAAAACATAGTATTTGTTTTACAGATAAAGTACACATAAATCTAGATATATACTTTTTTCTATTCTACATAAATTTACATCAATAAGGAAAAAAATACTCATAAAACCATCCGGATTCTGAAGATGACTGCAGAGCACAATAGGTAGGTAGGTTACGCGTAGCACTAAAAAACGATTGTGGCAATGGCAACACAAGGTTGAATTTAGAGTTGTGCAAGTTTTAGATCATTATATATTTTAACTCATAAATAGGTAGATTATGCGATGGTAATACGATCTAGTTTTCAATGGTTTAATCTAGGTTGTGAAGTGACCCTGCAACATTGTAAAAGCTACAGAGAGTTGCTGTCATACTTGTTTTATTTTAGTGAACTGGGACGACTTGAAGGAAATGCGCAACATTGTGGAATTTGCACATATTACATAGAAGAATTAAAGATATATTTTTCTTTAAATTAAGAGATGTTGACTGCAGAAAGGAAACAATGATTTGATTAATGATGTTAAGCTACTAGTTTGTAAAAACATACCTAATCATGTGGTATTACATCAGTTGGCGACAACTTCTTAATTTTATTATCCTATATTTTCGATATGTTTTGAGACAGGTTTGATTCGTAATCAAATCAATAATTTAGGTACCAGCCAACATAGGCTAAAAGGTATGTAGAGAGATAAATGTTATCAGATGATAAATGTTGTTCTAACCGATCAATAAGGTAACACATTGTATTCACATTGATTCATGATACACAATAAACAATGTTTGTATTTATACAAATTATTAAATAAGTTTTCATATTATATTAATTAATACCTACTATCACATTCCTTTTCTTGTCTAATATATTTTATTAGGTATAAAAGCCAAAGGTAGCTAATCTTGCTAGCTACCTATGTTAGTACTTGCAGTTTGTAGTACTGATAATTAAAGAATCTGAATCTAATAAGCAAGTAATAAAGACTACATACTTTATAATCAGTGTCCGTAATAATTACTTTTCATTAATTTCATCTACCCACGACATAATTGCATGTACCCACTTTGTCGATTGCAAGCACAGGAATTTGATATATTGAACTAGGTTTTCCAAAAATAACACAGATGTTCATCATCAATAACAAGGTCACCACAGTAAATGGACAAAATGGTAACCCAAGTCTGCTTATCCTTGATGTTTCAAGGACAACACAACTGAGCAAGTAATAATAAGCACAAAGAAGAATGGAATCGGAAACCAGTATGTTTGATTAGCAAGAGTAAAGTGTCAAAATATCCACTTTTTCATACCGCCCACAAACAAACGCAAACAATTTCTTTCCTCAAACACATTATACAAGCAATCTATGAGAAAATAGGTATAGCCGGCTGATCAGATGTTAGGGTTTTGTTTGATGAAGTTGAGTTACTGGTTGCAAAGATGAATAGTATCCAAGTGGTTAGACTAGACAAGGAAAACAATCGTACGGGGCCTGTCTACGTACGGGGCGGACGGGCGCGCCGCCGCCGCCCGGTTGACGTCACCATGCCTGCCCGCCGCAGTATGACACACAAAGATTTCACAACATATATTCAAAGATGTTTTAAAAATTAGCAGAAACTTACCTTAGCGTTTTGTGCTCGTTACAGCAGCTCGTAAAACGAGCTGAAGGCTTCTGGACGCCCGTCCACTGCAGTTGAGAACAAAATTATCGAAAACCAAGTAGAAAAATATCGCACACGTCCACACAGGCAGATGACAGCCGGCCGGCAGAAAATAAATGAAAGAATAAGAAAACGAATTTTGTGTTCGTTCAATACAGTGTTGCTCACAATATTTAATTCCGCCAAAATCCTGTCGAAATCCTGTCAATAGAGATTTCCTTTTTGTAGCATAAAATTAGGTTTCCTATATTTTATATACCTACCCATAGTATCATCAATAATCATCATCGTCGTCGTCTTCCCTTACATCTAGGGAGCTCGAGCCATGATCCACCACGCGGGCTCTGGCAGATTAGGATTACACACACATGCCGTAGATTTCTTCGGTGCTTTCCATTTTCAATCACCGCTTTGAGAACATACCGTAAGTAAATGTAAAGTGGTTCCTTTGTAAAAAAAAAAAAACACGTAAAAACTCATTAGATGGCTAATAGCCATCCACCGGGATCGAACCTGAGTTTGCATATAAGTAATTTATATACAAATTACAAATGTATCTCTTTTAACCGTTCTTATTTTCTGCGTTAGCAAGAGTTGAATTCGTAATGCAAATGTTACATGTTGTTGTTGTGTTCGTTCGTACCTATGTTAAATCCTATACCCATCAAACGAGGAATTTCCCTTTCCCACCTTAACCTAATTCCTAATCTACTAGACTACTAGATGTAACGAGAATACATTATCTTTGGAGAAACTGGAGAATACCGTCAATTTGGCAACCAATTGGCAACACTTGAGTTGTGTGTGATGCGATTCACTCATGAATGAATGATCTTCTGCATTCTGATTGAATGATGAACGAACCGTTTTGTATTATTTATTTGGTACAGGCCATTAGCAACCTTCAGGCACAGTTATAAGTCTTTTCTATAAGGTTATAAGGTGTTTTGTGAATAATGAATGAATGTCATTCCATTGCGAAGCGCGGTAAAATTCAAACCATTTTCACGAACTTATTTTATAATATACCAAGTCGGACCAAGTATAATTAATTTTTTGTTTGTGTAAATAATGAATAACGAAACAAAATTAAAACAAGAACAATTTGCGAGTTTGAATTACGGCGATAAAGCAAATGGGTCAAAAGAATCAATAGAAGATTTGGAATGTGAATCGAAAGATGATTCGTTAGATGAATCACTGGAAGACGGAAATAGTGGATGTACAGATTTTATAGAACCAAAATATTTCACTAAAGTCAAGGGTCAAATTGAGAAGAATTTGAACGATATGGCAGAAGTCATTGATGATTTAAGTAAAATGAGAGGTACGGTCTAACACAGAGAAATGTCTAATACAGGAGAGTTTTAAATTTGAGATTATCTAAAAAAACTACTTGAACCATTGCAAGAATCCTTTCACTATTAGATAAAAGTTAAAACTATTTAACTGTAAAATAATTATTAAATTCTGTCCACTAGTTTTTGAGAAAATCTCTACCTTATTGATGCCCTGTTAACGTTACAGCCCCCTGTATACTTTAATCTGTCTTCGTGTGAACGAAAGTGCCCATTTATAATAATGGCCATGTATAATCTAGAATCATATCTCTTTATATCAAGTAAATACATTGTAAACTTATCGCGCGTTCAAAATTACACTCTCCAACTTCTGTAGTATGGCGCTACCTCAGTATGACGTCACAGCCACAATACATCGTGGACCGTTTCTGTCTCTTTCTAACAGAACTTTTCTAAATACATGCACTTCATTTTTCTTTTCAACTACTTACTTACCTAATTTAAATTTCACAGTTGATCATGTGTTTTGTAATAATAATGAAAAACATTTAATTCTGTTCGATACTTGTCAAATACCTACCCTATTGTAAGATCGGAGACAGGAGTCAAACTCAGGTCGCACTCAAAACTTACTTGTATCTATTTTCAGAACAAGCTGCCAGTTTAGAGTCCAATTTGGTATCAAGAATCGACTGTTCGACGTGGGAGAACGTATCGGAGTTCATAGGGATGTCATCGTCGACGATGATCGACCAATGCATGAAGATCCTCGACCACAGGGATGAAGAAAACGCCGAATGGAATGTTTTGTAAATTCTTGTTGTAATTGCAATAGATTTATAAATAAATAGTGTAATTCAGTCGTAGAACAGAATGGCTTAACTTGGCACAGCCACCACGATAGAATACCAACATTAGTAACAATTAGTCACCAAAAACTAGAATTTGTGCACCAGCCATTTAAGTCTAAGTTATGGGTATGCCTGTGTCCGTGAATTCTGGCTGAATTCGGTACCATCGTGGTGGCTGTGCGAAGGTAAGTCATACGCAAAAACATGAAGGAAAAAATTTCGCTGCGGTCAAATATATTTTGTATGGGTCAGAAAATTCAAACAATGGAAAAACAAGTGCGTTGCAGAGACGCGAAAAACCGTCATGCATGTTGGAGTCTGAGATGAAAATGGCTAACTCCATCGGTGGTTCCTTACTCTTTGGGCTCCTTGCTTCATTACATTACATACACAGCGACGAAATAAAAAAAAAAAGATTTTGTGGCAAAGGTTTTATTGCCATACCCTTAAGATCGAATGAAGATAAACCTAATTTTGACATTGTTACATCTTACATCAAGTATTCGTATCTGCTGGTCGACAGTTCATGAAAACGACATACATCAACAACGTAATTATCACATAATAGTCACTGGAATAAAGCGGACAATGAAAATACTTATATCAGCAAACTTCGCTACTGTAAATTTATTTTAAAAACTTTTACAATCCATAAATTGCTATTTATTGATTGCAAAAGATATGTGCTTGAGACATATAAGCATCACACTCATCGGATTCAGTTGTATTATATTGCCAACAAACAAATACAACTATACTTAATTGTCATACAACTGCGATCACCGCTCTAAGGCCAACATTTATAGACGAACTTAGCGTGAGGTAGCTCTTACTAACTGCTAAAGCTCTATGGAACTTGACATTTATAAGAGCGACTCATGCTAAGCTTGCACTCAATATTGTCTGAATGTGAATCGCGACCTAAGAAAATCCGTGAGTACAAACGATGAAACGTGACGATTTTATCCTTTATGCCATGGTACAGTCAACAGCACATCAAATGCAAGTTTTCTAGCGCATTTTTTAGGTTGATGCGCCGTCGACTTCACAAATATATCAACGCTTGCCAATTTGGGCCTACTGGAAGCTTACAAATGATTTCTTACTATAATTTCAAATAAAAGAATATGTTGTTAATATAATTCCTTTCCTTTTGTTTCTTATTTAAACCTTATATTCAAATTATAAAAGGAGCCACCACTCATTTTACGTTACGACCAGAGTTTATGATTCATGTCGATATATGAATACTATATACAACCAAACATAATTATTCGGATTTGCCACTTCTTGTGAGCAAAATCAATTTAAGTAGCCAATGCTAGATGGATAAAATAAAAGGGTATATAAATTAACATAATATTGAGTGAACATTTTGACTGCTAAATGATAATCTTGATGAAAAAATAACACCAGTTTACCAGTTGCACAATTCATGAAATATACAGTGGTTAACTGGTATATCAGTTCCACAATATTTATAGCTTACTGTTTAGCTTCTTAGTGAAACAACCATTATTGAGGAAAACTCATTTTGCTAGTTTAATGATTCGCTTCAAAGTTAATCGACCATGTTTTAAGTTAGACCAATTGAAAATAGTTATTCATTGATTCAGAAGAAACCAGTAAAGTAAATAATGGTGCGACTAGTAAAATGTGTATTCCTCATAACTATCAAGTGTACTCATAATGCCTAATTAATCACATATAATAACAAATGAGAAACGAATGAATCAATGCGATATTGCTTTTATCCATTAAACAACATCATTACTTTCTAACTAAAGCGCAAGGTGTACGCAGGCCAAGGTCTCAATCATATATTACAGCAAACCTAACCCTATTGTGTTAGTAGTCAATCCAAATAATAATAAAATAGTTGAATAGGCCAATGGATTTAAGTTCGTATCCCTCTAATATTCCATATGTAAGGTGACCATCAATGAATACTTATTTACAAATATCACGGAGCATTGCATTGGGATACAAATGATATTGTGACGATTTCTATGTACAATAAAAATATTTGTATATTGTTATAATTTAGCTTAAACAGGCAATCAATTAATCATTCCCTCAGTGAGTGGTAATCGAGCTATATATATTTGTAAGTCGGCTTCTTTACGTAACTTCCATTCCGGTTATAGTAGATACTCTTCATTAAAAACAGTGATATATCACTTTCAACTAAAGATCTTCACTTTGAAATCAACGATTAGATTTTTTACCCAACATGATTCATTACATAATATAAGGAACAGTGTTATAAGCAGTCCACATTCATTTTATCATATTTTATTTCAAGTAGATTTTGCAAAGAAAAGTTGCCATTGTGGTTCAGAATTACCTCCTTTTCTGGATACGAAGTAGTCAAAAGTGTTGCTACACTGAATTATTTGTTTACGCCGCTTCGCTCTTCATTGATGGTCACCCCAAAAGTATGTAACCGGGTCAGACATTTTAGAACTCGATCAACAGATTCTGTCACATAGGACTTTACATCGTAGAGTCCACAAGTACTTATTTTGTATATAAAAAAGTAAAACTAAAAACTTATGGATATAATATACAAGAAAATATACAATGTGCAGGGTAATCTAATTGCATACAGAGTCAAGATATAGTGGTAATGATAATGCGATGCGGTTTTAGGCGACCGAGATTCGTAAAGAGTTTTGAGTATGAGTCTAGCTTTAGTTTGCTCTTACAACCCTGCGTTTATGGAATTTGATCCTTTGGACCGCCATGGCAAATGAGTTTCACAACCAAAAAAGGAAAATTACCAGAAAGCATAAAATAATATTGCTACCATGGAATAACCCAAACTTCTTGACAAATTCTTAGTTGACAATTGTCAAACAATAATAGATTTTCGTTTTCGTGAATTTTTTTTGGTTGAGTAGCAGCAGTTTGACGTTTGTAAGATCGAGCTCAAACTAAGATCCCAATTAACACTGTCTATGCATATCAGCCTGAATCTCGGTTTCTTAGAATCCCTCACTCAGGACTCAAAATCTAGAAAGTAGTAGTAAATCCCCACACAATGTATAAATTCCTGGACAGTATTATAACAAAAATGTCCCCACATTGTCCAATAATTCGCAATGTTCATTTTATGGTAGAGAAGAGACCGACCTGAAAAAAAAAGGTCCGGTTATACATATTTTTCTTATTACAAATTCTTTCATTTATCCTCGATTAGAATATAATTAAAGAATAAAGGTCGAATATGAAAGTGGCATGCAACATTGTACTGGTGCTGAAGGTAATGCAGTCTAATTAGTGAAAACATTACTAATCTTTTAAAACAAACCTCTTTACCGTGTATCCTAATCATCATTCGCGTCGTCGGGCGAAGGCGTATGCCACGTGAGCCTCTCCTCGTAGAACTGTATCACCACCTGCGGGCACCGTACGTTGGCCTGCTTGGCTGGTACTAGGTCGGCCTCGTCAGTGCCTTGCCATTTCATTAGGAACATCAGCTCACCGCTGCTGTCTGTTGCACCTGTAACAGAGTCAAGGTATGTCTACAAATGTTACATTTGGTACTTAGACTGAGAGTCATAGATATTTTTGAAAGTGAGGTTAGCATGGAATCATTCTTACAACTGTCCAACATATACTTTACAACTACTAGATTCACTTATACAACGTATACTAAGTTCACCCTTAAAATTGTCTCACAATTTCGGTCTTAGATATTTGTGGCCTAGTAAGACATAAGACATAATATTTATATGATAAAAACAGAATACATAGGTGACTTTTTATTCTTAATGCACTTACCGATGATCTTCTCTGGTTCAAGTCCACGGTCGAATCCGGAATTTTTCTTGTCATCAGTCTTGGACTTTTTAGCACCTTTTAAGTCGGGCGTTGCTGCTGTTGACTTGCGTTTCTTGGGATCCTTGTCAACTTTCACTGTTTTCCCCTCTGTAACATAAAATGCAACATAAATCAAAACAAGCAAAATTAATTATGTATGAACCTATAACCTTTGTGAATAACTGCAGTTCAGGTATATTGGTCAGAAGTTATTTCAAACTCGAGACTTTTAGACCATGAATGGTTAGGAAAACTAAGATCAAAGAACAAATCGAGTTTCCGAATTACATTTTGGGGGATCAGATCTAATGTGACAGTGCATTGATCAATTTATTGCGTTGGTATAGCAGCGTCTCTGTTCGGAGCGCTATGACATGGTAGGATTTCATTATTTTGAGAACAGTAATATGTAACAGCTGGTCACAGGAGAAAGCATTTGACAATCTAACGATCTATAAGATCTTGTTGTTCTAATTTGTTTTGGGAAAGATCTTTATATGTACCCACCAGCTTCCTTCTTTTTTCTAGCCTCCTCAAAGGCCTGTATCAAGTCTGGGCAGTCAAGGTTCTCCTCTGGTTCCCATGTATTGTCCTCGTCACTGTATCCTTTCCATTTCAGGTAATATTCGACCTGGAAAATATTATTAACCTTTGAGTAAGACTTGTGGGCCAAATTAGGATTCCCTGTACCAAGCGTCCAGTATACATAACGATTTAACTTGACAATTATGTCAAATTATTTACTATTAAGTAATGAGTAATTTAATTAGAGAAGCAGACCTTGTTATTTCTCATGCGGCGATCTAAGACCTTCTCAACAGAGAATTCTTCTTCACCTTCTGGTTCTCCAATTTTCTTTTCTGCCATTGCACTGTGGAAATTATTTATTATCTTTTATGAAAAAGTTATCATAGGCCATAATATTATACTTGGGTACACTTTTTAATTGTATTGGATACTTACAATGCCATGCAAAAAAAATCATAATAAGTTTACATACACAAACTTTTGCACAGCATCTAAACCAAGTTTCATTGCAATCCGATGAAAGGCAGGAGGACATACAAACCAACATTCATTTTTATTTACCTAGATTCTATATCATAGTTACACCCAATCATCGCAATATAGTACCCACATTTCTAGAGTAACATTCCAGACCTAGGCCTGAATCTGATGCCAGAACAGGAATGGAACTCAAGACCTCTTGTATGCAAACAGCGCCTACTCGTTGGTATTATTATTGTCTGGCTGGCTATTTAATGGTAGACGTTACGTTGCTAGCGAAGCAAAGGACCTGCCTCCTAGCTGATTTCCAAGGATCTCGGAAACATCTTATACACATAACCTCTTACTTTTCATATCGTATGTAATAACTCAAAAATAAAACATACAAACGAAAAATATTCCGGTACGAACGCAATAATGATATAGACATTCAATACAATCACATAAAATTAGCAGAAAAAACAAATTCCAGAAAGCTTTGTCCCGCCATTTTGATTATAGCAAGCAAACCAAGCTAACCATATTTTGGGACTTTGTCATTGAAATCAACGCCATGCAACAATAGTATATTATATTCGGTAATTGTAAAAACTATTGTACCCACTAACACAATGTAATTATAAAATTACCTTTATTTTCAGACAACAAAACTGTAAAATATCCGAAAAAACCGGCACCACACCACAGAATATATAATAGTACAAGTACAGAAGAGTCTCTCCTAAAAACCGTTAAAATAAATCGCGAGTCTCGCAGCGACGCAATAAAGTACAATTCAGCTCGCGCAGCGCGAAGGTCCTACAATTATATTCACCTACAACGTGCGTCTCTTTCTATCGGGTAGCTCTTTACTCTTCTGACACGATTAGGGCTGCCGGCTTGTGAAAGATAAATAATCTGAATATTTAATGAACATATATTATTATACCACTCTATTATTCTACTTTTGTAAACAAACTGATATTTCAAATATACCTACGGTATTTTGATCACAAAAGACCATAGGCATGCTATCTTCTTACACTTTAATGGGTGTCTACAATACTAAACATAACTCTTTTAGGTTTTAGCTAGGTACAATCTAGTCCGGGAGCCGAAACCCATATTTACATATTTAAGATGCAAGAACTAGCCTTGCGATTTATTATATAAATCTAATCTAATTATTCGTTCATTATTCATTCAATTTCATTCAATTATCTGCAACTATTCTCTAGATTGCATGGTAAAACTACTCGTAAGTTAATGGAGAATAAAATCGGGGAATAAAAATAACCCTGCGATAGTTACTCCAGTATAAATTGAAGTTTGGTCGAATTCACCCTAAATAAAATAAATTATTATGGTAGGTACTAAATTGTATGAAAGAATATTTTAATAATTTAGACCAAATTCTTGTCACGATTTTTTTCTTCCGATACAATGAAAGACGGCTAAATACGTCGCAGCGCGGGCGCAAAATAGCGGGCTACGTGCAATCAATCTGGCGCGCAGCAGCCCACTGAATAGCCGCGCCGGCGCGGCCCAAGGCCGCCCGCCCGATGTACCTGTAGATTTATACCTAAAGCGCGGAGTGCACCAGGCCTGACCACACCAACATTCACCGAGTGTTGCAAGATACGTTTTTAAATTCCGCGAATATTCCGATTTCCGTTAGGGTTTGCGAGCGAGCGACGCTCAAGAATCTGTAGAATTTCTTTGATTAACTCTAGACTTTCATTTTCATGTCTGACTGAATAAAACCATAAAATGTAGTTGATAGCTGGAAAAGAAATAAAAACTCACCTTGAGCCCAACAATTTAACATTGATTTCCGTATGTCCGTAGGTAAAGGCCTAAAATCCGTAGATGTACGGATTTATCCGTAGGTCTGGCAACACTGAAATTTACTCTACTCATTAAAATTTTTCGTTCGTCAATTCATGTCATTCGATCAATTGCTTCATTCATTCCTATTCTCACGAACTTCACACAAATGAATAGTGTTTACTACCGTAAATATTATTTTTCTTTTTAGGGTTCCGTAAAGTTCGCAAAGTCTATTTTGCGATTCCTAAATCATTATGATCACACAACATTATAATCTAGGTGTTCTGCGGTTTTATTATATTTTGTTGTCCAATCGGAATCATGCGAAATCACATAGATTCTTAAAAACTTTGTTGATTTTCGTAGGTAATGATAGTGAATAGGCAACTTTATACTAGTTTTCTCGGGTAGCAACATTACATAAAAAAATATACTTGTTTTCTATTTTCAACGCAAGAGGGCGCTTCAATTTCAGAAAGTTGAAGTGAAGTAGGGCCTGTGTATGGGAAAGTTGTAAATAATTTTCATTGTATTTTTGACGAAACGCTTTTTATTCCAAGCGTATGATATGTAAAAAGTGATGAAATGAATATAACGTAAATCCTGACAGTAATGGAAATCCACAAAGTGTGTGCCTTATGAAACAAAAAACTATCATTGCGCACGATACCCCAACGCCATTTTGAGGCGAAATTTTGTATTGTAAGTGCCAAGTATTTTGCAATATTATCGGTTTTCGCCCTTTTAGAGGGGCTGCAAGTGATAATTATCGGTGATAGTGGCCGTAAGGAGCGGGACTGGCGATGTTTCAATGACAATCTGTGATTAGAGTGCAGTGTTGGAGGTCGGGGCTCGGTTGATGCACCCATCGAGGTGGGTTGTCTCGCGATGCCGTCTTAGTGGTCGCATTAATTAAATTACAGCGGTATCTCGGGGTTAACGATTGATGTGATGGCGTGAGGAGTTCCGCCACACCTAGCGGCGTACAGTGTGTGAGAAATAGTGGTGCCTGGTTTGGGCGTGCGTTATCGGTGCCGTTTCCGACTGTTGCAGATAGCGGGTGCGGAGGATGGCCCGCGGCGACGAGAGCGCTCTAATTAACTGACGGACACCGCCGGCTCACAGCTGGCGCAAGCAGTATGTACACCTCATTTACTACTGGGACTTTACACATAAATTATTATTATGATGTGATTATATTGACTCATGATGAAGTCTTTGTGAAAACTTGTTCATATTGGTCACAACCCCGAACTTCTGTTTATTTGTATTGTTGATGTGATTACAAAGGAAAATGTTTGACATGATTGGTACAGCCCTTGTTTCCTCATACTTTTATCTTCTCAACCACTACCTATGAGTAAATAATCGAAATCGAAATAAGTAATCGAAATTGATGCAAATTATTTAAGTATTCTGTTACTCTAATTAGATATCATAAGTATTCATGCCTGAAAAATAAATATAGTTACATTCATTTATTAACAGATAAATAAACATTTGGTATTTTTGTACAACCCAGTTCAATACAATACTATAATATTCAATACACAGAGGAAAACAACAAATTCATTTCATTTATTCGCAATAAATCGTAAGTTACAAATTGATGGTATCACAATATCACAGGTTTCATACAATTTTACCCGTCGGGTGTAGCGAGCGAGATAAATACATATATAAAAATATCATTCAACTAAATTACAATTATATCACAATGTCATCTCGAAAATTCCACGCATCAAAAATAATATAATAACTGAGTCAATAAACAAGTCAAAGTCATCACACACAAAATGTACATCACAGAAAATTAAATTAAAAGAAAATAAATGGAGATACATAATGAATAGTCAAGGATATATAGGACAAGCATGTAGGTATTCACACAAGTTTACTAATATTGTTTTACATGTATCCCCCAAAATATCTATGTTTTGTTTAGGCATTGGAACATAATTGATGTGTTGAGTATAATGATCATACGAGAAGCATCACAGCCCTACCCTTGCAGTCAAAGAACTTAGTTCATTTTGATCCTATTGATCTCTTCCTGAGTTAGATGAATAAGGATCTTGAAAAAAATTCAAACAATAAATAGGTTAGGTACCTATTCCTGTTTGAATTTTTTACCTGTTGTGCCCCAACACTTAAAATGAATTTTCAAACATTAAAGAAGCAAGAAAATTTCTGCTAATAATGTCTGACAGCATCTTGCAAGTGTAAACTCTGCACGTGCTACACAATTTACACTTGCAAGCTGCTGTCGGACATTATTCGCAGAAGTTTTCTTGCAAGCGGAAAGATGGTCTTTTAATTATTAGGCAAGGTATCTTAGGTTTGATATTTTTTCACAAATACACAATGTTCCATTATACTAATATCGCAATTGAGGATGGGGAATAAGATTTTTATAATGTCTATATCCAATTTCTATGTCTACATTCAATGACATGTGTAGGAGTCTCATTTGATTGGATTTTAGTTTACTTTTGTGTCATTATGATACCTACCTAGACTATTTATCAATTACCTATACTGATCAATTAAAAACAGGAAAATCTCATTGTTTAAGATCGTGTCTGATCTAGTCACATGATCAATTACTGAATATAATTGACACAGCAAGGTCAATGGGAAATGTGGTCTAGTTATTATTATCCTTGCATACATTCATTCATAATAATGCAAAGTAATCTTTTTCATCAAAATATTATAAGGATTACACAAGTCAATAAAATTGTTCTTTACCCCTTAGTAAAGATATACATGTACTTAAATTGACATTAAAATGTATTGTAGGTATTCTTATTAACATTCAGTAAGAGTTAATAAAAACATTTTGTAGATGTTTAAATATGTAGATAAGATACATATTATCAAATCAATATTATCCCATTCTATCCCACTAATATATAAACGCAAAAGTTTGTATGGATGGATGGATGTTTGTTGCTCTTTCAGGCAAAAACTTGAATGATTTATGTGATCCTATATTTAAAATTCACAGATAAAAATGCCACGTCCTGGTAGTCTCAAGGACCCAGACATAGCGGAGATGTTTAGTAAACATGACCCGGAGAAGATCTTCGAGGATCTCCGTGAGATTGGGCATGGGTCCTTTGGGGCGGTCTACTATGCCCGCTGCAATCTCAGCAAGGAGATTGTGGCCATCAAGAAGATGTCTTACCTGGGGAAGCAGAGTGAAGAGAAATGGCAGGATATCTTGAAAGAAATTAAGTGAGTGCTGTTTTTACTGATTTTGGGTTATAAGGGTCTGCAACCATTGCAGTTGGCACAGATAGAGTCAGTGCTCTTATTGGGCAATTTTTATTATAGCATCATCTACATAATTCACACAATAAGCATAACCCATGTATTTCCAGATTTCATCGCGATGTTTTCATTCACCAAGCTATTTCTAAATGTATAATGCACATCAAGTGTAACACTTTGGACCATTCTTATTATCTGCATCTTAAGAGTTGAAATTGTACTGCAAGTTTTACAATTGATCTGCTGTCGTTCGTACATAAGTTCTCTCGAAAAACAGATGAAAACATCCATAGATTTATGGCATGTCCTGTACGGCAGCAAAGTAAGCTCAGTGGTTAAGCTCTGTCATAGTATCATTGACATTTTCACCAAACAAACCCAACAGTGCAACACAAGTGACTTAATGGCAACTTCTATCTTATTCTGTAGGTACTCCATGTTCTTGACTTATGCAATCAGAATGCACTGAAAATGAGTGCAATGAATTGCAGCACCAAGGTCTTTGTTTACAACTTCTTAGTGCAATAAAGCCTTTAAAATAAAATAATTTTTCCCAGATTCTTGAAACAACTGGAGCACCCAAACACCATAGAGTATAAAGGGTGCTACAAGCGCGAACACACGGCATGGCTCGTCATGGAGTATTGCGTTGGTTCCGCCTCCGACATTATTGAGGTAAGTAATATAAAATTCTTGTAGTACTATAGTATTGTCTTGTCACAACCATGTCCTTATTACCCGATCGCCATCGTTGCTAGGAAGAGGGTAATGGTTTACGGGTGTATGTAAAGTATGTATATCTGTACATTCGTCGCCTTCTGTAGAGTTTTTATCCCGGTACTGCCTTTTATGCCCAAAAATGTTATTTTGGATTTTGTAGTAGGTAATTATTAATTAATTATATAATTATGTTATTTTCACTAGCTTCCGTCATGAAACATGTCTATCATGAAATACAAGTTAAATCCTAGTTCTGGCACCAGTCTCACACAAAGAATTGTTTGTATGAAGTAAACGTACCATGTAGCTTACTTTGTTGTAAGAAAATAAAGATTTTTTTTATTTTTATTCTGCCTCGCAACATTGGCCGGGTTATTCGAGTTGCGCAAGTGGTTTTGCAGGCCATTTTCGCCAGACGAAACTTATTGACAATCCCACATAATTCAGTATCTGATTATGCGGTTTTCTTATCGTATTTGGGTGTAACAATTAATTACCACAATTTGACACATTTCACAACATTCCATGAAACAATGACTAACAATAGTGACGACCGAAAATCCGGAGACTAAAATTCACACACTTCAAATGTGAGGTCATAATAATTATCTGTGATTTCTTAGAAAGGGGACTGCATAAACCGAATAGTACGATGACACGAGGCGTTGATTCATCTATGCATTTTATTACGCTACTTAATAAATAAAGGACCTGCAGTGAAATGTGTAAACAATTTGTGCTTATCGACTGCCTTCTCTAGGCCTCTGGGTGCGCTTCCCGGTCGAAAAGATGCTTAAACCTAAGTTATAACCACTTACCGAGTCTGGGAGTAATTTTTTATGGTATTTGTACGTCTCTAGCTAGACCCATAGTACAGGGAATTTTAGTTTGTGCCAAATACCTGCAAATTCACTCAAAAACGGAAAATAATGGATCGCGTTGCTAATTCTTGACATATGACTTGATTACTTTCATTTTCCATATATATTTTTCGTAAATTGAGAGGTCACTAACTTCGTAGTATGGGTACGTAGTTGTGTGATTTATTTGGATTACCAAAATATTGTCTCGGTTCCACTTAGATCAAGTTATCTGAAGAGTCCTTTTTCTTTATTTTTATGTCAACCTTTATATCAGAATCTCTAGTTTTGGTACATACTTTACTTACATGTTCTGTAGTTATCAATCAGAACTGGATCATACATCGGTGTTATCACACATTATCGTGTTCTCTCGAGTTACAGATAATATTAGTTTTGGGATGCGTATTTTTATGTTTATAAATAGTTTTGGTCTAATTCACGTTGTAAATATTTATCTGTCAATGACATCGTTGCTTAGACTATAAGATTAAATTAAGTGATACTTCGTCACCATGAAATTATCTACCTTGTCTATGAGAATTTGTGTTTGTACGTTATCTATTACATACACGCCTTTTTCGATAGACTTCCGTCTGTTGCGATCCTAACACAGCACCTTAGCTTCGCCTTATTCATCAGTCTCTTCATGCACACTCGTCGGTTTGTAGTAGACCGCACTTGGCCCTTTCTCAAAAGATTGGCGAAGTTTTTAAAAAGGGCACAAGTGTTTCATTTCATAGATGTATGTTACCAATCTCCATTATCTAAACGAAAACGTTGAAAGTCCCGGTCGACCCTCAGTTCCTCATTTCTAAATTGAAAACTGATATAACCTAAGTTTTTCTTGTAACTGCATACAAAGATAGAAATTACGGTGCAGTAGCAAAAACTACTTGTACAAAAACTATGGATTATATTTATGGATAGTCACATACAGTGTCAAGTGTTGTCGAGTTCCCATCACCTCTCACTCTGTAATTCATGCCCCTCATGCCGCGGCGCACGCGAGAAATGCAAATTAATATGAAGTAGTATGATTCGTGATTTAGTTTCCTGTTTTAGTGTTACATCATTGCGGTACATCAAGGTTTTCCGGAATTATTTACTGAATTGGGATTTATTTAATAGTACGTTGTTTTCTGAGTTCAAGGCTTTTATGACATCCTGTAACCTAAACGCATGAATGAACAAAAATACGCGCTCAATTGACCCTTGTTGTCACTTTCACTCTCACGTGTCAGAAAGAGACATCTGTTTTTATATATTAGACTTCTATTGAAATTATTGAAAATTCAAACAATGTAAAAACCATGTGGCAAGTGGCAGAGACGCTAAATATTGTCATGCAACAGTGGTGTCTGCAATGTTAATACGTTCCTTTCTTCATGGCTTGATGTATAAAGTGTTGTTTTGGTCTTGATCATGAGACCTAGGATTAGGATTCATTTTATGCCAAAAAGCAGTCGTTTTTGGTAATAATTCACTTGTTCTATTATTATATTATAATGACTTAATGAGTCATCTATCATGAAATTATAATCTCATAGGAAGTATACGCATTTATTACAGATGTGACTAATTTGGAGAGTCGGCTTAATTTGAATAAATCTAGCAAATTATCTAACAGTTTTTGCATGCGGGTGTCGGGTCATGCGTGACGCAACACAAATGCTTATAGTCTGAATCTATAGTCTAGTATTTTCATCAGATTACGATTAATCTATATACATAAACATGAGATGTGATGCTGTCGTGGCCGCCAAGTCTAAATCTAAACGCAACTGTCACTCATATGCTGAATCGCGTAAGAGTGAGCGCGAAGTCTCGCTTAGCGACGATGACACAATTAAACTCGCACAAGTTACTTGAAATATCGTTAGGAAGTGGTAAACAAGCTGTCGCGTCAGCACTTGCTACGGAATTTACACTTGCAAGCTGCTGTCGGACAGACTGTCAGTAATTCTAATTACTCGCAGAAGTTTTCTTGCAGGTGAAAATGTAGCCTAAGGTCTTAAGGTAGACTTCCGTGGGTCGCGGCCGATGCGACAATACTGGCACTATGAAAATGTATAGCGCCGCTTCTGAGGTCTGTCACAGACGCTCGCGGCCGACGACGATAGCTGCGCCACACATTTTCATAGTGCAAGTATTGTTGCATCGCACGCGTGCGGCTGTGATCGGCCGCGACCCACGAAAGTCGACTTTTATGTACACTATGTACGTTTTAAATCGTATAAACTGTCCAACGCCAGGAGATGTCCTACTCCTGTAATGTTGTGACAGAAATTCGTAGTAATATTAAATAAGTTTGAAATCTTCCTGCCAGGTTCACAAGCGGCCCTTACGCGAGGAGGAGATAGCCGCAATCTGCGAGGGTGTTGTATGCGGCCTGTCGTATCTGCACAGCCTGGGCCGGATCCATCGGGACATCAAAGCCGGCAACATTCTGCTCACCGAGAATGGCACGGTGAAGCTAGCGGACTTCGGCAGCGCCAGTATAAAGTGCCCGGCCAATAGTTTCGTGGGGACGCCGTATTGGATGGCCCCGGAGGTGATCCTGGCGATGGATGAAGGACAGTATGATGGGAAGGTGAGTTCTTCTGCTTGATAGAATAATTAATTAAAGAATTTATTCATCGGCCAAAATACTTGGGAACCAGATGATAGGTAAATTTTGATATACAGATGTAATGGAAAGGGTTTAGATGTCACTAGCGGTCACCCAGGTACTGACCTCGTCCAACATTACTTAACTTGTACGATCGTATTCAACGTGTACTCGTAACTGGACTACGCCCCTGCGAGCCCGTCTATTGTATCTTACACTGTCTATTATATCTACTTTACCTATGAAGATTCTATATGCAAAACAGAATCAAGATAACGTGTCTATTTCAGGTGGACGTCTGGTCTCTGGGCATAACGTGTATCGAGCTGGCGGAACGCAAGCCCCCGTATTTCAACATGAACGCTATGTCTGCGCTGTACCATATCGCACAGAATGATTCCCCTACTCTGCAAGTGAGTGTAGTTTCAATTGTTTTTACCAGACTACCGCAAGAAGGATCATGTTTTCGGGTAGATATATGTCAATTCTTTTGTCGCCTCCTGTAACCTAAACGGCTTAATGTATTTGGATGTAGGAGGTAGTATTAGGTTTGCATTGATGACGAGACTGACATAATTATAGTAAATGGTATGGCAAATACCAGGCGTTTTTTGTTATTATTATTTATTTATTTACAAATTACAATGTCAACTTACAGCTAAACCAAAACGTTTACATTGTTAAATATTTAATGCATAGCATTTCGCCACTGACTCCTGTTCAATTTCGATGTATTTTTTCGTATCTGTCCAAGTGTACAACAAATATTCCAACAAATAACTTCTTCACCTCACAAACATTTACATAAAAGGATATTTCATATATTCAGGGTCTCGTTCAGTCTTTAGGGAAATACGATGTATTCCCACAACAATTTAGTCACGAAACGTGTTTAATAGAAGCAATATCCTTCCTGCAAGGATGAGAAATCGAACTCATTGTAGCTAAACATATACGAATATAAAGTACGCAATAAAGTATTCATTTTTGTGTTAGTCTTACGTAAACTCGGTGTAATATTTACATATAATTCGCCTCCTGGTTTTTTGCTCATAATTCGAGTATTATTTACGATTTTAACCACCGACGCAAAAATAGTAATGTTAGAAGTGTAACATGTCTTTGTCTGTGGCATCGTAGCTTCCAAATGGGTGAATCGTTTTTTGTTTGTTTGAAAGGTGATTTGATCGCGAGTGTTCTTATCTAAGGCCAGTATTTCGGTATACCGTACGGAGCTCGATAGTCATAGACAATTTTGAGTAGTTTGAGTTCGGTCTTACAAAGAACTGACAGTTTTCATACTATTTTGACAGTTGCAAGTGCGACCTCACGCGGAGTACCTACGTGCTAAAAACTGACATCGGCCAAAGATCTATTATAGGCCTAAAACTGTTTGCTGTCCGTAGCCCAGCGCATTATCCATTTCCGTCTGACGTCATAATTTTATCCGTCGCTTACATTTGATATTAAATACTTGATATTTAGTTTAATTTCTTATGGCATTAATTACTGATGTATAAATCTTCCTCAGGCACCAGAATGGACGGATACATTTCGGTACTTCGTCGAGGCGTGTCTTCAGAAGAACCCGCAAGACCGGCCGTCGTCCACCAAGCTCCTATCTCACGCCTTCATCACGCGGCCGCGCTCGCCTAACGTACTCGTCGACTTGATACAACGGACTAAGGCCGCCGTCAGAGACCTCGATAACCTCAACTATAGGAAGATGAAGAAAATATTGATGGTAGACGGCGATAATGAAAGCGCTATTGGTAAGCTTCAGTTTAATCATCATCATTAGCCCGTATCGGTCCACTACTGGATACAGGCCTCTCCCAAAGTACGCTACTCCACCCGATTCTCGGCTCTTTGCATCCAGTTTCTGTCAGACGCCCTGCGCAGGCCATCTATCCATCTGGTTATGGGGCGTTCCATGCTACGTTTACCCATGCGTGGCCTCCATTAGAGAATTCGTCTACCCTATTGGCTCTACGATAGATGTGATCAGCCCACTGCCACTTGTCTACTAAACTAAACTTTAACATATCTACTTACGGTTGAATATAGCATGTCAATAATAAGCTACTAGGGCGGCGCGCGACATGTTAAGGTTTATTTTAGATCTTCATCTGTGCCGCATCTCCTTGTGTGCGCTGGGCTAAACCGCGTCACTCAACCCGATTTTCGGCTTTTTGCATCCAGTCGCTGATAGGCAACAAGTCATCTCTCCAACTGGACGAAGGGCCAAACAACGGGATAATGAGACTTAATGCCTAAATAAATTGTTAATCATTATTATCAGGTGACAGTGAAGAAACTGCCGAAGAGAGATCCGGCGGCGACAGCTCCAAATCCAATTCGGCGACGTCTGAGCACAGCGCGGCCGGCGCCTCCAGCCAGAGCTCGTCCTCGGGCAGTCTTCGCAGAAGGCCGAGAGTGGTGAGCGCTTTTTTATATACAGAAATCTAGACATCACACTCGTCGCTCAAACTGCACTGTACATACATTACCCCCGTCTCCCGTAGGGGTAGGCAGAGACAACGGAATTCTATCTGCAGCTATCCTGAAAAACCTCATTAGGCTGCTTTTCCACCAGAAATGTAAATGATGTTTTGGTATCCTCTCATCCCTAGGATCCCAAAACCATGATGAGCATATGCTCGTTTCCACTAATGCAACGCTGTATAGCGGAGTGAGTAAGATGTGCTATGAAGATGCGCCGACACGAGGCAGCTGGGCGAGTAAGATGCGCAGCTCGAGCTATGCGATGCATCAACAGGGAAAGCGCGGGGAGCCACTCGCCCATCCATAGCTCCCATCCATAGTACGCATCCATAGCCCGCTAAAACATACTTTAGTTGAACTCGTTTCGATCAGTTCTATGCTATGTGGACCAATGAATATGATTGGTGAATATCACACGCATCCATATCAACATAGCATAGTTCATCTTTAGTGGAAAGGCAGGGTTACGATTACGAAGAGTGCATCGTACCTCGCATCCCTCTACTTACATTCATTGCAATTTACGCCACTACGTGTACTAAGTTATTTCTTGTTTGAATTGTTATTATATACATGAACCATAATAAATGTAAATTATTTGTTGTCAGCTGAACGCAAACCATCACGGGCAGCATCCGCCGCAACCTCAGCCGTACCATCTGAACCACCAACACTCGCCACACTCCGCCAGGTACGTGTGTACACATTACTTTCATCATCCATGAATTAGACTTGTTGATAATGTATTGAAATTATATTGTCGCCAATTGACTATCAATCAATCAATTCCTTAAAGTCAAAGTCAAATTTCTTTATTGCAAGTAAGCACGTTGAGTACATTTTTGCACGTCAATATATTTTTTGAATTTACATTTACACCACTTTGCAAGGAAAAGGTGCCAACGCTGAGGAGAAAAAGTGGCTCTACACTTTATCCCGGTTCCCTATTTTTGTGCATAAATTGTTATGTCATAATATAACATGGCATACTTTAAATTGTCCTAGTAATAACTACGCATAATAGTCATTAGGCATAACTTTATAGGCATAATATTATTAAGCATAACTACAAACAGCATAAAGATTGTTAAGAATAATATTATAAAGCCTAAATAAACTTTGTCATAATGATATTGAAACATAATTGTAATAATCATATTAATTACTCGCCGAAAAATATACTCCTGAAGTTTTAAAAACAAAAATTAAACCAAGGGCCATCCTCGCCGCACCGTAACCTACTATTACACTATGGTACCTAAGTTATATCTGATATACCTACCTAATACCTACTTTTTGATTGTATATAAAATAACATGTTGGCGGCTTACGGGTGGCCCAAGGGCCACCCCCGCCGCACCGTAACCTACTATTACCTAATACACCACACATACAACACCAATACCAACAAAAAAGAAGAAATACACAGCAAACATAACCGCCTTGACAAAATTATCAACAATAAATATGAATACACTTCAAAACTTGCCTATTTACAAGCTATTGCTAAAAATTTACATTTAAAATGAAAGGAATTATATTGCATTAAATAAAATTATTAAAGTGTGTTTCAATTATGCCTTTTGTTATTTATGTATAATATCTATTAGACGAATAAACAATATGCCATAACACAACATGGAAATCAAAATTAGGGCAAAAACGATTAGCCCAAACTAGAATTATGCTTAGTTAGATTGTATGCCCAAAAACAGTATTTTATATTGTCATATAAAATAATGTTAAATATATTTGTCATAATCATATATTGTATGACAAAATATGATTATGACAAAAAACATTATGCCTAACTCATTATGCTAAATTAAATTAGGACCAAAAAAAATTGTCGGAAAAAAAGGGATCCCCTTTATCCCTCATGCGGAACCGCAATAAGAATAAGGGTTCTTATAAAACGCCTAACAAACTCGTAGGCCCTGATGGTAAATAGTCGCAGCATATAGAACACCTATAACTTCCATAGAGTTGCATATGCCATTGTCATAAACAAGTGCCTTTCAAATAGAAACAAGGTTAAGAATAATTTTATTACGAGATAAACAATCTCGATCCTTGTTATATAAACTGAGTAATCCGTTGATGATTGATTCAGTTATATTAAGCTTCAAGTCTCGACTATAATGCTTATAGAATATGCTAGAAATCAGACCCGGCTGTCAATTATAATCATAAAAAGAAATATTTAACGATACCAAACTGTTGCACGTTGTAAAACCTTTTCCCGTAGTTACCTATTTAGTACTCCCCATAGCTGATATATTTTGCCGGTCTATATTGGCATTGCAATTATCTTGATACATATGTATTTGTTTTTGCATGACATACAGGCTAAGGGGGTATGTTTGTATGTAGCAGTAGTATTTAAGTGAATGTTGAACAGGGTTTCACTGCATGTAGAAATGTTGAATCACAATCAGCTTTAGTTTCATAGTCATGTGAATGCAGTAATATGTAGAAAATAGTCTTTTTAATAAGTTATTGCATCAAAGCACATCAAGTGTAACACTTTGGACCGTTCTTATTATCTGCGTCGTAAGAGTTGAAATCGTACTGCAAGTGTTACCATCTGCTGTAGTCCGTACTTGCGTAAAATTTCGACGTTATTTTGATACCTCGTACTTATTATGAGACGTATTCGTTAGCTAATTTTGTACGTCAATTTTAGTACTTGCAATTGCAATAACCTATTAAACATGCTTGGGGGATCGTGGCTCTAAACAGCCCCTGATTGGGTTTTAATATCCACATCGGCACATTTAATACATATACACTAGGCAAAATTTGAGGCGCGACATGTTGCACTACATGTTGCTCATCATGTTGAACTGCAACGACGAACTTGCGGTACCATTGATCCTGTTGCGCGCCAGCTGGCAATGTCGCGAGTGGTTGTGCAACGTTGCCGATCTTGTTGAGAGTCACGTGTTGCGCGTCAATTGTTGCCTGGTGTATACGAGGCTTTAGTTAAATAGAAAAAAATATATATGCCTTGGCCTAATCTTTTTGTATTCACCTAAATGTGCTGGTGTATTTATACGAGTATTATATCATATTTACACATGCATCTTATATAATATCGTATTACCATTAGCACTGTATATATCGCTTCACACCCACCGTAGTTGGCATCGCTCGCACGTTACTTTCAGACGCAAGTGGTTTAACTCATGTTGCTGTTTCGTACGCAGAGAGAGCGAGAGCCCAATACCCGGCGGGCACGACGATTACGTCAACCGTGACGCGCTCCGGGACTACGCGAATAGGGACTCGCTGTGCGACGACTATGGGGACGACTACGCGAACAGAGAGGCAATAAGAGAGGCACAGAGGGAAAGGGAGAGGGAGCGACAAGCGAATGAGTATAGGGAGTATGTGAATGCACCGTCTACGTGGCAGAGGGAAGATGATGGAGACGATAATAGGAATACGCAGCGGAGGCAGCAGAATAGAGGTGAGTGGGTTGTTTAACTAGGAAACAAGCCAATTGATTGTATACGGTTATCGTCAACTGCTCAGCAATGTGACGGCATTATTATTTTCACCCTCATTGACCATACTCGTCGGCAGCAACATGGTAACGCTATTACTTTGAAAGGAAGAAAAGAAGAAAGTTTAAACTACATAAAATCGTACAATACAATAATAGATACATAAACACACCGATCAATCAAAAACAAATACTTAAAATTTTTTTTTAAATAAGAACACGTGCAAAATATGCCCCTTTTTTGCTTTGACCTCGCAAAAGCAAGTAATAATGCGTGTTGTATCAGGTATAAGCAACAACGTGACCGCGGCGATGTCGCTGGTGTCAGAGCATGGCGCCAACAACTTCGCGACCATACGCACCACCAGCATCGTCACCAAGCAGCAGAAGGAACACAATCAGGTACTAAACGTTTCGAGATAATGTAAATATCAAGACAACATATCAACTGTTAGGGACATTGTATGTCGTAACATTATATATTTTTTGCAGCGGTCGACATACCTTGTATAATCTCTCGATCGTAATTTTTACGGGAATTGACCTCCGTTCCGCGATAAATAACGACTTCCTATACTCACTGTGGTAATTTTTCTTTGTGTTGGAACAGGAGATGCACGAACAAATGTCTGGGTACAAGCGCATGCGGCGCGAGCACCAGGCGGCGCTGCTCAAACTGGAGGAGCGCTGCAAGGCGGACGTGGACGCGCATAAGGCGCAGCTGGACCGCGAGTACGACGCGCTGCTGCAGCAACTGTCCAGGGACCTGGAGCGGCTACAGGTACCCTGCGACACCTGGGACGATTATAATCCAATGGGAGCTATCGAAATGGGAATGTTTGTAAAAATGAGTAAACGACATATTATAGCCAATTCTGTAGTGGCCACTAAGTCGATTCCTAAACCTAAACGCACCTGTCACTGTCGCTCATATTACGATCCAGTTTATTTTGTACCTACTCAGTTCCGAAAAATATGCTGTATTACAGTGCATTAATACGGTATTTGACTCAATTTTTATTGCATCAATCAACTCCCATATTCCTGCTGAAGAGAACTGTGAAATTAGTTTTTCGATATCTCAACTAATACCGAAGATACTAAGCGGTTAAGTCAAGTGGTGGGGGGTGCTCCATCTCTTTTTAGCAAAACGGTATTTATTATGAAGTTTGTATGATGCTACCTCAGTGTGACGTCAGAACCACAATATGGCGTGTACTTTTTCAGTCTCTTTCTAACACAACTTTTCTAAATGCCTGTAGTTACTTAATTTCGATTTTGATTTCTGGGTTTATAATGAATTTGTGTCTATTTTGTAATAATAATGAAAAACATTTTATTTTCGATACTTGACAAATACCATGTTATAATTAAGTTGTTTTTGTTATTGTATTATCAATATATTTCGAGAATAAATGCTTATACAATTCCATTTTCCAGACCAAACACGCGCAAGAGCTGGAGCGCAAGCAGAAGCAGAACGCCGCGGCGGAGAAGAAGCTAATAAAGGACATCACAGTGCGACAGGAACAGGAGCGCAAGGCGTTCGACACGGCGCGCAAGAGGGAGTACAAGACGAACAAGGAGCGCTGGAAAAAGGAGCTCAGCATGGACGACGCCACGCCCAAGCGACAACGGGACGCCACGCTGCAGTGAGTCCTTTGGATAATTTTCATACTGTACCAAAGTCCGAATAAATGAGTGATGGAACAACCCTGACAATAAGGTTGGTCACTAAACTACACGAAAAGAAATAAAGAACAATAAAGATGGCAAATGACACGAATTTTCGCTCGATGTAAATATGCGCATCAAACATTGTTCGTTGTGCGCAAATACTCACGACAATGTGTGTAGGTATACCGCATCCCATATCAAGTGTCTTATTTTGTAAACAAATATGATCGTCTGCTGTGATGTAACACTGAAGGAACTGATTTATCCAACCTGTTCATCATCGTGAAAATAAAGTAATCCGATCTAATAATGTGAAAATAACTGTTCAATAATCACAGAACATCTTAAAATATTAGTAGGGGAAGGTAGTTTTTGTTTACAAAATAAGACACTTGATTTGGACTTCGGTTTAGATAGATAGAAGTCATTTATTCATCCATATAAAACATGCTAAGATCACATAAAACTTATAATTATGTAGTTCTATAAATAGTACAATTTTACATAAAATTGTTATTTTATGGGACTATATGTAGATCTATTAGTTTATTATAAGTTTATTTTATCATTGTCTGTACATGACTGTGTGTTTCCTGAATGAAAATAATATAAATCTATTGTTCCGTTACACAGATCGCAAAAAGACAACCTAAAGCAGGCTGAGGCGGCGGAGGAGGCGCGGCTCGTGCGCGCGCAACGCGAGTACCTAGAGTTGGAGTTGCGGCGGTTCCGGCGGCGCCGCATGCTCGCCGTGCATCACAAGGAACAGGAGCTGCTCAGAGAGGTACCGACAACAGCAGATCAATGGTAACACTTGCAGTACGATTTCAGATAGTAAGACCGGTCCAAAGTGTTACACTTGATCTGCTTTGATTTGCCCTCGGTGCTCTCATCATTATATAAACTCTACTCAAGAACGCTAGTTTGACTGGGCTTATTTAGTATAAGTAAAATTTTTATCAATGGACTCCGTGGCAGAGACTGGATATAAAAGTCGGATTGAGTGCCGTACTTTGGGAGAGGTCCAGAAGTGTCAGTGAAAGTCGGTCCACTTCTGGACCGCTCCCATTGGCATACACATTTTTTTGCCAAGTCAATGGTAAATAGTAATATTCTATCGTAGTCTATCTTTCTTCCTCCAGCGGAGTCGTCAAAAAGCGACTGCAACTCTGGACATAGAAGCGCAGCGTTTTTTTTATTCTTCCTTCCTTCCGAGTTGCCTAAAAGCGATTGCAGGCATTGGACTTCTGAATCTAGTTCGAAACTGCAGATCTTGCATATATTTGAAAACTGCAACACGTTGATGTTCGCGAACATTTTTTTGAATCATTTACCGTGACATGCGTTATACTTCATACGAAACAGTGGAAATAATATTGTCGCGTCGCTCAGCTAAATGTATAGCCAATAACGCATGAAAGATAACTTGGACTTTTCGTCCTTGTTTGCTCCGTCATAAGAGTTGAAATCGTACTTGCAATGTTACCAAATGTGCTGTCATGGCTTCTAGCTATAGATGAAATACAATAACTATATTGGTATTGTTTTGCAGGAGCTGAACAAACGGCAGCAACAGTTAGAGCAGGCGCACGCGATGTTATTACGTCACCACGAGAAAACGCAAGAGTTAGAATATCGGCAGCAGAAGGGTGTGCATTCGCTCAGGTACAATTACACTCCTACTATTCATTCTGATCCACGGAACGCTGACCTTCATTTCTTTGTTTGAACTGAAGGCATGTTTGCATGCATTCAGATGAGTTCCTTATTTTTATGAGTGGACTCGACAATTTTTGCTATTTGCCAATCAAAGAGTAGATAACAATATTTTATAGTAGATTATCTTATTTTCCTACGTTTACCGATTGGGTTCTCAAAAGATGGAAAACATCGGCAGTAAAATCGACATGAAAAAATATAAATGAATAATCCACCAATTCGCACTGGAGTCGGGTTGTCGATAATGGCTCTTGGAAGGCCTGTGCCACATCAATGAAGCCAATAAGATTATGACTGCGAAGCCACATACGACAAGCTTAACAACAAGCAAGAAAAACATGAAGTCAGGAACCGCCGCTGGAGTAAGCAGTTCGCATGTCCCTTGTTTTTCCGTTATTTGAATTTTTAATAGAACCGGAACATGTAAAAAATCCTTCATGATGAGAAATGATGACGTAATTGATGTTTGCAGGGAGGAGCAACTAGCGAACCAGCACGCGACCGAGCTGGCGAACCAGCGCGAATACATGCAGCGCGCCGAGCACGAGCTGCGCAAGAAACACGCGCTGCAGCTCAAACAGCAACCTAAGAGCCTCAAGGTAACATATTCTGCACTATTCTGACGAAGCGTTGCATACAAGGTTCAATTTGCAGCCCTATATTCTGGAACATCATCCTAGACGAGTTGCTTGAAATTACACTTTCTAATACAAGCCTTCGCCGATGACGTCCTCCTTGAGACAGCGAAAACAAAAGAAGGCTTAGAGTCGTCTACGGAAATAGCCCTCGATGCCATACTCCCATGGGGAATCCAAGCTAAACTAACCTTCGGCCAAAGCCCAGAAGTCCTACTGCGAATTCAATCGTTATCGTTTTCAATTTGACACGGACATTGGACATTACTGCAATATTTTTGCAAGTTTTAACAAACGACAACCAAACGCACGATTACGAAAACCATTATGGATACTGTCGGTCTAATTGCCGGCTTCAACAAGTTAAATACGTAGATAACTTACGTTTAACATAGCTGTTAATTTATTCTAACCTTAAATGTGACCCTATGCCAGCCCTATTCAGACCGAAATAAAAATTATTATTGTTAAATCTCTCGTCTCGTTTATTGCAGCAAAAGGAGATGCAGATCCGCAAGCAGTTTCGGGAGACGTGCAAGATACAGACGCGCCAGTACAAGGCTCTCAAGGCGCAGATATTGCAGATGACCGCTAAAGTAAGAATTGTTTGTTACTACCTCGGGATTCCATGAATGATGAATCATGCGTCATTTTATTATTACGTATTAATTTTATTACAACACGTTCTCTCGTTTGAATGTCGCACGTCAGCACGTTTCAGCTTCATCGGTGCTCGCGCTTACAACAAACTTGTATGGAATTTAACACTTGTAAGAGCGAGTTCACACATATGATTTTCGGCCTAAGACTATCACGAAAATTCCGGCAGGAATATCTACTGATTTAAGGTTTTTTCAGACTTGAGTGTCCAAACAATAAATGCTTAAAACTATCTTAGTAATTAAAATAATCATTTATTTTCAAAGCAATCTGAAGGTACATGGGTTTTAGGCCAATGCCTCCAGATTGCGCAGCACGGTTTATTAGTTGCCGCATTGAGGATGCTATTGGGACTGTTACTCTGTGCATCAGGGACGCCACTCTCTTGCTATGGCATACCGGCCGGTATTTGGCACCGTTTGGCAGCAGCTTTAAAATCGTACTATTGACATGTTAATATGTTGTTGCTAGGAACAGCAGAAGGAAGTGATAAAGACGCTGAAGGATGAGAAGCGACGCAAGCTCGTGCTGCTAGGGGAACAATACGACCAGAGCATCAGCGAGATGCTGCAGAAGCAGACGGTGCGCCTCGACGAGAGCCAGATGGTAAGGATGCTTTGTTGTATATACTGCGAACGAAGATCGGGTGCAGTGACCCTTTATAGTGAATTTGTATGCCGATTCTATTTATTACTAATGCTAGCCACACACGTTCAAGTAAGTTTGCGCAACCTAGGCTTGCAAAAATTCACGTTTTTAGAAATTTGCGCAAATTTCTTCCAACCCACGTTGTATACTTGTACTAGTATACTTGTGCAAGCCTAAGTTTGCGCAAATTTATTTGAACGTCTGTGGCTGGCATAAGTAAATAATTATGGGAAAGCTTACCAGTCCAGTAGCGGACAGATTTGATAGATACGGTTAAAAGCACATCAAGTGTAACAAACTTTACAGATTTTTTTGTCTGCGCATTTTTTAAATAGGTCCTGCTGAAAATCTGCCATTTGTTTCTCCTCTGCAAAGTGGTGTAAATGTAAAATCTAAAAAAAACTTGACGTGCGATAATATACACAACATATTTATTTGCAATAAACGGCGTATGACACAACCCGCTTGGCACAACCAATACATTGACATTAAATTTATGAAATGGTCTAAACGCAGATGGAGTGCCAGCAACTGAAGATGCAGCTTGAGCACGAGCTGGACATGCTGACTGCGTACCAGAGCAAGAGCAAGATGCAGGCGGAGGCGCAGCGCAACCGGGAGCGGCGCGAGCTGGAGGAGCGGGTCGCCGTGCGGCGCGCGCTGCTCGAGCAAAAGGTACGCACGGGTGTGCTCGAGCAGGTACCGGTATGCTCGAGCAGGAGTTACGGATGCGCTTGAGCAAGTATATGTGTGCTCGAGCAGGAGTTTCGGATGCGCTTGAGCAGGTATATGTGTGCTCGAGCAGGTGATACGGGTGCGCTCGAGCAGGAAATGTTAGTGCGTTCGAAAAGTTACGGGTGTGTTCGAGCAGGACATCGGGTATACTATAGCAGAAGGTACGGGTGTACTCGAGCAGGCGGTACGGATATGCTCGAGGTGAACGTAAGAATGTGCTCAAGCAGTAGGTCCTCAATAATGAGGATGATGAATAAGGGAGGAGCGAAATGTAGGAAAAGTGGTGAAACTCGCGCTAAATACAGCATTTGTCTAGCCTTAGCGCGCACTTTATGAATTGTTGAATTACACTTGTACTACTAACACTTTCTTTATTGTGTGTGCAGATGGAGTCTGAGTGCGCGCAATTCGTGGCTGAGCGAGCCGAGCGCACGCGCATGCTACACGAGCGGCACGAGCGCGAGCTAGACCACTTCGACAACGAGAGCGCGCGGCTAGGTTTCAGGTATACTTCACACTGACAGCTTATCTATATGAGAAATCTCTTCCAGCAAACCCATTGAAAACCATCAAGTCCCATTAGCAAAGATAGTCTTCGCCCCTGTCGACATAAAATACTTTGTCTTTTGGTTCACATTTGAATTCTCCTCGAGCGATATCGTATTTAATTTTTACCCGTGTAGCGGAAGGAGGGTAAGGTTTTTTCTTGGTGACCTTTGTTGCCTTCACTAAGTGTGAGGTATCGCTAGATTCGTCTTGATCTCAGTCCATCCATAGGAGACATTTTATGGAAAAAAAAACATTTGTTATTGTATTTGCTCACAGCAGGTGGAATTCCATCGTCTGTTTACGGGAGTTTATGTAACCTTATTATTGCAGCGCAATGGCGATCGCGGAGGGCAGCCGAGATGGCTACGGTGACGAGGAGCAGTCGCTCTCCGGGTCGATGCTCTCGCTCGCACACAGCAACTCCTCCGCAAGCTTCCCCGCCGGCTCGCTCTAACGCATCACCCCTCACCCTCACACACACCACCGCTTTGTTATACACCGGCGCTGTTACCGCTGCGGTTAGTGATTTTGATTATAACATTATAGATGCACGGTCGCTGAGAATTGTACTAAAACTGGAAGTAAACTCGTTCTTAGTTGTGTAATTTGAGGAGCTGTAAAAGTCACACTTTATAAGAAGAAGCGTGGTGACATCTTATTTATTGTTTAGCTAATTTTACATTTTCGGAATACCAACAGCTGTATAGTATCGACTGATTTTGCAAGGTGAACGCTATACGCCCGCGTCGCCGTTGACGTCCCGTCGTGCACTAAATATATTTGCAAACAAAACATATGATATGAAACTTGTACAGCTAAAGAGTAATAATCAATTATTTTTCGGTGTTGGAAGTTACCGCTACCGGTGTGGAATCACAAAAGTCAGGGCTATAAACTTTAGGATATTGCTAAGGGCGAGATCCATAGACAGATTTGAGCGCAAGCTCAGCGTGAGCTCGCTCTTACAATCATCAAATTTCAACACCGACATTTGACAGTGGCCTAGTGTTCACTTGCTGGTTAATTATTAATTATGTACTTCTTAGAGCGAGATTGCACTATCTTGATGTTTTAGTGCAAATTTTGTCGTGCCATTTTCAGCGCATTGACTTTGCATCTATAGTATTTTTTATACCTAATCAAAGCTGACATATAGTTACGAATTATTTATATCTGTTCAATTAATCACTCCTCTTAGCTCTAACGGCGTACGGTATTATGAAATGCTGTTGCCAGGCGTTAGGCTTTAGGCTCAAATTAGATTTGTAAATGTTTTTGGGGAATGGTATGTTTGTTATGTTGATATAACAGTTCCTTCAGGTTGGTATTACACTTGGAAATATTGGTTGCGTTACGAAACCATTTCTACTTTTAAAACCCACTTTTATAGCTTGGATCGGGTGAATTTATTGGTTGTGGGACTTTATTATTTCCATGTCAAGTTGACCGATAAATTAAAAAGCTCCATTACATAATTCGCTCGGTAAATGGTGAATGCGTTTCGGAACTGAGCCTTAGTTGCTGTGTTGTCCAATGTAACATTGTGGTCATGTGACCTATAATATTATACTAATCCGTGTTCGTTTATCGAATTTGGAACTACACGTCGACCGATTTATCATCACTTGGCAAATCGAGTATTATTCGAGAATTAGTAGTATAGCTCATATGGTTGAATAGTTATATTAGTTAGAGTAGACTTGATTTTTGCGCCAATTAAAGGTCACCTTGTATGTATTTAATTTTAATTTATTGATTTTATATGTGTTCTAGAAATGTGTAATACCGACCACATAATCGAGTTTGTATGCTTTAGAATTATTGCTTACTATTTATGAATGAGATATGGAATTGAATAAGCCACATTCTTACAAGCGCTTCGTATCGGATAGTCTTAGGCACATAACAAGTAATAAAGGTTAGAAATGCTATGCGGGCGTGTATGAGATTCAAATTAGAGTGGCTATACTAAGCCCATTGCCAGAGGTTTTTTTGTAGATCCGGAATAAATGATGTTTGTTTTACTATATTTTTCGAGGAGGGGAGGGGATTGCCATAATACTCCGACCGTTAATTCTTGCTATGGGCCTGGGCTACACTGCTCCGCCGCGCCGACATGGCATTTCTAACCTATATTATTTTCTACGCAATCTTCAGATTGTCTTTGAAATCAACCAAAATATGTAAATTAGATATACGAGTATGTTTGAAGGAATGACGCTTTGAAAATTTACGGTTACCTTGGGTAATCTCTACCTCAGCCTTTTATACTTGTTAGATAACTTTATAATGTGTACGTGTATAAAGTGATGTACTCTTGGCAACAGCATTGACCCATACAAATATTACTGAGACTGTACAGCCCTCCCTTGGTGTGGACGATTGCCGGATTTATAGGTAATGTACCCAATTGATTGGCATGTAAGTTACCAGGATGATAATTTACTCAGTTGGTGAGTAATCTTCCTTATTTTTAGATACCTCACCTGATTGACAGTTCACATACTTATTAGTACGTTATATGCCAATCAGGTTAAGTATCTGAAACTAAAGTAAATTCTACCAATTGGATAAAATACTGATTTAGTAAGTAAAAATTAACCTATTGGTATACCTAAGCCAAGAGCAAGTGTCTTATTTTGTAAACAAATATGATCGTATTACCGTTGTATGATTGAATGAATCTGTTCGTCATTGTGATAATGAAGTGATCCGATTTAATAATGTGAATTATGTAATTAACAGCAAAACTGAAAATGATTGTAGTCTTTGTTTACACAATAAGATATACTTGCTGTGGGCTGAGGTATAGGTACTTTAATGGTAGGGAATTCATCCGATTAGTAGGGAATTTTCGTGGTTAATTAGCTCGATTGGTAGGTTTACCTGATTGATAGGTCGTTTGCCCGATTGGTAGGTATTGTACCGATTGATAGGTCATTTACTTTATTGGTAAGGAATTTACCCGATTGATACTACAAGGTGGCAAAGCAATCGAAACAAGCCTATAATTTTTTACTTTTGTGATTTTTTGTTACGTCTTCCAATGGCAGTATTCGTAGTGGACGAAGGTTACGGGAGGGCATTTCCTATTCTACACTATTAAGTTTATTGCACGCCATGTGTAATTAATTATCTCTTATAATTGCCTGCTCTGTGTCTCTGGTATTACTGTGATAGGTTACGGAAAGTATTTTAAAATATGAGTTGGTTTGATTTAGGCCTAAAATGCTATAAAATATTATAGCATTACATAACTGAAAGTATTTTTGCTGTCCATATTTTCCTATTGTCCAAACTAGTCTAAAGTAAATAGAAAACCATAAGGCGCCATCTACACAGAAGAGACGTAGCACTGTGTATTTTTTGGATTAGAATCTTGTTACCAACCATTTCGTACGAAAATAAATTGAGTGGGCGTTGCATCCTCGCGCCTCTACGTCTCTTCGTGCATTTAATTTACTGTCAATTATATTATATCACATAAGTATACAGAATACCCGAGATACATTGCTGCATAAATTATATAGAACTATTATTGTATGAAGAGTTGTTTGCGAGACTGTGTGCCGATAGTATGGTGTTATTTAATACGCAGTGATGTGAGAATGAAACGCTTTTTCTATTAGGGATTTTGTAACACACGACATGACTTTGCCCCACTGCTCTCAGAACATTCACGCATGATATTACTCCCTGGATACTAATGCACATTAAAATATACAGTTTGTTTTCGACTAACGTCTCGATCTCTTAGGTGTAAGGAACTTTTATCTTCTACTATTTATTAAAATTGTAACGAAAAACTAAAATACATTATTAGACCGTCCATCTCTAAAAATAATAAAATTAAATTACCTAAAATTATATACATACAGATAACACTCGCTTTTGGGGTAAGTCGGTATTTAGACCGACACACTTCGACCGATTTAGACGGTCTTTATCAAGGTGATAAGGTCGCCAGCGACGCGGGCGTGACGCACCCACTTTGATAAATGCGTGTGTACATTTAAATACAGGCTTCCTCCAAAATATTCATGGGTGTAATCTAAATTGAATTTTAAATAAATTCTTTCTAATAACAATGGGGCAAAGTCCAGTAGAGCGCATTAATAAAACTAAAAATCTAGTACTCCCTCTACTCTTGTATAATATGTAGTCTACGATAAGTTTCTATAGTGATTCTAGCTGATTTTTCATCTTGATTATCTATCAGGCCATTTAAGGATGTTGTAGAGGGGCATGTCAAAAAATATCGCAACGTTTGGTGCCAATGAATCAATATTGGGTAATAACTTTCGATCCATGCCTCTGTGCCCTTGTGATAGAAAACGTTGAAACAGGTCAGATGATGTTGTAAGGTAAACTTTGTAGTGTAACCAAGGAATGTTGATCCTCAAAGTGTACGCTTAAGAAGTTTGATAAAAGGCATTACTTAGAAGGAGTAGTCTGCTCATGACGGGAAGAGCCTTGCGTGCGCGCCGCCGCCGACTGTTACAGAGGGAACTATTATTTACAACAATTAGATAGTCAAAATTCTAATATTCATATCATTAGTTATTTTAGGGGCAATTTTGCAGATAATTGTATTATTTATAAGTTAATTTGTTAGCGAGCGGACTGAATATACGTTTTTGGCCTAGGCTTGGGTTCGTGTATTGTAATGTTTATAACTCTTTTGTACCAATGCAAATTTATTATGCTTACGTTAGTTCACTTTTAGATTAATGTGTAAAATGCTTTACTAAATCATAACAAGAACATGCAGGTGCTGTGTATCGGATAATGTGTAACCGACTGCCAATTATGTTTTGTAAATATTATAAAGTATATATGTATTACGTATTAGCGAGCACGCAATTTGCCTTAGCCGAGGCGCGGCGCGCAGGGCCCCGATGTCTGTACATAAAAACAATAATATATAATTATTATACATAGTTTGTTACTTTTGTAAGGTGCGTTATGTGTACATTCGAAGTGCGATGCGACGAGGCCCCCGTGACAGGGGGCCACTTTGTGCTATTTTTTTCTTTATCCTTGTGTCCTAATACACTATTGTATTGTCTATTAAGCTTACGAGTCATGTATGTATAGACGATTACATAATTATTTAATTTAACGCCGATTTTAGTCATAAATATCCAAATTTAGTTAATGCTATTTTTAAACAAAGGTAATGTTTATTTTATTATTAATTAATTATTCTCTTCCTATATCACATTGCTGTAAGCATCACACGATGTGGTGATATCGTATTATGAGTCTGTTATTTAGATTGCAGCATTCGACACGTGAAAATAGATGTAGTTATATAAAATGTTGGACAAAATGTTAGGTGTTTTTTATAATCAGTCGATGTTCGATGCCATTTACTGAATTCGTCAATTAGTGAGTAAAGGGCATGGAGTAACGACTCGCAATAGTTGTAGCCTCCACAATCCTCTCCTGAACTGACCAAATCGTTGACAATAATCTCTAGACAGCCTAACTCGACTCGTCAACTTGTCTCTGTATATAAATTCTAGGGCCAGTCTGTAGGATAGCGCAAACTAGAGGTGGTTGGATTGACATCGTATTCTTTTACACTCAACTATGTCACTCAATATTGCTTTTGAGAAGAATGTATCTCGATTTTACAACAGTGAACTAAAAAGATTGACAATTTAGTAGGGAATGTTTGAGAAATATGGTACTAAAACTGCTGCTGGTCGGCAACAAAATTTAAATTAAATACCCTGTGTCTACCTCATCTAACGAGCTATTCATATTCGTTTCTTATTCACAATTGAAATAAGAAATAAAAAATTAAGAACTCTGTAAAATTTTGTAAATACCCGAAATGACCAGTCCTTTTGTTTGTGCCAAAATGTCAACCCTATCACTTCTTATACTCTCTATGTGTGAAACAGTGGTGGATGTAGCCTTAATGTTCAGTTCACATTTGTTTCCAAAATAAAGTTTTTATATTACTATGGATTAGTTATAGAAAAACTTTATTTTGGGTACTTATTACATTTTTGATGGCGAAATAACTGACGCCAAACTGTTTGCAATACATATATTTTATGTATAATCAAAATTACATCGTTTTTGTGAATCTACATTCTTGAGATCTCAATCTTTTCTGCTGTTGCACGCAACACTACCTTGCCATTTAATTAATTATAACAATATTTGTCATAAATAAACAACGGATATCATAAGATATATTTAAAAAACTACACCCACCGCTGCATTTTACGCTAAACCTCCGTACATTGTTAAACCACCAATTATTCGCTAAATAAATATAAGTTTGACGAATTTCGTAGTAAAATCCCGGTTCGAAAGCACTTAAGGAATTGAACTATAAGCTGTATTTTCGCTTGCGTGCAATACTTGGCCGGTATTTTGAAGTAAGGCGGGTAGATTTTCGCTGGCTGTTCGTAGGCCTCTGCCCAAGTGCCGTGCAGTTAATTTTACTAAAAATCCAACCAGTGCTCAGGTTTGACAAATTAATATAGACATATTATAATGAAGCTCAAAATTTAAAAAGTAGTCTTTCCATAAATATACAAAATCAGTTATTCAGAAGTGTATGTCATAGCTTGGTTTTTTTTTGGTCATTTCTTGATTCTTGATCTTTAAATTAAAAATTTGGACTTGTATTTCCCCCTAACTCATAATTAATCTAAAAATGTTCATTCATGCGAAATATTTCTGCATTTTTATTTCAACAGTCTGTACTAATTTGTCAACAAATTTCCATTCTTAAGATAAATAAAAAATAGTATTAAGTGGTACTGCACGGCCCGGGCTAGGAGTGTAGTGCGTAGCCGCCTATTTCCAGTTCCAATCTCCCCACCACTTTGCTGTTCTAGAGTTATCTTAGGAACTTTTACCCTTCAACGTTTCATGTCACTACCGACAAATATTAAAGGCCCTCCTACACGACCTAGCATGCCTGGCGTGCCTTGTTGTCATGCGTGCATGATCGCCTAGCACACTGATTGACAAGCGTGACTTATAATGCACCTTAAAGCATGCTCGACCGTCTAGGGATGCCTTTGCGATATACAAGTACCAAACTCGTAGTTAGCGATCACGTATTATTATTATGTACATAGTAATGTAACTAATTTTTATATTTTACCATTGTATAGTCGTTTATATCACCGATAGGTAGTTAGCAATATTTTGACAGAGGTGTGACAAGGCGCGCGCGTATGGGGGTCTCCTAGATGATCAAGCATGCATGATGTGCCAAATGTCTCATGCGTGTCAATCAACGTGCTAGAACGATCATGCACGCAAGCATGTTATGCGCACTAGATCGTCTAGGAAGGCCTTTAGCTTGCGATTGGTCGCTGCCCGCGCATTGCGCCGTTGTTGTTTTATTTTATTTTTTGTTATATATTTAAATAACACAATCGACTTGTAGTTTTAATAATTATTATTATCATTAATTATTATATTGTAATATAATCTTATTAATGAAAAAATCAAACTGAAAATAAAATAGAAAGGAAATTAATTTTGTGTATCTTTTCCATCACCTTTAAAAACCTCTTTTCGCCCTGATTGATCGATCACTAAAACTGTGGCGGTAAAATTGCTGATTTGTCCGGTTGTGAACGCAGCTTTATTATGTTATATTAACCAAGTTACATTTAAAACAACACTGGACCATGGGCAAAAATATTTTCCCGTGGTTCACCTGGGTAGTTCACCTCGGTGGACCACGGGCAATAACCCGAATAAAATGCTGTCACACTGTTAAAAAAACTAATTTATTTCATACAATAAGGTATAAAACAAAAGAAAAACAATGATAGATAACAAATAGTACACTTAACTGCTAATGATCTTATGAATATATCTATACATGTATTTAAATGCTATAAAAAATTTAAACCATTTATTACTTTACTACATACAATAAATAAGACCGTATGTTCACACAGCACAAGAACAATATAAGGATACGACTTTTGTGCACGATTTTTTTCACCTTTTCGATAACGCATTGACTAATTTCATTGATTTTGTATTCAATAAAGTAAATAAATAATCACTTTAAAATATATAATATAAAATAATTGTGCTGTCTTTCATGCACGAGTTTTCACTGAACAGCTATGGCTCGTTAAAATTGTAGAAAAAAATATGTATTTACATTTGTATTACACAGAATAAGGCCGCGTTTACAAGAAAACCACTGCAAGAAATGTCCGACAGCAGCTTGCAAGCGTAAACTGTGTAGCAAGTGCGGAGTTTACACCAAGTTGCTGTCGGACATTACTCGCAGAAGTTTTTTTTGCAGGAAACGCTGCCATTGGTGCAACATTTTCAACAGACATGATAGAGATAAGCCCATATTCACTTTGATCTACGCTTTGATTAGTGCGAGTGACAAGTGATCTCTGAATAGAGTAACGAATGATAGATTAACGAGTTGCCGCGAAGATACGTCACTCGTCCGTTGCCCATTTTGTTCCTAGGACTACTAAATGCTGTGGGATGCTGCTCGCTCTTCGCACCCGCTGAACTTGTCAGTGACAAGTTCTCACTCGCACTAGTCAAATTGAGAATGGGTCGTATAAAGGGTGAAATTGAAGTCACTGGCAATAAACCTATTACTCGTATTGTACCTCAGAGAAAGTCCTTTTATCTCCGAGTATTGTACGCATATTGAGGAAATATAAACCAACATTATGACCCAGAAATAAAAGTTTCGCGCTCACAGACTACCGTAGACGAGTGTTTTTGTGATGTTTTGTGACCAGTTTTAGTTCTGAGAGCGAGCTCATATTAGGCCTGGTATCCACCAAAGCGGAGAGTGTTTGAATAACCAATCAGATTTCGTTCCGTCTTCTAAGCGGAGAGCAGATGTCAAAATAATCTCTCCGCATTGGTGGAAATTGAGCTTGAGCTTAATGTGAGCTCACTAAACTCACGTACAAAATTGTTTACAATTTTTCTAAGTTAACGTATTACCAATGATTTCCATCTCACCCCGCTTCAATGGTGCATGTTTACTTTGTGGGCGAGAACTCCGTGGGCTCCAGGATGCGGCAGTGCATCTCCCGGATGAGCGGCACGGTGTACGCCACGCACTCGTCCCAGCCGGGGTTGCGCCACGTGCTCTCGCGCGTCTCGCGCCGAGCCTGCAGGTTCTTGTAGCCTGTGGACATGAACCATATACTTACGTGCTTTAAGGGTCTATTGTCACGAAAAAAGAGAAGTATAAAGGGGGCTTTAATACGGTTGAGATATTCTCAAGAACTACGTGACCGATTGTAAAAATTACCATAGTTTGACCATAAGATGTTTGATGGCAGAGTGTAAGAGGGTAGCAGAAAGAAGAATGCCTAAAAGTTCGATTGACAGAATGAGTGCATGTTTAGTGGTAATAATAATTTTATTATTGTTGTTTTATTTTACGTTTGTACTATTTGGCTACTAGGCTGTTAAGGTGCAAATTATATATAAATAAATAAGCGATGTACGGTCAACAGTAGATCAATGGTAACACTTGCAGTACGATTTTAAATCTTACGACGCAGATAAGAACGGTCTAAAGTGTTACACTTGATCTGCTGTTAGCTGTACCGCGCTCTGACGAAAAAGATAAATGTTCTTATTCTTACACCAGATGTGATGTACGTTGTACAGTCGGCCGATCTGCGAGAAGTAGCCGGCGAAGGCTTCGTTTTGCGAGCGTCGGTACGTCAGCCCGCGGGCCCAGTTGTTGCCCCACTCTATCATCGTGCCAGGCTTCAGGCTGGAACGAATACAACAGTCGACATATTTAATAAATAATAAGAAGGAAACAATCGGACAAATATACCCGTCGGTGGTAATCGAACCCTACACCTCCAGCCAGAGGGCGGCCATATATTAGAAACTTATATTCTGGCTCGGTCGATGTAGGAGTAATCAAAAAGACTGGGCTAGGCTTTGGAAGCTCTACATCTCGGGCAACGAGGGGTCTAAACATGGATTCAGAAACGCGGGTTTTGTAAATTCTGAATTTACCTTTAAGCATAACAAAGTATGACGACGAAAATATTTTTTTTTTAGGTTGAAGTCAGTTTTTTTCCTAGGTTTTTTTTTAAATAATTGCGTTCTAACAGTACAAAAAGCTGATACAATATACATATTCTTTTAAACTATTAAAATACATATGATACATACCTGTATGAGCGAATCTCGTAGATATTGTCTCCTGGACGGGGCTCTGCGTTCGGCCAGAAGCTGAACGCGAGCAGGTACTGCAGGTGCCGCGACCGAAGCAGGTTGCCACGTTCCTTCTCTAGCATGCGGTAATCCTAAACAATTATTTGATAATATTTATTTTAATGTCTACAGTGGTTATTTTGTGTTTAATATCACGTTAAATTAATCAGAAAATGTTCGCGAATGACAGTATGGTGAATTTATTAGATAATTATAGAAAGATCTGAAGTTTCAAGCTTTTATCAAGAGTCCCGCTACAAGCTCGGGAGTGAATGTGACTGTCGAGCTGCTTCATCCAGAGTGATGACGCTACGGCGTCTCCTCTGGATGAACAAGATGACGCGGCTACCCAGGGTAAAGACGCTACTGCGACTCCTCTGGAGGAAGATAGAAGACTATTATATATTGAATTTTCTGTAACATGATATTGGCAAATGACGAACTGTCGAGTCCATTAATAAAATAAATAAATAAGTACACAATAACAATGTAACTAATTTTGTAGCGGCCACCTAATCCTAAACGCAACTGTCACTGTTGTTCATATGCTAACTCGCGTAAGAGCGAGCGGGACGCCTCGCTTAGAGGCAACTAATATTAGCGTGCGCTTCTAGAATTAACGCTAATGGAATGAAGTGAAATGAAGAATGTAACGGAAACGGTATAAGGAACACAATACGAGAGGGTTCTGTATAGATAACTGAACAACTTCTGCTCGAGAATTTATTTTTTGACTTTTTACATACCGGTCAGCTGATCGATTTGTATGAGACATTCTTATTTTATTTTTTATTTGAAAATTAGTAGAACAAAAATTGTCAAGTTATCGATACTGAACACCCTCCCTTCGGATTACTATGGTACCCTTTCCGTTACACCCTGCATAAGGGATACACAACTAAACTTTGGTTTTTCATTCCAGTCCATTTAAAAAAAAATATATAGCTAGATTATTTTTTTAAAATATTTTTATTATATGGTATCTCTTAAGGGCAAAGGTCTCCAATTTCCTCCAGTGAACTCTGGCAAAAGTGACCCATTTTCAGTAATGTTTCTACGACTGGAATTACATCTTGGCTAAGTTAACTGAAGCTATGTCAGTATCACCTTACTTAATTAGTTCATCATCATCAGTCTATTTATATTGCCCCAGTGCTCTGGCACAGACCTTCCCTTACATCAAGGGGGACTTTATTAGTTAATTACGCATAAATGACTTACAGGGCTCTCCATGAAAAGTTGCTTGGCCTTATCTATCTTCTCGAAGCCGCCGACGTAGCGCCACAGGTGGAGCGCCTGGTCCATATCACCCACCGACACAGTCCATGACCCCACCAACTCGCAACCCAGCTCGGCCTTTTGCGAATGCACGAATTCTACGGAGTTTTTGCTGTAGGTAAAAACGATCATTAAAATTAAGCCAGAAACACATTTTTGTGATGTGCTGTGTCGTGCGTGCACGCTATGACGTCAACAGACGCAAGTCAACAATGCATTTACTAGTATGGTTATATTCACATTTTTCTCATGTGTTGTGAAATGTGAACCTGGCTTAATATGGACACAGATAACACTCGGTTTTGAGGAATAAACCTATAGTCGGTTTAAATATCCGCTTCGCCAAGAAGTGAGTGTGATCTGTATTGTATTATATTAAGTATTTAATTAAAAGTTTCAATGGTAGCGAGTGGTTCCATACCTAAAGCGGAAAAAAGGAACCCTTATAGGATCACTTTGTTGTTCATGTGTCTGTTTTTTAGTTATACCCGACTTGGATTTGAACCAGGAACCCCTTGTACCGAAAGCATGTGCATTACCTACTAAGTCCAGAGGTTATAATAAGGTTTTATTATTATATGATGTACAGTACATTCAAATTAATAATCAGTACAGGTAAATAGGTGACCTTATCCCACTCGGGGGATCTCTTCCAGTAATATTTTCCAGTGTTCCATCCACATAACTTTCCAGACTTTGATAGGTCTTTTGAAACTTATAGTTTGCTGAAATGAACCAATATGTTTCGAGTTATTGTCATAACATAATAGCTAAAGGGTCAAGGACCTATTGATAATGCTGTAAACATGCGAATGTACTGTCTAATGACCTACGATCTATTTATGGCCCCTGTTTACAGCTGTTGCATAACAGAACGGCTAATAACACCGCGCGTCTGACGACCGGCATTTTAAAATTAGGTATACCATAGCACGTACTAGTTCTTCAAGTATTTATCCACGGAGTCCGGCCTTATGTTGTGTGTGTGTAGTGCATAAATGATTTCTTTATCACTGAGCATTCGACTGTGGGACTCCTTCGTCGGCTCAATTTTCCGCACCAGTAGCTTCGATAGCCATCCATCATCCACATTCAGCCGTGCACTTGTTGAGATCAACCTACAAAAATAACTTTTTTACTTCAAATGTTCCAAATTTAAATCTGCACACACAAACAAAATGTTATGGAAAAATACCTACCTTGCGTTCTTCGGGATGGCTGTTGTGGTCAAACATAGAACTCTGTTTAGAGAATTCATGTTCATGGTTTATAATAATATATAATACACTAATGACGATGGTTATTACACAAATTACAAGCTGTTACTCAGATTTTTGTTATCAATAATTTGACAAAAACACTTGAAGGTTATCTAACGATTATTAGACAAGTAGCGCCATCTAGTTATGTTTTGTAGATATTAATTGAAATGAAATGTAGAGGAACGTATTTTGAAAATTATAAATATATTATAATTAAACTTCTAGGTATGAGTAATATTTCGGAATATATACAAACCGATCTATATACATTTTTCAGTACTTACATAACCTATTTTATGCGAAATCACTGTTTATTAATTTCTCTATTATTAATATCTTGCGTATAATGGAAGACATCTATTAAAATCGTACGGTCAGTAACACAACAGCTGATGAGTTAGCAGCGTAGCCGAATTTAAATCTTAACGTTTAACTTTACAGTGCAAAATCGTCTGCGTAATTTACATTTTTGAAGGCCTACATTTGTGTTCCTCTGCGTACAGTGACAGCGCCCGTTCTTTTCCACACGGTATTAGCTATCAATAGAAAATAGAATAGAGAAATCAACACAACTGCGTACAGCGCTATCTCTCTTTTTCATACTAATGAATCTAAAACCAAGCATCATAGTCGTACACGCAAATTGATAGGTGTTATTTTTCGCAATTTCTATTGAATATTCCTTTTTTACATTGATAAAAAGCATCGAAGGTTGTCACGGGGGTTGGCATCAGCAAAACCTCGTCATGGGTGAGTAGTTACTATCAAAACTGAGAGTGTTTTTACGTAAAGTTTGTTGTTAGTGGGCGGTGTAGTGTCAAGCAATGAAACTTGTTTGATTATGTCGTTTGCAGCGTCGAACGAGGTGACTAAGCTGCAGCAGCACTTGGCGCTGCTGAAGGAAGAGTATGGAAAGCTGCAGAGTCATTGTGCGGAGGTGGAGAGGAAGTATACCCTGGCGGCGGCTTCAGCCGGAGATCTCAGCGAGACCAGTTTTGTCGCTCGTCTGCTCATGACCGTAGCGACTCTCTACGGCCGGGAGACCTACTCCGATATCAGGATCAAATTACTAAGCAAGTCTTTCCCGGGACACAAGTTTGTTCTCAGTGCTCGCTCGGACGATTGGAATGAGGAAGCATTGAAGGATATTGAGGAATTAGGTAAGAAGTGTTACATTTGTAGGAAGTTTAGTTTTTGCATACATGAATGGTGCCCGTAATTAGGTTTTAAAAATAGTTGCTCGTTTATCTGTAGATAATGACTGTTTTACTACAACAAATAATAATTACCCTGATGTATTGGGTTGGCCTAATTACATAAAACAATTAGGTGTAATAATTAGTAATTACCCTGATGTGTTATGAATGTATAATTTGGTGGTATTACTGGTACTAGTATGTTCTAAACAATATTAAATGGACTAAAGATAATTTTGTTTGTAGAATAATCTAAAACTGGTTTTTATTTTATTTTAACTACAAATAAACTGTTGTCTTAAAACTATAGAAGATACCAGTTTGAGTTTATGTTGTATGTCTATTAGTAATACCTACTTTATACCTTAGTACTGTTAGCTATAAACCAGTCTTAATCTCTCTTCCCTGAAACTGTTTTTTGTCATGTTCACACTTTGTTAAAAACTGTTAAGTTAAAAAGGAACAAATAGTTTTTAATTGTAGAATATCATAAAGTCATGTTTATGGTTAACAGGATATGATACCGTCTAACTAATCTAAAACATCCACTACAGTGTAGGTATTGTTTAGGGTTGCATCAACCTTCAAGAATCTCCTATATACATTTATGGTAAATAAATATTTTATTTATTTTTATTACAGATTGGTCCAATCTGCCTGATGACGTTGGCGCAGCGCTTCTCAGGTGGCTTTATACTGATGTAGTGGATCTGTCACGCGGAGAATCCTTCTCATTGAAACTGATGAAGTCAGGCGCTAGTTTCAAACTGCATGGACTAGTGGGCAAGTGTGAGCAGGCACTTATTGCGACTGCTGGCGTTAGGTAAGGAAGGATGTGAAGTTATTTGTTGTGGGTAAATTTTGATGTTAATTTTTACCTGACTGCACAAAAAGGAGGGTTACGTTTTTCGAGGGTATGTATGTGAGTATGTCTAATTCTTTGGTAAGCCCTGCAGCTTAAACGGCTTAATGGGTTTTAACATATGAGGTGTTAGATTCATCTTGATTGTAGGAGTGACATAGGCTATAAAAATTGAATCAAAGTAATGATGCAGTCAGGTTTTTTGTTTTTTTAATACCTAATTTAAGAATATTAGCATTGCAATATATATTATTCTCCTATATCCCAATGGTTAGAATGTGATTCAGTGAGTTTACCAATGTTTAGCTCAAATGAGTCACTATTACTGTCTCTGAATTTCGGCCATTGACTGCGGCGTAAATAGCGCAAGTCGATTCCCACGTCTGTATTGATGTGGTGGGCCGCTCCTAGCACAAGCTTTTAGCTTAATTGGCATCAACCACTGATTAGAAAAATTGTTATGCGAAAACATTAGTCTTCTTTAACCTTTTGAATGCCATGTCGTATTAGAAAGTGATGCACCTTCAATGCCATGACACATGACATTTTATAACAATTTGACGTGATCACTTGTCGTGTTATCCCGACATGGCGTTCATGTCACGATTTCCCGTTGTTGGCTATGGCCTTCTTTGGCGTTCAAAAGGTTAAATGTTCAAAAAACTGATATGCGGATATGAAAGAATGTGGAATGAATCGCAGCACCTGCTGCAAGTCTATGGTCTCCGTCTAGTGCCTACACTATGTGAAACCAAGGGTGAGTTCATGTATGTGGTAAAACTCTATACCTATGATATTTGTAAACTAAACCGTCCACCACATTGTAGGTATGACGTGAGCTGCTTAATTTAGTTATTGATTTTAGGCATTCTTGCCTTGGTGTTATTTATAGCAGTTATTTATTTTCAGAACTTGTGTGAAGTTCTACTCGGCTGCGGACGAGATTGGAGCATTAGCACTGAAGGAGCATTGCTCAGGGCTTATATCTGCGCACTGGGATGATCTGACAGGTATAAAAAATATAAAAATAGTGCATTACATACATGAACTCACGCCCGTCTCCCATTTTAAAGTAAGTAATATCTTTATTTCACAACCACACATACAAAATAGAACTGTAGGGGTAGAACTGTTACCAAAAAACTTTTCTGGATTTATTATGGGCAAAACTAGCTAATTTTGTAGTGGCCACTAAGTCGAATCCTAATCCTAAACGCAGCCGTCACTTTGTTCATATGTAACATCATGTAAGATATGAACGAGTTAGCGGCGCCTAATATTACTCGACCAGATTGGCGATGTTTAAAAAAAGGCTCAAATGCGGTCTACAACAAATCGACGAGAGTGCATGAAGAGATTGATGGAAGTGAGAGTTGTTTGGCAGGATCGCATCAGGTGGGAGTCCATCGTCTCTGCCTATCTACAGGAAACAGCAGTGAGTGTATGTAGGTAGATATAAAAAGCTCTGTCCATCCGCCAGGCGATGACTTCGCCCACATGTCGTCCGCGCTGCTGTACCGGATGCTGAAGAGCAAGACACCGCAGCCGCTGCACGGCGCCGTGCGGCTCATGCGCGAGGATGTAGTCTTCCTGTGCCTGGTGGAGAACCACGCGAACGTGAGTACTGGGCTTTTAAGACGCGCTTACACATGTGATTCGTGGCTATGTTAATAAACAATTATTGAATTAGTTATTTATTGGGTTCGAGTCCCGCTCGTATCACATTTTTCTCAGTTTCTATACTACTGGGAAAATAAAACATTGCTACTTATATTAAGAAATCCATAATATTTATGAATACTCGCCATTGCATTGCCATTTTTAATTAGCCAATTAATCCAAGGAGTGGATGGGCTAAGATGAGAATGCCACTAGCTGTCCCCCTTTCTCATTTAAGCCTGACACACATGCGCGATCTGCACGCGGCTTGCGGCCTGCGGCCAATTGAAACGCATGCCCCGACCCATTTTCTGCCGTCGTTAACGTTCATAGGAAGCGGATTGTGGCCTAGGCCTCAGATCGTTAAAATGCTCAGAAAATAGGTCGAGGCATGCATTTAAACTGGCCGCAGGCCGCAAGCTGCGTGCAGGTCGCGGCTGTGTGTGGAACGCTTTAGATAATCACGTTCTAACACAAAAGCATCCATTTTTTGAATCTCTTGGCGATGCCCTTGCTAACCGTATGGTCTTAGAGAAATTAACTACAGTATAGTGTAACCTAATAGAGCCACTATTAGGCAAGTTCTTGCCCACACTTGCCTACAAGTTAAAGTACGCTTCAAACTTTATGGCGGATCTGAAAACAGTCACACGCTATGCCCGCTACCTCACCTCCCCGCACTGATACCCAGTACGTAATAAAGGGGGTAATACCTTACAGATCTTACAATACGCACCAATCTTTATAATGTGTCTACCTAGAGTCACTTCGCTCGCCCGCTACTGACGCAACTCGTGGCTATATTCAGATTCGCCATTAAGTTGGACATGTTGTACTTGCATTGGAAACAAGTTTGCCGTGGAAATTATGGAAGTGGAATATCATTGCGGATTAGAAATAAAATACATAAATGGAATATACTCCTTGTAACCAATTTATATTTATCAGGAATGGTTTAATATCCATGCATTTTAACCAACATTTATATATTTTACACATTTATAAATATATCTAAGTAAGATAAAGCTAACTAAGAGATTCAGCAGATTATTTTATCACAAGCTCACTCTTGTGATATAGCCAGTCAGTAGGTGCGATTTTATCGTATGGGAAGTGTCACGGACACTCATATGAGCTCATATGTCTTATCGTCGCTGAGCTAACACCATACTATTTGATGTGATTTTGAATTAGATTACTCATTTTGGGCTCTTACGGATAAAATAATTGTTCGGTGTTGTCATCGATAGTGTAAGAGTAAACGGGAAGTATAATTAGTAATTGTAAGCGACACCTAGCAAATGAAAGCTAACCAATTGTATTATAGTAAATATTTTACAAAAGCATCCAAAATCACTTTTGTCTTTTTAGTATTTGACGGTAAACATTTTTTATTCATACATTTATTTCGGTTTTTCCCGGCTTTTGTTGATTTCATAACGTAATAATAAATTAATACGTAACGTAATATAATAATTACTTTCCTTTCTCGACTATTTGTGCAGTCCTTCTGCAAAATTATTAATAAAATAAACTTAACTAATTTTAAGATTTTTAAGTACATTGGTACATAAGAACCTAAATTTTACACATGGTATATACAAAAATTCTTCGACAGTCGCCATCATCAAATTCACAATTGCTTAGTTGACGAGTATCGGTAATTAAATGTTTTTACAAAATATACGTAAGTTGATGAGCAACAAGGCATGAAATTAATCAAATCCTCTGTAAGTATTAACTTATTCTCTCTAATAAATTAAATTAAGGCCGTTGACCGCGAAGTTTAATCGTTTTAGTAAACGCAGGAATATTATAGGTAAGTTAATCGCTAATAACTTTCAAAAATATTGCTGAATTTTTAAAAATATTGAATGGCGTCCATTTGTCAAAACGAAAACGTTTGCGAAAACCATGGAACTTCGCAAGAGTTGAAAAATAAAATAGTTACACGCATTTTGAAACAAAGAAATAATAAAAATATACTTCAACGTTTGTTGAAATGTATTTTCAATCATGTTTTCAACGTTTGTTCAATCATGACGTCACGCACGGCTGTGCTAAAAAGTGATGCATCACTCGACTTTGATCATCAATATCTCTGGTGTTATTTGAGATATTAAAAACGAATATAAGAATTAACTTGCATTGATTGATGCAATAATAATTAGTCAAACACCTAGTCCGTCTCAGCCTTACTTCAGTACTATCCATAGAGCGCCCATCAGTATGGTACTTAAATAACTTATAGTTATACTCCTCGCGCTATTACACAGATGCCCTCGGCAGTAGCAGTGCGTTGTTCTAGTCGCCATGCCTGACTCGCCAGATTCTTCCTCGCAAGTCTCCTTGTATATCTCGTGGATAGGCTTCACATACTGCCATCTGCCGTCTATCTTCACTTGTTCATCGTCTCTCGTTTGTAACGCACAGTTGCGTTCGACGCTTCTTGTTTCAGCTGAAGAAAAAAAACAGAATTAACATGAGTTTATAAGTGGAGATGTGCTGTTCAAAGTTTTTTGACACTTTTTCTTCTCGGCGTTGGCTCTGTTTCCTTGTAAAGTGCTGTAAATGCAATTAAAAAAAACTTTACAGACAAGTAACCGAAGCCGATTACTGGGATGTCGTTCGTTAGTAATATTATAATTTTATTCCCGGTTAAGTAACTATGACGTATAATTTTTTTTTATCTCAAAGGCAATGCTATCATTGAAATACAATAGCCGCCATAAAATTACTTTCTAGAGTGGTATATCAGTTACGTTATTTAAAAAAATCTAAGGTATGATTAATTAATATTAGTCTCCCATACTTTGCCAGAGTAACTCAATTACCTCCTTTGGAAGGTGTTATATCTATTTGATTCGATTCATTACGGTCACGATTATATAAGTGGTTCGGTTAAGTAGTGGACATTGAAATCATTTCAACATGTCCTAATACGTATAAGTATGTGCATGTTAAATTTAATGTAGGTAGGTATGGCTAGCGTAGCTAGCTGCTACAGTTTCCCACGCTTACAGACAAACAACCGTTCACCAGTTCACACAACATTCAATTCGAACAATTTATAACAAAGAAGTATCTGGATAAGTGAATTTGGGTAACGAATTTGTACCGAATCAAATTCGTGTACCTTTGATGGGGTTTTACATTTGCATTGACTTGCTAAACGGCGCACTCTCACCTGCATTGAGCCGCTAAAACATGCATCACGCTTTGTATTTAGAGAATAATTATGTACAATTTACACATAGAACAGTCATATCCATGTAAGCATCACTTGGTCATAAAACTATATTCCTTTAGTATACTGCTATCGAAATTGGCAATTATCCTAAATATCCTTTTACGTAGTTAACTGAGCGCACATAAAATGAACCATAAATGTAGGTACAGTCGACACAACAAGTGTCGATTGTACTCTACGCAGCTGTAACAAGGCCTACATTGCAACGGTGTTGTGTTATAGGTGTAAGACTGGTACTCAACTCATACCATAAAGGGAATAGGGGAATTGCGTAAATAAATAAGGGGGTCCTTACACTGTCAATATGATGTTGTGAATTATTTCTGGTATTCGTGAACTTCGTTTGATTTAATTTATACTTTTATGTGGTCTGGGAAATGTTAATTAAATATTTGACATAAATTAAACGTTTTTCGCCGAAAGACAGAAAAAAATATCAAAACATGTCTTTACATTATATTCAATTTACCTGTTTGCACAAAGCCAATACATGAGTGTCATCAATATAACTAATGATGATTTTGTTGTCATTTGGCATTCAAAATTGATCTAGTACCTACTTGTTACGCTTTTACTTTAACTTATAGGTATTATATTTATTTAGGTGATTTTATTTATTTTCAATACTCCTACTAGTATAAACAGGGTTTATTTGAGCAATTTTGCAACACGTTGTCTTTCTTAGAGTGACCGTGACGTTCCATTGGCTCTTAAAAGAGCTCAATAATGCCTGATCCGTCGCCTAATTCGTTTTCGTGACTAAAATGCCGTCCGGACAAGTCGTCCAGGTCACGCGGTCGTTGCCACGACCTTTGCACAGCTGCGCCTTTTAATTTAATTATGAAATAGTGATGCTTTTGACCTTTATTTTTTAATTGAAGTAATTCGTTATGTTTTCCAGTTATTTCTTTTTATCTCTATTAATTTTACACCCTAAATAGCAGTAACTATAACAATTAGAGTTACACATTAAAAAGCATTAAACGGTTCGTTGTCTTTTCTTAATTTCTATACTGATCTATCTTTTGGTATACTTTTTCTAAAGTCTATTTCCTTAATATTGTTTTGTCTCTCTTCTTCTGCTTGTCCTTGTTCTCATTTATTTAGGATTGGCCCTTAGAGTGTCTTTTAAAATTCAAACTGCGATCTAGCGGTCCCAAATTGTACTCATATCCGCTATAGGCAAGCCCTCTACTGCGCTTTTCACAAGTTACTCAATCCAAACACATAGATTTCTTTGATTGGCACCGGATGTATCACATATAACGTATTGCTGTTTAATTGCTTCCTTCCTACGTGCCCTTAAAGTTTAAAGTTTGTATGCACTCCGCACAAGAACTGTACTTTGTAAATTACAAATTCCTCAGAGATTATCTACGTACATACCAAATGTAAGAACTCGATTCCGTAAGCATTGCGTGCATTGCGTAAAAGTCCATATTAGCCAGCCCTTCGTTACATAAAAATCTCCTTCGTGGATCGATGTCGTATATGAACATGTATTGCTATTGCAATATATTGATTGACCATGCTATATCGATAACTAACCAATATAAGTTGGTATTTGTATTAAAAAAATATGCAAAGATAAAATTAACATCCAGGAGAGCGTTTTGAGAAATACACACCTAAATCACTACCATTTGATGATTTCGCTTTATCTATAGTCAATTTGAGAATGTGTAGCGTTTCTTACCCTCAAAATTCCTAAGCGATGTTTCCTTCTTCACACACATGGTGGAGAAGTTGCATTCGATGATGAACTGGTCGCTGCCGTCGAAATGCTCGCATAGAGGTATCCCAACGTTGTGGACGTGCCTCTCTGGGTCACATCTGTAGCACCGTATACTGGATGACACTGGAAGAGAACTGTGTATAAGAGTCTGATAGCGGTATTTCAATACTTCATTTATCCAACCTTAGGAGCTTTTGGGGAGGGAACACTTGGTTATTTGTAACTTGGTAGATGTGTAATTACTTTATAAAAGTTTATGTTGACCTGTAAGGGGGGGGGGGGGGGGGGGGGGCATCTTCCACTTTCATTTCTTCATGTCATAGTCTTTCATGCATAACTTTTATGCTGTTTAGCTTAGTTTAACCGTGTTTTTGTCACTTTCACACTTCGGTAAAAACGTTAAGTTAGATAGGGACGAAAGGCTTAAGCACGTTTATGGCTAACCGCATACGAAACTCTCGTACCCACATAATTTAACTACCAAACCAAAATAAAGTAGTTCAGTCCAAGATTTCAAAGTTCAATGTCCTTCAACATTTTGAACAATACTAAACGAAATTAAAATTCTCTCTACAATTAGCAGTAGCCGTTTTAAACAATTAAAGAACAAATATACGCTGTTCGGAATTGTTACAATGCTATACTTACGTATTTTGGCTTGGTTGGCGGACGAAATAATGAAACATGATTTTATATCTTTGGGCTACAGCTAGATTATTCTTAATAAACTAATTAGTGTACGCTAGATCGTAACGTAATGTGAAGTGATTTAGTTGCTATTTAATTTATATGCTGTTTTATAAATGAAAAGGATCTAATCCTAATTGACATGGGTCTCCATGCCAATTGTCAGTGGGACAACTAAACTGTCGCCATATGCTAAGTTATCGCTCCTTAACAGGTCTACTGTCTAGCCAGAACACGGAACATATGGTGTCGCATTATGTGCTTACGTTAGTCGCTTTGTCCAATAGTGATGAATTCAATGGACCCGCTCTTTGGTTTTTATTACTACACTCTGTTTCAAAATTCGAGCCGGCGACTTTAATACTAAAATTGTTATTTTCGACTCAATTTTCAGAACAAAATTTAAGCACGGTTAACTAGCTATCTGGGGGCCTAGCGTGAGTTCCATCGAGTAGCGTTCGATAAATTTCTATGGAAAATATCACCCGCCAGGATTGTCGTTCAATTTGCTATATAAACTAAGCCCTCTGATATGAGATAGACAAAAAAGTTACAAGATTACAAGCTATTATTATTCATTATCTCTAGTTTTACAAGTTTGATAACCAAAGCGGCGCCCTCTTCAACTCTTGTCTCTGGAATTTCAAGAAACAGAATCAAGTTACATTCTTTATCAAACCAATATCGACGCAATTTAAGTACTGCTTATCTCATATATTCTGAACTTGGAACGCATCACCATCTCATACGAAATCACCTATTACTCAGAAATCTACTTCGAAATGCATCAAATGTTACTAATACTAATACCGAGAACTATGCGGATTTTGCATGAGTATGTTTAAATTAGCCTTCATTACGCCTACAAAGTGACAAAAAGTCGGGACCAGATGTTGCAAAATCAATGCCTCATTTGCATGTTAAAAAATAAAAGTTCGATGCCATATGTATAGTGATGACAATGACCTGCTTACTGATAAAATAATTGTTACTTACTTACTTTTTACTTACTTCAAGCGCGCCAGTATAATAGTTTCATATATTGTGGTTTGTAGAAACAATATTATTAATTATAAAATGTAATTTGTATGTATTGAATAATGGCTAAACCTTGTTATGTGTAGAGATTTACGGTCTAAGCATGTCCGCATGAGAATAAATAGGAATTATTTATACAACCCACGTCTATAAACTGACAATGTAGGAAATATTGTCGCGATAAAACGATACCAATACATTACATACCGATACGTTCAATATCGTTCTTCTAAAATTAAATTACTAATCAGTTTAAAAATATCAAGAAAACTTTATTTCGTTACATTAAAAACTAGTACATAGTTTATTTACTTTAAATACTTACATTTCCATAACATCGCGAAAGTCAATAAAGTCAGTGAAAAATCCATATTGATAACTAAAAATAAACCCACTTAAATTCACTAAATATTTTATTCCTATCGCTAAAACTAAACAATTAATTTAAATCACATTTATTTACAATCTAACGTATGTACACAGTATCGTTTGTGGAGCCACATGTTCAGTGCGATACTCGACTGAAATTGGCACCTTATAGTCAAGTCATGATTCACAGGAAGGATGCCCGGTGGCAAAACGGGGCATGTCCAAATATCGACGAAATAGGGTCTTAACGAGTGGAGCAATAGCGCTGAATCACGCGGTCGATGTTGGCGCCGGCGCGAGGGCTACTGAACGTTTTGGCGGTTAACATTCGATGTGTCTTTACGTTTAGCTCTCGGGAGACGGTGCTTAATTTTAATTTTTAGCAAGAGTGCATTGATTGACGGTCATCACACCGCAAACTCAATCGCAGCTGGCCAAGCTAACTGACCAACTATCGGCGTGACGGACGCAAAAGAATATTCGCCGTTGGAGTGCTATGATGCGAGAAATAATACTTCGAAAACTAAATTTCATATCTTTGCATGTACAGTCGACAGCAGATCAATGGTAACACTTGCAGTACGATTTCAAGTCTTACGACGCAAATAATAAGAACTGTCAAAAGTAATAAGGCTGTACGTTAGATATCAATAAATCTGAAATATTACTACTAAGTCTATAGATGAACTTATTAGGTACTTAACTAGCCTAAAAGTCGCACATAATTTATTTATTTTTGCTAGAAAAGCCGCTTATTATTTATTTTCCGCAAATCTTGTGCCCTTGCGTTCTTCTGAAGAAAATGGCCTCTGTCTAACTTTAACCTTTGCGGCTCGCATATCTGGCGCAACAGGTAACGCGAATGTTGAGAGATACGATGAAGAGTTTGCTAAAACCGTTCCTCTAAAGAAAGTTCAATGACTCACTATTTTTACATAATGACTTTCAGTGGTGAGCCGTTCAGTTATTTTCATAAAAACTTTTCGCTGAACATCGTTCGTTATTTGTTCGAACCGCCAACAAACACTGCTGGTTTTCAGCATTCTTCTTCTCACGTTACTTATCGTAGTCCTTATTAGATGTAGCTTAATTTAAAAAAAAAGAAAATCTTCTAATAGAGTGCGCTAATTTTTTTATTTATTTTGATACTAGATCGATTGGAATCAAAGCCACAGAAAATACAATAGTACCTATACATACAGCCCTCTTGCATCTAAATTAGTCTGACTTTGAATGGCCCTGAAACCAATCATACAGAAAAAAATACTTCTCCGTGTGTATATTTGTTTAAGACATTTATCAGTTATCACTCAAACACAATTCATCAATTTATTATCAGTGAATCGACATTTGGCAATGCCATTTCAGCGTTGTTTATGATTGGCGAATTAGAAACACAACATAAAATATTAATTAAGTATACGACGTAAACTGAAGCCCAAATCAAGTGTCTTATTTTGTAAACAAAAACTACCCTCCCCTACTAACATTTTAAGCTGTTCTGTGACTATTGCACAGTTATATTCACATTATTAGATCGGATTACTTTATTTTCACAATGATGAACAGTTTCGATCAATCAGTTCCTTCAGTGTTACATCACAACATGTAATTAGACAATCATATTTGTTTACAAAATAAGACACTTGATTTGGGCTGAGTATAGTATCATGTATTCCAGTAATTCATTAGGTATGTTTAAAAAAGCGTCACGGAGCCTTTGCAACAGGAAAATAGTATTGTTCATTAGTTGTGCGACTTCAACTGGAGGCGGCAAACGGGCAAATTACTTGATTTTGCCATAATATAGTATATCATCGTCTTTTGATACGGATGTCAGCCACATCCTTTAGCGTTGGGGCTGGTGAACAAGAATGTTTTGTCTTCCTGATGTCCCAATGCCGGGAAAAAAATAAAAAAAGTGTATTTTGAAATAAAATATTTCTGCTTTTGACTGATGTGATTAATAAAATGGGCCCTTATTTTAAAAATACCCATTTACTTAGGAGCGTATGTTAAAATATTAATTTGTGGACATACTGCGTTTTCAGTCAGCGGCGTGGTTGTGAAACATTCCTCCCGATACGGCTGCGGGGGGTTACATCCTTTGCCACTGTAGATAAAGCTTATTGTGTTAATGGCAAGTGTGCGTCATTTACTTCGGAATAACCATTTGCAAATACTTATTGTAAAATAAAAAGATAGAAGGAAGGAAAAATAATTTTGGGAAGCATACGTTAACATATTGAGTAGTTTGTTACGTGGTGAATCTCTATGGGGCATTTAATTTATTTCGCGGTATTGAAAGTATTTTTAAGAAATCTTGCTTTCTCTCAACACGGGGAATAGGATTGATAGGCTCAATTTTGCTTTTCTGGGATTTTATTAGAATGATAATATTCCAACAAAATCCGCAGGGAACTAAGACTTACCTTGAGTTCATTTCTTTGTCCTCTGTTTACCTAAAAGGCAGTAAGTCACCTTATGCTTTATACGAGTGAAAAGTAGTAAGTACTTCTGAAAACGCTGAATGCCTGAATATTCTTCGAATAATTTATCATTTTGCGAGTTGCTGTTTTATTATACTCTCCATAGTAAAACGAGAGCATAGATAGTTATTTATGCCTAGCGCTATCGATTGTCGCTACAGACGCGTGGGCGTGTCTGCTGTGACACAATTCACAGGCGCCTCGTGTCTGCCACTCCTAATTAAATTACATTAAATAGCTCCTCAGTCTGTATTTTCATATTGTAACTAGATTATTTAATTATTGGTAGGTATATTTTCCCATTGAAGTACCAATAATTGTCAGTGTACAAAGTATAGAGTGTAACGGAATGAGATGGAAAAGGAAGAGAGGAAGAAATCCGAATGGAGGATTTTCGATTAAAAAATAAAATTACAGTAATGTCCCATCCCAATCGAACAGCTGGTCGGTACCTGCACAATATATAATTTTATTTGGCGAAAATGGTAGAATGAAAGTTGTTAAATTACTGATGGGTACCTACACTGGAGCACCTCCATTCGGCTTCATATATCTTTTCCATTACATACACCCTGTATACAAAACGCAGAAATTCTTACGACTCTGACGACTGATGATTGTTATTTGATTAGATAGTACGTAACAAAAAAAAATTCTACACTTCGTCATTCGTTGTGCTTCGATAATCACGCCTATCTAGTATTGTATTTTCCTGTTCATAAATTCCAGTTATTTATATTACTTACGTTTACTTGCGTTTTGTATGATTCAAACTTTTGTTGGAACCGCAAAACTTAGTTGCATGGCGTAATGCCTACATAATTTATCCAAAAATGAAATACTTTGATACTTTTTCCTACTGCATTGATGTATTATTTGGTGTACTTATGTTTGATTATGGGGATTGGACATAGATGTAAATAACATCAAAATATAATTTAAAAATTTTAATGAGCTTGTATTCGCAAAGAGACTAGCTGTTATCTTATTTAAATGTTATCTTATTTTACATTCACCTCACATTATTAATTACATTACCGATAGACTGATAATACGGCATCGCTAAATTTCCATGGACCATTACATATACAAATTACATCCGGTGTGGTTCTCTGAATCTGTATATATATCGGTCAGCCACATCCTGTGTACAGTCGACATACTAGACTAATTATAACACTTAATTTCAACTCTTATAACGCCAAAAGAGCGATCCATAATGTTACATTTGACATGCTTTCGACGTACGGACTGATTGAACAGCAGATCAGTGGTAACACTTACAGTACGATTTTAAATCTTACAACACAGATAATAAGTACGGTCCAAAGTCCAAAGTGTTACACGTGATCTGCTGTTAGTTGTACATTAGCTTATGCATAATCTATGACATATAATAAGACTGGAAGTCTGGAGTCTGTACCTACATTGGATATTTCTTGAAAATATTAATTATAATGTACTTTAGGATCGATACCGATGCCAAAACACCAATTTTTAGCACCAAAACTACTGGAAGGATTATGATGGGACTTGCACTGAGAGATAGCTCGAAGGGCTGGGCAACTTATAGGCTATAAACCATTGCGGTATGTGACATGGAACCAAATAACCGGAGAGGCAGAGCTGCCTCCCAGTACATTGAAAGTATTTTGTAGAGTTCTACAGTAACTAGCGACTTCTACGCATACGAAATTGCGGATGCAGCTAGTAAATGATAAATAAACCTAAAAATATATACAACAAGTTTAACATTAAATCACACATTGGTCCCTTAAAGGTCACGTTCATTCATTTATCACACTTTTTGCGAGTCACATGTAATTATTTAAATAAAAATAGTATTTATACAACACAACCAGAACGATCTCTAAAACATCACATAAAAGCTTAGAAGCTAGATTATGAAGCAGGCAATTAGTTATCTCATACTATTAACATAATAAATACGTCGTAAAACAATTTTGTGCCAGGATCGCAGCAGATGGAAGTCCATCGTCTCTGCCTACCCCTACGATCAGGCGTGAGTTTATAAATAAATAAAACAATTTTATTATTAAATCGAATGGCGCTAAGATGCAAGTAGTAAAACGTTTTACGTTATGCCCTTGACAATTTTCAGAGGTCAACATTTTGTTGTAGCTATTCGGTAGATACAACGTCAAATAACAATAAAACAGAATGTAAAACAATACCTATTAAATAGATGCCTATAGTTATTATGTGGAATATATTAATACTAATATTTTAAGCGAGGAACTAACTTACAAGGGTCATACAATTTTGAGCGCAAGCTTAGCGCAAGCTCGCTCTTACAATTGTCAAATAACCTATTGACCAGTCGTTCTTACGCCTCTTACTTAACGGCTCTTGAAATTTAAATGAAATATTTAGAATTCTTTCACACCAATTGCATTCATATAGCATTCAAATTGAAACATCTATTTTATACTGCTGACCTGTAATTATTGTGACATTATCATGATACTGGCACTGTCAAATTATGACATCACAAATATGATTATTGTAAAGATTTTAAGTCCTTTTCACTGTACCTATGTATTTAATAGGTAATTCCTAAAGTCTCCATTCACTACCTAAGGCTGTTGATATATTTCATGAGGTTAAACACCACTATCACCCCCATGATATCCGTGTATCCCTCGTGGTTTGTGTTCGGTGAGGAGTTGCACAGGTCGTTTCGGCAGTAACAGTATCTGGAATTTAAAAAAAGAAGTAATTTAGACTCTACATTGTAGAGAATGTCTGTGGCGTAGTGGGCAAAATATTATATTATAAGTACATTCAGAATGCAGTGCTTTTATTGTTGCAATTGTCACGACGACCAAACGTAAGACGTGAATCTTTCCTCTGATTGGCTGGCGTAAACATTTCGGCGATAATAATAATAATGTAGCGATTGCGTGCAGAACTTCGCTGAAGTAAACTAATTGCCTGATTTTGATTATTTTTGGCATATTGTAATCGTAATTGCATCGCTTCCTTGTAAATTCTGTTTAAATTTTGGAAGAGATTGCTTTCAGCGATTAATACCACTTTCTCTAAGCTTATTGTTGTTTACGCTAAATGAGTCGTACCAATTATATCCCTAAGCATAACAAATAATATTTACTTCTGTTATCTCTCTTTAAATAATTTGTATTTTTTCGTCGTAGACAAACCAAATATTATGTCTACCTAGTAGGCGTTGTCCTCTGCCCTTTATCGTCGATGTCTTCGCAGCCTTCTCGATAAGGCTCCAGGATCTCCATCTTGGGAGACCACCTTCCATTCTTGTAGTCCTGGTACTCGTGTTTCTGTGGCGCGCAGTCTCGAAGAGTTGCTTCGATTCTCACTGGAATGAGAATAATAGTAATGTTAGTGGAAAACTGTAATATGCTCTCATCTCATTTATCGGAGGTCTTTGCGACCTTTAACCAATCCAGATTAGCGCTGCCCCAATTAAAAAATTACAATAATTTTTATGAGCTTTTCATGGGGGACAAGCGGGGACAAGAGATTAATATTCGAGGGTTTATTGAAGTCTTCAATATTTTTTGCTATTTGTTGACAAAATAATGTTCCAATACGTATTCCCAGTTCAAAAAATTAATATACCCTTACCGAAAACTAGTTTCTTTGAATATGACTTTCGTTCCATATTGGGAAATGTTTGAAAATTTGATGCATAATTGCAGTAATTTCCTAAATTCTAATCAATAGATGAAACTTACTGCAACTATGTGTGATTTAATCATAAGATCTTTAATTTCACTAAAGTATATCGAGTAAAATGGGTCACCTCCGGAGCAATCGAAGTGCATACACAGGCGTTTGGTCGTGTTGTAGCCCGTCGCAGGTTGAAGTCAGTGAAGGCAATATAAACACTATTAAATGCTCACTCCCGTGGAGTATATCGAGATGGAACTCCTGCTTCATGCACATGGTGGAGTAGGGGAAGTCCACCACAAAGTCGCTGGAGCGCTCGAAGTGGATACACAGCCGTTTGGTCGTGTTGTAGCCCGTCGGAGGGTGAAGTCAGTGAAGTCAATAGAAACACTAGTTTAAATCTCACCTCCGTTGAGTATATCGAGATGGAACTCCTGCTTCATGCACATGGTGGAGTAGGGGCAGTCCACCACGAAGTCGCTGGAGCGCTCGAAGTGCATGCACAGCCTTTTGGTCGTGTTGTAGTAGTGGCCTGCCGGCGGGTTGATGTGGCACTGGTAGCATTGCAATGACGACGCACCTGAAATAGAGTTTTTGGTTGTTGTTTAAAACATTATATTTTACTATAAAATATAATGTTCACAAATAATATTCACAAAAGGAACATTATAACAAAGTAAGAGGTTTTTATTTTCAAAATCTAAGGTTCTAATATGACACACAAATAAATTCAGTGGATGATATCCAGTAGCCATAAAACTGAACACCTTTCACGATACCTTAGCAACAGGGAAATTGCTAAAATGAACCAGCTGCTTCATACATTTCCGTCAAGTGATTTTATATATGTTCAAGTGGTAAGTGGTTCCATAACTGAAATGTGTGAGATATATTTTTATCCAAGTCTCCCTTTATGAAAAAGTAAATATAGACCATATACGTTTAATAATGAAATCGTTTATTATTGTTTAATAACAATGTCAATTTATCGCAACTAATGCATTTAACTTTGCAATGTTTAAATGCATAACTTATATGAATGTCTCGCGTGCGGCGTGAATCACAATCTCGGGTACAAGTGTGAGTTATTCTTATTACATGTCAGTGTCACTGTCCTTAACACTATTAGCAGATTGAATGTCTATGCAGGTGTTTGAACCTTGTAATATTTTATTTTATTTGATATTGTCCCACTGCTGGAGAAGGACTCTCCAAACTCCTTACTGGCAGATTGTAATGACACCTATCTCTCATCATGGCTCATCGTTCCTTCTTCGGCATTTACGTCTTACGTGTACTAAGTCAAAGCTCTACTACATAAGGTGTTATTTTATTATTAAATAGTACCGAACAAAGGAATACCTATCTATGTACAATATACTCCCTAGATATAAGGAAAGATCTGGGGCCTCAAAAGCGAGGATATTAAAATAGTGCGCTGATGAATAGATCTTGTGATATATTTAAAGTTATACTAAATATAAATGGAAAACATAACCCTCCTTATTGCGCAGTCGGGTAAAAATCTAAAATTTTAAACATTTTATAGTTCTCGTATGAAAATACACGTAACTGTATTATATTTTGTGCTAAATTCTAAATGAATCACAATATTATTCGTTTGATAGTCTCCCACGCATATTTGCATTACGCATGCGGTGGATGGGCGTTCTTGGAAATCGAACCTTGTCCTCTTTGACCGCCGAATGTCTAATAAATATAACACAATAATAATACGAGCTGCTAATATTTTAGCGCAAAGGGCAACCAATATTTTCGTGTTCGAAGTTCACGTATGTTTCTTTCGGACCTCTACAATCTACGTGTACCCAACGCCAAAAACCTCAACACTATTTACCCGACTGCCCTAGGAGGATGCTAATGTTTTATGATATTAGCTGATTTCGATGGATTCAACCAAAGTCGATCTTAAATACAGAAATTTTACAAATTATAAGCACTCATTGTTTCACAAATAAAGACAGGCGTAGAAAACCTAATTATGAAATAACTGTGAACTGAATATACATTTTATACATTTGTTATCTCCGGGTAATGAACTTAAATCTCCACGTAAGGACAGTAAGGCAAAAACGAGAAGACTGACTCACAAATAATAAATTATCATCCTACATGCCAGGCATTGGGAAACAATATAGCATTAGCTAGATATGTATATCTACATACATGGTTACATGAAAATTATGTGAGGAATAGTTACCAATATTCGTAGGAATAAGATTTTTTTAATATATAGAAAAGATTTTACCTTACCTTACCATTTAAAAGTTGGGTCGACATGTCTTTTCAAGTTTAACAATTCCATAAGAAATATCTAGTAGGTCATGCATGTTACACTGTAAATGATAACTCAATAATGGACCCTTTACTGGTAAAAGTATTATTATTATTGATCCTTGTGCAGTCCTGTAGCAGTTTTGACTTAGATTACATAAATTCACAGACAGGTGAAGAAACGATGAAACTTTTAAATGTTAGTGTAATTTATAGAGCTGACGGAACTGAAACATCAATGAATAGGACTAAAACTTTGGAGCGAGCTACACTAGATAATGAAGACGACGACGAAGATAATGATGATAATCTGGAAATATATGTGCCCACGATAAAGTCAAGAATTAAAGTAACCTCTCCAACTATAAATCAGGGTAATTTGGTACAAGCTGCATTAACTCCGACAAATCACGCAACGAAAACAACGACACGGAATATCTTTAAAGAATACCAATATAATGATGATGATGACACCACACCAATAGCCTTGCGTCAGGATGATCCCATAATAAATGTAACACCGTCCGTGATTTCCAAGACAAATTATACTGTTGATACAAGTTTCAATGAATTTAATAATTTAGAACCAACAACAGCAATATTGAACTCCAGAGAACCAATTGCGATTACTAAAAATCATAACACTTGGTACGTGCCGGAGAAATTTCCTTGTTGGGATTTACCTTTGCTATATGGAGAACTCGGGAGAAAACAAACAACGGAGGAAGTATTTTTAATCAGTCCAATAAAGCTGAAATATGTGATTGACAAAGGTCATCACACCGATCCCATATTCGACCAAATTGACCAAGCAGATGTGTATGTAAATAAGTGGTGCAGTGTACCTCCTTGCTATGGCGATCATACGCTATGTCTCTATCCGAGTAGAATTATTTCTAAAATATGCGACATGCACTACCAAGTTTATGCACCGACAAAGATGGAACAAATTGCATTGGTTAACACTGTAAATTCCATGCGAAATCATGTCGCTAAAGGTACCACTGACCAATACCCGTATCTGCCACCAGCTGCCAACATGAAACAAATGTTGTATGACCACAATTTGGAGAAAATTTCTAAAGCTTGGCTCCGTCAGTGCCTTCCCGGCCCAGCTAAGTGTTCAGCTCTCGACTCCAGTTATGTAACCCAACTGGAGTGCACTAAATATGCTAAAAACTGTTGTATTAAGACACCCAAATGGTATTGATAGTTTCTTATTGATTCGTAACTTACATTTCATGGACAAAATAGGTAACTATAAGATATTTTTTCCACAGCATACCGCATGACGAATGCTTTATCCATCCAATCATCGGTTGCCTTCACACATGGTTTTGGAGCGCTGGAAATAGTCTTAACGTGACTGATATTGAATGTGGCCGGGTGCGGGCTGCTACCTACAGCACGGTTCAATTGCTATGGGCAAATACGTATAAAATAGGTTGTGGATACGGCCAAAGGAATAACGGCGATGTGAGAGTGGTTTGCAACTTTGCACCCGGTGCGCCTTTCGCCCTCCACATCAAATACTACTGCGGTATGTTGGCCCACAGAGACATTACGAAAAGCATACCCAAAACAGATGATATCACTAATTTGGATTTTTTGGCGACTTTAGGAATTAATTTAGATCGTGTATTACCTAAGCAGAGGTTAGTAAACGTTAATTTAAGCGACTTTGGTGCGAATCAAAGGAATACTAGTTATAATAACACAAAGAACTGGGGTGTTGTCAGCTTGCGTAATATTTATAAAGAAGGTTGGGCGAGACGCAAGGTTAAAGATAAATCGAATGGGACGAGAGGATTCATCGCCAGATTAGTAACTCGGTATAAGTTTAAAGAAGACACCGACGTTAGGTGTAATTATGAGGAGCCTATCTACGTGGTAGGAGAGCCGGGCTCCCGCTGTATGGAAACGGGAAGAAAGTTCTACGCTTTGTGCTACGAGTTCCGAGATCCTACGCCTGGCTATAGATTAGTGTCAGTATTGGCACCGGTCGCTTTATTTTCCCTAATCTTATATGACTTATTCAGTGGTGTTATGAGACAAGCTAATTATTAAACATTCTAAGATACCATCGTTTGACAAAATCTAATTTAAATAAATAATTATAGCTTGTTGTTTAATTATTTTCCACAAAGATTTAAAACGAATTGAATAGGAGTCACCTCTAAAAGTCTTAAGATACCTTATGAATATAAAAGATACTTTTACGAGTATGTCTAAGTTAAAGCCCAAACAACTGCTATTTACTCGACCTTCAATACAAACTTGTTTGTTTGCCAGGAGTTCTGAACTGGCGTGAAGTGAAGATGATTCATCGCTCGATTCGCATTATAGCAGAATAGTTTGCAATTAAAAATAAACAATTGGAACAATGATTCACTAATAATTTATATTAATAAATGGGAATTGATAACTCTACTACAGAGGTTTCTGTAAGACATCTTTTTGTGGTTTTTTGCTCAGAAAATTATTACTATTTATTTTTGCAACCAAATAACCTATCCCACTGCATGGCAAATATCTCCCTTAAATATCTTCTTTTATGGATCTACATATGTTAATTAATAAAACTTGATTTGTAATTAAAACGATATAGAACGTTAATTTCAGATTGTTATGCGGAAACTCGGTTTTTTAATTTTGGTTTTCGAAACATTTAATTATGAACGTCAATCAGATTGCATCGTTTATTATGAAAACGTTTATAGGTAGGAATAAGCTCCACTTGCGCCAAGAGTCAATTCAGTCCTGATGTAACTTAATAGTATTTTTGTGTCAGTATAAATAGGTACAGTCGACAGCACATCTACACAAAACCAATGTATTCTATGTGATATTACTGTCGCATAGAGTGCCCATATGTTACTTACAGCACTTGATGTGCTGTAGGGGCCTAAAATCTTTCCATCCCGGACTAAAGATAGGGAATATGTGGTGAATCTTGTGACTCAGTTACGGGATTGGGTATTTAACCCGGTGTTATCCTAAGGGATAGCATCGCTAAGGCGAGCCAAGTTAACGCTGCTTCAATCTAATATTCGCTTCTAGCTTCATTATTTTCGACTAATGTTAAGGTGGTGTTACAGTACCCTTGAGTATAACCGCAGTTTAATGATTGCATCATTATCTATAGACAGGCACATATTATAAGAATATGAAATAACACTCACAAGCGTTCGTGTCTTAATTCGAGGTTAGACTGCAATTTAACAAAGGGCAACGGGCCTTGTAGGTTATTCACGTTAATACTGAAAATGGTAGGTTAAGGTCTTGTTAAATTCATTTAGTTTAATTATGTACTACTTTTGGTTCACGGGTCTGCTTGATAAGGCTCAATTCCCACCTAAAATGCTTGCGCCAGTTTTACTCAATCCTGCGCTTGAAGTCGGCGTCAGATTTTGCAGTTAGACAATACAGTGATTAAACATTCAGTGCATCAAAAAAAGTTCAAAAGGAGATATCTCCTTCAACCTTTTACCGAAATAAGACCATTACTGCCCCCTTACCATGAACTCTTATAGCAGGATTACTTCAATAATACTTTGTTATTTCGTACCATGGCGTCCTTATTAAGCTTACTTTAAGGTCGTCGTGGTACGAAATAACAAAGTATTATTGAAGTAATCCTGCTATAAGAGCTTATGGTAAGGCCCCTGATCTCTCCTTGCAGACTGTCACACTAGTGTGTTTAGGAATTATTTTTCCTAAACACACTAGTACTAGTGTGGCAATTAGGAATACACAGTGCCTACACGTCACATCGGGTGTACTGCTCTTTAGCTGTACTAGCAAAATCTATTCATCTGGATGGGCTCGTATTTTTATTAAATTGCATTTTCTCATTTCATTATTAAATGGTGGTTATATTATTGACAGACAGCTGTACCCGACCAGAAGCAAATTATGATTACTACTCGTAGTTGCTGGAAAATGCAAGTTTCCGTGACCGATCTAGTTTTTGCTTCCCGTTCATGCAGTGGTTAGTTAAAAGCTAGTAAAAGTCCGGAACATAGCTAAATAGCAGAATAATTTTCTTCTAAAGTATGTATAATTTATTTTTGCGTAATTTCTATTATGTTTATGATATAGACTTACACAAGAAATGATAGTCTATAGAACTGACATATAACAATGTTCTGTTACCATTCCTTGATTCCTTTCAGTTCGTATCGCTTGTCATGTTGCAAGTTATACAATTTGCCAATATTCACAGTTTTTTGACAGTTGTAACTTTGTAAGAGCCAGTTTAGCTTGCTCTCAAAATGTCTCTGAACCTCGGCCTTATTAGACTTTTGTTAGTTGGCTAATTTGTCATTTAAAATAAAATATGTATAGTATTTATATCTTCATATAAGTTAACCTAACTTAAAACGCAATATACTCAAAATAAATGTTCAATGTTAATTGATTTACAATAATACGATAAAGACTACAAAATCTTGTTTCACAAACCTGTAATCAAGGACAGGATTGTTGTCAACGCCGCCGCCAGAAGACACTGGTCCATGTTTTTGTCTCTGTCCAGCCCAGAGTGCGTAGTGACCTGGATTATTGTAATAACGGCAATACGCCTTTTTCACAACACTCGGCAATCTGCAGGCGATACTTTCGATTTCGCCAGTAATCTGTAAACAATAAGAAACAATAATTCGGTTAGGTGATTTGGTAACTGGTTTGTACACCGGTTATGTTCCTTAATTTGCTTTAGGCCCCTAGGTTTTAAAAGTTTCCAGCCCAACGACATCATACTCTTGCCCAAACTAGAATTAGGATATGCGAATTTGAAACACTACAATATAGGTAGCATCTAGTGTCATATTTTAGCTAAGGATATTCAATGAAAACATCTTTATTTATACAGGTGTAATGGAAAGGGCATAGAACACATTAATTTATTTTTATTTTTTTATTCGATAAGTCGTAGAACAGAAGTTGATTATCTTTCCGTTCGAATAATTATTCATTCGTTTGTTCAAAACGAATCTCGATCTTGCTCAAGCATTTTGTTGGTTTGTTTTGTGTATGTAGAGTGTGGTCTATTTTGTTATCATATCACTCAGCCTGTATTCTGCTTATCGTCAACGCCGCGCCGGTTTTTGCAATATTTTTCCGCTTTAGAGCAATGAACTGAAAGTCAAATACATGACACTGTGTCAAGTCAAAGATTATCACAACCACTGAACTTATGGTTTTGAAGATTTTTTACCAGACAGAAAAGTAAAATTTAATTAGTGGTTATGTTAAAGGTGTGATAAACGTTCACAACCTTTTATCGCGTGAATTCAAGTATACAACTTTCCCTGAATGATTGAATAGACTAAATAAATATTAATTATTTTGTGAAATAAATAATCCTTGTTGATACTCAAAACTGTAATTTTCCTAACAATTTTGAGTATCAACAAGGATCATTTATAAACATGTGTTATACCTTCTATGTGCTGTTGCGAAATAAAGAGATTACTTACTTACTTTACTCATTATTGTTAGAATACAGGTATAATTGGTAACGTTTTCACATTATTCATTTTCTTCCTACCTTCTGCAATTAAGCAAAAGCTTGTAAGTACTATGAGTGATCCATATCAATAGATTCAGATTTACATTCATTTGGTTATTAAAAAACAAATACATCATAATTCAACAGGATATATCCATTATTCTCGAGTGCGTATTAATTATAGCGATTAATTCGTCTGGGCGTCTGCAATTCGTCTACTAAACCTCTGTTCTCACCGATAAACAACTGCTTTACTATGTACGTTTTAATTATTTTGTTCCGACCATTAACAATCCAATTCTGGTATCGATCTCGAAATCGATTCTGAAGCCCGATGCCGTAACACGTGGCGACCGGTTCTATAATATTGCGTTGTTTCGCTAACAGTCGTGTTCTTTTCAAGGTCCCAGAGCGAACTCTTGTCTGCGGCCTTTCTCGCAACAGTTCTGAAGCAAAATACATATCGATATTGAACTCGATTTTTGTCGATTGAACGAATAGGCGACCCCACGAATATTCGAGCTAGTCATCGATAAAACGAATTTTGATCTCATGGAGTACAATAAAGTTTTAACGTAAATATATAACCAAAATCGAACCCTTATCGATCAATTCATATCGATGTTTTCTACTGCTTTTTATTTCGGTTGCGACGATGGTTTTCTTGCGCGTGTTATTTGAAACATTTAAGAACTTGGCTATGTAATTGGTTGCCAATTGACCTGTAATTTACAATCGGCACGCCCTTGACTCTCAATATTGCTCTATAATACGTGTAAATGTGATTAATAACTACAACATTCTGTATTCTACAACTTCTTAAATAGAGCCTTCAAAATACGTACGTCTAAAATAGTCTGAGAAACATCCGGCTTTATAAATGTGGGTATCCGTTTGTGTTGCGTTATGAATTTAATATAACACAATGCTGTTTGTAAACTATACAATTACTAGTGTCCTTCTTGTAATTTTACGGTTGCGGATGTCTTTTATTTTTCTTTACTTTTGTTATATGAGATACGACTAATTATTTTTGTCTTGTTAGTACGCTTTGCGTTGTATAATCCACTAAATGACAAGGTCGTAGGTTTTAATGCTGTTCTATTTTTCTCCTTTAATATAAATGGATACTTTTTGATCAATTTTCTCCCCACTAGCTATTATTAAGCTTATTATACTAAGCATTAGTTCTGTAATTCAATCATTTAAGTTGCAGCTCTATCCTGCCTGTTGGACCAGCTCAACTTGTATGTTGCCTGTAATAATAATTTTACAGGGGACGAACACATTTGTATGACAATTACTTAGCTTATGAAGAAAAAACTTGAGAGTTCGGTTCGTTACACCTTTTATGAGTTCACCTGTTTGAAATTCAGATGAGCAAGCAACTACATACTAGCAATATAGCTATGCTACATTAAGACCATACGTGCGTTAAAAATTGTTTTTCACTATTGTTCCACGGTTATTAGGTGTAGGCTACCGACCAGTAGGTACCACTACCATGTCTTGCTGTATTGAGATTGCTCGCTAGCAAGTGCGTAACGTACGTTAGCCGCAAGGTGCGCGGTTGATGAGATTCCAATCCATCCAATCGCACGAACCTAAGATCTACGTTATTAAGCAGTCTCTAGCGAGCGAAAGTTACTGTGACATCTCATGATAATTCATCACGACTTACTGTAACCTTCACACTATCCTGTCACACTGGTGTGAAGAATAGTAAAATAAAATCCTGACGGTCACACTAGTGTGAAGATCACGTATAGCTTCTCTCCCAGCCTTCACACCATTGTACTAACATTTACAATGTAGTAAATTACAATGTAATAAATAGTCTACATGTAAAACTGAAGATCTTACTATTTTTTGGGAATAACTGAACCGACATATAAGCAAAAGGAGTATTATTATTATGTCTGTGGCATCCTGCATCCTACGCTCCGAAACGGGTGAGCGGATTTTGATTTAAGTTTTTTATTTCTTTTGGAAAGGTGGATTGGTCGAGAGTGCTCCTAGTTATAGGACCTTGCGTCGTTTTTTTTTTAAGTTTTTAATTTATGTACTAATGTGAATGCTGACCGATACATTTGATAACTTAACCTGAATGACCTTACGTTACCACCATTTTACGGCTAGACATGACGACGGCTGGATGTCAACAATGAGTCTGAATTTTGGCAGACGCTCTCACGCCTCGCGAAGATTACGACACCACTTTGTTTTAAAATTGAATTTGCACCCACGACCATTGAGTTGCATTTTAATAGAGAAGACACGACACGAACAATAATTTTGTTCAAATTTTTGTGACTCCTCGATCCTCATCTCGTTATTGCGTTTGCATATACGAATTTTGTTAAAGTCACATTCTTCAATGTAGCTGCGAAGTCGAATCCACAGCTTTTTATCTGACTTCGATTATTTTATCATCAGTTGAGTATTTACCAGGAATTGGAAGCTTGTGTATCGCAATGGGTAAAAATCTAATAATGTATATAACAAATACCTACAAATCTTATACCAAAAATATTATTTTTTTTTTTCCTATTTTTTTCCATTATTTCTTTACATTAGCGTACCGCCATCTACCGGTGCCACACCGCCATGGCACTAGCGCATACATTTTGTTTGGTAACTTTGAGATGGCATCTTATTTACTTATTTACTCAAACAAAGCCAACGCTGGACTTGCAACACAATGGTTTTGACGATTCTTTTAGACCTAGACCTGTTTGCGAACTTGTTCTTATGTTAATTTTCTTTAGATACGCCAAGATCGAATATAATATCGCACAATTTATTTACAAGTCACGATTATCCTTCACATGATTGTAAAATAGGAACAAAAGACATGAAGCGTCAAATAAAACTACGTGCAATAAATGTTTTTTGGAAGCAATCCAATCAATCATCATATTCCGTTTAAATTCATAGATGGAAATGCATGGTATGTATCGCCATTCGATTAAATTTTGGATTGTTAATAATAGTAATTATGTAATTACCTATTTATTCATAAATGTAATAGGTATTATTTTATAAGATGCTGATGAAAGTTTTTTGCCACTTCTTCTCCTCCTCTTTTCTTTGAAAAGTGGTTATAAATGTAAATACTTACAAAAAAAATGTTGTCGTGCAAAAATATACACAACGTATTGACTAGCAATAAAGAGACATAATTCTGAATTAGCAAATTCAATATTTATTTTGCTCTATTTAACGAAGTTTTATTGAGCTCCTTGACCGATACTAACCATTATTATTTGCCTGTTTGGAGGCCAGTGCTGCAACTTGGCAACCGGCTTTTAACATTTTAAAGCAGTATAAGCGTGGTTATTGAGAAGGTCAGAAATTATAACGAAATTATTTGGTTTTGAATTGACGGTAAAAATTTACATTTTACTGATATATTCAATAACTATTTGACTTGTTTTATTTTGATGACTGTGTGTTTTGTGATGTGTTAGATAAGATAGATCCTCATGAGATAGTATAGATTAGATAATTAAGATCGTACCGTATACCTGTATGTAACAGCTGTTGATATCGCGAAAATGGATCATCCCGATTGTTCATTGGATATTAATATTTGATAAGGTAATATTTCATTACGAGATGTTTGCCAATTATCTTACGTTACTATTTTCACCTCAACCATTCCAATTTATTAAAAGAAGAGTAACCATATTTTATCCTGCACCACTCCATCTAAGCTATCACAGAGAAAAGTATACAATAGAGCTTATTATTAGTTGAGATTTTTGCAAAAACTACTTGACCTATTGCAAAAATTATTACACCGTTAGATAGATAATCGTTAAACCTATGTAACTGTGAAATATTTATTAAAATCTGTCCAGTAGTTTTTGAGAAACTCTCAACCTTATTGGCCCCCTTCTTGTATACTTATCTCTGTCTTCGGGTGTAGTACTGTGTATCTACTTGGAGCGGCCACCACAATTTTAGAGTTGAATTGTAAGAGACAATGATGTTTTGTCCCATTTGAGTCTGTCAGTCTTCAATGGGGGTGACTCAGTGCGTATAGACCAGTGACTGGCTGTTCGCAAAACCGATTCGCATACGTATAGCGTTTTTCTGTTTATGATTATGTATGTGAGAAAGAGTGTAAGTTCTGAATTTGTTTTATGCATTATGCCATGCTCAGCGAATAAATTTAAATGACGGAATGACAAGGTCGCAGGTTCAAGTCCTGCCACGGCTAGAAAAGTGTAAGTTCAGTTCGCACTTCATTCATTTTTTTCATTCATTTATTTAATCACAATAAGTTTGCATTACGAACTAAGCTAAGAATAAAATATTTGTGGTTATTATCTTTACATAAGTGCATTTATCGGTTGCACTCAAAACAGTGAAGGAAAACATTGTGAGCCCTGCTTTACACACATGGCTTTTGATTGTGTATGTAAAATAAGTACTTATAATATATATAAAAACTATCCTCAAAAACACCCCGACACACTATATATATATATATATATATATATATATATCTGTTGAAGGATAAGCTTAGCATAAGTCATTTATTTAAGTTGACTGTGTTAATAATTGAATTGGACTCAAAAGTCCTTACTTTTACCTACTTACTTAGTTTCATATTACCTGTAATATGAATTGCACAGCGCATTGGTTTTTATGACATAAGCTGTAACTGTAATGCTGTGACAATGTTGTTCAATAAATAAATTAAATAAAAGGTGATTAATTACAATCTTTACCAGATTCTAACGTAATCTTTGCCTAAGGATAAAATAAATAAAATATCAATGTCATCCATCTTAATTAGTTACTCATTCGATTACAACTAGGAATAAACAGTTATAAACACTTGAAAAAAGTTTGATATGGGTATAATGCATTTGAATACAAATAATATATGAGTGACATACAGCATTCATCATTCTATTAACGCCTGTTAGTTACAGGATTCCCTTTACAACGAGGGGAGATAATATACCGACGTAGTATAGTTCAACTACACCATATGCTCAGAATATATATACGAGAATCTTAGAGGTCGTTATCGCCTTAGAAATGCAAGGAAATTTCCATGTAATGTCATTTGCAATGAACATATTTATCATACACTATTTTTCATTGAAACCCAATATACCTACTAAGCTAGATCTGTCCCGTGGGAGTCTAGAAGAATTATGTATAAAGATTTTAAAAACGACGTATAAATCAAGTTACAAATTAGAATAGGTATGAAGTTTAAAATGAGATTTTCTCATAAACTACTCGACCATAATATGTAACAACTTTGTCACTATTATTTTGAAATGCACAGTAGGATAATTATTTATTTATAAAATCACGCCTGATTCCCGTAGGGGTAAGTAGAGACGATGGACTTCCATCTGCTGTGATTTTTTAAAGGAATTTGGTAATTAATTGTAAAAGACTTTTACAACCGGTCAATAAGTTTTTAAAGACAAATTGTCCTGCGACCCAATCCCATTGTCGGTCTGTGTCAAAAGTGGGTTCGATCACAACTTCAATTAACACTGTCGCTGTAATCCTATTACACAGTAACCCACGCATTTAAAAGCCTTTGGTGTCAGTTTTTGTAATGATTTGCACAACTCTTGTCTTGTCGTGAACTAACTAAAGCACTAACGTCTCGTATGCCTTTTGCCTGGCCTGTATTTCTAAAGTGTGTGCGCGAGTATGTAGTGACACCTTTCGAAATAACTACTTATAGGTAGCTTTACTTATTACTAGGTACTTATAGTGGGAAAATTAACGCGTTATTATATTAGACTAGATTTCGCACGCGATTTCGTACACATGTATTCTATGTCATCGAGGACACTCTACATACTAAAGTTACAATAGGTTCAACCAGTAAAATAACATAATGAAGAGCTTGGTGTCGATGGCGCTATGGTTAGAACCTTGGACTTCCGTTACACCGTACACGAGTCCATGTACCTACCTATTATATGTATATGGTACTGTAAAAGCCCGAACTACAAACATCACGTAAATCCTAAGATTTACCAGTAAAACCTAAGATTTACTAACTCCTGTTGGTAACAGTCCGAACAGCTACATAATTATCGTTCATTTCGAACTTTTACCATCATTGATCTGGTAAATCTTTGGCTTTACCTCAAGCACACCGTAAATGTTGACCCTGTGTATAATACTATTATTGCATACAAATTTATTATTAGTTTTTACATATATATGTATAAGTATTTATAGATAATAACAAGAAGCAAGTAGAGTCAACGGTCTTTCACAGCACTATGTGGGTCAGTCAGATTAATACAATATTGTTGTTTACTTTATTACTGGAATCGGCAGTTATTTTTCTCATTAAGGCGAGGCCATGGGGTCATTTGAGCCTAGTGAGGGGGTGAGGTGCGGGGCGAGGGAGGGGCGAGAGAGGGATGACGCGCATTGATCGGGGTCATTACTCGCGCAGGTACACAGAGTAAGCGTAACCAGTGTCCTCACTGTGACGTCACAGCTCGCTACCCATAATAATACCTATACAGAATGTCCCACGGATAGACGATATACCGAAGTCCACTTGTCGGTGCCAACATTATCGACCCATTTAATGCCAAATAGGGATATCCCAAGTCTGACAGCTTCGGAGTTACTTATTTCAATTTTCGCGATTGTCGGAAAATATTTCTTTCAAATCTTGAACTTTTGTCTATACTAAATGTTGTCGCACATTATGTCAACTCGGAACCGTATCATCATCACCCCTCCTGTTCACCTCTCGCCGCCAACCAGGCTTCAACTTCTACACTGGCCCTAACACGGGCTGTGCTCGTGACAATCCCATACCACTCCCACTAATATTATAAATGCGCAAGTTTGGATGGATGGATGGATGTTGCTGAATGAAACTTTACAATAATATGGCTCATATTATACATCAAAATAACACATAGGCTATAATTTATAATCCTGCGCAGACGAAGTGGTGGGCAGAAGCTAGTTGACAATAAAGTAAAGCAATTTGTACTTTTAAACGTATTTATTTATACGGAAGGTCATAAGCAGACATACGTTAAACCGACCGTCCGGAGTGGGTTCAGTGCAGTCAAATTCGCATCTACAGGTTATATATTTTAATTATTTTTTAAGTTATTTATATTGACGTAACGTAGCGTAGTGATGTAGTATGACGTAGTAGAATAAAATACTATGTTAATACTAATCTGACGGAAAAAAAGACCTGGAATAATAGGAATGTCAATTAGGTAATATTGTTGTAATAAAAGTGAAAAATAGGAATAATCAAATTATTTGCTAGGGGAATATATTTTGAAAGTACTTTCACCCGATTTAATAAAAAATTGAGCATAAATTCTTATAAAATACAAAATTTATTAAAATTTTAATAACCATAGAGGTTACATTACAACAAATCTGTTTTTGACTTTAAGTGACAAACTGTCAAGTGTATCAATAAAACTAAATAAATGACGAATTTTGTAACGTGATGTTAGGTAAGTATTATTATTGGTGTCAGGTGTGACGTCAGTGATGGTGAAATCTGGCCCGTGTTATCACTGCGTAGGGTAAAACATGACACACATTATGTGCTGTTGACTGTACTTTTAAAAGTAGGCACAGTGTATATTGCATCAGTCTATAACTACGTAGCTATTGAAATTTGGCCCGTATTATCACTGTGCTTAGAGTAAAATGTGGCAAACTTTATGTGATGTTCACTGTACATAGTTTTACAAGTAGCAACTACGTACAAACTATTTGAAGTTCGATTGCTGTTTGTTTGTTTGTTCTGTGGGACAAATCACCGTCAATAGTCATTTGTTTTGGCCTGTTCCACTTTGGTCAATTTGGAAGTTACTGATCAGCCCCCCTATTACCGTTCTCAAAACGATGAAATTATACCATGTCATGGCGCGCCAACCAGAGACGCCGCTATACCAATGCAATAGCACTGTCCCTTTCACAGCCGCTATGACATGATTTGATTTGATCGTTTTGAGAACCGTAATGTTATAGCCCCACTGTAATGTTAGCCGACTTGTCTTCATCTGCAATTATCAGGCCACTGCTCGCTCCCAATATACGACACTCGAAACTGGTGTTCGTGTCGCGTGTAATATGATGACTTCAAAAACATGGTTCGCGAAAAATCTATTGTGTTAAGGAATATCTGTTTTAGGTTATGAGTCCTTTTTATATTCAAAACGATGCACAATCATTCCGTGATTAGTAAACTAATAATCTTAAAGTATAGGTGTGACCAAATTCGACTCGTATTATTTTAAATTTTATTACGTTATGACGATCGTGGGAGCATTCCAAGATTTCCAAAGTAAAGACCAAAGTGGAACATTTGGCAAAAATCGATACAGGTCCGACCTCGGCAGCGCCCAGCGGCGCACTGAAGCTCGTAGCGCCGTGCATTTGTATTTATACAAATTGTGTTTTTTCTTAAATTTTGCCTGGTATAAAAAAAACGTTACAAACAACAGATTTTCATCTCATCAAGCTCTTCTATTTATAATAACCTACATTTTGATATATATATTTGTATGAATAACTGTTTTAGTTTAGACACACTACTCTGTGAAAAGACAGGAAAGGGGTATGTTTGTGATTTTTTTCTATCGAGCGAAGTTTGTCCAATCGTGTTTCGGGAGCCAACAGTCCCTAAATAGATACCCCAAGATTGATATATATTTTTTTCAGGCCTTTAATTTCAGTAGTTAGTGCCGTAGCCTTCATCGAAAAACTTAAAAACGTCCCAACACCTCGCCTTAAGCTATTTTAATAAATGTTTCCATTATCTTGTGAGTATTCGATTATTGTCCATATTGTTTAGCTGTGTATATTCCCATCGTCATCCTCATTTTCATATTGTTGACGTGACTTCATTAATTGCGTTAACAAAATCTTGAATTAATAAATATTTATAATATAATTTCTGCTACTGCTACTACTTTATTTAAATTCAAGGTGTCTCAGTTTGTATACCAGAGAATAGGACTCCCATCTGCTGCGATACTAGCAAACAACTATCGCTTCCTCCACATTCATTAATGTCTTCATGCACTTCATGTTTGTAGTAAATCATATTTGGTCCTTTCTTACAACATCGCCAATTTGGTCGATGTATAAATCTGCGAACCATTCCACTAACATTCGCTCTAAGGCCTATATTCTCAGACAGATTTGAGTGCGAGGTAAATTTGAGTTCGTTATGTTAAAAAAATCGTATAATATTGACAGTCTTAAGACCCGCGCTCACGCTTAACCAGCGTAACATACAATCAATCAAAACACATATAAAATTTACATATAATTACATATTTTGAATCCTGCTTACTTCAGACCCCACCGTTCTCTGATCACATCTTTCTTATCATCAAATTTTGATAAATACTTAACTTTTATATTGCTAATCAATGGACTTAATTGACACAAAAAATGTCATGGTCATTGGCCACTTAATTTGTCGTCAATCGTGTCGGTTACGATTTTATTAAACAAACGTTACCTCATATTTGTTGTTTGTAGGCGATTAGTTGGCCACGCTGCGGTGACGAGAACCAGGCTTTTAAGATTATGGATCATTTGTTGACTGGACTAACGGGAAGGTAATTAATAAGCGTTTAGTATACGTTATACACGAGATGAATGTGGCAGAATAGAGGGAAGACTAAATTTAGGTAGGTACTTCCTCAGAGAACGGTGTAGTCCTGATAGAAACTTTAATAAAGTAGGCAGGCATAGGCCTAAATTATATCTAAGATATCTAGCTAAACCACTACGGCCTTTTCAGTCTGAACAAATAATTGTAAACTAAACCAATCAAATTAGCTAGGAAAACAAATAGCAAAACCAGAATCATATTTCTTTGTTGCAAATGAATACAGTTCGTATATTTTTGCACGTCATTTCTTTTTTGAATCTACATTTACACCACAACAGCTAAACACTTGGCTGTCCATATGGCTTGTGTCGGATGTAGCTGCAGTTGCGAATACTTAGCCACCACAGCTAATCTTTTCTTTCGGTGTACGATAATTAATCACCCTCAAATTGATCTTTACACGGATTTTTGACAACACAATGAAACGTCGTAAACAACGAAAATTGTAAACAAACTACGCATTGTTTTTTACCTGTTTGTGCCAATTATGTGTACAGCGTACCACGTTGTTGACAAGGGGATGAACCTAGGTCCAACATTTGTTGATAGTAGCCATAAGGCAGCGAAGTTGTAGAAGATGAATAATTATGTGGTCTCTTAAGGATCAATAGCCTAACATCGGGGAGCTCCATGCAATTTTAACCAAAATAATGACTACATGATCTGTATCATATTTTCCCGAAGAAAATAGGATATAGTGTAGAGTCATTACCGGGCGACACACCGAACAGTATCGGCCTAAAACACATAGTTACAGGTGTTATGTTTACTGTTTGTTCAGCAATTAGCACTCGTTGAAACTGCTGAAACAATGACTACCTAATTGTTTTTCGGAAATCCTTCATCATCATCAACAATCTATTTACGTTCCCACTTGGTTCCGAGAGTTACCTGACTTACATACAATGTATGGGTTTAATTGCTTCTCACAGGATTCGTTGCGAATGGGTAGATACGTACAATTAACAACACATCAACCTACACAAAACCAATGCAATCTTGCCCGTATTACCATCGTGTAGAGTCCTCGTGATGCACTATCGATTGCACCTACATCTTACCTGCACAAGATCGATAATTAAAATTGAATAATAATTTAAAAACATTTATCATACCGGTAAATTATTAAGACATAGTACCAAAACAGCTGTTTACCTTGACATTTCAAATGCAATGCTGGCTTAGAACAAGTTCACAATTCCTCATAAAATCGCACCTTATCACTATAATATTTCAACTTTATTACAACACGTGTATCGTATTTTATATCGCAAGTATCGATACGTTTAGTAATACGTCTGTCTCGGTGTAAAGACGTCAACTGACTGGCCGTAGTGGCCGTGCCAATGCCAAAGGCGGCGCGTAGTTCAAGACATTGCACGCAAGGAGTTGGGTCGTAGAACGTTTATGCGCGCATAGTTCCCGCCAGCTGTTGACCTGGGGCTCGTAGTCCAATTGCGAGTACACGTTAAAAACAATCGTACGAGATAAGCAACGTTGGGCGAGGTCTGTACGGTGGAAGACAGAGAAAGGTGTACAGGAGAGTTTGTAAGGTTGAGATTTTCTCAAACACTACTTGACCTATGGCAAAAATTCTTCCACTGCTTGATAGATAAGATGTAAAACTAGATAACTGTAAAAGAATTATTAAATTCGGTCCAATAGTTTTTGAGAAAATCTCAACCTTATTGAGGCCCCCTGTATACTTATCTCTCGCTGGATGCGTGACCGCTAGGGTCCTTTTCATCTGAGCCCCTCCGTGCCTCGGAAAGCAAGCAGTTGCATGGTCTCGGTTGTTGACGTTGGGCAACAGTCGTTAGGCTCTACATACATACAACTGAAACAATTCGTGCATTTCCTTGACTCAAAATATACAACCGACAACATATGAAATGTAATATACGAATACTTTATGTTTTTGTAATACGACATAATTTGCAATTGTTTAGGGTTTATGTGGTGTCTGTACATTCAAAGTTACGTTGTCTCCGAACTATGCGCGTGGGCATTGATCATGATCATTACATCAATCGGTATCATCCGGCCGATATTCACAACCAAACAATCCTACACTGTTCCGGCTGTTAAATGAAAAATATATGCTATTGTTCATACAATACACGTTTTGTTCAACACGGTGAAAGTGCACGGAGAGATAGGAGAGTATTGGATAATGTTTTGTATCAAACGATCTTTTAGATGTGCTAACAAATCAATTGTCTTATAGAACGTAATTTGTCACACTAGTTTGCATATTTTTAGTTTGTTAATGATGTACCTACTTAAAATGCTGCATTGACATTCAATTAAAATAACTACCTAATTTACACTTTGCGAGAGTAGAGAAAAACTAAGAGTTTGCAGAATGACGGGTTTATTTATTCTCAATGCATCTTACTGTGTTCAGTTCTTAAATGAAATACACTGAATCAACTATGTACCTATGTATAAGTATCACACTTATTAGTCATCGACACCCAGTTTACGAGTTATGTTTAGCTAGTAGGTAATTAATATAATATTTTAACTACAATACTTTAAGCAAGATTTTACAACATAAATTGTCGCGAGTGTGTGTAATGGGTTATATTAATATAATATATAAAATAATACACGAATTTGGAACGAAAAGTTGAATACAAAGCCTATAGTAATGTTTATTTAAAGCTTAAGATCCTCAATATCCTCATGATTCAAACGGGACGCTAAATACTCTATTTACATCAATGAATCATTTCATATACCATTGATGTAATATTGAATTTCATAAATACTCATAATTTCTAGCTAAATGGTTACAACTTCCTTGCAAGTCGTATAACTTTATACGGTTAGGTACGAGTATATAGACTATAAAATATCGAATCAATTTATACGTGGTCTTGACATCATCAATTTATTCATTATCTACACATGTGTAAAGCCACAGCATGCCACTTTACTTGCTGATCCTATGAATGTCAACTACTTTTGAACTCTGGTGGATAAACTCATTTCTTATTCTATCCCGCAGAGAAACGTCAAGCATAGCTCTTTGCATATAGCTCGCTCAGCGACTTTGAACTTGTGGGTCAGTCTCACCGTCATCACGTCAGTGTCCACATTTCGCCTTAGTACGTAGGTGATCACTGATAGGACGCACTGATTGAAGACTTCAGTTTTCAGGCATAATACGAATTCATACAATTTCAGGCGTATTGAAGACGAGAAGATATGTCATAACTTCACAAACTCTGCCTAACCCATCTGTCCTCCTGTTACTCTCTTTAGAGTTAGTCCAAAAAACGTACTACTATACAACCTCTGCTGAATATTTCGGAATACGATTCCTAAACTATATCAAACATTCGACTGTAATGCGTTACCGAATTAGTAGGAGTAATATTGCATAACGTGAAAGTGGACTATTGTAATTCATCAAGATACATCGAGTGCGCGAGTGTGTCGCGCATGCGTAGTGCGGAATATCATTCATTGTATTTTAATTTGACAGTTGACTGTGCAGCGAGTAATTAGCGGTTGTTGACTGTCGGAGTCAGTGGTTGTATGGAGCAGTCCACGCTTGATTGAAGCGATAATCGTAACGCAACGTAATGCATGGTTATGCTTCCGCAACCTATCCAGCTGTTTCTAATTGAATCTTAAGTTGGAATTTTAAACAGTTCTTGAATTTTTTTTCAGCATAAAACAGTTTTATTACCTTTAAAATGATGCAAAGTAGTTTCTTGATCGCACATAATAAACACTATCAGCATGATTGAAACGTGTCATTTCAAAAATGAATTCTTTAAAAAATGCATAATTTATATCGGTCTTAAGAGAACCTATATCTAGCTAGGACTTAGTTTCAAAAAAAAAATACCCGGCTGACGTAAGATGGAGAGTAATATTTTTCGAATGTATGTTTTTATGCTGGTTCTTTTGTGACCTAAACGGTTTGAGGGGATTTATGTATAACGCGTCTTGCTTTACCTTAAGATTGATATACGTTACGTTTTATTTTAAAACAGCAATTTTTTATGATAATTTTAATTAACAATGAATTATTAATTTTCTCCTCAACTACGCCAAACCTTGTGCTACAAGCATCCATGGTAATAATCCAGAGGTGGCTATAGAAACAGCGTAGCTTCTTACATACCTTAACCATTCTTAAATAAAATACAAAACAATTCACATGCTCGTAGAACACTGACTCCAAAAAGCTTACAAATGTACACCCACATGCCGCCACCAGTCTTTGTAATACTTTTTTAATATCTTTAGTACATTATACGTTCATACCTACTTTATGATGTCATTTTATAAAAACATAAGAATAGGTACAGTCGAGAACAGAGAAAATATACAGCATACAGAAACATACATTATGGTTAAGATTTTCTAAAGAACTACTGAAGAAATATTTAACATGTTTCGTGTACACACTATGTAATTGTAAAGAATTTTAAAAATCAGTTAAGTACTTTCTGAGAAAATCTCAACCTTAACGACTCTCATGTACACTTTTCTCTGTGTTAGACCGTACCTATTTTTTGAGTTGTGTATAAATCGAGTAAGTGGAATCATTTGTCACGTAATGTTGCTTAAAAAACTATGTAAAACTCTTGAAACTCCGCTTGTATTCATTCATTACACTCATAGCTCAAACTAAATTCCCTATGCAAAACTAATTCCAAAAATTCGTACTTAGATTTTTATTTGTTTTATTTATAATATCATACACTTTGTTGCTTACAAAGAAACAATTCAGAACATGATTATCATAAATTTTCTCCGATCCCTGTCATGTCATGAGTCATGTGGCGATCGTGATTCGAATCACCAATCACGACCGCGCATCGGTAATGATAACTTGTGCGGGTTACGGGTGCTTCCGTTACGTGATTGTTTTTGCAGCAGGCGATTACTTAACACGTGCATCTTTGTAAGCTTCGGGCATCTTTTTCTGAAAAACGCACTTATTATTAAACGAGTAATAAACAAAAAACGAAGTATATTGAAAATGTCCAACCTTTGCCTTCACATACTTCCGGCCATTCATCGATAGACTTTTGCCAAAATGAATGAGCCTGTGAACTATAGAGAGACGATACTCTTTCAAACATTTCTAAAAGACGCTAACAGATCATACATATCGTCTGGCTATCGTTGGCGTCTTCACTGTCTTTTAGTATATCATCGTCCAATTGATCGGATGAAGAGATATTATACCAACAGAAAGAGTAAAGACGCCAAATGAAGACAGTGCACAACTCTACTTTAAAAAATTGCAATCTATGCTTTATTACTGTCACGTAAGGCTCCCAGATATGCTATGCTATACACTTTCTGTGTTGGCGACTGTGTTGTATGCACAGCCCAAATCACATCGTGTGTAGGTAACACTTTGGACCGTTCTTATTATCTGCGTCGTGAAAGTTGAAATTGTACTGCAAGTGTTGTTATTATTATTGTCTTCTACTCTTAAAAGACATAATTTCGCTAATGTGAAGTTATTCAGAGTAATGAAGTAAATATAAAATTAAACAAATAGCAAAAAATCTGTCCACCATTCCAATATCCTTTAAAAGTCTGCTATACCTGTTATCTCTTGTTCCAGCTAACAGACGTAGTGAACGCCATGTCAGCGCGCGGCGAGTTGCCCCTGGAGCTTGCGTTGCGCGGGCGCAGCGCGTCCATCGCCACCACACTGCTACAGCATTGCGCGGACTCGGACGCGCGAGGGCCGCGCGGGAGGACGCTGCTGCATCGAGCGGTCGACTCGAGAGACGCATTCTCTGCTAAGTTCCTTGTGGACAACGGTGCGGACCCTAATCTTACTACAAAGTAAGTTAATCAGTCGCTTTAAAGATTTCATACGAGTCCTGATGATATGTCACAACCTCAGAGAAATAATGACGGGAGTACGCAAGCGCTGGCGTTCCCCTCTGCCGAGGTACATGCACGAATCGTTCATCGCCGTTTATAAAAACTAGTTGCTGCGACCGGCCGTCATTTTGCTTCCGTACGTATCGCTGAACACATCTCCCGAAAATGGTTAATTGTGCAGTGGTTTCATGTAAAAGGCGATCAGAAACATCAAATTTTAGAAAAGACGGTGTTTTTGATCATTCATTAGCAATTTAATTATGAATTTATGCTACTAAAACATCATAAAACTCATTTTGTTTTTCAAGTCTAAACGCCGAAAATCTCTTGGTACGAGGATACAAAATCTCTTGGTACGAGGTTGCTTAAGAGTAGTGATGGGCAACACGCAAACCACAAATGAACGAATGAAGTGAATGAAATGAATGAAGTTTAACTTGAAGTAAAAAATATACATTTTCCCTATACTTATTACTGTTTCATTGCAATGAAACGTTCATTACCATTAGTACCTAAACGGCAGTTCTTTTTGGGGCAACTACTGATGTGGATTGTTGCGGATGGATCAGGCAAATGGAAACTCGGATGAATCGAAATACTATAATAATTAAAATTACAATGAAAATGAAAACCTGTCTCTATTTCTACACACTGACAACTACCTAACTTTATAAAATAAACAAGTGGGTTTTTTTCTATGCCCGCGGAACCAACCAGTCGACAACACGTATGGTATAGGCAGTGCTTCCAGATGCATCTACTGTAATTTTGACTGTTTTACTGTATACTGTAATGATAAAAATACAGTACATGGGTCTACTGTAATTTTTATTTAGGTCATTGTAACTTATTTTGCCTAATTTATGCCCAAAAAGACTTGATTTCTGCAAAAATGTACGAAAACACGAACAAATTATTAATTATTTCCTCGTCTCACTCTTTCTCTCTCCAATTGGGTCGTAGTTCATGTGATTTTTTTTTAAATTCCATTTTTTTTCTTCAAATTTATCAAGGGATAAAGTAATACATAATGTTTTCTTTCTTTATATACCTTATCCAACGTCTAAAGTACTGTAATTTCATTGTAATATTATTTGGAAATGTACTGTATTTTTTTTAGTCAATCGAAAGGTCACACCGTGACCGTTCAAGGATTATGGATTTATATATTTATGTGGGCTGGATTAGCATATGGATACTTTGTGTTCCGGAAAAAAGTATAGTTCCCTAGGAAAAATGTATTTTGAATAGAACATCTATAACTGAAATTCACGTAGGCAAAGCCGGGAGAAAAGCTAGTACAAATTACTTAAAAGACCAAAAATAATAATCTATAATCAAACTTGGTATATCAATTTCATTCGTTCCTTCACCATTCAATTCAATCGTTCTTTGTACATAGCACATCACTAATTTTTCGTTTGTGGTTGTCGTAAACATTAGTGTAATTACGACGAAATGTTTATTTGTGTGCGTGTTTTATCTTTGTGTGACGATATTATTTTCGTGTGCGTTTATATGGACGTGGCAAATTTTGTTGCGAGTGTGCAGCAATGTGCAGATGTGTGCTGTACGTGTTTACCTCACCTCCCCCAAAAAGTGGCAGAAAAATATGTACGGCTAAAGATAGGTAAGGCAACTCCCGTCCTTATTTCTCTGAGGTCACAACCATGAAATAATAAATGAGAGGGGATTATTATATAGATAGTCAAACGTCATATAAATGACCGTAGCCTTTTAGAAGCCCAAAATTGTAATAAAATTCAATTCACTATTACAGATAATGAAGCCATTTTATCGCCACAATTTTCAATCGGCCAATTAGATGGCATTTGCCAACAACTCGATCTGTAATTGTGAATGCACAGATGGCATTATGATGCGATCATAATATGAACTAGATGACGCTTGTGGGCCCTACTGCACTTGATGTAAATGAGCCCATTATACGGTACGATCTATCTCAGACTGATCGAAGCGACGAATCGACAGTGTACATATGTCAATATCGTTAAACAGATTTACTTAATCGATTTTGTGGTTACAGAGACGAAGGGGACACTGCACTTCACCTCATAGCTGCCTTGACGGCGAGTTCGTGCGACGAGGAGACCATGGAACTAATGGCAGAGATTGCCGATGTCATGGTGCAGAAGGGAGTTGATATCAACAAGCAAAATAGGAAGGGATTGTGAGTACTTAAGATTATTTAGATACTCGAGCGTGCATGAAGAGATTGATGAATGTGCACCTGCTGTTATGTGCCAGGATTACAGCAGATGGAAGTCAATTGTCTATGCCTACCCATGTGGGAAACAGGAGTAGGTTTATGTATGTATGTGGATATTATTTTTTGTTTGATCCTTTCCGTTACAGCCTGTATATATACAAAATAAAATGTGAAATAGCTACACAGTTTTGAAGCTAAATAATTTCGTTTCCAGCACACCCCTCCACCAAGCAGTCATAGCTAGAAACCAAAGGATATTCGACTTACTACTCAAACAACCCACCTTAGACACGAACCTACGCACGTTAACCGACGAACACCCGCCCCTGTACTACGCTCTCGTAGACGACAGACGTGCTTCAATATCGTCCAGTGAAACATTAGTAATGAACGGATCAAACCCCTTTGATACACCAGTCACGAACAAGAACGCGTTTACCGAAGACCCCGTTGAAGGGAAGACTGATAGCGTGGTAGAGAGGGGCTTTGCGGCCAAGTTGTTAGAGAAGGGATGTCAACCCAATCCGTTGTATTCGGCATCGGGAGATAGCCTGTTGCATATACTTGCACAAGGATGGTTTGAGGTGAGATTTTTTACAATAAGTATAGATAAAATAAACATTATTTATTGCAAAAAGCAAATAAAAGCAAATAATAAACAAAAATGGATACAGTAGGTACTCGTATATTAAATATACGTATAAATTTTATTATATTAGAAAAAGCAATGTTTTAGCAACTTTAATTTGATTTCTAAATTTTTTTCTTCATAAAACGAGCGAACGGTTTGAAAATAAAAAAGTTCTCATTTATATCTTACTACTTATATTAAGCAAAAAATATTTACTTTTTAAAGTTACATAACTTCGTACTATTAAGTATTGGTTGATCAGCAGTTTATTAACTTTTGCGTCTTGAGGTTTTTATTTTATGACACGACACTCATAACCTCGTAATCTAAATATTATGATTATTACTGTCATTATTTTGACACATACCTATTTAATTTAAAATTTACTGCATACTTTTATTAAGTCTATGTATGTATATGCATAAAAGCCCAGAGCGTGTCTTATTATGTAAACAAAACGACGACTATCATTTACAGTTTGAGTGATTATTGCACAATTATTTTCACATTATTAGATCGGATCACTGGATTTTCACATTGATAAACATATTCGTTCAATCAGTTCCTTGAGTGTTTGCTCACGACAGGTAATCAGACGATCATATTTGTATACAAAATAAGTCATTTACTTTTGGATGGGGTGTAATGTAATTCAATCTAAAACAAAAATTACATTGTCTCTTTTGGCGCTGCATGCCGCGCCAAGTACCGATCTTTACATGTTATTTTTTATTTGTTTGATATTGTATTTAATTTATGGTGTATGTATTGTAGTGTTCAAATAAATGTTTCTTTCTTTCTATAATAAGCGCATATTTCGTAGGACTCCGCGGTATTCCTAGCGTCCCACCTGAGCGGTGAGCTGAACCACACGAACGAGGCCGGCCTGAGCGTGCTGCACGCGGCGTGCGCCAACGGCCTGGCGCGCCTCGCGGCCGCGCTGCTGGAGCACGGCGCCAGACCGAACCTGCAGAGCGCGTATGGCGAGCAGGAGGACACAGTGTATAGGTAATTATCCCCCCTATTACCGCTCTCAAAACGATGATGTTGATCGTTTTGAGAACCGTAATAGCCCCACTGGACGGCTCAACCCTATAATGTCCACTTTGATAAAGGTCTATCTACAACACGTCAACTTCCCATTCGTAAAATGTCCATTATACTTAGGAGGTGTTAACTACACTACACGCGCCTTTACCCTTCTCTGCCAAACACCATGCTATTAGTATGGGACTCAAAGGCAGACAGTTATCTGTAGTTACGTGAAATATTCGGAAATGTCGAAGAGTGGGAACAATTGAGCCGTTGTAGTTTTCCGCGAAGACATTTTGCGTTTTGATCGGATATTCATCAGATTTTTTATAATTCTTTAAAGAAATGGTAAATAGTTTAGTTACTATGTATACACATACATAGTCACTAAACTATTTACCATTTCTTTCAAACGGTCATGTAGTTTTTGAGATAATTGCAAGTTCAATTGGGTCTGTATATTCTCTAAGACTTTACGTACGCTGTGTACTACGTACGTCTGACTAAAATTCCACCTTATGTTTAGGCAAACGCCTCTCCACCTGGCGGTGCTGAGCAACCACGAGAGCGCCGTACTCGCCATCATCGAGCACAAGAAGCTAGTCGACAAGGGAGACATGCCGGCGGCGGACAGAAGTAACGCCGCGCTGTTGCCAAACCTCAATATGAAGAATTCGGAGGGAGACACGCCTGCTAGTCTAGCTCTCACTGAAGGTACCGTACCTAACACCGAGAAAGATTTACAGGATGATATTAAGGTTGAGATTTTCTCATAAAACACTTGATTGATTAATGAAAATTCTTTAAATAGTGGGTACTCGAATCTATCTAGTGGTAAAATATGTTTTTACAGTCGTCCTTTGAGAAAATCTCATCCTTTTTTCGACTGACAAAATTAAATACACAAACTTATATTGGACAAGACGAACGGTTTCACAAAACAATAACTTATACCGTTCTTATTGTCTGCGCATGAGAGTTTAAATCGTACTCCAAGTGTCACCATTGATATGCTGTCGACCATACAAATACATTTGTTACAGCTAATTTAGCGTTTCGTCATAATTCAAATTCAAATATCTTTATTTCGGACTATTTGGTCCATATGTTGTTAGTATTACAATACTTATTATCTACGGTTAGTAAATATAATAATATATAAAAAAGTAGGTAGTATTAAATAGGTGGCTCCCACACTCGTGCTACCTGGCTACGTGAAGGCGTATCCAGTGCCTCTGCATGGGACAGTCCCACCTCTCGCCGACCACGCTCAGGATGCTGTTGGTGCTACGGCATAATAACAAGTCTGCCGATAATACTGCGGAATAATTGTATTTAAAGTCAATGCATAGATGACTTTCACTTAAAATCTTCAAAACCTGATATCGACATGTCTCTAGACACCTGACATCTAGGTAAACGGTTTGAGATAGAAAATTGCAGCTCAAACAAAAGTTGTTCAGAATCCTGGGCCTGAATTACCAAAAATGAGAAAAGAGTAAAGTATTTTTTTTTAACTACCTATTAATTTTGATCCAGGCCACAAGAACCTGATAGCGCCGCTGGTGGAGGGCGGCGCGGACCCCAACGTGCGCAACGGCAAGGGCTTCACGCTGCTGCACCAAGCCATCGTGGAGGAAGACTCCAGGACGGCCATCTATTTGCTGGACCATGGCGCCGATATGGATGCTCTGTGAGTATAGTAATGATTATAGAATGTAAATTATTTACAGGTATATATTACGATTGTAGCGTGTGTTTCCTAATTTTATCTAATTTTAATCTCAAAAAGTTGTTAAGTACTGTGTTTGCGCACCTAGAGTGCCTACACCCACTCACCCTCATGCGTGCAGGGGTGCAGGCGGTGGCAGCTCTGGCTTTCGATGCAGTGGAGTAGTAGAAGCGGAAATTGTATAAACACAGCCACACACCACAGTTCACGACACATACAGTTATTGTCCCAATTTAGACACCGAACCGATATTAGTTTCCGAGTATTCATATTTGTCCGACCGATACCGCCGAATAGCCGAGAAAAATGAGTCGAATGACAGTCGGTGTCAATGGGTTTCACCATAGTTTATGGCATCGCCGTCGGCGGACATGAGAAAAGAGGTGGCATGCACCTAGATGCGCCTGAATATACTGCAGGGAAGGGATATATAAGCTAATATAAGCTCGTATTTGTCCGCAGCACTGAAGCCGGTGAGACCCCCTTGCAGCTGGCGATCCACTGCCGCTTGGGGCTGGTGGTGGAGGCTCTGTGCGTTCGCGGCGTGGACATGAGCCGTCTCGACGCGAACGGGGTGCCCCCGCTGTGGGCAGCGCTCGACTCCGGGCAAGAGGAAGTCGCCAGCGTAAGTATCAGCACCCGTGCCAAGTGGCATTTACCTTCGTTACCGCTGGGAGAATATATTTTAATAGCCTGTAATGTCCCACTGCTGTGCAAAGGGAGAATGAGAAGCTGGTACTACAGCCGAACCGATCATCACTCAGGTTCTAGAGTCCTGCCAACATTCCTCTTCCCACATCATCGAGGGAGCACGGGCCATGATCCACCACGCAGGCCCAGTGCGAATTGGCGGATTTCACATGCCTCAGGTTTTTTTTCTTCTTCTATGGCATGCAGGTTTCATCACGATGTTTTTCTTCACCGTTTTGAGAGCACTCGGTAAATGTACGTAAGTTTTTCCGTCGAAAAAACGAGGATAACTCATTGGTACTTGGCTGCCCTGGCTGGGAATTGAACCTGGGACCTCCGCATCGCAAGTCCATTGACCCAACCACTGAGCCACCGACCTCTTCCCACATATCAAGCCAAAGTAAGTTAATAAGATCTTCCTTCTCTGTGTAATAAGAACCGACATGTGAAGTGATAATAAAGCTTCGGTGGTTTGTCTGACTGTAAGCGGTAACAGTGAACATTGTAATAATTTGACTCATTCCATTTATTACTAAGAAAGATACTTTTATTTGCCAATACATTCTTTTACTATTCTAGCCCCCATTTGCAATAAAAAATAACTCTAGAGTTAGCGACTTAACTCGAGCAAAATGTACGGAGTTTTCACTTGTTAAGTACTTAGGGTTATCTCGATATTGCAAGCGGCCCTTATAGGATTCACTTTGTGCGAAGCTCCTTCATGTATGACAATCAAAAACAATCTGTCGCTGAAATTTGAGGGCTGACTAAACCAAATGGGAAAAGCAGTGATATTCTTTATTGCATATAAATAATGATCTCTTGTTTCAGATTCTCGTAAGGAACGGCGCAGACGCCGACTGTTGGGGCGCGGGCCCCGACGGATGCCTGCAGACACTGCTACACAAGTATGTTCGATTGTAGTTACAGTTATTGGATTGGCAATCGATCGCTTTCCGTCAGAGTCAGAAAGGCTCGGAAAATATGGTTATACTTTAGGTACAAAAATCATGCCTACCGTGAATCCCAAAATCTCTTGCACAGAAGGCAGGCGTATTACTGACTGGGCTGACGTTATGTAACCACGGATCACACTCACTTTTTTCCTGAAGTCGGTATTGAGGCCGACGATTTCAAGGGTATTTATTAAGATGAATGCTACATACGTACGTATGGTACATAACTATGAATTGTTAAGTAAATCGGTCAGGCTCGACTAGCCCCGCGACGATTTTTACTAGCGCACAATTCCCGTCGAAGTCAGATTTTTGGCGAAAAATAGTACAAAAATTACGATCGCGCAGACTTTGAAAGAAATTTAGCGCCTAAAAAAGCCCTAGCAGCTGGCCCTCGCAAGTCGTTTTTTAGGTTCCGTGCATAAAAAAGAATTTAGGATCACTTTGTTGTCCGTCTGTCAAGACCTAAATCTCAGAAACGCGTGGACGGAGAAATTAATACCAAATACTCAGGTATGCAACCTCATTCAGCCGTGAAAAAATCAAACTTCTAGGTCAATGCAAGAGACTCATGTGCTCTTATATACATTAATTTGATAACTCCGCGATGCAGGGCTATAGATGAGAACAAGGAGCAACTGGCGACGTTCCTGATCCGCTCCGGGTGCGACGTGGAGTCCGCGCGCCGACAGGGCGCCGCCGGGGAGGGGGCCGACGTGGCCGCCGAGAAACAGACGCCGCTGCACCTCTGCTGCACGTGGGGGCTCACGGACGTCATACAGGTTAATATTACTTTCGGGGGCTAGTGGTACAGTTAGTACGCATTGAAAACTATCGTATAAGTTAAGCAACGTTGGACGAGGTATTATGTAATTCTTTTATGTAGGTACATATACAATAAATAGACGTTTCATAAAAGCGTATTAGATATACAGAAAGTGTGCTTAACTCTATGATAGTTCTCTGCCAGCAAACCGATGAAAGAGAGATGATTAGTATGTACGGACAACAACAGATCAATGGTAACACTTGCAGTACGAATTCAACTCTTATGACGCAGATAATAAGAACGATCCAAAGTGTTACACTTGATCTGCTGTTAGCTGTACGTACGTACGCAGAGAAGGCTGAGATTTTCTCAAAAAGTTCAATCTCCTTCCTCGGGTTATTTGTTCTACGTTTATTGGTCCTTCGTGTCGGATTCTGTTTATTAAAAAAACCATTATATTACTTCTAGACTCTTCTGGAGCACGGCGCCAACATAAACTCGAAAGACTCCGAAGGGAAGACGCCTCTGCACATCGCGATAGAGAACCAACACGCGGGCATCATCTCTCTCCTTCTCTCCCAGCCGGGCATAGACCTGTCGGCGAGAGACAACAAAGGAGTGTCACCGTTCGCAGCCGCGCTTACAGCGAGGAACAACAAAGCCGCTCAAGCGATATTAGAGAAAAATCCGTCGGCTGCTGAGCAGGTAGCTTTTTTTTTACTTTATTTAATTCGTCCGTACATATCTGGTAGGGAATGAGAAACACATACAACATGGTTCGATTTTCTGTAGTGATCGTACTTCACTATAGACCAAGTAAATCTAAAGTGCTCTTAGCAGACGGCGGCGATAAGGTTCTCTACTAATCACGCTGTGTCCCAAGTAGGATATGCTTGTATACATATAATACCAATTAAGTAAAGTTTAATTAATGTAATATCAGCACAAAGGGTTTGCTCAAGCACATGTAACATGTGGGAGCCTGTAAAGCGCCCGCGGGAAAGAGCCCCGAGTAAGTACCGCGCGCAACTCCCTCGGCCTTTAAAGACCATGTCATGGAGAGGCCACGAAAGAAAAAATCAAGAAAAGATAAGTTTTTATTTATTACAAAAGTATTGCACGAATACATTAATAACATAAACTTAATTTATTTTCATTTAAAAATTGTCGAGTCCATAAACTCCTAAACTTTTTTAACTACTGAATAAAATGCCTATTTTATTTATTTATCCGTATGATGCAGGTGGACAAGAAAGGCCGCAACTTCTTGCACGTGGCTATCCAGAAGTGCGACATGGAGAGCGTGATGTTCCTGCTGTCCGTGGAGGTGGACGTGAACTCGCGCGTGCAAGACGCGACGCTGGCGCCGCCGCTGCACCTGGCGGCCGCGGCAGGCAACGAGGTGCTGCTCAGGAGTCTGCTGCTCGCGGGCGCCAGGCCGAACGACAGGGACGCGCACAAGTTAGTTTTTATTTATTATTTATGTTATTAATGGACTCGACAGTACGTCACTGCAGCACATGCTGAGCTGGAGACCTGTTTGACGCCACACCACTGCACTACGTATCTCTTTTCTTTGTACTTATTCTTCTATGTATCTTTTGTGTACTGTGCTCTGTCTGTGTGCCAAATAAATGGTTTTCTATTGTGTTCTACAGTACATCATTTGCCAATGTCATGTTACAGATTATTCAAGATATCATAGTATTCTCTTTCTCCAGAGGAGTCGCCGTGGCGTCGTCACTCTGGACGAAGCACCTCGATAGTCACTCCCGAGCTATTGTCAATCGCGAACATTTTCTGATTAATTTAACGTGATTTAAATATAAAATAGCCACTTTAGACATTAAAAAATTATCAAATAAATTTGCAACCGTCGTTTCCCGTCATTTTCAAAAGCCAACCCCAAGTCAACGACTTTCTCCATTCTCAATGTATCTAAACTCGAGGTTTGCCAACGCGCAATGGAACGCGTTGTCTGTCAATGACCACGTGTGGTAAATAAATATGTACATTATTTGAATTTCGTTTTTTATCTCAAGACTGGGCAGTGTAAAATCCTATTTTTAAAAGAGCTCTTTCGTTGCTCTGTTTAAACAAACTCTTTCGTTATTGACCAAAGACAACTCCAACAGACGGACAGCCCTTCACGTGGCTGCGTCCGCTGGCCACGCGACCATAGTGTCCGCGCTGCTGAGCGGCGGCGCGCTGTGCGACGCGGTGGACGCCAGTGGGGACAACGCGCTGCACGTCGCCGCCAGGGAGGGGCACACGGCCGCTGCCAGGGCGCTGCTGGCTGAGAGCGAGATTGACGCGATGGCTACCAACTTGAAAGGTCAGGGATGGAGTTATATAGTCATTGGATGGTCTTATATAGGCGCAGATTTGATCAAATTCATTTGACGGACTCTTTCATTGTAATTTTTTTAACTGAGATGGTTATTGATCAAATGCAGTTAAAAAACACTGAACGATTTTGTACCGATATATCCCGAACCTAACACATTTAGGACCGGGAATAATCATAATAAGCATAGTATTAATTTCAGGTCGAAATCCATTACACGAACTGTGCTGGTGTAAAAAGGACAACGCAGCGACGATCTGCGAGGTTTTCCTAGAGTTCATGCCAGATTATCCAGTCAATAGAACTGATTTACAGGTAAAATTCTAATAAGGTTGTTCAATAAAAGCTTACAAACATAATTTAAATCGATAAGCAATATATCGGGGTCCCACGGTGGGCGCCATTACGTTATTGATGTACCTATTTCCGTGGCTGTGGCTACTTAACAGTATCACAAAAACCTCTTCCCCGAAAGTTTAAATAGTTGTGAAGTTTGAGTTTAGTAATTAGACCAATAAAAAAATCGTCTGAGTCCCACGGTGGGCGCCAGTTTATATTTTGTCTTCAGTTTCGAATTCAATTCATAATATTTTGATCAATATTGTACTCTATCTAAAAACCTAAAAAAACACAAAGTATTTCCAATAACTCTGAAGTAACATTAACCTTGTACGAGTTAACCATGTCCATTGTCACCATAATTCTCTAGTAAGGTTTTTGGGTAGTTTGTGTCCCATATTTTACTGGCATATAATCACTAAGTACATAGAGTAACTGATTATACAATATTAATTAATACTATCTCTTACTGGAAAATGAACTTCTTATAGGGCAACTCGCCGCTACTGCTCGCGTACATGAACGGTCAAGGCGCAATGTGTCGCGTGCTCGTCCGCGCCGGGGCGTGCCTCGCGCAAGAGAACAAAGAAGGCGTCTCCATATTCAACTATCAGGTACTGTAAATATGAATTAATATAACCTTTGCGATTTCTATTATTAAACATGGTTTAATTTATTTAACTGTACTGTACACAACGTATATAAAATAACTTTGTACAAAGATTTCCTCCAGCTGATCAAACAATAGAAAATTGGAAACAGAGGAAAACAGTTACGCGACTAATAAATTCATATTAATTTATTGAATTAAGGTTTAATTCGTGGATTTAAGAATTTTCGTTGGTTTTTGCTGTACAAAATCAGTGGTTCAGTAGCTGAGTAAGTTACTAGAGCCGAAGTGGACTTTGGCATCCGCAAAAGTATGTACTATTCAGGCGTTTCTATTCATAACCACCTGGGTGTCCTCTCGCTGCTTCTAGAACTGCTCAAATTGCACTTTGCAAATCTTCTGGTTGTTTTTTCTCGTGTGTTTTGTGACCAAACCTATTTGTCAAAGTTATTCAGACCGCCCGTAGGCCTTTGACGTGGCCTAACGACTGCCGTCAAGCGACAACAACTGGGACCAACTGCTGAACATGCTTTCCGAGGCACGAAAAGCCTCAGATTAAAGTGTCACTAGCGGTCACCCATCCAGGTCCTGACATCGCCCAAGGTTGCTTAACTCGTACGATCGTTTTCAACGTGTACTCTCAACTGGCCTACGAGCCCCTTATCTTCTGGGATTATGTGTGTCTATAGGCAACGGTGACCATTTACTATCGGTTGGCCCGCATCCTGTTAGCAGTTCCTTATTGTGCCTGTGTGCAGGTTGCGACGAAGCAACTCCTGCACCGGCTCCTGGACGCGTTGCCAGCCGAGGCGCCGTGGGCAGAGAGCGACCTGTGCCAGGAATGCGGCACCAAGTTCAGTATCACTATGCGGAAGCATCACTGGTACGCATAACTGGATGATTTTGTAAAACTGCGCTTCGAGCGCTTTAGAACGCGAACCAGACGAGATCAGCCCTTGTAGCACGCGCCAGCGTTAGCGATCGGCGTAACGCTGTGGAGCTGTCAAACTTACGTTAGGTACAACGCACTTGACATTAGTTTGGCAGCTCCGCGACGTTGCGACGATCGCTAACGCTGCGCGTGCTAGCCCTGTCTGCTGCGTCGATTTTTACTAGCCGTCAATGTCAGATTTTTTGGCGAATATTAGTACAAACAATTTCATTCGCGCAGGCTTTGACAGGACAAAAAAGGCCAGCCGGCTAGCCCCCCTGAACTCGCTCTAAGGTCTCATTTCCACCTGCAAGAAAACTTCTGCGAGTAATGTCCGACAGTCTGTTCGACAGCAGCTATGCATGCAGCCTGCAAGTGTAAACTGCGTAGCAAGTGAGGGGAGTTTATATTCGCAAACTTCTGTCGGACATTACTCACAGAAGTTTTCTTGCAGGTGGAAATGCGGCCTTACAACTGTCCTGGCCTTACAAAATAATAGTTTTGACAGTTATAAGACTGAGATCCATGATCCATGGATAGTTTTGAGCACGAGGTTAGCGTCAGTACGCTCTTACAACTGTCAAACGTCTATGGAATTTCTTATATAAAATCAGCAATTTATTATAGTGTAACTGTTCGCATTGCAGCCGGCATTGCGGCCGAATGCTGTGCAACAAATGCTCCAACCAGGACGTGCCCATTCTGAAGTTCAACCTGAACAAGCCGCAGCGAGTGTGCGAGACGTGTTTCAACGTGCTGCAAGTTGGCGCGAGTTAGTGACGTCACACCTTAGTACAGTGGTGACAGGTTTGCAGAGATGCCCGCGGCGTGACGGCAGGTAACGATAGAATGTGTCGTTTTAGGACAGAAACACTGTAGTCATCGAATCGGGAGAGCTATTGTTTATAATTTGTGTGAAAATATCGGTGAATATAGGTAAACCGCATATGAGGGGATGGTGCGGCGAGCGGTACGTAGATCGCACCAACCAATCGCACTGCAATATCACCCCCTTCCGCTGATTAAGATTAGATGCCTTTGCTGCGTTGGGGGAAAAAATTGTTCACAAAAAAAAAATGTATAGAGACTGTGTAAGGCAATGAGTTTATGCCTTATACAGCCTACGACCAACCAAGTGGGATGGTTAGGAATATTTATACCAGGTGGACAGCTCAGGTGGACGGTTCGGAACTTATAAGGGTTAAACAATGGTCTCAAGGGCTTTAAGTTTTTATTTTACATATATTAAAATAAACATAATCTCAACGCTTAATGGTTTTGGAAATAGCCCAGCTGTATTTTCTTTAGGGAGCTCGATTCAATGACGGTGGTGTTTCATGCTAGACCTACTGATTCCAGATTCAGTAGAATGACGAATGTTGAACTATTTTATATATTGAATAAACAATTGCTTATACAACATGTGCCTAGGTTTTCCAAGATTTTTTTAAGTACGAGTAGGCGTAGTTTGCTTGGAGGATGATTCGCAATTTTACCTTTTTACTGTACAGGATGTAACCTAACTTTCATTGTTTCCGACTGTCTAATATACATTTTATACAAATCAGATGGATTTATGAGATTTATTTTTTAATCGAAAAATTCGTTCATTTAGGTACTGATACTGAGCCCATTTAGCAGCTTACTACCTATACCCTTACGTTTCAACCTGTACTTATAGTACAAGTGAGATTTTTGTACAATACTCGATTGGCAAGATGCCGTGAGGATTTTGAGCGCTAGCCGTCGCCGTAAGCGATTTCAGAAATTTTTTGATATCTATTGTTGGTTTTCATTAGTGACATTAATAATTTTGCAACAGCAACTCCGCAATGGTTAACGAAAATAACTTCATTCCGATATTCTCTACCTTTGTTCTCCTCAAAGAGTATTAATATAATATATCCATAAAGGTTTATCCTTCAGCGCTCAATATCCTTTATGTTATCATTTGGCACGCTTTTTAGTACCTAGTCTTAAGGTTTGATTACAATCAAATTCCCCTCGTTTGACATTCTTGCATGTGATGCGACTGTTACATACAAATGTGTTTGTCACTTTTTATAATGTCTCAATAATATTGTATAAGATTTGTATGATACTAAACAATAAGATAAGCGTCCACGGAATAGTTATTGTGGCTTCTAAACATTGTGCCTCAAGTGTTTGAGATGGCAATATATAGGTGTAACGAAGGTCTAAATGCTGAAAGGGACTTTTTATTCATGATTGTTACAAGCAAGACCAATGGGATTTAAAATTGTAAACGTCTCAGTTATTCTACTAAGAATAGCATCTGGCTTTGTAATAGTATGAAGTGCAATTACAAGTGACCATTATTGGTACTGTCCAGTTATACTTTTCTTTACACCTGTATATGAAGTTATTATGCCAAAGTCTGAGCGTGCTTTTATTTTGAAGTGTGTTAATTCAGTTTATAAATTGTTAAAATGTTTATAAAAAATTTATAAGCCAACATAAGGCTTTTCATATAGTGGTTTTAATTGTGTATGATTATTTATTATCTTCGTCTACATTTCATTGCTTACTATGTCAATTTTTAATATTAGAATGAGATTTTTATTGACATTGAAAAGTATAATCTAAGTTACTGAGTTAAGACTATATTTCTAAAAAATCTTAAGCATTTTTGTTGGCATTCCTAAGAGAATCATTTATAATTATAACATTACATTTTAGTGCCATTTTTATATGAATTTCTGAAGCTTTGAATACTTATATTAGAGATATCTATTTTATTTTTTTAAATGTTATATTTAAGTTTATTTTGTTATTAAAGAATGTGTATGCCTTACAAACATCTTTCATTTACATCAGTGATTCTAAAAGTCAGGTATGAATGCATGTATGTACTAGACAAAGATAAAATTAGGGCTCAAATGGCAACATCGAAAAGACAGATGGAATAAAATTAGGGAGAGTCTGACACAGAAATATTTTAAAATAAACAACCAAATAACTGTGATTATTTATTTACAAATAAACAACAAGATGATTCAACCTTCGCATTGACCAAAATAATGGTTAAAATAATTTACTAAAACACTAGAATAACCACCTTCGCACCATTAAATCTTATGGTTTTAGAACAAAAAAAAGTGTTTGCAATTTAGGACATATTAAAATCTACAAGTTTACTTTAGCCGTTTGAAGATGTCCTTGCCAACACATTTGTCGAGTAATTGTACGTAGTCGATGAGTTCCTCCTCGCAGGTCTCGGCAGTGTTGGATCGGGAGTTGACACGGTCATTGCATTCCTGGTATTTGGCCCACTGGTTTTTGCAATCTGACTTCTGAGCACATTCTTCCTAAAACAAAATATAAATTTTAGTCACAAAGTAATAGTTAAATTGAAAATAATATGTACAGTATGTATGAGATTCAGATAAAAATTTTGCTAGCTGAGTGTAAGTATATTATCACAGTACTCTAGTGTTGCGGTCACAATAGACCTTCGAGGTTGCAGTGACCCTTGGGCTTGTACCAACACCCTGATATCAAATAATGCTATCACAGCTGGCTGGCAATAGCATATTGCCAGATGTAAGAATCAGCTTTCACTAAGCTTTTATCAAAATTGTGTCTGAATCTCAGCTTTATACCTACTACTCGACTAAAAGTCACATTAATTTACTGTATGGATGGAATCCTTACTAGCCCTACAAGTGCCAATACAGGCCTAAGTATGTTTACAAATGATACATAATTGGTGAATGAAGATAACTAAAACTGAATTGTAGAATTTAGTGAGTGAATGTGTTATAAAGGAACTACATACAAAAACAAAGTAAACCTTTCACAATTTCTCTGGTTAATGTGAATCTGGCGTTTTGTTTCTAAAACAAAAACAAATTATATTAAATACTGAATGTATCAGTGGGATGCATTGCACTGCACTGGACCTAGATTAGACTTAAAATAATAATTTTAAATGGTATACACCCTGGTATGCCATAATACTAACAATACTATTTGAAACCGCAAATTATTATATATAAATGGATATAAACTGTCCAATTGCCGGCTTCAATGGTGAGTGATATCCGTTTATATATTTTGTAATAATGCCTCACTATAGTTTTAATTCTAATTGCAACTACCACCTTCACAAATGAGGTATTGGTGGGTTGGTTGGTTACATTATGATAGCTTCCTATAAATGTATGCCCCACTATACCACAGATATTTCATACATTGATGTGTCAGGTAAGATCAAAATTAGAAATTGAATAATATGCAATGAGCGCTCAATACACTATTGCATATTTTAATTAATTGTAGTTTATAGTGCAGTGCACTTATTTCAGCGAAATGTGTACATTGGTAACAATATTACCGTATAGCATACATATTGGTAACAATATTACCATATAGCAAGAAGCCTTGATATACATCAGATGCGCCCAAGTGAATATTGAATGCCTTAAAAATCAGGAGTGCAGTATCATCTACTTCGGTCTACGTCACTGAGTTCATGTTGGTCGTAATTTCGCATTATAGAGTCACAACGGCTGCGGCCGATTCATTGGGCATGTCCATATTATGTCTATGGCAGAAAGGAAGTGATAAGACTAGGTTATAAAAAATTTCAGTAAGTACATACAAGGACAAATTGTAGGCCAGTTCAAATAGATATAAGGTACCATACCCTGAGTTGGACCTGTGGGTCCACCAGCTCTTCCTCCTCAACCTCTTGTTCTTCAGCCTTCACTACAGGCATCACTTTGTCGGTCATTTTCACTGAAATGCCTGCAAGTAAAACATAAAATGTTACCACATATGGATTCGCCACCGTTTCCTATCCACATTATAACTTTTATAAGGGATAAAAGCTAAGAAAATTACGTAAAAACAGCCGTAAAAATTACCTAAATCGATGACGCAACCAATCAATTGCACCGCACACGGTAGATAAATGTTGCTATTTAATGAAAAACCTACTATTTCAGAATTTTAGTCTTGTGTCTGAGTTTGAATATCAAATAATTACAATATTTTACAAACATAATCCTACATGCAATATATTTTTTGGAATAAAATATGTATTATTTTTATATCTATATTTCATTTTATCTATATTCTTGCAAATACGTGAAAAAAATGGTAGAATATTGCTTCTAAAATGGCAATAGTTGAGTGACAGCACCCAAAGCTACCAACTTTATAAAAAAATAACGTCCATGAAGGTCTCTATTTATTCCTTGTTTATTCCATTCATAATGTTCGCGCTTTATTTGATACTTTCTTATAAACATTGTGCAAGAAATCAAACGAGTGTTTCAATTATACTTTCTCAATTTTAGAGAAGAATAAGTGGCACAGTTTTATATACTATAGTTTATAAATAATACATAAAGATTTACCAGTGAATATTTTGTTTATAACGTGTAGTAAATATATGTTTCATCTGTTTGCCTTTTTACACACACACAGCCACAGTTCCCTTGGCCGTCACCATGGAGAGAGCTTGCTGTAGAATATCGTTTTATAATTCAATATTCTCGAGTTAATTTAGTGAATATCTATATTTCACTATGATATTCGTAATAAGCAAGTTTTATTCTACATCAGGATAAGATGACATTTCGTCGAAACACCGGATTTCGTGAAGAAACAACGATCTCTACATTACTCTAATTTACTGTTGTTTTTGCATTTCAGGTTGGTTTTGTGACAAAATTACTTACATATCCTCAATATTATGATATCTTTCAGGTCCTGCCACCATCAGCTGGTGTTAACTTTATATTTTCTTGAAGTACTGGCGAATTGTTGGAAATGTTGAGGTTATGTCTAATAAACAATAATGTTTTCATTTTCAGAATGAATGGTGGGATGGAGCACAAAACTCCAGCTCACAATGCTGTGCCGCACAAAGCGCCTAAAAACTACAAGTTGCTTATGGACCCATTTCTCATGAAAGGAGCGACTAAACTGTACAGATATGATGGCCAAGTTCAGGGAGACCCAACATACCCAACGGTGCAGTGCAGGGACCCCAGGTCGCAGCTGTCGAGGATATGGAATAGATTGGAGCCCGCGGATCTTCCAGTTCCTAAGTATAACTCTATTCTATTACTATAACAACGGTAAACAATCATGCAATTTGTGCTACGAAGTCCCAATGTTGCCCAAATCATTTGTAACTCTGCTATGGCAGTAATAAATGCATTTATTACTGTAATACTCCAATGTATTTACCTATTTGATTTAACCTCACAATAATAATTAATAATCCCCAACCTTATTAGCATATTGGTATAACTACTAAAGTAACTTCTGTTGCACTATTCCTTGGGAATCGATTTAGGAATAACAAATTTCTTAGCAATTGTGTGCTAAAGAAACCTTGCGGTGATGAAATTATTTAGAGAAAATGTGTAATTTTGGAAAAAATCTTTGTTTTTATTTTGGCTTCTCAGACAGTGCTGCCAACATAATATTTTAATTTTGACACATAAGTACGGCGGGAATTTCAAATGTTTGATTGTTCATTCTCTATGTATTGATATATGATAAAAAGATAATTCACGCAAAGGCAGTGTGTTTAGTTCTTCCACTTACATTATTTTTTGATATTTCTTTTACATATAAAACCTTGTATGTTTCAGGTTTAGGATAGACAAAAATTATGTTGGAACACCTCCACAGCTAGAAATTACAATAGCAAATTTAAACGATAACATAGATAAAGCCTTTTTAACCGATATGATGAACAAAGTTGGTCCATGCGAGGAATTGACAATATTCTACCACCCTATGACAAACAGGCATTTGGGATTTGCTAGAGTAGTGTTCCAAGATGTAAAATATTCAAAAATATGTGTAGAAAAGTACAACGGAAAGTCAGTTATGGGGAAGGTAAGTCCACTGCACATTTGATATATTATCGTAATGCTTGTGTAGTCCCGTTTGATCTTACAAACTAGTGTCTGTGATTCTCTTATGGCCGCATAGCCTAATCCTAAACTTAAATGCAACGGTCACTATCACTCATATGCTACATTTCATAAGTGTGAGCCAACCACACTTAGAGGCATTTGAACTTATCGTGCGCACTCTGGAATTGCAATATTACAACTGTCAATACAAATTACTGAACACTGTCATAATTAAGTACGAGTCACAGTATCTCCATTGGAATATTTGGAATGGAGCGTGCCACGGAATGGCGTGGTCGCTGATACGAATCGGTCGTGACGAACTTTCTTTTATTGTCAGACCATTATGTGTGTTCCATTGAAGTCCATTGCGTCCACCTACCTACCTACCCCTACAGGAAACAGACATGAAATGTAAACCTTCGGTTTTATCAATCTTTATATCATTGGCCGTGTGTAAACTGAAGTTGGGGACTTTTTGTATCATATGTATTGATAGTTGTATGTAAGCCCAAATAAGAAAGAAGAAGCCCAAATCAAGTGTCTTATTTTGTAAACAAAAACTAACTTTCAGCTGTTCTGTGATTATTGCATAGTTAATTTCACATTATTAGATCAGATCACTTTATTTTCACAATGATGAACAGGTTCAATCAATCAGTTCCTTCAGACACTTGTTTTGGGCTGCGGTATATGTACATTTTATTCTATCTAATCTATTAAAATCGGTTGTAGGTCTTAGATGTCTTGCACGATCCCTTCGGCAAGAAATGTCAGGAGATGTTTGAGGACAAGACGATGGACAGGAAACCACCTCCTGCACCAATGGTGGTCAAACCAGTCGTCGTGGAGGAAGTGAGGCCACAGAAGGTAGACCCGGCACTTAGCAAGCGGTTAGAGGATACCAAGATAACTGAAAAGGTAATTTTGTGACAAATTTATTCCACTGGACTCGTTGCATTGTCTTGGTCCCATTCGCATATGGTCTCGTTCGCAAATGGTCCCAAGCCATATTTTTTTTATAAGAAAAAAGAATGTTTTTGTAGAAAAAGGTGTGTAATAAAATAAAAGGTCAGAGTGTCGCTAAGGGGAGCACAATTTTTATTAATTTATTTGCAAAAAAAACGATAAATTTTTCTTCTAGAATATTATTTTTGAAATATAAACCTAAGTAAACCCTAGTTTGGGACGATTTGCGAATGGGACCATTTGCGAGTAATCCGTTACTGTTAGTACTTATCGTTCGTATGAACATATAGTAGTTGTGACGTACCGTCGTCGTGCGTGTGCGGCACCGGCGCAGTACCGTTGCCGCTCCGGGACTGCAGCAGGCCGACAACAAACGTCTAAATTGAAAGAACCCTTATACTCCTCTGGCTCAGTGACCCGAAATTCGTATTGGCCCCCGCAACGAGGACTAGTGTAGTGACCTATGGCATTGTATTTCAGGAGCCGTACCCCCGCAGCTACAAGGACGCCGAGCACGTGGGCGACGGCAACACGCGGTGGTCGGACGACGAGCGCGAGTACCGGCACCGACACCGCCGCGGCGACCGAGACAGGGACAAGGACCGCGACAGGGATAGAGACAGAGACCGGTACTTATTTATTACTTTATTAAGTTGCGAGTCTGCGCAGAATATCATCATATCATCTCTATTCTGCGCAAGGTTGGAGACGGTCTTTGCCCAGCAATGGGACATTGCCGGCAATTAAATAATAATAAAGATCCGTAAGGAAACACAAATACGTGTTCAGCGCTCCGCCGCCGCAAAAATCGGCGATGCCACCCGCCGCTACGCAGTATTGGTTATTTGGAATTCCAACGCTTGGTGGCGCGTTGCGTTGCCCGTTACCTTTCAACTTTTACCAGATATGTCGGTAAACGTTGAATGGCAACATGTTTCGCTTATCTTCAAACATTTTTGAATCTTTTCTGCAGCAGAAAAGATTCAAAAATGTTAGAACGAAATTCTGCTTACATTATTTTACTAATGTATCCATTTTATTTCACAAGCCGACGTTGCAAGAGGAAATGTAGACGTAAGGAAGCAAAGTAAGTAACTTAGAAGGTAACTTATTTCATCGGCAAAGTACGCATTATGGCATACTAGCTTGTGCCCGCGGCAGTAATATTATGCAAGCATGTTCTTGAATTTGTAGTACATATTTTGATACTTTAATTAGGTACGGACAACAGCAGATCAATGGTAACACTTGCAGTAGGAATTCAACTCTCATGACGCAGATAATAAGAACGGCCCAAAGTGTTACACTTGATCAGCTGTTAGCTGTACCTATGATAGACAAAAAAGTGTTTATTGGAAAAAGAGAAAAAAAATATACGGATCCGTACCGTACTCTCAATCTCGACAGATTATATCAGTCTGGACTGGAGAGGTCGCCAGCAGCGGCGGCGGCACTGCATGCGATTACTTAGTTTAGTACATAATATATTATATAAGTAGTATATGTAGACTAAAAGATTTTTAATTGTGGACCTTCGAGTTCAAGATTGAAACTTACGCGCGAAAGAATCTTGCATGGTGGAGGGATCATTGTAAATAATGTATAATAACAAGTATATAAAATTAAATGCGTTTAATTACATAATAGATATACTAAATTGAAGATCAACTGTGAAATCAGAATCAAAATTAGTTGAAAAATTTAATAATTAAAGGCATTTATAACAGTTTGGTTAGTAAGAGACGGAAACAGTACACGATCTATCGTGGCCGTTACGCCAGACGCAAGTAGCGCCATCCAAAAAGACCGTTTTGATCAAAAGAGATGGAGCATTCCCCCACCACTTAATTTAACCGCTGAAGATCTTTCGGTATTAATTGAGATATCGGAGAACGGATTGCAGATTTCTCTTCAGCATGCAGCAGCATCAGCTTTGCGAGTTCAATAAAAAAATGAGTAAATTACCTTAAAAATAAATTATAAATAAAAGTAGAGTAAATGTCTTTTAAAATACTCATAACTTTTTTATTTATAGTTTTTATTTGCATATTTACTGTCTTTCTTTAATATAATATTTTGTCGTGTAAAATAGAGTAAATTATATTAAAATTATAATCCCATCCCACTCCCACTAATATATAAACGCGAAAGTTTGTGTGGATGGATTTAATGGATGTTTGTTGCTCTTTCGCGCAAAAACTAATGATTGGATTTTAATGAAACTTTACAATAATATAGCTCATAAATCAGAATAACACATAGGCTATAATTTATAAAAATCCTGAGCAGACGAAGTCGCGGGCAGAAGCTAGTTTTAATATAAATTCGCAATAAAGTCTTTATTTGTATCTTTAATTAAAATTTTAGTGTAATTCACAACAAATTCTTTATTATTATATCGTATATTTGATACAGGTACCGAGAACGCTACGCACGTACCACCAGTGAGGCGAGCGAGCCCCCGCCCGCCCCCACCCCCGCGCCGGCCCCCGCTCCCGCCCCCGCGCCCGCGTACCCGGCGGCGAGCCACGCGCCCGAAGTGCCCTACGCGACCGCCGCGCCCGTGGGTTACGACCCTTACTTCCAACAGAGGTACGCATGAAATCGAAAAAAAACACCACAGTTTCTTCTAAATTTTTGCTGCTAATATTATTGACCAAACTATGATCTAGAATATTAAGAAATTAACTGAATTAGTAGATACATTATTATTAATTATATACATCGATATTAAACGGAAATAATTGAATTATAATTATAACATTGAAATGTAAGTAATATAATAGGAATAAGTTAATATGTAAACATAATATTTGCATAACAGAGATGACTGAGTTTGCTGGACATAAGTACCAACATAAGAACCCTGTAACACATTCAAGATAAATAAATAATTTCATTTAATTTTTATATACTAGCTATAACTGCAATTTCGTATGCGTAGAAGTCGCTGGTTACTATAGACATCCCCGAAATACTGTCAATGTACTGGGAGGCAGTTCTTGATCTCTGGTTACGTGGTTACACATCACTTACCGCAATGGCTTATAGCAGCACATAGCTGCCCGATACTTGAGCTATCTCCTAGTGAAAGTCCCATCAAAATCCTTGCAGTACTTTCGTCGTGATGCCTGATCATCGAGACAGACAGACAATAATTCTATAAAAAATTGTTCTGGCATCAGTATCGATCCTAAACACATTACAATTATTTTTTTCAAAAAATATGATCTGTACCTACATACTTAACCTTTTTACAGTCTTAAAAGATACAGATAGATATCACTCACTTATATTGTTGAAATCGGCAAATAGACCGACAGTTTCGACCGATTTCGACGGGCTTCAATGTGCCACGCCCGCGCCGATGACGTTTCTTCGAGCACTGTGTTTAGTTAGATTCTTCTCTTAATTTTTGTTAATATGGTTTCTGCCATAAACAATCCAGCCAATATCAATTAATAGGGGCGTCATCTTAAGATCGATCCCAGAGTTGAGAATGGTTTATTAAGATTAGCGATGTTATACAATGAACCTTACTAATTTATCTTCAATCAATGCAAATAAGCTAAAATCGTACTAGGAGCGTCCTAATGGCCCAGAGGTGGGGATTGAACACGCGACGCTTGAGCAACAGTACTATAGCAGCATTATATGTCAAGATCATTATTTATTTATTATGACCATTACAATTTTAACACAAATTGCAGTTGATTTAATACAGGCCTCAAAGACAGTGTGAAAGTGCATTATTTATAGACGCCCTTGTTCATATTGTTATTATTGTTGTCAGTTACGGCTACACCTACAGCTCGAGCCCCGCGAGCGCGACGCCGGGCGGCAGCGGCGCGGGGCTGTGGTGGGGGGACTGGCGGCACCAGCACCCCACGCCACACCCCACGCCACACCCCACGCCTCATGCAACGCCACACCCCACGCCTCATGCGACGCCGCATCACACGTCGCATCATCACTCACATGTAAGCTACTGTTACCAGAGACTACATTTATATTTGTAACTAAAGTCTGTTTCAAACGCACTCGGAAAAACACGCAATGGCACGAAGTATTCTGTTGATGTTGAAATAAAACGATATCTTTTATACATGATAGCTTTTCATACAATAGGGTATTTGACAAGTATCGAAAATTAAATGTTTTTCATTATTATTACAAAATAGACAAATTTAAATTTAAAAGCTATCATGTATAAAAGATATCAACTGTGAAATTAAAAATATCAAAATTGAAATTAGTTGAAGTAACTACAGGCATTTAGAAACCTTGTGTTAGAAAGAGACAGAAACAGTACACGATGTATTGTCATACTAAGGTAGCGCCATACAAACTTTATACTAAAGACCGTTTGCTAAAAATAGATGGAGAATCCCCCCACCACTTGACTTAACCGCTTAATATCTTTGGTAATCAAAAACTGATTTCACAGTTCTCTTCAGCAGGAATATGAGGGTTGATTGAAGCATTAAAAAAATTGAGTCAAATTTGCTATCGCCCTATTTGTTATCGCTTACGTATCTTACCGCGTTTCATAGAATGTACGAGCACGGATTAAAGATAGATAGGTACGGGGTGCGGTGAGAGCTGTCAAAACGTTTTATTTCAACGTCAACATAATATGTGCCATTGCGCTTTTTTCCACTTGCTTTTGAAACAGACTCGTATATGATGTTACGTCGTCAGTCTATAGTAGATCAAATTCAGTCAGTCAGAGTTCGGTCAGTAGCGAATTGGCTGATTGAGCCACACACATGCTGACTCTCACGGGCCCCATTGGCTCCTATTCTTTGGTACTTTAAAAGCACCGGTGGAGTTTCTCTTGCGCTCAAGTGTATCACTTTGTACATACCACCATCAATACATACAATACAAAAGGTCCTCATTGACTTCAGTTCACACACAAAACATTGATAAACAGTGGTTTATTTTGACAGTTGCTAAACCACCGATTTTGTATAGCGAAAACCAGCGAAAATTCTTAAATCGTTTCTTAAACCACCGCCTACCTTTAAGTCATGTTTATGGGTAAGAGCCATTATATTTGTCAACGACCTCTTATATAAAAACTACAATGATATTCACTTGTTTCACTAATGAATGACGAACAAAGATACGGGATGCACGAGAGTAAAAGAGATAGCTGTTGCGCTCCGCTACTACCACTTCTACTCGTCGTCTATTCTGACTCAAACTGATTGCGAGATGCGACCATTGGGGCATATATGAGTCTTCAATCCACGTGTTTCTATGTAATATCATTGTTCATCACATTTTTAACATTCATAATGGTTGTTCTTTTTTTGTGTGTGAATATCCCATACGTTACTAACCAGCTGAAGCCAAAGCATCTATCTTTTCATTGCGTTTTATCATCTACTTATCCTTTCTCTGTTAGAGGTTGGTAGTTAGTTTTCAGAAATATCGTAAACAAACTAATTTGAAATTGAGCATTATTATTTAGGTTGAATAATAGATTGTTATCAGAATAGCACTTTACTGAATTCAAAAAACTACCAACCTCCATCGCAAACTCATTCCCGTGTGCATTTTAATGGCAGATACCTCCATCAATACGTTTTCAGAGTGTTAATTTGATCTTCATTCACGAAGTTGCAAAGGACAAACCTAAAAAAACATAATATTTATTCATTTCACCAGAAGCAAGTCGCTATTACGTTTTCGTAATAATCTCTTATTGTTTGTTGTACAAATCGTGAATGTGTGCTTTTATTTGAAAAGGTATCCGATTTGTATATAAATACTATTATTACCAAGTTTTGCACATCTCTGGAAACTAACACTCTGAAACTCGAAAGACTCGCATTGTTGCGTAACCAGTATAAGCTTGCCCAGGCATCGATTAGCTTCGTCATACTTACCGGGCCAGCTTACACTGGTTTCGAACTGGGTGAGTATCGCAACTTTAGCTAAATCAAAGTGTGGGTAAAGCTGGAGCGTCGCGCGCCGACGACACCCGTGACGCCCGTCACGCCGCGGCCGGCGCCCGCCACGCCCGCGCCCAAGGAGCGCGCCTCGCCCGAACTCAAGGAGAAAAAAGAAAAGGAAAAGGTCGGCAATAGATAAACAACTCTGTTCAGATCTCTTGGGTTGCATAAAGCATGTTTAAATCAATACTCCTCCTTAATGTCCCGCGCACTACCATTTTTACCGCGCGATAATTTAAATTATTGCCCAACAAAAGTCATGCACGCCTGGCCTATGAAATGAAATGTCATTTATTTGTAAGTTAACTTTTGAGGCAAAGAATATCCTTAGGTCCCTTGGAATTGTCGACAAATTATTCTCTCGTAATTCTTAAAACCATGCTTTCACGTCATAGGCTATAGAATCTACATTTCGTATTGTAGCCAATGCCGCGGAATTGTATGGTACATAACATGTATGTATTATAAATATTAAATAGATAAATAATTTCGTTATGACTGGTATTCGAAACAGGGACCTCACCATTTCGGAGCACGCTCTATAGTATAGAGTCTATACTCTATTCCAAAAAATATATTTCAAATCGTATGTATGTATTATATTATATTACCCGTGAAACTAAATGAATAATTATGTATACTTTCTAAGAGTGAAAGTTCAGATTTTCTGAAAAAAATATGATTTGTGCAACTCGTCAATAGAACTTTAAATTTTGGAAGAAATACTGATTTGGTTTACTGCACGAAAATTATACAATTAAGTCTGAATAGAGTTAAATCTATGTAGTATTTGGTGTCAGTTAGGGGTGAAACTAAATTTTGTCGTACGAGGTGTAACAAAGTATGTAATACTAATCGTTTACACTTAGTTCAGTATCGATCGATAGAGTACTTTCACATGAAATAAAATTCTGTAATTGGATGTTTATAACATTACACATATGAGTTATTTGAAGGCTCATGAATTTCGAAACCCATTTCTTTGTTGTTGTTACCTTTGAATCCCACCCTGAGTTTCCAAAATAGGCATTCCGACTATCTGTGACTCTGTATATTCATTTTGAATGTAATTGTAATAAAAATCGCAGTGTAATTTATTTAGTTTTGGATAGTGAACACCCCGTAAAATTCTGACACTTATTTTGTTACGCCCTGTATTTATACTCTGTCCCAGAATTCGAGTCTCCCACTTTCATACTTATATGGCAATATTAGTATAAAGGCTGCCTACTCGAATTCTTAGAGGCTCGAAAACATTTCTAGCACGAGAAGTATTTTTTTTATAAAGTAGAAACGGCATGAGGTAAGTTCACTTGTTCAACATAATATGCACGCTTTTATTTGCATGCTTGCACGTGTATCATTTTTCACACTCATTTCTTCACACTCATGAACTAAGGTGATGGTCATTTTTCGGTTGGGGTGTTGATAAGTAGACAGGAAATGATACTTATATCATTTCATCAGAGTAATTCTCACTCTATCTGAGTTTCACATAATTGATGATTTTATTTTATTATTATTATTTGATATCACGGTGTTGGTACACGCCCAAGGGTCACTGCGACCTCAAAGGTATATTGTGGCCATAATAATTGATGATGGTTAAATCTAGAGATAACATCGAAAATCGCAATTTGAGCTGTATTACAATCTCATAAAACTACACACACAACATCACGCCATTGTAACCACTGGTACCACAGCACTCGTATTTAGAAAATAGAGCGGTACACATATTTGAAATATTCATACAAATACAAAATTCATATTCAAGTCAATCCAACAGCTCTCAAAATCCTTTATCTGTAATTGACCTTTTCACTTACACTCCGCGAAGTTGGCGGATTTTGTGAAATTTTCCTGTGGTAACAGGTAATGTATACTTTACTCCGGGCCTTTAGTTAATGTGCAATAATGGGTGTCGATTTATAAAGCTGTCGGAATATGATTAAGTAACAAACAGAAACGTTACACTTTCGCATTTATAATAATAATAATAAAATATATCCAGTACTAAACCCTCAAACGGACCTGTATCCTCCTGTCAATCTGGTCCAGGATGCGCCGGCGCCGATTGAGAGCAAGAGCATAGAAGCGGTGGAGCCGACGCCGCCCGAGGACGCGGCGGACGGAGCCGAACCCGAGTTGAAACCGCCGCCACCTGTTGACGAGCCGAAGAGCGTTGATCTGGACACTAGGTGAGTCCTGCAACGCGTTGTTGGAATATTCTTATAAATTCTCGACCCAAAGAAAGTCTGCATATGGTAAGTTGGAAGAATATGCCCCAAGCTGACTGAAATGACGTTAATTGTCATTAACACAAACAAATAGCATTCGTGGCATTAGTTGCGTGTGTATGTGTGAGAGAGAGGATGACAGAAATTAAAAAGAAATTAAACAACAATTAAAATAGACTAAATTACGGAAGCAGGAACCCTCTTGCTACTTCATTTGTTATACTTTTACACTTCTTAAAATGTACTTTGATTTTTGTAGTCCCTATTGCAAGCTATATTAAAGGGAATAGAATTGAAAACACTTTCAGGCCGCCGCTGTACTTGATCTTATTGTAATCGTACAAAATCCCAATTTAAACAATGGCTATAAATGGCGTGAGCATTAACGCTGGCCATACCTAAATCGCAGTGAGACTTTTTTGGGGTATTGCCAAACTTCATTTTCGATTAGCTTTCGGCCTAAGTATCTGTTTGTTTACTTCCCTAAGAGTTACTTCTGTATATATCTGACTCTTACATGGTCTACGTCGTGTTAAAAGTACACAATACAATTTGTATAATTTCATTTCATGTCACTTTCGTCACAGAATAGCAATGTTGCTGAAAGGCGCGACGGGCGGCGGCGGCCTAGCGCCTCCGTTCCTATCTCTCGGCATCTCCTCGGAGGAGGAAGACGACGAGCGCCTGTCCACCAAGATACCGGACCTGGACGTGCACCATCCGCCCTCAGACGATGAAGGTAACCTCATAGTGTTCACCACTTTATCGGTACTTCCTGTTTTAGTAGTATAAAAAGGACTCAAAGGTCCATTCTGTACTACTAAACCTAAACATTTGTTAACCTAACCTTCACAAGTTTTCTATGAAAGTGACAAAATGTCAATCAACGCGTGATTTGTTCTGCAGGCTCCGGCAGCGAAGCTAGCATAGTGTCGTTCACCGCCAAGACAGAGGTGAACTCCGAGCCTCTGTCCACCACACCGTCGCCGTACCTCTCCAGGGACTTTTATCTAGAATGCCTCCAATTCACTGTCGAAAGGGTACGCATATTGCTTACTTACTTACTCCGCTGGCTCAGTTACCCGAAGGGGATCTTGGCCTCCGCAACGAGAAGACGTATATTGCCAAATAATTTTAATTACGCGTTTTTAAAGTCGAGTCGAGCTGTGAAAAAAATCAAAATTTACGTCAACGCAATTAAAAGATATGGCCGTTTATGTAGTATTTTCCCGCATATTTTTATAAAAATGCAAATGAACCAAAACCGCACTTTGCCGGTTTTATTTCCTAAAAGACCGAATAATAAAATATAACTTGTTATTGTAGAAAGCGAAAGAAGAAGAACGAAGGCTGTTCCCGCAAATGGACAAGATCGGGTCCGACATCTCGTCGTCCGAGGACGAGTTGTTGACCGGCGAGGAGCCGCGTCGCTCGCCCGCCGCCGCCGCCGCCGCGCCCGCACAGGACCGCGAGCAGGACAACCTGGACGACGACCAGGTGAACTGTCAACCACTTTGGTTCTCTGGCGGATGTACTCATTTCATATTATAATACAGACATTCATATACTTACATCATATGCCACCACTGATAATGTGAAATAGTATATAAGTTAATGTATCTTTTGTAATGGTGGAGCCTGGTGTCCTAAGATACAGTTTCATTCCTAGTTTAGGCACCAGTCTCCCCACAAACAAGGCTTATATAATTGATTCTTATATCTAAAAATATTGTGACTGTTTGTGGTGAGAAATAAACATTTTTATTATTAATTATTATATATAAACGGATATCACTCACTTATATTGTTAAAGTCGGCAACAAAACAACAACAACAACAAATAAGTTTAACAATATAAGTAATAGTGTGTTTAACAATATAAGTGAGTGATATCCGTTTATATATAATAATTTGTAGTAATGGCTCACTATAGTTTTAATTCTAAAATTTTTATTATTATTATTCTATCAAACAGATAGAGAGACTCGGGTTGAGTAGTTTGCCATTCACAGACCACTTACCCCATAGACCTGTAACAGGAGGGCGCCCGTGTCTGCCCGCACATGAGCGCAACATTGCTTCGCACCACGTGTAACCTACAGATATTATCGACATGGACGCATCTCTTTAGCACGGCACCCCGCTTCGTCTTTTTTCGCAGAATTTTTCGCTTGCAAATTTATACCGATTTCATGTCTATTGGGTCAGTGGTCTGTGTTGCCATTCGACAAATAAGTTACAATGAATACCATACAGATGTCGCTGTCTTCCCTATCATCAACGGAGGCCAAGATCGAGGAGCAAGTGCCCGCCGAGGCGTACTTCTACCCGCCCGCCGCCGCGCCGCAGCCGCACCCGCAATCACACCCGCATCCGTATTACCAGGCCATGTGGCCGCCTACAGGTAACATTACCCATCACTATTCTATAAGCAACATTATAAGATAGTTGACACGTGTTGAGAATTAAATTGTTTTCGTCAATCTGAGGTCGAAATTGGATATGGAATAAAAGGGCTTTTAATTTTATTATTTATGTATTAGGCCGAGATTCGTAGACAATTTTGAGCACGAGCTCAGCGTGAGCTCGCTCTTGCAACTGTCAAACGTCTATTTGACGTTTGTACGAGCGAGCTATATGACATATTGTATACAATTTTGGTCAACTGTGGAAACGAAATATAAATATGTCCAAAAATAGTTACAGGTTTTTGAAAATCAGAAATCAGAGTCGTTGGTCTGTTCAGCCGTTCTGTTCCGTATTACCGTTCTCATAACGATGAACTCATACCATGTCATTGCGCGCCGAACAGAGACGACGCTATAACAACGCTATGGTACTGTCCCTGATACGCTCGCTATGACATGGTATTATTTGATCATTTGAGAACCGTTATAGCCCCACAGATGTTAGCCAAAATTGGCCGAAAGATGTGATGATGAATTTAACCATACATGTATAAAAAAATATACATCAGAGTTTCAGCTGTGCGAAGTTTCGTAAACAAATAAATCAAATTAGCTCGCTCCCTCGCACAACTGTCTACATATTATAATGTTCCCATGTGATCAGAAGAGGACGAAATATATTGCTGTTTTTGTTTTAGCGTACCCGCCGCCCGGCTATGCAGGACCGGAATTGGGGATGGCGTACGGCGGCGGTTTCGCCGCTACACCAATACTACCTCACTACCAGGCATTCACTGAACCCGCTGCGCCGGCGCAGGTATTTGGTTCATATATTCTACTTCATATAGTCGCATTACATAAGATAATAAATGAGCCTAGAATGCCAACGCACTTTAAGACCTTCTAGCTCCGTGTCCTGTCCAAACAGTTAAAGGTACTCCTCAATCCGGGATCCTGGCCAGAGGGGATGGCCTTCAGACGCTAAGGGAAGCCTAACTGGCTACAAAATTCCTAAAATTAGTCAAATAATGTTATATTAACATTGTGGAAACCTGAAAATAAAATTTATTCTTATTAGATGAGATGATATGTTGTCGACTGATTAACAGGACCTCGATCGCGGAGAATACTTATATGTTTTATATTTTGATTTTGAAAACTTTGCTTGACATTTGTATTGTAAAGAGGCTTCGAGGCGTACATAAACTCACGCCTGATTCTCGTAGGGATAGGCAGATGGATTTCCATGAGTCATTCTATGAGGATTCGATGAGTCAGTTAAATGTATTGCCAACACCCCCAGGAGTTGGACAACCCGTACTACCCGACCATAAACAGCGTGATCGAGCGCGTGACGGCGGAACTGAAGCACATACTCAAGAAGGACTTCAACAAGAAGATGATCGAGAGCACGGCCTTCAAGAGCTTCGAGCTGTGGTGGGAGGAGCAGAGCAAGAAGACGCGCCTGCCCAAACCAAAGGAGGAAGCGGGGCAACCGCTGCAGGTTGGTTCTAAGGCCCGTATTAATAAACAGCTAAGATGGATCTTAAATGGCGTTCCTATAAATAACCGGAACTTAAGTGCGCATTTAGGAATCGAATATCACTTGAGTAATGCCATATTAATAAACAAAACTCAGCCCTCAAGTTCACACTTGAGATCGTATTTGTTGAGTGCAGCCGGACCGCGACTTGAGTGCTTGCTTGCTCAAGATTGGTATATTATTAACGATGTACTTGAGATGCTGATAACATCTAGGGTGTTACTCAGCTGAGTTCGCACTTGAGAGCGGTCTTGAGCTCAGTCTATTAATATGGGCCTAAGTCACACTCATGGCTCAAACTAGGTTTCCCTGTACAGAGACTTACAGGTACGATCATAAATTCTCCATAAAAAGCCTTGTTCGAGGTACAAGGAACACAATGCCAAGAATCGAATTCTGAACTCCTTGTACTGAAGGCAAGTATACTACGGACTAGGCTAAAATGTCGTATATGGTTATATCGAATTACACTGCTGAAATAATCTTCCCCTTAGAAGCCTACAGTTAATTGATTAGTATAGTAAAGTTAATAATGGGCGACAACTTTGTAGAGATCTTTTAACTAAACCGAAACTGACAGTGATCGGCTTGTATAAAAAATGATTCCCTAAACAATCGCAACATAACCATTTGAATGGCGAACGGATATAAAAATGTGCTAAAATTTACTAAGGAGCTCGCCAGATGTAACCGATCTCTTAATTCCAAAACTGTCAGTAAGACTGAAGACATTGGTTATATCTTGCCCCATATACATATATTTGCAATTCCTTGTTTAATGCCCTCAAACTTCTTTTTCTATACTCTATCCAGGACATTTCAAACAAGAAAGAAGACATGGTGGACTCTATCAAATCCATCATGGAGTCCCGAGAGCTTGGCTTGGACCTGGGCGGCTACAGTATGGGTATCGGGCTGGGCCTTCGAGCGGCCATCCCCAAGATGCCGAGCTTCAGACGCAAGCGGAAAATACCTTCGCCCGTCGTCATGGATGAAGACTCTTCGAAGAGACTCAGTGATCAGGTATGACGTTATAGAATTTCGAGTGGGGTTTTATCAGTTTGGGTATATCGTAGCTCTAGTCCAATATATTTTAGTAGTGTTTGTCTATTCAACATGGCATTGAGACCCCAAGATAGTAATTTCAGGAATTACCGTTCATCAAGAAAGTAAATCAGAATAAGAAAATAGTTTCTTACTTTTTAATTATACAATCTTATGTTTGCGGAAGCTAACTTTAACTAGATTTAACTGGGTGGATACAATTTTTGGAATTGATCAGTGTAATATAGTTTGTAATGTGTGTTATCTGTTGGAAACCCTGAAATAAATAAATAAAATGATATTTTGTGACTTTTCTCCAATACCTTGAAATCGAGAATGACAAAGAATAATTTAAAAATCGTCCCTCAGTGGTCTTGTAAGACCCTTGGCATCCCTGACATTAGCAACTTTCTCAAAGAGTTGGCTGTATAACCCCTTGATGACTTACAGGAGGAAATGGTGCAGAACTCCGACGAAGAGAAGGAGCTCCCCACGAGTCCGCGGAACCGGATGACGGGCTCCTACTTATCCAGGAGCAGACGGCGGCAGTCCAGCAGCTCCTCAAGGTTAGTGTCACTCGGTGGCAATATATTTGTTTAGGATCTACACAGACGGACTGACTGTATAACTCCAGAAGCGTTGCAGATGCCGTTGTCGCCCTGAGCACTAAAAGGTAACGCAACGTCGTGTGCCCGTAATTACACTGTATCTCTTACTTTTCACACAGGAACAGCAATAATTACCCAGACGGTAATAAATTACGCAGTAGCAGTAATTTGAAGGCCTCTTAGCCTAGTCGGCAGTGTACAAGCCATACATGGGTTTCCAGGTTCAAATACCGGTCGATAGGTGTCTGGGTGTAATAACAATGAGTCTTGTGTCTTAAAACAATTAGGTTGGCTTGCAGCATTATATACATAATTAAATGAGCCATTGCTCACTATAGTTTGTATTCTAAAGTCTTAATTTCGTCATTTCCATGATTTAATTTTTGTTTTTTATTGTATAGGTCGTCGTCATCTACATCCACCGCGTCCGACTCTGAGTCTGACTCCGAGCCGGAGCGGAAGGGCGCCGCGCCGCGTATATACTCAGACAGCGAGGACGACTCGGATCTCAACGAAGCAGAGGTATGGTAGCGATTGAGTGACAGACGTCCAATGACTATCGGCCCGCTTCAGTTCACATGATCTAATTCGAGCTCGGGCTCCGGAATGTCTGCCCTAACAGCAGTAACATATAAAATAGGACATGATTTCAAAACTGCCGCCGAAAGCATGCGCGCTTCCCATTGGCAAACGTGTCCCTTATTAACCAATGTAAAATCCATCCTTGCAAATTTTCGCGCAGTATTCCTATGCAGAAATCTAGCTATCGGCTCCCCATTGGTTATCTGTTTCGTGCATTTAAGGCTAGAACACATTTAAAACAGGCGGAGACGCAATGGTAACGGAACTGCAGCAGCAGTTATAATGTGTGAAACTCTATGATTATAATGTATGACTGAACGCAGCAACGAAGCGTCAGCGGCAAAGCAAGGGAGCGACAACCGCGCGGCGCTCTGTCTGTAATCTTTCATAGAGTGAATGTATGAACATTACAACCACTGCCGCTGCCGTTGCATTTCCGCTGTTTTATTAATGTGTTTCAGGCTTTATTTACATTAAGATTACGATGTAACGTTTCAGCTGAAGGTGATATCTAGTAAGGAGAAGCTGCGTCGAGTGTATTCATCTTCGGATAGCGAAGAGGAGCAAAGTAGAAGAGGTAAGTGAATGATGTGATCTTTAGGTACTGACAGGATTAGCTTATTAACTATAATATTCTATTGCCCTTTCCCTTTCAATATCTAGGCCCTTAAAGGCCTTGACCCAGAATATGTACTTAGTACTTGCTTGTGGCTCATTACCCGGGCATTTTCTTCACTCCCTTGTAAAGAAGATGTGATTTATTTGGTATTGAACTGTACACCACAAAGATATTTAGATTAAACGATTACGGAACCACTATAAGCTGGCTTGGCCAGGTAACTTACTCGTGCTAGCTTTTAATTACGTAATCGTTCGATTCTGTCAAAAGTGTAATTTTGTTTTTATGTTGTGTTAAATATGTGCACGCAATAGACGCCCAAGTGCATCATACGATTCCTGAAGGACGTTGGCCTTGGGAGCGAGATATAAGTCACAATAGACCTTTGAGCTCGCAGTGACCCTTGGGCTTGTACTGACATCAGCAGATCAATGGTAACACTTACGGTTCTATTTTAGATCTTACGACGCTGATAATAAGAACGGACAAAGTGTTACACTTGATCTGCTGTTAGGTTAGTTTTTAAATTTGGCTGTACCAACACCCTGATATTAAAAAAAAATTTATCCACGTTTTTGTTTCGGTACCAATAGTTCGATTATTAATTTTAAAAAAACTTATATACGGTTTACCCCCAATTCCAGAGAAGACCCCTATCCCTCCCGTGGAGGCGTCGGACGACCGTCTGGGCTCCCCCACGGGCACGACGCCCGTGGGCTCCCCGCTCGGCTCGCCCGTCCTGTCGCCCGAGGAGGCGCAGAAGGACAGAGACATGTTCGACCGCGTCTACTCGGACTCGGAGGAGGAGAGGGAGTACCAGGTACGGTGTACAGGAGAGTTATGAAGGTTTAGATTATCTCAAAAACTAATTGCAATATTTGAAATTTTACGAACTTTACAAAGTATCGGGGAGCCTCAATAAGATTGAGATTTTCTCAAAAACTAATTGACGTATTGCAAAAAGTCTGTCACTGTTAGATAGATAAAAGTTAAATCTATGTATCAATAAATTCGGGTCAATAGTTTTTGAGAAAATCTCAACCTTATTGAGGCTCCCTGATACTTTTTTTTTAAGTTCGTAAAATTTGAAAGCTTACATTAAATATAAACCCAGACTCGATTTCGAGGATATTTTGAGCAGGGAAAGTATTTCAGGAACAATTAAGGAAATTTGATAGTTCGCGCATTTAAAAAAAATCATTTATAGATTACTGTGTCTGTATTTAACAGAATTAACTTAGATTTATAAATAAAACATCCGACGCTGATGTCAAGAAAACACAGTTTAAAAATATGTATTGCAATATTTCAATGTATTTCTGTAGGAGAGAAGAAGAAGGAACACGGAGTACATGGAACAGATCGAAAGGGAGTTCCTGGAGGAACAGCGAAGCAAACTGGAGCTGGACTCGCGGCCGCAGCCTGAGAAACCGCCGGACGAGAGGTACCAATAACACTAGCGATAATAAAAATAACATTTCATATTAAAGCCTAAAGCATAAAAGTCGAAGGTGTGTACGTGGAGTGGCTAAGCCGATTATGTGCGGGGATGCCTCAACCCAGCAGTGGGACATCATCATCAGCCCGTATCAGTCCACTGCTGGCCTCTCCCAAAACATTCACTCAACCCGAATCGATCTTAAAATCCAGTCCCTGTCATCCACTTTGCGAAGGTCATCAGGCTCCATCTGTTCGGGGACGTCCCACGCTAAGCTTACGTGTTAATACGTCAATAAGTATGATTCTGGCGTGGCCGCTGAATCTAATCTTACATATATACTCGACTCTCACTCACATGCTACATCGCGTGAGCGGGACGCTTCGCGTAGCGACATTATAATATTAGCTACCACATTCTAGAATTTGTCATAATTCCACGAAAATTTTGACGATTACGGCGGCGCGGCGCCGCAACGCCGTTTTTTGTTTCGGCCATAAAACTCACTTCCATTAAATAGTATTTTTGACACTTGAAACGCCTTGAGTTAGAAAGGGGTCGAAGGCTTAAACTATGGAGTAACTTTAATCAAGTTTATAGGCCAACCGCGAAAGTCGCAGACTGTAACTAGCTCTCAAAAACCTTTCTTCCACCAGTCCGCCTGCCCCAAAACCGGAGGAACCCCGTAGCAGTCCCATTCGCAACCACCTCAAGTCCCCGGAGAAGAGTAAAGCCGACACTGAGGTTGAAGAGGGTGAGATCACGTCCGAGGAGGAGCCGCTGGACGCGCGCCGCAAGAAGGAGCGCCGGCAGAAGGAGGCGCGCCAGCGGGCCGTGTCGCTCAGCGAAAGCACCACAGATGCGGTCAGCGTTAACGGGGTTAAAGAGGTCAGTAGACAATCAAAAAAGGCAAATCTCTTTTATTCAAGTAAGCACGTTGTGTACATTTTTGCGTGACAAACTTTTATCCGATAGATGGAGTTGCGCAACATACCGTTAGTATGTATAATACGATGAAGAATTTCGGTAGATGGGGTGTGGGCATGTGGTGGCTCAGTTGGTAAGAGCGTGTCACGGAATGACAAGGTCGCAGGTTCAAGTCCTGTCCACGGCTAGAAATTGTACATTATTTAAATTTATACGGACTCTGTTTAAATTAAATGGGTTTAAAAAAACGTTTACCTAAATTAGAAAGGGTCCGAAGGTTTAATTCATGAAATAACTTTAAATCTCGTTTGTGACTAACCACATTTTAATACTAAACTACCCACATTAACAACCTAAATGAAATGTAATCTTATTTCCGCATTTCCGAATTTTAAGAATCACAAAATATTATATTTGTATGAACTTTTTCAAATAATACAAGTTAATTTTTTTTCGCGATCCTATTTAAAAATTGTCAACGTTAAAATTAGAAATCACATGACATTGGGTAGTTAATTTAGGTGGGTAGTCATTAAAAGTTATGTTTGAAAGAGTTTCTATATGAAACTGAAAAATCCTCTTCAATAGCCTTCTTTTCAATACCAGCAGAGCAGCGCGTTGTCGGAGACGTCGTCGCCGCAGTCGCAGGCGTCGCAAGCGTCGCAGGCGTCCCAGGTGGCGCTCGACCACTCGTACTGCCGCCCGCCCACCGACCTGGAGGAGAGGCGGCCTTCCAACCATCTGCAGCACGATCACGGTGAGACGCATGCTAAGCCACAAGCTATTGCGCTACGAGATTTGAATCGAACACAGTCGTAACCAGTATAAACTAGCATGACGATGTTACCTGGAGCCGGGCCAGCTTATACTGGATAGTAATCGTCCGATCCAAATATTTTAACGGAATGGACTGCTGGAAACAAACAGATAATATATACATACATAATCATATAATATAAGACTGTAAACAAGTTAAGTCTGTACACTGGATGGATATGTTATGAAAATAATAATTGTAATGAGTTCTAGGTTCGATACTGATGCCAAAACTCCTAAATAATGATAAACGACATCACTTACTTAACTTATATTTGTTGAAGCCGGCAATAAGGCCGACAGTTTATCTATAATAGTTTGTAGCAATGGCTCACTATAGTTTTAAATCTAAAACTCGAACTAAATCGATATCCATTTGGGATCTACGATACCACAGACACACGCGTAAACTTTCACCCCTCTTAACTTGATTTGTTTTATCTGTACCACAATGCAGGTTACACGTGGATGGCGGAGCCGGAAAGCTTGTCGCCCCCCAAGGAGGAGCCCAAACCGGTGGAGAAGCCGAAGGAAAAGACGAAGCGACCCTACAAACGCAAATACGAGACCAAGAAACTCGCCGAAATACAAAACAAGTCAGTAGACATTACTCATAGATAGATTGAGGCCGATAGTCATATACATTTTTGAGCATGAACTCTGGGGTGAGCATCTACGATTTTTATTAGCGCTGTCCTGTTTATAAGTCCTGTCAAAGTCTGCGCCAACGACTTTTTTCGGCCAAAATCTGACTTTGCCAGGACTTAAGCGCTAATAATATCGTTGATGGTAACCCGTGAGCTCGCACTTACGACTGTCAAAGAGGTTCGAACCTTTCTGGCATAGCCCACTAGCGCCATCTGGCGAATGTTGGAAAATCGTGGTAAAATAGACTTGGTCATACTATTTTTTGACCATCTTTGAACCCCCATATCTCGGAAACGTGACACAGGATATGGGTCCTTGGGACATTTTATGTTTACATAAGTAGCCTCTATCGATATAAGAAGGGACTCTCGGCCTAGATAATTACTTACTTGCAATAAAGGGATAGGATTCTTATTCACAAACCACTCTCTACAGACTATTCGAAGGCCACGAGGACTATGACCGCCTGCTGCATCCGAACATCACGTTCAAACCGCGCGAGATCATGGCGGAAATGCAAGTCATGTACGAGTTCCTCACACGGGGCATCGACCGCGAGGACATGGGTTTCCTGCGGCGAGCATACGAGTCCCTACTGGCCGAGGACCCGCAGGGATACTGGCTCAATGACACGCATTGGGTCGAACACCCGCCCACTGATGTCTGCTACAGCGCGCCGCGGAAGAAGTCCAAGAGATACAATAATATGTACGAGGATCTGCAGGTGGGTTTTTACTGCGGCCCGACCGCGACTTCTATCGTTATCGTTTTCATTTTGACACTTAGTTTTGTATAGCTTTCATGTGTCAAATTGAAAGCGATTACGAGAACGATGAAAGTCGCGGTCCCCGCCCAAGTTTATTTAGGCTTTCAGAAATATACGAATTTATGTGTTCTTAACGGTATATCAATGGTCGTACTCTCCGTGCCTCGGTCTCGGTTGTTGTCCTTAGACAGCAGTCGTGAGACTATGTCAGATAACAACTCTAACATTAAGATTGGTCACGTGACCGACAGTGACATTTTCATCCAAGCACCTCCGTGCCTTGGGAAGCACGTTCGTCGCGGTTCGTTCGTTAGGCTCCGAACCCAGTTTTTCCCTCCACATATCCCTCAAAAAATATTAACCCCTTATTACTATAAAAATTCCCCCAAATTTGAGGGGGGGGGGGGGGGCTCCCCCCATCTGGCATCAGTGTCGTTAGGCTATGTCAGACTACACCTGGATTTTTTGTGGTCGCCCGTATGCAGGCCTGAAAAAATCTGACAACAGGTTTGGCGACTAAACCACACGAGAAACAATAAAATAAAATTGTCTAATGTTGATGTCAGAGCCACTCGAGCGGCTCCGCGCGCACCGAGGGCTACTACAAGATGGACGTGCGGCTGAAGGCCAAGTACAAGTACCATCACGGACGCAGCGCGGCCGTCGCGCTCGACCCGCACGCCGACGACAAGGCCGCCAAGGCCAGCAAGATGTCGCGCGAGGCGCGCTCCAACCAGAGGCGGTTGCTCACTGCTTTTGGTACGTATAACATCCTCTGCCCTCACGCCTTGTAGATTGTATTCGGGAGATTGACAAGATTGGCGAAACTTACTTGACGTTTTTAGAGAAACTACTAGGGTGGTCTGAATCTACGCAGAATAGGGAAGAGTGGATGAGTGGGTTGCGAGCCTTTGCGCAGTAGTGGGACTTTACAGGTTACTATACAAAATAATGTCAACTGACGTGATCATGCTGAATATACATCTGAATTAAAATTTTCTATATTCGAATTAACAACAGTCGTGCATTCTTCATCAATTTTTGGCACAACTAATTTAGTATGAAGTTTGTATGGAATTAGTAAGACGGTGATGGCACGTGATACTATCAGATTATAGAATGCCTGAATGATTTTTTTATTTAATTTAATAGCCTGTAATGTCCAAATGCTGGGCCATGGCCTCCCGCCAACCCTTCCACTCATCTCTGAGCAGACTCAGACCACCTTTTCATAAAAACGTCAAGTTCTTCTTACCGTCGTTGCTTGGGGTCCATTTGGTGGCGATTGTTGCCCACAATTCGCTCGGCATCCGACAAACGTGGGCCATGCCCAGCCCCACTTCAGCTTGGCTGCCTTTTGTGCTACATCAGCAATTTGTGTTCGGGAGCGCAGCGTGGAGTTTCGAACTCGATCAAGTAGCTTAACTCCCAGTATGCTGCGCTCCATAGCGCGTTGGCAAACCTTGAGTTTGGACCTTTGTGCGTCTGTCAACGACCAAGTCTGGGTACCGTAGGTGAGGATGGGCAGGATGCACATATGTCCATGAGTTTTTGTGCTAGTGGAAGATCGACCATAAAATCTTTCATGGACCTGAAGCTCTTCCAAACATCTTCCGTTCCACGAAAATGAATGATTTTATTTTTCACGAAGGTCAACTGAGAATTGAAATGCATAATAAAATAATCTTGACAATTATTTATTTTTGTAACAGGTACAGACACGGATTCAGATCTGCTAAAGTTCAACCAGCTGAAGTTCAGGAAGAAGCAGCTGAAATTCGCCAAGTCCGGCATCCACGACTGGGGTCTGTTCGCGCAGGCAAGTGTTCACATTACAATATCAATATTTTCTATCGTATTTATATTGCTGTGTGTGGATTGCACTCTGGAAACTTCATACAAATATAAATGACATATGTACCTACATATTCTGTTCGTCTTTATTTCCTTCTTTGTCGTATATTATTGTCAGCCCGACAGTCCGCTGATGAACGTAGGCCTAAATTTAAAAAGAGTTAACTCGCTGCGGACCAGATATTTTGTGGGCGAGTTACCGCCTAAGCTGTACCAAAGCGCGCGTCTCAACACGATTCTCGGCTTTTTGCATTCAGTTCCTGTCAGCTACGCAAGGCATCCCTCCATCTGGTCGGGAGACGTCCCAGACTACGATTACCCGTTCGTCGCATCCATTACATATTCATTTATTATGGCATTCCTTGTTATATTTACCCTTTTACGCAGTCACCTATTAACACCGGATGGGTTTTTGATCACTAGCGATCTTGAAAAGCTCTATTCGATCTTCGTTAAAAATTGCGTTTTTTTTACATGCAAACTGATTATCTCTTACAATATCAGGAGCCGATAGCGGCGGACGAGATGGTGATCGAGTACGTGGGCCAGATGATCCGTCCGATCGTGGCGGACGTGCGCGAGGCGCACTACGAGGCGACCGGCATCGGCAGCTCGTACCTGTTCCGCATCGATCTCGACACTATCATCGACGCGACCAAGTGCGGCAACCTGGCGCGATTCATCAACCACAGCTGCAACGTGAGTACTGACCCTTCCACATCGCATTTCTAACCTAGATTATTTTTTTATGTGGTTTTCCTACATTCTCTAGTAATAGGCCAGTTGTTTGTTCGTACATATGTTTTCTTTGCTCCATTTTAACGACAGTGACAGTTGCGTTTAGGTTTAGGTCCACGGATTCGACTTACTGGCCGCTACAGAATTAGCTATATTGTATCGTGGTGGGTTTCTTACTTCGGTGTTCCGTGTTAGTAGTTCAATGATTCGTGATTGAACTAAACCCGGGCGCACATTAGAATTATAAATCCGCTGTTTGGTCTTATTATGCCGTGGCGTAGTATGAAAATGTTGGCATGAGATTTAAATTTGGCGTCCACGACAAAATCACACCTAATACCTATACTAAGCCAAAACTTACCGTCCCACAGCCCAACTGCTACGCAAAGATAATAACAATCGAGTCGCAGAAGAAGATCGTCATATACTCGAAGCAGCCGATCGGCGTGGACGAAGAGATCACATACGACTACAAGTTCCCGCTCGAAGACGAGAAGATCCCGTGTCTGTGCGGCGCGCCGCAGTGCCGCGGTTTCCTCAACTAAACGGACTTTTAGGCTCGGTCTGTTCTATGATCTGGTTGCATTTTTTTTCAATAATACTCGATGGTTTTATTACGGCCTACTTAATTTGTTTGGTAGCTAGTTGCCTGGTGTGGGACTTGTCTTTTAACTTATTTGCTTTGTTTAAAGAGCTGTAACGTTTTCTTGCGTGAGTACTGAGCACAAAGTGAATCCTATCAGTATCGTAAAAAGTCCTAATAGAATATCTGGCTAGTCCACAGGGGATTTAAATGACGTGAGTTGTGTGACGTTTTCTTTACGATATATGTCTTCTAAAGTGTTTGCTTGATATATAAAAACTATATCATCTCCTCAAAGAACAGTGATGATATGAATCTGTCCCGTGTGACTGTTTTGGGCGCGCAGGTGGTCTCTACTAGAATCGTAAAAGATCCCACATACGAGTAGATAATATTTTCCATAACTAGATGATTATTTGCAACGCTGAGTGCTGGAGTAATGAAATCGATATCCCGATACTTACTGGCAATGGCTCCAGTAAGTATTCAGGAATCTTTTCTATTCTGCTTGGAGTTTTAACAACCTATTTGGCTCTAAAACAATAGCCCAGCCCAAACTTAGTTTCAATTAAGATTCTCTTTCTCAAAACATAATTGGTTTGGAAAAGAGAAAGAGAAGTTAATTCACAATAAATTGTTCGTTATCAATATCTATCAAGTCTCCTCGCTTTCTTTGTTTGTGACGTGAAGAGATCTTGTGGTATGATAGCCAGTTGGCGTACGACGAATAATAGGTGCATAAATATGTATATAACTGTAAAGGGCTCACAGCTCTCGTGTAGTCCCGAGCCCAAATCAACGGCAATGACGTAACATAGCTACTAGTATAAGCGCTTCTCGAAGCGGTTTCGAAAACTGCCTCAAACGAATATGAATTTTTGTTAGTCCTTTTTATTGTAAACAGTAATATAATTATTGTGTGATCGTGATGTGTGCCCAAACCACGGAGTACTGAATTATAAGATCCCGAAAATTATTTCCTTTGATTAAACTGTCACACAATTTCGGGGTGAGAGGAAATGAAATATCTCCCTTCACTTTCAATCTCATGCTGCCGCAAGTTGTTTGGCGGAACGAGTAGCCACGCGGCGTATTTCAGTGACGTCACGCACGACTCTGATAATAGAACCGTTTTCCACCCCAAAGGGAAGAAAACGATTATTTCAGGTCTTGCCGAGGCTTGACCTTTCGGAGATAACCTACCTTACCTAAGAGTACTCACATGCTTGCTTCTTACTACATTTCACCTCTGTGTGAGCTACGGCCGCACGAAGACGCGGCAACGTCTTTGCGCGCGCAGGGTGTGTGACGGCGGTGGCACATGCGCAGGCAACGCCTGCGCTTTCGTCAGTATCTTACTCCGAAAGCCGGCAAGAGCTTGCTCAGGTCAAGCCTCGGCAAGACCTGAAATAATCGTTTTCTTCCCTTTGGGGTGGAAAACGGTTCTATTTCAGTTCTGTGCCTTCGGCTTGACCTTTCGGAGACGTGTTTATTATCTGCCGGCGCCGTCCAGCGTACTGTGACAAAAGCAACCTGCATGACCTGGCAGGTGTAGGTATTATTCACCATTAAAACATGATGATTCGTTATGAAAAGTAAGAATCATCTAATCTAATACTATCTGGCCTTAGAAACGTAAGGACAACACGGGTTATAATAATTAAACGATCAAAGCGCTCTTGATTATAACAACATCTTGACACCTAGAACGAGGTAATCAATGAGATCAGACGATAACAACTCAGTCTTGTAAGTCAGAAAACATAACAGCAATAAATAAAAAACGTAGAGCACAGGTAATCAAATTACCCCAAAGGAGACATTTAGAATATCCGCATTCTCATCTCACGGTTGGTCCCTGACCAATGGTCGATAATGCTTGATATAATTAACCAAACCTCTCCAGTTCCCATCAAATATCATCTAGTGGTACATTACGTTGGTGAACATTAGAAACTACAGCAGATTTAATGGATCATGGCCTGTTGTTCATTAGAACAAGCTAAGCCTCTCAGCCAAAACTAGGCCAAAAGGTTACAGAAGAATCTGTTCTTTCGAAAGTAGATTGTTAATACCCAATTCAGTCAACTCAATTCGGTTAATTCAATCTTCACCAATTTAACAAGTCTGGTACCTCCCAAATGTGATATTTTGGAGATAATACAGATGAATAATAATTTATATTTATCGCCAAAAGAATAGCTGTTACAAGTGGATGATTAGCTAACAACTTCCCACAAGTAGGATCTGCCAAAACAAAAATGGTTACGAGGTTAGCTTTCTAACGCGCAATAAGACACCAGGCTATGGAGCAAGGCAACGTCATGCGGTCGAGGACTACTAGGTCTATTCCCAGTCTGTTTGCACCACGAGACCCACTGTTTCCACGCAGTATCATAGGTGCTGCGCTAAGTGGAATTACGCCATTCCCAATGTATCAGATCTATTTTAGGATCTAAACTTACTACCAGCTACCTCCACTCCGTATCCTCCGGACCACTAAACAAAGCTCTTTCACCTTCGGTGGTGGACAATTGGCTTCGGTGGGTGACAATCTGACAAGCCGATGAGGTTCTCGCTCAGATTGGGCCTTGGATGAAGTACGGAAACGGACAGCATCCAGGGCCCTGTGTTCGAGGTAACTCCTTCAAAACACTGCTTCCCTGCGAGGTAACACTACAAAAAGTTCCGTATGACTTATTGAGATGTTAAATCACCCTTGCTATTGTTGGTGGAGGAGAGAAAAACCAAGCTAGTTGGAAATGTCAAGACTGACTGAATGCATTGATTAACAGAGCCTGAGGATCCCTGGCTTCTGTTGATATAATATACTCGGACACTACTTTCAAACGACCCCTGGCGAAGAGTTTCATTTGTGGCACGCAACACTTCAAGAATATTTGGTGCTTAACCATGACTCCTCTCCCAAGTTCCAGTGTGGTGACGCGATCTTTCCGCCTCTAAAGGCCGTCGGTTATAGAATTGTAACGACTTGGTAGATAAGACGCTTGGACAAAAATACACGAAGAATTTGCGCAAGTAGCAACATCTTTCTCAACGCTTCTAACAGCGCAACAGAATCTTGCGCCTCTGCGAAATCATAAGTACGACAATAACGTCCTGTTGTCGGATTGAACCCATGTTTGACTGGCTTATAACGACGTCCTGGAACTCTTACAGGGCTATAAGACAGTGAAGAGCTCCTTCCTGTTTATGCGCCATTCTAGTTACTCGTTTGTCCATACCCACGATTTATAAAGACAGTGAAGAGCTCCTCCCTCCTACTTGCACGTTTGTCCATCCCCCGATATACACCTCAGCTGAATTCCCCAGCCCTCGTCGGAAACACCTGTAGATATCTCTGCTCTGGCATAAGTCTTGTCCGGCGTTCTCATGTTCTGAGATCATCACATAAAATAACCATCGACTGACTGCAACGGAACTACAGTCCAAAAGGACAGCAAAAGCTGAACTGATCCTGTAAAAGTCGGCCTGCAATCTGTATGAAATTGAAAACGCTGTGATTTGAACCATGAACATCCAGTGTAACCGATTAGACGTCTGAAGCAGAGCGCTCGACCACTGAGCCAAATTGCAGCTTTTCTTGTGTATAATCGACCCAAACGAGCTACGAGATTTGTGAAACCCAGTCTGCTCACGAGCGTAGTTCCGGATCCCCAAGGCCATTGACTCGTTCTCATATGATCCCCTCTAACTCTAGCAACTGGTGGTTAGGAAAAGGTAAATCGATTGTTGTTGATTGCTCTATCTGGTTTGTTATGGAGTCACAGACAGTATAGTATTCAGGAATTATATTCGGTTTGTAGCCTCCACGACAGATTTTTCAAGGTATACGCATCAACCGAGACTTTGGATAAAATTCACTGCAAAGTCCATCTTGGCCTCTAACAAATTCGGGACCTTTGCAAGCAGAAAGTCCAAGTAAACAAGAACCCGAAAGCCCTTTGCCGTTTTCTCGAGGATAGGCTAGTTAATAAAAACCATTCGCCAGCCAATTGCTGATTTGAACGATGGCTTAAATAAATGGGGCATTAAACAGACCGAAAGGAAATACGTCATTGGTAAAGTTGGTCCGCGCTATCAAATGCGCGAATCTATTATGCAATAGTAAGCTCGACTCCTGTGCGCCTCTATGTAGAAGGTTTGGAACCTGGCGTTGGTCGCTCAAGTGAAGCTTTGGAGGGCAGAGAAAACACTTCACCGAAGATCAAATATCTGCCTTGGTTTTCTATTCGACTTGAGGATTATGACCATTCATGACACATTAGCAAATTATTGAGTTTCTTGGTCAACCAGGTGAGACTTTTGTTGCTAACGTTTAAGGTTGTTTTAAGGTTGCCATTGTAGCAAAAACATATCCAACTGTCCCCCACGAAAATTGTCACATCTACATATCCTTTGTAACTTCTTGTCCTTTCCCGACCGGCTATGTTGTTTGCTGGAAGGCTTTGTACCCCCAGGCGTGAGGAGACCTGATGGCCGCCCTGATGTAGTCTGATTCGAAGTTGAAGGTCAAGTAAGCCAGGGTGGCTGTCTACTCTGACTGATTGAAGAGGAATTACTGGTCTTCGAAAGGAACCTCGTGTACTTAATCTTTCGGAGCTTCAATTGGTTTCGAAAACGCTGTTATCCTTTACAAAAGCTCCTAATTGATTTTCATCGAAAAAACGAGTTGGCGACTGTGGGATATCATTGCAGGTTATTCCACCTGCTTAAAGTATCATTTTCATCTCCTAAAAGTCTCATCTCTATTGTCACTGCCCGATGAGAATACTCGCATTGCAACAATTGATCGTCAATTGTTTCTTCTTCTTTGCAAGAAGAAGAAGAAGAAAAGTTTTCTCTGTTCCAGAAGAAGTACAGTCATAGGTAATGGTACATAGAAATCCACCGTGTTCGACAAGACAAGGAAACGGCTGAGTAGAGAGGCCTCCAAGAACCGTGTTGAGTTTTACCGGGCTAAACACCGGCACTGCATGAAGTTGTTTTCCTTCTTCTCTATAGCGGACTGTGCCATTACAGCCCTCAGTGCAGTTACAGACCTCAGTGCCTAATCGTTGGACTGAATCTTTCCTTATAGGTGGAGTCAGCCGAAGAACAAAAGGATCTGCCTTCTTTTACCTTCCGTCGAAACTCTATATTCATGACCACCGCCGGTGAATCACTAACCATACAAATAACCATGTCTCGCTGGAGCTCTCCACGAACAGTCCGAAGAGCATGAGTCCGTAGCATGAACCATCGCATGATGATAATATCATAAGTGGATTTTTTTTTTTTTTTTTTTTAACCCTGGACTGGGACACAATATTGACAGACGCGAACTTCTCCTATGGCAGCTTGGCAAAGTAGCGAGCAGAAAAGGGGGGGCCTGGGCCCTGGGCGCCCCAAATATCTTTATTTCGAAACATTCATGAATGGCCGAGCATCGCCAGCTCTGAACATCCGTTTCCACCCGATCTCAAGACAGGGACAAACACGCAGCTGACAGCCAGCTTGCGGTGGCGGAGAGGCACTACAAGAGGAACAACACTCTCGATGTGGCGGTGGCTGCTGGCGGGCTTCAATCTTCCCTTAGAGAAGGGAAAACATATTCTCAACCCTCAACCCCAGTGGCTGAGTTATTTGGTCATGGATGGATGGATGAACGGGTGGCGATGGGTTTCTTTCAGGCTTGTAAAATAGTAGTCTTTGACCGATTGATGCTCTCGAATTGGTTCTCAGCTATCGTTGTAACGATTCCGCCCCTGAGAGATGACCTGATAAGATCTTATCAGTCTCAAGCAAAAGCCTCATCTGCCGGTAATCCTTCAGAATGGTGAACTGCTTCTGGGTTAAATATACGGGTTAGACCCAACGGTCGGAATCGCAAAGTCCAGTTCGTTAAGTGCACTTGGGTCAATCGTTCCCTAAGGCCTTTTCCTTGGAATTTTTGGACATTTCACATCTCGTCCAGCCACCGGGAAGACGATCCTACGCCAGGACGTTATATCTTCCAAGATCCCTTCGTCTTGATTCAACTCAAAAGCCATGCCATATTTTATGCAGTATGTTACGTGCAGATCAAAATCCAAGCCGAACCGACTGATAAGCCGACTAAAGTTGGTGCTGCGCCTTTCTTCCATCGAGCCACGGCGGTCACCAAACAAGCCGCGCAGCTCGTTAATCGAGCTGCGGCGGTCATCAATCGAGCTGCGCTGGTCATAAAATGAGCCGCGTCGCTCGTCAATCGCACCGCGCCGGTCATCAAACGAGCCGCGCCGCTCGACAAACGGCCCGCGCCGCTCGAGAAACGAGCCGCGCCGCTCGAGATACGAGCCGCGCCGCTCAAAAATCGAGCCGCGCCGCTCAAAAATCGAGCCGCGCCGCTCGACAAACGAGCCGCGCCGCTCAAAAATCGAGCCGCGCCGCCTAAATCGAGCCGCGCCGCTCAAAATCGAGCCGCGCCTCTCACAAATCGAGCCGCGCCGCTCGAAAATCGTGGCGCGCCGCTCAAAAATCGAGCCGCGCCGCTCGACAAACGAGCCGCGCCGCTCAAAAATCGAGCCGCGCCGCTCAAAAATCGAGCCGCGCCGCTCAAAAATCGAGCCGCGCCGCTCAAATCGAGCCGCGCCGCTCAAAAATCGAGCCGCGCCGCTCAAATCGAGCCGCGCCGCTCAAATCGAGCCGCGCCGCTCAAAATCGAGCCGCGCCTCTCAAAAATCGAGCCGCGCCGCTCGAAAATCGTGGCGCGCCTGCCAAAAATCGAGCGGCGCACTAAGTACGTATAGCAAGGAATATGACCCAAATGAATGTGGCTGAATGGCCGACATCTCAGATTTGGGCGCAAGTGTGAGTATATAGCACGTCACATATCGTTTGTGGATAGAATGTCCGACAAACATTAGCGGCACTGGTTGCGATAACAACCGAGATGCCCCTTGCTGTACAAATAAGAAATCCATTTCACACCCAACACTTCCGTATCTTAAACACACACAAAAAATAAGGTAAAAAATATTAAATTACTTACCAATACCACACAATTGTAATTGGCAAGTCACTTTTTGAAAAACGTTACATCAACGTTGACACAAGCACGTGTGCACGCTTGGGCAAAAGTAAGCGTACTGACGAAAGCGCAGGCGTTGCCTGCGCATGTGCCACCGCCGTCACACACCCTGCGCGCGCAAAGACGTTGCCGCGTCTTCGTGCGGCCGTAGCTCACACAGAGGTGAAATGTAGTAAGAAGCAAGCATGTGAGTACTCTTAGGTAAGGTAGGTTATCTCCGAAAGGTCAAGCCGAAGGCACAGAACTGAAATAACAGTTCTCTTCTCTTTCATTACTCCGTGGTGCAACAGTGACATTATTTACCGTGTCAACATTATTATTGTATATTCTAATTATGATACTGAACTGAGACTATGATAATAATGTCTGAAATGTTGTGTTGTATGTACATTATTTTGTGAATAAAGATCTCTGCTATTACGTCAGATATATTGTAGTACACTTTTAAGTACAGCGTGTCCTGTTTATGAAGTTTCCGAAATCTGGTTGTAATGTAACTGGATATGGGGTGTTATTTCTTTCTTTTTGATTTCGTTTTTCAATAAAATGGAAAACAAATTGTAATGACAAGGACTGCACTTTGTATTATGTAAAATGTATCTATAAGATTGTAAATAAATATTCCAACCATTTTATAATGTGGTTTCATTGTTATATCTGTGTAGCAGTCAATAAAATGCCTAGGTTCTTATGAAAAAATATATTATTTAACACAAACAAACATTACTTAAATTATTTTCATACGTTGAGTACACAATTAAAACTAAGATCTAAACGCTAAAATTACTTATCAAATCACAGTAAAATTGTCGTAAATAATACGTATTTATTTCTATGTCAGTACGAGTTTTATTAAAATGGCAAGCTACTTAATGTCGGGAATTTAAGGCACATTCCAATAATATCTTCGTGTTGCAGAAGAAGGATCACCTGTCAGATAGATATCAATGTTTCAGAGAGTTGCAGTGATATTTGGAAACGGAGCTTTGAATAGCCCAAAATGTCAGATAGGATTATAACCCTATTTATGGCTCATTCATTATTTATAATTAACTTGAAAATTACAAAAATACTTTTAGTTAAGTACCTACTTCCAATATTTCAGTTTATAAAAGTACAAACTAATTAAGTACAAATAGTAAAATAAAACTGCAATACACTGCGCAAAGTTAACTTTACAAAGTTATACAGTAAAACAAAATCCTACCTCAATATCGACTTTATATTATTATTGTGATGACGTCATTTTCAGGTACACGATTTTATGTCTGCCTACAGCCTGCCTACCGTAATAATGTCAGTCTGTCGGTTACACAAACGTAAATTCACTGGAACCTAACTTGCCTAGCAAACATCTCGGCACACAAATCCGAAGTTCCTTTAGTAGACTCTGTTCCATTAGGATCCGAATCAACGTCAGAATCTGAATCGAATTCCGAATCCACAGCGGGCGATTTCCTGCCTGTCAACACACGCTTCAAACCAACCTCCGTGGTCAAAATCTCCTTTATAACATCCTCTGGTGCTTGCTCCCTGCGGTTCTTCATGCGCAGTTGTTTAGCCCTATTTCGTATATCTGCGAGGAAGCCAGTAGTCACCACCACGCTTTCTCGGGAATCGTCTTGAGGCGATAAATCCGGCGTTGACTGCGCCAGATCGGTTGTGGATTGAGCTAGATCGGTCATAGACTGCCCTAAATCGGACGACGATCCTTTCGTGTCCGATATCGTTTCTAAGGACTCCACTGACGCGCCGACGCTTCTAAACGCCGCCATACCTTCTACTATTGACACACTGTAACCATTGTCTTCCTTCGATCGGATTATGACTCCATTGGGTGCGGTACCTAACAAGGCAGGCTCGTTGACTTTTAGATTGTATATCTCTGGCGTGTAACACTCGGAAGCTGATGACGCTAAGGAAGTCGTTTCACAAGTGCAAGGTGGAGATTTGTATGCTTCTTCGTTGATGTAAATAATCGTGACTCTGTCTTCCCCAACGAGATATAGGAACGGATTGACGAATTCATATCCATGTACAGCTAGGCTCCACTTAGGTTCTTCGGTCCTCGTTCGTTTGCCGTTTGCGTCGACAAAGATTCCACACTCGGCGTAGCAGAGCAATATTTCCATCGGCTTCTCGCGTATGAGTAGGATCGCTTTGGGTGGCGAGTGTTTCTTTGCTGCTGCGGCGATGGTCAGTTCATCCATTCCGAACGCTTCCAACGCTCCTGAGGGTAGGTTTATTTTAAGAGGCTTTTCGCCAGCTATGTACAGAGTTTTCGCGGTGAGAAGTAGAGAGCTTGGCGATCGATCGACGGTGAGAGAGCGTGATATTTTGAACTCTGTGGTAGCCGCGTCGAAGCGAAGAAGAAACACTCGTCTTCCACAAGCGACCGCCGCGCAGGGGCCTTCGGTGGCTTCGCCGGATATTGCCTGTAGACAAACAAATCATTCAATACTAAACGGCATGCTCTGTCGGCTGATTATTCGTTATTGTGTGTGTGATACTATAATAGCTAATAAAATCTCCTAGTACAAGTTAGCACTTGTCAATCCCGAGTACGTACCAAAGATAATGTAATATACTATAGTACGTACGCTAAATATAGCCGTCCCTAAGTGAAGCATCCCGCCCACTCTTATGTAAAGTAGCATGAGAGTAACCGTGACAGTTGCAAACGCAGGTTAAAACTTGGCGGCCACAACATAATCATTATTATCATTGGTGTATTTTAAACACAATTTTCTTTGGAAAAAAATAAGACATTCGGGACTCCCAACTAACCTTAACCAGATGCGGCGGCGTGAGTTCCGGCAGTCGTACTTTAGTGACATTGACGTTGGGCTTGAGGTTGCTTGCTCTGCGCAGCGCCGACCCCGCAGCGAGCAGTCCGCCGTGCAGCAGCATGCCCGTGGCGATGAGGAGCGCGCGCCCGCCCGCCGCGGCGAGGCAGGACACGGCGTTGGAGCCGGCGTGACGCGGCGGAGACACGTCGGAGTCTAACTCGAGGTGGACTGGCCCGCGGAGGGAATGCAGGCCGTCCGTACAGCCTGCACGTATAGGGTATTGGATTTTGTTTATTGATTCACACAATGCACATGAATTTATGATTCTTCGAAGCAAATTAAGCTCTTTATTATTATATCATTAACATGGAGATTACTTTGAAATTTGTTTTAAGTGTCTCAAATAACACCAGACATTAGTATCGTAAAATAGTTGTTGAATTGATCTTTCTTACACTATGGGTACATAAAAAAGCAGGTTTCCGGTACAGATTTATCTCAGGTAGAATAGCCAAGAAAAAATGACAAGTTTTGCTTTTTTATGTGCGACTGCATAGGATTAACATGGGAATAACATTCATTCTTCAAGCATCCTATGAAGGAAGTAGTAAGTACCAAAATAACCATTATTTATTAACGATTGATTTTTAAATATGTGGTGAAAGTTTTACGCCCCTCCTTAGCCTTACTAAGTGGTGGAAATTGAAACTCCTATAAAATACCGACAATGTATTTATCAAAATTATATTATATATGTATTTAGCAAAAATCGATCTGAACTTTTACCTATCGCGACGACGTGAGGCGCGACGTACAGTGCAGAGGCTGGCTGCGAGCCGTGTGTGCACAGCAGTGCGGGCTGGTAGCCGGCGGGCGCGGCGGGCGACAGCTTGGCGAGCCAGTGCGCGCGCTCCTCTAGGTTGGGGCACACAATTGCTGCTTCGGAGCCTTTGGCGCAGTTATCCAGTTTTACCTACAACATACAAGGCAAGTAAATATAAAAATATCTAGAACTGTTACCCATAAACTGTATCGACATACGAGCCGTTATACCGCTGTTTTAGAAAGACGGTTTTACTCGTGGCTTGATAGTGCTGGCTTATCGACTGGAGAGCAAAACAGTCTGTCAATTGGTCGAGCCGAGTAAATATTAAAACAACACTGAGGAGCTGCGATCCAGGCTCGTCGGTATATAAAACGTGTACTTAATGATTCACGGGCGAACTTTACCGACGAGACATAAAACCGCCGTAAAGCTCGCCCGTCGATTAGATGGTGACTTCAAAGTGTGAAAGAGACAAAACACGGAAGGAAGTGAGGTTAAACTTGGTATATGGCCATCAGCATTTGTTTATGAAACTTAACGTCTGTCTGGATCTCTATTCGCTCACAATACTTTTTGTATTCTCTGAGACACACCAAACTCTCTGAGACACAGCGAGCTTACTGCTGAGAGACACAAACTGTCCTTCTTGTAACTGTTCCTTCATGCAATCTTTATTACACGAATAGATACTGCAATTATTTTATGCACGTAGGTTAAATACAAAATTACATATTTAAAAAAAAACACCACTCACAGTAAAAGCCCTGCTGGCCTCGTTCTGCGGCAAGTTCTTAGCGTCCGTAGAGAGCAGGCGCGCGCGCACCTCCCTGCCGCCGCCGCCGAGCACCATCGCGCCGTCGGCCAGGTGGGACCGCCTGCGCTCGCGGCTACCGTCAGACCTGACACGGGCAGACGGGCACACTCTATATAAAATTAACCGTCTATGTTTGTTTTGTATTAAAATGCCGGGAGGATGAGTAGGAGAATTAAATTAGTTTCATGTAGGTACAGCTAACAGCAGATCAAGTGTAACACTTTGGACCATTATTATTATCTGCGTCGTAAGAGTTGAAATCGATTTCGTGATCAAGACGTATCCAATGAGGTTTCATATATGAAATTCCATCAAGCTGTTTGGTCTACAACTACATCGTATATATGAATGCCGCCCTCTTCCTTTCGGCAGTCAGGTAAAAACTAATACAATGATTGTAAGATCATACCACACAATCTGCAATTTGTCTTCTTCAGATCGATCCTTGTCTAAGCTTCTTTTCCTGAAGAAAAAAAGAAATTATATTTATTACTAAAAAATCATATTCTATTTATGTAAATAAACCCACTTAGTATTTTATAATCTTTTATATACAATTTACAATAGCCAACGATATAAATAAAAGTTCTTACCCATTGACAACAGGTCTAGTTTTCTTCGCAACAGGCGTAGGCGGGTAACTGGGAAGTAAAAAGAGGATGAAATTATGGGAAAAGTCGCCGGAAGACGTGGCTTCTTAAAATTGAAATTTAAAGAAAAAGCTTTCAATATTATATATGTACCTATCGCCGTTGAGACTGCTGGTAGCCAGTCTAGCGCGCAGTCTATCCACTTCCTCTCGCAACTCTCTGAAACAAACGATACACTTCGGTTGGTAGATTAAGGATTTCTTAGGTCAACATTAATTAAAAATTGATAAGGTTTGTCTTGCTTCATCAAACTTTCCCAAAGCAACCACTACATTTGTGATTCCAATGCGATAAATATAATTTAACACTGCTTTGCCGCTAATAATGTATCAAATATCATCTAGTACGAGTGTAGTGTAGTAATAAATTGGATTTGAATTTTATATAGATACTTGTAACGATTCCAGAGTGTGGCACGTAATTTTAATAGTCGTTAAGCGAGGCGTTCCGTCCACTCTTACACGATGTAGCATATAAGCGACAGTTGCGTTTAGGATTAGACTTAGTGGTTACAACAGAATAATGTTCTTTTGTGTGTCAGTTGGGCTCTCTTTCATAGTGTATGAGAATAATCTTTATTATGTAACTAAGCTACTACATTATGAGAGATGGCGGGCGGAGACAGTGCCGCATTATAATACAGGTCTCTCTCTCTCTCTCTACACACCTGACATACTCCCTTACAGTCTAACTTATAACTAATTAGTGCAGAATAATGATTAGTAAGTATGTACCTGTTAGTGCGCCGTAGCGGCGGCGAGGCGGCTGCGCGGCGTCCCGACCGCCCGAACAGTTTGTTGCTCAGCGAACACTTCTTGCGGCCGGCTTCCTCCACCTTAGCCTGGAGAAATGAAGTGTTGATAAATACGTCCTTTTTTATATAAAATTCGATTAAAATCGAGTGGGATTAGTGAAGTGTTACTTCAAATACTCAATATATTTATTGCGGTCCATAAGTTATAATACAGATGTTCATTTAATTAACATTAAAATGTTACAGTGTTCTTCATGGACCATGTTTAGGCACACTTCGTTGAACTGTTGTGAGCAGCTAGTTTTGAATAAAGATGCTATTGACAAGAGGGCGGTGTTTTGCGTCTTTGGTATTCGGGCCGAAGGGAGGGTGTTGGTTGAATGTCGGAACAACTTTTGTACGCTAATAATAATCCAGAAGTGTAAGTAAAAGGGGTGCTAAATTACATGTCCAATTTCATTAGTTAATGCGAATTTTCGTCAAAGATATTGGAGCAATGACATGTGGCATTAACAAATTTTGACCAAATGTTGGCTAAAGTTTGTGAATACATGACTGGCATCCCACTAATCCTGTACGTTACCTGCAGGAAGTCGATGAGCTTCGCCTGTTGACGCAGCGTGGCGTCCGCCTTGGTCTCGCGCGTGCGCCACCACACAGACGCGGCCTCGCCCGCCTCGCGCACAGCCGCTATCTCCTCCTGTTACGGAACCAGGATTACATAACAAGTCGGGACGAATCAGTGGCACTTGTACAGACGACACCATATCAAATGTAACGCAGTCAATCGCTCGTGCTTATTCAGACGCAATAGATATCACACGCGAAAGAGTGAAACAGTACAGCAATACATTTTAATTTACCGTTTTATAACGAAGTGACAAAACTCGGTGCATCAATATGTCAATACTGATGCACGATTTACACGCACTGGGTTGTCGGGTAGTCGGCGCCGGGTATTATGCGGCGAAGTGTAGGTAAAGGGAAGCTTGTAAATGGGGAAATAAAGTTGCAACTTCTTCCTGCGTACCTGTAGGTACAATTCAACTTCCCATATTAACTTGACATTGACGCTATAGTAAAGTAAATATGCTCGCCAAAAATTACATTAATTATAAGAAGATGACTGGTATAGGTGAAACTTACGATAGGCACGAATAAGAAAAGAAATTGGAGGGTCCACTGACCTGTGCCTCGGCGAGGCTGCCCTGTAGCTGCAAGGCCTGCGAGTGGTACTCGTGTGCCCGCGTCCGCAGCGCGGAGCACTCCTCCTGCAGCTCGCGCACCCGGCGCATAGCGCTGCCGAGAGCCGCCTCAGCAGATGACAGATCACCCTCAACACCAGCTGTGCGGGATTCTAGCTCGGCTACTCGCGATTCGCGGTTTTCAAGTCGCTCCTGTCGAATATAAATTGATTTTAAATTTATATAAAAAAATAGTTTAGATAACATTCTGTTATGAGAGATTTAATATTAGATTGTGTTCTGGATATTGCACAACATTATACATGATTTTTGGAACATTTTATGATTTTTAAGATTTCAATATCAAGGATGACAAGCCAAGTTTAACACGCTTTAGTTGTTGCGAGTTGCCGCAGCGCTGTCCTTCACGCCGTACTGTTTTGTTCCTAAAACTACTGCTCGTTTTGGGTCACTACTCTAATTCTAGCTAGCAACATTATCGCACCAATAACGGTATTGAACTCTAAAGAAGGCGTCTAGAATGTGGAATGATCTGCCTTTGCACAAAGTATGATGCAAAGAAACGTGAATATAATTAACCAGGTCGGCAGCGAACTAACGACGACTCGGATGTTGCAATGACTGCTCATCATCAGATGCCTCGTCTGCCCGTCTGGCTCCTTTGTAATAAGTGCTTAACGTACCCTCAGCAGTTGAAGCTGGCAGTGCGCATGCCTGGCCTGCTCGCGCGCGTCTTCGTGCTGCAGCGACGCGACGTCCGCCGCGGCGCCGCGCTCGGCCGCCTGCCTCTCCGCCTCGTTCAGACGCGACCGACACTGATCCAATTCAGAGCGCATGCGCTGCGTTTCAGTCTGCAATGAAATAAGGACATACCGACGGGCTTCAACAAAAGATTAGGGCTGTCAGCACACCTGTAAGCAGCAAGCTCAAGCTCCGTTTATATCTATAGACATTGATATGATAGACACGTGCCGTTGCAAAATAATATTCTTCTACGTAATATTCTTCTATGCAATGCGTATTAACGTATATATATCTACCGCAACACGGCCGCACAGACGCAGTGGGACACATCACATTGTATAGATAGGATATAAGTGAGTGATATCCGTTTATATATGAAATAATACGTTGTATAGAATAATGTCTACAGATATAAAGCTTAAGCTGAGTTGATACCCCTTTTCGCAACAGCGGCCAAACCATCAAACTAAATGTCTAAAGTATTTTTTACTTATATTTAAGGCTGTTGCGAAATAAAAAGTTTACTTTTATACCTACCTAGGACTTTCTACAAAACATCTAGCGCATGCTTTTATAAATATTTTCTAAGAGCCGAAAATATATTGGTATCACTGGGTTTTTTTTCGTGGAAAGTCAGTTAACGCGTCACGCGCCTTAAGAAATAGCCTAGAAATCAAGTTAACATACACTATAATTAATATTTTATAACTCACCTCTAGATCCTTATTTTTGATCTCATGCAAGTCTGCTAACTTTTCCAAGTCTGTCAGCTGCTCTTCCAGTAAACCGCAAGCTTCTTGCAGCGCTTTGTTGTTCTGTAAACATATAATTTTATATGTTTACAGAAGTAAGAGTATATAAATGATTTATTCATTGTTTTTGTTATTCTTCTATAGGAGTTGCGAGAGTAGTAGAAATAGATACTGATTATGATTATGCAATATGAAACCTGTAATAAGTCCCCAACAAAATGATAGGTACAGCTTAAATGGTCACGTAGTTTTGTAGGTGGGGCAAAGCTCCATTGAAATGTGGCAATGTCTTTTAATCAACTACTTCACCAATCGGATATTTGACAAGTATCGAAAATTAAATGTTTTATTATTATTACAAAATAGACACAAATTCGTGATCAACTGTGAAATCAAAATTGAAATTGGTCGAAAAATGAAATAATTACAGGCATTTAGAAAAGTTGTGTTAGAAAGAGACAGCAACAGTACACTATGTACCGCAGGCCGTGACGTCACCGGCTAGGTAGCGCCATACAAAGTTCATACTAAAGACCGTTGTGCTAAAAAGAGATGGAGCATCCCCCCTATACTTGACTTAACAGCTTAATACTTCTTGCTTAATAATCTTCGGTATTAATTGAGATATCGAAAAACTGATTTCACAATTCTCTCCAGCAGTAATAAAAAAATTGAGTCATATTTCCCTATTGTGAACATTATTCCACTATACATAGAGTGCAGACTGTGTAATAAAAATCGGTCTGGTGATTTTTGAGAAAATTTTATCCAGTGAATACTTTTCTCCGAGTGAAGTTGTACCTTATGAAAATGACTGTCGATAGCTGCCAAAGTAAGGTCGGCAGCTCTGCACCGGCCGTACAGCAAGTCTGTAGCTAAGGCCAGGCGCACACGACGCGCCCACGAGCCTTCGCGGACGCGTCTAACGAACGCGCCTGCGTTGTACAAGTGGCGCAAGTATGCGGGCTTTGGACGTATCGGCGGTTTGTCGATTATAGTCTTTCGGTTGGCGCGCGGCGGGGTATTGGAAGATAGACGACTGCTTTGCATTTTCATTCAATGATCTAATTATCAATATTGGCTCCAATAAGTAGAAAAACAGTAAAGCAAAGAAAATACAGGGGACCTACTTTTGGATTAGATTGGAACTGAATGTAATAACATTTATTTTTTATTGAAAATTTTTATTGCACTTTCTTTTAGACTTTAAAACGGAACATTCGAAAATATTTCACTTCGCCTCTTCCTTATCACCTATTGGGTATGCTATTTCCTTCACAAAAGAAAGTAAAAGAAAAGGATTTAGACCTGTAAAATTCAGTTTAAATTAGTATCGCTACCTAAGCTTAGACTTTAGAACAAAAATCACAATCGTAATAATTTTTGCACAAACAAATATTATAAATTTCTGGTTGTAATAAAGTTATAATTATAAGCTATGTACGCTGTGTAACACTGCCTGGAGTTAACTGCCCTGAGCAGCATTGCCGAGATAACACAATGGTGTTGATGTTTGTCATGTCTCGAACATCAAGGCATAATAAACAACACTCAAATTCCATTCACAATGCGTCTAATTACGTAATGTATTGATTGTATTTCTTCTAACATGGAGGTGATTTTACTCGATTGTCGGAAGGAGGGGTAATGCTTTTCGAGTGTATGTATGCAGGGATGATGCGGAACTCTAAAGGCTCACATCCGCGTATGCTAATTTCGAGTAGGTCAGTTGCGAGTACAAGTTTGAAAACGATCGTACAAATTAAGCAACGTTGGACGAGGTCAGGACATAATGGGTGATCGCTAATGCCCTTTCGTGCCTCGGAAAGCACGTTAAGCAGTTGGTCCCGGTTGTTGTCGCTTGACAGCAGTCGTTAGGCCACGTCAAAGGCGGCCTGAATAACTTTGACAAAAATAGGTTTGGTCACTAAACCACACGAGAAGAGAAAAAGAAGAATTTCGAGTATTTTTTAAGAGATGCCTACGGATTGCGTGCGGGGAGCACACACGCAATGACCAAAACCACAATGCTAACAGCTCTCGCAACGCCCCCGCCGTCACGTCCGTGCCCTGTCTTTTCTGTATGTTTTAAAACGCCGCCTCTGCGCCTCGATTTACATCTGTTCTTGGTGGCTTGTCGCTTAGATTTCTAAATATTTTATCTTGATTGACACGTAAATAAGTTCTTACTTCTTCACCACCTAAGTTGCATTGAGACAGTGGTAAAAGACGTATGTACCTGCACTAAGTCGTTGTTGTGAACGCGCATTTCGGTCAGTTCGTCGCGCAACTGCGCTCGCTCGCGACTGGATAGCTCCTCTTGCTCTTCGGCGTGCATACGACGCTTCTCGCTGTACTGTAGTTCACTTTTCAGCTTCCGAATGTCGTTACGGGATCTGGTTTAAAAATTACAGTGAATTGGACCTTTCGCGAATTGGGACAATTGACCAAATGCGACGAACAGTGTATCTATTATATCACTCTATAGTAGAGGAGAGTATAGTCCCCTACTATACTCTCCTCTACTATACTGTCCCCTAACTATCGTTGTCCTTTCGCTTGGGGTTGATAGAGAACGCTTGTAGCGATAAGGCCGTTGTACAAATTGGATTATTTAAAACTTTATCTGTTAATGATTTTTATGATACATTGTGTAATAAATAATTAAAATATAATCTACAGCTATATTTTAATATTTATAATTACAAAGTCGATTGTACTAGAATCGTAATTGATCCTACTAGAATCTCTAACTAACCAGAAGGAGTAAAAACATCCATATACAATACCTGTCAACTTCCGCCTGTGCAGTTTCATGGACCTTCCTCAACTTCTCCATTTGTTCCTTCAATCTCTCCAGCTCCCTACTCGCTCGCTCGTACTGCGGCTTCAATGTGGCTATCTCGCTCTGTTGCGTGGAAGCCTTCAGTTCTGCTGCCTTGCGCGCTTCTACGGCGGCTGTTAGGCGTTCCTCTGTGCGTTTGAGATCCCGTGAGGCAGACTTCGTTTCTACCGACAAGTCGTTGTATTCGCGCTCCTGTGTAGGGAAGGGGAGAGATATAGATTGGGTCATCAACAGATATGCGACAGTTAACATATTTATTTGAAGGTTTTTATAATATTTGCCATTAATTAATACTGTTACAAACGTTATTATTTTTTTTAAACTATCTGAATCTAAAAGATTGTGCGAACAACGGAAGCACATATGTCCAGCAAACACGTACACACATACCTACTCTATTCCTCTTGAAAAGTCACAGATTTAAATAAGTATAATTTTACAACTTAATAATGAGATATAGTTTACCTTGCGCCATCTCGCCAAGTTGGCAGTCCTGGCTTCTTGGCGCAATGCTGCTATTTCTTCTGCGCGAGTCTGTAACAAAGTGGTGCCGTGACCAGGATTTTAGCAAACAGTCTGTTTACTGCATTATATTTAATAATCAAGGTATTGATTGATTTGTTTGAAAACACATGTTAATTTTGTATAAGATGTGTAAATTTATTATAAGTCCCAAGTTACACCTCCAGTAATTAGCATAAATAACAAAATTAATTCAAGCTCCTAATCTCGGAAATACGTAAAGTACCTTAGTAATTCGTAACGTAGACTTTTCCATATTAGTTTCGGTGACATGTATTTTTAGTTGTCAATTTTTGCAATAAAAACCGAAGTCGCCATTACAAATACGTCTGTGTAACGTAGCAGCTAGCTATGCGTAAATTAATTTACTTACGGTTGGAAATTGAGCCATACCAAAGATGGATTCAGAATCTCAAAAACGCTGAAAATGCCACAATAGTGGTATGAGACTTTGACAATGTCATCCGCCGATTGTCTGGCATGAAAACGTCGTTTAGGCTGTGATAACCCAATCACGCGAGTGAAGTTATATCGCTAACTTCGCATTGCATACCTGTAACTGCGCTTCAGCCCGTTCCAACTGTTCCTTCAGCACTGTTATCTGAGCAGTGGCTGCGTGCGACGCGTCGCCCACACTCTCCGTATCGCTGCGGGTGTCCGCGTCTCTCCTGGTGTGGTCCTCAGTGGCACGCGCCTCGCAGCCGGCGCACGTGCGAGTCTCCAACGCGCTCACTTCACGTTCTAGCTGACGTACTAATTGTTCTAATGTGTTGACCTAATGGGATATTATTTTGAGTCAGTTCGATACATTTTATTACCTCGAAAGCGGGTGATAATGTAACACCATGTATGTACCACATGAAGCAATAAATTGATTTCATTTGTTTGTGAATAAGTATGAATAAATACTTAAGATAGATACATACTTTATTGCACCAAGAAACATACATGGAAAACAGGGTTCTCATCAACGTATTCAAGAAAGGACAGTACACAGAGTCATATTAGAAGTGGACAGTGTTTACGGAATGTACTTGATCATCATACAATGCATATTAATTATGTATGTTGAAGTTGTAGTGTATAACTGTTAATTATGTCACCTATATATTGTATACTGTTTATGTTCAATCATGTCATGTTTTTAAGTGTGAGCTGTGGTTACCTTTAACTGGGTGGGCACAATTTTTGAAATTTATGTTTATTGTAATTTAGTATAGAATGTGTACCATCTGTTGGAAACCATAAATAAATAAATAAATGAGTGGTTATCTCCGTTCCGTGGATCTAGCACATGAAGTGTAACACTTTGGACCATTGATTTGGTGTTGTCAGTACATCAGTAGGAACAGAATCATGAGTTCGACATTATAACCACGGTTCGAGTTGTCAAGGCTAGTCTTTAAAAAAACACAGACAATATGAATCATAAATGGCCTTCGGCCGATAGTCATAGACAGTTTTGAATATGAATCACCCTCTCACTCTCTCACACGCACGTACACACCCTCACCCACCCTCCATATCAAACCAACACACACTTAACTTCCCTAATTTTTATGTTTATTTTGAATATTGTAAACCCGTCATTGGCAGTATGTTATGACTTAAACTGAAATGTAATTTTTTAAAGTGCTGTGGATTTTGTTATGAAGAATAAAAAAATTAAATAAAAAAAATGAATGGAGTTTGAGTTCGGTCTTCAAACTGTCAGTTTTTATACAATTTTGACAGTTGTAAGTGCGAACTCAAAACTTATTATGACTATTGGCCATAGTGTACCTTCTCCCGATGCCTGGTGTCGTCCTGCAGTGCACTGGTGGCGCGCGACTCGGCCGCATCGAGCCGCTCGTTCAACCGCGCCTCCGTGCGCGAGCATTGCTCCTCCAAAGCTGCCTCGCGACGACCGGCCTCTTCGATACCTTGCTGCAAGGCCTGCAAGAAACACAAACATTTCTTGCACGTATGTACGATGTACGAACACAGTACACACAGAGAAAGGTGTACAGTAGTTTTTAGGGTTGAGATTATCTCAAAAACTACTTGACCTATTGCGATAATTCTTTTACTGTTAGATAGATAAAAGTTGGAACTATGTAACTGTAAAAGAATTAATAAATTCGGTCCAGTAGTTTTTGAGAAAATTAGGTTAAAATTTTCTTTATATTGAGGTCACCTGTATACTTTTCAAGCGAAAATCTCACATGAGCGAATTGTAAGTTTTACAATACGATAGTCGGGGTAACAGAGAAGTTCATATGAAAGGATACGAAAATCAGAAATTCAGTAGGTACCTGAACTTGTGCCAGCAACGACGAGACTCTAGTGCGCTCCTGAGCGAGTTGAGCTTGCAGTTCCCTGAGGTGTTCGGTGGACGAGTCGGCGACGCGACGCCTTTCACCCAGCGATTCCTGTAAGTAACATATTACTATAGTAATTATATTGGTACATTGATAACCTGATTCGCGATATCAGAATTTCCCTAGAGAGATTTTTCCCGAAGTACAAGAGAACTAACTAGTATGTGTTATTTCGTGACTATGTGAAAATTTTGTTTACAGTACATCTGTCAAGCATGATTGAGGACAAAAAAATTAAAATGTTTAACAATCCATTCCAATTTCGTTACCATTGGTGCACGGTACGTGGTCTTCTTAGTGAAAATATTGTACTATTTACTATTTCTAAACAAAATATTAGAAGAACAAATATTCATCAAAAAGTACACGATTTTTACCAGGCCACAATTAGCAATTGTATTGAGTTCTCAATATGTCATATTCATACCATAAGCTACCACTTATTATTAAAAAAGAAACCTGTGTTACCACTTACCCGAGTTCTACCTAACTCCCTCCTAGCATCATCGAGCTCGGCCTGTAGATTGGAGTGGTCGGCCTCCACATTAGCAAGGCGCTTCTCCACTTGTTCCTTAGCGCGCGTCTCCCTCGCGAGGTTGGCCTCGGCCTGAGCGACGCGAGCGCCGGCTTCTCGACTTTCAGCCTCGCCGCCGCTTAGTGTTTGACGACGGATCGCCCGCTCTTTGGCTATGGTGTCCTGTTGATATTATAGAGTTGATGTGAAGTAAATCTACTTATTAGTAGTAATAAAAAATCTACGTAATCGAATTTTACTACAATGGTATTGGCAAAAGCAATTAATCGAATTATGTTAAAGATTGAATCAGATTACATTGTGATTTGTCAATTCAACTGCACAGAGTCAGAAAATTTCTAGCTATTTAAATATAACTAAATTAGTCAATAAACTATATACATGAAAGTAACTTACAATTTCTAGTTTATCTAAATATAAAATTATGTATGAACAACAATAGTACAAACAATACTACATTAGACCTAATTCTGACTTAATATTTTACGTTATGAAGAGTCTAAAATTGGCAATCTTTTCCTTGAAGAAAGAGGATGACAGTATTTTTAGAGCTATAAAATTGGCTTTAGAAAACGCAAGTCAGAATCAGTCCCAACAATCTACTATAGCTACTATACGTATAGCTAACAGACTACGCTCCAGGCACTCACTATGGGCCGCACGTTGAGCTCAGTGAGCGTTCTGTGCCGTAGCTCTTGCACGTGCTCTATTATGGCCTGAATAAAACAATGTTGGGCTTTATATCCAGAATAAGGTATTTGACTGAATTTTTTTATTGTACATATTCCTGCTGAAGAGAATCGTGAAATAATTTTTCCGATATCTCATCTAATATCGAAGATATTAAGCGGTTAAATCAAGTGGTGGGGGGATGCTCCCTCGCTTTTTAACAAAACAGTTTTTAGTATGAAGTTTGTATGGCGCTACCTCAGTATGACTACACATCGTGTACTGTTTCTGTCTCTTTCTAACACAACTTTTCTAAATGTCTGTAGTTACTTCATTTTTCAACTAATTTCAATTTTGATTTCACATTTGATCATGAATGTAGATGAATATCGTCTATTTTGTAATAACAATGAAAAACATTTAATTTACGATACTTGTCATACACCCTATTTTCGTCTTACCTTTTCATATATTTTGTACGACCTAACACAGAGAATGTGTACAGGAGAGTCTCTCTCTCTCTTCTCGTGTAGTTTAGTGACCAAACCTATTGTCGAGAGTTATTCAGGCCGCCCGTAGGCCTCAGACTGCTGCGAGCGATAGCAATCGGGACCAACTGCTGTGCTTTATACGAGGCACGGAGGGGCGCAGATGAAAATGTCACTAGTGAAAATACAGGTACTGACATTATTCAAAGTCGCTTGTACGTCGTTTTCGCAACTGGACTACGAGCCCCACTACACAGTTAGGTAGGCGTTATCTCGTAAAGTAGTTCACTGATTTTTGAAAATTCTTTACAATTAAATAGCGTGTACTCTAAAATATCAACCAGTAAAAAAAGATTACTATACACTTTCCGTTACCTGAATAATTCTAGCTTACCTTATAATGTTTCTGTTGCGCCCGCGCCGTGTCCGCCGAGGCCACCGCGCGTGTACACTCGGCCTGCAGCTCGGCCACACTCGCCTCTAACCGCCGCGTGGACTCCCTCAGGGAGTCTCGCTCGGCCCTTAGCTCGGCCGCAGCGGCTTGCGAATTGCGGAGTTCAGCGGAGTTGCGCTCCGCAATGTTGGTAGTCAACTGCTGGTTCGTACGCTCGAGGGACATTCGCTCTTCTTTCTCAACTTCGATTTGTCGCTCGAGGCGTCTGAGAACAATGTTTACATAAACAAGTGGTAGGGGTCATGTCGACGACAAAACAGAGAAAGGTTACCCCAAAAAGGTTGAGATTTTCTCAAGAACTAGACCGATTGTAAAAATTGTTTCACTAGTGGATAGTTTGGAGTATACACTATGTCATTGTATAGAATTTTCAAAAATTAGTCTCACTTTTTGAGGGAATTTCAACCTTTATAACTCTACTGTACATCTTTCTCTGCGTTCGTCCAAACAAAGCGCATCTGCCATTGGAGATAGATAAAAACTGACTGTATTTTTAACATACATAGTTGATTTTAACTACCTGTTCTGCAGACTGAGCGCAGTGATCTCGGCCTGCAGTCTCGCGCGCGTCCGCTCGGCCTCTGCGTCGGCCGCGCGGCGCGTGCGCTCGGCCTCCGCGCCCGCAGCCGCCTCGGCCGCAGCCAGCTTGCTCTGAAGCGACGCCAGCTCGCGGCCTCGCATCGCCGCTAGCTTCTCGGCGGATCTAAATTAGGGTGATTTTCTACATCATGATACCGACCGCGACTTTTATCGTTTTCGTAATCGTTTTCAATTTGGTTTGGATGGATGTTTTCACATAGACGATATACTATTGATATGCCATATTTTTGTAAGTTCTAACAAACTACAAAGAACCACAGTAATGTACATCGTTCATGTGTTGTAGTGGGACGTGATACAGGCGAGAGTTGTATGTAAGAAAAAATAAAAATTGTATCATTTTCTCTATACAAGATTAACAGTGCTTTAACGCGATGAATATTTAGTAGGTAAAATCATGTTTAATATGACTAACTTGTATGTGGCCAAGTCAATAGCCGTGCAGTCGTGTGACGCGCTGAAGCCGACAGTGCTGTCCTCGGACTCGTCAGGGGCCGCGTAAGAGAAACCTGGATGGAATTAGGCTTTTATGAAATACATGATTATTTATATGATTTAATGTTGTATTGATAATTCATTATGAAAGTTCCTGGTGTTAACTGTAAGGGTGTAAATGTTATTATGAATAAATAAATAACATGACAATGGTTCCTAGTCGAAATAATAAGTTCTTATTCTCTCTCTACTCTATTCTGGTGGTACTCTGGGAAATATTCGTGTATGACACTTTACAGGGTGTCATAAAGGCAAATGAACAACTTTTATTCCACAAGCTTCCGTTTTCACAGTACAAAAAAGGGACATTTGAAAAATTTGTGGTTGTTTCAGGTTCAACAGAATACCAGCGTTGTCGGCACATCCTGTCGACAACATTAAGCTGAGCTGAGACCCTTTTCGCAACGGCAGCACAGCCGCTATGTTTATTTGGTGTGTTGTTAGTCACTTTAACATGTATGTCGTGCTGTTGCGAAATAAACAGATTGCTTATACTTACTTTTTACTTACTTACCAATAATGAGCTCACAAACACAGTTAACGAAATAAAGTATTTGCACTCTTACTCTTTGCACTCTAATCTTATGTTAATGAGCTGTTATGTTTCCTAAAAAACATCCTACAATATCTCTCTCTATGATAATATTTTTTTACAAATATAAAAATCACAATTAACTAACTGTATCCTACATAAAACATTACTCTCCTTCCAGCGGTCAGGTAAAAGTAAAACCATTTACCAATGAAGGGCAGCTGTCCTGCGTACGGTGCGCGCGCGCGGAACTGCGCGGCCGACGGCGACGGCGGGTCGCGCGGCGGCGGCGCAAAGTACGACGCGTCCTCCGCGCCGCGCGTACACGGCACCCACGGCGGCGCCTGGCACACACGGGGCGGTCAGAGATATATTGACATTTATAAATTAATGGATAACATCTAGGATGGCTTGCTAGCGCTTAACATAAGGTTAAATAATAATGTGGGTGGGTGTAGAGAGACAACGTGAATTTATTTTCTAGTTAACACATTTTATCGCTGCTCATTGTGTTACTTTTTCAGAATTAAATAAAAATAAATCTTGGTTGGGGGATGGGAGTGGGTTAGTCTATCTATATTCTATAACATCATCACGTATTTTTGGTATAATATCTTACGTGATTAAAGCCAGGCCGCTATCTCTGTGGCCTGATCATAATGGACAACTCTAAAATGGTTGGCCACTGCCCCAATACCGTACTTACCTGGTCCCTGACGCAGTGCGACGCGACGGCAGCCAGCGCCGGGTGCTGCAGCATGTCTACGATGAGTCGTGCTCGTACCTGACTACCAAACTGATCCAGACTTGCTAGGTCCCAGTCCGCTTTCTGTGTGGCTGTGCTTAATGGACAACCCTGGTAGGCTGGCCACTGTACTCATCTTTGACCGATCCCGGTCTGGTAAGCTCCGGGTCCGGTTTTTGTGTGCTTTGATCCCTAAAGTGGTAGACCGTTGTACCTGATCCCTGATGCAGTGCGACGCGACTGCCGCCAGCGCCGGGTGCTGCAGCGTGGCGAGGTAGTTGAGCCTGCGCGGCGGCGACACGCGCAGCAGCCCGCCCACCAGCGCGCGCCACTCGCCGCTCGGGCCGCACGGCGGGGGATCGAACGGGGGCACGGACGACGGGTCGCGCTCGTACCTGATGATAATATATGCAAGCTACATATGGTTGTTGACATTATCGAGGAAATACCAAATGTAGGTACAGTCGAAGACAGAGATAAGTATACAGGGTGCCTCAATAAGGTTGAGATTTTCTCAAAAACTACTGGACCGAATTTAATAATTCTTTTACAGTTACATAGTTTTAACTTTTATCTATCAAACAGTGAAAGAATTTTTGCAATAGGTCAAGTAGTTTTTGAGAAAATCTCAACCTTAAAAACTCTCCTGTACACCTTTCTCTGTGTTCCACCGTACGACCCACGCAAGGCTGGCAGGGACTGGAATTGACTGGATGCAGAAAGCATCGAAAAACGGCTTGAGAGCATAAAATCCCCCTAAGCCTAAATCTTAAATCCTACCATGGTATAACTAGCTAGAAATACCATTAAAAGACGCAATTTGCGTCATTATCCTTTCTTCATAATTAACATTGTGATGTTTTGTAATATGTTTCAACCAACTTCTGTAGATATGTAGGTATAATCAATGGTAAATTTAAAAAAAAAATTAAATGCAACGAGTTATTTGTATACTTACATACAACATAAGACAGCGGTAATTTATCGTCGCTTATAAAAATGGAGCCACTTACTTCTGTATATTTGCGAGGATCTCTACGATGCTATCGTCTTCGCCCGAAGAGAACGGTCGCTTCAGGGTCACCAGCTCAAACGCCACCACGCCCAGAGACCAGTAGTCGCAGGCAGACTGAATACGAGCGGATTATTAGGGAATTGTTTGTGATGTATGTTATTTGAAACCAACAACCTCATGTTAGTCAAATATTTGGTTATGTTCTCAAGCGCTCGCTTGGTTAAAACAAAGTTAATACTTTTAACTACGTATAAATAGTAAATACTTCTACTGAACTAATATTATCAATCCATAACTCTACAAACGTAACATATCCATCATTTTACCATGCTTCATTCCGTACTAACTACATTAAATGATTCTCTTTAGAATATTTTTTTTTATCATCAAAATTAAAAACCCATCACACTACGAACTACAAGATCGAAGAGTCAGTGCACAAAACAACTAATATTTAGCATAGGTACTGTGTGATTAGTATTCTCTTACAGAAAACCAGGATGAGAAAAAATAGATTTTTCTGTAGACACATCGAGAATTACGTAATAGTAAGCAAGTAATCTCTTTATTTATGTATTTATTTATTACGTACGTAATAATTTTTAGTAGAAAACAGAATGCAGGCTGTAAGTAAACGGTAAGCCGAAAGGTTCCAACAAACAGCTTTTGTTATACTTTTCGATTTTCTCATACATTACGTACCGTTCAGCCGATAGATTTGTACGAGACATTAACTTTGATTCGAAAAATCACAGAACAATAGTGATCCAATTATCGATACTGAATCCCTTTCCGTTACACGATTAAATGTTGATAGCTGTGAAACGTACGGACTTCAAAATCTAAAAGTCGTCGAACAAAACTTCAGTTAACGATATTTGAATAAATAGATAAGGACTTTCTATATAGATAGATATGAAAGTAAAGCGAGTAAGCGTTTGCGTGCGAACCCACAATGGCCGTGGTCACAATGCCGCGGCAGTACTGTAGACACACAGTGTGCGTGGCGGCGCAGTGCGCGGCGGCCAGCAGCTCGGGCGCCACGTAGTCCGGCGTGCCGGCCGGCTCGGCCGCGCTGCCCTCCTCGGTAAGACGCGCGCACGAACCGAAGTCGCCGAGCTTCACGTGGCCGCATCTGTAACAAGCATTGATAATGCACCAGACATTGACCACTTACTTACCCCATAGACCTGTAACAGGTGCCCGTGTCTGCCCGCAGAGCGTAAAATTGCTTTGCGACACGTGTAACCTAGAGATATTATCGACATGGACGCATCTCTTTAATATTTTTATTTTTTACATAATCGGAAGACTAACAGTTATTTATACAAACATGTGTTTATCCGATTTACAAATAAAACCAATAACAACAATATGGCACCCCTGTCCCCGCTTCGCCTCTATCGCTCTCATCGTTGACAGAATTTTTCGCTTGCAGTACCGATTTCATGTCTATGGGGTAAGTGGTCTGTGGCACCAGAGAACTAGGCGTACAATAGACAGCAGATCAATGGCAACACTTGCAGTACTATTTCAACTCCTACGACGCAGATAACAAAAACGGTACAAAGTCTAAAGTGTTACATTTGATGTGCTTTCGACTGTGCCACCTAAGGCAGAGAGGAAAGGGAAGTAATTGAAAGATCCTCAGATTGGTAATTTTGATGAATTTTGATGGTAAAGTTTGCGGCTGACTGTCGAAAAAGCACTGGCACTCAAGTCCTGTTAAAGTCTGAGCGAACGTCTTTTTGGTTCTATTTTTCGGCAATAATAGCATAATACATAGTTATTAACAAAAATCACAAACAAAATAATAAATATTATTTATCACCATCTAAAACGTAAGGCAGGCAAACAGCCCACAAACACACCACAGCCTAAAAGGATACGAATATCTAATTGGGGAGCTGGAATTAGAAAAATCATGAATACAGAATTAACAGCTAATTCTCGTTCTTTAGATCACTAACCTGTCCAACAATATATTATGCGGCTTAACATCCCTATGCACGTAACCCAAGCCGTGCAGCGCTTTGAGCGCATGCGCCACCTCCGCGACGTAGAAGGCTGCGTCGCGCTCCGACAGCGGGTGGTTGCGTCGCGCGAGCAGCCCCGCCAGGTCGCCGCCGTTGCACAGCTCCATTACTAGGTACAAGCTGCTACTGTCCTGTAAACAGGACAAGCAGAGATTATTAAAATGAAACCGGCCAAGTGCGAGTCAGCTGTCGGACTCGCGCACCGAAGCTTCCGTGCAAACAACTTACTTAACCCCGTAACTTTGCTCTAACTAAAAGATAAACTCGATTTAGAGACCAACTTATCTTTGCCATTATCAAAATATTATGTCTATACATCATCATACTTCTAATCAGTTCATAATCTGCCAATATAAGTTTGGAATAACAATAAAATATTTTTGGGGGATGTAATTTCAAATTTGCAGTTTTCAGATTTTTTCCTTTACTTGTGCTATAAGACTAGTTCTTGCCAAATTTCATGGTTCTAGGTCAACGGGGAGTACCCTATAGGTTTTGAGTTTTCTTGCGTTTTCATACAAATATGCGCCAAAATTCGTCATAAACGACCATATCTATTTGGTATAAATTTCAACTTGATCCATCCACGGGTTTTTGAGAAAAAGGTCTTGTCAGACAGACAGACATCAAAGTGATCCTATAAGGGTTCCATTTGTCCTCTTAAGCAACGGAACCCTAAAAAACGACAAATTAATTTAATTTTATAGCCGTATGTAATTATAGTGTAATGTATGTATGTGAGTTTGTCATAGAGTATGATATGTCATACTCTATGACAAACTCACATACATACATTACACTCCAAAAACATAACCCTCCTTCTTGCGCAGTCGGGTAAAAACTCTCCTGTACAGTTTTATTAATCATGATAATTAATTAATAACGTCACGTCATTCATTATATCAAATAATTGTTTTAACTGTAAAAATATTAGGTGTGTAGAGTTTTTTACCTGGAACGCGTACTGCAGGCGCGGTATCCATGGCCCGTGCGCGGCAGCGAGCACGTCGCGCTCGTCCGCCGCGCCGCCGGCCGCGCGCCGCCGCGCCTGCTCCTTGCGCACGCACTTCAGCGCGTACACGTCACCCGTATGCTTCTCGCGGACCATCTGACAAACGGACTTATTAGATTCACGCACCCAAGTGCACCATCCCATTCCTGAAGGATGTTGGCCTTGGGAGCGAGATATCGCTGTTGGCCTTGAGAGCGAAATATCGGTGTGTGGTCACAATAGGCCTTTTAATTACCCTTGGCACCCCTGGGTAAGAGCTCGGTTGGGCTGTGGTTAGGTTAGTTGGACTTCCATTACGAAGGTTTTCCTCGGGTATAAAAAAAGGAAAAACTATTGCAAGGAAACGTGCATGCCTGAGAATATTAAAAAAAATCTTAGGCATACATAATCCACCAAACCGCACTGGGCCCGCGAGATGGATTATGAACCATGAGGCTAATGATGTCCTAGGGCTAGCACCTGAACCATCATAGTAATAATCTGTTATCAACATTTGAGCTGGTATTTTAAAAATTTACGTAGGTATTTTCGCTACTTCGAACTCATTAGCAACTCCTCGAGGGACTGTGTGTAGATAATTTGATTAGCTTCTGGATATATTGAACATGACATAACTTACATGTACTTCCCCAAAATGCCCCCGTCCGATGGTTTGCAGCATGTCAAAGTCGGACAGACAGACGCGCGTGCGCCGCAGCTCAGCCAACGTGCTGCGATCTGGAAACCATTGCTTGTTAAAAAAAAAAGATAAATGTCATGATAGGATTCGAACCTGGGATTTCACCAATCCAGCACACACTCATTTCATACCTAATTCATTTATTCATTGCCTTATTGCAACACAAGGTAAAATTGATGATATTGCTAATATAATACATGTTTTGATATTTTCTTGCATACTATGCGAAACGAAAATCTAAATGATAAATGGAGAAAAAATTTCATCACGACCGGGATTCGAATGCGGGACCTCGCCATTCCGTGGCACGCTCTATTCCAACAGAGCCATCGTGATTCGTACCCAGATCGTGAATATTGTCTCCATATTCTCGTCTTAGGGACGGTAGCGACATCTATCCAGTAATTGTGCAATTACTCAAATTTATGTCTAACATTGTAGTTAGAAATCATGTTTTTAATTGATAAATCTAATACATTCTGTATTTTTTTATATATATTTCCAGAGAGAAGTTCCAATTTAAATACAAAATATCTAGATGGTGACCATTTTCTATTCTCTCATCAACATGATTAGATCCTGTAACAATAATAGTATTGACTAAAATGAAGATCAATGTGAATCACAGTCTAGATTTTTATGAGAAAAGTGCATGTCACAGAAAGTCAAATGCCATTGAAAATATTTATTTCTTCTAGATCTACCTATTTAGGTAATTTAGGTATTTTGTTAACTGTCATCCTATTAAATTCTGCAAACTCCACATATTTTTTTAGTTTTTAGACTGTCGTTTGTACAGTGACCTATAAGGTAGGAATGTCACACCTGCATAACAGGCTGCATGGCATTTTAACTAGCAGGCAGGTGTGTTAGTTTATTCACCTATCACACTTTTTATACTTAAACTAATGGATTAATTATCCTCCCATAGGATTCTGGAAAATGTGTAGATACTTATTTGATTTGGTATGAATGAGTGGACAAAAATTATTATTTGAGATTTAAACATGATGAAAAATTTCTAGCCGTGGGCATGGCTTGAACCTGTGACCTTGTTGTCATTCCGAGTTCAAGGTCGCAGGTCCTGCCCATGGCTAGAATTTTTCATCATGTTTAGACAATGCCAGATTCTGCCCCACCATCAACCGCAAGATGTACAAGATAACGAATAAATGTAAAAATATCTCCGATTTTTATTAAAATTATTGGTTTAAAACAAAGTCTTGTACATCTAGCGAGTCGAAAAAAACAGCTTTATTAAGAATTCAGAAAATAGTAAGAAATCGAAGCGAATTATTCATTGTTTTTGTTATTCTTCTATAGGAGTTGCGAGAGTAGTAGAAAATGATACTGATTATGCAATATGAAACCTGCAATAAGTCCCTAACAAAATGATAGGTACAGCTTAAATGGTCACGTAGTTTTGTAGGTGGGGCAAAGCTCCATTGAAATCTTTTGTTGTCCGAGCTATATAATGCATAAAACATTTTTTTACGATGTTTTGTTTCTTTTAGAGTGGTGGCGGCGCATATAACATCAACATCAGTCTGTTGATAAGGGTCAGCCTGGTTAAGGACTATCCTGGACAAAGCTAAATTGTCCAATACAAGAAAATAAGAGAATTTTGCAATTTTAGGCCTCGGTTGGTGCAAGTTCAAGTTAGAATTGCATGTAACTTACACTTATCCACGAAAGCTCTGACCAGTTCATCGCACTTCTTAACAGGATCTTCATTGCACTCATCGTATAAAACTGTGAGGGCATCCAGCAAAGCCTCACGGTCTATTGTCCTCTTCAGTTTACTCGCACCAGCAGTCACTTTGCCCAATATCTGGCGATTGAGGCGCGTAATGCGGACAGCAATCGCTTCTTTCGACGGCTCCATGTTTTACAGAATTACTTTCGTAAATATTCACTATGAATTCCCCATTTTTATTGATATTCTCAAAATTGTTATTTGAAAAGAATAAAATCAGCGACACGGTGTTCTCGCCGTTATTTTGAAAATGGAACTTTTTTTTTGGCCTTTGCTGACATTTATCAACAAGTGTTGCAAGGAATAATAATTGGGCCCAATTCGGTAAAATTACAAGTACACCACCACTTGTTTGTACTCCACCGGAAGTCGTGTGTATTGCTACTCGCCACTAGGTGGCGTGATAAATATGAAAGTTCCCATTATCGAAAATAGATGGCGTTGTGGTCTGTCTGTGCTGTGACAAAACGTCATTTTAGGCTCTCTTTTTTTTCTAGGTCACCGTTTATTCATTCGGAAAATCGAGTGAAATCGTGAACCATTCGGAATCCCCAGAAAAATGGATTTTACGCCTTTTCCTCAGACCCAGAAACCAGAATATCAAACACGCCAGTGGGCAGGGGTAAGTTTTTAGGTTCAGGCAATATTTATAGGTTATCTGTATTGTCTCCTACGATTGTCTCGCTCTTATCAGCAAAGTATTCATACAACTCGAAAATCGGATCTTGAATTCGATCGGTTCACGTCAGCATTACAATCGATCGGAAACAAACAGCAGTAGCATTGGAATTACATGACAGATGGTGTAATTTTCGATTGTCTCTCTACGAATTTAAAAGAATTAAGCTCCTGAGAGCTCGATGACGTTGTGGTTAGGACACAGGAAGGACTTCCGGTAGGCCCGGTTTCCACCAAAGCGGAAATGAGAGGAGACGAGAGTCTCTGATCTAAGGTAAGTAAGTATACCTATTTGTAATCCATCATTCCGCACTGAGCCCGTTTGGTGGACCGTACGAGCTTCCTCGATATGGTAAGTATGTGCCCTAACAGCCAGTGGTTATATAAAACTACATTGATTGACCTCCTGAAGAATTTCATCTCATCAACCTATTCAAATATACTAAGGGTGGATGCACCAAAGAGTTGGCGCTTAACCTGGGGTTAATTCATTTTATGCCTAATTACGCTAAGAGATAAACCTGGTTTGACTGCTCCCGTAAATCACAAAAATGCCACACGTTCAAAATTATAATCCTTTATTAAGCCATCAATCTCACCCACAAATAACATTAGCATGCGTTACTATTGATTACCAATACAAACATTAACATCATTTAACTAAAGTCATAAATTCGTCTCCGTTAACTAAATAACTTTCGCAAAGGTTTCTTTCCTCGAAAGAGTTCAATATTTCCTGATCGAGATGCTTGTTGATGATCGCGGAGCAGCGCAAGTCTTGCGTGCAGTGCGCGAGCGGCGCGCGCAGTTCGTGCACGACCACTGGCTGCCTGGAGTAGCGCTGCAGCAGCGAAGCTGGACAGCTGCCCACACCGACATCAGACGCATGCAATAGCACCAGCCGAGACCTCACCGCTTTAGGCTCAACGTTATAAGCACGCGTCTGTTTTACATTCGTATACGATGATTTAATCAGCGCTCCCGTAAATTGAGCTGAATGCGCTATTTTTCCTAACAACTTCGTCAGACAGGCTTCAATCTTTTCATGCCATGAGGACGCCTTTCCCAAAGCCTCATCAATGACTTCTGTATGTCCAGTCATCATTGAAAGCATGTGGCGAATCACGGCGTCTTGTAACGCTTGCTCGGTCACGTATTCGCCTAATTGCTCCTCTAGCTTCGCTTGGATTTCTTGAGGAGTGCCGCCGACACAGAACAGAGTGCCAATTAAACCTGCAGAACAAATTGTATAAATTTAACTGAAAATATCACAAATGCCTAAAAGTACATAAATAAACCTAGTTCAGGCATAACAGCTTCATCTTTCATCTTAATTTGGGCGACGACAAATAACCCACCACACTTGACCTTCCAGTACATTACTATATAATAATATTTATTTTCACAATCACAATTACTATAGTGTTACAAAAATATATTCTTAGTAACATGTGGGTACGAACCATGTGCTTCCAAAATGTTGACAATCTCTAACGCCACCAAAACACCGCTCTCGTAACCCAGAAGATAGAAATTATCTTTCAGTTCAACTTTTTTCAAGAGTGTCTGTAAATAATATTATCGTTTAATTTTAAATAAGAATTTATATTGTAAAATTTGGAGACTTTTTTTGCATAATCTGGTCAAACACCAATTACGATGCGGTTATAGGTACCTTTGCAAACCTTTCTGCCTTCTCCCGAATCGTCTCATTGCGCAACTCGAAACCTGCTTGCAGCACGATAGCTGGTAACTTCAGACGCTCACACATTACCCGGAACCTGCGGTGATGGCCTTCTAATCCTGGCACGATGGACAGGTATGTTTGGCTCACGTCGAATTCGTCGTCTCTCTGTAAGGTAATGAAATGTTTTGGTGGCTTAGAGAAGAAACTTAAGTTTATGATGGAAAATTATGTTTCTTCTCAAAGAAAAACCCGACAGATTTCTGGGCATAAAATGTATCAGTCCAGTCAGTCCTTTGATCCATCAAAGCCAATCTAAATCTATTAAGCATTTAGGCTATAGGAGCCGCCGGTAGTCTAAAGGGCTTAAGGGTCTCCGGATACGACATAAATAGACGCATAGACGCAGTTTGACGAAAACGGACATAACGAATTAAAGGATGCTGGTTCCAAACGGTATGACAAACAATAGGTGAGCAATAAATTAATGTGTTCCGGGACAGAGGTTCCTGATACAATATTATCCCTGGCTACCTGTCCTTACCATTGAAGCACTGTTAGTCAATGTCGGCAAGAAAACTAAGTCCGTAGTGGCGAAGAGTTCATCATTGTCTATGTACGAGAAAAACATTTCCAGTCCACGTACTTCTTTGAATTCAGATTGCCTTATAGTTTCTTCTAGATCTCGTATTCTGTGACAAGCAAGTTAATCCTTGTATTGCAAATTCATAACCTTCTACTTTAGGATCATCAGATTTGCATGTAAGAACTTTAATACTGTGGGTTTTGATTAAATATTGACCATAATCCAGAGTTTTAGTTGGATATACATTTGTGACCGAAGCTAAGCGGAGAAGTCTCTTTTCAGCTTCTGTTGTTAGTTCCATATAGATATTTTTGGGGTATTTCCAACTAATTGTTACAGAAAATATACTAATTGCTGCTTATATCAATACTTACTCCTGAATAGTCAAATCCGCTATAGTATCCTCGTCGAAAGACAGATTATGGACGTCGCTAAGGAAACAGCTAACTGCCGGCACCTTCGTGGCTTCAATACCCATGTCTGCTAGAGAGACATTGCCTAGGGTATTTTCGGAGATATTGAGTTCTGCATGGAATTAAAATTTATGTATTTTTGTAAAAAAATGTTCGCCAATGTGGGAAAAGGTGCAACAATCAGATAAAGTTGGAAAAGTTACACAATACGTTGTATCCCAATAGTAGAAAATATTAGGTCTCACCAGCAATTTGAGCGATTTGTTCCAGCAATATGGGCGGGCATACTTTCTGAGATTGAGCCAACAATGACGTCTGTGAAGAGTTTATAGCTTGTTCTATGGCGTCGACTGCAGTTCGCCAGGTTACCGTCTTTCCGCTGTTATTCGTGTCAGGGAATACGCCAACCTTAAAATATCATTTACATTGTAACTAGTATAGATGAATTCGACGCTAGACGTTAGACAAACTTCGGAGAAAGTGCTATGCAGCGTGCTACGCATGTTTGACCGTCTCCCGAGTAGTACTCGTACTTAGCGACAATGGCGCAAACGCGGAAACGTGACTTAATGATAGGCGGTGGTTTATGCTACGATTTTAAAAAAAATCGCTGAACCTTATACAAAATCTACGGTTCAGCAACTATGGAACTAGGATAACGTTTAGCAGTTTTTATTTCTACGAGCCAATAAGGTTACGATTGGTTGCCATTAGCCCAAATAATTAAAACGAATGGCTATTTATCAAGTGGAATCAGTAATTGTAATGAATTTTCACTATTTTAAGACCAACTGTTATTTCAAAAATTTGCACTTACGTTTCTCAATGGAGGAAGATATAAAATTGTTGTAGGTAAATTGTCTCGGGCACGTGTAAAGCATGTTTTCTGTCCAGCGATGACTCCACTATTGACTACTGTGAAATATCTGAAAAATAAGCAGTATTCCGTGAACTGAAATCTGCAGTCTTGTACAGTAGAAGCTGATTTATATCGGTCGGTAATTGTATTATGTATTGCTGGCTACGAGTACTTGGTCACTTAAAATAAACCTTTTTGCGTGCCACTCTTTTATTATAGCCTCGCTGTACTATTAACAGTTAACACTTAACACTTGCGACCAGCAAACATAGGCAATCTGCCATTAATTGCGTATAAGGTTATTTATAGCCATATCCTTTCAAAATGACTTACCTCAATGAAGAACACATTTCTCTCGCACATGTATCAAGATTGGCGACTATCGTGTTCACATTGTTTTTAGTCTCGTCACTAACACCAGATGCGATCACGTATATGCCTTCAGTCACTCCCAAACTGTTGCTCTCGCTTAGCAAGGTGGTGATGTCTTTGCTACTGCGTAGATCTTCGGAGGATATCTTTACTTCTACACCAAGTTTTTGCAATGACCTGAAATTTATAATAATATTGTTATAACAGGAGATAAGATCAGAAGCAGATTCTCTCGCACCCTAGACCTTTGTCAGGCTTCAATGCTTCAGAAATGTTCAAAGATTCTAAATTCAACAGTCATTTGAACCCATGAAATGTCACTCACCGTACTTTTAAATGGAGATAGGTTGGCATATTTTCATAGTGGACAAGGAACTTTCTGGCACCTCGATGGATAAGTCTGTCTACCCATTGCAGAGCAAGTGGTTCTTCATTGCATAACAACAAATGACATCTATTCGGTGAACAAGTGAGTCTGTAAAATAAGATAAATCTAGCACGTTTATTATAATATAAACTTCAGTGAAGAATGTTAAGACTTACCGTCCCGGTCTCCACCCTAAGATCTCATCAGGTTTGGATTCAAGGCATTTCCCAACTGAGACTTGAACCTGGAATGCTTTGCGTAGACAATCTTCTTCTTTTCGTGTGGATTAGTGACCTATTGTCAGAATTGTTAATGCCGCCCGTACGCTGACATGGCCGTTTGACAGCAATCGGAACCAATTGCTTTTAACGTGGTTTCCCAAGCACAAATTCAAAATGACACTGTCACTTAAATAGATGCAGGCCGTGGTACAATAAGGATTGTGAAGCAGAACTTCGTGGTACTTTGTAGCAGAACTTCGCGGTATACACGAAGACAGAGGTAAGTATACAGGGGGCCTCAATAAGGGTGAGAATTTCTCAAGAACAACTTGACCGATTGTAAAAAAATATTTTGCTAGTGGGTAATCTACCCTAGGGAATTGTAAAGAATTTTCAAAAATCAGTCATCTTGTTTTTGTATAAATCTCAACCTTAAAAACTCTCCTGTACACACCTTTCTCTGTGTTAGATCGTACCTTGGATGCGCGAGGGTTTGAGCCCCTCCCATGCGTAGCAGGACACGGCCGCGGTGTCGACTGGCGGCCAGCAGGCGGAAGGCACGCGACACCTCGTTTGGTGCGTACGTGACGCGGGACAGAGGGCGCACGTAACCTTGTGAGATGCCTTCGCTCATTAACGCCTGAATTCTCTGCAAAATGACTTATATTGTCATTGTTGTGCCTTGGGTAACATTATTAAAATTGACAGTAGGAAAATGTGGTTCGAAACCTGTAGGTAATCCATTGTAAAAAGAGTTCTTTGAACCATGAATCCCGTATTGGTGAGCTTAGTTTGATATGATTCCTTATAATTTCAGTATTTCCTCCCGAGTTGAGATTTCAAGATATTCAAACAGACATATACGAGTTTGTTTTAATTTAATGTGTCATCCGAAATAGCTAGGTATGGTGAAGCAACATAGCTTTCCAATGCTTTCCAATAGCTTCAAATAAATTCATGACGAATAAAACTATCAAAGAATTTACAATCTTTTGTACCTTCATTTCATCAACGTTCATGAAGAGGTAGTTGAGATCGATAGCCACGTAATTCCTTTCCCGGTTAAGATAGCTCATGCCTAAATTGAAGGTCTCCTTGTTAGGAATATGAGCTACATCAAATGTTTGGCTAAGTTGTGCACCGCTCTCCATCGTCACCTGAAAAATTGTGAAAATAGTCAGGGTGCGGAAGATACGAACGACGAATAATTGACATACTCGCGTTGCTCCATCCATGAAAGCTTGATGCCTATGGTTAGGATATTGAAATGAATTACAGAGCCCCGTTTGATCTCCAACTCGGCCAACGATTTTTTCTCGGATTTACTAACAATATTACTCCCAACAAATCTCCCAAGAAATATTAGATATTTGTAAAACGGAAATTAAATTTTAACGAATCAGTTTAGCTTTTACGTGTACGAGTACCTTGCTATCTAGCTGCTAATGGCTAACAATATGACTACACGATTGATTTGCTAACAGGTGAAAAACCCATGTTTATTGAAATATCGAAAAAGAAACCATTTTTACAATTTAGAAGATAACAGCTCTCACATTTTTGAGTTCTCCTTTCAAACAGCTTATTATAACGTCCACGCCGTATCCCTTCGTAATTATGCCGACTGTGTCTCCAAAAGTGCGGTCCCGTGAATTTCCTATGTGGTCGTCTGAAAGGAAGAGTTTTTAATGTCTACGTTGATGTGCACCAGGAAATCTTAAATCGCTGTACAGCAGAGATACAACTGTTGTTGGCATGTCTTTCAGTCATTTGAGATGACGATAAATTTACTCTACAAGCACGTATAACATGAACCACCCTCTTCATTCATGCCTCTTCACGACGAACATCAGATGATGACCAATTGTGATCATTTATACAAACACAATGCGTTAGTGTACCAAATGTAATAATTATCTATATATTTCCTTTCGCATGTGTTACCTGGATTAGATCAATTTGACCGCCATAAGGGCTATCTTTGTCGTAATCCTTACTATGATTTACAAATAGAATACTAAATGCCTTAAATTATGTTGCTTGCTACCTTTAAGTTCAGGGAACAGTCTCAAGAGGAACCGCTTCTTGCGGACGTCGCTCACAGTGGTGAACACTTCACAGCCGATTGCCAGAGAGATGGATATGGCTGCTTGGCCCAAGGCCCCAGCACCACCGTGCACCAAGACTCTTAATCCACGGCGTATATTGCATTTCAATACCTGGAAAATGGCAACATAAAAGTCTTATTTTCTGTTTGCAAAATTATGTGCCTGTGATATGAAATCGAGTTACCGACATCCAGGTTGATGCTGTTTGATGCTTTTCCTCACCCATCTTAGGTACCGTCGAAAACAAAGAAAGTATAGGTACTTATACAACGAGCCTCATTAGGGTTGAGAATTTATCACTAACTACTTGAGCGATTTGTAAAAAGTCTTTTACTAGTAGATAGTTTGGAGTAGGTACACACTATAATATTTATTATGTAATTGTAGAATTTTAAAAAATCAATCAAGTGGCCACTCTTTGTGAAAATCTCATCCCAAAAAGTAAAAGTATACTCCTGTATACTTTTCTCTGTGTTAGACCGTCAATACTTATACTTAAGTATAATATAAGGTAATATTATTTGGTCTAACTCACCAGACAGTAAAAAGCCAAAGCATACGCTGAAGGTACTGTGGCGGCGTCTTCAAGGCTCCAATGCTTTGGTACTGGCCACAGAAGTTGTGGTAAAGCGTCAACACGTCCGCAAACTGATCCAATTGGTACCATGCCCATCACTTGGTCTCCACTACAGAAATACGCATATTTATTAAGATAGATAGTAAGAGAATTAGATACCGTTATTTGTGGGCAACAAAGTGATTAGAATATATGGGAGCCATGTAAACTAAAATACTGATGGTATAAAGCAAGTCTTATGGATGATGAAGAGGAAACCAAAATTGTACCTGTCAGTAGTTCCACTGAAGTCCATGCCGAAGGAACTGTCACTTTCGTATCCGTTTTTAAGAGGAATCTCTCCAGTGGCTCTCTTGGCATCGATATTGTTAATTGCTGCGAAGTGAACCTACGAAAAAGAATCGAACTGTCACACAACAATGGATCAAAAATTATGTTGCTACATAATAAACAGTTACTGATTATTACATACACTGTATGCCCCAAGCTGATGCAGGGGCTCTGATAATACGTGCTCTTCTGGCACCATTTAGGTATGTTTGGATTTGTAAAATGTAACTACAATTGATTAAAGATATTGGACGACAGTCATGAACATGATGCACTGTGAAGAACAAATCTTGGATCAAATGGACAACTAATTGATGAGAACATATATGAGAACTAACCCTAGCGCTTTGCGTATATACCTACACACTTCGACGTATTATCTGCTTTGACCATACTATAACGGCGCCGATGCCTTACAAAATGATACTTACATTGACTGCAATACCATCCCCATCAGAAAGCTCACGCGTTTGAACCCAGTGCAAAGACTCGACGTCACCAAACCGTGCACTTCGAAGTGTGACCCTGCGTATAGTTGACTGTTTCTGTTGGTAATCAAATTATGCCATTAATGTTCATATAATATATCAATTTCGTTCGTGAATTTGTGTTTGTGATCCCTCCAAAAATGCGAGGGACCTTTCTCATTTCTTATCATCAAAAATTTCAAACAATTTCTGATAAGTATAGCTGCGTCTCTTTCGTTGCTTAAAATCAAAATCGTCATGTTAGATTGATGACGAGGTCCTCTCTTAAATCTTACATCATTTTAGATGTTACGTATTACTTTGAAGCATTGTTTTCTTAATTTTTTCTACCAAAGAAGATAATATATTTTTTATGATTGGTGGGTTAAGTCCAAATACTTACGTTTACTTTAGACTGGGTACTCGGATTTTTCAAAACTGTTAATGTGACGGCATCTACTTCCATTGGTGGTAAATCTTTAAATGTCATGTCTTCTATCATAACTCCACCACACCTGAAATTGAAATATATGTCGATTTTCATTTAACGAAATGACGTTATGTCCTAGTATTTTAAGTCAAACGACTCGTCAGCGACATCAATTTATGTTTACCTTATAATATTATCCCTTTCTAGTACATTAGCTGTTATAACAGTTGTACCATCCTGCTCGGTAGCAGCATGTCTATCGATATGGATGCACATCCTTCGTATATGACTAGGTTGAGAGGCACCGTCATAAGAGTGCCTTAATGTATGTAGTTGCAAAACTCCATCTATAAAAGTCACCCAGTTGTTATTCCAGACTATTTGGGCCTTGGTTAGTGATAGGTTTGCTTTATGGATAGTCCGAAAATCATCGCTGTAAGATAATGAATCAGTGTATGAGGATTTGAGGAACATAAATATTATCCAACGCTCGGCGTAATTAATACTTATAAGGACTTACTGATAGAAATAGTCCCTTAAATACAACAATTTGTAAACGTCTTCAGATTTGAGCTCCATCTTTTTATTATGTTCAAAATTCTCCGTAATGTCGTTATTGGTATCATCAATCATGCCCATTACGTAGCCTGTTGCTACCTTCCTATTATCATCCAGTATCTAGTAGAAACGAATAAGAAAGTTGAATTGTGTTTAATAAAGTTGTGATTTTAATTTCTTTGTGTGGTTGCGTTTTAAGGTTTCCTACACAGTAGGATCACTTGGGTTTACGTCTATCAAATGCATTTTATCACCTCAAATCGTCCAGTTCCTCTGTGTAAAGCCACACTGAGTATCAAATTCCTTCTGTCATGTAGCACGGGCTGTGCGTACAGATTCACGTCAAGGAACTGCACCGACAGCTGCTTTTTGGCCATGTTCAGCGACATGGCTAGTGTATCCCATACAGCCACCAGGGCGGCAGAGAATGGATATAGATTCTGGCCTGTGGCAATTGTAAGAGTCAAAATTGAACATAAAATATTTCATAAGTATTCAATGTTTTTACTGAAGAAATCGGCAATAATGATATTATAAAATATGCGTTGCGCAACTGAGACGTTTAATTAAACATCGGATCTATTTTGTAAAACTATCGACTACGACTACTATTTAACTTGTAAAACTTTAATTAAACATCGGATCTATTTTGTAAATTAAAACTTTTGTATTGTATTGAAGTAAAGATACAAAAGTTTTAATTCCAAAAATACAAGAAACTATATGCTCTAGGAATGTTCTACTAAAAGCGTAAATTGGACCCTTTTATTATATTTGCTTAACTAGAAGGTAAGATAGAGCAATTTTAGACTTATTTTCTTATATTTACTCTACTCGTATAGTAGGTAATACGATCGACAAGCCGCAAGCAAATAGCATAAGACCTGGAATAACCTCTGCGGTTAGGCACCTATACTCGCACCATAGATATTCGGCCGAAATACGTAATATGCTCTCAGAGAAATAATTTCTCTGAGAATATGCCTATTGTTTATCTAACCTGTTACCCCAATCCCCGATTTAAATTCTTGTATTTAAATCAGATAACATAATTGAAATGTCCATAAATAAAATGCGTAGTTCCGATTCATTAGTTTATTTCCAACTGCCAAACTTACAATTACCCTCGACCGACACATGTTGGTATCTCGCCTACCTACATATACTACATACCTCCACCACAAATTAACACTATAAAAGACATAATGATCCTCCGTAAGCTATTAGGTAGACACTTCTATATAAACAAAAGATTAGCATTACGTTGCCTTCTTATCACTAATCTGTTATATTAAGTGTCGCTAAACGACACGAGAAAAGATCCAAAATCTGATATGTTACTTATCTACTAACAATACTAAAATATTTTACTTATTAACTAGTTGCATTCAATTTACACAATTTAATATCTATAACGCGGAGGGTTAAGAATACGACATTGGCGCACGGGGCGCGGAGGGCGCCGCGGCGCGTCGGGCGGCGGGGGCGGTCCAAGGGCAGGGGGCGTTTTCGGCGGACTAGTGAGAGCCAGCGGCTCCGGCGCGGGCTCCTCGCCGGCGTTTTGTTCAGAGTCACCTTCCTCAACTATTTCCGGTAATCTAACCTCGCCGTCTGCGGCACGATCCATACCGGGACCATTCGGATTAGGGCTACCACCCTCTGGGACATTATCACCTGGTTCGGATTGACTAGAAGGACCCAGCAAAGAGCTCCGTGATCTCCGTCTTATCTGGTCGATATGCCTATGCGAGTTCCTACCTGTTTCATCTAACACTCGGTAATCTGTTGCCCCTAAACGTTGAGTGATTCGCCCCGTTAACCATTTGTCCCTACCCTGATACTGACGAAGCCACACTTCGTCGCCCGGTTGTAAATCTCGATTCCCTGCAGGCCCACTCTCCTGTTGACGTTTCTGCGCGGTTGCTACCTTGATTTCCCTGTCCGGTCGGATCGCGTCCAGCTTGGTACGCAAGCGCCGGCCTAACATCAGCGATGCAGGGCTCTCGCCCGTGGTGCTATGCTCGGTATTACGATAATGTAACAAAAAAGTGTTTAAAAATAAATGGATATCCACTTGCTTTCTTATAGCTTTTTTAATTACTCGTTTCACGGTACGAACGGCATTCTCCGCGGCGCCGTTGGACGCAGGATGGTATGGCGCGGAAAAGATATGACCGATCCCAAGGCTCGACAGAAAATCACTGAACTCCCTACTCGAAAATGGAGGACCATTATCCGAGACCAATTGCTTCGGTAAACCCCACCTGGCGAAAACCTCACTAAGTCTGCTGATCGTGTGACTCGCGGCCGTACTCGGTACTTGGAAAACTTCCAACCACTTCGTCCGTGCATCCACAATTACCAGGTAAGTCTTACCGCACAGAGGCCCCAGAAAATCTACATGTATCCGTGACCACGGGCGCGTGGGCCACGGCCAGGGGCTGGGCGCGTGGCGGCGCGGCGCATCGCTCTCGGCGGCGCACACGGCGCACGCGCGGCACAGCGCCTCCACGGCCTCGTCGATGCCGGCCCACCACACGTAGCTGCGAGCCATCGCCTTCGTTTTTACGATACCCATGTGAGCTTCGTGTAGTTCAGCTAAAACCATACCCTTGCAGCGTTCGGGTATCACGACCCGATGCCCCCACATGACACAACCCAATTCTTCGTACAGTTCACCCCTTCGATTGAAGAACGGTTGCAACGATTTAATTTCAATCTCGTCAGGCCATCCGTCCTTAAGATAAGTCAAAACCCTACCTAGAAGTGGATCTCGCTGCGTCTGCTTCTTAACTTCGTTATAATCTAACAGTAAAGCGTTCTGAGCAAAATGGAGGTAAGTTTGTTCGGGCACACCGACAGGTTTAACTGTTCCCGGCAGCGGTAGTCGCGAAAGACCATCCGCGCCGTTCTGTTTCGTGTTTACGTACTCTATGTCGTATGAGTAAGCAGAGATCTTTATCGCCCACCGCTGTAACCTACTCGCGGCCATGGCTGGTATACCATGCTTTGGACCGAACAAACTAACCAACGGTTTGTGATCAGTCCGTAAAGTAAATCGCCTTCCATACAAATACTGATGTAGTTTCTGAAGACAAAAAACTATCGCGAGAGCCTCACGATCAATCTGTGAGTAGTTCTTTTCCGCGTCGTTCAGGGCTCGCGACACGTAGACCACGGGCCGCTCACTGCCGTCCGCGCACGGTTGGCTGAGAACCCCACCAATTCCCCGGGAACTGGCGTCGCAACTTAGAAATAAATTTTTTTTGGGATCATAGTGTTTAAGAACTTCAGCACTAGTTAAAATTAATTTAATTTTTTCAAAAGAGCTTTCGCACTTAGAGTTCCACGACCAATCTACACCTTTTTTTAACAAATTGTATAGAGGCCCCAATACGGTGCTTATATTCTTTACGAATTTAGCATAAAAGTTAACTAATCCTAAAAAAGATCTGAGTTCCGTAATATTTTGAGGCCGCGGAATCCCTATAATGGCTTCAATTTTGTCAGGGTCCACCTTGATACCCTCCTTAGATATGATGTACCCTAAGTATTTCACTTCGTCTACCAGGAACGAGCATTTACTGCTCTTAAGTTTTATTCCGTGGCTGTGCAGTCTATTGAATACTCTATCTAATGTACATAAATGCTCCTGTCTCGTCACCGAGCCTATAATTACATCATCTAAAAATACCTCCACGTTAGGGATGTCACAGAGAAGATTTGACATAATCCGCTGGAAAATCCCTGGGCTCGAAGCCAAGCCAAAAACTAGTCGGTTATACATAAACAAACCCTTGTGTGTGTTAATAACAGTATATTTCTTTGTATCGTCCAATTCGATCTGACTATACGCTTGCGAGAGATCGATTTTCGAAAATACTTTACAGCCGTTTAAACCCACCAGCAAGTCATCGATCCGCGGCAGAGGGTACCTATCGACCAGTAAGACGGGATTCAACGTCACCTTGTAGTCTGCGCAAAGACGGAGCCCCCCGTCCGCCTTCCGTACCGGTACCAGAGGTGTAGCCCAATCCGAACTGTCCACCGGCTCGATGACGCCCTCGCGGAGCATGTCGTCCAGCTCCGCGTCCACGCGCTCGCGCAGCGCGTAGGGCAGGCGGCGCGCGCGACAAAACACCGGCGCCGCGCCCTCGCGCAGCCGCAGCGTCGCCTTGCCGCCCGTGAACCGCCCCAGCCCGACAGAGAATAGCGCTTTATATCTGTCGAGTAATAACGATACATTGTTACGATCACTAGAACAAACGGTACTATTACAAGGTAATGTTGGAATCTTTATTCGTAACTCGGATAACCACTGACGGCCCAGTAACGAAGTCGTCCCTCCATCGATCACAAACAATTCTAAACATTTACACCGATCGCCGTAGCTGATCTCCGGTTTAATAATACCTAAAGGTTTAATTTTACTGCCATCATAAAATTTCAATATTAAGTTATTTTTTTCTATCGGTCTAGTCTTAAAATATCGATCATAAGTGGATTTACTGATACACGATACTGCGGAGCCAGTATCGATCTCCATCATTAAACTGATTCCATCAATTAGCAATGATACGCTCACCGGCTTATAACCGTTCAAACAGAGTTGATGCATCTCCTCCTCCACGTCCGACTGCGAACCGCACCCCGGCTGCTCATCGTCTCCCGACGCCTCGCCGACGTCACTCGATGCAGCGTCACAGTGGTACACCCTTTTCCTGGACGATACATCCGCGCTCTCCGTCCATTTCGGGCAGACACGCCTCAGGTGGCCTCTCTGTTTGCATTTGCCACAAACGTAATTCTTGTAACGACACTCGTTACTAGAATGGTCTCGCGCTCCGCATACTCGGCACTGCGCCGGCTCGCCGCCGCTGCCGCCGGCCTGCTGGCGCTGCGTGGGCGCGCGCCCGGCCGCCCGGCCCCGCGAGGCGCGCGCGGCATATCCCGGCGCCAGCGCGTGTACCGCGCCCGCCGCGCCGCCGCCGCCGGCCCCGCCGCACTGCTCCACCGCGGCCGCATCGCGCTCCGCCGCCTCCAATGCACACGCTAACTTCACGGCACCCGCATACTTTAAATTGTCCTCGGCGAATAAACGTTGTCGAATGACGTCACTTTTTAGCCCACAAACCAGCTGATCGCGAAGATTGTCCTCCAAGACGAGACCGAACTCACAAAATTTTGCCAGTTTCTTCAGTTCGGTTAAATATTGCGCAATCGACTCATCCAACCGCTGTCGCCGCTGCCGAAACCGATACCGCTCCGCCATGACAGATGGTTTCGGCTCCAAGTGATCACGGAACAACTTAACCACATCGTCATAGGACTTATCCGATGGTTTCATAGGACTAGTCAAATTGCTAAGCAATTCATAAGCCTCGTCTCCCATTCCCGCAATCAGTGAGGGCAACCAAAATTCTGTGTCCACTTTGTTGACCTTGAAATACATTTCAAGTCGCTCAATGTACATTGTCCAATTCCCGGATTCGACACAAAACTCGTTTATTTTCCCGACCGACATTGTCACAATGATTTGCACACAACACAGTTCACAATAACTCCGATTATTTATCGCTCGTCGCCAAATGAAATGTCCATAAATAAAATGCGTAGTTCCGATTCATTAGTTTATTTCCAACTGCCAAACTTACAATTACCCTCGACCGACACATGTTGGTATCTCGCCTACCTACATATACTACAATAATTGTAGTGAGTTTACGTAACAAATGTTTTAGCATTCCTTATTTACAGGCAAAGATACTTTGGAATATATAATAATAATATTAAATTTGTTTATTTCACTTGAGCATTTCAACAATACAGCTTCAATTAAAGGTGCTAGGGCTAGAATTAGACTTTATTGGTGAGCGCTAGCTAGCTATATATTTAAACATTTGCAATTTAATAGGTATAAAATGACCATTTATTTAGCTATGAATATTAAAAAGTAAGCGCGAGTTTCAAATTAAATCTCTTGCAAGTAAGTACGTTGTGTACATTTATGCAAGTTAACATTTTTTGAATTTACATCTTATCTTAGGTCGCTCTTACAGCTGTCAAAAGGTCTATGCAATTTTACAGTTGTAAGAGCGAACTCAAACTAAGCTCGCTCCTAATAAAAATATCTGTACTTATATATGCCGTGGGTGTATCAGTATTGTTCAGGATCATTCATAAATATTGGTTAAATCATGATCCTTCATTGCATTTAGGTACCTATTATCATTTCTCCAATCATCATCATTATTTAGGGTCCCGTGCCTCAAAAGGATAACACCGGAAAGTCGGGAACCTTATAAGACCACACACTGTCCAACCCACCTTTGATGACGTGTCCCTTGAGATATTGATGCTCAGCCTCATGGATGGATAATACAAACTTGCAGGAAGCGCTCTTCCTTCGATTAGCCGTCATGTAGAATGGCAAATGCCTACACAATAAAATTTTAATAAGGTTCATAACTTTCCATTTAATTATCGTATAAGTATCGAAATTTAACTTCCATGCCCCCAAAAAATCGCGCATAACTTTTAATGATTTAGTTCCCTCGTAAATTAGCTAAGTAAGTAGGTAATAATTATAGTACAGTACTAAGTATAGAAGAGACAAATTCATGAATTGCAGAATTTATATTCTCAGGAAGTGGTTTTCAATGTTCAAGTATAATTTAGACTTACCATTGTTCTTGATGGGCCCATTCCACTAAATGTGACAGCATGGGGGTTCCAGTCGAGACAGGGAACTCTACTTTCGGATACAGAGCTTCTACTTTCGGAATGTATCCCTCCATGTATAATCTGTAATCATTGATTATTTACGAGATTTTGTACGTTGGTAATTTAGTTTTTAACTTTAATTACTTTATAAATAAGAGCACTAGCTGCTGTCCGCGACTTCGTCTGCGCAGACGTCACGATCAGAATAACACATAGGCTATAATTTATAATCCTGCGCAGGATTATAAATTATAGCCTATGTGTTATTCTGATGTATGAGCTATATTATTGTAAAGTTTCATTAAAATCCATTTAGTAGTTTTTGCGTGAAAAAGCAACAAACATCCATCTATCCAAACTTTCGCGTTTATAATATAAGTAGGAGTAGGATTCAATTATCATAATTTTGGCTATCCTGTAACCATAGTCGTTGGATGTTGTTTCATAAATAAGTATATAACATAGGCAAAGGCACAGGTACATACTTGCCGATAGCATTAAGTACTAAGAACGCATTGTCCGGATGGCCACGTCTAGTCAAGGGTATGTGTCGGCAGGTTTCGGGCAGGGAACGCTTGAGGATGGCTTGCAGCAGCCCATGAGGACCTATCTCCACTAGAACGGCGTCCGCTGGGACCAGTTTACACGTCTCCTCAAACAGCACTGGACCCTACGCAAATCAACTTAAATAAAATAATATCTACGCCAGCCAGATTATATAATACGTTTGATTTACACCTGTATCTTCTTACCAGTAAGTTATTGGTATGATATTCCGCAGAAGATATCTTAGAAGTGGGCTCGTCCCATCTATCCATCGCAACTGAAGTAGAGAGCCAACGTCCACTACGTGGTTTCGGATTCTTAATTACTTCTTTTAAATACTTCAGCAGGTCAGGACCTAGAGCGAAAATCTAGATTAAAGGTACCTGATCTCTAGTGTATGTACTTATAATGCCAAAGGATATTATAATTTGTGACAATATAACCAGGAGCTTACCAGCATGAGCAATGTATCGCGAATGGTAAGCGATGTTGGAGCAAGGCACCTCCTTCGCGAAGATACCTTTCGCAGTTAGTTGCTCTACAAACTCGCGCATCTTGTTAGTTGGCCCCGATATAGTGCTGGACTGTGGTCCGTTATGGCATGCTACTTCGATCTCAGGTGGAAGCAAGTTTACGATCTGTGAAAATCGTGACAGGATTTTATTAATTAACTTTGTGCAAACACAAAATCCTGAAATATAATGACCAATTGTCATACCTCTCGATATCCAATGCCAACAGCGGCCATTGAGCCTCGAATAAACGGCGTCCGAATGGAGACCATTCCTCGACTATAAGACGATAATATCATCTCTTCTGCTGTCAAGCAGCCGTCGGCGTACGCGCATGCCAACTCTCCTACACTGTGGCCTGTCGAAAGTCATGGAAAGTTGTGACAAATTCAGGGGCTTAAAAGAATAAAGTAACAGAACTTGTAAAAAAAACCTTACCGATTATTTTATCAGGTACTAATCCAAGCGACGTCAGAATATCAGTAAGTCCGATCTGTATAGCAGCGATGCCCACGAAAGAGTGCAAGATATTGTTAAAGATATCCTTGTCTGGTGATGTGATTATGTGGACTATGTCCAAGCCTTTCGGATCCAGTACTTTCCTGCAGCTAATAAGAAACAAATTGCGTGTCAGCACAGTAGCTGTAATCTGTGAGTTCTAGAGATCAAAACGTAATGTAGTAGGTATAGCTACCGTTCGATAGCAGCTGCGAAGATCGGCATGCGCATTAGTTGGGTGCCCATACCTGACCACTGTGATCCCATTCCGCTGTACACAAACCATAGAGGGCGCTTATCACCGTCAAAGTAGCCTATTGTTTCAACTAGGCTCTTTGTTTTTTGATCTTCATTTGTATCTAGAAAACCATGGAAATAGTATCTAAGTGAAATTCAATTGATTAATTTACTCAGAGAAAATGTAGGACAAGCCATATATACAATGTTCATTATTATTATGTTCATCAATAAATAATTAGTAAACTGATACTAACTGAAAAGGAAATCATCAAAATGAACTAAAATATTCCCGAGGGCATGGACCTACCTATAAACAAAGCAGTCCCACAAATTCAATCAATGGGACTGTCAATGGAAGTACAGAAAATAAAGGTAAACCTCTTCTGAACTCACCAAGAATAGTGTAACCTCTGCCTATATGACCCACAACCTTCGTTGAATGTATATTGTGCAATAATGCTATTTCTTCGGGGTCTATTGGTTTGGATGTAAGATCATCAAGTGTTCTCCGAATACATGTGTCCTGTCTACCGGAAACTACTACTAAATGTGGAACGCTGGACTTGTAACGGTTGGGATCCTGAAACAAATGAGAAGACTTTCTATCATTTGGATGCTGAGTCGTATATGGATGTGTTAATAAGCAAATAAAGGAAGATACGAATACTTAAGAAAATAAATTGATTGCGGAATGGACATTACTGGTATTGGTTGCAGAAATTACTAGAAGCACATATCCCATGGAATATTTATCCTATTCGTTCTGTTATATTCTGAAAATACCTTAGGCTTGTATCGTCCACGCAGCAGGACGTGTGCATTGACTCCAGTGACAGAGGTGCCATTAACGGCGGTATACGTGCGCCTGAACCGCTGGTGATCTGTCACTATGCGCATGCGACCCTCGCGCAGAGCACTCACGTCACTTCGAGGTGTCTCACAATGCAGATTGGCAGCTATTTGTCCCTTCTCATATGCCAGTAGCACCTACACATGCAAAGGTATGTATTACTATAAATTATCAATTCTAAGTCTTGAATCCGACTCGACTAATCTCGTCATTGGTGGTCTTTTTATTATTGTTGTTTTAAAGTATTCATCTGCATGAGTAATTAAAATTGGATGAGTGACGATATAACCTTAGTTACGGCGGATATCCCTGAAGCTGCTTCACTGTAGCCAATGTTTGACATGACGCTGCCCACTAACAACGTATCATCTCTGCCTTTGCAGAAGACTGATTCTATTGCTTCCAGTTCAGCTTTATCAGCTTCGGGAGTAGCTATAATAAAAAGGGATTATTCGATTCAGAACTTCAGTTCACGATATTTAAAATAACAGAAGGACAACGAAGTCACCCTAAAAGGTGAGGTACGGTACCCTGAAAAGAATATTATTATCAGTATTGTTTCTGCCTGATTGTGATATGGCCGGCAGAATCGACACTATGTCTAGCATAATATTATTTTGGTCAGGGGTGCATAGAATCAAACAAAGTGACAGTGAAGCGCAATAATTTCGGTGGCAAGTAATTTAATACATATACCTATACTCCTACGACATGGATAATAGCATCGTATTATATGAAGATGTTATATGGTAGGTGCCTAGTGTACTGTGTGTGTGCTGTCCTACCTGAACCAAAAGCTTCAACGTATTCAACTGCCTGAGCCGGCACTTTGGCTTCTTTGTAAAACTCCCTGAAAAATTCAGCCACATTCAACGGGTCGCGGTAGAAACCATACCTTGGACCGGTTTCTCCTTCCAATATATTAAGGAAACCAGCTTTGGCGTGTACAACTTCAGCATAAATTCTGTAAAGATCCAGATAGCGAATACAATTCAGGATTATATAATACTCTTCCATTCAAAATGCTATACTTGTTGCAATTAGAAAAGGATCTATCATATTCACTAACCTTTTAGCATTTTTTGCTTTTTGTAGAAATAAGACGTTGATGGCCTCGGATTTTACGATACCATCAGCATTCTGGTCGAAGGATTTAGTCTTACCATCTGGGCAAAGAGTGATGATCCTAGGAAGAAGCAAAACTTAAAATATTAAATAAAATTATTTCCCGTTAAACTTAGAGGATAGATACGGAAGAAGAATGTTCTACAACGTGTGCCACATTTCAAGTTGTCAAAGTCAAAAAAAACTGTAACCTACAGACGAATGAACGCCCACCGAAGTTTCTTCTCAAGGGGTTATTTTTTACGTTATGGATATGGAAGACGGAACCCTAAATAATAATAAAAGACGATAACATGACCCAGACTGGACTGTAGTCCAGTTGCGAGAATGATTTTGGAATAGAGTACGCGTAAAAAACGCAATGTTGGGCGACGTCTGTACTTGGATGGGCCGACGCTTAGTGACATTTTCATCTGAACCTTCGTGCTGAGGCACGCATTCCGAAGAAATCACGTTAAGCAGTTGATCCCGGTTGTTGTCATTCGGCAGCAATAGGTCATGTTAGAGGTTTGACTGACTCTGGCAGGTAGCTTTGGTAAATCACACGATAAGAAGATGACAATTTTCAGATTGGACAAACGGAGGACACGGAAAATAAACAGAAACAGTTAATTGTTGATATTATCTTCAATTAAATTAGTTACGAAATGTGTACCTTCCACAGTGCACTAAAGATTGCGGATGCAGAGACAGGCTTGCGCCCCCAACTATGGCTGCCTCGCATTTCCCTCTCGTTATATCCAGATATGCCTGCTCCAAGGCAGTCAAGGAACTACAGCACGCATCGTCAATATTCATCGACGCTGCTTTCGCATTCAGCCAGTAAGAGATGCGGTTGGCGAACATTGTCTTGCTGCATCTGTACATGTGGAATTTTATACGTATCTATATATACGTCTATCTTTATAAATACTAACCTAATCGTACTGGATATAAGTAAAAAATATGGGCAACTTTTAGTTGGTAACTTATACAATGTGCCATCTAAATTACTTCAAATACGAACTTTAACTTTAGGTCTAGTTAACCACTCGTCCAACCTTCACTTAAATAATATGTTTCGATATGGTAGTCAAATCGTATCTACGCGTGGATTTGACTAAATCCTTGCTATAAATTGAAAATTGGATGGACATAACTCTCTTGTAACTCATTTTTTTTTTACAAAAAAAATTAGTAAAAAAAATATGCTGCGGCAGAGGGCAGCACAATCGGCAAAGTGACAGATACTTTCTTTAGACATAAAATTAACGTTACATTTAAAGACTGGTTTGTGCTAACAACACGATAATGAATCTATGATCTACATATATGGTTTTACACTTACCCAGCTATACCTAACCCAGATCTCGTAGAGGAGGCATAGCCAGCTTTTTCTGTCTCAGAGAAGCATGATCCCGTGTACACACTGATTTTTTTGCCATTTAAGTGCTCGGGATTTAAACCTGTAGATAGGTAATGCTCATTAAAACATCAACAATACTGAAATGTGATTGATGGGTGAAGATAAAAGAATGTTGGTTTCCATGTAAGCATATAAAATATATAAGTACTTAAGTAAACAAGTTCACATGTGTTGTTTTACCCACGACTTTACTCAGTATAACTACGAAACGGGGCCAATGTATGTACAGTCGACAGCAGATCAATGGTAACACTTTTTACTTTTGACAGTTCTTATTATTTGCGTCGTAAGACTTGAAATCGTACGCAAGTGTTACCATTGATCTGCTGTCGACTGTACCTACTTATACAGGGTGGCCTTGAATTCATTCGACAAAATTAAATGGATGGTTAGGCTTGTGACATACATTAATTCTGCACAGTATTTAAGTAAATTAAACAATTTTTGGCAAAATAAAATAAAAAATTAAGTACAATAAATTCAACTATCAAAAAAATTAATAATTTGATACATCGTTACTGTGCTTTGGAGTTTTTATATTTTAAGGTATTTTTAATTGTTTGCAACGATTTCTTTGCAGTTTTAATTTACGAAAAAATCTTGATAATTCAATATTTATCAGTACAACCCCCAGTTTCAATTTGGCGAATGAATTCAAGGACACCCTGTATAGCCATTTGGACTCCTCTGTGGTCGACTGCTCTAACCGCCCCGCGCCGCTTTTCCGTTTCGTATAGATTACAAACCAACCTGCATCATATATTGCTTGATACGTTTGTTCCAATAATTTTCGACTCATTGGATCCATATTGTGGCCTAGTCGGAAGTGGACCCTGAAGAAGTGGGCATCGAACCGGTTGAGCGTAGGCACACTTCCCCCATACTGAATCACTTCGGGGTGGTTGTACTGCCAACGTTGATTATTGGTTATTGGATTCACCTGTATAGAAGTACAGTAAAACATAAGACAACATATCTTCGGGAATGTTCTTGATTGAACAAATATATCCAATATATCAATTGAGTTATAAATAACTAGTGAGTTATACTACGCAGACCCTTATTCATTTAGCCATTGCTTGTAACACACAAAATGTCGCCAGCAATTAAACGTTACCTTATTATAAAGGATATCAGATAACTCCTTGACGTTGTGCGACTGTGGGAAGAGTCCGGACATGCCGGAGATCACGACTCGCTCGCCGTCGTCGGGTGACGGCGCAGGCACCAATCCCTCGCACGCATGTAATGACAGCTCCTCCGGTGTGGGCGCCATGGTTGTAGCTCATTCACCTTACAACGACTAAAATTTACCCCGAATCTAAAATTTATATAAAGATGAATATGCAAGTTTTTAATCAGGTACGTACAACCAAGGGAAACTCATGACTGCTACTATACCACCTCGCTCTCGCACTCTCGGCAATCCTCATGGGGATTTTTCATATACATACTACTACTGTTATTCATTGTGTCTTTAGTTTGCAAGGTCTGGGTTAAATAGAGGGATCAAAATGTAACACTACACTACCTGTAATTTCGGTACTACGAGTACAAACGAAAAGCTCAAAGAATCAGCACCACCGACAGTGAAACACTGGCGAGTTTAAGTAAATTTTCGTTAGTTTATATCGAATATAGTATAGCGTTAAACAAATGTATATGTTTTAATTGTTGATTAGCATTGATTTTTTTCGCGTAATGTTAATTAACTAGCAGTTGCCCGTGACTTTGTTCGCATGGAAATCCGCTTTGTTGGCAAGTACAACAAGCTCGATTTCATTTTGGTTGCCAAATAAAAGTGCGTGACTTAATTTGTGATAAATCTACTCGACCTAATGGTAGGGATACACGTGCCAGCGACGTCTATTGGTGGTCGCCTAGTAAGTCAATTCGACCAATATGTAGAACGTTAGATAAGTACCTAGTAGTTACGTAATAGGTCGTAAATTATTGATAGCAGTTTTAGATAATATCACTTGCCATGGCTTTTCCAACCTCTATTATAATTACTCTTCGATTTGACGATCTATTTTTAAACTATTATTAGGAGAATTCTTTTTCTATTGCGAAACATTACGGCACATTATGGCGCACAAAATAAATAAGTACAAAACTTTAGCATACCAAGCTTCTTTACAAACGCAAACAAATTGACATTATAATTATTTAGCTACATATGTACTTATATAGCATAAGTAAATACTTAGTAAATATACTTAGTTTTACATTAGGTTACAACTAAATCAATTTATTATAGTTTGTTATTTTTGGCAATGCCTTTTTAAAGCCGTGACATTGTTACTATTTCTACCCGACTGCCCCAGAAGGAGGGTAATGGTTTTTTTTTCGGATGTATGTATGTATGTCCATTCCTTCCTGCCATCCTGTAGCCTAAACGGCTTGATCGAACCAGGGACCTCTGTATCGTAGGTCCAACCACTGCGCCACCGAGCTGTTTTTCAGTATTAAAAAATATAAATTACCAACCATGCAAGTGCCAATTTTTCATGGTACCTAATATTCCAGAACTTCCCGAGAAACTGCTGTGACATACAGGCGGACGGACGTACGATACATTCAAAAGCACATTAGTGTAATACTTTGGACTTTGTGCCAAAATAATTCAAATCGAACAAAGTAAAAGGTTTTGTTCGGGGTTCCGTATCATGAGATTAGAGAGTAGAGTGAGATTTTCAAAGAATACATTTTTTTACGATATTTCGATTTACATTCGATAGGAGCAAGTTAATGTTTATTTTATGATAGACATTAATTAAGTACACTGTGTAAACGAAACGCGATCAACTAGGTTGTTTACTCAAAAACACCGACGCACGAACCGCGACTATTCCAAGTATACAGAGTGTATATGTAACAAACAGCCAACTACTAAGTATTTCATTTTCTTGAATTTTTTACATCAAATATCCCATTACGCCTCAGGCAGGAGGTACACAGGAATTCACAAACATACGGGTACTCTATGCGCCGGTAATAAAGCCTTGTTTGCAGCGGTTATGTGTAGGTTGTTGTGCTGTCTACTATACAAATTGCTTGCGGCGTTAGGTTTGGATTTAAAATGCAATTTTAACAAAATCTATGTAAAAATATTTATAAATAAACTATTGAAAAATAACTTAAACTGTCGTGCTAGATGACCATGTACCTAAATGACAGTTTTACGTATAAATTAATTAATTATAAAGTTTGCTATTTTATTATCGCTGAAAACAATAAATTTGCATTACATTCTTTTTAATTAGGTGTCATTAATTTAATTTAAACATGTTGCATTGACCGCAAAGTTAAAAATACTTAAGTACTTATATAATATTGCTTGGACTCAAAAATACAAATTCAAGAAAGGATAATGTTTTCGATTGTAAATTGTAATATATTTGTATGTACTAGGTATATGTGTATCAAGGCTTTTTAGCAAAGAACCTCAACTTGGTTTAACTTTGCCCCGCGGTTGGAGCAATTAGCCCTTTAGTTAGTTAGTTAGATTTTTGAAGCAAATTTTGCAATGTAGGCTCTAGCTAGACAGACGGACTGCATTTCAACTGCACTCCGGTACGACTGCAATAAAACTGCAAACTAACCGTGCAGCCCGATTGCAGTCGGTGTATATGTCAGTAGGTTTTATATTTGTGTCTACTCTTATTATAAGGTTCTGCCGCGCTAACCGCATAACAAGCAACACGCAAGACGTCTCGCAGGTCAGTGTGCAAGCCTCTTATTATCCTTACGTTTTCTATCGCGACTCGTTTATATAAATGGACGGTCGCGACTCGACCGCAGTTTTGTCCTTACTCAGCTGCGGTTCACACAATATTCAATTTTCATCGCCTTTAAAAAAACAGTTGCCTCTAGTATAACCTCGTTGCTCGTGAAGTGAATGAGAAAATGGCGTTCCTTCAAGGGCCTTCGGCGAAACAGGCGGAGGTTGTCAAGCAGGAGTTGGGGGAAGGTCCTGATGACCTGGAACGAGGAGTCAGAGACCTGATGAACATGTGTGCAGCCTCGCCTCACCTGCCTCAGCCGGAGATGTTTGGTATGTATGCAAAATCAATGTTTGGGGTTTCGTTCGACCTCCTTAATTGCCTGCAATGTTTTGAGTTCGAATCCCATCCCGAGAAGGTACTTTACGGTCTAACAGAGAAAGAAAGGTGTCAGGAGAATTATTCATTATGAGATTTTTTTTAAAAATACTTGTCGGATTTTTGAAAAATATTTGTTAAGATAGTTACATATTTATAGTTTGTATAGTGTGTACTCTAAACTATTTACTAGTAAAATAATCTTTACAATCGGTCAAGTAATTCTTGGGAACATCTCAACTGGGTTGAGTTGATGGCCGAAAATAGGATTCCCTGTGCCTGAGTCCAGTGACATACATAGAAACGAAATAAAACCTTATTAAGGGGGACCTTGTATACTTTTCTCTGTTTTCCAGTGTACCTAAGATATCACTTTTCCGAGGCTGGGTGTAATTTATGATCGTTTCTATGTATGTCTCTGGACTCCGGCACAGGTAATCCTATTTTCGGCCATTCTTATTATTCTTATTCTAAGCATTTGCCTTATTATAGTTAAGTTGAGGTAATTTTTGATTGTCGGTTAGTTTTCATTATGTGTTACGTTAATAATTGTTGTGACGTCATTAACGGCTCCACCAGCATTAATTACACTGTATTAAATGGTAATAGAGACATACGTTGCGTATGAGTAGAGTAAGACTCGTAAGAAAATATAAATGGAAGTTGTACATTAATTCTCGGCTGCTACTGTGAATATTTTATATTACATGAATAGAGCTTCAAGGTGTGTAGCGAAACAGCAACGCCTCTGATGTTGCAGGTGTCTTTAGGCAACGATGACGGCTTACCATGAGATGGAAGCTCTGCTTGTGTGCTCCCTTTCTCATAAAAAATAAGGCTTTACATCTTAGTCAAAGAAGATGTTCATCTTAGTCCTCAGAACAGTAACATCAACCTTCAATCTCTCCTTTAAATACTCGACCCCATGTATGAAGACAATTAACTCTCGCTGACTATACCGTCACGTATTATTATACTTTTTTTGAGGATAGGGTGTTATCTAGACAATATTTGAAACGGTGCCCCTGTCTCTACATCACTCTTCGACGGTTCGTCCCGAATCAGGCCGGTTGAATCATCATATCATAATAGGCCTTAGGACAAAATAACTTGGTACTAGGATTTTTAAGTGTCAAACTAGCGACATACGAGTATTGTCAATACTTAATTTTAATTGGATTTCTTTGTTCTAATTAACAGGTGGGTGGTGTCTACATCAATGACTATTGGTTAATTGCTTCATGTGTCTAATCCATTGATCTCCTATAAACAACAACAAGTTGTTTATAGGAGATCAATGGTCTAATCTAACTCAATTTCCGGATTCGTATATCAAGACAGCCAATTAACACAATGAAATTAAAACCTAAGCAAAAATGTTTACGTATAGGTATCTACTTATACGTAAATTAATTAATATTACGTGATATTACTCAGTCTTATTGCCATGTTTATACATTATAATAATATACATAGCTTTGCAAATTACTTACATAAATTAATGTCAGGGTTGCACCAATCGTCATGATTTTTGTTTATTGTTGACAATAACACGTACCAGAATGGGTACCAGAAAGAAGTATTTAATTAAATAGATATACAAATCACCCCTATTTCCTTGATTGATTTTACGTTAACTATGTAGGTATATTCATCCACACTCGGGGCAGGTATGTGTGATAAAATGATTCCAATCATTTTTGCCATTGAATCCAAATTTCCTAATGCGATGAAACTTTGGTCAGCTGATGTGGATCTGGGCAGGCCAGAGTTATGAGTTCGTATAAAATTGGCTATGCATCAACTCCTGGTACGGTCGACGACAAAGAAAGGTGTACAGGAGAGTTTTTAAGGTTGAGATTTTCTCAAAAACTACTTGACCGATTGTAAAAATTATTTCACTGTTAGATAGATAAAAGTTAAAACTATGTAACTGTAAAATAATTATTAAAATCGGTCCAGTAGTTCTTGAGAAAATCTCAACCTTATTGGGACCCCCTGTATACTTATCTCTGTCTTCGACTGTACATTCATCTCGTGTAAAATAAATAGGAGTAATGTACCTCGTAAATGTACTAGCATATTTCAAACAATATGCAGTGGTTAATGAAAATAGTGTCCACGATGCGGTTGGATTGATTTCCATACTCATATAGGTAATTAATATTTATAGTAACATGTTGTGCCTAAACTAGTTCACCTTCAATCGATACGGTGGCATGTAGTAATAGTAAAGATAGCTACCTAATAAATGCTTACGTAAACACGTTATTACGTAAACGCATTTATCTACGATTGCAATTTTTTATAGCAGAACTATTTATAGATTCCATCTGTTTCGTATAATGTAGTATACACGAAGACAGAGAAAAGTATACATCAATAAGGTTGAGATTTTCACAAAAACTACTGGACGGAATTTAGTCATTCTTTTACAGTTTTAACTTTTATCTATGTAATGTAACTTAACTATAATTTATTGAATGCCCGATCTGGGTACACTGCAAGTGTTTCAGTACCACGTAAGCAACTTGTTACTATTACTATAGTAACAAATAAGTCCTATTTGATCCTAGAACAGGCATCAGCAAACGGCATGTCCTTGCGCTCAACGTGTTAACGGAAGGAACTGACCAGTGGATCAGTATGTGTCTACTTCCGTCTAAAAATACCTAAACAGTTTGACTACCGGTTAGCCTTAGTATATAAATAGCATCAATTAACTCATTATAAAAGCTTTCAAACATGCGTGGGAGTGCAAGGGCGAGGTCGTCTCAGATTTTCGATTTTTATCTTCAGGGTTTTGCAAAAAATCTGACTATTCACGTTCCAAAAATATATTAACGTTTTATGTATATTTACTTTCAATTTAGATCTTGAATTTTAAAATATAGGTCACCGTGTATAATTTGCGACAAAAAATAGAGTGTTCGCTCACTATTGCAGTTAAGACCATTGGGTAAATTCAGTTTATTTGTATTGACATGTTTTATCACTCAATGCATATTTATTTATACCAGACTTCTGGTACAATTAAACGGTTTTTCATAACGATTGAAACGATATTTCAAAAGCTTTATCATATATACGAGTATGTTGGCCGTAGTCGTATCAAGAACGTACTCGTTGAACTCTTTTATATGGGCAATAGATATGGGTGGGTATATTATATTGTACATAATTGACGAACATATATAATTTTATACTGAACTTATAATTATATACTGTAGAGTCGGGCAAGACTATTAATATATAGGTCCTTTAGAATCTTGTTGAAATAATTAAGAATGGTTACATTCAGGCTGGGATGCGCGGATTTTCAATTTGTCTATGAAGGCTACGGTACTAAACTACTAAAATTAAACGTTTGAAAAAACATATAGCAATCTTGACTGATGAATACCGATACACTATTGGAAAAAACTTCGATTGACAGACAGGTAGCGCCAAAGGGCAAGTGGCACAGTCAGTGCTAAATGTATATGCATAGAGCTCTGTTTTCAGTTACCGCCTTTAAATTATACCACAATATTTTTTGATACTTGTGGAAAGTTTTTCTCGCTACTAACATGTTATTGCAATATTTTACAGTACTTTTCCAGGCTAATAATACCGTCAATTAAATCGATGGAAATGACGTCGGTATACACATGCAGTGTTTCAACAAAATACGCACGGTGCAGTCGCTTGCGCCATTTGCGAGATAATTCTAAGTGTTGCTATAATTTTCTTTCAAAATTGCGATGTTTTCTTGCAATCTAGTTTTTCTCTCGGCACTCGACCTTTATACCTACTTAGTTAAGTTTTTTGAAGGAGGGTATGCTTATCGAATGTAAGTTTTCTATACATGTCCAATCCCCTTGTGTCCTCTTGTAACGTAAATGACTTGTATTTTTGGTATCGTCGTTAGTTTGGATTGGGGATTGGATATATTTTATGCTAAAGCAGTCGGTTTTAGGGTAGATAATAAATTCCTTCACTAAGGAACTTTTACCTATGCAGAATTGAACTTAGCCATTGACGTATACTATGACTTCAGTCTTGGTACTTACCTATAATATATCTATACCTGTGTTGCGTGGTAAAGATAACTCCATCCGTAACATCAGTAATCTTCGATATTACTATGATGATGAGACTTTGATGTTCAATGTGATACGGTACGAAACAATATTACGTACACAGGAATAACCTCAATCGCCAGCACATCAACCTATACAAAACCACCATAAATTGGTCCATATTTCCAACGCGTAGCCCATGTGTTAGGTACCACTTGATGTGCTTTCGACTCTAGATAAGAGTAAATATGTATATTATCTACATTCAAATTTCCAACAGCGCTACGAACAATATGACCGATAGGTAGCTAACTCTAAGTAGTAGGACACACTACACTGAAAAATTAGTAAATATTTCATTAAGATTACTCAAACTAATTTATATATAGATTTGTAGTGAGGTGTAGCTTAGATTTTGAACTAAATATACTGGAATTAAATATACTACTATAACAACTTTTATAATCCCCTATCATCTTCCATTTGCATCTGACTGTATAGCCATTAGCCTTTCATGCTATTTAAATAGTGTTTAATTAGTATTCCAAACGACCTATCCTTGCGCAAGAATTTGCGAATGAGTTCACGGTGTTTAATTGATATTTTGAGGACGTTCTCGTGCAACCTAGAGGCTGGCTCAGTAAATGGTAAATGATTAGATAAAGTACTCTAAGCTACCTGCATTTGCAATTGCACATATTTTTGTAAATATCTATTATAAAGGTTAATATTTAAATAGTAGGTTAGGTTTGACGAAAATTAATACTTAGGTGTACTAGGAATTAATTTACGATTAAATAGGTTTATCGATTTCGTATTTTTACCAAAATATCTATACGGATTATTGTCACAGATTTTTATTTGAGAGAGGTCCGATGTTCAAATACAGTTTCCATGGCCTATTGACCGCGAGTGCTTAATTGTGATTAAATACATATAAATGGCTTATTATAGTTACGATTCTAAAATTGGCAAATCAGATAACACGAAAGATTATGTACTAACGCAGTCAACATTTTAGTCAATATTTAGCTAAATTTATCAATGGTGACTAAGCAGACGAGGGCGTTGAACTAGTAACTAAATAAATTAATCGTTGTCTAGTCCAAATCAGGTTCCAGTCTAGACCATGCCGCTACATTTCCTAGTTGTGTAAGATCATGCAATCGACTATACGAAGGAATTTACCGGTTTTATCACCAAATATCACAGGAGTTCAAAGAAGTCTAAATAATGTCAGGGAGATTGCAAAGGAGTAAAGTTTCTTGGATTCGTAGGACAAACCGGATTAGTAGACCTCACGGAAAAATTCAGTCTTATTTGTTTCGATTTAAATGCTCAAAACATCATAACAATGGTTCTAAAAATATACTAGAATTAGGTATGTATGACGACCGAGTATAATTTTAAATGGAGGCTATGTTTACGGCTATTTTTTAACTAAGTAGGTATTTTATGTTGTGAGAATCGTTGAGTAACTCGCCACTGTTCGTTATAGCCCGTGTTAAGGCTTTGTATGCGCGTATTTTTAGTTTTTCTACGAAGGCTACGGTACTAACTACTGAAATCAAACGTCTGAAAAAAATCTATAGCAATCTTGGGGTGTATAGACACCCCAAGAAATGTAAATAGTTAGATACTGATGATTTCCGATACACGATTGGACAAACTTCGCTCGATAGAAAAAAATCGCAAACATTCCATGTCTTTTAAAATGAAAATTATATCTAAACCGAAATAGTTATTCATACAAAATATATACGAAAATGTAGGGTACTATAAATACGAGAGCTTGTTTTAAAAAAAAAAGTCGATTTTTGTTGACGTGTTTTCATTTCCCTGCCAAAATTCATCCAAAATTCATAAAAATACGAATATCGAGGCACTGCGCCCGCGCCGCCCGAGCCGCTGCGGGGCATCTTGTGTCTCACTCTTGTTTTTGACAACCATATAGCGCCTTAACAAATAGATGTAATCGCTAATGCCAATCTGTCTGTCAAGTGAACTGGGATAAATTACGATGATGGCTATTGGCTCAACAATCCAAACTCTACCAGTATCGACGACGGACGACGACGACACGTAGATAGAGTCATACACACAAGTGAGGTTATTCAGGAGCATTTCTAAGTGTGACTACATTGAACATAAACCTCTGCGTAACTTTTAAATAATGTTCATTGATACGATCTTTATTGTCTGGATGTGTGATGTGTGCAATTGAGCACTATACATCTCTATTAATATAATAGACGTGCATGGATATTTAAATCATATGGCCAAATATTTCACATATATCTACATATTTTATAGTAAAAAGTCACGCAAGAGTGTGACGTTAATTTATTATAAGAACCGGATTTATCATAATTTTTTTGATATTAATAGCCATGCCCTGAATAATCCGTTATAGTTATGAGATATGAACTTGACTGGATATTAGAAGCGGTAGATATTTTATGTAGACTATGTAGAGTTAAATATTGTCAAGAATAAAAATTAAAACGTAAAATAAAAGGGCCACAGTTATAATTAAGTACATAAATATGAATCATTCCCGTAACATCGCGTTCCCGTTACCGCAACTCTCTTTACGTGAATTATCATTGAACTATGTATTATGTAAGTACATACTTACAATCATCATCATATGTTCTCGATGTATTCCTTACAACTGAATCATCCGTTTCCTTCCTCCCTTAGAGGAGGTAAACCTACTCCACATGTAGAGTTTGTGATCGATGTTTATTTGAATATTAAGTTATTAAGGTTACACAAACTTTCCAACAAAAATTCTGCAAATAGTTAATTAATACTTATGCTTATTTCTCGCGCATTTAAACATTCACCTCACACACACACACATCCATCACACACAACAAGCAGACTTCTCACGCATTACACACCACATACCTCCAAACAAAATACAACTGAATATACGTTTGCCTTATGTGAATAATTAATTATCTCTTATTACTATTTATTTACTTATTACTTTGCCAATCTTAAATTCTAAACAAATTATGTTATTTTGTGTACGGCCAACAGCGGATCAATGGTAACACTTGCAGTACGATTTCAACTCTCACATCGCAGATATTAAGAACGGTCCAAGGTCCAAAGTGTAACACTTGATCTGCTTTGCTGTGCACTGACTACATGTATCACTGTTCCACTTGTTACTGTGTGCACGCTGTCCGCTACGAGACGGCCACTAGGCCAGTGTAGTAGGACAGAACTTGTATAATACAAATTCATAATAGTCAATAGTGACAAAATAATTATATGTATTGTTATGTTCTTTGTTATATGTGTATGCTGTCTTTAATAAAATTCTTTTTATTTTTTATTTTAATAATTTGAATTATAATAAAACGATCAAATAGTCGTTCCTCTTTACCTGCGTAAAGCCATAACAAATATTTTTAAATGACAATGCCAGATTCTGCCCCACCATCAATCGCAAGTTGTACAAGATAACGAATAAATGTAAAAATGTGTCCGTTTTTTATTAAAATTATTGGTTTAAAATAAAGTTTTGTACAAGTTGCGATTCGAAAAAAAACAGCTTAAATAAGAAATCAGAAAATAGTAAGAAATCGAAGCGATTTATTCATTGTTTTATTCTTCTATAGGAGTTGCGAGAGTAGTAGAAAATGATACTGATTATGATTATGCAATATGAAACCTGTAATAAGTCCCCCAACAAAATGATAGGTACAGCTTAAATGGTCACGTAGTTTTGTAGGTGGGGCAAAGCTCCATTGAAATGTGGCAATGTCTTTTACATAGCCATGTAGACATTAACAACTGCCCCACATAAAACCTTGTCTAACCACTTATTACTCGTAGTAGTAACCCATAATGATAAATGACACTCATAAAATTGGAATGCCACAGGTGTTTGACTCCAACGGCCACGTGACACTATGAGGAAACATTATAACTAAAAGTATAATAAATAAAATGTTTATAAGGCGTCTATTCGTATAGACATCCAACTAAATACACATCAAGCAATGTAGACAAAAGTATCGTAGCACTTTTCCAAACTATCAAAAACAAACAAACTATATTTTTGTACAATAAAATCTAAAAATAAACATTTAACTCACATTGAAGTGAATTAGGATCTAATTAAACATCATCTTCCGTTGCCATTGTTTGTACACAAAAGCAGTTTGTCACAGTCACAGAATGTTGCCTAACGCCGGTCGGCGCATGCTAATTTACCTTTACCTACTTATTCTACTTACGGCAGACCACTGCATGCACTGCCTTGACCAGATCAGCCCTACTACGAGTATTCTGCCTTCTATAATATAATTGTTACTCTAAGTCTAAGTACTACGTCATTAAATTCCCTATTATGAATATAGATAGATAATTTGTTAAACATCAAAGAGCATAGCCAAAATGCCTTAGACTTTCGTTAACGCTAGTAAAATAGAAAGACATTTGCTAACGAAAAATCAAATGTCAATGAAATCCTTTTTTTTCTATTCTTCTGGCGATAACGAAAGTCAAAGCTACTTGGCTAAGCACCCTGTAGCTCTTTAGTTGTTCTATATTTTAATATAACCACAATCAATGATAAAAGAGTATAGTAGCTTAGGTGAGTCTACAATTATCTTGTCTCGTTGTAATATTACATCAATGCACAAAATGCGTAGATAACCAGTGTTAACCTTGCTTGAATTAAGTGCGCATTGTCGGCTCTTTGTCTTGAGTGGAATAGGAAGAAATTAACTTGGTAAGTTGTTCTCAAGTTACATTACCGGTTTTCGTTACACGTAGCTTCTTCTTGAATAAGTACGTTTCGTAAATACGCCTGGCACAGATGGCGTGTGACTTCAGCGAATACTTGTTTGCGGAAATGCACCTAGGCCGGATCAGTTCGCTGAGACAAGTAGCAAGTGACTTTACTTCTTCGAAGAAGACTTAATTACAACGGGGAGTTACAATGTGAGGGGTTTACACATGTCTTTAGAACCCCTCGTTGGATTTAGAATTTGATGATTTGCCGTCCGGCTTTGTTGTAGGTGGTGGTGCATGGCCATGAAGCAAATAACCGCATTTTCCGATAAGCATTATAAATTACAGAATTCGAGAATTTTCTGGTGCTCCATTCATTTATTTACATGGTGTAGACCAGGGTTTATCAAAGTGGGGTTCGCGACAAGCTTTACGTAGGTATGTAGTGGTGATTACTTGATGCTGAGTCAGAATCAAGGTTAAAATTAAAATTGTCCAAAAATTACTCCAAAAAAATCGAATTGTGACATAAAACATCCATCACTAAAAATATAGGTATTCTTTTTAGCATTTTATTAATTACGTTCTATTGAAATAATAAAAAAACCTTACTTTCATATACTCATTTTGTCTTCTTTGGGACCCACAAATTTTTGGGGGTATCTGGTAACTTAAATGGGGGTACGTGGAGCCATAAGTTTGAGAAACCCTGGTGTAGACAACACAAATAAATATAATACTTTTAGAGTAACAGTCGAATGTGCCGATGTGTGTAAAGAACTACATAGAAATTAGACTTCCTAAGAAAATTCGTGACATGAAATGCAAGTTGCAACTGACTCTATGTGACCGCCACTTTATTGTTGATTGCCATTGTGTAAACAGCGGGATTTTACGTGATCTTCTTTGCAGTCTCGCCAATAATGAGGCAATATAGATGCAATCCTAAACAATGGGTCCGCTGATAGGTATACCTACCTACCTTTTGTTTGCTTAATGTATTACGCATTCTTTCCATTCAATTAGCTATGACGCATTCTGTCGTCAATTATTTTTATTAGAACATTATTTATTTATTAGCAACAATAATATCTTAATTAGGATTAAGTCCATATTGAATTATTATCCCTCTGATATCTACCATTTTGTGTAAGTTAAAGTCACGTAGTCATACGTTTTGAAGTTAGTTACAATTGGTGCCATAACCAGGATTATCATACAGATTACCTTATTAAAAATACAGCCGTTCCTATAACCCACCTTGTAAGGAACATTCAGAATTATACAGAACTCCCTTGTTAATTACTATTTGCTTATTTATTGTTTTGACATTTAGTCATTACGAAGTTATCTGGTTTTGAATTCCATTAAAACTGCATTCCCTACCGTGGCCAATCATTTCCTCTTACAGCACACGTGTGGATCTGGGTCCGAGTGTAGAACTGACAGTGACAGGAAACCCATTTCTATAATCCGTTGCTGGCTTTCTATAGTTACATAAAAATTCTTGTCACAGCAACCGAGCAATGGATTATAGAAATGATAAGGGCTTGCTGTCACTGACTGTCAGATCCACAATTGGAGGCTGATCCCCAATTCGCTTTGTCATCAGATAAGCAAGTGCTGGAGTTATTCGTGCGAGGATGCCGCATGGACATGGAACGAGCCAGGGCGAAGTTGGAGGCGTTCTGTCTCTCTCGCTCCCGTCATCGAGACCTGTACGAATATCGGTCGCTCAGCGAACCGCCACTCAATGATGTTTGTAAATTCATGTAAGTTTCATTTGTTTTATATTGGCTTTCGCACGCGGCTCCACTCGCGTAGTAACAAGCAGTGTATACCAGGTATGCAGTATGTAGATACCTACATTTCTGGATTCCTTATAGGTATAGGTACGGACAACAGCTGATCAATTGCGGTAACACTTGCAGTACGATTTCAACTTTTACGACGCAGAAAATAAGAAGGGTCCAAAGTGTTACACTAGATCTGCTGTAAGCTGTACCTACTTACACATAATTCAGCGGTTTTATATTACGCAATATCGATTTCTTATTTGCTTTTTTGTCTATCATGTTACACATTGTAAGGACTATTAAATCCGTAGCGCCCCGTTGGTCTAGAATTTACAAAATATGATTATTTTAATGATTTACTTACAAATAGACAATTGTGATGAAATACTGAATATTCCAATTTTAGACACAGACTATGGTATTAATTTCTTGATGGGTTTAATTTCTTGTAAGGAAGTTGCCGATCACTTTTCTAGACAAAGTCTAAAGTGTCTTTATTGTAATTTTGGTTTAATTTCTTTCGTTATTCAGTTTTTACTAGACACCGCAATTAAAGTATTTTTTTCTTTTTATCGTACAGGGACATCCTTCCCCTCCCGAAGCTGACGGACGAGGGATGTCGGGTGACCGTGTTCAGGATACGTCCTGGCTACCCCGAGAGCTCGGCCGACTTGACCGCCACAGTCAAAGCCATCCTGTTGGTCAGTGACTGCCGCATGAGAGACGAGAAACTCATCGCTGGAGACGTTTTTATTTGGGAGGTAAGTGCGACCTGCTCTCAAATTCCTCGTAACCTAAAATTCTTTGAGTATTTTACTTTTCCAACATAGGAAAATTATATTTGCATTAAAATACCTCGATAATTCATAGGGTTTCTGAATGGAATTTACATAAATAAATTGCACAATACTTTTCATTTCATCCGATTTAGTTATATTTATTATTTATTTATATTTAATCAATCAGAGTTAGATATAGTTAGACATCATTTTGTTTACGGAAGCTGTACGGCGGCGGTAGAGCAAGTTTTACGCCGTTTTTTGATTCCTTTACAATTTTATTCCACGTTATATTTATTCAACTGTAAACATACCGTACTGGTTATTGGTTCTTAATTAGTTCCACTGGCACGCTTCCTTAAAACCACAATTTAAATGAAAAATTACAAGATCACAAAACCTTTATACAGCGTGAGTTACGGTAGTAACCGTCTCTTATGTTTTCGAGTTGAAAAAAATAATTACAAATTCGACCTTTTATTTTTCAAGTTTAACTCTATAATTCAATAGTACTAATGAGGGCAAATCATTCTGCCCCGGGAAAGCAACCACTAAAATTTCACGTTGTATTTTTGCATAAAACAATATTGTTCGAAATTACTTAAATAGGTGTTCGTACTTACTTACTATAGTTATACCATACACAGATAGGAATACAAGTTGTGTCTAAGTTCTCAGAAAATGTTGTAGGTACCTAAGTACAAAAAGAAACACTTTTCTGACCATGAATCGACCCTTTAACATAAAAGGCAATACTACCAAACCAACCCCTACCAGGTCGTCAAGCTCAATACAATTTTCAATCATTCTTCGTTATCAGATCTCAGAAATCCGAGGTTCATTAGTGACGCGTGTGGCCTCTGCATTCGGGGCCATCCGGCGCGCCATCCAGCTGGCCCAAGCCGCCTACCCGCAGAGACTGAAGCGGGTGCACGTGGTGGGAGCACCGCCCTTCTTCGCATCCTCGCTGCAGCTCATGAGGAGCTGCGTCAACGAGAAAGTTAGGAAACGGGTGAGTACCAAACGAAACACACCAAAGAGAATAGAATACTCGTACCTTGCTATAAAGCTTCCTAGATATAAGCAGTTCGGTGTCGGTCGTACGTAACTGAACTTTTTATTTTGATTCTGTAACTTCTCTTCTAGGTCTAACCTACACACGAAGACAGCGATTAGTATACAAAGGCCTACATAAAGGTTGAGATTTTCTCAAAAACTACTGGATTGAATTTAATAATTCTTTTATAGTTCCATAGTGTTAACTTTTATCTATCTAACAGTAAAATAATTCTTGCAATAGGTTAAGTAGTTTTTGAAATATTTTCATTCTTAAAAACTCTCCTTACACTTTTCTCTGTGTTAGACCGTACCTATTTTTTTCCGAAGGAAATATTCAGAATCCCAATAAGTAATTTCCCGAAGGGTTTTCAATCAACCTCCGATATAAACAATTGATTGATGTGCTGATGATAAATGAGTCACGCGACTCATGCTGGTACAACTGCAACCTTGTTACTCGTAACAAATCTATTGTCAAATAGATAAACCTACCTATAACCAATAAAATAAGTATTGCACAACCTTAATTATGTGACTCGTCAACATCATAATGATATCAAAGTCAACTAGATTCCATGTTTTTGTTTTGAGCACGAACGTAAAGAATCTTGACCGCTTGAATCCGAAATGCTAATTGGACGAAATGCAGCTAGTTGGCCCATTAACTCTAGTCTAACCACAGACCATTTACCCCATAGACCTGTAAACGGGCGCCCGTGTCTGCCCGCACATGAGCGCAAAATTGCTTGGCGACACGTATATAACCTACAGATATTATCGATATGGACGCATCTCTTTAATACTACACGCCTGTCCCCCGCTTCGTCTCTATGAGCTCATCGTTGGCAGAATTTTTCACTTGCAAATTTGTACCGATTTCATGTCTATTGGGTAGGTGGTCTGTGAGTCTAATCGACAATACATGCTACTGTTAGGCCCGCTTGCAATTAAAGATAACCATAGGAGTTAATGATCAGTCATTAACTCCTATGGTTATCTTTAATTGCAAGCGGGCCTAACCTAACCTAACCCTAGAAAAAATGTACGGTTTTTTACGGGTTATGTAAGTCGACAACTAGCTAATTTTAAATGACATCTTTTATTGCAAGTTGAAGCAAATGAACCTTAATTTTCTTATTTACGCAGTACTACATCCATTCAAAAGTGGACGAGCTACTAGACCACTGCCCGGCTCGTGTTCTGCCAGCCGAATGGGGAGGCACCGAGGAGTCCATCGACGTCATCGCCAAGAAATGGAGACGACGCATCGACGAGCTCAGGGACTATCTCCGAGACCTCGGCGAACTGTCCACCATCAACCCATCGCCAATGAACAACAACGACATATATGGAGTAGTCGGGGCATTCAGAAAACTCGATATCGACTAACGTACATCATTAGCTTTATATTCGACCAATTAAATCACTGTTCGCGTGGTAACGGTGAGCCGTGATTGGTTCGGCTATCCGCGCGGGTGTTATTTAGGGATGTGATGTGTATTCATTTGTACATAGGGATATATTTTTTATTTTAGGACACCAAAGAATGATTAATTGTCACAGTATGGTGGTGAATGGAGATTAAGCTTCATTATTTCTATGAGTAAGATTTTAAGCAATAGATATTTTACTTTATAGTAAGTACTAAGTTATAACTGATAAGATATTTAAGTAAAATATTAATTTTATGGATAGTTATTTAGTGTAAGTAGGACATTAAATAACGATTTATATTTAAGGTTTTATAATAAAAATAAACTATTTGAACCTGTAAGTAATTGTTTTATTTACTTTTTGTTTTTCCAGTTATTTACAAAACAAGGAAGTGTATAGTATAACTACCTATACCGAAGTAGCATTTATTTCCTAATAAACATGTGGCTTGAACAAATAACGTAGGTATATATACTGGTTACTTAAATGTTATTTACTGTTATAATAGTTAGGATGTGATATGATAACCCAATGATCATTAGTTACTTCGGTACTTTATTTCTTTGTAGAGGTAGGTAGGTAACTAAACTTGTAGATAGGTATATGCAGTAGGTATGTAGATTCTAGGTACTCAAATACTTGCATGTAATTTAATTATGTAAGCGCTTGTAGGTAATCAAAACATTTTTTAATTCATTAAGTGTGAATTCCTTCCCGATCTAAAGACACATTTCAACCATTGTTCGTTGTTAATTCGTAATCCGACGCTTACTAATTAATTAAATTTAAAAATCCAATAACAATTTTAAACCTACGAAGTACATACTAGAACGTAATTTAAATATTTAAAACCATAAGTCTATATAAATCGCACAATAGGCTAGTTGACCCAAAAAAATTTTGGTCTTAAATAGTTAATAATCGTTCTATTACAGAATTTTTGAGATCTTTAAAACACCAAAAACTTTAATTTAAAATGCAACATTCCAACCTCGATCAAAAACACCGTCCGCCATGATTATCTGTGGCATGACGTCATCGCTGTTGAGAAAACACGATGTTAAAACATCGATGTTTTTGCTCTAAACATAGATTATCGTCGTAATACCTGGTTAAATCTTAGCTAGATCTCTCCCCTGCCTTCAAATGTATCCATATCCATTTAATTGGTAAATATTTCATTTACATGTCATTAAAATTTATAATAATTCAATGTATCTACCAAAACCCACATAAGATCGACAAATCAAAAAAATCGGGCATCCCTAAAAATTCAGAGTGACGTCACGAATCTCGCGAACATGTCCGACTAGCGTTTTTGACGTGTGGGAAAAAACGCGGAAATATTTTAATTTCAATTTCATTTTTTACAGTCATCTACTTTTACGTAATAAAATAAAAGTGATATATTTGGGATCCATTCAGAATTAGTGAAATACTATATGAAATAAATATGGTTTTATTGCATTTCGATATAAGTCAACTAGCCTACTGCGGACGCGTGCGTATAATAATACCCGTCTTATTTTTGTTGCTGAGCTGACCTTTCACCTGACATGAACTGCGTCACCGTACGCTATAACAAGGAATGGACAATTCATACTTATCAGCTTTACCTACTGTTTACCAACTAATAAATGTTTAAAAACGTAAATAATCACGAGTAGGCGTGATTATTTACGAAGCTGGCAATTTTAAATATTCGGTCAAACACCTCGACGGTTAACCTTCCTTTGTGTTTGGGTCGGAGTAAGAAGGTATAATTTGATACTACTTAATGATGAGTTACATTATTATTTATTACACTAGCTAGCAGAGCATTTAAACCAGTATTATGTTCCTTGATTTAAACTCCTTGAAATAGCGGATACATGTGGAGAGATATACAAACTCTTAATCCTTTAATTTGGCGATTATTTGCCTCCAAAGTTGAAGCAATATTAATTAATTTTGTGAAATATTTTAACAGATGGTGAGTATATTAAAGAGGAAGCAAGAAATTGTGATGTGATGATATATTAATATTCATTTCGCAGATAATTAATACTTTTCATTACTCGGTCCACTGAGTATATTTATTTTATTTATTCACAGGTGTAAACCATTTTTATGTAGTAAGTACCTACACCGATTGGTATAGTGATTCAGTGATCAGTCAATCCAAAATAATTGGTAATTAGGAAAAGTAATGAAAATTATAGTAATATAGGTAAATAAAATACAAGGGATTACTAGGAATCTGTAAAGTTTTTATCAAAATGATTGCGTAGAACGTAATGGGAGAAAGAAGGACATGCAGAAAGTTTTGAGAGTAAAAACAAATAAAAACATTGTCACGCGCGCTGACCTTGTTCTAGGAATTTAATTGTATACATACACGTTATGAGTACCTAAGGGCTGACGTACAGTCGACAGCAGATCAATGGTAACACTTTTTACTTTTGACAGTTCTTAATATTTGCGTCGTAAGACTTGAAATCGTACTGCAACTGTTACCATTGATCTGCTGTCGACTGTACAACGTCACAGCGCGGCGTGCGCCGTGTACCGCATCTGTGGACGACGCCGCCGCCCGCCGGCACGACGCCGCGCCGTCCGACAACGTGCACCGGTAGAAGGTGCCGGCAGACGCCGCCGTGACAAACCGCGCCATGCGGCGGCACGGGGCGCCGCGCCCGTGCCGTTGTATGCTAGCCTTTACGGATTGTAGGAGTAATACCTACAGCACTGATTTTTTCAGGAATCTGAATCCAGCCGATTTGCCATGTGGCCAATTGGACGAAAATGCTCGAACTTACCCAACAATATGATATAATAAAAGAAAACGGCAACTGTCCTAACTTAACTTATACTTAACTAGGGCCTATCGTTTTACTAATATATAAAAGTACTTTATGGCTAAGTTGACCTAGCACTCTAATAAAATCAATTTCAAAACCGATCAAAAGCGCATATTGAAGTTATTGAAGAGACCATTGACCAACGTGCGTTTTAGAAAATATTATTGCCCAGAAAACTTATATCTTTAATCTGTGTTATTGCCGTTGCCGGTACATTGCCATCTGTTATCGAACTAGGAGAACTTTTACATGTACAACTGCTGCCATCTATGGTTAAGTAGAAGCACTTTTGGCTTAGTCCTTAGAGAGTTTAGAATGGAGACGTAATTAAGGACAAAAACTGTATTAGAAAGTGGTGGTGTGGTATTAATTTTACCGGTTTTTCTGAACGCATCGGTTTGAGCGGTTCAGTCACTGTCAATGAGTTGTCAATGGAACGTCATTACGTGGCTCAGCGGAACGAAAACAATCTGATTTTCGCTTTTATTTACTGAAAAATACTATACTTTAGCATAAATTAGACAAAATGCAGCACCTACGAACATGTTTATGTGTCTCCGCAGTTTTCTTTGCAAGTTTATTAAGTACAGTGAACTGTTACACTATCACAGTGGATGCACACGCCGAAGAATGTTTTTTTGAAAATGTGGAGGCAGATACTAAAATGGGTAACCTTCTGATACGTTTACAAAACCCTATATGCTATGTTTTACTTATAATATACAATTACAAAATCATAGTTCTGACATAACCTACACAATAAATGTCTCTAAATTCTCTTGCAGGGTTAACATTTGAGATAGCGGAAGGTGGTTTCCTAGACATAGATGTGACGATCACCGGCCCGGACGGAGCGGTGATATACCGCGGGGAGCGGGAGTCCTCGGGAATGTACACTTTCTCTGCCCCGACGTCCGGGCGATACACTTATTGCTTTAGCAATAAAATGTCTACAATGACACCTAAGGTTTGTGCTAATGTATAATTTTGCTCTCTCAAATATTACACGAAAGAAAAATATCATTATCATCTCATTTCATTAATCTGATAGCCCTATACTGATAATAAAGTCTAAATAATACCAGCACTGAACAATACCAATAATTAACAACCAATCGACCATAATTTTGCACTGTATCGGCATGAGATGTGCTGTACAGTATGCACCAAATTTGATTGAGGATGTGAAGTGATGCGTCTCTTGCCACCATCTGCCATCAAGTTTGAAATAATGACAATGATAGATCTTGATTTCTATTAACCTTTTGAACCCCAAAGACGGCCATAACCGACAACGGGAAATCGTGACATGAACGCCATGTCAGGATAACACGACAAGTGATCACGTCAAATTGTTCTGAAATGTCATGTGTCATGGCGTTGAGGGTGCATCACTTTCTAATATGATGTGGTGTTCAAAAGGTTAACCAAATCAGGACTAAATAAGTTATAATTACTTTACTACCTAGTAAAATGTAGTTTGGGATAACAATAGGAGTTTGCTTTGCTTAAAATGGGTCCTATTAGTTAGAATGGGCATGGGAGTTCAATATTAAAAGTTATTCTAAACATTTGCATTACAACAAGGCATTGAAGAATCATCACAAATGATATATTTTCAATAGGTGGTAATGTTCAACCTGGAAGTCGGTGATGCGCCGCACAAGGGTGCAGACAAGGACAAAGAGGTTAACCATAACAAGCTGGAAGACATGATCAAAGAGCTTGGCTCCACTCTCAAGACTGTTAAACATGAACAGGAATACATGCAGGTGATTTCTACATAATTTACATAATCATTAGTAACACTGTTTATCAAGGGCTCTGTCCGATCACTAGGCAAACCATGCCACAAAAGACTTTTTGTTGCGTTTTACGAGAGAATTTACTAACCGATTGCTCTCAATACTTACCGATGTGAAGGGACTGAAGCCAAATTACCTATTGTGCCACCTGCCCTCGTGTATCTGTCCCATAACGGACGACAGTGGCAGAATTAAGAGACCACATAACCCAAAAAGAAGAACAAGAACATCATCACACACACGTGGGTTATTCTTATGTGCGAGAAATAGGAACGATCCTCTTAAAAATTGCCTGATAAAACACAACCCTATTACCTAATAAAAATAACCTTTATGTGAGGGATCACAATTTATTCGAGCTTTTATGTAATATGAAAGTTACTTTAAAAAATTACGACTTTGGCGTCGTATTGTCACACTGTCTCTCATCATACGCCTTATCCATTTCTTTCAGGCATCTCTATCACAAGCCACTGTTCGTGAGAAAATGACATAATAATATGAAAATAATTAAAATTAATGTTCTTATAAACTCTATGCGCAGGTCCGCGACCGCATCCATCGCTCGATAAACGAAAGTACGAACTCTCGTGTGGTCATGTGGTCGATTTTCGAAGCGTCGGTACTACTGGTCATGACAGTCGGACAGGTGTACTATCTGAAGAGATTCTTTGAGGTCCAACGCGTGGTGTAACATATGTTTGTTGTGATATGTCATCTGTACAGACCATCACATCATTTTACTACCCTACCTTATTGTAGAAAGCTCCTCAGTGTCACCATTGTTAGTATATAATAATCCCAGTTTGCAGTCTTACTCATTATATGGACAATCACTAGGATTTTGATCTGGGAACTAGTCCAGGGATAATGATTAGTTTTCATTTGCTCGACTCTTGTAAGAATAAAGTGACGTTTCTTAGTTTTTTACATACTATGTTTACTACAAACCAAATTAGTACTGTGTACTATGAATTCGGTGACCAAATGAGGACCTTCAGCTAGGGTAGAAAATGATTTGCGAATGTTATGTTGTTTTATGAATTGTGACGACAAATCTGAGCGAATTTCTAACGAATAATAAACGTATCATAAAATCAGAATATAAAATATCAGAAATTCGTGTAATGCATGTCAGTATTTTAACCAGAATTATTTCTCAATACACATATGAATGAAAAACTGTTAAAAAAAACATAACTACATATTCGATTTTACGATATAAACTGGTAAAAAACATAACTATATAATCGATTTTACAATAATAACTGGTTTTGTTCTTATAAAAATGGCAAATAAAGTAGTTGTATGCACAAGTATTTTGGATATGCATATTGAGAAATATTTCTGTTTTAAAATAAACTTCTAGGTATCTCGCTCCCAAATGTCTCGTCAGCTATACATATATATATTTATTGTGCTATGTATAATAGTGTAATTAATGCTCAACTATTATTGTTCAATGTGGATGAAAGAAACAGTTGTGCAAATAATATAGTAATGATTCTCATCCGACAGTAAAATGTAGATATTTTTTCATACCTAAGCACGCTAGTTCAATTATTCTTTTCGTAAAGAAACTATATATCTGTCTAAACCTTATTATTATGTCATTCATTGCACATACATAATGAACCATATGAAATTGTAAATTTACGTGGTAAATGCGCGCAAATGAATGAATTTTTGTATTTTTGTACAATCCATCACAAGGGAGCGAGTTGTGTGAGTGAGAATTCTTTTGATCTGAGTGTGCGAGTTGAGTTGGGTCGCTTGTTGAGTTTATGAGTTTCCACGAAAAAATAAATTATTGTTTGTACAACTATATATTTTTTAATTCAACGGATATTCGTAGGACGAGTAACTTGCGATAAATTACACCTATAATGAATTTATGCATGTACTTTACCTATATAATATTAGCAAAATACATTTACCATTCATCTGATACTGACGGAATAATGCAGATTTTTTTCATCGGTCTAATTAGAAATAATTATTAGAATATGCAATAAAACAGAGACATAACCGAAATTATTTTATTGTAATCCAATGTAACAAAATGTAACTAGTAAACCACCACAATCTTAAAATTATGTTTTCTTAGCAATAGGAGCAGTAACATGTAAATACTTCTGAGATTTCATAGTTATAATAAAACGTACACAGCCTTGGGCTAAAATGTTCAAACGATAGAATATACAAACAAAACCAACTACTGGAATGGGCATACATACACTGGAAAAACATTAACCCTCCTTTCAGCAATCTGGTTTAAAAAAACACTAACAAATGCAACCAATAAGGAGTAAGTATTTAATTTCTTATAGAATTATAAAATTAATTTGCCTATGGCATTTTATTATACAATCCAGAACGGATATTTTGTGTATAATTAGATTATTACGTAACGGTTCGCTTAAATTGTATATTTGGAAGACTGATTTACCAATAATGGGCACAAGTCATCAGATCTAACTATGCATGTATAAGATAAGTATTCGACAAATTAAAATTCGAGTGTTCATTGAATAGGAAAGTGCCTTGTGACCAATTTAATAGCCATTATTATTGTTCATTTAATTATAATGAGAATGTGAAAACTGTAAAGTAACGAGGTAGATAGGAAAAATATCAAGAGCAATATCCAGAGTAAATAAAGTATTTCAAACAATCGATTATTACGTACTGAGAAAATATTATTCCCCAGAACGATGTTATTGAATGTTGGTCCATCAAGTAGGATATTATGAATTATGAAGATCGAGGGCTAGTCCAACCAAACTTCATGAATCGATTTAACTTTATTATTCAGCAGATGTAGATTGTTCATCAAAATCGTTGATAAAGTTAAATCGATTCAAATATAGTTAACCCTAACAAGGGTTAACTCGATTTTTACACAGAGATATCTTTAGTGCAGTTTGAGATTTTAACGCGGGTCTAAATACTTAACTTTCATTGGCTTGGCGCAAGGCACCCCATTGTGTGAACAATGATGGCACATTCCCACTATGTCCTAACAGAGTTATTCAGGCCGCCTGTAGGCCTCTGACGTGGCCTAACGACTGCTGTCGAGCGACAGCAACCGGGACCAACTGCTTAACGTGCTTTCCGAGGCACGGAGGGGCTCAGATGAAAGTGCCACTAGCGGTGACCTATTTAGGTCCTGACCTCGCCCAATGTTGCTTAATTTGTACAATCGTTTTCAACGTGTACTCGCAACTGGACTACGAGCTATGTCCATTATGACGACATCTACAATTATTATTTCTGTCGTCATATCGTGGACGACAGCTGTTGTTATCGTGTCGTCCTGTATGTAAATAACTACAAAAACAAGCCACGATACACGACTATCTGTCGTTACAACATAGTGGGAACGCGCCCTGAATCTTGAGTATTATATAGACATACTGTATTGGTCCTTCGGGCCGGATTAGCGTAGTCGATCTACATACAGCCCCTTTACCATAAACTCTTATAGCAGGATTACTTCAATAATATTTCGTACCATGACGACCTTAAGGTTAGCTTATTAAGGACGTCATGGTACGGAATAATAAAGTACTGAAGTAATCCTGCTATAATGTGTACATAGTAATGGGGCAGGTATTCGTATCGTAAAGGTGTAGCGTCACCTACACGAACGGTTTCGCTCTGTCCAGTCTGCCGGTAATGAGTGCCGGCACTATGGTCCCGGCCGGCAGCCGTTTCATAGAATCCGTGGCGCCGGGCAGCTCCAACAGCAGGGCCGCGCCGCACGCGCTCAGCAGACGACTGCTGCACTGTTGAAGATATGACGGTAATTAGGAATACATAGTAATATCACAGAATATAATTCGTGTTCGTTCATATGTTTTAAATTATTTGTATTATTATTTATATTCTTTTTTTTATGACATCTGATCAATAATCATTTTATTAATAATTAATGAATTGACCATGAATTGTATAGTGCATTAGTCTTTGACTGTAATGCTGTACTTTTTTTTGAATAAATAAATAAAAATCAATAAAATCAATAAAAATAAATGGGACGGAACCTTGTCGATGTTAATCGAAAATAACAGCTAGAGCGCAGTGTGGTTAGTTACTTCTGTACTAAAGAATTGAACTCTGTACTGAACGGACGCGGCGTGCTGGCGATAAACGCTATTTAAAGTTAGGCGGGATTTGCGTCATGGTTTACGAATTCCGACATACAAATTCGGTGGTTCAGCAACTGTCAAATTAAGCCACCGTTTAGCAATTTTTATTGGAATGGTCCTCTAAATAAATAACTGCATTAACAAAATAAACCCACAACAACAACTCGGGCCGCGCGTCCAAGGTCACTGCGCGCGACTGGCGTCACTACAGACACAGGTAGTGACATAGTAGCGGTGTGTGGTGCGGACAACAGCAGATCAAAGGTAACACTTGCAGTACGATTTCAACTCTTACGACGCAGATAATAGAACGCCCCAAAGTGTTACACTTGATCTGCTTTGATAAAGATAAGATAAATATTCTTTATTGCAAAAAAATAAAAAGTATTACACAAAAGAAATAGGCTAATACAGTTAGTATTACAATTGGCGGTCTTATCGCTCAAAGCGATCTCTTCCAGACAACCTTTGGGTAGAGAATGATGATGACTTTGATGTGTACCTGGCTGCCTATGAGCGATACGGCGGGCGTGTCGTCAGCGGGCGCGTGCAGCACGGCGCGCGCGTACTCGGGCCGCGCGTCCAGGGTCACTGCGTGCGACAGGCGCACGCGCAGACGCGGCCACTCCGCGCTCACGCCCGCACACACCCGGAGCGCACGAATCACGAACAGCAGACAACATACGTAAGCGGACACTGGGTTGCCTAGGTTACAAAGAAACGATAAATCAGCTACAAAATTCCCGATTGTTCATACATCCATAGAAGTTACGTCCATAGAAGTTATTTATCGAGAGGACGGGATTCGGGACTGATCTTGTTCAAGAGCCTCTGTTGGACGTCGATGTTTAAAATTCTTTTTTTTTTCGTACAGTTTAGTTAGTGACCAAACTGGCAATCGGGCCAGAGTTGAAATATTTAGTGTTTGCTTGTAAGTGGAATCTGTCACTAACTATGCAAGCTGAAACGATTTCACGAGCGTGCAGTCTATGTACTGCGACTATTATAAATAAAAATAAAGTTAGTCAATAAGACGTTACTTATACAAATCATTCAGCTGATCAGTGGCACATTTTCCACTTAAGTGGTGTGAATGTAAATTCAAGGAAAAAAATGTTGACGTGCAAAACATGAGAACTGTATTTACTTGAAATAAAGAGTTATGATTTAGTATAGTCTGTATTTGTAAGTGTTTTACCTGGCAGAGCGAATATGTACTTGGTCCTGCCCGCGAGCTCGCACGTGGCGAACGTGCTCGGCTTGCCCGGCTTCATGCGCACGCGGCCGTAGTGCAACGTAGCGCCGAAGTCCTACGAAACGAAAAAGAACAGGTTTAAATATCTTACAAACGAAGACAGAAATAATTGTAAACTCACCGGCACGGAATTGCACCCAAAGTCCATTTTGCCCTTAAAACCAATTTTAATGAAGAAATAAGGTAAACCTAGTTTTATTTTGCATTGTTTTCATTAGTTTTGGGTTTGAATGACAAAAAAACACGTTTGTAGTGGTTGCCATGAATGTTTTTGTCAGTTTATTTTTCTTCAAAAGTTTAATTATGACTTTTAAAAAGTTTAAAAAACATGTTAAGTACCTATGTTGCTGCCTCTGGATCTTATGACTGTCTGTATGCGGTCTGGCACACTATGAATGATGTTTTTATCACCACCTGTGGGATTTCCTCCCAGCAGCCTCTAAGGCAGACTTTAATTTATACGGGTCCTGTGGTAGGTCCTGGCCTCGACTGGCGGCGCCTACGTATAGTGTTTACCTTGACTAGTACTGGTTTAAGCAGGTCCCGCTCGCCCATGGAGACGCCGCCCGTGCAGACCAGCACGTCTGCCTGCCTCAGCGCCGCGGCGATGGCGGCCGCGAGCTGCGCGGGCTCGTCGCGCGCGATGCCGCAGTCTATGCTCTCGTAGCCGTGCTCCCTGCACACGACACATTAATAATAAGGACGGCCGTACACGGACAGCTTGAAGCAATCAGTAGCGACTGCTTCAAGCTGCATATCAACAAAACTAACATTTAGACATCATTTGAAATATAGTACGTATGGTATAATAAAGCTATTTTTTTTTAAAGCTGCCTGTGACGCCTAGCTCACCTGAGCAGCGCCCTGATCATGGTCCTGTTTGAGTCGCGTATGTGCGCCGGCCGCAGCCGAACCTCAGACGGCTCCTGCAACTCGTTGCCGGTGGACAGCAACGACACCTAGCGCACAACACTTATATATCACTTTTTAAACTTTCACGGTTTGTATACATATTAATTAGATAAAACGGGAATCTACTCGTGACCATGATGGCTGCAATGCTGTCGAAATATCGAGACATCAATAATAAATGTTTAACACGGTAATTCCCGTTTTATCTAATTAATACTTATATATCACTATATTACTGATATTAGGAAACTTAAGAAACATTATATTATAACAATAATGAGATCGAACTAGCGTTATCATGGACCCGCGTTTACATCTCATAGACCCCCGATTTTCTTACCGCTCTCATGGACCCCTTATAGGTCGTCGTCGACCCCTTAGGGTCGATAAATACCACTTTGGGAATCACTGGTTTACACTATACTTTATAATAAATAAATTATATTAAATTAGGTACAGTAAGGTCCACTTGAATTATAAGTTAACCGACTAAGCGATTTAACCCCATTCAAATCTCAAAATCTTGCTCTCGGTTCAAATATAGTTAACATATTGTTATCCTATCGGGTTAAATCTATTTGAACCGGGTTACTAAATTCGAATATAGTTACCCCTGGTTAACCTATTTTTTGACATTACCTTTGGAATCCCTCGAACAGTGACATTTTGAAAGCCCGCGCCGGCTAGAACTCCGATCTGCCCCGCGTCTAGGATATCGCCTGTTGGAAAATGATATTTTTGAAATTGTTTTAGTAGTAGTAGTCTTACTAAAATCAATTTAATTAAATAATTATAATAATGAGATTATTATTTCTTCAACAACCCATACTCTCTAAGTTTACGGTATATTTTTTTTCAATTAGGTAGTGTAGCGTTACACCACACGGGTACGCAAGGCTACAACCCGCGAGGCGCGCAAGGCTACAACCCGCTAAAAACCGCGGTACCAAAAGTTAACCCTAGCCTATTCAATACAAACACGGGAACATAATATAGTTAACAGAATTTAATAATAATTAAAATTAACAGTATAAAATACAAAAACAAAAACAACAACACTGAACGGATAGGAATAATAGGAAAATGAAATATAAAAACAAACAAACAAACAGAAAGAATCGTGACCTCGTGGTGGTGATGACTGGTGGTGGTGATGACTGGTGGTGGTGATTGTGCGTATAGGTAATCTCAACGGAAATAAGTGCTGATGATGGCACAGCTATTGAAAAACATGTAGCTGCTACGCAATGACACTTCGCGATGGTGTTCTCGCCGGAGACGGCTGCACACGGTGACCCAGCTATTGACAACTCACGTCGCTGATGTGCAATGGTACTTGGCAATGGTGTTTTCGACGGAGACGACCGCTAATGGTAACACAGTTACTGTAAACTCACGCCACTGATGCGCAATGTACTTTGGCAACCGATTCAGGATTGTTATGTGTGATGCGGCGAATCAGATTCACGTTGTAAAAAACGGACAAGGTCCGAGGACTCTTCCCCAAAGATTGTTTCGTCAAATTTCCAGATAAAATCAAAATTATAGTAACCAATATCCAATTCTCGTTAAAAATTCACCTCCCTTCCTCAAACCCAAAACCGCTCTCCCTTCCTTGACATCATCCGTCATGTCAAGTCATAAAAAACAAATTCCTATCTCGAAAGAAAAAAAATCATCAATATGGCGATCGCCTAAAGCAAAGAGATTTGAATTGCGAGGAAAAAAAACATTTTTGTGAAGCGAATGCTTCAATATCCCTTTTCTAGGAGAAATAAAGAAAAAAAGAGGTAAACCAGACAGATAAAACTCTGAATAAAGTAAGTTATGTAACTTAAAATTAACCTAAACAAAATAATGTAAACTCAAAACCAACAATAACCCAAATCTAAGGACTAATTAAAAACCAAAATGTTAATTATAGACAACAAGGAATAAAACAAAACCAGCTCAAAATTATATTCTAACAATATAATCTATCAGTGGGATAACTTGAGAATATCCTTTACATGAAAAATTCCGTTATGACCGGAACCAAAATCCGACAGAACGTATGTGTTATTGCCCTTACGCTCAACAACTGTCGCCTTCACAAAACGTGGGGCGAGTTTCCCCGAAAAAAAATCACGGCCGACGGATCTAGGAAAATTCTTCCTCCAGACAACATCATCAACTTCATAAGATGTGGCCAATCTTCTACGATTATAATGTTCAGCGTTACGAAAATATGATGCGGAAAGAGCATCAGTAACCATGGCAAACACATCAGAAAGAGTAGATAAATTGGCTGCATAATCTGTCCTGGGTGCCGAACTTAAATCAACTTCCTCGGATAACTGGTGTAGATCTGGATCAAGAACCAGTTCACGACCAAACATCAAGAAATTTGGCGAAAAACCTGTAGCGAGGTTGGTAGACGAATTGAGGTACAATTGAACGCGAGGTAGAAATTGCGCCCAATCGCGTTGGTTATCACCAACCAGAATAGACAGACAAGTTACAATTGTCTGATTATACCGTTCCACCGTATTAACTTGTGGAGAATAAAAGGCAGAGTATAACACCTTGGGAATGGAATATGATCTACAAAAGTTCATAAATTCGTTACTTCTGAACACGGTAGCATTATCGCATAAAATCACAGCTGGTATACCAAATTTAAGTAAAATGTGGTCTTCTAAGGCCTTACAAATTAACCTTGTACTGACACTACGAAGCGGAATCACCCAACAATATTTGGTGAAGACATCGACAACGCTAAAAATGTATTTAAAACCGTTCAAGGCATTGGGCAATGGCCCTACGGTGTCCAACGATAGCGTGTGCATCGGCGAACTGACGGGTTTGGGATGTGACATTAAACCTCTCGGGGGTAAATTCGTGAACTTATAAGCCTTGCAAGTCTCACATGCATCTAATTGTGAAACAACATCACGAAACATATTGGGCCAATAGTATAACTGTCGCAAATTTGCATACGTCTTCGCGACGCCGGGATGGACAGCAAATCTGGAATCATGGGCGACCGAAATAGCCTCTGCATGTTTTTCGGTTGGTAAAACCACTTTCCAAGAACTAGATTCAGATAAAGGACTTCGAGTTGGTACATGTTTTAATAAACCATTATCCCTAATAATATACGAAGGGAACATGCGGGGGTTGCCAGAAATACCACGATAAATCTTCTTATACCATTCATCAGAGGTGTTGGACAGACCGCTGTTATAAGTTATTAAACAAACCTCCAAACGGGACAAAGCGTCTGGGACGACATTCAGATATCCTTTTCTATGAACAATGTCCCTGTTCGGGCGCCAAAAACATTGTAGCGTTACACCACACGGGTACGCAAGGCTACAACCCGCGAGGCGCGCAAGGCTACAACCCGCTAAAAACCGCGGTACCAAAAGTTAACCCTAGCCTATTCAATACAAACACGGGAACATAATATAGTTAACAGAATTTAATAATAATTAAAATTAACAGTATAAAATACAAAAACAAAAACAACAACACTGAACGGATAGGAATAATAGGAAAATGAAATATAAAAACAAACAAACAAACAGAAAGAATCGTGACCTCGTGGTGGTGATGACTGGTGGTGGTGATGACTGGTGGTGGTGATTGTGCGTATAGGTAATCTCAACGGAAATAAGTGCTGATGATGGCACAGCTATTGAAAAACATGTAGCTGCTACGCAATGACACTTCGCGATGGTGTTCTCGCCGGAGACGGCTGCACACGGTGACCCAGCTATTGACAACTCACGTCGCTGATGTGCAATGGTACTTGGCAATGGTGTTTTCGACGGAGACGACCGCTAATGGTAACACAGTTACTGTAAACTCACGCCACTGATGCGCAATGTACTTTGGCAACCGATTCAGGATTGTTATGTGTGATGCGGCGAATCAGATTCACGTTGTAAAAAACGGACAAGGTCCGAGGACTCTTCCCCAAAGATTGTTTCGTCAAATTTCCAGATAAAATCAAAATTATAGTAACCAATATCCAATTCTCGTTAAAAATTCACCTCCCTTCCTCAAACCCAAAACCGCTCTCCCTTCCTTGACATCATCCGTCATGTCAAGTCATAAAAAACAAATTCCTATCTCGAAAGAAAAAAAATCATCAATATGGCGATCGCCTAAAGCAAAGAGATTTGAATTGCGAGGAAAAAAAACATTTTTGTGAAGCGAATGCTTCAGTAGGTAGGACTCAAACTCTTATAAAAGGGCTTATTATACGAAGTCTGGCGCATTTTATTATTTCGTTACAGCGGATATCGCGTCATGCGTCTAATTAGGTCACTGCTTGCCTCACAATTTTGTATTATGAATACTTGATAGCTGCAATGCAATCATTGCACGACTTACATACACAAAAAAGTTAAAAAATTTCAACGATTTTCCCTCCAGTGTTTAAGGTCAAGATTCATATACACTTTTGAGTGGCAGCTCAAAAGCTCGTTTGAGCTGTCAGATTCGTAAGAGTGGACTCACAGTATCTAAGCTCCTGCTCAAAAATGTCAATGAATTTCGGTCTAAGGCCTACCTTTCTCTGCCAGGACCATTCCCATGGGTATGTCGAAGCCAATAGGCCTCACATCTTGACTCGGTGTTGGCGCGACTAAGATCTCTACTTCCAGTTCAGTTTGGCTATCCTCCGTTGCTGAGACTAATTTCGTGTCCTCCACCTAAAGATAGATAGATTTCATGTAATCCACCATAAGATGAGATATTTTTATTTCTCAAACGAAATAAATTCCTCAGTCAAAGGTCGAAAACACACAATTGATTTGGACTTTGACTAAGACCGGTTGTCAGACCTAAGGATTGACTAGTCAAACCTAGGAGTGACCGAGCTTCGGTCTTTGATTATAGTTGGTACCTATGTAACACATACACTATATATGGACTCTATTATACTGTAGAGATTCTACTAAGGGCCTCACTTGAGCCAACTAGCGCCGCGCCGCCAATCTTAAAAAAAATAATGTCTTTCAATGAAATCGTACTGCAAGTGTTATACGTACCTAGGGTCTAACACAGTGTCATTACGATTGCGATTTTTTCGAAAAGTGTATTTGACTGATTTTTTATTTCTTTTACAATACGTTTGCATTGATGACCGCAAGCGCTGTACCGCGCCTTAGGTAGCTGCGTGGTGAAACGCGAGGGTGGAGCAGCTCGTTTCACTCTGTCATTTCGTCGTCCGTTCTCTCTAGCACTCACTCGTTTTCCTCCCACCGTACGTCTGTCATCACCCAAAGCGGTCAGACTAAAGTAAAATATTTTTTTTACCATATAGGTTTTGAGCAAATCTCAACCTTAGGCTTCATGTATGCTTGACTCAGTATTGTCTATACCTGCACCACACAGTCTGCCCCGCAAGGCAGCGCCGCGCCGGTGTTGATGCGAACACACTCCCCGCTCGACAGGGGCAGTGTGGGCGCGTCGCCAGCGGTCAGCGCGGACCGCACGCGACGTACGCCTACACCGTCCAAACTTAGGCACGCGTAGCCTGGGGAAAATGATGCATAATTTAATGAAAACGCATCTTTTTTAAATGCATTTTCATTGGCTTTTGTGGTGAATGCATGGTGAAAGTTGAAGTTGAAAGTTATTTACCTACAGCAGGCTCCAATCGCTAAACAATGTAAACAAATGGATCTGACTGAACATGTGAAATACATTAGATATTATAGACATGTAGCACCTCTGCAAACTATCAATATTTTAATGCATGCTATAAAAGACTAAAATGATAAATTCCGAAAGAAAAATTATGTGACATGAATTATTGTTTATTGCTACATAATTGTGTATTATTGACCTACTAAGTAATTGCGGGACGCAGTTGAGTAGCCTACAATTTGTAGGCTACTGGAACTAATGATCACAGATAATGTAACACAGAATTACTACGTTCTGCTAATGATAGGCAAATTATTTCCATACCTCCTTAAAACTTAGAAAATTGTACTTTGGGTCCATGAAATAGAATGCATTTTTGAAAAGAATATATCTTCCACCATTAAAATTCTAACAAGTATTGCATTTGCATGTTTACAATTTGAACTAACTTACCATCTTTAACTGATGCTGGGAAAGGAGGCATGGGTTCCTTGGCATACAACGCTTGAGCCACAACTCTGCCCAAACTCTCCTCTAATGACACTATTTCCATAACCTCCTGCCATTTGCCCATAACTTCATCAACAGTCGCAAACGCAGCGGACATTTCCAACATAGGAAATGGAGATTCTCTTGGCCTCAAAGCTACCTGAGACATATCAACGTTACTAAAGTTGTGATGTTGACATGTATGCCCAAATTGTAAAGAATCATGCACAGTTCTCACTTCAGACATTTCATTATTTATCAACGAAATAGCATGAGTTAATACTGGTCTGACAACTTCAATGCATTCTGTCACAGCCTTTAGACTACCGGGAAAGTTTATTATAAGTGTAGAATCTCTGATACCAGCGATTGAACGAGACAACATTGCCATCGGTGTTTTCTTTAGACTTTCAAGTGTTAGTGCTACTGTAATTGCAGGTACATCTCTATGTATAACGGCTTTTGTAGCTTCAGGAGTCACATCTCTAGGGCTGAGACCTGTCCCGCCGGTAGTTAACACCAGTTCTACATTCACTTCATCGCAGAAGTATTTGAGCTCTCTTTCAATTATTTCTCTTTCGTCGGGGATTGTGATTGTGTGGAGGTTCGCTTGTGGGAACATTTGTTTGACGAACTCTACTAATGCTGGTCCCGATGTGTCTTTACAGTTGTCCTTGAAGCAGGTGTCACTTACAGTGACAACAGCGACTGCTTTCACCATATTTGGCTGTGGAAATAAATAAAATAAACTTGTTACACTCATGGCCCCCAAAGAAATACAAACTTTGTTTTGGGACAGGTTTCTGTAATCAATTCCTTTAATATTATTTTAATAAATACCGTTCTGATAGTTCATATTGTTGGATAAGTTTAATTAATGAATGAAAAAAGAAAAAAATCCTTAAATTCAATTGAAACATTGTTATAAATAAGTTTATTTTATCTGCTCTCAAAACAAACTAAAAGGCCAATATCTTTTTGCACTTTTACTGTGTCTAATGAATTTAAAAAGTTTATTCTGTAGGTAGTGTTCTAAAAGGTCATCTATTTTTACCCAACATAATTTTTATGAACTTCATCATGAAGATTGTAGAATACTGGTAAAAGTTGTCAAATAAACTAAGATATGCCGTAGATAAAGACATTTTTAATTACTTGTAAACAATAGAAAATACTTACCCACGTATCACTTTCGAACTTTGAGAATCACGAAGATTTGGATAAATAATCACGTTATGAATGAACTAATCTCTATAACACCGATATAATCATTACATCACAAGCTACTATTCTGTTGTGTGCCTAATTGCGTAATTAAAATGATAAACGATAAGAGAATAGACAGACGAACCGGCATCCATCAGCTTTTTGAAGAAAAGAAATTATCTTTTTAGGGTTCCGTAATACTTCTAACTAGTATATAGGCGTATATTATATTTATTAAACCGCAATCCTCTCCTTTTTTCCAAATTCCGTTCTATTTAATTTTAATTCTATGGTTTCCCAAACTTTTAACTTGTGAGTGGCTAATGCATGCAAAGCCAATTAAAAAAAAAAAAGTTTGTTCGTGCGTGAATCGAGTTGGAATCGAGCGAGCCTAACCTAAACGATTGATTTAAATAAATGCCGTAATTTTTGTGATTAAAATACTGGTTTAGTTAGAATCTTCTATCTATACTATAGTAAATTAAACACAGACATAATATTGAGTCCGTAATCACTCTTGGTTTACTTACACCAATAGGGCTTGATATTCTGTAATTACGGCACATATTGCAAAAACTGTATGTAAGTATGTGTAAAATATATTAATTTAATTACATATTAAATCTGCAATAAAGTAGGCAATCTACGGAACCAATATCTGATATTTTTTCAACCACTCTTGACCATTTCTCGTTATGTCACTCACTGTGACATTGACAGAACTGTCGGGGTACCAACATGACGAACCGAAAGATGCGTTCATAATTTCATGTTTTTATAATGCATCCTATTAGGAAGTGAATTTCATTGTTATCATAACGAAAACATCGTCATTAACCTACCAATGTCGCACAATCATATTTTAGTTGTCGTTTCTATTCTTTTACGTTTCTTTAAAAACAGTTTACTATGTAAAGACAGTAAAGATATATAAATAGTTTACTTAGGGCCACTTGCCTCAAAAAACACAACTCTAGTTAAACTTGAAAGGAATATTATGAACCAAATAAAGGCAGTCTACAAAATTATTTCAATATATTCATTACATAATCATTAAACAAAAAACACGATTCTCTCAGTACAAATAAAGCACATAATTTTTTCCTTATATCCATAGTCTTGAAGTATATAAATTAACATTACAGCTACCGAAAACATGATTTAGTCATTCAAATTCCGTCCTATATTTATTCACTGCGCTTGTAACAACGTCTTTATCTAATGGAAGCGGTGAACAGGCATCTATCAGTCGTTGTAGCGGGGCGTACCGTTGCATTGCGCGGGAGTTGCCGATCACAATGAGTTTGTGCTTCGCGCGGGTCACGCTGACCGCTAGGCGGCGCTGGTCGTTCAGGATCTCGCCTTCCTGCGAAAACAAATAATATTCACTACTCGATAACAACGGCTTTATACCGCATTTACACACTCGCGCGAGTGGCGAGGCGAGCCATGAGCACGCATGTGTGCACAGTCTGCTCGTTTAGAATGACATCAACATAGGTCGCGTCACAATCAGTCGCACCCGCGAATGTTTCGTCGAGTAAATAAAATAAAAGTATCGGATGGCCCTAATAAGCGTTGCCGCACACGAACCAATCCCGGCACCGCCTCGCCTCGCCTCTCGCTGTCAACAAGTTGTCAAAATAATGCAGGCGATACCGTTATGTAGACGATTAGTATGCGTTGCAATATGGAGTTTCATGCAAATAATACTGAACGACTCGAGTTGAGGCTGCGCTTATCCCTTTCTGGGGCGTTACGTCTGCGACGACCGTTAACCTGTGAAAACTCCATACATTTCGCTCGGGTTAAGTCGATAGAGTTATCTCTCAATGTAAGTGGCGGTTAGTATTGGTGTGAAGCTTTATCATCTATTTACCTTGACTTTCTTATCACCATTGTCGTCTCTTCTGGTGCATGAGTACACGATGACCGACTTGTCTCTGCCCTGGAACTGGTCGACAGTGCTGCCCTCTGCGCCGCGGCGAGACAGAACGCGGCGGAGCAGCGCTACTTGGTCGCGGTACGGAGCTATCACACCGATTTCGGATGGTTTTACTCCGCCCTAGGGAAAAACGTTAAGTATAAAATATAAAGATAACTGTTTAACGAATTGTATAATTTTTTTATTGATTTGTATTACTTCATCATCAGTGTATTTTTATGAGCCACTGCTCGGGACCTTTCTTTACATCGATGGAGCTCGGGGAATGATCCAACACGCATCCTTCAGCCAAACGACTTGATGCATATTTATATGTGAGGTATCGTTAGGTTCGACTTGATTGATAACGAGACTGATATACGATATATTTTATGGAAAAAAATGCAGACAAATGACATTGCCACATTTCAATGGAGCTTTGCCCCACCTACAAAACTATGTGACCATTTAAGCCTATCATTTTGTTGGGGACTTATTACAGGTTTCATATTGCATAATCATAATCAGCATCATTTTCTACTACTCTCGCAACTCCTATAGAGGAAAACTAAAACAATGAATAATTCGCTTCGATTTCTTACTATTTTCTGAATTCTTAATTAAGCTGTTTTTTTCGACTCGCTAGATGTACAAAACTTTATTTAAAACCAATAATTTTAATAAAAAACGGAGATATTTTTACATTTATTCGTTATCTTGTACATCTAGCGGTTGATGGTGGGGCAGAATCTGGCATTGTCATTTATTTCTCTTTGTGCTTCCATACAATACTCACATCAATCAAAGCATCCACTAAAGCGAGCACTACACACGCCTCGTCGATGTTTGTGCAATATTTATTACTATCATTCGAAGTTACTGGCTCCATGTCCACGAACAAGGCTGCGTGTTCAGACTCCGGACTAGTGGCTTTCAGTAACCATGGAGATGACGTCGAGTAATGAGACAACTTCTGTAATAGAAAAGATACTATTTTAAATGTCTCGTCATTCCGTATCATGGAATGACAAGGTCGCAGGTTCCAGGAGCCCACGCCTAGGTTCTTAATTTAAAATTGTTCGCCGAGCATCATTCATCTCCTATAAAGAACTAGATACACAGTCTGCCTTCTAAAAATGTCCGAGCGCAAAGAAGGTCCAAACGGATGAATAGAACCTTCATCATGGATCATTTGTTTTATTGGACATTATTTGGACGTTAACAATGGACCCTTATTGGGACGTTTTTTAAATTGTTTTAGTAAGACCTTTGTGTATCTAGTTGTTTATAGGAGATCAATGCCGAGCATACATAAAAATAAATCTGAAAACAACAAGATACACATGTTTTGAAAAATCCAAGAGATGACAAAAGGAATAGAGGTAGAGCGTACAGACGTGGGCAGGACTTGAACCTGCGACCTTGTCATTCCGTGTCATAGAAATTTTTCATCATTTAAAATTGTTCGCTGAGCATGGCATAAAAATAAATCTGAAAAAAGATACACTTACATGTTTTGAAAACCCAAGAGATGGCAAAAGGAATAGCGGTAGATACAGAGGATGGGATGACGAGATTGCGGAAATGGTGGGAAAGACGTGGACAAGAGTGGCTTTGGAGACAAAAGAGTGGAGAAGATTGGGGGAGGTCTTTGTCTGGAAGCGCATAGAAAAGAAAATGTAGACTAATCTTGTTACCGTAGTATATCTAACAAAATAAGCTGTATAATTCTGTAATAAAAATTAAAAAAAAAACTGGCCCTTTTATGTTTGCACAATCTTTATGCCTATTTTAGATAAGTGTATCATTTATTAGGAATATTTTCGCCAACCGCGGGCTAAAGTTAACCAGTCTCGCACTTACGCGGGTTATCTTGCAGGTGTAAGTAGCCTTTAGAATTATAAATCGAACAAGTTAAAAATCTTAAATTTCTAGATAATTATACAGAACTCCGAATGTTTGTTTGTTTGTTTTAACACTTTATTGCACAACACAGACAAATAAATAAATAACATCCAGAAGAACCAAATTGGTACAAAGGGCGAGCTTATCTCAAAAGAGATTTCTACCAGCAAACCCGCGAAAGAGAGAGCAGTGCTAAAAGTGGTAGTCCGAATGCATATTGTTTGGGTAGTTGTTTGTTTGTTTGTATACACTTTATTGTACTATTATTTCTTACAAAACTAAAAACAAAGAGAAAAAACTTAAAAATAGGTAAAATATAACAAAGGCGGACTTATCCCACGCAGGGGATCTCTTCCAGTCAACCTTTGAAAAGGTCAATAAATTGCGTGTATGTGTTGATGTGGGAATTCAATATTAAATGTTATAAACGACATAACTTTGTATGGACGGTAGATTACAAGGATTGTAGTTATGCAGGCGGTTACGGTTGCTATCGATAGCAGTCATTATGCCATCTCAAGAGGCCTACGAACACTGGCAATAGCTTAAACACGACGTTAAGATGACGTTACCTTGAGGTCAATGTCCAACGTCGCTTGAGCCACCTTCTGGTCGGCACACTTGAGCCTCGCGCTGTACGCGACGCGGTTGGCTATATCCACTAGAGCCTGGTTCATACGGTACTGCAGCTGTAAGGTCGATGTCGCGTCGGCATTCATCAGTCTATGGAAGAGGCTCTCTTCCATGCCTAGACGCCTGGAAGAAAAATTGTAGGGATTTCATCAGGCGATTTTATGAAGGCTAATACAATTGCATACATATAAGAATAAAATCGAGGTTTCAACCACTTTTCCCAATAACAGTAAATAACTAGAACATATTGTACTATACCTCGCTGCACGACTTCTGACAACCGGCGGCAATTGCTCTGGGTCTCCGACAAGAACAAATCGTTTCGCGGCGAATAAAGGACGTAGCACTGTGCACTGTAAAACCTATAGGAATAATAAACTCTTTTAGTCTTTTATACAATAAAAATCGAATATTCCAAAATGGTGTCCAGATCAGTTTCTTTGTTCAATGTAAAAAAAAATTCAGAATATTGGACGACTGGCATGTGGCACCGTAAAACAAATAACGAAGATATTGGGCGAGACAGGCAAATAATTTGATCAAATTTTTGGACCACTTGATTTAATTTGAAGGACTTGATCAAGTCCTGCCCCTGGCTAGAAAATTTTCATCATGTTTTTTGTTCGCCGAGCATGGCATAATGCATAAAACAAATGATAGATTTTTGACGTGACAACGTCTTATAAATTGGTTTGCCGGGTGACACTTCAAGAAACTGCGTTACGCTCCGCTCACGTTATGCGCTCACAATGAGAGCGAGTGAGAGGCACGCGTCCTTTCAACTTTCCCTTCGTCGTTGTCACGTAAAACTTTCGCCCGTATACCGACTTTACAGGCAACCATTTTTTTTATTGGTAGCATACCCAAGAATATCAATGGATGGGCACAGTTATTGGACGAATGGCCCGAGACACCGGTAATGTTTGGTCAAATCTTCGAGACATTGATTGAAGTGCCGTAAGTTTTGAGGCACAAGAAATTACACATTACTCGTCCACAATAGTGGACGAGCGGAATGAGGCACGTCAACATTGGATCAAATATTCGGCGAATGACTTGAAGTACGTACAAAGAAATTCTTTCAAATGTTGGACAAAGACATTGAACAAATATTTGATGAGTGACATACCACACTTAGGTAATTTTTAGTATTTGTGATATGGAAAAAATATATCTAAAAGTATTTACTACAAAATCTTATGGATTTTACCTGAGTGGCTTCATCCACTATGCATATGTCAAATGTAGTTCGCGACAACATTGCGTGGTTAGCGCCCAAACAAGTTACACCGACTACCTCCTGCAAACAAACACATATTTATAATTGAAAACTTCTTCTTCTTCAATATTTAATTAATCGCCGGTTAAATACATATTGCATTGCACCAATAAGATAAGATAAATATTCTTTATTGCAAAAAAATAAAAAGTATTACACAAAAGAAATAGGCTAATACAGTTAGTATTACAATTGGCGGTCTTATCGCTCAAAGCGATCTCTTCCAGACAACCTTTATGACGTGTCTGAATATAGTCACGAGTAGCGGCGGGGAGTGAGGTAACGGGCGGGGCGAGTAACTATGTTCAGATACGTTATAAAAACTAGTATAGAAATGGTATTTGAAATTTGAACCACGCTTTTGGTCTTATACACTCGATAGCACATCAATGGTAATACTTCAAGTACGAATTCAAAGGGACACACTTGCTGGTTTCCGCTGTGCCATAGACTATAACAAACCAATAGTAGAAAAATCACATACCATAGAGTCATACAGCTGCTCTAGTTTATCGGGCGTGTCACACGCAGCGGCAAGTTGTTGTTCGCAGCGATTCTGTAAGCATGCTGCCACGCGGGCAGACGAACCTAAGCGCATCACGCTAAGGCTTTGTGGCAATCTGTAACGCATAAATAAGTAATAAAGAACGGATGAATTTGACAGTAGAGTTACATGGAATATAGGCCTAGGTAAAACATTGGATATTCGCATGAATCTTGAACGAAATCTTCGTTTCTTGTCCATATGACCAAAATTATGATCATATTTTTGTCGAAAGCGGTCATTAGAGACCTAAGGCCGAGATTCTGTCAAAAGTCTATGAAATAAGTCAATTATTGTAAAGCAAGTAAATAAAATAGAACGACATAAGTCGGGGATCAGTCGAGTTCAATTCAATTAACGAATGTTCAATAGAGTTACCTGCTTAGCACTGTGTCGACAGCAGAGTGCGTGTGCGCTGTGACGAGGACTCGCTGCTTCAGTGACACCAACATTTGAATGAGCACGCTGATAGTTTGAGTCTTACCTGTGAACATGTAAGTGTTTTAAAGATTAGCATTGAAGAAATAGTCCCTACTGAGTGGCAAAGGACTCATCAGCCCCAAATAATAACTTAAGAAGTATACAATAAGTTATATATGTATCTCGTACGTATCATACCATTGTCCAATACCTTCGTCAAAGATTTGATCAAGTTTATTTGACAATGCTTCTCCACTTCCTTTCTTTGACACTATACTAATCCCATATGTGATCAAACATGGATAATGCTACATCTCAAAGATTTGTCCCAATACCTTTGACCAAGATTTTTCAAAATATTTGATCAAACTTTGACGATGCCACACTTGTCCAATATATTTGGTCAGATTTTTTTTAAACAAAACAGTGGAACTAGTACCTACAAAAGTGAGACTTAAAATAAAGGGAATGCAATTTAAAGAGAAATCATAATGAAATCTATATTTAGTTATTTTTGTTCCTGAGGAAAACTATGAACAAAGGAGAAGTATTTACCAGTCCCCGGCAAGCCTTGAAGAAGCGCATAGTCCTTCGCCGCGAGCGCTTTCAGCACAGCCCTCTGTTGCTGAATGTTGAGAGAGCGCATAAGTTTGGTTCCCAGCCGACCCACCTCGCGAGGAAGCTTCTTCTCAAACTCAGGCGCATCTTTATCTATTATTAACCTGGACAATGGGGCACAACTTATAGTACCTTCTATCTATTCCGTAACTTTGATAAAAAAAAGGATAACAGTATTTTACTTCAACTTCTAATAATTTTGGTAAATGTCACGCTCTAAAGCTGGCGTCAAACATTTGAGCATATTTGCAAAGGTTTATCTACCTAATGATGGAGGAGAGAGAGGAGGAAGAGATGGACAGATGAAATTGTGGCCACAGCGGGACAAGACTGGATTGAAGTAGCACAGGACAGAGACGACTGGCGAAACCTGGAGGAGGCCTTCACCCACAAGGGGTCCTTAGAAATATAGACTAAGCAACAAAAAAAAATGCATGACATGTAATATCATTATTATTATACTAATTTATGCTAAATGAAATGTAATATATATTAATTTTATGTAAACAAAAAATAATCTTGACATACTTAAAAAAAAAACGTACAAAAACTAAACGAAAAAATTATAATACGCATGCTCAATTTTTTTTTTTTAAATGTAGTAAGGACAATAAAGGCTTTTCTATTTTTTATTTTTATTTTATTTATTTTTATCTACCTAATGAATCCTATAACCACGTCTTCATAAAAAGCCATCAATGAACATCGAATTTGAGCATATTTGCAAAGTTTTGCGCACATGTCTGGCACCGGGGGTTACGAGTTGGATCAAACAATTTGTCGTGTTAGCTATCACGGAATATTTTACAGCAGACTACGTGGCTGAGCCAGACGTATTGTGCCTCAAAACATACGGCACTTCAATCTATGTTGTTAATTTGTCGTTTTCTATACACAATATCATCAACATAAAAAGAGAAGGAAACGATAAATGTTACTTGAAGTGAAGTTACGTAGTGGTTTATGGATTTTCGCTGGATTTCGCCATACAAAATCGGTGGTTCAACAACAACCGTTTAGCAGTGTTTATCGCTAAGAGCCCAAGGATTGAGTCGCCATAAAGGAAGATCCCTTTTACTGCAGAACAAAACCGAAAAACGGAGTACTTAAATGTTAAATTAACTGGTACATTGTTGAATAGAATAGTTTACCTTCGAAGTCTAAGCGCGCGATCGCTGTCTTCCAGTAAAACACCCAAATTGGTGAGATTCTGTACTGTTGTGGCGTACGATTCATACGTGTCTATGTGGAACATAGTGGCCTTGTCAAGTCTACAGCTGAGATTCCTGAAATTACATGAATTTGGTGTAATTTATGAGTCAATTCTACACTTCTACACTCGAAATAGAATCCAACAATGTTTTTGAGATTACATAGAGGTACAACCGTGCTTCTGAGATCAGGTGCAATTTTCAACATGGTTGGAATGCCTCGAATCTTTTTATACTTTTACGTTTATGTAAGTAAAGTAGATACATAAACCGAATGAGTACCTACCTACACAACATTGTATATAGATTTTTCAGAATAAATGAAACAAAAACTATACCTTTCCAAAAGAATGCTAATTTCGTTTTCATTGGCTATCGAAACCACTCCAGCGGCGATCCATGGTCTATTCGCAATACTGACTATTGAAAAATCACCTTCTTGAGGTCCCTTGCCTCTATTACTATCACCACCTGTGAAAATTATTTTATTATGAGGATGACCGTCAGACAAGCAGAGGAGCCGCCTGATGGTAACAGGCCATCGTCGCCTAGATACTCTATTCACTTTTCTCTTGAAACATCACATAATAACTATGTGGAGAGACGGGGGGCAACTTATTCCACATTTTGAATACGGTCCAATGAAAAAATTCCAAAGAATTCCAATACAAATTACAAGCAATGGATTTGAAAATATTGGTTAAGAAAAATTAATTGTCTTCCCAACTGGGACATCCCATCCTTGCACAAAATGTAGGAATGTAACAGATTATAATAATAAATTAAAATTGATTACTTAAATCATTAGTAGTATGCTGAAAAAAGTGCGCAAATAAACAATGATGTTACCTATTTCTTTGGTCTGTTTTTCAAACATATGCAGATATCTATCGCCCGACGGTTGAACTGATTTTAATTTTAAATTGGCTGCGCATGTACCGCGTTTTGCTCTGTAATAATAAACACAACATTTGAACTACACAATGCTATTACCTCTTAGAGAAATCTAAAAGATGCCCGAGTGTAACGTACTCTAATCAGAGTCATTGTACAATCGACAGTATATCAACCTACACTTACTACAATTTAATAATTCTTTTACAGTTACATAGTTTTAACTTTTATCTATCAAACAATGAAATAATTTTTGCAATATGTGAAGTAGTTTTTGAGAAAATCTCAACCTTAAAAACTCTCCTGTACACCTTTATCTGTGTTCCTCCGTACAACGGCTAGATTTTTTTTTATCCATGGCAAAGTACGTGCCAATATTTATGGCGTATCTGAATATAGTCACAAGTCGCGTCGCAGTACACCTTATTGGGTATCAGTGGAGCGAAGTGAGGTAGCAAGCAGAGCTATTGATTATATTTAGATACCTACGTCTTTACTAAATCTCAAGTTTTACGCATACTCTATAACCAATAGAAAACTTCAGATCTAATACGTAATAGGTACTTAGGCATACCCCGTATATTTTTATGTTCGGTTTATTTTTATTTCCCCACTTCTCGGGGACAGACCTTCCCTTACATTGGCCCAATGCGGATTGGCGGATTACACATGCCTGAGATTTTTTCTACGATTTGCAGGTTACCCCGTATCACATGACCCAATATTTATCGTAATTTTGCGGGAAATAATATAACTCAACTTACTATCTAAATTCTAAACTCACCGTTTTTCCACACTATCAGTCCACAGCGCGTGCAAGGGAGATGTGGTCATCTGCCCTCTTTCTTCCATTTTGAGTAGCGCCGTCCAATGCAAGAAGTACTTAACGTGTTCTGGTAGTAAGTGGCCCAGCGCTTGGTCGCGTAGCTTGGCGAGTGGATGAGTCTCTGATACGCTCGGGCCATCGGTGTGCCTGGTGGAATGGCCTGATGTATGGGATTGGAAGAGTAAATACAACCATTGACGTTGGACATACCGCGGTATTTACAGGTGTTGTTGGTTGTTCAACCAAAGGTTGGGTACGTAAAACTTAATTAATGTTAGCCATAAACCTAGTTTAGCCCGACTTACCTTAAACCGTGTTTTTCACACTTCGTTAAAAAATATTAAGTTACAACGGGATGGAAGGTTTAAGCCGTACACTAACGTTTGCGAATATCGTTTAAATTTTTGCGTGCACAGATGTCACAACTCAATTTATAATCGGTCAAGGTTTTTATACAATAAAGTGCAAACCCTAATCGGTACAATCGTTATGCCCCTAGTACACGCACAAGCTTCACCACAGTTTTGTTTGCGCAAGCCAGTTGGTACACGGAACACCGTATTGGCGCATGATACCGTTTTACCAACTACACGTACAGTGCTCCGTGTACCAACTAGCTTGCGCAAACAAAACTGTGAAGCCTGTACTTGTAATAGGAGCATAAGTGAAGTAAACCGGCGCCGGCGTTAACTGTCTAGTTAATGGAGACGGCGCCGCCGTTGACTTCACATAAATTATTACGATCACGCAAGATATACGTGGGTTTAATATTACTTCTAGGTCTCATAAAAAATAAACATTTTTATTGTTGTAGTTTATTATATTAAAGAAACTTATGATTTGATTCCATCATCTACAGAACTTTTAGCAAATTAACATATAATGTTTAAAATCGCACTTAACCTCCACCTGTACTTATTATTTTACTTCCAAAATAACGTGTTTCTTTATAATTTAGGCGCTACCAAGCCACTCATCATATCAAAAGTATTTCCATCGGGCGCCACAGTCACTTCGCCTTCAGCAGTTTGTACAAGCAACCATCCAGCTGAGTCCACACCGCTTATAGTTCCTTGCACTGGTTCATCTGCATCTTTAGTTTTAATACGAATTTCTTCAGCAGAATGTAACCAGTATTTGTAATAATTATCCAGAAAATCGTCAATTCCATTATCAGACTTCAAAACTTCTAGTAATATTTCTAACTCTGAACAATATCGCGCTAAGAACATTTCTATTGATATTTTAGCTAAGTCTGTTATATTCTTCTTGTTATATTCATTAATAATATCATTAATACAAGTCGTAGGTACATTATTAGAAATATTCACTCCCGTACCAATGTTTATAAACACATCGTCACCAATACAGTTAGCTGTGGTTACAGTACCACCAATTTTGACTGTTCGACCGAAGTAAATGTCATTAGGCCATTTAATTCTAATATCTAAGTCTTCGTAAGGCTTCGCACGTATGGCTAATACAGCGGCCAAGGCTGCAGCGTGTTGAATCAAGGGTAGTGATGGGGATATTTTCTGCCAAATTTGCAGTGATATTGCTGCTTGACCTAAGGGAGTGATCCAGTTATTACCGCCTCTACCACGGCCTAGTAACTGCCTTAAAGATATAGCTCCAATGCCATGGACTAAAGCATTTTTGACGATATTCATTGTTGAAGATATGACATCAGAGTATATGATTAAACGACCAAGATGTCTTGCTGCCAGATTTCCATAGTATTCTTCTGTTGAGAAATGTTCTGGATTTTCGTCCACATAAATGGGTAGGAAGGATTTGGATGGCATTTCAAGCGAATTATCTCCTTTATGATAATATTGTATGGTTAGGTCATCAATTTTCTGAATCAGATTGTCACCTGAACACCATTCCTTAATCAGAGATATTTTGCTTTCATAGTTGCCTAAGAAATATCCTGGAGTATAATCAATAGGTATATTTCCCTGTTCTATTAAATGAAGACCCAAATCTCCAAGTAAACTTCGAATTATTTCCAAACAGGCTCCATTATTTTCAATTCCTTCTTCAGATAAATATTCACTGGGATCAATGTCTAAATATATTTGTGAAAATATAGCAACTCCATGGTTTGATACATTAATAACTTTTAATAATGATGGTGTATTGTAACTATCTTCTGAAGCCATTACTTGAACATCTAATTCATATCCAGAATGTCCCATATATTTAGAAGATTCTTCTTTAATAGTGTTCAACAATAGATGTTTCAATTTGTATGTCCTTTTATCGAATGTAACAGGCACAACGTCTTGGCGAAAATCATTATTAAAATATGGCAATACAGTATGTATAAAATCGGAATGTAAGACTAATAATCGTCCACCTTCGAGTAAATATTCGAGTAGCAATGTTGCATCTTGACTTACATCCCCCACTATAACTATTAACGCCGTACGACCTTTCCAAGCGGCGTTTTTTAAAATGTCTTGCGTCACACTGTATATTGTGTAGCGGTCACAGTCCAAAATGTCCTTGAGACTACCTTCTAGGTTACTTACAGCGGTTTCATTATCTGAGTATATCAAAATGTTTGGTGATATTGTATGCACTGATGAATTGACAGCTTTCGTTGGACTGTTTCCTAGAGATGAAACTTTCTGATTACCTTCCATTGTAGACCAAACAACAATGTTTATTATATAGAATTTACTTGATAAAAATAAATTCACCTGTTCTTCTTTCTTTTGTAAAATTCTTCAGATTTATTTTTCGAGTATCTTGTCACTTCTATAATCTTCTATGTCCTTAGTGAAGTGAAGTTTTCAGTAGATTTCTGCTGATTTATGTGTTATCATGACGAATACAAACTCACATGTTTCTGACAGTCTACGCTCTACTACCTTTCAGCCGCTATATCGTATTTGTACGCTAGACTACAAACGTGTTCGAAGCGGATAAACCGCTGTTGGCGTTAGTCTACTATTATCCGACCTTACAAAAGTCAATGAACTTGGATTATCCACCGATGACATATTTATGTGATGGAAAACGAGAGATACCGCACAAACACTAATATTTATTCTTTTCGATTCCAATAGGATGCCAAGCACATCCCTTCACACATTGCTACTATTTGAGAGCGAGCTCAATAAAATACAAATGACAATGCCAGATTCTGCCCCACCATCAACCGCAAGTTGTACAAGATAACGAATAAATGTAAAAATGTCTCAGTTTTTTATAAAAATTATTGGTTTAAAATAAAGTTTTCTACAAGTTGCGATTCGAAAAAACAGCTTAATTAAGAATTCAGAAAATAGTAAGAAATCGAAGCGAATTATTCATTGTTTTTGTTATTCTTCTATAGGAGTTGCGAGAGTAGTAGAAAATGATACTGATTATGATTATGCAATATGAAACCTGTAATAAGTCCCCAACAAAATGATAGGTACAGCTTAAATGGTCACGTAGTTTTGTAGGTGGGGCAAAGCTCCATTGAAAAGTGGCAATGTCTTTTAAATAGAGACAAACCTAATTAACTATACTTTAAAATAAGGTCCCAAATTCAAAGACATTTTTAGCACAAGCTACGCCTGAGTATTCGCTCTTATACATAACTGTCAAAAGACTATGCAATTTGACAGTTGTAAGAGCGTGCTCAAACTAAGCGTATACTCAAAACGCGTTGTTGTCCGGTTCAACCGGTAAAAAGGGTTAAATTAGGAAAGGAGCCGAACGCTTGAACGGTGGACTCACGTTTATGGCTAATGTATCATAATCTCGGTCATTAGTATGTTGATTCTTTTGAACAATAGTATTCAGCAATAATTCTTACTCTTTCTTAAGACTTGATGTACCATCTTACCAAAGATGCAGGGAGCACACCGTGAGGTAAGGGCACTTAGTGCACGCGGCCTCATGATGCACTGGATCCGGTAGATTCTGCTGTAGCAGGCACGCCGCGTCCTCTATATCAGTCAGCTGCTCTGTGAAGTATTACGTACTATGCTTTCGATTCTTTGTAATCAAATATCTTTATTGCAAGTAAGCACGTCATTTTTGTACGTCAACGTTTTTGAATTTACATTTACATTGCAAGGAAAATGTACCAACGCCGAGAAGAAAAAGTGGCAAAAAACCTTCAGCAGCACACCTTTTAAAATAATAACAATTAAATTACTTACTAACTAGTGCTTTTATTCATAAACCTAGTCAAACCTCACTTCCTTTAAATCGTTTGTTTGTATTTTTTATTGTACATAAAACCTTAAAATTAATACATAGTTATGGAAACAATATTTACAATCGTGTTGCTATCCCTTTCACACTTAGTTAAAAAAGGTTAAGATAGAAAGGGACAGGGGGCCTAAACGGTGGTAAGAACAGTGGGGCATAACGGGAATTAAGTATAAAATGGTGGACAAGAGCACAACTTTTAAAAATTGTGTCACCAGTAGGGGACAAACGAGTGGACATCAAGAATAAACCTGCATACCTGGGTCGACATCCTGCGGGCCAGGAGCGAGGTATTGTACAAGCTGGTTCCGTAGCATGACTAGATCGCGCCTCTCTGGGTAGCCGCAGCTCACTTCGCGTAGGTCCACGCGTTCCCTATACAATAGATACATTTATTACTAACTGTATTATTTTAACTGTATTAGCCTATTTCTTTTGTGTAATACTTTTTATTTTTTTGCAATAAAGAATATTTATCTTATCTTATTTATTTGCCAATAACAGCCCTCGTAATGGTTACCCAAAAAGTAGCAAACATAAGTATATCAGAAGATGTGGCACCTTGTACAGTGGATATCACATCAACACAAAGAATTAAAATAAGTAATAGCCTTTACACCTAATTAAAAAGCATTAAGGCGAGGCCATTGGGTCATTTGAGCCTAGTGAGGGGGTGAGGTGCGGGGCGAGGGAGGGGCGAGAGAGGGATGACGCGCATTGATCGGGGTCATTACTCGCACAGGTACACAGAGTAAGCGTAACCAGTGTCCTCACTGTGACGTCACAGCTCGCTACCCATAATAATACCTACCTATACAGAATGTCCCACGGATACGCGATATACCGAAGTCCACTTGTCGGTGCCAACATTATCGACCCATTTAATGCCAAATAGGGATATCCCAAGTCTGACAGCTTCGGAGTTACTTATTTCAATTTTCGCGATTGTCGGAAAATATTTCTTTCAAATCTTGAACCTTTGTCTATACTAAATGTTGTCGCACATTATGTCAACTCGGAACCGTATCATCATCACCCCTCCTGTTCACCTCTCGCCGCCAACCAGGCTTCAACTTCTACACTGGCCCTAACACGGGCTGTGCTCGTGACAATCCCATACCACTCCCACTAATATTATAAATTCGCAAGTTTGGATGGATGGATGGATGTTGCTGAATGAAACTTTACAATAATATAGCTCATATTATACATCAAAATAACACATAGGCTATAATTTATAATCCTGCGCAGACGAAGTGGTGGGCAGAAGCTAGTTGACAATAAAGTAAAGCAATTTGTACTTTTAAACGTATTTATTTATACGGAAGGTCATAAGCAGACATACGTTAAACCGACCGTCCGGAGTGGGTTCAGTGCAGTCAAATTCGCGTCTACAGGTTATATATTTTAATTATTTATATTGACGTAACGTAGCGTAGTGATGTAGTATGACGTAGTAGAATAAAATACTATGTTAATACTAATCTGACGGAAAAAAAGACCTGGAATAATAGGAATGTCAATTAGGTAATATTGTTGTAATAAAAGTGAAAAATAGGAATAATCAAATTATTTGCTAGGGGAATATATTTTGAAAGTACTTTCACGCGATTTAATAAAAAATTGAGCATAAATTCTTATAAAATACAAAATTTATTAAAATTTTAATAACCATAGAGGTTACATTACAACAAATCTGTTTTTGACTTTAAGTGACAAACTGTCAAGTGTCAATAAAACTAAATAAATGACGAATTTTGTAACGTGATGTTAGGTAAGTATTATTATTGGTGTCAGGTGTGACGTCAGTGATGGTGAAATCTGGCCCGTGTTATCACTGCGTAGGGTAAAACATGACACACATTATGTGCTGTTGACTATACTTTTAAAAGTAGGCACAGTGTATATTGCATCAGTCTATAACTACGTAGCTATTGAAATTTGGCCCGTATTATCACTGCGCTTAGAGTAAAATGTGGCAAACTTTATGTGATGTTCACTGTACATAGTTTTACAAGTAGCAACTACGTACAAACTATTTTAAGTTCGATTGCGGTCTCTTCGTTCGCTCTGTGGGACAAATCACCGTCAATAGTCATTTGTTTTGGCCTGTTCCACTTTGGTCTATTTGGAAGTTACTGATCAGCCCCTATTACCGTTCTCAAAACGATGAAATTATACCATGTCATGGCGCGCCAAACAGAGACGCCGCTATACCAATGCAATAGCACTGTCCCTTTCACGGCCGCTATGACATGGTATGATTTGATCGTTTTGAGAACCGTAATGTTATAGCCCCACTGTAATGTTAGCCGACTTGTCTTCATCTGCAATTATCAGACCACTGCTCGCTCCCAATATACGACACTCGACACTGGTGTTCGTGTCGCGTGTAATATGATGACTTCAAAAACATGGTTCGCGAAAAATCTATTGTGTTAAGGAATATCTGTTTTAGGTTATGAGTCCTTATTATATTCAAAACGATGCACAATCATTCCGTGATTAGTAAACTAATAATCTTAAAGTATAGGTGTGACCAAATTCGACTCGTATTATTTTAAATTTTATTACGTTATGACGATCGTGGGAGCATTCCAAGATTTCCAAGGTAAAGACCAAAGTGGAACATTTGGCAAAAATCGATACAGGTCCGACCTCGGCAGCGCCCAGCGGCGCACTGAAGCTCGTAGCGCCGTGCATTTGTATTTATACAAATTGTGTTTTTTCTTAAATTTTGCCTGGTATAAAAAAAACGTTAGAAACAACAGATTTTTAATTTATCAAGCTCCTCTATTTATAATAACCTACATTTTGATATATATTTTGTATGTATAACTGTTTTAGTTTAGACACACTACTCAGTGAAAAGACAGGAAAGGGGTATGTTTGTGATTTTTTTCTATCGAGCGAAGTTTGTCCAATCGTGTTTCGGGAGCCAACAGTCCCTAAATAAATACCCCAAGATTGATATATATTTTTTTCAGGCCTTTAATTTCAGTAGTTAGTGCCGTAGCCTTCATCGAAAAACTTAAAAACGTCCCAACACCTCGCCTTAAGTTAAAGAGTCGTAGCTTAAATCGTAAAATTTAATAAGCGTTTATGAATACGCAACTATATTTAAAACAAAAATTTAAATATACAGGGTGCACTTACTTCAAATACAGCAGCAGTCCTCTTTGCAAGGACGTTGTCGGATCTTCATTGCGCTGTAGGCTCAGCATCATACCGTATAACACTAGCTGGCCGCGATGCTCAGCGGATGCCGACGCCTTGCCACTTTTCAACTCCAAAGGCACTATGACGCGTTGATGACCTGGGTAAAGCAATTTGGAATATGACTAAGAATATATTTCATAATTAAAGTCACGTGATTATGCTGAATATACATCTGAAAAGCCGTTTTGCTGCGGTGAATGTACGTGGAGGAATTACAGATAAATTAGATGTGTGCCAGGATCGCAGCAGATGGAAGTCCATCGTCTCTGCCTACCCCTACGGGAATCAGGCGCGAGTTTATAAAAAAATAATACATCGGAAATTAGGTAGTTCTTCGATATTCTACTTAACGATTTGGACAAAACCGTGTTTCATCCCTTTTTACCCGACTGTGCAAGAAGGAGGGTTGTTTATCGAGTGCATGTATGTAGGTATGTGAGTTTGTATGTCTAATTCTTTGCCACGCGCTGCACCCTAAACGGCTTGATGGATTTTAACATATGAGGTGCCGTTAGATTTGTCTTGATTGTAGGAGTGACATAGGCTATAAAAATTTAATTAAATAGGGGTTAAATTTTTGCCAGTCAAGTTTTTTGATTTTTAATTGACAAAATGAAATGTCTGTAGTTTGTAGGAGTGGCATATGCTATAAAATGTAATCAAAGTAATGATGCAGTCGGTTTCTTTTTCATAATTATTTCTAAGTACTTGTTTTATAAAATATTTTAAAAAAGTGTAAGTTTAAAAAACCGTTTAGAAATACCTTTTCGTTCATGTATAGTCACTTGTAAGGTCGCGTCTATTTTCCCCTTCAATCCCAGCTGTGGGCAGCACACGTTCTCTTCTATATCCAGCACTTTGTCCACTCGGCCGGTCCACTGATCTTTTTGTGGTTTCTACAAGAGAACTGAGGAAATTGGTCCTCCGAGACGGATATGAGCTACAACCATTTGGGCAAAGATACCCAGGACTCTAAGGCATTCATAGACAGTTTTGAGTGAAGTTGAGTTCGAGTTCGGTCTTAGAACTGTCAGATTTCATACAACCAAATGACATGGAAAGTTGCTTGGAAAAAAACTATACACATATCTTGCAAGCGATATACACATATATTTTTTGATATATATTCTAGATTAGGAACTCGTACTTATCGTATTACCCCCACCATTATTCTTGTTATTTTTACAGCTTAACAAAACACCTTTAGTTTAGTGAGACTTCGCGGGAACGGCGGCGGCGAGACAAGTCCAATTTTCAGTGACCTTGTATTTATAGCATTTTAATCGAATATTTCCGAATTCAATATTTTCTTATTATAAAATTATTTACCTTAGCAGTTGGTTTTCCATCGACATAAGTCTGCATGAACTCCGCAAGTGGCGGTATGTACATTTGCATATTGGACCTAGCCTCCTCTACACTAAGCCCGGCATCGTAAAGCATGTGCATGGACTCCTTTAGTATTTTATCCGTCTCCGAACGCAATTGAGCGATGTCCTTTATATTTTGGGTGAGTGCTTTTTGTACTAGTTCGTGGATTAAAATGCCGATTGTCATCTGGAGAAAAAAATATGAATGAAGGAGAAATATTACGAAAGTTAATACGTACGTAATGTAATAATAAATTTGACCGGTATAATATTTTGGGGTGCTAGGTCTTACACTTTTTAGGGTGCCAGTATCGACGTACGGGATTGGTCGGATTTGTGGTGCACCTCTAGTGGCCAGTAGCGGAACTAAAGCTCCACCAATCAAGTACGTATCCGGTCTCAGCGTAGGTATTTACGTAGTAGCTAGTGAGCGTAGCGTACTTACGTTGGCAACTCGTGGCAGTGAGAGGTACTGATGTACTGCAAACCAATTGGATTAAGGAGTCTATATACTATCAGAGCCTTACAGCATTATTAGCGGAGTCTATCCCCCGCCAGCGCTCCTGCAGTAATGCCTTCCGTTTACAGAACACGCCGGCCACCACGCTCGTCGAGGACATCAGGTGGTCTGGCCGAAGCGTCAGCAGGCCTGATGTATTGCCCACGCAGAACTGGCCTGACGAGTCGCGAGAGGCTATAACGCTTATGGTCTCACCAGCGGAGAGGGGAGTATCTAACCTGTAATGATTCGACTGTAATAAGGATACTTAAACTTAATTTTCAATCTGCAATCAGTAAGGGCTCTTTCAATTTAGACGTTTGTTGTCGGCCTGCTGCAGTGCCAGCGGTGCGGTTGCGGTAGTCGTACTGCACACGGACGAACGTATTTTTTCATACGAAGCGCACGGAGCGGCAACGGTGCCGCGCTAGTGCCGCACACGCACGACGGCAACATCGCAACCGCCACGTGCCACTATGTGTGTTCGCGATATACTATGTTTACGAACGCACTGCAGTCTAATACGCTTTCAATTTAGACGGTTGATGCCGTGCCGTCCTGCTGGCGCCCTACAGCGGTCTTGCTGCGGGATATAACAAGCGGCACAGTAAACATGTGGGTTCATTTGTGGCCCCTTGTAGACTATTTGGCTTTACGTAATCTGATGTATGAGGTATCATTAGATTCCTCTTGATCACGGGACTGACATAGGATATATTTAATGTCAAAAAACTCATTTTTAGGGGTTTTCAATATTACTCTGATTTTATTTTATAAGAGCAGTGGTCAGCAGTAGGTAGCACCAAGTCTCGAAGCAGGATTGTTGAGCTACTAACCAGTTAGTAATTTGGTTGTGTTTGCAACTGATCTAACATTTCAAAAAGTCTTACCAAATTCCTTCAACGAAGCAAGTGGCTTGGTTGCCATTGGCATTCTTGAGTCTAAGCTGCAGCCTGGTTTGGTGACGAGTCAGAGATATCACCTCACAGCGTTGCATTGTGCTGAGATCTAAGTCTTCTTTATCACTCTAAAAATATAAAACCTATATTAACCTAATATAATATTTAATTTATATCATTACCAAAAAATTTGCCGGCATGCGTACCGGACGGGATACAATCATTGATATACCCCAATACAACTCACTAATGTAATTTATTTTTATTACTTAAAATGTAACTCTTTTTGATAATAAGAGGCTTTTAAATTGAATGAAGAATATGTATTTATTACATAACTATGAGCTCCGTATTGGCGCTATTTTACTATGACACAATGGTTGCGCCACCAGGGGGTAATTCGGTAGTAATCGGTACCACCACCCAATGTCGCCGGTGGCGCAACCATGGAGACCCCAGGCGAGATACCATTTATACAGCTGTATACATGTTGTTTGTGGCGCGACTGACTGGGCCACTACTGGTGTCCTAATGAGATATAGCCTGAAGAATAACCATGGAATAAGATTAAGTTATTCCAATAGTCTGTCTGTAGCCTCCTGACCTGAAGAATTATGTTTGTGACAAAGAAAAGTATAGAAATCTTCAATCATTATTTATATAATTTACTCCCACCTTCATCGGTGCAGAGCCTCTCACCTAAGAATATATTTTATACTAAAGTATACAAACCAAAAACGTAAAGTAAACTTTGGTTACCAACCTCATCCACATCTTCAATATCCCATTCATCTCCAAACATGTCGTCAACAGCATGGTCTCCAAAATCCAGGGCCTTGACTGTGGATCCATGCTTGGATGGAGACAGTTCATTGTTATTGGTTTTCTCAGGAGTCCTTAGTTGAGCTATCCGAGGTGAACGGCGAACTTCTGAGGGTGCTACAGTAATAATAAAATAAGTTTCGATTGTTTTCAATTTTATATAAAAATAATTATAACTGGAAGCTTTTAAGAAAGAGTGGTCTGAGTCTGCGCAGAATAAAGATGAGTTCAAGGGTTGAGGGGAGGCAAAGGCAAACATTAATAAAATTATGCTAATAAATAAATAATAATTAGGTATAAACATTTACCTTGTACAGGACTTTTCTTAAGTGTTCTGTTCGTCTTCACAGGACTGTGTATATGGTTTTGACCATAATTTTCAAATTGTAAAACTTTCCTAGGAGTAATGGTTCTCCTTTCTGTATTTACATGATTTCCATTTTGTAATGGACTTAATTTAACAAATCTGTCATCTTGACTTGATTTTAACTGTCCGTTGTCTACAGGGGTTAGTGGAGATCTATTTATGCTGTTTTCTAAATAATTGTTACGAGCATTATTTTCTTCAGTATCAGCTAGTTGTGAACTTGTCTTCTCACCACTAAACTTAACTGGAGACTGTTCATAGTTAATAGTATTTTCTTTCTGTGGTGACTTTTTGACCAAATGAGAATTTTTGGTAGGCGTCTTCTGTACACCATTGTGCTCAAGTTTGAACTTTTTCGATGAATGTACACCATTTATATGAGTTTTACAATTACTTACACTAGGTTCATCTAGTATTTCAATTGTCTCTAAGACAACTGGAGATAGGGCCTTCCTTTTAACAAACTTCTTCTCGACATATTTTTCTTGAGCTTGAGTTTTCACAGGAGACTTTTGGAGGTTTTGAGTACCAGCCACATTGGTGTTTTTAAAAAATTGGGTGATAGCTTTTTGATTCTTCTGTGGGACGGCCTGATGAGTGTGCAAAATTGGATAAACAAATCACTCCTCACCTCAGATATTATTGTAAACATTACGTGTTAACATTCGAAACCTTACCTTCTTTAGACTTAAAACTTTCGGCATACTTAAATATCATATCAAATATAGATGTGAATCCAAGGAGAACTATACTTTATCGAGGGTAAATTACGGATAAAAAATAGAAAACTACGGATCAAGAAAATCGAATTTATCGAATCGACATTCGCGCGCCAAGCACAGATTACCCCGTGGCGCCAAGCCAAACACTGACATTTTTTTTTACATGAATTGATTGATGACTAGAGGAGAGGTGAAGTTTTTTTTTTCCTTTCAATCAACAGCGAAGCCAATCATTTCCGTTTCCGTTCTCCGAAAATTTAGCTTGCAACACTTTTGCTTTTCAATCGTTTCAATACTACCAATATTAAGAAAATAAACGTCAAGTCAAATCGCTTTGTTTTGGTTTTTATTGTAGGTTATTTTATCTCGTGTGTCTGCGAAACTGCGAAGTGATAGTTTATTTTTCTATTTCTACGAATAAATATTATAAATAAATAATGTCGAGAAGACCGGAGCATCAGGCACCTCCTGAAATAGTAAGTTGTTTCACATGAACTATTATTACTCGACGTATTACTTTTGGTCTGACTGGTCTACATTCTGAATTCATTTCTCTTTCAGTTTTATAATGAAGAAGAAGCCAGAAAATATACACAGAAGTAAGTTACTTCTTAGTTACCATGATAAAAAATGTTTTATAATAATATTTTGTTCTCGGAATACGATTTGTTACAAACATGCATTGTTTTCGTTTGTATTTTTAGTTCTCGTATCATAGACATCCAAGCTCAAATGACAGAGAGATGTATAGAGCTGCTGCTGTTATCAGAAGATAGTCCATGTCTACTGCTTGATGTAGGCTGTGGATCAGGGCTGTCAGGCGCAGTGCTGGAAGAGAACGGACATATGTGGGTCGGCATGGATATATCACCTGCAATGCTTGGTATGACTTAGTACCATGTTACACTGTACATGTACAACATTAAGTCTGCATAGGTACATTCTAGATGAAATAAATATCGATTTAAGACCAACAATAGCTGGAGACAAACATTTATTAATTATAATAACTTACCTAACATCATGTAAATATCTTGTTCGCATGTGAAGCTGGAAATTCACATACAATGTCATGCAGCAGTAACATACAAATATTAATCTGTGTACTAAATACCATCACCAGGTCAAGAAAGTAAGATTATATAAATTAAAATCACCCATGACATGGTCATAATGAGCGGTTTGTAATTTCATTACAATTTAATGCACTCTTTCAGATGTAGCCCTAGAACGTGAAACAGAAGGTGACCTAGTTCTCTCAGATATGGGTCAAGGTGTCCCATTCAAGGCTGGCTGTTTCGACGGTGCAGTATCTGTGTCAGCCGTCCAATGGCTCTTTAATGCTGATAAAAAGTCCCATCACCCAATCAAGAGGCTTTATAAGTTCTTTAGCACCCTCTATGCTTCTTTGGTATGTATAAAATAAAGTGTTTCTATCCTAGTATTGAGTACAAAGCATGATAGTAAATGTTTACATGGTATGTAAAATATATTACGTCTGATATAGATTAAGTTTTTATTTTATAAATATGTCTTTATCATATGTAAAAACATTGCTTTTCGCTTGTACTGCTGCTTCATCATCTATCTGTTATGGGGTAAAACATTCCTTATTTGCGTTTGTTCTCATCTGATTAATTTTTATTCCAGTCAAGATCAGCTAGAGCAGTGTTCCAGTTCTATCCAGAGAATGAGAGCCAATTGGAACTTCTGACAGCACAAGCTATGAAAGCAGGCTTCTATGGAGGTGTTGTCATCGACTACCCCAATTCGGCCAAGGCTAAGAAGTTTTTCCTGGTTCTAATGACTGGAGGCTCCGCTCCATTGCCTCAGGCTTTAGGTTTGTCATGATTATTCAATATATACTGCTGTTTATAGAACTCATTGTATGAGTAAGCAGACTGAATGGAAGTATAACTAGTAGCTCAAACTATGATCCCTGTACCACTTTTGATGTCATTTGTGTGTCCTATTACATTAGTTTTCCTATTACAGGAACCGAAGAAAGTGACAACAGTTTACAAATAAAATATGCAAAAAGAGAAGCTACAAGAAATGCCCGAGGCAAACCCCTCAAGAACACGAAAGCCTGGCTACTCGAGAAGAAGGAAAGAAGAAGAAAGCAGGGCAAGGAAACCAGACCTGATACCAAGTATACTGGAAGGAAAAGGAGTGGGAGATTCTGATAATAAGACTCTTTTTAAGTTTTGTTTTTGTTTGGTGAGCATCAGAAAATGTTTAAGAAGTTATTTGTGGAAAGTAGAAATAACATGTTAGTATATAATCTCGTATATACCAGAACCCTCTTACAACATGTTTTTTGATATTTCCAGCCAAAAGGAGATATTTATTGAGATTTAAAGATTTTCTAATGCATACCAGAATAACAACTTATATTATAAATTATTAACTAAGAACTATAAGTACTCCTGTATATAAATATTATTGTTACAATATCCCTGTATTTATCTCTTGACCACATATTTCCAAACAGTATCTATTCCATGCCCAATCGTCTCTACTGGTATCATATTTGGTAGCGGAAATCTGCATACAACTACAGTAGTGCCCGTAATTGCTTCGTCTACTAATTTCTTTTCAAAATCTTTCATCATTTGTTCTACACCAAATATTACGATGTTATCATATGGCTTCAAGTTGAATGTCCATAAATTCCGTCTGTAAAATTTTGTACTTCTACAATGAGGGTCTAAGATTGCTGCTATTCTTGAGTAATATACCAGCCATGGATTTAGTTCAACGCCATCTGCTTTGAAACCAAGTTTGGCAGCCGTAAATACGATTCTACCGTCTCCCGATCCGACGTCCAATAGTTTACCACTCCGCCCAGCCAAGGCCCTGGTAACTCCAGCCAACTGGTCAGTAGTAGCAGGAACGTACGGCAGGCAAATTCTTCTGAATGCTGGGGACACAAAGGGTATGCAAACTATGCTCACGCCCACTGCTAGCCCGCCAGTGGTGTATATTAGCACTTTTCCAATAGGAGATAACTTCGTGGGACTTTTTGATTTAGAATTTTGAAGTATTTCTAATTCCATCGTTAATTGTGAAGACAGAGACTTCAATGAAATTGTAAATAATTGATTTGAGGTTATCTTCATACAATTCAAAAGTCAAAAACAGCTGATCTCGGTCCTCCGTCCTCCCAAGCTACGCCTAAGCTCCTCCCCAACTCCTCCCATTGCACCCAACCCAATGATGATTTCGCACATTTGTTTCGATCGGGGAGGCAAAGGCCCGGCCATACAATACAGCATATCTTGCGAGGGGAACCACGAGCCGTGTCCGCTCGCCATATGTCTCGCGTTTTCTTTGTTCATAAAAAGAGACAACGCAACGGGAAAAAGTCTGCATTGCCACACCAATACATACATACGAATACAAAGCACACAGTGGCGTTTTTTGAGATTTTGAACCAATCTAGAATTATATTTTGGTAGTTTTTATTGTATTATGTGGAAACACTTATGGTAGGAAATAAAAAAGTTATTTTTCTTTAACCTATCTAATCTATGGTCATTAGTCAATCGCTTTTGCTCCAGCCGGTTCTTTATCACTTTTATATCGAAAATCTCAAGTTTTCGTTTATAATGACCGCTTTTGAAGAGTTTGGGGTGCTCCCAGAACTTGGCAAGGCTATCGACGAGATGGACTGGACATTGCCAACCGATGTTCAGGCAGAAGCTATACCTCTAATCCTGGGTGGTGGAGACGTGCTCATGGCAGCTGAGACCGGCAGCGGTAAAACTGGTGCTTTCTGCTTGCCTATCCTTCAGATTGTATGGGAAACCCTGAAAGACATTCAAGAAGGGAAAACGAGTAAGATAATACAGCAGACATCGACAGAATGGACGATGTCGTTCTTCGATCGCACAGATGCTTTGGCGGTGACGCCAGATGGTTTGCGCTGCCAGTCGCGAGACCAGCAGGGCTGGCACGGCTGCAGGGCCACTAAAGGTGTCCATACGAAGGGGTCTTACTACTACGAAACTATAGTTACAGATGAAGGCTTGTGCCGTGTTGGGTGGTCTACACAAGCGGTAAGAAAATTGTGTTTGAATTTCGAAAAATAGGCTTGTTAACACTTTGGCTCTTTGTGCATGATAAAACTTGCATTTGTGGACCAGAAGATAGGTTTTTGGTCCATAAAGCATGGGGCAGTAGAAGTGAATGTGAAAAGAAAAGGTAACCTAACCCATATGAGTTGGGTTGGCAATTGCTTCCATTAGCTTGATGTGAAATCGTAAAAACTGTTTCCCCTCAGACCTCTTTAGTTTGTAATCATAACCGATTTATTTATTTGTTATTTTATTCAATGTTTTTAGGCTAGATTGGACTTGGGGACTGACCGACTTGGCTTTGGTTTTGGAGGCACCGGCAAGAAGTCTAATGCCAAGCAATTTGATGACTATGGCTCTGCTTATGGGAAGAACGATGTGATTGGTATGTTTTACAATTATTCACCAATGTTCAATCACCTATCCTTGGGTCGATGAAATAGGATAGATCCTATTACACATTGCCTTAGAATCTAGTCACAGAATGAATTTATTACTAATAAAATAACAGGTTAATTTTAAATGTTGTAGTTCACATTATTTGTGAGGAGTCTGTAAAGTTATGGAGGTACCCTAGCCACACATATAGGTACATGTATTCAATAAATTATGTAATGCTATACTTCTTAATGAATAAATAAATGAATGTTATTGTATTTTTTAAGCTCACAGCAGCATCTCCCTCAGAAGGTTTGTGCCATGGCAGCATAAAAATAGGCTGATATTTTATTTGTTCTGTCCTTTTTGTCTAGGTTGCCTATTGAACCTAACCTCTGGAGAAATTCGTTATACAAAGAATGGTGAGGACCTCGGCGTCGCCTTCAAACTGGACCAGTCGCGTCGCTCTGACTGCTATTTCCCGGCAGTTGTGCTCAAAAATGCAGAGATGAGCTTTAACTTTGGTGCTACACCCTTTAAGGTTGGTAAAAAAGTCTTTATTACATAGGGAAATATTATTTTGTTGCATTGAACATTGGTAAAATACAAATTTCCAGCTAACTAAAACCCTATTCACAATTAAAATATTATCCCTGTAACTTTCATCCTCTGATTGTCTTGCACGGAAAACAGCCAAAAACCCTGCATACCAAATGCACCTTTATTCTACCTAGCATTCCTCTAAGATGATGAAAAATATTGGCATGGGCGTTGTTAGTCATATTGCTGGGAGATACTCCAGACAGATAATGTACAGAAATTGCAAGGAATAATGAGGATGTTGACTAAATATTTTCTTCCCAAGTTATACCTAATTCAACTGTTTCTAGCACCCACCACCATCTGGCTACATCCCGATTTGCCAAGCGCCTAAGGAGCAAATGAAGAACAACGTAGTATCTTCCACTGCATCCACAGAAAGCAAACAAGTCAACAACGCGCCGCAAGCCATTATTATTGAGGTGAGTTGTGATATGGAAGAAATAGGGCTGCGACGATTTTTACTAGCGCTAAAGTCCCGTCAGTGTCAGATTTTTGGCGAAAATTAATACAAAAATTCCGTTCGCGCAGGCTCTTGCAGGCCTTGAGCGCTTAAAAAAGCCCAGGCGGCTAGCCCCCTAGACATGGGTTAAAATTGTGGTTTGAAAGAAAGCTTTCAGGGCAAGTGAATGAAAGAACAGGCACGAAATGAATACATATAGCGAATGTTGATGGAAGAGTCTGTAGAGGTAGACCAAGGACATCGCGAACAAATTGGCGATGTTTTATAAAAAGTATAATCTACTTTTTTTGTATTTTTGTACTGCACAACGACGAGTGTGCGTGAATAGATTGATGTAAATGGATAAAGCTATAATGATTTGCTAGAAATGCAGCATATTGAAGTCCATCATAGGCCTACGCTTACGGGTAACAGGCGTGAGTTTTTATATGTTATGTATCCTTCGTATTTAAAAAAAGTTATGATTAGAGCAAAGAAAACATGGTATAGTTTAGTTATGTAATCATAACTTTACAGACAGACCGACGGGCACACAGACGAACAACGAAGTGATCCTATAAGGGTTATTGTTTTGCTCTTGAGGTACGGAACCTTAAAAATACAAAGGCTAATAATCATTTATTCAACAGCCATCCCGCGAGTTAGCCGAGCAGACCTACAACCAGATCACTAAATTCAAGAAGCACCTAGAGAACCCTCAGGTGCGCGAGTTGCTCGTAGTCGGCGGCATCAACGTGAAGGACCAGATAAACCAACTTAACTCTGGAGTCGACATTGTGGTCGGCACACCGGGACGGTTGGAGGATCTTATTCAGGGAGGTACGTGGATACACTTGTAGTCAATTTGACATGGAACTCTGAGGTTAGTTGGGTTTTGTGTACCATAGGCCAACGAAACTAGTAACTGGCACTTCTGGCTTATTCCAAGTGATACAGTCGAAGACAGAGAAAGGTGTACAGTAGAGTTTTTAAGGTTGAGATATTCTCAAAAACTACTTGGACTATTGCAATAATACTTTCACGATAGATAAAAATTCAAACTGTGTACTGTAAAATAATTATTAAAATCGGTCCAGTAGTTCGTGAGAAAATCTCAACCTTATTGAGGCCCCCTGTATACTTATCTCTGTATTCGTGTGTACAATGTAAAACAGAGAACAGTATACTCAAAGGTTGAGATTTTCTCAAGTGCTACTTGACCGATTGAAAAAAATCTTAAAAATCGGTCAAGTTAATATTTCAAAATTTAATTCGCCTTCTGTGTACATTTTTCCTAATTATTAAAACTTTTTACATACTTATAATTTTATTTATTTACACCTTTCTTTCGTGAAAGCTGTACAGTCGCTCTCAGTGTTAGTTTTTATTTTCCTCCATATCCTAAGTCACCAATATTCAGTTATCCATTCTTTCACTTCTGTTACATTTCTCTCTCACCCAAGGAATGGAACAGAATTTTAGTAAACCAATCTGCATTCACCAGGATACCTCGCCCTGACCCACTGCCGTTTCTTCGTGCTCGACGAGGCCGACGGCCTTCTGAAAGCCGGGTACAATGAGATGATCGAGCGGCTGCACCGGCAGATACCCAAGATCACGTCAGACGGGAGACGGCTGCAGATGGTCGTCTGCTCCGCTACGCTGCACGCGTTTGAGGTCAAGAAGATGGCGGTAAGTCACTTCATTGTTCTGATATTTGCTGTAATGCAGCTCGTCTGCTCACCCACATGATTGTCTAGCTAGCAGAGGTTCTCAAACTTGTTTTGTCTACCGCCAACGCAACGAGCGCCTGTATTTTTTTTACTTTACCACAGATTAAAAACCACAATGACATTTAATAAATTTAATGTGTGTATTAGTATTAGTATGGCCTGGAGTTTACATTCTCTTACATTCTAAAATAATTCTGGAGCCGTTATCGCCCTCCTCTAGCTAGACCTCCAGCGCCTACAAGTGGGCGTTATTGCCGACTGTATGAATTTTTAGATTATCGGGCGACAAAACATCGTATGTACGATTTTGTGTCGGGCGATAGTTTTATCAGAAATGCAACGTATGGCGAGGTCTACATGTCAATATTTATAGTGATCCGGATCCGTAAGTTGCGCAGCTAGGCTAGGTCAGCCATGAACCATGGAGTTTTCCCTCGGATTTTTCATAGACCGAATGCTCTCAAAAACAGTGAACGAAAACATGGTGATGAATCCTGCATGCCGTAGAAAAATAAAAATTCTAAGGCATGTGTAATCCACCAATCCACAATGGGCCAGCGTGATCCACTCACGGGCCGAACTCCTCGCGTGATAATTTTGTTGCAGAAATGCAACGTATGGGTATTTAGTATAAAGTTTTGAAACTCTTTTATTGTGTACCAGGAGAAGTTGATGCACTTCCCCACGTGGGTGGACCTGAAGGGCGAGGACGCGGTGCCGGAGACGGTGCACCACGTCGTCGTCATCGCGGACCCGCAGAAGGACCGCTCCTGGGAAACACTGCGAAAGTATGGGCGCGTTGGAATTATAATTGATAAGCATTGCGGATACCGGGCTTTTGAAAATAGCGGGAAACGACGGTTGCAAAATTATTTGATAATTTTCATTTTAATGTCTACAGTGGTTATTTTGTGTTTAATATCACGTTAAATTAACCAGAAAATCTTCGCGAATAACAGTATGGTGAATGTATTGGATTATTTGTGCAAGATCTGAAGTTTAGTGCTAAAGTCGAGAGTCCCACTACGAGCTCGAGAGTGAACGTGACTTTCGAGCTGCTTCGTCCAGAGTGACGACGCTACGGCGACTCCTCTGGAGGAAGAGAGAAGATTACGATAACTTGAATATTCTGTAACATGACATTGGTAAACGACGAACCGTAGAGTCCATTAATAAAATAAATAAATAAAATTGCGGATACCACGGACAGTTCGATTCTGAGGCACTGGTTACACTTAGTGGTTTTTCACATAGAATACGGGCGCGGACGCGGTAGACTTGACCGTCAGACATTTGCGCGGGCATGCCGTCTTCAAGCCTGCCACACAAACATAAAGTTAAAGCCAAACTATGAAGGCTTATATATCTTTTTACAGGTTTATGTTTGAAACATGAAAATTGGGTACATGTTCATAATTTCAGCGGCACATCCTGTTTTATCAAATTTGTTCCATAAGGGTTCATTAATTTGATTTTGATCAGTCATATTTTCAGGCGTCAGGTTGGCGCGGCCCCCTTCAAGGGCTTATAACTTTTAAAGTATTGGGTCACAAATTATGAGACTACCGTCACTAATTCCAGCATCAGGGGTACATCCTTCCAGGATAGGACTCGAGGGCCTCTGAGTTCGTCTGCGCGGTCCTGACGCTAATATAGAATTAGATATTATCTTTGAAATTCAAATTGTAATCATAAAAAATAATTTATAAAATTATGCTCGATAAACTCTTCCAAATTATAAAAACAACTCTATCGATTAGTGATGTTTTCAATCTTGTATTGTTCTTACTAAAATGTCCTAACTATTCTCAGGCACGTACAAACAGACAGCGTGCACGCTAAAGACAACATTCGCAGCGGGAACACTACGCCAGAAACACTCTCCGAGGCCATCAAGCTTCTGAAGGGAGAATACTGCATCCGGGCCATTAGAGAACATAAAATGGATAGGTAAGGCATTCTTTTCAATTTCTCAAGGGCATTGGGTATTATGCTATTTATACAGCAGGCAGGCGGAAAAACGTACAATGACCTTTTAACTATAAGTAGAGATAAGCAACCTTTTTATGGTTTATTTTTATTAGAAAAATGGGAAACTACAGATTCCTGTTTTCATGTCGAAACAGGTTTGTTATCTTTGAACGACAACTTGTCCCACCACACTTCATACTATGTAAGCAATAACAAAGAGTATGGAAAGAGATACGTATCATTTTATTTCAATGTCAAAATAATACTTCCGTCTCCTTGCACGTTTTTTCGCCTGCCTTTGAAATAGATTTTAGTCAGACATTCTATTAGGATATTTCACGATTCCAATAGGATCGACCCTACTCTCTGACCCATGACCCTTGCATTGACAGAGCAATAATCTTCTGTCGCACAAAACTGGATTGCGATAACCTGGAGCGCTATATGAATACGTTCGGCAACGAGTTCCCGTGCGTGTGCCTGCATGGCGACCGCAAGCCGCAGGAGCGCAAGGGCAACCTCGAGAAGTTCAAGCAGAGCCAGGTCAAGTTCCTCGTCTGCACAGACGTCGCGGCCAGGGGCATTGACATCGGCGGCCTGCCGTTTAGTGAGTATTGCAGGGTTAGCTGCAAGGCGTTCTTAGGCGCTCAAGTCCTGACAAAGTCTGCGCGGGCGAAGGAACATAAGCGCTAGTTAAAATCGTTGCGGCCACCCCCTTGCGCTTTTATATTTGATTTATTACATGTAGGGGAAAGCAAAGACATCTATCGCATACAGCTATTATCTTTCGTAATATTTTTTTATTATGTGATGATAAGATTCCTACAAAATTCAAATACTTTATTGCATTTTGTAAATTAAACTAAGATGAAGTACGAAAATAAAGATTCGGAGAGGAGATAATAGCAGCATAATTATATTACTTAAACCGTCATTTATTATATTTATATGCAATCTAGTAATATAAAATTCATTTATTTCATTATTTATCTATTATTTTTATTTCAACATTCATTTCCATCGGTTCTCGAGTTATAATATAAATGACCTCATGTTGGTTCACTTTTAACATATTTAGATCTCATAATAATATAAGTAGGTATATAACAATTACCTTTCTCAATGAAATCTAACCGTAATTTGGCAGTGATCAACATAACTCTGCCGGACGAGAAGTCCAACTACGTGCATCGCATCGGTCGCGTCGGGCGCGCAGAGCGCATGGGGCTGGCGATCAGCATCGTCTCGTCCGTACCGGAGAAGGTAAGTCTCAGTGGTGATGTTTTAGAGATAATTACGGGTGGCGTCTGCAATTATGCATTTTCCTGAATGAATGGCTGAAGTCATTCAGGAAAATTAAAATTAATTAATTTATTAAATTTTGGTGGAGCGATGATCCCTTTTTGGCAAAACGGTCTTTAGTATGAACTTTGTATGGCGCTACCAGCTTGATGACGTCACGGCCGCGGTACAACGTGTACTGTTTCTGTCTCTTTCTACCACAACTTTTCTAAATGCCTGTAATTATTTAATTTTTCAACCAATTTCAATTTTGATTCCACATTTGATTACGAATTTGTGTCTATTTTGTAATAATAATGAAAAACATTTAATTTTCGATACTTGTGAAATATAGGGTAAAGTTTTTTAGACCGACCAATACTATCATTGTTGTTGCCAGGTGTGGTACCACGGCGAGTGGTGCTCCTCGCGCGGCCGCAACTGTTGGAACACAAACCTGATTGACGACCGGCCCAAGGGTTGCTGCATGTGGTACAACGAGCCGCAGGTCAGTTACCTATTCATTATCAACACCCAATCGCGACCTAAAGTTAATCCGTGTTAAATGACAAAAATGGGCGTCAAATAAACTCTAATGACACAGATGACAAGAACGGTGCAAAGTGTTGCAGTTGATGTACTTCTGTATCAACTCCTGCCTATTTCTGCTGTCAAATAAGAATGTTTGCATTATTAGCATTGATTGATGTGTTCCGATTTGAAGACTATGTAGTAAGGGAGTCGTAATTACGGGTACACTGCACTTACATCCACACCTTTAGGCCCCAAATACATCAATGCATACATAGTAGCCGCGCCCGCTTCTAGTCTCAGTAGTTCGGTGATTTTGTCCGGGACCGAACTACTGAGAGAGAGCCTCATAAACTCAACAGTTCGGTTGGTCACTGTGAATGTGTTCGCGCGATTCCATATTATTTGGAACAGTAAGTTTGTCGCGCCGCCTCCGCGCTTTCGATGTGGAGGAGCGGTTACACTGTCTTGTAACACTAGAGTGAAGAAAAATTCGTGTTCACACTGATCTTAATGCGACAACATTACCTGCAATTCTCCAGCAGTTATAGGTATTGACGAACGGTTGGTAAATGTATCAGTCGAGTCTGACTCGAAATTAATAATAACTCTTAGTAATGAAGGCCCATTATTTATACCTATGCTATGAGTTGATAAGGGGTTTTATTTTGTACAGTATTTAGCAGACATTGAAGACCACCTGAACATCACGATCCAGCAGATCGAGCCAACCATGAAGGTTCCTTGCAACGAGTTCGACGGCAAAGTCGTGTACGGTGAAAAGAGGAAGCAGATCGGCTCAGGCTACCAGGTACACATAGATAATTAATTTTGAATTATATTACTTACGAGTTAATCGAGAAATAGTAGGAGTAAGTATACAGGTTTTTAATGCTGTGGTAATAATTCCAGGACCACGTAACCCAGATGGCGCCAGTAGTCCGGTCGCTGCAAGAGCTAGAGTCGCAAGCGCAGCTGTACTACCTCAAAATGCACCACAATGTCTCTATCACATAAGCCACTAATTAGTGTAATATTATTTATAAGCAAATGTTATTTCTAAAACAATGAATAAACAGACTGATTAACATGAAAATAGGTATTTTTTTTGTAGTTTGTCGACCATTCCCAAAATTAAAGTTAAATGGATAATTGCGTGTATTCCCATCGTCCCCTAAGCGCCGTGCCCCACGTGGCGGAGGATGGGAATTTTTCTTTGATTATGTGTTTTTTTGGACATAAGATTAGCTCATTATTTTTTTCCTCCATTATCTACTCCAGCTAAATCTAGTAACCAAACCTGCGACGATGGTGCCGCAGTCTCACACACACCCTAGGCATTGGGGTATTCCCGGTTACATCATGGAAAATGTCATAAAATAAAACACAACATCAAAGTTCATTATTTTTATATTTCACTCAATATTCTCATCACTTATACTGATTATTATTAGGGCAGTGCACGGCGGCCCGAGTTTCCAAAATAAATTATAAAGTCTCAACATCGCTATATAGGAAAATAGCCGTTACAATACTGTTAATAATATGATATTGATGTAGGTAAATGGTACTTAAAAATTGATATAAATTCCTAATTCTTTTACATATTATGATACCGTTAAAACCCGAAAAACTTATTAAAAAAAATATGAACGAACGATCTGTTCAACGAGTAAGTATTATTATTGTATTCCGTTCATAAGCTGAAGCCAATTTTCGCATTGGCAATAATATTAAAATGATTCACTTGAAAAACTTATCGGTGTCCGAATCAGTTGACTATAATGAATATCCTTGCCGTCACTAGTGGATTCTATCATAATACGATTAAAACAAGAATTTAGCCAATGTAAAATATTCGAATACTGAAATCCTGATCACGGCCCCAAATTGCAAGGACCTTACAAAATATAGAACATATGTCTCTCAATGTTATCGATTCGCCAGAAGTTATAAAGTTAAGATCACCTATGAATTGTTAAAATGTCACTACAGGTCATGATATTCATTCATTCGAGAATGCTCTATCTCGGTCATTCGAGAGTTTACTTTCTCGGTTACGAATTACGATACAAGCAAGGTATCAAAATATTGCTCGCAATATTTTACATACTCATTAATTTTCTCTGTATATATTTTAGTGTTATCACAAGCAATTTTGTCAAGTCGTAATTTGTTTGGTCGGCAGCTTATCAAAAAAAATCTCAAATTAAAAATTTTCCCTAGGTTCGGAAACGCAATTTATACATACTCATCAAGCAGTCATCGTTGTAGTTGTGATATAATACAAGCAGAAACATACTTTTTATTTACTTTGCCGACTGAGAACTGATATCAGAATGTACAAATATAATTTCTGTTTTATTTATGTGACAGCTAGAGTATTGTCTATTCGTATTGTACTAGTTACTAACCTCATTTTTCTATTTCTTATTTCAGTTCTCAGTCTTACTCAATGCTTACAACTTTATAGATGCATATAATAATAAAAATGGTGAACAAATAAAATGTTTAGAATAACAAAAAATAAATTGCAGATTGATAATGTAACGAAATGATTTCATTGTGAAATACATTTTTTATTTTCTAAAATTGGCCATTGATATTCCCAATCCCATGTTGTTTACAGTTATGTATAAAATCCCTTGTCTTACTGGATTTTTAAAACTATTTTCGTTTAACCATAAATAATTACTTACATCACTAGAAAATGATTAATTAACAACAATAAAGCACTAAACAAACAAATTGGCCCATATTGGTGCAATGTATATTGTAAAAATCACTACCAAGTACATTATATTAATTTCCTCAGCTTATTTTAAATACAGAACACAAATATAAACTAATGTATCCAGTAATGACCGTTGTAAACAAGGAATAATCTATAAAACTTAGGGTCCACGCACATGGCGTTTATTAAACTCGCAGAGGACGCGTCTACCGCGACCAAAAGTTGTTAAGATTGCGTAGGTTAAGATGGCTGCGTTGCAAACGCAATGCAGCCGACAATCTTAACACGCGTATCAAAAAACATCCTCTGCGCATTTAAAATACGCTGTGCACAGACCCTTAGGCTTTATTAAGACGGAGCACACCACAAAGTGTCGCCGGGCGGCAAAGTAACGTCGCTTGACGCGACCGCACACGTGTAGTTCGTGTGAATAGAACACACATTCTCAAATACGTAACAAATTCGTGCCCGGCGACAATATAGTCGCTGTAGTGTGGTCCGCCTGTATAGAGACCGAAAAATTCATTGTTTTAAAATCAAATGCAAATATATTTGAGTTCAAAAATATATTAATTTTAATTAAATAACCTAGCACGTGAGTTCTGAATACAGAAGTTATTCTGACAGCATGTGGCAGTGACCTTAATTAAAGTTAATCTTCCTTTAATTTAAAAGTATAAATACTTTCAGCCCCTCCTTAATTCATCATTCTCGACGGCGATGTTATCAGAGATAATGGTTAATTTAACTTTAGGAAGGAGTTACTGTAAATTATTTTGTTTTATTGCAGACAGGCTAGGTCTTGTAGCGATAAACACGACTTGAAGTTAGACGGTGGTTTAAGCCACTATTTTCGCTGAATTTCGCCATACAAAATTGGTGGTTCAGTACCTATCAAATTATATGCTGTTTAGTAGTTTTTATTGATACGAGCCCTAGATTTTTTGGTCTATCTACAGCAACTTTTGATTACTAATATCAGATTAAAAAGTATTGGGACAAAAACCTCTTTAACTGCCGTAAGGATCCATAATCTTAACATAAGGTGTAGGGATAATCTAATGTTCAATAGTTATTTAGTAATAAAATATAAGCCTTTGGAGTGATCAACATTAAATATAGTAGGTAGGTAAGTTAGGAATTCACAAATGGCGTTAGTATGTTATTTAAGGGAGTAGGAACTACGTAAAGCAATACTATTTATAGCAATATAATGTTGCTGGATCTTTGGAAACGAAGATAAATCGAAATAAATATTGGAAATATATATCTTTAGCCCACTGAATTTATTTTTTTGTCAATAACTCTTCAGAGATATATTACACTTTAATTATAAAGGTGTGATTCCAACATGAGATATTATGCTACATTGCGTATGAGCGGGACTTCTCGCTTATCGACGATTAGATTTACCGTGCAATAATTTGAAGTAGCAAATATAATAGTAGATAAGAAAAGTAGCATAGGTAAAGCGACAAGTTAATACAGAGTTCTTATAAAAATTCAACATATTTGACAAACATAATCCGTTAAATCCAGCAGCATTGGCCTAAGTTAAATAGAAATGTAAGAATCAAGTGCACAATTGGTATAGTAACATCACTACTAGGTTTATCATCCGTTAAACTAAATATTTGTTCTATAACTAACTGGCAGTTTTCAAGCTTGTATTTTTTGATTTTTGTTCTAGAATTTTACAAAAGGATAGAATATATCATCATTTTTGTGCATCAGTTTCAGCGTTAGCAAAAGATGATATTATTTATTATACATATGGATGTACTTGTACAGACTACATAAATATTTTCAACGAATGACAAACCTCATTATCGTTAACAACGTCTATAATAATTTAATCGGTGTTGCCTATTCCACCAGCTAAAATTATACTAAGAATACATATAAAATTTTCTTAGTATTAAATATTTATTATTTCGACTTCTAGTATCAAAACTTCTAATGCGTCCCCGGTTAACATCATTGCATTATTATATATTATATTACCTACACTATTTATTAAATTCATGATCGTTTTATTATGTTTTGCTACATATATAAAAAGTTCCAGGAACGCATTATACTTTCTTCGAAAATTACTGTAACTTGACAACATAATACAGAAAAAAGGAGCCCAGAATACCATTTCCTCAAATGACATAATAATCCCCTCAGTATAGTCGGCACTCTACGCGACGATAATACGGCGTATATTGCATCGTTTTGTGTGCTATCGATTGTACTTGTAATCGCATGTAATTCACCGATTTGTTCCTCACACTTTGTGTTAAGTTGTCAAGTTATAATAATCCGTCACTGGCGAACTTATTAATCAAGGATGCAGTCTCTATCACACATACGCTTATTACCACTACTACGAGTAGCGTGGACTCGGCACAGTTTATCTCAATACATGTAGTTATGCAAGGAGAATCCATAGTCAGGGTTCCGTCCTAAAGACCGACTCCACACAGATGCTACAATGTCAATAGACTTTGCTGCTTCTATGGAAGAGATCTAAAAGAGTGAAAACATAATGTCATATTCAAAAGGTAAGTTACCTTTTTATATGTCCACCAGTTTATTATTAAATGTCCGGTAACTTTCCTTCAGATATTCTTACCCTTGTTAAAATAAATTAATGATTTATTGTAGATGTAATTTCATACTTCTGATCTCTTTCGGTGGGCGAATTGTTCCTAATATTTGTTAATATCGGCACTATTATTACGGCAATTTCGTGGTATTAATTAAATTGAGAACATAATATTTGGACTTTTAGAAAACAAAATACTTAACACAAATCAATGTCATAAACACTCAGTGAGCAACTCTTTACAACCTCGTGTCTTTCTGTATTCACTAAACTATAAAATAAAAACTACGGATAAATAGGAAAACTATTCGAGTTTGTCGTGTACATTATTTATTTTAGGTGTCAAAAGGTATCATATGACGTGCCGCTTTCTCTGAATAACGAATGCCCACGCCAATATGACAACCCTTCCGTCCGTCTAAGTATCTTTAATTTTACTTCGAGCCCTTTAACGCGCCTTTCTATTAAATTAATTATTCTATCTACTTTAGGCTAATCGCCATAAGGACGCATATTGGGCGATCACCGAACCAAATTGTACATTGCATTAATGAACTTTGTCTCCATTATGTAATGTACAAATTAGGTTGAATTGAAACTGATATTCTGAACAAAACTTGCTGAATTTCTACATATTATATTAACATTGTGTAAATTTATATCTTTAGTACTGTGGTTATCAGCATCTCTGGCTTCAATGGATGAATGAATACGGTACATATAATAAATCAGTCAATTCTAACTATTGTTTATCTCTGCGGGAGATACCCTTGCGAACATAATCATGTTTTAAGTATTTTTAACTCATTAAAAACCTTGTCCTGATTCGAACAAACGCTCACTCATACTGAGTATATCGCTTTCTAAAACCCCTACGCGGGAAAGGCCTCAAAAGAAATACCTCAGTAATGATAGCAAAATTATTCATCTTCAATTAGGAATATAGAGTATTTCCTCCACTTTGTATTATAGCTCTTCGATAATTATTCATCGATAATACTAACTTCACATATCAATATTATTATGCCACGTTATTAGCGTCACCATTACAATATTATTATTCGTATACCTCGTGAATGTATGATCGATAGATTGTCAGGCGTCAATTGCAAACTCTAACTTAACTTTTCTGCCAATGACTGACTGAAAGTGGACGCAAATAATGTGAACTTGAGGAGTGTGAACATTATGCATTCAACTGGCAACGGGTTTCAAATGATTTGAGACATTTTTACAAAACAAATCCAGATTTTTGTGTACCCAAATTAATACAAGAGAGATAAATATTTGATATTTGTCACATAATCTAAAATATTTTAACTATTGTACATTTACAAATCCCGATAATGAGACAATTTGTCGATCATACTTTAACACCTTCCTGCTTCGACTATTCCACCATAACAATCTTAATCGAGAATATTACAAAATAATATCTTCTTGTCATACATAGCCAAACAACTGTCATTTGAATTACGAGTGGCATAAGGCAGTTTTTTTAATGAACCACCCACCCTGTTCACGTTTCAAAACTAGTTAGGCCACTTGTCTCACTATTACATACACATTAAAGTCCAAACGTTGAACAAAAATCTTCGATAACAAACAAACTTCATTATAATTAAGGCTAAGATAATAAATAATGCTTACTAGTCCAACTGAGATTTCTGGAAGCATACCTGTAAACAAGAAAAAAAATATTAAAGCAAGACCGACTTTTTAGCAGGTTACCATGGCAGCCACTCTCAATAGATAGCCATAGGTGATTCTGCAGCGACTTTTTTGTTTACAAAATAAGACACTTGATTTGGGCTTCGGTATACGTTCGTTAGTTCGCCAAAAACTCACCCAGGTCAGAGTGCCAGCCAGGGGTGATGTTGCAGCGACTCCTTAGAGCGGTCGCCGTAGTCATACGTGAGCTCTTCCCCCGGCGCGATGTCTTGCCCCGCGAGTAGGACCAGCCGGGGCCCGTCCATCCACAGCGCCTTGGTCACCAGGTTGCCGTTGCGCGAGTGGTTCACGAGACGACCCAGGCGGCCCGTTTCCGCTGTTGCGTCGATACTGGGGAAGGTGAAACGACAGTTCAAACAATGCGAGATTTTATGAAACAATTATTATTTAATAGTAATTTAGGAGGTGAATATTAAAAGGTGACATGTCCAGGATATATCCTGCTTTTTTATATATACAGAAATCGATAACAAAAAACACTAAATAAAAAGAAGATAAAGGTTTTATTGACAATATACAAGTTTTATTAAAGTCAAAATATTATTTATTAAATATATAATATACTTTTCGCCGTGCGGGTAGGCGTGTGTAACACGCAAAAATAATTGTGCTCCAAAATTTTAAGTTTTAAAAATATATACAATTAGTTATTTATGCCAAACCTGTGTGATAATTAAACAGTGATCCCTCCCGCACCTGTTTCATAAATCACTTTTCCTGTGCACTCACTTCACATACATCTATAATAATGGACCTATACGCCAAGCTAGCCAGCTCAATGGAGGAGATGTCAAGCACCTTTGCAACCAGGATGGCCCAGCATGAGCGCAATCTTCAAAATCTGACTGCTCAGGAGCGAGTGCCACATAAAGATCTAGCAAGCCTATCCAGTGAGTTTAACGATTTCAAAAACCTTGTATGGAAAACTCTCACAATACTGAAATCACAAATGGAGCTCTTGTTACATGGGTTGGACAGGCACGAGACCTCTTCACGCAGGAAGGTACTTCTTTTCCATGGTCTCGCTGAGGATAGGAAGACCACTGCAGAAAATTTAATTTGTCGTGTACTATCCGACAAATTGATGTTGACCGATATCACAGAAGTTAGTTTGTCTGCATGCCATCGTTTGGGCTCTAATACCAAAAAGCCTCGCCCGATACTAGTGCGGTTTAAGGACTATGATAATCGCAGTCTGGTCTGGAATAGCAAAACTTCCCTCAAGGGCACTGGTATCACAATGTCCGAGTTCCTAACCAAGGCTAGGCACGATGTCTTCACTACGGCGCGCAAACACTTCGGTATCAAGAACTGCTGGACATCGGAAGGCAAGGTGGTGATCCAGCTTCCTGACTCTGACAAGTCACGTCGCAAGATTGAGGTCATGTCGGAATTGCGGCCGCTGCTCGCTCAGTATCCAGCTTTCCAAGCAGTGACTGAGGATGTGAGAACTGGTGCTACTGAAGGTCCCAATCTGAAGTTCGGGAGGTCAAAGCGTCTAGCCAAATAATACGATGAGAATTCGTCGTCGTCGCTAAGCATTCCAACACATCACAAGTTCGCACTGCTTCATGTATATTCTGTAGTGTACTGTACGGTAATCACTTGACCTATCTAAATTCTTCTACGTTGTCCCCAGAGGAAAGCCCTGCCGATCTATTACATCTCTTCTACTCAAATTGCCCTCTCGTAATACAATAAGCTATGGTTATTCCTTCATGGTCCACGCCCCAAGGCTGTGGAATTCACTTCCGCATATGATTTGTGCGAGTCCGTCGTTGGAGGTCTTCAAGGGAAGAGTGAAGGAGCATTACCTATCTCTGTGATATGTGTGTGTATGTATCTATCTATGTATATATCGATGTATGTATGTACGTATTTATTGTTTACTGCTATATAAATGTATGCAATATTGTTATATTTTCAGTATTATTATTGTGTATTATTTATAAGTTTATTTATATGTGTATTTATTTATTTTAGTTATATAGGTATATGTACCTATAGATGTATATATATATATATATACTTACTTTATATAAGTAATTTATCAAATATTTATTTTGGCTACGTATATAGTTACTGTATGACACTGTGTACACTTGTTCTGCCTGCTCCAGATCTCGTATCTCTCTCACACTGGTTTGCTGGTAGAGAACTCTATCGTAGAGTTAAGCACACCTTATGTACATCCAATTTTTATTTTATGTAACGTGTATTTATTTTGTGTACATTAAAGAATTACAGAATTACAGAAATATTATGCGAAGGAAGACTACAAAATGTAGCGGTTTTTATCGATTATTTATAGCCTAATAAAGGTTCATAGCTTTTTGAATAAAATTGATTATATTTGAAGATGTTATTTTTTTAACATTAGTTAGCTCAGGTATGGGTATTAAGCAGTTGGTCCTGGTTTCTGTCGACAATTAGGTTTGGTCACTAAACCACACGAGAAGAGAGAGTCAGGGTGTGTACTCCGTACTCACCAATACTGTTGGTCTCCGTGTCTGAAATAGTACATGTAGCAGCCTGCCTCCGGGTCCTGGGCGTAGTGGTGCTCCCTGTCGCGCGCCTCCGCCACGCCTACAAGTTCACCGGCGTACTCCACCACGAACTGGCCGCGCCCAAACGGACGCGTCGCTATCACACCGCGACCCTTGTTAGCGAAGAATGCGACCTGAGAATAAAGGGAGCAATGTTAATAATATTAATAGTGTTTTAAGCTAACTGTCTATATTAGAAAAGAATAGTATAAGGTAATCATTAACGTTGAGATTTTCATAAAAATTAAGGTTATGTGAAAGACGAGCCACTTAATAGTAGCTAACGTAACTTTATACAATGTAGAAATTCTTTCACTTGTAGATAGTTCAATGTGCACTGTGTAAAAGTATTTTAACAGATATCTTAACCATCACGAGGCCCCCTTGTATCCTTTCCTCTGAGTTGGACTGTCCATATTAGGCGTGATTCTATCATGGCTGCTAAGTCTAATCGCAACTGTCACTGCCACTCATATGCTACATCGCATAAGAGTGAGCGGGACGCCCCTCTTAGCGTGCCCATTCTAGAATCCGCAATTTTAAAAAAATATTTTCTTAAGTGGGTTATGGACTTTGAGTGGCAAAGCATCGAACATTGACACGCGTTGAAAATTAGTACAAAATTTTAGTTCGCGCAGGCTTTGACATGACAAAAAAGGCCACCGGCTAGCCCCCACTGTATATAATGTGGCTTTTCGAGTTGCTTAGTGCAGCAGGTTGGTATGCATTGCGCTCGGCTGCCACCACAGCTAATGTTTGATGGCTAGCCTCACGAAGTGTACTAAACAACGAACTAGCTAAACAAAGGTCTCCTCATTAGGTGACAGGAATAACGAATGACGCATGATGGCAGGCGTTGCCTGATTGAATATTCCTGTGTTACTATCACTTAAATGTAGGTAGTTGTTTGTGCATTTCATGTTATGTGTGGTCTATTTAAAGTCCTATTTCAGTCAAGACAGAACTTCGAATGTGGACAAGATAATAGTTTTCTAAGTAGGTATGGTAAACCATCTCACCTGTAGTCCGTCCTCCTTTTGTTCTCTCACAGCCCTTTCTAAGTCCCTCATCTTCTCAGCCATAACACATTTCGAAGTCTTTCTTACGCTACGTCTAACAGGGAAGTACTCTGTTAGTTTATGATTGGTGTTTCCATTAGCAACTTTGGCTTCTACTTTGATAGTCTTTTCCATGGGTGGGGGTGAAGAAGGTGGTTCAACTTTCTCAATCTTAGGACTCTTCAGTTCTTCTTTGAAATATTCAGTGAGTTTATGGCTTTCGGCGGCGCGAGCGGCAGCCCTGGCCGCCCTTGACCGGAGTGTGTGTCCGTTTGTCATGTTGGTAATACCGTTGCTAGTGTTCAATGGCTTAGATCTCAGGCCAATCTTAGAGGGCAGGGAGGGTTCTGATTTCACTTGCCCGTTCTCAGTCTTTGGTGGAGTTGCAGCTATGATTCTGTAAAAAATAAGCTTACTTTAGTGAACAGGAAGTAATTTATCATAATGGTTGACATTTTGTGACCCAGATTGTATGAAAGTAATGCTGCGTTGCAGTTTCATTTTATATGTTTCACAACTAAGCATGGTAATGTCATTAGTAAGCACTTACAATTTAAATAAATATAATGTTATGTATTTTATGATTGGTACAGCAGTTTCTTGACAATGATATGTCAAGTAAGGTAGGTAATCAGCCCTCAGTTGTTAAGTAATTCTTTCCCTATAATTTAATGCGGTGATTAGTTCTAATGATGTGGTGACACATAAAAGCTGAAGCCCCAGTTACCTGCGCTTTCTATAGTTGCGCGTAGGTCTGACAGGCTGCTCCTCGCACAGTTCAATGCGGTGCGGAGTCTTCACGCCGTCCTGGCCCGCCATCAAGCTGTTGGCTGTAACCAGGACATACGCTTAATCATAGTCAATGGTTTCTACTATTATCTAATAAAATATAATTATAATAATGAACTCCAATTATCTACAGAAAAGACTATATAAACCCTTGTGGAGAGCAGATAAGCCCATGTATCATAATTTTGATGAGACATGCATCAGAATATTCTATTTCAATATCTAATTGCATAAAGAAGGTCTAAATGTCTATCCCATTATAAATCATAGTCGAGATTTAACATTGCTGTACAGCAGGAATGATGCTATTATAAATTTTGGAATTCTTATTACTAACGCAATATTTTTTCTGCTTATGCATGCACTTGAATAATATATGAATATAATGGCAACGAGGACTTATAATCTCAAGATGATGTGTTTGCATTCCTATTGTGACAATTATATAAAAATATTTAATCTCTAACACACATCTGATGATAAGTACCTGCTAGTTACATATGTATTATATTAAAAAATAGGGTTATACACAGCTTAGTTATGGCATTTGAAATGTCGTGAACAAAGAGCTATGCGGTAGCTTGAAAAACATGGCAAAAATATATTCAGGTAGAAAATATCAAACTAACCTCGAACCATTTCCACTTGAACTTGATAACCGCTGAAATATAAACATATAACACCATCGAAGAAGTGGTCTAACCCGACATAAACAGAACAGAACCTGAATAACCAGCGACCCGACTCGAGTTACCAATGTTTTGTAATAGACCTTGTCATATTAGGATCGCACGAATATCATGTGATTCATTAAGTTGATGTCACGAGTTGTACATTATAAAAATGATCTAGTTGTCCTGTTTTTAATACATCGTTCGATTGCACTCACTACATTTATTAGCATATGAAAATTCTGTAACACATTTCTTCGAAAAAATGCCAAGATGATTGATAAAACTTCAGAAAATGGACGCTTGTTTTTCTTTTTTACGATTAGTTGTTGCTGTTTTCTGATTGGCTGCTTGCTTAATTCTTGACCAATGAATTTGAAATGATTGTCCATAGACAATTCTAGATTCATGAACTTATCATCATTGTTGCCTGACCTACGGAAAAATCCGTAGATCTACGGATTTTAGGCCTTGTCTACGGATATTGATTGATATTGATTTTCATCAATGGCAAATCTACGGATTTTTTGCCTCAACTAAATTTGCCACGAAACCATACAAAAAATACAACACAGCGTTATTTTTCTGGGTAAAACATAGATTAACTACAAAAAATTATGTATAATCCGACCACGTTTCATTGCATGCAGCTCGCGCAGTAATTTAGCACGAGTAAAACTATACAACAATTCAAATTTTTATCTGCGAGTTGTAAGGTTTTTCTAATTTTTACGGTTTTTTCTAGAGCCAATCTACGGAAACTACGGATTTTTCAGCTTACGAAATTTTGGAAAACGTATCTGGCAACACTAACTATCCTAGAGAATTATGAAGTATTCAATGCACATGGAGAAATTACACTACTTCCGGTTCATTTGCCCGCCCTTTCTCCAAAACCGTTCCAAAATACTCGAAAATATTCAAGGGAATCGATTTTTCTGGCTGTTCTTTATCGATCTAAACATTGATTGATTGAAAGCCGATATATGGTTTGAAATAAATAAATATGTGGATAACGGTCGTAAAGTAAGTTTTTTTAGAGTCTCCTCTACGGTTGTAGTCGTAGAGAGATAATCTAATGCTGTTGACAAAATATACGCGAAAATGGATACGCGGCGCGGTACCATTGACTTATACCTATCAATGCGCGGTACGAACATTTTACTATTGTCTATTACCGGAGGTTGGCGGGTGACCGCGACTTCAATCGTTATGGTTATCGTTTTCATTTTGACACTTGAACGATATACATTGCTACGTTTCGTTGTCGTTTGTTAAAACTTGCAAAAACATAGCAGCAATGTATAGCGTCCAAATTTAAATTGAAAGCGACAACGATTGTAAGTTGCGCTCACCCCACTGGTGGCGCCATCTATCGGATGTTGTAAAACGGCGGGGGCTCGAAAGTTCCCGGCTTTTCAAAAGATCGCTCGCAATAACGTAACGGGCGGTTCTCTTGAAAATGGCGGGAAACGACGGTTGCGAAATTATTTAATAATTTTCAGTTTAATGTAGATAGAAGACAATTATACATTGAATTTTCTGTAACATGACATTGGCAAATGACGAACTGTCGAGTCCATTAATGAAATAAATAAATAAACGTAACGGGCGGGCTTTTTGAAAATGGCGGGAAACGACGGTTGCGAAATTATTTAATAATTTTCAGTTTAATGTCTACAGTGAGTGTTTTGTGTTTAATATCACGTTAAATTAATCAGAAAATGTTCGCGAATGATATGGTGAAGTTATTGGAGAATTCAAGCAGGATCTGAAGTTTGGCGCCATGGTCAAGATTCCCACTACGAGCTCGGGAGTGAACGTGACTGTCGAGCTGCTTCGTCCACAGTGATTGACGCTACGGCGTCTCCTGTGGATGAAGACGCGGCTACCCAGGGTGATGACGCTACGGCGACTCCCCTGGAGGAAGATAGAAAACTATTATACATTGAATTTTCTGTAACATGACATTGGCAAATGACGAACTGTCGAGTCCATTAATAAAATAAATAAATAAGCTCTTATACGAGCATATAAGCAGTTAAGCCTACGAGTTAAGCACTACGGAGCTCTTGGTAAGAACAACGATCTCACATGTGCAGAAGTACTTCAATGATTGTATTATAGGCTAGCGTTACGTAACTGTTATGCATAAATGAAAGAAACAAGTAATTTCGAAAAAAATATATATATATTTAAGATTTCTCACTGAACTGTACTGCACACAGTAAGTTACCAAGTAACACATTTGACTTAGGGGAAAATTAAATACATCCTCGGGGCATCTAACTTTGGAGTCTACTATGGATATTGCTTAGCTAATGAACTGTCCACATTAGAGAACAAACCAGTATTGACTTACATTTGGTGGCACTACTCGACAACCGATAAGCAAGATAGGTAATTATTACAGTTTTCACTATTGGGTACATTTAACTGAACGGGTTGGCGAATTTTTATAATAATCTTAAATACTCTAATACACATTACATGGTTGTGAAGTAATACACCAAGCAGTGGCTTTATCCAAATGTGAAAAAATCACACGAAGAAATCCAACAGATATTCATACATTACAACAATATTAACATTCCTATAACCATAAAATGCACTTTCAGTGATTATAGCATTTTTGCTGTAACCTTTAGAATGTAATACACATCATCAATCTATTTACACAGCTTTATTAACATTTCATAGACAAAAGCTTAAAGACAATCATAAGTTTCAGACGCAGTAAAAGTGCTCTACAACTTTCCAAGCTAAGAAAACACCATAGCTAGGACACTTATTTTTATCACCTATAAGAATGAAACAACAGCAAATTATAAGCTTGTCTGTGTAAAAGATTAAACCCGTGGATTAAAGTAACTTTCCACAAAATATGCAGATAAATTAAAATCCCTAATTTTTTCCCCATACTGATGAATACATATTCCAAAAGCCTAATTAGAAACTAAGAATTAATTTGAAACATTGTCCATCCAATGATAACTTTATATTTTAAAATGGTGCACATTTTTTGCAACTATTGCAAGCAACATTGTGATGGATATAAGCAATGGATTCTGTACGAGACAGGCAATTAGACTAAATCTACAGCAACAACAATTTTACCATCAAACTGCACTACGAAAAGTTTGTATAAATTCATGGTAAAATACAATCATACATATTTCCAACTATCACAAACACTCATATCTAAATAAACTGATCAACATTTTAAAACGATTGAAAATCTTGCCATGTTAGGAGTAAACACTCCTACAAACTGGGTAAATTCTAGTTAATGATAGTGATTCTCGCGTGCGCTTTCTATTAAACTAAAACTGACAGGTCCAACAAGCAGAAATTATTACAAAAAAACAAAATATCCCGACTGCAAAAAATTGAACCCCCTTTGAATATTTTTTTATAGCCAGGAGTTTTTTTTTAGATTTTTTTATTGTAGGAGTGAAATATCACTCCTACAATCAAGTCGAATCTAACGACACCTCACATGTTAAAATCCAAAGAGCCGTTTAGGCTGCAGGGCGTGCCTATTATACATACACTCGAAAAACATAACCCTCCTTCTTGCGCAGTCGGGTAAAAAATGCTGCCTCCCTTTACACAAAAGTTATGAAAACGATGAAACTACTTTTAGAAACGTCAAATTTAGTTCAAAATTCTTAGATAAATTTTAAGTCAAAATTAGAGAATGCACGACAGAATCAACATCATTAACTATAACTTAGCCAGTTTCAGAAAACATTTATGAGTCCATACGATATTATAAGTATTTGTGAGCACAAAAACACACCAATAAGTAATCTGGCCGGTCACACGCCAATGCAGTCACATGTCTTGCTGTAAATCCAGACTAAACAAATGTCTAAGCCTTAGTCTAATCCGTGGGCCGTTTTTCGCTGTGCTTTTTGGTGAATTCCTCTGCATTCTTAGTGAACTTTTTCCTGTCTTTGAGGAACTCCTCGGCGAGTTCCGCGCGTAGAGGATGCTCTGGCTCGGGATCGTTGACAAGGGCTACTAGAGCTTGGATAACTGGGAAAGAAAATACGAATATAATCTAAGTACACAGTTAAACCGCTAACCTCATTCCATTCGCCAATTACTTAGATATCTTAATCGTAATCTTTTTCCCAAACAAACATAAAGAAGACCTAAATGTTCTCACATAGAAATCCAACTTAAAATAGAAGCATACTTATCCCAGCTAAGTGAGATTCAATGCTATACTATAATAGTTCCTAATTAAATAGTATTTTTAAAACAATACTGTGTACTGTACAATGTATGTGTAAGTAAGTTAACAATAAGACTTTGATTTGTTGTTTTCCTTCCTTGAACTGGGCTGCGACGTTAGCCTTAATCTTGTTACATTTAATGTGGTTATAAACAACTTCCATTACTCAAATGTTTATGTACCTTGATCAGTCTTGGTGGCAGGCTTCCAATTCTCTGCACTGATGATGGGCAGGCATACCTGACCCTTTTCGTCGATGTTTGGATGGTAGATCTTTGTTTTGAAGCTTATCTTAGGGGGCTTGAATGGATACTCTGCTGGGAAATTAATCTCGATACGAAATGCACCTTTGTTGTATGGGGGATTATCCTATAAAATAAAAAATTAAATAAGCTGTTACAGAAATAATACAAAATTTTTGCAATTTACTGAAATACTAAATAGTAATAAAAGATAGCCAAATTATCAAATATAATGGTGATTCTGTCCAATGGCAATCAGTTGTAGATAACTAAATCACATCTCTCATTATCTTTGTTTGTATGTACAAATAAAATACGTTAATATCTTATGTTCATTACTGATATAGGAACTTATTACATGTAATCATAATCTGTGAGTCACTTCTTAGAGTAGATTTTTATAAATGACTCATTAACTTTATAAGGCACATTTTCTAAGTACATTTGTTAGCAAAAGTTGAGTCACCTCTATTAAAATTACATTTATTTATGTATTATTGTAACTATGGCTAATACATGTAATTTTCTAGTCTAGATCTTGATGAAACTATAATGGACATAATGTGGTGCATATTGACTGAAATTAAAAAATTGCATAACCCGAAACATAAAAAAATCAGACTTCGTATGTAGTGGGTTTTATACTATAGTGATTACTAATCACTGATTAGTGATACTCTGAGCATAGTATTTAACATGATTTGAGTTAAGGTACGTGACCTCACATGGAGTGTTAATAGTCTGAAATGCACACATAATTTAGACATGGAAAGGGTATGTTAGTGATTTTTTTCTATCAACCAAAGTTTGTCCAATCGTGTTTCGGTATTCATCAGTACCGAAATGGACACCCCAAGATTGCTGTATATTTTTTCAGACTTTTAATTTTTAGTTAGTGCCGTAGGCCGTAGCCTTCATAGAAAAACTGAAATTCCTCGTACACAAAGCCACATAATTGGCGCCCGGCCGACAGTATCTTGGACAAAATGTGACTTAGACAAAATGCCACTTGAAATGCGGCTTGGACAAAGTTTGACTTACACAAAATGAAGAAGTTGGTCAAAATGTGACTTGGACGAATTGGTATTAATGGTGACATACTGTATTTTATTATCAACAACTAATTTAATTACCTATTTACAAAACATTGACAAATCACACAACATAATCAGCATTTTGATATAAATAAATACCTACAGGTACATAGGCACTTATTTCAAGATAACAAAGCCAGCAGGTATAAAATTGTTGACCTTGTTTTATTGAACACCCTATATCTGTAATCTATAATCCAAATGTAGAGAATGAAATACTCAATCACCAACATAATCAATCTTTGATAGGCTCTTAGGCCGATAGTCATACACAGTTTTGAATATTAGTGCATTTTGAGTTCGGTCTTACAACTGTTAGTTTTCATACAATTTTGACAGCCATAAGTGCGAGCTCACACTGAGTTTGTGCTCAAAACTGTCTATCTATCGATCATTATTATTATATTATAGTCGGTTACAAAATAAAATACTTACAGGAACAATGAGACCTTGCCAAGTGAGAATATTAGACTCGTCAACTTGAATGTCTCTGAAAGACTTCATCCCTGATTGCCTGATATCATTTAATTCCTGGAACAAAAATGAACAATATTGAATAATGAGAAAATACAAAAGCTTTTGTTTTATGATGGTCATATATATTTCCTTGTTTTCTTTTCTCGTGTGGTTTAGTGACCAAACCTATTTGTCAAAGTTATTCAGGCCGCCCATAGGCCATATATTATTATAATAATTATAAGGCTTTCTGTATTATTGAATATAGTATAGGACTCTCCTTAATCTCTTCAACTTGGTCTGCAGATGGTTTCTTGTGTCCAGTTTATCAGTCACTTCTTTTATACCAAATAAAGGGAATTAATAAACATTCCGTAGTAGATATCCTTTCTTTTACGAAACTCATATGTTAAAAAGGAATACTCGATAATGTAGAGAGGAATTTGTACTTGTGTAAATCTAGAAATAAACTACTACTTAAATGTAACAAGTAGAAGTTAAAGAATACAAAAGTATTTTTACACTGTGCCAGGTTGCAAGCAATCTTATTGTTAGTTGTTACGCATAATCAATTATAATGAATAAATGTAGATACGAAATAAAATAGCGGTCATTGGATCACAAATTGCAGTAAAAGTAGGTGAAATACCAACTTCCAAAAGGATTTTGATTTGATATGAAAGTGTGTCCTAGAAAGTAAAACCCAAATATTCTGGTTACGTATCACTAATGTAGACATAGCCTACATATTATTACTTTGTGTTTTAGTCTGGAGTAAATCGGAAAACTGAAAATTAATACTTTCATGGCTAAAAACGATGTCTCACCTTTTGAAGTCTTCTTGTCGCAGCCATTATTGAAATGTCAAAATACAACCTTACGATTTGATAATTTCCAAGAAATCCTTTGTAAAACTAAAGTAAATTATACAGCGATCCACACAAACAACATAATTAATTAGCACAATTGGAAATAAATAAGATTCAACAGTAAAATGTCAAAGATACGTCCACCGCAGGTTCGACGGCAGCCATTACAAATCGCTGCGTTTTGTTATTGCACATAATTAATTTGGCATGGCACCTAACTTCATTTTTAATTTCGCGTTGGTTGTACATTTTACTCGTTGCATGTGGATAGACCTTCGGTAAATATAATTTCCGTGTAAAAATTTAAGCGAGATTTTAATAAAACATTTATATTGGTCAATAATTAATATTTGGTTTTCCAAGGTAAGCCATACTATTTTTTTTAGCAGAACTAAACGCAACTCATGTCTGCGTGGCCGTGAAGGGAGAATTCGAACTAATACGGAGGATCACTAAGCCTTGGTTTTTCAAAGAAAAGTTCACAAAGTCTGTCACATCAATTCTTATCATTGACTTATGTATGAGGTTGAGGCACATTGTTCTCCAGCACACCTTGCCAAACTTCGCATTGTCGACAACCAATCGACAACTCAAATTGTGAGTGTGGCACATTGACTTAATAAGTCAATGGTGTGGCACTGTCATTGGCGATGTCAATCATATTTTGTGGAGGCTTTTGAAAATGGCGGGAAACGACGGTTGCGAAATTATTTGATAATTTTCCTTTTAACGTCTACAGGGACTATTTTGTGTTTAATATCACGTTAAATTAATCAGAAAATGTTCGCGAATGACAATGACAGTACGGTGAAGTTATTGAATTATTTATGCAAGATAAGTTTCAAGCTTTTATCAAGAGTTCCCGCTACAAGCTCGGGAGTGGACGTGACTGTCGAGCTGCTTCGTCCAGCCAGAGTGACGACGCTACGGCGTCTCCTCTGGATGAAGACATGGCTACCCAAAGTGAAGACGCTACTGCGACTCCCCTGGAGGAAGATAGAAGACTATTGAACTTTCTGTAACATGACATTGGCAAATGACGAACTGTCGAGTCCATTAATAAAATAAATCATATTTTGTTTGCCTGCCCGCTTTATGATCACTCATCAATGTTTGATTCTCATTAATATTCCTTTACCTACCTGCTTCCGTTCCTTATTACTCAATTACTTACTCAATATTACGGATATTTTCAAGATTCTAGCAACCTGTATATCTATAGATCAGATAAAACTCTAGCTTTCCTCTGTACACTCAGAGAAATAACACTTAGTCTGTACACGATCCTTACCCGATTCCTAAATTATTATTATATACTTACAACGTTTCCCCAACTTGTGTGTGGCAAATGGCACAATGTGTCGAGACCATGTGAAAAAAAAGACGGGAGGAATTCTACGAAGATTCTCCCTCTACTTGCGTGTCCATCAAGGAACGACCGGCCGGTAACCGGTTGCCCCGAAAGTTTTTCCTTCGCGCTACACACACAATACTTGCTAAAAACAACCGTTAGCGTGACTTGAGGCATTTTCTTAGGGCCCTCCCAGCAGCCCCGGATCTAGGATTATTTCGAACAGGGGCAAAACTTGGTAGTGGCGCCCCTCTCTCCAGCATTTGAGATAAATTTCCTGGAATAGCACCGTAGTTAGTTTCCTAGAGTGGCGCCCCCAATCTTAAAAAATTATATATTCTAATCGAAACAATCTTATTAAAAAATATCCTAAATGATGACTATCATCGTAAGTACATATAACCAGGAACGACGATAGACTTCACATCTTTTAAATTTTTAGGGTTCAGCATTTTTTATCTCTAATCTTGCTACATTTTACATGACGTGATGATGATTTTGGCGCCCCATGAAACTGCCGCCCGGGGCAGGTGCCCCGGTTTGCCCCCCCCCTAGATCCGGGGCTGCCTCCCAGTCACGATAACGAGACAGGGGATATGGGTTGGGAAAATAAAATTTTATGAGTTCATATTGTAACACATTTTATATTATACCAATATGTTTACCGACGATTACTTACTGAATAAAATACATAAGCAAAACGGGTGGTTACATTGTAGACATAATTTTGTTTAGTACGGGAATAATGTTAACTAAAACACGTTTTAGAAGGGGTCAGGTTTATTTTTCATTACGTTCAATATTAATCTTATATTAGACCCGATTCTTGTTTGCGTATTGTAATCTTCATTTCTAAAAAATGCCATCTATTCTAATTTCACCATAGTGAAGAAAAAACGGTACTTTAATACATGTAATAATTTTCACCAATTATTTATAGGTACGAAAGATTTGGCAAACAGCCAATTCAATTTCTTGTAATTTTCAAAACCTTGTAAAATAAGTTCAAGGGCAGTTTTAACTTTTGTTTGGCGTAGTCATGCAAATCAGAATTGGGCCTAATAGCTTGTAACGAACGTAGGTACGAGTCCAGAAACTCGGCTGTATAGTACAGTCTGACTCATATAAAAGTATTTAGGGAGCCTCATTAACGTTGAGATTGACTCAAAAACTAGGTACTTGAAAAAAAGATACGCGGTAATACATAAACGTGACTTAAAAAGTTATGTCACGGTCCATTTCTAACTTTAAATTAGGTTTATGGCTATCAACCAGTCTGCATTGAGTACTATCTACCAATGAAATACATTTCATAATGCTGAACTCTCTACCCAAAGGTTGTCTAGAAGAGATCGCCTTAAGCGATGAGACTGCCCATTGTGATACCTGTATTAGCTTATTTCTTTTGTGTAATTCTCTTTTGAATTAAGTATAGAATATATATCTTACGTTATAATCGGTCAAAGTCAAATCTCTCTATTGCAAGTAAGCACGTTGTGTACGTTTTATGAATTTACATTTATACCACTTTGCAAGGTAAAGGTGCAAAGTCCTCAGCGATGGCACCTTTTCCTTGCAAAGTGGTGTAAATATAAATTCAAAAAATATATGTTGACATACAAAAATGTACACAACATGCTTACTTGCAATAAACAAATTTGACTTTGAGTAGTTTTTAAGGAAATCTCAACCTTAATGAGGCTCCCGGTATGCTTTTGTTTGAGTAAGGCCATGACCCCTGGACACGTCTAGTCGTCGTGCGAGCGTTCGTCGTCGCGCCGCCTGTTGCGCTGGCGGCGGTTCCAGCCCTCGCGCGGACGCTCCCTCTGCCGTCCCTCGCCGCGCCCCGCGCCGCCCCGCTGGAAGAACGAGCCCTGCTTCTCGAATATACGCTCGTTCGAGTCCACCAGGTTGCCGACCTGAGCATGAAAGATGAGTTAATAAATAACGGAATGTATGCAGTGGCGGCTCGTGAAAGATTTTATTGGGAGTTCACTTACTGCGGGTTTCCTGCGACGTGTTACCGCGCGAAACATGTTTCGGTAACCGATTTTACAAAGGAAAATTGTTACGCCACGCCCCTAAATCGGATCTTTCCGTGTATCGTAACACGGTAACACGTCGCAGGATACCTTGCTTTAGTCTGCCAAAGTTGTCGTGCTTACAAACTTCAACAAAACAAAACATAACCATTTTGATCAACGCGGTCATTGAACTTTCTACGCGATTTACTATAAGCTTAAAATCGAGCGCTTTACGAATATTTTGGCGGCAAATTGTCGCCAATTGCACTTCATTTAACACGTGAAGCCGAGATCGTGAATGTTTTAACATTTAAAGAAAAATGCGCTAAATGTTCAATAAGTAAGCAAGTAAGTACCTGTTTCTGTCCAAGCACTTTCTATTATTCCATTTTTATATTTCACAACACAAACACTACTAAGACTTACACAATAATCGAATAGTCTCTATTAATTACTCAATGTGTAAACAAGAAAATTCAACAAAACCAAACGTTGGCGGAAAAACAACAGGTTTGTTTATTCATATTTGATTCAAACTGATCTGAACAGCGTAACGAACTCGTGCGCATGCGCGCGCCGTCGTACCACTTCACGCGTTCTCTCTCTACGTCCCACGGCCTGTATGGTGGCATCTCGCTCGCTCGCGGTGCCCTGCACGAATTTAGCTTATTTTCTTCTGATTTTCTCATACGTACAAATCATTTTTTTAAGATCACGAACCGCGCTGTTTTAGAATGAGCGCAGTTGTCTCTTTCGCACTCATTGAATTCACTATTTAACTTTGTAAACAACTTCGTTTCGTCGGTGCGGATCGTTGGGGCGGCACTCGCTATCAAATGCAGTTTTCTATAGAAATTTACTTGATGTTAAGTATGAATTAATTAAATAAATGAAATGATGTTTAATTCCAGAAGAATTCAACATGCATACAAAGTAGTTGTCTGTCTTCTAATCAAAATATTAAATAAATACTATTGCTACTACTCTAATATGATACGAAAGTTTAATTGATATTTTAATTTTTTGGGTGGGAGTTCACTGCACCAGCGCTCCTTAGGACGAACCGCCTCTGAATGTATGTACTGCAGTCATTCAACATAAGCGCTCTTGTATACCAAGTAGAAGTCTTGCATGTAAGTAGAAGTCAACCGAAAGAGTACAATATAGAGATGTTAGAAATACATTATAGATTATGAAGCAAGGATCCGCGGATCGAGTTAGCCATATTTATATCACAGACTCCGCTCTTGCTAGACAATTTTTCACGTCTCTGCCACTCACTGTTTTCCTGTTTTTGAATTGGAACATATAAAAACAGATATCTCCTTCTGAGGTATGAAAGTGGCAGCAAGTGCTCCCCGCATACAAAATATACTTTATAATCTCTGGGCGGAGGGTGCCGAAATTATTTCCTTCCTGATATATATTGAGTATAAGATGTATGTAATTCTAGGTAGCGAAAGATTTTAGATTTAGCTCCTTCCTTCCATCCCTATGCAAATATATAAATAATATAATAAAAACGCACCTTGTCAGCAAGTTGCAGCGCCAGCGCTTGCATCCTAGTCGGCTCCGAGCGGTGAAGTATCGCGCATTCACTCGGATCATCCAGAGACGCCAGTAGCTCCTCATTGATGATCATCTTGGAGACCAGCGAGTGGACTCGTTGGCGCGGCATTTCGAACATGTCTGCCAGCGAACGCAGGGACAGAGACGCGTACACGTGAGCGTAGGTAAACAGGTAGGTACGGAGAGACTCCTCGCGGATCAAACGGCCCAGCATGGCACGCACGTTGTCGGCACCCACCATTAGGTCCCATACCTGGAAAATAGAAGGTATTTTAAGGAAATATACTCGGAATTCGCTAAAACCTGTTCCAATTCCGTTAAAGTATTTCGATGAGACAAATTTAATCGAGGCCTGGGCAAGCTTATACCAGTTAGTTCGTAAAAATATCTTAGAGGAACTGGAATCGATACAGAGATCCCTCAGTAAAGTGTTCAAGGAAGGGTATAATTTGATGAAACGTTGTAAGCTCATCTGCTGCTTATAGCCACACAATACATAAGCAATAACTTCAGATAAGTGTTTCGTGGGTGATGCAGTTTACAGATAGGTCTGCAAAATGACAAAGAGTTACTGACATACCTTAGCATTCATCTTCTCATTGACGACAAAGTTGAGGCACGCGCGCCAGTCGCCGCGCCGCATCGCCCTGGCGGCCGCCACCGCGTGCTCCCTCATGGACTCCGGCGGCCCCACCAGCGCCTGCCGCTCGCTCGCGCGCAGGTTCTGATAGAACGTCTTGCTGATCATGCGCCGGCGTGCGTCGAACTCGTGCGCAGCCATGTAAGGAATCTCGATCAACATAGCCGAGACCAAGTACACACACTCCAGCAACTCCAGGTTTATATGCATGTGGAACGGCATCTGCCGCTGCTTCTCGATCTTCTCCTGCTCCTTAGACCGCTCGTGCTGACGCTGAGGCAACAACCCCTGGGCCAGCAGCTCCTTAGGCTTGCCCGTCATCATCAACTCGGCGAGACAGCCGTGAGCCTCCTTAACGTTGCCGCGACGGAACGCACATAAACCCAAGTTAGCCATCGTACGGTTGTATAGAATCTGAGTGCTGGGGTCGGAATGCTGAACGTTCTCCTGGAGATGAGACATGAGGAGCAGATCGCGCGCCTGGAACCAGTTGTCGTGTAAAGCGTGGTGGTACATGTGGGACATTATGGCGCGAGTCCTCAGACGGTCGGTCTCGTCGTGAGCGTAGATGTACTTGCACAGACGCTCCATCTTCTTGATAGTAGTCTCTTCTCCTGGTGGAAGATCTTTCTTTACGGCCTTGGGATCGAACTTGTAGTACAAATGGTCGATCTTGCGCAGATACGCGCGGCAGATCTCCTGCGGGCTGCCGTCGCGTTCTACCACTAGACATACGCGGTCGATCAGAGTAGACACTCGGACCTCATCCTTCAGTCTCTCGACGTACTCATTCGAGTGAGGATCGCATTCCTTAAGCAGTTTAGTGAACTCGTCGTCGAGACGCTCTAAAGCTGTCAGCACGCAGCCTCGAACTTTAAAAGGCGCAGTCACGAGTTGCTCCTGTTCCTCTGTAAATGACTCGCTCAGGACCATTTCTTCGTGCGATAGAATTAACGTCACCATATGGTCGATGTTTTCGACGAGTCGCGACCAGTATTCAGGTTTCATAGCGTCGGAAACCTTGGGGTTGTAGTCGAATAGGGCGGCTACTGTGGCCGCTCGGAGTTTCAGTTGGAGAGCGTCTCCGAGGTTGTGTTGTTGTGCGACGGTACGCAGTTCGTGTAGGAGCTCTAGCTGCGCACGACGGTCGGTACGCTTACGGCCACGTGCAGCGCTTATTTCGCCCAACTTTTTCACGACAAGAGCTGCGTCGATGTCACTATCCTAAACAACAAAGAAACATAATATATCAACAGCTGATAAGTTTTACTGTAACGTCAGTGAAGAGATCTGAATGGCGCGGTGGTTGGGACACTGGGTTTACGATACGTAGGTCCTAGATTAACCTTAGAACCCCAGCCAAGTACCATAGAGACTTTCTCTTAGTTTTTTCTTCAAACGAAAACTTACGTACAATTCAACAATTTCAAAAGACTAATAAAAACTGAAATGGCAATCCATCAATCTGCATGGCTATCATGGCTTGAGCTACCTTAATTTGAGGGAAGGCTAGTGAGGGCGAAAAATAGGCTACATTGATGATGATGCGGATTTGCGAAAAAAACTTCTTACATCATTAGAATGTATTGTATGTACATTCAACAAATATTAGATTTATAATTTTCTTCCACCCTGAACTGATAGAATAGGATGAGAGCACCTAATTAAATCTTACCTTAGCGAACATCTTAGGCTTGTCAGAAGTAGCAGCACCCTTCCTAACGGTCTCCCACTCCCCACCATCATCGGCCTGATCCCTCTTGCTGATCTTCCCAGCTCTATCGCGACGTTCAGCCTTCCTGGCCCTGCGTCTATCAGCCTTTTCTTCATCCACTTCTGTCTCTGTAGTTCTCTTCAAGAACTTCTCTCTAAGGTTGGTGACGCGGCCTTCGTCATCAGAGCTCGAGCTGGAGTCAGAGGAACTGGAGCCCCAGTCCATGGAATCCGAAGACTCATCATCTTGAGGAGGCGGCCGCCGGGGAGGTTCAGGGGAACGCCGCGCGCGGGGCTTTTCCTTTGGCTTGTCTTCATCATCAGAATCGTCAGATGATGATGTATCTGAGAAAAGAAATGTGTTTAAACTTTCGTGCTGTTAGCCATAATCGTGAGTTAAAGTTGTTCTAAGAAGCCTTTCTAACTTAATTTTTTTTACAGTTCTATAGAAGTGAGGTTAAAATAGGTTTATATATAATATTATATAATAACCTATATACCTTGCAAAAATATAGTTATGTAGCTAATTGATGGGGGCAAAACAACAGAATGTGTCAATAAGACTCTTTTTAACTAAAAGGAATGAATAAGTAAAAAAGATGCATTATAATTTTATCACCATCATTATCAGCTTGTATCAGTTCACTGCTGGACATAGGCCTCTCGCAAAGCACACCACTTGAACTGATTCTCAATAAATCTCTCAATTAATTTTATTATAGCCCACAGAAATTCACAAATTGCTGAGATATGTTTTAGAATCATTTTTTTTTCATTATTAAAAAGAAAGTCTTATAATACTTAGATTAACTTTATGTTTACCTTTTCTCTCATCATCATCATCAGGCAAATCAGGATCTTCACGGAACTTAGTGATCTCTGCATCAAACTCCTTTGCATACTTCCTAAGTTTCTGCCTCAATGATGTAAGAGCCTTGCTGTTGCCTTTTGACAGCGACTTCCTGCTATCTCGGTCGGCCCATGCGCCTGCTACCCAATCATCTAACTCAACCAATGCTCTGACATAGAAGCGGGGAGCGATACCATTCTCTTCTTTCTGGACAACTGGAGAAGCTCGAGTGTATGCTTTCTGCAGTTCCTCAAATGAAGCCAGAGCCGATGAAAAGTCTTTGATCTTGCGATGGTTACGAATAGAGTGAATAATGCCTTCTAACTCCTCATAGCGCTTCTCTTTAGTGGAGCGGACAATTCGTTTGGTCTCTTCTTCATCGTCACTGAACTGTGTGGAGTATAATCAAATTAGAAGAGGAAAATTCAAAACTACATGCCTAATACATTAGGTACCTACAGGTACCTAAATAAATGGATTGTAATTTAGTTACTTTAATGAATTCGAAAAATACAGAAGTGATTGCTTACCGTGTAGACAGGCGCTGGCGCACGTACTACCTGCTCCTCCTCACTGGAGCTCTCAGACTCAGAGTCTGTTCCAGTTGCAAAAAACCTACTCATGACTGTTACGTTCCGTCAATTTACCTGTAAAACAAAACTCGTCACTAAGTATTATTTCCTTTAAGAAACCTAATGTTTCTAACATTATTTCATTTTATCTGGAAAAACACTATACTAAACCAAAAATAATATAAATAACCAGATGATGAAATGTTGTTACGAAGTTTGAGGTTAGGACTTTCACTCCAGTTTTACTAGAATATTACGAAATGAAATACCTTCTCTGATAATTTAGATAAGTATTTATGATTTGAATATCAGATACAAGTGACAAAATCATGAAAATTCCTTGTAAAATTGACAAAGTCGCGAAAACCCACTTCGCCCACGACGCACTACACACGTCAAAAGAAATGAATTGAATGTCTATTAGAGCTGTGACAAACCGTATGTACTCGGTACCTACTGAGTAACGGGTGCGCCATCTAGTACGAAGTAACGAAACGTTACAAACGAATGCATTTCGTTACTCGCACTTTTCGTATGGGTACCTACACTGTTTCAGTTCACGCAAGTACCGTTGATGCATGTATTGAAACGTATAAGTATAAACGCATGCGCGCGCTTGTTCGGTGAATTAAATTTTTTATTGTCAATAAATAATTTTTGACACCTATTTGTTGCTTTTTCATTATAATCGATGCGTAATGTATTGCGATGTCATACTGTACGCGTAGGCAATACGACTCGATTCGTTGCTCTAACATAACATAGCATGGTCATGTGTCATGGTGTCAGAAGTAACGAGTAACGTAACGATACGGTAGTAACGAGTACTAAATGTTAAAGTAACGAATACATTAATTAATTAATCTGTGGTCCATCTATATAGGTAGTCTATTGCCTATTCTATTATCTTGTCTATGGATATCAAATCGTGAAAACCATTGACTTATATGGTGAAAACGCCACAATGATTGGCGGGCGTGGAAATATTCTTGTTCTCTCTTTTTATCTCGTAGACCTACGTTTTATCTAGTTCCAAAAATATGTTGATAAAAGCATTTTGAATCGATTGTAAATCAGACGTATCAACCAAGTATCAACCGGGTACAACCCTATTTTTGGTAGTTAGATTGTCTATGGTATGGAATGTTGGCAGTCCTACCCTACGGAAAAATCCGTACAACTCGTAGATAGAGAAGCCTATAGATGGAGCGTAGACAGATGATGGAGTGTGGTTTCTGTCTCGCTCTCGAGTGACAAGAACAACATAATATGGATATTGTAAGCGTGAGAGAGAAAGATTCATATATCTTCTGTCCTTATCGGCGTAGCCAGTTTTTCGGTATTAAAACTAACTGTCACCGGCACTAAAATGACAGATCGTTTTTATGTCGCTGTAAATTCTGATAAAATAATGTTTTAATACAAAATTACGTGCTAAATTTAGTGTTTTTGTTTATTGTGTTAGATCGAAACATATTGTCGTGACTATATCCTCATCGCTATGGTGATTTGTTGTGTACCGGGATGTAAAAGTAGATGGAAACGCAACGATTCAAATATTTCGTTTCACAGGTCAGTATTTTCCATTATTTAGCTTTCTATGTTTTAAAACGTTCTGTACATAGTTTATACATAATCAACACGTCGCAACGCGTTGTTATTTTGCTTGGAATCGCTTCCTAAATACCAAAATAACATCGAAAAGTATTTTGTAGAATTTACGACATAAAACACAGTGTTGCCAACAATGTTGGTAAAAATTCCCCACAAAATATTTTGTTAACCGACTTCAAAAAAAGGAGGAGGTTATCAATTCGTCGAAATATTTTTTTTACTATATATGTATGGGAATTACAATACTATTTAGCTAGTCCTTCTAGCTGTTCTAGCATATTAATTACTAGTAGTAATGCAGCAGCAGACTACGTCATTTACTTTGTGCAAAAATATTGATCGACTTCATTTTTTACAAGATTTCCGTCATTTGAACCAGAACGTAAAAAATGGATAAAGGCATGTGGTAAACCTAACTGGAAGCCAAATGAAAGTAGTCGAATATGCTCAATACAATACAATTTTTCAAAGTCAAAGTCTAATTTCTTTATTGCAAGTAAGCACGTTGTGTACATTTTTGTTTATTTCTTCGTTAGTAAGATATACTTAAATAGTTTGACAGTTTAAAAAAAATGCCTCATTGATATGTTACATAAAACATGAATTTTAAATTGGAATAATTGTGTTTTTTCTTCCTCAAACAACAAACAACAGTGTCAACAGTGAAATGCAAATGATTTCATTGTAATACATACGTTTTACCTTTTGACAGGTTTAATTAAGTCAAAAGAAAGTAAGTATTTACTTATATACACTTATTGCACAAGAAATACACAGCGATAGCGCGATATTTTCATTTCTGCCAATCAGAGGACGGAACCATAAGCTCAACGGTCTAATTGTGGATCTGGGGGGTGACCGCGACTTCAATCGTTATGGTTATCGTTTTCATTTTGACACTTGAACGATATACATTGCTGCGCTTCGTTGTCGTTTGTTAAAACTTGCACAAATATAGCAGCAATGTATAGCGACCAGGTGTCAAATTGAAAGCGATAACCATAACGATTGAAGTCGCGGTCACGCCACTGACGGTAACAGACAACCATATTTCTAGAATACATTGCTGGGTTTCATTTGTAACAGCATAATATTATTGTCACAGGAAACGAGCAATGGATTATAGAAAAGGGAACGGGCTTGCTGTCAGTGTCAGATACACTCATTACTGATTAGTAGAAACGAAAATATTACGCTCTCAAATTGCATTTTTTTTAATGGCAAATTATACATTATATTATACTTACCTAAATATAGTTTTACAAATATCATACATAGACACACTTTATAATTTTTTGGTAATTAATACTTCAATGGTTAAAATTTTTATTGTGAAAGATACCCTTAAAATTGGGTAATGTTTTTTCCTAGGCAACACCTGGCTGCCAGAAAGAAAGGGTAAATGTGGTTACGCGGGGACTCCGTCTATAGGATAATCTGTCTACGGTACAACTACTGATTAATATACGGCATAACGGCGCCAATCTACGGATATTTCAGCCTCATTCGCCCTAGTGCGTTACGAAATTTTAAAAAACGGATGGCAACACGGTATGTTTGATGTGTGAATGAAGTGAATTGGGAATGGACAGCTGAGCGTCGTTCGGTTCGGTCGTTTAAATTTTGCGGGTTTTGGTTTTTTCCAAAAAAAACTTGGTGTGATCAGTTTTCTTGTGTATTTTTCAGAATCAGCCTTCCCTAGCATATCTGCAGTGGTCTCTGTATAATAAATCATGGATACTGGGAGGCCCCCCGACCCGGGGGGTTTCAATCGCCCTGAGGATTTTGAATACTCTCCACCATCTCCGGCCGCATTTGAATCTGTGAATGACATTAATGAGTTCCGCATTCCTATTATCGAATACTCTGGTGGTAAGAAATCGGGGAAAAAATGTGGGAAAAAATCTAAAAGAAAATCTAGGTCTGACAAGGGATCTCACTCAAATGGTAACTCGGATCGTTCTCGATCGAACTCGCGGCTACGAAAAACAAGCGAGTCTGAAGACTCGGAGACTCCGAATGGCCAAATGACACCAAAGTCCTCGTTCTCTACTGTGACCTTGATGGAAATGGAAAATGTTTTACCAGCTTCGGATGACTCTGTCCTCCAAGCTGGTCAGCGCGATACATCATCCTTGCCTCTAAACTCGCCGCCGCCTCATCTTCAAATGAAGGCCCCACCTGTTCTTACTCAATCGCAGACTCAGTCTCAAGACCTCTCTCTCACTCCTATTGGTAGACAGAGGTATGATAATAGTGACCGAGGCCCCTATGTAGTTCATGTACAATATTCTGATACAGCTGTTCAACAATCCAACACCGTCAATCCGTCGTCGACGCTACACCCTATAACCTTTGGGAAATTCTTGCACAAGCGACTCCGTGAATTTCCGAATATTATCGACGGTAGCATAAAGAGTCTCGGCCGTAACCGAATCTCCTTGAACTTTCACTCTGCCTCTGATGCCAACAACTTCATCAACTCCCCTACATTGACCCACCACCATTTTAGGGCATTCTTACCTACGTTTAACGTCACCAAGATGGGAATTATACGTGGTGTCCCAACAGACTGGTCCCTGGACGAAATAATCGCAAATGTAAAGGTTCCAACAGGATGCGGTCCTGCTATAAAGGCTAGAAGATTAAATTATAAAGTGAAAAAAGCTGACGGATCCCATAAATGGCAGGAATCTGAAACTGTCCTGATCACCTTTGATGGACAAGTACTGCCAGCTAGGGTTACTATTTGTTTCAACTCTCTCCCGGTTGAACTATATACTTACCCAACCATTCAATGTTTTAAGTGTTGCCGATTTGGTCACACTAAAAACCAGTGCCGCTCGAAGCCTCGATGCTTCAGGTGCGGGGAGGAACACTTAGGTGAAACTTGCCCTACCGATGACATAGAATTCTGTATTAACTGTTCAGGTAACCACCTAAGTACTAGTAAGTCCTGCCCAGAGTATAATCGACAGACTAATATCAAAAAAGCTATGGCAGACCGCTCGATATCTTACCCCGAAGCATCGAAACTTTTCGCCTCCTCAAAAAAGTCATACGCTGATGTGGCATCCTCTTTTCCTCCTCCCGCGTCCAATCCCTCTGCTCCGGTAACGTCGTACAAAAAGACAGTCTTTTTAAAAGCTCGCCCGTTCCCTCAGCCTGGAAAAGGATATGATCAAGTTGCCCATAGGGCTCTAATCAATGAAAATTTGCCAACCACGTCGTCCCAGAATGGTGTCGCATTAAATCAAGACACATCTCCATCTTCTAACGACAAACTCATAAAAGATTTGATTAAACTCCTTTCCACACTTCTCAACTTGTTATCAGCACCTAATCATAATTTCCAACCGTCCAACGCTGCCTCTCTTATTCAATCATTTATTTCACTTCTATCTCCTAATGGACCAAATCATTCAATGGAATAGCAGATCGATTTCTCCAAAAAAAGCGGATATTATTTATTTGGTGAATAAATATAATCCGTTTGCTATAGCGCTATCAGAAACATGGCTTAACCTGGATTCGAATTTTACGATCCCGGGTTTCGTATGCATCCGGGAGGGTGGTCGTGGTGGATATGGCGGTTCCGCCCTATTTATCAAGTCCATCATCCCTTTTACTCAAATTCCCATCTCCGCCAACAGGGATGGCTTTGATGCTGTCGCCGGCCGAATCCTAAACATTACAATACTGTCTTTATACATTCCCCACCCAAGCATCCCAATTATCCGTCAAGTTAGCACTCTTATTAAATCCTTAACACTACCAATCCTTATTGTCGGCGATTTCAATTGCCATCACCCCGTATGGGGTTGTGGTAAAACCGATAAGGTTGGAGAGAAAATCCTCGAGATGCTAGATGAACTAAACCTCTGCCTACTTAATTCAGGGACTCCCACACGGCGTACTCGCCCCGGTGAGGCCAGAAGTGCTGTTGATTTGTCGCTTTGCTCTCCAGACCTCGCCTCACAGCTCTCTTGGGAAGTACTCAACAATTCCTTCGGAAGTGATCACTTTCCCATCATATTACGATTCCCTTTTCTCTCCGTTCCTCTCCCTCCTCCACGTAACCCTCTCCTTAAACATAGACTTGACAATGCGGACTGGGACAAATTTAGCAGAACTCTTAGCGATGTAGCCCAGAATCTACCCCATATAGATTTTGACAATATTGATGGATGTAGCACGGCTCTCGCGAAAGCTCTTTATACCACTGCAAATATGGTATTTCCTCTAAAAAGTACTCCTTCTAACAAAATCCCCTCTCCTCCCTGGTGGGACAGAGAATGCACGGAACTTATTAAGACTCGGAAAAAAGCAGAATTAAGGTATAAACTAAACATGACTATGGAAAATTTTATAGAACTAAATAAAACTGTAGCTAAAACAAAACGGACATTAAAGGATAAGAAGGTGAACGCCTGGAACAGTTTCTGCTCATCGTTGTCGCCATCGAATCCTTCATACTTTGTATGGCAGAATATTCGACGATTTCGAGGGTCACTCCAAAACTCTCAGTCACAATGCTGCCCCTCTCGAGAATGGGCCGATTCTTTTTTAGACCTTTTGGCACCTCAATCGGCTCCCCACCTATTAGATCTTTCATCCGATATACAACTTCTCTCAGACGATCCTCTCGATCAACCTTTCACAATGGTGGAACTTACTAATGTGCTTAAAGCGGTGAAAGATTCCGCACCCGGTTTGGATGGAATTCCGTACTCCTTCCTGGTTAATGCTAACTCATCCACAAAACAGTATTACTTGAATTTAGTGAATCTAATTTTAGACTCAGGCCAAGTCCCTACATCTTGGAAATCTCAAGCCGTGATCCCGATCCTCAAACCAGGTAAGGATGCTAGCGACTTACGCTCTTTTCGACCTATAGCTCTATCCACTGTTCTGGTAAAGGTTCTAGAGCATCTGATAAAAAACAGACTTGAATGGTTTGTAGAGAGCAAAGGCTTACTGGCAAAAAGCCAATTCGGATTTAGAAAGGGAAGAAGCACCATGGACAATCTGAGCATCTTTACTTCAGACATTCGCCTCTCTTTCTCCCGAGATGAGTCCGTTGTGGCTGCTTTCCTTGACATTACTGCCGCCTACGACAATGTACAACTCTCTCTTCTCAGGAAGAAAATTCAAAAAATGAGAATTCCAGTGAAGTTGGCTAGCCTCATATCCAACCTTCTATCTGAAAGGATAATCTATTTCCGGTGCAATGACGTTAACATCTGCCCATCTAGATCTGTTTGGAAAGGACTTCCGCAGGGTTCTGTTCTGAGCCCCATTCTCTATAACATCTACACCCACGATCTGGAATCTTCTATTGGCCTCAGCAGGGCCCCGACCGCCACTTCTATGGTTATGGCTTTCAATAGACCATAACCATAACGATAACGATAACCATCAATGGTTTATTCGGTACCGCGACTCTCAATCGCTTTCAAATTCGGCCCTCTCGGATTCAAGAGTGAACGATGGCTTTCAGCGTTTTTTTTTTTCCAAGGTGAAGATAAATGTGACATGAAAAAGAGATAGCGCTATACATTTTATCTTGCTGCCTCTTCTTTCGTGGTGTTCGATACAAATTTCGCTCAAAACATGGTTGAGGTTTTGTTGTTTATTTTATCGTAAACAAAACAATAAAATAACATGTTTTTACATATATTACTACATAATAATCATTACCTACTTGATAAGACGATACTCAGTGACAGTGTGAAGTGGGGTTACCGATATTACTGTGTTATTCTTTATCTCACACCAATTTTCGAGTGCCCGGGACTATGGTTCCTCATCCTCCGGAGGAGTTTGCTCCTCATGGAGGCCAACAGGGTGCTGACGACGGAGCGTCTCAGACCGAGGCCTCTTGGCCATAATCCAATAAAGTGCTAATAATAACTTTAAGACGGGAGGCGGGCAATGTTTGTCGGATGCCAAGCGATTTGTGGGGCAGAAATCGCCACCGAATGGACCCCAAACAACGCGAAAAGGCCACGTGGCCGCCCCCGCAAACGATGGCGAGACGAATTTGACAGAGAGGTTGGTCTGAGTGTGTGCAATAGAGATTCTTCTTCTTGTGTGGTTTACCTAACCTATAGTGACCAAACCTATTTGTCAATGTTATTTAGGCCGCCCGTAGGCGTTTGACGTGACCTAACGACTGCTGTCAAGCGACAACAACTGGGACCATCTGTTTAACGTGCTTTCCGAGGCACAGAGGGGCTCAGATGAGTGTCAAGCAGTCACCCATACAGGTACTGACCTCGCCCAGCGTTGCTTAACTTGTACGATCGTTTTCAACGACGAGCCCCCAGCAATAGAGGTGAGTGGAAGGGTTTAGAGAGGCCTTTGCCCAGCAGTGCGACATTACAGGCTATTAAATAAACAAATAAGAACTTTAAGACAAGATTCATTCATGTAAACATTACATGTTCGTGTATAAATTAAGCAGCCCCCACGCGATCAATGTTGCGCGTGAGATATTTCATTTACTTGTTCTTCTGTTTACAGAACTCGCGAATACTGTATCGATACCCGATGGGAGAGATCAAATTTCGTCACCATGGTTCCATCAGGGGACGCAGCCACATCCACATTGTCTCCGATTCTACTGTAAGCGACTCAGTCGAACATGATAACAAGACGAACGGTAGTAGCTGAGCGAGCATAGCTGGCCTCTCCGCTCTTTAAAGGGGCATTAATAAATAATTTACACAGTGCATTTGTATAAATATACCATTTAATTATTATTAAAAAGTTTTTTACATAATTTGTACAGTTTAATTTTATGTAACAACCTTATACAGCAGTCCAAATCAAGTGTCGGTTTAATCAATCAGTTCCTTCACCGTTACATTACGACAGGTAATTAGACTATCATATTTGTTTACAAAATAAGACACTTGATTTGGGTGGCGGTATACATTATTTTATGCAAGTGGTAAGAGCCTTTTCTTTTTTATTTACATTTTCTTTCCTTGGACAACGGTCGAAAGGCGCCGTAAGCAGTGCTGTGGGTGGCATCGCTCGAAACAGCTGTTCCCATTACTCGCCACAAGTTCGGGATTCCATCTGTGAAGCCAAACAACAAGTCCATATTAATAACATATTCAAAACATACATATACAACATAAACTTGACACTCGATTCGTATGTAATTCGACGCTATTCCTACCTACAACAAATCAAAATAATATAATGTGAGTTTTGTATGTATAAATATTTTTAATAGGGTTTCTTTTTTTCGAATCGAAAATCTAAATATATCTCCCATCTATTTAATAAGTATAATATACAATATATATTATATAATATATTATGATTATTTACCTACAACTATTTATATAACAGAATATGATTGATTAGAATAATATACCTACCGCATCGTCATACGTGCGTGCAGTGTGTTCTACGAGATTAGCAGAAATCCATCAGGGTCAGTCTTGTTACAGCATACAGTGGAATCATAGACCACGTTGATGTATTGTGAGTTCTGTGAACAGAGAACACCTTTGTGAAGAATTGCACTATACAAGCAAACAAAACAAAGATGGCTAAAATGGCTTGTGTGCTTTTGATTAATAGTAATGCTGGAATTGACGTTGATGGCGGTCCACCATCTGCCACCTGTGACCCCATTGGTAGCCTGCAGATCACCACCAACAATATTTTCAACATTATTTTGTTTTCATTGTAATATTTGTGTCTTACGGACGAAGTGTGCTCCAGAATCTGGCGGCTGTATCAGGCAGCGGTGGGCGGTGGCGGCTGCGGCTCCTCGTTTCCTGAAACGAATTGATAATGGCATTAGTAAATAAATAAGTTAGTAATAAACACCCACTGGGACAGCTTAGTCGGAGATTTTGCCATGAACCAAACCAATACATTATCCATAAATCCACAAAATGTTTAGCAATAAGCACAAGCAGCCTATGTATACATACTCTTAGAGGTGTACCGATAGATGGATTCTTACACCTACCTAATAATGTGGCTCGACTGTACTGCAAGCTCTGCAGTGCATCCGTGTGTAATGATCCTCTGGTGAGCCAGACGCTGCGTTAAGCACCAGTCATCATTCCATCTGTGAAGCCAAACAACAAGTCCATATTAATAACATATTCAAAACATACATATACAAACTTGACACTCGATTCGTATGTAATTCGACGCTATTCCTACCTACAACAAATCAAAATAATATAATGTGAGTTTTGTATGTATAAATATTTTTAATAGGGTTTCTTTTTTTCGAATCGAAAATCTAAATATATCTCCCATCAATTTAATAAGTATAATATACAATATATATTATATAATATATTATGATTATTTACCTACAACTATTTATATAACAGAATATGATTGATTAGAATAATATACCTACCGCATCGTCATACGTGCGTGCAGTGTGTTCTACGAGATTAGCAGAAATCCATCAGGGTCAGTCTTGTTACAGCATACAGTGGAATCATAGACCACGTTGATGTATTGTGAGTTCTGTGAACAGAGAACACCTTTGTGAAGAAGGGCACTATACAAGCAAACAAAACAAAGATGGTTAAACTAAGTAAGTAATCTCTTAACCGAACATTATGGTATGATACACATGTTTGTAAATTATTCTAACTTGGTCTCTGTTGCGAAAAGGGGCCTCAACTCAGCTTAATGCTGCCGACAGAGTGCCGACAGCGCTGATCTTCCGTTGAACCCCAGCGGACATAGCCCGCTACCGGCAGCGAACACTCAACACTATAATTTTTTTTTTACGATATAAAATATATAAATAATAATGATATACATAAAATATATCTTGTATAAATACATACATACAAATACTAAGTACATAATATAAATATAACGTACCAATTACATATACATACCTAATGAATCAGGGAGTAGTTTCACACTACGGCAACGATTGTTGTGTGGAGAGGAGATGAGAGCGCAGCTTTCGTTTGAAAGCAAACTTACTCCCACACTCTCGAATAGGCGGTGGAATATTGTTCCAACATTTATTTATTTATTTATTATTTCGTTGCTGCGTATTTGAAACTACCCCTGAATGACGCTGTCCTGTGTATAGGGGGAAGTAATAGTCTTCCTACAGCCGTTCTCACTCGCGACGGATCTCTGGCAAGCCAATCAGGTAGTCTACGGTGGAGGTATTCCGTATCCTGATTCTTAATAACCCCAAACATAAGACATGCTAGATGTTAAAATGGCTTGTGTGCTTTTGATTAATAGTAATGCTGGAATTGACGTTGATGGTTGTCCACCATCTGCCACCTGTGACCCCATTGGTAGCCTGCAGATCACCACCAACAATATTTTCAACATTATTTTGTTTTCATTGTAATATTTATGTCTTACGGACGAAGTGTGCTCCAGAATCTGGCGGCTGTATCAGGCAGCGGTGGGCGGTGGCGGCTGCGGCTCCTCGTTTCCTGAAACGAATTGATAAAGGCATTAGTAAATAAATAAGTTAGTAATAAACACCCACTGGGACAGCTTAGTCGGAGATTTTGCCATGAACCAAATCAATACATTATCCATAAATCCACAAAATGTTTAGCAATAAGCACAAGCAGCCTATGTATACATACTCTTAGAGGTGTACCGATAGATGGATTCTTACACCTACCTAATAATGTGACTCGACTGTACTGCAAGCTCTGCAGTGCATCCGTGTGTAATGATCCTCTGGTGAGCCAGACGCTGCGTTAAGCACCAGTCATCATTCCATCTGTGAAGCCAAACAACAAGTCCATATTAATAACATATTCAAAACATACATATACAAACTTGACACTCGATTCGTATGTAATTCGACGCTATTCCTACCTACAACAAATCAAAATAATATAATGTGAGTTTTGTATGTATAAATATTTTTAATAGGGTTTCTTTTTTTCGAATCGAAAATCTAAATATATCTCCCATCTATTTAATAAGTATAATATACAATATATATTATATAATATATTATGATTATTTACCTACAACTATTTATATAACAGAATATGATTGATTAGAATAATATACCTACCGCATCGTCATACGTGCGTGCAGTGTGTTCTACGAGATTAGCAGAAATCCATCAGGGTCAGTCTTGTTACAGCATACAGTGGAATCATAGACCACGTTGATGTATTGTGAGTTCTGTGAACAGAGAACACCTTTGTGAAGAATTGCACTATACAAGCAAACAAAACAAAGATGGCTAAAATGGCTTGTGTGCTTTTGATTAATAGTAATGCTGGAATTGACGTTGATGGCGGTCCACCATCTGCCACCTGTGACCCCATTGGTAGCCTGCAGATCACCACCAACAATATTTTCAACATTATTTTGTTTTCATTGTAATATTTGTGTCTTACGGACGAAGTGTGCTCCAGAATCTGGCGGCTGTATCAGGCAGCGGTGGGCGGTGGCGGCTGCGGCTCCTCGTTTCCTGAAACGAATTGATAATGGCATTAGTAAATAAATAAGTTAGTAATAAACACCCACTGGGACAGCTTAGTCGGAGATTTTGCCATGAACCAAACCAATACATTATCCATAAATCCACAAAATGTTTAGCAATAAGCACAAGCAGCCTATGTATACATACTCTTAGAGGTGTACCGATAGATGGATTCTTACACCTACCTAATAATGTGGCTCGACTGTACTGCAAGCTCTGCAGTGCATCCGTGTGTAATGATCCTCTGGTGAGCCAGACGCTGCGTTAAGCACCAGTCATCATTCCATCTGTGAAGCCAAACAACAAGTCCATATTAATAACATATTCAAAACATACATATACAAACTTGACACTCGATTCGTATGTAATTCGACGCTATTCCTACCTACAACAAATCAAAATAATATAATGTGAGTTTTGTATGTATAAATATTTTTAATAGGGTTTCTTTTTTTCGAATCGAAAATCTAAATATATCTCCCATCAATTTAATAAGTATAATATACAATATATATTATATAATATATTATGATTATTTACCTACAACTATTTATATAACAGAATATGATTGATTAGAATAATATACCTACCGCATCGTCATACGTGCGTGCAGTGTGTTCTACGAGATTAGCAGAAATCCATCAGGGTCAGTCTTGTTACAGCATACAGTGGAATCATAGACCACGTTGATGTATTGTGAGTTCTGTGAACAGAGAACACCTTTGTGAAGAAGGGCACTATACAAGCAAACAAAACAAAGATGGTTAAACTAAGTAAGTAATCTCTTAACCGAACATTATGGTATGATACACATGTTTGTAAATTATTCTAACTTGGTCTCTGTTGCGAAAAGGGGCCTCAACTCAGCTTAATGCTGCCGACAGAGTGCCGACAGCGCTGATCTTCCGTTGAACCCCAGCGGACATAGCCCGCTACCGGCAGCGAACACTCAACACTATAATTTTTTTTTTACGATATAAAATATATAAATAATAATGATATACATAAAATATATCTTGTATAAATACATACATACAAATACTAAGTACATAATATAAATATAACGTACCAATTACATATACATACCTAATGAATCAGGGAGTAGTTTCACACTACGGCAACGATTGTTGTGTGGAGAGGAGATGAGAGCGCAGCTTTCGTTTGAAAGCAAACTTACTCCCACACTCTCGAATAGGCGGTGGAATATTGTTCCAACATTTATTTATTTATTTATTATTTCGTTGCTGCGTATTTGAAACTACCCCTGAATGACGCTGTCCTGTGTATAGGGGGAAGTAATAGTCTTCCTACAGCCGTTCTCACTCGCGACGGATCTCTGGCAAGCCAATCAGGTAGTCTACGGTGGAGGTATTCCGTATCCTGATTCTTAATAACCCCAAACATAAGACATGCTAGATGTTAAAATGGCTTGTGTGCTTTTGATTAATAGTAATGCTGGAATTGACGTTGATGGTTGTCCACCATCTGCCACCTGTGACCCCATTGGTAGCCTGCAGATCACCACCAACAATATTTTCAACATTATTTTGTTTTCATTGTAATATTTATGTCTTACGGACGAAGTGTGCTCCAGAATCTGGCGGCTGTATCAGGCAGCGGTGGGCGGTGGCGGCTGCGGCTCCTCGTTTCCTGAAACGAATTGATAAAGGCATTAGTAAATAAATAAGTTAGTAATAAACACCCACTGGGACAGCTTAGTCGGAGATTTTGCCATGAACCAAATCAATACATTATCCATAAATCCACAAAATGTTTAGCAATAAGCACAAGCAGCCTATGTATACATACTCTTAGAGGTGTACCGATAGATGGATTCTTACACCTACCTAATAATGTGACTCGACTGTACTGCAAGCTCTGCAGTGCATCCGTGTGTAATGATCCTCTGGTGAGCCAGACGCTGCGTTAAGCACCAGTCATCATTCCATCTGTGAAGCCAAACAACAAGTCCATATTAATAACATATTCAAAACATACATATACAAACTTGACACTCGATTCGTATGTAATTCGACGCTATTCCTACCTACAACAAATCAAAATAATATAATGTGAGTTTTGTATGTATAAATATTTTTAATAGGGTTTCTTTTTTTCGAATCGAAAATCTAAATATATCTCCCATCAATTTAATAAGTATAATATACAATATATATTATATAATATATTATGATTATTTACCTACAACTATTTATATAACAGAATATGATTGATTAGAATAATATACCTACCGCATCGTCATACGTGCGTGCAGTGTGTTCTACGAGATTAGCAGAAATCCATCAGGGTCAGTCTTGTTACAGCATACAGTGGAATCATAGACCACGTTGATGTATTGTGAGTTCTGTGAACAGAGAACACCTTTGTGAAGAAGGGCACTATACAAGCAAACAAAACAAAGATGGCTAAAATGGCTTGTGTGCTTTTGATTAATAGTAATGCTGGAATTGACGTTGATGGCGGTCCACCATCTGCCACCTGTGACCCCATTGGTAGCCTGCAGATCACCACCAACAATATTTTCAACATTATTTTGTTTTCATTGTAATATTTGTGTCTTACGGACGAAGTGTGCTCCAGAATCTGGCGGCTGTATCAGGCAGCGGTGGGCGGTGGCGGCTGCGGCTCCTCGTTTCCTGAAACGAATTGATAAAGGCATTAGTAAATAAATAAGTTAGTAATAAACACCCACTGGGACAGCTTAGTCGGAGATTTTGCCATGAACCAAATCAATACATTATCCATAAATCCACAAAATGTTTAGCAATAAGCACAAGCAGCCTATGTATACATACTCTTAGAGGTGTACCGATAGATGGATTCTTACACCTACCTAATAATGTGGCTCGACTGTACTGCAAGCTCTGCAGTGCATCCGTGTGTAATGATCCTCTGGTGAGCCAGACGCTGCGTTAAGCACCAGTCATCATTCTGGGGCGCTGTGCATATCCAGAATCACCTGAAATAACCAATAAATTGTAAAACCCGACTTCTTCGTTTGATGTACAATTTTAGTATATTTTCTGTGCAATAAAGAATTTTTAACCTATCTTATCCTGTTATCCACTATCATCAAAAACCTTTTACACACAAACCATTTACACTGCCAATCAGAAAGACTATCTGAAAACGCTTGGACGACTGAGGTTGCCTGGAAGAGATTGCTTCGTGCGAGTGAGGCCGTCTTTGAACAAATTGTATGTATATATATCTGTATGTATATGTATTGTATGTATATGTATCTCCGATATAGACACTGCCTTTTCGTGCAATAACATGTTTATCATCTTATGTAAAAGCATGGGACTGTTGTAGGATGCATGTCTTGATGGATTTGGATCATGCAGCGGCTACAGGAAACAACAAAATTAACATATCTACATACTCAAAACAATAATTACCTTGTAGCAGTCCGATAAGGAATATAAATATTGTATCATCATCATCATCAGTCTATTTATATTGCCCCACTGCTCGGGCACAGACCTTCCCTTACATCGAGGGAGCTGTATTGGGAAATATTGTATACCTACCTAAAAGCCAGCAAGGGTCATCCTCTTAATACAGCGCTTCTAGGTGAATCTTTACTGGGCAATTCTAAACATCAGAATAATTGCTCGCTCCTCCAAAAGATGCATCAAGGTGAAGGATTTGTAGGTCGCCATCACAAATCTGAAAAGATAAGGCAAATACTGCAAGAAGACAAATGCAATTGTTCTAGAGATAAATAAACAGTACCTATACTAGATAAACTAACAAGTCAGTCAGTATGCCCACTTGAGACTCCTCATTATGGTTTCTTTGGTAATGAACGGCAGTGAAGCAGTGATACACTTATTTACTCCCAAGGCCAATAGTCATAGACAGTTGTGAGTATGAACTCAGCATGAGTTCGCACTTGTCTGTCAAAATTGTGTGAACTGACAGTTGTAAGACTCAAACTTCACTCAAACTCAAAACTGTCCTTGACTATTGGCCTAAGAGTATAGGTTTGTTTAGGCAATTATAACTTACTAGTAGAACATTCAAAGAATGTTATTGTTATATCATGCATCCATTATAGCACTTGTAGGGAAGTCTACATCAGTATTTTAAAACGAAATATTTGCTTTTTACTCTCTTTCCTCATATTTTTAATATAGTAAACTTACCATGAGTTCTTGGCTCTTGCATTGGTCCGAAAAGAAGAGACATAGTTGTTCATTTCATTACAAAGCTCTACGAAGAGAACTCTTCGTTGAGTCGATAATTTGCAATGCGATAAATCTTCTGGGATTTCAAGCGGGTTACTATGATCGCGGAGGTGTCTTCTGGCTCTGATAAGCTGCCATTTCAAACGTTCTTCTTCCGCGGGAAGATGTAGTTGTGGCCTAGAGTTGATATACTTAACACAAACCCGCAGACCGACATCACGTCACATATACACAGTCTTAAAAACGCCCTAGCCGCCATGATTTCCAAAATCAAGCCTTGGAACGTTAAAATGTAGTTAAAAAGTACAAAGAAATAATATAAATGCAATACAATATTCACTAAAATCAACCAAAAATGTGTTCTCACAATGTACTTTCTATGAAAAAGGTGGCTAAATGCCAACCTTTTTCATTTGACGTTTGCGATGGTTTTCAAAGTTTAAAAAAAATTAAATTGAAAACGATTTTCGATTTCGCGGTACGAAAATAGACGAGAGGGTCTGTCAGTTGCGTCATTTGTATAGAAACGTATAGAAACCATTCGTTCATTTTTGCCCTCTCGTGTTCCCTCTCGCATTCATTTTGAACCATAGACAAATGGGTCCCATAGACAAGATGGCGGTACGGAATGACGTGTTATCGCATTCGAAGACGATAACAATGAATACGATAGAAGTCGCGGTCAGCCTACAGGATTGTACAATACGCTGATGACTTACTCATTTACTCCCAAAACATCAAAATTGAAAGCGCTGCAGATACAGTGTCTCAGTCTTTGAGTCTCCTAAATATCTGGCTCTTAGAAAACGGACTGGAACTTTCAGCGCCTAAAAGTGCAATTGTTATATTCTCCCGGAAAAGGATCATACCAGACATCAACATCGAAATCAACGGGTCCACAATACCAATAAAAAACGATTTAAAATTTTTAGGAATCACCCTGGATTGCAAATTGAACGGCTCCTCTCATTGCGATAATATCGCAACAAAATGTCTGCGAAATCTGAATATGCTCAGATGTTTGTCTGGCGCTTGGTGGGGAGCTCATCCCTTCTCACTTAGGCTCCTGTATAATGCAGTGATCCGAAGCGTGGCAGATTATGGCACGTTTCTTCTGGAACCTGCAAACAAAGCTGGTCTTAAAAAACTGGACTCCATTCAGTATCGCGCCCTGCGAATAATATTAGGAGCAATGAAGTCAAGTCCTATAAATGCTATGCAGGTTGAATGCACAGATCCTCCTTTTTCCCTCCGCCGACAGTTTCTGTCCGACCGTTTTTTATTCCGTGCTTTTCAGTTTTCTTCCCATCCTATTTTCCCTAAGCTTACGTTACTGAATAATTACTTCACATCCTCCCGATATTGGAAAAATAAATCCCCCCCTCTCTTGATTAATAGTTTCCGTAGGATTAAATCCATTAAAGACCCTACAGAGCGTCTCAATAAACTTCCGCTATACGAATTTGATTATAATACTATCATTTCACAACCAAACATAATTCTCAATTTTGGTATTAGTAAGGATGACAAACTTGCCGGAGAATACTTTCGATGCTTGTTAGACAGAGAATGGCGAGGGTGGCACACAGTCTTCTCGGACGCCTCGAAACTCTCCCCTGTGGGCTGTGTGGGAGTTGGCTCTTTCCACGAGCAATATAATATCGTCCAAAAAGCGAAATGCCCACCAGAAACGTCTGTCTTCGCTGGAGAGTGCTTAGCAATTCTGAAGAGCGTTGAATATATATTGATAGCTAAACTAAAAAACACCATAATTTTTTCGGATTCGCGTAGCTCTCTTCAGGCTCTACTTTCAAACCCCTTCTCTACCCGTTCCCATAATGCTATTTTATTTAAAATCAAAGAAGCCCTTTTACAGTGTCAACATCGGGATTACGATGTCAGACTTGCATGGGTCCCGGGCCATACTGGCATAGCCGGGAACGAACGAGTTGATCGAGTGGCTAAAGAGGCGGTGGTTCAAGGTGATAAGGTTCCGTTTATAAACTACTGCTTCGACCTTCTGGCTCTTCCGAAATCCTCCCTAACAAAAAAATGGTCTAAGCTCTGGAGTCACAGTAGTATGGAAAAAGGTTCTTGGTATGCAAAAATTCAGCCTGGGATCCCTAGCAAACCATGGTTTTCGAAATGGAAGTTCGACAAAAAATCAACGTCTATAATTAATAGAATGAGGCTGGGGCACTGTAGTTCTCCGGCCCACTTAGCTAAACTTAGAATCCGCGACTCCTCTCTGTGCGAGTGCGGCCTGGATGTTGGAGACCTCAATCATTTATTTTTTAATTGCACCAATTACGACCGTTCATTGTTTCTTGACCACCTCTGCATCCTTAAAATTCCTTTCCCTACTCATATCCTTGCTTTATTATCGTCTAATGACCCTCTTGTCTATAGATGTATAGTAGAATTTTGTACGCTAAACGATATTAAATTGTAATAATTTGTTGTCCATATCCTTCTCGTATTCGTTATCTAATTACCTATCATTTTTTGTATCTCTATATAAGAATTCTGACTCTTAATTTACAGGTTTACTGATCTACCACTAATAATAATAATTCGATACCGCTTTGATTTTTATATATAAAACGACGTGACGCTGGCAAAAATGTTCATAACGGACGATTGCCACTGCCATTAAGGCAAAAAAAAAAAAAAAAAAGTGAATTGGATTTGAGGTTGAGGGTGGGTTGAGGAAAATGGCGTTGAATGTGTTGGTTCGGTTTTCATTTTTTCTTTACTGCGTATAATCGCATTTCGCAAAAAGTTTCCTTACCACGTCTGTGATAATGGAGTTCACCAGCTTAATTTTACCATTAACGGAAAATATTTGTCGCACTTGCCTCGTTGAATCTGATACCACGATGTTTATGAACATACAAGATGTGATTGAACATGAGATGATCAAAGTTAAAATCATAGATATTTTGGTTTTTCTCAACTGTTTGGAGGTAAATGTAGTAAATTTTGTATTATTCATTAAATATTGAACTTTATGAAGGTTATGTGATGTCATGATTTTCCTCTCATTTTCAGAATAACGACGAAGAAAACTGGCCACAAGGGATGTGTTCGACCTGCGTATCCACTGCTCTAGTAGCATATAACTTCAAGTTAAATTGTTTAAAAGCCAATGAAACTCTGTCGCAGATACTCAATATTCAGTCATCCCCCACCAACTTGCAGAGGTCTGATTTAGACTCCATTGACATCAATGTTGTGTACCAGGACCATGAGTATGATGTACCACTGTTCAGTAATCATCCGACTTTAGATTTTGAGTCCCATTTGCCTACCAATAAAGAGCTGACTCCACTGCCACCTGTTACTGAGATAACTTCAACAGAACAGCCACCACGAATGGAAGGTGATAAAAGATATACATGTTCCGTCTGTGCCAAATCGTTCACACGAATACATGGATTACGTTACCACATGGCTAAACACAATAGTGTTCCTAAATATCTTTGCTCAAAATGTGGTAAAGCTTTTTATACCTCAAATAGCTTAAAACAGCATTCAATATCCCATAAAGATACTGCACAGTTCAAATGTGGTTTTTGTAACAAGACATACAAATCTCGTCAATCATTGAAAGAACATTTTCGTTTGGCACATTCAAGTAATCGTAAGTTATTTGTCTGTGTAATATGTGGGAAAAGGTACACAGCAAAATATACTTTAATGATGCATGTTAAGACCCATGATGGAATAAAGCAATTTGCTTGTTCATATTGTCCAAAAACTTACACACGAGCATCATATTTGAGAGCCCATAACTTGGTGCATATGGGGCAGGAGATGCCGAGGCCATTTGTATGCAATTATATTAACTGTGATAGAAGTTTTACCAATAAGCATTCCTTGTTAGTGCACATAGCACACACCCACACTTCAGAAAGGCCTCACAAATGCGATATTTGTTTCAAAGGCTTTGCTACTCTATCTGGTCTGAAGACTCACAGACAATCTCATAGCAGTAAAGAGTTTTGTTGTAATATTTGTTCCAAGAAGTTTGCTAACAAGAGAGTGCTGCAGAAACACACCAGAGCTCATGATGTGAATGCTAATGATATGATATTGGAGACTGTAGTGGACGATGTATTCTTTGATGAAGTGTATTAATTAGAACATGATGAAAAAATACTTGCCGTGGGCAAGACTTGAACCTGTCATGGACTGACAAGGTCGCAGGTTCAAGTCTTGCCCACGGCAATAATTTTTTCATGTTCTAATTTATTCACCGAGCATGGATAATGCGTAATTCAAATTCTAAGTGTATTAATACTACAGTATTTGGATAAGTTTAGCTTTGGCTTTATAATGATTAAAATTAGTGAATTTATTCTATTGAAATCAGAAAAATAAAATACCACATCTACAACCCCTTAAGGATCAATAAGTAGATTTAAAAAAAAGCCTAAACAAGAATCCCATACTAAATTAAGCTGTTTATTGCTGAAAATGCACTGTAGGTTTCTATGCAAGGCCCTGTACTGAAAAGTTTACAAGTTTGTGATAGATGATTATTATTTATAAGTTTAGATTTTAGGTGGTGTTTTGCAGCTGTTTGAATAGAACACCTTGCATGTATTGTTTCTCTTTAGTCTGTAGTACCTACTGAAAGTGATAAATAATTGATAATAAAGAAATAAGTTCTAAACTTTTTTTGTTGCCTTATCTCAATTACAATTAATTCTACTCTACTAATCTAATTAAAACTGAAATGGCTCTCTAATAGTATTATACTACTACCAATGGCCAAAAATTGACTAAAATTAATTACCTAATTGATTATAACAAATAATGATAAGGAAATCATATTAATGGCAAGGTCATTTATAAACTTTTATTATCATAACATACAAATATAAGGAAGTTAACTAAATTAAATAATAGGAAATGATAAGCTTTTGTGTATTTCAATTTACATAGCATGCCAATATGAGTAATCAACTATAATGTAATAATAATCATTGTTGTTGCTTAGTGTTTTACATAAGGCCAAACTGTGAGACACATTTTATTGCTAGGCTGGCATTTCTATACATCCAAATTATATTAATTGACTTACATAATCTGTAATATAATTTATGATAGTTATGTGATGTACAACTAAAAATACCTACAAGCAACTAGTTTAATGTTTACATATGATTTAACCAAATCCAACATAAAATAACCATTTATCTAAAATATTTATTAAAATAAAATCTTACATACAAATTGTTTTATCAAATAATAGCATTATGTATAAAAGGGAAGTTTATGATTTGAGAGTGGTGGAAATTTATTGCCTGAACTGTACATGAACATTTTTGATGTGGTATATTTATATACTAGACTTAGCACATATTTAACAATGTGTTTAAATTCCCAACCATGTGGGGAATCCTCATGAGGGATGGGAATACTCATTTCTATAAGACCAAAGAGGATTCATCATTTATTCTAGATTGTTACAGTGTATGTCATCTTGAGTTATATTTTATGCAGAACAGACAATGCACAGTATAATAGTTATAATCCCACTGCAAACAATCAGTTTACACAATTGATGAATCACATATCAAAAACTATTTTCCGAGAAGTTTATTCATCTGCTTGTTCTGCTTGCCAATTTTGATGTCAGCACCCTCCACTTTATCTTGTATTGTGTCTATGAGTTCATTCTGGCCGTCAATCTCTTGACCGAGTTCCATTCCGAGACCTTTCAGTCTCTGTATGGCGTGAACCATTTCATCTAAGTTAGCATCAAGCATTTGGTTTACACGTTGGCTGTCCGTAATTGGTTCAACTGTTTTCTGATCTAATCCACGAAGGCGAGTGGAAGGATGGGAACTGAATCTATCATCAGCAGTTATGTTTTGAGACATGTTGTCAATGGTGTCTTCAAGTCTGCTACCACTGGGAACATCTTTCATACTGCGTGTATCAGGAGATGCTTGGCTTTTCGGAGGTGTCTGATCGGACTTACCAGATATATAATTCTTAAGGCCGTAGAAAACAGATTTGATGCCATTAATGTGTTTTTGACTGTAATTTAAGTTTGTGTTGATTTCGTCGAGTCTTCTGTTAGTGTTTTCAAGTTGTTCGCGTTGGCGCACCAGCTCTTCCGCGGTGGCGATTCCTATCTGTTCCGAGTCGCGCAGCAAGCCTATGCTTCTCGAGGAAGAGTCGAGTGTTCGTTGTTCTATTTCGCGTTGTCTCTCTAACATGGCTTGCCTTTGTCGTTCTAACTCCGCTATGTGACCCCCGTAAGGTGCAGGCGTCGGCTTGGGCTGAGGCGGAGGATTCCTCGATCTGTAGCTGTTGACGAACGTGTCGTCATCAACGTCGTCGTCCTCGAATAGATTGCTGGGGTTGATGTATCGGTGGCCGGACATGTTGCACGTTTAATTTATGTAACACACAATAAAGAACCACTGCAATATTTTGTACACTACAAGCATAACGTTTTCATGAACAAAGTAAAAATATAAAAAGATTCCTTTGTCAGGCTGGCTTTGTCCGCCCTAAATCCCTAATATGTAATCTGTGATCGGCAATACGTCATTGGTACACGGCCTCTACGTAAACGGCGCTCGCAGCGAGCTCGTTTCGTTTATTTAAAATATTTAATCTGTGGTTGGTTAGTTTATTTGTGATTTTTGTGTACGAAAGTTGAAATTTCAATTACTTTTATTTTAATATAATTTTAAAACGATCTATACATAACATATATTCAAAATGATGGCTGGAAAAGGTACAAGTTATTTAATTTATTTTCCATTTATTGGTTCTAATCTAGATAATGAAATATTTACAAAATGCAAAACAACTACTTGTTGTGTCACCCAAATCTATTTTCCACTTTACAGTTATGCCCGAGACAGAAGAGCAGAATCGAATAAGGTTTCAAGTGGAACTGGAATTCGTACAATGTTTGGCAAACCCTAATTATATTCATTGTAAGTATTTTGAGGTTAGATCTTCACAATTTATAATATCCTACCATTGGGTGTGATTCTATCGTGGCCGCCAAGTCAGCCTAAATCGAAACGCAATTGTCACTGTCACTAATATGCTGCATGGCGTAAGAGTGAGCGGGACGGGACTTAGCGTTGATCACAACTACCTGCCTAGTATGGGTACGGTGGAACACAGATAAAGGTGTACAGGAGAGTTTTTAAGGTTGAGATTTGATCAAAAACTACTTGACCTATTGCAAAAATTCTTTCACTGTTTGATAGATAAAAGTTAAAACTATGTAACTGTAAAAGGATTATTAAATTTGGTCCAGTAGTTTTTGAGAAAATCTCAACCTTATTGAAACCCCCAGTATACTTATCTCTGTCTTCGACTGTACTAAGAAAGCCTAAAAAGTATCTCTTACTTTTATCTGAAGACAGTTATCCGTTTACAAATGGAATAATATCGGGTAATATAAGTAACTATTTCCATTCTGCCTACAGTTTTAGCACAACGTGGTTACCTCAAAGAGCAGACATTTGTCAACTACATACGGTACCTACATTACTGGAAGGAGCCAGAGTATGCACGGTATCTGAAGTATCCAATGTGTCTACACTTCCTGGAATTACTGCAACATGAGGCGTTCAGAAGAGAATGTGTTGCGGCACAGGTTTGTAATTTTAAACTTTGGGATATCTTTATGGCCAATTGCATTAACAGTGGGCTAAAGTTAACCAGAGTTAAATTAAGTAAGTTTTAGGAAAATGTTATGATCATTCCAGCCCCATCAAATCACAACCAAGCTCGGCCTAGCCTGGCTCAAAAGCAAATGAATACTGGGGCTGGTTGGCTTAACTGGAACATGAAGCCTACAGATTACTTTCAGTAACCTGCATAGCAAACCAATGTCTTTCATTTTTAGGGAAGAGGAATTAGAATTCAGAATATTACAAGTATAAATTGCACATCAACATTTTTTGGACTATACATTTACACCAAAGAAAGAATAATGTGCCAACGCAGAGGAGGCAAAAAAGCAGCATATATACATATTTTAAAAGAATAATAATTACACTAATAGGCAGGTATAATATAGGAAGGTGTACAGGAGAGAAGGTTGCGATTTCTCAAAAAGTACATGACTGATATTTGTAGGTGCTTACGATTACATAGTGTGTCTAAACTATCTACTAGTACAAGAATTTTAACAATCAGTCAAGTAGTTTTTGAGTAAACCTCTACCTTATTGCTTCGGTGTACACTTTTCTTTGTTTTAAATGTACTACTACACAATTCTTATAACAATTAGTCATGCGGAGCTGTCAATACACTGACACTATGCATTTTCGTCATTCAAGTAATCATCTATTCTGTGATAAGACTTAAAAAAAAAAGCATTTAAAGGAAAAGGGAGCGCACAAAATATCTGTTGAACTAATGACGCCATGGTGAAAGGTGCACTTATGTTAAAGTTACTTGGACGGTCTAGGCCCTAGACCGTCCACTCTAGACTCTAGGGTATAGATAAAATAAAGAACCATATTACTGAATTTACCTTTTATTTTGACCCATGTGTCGCCACAGATCTAAGGCTCGATGTGCCGCTATAGTTGCATCCTATCAAGATAAGCACAGTCTATAGTGTGATTCTGTGTGACAGGTGTGCAAATTCATGGACGACCAAGCGATCCTGTTGTGGCAGCACTACACGCGGCGACGCACGCGCACGCTGCAGCCGCCAGACGCGCCCGCGCCCCCCGCGCCGCCCGCACCGCCCGCGCAACCCGCGCCCAGGCACCAACCGTAGCACCATAGGTAAATGACAATTTGTCATTCAAATATCTCTATTTTATCTTTATGAAGCCTCTAATCCACTAGGCGACGTCGCGCGTTGTTGTGCAACGTTGCCAATCCTGTTAAGGGTCACGTGTTGCGCGTCTTCTTCTTTTCTCGTGTGGTTTAGTGACCAAACCTAATTGTCAAAGTTATTCTGGCCGCCCGGTAGGCCTTTGACGTGGCCTAACGACTGCTGTCAAGCGACAACAACCGGGACCAACTGCTTAACGTGCTTTCCGAGGCACGAAGGGGCTCAGATGAAAGTGTCACTAGCGGTCACCCATCCAGGTCCTGACCTCGCCCAACGTTGCTTAACTTGTACGATCGTTTTCAACGTGTACTCGCAACTGGACTACGACCCCTTGTGCGCCCCCCTGACCGACGTGTTGCGCGTCAATTGTTGCCTAGTGGACACGAGACTTTAGGAGATATAATCGGACGTCGTGCAGTCCCAGCCTTTAGCATATACAATTATACATTGATTTATACGGTTCAGGATGTCCACTTCGCAAAATGTAATTTTTGTTATAATTTTAATGCTACATGATTAATTATAACTTCAACCTCCAACCACACAAGAGTGGAAAAGAAGACATAAGCATATTGTGCTCTAGAAGTATGTTTTTACATTTCCTTGTTTTTTTTTCCCACTATTTTACTGTTGAAGGTGTAATCAGCTGGCTTTAAACAGTAATAAAACTGCTAAGTTTTGCACAAAGTAGACATTTTGTGAAGTGGACGAATAAGATTTTTTATAATACTCACCTAAATTTGAAACAAAACATTACAGAAAGTATGAACATTTTCCATTTTCCTTATGGCGACGAAATAGACTATTCTACATATTTTTTAAAGCTTTTGATCTGTAATTGACCTGCACTATTATTACTGTAAGCATTTCTATGTACAGAGACTGATATATTTATCTGTAGATTATTCGTAAGTAATTAGTAATAGTTATGTGTAAGTTGTAAGAATATGTGATAATAAAAATGTTGTCATTAGTAGATTATCTATTTATTTACGTACCACACATGATAGGATAAGTAGCCTATTACACATATAACTAAATTTTGTCCCATAATTCCTGTAAGCGATTTTCGATCAAAAATGTCTTACGCTGCAAACTCTCGCGTTTTAATATATCTAAAACTAGGCGTGATTATGTCATGCCACCAAGTCTAAACCTAAACGCACTCAAACAAACGTGACGCCTCGCTTGACGACAATTAAAATTAGTGTACGCACTTTGGAATCGCTACAAGTGTTACTTATATTAAATTAAAAAACAAAAAAACCGATTGCCAAAAATTTAAGCCCCATTGATTAAATTTTTATAACCTATGTTACTTCTACAATCAAGACGAATCTAACGACTACTCACATGTTAAAATCCATCAAGCCGTTTAGGCTGTAGGGTGTGCCATAGAATAGACATACATACACTCGAAAAACATAACTCTCCTTCTTGCGCAGTCGGGTAAAAAACAAAAATAAAGTAGGTTAAACATGTCCCAATCCAATTTTCCACGGATGTAAACAAACATGGCGTTTTAAAGTTCACCAGTAACAATATTAGATTAATAATTAGTGATTGGAAATTTCGATCGTTTCACTCTGACTGTACAAACTCATTTGAGTCGTACTGGCTAAAACAATGGATCGTGATCATTAGTAAATAAGTAAGAGCGATTAGTGGTTTGTTTACCTCCATGGAAAATGGGATTGGGACAGAATATAGATACTATTTAGTTATTTATGTAACAAAAAGGTTGTGTCGCCGTTGTCTTGCCATGCACGCTGCCCGTAGAGTACAGTAGTACAGTAGTTCCACTGCGCTCATCATACTGAATCCCATACATAGGCTCAGTAGACCGCCCGTGTTTGCTGCAAATAACAGTTAATGTATATGAGCTTTTATGTATCTTGCGGGTTAGATGATCCTAATAGGATCTACTTTGTGCCAAGCTCATGCAATATTTTCCGTGATGTTGGAGGAGGAAGATTTCGTCCATTTGATCCTACAGTAGCTGTTGGAATGGCGAAGTTTCTAGTTCAAATCCCGGCCATGACAAAAGGTTTTCTGCATTTAAGTACAAAAATCAGTTCTTATTAGAAAAATCTGGTATTATTAGAAATAGTTAGTAATGTTGATCTTACACAGGAACTCCGTGAGGCCAAAAATCTCTCCTTTAGTAAATCTCATGAACGAGCTCTCCTCGAAGTAAAAATGGACCACTAGCATGTTTTCTCTGAAACAAAATCCATTTTGAAAAACTGGTAGAAAAACTTTTAATAACTAGGGTTCTAAACTAGTGTTACTAATGAAACCCAACAATGGTTATCAATAACATATTTTCTAAGTCAAGAATGCATTTCATTCCCATTACTCAGTTACACAAAGTACCATTGCTGGTTTTCGATAGTAACATTAAAATTCTAGGCACAGCAACCGAACAATGGACTTTGGAAAGGGGAAATACACAACAGGCCCGCAGAAGTCAAACAGTCAAATAAAGGCAGCAATCCTAATGATAAGAAACCTATCTGAATCTTAACATGTCCATCGTCCAAATAGCTGAAAAGCTACAAGCAGTTACGGCGAAACGATCGGATTATACTTACTAGGCGGCCGATAATATTTATAACATATATATACTCGTAGACAGTTTTGAGCATGAGACTGCCAGAAATAGCAGAATATTGTATATAACTATTGTAAAATTTTAAGACCTGTATTTTGTCTTACGACTGTCAAAGTTACATGAAATCTGAGAGTTGTTAAGACTGGACTCAGACTCAGGTCGCACTCAAATTTGTCTATGAATATCGGTCATGGACACCTAGTTACATGAAATACTCGGGAGTTCTGTTCCCTAATGTGGTTGCGAGGTCCGCGATGAGCCGCTTGCTGAGCGGCGCGGTGCTCAGCTGCTCCTGGTACATTATCTCGTTGCAGGCTGGCAGGCATTCGTCGCATAACCGCTCGCTACCTGCGACAGTTAGGACTTGCTAGGGCAGAGACGAAGCGCATCGAAGCGTCAATTTAAAAGTTAACACTTATCTGCACAAAGTAATGCACTTATTTCTTCTGAGATAAAAAAAAAGACGCGCGACTTCGCATTCGACGGAATACGCGCGTCTACGATAGACCAGCCCCCTTACCTTGAAGTCTTATAGCAGTATTACTTTCATAATACTTTATTACTTCGTACAATGACGACCTTAATGAGCTTACTTTAAGGTCGTCATTATACGAAGTAACAAAGTATTATGGAAGTAATACTGCTATAAGACTTCAAGGTAAGGGGGCAGAGCTGACACAACTTCGCTTTGATTGTGAAGAATTTTACGCTTCGATGGGCTCGACTCTGCGCTAGCATGAATTGAGCCTTATGGTACTGTAAGGTTTCGGTAAATAACTTTAGCGAGACCGTACGAGGTTGGCTTAGTCACCAAGTGATTAAAACCTCGAAACTGAATCCAAAATTTAAAAAAGTTTCGGAAATCACAGGGCCGATGCCACTGGTGGAATGGATGGAACGCATTTCAGATTGGACGATAATAAAATGTATTATCCGCCATTTTCATCCACCCTTTTCTATTCTTTTTCTATTTAGCCATCTAATTCCAAAACAAGGAGGTAATTTCGCGCTCGTAGTTTTTTGAAAAGACATGAGTTTAATTAATCTTACCTCTTGTTATATTTCTTCTCATATACAAGTAACACTTAGCGTCCGACTTGCCGCAGATACGATTCGTTTTATTTTCTGCGATAAATATAATAATTTATAATCATCCGTCGCCCATGAATATTACATGGTTCCACAATAATATACTTACTGGGCATGTAATAAAACACACAATTGCATACATCTAGCATAGACCGGGCTTCGCACTCCATTTCACAATTCTTCATCGTGTAAGTCCTGAAATAAATAAATTGAATATTTGATAAACTACTAATATAACTTTTAAGAAAAGTCCTGTATCATCTCAGAGGCATTTAAATAGCACTCTTTATTACACATAAAAGTATCAGAATACGCATAAAGTTTGAGTAATTTGTACAAAGGCAGCCTTATCGCCTGAACCAAGTAGTCCTATCCTAAGTGTGGGAGGAGAGCGAAAAGATATACTTAGCTTAGTTGTATTCAAAATTTTTGAAACGTTTTAAAGTTTACCTAAAGAACACTAACTCCTTTTCCCTAGAGAATAAACAAAGTCGCTTTTTTATATCAACGGCTCTCAATTCTGGCTGCGCATCCTGTATCCTGGGTAGTATCGCAACCCTGGCTTCGATACCTGGTCCATATACCTCCCCGAGGTTCGAGATCTTCGGTGTTTCCGTAGGATTGTGCATAAGGATCTGTAAAGTAGACACCATACTTTTTTGGACTTCAAAGAAAATACTATGATAAAATATTAAGGTTTTAAATTAGCGATATTAGTGTCATATGTCTAAGTATAATTGCAATAAACCCAGGGACCAACTACGCCCGCCATTTTTTTGATCAAATGATTAATATTTTTAAGTACTTGTAGAAATCCATCTAAGGAACCGATTTTCATTCTCTCGAAAAAGTTTTCCCGCCTTTGATAATAATCGGCGTATAGATAGTTCTTACATCCTTACTTCCAGACCGGAAGAAGCAAAGAATACCATTTGAAAGCCATTTGGTTGTCATTGGAAATTAAATTCCAAGCATGAGTAGGTAAAAAGTAAATTACCTTGAATCCTAAGCTCTTTGTGGAAGCGCAGTAGTATTCCGCGATATTGGCGTCTACCACCAGCGTTAAGCCGTGGTTGGTACCAACACCTGGCGAATATTCATGCAATTTTTATATTCTTTCGCTAAGTATATTAAATGACATATATTTTGACCCGATAGTTACCTTTTGGTTTCCAAGGAAAGCTATCGGGTGGTGCGTCCGGCGGATAGCCGGCTTCCGGAGTCCAGTCCACTGCTGGGAACGGGAAAGTAATGTTCATGTCGTTCAAACTGTTCCTGAAATTACACAATATTTTAGATTGAGTATTTAGGGGTGGAATTTTATCAAACTCACAAAACAAATGCAGCCAATCTGAATCAAAATGTCGTTATCGCTAAAGGTGATTTTTAAAACATATTTTAGTGCACGTAACTACATAATTAAGTTTGAATGGAATCACACGATTCCTATTCGCACTTGTCCGTTTATTTTTTCATTTTTAAAATAATCTCAGGGCAATATAACTCCTCACTTTTAGGACGAACTAGCTCTACCATAAGTTTCCTACGTAATTACGCTTGCTATCGAGTCCAGCTGCAACGTTCAGTATTGGTTTTATTTTAGTTTCGTTACTAGCCGATAGAGGTGCAACAATATCTCCAGCAATCTTTAAGAAACAACCAGTATTTACGTACTCGCTGGTAAGAGAAATTGCTACAGCACCTCATGATACCCGTTACAGGTTGCAGACCTTGTTTTCGGTAACTGGTACTTACGGATTCCGAAACATATTGTCTCGATGTACAGCATTGAAGGTGCAGCACAGACCTTCGTCAGTGACCTGTGCATTGAACAGGTCCTGGCAGCTCCTCTGTCTCGAGTTCCACATGCACATAGCCAACATTTCATTGCATGGCTGGGTCACCTAAAGTTATAACAGAGATTAGGAAGTCTATAGCTATTAGTTTTTTTTCTTTTGTCGATTTTGGAGGCTGTTTCTTTGCCTATAACTGTAAACTTAAAAATAACAACAACAAAATGGCGGACATTTATTTTATTTTATTATAGTCATATTTAATCATGAATTAAAAAAAACAACCACCTCATACATAACATGAGACAAATACCTACTAACATTTGACAAATATCTCTCGGCTGCAGTTTAGTGATACTTATGATTTTATTTACTTTATACTAATAGGTACCTAGGTACCAAATAAAACCTTCGGGCGATTCTGTATTAGGCGATTCGAATATTCTATTCGAATTGCCACAATCCTAGCGATTGTTGAGTTAGAAGCGAATCAAAAACTTTCAACAGTCGGTGATATAAATACTGATGCAGATAATGACGATAAAAACAGGAGCTGCTGGAAAATTATGAACGATGAAAATTATGGGATTTGGCCGCGTCTTACGAATCTTATGAAAGTGCTAACGTAGATACTAACATTGATAAGAAACGATCGAGTGTGGTCCCAATCAGCGCTGTCGGAGAGCTGATCCTCAACAGTATCCTCATCATTCTGTGTCATACACAGACTCAGCAACAACTTCCGATCAACGGAATGGCTGTAAAGTGAAAATCATACTTATGTATTAAATATTAAAAATATCTGAAGTTCATGGGATCTCACTTGCTCCCCTACCTATATCACGATTTAGCCTTTGGTCTACTGTGGCTTATTTCGATAGATAGAGGACCACACAATTTAGCGGAAATATTTTAGGTTAGTTTTTGCTGCCGATTCGTTCATCGAAACTGATCAAACTATGCTAGATTTTCGTAAGTCAAAAAATAAGTAGGTACTCACCCAGAGTTCCAATAACGTTCAGCGACGGACTTCTTAGCTTGATTGACATTGCAGATCGTTAGGGCTGGGAATGGCAGGTTGTACAGTGGCATATTCTCCGGGTTTATAGACACGATCATCGGGTACATACGCCATTTGTTGTAGACATTCAATATGAAGAATGCGGCACAGACCAGTGAGCTCCCAAATGCGGCTAACCAGAAGAATCTGTGGTGTCGGTAACTTAGGTATACACCACAGTTAAATATTGCTAAGGGTGCTTATTCAGGAACTTGGCCGATCGAATACGTAACGAAAATATACGCTGATGGCTGGTTTGAATTATTGTGTCATCGATAAGATTGATATGAGTTTTCTTGATGTGTTAGGAAAATGTGGGGCCCATCGATGAGGACAAAGACTATGTTTCATGGGTGAGGATTATTCGTCGTCGTCGTCGTCGTCGTCGTCGTAGAGAATGTCAGTTTCTGGGAATGGCGGCACGGATACTATTATGTTTTTAATGACCTATGTAAGTTGTTCGACTGTTGGGCAAAGTTCTCTTCCGTCCGCCAGTGACTATAATTATCAGTAAAATTGTGGCAAAAGTCGAGTTTTATTTAACTTTTCTGTCTTTAATTCCGTACCTTTCCAACCAAGTCAACTTTTTCTCTCCAACGAACCGTAGACCGTGTAAAGTCGAAGTGAGCAAGTATTCCCTTAGATCTTTGCGGAGGCTGGCTGGATCACACACCTGCTCGGAATGTGGTGGTCGTTCCTATACCAAGACAAGATTAATTTATATACTAGCAGAGAATGTACAAATATTCGATCTTGTGGCATTCTACCCCATATCAATAGAATGAATTTGTTCTTTATGATCTTTAGGATAAGCCATAAAATAAAATGACATATTACCTCACTTCTACTTCTGCTAATCGGTAGTTTAGCATCCCAGACGTACCATGGTGGTGGATCTTGATTCGTCTGAGTGGTCCAATAGTTTTGCTTTGGAAATCAAAATAAAAATACCTTTCACTCTTCCAGATATCGACTATTGAGTACCTTCATTATGATCTAAGCATTTCACTTGTTTAGAGTCATCATAATTAGTGAAACCTGCATTGATGCATTAGTTATTACTAATTATGTTGACTCTATTTAACATACCTTTCTAAACATATTATTTTTTGGTTTCCGTGGACGTACTCCATTGTCTGGGATTGAAAGAGTCATGCCACCTTAGAAAATAGCTGCTCTTCGACTGAACTCGTCCCAATGGGGACCGTGAAACTCAAAGTAGATAATCTGAAGGTAGTGCTCACTGCTCATATATTATCTAAAAGGTGTTTTTATTTTACTTCATACATAATATATTAAAAGATTAGGTTGTACCAGCACTATACTAGCTTTAGATGCCTATATGTTTGGCATTCATTGCTCCAGGCATAGGTGATTCAGGAAATCAGTTATATTTTTCTTTATTTTATTTATGGCTTCGGTCTCTTTATTTTATTTAGAACCGTTATGCCGAGTTTCCCATTTTTTCGGCTTTTCGAAATACTGAATACCTGCCATTATTTGTTTAACAGTATCATCGAGAGACCCTATGGCCAGTGAATCCACTTTTTGAGGTACAAATCGTCACCCTGTACGGTACAACCTACTTAATTCGATTCGGAATGTTTGCGGCCTAATCGTTTGATTGCGCTGGACGATCAAATGATAGATTAACCTTGCACCGCCTCCGCCCGCTGGATAGCAAAATTATACATTTTCCAGTTATCTGTGTTGTCCTGCGGCATCCATGTAATTATGAGTTGTATATGTCGTAAATTACACTTAAAACCTTTAATTTTCACTGTTATTCACCCAATTTAGATTTAGTTTTTAATGTTGGGTTAGGGCACTTGAAGCAATCGAATTTGTTAATCAAAGTCTAATGCTAAATATAGTATTAGACTAGTAGTAGATATATCTAGATGAGAGTTGTACATGTCTTTATACTAGTAATATGACTTTATGTAGAATAAAGCCATGAGAGAAATCTTGCCAGTTTAATTTCCGTATTGTGTTCGTAGTCGAAACTGACACTTTGTTATGTTAAGGCCGATATTAATACTTAGAGAGTTTTGAGCACGAGCTCAGTGTGAGCTCGCTCTCACGACTGTCGAAAATGTGTGAACTTTTGAAAGTTATAAGTAAACTCAGCACTATAAACTATGAATATCGGCCTAAGAGTTGAAATCGTGTTTCTAGTAATCCTAATCATTGAATAGAGTAGAGAGAGCTAAATTAAGTTTTTCTGTTTATGTTGTTGTCATCATCAGACAAACCTTCTGAAATTCCAGCAGTAATAACAAGCCAGTCGACTTACGTGCGATATTTGGGAGGAAATAATAGAAAGCCTTAGATTGCTTACACGCTACATACCTATAGCAACAAACGAAGCATGTTTTAGATATAAACCGTTGTCCTATGAATTTATCTATGCGGTAATGTTCCACCGCCGTAGTTTCCTTTGCAATGGCACTAACAGTGGAACAACGGTTGGTTCCAGTATGTTAAATACCGTGTCTTGATAAAACTGCAATATTGCATCATATCTCTACACAGATCTATGCACTTTCATAATAGTGTGTCACGGTGTTTATTATACCGTATACACGTAACTAATTTAACTTCTGTTAACGATATTTAAACATTGATTACTGCTGTTTGACACGCGAATTGAGTGCTAAATTCCTTGTAATGTTTCCAAAGTGCAATGATTGTGAATTGATATTTGTGCCGTGTTTGCTCAAAGCTTTCTCGACAAATACTTGGCTAAATTCGTGAAAATGCACCGTTTTGTCAGAAGTATCTAACCCTAGGTAAACAGTAGACTATAATAATATTGTGTTTGCTTTATGCAATCTAACAACGAATGTACATCATCAACTCGTTCCATAGGCCAGGTAGCGACGTTGCTGTTTGCAGTTTTTCATTTTATCAGGTACAGACATCATTCATTAGGAATTTTACCGGCTAGCCTTGTCCGGCGAACGCGCGAGGTGAGTGTTTCAATGATTACATTATGAATATTATGATATACAAAACGACCCAAGTAATTTTCCGTTCTATAAATTCGTTTATTACGCATACAATACATACAATAATTATGTACAAAAGTTCGTTTCAATAGAAATTTGTTTATAAAAGTAACAAAAAGCCACAAGATACAGAGTAGGCTGACGCACTTGCACTTTAATATAATAGTTCCTAAAAGAAGAGGAGATCGAAGGAAGGAGGAAGGGGCGCCTGAACGGAGAGCTGCGGCGTAGTATGCGCGCGATCACTGGGATAGCGGGTTACGCGCCAGCGCTGCGGCCAGGGGCCGGTGAGAGGGGAAGAGGTTGGCGGGTGAGGGGGTTCACCAGTGCTGCTGTGGGTGCGCGGGCGCGGCGTTGTGCGCGACCTGCTGGTGGGCGGCCAAGTGAGCCGCGCGCGCCGCAGCCACCTCGGGCGTGTCGAGGATGCCGGAGCCGTCGCGCGCCAGCTGGATGTTGGCGGCTTGGTGGTTGCCGGCGCCCTGCCATGAGGGAGCGCCGTTCCACTGGGGAGCGGGCGCGTTCCATTGCTGCTGAGCGGGGGCGTTCCACTGCTGGTGAGCGGGCGCGTTCCACTGCTGCGCGGGAGCAGCGGATTTGGCGGCGGAGAGGGCGGCGAGGTGGGCGGCGCGGGCCTGCGCTACCTCAGGGGTCTCGGCGACGGGGGCGGGGGCACCGTTCCACTGTTGAGCGGGGGCGGCGTTCCACTGCTGTGCGGGGGCGGCGTTCCACTGCTGAGGAGCGGCGTTCCACTGTTGAGGAGCGGCGTTCCACTGCTGAGGAGCGGCATTCCACTGTTTCTGCTCAGAGCGCTGCCAGTACTCCTCGTTGTCCCAAGCGGGGTTGTATGAGCCATCGTCCTGGGGGTTGGGGTTGTTCTGTGATGCCCGCTGGAGGGCGGAGAGGTGTGCGGCGCGCGCCTGCGCGACTTCGGGTGTGTCTAGGATGTTGCGGCCATCTTGCGATAGCGCAATGTTGGCGGGCGGGCCGGCCCAGCCGTTCGCGTGCGCGCCACACGCCAGCGCCAAGCAAGCTACTACGATCTGTAACAAAAAGAAACGATCATAAAGTTAAATTGTTACAATGTTGATGCTACTTAGGAAGGATTTGGACCGACTGCAGGCTTAATGGCGGGATGACTCCCGCTGCACTACACTGCTACACTGGCGTGCAGGATTGGCACGACTTATCGATGGCTTATCGTTTCGGAGGACAAAAGCTTAGCTTCGGGTCGCTCTGTACCAGCGGAGTAAGACTACTTACCTACTCAAGTCAGTAGTTTTAGAGCAAGAGTTTAATGAACGAAAGTCTGTCTCATGGTGAAATCAGTGAATACTACAGTTACATGTTCGAGTACCTTCTCGTTCATATGTTCAGATGATATATCCGTATGAAAAGTGTTTCATTCGGAGTTTCGTTCACAAAAGCTCTTACGTAAAACCATGTCCACTTAGACGCCTTACCAAAGGGTTTTTGAATGAAATTAACTATGTTCCAGCATGGAAATGTGTCAATCTGCTTCCGTCTCAACAAGTTTCATGTAAACGGGATTGTTATCGGACATTGTCCTCGACTCTATCTCACTAATCTTGCTGCAACCCCACTGCTCTATAGTTAATGGTAGTGCAACTAGAGTCTCGCACTAACTAGGTCGTTAAGGTTGAAAACGAAACCAAACCAAATCGAATGCTGGTTTAGTCTTACAAATAAAATGCAACAATTGCTTTTGCCGAAGGTTTATGAGAAAAAAATGCAAATGTAGCTATTCTAAGAATTAGCTAAATTAAAAGTAATATGGAAAAGGATTTCCGCAAATAAATTTGAAAAGCCAACGCACATCAACAGCTAATTTACTTTTAATAGTAACGTAAGTCCCCAATTTTGTGACACAAGTATATTGTTTTACATCGAGTAGTTTGGGGTCGTGAGTGATCGCCCAAATTGATAGCTCGAAACTGTTTTTAATCTAGTTAATTTCTTTTGGATAGAGTCAGTCAATTGTATTAAAATTGCATTTCATTCAATAAAATACTTAATATGTGCTAATTTCAGTTTTTGTCCACGATATTTGGTCCGAATCGTAAGGAAAATTTGGACTCTATTACGACTATTGAGTATTTAGTTAGCTCTACAATATCCTTCAACGAGATAATATTCAGAGTTATTACCGTGCTCCTATTCTAATTGCAGGTAGCCTGTTCCCCTCTCATTATAACTAGGTGCAACTCGATACAATACAAGGTGTAACAAAATATCACAATTTTATAAAAAAGAAAGTAAAAAAATGTTAACAAAGTCATTTACAAATCCGTATAGCCTGCGCTTTTTACGGTCTTTTTTATGAATTTCGTTTAGCATAATTCTAAAGAGTTAAGTCTTTTGTGCAAGCCACCCTTCTAGTTTTCAACAAATGGTCACCGCGTTAGCTAAATGATATTGAGAATGATTCCTACGACACAGGTAACAGGGCACAATAAATTGATAATTTTTGTGTAATTTGAAATTCAATTACCTACTATCATACGAAAACAATGTGTCATAACTACCTTGTATAAATTAGTTCCATGCCTGACTATTGATAATAAGTCGCCTGCTTTCGGTCAGGTGGATTGCGTATTTCGCCCAGATATTACCTAAATATACTTCACGAGTATTTCAATCACGACCACTGATTTCTACACAAATTGACCGATATTTCGATTAAGTCTAAATTTGACAAAATCTGTAAGGTTTTCTAGATAAAATGTCCCTAACGATGATCGATTGTGGTTTGATTAAGATCCGACGTGTAGACGATTTATCTGACAGTTCGTTACCGTATTCAAGTTGCAAGTAGTGCCACAAATCTTAATTTATATTTCACGTTAAATATTTTGACGTTTACGTGTAGGTTAACCACGGTTCAAGTCCAATTAGTCTTGTACAACCAACTAAACAAGGTTTAAGTGTACTCGTGTTTTTTTTTTGAGTTGCCTGCATGAAATCGCCTTTAGCGGTAACACTGCCAAATATGTTCGTGCCACATTGTTTCAGTAGGTAACCATTTGTGTGGTTTTTGTGAAAATAAATTGAAACAATTAATCTTACTTAAAACAGCATGTTTAACAGGCTTTGTTTTAAGTGTTATTACGAATTATCTATAGATTATAACTACTACCCAAGAAGTATGCAAAATGATAAGTATTCACTATTTATTAGGTATCTAAAGCCTTTAACCTTTTACTTTCGTGTATTAATATTAAGTAAATACTTTATAGAAATAATGTTTGACCAATTTATTAAGTCTGTTCGAATCGTGAGTCGTAGCCGACAAACAGTGGGCGGAGCTGTAGTGCCTAATGTCACTAGCAATATGCTAATGTCCACTTTGTAATAGGCTTACACGCTCTCTGTGAGGCTGTAAGCCATTGAAACAAGTTCCAGATAAGGCCAATAAGCTATTTACATGTCAATATTTTCTTTACATTCAAAACAACGGGGTTGTCTCCACCGATAACCAATTCATTACGAAAGTTTAGATAGCCTAGGGCCTTTTGCACCAAGAAGATAACCCGGGTTAAGTACTTTAACCCGAGTTAGCTCATAAAAGTGTATGGCGTTATCAAATTTCAAGTTATCTTCGTCAGTAAGGCTAAATTAGAATAAGCTTTAATTTCCCCATTTGAGGCGAGTCGACGAACCGACTAAGAATGACAGCGGCCACTTTGCGTCAACCTTAACTGTTACCTGAAAAGGTTAATATGACCTGGCAAGTACCTATTCAAGTACTGGAGCAAGTAGCTCTGACGACATTGTGCAAGAATGTCAATGCAAGTCAACTTTTCATTGTCATCGGTTATGGCCTTATTACTGCCCGTTATGGTGAGATTATGGGTCGTGGGTGACAGTAATTCGAGTTCAAGATGGGTGTAATGGGAATACAATATTCAATTATTCTTCCCTCTCCACATAAACACTACGAGGTATAATTAAATGTATCACTCAAGTTTGTGGGATGCAGGCAGCTCAACTTAAGTGTTTGTGACACGATCGTATAGCAAGATCGAAAATGAATTGATATTTTGTCTCACTTTCTATTATTAAATAAGAACAACAGGAAATGATATTATGACTGTCATAAGATACATATAAGTATAATTGATTTTATGTACTTGGGTAACAATTATTTTTTTTGTATTAAAATAAGATTGGAATACCAATGAGTAGGTAGATATTACTTATTGATATTTTCATGATATAGTAAATAAGCTGAATTTATTGCTATTTATGAATCGACAGCTTGTAATCAAATATGTATACTTTATTTGTATTGTAAGCAGTGTAAATTACGTAGCGGTTTTACTGTTCCAATTTCAATTACGATTTGTTACCGACCAGTTGAATCATATTATACCTTTGGCATGTTCGCACGGTTTGCTCTAGATTTATTAAGAAAATTTATGAAAATTCATTAAGATGAGTGCATATGTAAGGAATTTGCGGCGAGCCCTGAGTTCATAATCGCGTAATGATGTCAGGGCTTGTGGTCACACAGGGTCAGATTAAGGTTCGGCCCAAAAAGCTCTACATGGTTATAATTTAGTACCCGCACGACTTCACATAAAGTGAACAATTTCGACTGTGTATAGAAATTATACCTCAAGATTTGCTATGGTATGTCGTAGGTACCTACTCTACATTATCTGATTGTAATATCTAATGATATGTAAATAATACATAAAAATATTTTGATTTGATATCTCAGTAGGTAAGTAGATAGACATAATAATAATAATAACAAAGCAAAGATTTAATATTATGGATATTTTTTTTGGGATAACTGAAACTCTGAGATTATCTCACGCGCATTTCAAAAATATTAACATTTTTGGATTTGTCATTAGATGTTTGTTTTTTATGGTGTCTAATTTAATTTGCGACTTAGCCGGCTAGCACTTGATACGTGCCTGTGGTCATATAAACTGATCTCAATCTACTTGTCGGGTCAAGCGACATAATCGAATTGCAGATTTAGATATCCGATAGTAATTTATATGCAATGAAGGCATATTATGCCATTTCCGAATGTGCTTTAGATATTTACGAGCACTTGCTTTTATGTCAACCTTTGCTTGCAAGTATTAATGTACATTACCTAGAAAATATGGACTGTTAGCAGTATCTTGAGAATAATGATCGAAACTTTGAATGGTGGAATTATTATGAAAGATAACTGAGATTTAATAAATGTAGGTTGTATGTTTTCATTCTGAAAACCATACACAACACATTTAATCATTCAGTGACATTATCCTTTCATAGAATTGATTCCGTCTAGAAAATCTCCAAATTAGGAACATATTCTCACGTTTTCAGCTCTTCCATTTGTAACCTCTGCTTTACGTAAGATGCATAAAATGTACAATTACAATAGCGCCTAACCATAATCTCGAATCTACTTTGAAAATCACTTTATTCAAGTGCTACTTAAAGTTGCAAAGCCTTTCAAAATGATATGATTTAGGTAAGAGGTACCTATTATACAAAATGTAAAAGCGGTTCACATATTTTTGTGAAAGAGTTTAAAGTGCACGTCCGTTGTTGCGCGTGCGTTGCCTGGGTTACAAAATCTTTGATAAAATCGCGGTTTCGACTTAGTTTCGATGTTTTCGAGAAAAAGTTTTGCCCTTGTAGTATTAATAGATCATTTGTCGTGGCGTGACGAAATTAGTGCTATGCTATGATCACTATTGGAACTTTAGTTTCCTCGTAGCTATCTCACAAATCAATTATCTAAAAAAATCTGTGTGTTATCTTATTTTGCTTACACATAATTTGCTTCTGATAAAGTATTGAATCTGTAACGTGTTCTATTTTAGGAAATCCGTCAGGAAATCTGCACAAAAAGTCGTTACCCTACGTCAATAACGTTCATTGTCACAGAATGTTGAACTTTGAAACGATATAAATGCCGCCAAGAAAGCCAGTTTAATATATTTTTTTGGGCCGTGGGAATAGTCGTAAATATATATATCAGGTATCTATATATCTTTCTCTTTTGAAGATAATATAGCAAGTAAAATGTGTCTAATATTGTCACGCAATCTAACTGCCTATCTACTTAGGAAGATCAGAGTAAAGTGAACTTTTGTGTGCTTTAAATACAAGAAACAAATTATATGTACCATAAATCTAATTCGAAAAAATAAACAGCTTTCGCACCTAACGGAATTGCAGATAGATTTGAGGGCATTTTCAGTCCCCAAATGTACTAGCAACTTCAAAAACGTGTTTAAGAATCAGAATCAGGCCCTAGTTAAATAATCAGAAATAAGGAAAGACAATTCCGATACTGAGGACATGAAATAAATTAACACACATTCGCTAACGCCCACGCTTTCGCTCGCGATTTACTCCGAATAAAAGTGCGCGAGCATTGAGTGAATGGCGCCAAGGTCTGAAGGCCACCCGAAGGTCACCGCGGAGCAGGAAGCCAGTCTTCCGGAGCTGCCCACTGACTGGTTACCCTCGCCTGTCATATTGACATTTGCTTTTTCCATTTTTTAATTGTTTTTTTTTTTCAACTGTATCGGGACTGCGGACAAGTTCTTAAATGTCGTTTTCAATGTTTGTGATTCGCATTTGTTTTTGTTATGTCTTTCAAAAGTTTAGATAACTTCTATTGTTTTGAAGATCAATGTTAAATTATCAATATATTTTGTTTGACACAATCTGTTTATGAATATAATACGTAAACTCTATAATTAAGAAAGTCCATTGTAGAGTTTGAATGATTATTTCATTACTATCTTTTTGTTCTTTCATAGAATGCTAATTATATAGTTTATGTATTTTATATCTAAGCAGATTATATCAAACGAAATGTATTTTATTGAATGCGCCGAGACAATTATTCCGAAGCTTGTAAAAACTAAGTTTAAACTCTGCAGTTAATTAATCTTGCAAATTATGTCACAGCAATGTCACGGCAGAATACTTCGCGTCAACTTTTAATATCGTTTCATTTTTTCTTCTTGTCAATAAAGCCGACACTAAAGGTGCTAATTGCACATTAAATCATACGCATTGACAGATAACAGCGCGTTACCCGTGAGAGGAGCGTTTTATTGATTTTTAAAAAAAATCTACTCACATTTATCAAGTAATGGAAACTTAACTGCTCTTTAATGATCCGGCGGACGTAGTTCAGACCGACCTTTTGAAAAGTTGTTTATATTTTAAAATTGGCTGATGCAACTCTCTCAAGTGGTACGTCAGTTAAATTGTTTCTTAATCTAGTAATGTTTTACGGTAATAAAGCAACGTCTGTCAAGGGAGCTTCAGGGAAAATGATGGAGCTTTTGACTAGTCTTAATGCATCTTAAGCCCTTTAACAATCAATATTTCACTAGTCAATTGATGGGACGTGGTCGTGGTCAATTAACGCTGCAATACCAAAAATAAATTGTTGCCTGCCAATGTCAGGATAAAGCTCAGAAACGATTGAGAGTTATTTAATAGTGTTAAGAAAATTAAGAAAGAAGATGGTAGAATAACTATAACTTTGAACAGATAGACATAACGCCTAATGACCTGTGAAAAATACCTGACCCATAACGTCATTATTAGTTAATAATTCGAAGTGACCGCTAGTGGTGGGCGTTATATAATTATAATTAGGGTATCGATAGAACCGCAGCGCGTGGGCATGGGCATGCCATGCCCTTCTAAATCGGTGCGCGATGGAATGCAGGCAAAAAGCCTGGGTGAGCGGCGGCGGCGGCTAGGCGAGCGACACCCGTGGACACTGGGTTGGTAAGTGTGCCGTGTGACTTCCATTAACAAATCGCGACGCTAGGGATGCGACTATCGATTAATTTACATATCGATGACGAATGTTTGACTCAGATAACAAATTACTTTGGTAATTTTAGGACTTGCAACTGTTTCCGTCACATGTACAAAACTCTACGATGTTTTGTGTGAATGAACCGTCAAACTTTATTTTAATTTCTGTTGTATTTTGTTGAACACAATACTTGAATTCCAGACTATACTATTAGTCAGCCATTAAAAAAAATATAAACTCCCGGCAAACTTGCGAAACTAGCTATAAATAAGTTCGCATGTCATGACTATAAAATTGAGGAACTAACAGCAATAACTCCTGTGTAATGACTAGGCTAGAACTACTAGGCTAGACGCTTTCAACCTCATTGCATACTAGCATAAGGTACTACAGGGTGGCACGAATATGTTAGGTTCGAGAGGTGATTGTAAATCATGGATTTGGTCATCTCTGCGGACGAAAGTAGGACCTTTTGCCGACCATTTATAAAGTAACGCCTAACTTCATTAGATGTGGCTTTTAGCTTAGTTGGACTGGTTGAAGAAAAATAGTAATGACAAAATTTTCCCATTTTTTTTTTAAAATATATTTTACAATGCTTTCCGAATTGTGACAGATGGCACTTTGTTTACACACTGTATAGGATGATGTTGTCATACATCGTAGGTAACTGAAGAGGTGATCTACCCGTTGACATTGCAGTAAATGGAGCAAGTATGAGTCGACAGGACCACCTATAGCTTAGAGTCATGGGTGACAGCGCCGTGTTTGGGCGTAGGTGGTGCAATGTCGGCGCGACAGCTTGCAGTAGGCGTGTTGTATGGCGATTTGCTGAATAGAAATACAATACAGTCTAATTTGCAGACATGCAGGAGACTTTAAGGTTCAGATTTGCTCAAAAAATACTTGACAATTTAAAAAAAATCTTTTTCTATTACACCATTGCGTTATGGAACCCTGTCTACTACTCTTCTAGCCAAATTATTTTTACAATCATCATTATTTTACTACACTGAATTTGGCTAAATTTATATGAGATATAATTAATTAACTATGACACGTTATGATAAGAATGTTCTCACGTTTTGTGCAAATTAATAGCGAATTACATTACATAGATTTACTGTTGATAATTAATGCTTAGGGTCCACTAAATTATTCTAAACTGCACCTAGCAGGAACCAAGTGGTTTTGCATTTGAAAGATAATGATAGAGTTTATTATTAGTCTGCAATTAAGGCTATTTTGAAGGCTTTGACTGTAAATAGGTTTTGATAGGTTTCTTTAATCTTAGTCTGGGGCGGAAATATCTACAGGGCTATAAATATCAAGTGTTGATTTGGATATTTTCTCCAAATAATAGTTTTGAGGCGTAGCTGATAGGTTATGAAGTAAACTAAATATGTATTAAGTAGTTGGATAAAAAATTACGCAAAGCAATGCAATGTTACATATTAGTTATGGTCCCTATAAAAATATTCATTTAAAAAATATGCTCAGTGACATAGAATAGGTATTTGTACTAATTTTCGCGTAACAATTTTAATCGCGAATGCCTCTTCATATATTTTCATAGTAAGGTGATAACATAATTGCGATAATAACCGCAGGTGCTACCTTTAGGTATACATATTAGGAACTGCAAAAGTTGTTATAATCAAGTTAAGATCATTATAAACTAAACTAAAATCGTTAAGACCATCATTAAACTAATCTAAATTATAGTACTTGTACTATTATATATTCTGTGATTATAGTTTACTTGTAGCCCAAGGTGCAATAAAATAGGAATTTTATTGCACCTTGGGCTACAAGCGCTAGGAAGCATGTATTGATATTTTAAATAGCATTACATGGAACTTATGAGTTTTTGATAAGTCGTAGCTATTCTTTTGGTAAAACCAAAATACTATATTCACTGCATCTTTTATCAAATACTGCGCTCTCTTAGATTGCCGATTTTTGTAATTTATTCACGGTTTTAAAAGATTTGTCACCATTTTTCAATATCTGTACGGATATATCCTGAACTGACCTCAGTATTGTATATTGTCTGATTATGAAGACGGAACGATCTTTACCGGGATAGCGTCTTCCTAATACGATATCATCCGTTACTTTTTTCATGTCGGACTAAACCCATATTTGACCTCGATCTAACAGGTGATGATGAAGCTCCATCAGAGCTGACGTGCCTAGAAAATACCTATATTGCATGTCTTCAATTATGCGTTTATAATACATACGCGATCGATAGCATTATGATCAGTGTGATAATTATTACTAATTTTGTTCTATTTCTTTTATTGTGTTCGGATAAAGGATTATGGACAGTGAGATCTGTATCTTGAAGTCAACTTTCAGTGACATTGACCGGCTACGGGCCCGTGAGTTCTATTTGTGCTCTGATTCGCTTTACGAGCGGCGAAACCTTAACCGCATTGGTTTATTGTTACCTACACTAGAGAAATACTGAATACGTATTTAGGCATTTCGATTTACTAGCAAGTTTTGCCACATGAATCAGAATAGTATCAAAATATATTCTGAAAGTTTAATGCCGGCTTACGCAAAACTTCCTCAAAGTTTTACAGAGAGATATCAACACAAGTTGTTAGAAACTGGACAAACCTAAGTAGTAAAGTGAGAAAATATCCAACTCTGTAACTTCTATGTATAGCAATTTTTTTCCTAGCTTCTGCTAGATGTTTTTGCCTTCTTAATTTACATCTCATGACATGTGACGTCACCGGAGACTGTAACGGTCTCGTGATTATTTCACGTGAAGTCGCGTGACGTCTTTAGTTAGAAACGTGATAGAGAAATAAATGACAAGTGTTTTGACGGAGATTAACTTTGAAGACGGTACAACCTGTTGTCGTTAGCTTTGCGAGAGCTTATCACGCGAACGTATTTAGAACATAGATATTATTTTTCGGCATTTGCAAACTTGTGTTTTAATTGTTTTTTCACTTGTCAATGTTGCGTTAGTATGGAAAACAAGATCTTCGTTTGAAATAAAATGTGAGTAATGTGATATGGCTCTTAGAATAAGAAAAAGTTCAATTGTAGGCACCTAAGTACAATTTACATATACAGTCAATGAAACCGGAATTAAAAAACAAAACATATTACAGTATTATAGGTAATCAATATCATCATGAAGAAAAGTATCTGTCTGTATACTTAAACGTGCAAAATCGTATGCTCTACTTCTTGATAAGTAATTTACCTACAAACTGTTTTTTGGATGTCATAAATCACTCACATTAAAAATTTACACATTTCTGAGCGTGTGAGGAATGTAGTAAATAGAGCGTGAAGTTAAAATGGTATATGTATGTAGACTGTACTCATGTGTCTGACAATGACCTAAAGTCGCGTGCGCATACAAAATCAGTGCCGCGCCGCTAACTTTTTAATTTTTCGACACAGGCCTAGTTGCTCATAATGTCTACTAAATTAACGGCTACTTAACTTTATGTCTGCCTATTCAATGAACGTTAGGAAATTAAAAAAAGTAATTATTATGCCTACATAAACCATGAAATTAAGTAGTCGCGAAGGTCTATGTTAACTTTATTTCGTGGGAAAATGTGATATGTATACGATTTTAATTTTTTAAATAGATTTTACTTATAATTTATGTAAAAGATAAGTTTTTGCTCTTCAATAATCTCGTGGGGAATTTTGTTTACTCGTAATTTTTGAATTTTCTCTTACTTCTTGGATTTCATGCCATCTTGCCATGCGGCTGGAATTTATACGTAAAGTTACCTACACCAAGTTTCTTGTTACGATGGTTTGAGTTGAGTGGTGACAGATGAGTACTTATGTCTGTCTATCAATCAGAAAATAATTGGTTAAGGATGTTGTGCGGTCTAATGTTATCACAAATAATACCGCAACACATGTTAAAATAAGATCGATATATTGATACTAAAAAGTTATTGTTAACTAAAAGTAAAAAAAAATTGTATGTGTTTATTAAGAAGTTACAAAGCTATTGAGATTTTCCTATACATCGGATTTGTAGTGGATTACTTTGTTTTCTTTCGGGATAGTTTACAATATTGATCAGATTTCAAAGTGCGTTACGATAACAACTTATATGCAGCGACATTCTCGATCCCTCTTAAATATTTCAACGGAAAAAAATTATAGTAAGTTTTTGTTGCACTGAGAAATTATGAAATAACAGATTTTCGATAACTACACATTGAATTCAATTCTCATATTGTAACAACCTACAATTGTTCCGCTTATTGATATCTAAGTTATTGTGTAAGAAACATCATGTTCTGTTGTTAGAAAATTAGGTTAGGCTTGTTCTAAGGTCAGGTGTCCTGCGGCGTAACTAGGCGTTGGGCAAGGCACTGTTTGAAAACAAAGTTATATTTGTAACTGGTTACAGATATATCAAGATTTATAACTAAATTGCTTAGAAATTAACACGATTTTATAGTTATTATACGACGACTTTACATATTGACAGTAAAAACATGAGGTATGTCTCCATGATGCAATTATTAGGAGAATTAGCATATATTTAGTATGATGATTCTAATAGTAGGAGAACCCAGTAGGGGCACAAGAAATTGGGCCGATTTAAAGATGTTTATAAGGGTCCAAGACTTTTACAACTAAAAATTGCATAAGCCGTGGCTTATTCAGTCGCTTAGCTAAATACCGTTTGGCGGCTTAAGCCATGGTTTATGGCCGATTAGAACAATGTTTTAACTCTAAATCGCGTTTATTTATGCGAATATTAGAGTTTGGTAAAGTTAAATCTAGATAGAGATGTAGATAAAATAAGAAGTCAAAGTAAACAACAAAGTAAATGAAATGAAAATACATGTCATGCTTTCACGTAGTGACAATTAATTATTAGGTAAATCAATATGACGTATCTTTGTCATATACAATAGTTTGAGCTAACTGGTGATACGTCGTAAATCAGTTTATGATTTCTTTGTATAATTAATTATGTAAGTATACAGTTGCGTATTATTTTCGTAGATTCAAAAATGTCCTCGGAAATGCTTGATCTGAGTGAGCTCAAGTTTTTGTGAACTTAGCTTTACCATGCTCTAGTAAAATGAATTGAGTTATCTTAAGTCGAAACCAGTTAATCACTTGAACGGAAGGCAGAACATTTGCATAAGTGATCTACGACACATCATTAGATTGAAATAGATCAATTCTTGACTGTTTCGATGATTGTAGGTACGCCTCAGGGCAATCCAACTGAATCAAGTTGTAGCTTGTAATCACACATTATCACTTTGTAATTCTAATTAATTGTTATAATTAAATTATAATTTATTTTAAAACTAAGTACTCACCATGGATTTCATTTTGGTAAGGAAGTTGAGCACAGTGAAAGATGAGAAAGAGAGAAATAGATTATTGTTTATCGATTTATAGCGCTGCTGGAAGACTAGAATCTTCCAGGAATCGCTATGTTGGAGTGCAACTTGCGTCTGGTGGAAATGAGGGCGGGAGCGGGCTTTTATACGGCGGCGTGTGCGCAGAGGGGGTGCGCACGCGCCGGCTGCGCTGCGCGGCCCGCACTGCGCACAGGGCCGCACTACTGGCGCCGCCCTGCACTTGGCACTCGCTTTTCTCCAAATGTTACCTGCTATTATGTATTGTGATGTGTACTCAACCTTTAACTTATTGCTAGGAGAATGAAGACACTGTAAAATGCAAACTTATAACTATTAGATATTGGGATATAGAAGTGGATTCTTATGCACTCATTAATAATTTGTGTCTCATAATAAATCCTTGAATACATAGGGACACTGAATGACGTAGCTGAATAGGTATGGATTTTCTGTTTTAATCCAATCTCCTATCATTTGTATGCTATATAATTATTATGCTCTATATGGACATTATTCGGACAAATTGTAATGTAGCACATAAGATCTATTCGCGCGCTTACCAATTTCTACAAACAAATATTGAATTATAATTTTATTATCGCCTCTCATGTTATCACGTTTGCTTGGCGACCCTACAAATATAGCCAACTCCGGCCCTGGTTGAACCGAGCGTGAAAGTATTGGGCCATGCCATTGATTAGGCGAATATCATACACATTTCAATGGCGATCGGCAGTGTGCCCGGTGACATGTGGCTTGCAGTTCTGACATATGGTGCTCCAAGACCTAGGACAGAATTGGAGTTTGGATTGAATCATAAAGACTCAGTGTGGGAGGAGTTTCTGAAGTATATTATGTGCTTTATGGTTCAAGTAGTTGGTTACAGGTGCTAGGGACACATGTGTTTCAATCTTTGATGAAAATTCAGGGAGTGTAATTTAGATATTTTTATGGGGAAAGCCCGTGATCCACCAACCTAGTTCTCCTGGGTGGACCACGGGAAATATTTTTGCCCATAGTACACCCAGTGACCCATGGGAATTTCTTTTCCCGTGGTCCACCTGGGTGGACAATTGGAAGTGTTACCTATGGTTCACCACTTGTATTTTACCAGATTATTTTCGGTCGTTTAATTTCAGATCAATTTCAATAGTTTTAAACGTATCAAGAGTAACTTGAAATGTTTATATGCGTTTTATTTTAATAGGTGCCACGAAATTCGATCTACAAGGTGGTGGGCTGGGCCCCCATGGTTCCAGAATCTTTGCCTGTATTGGCTAATTTGAGGTTTAAACCCCAAACGGCTCAAATTGTCCTCAAAGCCTGCGTATTTGCGCCGTTGTAGGTTTTCAGCAGATACAGCCGTATAATCAACCTTATTATGGACCAATCTTTAATTATGATTCGTTTAACGATATTGATATGGTATACCAAACTTTTACCCTCATAAGTTTTAAGTCGAAATTCAGCATTTTGACAGTTGTAATGCCGAGATTGAGATGCCAGAGACAGTTTTAAGTGTGGACTTGCGTTGCGACAGTTTTAAGCGTGAGCTCGCTCTTATAACTGTCAAATTAGACTTTGTAAGAGCGAGTTAACGGTAAGCTTGCACTCAACATTGTCTATGAATCTCGGTCTAAGGACGAGTTCATACTATGCTCACAAAATTGTGAATCGGGGACTCTGTACTTAGTAATTTTAGTATACAAAAGTAATTGTCATGTCATAATTAAAATTATGCTACAAATAGTAAACTGTAATTAAGTTATTCACATTTTATTTATTACTCATTAAAAGTTCTACAAGTGTCGACAAAATTTACAATTTCCTGCCAGTGTTAGTTTTGATAGTTGTAAGAGCGAGCTCATACAAAGACATGTACAGGAACATTAAGTATCATATTCTCTACGCTTTAGGACTTGAAATCGTACAACAAGTGTTCTCATTAATGTGCAGTCGAAGCATATACCTATGCAAAAATCATTGTAAACTAAATCATTTATAGGGCTCGTTGTTACACTGGCTGTAGTGTCGACTGTACTATAGGTATACCCATCCATTGAACAAAACATTACACAGTTGAGTAACCACTAGGTATTCCGGTCAAACTCGGCGCATGGAGCGAGATCTTTAGCTGATTAGGTCCAGTGTTTTTTTCTGTAACATTGTAATTTTTTAATCATTACCTATTGCTATTGCAAATTAGATTCGTTATCGGTCTTGTCAAACACGTTTTAATGATACTATTGGAATTGCAAAAACAAATTGTTTTATTATATCAATAAATTAGTGTTCTATGTTTTTTAGTGTTTAATGAGCATGATGTATTTCAATTACAACCTGTGAGGTTTTAATTTGAGAACCGTTTGTATTTTTTTTACCCTAATGCCGAAAGGAGGAGTGCAAGCGTCAGCGCAGACCGACGGAGTGGCGGCGAAGCGACTAATTTAGTAATAATTTGAATTCAACTTTATTTCCTTTACCTTTAATTTATTACGCCCTGTATAAACAATTTATTTACACAGCAATTCGTGTTATTATTATAAATACAACCATTAATTATAGTGATTGTTGACAAAAGAAAATTGATTTTGTGTCTTAATCTTGTAATGGTCAGGCACCTACTTTGGCACGCAATTTATAAAGAGACCATGGCTCGACAGGAGGCTTGACAGGCCATGATTCATGCTGGGCTTAAATTACAATTAAGCGTTTAATTTAGTATTTACATCTTCAGAAATCTACTCGTCTCATGAATGTCCAATCGAATGCTCATCGAATTTAATCATCATCATTGGTAGCAATTCTATCGCGCATTGCTAAATACGTTTCTAAGGCCCGTATTAATAGTCTGAGCTCAAACCCTCAAGAGCGAATTCAGCTGATACTCTCAAGACGTGATCACCATATCAAGTATGCCATTTATTAATAAACCAATATTAAGGGCGTATCAGTCTTTCTCAAGTCGCGGTTCGCCTGCAATCAGCAATTACGTTCTCAAGTGTGAGTTTGAGAGTTCTCTTGAGAACTGAGTTTTGTTTATTAATACGGCGTTACTCACGTGATACCCGATTCCTAAACGCGCACCCAAGTTAGGTTTATTAATAGGAACGCCATCTTGAGGTCGTTCTCAAGGTTGACTTTTGAGCTGAGAGTGATTTATTAATGCGGGCCTAAAAGGGGTGCCATCCCAGTGTTTAGTTTTAAAAACACACGACATAATCACTCCCATATATCAGTCATGTGGATGTGGATTAACTTATGATGATGTTATAGTTCTCAGGCACGCAGATTTCCTCACGATGTTTTCCTTTAACGTTTTGAGAGCATTTGGTAAATGTTACTTACCACGATTTTCCTTCGAAAAAAAAAAACCCCGAGTAAAACTTACTGGTCCATGGTTCGAACCCATAATGAAAGCCAACTACAGCTCCATTTCACAATTTTGGTTAGAATTTACAATAACTTTTAATTATCTTTTAACATATCTATGGTGAAAGTCGTCATCTCTCTTTAAACCCAGATCCTGGCTTCATTCAAGCCTGACATTTCTGCTCGTAATGTGACCCTCAGCGTTACTGTCTGCACCCCGTTCTAGCATAAAGCCATCAATTCATCCCAAGGCTTCGGATGAGACACAAATAACAAGTCATAAAGCACAGCCTTTCCTTATTATGTGTTGTCCAGCTGCGATGACCACTACAACACCCATTATGATCCTCCATACATGTTTATCCTTACACGTTACAGATCATTTATTTTTATTTCCTATAATCATCTTTCAATTTTGGACGCGCAGAATTACCAGATAATGTTTACGGTAGAGACGTAAAGGAGTTTTATTAAGTTATTTAATGGTCAACTAAGATTGTAGAGCATTAAAATAGTTTTTATAATTCGTATTTATGAGGTATACTTTACAGTAAACTTATATTATGTTACTAATCTGTTCGAGAGTACCTAGTCCAGTTGCGAGTATGTTTGAAAACATGATCAATGTTTGAAAATGATCGTCAAGCCAAGTCAAGCAACGTCGGGCGAGGTCACATATCAAAGCACATGAAGTGTAACACTTTGGACTTTGGACCGTTCTTATTATTTGCGTCGTAAGAGTTAAACTCGTGTGTTACCATTGATCTGCTATTGTCCGTACCTAGTGACATTTTCATCTGAGTCCTTCCGTGCCTCGGGATACACGGTTGTTCACGGTTGCTGTCGTTCGATAGCAGCAGTCGTTAGGCTATTTCCGTCAGCCTTAACAACTCTGACAATAGGGTTGGTTGGTCGCCCACACGATAATAAGAACCAAGACCGAAGAACTATTGCCTTTTTGTAAGTAACAAAATAAAATCACTTGTTGAGCTCGTTGATGTCTTTAACTAGGCGTTGTGTACCTACGTTACAGAGGTCTACATCGTAGCCACATCGTAGCACGTAAGATTTTTATCAAAAGTTTTGTGCTGTTCGGAACGCTGTACTTTTATTTTACAACTATAATTTATATACTTAGTTCTCTAATACAAAACCAACTATACTCAAATTCGCATAATTATATTAATCACGGATCACTGAATAAAGCAAAAACTGCTCCGGTTACTAACCTTATGCATTCACTGCAATTTATCGCAATTGTTGATTACAGTTTCCGTATTCATTTCCCTATTTGCTCGACTCGTGTTAGGCATATTCGTACCTAAAACAGCAATGTACGATGTGTAACTTAAGGCTTTCGGGCAGTGGAATGGCAAGAAGTGAACATTCGAATATGACCTTGTATGCATTTTTCGCTTGCATAGCTCCACGCTTCCGTTTCGCAGCGACATTATTTTATTTGTATCTTGTTTATGTTTTCGCCCGCGGTTCCGCCTGTGTGTACATTCTTGATGCTAGCTATTTAACTCAATAGTGAGTAAGTATGTATTGGTTGTTGGCTGGAAAATAAAACGCGGAGAGGAGACGACTCATTATGGAAAAATGCTGATAACAAATTCTTTGTGATTCTGAATGGTCCATTCTATTCCTAAACCTAAACGTAATTTACACCAACTTACTTCGTAGAGTAAGCTGGGACGTCTCGCTTATGACATATTTTATTGCGTGCGGGATTTTCTTTTTGCATCCAAAAAGAAAATCATTTCAAAAATCATAATGGTGGGCTGGTGGCACTTCACATGGTTATTCGTATTTGCGTATTTGTTATATTTGATAAATACTTGCAATGTGTGGTTGGTATGTGTGACAAAATATTTGTTTTATTTGCCTATTCGACAAACACAGCAAATACCAAATACGCGTATCCGCGCCCTTGCAGGCATTTGTCTGTATTTGCCGTATTTGTATGTACAGTCGACAGCAGATCAATGGTAACACTTTTTACTTTTGACAGTTCTTATTATTTGCGTCGTAAGACTTGAAATCGTATTTGCGTATTTATCATAATTGCCATGTGTGGTTGGTATGCTTGACAAAATATTCGTCTTATTTGTATGTACGTCAAGTATTAATACGACACACTTCCAATAGCGAATATGAATAGCCAAGTGAAGTGGGAACACAAATACGACAAACATCCAATAGTAGTCATTTGATTTATAGTTTATTATTAATCAAAACTTTCCTTCAATTAGCCTCAACGCATTATTAGTAACCGCATTACTTCCCGTCTAGCCGTTCTAGAGTTACAAGCGCCCATACAGACAGACACACGTGAGTTTTATAAATACAGGCACTAGTACTAGTTATATATTTCCTGTCACTAGTTTTTTTACAAGAATGTGATAAGGTAGAGACGAATTTTTATTGTTTTATTTTTTAGCTATACATACACGCTTGCCGACATGTTTTCCTTTAAAACTGGAGCATTCCATTTAAGGCTGACCATCACCTTGCGAAGGCTTACTTGCTTTGTACATATATATGTACTGTATTTAGATATACTTACCTACTTGCTTTTAAATCTAGGAAATGAAACGCATAGGTGAGCTCCTAAGTAGATATACATCATCATCATCAGTCTATTTATATTGCCCCACTGCTCGGGCACAGACCTTCCCTTACATAGAGGGAGGTATATATGTAAGTATTTATGTAAATAATATCACTAATTATTAAAAGACAGTGATTTTTGGAACGAAATGTGTCTTATGTCAATCCCGTGATCAAGACGAATCCAAACATACATTAAAATAGCTATTTTTTGTGAATAAACATTTCATTTCACATACACCCGAAAAACATTACCATCCTCTTTTCAGCAGTCAAATAAAAGTAGTTTAATATATTATAGATAAATACATTTATTTAGAAGCAACAAAATAATTTATTTTACACAAAAACAATAATAATAAAAACATACAAATATAAATACAGGTAAATTCATCATTTTCAGTAAGTAGTTTTTTGTGAATAAATGGTTTTCCACTGATTCCACATTGGATTTTAGTAAACACTTGATAGCTAAAAGTTATTGTAAAATAACAACGTAACATTTTTGCATAATGGCTTCGTTAAATTTGAAATCTATTAGATTAATTATTGCCTTGAATAGTTTCTGAACTCATTAATTTTTGGTGTCAAAAATAAGCAAAGAATTTGGTCGAAAGCCTTCGTAAGTATGACCTCTTATGACAGGGATATAGTTAACTGACCATTCATAATCACACATTCTTTCTCAAGTCAATGTACCGTTTACTTGTATGATAAAGTACTTATGATAAACTACAGTATACAGTTTAATTTGTAGATAGTAAGAGTCTAAGTTGGAATTTATTTGTTATACATAGGTATTTGTTATACATATTATACGAGTAGGTACAGTCGACAGCAGATCAATGGCAACACTTGCAGTACGATTTCAAGTCTTACGACGCAAATAATAAGAACTGTCAAAGGTAAAAGTGTCACCATTGATCTGCTGTCGACTGTACATGTACTTATATTTGCTTGGTAAGTATATGTATGGTTGGTTAGAACTGCATGGGCTTTCGTAACGGAAATCTGGTGTCTTAACCATAGCGCCACTGAGCTCTATATACTTGCAATATGAGATAACTCTAGAGTTAACGACTTAATGCCCTCCACACACAGCCGCGACCTAGCCGCGATCTGCGATCAGTTGAAACGCATGCCCCGACTCATTTTCTGTGCATTTTAACGTCCGGTAGCGATCTGAGGCCTGCGATCTACGTCCAGTAGGTAACGACAGCAGAAAATGAGGCGGGGCATGCGATTCAACTGATCGCAGATTGCCGTAAGTCGTTAACTCTAGAGTTATCTTATATTGCAAGTTTATTGAGCTCAGTGGCGCTGATCGCGGCTAGGTCGCGCCTGTGTGTGTCAAGCGTAACCCGTGAAAATTCTATACATTTTGCTCGGATTAAGTTGGTAACTCTATGGCTATCTTTTATTGCAAGTGGTGGTAATAATAACGTTTTTGATTATCAAAATCGATCCGTTTATCTATGTGTTACTATAATAAATAGTTTAACAGCCCTTTACCAACAGCCTTTAAGTGCCAAAAACTAGAATGACATTGCATGAAACTAATGAGTGGAGAAACACGAGTAAATGTCAGGGATACATACTCGAACGCCTCTCGATCTCACGTATGATTGTATGACGCACAGGTCATGAATCGTGATCGGTATCACATTGTTGTTATTAGGACGTTTCACATGGCATTTCAGAATCATTTCTAGGTTTTCTATTGAGGTTATATTGTATAGAAATCACGGAACGTGGGCGGACGGGAACGAATACGGACGTGAAAGTCAGTTTATTGCCCGAAAATAGCACAAAAATTTCGTTCGCACAGACTTTGACAGGACTTGAGCACCTAAAAACGTTTTGCAGCTAACTCCCAAGCGAATAAAAACTGGCAAACCTTTGCATGGAAAACTGTTTATCTACTTTAGAGAATTGGGTCATTGGCGAGCAGGTTTGCAAATGAATGGTGGCACTTCACAATCACATGGCTATTTGTATTTGCGTATTTGTTATATTTGACAAATAATTACCATGTGTGGATAGTACAGTCGACGACAGAGATAAGTATATAGGGGGCCTCAATAAGGTTGAGATTTTCTCAAAAACTACTGGACCGAATTTAATAATTCTTTTACAGTTACATAGTTTTATCTTTTATCTATCAAACAGTGAAATAACTTTCGCAATAGGTCAACTAGTTTTTGAGAAAATCTCAACCTTAAAAACTCTCCTGTACACCTTTGTATGTGTTCCACCGTACGTGTGACAAAATATTCGACATATTTGCCTATTCGACAAACACAGCAAATACCCGCGTTTCCGCGCGCTTGTCGGTTTCGTCCGACGATGTTTGTGTGTTTAGGTATATTTGGCTCTCATGTGTCGTCGTACCTATTTGTCTGTATTTGCATATTTGTATGTACGTAAAATATTTTGATAAATACGACAAACACCCAATAGCGAATACGAATAGCCATTTGAAGTGGGAGCATTATATGTATATTGTAGTGTGAAACGCACTTTGCAGTTCTACCAATTCATGCGTCAAATCAATTGAGCTGACACTCCGCGATATTATTGTACTATGCGACTGAACTTGCGCATTGTACCGAGACATGATGGCTACCTTCAAGTAAATGCGAGAGCAAGTCTATTACTCTATTCCAAATGTAGTGTAGTTGAAGGTTTTTAGGAAACTACCTATAGGGTAATGAAATTTAGATAAGAATTTAGCGTGGTTTCAAAATAATGCCCGCCCTCATAAATGTCCTCCTCAAAAACCTAGCTACGGTCTAAAACAGATAAAGATGTACATAAAAATTTCAGATTTTCTCAAAAAGTAGTTGGATAAATTTTGAAATTTTTTACGATTGCTTAGTGTGTACTGTAACTATCTATTTGTAAGTAAATAAATGTCACATACAATCGGTAAAATAGTTCCTGACAAAATCTTAACCTTATTGAGAAAGGTTTAAGTTACATCTATTACCTACCTATTACTAGTACTACCTACTTATTATTAGTATACCTACTTATCTTTGTCTTTGTGTCATAGTAAGTGGTGAAACCCTACTGAATGTATTTTTACACTTTTCAATATAATTAGTAGGTAAGTACGTGTATTTAAAAATATTTAACATTCCAATACTTCTATGTACTTCATTAAATACCTATTTACTTTCACACGGGATTACTTAAAATACGAGTTTTATTACTATATCTAGGTAGGTACGTACCTACGGTGTAAAATAAAAGCCTCGCTTTTCAAGGTTAGGCATGCACTTAATAAGATTCAATTAATGGTATTTTAAACAATAAGTAGGTGGTAAATTACCCGCATATTCGACTGAATTTCGTAGAAAATTGTATGAAAGTTTTCGATCACCATAATTAAGTAAGTACCTATCTGTAAATAAAAATAATATGAAGTACCCATCTCGGCAACAAATCTTTCCAATTTAACGTACGTAGCCTTCCGTAGACGCCTGACGCTTAAAACCATTGTAACTCACGAATACATTATCGCCTCTGACACATGGTATCTCTTCATCAATAAAAGACCGATGATTATCTTAACACCTTAAATCTTTCATGGCATGATAAATAAATTCATTCACACTCGTACCAATGCGTCATTGAGTTACATTTCGCATAGAGAAGGCTAACTGCTATGGCCAGTATGTATGACTGATGTAAGTGCACTCACTCACATTAAGATAATAAAATAAAATTATACCTAGTTTAGTTTTAATACTCTTATTTTTAAAAGGACAATACTGAGCGACCAGCGTCGTAAAATTATAATATCCATGAGTGCAGCCAAAATTGACTTGTTTTGTTATCAACTACCTATATAGGACATGAGTGAAGTCTGCTGTTTTCCGACTTTCACACGAATTAGATGTCTCTTCTGGTTGACTTATTAACTCACAGTTTCCAACGGGTGCATTTAACGTAAAGTAACGTCAAGGTCATCAGGTCAAGTTACGCCGCGACATACGGGAAGTAAAATCAGAGTCAGTGAGAAAACTGTCGTAGAAATACCTACATAATGTTTCTTGGCTATAATGGAAAGGAAATAGATCACTTATTTATTTATTTTATGTCTCGGATTACTTATAATAATTTTATCTGCAAAGTTCCTGATAAGTTACTATTTCCGAGAAAATTTACGAGAATTCGAGCGTTCGAGATCTTCGCAGATCATTGTTGTTAGCACAGTCGCTAAGCGAGGCGTTCGTGCTTACTCTTACGCTATAAAGCTTATGAGAGACAGTGACAGTTGCGTTTAGGTTTACGATTAGACTTGCCAGCCACGACAGAATCGCACCTAATGTTCGCTCAGGCACTTTGATGTATACGAGTATTCATAGCAATAACGCTTATTGATACTAGAAAACATGTTGAGCCCCCGACTCTACAAATACGTCATAATTTCTTAGTAGGGATGAATGACAATGTAAATGTATATGTACCAGTGACTATGTTCAACTCATTCCCCCTAGGGAGAAGGATAGAGATTACCTAGTGAAACAGACCATTCAAATTTTGTCTCTTGGGAAAGGAATATTGTCATACGTCCACGTCGTATTTTTATTGTACAAGTGATTCATTTCCAGTAAGGCAGTCGGTAGGCGCGATAGTTTATTATACGTGACTGGTTGCAAGGGCGCCGGGTCAACTGTCACTGGCCACTTACGGGCTCAAGTTGGCACCAATACCTAACTTTTTCACAAAACATTCATTAAAAAATGAATGATATAATAACGTCCGATGTCGTGAACTTTCCTTCGTATTCAATAAATTGGATCTATCTGGATTAGTATGTAGTATGAATGTGGTTTTACTTTAAACTCAAAAATAATCTGTAAAAGTATCAGCTATATCCAGAATTTTGTATTATTTGTACGCATCATCCATGCTCGGTGAATAAATTAGAACATGATTAAAAAATTATTGCCGTATGCAGGACTTGAACCTGCGAACTTGTCATTTCGTGACAAGGTCAGCTATATCTTTCCTAACTTCAGTAAATAAAAGGATGCCAATATTTTTAGCCCTATCAAATAATTAAAAATCCCAATTCAGAATCCAAATCCAATATACATTTATGGCTTAAGTTTCTCCAATTAAGTAATCAGTCAAGTGGATATTAAGCTCGTATGTATATCAATATTGCGAAATATTGCCATGGCATAGCATAAAAATTAATAAATTCATACGCAGAGGTAGGTATGCTAATGAATTAGTTATAAAAGGTCGAATTTGATTAGACACAATGGACATTTCTAAATTGCACCGCCCATAATTCAACAGCGTACGAGTCGATAGTAGATCAATAAACATTATAATTCAATAGCTGCGCTCAGTTTTATCAACATCATATGATTTATTGATACACATACCTGGTTATTAAAAATATGCAATAAAATACACATCGTCTTTTAAACTCTAGGGTTCCGACCAAAGAATGGTTCCTACCATAACACCCAGAAGAAGTATCATTTTTCAGATTTATTTATTTAATCATCAATCACCAACCTATATATCTTCTCAATGGGGTACAATACAATAAATAAAACAACGATACAAGTACCTATTGAAAATTAAATAGTTTTCGTCCATATCTATATTTTTTTTTACATGTAATTTGTTGGTGAAATTTAAAAAGAATCGAAATTTGTAGAAAAACAACCTTCAGTCATAATAAATCAGAAGTTACTTAAACCAGCGGCAGAGCAAGTGTCATGGTTCCTATTTTTGAGGAACCCTAAAAATTACCACTGGTTGTACTTAATAGATACAGAATCATTTGTAGCGACAGCATTCATTTGCGGAATATATTAGAAAAACTAGTAATATCAAGACTTATCAGTGTTTAGCGCTTATGAATTTAATAACAGGCATATGGACAAAAGAAGATGTGAATGGCACACCTTGGGAGATACCTTTTTTTTTTTATAAAATGACCGAAAAAAAAAACTGCATTTTCGTATAAACATACAATTATAATTTCGCGTGAATACTCTAAAACACTTGACATTGGCGAAATTAACTCTTGAATAAGAGTAGAAGCCATTCAAATAAAAATAGAATATAAAATGACCTCGTGCTGTTCGTAGGGCTCCGGGTTCTCCTACGGAATGCACCGGGGCCCCCTAGCACTTGCCTAGGGCCCGTCCCGGGGGTGAGTGATCCATCTCCCAGAATCTCCCGATGCGGCAGCGTGCGGCCATTGCGCGCTGCCACCTTTTCCAGGGTCGCTGCCACCCTGGCCGGTCAAGGCGCCCACTTTGGCCGCCCGCGACCCTGGACCGCTTTCCCCCTCTGGGAGAGGCGTACCTATGTTCAGAAGTAGCCTGATTTTGATATTGTAGCCGATGCGGTGTTCGGCGCTGTTCTGTTTTCTGTTGAGTCAATATATTTGTAGTGTTTAAAATATTACCCACTGGCTATCATTCTTATAATCGTAATGACTCAATTACGTAATATACCTTACCTACTTGGAAACATAATTATAATTACATAGCAAGTAGACAGGTGTTGCCAATTAATATAAGTAAATAATGTGAGTATGCGATCATTTATCAAACGCTGATTGAGTTTCCATTTCATTATCTCATATTGGACTACGGCAGACATTCTTGTCTGTGCTGTGCCAAGCTGCGTAGCAAGAGGAATTATATATATAATATTCACCAATATAATTATCATAATCACAGCTTAGCTTAGGGCAGTTTTGGTGGAAAATGGACTATTGAGCTGAGCTAAGGATGCGCGAGTATACACACAGCGGGACACAACTTTACTCTCGAACAGAAGGTTCCGTTCCGTGACTACTTCACAAAACAATCATTTCATTAAATCATTTAAATGATCACTCTCACAATGATCACTCTTGACCAATTCCTAAAATAACAGCACAGACGTAAAAACCTTTTCAATTGCCAGTTATTATACAGACGAACTTAGCATTTAACAAAAACAAAACTTTTGAATTGCGCTGAGACATCTCTCAGTTTATTTTAAACGTAATATACAGCCATTGATACCACCCACTGTCAACAAACCTTCAATACTGCCTCCGTTAGATCAACTACTGTATCGACATAATGGCTCATGAATAGCATTAGCCAATTTAAGAAAAACAAATTAAAATGGATACCATTATGTCGTGCATTTAATTGGATATGTCGATTGATGAATTATGTGCGTGGTTGTGCTTGCAGATAGATAAATCAACTGCCTGATCGCTCTAGGCGACTTTATCAAATGACTATAGATTTTTGAGAATACACACAATATATACCATATATATTTTCAGTGGTTTGTTTAAAATTACAGTTGCTGATCTATACTTTCTTCTTCAAAAAGCAGGTAATAGAATTTATAATTATTATGATTTTAAACAAGTACCTAGGTACTTAAATCATATAATACATAATAGATTTTGAAGGTAGAAAATCCGCGCGCATTCTTATGCTAGCGGGTAGCTTATGAATGCTAATATAGTAGCAAATGATATCAGCGATGAATGCCAGCACCATATAAACTAGCAGCTAGCCTATATGGTGCCATTCATCGCTGATTTATAATATGAAATATCTTCATAACTGCAATGCAACTGTTCCAAATTATCAGTAGATTGTAAGATTAACATACATACATATTTAATATGCTTTACATTTATAATATCGACCACCAAAATGATAGATATCTAATAATACACTAAATAATGACTTAATTGAAAAAGACGGCCTCGGCGCCCGTTAAGCAGACATAATTATTTGCCGTGTCCAATTTATTGGGCGGTCATATATCTTCCGTACAAATCTGTAATCACCAAGTAGCATAGGTATATCAGCGCTATTAGCCTTCATTGCTGCCTCTGGCGCTAGTTACACATATGGGAATATGAGTTAATACACGAATCTGTTCCAAATACAAGGTTAGCCGGAAAATAGAGCAAGCTAAAATAAAGTAATTGATTCATTAATTTTAAATATATGGAGAAATATTTTCACGGGCGAGATTCAAACCAAACACCTCTACTTCCGTAAAAATATGACGAAAATAATCCAACATATAATGACGTATATTTTGTCTGTAAAGATGATGAAAAAATAATTTTCAATACTTGTCAACTTCAGGAAAATCCTGAAAATTTAATTGCAAGCTGAAATTTCGAAGCTCTTTTTAACTCTAATATAGGTGAATACGTGAACTGCCGGAGTTTTATGACAACCTATGTATAAACCAAAAACTGAAACTAAACCAACCAAAAACCAATACGTACGATACTACTCCTTATTATAATTATTGTCAATGAAAATCTTAAAATTATAATATCCCTTCAAACGTCGCCAATCCAATAACGCGCCCCTTGTCAAAGGTGCAAAGGTGTACGTTATTACAAGTTATAGGATTTGATATCGCTGTTATCTGATAAGAAAGTTATCGCAGTATCAGTTGAATGTCTCAGAGACAGGAAAGGAGCTCATGTAGGAAGCTTGCACAGATTGTTATCTCTAGGCGGACAAATAAAGCACTGAAACGTAACTACCTCCAACTTGTAATTGTAACAGTATCCTTCACTGCAGATACAACTCGTTTGTTACGTGGACTAATTATAAAGATAGGACGTTAATCAAATATCAATCAGTGGGCCGTGCCCTGTAATTATGGTTACGTGCTTTATGCATCCATGGCCTATTAGGTTAACAATTTGTCGTATAGGTCTATCTACGACTATATTCTTTCCAATCATTTATTTTCTCAATGACGATCCTATTACAAATCCGTAAACTATCCGAGTAGAAATTTCAAAAAATCTTTCACCATTTGAATGCTTCATTATCTCTGTGTAACATAGGCTACTTTTTACCTCGGGGAAAAAATTACAATGCGTACAAAGTCGCGGGAACACAGAACAGATGAATAATATAATATAAGATCAAGGAACAAAATTAGGCAGAGTTGTCAAAAAAAATTATACTAAATTTTTATAATAAAGTTAACTTTTGCGTAATAGGACGCAGTTACATTCTAAGGGAGCTGTCATAGAGAAAATAAATGATTGGAAAGGGTATAATTGATACGAACGTCTACGTCTTCGCCTAGCCCGCAAGGGGTACCTAAATGCTGTGAGTTCATTATGTATTTGTATATTTTAGGGGTACCTTAGTAGATAACATTAACATAACTCATTATTTTATCGAAACTCGTACCAATATGGGATTGCAATCATTTGTAAATCAACGTGTATAGGTACTATTTGGTGACTTATTTAAAGGATAAGTGTTCAGAGTTAAAATTTTAAACCTTTGCTTTATTTTCCTGCCCACAAAATATCATAACTTTTCGGATTTGAGAGATTAAACTACCCCGAATGATCGAGTGTTGTATTTAATTTTGATCGTAAATTGCTTGGCAATGGGATTGATGAAGTCGTTATAGCAACTTGCCGTATGAAGAGTAGGACGTAGTATAAGTCGAGTGGATTCGAATTTATTGTAATGTGCATCCAACTGTACAAGGTTAGACAAAAAGTATAGTAAGATAATAACACCCACTTGCAATATAAGATAACCCTAGAGTTAGCGGCTTAACCCGAGCAAAATGTACTGAGTATAGAGTTTTCACGGGTTAAGTACTTAACCCCGGATTATGTTGATATCGCTAGCGGGCCTAAGATGGCAAAGGCCGTGTGTGTTCACAGACTGACGAATCCAAGTCAATGACGTCACAATAATTATTATCGCAACATGAAATCTAATTTTATTTGTACTTAATAAATGTTTATTTTGAACAATAGTTTTCGCAAAACAAGGAAGAGGAGGGGAAAATGTGTGGAATTTATGAAAAAATATATTTACATATGAGGAATCTTATATGATTTTGTTCTTGTTACTATCTATAGATACGAAGCAAAGTCTACTTCAGAATAAACTCCTCTTTCGATGGTCACATACGCATACCTGAATATACAGATTGGCACTCAACGCGGTAATATGGCCTAGATAGGTTGATGTATGTTGATGGTTGTGTAGGTTGATGTTCAGTTGACTGTACGTATTTAAATTAAATTTCCAAAAATACTACTCGTATCATAACTACGGCAAAAAATATTTATGAATTGAAACTAGGTATGCCTTCACTTTATCACACAAAAAACTCATTGTGGGTTCACAATGTCATTTCGTTGGCTTCTTATACCTATAATAAAAAATATAAGCCATGCATTATGCATTTTCATGTAGTTTATGACGTTATTAGTATATCTTTATTGATCCGGCTCATATATGGCCACTCGTGGTTGTCATGTGTTATATTCACTGTACATATTTTTTTTTGCACCACTAAAACCTTGATAACTTTAATGTAGTCCTTACTCTTACATACCAGTGTCATATTTGAAAGTTCAACCATTTATAATAGCGAAATATTGAATAATTACTTATTTAGGATTTATCTGTGCAGCGAGAAGAAGATAACCCTAACTACATGTTAAATTAATAATAATAATAATAAATAGATTATAAATTGTACAGACAACAGCAGGTTACACTTGCAGTACGATTTCAACTCTTACGATGCAGATACTAAGAACGGTCTAAAGTCCCAAGTGTTATACTTGATCTGCTTTCGGCTACTTACACCTACTTAGATTTAATTTAAAATACGGCGACTATTTTGGGCACTCTTCCAGTAGTGAAGAATTAGCAACCACACGTTGTTAAAGTATTAAATAAAGTACCTAATCCAGCGCAGAGATTGGACCCGCTAGGTGTTATTTATTTATATCCGAATTATATGAAAGCTCTATATGCGTTAGATCCACAGACCACTTACCCCATAGACATGAAATCGGTACAAATTTGCAAGCGTTAAATTCTGTCAAACGATGAGCGCAATAGACGAAGCGGGGGGCAGGGGTGCCATATTAAATCCATGTCGAGATCTCTAGGTTACGCGTGTCGCGAAGCAATTTTGCGCTCATTTGCGGGCAGACACGGGCTTCCTGTTACAGGTCTATGGGGTAAATGGTCTGTGGTTAGATCCATGTCGCGTGCAAAACAAAGGGCTTGTTTTTAAACTCATGAAACAAACACACAAATAATAATAATACCAGTAGTAAGTGTTACATGTTATGTAATACAATAGCATTCCTTAATTTCGCCGTCTGGCCACGCACGATATACCAACAAAAAATGCATAACCCCAGTGTACCGCTACCGCCGAACTAGGAAATACATGGCAATTTGAATACAATGGCCGTAAGACAATATCGTGCAAGTACCGAGCGTGCTTGGAAATATTTGGACGGTTGTAACAGACGTTGCACACTTGGCGGAAACTGGGGCGGATTTGCACGCATTTTAATATTTTACATACGTATTTGAACACAAATATTTTAATACATTATATATTGAGACGGATAGTAGGTACTCGCTCTTTGGGTGAAGTATATAAGATGATAGTTACCTACACACAGTTTGTTTCTTTAGACAAACATTTTAAATTGTAACAAATATTTTTTTTAAGTACACAAATTAGGAGAGAGAGCCAGCATTGCAACTCACATTGGAATGTTCGATAGATAATAAAGAAATGATAAGTTATTCTGAATTATAAAAAAAACATATAAATATGTTTTCTGTACAAAAACCTACAGAGCTTTGTAAACACTCGGAATATTATACTTATTTATGTTTATATAGGTAGTAGGCTTAGGACATGCTTTAAATCTAACAGACTTGCAATAATTTAGCAACGACATTCAATTGCGAAATGTAGCTTAATTTAACACATATTTTATTGACTACCCAGGGTTTATTTATTTCCTCGGTCTCGGACCTGCATTACATTGTACAGTCTCCCTAATACCGCGGCTGTGTCCCATTCACAAACACAATAATATGATAATTACAAAGATTTACTGGCTCTAAACGCGACTAATCCGATTTAGAACTGTATTAACTATTCGAGATCACGAGCATTGATCTATAGATCATATAGATCGACATAATAAAGAAATCTTGATTATAGATAAGTGGATTTATATGGTAGATTATCGATCGATAAGATTCGTTTCGCTCATAAATAAAAGTTTGAGTAAAACCTCGTATATGACCACCCACTTTATTACCTAAGGCTCAATTTGCACTGGCTACGCGACGTGATTGAAAAATAGCCCCGAAAGTATTACACTTTATGCGATTCCGACTGTACCTAAGCTTGTCTATAAATTAATAATATTGTGAGATAACTGTGGTATGTACTTTCAATAATAATTTAATAAGATAAGATGCCTGAGTTTAATTTTTCGTCAATGATAATTAAATAGATAGAAATCATAATAAACAATATCGCTATACAAATAAATTAAAGAAACAAAACAATGTAATCCGTTGTGCAGGTTACAGACTTACGTAAGCTTCTCTATATTTATAAGAACCCGACGTTTGTCTGTCGGTGTAATCGTGTAAATGTGTCGATAATAATAACTCGAGAAAATTCCGATAGAGCGCCTTTATCTGCAAAATGATCCAAAAGGAATTTAATATAGACCAAGCTCTTCAACAAATAAAAATAATCATATCTAACTCAAAAACCGCTAAACGGGTAACAGGCTCGCCGAAGGAAAGTTTTCTCATGTGAGTATCTATGTGCATACTAAGTTATATATACTTGTTTTTCACGGCTGTCACTCGGATTTTACTTTATTTTCAGCTAGCATCCGCGGGCGAATGCTTGTTTTCTAATAAATAGAGATAAACACGATAACAGGGTGTTTCAAAATTGGCGAGCGGGTCAAGGTCATTAACGCATATTTCACACTGCGGGTTTTCTCTACAAATTGCCGGTTACGCTTGAATTATTGAATATTTTTTGGATTTCGGTTCCGCTTATTACCTACGCTTAGTAGGTACGCTCAACGAGGTGTAATGTATAATTGGAATTACTTTGCATTTGCACAACAGCGACGCTAAATTAGACAATTATGTACTTATGAATAAATGATGTGCAAAATTCACACAGGTATTTGGAGATTCTAGCGATGAAGTTGGACCCCGCGGATCAAGAGTGTCGATTTCGATCCCAAATGCAAGAAAGTTGTAAGTAAAAGAATGATGCCGAGAACCTTTTCTGTGAGCGCTTTTGCCTTCCATCTCTCAGCTCTCTGTCTCCATTAACATTAACTACATTATTTTTCATTAGGTAAAACCATTGATCTCCTATCTAGATACACAAAGGTCTTACTAAAACAATTTAAAAAAAACGTCCAAATTAGGGTCCATTGTTAACGTCCAAATAATTCTTTGCGTTCGGACATTTTTAGAAGGCAGACCCATTGTTCTTTATAGGAGATCAATGGGTAAAACGCAAATAACTCGTCCGCAGCTCGTCTGTGACCTATCCCATTTTTTCTTTTACGTAATAAGGAATAAATAATTTATAGCACCAGGCACAAATGCATGGGACGAAAGAGAACGAACTGAGCTAATAAGTGATAAAAATAAATACAGACGAATTGAGAAGCTCGTCCTTTTTCATGTAGGAAACCTACTAGAGAAAATTGCAACAGATTTTTTGACCCTATACCATGAGGTAATAAATGATAAATGAAAAACATGAAAATCCATCAAGCCGTTAGTTACCTAAAGGAGTGTCCAAAAAAGCGACAATCATACATGCAAGAATACACTCGAAAAAAAACCACTCTCCTTCTTCTATCAGACGGGTAAAATACTATTTTCTTTGTGCTTGTCGATCATATAAAGGCCTCATTCAAGGCCATTGAATATGTCTTATTTGAGCTATTTGCGAGAATCAAGGTTATTTTCTAAACTCAGAGCAAGTGCATGCGAGGCTGACTTGCCAAAATCTAGATATAGGCTAGATAGGAATCAACCTTCACATTGCGCACGCCTGAGTTCACTTACACCCAGTCAAAATAGCACTTGAAATAGCTGGACATGACGTCATGGTGCCCTATGGAGTTAGGGCTAGCAATTCTTGGCTTGCAAAACTATTTAACCTTTTTTATTGCACATACGGGGGCCTATAACCTTACAATTACGTAGGTAAACTACTGTTAAAAGAGATATCTTCCAGACAGCGTTAATCTTTTGTGTGAGTTATGTCTAGATATGATGTAAAAAATCCCCTAAATAAATTCGAGTATCTACCTAGTATGCTACCTCCTCATATCAGACACAGAACCCTCCAGATAAGTCGAACCACGTGTCCAGGAGCATCATCATCTCTCGATGTGAAGTGAAGACTATGAATGGATAAAGATAGGAGGGAACGCTTCTTAGCTGGGTGGAATGATGATTTACTATAGGATAATAAATAGGAGAGAATCGGAAACCGGGTTCATTGCATTATTGTAAAGTTTAAAACATCGCCAAATGTCAAAATATGATCTCCCTTGAGAGAAAGCGTATGTCAAATGTTCCAAAAAATCAGGCATGTGAAATCCGCCAATCCCCACTGGGCATGCGTGATGTAGTATCATGGCCCGAGCTCCCTCGATGCAAGGGAAGGTCTGTGTCCGAGCAGTGTGACATTAAATAGACTGATGATGAAATGTTTCAACGGAGGACATTAACTTAGATTTGATTTGTTGTCTCTGTATAGTATACCTACCTCTAAATACTCTTAGAACTAGAATATGTTAAGACAATTGTTTGGTAATGACCCCGTTACATTTATTTAGATAACTTCCGTTGCTTCAGTAGACTAATAGATACTTATGAAGTGGCGCACAAGGCAATATAATTTTTTGTTCAACTTCTCTCCGTATACGGACGTTGTTAGACATTGGAGTCGTTTTATTTTATTGTGGTGTTCTATATGAATAGGTAATGTATAGGTAGAGCCATATCCGCAAAGGACCATTAGTGGATATCTCCTATTGGTGAACGGGAATTGAATTTAATAAGATTATTGTAGTATTGTAGAACAATTAGATTCATGACGATGGTGGGTATTTATGTATGTAAGAAATATATATTTCAGCTGCGCAAATTGACATATAAGTATGCTTAATTACACATACTTAAGTACCCCAATGTACTCAAAAATTAGTTACCCAGAAATTGCATGATATCATAATTTTAAAATTGCATGTAAAAAGTATAATAGTTTTGGTATTGGAAAATCGATGAATTAGTAAGTCTTCTAAAGAAAACAAAAGTCAAATTGCGGATATATTTAATTACAAAATATTTCTTTACAGACGATTAATATACACAATGGCAAGAATTAAGGAAGTTAACTAACAATAAAATTAACCGAAAACATTTACAATTTCAGCACATTACGATAGTAAATATTACTTATTTACTTACTTCAAATATAAACACACAATAAATAATTACCTCAGTTTATTCGCTAATTAGTTTCAAGTTACTATAATGATAAATGAATCGAGTATTAAAACAAGTTATATTTGCATGAATGTAATTTCTTCATAGCCATTTAGAAACTATGTGAATATTTGACACATTACTAAGATGGATAACAGTAACTTACAAACTAGGGTCCAATCTATTTCCATTAAATCTATTGTAGTTACTTACTAATTCAAGTACTGCGTGACCCTGAACTCATTTTAAAAGTCACATAATTCTCTTCTTTGAATTCAAGGTAGGCTCTTTGCCTACTATAATATATAATTGTTTATTTCATTTAAGTCGTCCTATACACTATATTCATACTTATATCGAATATTAATAATGTCAAATTAATCCTTCACTCATTTTCTGTACAAAATTGTGTTCACTTCGGTGGGAAATCTAAAGTGGTGTACGCAGGTCTTGTTCTAGGCACCGGGGGTCTACGTGGCCTCGGGTGAGTCTTACCTCCCTCTGCACATACTGCCTGAGCATTCAGTACCGCTTCGCCCTCTTCCGGCAAATATGGTGTCCTCGGACTCAACACCAAGGCCTTATAAGACGAATGGGAATCTGCTATACTTCTTCCATCTCCTTCATCTCGACGAGAAAGCTCGGAGAAGGGTGATACAGAACGTTTCTCAATGCCACTCACTCCTGCATGTTCATCTTTATTAGGTTTTAACTCGTAAACGTTTTCTTCTTTCCTTTTTGGCTCGACATCTTTTTTGTACTTCGCTTGCCTTTCTATTATTTCGGCTGTGGTAAGGTTTGAACCTTGAACGTCGGTTTCTAAAGGAGGAGCCGATAGCCATGGTCTCGAGGAGTTGCCACTGCACCAACGTTCTTCAGTCTCACTAGCATCTCCCAACAACCCGAGTTTCTCCAAGTTTTGTAACAGAAGATTCTCGCTGGAACTGGCCGCTCTCATTTCTGTCTTCGAATCTTCGGCAAGGAGTAGTTCCGCTAAGGGCGGAGCCAGACCTAATCCTATATTTCTCTCGTGATATACCTCTGATATCGTCGGAGTTAATTCTCCACTCATATGTCTCACTTGGGCCATGGAATCTCGACTGCTGGTCCCCATTTTGGGCCTCGGAACTCTCTTTGAAGTGGAAGGTTGATTTAAGACTTGATCGGTTTTATCCTCTTCGGTTCTCCTGGGTTGCGCCGAAGCTAAGTCATAGAAAGCGTCCAAGTATCTTTGGTGAGGGTGCTCGGGACGTCTTCGAAGAACGGTATCATGTCCAGAGCTCTCCCAGTCTGAATCGTCGGTTGATGGTGGTCTTCTGGTGTACAAGGTTCTAATTTTGGTTTGATGAGCTAAAGCTAAGGAGACATCTCTCTGTGGAGGAGCCGATGGTGGTGGTGCGGCTGGTGGTGACGGTGTGAAGGCAGCGTCACTTTCCCCGCGGTACCTGGGTGGCGGCGGGGCGGGAGGCGGGGCAGTTCTACCGTCAGGCTCCCCGCGACCGGCTTCTGAAGAAGCTGTTGACCCTCGCACATACATTGTGAAGGCGCCGCACGATCCGAGGGGTAATGGAGGTGGTGGCACTGATGAGACGCTCTCTTCTGTAGAAATATAAAGCTCCCGTTATTACCATATTTATTTATAAAAATCAAGTTGCATAAAATAAGAGTACTTACGTCGGTGCTGTCTCGGCAGTGGTTCGCCATCGGAATGAGGTTCCAAATCTCCATCATCGATGGATTCCAATGACTCGACACTCGAGCTGGATTCCAAGCTAAGACTGCGTGGAGCTTCTTGCGTGTCTGTCAAATGAAAAATTCCTGTTACCCTTATATGTAGTTAATTATGTAGCTTTGACTGTAACGTATCATAAAATGGTCACATACCAAAGAGAGCTAGTAGAGCTTGTAAGACGAACTGTATGTGTCGCCTGTTAGCGGTTTTGCCGGTACGTAGAGTCACTTCGTCTTGTCCAACCTCAGCTAAATCGAAGCCAAGAGACGCCAGTAGCTCATGGCATCCGTTCACACGCCACAACCTGTGAAAAAAAGAGATTTAACAAATATTCGAAATGTAGCCTTGCCTTTAGGAAATTGTTATGAACAGGTTTCAAGGCTAAGAAAGGTTTCTTCAGATCCTGTGTCGACAAACAAGGAAGAGTTTGATTTCAATTCGTCTGCATTAAATAAAGTTCTGGTAACATATTGTGACTATCTTTACGTTAGCACAATTTTCCTTTTCATCTTTCTTTTAGCGACGGAGTTTTAATTAGGGTACCTTCAAATACTAACCTGACATTAACTGCAACCTCTACTGTGTCACTCTCAGAGTTCTTGACCGAGAACTGCGAAATAACGGAGCGAATCACTCCGATGATATCGTCTGCCACGTCTCCGTTGGATATTAGCTTCGATAGAGCTTGAAGTGTCGTTGGAGTCAATCCTGAAAGCAGACATTTGTTAGTGTACATAGAAAGTATAACTCCTTAGGTGGTTTGTCATGATTTTTTAAAAGGAAACTGGAAATTAAAGTTCAAGGTTTGAGTGTCTCATGAGTTTTTAAAATATTCGCCCGTAAGCAACTCGCCCAGTATCATTAAAGCATGTGGGCCAGTTTACTACGTCAAAAACAAAAGGGAAACTCGCCCGCGGACCAGATATTTTGTGGGCGAGTTTGCGACTAAGCCACTATGATTTGGGTACCATACCATAGCCATACTTTCTAACATTACTGTTTAACAAGAAGAACATATTGCTGAAAATGTAGTTAGCTGTATTATGACGATATATGTGTAGAATAAAGTAACAAATATGTAGGTATACTTTGCTAGTTAGTATCCATCTGCTTGAACCAAAGTGGTGTGACCTTGGACTTGATGAATAACCCAAAACTTCTTATTTGATTTGAACAAAGGCAAAAATAGGTTGATGATAAATTACTTTACCTAATAAGGCTTGAAGACTTGCAGAGCATTGCGTCAGTCGTTCCTCTGGATCGCTTTGAGGGAAGAACACGCTCGATGGGATGCCATTTGCTGCTGGTTCAAACCTAGAAAAGAATATTAATGAGGATTTGGTTTTTAAACTCAGGTTTCCCGATAAATAAGTGAAATATTCCTTCTTTATATATTTGAACAGGGTTTCCTGAGCTTTGACAATACACCGAAGCCTCGTTGTCCCCTCTGGCCCTTTGAATGCCATATAGACTTTATTATCTTATGATGATGAGTGCATCTTGTACATGTAATGTTGCGACCACAAAAATATGCTCTTTAATCTTATATTGGCAAGATTAAAGACTTATCGAAAATATTTTAAATTCCACTAACCTGAATCCGACGCTCATTAAAAGTTCTTTCCAGCCTGTGGCGTTACCAGCTTTGTTCTCAATACTTTTCTGTGTGGTGTACATTGCGTTCTTCTGTCCTCGCACTATCCTCTGCAGCGACTTCTCTACTAAGTGCAGGCAGACTCGTAAAGCGTCCCTGAAGAAAATATCGAATATTGCACGTTATCGACCCTCGTACCATTATAATGAATAGGCTATATAGACAACGCGTAAATACATACCGACACTTGTCTGGTTGTGCTAGCAGCTCACACAAGGCTTGTCCCATGAGAGCTACTTTGTTGCTGAGGCGTACGTTTGCGCCAAGGAGCACTAAGCCAGACCAATGCGCCGGGTGCGCGAAATGCTTCGTGTGACGAACCGTCTGCATCGCATCGCCCAAAGCTCTGTGGAGGAACGCAGTCTTGACATCAAGAAGTATTAGGAAATGGCTGTCGTTCAAGCAGACACATCCAACATTGATGAGCAGTTTCGTCTAGCCAAAAAATGCAGGAGCTTCAGACAGACAAGCCAAGATCCGCTTTGTATCGGCTTTGAGTCAGCAGCGGAGTAAATAAAGGCAAATAGAGATGCGAAAATCAACATACTTTGCAACTCTGCTTCCTTGTAACAGAGCGGAATACAGCGCTCTGTACAATATCTTGGTTGCAGTGTCCTGTGGGGCCGGCCAAAGGGTCAGCAGGATGGCCTGAGCTCCGGCTGCTAGGAGCGCTCGACAGAGGCGCGATATCCCTTCACCAGCAGTGGTGACGTCTTCCGCCTCTTCCGACGAGCCTTGGAGAGTCGCGCTAGATGGAGCGCAGGATATTACCACCTGGAGAAGTTGACAGACAATATTGCAATAAATTGGTGTCGCTTTATATTCAATATTTTAATACTTTCCATTATATTGTCGTTATCTACTCTTGCTCTCTTACTTACCAATCTAGCAGTTATTTTCAAATTCATAATTTCTGCTGCTGTAAGCATAAATTCTGATGCAGGCGGCAATTCTTCGTTACTTGGAGGCATTTCTGTATCTAAAACAAAAAACGTATAAGTAACATAGTTTTCTTATTTATAGATTTAAGAAGTACAAAAAGCGTCTAAACTTACTTTCATCCTCATTTTCGGTAGAAGTATCAGCAGCTCCGCTACCTACACTTGTATTTAGAAGCCTTTTAGCTTGAGAATCAACCTGCAATTCAAAAAACAATTGAAGTTTCAACACAGAAGCTATTATTATACCCATGCATTGTTAAATTATGAACTCTTACTACTTCGCCCGGGCTGAGGACGATGGCAGGTGTCTTCCAGCAGACATGAGTGGCGAAGTGAACGCATTCTGCTAGGGGCAGTTGCGCTAGTACGGCTTCTTTTGATGCCTGCGAAATATTGCAATGTTATAAGTGATGTTGTGTTAATCAATTGTTAATGTGCTTGAATTGATTCAATGAGCTTATATTGTCCACAATTATAATCCTTACACGGAGTGCTTTCCTAGATCCAGATACCTACAAGGAATATGTTGGTTAAGTCTTCGTACATTTTTGCTTAACACCTTTATTAAACTGGTTTATATTACTAGTTATCATATTGTTATCAAAAATACCATGGATTTCGATAGTAAACGTTTAATACCTTTACCCAAAAGGGTTAGTGATCGACATCAAACATTCGTTAAACAAATATTCATTCAAGTACCTGATAATCAGTGAGCGGTGTTACTCGCAGCATATCTGCGACCAGCTCTGCCTCTTTGAGCTGCGCGTGCACGGAGGCCCAACGCGTGCCGCCCACACGCGGCGCGCCCACCACCAGACATCGCATGCCTGTTTCCGCATTATTATTGTTCGCTGCTGCTCCTGTGGAGATACGATTAACATTGACATCTATATTTTCTTCATTATGCAACCATTATTACAACTAATACAATTATTATTTTCTTTCATCAACCTACGTGGTCCATCCTCAGTTTTAGCACCGCTCGCTTTAATTCAAAATAATTCCTTTCTTTGGCAAACGCGACTTTACCTAAAACATCTTTCTTAAAACTTCCAGTACAGAACTCTCTTATGGTAATTAACTTATATCCGCTAGGCAACATTTGACGCACGACATGTGTTGCACAATATGCTGCTCATCATGTTGAACGGCAACGAGAAACTGGAGGTATCTATGGTATTGGGATACCATTGGTCATGTTGCTCGGCAGCTGCCTACGTCACGCTGTTGTACAACGTTGTCGATCTTGATGAGCGTCACGTGTTGCCTAGTGGATACGAAGCTTAATCCGCTTTTCCTTACCATGGTCATGTTGTTGCTTGGTCCGCATATGTCCCTTGTGGCGCAGCGGGCGCAGTGCCGGCGCAGCGAGTAGCGCGTAGCGTTCGCATAAAGGCTCGGTGTCCGTACTGCTACGCAGCGCGCCCCACGGGCAAGCGTATAAGGCACCTTCTACGACCAGCACTATTTCCCGACGGCCCCCACATCCTCGACGACCGTGTGATGCTGTACAGAAAATGAGGACTGAGAATACTGACTGCAAAAGACTATATAAAAATTTCAAAAATTTCTTCAGGAATTTATGATAAAGCTCTTGCGGAATGCAAGAGATCAAAGTGTAATTTTACGAACCATGATTGTTATTGCAGGAAGCAGGCAACAGATCTTCAAATGGTCCTAACAGCATTTGATACAATGTATTGAGACATGGAGGACCTTGCCATGAGGGTTGCTTCTTTCGAGGACCATGGATACTTGATCTGGTGAAAACAAACATGTATTAATTACACCCGCTCTAGAAATTGACAAAAATGAAATAAAAATATGTAAAAAAGGAATACTAATTACCTAGTGGATCCTTGCAGGCTGGCAACGGAGCCGGCCACAGAACCGCCAACGGACCCCACGCTGAACAGTGAACTTAGGGAGTAATTGGACGAATTCAGCAAATGATTTCGGGTCACCTGCAACATTGAAATAATTATTATCCAGTTTCTGAACCTTATTGTGCTCTCGAAAAAGATATGACATCGTCAATGTAACAAAATCCTGTGGTGTTTTCTTTTTGAGCGAATTCGAAAATGCTACAATGTAAGTGTAAATACTATGGAGTTATTGTCCATATCGTCCAGTTACATAAATTGATCTTGATATGAATAAACATATTTTTCATTGTCTACATTTATATGATTATAATTATGCTTTCACTGTATCATTCACATATTTTTACTTACCATTCTTGCAAGTCCAGTGCTTGGTCGTTCATCAGGTTCCCACTGGTCATCACCCTCATTCCTACGTTCAGCTGCTGCCTTTATCCATATAGACCAATCGATTATACATCGCTCCAACTTTCCTATACCACCTGTTAAAAAATTGGAAGGTAATAAGTAATTTCCGTAATAACACTTTAAAAATATTATTATCATTATATTGTCTTACCCGTATTGGTTTGAAGATCGTCGGGACTGATATCAGGCAGACTATTATCAGTATCATCTGCTTCTTCCAATAGCGACACTTGATGGAATCGGAGGATACCTATAATTAGAATATAGTAAATAAAGATTTAAAAAATATGTAACAGATTAAGGGTGTCTTTTACCTACCCTTATGAGGTTGGAGCAACCAAGCGTAGAGTCTTCCAGCCGCAAGGCTGTAGTACAACACAGGAGCTTTCTGTTTATTCACTACTTCTAGAATTTGATCGACATTTGTCGGGCTCCATGGTTCTGATCGATCTTTTGGTGTGTCTTCTGATGGATTCCTGAACAAATGATTGATAACATGATTGATATTGATAACATGATTGACAACATGATTAATAACATGATTGATAACCATGTCATAATGAGATGGCTTTTTTATCTCTTAACGTTAACTTTCTTACCTTTGTGAGGAGTGTAATTCTAGATTTGCCTGATTCAAGACTGCTTGTTTATCAATTACTGTTTCAAGTGATCTACAGCGGCCACGTTCCGCTACTACAAGTGCTTCTGAGTGACGTCCAAGTTCTGAAAAAAGGACATGTCTTCAGCATTTACAGTAATAACGTAGGTAAGTCCAAATTAATCTAGAATTTGAACGTAAAAAACTCACCGACGAGAACTCTCTGTAAAGCGTGTTGTGTAGAGGTATAGAGAACAGCGAACTTTCTGTCTCGATGTTTTTCTACCCCTGACTCCAGTACCGTGAGAGCGGCTTGCAACTGTTCCTTAGCTTCTTCGAGCTCACCAGATGCCCACAAAGAAAAACCTAGTCTGTGGCGAACTCTTGCCTGTAGACAGAAAAGGTAATAATTTGGAGTATCTTCAAACTATATCAAGTGTAACAAGAAGATGTAAGCACTTACAATAATAAGATTAAAGTATATTTATAATTGTTACCTCTTCGTCAGCATCAGCCAATCCTTCAGTGGCTGCTAATGCCTGTCTTAAGTAGGACACTGCACTGCCGCACGCTCCCATCGCAAGATGTGCTCTTCCCAAGTCCGCAAGGGCTTGTGCTCTACCTCGAGTATCACCTTTGAACAAACATTATACAACATTGTACTTAACCGTAAGGAGTTGAAGGTTTCATTTTTGTCATTACGTTCTGGTATAACTTGCCTGCAGCTGTAGCATGTCGAAGTCTAGACTCGTGCCAACGGGCTGCCTCTGCATGAGCACCCATAGACGCATGTGCTGCACCAAGACCACCGCATGCTCGGGCCTGATAACATTACAGTACAAAATTACACTTAATACTTGATATACTTGCAGTCGTCGAACAACTTAATGGACCAGAAATTATGAGAACGTTTTTGAAATCCCTGACCAGATGGTGGGAGGCAAGGTGGCTGACTGGGGCTGTATGAAAAATGCCGAAAATCGAGTTCAGTGGTGCATCTTGACAGAGGCCTATTTCAAGCAGTGGTCTGATGGACTGATGATGATCATTTTGAAACACGTTAAACGTTTCCAAATATCCCGTAAGTTGGGATGGGCGTTCAATTTGGCAAATTTTTTGATACATTCTTGAATACTAATTTCATTTAATAGCAAAACGCTGGTTTTCTCTAATTTATAGATGAGGGAGTTACAGGGATTAGTGCTCACCTGCAAATGTGTGAGTCCAAGTCTATGAGCCAGTTCCAACTCAGCCCGATGATGTCTCACTGCGGCCGCGTGGTCACCTAGGGCATGTTGTGCCACGCCGAGAGAGTGGCACGCTTCCGATTCCATTATCTGGTTGTTCAGTTCCCTGTAAATTAACATACGAATATTTGAGTGGTTATAAAAGGGAATTCGTTAGCATAGTTCTATCGCATGATACCAATACACAACTGAGTAAATTATATCTTCGTCACCAGAATCACATAAGAGCCGACGTACAACGTCCGTTGCACGTTGTCGGACGGCGCAAGTTGCCGGCGGACGGGCGTCGTGCCGGCGGGCGACGCCGTGCACAGACGCGGTACAAGGCGCCCGCCGTGCGTCATGTACGTTAGCCCTTAGGATTATCTCTACGTACTTGGCAATGTTTTTCTGGTGCTCCAAACAGGACACGGCTTGTTCCAAGTTTCCAAGCGCTATGTGCAACGCGCCAAGCTCTCCGTAAGCTTGCGCCTTGGCTTCCGGCACGCCGAGCTCATGAGAGACCACGAGACGCTTCTCTAGGCACACTAATGCTTGCTGGAGATTGCCCACGGACCTGGAAAGACAATGTTTTAAGCTTTAGGCGAGCTTCATAGATAAAAATGCTGGTATTTCAGTTACGTTATGCAGATGATTCTGACATGAGTTTACAGAGGTCTTAAAAAAATCTACCTACCTATTCGTATAATGGCATCCGCACACCGGGACGGGATGTAAATTTCCCCAAAAAATTAAATTTTATAAATTTTTAATTTTTTTTATAATTGTACATTGAATACTTACATTCCAGATAGCATTGAAGACCGTGGTAAGGGAGCCTAGTGTATAAGCGGATAGTGTGCGCTGACCGGTGGCAAAATCCTGCCATCCCGTACCGGTGTGCGTAGGCCTTTAAACAACAATTAAATAACGTGTTGGAACATACTTATGACTAAGACCCAGGCCACGGTAAGCTCTTTCCTGCTCTCTCGCATTGTTCAGCTTCAGTGCAGCGGCAAGATGTTGCTCGTGGTATTTGGCTGCCTCATCAGGGTCACCCAGAGCGTCATAGCAGTCCCCCAACGAACCAAGTGCTCTGGCCTTATCCAGATGACATGTTGGGGTATTCACTCGCTCGAGAATTGCTAGTTGCTGGAAAGATGACATGATGATGTCAGACAAGTTATACTAGAATGTAAAACAACACAAAACAAATACTGCATCAGATTATACCTGTTCTAAATATCCAATAGCATCCTCATAATGCCCCATGTTAAGTTTTGCAATACCCAGATTGCCATAAGCTTGGGCTTCTAACGCGCAATCTTGTAACTCTTGGGCTCTTTCTAACTGCTCCTGTAATATAAAAGGATTATAGTAAGTAAGGATATGCATTAATATAAGAAGACCTAGTACGAGACGAATTGTTTCTCAGAGTGGCGTCGGATTCTTAAATTCTCCTGAAGGTTGTGATGGTGACTCTAAACATTAGGTGGTCTGCTAGTTTGCCACACTTTATTAGAAATAAAATAGAAGGGGTGAGGCTTACCCTATAACATCTAGCTGCGTGTGAATAATGTCCTAAAGCCATGTGAACGGCTCCAAGATGGGAATGCGCCCTAGCTTCACCAGCTGAATCGCCAGCCTCTTGTCGAAGAGTTAACTCCTGTAAACATATTTCATTTTTAGTAAACACAAATGGCAGTGATTTGTTTTGTTATCTCCATGTTTGCATTCAAATGTTTTATAAGCACCTGAGTATGGTGTCCTAGAGCAGCATCAAGTCTTCTTTGGAGTCTTCTAGCTAAACCTAGAGCTCCGCAAGCAGCTGCTTCTAAAGAGCGGTCTCGAGCCTGAAATAGAAATAGGTCGAATGTCAGGATCTATTTCCACGATTAACTCTTTGGACACATAGATAGCGTAACAGTTAGAATTCCGTTTTATAACAATAGTTTTTGGTTTACCTGTCTGGCTAATCCCAGCTGCCTCTGGTACATCTTCACAGCTTCCTCCACATCTCCCATCTTTATAAGCACATCTCCTATGTTCCCCAGAGCTCTGAACTTCCCTTGAAGGTGCTGAGTCATATGTGCGATAGCTAGAAAATACTTCTGGCATTCCAATGCCGTTTCCAGGTTGCCTAGTGCGAGGTGTGCGAGACCGAGGTTGCAGTAGGCTCTGCCCATGTTCATCTTGTCCTGTAGATCTTTGGCTAGGGAGAGATCCTGATCGTAGTATCTGAAATAGTTTTATGTAAGATAGGTCTTATTAAATGCAATCAACGTGAACCTTTGGAACCCAAAATTGTGGTGTGCTGAAGTTAACTTTGGAAAATAGACCTAGACTAGACAGACTGACCCATCTAACATATCAAACCAATCCAAGTTTTAACCAATCACTCCAATAGTTTTTATATATCTGGCGGGGTCTGTCTTAGAGTCCGTTCGTCAGAGTCAAAGACGATCTTGATGTGCATCCCGTATCCCATCTAGATTAAAGCTCTCTTTAAAGGGCCTCTACGCGTTGGACCCATGCTCCCGTGCAAGCCTTTCAGAGGACCGGGTTCAAAAATGAAATCCTTCATACCCTGAGGGCTGAGACATAAATTGAATGATAGATTACTGATGATTTTAGAGATCTTACCTGACAGCTTCCCTATAATTCCCCAAGCAATAGTGCGCGTAACCCAAGAAGTGACAAGCTTTCGCTTCTGCAGTCACATCTCCCAGCTCTTGGGAAAGCATTAAATGTTGTTCGTAGTAGGGAACAGCCTGCGCGAATTCTCCGCGTGAAGAGAGACAGTTCCCAAGGTTCAGGAGAGCGCAGGCTTCACCGGCTGCGTCCTTTAGTTCACGAGCTATGCCTGTAAAAATATGGCTTTAGTCATCACATTGAAAACAAACATGTCTGACGGTACATAAAATCCCTTATATGGTTTGATTGTAGTAACCATACCTGACAAGTATTAACTCACCTAAATGAGCTCTATAATGGAAGAGCGCCATGTCATGTGCTCCTAAAGCTTGGTATGCCACAGCCAGATTGCCATGAGTAGACGCTTCAGAACTCCTATCGTGGACCTCTTTGGATATCGTCAGTTCTTGCTTGTGGTATTTGATAGCCTGTTCATAGAACCCGGCTGCAGAGTACGCGTTACCTATATTGCCGTACGCCCGACCCATTCCTGCCTTGTCCTGAAATTACGTAAGAGATAAGGTATGATGTATACTTAACTATGGTTTCATTATTATCAAGAGAAAGATGAAGGTTCAAAGTTGGATTTACGTACAGCAAGATTATGGCAAACGAGAATTAAAGTTGTGTAAGAAATAATATCAGGTAATGTCGACGAGATGTCAGGACATCATTAGTAAAATTTGACTAATGTTTACTGACCCACGAGATCAGCATGCTATGTTTTAATCCAACCATCTGCAATTGTGGCGAAAACTTGTTCCATAAAATGGAAAGTGGGACTGTCAATGTTACGATTTATGATATAGAAACCGAATAGTTACATACTTGTAATTGCCTCGCTATTGACAAATGAGCTTGATGCAATTTGAGAGCTGCGTCGTGTTCCCCCAACAATTGGTAGACGATGCCCAAGTTGGAACACGCTCGGCCTTCGCCAACCTGTAATCATAATATCATTATTAGTGATTCAGCATTCCATTCGCCGTATGACGCAAGTCTATTGTTAATCAGTCGCTATATGAAGTGTTTAGGATATGTTGCGTTCGTAGGTATAATACATTTTTGGATTTATATGTGGTTTACCTTATCCCTTGCAGCTAAGGCGACGTCTAGTTGTCTTTCGTGCCATTTCTTTGCTTGTGCATAATCGCCGGCGCACCTGTTAATATAAACAATATTCCTCATTCAATCGCTTTTTCGGAGTATAACTGCATTAACTATTAAATAAAATATGTTAAACCCTACCTTGCAGCATGTCCTAGTCCAGCGTATGCTCTGGCTTCTATAGCTCTGTCGCCCAAATTTTGTGCGATCCTGAGCACGTTTTCATGGTACGCGATGGCTTGTGAAAAGTTTCGTCTATAGTGGTATGATGAGCCCAGATTAGAATAGGCTCTTGCTTCTTCCACCTGTATAAAATACATTAAGGATATTATACTTTTTCCACTGCTGAATAATATTGTTTATTAGTCTCAAACAAGCGTCAATCTGCAACGAGAGACGCAAGGACTAATGGCAATTATTAGAGGTATATTTTCATCTTCATCATGAAGGGCCAGGGAATGGACTGTTCTGCCGCTGGCGTCAGTGGTTCTCTAAATGTACAACCTTAAGGTTCAAGGTCAAATTGAATAGGCTTTGATAGGTTCGTGTGCTTTAAGGCAAATTGCGGGTTTGGTCTCACATTGAAAAAAATGCCATTGTTTTTACCTGATCACTAAGTCGCCTCGCCAGTCTCAAGTGCTGCGTATGACAGTCGACAGCTGAATCAAATTCCCCCATAGCGAGGTACACTGCTCCGACGTTGCCAATCTCCCTGGCCTCCTGTAGCCTGTCTCCCATCTGCTTGACAAGCTGGACACACTGCTTGTGGCTGGCCAGCGCATTCGGGTAGTCGCCGATGGCCGTGTACACGTGCCCTAAAGATGTTAGTGCAGCTGCGGCCGCTTGTGTGTCCTGTGGGTGAATGATAACAATATGATGAATGAAAGGTCATATTACTTTTTTCTTTGCTATAAGTAAATTGTAGCCAATGTTAAATTAAGTTGTACAGAATATCTTCAGATGTTTTGATTAGTACTAGTATTCATAAATTCCCTTTTCTCCAGTGTTAACGATAAATTTTTATAGACCCATTGGGAGAATGTTCGCCGAGCGAAATCGTAAATTTTTAAAGGACATTTATGCCTCAGTACTGTCTGAGAATCCTGGTTTTATTGGTTTAAGAGGATATAAGATCGTAGGTATGAATTCAATAGGTACGTATTTTTATGAGTTCTGTCTGCTCTTTAAAGACTTTAAAAGTTTTATTTAGATGTTTTGCGAGAAGAATTTCGAAGTAGTAAAGACATCAAGCGTAAATGTCATACAGTTAAAATTCCTAGGCTAATACGAGTAAATATTAAGAATAATGATGCATGGATACAATACAAGTACCTAGGTACCTATTTAAATGACTATATATACTTAGGTAGAGTAAAAATACTCAACAAAATGGGAAATAGGTAAGCCATGATCGAAATCTAATCTAAACAAAGTCATTCTGTTGTTATAAATAAATGAAATGAAGTAACATTTGAAACATGCCATCAGAATATAAATATTGAATAATGCTTGTCACGTCAGACCTTAAGGATGTAATAAATAATATTTTAAAATTCACACTTAGTATGCCGACGTATAAACGTCCAAAACAAAAGGATTAAAACGTATAAAAGGCGCATAGAATGCGCTGCATCTTTACCGAGGAAGTGGGACAAAGGGAAACAAATAAAAATAAACCGGCGACAGACCGCCAATAGAGGCTTTGTCTCGAAAAAGTGTGGGGAAATATTATCTACCAGTCCACACACGTATCGATAATATAAAGAAAGACATATAACCAGTTCAAGTTCGTTGCATATAACATGTAGAAAGACATATGTATACTTAAAGAAAATTAACACGTTTATAATAAATATTTCACTAATTAGACAAAACAAAAATAATAGTTAAGTGGTAGTCGACAGCACATTAAGTGTAGCCCTTTGGTCTTTGTACCGTTTATATTGTCTGGGTCATGCATGAGAGTTGAATTCGTACTGCAAGGGTTAAAAAATAAATAAATAAAATAAAATAAATTTATTTAATCGGAGTCTCCTTTTAGGCGTTTATGCCTGTGCCAGGAGGCTCCGCTCTTCATTAGCCATAAAAATAATGCGCACAGAAGATGTAGTGCTACCATTGTTGTGCTATCGACGTACTTACTTAGTTACTGAAAATGTAGTAATCAAAATATTTCAGTTGACATGATCAGTCTTGAAGAAATCATTACATGACATAAACTTTATCTATATACATATATCTATAGACGATTACTTATTTTAATGTATAAATAACAGTAATTATAGCCCCGTAAAACTACCCTATTACGCAGTAAATTAAAGGATGTTAAGTGCTGTTTCATTACTTCCGATGGATTATCAAAGCATCGTTATCGAGTCGATAACACTACTAATCGGTTCAGTAGGCAGCACTAATATCTGTAGCTAGGGATGAGAAGGTGTAAGACTAAACCGTATATATCAAATTTATTTATTTATATATTAACACTTTATTGCATACACACTGGATATTTACATTGTAACATAGATAAGAAAAGACATATACAAAGGTGTAACATATATTTTTATTGAGTGTTTATGTTACCACCAACTAGACCACAATCGCTGAACATGAGACTATATATATGATTAGTTTAATAAATATCCCAGGGCGCCATTGTCACATGGAATCATATCAAATTAAACGAATATGTTTATCTGTTACTCAACTCATTTATTCCTATATGTAACATAGCCTCCAAAAATAAAGCTTGCTGGTTTGTATACAAAAGCATTCTTTCAGAATAACCTGTATGATTGACTGGCCAGTTAACGCTGCATCACAAAAGACAGGGACATTGCGTCTTATAATTATACATACCTAAATAATCTCTGTCTCTCTTAGGAGGTAGACAGAGACGACGGTATTCCATCTGGCATACCTACTTAACTTCGTCCTTTTTCATAAAATAGAGATTAGGTATAATCTATTAGTAAAAAAATATAAACCTAACTTAGCCACAAGAACCTTGGTCATCACTAGTGAAGCCGGCGGGCCACAATCTAGCTAATTAAGTATGTGCAACATGATACGATAAAGTGGTGATTTACATACCGCCTCGATCTCCTTTAGTCGGGTTAAAAAACAAGGAGCTGGGTTTGAGTGTCCGGATTGCTTGGAGAAGGGAGAAAACAATAGCGGAGGATAGGATCTTCTATCTCTTCCCTTGTCATCACAATCAAACATCTCAAACAAACTATAAGTCTACATCTAGATAGTCACCGATAGGTATGCAAATATGCTCTAAGCAGGATTAATGAATTAGGTACTTCTGTTACGCTGTATTTTGGGCATTTACGAATTAATGAAGGAATAGTCACTAAAGAAATACCTACATGGAGCGAATGGTAGGAGGATAACCATCGATCAAATTGACGATGTTTAAAAAAAGTTCAATTATGCTCTAATACCACACTAAGAAGTGTATATGACGAGATTCATGCTAATGTCGACCAAATCCTATTTACATATTATAATTTAATATTAATCGAATACATTTCTGGAGAGCTATTATACATATTAGCGTGAAAACATAAGATACCTTTTAATTTCAACACGTTATCAGCTAGTTTTATCTAAAAAAAATAAAGGCACGGATATGAGAGCTGTTTAAAATTTCATAAAACTGCTCGGAATTTGCGAAAACATGAATATTCAATTCAGTAGCAATAACAACTAAATATTAGTGTTTTGGAAGACGCCTGAGACCGTAGACATTTAAAAATTAAACAGGAATTATATAACAATCATGTACATGGGCAGCCATGTACCAATGAGTTATCCTCGGTTTTTTCGACGGAAAAACTTACGTACATTTACCGAGTGCTCTCAAAACGGTGAAGGAAAACATCGTGATGAAACCTGCATGTCGTAGAAAAAAAAAATCTAAGGCATGTGAAATCTGCCAACCCGCACTGGGCCCGCGTGGTGGATCATGGCCCGAGCTCCCTCGATGTAAGGGAAGGTCTGTGCCCGAGCAGTGGGGCAATATAAATAGACTGATGATGATGATATAACAATCACCTAAAATCCTTCAATACTTTAGTACTCGTACAAGGGATTACCGTAAAAGGTTACACTTTATACCACCCGTACTTTCAGGAAAGGTCGCGCGTTGATGTCTTTTCTACTAAGCATAAAGCTACATTATTTTTCTGCATGTCCAAGTTAATTAGGCTTCGAGTGAGTACAATTTTAAACTTCGGATCGAACCTTATGACACTTTGTATCGACAGTCAGCACTCGTCCCTAAACACATCGCCATAGAGCTATTTTATCGAATCCTTAAAGATAATATAAGATTATTTCTTTATTCAACTGAACATGTCAAATTGGTTCGATTTTATTAAAATGTTAGCATTACACTTTGCTATACACAGTTTGTGATAAAGACCCGCCCTTTAACAGCAAGCGATCAATGCCGTACAGACATTTACTGCCCCTTATAGAGGCCTTAGAGGCAATTTGTTGTATACAGTTTTTATACTATCGTATTTATAGTGGCGGGTCTCACATTCCGCGGCCCAATACGTACGAACCGCGAATAATTTGACAGTAACATGTGAGCCGGGCTCCTCGCGAGCTTCATTAGCGCATGCCTAGAATAACCCGTCTTAGCAGGTGCTATCCGTGCCGCGGACGAGATTCAATTGTGGCCCCGACCAAGGGAGTATTCTGAACATTGCCCTTAGGTCATTGAAAATTGCACTAAAACAACGAATAATTACGATCTTACTCTATCTAGTTGCCGTTCACGCAAAGTGCCTGAAACAACACAGACGCATGGAGGTGATGACTGAGAGCGATATTGCATCATCATCTGATATTTTTAATGTAATTTTGTTGTGCCATTTGTAGTTGACATTGCATCTACGCCTTGAATTAATTCGAACAATTTGGGGAAAATAAAAAAATAATATTTAAGTACAATAAATTCAACTACTTATTCAAAAGAATATTAATTTGATGTGCTTCGTTACTGTGCTTTGGAGTTTCAAGGTATTTTTTAATTTCTTGCAACGATTTATTTCACTGGAATTTGACCTAATGGTCATTTCTAAGGTTAACATTGTGTGCCTTGTGACGACTTAGTTCAATTTTTTTTTGCAATTTTGATTTACTAAAAAACCTTACCAAATTTAATATTTATCATGAGTACAACAGTTTCAATTTGTCGAATGAATTCAATCATTCATCAAGCCCTTATTATTTGCCGTCTGTTTATTAAGGGGAATTCATGAGAGATGTAATGCTGCAAATTAAAAAGATTTATATTAGCCATAATTTTCTTATAGTGTCTTTAAATTCAAAGAAGTGGTGTTTGTACCTAGACCTAGAGGTATATATATTTGTATTTCAAGAAATGTGTACTAGGAGTTTATTTGATAGGGATGAGATAGAAGCCTATATAAATATCTGATCTACAAATATAATCTTCTCTACACTTTGTCTTTTCCGACGTCGTTCTTCTATGGGTAGCGAGAAGGAACTCTTACAAAGATATACTTATATTCGTATACATATTTCGTATTAAGTATTTTCTTCGCAGGTTATAAGGGTCTTAGGCATTACTAGGACAATGTAATTTTTTACTTAGTAAAATACATATTCTTGATAATATGTAATGTGATATCGGTCTAAAGCACCAACAATCTCAAAGTTCACTTGCGAAAGAACCTAAGGAACAAACAGTCGTAAAAATATATTTACTTTGCGCGTTCCGCACGAACTGTGCGCAACAAAAAGTTCTGCGTCGATTTAAAATACCTTCTACTAATGTTACCAGCCAAAGTTTGCTGCTAAGGGGTTCTATACATTACTCGACGGGTAACCTCCTCTGATCCATCATTAGATTAGGGTTTAAAACATTGCTCAAAATGTTTAAAATATGTTTTTATTTCAAAAGGGTAGGTACGGACAACAGCAGATCAATGGTAACACTTGCAGTACGATTTTAAATCTAGTTATGACGCAGATAATATGAACGGTCCAAAGTCCAAAGTGTTACACTTGATCTGCTGTGAGATGTACCTAATTAAGAAATAGCTAATTAACAAAAGTTTATCTGGCGACCCTAGATATACCAAACGGCAGAGTAGATAAATTGTTTCGTACATATGTAATATATATATATATATATTATGATTGTCTACAATTAACCCCAAGCAAGCCAATAAGCGTTAGCGGTATATGTCTTCTTTTGTTCTTAAAAATAGTCGAAAGCACGCCCCAACGAAAGCAGCGAACAAAGTCGAGCGATCACCCAACCAGTATAAGCTAGCATGACGATGTAACTGGGGTCGGGTCAGCTTACACTGGTTATGTAATCTTTCGATCCAAATATCGTAGCAGAATTGGGGGGCAGAAAAAAATACTAAAATAAAGCCCACTTTCAGTAAGAGATAACCCGAGAGTTACAGACTTAACCCATGTTTTTCAGGGGTTAATTAGATAAGTCTCGGGTTATATTTTAATGAAAGTGGGTCTAAGGGCCGAAACACCAAACTGCGTTGCGGCGCCGCGCCGCCAAAATCGGCGTTGCCATCCGTCGCTACGCAGTATTGGTTGTATGGAATTCCAATGTTCGGCAACGCCGATTTTGGCGATGCGGCGCCGCAACGCTGTTTAACAAAATCTACCAAGCCTACTGCTATATAATTTCTATTGAATTGTTGTCAATTGTTCCAGCAAAATATTTAAAACACTTTCCAACCTATTTGACATCCAAACTTCTAGTAAGGTAGTCATGTGTGGCTCGGGTTAACCCCACAGCTGACCGAGTGAATAATTATGCGAATGGTTGGTTTCAAGTGCAACTTTGTTGTGCGTTCTAAGCATGGAGGAGAAATTTTCGCCACGCTTCATGGAGAGAGCCTAAAGTATATTTTGTATGGGGACAGGTCTTGAGCGCCGTTATGATAGTTTCTCGAACGATGTGGGCGAGAACATCGTACTACATTCTCGTTTGCGAGTACGCTCCATACGATTCGTTCGTTCGACGTTTGTTTACACTAGGCTACTACATAATTGCCTGATATTCACGCATTCGAGAAAATATTATTGTGTAACTGACTCTTTATTGTCATTTTCACTCTCATTTGTCAGAAAGAAACATCTGTTTTTATAAATTCGACTTCTATTGAAAATTTAAACCATGGGGATCTCCCATGGATAGATCGCTAAAAATTTACATGCCAAGAGCGGATGTGATGTAAATATGGCTAACTCCATCCGCGGTTCCTTGCGCCATGGTTCCACGTCATTAAATCTCACCGTAATCTACATCTGGGAACCCGCTAACAATTTCGCAATTCGCAACATGCACACGTAAGTACAAATAATGAGTTTTTTTGTCGGTTGCTAGATTTCGTCCGAGGATTTGTTTGTGTGAATTTTTCTTTTTAATGCTCATATTGTTCGCTACTCTGTATTGCTCTGGTTTGTACATTCAATTCCATTTCAATATGCATCTGGTAATATCAGTAGGTATAAAATAAATTATGTTTATACAGGGTGGTTTATACATCGAGTTGGGTCAGTATCAGTCTCCTCAGCGTTGGCACCTTTTCATTGCAAGGTGTGAATGTAAATTTAAAAAAAATATGCAAAAATGTACACAACGTGCTTACTTGCAATAAAGAGCTTTGACTTTGACTTTATGCGGAAATCTGAAACTATTAGAGTTAGTTAGGTCTAAGGAGCCATGGCATCGATTTTAAGTTAAGAAAAACTGCATACTTTAAAAATACTCATACACGATTCGGGAACCAAATCTAGTCATTTTCTTTCAGAACATCGCAAGTTCTTTTATTGCGCTAATTAATAGTGCAGGTTGCAATGAATAACATTTTCTATAAATCCCTACAATAAAAGTAAAATTTAATATAATATTTTTTTTTAATTCTGGAAGTTTTATTTATGATATCATACACATCAAAGGTAGAACTAGGAGTACCTCTAAAATTGCTTGTTGAGTCGAGTAACTGAAGTAAACGACCAATGGTAGGGGCCAAGAAGTCAAGCCGTAAAATGTAAAATTATGAACACTAAGCTCACTCGCATTATAATTACTGTCACAAGATCTTGAGAGAATGCGATTAAAGAGTGAATCAAGTGAATGTATCGGCGACTTGTAAAGGGGTACCGATCTCGATGTTGCTAATTTTATTTTTAATACAAATAGTAATTTCTGCAATATAAGTTCAAACTAGATATAAGATAGCAAAGCGTAGGTAGATACTATAAGAGTACTTATACTCTAATACTAATAGTTATTCAAAACTACTCTATGGAACACACGGTTACATCCAACTCTTCAACTAAAAATATTCTTGTAAGAAAATGGCTACAATAAAGTGGGATAGAGTGATAAGAGTAAATATTAATTGTCATGATGCAACGATTCCTATAATAATATAAAATTATTTATTACTCACAACATCATCTAACTCGTAAGTTACGAGATTCCTACTGTGTCAATTCCGAGATGTCTCACTCTAAATTTCTCATAGTTATACGTCCCACTCACTCTTACCTATCCTAGCCCTCACAGTCTAGTATTAATTATGAGTACCTAGCCGTAACAGGTTTTTCATTTGGTTTTAACTTTAGATTCATATGTATCATTTTCATTCTTCATAACTTTTCCATTCTTCATCCACATTTAATGGTTATTTGCACTGAACTTTCGTTAACTGCTTAGCTATTTATTTCCTTTCAACTACGGTTGACCTGGAAAATGTCGCTTTGAGCGATTAGGCTTTTCCAGATAGTGTCCCGTAATATAAATGCTATCGAGTTTTTTTACTGTGTTCCATTGCAATTAAAACGGATAATTTAACACATCAAAATTAATTGCATATTACAGACAATGAACATTAAATGTTCATTGTCGATATACCTACAGGCAATTATTTTTTGTTAAATTGGCGTCATATTGCAAACCGACTTCCAATAACGGTAAAGAAACCCAGATAATTGTCAAACGTTTGACTCATGCACTTTGAATTGCAAAGTGGTAAAATTAAAAAAATATATATGTTGACGTGTAAAAATGTACACAACGTGCTTACTTGCAATAAAGAAATTTAACTTTGAAGTTGAAAGTTTTTTTTTGCATATTTCTTTTGTAAAGCTGATTTTACGTAGTAAAATATACAGGATGTAACGGAAAGGGCATAGGAAGCCGAATGGAGGATGCTCAGTATCAATAACTGACAACAGTATGAATACACTGTAAATTCTTTGGCAGACGATGATAAATTTCCTTAATTATGACCTCAGAAAAGCGTAGGACTGCAATAAATATCTACTCATGAAGCTTAATACCTAAACTACCCATTTTATATGACTTTCAGCTGCGTTATTGCTACAACACATTTGTTATTTCATTTGTAAGAGGAGAAACGGTTTACTAGCGTTATTTATGTAAATATTCCATTGTATTCGCTCCTCGTTCGCGGCCGGGTGAGATGGCGAAATGGTGTAAGCACCTAGGTTGGGTAAGGCTTACTTTGGCACAGCTAACACGATGGAATCAAATTCGGACTACACGGGCATTTAGACGATAATCTGATGATATTTGCGGCAAAAAACTAAAATTTGTGGACCCGCCATTCAATAGTTATAGGGGGGTATAGTCGCTGTGCCAAGGTATGCTATTGACCTATCCATTGGCCTTTTATTTATTATACAAAGTACCTTGCATTTCATACGAGCCCTGGCTGAAGTGGCCACGGACAGGTCCGGCTGCATGTATATAAATTTCATAACCAACACGAGCTGGTATCTATGCTGAAGTACGCTTCGCCAAGGTTGCCGTGCGCGCGGCACTCGCCGGTGGTGTCGCTGAGTGACTTGGCCACGGTCAGGTAGTGCTGCATGTAGTTGATAGTGATAACCTAACCATTGCTTATTATACCTTAGTTACATTGGATTTCATAGCCAACACGAGCTGGTATCTGTGCGCAGTCAATGCGTCCTTGTACGAGCCCTGGCTGAAGTACGCTGCGCCCAGGTTGCCATGCGTGCGCCCGGCACTCGCCGGCCGTGCCACCGAGCGACTTGGCCACAGCCAGGTCCCGCTGCATATAGTTGATGGTCGCTACCTAGCTGTTGGGCTGATTATACAAGTGTCATACCTTGCATTTCATAGCCAACACGAGCTGGTATCTATGCGCAGTTAAGGCGTCCTTGTACGAGCCCTGGCTGAAGTACGCTGCGCCCAGGTTGCCGTGCGCGCGGCACTCGCCGGCGGTGTCGCCGAGCGACTTGGCCACGGCCAGGTCCTGCTGCATGTAGTTGATGGCCGCGTCCAGCTGGCTCAGCGCCCAGTGGGCAGAGGATAAGGCACTGAACACTGAGCCCCTGCGGACAACATGATATTAACGTTAGTCGAGGTCTATGACTGCTGTGCCTGCACTTCTAGAATTCACAATTTGTATTTTGAGTTCTTTATACACTGAAAAAAATGGGTTGAGATATCAATAGGTCAATTTAGGTAGCTGTTGAATTTCATAGCAAAAACAACTACGGCCTTACGGATAAGAGTACCTAATGGTCTTTATCTAACTTAACGTCTTTTAAGGAAGCGTTAAAGTGACAAAACCATGGTTAAAGGGAAGTGGAGTGAGATGGAACTAAGTTATATGGGTAACAAGAATCAATAGTTTGCAACGGTTTTAGATGCAGTTGCGAATACTTAACAACCACAGCTAATCTTTTTTTCCGTGTAGGAAAAACTTAAACGTAGGTAGTCGATTGGAGCCATCTAGTATTTTTAATCTCAACTGCGACTGCGGTACACACGAAGACAGAGATAAGTATACAGGGGGCCTCAATAATTTTAGATTTCCACAAGAACTTCTGGACCGAATTTAATAATTCTTTTACAGTTACCTACATAGTTTGCACTTTTATATATAAACAGTAAAATAATACAAATAGTTTTTGAGATAATATCAACCTTAAAAACTCTCCTGTACACCTTTCTTTGTATTCGACCGTACCTTCTAATACTGTCAACCAATTCCGATAGAGACATCAGCATAATGTTACTCAATATGTAATAGAAAACATCAATAAATTATAATTAGTCTGAAAAACACACGTTACTCCGAATTATCCGGTTTCCCTTCCCCCCACCCTTCCTCCTCGGCATCGCATCGCCCGGTGAATAGCTCGTGTGAAGCCGATTAAAATAATCCGAGATAAATATTTTAATTCGAGGCGCGCTAATGAATCACTGGACGCGGTGTAATTTGACATCACACTTTACACTTTCGAGCGAAGGTCGGTTACGTATTCTGGACCTATGAGCTTATTTTTTGGTATACAGATTGAAATAGCTTCTAAGATCAAGGTAGGTATCGACTCTATGTTTCCTTTACAAGTTACCAGTTTCAAAAAAAATACGACTTCTTTTGCATAAAAGTATCCAGTGTCTATTTCATGATAAAGGACGAATCTAACGATATCAATCAAGCAATCAATCAAATATACTTTATTTCCACACAAATGAAAAACATCAGTTACATATAAAACCAAAATTAGTTAGTGTTTAAGCGATTTCTTCCAGGCAACCTTCGGGTGATGGAGATATGGCATCAAAACAGCGTAGGGTGCAAAAATGTCATAAAACAATATAAATGTACCCAATAAATACTTATCATAATTAAAATGCTAAATAAAATAAAAGGAAATTCCATAAACTAATTAAATAAAATGAACTAATTAATAATAATATAAATAAATTACATATACCTTTAACGATATCTCATCTATCTAAATTCATCAAGCCGTTTTGGCTAGGTATACATAGGAACCGACATGCAGACTCGTACATACAATTGAAAAACATTATCCTCCTCCTTTCGGCAATCGGATAAAAACAGAATAATAAAAGTTGTAATTCTGTGTTGCCATCACCAAACCTAATCCTAAAGTCTAAACCTAAACGCAATTGTCATTTTCACTCCTATCCAGCCTACCTACATCGAGTAAAAGTGAGCGTGATTATTTATTTTAGATATGATTAATTCCTGATTTGCGATAGTTCTTTAAATTAAAGAATACTTCTACTTATTATAATTAACGTACTCGTATAAATCGAAATAAGAAACAAAGTTGTATGTATGTAGAGTCTGTTGTATTAATTTATATCAAAGTTCTTTTCTACGCCCGTTAATACCCGCAACCGTAAGTCTATAAAACATTTGAGTAATTCCTATTATTTTAATTACCAATCGTTTGTCAACAATAATCTTATCTGCCGATCGAAAATAAACGTCCCTATCGATTTATATCGTTAAAAGCTTCCAGAATATGCCCGTATCGTTATGGATTCGATCCATCACACGCTGATAAAGATCTTGTCGAGGTGTGGGTTTCGTCGCCTGGCCCAGGTTCGAGTCCCGGCCGAGGTAACTTCACAAGTAGTGATGAACAGGGATGGGGTAAAGGATTTTTCATATAATTACTAATTATTCTGCGCTTCTTAATCACCAACCTTAAAAAATCAGCGACAAAAGTATTTTCTGTCCATTTTCCTGTATTTAGGAGGGGTGTGCGTGATATGAATTAGATCCCATTAGAATCGTAATAGATCTGAATTGTTTTGGTAGCCCGTAAGGGCTAAATTCCTAGAGTTTACGTAAATTACAAATCATATTCACTTAATGATCTTGCTTAAAATTAACCTTACATATTTATTTATTTATAATTTGAATTGGGTATATAGACTAAAGGGGGGGGGGGGGGCAGATGAATAATAGAGACAGCCTGGACAAGTCGAGACGACTCGCGGAACCTGGAGAAGCTCTTCACCCAAAAGGGGTCCTTATAGCTATACACTTAAATTATATTATGATTTATGACTTAAATTATATTATATTCGCGTGACATTTATTAAAGAATTAGCTATTTTGTGTTATTAAGTATTGACATGGCATAAATACAATTGAGATTAATAATGGTGTGCGTGCATGCGTAAAAAGGCAATAAAGGTTTTTTAATTTATTTATTTATACTGTAAAGCCTTATCAAATGCTCAGCCCATAAAATAAAGTTCGACAAAATCAGTTAAAAAGACCTTCGTACATTCGGACTTCGGACACGAGCACCCTGTATCAGCTGGGCAGGCTTTATAGGGTCATTAAAATCACCGTTAATGTCCCCATACTTTGGAACTGAGTTTTAAGACTTTACGCACTAACGAACGAAATGAAAGATTCATAATATAAACGTATTGTCAGTAAAGTTTCGTTCTTGGGCGATACACGAATCTATGTATACGATATAGACAAATAGATGTTTATAGCTTTAAGAATTTTCAACTGCCATTTCGAAGACAGAAAGCCTATTAAACGCACTCATACAAGCATAGACGACATTAAATTTGTATGTCTAGTATTCAATAGACATGTCCCATAAATAAGACAAATATAACAAATAAATATTCAGGTTACCATACATACTAGTAGTCTACTATTTAGATCTCAATATCCATGTCTCCCTATATTGTAAAAATATATTTTATTATTTCTTTGTCTATCTACAGGGTGTAACGTAAAGGGTATATGAAGCCGAGGGTGTTTAGTATCGGTAACCGAACAACTTTTGTTCTACGACTTTTCGATTTTCGCGAATTTTTTTTTTGACTTTTCATATATTTCGTGCCGGTCAGCTGGTCGATTTGTATGAGACTTTAATTTATTTTTATTTTTTATTCGAAAAGTCGTAGAACAAAAGTGGTTCAGTTACCGATACAGAACATCCTCCCTTCGGATTCATATACCCTTTACGTTACACCCTGTATATCGATGAAGCTCGGGTCATTTCCACCAATTATAATTGCCCTATATTTTCCACAGGCAATTATTTCGTACGCTCTCTAAATAAATATTTTCTCGCGATTTTCAAGACTTCATATATCTATAGGTAATTCCTAAGCTTATGTTAAAAAAACAGCAATGATTTATTGGGCTATGACTGACCTGGGAAAATAACAGATATCAAGATTTATTTGTACATGACTGACCTGGGCTCTAACCTCGGACCTCCGGTTCGCGAGTCTAAATTAATTAGGTATTTTTTATTAATAATTATATTGGAAACCAATTCAATAAATCCATTTATAAACCCTGCCCGACAATTAACGCATCACACACACAACATTTATTAAAACCCGACACCGCGTATTTCTCTTCACGATTTATGCTGTCTTTATTTCCTTCACTGAGGCTATATAAATCAAAACGTCGAATTGCTCCAAAGATAACCGCTCCCCTTAAGTACCCTACGTATAAATTACCCCACTGTCATCGTGCAACATACTGGTGATTAAAAATAATAATGTTACAGCCTCAGAGCTCAGAAACAGGGAGATATGCAAGCTAGACAGAATACGGGAAACTTGGATGAAAGGAGGTGAGCCTCAAGAGATATGAGTAGACAAGACTTTTTGAGAAACCCTGAGAAAATCTGTGCCAATTATGATAATGACAAGTACACTACAAGTACATTACACTTAAATTCATGCTCATTTTTTCTCATAGGGAAAGGTAGAGACGATGTAATTTAACAACGACTTTGCAGGAAAATCTTTGAAATATATAACCGATAAATATTACCGTTAGTATGCTGTTCGTTCTACAATAGCTAGCGCATTACTATTAGTAGTATACCTAGTGCCCACATGTTCCATTTGATATATGCTCACATGTGTGATCAATGGCTCCAGCAAAATTCCTGCGTTAATGAAAGTTTCGCGAAGTCATTTGTCTTCTTCTTATTAGGGCTCCGGAGGTGTGAGTGGTGTTAAAAGTGTGAAATGTGCTGTTAACGTAACCGATAATGTCCGAGGCGGTAGATTACACGTTTAAATTTTGGAATCGTGAGTTGGGCTGGATATAATATCAAGTTGAAAATAATATGGCCTCTGTCAAATGATATCTTATATTTAATATACGCGTACCAATATTACACCACAGTATTTGCATCCAGGCACCAGCGGATCTTGAACGTTGTGATATAATAATAGTGGTGGTGTAATTTTCCACCGACTGCATAACAAATGCAGATAAGTAGGTAGGTAGCTATTTATTTCAGTCAATAAGGTATTCCCAGAGATTTTAGGGGATTCCAGAGGACGGTTTTTCCACGCCATTCTCACATTTCACATAGTCTCAGACATGTTGCGGTATAGGCGTTTTTAGCCCATCGCTCTAGCTAGAGCTTTTTTAGACTAGTTTAAGTTGCCATAGCCAAACCGGGTGAAAAGTTACGCGTGGTTTAAGGATTTTCTTTTTATAAATATTTAGCTGAATTTCAATATAGGTTGGGACAAGACAAAAGTCTGAATCAGTAGATATGTATTGCTGATAGTAAATGCTGAACTTATACGTACGTAGATTTCTATATAAAGCCTTACCTCAACTTCAGAGAGCAGGAACCGATTCTTAAAGCAGCTTCCAGAACTGTGACCGCAGCTTGGTACTGGCCAGCTGCCAGCAGTTCTTGACCCACCACCTGCAGAAATAAGAGGTTTCTTGTATTCATAATTTGTTTTGACAACCTACAGATGCGTTACGTAATTTCAATTTTAAGGTACTTTAATCAATGACTCATTATCAGTCTATTTTGCCCCACTGCTCGGGCACAGACCTTCCCTTACATCGTGAGGGCTTAGGCCATCATCCACCACGCGGGCCCAGTGCGGATTGGCGGATTTCACATGCCTTAGATTTTTTCTTCTTCTTCTACGGCATGCAGGTTTCATCACGATGTTTTTCCTTCAGCGTTTTGAGAACATTCGGTAAATGTAACATAAGTTTTTCCGTCGAAAAAACTGAGGATAACTCATTAGTACATGGCTGCCCTGGGTGGGAATCGAACCTAGGACCTCCGTATCGTAAGTCCATTGACCCTACCACTGAGCCACCGAGCTCTCTTCAATCTCTTCAATCAATGAGTACTCCAGGGTTAATCCCCATGAAGCAAATAGTAGGCGTGAATGAAGCCCACTGCACCAAAGTGATGGTGGGTCAGTTTATCTTTTAAGAACTTAGGAATAACTTTTTTTCCTTTTTAATTATTCACGTAATGTAGAATACATGCTATTAGCAAAGTATGGCCCACTATGTTAACACGTTCACAGTCCAGTGCCCCATATATGAAGCACGACGAATTAGCTTCACAAACCCGTGCCCCACATATGTGGCACGATGAAAAAAGTATGTGCTTATCAGATCCGCACTAAGGGTATTTTTTCTGAAGGTAAGTAAATACGATGTCCTTGGTGGATGCTGCTGTCCATTCTCGTCCTTTGTCTTCAGAAGAGTGCTCAGAGCAGTGTCGAAGTGCTCACATAACAAAAGACATTGTCACATTTCAATGGAGCTTTGCCCCACCTACAAAACTACGTGACCATTTAAACTGTACCTATCATTTTGTTGGGGACTTATTACAGGTTTCATATTGCATAATCATAATTAGTATCATTTTCTACTACTCTCGCAACTCCTATAGAAGAATAACACAAAAATGAATAATTCGCTTCGATTTCTTACTATTTTCAGAATTCTTAATTAGGCTGTTTTTTTTCGGCTCGCAACTTGTACATAACTTTAATTTAAACCAATAATTTTAATATAAAACGAAGATACTTTATTCGTTATCTTGTACAACTTGCGGTTGATGGTGGGACAGAATCTGGCATTGTCATTTGATGTATTTCGACTTGTATGGGGATTGAAATAATAGGCGGGACCTACAAGGAAATCAAAAAAAAATTTTGTACGGGGACTGTGAACGTGTAAACAACAATGATAATAATGCACCGCAGGTGGTTTATCCCAAACGAATTAACTCTACCGTTCCAAATAATAAAATATTATCTCTGTACTAATTGGACTCGAAAATTTTTAAAAGAAGAGAAAAGTATGTATATGTTTTTTGCAATAACAAGTACAAACAAATTGATTTGGATCGAGTATTACTTATTCTAATCTAAAATTTTACGATATCGGCCTTGAATCGGCGTTATCATCAATCCAGGACTTTATTACCTGCCGATTATAAAATGTAAGCTTGCTCTCACTAAACTCAATTTGCTTTAAAAATTGGTCCACTAAAGCGATGTTTTTATGAATTCGGTAGTTTTGAAGAGTCAATTCATATAATTTTGCTGTAATCTGTATTCACTGTAGGTATTCACTGCACAGCAAGTAAACTTGTAAAGACACATACTCCTACACTGTAGAGGGTTCCTTATATTTAATTTCCTGATATTTAAGAAAATATATGTTATGGTGGCACTTCACTTGGCTATTAGTACTCGCTATTGGATGTTTGTCGTATTTGTCAAATACTTAACAAATAAGACGAATGTTGGCATAATTGCCAATTACATATGGCAATTATGACAAATACGCGAATACGAATAGCCAAGGGAAGTGTCACCATTATAATTGCTTCCCGTACCAAGTAAGTAAAGTATGGATTAAAATCATATAATCCAATAGTAACGATAACATATCAATACCCAACTGTCAAAAGGAGTAATTGTTTTTCGGGTAAACTACCTAAATGACTTGATCTGTTTTTTGGTAATAATCAATTTAAGCTTATAATGATACATATGAATACAAAATAGAAAGGTATGGCAGCGCTGTGCCATTTTGATGTCTGTGTTGTTCGATTCGCCTTTATCGCGGGCCTAACTAGGCCAACAATCCAGTAGTTTCTTTTGGTTGTATTTGAAATAGCTTAAAATACTTATTTATGTTTGTTTTATAAAATATGACGAAAAATTTGTGTGTTCGCCGAGCATGGCATAAAACATATTAGAATAGTGTCTGAGTATAATTGTTTTGTTTATTTAATATTTATGCTATAGTTTCCGTATCGTGCGGAACCCTACCAAACTAATGCAGCTAAAATGTGAGTTTGAGTATCATGGCGCTACAAAAAGCGCGACGAATTTTTAAGAAGCCATTAGCACTGCCATTACGGTGGCACAGTAAAACATCGCCGGGTTAACCTTATCTCCGTATAAAGCAATAACATAAGAATTGTCTGCGGAACACCCACAGTGATGCGGCTTTGGTTTTTGAAACATAACATATGTATTGGCATGATTTCGGTTCAGAGTATCATTCATATTCATTTTTAGGGTCACGGAACCCAAAAGGGTAAAAAAGACAACCTAAATGGACTTCGGATATTTTTGATATGTACATAAACATTACATATCACAATCCGTTTACTGAAAAAAAAGTTTATGCATTATGGAAATTTTGTTACCATAATGAATCAGTTTTAGAGATTGCAAATTAATTGTACAACTATTTTCGTTTTCATTTTTGGAAAAACTATAATTTGTGTTTGGAAAACCGTCCCAATATCTAATTGAGCAAAAAATCAGCCGGACGTGTGAGTAACTAAATACAAACAAGAAACCCATTTTTCATTTGGGAAGCGAACCTCACTTATAAATAAGTGCCTATTTACTTGAAATTATAGTCAGTGTATAAAAAGAAATAGTAAAATGATATGAAAAAACTTAATCAATTTTTTATGTGTGAAATATTGCGAGAAATAATTAAATCATTAATATTAATTAAATGTATTTACATTTAAATGATTAATCGTACTTACAACTAAATGATGTTCATCACTACACATAGGTTCTTCACATCACTTCTCACACTCCAAAAAATCATACATGTACATTTTTTTACCACTTTACTGCCTAACATAGGTATTTTGATTTGAGTTACGGTACTGTGTACTTTTTTTAAAATTAATCACACTTATTCTATTATTAATATCATTCCAAACCAGATACATTTTAATTTACGTTAAAACTATTAAAATGTGTTTAATTGAAGTTCTGTCTTTTTCAGAGACAGACAGTTTTTTTCTGCCTTGTTCGTATTTTCTATACGATCATTTATGCAAAATAAAGTTATGTAATTTGACTAAATTGACGCAGATCTATGAAAAACAATGGGTGCTTTATATGGGTCAAACAAAACTGTCGATATTGGCCTGCCGGATACAATCTTCATCTTAATTTCAATATAGATAGATAGAAGTCTAAAGACATCCAGACTAACTTTTTTTTCCACTCTGCTTCAAGAGAGTACTAACGACTGCCATTTCGTGGTAGCCGCCGCCGTTCCACGTCTGCCGATCAACTGTCGCGCAGATTGTATGTAAATCCAAGGGGCGGCCGAGTATTTATGGTGCTTTGATCATTCGGTTATAAAAGAAAAGAATTCTGCTGCCGGAGATACTGAGATACCGAAATCGTGGGTCAAATATTTATACCAAGTTGGTCTTGGATCTGAGGTGGAATTTTGAAATAGTATCTAAATATTGATGTGGCCTTAGACCAGAAGTGGTATATCGGCAAAATGAATAAATAAAGTGGGTATAGTTCATTACTCAGCACTAAGAAAACTAAATAATCAGTACATTTTGTATTAATCCCATCTACCAAGATACAGTATTTTTTCCTGATTATGTAAAAAACTCTGAGATAGAGAAAATATTCTGAACCCTTAAAATTTACACTAAATATCCACTGTGTCCGAGAATTAATAGTATTACAAACACTAATAAATCTGAACATAAAATGTAAACATTACGTTTTAAATTCGTCTAATTTTTGCCATTCACGAATAGAAGTAACCTACTCCAGAACTTGCAGTGTTATATTTTTCTCCGTACTTAAGATTTGTGAAACGTGACGAATATTTGGTTATTACTGCCTCCTATATAATAAGTCTTGTGCTCCAGATTTTAGCTCCATTGTTTTCGAGTTAAATGCGCCGAAAAATGTTCAGATGTCGTCCGGCCGGGAATGTATGCAAAACGGGCTATGGATGGGGTGCTTAATGCCAGTCCGGACTGAAGGCAGAATGGAGATTTCAGAGTTATCTGACATGTACTTACTAGCTTTGTAAGCAATGTAGACAATGTTTTTCCATCACTGGTATGCGTCGCAAGGCGAATGATAGTCTTTCATAGAAAAGACATCAACGAGTCCTCTTTCTGCGAAAGATGGCTGGCAGAGACTTTATGCAAAAGGCTTGAGAGTCGAGTTGAGTGGAGTGCTTTGAGAAAGGTATACGTCTAGCAGTGGACCGATATGAGCTGATGATGAGGAGACTTCTTCTTGACAAGTATAATTTTTTATTATTTACAAATATTTAAAAAAAATCCTGACTTACAAACCAGTGTGAACGTGAGGAATTATTTTACCTATCCTACATATCAGTGTGCCAGGCAGGACAGTCTGAAGGTTAGTCGTGAGACATTTGAAGGTCAACATTAGACATAAAATAAAGGTCAACTGTGGAACGAGAATTAAACCTTTGGAAAAATAAAATGTCTAATTACAGGCATTTGAAAATGATCAGCTTCCTTACCATGAACTCTTATAGCAGAATTACTTCAATAATACTTTGTTATTTCGTACCATGACGACCTTAAAGTAAGCTTATTAAGGACGCCATGGTACGAAATAATAAAGTATTATTGAAGTAATCCTGCTATAAGAGTTCATGGTAAGGAGGCTGATACATATCAATATTATATTAATATCTCGGACGTTAATTTGAATATTAAGAAACTAATTTCAGATGTATTGTCAGCATGATCCAGTGAGTTGATTTATGTAATAACTTGTACCTTTTTATTCACAAATTACGGCTTATAAATACCGTAATGTAAAAATAATGTTTTGTGCTACACATATGTAATGTTTTTTTGTTGTTTTCTGTAAGGGTTTATGTAAAACAAAGTGAGTGACAAGCCACACGTTTCCGGGGGTTAATGGCAGGCGATATTTCGGTATCGGGTCCGGATCGGGTTGCATTGACATGTTGCGGTTAAACTCTGAGAAGGAAAAATCAGCCAAGAAAGGAATACTTATATGAAATAAAACTAAAGGTAGTGAGTAATTGTTATTTGCTTGAATACCTAAAAAAATCAATTGGAACATAATAACTAATTTGTGTACTCGTAGTATTAGTACCTAATTATAAATGATAATGAAAAAAATTCTTATATTTATTATTGTATTATATGCACCATCAGTGAACAACAAAGTAATAATAATTTTCATTACTTATTGATAATAAACTACGTCCAAAAATTCTGGATCATAACTGTATCCTTAAGCATACCCGTGATCAAGACGAATAAATAATATCGTATTCCTTTCGGCAGTCGGGTAAAAATACTAACCAACTTTCAAAAATGGGAAGAATCATATCGTCAGTAATAGTTGATCTAATTTGTTTTTGGTTAAGTAAAGATATGTTCTTGTTACAAAATTGTTCTCGCTATCATATTTTTAAATTTTTAAGTATATTATACTCGTACATAGCTACATACTCGTAGATCTTAAAATTTACAAGGTTTTTCTTTTCAATAAGCCAGTCAATTGAAACTATTTTCCAAGTCGCAGTTATATCCAGCAAACTGTAATCTAAATGGGCAATATAAAAACCGTTCCTCCCTCTACATTACCCGTAACAGTACAATAAATAAGATTAAATAACGTTAAATAAGTTTAAATTCGACCCTCCGACAACGGCGCACGATTCACACAATATCTTATGCCAGTTTACTGCCTATTTATGCAGCCTTTTTGGGGAAAATAACGACGGTTTGTTCCGAAACACTGGATAAGGTAAATAAGGCGCACGAGAGCTGAATGGATGCTAAATTGTGTTTGTTAAGATACCTATTAAGAGATAATACATAATTGGATGTTATATACGAGTATAACTGTCTATTTACCGATTCTTATGTAATATTTCGTAATATCTTTCTCACGCGTCGCGTTGGCTTTGGAAGAAATTGGATCCTAAAAGAATCTAGCCCATAAGATATAAATTCTGTGAAGCCACAATAATATGGTGTAGTAATTATGGTGTGCCTATGTATGTTTTTTAAATCATTTTTGGGATATTTGTATTATACCCGTACTAAGAAACCTAAGTAACCTATCATCAGTCTATTTATATTGCCCCACTGCTCGGGCACAGACCTTCCCTTACATGAGGGAGCTCGGGCCATGATCCACCACGCGGGCCCAGTACCGATTGGCGGATTTCACATACTTTAGAATTTTTTATTCTTCTTCTAGCTCATCATGCAGGTTTTATCACGATGTTTTCCTTCACCGTTTTGAGAGCACTCGGTAAATGTACGTAAGTTTTTCCGTCGAAAACACCGAGGATAACGCATTGATACATGGCTGCCCTGGCTGGGAATCGAACCTGGGATCTCCATATCGCAAGTCCATTGACCCAACCACTGTGCCACCGAGCTCTCTTAACTTATACCGAAGTCCAAATCAAGTGTCTTAGTTTGTAAACAAAAACTACCCTACCTTACTAACATTTTCAGCTATTCTGTGATTATTTCATAGATTTTTTCACATAATTAGATCGGATCACTTTATTTTCACAATGACGATCATGTTTAATCAATCAGTTCCTTCAGTATTACATCACAACAGGTAATTAGACGATCATATTTGTTAACAAAATAAGACACGTGATTTGGGCTGCGGTATACGGTTATAATTATGTTCCAACTAGGTACCTACGTTTCTTTTATTACTTATTCGACAAATTAAGCAATTAGCCGTTTTTTTACAGTTTCATACTTCAAAAAAGGCCGGTGAATCGTCCCTTATACGACGAGTACCTGCGGCTTTGCCCAAAAGTTTACAAAGGTAAGTTCCTCCTTATGCATACATTTCGACCCATACAAAAGGAATTATTTGCACGTCAGGTATCGTTAAGACTTTAAAAGTGATTACCGATGTAGTCGTCAATAGTCAACTTCAATTACGATTACAATCCTTATGGCGTATACAATAAGAACTGTACAATCGAAGTATCACACGATGTGTATGTCGTGTGTATATTTAGTTATTTTATTTGAAAAAAGGAACAATTTTACAAACAATAATTTAACTGTCACTGCGAACATGGATGGACGAGAGACGGGTCCCCGGCCCCGGTACAGTCAGGCGCGAATATACGGTGACAGTTGTATATAGGTAACCACAGTAGAGGTTTTTAAAAACATGTATGTCGAAGTTTTGTCATTGGTTTCCTGTTTCACTGGTAGAAATGTAATATATTATTTTACTCTAGCGAACAATTCCTTTTATAAACTTTGAACTTAAGATAGTAACTACAACCGACGAGCGTGCATGAAGAGATTGATGAATGTGGATGAAGCAAAGGTAATGTGCTAGGATCACATCAGATAGAAGTCAATCGTCTCTGCCTATCATTACAGCAAACACATAGGTAAGTAACAACTATCCTTTTTTCAACATTTTGCTATGTCAGAAATAATTACTGTAACTCGTAACTCGACAGCATATCAAAAACTATTTCTGATTCTATTTAAAAAAATATCATACATCTTAATAAGAACAGTAGACACTCCAAAGTGATGTGATTTCGACTGTATGAGTGTGAATTCATGTATTACAGTACTTATAATATAACTACATAAATAAGTAGGTATGTATAGTGCAGAAAATTGCAATGTGCATTCCAAAGTAATCAGTTAATTTCAAGAGACGAGTTTGGATTGTTTCAAATGAGAAACGGTCAAATTTTCCTTAATTATGGCTCGCATGGCAGGAACCTTTTACAATTAACCTTAAGGAAGACCCATCCTGCAAAAACAAAGTTATCGCAAAACGCGTTGATGATCGAATTTTTTAATCAGAAGTTATTGTGTAAATTGTAGGTTTCGGAGAAGAAAACTTATATGAAGCGCGCCCTCTCAGGTGATTTCATTTATAAACTCACGCCTGATTCCTGTAGGTAGGGGGTAGGCAGAGACGATGGACTTCCATCTGCTGCAATCCTGGCACACGCCCCTTGCCTCCTCCACATTCATCAATCTCTTCATACATGTTCGTCGGTTTGTACTTGGCCCTTTTTCAAGACCTCGCCAATTTGGTCGACGTACGTTCTCCTCGGACTACCTCTGCCAACCCTTCCGTTAACATTCGCTCTGTGTATTTCTTTCGTTACCCTTCCTTCACTCATCCGCTCTAAGTGGCCAAACCAACGTAACATACCCTTTTCAATCCTATTTACTACATTTTCTTTCAGACCACACCGTTATCTAATCACTACATTGCTACACCTGTCACTCAGTTTCACTCCACACATACTACGTAATGAGCGCATCTCTACAGCATTGACTCTATTCTCATCCTTCTTCTGCCATACCCAACATTCACTGCCATACATCAGTGTCATATTTCATTATTAAAATCTTATTATTCAATAATCTATTTCATACACATTTATGCATACATGGAAGTTTAGTATTATTAACGTTGCGTACATTTTTGCACGTCAACATATTTTATTGAATTTACATTTACACCACTTTGCAAGGAAAGGTTGATACCTTTTCCTTGCAAAGTGGTGTAAATCCAGCCATCGCTGAGAAGAATAAGTGCCAAAAAACTTTCAGGAGACAAAGTCAAAGTACTTTATTTGCTGTAAATGTGGTAACACAGGATGGTCTTACAGATAAAGTTCACACATTTAACCCGTTACGACACAAACGCAATTCACCCAATTTTTTAATTTGTCACAAGTCAACCTAATTTTAAAATGATCGTCTAATTAATGTGTTGTGATGTAATATTGAATGAACTGATTGATCTAACCTGTTCATCATTGTGAAAATAAAGTGATCCGATCTAATAATGTGAAAATAAATATGCAATAATCACAGAACAGCTTAAAATGTTAGTAGGGTAGGTTGTAGGGTAGTTTTTGTTAACAAAATAAGACACTTGATTTGATCTTCGGTTATAAGCTTGTGTATGGTGAAATAAATAATTTTAAACAAAAACACTCACCGAAATCAGAACAAAAGGCGACTGGTCCAGCTTCATAGCCTCCAGCTGCCTGAAGGTCGGCTCCAGTGTTGTTCGCAGCGGGGACTTGAGTGAGGCTTCGACCAGCGCCGCCAGCAGCTGCCGGGACGAAGGCTCTACCCCTAGCCCTGAGCTGAACGCCGCCAGGGCCTCGCCGTGTCTGGCTAGGCATTGTAGGGCAACTCCTGAGAAGTTAAGAACATAATTTAAATAATAATAATAATTTTAGTTTTGTAAATAGCTTTTTTAATAAAATTGATTAATTAAAAAAAAAAAAAAATTAAATAAGCTAATTTAATAGTTTACAAAACTGAAAAACACTAATTTATAGTAACTTACCAGGGGCCTTACCCTGAAGTCTTATAGCAGGATTACTTCAATAATACTTTGTTATTTCGTACCATGACAACCTTAAAGTAAGCTTATTAAGGAAACCATGGTACGAAATAACAAAGTATTATTGAAGTAATCCTGCTATAAGACTTCATGGTAAGGGGGCTGGAGTCTGAATAACTTTTGTCAACTTTTTATCTCAGACTGTTTACGTAGAAGTGGATGAAAAGTGAGTTAGTAGATAATAGGTACTACATTCATACGAAAAACTAGGTACTCTCTTTCTTGTGGCAATCGGGTAAAATAGATAATATCAAATACCTAGTTAGCCGCTGTCTGGTGGTATTACGAAGCAGGTATACTGTCGACGGCACATCAACCTACACAATACCATTGCAATCTAGACCGTATTACCGTTGGGCAGAGTATATCTTAATGTATTGTCGACTGTTTTTATACGTAAGTAGATACGAGTATACATGCATAAGTATTTAAAAAAGCTGCGACGATGTTGTGAAGGTATCAATTACCTTTATGTTACAAAATCCAACGCAAAACACCGAGATTAAGCTAAGGGTTTTGCTTTAATAACTTGAGAGATAATAAGTTATCAAATGTACTTATTAAAACACGTAGTAAGCCATTAAAGAAATGAAGTGTAATAACTAAGTGCAAGGCTTACATTCCATAATACAAGCGCGGTAAAAAATATTGTAGTTATTTTATATTACACCAACATTTCTTAATATAGAGTTGTTCGTAACTACCTACCTACTACATTGACTTCCGTACAAAAATGTTTGGTGTATAACAATATTGATCTTCTATAGGTACGGACAACAAACAGCAGATCAATGGTAACACTTGCAGTACGAATTTAAATCTTCAGACTCAGATAATAAAAAAAGTCCAAAGTGTTACACTTGATCTGCTGTTACTTGTACTTACTATTCAGTAACATACAATTCTAGCACGTAGTCAAAATATTAAAAAAATCATTTTTCTAATTAAGTACCTACGTACATACTCTACATTTTAATTTAATAGTTAAATTGTGTTAAGTATTAGCTATTAAAACGAATGTCCGAAATAAATTTTCTACAAACGGGAGGAATTTAGAATTTAACTCGTAAAGGAAGCTTTATAATTAAGTATATTGTTGAGTGTAGTGAAAGTGATACGTCTACTTGAATACAATAATGGAATAACGCAGAAAAAGTGTAACGCAGTAATGATCGCACGCAACAATAACCGATGTAATGCTAATTGCACGGAACGTCAACCAGTCAGTAAAGAAAGAACCACTTTCTTGCAATAAAATATGTCTCGCTCTAGCTCTAAAACTTTAGTAGAATAATAGGTTGTCTCCATATATGAGGTTTCCTGTAACAACGAGACGGCTATACATTGAGGCAGGCGCGGTCTCAGTCTAACATTTTGGGGGGCCAACGAAGAGGGGTCACGATCCGAGTGACCTTCGACGTTGAGGTAAATGTTGCTTTTGAGTGACAGACATTTTAATGTAACGATAATTGTATTTCCATTGGGATACTTCACGACGATTTTGAATAGATTGCTGCTTTAGACGGTCAAAGATGTGAAATTATGTTGTCAAACTTACCCTGCCGATAATAGGCTTTGGGCCAGTTGGGGCACAACTCCCTCGCTCGCGTCGCGTCTTGCAGGGCAGCCGCGAACTGGCCCTGCTTGAGCCTGGCTGCAGACCTGGTTCACATAATAACACTGTTTTAGAATCAGTTACTAATGAGTGACGAATATTTTCTGTAAATTTTTTCAGACTTACGCAAGCACGCCCTACTCGCACCGAGACTTGGTAGAGGATATTGCCACTAGTCAGCACACATTAGTCCCTTTCGATGCCACAGGATTGATTTAAAATTGGAAGTTACATCGTATACCTACTACATAACTTTGAATGTCCTTTGTTAAAAAAGAAATCTCCGCCATCCCGTCCCGGTGTGTGTAGGCCATTATCAATACGAATGGCCCGGGAATGCAAGATTTTACTACAGTCAAATCCCTTTGAGTTTATCTATGAGATTTTAATACATACCGGTTACTATAAAGTATGTGATTAGCTGGATCCAAGGTCAACGCATCGGTGTACAGCGCTACAGCGGTGGCGAAGTCCCCAGACTGACAGGCCGCATTCGAGGCCCTCACTTTCTCCACGAAGAGGGCCCTGGATGCGGCCCCCAGGGACGCTGAGCCGGTGGGCTCTACCTGCAAAAGGAATTTAGACTTTAGGAAATATAAAATAATTCGTATCAAAGATTAAATTTATTCCAAAATGGATACGATTATGATAGTCAACTAGCTGTGAAAACATAATTGAAAGTTGAACAAATAGAAATCATTAAAAAAACGCGACTGCATCGTTACTTTAATTAAATTTTTATAGCCTATGTGACTCCTACAATCAGACGAATCTAACGACGTATTATAATGTTAAAATCCATCAAGCCGTTTAGGCTGCAGGACGCGCCAAAGAATTAGACATGTATGTCTAATACTAATTTCGCAGAAACTTCATACTAAGTTCGTTTTACTCAAAAGGGATTAAATTTAATGAAGCAAAACTTTAATCGTTAATAATTGTTAATTATTAATTGTACTATCCAAAAACTAATTTCAGATATACGGTCGAAGACAAAGAAAGGTGTACATGAGAGTTTTTAAGGTTGTGATTTTCTCAAAAACTACTTGACCGATTGCAAGAATTGTTTCACTGTTAGATAGATAAAAGTTAAAACTATATAACTGTAAAAGATGATTAAGTTCGGTCCAGTAGTTTTTGAGAAAATCTCAACCTTATTGAGGCCCCCTGTGTACTTTTCTCTGTCTTCAACTGTATACCTATCTTCGGTAGATCAGTAAGTCGACTTATGCAAAAGTATTTATACTTATTATAAAACCTAGGAATACTGAGGTTTGTCATGATAACCACATACCTACTATATACAGTGAAACCCAGTCTCTCATTGCATAAAGACACCCAACAAAAGCATGTACCATGCAAAAAAATCCACAAAGGGTGAAGTTCGCTGATCTCCAAGAATATCTAGATCTTATTTGCATTTATGCTGAAGTTACCTAGATGTGAGAGGCCTGTGGACAGCGGGGACATAAATAGGTTGTTGCTGTTGATGATGATTACATTTAAGTGATTGTGGGAGATAAAAAAAACTTTGCTTCTATTTAAAAGACAGGTCCATCTCTCGGAGTAAGTTCATGTATAATATGCATAACATTAACCTTGACCATAGTTTTTTCGCATTATTTTTATGAAGCCGAGAACTTGGCACCATTTTACACATTACGTATTCGATGAGATTCAAATTAATCGATTCATACGAATCGTGACTTAACTTTTATCGATATTTAAATTCGATCCTTTCGCTTCAATGGATAATAAACCATACTTGCATTATACAGCTTTTGATTTTAATTGGATCGGACTTTAATGGGTATGTTGGATAATGTTTTTATTTGGAAAGCCAGTTTCACTATTGGAACATTGAGTGCATGGATGAAAGGCTTGACGCGAAGAAAGTGAACTTCATGTTTCGTTGAGACAACAACAAAATTAATATATATGTATTTAAATTAAGACGATTCTGTAGTTTTCATACTTTCATTCCAGTATAACTTTAATACTGAACGCACAGATATTCATTAACACATGAAAATAGATACGGTACACATAAAATGTGTTCAGCTAGTATCTTGAGAAATAATTATTTTATATATTATTTACTTATATGAAAATTATAAATATACAAATTGAAGGTTTTTTTCGACCTGTGGAGTATTAGTGGGGCCGAATGGTATGCTTGAGTATTAGCTGAGACGATATACGTACAGTCGACCATTCGTTCAATCAAAATTCGTAGGTTCATGGTAAAAACGAGAATATTTTCTACTTGGAGCTGCAGCATACGTACAGCATTACTTTTTGCTTAGTCTTACTTAGCTATCAGAAAACTAATATAAAAATCCTCCTATAACATATTTTCCCAGCTACATGTTCGAAAGTGACGAGCGACCAATGAATGCCAGTGTGTTACACCATTTTTAACGTAATTTAAATAGTATGCGCATAAACCAGATACGTAGAACGAAAATGACGCATTAAAAAGATTTAATAGTATTGGAATACATAATTTTATTATAAGATCTTATAATTGATAGTTTAAACTATAAAATAAATAACAGTAACCAACTTAAAAGCTTTTAGTTTAGGGTTCTTCGTTTCACAAACAGTCATAATAAGTATATAAAAACCGTAAGTTTTAATAACAATAAAAAAGACAAATGACAACCCGCTACTGAATTCCAAAACCCTTTCCTCAAAGTGTGTCAAGTGACACTATTATTTGTAGAGTTCCGTATAATTTGTCATTGATTTAATTAGGGATATATTAGGCTGTGGACACGCGTGGTGGATCAGCTACAATAACTATAGCTCATATAACACCATGTGCTTGAACAATTTTTTTTTAAATAGTTACCTAAGTAATTAGGATTTAATGAAGATGAAAATTCATAAAATAAAATTCCCAAAAATATTTGTTTTGTTGATTTCAAACGGTTTGCATTATTTTGGCGGGTTTGATCTTGGATTATAAATAGCCACTCTTACATTAAATTTTATGAACTAGAATATAAGATACACGTATTCATTATTAATTATTCTCAAAATGACAGGGTAGTTTTTAAATAAACAATAATATACATTTATTGGTCCCTAATGTCCAAACCTCAGGCCATTTTCCGTGAATGTTATGGCTTGTTTTTCTTTAACAATTATTTTCTCAAACATCTATTATACGGAACCCTGAGCTAAAGGCATTCTAAATTGGAAACGCATCGCGCCGCGGCGTGAGGTGCGCTCACCACCTGCGCTATCTAGCCGAGCGCATCGGAAGCGAGAGTATTTTTTACTTCTTTTTCTCACGAACCGCATTCCCTCACACTAGTGTCAGAACGGGGGTCATATTTGGTTGAAACCGAAACCACGGAACCCTATTTTTTTGTAAACGAAGTTATGAATATAATAATGCGAAGAGATTGTAAATTTGGAAGAAATATGGGTTTTGTTTGACGTTATTGTAGTTTAAGCAAAAACGAATTGTTTACTTATATTTAAATTAGGAGTAGTATGCTACGACCTACGAGCGCAATGGTTTATTTTAATAACTGTTCGTTCGTGTATCGCTCTGTTACTATTAGAAATTAAAAGGGTACATTTACTTGGAAAACTCTATTTTTAACTTTCTTCTAAATGAATAAAGTTGATTTAAAAAAAACACTTAAGTAAGTAAGTTTGTGGCCGAAAGAGGATATCTCAGTTGGACTCTATTCAATCTACTACAAATGCTACGATACGTCCTACAGTCCACAATGAACCAACTATAAGAGAACTTCCCTCGCTTAAAGACTTCAAAAAGACTTGTGGGGGACGGGACGACTCTTCAATACCAGATCTAATAAATCTCTAGTGACCTTTATATCTTCGTCGTACACGACATACATTACTGCACTATACAACATTTATGTAGAATAAGTCTTAGTTGAAAACGCAATGTATTATGCTAGTCTAATCCTAATTGTCTGTTCAGAGGATGATAGTAAAGGTAGCATGACCTTTGCCCGAGGACGCATACACCACGGGTTTGGAGTGAAACAATGACGGATTGACTCGAAAAGGTTTGTTTGGACAACTTATAAACAGGAAGACTTGAAAAGGTGTTCTAATTTGTAACTTTTTTAGTATAACGGAAAGCTTCTAAAGTTTGTAAATTCATTGTCGACTAATACGCAGGATGAAACTGGACTTACGTACCCAATTAAAAATACGTGCAAGGATTTGACCACATAGCCTCGTCATAGGTTTGAACTCAGATCCTCCATAGTGTTTTGGTTTTGTTTGGGTTTGTTGGTCAAATATGGTGATGTAAATATCTCGGTATTGAAATATAATCACCGCTTACATGCTACTTTCCTCGAGCATGAGTTCAGTTTGACCTCGGTCTTACCACTGACTTGACAGTTGTAAGAGGGCACTAAAGCTAAGCTCTCGCTTAAAATGTATCTAAGGATCTTCAGGACTTTCGTTAACGCTACTAGGATAGAAAGAATGTATTGGATTGACATAGGTCTATTCCGTTTAGTTGTATTAGCCGAGTTCTACTGATAGAACTACACGGAATAAAATTCCGTCTACTTACTTCTACTGAATGAAATATATTATTGTGAATATTCCTTGTACATATTTCAATTAGAAGCAAATGTCAAACCCATTTTTCTTTCAATTCTACTAGCATTTACAATAATCCAAGGCACTTGGGCCTGTATTAATAGTCTTAGCTCAACCCTCAAGAGCGAAATCAGCTGATACACTCGCAAGACGTGATCACCATCTCAAAGTATATCATTTATTAATAAACCAATCTTGAGGGTATATCACGTGATGACTTTCTCAAGTCGCGGTTAGCCTGCAATCAGCAAATACGTTTTCAAGTGTGAGTTTGACAGTTATCTTGAGAACTGAGTTACGTTTATTAATAGGAACCTCAAGATGGCGTGGTTCTCAAGATTCACTTTTGAGCTGAGAGTGATTTTATTAATACGGGCCTTAATCTAGGCCCTCTGAAACTTGGTCTCAGCTTTAAAGATTTCGTGGCTCCCTTGTCGACTGAGCCTTTGGCAAACCAAGCTAAACTAACTTTGTTCAATTATACCGGCGAGATTGAAAACAGCGTTTGGCTTATTATAATTTAACTTTTGCCAGAACAAAACAGTTATGTTGGCCACAGAGAAGCAGACGGGAGCTGTCATCGAATGTTTTGCATGCCGTGTTCACCGCGACAAGATAATTGAATATCTGAACATCATTGTCTGTGTCATGCATGAAGCAAGCCTATGGAGTAAGCCTATTTGCATCGCAGACTTGCATGACAAATAGAGCCTCTAAAAGAGCTACAACATTTTCTATTAGCGCTCAAGTAATGTCAAAGTCAGATTATTGCCGAAAAATAGTACAAAAGTTTCATTCGCGCAGACTTTGACAGGACTTGAGCGCCTAAAAAAGGCCTTGCGGCTAACTCATGTCACTCAATTGTATTTCATTAGTTGACTTTTCAATGGAAGTCGAAGATATGAAGGCAGATGTGTCTTTCTGATGTATTAGTGTGAATGTGACAACAAGGGCGGAGACCTGTCCCCATTCAAAATATACTTTATAATCTCTCCATAGAGCGCGGAGATTTTTTCCTTCATGGTGTCATGGGTCGTGGTCGTGTTAGTTAGGGTGGTGTTTCTTTTGATTGAGGTCTGAACTTGTATTGTGTTCCTGAATGCGTTATTTATTACATACATCCACATTGTAACGAGAATGATTGTATACTAGTGGACAAATTCCATTTAATACTATATATTACATCCTGTTTCTAATATAGACGAATGACTTCTATCTGCTGAATTTGCCACACCATTCACATTACCTGGGTTCCTCGAACTGCCATATAAGTAGGTACAAAGGTACATACATATACTCGAAAAACATTACCCTCCTCCCTTCGGCAATAGGCTAAAAATGAGCCCCCTTGTTCATATAGGCTCATGTATTACTGGATATCGCACAACATTACTGTTATTCGTATTTACCAGTATCAGTGCCTCCAAATAAGGGTCGACGCGAACCCCACGATTTTACGTTCTCTCGCGAAATTAATATCGTTTAGTTTTCATATAAGTCGAGAAGTGATAAGTAATACCAGAGTTGTATTCAGGACTCGAGTTTGGGGGGTCTCAAAGTATTTTACTTGTATTTATTTACGTATGTCACGTACCACAGACATTGCTCTACCTAGACGTACGGGTGTATGTACCTATCACATCCAAAAAAAAACGGGGGTGAAAAGTAATGTGCAACGAGATCCATTGACTATTATATTTGCTCCTGGCCATGTGGTTCGACCGCATGGTTCCGAAAAACTACAACAAAGGTAAAGTGTTGTTGTTGTATTTATAAATATTACTAAAACTTTTCTCGAGTTATAAGTACCCGACAGACGGACTCAAGCAGAAGTTGAGTTTTATAAGAACTACACACAGGGGGGGCCCTAAATGGATTCTTTCTCACTCCATCCCTGTGCATGTGCAATCCTGTTTGGGTGAGTTCGCGAACCATCATTACATGCACATTTATCAATACGGCTCTTGAAAATCTGGACGCACGAAACATTATTGTCATCGAATTGAGATCAAGTTCGATGCGAGCTATAGGTTCAATTTGTATGGGAATGACCCATGGGTAGCGCCGCCTACTACGCTGCTGTGATAATGAAGAAAACAGCAGTAATCGACATTTGCGTAATTATTTTTTATTATTATTTAAAATGACGTTTCTAGGCACTTACCTACTTATTTATGCCAATTAAAAAAAGCTAAATGTACTATCAGTTAGAATAATAGCATAGTTTATTGTAGAAAAAAACATAGAAAATACTTTCCCATCGCTTTCCTCAATTGCCGTCATTTTGCAAGTACTGCGTTTTTCATTAACACGACAGAACGGCTTTGGGACTAAAAACGGTAGCATAAACAAGTTGTTAGTTCCATTAATGCCCGTGGGTGGCGCTGACCACCAATATTCTCATACAAATTGTATGGTTCGCAACGAGCTCTATCCCGATTCGAAGACGATGGATGTCCATGCTAGCCCTACAGGTATAGTGCTGTAATTCATATTCTCTTCATTATTAAAGTTCTGCTGTCGATTATACTTATATTTGTCCATCAATTCAACCGATTTAAAAAAGTATAATGAGTGGCTGATATGTTTCTGTAGCAACTAATATACCGATTTTGAATGTATTTTTTACATTTCCAAAACTGTATCAGGAAATAGAGATCAGCAAGAATCATATAGATTCAATATCAGGACTTTTTGAAGAAATGTTCTTTGTCGTTAGTATTTCTATCAATTTCTATGGTATTTTAATGCATCGCTATATAAATATAATTCTCCGGCAATCTTTAAAATTAATATACGAGTAGGTACCTATATGGACTCCTGGACGAGTTGGTCAGAAAAAATATTTAGATTAGACGATAAATTTTCATTTTACCGATGATTTTTCCAGGTATGCATTGAGCCAATGCCATTGAGCATAAAATACATATATCTATATAATGTATATTCGACATGCAGTATCGATACGATACGTATACGAAACCATCGACTGCTGCACCTTTCTCCGAGCCCGGTAATGCGATTGTTTCGGCCATCATGAAAAATGAAGGACGTAATCGTTCCTTATTCGCTTTATTAAAATTTCGTTTAAAGAGGCGCCTGATAACCGCCGGGACCGACGTATTGGGTAATTATTTTTTCTTTAAACGACCTTTCATTTATCTTGAAACTTTAAAAAATCTTTTAAAAAAGCGCGGACCGCCCAGCGATGCTTAGTGAACGTCAAATTGAAGAATTTTAATACAACCTGTTACTTGTTGTTAATTTAAAAGCTGTGTGTTAAACGTTATCCGCAAATTAATCATCAATCAGCTGGAACTTTGTAGTGGATGCAATATAATAACACACAATAAAGTTAAATGGTGCGTGTAAATATCACACATTTTTGAATACGTTATTGTATAAAAATTATAAGCACTATCAACTTTGTACAGACAACAGCACACTAAGCTTAACGCACATACACCCTAACTATTATGACGATAATATTGTAATATTTTTGTGCAACTTGATGAGCTGTCGACTGTACTACCCGTATATATCTAAATAATTCTTCAACCTCAACATCATATCCAAGGGCGTCGCCAGCCGATGGCCCAGAGGGGGGCAAGCCGATATAAATTACAGCTGTGTGTGAGAGCAGGCGACGACGCGGCCGCGTGGACGGAATAGGAGAGACAGGAGCACTCTCCTCTCCCCGCTCGCTCTCGCCTCATCGCTTTCCAGTACCTGACTAAGGACTTTGCATTGGGCTGGATATTTTTTCTAATCTCTAGGGGGGGGGGGCAGCTGCCCCTACCTGCCCCCCCTTGGCGACGCCCTTGATCATATCCACGGAGTAGTTTTATATTTCCCACAAATTCCAAGAAATAATTTCAAATTCACCACACGTTCTTACCTAAGATTTTTATGTCAGGTTTACAAGATCGTACCACTAGATGCGTGGGTGCATGGAGACATATTGTACACAGTCCTGTCAAAAGTTATGAAATACAGTTTTTGATATAATATTTTTAAATAAACAAGATGAAAGATAATATACTCAGTTCCAGAGTTGATTAGTAAAAAAATGGTAGAGCTGAGTTAATTCGACCCTAAATAAACCCAACAGCCTAAATAAACCTAACAGGGTTAAATTAAAAACTAAAAGAAAAAAATGGCGTCGTCGGCCATCCTTTGTCTAGTCTTTCCCGCCTATTTTCGTATTGCGTTGTGTGATCCTTCGGATAATTACGTCGATTTTTACCTGTAGGTAGAGAATAAAACAATTAACGTGTGTGGGTGCCGAGACAAATCATACAATAATTTGGGACCGGATTTTGGTAATTTTTGATGGTTTAGCCCAAGGTTTTTATACACGTATAGTCGACAATATAACAACCTTTTGAACTCATTGCAATATAGCTCGTATTATCCCCGCGCAAGGTATTGGTGTGTTGAATTTGATAAAAACACGAATTTTATGGGAATCTATCTCAAACGTGCGTTCGTTGTACAATTTGATGTGGTTAGGTTTTACATTCACAAATTAATTTTTTAAAATAATTACAGCGTGGCACGGAACTTCATTGTTTGTTAAAAAAAGAAAAGAAAATCACATTTTTAACGAAACGGGCGATCTTTTAAGGCTTCCAGCGACAGTTCATTATGCTTTAAAAATCCCTGGGTATTTGACTTCCGCGCATCTGTTCGCTTTGCCCGAAGGCGTGGGTCCCATCACGACTTTCGTACTTATTTGTGCTATCCGACCGAGAAGGGGAGACAGGTTGTACTTAAGGTTCGGTCGAATTTAACTGTATTTTTGTTTCATTGGATTATTGTTGCGAAATCACACACGAAAGCCGTGGATTCCGAGCATTCCTCTACAATTACCATTTCGTGAGTGACCCCTCACCTCCACCCCCGCCTCTCGACTCTCTGTCTGGACTGGTCGGTTTGGGCCCTGACATGGGACCTTTGACATCTACAGTCTTATTTTTGAATATCCTAGCGCAGTCGACTGGTTTCAGTACAGTCCCAACGGAATACAATACAAACTCAGAGAATAGTTTACAATGGACCTCAAACGTCTTCAAGAATATCTCAACGTTGATGAGGCTGATGTTTAGATAAACTGAGATCAGTTTGGCTATACGTAAAACATTTAGTTAGAAAATAAATAATAAATAAAATTGAACTCTTATACGTTATAGTTACTTACAGATAAGTGTATTAGGAAAATTGCACAATTCAGTATTCAATAGCATTTAAAATCGACACGGCGAACGGTCTGCCACGCAATAAATGTATGTATGGAAATTCGCTATTGTTCTCTTTTAGGTGCTACTTAATTCTAATATTGAACATTTCCGTAACTTAGAATTGTATTAAAGCCAGTTTTACTAACTTTAACCCTTTACCCGATGCGGCTTATTGAACAGTTTAAACCATTTGTGAATGGCTTTAGTTCATAAGGTATTTAGATCCATCCATTTTATAAGGGAAACTCGATATTTTGGACTACCTACATTATATGAATGGAACAATAACAACAGAATAAGTAATAGTACCTACAAGGTGCAATAAGGGGCAATTACTGCACTAAACGCGCCCGTGTTTTTTTTTCTTTATTTATAAGTTTAGGGTTTTTGTCACAATTGACGATGTCAATCTCATCGTGCCGTATTACTAACATTGTTCCTTATTTATTATTAAATACATTATAAAGTAGAGCAGCGGATTTTGAAGTTGGGTTAGACAGTATGCCATGATACATTCCAACATTCAAGTGACTCAGTCCCAATCTTACAACACAATGTTTTCTTCTAAAACGCGCCCGTGTTAAAGTTAATCGAAGTTAAATCATAAAAACATATGGCGCTCTTGTAACTTAACCCGTGTTATCTTATTGGTGCAAGTGAGCCTAAGATTTTCCGGAACCGACAGGGCCGTATTCAGTTTTAGGGCAAAGATAAGGTTTAAACTTTAACCACTCACTACATTATATTTGAATTTTTCAAATTTGTGGGGTACTGTTGCATATAACAAACAACAGTTTGAATGAATTATGTGTTGTAATGTTGGCGCACTTCCGTGAAAAGTAATTTTCGTATAATATAATCTATGATGGGGTTTGATCATTTGAGTTGGTTGGTCAAAGTTGCAAGCAACACTCTCTTTTCTCTCTCCTCGTTTTACTGATCAATATATGTGAGATGAAGACACTCACATGCTGGTCAATTGTCCTTGGTATGCGCTCATTTCACCACATCAATTGTGTGACGTAGAGTTCTCTACGCATTTTATTATGATATTCCGAAGCAAATTACTTTTATCGTAGTTTTTGTTCCGGCACGCGTACAGTGCGAGCGGAATGCGCTCGTGTCGATCGATTTCGCGCGCAATCACCGACCGCCATGTTGTTTTTGCTGTCAAAGTGACAGCCCAGTGTTAATTCACATCACTTTAGCCAAAGAGTATACCAGACATACCTTTATACAGCCATAAAAGTGATTTAAAGTTAGTCCACGGTTTAGGCTTCCTATCCCTTTCCAATACCGTTTTTAAGGAAGTGTGAAAGTGACAAAAACACAGTTTAGGCGAAGTGAGGTTAAACCAGGTAGTATGTACCTATATGCCTAACAACATTTAGCGGCAACAGAGGAGGGCTGGCATTTACAAATCTCAAGTAGATATTTTAATTGTGAATGGACTCTTAAATATGTACGAATTATTTCGAAGAAGGCATGCTCATTATGAATATGGACCGAGGAATGTTGGGCTGTAAAATTTTAGCCTATTAAAATAATATATTAACATGTCATTAACACCGTATAGCTAATAAACCTTCTAATAGACCGGTAGATCACTGCATGTAGGTACTTATTAGGAGTTCTTTAGTCACAATTAAATATATACCTTCACACGGTACGTCTGTTAAAAAATTCAAGTAAGTTCACTGATCAATGTTCCGTAGATGTGCATGCAACTATTCATTATTAATTTAAATTATATTCGAATTTGTTTCTTGCATTTAATTATATACCTGTTTAAGCTGTTATTACGCCGAACATTATCGCGGATTAAGAAACCTTTTATTTTTTAAACCCTTCGCGAACAGGCAGTGTGGGCGGGGTAGACAAGTTGTGCTTTATAGCTGGCCAGTGTTGAGCAGGCTCTATGTCTTGGAACTCTTTGAAGAAAAATGAAGTCTCTATGGACAAGCAGGGGTCTTAGTTTAGCGGCCGTGCAGCGATTGCGCTTCGAAAAAACAAACAAAATTAAAAAAGTTGTAAAATTATTCCGTCGGTTTCCGAACGGTCAGCTGTAATTGAGCGGAGCATACTGCCTTATAATAACAATTGCGACTTTAAGATTATCCGAGAATCGGCAGGGCTGTATCCAGGTTTAGGGTAAGGACCGCAGTGTTAGACTGCGGCGCTGTAGATGCCGTTGTAGTATTCTATCCCGGGGATAGAATTTAGTGACACCCAAACATTTGAAGACAGAAATTAGAGACAGCTCGTAGAGATTATTCTTGTTGTTGTTTTTAGAGAGACCTTGCACCTACATTTAGAGATTGTTCTCAAAACTTGCACATGCGGTTGAGAGATGGCCCTAGTAGAGGCAAAAATTACAATATGAATAACAACCGCGGATTATCTGATGACGGAAAAAGAGGGTCGCTGGTCGATTGTGTGTGAAAGCCCTGGGATCTGGCCGCATGAAGAACTCATAAGAGAGGCATATACCCAGAGAGTATTCTGTGCTGCCAGATGGTGACGAAATCGAATAACAGAAATAAAATCTTGGCTAACTATAAAAGTCACGGCATTCCGTCATTACTAAGTCCATCTCTGTGTAATACCGTCCGAAGGGTGGGCAGGGTAGGCTTAATTAGTTATTAGACGCGCAAGAATGTAGCACGAACGGAACGCATTGCAGGCCTCGGACGAAGCCTGATGTTATCCTGAAATTAGCTGACGATCAAATTAGCCACTTTTCCAGCGCAATAGATGGATAAGCATCTTTAAATAAAATATACTTTAATTTAATGTTTGCCCTGTCGCGCGTCGATGGTTTCCAAGACTTAAGCTTAAAATATTTCGCAGTAGCTTCAACATGGTGGTGAACCACTCAAACTCCAGTGAACTCCTCAATAATAAAGCAGTTGATCAGAAATAGCCAAAATACTTATTGATCAGCACCTCAGAGAGATCTGATTTTGATTAATATCGTTTAAAAAGGCAAGTGAAATACTGTGTATATTTTAGCACTCGAAATTTTAATTAGGAAAAAGTGTTTGGTTTTCTTATGATTTCTTAATATGATCAGTGGTACTTACGAACTAACAATTAAATAAAACATAATATATTCTAACAGAATACAAAGGTTTTATTGGAAGATGCTAATTTCATTCTAAATAAGACTTATTTAAATAAAACAGAAAAAGAAAAAAAGTATTCGGTTTCTGCAAAGTTCTTATAACATTTAGTGTAGTCGTAATAATTGCTTATGAGTAGGTATGGTTAGGTTTGATCGATGAAACTCTAAACCTAATGTTGGTACTATATAAGTCCTAAAGGGCCTTAACGCCAACCCACGGAATCCTAACCATACCTACTCATAAGCAATCATTAAGACTAAGTACCACCACGTCCGCATTAATGCCTCATCGAAGGCGAAACCGCATTAAAAACGTTTTTAAATTCGTTCCAGGTTTTATTAGGGTTCCCCAGTTCAAGCGAACAAGGAGTAAGTACTTCATACCTCTTGCTTGACTTCAGACATTGCATTTTGAATAACTTCAACTAGCTTATCAATCGCTAAAATAGATTTTTTAAGGAAGGCATTACCTAACAATCGAGGCCGATTAATATAATCTTATATCGTCGTTTTAGAGTTTTCCGTGGGAACCTAATGCTTTCCCATGGTAACTTATGTGTAAGTCTGGGATATCTGCATGGGGTCCAGGTCATAATTGCGAAAAACATTTATTCGGCTAACGTTATTTCGACAACATGTGTGTGTTGAATTTTCAACACACATGCAGAGAATGATCTTTATTATTTTATCAAATGATAAAGATCTGAACTTTTTTTACTAAGCATTTAGAATTCAATTTCAATTCAATTATTATCACATTCAAAATATTTGAATGTGATAAGTAACCTTATATAAAAATTACGTTTCTGTGATCCGCCTTGACAAACAGCGAAATTAGAATAGAATTGATGCGAATAGGCGAAGCACGCTGGGATAGGAGAGAAAATTGAAAACCAATTCCATTTTCACATTCAATGGCCTATATTTGCTCGTTTGGAGGTTGTAATTTTATTCAACTTTGTGTACATTGAAGAAAGAACCCTTAAGATCGCTCAATTCGACTCCAGCTAGCCCGGTTTTTATTTCAACATCCGACATTATTGTTCGTTATTGTGTGAAATGGTCCTGGGTTCGAATCCCGCTGTCGGCACATCCTCCAATAGACCGCAGGCACGGCACCGCAATACTGTAGATGTAGGTATTACTGAAGTACTCAGTTCTGGAAACCGCAGGGTGTTACTGACATTAAAAGCGTCTCCATTGATTTGCTGGGATGTAACTCAATAATAAAGTTTTGTTACTCATGGATGAGAATTCATATTGGAAATAAATCATTTCAAAGCCACAAAGGCACTGAAAGCTCGTGAACGTTTTCTACGAAACCTTTTCATATTTCTATCGGATTATGGACGGGAAAAATACTTAGGTATACTTATTTTAGTGCGTGCGCCATGTATCCTAGCGAACATAGATACCTATCATCCATAAGACGAATATGTAAAGAATATTCGTCAATAAAAATAAGATTATACAATAAAGTGGATGATGGGGTGGGTACACACGACAGCACAGCAATGATTGTTGAAGGATTTCAACGTACTTTTGACGTATTTTCTACTGTCCCAGCAAATAGATAATGAGATAGGCAAAGCTCATATCGGTAGCTGGGTTCATAAACTATTCAATTTAAGTATTTGAATTTCCTTACAAAATATACCGATCAGCTGATCGATTTGTATAAGATGTAATTTTATTTTTATTTTTTAACGAAAAGTTGTTACCTATAGAGCAAATCTTTCGGCTTACCCTTAGCGTATATAAAGTAAGTAATGTATTTCTTGTAATATTCGTATAAAAATATACTTAGTTTACTTTCCACCTAAAAATAGAAAGTATTAAATATACCCACAAACATTAATTAATGCTTTATTTGCCTTTAGTAATTAATTAAAATTATTTTTTAACGTTTAATTGACGATTAGCGGATGGAAAGCGGTTATCTTGATCATCCAATGGTTAAAATGTTTGACATAGAAGTTTAATATTCTTTATATCAACAAAATGGCGGATGTCATCAATTCATTTACGATAAAAATGCTTTTACGGCTGCGACAAATTGTTATGTTATCTCTTCTGAGATGTAAACTAGAAAGCATCTCGATTTCACGCGTCGGTAACATTCCTTTTAAGTTTACATGTATGTATTTATGTATTCAGAGCGATTATTTATTTATTTATTAAGCATTAAGGGGCATCCTACACTTGCAGACAGAGTATACAGGGTGTCCTTGATTTCATTCGACAAATTGAAACTGAGGGTTGTACTCATGTTAAATTATTATTAAATTGGTAAGGTTTTTTAGTACCTAAATCAAATCTGCCAAAAACATTTACCTATGTACATCACAGTCACAGGTCACACAATGACCTTAGAAATTACCATTAGGTCAAATTCCAGTGAAAGAATTCGTTGCAAAAAAAATTAAAATACCTTAAAATGTAAAAAGTTCCAAAGCATAGTAACGATGCACATCAAATTAAAAATTTTTTGATAGTTGAATTTATTGTAAATATTTTATGATTATTTTTCCCCAATTTGTTTAATTTACGTACAACGCTGTGCAGAATTAATGTATGTCACAAGCCTATTCATTTAATTTTGACTAATGAATTCAAGTCCACCCTAGGGGCAAACCTCAATAAAGTTAAGATAATCTCAAAAACTACTTGACCGATTGAATTTTTTTTTTACTTGTAGATAGTTTAGAGTAGGTACACTATGTAATTAATGCCTACCCCTACAATATATATATATATACAATATATAATATAATACAATATATATACAACTATAAATAAAATGTTAGCCCTTTTACAGCACTTTTTGATTACCTACCTACGTGGTTTGTTCCTAATACGTGGGTCCCTATATCAATTTATATAGACTGGTTACAGAAACTACCTTAGAAAATGTTCTTATTTTTAGCTTCGACAAAAACAAAGATTACCTTCGTAGAATAATCGTGGTTTCAGCCCATTTGAAACTTTACTGTTTAGGTGTACTAGAAAGGGCATCAATGTTTATAGACTAACCTATAAGAGTAAAGTTGTACCTACTCAACTGAGTTTGATTGTTGTCGATGTGGTAATACATGTAGTACGATTTCAAGTTTTATGACACAGAAAATAAGAATGGTACAAAATCCAAGATGCACTTGTACTATCGAGGGTATAGGTAGTGATTGGTGTCCATCTTATTCATAACTTTTTAAAGCTGCGTTTCATAGGACTATGATTATAAAATTTGCTTGGAGGAATATTTGTATTTTGTTTTATGCAAAAGTACGTTGCGACTCCCCACTTCGCAATGGTTATGAGATGTAACAAACATTGTAACTTAAGATTATGAATAATAATGCCTACTTGGAGCTTTACAGCTTTTCCATATACGAACATAAGTAGGTAAGTAAAATCGATATGACAAAAGTAATAATAATAATTCTTAGCAACAAAGTAACAGGACTCGGAATTTGTTATAAATCAATGTATGGGAAATATAATGTATATTATAAACTCTGTAATATTTATACCGTCAAATGTATAATACAATTTTCATACAAAATCGTGCTAGGAAACTTATTGTCGCTATCTACTGGTCGTGGTGTGCTTTATTTGGGGTCCATCTGAAAAGCCTTCATCATAATTAGCCCGTATCAATCCACTACTGGCCTCACCCATGGTGCGCCAATGAATCAAATTCTCTTCTCGGCTTTTTGGATCCAATTATATTTGTGGCCACAATAATAGCTAATACCTACGTACAAAAATCTTATTTGCTGCTGAAATCTCCATTGCAGAAGCGAAAGCCTAGTACAGCATCATTCTAGTCCCGTTGAGGCAAAAAGCATCAAGTCAGCTCACCGGATCGCATGTAACTTGTTATTACAGTGCATCACGTCGGCGCAGGCGCAACTGCTCTATTATTTAAGCGCACGACTTTGTTGCGTGCGCGAAATTTTATCATCAGCGTAATTTGACGCATCCTGTGATACAGATATTGCAGCAGGGTGGGGGCAATTTGTTATAATATGGTTAGGTTTACTTAACACATGTTATTTGTTGATGGATATAAAAGGAGCAAGGAGTATAAGGGTCCTGTAATATTTTTCTTTGATATAGCTATTAATATTACAGTAAACGGATTGATGAAAATATGAAACGAACATATTATTAATTATTATATATAAACGGATATCACTCACTTATATTGTTAAAGTCGGCAATTAGACCGACAGTTTCGACCGATTTCGACGGTCTTTTTCAAGGTGAGCGCGCCACGCCCGCGTCGCCGTTGATGTTTCTTCGCGCACTGCGCATATTATTGTCATTTTTTTCCTCGGTTTGGCAACTGTGATTACTCTTGTGGGTTGTGAGGAACGTCTACTCATTTAAGATATTTTGTATATTTGTACGTACTCTCGTCTTTTATACAGGTACATAATTTTCATCACTCCTTCCACACTCGCTTACAATAATTAAAGTGTTTTCACACTAAAATGAATCAAAATTACTAAGAAAAACAAATCAAACGCTAATAGTCCGACAATAAAATCACAATAAAACTCGAATGGTGTAAGTACATGATAGGCCCCCGAGTAATGTTAACTACACGTAATTACGTAGCGGCAACCAAGAATGCTGCGCAGGCGTCTCATAGCCGCACGGATTCGTTACATGGCCCCTTGGGGTACATATCTAAATTCTAACCAGAAACATGTGAGTTGGTGGATTACACATGCTTCTTTAAGATGTTTATGATAACCCCTTTGCCTTTTGTTCAGTAAAAACATTCGCAAATTAAATGGAGAAATATTTTCGCACGTTCTATTCCTTGATTGATATTTTCGTTTCGCATAGCGTAACATGTAAGAAAAATTCAGATATTCCTATTATGTACTACTTTAGAATATCTTAGGATTACATAAAATAATAAAAGTTACACTTTAAACATAAGAAAGAGGCTATAATTTTAATTGAATGGTTGATATTGAATTAAAAGATAGAAGCGACCATATAGTACTACGTATATGGATAATTGTAGGGTAACAATAACAAAATAGAAAAATAAGAGACACTCGCATACCATTGTGATTAAAAAAGAATGAGTATATTTTATTGCAAAAGCAATATAATTTTTATGCGTTAATTATAGGAATGTATAATTGCCGCTGAGCTGTGAATTTGCAGATAGAGTACTACGACTACTACGAGAACTACGACTTTAGATAAGGGTAATCTAACTCGGTTCAGTGGGTCTAACTATATTTTGGAAGAATCACTATTTATTCAATAATAGAGACGACCAATACAAAGGTTAACTTGCTTTTGGAAGGAAAGCATTGGATTTTCATAATCAAAAGGTGCAGAAAATTAAGAAGAACAAAATATATTTTTTTCCCACCAACAAAAAATAACAGAAAAAGAATTCCATGATCCACTCCAAATTGAATTCTCCAATAGATTTCAAGTCGCTTGCACCAAGTTTGAACTAAGAGATAACACCTTGGTTAGTGCCTAACCCCGTGTCAAATAACAAAAAACATCATACAGTTTCACGGGGTAACTTTAGCTCGTGTTGGTATAATTTTACTGCGTATCACAGATAAAACTGTACAGAATAGATTTTAAGGTTGAGATTTTCTCAAAAACTACTTGACATACTGCTAAAATTCTTTCACTTTTACAAGTTAAAACTATGTGACTGTAAAATAATGTTTAAAAACTGTCTAGTAGTTTTCAAGAAAATCTCAACCTTAATGAGGCGCCTAATATACGAGTACCTTTTCTGTTTTCGACTTACCTTAGTGTTATTCTCGGCTCTATCAGACTGATGTACTCTGCTAGGTAATTATTCGTAAAGTTTTATAAACCCCCATGTAGACATTATACGACGCGATAAAACTGCTTCTGCAGCTCCCGTGTGGCACCAGCCTATTATACAGACTACTTCTAAGGGCTCGGACTTCTCTCATATCGGAGCGGTGGTCATAGCGCGTTTTACCTACGATTCTTTCCTTGCATATTTTTGAGATTTGTTATATTAGTTTTCTTGTTATTAAATCTAGGTATGTAGTTTGTTTGTATAAATAGTTATAGCTATATATTCTATTTTTCTTATTTTTGTGTCTGAGGCCAAGATCCACTTTGGGTCACTGAGCCAGCGGAGTATATACTTTCTGTTATATTCATATTTTACCGATGTATAATTTTAAGTGTTTTTACAAGTCAATTTTATTTAAAAAAAATCAAATTCATTTATTCATATATTTTTTTTGAATTTACGGTAAATGAAATGAGAAATGAAATGAAATGGTTTATTTGCCAGTACATAGTTGACAGAACAGATGTTGAATATATATATATGTATCATATGTACTGCCGATAACGGCATGCAAAAGTCTTTCAACGAACATCTCAGTGACCAAAACAAACACTCAGTAGCTATTTGTTCTGATCACTAAGATATTCGTTTACAGAGTAGTAGCATTTGTCTCCTAGCCATTGGGTAATTTTTGCTTTAAAATGCCTGGAGTGACAGTCTTTGATATGGCTAGGTAGATTATTATATAATATTATGCCCATACAAAACGAATTATTCTTATATAAGTTTACTCTAGACTTCGGTAGATACAGCTGGTGTCCATGTCTTGTTGGCCTCCCATTAATATCGTTATATCGTTTGAAATATTGCGGATATTGTCGAGTAAATAGGCACATTTGCTTAATACACATACAAGGCACCGGCAAAATCTTTGTAGATTTAAAAAGAGGCCTACAAGTGTCCCTGTACCGAGCTCCGCACAATGCACGCATACACTTTTTTTGCACAATGAGTGCTCTATCAGCTTCGACTGAGTTTCCCCATAACATGAGCCCATAACTCAGTACAGACGATACATAGCCATAATACGCCGTGAGTGCTACTTCTTTTGAGGCAGTCCGTCTTAGTGTTCTAAGTGCAAAAACAAATCTATCTATCCTTTGGCATATATTGTCAATGTGAGCTTTCCAGTCGCAGAACTTATCCAAGGAAAATCCTAAAAACTTTGTAATTTCCACTTCTTCAATATATGTATCATTGTATTTTAATTCTAAGGGTATGTCATTTGATCTGTATGTCTTAAATTGCATGAAATTCGTTTTATTAATATTTATATTTAAATTATTGTTATTCAACCATTGTATAATATCATTTAGAGCCTTATTAATGTCATCATTAAGTTTATCAGCATTATGGGCTTTTATAAGCACTGTGGTGTCATCTGCAAACATTATGCACTTGTGTTGGACTGCATTTGGTAGGTCATTTACGTATATTAGAAATAGTAAGGGTCCTAAGATACTCCCTTGAGGAACACCGCAATTATTGTGTTTGAGCGAAGATTGATACGAGCACATCCGAGAATCGGCGACTCTCTGTAGTTCAGTGTACTGCTTTCTGTCATGCAGGTAGCTTTTTATCCAAGCATAGGCCAAACCTCTAATTCCGTATTTGTGCAATTTTTGTAGAAGAAGTTTATGATTAACGAAGTCAAAGGCCTTGCTCAGATCTAGAAAAATGGCGACAATTGGTATTTTAGAGTTAATGCTTTCTGTGACTTCCTTGACCAGATTAAAGCAAGCAAGAGTTGTAGAACTGTTTTTGCGAAATCCATATTGGTTTTCATTTAAAAGTTGAAATTTGTTAATGAAATTTATCAGTCGATTATACATGACTTTCTCAAAAATTTTAGAAAGAATTGTGACTAGTACAATTTGTCGGTAGTTACCCATTATTGTGGTATCATTTTTCTTGTGCAGAGGTTTAACAATTGATATCTTCAACAAGTCAGGAAATGTACCCTGCTCAAAGGATAAGTTTACAATGTGCGCTAGTACCTTGCATAGAGCGATTCCGCTGAATTTAATTACCTTTGTGCAGATACCGTCACAACCAAACGCATTAGTATTTCTCAAGGATTGTATTATTTTCTGTAATTCAAATTCGTCAGTAGGAGTCAGATATATAGAATTTAAACTTGGAGCTATGTTATTAGAATTAGATGAAATGTCAGGTTTATTAGAATTAAATGAAATGTCGGGTTTATTAGAATTAAATGCAATGTCAGGTTTAGAATTAATTGTTATGTCAATAAAATAATTATTAAACAATTCCGCTATTTGTGTCGGGTCTTTATAATGTATTCCATCCTTTATAATATGGTCAATCGGTCTCCTAGCATCCGAATTATTTTCCTCGTTTATAATATTCCATGTCGCTTTGCATTTATTTTTTGAACTATTTATTTTCTTTTCATTTTGTAGTTTCTGTGATTTTGACATGCATCTCCTTAACAATCTAGAGTAAGTGTGATAGTTGGCTTTATTGAGTGTCTTGTCATGTGCTGATCTTAAGTAAGTAAGGTAGAGCTTACGCTTTACCGCACATGACCTTTTTATGCCTCTAGTAACCCATTGTGTACGGGAGCGTTTTTTTGATATTTTTACTCGTATGTGCGGGAAGCATAATTCGTAAAATAGTTCAAGAATATCGCGAAATTCTCGAAAAGCTACATTTGTGTCTTCAATGGCTAAAATATCCGAAAAGGACAGCGCAGACATACACTGTTTAAACTTTCGCATATTATCAGCGCAGTAATCCCGTCTTTCCGTAATATACTCGTTTAATTCGGGCACAACCTTTACTTTGAAAGAGACAGCCTGGGCGGTCTCGTGATCAGAGAGGCCTAATAAAAGAACCTCGGAGTCAACTTTATGGATATTACTCACTATCTGATCAAGGCAAGAGCACCCTCTAGTTGGCTCCTTAATATGATGTTTCATGTTGTAATTGCTCAGAATGGCCAGTAAGTCATGTGAACATTTTGTATTTTTTAATACGTCGATGTTCCAGTCGCCACATAGGACAATTTTATTTTTTTTCCGCTTCGAAGTTAATTTGAATAACAATTCTTCAATTTTTTGTAAAAATGATTCCTCGTGAAGTGTATATGGTACGCGATAAATGTTTATAATAATAATGTTAAGATCAGGAATCTCAATACCACAACATTCGAATGCATGCGAAGCGCAGAGCTCAGAACATAAGGGTAAGGGTCTATATTCTAAGTGTTTCCTTACAAAAATACAAGAGCCTCCTCTTTTTTTACCGTCCCTAGAAAAGGAATGTGCTAACTTAAAGTCCGAAAGTCTTAAATTGCTTTCGTCACCTTTTTTAACAAATGTTTCTGTGGCACATAGTACGTCAATATTTTTTCCCTTATCTGCTAGATCTTTTATAGTAGCGTCTAGCAGGTCAATCTTGTTTAGAAGGCCCTGCATATTTTGATGAAATATAGTAAATGTGTTCCTATTTTTAGGAACGAAAAAATGTTGAATTTGCTTCTGTATCACCTTCCTTCAAATCTGCCTGTATTTTTTTACTAATCACTAATGAGTTTGAGTACTCAATGTCAATAATTAGAGAATGTAAGTCATGGATAATTAGTTTCATACCTTTATTATTTAAATTGCCTTTGTAAAAAGAAAACATAGATTTTGAATATGCAAGATTCTGATTGGAGTCTAATACATAAGCATATTCATGGGTCTTATTGTCTAAGTAAAGTAAACTGTTGAACGATTCAACGCGCTTATTAAATAGGTTTGCATAATTACTACATCTATATGTCGGTAAACATAAAATAACATTAGTATGTTGAATTCTACTCAATTCAGATCGTATTTTGGCAATTAAGCTATTATTGTTCTTAGTCACTTCAAAATCTGAGGGACCAATCATGATTACACAATAGTCTTCAAGTGAATAATGCCTCACTTTATTGTCTAGATTGTGCAGAATTTGGTGCACTCCTCCATCCTTTGTGATGTAGTGACATACTTCAACTTCTTCGAAAGAGTTAGTGGTTTCCCTAATGATGTTATTCTTAGTGTTGCTGCTTATGATGCATATTTTAGTCTTTCTATTTTTAGGTAAATTCTATTTTATGCTAATACATTTACATTTCAGAATAACATTTACTTTTATTTATTTCCTCACTTCAGCTTCGTTATCGCACCTGTCTGGTGCAAACATCACTGTCATGGATGCGTTTTATAGACGTTGCTTAATAGTATGCTATGCAAAATTAAATTGAATTTATTAGCAATAAAAGTTATGTCCTTATTACATTACGAGAAGCGACGATAGGTAGAGCAATCGATTTATCTAAGTTTGCAAAGTTAAAGGAAAGGTGGCCGTAGCATCTAAGACGGCTTTCAGCCGTTTTACTGGGACAGGAGCGACCTTGAAACTACCCCTTGAATATCCATTTCGGATCCTATCGAGTCTTGTCACTCCTCCTGCCCCTCTGATCATTTTCATCTCTGCCACATGACCTTTTTGTTCGTGTGTCTTTTGTTGAGGAACTTGATTGGAAATTGAGGAAGTATGCTGCCACTTACCTATGTACTCCCGACTCTGGTCTTCCTCAGGGTACCCTAGTATTCAGAAGTCCACAGTCTTTCGCAACGGCTGGCTTAGGCTTTATGTAGACGATTTGCAAAGGTTTTGACCGAATTTTGATTTATTTCGAATTTATTTAATTGTGAGCGATTCGCACGGCTCGCGCAGTAGTCTAGCGACGGTTAGAGTATCGCTCTCATTGGGACAGCACAATCGGAAAAGTGACCGATACTTTCCTTTGAATCAACTTAACGTTACTTATAAAAATATTTGTGCTAGCTGAATGCAAGTAAAAGTACGGAACATCTTTTTACAAAATACTAAACGATCAGTATTGTTGCAGCTTGTTTCCCATAGAGAACCACAACAGCCTGTTGTTCCCGGCCACAATGCCTTTACACTCGTAGGCAAGACACACCCACTCTATCCTTCACATCTACACCTTAACAGCATTTGAATTACATTAATTTGTAGCGGACCTTATGTGTAACTTACCGAGTCATTGTATGGTCCAAGGCATAAACGCGAAGCTACGGAAGATAACAAATCTGGAGTCTTTAAGACATTCTAGCTCCGAGTCCTGTGCAAACAGTTAAAGATGCTCCTCAGCCCAGGCTTCTGACCCTGTCACGCTGTCAGATTTCATACATTTTTGACAAACTTAAGAGCGAGTTCACTCTGAGCTCGTGTTCAAAAATATCTATGAATATCCGCTCTGCCCTCATGGTTCGATCGCGTAGTTCGATGAATCGCACCACCAGGATTCTGACGTCCTGTTGGTCCGATTCAATAGTCGAATGGCACATGTTCTCGCAAGCAAAATTAACTACTAAAAGAAAATGCATATCGAACCTGAGGCATCCGTAACAAAAGCTTAATATCGTAACCACAGTGCCACCGAGTTCTAAATTGCACACAAAGTATGATAAACTAGATTAAAACATTATTTTTGTTATTATGCCACATATAATTAAAATGTTTCAGGCGTTGCAGGTCTACCGATAACTTCTTCGTCAGTTCGTTCACTTCCCTAACTCACTGCAGCGTGGGAAGACCACTGATGCGATGGTCTGACGACATTTCTCGCACATGATGGGAAGAAGTTGATGCGTATACGACCAGAAATAGAAGATAGTGGAAGGATTGCGAGAAGGCCTACGTCCAGTAGTGGATAGATACAGACTGACGACGACAAATACCTCCCAGCCCGCTGTCAGCTCAAGCCTTGCCTCATAACCACGAACCGGCAAGTCACGCTCGGCTATACGTTCACACGTCGCCTATGCAGCACACCCGACCCCAGACCATCAACCGATTCGGCGGTACTCGATCGGTGCTCAGAGATGATGAAAATTGACTTTATGGAGCCACTAGCACAATAGCTTGGCCGCGAACGTCACAGGATCAAATCCCATCTCTAAACTACAATGTTGGGCTGTTCCTATTAATAGCCAAAATCACGATAGGACTTTGTGCCGCTCTTCCTACTGCGTCATAAAAAATAAAATCGTACTTAATGTGAAAATACCATTGTTATCGACTGTACAGCCCAAAGCACATCGAGTAGACTTTGGACTATGGACCATTCTTATTATCTACGTCGTAAGAGATGAAATCGTACTGCAAGTGTTCCCATTGATCTGCTGTTGTCCGTACAAGTTTTTAATCGACTGCCGCATCAAGGAGGTATCGTTAGATTTGTCTTGAATTAGGTCATAAGATGTTACAGTTCTTGTGTATGTAAGAATTTAGACATAATTAGGTACTTATAGCATTCTTTTCATAGGTTGAAGAGAAAAATATTCACTAATAAAAATTTATGAAGGTAATATTATTTTCGTAAACCAAATTCGCTACCAATATTTTGATTAAATAGATATAATTTAGTGATTTCAATTTGTTCACTGGTCCAACTTGTACAGCGGGAATCATAGTTTATGTCACACAAATCAGCAGTTTCTTCACTGCCTATAGAAAAATGGAGATTCCCACGATATGTTTATCAGTTCATCAGTTCCGGAGTCAACATACTGATAGACAGACGGTGCATTTTATGGCAGCCAGTGTCGGAATAAGGGGCTATGACGCACTCTAAGCCCCCCAAACGGGGTGTCCCCTTGTATTTTCAATCTTACCACACACCAAAGACACCAGCAATGGTAAGTAGCGATTATGTCGTGCGTTTTCTAATTTTAAGCTAAATATGACATTGCTAAAAGTAGTGCAATCTTTTTCAGAATTTTATTTTAGGAAAGGGAGTAATCTAAAAACTTGCCAGATTTAGTTCAGTTTAAGAAAAAAAAACACGCTAGAATCGTTACCAATGCAATGTTGAACAAAAGCGTCGCTCCGCAATAGCTCCAAACTCGCGCTAAACTAGATGGCGATTCAAAACGACCTGATAAAATATAACCCGGCTAAGATATTCCATACTAAGTAATTTGCGACCGGGTTAAATACCGTTCTTGATCCAAGTTGCTGGTTTATTTCAGTAAATAATATGGTCTTTGCATAAACCAAGTAGAATGTTTTTATTACACGTGCAATTTTTGTTTCGCTACGTCCACTTGGGTCCCTTGGTTTATTTTATTTCAACATTTATTTTATTTGGTATTTATACGTACTTATATTTTCCACTGCAAGGCTGTATAAGAAATGTCATACTCACAAGTCTTGAGTGTGAACTTGATGAAAGATACCTTAAGCAATTCGCCTATTTGTTAATCCGGCGCCGATGAACAGGCAAGCCCCGTTAGAACCGTAGCGAATTTCTAAAGTCTTAGTAGGGGGTCATCCATTCAAAATCAATTAATAAAATATATAATTTATGCAAATGAATTGGAACCGCACTAACCTCGGAAAAATCCCGCTGTGACATTGTTGTTTTGCTACATTCTTCTCAGCAGTATCTGGAAATAGTAAGAAATGGTTAGAGTAAGTTAATAAAGTCAAATAAAGTACGAAATGGCGTCTCTAATGATTTTTTATCCAGAAAATTTTGATAAGTTTATTCTGAATCAAATGCCGAAATGATATTTTTTGTTTTCAATTCTTTCATAGAAATGTTATAGGAAAACGTGTAAAATCTTACGTCTTCTTATTTAATAGATTTATAAAGTTGAAATCGAATTTAAATGGTTTCAATTTACTAAAGGCATTACTTGCCGAAGCAATAATTATAAAAATATAAAGATAAAAGCGTATGTTTTCCTCGAATGTGCACTTTAACATAATATCTTTTTAATACTTTAAGCTTGTTTGTAAGATTAACTTTTATATTAAAAGACTTTTAATGTGCAATTTTGTGGAACGCGTTCATTTATTATGCCATTCAATAATCACTCTAATTGAGAAGGATTACGGTATACATTTAATTTGCGAGTGTTGGAAGGATATTGCTTGTCGGTGGCCGCCGAGAAGCAATAATCTGATCTCACTCAGTTTCCGCCGGCGGTCGTCAAACTTTGCTTTAGAGAGTGATGTAGAGGATAAACAAGTACAGTCTAAACCAGTGATTCCCAAAGTGGTATATATCGACTCCCAGGGGTCTACGACGACCTACAAGGGAAGTACCGTGTTAAACATTTATTATTGATGTCTCGATATTTCGACAGTATTGCGGCCATCATGGTCGTAGCAGGCGTGATGGCTGCAATGCTATCGAAATATCGAGACATCAATAATAAATGTTTTTTTTTTGATTGACTAAACCCGCGTTTGGCCCCGCTCTCACCTGATGGTAAGTGACGATGAGGCCGATGATGAAGCACGCGGGCCTAGTAAATGCCTATTTACTCTTGCCTTAAAGATCCCAAGGTTATAAGTGTCTGGAAACATCGACGGTAATTCCCGTTTTATCTAATTAATATGTATACAAACCGTGCAAGTTTAAAAAGTGACCTACAAGTGATGAGAGCGGAAAAAATTGGGGGTCTACGAAATGTAAACGGAGGTCTATGATAGTTTGATCTCGATTACTTAGGTTTAGGTGTAGATTTTCGACTTTTCATTATGAAATAGTCACACAAAATCCGACGATTTGTACTTGGAACAACTTTCACACATTACGTGTGTTTTTGGAGTTCCGTACCTCAAGAGGAAAATAGGAACCCTTATATTTATTGTTATCTGCTACACCTCACTACTATACAGTTAATTCAAAACACATTTGAAGTTGGTGAATGTTCAAAAATGCAATATTAGATGAGCGCGCGGGGAGCGGGGGGGGGGGGGGGGGGGGGAGGGGGCAGTCCAATGCTTGGGTCTACCCAAAATCAAAAAACATGGAAAGGGGTCTACAAGACAATAAAGTTTGGGGAACTCTGGTCTAAAATCAGGTGTACCTTTAGATACCCTGCTGTATGGTTGAGATATTCTATTTGACAGATTGTAAAAAAAAATTCCCCAGTAGATAGTTTTGGGTGTATACTACTTACGTAATTGTGAAAGAAATTAAAAAATAGACCAAGCAGTTTCTAGAAAATCTCAACCATAATGATCTCCTTTATACGTTCTCCAAGTTAGTCTACCTTTCTACCTAATCATCAGTAATGCATCAAATATTTTTGAGCATAAAGTATAAATCGATTGCATAATGTTTATGTATGTACCCTTCATGGACTTACAAAAAGGAACATAGGTATGTACAGTCGAAGACAGAGATAAGTATACAGGGGGCCTCAATAAGGTTGAGATTTTCACAAAAACTACTGGACCGAATTTAATAATTCTTTTACAGTTACATAGCTTTAACTTTTCTCTATTAAACAGTGAAAGAGTTTTTGTAATAGGTCAAGTAGTTTTGAGAAAATCTCAACCTTAAAAACTCTCCTGTACACCTTTCTCTGTGTTCCACCGTACCGATGAAACCTCACAGCTCAGAGGTTTCGTCTCTACACACAAAAAAACTTTAAATAAAAACAATAGAGCCAGGTGGTTACGTGGTCACGCCCGTAATTCGTCTTACTTTTTATCGAGCCCGAAACTATCCTTAAATTTTTATTATTAGGTTTCTTTCACGCTGGCATGGTAAGCGACGCGGAAACGAAGCGACCGTCGGAATAGCAAACGACGCCGGACGCCGGACCACGCAACACGCAATTTATTTATTGTAACACCACGTGAATGATTTATAAAACTATACTGTACGCCATTTGGTCACTCGCTCTACATAGCTGTTGGGCGATCCTCCGACCGACATGCTAAAACAATATTCCACTATATACATATCTTGCCTAAAATCATGGTGAATTTAGTCAGGACTCAGAAGTAGTCGGGGATCAGTATCGGGGGGTAACGCGATATATGCATCAGATTTTGTACATAAAGCCAAGACAAATAAAATTTCGTAATCTTTGCATAAAAATGCGGACTAGCATCAGTGAAAATCGTGCCAAATACGATCGCTACGTTTCAGTGTTACTGATAACATCAGTGTGAGAGAAGCTTCATATTCAAGCAAGCCTCCATCGCGGTGGCGGCGATTTAAAACAAAAAATGGTAACTCCTCTTGCCCTGAAGCTGTTTTTTAAACAGTAGCCTGTACAGGTGGCTAAAAAATTCAAATTCTAAGTTAGTATCGAGGCACCATTACGCGCACGTGAAGTGGCGTGAGCGGCGTAATCAAATGTAATTTGTAAAGCCCATTGTGGAAGGAAGGCTGGGTTTCTTTAGAAAACTGTACAATTTGTTATTGTCAAAACTTTTGAGCTTCGTTACGTAACGATGTGAGGTAATTGTCTTTAGTTGTAATGTCCCACAGCTGGGCAAAGGACAAATTGGTTTAATTTTAATATGAAAGCGGCATGCACTCGTAAGAATTATTTAAGTATATGACAAGGAATAGGGTGCTTGAATTTTTTCGGATGCATTCCATTAAACCTGACTCAAATTATTATAAAAATAAAAACTAGACTGCTTTTGTCGAGACAAATCTACGACACTTCATACATCAACATCGAAGTTGTTTAGACTCACAGGATGCCACAATGGAACGGACACAGGACATACATACATCGAGAAAATTACTGTCCTTTCAGCAGTTGGGTAAAAAGAAGTATCAAGCCACTCAAAATTTCGTCATCAATTGCATGCTATGTAACAATAAGAATGAATGCTATGAGTCTTAATAACATGTTTTTACGTTTTCAGCTCTAAAACGAGTCCCTGTTATTACTGGTGAATGGCATGAAAGGCGATGGAGGGCGGCTTCGACACGACGAAGTGTCGAATTCGAGATTCCTCCATAGACATAACACTCATGGTCCAAAGTAGGAGAGACATAGGTGAAACGATCCCAAATTACACCCAATGAAAAATTATATATACCTTAGGACCTCAGGCTTAGGTACACCTTTTAGACCTGGGGATCGAACCTCGAACCTCTTGCACAGAAGCAAAGAGTAATATAAGCACAGAAGGCAGACCCACTACCGACTAGAAAATAAATTCAAATAAAATTATAAGTCTTTTTACAGCAATTAATATATTTTAGCGGGTAATTTTAATAGCCTCACCACCAATTATTAGTGGATCTATCGCGGATTTTGTCAAACGAAAAGTTGACTAACAAACAAGATCTCTCTCTCTCTCTCTTGTCGTGTGATTTGGTGGCCAAACCTATTGTCACGTGATTCAGGCCGCCCGTAGGCCTCTGACGTTGCCTAAGGACTGTCGAGCGACAGCAACCGGGACCAACTGCTTAACGTGCTTTCCGAGGCACGGAGGATAACAAACAAGATTCTCCTCATTCTTCAGAACATATGAGTACCTATCGACACGAGCGAAGCCGCTGGCTATTGCTATCAATTATTATTATCAAACATAGTTACGAGTACAGTTGAAGACAGAGAAAAGTATACAGAACACTTCAATAAGGTTGATTTTCCAAATAACTATTTGACCGATTGTAAATATTCTTTTACTAGTAGATAGGTAGAGACGTAGAGTACACGTAAAGAATTTTCAAAAATCACCAAGTAGTTTTTGATGTTTTGAATTTTGAATTCTCCTGTATTTGTGTACCTTTCTCTCGTTCCTATCGACACGAGCGAAGCCGCGGGCCATTCGATACAGAGTTACCCCATGTTATCAAACGTAGTTAAGTTACATTCACAAGGCGCACGAGGCTTGCCCTGGGGCGCACGCGCGAGGCCCTGCGTGCGTGTAATCGAGCCCTTATCACGGGGAAGGGCGAAATCCGGCTACCTGAATACTCGATGTGTAACGGATGATGATGGGTACTTAGCATAATATTATAAGGACCATATTATAAGTACATTTTATGTTTTATCGTCATTGAATACGATTTTTTCGGGTTAGTGGGTGAAATAAGGAATATTGATACCAGCAACATTATATTTTAACGTTTGAAATGATTTTCCAAATAGTGTTGTATGTTAGTGTACATACAAGTAGATAGAAGTGGTAATTCTAGAATGCGTCGCTAATATTAGTCGCCTCTAGGGAGGCGTCCCGCTCCCTGTTACGGGATGCAGCGCATGAACGACAGTGACAGTTGCGCTTAGGTTTAGGATTCGACTTAGGGCCGCTAGAGTATTTTATTAAGTAAAGTATACAATACTATTTAAAAAGTCACTAATATACATTACATACATATTACAAAATCTAACAAATATCGTCGTTGAAGTGACAGACTAAATAATCCAACTCAGGAATAATTTGAGGGTTGAGAGCTGGCTCCTAAGATACAGGATTTTATATCCTAGTTTAGGACCAGATGATATGTGCAATAAATATATATTTATAAGTAAACATCTAAGCTGTTGTAAACTGTCTATAAGTAGTTTAATTTCTTGATGAATAAACTGATTATGAATATTTTCTTATTCAATACTATTTAAAAGAATATAGCGCGCGTTGATGTCTTTTACTCCATAGCGCGAGAATTTTATCGTTCTTTTCTATTTTTATGGCTGTGTCAGTGGCCTGTGACGTCACTTCAATTATTATGGCATTTCTGCCATAACATTATTGAAAACAATTGACACTTAAAAAGCTATTGTAAAAATACTCTTTGAAATTGAAATTTAATTTCGATTATCAATAAGGTTTCGTCGTTATTGACGGCTATGTAAGATTTAACAGACCTGTAGTTTTGGAGTTTTATATTTAGATTAAATTTGGTAATAGAAATATCGCAGAAATACGTATGAGATATGAACATTGAGGAATCGCCTTAAAGGATTAGAATAAAAGGTATAAGCTACAGCCATAGCTTATCTACTTAACTCACGCACGAGTTTCTTGACTCTCCTCGACTCTACATAACGCATCAAAACAACTTTCTAGCTGACTGACTCTATCATAGAAACCGCTGTCATCGAACCATAATCAAATAGCTGACTCTAAGCTACTTTCGATCAATTATTTGTATAAGTGAATGCAGTACTCTCAAACAGAAGCCTATAATATCCATAAGTAAGTGTATGTACAGAATAAATGCATAAAACATGTCGCAGAATCCAAGAACATTTCTCTCCGCTTACATACCTTTTATATACATAGATAGGTTATAAACGCACACGTACAAACAGTTATATGTTTCAGATTATGAGAATTTTAGACTCACCGTCCTTGCGTTTGATTCAGACCAATTATAAGCCCATTTCTTGGCTCTCAACATGGTTATTACACAGACGGACAAACAAAAAATATATCAATCGTAAAACCACTTTACGTACACAGGTTCAAACATTTTTGTTCGTTAACAGACTGATATTTATGGAGACACTTGGAAAATCACTGGATTATGTCACTTTTGAATGTTTATTTGTTGGATAAAGTCGGTTTCTGTTGATGAAAAGATGTTTATTTTTCAATTTAGGAATGTTGTACCCGCGACCTTAGCCGTATGCGCGTGCGCAGGCAGTCTGACACGGACTGAACTGGCTCTTGACGGCCGGTTCTGTGCTGCCAGTGTGCTTTCGTTGGATACCGCGAAAGCCTTCAATGGTAGGTTTTGTTGGAGGGATTGGTAGTTTATTTGAGGGACGATATTCAGTTTCGTTTTATATCGTTTATTGCAAATAAATGAAGTTTTATACATGGTTAACACTCACTTTTTGGTTGAAACCGGTGTTTCCTTGAAAAAGACCGTCTAAATCGGTCCAACCACCAGCTTCGACCAATTTTTAGGTTTTATAGATGTTAATAAGAAAAATTATATCGACTTGGTTAAGAATTCTTTTTTTATCCGTGTACACTCACACACACACATCGTTATTAACACTCGAAATACAATGTAAGCCTCTAAAAATAAATTATTTTAATAAGAAAGGTATGATAATATTTCATATGCCTTCAACTGTAGCTACATTTTTATCTCTATACTGCTCTACCAATCTCTACATACCATAAAATAACTAAATTGCCATTACAAAAATCTACCATACACGTAAAATACATCCCTACCTGGCAATCTCTTACTGTTGTAGCCAGAAGGAGACAGTAAACGCCTCTATCCCGCTTTTTTGGACGGAATGTGACCCGCTATCACCTTGAAGGCCGTAAGCTCGCGGAGGCTTCACTCAATGAAATAGAAGCTTATATCCACGCGTTTGTAACATGTAGAGCCAGGGTTCGAACCTCAGCTTAGGCATGTACAGTCGAAAACATAGAAAGTTATACAGGGGTATTGTTAAAGTTGAGATTTTCTTAAGAACGTTTTACAAGTAAAAATTCTTTCGCGAGTAGACAGATTTGAGAGCCGACTAAAAGAATTTTATAAATCGGTCGGGTGCTTTTTGAGAAAATCTCAATCCTAATGGCTCTCCTGTACACTTAGGCGGGTATTCATGAACGTGATTTAAAGGTACGCCACCGTTTAGGCTCCTGTCCCTTTCTATCTTACCCTTTTTAACGAAGTGTGAAAGGGATGACAACATGATTTAAGGGACGTGAGGTTTAACTAGGTTTATGAATAACAGCACAGAGCGTACTAAAGAGTTCCTTGGCTTTTCAAAAGTGTATTAATAACAATATTAACAAGTAGTTTAGACTAATTTTAGAATAAAATAAACAATTATTAGAAAACTTTTATTTCACAAAAATACGAGTAGATAGTTCACAGATCCATGACAAATATGTCACAGAGTAGGTAATTTAAATATTTATTGCTTATTAAACTATTGTAATATGTGTGTAATATCAAGAATACAATCGACGAGTATTTGCTTTCCAATAAACTGGCTACTTTAGTAATATGGAATTATTGCCTACACATTATAGTTGACGTAAATGCGTTTTCTTTTCATAAATTCTTTTGTAGATCGAAGAAATAATCGTTAGGCTTCATTCACACTTAGGTACCCACACGACAACTACAACACGTGGTCAGGCGCTAATTTGTATGAAAATGAATAGTATAATCCACACGGGCCGCATTTTGTCGTCAACTTTAAACGCGTGGTGAAGCACTTTTTGTGTGGTGCGGCTGTGGTATGGACAACAGCAGATCAATGGTAACACTTGCAGTACGAATCCAACTCTTATGACGCAGATAATAAGAACGGTACACTTGATCTGCTGTTAGCTGTACGTGTGAATAGAGGGTCTTCACGCAATTCGTCAATCATAATGAATAAGGTTCAGTCTTACAATTTTCATATTACTAATACATAAATCCCCTGATACAGTATAAAAATATATTTTATGAGATTTTACTTATGTCATATTAAGAGTATAAGTAGTTACCGAGAAACACTCTGTCATCTGGTGACGACGGCTGCAATGTCACCGAAATATCGAAATCAGTCCTTAGTGTTAAACATGGCAATTCACGTTTTGATAATAAGTTTACAAACCGTTAAAAAGAGTATTACTTAACAAATACAACCATTCCTTAGTTCTACTAAAAGCGCTAAAAAGACACCAGAGTCAACGTTATTTCAAAGTAATGAATAACACGCTTAAACAGTCTCTACGGAGCTCTATTAACTGCATGTAATCATGTACGCTTTACATGCAGAGCGTTTCTTCCTTGTAACTCTATTGTTCTAGTTACTATTACCCACACTTGCAATAAAAGATAACGCTAGAGTTAACGGCTTTACCCGAGAGAAATGTATGCAGTATTCACGGGTCTAACTACACGGGTTTCAACTGCCTAGTTGTCCCACCGCCGGCGAGTAAGCGAATCCCAGCTATTTTCTCGCCCAAGAAACGTACAAAAGATACTATAATCCGTGTAAACAAAAGAGATGCATATATTAATAGTTCATCGCCGCCTGTTCACACCGCCGGCGAGTACTCGCACGGCGACAATCGCCCACTCGCTGAGCTGCACTGGCGAGTGGGCGAGTGAAGCGAGTAATCGCCCGTCGCTCAGCGACACTCGCTGATAGCCGAGCTACAAAACTATACGCTAACTCTAGCTATCTTTTATTACAAGCGGGCCCACTCTACCCACACTTGCGCCAGAACTCTATGCGCATAAACTCTCCGAGTAAAGTGCTTGTCTCTCCATTGTAATTTTGTTGTTCTAGCTACTATTAAATTACGTGTAAGCTAACCTGTCTCTACCAAGCTCTACCCACGCTTGCCCCAGAGCTCTATGCGCTAATCTCCGAGTAAAGTGCATGCCTGTTGTAATTTTGTCGTTCTAGCAAGCTACGAGTACTACTAGAGAACGTGCAAGCTAACCCGTCTCTATCTATCTCTATGTCCACGCCTGCGCGCTGCCCGTGCGCTGCGCACGCGCAATCTCCGAGCAGAGCTTGCGTTCGTGCGCGCACGCGTCCCGCAGCTCGCTCTCGCGCGTCGCCGCTGCTTCCAGCTGCTGCTGTTGGACGCGCAAACCGTTCAGCTGCGATTGAAGCGCTGTTATTGTTGAGTATGATGAGTTCTTTAGCTGAAATGAACGGTAAAAACGTATCGTGAGTCTTAGAAAATATAATAATAATAAGTTATTATTAAATAATAATAAAAACCGCCTTCAAAAAAATAAACAAAAAAGGAACTAAAAAGCATAAATTAATTAATTAATTACATCTACATACGAGTATTGAAATAAAATATTATTGCTATGTACCTACTGATCTCTTTTAAGTCGGTGCCAAGCCAAAGCGCGCGCGTGTTGTATGTATGTATGTGATGCGGCGGGAGCGGGAGCGGGGCGGCGGCGAAAGTAGTAAGTTACGTATCCCTATCGTATACCTATTTGGCTTGGCACCGACTTAAAAGAGATCAGTAGGTACATAGCAATAATATTTTATTTCAATACTCGTATGTAGATGTAATTAATTAATTATTTTATGCTTTTTAGTTCCTTTTTTGTTTATTTTTTTGAAGGCGGTTTTATTATTATTTAATAATAACTTATTTTTTGCTTTTTAGTGGTGTAAATATATAATATGTATAAGTATGTAAGATAGGGTAGGTTATGCATGATGGGGATGCCTTCATTACGTGCATCTCGTCTCGTATGATAAAGCGTCGAGCATATGAGTCTGAAAATGACAAAGGTGAGCGCCTAAAGCGCAATAGAAAAAGTAACAGAACAAAGCACCTCGGAGAAATATATATACACATAATGCTAATGGCTTCATTTCCATTCCCCAATTTGTACTACATTCCAAGCATCTGAGGCTATGGTGACATTATTTTATGTTGAGCTGTAACTGTAACTGCAATAAACTACAAGGTACAACCCTCAATAGAGCTGTCAACGTGAACCGGTACTTGTCTTTGTTCTGTGTTTGTACATTATTTAAAGAGTCATCCCCTACCTACCAAGGAATTATACCTTCTACCATCAGCGTGAGTTATTCAAGTGAAAGATTATAAGTAACAGTCTATGTCTATAATATTTGAAGAATTATCCCCCAACTCCTAATCGTTAAGGAGTTATACCTTCCATCATCAGGTCACCAACATGAGATGATCACTACTAGACGCAAATACTTGAATAGCTGTAGAAAATATATGAAATACGTTATTTGTGCCTAACTTTTCAAGAATTCCCTCTATCTCTCCAGGACCCCATCATCAGATTCTGACCTGATGACTATGAGACCACCTGGGAGGTATACCCTTTCAAACTTTAAAGATTATAAGTAATACTGCCTAAGTTTGCCTATAATATTTAAAGAATTATACCCCAACTCTTAATCGTTAAGGAGTTGTACCTTCCATCATCAGCTTACCAACGTAAGTTGATGACTACCAGATGTAAATACTTGCATAGCTTTAGAAAATATATGAAACACGTTATATGTGCCTATAACATTTGAAGAGTTCCCTCGATTTCTCCTGGATCCCATCATCATATCCTGACCTGTTGACTATGGGACCACCTGGGAGGTATACCCTTTTAAACTTGAAAGATTTAAATTTACGTCCTAAGTTTGCCTATAATATTTAAAGAATTATACCCCAACTCTTAATCGTTAAGGAGTTGTACCTTCCATCATCAGCTTACCAACGTAAGTTGATGACTACCAGATGTAAATACTTGCATAGCTTTAGAAAATATATGAAACACGTTATATGTGCCTATAACATTTAAAGAGTTCCCTCGATTTCTCCTGGATCCCATCATCATATCCTGACCTGATGACTATGGGACCACTTGGGAGGTATACCCTTTCAAACTTTAAAGATTAAAATTTACGTCCGAATTTTGCCTATAATATTTAAAAAATTATACCCCAACTCTTAATCCTTGAGGAGTTGTACCTTCCATCATCAGCTTACCAACGTAAGTTGATGACTACCAGATTTAACTACTTGCATAGCTTTAGAAAATATATGAAACACGTAATATGTGCCTATAACATTTGAAGAGTTCCCAAATAGATAACAACTGCAACTGGACGGCACAAGTAGAAGCTGTTTGCACAAAAATAAACCGTTTTGTCTTTGCATTACGTCGGCTTAAAGAAGTGGCATCCGTAGATGTGGCCTTGAACGCCTACCATGGGTACGTAGCCTCGGCTTTGCGGTATGGGCTCATCATGTGGGGCAACTCTACAGAAGTGGATAGAGTGTTTAAAACCCAAAAGAAATGCATTCGAGCAATGTGCGGAGCGAAATACAGAGAACCATGTAAACCACTATTCCAAAGATTGCAGTTGCTACCCCTCCCGTGTATGTACGTAATGGAACTGTCGATGTTCGTGAGGCAACATCCTGAGTTTTTTCCAAAGGCAAAGGAATTCCGGGAAAGGGAATTAAGAACAGTCACGGATAATAAATTACACATCCCTCTGAGAAAACTGGCTCTAACCAGAAAAAACGTATACTGTATGGCAATTAAGATCTACAATGCACTACCAGACGAGATCACAGACGTCCCGCTAAACTTCCTTAAAACAAAATTGTATAGATGGCTGTTGAGTAAATGCTTCTATTCCGTAAAAGAATATTTAAATTACAAAGAACCATAGTATCGATGTTGGGTGTACATTTTAACTTTGTATTGACTATAATGATTATTATATAAAATGGATATCACTCACTTATATTGTTGAAGTTGGTAATTATAATATGATGATTAATAATGTATAAAATTAGAATTATTTTAAAAGCAAACATAGTGACAATTTAAAATGGAAATTTAATATTTGTACGCCAGAAATGGCAGATTTTTGTGATACTATTATATTTATAAAACACCTAATTTGTAACCAGAAATCTGACAAATAAATGATTCATTCATTCATTCATTCCCTCGATTTCTCCTGGAACCCATCATCATATCCTGACCTGATGACTATGGAACCACCTGGGAGGTATACCCTTTCAAACTTTAAAGATTAAAATTTACGTCCTAAGTTTGCCTATAATATTTAAAGAACTATACCCCAACTCTTAATCGTTAAGGAGTTGTACCTTCCATCATCAGCTTACCAACGTAAGTTGATGACTACCAGATGTAGATACTTGCATAGCTTTAGAAAATATATGAAAAACCTTATATGTGCCTATAACATTTGAAGAGTTCCCTCGATTTCTCCATGATCCCATCATCAGATCCTGACCTGATGACTATGGGACCACCTGTGAGGTATACCGATTCAAACAAAAAAAGAATTTTCGAAATCGGTCCAAGCGTCTTCGAGTAATCAGGTAACATACATAAAAAAAAAAAAAATATTTCGTCGAATTGATAACCTCCTCCTTTTTTTTGAAAGTCGGTTAAAAATAACTTTATTCACCATTAAACATAATTATACAAAAATATATTGTAATACTACATAATAGATACTACTAAATAGATATAATAAGTGAATGGGTCGAGGCCTCAGCACATCTGTACTGTACATCTGCCATACCTACATATGTTCATATTACATAATTATGTAGGTATGTAAGATTTTATTTTTCTTCAACATGCGCTATGCGAAACGAAACTCTTATGATGTTAGCCATATACTAGTTTAACTTCACTTCCCTTAAACAGTCCTTTGTAACCAATGGGTTATTTCGAAATAGGGTTTATTCGATGTAAAGTCTTTCGAGGCAGCGATACGGACCCAAGTAAACCAAAGAAGAAAGTTAAGTCACATTTCTAGCTAACAGCATAAACATTAAACGGAGAACGTCACTACCGAGTTCGAACCAGTTCGCTAACTGCAATACTCTAGTTCACTTAGAATTTAAAAAAAATGTTTTGTTAGGTTTTGTTTGATTGTTTCTTTACTTATATTGATGTTTTTTGTTTGTATTTGTGTCTATAATGCCCTCCACACACAGCCGCGACCTAGCCGCGGCTTGACTCCTGTGATCAGTTGAAACGTATGCCGCGCCTCATTTTCTGGGCATTTTAATGTCCAGTAGGTAGCGATCTGAGGCCTGCGATCTACTTCCAGTAGATATCGACGGCAGAAAATGAGGTGGGGCATGCGTTTCAACTGATCGCAGAACACAAGCCGCGGCTAGTTCGCGGCTTGTGTGTCAAGCTTAATCCTTACGTTATTTTATGATTTTTGCCTGTAAATAGTTAAATAGCCTTTATTTGGCTGATGCTCTATGGCCGAGCCACAATATATTAAAAAATAAAAACTGTTCACTAACCTGTGTCTCGCGTTCCCTGGCCCTGACTTCGTGGTGGAAGCTGTCCATGTCCTCCAATATTTTCTCTCGCTCTAACACATTCGCTTTCTGCTTCACCCTACTGCATTCGATCTTCTCTTCCACCTGTCTCTTCAGCGAAGAGATCACTTCGTTCATGAGGATGGAGCGGGCTTCGCGTTCTTTGGCCCACATCTGCGAATGTTTTGTTTATATTAAGGAACGGCACCTTCGTCTACCGTAAGGGAAAGGGTATAGGATAGGGTGAAGCCGTAGGGAGGGTGTTCAGTATCGGTAACTGAACAACTTTTGTTCTACCACTTCTCGAATTAAAAATAACCGCAGTATACCGCAGCCCAAATTATTTTGTAAGCAAATGCTGTTCTGTGATCATTGCATAGTTATTTTCACATTATTAGATCAGATTACTTTATTTTCACAATGACAAACAGGTTCGATCAATCAGTTCCTTCAGTGTTACATCATAACAGGAAATTATCGATCATATTTGTTTATAAAATAAGACACTTGATTTGGGCTGCGGCTTAGATAGGCTGCGAGCGAGATTGTTTCTTGTCGCCGTGTGCAAACAGTATATTTCTCATCGATTAGTTTTTAAATGAGGTTTCTGTAGTATACTATTAGTTATTCTGTGACAGGGTGTAATGTAATAATTGAAATACCTTATCCTGTTTCTCGTTGATCTGCCTCGCTTCCCCGTCGTACATAGCCTCGATGTTCTTCTGTCTCTGTCGCTCCCTATCTCTGTACTCTTCCAGCTCGATCAACGCAGTATCAAGAACGCGTTTGTGTTTCGCGCATTTGTCTTTATCTAATTCGTAATCCTGGAAAAGGATAGCATGTTGTTATAGGTAAATTGAAATATCTTAAATTTATACAGTAAATTAATGGAAAAAATGTCATAAAATGGCATTACCTTCAAAATGGCTTTCCTAATCCTCTCCAGCATTTCCAAATCCAACTCTATCTCTTTCATCACAGATAGCACTTTCCTTTTCAATTTATACTTGTGCAAACCCATGTTAACGATGCTGTTGTCTCTCTCTGACACCAGCCGAGCGTGTTCTCTCTCCCTCTCACTTGATATGAACTGCAGCTCGTCTAATACGAGTCTCTCTTTCTCTTCTTGTTTTCTGAGCTTCTTCACGACGGTTTCCTTTTCGCTTAGATCCGCGATTTGACCTTCAAGACTGTTACGGAGATCCTGTGGAGTTATTTAATCAACATTCAGTAGGTAATAAAATTAACGTAAAAGGTACCAAGAAACCCTCTTTCCGTTAACTACCTCCTTATTAACCTATTTTTATGTGCCCACTGTTGGGGCAGACTTTATTTTATTTCTATGAAATAGGTTACCCACAGGGTGTACACTACACCAAAACAATTACAGTGTAACAGTCCACAAAATAATTATGCTAAGTGTCACACCAATTATAGGTAACAACGGCATGCTTAGAAATCCAAGGAATAGGTTACAATGTTATATCGGTCTTAACAATAAAAATAAAATTTTACAAATTTAGAAAACAATTTAGTAACTTAACAAAAAAGTACGTTTATTTTATTTTTAATTTATTGGAAAACCAACGGCAATTATCAAAGGGTAAGTTACACAATATAAAACTGATAGCCAATTACAGGTTTTCGCTGTTAGATTATAGACAAAATTAACTATATTATCAAGCACTTAACTAGGCACTATTTGCACTAACACACATACCTACACTACATCAGTCATCGAAAAACATTGTACTCAACAACCGCCTCGCTGTCACACAACCGGTGTTGAAAATGTCCAAATCAAATTTGTCAGACAGTTTGAACAATCTGTTACTTTCTCCTACATCGAGAGAGCTCGGACCATGATCCATCACGTGGGCTAGTGCGGATTCGGGGATTCCACATGCCTTAGATTTTTTATTGTTAGATGCACGCAGGTTCCCTAACAAAACAACGTTTTCCTTCACCGCTTATGAGCATATTAATTAAGTAGTATCTCAACCTTATTGAGGCCCCCTGTATACTTATCTCTGTCTTCATGTGTACAGCTAACAGCAGATAAAGTGTAACACTTTGGACCGTTCTTATTATCTGCGTCGTAAGATTTAAATTCGTACCATTGATCTGCTGTTGTCCGTAGCTTCATATGCAAGCAATGTCAAAATCGTACCCTCATTTGTTGCTCCTTTTCCTTCAGCCTGTCCTCTTCGATCTCTATCTGTCGGCGCAGCGCCTCGTCTCTTTCTTGCAGAGTCTTGCGTGTCTCTTCTTCGTCTTTCTTCTTTTGCATCTCTTTCTCCACTATTTGTTCCATCCTGCAAAGTCGAAGTTATCTACATTATTTCCTAACTTTATGCACTGTATTTATTTATTTGATTATTATATTTTTCGTATAAAATATCTTTATTCAACATAATGTACAATACAAATTATTTAAGACAGTTAAATATAAACATACAGTTAATTTGTTTTTATAATAATATGTACAAGCTAACACACCTTTGTAAAACATTGAAAATTCTTATATATTTTTAACATTGTGAGGGTAAATTGCTTGCAAGCACTTACGTATCTGTTATATTTAATCGACTAGAAGCTTGTATCTTTGGCTGCCTGTCATTTACAATACATACTTTACTTTATCTGATGTATCCAATATAAAACTCTTTCTAATATATGTCACCCTGGTAGAATTTTCACTCACCATGCTGATTTAAGTTTCCCGTTAGCGATATAGGCGGTGGCAGCGCGCAACTCCGGTTGGCGGAGTCTCCACGCGTGATGCAAGCGCAACTCAGCCTCGTGTTTGCGAAGCTGCTCCTCTTTCTCCATGATGCCCTGGTTGATCTCTTGCAGAGTGGAGGTGGGTACTTTGTTTAGGTAAGAACTGAAAAGGTTTGATCGAAAGGATTTTTGATTACATTAAAAAAGCTGTGGAAAGGCAAGTGCAGCGACAGTGGTCTCTATGAAAGATGACATACTGAACGCAGCAATATAGCGTCAGCGGCAAAGCAAGGGAGTGGCAACCCCGCGGCGTTGAGTCTAGTCATATTTCATAGAATTTCATACATTACAACCGCTGCAGTTGCCTTTCCGCCGCTTTTCTAATGTGTTTCAGCCTTTAATGGGTATAGTTCATTATAGTGTAATTTACTTTTTACCCGACTGCCGAGAGGAGGAGGGTAAAGTTCTAATTTATACTATATAGTATAGTTAGAATTCATACTTGTCCGCATCTTACACAACGAATTTGCTGAATTTGATATTAACATTGTGGCGCATGCGGTGTAGAATGTGGATAGGAGAAAATACTTGGTAGTAGGTACAAATTATTGTATCTTTCAGGTATCTCTTTTTCAACAAGGAGAATATTTTGGAGTTTTGATAGTGTAGCGTAGTTTTCAAATATAATTTCATTATTTATAAGCGCAATACAGAAAAAAAAAATACGCGTTCACCATAATACTATAAATACCTAAACAAATACGAGCAATAAATAGTTAAATACCTTTGTACAACAGGCAAATAACAGGCAAAAATCATCAACACACTAACTATTATTAGTATTATTATGTGCAAAATTCTATTGTTATTTTGACTATTTAATTAATGGTACAATCGACAGTGCATCAACAAACCTAACTACACAGAACCATTGTAATTTTACCTTACCACCATCGCATAGAGTGTCTATGTGTTATACTTGATATGCCGTCGACTGTACAATATAAAAGATGCATGCGGAAAGTTAAATTGAAAGACAATGAGTGTATAAAAATAAAATGACTAAAGAAAATAAAACTACTTCTACTGTTAAAAATTCACATAAATATATTTACGTTTAACATAATATAATAAAATCTACTAAGTATAAATAAAATCTACTAAGTATAAATAAAATCTACTAAGTATAAATAAAATCTACTAAGTATAAATAAAATCTACTAAGTATAAATAAAATCTACTAAGTATAAATAAAATCTACTAAGTATAAATAAAATCTACTAAGTGTAAATAAATTGCTACTGTTAAGGGCCCAGATCAGCCTTACCATGAAGTCTTATAGCAGGTTACTTCAATAATACTTTGTTATTTCGTACCATGACGTCCTCAATAGGCTTACTATTTATTAAGGTCGTCATGGTACGAAATAAAAAAGTGTTATTGAAGTAATGCTGCTATAAGACTTCATGGTAAGGCCCCTGAGCGTTTGACGCAATTACTCGAACTACAACTTACCGAAATTGAATCACATTTATAATAAACATTTAAAAAAATAATATGGTGGATAGCGGGCGCTAGTTAGCTCGGGTATGGGCCTTAATTAATTAGGATGTTATTTTATTTACCCATTCTTGAAAAACTTAGGCTGTGCGGCAAGAGTCTTCAGCTCTTGTTGATACTGCATGTTCTCTTGAAACAGCATCAGTTCGAGTTTTTTGCGCCGCTCTTCGAGATGCCTGCAATTATACACAAAAGCATGGAATCATAAGTACACAGTTATATTGATTATTTATTATATTCGCAAAAATAATTGCCGATGGTGCAACTGCTCTATAGGAAATACGACTTGCCTACGTTTCTACTAATCTAATAGGATCACCGGAAACTAATATTACCCTTGATCCCCTAGAACCGAAGACAAAAAAAAACCTTTCTGGAGACCGGTATTTAAAACCGACAGTTTGGACCGAATTATACAATATTCTGACTATCATAAACTAGACACATTTATTGTAACAAAGAAACAACTTAAAAGAATATGTCTGTAAATAGATAAGATTATTGCACAAAATACGCCCAAGTTACATTTTTGTCCACAGAGGTCTTTTTTTGCAAAGTGATAAATATATTTTTAAAAAAATACTTACATGCAAAGATATACATGATTTATTCTTAGTTTTCCTTAGAAGGACACATGATTGTCTTTAAGTACTTTATCTAAGAATTATTTATACTCGCTGACCCACCAGCTTATTTGTTTTTACTCTATTATTACGGACAGAGATCAGACATTTTACCTTTAAGTGGTTTGTTTGGCTATTTCCCTTCCATAATAAAAAGATACTCACGCAGCTCTTATTTTCCTTTCACTCAGCAACTCAGCCTCCTTGTTAGCCCTCTCGTAGTACCCCTCAGTAGTCCACTGCTCGTGGTGCCGGGACTTGTTGGTGCTGGCCTCGAAGTAGCTGGCCACCTTCTTCAGCTCATCGGCGCGGCGGAGCTCGTTGTCGCGCCGCTGAGCCGCCAGCGCTTGGAGCTGCCATTGTGGCCGGATACGGGACATTGTCTGTGGTAACCGTAGGTAAATGTGATTTAGACATAAGTGCTGAGACCATCTTCTTCAACAGACAATGATGGACAAGGCGAAGGGGTAGATAGTTCCTGACATATGGGAGTATACACACATATTGGTAGCGATCATCAAAGTTAGAGTTATTTATTATATGCAGAACCAATGATCAACTTTCGGTAGCAAAGAGACAGAAAGAAAAATATAAGTAGAAAAATAAAAATGGCAAATGTAATTCTTTATGTGACAGCAAAGGGGCCGCTGCCACATATATTGTCATTAATACAACTGATAGATATTGATAATGAAAAGTTTGTTAAATTACCACCGACAGCTCAATTTAAAAAATCTACAGCACTGTACTGTCACCAATTTTAATGGAGGACCCACTTTGAAGTATTGAACAATAAAATGTAGGCAGAATTCAAACTTAATACATACTTAGTTAAATACAACAAGTTTTATTTTACTATGACAAGGTTCTTCATTGGTCAAGATAAAAACGTTTGCCTTACTTAACTTATAAGTAACACTTATTATGTTATACTTATATTATTCTTATAAGACCAATATTTTTATGTACAACGAACAACAATCCCAAAAGTAAGTAATACCTACTACCAAAAAGTTCGTAACTTTAACTGCTTCTACCGGTTTTAACTGATAATTAAGAATTATCGGGACCTTTGTAAGTCATCCTGGTACTGTATGCGATTTATATCACCCCAATCACACCGATATGAGTCATTTTGTGGGATCAATACATACCAACTGCCTTGCTTGACTGCACACGCCAGTTTCTCCCTCACAAATGACTCAGGCAGGACACATTTGCTCGATCAAGTATTACATATGCGTGGGTGCTGTAACGAGCGCCAATTGAAACACATGAGGTCAGACAGATATATCCAATTAACTTCCTAAAATTAACTTTTGTTATGGTCCGCGGGCACGCAATTTGAAAAAGAAATCAGCTGGTTGTTGTCAAACCGACAGCATACGTTGCCTAGCAACTGCGTTTGGTTTTTGCATCTGTGATAATAAAATTAGTAAAAGCGACATCTATTTTTCTACATCGTTACTACTATAACTGTATGTGCATTGAATAAGTTCACACTACAAGGTTTCCATAAGTTTGAGTAGATGGCGCTAAAGTCGTAAATTTTAGTTCATACTGCTCGCACTAGATGCCGCTAGTTGTTTTTACATTGCACTGATGGACCAATGAAAAGAAAAGTACCACCACGCTACGCTACGGGATGCTTGCTACGGGAACGTAGTAGTAAGTAGGTACTCATTGTTATACTATGCTACGGGGGCCGTTGGAAGACAATATCTAGACTTCCTTGAGGTTTCTTTCAATAACAGTGAATAATTCTATTATTGCAACTATAAGTTGTCTGCTCAGATGCCGTTCCTATTGGTTTTTATTTATCCTAAAGCCAGAGTGCTGCAGACATCGGGGGTCGTCGTGACGACGACATTGGCGTTCGCGTCAGGTCTAGAGTTGTTGTAAAGCCCCGGTGCTGGTCAAGTGTAGTGTTTAGGTAATAGGATAATACTGCTGCTGAGACTGGATGTAAGAATCGCTGCTATCTTTTCCGTTCCTTTCCTTTGCCAAGATAACAATTTTTTACAATCCTAAAAAAGGTTTTGATAAAACGGAGCGAATTCATCCTATCGACACCTGTCACACACAGCCCGGGCTTCTGTGACAGGTGTCGTCGTCGGGCGGTCGTCAGTCCGGTGGCTTGGACAGTGTGTAAATTCTGTACGAGAGGCAAGCAGGGGTGTGCCAGGAATCCTGGCCCAGGATCGTCAGAAGGTGGAGGTCCAATGAAACACGGCGTGAGTTCATTTAAGTATATACTCAGTTACTGCATAAATAATTTAACATCGACAAAGATTTAAATCTTTGATTATTGATGCAAACCAGTCTTTCTCAAAGTAGGCAACAACGCCCACTTGTGGGCGCTAGAGGCCTAGAGGGGGGCGGTAAGGGCTCCAGAATTATTTTAGAATGTAAGTTTAAACTCCAGGCCAGACTAATATACCATAAATTAAATTTATTAAAATTATAAATGTCATTGTGGTTTTTAAACTGTGGTAAAGTAAGAAAATTAATTGAGTTGACGAAACAAGTTTGAGAACCTCTGATATAACACTAATGTGTCCCGTGATGGGCGCCAATAAAAATGTCATGTCAACTCTAATAATAATTTATATATCGAGATCATACCTACGCCGAAGGGAGAGGTGTTCAGTTCACGTTCAGTATGGTATGAGTAACTGAACAACTTTTGTTCTACGAATTTTCGATTTTATAGGCTTTTTTGTGACTTATTTATTATACATATATTATTACATTACATAATATGTTATACCGATCAGCTGATCGATTTGTAGGAGACATTATTTTTTAATCAAAAGTTGTAGAACAAAAGTTATTCAGTTATCAACTGAAGCTCCTTTTTTTTAAATAAGTAGGTATTTTATTAAAAAAAAAAATTATTTTTGTTTATGTAAATATGTTATTGATTTGTTATAAATAAAGAATATAAACAATAGCTCCTTTGGCTGACACCCGATAGGTAATAATAACTAATAATAATATACCTATAAAACTATAAACTTAGATATAGGCAATTATTGTCGGTAGCTCTAGACTGTTATCTAGGTTAGATGTCTCTAGTGTGACTCCGGTGATCTACAACGGCATTGAGGTACCTTATTGTCCAAGTGTGAAGGACCTAGGCCTGCACATCGACCAGGCTTTGTCTTGGAAGGTGCAGGTGGCGGAGGTTAGCCGTAAAATGGTGATTGCTTTACGCTCCCTCTATCGATTTAAATTTTTTCTCCCTCTCAAGACAAAGCTTATGTTGATTCAGGCACTTGTTTTACCGATACTAGACTACGCAGATGTATGTTACCTGGACTTAACGGAGGAACTTCTGAATAAACTTGAGCGCCTGCTGAATAATTGCATTCGGTTCATTTTTGGTCTCCGAAAATATGACCATGTGTCATCATATAGATCTCAACTGAGATGGCTTTCGATACGGCAGCGAAGAAATTCTCGTATACTCTGTGTTTTATTTTCTGTCCTTCGTGACCGTAGACAGATTCTCTATCTACGTTCGTGACCCTTTCTCACCTTCCTATCTCAAAACTATGTTTCACTTTCTTAGTTCATCTCATCACAAAACCCTTCGCTCTTCTAATAATCTGCAACTTGGCTTTCCAGTTCACCGCACTCAAATATTTTCTTCCTCTTTTACTGTCCAGGCAGTCCGTTTATGGAACAACCTTCCCGAAGATATAAGGAAGGCTCCAAATAAATTTCAATTTAAAAGGCAGGTCCGGCAGCATCTGCTAAACTCAAATTAATATGATCTTTATTCTTTTGTTTTTTAACCTTCGATTATCAATATCAACTGATTAGAGTATGTGTTAACATTTATTTTAAGTATGCGTTAGTCCTAGTAGGTATTTATTTTACTTCATATTTGTGTATGTGTAAGTACTTACCTATATTAATTGCAACATTGGTATTTATGTTAGTTATTTTGCTATTTTAATAATATTATTTTATGTATTAGGTTTATTATATTTATTGTAGGTACTCATATGTATGTGTTTTATTGTATATATGTATTAATATGTATTTTATTATGTTAAGAACATCTCATTGAACTATCTTAACAATGCACCGCCTAATTCTTGTCTGCATAGCCAAAGGTTGACTGGTAGAGAATGCCGCATGGCATTAAGTTCGCCTGTACATAAATTTGTGTATGAAGAATAAAATAATAATAAATAAATAATAGATATCGAGACTATCGAGCACAGTCTTCTAGTTTCCCATCATCCCATGTCTTTGTTTTTTCTCCTGTAGCTTATATTAATTAGATGAAATAATTTTCCAAGTAGGTAGTCAATTAGTACCTACCTACCTATACCGAAGCCCAAATCAAGTGTCTTATTTTGAACCTGTTCATCATTGTGAAAATAAAGTTATCGGATTTAATAATATGAACATAACTATGCAATAATCACAGAAAAGCTTAAAATGTTAGTAGTTTTTGTTTACGAAATAAGACAATTTAGGTACCTGGGTGATATTTGAAACAAGAATTGCATATCCATGTCACGGAATGACAAGGTCGCAAGTCCTGCCCACGGCAATAATTTCTTTATCATGTTCTAATTTAAAGAATTGCATATTTAATAAAATCGGATTTTTGTTTCAAGCATTCTTACGAGTAGGTATAGTACTACATGTAGAACTAATATTGTATAATGACTACCTACTTGGATTTGGATAAGCGAAGTAAAGAGGTAAAGGGTAGATTTTAGACCTTACGATGATTTCGATAAAGTTCATTGGGGTCGTTTGTATTTTTATTAGAGTTGCATAGTCAAAGATGCAGAGGGGTCTTGAGCCCCCCTTATATTTTTCTCATGACAATAGCATACCTATTAGGTGAAAGTGTTGAACGATGCTACTGACTTATGAGAATAGAGATAGATAGGTAAGGTACTCTAATAGGTGAATGAATAATTTAATTTCATTGAGTGAAATGATAATAAGGCTTTTTAAAAGTAATTCCAGACACTTCTTAGGTATAAAGTCTTGTAGGTAGGTAAAAAAAATTGTGGTAGGTTATGTTAAACTGGTTGTTATAATTATAACTAATTGTGTGAACGCTATAGGAAATTGTTATTAGGTAAGTACTTAGTTATTTTCCTTTACAAATACCTACGTATACTTTTCAAGTAAAGTTTAGGCAAAAACCTAAATGCATCAAAATACGTTTATTAATGCAAATTGGAGAATGAGGTTAATGTCGACCAACTCATATTACCTATGTTATGCACATGACAACCAACCAAATCTATGAAAATAATTTAAATGTAGTTCAATTAATTACAATTTTGCCGCGCATGTGTATTTTGTAATTAATTTATCATTAAAGGTAGGCAGGGTCCAAACACCGCAGCAGGGCGGCGGCGCGGCGGCTGGGTTGACTAGGTTATCAAAATAAAGAAAAACAGCCCCGTGAGCACAATTCATACATCTCGAAGGCGGGCAACATAAACATAACTCGCGGTCCCGCACACGCCCCCCCGTCAAAACATCCTTTCACAGAACACCAAAAGAAAACCATAAAATAAGACAACCAGACTAGAGACGCAACCGAAAAATCCAGGCTCTATAATTATGTTCAGCTACCACCCGATCTACCGGCAAGCCAATTTAAATTTACTGCGAACGCCGCACGTGTCCCACAAAATGAAATCCCACTACCGCACAGAAACACGCACGAAAAAAAACCTAGAAAAATACATCGCAGGCGCCACCCCCTCAACGCTAGTGGCTGCTTACTTGAACCACGCCTGTTTCCGAACGCTACCCTTTCCATCTCATTCTCGCTTCAATTCAACGCATTTAGCCATCCTTGTCTGTCAAACGCCGCCGTTCAAAAGCTGCAGCTTTTTAGTCAGTACGCGTTTAGAAGTCGCGCGCGTTAGAGCGTTGTCGTTGACGCCGCGCGAATTTGTCGCGGTGTGTCAAGTGCAGTGCCGTGTAGAGGTGCCGAAGTGGCGGGTTTCCTTGCCGCAGGACGGGGGGCCCATGCCCCCTTCCACCAACACCACATTGGTAAAAGTTAGTGTCCTGTGTGCCTCATTGAAAACTTCACTTGTTTTCTTTGGTTAGGTGGAACTGTGAATGTGCTTGACAATCTCAACGTATGGAGGTTATTTTATTTTATGTTTGATAAGTTACTATTGGTCACGATAAACATGCTATAGTATGGCATAAATAATACTATAAAATACTATTAAACTACGGTTCAAAGTTCACTATAAAATGTATAATATAATAATACTATTTGACTTGAATCCTCTCAAAGCTTGAGGGTACTTATATTGTTACTAGAGTTATTTATCAACTCTAATGTTATAAGTAATAAAGTGAGTAATCCGAATCCGCTAAATTATAACTGTAATTTTGGCCCCCTTAGCGACACTTTGACTGACCATAAGTTCTCTCAAGAACTGATGTTATGCATTAAAATCAGTAATTGTTACACAATACTAATATGTACTATTGTTCTATCAGGATTACTATACCTACTAGGAACCTCTTTCAAACAAGGTACGACCTATCAAATCATAGCTTACTGCAATGGTATATATTTATTTAGTTATGGTACGGACAACAACACATCAATGGTAATGGTAACACTTGCAGTACGATTTAAACTCTTACGACGCAGAGAATAAGAACGGTCCAAGGTGTTACACTTGATCTGCTTTGATGTGTACAGGACAATTTAATACCTAAACCTTCATTACATTAGGCCTACTCTCATAAATTATTTAGGCCTAAATTAGTTGTCTACGTAATCTTATAAATATTTATTTATAATGTGCAAAAAATCTACCTGACTGACTGATAATATAAAGACAGATTAGGGAGGCGTTAAAAATTCCAGATCCTTTATAAAAGGCCCGAGGAATATTCGAGTGTTTGTTGCCATTGTCTAATTGTTTGGTTGTTGAATACATTTCAGCAAACAAAAGAATTTTAAAAAGTATTAGTTTTTGCAAACTTGTGGATAGCAGGATGTGGGAAAGTAGACAGTAGATATTAACATTTTTGCAAACATTCTAAGAAGTATTAAGTTTGAGAACAGTTTACCAGGAGGTGAGATAGGTAGGGTAGGTGTTTATTATTATTATTTATTTATAACAGCCACAACACTATTTTATTATAATAATTGAGTAGATAGGTAACGTAGTTAACGTTGAGATTTGAACCCTATAGTCATTCCTTATTTTATTATATCAGATGGGTAGGTACGTAAGTATACCTACCTAGTTTATTTATTTAAATTATAATCATGGTCACAAACATACATATAACCAATGTAAATTAATTTGACAAATACCTACGTACGTACGTATTTTAACAACGAATTTACTTACGTGGAAAATTTTAAAATCAGCGAATGAACTTGCACTTAATGCATTGATTTACATGTAAATTGAAGTTTACATTAAATAGGCCATTTGTTATCGATTTTCGTTCATCGTTTCTCAAGTCATTAACTACGCACATTGATGGTGAGATTGTACTTTAAAATTATTTTATTAAAATGTTAAACAAATGCTTCCGACGGCAAGAAATATTTTGCTAAATAATTGATTCTCTTGCTAATTCTGTTCCCAATTATTAGTCATTTGTGTAAGTAAACTAGAAACCTACGATTATAGATGGTACCCCATGCGATCGAAATTAATTATATCGATGAGCTCTGATTCGAATATTCGTGGGTTCTAATGCCATAGTCTCGAATATTTGCGTCGATAGACGTAAGTTCAGTCGAAATTCATAGGTCGTACCTATATTCATGGTGTCGAATGCCATTGGCTTATTTTATTATAAATCACATTACTTATCTATAAACTCTTTAAAATTTCTTCAGCTGCGTAGTTGCCGAGCCATTTTTATTATTATTGCAGCTTTAAAAGAGATAGCACTGTCAGCTTATTATCCTCCTCAAAGTCTACAGACTAAACAGCGTGACTGCAGTAAATTATAACCAAAAAATCTCACGCACCGATGCATAGCAATAACCGCGTTGAATTGCCGTCACAGATTTTTGAATGCACCGACTGAAATGGCGCGCGACCAATCGGACATTCGAATTTGAATATGGAATATTTAAACACAAACGCCGCGGCGACCTTCATAAATTTAGCCAATAAATGTCACAAATTCAAAATGCTCGCGACGTCGACGATGAGAAAATGCATTCATTCCTGTTATGGTGGAACAACATTTTGTATTTTTGTTAATCGCATTACATCTAAGCAAATTAATGTCATACATTTCACATTTTGGAATAAATACCGACGAGAAGATAACAAATGTGAGTAGGTTTACTTACTCGTATTAAATAGTTAACATTTTATTTTGATCTAGTATGACATTTTCATTTCTAAAGTTGAAAAGGGTATTAAATAGCTAAATTTACCAATCTACGTAGGTAATTTCAAGTTCTGTACATTTCAATTTGTCAACCATGTCAACTTTATACAGAATTGGTTGGGGGGTCTTCAGCCCCCCTCTAAGTTTACTTGTTGTTTCTCTAGTTTAAAATGTAAGTAACGAATTTATGATTCTATTGTAGAAAAGAGTGTGTAGTTTAATATAATAATAGGTAGGTAAGTATTGTATCAAATAAATAAATAAATTAGATTAAGTACTTACTTATGATAAAATAAATAAGATTCGACTTAAGTATCTACCTCTCAGAAATTTTTGCTTGTTTTTGTACTGTATTCCTTATACTGTATTCCAGTATGTAAAAAAGAATGTTAAAAGAACATCATGCAGAACGAAACTATTGCGTTGTAAGGATTGCGATTAGAGGGCCCGTGTTACATTTGATGTGTTGGCATTTTCTCAAAAAGTAATAGACTGCTTTGTGTAAATACAGTCTTTCCAATACATTATGTGTACTCTAAGGCTGTTATTCATAAACGTGATTTAAAGTTACGCCACCGTTTAGGCCCCCTGTCCCTTTCTATTTTAACCTTTTTTTAACGAAGTGTGAAAGGGATAGCAACACGATTTAAAGGAAGTGAGGTTTAACTAGGTTTATGAATAACAGCATATACTATCTATCTACCTACTAGTGAAATAATTTATACGATTGATCAAGGAGTTCTTGAGAAACTCTCAATCTTATTATCATCAGTCCCCGCTGCTCGGGCACAGACCTTCCCTTACATCGAGGGAGCTCGGGCCATGATCCACACGGGCCCAAAAATCTAAGACATGACTGTGTAATCCGCGGATTACACATGCCTTAGATTTTTTTCTACGGTATGCAGGATTCATCACGATGTTTTCGGCAGTACATATGATACATATATATATATTCAACATCTGTTCTGTCAACTATGTACTGGCAAATAAACCATTTCATTTCCTTCACCGTTTTGAGAGAACTCGATAAATGTACGTAAGTTTTTCCGTCGAAAAAACCGAGGATAACTCATCGGTGCATGGGACCTCCGTAACGCAAGTCCCTTGACCCTACCACTGCGCCACCGAGCTCTTTAGGATCTTATTGAGGCCCATCCCCCTACCTATACTTTATTTTTTTTTGTAAAATTCTTCCCAGAGGGAAAGGCAAAGCCAACTACAGCATGGTCTGATGTTAATAGAATGTCGGAATTCTTATAAATACAATACATATATACGAAGATAACCTAACCTAAATCTACGCACAAACCAAATCCCTAAATGAAATAACTCAACTCTGTTTTCGAGTGTACCTAAATAATGTTGGTAGGTAGTTACCTACTTAAATTCCCTGTATTTCCAAGATTATGTGTAACTACGCGTTGCGCGGTAATAACATACCTACGTAAGCGAATAAAACTTTATTCGAGCTAAGCTTTATCGATCGTAAACCTCAATCCCATTATATTCCGCTGTTCAGTGCGTCTTGCCGGCTTTATGTGAAACGAGCTATTGAACAGCCTATGTACTTACTATGTACTAAACCGATTGCTATAATAAAACCGGTCCTTTCATCAGAGGTACCTACCTCAGATCAGTAAATAAGAGGTAAGTACAGTTGAAAGCACATAGGTAGCATAAAAAGAAATCTCAGGTCTTTTCAGCCTAGTCATCAAAGAAACGCCCAGGGCTCAAGCAATGCACTAGAAAGTGTATTATATTAGGTTCTTTATTAGATATTTTTTGATCCCATATTTTTTATTACACCCACAACACCAATGAAATCATCGTATATGTATAGGTACCCTACATACTTCAAAATGTAAGAAGGCAAGTAGGTAACATCGACAGCACATCAAGTGTAACACTTTGGACCGTTTTTATTATATGCGTAGGGAAGGGAATTCAAGGGAAGGTCCCCCCCCCCCTTCCCCCTCCATAACTCAAATACTTTATTTGCACACAAAAGGAATACATCGGTTACATATACAACCAAAATTAGTTAGTGTACGATTTCTTCTAGACAACCATCGTAATTCGTGTGCTCTGTTGTCGCAGGACGCGGCGAAGCTGGCGGCGCGATGATGGCGTGCGCCGGCTGCGACAAGCCGATCCTCGACAAGTTCTTGCTGCACGTGCTGGAGCGCGCGTGGCACGCGGCGTGCGTGCGCTGCGCCGACTGCCGCACGCCGCTGGCGGACAAGTGCTACTCTAGGGACAACAAACTGTTTTGTAGGAACGATTTCTTTAGGTGAGTGCTACTACGAATTTACGACATCCTCAAAAGTATGATATCCTAGTCTGTAGCTGGACGTCGCACGCAGACAAGTGCTCCTCTATCCTAGAGTAGACTTTATTCTCTAGAGAGACTCTAGAGTAGACTTTAGCGCAGGGTATCCCAACCTTTTTGAATCGAGCCTCCCCGAGAGGATTAAAAAAAACGGCCAAGTGCGAGTCAGCTGTCGGACTCGCCCACCGAGGGTTCCATGCAACTTCACCATAACATTTGCTCTAACGAAAAGATAAACTAGATTTAGGGACAAACTTATCTTTATGTTTTCGAAACTGATAACGTCATAGAATTAAAACTATAGTGAGCCATTACTACAAATTATTATATATAAACGGATATCACTCACTTATATTGTTAAAGGCTACAAGGTTGTCAGAGCACATACGGTCAGTGAGAACCCTGGATAGCGTTGGATCAGCAGTCGCAGAACACGCTATGGATACAGATACGGGTCATTACATACGCTTTGACAAAGCAACTGTTCTTGCGCGAGAAAAGTTCTTTGTGCCACGCAAGATCAGGGAAGCGATTGAGATTGCACGACGGCCCAATTTCAACAGAGATTGCGGTTGGTACTTGCCTGCTACGTGGAAGCCCGTACTCAGGGCCGTATCCGATGTTAGGAGTGTGAGTGAATGCGGAGTGGACGCAGTGAGTACATACTGCGTGACAGGACCTAACGTGAGTGGCGGTAACTCCCCGACAAGTGAGATCGATCAACGAATCCAGCTACAGCCATCGAACGCACCGTCGTCGTCGGCGGGACAAGTTATCTCGGAGCGCGCACAGAGGGCGCTCATCCGCAGTGCGCGAAGAAACGTCAACGGCGACGCGGGCGTGGCGCGCTCACCTTGAAAAAGACTGTCGAAATCGGTCGAAACTGTCGGTCTAATTGCCGACTTTAACAATATAAGTGAGTGATATCCGTTTATATATAATAATTTGATAACGTCATACATCGACATGTCAACTGCAAAGCAAATATAAGTTTTTTTTGTTTAATTACAAAAATAATAATTATTTCATGAAAGAACTTCTTTCGGATTATTTTCGAATTTATACGCTGCTCTTCGTCGCTCGCAAACAAGTGCTACTCTAGAGACAACCACGTGGTCGTGTAGGAACGATGTAGGTATATGGTATAGGTGACTTAACTGATATTAATTGCCACCTCCCCAAAAGTATGATATCCTAGTCTGTAGTCGCACGCCGCTGGCGGACAATGCTATTCTAGGGGCAACAAACTGTTTTGTAGGAACGATACCCTAGTATGCCGTGATTACATTTTATTCTAGTCTATGGTCTTAACTCTCGCAGAGTGGCAATCGTAGACTGTAGGCTTCTCTGTCTACGGTGGCAATAAACACCATGTTTCTAAAATGTGAGTTTTGCGCAGAATATAGGTACATATGTATTACATACGTGGGACTGCCAACTGTACCTAACCTAACATACTGTTCAAATTACAGTAGTATAGTATAAAATATATTTGTAATACCACGGCGGCGGCGCCAAAATGACCCAAAAAACTAAATTTGTCGCAGGTCAGGTACCAACTCGTAACACCGGAAAATGGTTCACTCACGGTTTCCGTCGTCTTGATGGTTTAATTTAGTTTGCTTTTAGAGTTCCGCAGGTTGGCGACAAAAAGGCCCAGTCTTCAACTTTCAGTAGGTAGATTTCTCAGATCAATGATTAAAATTAATTAGTCTTGCAAGTGTTTTGGAGTTTATATTGTTTGTTATAAAAGAGCTGAAATACAAAATACGATTCGAAATAAGTAAACACAATTAAAACAAAATATATATAAAATAAATACCGTAAATAAATATAGGTTAAGAAAATGGCGAAAACAAAACTAAATTATTTTATTAGATAGAGTACTTACGGAATCTTACCACATTTTATAAGTTTACGTAATTTGATGAGTTCATTCGGTGACATTTCGGCTTCCTAACCCTAAATGACGTCATTTCCGCCGGCGACACCCTGTCATTATTGCGGTATTTGAATGCCTTTTTTCCAACTAGGGCCGCCATTATTTAAAAATGGCGTATTGATTGTTAAAATATATTTGGTTTGCGTTCGCTTGTAACTCCAAAGGGCCAGTAGTTAATATAATATTACGAACAATAAAGAATCAAATTATTATCGTAACAATGATTATGATATTTGGAATTTTTACTTTTTAATTAGGTAATTAAGTAACTATTTACGTGTCGTACGTTATTTACTTATAAATATACAGATTTATGTAGAGTTATAAACTGATCTGAGGTTCCATAGTTCATTCTTTTTAGTTCTAAATTAAGTAGGTAGGTATGTATTATTTATTCATTTTATATAATTTACAAAAGTCCGAGAAGAGGTCTTCCCTGGGGCTATCTCGAGCTTTGTTTCATTCAAATCATAAAAATAATTCAACGAAGAGTGATGTTTTAAATATTTAGGTAAGCGGTGAGCCTCATATCAGAGGTAAGCCATAGTTTTTCATTTAATTCTTAATAAATTCGAATTATTGTACCTAATTTTTTTAAAGTGTCATATAGGTATAAAGGTACTTTATACAGAACCCGGCAGCTAAGTCGACCCAAAATGGCTGCGAAATGGTACACAAAATCAACAATTTGATACTCAATCGAAAGCACATCAGAATTAAATGTAACACTTTGGACTTTAATTAAATCGTTTTTATTATCTGCGTCAGAGTACAAATCGTAATCTAAGTGTTAGATACCATAAAGCCGGGTCCGATGCGACGTGTGTTACGAAACACGGTAACATCCGATTTAGGGGCGTGGCGTAACAATTTTCCTTTGTTAAATCAGTTACCAAAACATGTTACGGTGTTACGTAATACGATAACACGTCGCATAGGACGCAGCTGTCTGCTGTCTAACTGCCGCCATTTAGGGTCAACTAAGTTGCCGGACCTAAGTACTTATAATACAGGTCATTGTGTTATCAACTATTTTTCTTCTGATTATTGTTCAGTGTAATCGACATTTTTTGAAATAAAATATTATTACTTACATATTGTACGGTAATTTAATCTTTCAAAAAGTGGTTCTATTAAATTATTGTTAATTAATTACTGATATGCTTACCTATCCGCCGTAAGTGGACATAAATTTTATAATTTTTCGTCACTCATATTCTCATTTTATTCGAAATTCAAGTTTAAACTTTTTAAAATTGGCGGCTACGCTCAAAATATGGCATGGCGTGTTGCCAGCACCGCATACGGCCAAACCGAGTTTTATGTTTTATTCATGCGGCCTCCATCGTTTATGCAAATGGGCCTGGTAATAATTCAATGTGATGATAAAATAATATAAAAAACACTGCCGCTAAAGTCGATTTTGCATAGTGTTTGCAAAGGGCCAGTACAAAATTGGTGTAGGTACAGTCGACAGCAGATCAATGGTAACACTTGCAGTACGATTTCAAGTCTTACGACGCAAATAATAAGAACTGTCATAAGTAAAAAGTGTTACCATTAATCTGCTGTCGACTGATGATAAGTACTCTAGAGGAATATACAGCGTGTAGTAATTATACAAAATTCTAACGAGTGTATATCAGTCGAAGACAGAGAGATAAGTATACAGGGGGCCTCAATAAGGTTGATATTTCCTCAAAAACTACTGGACCGAATTTAATATTTTTTTACAGTACATAGTTTTAACTTTTATCTATCAAACAATGAAAGAATTTTTGCGATAGGCCCAGTAGTTTTTGAGATAATCTCAACTTTAAAAACTCTCCTGTACACTTTTCTCTGTGTTTCACCGTAGAATGCAGTTGTAGGGTTGGTAAAATGAAAACTTTTGTACGACTTTTCTAACTTGAACATTTCTTACTTCTGTCATTAGGTATGGCTCTTATGGCTACATTGCTACAGCATAGGTAACTAACCTAACATTTATTTTGGGTTTCTGTTGAAAACCTATCAAAAATTTCTACGGCTTTAGAATTAACACGCGCAATATTTGTAAAGATAATCATGATAACCGATGAGCATATAGTAGATTTTTATGTTGTTTTTGTATTATATTTTATGGTTGTAACAAGTAATAACGAAGCCCGGTAGTACGCCAGTTTATAGTCATGTTTTGTAGACCTTTGCCTGTATAGTTATGCAGATACGGATCATTCTAATTTTATGATCTGATACCTATGTAGTTTTATGGCGGTTATGAGCATAGATCACAGCTTACAATGTCGCTGAATGTAGGATATAAGAAGGTAAGTCCATGAGATTATCCTACACGGATAAAAACATTTCTTAGATCAATAATCCCTCTATCCTCCTCCTCCCTAATCGTTGCCTCAGTGCTGAGGATCGTGACCCTCAACAGCAGGTGCCGTCTTGGCATGTATGAAATGGCGCCAGGAGACACGGTCTTGTGCTCTTCTCACAGCCTCTTCTAAGGGCACGCCGAGGATTCTGCCAACCACATCAGTCCAGCGGGCTGGTCTCCGGCCACGTGGTCTAGACCTGATTGAAAGAATTGAGGAACTTTGCCGAGCAGTATAGTTCTCTCAAAGTTGGAAGGTCCCTCTATCCTAGGCTAATATAATATATGTCGTACTTTGCATTTTTAGTTACTTATTAGGCATATTCTAAAAATCAACATTAATTAATCGAATTCACTGGGTAAAAAATAAATAAGAGTAGGTAGGTAATTTTTAAGAACGCAGATACTTAATTCTTGTTTTAAGAAATCGTGATCACTGTTTAACAACTAATGTCTTGCGTTGAGTACCTACCTATACATAGTAGAAATATGTGCCTAAGTTGAGTATACTCATGGAGGTTTTTTTTTTCTATAAATAGTTTCTGAATATAGTAACTATCTAATTATGTGGGAAAAAAATCCATGCCCCTAATAAATTTTTTCTACATTATAGTGGGTATAGGTAGGTCCCTAGGTAGTATTAATTATTTGAAAACTATGTTGCCTTGATATTATAACTTTTTTTATTCCGTGTAGAGACATGTAAGTAACTAAGTACAGGCAGGTGATTCGATTATAGCTAGGATTAGGCTACATTAGGTTACCTAGGCTGGCTAGAACTTTGTAAAACTAGTAAATCCATAATGCATAAACTAGCAAATTACCAAACACCTGCGGGGTTATTATTGCACCTAGTGAAGATTCTCGTTGAACTTTACTCGAAATGTTTTTGCCATGTAACGTAATGTAAATGATACGCAAACAACTCATGACGTATAATTATAATAATTATGGTTAATCGTCTGTTTTTGCCAGTAAAATTTATATTCCAATTACCTTCCTGATATCATTATTTTGCTGCCAACTTTAGCAGAAAATACCTACTGTATAAATATAATTTCAAGCACTATTTTCTGAATATGTGTAAAACTTTTGTCTAAAATAAAATAAAAATCATTTATTTCAGAAAGTGTCGTGAGTCGTGCGTGGCGTGTGTCATAAAAATAAGTAAATTAAACTAAAATGGAAATAAAAAATATGATCGACAACCTCAGAGACATAATGAACCTCAGAGACTATCTGTTTTTTGAATAAAATAGCTTTTTAATAAATAATTAAAAAACTACTTAAGGGCCTTCATAAAGCCAACTAGCGCCGCCAATCTTAAAAAAATAATATCTTCCAATATAATCAATTTTATTAAACAAGCTATTTACGAAATGTTTATTACGATAAATACAATTTTTTAAATGCTTATTTATAACTTGATTCAATGTCGGTAAGTTGTAGTTCGCATAATTGCGAAAAACGGTCTTTTTTGGCACATTTGTGAACTACAACTTAGCTTGTCGCAATTATGCCATGTATTGTATATTGAAAAATAGTATTTATCGTAATAAACATTTTGTAAATAGCTTTTTTAATAAAATTGATTATATTGGTAGATATTATTTTTTTAAGATTGGCGGCGCTAGTTGGCTCTATGAAGGCTCTTAAGTACACAATTTACTTAAACTTATATTATACTTAGGTAGATTTATGATGACATGTTATTATACTAAATACTTTAAAAAATTAGAGATCTATTTATTCTGTAATTCTTTAATATACTTCATAAAACAAATACACAGTCCATGTGAGTGTGAGTGAATCTGAATCTCTTTTAACTATGTCTGAGTTTACTTGTGGAACATATGACTCACTCCATGCACGAATAAACTACGAGTATGCAGTTCACTCTCGATCATGCTTATTAACGATTTATAAAACTTCTCAATTTCTTTCCCAGGCGATACGGAACGAAATGCAGTGGCTGTGGACACGGAATATCTCCATCAGACCTAGTACGGAAAGCACGGGAAAAGGTCTTCCATCTCAACTGCTTTACGTGCCTCGTTTGTAGAAAACAACTGTCTACTGGCGAAGAACTATATGTCCTGGATGACAACAAGTTCATATGCAAAGAGGACTATCTATCGGGAAAGGCGCCGACGACGCATTGTAAGTTGCTAAAATAATACAGAATGTCCTTGAATTCATTCGACAAATTGAAACTGGGGGTTGTACTCATGATAAATATTAAATTGGTAAGGTTTTTTAGTAAAACAAAACTGAAAAAAAGTTGAATAAGTACGTCACAAGTCACACAACGACCTTAGAAATGACCATTGCGTCAAATTCCAGTGAAAGAAATCGTTGCAAAATATTAGAAATACCTTAAAATGAAAAAAAGCACATTAACGATGCACATCAAATAATATTTTTTATAGTTGAATTTATTGTAAATAGTTTAATTATTTTCCCCCAAATTGTTTAATTTACTTTAACGCTGTGCAGAATTAATGTATATCACAAGCCTAACCATCCATTTCATTTTGTCGAATAAATTCAATGTCACTCTCGTAATTTAATATTCTTATTCATGACCGAATGAAATGACTCTCATTCGTGTAATAGGTATAATTTAATTTCTAAGCCCGATTTGAGCAAAACGTGACCTATATTTTTTAACCAGGGTAGGTAATTCTACTTAGTTACACATTTGACCCAATATAACTATATATATATCTTTATTTTACTTGGTATAATTCGATACAGCAAATTAACCAGACCTTTTTGCCAGCTCTATTTACTGATCGCAAGTGGCAGGCATTATAATCATAACAATGTTTATGAAAAAGGGCAAAATCACTACCACTTGCGATCGGTCAATAGAGAGGGGCAAGCAATGTTTTACGGTATTTTACCGATCACGACTGGCCCAGACTAAGGAGCCAAGGTCGTGATTATCTCTGTGTTGCGATTTTGCTAATCCGTCTACGGCTTCGATTGCACAAGTGACTATAGATGATCAGCTGGTGTGACCATTTACTCTAAGTACTTAGTTCTTTCTCAAAATGACGGTCACGGATGACTAGCCATCGTGGAATCGTCTAGAATTTGGTAAGGGTTGTTGCATCCTATGCGGCAATTAGTGCTTAACACTGTGAAAGGTGACGGCCGACCTAGGCACTAAATACTAAACTGGTGTGACGGAATTACAGGTCAATGTCGCAAATGTAGAGTATGTCTAATAGATTACTTTGTAATTGCACTACTCTTGTCCACAAAGGCAAAGTACTTGATAGGGTAATGTTTACGTAAGACCATTCTACACACACTATTCCATCACGTTCGCAATTTAAATGCAGTGTTGCTACTTGAAAAAATAAATTAGGTCTTTCATTGTCCTCAGCTCGAATCCAATCGAAGGAGAATAATTACTTTTCTAAAACACGACCACGTCCCCTTCAATTTTCGAACGTGACATGTGAGAATTGCATTCTCGGTTAAAATGCGTTTTTTATTGTTTAAGAACGTATAGCCGCAACAATAAAACTCTCCGAGCACCCATTTTGAAATCGGATTTTTCGATCAATACGAACCGTAACCGAATCGAACAGAAAAAAAGAAACAAAAAAGGCCAAGGCGTCGGATAAAAAGCCAACCGCATTACACATTAGCCACGTCTCCACGCGGTAGTGGCACAGACATCTTTTTTTACTTTTTTATTTACCGCTTTGTCGATGGCAACACCTTGACGTGAGCTAGAAAAAGTGACGGATTCTAAGCAAGATGCGAGAATCGTGAGGTGCAGGGAATCAAAATACATAGCGATAGTACAAATATTTTGATTGGGGGATTGATATCACACCCTTCTCGTTGAGTAATTCGAAGAAGGTCCGATGCAGCTGTCTGTTTCTACTATAATTTGGTACTTAATGTGTTGAGTTTACGAATGAAACAAGGTCGAAGCTGTTTGTCGGTAGACGGATGGTAAATGGTGATCGATTCCAGTATTTCTGGTTTAGAAGGCTTATGTATGTAGGTGCCCAATGTTAATGTATTCCGTTTGTGCTACTGTATAAAGATACCGCCATAAATGAATGGCTTAGTTAACATTGATGTCCTATATTTTACCCGTTTAAAAGTCCTATCTAATCTCTATTATTTGTACTTAATCCTATATTTTCATTCAATTCATAATTAATTATCATGCCAAATTACTAATTTCAAGAGCTACTAGCAACAGTTCTTACTTCCTGCTTTTATAATTATTATAGTCTCCAACGACGGATCTAGCTCTCAGCTTCATATCTTTTGATAGTCAACGTATAACAACAACGTATACAACATATCACATGTGTTGATTCTGCAAGTTAGTTTATTTTCCCGCATTATTCAATTCTAACGATGGCTACAAGTATTGTGTTTATACACCACTTCAATGAATGTCAAGCTGTTAACAGCTTTATTGACTAACTTTGCTCGTTTTATCTCGCAACTTGCTTGTATATCTCATACGAGCTGATATTCCGCTTATACGCACGTTATGATGACGTCATCAATTCTAAATATGTCTTCGAGTATTGTGATTGTTCAATTATACTCTACCACATATACTTATATAGATTCGAAGCTGTTGACAGTTTTATTGACTAGTTTTATCTCGCATCCTGCATAATAATCTCGTATGACGGACCTATCTCTCAGCTTCATACCCACTCGAGTGCGTTCGTCGCGTGTTATTCCGCAAGCAAGTTTATTTGCCAGCATTATTCCACTCTAACGATGTCTAAACACAATTACGTTGAACAAACAGGCGGCGCCGCGGGCGGGCACATGTTGTGGGCACACACTAGCTCGCAAACATGCTACCCTAGGCTAGGATGATGGGTATTTTATTGTTCGAAACATTTTAAAAGCTTTCTGTAGGATAGCAAGGGTTTTAAAGTACTTTATCTCACCGCAAACTTAGGTACAACACAAAACCTAAGTGGGGAAACGTATTACTTACATTTATAGTTAAACTAGTTGGTGAAGTTGGGTACATGAACATTTCCTTTCAATATAATAGGTATCATTTTTCGCCAAGAAATGGTATTTTTACTTTTTAAGATATAGATTAAGGTAGTTGCATACTTACGCAGAAGTCACATTGTGTTTCGTTTGAAAAAACACAACATAGGGCAAAGATGCTATCGTTAATTTATGTGGACCGATACGTTCCAACTACCCACCAATTTTTAATTAACAATAGCCTATATTCTTATCAAAAGCTCCTACATAACCCTAGTATTTCAAACTATTTTTAACGCTTACCTTATTAGACTTTAGAAAAATAAAATAACATTTTAGTGATTGGCTGGTTTGACTCTACAGGTTGTCCTTGAATTCATTCGACAAATTGAAACTGGGGGTTGTACTCATGATAAATATTAAATTGGTAAGGTTTTTTAGTAAATCAAAACTGAAAAAAATTGAACTAAGTACGTCACAAGTCACACAACGACCGTAGAAATGACAATTACGTCAAATTCCAGTGAAAGAAATCGTTGCAAAAAATTAAAAATATCTTAAAATGTAAAACAAAACTCCAAAGCACAGTAACGATGCACATCAAATTAATAATATTTTTAATAGTTGAATTTATTGTGAATATTTTTTTAATTTTGTAAATTTTTTAATTTATTTTAACGCTGTTCAGAATTATAGTATGTCACAAACCTAATCATCCATTTAATTTAGTCGCAGAATTCAATGCCATCCTGTATATTATTATGCCTCTGTAAAAAACTAAGTAAAGAATGTCACTTTCAACTCTGTGTATCCCGCGGTCACAGATAGGGCTACGTATAGCAAACAAGGAATTGTTTCCACTAGCTGGGCAAAACCCCTGCGCGGGTAGATTAACCAACCCCAGCATGAGGGTTAAGAAGCTTACGCGGTTATTGATACGGTTAATTCGAAATTGTGCAAGTCTGCAGCATACATAAATGTTTCATAGAAATATTACTAAAACAATCTAATTATTACAAAAGGCTTAAACCTGTTTTTGGCATTAAATGTATTGTAGGTATGTCAGTCCCATTACCATGCTAAAGACGAATTTAACCATATGTCATACATCAAAATACATCAAGCCATGCAGGCAAAAAGGAATCGAATAATAATCGATAAACATCGCTCTTTTTTCGGCAGCCGGGTAAAAATAACATGGCGTAACAATAAATTAGACGTCAACACATCAGTCTATGTTGTTAGCTATAATCTAGTTTAACCTCACCTTAAACCGTGTTTTGTCACTTTTAGAAAGGGGCTTAATAAGGGGGGTATAATTTTTAAGGCAAGATTATGGCTAACAGCGCTAAAATCTTCGAAGAAGTGAATTTATGAAAAAAAAATCGCCCCAGGTTTCTACTCTATGACTGTATAGTTTTGTGTACGATCTAACTAAACAAACTAACGAAAAAAAGGTCTAACAAAACCAAATCTCCTGGTACCTACACCTCTACAGGAGAGTTGGTTGAGATTTTCTCACAAAGTACTTGACTGATTTTTGAAAATTCTTTACTATTTCATAGTGTGTACTCTAAACTATCTACTAGTATGTAACATAACTTTCACAATCGGTCAAGTATTTCTTGAGCAAATCTCTACCTTATTGAGGGCCCCCTGTATACTTGGTACCCGAGTATCGGCACTGTTATCTGAGAGGAGAGGTTCCGACGAGCGACCCCCGGCGTGCGCCCGCCGATAACGCTTATCAATCAAACACACGCGCCGCGCTCGTACCCAGGCAGGGTTGAATCGGCTATGCGGGTGGAAATCGATTTTCGGCTTTTATTTTTAATTTTTCGTGCGCTGCTTGGGGATTAAAAACTCTTTTCAGATGTTTTCGTACATTTATTTTTTGTGTACTGGCCACTAATTTAAGAACGATGAAAAAAAGGAATAAACCTGTATAATTTTTGTATGATTATTTATTACAAGTATGTTTATGGTCTCTCGGCATTTACCCAGAGATTTTATTAGAACTTTTTACGTATCAGGGCGAGCATTTTTAAGTCAATTTTGAATAGGATAGATAGAAGCAACGGCAATGTTAGGTTCTACTTATAAGTTCTAAAATATAGTAATTTGATTATTATTATAAGTGAGCTAGAAATGAATAGTGGCTTTCATTGTCGTGGTTTTTATTGTCTGCGTCTTAAGAGTTGAAATCGTATTTATAAAGCACCTACCGAAATGTGTTATCGAGTGTACAAACTGCATTTATTTGAAACTAAAACCTTGCAGATCATAAAAATCAACATTACCGCAGTATTAATAACAGAGCTGCTTACGTTGGCCATTCTTATCGCAGGGTGCCCCCTTGCACAAACAGCCCCAGCCTCCTGGCTATTTACAGCGGAACCGATACGGGGGATTGTTGTTGTTTGAAATATACGCTTTGGCGCGTCCATAGCTGTCTGGTAGAGTTGAATTACAGACCTTGGAAGAACAAAATTATTCCTTTTGAGTTCGTACACTGAAAAAAACAGGGTTGCCTGTAGTAGGTAGCTAAATATATTTAGCTGTTGATTTGTAGGTTAAATAACTTGTCAGTCAGAGTAAACCAAATCAATGAAACCAGCTAGGAAGACAAATAGTTATCAAAACAGCAAGTCCCTTTGCTCTCCCTACCTATACGTAGTAACAGTTTTAGCTGCAGAATATACTTAACAACCACAGCTAATTTTTCTTTCCGTGTATATTCTATAGTTTGATGCCGTACGGAGCTCTGTAGCCCATGGATTATACATCTCACGATCGGACTTCGTATACTGACTGGTTTTATAGTACAATTTACTATTTTTCCAAAATGTATTTACCCCATTGTCGGAAGGAAACGGGTAGGTAATCTTTTTCCGGTGTATAATATGTTTGTATGTATGTCGATTCCTTCGTGGGCTCTTGTAGTTATATTATATGAAGGATTCGTCTTGATCACGAAACTTTCGCTGAGATTGAGGTTAAATCCGGGTTTAAATTCTTTTTTTATCAATATTGTTTAGTCGAAATTCTTAATTCGGCTGAAAAACAAGAGACAGCTTTTTACGTTTACAAAGTTTTCATTCAGAATTTCGGTAAAAACCGTGGTCTTACATATTTTTCTTCGAAAGTTAACTTGTTGAAAACTTGAAACTTTAATTCGATGACAACAAAATTACGATTTCGGATTCAGTAAAAGTATTCACGCAACAACACAAAATGTCAACCTACTTTAAAAAAAATGAACCACGAATTTTCAGATGTAAACAAAGTTCACCTGTCTGAATTTAGTACGCGGTATTTCAAATCTTACGCAATGGGTTTAAGAGCTACATCGATCGCGGAGACAGAGTTGTAAAGTTGTAACGTCGGTGCTACGAGCGACGGGGCGGGCCCTACTACGAATTCTCACGTTTGTTAACAAGTCATACGATTTGAGTTAGATATTTTTTCAGCTAGATAGAGCTCTCAGATAAAACTTATGCCTGATATCCTATTTAACTATTTATGCTTGCGGTAAGGTAGATTTTCTTTTACCAAAACAAATAGGTGACACAAAATGCATTTATTTAACGTGAGGTCACCTGGAATTGGTGTAGCTCCTTTATCATCATTCCGGTCGAATTAGTTTTCAATACTACGTATGCGGGTATTGTTTATTTTTCTTTATCTATAAACGTTATTTGAAACATATTTTAAAGTAAGAGATATTGACGCTCGTTACAACGTTCTGTGAACATTGTGATATTTTTCGCTAAAGAAACGTAACCGTTCCACTGAAAGTGCATTCCCATGGTAGTATCCCACCAACACTGCACAGCCTATGTAAGTACGTACAGTCACGTAGCGAACAGCGTGGAATGGAGGAGAGCGATAGAATCTCATTTCATTTTCCTCACCCTCACCCCCCACGGTAGCAGGAGGGAATGCTATTATTCGCGATTCTGCATCCGACGCGACGACGACCGACCGATCGAGTTAATAAGACTGACAGGATTTTGAAGGCCCCAGAAATTTTTGAATTACGATTGTTCTCGAACATTTCGATTAGAAATTTCAAGTTGCCCGCAGCGAGAAATAGCACAAGTAGAATTGTTGAAGTAGTTTTACTTTCCTTACTCCATGTTGCTTTTGTGATGAGATTGTGTTCCCTCATCTCTGATAGTTTTTCAGGTTAATATTATGTCATGCTGGCTTCAAATGCTATCCGACTAAAACCCGCTGAAGTATTATTATGTGGTGTGGTAATTGTGGTAAAATTTACAAACTTACTTCAAAGTCCTGCCAGATAAAAGCTACATGATGGATACGATAACGTTTCTAATATATGGTGGTGGCTTTTAAGATTTGATTGGTTTGATAGAACTAACTTATGATTAGATACTGACAATTTTGAATTATGCAGTCAACAGCAGCTCTGCCAAGCAACAACAATTTTTTTTTTAAATAAATTCGCTATTTGTAAAACATAGGTAAGTTCCGTATAGTGCATTTGTATGGTTTGGTTGATGTTTCATTGGAGTTACAACAGACTGTTTCAAATTAAGGCATTGATTGTAGAGCAGTCGACAATCGACATAAAGTATTTCTCAGTTTCTTCCTCTTATTGAATCTACTTAATTTGCCTAGTGAATTAAGTATTTGGGGTACCTATAAATACATAGATACTAGATAGCACATCATAAATGACGGTAAATCTTGAAGTACAATTACAACTCTTTATGCCCCAGACGACATAAGTATGCTATATAGGTAAGTAGGTACTTGATGTTCTTTCAACTGTGTACAGTACACGTGTATTTCTTGGTAAGTTTCATCGATTCCCATACCTTCCGTCTGTACTCCATCCACATCTCACCTAACCCGCCACTGCCCACTGCGATTCTATGTCTGCCCATTAATTTTTATTTATCGTTAAAACGATCGATAGGTAGCGTGCTCGTAAAATGGCCGTAGTGGACGTTTATGTCTGGGTTTTATGATGTTTTAATGTATCGTTTTTGAAAGCTCGCGAGTCCAGAGTTTCTATTTTATATGGACTTGTGGAATAGAATTATTGGTTGTAAAACATGTCGAGATGCGCTGTAACGGTATGTGTTCGTGTTTTAGCTGTTTATTCAATAATAGTGAAGTTTTAACGCGGAAATCTTATAGCATTCTGTTCAGTGATGGACGACAGATTTATCTTACTTACAGTCGGATATATATGTTTTTTATACAACAAAATGTCATTTAATGGCATTTCTGTACCAAATCGTCGTTTAAAGTCCTTATCTGCTGACAACGTTGGTAAATGAGAAGGACATATTTAAAACATTAAAAAATATGAAACTTGTAATATGTTAACGTCTCGGGCTGCTGTAATTAAGTCATTAAATTCAGGAAATAGTCTCGCAAGTGAGATGAATTATAGAACAGATGCGTTTATCAGGTGAACTGGCGTAAGCTCCGTTCACGTACCAAATAAAGACAGCAAAAAAAGCTAATCGGTCAACGATTTACAGCGTCAGGAGCGTACCCCGAGGGCAAATTATCGATAATCGAGCGACTAACCAAATAGCCGGTGTCGATACAAGTTATCGACAGTAATCGTTATAATCGCTAGTGCCGCGCGATTGTTGCTGGTCGCCATTATGGGACGTGCGCGGCGTTTCAAAACTTTACCAATCCTTCGTGAGCCCTCTTCCAGAACAACTTCTCTCTGTATAGAGACCTTTCTATACCAGCGGTCTGAACAACTTTTTGTACACGCTTATTATTGAAATTATTATTTATTAACTGTAATTGTCGTCGACGTTTCGAGGGTTAGGTCCGGCGTTTAGCGTAATTTGGTCGGTTTGACTTTTTGGTGGGTTTATTAGTAATTATTAGTTGTCAAACTGCGGAGGTCGACGATGATTGTAATACTTTAATAGCATTAGAAAATGATATTTCCGGTCGGATTTTTTAAATAGATTAAAGTTCAAGTTATGGACTGAAAATCAATCACTTTGAACACATTTTCAATTAGTTTAATTCGCATAACTTTTGATAACGTAGTCTCCTAGAGACGCACACCTATAAAATATTGTACTTTTTTTAACAATATTTGTTTACTTTTTCACGAAAAGTAACGCCAATAAGATTGCTTGCAGTTTTTATTTTTTGAATTAATAAACTTAATGCGCAAGTATTGTGCGCGGGTAAATGGCGTGAAATTGACGGGTGGCCAGTGTTTGTTGGCCGGTCTTGACTGGCATACGATATGTCTACTAAAATATGAGCCATGAAAGTTCGTTAAACCTCCATCCGGTCAGCACTAAACTTGGAAAAGTGTTTCACTAAGTGCTCAGTATGTCTCGCTTATTTTTTATGGATGCGAAAGATGCGTTATTTTATTATCTATGCACTTGTTGAAAAGTATTCGTAATTAAAACTTACGATTTTATGTTAGGACGTTTATGACAGGTTAGTTGCACTTTTGATATTTGCATATCTATTCTAGGTACGGACAACAGCAGATCAATGGTAACACTTGCAGTACGATTTTAACTCTTACGACGCAGATAATAAGACCGGTCTGATCTGCTGTTAGCTGTACCTAGCACAGCAAATTTACTTTGGGCATTGTTCCGACCTTATTGTAAGCGCCATATGAATGGAAATAGGGTGTCGCTTTGTAATTTGACTGAACGGTCGAAAGCTTAACCTAATATTTTCTACTGTTCTTATAATTCTGCGCCATAAGATCTGTTTCAAATCGTGTTTCAATTTTTACCATTGACGTACTGTCCGGTGTACCTACTACCTTGTCGCCACGGTACCTGTGAATTTTAAATATCGAATATCGATGACCTTCGCTGATTTGAACTGTAATTCGGAATTCAAATTGTGTAACGTATCTAACGTTCCGTTTATTTTTTTAATTGAAAAGCGTACATTAGACAACCGCAAACCTTGGCTTGAGTATTTATCAAAGTTTTGAAATCTTGTCTCTATTTCTCTATACGTATATTACGGTCAATGTGTCTCCTAGATCTTTCCCTCGGGAAAGAATTGGTCTGCTGGCTATTGATATGGTTCGTACCACTTCGCCTATATTAAGTAAGATATTCTTTGTTACAAAATTATTACGCAGAGAAGTAGGCATAAACAATTAGTAGCACAGTTATTGTCTTATCGCTCAAACCGATTTCTTTCAAACAACCTTGTAAGTTCGTGTTGAAGAATTTTATTGCTTCACAGAATCCTAGGTTAGGTTTGTGTAAGAAACGGATGTGTGGCGTTTTGCCCTCCCTGCAATAGATATCTCTCTCTTCTCGTGTGGTTCAGTGACCAAACCTATTGTCAGAGTTATTCAGGCCGCCCGTAGGTCTCTGACGTGGCCTAACGGCTGTTTTTCGAGGCACGAAGGATAGATGGATAGACGTCTGCTGCTGCATTGTGTGAATCTGTTGATATGGTTTATTAATTTATTGGTGTGATATGAATAACAAATAGGTAAGTACTTAAATTAAAATCAGATAAAAATAACAAAAGCTATAGGTACGATCGAACACAGAGAAAGGCATACAGGAGAGGTTTTAAGGTTGATATTATCTCCAAAACTATTTGACATATTGCAAGATTTTTTTCACTGTTACATAGATAAAAGTTAAAACTATGCAACTGTAAAATAAAATATGTAACTATAAAAACTACTGGACCAAATTATTAAATTCAGTCCAGTAGTTTTTAAGAAAATCTCAACCTTATTGAGACCCCCAACCGCATCGTGCCGAGGACACTGGCTGCATTACCTCTCTGTATGGCCAAGCTAAGCCTTTGCGAGAGGTAAGCGCCAGCCATCAGGTCACCGGGGGCGTGGATCAGCCTGGTAGAAATTTCCCGGACTATCTTCTTGGTGTCAGGACCACGGGCCCATCGGTTGATCATGATGATCAGGTGACAAACATGAGTATTTGCGGCGCTCGAGTGTTTGGGAATATATGAATTATATTGTATTTGAAGGTTTGGTTTCGAAATCATTGTGGTCGTCATAGTTTAATTGTCTATTATTTGTGTTGTGTGACATGTCTGGCACACTTCTATTATGTACCAAAGGATGAAATAAATAAATTGAATTGACATATACCCGTAGATGTGTTTATAAGACATTGGAGTGGCGAAGGGAGGGAAAGGAAATATTATTTCCTTATCTCCCCCGACAAGTCGGCCCGTTCCCTCCCGCGTCCGGGACGAAGGACCGAATTATGGGGTTGTTTCGGAGAGGTTTACGATAACAGCTTCGGTTCAGTCAGAACTTCTGTCGGTTTTGTTTGGCTCATAAACTAAAGAAGCTTGTGAAGTTCCTTCTAGGTCAATTTCATTAAAATTAAATACAGCTTAATTTACAGGTAAGGAATTGTTAGATTACTTCTTACATTTTAAGTTTTTGCTTAGATTCTCTTCGGTGTGATGCGAACTTTTGGCAATTTAGTGATTCACGAAACGTAAATTCTCCAGTTTTCTACTAAAAAGCCGAAGGAGTTAATTGCGAGCTAGACTTTGGAGTTTAACAAAACTTTATTACAACCAAAGCTACAAAATCGGGTCTAATTAATACAGTTTTCAATGTCACTTTTATTCAAAACAAGAGAAGGTCTAAAGTAAACTAGAGAGTAAGTCAAAGTGCGTTTTGGGGCAATGCGGGTATAGAAGACGAAGCAGTGTCTGATGCCTATATGGATGATGTAAGCGCATTCACTTAGTTAAATTGAGCTAAATCTTTTTTCGTGGCTTGTCCATTTAAAAACCCAGATTTTTAAGAACCTCTAACCGTAAACTGCAGTTCTAAAAACGCACATTAATCCTCTGTCTGGGATTAAACCGCCTCGAGACAACGCCGGTGACGGCAAAGACCCGTCTCCGCGGGAGAGAGCCCTTTAATTGGACCCCCTACGTCCCCCGCGTTAAAGGACCAATGTAGGGTTATTTATTGATCCCATCGACGTTTAGTGGTGTGCCGATTGGTGATCACTGGTCAACTTATCGATTTTATCTTCACGAATTTAGAAGGATGACCAAAATATCGTTAGGTAACTATTTTAGAAGGTTTCGTATCTGTACTAAAATAATTGAATTATTATGGCTTACAATATTTTTCTTAGTAAATGAACGTACACGAAATCATATTTTGACTCTTATGGCGAAGAACCGCAAAAACGATGTAATCATCGTCTTTGTTAAGAATGATATAAAACCCCAAAGTGTTATATTTGATGTGCTGTCGACTGTACAAGTCCGTCCAAGTTTACCAAACCGAAGAAGGGTACACTCTTTAAAAAATTTTGTTTGTTAATTTTGACAACTATAAAATTAACGTCAGACACTTTTTATATACGCCTCTCAATACGCCTTTATATTTCTTTTCTGCCAGCATAAAGCTAATTCCTACGGTATAGGTAGTGCCAACCAAGGAGGTTTTATGCGCAAATGGAATCACGGGAAATGCTGCTCAATGACGAAAAGTTTATGTAAGTTATCACTTTTTTATGTAAGTTTTATATCGACTAATTTATTAAAATCGATGAAGCTCATCACTAGTGGTTATTATTTGGTATTGTATTATTGTAATAAGTGGGATTTTGGGATGTTAAACCTCTCTAACGAGTGTGAATACATTTGTTTATCGACTGAGTTTAAAAATGTGTAATTTTAGTGTAGAGTCGGTAGAGTCAAAGGGTTTATAAGGCACTGTTTTAGGTGAGGTTACATAGACTTCATGTTTCCTGGTACTATTATTTTGTATAGGTTGATGAGGCCATTAATTGATCAGTTTCAAAATTGGTACATCGTGCATTGTAGACAAATTCTCTACTCAAACATTTCAGTTTTTTCGTCATTGATTTTTCGGTTCCAAAAAACTTTTTTTATATTGATTTTTAATGGCTTAATAGAAACTAATTAAGTAATCATTGTAAAGCCGATGCCCTAACAAAGGTGACACAAAAATGCTGCAAATAAATAAATTGCTTGCGCAGTCAGGTAAACACGAATTTCAAACTATCATAGTAGGTTTTAAAACCTTTTTAATTTACCGACAACAGTCATATTCTATTATTAAATATTGGTAAGTACCAATATTTTCCTTTTCCGTAAGCCATTGAACTTCAAGCAAAAAAGAGCATTATAAAATCCGTAAAACCATTCCTCAGAACCACAATAACTTGACCATACAAACATAACGACATCCGACACTCAATCGCACGCTTGTTCTGTCAAAACGGGCCATTCATACAAAACATATGCTCACAAACCGACCGTGGCATTATTCAAGTTAACCTTAACACTTTAATAGCCTGAATCGGGAATCGAACCCGCGACGCCTCATTTCACTCCGCTTCCTCACTAACTAACACGTCAAACCCAAATCCACTGTATTCGTACCGACAATAGAACTGAAATTTAACTGAAAATGAAAAGCAAGCCTTAATTGGTTCATTTATAAAACAAACATCTTATGCAACAATGTTAAACAAACGAATCTGAGCTTTAGCGGTAATTAATAGAGTTAGGATTCTGGTAGTGACGTGGAAGATGCGAAATTATTAGGTTTTGCTTGTAGTTTTTACGGGCATTCGGTAATCCAAGTCAAGAGTGAAGCGAAGCAGGTAATTTCTAATGAACCGATCGTATTTTAGGTTCTTTATGGTGGCGATTTCGTATTATTCTAGTTCTGGTCGAGTCGGAGACACCAGCGGAGCGGAGAGGACCGCATAGAAAGCGTTTCCTAATCGCTGATTTGATACCTCTTAAAATTGCAGATTGCAATTGTTCATACAGAATTGTTAAAAATGTTAAACAAAATTCTATATTTTTTTGTTCGTTAGGTAACAAAGTGACTCCTTCCTACCTAAAAATGTATGGATTGGAAACAGAAGACGCAATTTTAGTGAAATTGTGTAGTTATAGTAGATACAAATAATCGGTACTTTAAGATGGTCTGTCTGAATCTACAGCTTGATATATCCGATTCATATCGATTGTTCACCGTGTGTTCAATTCTTTATGTATTTACAACTGCATTTCCAGACATGGCCAAATCACCCTTAGAATAGGTCATTTGAGATCCATCAAGAGTTCTCAGGCTACCGAATCGGACCACCAGTTTATTGTTTTCGAATTTTTACGATCACTAAGTCGTAAATCATTTATTTCTGCGAAACGGCCGAACCATACGATATGACGTGAATGCCTATCCGTCGAGGTTCATTTCAAATTAAATGGTGGTTCCAGGAATTATCTTCTGTTATGGCTATGTCCTAATGATGACCGTGGGCATTTCAGCCAGTCTTATCAACAGCATCCATAGTTTAGCGATCATAGTCTAAACAGTTTCTTATTGTCTGTTTGAGTTTTGTTTAAATTAATAAGAAGCTTTGTATCTTGGCATAATTCGTACCATATTGGTATTGCCATTGCCAATAGTATCTAGTTAGGTAGAGTTTGGTTTATGCATATTAAGTAAGGAAGCACATAATTTCGTTTTCTTTGAACTACCGACCAATTACAAAAGCTCTCAATAACCTCAATTATCTTTATAAGTACCTAGTATTAAGTGTACTCTACTGGTTGTACCTACCTACTTATACAAACAGAAGTTGTGTCCAGCAACAAAATAGGAAAGTGTGAGAAAACTTTAGAAGAAGTGAACTCCATTCCAACTTAGCCGCCACGGTTCATTCGTAGCCAACTTAGATTGTGTCTGAAACTGCCGCATCACTTTCCCAGCAAACGATCTCGATAGTACCCAAGTCTGTGTATGTAAATAGAGAACAACAAAAACACCGCTGCATTATTAATAACTCTATGCGAAATAAAAACAAAAACGAACATTCAAAAATCGAACGGCGGGAACGAAACATCCATAGACAATTGGAAAGGAACAAAGAGGTATAAAAGCTGGAAGAAACCTGTCGACGCCATGTTGTGTGGCACTCGGCCTTCACGCCTCGGCCGCCGAAGATTATCTTTTGAAAAAAGAACCGAACGGGAGGCGCTTCCACACAATAACAAAGGTCTTATACGCGTGTTCATTTCATGGTCTTATCGACTTTTTGGCTACCGATTAAGGATTACATTTGCGTGGAGATCTTTTCATTTGATACCTTTTGTTGTCGGTTTGAAAAGAAAGAGCGTAGTCATCGCGCCTGCGCCGTCGCTGATGACCTGTCAATTCCGCCGTGTACAAGAAAAAAGTGACATTAGAGTGGCCATCTATTATTTTGACTTTATGTGGGGAGATGTAGTTGAGATTGATCGTGTTTGACTCGGCCCTTTTAATTACATCGCATTGAGTTCAATATGCTTTGTTTGGCATCTACTGTTCGGTAGTATCTTACATAGCTTTTGTGGAATCTTTGTCTTCTTTATTTACTCTTTGAATTTCATAAGAGTTACCTGTGGTTGTGTACTCCTACTCTCTAGCAGTTTTTTTTCTATCTTCTTTGGGATCAGAGCGGTATTATAAGCAGGTTTCATTTCGCCGGTGTGGTTCTTGACTAGGTACAACACCAAATTCATTCGTTTTGGTAGAACTCTGATTGCGTCCATCGAAATTTTAAATTTTCCAAAACATATTCACTAACTGACGCATCAGCAGTATACTGACGTATATTATTATGTTTTATTGTTAGGTTCATATTCTAAGAAGTAATGTAACATAGAGATACTATTTATTCAGTGGAGATACTAGTAACAGTAATTACATTGTCTATGGTCTGAAGTTCTTGGACAATCTCTTGAGAATTTGAAGTTATTTTCTAAAACTTGCCATAAAACGCGGATTGCGCGCAGTAACGTAACGATTCCCTGTACGATAATAATTTACTACACCCGTCGGAGCCCGATTCGCCACGCTGCACGTTGCGAGGCGCGTGCGTTGGCTTGCGTTTGCGCAGTTTGCTCGTACGCAGCGGAAACGCGCTGTGTAATGTATTAATCGAAGAATGGACAACACTCATGCCGAATTTCAGACGCAATTTTGAGCAGGAACTTAGCCGGAGATTTTTTTTCTGAAACTCGGCCGGGCTTAGATTGATCATGTAGTTAAGTAAGGGGCAGGTATAGGTGTAGCGGGTTGCAGAGCAGGAGTGCTTAACCTTTTAACTTTGGTTTAGTGCGATTTTACTACCACTCGTGCTTTTTAGAGGGCTTCAGAATTGGGATATGAGACCTAACATAACATATTATGGGATAACAGAGTAGGAACTGGACTCTACCTACATGGAGAAAAATACTTCCTTCCATGTAGATAGACGGTTGGAAGGAAGGAGACATTATACGCAAAGTGACTATGTTGGTAGCAGTTGTTGAAAGAAAATAACCAAAGAAAATAACCAAAATAATTGGTTCACTGATACGCTTTTACTAGGGACTAAAGTGCTATTAATGATGGTCTAGTTGATTTTTGATCAAGCGCGAAAACCGCTTCATTGTAAGGCAGTTCGGTATCATCTCATTGTGCGATTTCGTATGCTCACATACTCGCATGTCATTAGTGTCAAGTACGTTAACGTGCGACAACTCGTTCCTGACTATGTTATTTGTTTTGCGATTTATACTTTTTGTTCTCGTCTCGTAAGATTTATTTATTGCTAATGTTTATCGGATTACTTTTGAGCGGCGTTGGTTGCAATTTCTCATGCTCTTCTTGAGTAAATGGAACATTTTCATTACTCGTTGGTGCATTAGGCACTGTACTTCCTGCCTCTATTGGTCTGTAGTGTCTTTTTCTCCACACCATTATCTTTTACTTTCATTACACAATGTTACTCTTCAATTTATTAAACGTGTTCGTGCATGCCTTTGTTCCTTCCTTCCTCTCGTGTGGTTTAGTAATCAAACCCATTGCCAGAGTTATTCAGACCGTCTGTAGGCCTCTGACATGGTCTAACGTCTGCTGCCGACCGACAACAACCGGGGCCATCTGATTAACGTACTTTATTTATGCTGGAAAGATTATGTGTCCAATTTAGTTGCCCTGAAGTAATACTTTGTTTATGAAATACGGTGATTGGTGGTTCTCCAGATGTCTTGTCCTATGAAAATATTAGGTTACTTTCAAACTCTTAACAGTCCAAGACCGTCTACAGCACATCAACTCACCTAAAACCATTGCAATCTATGCATCGTTCATCGTAGTTCCCGTTGGATGGCAGTGGTACTGACATTTGACGGGGAAAGACGTACAATATATTTTTCTTTAATCTCATGTACTAATTATTATATATAAACGGATATCACTCACTTATATTGTTAAAGTCGGCAATTAGTACAAGGTACCTTGAAAAACACCGTCGAAATCGGTCGAAACTGTCGGTCCAATTGACGACTTTAACAATATAAGCGAATGATATCCGTTTATATATAATAATTTGTAGTAATGGCTCACTATAGTTTTAATTCTAAAATCTCATGTACTATCGACACAGAACCATAGCAATCAAGGATATATACCACTGATATGCTATTGACTGTACCAGTAAAGACAGACACAGAAATAAATAAAGCCACCGCACACGCGCGCCGGCCGAGTGCGCCCGCGCAGCGCCGCGCGGCGCAATCTCAGAGGGTCACGATCTGCGGTCACGTAGCTCCCACTCCCACCGCGCCACAATACGATCATATAGCTAACCTACCTGTATTATAGCACTCACATCTTGGGGTTATTGTAAGCTTAGTATCACTACATTCATAAAAGGGTACCTACGTCTGTCTGTAGGTACAGTCTAACACAGAGAAAGGTGGGGCTCTAAATTATCAAATAGTAAAATATTTTTTTACGATAGGTCAAGAAGTTCTTCAGAAAATCTCAACCTTTTTGAGGACCCTCTGTATACTTATCGTTGTCTTAGTATGTACCTTGGGTACTGTAGGTATGTATGTCTAATATTAGGAATATTAACTTGACTTAACTCATGACCGTCATTAAGAAGAAGAAAAAAAGCGGTTCCTTAACACTTTGCTGAGAAACTAACGGTACCATCTTCTCGAACGATGATGGGAACAATTGAGTAAGAGGTGAGTTGGTATTGGTAGATATAGAAAACGCGGTTCAGAAACTTAAGTGAACATCGATAATCAGCGTCGAAGAGCGCAGTAGAGAGGCCATACTAGAAGAAAAATATAATTACTAGGTTTTTTTTGTCTAACGTTTTGGTGAATACTGTATATATTTGTGTTTCACTGGCTTAAGATTGATCTAGCAGCATTAGTTTCAATCATATATAATGCGAGGAACGTAGAAAAATGACTGTGTCATAGAAAAAGCACTGACAAATTCGGAAGCGACGGGAGGTCGCTGTAAAAACAAATTTCTCGACGTGGTTATTCGTTAACACAGATCAACCTCGTTACGGGGTCAAAGAATTCACTTCGTCGCATAAGAAAATAATTTAACGGCGATTTTTCACAGCCATCCGATGGATGGGCGACTAATTTATCCAAATGTAGCGCCGCGATCGGCGTACGCGCATCCCATTGTGTTAGATCAAACATGGCGTCTCTAATAGCGACGGTGGACGCTGACATATTGCTTTTTCGAGTGATGTAATGAACTGTTATTTATTGCTGTTTCTTTTGTTTCTGTGTGGTTGTATTGTATGGAATTTGGGAGCTCTACCTTTGGTTTGTTTTGACCTTTCAACTTATCAATGATCAATCACCACGTCTGTACAAAATTCGTCGTGTATTTTGTTATTTACGTTAAGTCTAAAACCGTACAAACTGTAAACTTATAAAAATATGTTTGCATTTTTCGCAATTTTTATTATACCAACCGTATTTTAACGGAATAATTTTAACTTAAAAATTACCTGCATGGAAAATCTTTTTGTCTTTTGTTCTGTAACTGTCCTGCTAAACGAAGACCGAACGAAGACGAGACGTCATCGACGGCTGAAAAAAAGCCAAATTACCTATAGTCATCCTGCCTTGTGCCGCTGCGGCGCCGCGAATCAAACGGCAGTAAAAGCTCAACTCATGCTATCGTAAGCTGTTTAATTGTATCCCAACCCTCCCACCCGCTACCTGGGTAAGTCACGACCACCTTTGTCGGGGTAACTTGCGACTGGCCCCTCGTATTTTGACATACATTTAGATTTTTTACTGTTTCATCTGTTTTGGCACTTCTTTTATTTAAACAATTAAATTACCTACATTATTTATTTTAATATGTTGACCTACGTACTCAACTAATTACAATTTTGGAAGTTTGTTGGCTTAGATTACCTACAGCCTGCCTAATCTCTTTTAATTCCGTGTCAATCTATTGTTTCAATCTGATCTCAATTAAGGTCTCGAACAAAACTTATCTGATATCAGATTGAACATCAAATGGGACCCTAATGAAGTCTACCTAAAACCACACACAGTCGTCATATCCTACATGTTCAACGTTTTGAAGTCCACAAATGGTTATAAAACTGAGTTTGACCAACCAGATTTTATTCAAACAGCTGCTCTTATCAGGTATCACCTTATACAGACTGATTGAAGAGTTTCAGTTACTATCTATATGAGAGGTGTATTTGACAGTCTTATTATGAACTGTGATGAGTTTTGTACTCAGTTTTAAAGGTACGGCAAAAATAAATTTTATAAAGAGAGACGAGAATATTCTCCACCACAAAGGTCTTTGATCAGAAAATGTAGAGAATTATCAATCCAAAATGATTTAATGTTAATTCATTGAAGTCCGATTTTACACATAGATAGTTAATGGCGAATGTAACGATAACATAATTATTGTAAAAATGTTATCGAAAATGCATAGAGATGACAGTATTAAACCAAACTTATCGATATTGCAAACTGTACGTGTATGTGTATTTTATATCACTGGAAACCTATGAACTCTTTGATAAGCTAATAGTTGAGTTCGTAGTGAGCTTGCATTTTGAACAAGGGGTTCCGAATTTGATTCCCGGTTAGTATGGATGATTATTTAAGTTTGTTTTCATTAACAATATTTGTGTATGACTCTGGATCCTATAAGTTACACTGAATGAATCCTACCTGGCCAGCATGTCTTATCTTTTTCCTTTCAAATTGAAAACCGGTCGCCTACAAAGACCGTCAATTCTCACAGCCATCAGATCAGACAGAGCTCAATAGAAATGACACTTCTCAGTCAACCTATACCCGATTTTACATATACGGCTGTTTCGCACGCAAGCTCCCTGCGCAACGTCGATAAAAGAGGGCGTGGTCGTCGCCGCCGCATTCACCAATCACGCTCCACCGCTCCACGTGTGCGTACACGACTTTCTTTCATGTGTGCCGCTGTTCACACCGGTGTGAGTGACCCTTACGTTTATACGCTTGTGGTGTATATGGGCGTACATAAGTATACGCCGCTACCGGCACCACAAAGAGTTCCCATATCTTTTATGTTCTTAGAGATCCTTATCTTGCGGTTTCTTATTTTACATTTAAGATGGTGGTCTCGAATTAACGGTCGGCCCCATAAACACGCTATAACAAACTTTAATACGGCTGTAATACAAAATAATCTGTGATTTTTATAAGGTTCACAGCGCTAATAGGTTGTTGTAGATTCAGAGATAGCCAATCGTAATTTTTGAGAGAATTATTCATAAATCATGTTGATTGAATTGTTAATTGTTCTTAATTGCTGATTAGTATGATTTAAACGCGGTGTGCGCTCTAGTTGACGTGAACATACATTTTATGTGATTTATAACTGTTATGAAATCTGAATAATATAATATTGAAATAAAAGTTTATTACAACATGGTAATGGGTAGGATGGGAGACTAGACTACGGTGCAAGCTTCGTAAGTTCGATTCCACTTCTGCACTATTTGTGGTGAACCTCTCATAGGAGCGTTGCGTTATAAAATTAACATCTAATGTAAAAAAAACTGGAGATAAAATATTGCTAATAAAATAAGCAATAAATATGTAGTGACAATACACAAATATATCTGAAAATATTTTTTGGAAACAGTAACAGTGGAATATTTAATTATACCTTGCTCTTATTCTGCCCTGTTTTATATCTTATTGACCGACTTTTAAAACCTAAACGAAATTTAAAATGTATTTTATAATGTAGCACTTCATCAAACAACGTTCAAATTAAAGAAGCCTCAAAAATCATTTTCGTATTTCCTCACATCAAAGCCAACGTTCCACGTTTGAAATTCAACGACAATAAAAGACCGTTTTCCCGCCAAAATTCGATTAGGGACGTACAGCGGGACAAAGGAAGTTGTTTATTGGGGGGGGGCGGTTTAAAATTGATTTTAGAATTGGGGCGTTTCTCGTTTTAGAGGCAAGTTGAGGCTGTTGAAGGTCCCTTGACGTCATAAAAACTGTTATCGCATCACATATTAAAGCATGATCGTTATTGATTGATTGCATAGGCTAAGGCCGATATTCATAGGTATAGGTACATTTTTGAGCCCACACTGAGTTTGATGTCGCCTTATAACTGTATAATATTATTTGGCAAATGTGTAAGTTCTTTTTGTTAACATTATACTATACACCCTACCACTCGGCGAGTGATCACCAAATACTCAAGACTAAAACGTCCGGGCATCGAGGGCTCTCAAGTTTGTGGTACACCCCTCGTGTTTCACTGTTTGGCAAACACTTAGGCTTGTGATCTTTTGCAACCTTGTGGGGAATTCTATTTTTATCGATATATTTTTATCACCATACCTAAATGTGTTCAAGAATTACTATAAACGATAATCATATCATGCCTTGTCACAAACAAATAACAAAAAATGGTAGTCTTACATTACCTATAAATTAGAAGTTTGTAGGTGGTTGGGGTGCCTGAAAATCCTGAAATAATATTGATATCTAATTAATAGTTGGGTCTGTAGTGTATGTGATGTAGGTACCTGGGGTAAAATTTGTTCGTAGAAACATATTTAAGGTAGTTCACTATTTTCTTATTGTCTAAATCAACTCGCATTATGCTGAGGATTCAAACCTGAAAAAAAAATTCGTAATTCCGATTATCTCCTCAAGATATTGATGGTTAAAGTTGTGCTTCATCTCTTTTTGATAAACGAAAACAGGATAGTATACTAAGGTATGGAGTTTGTATGTTTGTAAAAATACACCACCCTGATGAAGTCACATTTCATTTTCAATATCTACTTCACCTTCTGTGTTAGGTAAGTACGGACAAAAGCAGATCAATGGTAACTCTTGCAGTACGAATTCAACTCTTATGACGCAGATAATAAAAACGTTCAAAGTCCAAAGTGTTACACTTGATCTGCTGTTAGCTGTACTTTGACATGTAATTGAATAATTATGAAACATTTAAGACAGGTCAGTGATTTTTATATATATTTTTGCCATTCTTCAAACATCTTCCGTTTTATTCATTGAGTAGAAGTGCTTCGCCTTAATTCCCGCTTGTTTCCCTCCAAATGACTTGCATTTGCTTCAGGAAGCGCCAGTCAGGGCTGCCGGAAAAAAGTTACCAAGATTAATATAAGTCAAGTTGCGCTAAAGCAACCTCATTGCCGTAATTTGGAGCATATTAGGAATATAATTTAGTAAGTTGTTTCTTACCAGTCATTGCCAAAGTCCTGCATAAATGCATATCTAATAGGTATAATAAAGTAAAATGTAGTCAAAAACAAAAGGTCAATTTTACACAAATCTGCGATAGAGTGATCAAAAAATTTAAAATATCTCAGTAAGAAGTTCCATTTAAATTAAATATGTTAACATCAAACTCTTGTCTCCTATGAGGCTAAACGTAAATTAACAATTTAATAATCGTCAGGCTCCACTTATTATTCCAACACATCAAAGTTCATCCTAAGTGTAACACCATTAACAGATTGAATTGGCTGCGACATGTTTGCGAATTAAATAATTAAATACTCGTATATAATTACGTACAATTAGCCTATAAAGCAAAATACTAGGTAAAAAAATAAGTTTATTTCATTATATACTTATACATAATTATTTTCTTAATAAAAAATATTATTCCGATGGTATATAGGTCCTAATACAGCCAAACTAAGCGTACGAAACTTATAACTTAGTAACTAACCCAAGAAAGCTGCACAATTTTTAATATAATTAGCTACTTTACTTATTTAGGTAAGTACGTTAAGGAGCTGCCAGCTGTCAAACTCAAGCGCGAGACAGAAGATGTCCCGCAGCGGCGGAGTGAAAAGCACGGTACAGTCACTCCATATTTGTATTTTTATTAATTTTTGATGAATTTTGGCAGGGAAATAAAAATTAGCAAACCAAAATCATATTTATTTTAATACAAACTCTCGTATTTATAATACCCTAAATTTTTATATATATTTTGTATGAATAAATATTTCGGTTTAGACATAATTTTCATTTGAAAAGCCATGGAAAGGGTATGTTTGCGATTTTTTACTATCGAGCGAAGTTTGCCCAATCATGTATCGGTATTCATCAGTCTCTAAATAGACACCCCAAGATTGCTATGTATTTTTTTCAGACGTTTAATTTCAGTAGTTAGTGCCGTAGCCTTAGTAGAAAAACTGAAGATCCACGCACACCCAGCCTTAAATAATAAATTGAACAAAACTTAAAATAATACAAGTATTAAAAAAAACATTTACAAAATATTTACCAACCTATAAGCATATCGCCTACGTCGTCCGGGATGCGGCAACCCTCCCAGGATGCTGGCAGCATTACCTCGCTGAAGGTATTAATATTTGCCATATATTTATGTATCTTAGTAGGTATTTTAACCCTCTACGGGTGTATAGGGACAGGCTCATCTCCTCGCATGACAGATGTTCGTTGTGTGCCCACGAGCCCAATAGCCCCGGGCGAAACAGCCGGCAACGCTGTCTTAGCGTGGATTCCATTTTAATTTGAAAAGACAATTTAAAAACCGCTTGCATAAATTATTTAACTAAAAAATCGTTTAAATAAAAGATAACTACGAATCGAAATATAACACTCAAATTCTTAGGTTTTGCCAAAGTTTCACCACATGCATGAGGTTTTTTTTTTTAAATCGGGTAATTGTAAAGCTGTGTAAAGCTATAGTCGACGAGTATAAAAAAAACCTGTTTCATGTTACATAATTAATTTAGGTACCTACTATTTATATGTGGCGATAAAAATCATTTTAAACACTTGTAAAACATTAATTGTGGTCATATCCTATACACGTGTTTTGTCAGTTGGACCACGAAGAAGCCCCATTCCTCATCCAATACCAAACCCGTTATCAGACAATTGATCTCGTATAAACAAGAGAAAAGCTTTTATTTCAAAACAGTCACAATATCTTGTTGCCGGCTGTACTCTAGCGCGATCTGAGTGTACTTATCTAAGTGTTGTCCATACCACTCGATTCCCCGCTGTAAATATTTTATAACTACGAGGACGACCCCAGTGTTTGCACAGTGTAAACGGTTTTTGCACCCCTACTACCGTTCGTGCATTGAATGCAGAACTTTATAACAACTCATTAATTATTCACTTTTCCATGGGTAATGGATTGCCTGATATGATGAGAAGGATTAAGATATTGTATATCTTAATAAAATAATGAGCTTGGAAGGCTTTACTTGTAGAAAGCTATCAAAAGTAGCTGGAAAGCTAAGTAGGCAACCAAATGTAACTCGTTGCAATAGAGAATAACATTGAAACACATATGTTTTTCATTTCTCGAAAATTGAATATTTTTACTGTAAATATTTTTTTCATAGCTGTTATTGGCTTTTTAAAAATTTCAAGATTATGTGGACATCCATGTGATAGAGTCGACAGTCACTACAATTCCAGTGATTTCAGGTTAGAGACCACGTACCTTGTTTCTACAAATCACCCATAAGGCCAATGTCCTTCAAACAACCCAAATGTTTTTTTTTATATATCCTTAGATGAATGGATAAGAGAATCGCAATCTAGATGCATGCAGATGACTTCTACTTAGAAGTCATCGAGTAGCCGCTACACCACATTCGAGTTACTTTCGAGAACTTATAGTAGAGCAACATGTCTGTCTCTCCCCGCTCCCATAAGTAATTGTTTTTGTGGCTAATTCTTTCTCTCGCAATTTCTTTTAGTAAGGGTGCTCGGTGCGCGCTGAAATTACATTTTTATTTAGTTAAACCCGCCATGGGGGCCGCGGGATTGCTTTTTGATAAGACAATTTTACTTCCAATTTCAAGGGTTATATGGAATTTTAAATGCTTTTCTCCTAAAATACGTGGTGTGTTTCGTGTTTAGATTCACGTTTATCTTCATGTGTTGATCTTGAAGCAATGGCGGTCCGACCCTGGATGGCGACCCCCGCGGCCCGGCCAGAGCCTGACTTCATTACTTCGCTTTGAGTGATAAGACCACTAATTGTAATACTAACTGTATTAGCCTATTTCTTTTGTGTAATTCTGTTTTTGGAATAAATTTTAAGAACATTAAGTAGGTACCTACTCTTTTCTACAGTCGGATTAAAATCATAGTCAACCTTATTCATAGTCACTTAGCTGTTTGGATTACCACCAATAACTCGAAGTTTTCTCCCACAGCGGACTCGCTACTCGGCTCCGGTTCGGACGAGGAGGAGGAAGAAGAGTCCCGAGCGGCGAACAACTCGAGCAGTCCTGCGCACGCGCCGCATCCCGCGCTGCACTCCGAGCTGTCGCACAACGGAGACACGAAGCCACACGAAGACTCAGAGGATCAGGTTGGTAGGATGCGTTGCATAATAGCGTGAGTTCTGAACATACTACTAGGGTATTAGGGTTTCTCTATATCTGTCCCAGAATTCGAATCTGCAATTTTTAATGATAAAATTGCCATTTTAGTATAAAAATTCTGACTCGAATTTGTGGTAAAAAGTTTAGTTCTAGTTTTATGTTTAAAATTTTTGATATAAGGATTTTTAAAACTATTTAGCTGTATTTCGCCATACAACGTGGTAATTCGGTGGTTCAGAAATCAAATTAAACCACTGTTTAGGAAGTTTTTTAAAAATATATTTAAGATGAAATTAAAATTCTCAAACCATCCTCGAAATTCATATTTGTAATCGACAACTCAAGCTTTATTTTATTGCCAAAACACTGTCTTGCTTGATATGTTTGGCAGTTGAAGAATTTCAAATCAAATATGATTTATTGAATTAAAACATATGTACCGACTACTTTTTTGACGTAGGTACCTAACCAAACTAGTAGTTGAATTAAAACATATATGTTTTAATTCAACTACTAGTTAGGTTAGGTACCTACATCAAAAAAGTGTGTGAATTTCAAATGCAATAGTTAGCAGACTCAGCATAGTGCTAGAAAGACAAGCCCTGATTTTTAGCCTGTCCTTACTTATATTTAAGTGATTTATTTATTATTATTTTTATAATAATAATATATTTATTTTTATTACATAAAAATTTATGTAATAATAAATAAATAAAAATCTTTCATCCTTCCTTATTTCATTTCTCTCTCAAGTCGAGGACCCATTGTAATAATTTCCAAAAAAGAGTTCGAGTCTATGAAGTTTCGAGGAGGCTACTAAGAATCCTCGACCATCCCATTCCATCCACAATGGACCCGACCACATTGTCGTATTCAGTTGTACTTCTTCCCTTCCCAGGGTTCGCTGGACGGGGACCCCGAGACCCGGGACTCGCAGGCCGAGAACAAATCCCCGGACGACGGCAACGGGGGCTCCAAGAGGAGAGGACCCCGGACCACGATAAAGGCGAAACAGCTGGAGATACTGAAGTCAGCGTTCTCACAAACACCGAAGCCTACGAGACACATACGAGAGCAGTTGGCGAAGGAAACCGGTTTACCGATGAGAGTTATACAGGTTAGTCTAACATTTGTAATTATTTTTTGATGGAAATGGTAAGGTTTTTTTTCGGTAGCTGAACAACTTTTCTTCTACGTATTTTTTTTTGATATACAGGTGTAAATGAAAAGGGTATTTTTCGACTTTTCATATATTTTGTACCGATCAGCTGATCAATTTGTATGAGACAATTTATTTTTTATTCGAATAGTCGTTCAGTTACCAATACTGAACACCTTCCCTTTCCGTTACACCATGTTCTCTGTGGACTTTGAATCTAATAATTTTTATGAAAAACGTTATCAATAGAAAGTTTTTGACCAGGAGCGCGCGTTGATGTCTTTTCTACTGGAGTTGCGCGGGCAACATACAAAATGCACTAACAAGCAGACAAACATTTAAATTTTTTTTAAATACATAGCTACGGTCGAAGACAGAGAAAGGTGTACAGTAGAGTTTTTAAGGATGAGATTTTCTCAAAAACTTACTTTTTTTTCACTGTTATTTCACTGTTAGATGGATAAAAGTTAAAACTATGTACTGGGGTCCCTGCCGCGCAGTGCGGAGTTAGACGGCGTGTTCGGACTTCTGTAAATAGTATTTAGGTATTTATTTTATTTTATCATGTTATTTAAATTGATTTTGTAAGATTTCTTTATAAAATATATATCATGTAGGTACTGTAAAAGAATTATTAAAGTCAGTCCAGTGGTTCTTGAGAAAATCTCAACCTTATTGAGGCCCCTGTATACTTATCTCTGTCTTCGTGTGTACATGAATGAACCAATTCGTGTTTTTTTTGCAAGATTCTGCAATGTTAATTATTACCACACAAACACGAGTTCAGTTTCATCCAGATAGTTAAATTTAATCCAATTCAATTTCAATTGACTTTCCCATTTTGATTCCCACTACAGCTGTTCACTTTCGTCATTTTAGCCTCTTATTCAATAGCTATTTCATCTACAAAGGTTACTGACCCCTAAATTTCCAGCTCAGAATTGTCTAGATCGCCGACACTGAGTTTAAATTACATTTAATTCCAATTGTCGTTGAAATTCTAAGACCCCCTCGTGATATTTAATTTGATATCAAAGCTTGCTGTGTCGAATAGAATTAGTTCTGAGACCATTTAGGTACGAAGTCGTCGTATTTGTACATTAAAAATAATTTAACAAAGCCATTGAAATTGCGCATTTGTAACGTGAATAGAAATGCAGCTGAAAAAACACGTAACAGTTTTTTAGGTTGCACTTTCTTGCAATTTAATATATTTTTTAAAGTTATTTTTAAGTTTGATGCGTTTTAAATTAAGTAAGTATTTGTCGTTTTAGGAAAGTTTTTATGAACTTTTTAGGATTCCTTTCACTAGAAAAACCACGTAAACAGTTTTTTTCATTGCATGACGTCTATTGTAAGACAAATATTTACAGCTTTTATTTAGGGATGTGGATAGTCTTAAGTTAATGTTAATCTTATATTTTATAGGTAGGTATCTATAAAAAAATGCGTCGATAGATATGACATGTGTATTTGAATCTATGAAATAGTGTTAAGACTGTTAAGTCTGTAAACCTACTTCTACCTAATAATAATAAACTGTTCTTATTTGCGTGATTATGAAATTTTTGTGTACAGAATACGCACATAATTTTATACACTATTTGCGAGCGTAACACTGGCTATTTTACAAAGGAAAAAATGCCACAAAACGATATCTTTTTGGAAATAAAAAAATACATTTTTATAAGTAGTTTCCTCTGAAACAGTTGTCGGTTCAGCAAATAACATAAAATCGGCGGTACGATGGAAAGCGTGACTCGCGAGATGTCGGTCGCGGCAAGTGGTCGCAGTTCTCAGAACTGAGACCTGTGGCTTGGCTCTATGCAACTTTAAGGTTGTGCTACAATGAATGATATCACTATAAAGGTGCTATAACGATATGAGAACAGCGGAGATTGTACGGAGGGATATGATTATTAAAAGTCTCATGCAAAATTTTATTATAATTTGGTGCAGCATTATTCATCCTACAACCAAACGCATCAAGGATATGAAATAGATTAGGGTTATCTCCACCGATCCCGGGATCCGTTTGGGTTGGAAACGGATCCCAGCAGTTTGTCTCCACCGATACCGGGATCGGTTTCCAACACAAAAAAACAATTAATAGTGGTTACATGAGTTACATACGACTAATGTGCGACTTAGGTCCGAGCCTGAGGCACTGAACCATGTTTAAAAAACAAGATAATGAAAAAAAATGTCTGGTAAAAATATACACAATATTTTTGGTTGTCATAATTTTTTTTTGTAATAGATATCTTGACTTTTTTGCTGTACAAATTCCGAAGTGTTACTAGTTTGGCTTGGCTTGGCAAATATAGTGCAGTCGAAAACACAGAAAAGTAGACAGGATTGAAGCGCCCTATCTACTTTCTCTTAAGGTTCTTTCTTTTAAGGTTGAGATTTGATCAAAATCACATGACCGATTTTAAAACTCTTTTAAAATTATATAGAGTGCACTTTAAATTATCTACGTGACATATTTTTATTAGTGTGAAAATCGCAACACTTCAACCCTTGTTCTAGATAAATTAGATATGACGAAAAATATATACTGTTTGATAACTTGGTTATCTAATGGGAAACTTTATTCCTCGTTAATATCCCTTGTACCTATACTGTTATGTTTCCTAGTATACTAACTACGATGTTAGTAACACCACTGCAACTGCCATGACGAAGTATCAGCCATTCGTAACGGTTACCGTACGAAGGTTGTCGTGTGTTGAATAGAGGCTTTGTCCAAATCAATTTTATGGTGAAATTATGGCGGTAATTAATGTGAACGCATATTTTTTCGTTCATAAACGATTTTAGCGTCACGGTGGGAACACGTATGTTGTACCTACATTCAACAGCACGGCAATGGTTTTACACTTGAAGCAGGTACGATCTAACACGCAAGCTGTTTGAGCGTGTGCTCGCTGCTCGCCTCGTCCGGCATCTGGGGTCGGTGGGGCCGGATCTGCATGACGCCCAGTACGGCTTTCGCTGTCGGCGGTCGACCATCGACGCCATCGCGCGGGTGCGGGACCTCACAGAGGAGGCGGTTGATCAGGGCGGGGTGGTGGCGGCAGTTTCGCTGGATATCGCGAATGCGTTCAACACTCTGCCCTGGGAAACGGTGAGGGAGGCCCTCAGGTACCACGGCGTGCCCCGGTATCTCAGGAGAGCGGTGGCGGATTATTTCGTCGACCGGGCCATTGTGTATCCGGCCCGGGACGAATGGTCCAGATGGGAGATGTCGTGCGGTGTTCCACAGGGGTCGATCCTCGGACCGCTCCTGTGGAACATTGGGTACGACTGGGTGCTGCGCGGCGCCAACTTACAGGGTGTCGAAGTCACGTGTTACGCCGACGACACCCTCGTGACGGCCCGCGGTAGCACCCTGAGAGAGGCGACAATTATCGCCACTGCCGGTGTAGCGCAGGTGGTTCGGCGAATTCGAGCCCTGGGCCTGGAGGTGGCGCTCAACAAGTCGGAGGCAATAGTTTTTCACGGACCTCGACGAGCGCCGCCTCCGGGAACAGAGATCATGGTGGGTGGAATCTCCATCACCGTCGATAAGACTTTGCGCTACTTGGGCATAGTCCTCGACGGTCGGTGGAGATTCACGGAGCACTTCCGACGCTTGGCTCCCAAGTTGGTAGCCACGGCCGGAATGTTGGGCGGTCTCCTACCCAACATCGGGGGACCGGGAGGTAGTTGTCGCCGCCTCTATGCCGGTGTGGTGCGCTCCATGGCGCTCTATGGGGCGCCCATATGGGTAGACGCCCTTAACGCCGCAAATCTGAGCCAGCTGCGGAGACCGCAGAGGGCCATGGCGATAAGAGCGGCCCGGGCGTACCGCACCGTCTCATACGAGGCGGCGACACTATTGGCAGGCAGCCCGCCCTGGGACCTAGACGCGGAGGTCCTGGCGGCGGTCTATTGGAGAGACGCGGAGGCCAAGCAGAGGGGCGTCCGCCCACCTCCGGAAGAGATGAGAAGATGGCGAGAGCGGGGCCGGGACCGTCTCTTCCGGAGGTGGGAGCAGAGGTTGGGGAACCCGACTGCCAGCAGAGAGTTGGTGGCCGCCATTCGGCCAGTCCTCAGGGACTGGGTCGAACGAAAGCACGGGGCTCTCACCTACCGCCTGACACAGGGCCTCACGGGACATGGTTGTTTCGGCGAGTACCTGTGCCGGGTGGTCGGTAGAGAGCCCACGAAGGCGTGCCACCATTGCGGGGCGGCGGAGGACACGGCGCAGCACACCCGCGCCGTGTGCCCCGAATGGGAGGAGCCGCGCGCGGCGCTAGTCGCGGCCATCGGGGCGGACCTCTCGCTGCCGACCATCGTCCGCGCCATGGTCTGCAGCGAGAGAGCGTGGGAGGCGGTGATCACATTTTGTGACACCGTCCTGTCACAGAAGGAGGCGGCGGAGAGGGACCGCGAGGACGACCCACTCGCGCTTCCAATTCGCCGCCGGCGAACAGGCCGCCGGCGGTTGGCATATGCCCACCGCCTGCCGCCCTAAAGGGGACCTTCGGGCGGAGGATCGGGGGATCCGCCGTCCGAATGAAGTGGTCCCGAGCTGGAAGGCGCTCCACGTGTTCCGGAGCGCCTTCAGCGGAGAAGGGGGAGGCACGAGGCCCCCCGGAGTCGGGCCCGAAAGGGCACCCGCCGACAGGGCCGCGGTAGTTTTCGAAAGATGTACCCGTGGTCCTGTCCATGGTGGCGGAGGCGGAACACCCCAGGAGTTTTAGTTGGTGCGAGTCCAACATAATCACCCGTTCCCCCGGACGGGTGGTATACATTATGTATTTCTCCTGGGCAACAAAAAAAAAAAAAAAAAAAAGGTACGATCTAACACAGAGAAAAGTGCTCAGGAGAGTTTTTAAGGTTGAAATTATTTTAAAAACTACGTTTTTATTATTCTTTTTTTTTTTTAACTACTTGACCTACTGCAAGATTTCTTTCACTGTTAGATAGATAAAAGTTTAATATCAACGGGGACAGAGTACGGGGACAACGGGACATATTTTTAAATATTTTATTAAAATACCGCTGTCCCCGTTTAAAGGGGACATGACCAACGGGGACAACGGACCTACATCGTTAAAACTTTGTAACTGTAAAAAAATTACTAAATTCGGTCCAGTAGTTTTGGAGAAAATTTCAACACCTTATTGAGGCCATGTATATTCCTCAGTCTTCGTGCCTATATGTCTAGTCTAGGTATTTTAGAGAAAAGTATCATCATCAGTATCTTTTTAATTGTTATGTTCCCAATGCACATCTTCCCTTAAATCGAAGGAGCTCGGGTTATTCACCACGCGGTCCCAGTGCGGATTGGTAAAGTTTGGTTTTGTAATAATTAATTTGTTCTAAAATCTGTTTAACTAAGTGGTGTTCAAATCGACAAATTAATTTCAGATTTATCTTGCATGTTCAACTGATGCATATGAGTCTTGTTATTAAAATAACAAATAAAGTCGGTTCACTTGCCGTGCCGACTGTACCGACGGTACTTATCTTGATAAATATCCTAATTATGTATTTCATATTATTTATACTTTCGCCGTGTCGGCAAAGGGATATTGTGACAGGAAGATTTCTCATAACAAGTGTGAGATATTGCAGAAACTTGATTGAACACTAACTGAAACTGAAATAAATGCCTGTTGTAAAAATCTCTCCACTTCAGTACCTATAACATAATTCAAATTGTACGTCAACAATCTAATTAAATATACTTAGTATGTCTGGGTTAAGTATTATGCATGGTATTCCGAATGCTTAAAGTGAGCTCGCTCTTACAAGCGTCAAATTCCATAGACGTTCGACAGTTTGTAAAAGCGAGCTTACGATAAACTGGTTTTAAAAACTGTCTATGAATCTCGGCCTTACAAATGTCACGCTAGGGCTATTGATAGTTGTGAGCGAGTTCACATGAACTCGCACTCAATATTTGCATCTAAATCTCGAGTAGTGCCATAATAGCTCAGTAACCTAGATATTAGAGTGCGGAACAAACTTCACAGATTCGATCCCAGCCTCTGGACTATTGTTGTGGCTGCTCCTAGTACAAAGTTGGAGATGTTAAGTAGACAATTAGTAATGTGAAATCGTTTTTCCTAATTTTCTTTACAGAAAAATATTCCTGTACTATCTAAGAACCATGTTACCACATAAAGCAATGAATTATGAATCCCTGTCTCTTAAATAAGTTCAACTATATTAGAATTATTTTATACATGTAACTTCTATATTATTGACATTTGTCTTTCTTTGCCGTTCATAGTACTTTTCAAAAACTCTATCCTGATCTAACAGTTCTGTAACACATGGGACGATGCGATTCTCCACACCGCAACGCGCCGTCTCGGCAACAGATGTCTGTGAAGATCCGTCCGTCTGTCCGTCACGCTTTTTGCGCTCCTTCCTCTTTGTTTCAGTTTTTATTGCACCCGGTTTCCGAACGAAAAAAATATAGTAAAGTGTGTTTTCATGAGTATAAGTAACGGGTTCCGTTGAGTGACTGTCAAAAACTATGCTTACCCAATATCAGTGGCGTAGCTAGGCGTGGGCGAAGCGGGCGGTCGCCCACGGCCTCGCGCTTTAAGGGGCCTCGCGCAAGCGAGGCCCCTTAAAGCGCGAGGCCCCTTTCACTCGAAAGTTCGTGTGCCCAACTACCAACTACTACCCACAGAGCAATAAGAATACTACGAGTACCTATTAAAAAACATTACATGAAAAAATTAAAAACTCAAATAAAGCTATCGAAAAAAAAATTTATAATACTTTTAGTACGTATACTTACTATAATGCTTTTAGTAAGTATATACTGAAAAGTATATACAATTTTGTAAATACTGCAAACCAGGAAAGTATGTGTAAATGAGTCTATGTACTAAGAATACATAGTGTCATACACTCTTTTTACAAACATGATTTCAACGTAAGCCTTGCTGATATTTTCTTTCAAAAATTACAGTTTTAAATAATGCAGTCACGCCATCTTACAGGTTTCAAAAAATGAAAATATTCTTCGGTATGATCGGTATTAAAAATTACTAAATAACTGGCAAAAGATCAGAGTTATCATCTAAGTAAGCAATGTTATGGCAGTATTCTCATAAAAAAAAATGACCTGCGACAAAAAAGAGACCAGCGACACAAAACTTGTCCCAACCTTCCTTTCTAGTAACCTTGAAAAAATCTATTATTGTTGTCTATGTCTTTGGGGATTCCCCGATTTTGGTGAAAACTTATCGTTTTTTCAAATGATAATGCAATGAAAGAAATTAGAAAAGGGCCTCGCTGATGCACCTTCGCCCACGTCTAAATTAGTCCACGCTACGCCACTGCCCAATATATTTTTTTACTTTTACCCTAGTATTTTATTTACAATCATAGGCTCTTTAGACTTCAATTACTGAAAATTAAACGAAAGAAAGATAAATTAAATTAATTCAAAGAGGTTACGCGAGAGTAGGAACGGCCTGAAAAGTAGCGTCTTTCGTAATACCTGGTAAAATTATTACATTATTTCCTACAGTTATTTTAAACATCATAATAGAGATGAATTAATGTATCTTTATTTATTTCACTTCGAGACGATTTAAGCACATTTGTTTATAGCTTTGACATTGAAGCGACTCAAAATATAGGATATTCTAAAATTGAGTCAGTCTGTAATACTACGTAATGTATGTTGTAAATGTTTGTATAGACATAACTTAAAAATCAGACATTGGTCTTATAAATGTCAATTTAGTCATTGAGTTGCCCATCATGGAGAACCTACTTACTGAAAAATATGTCTCCGTAGCTTCATTACTCCTTCGCAGCTTTATTCGTTTTTCTGTACTTGTCACATTCTAACGGAACCCTGAAATTTAGAAGCGTTTGCTTCATCCAGAGGAGTGTTTGTAAACGTAGTAGGTTTCATCATTTGTGCTCGATGAGGTAATGAATTTGTTAAAAAATTTGACAGTTTTGATAAAAAACTATGCGTAAAAAGGAAAGTGTTACATAGAGTCAGCTATGCTAAATGGACTGTATCCAAAGATGTCTGAAAAACAACGGCTCGGTGGCAGAGACCGAGCAAAAACAATGTACGCTGTGATCTTAATCTTATTTTATGCGATGATTAGCAAGGTTTGCGTTGCGATTTAATCATTGCAACTTTGATTTAATGCGTTGTAGACCTGATTAAAAGAGTCATCGACCCGTGTTCTCCTTCTACATAGATTTTTTGTCGGTAACTGCCTCTAACCTCCTATGTAAGGGTAGTTATATAACTTAAATCCAACCATGAATTAGCATTATTCAGATTGAAAACAATAAATAGAGAAAAAATTAACAATCGCCAGGGATGAAGACGACTACATTAAAGTCATTATACATAATAGAACATTTTAATGTTGTCATATTTAACAGATATTTAAAAAAATATCTTCTCTTTGATGGTTGATATGTAATGTAGGTAGGTATACTAAAACTTTTCTTTCTAATATGCTTTGTTTTGACAATTTATTTACTTAGTCAAAATTAACTAGGAACTTTTTTTTTCATTTTCCAAAATAATGTCAACTATGTTAAGTGGTGTTCATAAACAAGAGTTTTTGCGGCCATTAGTCAAGTGCCGCCAGATCGCGCGTGTCCAATGTTTGTGCCACCACATGTGCGACACGTAACTGTAAAATGGGTTTTTGTTCAAATATTTCGGGTTTAACTAGTTAACACCGGTTCGTGTGAACGATTCGCCGTTTCAAGTTGCCGCATGCCGGTTCCTTTGGCGGTTCTTGAGGTTAAAGACTAGTTTTTAGGTAATTTATTATATTCTAAGTCCCACATTAATTGTAACTACTTTCTGATAGTGGTGGGACTATTTATAATTCTTTTGGAGTTAATCCTACTCTTGGAGGCTAAAAGTTAACAGCTTGCCGCTAGAAGCGTTAGTAGCTACGGTTAGTAGGAAGCTAGGAAGTAAACCGTGGGAACTGTCAATTTCCATACAATTTTAGCTTATTTCTGTAGTTTGACAGCTACTGATGGCATAGTGTTATTTAAAACTAGAAAAATGTTTCCCCTATTATGTTAAACATTACGTAGCGTACTAATTCCGCAGTATTAGCTTGGATTCGCTCCAAAACACTCTGAAAACGCAATTCCGACCCGAAAATGATTTCAAGTTAGATACTAAAGTCGTGACATAACTTTCTTTCATTACAAAAAAAAACTGACGTTTACTAAGACGAGTTCCGATGTCACCCGACCGCGAAACGAGAAAAAAACACAGAGATATTTTAATAAGTTCATATATCGTAATTTCTCCTGCGTGACGCGTCTGTCGGCGCACGTCGCGCCCTTATTGGCTCATATTTTATTTTGACAGCTCGAGTAGTCACACTAACCAGGGTTGTCAATGGGCTTTCATTCAATTTGAATAAATTAGTGTTATGGGGTTGGAAATATTGGCATTACAAATATGGGAACATAATGACAGGTCTTTTTGTCGTTATCATAATAAATTGCTCATAAGGTTGTTATAGGAAACATTTTCACGTAATTTTATAAGCACAGAGATAAATGATATAGTCATAAAAGTAGAGCTACTCATAATATGTGAGAAGTATGTGAAAAAAAGTTGAATTCAATTCATATTCATTCATAGTCACATCACATCTCACGCCCATATTGTGAAGGCTTGTTAATTGAATACAATACGTCAAGTAGGTTGCCGTTTTGGGACTTTGTACCGTTCTTATTGTCTGAGCTATAAGAGTTAAAATTGTTATTCAAGTGTTAATACAATTAATGTGGTGTCGATGGTACCTACATACGACCTAGGTGTCGTCGTTATTCTGTCTTGGCGGCTTCTGTTCTGATCAAGTATATGTGAAAATTACATCATAATATTAACTTGTTATGTGGGTGTTAAATAATTATAAAACTAAATTTTACAAAATTAACCTCAAAAAAATAAAATAAAAGAATATATACTTAACTAAACTAATATAAAATAACTTGTTATATTAGTTCTTGTAACAAACTTCTGTTTCTATGGATACCTACATAATACACCGTAATTTATATAAGTATCTACTATTTTCATGAAGAAAAATCTACCAAACATAATTTTTTTGTTAAATAAAATATTATGAAATACTTACTTACTCTAGGCACATGTATCCAAGATCGCCATTTAAAAACATAATCAGCTTCCCTAAAAGTTCAATTGAACATAAGTAATAAGTACATTTCTAATGATAGAAATTCACTAATTAAGAACTGCCAAATTAGGACTACGTCACAAAGGCAATTTCTATTTATAATCGCATAAATTCTCATTCATTTCAGAAATTCATTTATTTCTAACATCGCTCAATCAAAAATTCATAGGTCCATTTTTCATTCCGCGCCAAACATTCGATGACAGTTTAAAGTTAAGGCCGCCACTCACACTTATAGAAAAATGTTAAAGGGTTATAATAATTAATTAATAAGTTCAGTGACGATTACATTTACCTACATGGTGGAATGTCATCGAGCCGTAGTTACATTTTACAAATTGCCTTATTATTCAAAGAATATTCACCGCGCGTCTTTTTATTAGCATTTTATAAATTTTAAAATATGATCATTAATCATCTTTATTACATAGCTCCTTCTATCCTCGTTACTGTTATACTTACGGTCTAGTAGCAATTTTAAATATGAATATTAAAATTGTATTTTTATGCAGCAAAAGATGTGTTAATCTAAAGCACTTTTTATTGGATTTTCATAAAATTAACTAAAATGCTTTCTCACGCAAACTATTATTTATTAATTATTATCATTACATATAAATATTATAATTAAAATAAATATTATTAGTTATCAATGCATGATTACTTGTAGCTATAGTATCTAGGTAACCTAAATCCTATAATTGGAAATTATAAGAATTTATAATTTGGTTTTCTTCTTAATTTATAAGTACCATTTTCTGCTATGACTAGGATGTTCTGTTGTTAAATTTAAATAATCTTAATAATATATGAATGTAGAATGAATTTGAAGAGAAGAATCTATGAGTTTCCAAAGTCTATAGCATTCAGCAGACATCTATTATTGCTTGAGGGTTATTAATAAAATAAGTTTGCAACCAGATGCTAGCCTCTGATACCTTAGAAGTAAATAATGTATCGAGAAAGTAATTCCCACGCGGAAGCACATGTCCCCACATGATTGATGTTTGTACAATAAAAACTGTTTGTCAGCGCGGTCGCGAACGTGTTATTATGTCACCGCCGGCCACTGAAGTGACGCGCCCTGATTAATGCGTCTGCCGTGTGTGGCTGCCTTAATGCGCGCCTCTTGTCTATGGCCATTAGTTGGCGCGAGTTGTCTATGGTCAGTGAAAAACTGAGTGGAAATTAAGTGGTTTGGTTCTTACAGGGATGAAGGTTGAAGGTTATTTCCCAAAAAAATGCCATGTTTTATGGTTAATAGAGAGTATAGGTCTAGCATTTCATATTATTTTTCTACTGGTATTGTTATTCGAACTCATTATCGTATGATGATTTTCAGTTATTTACTCTCCACATATTTACAAAATTAAATGTCTTTGTGAATTCAACTCTTGTGGCGCAGACAATAAGACCAGTTCAAAGTCCAATGTGTTTACACTCCATTCGATTGTACGATTGGCATTAACTGACACCACGGTTGTTACTTAAATGCACACAAAATAAGACAAAAGCGAGCTACTCATTGACTGAACCTGATTTTCAGTTTGTTAAGTTGCTATTATACCCTGGGAGCCAATGTCTTCCTCAGTGACTGCTACTAAAATGTAAGATTTATTCAAGCGCACATTTTATATGCCATTGTCTCGTAATTTTTAACGTTTCACGGCAGTCAACTCAATTAACCGTCACAACCAAATCCGAAAACGTCATTTCTGTGATCGGAGTTGAATGAGCCATACACGCGGTCGCACGGCCGTATCTCAATTTTTAATATCTGTCGGCCACTTTGAACCGGCCCAATACTATAACATGCGCGAGTTACGGCGAACGGAGCGGCCAAAGCAAAGGCGCGTGTGACCGCAACTTTACAACTCGAAAGCACCTGAACTCGGTCGATTTACGACAAATTGTTCGCTTTAATTTTATTCACTGTTGTTCCAGATATTGTTTGAAAATTGAGTTAACAAATACACTGATGTGATTTTGTTTTTTATTTATTATTATTTTATTACACCGTGCATGACTAAAGAGATACTTGCTCAGCAAATTACAACTCGAGTCACAAATTGGTTACAGTCCTTTTTTTTAAATGACATATTACTGTCTTTTGTTAAATATTTTGTCGTTAATAAATATCTGTTACAGTGTTTATAAAATAAATACTCACAAAAGTATGAAAGAAAACAAACGACGAAGGCAATGAATTACCGTTCATAAATATCTAAATAAATTCGAATTTCAAAACAAAAACATTTATTTTTAAATCAAGGAGTCCGACCGGCCAGTGTCATCGAACGTGGAATGTTTTCGACAACGATTACTGCCCGCAATTTTGAGCCCGACGCCTTCGAATCCGCACTTTATCTAAAAACGGGGACGTTATTACAATAAATTTGTAATTTTAATCGTTATTATTGAAACAACGGCGTGGGATATGCACGAGGCGACGATAAAGAATATAAAGATAGATATTTTACAGCGCATTTCGTGTCGATTGTCGTAAAAATGTTCGAGGTACGCCGAATAGCGGGATTTGCATCGGAACGCTGCATTAGCATCAGAACGTATTGGCGGCGCGGTGCGGCGCGAAGCGGCTTTGGGCGACGTGTAGTTGCAGATTTCCATACATTTGCGCTCCGCGTCGCCTCAAGCCTAACGTCATCTCACGTCACTCTACGTTATCTAGTAGGTAGAAACTTTCGCACATTTCAAAGATTACATATGCAAGCGCTAACTCACGTACATACATATATTAGTAGATATTTTTATATCAAAGGTAGGTGACATAACTCAGCAAGCTGAAGTGACAACCTATGGAGGGAACGCAATCTGATTGGCAGGGGACTCGATGCAAAAAGTCGGAAATCGGATGAGTGGCTCTACGCCTCTTAGGAGAGTCATACGTATAGCAGTGGACTGATGAAATTTAAAATAGTGAGCAAGTTTCGTAGCGTCGCTCCACGTTTCCAGTGTGGACTGAGCCTTACTGCGCTTATTGTGCATAAACCCCATGAAATGTCTCGAGAAAAGCTTGCGGCTGCGGTGTTATGCTCGATTGCGTTGGTATTAACTCTACCACGTTTTAAAAATAGAACGTTATTTTAACCTAACCCAACCAAAAGTACCTATTACATTGTAACTGATTTGATTCAATTGAAATTGAAAATAGATACCTATTTCTGCAAAAAACCACCAAAGATTTTTTTTTTTTTTTTGGATAAATAACCCCGCTAAAGAATACGGGCGAAAATAAATAAAAAATAATACATAAATACTACAATATAATGTAAATAATTTTTATATGATAAATAATGATGACTACATACTATAATATACGTAATGTATAATAATAAATAAGTATAATGTTATTAATAATATAAAATAAATATGGTAAGTAGGTACTTATTATAAGATATGAAATGATTATGTATATAAATAGAGTAAATATATGATTAAATATCAGTGTACTATGTAATAAATTATAAATAAATATATAAACAAATAAATAAATAAAAGGCATCTTTGATTTTGTAGCGACGCGCTGAAGGGCGGAAGTGAGAAACCACCAAAGATTACCATATCGAGTTAAAAATGACATTGCGTTATTCAAAATCAAAATTACAAGACTAATATTAAAAACTTAAATAAGTACGGTCGAAGACAAAGAAAAGGTGTATAGTAGAATTTTTTAAGGTTTAAATTTTCTCAAAAACTGCTTGACCTATTGCAAAGATTCGACTCTCTCCGACTGTACCTTGATGCAACATTTTATTACATTTATTTATCTTATTTACATCAGCGGACGAAAAGGAATAGCGTAATAAAATCTCATTTCAACTGAGATAGGGGAAAAAGAAGCAACTTCTAAAAAAAAAAGTTATATTATATTGGGTAGGTATTATTTTCACTTGAAATCTTCCCAAGTTTGCTTCCATGCGAGGCTTTCATACGTAAACCCCTATACAGACCTATACCAGTTTCCGTAGAGTCGTTAGATGGAGTTCCAAGTTGTGTCATACAGGCTGATGGATGTTTTATAATTTGTATCTCTCACTACGAAGTACTTTACCGGCCACGACCAACTCCTACCATTTATTACGCGTCCAACAAAGATATATGATTTATTATCCACAAGACAGAAGCACCTGCAATGGACCCGCAGGTGCGCTCCCACAAAGAGTCTTGACGAAAGCAATAAATTATTAATTATGACAAAAAGCCGCGTCATTTAATACAGATACAGTTTGCAAAATATTATCTGAAAAAAAATTAGTAAAAAATTTCGAGAGCGGCGCCAAAAATGTTTTGTCTAAACGACGTCCCGCAGGCTCTCTGTGCGGCGATGGACAAAGGGAGGTAAAGTTGCCGACACGGCGTACACACTGGGACAAAAGGGCACCCCGCGCGGACAAAAAATGACATCATTTATTTTATTGCCACGGGTGAGAATGTGGCACAAGGCACATTAATATTGCGTAGGGCATAATGTTCCGATCGCCCTAGGCTAGTCGTCGGTCAATATTTCTGTTGTCTAATAAATTTCATATTAATATATTGTATTGTCTTATAGTCTGTGCAGACAGTTAGGATCTGTTGTTTTATTTGTGTGGAAAGATTTATGTAAGGCCGTAGAAAATTGCACTTGTGTTTTTCAGTCCAAGGCGTTTATTATTTGATTTACATATAAGTAAGGTTAAATTAAATAAGAACAAATGATGATACTATTGTATAAATGATAATACTATTGTTCTTATTATCAGCGTCGTAGGAGTTAAAATCGTACTGCAAGTGTTACCGTTGATCTGCTGTTAGCTGTATACGATAAGTAAGAACAGATTGAAATTAAGTCGCTGGCAATAATATACATGATAAATAATAATAATAGGTTGGACATAATTGTATGTAATTGTCCTCTATATTACCTGTACAGATTTAATAGATCTTTTTTCGTGTTAGTTACGTAGGATATTTTTTTTTTTGCATCGTCATAGCGGTTTTCGCTAAGACAGATTTTAATGAATATTACTTTTACTAAAATATATTATTCGATAACATATTGAACACGGGATCCAGTTTATTCAGTTAGGAACGTAACATAAACCGGGCACTTTACTAAAATAATGAGGCAGCTGTCATCGCATACAATAAGTGAACGGACTGTGGTCGACCGGTCCACATAAAGTGCACCCGTTGGGTACGGGGCATGGGTCAGCTGGGTTTAAAATGTTATTTATATATTTTTTTACGAATTACACAACTGTTTTGAAGATTTTGTGCGAATCTTATTTTTTTAAAGTAAAATTTTGTGTCGATTTCAGAGATGTAGCGATGATTCTGCGATGTAGCATATGATGAGTGACCTAATCGGCTACGACATACTCACACATTAAGTACAAATTAGGTAAAAATGTTCATATTAAAATCACTCAACTGAGTCATCACAATATGTACTGAAATTCCTTAAAAATCATTTAACATTATGCCTGAGCTGTTATTATCCATTTGCGATTTGTATAAGTATAGCTTATCACAATATAGTGTTGTTTATCTTTTCCGCATACATCCATACAAAGAGGTTTATATGTGGGCGAAACCACGGGAATTTCTATATTACTAATATTATTACGCAAAAAGAACAGGCAAGGGTTCTCTTGAAAATGGCGGGAAACGACGGTTGCAAAATTATTTGATAATTTTTGTTTTATTGTCTACAGTGGTTATTTTTAGATTAATATCACGTTAAATTAATCAGAAAATGTTCTCGAGTGACAGTATGGTGAATTTGTTGGATAATTTGAGCAAGATCTGGGGTTTCAAGCTTTTATCAAGAGTTCCCGCTACAAGCTCGGGAGTGAACGTGACTGTCGAGCTGCTTCGTCCAGAGTGATGACGCTACGGCGTCTCCTCTGGATGAAGACAAGAAGACGCGTCTACCCAGGGTGATGGTGAAGACGCTACTGCGACTCCCCTGGAGGAAGATAGAAGACTATTATATATTGAATTTTCTGTAACATGACATTGGCAAATGACGAACTGTCGAGTCCATTAATAAAATAAATAAATAAGAACAGGCACCAGCTCACAGCTAGTTTGGATGTAAATACAGTATGCGCGTGCGCACGCACTGCGCAGCCATCCATCATGGCCGTCCAGCGGCTAGTGATTTATTACAACGAACTGCCTATTGCTGGGCAGTCGGTATTATAGCTAATTAATATTATAGCGGCGACCTGGATAATATTACTTACATATAAGGTTTTTGAGATTACTTAAATTGATAAAAAAATAATTCTTACTTCGAGACCATCTCATCTATCTATGAAGGATAAAGTCTTTCCCACACAGGCGCGATCTGTACGTGGTAGGTAGCCATCTGAGGCCTAGGCCGCAATCCGCTACCTACTGGACGTTAACGACGGGAGAAAATGGGGCGGGGCATGAGATTCAACTGGCCGCAGGCCGCAAGCCGCGTGCAGATCGCGCGTGCATGTGTCAGGCTTAACTGTTTCTGTTCACTCTATCTACCCCGCAACAGAACATAATGATACCGTTGGAATGAAATAACCACGTCATTACCAGCTGAGATATCTTAGAAATACTCACAAGTAAATCGGTTATGTTACCTTTCTAACACATTTATTTATTTATTTTATTAATGGACTCGACAGTTCGTCATTTGCCAATGTCATGTTACAGAAAATTCAATGTATAATAGTCTTCTATCTTCCTCCAGGGGAGTCGCAGTAGCGTCTTCACCCTGGGTAGCCGCGTCTTCATCCAGAGGAGTCGCCGTAGCGTCATCACTCTGGACGAAGCAGCTCGACAGTCACGTTCACTCCCGAGCTTGTAGCGGGAACTCTTGATAAAAGCTTGAAACCCCAGATCTTGCTCAAATTATCCAACAAAATCACCATACTGTCATTCGCGAACATTTTCTGATTAATTTAACGTGATATTAATCTCAAAATAACCACTGTAGACAATAAAACAAAAATTATCAAATAATTTTGCAACCGTCGTTTCCCGCCATTTTCAAGAGAACCAAAACAAAAAAATCTTCTAACACATTAAAAATGCATAAACCTAACCCATTTTTCTTGCTAACAAGATTTCATTTCTAATTTCGATAACGCTGGCATTATGAACGTTACCGACCGTTCCACCAATCGGCATTCAGAATTCATAAATCGAACTGTTATCAGCTGATAGCGCGCAGGGAAACCATTGGTCACGCTTTTCAAAATGGCGCTCTTTATCTCGAATCGTTTTAGTATTTTGAACTTTACTTTTTAACGGTTTGAGATAACTTAGCTCATGTTAGTTTCTATTGTCTTGAATAAACATTTTTAAAGAAGTATCTTGTATAGTAGGTATACATAGCGGAGTATTATACGAATTACACCTCGAGCTCTACTATAATCAAAATATGGTAACACTTGAAGTACGATTTCAACACTTATGTCAAAGTCAAATCTCTTTATTGGTATATTGCAAGTAAGCACGTTGTGGGTTCTCTTGAAAATGGCGGGAAACGACGACGGTTGCGAAATTATTTGATAATTTTTATTTTAATGTCTACAGTGGTTATTTTGTGTTTAAATATCACGTTTATAATTAAATCATCATCGTTTATAATTAATCATAAAATGTTCGCGAATGATAGTATGGATAATTCATGCAAGATCTGAAGTTTCGAGCAATTATCAAGACAATACACTACAATAATAACGGTAGAATACTTGAAGTGAAGTCAACACTTGATCTCGACTGTATATGTATGTTTAAATCAATTTTGTTTATACTCGGTGGCAAAGTTAGATCGTGCTACAAGTAGTTTTATGAGACCTGACAACAGGGCTCATATTCCATATTGTTAATTTATCGGAATAGAGAGTTGCTAAATTGTGTCTAAGTTAAGTCACCAATTAAACATACTGGTTGCTTACTACGCTATAGTCTGCGATCTAGGAAGAGATATCTACACGGTATGAAAATCTCTTCTAAACCATAAGTACTTTATTCTTTGATCATAAATCTGTAGCAAGAATTATAACGATCACGTAACTCTGTAGGTACGTAAATCATGAACTCATGCATGAAAACGGAGTGAAAAAGAAGACTAGCTTCATACTTGTACTAGCTTTAGCAAATAGTACCTAAGTATTACTTATGCAACTCAAAACATGTAACCAACTACGGTCTATGGTCGTTCCCAGTATTAGCAAACAGTAACTACTGCGAGTAATGGCAATAAGTAGATACTTACGTGGATTTCTCGAGGCTGATTTACGTAATAAAGTATCAGGAAAGGAATGCGTAGAACGTGCGTTAGACCTAATATCAATACTTACTACAAATAAAGGGTATTATTATAAGACTTAGAATTTATAACTTATAACTAAAACACTGGGGAAGGAGGAGATATAGAGGAGGAAAAAAAAGCGACACACAGAGAGATAAGAACTGATGGAGTGGATTTTGCGAACCCTTAAATTTGTGTCTAAATGCGAATTGTATAAATTGGGAATTATTTAACTATCATATTATCATAATTTAAAGCAATGAATAAGTTAATTATGTCTTGATATTTTCTTGCATATGCGCTATGCGAAACGAAAATATAAATGATAAATGGAGAAAATTTTCCATCACGATCCAACAGAGCCACCGTGATATCGAACCCAGGTCGTGAATTTTGTCTCCATATTATAGAGCGTGCCTCGTAATGGCGAGGTCCCTGGTTCGAATCCCGGTCTTGATGAATTTTTTTCTCCATTTATCATTAAGTCAATTATGGATGTGTCGATCAATGTAAGTCTCATCGCAGTTTTGAGCCGTCTCTCTCTTTAGAAGGCACTTCACAAATTAAGAAGACTTTTTTGATTATGCATCATTGGTGCCATGAAGTTGGCTATTCTTCGAAGTGAATGTACACGGAATGGAGTGTAGGAAGTGCCACCTGAGGTCGAGATGGCTCGGCGACGTCATGACGCGGAATCGGCCTCGCGCCACCGATAGACCGTGACGCCACTGTTTAGAAATGGACGGTTTTTCTCAAAGAGTTTCTTTAATATTTTGCAGTAGGTACTGAACTAGGCCTCTGCTTTTGTGTCATCCTATGGAATTTTTGGCATTTACATTCATAAACTCACGCCTGTTTCCCGTAGGGGTAGGCAGACTTCCACCTACTGCGATTTTGGGATGTCTCCAGATTTTAGGATGTTTCAGGTTTTTTTTTTGGCTTGGTTATCATTCTTCCAGATTTCAGATTCTGATAACGTTTATTTATTGCATGAATCTAAATGAAAACCAAGCCGCAATTTTTACGCCAGCCAATCTGAGAACAGATTCAGAACAGTTCTCTTATTTGGCCGACGTGAAAATTGCGTCAGTAAAACGCTGCGTTTCTGAATCCACCTTAACTCAATCCCTACCTAGTTATGATTTTGGTAGAGGCTTAATAAATTGAATTATTATGTTCACGAGTATTTCATACTTAGTAGTATAGTAAAAACCTCAAAGTTAAGTTTCCTTATTCCGGTATTTCCGGTAAAAAAAGGACGGCCAAACCTAACATCGATAAAGTAAATCGAGCGCGTCAAACATCGATATTGTCACGACACTAGAGGCGTGAAGCGTGAACGCCATCTGTTACGTGCACAGTTGAACTGGGAAATGGTATAAATCGCCTAAAAACGTCCATTGACCCCAATGCTTATAAACTAGATCATTCTTCATTAGTAATCGGCTGCAAAAAAATTGCAATACACACTTTGGATCCTAGACGCATACAAACTCCATATTAAGTGTGTTTTGCCAAAAAGAAATGAAAAACAACTTTAACCATAAATATCTAAGCATGTAAATGGAAAAATGGAATAACGTAGAACTAACAGATGAACACAGATCATACAAGTAACAATCGTCAGATCAATTGGTCCTCTCTTCATGTACTCTCGTCGATTTATTTTATGGTAGGTACCTACTTATATGTGTACTTATCCTCCTTGGTCTACTTCTTCCAAACCTTAGATAAAAGTCAAAACCGCACTATGTATAATAGCATGATAGAGCCTAGAGTGACTCAGAATTCTAAGGACGAAATTGTGCATTAACTTTAAATTCAAAACAATTGAACTAAAATCCAATTTACATCCATCAATTCCACGCGTATAAAAATAGAAAAACAAAGTAATGTCACCGTATAACGAAGCTAAAACGATTCGAAAATAGAACCGTAAACCGTACCCACATTGTGGTCGTGCGCTGAACATCTAATTAACTAAAATAAGACAAGCCACAAATTGGAATCACCGAGAACTCACTGCACGGTAGATTTAGCGGAATACGCATTGACAACATACTTTTTAAGTTTTTATAATTAGATAAATCTTTCGAGGGAAGTGGCGTAGAAGATTTAAATGGATATTAGGAAAATATGACCTCCTTGGTATACGAGTACAACTCGAACTTAGTTGCTGGCCGAATAGAAAAATAAAAGAATAAGGCAACTGTAGACTTATTTTATTGTTCTCTTTCGTCATACTATTATAGAAATGTTTTTAAATATTACTATCTTATCTCTATCAACAAAATAAATGTCAATTTGCTTCCCAAAAATTGTGTCAACACCAAACAGACAACCCCAATCACGATTTCGTAATAATACAATTTGGAAACGGAAATTTTGCGCTTTTATTGACCATGAAAACGGTTACAGGTAGGTTAATTCTTTAATAAACAAAATTCTTGCTTTTTGGAACACGCCGTGCCATGGTGTTTGTATGATTTTAGTCACGGATTTTCTTAGCTTTTTCTTTACAAGGTTTTTACTGTACTAGGGAAATAGGAAAAAAATCGTTTGTTTTCGCTAATACAGTGGAACAGATGGCCGTGTGACAAGTTTTGTAGTTACGCTGCTTTTTATATCGCAACAGACCATAGAGTTATTGATTAACTGTAAAGTACAATAGACAGCACAGTGACCTACGTATTCAAAATCATAGCAGATACTCTTGAACATGGTCATTTGACTGAATATTACAGTCGAAAGCATATTAATAAATTAAGCGTAGATAAGAATTACAAGTTGCATATAATTTTGCACGTCAATTTTATTTTTAAATTGACACTGTAGTCCATTTTTTGTCTGTTCTCCATGATAGTTGAAATTGTATTGTAAGGTACCGTTAGAAACGAAACCGAAGAAAATTAGAAACAGATATCTGAATCTATCAAGTCGTAAAGCTTACATTTCTTGAAAGGGTTTTACAGACGTTACCTTACTTACATTTTGCTTTCATTAAAGTTTACAAAACAAATGTGCAATTTCGCGCGGAAACAATTTGCTTTCGCCGAGCGGCACGGCAATTGGCTGCAGATGGTGCGGAGCGGCGCGCGCAGTGTGGTCGTCTCTTCAGCGACGCCATGTTTCCACGCGTTCCTTTTTTTGAAATTTCAACATCCTATTCAAACCTTTTATGTATTTTGTGTTTTAATCAAATTGGAACTGTCGAGATCTTTGTAGCTCTTTTCTGATGCTGAGTATTGTTTTTTATGCATATCGTTTTAATTATGGCCTATTAATAAAAGAGTTTCTATTGCATACAGGTACTACCTATACATATACGAGTATATTTTCAGTTGTATCTACGTCTTTTTTTTAATTTGAATATTGCATATAGGTACAGTCGACAGCAGATCAATGGTAACACTTGCAGTACGATTTCAAGTGTTACGACGCAAATAATAAGAATTGTCAAAAGTAAAAAGTGTTACCATTGATCTGCTGTCGACTGTACTACCTATACTTAAACGAGTATATTCTCAGTTGTATCTACGTCAATGACCGCATTGAAAATATTATTAATTTAAAATTAAACGTTTTTTGATTTACAAATTAAAATTAACTGTATAACAAATAACCGTAAAACAATTTATGTAATGTTTAATAAAATTATATGTATTACCATAATTTTATCCATCAATATTCAAGAAGCGTGCCAACCGCGATGGGGCTCAAAGTTTGCTCAAACTCCCATATGGCGCATGACACAATGAAGTTAGCTCCGGAACGGAAAACAAAAACTTAAACAACTGTTACGTAGTTACGATTAGGTAATTGTTTAGCCCTCTGCTGGGAGCCCGCCTCCTGCTGAGTTATTCTTTGATGACGAGCGTTATCTGCGTAATATAGATTTTAACCCCATAACATAACAGTTAGGTATGCGCTGACCATATTATGCAAAACCATTGCAGGCCAAACCTCTTTTATGCTAAATATTCAAGATTCCTTATCGTGCGAAGGGCCACGGATGACGATTAACAGAGGATTTACATGTATAGATGTAAATTTTATTTTGTTATATTGTAATATTTTCTGTATACCTACAGACATTGAACTTGTCATACACGTGTCGCGGCAGACAAAACTAATATTCTTCTCTACAAGTGTATGAATATTTATATTACCGGACAGCGCAGAGGCAGACAGACACATTGTATAGAATAATATGATTATGTCTGCCACGCCATGAGTCGGACACGATCTGTCTGTAGATCTAAACGAAGCTTTAGTTATCAGTGAGAATCCCTCCACCTTGGTTTAACAGACGAAAGATACCTACCTATATTCTACCTTGATTATTACTTCTGCTTCCTTCTTGCTTCAAAATGAGGCGTGTATGTTTATCGTGAACTATATTTTGTCGTGAACACGAAGACTAACCCTCACAGCGGTCGCCGTATAAAATATAGTGTTTAACACCACGCGGCTTGTTTCACCGGACGCCCCGCAGAGCAGCTCACTAAAGGCCCTACTACAGGTTCTTACGCCTAACTCCTCAGTTTACTTCGAAGATATTTAATACTAATACTCATAATACTCATTTATTACCCAGGTATGGAACTCTTGGTTACGTCAATATTTTTATTACATTAATAACACATTCAAGAAACAAAGGCTGACTTGATACAAAGAGGCACAGCACAGACTACTTACCTCATAGACCTGTGGGCGCCCGTGTCTGCCCGCACATGAGCGCAAAATTGCTTTTACTTGTAACCGAGACATATTAACGACATGGACGCATCTTTTTAATACGGCACCCCAGTCGCGCTTCGTCTGTATGCGCTCATCGTTGACATAATTTTTCGCTTGCTTTGTACCGATTTCATGTTTATTGGGTAAGTGGTCTGTGAGGCATAGGAACAAAAAGCAGAACATTCGTCAATAATGATCACACTGTCATACACTGTGATGACAAGCTACTACATTAGATAAACGTTCACATTTTAATTAAATGATGAAACCAGCACAAAAATTTGCCCGCCTGTAGGAATTGAACCGTACACTACGCTTCTGCCTGGCCACGTCACACGTCGTACACGGTATGATAAATCTAAAATTCATTTTCGATATTTCAACTACCACCAGAAATATTAATGGCTAAGGTCAAGTAGTGGGGAATGCTTCATCTCATCCTAAAGTCAATGTTGCCCTGTTGTAGTTCATTTACTAATTTCAATTCTGTTTTCACAATTGACCATCAATAGTATTGTTATTACTAAATAAGTTGGATAGGAGTATTGTTTTTCGAGTGACGTATGTCTGTTCATTTGTGGAATTCTGTGCCTAAATATAACTGTTTGTAATATTTTGATATATGAGCATTGATCTCCTTTAAAACAACTAGATACACAAAGGTCTTACTAAAACAATTTAATAAACGTCCAAATAAGGGTCCACTGTTAAGGTCCAAATAATGTCCAATAAAGCAAAAGCCATTCACCCGTTTGGACATTCTTTGCGCTCGGACAAAGAAGGCAGACTGTGTATCTAGCTGTTTATAGGAGATCAATGTACCTATATGAGGTACTTATCGTTAGAGTTCTTGACCACGGGATTTTATGCCCCCAAAAAGCTGTCGTTTTTGTATTAATTCATTATGATGCCGCTATGTCAAATGGTAGCTTCACTACTCCTTGCTCTGTCTGACAACAACAAATGGCTCAGCTGAATCGGTAGCTCAGTCAATGCCACACCATAAAATCTATATCATAATTTTAATGACCCACACAACATGTTTACAATTTTTTATACGTCAATTTTTTCGTCTATGATAGCAGTTATTAAGTAATAAAAGTAATAAGTTTGGACATTAAATAACGGAACAGGTCAATTTGGTGCGTTTAACCGACTTTAACGACGGCGTGCTATCGAATATCGGTGATTGTCCGAAGGCTACTGGGTGGAATGTTAAGGTGAACGCATACTTATCTACGTCGAATAAGAACCGCATGAAGCGAATAATATTTTTGACACACAGGCTTCTGCAAAAGTCTCTCCAACAGAAGGAGCCACAATTCCGGCCATATCTAGCACTGAGTTTTGACTTAGCATTTTTTACTATGTACAAGTAGGTTGTACACTGTGGTATAATAATTCCTTGTAGTGGCCATACCCAGGTATCAGCCCTGGATAATGTTGACGTCCCTACTAAGTATCTTATCTAGTACTGGCGTACCTGGGTACGCCCATTAGGTACCTATATAGGTACTTATTTCCCTATAATATGGGTTTGAAATGTTGCTACGTACTATTAAAATCCGACTGTAATATTTTAACAACGCCTTGGCTGTTTAAGGATGTATTGTATTTATTTTTATGATAGGTAGGCCGAGTGATATTTATATAGCAGCATATGCGATGAGGATGTGTGAAACGTTTCATACACAGAATTCCAAAATTCATTGCATGCATCTTGCAAGTGCGCGTTCACCTTTACTCGCATGAATAACGTTACTTGGCTATATTGTTTTATGAATGTCAAGTGACGTCACAACTACAGAATACTCATTTTATTACACCAGTTATGAGATTAAGAGGCATCGGCCAGCCACTTTATTACCAGTAACTGAGAGTTACGTAAAGGGGTTCGTTTATTGTCTCTAGCTAGAGATATTAATATTGGAGGAGATAATTGCAGGATGAATTTTAAAGACGCACTTTGCAACTCAAGAACCTGAATAATAGATAGGTACCTATTTGAAATATGCGCATATACTGCCAAAGTGCCTGCCGACGTTTGGCTTATTGTCATTATCTCTAACATAACACAAAAGTTACTACAAATTAAGGGGTCTGCTCTTAAGATTTTTTTATATAAGTATAATTAATTCATTTTCATGAAGAATTTTTAATAAGGTACCTACCTATAACTATAATACTTAAGTAACTTAAATTTTAAAAATCTTCACATAACGGAAGTCCCCAGAAGCTTGAAATAGATTTAATGTGCGAAATCTTCGCAAAATCAAGTGAGAACTTCAGTCATATTCTGAATCGCTGTTGAATTGTCGAATGTTTTTTTTTCTAAAATGATCACTTACGGCAATCAAATTGATATTTTTGCTTTAGAATTGGGGACCGCGGCTGCCCCAGAATAGGGCCGCTGATTTGTCTTCACATAAAGCTATAAAACAGGTAAAATAATTCTTCATCGAAAACAAGAGCGTCATTGTTACCCCTGGGCTGATCGCCCCCGCTGCGCGCGCCGCTTTGAAGCCGCCGCGATGCGCCCACGCATGCCATTTGCACGGGATTCACATCTACAACACCGCAGCCTACTGGAAACTGGGTCTAATGTTACTTGTCTATCTGTGTTGTGATTAATAGTTCATGAATGCCTTACGAGGTGCGTTTAGACTGTATGATTCAAAAAAATTCTCAAAATAATAAGGCGAATCCTAAATTGTTCTCTTCCATAGCGTGAGGTTTAACTACGTTGTACACATTTTGACTACCAAATCAAAATATAAATGGTACCGTCGATGACAAAGAAAAGTGTACAGTAGAGTTTTTGAGGTTGAGATTATCTCAAGAACTACTTGACCTATAGCAAGATTTTTTTGTTTTATAGATAAAAGTTAAAACTATGTACCTAATTGTAAAAGAATTTTAAAAATCGGTCTAGCAGTTTTTGAGAAAATCTCAACCTTATTGAGGCCTCCTGGATACTTAACTTTGTCTTCGTGTGTGTAGGGTACGGTGGAACACAGAGAAAGGTGTACAGAAGAGTTTTTAAGGTTGAGATTTTTTCAAAAACTACTTGTCCTATTGCAAAAATTCTTTCACTGTTCGATAGATAAAAGTGAAAACTAAGTAACTCTAAAAGAATGATTAAATTCGGTCCAGTGGTTTTTGATAAAATCTCAACCTTATTGAGGCCCCCTGTATAGGTACTTAACTCTGTCTTCGCCCTTCTGTCTTGTCCCTACCTATATCATCCACATATAAAGACCTGTTAATCTAGGATCACCTAAAACAATTCTATAAAAAGTCCAGTAATTCTAGATTAATCCAACTCCGAATGTGGACATCGCATAGGTAGGTTCATTGGATACTAAATGCGCGAAAGAATTGTTAAATTCAGTTAAATCATGTTGTGTACGAAAAAGCTAATTTGTGCAACTACGTTTCACATGACTGGAAAATCAGTTTCATCCAATCCAAAGAAACAATAATTAACGATATAGACAAATCATGTTGTAATTACGTGTAAAATGGACTGCGTGATTAACAAAGTTAACAAGTTAACGCGTGACAGAAAGTTTAACGAAGTAAATTAGATGAAAGGAGGATGCGCAATCTTGGATGACACTGACCTTGGATCTAAAATGAATTACTTTTTAAGCAATGATTAAGGTTTTTTATCCGACTACCGAAAAGAGGTAATGCTTTTACCAGTGTACTCGTATGTAAACCGAAGGCCAAATCAAGTGTCTTATTTTGTAAACAAAAACCTACCCTGCTAACATTTTAAGCTGCTCTGTGATTATTGTATAGCTATCTTCACATTATTAGATCGGATTACTTTATTTTCACAATGATGAACACGTTCGACCAATGAGTTCCTTCAGTTACATCACAACAGTTCATTAGATGATCATATTTGTTTACAAAATAAGACACTTGATTTGGGCTGCGGTACCTATATTGTATGTTCCTTTGTAGCCATCTGTAGGAGTTGTTGGTAGATTTTGATGTGTGACGTTTCGTTAGATGTGTCTTGACAACGTTTTATTTTTAACACTTTATTGTAGTACAGTCAACAGCACATCAAGTGTGACATTTTGGACCGTTCTTATTGTCTGGTTCGTAAGAGTTCAAATCTTACTGCAAGTGTTACCATTATTCTGCTGTTACTTGGCCGATTGTAAAAATTCATTCTTTCAATTGTAGATAGTTTCGAGTACACACTTAATTGTATAGAAGAACAGCTGTTGTAAAGAACAGTCAGCTTTTTTCAGAAAATATCGACCTTAAGTTATGACTCTCCTGCATACATTTCTCTGTATTATACACTACCTACCTACTTAAGTTCGTGCTAAGTGATCATTTTAAGTCATGATTGCTATGACCTTGAGAAACAGGGATAAGGCCGGCCCAAGGTATTAAAACCATGTCAGTCTACATAATGGGCTGTTCACACGAGACGATGCGGAGCCGTTACACACATTACTGATTAGTCGCGCCGTGCGCACGCGACGGTAACGCGGCGTGAACGCGCAACGACCGCGAGCAAATGGAATACCTTATTGGCCGGCTAGGTTATTGATGCCCCAGCTCCTTTAGTAATTGCTCTTAGGTATATGCTAAATACCTAAAACTCGACTGTTATGTATAACAATTTGTGTCGATTCCAGAGTGTGAAGTGGAAGCGGCGTTTTTCTTACGGAATGTAGGTATAGCAAGTGATCGTGATGAGTTTGGGTTTAGATTTGGCGGCCACGATCTAATCACACCTAATATATCTTTTTTCTCCTCTTTTATTATATGCAATCGTCTTCATAGTCATAATCAGATGCTTTGATTATCTCCTGTGCCGTTGTTGAGATGAGGGATGCTCCATTGAGCATAACCTCATTGCCTCGCACACTTTAAACCATGTGCTATTTTCTTTTGTCAAGGATCATGATTTCCCATCCCTTTAAACGTCTCAAGTTTCAGTCTTGTTCCATCAAATCTCTGGCCAAAACATTGGCATGTCTTGTGAGTCTTTCTTTATATAGTTTGTAGAAATTGTTGACTTCGCCTTTTATCGTTCGCGTCCAACTATGTGAATACAATAGTTTCATATCACCTATTCCGGACGATAGAAAAAATAGGTAATACGACTATTGACATAACTAGTGAACCCATGAACAATATGGTCTATTTCCACGATTATTTTGAAGGATAGAGCTCTTTCATAAATACTAATAAAATTCCATTACAACATGTGTTATCCGAGAAAAACACATTTAATACAGTCAAACCTAGGCCTTTACCTATCGAAAAATCTAACCAAATTCTTTCTCCAACAGGTCTGGTTCCAGAACAAGCGGTCAAAAGAACGCCGACTGAAGCAGCTGACATCAATGGGCCGGGGTCCATTCTTCGGGTCCTCGCGCAAGATGCGGGGGTTCCCCATGAACCTGTCGCCAGGAGGCCTCGAGGAAGGACCCCCGGGGTTTCCCTACTTCGCGACTGCCGATGGCAAGTTCGAGTTTGGCTATGGCCCTCCGTTCCACCATGATGGGCCGTTCTTCCATCCGCCGCCGTCAATGCCATTCAATCAACCAGGTTGGTATACTTTGTAATGTGTTTGTGAAATTTTTGGGTCACTAAGTGCCATACCATAAACAAAATTAGTTTTCTTTCTTCTAATTCATATTCTAAAAATGATATAAGTATCTAAAAAGCGACTGATGTTAAAAAGACATTGTAATAAATTACAATCAGATATGATAACTAATAGTCAAATGCATGAATTATCGATTAGAAAAAAATACTAAACGCTGTATTGATTAGTTCGTTAAACATAGGGATCTCTTGAGTTGTCTTCAATATAATATAATAAATAATTCGTTTTGAAAAAAAAAATACGTGGAAAATTCTCCTTATGGCCAATTATTGGCCTTTTCTGATCTAAGGGTCAACACATAAAGACGAAAAAGGTTTTAATAAAATACTTATAAGAAGAAAATCCCTAATTTACGGCTATAGCCTTTCAAAATCTAACTTCATTCACCACCATGTACCAGGCGCTTATTAACGGGAGCAGGTCGTTTCGCAGGCGGTATGGAGGCGATGCCGGGCGAGTTCCCCGAGCAGTTCCCGCCACCAGAACACCTCGTGCTGCCGCGCCCCTCGTCTCCCGAGTTCACCTTCGGAGACGCCCCGCCTCCTCTACATCCTGAGGGTCTGGTGTGGTAGCTGAAGCCGGAGCCGCGGGACTACCACGACTGATGCGGCTCAACGGGCTATTAAGTGGACATAAGTGACAGTGTATCACGTTAGTAATTAATGTAACTGGTAACGACAAAAGACGTTTTAGTTTCCCAGTGTTGTATGTGATTTTAGTTTAGTTTTTGTTCTTCAACTAATTGGTCGGAGTGTGAGTTTTTGAGTTAAACTCGGTGAGACAGATGGCATTTGCATTCTTTGCGGACGGACCGTTTTTGTTAAGGCGGAAACACCCTTTTGTGACGCTTTCATACATATACCTAAGTATTATACCCCGATAATGTATCTCCGAGTATATTAAATGTATGAAATCGATATGCCTCTTACGCGTTGCATCACCACAATACACACTGTGTGTTTCCACCTTTACCAAAATGTTGATCACACACATTCTGATATCTTAAATTTAAAATTTCATATAATACAGCGATATCGTGGCTGGCTTCTATGAATTTTGAATAATATTGAAATATATTGATATCTGAGTTACTGAAGAATATGTAATGGACAGTTCCAGGCAGCTAAGTTGACCCAAAAGGTACTCCACAGTCGAAAGCACATCAAGTGTAACACTTTGGATTTTGGACTGTTTTTAATATCTCTTTCGTAATAGTGGAAATCGCACTCTTAAGGTGTTACCATTGATCTGCTGTCGAGTATACTATTGTTGATTTTGTTTACGATTTCGCCGCCATTTTGGGTCAACTTAGTTGGCGGGAACTGTACTTACTGAGGAGCAACTCATGCTTTGACCAACCTTTTCATTTAGTTCATGAGTACTTAGTAAATTCTATTTGCCTATATGATTTAACAAATACCTACTCAAGTAGGTACCTTTACCTATGGTTTTTTGCTCTGTAACTTTTAGTTAATATTCTTTGTATTTTTTGGTGCTACCACTTTAATTTAGAGATTTTTTTAAATCCAAATGTACATGAAAAAATCCTGCGTTCTTATTTTTGCAATACACGTTTCCTTATTCAAATGAAGGAGCAGTAATCTACTGGAGAATCTGTAACTTTGTTCGTTTCTGCTCCTTTGTGCAGCAATATCACACCCTATGATAATGTAAGTAGGTAATAATTTAATTTCGTATTCTTGGATTTATTATCTTTTGTGAATAAAACGCAGTACTGTGAATATTAGCACAATATAAGTGTACAGAAATGAAATTTTATAATTATCATGATAAATAATTTATTGCCTAAGTAAATATAAGATAAGGTAATTTATTTACTTTGCGATAGTATGAGAAGATTACAAGCGATATAATTTTGGTTCCTATTTTAAGATAGATACAGCAATTTTAACGCATTTTGTGTATTTATTCTTACGTTTTGTATAATGTGTGTCCTTATTTTAGTACAATCACATAGATTTATTTAATGGGTACTAGATAAACAGGATGTTATTAAAATGAAGTGATTGCTGGTTGTAAATATTGAGTAAATAGTTTGTACATAAAAATATTACACTGCGCCTGTATGATATTACATGAACATAATTAAATAAGTACTTAATTATTACTTATACTTTTCCAGTCTAACTGTTATTTTTCGATTTCAGAAACTTGTGAATGGATTTATTTTAGTGTAAATAAGAATCTATTCCAGTGAAACCCCAGTGGAAAATGCAGCTAAATTAAAAACTGTTTATTAAATTAATTGTATACCACGATTCCTTTTGATTAAGAGAACTACCTAAGTACTTACGCTTTAAAATTATCTAAACGATTTCTTATTTTGTTTCGAGTCACAAAAGTTTTGATTTTTCGTATCCATCTTCCATTTTTCTAACTTAGTTTTGTGTTGATTTAAATTAGCTTGCTAAAACAAAAGAAATTGACTCTTGCTGATGCAAAAACATATGTATTTTTCGTCTAAATAAGATTATTATTGATTTATTTATAGAATAAATAAAACCTCCAGTGATCATTTATTTATTTTACATATTAAAATGGGAAGACTACCTACGTAATTTTTGGTACAAATGATACCTAAGTACATATATCTATCTTCTAAAGAGGATGATATTTCAGTGACTCGAAACAAGTGGGTATTATACAAGGATCACTTATTAAGTATGTACATTAGTGTAAATGTTAATAAAATATTTGGTACATACTTCTGTCTGTATTTAGTAGGTACCTACATAAATAAAAGTATAATGGAATTGTCTGTAAGAATAAAATCTATTCGGAAAAAATATATTTGTATTTTTTTAATGAACTAGTCGTAGTTCATTTTTACTTGGCTATCGAAGGGGATTAGGGGAGGGAGTTTTTAAAAATGTTTTTGAGTAAATATATTACTCAAAAAACATTTTAAAAATCGGTTCATTTCCTGAGGGCAAACGGATTGATGTATACCGAAGCCCAAATCAAGTGTCTTATTTTGTACACAAATAAATGATGGTCTCATTACCTGTTGCGATACACTGAAGGAACTGAATGATTGAACCTGTTCATCATTGTGAAAATAAAGTGATCTGATCTAATAATGTGATAATAACTATGCAATAATCACAGAAAAACTTAAAATGTTACTAGTTTTTGTTTAGAAAATAAGACACTTGATTTGGGCTTCGGTATAAGTATAAGGTTTAAAATTAGGACGGGTTCGAATCCCGATCGTGGCGAAAAAATTTCTCCATATTTAAACAGGATTTTATTTGTTATAGGCATAGTATTTTAGCTATGCCAAAAGGCAATCAAGTTTGTGTAAGAAGAACTTCTAACCAAAATTTCCTCGCCGCAAGCACAAACCAAACTAAGTTACCCCTTAACTCAACACCGTGCTATAAAGGAAAATTGGCGTTCGTGCTAAGGGCGCGCGCACACGTGGCGGTTCGCACGCTCGAATTAACTACGCGGTCGGACGGGTAATTGGAATTGGAACTGTGTTTGCTGTTTGGATGTGACCCTATATAGCTAACTGGTGGGTATAGCTACGAGAAGACGATGGAATTGATATTTGATAATATTAAATGATTTTGGGCAATGGAAAATTAAAGATACATAGGTCATACATACTAACAGCAGATCAAGTGTAACACTTTGGACTTTGGACCGTTCTTATTATCTGCGTCGTAAGAGTTAAAATTGTACTGCAAGTGTTACCATTGATCTGCTCTTGTACTTACTACTCGTACAGTCGACAGTTATTTTCGATTTATATTATTATTTACTAAGAGCCTTGATAGAGCCAACTAGCGCCGCCAATCTTAAAAAAATGATATCTTCCAATATATTCAATTTTATTAAAAAAGCTATTTACAAAATGTTTATTACGATAAATACTATTTTTCGTTGCACAATTGCGACAAGCTAAGTTGTAGTTCACAAATGTGCCAAATCGGCCGTTTTTCGCAATTATGCGAACTACAACTTACCGACATTGAATCACGTTATAAATAAGCATTTAAAAAATAGTATTTCTCGTAATAAACATTTCGTAAATAGCTTTTTTAATAAAATTGATTATATTTGAAGATATTATTTTTTTAAGATTGGCGGCGCTAGTTGGCTCTATGAAGGCCCTTAAGGGTGATATTTTAGTAATTAGCAATAATTGGAACCATACCTATTTTGATTGCCATACTTATTTTGATGACCCAGAAATAATATTAAAAAATAAAAACTTTGCGCTCACAGACGACCGATCGACTAGTATTTTTGCGATGTTTTATTATTATTTCGTAAGTTCGATAGTGTAGTTAAATCTGCCACTAAAGCTGAATCCTAAGCCTTAAAAGCAACTGTCACTGTCGTTCATATGCTACATCATGTAAGAGCGAGCGGGACACTTCGCTTAGCGGCGACTAATATAATCTGGAATCGCTACAACTGTTAGGCTAGCTATAGCACAAAAAGAAACCCACTTACTTTACGTACATACGTCACACCTATACGAGAAGCATTCACTCGAAAAACAGTCATCCTTCCGGATAAAAAAAATATGTTCTTGGACCAAAAAAGTTATGACGAAGTGCCTATCTATTACTTGTTACTTACCAATATACTCGGATTTCTTCCGCTAATTTTTTCTATCGTGAAAAATGATGGTCGTTATCGTTTATAGCTTTGGACCGTGTAATGGTAGCACAGTAATTTCGGTGTAATATAGCATGAGGAGGCCAATTTATTATTTTTATATTGATAGCTAGCTACCTACGCCGAAATAAGTAAGTAGGTAGGTACGGTCCACACAAAGGTATGGGAGATGATAGATGATCATCTTCATCTGTCTATTTTTATGTCCCTACTCGGGCACGACCTTCCCTTAGATCGTAGGAGCTCGGGACATGAACCACCACGCGGGCCCAGTGCGGATTGGTAGATTACGCATTTTTTATTCGGCTCTTTACTGGCTGACCTGACCGCCGAAGTATGACTTGTAACTTAATGTTACTAATAAATTTTCATTTTCGATCGAACCTGGGACCTTCGTATCGTAATGGATAGCCAAAAAGCTGGCAATCTTATTATTAGGTATAAATAGTACCTACCTAATTTTCAGTGCCTACCTACCTAACTCACAATATATTTTAATCTGTGTACTAACAAAATAGCTAAACCTAAACGCAAACGTCACTGTCGTTCATATGCTACCTCGCGTAAGAGCGAGCGGGACGCCTCGCTTAGCGGCGACTAATATTAGCATTACGCAATCAGGAATTGCTACATAATAAAATGTGTCAGTAAATGTACACCTGTGTATAAGTTTAATGCTGCTGTCCATTCGTTCCATTACCTAATTATAATTCACTAAAACAAAAAAAACCTAGTGGAACATACGCACAGTGGGCGCAGTTACGGAGTTTCTCCGATGACTGTGACCAATGCTGATTGATTGGAAACGCTGCGGGTCTGCCATGTCTATACCTACCCACATATACGTAGGTATACGAGTATTACCTATACCGAATCCCCAATAATCTTATTTTGTAAACAAATATGATCGTCGAATTGCCTAGTTGTGATGTAATACTGAAGGTACTGATTCATTGAACATGTTCATCATTTGGAAAATAAAGAGATCCGGTCTAAAAATGTGAAAATAACAATGCAAGAATCACAAAAAAGCTTAAAATGTTACTAGTTTTTGTTAACAAAATAAGACACTTGATTTGGGCTTATAATATTTTAGTATCTATGTAGGTACCTACCTAATACCTACTACCTACGTAATATCACGTAGGGTCGACTAATCGTTCAGTCGAAATTAGTACACTCGAATATTCTTGGAATCTAATGTCATATAGAATGGAATAATTGTTAAGTAGAGTCGACTATTCGTTCAGTAAAAATTCGTAGCCTTGAATTTTCGCAGCGTCGACAGACATGCGATCATGTCATTATATGGACTAAGATTGTACAGTCGACAGCAGATTAATGGTAACACTTGCAGTACGATTTCAAGTGTTATGACGCGACGCAAATAATAAGAACTGTCAAAAGTAAAAAGTGTTACCATTGATCTGCTGTCGACTTTACTAAAATATTATAATTATTTCCATACAAACAAATTTCGACTAATCTCATCATATGCTAGCAGCGAATCAGAGACAGTTGTATATGCGAGCGGTTTCCACTAAGCTCACACTGTTCTCGGTCTCAGATCAGTAAATAATCTTTCAAAATAGTGATTTTGACCACTTTGGCAGACATAATTTGAAAAGATAACTCTGGATGTTCCAAATACGGAACCCTAAAAATGTACCTATGTAGGAGCAAAATACTCCCCAAACAACAAAATTCCGCGCGTAACTGTCCATTAATTAATACAATTGTTGTAATTCGAGGGAAAGTGCTCGGAGTTACAGCGACATTAATTTGTTACATCGTAGAGTCAGTCTGTCTTTACCTACGTTCATACACATATTTAAACAATTGCTAATTGGTGCAATAGCATCATTGATCTCCTATAAACAACTAGATACACAGTCTGCCTTCTAAAAATGTCCAAGCGCAAAGAAGGTCCAAACGGATGAATGGACCCTCATTTGCTTTATTGGACATTATTTGGACGTTAACAATGTTTTTTTTGGAATAGAAGTATTTTCATTTCAATATATCCGAAAATACATATTTCATTTTAAATTAAAATACCAATCGATCCCAGATTTTATGTCCTATCAAAAACTTGCAAATTTCGATTTGATGAACGTAGAGCATGCCAATTGCAAACATTTCAAATAGATACCTATCTTCTATCTTTCGTTGGTGGGTTCTTACTATTTTGGCTTAGATATGTTTACAAAATTAACAACGAGGTTATGTTAAAAAATCTTCTTAAAATAAATAAAGGTTTATTTTTTTAATCAAATTTTTGTTGAGGCTTTTGTGTCCGTTATGTCCCATGCCAGCCTCATAGGAGCACACATCCATTCGCGCTCAGCCTGCTTTATTTTCAAAGTAAATTTTATTAGAGGTTACAGTCGGCCAAAGTCACGGGCCAAGGTTTGTTAATTAGATAGTAGGTACATTTGGTAGTTTTGTTGTTTGGGGGAAAGTGCATAGTCCTTGTGTGATAATTTATATAGAGCACGCAACAACCCCGCCACATCCAACTTTATGGGGAATCAGATAACGGTTAGTTGGCAGGTTATAATACTTGTTTTGTTTATTTAGGTCGTGAGGACGTTAATTTGATAACATTCGTGTAAACACGCCATCACATACGAAACTGTAATAAACATAATTGATAATCAAACTATAGAATTCAACAGACTGTATGGAAGCACTTTAAAATAGAGTATGTAAGGAAGTATACAGTAAAAGAAAAGGCGATTTAGATTTGATTAATTCCTAAACAAATTCGAAAGCCATTCAAAACCATGTCGTTGTATCGTATCTTCGTTTGATGCATTTATTGGTCTCAATCTCAGGTAGTTAATACTAAGTAGTTCAATAAGGCTAATCGGAGATGTGAGCTCTTCATATTATGTGTTTAAGAATCTTTCATACTTATTATTGTAATATTATTTTTGAATGGCATTGGATAGAAGTAAATGTGTTTATATCTCGCAGGCAGTTATAAAAAGTAGAGTAAGAATGACATGTAGGTACCTACCACTTAGATTTATTTTTTAAGCATTAAGCCATGCTCGGCGAGAAAATTAAATAATGAATCTAATAATAATTTCTGGACAGGAATTGAACCTGAACTTAAAAGTGTAAAAACTTACGTATAGCGTTCTACCCCGCAAGGAATATCGTGAAAATATGTATAAGTATATTTGTTCCATCATCGCGGTCAGAGTTATATGACATACCTATTTTGTCTAAGAAAACAGAGACCAGTTAAAACTTCTGGATCATCATCAACAGCTCTATACAATTCCTTATCATCGCACGTGTGCGGTTTGACATTTGCGTGCGTGCACACCATTGGTCAATGCGTGTGATCTCCGCCGCCCCGCGACACACGTTCCCAATGCGAACATTGTATGCCTTCGTAAATTAGTGATTTGGTGAAATGTCAATGAGTTTATTTCACTCCGAAAATTAACCAGTTTGAAAAGTTGACGCAGTTTTTGTCACACCATTGTAATCATGTATCATGGTTTATGAACTCTTTAAGATATGCGATAACTTGTTATTATAGATAAGTAAGGGGTTGTCTCCACGGATCCCGGGATTCGCTTTGAGTTGGAAACGGATCACGGCAATTTGTCCCCACCGATACCGGGATCCGTTTCCAACACAAAAACCAATTCCGGGATACGTGGCTACAAGAAATAAATTATATTAATTTTGGAAACTGATCACGGTGTACAGAAAATAATTATATTATTTTTCCAAAAAGTATGCCATATAGTCGGCCCTAGAACAGGCTACGGTCTATTTGGGCCGCTATACTTTCCACGCCAACGCATACTTAGTCGTGTATTCGAGTATAAATGGTGTGTAACATACATATATTGCTTACTTAATAAATAAATAAAAAATAAATATTACGCAGAGACGTAAGAAATATTTTCGGGTAAGTACCTATGCTTAATTTTCAAGATTTTAAATAGGTATTGGTGTCCTAAGTCTCTACATAACTATGGAACGCGAAACGACTACGGTACGGTGGCCAATGTCGGCATTTTTTGCGAAACCCTTCAAGACAAATGGCAAAATTAAGACACTCAAACAATTTTATAAAATCAAACATTAATAATAGCCTCAATATTTTACCACCCAATGCCTAGTTTCACCTGTCCACTAAAAAATAAAAACTTGCCCGCCCCGAAAAATGCCACGGACTTGAAATTAATTATTGGTTTTTTTCGTGCCCTTGGAGAATGCTGAGGCAGAAATTATTTGGTGTTTAGCCGCCAGAGGGCGGGGCGGCGCTGTGATTAATATATTTCTATGGAAAAACATTAATGAGCTCGGCCACCGATTCTTGTTTTGGTCTCGATTAAGGCAAGTTCACACTGGACTAGGGATGATATCAATCTCCATACTTTAACCAATGAAGTTCCTTTAAAATAATCATTTCAAATTTGAGACTTTTTGCTTCTCAGGTATGCCATTTAGGCAATCTGCGCTTTTAGTTAGGCTAATATGATCTCTTGATTTCATACTGTTTTAAGTAATATTTTCGCCAAGAAAACATCTAGGAAATTATAATAGGGTTAGGCGACAATTTCTTCGGAATCCTTACATTCATTCATTCTTGAGTATCCTCATTGCGGACTCTTCTCAAAAAATGTTCCTGATATAATTTACGGATTAGTATAGATTTTTCTCATGCATGCAGTTAATAAAGGTTAAAATACCTGTCATGAGTTCTAGGCAGGCTATAGGCATTAAATTAATATTATTCTAGAAAAACAGTTACATTTCTGTTAATTAAATCTGTAGCTGTATTTTTGCGAGTCTGACACTCGGACATGGAATTTCGGTCCAACCACGCCCACGGCCCAGGATTTACATTCAGCTTAATCTGTCACTGTCTGGACAAACAAAAAAATATTTCATAAATAAGTATTTAATATTTTAGTATTTATAAAGTTACTTTATAAATCAAATTTTATTTGCTAATAATTTCTGCGTATGACATACATAGATGCGTGCTTTCTTATTTACGAATTTGATAGTGATCATAGCTGATAGGATTGTGAAAAATAATTCGCGTATTTAAACAAAAAACTGTCGATTTTAATTGATTAATTGTATAGTTGTAGGAAGACATATTTTGTAGGTTGTAGGTATTTTGTCTGCTCTCATGTAGTTTGTCTGTCCCAAATTTCATATCGTAATATAGCAATCTTTTTATATATATAGCCTCGCGTTTTTCTTTTGTTTTCTTTTCGCCCAGCTTCAGTCCAATCGCCAAGCGGCATTGACTTTTGTTAATGCTAGTGACATTTGGTTTTTCGTTAGTAAATGTCAAACCTATATATTTTTCTTTCTATTATATTTGCGTTAACGAAAGTCGATAGACGCCATAATGAAGAAATAAAGTCCAATGCCACTTGGTTAGAGTGGACTATTTTAAACATTTTTAACAAGGACCTAGAAAACATTTTTCGTGGAAAGGTGTTCCCTTTATTGTGTGGTAAATAATTACCTGAAAAGGGCGACGAGGAAATTCTAGCGAAACTCTGGAATAGTCGCAAAATGCATCTATGCTAATCTTCCTCCGAACAAAATTACACCTAACTCCAAACTTCTGTTCTACTAACTAGTCCCACAATATATTTCTCAGTAATTATTATTAATTTCCTTTAGCAGATGACTAGAGGTCATAAATATCAGTCATCCGTCACTCAGGTGGGACACGGGACCGTTAGGGAGGGTTTCCATTGTCTTATTCATTCCATTGACAGATACTGACTTTCGATTCATATGATTTGCAAGAACTAACTACTTATACACTAAAAGGGGAAAATTAATTTTTGGTAAGTATATTTTATAGGGTTCATATAGGTAAATAAAAAATAAAACGGAACAAAAAAATCAGCTCATAAAAACAAAAACAAAAAAATATACCTACCTACTCATAAGTGCGGAATGGTTGTTTAAATCACGTGAATATACATTTAAAGCGGGTTTAATATAATGTAGAGTTAATTGAGAGTGTTATGAATAATAATACAGTCAATCAATAATTATTATCGGGTATTTTCCAATGGTTCACCTACGTAGTTCACCTGGGTGGACCATGGGAAATGTTTTACCCGTTGTACAACTGGTGAACCATGGGAATTATTTTATTGATATTACATTTTATTATTATCAATATAATAATCTTATCAATATAAGACTTTTTAATGTAAAAAGAAATGCATTTCAATAGGTATTTGAAAAGTAGTGTCGTGTGTAGATGTGAATGGAAACACTCACTCACGTAACACAAAAAAGTTCTTAATATTCATATTGCGGTTTCGCCCGCGGCATCTTCGCGAAATTATAACAAAATAAAAACTAAACCTCCGGGATTTATAATGGAAAAGGGATAACATACCATGTAACCGCTTTATTTTGACCTCTAAAATGTACCGGATTTCAAAATGCGACAGCTCTTGTTATATTCGTTGTGTGGATAAAACAATGCTATGGAACGTTGTCAGAAGTGAGCATAACAATCTATTTCAGAGGGTCCAGTTATTTAAATCAATGGAGAGAGTCGTACTTAAATAATACCTACACATAACACAATTGAAAAAGAACGGATAGCTAATCTCGGCATCATATTATATTATCTAGAAGATATTTGAAGTACGATATCGACTCTATAAAATCAAAAATGTCCAAAATTTTACTGAATACAACATTCCATTTGAATTGTTCATAAATAACTAGTCGCTAAATCTCAGTTTATCTTTTCTTGGAAGTGGGCTTTAAGCATACTTATTGTTATTTGGGATCAAGGTCTTGGTTCAAGCTTAAGGGTCGCCGAATACCTCTCTCCCGAGAAGTTCCTTCAGGAATCATGTGATGCACTAGGGCGATAGAGTTTTCATATCCTTGGTTGGCAACAACTCTCCATATAAGACTCGACTTCGGCTGTGAATTTGGAGAGTCCCGAAATCAGGGGGGGGGGCTAAGATCCCATATCACCTCTCTACCAGCGAATACATTTGTTGGTATGTCATTAAGTTGCACAGACGGCCCGTAAACAAGATATGTAAATGACGCGATTGCCTTCAGGACATGTTTGTGCGAGCGACATCTCAAACGTGAAGTTTTGCGTACAAAGATGTTACGTATTACAATATCGTAAGCAACTTTATAGTTTTCTTAGAAATGTTTTTAATTTTCCAAGAGTTCCAACCTGTTACTCTATGACACAGTATACTCGTAGTTATAAGGCATTTTTGAAACTAAATAAAATTAGACAACCTCGTAACCTAGTCGATACTGTGCCTGCCTTCTGTGCAATGGGTCCTGGGTTCTTTTCGTTCTTTAGTTATTTTGACTTTGACTCGTAGAACAGGTAATCCTAGCGTCTTTTTTTTGATTTCATACTTATTCACTATTGGGCATATTGTGTCCTCTATTGTGACACCAATTACATCAAGATTGTTCAGACCATAATCCATCACGAGAAGCAAATGTAGATCTATGACACTACAAATTTTAAGTATTATTGTGATAGTGATTTACCTATGTTTTATTTTGATATTAGCGGAATTGTATTAGGCATGGAGAGGGGGCGCTGATGTCCGTAAAACAGGCTTGCCTAGTGCGGATTTTAGCGCACACCCAATTGTGTAACCTATTTTTTATGCATAATAAAAATATTTGATATTGGATTTGATTTGAAATAATAATCTTGCTAATAATACAATTAAGTATGAGGTAGCGTGTTTTAGCGGCGCGGCGGTGGTAGAGTCGAACCGGGTTGAACTGGGTTGAACGCTTCCATATAATATCGGGGCGAATTTCCCTTCAGGCGTTTTATGTTTACGCCTTTGTAAACTACATCATAAAAATTAAGTATAACATTTTTTATTTTCAGTTTGTATTTACGAAACATTAGAATTACCGACTGACCAAAAATAAATTACTTAAATGGATTACTTTTGTAGTATCTTTGCAATCTAAGTTATCTAGGCAGTAATAAGATCTGGTGATTGGTGATTTTTTTGTTCAACTATGTGGAGTTAGGTACTTACTAGATTTTATTATATTGTGAAACCACACTGTGCACGGTTCGAAGCAGGATGGGTGACTAGAGACATTTTCATCTGAGCCCCTCCATGCCTCAGAAAGCACGTTAACTAGTAGGTGCCGATTGCTGTCTCTCGATAGAGTCGTTTAAGACATGCAGAGGCCTACGGGTGACCTAAATAACTTTAACAATAGGTTTGGTCGCTCAACCATTCGACAAGAAGACAGGAATACATCCTGTCTCTACACTGAAAAAACAGGGTTACATGTAGCGCAGCTAAATTTACTTAGCTGATGTTGATTTACGGCCTTGTCAGTCAGAGCAAATATGTAAACAATAACCAATCAAACTGGAGGGAAGACAAATAGCAAAAACATCAAGACACTTAGATGTCTCTATAATTTGTAAAGAAGCTGCAGTTGCGAATATTTAACAACATCTACTGTTTTCTTTCCGTGTATTCCAGGTGTAAAGGTGTGTCTGCATGGTGCCCGCGAGCGTGGGCGGGGGCGGGCGCGGGCGGCTCCCAGATAATGTGGCGGTAGCAATGCCTGTAGGGCGCAATGTGATACCTGATATTATGGGTATAACAGGGTAATATATCGAAGAATATGACTACCTCTCTTGATTAATGTTGATTGATAGATTGTGCTAACATTATCTATTTTATTTATCTATCTATATATCGGAGACATTGCGGCAATAGTCATGGTACAATGACAATGGTAAGTACAGCTAACAGCAGATCAAGTGTAACACTTTGGACCGTTCTTATTATCTGCGTCGTAAGAGTTAAAATCGTACTGCAAGTGTTACCATTGATCTGCTGTTGTCCGTACATGATAGTATGGTTGCAAAGTCGACTATTTATCGGGAGCTCAATCAATAGTGTAGGTACACGTTTCTTAATATTTACAAATCGTGTAAGTTTAAAAAGTGATAGCTATTATTAATAATAATAAAACTTTTGTTGAAGATAATATAGTTCCACTTTTGTTGAAGATAGCAGTTCCACTTTTGTTGACGATAACATAGTTCCACTTTTGTTAGTAAAACCACTTAAAAATTATTGTTAGTAACATTGCGAGTGTTTATTTTGTACCTATGCTTCGTTGAGGTGATAATTAAAATAAGCTGTTAGCTCTTTCTAAACAACAGTTCTATTGATCAGAAATTTAATATTTTTTAATATTTAGACTATACATACATTAAAGGAATTATTAGATAAGTTAGTTTAACACGTACTTTTATGCAACGGCTAATAAACCTAATGAACATCCATTAAAACTTTAAACACAACTTATTTAAAGTTTTTGTTGTAAAGCGATGAAATGTAAAATTCCTTGGGTCTTGGATGCCTGGAGCGAAGGCGGCTCCGCTACCAGTTAAGAGCCGCTCACACGCGCCCCGGGCTCCGTGGACACACCCTTAACGCAATGCAGAAGGTATAATCTCGTGGTCAACTAATGGTGCTTATTATTTAAACTTCTATACAAAAGACTAAAGGCCCAAACATACTTTTAACACGCCACGCGACGCAACGCGGGTTTACCGTACATTTAAAGCCCAAACATACTTTTAACACGCCACGCGACGCAACGCGGGTTTACCATACATGTATCGTCGGCGTGGGGTGTTCATAGTATGATTATGGCCATAGAAAATGTATCCATTTAATTTGTTCAACACTCGGCGCCTCGCGTGGCGTGTTAAAAGTATGTTTGGCCCTTTACTTTTGTTTTAGAGCTGAGATATGAGGTGATCTAGTTTCATATTAATATTTGGATTTAGGATATCGATTACTCGATCCTCCCGTTTTGCGCTTCCCTTTATAATATCATATTCATCAACATCTAAGCGCGTATTCATAAACGTGATTTAAAGTTATTCCATCGTTTAGGCTGTCTGTCTCTTTATACCATAACGTTTTTAACGAAGTGTGAAAGGGGGCAACATCACAGTTTAAAAAGTTTAACTTACAGTTTAGTTTGGAAGTGAGGTTTAACTGGGTTTAAGAATAACAACTCTAAGCTGTTAACCATAAACCTATATATAGTTTAATGCCACTGCCGTTAAATCGTACATTTACATACTTCGTTAAGTCAGAAACTCTTAAGATTGCTTTTATTCCGTGTTTATGAGATGGTATGCACCCTAGTATATGGAGGCAATATTCGTGGCTATGCTTCAAGCTGGTCTAGACTACTACTAGGTATAGGTAGTATAAGAAAAGAAAAAGAAACACTCACAAGAAAAAGCTACCTTATAATTATAAAATAACTTACCTAACATTTTATTCCGTGAATCGATTGTCGATAACATCAGCCATCATCGGCTCTACTAAATAGGCGCCCGAAACCCATTTATTTACTTGTCCATCAAACCATTCACTGAGACTTTCTACAAAAAACATCTAGCTCAAAAAATACATAGAGCTACCTATTCACAACCTCTTTGCTTCAACCTACATGGTGTTTCTTTTTTTTGTATTTTATTTCGTCTATGCCTTTCCCACAGTGCCCGCCCAGTTAGAAATGCCTAGTCATCATCAACTTTCATTTTTTATTTGGAATCTACATATATTTTTAATAATACTTCTAATCATCTGTATCTATGTATCGTTTTAATTCGTTTCAAAATGCATTTATTATATTAAACAATGAAACAACTGACTTCCGTTTAGATCACCGTCGCGTCGCCACCAGTAAATGTGGAAAATCATTTGCAACTTTACCTGACAATTTTTATAATCGTATTCTGGCGTTAGACTTTTGAAAGTGTATTAATAGCTTCATATTAGTTTCGAACTTTCCAGAATGCGTCATTCAGGAACTTCTCAAACACAATCTTATAGATCCATCCATGAAACTTTTTTAAAAATAAGTAGCCACTTTTGTCTTGAGTTGAGATGAGTGGTTGTTATTTGCTTCATGTTTGAGACAAACAATACGAAATATTAAGCTAATAAAATTAGGTAGGTAGGTCGTACCTACCTATGTCCTACCACGTATTCTATCTATAATCAAAATCTAATATCTACCTCTTTTTTTAAAAAGTGTTCACATTACTATTCAACCACTCCAACTATTCTAAAAGTTCAGTCCAGCCCCCTTACCATGAACTCTTATAGCAGGATTACTTCAATAATGCTTGAGTGTACCCCATGGGACCGAAATTCATTCTATCGATGAGCGCTGGAATATTCGTGGGGTCGAACGCCATTGGTTCGAATATTCGTACCATTACGACCTTAAAAAAGTAAGTTTATTAAGACGTCATGGTACGAAATTATAAAATATTATTGAAGTAATCCTTCTATAAGAGTAGAAAGCAAAATGTATGGGAATGACATTTGCTAACGAAAAAGCAAATGTTGTTGACAGTTTGTACCCGGTCGTTGTCACTTTGAATCAATTACGGATTAATTAATCAATTTTAATTTTAATTTATTATTAGTTTGTTATTATTAGTTGAATTTTTATGTAATTACGGATACATTCTCGGCAAAATTATTACGCTTTTGTCGATTCTAAAATGTCAAAACAGACAATAATAAATGTACCTAGATATAACAGTGTAGGTAGTTTGTACCATGAGTGGAGGCTCCATATGTCAGACAGAAGAGCCAGGAAGCGCGCCGCCTACCGTAATTATAGGCAGTCGGGCTGCTGCTACGCCCCGTAGACCCTGAACCGAACACACAAGGGTGGTGGGATTACTATCTGCGTATTCGTGTATGGGCATGGACCAACCTTAAATTAGATTATAAATTTTATAGATGCACAAGGTCACTAAGATTCCACTAAGTGAATTGAAGATGAACTGCCAGCAAGCTTATATTTTGGTATGGTTTTTTTTAAACTAGGTATTTGTTCAATTTTCTATTTACATGAATACCCAGTACCCACTCTAAATAGATACTTTGACATTGGCTAAATTGTCTCTTTAATAAGAGCCAATAAAAAAGAGCGTTATCACATGATAATGAAAACATGATGCCACATGATAATTGATGACGATTGTCATGGTCAAGGTCATGTATGATAATAATAATAATCATGTATAATACATGACCATGACAGCAACATATTACCTAATGGTTATCGAATTTAATATTTATCTGCCAGTTAGACAAGTATGGGGATGATTGTGTGTATTTTGTGTTTTCGGGTGATCTATGTGTGTTTTAGAATTATTTGTGTTTATTTGTGTGTATTTGGATGATTTGCATGTTTAGGCAGTATCACTTAACTGGTTATGGGACCAGTAAACCCCTAGCTAGAAAATTTCAGTGGTGGTAATCGTGCCACTACCTAAACTAATGTGAGCGCAGTTGCTTATTAGCAAATTAGAAAAGAAGTAAACTGTTCCCAGGTCTCAGTTTGGCACTGGGACCAATTGCCGCCACATAAAGGTAGACCTTAGGCAACTGGGCACGTAAAAATTACTGGGAACGGATGGACCGTTCCCAGTAGTTCAATTTGTAGTTCAACTGACTAAACTAATAGGACTTTCTGGTCGAATTAGTTTCATCAACATACGGGTAATAAACATTATCGAATCATACATGTATATTTTCGAGTTTCCATTCCTTTCTTAGAATAGATATCTATCTACGCACCTTGGAGATTTCACATTAATGATAAAACCAGCCACTTACAGATATCTACACTAAGTATACGATATTGAAGTCTCCAACTGCACAGGGACGGATCTAGGAACTTTCCTATCTAAAAAACATGTATTGGTAAAGTATGGAAACATAATTTAAATAAGTTCAAAAATAAATTAGTTACGGACATGAAGCAAGGACTTCCGGCCCTGGGGGTCGTTCATTGCTTCGTGGTTCCTACAGGTTTGCTCGACAACTACTTGCAAATCGAATATCAAGACGTGATGTCACATCGTACTAATTCCACACAAATCCTACTTACTAAATTTGTTTTGCTATAAAGCGACGAAGCACGAATTTGTGTTATATCTCTTCACTTCTGACCACACAACTTTTTGTTATTTTTATTGTTTTGACGTAACCGGGTTATCTTTCCTTTGAGTAAATATGAATTTCAAAATTACACTGCCGCTGACGGACGGCAAACTTATCTACGCCAAGGGCGGCTGAAACCCACGCTACGCTACTTGCTGAAGATAATCTGAAAATATGGATTTATGTCTCGTACCACATGCTTTTGCTGCTGCAGAAGCCGCCCTGAATGCCTCCCTGGTGGCAGCATGGACGCAAGAAGCTGCATTGCGCCGGCGCGCTACCCCATAATTAAGGCTGCTGTGCGCGCGCCGCCCACTGCCGCTCCATACCAGCCTTTTGCCTTTTTTACATGTTCGTATACAGGTTCTACCTTTTACATACAAGTCTATTATGTACAGACAAGTGGATTATTATCTACCTAGTCATACATAGTCTGAATGTAGAGTAAATTCTAAGAATAAATTTTCGAATAGGTACTTAAGTAAGATAAAATGAAATACACACTGATATGTGATGATTTTACTTTTGAATATCTATTTTATATTATTCGATACCTAACAGATGCAATTACAATAAATACCTACTGTATATTCATTTAAATAACATATGAAATTAAATGCAAATCGGTCACTCATTCATTTAGTAGGTACACCTACGTCGCGGAATTCGTTGCTGAGCGACGATTAATTTTATCAAGAACACTTATCTAACTTAATTAATTAATTAAAATGTCTTAAGTAATTTACTTCAAAGAGATGGTCTGTAACAAAACAAATTGCTACCTATGGACTCCTCTTAATATTTATAAAACACAACTTAATTTTACATTCCAATTACAAATTATTTATTTTGTAAAGAAATACCTACGTAATTTTTATGTCACCACACAATTTTATGGGGTATGAAATTGTATGTGTCGAGACATCACCGCTGCGGTTCCCAACCGCAAGCCAGACAGTCCAGACACCTTTGTGAACACCGCGGGCAAATATTATGGGAACCATACAACATGGGGAGACAATGAAACGCGCCGCAAACAACTTTTAGTCATTATAAACTTAGTAAGTAGAGATTACGCCCATTGAAACCTGTTCCATACTGGTAATCGATAACAGAAAAAGTTCTTACTTACTCCGCTGGTTCAGGGGCCCGAAGTGGATCTTGCCTCCGATATCATAGAGAGGCACTTGTCTTCGTTGGCCGTCACAAGTCGGGGAACTGGAAGCTCTCGCAGATCTTTCGCACTTCATCGCGATACTTAGAACGTGTGACTTGCCGTCGTCTGCTGGGCATCCCGAGTCCCGCATATGCTCGCTATGCTGCTCACAAAAATAAACCTGTTAAATAATATGTAGTACAGTCGACAGCAGATCAATGGTAACTTTTAACTTTTGACAATTCTTATTACTTGCGTTGTAAGACTTGAAATCGTACTGCAAGTGTTACCATTGATCTGCTGTCGACTGTGCAATCTTAGTCCATATAATGACATGATCGCATGTCTGTCGACGCTGCGAAAATTCAAGGCTACGAATTTTTACTGAACGAATAGTCGACTCTACTTAACAAATATTCCATTCTATATGGCATTCGATTCCAAGAATATTCGAGTGTACTAATTTCGACTGAACGATTAGTCGACCCTACGTGATATTACGTGTCGTTACATAGGTAGAGTTCCATTCACATGTTAAATTTCAAAATCAAAACATTTGAACACACATTTTGACTGTCCCAAAACAATTATTTTGTCACAAATCAAGAAGCATGTTAACGCCTACTCGACAACGAGCTAAAAACGCACCATCGATTAATCCGAACTAAAAACTAATCAAGCCTATCTGAAAATCGACCAACGAAACCTTAAAGTTAAAAAACAAATGAATGGAGGCGGTACGCGCTCCCTTGCCGCATAAATCATCCTCGGACGGGAACCGAACCGCGATCCTCGGCAAGATTTTAATAAACATGAGCGCCTATCTCGAGGAATATTCATTCATGAATGTTTTTTTGTTATTTTAATTATGGCTAGGTCGTGTGAAGGGTTTTGTTTCATAGGTAGTGAGCACTTAGATAAAGATAAACAAAACAAAGTCAACTTAGCTGCCGGCGTCTGTACTTTGGCTGTCAAACATGTTCAAGACTAATCTAAGTAACAACACCAAAATCTGGCATGCTGTTTAGTCTAAAGAATCACAGATTAGGTAGGTAATAGTTGGAAAGAAGGTCAAAAAGGAACATAGGTACGTATACACTCGAAAAATATTAGGTACTTTATGTACTTAGCAGCAAATGTAAATTCAAAAAAATATTATGTTGACGTGCAAAAATGTACACAACGTGTTTACTTGCAATAAAGAGGTTTGACTTTGACTTTTCTCTTTTCGACAGTCGGGTAAAAATATACATATAAAGTTGAAAAAGTACTCTATGTGAGATGGAAATGAAACCTGAAAACCCAGGGATAAATACGTAATTTTTTTTCATCCAAAAATAAGTGATGTAGCTTCTGCGCGGTTCGACAGTCATCTGTCACATTGCGATGACGTCACAGGTGCGCAGGCGCCCGGCTGACGATCTCTGCCAATTTTCCGACGTTTACTAGCGTTTATATCCATGTATTTTGTATAACGAACCCTAACCACTCAACATTACAGCCCATTTTACATTTCAATGAAGAGTTCTATTTTTAAATTTTAGAATCAAAATGACGGAAATGCAGACATTTTGCTTTACTATAATATACGTTATTTTAGAGCAGAGAAGAGTAATTTTGGCGTATATCGACATTCTATTGTTTCGGTCAGTCGACTATAATGACATAATGGGTCGCGGGTTCGATCCAGCGCAATTACGTGGCACACGATCGATTATTGTGATCAATACAGGGGTTAGACGGCGGTTCGCTGCCAATTTTACATGTTTTTTTAATATAATTTTGTTACAAATAATGCGGTATCTCACGTCATCGATAACTCTATTTTGAGCAGATGCGGTGGGAAATTACATTTTTGTAATTAATTTTTATATTATATTAACGACTACTATACAAAAAAATATGCACATTTTACCTATGAAACTGCTGTTTTCTTAGGAATAATATAATTGTTTATCGCTTAACTGACCAGCCTCTCATCCATTTTTTTCTAATAAGAGCCACTTTTCGCCGCAATCAGAGGTAGGACAATTTGTCGTTGCGTTAGAGACAACTTTTATTAGGCAATTTTAATAGGACTCTAGCTTATTTCACATGAATCCTCATGATGTGTGACTCTCATCGATACGTTTTCGGCTCCAAATACCAATTTATCGATAACATCGACCGCAACACTGTCCGATCATCCGATCACCGACTCAGTCGCCGACATGGATCGACAATTTCGTAAATTGTGCACCGATTAGCGGCCGATTACGACCATTACGGACAGACGGACACCCGGGCCGGCCGATTAAAATAATCGGTAACCGATAAAAAAGACAAAAACCGATAAAATAGTCGCAGGTTTATCGGTTGGTAGTCGTTTTTGTGCGCCCAAAGCTTAGGAAACAATATAAAGTCCTAATTCGTCACTTATCGATTCATAGAAAAAAATAAACGCTGCAAAATTGAGGAAAGTCTAGTCGCTATTTTAGCGGGGCCCAGCCACTTTCGAATTTTAGAACTATAAGATCAAGTGTATCGACAGATTGTTAAGCATTTAGAAATGCGTTTGAATGATCTGAAACCCAAAATTCAGAGACAAAGAGAGTGTCAACTAAAGTAAAACTCTCACTAAAGCCGACAGTCATAAGTATGGTGAACAGGCGAGGTGGACCACGGGCAATAACCCAGATTTGCACTTACGACTCCCAAAATTGTTTGAAAATTGACTTTTGTAATACCGAACTCAAACTCTACTCATACTCAAAACTGTCTATAAATTCGGCCTTAGACTATAGGTATCTTCCTTACCTCAGTCTACATGAGACAATTCTGAAACAAGCAGAAATTATTTCAAAAACCAAAAAAAACGACTGCAAAAAATTTAAGCGCCATTGATTATTATTTTATAGCCTAATATCACTCCTAAAACCAAGACTGAAGAATTAGACATAGAGTACATATAAATAAATAAATAACGAGATAAATATTCATCTGAAACTAAAGCTTAAACTAGAGCTTAAAAATAACTTAGTTACGATGAATACGAAAGGCTTCAGCGACACGCTGCTTTTCAGGCCTTTCCTACTCTCGTACAGTCTCGCTCATCTCGAAGAGCACATAAATAAAAAAGAACGAACATAATGCTATTAATTGATTATTTTTGAAAAATTACCATCTACGACATAAGTACTATACACATACATAGACTCGAAAAACATAACCCTCCTTCTTGCGCAGTCGGGTACAAATACAGCATGTATCGTCTCACCGTTCTTTACCAAGTATCGTAGGCAAACCATCGTTTAGTTGTCCGGATAATCACAGGGTGTCCAGCTATTGAGTTTTTACGCGGCAATTTCATAAATTGTTATGTTTAGGCTTAATAGTAAGTAACCACACATCTTGGCCGCTGCGGAAGGTTTTTTGTGAGGCGTTAGGTTTGTAATATACCTGTGCACATTGTGAATTCAATAACACATTTATTGAATGGCATACTATATAGTTTCCAATCGACGGTTAAAGGCTAAATACGCCGTTTTTATTATAATTGTATCATCCTATTTTTGTTCCCGCTATTTTCAGCAGTCTGTAAATCACTTCAGTCTACTCGTGACCATGATGGCTGCAATGCTGTCGAAATATCGAGACATCAATAATAAATGTTTAACACGGTAATTCCCGTTTTATCTAATTAATATATTCTGTACCCAAATGTACAAAAAATATCCTTGGAAAAAAGCTCAAGGAAAACTCATTGGTATGGACAACAGCAGATCAATATGGTAACACTTGCAGTACGATTTTAAATCTTACGACGCAGATAATAAGAACGGTCCAAAGTAAAAAGTGTTACACTTGATCTGCTGTTAACGTACATGGTCGACCTGGGGTTCGAACCTGGACCTCTCTAGCGGAAGTCCAGTACATCTAAGAGCTTGAGAGTAATGGCGGTACAAAAACCTCTAACAATGTTATGTACACATCAAAACACATCAAGTGTACACTTTGGACCGTTCTTATTATCTGCATCGTAAGAGTTGAAATCGTACTGACCATTGCCCGTTACCATTGATCTGCTGTTGTCAGTACTGTTAATAACAGAGAAAGTGAACAAGGGGATTCATTAGGGTTGCGATTTTCTCAAGAACTACTGCCCCCTTACCATGAACTCTTATAGCAGGATTACTTCAATAATACTTTGTTATTTCGTACCATGACGATCTTAAAGTAAGCTTATTAGGACGTCATGGTACGAATTTATGAAGTATTATTGAAGTAATCCTGCTTTAAGAGTTCATGGTAATGGGGCTGGACCGATTTTAAAAATTCCTTTACACTTACACAGTTTTAACTTTATTCTAACAGTGAATGAAATTTTAAAATCGGTCATGTTGTTTTGATGAAATCTCTACCTTAATAACTCTCTTATACACATTTATATATACCGTACATCGTACATACTTGTTAGTTACTCATAACTCGCTATCTCTCATTATCTTTTAAAGATGTATGTAAGTATATGACAGATGTAAATAGGTAGCGGGATCCCTCCAAAGACACGTCAAAGCCTATCCTAATTTAAACAGGGCTGTTTGTGTCCCCGGGGCTCGGGTCAGAACGACCCTGGGGTGGGGGTACACTGTGAGCGAGCATATTATAAGCTAATGGACGTTTTTTTATGTATATTAATAATGTATTCATTTATTAGGTACTAACTTTCTCTTCAATCACTCTAACTAGACTAAAGCTTGTACAGTCCAAAGCACATCAAAATGTAACACTTTGGACCATTCTTGCTGCCTGCGTCATAAGAGTTGTAATTATACTGCACGTGTTTCAACATTGATCTGGCTATCATGTCTAGGTACTTACTAGCAACGGCCAACACAGTAGTCCAGAGGTGAGGATCGAAGTTTAGGAGAAGATTATGTACCTTGTATGAGCAATGTTTTCATATTACTATTTTTTTTCTACACCACTCCAACTATGCTAAAACCTTGTGCTGGGAGCCGTTACCATTGGTCACTAAACCCGCTCAGGTCCAAAATATCCACTTTCCCAAAATGTACACTTTCCCAAAATGTCTAAATTTCCAAATGTGACGATTTGGTCGAGGATAGAGCACACAGGGTTAGTGTATGACTTTTCAGTATACCCTTGAACATCACAAGGAATAAGGGATAGGCAAGGAAATGGAACTTTCGGATTTTTGACATACCTAATGGTCGCAACATTCTATACACCTGCCAAGTTTTAAGTCTTCGGGTATTCGGAAAGTATCCCACTTCTCACTAACCACATAAGAAGAACGGTAAGAAAAGGGGAAGAAAAAAAATAGGTACTTACACCTGTAAGTACCTATTTTTGTAACTACCTAGTTACAGAATTGTGGATAGAAGTTTTGGAAGAAACATGTATGTAACTTTTTTAAGCGTAGAAACGCTATCACTGAAGCCCCACCCGCTGCTGAACTCATTTCAGGGTTGAGCGAGCAGCCGCCCGCCCCGCCCCGCGCCGCCCCGCCAGCAGCAGTTTGCGAGATACCAGTGTAAACACCGCACCTACCCACGCCAAGTCGGTTACAAGACTATTGCAAGAAGTCATCGTTGGAGAGGAAGAAAGAGGTCCTTACGATTTTAAGATGTGATGCTGCAAGTTCCATGCGATTTTTGAGGTGTGCCAGCTCTTCGTTTCATTTCATTTATTCTTCATACACAATACCTATTATTTATAATTACATCCCCCTTACCACGAACTCTTATAGCAGGATTGCTTCAATGATTCTTTATTATTTCGTACCATGACGTCCTTAAAAAGCCTACTTTATGGACATCATGGTACGAAATTAAAATGTATAATTGAAGTAATCCTGCTATAAGACTTCATGGTAAGGCCCCTGGTGAACTTAATGCCATGCGGCATTCTCGACCTGTCAACATTTGGTTATGCGGACAAGATTTAGGAGGTGCGATGTTTAAAAAAGTTGAAACTAAATCTATTTTGTACTCTATAATCACAGGACACATTTTCCTGTCAATTGGTCAATTGGCAAATGTAAAGTTATATGTAAAAAAATGTTGGCTTGCTGAAATACAGGGTGGCAGCGTAATCGTCGTTAACATTGAAACTGGATAATCAGAAGGAATTGTTAATAGAATTTAACCGAAAATTACCAAATGTCCGACACACACTTACCTTTAAAAACATCGAAAGCGCCACATTTATACTACAATTTCCCAAAACCACGGGGCACTAATACAAGTACAGTCGCCGGCACATCAATGCTCTTGCAGTACGACTTCAACTTCTATAGTGCATACAATAATACCGAAGTCACACTTTATGCTTTCGACCACCTACAGCCCGTCCGCTACAGTTATCTCCACAAGGGTTGAATACGCCTCCCGCTGTGTCATTTGCGACATGCATATGGCGTACTTTGGTTTAAAATGGAGTTTTAATCATGTTTTGGATTATATTTTAGACTTTGGGTTATGACGCTTTAAGGGAGAGCTGTCCCTAATATAAATCGGTAATCGCAAAGAACGTTGAAACCTCAATGACATCTTAAATTAACTAATTACCTACATAACTAAGAAGACGAAAACAGTTTTTGGTGTCGATTTAAGTCCAGAGACATAAAAAAGTTTAAGGTACTTTAGATATATTTTTCATTTACTTATGCCATTATTCATGAGATTACCAATTTTTGCCATCCACGTTTATTGAACAAATTTCCAGAGCTTTGCTCTGCAATATTAGACTGCCATTAGACAATGCAAACAAAGGGAAAAGTAACAAATACAGATAAGAAACATAGAGCGTGATACGTGTTCTAAACATATAGACCTGGATTGCAATGGTTTTGGATAGGCTGATGTGCTTGTCGTCTTTACATAGATATTGACTAAATAATCCAACTTTTAAAATGTCGATTTAAGTGATATCAATCAGTGGTAATTTGTCGCCTAATATAACCTACCTGAGGTTAGACAACTTTCAGACAAATAAATTCAATTCGTATAGCGACAAACACCCTCTAGCATTATAAAATGTTTAGATACAGTATAAAAGAATATTTCTGTAAAAAAATCAATAAAACTGTCATTTTATAATTTATAAAAATACACACGTCAACGAGTCGATGTTCATGTTTAGCACATCATTCCCACTTTTATCTATTAAAATATCTAATTCCTTCCAACTAGCATTATTGCTACGATCGGGGCGCATAAATCGAAACGGCCATATAAAAACCCAATGAGGCCTGACCACGGAGGTTGTAATAACATAATACGAGCAATTTAAACGATTAGCATCGGCCGGAAGTTGTTCGCAGGAAGCGTTGTGGGCGGCGGCGGCGGCGCGCGCGCATCCCAACCGAAGCCAGCCAAATAGCGGGTAATTTTAATTTTTCTATAATAATTATAACTATTAAAAGGTAAAAAACCACAATTGATATTTTATTTTGTGTCAGAAGATAAAAATAAATCCAATTAAAAGGACCATTACCAGTAACCTTTAATAAATGTTAATGTTGATCAACTGTTTCTGAGATAGGACAAAGACAGTTTGCCTCAGTTTCTACTTTGTCTCAGTTTGATAACTATGAATTGAAAAAGTTGTATGAAAATTGATGATTATGACAATGCCAGATTCAAGCTCCACCATCAACCGCAAGTTGTACAAGATAACGAATAAATGTAAAAGTATCTCCGTTTTTTATTAAAATTATTGGTTTAAATTAAAATTATGTACAAGTTACGATTCGAAAAAAAACAGCTTCATTAAGAATTCAGAAAATAGTAAGAAATCGAAGCGATTTATTCATTGTTTTTGTTATTCTTCTATAGGAGTTACGAGAGTAGTAGAAAATGATACTGATTATGATTATGCAATATGAAACCTGTATTACAGTCCCCAACAAAATGATAGCTACAGTTTAAATGGTCACGTAGTTTTGTAGTGGGGCAAAGTTCCATTGAAATGTGGCAACACTCCGGAATCCAAAATCAACACTAGCATAGTCGACAACTACATCTCTATCTTCTTATAAAAGTTTTAATAATTATATTTACCTACCTCTACTAAATCAATCAAATCAAATACATTTATTAATTATTTGTTAGAATACACGGAATATGAGATGTAATACAAATTAATTAATAATAATGATAAAGAAGTCTACCCCTCGAAAAACTTTAAGAACTCTCTCTCTCTCTCTCTCCCTACTTTTACCCACGGCAAAATAGAAGGCTATTGTGAAATCGGTAAATTAATCATTTTACTACATCATACAAATACCTACTTATGTACAGTATGTACCTACCTAAAAACTTCTAAAATTGAGTGTGACGAAAAATCACTTGTACACTTGCGTGTATAATCGTATGTTGCACGTGGTATGGTCGCATTTGTCGCGCGTTTTACGCGACATCGCCTCGCTCGGTACGGAACACTGCCTATGAATGAATATTGCCTACTAGCCCTAACTACATATTTTATGGCTAGGGGCCCAAAAACTTAAAAAAAAAAAGACGTTTATTATGAACTGTGCTTGCGATTTAATTTCTATTAACTTCTATTGTATTAATGTACAGCTAACAGCAGATCAAGTGTCACACTTTGGACTTTGGACCGTTCTTATTATCTGCGTCATAAGAGTTGAAATCGTACTGCAAGTGTTATCATTAATCTGCTGTGATATTAGAGGTTGAAATTTTCTCTAAATCAACTTTGTAAAAATAAGTTATCGTTTACAAACAATACAAATAGAAGATAGTTTAGATTAGCTACTGGATAGATATCTATGAACTTGTAAAATATTTTAACAAAGGAATATAATTAGTTTATTACAACATAAAATCCGACTGCTTTTCCTATGTCATTTCCATGATCAAAACGAATTCAAAGAAGCGAATCTGAATATACTACATACACCTGAAAAACATTTCACTCTTTCTTTCGGCAGTTGGGTAAAAATTGGTGCGATATTTAGTTGAGCAAATCTCAATCTAAATAAATGAGGCAACATGAACACTTTTCTTTGGGATATTAAATAGCTAATAAGATTTTCATTCCGAGTTTACTGCACAAATCTGTTCACTTCAATCTAGGAACCAGAAATAACTGGAATCAGCCGCGAACATTCTCGTGGCTTTCCCACAGTTGCCCACCGTAACCGAGCCGCCATTCCTAGCCATAACCAATTTTATCCGATTTTTAATCAAGCTACTGCGCCGGCGCAGCGAGCGGCGGCCAATATCTCAAATTATAGTGTTCGCAGATTACGCAGGAGTTCGCTAGACGTGACGCGAACCAACGTAGGGGCACCAACGTGTCTTAAATTTCTTGGACAAAGAAAATAACAATAAAAACATATCATTGAGAACATCCTCATTTTATATTTTATTGCAAAAAAAAAGAGTTTCACAATAGACACACATGCTAGTATTACAGTTAGCGGTCTTATCGCTCAAAGCGATCTCTTCCAGACAACCTTTGGGTAGAGAATTCAGCGAATGAATAGGTAGCTTGTTGAGCAATATTAAATACCTATCATTAACTACTATTATTATTACTTTAGAAGTCGGATAAAAAGACATACTTAACTTAGAATTTACGTACCTAATGTTTATTCATTTCTGACATTTTCTATAGTATTCGTATTCGTTTTCATTTTGGCATAATTATGGACGATATAGATTAGGGTTTTAGAATCTAAACCTAAACGAAACTGTTTATATTATATCGCGTAGAGATGCCTCGCTTAGCGACGATTAAATTTCGTAGCATACACATTCTGGAATCGCAACAACTTATTCCTTTAGCTTGGTGAAGGAACTTCAAAAGACAAAAAAATCCTCAATGAAACTACGAAAATAACTTGTCTCAAAGAGCAATGAATCAGTATTTCAAGGGCACTTACATGATATAAAGTAAACAAACAGCAATAGGTAGATATATTAAGGTACTCGTATCTAAACTTTTTTGCAGAGAAATACTTTTCTTAATGCAACTAACATTCCGCCGCGTCGTTGTCCACAGTTTACCGTGGGATCTTATATTTTCCTGTAGTAAAAATTATTCAAGCGGTACTCGGAGCCTAGCCTATTAGAGTATGAGAAAATGATGAAGTATAGTAGATTTGTCACTTATAATCCTCAATGGTTAAATTCTTTATAATGTTCAGATTTACAAATGACATTGCCACATTTCAATGGAGCTTTGCCCCACCTACAAAACTACGAGACCATTGAAGCTGTATCATTTTGTTGGGGACTTATTACAGGTTTTATACAGCATAATCACAATCAGTAGGAGTTGCGAGAGTAGTAGAAAATGATAACAAAAACAATGAATAATTCGCTTCGATTTCATACTATTTTCTGAATTCTTAATTAAGCTGTTCTTTCGACTCGCAACTTGTACAAAACTTTATTTTAAACCAATAATTTTAATAAGAAACGGAGATATTTTTACATTTATTCGGTATCTTGTTCATCATGCGGTTGATGGTGGGGCAAAATCTGGCATTGTCAATGACAGAAATATCCTCTATTTTCGAACATATTTAACTATTTAATTCAAATTACATGTAAGTAAATTTGCTACATAGGCGCTGAGATAGTTTAGTTAGATTAACAAACATTTTAATTACATATCCAATTTACAACATTAGTGATGATTTAGTGGAACTTACGTATTGTTGTTAATTAAACATATATTTTTATTAAGTTTTTTCTGATATTTTTCGGACATCGTAAAAAACGACATTCAAAGGTCACGTTTGAACCTTCAACCTTTTGCTGAAACAAAAACTGTTAAAATTGCAAAGCGCGTGTCTGCTGCATGATATGGGATGACACCTTGGCGGGTTTCGGCCAAATGTCTTGTTTATGGCTTGACATATGGAATGTTGAATATTAACATACCTACATACGAGTATATGTTTACCCGACTGACCCCTTTGGAAGGTATGGTTTTCAGATATACAGTACCAGTACCAGCTAACCTACAGGTCAAGAGTTTTAATTTGGGACTCATTTTGAACTTTTGTTTTGAATTCTAGTTTTAGGGTTTATTCAATTCTTAATAGTGGTCAAAAGACATTGCCACATTTCAATGGAGCTTTGCCCCACCTACAAAACTACGTGACCATTTAAGCTGTACCTATCACTTTGTTGGGGACTTATTACAGGTTTCATATTGCATAATCATTTATTTATTTATTCATTCAATAATTACAATTTCTTAACAGAACTTATGTCTAATGTGAAATTGTAGTCATACATTATATTATAGTGCATAAAAATGGCACCTACTTATTACATGGAATATGAATATTATACAATAGTAAATAATGTTAAATGTCATGACATTTTAATTAATAAATGTTATTATAGTATCGAAGAATATTATCAGGATAAAATTGTATTTCAATAAAATAAAATAACCAGTGTTCAGCAATATTTCTATAATTATAATAATTTGACATGAAGTTGCATGTAAAGAATTTTTTAAAGTCGATTATTATATAACATTATTTTATATTTTATATTGTACGCCTTTAAGGCAGGTTGTGGTGAGACGTTCACATTACTAACACCTTATAATTTTGTACCTACAACTGGCGCAATAAATAAATTTTGAATTTGAATTTGAATTTAAAAAATGAGCATAATTAAATTATTTAGTCAATTAATATTAAAATAACAATAGTGAGTGTGCAAATACCATGCAAATAATATTGATTCAAAACAATATTCAGTCAAAAAATTAATTAGAATTGAATTATCTATCATTTTCTACTATTCTCGCAACTCCTATAGAAGAATAACAAAAACAATGAATAAATCGCTTCGATTTCTTACTATTTTCTGAATTCTTAATTGAGCTGTTTTTTTCGAATCGCAACTTGTACAAAACTTTATTTTAAACCAATAATTTTAATAAAAAACGGAGATATTTTTACATTTATTCGTTATCTTGTACAACATGCGGTTGATGGTGGGGCAGAATCTGGCATGGTCATTTTATTATTTATATACAATTTAAAATATGCAAATTATATTTTGAACTTGCTTATTTAATAACTTAAATAATGTGGTAACAACAGCAAATGATATATTATTCTAAAATGCATGATACTTTTACACCACCTACAAAAAAAACCTCAGCAGACTAAACAAATAACTTATTTTCATGAAGTCCAATGATTTTATTCCTTCATATAAATATTTCTTGTTTAGTCGACAGTTGGATTTATTTTTCGATTTTAGGGGATAATGTAGGTACTTATTCGTAGTTTACTCAAAGGATATTCCAAGACTGAATTTTCTCACATTAGCAGCAGCATATCAGTATTAAAATCATAATTTACACCCCCTTTGAACAGTCGTTACATTGTCAACATGTTAGCATTATGCAATATGTCATACCCTCATACATTATGGGTTTTGTAGAAGGGTCATTTTATAAACAGTTTTACAGAAGTTTTATGCCTTTTTTTGACGTACTCTGAGAGACAAACGGAGAGATTTATTGGCAGTGGTAGCTGTTTTGTGTCCTAATTTACTATAATATTCACAAGTTTAAATATTGTGACATTTTTCTTTAATTAATGGTGCGAATGAGATAGCTAATTTTGGTGTCAACTTTGTAGTTAAAACTTCATAATCACGACCCATACTGCGTACAAAAAAATCTCAATGTTAGTCGGTATTGCTTTCAACTTCAACTGTCATGGCACAAACAATGAAACCATTTGCGTTTGGGTTTAGGATTGAGTTTGGAGGCCACAACAGTTTCATGAACCTCGGATAAAGTTTCTGGTAAAAAATACTATTAATGTAATCTACCCTTTTATTTTACTAAACATACGAAATAAAAAATACATAGTAAATCGTTAAGTACCTAAGATAGGCACGTCTTCAAAACAACTAGGTGTCTTTAGATCCTCGTCCGTGGTCTAATCTGTGTCTCACACTGTGTAAGCGACCAAAAGCTGCGCCCGCGCACAGCCCATGTCACGTGGCCTGCGCAATGCGCGTGCCGCAAATCGCTTTACAGGCAGCCGGCCATTCTTTGCGTGACGTAGCCAGATTGATCGCAATTTAAGTGCGAAATAATGTTCAGTCAGATTAAGAATATGACGTACACTCGACAACATACCAAGTCATGAGCACTCTACAGGCTGTATATTACGACATAAGGCTGTTTATCTCCCATATATTTTAGATGAAGTGGTCATACAATACTGTAAGTTTTTTACACAGCACTTTTTTGACAGTCAGTCGCAAACTGTTGGCCTGGTAGGACCACAGTCTAACAGATATCCAGTATTTTACACACATACGTAAACTCACGCCTGATTCCGGTAGGGGTATAGACAGAGACGATGGATGTTTTCAATATTTAATTTTTTTAAGGGCCACTTAGGTACCTATACCTAATATCCAACTACCTTCATTATAAATGATAAATGGAGAAAAATTTTTTTTTTCATCACGACCGGGATTCGAACCCGGGACCTCGCCATTCCGTGGCACGCTCTATTCCAACAGAGCCATCGTGATTCGTATCCAGATCGTGATTTTTTGTCTCCATATTCTCGTCTGAGGGACGGTAGGGTTCGGATCTCCCGGGTTCGAATCCCGGTCGTGATGAAAATTTTTCTCCATTTATCATTTAGATTTTCGTTTCGCATAGCGCGTATGCAAGAAAATATCAAAACATACCTTCATTATAACAAAAAATTTATAAGAGCACCCCGGTGGACGATAAGAGAAGCTTGAAATAACAGTTAACATTCTCTTGATCGAGTTAGTTTTATTTAAAAAATTCTTTCGGGCATAATTTCGAGCCCTCTCTTTGAAAAAGCCAATTATCTAAGTGAGATCAAGTACCTATAGCCCTTGCCTGCGCTAACCTAAACACTGGCTTAGCAATAGCGACCCAGCCCTCTGAATCATTAAGTTGTACCAACCCAGGGCGTAAAATCATACAGCGTTTGGTGCAAGTGACAGAAACTGCAACTCACTGATTTTTATAAAATAGAAAATATTAAGACCTGTATTTTATAATTATTAGTTACACTTGCACCAAAAAGATAACCCGGGTTATGTCATAAAAACCTACCTGTCATTAGTACCTACGTTTTCATTCACGGGTTAACTTTAGCCCACATTTGGTACGATTTTCCCAAGTAGGTAGGTAGGTATCGTTGAATAGTGTAACTTTGACATAAGATTGTTATAACAATACTTACTTCTTACTTCAAATAACTGACCAACCAGGTGGAATAGGTGGTCAATTAGGAATATTTATTCCTAACTTACCAACCAGTTGGACAACTCAGGTGGTCCGTTCGGAATGGGCCATTCCGTCACTTACTAGTGGTTTTAGAAAATGGAAGAATTTCATTGATTTCTGTTTGTTCAACTTTTTTAAAGTTTCCATAATATTATGTTATTATGTGAGAACCATAGTTCGGTGATTTTTATGGGACGAGATTACATAGCTTCTCTTATTCCCCTCAGATAATAAATAGGTATTTATATAGATTTCTACTATGACATAAAACACTTATCTTTGTTTCACGTATCAAAATGTGCGTAATATATTTAACTCTGACTTCGCTAACATGGTAGTATGATACCAAACTAGAGTCAGAATCTGCGTTATCTCAACGCTTGTACCACACGCTCCTCGACCCTAGCATAGGCGCGTCGCGTGAAATTTAAATTTTTGCTATTCATTGCGGGCTGCGAACTGTTTTTCTGGCACTCGCGCCTTTTGCGTGGGGTCCGGCCCTTTGGTTAGGGTTGAAATGTACTACAACATGCAAAAGTGTTATGTACAACGGGTTGTGTCAAGCGGGTTATTGAATCATGAGCAACACATCAAAAGTTATACACTTCGCAAACTTGCCTACATTTTCGACAAAACTTCTTTATATTGTTCAAAATATGCGGTGCGATCGCACAATCATCATATCATACTTTCATTTACTTAACACAGTTAAAAAATTACGCAGTGCCTTAAAAAAATGGTTTTTGATTTTTGGCCGCTTTTTGACAGATTGGTTGTAAAGTCGAAATCACATCTAGTGTTAGACTTTGGACAGATTCAGAATTCATATTGCAATTCCAAATTGGCGACGTTGCCAAACCGTCGCCAAATGAGTTAGCTGTCGTACATTTCAATATGAATTGTTGGATACGTAGCTGCCGACGAAGTCAAACTGAGACGTACTAGTGAGGTAGGTAAGTACGTAGGGCTTTTATTTGTCTACGGCGTAGACTCTACATCCGCATAGTGTTGAAACCGTATCTAATCCAGTGTTGTATGTATCGATATGTTGAGTACTTAGATAATATCAATCCAAATCACTTCTCTCTGCGACAGTCCAGTGTCCAGACTGCAAGCAGTGCACATCTCTGGCATTCCGCGCGAGTTTGAGCAAATTGAGTTCAGACCCCGAGGTGATGCCCCAAGGCCCAAGGGCGGACCGCGACCCTTGTGTTATGACGCCAATAATAATAATTAATTCTGCATCATATACTTCTACAAATATTTCTTCTGATTTGAATTTATCTTGCTTTAGACGAAACGAAAATCTAAAATATGCTACCGAATGGCGAGGTTCCATAGTTAACGGATACCTGGTTCAATTCCGGTAGAGACGAATATTTTTCTCCGTATGCAAACATATAACATTTAAGTATAATTTGTTTTATTTTTATTCTCCACACATCATTCTTTGCCTCACCAAGGAGAAAAATATTTTATTCCAGTTAAGGTATAAAATATCATAATTTATACATTAATTTTTACACATTAAATTCGCCTTTATATATATTTGTGTAAAAAGTTTAATAAATAAAAATGTATTTATTTAATGGGTTTTATTTAAGCTGTTAAATCTAGGGCTCATAGAAATTGTTAGTACCTAATTAGTCGCTGTGATGCGACTAACTAACACGCCGCATCGCATACATAGTTGTTTTTGAGATAGCTAGATATAATTCTGTCGTGGCCTCCAAATCAATAGATTTTCTTATCTGTGAGTGTTGCCATTTCATTGCCTACAATGCCCGACCGACAACACTCACAAGTAGTTATTTTAGTTTACATACGTAAAAGCCGAGGAGAATAATCATTCGTACGTCGAAGACAGAGATAAGTATACAGGGAGACTCAATAACGTTAAGATTTTCTCAAAAACTACTGGACCGAATTTAATAAGTAATTATTTTACAGTTACACAGTTTTAACTTATATCTATCAAACAGTGAAAGACTTTTTGTAATTTCACATGTAGGTATTTCATGAAAAAATCGCAACCCCCCAAACTCTCCTGTACACCTTTCTCTGTGTTCCACCGTACGTGACTGACCACGGATTGAACACAAGACCACCATATCGTGAGTCCAGTCCCAACCACTGCACCACGCTCTGAGCTTTATTATACGAAGGTTTTAAATTAGCCTTTGAATTATTTCCACATTAACCAGTACCAATACTTCCCATAGAAATTGCCACGCGACCACCTTAGTTACGCCTACCATACCAATACCCATAACTACCGCTTGCATGTGTAACAAAAGTTAACTTTATTGTTGTTGCCTTTAGGATTGACAATAGAATGAAAGTAAACGGTGATTTTAGAATGTTAGAAAATGGGTATGAAATAGATAAATATGATTATATTCGGGTGTGAAATTGTATAAATATATTCGTGGGGCGTGTTCTGCGCGTGTCTCTAGTTAGTGATTTTTCCCGTGACTACTGTCATTATAAATTGGATAATGGCAGCACTGTTATTCTGGTGGTTATTCTGGGAGTTTAGAGCCAGCGCTGGCAACTTGTAGGTACAGGAATGGAAAATAAATATTAAATTACTTAAATAAAAACAATCTGGAAAACTATTTTTCCTAGTTCAATCAGTTCAAATTAAGTGTTACCTAATAGGTATACTATACCTACACATGAGTTACTCTCGACTGTACCTAGGTCTACATATAGGTATGACATTTATTGTAGGTAAGTATAAGATATCGATTTGCTTATTAAAATATTTAAAAACTTATAAAGTACCTAATAAAGTTATAGGTAACCTTAATAATTTAACTTGTAAAATAAGTTAAGGTCCGATGCACATTACGCATGATTTAAAAATTGAGCTTGTAATTGCGATAAATCATGGTTTAGGTTAAGCAATATTTAAACCACTGAGTAAGCTCCGTTTTAGACAGTTGTATTAAGAGCAACCTTAGATTGAATGTGATATGTTATCGACAATACAAATTACAAGCAGGCGTAGCACAGTGCGTCGCAAGCACCTCGCTGCACCAAAAAACTATCCTAGCTCCATCGCCCACGGCGGCGCTTTACGAAATAATTATTATCAGAAAAACCACAAAAAACCTCACGAAATTAGTTCCCGATGACAGTCAAAAAATATATGTATAATTTTTTTTCTTAGTATGTTATAAAAAAACGGGCGTTCGTAGCGCCACGTCCGACGCGCGGCCCGTTTGCGCCCAGCGGGACCCAACCTTCGACTTTCGGTACTAAATATCCCCATGGCATATTTATTCATTTCGGTCCGGCCCGAGATTATTTTCTACTAGAGTTTTATGATAATCGTGGATGTATAACGACTAATGAATTACGTGTAGGCATCGTTAATGTGACAATTGTGAAGTCGCCGCAACAAGTTATGGGCGGGAGGTGACAAGTTTTTTGTCTAGAGTAGTTGAGCGTTGACACACCGTGCGTGGAGTTTAGATAAGCATCAGTTTGGCACCCTGAATTGTTTATTTATCGATTCAAACATTTTATTGCTGTGTTAGAATCGGTTTTTGTTTTTATTTGTTTCATGGCTTAATATACTTGAATTTACCGATTCCTCCGAATTCGATTTCCATTCCTTTTATATACATTTTAGTTATAACTCCAACACATACAAGTCTACCGCCAAATCAAAATAAAGTAGCAAAATATTTTCATTTCTTTCACAGGCCTGCTTGCCATATATATGAAATAATTTAAATCGATCAAATAGTTTTTCCGAAAATTCTAACCTCACTCCCGTATCTGTTATTTGTCTGCATTTGACCTTACATCCTGTACACGAGGATTATCATGATCTAAGAAGTCTTATTAACCGTGCACTTGAAAATAATACTCAATTCATGAAGAACTAATTTCTTCATGGCCCGGATGGATACTAACTAATGGCCATACCCCATGCTCAGTATCACAGCCCGTCCAGAATACATGTGCCCCGCGGGTCAAATGACATGGTGCCACTATTAATCATCCACGCTCGTCACTGCCAGCCAAGATGGATGGCCAGCCCTGCCCGGGGCCAACGCGATAATTATCCATTACTAGCACACGCCTGCGGCTTCGGATGCGTCAAGAAAAGTTCTAAAACCACCAGAAAACACATCGTCACCTAGCTGTTGGACCCTAAAGTTCCAAACTTTAGAATAGGTAGAGAATGTGACAAGTATTTAAAAATTACATATTTATTATAGTTTCAAACCTATGCTATTTTTGAACCGACTTTCAGAAAGGAGGTTCCCGGTATTCCAAAGTTTGTGTATTAATTAGAATAGGTCGGGTATTACCAAATATCGAAAATTAAATATTTGTTATTGTTTCAGACCTATGCCATTTTTATTAGACTTTCAGAAAGGAGGAGGTTTTTACTTCATGTATAGTCGTTTTAAAGCAAATAATTAAAACATTTAAATGGACTTTTGGTTCCTCTCACAAGTTTGATACGAGTTTTCAAGGAACAATTGCGACTGAAAAAGTATACCAAATAGTTACTCTCTTTACAAGAATTTTCGAACATACTCCCATGTCAAGAAACGTAGGTAGGCACCTACTTCCACAATATTAACACCATGAAACATTTCGATTTCGAACGTTTCTGTCATTGAAATGAGTGAAACCATAGAATAATAAGGGGTTGTCTCCACTAATAGTACAAGGATGAAACCCCAAATAGCTTCCGGCAAAACAGAAGATTTGCCATTGACTTTTTACTATGTCTCTGAACAGTGCTAAACGTAAGTTCGAACCAAAGTTCTTCGAAATCATATTAGGTATGTATCAAAGAACTGCGGCATCACAATTTTAAATGTGCCGAAATCGATACTTGTAAAGCCTTAAAAGTAATCGAATATGACTAGGTACTTTAATGTTGTGACAGCCTACTAATAACCTTCCAATCCTTCGCATGGTAACCTCAGGTGGCAACATAAAAACTTTCAAACGTTTGCAAAAAGCTTAAGACTGTCGAGAAAAAGTTGCTTTGCTACCGGCCATATATCAAACGTACAAAGATTAATATGCACAAACTAGAGATTAATCAGACCAGACGTATGATACGCCACAAAAAACTACCTAATATTTTGAGTCGAGTTCGTGAACCTCTGGTAGGCGCTTACGTGTACGGACCAAAGGTTGCCATCACAAAAAAAATATCCCATAAATTAGGTAATTTATTCCCCGACTGGACGGGTTAACGCATCATGTGTAGTGGTATAATGGGATGCTGGTTTCTTTGCTACACGCCGCTTCCTAGCCATTAAAACAGTCTAGATACTAAACGTCGGTGTAAACTAAACTAAATATCCCGATTTTAAATGCTTAATCGCTTTCTGAAGGTCCAACGCGGTCTTATTTTATGTTTTGTGCGGTGAGAGCGACGTGGTGTGTCGTAAGATTTGCATTTAGTAACGTATTTCGACTTATTTGTGTTTCGCTTGTGGCCGTTTACGTCTTGTACATACTACTTGCCTACATTTTTGTATAAATGGTGAGAGTCGATGCCGTAGTATGTATTTTATTACACCTACAGATAAACTCCAAAGCGATGGTCTATCTATTCCATCTTTTCTCCCAGCCGGAAGCCTGGGAATTGACCCGAGAATTAAGTAGATTTTTTCCAGCTTAGGTATCATCCCTCAAGCAAATGTGTAATTAGGTTGCATTTTAAAAATTACACTTATTGTAGAGTATATCTAAAAGATAGAAAAACTCACGTTCGATTATCAATGTCCATCATAATTGAATTTCGTTATCCAAACATGCTAAGTTCTGTTAACACAAACGTTAAGGTTAACTAATTAGCGGTAAATTGTTCAGCGTGCCCCGAGGTGGCGGTAACAATAGAATTAAATATTTATGCTCCTAATAGCAGCCTGTTTGAACAAATTACTTGAACCAACTTGTTACAAAGAGAAAATTCGCTAAGGTAAATAAGATAAGACATGCATTTTCGGATGAAAAATCTTCCGCTTACAAGCTCTACATTGTGTTGTGTGCATTGGTCAAAGTCATAATATTTTTTCACAGTACTTTCTATCAAATTAACAAACGACAAATAGACTATTTGGTTGCATAATTATTTGACTTAAACACTGTTTGTACACATAGTATAACGGGAATTAGGTACCGTGTTCACCTACGTGACGTTTTAAAAAGTTTCTATACAAAGTTTTTGTTTTTACTAAGGAACTCTACAACTTTCTTTGTAGGTTGTTCAGTATCACTTCGGGAATAAATCATAATATCTGGATCTTCTAGGTCCTTCTGTACTTTTCAGCTCATCAGGTCCAAACATGCCGTAGTCTCTGTGAAGGTATATGCGCTTCTTCGCATTGCTGTCTGCTTGATGTTGTTGCTCCGCTTTCTTCCACTCCGTCTCTAACCGGATTTGTCTGATGACTGGCGCACCAACTCCTTTAAAACCAATGGACGCTGCTTCAGATCTCTTCTCTGTTAAAGTGGGGGGTTCTTCTCCATTTACGGCCATTAGGGCTGCGTATGGTGTTTCATCATTGCAAAACATCATAGCCAAGTACGGATCTTCAATTTTAAGCCGCACCATTAATATCGGTATCATTGCTTTATAATCACCTGAAAAAGTAGTTAAGTTAGCATCGCTCGCGTAACTCATTAGGTTACAATATTTTAGTAAGCGATGGATGAGAGTAACGATAGTTCTATTGGAAATTTGGACGAGATAATGCAACAGATGGAAAGGTCCTTGTTCCAATCTTGGCTTACAGGTAACCGACGGGACCCCTTTTTTTCGCATAATTTTTTTGTCCTAATTTAATTTAGCATAATGAGTTAGGCATAAAGTTTTTTGTCATAATCATATTTTGTCATAATTGTTTTTGGGCATACAATCTAACTAAGCATAATTCTAGTTTGGGCTAATCGTTTTTGCCCTAATTTTGATTTCCATATTGTTTTATGGCATATTGTTTATTCGTCTAATAGATATTATACATAAATAATGTTTGTTTGTGTATTTCTTCTTTTTTGTTGGTATTGGTGTTGTATGTATGGTGTATTAGGTAATAGTAGGTTACGGTGCGGCGGGGGTGGCCCTTGGGCCACCCGTAAGCCGCCAACATGATTATTTTATATACAATCAAAAAGTAGGTATTAGGTAGGTATATCAGATATAAGTTAGGTACCATAGTGTAATAGTAGGTTACGGTGCGGCGGGGGTGGCCCTTGGGCCACCCGTAAGCCGCCAACATGTTTATTTTATATACCTACAATCAAAAAGTAGGTATTATAGTGTAATAGTTGGTTACGGTGCGGCGGGGGTGGCCCTTGGTTTAATTTTTGTTTTTAAAACTTCAGGAGTATATTTTTCGGCGAGTAATTAATATGATTATTACAATTATGTTTTAATATCATTATGACAAAGTTTATTTAGGCTTTATAATATTATTCTTAACAATCTTTATGCTGTTTGTAGTTATGCTTAATAATATTATGCCTATAAAGTTATGCCTAATGACTATTATGCGTAGTTATTACTAGGACAATTTAAAGTATGCCATGTTATATTATGACATAAAAATTTATGCACAAAAATAGGGAACCGTAACCGACCGACGGTGGTGTACCAAGACTCAAATATCGCTGAACTTTATTAGAAAACAAAAAATAACTGAATTTTGCCTGCCTTTCAAGGAGTCCGGAAAGTCATATTTGAATATGCCGTGGAATAATCCTGTTCTGTCGGCAGCAATAAGTAACATTTCTCTCATGTTTTTCATCAACAGCTTGGGTTCCTCCCAGTTGACGGGATGCTCAAGGTTCTGACCATACCTCTCTCTATATTCGCTGACTAACTGCGAAAAAAAAATGTTTGCGGAAACTACCAGCAGCCTTTAGTGATTCTAATAACCCGAAAGTGTACCGCAAAGAGATGTTTTAGATTCGAAAGTTTATAAAAAATATGAACTTACTTTTATTGTTGGAAAATTATATGTGTGCAACACGGCTAAGTAATGTTCCTCAGACCAAATGTAAAAGGGAACCCATTCTACATTAACTATGTCCTGAGGATGAAAGCTGGCGCCTTTTCCGAATTCATCGCACGTCGTCCAGTTAATATGAAACTTGTCTTCATTCGGGCCTTCAACAACATCAAACGACTTTTTCCTAAAGTACTCTAATTTATGACCCTCCATATCTAATATCTTCTTCTTCTCAATCTCCTGTTTGTGATTTTTATTTGATTGCGATTTCGCTTTCTTTTTCTTATAGGATTTGGAGTTATGAAGGTAAATATTTCTTTCTTGTAATCTTGGGAAGTCGAACCACATCGGTCCATCATTTTCCGTATCATTTTCTGGTGTATTCTTCGCTTCTTGGTTATACAAGTATTCATCGCGGGGGTTGCTGAATATTATAGGCTGATCTTTGTTACGGAGATTATCTGCTCTGGGTCGTTCTGGTAAATTTTCTAAATCTGCTGATGGGTCATCGTGCCCGTCACTTGATTGCCCAGATGGTAAGAATCCATCTTTGTATACATTCCCGAAAGGTGCATGATTACCATTAGATTGTGGATACACGTCAACATTGCGATAAGTATCATCGTCTGACATTCTCCTCTTGGCTTCTGCGCAAACGAGTAGACACAACATGAACAGGAACATTCTCACGTAATGACTGTTACGATTGTACTGTTTTATACTTAATAGGTGTTTGAACTGAAGGTGTCGGGATGCATGTGTTGTAAACTTTGGGTTGTTATTTCCTTTGCCACTTTGTTTCTTGTTGTGATTCACATTATGTACCCTATAGTCTCAGTGAGAACTTCCTTTTCTTTGAAACTGTAATGCAGTTGTGTTTGAGACAATATTTTTGTCTACTCTATTACGTATGTAAGTACGTCTCTAGCTATAACAGCGTCGAGGCTATAATATATAGGCCTACCTATCATATCTGACTATATTTTTCTTAATAGGAGCCGTCTCTTAATCAAATCCCGAAGTATCTGACTGAGAATCTAAGGTCGTCCTTTAATTTTTATCGACAAGGATAGGTGTGATTATATCGTGTACATTTAAACGCAACTGTCACTTATATGGTATATCGTGTAAGAGTGAGTGAGACGCCTCGCTTAGCGACGATTAAAATTAGCAAGCGACTATCTGGAATCGTTCAATTATAAAAACAATATGGAATTATCAATTAACTAAGAAGTTTCATAGTAGCTAGTCTTTTGTGGTGAAAGTGAACAAAGTTTGTGGCTTAATAATTCTTGAGTTAAGAACTTGTTTCATTTCATTTTAAAACTCTAAACGATTCTATAACAAACAACTCACCGATGAAAGAAACATAACATAACATTGATAATATCTTCAAGAAAAGAGTAACGTTTTCTTTTTTCATCCTTAAAAGTAATAAGACCACGAAAGGAAAAATTTCGACGATTTTGTATGGGCAGATCTCCGTCCAAGTTATCACTTTCACCCTCAGACATCAGAAAGACGCATCTGTTTTTAATTTATACGTTATACTCAGCGAAATTGAAAGATCGACTGCTATTAACAATTCAAACAATAGAAAAAACAAATGAGTAACAGAGACTTTGGTCATGCAAGAGATAAATAAATAAATAAACATACATAAATACACTTTATTGCACCATAAATATTAATTACATTAATGAGAAGCATGTACAATTTTGGCGGTCTTATCGCTAAAAGCGATTTCCTCCAGACAACCAACTGCAGAGGATATTATAAAAATATATCAGAAAGAGGTGTGCATAGTAATAAATACTTATAGTAAATATAAGAGCTGCAATGTACAGTCGAAGACAGAGATAAGTATACAATAAGGTTGAGATTTTCTCAAAAACTACTGCACCGAATTTAATAATTCTATTACAGTTACATAGTTTTATCTTTCATCTATCAAACAGTGAAAGAATTTTTGCAATAGGTCAAGTAGTTTTTGAGAAAATCTCAACCTTAAAAACTCTCCTGTACACCTCTCTTTGTGTTCCACCGTATATGGCGTTCCTGTTTCATAATTAGAACACTGTTAACTTGTTCTGGTCCATCTCAATTTCATGTTCCACGTCATCCTCTGCGTCGTCTTCCTCGCGTATGGTGACAATGGGAAGCACTGGCGCGGGGGGCGCTGTCAGGTACGAACGGCCGTAGTCACTGAGGAAACCTAGACTGGCAGCTGCCTTTTCAATCTGTGAAATAACACGACCATCATTCATTTATTGTATATCACACACACAAGTTAAAATTCACAATACATTTGCACTGTCGGACACGACAATATAAGAAGGCAGCTCAACATTGTACTATTTGAAATCATCTTCGATAAGCGTATGGGCTTTTGCTATGTAATTTTAATTTGGATTTTGTAGATATTAAGTTATGGCCGTGTCTTGTTGGGTATTGGTGAGTACCTACATCTCCTATTTTTGTGTCCAATTCTACTTTTATTCAAACTATTGCAGCGGTACTTACGACGCTCATGAAATGACTACGATTTCTTGTCGTGCGATAATAGTAAAAAAAATCTTTAAGAAATTATCGCGCGACAAAAAATTGTAGTGCGTGGTATTTCTGTAAAGGTATCATTTCTCGCTCGTAGGAAAATTTACAATTGCGTCGTCGTCGAATTCGTATAAAATGTACTGAAATTTTATAGATTTGATGATATAATTTGAGCGCGAGCTTAGTGTGAACTCGCTCTTACAGCTGTAAAAATTCTATGAATCTGAATCTCGTCATAATATGCACTCCATTGCCATGAGATGAGCTATAGCAAGTTCGTGGAAACATTAGCCACAAGTTTGATTGGTGCGATTTTAGTTCCGCTACTTAGTCGCTAGGTTGCAACAAAATCCCACCAATCACAAACCTTGCAGCTGCTGTTTTTAGATACTCGCTAACACACCAACTGATCTAGAAAATTAAATATTGCTATAATTAACCCAGTCTCTTCTGAAATAATTGTCAGCGAAGGTTGGGTTCATAGACACGAGAAGGTCCGGAAGCTTACGTCAGATGAATGAGGCATTTTGTCTACAGGTGCCAGCGCGTAGCAGAGTCGGTACTTGCAGTTCATGATGCCCAGGTAACCGGGCTCCACGTACTTCAATGCGAAGGTCATCAGCGGGGTGGTTTTCACTGGAAATATAGGTAGAGCTTTGTTTTATACGTTCATAATGAGATTGTATAGAGAGGCGATCTGGTAGGCCTCCTAAGTCGTGACCGTTGACAGCGATGAAACAAACATTGATCAAATTGAAGATGTTTTAATAAAGATCAAGTAGGTGAAGTAGTACCGGTCTCATTCAAGCCGACGCGATGAACATACACACGACAAGATGTAGAGATATTCTTAACACCTCTACAGGAGACGTGTGTGACCAATTTTATAGACTTTCCATATCGATAACCGATCAAATGTGCACGATAGCAATTCGTACGCCAACATTTTACATCTTTGCAACTCATATCAATTAATGTAAGATGTTTCATCATCAGCCCGTACCAGTCCACTGCTAGACGTAGGACTCTCCCTCACACAATCCGATTCTCGACATCTATTCCTTGCCAGCTACCTTGCGTAGGTAACACCCCCCTTCCATTTGGTCGGGGTGCGTTCCATTCATTTACCCATTCCTGATAGGTTCGTAGCATAAGAATTTAAGTCAGTATAAACCAGATACCTTCAAATGCGATATTTGGTATGATCCTGTACAATCCAGACATTTTGGTCTTTATGAAGAGTGCGCTGAAGTCGATGGCTGTCTCCATGAACATTTCTGCCGCCGTCCAATTCACCTCCGGCTTGATGTCGTCCTGAAGCTCCACTTGGAAACGCCTTACGAGCTGAATGATATCAGCACGAGGTTAAAATTCAGATTAATCGGGGCGAACACGATGACCCAATGGATTATGTGTGCTATGTGTCTAGAGACATTCACAGAAACTATCACAGCAGACTCGGAAAAGCGATGATGCCTTAAGTACATACGAAGAAAGGGATAATACGGTTAAAATATTCTCAAGAAATACCTGACCGAATGTAATAATTGTAGTAGTTTCGAGTACACATTGCTGTTATTCATAAACCTAGTTAAACTTTCCTTAAATCGTGCTGCTATTCCTTTCACACTTCGTTAAAAAAGCTTAAGATAGAAAGAGACAGGGAGCCTAAACAGTGGTGTAACTTTAAATCACGTTTGTGAATACGCGCCTATGTAATTAAAAATAATTTTCAAAAATCAGTTCACTACTTATTGAGAAAATCTTAACCTTAAAAACTCTCCTGTACACCTTTCTCTGTGTCCATAACACACAAAGTCTTCTTGATTGGAAATCGAACCCTACATGCTAGGCTAGGTCATCCTCTATTAGCTATCTGTACGGCAGTGCATATTTTGGCCAAATCATCAAACGTTTGAACAAAGCCTCCAGGCAGAGTTAGTTACTTTCCAGAAAATATTAATTTTTTAATATTTTCTATTGAGATTTTCGTCGTGACCAGTCAAAAGCAATGTTGTTGATAGAAGCTTAGGCAATAATATTATTTATACAAACCGACGGATTCGCCACACTGAACCTAATATTGTAGCTCCTTTCGTCCTCGTGGTTCCAGAAATAAAATATCTTCCAGTCCACGTCGATTACACTGAACATGTCTAACTTTGTACCATTCAGGAACTGTTGGCAGCTCGTGAAGTTATCTACGCTCACATTCAACATCTTCATTGGTTTAAGTTTAGGCGGTATAGTTGCCAGAAAAATGGGAAACATGAGCGTCAAGCAAGAACTTAGGAGTGGAATGATAATTGACCACAAATTTCTTGACATGGTTAATACAGACGGAATATTCGTCTACAACTCTTTCTGGAATATTTTGAATGTAACCTTCTCGTTTTGGAGATCAACTTCGGTTGAGCCAGTATTATTTATTTTATTTATTAAATTTGAACACTGATCTTCTATTGGTTTAATCGCAAAATATCGTTACTTTTTATGGCGACTTTCTATTGTTTATTAACGCTTGACGATCGTGTTTTGTTTCGCAAATTGAGGCGTAATTGTTACAACCTAATTAAATTTTACGTAATTATAACCACAATATCTGAGACAAGAATGAATGCAACTGCTGTGATTATGCATATGAGTCTTACTTAAATATCTACTTTACCAATAATATTCATCATGTTTATTATTTATATTTGTCAAACAATTTGTTTATGAAATCTCATTATTATATTTTCGTTTATTACGTAATCAGTTTTCATTCGTAATTGTACGCTAATCGAGTGAGTAAAGTGCAATGAATTCATGACTAGATACATCGATTTCGATTAGGTAAATTCATGATGATTGCGCTTAATTAATTTTTGTTGTGTTGAGCATTCCGTAACACAGCTGAGGTTGGTTTTATGGATAATGAGATGTTGACTGTACATTAAGTAGAACCACAGAATAAATAATAGCACAAGATAGAACTAAAACTCAAATTAACTTCGCATCAGATGAAGAAATAGTGGGTAGAATCGGAAATAAAACAGATTTTAATGTTCGTCAGGTAACACATAATGTTCATTCTTATTCTTATCCTGTAGGCAGGCATGGGACCCGCCGTCTAGGTCCAGTTCAGCAACAGCGGATTCTATCTCTGCTCGGAAGGGAGGCTCGTCGTGTCTCGCTGAGAGAGTAATCACGCCAATGTTGCAGTCCATCATTACTAGGAATTTCCCATCACGGATAAGTTTCAGTTGGAATTCCAAGAGAGGCACACCTTGCTTGGTTGGTATTAAATCTGGAAGTTGAAATAAGTGTGTACTAAAAGAAGAGGATAACTAACTAACCAACGTCCATATGTCAATCTTGCAAATAGCAGCTATCAAGAAGTTATCTGTTACAAGTTCTGGCAATTCTACTGGGGAACTGTTCTAATTCGCCTAGTGATAGAACAGATTGGAATATTCCCCTTCTCTGACACAGTATTTGCTGTGAAGGATATCAGTCTTGAACCTCCAATCACTCCCATAAACCTACCAGACAGTAGAATTGGTAGATAAAAGTCCTAGTTCTAAATTTTTTCAAGATACAATCGCCTGCAAATGCAATAATTAAATGTTTGACGAAGAAAAAAAAGTTTGTAAAATTTATAAATAATGAAAGAGGAAAGGATTCACAGGACTGACATCTTCTCTGAACACACACGACTTCAGATGATTAAATATTGCACTCACTGCCATCTCTGATGATATTGGAGACACCACGCAGTCTGCCGACGGTGCTTCGGTCAGCGAATAGAAGCATCTCGTGGCTAGCTTTACCCATTGAGAGGTGCAAAGTGGCTTGGCTCCAAGAGGGCTGCGGGTCCAGGTATTCGTACATGTCGTTGTGGAAACGGTCTACAATCTGTTGGTACAGAATATTGAAATGTTTGAAAAAATACCCGCGACACAACGCCCTCTTTTGTCCCACGTAAAACACGTTTCCTTGTACCAACACGCCCGGGGGAGCGTATTGATTTTATCGTGCTCGCCGCCCTGAAGGGGTGGAATACCGACTAAACTTTCTGGGGTGTTCCACCTCGTGCCATTGTTGCCGACACAACACCCTGGGAGTATGATACGAAAATTAAAGTTTGGAAACAACAGTGGTCTCTGATGATGGACACAACACTTCCTTTAACATCCCAAAACCAATGCTCAAATGTCTGCCACAGCTCCGAAATATCTGGCATATTACTACAATTATTATCATATTGCTTACCGTTGATGTGGCATGCTTAAACCTCAGATCCATGCACTTGTGATCCAATTTCCAATGCCAGGTGTAGTAAATACGCCATTGCTGTCCCACCACCATGTCCGGGCTGAAGTATGGCTCACTACCGAATTTATCGCACATTTTCTCATTATTCTTCATCCCATCTTTTGCTTTTAATATTGCGTTATTACAGGTTATAATATTAATTAAGTTTAATATGACCAATAAACTTTCAAAGTTTACTACCATTATAATTTCTGAACTCCTACTTGTATCTTTCTGAATTTTTGGGGCGTCGGGTAATACGAGACACTACTGTTCAACAATCCTATATGTTTAGAAGTTTCTGAATGCATCCTCTACATGGCATTTATAAAACCCATCCATGAGAAATGTTTACAATTTTGAAAGTGTGATGTTACGTCTGTTGCTTGGCGCTAATGTCAACATAGGTACTTCCCGTAAATATGTCGTGAGATAAGGCAAGCAACACCTTCTTCAACAGATTCTAATTTCACATCTATGATTAGTCATTTTCTTCAAATTATTAGACCACCATTATATTTTCCTAAAAAGGCATGAAAAGGTTTATTATGTGTTAAAACTGGGTGTAAAGTGTTTGTAAATGAAACAAAAGATTAGTGACTCGTTTGATTAACATTTTCGCTTGTATTCGTATCTTGCGGACAGGCTGGAGCCCCTCCGTCATCGCCCAGGTCCAGTTCAGCCGCTACAGCGTTCAGCTCAGCTCGTGGTGGAGGCTCGTCGTGCCGTGCCGCGAGAGACGCCACGCCGGTCTTGCAGTCCAGAATCACCAGGTATTTGCCACCTCGAAGCAGCTTTAGTTGAAACGACATTAGAGGTACGGTGCTCCTGTTCGGCGATAGTAAATCTGGAAAAGGAAGTTGTGTGAGCGTTGAGGCGTTTGAGTAAAGCATAGCATGCAGTGGCAGTGGGCTGGCCACATCTTTCATTGAAACGATAACCGATGAGGTAGACGGGTTCTCGAATGAAGGCCACGAACTGGTAAACGTACTGTGGAACGCTCCTAGACTAGATGGATGGATGGTGGCTGTGGAGGGTGGCTGGCAGAGACTTAAAGACCGATAATTAGGAGAGGCCTACTATGTCCAGCAGTGGGCTGACACGGGCTGATGATGATGAATCATGCACGGTTAGAAATCTATGTTGGGTACGTTCTAACGAAGATGGTGTGACACTTTCATCTTTGTATCCTGTAAAACATTCGTTACGACTGCTGTCGTTAGACGTTAGGCCATGTCAGAGGCATATATGCGCTCTAAACAACTGTGACAAGGTTTGTGCTTCAGCAAAATAATCACACCTATAATCAATGCAGTTAATATTTCGTTTTCAGACCACTTACTGCCATCCCTCATCACATTGGGCAGAGCCTGAAATCTGCCTGCTGGACCCTGGTCGTCAAACAGCAGCATCTCATGCTTGGACTTTCCCATGAACAAGTAAAGGGTGGCTGCGTCCCACGGCGGTTGCTGCTCTAGGTATTCGTTCATGTCGTTGTAGATTCGGTTGACAATCTGGAAGATAGGAAAATGTTAACAGTTCTTTAAGAGATTCGACTGATTCAAGAGAATTTCGGATTTAGCCACATTGTTATATTTTATATTTTTACCAATTTCAACTTTGTGCGTGTAAATTGATGAATGTGTACGAAAGGAAGGCGGTGATCCAGGGTCTCAACAGATGGAAGTTTATCGCCTCTACCTTTCCTTATGGCAGAGATGTATTTTGGAAATGTTTTATATTTAGTGCCGTTTTGAATACCTATATAAACATAAGTGCTATTGGTGATGATACTGACCATTGGCAGAGCTGGTTTGAACTTCACGTCTATACATCTGTAACCCAAATCCATTTGCCAACTATGATAAATGCGCCATGATTTCCCAACTACCATTTCTGGCTCGAAATACGGATTTTGTCCCAATTTTTGGCACAATTCTTCGTGCTCTTTTTGGTTTTCTTCCAGGCATATTATAGAACTGACTACGTTTAAGAGAAGTATTATGCGTTTGAAGTGTCGACTTTCCATGTTGCCACTGATGCCCGGAAATGGACGCATGGTATTATAAGGCTGGGCCATGAGAAGGTTACCCACAATGTTATTAACTTATTAAAGATGTTTTTGTTCTCGTTTTTCCCAAGCTGAATTGTTATGTCAGTGGCATTGCGGTAATATCAACTGCATTCAGTTAGCCTACAAGTAAAATTTCTCTAAATATTATTATGATATGAACCTACGATTCCCTGTATTATGTAACATACAGCACCCAAGATTAATAAACCCAGATTCAGCAGTAGGTAATGTGGTTATACATTAAATACAGTACCTATACCTATTCCCATTCACCGAGAATCTTTCTCAAAATGTCCAATGGTTGCAAAATGTGTGAATCAAACCCGAAACCCCTTGTACAGAAGGCAGGCAAGACCTACGAGGCTAGAAGGTCGCCATTATTGCATTTGACTCCCGATTGTCGAACTCAACAGTTAAGTAATAATTTATTATAGTTTGATTAATTGTTGTTTTTTGCTCACTGCAAACTATAGGTCATTGGCAGGCTCGCGTGTATTCACAAATACTGGTACAGCTCATTTGTTGGGGTTGCAGGGACGGACTTAGTTTGGCCCAATATTTTACGCCCCATGTTATGTTAGTAAGCATTCGCGAGACAGTTTTGACATGATGTGTGTCAGTGCTGAATATCTAAATATATAATATATCTAAACTGCGTGATACTAAATAACCTGGAGAATAAAGATATTTCAAGCGCTTAATTTTTTTTGAGAGGGGAATTTTTTTCCTGGACTCACAATAAGTTTATAAAGGTAAACATCGTGAGATATTGGCTGACTAGAGTTGGTTTACCAGGAAAATTAATCGTAAAATTACAAAATAATTGTTTCAGTTCAAAGCTCTACCAAGATTTTTATTACAGTAGCGTCAATCATTATTGCATTGAATATGTATTTAATAGAGGCCTCTCCAACGTCGTCCTCTGAGTCTGTCCCTGATTGTTGTGCTGCTGTGGGCGTTCATAGAGCGGGCCACCGATGCGTATCTTACGGAATAGGTGGAATTGGTGGGCGGAATAATATTACAAGTCGTTTTACCAGCGACAGAGAGCAGGGCCTTTCTCGTAATGAAAGCACCGCCCAGCCACCGAACGTAGAAATTAAAAAGAATAATGATTTATAAGGTGGTAGGAAGGAGTTCGATTTACGAAACATTAAAACAAACTTAAATAACAGAGCAGCAGTGTCCCAAAACTAAACATATGCCCACGTTTTTAGAAATTCGTTTTGAACATTAGAACCAAGTAACCAAGTGTTCCATAGAGTACCTAAGGTGTAATAAGTAAGTAGGTATTATGAGTATTAAAAAAGTGACGAATCGATTTTAAATTGTCGATTGTTACGGCAAGTGTTGTTGGTTGAGACGGGGTGCAGTATACGAAAGTGTAGGCTATCTTTTCAGATCAGAACATATAAATTCATTATGAACTTTTTGGAAGATTTTAGAGTTGATAAAAAGGGGAATCAAAAGTTTAAACACCGGTTGCAACAATCAAAAAGTGATAGTTTAATCAGTTTATATATTATTTTGGTACTTATCAAAAAAAATTAAACTGTTTTGAATGAAAGATTTACTTAGATTTTCCTTTTGAATAATGTTTTGCAGAATAAGAATATTCCATAGCAAATATACAAAGCTAGCTGGGTATAACAATCGATTACTATAGCGGTTCAAAAACAGATAGAGCGCGGGACTCTGCGTACTCTCAATCAGGTGAAATGCGGGTAGCACGAACACTGGCTGTCAGTTGCGTGTCACTCGCAGACGGAGCGCCGCCGCGGACGCACGTCGAGCTTTTACAATAGGGTTGTAACAAAGGTCGTCCGTCATATCAGGTAGGTAGGTAGTACTTTTAGAGCTTAATACCTATTTATTTAAGAATATAAATTTTAATTTATTAATAAATTGGAACATATTAGGAAGGTACCTAATAATGATTGATCTGTGGTGTTTAAGACGTAGATAGTAATGTTGTTATTTTTATTTGGGGAATAAAATTCGGATCGCCATAGTAATACATCTTCTGCCTCGAGAGTACGTTTTGATGAATAAATTAAATAAGATAGAAGTAGAGAAGAATGCGAATAAGTTAAGAAGGAGTTGTTATTATGTTAATTGTTATATTACGTACATAAAACAACATGAATAATAAAAGGTGTGTTCACGGTTTTTAAACGAATTCGGTTTCACCATGAAAATGATTTGTCTTTGTCTCGAGTTCCCATTTTTCACTGGTCTTGCAATTTTTTCAGATGGCAGCAGCCCTGAACCGGTTGGAGGCGGTTATCGAGCTGAGTCGAGTGACGTCAGCCGGAGCCCTCGCCGCGAATGGATATAAATTGCAGCCCTCTCCGATATTAATGGCACGGAAGGCGACTCACTGTTTCTCGCTTATACTATAACAAGTGCAGACTATCCACGTGACTATATCGATAGCTGATATTACTATTCCAACCTAGGTATAGATAGGTAGAATCTGGAACTCAGCCTCAAGAACCGTTCGTTCTCTAATTAATTGTGCACATCACTCAATTTCTGAGATTCTTTGGCTTTCGAGCTTGATTCATTCAAGCTTTCGATGTCCTTATTATTTTTATTTAGGTACCTACCTAATGATTGATAGAGTCACTGTACCTAAACCGTAGCCCAAATCAAGTGTCTTATTTTGTAAACAAAAACTACCCTACCCTACTAACATTTTAAGCTATTCTGTGATTCTGGCATAGTTGTTTTCACATTATTAGATCGGATTAGGTACTTTATTATCACAATGATGAACAGGTTCGATTTATCAGTTCCTTCAGTATTACATCACAACAGGTAATTAGACGATCATATTTGTTTATATAATAAGACACTTGATTTGGGCTGCGGTGTACTTATCTTTTGTTTCATTATTTTCCATGGGATTTCTCCAAAAGCATTGTTTTATTAATATGTACATTTTCATCAAATTATTTTAAACCCTCGTTACTTAATGTTATTTTACAAAGCTCTAAAGCTTCCTGAAGCAATCCTAAACAACGCCAGAAGTTATCATCCCAACACCACCGAATCTAATTTCCAATATATTCGAATCCAACCGAACTATTATCCCTTGGTAGTTACCCCGAAACTGATATCACTTTCCCTTACTTTTCCTTTCACTCCAAATAAGTTGGGAAAACATTTTCGTAGTTCCCGTAGCCTCTATAATCCTCTACCTGCAGAGATATACCGTACTTACCCCGAGCAGCCACTATCATCTATACCTACTGGTTGTCAGGCGAGCTATAAAATAACCTAACCACCCTCAAATGCTACTCAGAAATGTATCTTACCCTCAAAAGAATAAATTCAAAATCGACTGGAATCTTGTGGTAGTTACGACGCTGTGTTCTGGATGGTTGTCTCCCCACCAAGCGGCTCTCGCGCCCTGCCTCATGCATTTAAATTGCTTCATTACTGAACTAGACTCCGGGGTTCAGGGTTGTCATTGGGGAAAATGTTGTTTGATGCAAAACTTTCCTTTAAATAATTGAGACTGTGGTCACATACGGCTGTCAGCACTGATTTGTTTAAAAAGCGAATCGTAGGCACTATGTGATCACTTTATTCGTCGCTCTACTTAATATTAGCAGTTTATACAAGTTGTGAGATCGAGGTCTCAATCAAATTTATATTTTAGAAACTTAATTATAATTAGTCACAATTATTAGCACAGTGAATCAAAATTACCATCAACTTACATTTGAATTTAAACCATGTTACCAGATAAAGCAAGGAATAAATGAATTATGAATAAGAAGAAAAATAGATATATTGTTTTCCTAATTGTGTCCAAGCGTTTTGACTATCACCCGATAGTAATGTATTATTGCAAAATAATAGCATTGTCTAAGTTGCCACCCCTAAATGGGGAGAGGACGGAGGCTGAGAGGACGGGACAGCATCCGCACATCGATCATCAGTCAGAGAGATGGCCAGACCTAGACAAAAAATTGTACTTTTCGCAATGTCACCTTTTAACAACCTTTTAAGTTGTAATTTTTGACAACTAAGTATCTGTAAGCAAGTTACACACTTATAGCCTATACCTTGTATAGGGAAAAATAGTAGGTTGAAATTTTTTTTTAAATACCTGACCGATTGTCTAAATTCGTTCACTCGTATACCTAATTAGTTACAGTGTAAATGCAGATTATGGCTCGTCATTAACTTTTGTCGCTAGTGCTATGAAGCAAAGTATTGCTAAATAAAAATAATGAATAAAATGTCTGGCAAGCAGTTTTTATGAATGGTCTTATAATGCTGCATACGAGTACTTTTCTCTGAGTTAGACTGTTTCAGTAGGCTGTCACCCCCAGGAGTTGGTATTGCTCGCAACTCATGTCGAAACCTAATCGATATTGGTAGGCAATCAAAAAGTTACTGGGAATTGAGGCACGTAAGAAATAATAGCATAAGAATTGAGACCAAAAAATCCAAGTCCGAAAAAAGTGTCGTATGGAGAGAGCTGTAATTTCACATTTAAACATGTACCTATTTTCGTAAAAAAATTATTAATAAAGACATGAAAATTTCAAAGCTCTTTTTGTTTGTTCATAAATTAAATATTTTTAAATATATTTTTTTTACTTTGATGTGAAAACCAGCTGTCGATTCTGTAATTTTAATTAATACATTAATATAACGCACAGAGATATGCAATTAGCTTTTTATTGCCTGTCATTGGCTTTCATAGCTTTATCAAAAGTTAAAAATTAATGAGCAATTAATGATTTTGTCGGCAATTTAGCGATAAAACCGTAAGAGACCATTACTTTTTCAAAAACACACATTTTAAGTAATTATGGGTTGTTAGTATTTTATTAAAAATAAACAAAATTAAAGTGTGTTTAAATTATTCAAGTTTTAATTTTCGATAATATAAGGCTTTACATGCAGAAGAAGTTTGTAAAATACATATACAAACCCTTAGATTTAAAAAAAAACCTTGTTCAATATAAGTAAATAAAAAGTATGATCTGACTAAATAACAATGCAAGATTCTGCCCCACCATCAACCGCATGATGTACAAGATAACGAACAAATGTAAAAATATTTCCGTTTTTATTAAAAATATTGGTTTAAAATAAAGTTTTGTACAAGTTGCGCGTCGAAAAATCAATTTTAAAAGTTTTTGTACGTTTTCCACTTAGTTTTTCCGTTATCAATGATTAATAAATCATTGATTGTTTTGTATAGGTGGGTTCTCCATTGAAATCTGGCAATGTCATTTGTCATCCATGTATTGCTAATCAAAACAAAAGTACCTATCTGTAAATTAAGGACTAAAGGTCCAGTTCCTCAAACCAAAGGAGAAAATAATGCTTGAAATACATGAAAGCCTCAATGTAAGGTATTGAAAAATAGTCTATCGGATATCGTCGTCTCCTTCGTTAGCCTATATTATACTTTTCGCGTTTATGTAAAAGTACGGGTTTTTAAAAATACTTAAATCACCATTTAATTATTAATTCGCGGTTATTAATAAGAGCCTGAACAGACCCTACAAGTGGTCACTGGCACATTGCGTCTAAATTCTGACAAAAGTTATTGTTAGCGACTTAACTTTCCGCTCTACCGGCCTACAATGGACCTCCTAAACACCTTTGTGTTCTGAAGAGCAATGCGTGTGGCCTACCTGGCAACATCTACAGATTAGAATATAGATATCATTGTTGAAAATATGCATAGAGACTTTAGAAAATGAAATACGAAGTAAAACCCGCCAGTAAAAGTCTGTCCCCCATTTGACGGTCAACAATTTGCCAACATGAATGAACCTAACCGAAGAAAAGAAAAGAAAGACTGTAGAAAAGTCGATTAAATATAAAACTTTATCAATATTTTGTTTTGTAACGTTTAGGGTAAAAAAAATAAAGACTATGTAAATCTCTACTAAATCTCTGTCAATTTTCAGTTTACTTAATTAGTAGACTATAGTTATATTGTGACAGAATTGGAGGGCAAGAGAGCATCAACGATTTTTGTATATTATCTAGCGCTCAAGTCCAGTCAAAGTCAGCTCTAAGCTCCGACGACCTTTTGTTATATTTTTTCGCCAAAAAATACCTATCTTACTTTCAGAGGATTTGAGCACTAATAAAAATCGTTAGTCGTTAACCTTCCTGGATGTAAGTACTTAATCAAAAAATTTCAAATGTTAGTTATAGGATTACCTACCAAATTTTGGACTATTGTATGAATTTTGACAGTTGTGTCATCTCTGCCAGAATATTATCATTTGGTTTCACTCAACTCATCACACAACAACACATCCGAATAGAAACCGCCCATTCTATTTTACGATAAATTAACAAAATTATACAACAATGACCTTCTCGAGGCAGCTGTATACGTCAACAATTTGCCTATTTTGGCCTCCAATCCAAACTCTGTATTACCACAATGAGAAATCATCAGATATATAAAATATCAATGACGCTACTATACGCCATCCGATCAAGCAAAGGTGTCACATTACAATGCTATTGTGCATACCGTAGTCTTGTTTACAAACAAAATAAGGCCTTGTCATAATCTGTTTTCGGATACGTCCTTTCTATTTATCGGTCTGGCAACTTTTGGCGGATTGTTTTTTTTCGGCGGCTTAGCAAAGGTATTGGTTTCAACGCCTCTTTGTTTGTATATCCGCATAGAAAAGGTGTTTCACGGAAAGGGAAGGTATCATTGATCTGCGGATCAGTTAGGTGGTCTTTTCAAGTTTGACAGTTGAAGTTGACACTTTTGGAAAACTATTCTTTAAGCTCCCAGAAATTTTACTTTCAACTGAATCTTTTCAGAACTGATTTTTTGTATTCTTTTCCGAGTGCAAAGGACCGCAAATGAGCGAGCAAAGAAAGTGAATTTAGCTGGTTGGAACCACAATGTTATTACCAACTGGGGTAAAATAAATCATATATGGTCAGGGGTAAGATAAAACAAAAATATTATTTATTGCTAAAGTATTACACAAAGAAATAACATAAGTACACAATTATCCATTGTTTATGCTACTTCTTTGGCAATTCAGCGATCTCTAGAGACAACCTTTGGGTAGAGAAATCAGTGGATGAATTATAACAAATATGATAATTAGACCAGTAATATTTATGACATTATTATATATTTTATGAAATAATCATAGACTTTAAGGAATATTTTATCTGCGTCACGGCACTCACTTTGCTGATATAAAAATGAGACAATCGATTTTGCATAGTGTGTGTTATATTTATATCAAAGAATCTACTATGTATAAGAATTATCTATGATCAGAGAAATCAGAATAGCTTCGAGTGCTACGACGCTTTCTTGGATTTGATTTTGGAATATTAAGTTACTTTTCTGAAAACTACAATCAAGTAGATATTTCTCCAAGCGTGATCATACAAAAACAAACAATACGTTCATACAACAATTACATTACAACGCGAAACCTCAAGCGTCAAATGCCGAACCTCATTCACAAACTTTCTTTTACGGTTCGCAGCTTTAATCAATCTACTAACTCATTGAAATAATGTTCAAAGTTGCTTAAAACTTGTTAAGTTGGATGTGAATGTGTGTTTGTCAGGTATGAAGGAAGCGGTGAAGCGTGAACGCTTGCGCGGGACACGAGGGGTCCGTCGGTTTATTTTTTCCTTAATCCTAACCAGGATTAGGTTGAGCCCGTTTGACTGGCAGCCGCCGTCAGATGCACGTCTGGCGAGATTTCAGAGGTGCAGCGTGCATGCCCTGAGAGGATTTTAGCGAGGTTTTTTGAGGTGTAGGAGATGTAGGTTTGTACATACCTACATATAGCTATTTTATAACACATCTAGGCCATAGCTAATCACGTTTCCATTCATATTTTGTTAAGCGTTGTTTGTTTGAAGCTTGTTTGAGACTAAAAATAACGGTTTTTATTAGCACTCAAGCTATTTTATTGCCGAAAAATAGTAGGTACAAAAGTTTTGTTGAGCGCCTAAAAAGATGAGGAGGAAGAAAAGGTTTTTTTAGGAGTTCAACAAAAATTTTGTACTATTTTTCAGCAATAAAATCTATTGAGCGCTAATAAAAATCAAAATTTTTAGTCTAGTCAATTTAAAACACGCGGATTTTCAAACAGCCATACCTATCATGTGTTAGCAAACATATTTGTTAACTAAGCAATTGCGTGATTTGCTTATGGGTTAATCCATAGATTAAAGATATAAGTTTCTATTCGAGGGTGCGCTGCGTCGATTTTTACTATGGTCTACTTACGTCAGATTTTTGGCGAAAATTGGTACAAAAATTTCGTTCGCGCTGGCTTTGACAGGACAAAAAAGGCCAGTTGGCCTAAGTTTAGTATAAATTGAATAAAGGCTTCACCCATTCGGAACACAGTATTGAACACGAACGAAAGAATTGGCCCGTTGTGCCGTGTTCAAGGTATGATTTGTCTAGATCGAATAGAGAGCTCCTGAGCGAGTCAGGCCGACCTTGACAGGCACTTAGGCCGACATGCGTCACGGCCGCGTTCTCACGCGCTACCCGTGTTGCACCCACTGACTGACGAGGATTACCGGCAGACAACGCAGGGTTGCGCCGGCATCGGGAATAATTTTTATAACAATGGGAAATATCATTAAAAAGCCACAAGTTTTAGACTAATCAGAGGACATTGTCGATGTTTCACGCCAATCAAGCAAGAAATGCTAAAACCGCAGATGAACCACTCGATAATCAAATGACAGCTAAAAAATCGAAATCTCAATGGATGTGTAACGTGTAGGTACATACGCGTTCTCATCAAAATTTTCCTAAAACGGAAACCTATCCAACACCCAAGTTCTCTATAACCGCAGCCCAAATCAAGTGTCTTATTTTGTAAACAAATATGATCGTCTAATTTCCTGTTGTGATGTAACTTTACAGGAACTGATTGGTTGAACCTGTTCATCAGTGTGAAAATAAAGTGATCCGATCTAATAATTTGGAAATAACTATGCAATAATCACAGAACAGCTTAAAATGTTAGTGGGGTAGTTTTTGTTTACAAAATAAGACACTTTATTTGGGCTTCGATATAGTAATAATTGACATTAAACGAATTTCAGATTTATTCAATTCATGCGGATTGATTGACGCGATACATGCAATAAATTAATTAAAATAGGTAACGTGTCTCCTAATTTTAAGCTACCTTTGACAGGTACTACTGAAAGTAGTGCCCCCCAGCCTTTACAAAAAAATGCTTATGCAGGATAGACAGGCATTTTTAGACCTGTCAGAATAAGTTAGTTTTAAATAACGCACATCAGAAATGCACTAACTAGAATTACTACCACTATCTCAGATAGAGCGCCAGCCCTGAGGCAAGTGTCAGCGGTCGACAGTGACAATTCATTCAGACTACCTGCGCGCGCGACTAATCCCACTGACACACGAGACGCGGCGCACAGATCACATGTAATGGCAGGCAACTTTTATTGGGTTTATTGTAATTTGTTAATTGTACCTCAGTAGGTTTTGTCTCACTGAGACGTAAAATTACAATGCCAGATTCTGCCCCACCATCAACCGCATGATGTACAAGATAACGAATAAGTAAAAATATCTCCGTTTTTTATTAAAAATATTGGTTTAAAATACAGTTTTGTACAAGTTGCGCGTCGAAAATCAATTTTAACGATTTCCACTTAGTTTTTCCGCTAATCATTGATTGTAACGTGACATTTTTTTTATTGTGGGTCCACCATCAGACAATGTAACATATAGTGCTGAGCGTTAAACATTAAGAAATTGAGGCGAATTATTCGTTATTTTTGTTATCATTTTCTATTACTCTCGCAACTCTTACTGTTTATCATTATGCAATATGAAATCTGCAATCAGTCCCCAACAAAATGATAGGTACAGCTTCAATGTACACGCAGTTTTGTATAGGTGTGGCAAAATTTGCCACAATTGAGCTCCATTGAAATTTGGCAATGTCATTTGCATATAACCGACGACCTCCTAGTCTAGTGGATAGTAGGCCTGCCTTCTATGCAAGAGGTTCTGGGTTCGATTACCTAAGGTACCTATAACCACTTTTTCCAAGTCTGGGTGTAATTTGTGATAATTTATGTGTTGTCTCTGGCTCGACTAATAGCACGGGGCATGTTTTGGGCCAAGCATAAGTCTCATAGTGATGTATTATATTATTTTAATCAATTGTTAAATATGTTTTGTCATAATTTATTTTACGGATTCATCCCTTGCGGATTAGCCACAGATTCTGTAAAGATTTTTACGTTTCTAATAGGATCAACTTTGAGCCACTATCATAACTTATCCATGACAGCTGATGGCACTTGACAGGTCGCCCTGGAACATTTTGTTTTGAGTGACTGATATTTCCGTGTATTCCCACTAGGTTCGGTACTGCAGTGACTTTTACCTATGTAAGTACACTTACCTAATCTGAATGTACATTCAGATTTGCATCGTTTTTTGCAACACGCATGTGAATATTTTGTATAATACTTTGTATTTGTAGGTACACCTCATCATTTAGCCACTTATTCGATTGTTCCACACTTACACTTTCACAAGAAAAATAAATTATACGCAATTTACATAAATAAATTATCGGTAAAAAAACACGTGCTTACATTTCAAACAATGTTGAACAATGTCCTTTCAATACTTTTTCAACTGTCGCTTCTGTTACCAATACTCTATGAAAAATGTCTCGCTGGTCGACGATTTGGAACATTTATTGGTATGTATCGATATGAGTGGATTTATTATACGGGTCCCAGCCATAGTTACGTCTGAGTACTCTGAGTCGTCACAATACGTGTCGGATTGTTCTCACAATCCTTTCTCACGGCGATAACATCATTGTTATTGACATGTCGACTACTTACGATTAATTTTTCGTGATAAAAATTAGTAAGTGCAATAATAGGATCAAACTCCTACATTATAGGTACGTATTCCTAATGTATTTTGCGTAATTATAATACATCATTGTCACACGTGTTGCATGAACATTTTAAAGCGCAATACACATTGAATCTATAATCTAGATTGATTGATCTAGAATCTAGATAATTATGTCACAAAGCCAATGCAATCTTGACTCTAGTTTCGTATAGTGTAAAATTTTATAATTGTCGTTTTTTTCACATTTTTGTATATTTTCTTGCAAGTATACCTACATAAGTATTTACTTTACATTCTCTATATTTTTGCACATATTTTTTTGTAGAATTTACATTCACACCACTTTGCAAGCTAAAGGTGCCAAAGGCTGCGGAATAAAATTAGCAAAAAATCAGCAGCATATCTTTTAACAAGCAGAAATTATTTCAAATAACAAAATACCCGAGTGCAAAAAAAAATCATCTTTTGATATTTTTTTATAACCTATGACACTCCCGTACTCAAGACGAATCTAACGATACCTCATACACCAAAATCCATCAAGCCGTGTAGGCTACAGGATGGCAGGAAGGAATGGACATACATACACCCGAAAAACATTGCCCTCCTTCTGGGGCAGTCGGGTAAAAATATATGAATTACCTACATAATTTAAACGTAGGTAAACATAATATGGATCTGACAATACACTCGCACCATGCATTTTCGTTGTTCAACTTTCGTAGTTAAATAATATCTAAGTATAAAGCCATGGAGTTCCTAGTTATACATTAGTCATAAAATCTCTCATCGTTTTGAATGGAACCGTTATCACTGTAAACCGGAAGCACCAACAATGGTGTAGGTATCACACGAAATTAGTGCAACGATCATCATTCAGGCAGATATGCTCCCAAACTTTAACGTGGAAGTTTTACGAACAGGAGAAATGCTACACACTGGATGAGAAAACGTTGCGCTTAATAACCGCTTGATGACGAGGGTTTCTCGTCCGAATGTCAAATATGATCGAAATTAGAACGTCAGTGAATGGTTTAGTAGACCGCGGATCGACGACGAAATGAGTATAGTTCATTTAAAAAAAATAGCTTAAAGGATTGAAATTTCAAGCTTAACAATAGGTACTGCATTTAAAACTGGTTTGCGAAAAATTTGGAGATAAGATAAATAAGAAATGAAGCGAACCCTACGTTCATTCATTCATAGGTAATTTACTAATTCAATGTGCGTGCAAATAAAATAAATAAATGGAATATTTCATTTAAAAATTACAGAACTAAGTATTTACGTATACGCATTTGCATGCATTATTCATCATTAAAAATACTCCACTAATTCAGCGATGCGAACTGGATCCTGGACAATCTTAGCCTTGTCCTATCTCTCAAAATATGACGGATAGACTACAAATTAAATAGCAGTCTAAAAACGCCGCGTCGAAATGGCCTAGTGTGTAATATAAAGATGCCAATCTTGCCAAGCGGACGCATCAGCTTATGTGGACCGTCGTCACATAATCGCGTTGTTGTATTTAAATTCGACGATTTGAATACAATGCGCTGCTACCGAGATCGATCATACCAAATGGGATGGGCGAAACAACGCCATTCAATATTTTGATAAAGAAGTTTCAGCTGTAACTTTTCTCTGATAAGATTCATTATTTATTGACCGTTTGAGAGGGGGTTTGGGAGATGTTTTAATATTTTAAAAATGATGGTAAAAACGTTTCACACCATTGAAGACACTGATTGTTCTTTCAAGGCAATAATAGTAATTCTAGTGAAATTGGAAACAAATATGAAATATGTTTCATAAAGGATTCTCTCATAACTCGACCCCAATAATATAAGTAAGTAATAGCAATCTTTTCAACAACTCCAAATAAACCCTATGAATAATTGAACTAAATAATATGTAAAAAATATTGAATATTAAAAATCATTAGGTAGGTATCTACTTCTATTTATGAATAAGTTTTATTTTAGGTACTAACCTAAGTATTTTCATTTACGTTCAAAATCAAACATAGTTTAAATATTAAGGTTCCTAATATTTCATTTTTAAATTCCACACGACCAGCTGTTCGGTAAACTTCAAAGAAGATAGGTAATATTGTTGCACCCACTTGATCACAAAATAACATAATGTCATTCACCCCGCAGTCAACAAAACTATTAAAACGCTCTTAAAGCCCGACCTCACACGTTAAGGGTAGTTTCCCGAAAAACCGCAGGGTTTCCCAAAAAACCTCATTTGAATACAGTAGCCCAGCTGGCTGACAGTATTTTTTTTAATTTTACTTTTTAAACTGAAGGTGTCACAGATCTTTATCAGGCGGAGGGATTTAAAGATCTCGTGAGGCGCGGTCGTGTCAACTGTGTTTTGTACTTTTTTAGTTTTTTACGCGTCAAGCCCGTCACGTCGAATTAGTTAAATCCCTTGGCTTAGGAACTGAGCCTTCTGGCTGCGAGGTCTTGGCAGCCTCTATCTTTTACTTTGGAGACAACAAAGCTGGAGATGTACGTCACGTTATAGTTATTATTATACATACCATTCTAGTATCATTAGTAATCATCTGTTATGAACTTGTTCAGAAAGTGTAGCTTGCACAACGAACGTTTGAAATTGCCCTATATGGACGTTAGCTTATAAATGAGACTTAAAGTTAGGTGGTGGTTTAAATCATGGTTTAAGAATTTTCGCTGAACCTCGCCATACAAAATCGGTGGAGCTTTGAATAAACTGCCTATATGTATAGGTATAGGTACGGACAACAGCAGATCAATGGTAACACTTGTAGTACGATTTTAAATCTTACAACGTAGATAATAGGAACGGTCCAAAGTGTTACACTTGATCTGCTGTTAGCTGTACCATACCCATTTTCAGCGTACCCAAAGTTTGCGCCGATTGCCACTAGGGTTATCCACCGAACATTTGTCAATGTAAACAAGCAATTAAACATTCAAGTCGTACGGAACCCTAACAAGTGTCAGTTGACAAAAGAACCATTTAATTCGAACCCCGACCCTTCTGCGCATTGACAAATTGTATCATCGGGTGAAAAAAATGTATTTGAGTTGAATTTGAAACTAAATTGTTAGTGAAATATTCAATCTGGAATATCCGATATTTGAATGCAAAGTTACAAATCCGAATATCTAAGTACATATATAATTGTGATCATATTGTACGAGTATTGTATGTAGGTAGTAGTTATTTCCGTAGGTTCGGAAAACCATTTTCAAAGTAAGTTTTATGGGGAAATATTTTCATCCATTCATTTCAAATTGCATAATTCATCTTTTAAGCTAATGTTTAAATTACTTAAATAAATTTATAAAAGTATTTTTTAATGATCATTAATTGCATAATATTTTAGACAGTAGGTACCTATCTATCCTAGTCTATGTTAATTTTGAATTTGCTTTTACAAAACCTTGTAACATTTTGCATTTTACTCTTATGTTACTAACGCATTTAAATCACACTCCGATAACCTACAAAATTCTTCAAGGCACTTCCGTGAAACCAATTTTGAACCCATTGAAGAACAGTCAAAACATTTTAATTCTAAATTCGATCAACAATTCCACAGACAAGTGATCGCGGCCCCTAATCTCGGCAAATCTAATCATTCATCATCGGCGCATCTGCGACTGTGTAGCTATCAAACGCACATTTATAAAGTCGCTTGTGTCGACCAACAGTTGTGCACTGGTGCCCGGCGACCAGTTGGCCCGCTCCCCTGATCAATGGAAATGAAAACATAGAGCTACGTATTGCGTGAGCGAGCGCTGCGAAAAAACGGTCGTTTATAAAGTCGCTGCGGCTTCTAGGTCGCTGGTGTCGAACAACAGTTGTGCACTGGTGTCCGGCGACCAGTTGGCCCACTCCCCTGATCAGTGGAAATGAAAACATAGATCAACGTCTTGCGTAAGGGAACGCTCAATGTAACCGACAAACGAACGACTATAAAATCGGTGCTCGTTCTGATCGCTGGTGTCAGTCAACTAACAGTTGTGCCGCTGGCTCACTCCTCTTCATCAGTAACGATGAAAATATAGAATAACGTCTGCCTTACGGCAATTTCTTCGAGTCTTGATGACAACCAACGTTTACCTATATGGTGGCTGAAGCTTCTACTGGTCCTGACTACCAGCTTGGCCACTATCATTTGGCCTAATCCCTTGATCAGGAACAGTTAACAACTTTATAGTTAACAAAAGAACGGTTACAACTACCACCACTGGTGCTTCAAATCTAAAGACATAACTTGTATTATTCAACATTGCTGACAAACGAACTGTTATAAAGTTGCTGAGTGGTATACTCAATCGCCTCAATCCTCTGCTCTACAAAAATGTAAACATAGAGCATCGTCTTGAGTATATGAACGACATAAAGTTGCAGATTCGTTTCATAAAATCTCTGGTGTCCCCAACGACAGCAGAGATTTTACTCATATTACTCAGTTAGTCAGGTTCCCTGATCAGTATAACAGAATAATGTATTTACTGATCAGTAGTAACTAAAACACAGAGCCATGCTATGCTATCTTAGTGTCACAATTACTATGCCACTATTACTATGAAAATCACATTTATAAAGTCGCTGGAGTCGTCAAAATAAAATAAAATCCCTTCATAGTACGGGGGCACTAACCCTTCTTTAATCGGGGCAAAAACGACCCGACCCATCAAAATTGTCGGCGTTAAAAAGACACCCTATTGTGTGACAATGTATGGTTCCTAACCCTAAGCCAAATAGACACAATTTGGAAGCCAAAATTGTATTCGTAATGGTTTTTTGTTGTCAATTTTATTGTCGCTTTGTGTCATTTTGTAAAGAAACCAATAGATAGAGGTGGGTTGATCATTTCTCAATTTACCCAATAATAAGTTGCCCCTGTTCGATTACAAAAGCGCAATTGAAGTGTTTGTCTCCATTTCGAGTCTTGAGAATTTATTTATTATTAAATACTACCTACCTAACCATCTACGGTAAAATTTGAGTGTATTCCCTCCGAAGTCTGAACATAACTAGTAAACGTCCGTCCCTAGCTCTCACTCATAAATGCTGTTATTCACAAACCTAGTTAAACTTCACTTCCCTTAAACTGTTAAAACTGTTACTATCCCTTTCACACTTCAATAAAAACGTTAAGATAGAAAGGGACAGGGGGCCTAAAAGGTGGCGTAACTTTAAATCACGTTTATGAATACGTGCCGTAAAGGTTTAGTCCGTGGGTAAAAACGTATTCTATTGTTTGATTGATGATGACGGACTGGCTAATCAATGGAAGCGATTCTGGTTTATTATTCTCAATTAAGTAACTAAAAACAGATTTTTCCAAATCAGATTTAACCTAGCATTTTTACTTTTAGTCACGTCAAAAAAATCGCTGCCATAATCGATCGGCATAAGTGTGATTGCATTATCACAACGTCAAAATTGAGGTGTTTCCAATGAAACGTTGGCAATGTTGACTGACGTGAAAATTGTGGCGATAAATTCGAATTAGGTAATCAGAATCACAGATAATACCGCGATACATGCTTTTACTAAATTCTCACGCTCGATATAGGAAATTCTACGAAAAAGGAAAGATACCAAAAAAACCTTGGAAACATTTTTCTAAAACCCACAAGTGCCTTGTAAGTATAATTGATGAAGCACTGTCCACTCCAATCATAAAGCCGCCAGTTGCAGCAAACAAGGCGTAATCCTCGATACAAAACATATCAGTATCGCAACAGTTGTGCGCAATGTTCGCGCATGCCCAGCGGCCTCGGGGGGGTGCTCAGCTGGCTGGAAGGACGGGGCTCGGGCCCTGCCGTATGGCGCCTACCGGGATTTCATTATGGTTATCTATCGCCGATTAATTCTGGGGAGATCTGTCGGTAAATAGTTTCCAATTGGATTCTGGTGTTTCCTGTGTTTTGTGATAGTTTACAAATGTAAATGATACGAATAACTTTTTTCAAACATCAGAAATTATCATCCCATATAAGTCCGCTGTTAGACGTAGGCCTCTCCCAAGACCCAATTCTCGGTTTATTCCAGTCAGTCCCTGCTAGCCACCTTGCGCAGGACATCCCTTCACGGGTTGCGGGGCATCTCACACTATGTTTACCTGTTCATGGCTTCCATTCGAGGACACGTCTACCCCATCGGTATCGGTTCTACGACATCATGTGACTAGCCTACTGCCACTTCAGTTTTTAGATCTTCTAAGCAATGTCAACCACTTATATAAGTACCTACTTTTGTTCTCCGGATAAACTCATTTTCTTATTATAACCCCCAGAGAAACGTGAAATAAAAAACGCTCTTTCCATAGCTCGCTGAGCGACTTTGAATTTGTGGATCAGCCTCATTCTCAGTGTCCAATGAGTATTGAGTTCCCATTATTTCGATGGTATTTCTGACACCATGCTCACTATGAGACATGAGAAGTAACTTTTAAACAAAGACGAAATACAGACACTTTTTCTTTTCAAATTATATTAGTCTTAGATTAGGATAACACTCACTTTCTTGATTGAAGTCGCTGTTTGGACCGACAGTTTCAACCGGTTCAACCGATGGTTGATGATTTTCGTTAACTCCAGTAGAATAGAAGAAAATGTATGGGATTGATATTTGCTTTTTCCCGTAATCTGATTTCGTTATTTAAAACTCGAACGCACCCGAGCCCCTCGCGATTGGCGGAGAGATAACGCATGGAGGGGGTGTTATTGTTGCGAAATCTGGCAGTATCGCGATAACGGGCGAAGGGTGCGGACGCCTCGCCTGCAACATGCATAGATAAGCTGTAATGCGACGCTCCTCAAATAGCAAGGGTGGCTGAAAGGAGTCAGGAGTTGACTTTATGCGATTGAGAAAAGAGGGTTCTTGAATAATACCTTCATCAATTTCAAGTTGCGCTTATTTATCGATGTTTAACATTCAATTATACAAACTATTTTTTATAGTGGTGCGACAATTATAAATGTGATTCTCCGGCTGCCGTATCTTATACTAAACCCGTAGAATAAACCTATAAAGGCATCTGTCACTGTCACTCGTATGCTCCATGCGTAAGTGAAAGGAACGCCTCGCTTAGCGAAGGTTTAAAAGAAGAATATGCCGAACTAGAGTTTCTCGTGATTTACTCACAAAAAATAGAACTCTTATTGGGATATATACCCTTCGATATAGAAAAGGAAACATCAAAATCGGTTCAAAAAGTCAACGCTCTGAAACACAAAATTTAGAACCTCCTCATTTGTGGAACTCGTTTTAATATACACTCACTCACTCACTCGTTTTAATAATCTTAGTTGGCCCTTTCACATGATATTTTTACTTTTTATATGAAAAAAGTTTCTAGCTCATTTACCCGTCTCTGTCTATACGTCAATCAAAGGCGAAGTAAAAATAAATCCCGCCATTGATTGATTGATGATTTTCGATGATCGTTCATTCAAGAGCTGGCCGGTTCTACCTTTCTATTTTTTGTTCAGTTGACCTTTTTTCGTGAACTTTGGTACGGCACAACTACTGTGCGTAGTTATACAGCTTAGAATATGTTTTATCAATGCTAATATTCATTGACTCATACCTATAGCTAAATATTATCAACATCTCAAAATGTAGGTAAAGAAATCGTTCAAAAAATAAATTAAAACTCGCATAATTCTACTCTCGCACCTGTAACTGCTAAATCCAGACAAATTGGAGATTTTCTGGTTCCGACCACTTCCAGTTCGAAGTTGCCATTTCAGAATCTCAACGCAAACCTGCGTTTTCACGCCAGCCAATCATCGGACGGCATTGCATTGCCACGATTTCACGCCAATGTTGTGGCAATTTCATCGTTTATAGAGATTCTGACAACAAAACTGCATAAATAGACATAAGTACCGAATGCTTATCGCCAACTTAGATTAGCAAGTCTATTTGACGAAAAACCAGTCATCGACGTATTCAAAAGCGAAGGATCATTCTAAGATAAGTTCGACTTTTAGAATAAACATTTCTGTAGTGGTCTTTCTGGATTCAGGACCCAAATATGTTAAAGAGAATATACCAACAGAGCATCCGCTTAGTAAGTAATTACTGCCTTTTTATTTTCACCCGAGTCCTCACCAAATATTAGCCACTAAACAACCATTCAACAAAGCACCTCATTACGCCCGTAATATCATAGGTAATTCCGTGAACCTATTGAGGGTGGTCGCCCCATGCCATAAATCTATAGAGAACATTAAAACACCGCCCATTACGCGAAGGAATTGCCCCAAATGTCCCAACCGCCCCAGACGCTCCAGAATGCCCGAAACATGTGTCCAACGGCGACCTGTCATCGGGGTTGCCAGCACAATGGGCCACAATGGCTGGAATTATAATTTTTTCTGTTGTTGGCAACACGACGACAGACGCGCGCTGCGGGGAGCCACCACGCCTCCCCCTTGTTACCGATTTGTTTTGTACACTACTCATTTGTAGATTAGTTAGGGAACGTTGATAAGAATATTTTAGATTAAACTGTGCTGTCTCACAGAGCTCAGTGGTTAAAAGATGCTATGGCTATTTTTAGCTAGCGTACAGGGATTCTTTATTTTGCCTAATAACTATTAGTATATTAATTGACCCGTCTGTTTTACAAATCTTTACAATAGCTAATGTAACAGTTTCCTCTGTGTCGTTATAGCTACAGAAAAAATCGCCGGTTATAGAATCTGGTGTGGCACACGCTTTATCTTAATCTAAAATGTTCTAGCCATGATCGGGACGCGCGGGTCCAGTGCGGATTGGTAGATTATAAATGCCTTAGATTGTTTTTTATTCTTAAGAAATAGGCTTTCTTAAGATGTTTTCTTCGCCGTTTTGAGAGCATATACAGCTTTGAAAAAAAAATGAGGACACATGGCTGACTGTAAATCGAACCTGGGACGTTCGTTTCGTATCGTGAGTCCATTGTCCCAACCACTGCGCTATCGAGCTCTCTAGGCTCAATGTTTTTTTTAATCTTTATTTTTAAAAGGACTTAGTACACAGGCTCAATGGTTGAAAGAGAACGACAGCAACAGATTACTTTCAAATATCTCGGCGGCCGCGTTTCCTCCTTTGTTAAAAAGGTATAATACCTACTGGGTGCGTTGCCCTATCTACCATACGAACTCTATGGCAACCCTGTTCCTAACTAGGCGTAGAATGCGCGTCGCACGAAGGGTTCAACTCTATGGCCATGTTTTGTGCAATAATTAGGCCTCTTTGCAGTAATGATAACATACACGCTAATTCGTTACTTGGCATGATGGTAATGATGGTGTGGTCAAATTACGGCAATGGTTAATTTGGCACTGAAAGGTTAAATGGGTACCAAATCTGCAAGCTCAGTGGCACAGTGGTCTCACGATACGAAGGTCCCCAGGTCCAACCCCTAAGCCATGTAGTTAGAAACGAACGTTCAGTTGACTGAACTAGTGAGAGAAAATTTCCCATTTGTTCAGTTGACTGAACTAGTGGGAATATTTTTCTCGTTTGATCAGTTCAAAAATCAGAGAAAACACAGTTTTTTACCTTTTCTCAAAAACCTGAACCGAATTTGGTAAATCTTTTTCAGTTACAAAGTTTAAGTTATCTATCAACAGTGAAATAATTCTTGCAATAGTAGGTACAACTAGTTTTTGAGTTAATCTCAATCTTAATAACTCTCCTGTTCACTTTTCTTCGACATATTTACCAACGAGCAGTTCTACTCTGTTTCTTTCAAAAGAAAATTTATTGTAACACTTGCAATAAATCATAATTCGAGAGTTAGCGACTGAACCTGATAAAAATGTATGGAGTTTCCACGGGTCGAGTAACTAACTCGAGGTTTTATTTTATTGCAAGGGACCTTTGTCTGTGAAAACGGTGAAAGACCTTCTTTTACCGTTTTAATCTTTATTCTTGAGGCCTAAAAAGGTACCCCATGGAATGTTGAGAATGGTAAAAAATCTAAGGCATGTGTAGGTAATCCAATAATCCATCGGATATAGTGTGTATATAGAACTACAGGTCAATACCCTTAAAAGTTGTCAATTTTTTATAAAAAATACTTCTAAACTCCTCTCAGTCCAATCTATCACACTGTGCAGATCTCTTGTCGAAATGAAATTATTTCCTAATAGTTCTCCACGCCAGTGTTTGCAATGCACAGTGGAACAGCTGGCGCGCCGTTGGGCCAAGTTGTACAGTCACGTCGAGTGGCTCACGCTGCTCGCAATATGTTAGCACACTGGGCGGTATTTTGTTTAGAAATAGCAAAAAATCCAATCGATATGTTGATTTGGTCTCGGAAAAGTAACCATAAATTACTTACCTATAGATCAAAACCATAGAAACAATTGACAATAACGTAAAATGTTGCACAAAATGAAAGTAGAGTTACCTACTATGACTTTACGTCTCTAACGTACATACTTTAGTCTAACGTCTGTGTTAAATAGTTTTAGTCTGTGTTGTTTTAGTTTATTATTATATAAGTATAATATTTTGATTAGAAGACATGGCCTACGGGCGGCCTGAATAACTGGCAATAAGGTTTGGTCACTAAACCACACGAGAAAAGAAAGAATTAGAAGACATACTAACTTTGTAAGCATATTGAATTCTTCTGGAAAATAAACATCATTTCATTAGAATTTCATATACCTACTTAGATAGGTTAGGATACGTACCTACTGATATTTTATTTAAATAAGTATATATTTTTATGAATTTACATAAATTATCAAAAAGCGTCCCAAAGATTGTATACTTAAGTAATAATTAAAACAGATACCAACCATCACCTGTTTTATAAATGACGTTTTCAAAAGTATATTTTTTGGACACAAAATTCAAATGCTCTACTCGTATTTTAACACAATTGGTCGGATACCTAATATTCCGACATGAGGTTTTACTTGCCCACTGGGACTTCTTACAGTAACGTGAAAAATGTTCGACAAACTGCACAGTGGGGCGAGATGCCGCCCCCGGCCAAAATATTGCTAAGTGCACTTCAGAAGCTACACAACGTGTGTCCGATAATTTTTATAATGCTCTTCAATATTCAAGAGCATTTTGGATTATTGTTTAATCCTTTTCGAGCTAGTGGGCTCTCAACAAGTGGAACAGTTGCCGTATGGTTCAAAATTTTACTGATGTATCAAAAGGACGTTTTCTCCTCAAAATTTAATTCATTATTTAGGGTAGAATTGGAAATATTGGGGTTTTTAAAAGGTCAGAAAAAATATTATAAACTTCAAGAGTTATACTACTTATAAGTCTTAATAATCTATACATATAATAAGACTGTAAAAAAGTTGTGTCTGTACATTGGATATTTTTTGAAAATAATAATTGTAATGTGTTTTAGGATCGATACTGATGCCAAAACATAAATTTTTAGAATTTTTGTCGGTTTGTCTGTGATTATGTTTAAGTATCACGCCATAACTACTGAAGGGATTTTGACGGGAGTTTCACAGGAGATAGCTGAAATATCCGGACAGCTCATAGGCTATAAGCGGTATGTGATCTGAGCATAGAATTTTTTCTACGCAAACGAAGTTGCGGGGTAGGTACAGCTAGTTATATCTATATTTCACTATACACATAGTATAACGAGCTTAGACCGAGATTAAAACACAAACAAACTAATAAATATCAAATACACGAAGCAATCCATTTCACAGAGCGTATTTATCCTATTTTCTTTTGTAGACAACAAATATTTATGCTATCATATCGCAATTTACTATTCAAAGCCTTATCAAACAACAAACTCCCTCTGCAAAAATTGCATGCTTAGTACTCTTGCCTTTGCGGGACGATTAAATTCTACTCTATGCAGATTGGCATAAAGAGGATAATTCAAAAATCCTATCTATGCCAAATCGTGTTTTTTTTCTACGCCGGCAAAATGTTGCAAATCCATGCTACACCATATCCTAATGCAAATATACGACCAGCAACATTTTGAAATGTTACCCAATTTTGAGGATTCGAACCCACTGTGCTAATATAATCAGTATTCGTTGGAAGTAAAGTTTATAATAGAATGCACATTCTTAGCAATTAAGCTGAAAGTTGTGTTGCGTACTGTACAGAGAGTCCCCGCTCCAATCATACTAAAATTATCCTAATATCGTTTTCGGCAAGTGCTACGAAGTATTAAATGTAAAGAAAGTTGTGGATATGGTATTTTGACCTAGCTATTTAAGAAAACTAGTGTGAAGATACAGGATTTTTCCTAGATTGATTTCCTATCCTTCACACTAGGTGTGACAGGACAGTGTTAAGGTCAGTCATTTCTGTTACCTTTTTTTTCGTGTGGTTTAGTGACAGAGTTATTCAGACCGCCCTCTGACGTGGCCTAACGACTGCTGCCGACCGACAGCAACCGGAACCAACTGCGTAACGTGCTTTCCGAGGCACGGAGGGGCTCAGATGAAAGTGTCACTAGCGGTCACCCATCCAGGTCCTGACCTCGCCCAGCGTTGCTTTACTTGTACGATCGTTTTCAACGTGTACTAGCAACTGGACTACGAGCCCCTCTATTTTTTTACTTATGTAGAGATTGTAGAGCTACCAGTAGTCTCGTTTGGCAAGGCGTTACTTTGTCCATATAAGTATATAGGGACATTGGAGAAAATATAGATAATTCACAGTAAAAAAATCACAATATTTCTTAACTCCATGTAGGTCTGATAATCCCCCATGAATACGTGATCAGGTGGTATCGAGTGGTCGGCGACGCGGGAAATACCTCATCTATATGCAGGGGTCAAACTGTTTAATATTTGCCAAAATCGAGTGCGGCACACGCTTCGTTTTGCTTAGGTACTGTTTAATGTACTCACTGAACGTAGGCAAATCCGGCACGAAGGACCAACATGCAATTTTGACGGAATTTTGGTGTCAGATCATAAATATTATTTGAAACAAAAATATTACTTGTTGGTGTGTATCTAATACAACTAATGGGTACAATAATTGACGCAGTATTTCTTTGAAAAGGTGATGAAGTACACAAAGTGATATAGTGCAGCAGTCAGTACAAACGAGGACTACTCATTCACAAAAATAATATTGTATAAATTCTCTGAGCATTACAATTACATCCTAATCTCCCACTTCATTATAACAACAGTACCCCACAGCCATACCGTACAAAGCTAATAATTAGATCGGGACGTTTTTACCGGATTTCGCCCAAATCTGGTGACAACACAAAGGAAACTCGATACCGATGTCAAAAAAATCACTACAATTTCGCCCCGCTCCACGCCCCGCACCAGAAAACTTAATCAGGACATTGGGGCTTATTTTTCTGTTTCCGATACGATATACTATAGCGTTTGAGCACAGATTATCCAATCAGTTAAGATAAAGGACACGCTTTTTTAGTTGCGGCCATTTTAGATTCGGTGTTACCGCCAAATTTTGACAGTTGCATTTTGTGATTTACGCGGGATGGATAAAGTTGTGTTCTGGAAGTTTTTGCGCGTTCAGAAACAGCGTTTTGTAAAGCTGAGTGTTCACTGGTTGTCGTGTGCAGAAGACGCGCGCGTGGCGGCCACGTGACCGAGATTAGGGCGCGCATTCACGTCGCGCGCACAAAGCGCGGGGTTCGCGGGCGAAACGTCAAATTGTGTGCGGCTTGGGGGTGGGAATTCGCTAAGTTAGGTCGGATTTAAATTATAAATGCGAAATTCTAGGGTTTCTATTTGCATATCCCATGGGCATGCATAGGTTTTTGTTGAAATGTTTTACGACACGCTACGAGGTTATTTATTTCATATTCATTCATTTTTCTTCACTCGTTCATGTTCCTGGCGACTTATCATCACACAAATAGGCTCTTCCAGACACTTGAACATGATAATATCACTTCAAGTAGGAGATATGTACAGTCGGCAGATCAATGGTAACACTTGCAGTACGATTTCAAGTCTTACGACGCAAATAATGAGAACTGTCAAAAGTAAAAAGTGTTACCATTGATCTGCTGTCGACTGTACTACATTATTTTATTTAAATTTTTATCATAATTGCAGAGTAAGTATAGAAATTAGATTTATATAATATTATACGGAAATACAAGGACGCAAAATTCCATTTAAAATCAACAGTGCACTATTCGTCAATTTTTGTGCATTTTTCGTCATTTTGACCTAGCATCGTATAAACTACTGTTACAACTGTTTTCTTTCTATTCTACTTAGCGTTAACGAAAGTCAGTGCCATGTGTAGAGGGGCTGATGTAAGTAGTACTTTCGACTGCACGTAGGTAATACCTACAGCCAGACACACAAACATTCACCAAACTACGCTGAATTAAAACGCTGAATCCCCAAAGAGTGTAAAACGAGTAGCAGTAAACAGAGGCGACACAGTGGCCGTGTAAACACACTTGCCGGCACCCGCGGCGGAGGGATGGAGATTTGGAGATAAATCAGGGATGGTCGCCGGGCCCTGGGACTAGAACCGTCTCCAGGGACCTTAGCAGCGCGATATACAAAGACTTGCCAATATATTTTTGATGCGGCTTCTTAAGATGAGACTTGTCGTTTTAATTAATTACCTAACATGCCGTAGATTAGATACTAATGCAGTTGTAGTTTATATTATTATTCTAATTCAATGATTATTATATGATTAATTGAACAACCAATATAATTCGTTAATTTATTTCTCGAATCGATCAATTTTTATGTTGATTACACGACTCAACAAATTGATGACACACTGTTCTGAGTCCTGCCTGTCACACTGGTGTGAGGATTAGGAAAAATAATTCCTCACATTCATACCGGTGGTGTGGCAGTATGAAGGTAATGAACTCTTTAATAACTAGATTATAGACAACAAATAATACATGGCGTTTTCATATCCATACATTTCACTAGCGTTCAATGCACGACTGCTTAACCGTAACTCTGCCCTGACACATTGGTGTGAAGGTTAGGAAAAATAATTCCACACCTTCATATTTCTCCTAAGTATTGCTTTTGGTTTAAGTACTACTAAACTTGTTGTTTTATCAATCATTTACAAAACGAACTGATTTGTTCACTTGGTAAACTATAACAAGACACGATTGTTTGTTACCATAATCTTGCACTTACGTCTTTACGTCATTATTGCTCTACCCGAGGCAAACGATCAGAAATGCCGCATCCATTCCTCCCATCATCCACGTCGGTCGAGCTTTGGGCAGGTCTCTAGGGCCCAGGACGCATATTGCACTCATTTCATTATGTACATACGATTATGGCGATCCCGGGACACTTTGTGTGTGCAGATGGCCCCGGTATACAGTTTTATCGTTTGGTAACGTGTTGACTTGACGCAGTGTTGAATTGTGAATTTGCAAGGTACTTGGTTGTAGCTAAATGACTAAGACGATAGTCATAGGCAGTTTTGAGCATGAACTCAGCTTGAGCTCGTACTTAAAACTGACACTTTTCAATAAAATTCCCAGGAACATTTACCGAAGGCACTTAAAACGATAAAGGAAAACATCGTGAGGAAATTAACCTGCATATGGTTAGGTACCTTATAGAAACAATAAAAAGGCCTAAGGCATCCACAAATCCTCACTGGGCCCGCATGGCGGAATTAGCGGTGGTTTATTTTTGTTAAAAAACTAATTAATCTAATTATTTTTTTTTTTTAGATAATACATACTACATACCTACCTAACTACGATTCATTATGGCATGTCAAATTAGGACTCTGAGATGTCGAAATTGTCGGTCCAAATATCGGCACTTTTTAGGGTAGGTACGGACAACAGCAGATCAATGGTAACACTTGCAGTACGATTTTAAATCGTACGACGCAGATAATAAGAACGGTCCATAGTTCAAAGTATTACACTTGATCTGCTGTACCTACCGTATCTCGAAAGGAAAAGAAACCCCTCATAGTACGTCTAGACCGACAATTTCGACAGATTTCTCCGGAGTCCTAATGTGACATGCCATAATGAATCGTAGTTACCAAAATTAAATACAATTCCCCACCCCGCGCTCTGGGAATACTCACACCTCGGGGGTTGTTAATCATCGTATAACCAGTTTAGGGGTAAGGGGCAGTCTTGAGCGAGGACAATCTGGTCACAGTTTTATTTGAACTACACCATTTTGTTAACTCATATTTAATTTTACCTAAATAAATCTAATTAAAATCGCCGCCTAAAAAGTGAGTCTGTTTTTCATCTGAACGGAGAGCTGCTGCTTCATTTAATTTGCTATCGCAACGAGTTAGAATCTGATCGATATTGGTATCACAAAGGTCATAGTGAATTAGGATCTAAAGCGTTAACTGTACGTACGATTAAGGTGAAACAAAATGCAAACTGCAAACAAAACTATGTCGGCATAAACTCACGCATAACATATATTTATACTTGTCATTCAATTTCAACCTTAAATGCATCACTAGGTACTCTCCGATAGTACTGGAAATTCTCTCTTTCTCTTCTTAGCCGTCCTAAGCCTACTAAATTCTTGGTATAGGCCTCCTTCAACCGCTTTCATTCCGATCTGTTTTGGACAGTGAGAGTCCAGTTCCTGCCCGCCACCTTCTTTATATTATCTTTCCATCTCATCTGTGGTATGTCGACTGATCTTTTCTGTTCCCAGGGTCTCCAATCAAGAGCGGCTCTACACCAAGAATCGGTTTATCGAACTATGTGTTCTGCCCATTGCCATTTAAGCTTCGCCAATTCGCCATCCTTTTCCCAATGTCCGCAACCCTGCTGTGTTTCCTGAGCCATCTGTTGGTTTTCCAACCAGTTATCGCTCCATCGCTCTTTGGGCAACTTTTAGCTTTTCTGCTTTCGTTGTTACCCAAGTTTCTGCTCCGTAAGTTAAAACCTGGACTATAATGATTTAATTCTTTTTAAATACGAATCTAAGATTGAATTTGAACAATATAAGTATTATTTCTTCTGTGACAATATTCAGATAACAACAGTAGAACTTTACGATTAAAGCCTCAGAGAAATATTAAAGCATAATCTGGTTTAAAAAGTTAACAATAACGTGTTCTTGGCGAGTTTATACTTTTGTATGCAGAACGGGGGGGGACTAGAGTTGCACTTTAACTTGTAGAGATATTTGTAGATAAGGTTCGACTACTCACACACCTATCACCTTTTTCACCCGTTTAACATTACACCAGTCTTCTGAGAGTGTAATGTATTATTTACAGCATCGGCGCGAGGGTCGCGGGGGTGTAGGGCGCGGGGTTCGTTACTCGGCTCACTGGGCCATAATAACTTTGGGGAATACCCACAGCGACTAGCACCCGCAACTAATAGCTGTACATCGAATTAATGGGCGCCTTTCAGAAGGTGTTTCTTACCGTATCTTCTGCGCCCCACAACGCTGGGTTTACCCAGTAGCTGAAGTGGTTCATTCGTTTTAAACATAGGGTCAATATTGCTCCAGAACCTTCGCGGCTTACGGCCAGTTGAAACGCATGCCCCGCCCCATTTTCTGGGCATTTTAACACGTTCATGGACAGTAGAAATTACGAAATGACAGTGAAAATTCTCAACTACTGTCATAACCGTGGGGGATTCTAAGTATGTGCGTGTCAAGACCGACAAAAATGTACCTACAACCTTTATTATGACAGTACACATACCTATTTTCTACACAGAATGACAGTGGGACCGCTCCACAAAGAAAACCGCCTACGAACGCCGCGGGAGATGCCGTTGTGTCTTTTTAAATGCATCAAAATACTACGTCATACGCCGTACTCTCATTTTCCGAATACTCAAAGTACGGCATATGCCGCCACTGTCCATGAACGTGCGTCCAGTAGATAGCGATCTGAGACCTAGGCCGTAATCCGCTACCTACTGGACGTTAACGACGGCAGAAAATGAGGCGGAGCATGCGTTTCAATTGGCCGCAAGCCGCGTGCAGATCGCGCCTGAGTGTGTCTTAAAATGGCTTAAAATGTATTCAATGTCACATAGATAGTTAAATTGTTTACGTATATCACAGACCACAAAGACAGACGTATATTGTCGAAAAACATTTCCCTCCTTCCGGCAAGCTGGTAAAAATAAAGGAGGCACCCGAATATCGGGCATACGCAGTGCCTCATAATGTTGTCGCTACATCTATCACGGCGCGCCACGAGACGCGACACATGTGCCGATTACACCCGCGCACCTCATATTTGGCACACTTTATCATATTTCACTCCCATTCGCTGGACTTGAAGTTTTGTTAAGCACCGCTCGCTTCAGTGATACCTCACGTTTCTACGCCAACGCTCTAGCAAAGTAAACGCTTACATCGTTTTAAGTACTTCCTTACTAACATGTTATTCATAAACCTAGTTAAACCTCACTACCCTTACCTTTAAACCATGTTATTGTCACTTCGTTAAAAAACGTTAACTTAGAAAAGGACCGAAGGCCAATGTGGAATATAACTTTAAATCACGTCGAGCATGCATGGAAAGAAAAGCTTAGTGCGCGGTTAAGTTTTCACAACTGCAGGTATTTCGTTACAAAGTTTTTGCTCACTATTTGTCTAATTTATCTTCTTAGCTAGTAGGATTACTTACATTGTACTTATATTATATATTTGCTCTGATCTTTTAGTCCGTGTCTACTTATAGCTTTTTTAGTAAATAAAAGAAAAAAGTTAATTTAGCTATTTCAGGCAAAACTACTTTTCCGGATGCTAATTTTGACAGAACTTGAGCGCCCTACAGGACCGTAGACCTCTAATACTTTACAGGAAGGTGAGAGATGCAGTATATTTAGTATTCTGCGATGTTAGCGCGCGTGATGCCGACACAGACAGCAGACGCTCCGCCCAACCGCAGACACGTTGCATGCACGCCACTCAATGAAACCTCAGCTGGGAGGTACAGTCAGGTGCTCAAGAGTCAAGACTTTACCTTATAATACAAGTTATGTTACCTAAAGTTGTGGTGGCTTTCTGAAATAAGTACGTGTAATAAGTTTCTAAAATAACAAAAGTCTCGCTTTACCATAGATTAGTTTACGTAGGTACAACATTGGCTAAGTAGGTATTACAAAACCAAAAAATACTACTGTTTTTTTGCCATATACATACTATGTAATATAATGTATCTCAGTCCTGCCCGTCCAAGTGCAGGCTTTGACTTTCGTTAACGCTAGTAGAATAGGCTGAAAGATGTACCTATTGGATTGACATTTGCTAACGAAAAAGCAAATCCATACATTCCGCATTCTATTCTAAAAGCGTTGACTATAAAATCAAAGTCACTGGCTAGAGCTTTCTTTTCTCGCGTGCTTTGGTTATCTCGCGTGCTATCAATAGGTTTGGTCCCTAAACCTATTGATAGAGTTATTCGGCCGCCCGTAGGCCTCTGACGTGGCCTCACGACTGCTGCCGAGCGACAGCAACCTGGACCAACTGCTTAATGTGCTTTCTGAGGCAATAATCATTCGACAATAATAATTCATCCCTCAATATCCGTTAAGCCATTTTGGCTACAGGCAGGAGACTACAGATTCAAAAGTGATTTTACTAATATTTTAGGAAACCGCTTTTCCTCTCACCAGTACAAGTCAGCTGTCAGGTGTGTCAGTCTGACGCACGTCACGTGTCACCGCCGCGCGAATCAGTGGTTAGCGAGGTTCGCGTGCAGCGGTAGTGGGTTCGAATCCGATCGATATCTACCCTCTGCACTAGATGGCTTCGGATCTTAAAGGTTGCGCTGGCGTTTCCAAGTTTATTGATCAAATTGTATTATTGGATATACAAATAGTATACTTTCTTATTTGTTACATGCATTAGCAATCTATAAAATTACCTACTTATTTTGAGCGTCTTCTGTTGTCATTCTGTTACAAATATTACATTCTAACTGTAATTTGACACATCGCTTTCGACTTGGTAATGAATTTATTTAGTATTAAATTAAGATCTGATGGTACTATGGAACACAGAGAAAGGTGTACAGGAGAGTTTTTAAGGTTGAGATTTTCTCAAAAACTACTTGACCTATTGCAAAAATTCTTTCACTGTTTGATAGATAAAAGTTAAAACTATGTAACTGTAAAAGAATTATTAAATTCGGTCCAGTAGTTTTTGTGAAAATCTCAACCTTATTTAGGCCCCCTGTATACTTATCTCTGTCTTCCACTGTACAAGAATGAGAGTTAATTTGCACCTCAGGGAGTTAAAAGTGCATTTGAGTGTACCTAAGTAAATATTTTCTAAATAAGAAGAGTCTATTATAAAAATTCAGAAAAAGTCAGAAATCAAACCCCCATTATGTTTTCACCGCCGCACAGTTAATAGGCAATAATAAACAAATATCAAACATTTTATTGCATTTACATCAGATTCGCATTCTCTATCCGATTGCCGCGTATCGCCAACCATAGCAATAAAGTGGTAATCACGCACCCATCTGTCGCTATGGTGGCTGTAAGCTGCGATTAGGGTAGACAAGTATCTAAAATTAAACGCTTTTCGTTGACAGTATGGCAAAGACATAAATTGATGGTCCACCATGAAAATATAAGAGTCCTTAAGAATGTATCAACATATAAAGTCAACAATTAACTTAACTTATATTTAGTTCATTAGTTGAATTAGGTTCTACCTATCGAAAAATAGATTTCAGCGGCAGGTATTCTTTCCTTCAGATACGTTATACTTACCTCCTACAAACGAGTTATTTTTATTGAAGGTGTCTAGGTCCAACACTTTATTAAATGGGTTGGTACCTAATCCGAACCAAGACCAAGAGCCCTAGATAAATATTGGATACCTATGGACACACGTAGACAGAGATAAGTATACAGGGGCCTCAATAAGGTTGATATTTTCTCAAGAGCTACTGGAACGATTTTAAGAATTCTTTTACAATACATAGTTTTAACTTTTATCTATCTAACAGTGAAAGAATTATTGCAATAGGTCAAGCTATTTTTGAGAAAATATCAACCTTAAAACTCTCCTGTACACCTTTCTTTGTGTTAGACCAAGGTTAGACCGTACTAAGTACCTACTCTTAAAGCTATGTGCCTATGGGCGGATATCTTGATACCCGCAAGCCAAGTTTGCACTTCAACCTGGTTCATTTGCAATGTCACAGCCTTCCCCTCGCCTAAAAAAATAAAACCTCGCACTATTTGACAAATCCCTGCGAGAGGCTTGCAGGCTCCACCTCCCCCTCACACTTAAATACCATCGTATCTCTTCATCTCTCTCATACACGCCTAGGTTCTGTTTCATAGCCGCTTCCCGCCCGCACCTTGAAACGTTTATTTTTCATTTCTTCGAGGCGAAGAAAATAATTTTCTGTGAGCTTTGAACCCGCGCCGGGGGAAAAATGGGAATTTGTGAAAATGTAATTGGATTCTGGACTAATCTCGACGCCTCTCGTATCTTGTAAGGGGAGTGCGTGTTGGGATAGAAATGTGCAAAATGTTTTAAAAACATTATTATTTAACAGAAAATTCAGTACGAACTTTTCGTCCTGTCTGAGGGATGTTTCTAGCACAATATAAGTATATGTTACAGTCAAAGCCCGTAGCTCCGTCACTTCTGGGGTTGACTAGTCAATCCTCAGGTATGACAAGTCTTGGTCAAATTCCAAAAGAATGTCTACTTATTTCAAACTTTGACTAACGAATTACCTAATTCTAGGAGACTATACTGCTGGGACAGTCAAACGCTGAAACACTATTTGAATAAATGACTACCTATTAGTTATAGCCAGGTGGAAAACAGAGTAAATGTTGGGAATTTCTCAAGAAATACTTGCTTGACCGATATTTATGCGTATTTTAATAGGCGATGCAGGTACTTCTAAATTCTATATAGGTGTCACCATCTCTCCTTTAGCGGGTGAAGTTATGAATCCTATTCCCTGGACTGGATTATCACGCGCTGTACTCCACTGTTGGAGGTTCCAATCAAACAATACAGAGGGCGCTTAAAAATGTTTACCTTGACTGTGTATTGTGTAATGTATATACTGTGTATATATATTAATGTGTATACTAGGATGTATTGGGGTATTTTTGTTGTTAGCTAGCCCTAACTTTAATATTTAAAAAAATTGGTTTTATTATCGACCGGTACCTGCGCGCGCGCGGGCACCGCCTGCTGGCGCCGGACACGTCGCGCACGGTGTCGCGCCGCAACTCGCCGCTGGTGCGCGCGCTCGCGCGACTGAATACGCTTCTGACAGCGGCACCACAGTGTAACCTGTTTGCTGAACGGTTGACGAGTGTGCTGAGAGAGTGCATGGTGTTCTGTGAGATAGATGGATGAGTGTTGGGTCTTTTTATGTGTAAAGTTTTGACTATACGTATATGTTTGATGTTGTTTGTTTTATTGACAAGTGTATAACGCATAATTGTTAATGTGGACCTATTTTTAATGTGATATTTTAATGTGACTGAATTTTATATTATTATTATCTATAAGTAGACTAAGTTATTATTATGAATTACACAGCGCATTAGTGTTAACTGTAATGCTGTGTAATATTTTTATAAATAAATAATAAATAAATAAATTATAGAAAACAGTATGCCCATCACGATGCCCATAGTGGATATGTTGTGCAAGGTTTTAAAAAATATCAACATATTTGATTAAAAAGCTAGAATTAAAAAAAAATACACTAGTTATAATAAGTGGAGTATCATATTATCTTTGGGAGGGGTAATAACCATTACATACATATGTTATCGTGTAATGTAATATCTATAGCACCTACCTATATAATACATTAAACCTTGATTGCTATAAGATAAATGATTAAAACGCCACATATTCATTGTAAATATTTATTTCAAATACTATGAGTGGTTATGGTAACCAATGATACAATGTCACGCGTTCACGCCACGCCACTCCACTAATATCGCTATTATTACAAACTAGCCATTGGCCTGTAATATCACCGTATCTTTGCCAACGACTCACTTGCCAGCATGCGAGTCTAGCCTTACAATACAATACTCGAACGTCACCTTGATCACATTTAATTTTTAACAATAAAAGTTTCGTAGTGGTAGATACTAGATGAGATCCCAGAGGGCCTAGCCAAGTGGCATTAATGATAATTCTAGAATGCGCACGCTATCTTAGTCGCCTCTAAGCGAGGCGTCCCGCTCACTCCTACGCGACGTAGCATATGATCGACAGTGACAGATGCGTATAGGATTAGTATTCGACTTAGCTGCCGATACAGAATTAGCTACATTGATTTTCGTTAACGCTTATAGAATACATAGAATGTAACGGAATATAGGATGCCGAAAGGGTTCTGTATCAATAACTGAACAACTTTTCGTTCGTCTTCTTTAATACATTTTGTACCGGTGTCAGCTGATCGATTTGTATGAGACTTTATTTTTAATTTTTATTCGAAAAGCCGTAAAACAAAAGTTGTTCGGTTACCGATACTGAACACCCTCCGTTCGGCTTCGTATACCCTTTCCGTTACACCATGTAATAGAAATATGTACATGATTGACATTTCCTCTTTCGTGAACAAATGTCAATCCCATACTTTCTATCTATGCCACTTGGCCAAGAGGACAGGTAGCATGATGACGTTGGCTACGTAATACTGACGTCATTTAACGTTATTATGATGTCATCGTGATACCTGAGATAAAGAAGGACTGCGGTGGCCGCTCTATAGATAACACTCGTATGGGAGCGGCCCCATAGCGGAAGTCACACGCTGCACTAGCACCAAATATTAGAATTTGAGGATTTTTTTAGAGAAGCCTGAAAATTTACTATTCTTAGACGGTTCCTTGCGAATAACGTGGCCTTAAGAAACTCTTCGAAACATTATCCATAATTTTATCTGATAATTCAAGCTTACTTGGAGGTACTAAATCTGACACAAACCAACCGCCTAACTTATGTAGAAAATTGTAAGTGACGCCTAATTATTTAGGGACGTTCAGAGTTTGAAAGAAAGGCACTAATAACACTGAGGCAATTAAAAGTAGCCCGTTAAGGCGACGTATATACATGTTTTATGTTTTATTCTTTAGTTTGCAGCAAATAGATTGGGCGTCCACCGTAAATTCACATCTCACCATTTGGAAAATTATAGCAAAGCTGGGCGTCATAAGTTCGGAAAAATCCATCGGTCAGAGGATATTGAACCTTTAACCATACGATTAAGAGTATTTCAATGTCACATAAACTGGGTAATTTTGGTAGGTACGTGATGAAAATGAAGGACACTATTCACTGTAGTACCTGTTTTATCTTTCATTTCAATTAGCGAGCGACTCGGTCAGCCTAGAATGGTTTTAATATGGACTACCATGCTAAAACCATTCTAGTCTGATCGAGTACTATTATAAGATATGAATTTACGCTGACCCCAGACCACACCAGTGTTAATAGCACCTGTGCAATATAAACTGTATGTTAATCTTCCAAGTCGATTAAAACTCTCGCATAAAGGCATCTTATAAAACTAGATAAATCTATATATGATACATTATAATTAATCTTCTTATTAAAAAACCGTTACTCATTCATTTTCCTAATTTGGATAACCATTCTTTCGTGAATAATGTATTTTCTATAGATTTTATTAACGATTTTTTTTTCTATACTATAAGTAATTGTCTATACACTGAGGCACACAATGCTTAGAAACTAGCTCATTTCCAACGTTCGAGCCTACAGTTCTAAGTAAAAATGTTGCTCGATACTCGATAACGACTTATGTTAACTATTTACAGTCGGCAACTAATTGTTTACACTTGGCAAAATCTTAGGACTAATTATGCGCTAGAATCTAAAGTTGCCTCTAAATTCCAAAAACATATTCATAAAACACGATCTAAGAACTACGCGGTAGTTTAAGGATTTACATGTTAAAATCCAAACCATTTATTCGAAATTATTACTGATCGTGATGTGCCATGATCGCAACAGATGAAAGTCCATCGTCTCTTCCGACCTCTACGGGAGAAAGGCGTGAGTCGTAAAGCGTGAGTTTTTGTCGCTGTCGTATGGTTAGTCTGACTGAACAGATGATACGCCACAAGATTTTGCAAAATGCCCACAATATCGTGAATTACGCTAGATTTATAATAGTTTCCCTACACTAATACTATAGGCGGCCCTCCGACCTCTTACTGTGACCAGAGTCGGTTCGCTTACATGCTAACGTAATGGAGTCTACACATAAAACCCGCCGACACAGCCTGTATCTATTATGGTGGCTTCCCACGGTGCGCGATCAGATTATAGTACGGCGGACCAGCACGGACAGCCACGTATCGCAACGAGTGTCGACCCACCAAGGTGCGTGGTGCGAGCTGGTCTGTCCGCAATATTGCGCACCGTGGGAAGCCACCTTTATACTCCACGGCACCGGGCTGTGCCCACTCAGTGGTTTGGTGTGTAGACTCCCTTAAGCTCGTTCTCAACGCGAACATTCGACTATGAACAGCAATCAAAATCACATCTAAAATGTTCATTTTCGAGTGTTCCCGGTGAGTGCAAGCTCTAATGACAATACAAATTACCGAATCGCGTTCCCACTGTCCTTACTGGTAGCTAAAATATGTATATTTAACATAGGAATGGTCATTATATTAAACAATTAGAGGATAACACGGGTACATCTCTAATTATTTTCTTACACACAGTATATGAGGGTGTATTACGGACATTTAATATCTTGACATCTTAACATATCAAAAAGACGACGTTACTAAATTTTATTTGAACCGAACTACGTAAATGAATAATGAAATCAAGAAAACAATAAGAATCCACAAAGATATTCTTTGGTTGCGAATATTTATTCAATTTATACTGACTTTGCAGACGGTCACACACGGGCATTTTTACATTGTTTTGTTTATCGTTATAATAACAGTAAGAACAGACATGCAGGATTATTTTAATTCTTTGAACCAATTTATATCCATGGGATTTGTCAAAATAATAATACAATATACAGAAATCGATCGCTGTCACAGTCCAATATATGTAGCATTAAAATTAGCTTAAAACTAATAAGCGACTAGAACTAAATAAGATACAACCTAAGCAATTTAGAATTGTCATGAAACTAAAATAAAACAAAACTTTTTTATACTATGTAGGAGCGAAAGATTGATCGATTGATAAATAAGGTAATCAATCTCCAGCTTTGTATTACTTTACAGTAAATTAAACTTTTGTATTTAATGGATTTCCTCAATTGTCATCTTACATCAGAAAGCATAACTTTTAATACTTACTGAACTGTACACATGCCATTTTCTACCAAATCTAAATATGAAGTATATATTCTCCACAGTTGAAGTTATGTTAGTCAAATTGTATGATATAATATAACAATTAAATGTCTATTAGACTAACAGACCCCCACCCCGGAGATTACATATTATATATTTTTCGAGTAGTTACATTATGCTGTTCAGTACGGAAAGTTTTGCATGGACGTTTGTGAGTACGAGAGGAATTTAGGTATTAAGTTAGTGGTTTCCACGTCCGAATCAATTCACTATTAGTGAGAAATAGCAATCACACACTTGTATGGAAGCAGTTATGCAACCTATCGCGTATCCGGAACCCTTAAGACGCTTTTATAAGACTTTAATATATTAGGCTGCTACTTCCACTAATGTGATATGATATACATCAGTAACATTATACCGTTTTAGAGAAATCCGAACTGACATCACTTATTTATACTTATACTTACTTTATTATAAAGAATATTTGTGGTTAATAATAATTAAATGGAAACCACTAAATACTGTCTCTCTCCGAATTCAAAAACAAACAAAAAAAACTATCAATAAAATATATACCAATGCAACAGCATGCAATAAAATTAATACATATAACTTTGAATATAGTCATTTAGTTGTGCATTGAAATATGTGCTTAGCATAGCGATACATGTGTTGGCACAGAGTGTATTGTAGTAGTAGAAAGATTTGGAAATAAACGAAAATTTGTATATTCCAACGCATTTTATGTTATATCGCCGAATTTTTTATTTACTAATTTTTCATCGAATGTACTTTGTCCTAAAAAGAACTTTTCCTAAAATTACAAATACTACAAATTTAGAAATCGTATCACCTCACAATGCCTATAAAATAGGCATTTACCTACAAGTCTTTATTATAAAATCTATTAGATTTTTACCTTCGTGTTGATAGCATAGAAATAGTTACCTGATATGTGCTAGGTCAGATCACAGAAGTGAAAGAGTTGTATAGAACAAAAGTGAGTGAACCTTGGGTTTAAGAAATGACATTACAAATTCCTCATTCGCTGACTATTACACTAATGAGGGAACGTGAAACTATATCTAGACTAGAAACTGCTATACAACTAAGTATGTGGACGAGATCAATTAAAGAAATATTTAGGAATTAAAGTAATATTTTCGCAACAACATAATGCGATTGTCATTTGATAGAACCACGGACTACTGAATTTTAGAATAGATGCCATAACTTATTTTTCTTAGTGAACCTTATCCCGCAAGAAGTTTATGAGAGTTTACCCACTCTGACGTCACGACTACACGACTCATTTCGATAGACATCATTCATTAATCCGTGGATAGGATCTGATACACTTAGTTTGGCAGAGCTAAAGTCGTTTATCACGCGACTAGCACATACTGTGCATATAATTATGTAATAACAACATATTCGAGACTTTAGTATTCCGTTGCCACAAAATTCATTTCACATTGTATACAACAATCACATTTGACGTTTCAATGTGTGCGTAAAAACTGTAGCTTTGACCAAATAATACAGATCCAATAGCGGCTGTTACTGTTACAATGAAATCGTATCATGTACTAATTGAAAACAGTAACTCGTGTCAATATTATCATTCGGTCTCGGTATCAGTTGGTTCATTTTATAACTGTAATATGGAATATGACCGGCCAACATTCATCCTTTGATAGCCATCAAGGTGATATCACGTTCTTGATCCAACGTTGAAGCTTTCTTTTCTCACTATTTCCAGTAACGCTATCCCTTACTGTCATTTAGAAACATTGTTCGCAAGAGTGAGAATGTAGATGTCACGCTGATGGTGAAGAGTGCGAGATCTTAAAATTATCTTCACGAGATATATGAGTTAAGTGAAAATGCGGTGCCGAGCGATTAAAACCGACTCTTGCTGAACGACAGTTGATTATACCGATCCCTTTGATGTTACGGGCTAGCTGCTAGTCCATTATTTGGTCCATTTATTTTACATAATTACCATTCGTAATAAACTAAGGTGCAATAAAATAATTTCACTTTCCTATGCCACCAACACTAGTTGATGCCAACGCTTTGCGCGAAAGAAACGACGCTATATAAAACATAATGTTGTCTCTCGCGTTGTTATCACTCGATGCTGTAACGTGGAACAGTCTGAAGTCACTCACTAAGTATCACTGGCGAGTCACGCTTGTGTCTCGTCAACGGCCGGCTCCTCGCCTTGGTCCTCGGATCAGGTCTTCCTAAGCTCGACCAACTTCACGTCTTTCACGTGGAGGTTGTGCTTGGACTTGCCGGCGAACTTGATCACAGCTTGAGTAGACACGAGAGGCACGTGCCGGAGATCCAACCTGGGGCATGTGAAATAGACGTTTGAGATTAGACGACGCCGATGCCGACATTGAACGGTTTCATATTGGATGACATGACACCGATAAAGACACGTCGGTGGACAGGTAGCATACCTCGTCCAGCAGTGAACGTATAAGGGCTGGTAACGATGAGGCCGAAGGGAGCGGTCTTCCTTTCTCACTTCCATATCCGTAACTTAAAAAAAATTGTTGTACAATTTCCGCAAATTTATTTTTTGTCCACCAGCCGGACGATTTTTATGAGACATGTTTTTATTAGGATAAGTCTTCCGCTTACGCCTTCCATTCAGTTTACCCTTTCCGTTATCCTTATACATCACACCACTGCACTATTACTATTTTGTATGTAGGTAAGTACCTACGCTAATATTCTTCTTTATGTGCATTGTTAAATAATGTGCATTGTTTGTATGTATCAAATAAACTTTTTCTATTATATTCTGCAGATATGGTAGGTCTTGGCAGGAGTAGACACTTTTGGCTAAAGAATTTGCGTGCTTGATTCGGCTGCAGCACCGGATCCTTGTTATCCATCCAGAGGGTGAAGATTGCAATGTTGTCCAACCTTCGATGAGAAGAGGAACACGTGAAGAAGAAGAAGGTAGGTGTGAGTTGGTGCAGTGCGCGAACCGCACGGCGCCCGAGTAGCTCGAGACCCGGACGGGGAGGATGGTGATGAATGGACGATGAATTGTGGGCTATCACAGCCCACATTGGGGAGTGCTCGGGGCGCCAGTCGGGTCGCGGATGTATCGCAGTTCCTGTGGCTCGGCAACAATGGCACGAGGTGAAACCCCTCAAGAAGTTTAGTCGGTACTCCGCCCCTTCAGAGCGGTGAGCCCGACATAATCAACACGCTCCCCGGGCTTGCTGGTACACGGAAACGTGTTTTGCCTGGGGCAAAAAAAGGTGTGAGTGTGGTCTCACCTGACTAGGTTCGGGCAGCGTGCCAGGTGGTCCAGCGCGGCCTCCGTGAGCAGCCTGCAGCCGGCCAGCGACAGCCGCTGCAGCGCGTGGTGCGCCAGCTGCGCCGCGCCCGCGTCCGTCAGCCGCGCGCACGACGACGCGTCCAACTCGACCAGCTTGGGTAACGCCTGCGCACACAACACACAATATGGTGGCTATTCGTATTCGCTATTGGATGTTTGTCGTATTTGTCAAATACTTGACGTACATACAAATAAGACGAATATTTTGTCAAGAATACCAACCACACATGGCAATTATGACAAATACGAATAGCCAAGTGACGTGCCACCATTACAATATGCATGACGGAACAACAGTGCCACGATATTCCTGGGGATACGGTGGGTCTGAAACGGTTCCAGGTACAGATTCATTCAAGAAGATTCATATACCGAGATTCAGAGATCTTACTCTAACAACTGTCAAAATTCAGATCGTGGTTCGAGGGATATTAGTTGTACCCCTAGCCGGAACTAAAATCGCACCAATCACGAACCTTGAAACACATACAACCCTCCTCTCTATATTCACCGTTCCCAAAACGATGAAAGCATACCATGCATGGCGCCCTGAACTGAGACGCCCGCCGCTATACCAACGCGATAGTACTGTCACGTATGATGACATGATTTGATCGTTTCGAGAACCGTAATAGCGCCACATAAAGCGAACTCGCCCACAATATGCTGTAATTTACGTCCGGTGCGGGGCGGAGAGTTGTGCTTCTTGTATATTTAGTCTAGTATATTCTAGTATATTCTAAATAGGCATATATAAATATGCTGTAGACATACAGGTGACGCGCAATCCGTGATGCTCAACAAGATCGGCAACGTTACACAACAACGCGCGACGTTACCAACTGGAGCGCAACATTACCAATGACACCAATCCGCAAGTTCCTCGTTGCCGTTCAACATGTTGCCTAATGAATACCCGGCTTAACAAAACTCACCTGAACCACGTATCTCATGGCAACGTCAGTAATATCGGTCCCCGGCAGCCTGAGCACACTGAGCGCGGCGAGGCGCGACGGCTCGGCCCCCGTGCGCGCGCCGCCGCCAGGTCGCGAGTTCTCGGGCGGGGCCAGGATGCCGCGCAGCTTGGCGTCGTCAAGGCAACGCGCGAACGACAGGTCCAGCGACGTGAGAGGAGGACAGGTTGACGAGCGGAGGGCTAGGGCGGCTTCGGCTGGGGAGCCCGCGAGCGAGAGCGACCGTAATGCTGGGAGACGGGCTAGTAACCTGTGCGAGATAAGATAAATATACTGTATTTGCACACAAAATATTTCATTGGCAACCTTGGGTATCAGGCAAACAACGATAGCGAGTGCAAAAATGACAATTTAAATGAGTTCAATAAAGAACTTTAAGACAGATAAAATAAAGTTAAATATTGTAAATTAAATACTATACGTATGAAAAGAAGAATTTGTTCACTAGTCATACATGTCGGACTAGATGGAACAGTAGGTAACTGACAATGACAAGAAACGGCTTTACGTTGATTAACGGAAAACCCTGTAGACATGACAGACAGACAACTGAGCACACCATGACACACCATGACTATGATATGCTCAGTTGTACTACCAGTGACGGGATTTGGTCCAGTCAGTTTCTAAAGCACTACTATTAGTGCTAGAGACAGAAGGTTGTATTATTTGTAGTAAAATTTTTGTACTACCATTTGAACTACTCAGTAGTACTAATCACAGCGACAGAATTCCCATTATACAGGAACTTTGCTGCGTTTCATTATAATTATATGAACAGCAACCGAACAATGGAGTATGGAGAGGTCCTGTCATTGTCACTTATACAATAGGCACTATCATCTAGTGACTGACCATGCCAGCTGGCGCCTGGCGAGGTGGCACCACTCGAGGCCGAGCGAGAGCGGCTGCCTGCGCGCGATGCCGGCGAGCTGCGCGGCCGACACGCGCACCTGCACGAACGACATGCTGCGCCACAGCGACGGGTCCATCTGGAGGCAGAACATCAATTCTCGTTTATTTGGTTATTTTACTATTACATTTCAAAAGTAAGATCTACTCAATTGTGATTATAATTGATTGTAAGGTGGGAAATCGGAGCCCCCTAACACAGGTAGTACCTGCCGCCCTATTACCGTTCTCAAAACGATGAAACCATAACATGTCAAAAAGAGAACGCCGAAAAGAGACGCCGCTATACCAACGCTATAGCACTGTCCCTGTCACGCATGATATGACATGGTATGATTTGATCGTTTTGAGAACCGTAATACTGGTCCTGGTTGGTACTTATCAGGAGTTGAGAAAGTTTTTTTTCTATTTCTAAAGTTTCACGGAAAATCAGAAAAACAAAATTCAAGACCAGATTTTGTTGTGTTGTGCTCTGTAACGTTCCGAAGGGTTAGAAAGAATATGAATTATTATTATTATATATAAAAATACAGAGCTCATGAGTGAACGTGACTGCTGAGCTGCTTCGTCCAGGGTTTGGCACTTACTGCGAATAGTTGCAAGAAAAACTTGCGCGAATTATTGCAGCTGGAAACGCGGCATTACATGAATAAATAAATAAAAAGACATTCATCTGAACATTAGTTGTACATAAACTAGAGCAGGCCCGTCCAACATACGGCCCGCGTAGGCCCTACATCCGGCCCGCGTAGGCCATACATACGGCCCGCGAGCTAGTTAAAAATTTTAAAGTCATAGATGATGACATAGAATCTATTTTTAGCGCAATATTTGTCTATGTATCTATGTCATAGAGAGACAAATATTGCGCAAATAATCTTTAAAAATGTCAGGTATCTCATTAGTTTGGTTTTGACTTATTAAGTGTAAGCATTGTAAAACTAAGGTTTTCTTTTTAATAAATGATCCATATTGCACAATATAAAAAATTCCGTTTTATTTACATTTATTAATATTTTAAAGCTCACTTTGCTGTTGGGTATTTCTTTTGGCCCGCTATGGTTACAAACATGCTTGACCTGGCTCGCCGCAAAATTATGTTGGACACCCATGTACTAGAGCTTAAAAATAACTTAAGATTGTTATTGTTCAGCGACACATGAAATGAAAACCGTCCAGTCAATTAATAAAATTAAATAAAAACTGTTCTCACCGAGTACTCCGCCCATGACTTGCACACCAGCGCACAGACGGCCAGCTCGTGCGGCGTGAGCTTGGCGAACACGCACAGTATGGCGTCGCGGTCCAGCCACGGCGACGACTGCGCGTTGAGCGCGGCCGCGGCGGACGGAGGCGCAGGACGGATCGGGTACAGAGGCTTCTTCAGGGGCTGAGGAACAACGATGGGATATCGTTATACTTGATGTTTAATTCAAACGCAAACATGATATCTTAGCATGAAGGATCTAGTTCAGATTGTTAGTAATAATAATATTTATGTAATTATGTAGTTTTTGAGTAATTTTCGTTATTATTTTAAAAGATGTTCCAGGCGTGTTATCCATTTCGCAACGGGGTTTTTACGTCATGTGAACCCCGCCGTAATTGAAAATATAGTTAAGCATTGAAAATGTAATTTTTCGTTATTTTTACAACATATATATCTATTTTGTATTGAAATTTCAAATACCTGTATTTGCAAAATGATAATCTGATTACTGTGTCCGTTAAACATAAAAAAAAAAACGACCATGACGCGAGGTGAAACTTGTTAGTAATAAAATAAATGAAGGAGAATATCGTGCGCGCACATCCGATAAACTACTAATGTAGGTGTATAGGTACTACGCTGAGATTCAGAACCGATTTTAAGTGTGAGCTTAGGCCGAAATTCGCAGCCATTTTTGAGTACTAACAATGTGAGGTCGCTCTTCCAACTGAATTTGACATTTCAGATTTTTGACAGTTGTACGAACGAGCTCACACTCATAATTGTATGAAAGCCGTAATTAATAATAAGCCGCAAGTCACAAGCTCACGTTCATAAATATCTGTGACTCAATCTCGGCCAACGTATCATTGTGCAACGTATCTAAGGTATTCACAGACAGTTTTGAGCACCTGAGCTCGCTCTTACGACTGTCAAAAGTCTACAATTTGGCATTAGTGACAGCTCAAAAATGGTACAATTTAGACCGAACTCGAACTCACTCAAGGCTGTCTCTGAATCTAATACCGCGTACAGACTGGTGAAACGTAACATGAAACCATTCTACCTTTTGTTGCATGTTCGCTGCAAGCGTGGACGCATAGCGCGCCCCTTTGTGTTCGTCCGAAAAACCGACAAATCACGGATCGCAATGCGCGGCTTGTAATTTATTTATTCAATACATAACTGACTGGTTTACAGTTATCACCAAAGCACCGAGTCAGTGGATACAGTATAATAATAATTCTTACAATAATTAATTATACAATAAAATTTGTGTAAATTAGTGTTGTTGTTAAGATAGCAATATATATACAGAGAACACCATGGATCGGCAAAAACATCGGCATCTTTTACTGCGTTTAAGAAACAGTTAATTAAATCTACGGCACGAACCGTAGGCGCATTGCTCGTGTAATGCTCGTAGCGCGCGCGTGAAATGCATAGTTCGCGCGCGCGCAAGACGTACAAACCTTGAGAAATTGTTACAAAGTATCATACATTGCAGCAATAGGGTATTTGACAAGTATCGAAAATTAAATATTATTCATTATTATTACAAAATAGAAACAAATTTATGATCGACTGTGAAATCAAAATTAGATGAAAAATTAAGCAACTACAGGCATTTAGTAAAGTTGTGTTAGAAAGAGACAGAAACAGTACACGATGTATTGTGGCTGTGACGTCATACTAGGTAGCACCATACAAACTTCATACTAAAGACCGTTTTGCTAAAAAGAGATGCGAGTATTCCCCCACTTGACTTAACCGTGTAATATCTTCGATATTAATTGAGATATCGAATAACTGATTTCACAGTTCTCTTCAGCTGGAATATGAGAGATGATTGATGCAATAAAAAAAATGAGTCGAATACCCTAATGTGTGAAATGGATGGCAAATGCTTTCATTGCATGTTACGTTTCGCCAGTCTGTCTATAAGCCTACCATTCTCGCCCTAATCGGCACATCCATGATGAAAGCCCACTCACTTGGTTGTTCCTCCACTGTGGCCTCACCTTGGCGGAGTGGTGCGTGAGTTGCAGCGCTAAGTGCGCCCGTAAGGCCTGCTTCTTGGGTGCCTCGTCCTCATCACTGGCGCGACGCTTCTTCACAGCAGGCTCCCACTCGCCCGTCTCGCCGCCAGCGACTCCCTCGCCCGTCTCCTCTTCACGTTTGATTTCTGATAGGAAAGTAATCAGTTATTTCCCAACAAAATATCAAATAATTGTGTCAAAAAACGAAAAACCCGACTGCAAAAAAAACTATCCCCTTTTGATTAATTTTTGCATGACAGGAAGGAACGAAAAACTCCTTCTGGGGCAGTCGGGTGAAAACAAAAGGCATGACCGGGAAATCAAATGAAATTACTACTCCCATACTAGTTAATAGATTCCTGTTGACATTTTCATATCTCCCTTCACTTACCCTCTTCCGACTTAACGACAAAATCTGATTTGGCCTCGTTGTCCGAACCACCCTCGGACTTGAGGGGCGCAGGGGGCGGCGGGGGAGGGAGCTTGTTCTGTAAACGATGCACAGGTTTTATGAATACTTGGATAATAAAATTCAAAAGAAAAGTAGTAAGTTGTCAAATAAATGCAGACATTATTCGTAACTATCAATGATTCGAACCAATTCGCCATTCGTCTTTACCAACCGATCCACGGTTACTCGGATCCCGTCGATAAAAATTAGCCCCACATTCGTCTGGGATGCAAATAATTCGTCGACTTCCAAAATACCGAAAAATAAATTATAGATACTGTGCATAACTTTCAATGTGTCACTTTTTACATCTTCCTAGAAATGTGACATAAATCTATAAAAAAAAATACACTATTGAAATAAACTATTGAATTAGAAAAGAAGCATATAATGACATCACAGATGCATTGTAAGAGTACCTGCAAACTATTATGATGCTGACTGAGTTGACTGGCGTCCGAGCCGACGCTGACGCGGCGCAGGTCAGACGACTTCTGACGGGCGCGGAAGTGCCGCGGCTGAAATAACGTACATACAATATAAAAATTGCGGGTAAGTCTTATTTTGTCTACGACGCCACGTGCTGGACATGTTCAATGTCTGTAGATGTAAATCAAGCTTTACATGTGTTATCTCTGACCTTGTAGTCGTGGTTGAGTCCCATGTTGGTGCACGTGGGGCACTCCCAGGAGTTGGGCAGGTCCTCGTTGACCTGCCCGCCGGGCGGCACGCACGCCGGGTGCACGATGCTGTAGCACACGGAACACTCGCGCAGCGAGGACGGACCGTTGCGACCTGTACATATGGAAGGGTGTAATGACACGGACCGGACCCAAAATACAATGTGGAAATAATTTTTAGCACATTAAATGGGCCGATATAAATTTGAAGCAAATTTAGACTTGCACAAGCATACTTGTGGAAATCTAAATTTGCCCAAGTAAATTGCTACGTGTGTGGCCGACATTATTTGTATTTCTTGGTAGTTCAATAAAAACACGTTTTACAATAACTTTTTTTGCATAAAATCCTCATCCAATATTAAACCCGTTATCAAGACGAATCTAACAATGAATCAAAAGTCATCAAGCTACTTACACAACATTTCTATGAGCCATGTAGTGAGCTAGCTCGCCCGCGAGTAAGTAAATAAGGTTGGCAGCTCGTAGCAGAGGTACAGGAGACCACAAGTACAAATATACATACAAAACATTACCCTCTTGCTTCGAGGTACAAATTAAAACGGGAATAGCAAATGTACCTACTTAAAACAGCGAAATTATGAATATCTGGTACAATCCATGACAATTTAAACTAAAACGTTATCACTTACCGGAGTTGCCCTTGGCCTGCGGCGCGACCGGGGTCTGCATCCAGCCGTCCAGATGGCACACCGCGCAGGAAGCGGTCACCGGCAACATTGGCTGTAGGAAATATACAATTAGTTCATACAAAATTGTTTCGCGCATAAATTAACTACATATGCAATCAACATGTAACATAATGATTTCTTTATCGGCCATGTGATCTTATACGATAACATGGCCCGCCCCTCCAAATTATTGTTTCAATGTGCGTAATTACATCTTGCGAAGGAGTTATGTGTAAATATAAGTATTCTATGTACGTGCAGTCTATTTGTTTACATTTGACGTGCGGAAGCACATTTATGTGGCGTTGTTGTGACACTTTCGGATTTTTGGAGGAACGGGTCATGTTTTCGTAGATCTCCACCTGTTTAATTTGTAATAGCAGAAAGCACTTAAATTTCGTACTTTCTTAAAACTGTAGCCAAGCTATGGTGGATTGTTCACTTGGACGAAAGATCGGATATTATTCTAGCTTTCTATGTAAAACGCGATTTCGTTTCTACCGCATTATTTGTCGCATAATTTTTTTGGGTAAACATCTTTTTTATTGTTGATTCGTCGTTAAATGAATTATTTAAGTTTGTACAGTAATCAGAATGCAATATTTCTGAATAAATAAATAATAATAAACACATTACCTGCAGGCACTGTCGCATGACGCACGTCTGCTTGGCGCGGCCCAGTCCGCCGAACTTGACCATGTCATGGCAGAACACGCACTCGCCGCAGTCGGTGCGCTGGCAAGCCTCGCATTTCTTGCATCTGGGAGCAATGACATTCACTTTAAGGCCAAGTCATAGACGAAAAGTGAGTTCAACAGTGAGTTCAGTTGTATGAAATTTGACAGTTGTAAGACCGAATTTAGCTCGCGCTCAAAACTGACATGGTGCTCATAGTACCTCCTGAGGCGGTTGCAGCAGTAACTCCTTGTAAACGCATACCATGACCCGGACCCCACAGACCTAGGCTGTTAGACATATACGTGATTTTAAGTTAGTCCAACATTTCGGTCCTTTTTAAACAACTTTCGCTAACTCTAGTGGAATATAAAAAAGTACGAGATTGACATTTGCTGACGAAAACGCAAATGTTAGTCCTATACATTTTTCTAGCGTTAACGAAAGTCTCACTTAACTCGGTCAGGTGTCTCGCTCGACGACGAATTCGTATTGGACGTCAGCAGAGACTCTTATATATCCCGTGCTTAAGTCAGTTTTGCGATCGCCGTAAGATACTTATATCTTAGCTACCCATTGTTAGAATATCATTATATTCCAACCGGGTATAACACCTCATTTGTGTGTATAATGCATACCTGGTGCGTCGTCTCCTGGGCGCGCTGTTAGCGTGCTCCGGACGCGGGCGCGCGGGCCCGCCGCGGTGCGCGCCGCCACGCCCGCCGCGCCCGCTCGACTGACGGCGCTCGGTCGCGATCACGTCGTCCGGCCCTGGAACAATACAATAACAATTATTTATTTAAAAAGACACCATTACAGTAATTACACGCACACGCAATGCACTAGTATGCAGGTTTCTATTCCAACACCGCTACTAGAAACCCTACTATGATGTTTGTCATTGCGAGTTAAACGGAATCCGTAATGACCCCGCTCCCAAGAACTGAGCGAGTTCATTTCAATTATATCTGCTCGCTCAGTCATTGCCGCTCAGTCTATTTGTTGGTGGAAATACATGTATGCAGTTTATTCTTTCGGGCTTAAACGAAGTCCTTAATGGGTCCGCTCCACTCGCATTAGAAACATGGCTTTACGTTGGCCCACCCTTGAGCATCAACATCGACTTGCGCGCCGCGGGCAACTGGTGCAGTCACTTCGCCTGCGAAGTGACTGCACCAGGTGTTGTGTTCAGTCACCCTTGAGCACTGGCACGCCCGTTGCAATCTCGACCGTATTACTATCGGCCAGCAGTACATTCTACCATGCCCACCCCGCTGTAAACTGCGTCACCCTTGAGCACTGGCACGCCTGTTGCAATCTCGACCGTATTACTATCGGCCGAATGTACTATACCCACCCCGCTGAAAGGTGCCTCGCCCTTCAGCACGGGCACACCCGTTGCAATCTCGACCGTATTACTATCGGTCAGAAGTACATTCCGCCATGCCCACCCCGCTGTAAGTTGTCTCACCCTTGAGCACGGGCACGCCTGTGACTGCGAGGTGCTGCTTGTCGTGCCTGTGCTGCTCGACCACAGTCCGCACGTCACGCACCAACGCGATCGGATCGCTCAGCAGCTCGGGCACGGACTTGCGCGCGGCGGGCAACTGGTGCAGGTACATCACTATTGCCTGCAATGACATTAGATGAATTAAATGATGACCTTGACCTAGGTCAAGGAATTTAAAATGACCCGCGTGGACAAGTAAGTGTCAATTAGAATATTTTATTATTATTTTTTATTTGACTTTAATTTGTTTTTATTTTTTATTCTAACAAAAATCATAGAAATAATTGAAGGTAGATATTTTGTCAAGAACAACTTTGTAAAAAAAAATTACTATAGTCGGCGAGAGGTGCAACGCGAGGGTGGAGCAGCTCGCTTCGCTGTCATCTTCGCTCCCCCGTAAGTCTGTCGCCAAGAAGAATCCGACAAGTATTTTTTGTGAATATCCCAACCTTACGTTGGGACGACGCGGCGCACCACCCCGCACCCCCTCCGAGACCGTACTTCCTAGTCCCTCCCCTACCCCCGCAGGCGCGGCAAGCACGACTTTGTTAGTCTATAATTTTAATTGCTCTTCTGCATACTTTATCTGTGTTAGACGGTACCTTCAATCCATGTAGCTCGTTCTGCGTGAGATGCAAGTGTTCCTTGGGCGGCGCTGCCGTGGCGGGCGCGGGCTGCCCCTCGGGCGTGAGGTGCGAGCGGCCCAGCAGCGCGTTCACGTAGCGGTCCAGCACGTACCACAGCATCTCGGTGAAGAACGGGTAACGAAACTTTTGCGGCACCTGACACGACACAACATACACAATGTTAGTCATATATCTAGTTTAAACTCACTTCCATGAAACCGCGCTGTCACACACTTTGTTAATAAATGTCAAGTTACAGAGTAATAAAGCATAAAAATATCGGCGCGCAGTCTAAAGTATAAATATATACGTCAAAAAGAGACAAGTGTTCTTATATGCTCGACTTAGATTGAAAATTAAAACAACATCATTTCTAATTTATTTATTTAAATAGATTAACGGGGACAGGATACGGGGACAACGAGAAGTATTTTTTTATTATTTTAACCGACTTCCCGGTGACATTACTATACTATTATAAGTATTACCTTAGTGACGTCCTCGACCTGTGCTATCTTGAGTTGTTTCTCAATGCCGAACTGATGCAGGAAGTTCCCGCCGAACACCAGCGAGTCACTCGGCGTGTACACCGCGTGGATCCAACCAGTCGGGATGAAGAATGTGTGCCCGGCTTGCAACTGAAATATTATTAGGTTTGTATTGTACAGTGCCGTACTTACGTAAGCGCCGCCGGCCGATAGGGGGCGGCCAGATTTAAGTGACCCGGGTGTCTCTGAACCTAAATACGCCACTGAGGTTGGATCATCTATACCTACTTGTGTCAGTCCAGACCGGGTAGTATTAGCTAATTCAATTCAAATTATTTTACAGAACTTATATCCAATGCGAAATTGTAGTCATTCAATATAGATAGTGCATAAAATGACATGTTATATACAATCAAGTGAAAATAATAACATTTAAAATACTACAGGATATATTTCAATTGTTAAATGTCATAAAAATAAGCATTTAATAGTAGACCTAGCTTCTTGATAAATTTCATGATTTAGGTCAACGGGACCCTATAGGTTTTGGTTTTCTTGCATTTTCATACAAATATGCGACATAAACAGCGATATCTTTTGATTGCGTTGAGGAAGAAGGGTGATTTTTTTTACGGCTGCATGAGGTTGCAGACCTGAGTATTTGGTATATAATTTCAACTTGATCCGTCCACGTGTTTCTGAGATATAGGTCTTGACAGACTGACAGACAGACGGACGGACAACAAAGTGATCCTATAAGGGTTCCTTTTTTCCTTTTGAGGAACCCTAAATTTTTTGTCAAATACTCTATTAGGTTTAGGATTCGACGATCTACATTGTATTAGTACTCACATGAACACGTATACACTTCTCCACGGTGTCCCCGAAGAACACATCTGACTGTTTGCCAGACAGCACCCACTTCTCGTACAGCTGCAGGTTCTTCTCAGTGGGCGGGATCAGCCAGAACACTTTGGCGCCTGGAATGAGATACAGCGTCAGCTTACGGCAGTCGCGAACAGACCATAGATTAAGGATAGAGAAGTCAAACGCAGATAAAAGTGTACGTGAAGACTAATTAAGATTGAGATTTCTCAAAATCCACTTATCCTATTTTTAAAATTATGTTACTATTAAAAAAATGTAAACCTATAAATTGTCCCACTGCTGGGCAAAGGTCTCCCCCCTCCTCTTCCATCCATCCCTGTCCTGAGCCTCTTCCAGACACTAAAGTATGGTTTCAAAGGCAGGGGGAAAACGCGCAATAGCACGAAGTATTATGTTGACGTTGAAATAAAACGATACGTATCGCTTTCCATACACTTTGTTATCGCTTACGTATCTTACCGCGTTTCATAATACGGGGTGGGGTGAGAGACGTTGTGGTTCAGAGATAACAAACCTATTTCGACATGTTTCGCGATGAGGATTTCTTTTATTTTTCTTATGATGAGCTAAGGCTGATAAAAAGAATCCCTAAAAAAGGTTGCTTACCCATACTTATAGCTAAAAGGTCATTGTACGTTATTCCGTTAGTGGTATAAATTTTAGTCGGTCTTGTAGTTTTTGGGAAACCTGAAACTTGAAAATAAAACTTAGGTATAGTTTGATTTTCAAGTTTTCGTCCGAACAAATAAAGTTGTTTAATTATCGGGCGTTTAGATGGACATTAGGGGAAATAAAAGTACGATTGACTGAATGAGTGTTTAGTAGTAATAATAATTGTATTGTGGTTTTATTTTATGTTCGTACTATTTTGGCTGTTAAGGTGCAAATTATATATGTAAATAAATAAATAAATGGACCTATCGGACCTAAAGGGAACAAAACGATTGCTTTTCTGGCATAGATAGATAAATAAACACTTTATTGCACAAAGAAGCATACGCACAGAAAACAGTAGTGGAGAAATAATTTGCAGTATAAGTAGCGCAGCTAACAGCTGATCAAGTGTAACACTTTGGACTTTAGATCGTTCTTATTATCTGCGTCATAAGAGTTGAATTCGTACTGCAAGTGTTACCATTTATCTGTTGTTGTCCGTACAAAGGCGTCCTAAAATGTATCCTATGTCAATCTCGATCAAGACATCTCATACATCAAAATCCGATACGGCTACAAGAGGTCACAAAGGAAGAACCCAACATACATAATACTTTCATGATACCTACAGTCGGGTAAAAATAGATATTAAATATTCTTACCTCTCAGAATGTGATACCAAACGGAAGTGCCGCCGAAGTCGATGTGGAAGTCGGTGAAGCAGCCCTTGACGGACATGAGGCAGTACTTCTGCACCTTCGGGTACATCATGTCGTCCAGGGCATTGGTAGACTCGGTCTGTGGGAACACAATAAAATTATATGGCAAGTTGATATAAATGGAGGACGGGGATGATATGAGTTGTGAGTACAGACTATTAGAAATATAGAATCAAAAAGTTACCCTTTCTACACGAGCATGAAATCGCTGGATAATCTCTACGGTGAGATTGCACTGGATTGGAGTTGGGATGCGGGAGTTTGGGAGACAAGCGTTAGCGTACCGATACGTCCGTTCAGTGCACGCTTAGCGACGGGGAGTGCGGCAACTCTCTCTGGAGGCGGTGGCCTTGATCCACTCACCTGTTGGTCCTTGAGGTGTCTGGGCCACACCGTGTCCACCCAGTCGATCTGGCGCACGATGCGCGGCGCCTGCACGTAGTTCTCGAGACGCGTGTGCGAGAACTCCAGCGAGATCACGTTCAGCAGGCGCTCCTTGTTGGGGTCGTCATAGTAACGCTGCCAGTCCTGAACAAACATTCGGATAGGGCGTTAGGGTTTTGTAATTAACGCGGACGAGGTTGTGGTATTAGGCGCTGCGTTGCCACAACATCGTTCCAAACGCTTTAGTGGGTAGAGGACCGTATTCTGGGCGGGAGTCCCACATACTCACCGCGCGCCCCTCCTCATTGGCTCGGTGAGATGCAAAAAGCTTTTCCCAAATAAATAAAAAAAGGGTTCTGTAATTATGCAAAATCTTTCCAGAAAGAAGGTAATGATTTAAAGGTCCAGGCCCTATCTATTCACCTTATTTATTAGAGAGAGAAAACCTGAAGATGAAATGTCATGATTGTCTGCTGTCTTTCATAGTTCGTACGGGTTAGCCCACGTGTGCCGTTCGTAAGACGAAAAGTTCACATCACATCAATTAGTATACCGGAGCCCAAATCAAGTGTCTTATTTTGTAAACAAATATGATCGTCTAATTTCCTGTTGTGATGTAAAACTGAAGGAACTGATTGATTGAGTTTGTTCATCTTTGTGAAAATAAAGTAATTCTATCTAATAACTATGCAATAACCACGGAATAGCTTAAAATGTTAGTGGGGGAGGGTAGTTTCTGTTTACAAAATAAGATACTTGATTTGCCTCGGTTTAGGTACTATATGCCTCGACATCAGCTTGCCTCTATTTGTCACTAAAGCTCAGGTCATACAGGTTCTTATTACATTCGCATTTTGCATTCTGACCATTACGTTGTAATCATTCATTATAAATTACGACGATGCCCGATACCTTCATAGTCATCTCGATGTTCTTCTGTGTGTTGACATCCATGACGTCGAGCAGCCGCCGCGAGCCGACGCACATGCGCACGTCGTTCACAGTGAAGTTGCTCGTCGGCACTCTGCAACAATGGCGGGAACGTTACGTGTTTTGTTTACTGGACAACGAACTTTCAGATGCTCAGAGTAGAGCCGCAACGATTTTTACCAGCGCTCAAGTTTTGTTAATGTCTGATTTTTGCCGAATAATTTCGTTCTCACAGACTTTGACAGGACTTGAGCACTTGAAAAATACCTTACAGCTAACCTCCTGGACTAGTTCACGTCAATAAAGGAAAAAATTCAAAGCGCCCCATGGAGAGAGTCTATAGTATTTTTTTTATTTCGGGAAAGTATCTGTTATTATTGCCACTTTCATTCTCATACGGGCTGATGATGTACTTGTACATAGATGTAGTTTTTGAGAATATCTCTAAGGCCCCTAACCTCGCAGCCTGTAAGTATACTTTTCTCTGATTTAGACCGTATCTATCTACACACAAGACGACATTGTATATCATTGTAAATTACGAATCGTAATATAAATCAATGCAGTTCACAGATAGATAACGTTATAGACACAGATTTATGTGGGTGTTAGTGGCAGTCGCGATTGCAAATATACCGTATGAATTGTCGTTGTATTATGCTGATGATAGCATAAAGAAACTGTACGTTTTACTCTTGACGTAATCATCAATTCTCAACTTGGGAGGTCGCAGTCAGTTAAATTTGAGAGTCTGCACGGCAAATGTCGATTCAAAAGTGCTGCATGCTAATTTTAATCATCGCTAAGCTAGGCGTCCAACTCTCTCTAACGCGATGTAGCATTTTATTGACAGTTATGTTTAGATTTAGAACTAGAATTGACGGCTATGACAGAATCACACCTAGTATTCTATTTCTAAGTAAAACGTGATATAAAATTCATTTATACAAGTTTTATTGTATGAATTCAGCTCGTGTCGCAACTGTAAACAAATCGATAGTCGACAGTATATCAATCGTATAATCGTGAGCCAAAATAACGCAATGGCTGAGGTGTGAGACTATTATATAAGCGTCACAGGTTCGACCCCGCCTCTTTGTGATATACCGTTCCTATTACAGCCACATCCTACACAAAACCATTGCAAAATAGCGTAAAATGCTCATGTGTTAAGGCGCATTCCCACCAGCAAGAAAACTTCTGCGAGTAATGTCCGATAGCAACTTGCAAGCGTAAACTCCGCTTTTGTTATGCAGTTTACTTGCTAGGTTGCTGTCCCACAGAAACAGAAACATTATTTTACAGGCCTAATCTACATTATAAACATTCAATTTATATTGTGTTAACCTAAATCGAGCTTCATCAATGTTGTATCAATCTCTAAGTTCATCGTGAAATAATAAAATCGCACGGCACTTTATTACGGTGTTTTATCTCTTTCCGGCACCCAGGAGACAGATTTTCTTCTCGTTTACGCACCGGTTTACAGTCACTTCACATTAGGGTTGTCATTCGCCCTCGTTTCCCCGCGGACAGTCCTCTATTTATTTATGTTATATGAGGCTCTAGAGTGTTTTTCAAATAATTGTGTTTAGAAAATATTCACAAATTATATAGGGTTTAGTGATAGAGAACAAGATAGTTGATAATTAGAGAACAAGATCTATTATGAGAGATGTTGTGTGACAACCCTAATAAGGCTCCAAAATCAAGTTCTGCTGCCGACAGACATGTGGGATTTCCCCGTATTTGTCATTGGCATAAAATACAAACATAATAATCTACTACGAGTAAATACACAATTTAATCAATCGAAACAAAAGTACCTATTTTGAAATAGGTATGTCTAGCCAGAGAGAGGTAATTAAACTCGTAAAGTGGGTGTGGCCTTTTTCTTGGGACGAACGATAGCACTATTGTATCTATCCATACCTATTTACTTAAAGACTGTTTCTGTTTATTTATACCATTCTGTTCTCCAAGTAAACACGTGTCTTGATTCCTATTAGCCTGCTCCCGGGCGTCGAAATACTTTTTAGTTTTTTACCGACCACATTTAGGTACCTTTTTAGCCTGATTTAGATCTATATTAAAATTCATTCATTGACCTAATTACCTACTATACATTTTTATTTCTAGTCTTTCATTATTCTTTTTAGAATTAACATTTACGACATTAGTTTTCACATGCAATAAAACTTATGCGAGTAATGTCCGACAGCATCATTACAAGTGTAAACTCCGCACTTGTTACGCAGTTTACACTTGCAAGCTGCTGTCGTACAGACTGTCGGACATTCCTTACTCGCAAATGTTTTCTTACATGCGGAAATGCGAACTTGTGCTGCTTTTTCGTCAGAAATTGTGAGATAGCTAAGCTGAAAGTGGAAGCTAACCTGTAAAAATTAAACGATCCTATTGGTGATCCCAGAGTAACAAAGTCTAATTGATACCATGGGAAAATAATTGTATTTGGGGTCTTATGGAAAACCTTTAACTAAATTCTGGCACAGCCTCGCTGCAAGACAGAAAAGTCGAAAGTGCATGAAGTGTAATATTTCGGACTTTCTTTCATAGTACTTATTGTCTGTGCCATAAGATTTGAAATAGTACTCCAGTGTTACCATGAATTTACAGTCGATGGCACATCAATCTACACAGCCTCATTGTCTGTTAGGATGTCGTATGTTACACTACCCGTGTGATACACTTCATGTGTCGTCGACTTTACTATAATAATAGGACATTGATAGAACAATACTAAATGCTGGATAAGTTAGTAGTTTACGAGCTTACTCACATACCTACCCATTAACTACTCACTATACTACAGCTCGTTAGTTGGATACCTACTTATGTAATGATGGCTTTAAAAGGCAATTACAGACGTATTACATAATTCGGTGCAACGATTGTAGACGATTTTTATTATAAACCGCCTAAGGATTACGTAACGGGGCGTCATGACCCGTATCAGTTCATTACTGAAATCACAATATGTATAGGTATGTACTTTTCGCCATCGCAGATTTTTAAAATTGTATGAAAATACTAAAATATTACAATTAAATAATTTCCGCGATTCTAGACTAACAAAAGAATAAGGTTTGCATCCGGAGAATACAGATTTGGTTTCGATTTGATAGTTAGATTATGTGAGTACAAGTTCTGATAAAAAGATACTTATGTTAAAGTAGTTTGTATAAGAAATGAAAATCGACGATATTCCATAATTTTAAAAATACATAAAAGACGATGACGTATTAAAACCTTTGTGAAACCTGACTTAGAGATAACGAAAATGAATACCTTGTCATTAATTAAACGTATGTCAATACTTACCGTTGTCTAAAAGCTATTCAATTACGAAACATCAGCGAAAGAAACATTACAATAGTTAAACCCTAGAAAATTGATACCAAGATGACTCAAATGTAGAAATTATGTTGAAATAACATACTACTTAAGTACCTCGGTATACAGAATGTTTCAAGCTCAGACTTCTTACGCTTTCCGAGAATTCGTAAAGCAACAACCTCCAGTAAGAAATTGTGTCGAGTAAATAAAATAAGTCTAGAAGTAGGTAACATTACCTAAATAGTAATGTAAGTACTAAATATTCAAAAATACGGCTAACAGAACACTAATCGGTATTATGACCCGACTGTTTAGCCGACCAATGAAAAAAGGAGGGTAACGTTTTTCGAATGTATGTGTGACGGCTTTTGTGGTATCCAGGAGCTCCTGGAACCTAAACGGTTTGATGGATTTTGTATGAGGTGTCATTTAGTCTTGATCACACATGAGATTGACATAGGATTTATGATTTTGTAATGATAAAAGAAGACATTTCTCGGTAGAAAGCTTTTGCAACCAGGAGTTGCCGAATTAGGTATCGGAGGAGTCGCCGTAGCGTCGTCACTCTGAGCGAAGTAGACGTAGAGTGAGTAGATTTTGTTTTGTGTTTGGTTGCTTATGAAAGGTTTTCATGAAAATAAACATAGCTTTGGGTCCATTTCAATAGGATTTTAGTTTTCACCAGTTCTCTGATTAGCTCCGTATCACTGATATTTGAAGAGGAGTGCCCTTTCGGCTACTAACTATTTCCGTTACAGCATGTACCTATCACACATCGTACAGCTAACAGCAGATCAAGTGTAACACTTTGGAAAGTTCTTATTATCTGCGTCGTAAGATTTCAAATCGTACTGCAAGTGTTACCATTGATCTGCTGTTGTCCATACCTGCTCCGCTCTAGTGGAAAAAGACACATAGCTTCGTAGCTTTATTCTTTAGTGAAAATCAGCTTTAATTTTAAGTTGTGTAAACTGGCGAAACGTAATCGAAAAAATGGGAAGTGTTGAAAGTACCATTGTAAGTCAAGTTCCATTGTTATTTAATTATAGGAACACCAATTGCAAAATGCATAATGTATAGGTAACAATGTAAATCAGTTGAAATCAGTAAAGTTTATTAATTATTGCATTGATATGCCCTAAATAAGGAATATACGTCGAGTTCGAAAACAGTGCACTAATTTTTTCTTTATTAAATACATGCTCTCTATGTTTTTGTTTATTAATTGCTAGTGAAATGAAGAATCGCAAGAGAGTGAAAAACTATGTACATAGGCGTGCTTATATCTAAGGAGAGATACCTTCAGCAATACTCAATTTAATTTTACAAAGCAGAAACAATATAAGTAGTACATACGTAAGCACATACAATAGATGCACTATTAATTAGATAAAACGGGAATTACCGTGTTAGACATTTATTCCCGTTTTGTCTAATTAATATGTATACAAACTGTGTAAGTTTAAAAAGTGATAATAAATGCACTATTTGCATCCCATGTGTTTCTAAAAATATTAGTGTCATTCCTAATCAATAATAGATGGAAAAGCGGCAGCGCAGCGCTGTAAAATATTTACGGCGTCGTGCGATGCAAAACCTTCGAACTTTGGCCTCACGTCACAAATTGTGCGTCTTTTGGTTGGTTGTATGTTCTAGCTAGGTCATATTGGTATTATAAATATTGATATTATTATTTTATACATAAACTCACGAATGTTTCCAGTAGGGGTGTAGACAGAGACGACTTTGTGTATTTATTTATGTACCCAACTATACATATACATTGTATATATTGAGGAATATTTTAATGTAAACTCAAATGATAATGAATGACCCATAAATAAAAGTTAACAATCAAGTGTCTCACATGCCTTGACGGTGTGTGTACCTATTATACATAGGTATTTTTAATAATAATTAAAAAAAAATATTCTAATATTTTAGAACATAGAGGAGATTTAAAATTTACAAGGAATATAATAAAATTAGTTAGGTACTATAGTTAATTACAAAAGTCTTACCTCAATCCCAGTCCAATCTTGTCTTTGAAGAGCAGCGGAGTGGTGAATCCGTTCTTCTGTAGATATGACACCGTTAACTCGGTGCCATGCATTTCCAGCACCGAGCCCGAGTGCTCGAAGCGGGCACTCTCCAACTTGTCTGCGAGGGAGAACCCTCTGCCACCTTCGGCCTCATCATCACCCAGGGCCCACTCGTCAGAGTACAGCTTACGTTGCTTGCGTTCACGCTGGGCAAAAATATATAATGAGATAAAATAATTAACTAAATATACGAACTGGGCACTGGGCAGCTGTCATATGTGCTACTGACTGCCGCAGCCAGGCTGCCTAGTGCGCGGGGGGTATTAGAGAACGATTTCACGCACTCTTACGAAGCAGATAATGAAAGTCTAAAGTTAGTTACATACACCAAAGAAATATCGCGGCGCCTGGTCGAGGTATCACGTGACCAAAAGGCTGGCAGCCACTTCGCACAACGCATTAGCCTCGCGATACAGCGGGGCAACGCTGCCAGCCTTTTGGGCACGCTGCCTATAGTGGGGGATCTGGGGCAGGTTTTTTATCTTTAATTTTATTTTTTATATTAAGTTTGCTTTTTAGACAGGTTTAGTTTTAGTTTAGATATAATTATTAGTTTGTTTAGTTTAGTTTTATTTGTTTTAAGGTTTCGTTATACAAATAAATTGAATTTTTAGTTACACTTGATTTTGTTTACAATTTCGTTGCCATTTTGGGTCAACTTAACTGCCGGGAACTGTATTTAGGCCTTATCTTACAAAACCCGCGTGCTACGTACCAGTAATGCACAAATCGCTGAGAGCAATCTCTTCCAGACGGTCGTCAGATAGTGACTATATTCTTTAAACAGCATAATACGTTCGAATTACAAATAATAATAATAATCATATGTGACCGGTGTTGCTCTCAGTTGTCTTTCTGACGACCATGTTGAGGGCCCATCTAGTGAGGGGCGAGTCACCGCCTGCCAATTTTTTCATAACTTCGAGACAATGTGATCATGGCAGGTGTCCGACGTCTCGCTCTATAGACCAGACTGACTGACCCACCAACACCCCAAACCAATAGCCCCAATTAAGTTGTAATTTCCAATCACTGCAATAGTTTATGCACCTGACGGGGTCTGTCATTGAGTGCAGTCAGATGCGCTCAGAGACGGGTCCCGCTAGGTGCATCACATATCCCTTCAAATTAAAGTTCTCTAAGGGGCCTCTACGCGTTGGACCTATGTCTCCGTGCAAGCCTTTCAAAGGACCGGGTTTTCTTAGACCCGTGAAACCTAGAGAGATCATATGTGACACCAACAATAAAAATATATTCTGTCCTGTCCATATATAAACAGTTTAAAGTTGTTAGGATTGATTTTTGACTATGGTTACAGAAACCTGAAGTAGGTACCTAGATTACAAAAGCCAGAAGGGCTAACTATAATCTGCCATTTATTCAGAAAAAATATTGAGAAATTCAACTTTATCAAGGCATCTCAGGGTGGGAGTTAAAATAACCAGCCTAGTTCTACAATAATTTTACCTAATATTAACTAAGGTAGTTTAGGAATAGTCATATCAAATGATTACTATACATAGATATTAAAGGTATGGTATAATTCTACAGACAAACCTATACAAAACTATTTGCAATTTCCATAATAAGTAAATTATATGAATGACCTATGATGAGTGGCTTATAAATTGTATGTCACTCATTTCTCGTCTCTTGTGGTCTACTCTGGCATTATAATATAACTAATAGTACACTTAGGTATAATTATGTTAGCTCTAAACGTCTCCAAGAGAAATAAAACCCATAAAATACTGGTAGTGTCGATCCTACTTAGAAGTCTACTAAGTACTAACACTTGCCTAAAAAGTAGATACTGGTAGGTAGGTTAGGTACCTACTTGTAGATAAAGTTTACCAAGTTACAAAGGCCCTCTATCTTACTTAGGTAATGTTGATTTGAAGAAGCATTAAATTCATTTCAAGTGCTGATGACCCATTTGATAAAGCTTGTAAACCCATGAGTTCCTGATAATAAGCTAAGACATCTTTGTTTCTTCTATTCACGACATGTTTTGTAAGTATGATGTACAGTCGACAGCAAATCATCATCGTAATGTTGACCATATTACCGCCGCGTAAAGTGCCAACTTATTTTGTTATCCATTGTACAATGTTGAACCAGTTTAATGCAATGAAAAAACCAGCAGCTGTTAGATTCTGCATTGCAATAAGTTCAAATTATTTATAGACTACTTGTGAATTCCCCTTTATATTTCAGTATAATGTGTATTTCAGTAGAATTGTTATCTATTTAATCTGTTCTACTATCTGTGACAATATTTTAAATTATAACAAAACAGACAAAAACTTAACTCAAGCAGACTTTCACTTTTTGCTGCCACATTTTTTCTGAAAGTTTCTAAAATTTTACTACAACTTTTGTAAGTAATTTCCAAGTCTGAAGAAAATATCTAAACAGTAAGCTGCTTTAATGAGGTGTCATGTTATGAAGTTAATATAACGTAAACCAAGGCCAATGAAATGCGACCAACGCGAGTGTAAATACGTTCCTACAACAATAAAACTTCGGTGCGAGGGCTGTTTGCCTTCGCGGCGTGGAACAAAGGTGTATGTGTAACCAATTCCTATATGAAATGTGTTAAATTGTAGCTATTAGAACAAGCGAGCGAGTAATTTTAACTAAAAATTAGTTAGCTCGTCGCGTAATAAAGGAGATTACGAGCGGTCGGCGCGCCGTGTGGTCGCAGCCGAGCCGCTGTGGCGCACGGCGCACGCCCCAGGCCACCGTCCTCTCCGCGAGCTCGCGGGAGGGAAACGCCTTGGGCCCTACCCGAGGCCCATTGTGCCGCGCCACCTCAGCCGCTGTGCGCATCTCAACGACGCTGCTCACTATATCGCACCGACACGATCTCCGGAACTATTATAGATTTTGACACCTATTCGCATGCGCCAATGCATACGACCGCCGCGTTTCAAACTCGGTCGCGGCGTGATCACAAAAAATCCGAGTCCGATGACCCTCAATGATGATCATCATTCATATTATCCAACTTTTAGACTCATTACCAACAACACTCTCATGACTTTAGCGAATCGATACACGATGCAGCGATGCACCATTTCATGTTTACGTGATCCCAGATAAAGCCACCATGGCGTCACCCGGGACTAAATACGTAAAAATTCAACAATAAACACTCACCAGCTGCCTTGCTGCTTGTTTTTTGTTGTTGGGCAGTGTTTCCGACATGTTTCTGTTAGTCAGAAACACTGCAACACGAAATTAACACTATTTTACGTAAATATTTTACACGGAGCACGAGAAAAAGTAACGCAATCCACCATTTGCAACAGTACTCACTGCTGCCAACATAGCGGCGAGCAATCACTCCGGTTATTTATTTACGGTTGGTAGCTCGGACAACGCCCTATTGGTTTATTTATGAAACGCAATGCCGGGAAGGTTTGAAACATCGTTACGCCAACGTAAGCACATTTTCTGCTCCACATTTATTATTTGGAATAATATTGATATAAGTTTATTATAATGCATTTAGAGATGACCCCAAACCAATATATTTGCATCGGCAACGTAAGTGAGGTTTGTAAATTCGGAATTATCTAGGATCAAAGTTTGAACCAAGGAACGTCAATATACATGAACAAAGGGTTTTATTAATGTCAATGTTATTTGCTGAAGAATGGAAGAATTGCTAATTGATAACTATTGCATAAATATTGTAAAATTGTACTAGGTTTAAACATTATTGTACCTATTCGAATATACAGGGTTCAGAAGAATTGATTACAAAACCGGAAGTCGGACAAGGAAGATAAAATATATGTATACCTAGTACATACTTACGACAAAACTTTTCTTTTTATAAGTTTTATTTGCATGTTGCGACTGTAATGTTACTCAGCTTTTATTAGGGTACCGATATTGGATATCCTACTCATAGACCAATGGCTTTATGTTGGCCTGGATCTATTCACAAAGGTATGCTTTTACCCTGTAGTATGCAGGACATACGCTTTGGTATTAGGAAGCCGAAAGTATCGACGACATTTTATTAGCCTTCCTTTACCGTGGTACCATTAGACAGTACCATTTGATGGTACGGTGGCAATTTTATTATTGTTTTCCGTTGTATCATTATTAGTACAGTACAGACGACAGCACAAGTACCTGTATCATATGGGTACTCTACGCGATGATAATACGTGCTAGATTGCAATGAGTTTATGTAGGTCGATGTGCTGAAATAATTTTATTAGTGTATAAAAAAACGAGTTCTAAAAAAGGCGACTCTCAAATAGTCCCTTATTTTGTAGTTATTGTTAGTAGCGCTGACCGTACATAATATTGCCTCTATCATCGGGTAGTTTCTATGAAACTAAGTTAGTACGTACTTAGGTAGGTGAAGAGTTAAAAAAATGTTTCCTTGGGTTCAGTTTCGAGATGATATACATCTGTCCACTACTTATGTTTTTTTTGGAGCAAATAGTTAAAAGTGTCCTTACTTCCTACAACTAGTTATAGGCGCTTTGGTAAATTGAATAAAAGCACAGAACGTATGTATAAAATCAAACGTTTATTCACATTAAGTATACTTACCCTATAAGCTACATTAAACATTTGCCTTTAACTAAGTTTTTGAACGACTCTTTTAATATCTAATAATCAATAATAATAATAGGGGTGGGACTGATTCATGATTAATACCTATCTCCCAAGAAAACTTTACAGCACATGTGTTAATACTTAAATTCTATGCACACAAAAATAATAAATACTTAGTTTCAGTACTTATAATTCCTATATTTTTATATAAATTTAAAAATAAATTCAAACGTATTTAGATGTTTTGTGCGATCATAAATTAGCAGGTCTTCGATTGGAGAGAATAATTGAAAAATGGATACAGTTCAAATTGACGTATTATTTCAATAAAATCTACAACATTCCCTCCGTATAGCAACTGTGAGACGCCATATATGTACTTAGGTACTTTGATTTCGCATGACATAAAATTGTACATTGAACATGTATTAAAATTATGCTCTAACACACTTAGCATAGATGTTATCTTTTATTCACGTAAGAGAAAAAGTTACTTAGTTACAAAACAAGGGACAATCGGTCACATACAATTTATAGATAATATACGTTTTATAGTTTTATATATCACAGACATGATTCAAAATCTTAATAACCAGGTACCCTAAAAACTTATCCATCCCTCAATGTAATTCTGTAGTACTTCAAAACCGGATCCTCTATAATACATTCACTGTCCACCACCCCATTATCATTTAAAAACTCAGTATGGCCTCTCAACCAGTCCAAGTACAACCTTAAATAACGATCGCTAGAGTCTAGATCCGTATGCCCCAAGCAGAATATCCTGTACGCATCTTCCCCATACTTCCCTATACCGCACAAATCACTAACCCTTCGCCATTTTGATGACACAAACTGATAGGTTAATTTCCATATCATACGACCACGTTTTCTCAAACCCAAGTTAACAAAAAAGCTCTCCAGAGTCGCTGGGTTTTGGTCCAAAACGTGATACGGCGTTGGATACTCCTCAAAGAACGTTTTCATATACGGCCGAGCAATTCTGCCTGAAGTTTTGGTTAGGAATATCGTTGCTATTAACATTGCCCAGGGGTTGCTTGCGAATTCTTCTTCGAACACAAAGTGAGGCGATACGGGCATTTTCCTCGGCGTAATGTTGTAGAAAGGACTTATTTCCAAGGGTTTTTGTTCTGCGATAGTCAGTTGCGACAAACTCAAGTCTGTGTCAGATTCTATGGAGCCCTGACTTAAATCCTGGGATTCCTGAGAAGAGTCCAAGTATTGCGCCGGTGATATCGATATTATGTTTGGACTTAGTGTAGAGTTCTTCGAATCTTCGTGAAAGAATCTGCTCATGCAGCAATCTTCAGCCATTTTATCTGTGAACAATGTTGTTTTTGTAATTTATATAGTACAATGAACTATAAAGAGTTGCGAGTTTGCACGCACACTTGGCAATCTAAAGTTAACTTAAAGTTAAGATAAATCAGTTGGAGAGATGTAAAAAATAGTACAATTACGTAATTTATAGTAAAATTTGAAAAATATCTAGTAAAATATTTAACTTTTATTATTGTTTTTGTAATTTATGTAAAAGTAAATTATTTTGACATAGTCATATTTATACAGGGTGGCAGTGTTACCCTGTATAAATCACCGGAATAATCAGTTAATAGTCTAAAATCTATATTAAAGATGTCATTAAAAATAAAAAAATAAAAATAAAGTCTCCTTACAACCAGCGTAATTGTAAGGTCACCTCGATGGTATCATACATTACATGATACAAAACGATCAGCTAATCGGTACACAATGTATGAATAGTGAATTTATTTTTATTATAATGTTTTTAATATCGGTTTCAGATTCTATTAACAGTGCCACCCTGTATACTTGAACCATTCGCTAATTTTTGGTGGTATATATATTATATCTGATAATATAAACGACAGAGCTCTGTAATTAATTTGTTGACAAACAGAAAGCTTTGATGTTCATATATCACTTTGTTAAACCGGTTATAAACCGGTTAATTATACCTACTATCAAAATACCGGATGGAATTTTAAATCCATTACCTAAATGCTTACTCATTTATAATTTTATGTGATGTCCTATTATATAGCCAGTGAGATCGTGGGACCGAGTGTGTTTTATGTCACATGATATCTGTAGTCCCTTGCTGTTACCAGAATAGGATAGATGCGCATCTATTGATACAGTTTGTTCATTTTATAATCAAACCTTCCTAGAGTCAATCTGTACTCATAATTGGCCACCGTATTACATCCAGACAATTAGACATAGACAGTCATAGGTAGGTACTTAAATAGAGAAAATAGAGACTAAGAAAAGATAATGACCTTTACATCTCCCATGAGATGTAATTTTGAGAGATGTAGAGAGAGAGACATTAATCTATTAAAGTGAGAGGAGGACAAAAGGAGTTGACAGCTATCGACATGGCAGTGGGCCGATGGTCAGAACCAACAACCGATTGGGTAGACGGGTTTTCTAGTGTAGACCACGAAATGAATGGATAAACCTATATCACCCTCCGAGATAGAGGAATTATCTGCGCAAGAAGGTTGGCAGGGACTGGATGCTAAAATACTAGAATCGGTTTGAGTGGCGTATACCTTGATAGAGGCCTACAACAGTGGACTGATACTGATACGGACTGATGATGTTGATAGAAAATAAATCCGCTAATTAAAAATAAAAGGTGGATGAATAGGTAGTCGTAGAACACTCATCCATAGTTTTTATAAGAAGACTCCAATAGAATTTTTTGTACAGCATAGAATATAAAAACTATGGTTGGCTATTGGAAAATGTACTTCTTTGGCCCGTGGGTTTTCACGCGTTCAATTCAATGGAGATGAATGATTGATAAGAATTCAGTAGAACTTGTAAAAAAAATTCTAATAGTGATTTTGACGTGCGCACTTAAAGTTCCGATCATTATCTACATTAAATCACAAAATTATATTACGATCATAAATATGAAATAGGATTTTAATTTATTATGCATGTGTAATCTCAACAACGAAGCCGAGACCTCGCCAGCACTCACAGCATCGTGTGATTGGGTAATTGCAATAGTTCCCGATTGATGACTGACGAATAAACTATTGAAGGATAGTTCGATCACGACAGCTCTGTTGGAAAAGAGCGACGTGCCACGTAATGGCGAACATTTCATTATTATGTGTAAAATCAACAAAAATAATAGGGTCATGCATAATGGAGCAATCAGCATTAATGTTGCATCTGAGGAAGAGGAAGGAATATACTTGTTCCTATTATAAAAGGTATTTTATGTATGTATTTCATTACTTATTTAACTGACTTTGTAACAGTTACTACATGAAAGACAGCTGTTTTATCAGCTGTATGTTAATTGATGGGACAGTGCTGCAATAGTAACATACGCTACATTATTTATTAAGCAGTGTAGGAATTTATAATTACTCGCATTTTACATTACGTACATACCTAAATGACTATTAAATCGACCGTGGCCCAAACCATTTGTCAAATAGCGATAGGTAATCAACTTTACCAAATAAAATAGTTTTGTCACAAAATGTACCTAGGTAGAGCTTGGTAATTTTCCTTTAAATTTATTTAATATTTAGATCTTAATTTAACTACTTACTTAACATTTTATTTTTACGATAATTTATTAATTAACCTACCTAGATTGTTTTAAATTATCTTTAAAGTTCAAAGATTTTTTTAATATTCTCTCGGTCAACTCGTGACATTTTCTGGCAACTTGTTATCAAAGTTATAGTACGGTCGAAGACAAAGAAAGGCGTACAGTAGAGTTTTTAAGGTTGAGATTTCTTCCAAAACTACTCGACCGATTGTAAAAATTATTTCACTGTTAGATAGATAAAAGTGATAACTATGTAACTGTAAAGAATTGTTAAAATCGGTCCAGTAGTTTTTGAAGAAATCTCAACCTTATTTAGGCCCCCTGTATACTTATCTCTGTCTTCGTGTGTACCTATAGTATGTACGGACAACAGCAGATCAATGGTAACACTTGCAGTACGATTTTAAATATTATGACACAAATAATAAGAACGGTCCAAAGTGTTAGCTGTACCTACCTACCATAGCACCTATGAAGTAAGAAAAACTGATTGCCAAATAATATTTAATATACTACTCCTACACTATTCCTTTACGGTTATTTTCAGGCCAAGAATACATAACAAACTCGTGAATTATTAGCATTGTTAGCATCACAATAATTGATATCGAAGGGGCAATAAAATTGCTTCAATGTGCTCAATGCAAGGCTCTCTGTAAATGTGCAATATATATTCTTCAACGAACGTGAAAAATAAACAAAGATAGGCACACAGAGGTGCCTTTGTTCTTAAACTTCATGTAAATATGGAAACGTGTACGTTTGTGACGAATGGTAGAGCTACGCGACGACAACGACTAAATAGAGACAACATATTTTGGTGAAATTAAATCGAAACACCCCAACGTAATATGACCAAATCAGGCCCCAAGGGTCAATTTTGTGTACCAAAATCTCCACTGCTTCCCAGAGAATACCGAAAAGATTGCAAAGAAAATAATGAACATTTAATAAAAATACGAGTACAGCAGTTAGAATTGTTTTGGTTCTCTTCTCACATGCCTACACATACACCTGCTATAAGAAAAACAATTGACTCTTAATTAACCAACTAAGTAGCTAACAATGGGATTGCGAGTCATTTTACATTAATAGGTATAAGTACGTTCCGATAGATTGTATGGACAGTGGACGATCGCGTGATGAACTTTGATCAATTTTTTAAAACACATCCGCATCTGTTTTGCTTTTCCTTCGCCGCCGGTGACAACCAAACAGGCTTGCGGTTATTGTAAACGGCTGCATCGCAGCGGCCGCACGCGCCGTACCACGCGTTAATCGAAGCTATAAAATTTAATAATAATAAAACGCCGATCGAACACGATAACGAAATCGGTTCGCGACTGAGTTTTGAAAAAAGAAACAATGTTTACAAAACGTTTTCTTCCAGTGGAACTTGCTAGAGTGTTGTTTGATTTGTAATCGTAATCGATATCAACGTGTAATGTTCGAAGGTATCGAGTGATTATAATTAGCCAGTATTTTGCGGAAGTGTCCGTCTAACGGTTGAACTTGTTCGGCCCTTAGGTCAAGGACTGTATGTTGCGGCTAAGTTGTGTTAACCTGGCCGAACGATGCGATGCAGCTAACGCGAATGCACCGGTAAGTGCAACAAGTTTTGCAACCTTTAGTAATCTCTCTGCTCAAGTTAAGAACTGGATTTAAAGGCGCTCTTTGTAATGGAAGATTAAAATATAGCTAGTTTTAGTTGGACGTGCAATGACATCTCGTGGTCGTAACGACTATGAAAAGTTAAGCATTTACCGAAAATGTAAAATAATCAGCTCGAAGCAATTCTTATTGGAATAATTGCACATTAGGTTCTCATAATTCATATTTGAATTTTGTTAGTGTGGCATTATTTCCGAAGTAAGCAAATACTCGGGTTAAACCTCGGTATTTAGAGGTTTACAGGTCTATCTAGCAAGTGTTGGAGATTTCTTTCCTTCTATAAACAGATTATCGACTACGTACCTAATTTGTATAAGAAGATTATCCCCCAAAAAGTTTTCTTAACATAGCATATAATCGTCCCTTCAAGTTCGAGGATGAAATGTAGTAAGACTTAAGTAGCGTAAAACTTAAAAATAGCAAAAGTTATTGGGGCTAAACAGATTATTTTGATCATTTTCATACGATCTATCTGTAATCTGTATTGACCTCTAACTCTATCCTCTATCACAGAATCTACAAAATATTCTATAAAAAGTAAACTATATTTTTAGCGTAGGTATAGGTAGTAGAGTGTTTACTATTTCAATATTCATTCAAATCCAAAATTACATTAATGTCAATTAAAAATAAAAATAACTACTATCTAAAAATACATTACTTATAAAATAAATTTTAAAAAACTAAATACTAAAGAACGAACACGTCGTCTATAGGTACCCAGCTAGAATTTAAAATATACAGATCGATGGAGTTTGGAAAAGGCTGTACAAATAATTAATTTTGATTGTTGAATTCGTATCGTATGGCTGGTCATACTCATACAGACTGATTATTTCAGACTTTGGCAAAATAAGACTGGGTCTTTCCCATCGTCCCATTTGCGGGTCTTTGCCGTGGAATGTTGCTACCCCTCCTTTACGATTTACGGAAACGGAAGTAGAAGTCGTTTACCAAGTACTAACTGGAACTTTCCCGAGTGTAAGTAGAGTTGTACTAACAGTCGATCAGTCGACATTACATCAATAAATACACTGACACTTTATGCTACAGTAATATGAACTAAATTGTAATGTAATGGTTTTGAATAGGTCCTGTCTACTGTATCACATTTTGCAGACGATAGTATTAACGCTAGAAGTATTAGGTTCAACTTTTATGGCGTATATAGGACGACCATTAGAACGGTGCAAAGGATGTGCCTATAATGTAATTTCTTTGGTAAGTGGTACTCTAAGAGCACCCCTGTGGTACCTAACCGTCGTATACAAATCCGGTACTTTCTGTATTATTAATACCAATAAACTTTACCAAATACTACTTAACCAGGATAGCTGCAGTTTATTTCATACTTGACTCTCATATGGAATGTCCCCCGAGCCCCACATGGAATGTCTACTATACGTTGCATGCATTGATAATTATATTCTTTGATATCTAAGGGCTCCTTAGCCATTAGAACAACCTTAGATGCGGTAACACACTACTTACAAGGATCTCACTAAGAATACCTAATAAGTACTAAAGCCTTCAAACGCGAAATAACATTACGATACGTACGATGTCAATGCCGCAGGTCGACTATAAATTTTAGAATTGTGTAACGCCCACGCATTAAATAAACTAACATACTATGGTGGCTAATTTTAAATGCAGTTAACGACTTTTTAAACGAAAGGAACTAATTGATAAGATGCTTTAGTAACAGAATTACAACTATTAACAATTAATAATAAAAAAGAGCTCGGTGGCTCAATGGTTGGGTCAATGGACTTGCGATACGGAGGTCCCAGGTTCGATTCCCAGCCAGGGCAGTCATGTACCAATGAGTTATCGGGTATTCTATGGCATGTGAAATCCGCCAATCCGCCCGCTGGGCCCGCGTGGTGGATCATGGCTCCAACTCCATAGATGTAAGTGAAGGTCTATCTAAGGTGCCCGAGCAGTGGGGCAATATAAATAGACTGCTGATGATGATTATGAGAAAAAAACATAAGTCAGGAAAACATGTTACCTACACATGAGTTCAAGAAAGTATTTTAACATTAATTACCTATTGTGACTGTGCTTTGAAATTATTATAAAGCCTGGTTGCATATTGTATTTGCTCCCCTATTCCAGATGTTTTCTGAACACCGGTGTATGATGAGGAACTTTATGTAATAAATATCAATAAAAAATCATTGAGAAAAAGACATCTTGTATTCCGCAGCCCAAAACAAGTGTCTTATTTTGTAAACAAAAACTACCCTAGAACACTAACATTTTAAGCTGTTCTGTGATTATTGCACAGTTATTTTCACATTATTAGATCGGATTACTTTATTTTCACAATGATGAACAGGTTCCATCAATCAGTTCCTTCAGTGTTACATCACAACAGGTAATTAGACGATCATATTTGTTTACAAATTAAGACACTTGGTTTTTGCTCACATTACAATCAACTTTTGGCTGCAATTTGTTCTCTGAAACAATGCAATGATAAACATTCCCAATTTGTTTTGTCGTTGGTCTCAGGTGTTTTAGTAGCTAACTATGATTTTACGTTGACTTGATATATTTCAGTTACTGCTTCTATACAATGTATATTGCTCTTAGGTACGGTAGAGACATCTAGAGACAATAGAGCGTGCCACGGAATGGCGAGGTCCTGGTTCGAATTCCGGTCGTGACGAATTTTTTTTCCATTTTTAATAGAAATGTCAATAATATAATTATATTACATACACACAAAAATCGGGCTTTTTGGAATAAAATATAGGATCCTTCCTTCCTACATCAGTGGCCGGGATCTACAACTAGCATCATACATACCTCACACCATACCATACATCAAAATCCATCAATCAACAAGCCGTTTAGGCCTCAGGATAAATGGACCGACAAACATACATCCGAAAAACATTACCCCTACTTTAGACAGTCTGGTAAACCCGAATTTCAGATTTATCTTCAGCATGTTCATATGAGCGATGGATGCAATAACAAAATTGAGTCAATCCCTATTAAAAGATGGTCTTATAAACTTTATAGCACCATACACAGATAACGTTTGACAAAAATATGATACCGTCATCATTTCATCAGCTGGCAGCTAATTAGGGCACTTCCAAGGTAAACTATGAGTTATGCCGACATTTTTTCCACATATCAATTTCCTCGGCTCATTATTATAAAGCCTTTGTTACCTACCTTATTTAATATAAGGTAGGGTACATATAAGTCACCGATATGCCGATACGGATAAAGTTTTTCAAAAACTCTTCTTCTATTTTGAGGAAATCGACTCTCTGTACATATTTCTCTGGTTCGACCTAGATTTTTCACGGATAAAATCTTTAAATCTAGGTTTAATTTTGGGTTCCGTGCCTAAAAAGGAAAACACCGGCCAAGTGCGAGTCGGCTGTTTGCCTCCGTTCCATGCAACTTCACCATAACATTTGCTCTAGCGAAAAGATAAGCTAGATTTAGGGACAAACTTATCTTTGCGCTTTTGAAACTGATAACGTCATACGGTAGGCGCCTTATTGCAAGCGGACGTAAGATGGCTCTTACGTCTGCTTGCAATGCCTCATACCGTCTTGGCAGAGGGTATGAGGCGCGAGCCCCAAATCTCCAAAAAGCTCGAGAACCTATGTACAAAATGAAGGCATATTATAAGTACAGTCGACGACAGCGCATCCACCTAGTCGTATTACATGACGTGAACAGCTGACGTGATACTCTTGTGCTGTAGACTGTACGTTTCGCTAAACAGCAACTTATATTCACAGAACCTTGTGTCTCGTCAATGTCTCACAGCACATTGCTTTCACACTTCCGTGCCTCTAATAAAACCACAATGACTAAGGAAATAAGAACGTACGTAGAATATTAAATTATAAATAATAAACAGTAATTGTACAGTCCACACTTCGAGTGTAAACACTTTGAAGTTTGGATCGTTCTTATTATCTGCGACGTAGGGTTTGAAATCGTACTGCGAGTGTTATCATTGATCTGCTGTCGTTTGTACAGAATCAGAATAGGTAGACGAGCTCTTTGCCTGGTCCGTATGTAGTGCACCTCCTGTGCAAGGGGTTCTGTTCTGGGTTCAATTCCCATTGCAGTCGGGAAGGAGCTTTACCTAAGGTATAAATAAACCATTTTTTCGAGTATCAATGGCAAAAAACTGTCAGCATTAAGTATCAAAATTAATTTAAAAAACATGAAGACCCCTGTTGTGCTATAAAGTGTTAAAACAAACGGTTATTAGAAATTAGAGATAAACTCACCATTTATAAGCAAAGCTTGGATTATTGGTCCGATCGTTAGTCATGGTCAATTTTGAGCACGAACTCAGCGTGAGCTCGCACTTACGACTGTCATAATTTTATGAAAACTGGCAGTTGTAAGCGTGAACTCAAACTCCTCTCATACTCAAAACTGTGACTATCAGCTTTAGTTTTCATACAATTTATTTACTTAGCGTGAGTTCGTTATCAAAACTGTCTATGACTAACCTTTGATTCATAAACGTCCGTCTATGAATCAAATCCGTTGTCATTTTTTATTTTAACCTTCTTTAACGAAGTGTGAAAGGGATAGCAAGACGATTTAATGCAAGTGAGGTTTAACTATGAAAGTAACAACATTAAATTGTAATATTTGTTTTCTCAATCTCTAGTTACATTCGCCGAATTATTTATTTATTTATTTTCTATTCTGCCTTTTATTTTCCTCATAAAGCCTGTGCTGCCATCTATCTGTTTTGTTGGATGACTTAACGTTTTTTTTTGACCGTGCATTTTCTCAATTCGTTGGTCATCACCTAAGTACTCGACACTGGCAAAATTACTGTGCCCAGCCACGGTAGAAGCCATATTTTAAAAAGTGAAGTAAGGTAACTACGCATTAGTGTGGAACATCAATGTATCTAATTATTTTATATTCAGGGGCCAATTTCCCTCAACATTCATTTTGATTACACGCCTGTGTAGTACAGTTATGCTGATGTCATTCGTCTGATGGAAATGATGAGGTGTAATTAAAATAAATAGCAGGCTACGCTTACATTGTACAGTGAAAAGCCAGACAGGTGTAACACTTGTGGACTTTGGACCGTTCTTATAGTCTGGGGCATAAGAGGTGAAATCGTCCTGCGAGTGTTACCATTGATGTAGGAGGTATCTGCAAATAATATAAATACAGCTGCTAGCAGTTCAGGTTTCAGACACACACAACAAAACCATTTTTTTTTAAATAAAATATTTTTTTAATTTTTTTATGGGGTTAGGATCCGTATAGCAGGATTATTTCAATAATACTTTATTATTTCGTACAACGACGACCTTAAAGTAAGCTTAAAACTATTATTGAAGTAATACTGCTATAAGAGTTCATGGTAAGAGGGCAGTTCATTTAAAAAGATACCTGAGTAGGTAGTAATAATCTTTAAAAACAGCTCTATACCTTCTCGGATTTTCTCAAAAATATTCTAGGTAGTTTTCAATGCACAAAAAAAACTAACAGAAGTCGATTTAAAAACACTATTGCGGATTTCATGAATAACATTATAGGTATCTAATTATTATATATGTATAAACGAATATCACTCACTTATATTGTTGAAGTCGGCAATTAGACCGACAGTTTCGACCGATACCTAATTCCTTGCACAGCAACCGAGCAATGGACATTACAATTTATTGACTTTATAAACCTGTCGAATGTCTTTATACTCACCGGTCCACCTATGAAAGACAATAAAACAAATTACTGTAAATAATGACGTTTTTTAGTAAGTAGCTATGGGCTATGTCCCCGTTTATGTACTTAAGTTTTTTGTCTAAATAATTAAGAAGAGCTTAAGAGGTAGCAAAAAATCGAATGTCATGGACTTCTGTGTGACTTTGGTTTGCTATGACGAAGAGCCTCTCAAGCGTAGATAGACTCTCAAGTAACAAGTGAACATCTGCCTTAATAATCAATAGGGTAGCCATGTTTATTATCTGACTAAGGAGGAAGGAAAAGTGTAATGTTTTACGAGTGTATGTTATGTATGTACCTATGTATATTGTCGGTCTCTCTAGGCTTGATGTATTTTGGCGTACTGTGAGGGGTCGTCGTTAGAGTAGCTTTGATTCATAGACATCTAATGAGATTATAACAAATATATCGCTTGCTATCGCACCAAGCACCGCGCCCATAACCAAACTAAGACTGACGCAGTCGAGTGTGTATAAATATTATTGTGAATAATTATAAATGTTACTTTCATTTTTAAATAATGTAGGTAAATCTGTATTTTAAAACAGAGCATAATTTCATTTCAAAGTTTCATTTTGATGTCTAGATTTTTTCTCCTTGTTTTATAACACGTTTCACTTACTTAATTATAAGAATAATCCAGGAACGATTTACATATCCAAAAGGAAAATGAAATAAGTTTAAGGACATTTTATGACGGAGCCGCAGCTTCGGTGTCTCGCTGAAACCATGGACACCCTGCATTCTAAGTAATGTGCAAAGTTCAAAGTGACGATACACTTGATGTGATTTTGTGTGTAGTAATAGGCCCACGCTCAAATCGTATCAAGGTATCGTGAGACTCGCAGGTAACGGAGCATGCAAAGTGGATGACGTCATTTATATATTAAGGGGATTCTTTAATAAACTCCTCTCTTTTATAATAAAATTTTGAGTCTAAAATACACGACTTCCTAAGAGGAGACTTCTAAAGCTCTACGACGAGGTTAGCCATATTAACTTTCTAATTAACGTTTTTAACGAAGTATGAAAGTGACAAATGTACGTGTGAGCCGTACACTTTTCGGAAGGCTTCGACGGGATTTCCTAAGGAACGAACATTATATACTATTATCATACTTAGATTATGAATATGTATTGTAGATGCATCACAAGACGTGGTAACGACTGAGAGCTTAATTGCACTATCCGTGCAATGTTTGTTCGTAGTTTAGTGCAATGTTTGGCGTGCCATTTATAGTGCGTTGACTCTATAGTATTTTTATTTTGGACTTAGGTAAGTATCTATTACCATGTCTACAATCAAGAGCATTTAATTTACGATATATGTCAAGTTTGTCTGAGATGTCGTGTGTACCTGATTCATACAATCATTCCAATAACCGTGGGGCTGAGGTACCTAATTGAAATAACTTAATTAGTGTCCACTAAACCACCCATCATAATGAGTTAGCAGATGCAAATATAATTGCAAGTTGTAACGCGGTGACATGAAGTTGTCTCACTACATGTGCAATTTATGTAGAAATTCGAAAAATCTCTGATAAATAAAATATTGCCCTATAAATAATGAAAACAAATATGTCATAAGAAAAATCTTAGCGGCATAAAAAAAATAGTCACGTTATAGTAATCACGTGTCTTTCGTGACAGACTGTCACGAGACAAATACATTGTTATTTTCAAGATAATAACCATAAGTACCTATTATAATTAAATACCCAGCATTTAAATAGGATCTAATTTTCGAGAAACAGTGAAAGGGTTTAACAAAACTAAATTTGTCATTTTAATCGGGTAATAATCAACGACATGTAGGTACGGACAATAGCAGATCAATGGTGCAGTGCGAATTCAACTTTTATGACGCAGATAATAAGAACGGTCCAAAGTGTTACACTTGATCTGCTGTTCGCTGTACGAGTATCATAAGGAAGGATCCCAGAAATTAGAGATAAACTCACCATTTATGAGCAATGCTTGGATTTTTGGGCCAATCGATAGTCATAGATGATGATTTGCTCCATTTTTCTGGGATCCGTTCTAGTGGCATGAAAATATAGATATTGATTTATTTTCAAACATAATTAAACCTACCCTGATTGACACAGCAAGCAAATTGCATCTATAGTAGAGAGCAAATGCCAGTCAAAGAATGTGAATATAGTAGATACCGGTTAAGCAAACAGCTTCACATGCCGATGTTAAACAATGTGGCGATACAGGGAAGTGATTCTAATTATCGTTCGTCCGCAATGTGTGCCAGTGACAGTTTAACTGTTGAACTTTAATAGTAGAGTCGCAGAAGTAGTGATTTGGGACAATTAGGTTCAATATACAAAAGGTAAAATGATCAAATCACAAGACTTTCAATGTACAAAACACAGAATGTACTTCAATACAAATTTTGTAGGTACTGAACGTAGAACAGTAATTTAGGCTCAGTAAATTATTAAATTCACAAATGACAAATGTAAGCAATGCCTTTCATTTCACATGATTACATGAACAAGGATTTATTTAAAGAAGTTTATAAGCATTATTTTTCAGGTTTACACAATATTTACATTTTGGGAAGTTGTCTGAAATCTGATGTTTTCTAATCGCTTTTCGTCACTTTGTATTAATGCAGTTTTGACATTTGAGACATTTAATTTTATTCGTGCAGAGTCGATTATTTTTGTACATTTTACTTTTTGTACATTCTGAACCTAACTCATTTGGAAGAATAATTGGAACTGACCTAGGCGACATTATTAAAAAAACGTGTTGTCCTCGCTAGGTACAGGATTCTCCATTTTTGTATATGTATGTCAATCCAGCTATAATATGGAATAATCACTAATTAACCATTAGCCCTTAGTTCCTAAAGACAACACTTTGATTTACTCGAAAACCAAAATTAAAAAACAAATATGCGATTTCTTCGTAGCTAAGTATAAGTAGGTACTCAGCTACTTAACATAATTTAAAATAAAGTAGTTGCAGATTTCCTTGTAATTATACATTTGTATCGAATTAAAGATTATGAAGTGTCGAATTAACATGGTTATTCGACACTTCATAATTCTTCTTAACATTTCTTCTTAGGTATCACGGATTACAATTTGAAAAATAACATATAATAAATATTATTTATTGGAAAAAAGTATTAAGTACAAAAGATAAATAATTAGTAAAGGGCTATTTGTTATACCAATAATTCTAATCTCGAATCTCGATAACTTTTATTTAAATAGCAACCTCACTATGATAGTTTTGACGGAAATTTGAGACGAAATTTCCAAGGATTCTCGTAGTAGATGATAAATATACATATACCTAGTTAATAACAAAATTAACAGTCATCGCAATTACATCACGCCTAAATACTGCGCTTAGAATTCTACATAAGTATTAGGATATTTTTACCATTCTCTTAGGCCAAGATATACCTCATTCATGCATCATTGATTAGTTAGGCAGTCAGTAGCTAGAAGACTAGCTTTTGTCAGGCAATTTTAAATAAGGTCTGTTGGTCGGTCTATGAAGATTCTGGCTAGAATATGACTCGTGCGCGGCTGGGGAGATTTCGAAAGCCATTTGACATTTTCGCGACAATTAGTTGCGCAAGAGTATGACTATGAATGATTAATATTCTGATGTTAACCATAAAATAATAACAGGTAAGGCTGAAAATTATGTTGTTGTGTAATACTAGAGAATGTGGATACGGCGACGATAGAGAGAACATTACAGCTATGTTCACAATGGAAACAAAGCAGCAATATTATCGCCAATTTTCATGCCAATTAATCAGAGGACAGATTCACGACCTCTAATTGGCTGGCGTGAAAATTGTGTCGATCATAATAATAATAAATCGAAAAAAAAGAAGCTGAATATGGGTAAAGGCCTCCGTCAGAGCTTGAATGCTGATTATTACGTGGATAATAAAATAACTCATTACTAATTAAGGCCACGTGAGCGCGGATTTTCAGTTCCAGAATAGGGTTGAGTGGCGTGCTTTGAGAGAGGCCTACGTCCAGCAGTGGACCGATACGGGCTGATGATGATGAATCCAGTCTATTGCACTAACTACTAAAATTAAACGTCTGAAAAAATGATATATCATTCTTGGGGTATCTGTTTAGAACAAGTATTTTACCGATACACAATTGGTCAAACTTCGCTCGATAGAAAAAAATAACAAACATAACCATTCCATGTCTTGTAAATGAAAATTATGTATAAACTGATATAGTTATTCCTACAAAATAAATAGGTATATACTTATCTTTAGGATATTATAATTACGAGATCCGTTTTTAAAAAAATCTGATTCTTGGCGTATTTTTATCGAGGCACTGTGCCGTGCTCTTCACTCCGCCCGCATCGCTGCGGGGCATCTGCTGTCTCACTCTTGCTTTTGACAAGCATACAGCGCCTTAAGTGCCCTCACTATCGCTCGAATTATGAATTAGATATCCTTTATTTAGTCTTATGTACCTATCTACCCTTCGTTATGTACAAAAATACGAACAACCGGTTGGTCATTGCTACTTCCGCAGTAGTATTAAACGGGCGTAACATCAGTACCTAACCTACCTACTGTGGCTATATTAAAAAATCATTATGTATGTAGGTTTTATGAATATGACGATGATTAGAGGAAGTTGTGTATTAAATATCCTATTTAAGTATTAAATTGGATAATATATTGTTATGACCAGAATTCTAACCCAGGACTTCCCCTTCAATGGCACACTCTTTTTCAACAGGCATTTATGGTATGGGATTCTACACGTGTCATATAACTGTGGTTCAAGAAGTAATCACTCATACTAAGACCCTAATGAGTAACTAAATGTATAGGAGATTTACGAATATACTTCAAACCGTCAATATTCGATTTGTTTACGCCTTACAAAGGGCGTCGCCAAGGTGGAGCATGGCTGCTGTTTTAATTAACCTATTTATATTTTTTGTTTCTTATTTCTAATAAATATATGATGTTATTCATAAACCTAGTTAAACCTCACTTCCCTTAAATCGTGTGGCTATCCTTTTCACACTTTGTTAAAAAAGGTTAAGATAGAAAGGGACAGGACTAAACGGTGACGTAACTTTAAATCACGTTTAATTCTTACTTTCCCCGTCCTCCATTTATATCAACCTGCCCCTTGTCTGCCAATTAGGGCGATTGCCCCTTGCGCCTTATGATGTTGATGATAATGCGCGGTTGTACAAAAGAATGCAACTCTGCTAAGAGATCAGTGTTAGGAGCTACATGTATCATATAAGGCCCATAAGCTAACTAGTGGGGATTCTTAAATTAAAAGCAATTGAACTCGTGTTATGGAATGTGTCTATCTTCTTTTTCTTTCCTTTCCGTCAGTGCCCTAGTAACGCCACCCTAATGTCATATGTATTAAATTGAAATATAAGTATACCTAAATGCCTAATAATACCTATATTATTATTATTTAATTATGGACTGGTAGCTCATCCCTGATATGTCCACTTCACATTGTTTGTAAAGTCTATCACTTAGTGGTATTATTCTTGTTAATGGTTTTAAAATAACTGTCCAATTTGTTTTTGAACGCGTTAACTGAGACAGCAGAGACAACGTCGTCCGGGAGTGAGTTCCAGGTCTGAACAACTCTAATATGATAATGTATGACAATTTATGTATGATATTCATAGGTAAGATGGCGAGGGATAAAAACCAGTGCCGGAGATGTACTTCACTTGTGTAGTCTTTGCCAGCAGACACTGAGTCCTTCACCCATTGCCACTCTTATCATTACCAAATGTGGCAATAAATGAATTTTATCTTTTAATATGTGTCAAACACACATAGGTACAGTTTAACACAAAGAAAGGTCTACAGTTATTATAAATTTGAGACTTTCTAAGAAGAACTTGCCTGATTTTTTAAAATTCTTTACAATTACATAGTGTGTACTAGAGTACACCTATCTGCTAAGTAGTAAAAGAATTTTTGCAATCGGTCAAGTAGTTCTTGACAGGGTTGATAAAAATCATGATTTTTTTGTTTCTGACAGATTTTTTTGATTTTTTTTATGTAACTATTGTACCCGTGTCGTAATGTAACTATTTGTTCATAGTTTAATTTTTTATAAATGCCAATATATCTCTTGCCTTGAGACTGTTTTGTTTAACTTCAATATTGGTAATAAATACAATTATTCAATATTAAAAAAAAAATCTGTATGTTGTCTGCACTTTTTTAATACCTGTTTTTCTTTTCTAGCTCCATAACATTGTGGTTTTAATTATTCATTGAACTTTAATGAAAAAAAATCGAGTTCGATTTAAATCACGGATTTTTTTTTAAAAATCACTTGATTTAAATCGTGATTTAAATCAATTGATTTACATCGCTCAACAATGGTTCTTGAGAATATATCAACCTTATTAGGGCCCCCTGTATACTTTCCTGTTTTCGTTCGACTGTACCAGTGTCAGTAGAAATTAAATGCTTAGCTCAAAAATAGCGTTTTAGGCTTTTCCTGGAACCCCCGGAGAATCATGAAGAATCTCAATAATCTGGTCCAAGGGATCCTCAAACTAAAAAAAACCTATAAAGTCAACAATGTAAAACAGCTTTACTCACCGGTTTTGAAATACCTATAGTTTTCGTTTTCCTTTCAGTTTCCAACTAGTAACTACACATGTTAATATTTAGAGCCTTTACTTATATCATTATCTCTTTGATTTGGAGTTTTGTAATGAATTAAAATAAAAAACCGGCACAGCAAAATCAAAACAAAGAAAAGAAAACACTGTTGGTTGACATGACATTGCCGTTTACGAAGCAAGATAACTCACAGGAACAATCACGAGGATGTGACCCTACGATGTGACCGGTCACCGGTATCCAGCATCCTTGCAAATTAAAGTCTTATATATATTACGTTTGATAACTTAATTTGATAAGGTGTCTTTATGGTGTTTCTATTTTTATTTATAAAAATGTATATTTTTTTAAATTTATCCTTAATTTTTATTACGTATCAGTCTTTGTAAATGCACTTCCAATGTTACCAACTCTAATTTAAATTTTACTACAACGAATATTAACTTACCCAATTTTTATGGTAAAACAGTTTAATTATAAAACCCACAACACAACTTGCGATGTGGAAAGAAAAATAAAACCTACCCATAATGGAGTTTACAAGAGTTAAGTTGTTAACTCTTGGCCTAGGGTTACTTTTTATAACAGGTGGGCGTATAACGAAATTAATCTTTCACTTTCCTACAGCAAATGTGATTTTCCTTGCTTACCTACAGTTCTAGACATTTATTTTCTATTTTACAGGTATAAACGCCTGGGTGAACACTTAGATAATGATCTGCCACACAACAATGTTGGAAGTATCAGATAATGTAAGTACCTATATGATTAATATTTTAGATTTAGTTTCGTTTAGCCCGTAGGTTTGACCTGTCGGGAGTAGGTAATTTAATTTAAGATTTTCGCGGCAATCTTCACTAAAGACATTTCTAAAGGCTGAAGGTGGCTGTGATGACGTCACAGATTTAATGTGGCATTTTTTAAATTAATTTTACATTTTATCTGTACACTAATTTATAAATATTTTTTACTACGGTCCAGTAGTTCTTTGGAAAATATCAACTCGAATTACTTTTCTCAGTATTCGACTGTACGCGCGTGACTCAAATTGATTATCTCAAAACTAGCAGGCAATTATTTTTTCTAACATTAGAGACTCTGTTTAATAATAGCAATAGATACAATGATCAACACAAGTTAACAACTAATTAATAGTATTGGGTAACTAATTTAGATGGGATCGAATTCTAATTGCAGCTCACTTCAATGAGCTGGTACAATCTCTGTATTTGGAAGTCATCCAATGTAATCTTGTGATACTCTCTATATTATTCAATTGATTTAAATTTAAAATAATTATTAAAACAGTGTAAAAAGTACAGAGTATCAGTAGATTCAATATTATATGTTTATGTCTTTGATATAAAGGTAAATATCGCTTGGAAATATAATTAGTAACAGCTTTGTATGATAGCTTTTTATATAGTTTAATTAACGCAGTGATTGTGGAATTAATGATAATTTAGTGACATTAAAAGGAACATGCCTTATAAGAAGAGAGTTACTAAACAACGATTATTGTGTAAGGTTAGTGATACAATCATACATTTTTAATAAACATGTTATTTTCATACTTACATCGACCAAATAAACGGTAGCAATAATGAAGGAAGGAACGACCAACCCCGGCCGGCTCATAGAGACAGGCGATTTTTTCCCTTCATGATAGCTTAAGGCTGGGTGTGCGTGAATTTTCAGTTTTTCTGTGAAGACTACGGCTACTAAAATTAAACGTCAAATAAATATATATATATAGCAATCTTGAGGTGTCTATTAGAGACTGATGAATACCGATACACGATTGACAAATTTCGCTCGATAGAAAAAAATCGCAAACATATCCTTTCCATATCTTTTAAAATGAAAATTATGTCTTAACCGAAATAGTTATTAATACAAAATATATATCAAAATGTAGTATTACAAATACGAGGCTTGTTTAAAAAAAACTGATTTTTGTTGGCGTATTTTTATTTCCCTGCCAAAATTCATCCAAAATTAATACAAATACAAATATGGAGTCACTGTGCCGTGCTCTTCATTCCGCCGCTGCGGGTTATCTTCTGTCTCAGGCTTGAGTTTGACAGCTGGCAACCCCTTAGACATTACGCGTCGAGATCGGCTAGCCTTTAGTCCCACTCGTAGACTGAGGTTTATCTCTCTACGGTACCTGCTGCAAAGGCTCATCCTAACTAACCCTTCCATTCATCGCTATTACGTAGACTCAGACCACCCTCTCTTAAAAACCTCCAATTCGTCTCGCCATCGTTCGAGGGCGGTTGGGAAGAATAAAATTGCAAATTGTCCTCAGTATTCTCTAGCCTAGGCACCTACTTATTACTCAGCCGTGTAAAATAGCGAGACGATAATACGTCGCTATCTGCTGGTGTATGCAAACATTGACAAAGCGCAAGCATATGGGTACTCTATCGGTTAAACGTATGCCACCGCACACACCATGAATATAGGGCTAGCACATTGGTTGGCCTTAGCACACTAATAGCATCTAGATACCTACAGGTTGCATTTTCATAGTGACATTAGCCCATAAATTAACTCATCTCAGCAACACAAGCCCGATTATGACTTATCCGAAGCAATTTATACAGAGTAAACTGAAATCATTGGCAATAATTTAAAATAAGACTCGTTATACGGATTACACTATTAAGAAAAAATAATTTTACGAAAAATAATAAAATATTTTTTAGAAATACTAATTAAATTACTATTCATCATCATCAGTCTATTTATATTGCCCCACTGCTCGGGCACAGACATTCCCTTACATCGAAGGAGCTGAGGCCATCATGATTCACCACGCGAGCCCGGTGTGGATTGGCGGATTCCACTCCACATGCCTTAGATTTTCTTCTTCTTCTACAGCATGTAGGTTTCATGACGATGTTCATTGTTTTGATGTTCCGGCGAAAAAGCCTAGGTTAACTCATTGGTCCTTAACATGGTAACATGGCTGTCCTTGCTTGAGAATCGTACCTGGAACCTCCGTATCGCAAGTCCATAAACCCAACCACCGAGCTCTATCAAATTACTTATTGCTCCTGATTAAGAGACTCTAAAACAGAGATAGTACAGCTGTTAACCCCCACTTGCAATAAAAGATAACCCTAGAGTTAACAACTTATATCCGAACAAAATGCATGGAATATTCACGGGTTAAGTCGTTAACTCTAGAGTTATCTTTTATTGTAAGTCACTCTAAGAAAACTTTCTTAGAGCCACTTACGTCAAGAAAACCCCTATCAAATTCGAGCTAACTCTTGTCAAACAATAGGTTTTAACTATATTTGAACCAATAGTTATATAACCCGTCCCTTAGATTTTAATAAAATTCATCATTATTATATATAAACTGACATCACTCACTTATATTGTTGAAGTCGGCAATAAGACCGACAGCTTCGACCGATTTCGACGGTCTTTTTCAAGATGAGCGCGCCACGCCCGCGTCGCCGTTGACGTTTCTTCGCGAACGTTTATATATAATAATTTGTAGTAATGGCTCACTAGTTTTAATTCTAAAATCCATAATCTCTTCCGTTCCAACCCTAGGCTAGATTATAGCCGTCCATTCATTGGCTAGATCGTAACCAACAGTAAAATTAGTGTCGCGGTAATTATGCAGCAGTTTTATAAACAGCGTTTCAGTTGAAGCAAAACACTGGCGTAGGTTTGACTAAACAAGAATCCTTACTGTTTCAATAGTTATGTGTTAAAAAGTTATTGCTGTGTTTTTGCTGGTGTTTTAAAAGAATTGACTTAAATAGTAGGTACGGTCTTCTAACATAGAGAAAGGAGAGTTTGAAGTTTGAGATTATCTCAAAAACTATTTGATTATTTTACTGTTGGACTCTGTGGATAAAAGTTAAAACTTTGTACAGTCAACAGCAGATCAATGGTAACACTTTGAACTTTGGACCGTTCTTATTGTTGGCGTCGTAAGACTTGAAATCGTACTGCAAGTGTTACCATTGATCTGCTGTCGACTGTACCTAACTGTAAAATATTTATTAAATTATGTCCAGTAGTTTTTGAGAAAATCGCAACTTTATAGGCCCCCTGTAAACTACTGTCCTGTGTACTGTCTCTGTTTGTTAGTAAGGGAAGTGAGGTTAAACCAGGTAAATCGCTTAGTTTTCGAAAGAGTACCCGTGGTCCTGTCCATGGCGGCGGAGGCGGAACACCCCAGGAGTTTTAGCTGGTGCGAGTCCAACATAATCGCCCGTTCCCCCGGACGGGCGGTATACATAATGTATTTCTCTTGGCTAACAAATAAAAAAATAAAAAAGAGGTAAATCGCTAACAGCACTATAGTTCCACAAAGAGTCGTCTACCCTGCATTTTGGTTTGTTGTGTTCATTTTAATTATTTATTTATCTTATTATGTATTCGTTTTGTTGTCATAATAAACCATGTCTGGAATTTTTAATCTCGTAGACTGATAAAATATAAGAAAATATAAGCTTTCAATAAATATTTGTACGAGAATGAACAAACCACACTTTTTAATCAGAAACACGAAATCATAATTACGTACAAAAAAAGTATAAACTCAGGCCTGTTTCCCGTAGCTGTAACTTAGACAGAGACGATGGACTTCCATCTGCTTAGATCATGGCAAACGTTTTGTCCACATTCAACAATCTCTTCATTCTCGTATAGGTTTGTAATCTCACTGCAATCATTGTTACTTTTTACGCTTTAGTAATAACCCTCCTTTTGCACAGTCAGGTAAAAAGCATCCGCAATTTGGTATTTTTATAAGGAACGCCTAATTTATAACTAAGTAATCTACAGTTAATTAGGTTTCCGACAACTCGCTAATTTGTCTGATACGGATGTGATATCATATTTTAATGACGTACTATTTTCCGAACAATTCAATTATATGCACACAGCATAGGTAATTAGGTAGGGTACATCGATAGTAATAAGGTAACATACTGCATCTAATTTCGTCGCGTTAATAATTATTGGAACTTCATTCAAAGTGCAAATAAGGAAGATAAAATACTCGGAAAACTATACTAATACTAAAGGAGCAAAAACCCCAGTGCGCATTATGTACTGTGTGTGAAGAAATCTAATCAAATATGCCAAACATGTAGGAATAAGTCAGGACAATCGATTTCTTGTGAATCTATCAAGAGGACTGTTGTTAGAAATAACTCTCTAGAACAGCGTTTCTTAACCTTTTTCGGTCCGCGGACCCCTAGAAAATCAAGCACAATTTTAAGGACCCCCTTAATAAAAAAAACAGGAATAAATTTGCGGACCCCCATACACATACCGAGAAACACTGCTCTAGAATTAACTTAACATAACCTATTCCATAGAAAATATACTTGTTTAAGTATTTAGACATACGTATATTTCAAAGTAAATCAAATTCTTACCTGTGACCCTATATCACAGGGAACTATAAAAAATACCGCAAGGCATTAAGTTCGCCCGATACATAAAATGTAACAAAGATTAAATAAATAAACTATAAGAGTTCACTTAAACTCAAATTATGTTATCAATATTAAATTATTTAATTAACCTATAAGTAGGTAGATATAATATAATACAATAAGACTTATTTCTGTACCTAACAAAATTGTTATTGCACACATACAATACTTATACAAATCAAATTTAGTTTATTTGTAGTACAAATTCGATACACAAGTATATCGAATTTGTACTACAAATAAACTAAATTTGATTTGTATGAGATTTGATTGTAAGATCGAAGTACAAATTCGATACACAAGTATATCGAATTTGTACTTCGATCTTGCATGAATAGGTTGATGATATATTTTTCCGCTTTTCTTGTTCATTATTAGTCAATACTTACGACGGTTAAAATGTAACTTTTTACTCGACTGCCGGAAATAGAAGAGTAATGGTTTTCGAGTGTACTGTAGTCGTAGTGTTAGGGTTCATTCGTGGCTTACTGTTACTGCCCTTAGAAAGGCAGTTACTGTGTCCCATCCCAAGTTTCCCAAGCCTTAAATAGTTAAGTATGTAAATGGGTTGTTTTGCTTCAGTCTGTTCAATGTGTCATCTCATGATATCATTACCTACATGTTTCTGAAAACGGTATATCTATCACGTACCTATGTTGTATTCAACTATCAAATCAAAGTCCATATAAAATATCAAAATCCAAGGCAATATCAAAGTCCAATAGCAAATAAGAGTTTTTGTGCATAGTCTTATTTTTTTAAAATCCCAAATTCGACTAATGATCTGATGATTCCATAGTACAATCAGCTCATGACGTAAACTCCTAGCGAAGCGTTTTCCTCGTGTACAAAGTCCAAAGTTACGAGCTTAAGCTTTTATACAGAGTGTATCAAAGTTCGACGCTATACGAAAGCCCAGTGATAAATGGTTTCATGGATTGCGCTACATCGCCGTTAAAAACTAACCCTTCATCACTAAAATACGATATTTATATGGATGTTACTAACAGTCGGTTTATCTCTTGTCAAAATTGAGCCTTAGCATGTCTAATAGGATTTAATAGGTCTTTCGAAATTATTGCATTATTTTTTTAGTGAAAGAATATGCACTTTATAGTACCTAATATATTTTTTAATAATCAGCCATCATGCAAAGTTTATAAAAAATAATTATCCCATGTGTTTGGCGTTCAAAAATGAACGTAACGAGTTAGGTAAGTATTTATTACTGATGGGCTTCGAGACATCCTGTATAAACTCACGAATGAATTTTGATCCCATGAAAAAATCCATTGGTCCAACTTTGGCCCTACTACATTTTTTTGTTTCCTTACAAAAAGACCCTTCGGAAAAACATACAAGCGAAATCACATCAAGGTAACACTTTAGACTTTGTAGATACCGTCCTTATTGTCTGCGCCATAAACCTTATCAAGTGTTACCGTTGGTGTGACGTCGAGAGTACTTACTTACAACTATCGTTACCACAACCACGGTTTGTTTATAACGTTGATCGAGTCGTTACCACATCAGTCGTCATTTTCCGACAGAGGAAACCTGTCGTCCGCGACTTTATATAAAAATGACGATGTTTTTCACGACTTTCGATGAAGCGGAAACATTGAACTTGGAATTACAGTGATTGGATCTTGTGATTATATCATTAAAAGTGTTGTGATTTTTAAACCAAAATACTTAGTTCGATACCGTTAAAATAAAGTGTAATGTGCCTGTATGATTGGAATTTCTTTAGGATGAAAGATGTAATATTTTCAACTGTACACATTTCTAAGTTAATAATACGTTAATGCTTTGATTAGAATAAGTCAAATCTTATAAAAAATCAAACTGATAATTGTATTAACCTACCTTTCGAAACTTAGGTAGGTAATAAAATATCTATGATTAAAGCCGATCTAGAATATAATGAGGACGAGATAATCAACTAAGTATGATCTAACTTAGTATGATGCTGATCGATTATATGAGTTACCGATACTGAGCACCCACCCTCCCTTCGGTTTTACGTTACACCTGTATAAAATGCCCATATGTCTGACTGATGTGCTGAATCATTGCAAACTATGCAGTATTATTACGCTTGTATAGAGCACAATAATTAATAATTATTTTTGACTTGCATATAAGTACATGCATTATTGAACAATGATGCTAGGTATTTTCATCATTCGCGTACATACGCGAAGTATAACTATTTTTACACTGAGTTTATGACTTCATGAAGCGGTAAGATATTGTTATCAGTGGCAGGCCCCATTATAAGAAGAAAATAAACACATAAGTAAGATTATTTACGAGGTGTAGGTAGCAATAAAAGTTCCGTCAATATTGACCGATATTTTTGTAACAGTTTTCCTCGAAAGTTAGCTCATGTATTACTGCAAATTGAGATAAGAACGCTTCGCCAAACAAGTAGAAATTATTTCAAAAAACAAACAAAAAACCGACTGCATAAAAACTATCCTCTTTTGATTATTTTTTATACCCTATGACACTCCTGTAATCAAGACGAATCCACCGATAGATACCTCATACAACAAAATCCAACAAGCCGTTTAGGCTACAGGAAGGAATGGACATACCTATACCGCAGCCCAAATCAAGTGTCTTATTTTGTAAACAAATATGATCGTCTAATTACCTGTTGTCATGTATAACACTGAAGGAACTGATTGATTGAACCTGTTCATCGTTGTGAAAATAAAATAATCCGATCTAATAATGTGAAATTAACTATGCAATAATCACAGAACAGCTTAAAATGTTAGTAATGTAGGGTAGTTTTTGTTTACAAAATAAGACACTTAATTTGGGCTTCTGTTTACATACTACATACACCCGAAAAACATTACCATTCTTCTGCGGCAGTCGGGTAAAAAATTAAGGAACACCATTTCTACCAGAGAGAAGAAATACTTTCTCTGGCAGGTCAATACCCCTTCACTCTATCTCAACCTTTACTTGCAGGACATTTACCTATATATTTTTTTTCGAAGCATTTTTCTTACAACAGCTTTAGTTTAGATAGCCATTACTTATGTGGAGTCGCACCTCTCATTGCTTGTGTGAACTGCGTCGGTAGCAAAACGTGATGTGATGATGACAGCTCCATTAACCACGCGAACTATTAAGCGACCGACAGTACATGTTCACACATAACACTGTTTACTTTAATTTACTGCGGTTTAACTATCTGTCTACAACGTTTTGAGGCAATCCGGGTGAACTAGCAGCCTCAGAGGCATCCTTTACAAATAAAAACTTGTGACTTCTTAGTAACTCTAAGTGATTTGCAGTTTATTGACTTTAAGAGTCAACTATTGATATTAATGAATATTTATTTACATTATAACAGTTTTTTATACAGAGTGTAAAGGAAATTGCAAAATAAGCCCAAGGGACGGTGTGAATAAGTAGGTACAGACTTATTTAACAACTTTTGTTCTTCGATTTTTCATAAAAATAAAATACATAAGTACCTAAATGTATCATACAAATCGATCAGCTGTATAAAAAGTTTAGTCATGTTACGTTGGTTTGGGCAAAATAGGCTTCCAAATAAATACTTTATTCATAAAATGTGTTGAAACAGAGGTTACTTCGGATTTTTTTATGTGGATTTGGTAAAGGCTAGAAAGAAAATATATGCACACAATATAGAAGAAATGTCGCTAAATCACATATATTTTTTGCAAGGCTCTAGGTGCTGCTACAAAAGAGTAGATGGTCTTCAATGACTGTGGTTTGGCTCCCGTAAGACCCTTAAGGGGTGTAAGGGGTGGGGACCGACAATATTGGCCACCCAATTGCCAACCTCACCGGCACGTGGTGCACCCTGCCGACCAACGGACGGGGCTCTGGCGACCGACAGTTGGCGGTATACCCAGCTCGCACCGTGCCGGCGCCAAGTGCAGCAGGTCGGTGACGGGCAGCAGCGTCACCGGCGCGAGGTGGCCGGCTCTGCGATCGCCAACCCGCTTGCCCAGCGTGGCGATTACGGGCATCACCTCCCAAACATGATGCACACCACAAGGCCCCGGCCCCCAGTTCCCGGCCGCCCCGCTATTCCTAGCCAAGGCAGCGGCTACGGTAACGGCGGGGCAGGGGGTGCTAAGAATCCCCGGGTTACGGGAGGCTGCCAAACAAAATTGACCCTGGCTACGTACAACGGACGAACTCTGCGGCTGGACGATCATATCGCGGAACTCGAAGTAGAGTTGGAGAGGATACGCTGGCACGTCCTAGGGTTATGTGAAGTCCGAAGAGAGGGGGAGGACACACTGACCCTGGAATCGGGCCATCTACTCTACTTTCGAGAGGGCGATCAACTCTCCCAAGGCGGGGTAGGTTTTCTGGTGAATAAGGCCCTCGTAGACAACGTAATGGAGATCTCCAGTGTGTCGCCACGGGTAGCGTACCTCATTTTGAAACTTACCGAGAGATACTCTCTTAAGGTAGTACAGGTCTACGCACCAACGTCGGCACACTCGGATGAAGAAGTGGAGGCTGTCTATGAAGACATAGCCAAAGCCCTCAATCACACCACTAAGACACACTTCAACGTTGTCATGGGGGACTTCAACGCTAAAGTGGGAGTACAGAGCAACATCGAATCGAAAATCGGACCACATGGTCTTGGTTGCAGGAATCATAGGGGGCAAATGCTAGTTAACTTCCTGGAGAAAGAGGGGCTATTCTTAATGAATTCGTTCTTTAAGAAGCAGCCTCAGAGGAAGTGGACTTGGCAAAGCCCCGACTCTATGACGAAAAATGAGATAGACTTCATCATAACGGACAAAAGGCATATATTCAGGGATGTCTCTGTACTTAACCGGTTTAACACTGGTAGTGACCACCGACTCGTGCGAGGCACCCTGAATATCGATTTTAAGCTAGAAAGACTCCGTATGATGAAGTCTACGCTCCGACCTAACCTGCAACAGATCGTAACCGGCTCCGAGAAATTTCAGTTGGAGCTGAAAAATAGATTCGATGTCTTGGAAACCACAATTGACGTTGACCAGGCGTTTGACACAATGGTGAAGACCATCAGGGACGTAGGCGTAAGGTTTTGCAGGTCGCAACGTACTGGCACGAAGTCTAAGCTCTCAGTGGACACTCTGGATCTCATGAAGGAAAGACGTGAAAAGGCTACGCAAATCTCTCAGACAGAACAGCGGACCCTCAACAAGCATGTAAGGAAGCTTATACGTCGTGACCTTCGTCGCTCCAATACACGCCGCATACAAGAGGCAATTGAGCAAAATCGAGGGTCAAAAGTATTCATACAGCAGTTGGGGAGAAGCCATCTGACCAAACTAAAGTCGGCGAATGGCAGAACCGTCACTTCCAAACCAGAGATACTCGCTGAGATCGAAGACTTCTACGGCCGATTGTACGCACCTCACGCACCGCAACCTGAGCCTAGTACCGATGATCCCCGAGCTACGTTAACACGCCATTTTACCGAAGACCTGCCGGATGTGAGTCTTGACGAAATCGGACTGGCTCTCAAACAGCTTAAGAATGGAAAAGCCCCCGGTGAAGACGGGGTTACATCTGAGCTCCTGAAAGCAGGTGGTACTCCTGTCCTGATGGAGCTACAGAAGCTTTTTAACTCCGTCATACAGAGTGGGAGAACTCCGAAGGCATGGCACAGGAGCATTGTTGTCCTGTTTTTCAAGAAAGGGGACAAAACCCTATTGAAAAACTATAGACCTATCTCACTCCTGAGTCATGTATACAAGCTGTTTTCGAGAGTCATTACGAATCGTCTTGGACGGAGATTTGACGACTTCCAGCCCCCGGAGCAGGCCGGGTTTCGCGGAGGATATGGCACCATAGACCACATCCACACAGTGAGGCAGATTATACAAAAGACAGAGGAATACAATCGGCCCCTGTGTCTTGCATTTGTGGACTATGAGAAAGCATTTGACTCTATCGAAACCTGGGCTGTTCTGCAGTCCTTGCAGCGATGCCAAGTAGACTGGCGGTACATCGAGGTGCTGAGATGCCTGTATGACGCCGCCACTATGACCGTCCAAATCCAGAACCAGCAAACAAGATCTATCCAGTTGCGTAGAGGTGTGAGACAGGGAGATGTTATATCACCGAAACTCTTCACAAACGCGCTGGAAGATGTCTTCAAAACACTGGACTGGAATGGACGTGGCATCAATGTAAATGGCGAGTACATTTCACACCTTCGGTTTGCCGACGATATAGTGGTCATGGCTGAGTCGCTGCAGGATCTGCAGGCAATGCTGGATAGCCTTAATGCTGCTTCTCGCCGTGTCGGGCTCGGGATGAATTTGGATAAGACCAAGATCATGTTCAATGATCTGGTCGTCCCGGAACCAGTAGTAGTCGATGCCACGGTCCTCGAAGTTGTTCAGAAATATGTCTACTTAGGACAAACTCTACAGCTGGGTAAGAACAACTTCGAGAAAGAGAGTGACAGGAGAATTCAGCTGGGCTGGGCAGCGTTTGGGAAGCTACGTCATATCTTCTCGTCTTCAATACCACAATGCCTAAAAACTAAGGTCTTCAACCAGTGCGTCCTGCCAGTGATGACCTACGGAGCCGAAACGTGGACATTGACGGTGAGACTGGCCCACAGGTTCAAGGTCGCTCAGCGAGCTATGGAAAGAGCTATGCTTGGAATTTCTCTGTTAGATAGAATAAGAAACGAGTATATCCGCCAGAAGACAAAAGTGGTTGACATTGTTCATAGAATCAGTAAACTGAAGTGGCAGTGGGCTGGTCACATCTGTCGTAGAACCGATAACCGATGGGGTAGACGAGTTCTCGAATGGAGGCCACGAACGGGTAAACGTAGTGTGGGACGCCCCCCGACCAGATGGAGGGATGACCTTCGCAAAATGGCTGGCAGGGACTGGATGCAGAGGGCCGAGAGTAGGGTTGATTGGCGCGCTTTGGGAGAGGCCTACGTCCAGCAGTGGACTGATACGGGCTGATGATGAAGACCCTTAAGAGCGGACGAATAGAGTCGTACACATAGAGCAAATACGACGACCAAATTGGAGTAGTTTGTATAAAAGGCCAAGTGTGGTCTATTACAACCCGAAGCGAGAGTTGTGCGCCAGGATCGCAGCATCTTCTCTCCTTACTGCCACGTTTACCTGGGTAGTACCTACACTTGATGTCTCACACAAGTTGGAGATAGTAAAGTTACAAACGGCTTCATTAAGGTTGACATTTTCCAAACACTACTTGATGGATTGTAAAAATCTTGTCCTAGTAACCTAAATTTTATACTTAATGTAGACTATCTACGCGAGGGTAATACGGCCTATATTGGAATGCGTTTATATAGGTAGATGTGTCGACTATACATTGCCAATGTCGCTCGCTAATCGCCACGTAACCACCGACAATCAATGAAATGACAGTTTTCTCGTTTCCCACCGCCAGCGGCACACGCTCATGACCACTGCCCATGTCACGCCTCGTTTGAGTCGCTTTGCGTGTTTTTGTGCAGGTTTTATCATTTAGTTGTCAATTGTCATCTGATTGTAACACCACATAGACACAGGGAAATACTAGAGACGTAGGTACCTACTGCTGTTTGTGCTTAGCAAATATTGATGACAGGGATACGCCTTCACCCTATGGATAAAAAATACTGCAGATGTCAGGTCTAAAATTGCACTATAAATATCGCATAAAGTGAATCTCGCTCATATCCCGTCGACGATCATGCGAAGTTTGCGTGCGCACATTAGGCGAAGTCAAAGTCAAGTCAAAATATTTTTAATTGCTAGAATATGGTACAATTAATATCTTAAAACATATTCTGCAATATGAACGGGGAGAGTACCGATCTGACAAATTGCCCGCGGCTTGCCCATCGTGCCCTGATGTGTGCGGTTTCTAACATTTTTATACCACGACATAATAAGATGAATCAACCGACCTAATAATACAAAAGAAACACTCTACACAAAGTCTACCAGTCAGAAAAAAGGTGTTGACGACGAGAGCTAGATATACACTACCCTCAAGACACTACCTGATGTTTAGTGCAATTTCTGTTGTGTCACTTCCAATGCTTTGACCTCGCATCTATAGTATTTATAATCTAAGGCTTAGATTGACTGTGTCTTGCTGCATTAGGCTTAGAATCTAAGACCACAGCCTCGACTGTAAATCAAACTCTTCAACTACCTAAAACAACCTCTTTTCGTTTTCTAGATATCAGAGGCTAGCTTCGTAACTAGCTTCGAAGAGGCTTCGAGCCGCGTGGACCAATGCACGCAGACCCCACCGAGCGGGAAGGCCAGAACTCGCACACTACAGAGGTACCACACGACCGACCACCTATTCGAGAGACCTCCACACAGGACCTACAGACAGAGAGGAGACCACAGGCCTAAGAGTCTGGGCCTTAGTGACTCTTACCCTTTCTTCGGGAAGCCTCCGAGCTACGATGGATATGCGAATGCAAAGTAAGATCTTCTTTAGGCAATTAAAGTGCATTTTTAGGGTTCCGTGCCTCAAAAGGAAAAAAGGAACCCTTATAGGATTACTTTGTTGTCCGTCTGTCTGTCAAGACCTATATCTAAGAAACGCGTGGACGGATCAAGTTGACATTATACACCAAATACTCAGGTCTGCAAACTCAATCAGCCCTGAAAAAATCAAACTTATACGTCAACGCAATCAAAAGATATGACCGTTTATGTCGCATTTTCCCGCATATTTATATGAAAATGCAAGAAAACCAAAACCTATAGGGTACTTCCCGTTGACCTAGAATCATGAAATTTGGCAAGAAGCTAGGTCTTATAGCACAAGTAAAGGAAAAAATCCGAAAACTGTAAATTTGAAATTACATCTCATAAGAAATATTTTTCTTGTTACTGATAATGGCAAAGATAAGTTGGTCTCTACACTAAATCTAATTTATCTTTTCGTAAGAGCGATTAAGGCGAGGTGTTGGGACGTTTTTAAGTTTTTCGATGAAGGCTACGGCACTAACTACTGAAATTAAAGGCCTGAAAAAAATATATATCAATCTTGGGGTATCTATTTAGGGACTGTTGGCTCCCGAAACACGATTGGACAAACTTCGCTCGATAGAAAAAAATCACAAACATACCCCTTTCCTGTCTTTTCACAGAGTAGTGTGTCTAAACTAAAACAGTTATTCATACAAAATATATATCAAAATGTAGGTTATTATAAATAGAAGAGCTTGATGAGATGAAAATCTGTTGTTTGTAACGTTTTTTTTATACCAGGCAAAATTTAAGAAAAAACACAATTTGTATAAATACAAATGCACGGCGCTACGAGCTTCAGTGCGCCGCTGGGCGCTGTCGAGGTCGGACCTGTATCGATTTTTGCCAAATGTTCCACTTTGGTCTTTACCTTGGAATAGTTGGAATGCTCCCACGATCGTCATAACGTAATAAAATTTAAAATAATACGAGTCGAATTTGGTCACACCTATACTTTAAGATTATTAGTTTACTAATCACGGAATGATTGTGCATCGTTTTGAATAAATAAAAGGACTCATAACCTAAAACAGATATTCCTTAACACATTAGATTTTTTGCGAACCATGTTTTTGAAGTCATCATATTACACGCGACACGAACACCAGTGTCGAGTGTCGTATATTGGGAGCGAGCAGTGGTCTGATAATTGCAGATGAAGACAAGTCGGCTAACATTACAGTGGGGCTATAACATTACGGTTCTCAAAACGATCAAATCAAACCATGTCATAGCGGCCGTGAAAGGGACACTGCTATTGCATTGGTATAGCGGCGTCTCTGGTTGGCGCGCCATGACATGGTATAATTTCATCGTTTTGAGAACGGTAATAATTTGAGAACGGAACGGGGGGCTGATCAGTAACTTCCAAATTGACCAAAGTGGAACAGGCCAAAACAAATGACTATTGACGGTGATTTGTCCCACAGAGCAAACAAACAAACAGCAATCGAACTTAAAATAGTTTATACGTAGTTGCTACTTGTAAAACTATGTACAGTGAACATCACATAAAGTTTGCCACATTTTACTCTACGCACACTCGCACAGTGATAATAAATACGGGCCAGATTTCAATAGCTATGCAAGTGTAGCTGTGGTTTGTAATGTGGTGTGCGATATATACCTGTTTTACTCTAAGCACAGTGATAATACGGGCCAAATTTCAATAGCTACGTAGTTATAGACTGATTCAATATACACTGTGCCTACTTTTAAAAGTACAGTCAACAGCACATAATGTGTGTCATGTTTTACCCTACGCAGTGATAACACGGGCCAGATTTCACCATCACTGACGTCACACCTGACACCAATAATAATACTTACCTAACATCACGTTAAAAAGATCGTCATTTATTTAGTTTTATTGATACACTTGACAGTTTGTCACTTAAATTTGTCAAAGACAGATTTGTTGTAATGTAATCTCTATGGTTATTACCATTTTTTATTAAATCGCGTGAAAGTACTTTCAAAATATATTCCCCTAGCAAATAATTTGATTATTCCAATTTTTCACTTTTATTGATTTTGTTACAACAATATTACCTAATTGACATTCCTATTATAACAGGTCTTTTTTTCCGTCAGATTAGTATTAACATAGTATTTTATTCTACTACGTCATACTATCATACGTCAATATAAATAACTTAAAAAATAATTAAAATATATAACCTGTAGACGCGAATTTGATTGCACTGAACCCACTCCGGACGGTCGGTTTAACGTATGTCTGCTTATGACCTTCCGTATAAATAAATACGTTTAAAAGTACAAATTGCTTTACTTTATTGTCAACTAGCTTCTGCCCACCACTTCGTCTGCGCAGGATTATAAATTATAGCCTATGTGTTATTTTGATGTATAATATGAGCTATATTATTGTAAAGTTTCATTCAGCAACATCCATCCATCCATCCAAACTTGCGCATAATATTAGTGGGTGTGGTATGGGATAGTCACGAGCACAGCCCGTGTTAGGGCCAGTGTAGAAGTTGAAGCCTGGTTGGCGGCGAGAGGTGAACAGGAGGGGTGATGATGATACGGTTCCGAGTTGACATAATGTGCGACAACATTTAGTATAGACAAAAGTTCAAGATTGAAAGAAATATTTTCCGACAATCGCGAAAATTGAAATAAGTAACTCCGAAGCTGTGAGACTTGGGATATCCCTCATCATCAGTCTATTTATATTGCCCCACTGCTCGGGCACAGACCTTCCCTTACATCGAGGGAGCTCGGGCCATAATCCACCACGCGGGCCCAGTGCGGGTTGGCGGATTTCACATGCCTTAGATTTTTTTTTTCTTCTTCTACGACATGCAGGTTTCATCACGATGTTTTCCTTCACCGTTTTGAGAGCACTCGGTAAATGTACGTAAGTTTTTCCGTCGGAAAAAACGAGGATAACTCATTGGTACATGGCTGCCCTGGCTGGGAATCGAACCTGGGACCTCCATATTGCAAGTCCATTGACCCAACCACTGCGCCACCGAGCTCTGCTGGGATTTCCCTATTTGGCATTAAATGGGTCGATAATGTTGGCACCGACAAGTGGACTTCGATATATCGTCTATCCGTGGGACATTCTGTATATGTATTATTATGGGTAGCGAGCTGTGACGTCACAGTGAGGACACTGGTTACGATTACTCTGTGTACCTGTGCGAGTAATGACCCCGATCAATGCGCGTCATCCCTCTCTCGCCCCTCCCTCGCCCCGCACCTCACCCCCTCACTAGGCTCAAATGGCCCAATGGCCTCGCCTTAAGTTACGAGGTTAAGTTGCGTTGCACGGAAGCCTCGGTGCGCGAGTCCGACTCACACTTGGCCGGTTTTTTCTATATTAAGATGATATAGAAAGTTTACCATCATTGAGGAAATCAACAACGGATTTTATCGTCCACGTACCTGTAGTCCAACATTGCTAAATAAATATTGTTATTACTCATTCATGTAATCAGTCTTACTTTAATATATACTAAGTTTCCTTAGAAAAGTATAGACTAGAATAGTGGTATGTTGGATACCTAACAATTTTACAAATCTATGGTTCCTCTGGAATACATAAGTATTTTGTATTTTTGTCACGTGCTGGATGTGAGGGTGGTCAAAGATATGTGGGTATACATACTTTATTATTGTATAAAAATAATTTAGGAACCAATTTGACGGTAGTTAGAAACTTTTAAGTGTCAACCTGTCAAAGTAATCTACAAACGGTAAGTTTCGCTTTTCTATTTCATAACCTTGCTCTATTCGTGTTTGTTCCTTGTTATCACTAAATCCATTAATAGCATAACCAATTAGACCAGTTTTACGTACCTATATCCGTCCTCAGTGGTAACGAATCGTACGACTTTAAGGTAATTTCTCAATTTTCATCATTCATACTTTATTTTTATTTACCACATACCTACATAGGTAAAAAATTTATGTGTTTGTTACCTTAGGGGAAATTTCCCCTTGTTCCTTGTAGCTAATTGAAGTTAGAAAACCAAGTAAACTTACGAGGAAAACTAATTCATACTTCCAAAAAAGTGATCCACAATCCACAGCACATCAAACCCCGGACACTCTACGAGGACGGTAATACGTCATAACATAATGCAATGGTTAATGTTATGTGATCTACCTAGTCAGTACATCTGTACTGACTTTCCTTTGTTTTCGTTTATAAACTTCACGGTAATATCATCGCCACAAAAGAAGTTCACGATTGCCAAAACAAAAGTGAGGAAAACACAGTAATAAATCAGACAGATTAAAAGTAGAATAATTTACCTTCCTATAAAGACATTTGTATGAAAAAGTGGAATTGATGAATCGCTTTAGCATTCGGGACTGAAACTATTTTTATCAATTTTTAATAATACAAATTTGCAAGTGTTCCATAAGGAATACGAAATATTTATATAAACCTAGGCATTAATATTAGGTAGGTACTTTACCTAAATAAACTGTCTGGTTTCGTTAGAAAATTCCATGTTTTGTTAGTGAGATAACATAGCAGTGTTATTTTCATCTTTACATTATAATTTATAGGATTTGTGTAAAATGAGTCATTATTAGACATTCAGTCACTTGTTTTTAGCGAGTACTTACCTAACTACTGTGTTGTACAAGGTAAATAGTTTGAAGGTGGTATACCAACTAAATTCTGGAATTAACTTGAAATATTCAGTGTCATCGACCTCATATAATAGAGTTCTCATCTATTCTATTACCTGAAGTTGCCTGGATGAAAACGCATCGATTGATAAGGCCGTCTTTGTCAAAAATGTATACCAGAAACTTTTTATTTTTTCGCTGTATTGTGTTCTTTGTGCAATAAAGTGCTATACATCTATCTTTTCTGTTTGTCCATCAGATACAAAGTGAACACGACAGATAGTCCAACGATATCAATAACTCCGCCCCACAGTCTCGAGTACGTGTGTCCAAAAGGCGGGGCGAGTCCAAACGGCAGCGCGACGCCCGACGGGATGGTGACCAGGTCTGGAGCGACCACCGTACTCCTCAGTCCGACGTACCTACACAACCCTTGCCAATGTAATCAGTCCATTAAGGTTAGATATCAACAACGTATTCAAGTCTGTATAGATTAGTCGTAGCGGAGTCCGCCTGAATAATACCGAATAAGTACCGAGAGTTTACCGCCACTTCTATGGTTATCGTTTTCAATAGACCATAACCATAACGATAACCATCAATGGTTTGTTCGGTACCGCGGTTAACTATCTTACCCAGCTCTTATTTACCTATTTCTGCTGTCAAATAATGTTTTATTGCATTGCATAGTGATCGATGTATGTAAACGATAAGGGTAAGCGCAGACAGACGAAGTGGAGTGGCTGCGAAGCGACTAATTTAGTAACAATTTGAATTCAACTTTATTTACTTCAACATACGACTGTAATCGGTAGGTATAGCGAAGTAAAATGCCACTGAGAGTTGCGCGTTACGGCGGGCGCTCGGAGTCGCGCGGAGTGGAAGCCTGCGCGCCGGTCGGTGTGCCTTGCGACCGGCGAATGCTCTTCGCCGCCATTCCACTCCGCGGGTCTTCATGACGCGAGCTGTTTTCCGCAATTGCCGCATGAGTATCAGCCACTGTGCGTGACCGTGGGTCTGCGTTGAACCTAATAAGGGAACGTTAGGCGCGGCACTTGCAATTCTTCTGGAATGTTTGGTGCTTATAGGCAACGGTGATGCTTACAAATCAACCTCCGATTTCAGAGTACCAGTGAGGTGGCCCTGACGATGCCCGCGACATCTCCCGGGTGGAACAACGAGGAGGGGAACACGTCTCCCGACGGACTGTCGTGGCGTCGGCTGCACATGTCTAGAGCCAAACTCAAAGCGACGGCGACCACATCAGAGTTATTATCAGGTAAGACTCTTCAGTCAGGCCTCTGGATAGGAAAGTAGCGACTATCGGCATGTCCTGGGAGGAGCTGAAAGGTCGCACATGCTTGGAGAGCCAGTCCACTCCAGCAGGGGGTGACATTATTGTTAGAAGATGTCTTTGTCTTGTCCTGTCAAATCTGTCAGAGAACAGTCGGCGACATTCCCATAGGATCAGTGGCAGTGGTTTGCTCACATTCACATGTCTGTCATAGAACCGACAAAGCGATGGGGAACCTAGTGGACATGTTCTGGAAGTAGAGACTACGAACGGGTAAATGTAATATGGGACATCCAAAACCTGATGGCGATATTTGCGGAAGGTGGCTGGCAGGGGCTGGACGGAAAGAGATTAAGAGACACGAGACGACGCTTCTAATCCTATTTATATTCCTCTAAATTGCAGCACAAGATGTCTTGCAGAAAATTTTATTTGCAACTTTTCTCCTCGGCGTTGGCAACTTCCCGCTAGCAAACTACTCTTAGACTACTAATAACTATACTAGAAACTATCCTCAATGTTACTTGCAATGAATTTGAAGCGGGTTGAGGGGCACGCACGCCTAGGGCCTAGGAAGAGTCTATGTTCAGCAATTGACTGGCACAAATTGACGATGCTGATACATTTCTCTATTTCAGGTTTCGCAATGGTAGCCATGGTAGAACTCCAGATCAACGAGCCGACGAACGTGCCAGAATGGCTATTCGTGATGTTCGCTGTATGCACGACGGTGTTAGTCGCAGTCCATATCTTCGCGCTCATGATATCAACCTACCTGCTGCCTAATATCGACGCAGTTAGTAAGATGGAGACGCCGGGAGGGCCGACGAGAGCGCTCAGGGATTCGCCGCATGAGAGGATGAGGGGGTTCATTGAGCTGGCATGGGCATTTAGTACGGTGCTAGGTGAGTTGTATTACTTGTATTGTAACTTCCTAGGTCATGACCTTTCGCAGGCCCAGGCAATAACTCTAGAACCAACTTGAAAATAATTTAAGGGAATCACTGTAGCATATCAATAGTAACACTTGCAGTACGATTTTAACTCTTACGTGTTGATCTGCTGTTAGCGTACATTAGAGTACCAAAATAAGCAAATAGGTACCTGTTCAGTTATTAACATTTGATTTTAGTAAAATAAATGTTTTTCATCATGTTTAAAGTTCGCGACATAATGCATAAAACAAATTCTGACCAAAATAAATACCTAAAACTATCGATTATCGTTAGAAAGTAGGGGCTCTCAACTATCATCGATTGCATGGGCCTGGGCACTTGCCCATTGTGGCCAATGGAAAATAGGGTCAGTGGTCAACGCACTGGAAATTGGGCCAATACCATTTTGCTTTCATTCGTCACCACTATGACTGGCTAGTTTCCTTTTACAGCGTAGCAACACTAACTTTGCGGGAGTTACTGTAAACGGTGACGACTTACTATCAGATGTTGTAATGCAATTTCCAGTGACCTTGGATTTGTAGTATATTTAATCTAAGTGTAACTCATTTCATGGTTATTATCTTGTGAATGGTAAGTCATGCTGTATATTTCAAACGCGACACAGGCATAGCCATGTAGGGTCCACAGCTGTTAAATTACAGTGCATGCACGAGTCCTCTAATCAGCGAGCGATCTTTTAATTTCGCTGCTTCTAATATGATTTACCAGCTCATAGTTCAGCGTGCTTACCTCGTGCTTACACACATAAGTACCTACATTGAATTTACGAGTAGGTTAGGTACACTTGATAGAGCCTCTTGGCTCTTCCCCATTGGGAACTTTTTTGTACTTTCCCTGTCCTTTATAGGCAAGGCTAATGACCTGAAAATTCAACGTACTGGTTCTGCTATACAGCTCATGGGAAGGAGTCTATAGTTTTCTGATTCTGGATACTAAAACCCAGTAGACTCATTATTGTAAGAATTAATTACAGTGGGTTATATGGAAAAGTTGTACTGTAATAAATTCCCTGAATTTAGCCTTCTTTCTTACGGTTAAGCAGCGAGTTGAGTCTAAAAATATGTATTTTCTTCCAGGTCTGTTCCTATTTCTGGTAGAAATAGCAATTCTCTGCTGGGTAAAGTTCTGGGACTACTCTTTTGCGGCCGCTACCGCTGCCACCGTGATTGTTATACCAGGTGTGTTATATATATATTTATGCTTAAGTCGACAAAATTATACACAAGAAACATTTTTAACACATGTTTCTGCAGCGGGGAATTCGTACCGTGTTTTGATTGATATTGAGTTAGAAAGATAGACAGGATAACGCTCGGTCCCGGCACCTATTATCTCCTGTTGACGCTTTCGCTGCCAGTTGCCTAACTTAGGGAACCTAAACTAGTCTTTATACTGTGTTAAAATGTACAGATTAATGATGCGTTTGAGTTCCTTGATGTTCAATTCCTATAATGGAGCTTGTCTTGTATGATGATAAATACACGAAAATTCACGGTACAAAACCTGGATAATGTGCAACTTCTTCCAAGAATATAATTTTGATATATATTCCGGCTCGAATGACCAACTAACCTGTATGTTTATTCTCCAGTGTTAATAGTATTCGTGGCGTTCGCCATCCATTTCTACCACTCGCTCGTGGTCCAGAAGTGCGAGACCTCAGTCCAGGACATCGAGCAGCTGGAACATATGAAGCGTGAGCTGGACACAGCTACTGTTAAAGTCAATATGTTTTGAGATGGAGGTTGATATTAGGTCTGATTCTGTCGTGGTCGCCAAATGTAATACTTAACTTAAACGCAACTGTCACTGTTGTGAACTGCCAGTCTTACCGGCGTTAGCCTCCCTAAACCAAGGGGATGACCTGCGCAAGGTGGCTGATAGCAGAGACTGGATGCAAAAGGCTCTATGCAAGATGCCTATGTCCAGCATTGGATTGCTTCGGGCTAATGATTCTGAAATCGCCACAATTAATGTCGATTCCTTGTTAATCATCGCTAAACGAAACATCGAGATGATCTCATCGTCACGAGACAGATTCGTTTAGATTTATAGGATTAGAATTGGCGGTCGCGACTATTGCCTTGAATTCTTTAAATTAATTGGGGATAGTATTGTTATAACAGATTGTTTCGCAAGATGTGGGTGTCGAATGTAATGTGTAGTCAACACATCACTTACACAGGTAGGTACTTTATGTGTCGGTAATACGACATAGATTGCAATGGTATTGTATGCTGTCGACTATATAAATTACTGATTGGTCAAAGGTGTGGTTAATTACAGGTGACATTTGCATCAAAATTGGTATTTATACAAAAACAAAACAAATTACATTTCTAAGTACATTAAAATTATTGGTAGAAGTCGGAACTTTTCTTTCGCTCAAGCCCACCAGTCAGTCACCTTGTATAAACCACAGATGGGACGACGATGTCACGAATTTATAAGAAGCATGCAAACTACAACTCACAACTTGTCCCCATAGATTCTGTTTATTAAAATTAATTTAAGAGGAATATCCTCTTGATATAAGGGTTATAATCGTGACTGATATAGAGACGTGGTTACTGTGATCATTATTCCATACAATGTAGTTACTTATTTATTGTCACTCTGAAATTGACTTGTGGATATCTGTTTTACTTTTGTTTACCTACTCTCGGGAGATCTAACATAAATTGGTAATCTCAATTCAGTATTAATTATCTAATAAGTAATAAGTTAACAATTTGTTAAAATTTAATAACCAGTTGTTATAGTGGAGCAAACCGCCAATTTCTGATCACCTAGTATTTCATATTTGTTTACGAAATAAGACATTTGCTGTGGGCTTATAAATACTTCAATTCCTCTCAATAGATCGCAGCGTGGTATCGTGGTAGGTAGTCATATTTTGATCTTTTGACAACTTTTTAGGGTTCCGTACTTCAATAGGAACAAAAGAAACCTTCTAGGATCACAGTTGTCATTTATTTATTCAACAATAATAAACAAATGACCACTTGCGATCGATAAATAGAGAGGGGATTTTTTTCCGGTAATTTACCTATTATACGGCTGGCCCAGAAAGCATCCCAATCGACTTAAAATGCGTTGATTTTGCTTATTTTGTGACATTACAACGATATCATTATCGAATATGTTATAATGATCGAATCTTACGTTACAATCTCACAAATTGGCTGCAGGCAGCTACGGTTATTAAAATAATACTATAATGTTGTAGATATATGTAATTTGGTTTTCTAGGTTTAATTTACTGGCGATTGTGTAAGTAGTATTTGTCATTTACGTCCTAAGAAGCTCTTTGCAAATAAATTCATAAGTTTATAGGTGATGAAGCTGTAAACGTGACTACATATAAGTACTTAAATTATTGTAAAATGTGTTGTAATGACAACTCAGTCCAAAACTGAAAAGGAGAGGCCTTGTACAGTCGAAAGCATATCAAATGTAACGCTTTGCACATTATACCGTTCTTAATGTTTGAACCATAAGGATTGAAATCTCATGTGTTGCCATTGACGGGCTGTCCACTGTACTATTTTGAGATGTGAGGCTAAATACTTTTGATTTTTATTTAGACCAATTATAAAATAAATTAATTATTAGCAGTTTTAGTAAATGCTTATTTCAAAGTCACCAAAGTCTTCCACGTTATTTATTATATTGAGAATTTTTGTAATATAATAAATAACACACTAATTATAAAATAGAAGCTTGGCCAGATTGGTCATATGTAATCTGTAGACTTCTATTGAAATGACGTTTATTTATAAAATATTATGATAATGAACATGTTTGAAAGAAATAAAATTATGATAGCGAGAATTTTTAGTTATGTTTATGTATGAGAATCAGTATTTTCCCTAATTTGTTAAGAATTCTGTGTACGAACCTCAATTTTATATTTAATTTAGTATGTTACTCGAAACTGTTGATATTTTGCGAATAATAATAAAATATTTTTAGTAAGAACCTGTTTTATTATGAAATCCTCATAGTATATTAGACAGTGCACTGATGTCTGTAGAGTCTTTTGCATATTTCTAGTTACTGGGAGTTTAAGTTCATGCTATTACCTACATACGCCAACTGATTGAAATATATGAACGGCCGAAAATACCTTTTTATTTATTCCTTCCATTACATGCTGATTCCTCTAGCAAATTGACATTCAACTGGTCAGCCCAGCGTCGTCTAGCTGTACTGTAGAACGTTTTGTTCAGTCACTCGGCTAATCGACATTTAGACGAGTGGTTGAATGATGTGGTTCAATTAAAGGGCTAACTTCAAGCAAACGTCTATTTCATTCAATCAGTTGACTGCGATATATGTATGAGAGCAATTTATTCTTTAACGAAGTAAGTAGGTAAGTAAGTAAGTAAGTGTATAAGAGAGGGTAAAACTGAGACTGTGTTATGTGCCTCAATTTGTTTTTAAATAAAAACGCTGATCATTTAACTGTCACTTACACGTTTATTTTTGCAGAATATAAAATCATACCACCTTACATAATATCTCCATTCATTACCTTACATTAGACAGTTTAAAGCACATCAAGTGTAACACTTTGAATTAGACGTTGGGCCGTTCTTATTATGCATAGTAAGAGTTGAAATCGTAATGCAAGTGTTACCATTGAACTGCTGTCGTTCGTACCTTACAAATCTTAATGTGAAGCCCGGGTTTCCACCTTGATTAGTGCGAGTGCCAGTTCAGTATGCTAAGGGTCAGCGCAGACCGATGGAGTGGAGTAGAGTGGCCATCGAAAAGCATTCGCCGGTTGCAAGGCACACCGACCGGCGCGTGGGCTTCAACGGCCGCCTAGTGAATTGAGATCCTCCGCGCGACTCCGCGCACCACCCCGCGTCGGAACATGACTGGCATTCTTTGCTATACCGATTACAGTCGTATGTTGAAGTAAATAAAGTTGAATTCAAATTCTTACTAAATTAGTCGCATCGCCGCCACCCCACTCCACTCCGTCGGTCACCTAACTGTGTGGAAGTCGTAGGAGTAGCTTCAAGTTTCCATATTAATCGCAGTTAACGTTCTCGTGACCGAATATCGTCTACAAGTGCCGCTCTCACCTGGCACACAGTACAATGATAAACAATAACTATTGCTACATGGTGATAATGATAAGTAAAAGTTCGTAGTGACCCAAAGCGATAGGTAGGTTGTAAATTGTAGGTGGGATAGAGAAGCGGCGTTATCGCTACTGCGGGACGCGGCCACTAGCAAAAATAGAACGCGTTTATCTTCCGCTAGTGGTTGTCGAAACGTGTTATGCAACTTGCACTTGTCACTCGCACTACCACTAATCAAAGTGAAAACCGAGCACAAGTAATACTAAGTAACAATATTTACAGATCTTTTACTATGCTAAGTTTAAAGGTACTATAGTTACATGACTAATGAACGAAGTGTCCAAATATTTTTCATAATTGATATATGTTATCACGAAACTCAAGCAAGAGACAAAACTTATGTTGTTTTCAGATTTGGTATTGATTTTCATATTCTGTTTTGTTTCCATCTGAATAGCTAATTCAAATTCGATTTTTACAGGGTAAATACTCCTAAATCATTACCTATACCGCAGCCCACATCAAGTGTCTTATATTGTAAACAGATTTTATCGTCTAATTACCTGTTGTGATGTAACACTGAAGGAACTGATTGATCGAACCATTTCGTTATTGTGAAAATAAAGTGATCCGATCTAATAATGTGAAAATAACTATGCCATAATCACAGAACAGCTTAAAATGTTAGTAGGGTAGGGTAGTTTTTGTTTACAAAACAAGACACTTGATTTGCGCTTCGGTATACTTCTCTTGACTTTCATCTTCAGGTGAGATTAGGGTCAAATACAGGTTTAGTCTTCCATTTAAAAATCTTATAGACAAAATGGCTAGTTCTAAAAGACAACCATGTCATTTATTTGTTAATGGAATAGGTCGCAACTCGTAAGTTATTAAAAGTATTTACTTTAGAAATCGCCAACCAAATATGGTAGCAAAAACATAAGTTTTTAAAGTTTTTATGCTGTACAATCAAATTATCTACCTTGATGATTATTTTATTAAGTCCACACTACATAGGCTTTTACGTCAGCTGTGATGTTGAACGTTTCATGCGCCATAATGATTCAACCACAAAACTAGATGTTTGGTTTGCGTCGTTCAATTAAAGTGTTAGCTAGCTGTTCAATCACACATCTAGTTCAACCAGTTCACTGCGACATTTATATTAGGACAAAAACAATTATTTTGGATTATTGGACAAACATTTTTGATATACAACCTATTCCGTTAATGATTTCTTAGAGTATAAATATTAATTAAGTAATAATAGCAAATAGACTTATCTATCACATCTCAACATCCATTACTGGTAACTCTGTGACAAGGACACCATTTCTCTTCCTGGGTTCTTCTGGGGCATCATTCTCTTGTTCTTCTTTCAATTTCTCGAGGATATTTTCTCTCGGTTTCCATACTACGAGCGACATGTGTGGTTTTTCTAGCCTGAAATTAAGTAAATCAACCTTTAAAACTTCTAAGGACTTAATGATAAATGGAGAAAAATGACATTGCTACATTTCAATGGAGCTTTGCCCCACCTACAAAACTACGTGACCATTTAAGCTGTACAGTCGACGACAGAGATAAGTATACAGGGGGCCTCAATAAGGTTGAGATTTTCTCAAAAACTACTGGACCGAATTTAATAATTATTTTACAGTACATAGTTTTCACTTTTATCTATCAAACAGTGAAAGAATTCTTGCAATAGATCAAGTACTTTTTGAGATAATCTCAACCTTAAAAACTCTCCTGTACCCCTTTCTCTGTGTTCCACCGTACCTATCATTTTGTTGGGGACTTATTACAGGTTTCATATTGCATAATCAGTATCATTTTCTACTACTAAAGACTTCTTTTGGAATTTTTTAGTAAATTATTCACTATTTCTGGGTACTGTGTTTTTATGGGTTGCGAGGAATATAATATTGTACAGGCAGAATTAAGTTACTGATTCAGATTCCTAGATTCAGGTTAACTTCAATCAGTTCTGTACCGATTGAAGAGAACAGCTGAATCTAGGAATATTTCTAATCACTATCTCAGCCATATTCTTCACAACAATTCATATCAGATTATTAGTAACTTGTGCAGCAGTGCTTGTGCAGTTTCACCGGGGCACACGAAACCTTATTGGAATAATCTGGTGGCTGTATGATTAGCTGATATACTTTGCCTATAAATTGAAAACAACTACAAAATATAAATGAAGAAAATGGTCAAAATGGCGTCTAGCACAGATTATTATCTAATTGTATAACTAGTTTTGTATTGCATTTATCAAATAATGTAGCTAATTATTGTAATAATAGCATAATCTCAAACCTCCATTGGTTGAATCTATACTCTTAAATGGCCACTGTTCTGGATCTAACAGGTGAACCGACAGGGGGACAATGTAGCTAATTCTGTAGCAGCCACTAAGTCGAATCCTAATTGCAACTGTCACTGTTGTTCATATGTTTCATCGAGCAGAACACCTCGCTTAGCGGCGACTAATATTAGAATAGGTATGCAATTTGTCATTGCTACAAGTGTCTAGTTTTATACTTTAGTCAAGACAAATAATTAAGGACTCTGTTACCTTTCAATAAGAGCGGCTGGTAACAATGGTTCCTCCTGAATTTTCTTCACCTCTTCAGAGAGAATGATCCTATGTCCTTTCAGCTTTTCACATATGCCGGTGGAAGTGGAAGGTGTGTCCATTCCTACGTCCATGAATTCGTCGGAGGCCAGTGTGTGTGGAGTATAGTCGGATGAGATATGCAGGCCGCTGAGGTGTGCAGCCATTTTATCTTCAGTTATAAGCTGTTTCGCTGGTCTGAAAGATATTGATGTGATCATTGAATAGTTTAGGTAGATAACATTGTAAATTGTAATTTCGAAGACAAAGTGATTTATTATTGATTAAATGAACTTGAACTTGTTACTCTTATTTCGTTATTTGTCAACATTTTATTTCAATGTCCACTGATGTATGAGATTTTTTACATTTATGTATTGGACCAAAATTGACTACAACCAGCCGAAGTCTTCTGAAACTAACTATACATGGGTCAAATCTATTCCGATGTCTCGAGTGCACTTCACCCCCTTGTATATCTTAAATTTTTCTCAGCACACCCTTAACGACACCCTGTTCATTTCATTTCTACTTAAATTGAATGATATAAAATGGGAAATACATAGAGGTACCTATTTCCTTTACCTACTCACATGTTTGAGAAACGATACGACTACCTACACAAATGGTCCCTTTACATGTCACGTACAAATGGAATGTGTCTTTCTTGTATATTAGAACCCTATCAGTTCTTGATCTATTTAGAAATGTTACCATCGACCCTACTGGCACTACAGACCGTTAATTTATGAGCTATGTCAACAACTCCGATTTCCTCCAGACACTGCATTACACATAGACAAATAAAATTCATAATACTCACACAGCTGGTTCGACATCTAAGCTCTTTCGTTTGCAATGTGGGACAAGTGTTTCTTTTCCGTCTATCGCTGAAGCGGCTGTGAACTGTACCAACTGAGGTGGTGATCGCATGCCCCAGGTAAGGCTCTGGGAATTCCAGGGGGCCCCGGAAGGAGCAGGCATGATGTGAGGCTCCGGGATCCCACGATACGGCAGCGATGAAGCCAGGCTCTGCTGCGCGAACATCTGCTTTGCCAACTCGTCGGACTGGTTGTATTGGTACGAAGGATATCCGTATACATCCATTTTTATAATTCGGAAAATGGTTTCTCGGTAAAATCTACAAAATTGCAGCAAAAATCACAAAGCAAACGACAACAACAACAAAATATTTCGTTCGTTTGACAGAATTCCATAGAGACCATAGACAAACATAAATTTTCATAGAATATTCTTGAAAATTCTTGAACGCAATCGTCGCGAACATTTCAAATCTGTAGTGATGTCTACAATCGTACCTATTTTAGATATCGATAAAACTTAGATTATTTTTATGAAAACAACTCGTTGGCTAGCTAAATTTTTGAGAAAATTTATTAAACGATTGCAATTACCAGTAAGTACCAATTATTTAGTGATTCGATATTTTGTACTAATAAATAACTTGTGATATACGTATTAATTTATTTTCATTCGTTGTTTTGTAGAGAGAGAAAAACCTAGATAGTCCCTCTACCCTGATTATCCAATAGGCTTCTCTGTCTACGCCCTCTACGCCTAAACCCGTAGGCGTAGAGAGAGAAGCCTACCCGTAGGAGTGATTGATGATGACGTAGACTGAGCTACGGATGATGACTTTTTTGTAATGATTTGTTTTTGTTTGTTTTGGGCCAAAAGAAACAAAGGATTACTTTGGATTATTCGTCCGTCCCCTCGATTCTGTCCCCCTGGGGACATAGGAAAAAAACTATCCCCCTATGACTATTATCTCTGTCCCCCAATATATTAAAAGTATTCGTATCCGTTGTTGGAGGCAGTTTATAAGCACTCCAAAATGGATATTATTAGGATAACTTGAATATTCAGTAGTTTTTTTCATATCAATGTCATAATATACTTAGATTTGGCTGTATGGGTAACTTTCCCTTGCCTTCATAAGATAGAATTAATATCATCTTCATTCCTTTGTGACGTTGTGTGCGGTGTTGCCTACTTGACGGATGGACAGGTAAATCTGGCGAATTGTGGTGAAGGTGAAACGGTTTGGTCATGTAATGGCTACCGGAGTTTCTAGATAGAATTTTAAGAGTAAGTAATATTTTCATTTTACAATCTGCTGATAAAATATAAGGCGGTTGTCTCACCGCCGGCGGGTAAGCGAGTAACTCTCGGATATTTTCTCGCCCAAGAAACGTACGTACAAACAATGTATGGTAAGTACAAAATAATATACATTCCGTGTAAATAAATTAATAGTTCATCGCCGACTGTTCGTTCACTCTCACCGTGCCATTTTGTCGCCGAGCGATGGGATGTGCTCGGCGACACTCGCTCGGCGATGAACTATAATATCATGTCGCCGAGCGAGTATCGCTGCTGGGTCTCTTTTGTTTACACGGAATGTACTATCTATTGTACGTTTCTTGATGGCTACTCGCTTACTCGCAGGCGGCCTATAGCAGAGCTACAAAACTATACTCGCCGCTAGCTGCTCGCCCACTCTTATTATAGTTTGTTTGATATCGCTCATCGCCGGCGGTGGGACAACTCTGCCTTCAAATAACAATAATATAACGAGCATTTTTGACAACATACTACATTGGTCTCCTATAAACAACTGTTACAACATACAACTTGCATACATACGCAATTTTGTGTGCGATCGGGTGGGCGGGCGGGGCTACGGAATTCCAAAATTATAGCTGGCAACACCAGTGTTGGTGGCTGCCTTTCACTTTTTTTTTGCTTATTTTCGCGTATTTTCGAATTTTCGATCAATATTCGTCATTTTTGGAACACTAACGCGATAATATGTCTTTCTAACTTTCATCTGCTATGTTCTGTGTTTCCTAAAACAATTACGTTTCACTACCCAAAATGGGTTTGGATTTTGACGTGTTGGAGTTTTGCAAGAAACTGCGCCAAAACAGGCCTCCGCCTTACCAGTGTCCCTTAGAGAAGTGTGATAAGATTTACAAGAGTTTGTGTGGTTTACAGTACCATTTAGTGAATTACGATCATGATAATCCTACGCCGGCGACGCCGACCACTGCGCGTAAAAAAGGTTGGAGGGCTAGGGCTGCTGTGCCCACTGGGGACATCGCTCTCCAGAGCCCTCCTAAGGAGGCGTTGACGTTCGCCGAGGCGCAGAAAGTCGTGCAGTTTGAGGTTGACGGCAAAATCAGTAGGATTCCTATTGACCAGCCGCTGCAAGTTATGTCTTTGACTGAGTGGGAGAAGAAGAACGCGGAGTTGGAGAAACCGCTGCCGTTCGTGGAGCCGCCGCCCGAACCTCACGTTCAGCTGCCAGAGGCTAGTTTCAAGGTACATTTAAATTTGTGTAAAAAAGAGCTTGATTATACTGTGGTTAGACTTATTTTACAGAGGCCCAAATTTGAACATTACGTCGGCTATGTATCAATGAGTTTTTCCTCGGTATTTCGACAACTACATACATTTATCACACACAAGAATAAGTTTAAGTTTCTTCAAGAACACATCTTAATGCAACCTGAACACACAGTTTGTTTATATGTGTGTAAAGAAACAGGCCCTTAAAATAAAATTTTCCTGAACAAATAAGCCAAAGCTGGATCAAGATGCCTGTCATGCATGAGGGTTGAGCTTAGTGTACCTTCTTTACATTGGCTATTTTCTGCACTTGGCTGCATGAGCGGCAGCCATTGTGCGTGATGTTAGATATTAGTGTTAGTGTACCTTATTAGAATGGTAAAAAAATCCTTATAGAATCTCTGCCTTGCCCACATGGGATAAATGCTAAGATTCCATGGATATAAATGTGTCTCAGAATTCTTTAGGTGTTGATGGGTGGCCACTAAAGACATGAATATTTTTTTAAAGTTAAAGGGAAGTTTAAAAGACCGACATCCAGCCCAGTCTAACGTTTTATTTTCCTCAGCTTATCCCAGACTACAATGAGAGAGTATGCGATGCCCCGCCACGCCCGAATGCCTACATCCGTTTCATCGAGAAATCTGCAGAAGAGCTGGATGGAGAAGTGGAATATGATGTGGACGAAGAGGACACTGCTTGGCTGGCCATCATTAACAAGCAGCGTGCGAAGCAAGGCCTGCCAGTTGTGTCAGTTGACACATTGGAACTGTTGATGGATCGGTTGGAGAAGGAATCTTATTTCCAAGTAAGATAAATAAATTGACTTGTATATACAATTATGCACATTGAACTAGTCACTGATTTATCAAATATTTTGCTAAACCCTTATCCCAGAATTTCAGTCGTCAACTTTAATAATGAATTGATGTTTTGGCATAAAAGGTGTAGTGCGTCTTTTATTCACACGTTTGTTTAAAAAAACTCAATCTGTTTTAAAAATTCTGCCTATTTCCTAGACTAGTTATGGTAAAGTCAGCTTTTAGAAACGTTAAATTAGTTTAAAATTAGAACACACAGACAGATTCGCTGCCTGTATGCTAACATTAGTCCCGCTTGCTCTTACATATGAATGACAGTGACAGATTTGATATAGTGGCCACTGCAGATGTAGCAATATTAACTATCTAATTAGAATGTTATCTAATAGACTTCTTGTTCCAGGCTTCACAATCGGGACAGCAAACCGCAGTGACAGTGGATGAGGATGCTGTGTGTTGCATCTGCATGGATGGTGAATGTCAGAACACAAACGTAATACTATTCTGTGACATGTGCAATCTGGCTGTTCATCAGGACTGCTATGGGGTATGTTACATCACACATATATGGTCCAAGAGAATACCATCGTTGCCAGCACCCTGTTGACAACATTAAGCTGAGTTGGGACCTTTTATTATTTATTTCAGCCCAATGTCGCACTTCACTTCATGAGCAACAACAAAAACAATACCACTGAATGATAGAAAGTTTATAATTCTGTACAAACACTGTGAAATGGACATATCAACGATGAGCTGCTTGTCCATAATTAAACAATAATAATGACTGGAAGGGCTGGGGGAGGTCTTTGCCCAGCAGTGGGTGGGACATTACAGGCTATTAAATATTATTATTATAATAATCCATAAAGTTATGACTGTCTTGTAGGGGCCAGTACATACCATAAACTGCTATCACACCACCCATGACTCATTATCATTCTTAGTCAGGGTAATTATAGACACAAGAGGCCACCTCTCTCGAAGTCCTGATTTCTCAATGAAGAATACAATATACCTAATCCAGTCATATTTCTTAGACTAGCCTTACATCTAGTTTGTACTTTTGAAGGCTGCCCATTGCTATGGCCAGGGGTGCTACACGCGCAGCGTCAGCTATCGTCGCAACGCCGCGGAGCCATCTGTGCGCGGAGCTGTCAGACTAATGTCAAATGACGTAGTAACGTTAGTTTGAGAGCTCCGCGGCGTTACGCCGATCGCTAACGCTGCGCGTGTAACAAGGTCTGGATCGCGACCGCTCTATGCTTGTACTGTGGAGGCCCCCTCTATATTTATCTCTGTCTTCGTGTGTACGGTAGAACACAGAGAAAGATGTACAGGAGAGTTTTTAAGGTTGAGATTATCTCAAAAACTACTGGACCTATTGAAAAAATTATTTCATCGCTTCATAGATAAAACTGTAAAAGAATTATTAAAATCGGTCCAGTAGTTTTGGAGAAAATCTCAACCTTATTGAGGCCCCCTGTATACTTATCTCTGTTTTCAACTGTACATAGTCGCTTTTGATATCGTCTGCTTTTCGTAACTCTATCGTAATTTCTTAATCAATTGTACTTTATGTTATCTCATGCCTTTAGGTACCGTACATACCAGAGGGCCAATGGCTCTGCAGGAGATGCCTACAATCCCCGTCTCGGCTTGTCAACTGTGTCCTGTGCCCAAATACTGGAGGTGAATAACTATTCTTTTTGTGGAAATATATATATACAAATTATTTATTAAAATACAAACGATATCTTTTTAATGTAACGTGGGACGCCCCCCGACCCGATGGAGGGATGACCTTCGCAAGGCTGGCAGGGACTGGATGCAAAAGGCCGAGAATCGGGTTGAGTGGCGTGCTTTGGGAGAGGTCTACGTCCAGCAGTGGACTGATATGGGCTGATGATGATGATCTTTCTAAATAATGGAATATTATAGATGTCGCTACCGTCCCTAAGACGAATATGGAGACATATTTCCACGAAGATTTCAAAGCGTGCCACGGAATGGCGAGGACCCTGGTTCAAATACCGGTCGTGACATTTTTTCTTCTTTGTCCATTATTTAGATTTTCGTTTTGCATAGCAGATATGCAAGAAAAATTCAAACCGTAATCTGCTCTGTACTCGTAGGTGCATTCAAACAAACCGACCAGAGCACCTGGGCGCACGTGGTCTGCGCTCTATGGATTCCTGAAGTGCGGTTTGCTAACACCGTGTTCTTGGAACCTATTGGTAAGTCAACACCTTCCTATCAGTTCTGTTTATTGATTGACTCGAAAATTTTATCTCATTTGCCAATGTCAAGTAAAAGAGTTATAGCAATATAGAAAAAACATAACCCTCCTTGCGCAGTCGGGTAAAAGGAAGCATTCGTAGATATTTCCTGATTAATTCAACGTTATCATTGGCGTCTATTCACATGCACGGACAACAGCAGATCAATGGTAACACTTGCAGTACGAATTCAACTCTTATGACGCAGATAATAAGAACGGTCCAAAGTATTGCACTTGTTCTGCTGTTAGCTGTACCACACGTTGTGGTGTGATTGTGTTACGTGTGAATGAAGTCTTAATCACTAAACACCTCCATCTAATATAATAATAATTCGAATTTGCACAAATGCGCTAAAGTAGGTTCGCGTGATTCGAGGAATCCAATCCAGTGGTATACAGGATGTCCTTGAATTCATTCGACAAATTGTAACTGGGGGTTGAACTCATGATAAATATTAAATTGGTAAGGTTTTTTAGTAAATCAAAACTGCAAAAAAAAACTAAGTGCGTCACAAGTCACACAATGACCTTAGAAATGACCATTAGGTCAAATTCCAGGGGAAAAAATCGTATCAAACAATTAAAAATACCTTAAAATATTAAAAACTCCCAAGAACAGTAACGATGCATATCAAATGAAAAAAAAATTGATAGTTAAATTTATTGTAAATATTTTATATTTATTTTCACTTAATTTTGTCGAACGGATTCAAGGTATTCTATGTATACTCAGTGCTTGCGACAAACAACAATAAAACTAATTTCCGTGTTCATTGCCCCGCAGACTCGATAGAGATGATCCCGCCCGCGCGATGGAAGCTGCAATGTATGGTGTGCAAGCAACGCGGCGCGGGCGCATGCATACAGTGCCACAAGAGTAATTGCTACAGCGCTTTCCATGTCACATGCGCTCAGCAGGCTGGGTAAGCAAATGTTTTGAGACCGTTTAAAAATAATTTAAAACAACCAGCCACTTTCTAACTTAACGTTTATAAGGACGTAAAGAAAACATGGTTTAAGGGAAGTTAGGTCAAACTAGGTATGTGGCTAACAGCAATAAAGATAAATAGGCAGAAATCCCTTACGACTGTATACCATACTACTACATACCCAGTCGAAACCGGTACAGTAGCGGTTTGAAGAATAATTTGTGTAACTAAACGAATGATCCAGAATTTGAATTACGCATTATCCATGCTCGGTGAATAAATTAGAACATGATGAAAAAATTCTTGCCATGGGCAGGACTTGAACCTCTTCATCATGTTCTAAATGAATGATTTTTAACACTGTCCATTGTTTTTAATTTTTACTCAAAAGTCTCAGCAGTCTATGTATATGTTCTTTCTTGGTAGACCCGAAATTGAAGTCAGTATTATAAAAAAAATGTTTGTTGTAGTCTGTACATGAAAATGGAGGCTGCCGGCGCCGGGCGGGACCCCAGCCAGCCCGTGCAGGTCGCCAAGATGGCGTACTGCGACGCGCACACGCCCGCGCACGTACTGCAGGTACGGTCCAACACACACAAATATACAGGAGGCATTAAGGTTGAGATTTACATTTGAGGTGAATATCAAAGGGTCCAATTATATACTAAATAAATAAATGAATTGGTTTTTTTCACATAATTGAAGATAAAGGTGATAACATACAATTCTTTCAAAGTCAAAATATTATGCGAAGTCTACAAAATATAGTGGTTTTTATCGATTTCTGTAAAAGAGACCAGCCACCTTTTGATATTCACTTCCGTAATGTGTACACATTACGTAATTGCGGAAGTGAAAGAATTTTTACAATCTGTCAAGTAGTTTTTGAGATATATCATGTATATTATTTTGTAGGAGAGGCGTGCGCAAGAGACAGAAGGTGACTCGAAACCTACAGACTTATCGGTCATCAGACAGAAAGGCCGGGATAAAATTAAACAGGTAAACTACACGTGTTATAATTAAAACAATAGTGCATCACAGCACAGTGTGAGTGCAGTGTACGACGAGACGCTAACGGCGACGCGGACGTGTCGCGTTCACCTAGCTAGATAAAGACCGTCGAAATCGGTCGAAACGGGTCTAATTGCCGGCGTCTACAATATAAATAATAGTTATAACATAATTTAATGCCAATGAGGCGAAATGACGCTTCACCGTCTAGCTGCCGTCGGTAGTGGTGGGGTGCGCGTTGGAGGAACGGGCCTACGGACGTGACGTATATGACTTTGGGAAGCGGAAATCTATGATGTTATTCCCATATTGTTTTATTGGGCTTCGAATTACGTTACAGGATTTAATAATAGTTATAACATAATTTTGACATCATTTCTACAGACAATAAATGTTACTTTTACCATAGGTAAAAATATATGTTCTTTGAAAATACATAATAATGACAAACCTGTCTTGTTCTACAGGGTGAAAACGTTAGTGTGTCCAGTCCTTTATTTAGCCAATTTAAGAGAGATATTACAAAACTTCGCCTTCTTGTGTCGTCTCATGAGAGGGAAGCAGAGCTCTAACTGCTATCGGACGCGTCCACGGGGTGGCGGATAGTGGAACGTCTCTCAGATATGAGAGGTAGCTGCCGTCAGGCAGTCGCGGACCAAGAGCGGCGTGTTGTACTGGGTGCAGTGGGGTGCTCTTGGGTAAGGCATCTCCAAGAAATGCTGCATGAACCCATAGGTACTTCTGCGACATGGCGAGTTGTGCCGCCATTAAATAGGCACTTACCCCGGGTGACGGGAAGCTGCGCTACCTGTGAGAGCTGCAAGTGGAGGTCGAGGGGATCGGAACAGTTGCAGCTCGGACTATGTGGAGGCGTAGTGACGGCTCCGCAACAGCGATGTGGAAAGCAAAGGAAAACTACCACATTATATTTTTCCAAGAAAACAATATCATGGCTGAACACACTAATACCACGGCCCTCAGTCCCCGGCAGGTCTTCAGTGACCAGAGGGTGCTAAGAATCCCCGGGTCAGCCATGAGATTAGGCACTTGGAATGCGCAAAGCATTTACGACGAGGGAAGATTTTACAACGTACTGAGAGAGATGAAACGTATGGATTTAGGGATGCTTGGATTGAGCGATACTCGATGGCAGGGTTCCGGAACTCATGTTGTGGACGACGGACGCGTCATGTACTATTCGGGCACCGATACATCCAAACACTTGTACGGAGTAGCTGTTATTGTGGACAAAGAAGTTAATAAATCAGTACAAAACTTTGTGCCAATATCGGAGCGCGTGATGATTCTCCAACTTAAGGGAACACCAACCAATATTAATATCATACAGGTATATGCCCCAACGGCAGACAAATCAGACGAAGAGATAGATGCGTTCTATGAGTATGTAGAGCAAGCCTTGAAACTGACAAAGAAGGAGGATTTGAACCTTATTCTAGGCGACTTCAATGCCAAGGTCGGCGAAGGTACTTCCGACGACCAAGTGGGCGCATACGGTCTCGGAGTCAGGAACGACCGTGGGGACAGACTTGTGGAATTCTGTCAGGAACACGACTTCATCGTGACTAATACTTTTTTCAAATTACCTAAGAGAAGACTTTACACATGGCGACATCCAAGAGATGGTAAAGCAAAAATTCTCAGAAACCAGATAGATTACATACTTGTTAATCGTAGATACAGAAACTCGGTCAAATCATCGAAAACCTATCCTGGTGCTGATATAGCATCCGATCACAACCTGTTGGTGGCCAACGTGAAGGTGAGTCTGAAGAAGGTTAGAAAAAAGCAACACAAGTTCAAACTTGACATGAGACAATTACAAGACCCCTGTCTGCGATCAGTAGTTACGAAAGATATAAATGACAGATTGGAGGAACTGCATGTCGAAGATTGTATGCCATCGGACATTGATGAATTATATGACCGTATTAAACGAGCTTTTGTGCACACTAGTGAAAAGCATCTCAAAGCTATTAAGAATAAGCGCCAATCGTGGATGACGAACGAGATCTTGGAGCTATTTGATGAACGCAGAAGGCATAAGGGCGTCAATGAGGATATGTATGTAACTACACACTCCAAGATAAAGCTAAAGATTGCGGAGGCTAAGCACAGTTGGTGGACCCGTTTATGTGAAGATATGGAGGTGGCACAGGGAAAACATGATTCTTTCACTGTACATAGACTGATAAGGGATGTAGTGAATGTCCGTGGTGCTGCATCATGCGTTCTTTACAATGACAACAGTGAACCAGTTCTGGACATTGGGTCGAAATTGGCTGTATGGACCCAGTATATCGAAAAGCTTTTCGACGATTCAAGGCAATCAGCACCAGAATTGAACGCGGAAACAGGCCCTGTTATTAGCGAGTCAGAAGTACGCAACGCGATTAACAACTCAAAACCTGGGAAAGCAGCTGGCCCTGATTGCGTTTTCTCGGAGATTGTCAAGTTGCTCGATGATCAAAATCTTAGTTGGGTAACAAGGCTATTCAATGTTATTTACGGAACTGGATATATCCCGCAGCAGTGGCTTCAGTCAGTTTTCGTCACATTACCAAAAAAATCTAAACCAAAACAGTGTGGAGACTATAGAACCATTAGCCTCATGAGCCATGTTTTAAAAATCTTCTTGAAAATTATTCACACAAGAATTTACAAAAGGTGTGAGGAAGACATGAGCGAAACACAATTTGGTTTCAGGAACGGAATGGGGACAAGAGAGGCACTGTTCTGTGTACGAGTACTAGGTGAAAGATGTCTAGACATGAACGCAAACCTGTACGTCTGTTTTATAGACTACGAGAAGGCCTTCGATAGAGTCCAGCATGAGAAACTAATTCGAATACTGCTGGATAAGGGTCTGGACGGAAAGGATATCAGGATAATATCAAACCTGTACTGGAATCAGACTGCTAGGGTCAGAGTTGATGGCGAGCTGACCGATGGCGTGGAAATACGTCGTGGGGTACGGCAGGGCTGTATTCTCTCACCACTTTTGTTTAATGTTTACTCTGAGCAAATTTTTGTAGAGGCTCTTGAGAACACTGATGCCGGAATCAGGGTAAACGGCAGACTCGTGAACAATATTCGATATGCAGATGATACAGCCCTTATAGCAGACACCGCAGAAGGACTCCAAAGGTTGCTTGATCGAGTTAACATTGCCAGTAATAACTATGGGCTGAAAATGAACGTATCTAAAACTAAGTTCATGGTGATCAGCAAGGGGAGTGTGAACCCTTGTCGAATATTCGTTGGTAGCGAGGAGGTGGAGAGTGTGGCTCAGTTCAAGTATCTAGGGAGCTGGCTTAATGAGCAGATGAATAATTGCCAGGAGGTGAAAGTCCGAATTGAAATAGCTCGGAGTGCTTTCTTCAAGATGAGCAAGGTCCTAACAAGCAAAACGTTGCGACTCGTCACGAGGATGCGGATCGTTCGTTGCTACGTATGGTCTGTTCTCTTGTATGGTGTCGAAACGTGGACTCTCACGCAGGCGAGCATGAGGAAAATCGAGGCTTTTGAGATGTGGATATATCGTAGACTCCTGAAGATATCGTGGCGGGACAAGGTGACAAATGTTGAGGTGTTGAACCGTATAGATAAAAAGTTGGAACTTTTAAAGGAGGTCAAGCGACGGAAGCTCCAATATTTCGGTCATATTATGCGGAACCCCCGATATAACCTGCTGCAATTGATCATCCAGGGCAAAATTTCTGGAAAGAGGAGCGTTGGCAGGAGAAGACACTCTTGGCTGAAGAATTTGCGTGATTGGTTCGGCTGCAGCACCGGCTCCTTGTTCCGGGCAGCCGTTCAGAGGGTTAAAATTGCCATGATGTTGTCCAACCTTCGATGAGAAGAGGAACGTTGAGAAGAAGAATTACAAAACTTTAAACTGATACAGAATTTGCGTCGTTTAATCAACAGAAAAAATATAAATAGCAAATGTATGGGAGCCGTAAAACTACAAATTACGAAGACATGGCGTTACTTTTTTTTAATGCAATTGTTTAATTCCATATCAGTTTATTGTTTTGAAATATCTCTTAAATTGGCTAAATTATGGACACTTATCGTTTCCACCGTGGGGGGCTAGCCGGCTGGCCTTTTTTGTCCTGTCAAAGTCTGCGCGAACGAAATTTTCGCCAAAAATCTGACATTGACGGCTAGTAAAAATCGACGCAGCGCACCCCCCTGTAAACTTGTCATATGTACCACACACAGGCGCGTCGCGTGCTCGCCCTGAAGCGCACGTGGTCGCCCGTGGTGCTGGTGCCCACGTTGCCGGCCGCGCGCGTGGCGCACATCGCGCAGCTCGCGCACGGACACCCGGCTGCGCGCGCGCAGCTCATGAAGCGCCTGCTCGCCTACTGGACACTCAAGCGGCACAGCAGGTAACAAAACACCTTAAGGGCCTTCATAGAGCCAACTAGCGCCGCCAATCTTAAAAAAATAATATCTTCCAATATAATCAATTTTATTAAAAAAGCTGTTTAGGAAATGAACTGCCGTTTTTATTATGCCATGTATTGTATATTGAAAAATAGTATTTATCGTAATAAACATTTTGTAAATAGCTTTTTTAATAAAATTGATTATATTGGAAGATATTATTTTTTTAAAGATTGGCGGCGCTAGTTGGCTCTATGAAGGCTCTTAACAGGGTATCGATAGCCACTGTATGCTTGTAATAGGCGCTTTCTCTACACTCGTGTTTGTTTCTTGCAGGAACGGCGTGCCACTGCTGCGGCGGCTGCAGAGCCGTCCCTCGCACCACGGCAGCCGCGGCATTCAGGACGGCACCGTCAACGTGAGGGAACTCTGCAACCAGCTGAAGTACTGGCAGAGGATACGGCAGGACTTGGAGAGGGCCAGGTGAGTACTATATTGATTGATAGCTATATTTCTAGCAGATGTCTCTGTCTGTACGGTTTGCACCGAACATTTTATAACGCTTGGTCAGCGACCCAGTTCATCTGCAAATATAGTTTTAAAATGAAGAAAAAAAATTGTGGAGATGTAAATATACAGTTTTCGTACTTTTTCCTTTACTTGTGACCTAGACCTAGCTTCTTGCCAAATTTCATGATTCTAGGTCAAAGGGAAGCACCCGATAGGTTTTAATTTTCTTGTATTTTCATACCAATATGCGAGAAAATGCGACATATAAGGCCATATCTTTTGATTGCGTTGACGTAGAAGTTTGATTTTTTCACAGCTGCTTGAGGTTGCATACCTGAGTATTTGGTATTAATTTCAACTTGATCCGACAGACAGACGGACAACAAAGTGATCCTATAAGGGTTCCTTTTTTTTTTGACGCACGGAACCCTTAAAATTACTTAATGTGGCAAGGAGGTGGTTTTTTTATCATACATTCGTACCCCAGGTTACTATGCGAGTTGGTTCGCAAGCGGGAGCGTCTGAAGGCCGAGTACACTCGTGTCTGGGAGCGCTGCGTGCTGCACTCGCTGCGGCCGGACCGCGCCGCGCTGCACAAGCTGCTGCGGCTGCTGCGACAGCGGGACACCAGCGACATATTCAGCGAGCCGGTGGACCTGCAGGAGGTACACTCGAAGACATCATCATCAGTCTATAAATAGTCACGCCAAGGGTCACTGCGACCTCAAAGGTCTATTGTGGCCGCGCACAAAGTTCTTATATCTCGCTCCCAAGGCCAACGTCCTTCGGGAATCGTATGATGCACTTGGGTGAGAGAGTTTTAATATCATCGGGTGGCGTTATGTGTCCACCTAAGGCTCGGCTTCTGCTGTGAATGAGAGCTCCACTCTCACAGAGGATATGCATGGGAGTTTCCTCGGCTTCGCAGCAGAATCTACAGGCAGTGATGTTGGACAGGCCCATTCTGTTAAGATGTTTGTTTAGCCTGCGGTGTCCAGTTAAGGCTCGTATCATCATCAGTCTATTTATATTGCCCCACTGCTCAGGCACAGACCTTCCCTTACATCGAGGAAGCTGGGGCCATGAACCACCACGCGGGCCCAGTGCGAATTGGCGGATTTCACATGCCTTAGATTTTCTGCTTCTACGGCATGAAGGTTTCATCACGATGTTTTACTTCACCGTTTTGAGAGCACTCGGTAAATGTACGTTAAAAAATTCCTTCGAAAAACCCGAGGATAACTCATTGGTACGGACAACGGCAGATCAATGGTAACACTTGCAGTACGATTTTAAATCTTACGACGCAGATAATAAGAACGGTCCAAAGTCCAAAGTGTTACACTTGATCTGCTGTTAGCTGTACATGGCTACCCTGGCTGGGAATCGAACCTGGGATCTCTGTATCACAAGTCCACTGAGCCACCGAGCTCTTATAAGTATTAAGGCTCGTATAAGTATCCTCAACTCCATGCCTCCTTTTTGTGCAGGTGCCTGACTACAGTTCCATAGTGAAGCACCCGATGGACCTGAGCACGATGGGCAAGAAGCTGGAGCGCGGCGCCTACACCACCATAGACGACGTCGAGGCGGACTTCACACTCATGATAGACAATTGCCTCACGTTCAACAACAAGGACACAGTGTTCTACAAGTAAGCTGTGTAACTTACAAGTACATTTACGTTACCAACCTTTTTGTTTGTCAAGTTACTGATTTAATTGAATTTTAAGACTGTTAAAAAAATCCTTCCGGCCGCCATGGCAACTGAGTTTGGCAGCCAGTTGTGATAGAGGACTTTTTTACTATTTGTTGGCAACTATTTGCTATTGAATAGTTTTCAGCTTTAGTACGCAACTATGTGCCAACATAGATTACTATGGCCGCAACGTGTATTCCCAATTGCCACATGGATCGCCCCCAGGTGGCAATTGGGAATAGTATTCTGAACATGTAAAATAAAATTAATTTTAGAATTAAAACTATAGTGAGCCATTACTACAAATTATTATATATAAACGGATATCACTCACTTATATTGTTGATGTCGGCAATTAGACCGATAGTTTCGACCGATTTCGACGGTCTTTTTCAAGGTGTGCGCGAAGAAACGTCAACGGCGACGCGGGCCTTGAAAAAGACCGTCGAAATCGGTCGGTCTAAATGCCGACTTCAACAATATAAGTGAGTGATATCCGTTTACATATAATAAAATAAATAATATGATACTACAATGTCAATGTTCGTCCTATGGTGTTTAATGACATAAGGCTTCGCTGTTTATCTGCTATCGTTTACTAATTCTACTAAGGGCGGCCGTAAAGATGCGCGAGCAGAGCCTGCCAATGTTCCGCCAGGCGCGGCGTGACGTCATCGCGGCGGGCATGGTGGAGGTGGCTGGCGCGGGGGACGCGGCGCGTAGCCCCGAGCGAGACGCGCGGCGCAGGCGCAGTCAGTCGAGAGGACGACGCGCGAGGTCTAGCAGCGATAGCGAACGCACAGGTGACATGGACTGACTATAATTCAGGTTGTTCGAAACATACTTACGGCGCTATATTGTTGTCAAAAGCAAGAGTAAGACACAAGATGCCCCGCAGCGGCGGAGTGAAGAGCACGGCGTAGTGCCTCGATATTCGTATTTTTATGAATTTTGGATGAATTTTGGCAGGGCAATAAAAATACGCCAACAAAATTCAGATTTTTTTAAACAAGCTCTCGTATTTATGGTACCCTACATTTTTATATATATTTTGTATGAATAACTATTTCGGTTTAGATATAATTTCCATTTTAAAAGATATGGAAGGGGTATGTTTGCGATGTTTTTCTATCGAGCGAAGTTTGTGCAATCGTGTATCGGTATTCATCAGCCTCTAAATAGACACCCCAAGATTGCTATATATTTTTTTCAGACGTTTAATTTCAGTAGTTAGTGCCGTAGCCTTCGTAGAAAAACTGAAAATACGCGCATACGAAGCCTTAACATACGACGTCGAAGAAGGAAGCAAAATCTATGGATTGATGGCGGCATGACAGAACTTTCTAGTTCTACGAAAACACTATTGTTACCACAGTTGTTTATTTCCAGATACGCGTAGCGAGCGAGGCGTGTCCGTGACGCGTAGTGTGCGCGCGCGCAGCATGCGCAGGGACTCTGACGACGGTGACAACACGGTAAGGGATAACACTCATTTTTAATAATCCGCACCTAAAAAGGAATAAAGGTACTCTTATAGTATCACTTTGATTTGTTGTCCGCCTGTCTGTCTATCTGACTCTCAAGACTTTTTTCTCATAAATGCGTGGACATATCAAGTTGAAGGGAATTCCAAAGAAGCTGTCATCGAGAAAATAAATGATTGAAAAGGCTTTTGAAAATGTCGGGAAACGACGGTTGCGAAATTATTCGATAACTTTCATTTTAATGTCTACAGTGGTTATTTGTGTTTAATATCACGTTAAATTAAACAGAAAATGTTTGCGAATGACAGTATGGGGAATTTATTTGATTATTTGTGCTAGATCTGAAGTTTCGTGCTAAAGGCAAGGGTCCCACTATGAGCTCGGGAGTGAACGTGACTGTCGAGCTGCTTCGTCCAGAGTGACGACGCTACGGCGACTCCTCTGGAGGAAGAGATAAGACTATGATATCTTGAATATTCTGTAACATGACGAACGAACTGTCGAGCCCATTAAGGGCGTTCCATGAGCCAACTAGCGCCGCCAATCTTGAAAAAATAATATCTTCCAATTTAATCAATTTTATTAAAAAAAGCTATTTACGAAATGTTTATTAGGATGAAGGAATAATAATGATATACAATACATGGCATAATTGCGACAAACTAAGTTGTAGTTCACAAATGTGCCAAAAACGTCCGTTTTTCGCATTTATGCGAACTACAACTTACCGAAATTGAATCACGTTATAAATAAGCATTTAAAAATAGTATTTATCGTAATAAACATTTTGTAAATAGCTTCTTTATTAAAATTTATTATATTGGAAGATATTTTTTTTTTTTAAGATTGGCGGCGCTAGATCATGGAAAGCTCTTAATAAATAAATAAATGATTGGAAAGGGTATAGTTTGTGTGACATTGTATTATGTGTATCAGCGCGACACGTCTCCTGCTGTGTCCGTGTCTGCGGGCGCGGGCCGCGGGTGGTGGCGCGGGCGCGGCCGGGGGCGGGGGCGGCGCGGCCGCAGGGGGCGCGGCCGGGCGGCGCACAACATAGCCAGGCAGCGACAAGACAACGGTACGGTATAAAGAAAAGTTTACACAGAGGGCTCATTGAGGTTAAGATTGTCTCTATTTATTCTGTTTTTACCCGAATGAGCAAAAAGGAGGGTTATGTTTTTCGAGTGTATGTATGTTAATTCTTTGGCGCGCGCTGTAGCCTTAACAGCTTGATGGATTTTAACATATGAGGTGTCGTTAGATTCGTCTTATTGTAGGAGGGATAGGATATAAAATTTTATGGGTCGAGTGTGATTTTTTGTATTACACCTGCTTTGGTTTTTTATTGTTATCAGTCATGCAGGTTTCCTCACGATGTTTCCTTTACTCATTGCTACACGATCTCCTTGGATTTTAACCCGGTCTCCGTAATTCCGAAGTACAGTGTCCTAACCACAGCGCCACCGAGATCTTTGCTTCATTCCATATTTATTTAAATTTCAAATCCTTTATTACTGGCTTTCCATACCATATGATATGGTTAAGAGGTTCTGCCCTGTGAGGACACAACAATATATATTGACGCTAGTATTTACGTAAATCATTATACTTATCTATTTCCAGCTTTAAAATTTCACATAACGTATTAAATAATATAGCAAATGTCAAAATGTCTATTAATTATAATAAATGTCAAGGCATAGTCATTATTATATAAAACAAGATTAGAAATGGATCTAATTCGTCCCCAGAAACTGCTACCTCTGGCTCCGAGACGCCCGTGCCGCCGCCGCGGAAGAGCGTCGAGCGCACTCACAAGCTCGTCACGCCGGAGAAGTCACCCACCAAGCACACGGAACCAGCGCCCAGTAAGTACTATGCTTTATTACAGTAGTACATTTTTGACATTACAACAGTAGTACAGTCAACAGCACATCAAGTGCAACACTTTGGACCGTTCTTATTGTCTGCGTCGTAGGAGTTCAAATCGTACTACAAGTGTTAACTGCTGCCGTGTGTACGTTAAAAATGGATTCGACCATTTTATGTCATTCGCAAAGTCAAGTAAATGTGGTTTATGTTCTTATGTAGCAACTATACAGTGGTAGCGATTCATGCGTCTTCATCTTATGCTGACTTTGACAGCTCTATAAGTAGTGCCATCCTTTTTAAAACTTCGGTGTTGGAAAGGGATGCAGCATTTAGGACCTATAAGATTTCGTCTAGGTTTTAAATAGGGCACGCCAGTTTTACTACAATATCTTCCTCCATGGGAAGCAACTTCAATTCTGTACCAAATATAAGTAAAACTACCTAAAACTATGTTAGTGTCTACATGAGGTATATAACATGCGACTTAGGTCCGATTCTGAGACCCCGGGACATGTAAGTGTATCCAGTGAATCGGACTGTCCATGGTATCCGCAATGCCCTTCAGGATGCTGTTAGGGCTGCCGCGAACCCGTCGCATCAGGGACGCGACTCTTTTGCGTATGATGGCATGGAATCCGTCCACGCCAATGACGAAATCTATAGTATCCTTGAATAAAATCGATTGTTTGTGCTTATCCGTTTACAAATATATATATCATATGTTTTTGTATATTTGGTTACACAAATAAACGTTTTGACTGTGCCGAAGGATTCCAAATACTCAAATGTATAGCAACTCCAATCCCAGTCTGGTTTGTCTGGGCGTTGTTGACGTTACTTCAATCTAGTGGACAGATATGACCTTCCGCAGGCGTAGGGCTGCTCGGCGGACTGCGCAAGCCCACCCTGCTGGTCACGCAGCCGTCACTCGCCACGCCACCAAAAAGCTTCGGATCTGACGGTAAGACTCGTAGTGAAAGTTGATCCTATTCATTGGTATGGTCTAACACAGGGTGTGCAGAATACAGTAATGTCATACAAAAGAGCCATTAAGGTTCAGATATTATCAATAAGTACTCGACTGATTTTTAAATTTCTGTAGAAATTGTTATGTTATTTATAAACCTAGTTAAACCCCACTTGCCTTAAATCGTGTTGCTGTTAAGATAGGTAGCTAAACGGTGGCGTAACTTTAAATCAAGTTTATGAATAACAACCTATGTAACTCCCGTAATCAAGACGAATCTAACGATACCTCATACACAAAAATCCATCAAGCCGTTTAGGCAGGACTGCAGGAAGGAATGGACATACACCCGAAAATCATTACCCTCCTTCTGGTGCAGTCGGGTAAAATAAACTCATTGTCAGGGGTTTCGTTTCAACGCGTACTCGCAACTGAAACACAGGTCCCTGAAACTTATGAGATTAGTGTAGTAGACTGGGCCGTAATAATTACCTTTGTTTGTTTGTACAGCGTCGCTACCGACCCTGTCCGCGAGTATGGGTCGCTCGGCGCCGTCGCCCAAGAAGAAGGGTCGCGGCCGGCCGCGCAAGGCGGGACACGACAAGTCGGCCTCGTCGCCAGACCTGTTCAGGTATTGTATACAACGCTCAGGTACAAAATGTACACTTTCCCAAAATGTATTGCCATTCTCAAAACGTTCAAATACTGCCATCTCAGGACGTGCGTGATATACAGCGCTATTGCGTATCTGTTCGGCGCGAAATTGACATATATTAAAGAGTACCGGCGACTCCCACACTAGGCTAGGCCTGTCCCGTGGGAGCCAATATCAGATTATTATTATCTCTTTATTCCTTTTCTCTCTTATTAAATACATTTTAAAAAAAATTAGAAAAATATATAAATATAAAAAATAGCCACCCGCCGGCAGCGGGTTATTATTATTATTATTAAGTGGTGCTCACCTGTGCTGTGTGGTTGTTAAATGTATGTTTTCCTTCGAAATCCGAGGAAAACTCATTGGTACATGGCTGACCTGACCGTATGGAACTCATTGCGATTGAAAGCTGTAGATTAAATATGAAACAATACATTCTTCTCATTCTCATTGAAACACCAAGTTCAATAATTTGAATAATAATAAAAATCGATTGTAACTACAAGTTTTTATTTTTTTCTTAATAGAAAAAGTATTACACTGATGATTAACCTGATGTTTTAGTTAGATAGTAGTGCTCATTCTAGAATTCCTTCCTTCCGTAGTTCATCCTCTACAATACAATCATTGCAATGTTGTAGGACGATGCAGGGCGGCGAAGGCAAGCCCGTGTCTACGCCCGTGCCCGCGTCGTTCCTGCAGTACCGCGGCCCGCCGGGCGAAGTCGGCTCTGACAGCGACTTAGCGCTATCCAGGTATGTAGGTAGGTTCTATTCTAGCCCTCATCACTTACACCTGAGCCACAATACGAGTCCAGCGCTGGAGCGACGACAGGCGCGGAATATGAAATATATGAAACCGCCCGCGTCGCTGCGCCGCCACTCTGCACTGTGGACATTTCGCACTCGCCGGACTCGCAGAGTGACCCAGGCCCACAGACCACTTACCCCATAGACATGAAATCGGTACAAATTTGCACGCGGAACATTCTGTCAACGATGAGCGCATAGAGACAAAGCGGGGGACAGGGGTGCCGTATTAAAGAGTCCATGTCGATAATATCTCTAGGTTACACGTGTCGCGAAGCAACTTTGCGCTCATGTGCGGGCAGACACAGGCGCCCTCCTGTTACAGGTCTATGGTGTAAGTGGTCTGTGCCCAGGCCTTAGGATTCCCACACAGAACTGCCTTGATCGTATCGGAATAGCACGGTCTAACACAGAGAAGGGTGTACAGGAGAGCATTTAAGCGTTGTAACACCCAGACTATTTTCAAATGTTAATTGTTGTGTTTTTAAATGTCCGTGTTGTCGTGCGTATGCTTAGGTCGTCGAGCAGCAGCTCCGTGTGGTCGCAGTCATGCTCGTCGTGCACGCACTACGACGACGACAACGCGACCGACCACTCGTGCTCGCTCAGCACAAGCGACGGGTATGCAACAGTCACATACAACTAACACACAATGAACATGCATATGTCAATTACTTTACTTTTGTTGTACACTATAAGGAAATACACACACATAACGTCAGTGATAGTGCAATACTGCGTAACCAACATTTGTAAATACCGCGTAAGTCGCTTCTGGTAAACTTTACACTAGAGACAAAAAACTTGTCACATGTTGTAGGCGAGTTTCGGCTAGATGTGATTTGAGCTTTCTGATTGGCGGTTAGTAAAATCTGACGGCACAGCAGGGAGCCAATCGCCGGTAGCAACTACTTGGTGCGAAATCGAAAATTTGCTACTTTTGTAGATACGCGGTATTACAAGGTGCTAGTTTCACGGTATTGCACTATCATCGACGATAAGATGGTACACAGGTGGTACTTATCTTTAAAGAGAGATTTCTTCCAGCAAGACTTATAAAGGCGAAAAATAATTTTAAAAAGGAGACATACACACGCAATCAAGTGTACAATCTATTTACTTACATAAAAATACATAGGGTACAGCTTATAAAATTGTTGCACTTAGTCAATTACGATTCTGAAGAATTCTTAAATATACAAAATGTTGAGGTTGAGATTTACCTACTTAAAAACTACTTGATCGATCTAAAATTCTGTTACAATTAGCTAGGTACATTACTAGTCTGCATTTGCATTCTAAACTATCCACAGTACTAGTTAAATAATTTTCCAATTGGTTAAGTAGATCTTGTTAAAATTTATAAGGACCGCTTTTAATATGGAGATAACCCTGGCTTAAGTACTTACTTCGAGAAAATTACATACATTTTGCTCGGGTTAAGTCGCTAACTCTAGAGTTATCTTATATTGTAAGTGGGTGGGGGTTAGTGTATCTGTTACCGGCCAAACCCGATTTCAGGCCAAACTAGTTCTGCCTATACACGATAGGATAAACCGGTATAGCCTAGGCCAAACTAGTTCGTCCGAACCCCGATAGGATAAACTAGTACCTATTGCCTAGTCCAAACTAGTTCATCCTAATACCCTTCCGGATGAACTGGTATGGCCTAGTCTAGAGTAGTAGAAAAGTATGTATAGGTAGGTTTCAAGGCCGGTAACATATCTAATATAATCAACTGTCCAGGTCCAGTTTCAACGAGCCGCTGGACTCCGGCCTGTCCGGTGTGGGCGCGGAGCGGCGGCGGCGGTCGCGGCGCGGTACGCGCGGAGACCACTCGGACACGTCGCCGGCAACATCGCCGCTCAAGGTAAACAACCCGGGCGTGCCCAGTAGTCTTATTTATTTGGTTTATTAATGGACTCGACAGTTCGTCATTTCGTCATGTTTACATACTAAATTCAAGTTACATATTAAAGATATCATAGTCTTCTCTCTTCCTCCAGAGGAGTGTCCGTGGCGTCGTCACTCTGGACGAAGCAGCTCGACAGTCACGTTCACTCCCGAACTCGTAGTGGGACTCTCGACTCTTAAACTCGAAACTTCAGATCTTGCCCAAATCATCCAATAAATTCACCATACTGTCATTCGCGAACTTTTTTTGAACAATTTAACGTGATAAAACACATAAATAGACATTAAAATGAAAATTATCAAATAATTTTACAACCCCCATTTCCTGCCATTTTCAAAATCCCCGGGTAACCCCAGACCATATGGAGGGATGACCTGGTCTGGCAGGGACTGGATGCAAAAGGCTGAGAATCGGGTTTAGTGGCTCTAGGGCGAAATCTATGTTCAGCAGTGGACTAATACGGGCTGATGATGATGATTCAATATGTTCCTAGGGCCGTGGCACGAGGTCGTCGTCGTCCAAATCTCTGCTGAAGTCATCGCAGCCCGACCTCCCGCTGGAGCCCCTGCAGCTCGTGTGGGCCAAGTGCAGGTAGGTTGGAAGAGAATACTTTCAACAAACAAAGTTTAGTACAAGAGTAAGTAAACGATCATTATGTTACACACCATGACCAGACTCCCTTACCATTGAATCAGGATGCCAAAATCAAATGACAAAAATAGTCGATCACTCATATTGACTGTTGAATATAAATTATTACAAAAATGTCCATATGACAAAGTATAAAAGTGATTACTGATTACCTACTTTTGTCGGTGACGGTACATAGAAAATAGTCCCGCGCGGACTCTGTACATAGATAATAGTCATCATCATCAGACTATTTTTTATGTCCCTATTGCTCTGACACAGACCTTCGCTTACATCGAGGAAGCTCGGGCCATGATCTACCACGCGGACCCAGTGCGGATTACACATGCCTTAGATTTTTTTTCTCCGACATGCAGGTTTCATCATGATGTTTTCCCTTATCGTTTTGTGAGCTTTCGGTAAATGTACGCAAGTTTTTACTCCGACTTAAAAAAAATTGTCTCATGCAATTATTTCTCCACAGAGGCTATCCGTGGTACCCAGCGTTGATCATCGACCCAAAAATACCCAAAGGCTTTATCTACAACGGCGTACCATTACCAGTCCCACCGCAAGACGTGCTCAATCTCAAGAAAAACCACTCGCACGAACCCGTTCTATATTTAGTACTATTCTTCGACGTCAAACGGACGTGGCAGTGGCTCCCACCGAATAAACTAGAGCCCTTAGGAATAGAAAAGAGCACAGACCAATCGAAGTTAATCGAATCTCGTAAGCCAACGGACAGGAAGGCTGTGAAGAAAGCTTACAACGACGCTATGCACTTCAGAAAGCAAGTGGACGGAGACGACAAATGACACAGGTTTAAGTATAGGTCTCGGAGACCTAATAGGAATAAAACGTTTAGTTTTGGCAGCTTTTCTACTATGCATATCAGGACACCCGAGACCACGGATTCTAGCGATTAAGGTTTGTGTAGCACAAGCACTCAGCTTTTTTTTGGACGAATTTTATTTTCCGAACTACTTACTCCCTGCAAGTATTTTTACATAAAAATCGATGTTCAAAAATATGGAATGGAAGTCTGCAAACTATGAGATTATGCTGTCTTGGGAATGCGGATTATTATGTACAGTCGAAGACAGAGATAAGTATACAGACAGATATAGAAGTATACAGGGGGCCTAAATAAGGTTGAGATTTTCTCAAAAACTACTCGACCGAATTTAATAATTATTTTCCAGTTACATAGTTTTAACTTTTATCTATCAAACAGTGAAATAATTATTGCAATAGGTCAAGAAGTTTTTGAGATAATCTCAACCTTAAAAACTCTCCTGTACACCTTTCTCTGTGTTCCACCGGGGTGCTACGACGCGCAGCGTTAGCGACCGTCGCAACGCCGCCGCAGAACTGTCAAACTAATGTCAAACGCCTTGTAATAACGTCAGTTTGACAACTCTGCAACGTTACGTCGATCGCCAACGCTGGCGCGTGCTACAAGGGTATGTCATTTATTCTATTAGGATTTATTACGATTCTACTTGTATTCACTTTGTGCCAAGCTGTATGTTAGGTAGATAGGATTGCGGATTAATATTATATTTCTTATACTATTGAATGAATGACACTGGCAAAATTATACGGCGACGCTATTTCCAGCGGGTCGTCTTCATTGTCTATGGTATAACCATAGACAATATCCATAAACAATCTAGAGGATCGGTTACAAATAAGACCATAGACATTTTTTTCTACATTTATAAAGAAAACTGTCAGTGTCAAACTATTCTTTATGAATGGATTGTGAAAGGGCAAAAGACTTGCAAGTTTATACGTCCAAGTCTGTTGCATTATTTTCTTATTTATACATTATATATTATACCCACCGTTCGGGATCAAAAATAACATATCCGCCTTTACACATCAAAGTACATAATGTGTAAGTTTAAGCGCGCGAAACGTCATTAGCTACTTTTTGTGAAAATCCTAATTAAATAGTTTCCGCGACATTTAGTGATTAATGATCACGTTAAATTAATCAGGAGAAATGTCCGCGATCTTCGTATATATGTATGTATTTGTAAAAACCCAGACATTCTTATTACATCAGACTAGGCTGTATGCTCTAGTAGGCTTTGCCTGTCCCTCTAAGAAGGAAGAAGTGTTTTACTAGGGATGTTTGATTTTTTGATTTAAATCGATCTTGTGGATCGCAATGAATCGTAATCGTAACTAATTGAATTGATTCGCGATTAAATCATATGGGTTTGAATCGATTTCGCAAAGATCGAATCGTATCGTTTTGTACCCAAAAATATATCAAAATATGGGGTAAATGACCGATTTTTATTATTATTCTATTCATACTATATATTTACTGGATGTCAACTACCTACACTAACATCTATTATAGCATTTCAAAAGCAATAACTTATACGTTCGGGATCTAGTCGATTACGGTTTTCAGTCTAATTTGTGACATCGACTAGTGCTTTTGCACATATTTGAGTGTCGGTAAATAGTATATTTTAAAGTCTGAGAGCTGATATGGTGGAAATTTCTATATTGTGCCCTTTTTGATGTTTGGCACAAAGTTCCTCACAATAACAATCTTTCGATTTTTTCATCCGATCTTCTAGGTATGCGATTCGATCTGTGCCGAGATCGCATTCACGTGAATCGATTCAAAAAATCGAAGGTCGTATTCAATAAGATCGATTCGAATCGGGCATCCCTATGTTTTACCAAAAAAAATTAAAAAAGCTACAAAATTCAACTGCAAACAAAATGTTTCTATCCTTTTTGTGATATTGGATTGTATACGATACAGACTACAGTAATAATAATCTTTTTCTGGTTTTCTGGTCGTTCTGAACACATACATCACATGGCATTTAATTTGCGGTACATTCAGGCCTTTACATAACCTCCCGAAGGTACCAAAAAATCAATTTATCAACAAGATGAGGAAGGCAAGCAACCCTAAACCGTTCATGGAAAGCCTTATCCCGAATGGAGAAAGCCCTGGATACAGCGTGATAACGAATGGTCCAGTAAACTGTCACTGTTCACGCGGAAAAATCCTAGCCCAGAAATAATGAATGCATTGCAAAGACTACGCTACCGTATATGGACGTCCAAACAGTGAAAGATTGGTGGACGAGCATGAAGGTGGTCCAGGAGTTACAGAATCAGAAATATTTGCCAGAACTCTTTCGTCTCTTGGTTCAAATTTAGCTGCTGTACATTTCTTCACATATCGACACTGCGCTGTCAGGTTCGTTTTTATAAATATAACTTGTATCTGTAAGGTGAAATAGAAATAAATTTCAAATATACTAATATATGTTACAGGAGTTATGAAATCTCACATATTTATACTTAAAGTTGACCTTTTTCAGATTGAAAAATTCGAAAGATTGGATCTACTGATGGCTACTTCATAGAAGCTGTGGACTGCACAAACTTCCATCACAATGGCATTCGGTATGAGGGAATACAGAACCTAAGCGGTCTCAATTTTCTGAAATGGTTGAGTCTGAAGAATAACAAATACATTGATGTGTGTGCCTGGATAGACTAGTTGTACAGAATGGCAAGTCTTGAAAACTTGGATTTGACCGGATGTACTGTACACTGACTCCCAACTGCCCTGGCAAGAATGGAGTCATTGAAGATGCTTATTATAATGGACCCCGGTGATGATGTGACCATTCAAGTTGCATTGTCCACATTGGAACTGGTGAAGTCTGGTTTAAGAACAAAAGCTGTAGTAATTGACGATAAAAGTGATATAGGCAATACAACATCAGAGGCTGTCATTAAAAGTACCTAATTAAGACCACCAATTGTAATATTAACGATATTAGCCTTTTCTCTTGTGTAATTCTTTTCTTTTTTGCAATAAAGAATATTTATCTTATCTTACATTGTCATTTAGAGGAACACAACTAGTTTAATTGAAATATGGTATAATAGGAAATTGAAACACATATCCAGTATTGTAGTGGTATTATGTCAAGTGATAGTCAGTTGAAGTGTTTGTCTAATTAAATTGTTGTAATTTTAGGCATAAGTAATAATAATAATTTATATACTAAACCAACTGCATATAGATATGAAGCAAGGAACATCTTGCGGATTACTCCAATATTTGCATAACCACTGCTCTTGCTTTTCCATTGTTTAATTTTTCAATAAAAATCGAACATAAAAACAGATGGCTTTTTCTGATGCATGAGAGTGAAAGTTCAAGGGCAGAACCCTGTCCCCCATACAAAATATACTTTAGGCTCTCTCCATAGAGCATTCATGCTTGTAGCACTTCCGTCAAGGAAATCTTTGAGTTGTAAATGAACAGAGACGTTGAATTACCATCTCAGAGTTATTTCTCTGGGTATACCATACAAGAAATGGGTACTTAATGTATATTATAATAAAAGTCAACAACAAATTGAAATCAAAATTATATTTAAACAAATCAATTGTGGCCGTTACTCTCTTTCTAGGATTCGGCATCCTCTCAAAGTCTCCTCACTGGTGTCCCTTTTCAGTATTTGTCATCACAAGAACGCCGCGCATGAGTCTCTTGTCCATTTTGTCTTTCTTATCTCACGAAGTGACCCGTTCATCACCTTTTCACATTTTAGGCATACTGTAACAAAATTATAACATTATTATCAGCTTATCAAAATCACATAGATGACAATTTAATACTGCACAATCAGCTACATAATTCATCCTCTCATTTATCTCGCAACGGTTGTAGGAGAGATCACTTTCAGCAATAAGTTGTGATTCTTTTTTAATATAACCCAACCTTTATGTATTTGTGTAATGTTATTGCAATAAAGAATATTAAATTTATATTATTATCAGCTCAAATTAAAAAGACACATAAATGACAATTTGAACCATAAGCTACTTAATTCATTCTCACATTTCTTTCTCAACGCTTGTCTAGGAGAAAATAGAGATCACTTTCAGCGATAAGTTGTGATATTATTGTATATCCCACCCTTTATTTATATATTTGTGTAATTGCAATGAAGAATATTATTTATCAATCAATATTATCTAGCAAATCCAGTTAATATTTCCTAAATATACTGACGGAAAACCTACACATTCTTCAAGGGTTAGCGACTTAACGTGAGCGAAATGTATGGAGTTCTCTCAACCCAGGGTTATCTCGATATTGCAAGAGACCCTTAAGAGTTTTAACGAGGCGAGAGTCTCTGCACAAACTTATTAGAAGTACCTAGATGTTTATTTTGTCCTAAATATGAATAATTCGAGGTTGTCATATAAGGAATTTAACACATGTGTTATGTTACACACCTGACCCACCCATACCTTATAGTTTATAATTACTACTTACCTCAAATACCATAGTCTTCCTTTATTGGTATGGTCGTAGAGATAACTCTTGGCATGAGAAGACATTGCTGGCCCACAATTTGTCATGTATTTCTATCGAACACTCATGGCATTTGATTGCTTGATCTATGGAGTTTGTTAGGGGTCACCATTCTCTAATCACTTCACAAACTACGAACGTTTCCAATTCCAACTACTTTGAAGGCCTTGGTTAGTTTGGTTGTCCTGCGGGTGATGGCTGGTTCGGTAGGACGTTTTGTGCTATGTGCCAGTCTAGAAGGATAACGACAGAGACAGGTCTGCTGCCACTGTGAAGGACTGCCGTCATCCAGATACAGGACTATCACCGCCGATGACCAGCACTTGCTCCACACACATATCCTTCACACATTAGAAACTGTTGGAAAATATCCCAATCACGTGTGTCATATATAAAATGCTCTCCTATTTTCGACAATCTCAAGTTATTTCGAGTAATCAATCGAATAGAAAATCCGCCGTTTCAAGATTTTGATGAAATATGTAAAACTGCAAAACAAACTTGTTTCGTTTCCGGTTTCGTTTCGGTGATTTCTAATCTGTGCAAATTTGCGGGAAATTTGAACAGCTCATACAAATCCCAATGTATGGTGGCTATTTCCAGCGGGTACTTTATCTTGTCAATGGTATGAATTTGGCCAAAAAAGGCCATAAAATAATAAATTTTGGCAACATTTTCATTTTTTTCAACTGTCAACACTGCTATTTTGCAATTTTTTCCACTGACAACACTGCTATTTTTCGATTTTTTTCCACTGGCAACACTGCTGTTTTTCCCATAGACAAGCAGAGCGACCGGTTGCGAATAGACTCAGCCAAAATTATATCATTTGATAGATGCCATAAATATAAAAGAATAATGATTTGTCTAAATAATTGAAGGTAAAAGAAATATAGGAGTTTTTAATAAAAACAATCGGGCAATAATGATCAACTCTCTATTGAAGTGTTACAATCAGAGCCAAAGAGATTATTAATATTAATTTCAGAGCTTTTGAGAGCGGCCGGCACTCTGAAGCAAGCCTAAAATGTTAACATCATTAAAATAAATAGGATAGGAAAGAATGTACATAGAAAATGATTTGATATTGATGGTATAGTAAAAGTAATAGTTTGTGTATGTGAACTTGTATTCGAATCTCGATTCTGTCTAAATTAAACTTAGGAAGGGTCTTCGTAATAAATGTAATATTGAATATGTAACAAAAACTAATTTAGAATTGTAATCAGCATACCTAATACCTTAAGGCGCGTAGCCATAAACGTGATTTAAAGTTACTCTACCTTTTAGGCCTTCTGTCCTTTTCTACCCTAACGTTTATAACGAAATGTGAAAGGGACAAGAACACAATTTGGGAAGTGAAGTTTATGGCTAACAGAACAATATTTTAAGGAAATCAAATTGGTGATAGATTAGGCACATACTTTGGTATAGCATGATACTTTGTAGGGATAATTACAATAATGAAATTGTTTATTGCATTTACTGGAAAATGTGTACGTTTGATAGGCCAGTTGAATCTGTTATATTCTATCATTCAATTATTCGTTTATTGAAACGATGTTTAGATTGTAAATCATGGCTACATGAGTGCTGTTTTAATTGTTGTTGTTTTGCTTATTGCACATTGATGTTAAGCTTTGTTTTGTCAATAAACATTTAAATATAGTTCATCTTTTTTTAAGGGAGTTATCCCACCACCAGCGAGTAAGAGAGTAACTCTAGAATAGTTAGGGAAAATAGCCCATGGTTACTCGCCGGCGGCCTATAGCCGAGCTACAAAACTATACTCGCTCATCGCGGGCGGTGGGACAACTGCCTTTTTGTTGAGGCTTTTGGGTCTGTTATGTCCCATGCCAGCCTCATAGGAGCACACAGCCGTGCGCGCTTAGCTTGCTGTCGTATTATTATCATCAACCACGAACCAAGAAGAAAAAAATGCAGACTTCATTAGTCTATTTATTCTGCTGAAGGAAAACGTTTATAAATTAATATCTACATTAGTTATGAATTTTATTCAACTTAAAACCTAACACATTCCATACATATTCGTTTCTTTGAAGATCCTCTATTTGTCTATTAATGGTGCTTGTCCCATTGAAAAACTTTGCCAGGAGTAGGAAACACATTTGCAGCCTTTTTTGGTTCCCTGTGAAAAATATTGAACTCATTAGGTTTATATCTCTGAATAATATCTACATAAGGTTGGTTTCCTCTAGGAATATATTATGCGATGTTAGTATTTAAATATCTTTGGAAGCATCGTTTGAATGGACTAGTAAATAATTTCCTTGAGACAGTATCACTTCTCGGTGATCCAAAGAGTGCCACTGCTCCCTGACTTCCACTGTCTGACGGTGATCTTAGAGGACTTAGTGTAGTTCTTATGAAATCGATTATATCGTGATTGCATCACCTCTTTTTTCGAAAGTTTATGGGCCTTAGATGATAGAAAATGCTTCAACTGGATATATAAATTATGGCTAACTTTCTCATCGTGTATCGAATACCATTCAATGCAACTTCACTAAGCACACTGGGGACTGAACTGAAGCTTTCCCAGGTCAGACATGAAATATTTAAAAATTAAATTTACCCTTCCTCGGAGCTAGGGGTGAGCAGCTGTTGAGTGACGTCTACTGGAGGCGCTACTTCGCGCCGGCCGTCTCGGGTGTAATAATAGTTGTGCGCGTGTCTGAAATTACATTTTAAATAGTATTTTGTTAACTATGGGTGCTATAGATAATCCTATAGGGGAAATGTGGTGGATGAGACAGTGGAACATAGTACTGGCATGTCTGTCAATAAAATAGTAATCGATTAATCGGGGCCTATTGCAAAATGTGCATGAGTGGATACAATAAATAATGATGAAATTATGTATATAATCTCACTCGATTGGACCACATATCGTGGCCCTAAACACACTCTCAAGTTTGTTTGCTGACTTTATTACTTGCCGCCAGCACGATAATTCTTGGATCAATGAAGCAGTGGTAAATTCAATATATCTTACTTATGCGTTACACCGTCGGGAATCTGTGGCGGTGGCTGGTTCCTGGCTGCCAACATCGGCTCAAATCGCAAGGCGTTCGTGTGTTTTCTCTACAAACAACAGCATGAGATGATTAAAAACACTCCACATTACATAATACGAAAATATTGTTAAAATTTGGAAAAAACTTACTCCAAGAAGGAAATTTCTAATTCCTTGCATAATAGGAGATATATCACGGAAATTAAATTTCCCTTTGCTCATTGTAGTGTAGTTATTTCCTTTACTATTAGCTGAAAAATGAAAACACAAAGTGAAAAATCCGGATGAAAACAACTGATTTTGACGTTTATTTTTTTATATTGTCTTCCCATGAGCAAAGGCTAATCTAATTAAGAGCATACAGCCTTGTCCAACTTGCGCCAAGAGATAAGTTCATCTCTTCTGCGGATCATTTTCAGGGTAGCTCACGACTATTGAATGTACTCGGTTAACCCATATTATTATTTATTACTTCCTTATAACTTGGTATTCGAATAAAATATGTTGTTAATGGAGTAGGAGGATCATACTAGGATATTTAATGTATCCTAGGGTCTTCCTCCATATATTATAATATGTATATTAGGTGTAACAACAACGATATTTACATTCTACCGTTAGTACGGAATAATTTTTGACTCTTCTTGAAATGAGTCATCGCCGTATTCATCTTGGTGAAAAACTGCAATTGATCAATGCTTCAAATATCAGACCGAAAATTCGGCAGCTCTGCAAAAAGGTACTAATGTTCTACGAGGAGTGGTGGAGTCACCTTGTGGACGTAGCATTTATATGGCATTCTGTTAGTATGTTGATGAGTTGTCGACTACCAACTGTAACCGATTAAATCGGAATGTTCTTTATTAAAAATTAAAAGGAAACAAATATGTATCATTTTTTATATATATTTAAAACAATAATCACATAATATTCAGTCATACAATAATAAAGTTTATCACAACCGCATCTTAAGCATTAAAAACTATTTACATTGCTTTTAATATAATTATTACTGTGTAATATCAATTAACAATAGAAATACATAGATTCGTAGATTCCTTCACTATAAAGCTGTATTTTACCTAATAATTAAGTAGATAGCGAAATTTTATTAAACCTTATAATAATTATAACTTATATTCAAAACGGTAAATAACAAATATAAAATGCTTAGTATTCTATGGTGACACATTTGGTTTTGAGATACTCGTTCAGCGCATCTTGACCTGCAAACAAGAAATTAAACTTTAATAATGTCAAAAAACACTAATATTATATATCTAGGGTAATCTAGAATTCGCCTGAAAGCATTATACATGTGACATCACTTATCACTTTCTGTAAGTTATGGTTCGCATAATTGCGAAAAACGGCAGTTCGCAAATATGCACGTTTGACGGCTTATGGCCCTTTTCCAAGACATCGCCAATTTGGTTGACATATGTCCTTTTATACTTTACTTTGTTTCGTTAATACCTACCCAAGTCTTTCCCGAAGCCGGACTGCTTGAATCCTCCGAAGGGCGCCGCCACATCGGTCTTGTTGTACGTATTGACGAACACCGTGCCCGCGTCGATGCGCTCCGCGAACTGCAGCGCGCGAGACACGTCCTTAGTAAAGACGCCGCTCGCGAGACCGTACTCCGTGTCGTTGGCGCGACGGATCACGTCGTCCATGTTTCTGGAACAGATTATTATACAAACTTATATTTGCAGATGATCAAGGAATCACGAGTATGTCGATGTATGGACATAATATTTTGATAATGGCAAAGATAATCTAGTTTATTTTTTCGTTAGAGCAAAACTACGGGGTTAAGTTGCGTTGCACGAAACATGGCAGCGCGTGCCAAAGAATTATACATACATCGAAAAACATAACCCTAATTCATGCGCAGTCGGGTAAGAATTTAAAATCTCTGCCATTCCATCCAGTTGTGCATTTTTTTTGTTAACCTATAAATTGTCCCACTGCTGGGCAAAGGTCTCCCCCCTCCTCTTCCATCCACCCCTGTCCTGAGCCTCTTCCAGCCACCCATCCCTGTATCTAACGATATCGTCTCTCCACCTACGCCGAGGTCTGCCCGACGCCGGCGACCGTCCGATGTGCATATGGCATTATATTCCAATCGGCAGTTTTTTCGCTAAACATATTACGAATGCCTAACTCACTTGCTGCTGAACTTGCTGATGATCATGATGGGCCCGAACGACTCCTCCTTGGCGATGAACATGCTGTCCGCGACGTCGGTGAAGATGGTGGGCTCGAAGAAGTAGCCGGGGCGGTCCACGCGCTTGCCGCCCTGAACCAGCTTAGCGCCTTCTTTCACACCGATCTTCACGAACTATGGACAAATACAGGTACACTTTTAAATAATTCTAGCGAGAGCTCTGCAGGTACAAATATCTTATTGCAAGTAAGCATGTTTAGTTGGTCGTTGTGTATTACAAGGTCAACATTTTTTTTAATTTACACCACATTGTTGATTTTGGGTAGACCCCCAAGCAAAAGTCGCTCCCCCCGCTCTGCAATTGATTTCCAATTGTAGGGTGGAAGTTTCTACAAATTCAAGTGTAGGGTATGAGGGTTATTTCGTCAAAGTCAAATTTCTTTATTGCAAGTAAGCACGTTGAGTACATTTTTGCACATCAATATATTTTTTGAATTTACATTTACACCACTTTGCAAGGAAAAGGTGCCAACGCTGAGGAGAAAAAGTGGCAAAAACCTCTCAGCAACACATCTTTTAAAACAATGATAATACAATTATTGCTTAATAACTATACAGTACGTAACTATTACTATTGTCAGTAAGTTTATCCCTCATACGGAACCGGCGAAACACACCATCATCAGTCTATTTATATTGCCCCACTGCTCAGGCACAGGCCTTCCCTTACATCGAGGGAGCTGGGGCCATGATCCACCACGCGGGCCCAGTTCGGATTGGCGGATTTCACATGCCTTAGATTTTTTCTTCTTCTACGGCATGCAGGTTTCATCACGATGTTTTCCTTCACCGTTTTGAGAGCATTCGGTAAATGTACGTAATCGAGGATAATTCATTGGTACATGGCTGCCCTGGCTAGGAATCGAACCTGGGACTTCCGTATCGGAAGTCCACATTGTCACCTTCGTAACCCAAAGATTGAGCCACCGAGCTATCCTTATCAATGGGTTATTTAATTTATGTAAAGTCAATATTCAAGAAAATGAGATCTATTTTTGCCCCCTTGTCGGTCGTCGTCGACCCTTGCGGGTCGATATATACCACTTTGGGTATCACTAGTTTAAATAGTCATCTAACCATGCACTAACCTCAATGAGTTTGTCCATATGCGCCTTATGGTTCTGCGGCCCGTGCGCCGTGCCGCGGTGCATGGGGTCGCCCACCGCCATCTTGCGCGTCTCGGCGACCGCGCGGCGCACGAACTCGTCGTGGACGGTCTCCTCAATGAACAGGCGGCCGGCGGCGATGCAGTTCTCGCCTTTATTGAAGAACACTGACGCTAGGCCCTGCGGTTGAGAGACTTTATTACAGTAAGCGATTTTGATGACAATAGAGTGTTGTTAGAAGGGTCGGCAGAGGTAGACCGAGGACATATGTCGACCCGGCCTTACCATGAAGTCTTATGAATTACTTCAATAATACTTTGTTATTTCGTACCATTACGACCTAAAAGTAAGCTTAAGGATTGGTACGAAATAACAAAGTATTATTGAAGTAATCCTGCTATAAGACTTCATGGTAAGGGCCCACGCCCAGGCCAACTATTACCGTTCTCAAAACGATAAGTCATTGCACGCCGATGGTGCTTGCTGCATCAACGCAATAGCATTGTCTCTGTCACGCGTGCTATGATGTATGCCTGATGTTTAACTTTAAGGTTAAGATGTTCTCAAAAACTACTTTACAGATTGTAAAAAGTAATTTATTATTAGATAGTTTGTAATGCCAAAGAATAGCTATGAGATATTTTTATCTACGGTAAAAGTTATATTTAAAAAACCAGTCACGTACTTTTCGAAAAATCTCAACCTTAATAAATACTCTCCTGTGCACCTTTCTCTATGTTCGACCGTACCATCAAAGCAGATCAAGTTTGGAAATCAACACCGTTCTTATTATCTGCGTCGTAAGAGTTGAAATCATACTGCAAGTGTTACCACTGATCTGCTATTGTCCGTACCATGACGTCATAAAATCGAGCGAGTTTCCATGAGTGATGTGATATTATTGTTTGAACTCACATTCCTGACTGCCTTGTCGAGGTCGCAGTCCTCGAATATGACGAGCGGCGACTTGCCGCCGAGCTCCAGGGACACCTTCTTCATGTTGGACGCGCAAGTAGTCATTATCGTGCGACCTGCATAGTATAACGACATTCTTATAGAAATAATATTGATTATGAATCAAATATTTATTGCTTATTTTGAGTAATTGCACAATTAGTGGATAGATGTCGCTACAGTCCCTAAGACGAATATGGAGACATAATTCACGACCAGGGTACGATATCACGGTGGAATAGAGCGTGCCACGGAATGGCGAATTTTTCCCCATTTATCATTTAGATTTTCGTCTCGCATGCGCATATGCAAGAAAATATCAAAACATATTCATTGCTTTACGTGGTAAGCATAGATATTATAGTATAGTAGTACAGTCGACAGCAGATCAATGGTAACACTTTTTACTTTTGACAGTTCTTATTATTACGTACTGCAAGTGTTACCATTGATCTGCTGTCGACTGGATATTTTTGGAAAATAATAATTGTAATGTGTTTTAGGATCGATACTTATGCCAGAACACCATTTTATTTTATTGTATATTTGTCTGACTCTCTGTCTATCTGTGTCGATGTTCAGGCATCACGCCAAAACTCGCGCCTCGAGTCCATGAAACACTTAAGTTACGCCACCGTTTAGCCACCCTGTCCCTTTCTATCTTAACCTTTTTTTAACGAAGTGTGAAAGGGATAGCAACATGATTTAAAGTAACTGCGGTTTAACTAGGTTTATGAATAACAGCATTATTGTGTGGCCCACTGGCTAGGAAGAGAATGAGTCTTCTGGGGTCGATCTCCTTCCCATGAGCTGCACAGCTATATCTTTAGGGAGGAAGAAGGAGTATAATGGAAAGGGGAGAGTATAAAATATCCCAATTGGTCGAAGTTCCGCCACGTTGGCACCCTATCCTATAAGATAATAACTACGTACCGATCTCGGTGCTGCCCGTGAATCCCAGCTTCCTGACGAGCGGGTGTTCTGCGAGCGCCTGTCCCGCGAGCGCGCCGCTGCCGGGCAGGATGTTGATCACGCCGGCGGGGATGCCCGCAAGCACGGACAGCTCGGCGAACTTCAGCGCGGTCAGCGGGCACACCTGACAATAGAACAATAGGCATGTTGAAAGTAAACGAATTGAACATATTGTTGCCAAGTTATCGCTTTTATTAAAATAATCCTTAATTATTTCATCTACAGTTATTGATCTCCTATAAACAACTAGATACACAGTCTGCCTTCTAAAAATGTCCGAGCGCAAAGAAGGTCTAAATGGATGGATGGACCCTCATTTGCTTTATTGGACATTATTTGGACGTTAACAATGGACCCTTATTTGGACGTTTTTTAAATTGTTTTAGTAAGGCCTTTGTGTATCTAGTTGTTTATAGGAGATCAATGTCTACAGTCTATTTTTATGTCCCCACTGCTCTGGTGCAGACCTTCCCTTACACCAAGGGAGCTCAGGCCATGATCCACCACTCTTAAATCTATATTTCATGTTAATTTAGTATTTGAGTAATTTTTTGGCATCAATCAACTTACATAGTCACGAGAGTCAAAGTCAAAACTCTTTATTGCAAGTAAGCACGTTGTGTACATTTTTGCACGACATTTTTTTGAATTTACATTTACACCACGTTGCAAGGAAAAGGTGAAAAGAAAGGTGGTGCTGAGGAGAAAAAGCGGCAAAAACTTTCAGCAGAACGTCTTTTAAAATAATTTTCCGTTTAAATAATCATTTAATACGCTTTTTTTAATTAGTGTTTTTTTTTAATTTCCTCTCTGTTAAAGTCGTGACACTTTCTGGCAACTGGATATAAAAGCGAATACAGTGCCCCATTAAGGAACAACAACGCTGGAGCTGCAACAACAAATAATCTGCTGTGTGTGTCACTGACCGCTGCTGGTTTCATGACAACAGTGTTTCCGGCGGCGAGGCAGGCGGCCATCTTCCACGACAGCATCATCAGCGGGTAGTTCCACGGCGTGATCAGCGCGCACACGCCGATAGGCTCCTTCTTAGTTATTGATAGGTTCCTGAGAAACACAAATATAATTTTAGTAGGCAGTATTTTTTTCATTTGACGTGCGAAACGTGGACCCTAACGTCCGGAATGGTGCACAGTGGGTTGACAGCGACTTCCATCGTAATCGCTTTCAATTTGACACATGGACGCTATACATTGCTGCTATGTTTTTGCAAGTTTTAACAAACGACAACGAAACGCTGCAATGTATATCGTTCAAGTGTCAAAATGAAAACGATAACGAAAACTGAAGTCGCGGTCACCCCTCAGGTTGGAAGTAGTATAAAAAAGAAGCATGGAACGCACGATGCTCGGTATATCCCTACGCGACAGAGTGAGAAATGACACCATACGCCTACGGACTCGTGTCACCGACATCGGCAAACGAGTGACAAAACTGAAATGGGCCTGGGCACCTCTGTCGCCGAAACGATGGTCGATGGAGTAAGTGCGTTATGTGGAGACCTACGATATTGGCGATAAGTAGTAGTAACTGACCTATTAGGCCTCGCGTGATTAATTGGTATGGTGGCCCCCGTGATCTTGTCGCACCAGCCCGCGAAGTATCGCCACGTCTCGATGGACATGCCCACGTGGGTCTTGAGCGCGAGCGTGTACACTGCGCCGGAGTCGATGGTCTCTATTGTAGCCAGCTCCTCTTTGTGTTGCTCCATTAGGTCAGCTAGTCTGTTGACATGGCATTAATGTTATCGTGATAATTTGTAAGTTTACTGATACCGACCCTTTGTTTTATAAGTATATCTATGGTCAAAACACGTCCATATACACTTAACCTAGTGAGCAAAAAATTGTTGACGGAGTTCTCGTTGTTTATTATATTGTATACTGAAAAAGTAAAATTTCACCCCGAAATCGGGGCGTTAGAACAACTCTATAGATTATTGCGAAAAAAAAATGGGACATTTCATACAAAACGATCAGTATCTATCTACTGTCGCTGGTATGCAATGGACAAGGTTGAAAGAATGATGAGAAATATTGAATCATTGTGTATGCCTCTGGTCTCATAGGGTGAGTTGCCACCTAAGCCAAAACTTACTCTAAATTGTACAACATTGACCAGGCCTCTTTACAGCCGCTATTAAATCATTTTGTTATATCCCGTGGGTTCTTTGTCCTGTTTCTCTGTTCGTGCATCCGGCCATAACCTAGTTTGTATTCTGTACCTTATATTATTGTAAATTATTACATTATTGTATGACATAACCAAGTGTTCCCTAGAGCTCCTAAGGAATGAAGTACAGCAGAAAAGTTTAAAATATTAGAAAATCTTACTTGAACAGCAGCGCTCCTCTTTCCCTAGCACTAATCTTGGACCACTCCCCCTCTTCAAACGCCTTCTTGGCCGCTTTCACTGCTCTATCCACATCCGCGACCGACGCGCTCTGCACCTTACATATCACAGACTCATCAGTCGGGTTTATCAGTGTCAATGTCTTCCCGCTATCAGAGTTCACGAATTCACCATTTATAAACAATTGAGTAGGGAATTTGAGCTTCATTTTATTAGCTTCTAGTTCTATTCCATCGTAGACAACTTCTTTAGCACCGGTCCCACCTCTAGCTTTAGACACTGCTACAGTATAAAATTCCTCAAACGTCGTATTCATGTATATGTCCTCGTTTTGAAGTTCTAAGTTTGCCAAGTCTTTGACTTCTTCTACAAGTCTGACGACGTCCATGGAGCCAGCTCCTGATGTGAAGAAATCTGTGTCATCTTCTATGTCAATGCGCAATATGGCCTTCCATATGTCTCGGGCGCTTTCTACGAATTGTTTCTCCTCGGCCGTTAGTTCTAGAGTGACTTTGTTCTCGTTGGCTGTGAAGAAGTTCTGGGCGTTTATCATTTTGCCGTTCACTTTCAGTCTTTGGATGTTTAGCTGGAATAAAAAGGGTTTAGTTTAGTTGGTCCTTCCAGTCGGATTATAATTGTTTTGGCCAATTTAAGGGCCCTAATTATTACTAACAACTTCGTCAGGGATCTTAAATATTGAGTAACAATGATCTCTCAAGTCTTGTTACGTTTACAAGCGAAATTTAGGTACTTATTTGCAAACGTAATGTTAGTAATTTATTTAAATCCCATAAACTTGAATAAAATGTATACATTTATTTATACACCTGTTTTTTACATTTTAGTGTTCATGGGTACTTACATGAAATGCCCAGAGGAAATGTCGTATTTAATTTACACGTTGTTATATCAAAATATGATTATTCTATGTAGATCCATTGGTTAGATGGATAATATATATTACGAATTTATGTAGGTAATTTATTTATTTAAAGAATAGCCGTTTAACGTTAAATAGACCATGGACGGTCTACTATTTTATTTTCCAATTTCCGGTCCCTATGTATAACTAAGATTAATAAAAGCATTCAATCAAACCATTTAATGGGACGTACCTTCACCCCATCATTAGCCGTGATCAGTAGGCCAGCCTCATGAATCACCGCCGCTCTCTTCAGTCCCGGTATAACCAGCTGGTCGCCCTCGGATTCATATTCCGCCTCCCACAGCGAGGAGCCGAACAACTTGATCTCAATGTCCGTTCCGTTCTCGTCTACACCGTCCTTGGTCTGTGGTTTGATGACGGACGTGGCTCCGGGGGAGGAGTCCAGGCCTCGGATGAAGTTGTGGAGAGCGACACCGCCTTTGGACCAATCGATCTGGAAGTGTAATATTATTTATACTACAGATTGTAACGGAAAGGGAGGCGTTCAGTATCGATAATTGAACAACTTTTGGTCTATGATTTTTCGATATTAGCGATTTTTTTGTTATTTTGTACCGATTAGCTTATGAATTAGTATGAGAAATTAATTATTTTCTTAGGTCGAGAAGGACACACGTGGCGGAAATCGGGACGACTGGGGAGTTCTCGTTTCGGAGGTCAAGCAAGACCCACTTCGGGTCGCTGAGCCAGCCGAGTAAGTATTTTATTCGAAAAGTTCGTAGAACCAAAGATGTTCAATTATCTATACTGAAGACCGGCAGCCTTTCCGTTACATCCTGTACATTTATACAAAAAAGCATTTACAATAATACGTTTAAATGATTGGAAATATACCATCCGTAGCCGATCCGAAGCAGCAGTAGCAGACGACGTGTCACCGCGACACAGCTGGTTTCTATGTATTCTTAAATACCATCCGTAGACGTGTCGTCTGCTTAGAAATACATAGACACAATACATAGACACGTCGTGTTATGCTGCTGTCGGCTACGGAATGGTACTAATAATGGTATGGGGCCTAAATAAGGTTGAGATTTTCTCAAAAACTACTACACCGAATTTAATAATTCTTTTACAGTACATAGTTTTAACTTTTATCTATCAAACAATGAAAGAATTTTTGCGATATGTTCAGTAGTATTTGAGATAATCTCAACCTCAAAAACTCTCCTGTACACCTTTCTCTGTGTTCCACCGTACCTAGTGTTGCATTGGATAGATGCTGGAAATTGGACACAGAAGATTTTTTTAAATCAACCAATTATTGAACAGCCTATAATGAAAATATCATTAAGAATATCAGGTGTATACCTGGTGTGTCTCCGGTTTGAACAGCGCCGGGTCGTAAGTGGCTCCGTCCTCGGTCTGCGGGACCTTGGGCGCGGTCCCGCTCGCTACCATGTTCACAGACTCAGCCAGCGCTTTGATACCTGAATTAACAGTTTATTTACAATGTACTGTACTGTACTCGCAACTTCGTGTGCGTCGCTATAGACCTCCACGAAGTACTTTCAATGGGAGGCAGCTCTTCCTCTCTGGATACGTGGTTCCACATCACATACCATTGCGGTTATAGCTTATGTGCTGTCCAGATATTTGAACTATCTACTAATGAAAGGCCTCTCAAAATCCTTCCAATAGTTTTGGCGTGTGCCTGAACAATCGACACAGACAACCTGGGTACAAGTCACGATAGCTCTGTTGGAGCGTGCCACGGAATGGCGTGGGCCCTGGTTCGAATCCCGGTCGTAACGAAATTATTTCTCCATTTATCATTTAGATTTTTGTTTCGCATAGCGCATATCACAGACCACTTACCCCATATACTTGTAACCGGAGGGCGCCCGTGTCTGCCTGTACATGAGCGCAAAATTGCTTCACGACACGTGTAACCTAGAGATATTATCGAGATGGCATCTCTTTAATACGGCACCCCTGCCCCCCGCTTCGTCTCTATGCGCTCATCGTTGACAGAATTTTTCGCTTGCTTTGTATCGATTTCATGTCTATTGGGTAAGTGGTCTGTGGCGCTAATGCAAGAAATTTATCAAAATGTAAGTTAACCGAATTGGCCCACATTGGCATAGAAGCTTGACATAACCTTATATGGTAACGACTTACCCTCAGGATACAGATATTTGTTGTATATGGAATCGACGGTGTCGTCTATGGTGCACGGGAAGCTCTTCTGCAGGAGGATCGGGCCGGTGTCCAGCCCGTCGTCAGCCCAGAAGATGGACAGACCACAGGTTGTGTCGCCTTCTATTAAAGTCCTGGATAATTGGGAGAAATTTTTAATTACATAGTTGGACGAATAACTCCCATTTTATACGGTGTGTCCCATATATCTGGTGTGTTTTATTTAGCAGCCCATCAATCTTTGGGCAGTGCAGTACCTGGATGGGTGACTGGTGGTATATGAAATTATATTAAAAAAAACCAGTTAAGTATTAAAAGTTCAGCGAAAAGAGTTGTGTGAAAATTACAAAAATTCTGAATCTTATTAAAGTGTGAAATGGATTATACATCTATATTTAATTTCAATTGTCTTAGTCCTCATTGCACTGTCGTATACCAGCTTACCAGTTAACAGAGGACGCTCCCCTGTGCCTGGGCAGTATGCTGGGGTGGTAGCAGATGCTCTGGTACTTGGGGAAGTTGATCACCTCCATGGGGATGAACTGGCTGCAGAATGGCAGCACGTTGAGGTCTGCATTCACCTGCGGGACGCACGTGTTGTTAGAGCGGATGAATGAAAGTATAGTAACGAAAGACCGAGGATGTATGGACACAGCACATCAATGGTAACACTTGCAGTACCATTTCAACTCTTACGACGCAGTTAATAAGAACGGTCCAGTGTTACACTTGATGTGCTTTGATGTGCACGTCGACCAAAAGTCTTCTCTGAGACCAAAAGCGATGTTTTAAAAAATAGTCATGTGCTGTCTACTACAAACCGACGAGCGTGCATTGATGAATGGAGGAAGCGAAAATTCACAGACCATCCAATTTTTATCAAATCTATTTTGTAATGTTCATATGCTTGATTCAGTTTCCCGAATATCGAATATAAACTTAGTTTACCCTTGAATAAAAACATTTAAACCTATGTTGACATCGCGGTGATAACTTTAGGTTATCGGTTGCAATAAAATGACCAAGGTGTGATAGGATACATATTGCCTGGGCAATTTACGCGTCATAATTACCTACGTTACCTACCTACCAGTAGGTAGATGTATACTGCAGCCCAAATCAAGTGTCTTATTTTGTAAACACTTATTTGTTACCTAATAAGAATATTCTACCACTAATTGACCAACCAATTTGATGCAATTATAGGAAGGAATAGGACGATTATAGTTACTACTAGGAATAGCGTAATTACAGGGATTTCCTATGAGCATAATTGCGTTTAAATAGCTGTGGTCTATTTTTGAAATCATCGTTTCTAAGCTAGATACAGAATCTCAGTCAAAACCCACGTTTTCACGTCAGCCAATCAGCGGACATCATTTTCGCGCTAATATCGTAACTATTTCAGTGTTTTTCGATATTTTGAATCCACCATTAGGTAGAGATTGCACTTCCTCTCTCCAGAAAGGTGTTATTGTATGAAGCACAAAATTATTATTGTGTTGATTCTGGGGTGTCGCACGTTAAAAATCGTCGCTAAACGGTATCTCGCTCACTCTTACACAATGAGTGACCGTGGCAGTTGCGTTTAGGTAGTATTAGATTTGGTGGCCACGACAGAAGTCTCTCTGTTGACTTGTAATCACCTATATGATGCGGTGGCGAACGTCAAGCTAACATAGACTACACGAATAAAGTCAAACCACTGTTATCAATGTACGCACCACGTGCGGTGATGGTCAAGGGAACCAAAATAATATACAACGGATTGTGCGCATTAAATGTGACTGATAAAATTGGCGTGATCGTGCCTAAGGCCACTTGGGAGTTATCGCTTGTAATAAACCATGGGGTCACGTGGCGTGACAGCAGCGCCAGATATCAACCATGATTTGCTCAATTTTGACTCCCAAAATAGATATAAGCACAGATAGTTTCTTGTTCTTAAATTTTAATTGCAAATCTATGTATGGTACAATACCTATGATAATTGTAGCGATTCCAGAGTGCGCACGCTAATTTTAAACGTCGCTAACGAGTCACGAGGGACTCACTCTTACGGGATGTAGCATATGAGCGACAGTGACAGTTGCACTTAGGTTTCGGACTGGACTTGCGAGGTCACGATAGAATTTCACCTACTGTCCATTTATGATGACAAGCGTGCATGAACACACTGTGCCAGGCAGGATCAAGGCAAACGGAAGTCGCTCAGGCGTGGGTATCTACATTGTACAGTAGTCGGTGTCACATCAACCTTCACAAAACTATTGGAAACTACTCCATATTACCGCTGCGTAGAGAGGCCGTTACACTACACTGTTGAGGTTGTTGAGTGCATGCATGCATGTTAATGAATGAAACTCGAGAGATTGGTGGCGCAGTTAGGTTTTTCTCAGTTTTCAGTGAGAATGTATATTCACAAAATTCTAACTCAGAGCACAGAAGAAATAAAATAATAGCTCAGAGCGACAAAATTATACATAAATAAAAACGTATCTGTAATACGTGATATTTCAAGTGTTACCGAAATACAAGTCATGTAATATCAGGAGAGATAGAAGAGGTCGCGAGTGCAGTAGTTGTTCTCAAATAGGTTTGATAACAGCTTCAGAAGATAGGGATTCGACGTTTTATTAGGGCAAATAGTTGAGTAACTTACCGGAAGCATTTACTAGTTATACCAACTATTAGAGCCGCTTGCACCAACAAGACTTCTCGTCTGAACATTTAACGCGCGACATGTTGCACATCATGTTGAATGGCAACGAGGAACTTGAGGTATCATTGATTGTCATGTTGTGCGCCAGCTGGCAACGTCGCGCGTTGTTCTGCAACGTTGTCGATCTTGTTGTCCGTCACGTGCTGCGCGTCAATTTTTGTGTAATGGACACGAGGCTTAGTCACAAAGACACCATACATGTTGATGCAATTAGTCAACTGTTAGGCCCACTTGCAGTGGCGTATTTAGGTTCAGAGCCCAGGGCCCGCAGATAGTTTTTCTTTACATAAATTATAAAAATAATTAAAAAAAGCGGTATATAGGTAAGTATTTAGTTATACACGCACACTCGCTTGGATGCACAATTGCACATACAATACATTATTTGGGTAAAAAGGGGCGTTCCTAATTTTTTTTGCCGAGTGTTGTATGCCTACTATTGTGTTGTGTTGTCTCTCCATCCGGGTCGCCCCTAGAACTCGGCCGCCCTGGGCCATGCCCCAATTTGCCCATAGGTAAATGCGGCACAGCCCACTTGTAATAAAACATAACCCGAGAGTTAGCGATAACTTGTGACCACGAACTATTAGCGCTTGACCCTGGCGTTTGTAACTTTGTATTGTACATGAAAAATGTATGGAGTTGTTACGATAATTATAAACGTTTTTGATTTTTTTACGGGAATAATTAATAAATGATTAAAAATGTCCATTCATTCCAAATCATAGTGGGTCTTAGACTTAACCAAAATAAGATAAATGTTATGCAAGAGATAATTTATTAGTTACTGATACAAGAGGTCACAAGCGAGTTGCTCTCAAACTGGTTTGATATGATAACAGAAATGCGCGGTACCTACCCTGAATTAATTTATTTTTTGTAATAGCCTTTGCATTGCACTTACTTTTTTGTAAATGCCTTTCTTTACCTTATTAGTTTTAATATTCAGTGGGCATAAATGGGATCGTATGTTTTCAATGCCTGAATTGTCGATTTAAAAAGTAACGAAAATCATAAGGATGTAATAAAATAATGGAAAAATGTAATTATTGCTTTTCATACTTTTTTAAAGTTTGAATTAGTATAAATTGAATTTTAAAACGATTTATTTTGATTTTTATGCTGCTGAATAGAGTACGGCATGAGAGATGTTCACAGCAAAATGAGAACACCTATTTCACTCGTTAAATAATAGCTTGCGTTTAATTATGTAATAACAATTGCATAACTTTAAAGTAGTGCTTACTGATTTGTATTGCTCTAGCACCTCCGGCAGGACCTTCCCCTTCAGCCGCCAGGTCTTGTACTTGTAAACCGGGATGCTGTTTTGTGATGCGATTGTAGCTGTAAGGAGATGGGAAACTAGTTTAGAAACTTTATCATATAGCGAGCGTACTTACGTTGGCAACTCATTATAATGGTACTGATGGTCCATCAGTACCAAACGTAGTGTGAGGACCAGATGGAGGGTTTATCTGCGTAAGGTAGCGGGCGGCGATCGGGTTGCAAAAAGACGAGGATCGAGTTGTATAGCGCGCTTTGTGCTTGTTCAAAGCAGTGGACTGATATACGTTGATCAAGTTTTTTCTGTATAGGAGGGAGTGTGACGGTTTCGATTAGGTTTAGCTTTAAGTATAGTGTCCACGTCAGAATTGCACCTATTATGTCATCAAAACATCCGTAATGTTATATTCACACCTTGTTAAAACTTTAAAAAAAACATGTTTTGCAATTATCATGTTGTTACTCTTCTGTTATGACATACGTATGCACTAAAAGTACACAAGCAAGACACAAGTGGAAAAAACAGTAGCAAATGTGCTAATTGAATATTTTCGTGCACTTCTAAAACGTCATTGGCACCGACTATACCCTTTCTGTTATACCTCATACTGTAAATGTTGTCTCTACTCTCTATATATTATTCTTACCCAGTGGGTCCTCCCGGTTCCCTTTGTCCAGCACTGTGAACACCCCGACCACCTCATGGCCATCCCGCTGCAGCAGTTTGAACACCTCTGCAGCAAACGTGCTCTGCCCGATTATGGCAACTCTTAGCTTCTTCTTTGGAGCCTGGAAGAGAGCAATTGTTTTTTATTAATAATAAATTCATTTATTTATAGGTATTTGTATGCATTTATTATGTGATGGCATTCAATTTACCTTTGAACTAAGCTACATAAATATTTATACAATGTTAAAGTTACCTAATCTAATAAAGCACCAAATAATAAACTGCTTTCATTTTTTAAAATACCATTCACTAAGTTTCATTTCAAAAAAGAATTTTCAACACATCAAAATTCAAGTCATTTAGGATATAGGTCCCAAAAAAAGGAACCGACATACATACACTCGAAAAACAGTAGTTATTATTTCGGCAGTCGGGTAAAAGTGTGATTGAGAAATGAAAACTGCAGCAGAAAGGCATTGTTATAAAAAAGGAAAAGAATGTCACATTGCATTGGTTCTTCTTTTTAAATCTAATTTGAAAATTATAAATTAACTTCTAATCTACGTTTATTATTTATTACAAAATATACCTAAATAGTTATTGAAATAGCTTACCTCCTCAGTCAAGGAAACAGGAGGCATATTTGAGCAGCAAAATGTTTATTAGATTTATAACCTACGACTCGGTTAGCGTACCGCGATGAACTAACTGGAATACATCGGCACGTTAGTATTTATTTGAACGTCTCCGTCGCCATCTCAACCTTGATCTCACTATCAGAAAAGTTCACGACATTATTATTACGTAAAATAAAAGACACCATTGTTCATTAAACTGACTGAATCACAAACAAAACAAAATTCCGTTTGCCGCCAAAACTTAGTGTTACCAACAATAATTATGGAATTCCGTGACATATACACAAAAATTCCGTCAGAAATCCGACGGTGTCACATGGTGTCACACTAACTTGACCACAGATTTCTCTATTTAAATTTTTCACAATTTAAACCGTAGTTTATTTATTGAATAATGTTTATTTGTAAGAGGCACAATAATTATCTTGTGATCATAAAATAGATTGTGCCTCCTTCCCGTTAGATGTTACTTGCAAGAACCGCAAACATGAGTTAACAGCCCATGTAAGTCCATACTTTACCTACTAAGCGACGAACAAGGGAATATTTTCAGTGACGAATCTCAAAATAGTCTTCCACCAATAGTAGAGTCTTCGTGACAATTTACAATTTAGTCAAATAATGGGTTAACTCTGAATTAAATTAACACGCGTTAGGCAAATTAAACCTTTCCTGTAACGGTATGTATGTAGAAACTATGTAGCCATAACAATGGGAATTTTCTGGTGCATCTTTCAATCCACTAGTTCTGACAGGAAATCCTTCTAGTTGGCAATACTGCCACAACTCCATTTGACAATTTCATCATCCAATCACGTGGCGAAAATCATCTGAACAACGGACCCAATTGTGATTGGCTGTTATAAATTGCGGTTATTTAACCAATCAAGGAACATCATGTTTTTTGCAAACTTTATGGCGAGACAAACGTAATTTTTGTTGTTGTTTGTTGCGTTATTTCCCCCTTTTCAAATGTTTGATTGAAATCTAATTTGATATGCTACGTATAAGATTTGATAAGTACTTGCTATTTTTTAAATTTTAAAACCAATAAAGCTTGTCAATAGGATAAAACCTTCCACACGGCAGGATGTGAGTGTTTTTGATCCTTCGGGCCGGATTTACTTACCTACATGAAGTCACGAATATTTGTATGGATAAACATGTGATGGGGTCACGCTGCAAACATATTTATAAAAATAGTTATCGTACAAACGGGACCAGTTAAAACCGGATTCCAGACGAGAAGATAGAATAGAACCGTTTTAGGGTCACGAAAACAAGCACGATACTCCTGATACCAGTTTTATGCGGTTTGAAATGAGGCAATTTGTGGATTTATCCAGCAATACTTATTCACTTTAAAGAAACAGTTTTGTTGAGGACTGCCTTATTAATTGTCGTGAAAAACATTTCATATTTAAGTGATATTGTGTCGGTTGAAAACGGAGTTTGTTTTGTGATTATTATTTTATTTATTTTGTGTCCCTAAGTTCAAAAAGTTTGAACTATTCCAGGGTTTTATGTTATTACATGAATGCAGTACACTACTTATGACCATTAGTTGTTACCTTTTGTCAACTAAAACTAAATTAACTAGAATTACATCAGGCATTGGTAATTGTTTTAACCTCAACTTTAGGTAGGTACTTAATTCAAATAGTGATAAACGTGAAGCTCAACCACAGGGTGCTCTGTGAGCTCAACTTAGGCAGTGGTTTACGAACCAGTTTACCGATATTGGCAGAACTTCACAATATAGAATTGCCGGTTTAGCAAATGTCAAATTATGTCACCGTTTAGCAGTGTTTGTCGCTACGACCCCAATAGTCATATAGGCTGGTTAAACCTCACTTCCCTTAAACAGTGGCTCAAGTGGCTGTTGTCCCTTTCACACTTCTTTAAAAAACGATAAGTTAGAAAGCGATCGAAGCTAACAGCTAAGTTAAACTAGTTTAAGATTAGGGCGTGGAATGTCGTGGAGTGTCGGGCGTGGAAAGACAGCTGTTAAAACCACCAATTTAAATTTTTATGTGCTAAGGGCTCAGAGAAATCCTTATTTCTCTGAGGCTAAGGGTTTCACCAGGGGGCTTAAATAATAACAATTGCGTTAAGTCGCTCATATTCGAGTTAGTTTTTGGTGTAATGAAGGCCCTTAGGATTAGGTAGTAAATATATACGTTACTAGCCGACGAAACTTGGGTTAAAAAAATTATCAAAGTTGTATTGTACGGTCTAGCAAGAAAAGTATAAGTACGGAGAGTTTTTAAAGTTTTCTTTCACGGTTAGATAAAAGTTAAAAGTATGTAACTGTAAAACAATTATTAAAAACGGTTCAGTAGTTTTTGAGAAAATTAACAACCCTGTTAGGTTGAAATTTACTCGAAAACTACTGAACCGATTTTAATAATTGTTTTAGATTTACATAGTTTTAACTTTTATCTATCTAACAGTGACATAATTCTTGCAATGGGTCAAGTAGTTTTTGAAATAATCTCAACCTTAAAAGCTCTACACTTTTCTTTGTGTTAGGTACTACCGGACCTACCTAGTTCCTTTACTTAGGTATTTTGTTTCCAGTTCATTGTTTTATGGCACAGATAGATGAATGAATAGGAGTCAAAGGCCACAATTTAATTATAACTGGTTCTCGCCAGTTTGTTAGTCAGCGTTAGTGTTTATATTAAATGGTTGGTTGAAGTTACAATATCATTGTTTGTTCCGAACAGTCACCTCACATCTGATCTCTGTGACGTAAATTGCAATTATGCGATTCACAATCACAGCCTAAAACCGAGTTTTCACGCCACAATTTTCAAGCCAACCATAACCAACGGACGGAATTTCCAACATTTCAGACCAATATTGTGGCGTTTTCAGAGTTTTTTTTGAGATTCTAAATTCACCTTTAATGTGATTTTATCCTAAATATTAGAAATAGATTCTATGTGAAAAATTAAATTTTATAATAATATATATAAATGCATAGAGCTGTCTGTATTTAGGTACCCCATCTTCCAAGATGGGCGGCGATGCAGTAGAACGCGCTTATTTTACATTTAGGTTAGCTACCTAGATTATTAGGCCTCTAGATTTTCCTCATTTACCGTGCTGGGTTTACCTAGAAAGCCTTAATCAGTCTAGCTAGGGAAAACCATGCAAGAGTAATACACTCTTACGCTAAACCATGTGCGATTGGAAAGCAATGGACTTGTTAGGAAAATATGAATTTACCATGTCCGGTTGCCGATTCCGCTAGAAAGAGAATGATTATTGATGATTCGTCTAGCTAGATCATAACTCAAGTGTTAATATTGCATCACTAAGTCAACTCACATTATACATAAGTAGTGTATGGAACATACTACATCCTGAAGATAAAAATATATTTAATGTTAAAATTACGATCGTTTTCAACGTCTACTTGCAATTGGACTAAACTAAGTTAGTTTACTTGTAATTGGAACTTAGTTTAGTTGGTTTCGTCCAGTTGCAAGTACACCTTTCAAAATCCTGTGTTTATTATCAGAAGTTTGACAGTTAAGTAGGTCACCACACCACTTTTTTAATTTATTTATTTATTCACTATATTGAAATATATAACAACATGGTATTTTGGTTATTCTAATAAGTATATCTATTGAATATATGCATGGAGAGGGTTGGGGTTTCCGCTATTGGATACGTTTACTCCAACCCCCTTCCAAATTAATACTAGTTTGTATTACCTGACTAAATAAAAATTATTAACCTATTAGGTAGTACCTAATACGTTAACAATTTAATTTAAGTTACCTACATAGTACCTATTGTAGCTAGGTACCATGTATGTAACCTAACGACTTAGGTAGGTTGGTACTAGTAGGGCAGAAGACTGAGACAATGTCAGCTGTCGTCATCTACTTTGAAAACACTATTGTGTGCTGAACAATGTCACTCGATTGATTTTCAAGAATTTAGCCGATGAACTGGTACCTATCTTCATTTTGTACAGTGAAGTGGCGTGTGAAGGTCGATTTACTCGTATTGAAAATATTTCCCAAAAACTTAAAAATACGAAGCATCTTTCTGTTCTTTCGGACTTTAATCGTCATTTCAAAAATATATACAATAATGCTTTCTAAAAGAAATTATCTTGAAAATCTATTCAAATATACAAGTGCTGAAAACCGCCGTTAAAAGTTTTAAAAAAGTAGTTTCGCGTGTATTTTAGTGATGGGGAAATTGTGGATCCTACTCCTAATAGTTCTGACCCTTATAGAGGTATCGTCACCGTTCAATAAGACTATGAATCTTCCATTTCTGTGTTCTCTTGGATTTAGAAAGTGCAAGTTTGCTTTTAATTATAATTTTCATTTGTTGAAATAACTTTGTGTGACTTGAACTGTTGTTAAGTGAGTATGTAGGTACGATTATGTCTTCCTTGGTGATAACTTGTATACCTATCCTCATCTTCTTCGCAAGAAATCCACTTATTACATACCTAGGTACCAACCAACTACACTACCTTGCTGATTTTACATTGCATTACCTGACTTATCTCTTATATGGTTAATTCAACTGCGTTGTCCAAACGCAGTTGAATTAACGTTCTTCGTTGGTGAGAACTTGTACAGTCGACAGCAGATCAATGGTAACACTTTTACTTTTGACAGTTTTTATTATTTGCGTCGTAAGACTTGAAATCGTACTGCAAGTGTTACCATTGATCTGCTGTCGACTGTACCTATACCTATCTATTCTTATCTTCTTCACAAGAAACCCACTAAGCACTTCTTACTACTAGATACCTATCTTTGTGCTGGGTTTACAGCACTGCTTATCTCTTCTAGATGATTTCCACCGGCCCAAGGTCCCTAATTTCAAACGAAGACTACCCTCTCACAAAGTCCCTGGGATACGTCATCCGAAAGAGATTCGCGTCGGACCTGAATGACGCACGGATAAGTCAGGAGTACACGGAGCTCTACCAGGACATGATGAAGGTTAGCCAGGAGATACCAGAGAGCTTTGAGAGTGAGGAGGAGGCCCTGGAAGGAAGGGAGTTGCAGGTCATGAAAGGAGGTGAGATATTGAAGGTTTATTGCATCACTATAGTTAGTATAAATAACTGGATAATACCGGTAAATTATTAATTATGTACTGGATTAATTAGGATGTGGAGTATGTATCTAATTACAGTAATAATTAACACATACGGTAAACCCCCTTTCAGTTTAGTAGTTGGTTTCGGTCGGTCGAAAACAGAGATAAGTATACAGGGGGCCTAAATAAGGTTGACATTTTCTCAAAAACTACTGGACCGAATTTAATAATTTTTTTACAGTTACATAGATTTAACTTGTATCTATCAAACAGTGAAAGAATTTTTGCAATAGGTCAAGTAGTTTTTGAGAAAATGTCAACCTTAAAAACTCTCCTGTACACCTTTCTCTGTGTTCCACCGTACTTAGATTAATAAAATAAAGGTATAAAAACCACTTTTTTAATTTTAAAACTTTCTAACTTCTTTAATACATTTTATACCGACAAGTATTATCTACCTATCAGCCAATGATTTTTATTATCAAAAAGTCGTAGAACAAAGACTTTTGAATGAGGTTAAATCACTTAATTACCTACCGGTACTAAATTCTACCATAAAATATCTTTTCGATAGGCCTTTATTTCAACACCCCATTTTTCCATCGATCTCAAAAAGCGGTAGATACCAAACGGTCTATTCCGCTCACTCCTACACGATTTATCATATGAGTGACCGAGACAGTTACCTTTAGATTTTGGATTAGACTTGGAGGAACGATAGAATCACGCGCTAACATCTAGTTTCTTCCAGACTCTTCGGGTCGTCGTCGCAAGTCTGCAATGGAGCGCTCGACCTTCGGCCGGAGACGAGCGCGGCTGCAGGCCCACCGCCGGGACAAGCTGCACAGTCAGGGGCTCAGGAGCCACCGTAGACACATGAGCCGCTACCACGCAGACTCAGCGGATAAATAATTAGTACTTACTCTTACCCTCACTTTCAATAAAAGATAACTCTAGAGTTAGCGACTTAACCAGTGAAAACTTAATTAACTCTGGAGCCTTACAGCGGTTTCGCACTGCATCCGATCCGAATCCGTGAAATAGTAGGCACGTTCCAAAGTATTCATAGAACTATTCGTATGGTAGTTCACGCACTAGATTTAGTGCGGATGCAGTGCAAAACCGAGTATTTACACCTTCAGGGGCAAAACCGCTGTTACTGTAGGATCATTTTTTTTAAAGGCAACTGACATGTGTCGCATGTCAGTTGCAATAGAATTGTAAAACAAAAATGACGGGTGACCCCAGAGCTGGCGCCTACTTCAGGCAAAGGCTGAGCCTCGCTATTCAGCTGCTGGGGTCCCTGCCGCGCAGCGCGGAGTTAGACGGCGTGTTCGTGCTTTCATTGTAAATAGGTAGTAGTTAGGTATTTATTTTATTTTTGTATAATTTTTGTTGTATTATCTATTTGTATTTTATATCTCAGTTTATTAATAAAAATTATAGTTGAAAAAGTAAAAAAAAAATACAAATAAAATATGACGCAAGTCACTAACTTTCTATCTTATGGTTATCTTTTATTGCAATGATAACTGTTTTGATTTCGCTTAAATTAGTGCCTGTTAAAATATTGCACGTAACGTGGTTGTTGGTGAGATCATTTTATTATTGATGAACACAAACACACGGGCAGGCGCTTTGAAACTTTTTGAATCCGATTAAGAAAAGGAAAAATCGGCCCAAATGGTTACAAACATTAGCGCTATAACGCGATTGGATTAATATTGATTTCAGATTAATATTATAGTTTTTTATCTTTAATTTTACTTATTTTTTTAGGTAATTTTTAGACAGGATTAGTTTTAATTTAGAGATATTCTTAGTTGCTTTTTAGTTTATTATTATTACAATAAACTTAATTATAATAGAAAAAATATTATAAGTAGTCCTTTTGCTGAGTTACCTATTCACTGACGATAATATTTATACTTGGTCATCGGGCCTACTTCGCTGTTTAGAATATAAATTCTAATTGTAAGTATAGTGACAACCTTTGTACCTAGATACCTACCTAACTCCAAAATACCGGACAACTACAATAAAATATTTCATTTATAGTGCCTCCGAGTTATCGATCAACCCATTTTTAATGACGTCATCACTGCACTTTAACTTTACAAAGTTAAACTTCAAAATACACTATTCGACGGGCAATTTTGTCAAATTCTTATCGGCAAAACGATCTCGTGGGTATCTTTGACCTAATTGGCTAAATCGAGAAAAATCTGCAGGAACAAGGGGATTAGTGGAACTATTAGCATGTAATCTGCGATAATGTTATTAGTATGATTTTATATAAATCAACGACGTTGATATTATCCCTACTGATGTTATTTATGACTGTTGTTTATATTATCGTGATAAGAGGAAGTTATGTTATTTTAAGGCCTATATCACAGGCAGCTACCTCAGCCCCGCGAATCTTTAAAAAAACTATTTGCCTATAAATAAAGTATACTTAGGTGTAAGTTTTATTAGAAAACTTCTATCACAATAAATTTATACTTTCTAATACCTATGCAATAGATTACCTAAAAACTAATTCGCAAAAAAGCTTATGATTCAAATCTGTCTTAGGTAGGTACGTAATTAATTCCAAGTAAGTAGTAGTAGTATTTTGTTGAATGAAATTATTTATTTATATGTAGAACTGCTATTTACGTATGCATATTAAGTAGATAAATAATTGTTGCACATTTCTTGGTTCTAAAGAATATACAAAAGGAAAAATCTTTATGATCGTGAGAACTTTTCAGGAAATTTTCAATGCCGTCTTCGCCTTAAAAAGATTGTAGTACAATTTTTATCTCGACTTTTCGTCATGTACTTTTATTGAAAAGACCGAGATGCTTCGATAGATCTTTTTCTCAAAACCTTATCGAAGTAAGTTAGTCCGTTATCGCACTTCTAATTTCGCCAGGATTCGAGAAAATCCTTAGGAACAAAACTAGGGATTATTTGATCACAGCAAATGATAAACGGTGCAAAGATTTATTGAGCAGATTATAACTAAGTACTTATCAAAAGATGTGTTGTTAAGTAGATAAGCTTATCATATATTGACACACGGCATACAATTGTCTGAAAAAATGAGTAGGCAGTTAGCTCTGCCCCCTTACTTTTAACTCTTATAGCAGTATTACTTTCATAATACTTTGTTACTTCGTACAATGACGACCTTAAAGTAAGCTTATTAAGGTCGACATTGTACGAAGTAACAAAGTATTATGAAAGTAATACTGCTATAAGAGTTCAATGTAAGGGGGCTGTTGTGTCTATTGCAAGGAGGCCGATGGCTGTCGCCCCATACAAGTTGTTATTGTCGTTGACAATTTTAATGAGCGTGCGTTTACTTTTAAATCTGATCGATACTTGCAAATAAAATGCGTGAGAAACTAATTAGGTGATCTACTTGACTGATTATAAAAGTTTTTTCACTCGTAGAGTAAGTTTAGACTATATAATGCAAAAGACGGGTAAGCGTAGCGTGAGATGCCCCCCGATCAGATGGAGGGATAACTACGCAGGGTGGCTGACAGAGACTGGATGCAAAAGGCCGAGAATCGGGTTGAGTGCTTTGGGAGAGGCCTATCCAGCAATGGACTGATGATGATGATGAATGTAAAAGAACTTTAATAATTGGTTAAGTATTTTGAGAAAATTCCAACTTTTCTCGTACAGTAAAAAACCGGTTATTTTCCCCATGTATTGAGATTCAATTTGAGAAGTGCCAAAGAGTCACGACATACGACATGTGAGAACAGCAGCTGTGGTCCCCGGGAATATCCCCTGTCCGTCGCAAACTCGTCATGTCAAGGCAGTTCGGTCCGTTTCCATTGTGTCACGACATTTATAACGTGTTAGACCTGTTTCACGGACCGACACTTTTATTGTCGCTGATCGGCACTTGAAATAATATCCGATCCGACATAAAATCTCAAAAATAATTGTCTTTTTATTTATTAACAAAAATCTCACACAGCATTACAGTCAAAACCAATTTAATGCGCTGTGTAATTCATAATTATAATAACTTAATCATAGATTAACAAGGAATGAACGAAACCTTAAGGTCGTTCATATTGCTACATGTTTTCACATAGTGATGGTGCATGGTGTTAAACCACCGTGCATCACGGTGTACGAAGATGCGGGTAAGTATAGCTAGTTAATAAATAAAAATTTGGTTTTGAACATGATAATTCCTTAATTCACTATCGATTTTGTATGGCGAATATCCTCAAACCATTACTCAAACCATCGATCGCCTTATTCTTGAACCCCATTATTGTAAGTACACGCTCTGGATCCCAATGACCGCTGGAACTACACGGCGTCCTGGAATCGGTTTGAACTGCGGCAGTGCGGTGACCGCGACTTCTAATCGTTATCGCTTTCATTTTGACACATGGACGCTATAGGTTGCCGCTATGTTTTTGCGAGTTTTATCAATTGACAACGAAGCGCAGCAATGTATATCGTTCAAGTGTAAAAATGAAAACGATAACGAAAGCGATTGAAGTCGCGGTCACCCCCCAGGGTCGGAGATGGTGCCTAGGCCTAATTAGGCATAGACAGTTTTGAGTACGAACTTAGCATGAGCGAGCACGCACTTATTATTGTAAAAAATGTATGAAAACTGACAGTTAAGGTAAGACCCACTCATACTCAAAACTGCCTATGACTATCGGCCTTAGACCCCGACACCCCGTACAGTCCTAATCCTATGACGTTTATTATGACAGTGGACACGGCCTTACCAACACAACATGCAGTAAACAGAAAATACAACCTTATGTGCACTACGTTCATACGGTTTCAATTGCAATAACATCAATACATCGAGTAGGCGCTATCGCCTGTGCACTGTCTAAAGTTAAGGCAATTTTAAACTACAAAGTTTAAAATTGCCTTAACTTTAGACAGTGCACATTATCCGTTCTTATTATCTGCGCTATTAAGTTGAAATCGCACGCCAAGTATTAACATATGTTATCGGGCGAGTGTACATTACAAAGTAAATATAAAGGACAATAACATTGCTATTTGTCACTTTGTCAGTAGTACAGATAGCCGCGAAGTGGCAACACGCCTGTCACTATTTGTGATAAATATTTATTTATTTGATAGATCTCAATAATCTCTGTTTAAAATGACGCGTTTGTACCTTATCTTAATATTTGCGTGTTCGTTCCAGTATTCTACACAGGTTTGTATTATAATTTGTTTTCTTATAGCCTGTGTATTAGCTTTTGTTTTTGATTATTTAAGAACAAACAAAAAAACAGTTTGCGAATCAGCACTAATAAGGCCGATAATCATAGACAGTTTTGAGTATAACTGGGAGTTTGCGTTCAGTCTTACAACTGTCAGTTTTCATACAATTTTGACAGCCGTAAGTGCTTCACGCTGAGTTCGTGCTCAAAATTGTCTCGGCCTAAGACTTAAGACCCTTGACAAGTACTTATTTAAAAATGAAATAGATGCGTTGCAGGAATGTTCTTTATTTTTTTAGACAATTTACAATTAAATAATTAATTTTACAATGATTTTTTTAAATACATGAATTTAATTAGCGTGTTAAACAAATTTGCCGTTTTATTTATTGAAACAAGTGTAGGTTACCTTCCTAATAAGTGTAACCTACCTAATAAGTAGGTAAGTAGGTAGTTTGACTGCGGCGTGGTGGGCGCACTTTGGGTTTTCACCGCGCAAATACTATGGTATACGCATTCGCGATTTAATTTGCGGAAAATTAATACATATATACATATATATAATAATTCGCAAAGAAGACTTACTAAACAAGAGTTCTTCTTCCAGTGCCTTTCCACTACTGAAGCCTGGCCGTCAGCTCCGCATATCTCCCTCTGTCTTGGGCCAGTCGGAAAAGCTCTTCGCCGTTGGCTATCGCTGTCCTCAATATAAGGATATTGCGGAGCCACGATTTCTTCCTTCTGTCAACCCGCCTCTTCCCCTCAATCTCAATAACAAGAGTTAGATAAATAAAAAATTCGGTCTTGTATAAAGAGTAATTTGTACAGGCGAAAACAGAGAAATGTATACAGGAAGTATCAGATTTTCCCAAGAACTACTTGTCCGATTGTAAAAAAACTCTTTTACTGTAAGTTTGGAGCGCTCGCTCTGGCTACGTACTGTCTATTACCCGAGATAAGTATCCAGGGGCCTCAATAAGGTTGAGATTATCTCAATAACTAGGTACTTGACTGATTGTAAAAATATTTGTAACTGTGTAATACCGAGGTGTAATATGAAAAAATCAATCAAGTACTTTTTAAGAAAATCGCAACCTTATTGAGCTCTGGATACTTATCTCGGGTAATAGACTGTAGCGTAGGTATACATATCAGTAAAAGAATTAAGTAGGTGCACTTTTCTCTGTGTTATACCGAACCTACTTATTATTTTCCAAATCAGTCAAAACCGCGGATAATCTTTGCTCTACCTAAGTACCTACCTACATTGTTCAACATGGCAATACTTTTAGATCTGTATTTGCTTAGTTTCGGCTATTAGTGGTATCAATATATCAAAGTTGCCGAGATACCAGTACTTACCACTAATGTTGCATCGTATTATATTCGATCGATGTTTAAGTTCGCGAATAAAATCTCCTTTATATAGATAGGTTATACCTACAGGATTTACCAGCATGCTGGCCAAAAAGAGAAAAAAAACCTGTAAACAAAATCGCGAACTTAGGTAATTTTATTCGCCTCTCCCATGTGCTTGAAATTCGCATCGACAATTATCGACTCATCGATGAGTCGATCGATACCATAGAGTCGAATATTCGTTCAGTTTATTCGTGGATCCAATTTTTTGATATCACACACTTCTATTCTGGCTAAAGCATTGGTTCATGATCACTAGGTAGTGTTTACCTCCACGGAAAATTGAATTGGGTGGGACAGACTGTAGAGACGAACGGTAACGAAATACATTACAATTTTGATGAGAATTGGATGAGAATTCTCCTCTTACCGCCATTGTAGGAATATCGTTCTTAAAAATGGAAACGCGCCAATTTGTTTTCCGCAACATATTCTGTATGTGTACCAACGAACCACCGACCGGTGCGGCTGCGAAACATTCAGTTGCCAACAAGACTCGAGCGATGATAGAGTCTCCTATAAAACAAACATAACTTTACTGGCGCGGAAATCGATTCATATCTAATTTCGACCTTAATAGTTTTAGACGTGTGTGTCCATTCTATAATGTCAATGGTAGAGATATTTTGGTGAAGTTTATTTGTGAATCATAATGAGGATTCCGGTGCTAATATGTCTTTGTTTGGCGGTTTTTACGGACCAGGCAAGTTTACGTTGGTCAAGGTTCGATGTCGGATCAATATTCATTCACTTTGTTATTGCATCCACTCGTGGGTATTAAAATGTCATTGCCCTTGGGATACCCAAACTTTCGGCTGTTAATTCCCGAGGGAACGGAATAATCTGGTGTCGTTGTTTTATGAAACAATGACGTGTTTTATGGTTTGTTGTACACTCAACAGCTGATGAGCACATGCATGGTAACACTTGCAATCCGTTTTCAAGTCTTATCGCACTTATGTGCACAATTGATGTGCACATATTATTTATGTTATGGCACATATTGTTTATTTAGAGCACAGTTGAAAATGCATCACGGAGTACTGAATTCTATAGACGATAACGCAACCGACTTTGAAATGGTTGAAATTGGATTTTCTTTAGTAAAACTGTGTCACACAGTTCCGGGTAGAGCGGAGAGATGAAACCACAAATGGGAGAACGAGGATCGAGATTAGCCACGTCTACGTCGCTGAAGACTCACTACGTGGCACATACGACTCACTTCGATAGGACTCCTACCTAATTCATTCCTTACTTCGTGCCCCGTAGGTACCTACTCCAGCTATTGAGTAACACATTGCGTATCTAATTGCAGAGATCGACCCCCGAAGACGACAGCTACGTTGCAGCCGTCGCGGAATACCAAGTGGCCGGAGATGCTGCAGCCAACCTGCAGAGTTATGTCCGGCTCATCGAAGAAGCTGCTGAGAAGGTGAGCACAAATTGTCCTTCTTTTTAAAGAAACAGGACAAGCGGCAAGCGGTCATGGCGCCTAGAGATAACTTTGCTGCCGATCTTGTTATTCTCGGGAGAAACAGGTCGAGTGGCCTTGGTTGATTTGGAGAGGCCTACATCCAGTAATGATCTGATAGGTACAGGTAATGGTAATGATGATCTAGGCACTTAACTCAGTGATGTCAAAAGGGAATACGTAGAAACACGTGCTACGAAGCATCATTAGTTTGGTGGAATAGGTCCTTCTAATGAGTTAGTTCTAGTGACTTAGTTCGGCTTGGCGGGGCGCGCCTCGTATGGAGGGAGGGGGAGACCCGCTCCTGTTCTTGTGCCTCCGCTTGGTCGAGTTTCACTATACATGTGTACCTACTACATCAAGTATGTATAAAAATGTACCAAATGTGGCCATAAACGAATTTTATCTTTAGTTGCTCCTTGTGAGTTTGGTTCAACCTTTAAGTTTTACACAAAAAAATGTTTTTTTCTGTTCCAGGATGCAGACGTAGTGGTGTTCCCAGAAATGACGCTCACGAGAGGTGGTTCCGTCCCTGTGCCCATAAACGGGTTACTGAAAGAGAAACCCATACCATATTTAAACCCAGAGGACTACGATGAGGTATAGTATAAGTTCTATCTACATACTTACTTATAGGTGTGCTGGTAATGCTTCATGTACTCATAGGGGCATATGTATACTCTGCCATCAGCTATAATGTTGGTTTACATTCAAATTATGAAAGACTGGAGATTGCAGGTTAGGTAATAAATGATTCTAAACAGGTGATGGGGATGATGTCGCATTTAATTAGCGGTCTATTGCTTAGTATTCAATATTAATACCTAGCTTGTATTAGGAAGTAGCATCTAGTAATAACTTTTTAATGGTTTCTCATTATAGATTATGGTAAATATATCAGCAGCAGCCAGGCAGTATGAGATTTACGTCGTGATCAACGTCCAAGAAGTGATGGACTGCGCCACCGCGGTCGACGAGTATTGTCCTGAAGTCAAGGTCTACATGTTCAATACCAATGTGGTCTTCGATAGGACTGGAGCGGTCATTGACAGGTGAGTGGGTTAAACTTTAAGGATGTTAGAAGCAGTCTAACTCAGAGAATAGTAAAATACCTACCTTTCTTAAAAACTACTAGACTGATTCTAAAAATTCTTTAACTAGTATGTATAGTTTGGAGTCAAGCTTGTACAAAAATTTCAAAGATTTGACAAGTAGTTTTTGAGACATGTCAACTTTAAAAACCCGTAGGTAGGTATACTTTTGTCTGAGTTAGCTGTGGAAGAGTTGGAAAATCTTTATTGAGGAGTTTTAAATTATTTAGTCAGTCAGTACGGCTGGATACATGCGGTAGCTACGAGCAGACGCAAGCGCGTATTGTATTGGCTGACGCGGTCTGTGATATCAAATTGTAAGTCGCGGTCCTTTTCTCACACACCTCACTTTTTTAAGGGCTCCAAAAGACACTGCACTGCACACCGCACGACATTGACGCTCGTCTGTTGGAGACCTAACATGAAATCGCTCTCGGTTTTCCATTGGTTTGATGTTGGTTCTGGTTACCCAACCCATTCCATCTTCGTATTTCCAGATACCGCAAGATAAACCTCTTCGGCGAATTCACGCGCACTCCTGCACTCCAACCTGACCTGGGCATCTTCACTACAGACTTCGGCGTGACCTTCGGCCACTACGTCTGCTTCGATCTCATGTTCCAAGTGCCCGCTATTCAGGTGGTCGAGAAAAACAATATCACTGACATCATATTTACCACTATGTGGTTCTCAGAGATGCCCTATTTGACGGGTGAGTTAATAGCTTAAGGTACTATTCCGTAGCCGACCTCAGACAGCAGCAGCAGACGACATGTCACCTCGACACTAGTGGTTTCTATGTATTTCTATGAAACACCTTCCGTAGCTAGCGACACGTCGGCTATGGAATAGAACCTTTATTACAGTTTAATGTAGCTTTACCTAGGTACGTCTAATTGTTTGGTATTGTTTTAACAAAGATAATAGCGCGCATTCATAAACGTGATTTAAAGTTATTCCACCATTTAGGCCTTCCGTCCCTTTCTACCATAACGTTTTTAACGAAGTGTGAAAGTGACACCAACACGGTTTAGGGGATGTATGGTTTAACTAGGTATATGAATAACAGTATATATGTTTTCCAGCTGTTGAAATTCAAGAGGCCTATGCTTATGCCATGAACGTGAACTTCCTCGCATCTGGAGCGAACAATGTCGCCAGAGGTTCAGCAGGTTAGTAGAATACTTACCTTTTTTTAAACATCACTAGATTTATAATTTGACTTCATCTTTGTCTTAATATTATTTTTACAGGATCAGGCATCTACTCTGGTAAGGCCGGTGCCCTCGTTAGCATTATGCCAGGGACTCCCACAACCCAGCTTCTGGTGTCAAGGGTCCCTAAAACTCCTGGGCAGGTGAGCTAAAGTTCAAACGAATTCTTATTCAATCTTACAGCTTACGACATGTTGAAATTGAGGATCTTAAACTCTTGTCGAGCATGGTGATACCTATCTAATGAAAGAGAGAAGGAGAGATTCAGGAACTATAGCTTCCTGTGTATTCTATTTCGCCTGTAGTTGCCTGGAAGAAATCGCTATAAGCGATAACACCACCTTGGTATAAAATGTATCACTGAAACTTTTTTCACTATTGAAGATTTTTGTGCCGTAAAGTGTTTTTTTCTATTTATTATTCACGATTTACTTCACGATTGTATGTAATGTAGGTACAAGTTTTGACATAGGAAACAATATTCATATTGCTTCGTACTGATAAGCTCGCTTTGTCTCCTAGCATTTACAAGTAGGTAAGACTATAAGACACGATTTACCACGTGTGTGTGTATTCAACAGGTGACCTTCACATACCCGGGCCCTATTTACGACAACCCAATCAATCACGACAATTTGGTGCTGATCACCGATCCGTCGCTACCGTCGCACATCACCAGACGTCTGGTACAAGGGTTCCAGGAGTTTACACTGGTTGACAAGGAGGTCAGCTGTCGATTCAGGGTCCGACTAACCCAGAGAGGAGGAGAGACGGTGAGTTTAGAAGCAACTTATCAAGATTAGTAGAAACTTTCACGACCGACTAACCTTTACACCATCCTGTCTTGGGTAATTCCATATTCAGATTTCGGCATCTAGTAATAATAAAGGTCAGTCAAGTGTACGTATCGGTTTTCAAGCTACTAACGAGGATAAAGTCGGTTTTATCCAGAATATAATCTTATTATGTTCAAACGTGTACATGTGAACTAGTTTACTTAAATTGGGTAAAATAATAACACGTAGTAATGCTACGTAGAATATAAATACATGTAATTAACGATTTGCATGTGTATGTTTAAATACTTGTATATTAGTGCAATGTAGATTAGTGCATGTACCGTAGTTTAGATAAAAGGTAAGTAATGCTTAATAAAATAATTTAAAATACACAATTTGCTAGTAGATGCTGCTAATAACTTGGGAATGCATGCTTTGGGTAAGCTTGGTCAGCTTCATCATCAGAAGTCAGAACATAAGAAAACCATATCTACATTTACATGGCTGTCGATCCTGGTTTGTTTTCTGAGGTCTAAAAATTACAATCATTACTTCTATACTACGAAACTAAAAGTCACGTCAAAATAGTAGAATCGATAGCTGTGGCAATGGAAGCAGAATTACAATATTTCGAGAATTTTTTTTGATTAAACATTTCATTTATTTTGTATTGTGAATTAGTATTGTATTCTATTGTACCAAATGATAATTTCAGGCCCACACATATCGTGCTTTCGTTCAAGATGGCAGTAACACTTATGCCCGTCGGGAACTTGGAGTTGCAGCTTGTTCTGTCGTAGCTTGCAAGAGCGAGGACGTCAAAAGCTGTCCTTATAGGCAAGTATTATAATAATTAGCCCATATCGGTCCTTTATGCGAGTAGTATATTGCTGATTTAACTTTTGGGGCTCACAAGATGGAAATAGCGGAATTTTCAAACAAAATGTAACAAACCGTAGTCCAAGAAACACCTGTAGCGTGAATGCGATTCACTTGCTAGAACCTATTCATTTCATTCACGTCACGTCTTCTGGGGGCTAGCATGTAAGGAACCAGAAGACTAGGTACAGTAAGACTAAGGAGTAGGTATAAAGGATATATATATAATATCTTGTACACTCACTTGTGTACAAGATATTCCACTATGGGTCGATCGATGTCCTGTCAAAGATAAGAATCGTTACCCTGATCGTCATCTTAATTTAAAAAATCCATTATCGTTCATTAAATTCTTGTCTTGATTGTCTGTTAACTGTAATATTTACTTACCTGTTCCAGGCTCAGTCGCAGCGGAAAGAACGTCGAAATCGAAGAGCTGGAAATAGAAATGACAACATACCGGTTACAATATAACAACACGCTGGAATGCGACAATGTTGTATACTTCCCAGTGTCGTTAAGAAGCCGCAAGTTCCCTTTGAGTTCGAAAAACTTCACTGTCACACTTACTGACTCAATACAAAATGGCGTAATGGCTCAACAAAATAGCGGTCGCGAAAATGTCATATTCAAACTGAATTCCCCCCAAAATGAATTAATTTCTTTCGGTATCTGGGGAAGAGTTTACAATAAAGATGTAAATCATATTAATCAAATATCTGAGGCTGACAGGCTAAGTTCTATTCAGCTGGAGAACTGGATTTTTGGAGAAAGTGATACAATAAATGCAATTTAGCTTATAAAATAATGTATTTAGTAGATCTTACAGTAATTTTAGACTTAAAAACTGTCGGTCTAATTGCCGACTTCAACAATAGAAGTGAGTGATATCCGTTTATGTAATAATCTTACAGTAAGTTTAATATAAGTCAGATTCAGTCACAAAATACGGTGTACGAGTATTGTAGTAATATAAGAATTAAATGTTTATACTTTGTACAATTTTATAGTTTATTTCAATTGAAACCTTTAGAAATAAGATTGCCTAAATATTTATGCAGCGAGCAATGAGGTTTACCTATGCAGAATAACCTTAAATTACTAAAGTAATACTTACTAAAATCGAAATTGATTAAGTAAGACAAAAATATTGCTGATGCAAGCAGCGTCAGTGACCTCGGCTCATGGTTCTATGTTTGTTGTGGCACAGTTAAGGAAGGGCCTACTTTAATACATAATTTGAATTTTTCAGCACTACAACTATAGAGCTGCAGCTTTCAGTGGTATCCGCAGTTTCACGGGCATGGCGACCGGGGGCAATAGAATCTGCTCTGTGGTGGCCTGCACCGGCGACGGAATCGACACCTGTGGCAAAAGGTGCGTTATTGGAAAACCTTTCATATTTACTGAAATACTATACAATCAAATACTACCTTACCATTATTCCGATATAATTTTAAAACAGAAAAGATAAAAATGTCGTCAATGTACAATGACATCACCAGAATATTGTGATTGCCTTTCGTCGGTATAATTTATTGGTAGTCCGACAGTGGTGCAATTTATTAACCAAATAATTCATAATTCCTCAAATAAACCCAATGGTTACTAACTGAAAGTTAGTTATTGATGTCAATCATAATGTATTTTAATGGAATAGAAACCAAGAGAGGTGTCCGTCCTTTTACAGAGAAACAGTCGACAGCTCATCAACCTATATATAACCATTATAATCTACGCCGTATTAAAGTCGCATTAATACTTTGCATGCAGTAGAGTGAGTGTACACAAGTGCCATATACCCGATTTGGTATTATGGTTTCAACAATATTTCTGTTTACAGATTTACGCAGTACACAGCAAACACCACCGGAATATTTGAAGAGCTAGAAATCGTGGCTATCGTGCCTACTCCGGTCGTGATCGCAGAATTAGAAACCAGAGACTCCGCATTCTTCCCTATCTCCCTAGATGTCTCTATTATGCCGTTGGAGGTCTCGGGCTACGACTATACCGAAGAAACTCGAGAAGACATTACTATTTACACTCTGACCTTAAAAAATACTGAAGCACAATTGTATAACTTTGCTGTATGGGGCAGAGTATTTGAAACAGACGGCTTGGAAGAATCACCACCGGTCAATGATGAGACAGATTCTTCTGTAGCGAACACAGTTAATTTAGTGATGTTATCTATCGGAGGTGCGTTTTTAAAAATGTTTGGTTAGTTGAATGTAAAAATCTAATCTAACGCTTTGGCATTATTTTCTCCTTGTATGTGCTGTGAACAACAGGAAAAATACTTTATCAAACCATTGTCCATCAGTTAATATAAGAAGCGCTTTAATTTAATAAAACGACCGCATTACCTCGATGTATTCTGGTTTTATTTTATTGAAATTAATGCACTCGCGTACAGTTGAAATCACATCAACCTACAGTACCTACACCATTGCAATATTTGCAATGTAGGTGTCAACAACGCCTAAAATGCACAGTTGTTACACTTGATGTGTCACCGATTGTACAAGTATGTACGTATACCTACCTATTTTAGTTTTCTAAGGAAGACCAAAATATTACTGCACATATTATAATGATAAATAAACTACCTACCTACATACCCATTACAATTACAAGTAATTTTCTATAGTGTTATTCTTTTCTTTTTTCGTATGGTTTAGCGACCAAACCTATTTGTCAGAGTTAATCAGGCTGCCCGTAGGCCTCTGACGTGGCCTAACGACTGCTGCCGAGCGACAGCAACCGGGACCAACTTCTTAACGTGCTCTCCGTGGCACGGAGGGGCTCAGATGAAAATGTCACTAGCGGTAACCCATCCAGGTGCACTCTATGTAGCACACGACTCGAGCCGTACTTTATCGTATTGCGATAATACAATAAAAGCACACGGTACTTACTTATTATGTAAAACATCAGAACGATTGTTTGAGATAACAATGACATCTTACAATAAACATTAGATATAAACTTTTAAGTGTTACTATTCCTGTGTAGTAATCAAGATAACAATCATGGTAATTTTATGAGTGCCTCGTATCAGATTCCGAGAGAACTCTCTCGTCAAGTCAATTATAAAATTAACAGGGTGGTGACTGGTTTCGGTATCCGTAATAAATTAAAAATATAAATTGTCCCTGTAATTAAAATACTACTTCTATTCTGGGACGTATGGAAGTGGGTAGGTAGGTAATTCGAATGTTTTGTTTGGTTGGTAATTTAATTTACCATTTTTTGTTGAAGTTGAAGAAGAAAAAGTAAAGAAGTTGAAGTAGAAAAAAGTCGATCCATTTCAAAGGGTCACATTCACCCCTCACGTGAATGTCCCACTGCTGGGTAAAGCCCCCCCCCCCCCCCCCCCCCCCCACCAACCCCTCCACTCATCTCTATTCTGCGCAGACTCAGACCACCCTATCTTAAAAGCGTTTCGTCTCGCCATACATTTGCGGGGCATATAAAGTGTACTTGTACTTTATTATTTACCATCCTATTCGACCCATATCATCAGTCAAATAAAATGGAGCCGTCTGGCTATGGATACAAGTGTCACTCAAGCTTGCACACGGCGATGTGGCCCTGGCCCTCAATTACATAAGATGATGAAATACTTGTTATCAGTCAGTCTCTACTTGTGCTCCGAATAGATAGAGCTCATTATTTACCAGTGTCCGGAATAGATCGGAGTTTTATTTATCTTAATTTTGTCGATATCTGTAAGCATGGTGCAAACTAAGAGAATCCTCGTGATATACACTGGTGGTACTTTTGGTATGCTGAAAAACGAAAAAGGAGGTGAGTTGATATAATCAAATAATTAATCATCATCATCAGCCCGTATAAGTCCACTGCTGGACGTAGGCTTCTTCCAAAGCACAAACGACAGATGTGACTAGCCCACTGCCACTTCAGTTTACTGATTCTATGAGCAATGTCAACCACTTTTGTCTTCTGGCGGATATACAAATAATTAATAACTCTGCCCATTTTCATTATTAAAGTATAACTAAGTTGATAGTACTGTCGAGACTATTTAATCATCTTGCTGCGTTCTAGGAACCACTAAAATTTCACGTTGTACACTTAACTCGATATGGAGGTCCCAGGTTCGATTCCCTGTCCCTCGTTGTGGTTTCCTAAGGAAAACTTAGGTATACTACCTACAACCGCATGGTCCCAGAGCGTAGGAAAATTGAACTTGTTATCCTTATAATAATAAAATCTAAGACAAATGTTATCCACCAATCCGCACTGACCTCGAGTGATGAATCATGGCTACAGCTCCCTGAAGAAAGGCCTGTGTACAAATAGGTATCGGTCAAATAGGTACCCTTAGCGCCATCACTGGACGAAATTTCTTCTGGAAAAAAGTCTTCCGATGCGGCGCCTTCATCAGGTATTTTGATTTTTGTTTCTGGTGCATTGAGTATTACGCTATCTGCGTTATCCACCTAGTTCTTATGTTAAAAAAATAAGGGTCCAACTCCACAAAATAACTTGAAAATGTAAACTTACTGTCTTCAGTACTGGTGCCTCAAAAAAACATAGAACAAGTGATCAGAAAGTTGCCACAGCTGCACGATGATGACTATTGGCAAAATAATCTCGCCAAGACCCTCATGAAGGAGTACCTCGCTCTTCCTGGTGAGACCTGCTACTTTCTTTTTTCTTTCAAGTCTTTTCCAATGTCCTTGAAGGTCAAGGTGACCTAGTTATTCTTCTAGGTTTCATGTCTCCGCGCTGGTGAACGTACGAGAACTTAGCTATAGTTAGTGACGATTGTGGTAAGTAGTAGGTACAGTTGTGGGCTAGTACAGCCCACAATGGTGGCTGCTCGGGAGCCAGTCGGGTCGCGGTTGTATCACAGTTTCCCGTGGCTCGGCAAGAATGGCACGAGGTGGAACACCCCAGGACGTTTAGTCGGTATGCTGCCCCTTCAGGGCGGTGAGCCCGACATAACCAACACGCTCCCCCGGGCGTGGTGACACATGATCTAGCATGTTTTACCTGGGTAAAAAAAAGGTACAGCTATGATAGATAGAAGGAAGCCAGAGTCCAGACCCAGGAAAAATGTGTTGAACACTGACTGACTTGGGGACGTTGGCATTTAGGTGGCATTTCAATGCCTGATTTCGGCATTTATCCAATGTCAATAAAGTATCACTCAAAGATATAGTGTTCCTGGCATAGGGACATCTTATTGATAGGTATATGAGTCCTCCTAAGTCACTTTACTTTTACAGATGGAAAGGACACGGAGCTCAAAGTATTGTACAAAATATATGAATATGATGAATTAAAGGACTCCTCGGATTTCACTTTAGACGACTGGGTCAAAATGGCAAGAGATATAATGGTACGCACAAATCAGATCACCAAAATACCTTTCAAACAAATGACATTCAACTATTACCCCCGGTATGGAAGAATAAAAACGCACACCAAACAAATCTTGAAATGATTGGGTTTATATAGCTCAGTAATTTAGACTTTTTACACTTTATGTGAAAAGCTACAGCTACAGACGCTAACGGCAAAGGCAGTAATCATCTTCAACTTCCAAGATCATTGTCTAAATCGATTTTGTAAAACTAACTGTGAATGAAAATTAATGTGTTCACAGAAATTTTACCACGATTACGATGGGTTTGTGGTTCTACACGGCACTGATACTATGGCATACGGAGCTTCCATACTCTCCTTTATGTTGGAGAGCGTTGGCAAGACAGTCGTCCTTACTGGTGCACAGGTAACACGCAACATATGGAAATAGCTGCAAAATATTGCTATGATGCAAATCATTAAGAAGAGGAATGTGAAGAAGATAAAGACAAAACTTCTCTCGAGGCAACAACTTTTGTTCTATTTACAATAAATTGGAATAAACAATGGTTCCTCGTCGTCTCTGACCAGTTCGTTTGAATAAACGAATCGTGTATTCAATTTCCAACAAAAGTTCCAAAAAATATCTTGTTTTGAAACTTTGTTACTTGTAACTTAATTTACTTAGGTTAAAAGCAAAATGTGTTAATTGAGACCATTATTGAGAGTTATGTCTATCTGATATCATCGTAGGTGCCAATTTTCCAACCACGTAGCGACGGCAACAACAACTTTCTATGCGCAGTCTTGATAGCGTCTACGCTACATATTCCGGAAGTCACAGTATTCTTTGGAGCCAAGCTCTTCAGAGGCACCAGGTCTGTATTGCATCACAATGTTTGTAGAAATGAATAAATTAGTTATTATTTAATTCAAACACAATATTTCTTTCTCCAGAGTGAAGAAGGTTTCCAACACTCGTATCTATGCCTTCGACTCTCCCAACTTTCCCCCTTTGTTGGAAGCTAAAACAACCCTCGATGTGGACCCAAAGATGCTGATCCATCCACTAGGTTCTGTCCCAGATGAATGCGTGCTTCACGACCAGTTGTCAAGGAAAGTGTACGTGCTAAAAGTAGCTCCGACGATTACTCCTGAGATTATCAGAGCGGTCTTCGAAGGGATGGAAGGTAAATAGAATTCTAGTCACATAGTCGTATTTTAGAAGAACTATAACTACTCAATTGCATCATACTGCTTTTAAAGCTGTTACGAGATTTCATATCCATCTTGCACACAAGAATGTTTCGTCATGGCATGGTTTATGATTAATCCATAGAGTTAATATTTTTAGACAAACTTTCAGAATTATCCAAGGTATAATAGTCCTTGGAACCTACCCAGTTTGTAATTGTTCGCCAATGAATGTAGGACTCCCTCAATATAAGGGAAATCTTGTGTTCTAGTTCGTTCGAAGTCTACGCTCGGGTTACATCGGAAACTAAAAGTCAGCTAAAACTGTAATAGTTGGACATTATTTTCCAGGTGTAGTCCTGGAAACCTATGGCAACGGCAATATCCCCATCAAACGCAAGGAGATTTACAAAGAGATAGAGCGAGCTGTGAAGAACAACGTCCTCGTTGTTAACGTGACACAGTGCATAAACGGAACTGTCCTGGGGAAGGCTATCTATGAGACTGGACTGGTATGAATATGGTTTATTGCAGCTAGGAAGTATTCCAGGGTTAAAAAGTTAGAACTAGGACTTTCGTCTTCAAGTGGTGCTCTAATCTTGATACAAGAGCGTGAAGCTCTATTTCGAAGCCTTCTTTTAGCTTTTGCGGCAATAGCTTGCAACGGCTGAAAGTTCAGTACAATTGAAAATCTTTTTTCAACAACTATTTTCGTAAAAAATGACTTTACAAATGGGTTTTATAAGAAACGTGGCTTAATAGAAAAATCGTATAACAAAAGTTATTCAGTGCATCTGCACTAAAACTAGCTATGTGAATAAGCTATTTTATATTTTTACAGTTGCTAGTGGAATGCGGGGTGGTGCCAGCATTCGACATGACAGCTGAAGCAGCTCTAGCCAAGCTGTCTTATGTGCTCACAAAATCGGAGCTTAGTTACCAACAGAAAGTGGAGGTTCGTAATTTATATATTTGTTAATTATTAAAATTACGCAGACACCTCGGCAGCCCTTGCAAGCGATGGCAAGTTGACTCCAAAATGTTACAAAAAGTTCGAAAAATCTCTCTCCTTTGAACGCACAATCGCCACGAAGATACTTAGATAGGTATTTATTTTATTTACCTAAGGGACTCAATAATTATAATTAAGTATTTAAAATTATGTTTCAGTTAATGAAGACGAACATACGTGGAGAATTGTACAATCCCAGTCATAGAAATATATAAAGGTATAGTAATAAGTATAAATAGTAAATAATACAACATTTTCTTATTTTTATATATTTTATTTCAAAAATAAACCATTTAACTGACATTTAGACAAAAACAGCACATTCAAATAATATCAAATTGATAAATGTGGAAATTAATTATATTCACATTAATTATTTAAGGTTACAATAATAATATTTAACATAAAAACAAAATTAACAAGAAATAAAAGTGCTAATATTCATTATCATTTCATTAACCCTTTAGCTTACAAAAATATTTCATAGAAAACGGTAAGAAAGTCCGAAATTATTTAAATGTATCCAAAAATATAACTAATGTTTGAAATTTTGAAAAAAACTTATTTTAGAAAATGCAAAATATTTGGCGACGAAACACTTACTTTACTAGTGACATTAACACACCACGAATAGAATACAGTACAATCACAGACACAAGGTGTTACTTTGTTTGTAAAGAGGTTTTATATGACGACTACTGAGAAGTGCTTCTTATAATATAATAAGTAAGTAATATTTAATGTATCAACTTGCACATGTGATTATACAACACACAAAAACGTATGAAAATATTCATATTTCTACTCAAGAAAAAGGCAGTGTTTCGACAAAAGATGAACACTTTTTGTCAATTTTATTTTACTTACCTAAGCTAGTAATCCCTACACAGTGGTACAAAATTTAATTTACTGTAGTAATTTTGTATGTTGAATATTGATTGCTATAAGAATGTCATTATAGATTACAAGTTGTAGGTGATAATATTAATTACTATTTATAATAAGTATATTGAAATATTAGATTCTAGAATCCTAGTACCTAATATAGATACCGTCTGTAGTATAATAAATAACATAAGAACAAATATCACGATTGTGTTCGTACTCATTAAATTAGAGGTTGATCAGAAATATACGAATCTCGTTAGTTACAAGTAAATGAAGAGATTTTAAGTACTTATCCCGTTTTTGTAAGTTTCAGTGAATTATAAATCATGATGTCATCATCTTATATTTCTGTCCAATCTCTATAAAGCTTGTCATATGAATAAATTACAATAATTGAAGGTGGGACATATTTGCATTACAAATACACAATTATTCAAGTACACGGTGAGATATTCAAAATTAAACTAGATTACTGTGGTTGACGTATGTACGTTCCCTCCTTTTTTAAATGCTCGGTTATAAAGGCGCTGTTAAATGCAAAGATCCCACTCTGAGCCTATAAGGTGAAGTTAAAGTATGTTTAATTAATTAATCTAGTTGATTTTTATGGAATTTCAGAAGGTGTTTAAACAGGCAACTCTGTTTCAAGTACAGCTGAAAGCATATCAAGTTTAACACTTTGATTTGAACCGTTACTTGTAGCGATTTTGATTTGTTTAATAATTTACTTAAACAAAACTGGACAGGTGTAAATATATTTAAACCTGTCTTGGTTGTATACTGCGATCCTTTTCTAAAGTAACGAAAGAGATAACACTTACTTTTAGGCATGTGAATAAAGTGAACATCGTAAAACATAATTGCTACCATTGTCTACGTCCGTTCTACGTCATATAAGTCCACAAATGAAGTGTTAACATTGACATGCTGCAGTGTATATTTTGTAGCGAATCAAACTGCGCTACTAATATAATATTATGAGTTCTGTCAAACCCATAAATCCTTCCAGACCAATGACGTAGACAGATTTTACTCGATAAGCTTACCTTATAGCCCTATGGCACTGTATAGATCTTTGTGCAAGTGGCTCGTTATTTAGTAGGCCGTGACTTCTTTCTTCTTGCTACCCGCCGCCGCAAGGTTGGGTTCTTCTGAGGACAAGGGCATTCCTTAAAGATGACCTCGAGAATGGAATACTTATCGGTTCAACGAATCTGAGGCTCGGAGGAGAAAGTGTTTTGACTATTACAGACATCAGAAACGTTGATATAATTCTGACAGTCTGCACAAAGGAAAATACAGTCACGTAATTTAAGATATAAGCAGCTAACTCCATCAGCAGACTTATTCCATCTAGTCTACACTTAGTTCTACATGTATGACGAGTTGGAAAAAAACACGTATGGTATAACTATCTCATTAAATATGCTACTCTTATAACACTCAGTAAGACTTTCTTCGATATAAGAGAACTTACAGAGCATCGTCCTAAAAGTCGAGAATATTTAAGACGATTAATGAATAGGTATTGATATCTTAAGGTTTTTATGAGTCAAGACCGGGAAATGTGTTCTTGCTTTTCTGCTTGAAATATGAAGCAGTTTATGTCATATATCTTACCTCCAGCGCCGCTGCTCGGATGCAGCCGCTTCAACACCTGAGTCAGATCGAGTCCCGTCAGAGTCTTCAAAGCAGGTGGAATGCCGCTGGCCAGACGAGCCATCTCGCCTGTGGCGCCACTGTCACCCACCAGAACGATCTCGTCTGTTTTCGCGAGAGGAGCAGATACTTCTGCTGCAATCTGGTGGCACGAATTAATCAATTAAGAAACATGGAATATTTTAAAATCCGCAAAGGAGATAGAGAGATGGTATTTATTTGGACAACTGATTCCGACATCGTAGGTGTTGCTACCGACGAAATCCTTAGAATAAAGCTATTTTATGACCGATAAATCTACTGAGCTACATCCACTCGTGATACATAGTTTTGTTTAAATGCTCAACGATTGAGTGGGATATATGGAATTTAGAAGTTGATTTTGCCTTTCCAGTCGGTACTCTGAAATCTTAAGATGCTAAGATCGTGAATCCTAAATATGTATTCTTTTCGTGGAAAGGTAAATCAAGTTGGTTGGGTTACCTTCTGGTTGTAGTAATTGATTAATTAATTTCAAATCTTGTGTAGTTTATTTACTTACGACAATGCAGATTGCAGACCTATAATTCAGGATAGTTTGGGACACCTTCCCCATAATACATTCATTAGCATTAAAATTTTAATCCAGTAGCTATATACATACCTTTGGCAATGCTTCCAATACCAGCGCCATGATAGCCGCCTCCCCGTACTGTTTGTAGACTTTGGCTTTAGCAAGCATACGCTCGGCGTCGGCTTTGCCCACGTCTCCGATGGCCGTGGCCTCAGCCAGACCTAGGACTTTGATGCGTTCAGCGTCCGCCTTCGCTGACTCTACTGTTTGGGTCCTGAAAATAATAATATAGGCGATTAGTGAAAACAATCTTGACTGGTTGTTTTGATGCTGGGTAGCCGTAGTAGTAGTGTGGTAGGTAGCGCCTTCAAGCACAGTCGTTGCCCATCATGCTAGCGCGAAGAAGAAGACTGTAGTTACAAGTATGTTATAACATAATTATGTGAAGGTGAAACTCGTAAACCGTTATTGGGTTTAGGAACTCTCTCTGTGTCAATACTTTGTTGTCGGTCGGTCGGAAATTAGGTCTTAGGTAGGTCGTCTTGAGAGTACACTATGTATATCGCGAATATATATACCTATATTGTACATAGTAGAAATTGTGACTTATTTTATTTTATTTAAAACATTACTGTTATAACAATACATTATTTTGATTGGCCACCAGCATCTTAAAACTTGAGAAGTTTGTCCAGATGCTGGTATCCTCACACAAACCGCTGCATAATATCTATAGCATAATATATATATGTGTATATAAAACTATTTTTAATAATTTTTAGGATGAGTAATATTTATTTATACATTTTATTTTTGTTACTGCGGGTGGAACACCGCTACTAACCGCCGCCGACACAGAGCACCTCGCCTCACCTCAAATGTATTGCAGTACCTACTCGATATTGCAAGCTACAGATAGATGACTTGATACAAATAGACACATATACCTATCTTTAGCTACTACTACTAGCTAGGTTGCGGCAGAGTGCAGGCAGCTGCGCAGGCGGCTGCTGGGTGAGGGGTCGCGCGGGGGGCGACCCGTGGTATGTGTGTCGCTACAGCACCTAATGTCAACATCCTGCCGAAATCTATTGACGAAAAGTACCTTGGACCAACTATGGTAGTTAAATATCAAAAGCTAAGCTCACCGTTTGCCCTCAGCAATGGTCTGCAGACGGTACGCCTCAGCTTCAGCAGGCAAACGTATAGTTGCTATCAGCTCCTCTTCACGACGCATGATTTCTTGTTGTTCCACCTGTAAATAGAGATAAAGAGAAAGCTAGGATTGTCGTATAAGCGATAGGGTTGAAGGGTTCTCGAGTGGATAACACAAACTGGTAAACGTAGTACCAGATATAGAGCGATGTTCTGCACTGAAAATAACTGGAAGCAAAGAACCGAATATCAATTTGGGTTGTAAAATGTCTACGTCTAGTAGTAGATTGTCACAGTGATGATGATGGTGTAAATAGTTGACGCAATATAGAGAAATTACACTACTAAATATATGAAAGAAAAGAATAGGTTCTTCAATGAAGAAAGATAAAATTGTATGTAAACGATGTAAATGATTTGTTACACATGTTCTCACCTCAATCTGTTTGCGGCGTTCAACAACTTCGATTTGTATTTCTTCGTTTCGTATTTTCTGCTTAATCTTCGCGGCTTGCAACTCGTATGCTAATGCTGCTTCGGCTTTCTGTAAATAAAACGTCACGTAATTAATATGGTTAAATTTTTTTGGTGGTTATCAATATAAGTTAGCCATTGATTGGCATATTTCGTTACATCGTGTACATGTACAACGATAGTTAAATGGGTAATTCTGTATTTTAGATACTAATTTTATCGGCAGGCTTATCGAATTTCAGAGGCTATTTAACTTGTGAACAATACTCATCAATTTGCAAAGCACGTAAGTCGAAGTATTTATCAGATTACGAGCCAAGTTTCTTGCATAAACTTATATAAATTTCCCACAACTCTATAGGGTCTACTTTAGTAACTATATTTTATGTGGACTATTCCCATCCTCTCCCACGTGGGGGACGGGGCGCTTGGGGGACGATGAGAATACACGAACTTTTCTAGTTGAAAATAGATGAATTTGCAATGAATTATTTGAGTATTATTCAATAACTAAATTAATAAAATGATATCAGCAATTTCGCTATTTACAGAGACTTGCGTAAAAGATAATGCGATAATATTGTGACGTCAAACTTATGCGCTTACAGCAGTGTTGACTTCCTGGTCGAACTGTGCCTTCTGCAGTTTAAACATTCTCGTGTTATCTTCGATCTTCGTGTCCATTGAGTATTTGACATCCATCGCCGTCTTTTCGCATTCCGCTTCCTGAAAATGCATAACAATTATGTTAAGTAATATTTATCTGAAGATGTTTCCAACATAATTCAAGAAAGGTTGCATTTCAATGTGATCTGTATTCGGGAGCAAGGGGTCTCCCAGGGATCCTAAGTCGGATACAAACTTTTATTACTACTGTACAAAGAATTATTTTCGGGTTAAGGTAAAAGTTAGTTTTAAATATACATAAGTACTAATAATACATAGAGTACGTAGATGGTAAGGACATGTTAACAGGCATTATTGTCAACCCTGAAATTGCAGAATCATCGATTTGTCGATGTCGTTTGCGATGGAGCCAGAAACATCAAATTGGAATTGGAAGAGAATTAATAGGCTTCACTTATTAATACGTCTTCGCTTGAGTCAGTAATGCCTGCTTCTAGACACAGAGCCCTAGACGTCGCCAGCTACGATCCAAACAATTCATATTAAAATTCTAAATTGGCGACCGTCGCACAAGTGAGTTAGCTGCCATCTATTTCAATATTAATTGTTTGGATACGTAGCTGGCGAGTGGCGACGTGAAGTCTCGGTGAGGTAGGGCTCTTACCCTTATCCCAGCATCCCTATTGGCCTGTGCGACGCCCACATCGGCGTCTCTCTTCACCGCCGCCGTCTGCGCCCTCCCCAAGCTGGCCAGATACTGGACGTCATCGTACACGTCCTTGATCGTGAACGACAGGATCTCTATGCCCATCCGGCCGACGTCGGGCGCCGCCACCTCGCGCACCAGACCCGCGAACTGGTCCCTGTCCTTGTACACCTCTTCGACTGTAAGCGTTCCTGGTAGGACAAATGGGGTATCGGGTTATTAAATATTCTCTAATTATTAATGAAAGACAGATAAAAGATACAAATTGGTATAAAACACAAGAATATTATACTAAAAATAAAAGAAATACCTAACTATTTACAAAAACACGTCATCTAGATCACCACCGCGCGTCAAGGATTCCAGACACGGCTGGACAGCGATGCTCAACCTTTGCCTAAAGTATAAAATAAGCGCCGCTCTGGGATCACCCGAGGCGAGGATCAGTCTTGTGGAAATGGCTTTACAAAAACGAATCGGGTTAATTGGTTTTTAAATTGATCGATTGCAAGATAACTATATAACAAGTATTGGCATCTCTCTTGAATTTCCATCTGTAGGCAGTACGTTCAAAGTTCTCATATCACGGTTACGGTAAAGTTTAACGTTGCATAGTGCAAGTAACAACATCCAATCGTTATCAATCCTGTACAGGCCAAGCTGAAAAAAATCTCTTTATTAGAGATAAGATCGACTGATGTACGAGGGCGGATGCTCTCCTGTATTGTATCTGTTGAACTTATGGTGTGTACAATAAAGAATAAAGTATCATTTATATTCAAGTATATTTGTATGTATATTACTACTGTATTATTAATATCATGACCACTAAATCATCATCAATTAGTGCCTCTGGTATTGACGACATAGGAATCAACAGATATTTATGGAAAAACAGTCCCCATTTCTACTACAAAGGATTTTAGAGTTCAGGTGAACTCATTGAATGTAATTTAAAACTTCGCTCGTGTGTACCAGTTTTATTTCATAGTAAGTAAGCCATAATTACAGAGAATACACTCGTTTGCTATTCAAATAAACACATGAGAAATACCGGCTGAAACATATTATTCCATTTCTGACTATAGCAAAATAATTTAGTTCTAAATGGATTCATGACAGAAAATAGGATTGATTTATAATTATTATTTTCTATTTTATGGTTTTAATAGAGGGACTGTACCATTTTTGGAGTCTGGTATATGGTATACCTGCTGTTCGTATTAATTATTCTGACGTCGAATCTCACGGGCCGAGAACATTTGCTTTACATTTATTTACTATGAATCTTGGAGGACATCTCCAAGAATTTTTTTGATTTGTATGAAATTGTTGTGTCGATTTCTCAAGGGTTGATCGATGCTTGATAAATTGGTGGATAATGGACCTAGTTGCCTACTAGGTACCTACATACTAAACCCTTATGGTAATCAGGTGAGCGGAAATAGGCTTAGCGACGATCTACGCGAGGTGGGTCTTACATCCACATTTACGGTTTCTAGTGCAAAGCGGTGCGACAGGTAAACTCACTTAGTAACGTGGAGGTATGTGAGACCGATGGTCAGCGACAACGGCACCAATGCCAGACGTAACATTTCCATAGTTGTAAAGGTATCTATTTAGTATTCCAAACTTTACACTTAATACTTATTAGGTACACTTTGGCTAGTTATACACTTCTCACTTTGTGGTTCGCACTATTTGGATTTTCATTGTTAATTCACACATTTTTGGAAGACTTATTTTTTATACAAATAACAAATGAAGAAAAAAGAATCATCATTGTTCTCCATTTATCATTTTCGCATAGCGCATATGCAAGAAAATATGAAAACTTGTTTTATACACTCGTTTAAATTTTTAAATAAACTGAATATTTAATCATGAAACATTCTGGTGGAATGGCGGATAAAATAAATTAATCAATAATTTTGGTAATATTTTTTCAAGGATACATTTTTGTACAAAATCATTCAGATGCCACGACATTGCAAATATTGATTCAATACTAGCTTCGCTTATGATTATGTCGACTCTATTGCCCTTGAATAATGTTCTATTGAGACGCAATAGTCACCATAAGTATAACCTGCCACATAAATTATAAGAAGTACTTACTAATTTTATGTGACGGAAATACAAAGTATTAAAAAAAATATTAAGTACAAAATTGTGGGAAGTCCATCGTCTCTGCCTACCCCTACGGAAATCAGGCGTGAGTAAATAAAAAAAATTGTGTTTATAATTTTTTTTAAAGTTATCCACTAAATATCTTGCTTTCCCATGGTTGTGTTTCATTATGATTATATTTATTTATACTACTAATTATCTACTTTCATTTTCAATTACCAAAAGTTCCAGAAGATAAATTACTTTGTCTCCTAAATACCAGGAAGGTACTGCGAGTGTAAAGTTAATATATCACAAGTGTCATAAAGTTTTAATCAACACAGACGATGCTTTGCCATGAAGTTTCTGATAAAATTGACATGGTATCCAAAATACTAGGAAGATAATAACCTGAACAGGAGTGGATACTTTGAAATTATCACTTCACAGATACCGTAAAGATTACTAGAGGTTTAATTAATAAGCATAGACAGCCACGGCACTATACCGAGTATTTCAGCAGATAAGTACCAGGGGGACATAGAGTGAAGTAAGTATATGAATGTAAGTTTAATATATCACGAGAGACGTTTTAATCAACACAGACGCGGCGTTACACTGACTTAGAGCTAAAGTTCCGGGAATATTAGAGTTCCCGACACAAACCCTTATTCCAATGCCTTAAGTGTTATTACTTGCAGGTGATGAAAGAGTTTATCATTTATTTGCATTGCGAATGATATAAATATGATAAATGATAAGGATGCGGTATAACGTCATAGCGTGGGGAACGTTTGATGGCGCAATCGGTTTATCATTAAAATTGATCGTCGATTTGACCAGAATATCTCGTATATCTATAGATATTTTGAATGACTAATAGGATTATGATAGGATTTTTGAGTGTCTGATACTATGAAAATTGATTTTTCTTTAATCAATTAAATTCTGGGAGATATTTGAATGGTTTTGTACAGAAATCAATATTAGGTAGGATATTACTTAATATAAAATATTTAATCGCGAAGAACTGAAGAACTTTTGGGTGATGATAATATACGCGATTTAATTATAAATATTACTGAATTTAGGTATTTGCTTATGAAGAGAAGTTAATTAGAAAATAATTCAATTAATGAGTCTGTGTGACAGATACAGGGAACGATTACAGATGATTAACAAAATTATAAGTTCAAGCTTTCCATTTAATATGTAACTGTACACGATCTACTACATTATAATAAACGAAGCTGAAATATGATTGGCATCGATCTTGACATAGGTTAATTTCGTGTTCGCTCTACATTACCCTTGACATCGTATTCGTGTATAAATCACCAATGTAGCTATTTGAGTAAGCTTTGTTCCACTCGAATGGAACTCTATAATACTATTTTAATGGTTCGGTAAATGCTTTGATAAATTCGGTTGTTTGGGTCTGGTTATAATTAAACGGGGACAGTTGTATTACATTTTTAAAAAGGCTCCTTCGTAATTGTAATTCCATGAAAAGCAAACTCCACATAGACTTGACAGGTTTTTTTTATTAAAGAAATACGCAATATTCAATGCAATATTCTTTGAAAGAAAATGCATCGCTTGCCGTCGTTGTTGTAGTGGAGTAAAAGGTCACTGTTTATTATTCCCGGTTCATTATCCACTCTCTCGACAATACCTGCTGGAAATATTGAAATTCAATGCACAATGCACAAAATAAACCAGTCAATGCCCTATTTCCATGGCTTGATCTTGATTTTCAATACTTCGACTCGGGAGCGGATAATTAGTTAGGTACTTACCTAAAAAGTTTTGTTAAATTACTCCAAGTCCCATAACAGCTGTGCTAGCCTGAAAGTGGCATATGTATTTTGCATTGTGTTGTTGGCAAGCCATAATAAATAAATATAAACCTTAGGTAGGTACCTAAACAATACATAGCCCGATTAGGTATATTACGTATAACGAAGCTAAAATGCGCATAAGATACGCACGATTGAATGATACCTTTATGTGCCTTTATGCGTAGGTGTGACCAGACTCGCGATTTGATTGGAAGAAGAATCGCATAAAGTAGATAGACCTTGAGACAGGTCGCGGTATAATAGACAACACACCAAATCTATCATACGACTCTATGCGACGGTAATACAGTTTAGATTTTAATGGAATATATGGTACGCTATAGAGCTGAACTCTTCCTGTTAATATATCACATAAGTCAACGTGCCTAGTGTCGTTCCGGTGCCCACTTTAATGGTATCATGTGTTTGAATTAGCGATGTGGGAAATGAAATCGGACGGTATAAATAAATATAATATAAATTCCTGTACCTATATCCATTAGTATAGTAAAGCCGATCGCACGGCAACTGTTACAAAGGGGCACTCTACATAAAGGTATTACGGCATAGTTTGCGATGTTTTTGTGTAGATTAATGCTCTCCAATGAGATACATTTTAAAGTCTCCTTCCCCTACAATGGAATCACAGATACGTATAGAGTTGTTTAACCAATTTCACTTTATAATGTCGTTAGTTTAATTGGATGTTGCGAGGTTTTCTTTCCTTAAAATATGCGAAGCAGCGCTCTTTCATAAAATGAACTCTTAGAGACATAACCTTTATTATTATGTGCCATGGCGTCACTGTTGCAGGAGAGAAACGTAATTAATTAAGTATAACGTGATAATATAATATTATTTTATGGTTGATATTTTAAAACATCTCGGAAATTCTGCACAATTATCTAATTATCAAAGTCCATACCAGGATTTCAGTACAGTACATAAATAAATAAATGTACTACTATAAGTAGGTACATTTAATGACTTGAACTATTAACTGACTTAAAAAATCGTTATTAATTAAATCAAGATTTTTATGAATTCTTAAATAAACAATAATATTCTTCAATCCAACCAAGACCTTGTTTCTTTACAAGGAAATCTATATTGTCTAGATTTGTATCCGTATACAAAGTCAATATCTGTTTAATGGTTCAATATCACAACTTAACAGTTCAAGTGCTCTTGAATCTGTTATCAATGTAATGAATTAAATTAATTTATTGATAATATTGACGTAACCAAGTGTTCCATAGACAACCTAAGGTGTAATAAATGAGAATTATGAGTATTAAAGTTTCAAATCAACCCTCTTTCTATCAATAAAAGTTGCTCCATCAAATAGGTGATATTTTTTACTAGACTAAGGAAGAGAGATGGTTATGTATATGAGTGTATGTATGGCGGTTTTGTAGCCTGTTTTTGGCATTGTGGATTTTGACGTTTGAGGTGTCGTTAGATTCCGCAAAGCCTTTTTTAGGCGTTCAAGTCCTGTCAAAGTCTGCGCTAACGAAATTTTTGTAAGTACTAATTATCGCCAAAAAGACATTGACGGCTAGTAAAAATCGTCGCGGTAAACCCTCCAGATTGTTTTCGTAATATTTCACTTGTTTTATTTATCACTGCAATAAAGTAATAAACGAATCCGAATTACGTTAGAGAACTCGTAATAAACCACACATTTAGCGGAATGGTGTACGCCCGCGGACCCGCCGCCGCCGCCCGCGACGTCCGCGGCGGGACTGAAAATTCCCGCCCCGATTGTTCCCAAGTGCCCCAATGATTTCTAGCCTAGATAATGGCTAACAAGAAAGCGATTATTTACAAAAGAAATATATTTTACTTCCTAAGAATATACAGGGAAGTGTAAAGAAAGAGTAAACGAAAAGTAAACTATGATGGTGTTCTATGACTTTTCCAGTAAAAAAAACAAGAACAACAAGTAAATTATTAAGAAACAAAAATCCGACTGCTTTTTCGGCATACGATGTCATACTATGTCAGTCCCGTGATCAAAACTATTCTAACTTATCCATAACTCCTCATACACCAAAATCCATGAAACCGTTTAGTCTACAGCATAGATTAGAGATATACAGCCTTACTTATAACCGTTGATTAAAATTAATACCTACCTTGTTTATAAGTAAGATTGATAATGTTTCTAGACTACAGGAGGCCACAAAGAACCGAACATACACACCTATATACATATACTCAAAAAACATTATCCTCCTCCTTTCGGCAATCGGGTAATAAATCAACGTCTCGTACAAAACGAACAGCTCGGTATAAAATGCTTGGAAAGTTGAAATGTTTTATCACGTCTAAAGTTCGCTGCCGAATGAATGCAAGGGAAAATCTCACTCCGTTCTCTGCCAGGGATTCTATTAGAATCAATAGAATAAGGTCAAGACTCTAGGTTTACCTCTTAATATGTGGTAGAATAGTTTGAGACCTTGATGAGCTGTCGACAGTACATAAAAAAACTTTGTAGTTAGTAGAAAGAAAGACCGTTCTTTGTCAGTGAAGGACGCAACCACTGTTCCAGTTTCATTCAACCACTATCTCACTTATAAAGGCTTTTGTCTGTCTCGACAAGAAAAAAGTCGCTTGTAAAGTACAGCTTCCTACATTTTGTACGAGTGAGATGATGAATTTAATCTCAGCGTTCAACATTGAAAAGAGTTTTTAATTAAAATAGTTTAAAAATTAACGCGAAATTCTCTACGGAAATTCTGGTCGAAAAGTCGCAATCACAGATTATTCATAGCCTTTTATTACAAAAAGAAGAAAAAATACAAAAAGATTTTATTTAAAATAGATTATAAAAATCGAAGTGGCGTCACTGGCCGAATACAAGTAAAAACTGTATATCCGTAACCATTTATTACAAAAAGAAGTATAAAAAAATACCTAATGGCTTTTACATAAAAGTTTTTTAGATATTTCAGCCAGCTTTTAACATAAAATCTCGTCATAGACTGCTGAAAAAATCTTTTTTTATATATTTTTATTTTTAATGCCTACTCATAGGACTAAAGAGCACTTAATATAAGACCAATGATTCACGTTGTTGATATTTTATTTTAAAAATCCTAAAAAATAACCATACATAACTATTATATGTACAGTCGACAGCAGATCAATGGTAACACTTGCAGTACGATTTCAAGTCTTACGACGCAAATAATAAGAACTGTCAAAAGTAAAAAGAAGTTACCATTGATCTGCTGTCGACTGTACCTACCTCCTACATAGTATTGTTCACGAGTTACATATGGCATTCTACTAACGAAATGTTTCTCCATTACTGTCGCTTTTCATTGAGTTCATAGCAAATTGAATTACTGAAACTTATTGGATTAAGTTAAGGCACGGTACCGTATGTAGGGCGACGAAGTTTCTATTTTACTTATTAGTAATTCAACTCCAACGAATTTGGCTAAAATTGATACGAACAGAACATTGATTTGGCCATCTAAATTGACTGTAAATGGATTTTATAATACAACTTTTAACACAGACTCAGCGATAATAAAAACTGCTAAACGGTTTAACCACTCCCAAATTTTAAATCGTGTTTATTGTTACGATGGTTGATAACTAACAAGCGAGTTTTGAGCTTGTGTTTAGCAGACGACAAAAACGTTTAGTTTCGGACGTGTAACATTATCTTACATTATAACGTTGTACTTATCTTCTGAAACCGGCCTTTCCTTATACACGAGTCCTTCTACATTATCCCTTAATTCCTTTCAGAAGATAGGATATTAGGGAAGCCAATGGCACATCTAATCACATTAGCGCAGTCGAGTCATGTTCTTCCACGTGACTCGGCAGCCCTAATGTGGCGAAATATGAAGGGTATAAAACATTTCATCAAATAATGTAACACTAATGTTATTCTTATTTGATTAGAAAACTAAGAAGTTAGTTACGTTAATTAATAATAATTAACGTTGGTTCACTCGAATCATGATTTTAGTCAAAACGTCTTTTTTACTTTTTCATCCGCGGAGGCCTCTTAAATACTGTCAATGAGCCGATTTCTTTTAGAATACACATTTAAAACTAGATGGCAGCACGAGTTATAAGATAAAACGTCGAAGTGAAATCGTGTGGTCCTTCTCAGTTTCCCAATGGCATTATTTGACCTGTAGTATACAATAAGTATACACGTATTTATAATGTGATTCAATGACAGTTTTGTTTGGCCGAAATCGTTGTAATTTTTTTGTAAACCAAAAGACTCAAAAAAGCTTGACAGTTTGTTTTAAAAAGACGCCTCCAAGTTTTATGAACCCGTTACGATGTTGCCATATACGACACTTTAATTACATTGTTAATAAAAATTGTCTGAAATGTATCGTAAAACAATTTACTGGAGACTTTTACGGCGCATCATAGAGCAGACGAAGATCGCTGAGACAGATACGACACATCTCCGAGGGATGCGGGCGATAAATGTAAAAGCATCGTTATGTGCTTATATGTCTACATAAAATGTTTTAGGAACAAAGGCCTAGATTGATTGTTTCTTTATTATACTACATTATATGTTTGTTGTTGGGGCATTTAGAGTGGATAATAAATATTAATAAGAGGCTAATGTATATTTTGTATATGGACAGGCTGCCGCCCTTGTTGACACTTTCACTCTCATACGTCAGAAAGGGACATCTGTTTTATATGTTCGATTGAAAATTCAAACTGAAAAAATGAGTAAGTAGCGGAGCGGACGTGCGAAAAATTCAAGGGGGCCTTCGATGTAATGGTCATCTAATAGGAATAAGGGGTAAATATGGTTTACTCCATAGGCCGTCCCTTGATTCATTTATTAATTTAAGTATTTATAATTTGGATTTAAACAGCTAATAGATGGATCTTCCTCACTCTTTCCGCTGCTCTACTATAATAGACCTTCCATTTCATCGACTGTAAAAACGATAGACATGTAAAAAGCACATCAATATCCGCACGTAATGTGGCACGCGCGTGACGTGAATGATCGTCGTATTTATCTCGTAAACAAAAAAAACGTCCGCTCCGAAGTTTCTGGACTGATCGCCTGTCACTTCCACTCTTGGGATCATGAGCAGGATTATTACGGCTTAAGTAGACTTTGCAACACTTCATTTAATGATATCTATCATAATATAATTAAGTTGTGAGGATAGGCGGATACGACTGACAGACAGACAGGTGTATAGTTCTCATAACAGCGGTTTTCATGGGACACTACCCACTTTAACAATGCATTATTAGCGTTGACGTGTTCCTTCCTGTGTAAAGCCTTACTGGCCGAATACACGTAAAAACTGTAAATCCGTAGCCATTTATTACAAAAAGAAGTAAAAAAATACCTAATGGCTGTTACATAAAAGATTTTTTAATTTTTCGCACGTTAAAGCTTTTACTCAACTCGGTTTCATCTTCTAAAGCACAGGGCCTGCATGGTTGGATCATTGGCAGCAAATCAATTGCCCAGATTCATGATGGACCTATCGATATTTTTTTTAATCTATCGATAATTTTTTCCTCTTTATATCCAAAACAACCCTACCGAACGATATATTTCAACAGAGCTTCAGTTTTGCCGATGGGAAAAGATTTTACGTGAAATCAGAAAACATTTCACGTAAAATCTTTTCCAACAAACCTAGCTACTAGTAGGTTAGGTGTGCTACAGATGCTAAGTAGGCTAAGTCGAGATCACTGAACCGAATAAATCCTGCTGAGCTCAGCTGACTACACTCGATTTAACCATTTGCTAGAGGACTTCTTTTGTCGTATTATATTTTATAAATTGTATAAGAAAATAAGTATGTATAATGTTTGTTAATAAGGTTAGGATATGAAGGGACCGACATATAGCTAAATAAAATATAGAATGATAATATATATAAAAACTTAGTTCAAGCAAGTCTCGTCTTTCAGCAACAAAAAATGAGAGATTTAAGCTGAGTAGTGACCATGGACGAATGCAACTGGCAAAGCATTTCCCAGCCAGAGCCATTGTTGTCAGCCACGATCCTAATTAAGATTTTAATTATCCTAAAATAATCTCTGACCAACCCGCAAGACACAAAAGCATTACGCCGTAATTAACGCTGTAAAAGAACGTTAAATTAAAAAAAAACTTATGTCCATCATCGATCAGTGCTATATTTGGTGTCAGTGGCTGACCTGCCTGGTTTATGATTAAGTAATGTGTTGATATGAACGTGTTCCTTGGGCGAAGGTCAAGTCTACATTGTCAAGTTCAGGGCTTTGCAAACAAGTTTTATACGATGATAGTTCGCATACCAATGATAACATTGATAACACCTTACTTCAACTCTTAGGGCTACTTGCACCAAAAGACAATCCGAGAGTTCGCTAACTATCGGGTTTCGGGTCACTTACGCTGTGAAAAATTAAATATATATTTTCTTATAATTAACCCCTGGGTCCTTCTTGACGCAGGTTACCCTTACGATGTAACCAGTACGGACTCTATTAATAGGTGTCTAATTTTCTAATTTTTTACTTATTACTATCTAAAAAAAGCTGTCGTAGCGCAGTTAATTTTGATGCGTGAGGTATATCGTTAGATTCGTCTTGATCACGTAACTGACGAAATATTTGTTTTGCCAAAACAACGGGCGGATTTTAGTTTTTGTAATAATTACTGAATTTTTAAATTTTAATTATAAAACTAATCTTTGTACACTATTATGACGTAACCCGCATGTAATTATTTTGAGTTAAACATTTCACGAAAGATATCCTTGTTCTTTCACTAAAATATCGTCGTCGCTTGAAAAGCAGAAAATAAATGATGTTTGGTAAGAAAACGTAGACTGAAATACGTCACTGTCTGGGACAATGTAGAAATGTAAATGTGAAATGTTTAGGCATATCTTGACCATGATTGAAGATACTATTCGTCGGGAGACAAAAGTTTAGATCGTCCACTTTGGTAAGTAAATACTTCGCTTTTTCCGCTTTTGTTGTTGGTTGGTCGTCTACAATATGTATTATTTATTCCACCTATGAATGTGTCTGTGAACAGAGAGTCAAGTGTGTTCCCTATCCTTAAGAATGTAAGGTAGTTTCAGAATGTCAACTTTATATGAAATAATTTGTCATATCGTTACAATTTCTTGAAAACTGCACTGAACTTTTTCGAAATCTCCGCTCGCAATTTTACGACTGCCCGAAAAAAGAATATTGTGTAATTTTTTTTGGCAAATTTACTTTTTGTGAATTTTGATTTTATAGGATTCGTACCATTAATTAATATAGATTAGGTCGGGTGTACAGCTGGGTAGGAACAACTTCGAGAAAGAGAGTGACAGGAGAATTCAGCTGGGCTGGGCAGCGTTTGGGAAGCTACGTCATATCTTCTCGTCTTCAATACCACAATGCCTAAAAACTAAGGTCTTCAACCAGTGCGTCCTGCCAGTGATGACCTACGGAGCCGAAACGTGGACATTGACGGTGAGACTGGCCCACAGGTTCAAGGTCGCTCAGCGAGCTATGGAAAGAGCTATGCTTGGAATTTCTCTGTTAGATAGAATAAGAAACGAGTATATCCGCCAGAAGACAAAAGTGGTTGACATTGTTCATAGAATCAGTAAACTGAAGTGGCAGTGGGCTGGTCACATCTGTCGTAGAACCGATAACCGATGGGGTAGACGAGTTCTCGAATGGAGGCCACGAACGGGTAAACGTAGTGTGGGACGCCCCCCGACCAGATGGAGGGATGACCTTCGCAAAATGGCTGGCAGGGACTGGATGCAGAGGGCCGAGAGTAGGGTTGATTGGCGCGCTTTGGGAGAGGCCTACGTCCAGCAGTGGACTGATACGGGCTGATGATGATGATGATGAGGTCGGGTGTCTTTCGATATACAGGGTGTAACAGAAAGTGACCCACAGAATTATCAGTGCATTAAGTTTTTCATTTGCAACCCTTCTCGTAGCCTCAACTTTTCATGAATACTTGCATTTGCAAAATAAAAAGCTCGTAGGAACACTATGGCTCACAACAGGTGCAGTTCACATAACGGTCCGCGAATATTGCAAACAGTCCTACAGTCAACAGCACGTCGAGCGTAACACGGGGACACCTAACACGACAGTAATATGGTCTAGATTGCCAATGGTTCGGTGTAGGTTGATGTGCCGTAGTGTCTACAGTTGGCAAGTATTTCCTGCATCGAACGAACGTTGTAGTCCGAACGTTCACGGGAAAGTCATACCTTATCGAGTATCACCAGACTATTCAGGGTATAAATGTTTGTACCATAAAATAAGTAGATGTGGCCCGTGTTGTTCGGCGTTGCAGGTACACTCGTATGAAAAAGTGTGAGAATCAGTCAGAGTCGCGCATTCTGTCTTGCTTGCTGCTTGAATAATCGAATAGATTGTAATGATTTTTTTTTTTAATCCGAATACGACTGAGCTAAATCGAGGGTAAATCGAACCGCTAAGGGTTAATTTTCCTCTTGCCTATTTATACCCTTTTTTACTCACTCTACCTTCAGAACCAAAATTGTTGAACTATTTCTGTAATTAATACTTCTTCCTTTGTGCAGCAATGAAGTGTTCTATCTATTCATCTAATGCCCAATGCAACACACGCCACACCTACTTTGATGTTAAAACTAGCACGTAGTATACCCCAGAATTATCGCGTGGTACTCGATGAGATATGAATTCACGGTGAACGCTTGGACTCTTCGAGTTTACCTACAATACTGCGGGATGCGCGTCAATAGGAGTTCTATTTATTATTGTATGGAGATCGCTACGTTTGTAGTTTCTAGCTAGTGCTAAACAATTGGTATTGTTGTGAGCACCGTATAGGTGCGACATAAATAGAATTTTTCTATCTAGATATAGCTGAATTCCAATTTAGCTTAATATATAAATGAAACGTGAATAATCGTAATATGTTTCAGCAAATAAATAAATGACGCTCCATATAAAAAAAATCTTAGCTTCTATTGGAATCAATTTAATGGAAAATCTGTGTACCAAATCTTTATTACGATGAATATATACTATTTTCAAATATAGGTACAAAAGATATCATAATTGCGACAAACTAAAATCGCAGTTTGCAAAGGCCAACGGGAAGTACCCTATAGGTTTTGGTTTTCTTGCATTTTCATACAAATATGCGAGAAAATGCGACATAAACGGCCATATCTTTTGATTGCGTTGACGTAGAAGTTTGATTTTTTCACAGCTGCTTGAGGTTGCAGACCTGAGTATTAGGTATTAATTTCACATCCACGCGTTTCTGAGATATAGGTCTTGACAGACGGACAGACCGACAGACAAACGGACAACAAAGTGATCCTATAAGGGTTCCTTTTTTCCTTTTAAGGCACGGAACCCTAAAAATAACATTTATCGAAATAGATATAATTTAGTAACTAGCTTTTTAAATAAAACTTATTATTGTAGAAGATATATATTTTTTTAATTGGGGCGCGCTAGTAAGCTTTGAACTATAGTTCGTAAAAAATCTACGTCATCAAAGCTTACGTCCAATAGGATGAAGTGAGAAAATATTGAACCTGGACTTCTATACGTTATTCAATGTTAACCACCGCTGTCTCCTCATTAATTAATCATGTATAATATCCTCACGTGTGGCGATGTTTAATTAGTAAAAGCCCAAGAGATATAATGTGACTGGTTCGTGTTGAGTTACGGCACCGAATTGTGTATTTACATTGTAATTATTAAACAGTTTCACGGCTAATATTCAATACCATAGAGAATATAAATTTTTAATAATTATTTACTTATTAATTATTTGATGGAATAGGTTAGGTTAGCGGAACTAGTACCTATGGCTAGATAGGAATATATGTTTATTCCCCAAACGCCCCCACCTTTCATTAACGCTAGTAGAATATAAAGAAAAAAATATTGGACTGACATTTTGCCATTTCGTTTGCAAATAAATCCGCCTTATCAATCTCCGCATCACCAAAAGTTAACTGGAGAAAATGTTGAATTATTTCTAAACGCATCTTATTATGTCACTGTCATGTGTCAGCTGTCAAGTTGTCTATTGTTGTTCTTTCTTCTTACGAAAGATAAACCCTGTGTATGACCTACGGTCTACTTCATTGGCTGCCCAATCGGCATCCACATAAGCAGTGACGTCCAGGCCATTTTTCTGAAAAACCAAACAAACAGAAAAATTAAAGTCCTTAGAAGTGACAATGGAGGAGAATATATTTATTCCAAATTTCAGTCATTCCTGAAGAAAAATGGACGAATAAAAAGGTGAACCTCAGTCACTTACGTATATTTGGTTGTCTAGCCTACGTTCTTTCACATAATCGAAAGAAATTGGATTCGAAAAGTAAAAAGTATATATTTGTGGGCTATTGTGAAGAAACCAAGGGTTATAGGTTATTAGACCCTAACAGCCCATTGAAATGTGTGAAATCTAGAGATGTCACATTTTTAGAAAACCACTTTTTTAGGAAATTGTCACATGATGATACTAATGAGGACATGCAATACATGTTCGTACCTATACTCACTAACAGTACAAGTAAAATTAGTACTGATAGTACTAGCCAACCATCTGAGGACTCTGTGCTCTCAGGGCCATCTGATGTGAGTGAACAATCTGATGACATAACATTATCACAAGATTTTTCACGGGGACCTTCACAATTGGAAAGTCCAATCACTGGGGATGACACTGAGAGCTGGAGCAGTCCTGAACGCGGTAATTCCTCGGATGAAACATACATTCCAGATTCATCATTCCTCGAGTGTGAGGATACCACTACAGAGCTGTCGGAGTATGAAGATACATTAGTGGAGTCTGCACAGCTGGTGAGAGGCATCTGCAGCGAGGGTGATGAACCAGATACCGTACAGCAGGCGCTGACGGGTCCTGAAGCGAATGAGTGGCGGGCTGCAATGGCAGATGAGTATCAATCTTTCATTGACAATAACTGCTGGACTCTCACAGAGAGACAGAAGGGACAAAAAGCTGTAAAATGCAAGTGGGTTTTCAAGAAGAAATATGGAGCAGATGGTGAGCTACTAAAATACAAAGCTCGGCTGGTAGCCAAGGGCTGCACGCAGCGGTATGGCATAGATTACGAAGAGACGTTCTCTCCTGTAGTAAGATACTCTACGATCCGTACATTGCTAGCCATTGCCGCAGAGTTTGATATGGAAATTGATCACCTGGATGTTAAAACTGCTTTCTTAAATGGGGATCTTCAGGAAACTGTGTTCATGGAACAACCAGAAGGCTTCAAAGCTGAAGGATCTGAAAATAAAATCTATAAATTAAATAAAGCTATATATGGCTTAAAACAGGCCTCCAAATCCTGGTATGATAAAATAAATGGAGTTTTAATGAAGAAAATGAATTTCATCAGATTATCTTCTGAGCCATGTGTATATTTTAAAAGACATGAAGAGTCTATTATCATCATAGCCCTTTATGTTGACGATATTGTATTTTTTAGCTCATGTACACCTGAATTAAAAGCTGAAATAAAAGGAAAATTGATGAAAGAATTTGAAATGAAGGATCTAGGTCCAGTTCATCATATATTCGGCATGCGGGTTTGCAGAGACAATGAAAAAATCACTCTTGATCAATCCCGGTACATACTAAATATACTGGAAAGATTCCACATGAGTGAATGTAAACCAGCAGATACCCCAATGGTTTCAGGACAGAAACTAGTCAAAGAAGGGGAGAAAAATGAAGACTGTGAATATAGGAATTTAATTGGATGTCTTATGTATGTTGCAGTATGTACAAGACCAGATATCTCCCATGCTGTGAGTACACTGAGTCAGTTTAACAACTGTTACACCAATGTACACTGGAAAGCAGCAAAACGTGTACTACGCTACTTAAAAGGTACTGTAAACTATTGTTTAGTTTTTCAGAAAAATGGCCTGGACGTCACTGCTTATGTGGATGCCGATTGGGCAGCCAATGAAGTAGACCGTAGGTCATACACAGGGTTTATCTTTAAAATCGGCAACTCTATTGTTTCTTGGGAAAGTCGTAAACAAAAAACAGTTGCTCTGTCCAGCACAGAAGCAGAGTATATGTCAATTTCTGATGCTTGTAAAGAAGCTATCTTTATTCGTACCTTTATATTTGAGACTCTAGGTAAACATTGTAAAATAACTATGTACAATGATAATCAATCAGCACAGAAGTTATGTATCAATTCAATGTTCCATGCTAGAACTAAGCATATTGATGTCAGACATCATTTCATTCGTGATATTGTAAAGAAAGGCTTTATTGATATAAAATACCTATCAACTGATGAAATGACGGCTGACGTACTCACAAAACCTCTAACAAAGGAAAAACATTGTAAATTTGTAACTGCGTTAGGTTTAATTAATATAAACATGGTTTGATGTAATACATAAGGTAATTGCATGTAGTATATAACACAGCCTGTCCAGTATAGATAGTAAATAGTATATTTCTGTATGTGTACAAGTTCATAAGTTTATTATGTACATTGTGTTCATTAATGTGTCTTAAGTTGTAACATTGTTATATACAGCTAGTATATAGTGATAGTTGTAGTCAACTTGTCAGATCGTTGGTTTAAGGGCAAGTGTTGAATTATTTCTAAACGCATCTTATTATGTCACTGTCATGTGTCAGCTGTCAAGTTGTCTATTGTTGTTCTTTCTTCTTACGTCAGCCATTGCTGTGACAATATGGTCTCCGTGAATAAATCGAGTTAAATCTATCTATATATCTTTTCTTTTTGCCTAAAAACCCATCAGAAAATGCCGCAAGGCATTAAATTCGCCTTTATACATACTTGTGTAAAAAGTTTAATAAAAAAAATGTCAATCACATACATTTTCAATTTTATTCTACCAGTGAAGGCAACTTGGCTAGGCCTCTGGTGTCTGTCTCTAGGCGACGATGGCCGCTTACCGGTGCATCGACTGCCTCTGCCACCCTTTTTCATAAAAATAAAGTAAGTACATAAGCGCTATATTTTTATTCGACTGCCCCAGAAGGAGGGTAAAGTTTTTCGGGTGTATGCATGTATGTATGTCTTCCTGCCATCCTGTAGCTTAAACGGCTTGATAGATTTTGGTGTATGAGGTATCGTTAAATTCGTCTTGATTACGGGAGTGTCATAGGGTATACAAAATTATTCAAAAGGGGATAGCTTTTTTGCAGTCTTTTTTTTAAATAATGTCTGCTTGTTCCCCCACTGGACACATACCTTCCCTTACATCGAGAGACATAACCCGAGTTGTTAACAACGTAACTCCTAAAAACTCCATACATTTCACGGATTAACTATCGGAGTTATCTTTTATTGCAAGTGGGCCTACTTACGATGCTGATCACATCTAGGGAGTGACTCAGCTGATTTTAAAATTGGGAGTGGTCTTGAGATAAGTCTCTCACAATGTGCCATCGAATTGTTTAACAACAAAGTTTACTTACGCTTTAACGACGGCATACGTAACGCCGACGGTTAATCCCAGGTTACACACACTCATCAACAGTAGAGACATGGTCACAACTCGTTGCCGTTATTTGTAACAGAGTTATTGCACTGCACAGCACTATCAGACACATACGTTCTTCACTTTACGATCGCAGATAACGTTCCCAGTGATCCCTAGGCTGTATCGTTAAAACAATCTTTGCCGGTTCTGAACGAACTATAAAAAGTTACACGGCTAAAAAGATTTTTAGATCAACTGCAAATGGAAAATATTTTTTTAAGAATTTAATGCGAATGATTTTGGTTCACGCGTTTTATTTTAGCTGTTTCATAAATTCGTATAATATATTATTATGTATTTCGGTTATGTCTGAATCAACTGATTTTTTTTTGCGATTTCAAAGCCATTATGAAAATTGTTTGTTGCTTCATGTGTACATATTATCACCTAGCTCTGAAAATAATCATATCTAATAAAATAACACAACTATCTAAGTCTTGTTCTACGAAATATTTTTATTCCGTGTACTAAGTGAGTTTTACGAACTTCTCCGCGCGTAATCGAGTTTTCAGCCACCGATTCCCGTTTTACGTTACGTTACGAGTAGAAATTGTCGCGAACGAATGGCTCGTTCGCGCCAGCCTTTTAGAATATAAACCGCGAGTAGACCCCCGCCCGCCCCCCGTCGCCGGAGCAGTACAGGAGGTTAAGTTGACGGAGACGTGACACCCCATACAAGTTGCTATCGGCACCTAATAGAACCTCATCGATATATTAGCCAGATAGAGGGATGATGGCTGGCAGAGACTGGATGCAAAAGGCCGAGAATCGGATTGAGTGGCGTGCTTTGGGAGAGGTCTACGTCCAGCAGTGGATTGATACGGGCTGATGATGACTTATATTGCTGATCCAAAGTTACTGTGTAAATTAACAAAATATCTAGGTACCTTAACTTGCTAACAAACATTAGACTAAGAAGATTAAGACTTAGAATTTCTTCCACTCTACATTCAACTTTTCATTAATTCACAAATGGTGAGGCAGAAATAAACGAACCCAACCAATACGTAACATCATCTTTAAAATATCTAGTTCATTTTATCGTTAGAGTAAAGATACGATGTTAAGTAAAACGGGACCAACTCGCACTTGGCTGTTTTTCTCTCCTGAAACTAGTTTTTTTACATATTTTCAAACAGCGATAAGGCCTTTGTACAAATCGTTTACTATCTGTTTTCTATGTATATGCTTCTTTGTGCAATAAAGTGTTTATCTATCTATCTAACACAACTCTTTTCGATCGCCAATATCGATCATATTCCAGTGGTTTCTTAGTAAAATGATTACAAAGCGCGTGTAGCGATAATATATTTTTGACAGTTGCCACCTCAACAGCCTTAAACTGAACGCTATTTCCTAAACAATTCGTTTTATGATGCAATGTGGCTGCAACCAGGTGTATTGGGCGGAATTACTGAAGCATAAGTTACTGACTGTAGGAAGAGTATTATGAATATTCATAAATTAACATAACGAGTATAAAATATAGAGCACACGAAGACAGAGAAAAGTATGCAGGAAGACCTCAATAAGGTTGAGATTTTCTCAAAAACTAGTGGACCGTATTTAATAATTCATACCTACATAGTTTTAACTTTTATCTATCTAACAGTGAAATAAATCTAGGAATAGGTCAAATAGTTTTTGGATAATCTAACTAAACCTTAGAAACTATCTCCTGTACACTTAGACCGTACCTATCAGATAAATTGAAAATATTTATTACTGTCCCCGACTGTCAGAAGAATGAGGGTAATGATTTTCGCGTGTGTATTGTATATCGGTTCCTTTGTGACCTCCTCTAACCCTGTTAAGGTTTGATGGTTTTTGATATGAGGTATTTAGATTCGTCTTGATAAGGGGCCTAACATATTACATTTTGTGCCGATTACTGCCTACATAAGGGGATATATAATAATTTATATAAATTATTTTGTGTTAAATTGGTATTTATTTATTTTATTTTTCTTTATTGGTATTGCAGGTATATAAATACAGATGTTCACAGATAATTATGTTCGCTGCAACTGCCTTTCGGCGTACAATATTAATGTTCAGAATATATTTTAACTATTCATTACATCGAATTATATTATCTATGTAAGAGCATTAGGTACATATCTAATGTACCATTAGGTACATATCTACTGTGCAGTGTTAATTTGTGACAAATTATTTTGATGAAGTGGAATCGCTTAGTCAGTTATATATTACATTAATCACATAATCACCTATCATTAGGTACCTATGTAATTCCGACCACACACAGGTCAGCTCCTTCACATAACCCATTCATTTGTAACTACCTATTTACGTAGACATACTTGGTCTGCACACAAGGATTCCTAGCATTGTGCATTGTTGAGATCGGTCACTATTTCGATTGGTATTACATTTCAACTCTACGAAGTTACCGTGTTATAAAAATATAATATTAAATAAGTTTAAATGTCTTTTAAACCTTGAAAATAGGTAACCAAGTACCTATTTTCGCTCAAATACACAGAAAACCCATTATCACTACAGCGTCCACCCCGCGCCGTCGAATCAATTGATTGATCTCTTCAAACATCAAAAAGATGACCCACTTTCTTGGGAAATACAGTGGCAGTGGAAAACGGAAATTGAAATCGATTACACTCAATAATGAAAGAAAACAAGTTGTATAAGATGACAAATCAATCCTTTCATGTAGTTTGTTGACAAACAAAAGTATGTTTTCCGCGATTAATCAGAAAATGATCACGAATGTTGGATTTTTAGTCAGTCAAGAGTCCCACTACGAGCTCGGGTGTGACCGTGACTGCCAACCCTGACGGCGTTTTTTTTCTGATGAAGAAAAGAAGACGCTAATATCCAGGGTGACGACGCTAGGGCGACTCCTCTGGAGGAAGAGAGAAGACTGTGATATCTTAAGAATATTTGTAACATGACATTGGCAAATGACAATCTGTCGAGTCAATTAATAAATTAAATGAATAAATAAATCCTACATTGGCAAAAATTACAGTGTGTTGTGATTGGCTGAGCGCTAAGGCATAGCTGACTACTAATGAATGATGCACATCGACCGAACGAATGACGCAAAGTGACGTCGTTTGATCTTGACCCTTGTACACACGAAAAATTCGTAACATTCTTTCATGACGTCAATATTTACGTCCACATATTATTGCAGCAGCACACATGAGATTCGAAGTAGTGCAATGCACTCTGTTTTTTCTCTCAAAACCCAGCGACGTCACTGCAAAGGGTTCTTGGGCCCGCAAAGGGCCTACGTGAGCCCATGCACGTAGCACTGCATGGAGTGTTGGCAAAACAAGTCATCATCCTACATCAAAAGAAATTTGAACAATAGAAACACTAGTAGCGTGTTAGCGCTGTTTTGTTTCTTTCTTACAAACTTTTATGTGAAAATTACGTCAAAAACGGGACATATTAATCTCTTACATGTTCACTTAGAATAAAAATAACCCGAGAGTTAGCCACTTAACCTGTGTTAAGCGCTAACTCTACTCGGTCGTAACTTTCATCAATCGCATCGACGTATTTTCTTCGATTTCTCGACGATCAATTTATTATTTGGCCGCACAGAGAGATCGATTACTTACTAGCAGGAACAGTTAATGTGCTGACCGTTTCTTTAACTGTTTGTGATGCAACATACGTCACAACACAAGCATGTAGTTTAGACTCCACGCTCTGTAGTTAAATTATTTAAAATGACTTATTTTATAGCAGAAGTATCGATCATTATATGTTCATTTGATAGATTAAAATAATTGCAAATTGTATATGCAAATTGATGTGTCGCAGGCAGGATGCATATTTTCCCTCAGAGTAATACAACAGTAAAATGCATAGCAAAAACTAAATTTCAAGCGTTTCAAGCTTGAGCTAATTTAGTTTTTTTTATTTCATGTATTTTAAGGACGTTTCCTAAAAATCTATTTTATATTTTATTTATTTTACTCGAAACTACAGTAGCCACTGGTTAAATAAGGAAATGTTTTTCTCTGGTTTCGACATTTTTATACCTCGTACAAAAATATGGGTATTACGGTCGGTTTTTTTTCGTACCTATTCCAACCCTGACGAGCACCAAAAACCAGGGTCGCAGACTAAGTGCGAAGGTGAGCACATATCGCCGGTCATTCCGATGCAAATGTGCATGCAACTATGCACTTCCTCGGGTATTCGCGCGATATTACCGGGATTTTGAGCACATTGTGCAACAATATTGCATTATAAAGTCAAATTTCTGCAATCTGGTCCGTGTTTAGGCTGCTGTGTCAGGTCATTCTGACGAGTATAGCAAATAGGCTAGCTACAGTCTGTCCCAATCCAATTTTCCAACAAACCATTAACCGCACTTACTTATTTACTAATGATCACAATCCATTGCTTTAGCCAGCTTTAACCAGTACGACTCAAATTAGTCAGTTCAGAGTAAAACGATCGTTACACAAACAATCACTAATTAGTCTAACTAACATTGCTTTTTTGTGAACTTTCAAACGTCATGTTTGTTTACATCCGTGGAAAATTGGATTGGGATTTTGGACAGACTATAGCACAGAACACTATTACCCTGACGACTATAGGCAGGCACCCCGTCATTGTAATTCTATCATCCTCGCCGCCTGCCGGCTATTTTTAGAACCCCCTGAACAGTAATCAGCTACCAAATACAAGGCTACACAGACACGCCTTATCAGTCCACACGATTAAAAAAATAGATTTACTTAGAACCTCGAAATCATTTTGTTGGAAGTAGGTACAATCCGGAAGTGCCGGAATCGTGGAGGACGCGATACGGCACTCTTCAGACTGCGTTAGTTATTACGAAGTGTTGCATTATTTATTCACCGTGGCCGTGGGGTAGTTTTTATGTGGCAGTGGCATGTAACTAGATATAATCTGATTTATTGATGTCATACCGTCCCCTCCGATTCCGAATGATAACATGAATGGTTTGATGATAACAAATGAGGCTTTGGTACGAAACACGACAAATACCTACCTATATCAATGGACATACACCTTGGTTGAGTATGATAACATAAATTAGCAGCGGTTGTACTTTAACTGAATCAATGGGTAAAAACTTAACCTATCTATCACCTATCTAAATAAAATAACGAGTACTATTTACAAAAAAAATAATTAATTAAACCGCCATCTATCCATAAAACAAAGAAACAAATTATTTAGCGCCATCTATCGCACATTGCAAGTAACATTGCGTAATGAAGTCAACAACTCCGTCAACATTTATATTAGTATTACTACTCGATAACAGATGGCGCTGATAATAAATAATTGTACTTTAGTACACATCTCGTTCCCAGATGGCAGCACTAGGAAAAATCAAAAATTTATAAATACTCACCGAGAATTGCTCTCAAATGACCCTCCAAAGTCTGCAAGATGGTCATTTTGACTTCTTTCACAGTTTTTCCAAGGAATTGTTCGCAAGCGGTGGTGAGGAGCTCGTCTTCGTTCATGATCTTGCACTGAGCGACACCTGTGACTGTGAGCGGGACGCCTTGCGCCGTCTCCACATATTCGCACATGGGGTTCAGAGTCATCACCTGGAATGTGTACCAACATTAATTTGGTTGTTCGGCAACGAAAACACAAAACAGTTTTACATTTTGTGGAGTAGATTGCATATTGATTGTAGCGGTGCCTGCCAATATTTTGAATAAATTACCACTTATTATTTTATTACCTCTTGACTGTAGACAGATGTAGCAAATTGTTAGCGACTGTTTTCCTCCCATATTAATTTATTCACAAATACATTTCACAACATCAAAATAACACTAATGCAATGTGAAAAAAACTTATTCAAACAATAGTAAAACGTATATTTAAAATGGAGTTTTGAAGGTCATACAATGCGTACCTATTGTACGATTATTTTAACAGTAGTTTTGGACAGTCAGCCGCAAACTATTTGCCTGCTGTGTCCACCCACAGCTTTATTAATTTCGCGGCGTTTGTAAATTGAGATAAATAAGAATTTTTATAAGTGCGACAGTCGATAGTTACCTCAAGTGATATCCTCTGTACGTCTGTGACGAGCCACCAGGCAAACGCCCAGCCGCCCACGATCGTGCGCTTCTGAGTGGAGCCGCAACATCCACCTGGCAACAATACACAACAACTATGATTAAAATAAGATAAGCTAGTCTTTATTGCACAAAACAAATATAGATACATAACTTAACTGTAACAATTATATACAATAGGTGGAATTCGAAGATTATGTTATGTATGATACATATTTAAGTGTTACAATTAACGTTATCGTAATTTTTCCGATTCAATCAACAAGTGTCCAAGTTGTGTCACGGGAAATGTTATTTTACCCTGTAAACACGGGATAGAAATCTCATTATGGATATGAAGCCGATTGCAGATAATAAAAGTGAAAAAAAAACCATTGGTATGGTGACTAAGTACTTTTATATTGATAAAATTGAATAATGAATATGCAAAGTGAATTAATTAACGAAAAGAAAGTGAGCGACAATATTCGGGGAAGATCTGACGCAACACAACCAGCTTTAACATTCACGAGTTGAATCGGTCGGATAACTGATCGACTCATCGCCTGTACACGAAACATCATCTAGACTAGATTTAGAAAGCCGGAAGAAAAACTAATAAAATAATTAACACGATGTAGGTTTGATACGATATTTTTTTAAACTAGTAAAACTTATTTTTTAGACTTGTAGCGAAAAACGCGACTTAAAGTAGGTGGGTTAAGGATTTTAGCTGACTTTCGCCATACAAAATCGGGGTTCAGCAACTGTGAAAGCAAGCCACCGTTTAGCACTTGTTGCTCGCTACGAGCCTTGGATAGGAAGATAAATGGTTAATTAATTATAGGTGGCGTCAAGTGGTTATGTATCCCCATGTAATATATATCCCATGTAAAGTGATAAAACAATTCCTTACACTATACTAGAATGTACACGAAAATAGAGAAACAAGTAAACAGAGGGGCCTTATTAAAAATATTATCTCAAGTACTATTTTTTTTTGTTAACCTACAAATTGTCACACTGCTGGGCAAAGGTCTCCCCCCTCCTCTTCCATCCATCCCTGTCCTAAACCTCTTCATCCCAAGTACTATTTTACCGATTCTAAAAATATATTTTACTATTAGATAGATAATTGTAGCAATTCTAGATTGCGTACACTAATATTAGTCGCCTCTAGGCGAGTCGTCCCGCTCGCTCTTACGCGATGTACCTACTTAGCATATGAACGACAGTGACAGCTGCGTATAGTATTACGATTCGACTACAGAATTAGCCACAGTTGTCGAGTACACAACACACCATAAGATTTTAAAAAGTGAAAAATCTCAACCTTAAATAACGACACTCGCTTTGCGATGAGCTATAAAAACTGAGCGAGTATCGCTGGGGTCTGCGTCTCTTTTGTTTACACGGAATGTATTACTCGTACCTATCTATTGTATATTTCTTTAGCTAGAAAATAGCCGATGGTTACTCGCTTACTCGCCCGCGATGAGACAACTGCCTAATGACTTTCCTGTATATTTTTCTGTGTTAGGCCGTACGTCGCCCTTCCTGTTTCGTACCACATTTGGAATGGAATTCAATCAGACTCTACTAATCGCAGAGGGCGCTAACCTCTAGGGAGAGTCAGAGCGCGTGTGCGGGCATTGGCCACCAAACTAGTTTAGACTGTGTTCAATACAAGGCTGAGAGCAAGTCCTGCCACTTTCCATTTTAGAGGAAATGATCTGCTTCACGAGCGCACGGGAAGTTATAGGTGGTTAGTACGAGTTGCTTGCTATACTAAGGGTCAATTCATGCTACAGCCGAGTCGAAGCGCATTGAAGCGTCAATTTAAAAGTTAACACTTATCTCCACAATGTAATGCACATTGATTTTACATAATCAGGGAACGAACTTACTACAAAAGTAATTTTTTAATCAACTGAATGTACACCATCGGCATCGCCATGAGATCGAAATTCATTCGTGGAGTCTAATGTCATTAGCTCGAATATTTGTCAAGTCGATAAATGTAGTCGACAGTCGTTCAGTCGAAATTGAAAGGACCGAATATTCGTGGGGATAATGCCTTAGGCTCGAATATTTGTAGAGTCGATGTACTTAAGAGTCGACTATTTACCTAAAAACTAACAAGCGTCATGCGTCATGTACAGACTGCCATCTACTCAACACAAAGTTTTAAATCGTTGACTCTACACAAGACGAAAAGAATCGGTGCGTCAAAATTTTGTTTAATGATGACTCTATACGACCCCTTACAGTTGTCGACCTGTGGTGTTAGCTGCAAGGCCATCTTTAGACGCTTAAGTCCCGTCAATGTCAGATTATTGGCGAAAAATAGAACAAAAATTTCGGTCACGCAGACTTTGACAATTAAGGCTTGAGCTCCTCAAGGCGTTATACCTAACCCCCCTGACCTGCGCAACAAATGCAGACAATGTGTCACCTAACCACACCTGTCCACACTCCCACCATTTCCCCAATAGGTCCAACGGCCTGCGCCTGAGTCGCTTACAGACTACAGAAGAAAGTGCTCGTTACGCACGAAACAAACGGTACAACATCGCACGCAATTCTCATCGACACTATCGAAGATACTTGTATTAAACGTTGTCACAGAGTGTGTACCTTTCAAAATAAAAGTGAACTAGTTCTAAAGCGATTTCGTGAAGGGCGAAATAGAAATTAGAATTAAAATCGGTATCAATAATGGGCGAAAGTGATTTGGAATTCCAATATAATGCATGAACGCTTTTGCTATGATAAAGCAGAGTTTTGTTGTTCCTTCCGACCGATGTTGCTATTTGACGTTTGTTTAGTGTTATGTGATTTTCGTGAAAGTTTCTTGATTTGAAGGTGAGTGTTATTTTATGTTACATCCTCTTACAGCACAGTATTTCTGTCTAGTCTATAGCACAATTACCAAGTCAAATTGGTCGCATTGAGACGTCAGATTTTTCCACGTGTAGAGTAAATTCGCGAGACGAACTGCGTCGCTTTCAAAAGAGGATATCCTGTCCTGAGTCACAGAACAGTGATGTGTGGAGAAACTAATAGGATTTGAACGATTATACTACAAAAAAACCGAAAATCAAATCGAATATACCAATTAGGTTTACGGTGTTAGTTACAGAATCCGGAGAATATTATTCAAATAGTAGCTATTACATAGAGGTTCACAAGATATGGTCCAAATATGTTCCTCATTGAGTTCTAAAGATTTTTGAATTCTTTGCTAATTAATTTCGTCTTTGGTGTCCACCAAAAGGTTCTTACGCTGAAACCATTCAAACATCCATAATTAAATATTAGAAGCCTTTAACAATCCTTTGCTTATTGAGATCTTAATAACACTAGGTACGGTGGAACACAGAGAAAGGTGTATAGGAGGGTTTTTAAGGTTGAGATTTTCTCAAAAACTACTTGACCTATTGCAAAAATTATTTCACTGTTTGATAGAAAAAGTTAAAACTATGTAACTGTAAAAGAATTATTAAATTCGGTCCAGTAGTTTTTGAGAAAATCTCAACCTTATTGAGGCCACCTGTATACTTATCTCTGTCTTCGACTGTACACCATCTCAAGAGTAACCAGACAGTAAATCCTATTCCATTTTTATTTTAATGGCTTCTACTCTTATTAAAGAGATAATTTCGCCAATGTCAAGTTATTTAGAGTATTCTTTATTTATTTATAAGTACTTACATAGAAAATTAACCAAATATGAAAAAAAAACAGTAAATCCTATGGGACGAACATTGAACCTTACGTGACTGCCATCATTACACCGTCCTATTTCTACAGCACTTTCCCAAATGCACCAATTATACCTAACAATAAATCATCCCACGTGGTGATACATACACAATTACCTCATGTTACATAAGCCCGGTATTTTCACCGGAACATTTTGTATTAGCATTCTGCAGGGAAACGGTCAGTCATCAATAAATTATATAGTGTAGGGTACGATTTAGGCATGTTACGGTCCAACGGACGACGAAGTCACTTTCTATCTGCTAAATTAAACCAAATTTTTTTACAAATTGCGACTTGGATAAAAATTAACTTGGACAAAATGCGACTTGGTCAAAAAGAGATTTGGACAAAATGGGACTTGGACGAAAAGCGACCTCAAAAAAGTTTTTTTCTGCAATTGGTCAAAATGAGAATTTGACGAATTGGTGCCTAGGCCATAAATTCGTTATTGAACAAAAAAGCCAGAATTGAGGGAATTTGAAGTTCTGGAAATTGGACAAAGTAAGTCAGTAAAGTATACTGGGCATCGTTAAAAGGGTATATCTTAATTTTATCAAAAATGAAATAATCCATTGTAAAAAATCTTACACTAACTAAAAGATAGTTTAGAGTACAAACTTAGGTTTAAAGATTCTTTATTCTCATTAAAGACAATGACAAGTCACTTACATGAGAAGAAGGTAAAAGTGAATTAAAAGTATACGTTCACTTCGATCTATAAAAATACAAGTAAGTAATTATTACACTGCATTATTAAATAAGTGGGTTATTTATTAAATTAATAGGCTACCTAAACTTACATACGTAAACTAATATTAAAACCAATCAAGTAGTTTTTGAGATCAATTTCAACTTTAATGATGACCACCTCTGCATTTGAATGTACATGGTAGAAACAGGGTAGAAAGGAGTAAGAAAGAGGAAAAATATAACAAATATATGTTTTGTCACCATTATAAGCTTCACTGAAGTGAAAGAAGGAAGTTCTCAGCCGGTGACACTTTCGGCAGACAATGCAATTTCTCGGAATGAAGGCAAACCCAGTGGCAATCTCAGTAATCGCATTATAATTGCTTCATGATACGGAAACAAAGTATTATAACATTCATAGAGACTTTAATTGAGATATTGTTTTGTGGATATATATATTAGGATAAAATATAAATGTCGGTAAAAGAAAATGAACAAACTCTTCAATCAACATGTTGAATATATTAGATCGATTAAATCTTAATTTTTTCTTTGTACTATTACTGCTAAATAATAATGGAGCAAACCTGACATGTAGTATCATTTTAATAATATTTCAAGCTTCTTTGGAAATCGCTAAATAACTGTAATTAATACAAAACAACAAAACCAACTACTTTCTGAATAAAAATATATACTACTTTTGTCAGTCTTGTTATAAAGACTAATCTAACGATAGATCAAAATCCACCGAGCGATTCAGGCTTTAAAGGAACATACGTGCACTCAAAACATTACTCTTTGCCCTCCTCTTTGCGACAGTCGGTTAAAAAAGAGAAACGAGTACCACATTGGCATGCCTAAAAGCTGTAAAGTTTCGGTGAAGCATACCTAATGTGAACAATACTCGAAACCACTTTGAATAAGCCGTCAAGTTGGGAACGAGGAATCTAGACCGACCACAATGCCTAAAGTGAAACTGTGTCAACCAAAAAAGGAGGTCCTATGGGCTTTACGTGCGCACGCGCCGGTACCAGACTAACGGTACTGCAGGCGTTTCTTTGCTTTCTTGCCAATTTAATTCAGAATTATTTGAGATTTCCTTATATTCAGGAAATAAGCGATATTTTCGGTATCGTTTTTTAACACATAGACGCAATACAATAATTGCTATATTTTCGCAAATTCTAATAAACGATAGATAGTTACGAAAATTAAAACGAATACGAAGAAAGTCGCGGTCGACCCCTATCCTAAATAACTATGCAAAAAGGTTTTCTCGTGAAAGGCATTGTGACAAAGTTATAGTAGAGTTCCACCACATTTATAAATAAGTATACATTTCGATAGCATCAATTTTGTAACTGGAAGTAATGACAGAAGATCAGAGAATAAAAACGGTCCAAAGTGTACCCGTCGTCACTGTAATTTTATTCAATTTAAATACGGCCCGTATATTATTATGTGAGATAAATAAGGGTTAATGCAACAGAGAGTTCTGATGTACCAAAGTTGCCCTTATGGTCCCTACTATCGGCATAAACACCCGTCTCATTGTAATCACTAATCAGTCTGTTCGCCTGTTATAACTGACATAACGACTGTTGTTAATATATATATTGCTATATGTTGCGTTGCAGGGTGTCACGATGAGCTCGATAGTGAACGCGGCTGCCGACGTCATTTCAGGCACCGCCATCGCCGCTGCGGGCACGCAGGTATGACTAATTACTTATATAATTACACATTAGATGTAAATAATACTAGTACAACATAATTATTACAAACCCTGTAGTCAAAGGTAGTTACGAGTCTATAATTTGAATAATGACCATATAAATAACTAATAACGATGAGAATTGTGTTCTAACCATGGTCGGAAAACAGGTTTTACAAAACATTAATTGTTAGGGAAAATGCTATCAATCTTACTTTTAAAGGATGAAATAAGCTGGAAAAATTATCACCAAAGCTGGTGATTTAGGCAATATTTTCTCCTCCGCATTTGAAAAAAAAAACGCCAAATGAAAAGAAGGTAAATCAAATTGCATTACACTTTTAAATAAAAACAAAGAAGAGAAAAAAATCCAAGGCAGTCAACAAGCTGTTTGTATGTGTTTCCAGGTGGCCTGGTTCATCCCGATGCTGGTGGCCGCTGTCGCGTACTTCCAGTACGAGCAGCCGGACCCTGAGGGCCGCATCGCTGACGTGGAGGACGCCATGCTGCCAGAGTACGACTTCATCGTAATAGGGGCCGGCTCTGCTGGTTAGTGAGTATTTAATGTGCTGTCAACGTCAATACCTAAGATGAAATTAATAAGTCTTGAAATCGTACATCAAGCGTGACCGTTGATATGCTATCGACTGTACAAGCAATCTGACTCCACTTTGAAGACACAAGCACAAGATGGCTTTGCAAATTGCAAGCACCATTCTACCGAAGTTTGGTCTGACCGGGGTGATCCCCGTAAAAACTTGTTTAGGAACCCATACTTTCTATCACGTCTCGTAGCCGCAATACAAAATTGCGAGAGACAAAGGAATAAAAAAGCAAAATCTGGTATGGATTCGATTAGTACCCGAATTCAGACAATATATAGACGCCATGCCAGTGTAAATTGCATCATGCTCCCAAGAGCACAGTGAAAACATAGGATGCCTTAGCTGCCGTTGTATGGCTTGATAATCCACACCACATACAAGCAAATGAATAATCCTTTTCTAAATATTTCAGGGGCTGTGGTCGCTAACCGTCTATCAGAAATCGCTCACTGGAAGGTGCTACTCTTGGAGGCAGGCGGTGACGAGACGGAGATATCAGATGTTCCACTCTTGGCCGGGTATCTGCAGTTGAGCAAACTGGACTGGAAGTACAAGACCGAGCCTCAAGGAACAAGTTGTTTAGGTAAGGGGATAACAATAATCTAATTAAAAGTTAATAGACTGAAAGTCCTTCTGGTTAATGATTTAGTGCGATAGCACCCTTGCAGATTCGACTCTTAATGCGGTTAGACGGAGTTTATATATATATATAAGGTATGTTTTACCTGGGTAAAAAAAAAAGGTAGGTGGATAGTAAAAGTAGGCTATGCTGATAGGGATGCTCCTATTCTACAACCAGACACACGTAGCGTTCAACGAGGTTTGGATTCAGAGACATTGTTGAGGCAGAGTTCAAGTAATAACAACTCGCTAAAACGAGATGATGATAATAATACCTTTCCGATTTTATTTTAAAATGTGACATATTTCCTTTTCCACAGCAATGGAAGGAGGTCGCTGCAACTGGCCCCGGGGAAAGGTCCTCGGAGGCAGTTCTGTCCTTAACTACATGCTGTACTTGCGAGGAAACAAGAAGGACTACGACACCTGGGAGTCACTCGGCAATAAGGGATGGGGTTACAAAGACGTTTTATACTACTTCAAAAAGTCTGAGGATAATCAAAACCCTTATTTGGCTCAGACACCGTACCACAGCACTGGCGGCTATCTCACAGTGGCAGAAGCTCCGTATCATACACCACTTGTATCAAGTTTTGTCGAAGCTGGCTCTGAATTGGGATACGTGAACAGAGATGTCAATGGTGAAAACCAGACGGGCTTCATGGTCGCACAAGGCACCCTTCGTCGTGGCCACCGCTGCTCCACATCCAAAGCCTTTTTGAGACCAGCTAAAGAACGGCCAAACTTACACATATCTATGCACTCTCAAGTCACAAAAGTTCTTATAGATCCAAGAACTAAGATAGCGTTTGGAATTGAATTCGTACGCAACAAAATGTTACACAGGATTAGAGCTCGAAAAGAGGTAATTCTTTCTGCTGGTACAATAAATTCAGCTCAATTACTGATGTTGTCTGGAATAGGCCCGGCTGAGGAGCTAAACAAGCACAGAATACCTTTGATACAGAATTTGAAAGTCGGTCAAAATCTTCAAGATCATATAGGGTTGGGTGGTTTAGCGTTCATGGTGAACAAAGAGATCTCGATAGTTGAGCATCGTCTGCATACAGCCAGCACATTGATGGAATACGCAGTGATGGGTGAAGGTCCCCTGACGATCATGGGCGGAGTGGAAGGCTTGGCATTCGTGAACACCATATACGCTAATGCATCAGATGACTTCCCTGATATAGAGTTTCATTTCATATCCGGATCAACTAATTCAGACGGAGGAGAACAACTACGTAAGGTTCATGGATTAATGGATACGTTCTACGACGCTGTATTTCGACCGATAAACAATATGGACGTGTGGAGTATCATACCTATGCTGCTCCGCCCCAGAAGCAGAGGATTTATTCAACTACGCAGCGCAAATCCTTTTGATTATCCATATATCTACCCAAATTATTTGGCCGATGAAATGGATCTAAAGACTTTAGTTGAAGGTGTTAAGATCGCTGTAGCATTATCGAGAACTAAAGCGTTTCAAAGGCACGGTTCTGTTTTAAACAAGCACGTTTTCCCTGCGTGTGTCAGCATACAGAGATACTCTGATGCATATTGGGAGTGTATGATTAGGCAGTACACGGCGACCATCTACCATCCAGTTGGCACAGCGAAGATGGGGCCCTACTGGGATACAGAGGCGGTGGTGGATAACCAATTAAGAGTATTTGGTGTTAAAGGTCTGAGGGTTATAGACGGAAGCATTATGCCTAATCTGGTGAGTGGCAATACTAATGCGCCTATTATAATGATAGGAGAGAAAGGCAGTGACATGATCAAGGAGTTCTGGTTAAAAAGGAGAATTTCTAGATACTACGCCTGATATCGTACAAAGAATATTTGCTAAGGAGTCGATATTTGTTTTAAGTTTTATCAGTATTACTTACTCTAAATTGTGTTTGTAAATAACTTCATTGTGGCTTGTTAATTTATTTTAATGTATAAGTTGTTTATTTATAAATAAAGTGTCATTTTCTAATGTAGAGAACTCTCTATCCTAGAGTTAAGCATACCTTATTTACCGTGTATTTATTATGTCTACATTAAACAATTACAATTTAGCGTAAATAACAGAACAAAGTACTTAATAGACAATAATAAAAATTCATTTCTATTATCCATTAGTTGTTCTGTGAATGACTAGAGCTAGAAATTTTGACTATTTATATCCATAAGTATTTAATTTAGGTCAGATTATAACATGTGGTAATGTATTGAAAACTAAAGATTTGCTGACACCTCACAATTACATTACGGCCAGTACGATGCATACAGAGTAATTAATTATGTAGAGATAAAACCTGCACTTACTCAACACCACTGATTTGTTGACAGTATTTAAAATTAAATTATTTAAAGACATTGTATGAAACACCGGCACTTTAATTACAATAAATCAAATCAAATATACTTTATTTGCACACAAATGAAAATACACCAGTTACATATAAAACCAAAATTAGCTAGTGTACAGACAGGAGGCCTTATCGCTTTAAGCGATTTCTCCCAGGCAGCCTTCGGGTGATGGAGACATTGTATCAAGAGTCAAAACAATACTATATAATGTATTTTTTGAACAAGTTCATGTGTATCTCTGCATATTAATTAAAGTCATAAAGTCACATATTGATGGGATGATGAAATTTTATTACATTCTTCATTCATGTCTTTTCTAAACAAATTATTTACAAGTAGTTGTAGTAAGTAGGTACTTTAAAAATGCAAATTATCAAGTCAAATGCTGCAAGCGGCATTGCACGTTTTATTACTCTATACAATAACTTTGTACAATACATAACCTGACGCGGTGTCAACAGCCAACATTTGCCGATTCAGCTAAATCAATGGCCATTCAATTTCCTTACAATGTCAATCGAAATTCAACTTCAGTCAGTGGTGTAATGACGAACACGAACCATGTCGAGCGGCGGGCCAAATTCCATCAAGACCATCATGTCCTCCTCGAGGATCATGTTCGGACTCCTGCCAGGACTTGGAGCAATGATAGTACTCCGAATGGCTATACATTTGTATCGACCAGACATAGAAGACGCCGAGCACAGAGTCAGAGCAGTGGACCGACTGTACGACTGCTACGACTTCATCATAGTCGGTGGAGGATCAGCGGGATCAGTCCTCGCCAATCGATTATCAGAAAACCCTGATTGGAAAGTACTTTTACTAGAAGCTGGACAAGATGAAAACGTGCTTTCAGAAGTGCCTGTCTTATTTCCTATATTACAAACGTCGTCTATTGACTGGCAGTTTGTCACGGAACCCAGTCACGAGTACTGCTTAAGCATGATGGACAGAAGATGCAAGTGGCCTAGAGGTAAGGTGCTTGGTGGTTCAAGTGTGCTTAATGCTATGTTGTACATAAGAGGAAACAGACGCGACTACGATAATTGGGCTAGCATGGGCAACCCAGGCTGGTCCTACAACGACGTACTACCATACTTCCTCAAATCTGAAGACATGAAGATACCAGGATATCAAAATGATATGTATCATTCAACTGGAGGACCTCTAACAGTTGAGTATTTCAGTTACGAGCAACCAATCACGAGGACGATTTTAGAAGCTGGATTAGAACTTGGTTATAAAATGGTTGACGTCAATGGTGAATATCAAACTGGTTTCACGCGGTCTCCCGCGACAGTACGTGACGGTCTTCGGTGCAGTACCGCAAAAGCCTTCCTGAGACCTGCAGCTAAAAGAGAGAATCTTCATGTCAGCGTTCACACATTGGTAGAGAAAATACTGATAGACGAACACAAAAGAGTTTACGGAGTACAATTCAATAAACATGGGAATACGCGAATCGTGAAAGCCGGTAGAGAAGTCATATTATCCGCTGGCGCTATCCAATCTCCTCAACTATTGATGCTGTCGGGCATTGGTGATCCGGAACATTTGAAAGAACTTGGCATTTACCCCATTGTGAATCTACCTGGCGTTGGACAGAACCTTCAAGATCACATCGCGATGGGTGGACATTCGTTCCTATTCGACAATCCCTACGACAACGGTACAGATTTCTGTTTCAATCTAAACACGGTGCTGACTATTGGAAACTTAATAGATTTCTCGGTTCACAAGAAGGGTCCTTTGTATAGCATGATGGAAGCCGAAGCTATGGCCTTTGTCAATACAAAGTATCAGGACCCAGCTGAAGATTACCCTGATATTCAATTGTTCATCGCACCAACAGCAGATAACATGGACGGAGGGTTGTTCGGGAAACGTGCGAACGGTCTGACAGATGAAACGTATGCAGAATTGTACGAGGACATTTTGTACGAGTCTTCATTTTCCGTGGTTCCACTGCTCATCAGGCCAAAGAGTAGAGGTTACATCAAACTCAAAGATGCCAGTCCTTATTCTCCGCCAAGGATTTATCCAAATTATTACACACACCCTGACGATATGAAGATATTGGTGAGTTACATAATGTTATATTCCAATTATTGGTATTATTCTAATGGTTTAAATATGACATTCCTCTGCAATCAGACAAGGATTTTGTCATCCTTAATTATTCTTGAGTTTCTTTCAAAACTTCATTTCTTCCAGATCGAAGGCGCTCGAATAGTCCAAGAGCTGGTAAACCAGCCAGCTCTCCAAGCCCTGAAAGCCCGCCCCAATCCCCACCGGAACCCCGGGTGTGCGAGCCACGAGCTGATGTCCGATGAGCACCTGGAATGCCAGGCGCGTCACCATTCGCTAACGATCTACCATCCTGTCGGCACATGTGCAATGGGACCTGTTGAGAATCGCGACGCTGTAGTTGATCCTCGATTAAGGGTTAGTAAAAGTTATCTAGTAGTCAGTAAAGATAATTAAACCACTTTTGTCCTATTGTTTTTCAATTTAAAAAATCATATATCATACAAATCTACCCACAGATCGGTATAAAATTAAAAAAAAATCTTGGAAATCGAAAGCTTGTAGAACAAAAGTTGTTCAGTGACCGATACTGAACACTTTCCCTTCGGTTTATACGACTACGTTACGAGTACATTAATTTCATTACTTCTAAAACTAAGAAGGAATTTTGTAAGTAGGCTAAGTAGATCAAATGAGTTCAATTTCCAACTAGAAATGGATACTTACAGGGTTATAGTAAATGAAGTACGGTTCTACAAGTACGAGTGCAGAAAGGAAGGTTAACAACTATCTAAACCCATAATTTGATTGAGACTGCGTCCGAATCCGAAGATAAGTGGTCAAATACGTAGGTTAGGTAGTATTCGTTATTATACCTACTACGGATTAGGTATGGCACGATTAACATTAATCCATGTAAATATTAGTTAACGACTTAACTATTAAGGTCGATTTACAATGGAAAGGAAGTCATGCATTTCACACCACGGTAAAAAGCCACGATTTTGGCAATGTATAACCAATATTTGGCACGGGAAAAAATTGTGACGAAATATTTTTTGTATCTGGTTATGAATGCAGCTTTAATATCAGTCTCATAGTTTTCACATTTCTCATGTTTTCTTCACTTGAATACAGCTAAAAATATACTAGGAATTGTCCAACACAGCATTCCAAAGATTGGAAACGAACCTTCGACTCTTGTGTCGCAGTTCTACACCCTAGTTATAGTTTGACTATTGTTTCATTATTAGACTTGAAAACCATCTATATTTTCTCATTTCACAGGTCTACGGGATTAACAACCTGCGTGTAGTTGACGCCAGTGTCATGCCAACGATTATCAGCGGGAATACAAACGCGCCGACCATTATGATAGCCGAAAAAGCCTCCGATATGATCAAGGAGGACTGGTCGGAAATAAACGAGCAAACTATATGCACTGATAACGAAAATCAGTACAATCAGTACAAAAACACCGAAAGTGACGGGCCAAGCAAAATACACCTTCCTTTGCTCCCAGATGTGTTCAACGAAACAGCTAGCCTCTTCACTTACTTACCTATGGATGGCCATGAACCAAAGAAAACTAAGAGTTACAATGAAAAAGAAACTGTTAAAACTGCACCTCGCGAACATAATTTCAAAGAAGCACCAATAACAAAACATCTACCGCACAATCCACATTCCATAGACGTAAATGAACCATATGATAATCAATATCCAATAAGGTCAAACGATAATCAAATAAATCCAAATGACTATCGTTTAGATCCAAATGATTACCGATTAAATCCAAATGGTTATCAAATAAGTCCAAACTATTACCAAATATTGACACCACCATATCCACAGTACGGAACACCAAATTATTTCTTACATCCTTATCCATATTTGCCCAACAATCAAAATACAAATCCAAATATCGGTAATAAATTAGCGAACCACAATCCGTATTTCAATTATAAATTCAAACCTAATCCATTTAAAACTATGTTACCTAATCGAATTCCGAACGCTCCCAGTTATTATTATGGTGCGAATAGTGCAGTAGAGGACGAGCCATTGTATTATGAAACTACAGAAGAAATTACCCCTAAAGGTGAAAGAAAATGCAAAGTTTGGCTTTATTATGACGGCACGAAATACGATGTTATACTGTAGTGTAGACTTGGACGAATAAAGTACAGTACGGACAACAGCAGATCAATGGTAACACTTGCAGTACGAATTCAACTCTTATGACGCAGATAATAAGAACGCTCCAAAGTCAAAAGTGTTACACTTGATCTGCTGTTAGCGTACCTACAGACGATAAATAGAAAAGCAATTAAATGATTTTATTTTAATGTAATATTAATAGTTTTAGTAATACAATGACTTCATGTTACTTAATTACTTGATAGAACAAGGAAAAGTTCCATTTTTGTACGCGAATATGTAACGTTTATAAATACTTCAAATAGAGTCCAGCCCCCTTACCATGAACTCTTGTAGTTATTTCGTAACATAACGACCTTATTAAGCTTACTTTAAGGTCGTCATAGTACGAAATAACAAAGTATTATTGAAGTAATCCTGCTCTACGAGTTCATGGTAAGGGGGCTGTTCCTCAGTCAATAACTACTCTATTACTAATAATAATTACTTTATTTCATAATTTATATATTGGTCATCGTAAATTAAGTATTATAATACATAATCAGTATTATTTACGAGTAATTAGAATTTTTTTGTTATTAAAGTTCACATATACCCAGTGTGTTACGATAAGTGAGAATTGCAAAGTAATTTTTGTTTTATGTCATATAAATGATAACGATATTTGTAAATCAACAGTTTTTTTATATCATTAATACCATGTTTACATTATGATAAAACATGTTTTAGGGCTAGCGATCAGTCGTCGGGTTACAAAAGTAAAGGTATATTTATATGAGAGTCCCAATTGATAGAGATGAGTGAGTAAATGAAAACAGCGCTCAGAGTATTCCTTTCAAATATGTATTTTCATGATTATTGATGAAGGAAAAACTTTCGCCGCGCTTCATGGAGAGAGCCTAAAGTACATTTTGTATGGGTCTTGGCTCTTATTGTCATTTTCACTCTCATTGAATACGTCAGAAATGAAATGAAAAAAATTTTACGCAAGAACGGAGAGTCTGCGATATAAATATCGTCTGATTCTTGTTTCATGACTGCAACTTACTGACAGATATTATAATTATGCCTATAATTACAATTATGTAGATAATCTCCGGATTAAAACTTATATTGATCCGGAAATAATTAATTTTATTTTTACCCGACTGCGCAAGAAGGAGGGTTATGTTTTTCGAGGTATATATAATTCCTTGGCACGCCCTGCAGCCTAAACGGCTTGATGGATTTTAACATTTATGAGGTGTCGTTAGATTCATCTTGATTGTAGGAGTGACATAGGCTATTAAAATTTAACCAAAGTAATGACGCAGTCAGTTTTTTTAGTAATTTATATGCTTGTTGTTAACACAAAGATAACAATTCGTTATGTGTAAGAGATAACATAACGAATCGCGAAGTCATCGGCGTTGAACATGAACATATAGCACCACTCCAGCCAGGTCGTGCCTGACCCGGATAGTCCGAGGACTAACCAGATGAACCGGAGGGCACTGATTTTGTATGGGGGAGACGCTCTGGGATGGGAAGGAAGGTAGCCCAACCGCAACCAGGCTACCACAGCCAACGGATTATGCAATCTAGCGCCAGCAGGAATTAGGAGGGATGGGCGCGAGCGTTGATGATCGGCGTTTTGAATATATTAGTAAGTAGGTATAGGTAGGTACATACTTACGCACGAGATTTTATATATATATATATATGATATAGGTACTTATATCTTCTCGCATGTATATAATGAATGCCCACGTGCCGGCAGTATATAAAACGTGTTACAAGTGATTAAGGTATAATTACCTACGGCTGTAGCTACGAGTACAATTAACTCATCTTAAATTACCGACATATTTATCTAGTTGTTATCCTGTGTAACAGCGATCAAGTTATACAAGTTTGTATGTTTATTGACAAATATTAGATAGATAGATAGATAATCATTTATTCATCAAACATATTGTAGAGAAATACAAAAAAAAGGTGTATCACCATAAGCCAAGTTCAACTAGTCAATATTTTACATGGAAACAGAGACAATTTTTATTCTATACAAATACAATGGTTACATAAAAAGCTACAGTTATACAATCACAGATATTGTATGGCTGTAAAGGGGCCATGTTATTCTGACCAAAATCAAACCATTCACCACCCATTTCACACACAATCACTATAATATGTAATCATTTTATGCAAATCTTTTATGCAATTCATAATAATCACAATATTATGAATTGCATAAAAGAATAACCTATTATAGGCCAATACAGTTAGTATCTTAATTATCATATGAACACATTTTTTAGCTCTCACAGTGCTATGAATTTTGGCAGATGTAAGAGCAAGATCACAAGCTCGACCTCAAAATTGTCTCTGAATCTCGACCTAAGAGCGAGCTCACGCTCAATTTGGCCTAATAACAGTACCAATATGGAATCACGACATTAATTTAAAACACGATTCCGATTTTGGTTCTAACTAAATTCTTAGAGGTAACTTGATGTACACTAATTACAATAATTTTATATAAAAAATATTTTATTTTAACAACCTACAGTGGACAGATTATCCACCTCAGATCAGGGAATCCAAACTAGGTCGTATTACTGCTCGCGTAGAGTGCCCTATTTGGACTCCCAAATTATTATTGTCCCTAAAATTATCAAGACAACAACTAAAAAAACGACTGCTAAAAATTTCAGTCGCTTTGATTAAATTTTTATAGCCTATGTCACTCTACTATCAAGACATCAGACTCATATGTTAAAAGTACCGTTTAGGCTGCAGTGCGTGCCAAAGAATTAGAGATACATATATAAATATGTACATATATACATGTATGTCTAATTCTTTGGCACGCACTGGAAATTTTTGGCAGTCGTTTTTTTAGTTGTTGTCTTGATAATTTTAGGGACAATTTAGGAGTCCAAATCAAGTGTCTTATTTTGTAGACAAATATGATCGTCTAATTACCTATTGTGATGTAACACTGAAGGAACTGATTGATTGAACCTGTTCATCATTATGAAAATAAAGTGATCCGATCTAATAATGTGAAAATAACAATACAATAATCACAGAAAAGCTTAAAATGTTAGTAGTCTTTGTTTACAAAATAAGACACTTGATTTGGGCTTCGGTATACATATGTAGGTATGTCTAATTCTTTGACATTTATCTTTAATACATTAATTCGAAAAACATAACCCTTCTTCTTGCGCAGTCGGGTAATAAGAAAACCACAGCCATCGCCGCGAGTCAGAAGCGAGCATTACAATTTAGTTCAGAGATTGTGTTAGCCAACTACAAGATACAAACGTTGCGTCCAGTGCGCCGCACGTGCGTCGCGCCGACACTCGCTTGTTTGACAAAGTGAGTGAAAAAAAAAAGTGTTGAAACCGTTGCTTGTGATTTTGAAGACGGCGCTCGGAGGTGAGAAACTTTGTCTACTAACGGTTGATGGCCGTCAAACGAATAACTGGACAACTCATTATATCTGTGCCATGTTCGTCTCGAGATATTCTATGTTTAGATAGTATTGTAGATTATAAACTCCCGAATCTTTAGCCATTATATTGTGATGATTTTTTAATATTATAGCGTGATATATACCTACGCCCTACGGCCCGTTACAACACAGGAGGTTCATCGGTTAATATGTAACCTTAAAACAAAAACCAGTTTCGGAATAGATGAGTTACCGTCCACAGTTATTAAGATGTGCGCTGATGAGCTAACTGAACCACTGACTACAATTATTAATCAATCCTTTTCTCAAGGTATTTTCCCGGATCATTTAAAGAAAGCAATCGTAAAGGCCATACATAAAAAGAACGCAAAAACGGGCCCCATAAATTACCGTCCCATTTCATTACTTCCCGTTATTTCAAAAGTATTCGAAAGGGCAATGTGTGACCGGCTGTACTCTTTTTGTGAGAAATATAATATTCTTGATGACTCACAAAATGGGTTTCGCAAGAATCGCTCCACAATATTAGCTACTTACAAAATTCATTGATCAGGCATTAAACATAATAAATAATAAAAATTACGCTATTGGAATATTATTTGACATGACGAAAGCATACGAAAAAGTTAGATTCGATATATTGTTAAACAAACTGTATGGAATAGGTGTACGTGGTATAGCTCATAAATGGTTTGCCTCGTACCTAGAAAGCCGAGAACAGTACGTCGAGATTGAACATGTCAATGCCGAGTCGAGAGAAGTTCAGACTGTCAGATCAGAAGTACAGAAAATGAGAAACTCTATACCCCAAGGAAGTATACTCGGATGCATTCTGTTTTTAATCTATATTAATGATTTGCCTAAAATTTTAAGTCCATGTTGCTGTGCCCTACAGGGTGCATATGTCATAGTTTTAAGACCTAATGTATTAATGTACATTCTGACATGTGTATGCAATTAAATAAATTGAAATTGAAAATTGATATTTATCGTCATTTTCCATAAATAATAGAAAACTAATAGGTCAGGGTCATAGCAAATATGCTCTACTAAACCAGATTCTTGCGTTCCATCATGGTCATCATCGTAACCAATAATGAGATGAATTGACGTCGGTATAGTAATACCGACGTCAATTCATCTCATTATATGAAGATAACACGTGGAGAGCTAGTGAATTACTATTCACTAGCTCTCCACGTGTTATCTCCAAAATATTTTTAAAGAAATTACCAGTTCGTGGATCACTTGTTGGTTTTAATGAGTCCTTTGAGAGCAAAGGGGAGGATCTCACCGTTAACTTAACTCTACGTTTTGTGTTGGAAGTTTTAATTAATAACAACCTTGAGATGTTTGTTATCTTTGCTAGCAACTGATATAAGGCACTTCTGTAGAAGCTACCAAAAAAGTGGTCAGTCATTATCCGGACATAGCACCTAATGATTGGCATACCGCAAGGCTCCATACTGTTTACACTGTTTATCTTGCATATTGATTGTTGCAAACCTATGGCATTCACTGCTATAATAATTACATTTAAAAACTTTACGGAAAATGAGACGTCGTTATGAAGGGTTGTCGAGTTCAATTCAGAACTCTTTTTTTTGCAGTCCATATTGAATTAAAGAGCACAATTTATTGGATATAGAAACTTTTTAGTAACAAAAATAGCTAAAACAGATAAGGGGAATAAGCCTAATTTGATGCGGTTAGACGTGTTCCTATGAATCATCGTCGTGTTGTGATCTTTTGAATTTGTGTTCAAAGATTGAGATGTTAAAAACGAATACAGATGGAAATGAAATAGATTACCATGCTGCATAAAATAAGCTGTAATTGCAAATAAAATAAGCTGTAATTGCAAAGATGTAAATAAAATTCAGTCGAATTCAGTTTTACGATTATCACTTTCGAGACGTAGATGCTCTTGTTGTAGGTTACATTGAATAGGAATGCTTAGATGGGACTCGCACTGTGTTACTCTATCAAATGTATGGGACGTTGCGTCGTCGTCGTCGGTAAATTTTTGCACCTTCTGCAGACTTGAAAACAGTCACCTGTGACAAAATTCATTTGCAACGCGATCCACCTGAATATCTTGATGTAGGTTGAAGATGATTATACCACATGGCAGTTTGAAAATCATCATCATAAACTCTATACTGGCAAAGTTACTGTCGTAATTACGGTAAAAGTCATAAAAAGTGAAAAATAAATAAAAACATTGCAAATACTATGGCTTCCAATTCCCTGCGCCATGCATCCATGCACTGACAAATGTTAACCCGTGCTAATTTGTGTTTCCCCAGCACTGACCAGGCCAATATGTGGGCTTGCGACCCGGTGCTGACTGCTGACATCGTGGGCAGTTACCACGGAGCTGGGCCGGTGTTCGCGCACGCGCTGCAGGCATTCCTGGCCGCTCAGTGCGCCTTGGTTGGCGACCATCTTTGGCCGGCTGACGCAGCAGACGCCGTTGTTCAAGGTAACTAATGTGGACGCAATGAAAGCCCAGATAGTCAGAGTCAGGTCAGGTTGTGAGGTTCGGGTTGGTAAACTCCTTAGAGCCACTTGTATACGATGGCGAGGTAATACCTTATTGTCAAAGTGTCAAAGATCTTGGACTACACATTGACCAGACCCTCGGCTGGAGAGTTCAGGTTGCTGAAGTAGGTCGCAAAGTCACAGGAGCCTTGCGAAGTCTGTATAGATTTAAATTTTTTCTTCCTCAAAGGACAAAGTTGATGTTGGTCCAATCACTTATTCTGCCAATCATAGATTATGCTGATGTGTGTTACGTAGACCTTACGGAAGCCCTTCTGAACAAACTTGACCGTCTTCTCAATAATTGTATCCGCTTTGTCTTCGGTCTTCGCAAGTATGACCATGTCTCTCAATACAGAAATAAGCTCAAATGGCTCACCATCCGCCAGCGAAGGGATTCTCGCGTTCTCTGTCTTTTATACACTATTCTTTTTGATCCTTTCTCTCCTCCTTATCTTAAAGACAAGCTTCAGTACTTGTCCGCTTTTCATAACAGAAACCTTCGCTCTACTCACACTCTTTGTCTCATGTATCCTTCACATAGCACTACCTTCTACTCTTACTCCTTTACGGTCTACGCTGCTCGGCTGTGGAACGAACTACCAGAAAAGATAAGGAGAGCTGAAAGTCGTAATATTTTTAAAAAACAAGTCCGCAACCATTTTCTGAAACCCACTTAAATTGTCATCTAAGTAGTCATTGTATGTCATACGAATATCTAGCTATTAAGTAGTAGGTATATGTATTTATATTTATACTATATATTATTTATAATATAGGTATGTATTATAGGTATATTCATGTATATAATATATGTAATAGTGTTTAAACGTATATGTGTATTGTATGTAAGTATATGGGTATGATTTTATTTACTGTTCATTGTTGTTATTCTTTTATTATAATATCTTTGTGTTGCACCAGCCCAAGCAATCTCTGCATGCCCTAAGGTAAACTGGAAGAAAATGCCGCAAGGCATTAAGTTCGCCCGATACATAAAATGTAACAAAGATTAAATAAATAAATAAATAAATAAACTCTGTACTACTATAAGTTCTATTAGTTAGTAGAATAAAAAAGGATTAGAGAAGTCCTGTCTGTACCTACTACTTTTTCTTTTAGTAGAACAAAAAGGACTCAATAGATCCTTTCTGTACTACTTCGTCTATTGGTAGAACGAAAATGACTTAAAATGTCCACACCTTGGGACCTTAGGTACCGTAGGTTTAGACCTCACATCATCACACAACATCACAGGTTCAATGGTGGACCGCATGTAACAAAGCTTTTAGCATAGTTGGAGTGAGTTTTTGTTTTGACGTTTGACAGTTGAAAAAGCGAGTTCAAGTCTATGAATAAGTGTACATCTCTAATAAATATGCGAAGAGGAATTGACTAAGCAAATATACGTACGGACAACAGCAGATCAATGGTAACACTTGCAGTACGATTTTAAATCTTACGACACATATATTAAGAACGGTCCAAAGTGTTACACTTGATCTGCTGTGAGCTGTACGTTGCGTGTTTTTTTGTCACTAGTAAAATATATTCTGCGGCTAAAATGAAGGGGGCAATTATGTTCTGGTATCACAACAAAATATGACATAATAATACTATATAAAAAACAATATACTACTACTAGTACTTCGGTTAGAATGCTAAGCATTTCAAAGAAAATTGCTTTGAGTTAGATCATTCACATCAATCTCATCATATTATTCACATGCAACCGTATCATTTTGAAATTAAGTATGAGATGAGATATAAGTGTTCAATGTGATCTTGAAGGAAGAAATTCGTAGCGGAGCGGCGGCCGATTTTGTTTCCTTCATGCCCGTAATGATCTGAGTCGTTTATCAATTTGGGTAATTCCCTTGTTCGTTATATGAGTGGCTACATCAGAGTGACTAATCACGACACCATTCACGTTTCAGATCCCAACTATGACTTCATAGTAGTTGGAGCAGGTTCTGCCGGAGCAGTGGTAGCGAACCGGCTGAGCGAGGTGCCGCACTGGAAGGTGCTCCTCATAGAGGCTGGAGGAAACCCGACACTGACTACTGAGGTATAAGCATAAAGTTTAATATAACCCGCGAAGTTACAGAGTCCACTAATTTGGAAAACTGTGGTGACTGGCTCAAATTAAGTTCCAATTACAAAAACCGAAACTCCAAGTTTTAGTTTGATATAAGAAAAACAGATTACGCCTCTGAGATAAATTTAATTGTATCTATTCTACCATAGAACCTAAAACATAAGTAACACAGAATTAATGGGAACTATCGATATTTACTGCAACACCCATTAATTGATTGCAAAAGCCTGATTAGAAGACCTGATTGAGCATCGCAATATTTTCAAAATATCTTTGTCTAAATTCCAGGTGCCACAGTTCTTCTTCAACAATATAGACTCTCCGATAGATTGGGGATATAAAACTCAACCCCAGGAAGATGCCTGTAGAAATTATAAGTCAAAAGGCTGTGCTTGGCCTCGAGGAAGGGTCTTGGGAGGCTGCAGCAGCATCAACGGGATATACTATGTGAGAGGGAATAAAGTAGACTATGATGAATGGGCTGCCGACGGAAATCAAGGCTGGAACTACGACGATGTACTGCCGTACTTTAAAAAAAGTGAAAACTTTAGTGGACATCTCACAGAAGAATATCAGTCACATCATGGAAAGGAAGGATATTTGAGCGTAGAATCAGGTAATAATAACATACATGATTTCGAAATGTTAATAATTAAAGCAGCGACAGAATTGGGTGTACAGCATGTACAAGACATTAACGGTGCAAGTCAAATGGGCATTGCACCTAGTGCTACCACAACGAAAGACGGAGTTAGACACAGCACAGCAAGAGCATTTTTGAGCCCAATTAAAGACAGACAAAATTTGCACGTAATTAAAAACGCGTACGTAACAAAACTGTTGTTCAAACCTGATTCTAACATAGTCAGTGGAGTCGAGGTCAACAAAGATGGTAATGATATAATTATTAATGCGAGAAAAGAGATAATCGTATCCGCAGGAGCTATTAACACCCCACAATTATTAATGCTGTCAGGAATTGGACCAGCGAATCATCTGAAAGAATTAGGCATCGAAGTAAAGGCAGATTTACCCGTAGGTGAAAATTTACAAGATCACCCATACGTTCCTGTTTATTTCAAATTACCAGGAGACAAAAATATGAACTCCTTACCAAATATTATTGGAGCATTTGCACAATTTATTTTACAACGAAATGGACCTCTTTCTAGTACGGCTCCCAACAGAGTTATTTCATTCATGAACACTACTGATGCCCTTGCTGTCAGTCCGGATACAGAATATCATTATGTTATGTTTCCACCAAAGGTATCTGATTTCACTGACGTATACCAGAACCACGGCTTTGGTGAAGAGGTACAAAGAAAATTCCGTATGATAAACGAAGATAATTTTGTACTTATGCTAGGTGCAGTATTACTCAAACCAAAGTCTAGAGGTAAAATTGTTTTAAAAAGCAGAGACCCTTACGAATATCCTTTAATATATGCTAACTATTTTGAAGACCCTGAGGATTTACAGACAATTTTGAGAGGAATGAAACAGCATGCCTTGAAATTAGCCGACACAGAAACATTTAAAGCAACTGGTTTGCAGTTCGAATGGATAGATTTAGACGCTTGTAAGGGACTTGACAAAAGTACTGACGACTTTTTGGAGTGTTGGTCGCGAGAAATGACCACTTCGTTGTATCACCCGACATCTTCAGTTAAAATGGGTCCGGATGACGACGACACAGCGGTCGTAGACAGTGAACTGAGAGTTAGAAAGGTCAAAAGTCTGAGGGTAATAGACGCTAGCATTATGCCTAGGATTGTAAGAGGAAATACAAATGCACCAACAATAATGATCGGGGAAAAAGGAGCCGATATGATTAAACATTTCTGGTCGGATAAGCACTCTGAACTTTGAACATTAAAGATTATTTAAATATTTATTACGAGACAGGAATAAATTATTATTGTATCGTACATACAAGTATTGGTCGTCAATACAGGGTGATTACAGATTGTAGTTTTACTTAACACACTCACTCTTACTCTTTCATTTATTGGAATTAGTAAGCTTACAATTTGCATTTGACGTGATGCATACATTTTCTAACAAGCTTCGGAATATAAAATAACCATAAAGGCAGGAAAGCCCCTACGATCTTATTTTCCTTCATGAGAACAACGGCACTCTCGGAGATCATTAATCATAACGAAGTCCCCAAAATCCTAATGGAAATAATTATTATAGAATTAGTTGTAACACCGGAATATGTCCCAAATGACAGAATTAGTATCAATCGTTTATTGTAAGTGTGTACGTATGCCCGTCAGTCTTTATTAAAAATAAACCACTTTGCAAGGAATAAAAGGGGCAATAAAATATCAGCAGCACTTTCATCAATTAATAAGTTCGCTTTTTTAACAACCCTTGATTTCATGATGTACCTAATTTGTTATTTGTAACACTTTTTGGCAACTTACTGTTATAGAATCGAATACAGTTATATTTACTAACACAAATCACATCCAGTCAGCATATTATTATTACTCAGCAGTCAGCATATACTCAGTAAAAATACAAATACTTCGTGATCGGGAATCTAATCCTGAACCCAGGAATGTGACAAAATCCATGTAGCCAGGTACACACAAAGTTGAACAGAATGACAATGCAAATAATTTAGTACAAGATAGGTAGGTAAGTTAATGTAAAATTAAGTGATCTTAAAATTACAATGTAACTAATAGTCATCATCATTGTAACAACGCAGGGGTTTTGAGTAAGTAATCTGATTTGATTATAATGATTTGTCTGTAATACAACACACAACGTATTCTGTCAGTCTGTATGACAAACTTGAAACGGTGAACCAATGCGTGAATATGTATGGAATATGAATCCAACTGAAGCATGATCGCTTTTAATGTAAAGAGGATTTCTCTGACCACTTCAGTATTTTAAGCCCGTTAATAAAGATTGTGTAACTAAAGTGGAACTGGGCGGGCCACGTGTGCCGCATGCAGCCGGACCGATGGGCCCGGACTGTCACAGAATGGGTGCCATCGGACGGTCGCCGGCGTCGGGGCAGACCTCGGCGTAGGTGGAGAGACGATATCTTTAGATACAGGGATGGGTGGCTAGAAGAGGCTCAGGACAGGGATGGATGGAAGAGGAGGGGGAAGACAGCAGTGGGACAATTTATAGGTTTACAAAAAAATAATGCCTAAATCTCCCAGAAATGTTTTTGTAAGCTAAACCAGCATTTATCCATCATATTCGATCACATCAGATTGTAAGTGAAGATGTGATGGATTATGGAACACGCGGGTTCAGTAAATGTCTATTCATTGATAACACCACAAGATGGTATGTAAATTGCTAACCTACCCGGTTTGTTTATATATGTATGAACCAAAGTATAAGAACTGTAAAATGTACCATAGCACATACTTGCACTGAGTTACAACAAGTAAATACATGCAAGCGCAGCAGCATACAAACATTGGTCTAAAATATAATTACGTGGCATCATTTACTGCTCAATTCACTAGTGACTAGACGACCCGCTAATAGCTGCATTGTATAGTATACATGTAATGACAGTAATAAGGTCACTTATCCTGTTAGCGACTGGCCACAAATTGTTCTCGGTCCTTTATCGTGGGATTCGTGGAACCCTATATTTGTCCAAAATTCACCAGGTATGCAGCTAGTTTTCAGTTGCATTGCATCACCGTCACTCCGTAGACACAAATTCAAAAATTAAAAAGATCTTTAAAAATACGATAAAATTTAGGAAACGAAACTAGTATTTATCGAAGGTATTGATTGAAGTGGTGCCGCCACTTTATAGAAAGAGGCCCATGTTGAAATCTCATCGATATTTGTATTCAAAAGTAATTTATTTATTTATCGTTCGGTCGTCAGCTGCCACAACACAGCGTGTATCACAAAGGCAAAACTTTTCTTAGTAATTGTAAATAAAGAATGAAATTACTGAAACTAAATCGTGTCTCGGGCGAGCCGTAGTACAGTAGCACGACCTTTCTTGGACTTTAAATTGTATTACCCTAAAATTTTGATTTTTAATATAATGTTTTCTTAGCTGCTCTAGCGTCCCGTGTCCCGATCATATGCCTCTTTCGCTTCATCAAGAAGGGTCTTGATCGTCTTTTTTCTTACTCTAATAGATAGGTCAGTTTACACTTTCCAGCATCCACAGTAAGCGAGTACTAACAATGCTGTGGACTTGCGACCCTGCCTTAGCCGCTGAGATGGTGAACAACTACCACGGAGTAGGGCCGCTGATCACGCAGGCGCTGCAGACCTTCATGGCAGCACAGTGCGCGTTTGTTGGCGACCACCTCTGGCCAGCAGACGCTATAGATACTGTTCTTCAAGGTAAGATCCTTATACACTTGTTAATCATGTCACGTAAATTCACCTTGTGCCTTCACACTAAAAGAAGATATTGTGTTAGAAACGCAACATCATATTTTTGTTTACACATCATTATGTTGAAATTATAATAAATTACTTGGGTAAAGAAACCTGCATCAAAAACACGTCGAACATGTTTGACCCTATCTACGATTAGATTGGATTACTGTTGATTGAAATCAAATTATTTCAGAACCCTACTGTATAAATAACTCCACCTGCCTATACAAGCATATTTGTACTTTTAAACTTTCTATTAATGACATAGGAAATGGGAACACTTTGTCCGACAAATCATTACACTTTGCAGATCCGATCTATGACTTCATAGTGGTGGGAGCTGGCTCTGCTGGATCTGTGGTCGCTAACCGGCTGAGTGAGGTGCCAGACTGGAAAGTGCTACTCATCGAGGCCGGAGGAAACCCGACACTTACGTCTGATGTAAGACTAAACCTAAAAACCTATTTTACACAAGGCACACTAAAGTGTCCTTAAAATTAAATGAATTAAGACCTACCCGATTGTGATTGTAAAGGATTTATACATTACAATTAATTTATGTATATTCTAGATACCACAGGCCTTTTTCAATAACATCGACTCTAATATCATAGACTGGGGTTACAAAACTCAGCCCCAGGATGGCGCTTGTAGAAGTTACAAGACGAGAGGATGCGCTTGGCCACGAGGGAAAGCCCTAGGAGGCAGTAGCAGTATCAACGGAATGTATTACGTTAGAGCCAACAAGGCAGACTACGACGAATGGGCGGCTGAAGGAAACGAAGGCTGGAGTTACGACGAAATACTACCTTACTTCAAGAAAAGTGAAAATTTCAGCGAACCTCTCACAGGTGAATACCAAGCATATCACGGCAACGGAGGTTACCTAAACGTAGAATTTCGAAACGATGCACACGAATTTGAAACATTGATCATTAAAGCAGCCGCAGAGTTAGGCATAAAGAATCGTGACACTAATGGCGCCAGCCAAATGGGCATAGTTAAAAGTGCTACGACTACCAAAGATGGTGCTAGATATAGTACTGGAAGAGCATTTTTAAATCCTATCAAAGATAGACCTAACTTGCACGTCATAAAACATGCGCATGCCACAAAATTGCTCTTTAAGCCCGGATCTAACATTGTTACTGGAGTTCTCGCTAATAAAGATGGTAATGACATAACAATAAATGCGAAGAAAGAAGTAATTGTATCAGCAGGAGCAATTAACACTCCACAATTATTAATGCTATCTGGAATTGGACCAGAGAATCATTTAAAAGAGTTAGGTATAGAAGTACAAGCCGATTTACCGGTTGGTGAAAATTTACAAGATCATCCATATATTCCTGTTTATTACAAATTGCCAGGGGACAAAAATATGAACTCCTTGCCAAATCTCATTTCAGCATTTACGCAATATATGATAGAGAGGAAAGGGCCACTATCTAGTACGGCTCCAGCGAGAGTTATTTCTTTTATCAATACAACTGATTCAAATGCCCTCAGTCCAGATGTACAATTTCATTACGTAATGTTCTCTCCGACGGTAACCAATTTCTGTGACATTTACAAAAATCACGACTTCACCGATGAGTTTCAACAAAAATTTCGAGAGATAAACGAAGATAATTTTGTACTAATGGTCGGGGCAGTATTACTAAAACCGAACTCTAGAGGAAAGATCATCCTAAAAAGTAAAGATCCATTTGAACACCCCTTAATATATGCAAATTATTTCGATGATCCTGAAGATATGAAAACTGTTTTGCGAGGAATTAAACAGCATGCATTGAAGTTGGCTGAAACTGAGACTTTCAAATCAATAGGTTTTCAATTTCAATGGATAGATCTGGAATCTTGTAACAAACTGGATAAAGAGAGTGACGAGTTTCTAGAATGTTGGTCACAGGAATTGACTACATCTTTATATCATCCGACATCTACTGTAAAAATGGGACCTGAAGATGACGAAACAACGGTAGTAGATAGTGAACTGAAAGTAAGAAAGGTCGTAGGACTAAGAGTAATAGACGCTAGCATTATGCCTAGGATTACAAGGGGCAATACAAACGCGCCTACAATAATGATTGGAGAAAAAGGAGCCGACATCATTAAAAAGTTCTGGTTAAATGAAAATTGACAATACTGAATACAGTAATGAATTTAAGGTGAAACTAATGGTAGGTAATAATTATAAAGATATAATATACAATGGAGTGGTTATTTTAATAAATCAAGTAGTAATCTAGATCACCTAGTTGTTTCATTAAACATTGCGATAAGTTTAGTTATGTGCTGAACGATAGAAATTTTTATTCATTAGCGTACGTATAGTACAGTCGACATCAGGTCAACCTACACAAAACCATTGCAATGTGCGCCATATTACAGTTGCGTAAATTGTGTTACACTTGCTGAGCTGTACACAGTACCGTACTGTAATATCTAATTACCAATACATACTTACAAAAATTCACGTCTTTTTCCCGTAGGTAGAGATCAACATAATTTATATGGACTTCCATTCCATCTGGTGCGATCCTGGCACTCCATGGTCATAAAATGGTAATATGACATACCAAGTTGTAACTTACTGCTAATTCCCTACTATATTCCTGTACTGTTTTCCATTGAGATCCTACTGAGCCATACTTACATTGCGCATACGCATATTAAGGTAGTTTTCAGTCACACAGCTTCAGTTCTGGATAGGCTACCGGCTGGGGAGGAGTAGTTGACGGTGCTGCGGGACGTCATCGCGTTAGTGAAATAGTTTATTTTCATGTGAAATCGATTCATGCACTTGTTTTGCATGCTCTTGGGAGCTTCCTAAACGTATTTCAAATGTTCAAGGTAAGACTATGATGATGTTTTTGATCTAAAAACTGTATCTACTGTTTATTTGCTAGAAGCAATCTGAAATGCCTTTGTACAAAACTATGACAAAGTCCACCGGTAGGTACTATTATTCCATTAATATCATGATTAATAGTGACTAACAATATAAAAGCCGTTTCAATAACAATGCGCACGCGCCGCTCCGGAACATAATCCCGTGTGCACAATAAGAAGGTCGACTGGAATCTGGAACTAGTTTGTTTTAATACAATGTAAGTAACTAAGCAGGTAGGCTTATTCCACTTTGGTCATAGTAGACTTTGGTCATATCTTGGAATGCTTCCACGATCGTCATGATACCTAATACAGTTTAATAACTAATTTGAACGCAAACACCATTGGCACGCCTTGGGAGAGGTCTACGTCCAACAGTGATTTTATGTTGATGACGGTGATACAGTGCTGGTTGATGATTAATGAAAAACCTCTCTTTATTCTCGGGGCGATCCCGAATTTGAATAAATAGTAGATTATCAAATGACGCCACACACTCCTGCAATATTTGCAATGTCTATTTATTGAATGGGAGAAAAACAACTTTTAATTTGTTTGTTTTTTTGCTGACACACGGAGGTCATCCTGAAAAGTCCATTTGGTGTACACTTTTCACAGTGAAGAAGAGATCAAAACTTACAGCGATGGAAGCGCTACAAGCCAACATCACTGCAACGTGTCCACTGGCGTTTGGAGGAGTAGCTGGGAGTTTGTTCGCACAGGCAATAGGTGCAGTGGTTGCTGCACATTGCGCAATCTTCGACGACTATCGCTGGCCCAGAGATAGAGCAGAAGACATTATTGGGCGAGTTTCAAGTAAGATTAAATGTCCCTTTAAGGATAGGCGCCATTGCACATAAGTTTTATCGCAACACATGTTGGAACTAGATCCGTTTTGGTAATCTTAAATCTAAGTATATCTAAAAATATCGAGTTCATACGATTTTGCAAATTTGCAGAACGTCTGGTATGCAGGATGACTAAAACAAAAAATGACTACTTACCTATAATAATTTTATGACTAGGCGTTTGCGTCGGACGAGTATTTATAGGTTGTAATTATTTGCCGATTATGGAATAGTCAATACAATTAATTTTAAGCGAATGTATGGATACTAAACTAACTGAAACTAAGGTCGAATATTTGTAATTATACAATGTATAAAAATCAATTGCATTTAACTGATAGTTTTTAAATGCCTTCATTTTACAATTACAATTTATCCAAGAATCAATTTGATGAGTTTTAGGCGTAATAAATATCATCATGAGGAATTGTGGATGTGTGGCGGAATTTTCTCTCAGTGTAATATATACAAACAATTGCTCTTATTGGAATTCCAGGTGGAGTATCATACGACTTCATAATCATCGGGGCTGGGACCGCGGGATCCCTGTTGGCAGGTCGACTATCAGAACTCTACCCATCATCGTCTGTGCTGCTGGTAGAGGCTGGCGGAGACCCTGGTTTGGATAGCGAGGTAAGAACTACTCAATGACGACGAAATATCTGTTCAGTAACGCAAAAAATACTTAGATATAATGATTGACTCATACAAAAATAAAAATAACTACAGTTTGATACAAGCAATATGCACTGTAAGACCTCTTTAAATTTCAGATCCCAGCATTCCTATTCCTCAATCAAGATACTGATGTCGACTGGCATTACAGCACATACCCTGATCACAAAAGCTGTCTAGGGTTCAGGAACAATACTTGCTTCTGGAGTAAAGGCAAAGCGCTAGGAGGATCCAGCTCTATCAATGCCATGCTCTACATAAGAGGACATCCAAAAGATTTTGACAACTGGCAAGAATTAGGCAATCCAGGTTGGGGATACGAAGATTTACGTGACTACTTCGAGAAAATTGAGAATGATTTCGAGTTGTACGACTACAAATACCACGAGAATCCATGGTATGTAATAATTGAAAAAGCATGGAAAGAATTAGGGTTGCCTCAACATGAAAAAGGCAGCAATGAAGCTACTGTTGGTACTAGAACTACTAAACTACTTACAAGAAATGGAAAACGTTTTAATACGGGTAAAATGTACTTGAACAACTCACAAAATTTACACGTTATGAAAAATACTGCGGTTCAAAAGATAATTGTAGACCCAAATACTAAAATAGCGACAGGAATAGAAATAATGCATGCGAGTGGCATTGTAATGGAAATAAATGCTTTAAAGGAAGTTATTCTATCAGCGGGCTCAATCGCTACACCTCAAATATTGATGCTATCGGGCATTGGCCCGAGAAAACATTTAGAAGATAATAAAATCAAATGCCTCGTAGAATTACCTGTAGGGAAGAACTTACAAGATCATGTATTACTACCTTTATTTCTAAAGACAAACCAAAACACAATTTTATCGGCGGAAATTATCACTTCATTTTTTATGCAATATATATTGACCAGAACCGGGCCATTCACCAAAATTGGGATAACAGATTTCATGGGATTCTTTGATACAGAAAATCTTGACTATCCTGATATTCAATTCCATCATACATTTTTCATAAAGAATGACAATATTTTTCTAAAACGTTACCTTGAAAATATTGGATTCCAAGACGAAATAATTCATTTAGTTGAAAAATTAAATGAGGAAAGTGACCTACTAAGTATATACCCAACATTGCTGCATCCTAAATCAAAAGGCGAAGTATTATTGGAAGATAATGATGTAAGTTCAAAACCCGTAATTATAGCTAATTATTTCAATGACTCAGAAGACATAGAAACACTTTTGAAAGCTATAGCAATCATTACTAAGCTGCAAAACACAACTAGCTTTAAAAATCTTGGAGTGGAACTAGCGAGACTAAACATACCAAACTGCTTAAACACCACAGAAGAATACTGGAAGTGTTACATAAGGCATATGGCAACAACTACATACCATGCGGTAGGTACAGCAAAAATGGGACCGGAATCTGACATAACCTCTGTCGTTGACCATGATTTGCGTGTCCATGGAGTGAAGAAACTTAGAGTCGTGGATGCAAGTGTAATGCCGACTATATCTGGAGGTAACACCATGGCACCGACAATGGTTATAGCTGAAAAGGCAGCAGATATAATCAAGAAACAATTCGGACACAAAGACGAGCTTTAAATGTTTTTTTTCATAGATTACTGATAAATACAATAAAAAATATCTTTGGAGTTTCATTAAATTCGACAACAATGCAGATGTGTACCATATTTATTATAATTCAATTTAACCAAACCTCATAAAATCTCGTTATTATTTTCAGAACATCTTATCAGCTTATTATTATAACTAGGCTTATAAGGTAGGTATTTCAGATGCCTTAAGAGCTCGAGTTTAGTGTGAGGTGATTTAATAAGGTCTTACATAATTTGATTAAATTGAACGCGATTTGGCTTTTGCCTGCAGTGGGCTACAAATATCCTGAAACGTAAATATTTTAGGAGATATTAAGGTCATCCCACAAATCGGTACTTCCTACTTGTGCATAAAGTATTTTCTTATTTCTCAACACAATTTGTAATCTATGTAACAGTTGACCACCACATTTGGCAATAAACTTTACAAAGGCAACACAATGGACAATATTTTGATGACATAATAGCGGTGAATATTTTTCTAGCAAACCACCAGTGACAGACATGGCATCAATTTTCTTACTTTTGAGATTATGTCAGACCGACGGAAATGTATGCAAGTAGAAAGTTCAAATAATCGACCTTTAATCATGATTATCGATATTGGATAACTTACTGATATACTTATATATATATTTTTTTTCAATTTATTTGGGTCAACAAACAGTGATCACAATGTAATATTAATTCTAAATAATTATTAATGTAATATTATTGTGCCACCAGCACCGCTAACCACATGTTAATTCACAATATAAGAGTGGTGGAGTTCAGTTACGATATACTCGTAACAATAACCTCACACCAGTTTACCGAAGTAATAATAAAAACACACTAAATGACATTTGCAACTTCCAAAATGCGCTATAGGTACTGACTACAAGTTTATATTTAAAATGTTAGTTATGAAAAAGATGTAGCTAATAACAAGAAACTATGAAATCGAAACATCAAATTGGAATTCCTAGAGTATCAAATAAAATACCTGGGAAGTTGATTAATCTAGTTCTAACACATCGCTATACTACACACACACACGCTAATGTGTCAAAGGACCCTCTACACCACAGGCATACCAAAGCAGACGATATCAGTTACATCACTAGACGAGAGCCATCCTTGAAGACGTTTCGTTACTCGTTAGCGAATAGCGACATTCGTTACGAAACTACTTTCATACGAAATCGCGTCGCTTGTACTCTGCGGTAATTATGGAAACCTTGAAAGGTGTAATCTACGACACAAAAAGCGTTTAAAATCGGATTTAACTAATTTGACATTTATTGCATCCTCGTGTCATTGCTCATATTATGTCATACGGTGCGAGAAAGCAATGTAATGTGTTTGCTAGACAAACAACTTCGTTTATTATAGTTAGGCCCCGTGAAATGTAATGCATTACTTTTTAAACATTGATGGTTAGTGCATATTGACAAGTCAATACGGTGACTGCAATGTTATCGTAATATCGGCACCTCAATCTTCAATAAACACGGCAATAATTCCCTTTTATCTCGTCAATTCATCTAAATTAATCATCAATGCTTCAAATATTGAGAATTAGTTATGATGATTGTACCCCATGGGATTGTGAAAATAAAGTAATCCGATCTAATAATGTATAAATAACAATGCAATAACCACAGAATAGCTTAAAATGTTAGTGGGGGAGGGTAGTTTTTGTTTACAAAATAAGACACTTGATTTGGGCCTCGGTTTAGATCGAAACACGTAGGTAGAGTCCATAATTCGGTCAGTCGAAATTAGTCCAAAATATTATTGTCAAAAACGCAACCGTCAACAAGACATAAACATGTTGCTTTTGATTATTATTAGATTTATTTCATTAGGTTCTGTGCTTTCATACAATTTATATGGCGATGCGATGGTGTTCTTTGCAACTTGGGTACCTATACAATAACATTTGTCATACAAGTGGTGTAAATGTAAATTCAAAAAATATATTGACGTGCAAAAATGTACTCAACGTGCTTACTTGCAATAAAGAAATTTGACTTTGACTTTGTCAATTTACAAACATATGGTGTAGAAGCATTAATTAGGAAGATGGTTTACAATCTTAAGGAACTACACCCTGATCAACCAATTACCTAAAATAATAGGTCTATGCTACCTATTGGAAATGCTTCACGGTCTAATTAATTAATTGGATATCCATTGCTATTACCTTATCTTCATTACGGTTAATTAATATCCATCTATTAAGAACTTCCTCGGAATTTCAAAGTATAATTTAGAGGACTAAGTAAATAATAAAAACTGTAAAATAACTGGGTTTCGAGTACAACGTTTTGCAAGAATGACGACCAAAATATCTGCAATTGTGGTTGGTTATGGCAGACATAAACGACGGATTTGCGAGTATGTTCAGAAGTTTTTCAATATATCAAGAACTGGAAGAGAAGCGTGCTGAAATTAGGTTTTATTGGTTACAATTAATCATCAATAGATCTCTGTGCGCCTGGTGGATGTGTCTAATGACCAGAGGGCTGGCGCATACCTCGCGCAACGCATTAGCCTCGCAATCCAGCGAGGCAATGCAGCCAGGAATACTCCTCGCGGTCGGTGATTTAGGGCAAATTTTTTATTTATACTTTTTATTTACATATTTAATTTACTGTCTTTAATTAATATTTTGTCACTTATTAAATAAATATTAATCATCAATCATCATATTCACTACTTTAAGTAAGTATATAAATAACAGTCATTAATTAGCATTTTTTAAATCCTCATTAATTATTTTTTGTTCAAGAAATTCCTTGACGCTCGCTCGCTGCCTGTAGAATCTATATTTACATATAATAAGACTGTAAGAAAGTTGTGTCTGTACATTGGATATTTTTTAAAAAGAATAATTGTAATGTGTTTTAGGATCGATACTGATGCCAAACACACAATTTTTTAGAATTTCTGTCTGTTTGTCTGTGACTTTGTGCAAGTATCACGCCATAGCTACTGAAGGGATTTTGATGGGAGTTTCACTAGGAGATAGCTGAAATATCCGGACAGCTCATAGGCTATAAGCCATGGCGGTATGTGATGTGGAAACAAAGATCCAGAGAGGAAGATCTGCCTCCTGATCTCCTCCATCCTCCTCCTCTACGCAAACGAAGTTGCGGGGTACAGCTAGTTGCTTAATAATTTCGTATTTTCCCAATTTTTCTTTATTACTGTATCTCTATCTAGGCTAGGTACATAAACGCGGGTCTATTCTCTCATCTCTACATACGATAAAAGTACGTTTATCAATAATTGCTTGCAGGCACGAGGGTAGCGGTCAAGCCTCTTTCAAGTATTTAACCTGTTTGGCGAATGTTGCGAAAATTGCCACAGTACCTACATAATTTACCCCAATTCCAGCCAAATTAGCTACGATACATACCTATGTTGAATCTCTTGGCAACTTACGTACATACCTAATTAGAGAGCTAAGATAATTATTAAACTACATTCACAACCACAGACAACACCATGATTTATCGACACAATTTTCGCGCCAGCCAACCAGAGAGGACAGATCCACGTATTGGCCGGCGTGAAAATTGTGGCAATAAATCGCGGTGGTCGCTGTGGTTGTAAGTGCAGCTTTATGTACTTTGCTCATTTTAGTAATATCATCAAATAATATCGCCTATCACCATTGATCTCCTATAAACACCTAGATACACAAAGGTCTTACTAAAACAATTTAGAAAACGTCCAAATAAGGGTCCATTGTTAACGTTCAAATAATGTCCAATAAAGCAAATGAGGGTCCATTCAACCGTTTGGACCTTCTTTGCGCTCGGACATTTTTAGAAGACAGACTGTGTATCTAGTTGTTTATAGGAGATCAATGCCTATCACTGATTGGTTGAGCGTTTATGTTGGGATAACAGAAGATCATAAAAATCAAACCTGAAACTAGAACAAGTAGAACTCTCGATTTTCTGAGACGTAAGACAGAACCTAAACCTGAATATAGGTAGGATTAGAAAAAAAGCATATGACTAATAATGCAATTGATTATTTGCAAGGTCCTTTCTAGATATGGTTTCTAGTCAACAAAAAGTTAGGTTAGGGTTTCTGAGAAACGGAAAGATGACGTAAGGAAATGGTTTCGAAACCGGGCGCCGCCGCCCGCCGGCGCCATAGGACGGACAGAAATGGAAAGGCGCATGCGTTAAAACGCACGTAGCCAGTGTCCCTGTACATCGATAAATTGCGTATATGTGTATAAAAGAAAATGGGCAAAAAAATTAGGCCATGGCATTTTCTTTTTTGTCAAAATCAATTTTACTGGCACTTTTTGAGAGATAAATATTATTGATCAGAACTAAGTGTTATAAGGTTAAACAAAAACACATCCTTCCTTGAAATAACATAATTATTCATCCAGCACTAATAAAATTTCTAAGGCCCAATTGCGCAAAGGGCTAAAGTTTATTCGTGGCAAATCATAAAAAATACCTATAGCGTTTTTGAGCAATTTAACACGAGGTTAGGGGCCTAATACGGTGACTGGTATCTCTTAACATGAGCTTGGTGGAAACAGCCTTCATTATTTTGTTGTCTATAGACCCTTGTGGAAACGGCCTTAATTATTTTGTTGTCTGTAGACCCTTATCTATCACCTAACATTTATAAATAGTTACCTGCGAATAAGTTATCCGAGGCATTATTTCTTCTGTGTCCGAGGTTTAATCAACCTGAGACGTGGATGTTTCGTTTGATAGTAAAACATAACATTGTTTATTTTTATTAATTACTCCGGGGCTTTCGTATCGAGACCTTCAATTAGCAAACCTTGTGTTATATAAACAGGGCCTAACTACGCTGCAAATGGCCACTGAATCCTCTGCATAACGCATTATAATCAATTAGAGAATATACAATGTACGAATTACTGTACCTACTAATAATACCGCCGTGGATAAGGCCGCCTGTCTGTACACTAGCTAACTTTGGTTTTATATGTAACTGATGTATTTTCATTTGTGTGCAAATAAAGTATATTTGATTGATTGATTGATTGAATACCACAACCATTTAGTACGTAGGTGAGTCTACCACTAACAATTTTAAAAAGTGGAATCGCACCCACGGAATTAAAGTTTGAAAAGATTTTAGGCAAAAGTCAATCCATATACAGTTTTATCGCATTTACAAATATCAAAAGCATTTGACGTTTATAAAAGACTATGTCCAGCAGTGCTTGGGAAAATATTTCTGGTTGCAAATGCAGGTCGAAGGGTTGCAAATACGACCCATCAAGTTAGATCGGTTTTACATGACTACAAAGTTGAACAAGATTCGCGAAAAGACTAATTGTTGCATGAACGCTTCAAATGGGAAGTGTTAAGAAAGGCTGTACGAGTCCAATTCGCTGGTATCCGCTACGTCTTCAAGACAAATGCGCATCGCTAAACGACCACACCACTAACCACCCTATTAACATTGACCTTTCACCAGCCTGTCCACCATGTGTTTCCTAACAGCGTACCCCACTCCTGCGCACCGGCCGCCCGTGCGGAGTGCGCGCGCGCTGTATCTTGCCACTTCAGTGACTACATACTTACGATTGGTGTCGTGTGCTGTGATAGTGTTGTAACCTGAGGATTGTCTCTGTGGATAGTAATACTCTTGTTCAGGTAATACGTTATTGCTTACTCAGGTAATAAGTTATTTTATAAGCGAGACTGGCACGTTGAGAACTTCGCATCGATATCGTTATTGCAAAAGCTTTACCTAGATCTTTGAGACTTGTTATAGAACACTAGCTTCCGCCCTCAACTTTTACCCGACTGCCTTTAGGAGGAGGGTCATGTTTTTCAAATGTATAGCTTCGTTTGTGACCTCCTGTAGCCTGTAGCTAAAACTATTTGATGGATGATGTAAAGAGATGTGTCAGATTCGTCATGGTCCCGGGACTGACATAGTATATATGTGTTATGCCGAAAGCGCAGTCGTTTTTTTTTTGTAATAGCTTGTTCCCTGTGCAGTGTAGCATTGTTAATTAGCTAGTCGTTTTCCCGGTTTCGAACCAAGATAAACCTTGTCTTGCCTTGTGCATTTCCTTTGCAGAATTTCAAATTATTGACTCATTTGGTAGGTCAATGTGTTGACTGCAATTATTTGAACCGAGAGGTTATTAGTTAAAATGAGACTTCATGTAAAAGATTATTCCTAAACGGGAAAGGAATACCGTCGTCCTGAGAAACTGCGTACGCTGATATATAATCATAAGTCCTAACATAAAATTGCTATAAATAAACCCTATCATGTTGTGCCATTCGCTAATAGTAGTTCAAGTATGAAATTATCGTAATTAGGAGCTTTAGGTGAAATGGACTGTAAGTAGGGTACGTAGTAGTAAGTACTTAACTGACTTTGGAGCTATATTTCACAAGATCCAGACATCCAAGAACTCTAATGTTTGTGTGTTTGCACGCGGTTCGATCAGTGAATAAAATCTCCTTTGAACCTAAAAACTCAGTCGTATAAATTAGGATACTGGACAAATAAAAAAAAAGTCCGGAAAAAGAAAATATCAGATATTAATTTTGATTGTCGTAAAATATTTTTTAACTCCCGCTTCCTATTTGGTATAGCTTTGATGATTTTGCATATTGCATTGGTAAATAACGTGTTGCATGCAAATAATGAGTTGCATTTATATTTGCTAATTTTTTGGTATATTATGATAATGATAATGCACTAAACGATAGTTAACTATTCGTGCGATGTTGTGGTCGCAACGAAATATTAACGAAACATCGCGGACCTTGACCGAGCGCATTATGAAATCGAATTGATATTTTATGTGTGTGAGAGTAGATCTGTGACCACACTATTCGATGTCATACGATTTATTGCTAATGTGCAAATATTTCCGAATGCCATTATGAGGAGTGCCAGGGCTAATCCATTGTCATGTAAAATTTACAACGAATACTATTTAAGACTATTGCAGAGGCCCAATATTATTGTCTAATATTATTGTAACATACATTGAAGATTGCAGGCCTGTGATATTGGCTTTGACAAGCCAAACAACAAACCAGGTTTTCTGCCAGATTTTATTTAAGCATTATTTTTATTGGCAAAGAACGAGAAACAATAAGCTGGCGGGTCATTTGATAGTAAGTAGAACCATTCCCGTGCCGTTAACGTCTTGACTGATTGGTAACATAACTAACCTAGGTCCGTATTAATAGTCTGAGCTCAAACCCTCAAAAGTGAATTCAGCTGATACACTCTCAAGACGTGATCACCATCTCAAGTATGTCATTTTAAAAACCAATCTTGAGGGCGTATCACGTGATGTCTTTCTCAAGTGAAAGAATGCCTCTGATATAGCGAAAAAGTTCGCCTGCTATAAGCAAATACATTCTCAAGTGCGAGTTTGACAGTTCTCTTGACAACTGAGTTTTGTTTATTAATACGGCGTTACTCACGTGATACCCGATTCCTAGAAAAAGCCAATCTTGAGAACGACTCAAGATTGACTTTTGAGCTGAGAGTGATTTATTAATACGGGCCCTAGTGTGCCTGTTATTACTCTTCACACCGAAATACAGAAATGCTGATGCATTATTTGTCGCAAGAAATAGATCAGGTAGGTAATCCACCCAGGCAGAACCTGCACGGATTCCTCTCGGTAAACTCTCAATTGCAACTTTCAATTCAGCAAAATTTTCAAACGCACGACACTCACAGTAAACCTGCCTTCATGAAGTAATTACGACTATTAGGGTCAAGATAATGGGTTCTTTGAAGATATTACATAATCAAAATTACATGGCTCAAACGTGGTTCTGCTTACTAATTGTTACGGAGTTATTCATAGGAGAGTAATGTCTTTAATTATTCTTAAACATATCTTTCCTATGAGTAAGTTCATAATAAAATAATCACCTATTTAAACTTTCTTAGTGAGAGAAACTCGGATTTCGTAACGGTTTAATTGCAGGTACAGTCGACGACAGAGATAAGTATACAGGGGGCCTCAATAAGGTTGAGATTTTCTCATAAACTACTGGACCGAATTTAATAATTATTCTACAGTTACATAATTCTAACTTTTATCTATCGAACAGTCAAATAATTTTTGCAATACGTCAAGTAGTTTTTGAGAAAATCTCAACCTTAAAAACTCTCCTGTACACCTTTCCCTGTGTTCCACCGTACCTATACCATTTTTGCCACCGCTCGGTTTTCGGTCTATTATGCTTATATTTGATTACGGATTGCTGTTTAGCCGGATACGCGATATCCGGCCAAAATAGCAATCCGTTTCATCTCTAGAGTACACACTATGTAGCTACCTACACTCACAAAATTGTAAAAAATCAAAAAAAAAATCGGTCTAGTACTTTTTCAAAAAATCTCAACTATAAAACTCTCCAGTCCTCCTTTCTCTGTGTTAGACAGTACAATCACTTCCTTAGTAGTTACGACCCATTTAATAGAAATTAATGAACGCCTGCATTGTCCACGGCATTCCTTCCCTGTGACTTATGATGACACAACATGCACCAGCGCGCGAGTGCTGTTATTCAATACTGCTCTACTTATGTTACGTTCTTTTTGGTTTTCTTGTTTTCATGCGAAGCCAGAGCGATCAAAAAAAGTAAAAGTATGATTTTTCATATCCAACCCAATTAAAACTGTAGATAATTATAATCAGGAAGTGGTTTTCTGTTTTTGCTCTTACAACTTTTCTGTCATTCCGAGGCGATCGAGGAGAACCAGGCAGGTACAGTCGGCATATGATACATCTGAGTGGGCTTGATTAAATTATTTAATTAAAAATATAACATTTTATTCTAATAAAGCTCAATTATTTTTCAATTTGAAGTAGGTATACAAAAGTACATAGACCCCTTAATATAAGCGTTATACTACTTATTTTTTTATCTATTTTTATTTAATTAAAAATATTACATTTTATTTAAATAGTTTTTTTACAAGACCATTACTGCTCTGCTACTGACCTGCCATTAACTCTACATCTATTTGCTTGCGCCTGCGATTAACTGGAAGATATAGCTCTGGGCAATAAGACCACTTTTGCACAAATTGAATACTAAAACTCATGTTTCTTTGTACAACAAAGTGTTAACTTAACCTATTAATGTGTTTGGTACTTATGTAAAAAGAAATTGACACATTTGTCTTGAAGTTGTAAAACAATCGTTTCACGACTTATTATACCCTTAGTCCCTTTCGTCTTATTATACCCTTATTTCCTCGGTGTTCAAATATATATTACGCGGACTGTACCAGTTCTCCTTGCTGTAGAATTACATTTTACTTTTTTAAGCGCTCATAACCCATTAAGCCATTTTCGAAATGATATTGTAATATTCCGTGATTCAATAAGTGAACGTGAAATATTATTACGAAGATGTTGTTTTGTTTCCATGGTATACATCGATAGATGTATATGAAGTTATTATAGTGTGTCAACCGCACCACTACCGTTTTGTATAAGGTCTAATTGAATGTTGAAACGGACTGCAGCATTCGCGTAGGTGTGTAGCTTATTAATAATTCTAAAACCGAATTCTTGATTGCGTCGGTACTTCAGAATTTATCTCTATATATATTATGAGAAAAGGGAGTAGACATGCACACCTGATGCTGCTGGTAAGCGGTCACCATCGCGTCGCCTAGAGATACGATGTCTGTGCGATTCGACAGAGTTATAAGTACACTATAAACCCATCAACCACATTTTGCCATGCATTCTTTTTAGTTATGATTTCTATCACTTAATAATCTATTACATAAAGTTAAGAATCATCAAATTCTAGTATCGCACTAAAACCGGTATCTGTATTAATATTCAATTACATAAGTTGGCCTGAATACCCTTGTAAGACATCCTCCGGCCGTCATGTCCGCTTTGAGTCTGAGCGGGAAGGTCACTGCTCATTGCAATCTGATGCTGCGATTGCGACTGAAATTTAAGGGCTATAATCTTTTACAATTCTAAAGGCCTTAAAGCACAGCCGATTGATCATGAACTAAATACTTAGAGACCGATTACTCACCAACTAAAAAGTTAGAGACCGATTGTTCATCAACGAAACAGTTAGAGACCGTTGTTCACCAACTAAACGGTTAGTGAACAGTCGGCTGTGTAACAGCCAGACCCTTAGAACCATAAAAGATCCTAAAACAATCCTTAAATGCCATCCCACACGCAGTAACAGATGAATTTCAGTTGCAATCGTAGCCTAGCCAGGCCTTAACAGGATTCGTTTTCTACCATAATTTCACAACGCTGTGGATAAATAGGCAAACTTTATTTATGTTGAATAATTTAAAAAATCGTGATCAAGATTTTATTGATGTAAATAAATTCGGTTAGGTATTCTTCAACCAAGTAAATATAAATAGTTGTATTAAGTGAAGGAAACAGGGATTGTCTGGAATATAAGCATGGACGCACGAAACGCGACCGATCCGATTTTTTTAACCGTGTAGTCGCAACGAAAGCCAAATACTAGGTCACCTAGACAGACAGTGCATTGTAGTGAAAGTTACTATGGTGCATTCTGGGTGCTCTTGAGTTCGTCGGAACCTCGAGACTTGTGACTCATCAATAATAACATTTAAGCCTTTTTATTTCTGAATGGATATTTCAATCCACTTTTGATCATTCATGCTTATGAAATTAGATTCGATTGCACATGCCACAAATCGAATATATTGCATACTATATCGATTTGGGTTATGTAAGTAGAAGTGGCTGAACTTGAACTGTGCATATTGTTTTGTGTAGTGATCTGATTTGTACATCAATACAATAGCTTTCAATACGTATTCTGAAGTATATTATAATATATCTACTGTAGTAACATTAGTAGTAAAATAAAAATAAAAATAAAATAAAATAAAATATTTTTATTTCAGACGCTTATCCATATTTTGTTAGTAAACTTAAATAACTATGTTAGTACATAGTATGTAGTACTTTTGAAACTGAACTTAGTAACATTACACTGAGAAACCACTTTTTAGATCAAGATAGTTTTACTCGCCTATGAAACAGTGATGTCTAATAACAATCAGAAGTCAAACAAAATTAACGTGAAGAAAATTAACTACTTGTAGATAACCATAACAATAGCACACAAAGGTGACTGACTGGTTGCAACTCTGCAATAAAGCAAGGAATCGCCGATGGAGCTAGCCATATTTACATCGCAGATTCTCCGCTCTTGCATTACATTTTTCACGTTGCCACTCAGTTTTCCTTTGAATTTTCAATAAAAGTCCAACGTGTTAAAACTGTCTCTTCCTGACATTGAGAGTGAAAGTGACAAGAAGGATCCAAATGGGTACAAAATATTAGTACTTTATGCTATCTCGATGGATCGTGGCGTTTTTCCTTCAAGTCAATACCGCCGATGTTGTAACCGATCCTAGTTCCAAGACTAGCGATCTAGATGTGATCACAGGCGCAGCCTACTTCCCACATTTGAATGAGCGAGCGATTAATGCATACCATACTCATATCCATCGATACATGACAACAATCCATCCAATGTGGAAAATATCAATAAAATCATAGCATCACTGATTGCATCAAATCAAATGAACATCAGTCTTCATCGCATTATGGAATGACAGGAGAACATCAGCCGTTTAACAACCATTTAACATCATAATATGTTCCTTATACGATTAAGTTAGATCCTTATCCTTAGGTTATACCTATACTTTTTAGATACATACTTTTCCTGGAATGTTATCTCAGTTTGTTAAATTATGCCTACTTTCATTTTCATGAATATTTCAACACATACTTGTACAAAAGGGCATAGTTCCGGAGTAAGGCATATACTCACGGTTCTACTGTCGCGAGTAGGAAAAATATTATGTCATAAAATTAGTAGCTAAGTTAATCTACAATACAGCATAATTAGTGTCATACCATAGAATTAGCAATGCGTACCTTATTACAATGAAAGCATTTCACACTGCCTCCCACTATGACTAAGGCATTCAATACGTGAAACCATGTCATAAGAAAGAGCTGTTATATAATATTTACATAAAGATCTCGTATGTGACTTATGTATGTGAACTCAGTAAGACTCGTATATGAACCTTATGGAATAGCTATAGAGACAACATTAGATGACATTCTTAGATAAATAGGATACAGTTCCCATTGTATGTACAATAATAACAAAAACCATATTCATGTTTTATTCATTAAGTATTAGTGGAATAATCTTAACAAAAAAGAACAATACTTGTTAAATCTCACTGATCACATAGATAAGTCAACGGAGGACATTGAACGAGTAGGCCATAATGTAATTAATTTTAGTGAATTCGGAAATTGAACTTATCCTAAATTTAAAAGAATCTTAGCCAAAAACATTATTTTAATAGTAAATATTATCGTGAAAGTTGCTTTTTGCAAACAGAAAATATCAAGGAAGCTATACGAAATAAAAATCTTTAATATCAAATACTCCAAAACAGACAAATAACGGCACTAGTGTTGATATCATTGTTTATTAACATTTACCGTAACTACCAGCACTACCGGCAATATCAATAAATCTAAACCAACCCTTACTTATCATCTTTCAGAACCTGACCATGTGTTGAGAAACGCGGAAACTGATACAGCTCCACCATGGGGGTTGTGACAGCCGTCACCGCAGCCACGAAGTCAGCTCTGACCTTCGCGGGTCTCAGCAAGCTGACCTTCATCCCCGTCATGTTGGCTGCCATGGCGTACTTCAACTACGAACTACTAGACCCTGAGAGCAGACCCTTCAACCAGAAATACCTTAGAGAAGAATACGATTTTATTATCGTCGGCGGAGGATCAGCAGGGTCTGTACTCGCGAACAGACTATCAGAAATAGAAGGCTGGAATGTCCTGCTTTTAGAGGCAGGTGGACATGAGACAGACATCAGCGATGTTCCGTTGCTATCTTTATTTCTGCATAAAAGTAAAATGGATTGGAAGTATCGGTGAGTACAAATTACATGTCCAAACTATTGAAAGATAGTGTTTGATATGGGTCAGAACCCATTGGTCCCCTAATATTCGTCACCCGGATTAAAAGTTGTAGATTCGGCCCCTATATAGGTGCCCATTGGTCCCCCGGCAGGAGACGAGGCAATATTAATTTATTTTTAAGGTACCTACTCGTCCCCTGCTCAGTCTACGGCACCTGCTCAGGTACTTTTTGGTTCCCTGATAGACAATCAGACATATTTTTACATAAATAGCGCTGACACAGTACATTTGTGAACAAAACTTTAACGAAATTAATTTAAAAATATGTATTATGAAAATTATATTGTACCTATCCTTGATAAATTAAAATGACTATTCATGTTCGGCAACAAACAGCATTTCTAATTTTACCAGACCCCGACGAAACGTTTTTCTAAAAGACTGATTGTCAACAAAACTTATTTTTGATACTAATTATCTGTGATGTGAAATAAATATGATTATACCTATATACTTTATTTATTTATTTTTGCCTTTAGTACGCGACTGTACCACAACCACAGGGGCCGAAAAGAAATCTCTAAACTACTAGAGCGCGAGGAAATATAAATTATTAAAAAAAAATAACAGTTCAGGGGACGAGTGGAAACCTCAAATATTTTAGGGGACGAGTGGGCACAGGGTGCGAATTTCAGGGGACCAGTGGGTATTGACCCTTTGATATTCATACAAATTGTCATATTGAGCAGATTTTTATTGGTCTACAACAGAACTACACTGAATATTTATTCAACACTGCAATTGGCATTGGCACATATTATACTACAATTGCATAGGTCACGTTATAATCAACTAAATCTAGCTAATAGCCGAAATGTCGTTAAAAGTAGTAATTAATTTAGTCCTCATTTCACAATACTATACTCAAAAGTATATGGTCAATCTCAGAAGTAAGTGTATAATAATGTCAATTCATTCATTAATCCAACCAAAGTACATTTATTATCTAAAAGATCGGTGATAGTAACATAAAATTGTAGACCCTTGCACTGCAGTAAGGACACTACATTACTAAATTCCGAAAACGATACAAGTTTTTATTTGATTGGCTCCAAAGACTAATAAGCTGCCTCTATTTATTCCAGTACTCAACCGCAAGACTCTGCCTGCCAAGCCATGATAGACAAGCGCTGCAGCTGGACCAAAGGCAAGGTCCTCGGGGGATCGTCAGTCCTCAATACCATGCTGTACGTCAGGGGGAACCGACGCGACTTCGACCAGTGGGAGTCTTTCGGCAACCCAGGGTGGGGTTACGATGACGTCCTCCCTTACTTTAAGAAGTCCCAGGATCAACGGAACCCCTATTTGGCGAAGAGTTCGTACCATGGCACAGGTATGATAACTTTTCGCAACGCTCTTCTTAAAGAATGAAATTGAAAATCTGAGTATGTAAGCATTTCTTTCTAGCATATTAAATTCAGATTAAACTCAAATTATTTGATACAACTTCAGAATACGACTGACGCAAATAGACGAAAAGCGTATATAGGTATTGTATAATGTAAAAAAAATGTTTGTCAAAGAATTGTTTTAACCGAGCAGAGTACAAATAGCAAGAAATTATCTATGAACTATTTGCCACTAATATTGATATGAACTATTATCAAATTCCAGGTGGTTATCTCACCGTCCAAGACCCTCCATACAACACACCACTGGGCGCTGCATTTATACAAGCCGGTGAAGAGATGGGATACGATTTCATCGACGTGAACGGTGCTCAACAAACCGGCTATGCCTGGTACCAATTTACCATGAGAAGAGCAACCAGATGCTCCACAGCAAAAGCCTTCTTGAGACCTGTTAGATTACGTCCCAACCTTCACATTGCTCTCTTCTCCCATGTCACTAAAGTGCTAATAGATAAAGAGACCAAAAGAGCTTACGGAGTGGAATTCTTGAGATATGGTGAAAAGCAAGTAGTATACGCCAAGCGTGAGGTGATTCTGGCAGCTGGTGCTATTGGTTCTCCCCAATTACTTATGCTTTCTGGAGTAGGACCCTCGAAGCACTTGGAAGAAGTCGGCATCGATGTGATCCATGATTCTCCTGGAGTTGGGAGAAACTTGCAAGATCACATCGCCATCGGCGGGCTTGTATTCCGAATCGATTACCCCGTTAGCTTAGTCATGAATAGGCTAGTGAACATAAATTCAGCTTTACGCTACGCAGTCACTGAAGATGGTCCTCTAACTTCAAGTGTTGGTTTGGAGGTAGTAGCATTTATAAATACGAAGTACGCAAATGCTTCTCAGGACTGGCCTGACATGGAGTTCATGATGACATCGGCATCGACTCCTTCCGATGGAGGCACACAAGTCAAAAAAGCTCATGGTCTTACTGATGAATTCTACGATGAAGTATTTGGAAAAATCAGTAACACAGATGTGTTTGGCATTTTTCCTATGATGTTACGACCAAAGAGCCGAGGGTTTATCAAATTGAGATCTAAGAACCCCTTGGACTATCCTCTTATGTATCATAACTACTTGACACATCCTGACGACGTTGGTGTTTTAAGAGAAGGAGTGAAGGCTGCTGTTGCTGTGGGTGAAACTAAAGCCATGAAAAGATTTGGAGCCAGGTTTCATGATAAACCTCTACCGAATTGTAAGCATCTTCCTTTGTATACGGATGAATATTGGGACTGTCTCATTCGCCAGTATACTATGACGATTTACCACCTGTCTTGCACAGCTAAAATGGGACCAACAAGTGACCCGATGGCTGTAGTAGATCCTCGGTTAAAAGTGTATGGTATAACTGGTCTACGTGTCATTGATGCAAGCATAATGCCTGCCATAACAAATGGCAATATTAATGCTCCAGTTATAATGATCGGTGAAAAGGGAGCAGACTTGATCAAAGAAGACTGGTTGCCTAAACCTCAGAAGAGAAGCCGAAGAACAACAAAATGTTCAAGGCTAGAACAATTAGGACTGAACACTAAAGCAAGCTTACCTCGTTGTAGGATAAAGAGATGACAAATATTTGGATTAGGGAACAATTTAAGGCCATAATTTAGGGTGTAGGTAAATACCAAAAGTGAACACTGAATAGGTAGTTGTTTTGTGAGTACTGAACCTTTAGAAACTTTCATTACAAATATTTCTAGTCCGTAATGAAAGTTATAAACAATACTGTGAGTTACAAAGAATGTACACTGGATTAAGTTAATATTTTAAGTAGTATAATTATTAATAAAACTGTACATAAATATAGATACTAAGTATTTGATACTATTCTTATGTAAATAAATGTGGAGACGGACTGGTGGATGAATGACTAATTTATGCGCTTATCTTTGGCAATTACGTAGGTACTCGTAAGTCTAGTCGATTACAGTCTCTGATATTATAATCTTCTTTGGACATCCTCCCTTTAGAGGGATTAGTGTGAATTTTTTCAAACTTTGCAATCGCGTTTGCATCATGTCAAAATATTGAAAGTAGATGGATTTCGGGCTATATGAGAAGCTTTAACTAGACATAGAAATGATAGTTAACTTTCTCGTGATCGAGTATTGAATCGGATATCCTAGTATATTGAACTCGAACTAAGCTCAAATATTTTAGTTTTTATAAATCTTATTATAGGAGTTTTATATTTTCCGAATACAAATTCAAATTCAAACGATTTATTACAGTCACAAAGACCATAATTATAAATAAACCCATGACGACTTGGTCCACCATGTAAATTATAGATCATTTATCTATACTCATCATTACCTAAGCAATTGTTTGCCTTTTCCATGCAGTTATAGATTTATACCTTAGTTCCATCACAGAAGTTTTCTATGTCAAAGACACCATTATTTCAAGTGACAATTCGACATTGACATAGAAAATGTTCCCGGCATTTCATATAACACCCAGTGGACATGTTTTGTAAGGCGTTTGTCCTACATTTAAGTGATTTAACTCCATGAGCTCATGTGGTAACTTGCGCAGGAGTTCATTCCAAGTGAAAGGAAAGAAGCGCCATCTATCCAAAACAAGATATGGCTGCTAAGTTAACTTGTGTACTAAGTGGTACTGCAAATTATCGCAAATGTTATTACTTACTCGCGTATTTGTTTGGCAGTACTATAATTCAAGCCTTTGTTTGATAATTTCAGCACAGATGACGCTTTGCTCAAAAAAATAAGAAGTAGAATCGACAGTCCATCAAGTTTATCATAATATGGAATTATGGACACTTCAAAGACATTTTATGCGACTTTTATAACGGATTATCGCGAAATACTCGTATTTTTTTTCTTAATTACACAGAAGGTAAGGTACGTTAAGCAACAAATGCTGTGAAAGTTTTAGCATAGGAAGGAGGATAATTGATTCAATAACTCCACCAATTTTTAATTTTATCAAGTTATTCATAATCAAGAAAATGAAATTCGAAGCAAGAAAGAAAATAATTAAGATGAAGAGGTTATTTATTGGGCGTGAGCAGTCTATAAAATATACGTAAATAACAGTACGAAGCTCTTTATTTATAGTTGAGTGCAATCGAGAAGACGGTGTCAGTCCGACATTTTAAGCACCGGTAATACGGTCTTGATTGCAATGGGAGTGTGCAGGTTGACGTGCGGTCTACTATACAAAGTATTACCTAACGGATGCAACTGCAGTGGACAATAATGGTGTCATTATTACTATAATATATATAGCTACATTACCACTGACTGACTCACTGACACGTGGATTGAGGAAACTGGAGGGGGTGTGGGGTAGGTTGGGGGTTGGTTGTATAGACTTTGGGGATGTGATGTGCGGAAAAATATAGCGGTCCCCCTGGGGGTTGTTTATCTTGGGGTCACTATGGTGAACTCTGAGATGCGCTGTCCGATTTGGATAAAAATTGGTACATTTGTAAAGAATAGCATCTAATTGCGAATTTTTTTTTTGGTTTTTAAAAAAACAAAATGGCGGCCGAGTTATTAGGATAAAAGTGGGGGGGACGAAAAAGACCCAAAAGTAGGGTACTGGTAAATCGAGTTGGGTGAGCCGTAGGGAGGGGTGCAATATGTCGTTGGAATGGGTAAGTCCTCTACTTTACCCAAAAAAATGGGGGGTTAAAAAAAACAAAATGGCCGACGAGTGGTGAGCGATTGAAAAAAAGGGAGGGAAATCACGAGTGGGCAAAGCGATTTTACTCCCAGATGGCAACACCGCAGAGCTTCGGCTTGTATGGGGCGGTTGTAGGTCTCGGGGAGTAGTGTTGCCAGGAAAAAAAAAATTCCCAGAAATCGGGGTAATTTACCCCACAGGACCGAAAAAGGTGGCAAATGGAAATAGGGACTTTAGGGAAATTCTGGGTATGCAGTCTGGTGAGCTTGGTCCACCCAAATGACATTTGGGTATTTTCATCGAAATCCGCTGGCAACACTGAGATTGGCGAATTTTATAAAATTTTAGGGAGTTGCCAACTTTGGAGGGCAACTTTGTTGAACCAAGTTTGAGCTAGCGGAACGGTTTAAATGCAGTTTGTTGGGAAATTTAGTCTAGATAAAAAGAAAAATTAGGAAATTTTTTAAAAAACAAAATGGCGGCGAGATGGGAGACAAAATTTTAAAAAGTTGAAAAGTTGGGAATTTTCAAATCGATATTACTCCCAGATGCCAACGCCGCAGAGCTTCGGCTTGTATGGGCCGGATGTAGGTCTCGGGACGTAGTGTTGCCAGCAAAAAGAAATTTCCCAAAAAGTCGGGTAATTTACCCCACAGGGTCCAAAAATGTGACAAATGGAAATAAGGACTTTAGGGAAATTCTGGGTATGCAGTCTGGTGAGCTTGGTCCACCCAAATGACATTTGGGTATTTTCATCGAAATCCGCTGGCAACACTGGGATTGGCGAATTTTTCAAATTTTTGGGAATGGTCAGATAAATTGAGTTAGTTTGTTCTACCAAGTTTTAGCTAGCGAAAAAGTTTAAATGCAGTTTGTCGGGTAATATAGTCCAGATAACCAGAAAAATCCGAAAAGTGGGAAAATCAAAATGGCGGAGAGAGTGGAGGTAAAAGTGTAAAAAGTACAAAAAAATGGAATTTTCAAAGCAATATTTCTCCCAGATGGTGCCACTTTAGAGAATCGCTATGTATGGGTCAGTTGTAGCTTTCGGGGCGTAGTGTTGCTATAAAAAAGAAATTTCCCCGAAATTCGGGTAATTTACCCCACAGGACGAAAAAAGGTGACAAATGGAAATAAGGAGTTTTGGGAAATTATGGGTATGCACTTCGATGAGGCTAGCTCACCCAAATGATATTTGATAATTTTCGTCGAAATCCGCTGGCAACACTGGAAGTTATGCGACTTGAAAGTTGTGGTCAGAGCCCCGTTTGGGCGCCAACTTTGTTAAAGAAATGTTGCGCTAGAGCAATAAAATATATGCCATCTGTTAGGTACTATCCTGTACTTACTCATAAACGTCTAAAGTATTTCAAAATCCAAGATGGCCGCCAAAATTTTGATATTTGAAAGTATCGAAAATTTCCCCATACATTTTCCTATACAAAACGAATGAATACTGCAGGTCTATATAAAACCGTGGTCAATGCTTCCAATAATCGATGTCCATCGACAATTATAACGAGGCCGAAGGCCGAGCATCCACCCGCGAGGCCGCAGGCCGAGCTCCGCGTAGGGCGAAGCCCGAAGCGAACGACCCGCGAGGCCGTAGGCCGAGCTCCGCGTAGGGCGAAGCCCGAAGCGACCCCCCGCGAGGCCGTAGGCCGAGCTCAGCGTAGGGCGAAGCCCGAAGCGTCCCACCCGCGAGGCCGCAGGCCGAGCTCCGCGTAGGGCGAAGCCCGAAGCGTCCCACCCGCGAGGCCGCAGGCCGAGCTCCGCGTAGGGCGAAGCCCGAAGCGACCCTCCCGCGAGGCCGTAGGCCGAGCTCCGCGTAGGGCGAAGCCCGAAGCGTCCCACCCGCGAGGCCGCAGGCCGAGCTCCGCGTAGGGCGAAGCCCGAAGCGTCCCCCTTGGCAACCAACAACAACCACCCGCGAGGCCGCAGGCCGAGCTCCGCGTAGGGCGAAGCCCGAAGCGTCCCCTTTGGCAACCACCAACAACCACCCGCGAGGCCGCAGGCCGAGCTCCGCGTAGGGCGAAGCCCGAAGCGTCCCCCTTGGCAACCACCAACAACCACCCGCGAGGCCGCAGGCCGAGCTCCGCGTAGGGCGAAGCCCGAAGCGACCCTCCCGCGAGGCCGTAGGCCGAGCTCCGCGTAGGGCGAAGCCCGTAGCGTCCCACTCGCGAGGCCGTAGGCCGAGCTCCGCGTAGGGCGAAGCCCGAAGCGTCCCCCTTGCCAAGCGGATACAATACGACCATCTGTGTCGCCTAAATAACCTTGGCGAGGCCATAGGCCGAGCTCCGCGGAGGGCGAAGCCCGGAGCGTCCCCACGCCAGCAAAAGCTAAAAGGAAAATGCGTATACGCTCCGAATAAGAATGAATTTTTGAAATCTATATAAAGATGATAACACTTGTCTTTTGAAGTACGTCTTTATTTAGTGCCAGGCCTACGGTCATTTGGGGTATTGCATGCTCTATATTTATAATCAGTTTAACAACTTTAAATCAAACTATTGTCGAAACATGTCCATTTCATAACGTTTTGAATTTTAAACTTTCGGCGTCGCTTGATTTTAAAGTGGCAGGATAAAAGGCATTTCACCACACCAAATTGCAAAAGAAACAACCCAAATAAATAATTTAGTTAGTTGCGCCGCCTCCAAACCTACATTAAAAAGGAAGCCCCGCGGGCCGCTCGCGGCCCGCGCACCCACGCACCTACTAGTTAATAATATATATAGCTACAATACCACTCACTGACTGATACGTGTTTTGAGGAACCTGGAAGGGGTGGGGGTGTGGTGGGGGGTTGGTTGTATAGATTTTGGGGATGAGATGGGCGGAAAAATATAGCGGTCCCCCTGGGGGTTGTTTATCTTGGGGTCACTATGGTGAACTCTGTGATGCGCAGTCCGATTTGGATAAAATTTGAAACAAATGTAGAAAATACAATCTAATAAAAGATTTTTTTTTTAATTTTGAAAAAAACAAAATGGCGGCCGAGTTATATGAAAAAAAGTGGGGGGGACCAAAAAGACCCAAAAGTAGGGTACTGGTAAATCGAGTTGGGTGAGCCGTAGGGAGGGGTGCAATATGTCGTTGGAATGGGTAAATCCTCTACTTTACCCAAAAAAATGGGGGGTTAAAAAAAACAAAATGGCCGACGAGTTGTGAGCGATTGAAAAAAAGGGAGGGAAATCACGAGTGGGCAAAGCGATATTACTCCCAGATGGCAACACAGCAGAGCTTCGGCTTGTATGGGGCGGTTGTAGGTCTCGGGGAGTAGTGTTGCCAGGAAAAAAAAAATTCCCCGAAATCTGGGTAATTTACCCCACAGGGTCAAAAAAGGTGGCAAATAGAAATAGAGACTTTAGGGAAATTCTGGGTATGCAGTCCGATGAGGTTGGCCCACCCAAATGACATTTGGGTATTTTCATCGAAATCCGCTGGCAACACTGAGATTGGCGATTTTTTTAAAATTTTCGCGAGTTGCCAACTTTGGAGGGCAACTTTGTTAGACCAAGTGTGAGCTAGCGCAATGGTTTAAATGCAGTTTGTTGGGAAATTTAGTCTAGATAAAAAGAAAAATAAGGAAATTTTTTAAAAAACAAAATGGCGCCGAGATGGGAGACAAAATTTTAAAAAGTTGAAAAGTTGGGAATTTTCAAATCGATATTACTCCCAGATGCCAACGCCGCAGAGCTTCGGCTTGTATGGGCCGGATATAGGTCTAGGGACGTAGTATTGCAAGGAAAAAGAAATTTCCCAAAAAGTCGGGTAATTTACCCCACAGGGTCCAAAAATGTGACAAATGGAAATAAGGACTTTAGGGAAATTCTGGGTATGCAGTCTGGTGAGATTGGTCCACCCAAATGACATTTGGGTATTTTCATCGATATCCGCTGGCAACACTGGGATTGGCGAATTTTTCAAATTTTTGGGAATGGTCAGATAAATTGAGTTAGTTTGTTCTACCAAGTTTTAGCTAGCGAAAAAGTTTAAATGCCATTTGTTAGGTAATATAGTCCAGATAGCCAGAAAAATCCGAAAAGTGAGAAAATCAAAATGGCGGAGAGAGTGGAGGTAAAAGTGTAAAAAGTACAAAAAAATGGAATTTTCAAAGCGATATTTCTCCCAGATGGCGCCACTTTAGAGAATCGCTATGTATGGGTCAGTTGTAGCTTTCGGGGCGTAGTATTGCTATAAAAAAGAAATTTCCCCGAAATTCGGGTAATTTACCCCACACGACCAAAAAAGGTGACAAATGGAAATACGCACTTTACGGAAATTCTAGGTATGCAGTTCGATGAGGGTAGCTCACCCAAATGATATTTGACAATTTTCGTCGAAATCCGCTGGCAACACTGGAAGTTATGCGACTTGAAAGTTGTGGTCAGAGCCCCGTTTGGGCGCCAACTTTGTTAAAGAAATGTTGCGCTAGAGCAATAAAATATATGCCATCTGTTAGGTACTATCCTGTACTTACTCATAAACGTCTAAAGTATTTCAAAATCCAAGATGGCCGCCAAAATTTTGATATTTGAAAGTATCGAAAATTTCCCCATACATTTTCCTATACAAAACGAATGAATACTGCAGGTCTATATAAAACCGTGGGCAATGCTTCCAATAATCGATGTCCATCGACAATTATAACGAGGCCGAAGGCCGAGCATCCACCCGCGAGGCCGCAGGCCGAGCTCCGCGTAGGGCGAAGCCCGAAGCGACCGACCCGCGAGGCCGTAGGCCGAGCTCCGCGTAGGGCGAAGCCCGAAGCGACCCCCCCGCGAGGCCGCAGGCCGAGCTCCGCGTAGGGCGAAGCCCGAAGCGTCCCACCCGCGAGGCCGCAGGCCGAGCTCCGCGTAGGGCGAAGCCCGAAGCGTCCCCCTTGGCAACCACCCGAGCAACCACCAACAACCACCCGCGAGGCCGCAGGCCGAGCTCCGCGTAGGGCGAAGCCCGAAGCGACCCTCCCGCGAGGCCGTAGGCCGAGCTCCGCGTAGGGCGAAGCCCGAAGCGACCCTCCCGCGAGGCCGTAGGCCGAGCTCCGCGTAGGGCGAAGCCCGTAGCGTCCCACCCGCGAGGCCGTAGGCCGAGCTCCGCGTAGGGCGAAGCCCGAAGCGTCCCCCTTGCCAAGCGGATACAATACGACCATCTGTGTCGCCTAAATAACCTTGGCGAGGTCGAAGACCGAGCCTAATGCGAGGCCATAGGCCGAGCTCCGCGGAGGGCGAAGCCCGGAGCGTCCCCACGCCAGCAAAAGCTAAAAGGAAAATGCGTATACGCTCCGAATAAGAATGAATTTTTGAAATCTATATAAAGATGATAACACTTGTATTTTGAAGTACGTCTTTATTTAGTGCCAGGCCTACGGTCATTTGGGGTATTGCATGCTCTATATTTATAATCAGTTTAACAACTTTAAATCAAACTATTATCGAAACATGTCCATTTCATAACGTTTTGAATTTATACCATTCGGGCGTCGCTTGATTTACAAGTGGCAAGACAAATTACATTGCACGCACACCAAATTGCAAAAGAAACAACCCAGATAAAATCATAGTTAGTTGCGCCGCCTCCAAACCTACATTAAAAAGGAAGCCCCGCGGGCCGCTCGCGGCCCGCGCACCCACGCACCTACTAGTTTACTATAATATATATAGCTACAATACCACTCACTCACTCACTGATACGTGTTTTGAGGAAACTGGAGGGGGTGGGGGGTAGGTTTGGGGTTGGTTGTATAGATTTTGGGGATGAGATGGGCGGAAAAATATAGCGGTCCCCCTGGGGGTGTTTTATCTTGGGGTCACTATGGTGAACTCTGAGATGCGTAGTCCGATTTGGATAAAATTTGGTACGTTTGTAAAGAATAGCATCTAATCGCGAATATTTTTTTTAATTTTGAAAAAAAACAAAATGGCGGCCGAGTTATAAGAAAAAAAGTGGGGGGGACGAAAAAGACCCAAAAGTAGGGTACTGGTAAATCGAGTTGGGTGAGCCGTAGGAAGGGGTGCAATATGTCGTTGGAATGGGTAAATCCTCTACTTTACACAAAAAAATGGGGGGTTAAAAAAAACAAAATGGCCGACGAGTTGTGAGCGATTGAAAAAAAGGGAGGGAAATCACGAGTGGGCAAAGCGATATTACTCCCAGATGGCAACACCGCAGAGCTTCGGCTTGTATGGGGCGGTTGTAGGTCTCGGGGAGTAGTGTTGCCAGGGAAAAAAAAATTCCCAGAAATCGGGGTAATTTACCCCACAGGACCGAAAAAGGTGACAAATAGAAATAGGGACTTTACGAAAATTCTGGGTATGCAGTCCGATGAGGTTGGCCCACCCAAATGACATTTGGGTATTTTCATCGAAATCCGCTGGCAACACTGAGATTGGCAAATTTTTTTAAATTTTCGCGAGTTGCCAACTTTGGAGGGCAACTTTGTTAGACCAAGTGTGAGCTAGCGCAACGGTTTAAATGCAGTTTGTTGGGAAAATTAGTCTAGATAAAAAGAAAAATAAGGAATTTTTTTAAAAAACAAAATGGCGGCGAGATGGGTGACAAAATTTTAAAAAGTTGAAAAGTTGGGAATTTTCAAATCGATATTACTCCCAGATGCCAACGCCGCAGAGCTTCGGCTTGTATGGGCCGGATGTAGGTCTCGGGACGTAGTGTTGCCAGGAAAAAGAAATTTCCAAAAAAGTCGGGTAATTTTCCCCACAGGGTCCAAAAATGTGACAAATGGAAATAGGGACTTTAGGGAAATTCTGGGTATGCAGTCCGATGAGCTTGGCCCACCCAAATTAAATTTGCGTATTTTTATCTAAATCCACTGGCAACACTGGGATTGCCGAATTTTTCAAATTTTTGGGAATGGTCGGATAAATTGAGTTTGTTTGTTCTACCAAGTTTTAGCTAGCGAAAAAGTTTAAATGCAGTTTGTTAGGTAATATAGTCCAGATAGCCAGAAAAATCCGAAAAGTGGGAAAATCAAAATGGCGGAGAGAGTGGAGGTAAAAGTGTAAAAAGTACCAAAAAATGGAATTTTCAAAGCGATATTTCTCCCAGATGGCGCCACTTTAGAGTATCGCTATGTATGGGTCAGTTGTAGCTTTCGGGGCGTAGTGTTGCTTTAAAAAAGAAATTTCCCCGAAATTCGGGTAATTTACCCCACAGGACCAAAAAAGGTGACAAATGGAAATAAGGAGTTTCGGGAAATTATGGGTATGCAGTTCGATGAGAGTAGCTCACCCAAATGATATTTGACAATTTTCGTAGAAATCCGCTGGCAACACTGGAAGTTATGCGACTTGAAAGTTGTGGTCAGAGCCCCGTTTGGGCGCCAACTTTGTTAAAGAAATGTTGCGCTAGAGCAATAAAATATATGCCATCTGTTAGGTACTATCCTGTACTTACTCATAAAAGTCAAAAGTATTTCAAAATCCAAGATGGCCGCCAAAATTTTGATATTTGAAAGTATCGAAAATTTCCCCATACATTTTCCTATACAAAACGAATGAGTACTGCAGGTCTATATAAAACCGTGGTCAATGCTTCCAATAATCGTTGTCAATCGACAATTATAACGAGGCCGAAGGCCGAGCACCCACCCGCGAGGCCGCAGGCCGAGCTCCGCGTAGGGCGAAGCCCGAAGCGACCTTCCCGCGAGGCCGTAGGCCGAGCTCCGCGTAGGGCGAAGCCCGAAGCGACCCCCCCGCGAGGCCGTAGGCCGAGCTCCGCGTAGGGCGAAGCCCGAAGCGACCCCCCCGCGAGGCCGCAGGCCGAGCTCCGCGTAGGGCGAAGCCCGAAGCGTCCCACCCGCGAGGCCGCAGGCCGAGCTCCGCGTAGGGCGAAGCCCGAAGCGTCCCCCTTGGCAACCACTCGAGCAACCACCAACAACCACCCGCGAGGCCGCAGGCCGAGCTCCGCGTAGGGCGAAGCCCGAAGCGACCCTCCCGCGAGGCCGTAGGCCGAGCTCCGCGTAGGGCGAAGCCCGTAGCGTCCCACCCGCGAGGCCGTAGGCCGAGCTCCGCGTAGGGCGAAGCCCGAAGCGTCCCCCTTGCCAAGCGGATACAATACGACCATCTGTGTCGCCTAAATAACCTTGGCGAGGTCGAAGACCGAGCCTAATGCAAGGCCACAGGCCGAGCTCCGCGGAGGGCGAAGCCCGGAGCGTCCCCACGCCAGCAAAAGCTAAAAGGAAAATGCGTATACGCTCCGAATCAGAATGAATATTTGAAATCTATATAAAGATGATAACACTTGTCTTTTGAATTACGTCTTTATTTAGTGAAATGCCTTCGGGCATTTGGGGTATTGCATGCTCTATATTTATATTCAGTTAACAACTTTAAATCAAACTATTGTCGAAACATGTCCATTTCATAACGTTTTGAATTTTAAACTTTCGGGCGTCGCTTGATTTTAAAGTGGCAGGATAAAAGGCATTTCACCACACCAAATTGCAAAAGAAACAACCCAGATAAAATCATAGTTAGTTGCGCCGCCTCCAAACCTACATTAAAAAGGAAGCCCCGCGGGCCGCTCGCGGCCCGCGCACCCACGCACCTACTAGTTAATAATATATATAGCTACAATACCACTGACTGACTGATACGTGTTTTGAGGAACCTGGAGGGGGTGGGGGTGGGGTGGGGGGTTGGTTGTATAGATTTTGGGGATGAGATGGGCGGAAAAATATAGCGGTCCCCCTGGGGGTTGTTTATCTTGGGGTCACTATGGTGAACTCTGCGATGCGCAGTCCGATTTGGATAAAATTTGAAACAAATGTAAAAAATACAATCTAATAAAAGATTTTTTTTTTAATTTTGAAAAAAACAAAATGGCGGCCGAGTTATAAGAAAAAAAGTGGGGGGGACCAAAAAGACCCAAAAGTAGGGTACTGGTAAATCGAGTTGGGTGAGCCGTAGGGAGGGGTGCAATATGTCGTTGGAATGGGTAAATCCTCTACTTTACCCAAAAAAATGGGGGGTTAAAAAAAACAAAATGGCCGACGAGTTGTGAGCGATTGAAAAAAAGGGAGGGAAATCACGAGTGGGCAAAGCGATATTACTCCCAGATGGCAACACCGTAGAGCTTCGGCTTGTATAGGGCGGTTGTAGGTCTCGGGGAGTAGTGTTGCCAGGAAAAAAAAATTTCCCCGAAATCGGGGTAATTTACCCCACAGGGTCCAAAAAGGTGGCAAATGGAAATAGGGACTTTACGAAAATTCTGGGTATGCAGTCCGATGAGGTTGGCCCACCCAAATGACATTTGGGTATTTTCATCGAAATCCGCTGGCAACACTGGGATTGGCGAATTTTTTTAAATTTTCGGCAGTTGCCAACTTTGGAGGGCAACTTTGTTAGACCAAGTTTGAGCTAGCGCAACGGTTTAAATGCAGTTTGTTGGGAAATTTAGTCTAGATAAGCAGAAAATTAATGAATTTTTTTTAAAAACAAAATGGCGGCGAGTTGAGAGACAAAATTTTAAAAAGTTGAAAAATAGGAAATTTTCAAAGCGATATTACTCCCAGACGGCGCCACTTTAGAGAATCGCTATGTATGGGTCAATTGTAGGTTTTGGGGAGTAGTATTGCCAGGAAAAAGAATTTTCCCAAAAATTCGGGTAATTTACCCCACAGGGTCCAAAAATGTGACAAATGGAAATAGGGACTTTAGGGAAATTCTGGGTACGCAGTCCGATGAGCTTGGCTCACCCAAATGACATTTGGGTATTTTTATCTAAATCCACTGGCAACACTGGGATTGGCGAATTTTTTAAAATTTTCGGGAGTTGCCAACTTTGGAGGGCAACTTTGTTAGACCAAGTTTAAGCTAGCACAACGGTTTAAATGCAGTTTGTTGGGGAATTTAGTCTAGATAAACAGAAAAATAAGGATTTTTTTTTAAAACAAAATGGCGGCAAGGTGGGAAACAACATGGTAAAAAGTAGAAAAAATGGAAATTTTCAAAGCGATATTACTCCCAGATGGCGCCACTTTAGAAAATCGATATGTATGGGTCAGTTGTAGGTTTCGGGGCGTAGTATTGCCACAAAAAAGAAATTTCCCAAAAAGTTGGGTAATTTACCCCACAGGGTCCAAAAAGGTGACAAATGGAAATAAGGACTTTAGGGAAATTCTGAGTATGCAGTCTGGTGAGTTTAGCCCACCCAAATGACATTTGGGTATTTTCATCGAAATCCGCTGGCAACACTGGGATTGGCGAATTTTTCAAATTTTCGGGAGTTGTCAACTTTGGAGGGCAACTTTGTTAAACCAAGTTTGAGATAGCGAAACGGTTTAAATGCAGTTTGTTTAGGGAATTTAGTCAAGATAATCAGAAAAATAAGGATATTTCAAAAAAACAAAATGGCGGCGAGATGGGAAATAAAATGTGAAAAAGTTGAAAAATTGGGAATTTTCAAAGCGATTTTACTCCCTGATGGCGCCACTTTACAGAATCGGTATGTATGGGGCAGTTGTAGGTTTCGGGGCGTAGTGTTGCCACGAAAAAGAATTTTTCCAAAAAGTTGGGTAATTTACCCTACAGGTCCCAAAAAGGTGACAAATGGAAATACGCACTTTAGGGAAATTCTGAGTATGCATTGTGGTGAGTTTAGCTCACCCAAATGACATTTGGGTATTTTCATCGAAATCCGCTGGCAACACTGAGATTGGCGACACTTTGAAATTTTGGGGAGTTGCCAACTTTGGAGGGCAACTTTGTTAAACCAAGTTTGAGCTAGCGAAACGGTTTAAATGCAGTTTGTTAGGGAATTTAGTCGAGATAATCAGAAAAATAAGGATATTTCAAGAAAACAAAATGGCGGAGAGAATGGAGGGTAAAGTTGTAAAAAGTACCAAAAACAGGAATTTTCAAAGCGATATTACTCCCATATGCCAACACCGCAGAGCTACGTCATGTATGGGTCGGATGTAGGTCTCGGGACGTAGTATTGCCATGAAAAAGAATTTTCCCAGAAAATTGGGTAATTTACCCCACAGGTCCAAAAAAGGTGACAAATGGAAATAAGGACTTTAGGGAAATTATGAGTATGCAGTTTCGTGAGCTTAGGTCACCCAAATGACATTTGGGTATTTTCATCGAAATCCGCTGGCAACACTGGGATTGGCGAGACTTTGAAATTTTTTCGAGATGTCAAACGCCAGGAGCAACTTTGTTAAAAAAAAATTGAGATAGAGAAATCGTTTAAATGCAGTTTGTTGGGGAATATAGTCCAGATAGCCAGAAAAATATGGAAAGTTGGAAAATCAAAATGGCGGAGAGAGTGGAGGGTAAAGTTGTAAAAAGTACCAAAAAAATGAATTTTAAAGCGATATTTCTCACAGATGGCGCGAATTTAGAGAATCGGTTTGTGTGGGTCATTTGTAGGTTTCGGGGCGTAGTGTTGCCATGAAAAAGAAATTTTCCCGAAATTCGGGTAATTTACCCCACAGAACAAAAAAAAGTGGTAAAATGAAAATAGGAACTTTACGGAATTTCTGGGTATGCAGTTCGATGAGGGCAACTCATCCAAATGATATTTGACCATTTTCATAAAAATCGCACGGCAACACTGGAAGTTGTGAGACTTGAAAATTGTGGTCAGAGCCCCGTTTGGGCGCCAACTTTGTTAAAGAAATGGTGCGCTAGAGCAATAAAATATATGCCATCTGTTAGGTACTGTCCTGTACTTACTCATAAAAGTCTAAAGTATTTTAAAATCCAAGATGGCCGCCAAATTTTTGACATCTAAATGAATCGAAAATTTCCCCATACATTTTTCTATACAAAACGAATGAGTACTGCAGGTCTATATAAAACAGTGGTCAATGCTTCCAATAATCGATGTCAATCGACAATTATAACGAGGCCGAAGGCCGAGCACCCACCCGCGAGGCCGCAGGCCGAGCTCCGCGTAGGGCGAAGCCCGAAGCGACCCCCCGCGAGGCCGTAGGCCGAGCTCCGCGTAGGGCGAAGCCCGAAGCGTCCCACCCGCGAGGCCGTAGGCCGAGCTCCGCGTAGGGCGAAGCCCGAAGCGTCCCCCTTGCCAAGCGGATACAATACGATCATCTGTGTAGCCTAAACAACCTTGGCGAGGTCGAAGACCGAGCCCAATGCGAGGCCATAGGCCGAGTTCCGCGGAGGGCGAAGCCCGGAGCGTCCCCACGCCAGCAAAAGCGAAAAGGAAAATGCGTATACGCTCCGAATCAGAATGAATTTTTGAAATCTATATAAAGATGATAACACTTGTCTTTTGAAGTACGTCTTCATTTAGTGCCAGGCCTTCGGTCGTTTGGGGTATTGCATGCTCTATATTTATAATCAGTTAACAACTTTAAATCAAACTATTGTCGAAACATGTCCATTTTCATAACGTTTTGAATTTTAAACTTTCGGGCGTCGCTTGATTTTAAAGTGGCAGGATAAAAGAACAAACCTGCACAATGAACAAACCCAGAGAAATAATTTAGTTAGTTGCGCCGCCTCCAAACCAACAGGAAAAAGAAAGCCTCGCGGGCCGCTCGCGGCCCGCGCACCCACGCACCTACTAGTTTAATAATATATATAGCTGCATTACCACTGACTGACTGACACGTGGATTGAGGAACCTGGAGGGGGTTGGGGTGTGGTGGGGGGTTGGTTGTATAGATTTTGGGGATGTGATGTGCGGAAAAATATAGCGGTCCCCCTGGGGGGTGTTTATCTTGGGGTCACTATGGTGAACTGTGAGATGCGTGGTCCGATTTGGACCAAATTTTGTAGGTTTGTAAAGAATAGCATCTAATAAAAGATTTTTTTTTTAATTTTGAAAAAAACAAAATGGCGGCCGAGTTATATGAAAAAAAGTGGGGGGGACGAAAAAGACCCAAAAGTAGGGTACTGGTAAATCGAGTTGGGTGAGCCGTAGGGAGGGGTGCAATATGTCGTTGGAATGGGTAAATCCTCTACTTTACCCAAAAAAATGGGGGGTTAAAAAAAACAAAATGGCCGACGAGTTGGGAGCGATTGAAAAAAAGGGAGGGAAATCACGAGTGGGCAAAGCGATATTACTCCCAGATGGCAACACCACAGAGCTTCGGCTTGTATGGGGCGGTTGTAGGTCTCGGGGAGTAGTGTTGCCAGGAAAAAAAAAATTCCCAGAAATCGGGGTAATTTACCCCACAGGACCGAAAAAGGTGGCAAATGGAAGTAGGGACTTTAGGGAAATTCTGGGTATGCAGTCCGATGAGGTTGGCCCACCCAAATGACATTTGGGTATTTTCATCGAAATCCGCTGGCAACACTGAGATTGGCGAATTTTTTTTAATTTTCGGCAGTTGCCAACTTTGGAGGGCAACTTTGTTAGACCAAGTTTGAGCTAGCGCAACGGTTTAAATGCAGTTTGTTGGGAAATTTAGTCTAGATAAAGGGAAAAATAAGGATTTTTTTTTAAAAACAAAATGGCGGCCAGATGGTAGACAAAATGTGAAAAAGTTTAAAAATTGGGAATTTTCAAATCAATATTACTCCCAGACGCCTACGCCGCAGAGCTTCGGCTTGTATGGGCCGGATGTAGGTCTCGGACCGTAGTATTGCCAGGAAAAAGAAATTTCCCAAAAAGTCGGGTAATTTACCCCACAGGGTCCAAAAATGTGACAAATGGAAATAGGGACTTTAGGGAAATTCTGGGTATGCAGTCCGGTGACTTTAGCCCACCCAAATGACATTTGGGTATTTTTATCTAAATCCACTGGCAACACTGGGAGTGGCGAATTTTTTAAAATTTTCGGGAGTTGCCAACTTTGGAGGGCAACTTTGTTAGACGAAGTTTGAGCTAGCACAACGGTTTAAATGCAGTTTGTTGGGGAATTTAGTCTAGATAAACAGAAAAATAAGGATTTTTTTTTAAAAACAAAATGGCGGCAAGGTGGGAAACAACATGGTAAAAAGTTGAAAAATTGGCAATTTTCAAAGCGACATTACTCCCAGATGGCGCCACTTTAGAAAATCGATATGTATGGGTCAGTTGTAGGCTTCGGGGTGTAGTGTTGCTATGAAAAAGAAATTTCTCAGAAATCGGGGTAATTTACCCCACAGGGTCCAAAAAGGTGACAAATGGAAATAAGGACTGTAGGGAAATTCTGAGTATGCAGTCTGGTGAGTTTAGCTCACCCAAATGACATTTGGGTATTTTCATCGAAATCCGCTGGCAACACTGGGATTGGAGAATTTTTCAAATTTTCTGGAGTTGTCAACTTTGGAGGGCAACTTTGTTAAACCAAGTTTGAGCTAGCGAAACGGTTTAAATGCAGTTTGTTTAGGGAATTTAGTCAAGATAATCAGAAAAATAAGGATATTTCAAAAAAACAAAATGGCGGCGAGATGGGAAATAAAATGTGAAAAAGTTCAAAAATTGGCAATTTTCAAAGCTATATTACTCCCAGATGGCGCCACTTTACAGAATCGGTATGTATGGGGCAGTTGTAGGTTTCGGGGCGTAGTGTTGCCAAGAAAAAGAATTTTCCCAAAAAGTTGGGTAATTTACCCCACAGGTCCCAAAAAGGTGACAAATGGAAATACGCACTTTGGGGAAATTATGAGTATGCAGTTTGGTGAGCTTTGGCCACCCAAATGACATTTGGGTATTTTCATCGAAATCTGCTGGCAACACTGGGATTGGCGACACTTTGAAATTTTTGGGAGTTGCCAACTTTGGAGGGCAACTTTGTTAAACCAAGTTTGAGCTAGCGAAACGGTTTAAATGCAGTTTGTTAGGGAATTTAGTCAAGATAATCAGAAAAATAAGGATATTTCAAAAAAACAAAATGGCGGACAGAGTGGAGGGTAAAGTTGTAAAAAGTACCAAAAACAGGAATTTTCAAAGTGATATTACTCCCATATGCCAACACCGCAGAGCTACGTCTTGTATGGGTCGGATGTAGGTCTCGGGACGTAGTATTGCCATGAAAAAGAATTTTCCCAGAAACTCGGGTAATTTACCCCACAGGTCCAAAAAAGGTGACAAATGGAAATAAGGACTTTAGGGAAATTCTGAGTATGCAGTTTGGTGAGCTTATGTCACCCAAATGACATTTGGGTATTTTCATCGAAATCCGCTGGCAACACTGGGATTGGCGAGACTTTGAAATTTTCTCGAGATGTCAAACGCCAGGAGCAACTTTGTTAAAAAAAGTTTGAGCTAGCGAAATCGTATAAATGCAGTTTGTTGGGGAATATAGTCCAGATAGCCAGAAAAATATGGAAAGTTGGAAAATCTAAATGGCGGAGAGAGTGGAGGGTAAAGTTGTAAAAAGTACCAAAAAAAGGAATTTTAAAGCGATATTTCTCACAGACGGCGCGAATTTAGAGAATCGGTTTGTATGGGTCAGTTGTAGGTTTCGGGGCGTAGTGTTGCCATGAAAAAGAAATTTTCCCGAAATTCGGGTAATTTACCACACAGGACCAAAAAAAGTGGTAAAATGAAAATAGGAACTTTACGGAATTTCTGGGTAAGCAGTTCGATGAGGGCTGCTCATCCAAATGATATTTGACCATTTTCATCAGAATCGCACGGCAACACTGGAAGTTATGAGACTTGAAAGTTGTGGTCAGAGCCCCGTTTGGGCGCCAACTTTGTTAAAGAAATGTTGCGCTAGAGCAATAAAATATATGCCATCTGTTAGGTACTGTCCTGTACTAACTCATAAAAGTCTAAAGTATTTCAAAATAAAAGATGGCCGCCAAATTTTTGACATCTGAATGAATCGAAAATTTTCCCATACATTTTTCTATACAAAACGATGGAGTAATGCAGGTCTATATAAAACCGTGGTCAATGCTTCCAATAATCGATGGCCATCGACAATTATAACGAGGCCGAAGGCCGAGCACCCACCCGCGAGGCCGCAGGCCGAGCTCCGCGTAGGGCGAAGCCCGAAGCGACCCCCCCGCGAGGCCGTAGGCCGAGCTCCGCGTAGGGCGAAGCCCGAAGCGACCCCCCGCGAGGCCGTAGGCCGAGCTCCGCGTAGGGCGAAGCCCGAAGCGTCCCACCCGCGAGGCCGTAGGCCGAGCTCCGCGTAGGGCGAAGCCCGAAGCGTCCCCCTTGCCAAGCGGATACAATACGATCATCTGTGTCGCCTAAACAACCTTGGCGAGGTCGAAGACCGAGCCCAATGCGAGGCCATAGGCCGAGTTCCGCGGAGGGCGAAGCCCGGAGCGTCCCCACGCCAGCAAAAGCGAAAAGGAAAATGCGTATACGCTCCGAATCAGAATGAATTTTTGAAATCTATATAAAGATGATAACACTTGTCTTTTGAAGTACGTCTTCATTTAGTGCCAGGCCTTCGGTCATTTGGGGTATTGCATGCTCTATATTTATAATCAGTTAACAATTTTAAATCAGACTATTGTCGAAACATGTCCATTTCATAACGTTTTGAATTTTAAACTTTCGGGCGACGCTTGATTTTAAAGTGGCAGGATAAAAGGCATTTCACCACACCAAATTGCAAAAGAAACAAACAAAATAAAGACTTTAGTTAGTTGCGCCGCCTCCAAACCTACAGGAAAAAGAAAGCCCCGCGGGCCGCTCGCGGCCCGCGCACCCACGCACCTACTAGTTAATAATATATATAGCTACAATACCACTGACTCACTGATACGTGTTTTGAGGAACCTGGAGGGGGTGGGGTTGGGGTGGGGGGTTGGTTGTATAGACTTTGTGGATGTGATGTGCGGAAAAATATAGCGGTCCCCCTGGGGGTTGTTTATCTTGGGGTCACTATGGTGAACTCTGTGATGCGTAGTCCGATTTGGACCAAATTTGAAACAAATGTAAAAAATACAATCTAATAAAAGATTTTTTTTTTAATTTTGAAAAAAACAAAATGGCGGCTGAGTTATATGAAAAAAAGTGGGGGGGACGAAAAATACCCAAAAGTAGGGTACTGGTAAATCGAGTTGGGTGAGCCGTAGGGAGGGGTGCAATATGGCGTTGGAATGGGTAAATCCTCTACTTTACCCAAAAAAATGGGGGGTAAAAAAAAACAAAATGGCCGACGAGTTGTGAGCGATTGAAAAAAAGGGAGGGAAATCACGAGTGGGCAAAGCGATATTACTCCCAGATGGCAACACCGTAGAGCTTCGGCTTGTATGGGGCGGTTGTAGGTCTCGGGGAGTAGTGTTGCCAGGAAAAAAAAAATTCCCAGAAATCGGGGTAATTTACCCCACAGGGTCCAAAAATGTGGCAAATGGAAATAGGGACTTTACGAAAATTCTGGGTATGCAGTCCGATGAGGTTGGCCCACCCAAATGACATTTGGGTATTTTCATCGAAATCCGCTGGCAACACTGGGATTGGCGAATTTTTTTAAATTTTCGGCAGTTGCCAACTTTGGAGGGCAACTTTGTTAGACCAAGTTTGAGCTAGCGCAACGGTTTAAATGCAGTTTGTTGGGAAATTTAGTCGAGATAAACAGAAAAATAAGGAATTTTTTTTAAAAACAAAATGGCGGCGAGTTGGGAGACAAAATTTGAAAAAGTTGAAAAATTGAAAATTTTCAAAGCGATATTACTCCCAGATGCCAACGCCGCAGAGCTTCGGCTTGTATGGGCCGGATGTAGGTCTCGGACCGTAGTATTGCCAGGAAAAAGAAATTTCCCAAAAAGTCGGGTAATTTACCCCACAGGGTCCAAAAATGTGACAAATGGAAATAGGGACTTTAGGGAAATTCTGGGTATGCAGTCCGATGAGCTTGGCCCACCCAAATGACATTTGGGTATTTTCATCGAAATCCGCTGGCAACACTGGGATTGGCGAAATTTTCAAATTTTTGGGAATGGTCAGATAAATTGAGTTAGTTTGTTCTACCAAGTTTTAGCTAGCGAAAAAGTTTAAATGCAGTTTGTCGGGCAATATAGTCCAGATAACCAGAAAAATCCGAAAAGTGGGAAAAAAACAAAATGGCGGCGAGTTGGGTAATAAGATGGTAAAAAGTAGAAAAATTGGGAATTTTCAAAGCGATATTACTCCCAGATGCCAACGCCGCAGAGCTTCGGTTTGTATGGGCAGGATGTAGGTCTCGGGACGTAGTATTGCCGTGAAAAAGAATTTTCCCCGAAATCGGGGTAATTTACCCCTCAGGACTCAAAAAGGTGACAAATGGAAATAAGGACTTTAGGGAAATTCTGAGTATGCAGTTTGGTGAGCTTTGGCCACTCAAATGACATTTGGGTATTTTCATCGAAATCCGCTGGCAACACTGGGATTGGCGACGCTTTGAAATTTTTGGGAATGGTCAGATAAATTGAGTTAGTTTGTTCTACCAAGTTTTAGCTAGCAAAAAAGTTTAAATGCCATTTGTTAGGTAATATAGTCCAGATAGCCAGAAAAATCCGAAAAGTGGGAAAATCTAAATGGCGGAGAGAGTGGAGGTAAATGTGTAAAAAGTACCAAAAAAATGAATTTTCAACGCGATATTTCTCACAGATGGTGCCACTTTAGAGAATCGCTATGTATGGGTCAGTTGTAGCTTTCGGGGCGTAGTGTTGCCACGAAAAAGAATTTTCCCAGAAATTCGGGTAATTTACCCCACAGGTCCCAAAAAGGTGACAAATGGAAATAAGGACTTTACGGAAATTCTGAGTATGCAGTTCGATGAGGGTAGCTCACCCAAATGATATTTGACAATTTTCGTCGAAATCGCACGGCAACACTGAAAGTTATGCGACTTGAAAGTTGTGGTCAGAGCCCCGGTTGGGGGCCAACTTTGTTAAAGAAATGTTGCGCTAGAGCAATAAAATATATGCCATCTGTTAGGTACTATCCTGTACTTACTCATAAAAGTCTAAAGTATTTCAAAATCCAAGATGGCCGCCAAAATTTTGATATTTGAACGTATCGAAAATTTCCCCATACATTTTCCTATACAAAACGAATGAGTACTGCAGGTCTAAATAAAACCGTGGTCAATGCTTCCAATAATCGATGTCCATCGACAATTATCACGAGGCCGAAGGCCGAGCACCCACCCGCGAGGCCGCAGGCCGAGCTCCGCGTAGGGCGAAGCCCGAAGCGACCCCCCCGCGAGGCCGTAGGCCGAGCTCCGCGTAGGGCGAAGCCCGAAGCGTCCCTCCCGCGAGGCCGTAGGCCGAGCTCCGCGTAGGGCGAAGCCCGAAGCGACCCCCCCCCCCCGCGAGGCCGTAGGCCGAGCTCCGCGTACGGCGAAGCCCGAAGCGACCCCCCGCGAGGCCGTAGGCCGAGCTCCGCGTAGGGCGAAGCCCGAAGCGTCCCACCCGCGAGGCCGTAGGCCGAGCTCCGCGTAGGGCGAAGCCCGAAGCGTCCCACCCGCGAGGCCGTAGGCCGAGCTCCGCGTAGGGCGAAGCCCGAAGCGTCCCCCTTGCCAAGCGGATACAATACGACCGTCTGTGTCGCCTAAATAACGTTGGCGAGGTCGAAGACCGAGCCCAATGCGAGGCCATAGGCCGAGCTCCGCGTAGGGCGAAGCCCGGAGCGTCCCCACGCCAGCAAAAGCGAAAAGGAAAATGCGTATACGCTCCGAATCAGAATGAATTTTTGAAATCTATATAAAGATGATAACACTTGTCTTTTGAAGTACGTCTTTATTTAGTGCCAGGCCTACGGTCATTTGGGGTATTGCATGCTCTATATTTATAATCAGTTTAACAACTTTAAATCAAACTATTATCGAAACATGTCCATTTCATAACGTTTTGAATTTATACATTTCGGGCGTCGCTTGATTTACAAGTGGCAAGACAAATTACATTGCACGCACACCAAATTGCAAAAGAAACAAACAAAATAAAGACTTTAGTTAGTTGCGCCGCCTCCAAACCTACAGGAAAAAGAAAGCCCCGCGGGCCGCTCGCGGCCCGCGCACCCACGCACCTACTAGTAATATATATAGCTGCATTACCACTGACTCACTGACTGACACGTGTTTTGAGGAACCTGGAGGGGGTGGGGTTGGGTTGGGGGGTTGGTTGTATAGATTTTGGGGATGTGATGTGCGGAAAAATATAGCGGTCCCCCTGGGGGTTGTTTATCTTGGGGTCACTATGGTGAACTCTGTGATGCGTAGTCCGATTTGGACAAAATTTGAAACACATGTAAAGAATAGCATCTAATCGAGAATTTTTTTTTTAATTTTCAAAAAAACAAAATGGCGGCCGAGTTATAAGAAAATAAGTGGGGGGGACCAAAAAGACCCAAAAGTAGGGTACTGGTAAATCGAGTTGGGTGAGCCGTAGGGAGGGGTGCAATATGTCGTTGGAATGGGTAAATCCTCTACTTTACCCAAAAAAATGGGGGGTTAAAAAAAACAAAATGGCCGACGAGTTGTGAGCGATTGAAAAAAAGGGAGGGAAATCACGAGTGGGCAAAGCGATATTACTCCCAGATGGCAACACCGCAGAGCTTCGGCTTGTATGGGGCGGTTGTAGGTCTCGGGGAGTAGTGTTGCCAGGAAAAAAAAATTTACCCGAAATCCGGGTAATTTACCCCACAGGACCGAAAAAGGTGGCAAATGGAAATAGGGACTTTACGAAAATTCTGGGTATGCAGTCCGATGAGGTTGGCCCACCCAAATGACATTTGGGTATTTTCATCGAAATCCGCTGGCAACACTGAGATTGGCGATTTTTTTAAAATTTTCGGCAGTTGCCAACTTTGGAGGGCAACTTTGTTAGACCAAGTTTGAGCTAGCGCAACGGTTTAAATGCAGTTTGTTGGGGAATTTAGTCTAGATAAACAGAAAAATAAGGAAATTTTTTAAAAAACAAAATGGCGGCAAGATGGGAGACAAAATTTTAAAAAGTTGAAAAGTTGGGAATTTTCAAATCGATATTACTCCCAGACGGCGCCACTTTAGAGAATCGCTATGTATGGGTCAATTGTAGGTTTTGGGGAGTAGTATTGCCAGGAAAAAGAATTTTCTAAAAAAGTCGGGTAATTTACCCCACAGGGTCCAAAAATGTGACAAATGGAAATAGGGACTTTAGGGAAATTCTGGGTATGCAGTCCGATGAGCTTGGCCCACCCAAATGACATTTGGGTATTTTTATCTAAATCCACTGGCAACACTGAGATTGGCGAATTTTTTAAAATTTTCGGGAGTTGCCAACTTTAGAGGGCAACTTTGTTAGACCAAGTTCGAGGTAGCGGAACGGTTTAAATGCAGTTTGTTGGGAAATTTAGTCTAGATTAACAGAAAAATAAGGAAATTTTTTAAAAAACAAAATGGCGGCGAGGTGGGAAACAACATGGTAAAAAGTAGAAAAATTGGAAATTTTCAAAACGATATTACTCCCAGAAGGCGCCACTTTAGAAAATCGATATGTATGGGTCAGTTGTAGGTTTCGGGGCGTAGTGTTGCTATGAAAAAGAAATTTCCCAGAAATCGGGGTAATTTACCCCACAGGGTCCAAAAAAGTGACAAATGGAAATAAAGACTTTAGGGAAATTCTGAGTATGCAGTCTGGTGAGTTTAGCCCACCCAAATGACATTTGGGTATTTTCATCGAAATCCGCTGGCAACACTGGGATTGGCGAATTTTTCAAATTTTCAGGAGTTGTCAACTTTGGAGGGCAACTTTGTTAAACCAAGTTTGAGCTAGCGAAACGGTTTAAATGCAGTTTGTTTAGGGAAATTAGTCAAGATAATCAGAAAAATAAGGATATTTCAAAAAAACAAAATGGCGGCGAGATGGGAAATAAAATGTGAAAAAGTTGAAAAATTGGCAATTTTCAAAGCGATATTACTCCCAGATGGCGCAACTTTACAGAATCGGTATATATGGGGCAGTTGTAGGTTTCGGCGCGTAGTGTTGCCACGAAAAAGAATTTTACCAAAAAGTTGGGTAATTTACCCCACAGGTCCCAAAAAGGTGACAAATGGAAATACGCACTTTAGGGAAATTCTGAGTATGCAGTTTGGTGAGCTTTGGCCACCCAAATGACATTTGGGTATTTTCATCGAAATCCGCTGGCAACACTGGGATTGGCGACACTTTGAAATTTTTGGGAGTTGCCAACTTTGAAGGGCAACTTTGTTAAACCAAGTTTGAGCTAGCGAAACGGTTTAAATGCAGTTTGTTAGGGAATTTAGTCGAGATAATCAGAAAAATAAGGATATTTCAAAAAAACAAAATGGCGGAGAGAGTGGAGGGTAAAGTTGTAAAAAGTACCAAAAACAGGAATTTTCAAAACGATATTACTCTCATATGCCAACACCGCAGAGCTTCGTCTTGTATGGGCCGGTTGTAGGTCTCGGGACGTAGTATTGCCATGAAAAAGAATTTTCCCAGAAAATCTGGTAATTTACCCCACAGGTCCAAAAAAGGTGACAAATGGAAATAAGGACTTTAGGGAATTTCTGAGTATGCAGTTTGGTGAGCTTAGGTCACCCAAATGACATTTGGGTATTTTCATCGAAATCCGCTGGCAACACTAGGATTGGCGAGAGTTTGAAATTTTCTCGAGATGTCAAACGCCAGGAGCAACTTTGTTAAAAAAAGTTTGAGCTAGAGAAATCGTTTAAATGCAGTTTGTTGGGGAATATAGTCCAGATAGCCAGAAAAATATGGAAAGTTGGAAAATCAAAATGGCGGAGAGAGTGGAGGGTAAAGTTGTAAAAAGTGCCAAAAAAATGAATTTTAAAGCGATATTTCTCACAGATGGCGCAAATTTAGAGAATCGGTTTGTATGGGTCATTTGTAGGTTTCGGGGCGTAGTGATGCCATGAAAATGAAATTTTCCCGAAATTCGGGTAATTTACCCCACAGGTCCAAAAAGAGTGGTAAAATGAAAATAGGAACTTTGCGGAATTTCTGGGTATGCAGTTCGACGAGGGCAGCTCATCCAAATGATATTTGACCATTTTCATTAAAATCGCATGGCAACACTGGAAGTTATGAGACTTGAAAATTGTGATGAGAGCCCCGTTTGGGCGCCAACTTTGTTAAAGAAATGGTGCGCTAGAGCAATAAAATATATGCCATCTGTTAGGTACTATCCTGTACTTACTCACAAAAGTATAAAGTATTTTAAAATCAAAGATGGCCGCCACAATTTTGACATCCGAATGAATCGAAAATTTCCACATACATTTTCATATAAAAAACGAATGAGTACTGCAGGTCTATATAAAACCATGGTCAATGCTTCCAATAATCGATGGCCATCGACAATTATAACGAGGCCGAAGGCCGAGCATCCACCCGCGAGGCCGCAGGCCGAGCTCCGCGTAGGGCGAAGCCCGAAGCGACCCCCCCGCGAGGCCGTAGGCCGAGCTCCGCGTAGGGCGAAGCCCGAAGCGACCCCCCGCGAGGCCGTAGGCCGAGCTCCGCGTAGGGCGAAGCCCGAAGCGTCCCACCCGCGAGGCCGTAGGCCGAGCTCCGCGTAGGGCGAAGCCCGAAGCGTCCCCCTTGCCAAGCGGATACAATACGATCATCTGTGTCGCCTAAACAACCTTGGCGAGGTCGAAGACCGAGCCCAATGCGAGGCCATAGGCCGAGTTCCGCGGAGGGCGAAGCCCGGAGCGTCCCCACGCCAGCAAAAGCGAAAAGGAAAATGCGTATACGCTCCGAATCAGAATGAATTTTTGAAATCTATATAAAGATGATAACACTTGTCTTTTGAAGTACGTCTTCATTTAGTGCCAGGCCTTCGGTCATTTGGGGTATTGCATGCTCTATATTTATAATCAGTTAACAATTTTAAATCAGACTATTGTCGAAACATGTCCATTTCATAACGTTTTGAATTTTCAACTTTCGGGCGACGCTTGATTTTAAAGTGGCAGGATAAAAGGCATTTCACCACACCAAATTGCAAAAGAAACAAACAAAATAAAGACTTTAGTTAGTTGCGCCGCCTCCAAACCTACAGGAAAAAGAAAGCCCCGCGGGCCGCTCGCGGCCCGCGCACCCACGCACCTACTAGTTACTAATATATATAGCTCGACTACCACTGACTGACTGACTGACTCACTGACTCACTGATTGACGCGCCCGTTTAGTCTGAAGGAGTTCCCGGAGGTGAAAGTGATGTAGAGGGGAGTTGTATAGTTTAGTGATTGGACCAGAGGAAAACTATAGGGAAGTGAAAAAAACAAAATGGCGGCGGGTCACGTGATGCCATCTTCGCCATTTTCCAACCGATTTCGTTCAAATTTGGAACACGCGTCACATGGTCGACCTACTTTGTGATGAAATTGAAAAACAAAAGAAAAACAAAATGGCGGCGGAAATATAGCCGATTGAAAATTTTGACATTTCAGACCAAACTTTGACGAATTAGCTGGCCTAGCACGAGCGCATGAGGAATATCCAACCAATTCCACTTCGTAGCACATATGATGCAGTATACCAGAAAATTGTCATTTTTGGGAAAAACAAAATGGCGGACGAGCAGTAAACCATAATATTTTTTCCATATATTTTCCTATACGAAACGAAAGGATTACTGGAGTGCGGTAAATATCTATCAGTAACTATAGCGAGGCCGAAGGCCGAGCACCCTCCCGCGAGGCCGAAGGCCGAGCTCCGCGTAGGGCGAAGCCCGAAGCGATGGAACACCGCGAGGCCGTAGGCCGAGCTCCGCGTAGGGCGAAGCCCGAAGCGTCCCCTTGCCAAGCAGAAACAACTCCCCACCTTCCAAGTAACTTTTGCGAGGCCGAAGGCCGAGCCGGCCTGCGAGGCCGTAGGCCGAGCTCCGCGTAGGGCGAAGCCCGAAGCGTCCCCTTGCCAAGCAGAAAAAAACTACCTACCTTCCAAGTAACTTTTGCGAGGCCGAAGGCCGAGCCGGGCTGCGAGGCCACAGGCCGAGCTCCGCGTAGGGCGAAGCCCGAAGCGATAGAACACCGCGAGGCCGTAGGCCGAGCTCCGCGTAGGGCGAAGCCCGAAGCGTCCCCTTGCCAAGCAGAAACAACTCCCCACCTTCCAAGTAACTTTTGCGAGGCCGAAGGCCGAGCCGGCCCGCGAGGCCATAGGCCGAGCTCCGCGTAGGGCGAAGCCCGAAGCGTCCCCTTGCCAAGCAGAAACAACTCCCCACCTTCCAAGTAATTTTTGCGAGGCCGGAGGCCGAGCCGGCCTGCGAGGCCATAGGCCGAGCTCCGCGTAGGGCGAAGCCCGAAGCGTCCCCTTGCCAAGCAGAAAAAAACTACCTACCTTCCAAGTAACTTTTGCGAGGCCGAAGGCCGAGCCGGGCTTCGAGGCCATAGGCCGAGCTCCGCGTAGGGCGAAGCCCGGAGCGTCCCCACGCTACTACTACGATAATGTTTATTTAGTTGCGGCGCCTACAACACGAAAACAAAGCAGTCTCGCGGGCCGCGCGCGGCCCGCGCACCATGCAACACCTAGTTATGAAAATATAGGTACAATAATGATAACTTTTAGCTTAGTCATCGCTATCGGCTATCGACTCGTATCTTATTATGAGTGTAAGAGGTCGGATTATGCAATGGCGTTTTGTATTTACGGTTCTTTTATAAGTGTAGCTGTAAGAAGTGGGAACTTGTGATTTTTGATTGTTCTCTGCATTGATGAATATGGATCCTCGGTTGGTACTTACAACGAATAAATTTACAGATATGGACTGTTGGTGTTTCCTGAAGATCTGATCTCTTCTCCTCTTTGTGTAAGTACCAACCGAGGATCCATATTCATCAATGCAGAGAACAATCCAAACAGTCACATACAAACAGTCAGTTAATACACAAACAGTCAGTTCACACACAACAACAACACAGTCACAAACAAACAGATCGTTTAGTAGTACTACGGGTAAAACAAAATTACCAGTGGTGCTACCAGCGTAAGCTTAGCACGTGCACGGGTAAACAGCGCTACATAGTTACTTTCATAAACACATGGATCCAAGATGCATTAAAATGAAGAAAAAAAATGTAGAGTTTGAATATATCAGGGAATCGTAGTTTCGCTGTATATGACTGTCATTTATCTGTTAATTAGAAAAAACGGAATTACCGTGTTAAACATTTATTATTGATATCTCGATATTTCGACGGCATTGTAGCCATCATGGTCACGAGTAGACTGAAGTCGGCGAGTGTTGAGCGTCAGACGGGTGACACAAAACGATCTACCCTCTTTCGTGCTCGCTGACTGCGTTGAGAAAAGTTGTTGATATTTGCAGGTATAGGTATTTAAAAAGTGACATTTATCTACAGACTTACAGTGTTTGGACTAACTAAACATTTGGTTTTATTGCATATTGACTTTCATAAATTAAGTGAGTAGAAAAAAAATCATAAATTAGCCTCTGTTCGCAATAACGTGGTTGCATCCATTCTGCAAGTCAAAGCGAAAAATACATATTTCCACTTCACAATGCATCTGTCAGTATGTTTTGTTGTATGTTGCATTGTGACTCGCGACGGGGTCGTTTCCTCGTCGGTGACTGTTAAATAGGTGAGTAGGTGCTAGAACTGTAAGTGTTACATCCACTCTAGGATTTAAATGCCACTTGCATCATTTGGCTTAGGCAAAATAGGTAGTAGGAAGTAGGTATGGCCTAGGACAGAGAAAAGTAGAGTTTTTAAGGTTGAGAATTGTCCCGAAAACTACTTGACTGATTTTTGAAATTCTTTACTTTTACATAGTGTGTAACTATCTACTAGTAAAATAATTTTTGCAATCGGTCAAGTAGTTATTGAGAAAATCTCAACCTTATTCAGGGTATACTTTATCTCTGTCTTTGTGAGCACCTTCGTCTGCTCACTTCTCTATTTATTCGGGAGCTCCGTCGTTGCAGTTAAATAAAACTCTTCTTTAGTGGTTTTCGGTTGCGTTGTAGTTCAGCGAGAGAGATGTAGTTCCTTCCTATTGCGAGTGCTTGCAGAGAGTGCCGATACAATCTCGACCCCACTCGTATTTATACCAGTTTTTTACCTCCCACCTCCTACCTATCGAGTGTGAGCGAGACGGCCTATGCTACCATGTGTTAGAGCGAGACAGAGTGTACTCGTCATTTGTCTTACCGTAAAGACGACCGAAGTCAATTTGACCCTATTTTGACGCTATTTTCCTCGCATTTTCTCTATGAGTTTTCTACTTTCCCTAAGCAACCACGTTTATTTATCAACAAATCTTTACAATTTTGCTTACATCTATAAGTAGCACATACATTTAAAACTTATAAACAATCATAAAGCAACATAAAATTTAACCATTCACAAAGGGCATCTGCCTATCAAATAAAAGAAAATGAGACATAAAACATAACAAAGAGACACCGAGCATAACTATTTACATTAATATCTATTTACATATTCTAGTCGCGAACATCTCTCCCGCCGCAGTCACCTCGGCGAGGGGACTGGCACCTATTTCGCGGGCGCGACGAGTAGCTCGGTCGGCAGGATCGCCAGCTTCTTTGTTGGTCGTCTCAGGATGCCTCGGGTGGTCCGCACGTCGACGGCTCGAACCTCGCCGTCAGGACCCGGATACGTCGCCACGACCACGCCGCGTGGCCAGGAGTTGCGTGGCAGGTTGCCGTCCGCTATCAGGACCAGGTCGTTAAGCTTGATCACTCCTTTGGTCGCACGGGGCTCCCGCCGGTTTTGGAGTTCCGGCAGGTACTCCCGCACCCAGCGAGCCCAGAACATATCAGCCAGGCGTTGGCTGGCTCGCCATTCCTTGCGACCTGCGACGTCTTCTTCGGTGAACGTTCCCGGCTGGGGCACTCGGGACGGCGCGCCCAACAGAAAGTGGTTGGGCGTGAGTGCTTCATCATCTTCAGCCGCTGTAGACAGGTGAGTGAGAGGGCGACTATTTATCGTGTGCTCCGCCTCTACCAAGAGGGTAGTGAGCACCTCCTCTTTCGGCGCGCGTTCGTGTAGCGTAGTGTACAGCGCCGTCTTCACACTTCTCACCAGTCGTTCCCAGGCGCCGCCCATGAATGGGGCGCTTGGTGGTATGTACCTCCACTGTATGAAGCGTACCGATGATTCTTCTTTCAGGGCCTCCTCTGCGGCTTTCCTTAGCTCCACGTCGGCGCCACGAAGGTTAGTTCCGTGGTCCGACCAAATTTCTGTGGGGCACCCGCGCCGGCTGATGAACCTGCGCAGGGCCATCACCGCGGAGTCTGTGGTGAGGCTTCCGGCTACTTCTAAGTGTACCGCTCGTGTCGTGAGGCAGGTGAATAGCGCACCGTAACGCTTCTGGTGGCCGCGCCCGACGGTCACTGTCAGAGGCCCGAAGTAGTCCAAACCCGTAAAGGTGAATGGCCTCTGATGATGGGCTAGGCGGCTCCGCGGGTGGTTCCCCGTGGACGGCTGCGCTGGCGTCGCTTTCCTTATACGACACGCTTGACATAACTTCACCTCGGCGCGCACGGCGTAGCGGAGGCGAATCACCCAATAATGTTGTCGTACTTCGTTCGCCGTAGTCTCGAAGCCGCCGTGGTGCAGTTGCGTGTGTACCCAGCGAATGTATAGCCGGGTCCACGGATGGCTGCCATCTATAATCGCCGGTTCTTTCTGTGCCGCGGTAATTTCCGTCGCGGCGGCGATTCTTGAGCGTAGGCGTATCACTCCCTCGCCGTCGAGCACGACTGACAGCTGTGACAGTCGACTTGTGTGTGGGAGTGGTTTCTGTTTCTTTAGCGCAGCGAGCTCTTCTCCAAAAATATCTTCTTGCTGTGATCGTAACCACAGCTGACGAGCTCTATGTAAGTAGCGGGCTTCTATTGGCGTGAGCTTTATCTGTGCTCGCTCGCTGCTCGTCGGCGTCGCTGCTGGCTTCTTCCGCTGTGTCTTCGTCCAGATCGGGTCCTCTGTTTCAGCCTTCCTCGTTCTCTTGTGGGCCGCAGCACATCTTTCTTTCGGTCTTATGTGATCGATAAACTGGAGCACGCGCGCTGTGACTCGAATGACTCGCATCCAGTTCGAAAAGCGAGCCAAATCGGGTAGCGCCTCGGCGAGGCGCGTGTCGGCAACACGAACGGCGTGTACTCTCTCTTCTCCAGTGGGCTTGATGGCTTCTCTATTTTCTTGTGGCCAACTTTCCTCAGGTAGATACAGGAAGTCGGGCCCCCGATACCAGCGGTGTTCGGATGTAAAGTTCGTCGGGGTGTCACGGGTAGCGTCGTCCGCGACATTTTCTTTGGTGGGCACCCAGCGCCACTCGTTCGTTTTGGTCTCTTCCATTATTTCTGCTACTCGGTGGGCCACGAACGCTTTGTATGCTCGTGGTCCAGTACGGAGCCATGATAGCACCGTCCTCGAGTCTGACCAAAACACTCGTCGGCAGGGCTTGACGTCGTGTTCGCTGGCGGCCGTCTGGGCCAGGCGGCAGCCCAAGACAGCGGCCTGCAGCTCGAGTCGTGGAATTGAAGTGACTTTGTTGAGTTGCGCGACTCGTCCCTTGCTGGCGATGAGCGTGACTTCCACTCGACCTTCTTCATCGGTGGCTCGCCAGTAGGTTGCGGCGGCGTAGGCGGACGAGCTGGCGTCGACGAAAGTGTGTAGCTCTATCGTGTGCGCGCTGGCCAAATTCTCGTAGCAGCGCGGGATCATCAGTTCGGGTAGGAGCTTCGCTTGTTCTGTCCACTTATTCCATGCTTCGACTTCTGTAGGCTGCAGCTTGGTATCCCATCCTATGCCTGAGCGCCAGGCCTCTTGCATAATTTTCTTCGCCTGGATGGTGACAGGTGTCGCTAGACCAAGTGGGTCATAGAGTGACATTATCATTCGCAGTGCTTCTCGTTTCGTCGGCGTCCTCTTGCCGTTCATTATCTCAGTAGGTACTCTCTTCTCGTTCATATTAAACGACAAGGTGTCGCGCTCGGTGTCCCAGATCATACCCAGGATCTTCTCTGGTGCCATGTTGACAACCCCTTTCTTCGTGCCGGGCGCGAGCTCGGCTAGTACCTCTCGTGAGTTGGAGGCCCACCGCTGGAGGAAGAAATTGGCCTGTGCGTGCACGTGTACTACTTGTGTCGACACGCGCACGGCTTCCTCCTCTGTGTCGAAGCTCATCAAATAATCATCGACGTAATGATTTCTCACTATTGCTGTCGCCGCCTCAGGGTAAGTATCTTGAAAGTGCTCGGCGTTCTTGTTCTTGACGAATATCGCAGTACAAGGCGATGAAGAAGCTCCGAAGATAACACTCTTCATACGATATTCGGTCGGCTCTCCGCTGCGGCGCTCTTTTCTCCAAAGGAAACGTTGCATATCTCTGTCCTCTTCTCGCACGGTTACTCGCAGGAACATGTCCTTTATGTCTGCCGCGACTGCTATTGGGCGCTGACGGAAGCGCATCAGTACTCCTGGTAGAGATTGGAGTAAGTCAGGCCCTGGCAGCAGCATGTCGTTGAGGCTCGTTCCTTTAGTTCTCGCAGCGGCGTCGTGCACTATTCGCAGTTTCTCGGGTTTTTGTGGATTTATCACTGCGAAGTGCGGTAGGTACCACGCCTTCTCGGGTCGTGAGGTAGGTGCTACCTCGGCGTAGCCATTCTCGAGCAGTATTTCCAGCTGAGACTCGTACCTTTTCTTTAAGTTTTCGTCGCGGTCCAACTTCTTTTCGACGAGTTCCAGACGACGTAGTGTGGAATCGTAGTTGTCCGGATGCGATAACTTCTCTTCGCGCCACAGTAGTCCCGTCTCGAAGCCTCCCGTCGGTAATCGACGCGTTCTATTTTCTAAGAGCAGTATGGCACGGTGCTCTTCTTCGGTGTAGGAGCGCTTCGGTTCGACACCCAGGGACTCGAGTGCGAAGTGTTCTTTCATCATTTCTTCCATAGAGGTTTCTTCTTCGTGACTGATTGTCATGTGGCTGACTCGTTGTATCGGCCCTCCAGCGTGTTTATCTCTCACGCCATGTAGAACCCAGCCTAAGTCGGTGAATGAGGCGACCGGCTGTCTCTTTTCCCCTCGTCGTACGGCGTGTGTTATTAACAGATGCCAGTTGTCTTGCCCGACCAGCACGGTAGGTATACCGTTTTCATATATCAGCTGATCTTCTATATCTTCCAGGTGGCGACATCCTCGTACAACTTCTCGTGAGACTGCCTGACGTGACAGTCTCAGGTTCTCCATGGTGCGCGCTGTTACAGGGTGATCTTCAGTATCTCGGCCGGCTATGGTGAAGTGAACGCGCATAGAGCGACGCGCGTCCACCCGTGCCCCGGCGACCCCTTCTATGTAGAACGGTTCTTCTGGACCAGTGGCGCCAATTTTCTCTGCCACAGCTGTCTCGATGAGAGTGCAGGTCGATCCATCATCTAGGAGCGCATAAGTATCGTGCGTCCCTTTCGGCCCTGTCACTCGCACCGGTACTATTTTCAACAGTGCGGCGGTGCCTGTCTTTTCTCTGGTCGATGCTATGATCACGCCGTCCGGTTCCCGGGCGTGAGTAATCGTCGCTAGTTTCGGCGACGTATCGTGCAGCAGCGGGTGGTGTAGGTAGGTACACCCGCCGACATCGCATTTCGATGGTTTGCAGTTGTGGCGGAACTTGCGGATTCGTAGACAGCGGAAGCATAGCCTGTGTTTCTTGGCTAGCTCCCACCTCGCAGGTACCAGCGCGTTCTTCAATGTGAAGCAATCGGGTGACAGGTGGCCTTCTTTACTGCATACTGGACATTTCGGTGAAACTCGTTGTGGCGATGACGATTTCTGGCCGTCGATGTGATGGCTTCGCACTTGAGGTTTCCCCGGAGCTCGTGTGGCTGGCTCCCGCCGGTTGGAGACTGGCGCGTTCTCGGCGGGGGCGAAACTTCCGCAGCCATCTGCTATTCTTGATAGAAACTTCGCTATCGTAATGAGTTCAGGTTCGTCTTCTTGCGGCTCGGCAGCTTGTTCGTAGAAGCGGTGGCGCATGGCAGACGGTAATTTATCTACCACGGCGTGAACTACCTCAGGATTATAAAGGTAGCTCACCTTGCCGAGAGCTTTGATCGTTGCGACGATGTTGGCCACTTTCGATGCGAATTGGCATATGTCTCGCGGCGTGTCGGCGAGACGTGGCAAATTACGAAGTTTCTCGAGCTCTGTTTTCACCAGTGAATCTGGACGTCCGTATGTGGCCTTCAGCAGCGACACGACCTCGTCGGCCGTAGTGTTGCCGACGAAGAGGCATTCTGCAGTTTCTTTCGCTGCTCCCTGTAGACTATCACGCAGTCTTGTCAAATTCTCGTACTCTGTTAAGTAGACTGCGGTTGCTTCAAACGCTGCCTTGAACGGCAGCCATTCTCTCGACGCGCCGCTGAACTTGGGTAGCTCAGGGATACGGCGTGGCGCGGCGACTGTGGTTGGCTGGATAGACTTCGCAGCCATGGTGAAAGCTTCAGCGAGTTCTCTATAACCGATGCCCGGTTGTGGCGGCCCATAATAGTAACCCGGCTGCGGCGGCATTGCACACCCCCCATACACGTACGGCTGCGACGTGTATTGTGGCTGAGTGTACGGCTGAGTTACTTCTTCACGTGCAGGAATTTCGGCGTCGAATCGCGGCTCTGGATGCGACGCGTGCACGTGCGGCGGCTGTATTGTTTCTCGTTGTATCTCTCTCTCTTTCACCCCTGTGTGTTGTTCGTATGGTGGCATCTCGCTCGCACGCGGTAGTGTTTCGCGTGCGTGCGTCTCTTTCGCACCTTTCGTGGTCGAAGCGGCGATTTCGCGTGCGGCATTAACTTCCTCTCGAAGACTCGGCGGTCGTGGTTGCGACGTCTTCGGACGAATTCTAGGAGGTTCTGGAGGGTAGCCCCCTCCCGCCGCTATGTTCGCTTCGGCTTGACTCTGTGATTGGTCGTGAGGTTCCATCGCGATCGCGAGGGGTTGATGATGGACCTCGACCCATGTTCTGACTCGCTCGTTTCTCTCGCTCACTATGGTGGTGTTTTCCTCGTCGGATTCTTCTTCAAGGATGGCGACGCGGGCAGCTGCTAGTTCGACTTCTTTCCGCAGTAATTCTTCGCGGGCTCGTAGTAGCTCGCGCAGGCGACGTTTCGACGACGTGGTGTGATTGGACTTCGTGACGGACTTCTTCTTGGCGTCTTCGATCTTCTTTGGAGCCGAAGTAGATGTCTCTTCTGTTCTTATGACGGGCTTCGTAGAGGTCCCGGCCACGGCGGCCGTGAGGGTGGCCGCCGTGCCGGTGCCCGTGGTGTCCGTGTATTCTGTCGCCGTCGTGCCGGTGTTTTCTGTCGCCGTCGTGCCGGTGGTTTCTGTCGCCGTCGTGCCGGTGCCTTCTGTCGCCGTCGTGCCGGTGCCTGTAGTTGCCGTAGTGCCGGTCACCGAGGTGTGGTTTTCGGTGCCGGAGGCCGATGTTGATGGCGGCGTATCACGCGGCGGCGACTCGTCGGGCAGTAGCTCGATCCTTTCCGACGGACTTTTCTGGCTTCTTGTTACCACCATTTTCTTTCTTCTATTTTCGACGAAAATCTTCAACTGGACGGACTCGGAGCTCGTTGGACCAGGATGTGGTCTTCTAATATCCGGCTCGAAGGACCATAAATGTGAGCACCTTCGTCTGCTCACTTCTCTATTTATTCGGGAGCTCCGTCGTTGCAGTTAAATAAAACTCTTCTTTAGTGGTTTTCGGTTGCGTTGTAGTTCAGCGAGAGAGATGTAGTTCCTTCCTATTGCGAGTGCTTGCAGAGAGTGCCGATACAATCTCGACCCCACTCGTATTTATACCAGTTTTTTACCTCCCACCTCCTACCTATCGAGTGTGAGCGAGACGGCCTATGCTACCATGTGTTAGAGCGAGACAGAGTGTACTCGTCATTTGTCTTACCGTAAAGACGACCGAAGTCAATTTGACCCTATTTTGACGCTATTTTCCTCGCATTTTCTCTATGAGTTTTCTACTTTCCCTAAGCAACCACGTTTATTTATCAACAAATCTTTACAATTTTGCTTACATCTATAAGTAGCACATACATTTAAAACTTATAAACAATCATAAAGCAACATAAAATTTAACCATTCACAAAGGGCATCTGCCTATCAAATAAAAGAAAATGAGACATAAAACATAACAAAGAGACACCGAGCATAACTATTTACATTAATATCTATTTACATATTCTAGTCGCGAACAGTCTTCGTGTGTACAAGAACAATTTAATTAAAATATATACCTACGCAATATCATATTTATCGGATTGGTATACAATATACTATTGTATAAATATATATCTTGCTATTCTTCTAAAGCCTAGATTCATAGATAGTTTTGAGTTTAAGATGAGTTTGAGTTCAGTCCTACAACTAAGATGTTTTCATACAATTTTGACAGTTGTAAGTGTGAGCTCACGCTGATTTCGTACTCAAAATTGTCTATGACCATCGGCCTATGATCCCCAAGCAAGGGTAACTGAGTACCTATACGTTTATATAACCATTGCCGAGTTGTTGAGCAAAATTTTCAATGCTGCTAATTAAACCACGCAATGGTTTTCAAAATGAACTTTATTCCCATTACTTAGAGCGCTACGCCATCTCCTACGCTTCATGCGTCTATACAATTGTCAGAAGCGTAGCTATATGCAAATCTAATACTTGTAATGTAAATAACTTATAGATAATCTATTATGAACGATTACCATTGCACACTCCATAAATTTATAACAACAGTTTACCGAGCCAGACCTGCTTCCTATAATGTAAGAACTAGATCTATTACTGCTCTAGAACACAGCAAAAAGCCATCGGACCACTTATTATAGCACTTACCGTAATTAACACAATAATTTTTTTTTATTGCGCCCATAACCATTGCCTAACAACCCTGTCGTGTTGATTCAATACACTGGAACTTGAAAACCTCGAGATAGTAGCTCGAAACGTATATAAGGTAAACGTATAAAAGTTCCATTTAAGTTGAGAGTTTCTCGAGATTATTTTTTTTAATTTATTTTAACAAAATTGCAATGTTCCATTGGTCGCCAAACTGCAATGCAGTTTGTTGGCTAAGCTCTCTTACTTCTACACTGGTAGCACACTCGACAGCACATCAATGATCTTGGTCGATTGTAAAAATTATTTTAGTAGTAGATAGTTTAGAGTACAGGCTATGTAACTTTAAAATAATTTTAACAATGAGTAAAGGACTTTTTGAGAAAATCTCAATCTTAATTGACCCCCCTGTATACTTATCTATCGTGTTAGACCGTCACCGAACATGCAATGATTGTGTGTATACCTAAGTCATTCATAGTTTTGTTTAGCCATACAGCGCAGGACCTCGCGGCAGGTGGCCTAGGAGTGTTATACTATAATAATTGTCTTAGCTTAGCACGAAACACTATAGTCATAATGCGATCTTACTACGCTTCGAGCTATACAATTTGTCGAAGTTGTTGAAGGATTTTGATTAACGGTGGCTGACCACGCCACCATCCGACGTATAAGGAACAAAAAAACTTATTTAATCTACCGCTTTCGTTCCAAAAACGCCAATAGAATAATGATTGCACAAAGAGGTGTTTGTGTGACGTCTCCGGAAAACGCACCAGTAGGGAAAATCAAATCAGCTGCTGAGTAAGGAGTGAGGAAGTAATCAACGCATCGGTTATAAGATCTCTCCCGCAGCTGCGCGGGCGCAATCACTGCGTACCACCTACCTATCACTCTAATGCAATAATATGTAAGCGTAAGGTCTCTAAGTGAATTTATCTTCCAGACAGAACCACTACTACGCGATTAACTAAATGTGACTTTGTGAAATATAAAATGGATTTGCACAGTTTGACAGATTTTGCAGAGTTTGGCAGAATTTGCACAGTTTGACAGAATGTGCAGAATTTGCATAGTTTGAAAGAATTTGCACAGCTTGAAGTGAAGATTTTTTAGTTTGATCGAATATAATCGCGATAAATATCTAAACTAATCTAAACACCATTTACACAAGCATACCCAATGTGTTTAATCATGTGTGATAGGATACTGGTACTAAATAACATTATCCAGTTAAATTCGGGACCTTATCAGAACCTAAGACTACAGACTAGACGATTTTAGTAATTGTAAAGGTTAAAAGAATAGATACCGTTATACCAGCGAAGAGGCATAGATACCCTAACGTCTAGAGAAGACAATGCGTTCGATTTTTAAGTGACTTCGCCAATTATAGTAATCCGAAGTAAACGCTCGAGTTTTACTTTCACTTGGTCTCGGCTGGATTTACGCTTACACGAGAACGTACGGCCTCTTTCTGACGAATGTCTATTCTTAGCATTCGTCTGTCCAGCAGTTGGTTGCTGGCATCGTACCTGAAAACAAACAAAAACATATTTAAATTGTGGTCAAAACATTTCGACTTATAGTATCAGGAAAGGAGCGTAGATAATTTGTCCAACATTCGCTACAATATCTATAGCGAATGTTTAAACTAAAATATACAACATTTAAATTAACTACGGCATATAATAATAATGTAAGACGTATAGAACTGAACTTTGAATCGATCGATTAAGTAGGTATCTAGTTAAAAACTCAACTTCAATAAGACTTTTGTATACTTTTCTTTGCTTTTATCTTTACAACATAGATATTGTGTCAATAGTCAAGTCAGCACGCCAGGACAATGCCACTCTCTCTACATTTTTTATTTTGGAAAAGATTTACCTATATGGTGGCACTTCACTTAGCTATTCGTATTCACTATTGGATGTTTGTCGTATTTGTCAAATACTTGACGTACAAATATTTTGTCAAGAATACTAACCACACATGGCAATTAGGACAAATACGAATAGCCAAGTGAAGTGTCACTAATACATATAAACATTTTGTTACGGACTGGCCACCTTTCGTGCCATGTTTTCATAACTAATTTATTTCTCTCTGTCATCCTCATTCCACTTGTCATCGCCGCCGCATAAACATTATAACAATAGAAAAACCACCTGATATCTTGAAATAGAAAGTCTTTTATTAACCAGCGAGCCCAGCTCCTGAACACATTTGTACATGAACACCATATAACGTCTGCAATTGAATGTCATTGTAGATACGCAAATTCGTCACTATCAGACCGCAACTAAGCCACAGTGCGTTGGCAATTAACGAGTGTACACTTTACTTACTCTTTCCTCTTCTGCAAGTACATAAGTTACGGACCACCCAGCGATATCATTGTTTTATCTCGACAGGTGCGTTACATGGTTAGACGTTTTATCTGATTTACGGCATGCTACACACAAACAATGCAAATAGACAAAATTCACATTTGTGTCGCTACACTTAAGATGGCCAAGTCGGTCGAGGATCTTCGTCTTGTAGTTTTTATTGCTTACATATTTTTTTTATATTATTATATGTCAATATTTAAAAAAAAAAAGTTCAGCAAATATTTTCATGTAGGTAACTGATTTTCGCCTTAAACACTTCAACTAAGCTAAAAGCCTCCATACAGTAATGTAGAGATGGGAATCTAACCTGCGGCACTACCAGAGTCTCATACCCTAGCCATTATAGGCTAATGTATCTTTTAACTTTATAAATAATCATCATCATCATGATCCTCACAAAATCTTACCACTGAAATAACAAATATAAGAACTACCAACGCTATATGATGTGCACTCCCAAATTAAATTAATTAAATGATAGCAATCACTTCAGATAGTCTACAGACATAGCTAATCATAATGGTACTGTAATAGAGATTCGGCCGGGTGAGTTATCCAGCGTTACACAACGCTTTGTTCACTGCATCATTATTATACGGAGATGTAGAGTCACCACTGGATGCGGTAAGGAAGAAAAATAATACGACCGAGCTTGGTACACTACGCAAAATGTCTACCTTGCGCAAAACGTCCCGTTCGTCGAATTGCTGGGTTCACCAAATGCAAAATGGCCTATTCTCATAATAATAATATTAGGCTCAGGTAAAATAAGAACTTTGGTCATACCTATTTCCGTTCATGGTTTCCTGGGAGTTACTGGGCTAGCGTATTATCATACAGCGAGGCAATCAAAGGTGCCCATTTTTTGGGTACACTGCAACTTTATTTTGATCTTTATATTTTAGTAGTTTTATATTTTCTTATTTAAAATACTAAATGATTAATTGTCCAAATAAATACTTTGTGATTTTGTGAAAAAATACGACCGACATTTTATTTTAATTATGTCAAAATGATTGACGCAGCTCTTCCAGTAACCATTTACTATTTATAGACCTAAATAATCACCTTATAATAAAACATAGCAGTCGAAAGTGGATATTGAGGTTGCGTAGGCTTCGGACATCAAAATGTCGACAGAATATTTTAAAAATCGACAGTGGATGGCGTAAATTATATTCAACTATTAAGGCGATGGTAATGGAGAATAATTATCGTAACATGTGTTGAAATGTGATAGATATTGATAATTTAACAATTATAAAACGTATCTATAGCTTATTTCCCTCGAGCTTCTTCGATGTAGAGTCATCCCGCACTTGGCAGATGACATTGCAATATTGTAAGACGTTTAAAACACTTACCTACTACATAAATGTTATATCAACATTAGTTGATGCATAAAACGTGTGAATTGTTACATCAGTTGTATTTACTGGCTTACTTTCCAAAAATGAGTAAATCTATTTTTGAATATTTAAATTGAAATTCGGAATCCTTATTTAGTATAAAGACTGATTAATTGATCTTATACTTTACAGATTTTGTAGACGTGATTCTGCAGTGGCTGTCAAGTCTAAACCTAAACACAACTGCCACTGCCCCTCATATGCTATATCACTGGTTATCTGCAGTTACTAATGATTGTCCTCTTCTATTTGGTCGATGATGGTAACGATACCCAAATGGAGCACATCCAGGGTTATCAATGTCCGGTGTGGACATGGATAACCCTGGAATTCTGCAGGTATACGAACGTATCCTAGAAGAAGCCTTTCTTTCTTTTGTCTTGCAGAGCTTATTTCGTGCAGAAAGCTTTTACAGTACCACTGCGCCAGAACCATTGGACTACATGGAGATTCCATGGAGATACTAACGCTCAGCTGTGGGCTGCGGTATGCTGAAGATAAAGATTGTTCTACATTCTTCTGCCCTATGGAAAGTGTCACAAAATTATATTCCGGCGACAGTGATTATCCAACTCGAGATAAACTATCATACAATTAAGAAATCCCGGAAAATATAAAATTTGTAAGGGTGAGGGTGGTCTGAGTCTGCGTAGAATAGAGATGAGTAGAAGGGTTAGGCAGAGGCCATTGCCCAGCAGTGGGACATTACAGGCTATTAAATAAAGGGGTGTTTCTTCTTGCCGGTTGTAAACATAGGAGGACCTACGTCGATCAAAATGGTTGTGTTTAAAAAAAGTCCTAGTGGGCTGTTTTAATCAATTTTTCACAAGGAACCCGAAAAATGACCATTCCTGGTGTGGTACGTATACTCACATAAAATCGAGGAGCTTACAGAAGAGATGAATATGGACGAATGAAGCGAGAGAGGTGTGGCAACGCTGTCTCTGTCATTGCCGATTTTATCTTTTTTCTAAGTAACCTTTCAGTATCATAATAAGTTATTAATCGATTTATTATAAAACTAATTATAAAAATCCTACTTGATTAATACGTACTTAAGTCTGAGTAAAATATTCATATTAGAATTAAGCGTTTCAACATCAGAATTCAGTAGCACTAACATTTTTATAAGGTTCAGAGGCTGACAGAGGTCGTGAACCTTTATTTGTCTATATAAGTACCACTTGCTCACATAATATGTTATATTTTTATACGTCTTGTTAGAATGACTGGTTACTGGCTTGTTAGGCCGAATGACTTGGACATCGCATTCAAAATAGTGTCGTAAATGTTTATTTTTTCACGCATAAAAGTTAAATTCTACATATGTAAACTTCAAAAACAGCCTATATCACTCCTACAATCAAGACGAATCTAACGACACCTCATATGTTAAAATCCATCAAGCCGTTTAGGCTGTAGGGCGTGCCATACATACATACATACTCGAAAAACATATTGTTGTGTGTAGTGTTAAAATGATTGTGAAATTAAGTGTAATGCGAATCTACATGTTTAATAATAAATCTTATCTATCTATCTTACATAACCCTCCTTTTTGCGCAGTCGGGTAAAAATAACAGGTACAAAAATTGCAGATGGATGCTTTTGTCGAATGATCGATATTTTGAACTTACACTAAAACGTGTCTAAAAACATCATTTTGCCAACAAGGACAAAAAAAATCAAAACATGTTATACTGAACCCAAAGTCAATCAAAATTCAAATACCAAATTAATGACATGTCAAATTACGAAACTGTATCATCTGTTAATCATAACATAACGTACTAAATTTATGTCTTTTATGTAACATGTAGAAGGAGTAGGTACAAGATCCGTTATGCGCTGATTTTGTTTTCCGACATTAATTTGGTGTTCGCGTTTGCATGGTCTGAAAATCAAATTATTATGTCACTGGTTCAGGAAATCTTGATTGAGAGAGGCTGCATATCCGAATTATGTTATATGCTGAGAGTTTTTTGCCACTTTTTATCCTCAGCGTTGGCACCTTTTTCCTGCAAAGTGGTGTAAATTCAACAAAATATGTTGACGTGCAAAAATGTACACGAGAAAATGCGACATAAACAGCGATATCTTTTGATTGCATTGACATAGGAGGTTGATTTTTTTCACGCCTGCATGAGGTTGCAGACCTGAGTATTTGGTATTAATTTCTACTTGATCCGTCCACGCGTTTCTGAGATATAGATCTTGACAGACGGACAACAAAGTGATCCTATAAGGGTTCCTTTTTTCCTGTTGAGGTTCGAAACGTTAAAAAAGCTTTTTTGGCGTAGCATTGTAGATGTTTTCTGTTTGGTGGGATCGGAATGTGTTTTACACTCTTACTCTAAGCGTCTGTTCACACGTACCACAGCCGCACCACATCGCAGCGGCAAGAGACTGAACAAGCGATTGAAGTTGACGGCAAAATGCGGTCCGTGTGAATTAAACAAATCATTTTCATACAAATTAGCGTCCGAACTCGTATAATAGTTGTCGCGTCGTTGAGGTTGTGGCATATGTGAATCAAGACTAATGGTCATTGGGCTACTGTCGCTTCCGAGACAATTAAAAAATATACCATTTGCTATAACAAGATTATGATCCTTTGTACACATGAAATGGTAGTATAACAGACATTATCTGCGCAATGTGTACTCACGCAGGTTCATTATAAATAGATACATATCTGGTTTATGTGCGCACGCGTTCATGGGCCAATTACGCTTTCTAATTTGCTCCTTGGCACGTATAGGAAGTTAAGGCAAAAAGCAAATACTTAAATAAAATAAAGAAAAACATACCTTCCCTAAAAAAATATGAAATGTAAGCCTCCGCCGACCATTCCGTAAGAACTAAAATTAAAAATATGTTCCGCGAAATATTACAAACTTCGAACGCTTTTATTTTGTAACCTTGTGGTCCATGCTTATTAATAACGAAATCAAAATAGTACCTGGCTAAAAAAGGTCGGGAACCACTGCCTTACATATAGGAATCTCGGGACGTGCACTCAAGGACTGAGTATAGATTGGAAGCATATGTCACTGTCTTCTAATAAACAAAAGTCCCCTCAGTAACGGCATATTTTCTCGTAATGACAAGTACCTACGCTAGGTGGTTACAATTTACTTAAAAATCTAATTTCCAAAGTCATATAACAAAATTTTCCTTAAACCTGACAAATAGCAGCGATATATTTCATGTATTTAATGCAAAAATACCGCAAAAACAAACATAAACGCCAAATATGCGGGTCAATCGCATAATATTGGCGCGAATGAAGATATTAGAATAACGTCCGCTCAGCAGCCCATAATTTATTTGAATATTAAAGACATCGTTAACGTGTCCTTCCTAACAAGATAGATAAAATTCCAATTAACTTCCCATAAATATTGGAATCAGTAAATGATTAATGACATAGGTAGACTAAAAAAGTACAAAGACAAACCATCCAAAATAAATCTTCCTTAAATACATATGAATATCGTTTATTACAAGTAAATACTTGAATAGGTATATTTTTGCACATCATAATTTTTTTAAAAATTCAATACACCTTTTTACATGGAAAAGAAAAGTGCCAGTGTCGAGAAGAAAAAGTGGCCAAAATTATGAACAGCACATCTATACTTCTCACAAAAACAGAACGTTTAATCAGTAATCACTCTACTACGATAGTACGTCAGTCATACACTTAGGATTTTTTAAATTGGCATAAGTACAATACAAATATATATGCTCTCATGACACCAGTATGAATCAAAATACATTAATGACCCCGAACGCGTGTGACATCTTTCAGCTCATCCCAAGACAAACAGTTGCTGCTTCCCTTTCCAGGGATTGACGCCAAGGTATCTAAAGACAGCAATGTAAGGACAACAGTAGATCAATGGTAACACTTTTTTAAATCTTACGACCGTTCTTATATGAACGGTCCAAAGTGTTACACTTGATCTGCTGTTATCTGTACATTTAATTACATAGATTACCCAACATTGCAAATCTACACTCGTCATCAATCATCTGTGTTTTGTGGTTGTGAAATTATTAAACGTTTAGATTTTTTTGTTTCACAAATCACTAAACAACCAATGCGGTTTACATAAGACTCTAGTTAGACCATGACTAGACTTAACCATTAGCTAAGATTGAGGTTACGAACAAGCGGATTCAATAAACCGAAAGAAGATTACGAGTATTTTAAAATATTTAGCAAATTTCTCAAAAACGACAACTTGGACTTGTATGGGACAATATTTATGAACGTCGATTAAATAAAGGGTTAGGCGGCAACTGGTCCCAGTCCCACTAACTTGCTAATGGGCAACTGGGTCTACATCCTTAGGTGGACACAATGCCACCCGAGGATATTAAAACTCTCTCACCCAATCATACGATTCCTGAAGGACGTTGGCCTTAGGAGCGAGATATAAGAACTTGGTGAACTTGTACCAACACCCTGATATCAAATAATAAAGGGTTCATAATGATTATAAAAACTGGGTCTAAACTAATGTTTAGGTAGGCTGGAACTATTCGCACCACTGAAATTCTCTATAATACTGACTAGACTGCATATTTAAAATTCTTTAAAATAACATAGTGTGTTATTGACACTATCTACTAGCAAAATAATATTTACAATACAATACAAGTCATAGTGCGTAGTTCTTGAGAAAAGCTCAACTTTAATGTGGCCCCCTGTACATCTCATTTCTCGACGTAGGTATATCTTTCCGGCTGAGAATCGAACCGATAATCCCTATGCTATAAGGTCGTCATTTGAATCCTATCCTGCAATTCAAGCTGTAATTACTACGAGTGTAACATCTGCAAGTGGGGTCTCAAGCCTGAAGAGAGCCCGTGGCGCAGTTAGCTGCGCACGCGCACGCCAGTGACGTACGGACGCGCGCCGCGACGACACTCGCGCGCACTCTCGCTTTTGTACCAGTGAACACAACACCATGTGGATTTGCTGAGGTCGACTAAGGAGTGGATATTTGGCCGGAAACTTACGGCATATCATATTTAGGTGAGTTTCTTTGTGATTTTGGACAGATATAGCTGAAGATTATGAAGATAAAATGGGAGTTATCGTGTATAATACTTTGACTCGTAGCAATAATAACTGCAAAACGGTAGTTAAGACATGGTCACTTAGTGACAAAAGCCTCGAAACAAAACCCTAGATTTTAAAAAAAACGGTGGTTCGGTGGCAGATTTTGAATGGCAAAATCCAGCGATAATTCTTAAGCCATGGCTTAAATCACCACCTAAAGTTAATTCAGGTTTATAGCCACAAGCCTTAGGATTGAGTTCCCGCTATTGTCGGTGACATTGCAGCCACCGCTATTTCGCTGACACAGCAGCCAACGGTCATATCATGAAATATGGGTATGTCGTAGGTACGGTGGAACACAGAGAAAGGTGTACAGGAGAGTTTTTAAGGTTGAGATTTTCTCAAAAACTACTTGACCTATTGCAAAAATTCTTTCACTGTTTGATAGATAAAAGTTAAAACTATGTACTGTAAAGAATTATTAAATTCGGTCCAGTAGTTTTTGAGAAAATCTCATCCTTATTGAGGCCCCCTATATACTTATCTCTGTCATCGACTGTACGTCATGTTATATCCAAACAGAGAGCCTAGCTAAGTGGCTATTTCTTGCTAAAGAAAAAGGCAATGTCAATACCATCCCTTTTGTTTTCTATTCTACTACCTTCAGGACACTTCACTCATAAACATATAACTATCTATGGGTTACTCAAAAAGCCCGAATAGTGGTAAAATCTTAGGAGTTTAGTTCATCGACTTGAAGCTTGAAAATATATGTCACCGTGAATAAATCTTTAATTATAAGGATTTTAAATTACTTCACAATGTTATTATTCAATTTATTAACTGCAGTCTACAAATTATTATTACTGACTGAACTTTTGACAAGTATCCCGAAAGCAAAGCGAAACAGGAAAAAAACTAATAATAATGGTAATGTAGAGCGAAACAACGTGTTCGGATGAAACAGGAACCAATCCTAGAACAGGACAGAAGAACAACTGGTCAACAGAGGATAGTTATTAGATAAAATTTTGATAATAACAATGATAAATTAATTTCTAAATCTAGTTTATCTTTTCGCTAGAGCAAAGTTACGGTTAAGTTGCGTTGCACGGAAGCCTCGGTGCGCGAGTCCGACTCGCACTTGGCCGGTTTTTTATCATCAATCCGCAATTGAAGCGATATTTTCAGTGAAATTGATATTGTAAGATTCTTGCAGTCCACTGAACATAACTGACTGCATGAAGTGCAGTCAGTATAACCTGTGTTGACCTGTGTTTGTTATTGTGTCATGTTCTAGGAGTAGTTCCTGTTTCGCCCGACAATCTTGTTTCGCCTTATATCATTGTTGTTATGTGTTTCCTGCTTCGCTCTACTTTTCGGGTACTTGTCAAAAGTACAGTACAATTCAACACTCGGAAAGGGTTATATACCAATTACTCCACTACAAAAAGGGTCTTAGAACTAGATAGTCGCAGGTTAAACGCTACAGAAACAGACGATTCGGTAACATATGGTTATTTAAAAAAATTAATAAGCGAAACAGAAAGATACTTTAAAATTCCGGTTCGTTCACATCAACCACATCTTATAGTATACTATAATTTTGACACACATTCTAAGTAAGCCGCCGCGCGCATCTCATCACAAAGGGCGTAACTTTGATTCCAGCAGTAGTTAAGTTGCGTAACTTACATAATACACGTACATTATGCGTGGTATGTGGTGTTCGATGCTCGTGTACTTGGGGTAAACACGACCGTTAATGCCCACTAACAGTATTTTTTTATTAATTGTACATGGTGTAATCCAATGGGTATAAGTCGAAAGGTTCAGCAACGATAACTGAACTTATGTTCTACGACTTCTCGAATAAAAATTAAAATAAATAAATTTGTCACACAAATCGATCAGGTGACCGGTACAAAATGTTTGAAAAGTTAGATTTTTTTGCGAATATCGAAAAGTTGTAGAAAGTAGGTACCCTTTCCGTTACATCTTGTATTAAAAAATTTTAAGGCGAGGTGTTGGGACGTTTTTAAGTTTTTCGATGAAGGCTACGGCACTAACTACTGAAATTAAAGGCCTGAAAAAAATATATATCAATCTTGGGGTATCTATTTAGGGACTGTTGGCTCCCGAAACACGATTGGACAAACTTCGCTCGATAGAAAAAAATCACAAACATACCCCTTTCCTGTCTTTTCACAGAGTAGTGTGTCTAAACTAAAACAGTTATTCATACAAAATATATATCAAAATGTAGGTTATTATAAATAGAAGAGCTTGATGAGATGAAAATCTGTTGTTTGTAACGTTTTTTTTATACCAGGCAAAATTTAAGAAAAAACACAATTTGTATAAATACAAATGCACGGCGCTACGAGCTTCAGTGCGCCGCTGGGCGCTGTCGAGGTCGGACCTGTATCGATTTTTGCCAAATGTTCCACTTTGGTCTTTACCTTGGAATAGTTGGAATGCTCCCACGATCGTCATAACGTAATAAAATTTAAAATAATACGAGTCGAATTTGGTCACACCTATACTTTAAGATTATTAGTTTACTAATCACGGAATGATTGTGCATCGTTTTGAATAAATAAAAGGACTCATAACCTAAAACAGATATTCCTTAACACAATAGATTTTTTGCGAACCATGTTTTTGAAGTCATCATATTACACGCGACACGAACACCAGTGTCGAGTGTCGTATATTGGGAGCGAGCAGTGGTCTGATAATTGCAGATGAAGACAAGTCGGCTAACATTACAGTGGGGCTATAACATTACGGTTCTCAAAACGATCAAATCAAACCATGTCATAGCGGCCGTGAAAGGGACACTGCTATTGCATTGGTATAGCGGCGTCTCTGGTTGGCGCGCCATGACATGGTATAATTTCATCGTTTTGAGAACGGTAATAGGGGGGCTGATCAGTAACTTCCAAATTGAGCAAAGTGGAACAGGCCAAAACAAATGACTATTGACGGTGATTTGTCCCACAGAGCAAACAAACAAACAGCAATCGAACTTAAAATAGTTTATACGTAGTTGCTACTTGTAAAACTATGTACAGTGAACATCACATAAAGTTTGCCACATTTTACTCTACGCACACTCGCACAGTGATAATAAATACGGGCCAGATTTCAATAGCTATGCAAGTGTAGCTGTGGTTTGTAATGTGGTGTGCGATATATACCTGTTTTACTCTAAGCACAGTGATAATACGGGCCAAATTTCAATAGCTACGTAGTTATAGACTGATTCAATGTACACTGTGCCTACTTTTAAAAGTACAGTCAACAGCACATAATGTGTGTCATGTTTTACCCTACGCAGTGATAACACGGGCCAGATTTCACCATCACTGACGTCACACCTGACACCAATAATAATACTTACCTAACATCACGTTAAAAAGATCGTCATTTATTTAGTTTTATTGATACACTTGACAGTTTGTCACTTAAATTTGTCAAAGACAGATTTGTTGTAATGTAATCTCTATGGTTATTACCATTTTTTATTAAATCGCGTGAAAGTACTTTCAAAATATATTCCCCTAGCAAATAATTTGATTATTCCAATTTTTCACTTTTATTGATTTTGTTACAACAATATTACCTAATTGACATTCCTATTATAACAGGTCTTTTTTTCCGTCAGATTAGTATTAACATAGTATTTTATTCTACTACGTCATACTATCATACGTCAATATAAATAACTTAAAAAATAATTAAAATATATAACCTGTAGACGCGAATTTGATTGCACTGAACCCACTCCGGACGGTCGGTTTAACGTATGTCTGCTTATGACCTTCCGTATAAATAAATACGTTTAAAAGTACAAATTGCTTTACTTTATTGTCAACTAGCTTCTGCCCACCACTTCGTCTGCGCAGGATTATAAATTATAGCCTATGTGTTATTTTGATGTATAATATGAGCTATATTATTGTAAAGTTTCATTCAGCAACATCCATCCATCCATCCAAACTTGCGCATAATATTAGTGGGTGTGGTATGGGATAGTCACGAGCACAGCCCGTGTTAGGGCCAGTGTAGAAGTTGAAGCCTGGTTGGCGGCGAGAGGTGAACAGGAGGGGTGATGATGATACGGTTCCGAGTTGACATAATGTGCGACAACATTTAGTATAGACAAAAGTTCAAGATTGAAAGAAATATTTTCCGACAATCGCGAAAATTGAAATAAGTAACTCCGAAGCTGTGAGACTTGGGATATCCCTCATCATCAGTCTATTTATATTGCCCCACTGCTCGGGCACAGACCTTCCCTTACATCGAGGGAGCTCGGGCCATAATCCACCACGCGGGCCCAGTGCGGGTTGGCGGATTTCACATGCCTTAGATTTTTTTTTTCTTCTTCTACGACATGCAGGTTTCATCACGATGTTTTCCTTCACCGTTTTGAGAGCACTCGGTAAATGTACGTAAGTTTTTCCGTCGAAAAAAACGAGGATAACTCATTGGTACATGGCTGCCCTGGCTGGGAATCGAACCTGGGACCTCCATATTGCAAGTCCATTGACCCAACCACTGCGCCACCGAGCTCTGCTGGGATTTCCCTATTTGGCATTAAATGGGTCGATAATGTTGGCACCGACAAGTGGACTTCGATATATCGTCTATCCGTGGGACATTCTGTATATGTATTATTATGGGTAGCGAGCTGTGACGTCACAGTGAGGACACTGGTTACGATTACTCTGTGTACCTGTGCGAGTAATGACCCCGATCAATGCGCGTCATCCCTCTCTCGCCCCTCCCTCGCCCCGCACCTCACCCCCTCACTAGGCTCAAATGGCCCAATGGCCTCGCCTTAAAGTTCATTCATGGCAAATGACAGAAAATATCTTAGTGGGACGAAGTAGCGCTCATGAGGCATCTCTTCGAGCTGCGATGTAAAATTGAACGTTTGATTATCGCATTCATTCAACGTAAAGGTAAAAAAATCGATACCTTGTGAAGTGTAGGTTTAGCATCAAAACACCTAACGTACTTTACAATCTTCGTGTTATATTACTACATATGTGTGTGTTTAGAAAGTTAAATCATTTAAAGGTTTAGCGAAAATATTTTATTGGTGAGATGACAGCTATATCTCCACTATTCTTCATCCTTAGTTTATCCCTTACGGAGTAGTCAGAGGATATACATACAAATACAACTACAAAAATGTTTATTTGGAACTAAAAACTAAATACAGCTCAGTAAAAATCTGATGACTATCTCGAATTTATCAATAATGAACCTAACAGTAAAGAATTTTTGGAAATCGCTTTAACAGGCAACAGCTACCCCGTTTACCCTAACAGCGTACCACCCGTACTGTGTACTGGTTTCACTTTCCACTTCAAATGGAAGATATCAATCTGTTATACTATCCTAGATAGTGACCGCGCGCGGCTGCGCTTGCGTCGAAAACGATACGAAAACGTATTATAGGGCGCATGTATATAGGGTCCAACCACGATTTTCATCGTTTTCGTTATCGTTTTCAAGTTGACAGTTTCTTTCTATCATTTATTAAATCTTACGAAAATATCGCGTCCATGTGTCCAAAAAATTTAAGCCATGAACGTTGCGTCCTTTGAGCTAAATCGATCTTTTGCTCTTGCCCCTGAGCTTCGAATCCTGTCCTTGAGAAAAAAAATCCATATGCGAGTCCATATTCATACAACAACCATAAACAACAAACCATGACACGTCCGCTAGTTCGCCAAATCGTAAAATTAACTCGAACGGATATGCTCCAATTTCGCAATTTTTTGTTTATTTCAACGACGGTATATAACCTCCAACTCCAACACAGTAAACAGCGTTCTGATTGCATCATATAACAATTAATCATTTTCAAGCTTCGGTATTCCGGAACCTAATAAACTAAAGGGGCCAAGCCTTGTCCAATTAAACCCTTATATTTTACGTTCATATCATTGCAAGTACCTACTTATATTGAACGTCGATTTTTTTTGTAATTTACATCGTTTTGCAAGGAAAAGGTGCCATTGAAAAAATATTTTATTTATCTCTCTTTCTCTTTTCGTTTATCTACTCGAATCAGTCATGAACTGCAGACTTCTCTTCAATAAACGACTATTCTATACAGAATAGTTCATCACTGATTCGACGAAACTCTACGAGTTTCGTCGGCAAACCTCCATTCGTCTCCTCAAACTCGTCTACCCCACCTTTTGTCAGTTCTACGGTGACCGCCCACTGCCACTTCCGCTTGCTGATCCTATTATCAATGTCAACTACTATGTTCTCTAGCGAATAAGCTAATTTCTTATGACATCCACCAGAGAAACACCAGGAGCTCTTTCCATAGCTCACTTGGCGACGTTTGCTGAAATGTCCGTAGGTCATCACTAGTAACAGCAGATCAAGTTTAACACTTTGGACCGTTCTTATTATCTGTGTCATACAAGTTGAATTCCTACTGCAAGGGTTACCATTGATCTGCTGTTGTCCGTACACTGTACAGTGACAGATGACCGTGTCATCATGACACAGTCACGGTATGAAATAAAGTTCATTTCGGGTTATCTTGAAAATGGCGGGAAACGACGGTTGCGTAATTATTTGATAATTTTCCGTTTAATGTCTACAGGGTTGTGTTTAATATCACGTTAAATTAATCAGAAAATGTTCGCGAATGACAGTACGGTGAAGTTATTGTATTATTTATGCAAGATCGGAAGTTTCAAGCTTTTATCAAGAGTTCCCGCTACAAGCTCGGGAGTGAACGTGACTGTCGAGCTGCTTCGTCCTGAGTGACGACGCTACGGCGTCTCCTCTGGATGAAGACATGAAGACGCGGCTACCCAGGGTGAAGATGCTACTGCGAGTCCCCTGGAGGAAGATAGAAGACTATTGAATATGTTGAATTTTCTGTAACATGACATTGGCAAATGACGAACAGTCGAGTCCATTAATAAAATAAATAATAAAGTTCATTTCAGATAACCTTTGTTGGGTTGCTGTTCAAAAAATTTAATGTTACTAATGAAACCATAAAAAACGATGTTCATTTCCATTGTCATCAGAAAGTTACACAATAGGCCCCGGTATCCACACCACACACTTAAAAGAAACGACCAACGAACCAAAATTTTCTCTTCAACGTTATGTCACCAATTTTCCACAAGTTCGCGCAAAAAGGTCCATCAAGCGAAGATGTCACGGTGTGATAAAAAATAAACACGTATTACTAAACGTAAGTGTTTATGTTTAGTACATTCGACACCAGTCGACCGACACCATATCAGAATACACAAAACCATTGCAAATTCACCTGTATTACCGTAGTGTAAGGTGACTGGGTTACACTTACTGTGCTTTAACTGTTGGACAGCTTATATCTAAGTGTTATTTCTTTTTCTTAGAACCAGAACCTATCTATTTCTAAACTTTCATGTACAAAAGGCATAGAAAAAAGAACCATAAAGACGAAATACCTAGATTTACTTAGTACAAATAATTCTTGATTGCGTCCGGAATATTATTCTCATTTACCCTGTGGATTAATTAAACAGGTACGGTCTAATACAGAGAAAAGTGTGCAGGAGAGTTTTTAAGGTTGAGATTTTCTCAAATACTACTTGACCTATTGCAAGAATTCTTTCACTGTTAGATAAAAGTTAAAACTATGTAACTGACAAATAATTATCAAATTCGGTTCAGTAGTTTTTGAGAAAATCTCAACCTTATTGAGGCCCGCTATATAATTTTCTCTAGCTTCGTGGTACACATTTCATTAAATTTTATATACTTAGAATTTGTATTAAGCATTATTCATGCTCGGTGAACAAATTAGAACATAATGAAAAATTTCTTGCGGTGGTTCGCATGTTCAAGTCCTGCCCACGGCAAGAATTTTTTCATCATGTTCTGATTTACTATACTTCATTCCAATATACTTCATTTCAATGCATATCCACTTTGAAGGAAGTCACGCCGTGATTCAGACATTACAATTCAACTTGCGGTAAGTTTCGCGACCCGATGTCCATCTTATTGACGATTAATTCAATATTCCGAACTATTGACACAGTATTTTCGTTTACAAACAGAAACTCAACTTACTCAACAAACTTTGTGCTTGGAAGCATTGTGTATTTCTTGCCTTATGTTTTAAAATTTTTGTGTATTTCTTGTACAGCTAACAGCAGATCAAGTGTAACACTTGGACTTTAGACCGTTCCTATTATCTGCGTCGTAAGAGTTGAAATCGAACTGCAAGTGTTACCATTGACCTGCTGTTGTCCGTACAATACAGACCATTGCATATAAAAACACAAAGGCAATAAACCGCTTGTCCCTAAATCGAGAACGTGTAGATACTTTAGCAGACCTACGAAAGAGAGAGAGAGGCAGAAGTATTAAGAGGCGATTAGTATAACTCTCTCCATTCTCCTCTCCGAGGATAGAGTTTTACCTCGCCTACGTCGCTAATGATACGACTCACAAGATTGCACTCGACTCAGTTCGATTGGACAACTTCTCTCTCAATGATTACACCATGGTGTCCATGGCTAGGACACTAAGGCCGACATTCAAAGACAATTTTGAGATTGAGGTCACGCTGAGCCCATCCTCAAAATTGCTTAATTTTTAGTTGTGGCCTAATTCTGCAAACAGAGAAAATAAGGCATTTGAGTGCAATAATGTAAAACTGACTGGACTGAGATTCAGGACAATTTTATAAGTACGAGTCAAATGTCCATGGAATTTGACATTTATTATTTTTTGTGCTGAAAACTATCCATGAATCTCGGCCTAAGCTGAGCCATAGGATGAATTTAGGTTCGCGCTCTATATTGCCTCTGTATCTCGGTCTGAGATGCCTGTAGTGTGGAGTTACTGTTTGTAAACTGGTATGTGACATCGATCATGTAAGCGGCTGCGAATTTACAAATTGACATGTGTAGCCGTCATTAATTAAGCAATTAATTAAGCATACAGATAGGCGAAATTATACTCTCAATTAGTCACATTAATATTTTGTTGATATAGTTTTATTTTATGTGTTTTACCTGTTAATTCACACGCTTTAAATTATTTAATACTAAAACTAATTTGGTGACGTACAGCTAACAGCAGATCAAGTGTAACACTTTGGACCGTTTTTATTATCTGCTTCATAAGAGTTGAATTCGTACTGCAAGTTGTACTGTACTGTACTGTACTGTTGTGGTACTGCATTGATATGCTGTTGTCCGTACATTACAAATACTTAATACGGTTACAAAACATAATACTTATAATTAAAATGTATTCCAATGATAAGTTAAACTTTTAAACATTGCATATTATTTTAGTTTTCTGATGCACACTAGCAAAAAACGTAAAAGAAATCCAACTAATTGAATTAAATTAATATTAATAATGCAACTTTCAATTACCATTACATAAAAGCCAATTTTTGTCTAAAATTGTTAGTGCAATAGATGCAAGCTATAAGGAAAAGCCTTTTACAAGAAATACTTATTCAAATTCTCATCAAAGTTGGGTAACTGCGAATTTGAATTCATACATATTAATTATCAATAACTCAATAAATTATTATCATAGAAATTATGCCCGACAACTAAGTCTCGACAAGGTAGTGAATCAGGATCATATCTCTTTATTGCATCAAAATAGGTAGTGTTTTTATATATATTATAAGGGTCGGCAAACATGCATATATGGGACAATTAAGAGCCTTCATAGAGCCAACTAGCGCCGCCAATCTTAAAAAAATAATATCTTCCAATATAATCAATTTTATTAAAAAAGCTATTTCCAAAATGTTTATTACGATACGGTATTTACCGATACACAATTGGACAAACTTCTCTCGATAGAAAAAGAATTGCAAACATACCCCTTCCATGTCTTTTAAAATGAAAATTATATCTAAACCGAAATAGTTATTCATACAAAATATATATCAAAATGCAAGGTACTATAAATACGAGAGCTTGTTTTAAAAAAATTAGATTTTTTGGCGTATTTTTATTTCCCTGACAAAATTTATTCAAAATTCATAAAAATACGAATATTGAGGTACTGCGCCGTGCTCTTCACTCCGCCACTGCGGGGCATCTTCTGTGTCACTCTTGCTTTTGACAACAATATAGCGCCTTAAACCACGAACCGTACTGTAGTTAAGATACCGTTATGCGTACCTACTCGCTAGCGAGCGATTTTACTACAGTACCTATGATAGTGATACAAAAGATTTGCAGGTGCCGTTGCCGCCAATTGGCACTGACTTTCGTTAGTACAGTCAACAGCAGATCAATGGTAACACTTGCAGTACGATTTCAACTTTTATGACACTGACAATAAGAACGGTCCAAAGTCAAAAGTGTTACACTTGATGTGCTGTCGACTGTACATACAATAGAAAGAAAAATACATGCAACTGGTATTACCTAACGACAAGGCAAATGTCAATCCAATACATTTTTCATTTTATTCCACTAGCGTTGACGATAGTAAAAGCCCTTGGCTAGACCCTCTGTAAAGTTGAAAGTCAAGGTCATCCTGTATTGACAGGTGGTGTGACTAATTGCGTTCCGTCTGGCCTGCTGTTTTAAAAGCAAAATAATGTTTTAATTATAATTTGTAATCGCAAAAGAATCTCTAATTACACTCGTCATAAGATTTTAACATTCCAGTGAAAGCGAAACAGATCATTTTAAAAGAATATTAATCTATTTTGAGTCTTATATTTTATTAATTAGACTTCTTCGAGAATAAAACAGACCAAGCATACGCAATGCCTAGGCTCAGCTAGGTGAATGTTCGTGCCCAAAAAAGAATACAAATTTTAATGACTAGCAGTACCTATTTCCAGTTTCACTATTTTTGTTATACAAGGATAATCCTGATTTAATTGTTTCTTAACATTTTTCTAATAATTTAACTTTATTTTAATAATATAAAAATAATATTAAGTACAATTTTTAATAGGTACGGAGCCGAATGTCGACTAAGAATATGTATTTCTAGGATTTTTTCGAATTACTTTATTCGCGGAGGAAATTAGGACGTTTCGAGGGACCGACTATAAATATAATGGCTGTGTAAGCGCCACACATTCTGAGCCTGACACATCTCTATCATGCGAACTCAGCGTGAGCTCGCACTTACGACTGTCATGACTTCATAAAAACTGACTGTTGTAAGACCGAACTCAAATTCCACTCATACTCAACTGTCTATGACAGATACTATCGCCATCTATCTTCGGTAAAATGCATGATTTAATTAATTCCGGCAACCAGTATTATGACGTACCTACCTGTATATTAAGATAATATTAAAAAGATTGCGTTGATGATTGGCATCCGGTACAGATGCAATTTGTGTAATGGAATGACCGTCTTCGGATATGTTCCAGAACTAGTGGCATAAACTCGTCATTGTTATGAGTATTTTCTCCTCGTTAAAGAAACGCTCTTCAGAGTGGATCATGAGGCTTACTTAATTAAGTGTGTCGAACGAAACCTACTCGTATAGACAGAGTTATTCAGACCGCCTGTCAGCCTCTGGAGGGTGAGCTCGATGATTTTTACTAGCGCTAAAGTCCCGTCAATGTCAGATTTTGGCGAATAATAGTACAAAAATTTAGTTCGCGCAGACTTTGACAGGACTTGAGCGCCTAAAAAAGGAATTGCGGCTAGCCGTCCTGACATGAAAAACCAGTCAGTTTTAAATGAAACAAATAAATTAATGAGCTGCTGTCGAACCTCCCGAGACACGAAGGAGTTCAGATATGACGTCACTAGTGATCATTCATCTAGGTACGGTCTAACACAGAGAAAAGTGTACAGGAGAGTTTTTATATTGCAAAAGTTATTTCACTCTTTGATAGATACAGTCTCCGCTCCGGGAATATATCGGGGTTCCCAAGGGAACTGGTCAACCGTGCAAAATGTCACAAGACGAGATGTAAACCTAATTAACTTTTTAATGACATGTAAATGAAATATTTACCAAATAAATGAATATGAATATATATTAATAAAGTCCGGCAAATAATAAAGCCTTTTATTGTCCATATCCATTAGTCATTAGATTAACAATATCCTAGGCAAATATTATTGCTAAGTTGTTTGAATGATGTTTCAATGTCGCGCAACCATAATCGTTGCCAAATAGTCTTCAAAAAAGTTGCATGCGCCTTTACCGCCCTGCAGACTAGAATGTGACTTGTGTGTGACATACCCGTAAGTAACTTTATTTATTTATTACACATCGGAAAGTATTGGAATCAATATGAAGTTGTAATTGCAATGTGAGCGTGGTAAGTAGCCATTATACACCTCAGTTTACGTAACTCCGACTTGACTTTAGCGAGAGCATCGATCTTTCTCCTAAACGATTTCTCAATTACGCGGTTACACGGTCGGCCACCACTTATGGGGGGTGGCGCTGCTAGTGCCACCAATTAAATAATCATAAATTAATAAATTATTATATATAAACGGATATCACTCACTTATATTGTTAAAGTCGGCAATTAGACCGACAGTTTCAACTTTAACAATATAAGTGAGTGATATCCGTTTATATATAATAATTTGTAGTAATGGCTCACTATAGTTTTAATCATAAATTAATATTTTAAAATTTAATTTAAAAAAAACTATGATACGAATCTCTATTGGCTTAAATACTCTTTTTCAACGTTTGTATTTTCTTCAAATTTTCTAATAGAGTTAAATATATCAGAACAATATCGCAGCAAATATCTATCAATGCTAAATATTATATTATTTTTTTAACGGACTATACCATTATTTTACTAGTCCTGCATACTGACGGACGATTCAATTTAAATAAGCAAGAAATATACTTAATGGAAAAATATATATATATTTCGATTCACGGATGCGATCACAATTTTATTTGACGGGTGGCACCCTTATACCTAGTTATAACAGCCAAAAAATACTCTCGTAATAAACTTTTTACAACTTGCATAGTAGTGGCACCTAGCGGTTATCGCGAGAAGTTCTACTCAAGCAACGACTATACTCGGGGTTATGATGTGTTGTCAGTGGCTATGCCTAGTTCCATAGTTTCACTACTCGTTGACAGATGGCGCTGAGAATTTATTTAATTTTTTTTTCTTGGCTGTGGTTGATTGGAGCTTTACATCATGTAGGCTGAATCACCTCGGCGAATTATTTCGTGTGATTGTGTATATTATACACTGTAATATGAAATAATAAAACGAAATTTTTCGCTTCTAACTTCCTAACCACATTTCCCGAAAATCAATATACAAAGAGGTAGATAATAAAATTAAAAGGAACAGCAAATGATACTATACAAACATAAGCGACGAGAATAGCTGAATAACTTAGAGTAACGGCACTTGCAGCAACGATCGTAACGGAACAAGGACACGGATTATAAACACGTTCATTATAAAACGACGAACCCGTTATTGGGACGATTTGAAAACATAAACTTATTTTTTATATACAATTCCTTGCGACCTACAAATCCCCTTATATCGTTATGTTATGTATGTTGGGTAGTCTTAGGGGTAAAATAGTGATGTAAAGTTACGATGCGACTACACTGGTTCATCGAGATAACATGTGGCTGGAGTCAGGGTCTTGAGCTGAACGCCCGTGGCAGTGGCGAACTCGAAGATAAAATTAAACTAAAATAATGTTTTGGTGCATGGATATGTTTTATAGGAGATTCCGGAGCACTCCGAAAATCACTTCCACCACCAATTGATCAGAGTTGGATTTTGGGACCACGGATCATTATCATAGCAGACGGTGACCAAGTCGCGGTCACCCTGACCACCAAATTATCGACGAGTCTATGCCGATATTAATGATTGCAGAAAAAGTTAAGAATTAAATCATACCTATATCAGAATCCTATCATCTGTGTGCAGTCTAAAAAGATGGACAAAATATGGTAATTTCAGCCTATATTTTATGTATTCGCGATACCTACTCCTACAGTTTCACATCATATCTTCAGGGACGAACATGCGGAACCACTTTCCTTCTGCAGCTATAATTCCCAGCGGAATATAAGACACTACTTATAGATATTATTATGTCCGTATTCTGCATATTCCTTGGAAAATTTACTCCATTGGCTCTGGCTATCATCATGGCACGCATCACATGTTTCCCAGCACGCATTTACATTTTTTTTACAAAAGATCGTTTCTTCCCTACGTTTTGGTACATTTTTTTTCTTAATTAAGTATAGGTTAAAGATAAATAATTGATTCAACAAACGCGTTGAAATGTAACATAGGCCATTTTCGATCCCAGTTCTTATTGGATTTGGTAAAGTACTTATAGAAAAAAAGGGTTATTAATTATAATTGCTAATGTATTTAAATTTATACATTTTATACATAAAATGTAGCTAAAAAGATATTTTCTCGATCGAGAGTCATAGACAGTAAAGTTTTGAGTATGAGTGGAGTTTGATTTAGTCTTATAACTATCAGTCTTCATACAATTTCGACAGTCGCAAGAGCGAGCTATCGCTGAGTTCATGCTCAAAACTGTCTTTGACTATCGGCCTAGTGTTTTTACAAAAGGATGTTCAAAGGCTGTGGGAGCGCCGAAATACCCAAACAGAGCGTTGCATTGCCGACCTGACCAATATCACGTAGGCTGTATGTAACCAAAAGGTATTCTCATCGGAAATAGTCGCCTGGAGCCACGATCTCGCATAAAGGTCGAGCTTTCTTTCTCGCCAGCAGCAGCCACTAACGAGTGAAAGAGACACCTGTCGCGTGAAAGGCGATCACTGCCCGTCACTAGAGACGCCACACGTCACGCGTTTGCTAGGACAACCGATTGTGCAAGGGACAGATGGTAATGGGAATGAAGTTCATTTTTAAAAACGTTGCTGGCGTTTCTGTAACGTAGTTATTTATTATTATTATTTATTTCATTAATGGACTCGACAGTTCGTCATTTGCCAATGTCATGTTACAAAAATTCAATATATTCAATAGCTTTCTATCTTCCTCCAGGGGAGTAACAGTAGCGTCTTCACCCTGGGTAGCCGCGTCTTCATGTCTTCATCCAGAGGAGTGGCCCTAGCGTCTTCACTCTGGACGAAGCAGCTCGACAGTCACGTTCACTCCCGAGCTTATAGCGGGAACTCTTGATAAAAGCTTGAAACTTCAGATCTTGCATAAATAATCCAATAACTTCACCGTACTGTCATTCGCGAACATTTTCTGATTAATTTAACGTGATATTAAACACAAAATAGTCCTTGTAGACATTAAAAGGAAAATTATCAAATAATTTCGCAACCGTCGTTTCCCGCCATTTTCAAGAGAACCATACTGTAACGTAGTTTCTAATTTTAAGCCAACTTTGACAGTTCTAAAATTAGTGCCCATCCTTTTTGTAACTTTGGTGTAGGAAGGGGATCAGTAATTTTAGATGGTTCATATTTTTTGTTTGTTTTTTCTGATTATGGACTCGACTTTTAAAGTCATTTGCCAACGTTTATCTCTTTCCAATCATTTATTTTCTCCGATGACAGATCTAGTTTGACAGTTGTAGTGTTGCGTGTGGTGTAACCAAATAAGTGATCAGCCATTAAAATAGGGCTGCGGTGTAGGGTATCTCATTTCTCATCATCAGTGATTGATTGCCATAGAATGTAACTTTATTAAACGTTTGTTATTTATCGTACTTTTAAAAGAACATTGCATTTTGTCTTAAATGAATATTATTATGGGATGAAGGAATCAAATTAAGCAGTTGTCATATTTTTAATACCTCGCGTTTAAAAGTTAACTTTTGCGTAACATGACGCAGTTACATTCTAAGGGAGCTGTCATCGAGAAAATAAATGATTGGAAAGGAAAAATAATTCACGCTAGAAATACTACCATTGCCTGCTTCCATTAGCAACATTACAATTTTTGCACAGCAACCAAGCAATGGTTATCAATAAAGCAGTTCTCGCGTGTATAACCTCCTTGGTATACCTGGCCGAAAAAAAAGTAGGTGACAGTTGTACAAAATGGCGGACTTTAGTTTATTGTTGCCGTATATAAAGAATATTTTTAAAATTTTCGACTCCAATTTGCATACAGTTTAATGATATATGTATGAAAACCTTTGTTGGGCAAATCTTTAACCCTTTTGTCACTGTAGCACTTCCCGACAGAACAGATATCCAGACCAGACAGACAAAGTTATGAATTAACCTAATTTCCACTACCAGCTGCCAGTTAGAGAAATAGGAATTATCCCTGTCTGCCCCTATTCTGTCCCCTTGGGGCAGTCAATATGGCAGTCCCGATATTACAAATTATCAAATTATTAATATTCCGAAATGCAATTTGGTTACCCTATTAATCATTAAACTTTTTACGGTGCTGTATCGAAATCAAATCAAAACGCAACATAATCTCGACATCAACGTATCATTACGTGTTCAATATTCTTGAATCTTGACTAATCCCATATGTTCAGTAATCAACCTTGAGTCGAGAGCAGTAGTTTTGTAATGCTAGTCTCCTCCATCCGGACCGGCACCGGCATGGTGGTCAAAGACTGCTTCATTCGCCGCGGATCCAACCACGTTGTCGGACGCGTTCGGATCGAAACGAAAGTCTCGTAGAAAATGGCTTTCTATCCACAACATTCCGAATCCCGTTCCGTATTCACTAAAATCATCTGATCAAACAAAGTGCGTTGTGATTGGTGAATTTTCGAAAATCGAACGTTGAAAGATATTTGGTGAAACGAAAGTGATACCGATACCGGCCAGTTGAATTTTGATAGTGTCTGTGACCAATTCGATTGTGAGAGTGCACTTCGAAACCAGTTTTTGGATACGCTTGGATGAAATTGGATGTAGCCATGGGTTCGAGGTAAATGTCGTATTGTCATAAAATTTTTGGTGGTGGTAGTACTCCGTCTACAGTCCGTCTCAGTAAGTGTCATGCCTTTACCCATTTCTGCTCTCAAATATCGATTAATGTGCTTTACCGTGTTCCGGTGTGAACAGTAAAGGAGCCAATGTAATTATGGGCATATAAGACGTTGCATCTTAGTCCTCGGGGCGGCAAGAACATATGAAACTCTTATATTGTTTATTTAAAATTAATTAAGGACACAATATAATTAGAGCAGCAAACCTAAAAAGCATTTCAAATTAAACCTAAATCTCATAAGAACACAGTAATGATATTGACAGTACGTTAAGTTGATCAACCCAGGTGACAGGACTTGAAATTCTTGACTTAAATAAATCCAATACCCTTGCAAGGATATGCTACATTAGAACTAGTAATTTAGGAGCCTTACTGTAGAACCGGTATCCTTAACTACTAAGACATACCCATAAAATGTTAACGCGACAACCGAATATGAATATCGGACTAGAAAATCGTTATTTATGATTAAGTATACAGTAATTTAGAAAAATCAAGGTCTGAGACGAGTTTAACCAAAGAATGCGTAAGTTTATATTTGTAATCCAATCACTGATTACCGAATGATTCGAAAGTTTTAAGTCAACCAGACTTTTAATTCCTTACAATTGAATTGAGTTGAAATACTCGTACGTACACTTCCGTCGATAGTATCCTCAAAGAAACTATAAAAGTATAATCTGTCGATCGAGTTACCCAAAATTGCAGCATTACCTGTACTATTATATATTCTGTGGCATTACTAAAGTAAAGAAACATATCCCCCAAGTCTTGCGCCCGCGCACCCACGTGTACGATGACAGCCACCAGTCAGTCCGGATTACACGTCATGCCCTATATTAGCAGCCACTTTTACCACTATATCCGCGGGCTATCTTTCTTTTTCCTCTACTATTTATTTATACATCAACAGCCTTTCCAACGTGAAATCCATCAATACGCACTAGACCCACCTGGCCTAAAGTGTTGAATAAAACCAAAGATTGGAACGACGATGTTGAGAAATGAGATACCTTAGATATAAACATTAGCTCTTGTACGATTTCTCCCCCAAATAACTACGACACAGAAAACAAGAGAAATCTAGAATATTCCTAACCTCACACTTACGATTGCAGCAAAATGTCACCAAACCGCAACTCCAGCGATAATAACTTTAATAACGGTTAAACTAAACTAAGTTATTAGCAGTGCTTACGATGTTGACAAAGATAACCACATAGTTTGAACGACTCACGCGATTGAAATAAGCGTAGAGACCCAGCCACATGTGTAACTAACTACTAAAATGTACTATGTGAAGGAAGTTGTGATTTGAGTACACAAACGTGAATGCCTAAATATATATTTAGGCATTCACGTTCAGCTGTTAAACAGAAGAAAAACCCATGCATATCCTTTGCGAGTGTCATGTTATTATTCACATTTAGAAATCCAACATTCGAGGGACACATGACAGACATCACCCAAGGATACAAGGCTATAAGGACTCTGGCATCCAAGTGCACCATACAATTCCTGAAACGCCATTGGCGAGATGTAAAACAAGGAGTGTGGTCACGATTTATATACCTTTGAAGTACTACGAAGCTACGGGTTTCGGTGTGACAAATTGCCAGAATAGTTTGAATGTGAACCACTGGGTGCGAAAAGTCCTGGAAGGAAGACCACGAGCCAAACAAATTACGACGTGATGTCGCATGTTTTTATTTGAGATTCGTGTGATATATAATCATCATAATGACGATAATGATCACTTTAGAGCAATTAATTCAGTAATAGAGGCGTGATCATGACCTACTCGAACATTTGCATTCATCACTTGGAAATCATTAATTAAATGATAACCATAAGGTTTACTTCAATAATTAGCGAGATAAACCTTTATCGAATTTATAATAAATGTTAAGTTGATATTAAAGGAAACCTCCAGCTTACCACACCAGATCAGAGGAATATTCTTGGATACTTCGGAAAGTGATCTAACATTTGACATTATGGTCCGGGTTTATTATCTCAAATACAAATACGATCAGAAATTGATAGTAATGTCCGACTCAATCCGAACCAGTGGCCGCTAGTGGTATTTTCATCTGCAGGGTTACTCTCACCTCTTATAGCAATCCAGTTTAGGTTCCTAACTGTATAACCCCGCTGAGTCCGTGAATGCCTCAGAAAGCACGATAAGTAACCACTCGGTCCCGGTTAGTCCGAAGAACTGACAGTAGGATTGGCAAATAAGTAAAAAGACAAGAATAATACCGACTTTTGTAAGTTCACTATTAACTCCATTTACCGCTCGACCGCTTAGTCCTCAGTGGTCTGTTTAAACATACTATTCAAACAAAGTACAGCAATTCAGGTTTCACGGCTACTGTCATGATGCGTACTTCCCGTCGGCAATAACATGTTGGTTTCAAAACCTGTCGACTAAACGGCCACTTTTCTATTCACTCCACACCATTAGGCTACTCACTAAGTCACTACTCATCATTACCGTAATAGTTTCGCTGCCATTTCGTAACCTGCCACTTCAATATTTGCATTATTTAATTTGACAAACTTTGGTTATGCATTGGACCAAAATTCTGCAGAAAAAATCTGTTTAATTGTTAATCCCTCTATTATTACTTCTGCAAGTACACAGACTGTAACAAAGTAAGGTATATTGCCTGATTGCAGATGGTCTGGTGCCAGTGATCAACTTACATCAGAACTTTCTTTCTTCAAATCTTTCGGTTAGCCTAGAACTTGGTCCTATTATTGAAAATTTCGGAAAGGGAACATTTTTCCACCAAGATTACCAATCTTAGGCACAAAAGTTGCGTTCCATTAATTATGTAACCATTATTTTAAATTCTTCACGTCGATCGTCGCGTCTTTAAATGTTTTAATCATTGTTACGTAAGACATTAAAAGCCTGCCAACATTACATATGCGGTAACTATGCAAGGTGTCACTTGACTTGTGCAACTGATCCCAAACTGCACGTGTCAATAGAAATTGAGAGTGTCCATGATTCGTAGTTACGCCACACCACAGCGCAGTGTGGTGGCTAACTGTTGAGCCAACAAAACAACCAGTGGGCAATCCTCCGCTTTCTCCCGTGAGTCGAGCGGACAGACGTGAATCAATCACTTACGTCTGCAATAGACGACATCGATCGACATGACTTCCTCTAAGGAAGGACTTGCGTCTCCAGAGGTTTCTAAACCATTTCAAATTGATACTCAATGGTTGTATAAGTGACTTCCAGAGGGTTATCTTGCCATCTGTCAATTAAATTGATCCACTGGTAATAAAAAGTTACAAGTAATACCCCGTAGGATCGAAGATCAACTATCGATGAGAACGGTCGAAGTCCGAAATATTTTTTTGCGATATTATTATACTGTACAGAATCTTGGTTTAATGAATATTCACAGATCATTATGAAGAATAACTTTGTTGACCTAAAATTTACCTAATAGTGTTGATCAGGACGAAAGGCACGCGAACAAAACATGAACCAAGCGATAAATTCAAGATAAATAAATAAATCCTAAGGAGATTTTATGTTGGAATTGGAACTGCACACAAATACTAGTGATCAAATAAAAGTCAGTCTAGGTATATCTTTTCTGGCATATTCAAGCTTCTGATCATTCATTCAATGCAATATGGACTCGGCAACACCCACGTAGGCTCCTTAAAACGATGCCACTGGCCCAGTTGCTACAGTACCTACAGCGGACGTTCCGAATACAGATAGGTATGGCATGGGCCCACCGCTGAATTTAATGATGGGTGACGTGACCAGCAGCACGTTTGCACACCTGATATGTCACCATTTATTGTCTTAAAGCAAGGAAACCAGTGACGCAAACTTATTTAAATCTAAAATAACCAACAGAATGTTTTATGTAAGTACTTCGACCAACCTAAATCTGGGGCATTTGGGTCCCAGCCCACAGATTATACGCTAATTACATTTCATGGTTGTGGTGTAGGTAGACTAATTTGATTGTTATTCTGGCGGTTCTGCAATATGCATCCTTCGAATTTCAAATTACTTCCTAAGATTTTTCATCTAATTGACCCATCTTAGCTTGTAGTAGGTACCTAGGTTATATTAGGTATGTTGGCACACCACAGTCAATTTCATCATTGCTTTTGGTCTCTATTGAATGTAAGCTTACGCAAGGCATGACTTAAATCCTTCTTTATTCTAGCTTTGGCCTTTGTGTCAAATGCATAGGTGTCTGATGTCATTCAGCCATATACAGAAGTCTTTGGATGGGCTAATTTGTCATAAACATTGGCAAGACACTCTCTTTCTTACATCGCAAGTCCCAACTAATCATAAGTGTTAATGTCTGAAGCAAGCTCTAAAACAAAACACATTGCGTGCTGTTCAATCTACGAAATTACATAAGAACGGAACGACGAGACCTACGCAAGGTGGCTGGATTATAGTAACAAAGTGTTGTTTAAAGGGACCTACGCCATATGACCTATGAATATACAGTCGCTTCCATAATAGTAGATGAATGTGCAAATACGAATTATTAAAACATAATGTTGTAAAAGCTACAACACGACTCATGAACTCTAAGGCAATCTCTTCTGCATATGTCAGAAGACTTGGCAATTATAGACATCTTTTATATTTGCTAATCCATTGTCTAACTTCAGTTAATCTTACGAAAGATTGTGATAAAGGTGAGTCGTGCCCAAATACCGATAACTCGTGGTCAGGTATGAACCATACATGGAAAGTTTTATTAGATAAAGTAGTCAATAAGTTAGGGCGATTGAAACATAAACTGGGATTGACTAAACTATACCAAAATTTTATAATTTATTACAAGGTAGATATAATTTATTAGAGGTAGACACCTAAGTGTAAAACGTTTATTCAAATAACAATACAATCTTAAAAATAACTAGTTTAAATAATACTAACCTAACAAAATATAAAATAAACTAAAAACTAAGTGTTATATTATATTTGGGCCTAATTCAATGCTCAGGTTATGAGTCGTCACAGACCTATAATAAACATATACTTACCGATTTATAATATTGTATTCTAAAGTCAATCCCATATTAGATCCATGAGATAACTTTGTGTGATTGCGTATCAAAGTTTATTTGAAATAAAACATTGGCTTAATTTTTAAAAGTCGCCTAAAGTTAGTACAGCCATATTTAATCTACAAGCTGCTGCTTGTTTTACTTATATTACCTACTTACGTGAAAACCTTTACAATATCGAGAACCATATTGATAAATTATCTACTTATATAAAATACGGAGTTTTTACAAGAAAAAGCAAGTAAATCACGAATCGAGTTGCATACGATTGCATAAAATGGCCATTACTAAATTATTCAACTTAATAGACGAGTTAAACTCAAGGTCGAAAGTGATAGGCGTGAACAACGTCAAAAGTTGTACAAATACTGGAATCTAATGGGACAACCAAATAAGTGAATACACAGCTACTTGCAATAGCTTGCAAAATACGCGGGTCAGTAGGTGCAATGTAAGTAAGTACGAGACAAGACGGTTAGCATTCTTCAACTGTGTCTCAATACCATTAACCTAAAACGCATTGGGTTTCCAACGGCACTCCACGAACAACTGTACTGTTAAAAATAGTTTGAAGATCTTAATTAAGTAGTAAATGGGTCATTATAAATGGTAAGAGTATTTGATTCATGCTCTATCTGAGCATAATACCTCCTTAGGTAAAGCTGGCCGAAAAGATAAAGAAATGCGATGCATAAAATCTCCTTCCATAATGAAATAAAAGTGCTGGGGATTCCTTGAAAAGCGCGCGAAACGACATTAGTTACTTTTTGGTGAAAATTTAATTAAATAGTTGCCGTGGTAAGGATCAATGATTACATTAAGTTAATCAGGAGATGTCAGCGAACGTTTCTATTAATTGGAGTATATTATACTGTTATTGGGGGATACTAGGTATACAAATCAAATCATTATCATAACAGCTAATATCGCTGAATGCAAAGTGTTTCTGATATTCACGGCCGGCCTATTTGGAATTACTGAACCTCGTCCAATGACGTGTGTACATACACCCGTATATCCGCTAGATGCAGCACAGCACGTAATGCGCATTGAACGCTATCACCATTTGTGTGCATAGGTGCATCCGCACAAGGGAAAGCAAGATGCTCGTATTTAGTATTCAAATGAGGAGAAAAATGTCATGACTTTCAAAATTCTTAGCGTTATCTCCTCAGATGACCCGAGATTATAAGTATAGTTTTATTTTTGTACAATTTCTCGGAGTAAAATTATAATCTGGCAGTACAGGCTTCTTCGCCTATAGTAATTTGAGATCCAAGACTAGAAATATATTGTTGTTCCATTTGGAGTGTTAAGAGATTCAATGTAATTGTGGGCACGAAACATTGTATCTAATTCCACAGGCGGCAAGGAAGCAATGGCACCTGCAACTCCCCTATTGTAGGTGTCCTTAGGTGAAGCTGATCACAAACAAGTTCGCTTGTTGGCCTTCTCGTATTATATATATATAAAAACTACTTTTAAATATCCATATTCGGCTGTCTTATTTAGTACCTCAACATCGATCTTTGCACGTATCAATTTCGGCAAGACATGTTTGGATATTTGGGCAGTAAACAATATTCAAATTCAATATTCTTAACCCAATTTCATGAACCTCATACGAGTATTATTACTTAGCGATATCGGACCAGAACAAGCAAAATAGTATTTAATTGTAGATAGTGTATTTGTTACAACAAGCTTAAAATCAGAACTCGGAACCATCACTTACTGGTTTTACTTTTTACATTATGTATGTGTACTTCCTTAACGTGTAGATTCTTATCATTTACTTTAATAAGGTTTATAGAATAATTTGAAATTATAATGATAAAAGGTAACGTTACTTTTAATTTAAAAATCCGTTGTGAGATTCATGAAGCCATGCTCTGATAAATCCCCGAGTTGCTTTCTGTGTTTGTGGGCTCAGGGGAAGATTGTGTCATTGTATTGTATTGTACGGACAACAGCAGATCAATGGTAACACCTGCAGTACAATTTTAACTCTTACGACGCAGATACTAAGAACGGTTTAAAGTTCAAAGTGTTACACTTGATCTGCTGTTAGCGTACGTTATGTTCCATAGATACACCTTCTTAGTAGATGCTTTAAAACTTTAATAATACAGAAATAATACAGTCCTGTAAATCATGTAATTGTGGAAGACAAAATATCTTCACTGCACTAGTTATTAACGTTTATTAGTACCCAGATAAGGTCAACAGATTTCATATTGAACATCGCCATATCCCCAGATAGTTTCATGTTTTGAAAAGCCTGAATTCACCAATTTGCGAAAACGCATTAAAACGCGAATAAATAATAATATTGTCAGATGATTCGGAGTGAATCGTATACGCTTTCAAGGATCCTCTTGTCAACATTGAACTTGCTAAGTGCTTTAAATGGTACTTACTCAAAATACCAAAACGCAGAAAATGATCAATATTAAAACTAACTCTTAATACCAAAGATCGAAGTAACAAAATGCCATGAGATGGGTGCAAAACAAACATGGTCCCAGACACAAAGAAAGCATACAGTCTGCTTTTCACGGATTGTTAAGACTTTGTATTGAAGTAGTCAATTTGTTCGAGTTTACGGAGATTACTCGCTTGTTGAGATTTCTAGGTGTTCAGGCCCGTGACTGTTTCACCGATTACGGTTGAAAGATTGTCAGTCACAGATGCTCTTGAATAGATATTGATATCTAGCACATGAATGGAACATAAAATACTATAATAAAATAATAATTTCACCGCTGTATATTTTGTTCTTGCTTTTAGTCGTTTTGAATCCATAGCTAAACTTAATTATAAAACGCATTGGACCCAGTCTACCTATAAACATCAACATTACAAAACCTATCATCGCAGTTAGATGCTTTTATAGCTCTATCTATCAGGTACTACCTTTTGTCTTCACCGTAATGTCGTCATTACCAAGTACCTATATACGAAGACATTCCGTTTCTCACCTGTCTTGCATAAAGGTTAGTTATTAAAACTATTAAACGATATGACAACATCTCCGTTATCAAAATTTTCTGAATGTCGTCTTTGTTTGTAATCTTTGCAACAATTACTTAAGCAGACAGTGGTCTAATTTACGTTTGAAAACATCACTGCAGCAACAATATGAGAAAATTTTGTGTTTTGTTTGGCAAATTATTATGATAATTTATGATTATGATCTTGAGAAACCAGATTTAGTTTAGTATTGTATAATATATACAGTCCAAATTATATCAGGTGAGGACAGAGATAAGTATATAGGGGGCCTCAATAAGGTTGAGATTTTCTCAAAAACTACTGGACCGAATTTAATAATTCTTTTACAGTTACATAGTTTTAACTTTTATGTATTAAACAGTGAAAGAATTTTTGCAATAGGTCAAGAAGTTTTTGAGAAAATCTAACTCTCCTGTACACCTTTCTCTGTGTTCCACCGTACGTCGGGCATTGTACTCTTCTTATTGTCTGCGCCATAAGAGGTGATATCCAACATCCATTGCTATTATTGATGTGCAGTTAGCACGGCATTCTATTGAAAATTGTCCGGCATCATAATTTTGAACTATTCCATGTCTGGGTGTAATAATTATTTTCGGATTTGTGAATGTGTTTGGATTCATAGAACGGGTAAGCTGTAGTTACAGTGCCTGCCTACTTTACATCTATCAAAAGCGTTCTCGTTGTGTCTCTTGTAGCCTGAAAATTATCATTGATTTCTTCTTTGGACCCTTCAATAATTTTCTATTCTTTCCACGCTAAAATCAAATATATTACAACTGTAATACGATGAAACTCAAGTTTTGCGTGATTGATTAGTGTAGGTAGGTACGTTGCATACCTTTAACTATCTATTTTATTCAACTTTCGCTTTATACTACAACAGAACAATCGTTTTATGTTCGCAGTTCAGTGAATATATTATTTAGAATTATTGCACCTGTATTTTATAACCAGGTGATTCACCATCAGTAGGTAATCAAAATCAAACCTAGTTTACCTGCACCATTGACCATACTGAGTTACAGTTGCCTATAATTATAATTCTTCAAAAAAAGAATTGTAATCAAACCATACAAAACGTTTATCGAGCAGGATCTTAGAATTTTCTAATCGCATATCTAGTCCACAAGTTATCTTCACGTCATTGTAAAAAAGATATTGTATGTACGCCATTGACAGCCAGTTTTCTAAACATAAAAGTGACAGTGCCATAAAAGTTATCATCACCTGACAACAACACAACAATTAGCACTCACTGGCAAACCAACTTTATTAGAGCATGTAATGGTGGCGCTACTGTCTACGTAATTCCATCAGCTGATTGTAGGTTTAATAGACACATTATAGTTCCAAGTTTCGCCGCCAGCAAGGATAAGTTTGTTAGTTTATAGTAGTATATTCATGTCTGCTATGTTGTCTGTTAACAAGTTTGAGAGTGAAATTTTAGCGACAACAAGACTTGTTCGTTGGTATATTTAGCATCGAGTTATTTGCTTGTTAGTATAACTAAACCAGCGGACTATACAAATATGTTAGTAACTTGTCTTCAAAAATATGATAAACAGAAATAATTTATATCATTTAGTATTTTATTTACTGCAAAAGTTATTGACAATATCATAAAGACAGTAAAATAAATGAAAGATACATAGACATCTCGAGCAATAATGGTAAAACAGTTATTAAATACAAAACAGCTATTGAATATTCAATGAAATGATCAATAGGCGTTGAAGTAAAAACTGCGCTAGTCTTTACAGAACATTATTTTAAACCTCAAAGTAAAGTTCCAAGCTTTTGTTTGTGTAGAAAGACATCTATCCGAGTGCAAGTGGTTGGACCTGTTCGAATTTCTCTCGTGCCTCGATTCTGACCTACACATCCAAAGTTCACTGCCCCACTGACACATATAATTTTCTATTAAATACAGAAATAATCGTATAAAAAGTGTGACTCAGCGCGTCTATTCCACTACCACGGTTTGTTATCATCGCTAACGGTACTGATGCAAGGCCAAGGTCATCGACCAGCTGCTGGCAAAAGTTCGCATAGCTCGCCGGTAGATGGAGCTGTGCATTTTTAAAACGCGCTATCGTTTCGTGCGGCTCGCAACTATATAGGCTTTTGGATGGGCTGTGTACAATTGCCATCAGGAGGGTCTTAACTGACTCGACTGAACAGCGAGTGATGAGCTCGGATATGAATCTCTGTGATTCCGCTCCACTCGGTTGCAGGTCAACTATCGCAGACCTGCTTCTCGATGATCTGACGCTGTTTTTGGCCACATTTTAAAACTATTAAACAAACAGTTATCATTATCAATTAACGGACGAATTACTCAAAGTCATTCAACATTTTTTTTAGTAATTCAACATTATGATGGACCGGAAGGATTTTTTATGTATTTGGTTTACGGACTGCATGAATGAAAGTTTCCGCTTGCTCCAAGCAAAGTTAAGTTAGCAAAGCAAACGAATGAGATGACTTAATTAAAGAAATGCTGTGTGTGGGTATCTAATATCTATCTATTCTGCGTACGTTACGTACCATCATTACAAATCATTAATTTATACTTCAGCCCAGCATCCACCATTAGTTATTCTGTCCATGCTCCAGCTTCATTTACCTGTAAACAAATAAAACATTTTATTAACATCATATAATATGTAGATCCAGTCGACCGACAGCACATGAACCACCTAAACTTTACGCAATGGTCATAATGCTTAATTTGTAATGATTTTGTGTAGGATGGTGCGCTGGCGTGGCGATAGAAAAGTTATTTCATAAACGTATAATATACATAGTTACATATAATATTTTTTTCTCATTACAGGAACCTGTCGAGAAAGCGCGAGCGCGCATCAGACCATGGGACAAGAACAGTCCTACGCTTCACACGCTAGCGTGACCTCCACGCGACGATACAAGGACAAATACGAAGACCCTATACAGTATAGGAGCTCCCCAATAGACTACCGAACCTCCGATTACGAAGACAAAGACTACAAGAGACACAAAATCCGCAGATCCGGCGACAGTTTCAAGAGCGACAACACGGAAAGCAGTGGTTACAGAAGCGGGTCGAGCGCCTACGAATGTCGCTCCGAAAGATCATCGAAAAGCGACTACTACTGCACGTCTTTATACAAAAACGACCACTATAAAGACGTTAATAAAGAACTATACAAACCTGTGAAAATACCAAAAGAGAAACGCTACAAACTTCAACTGTTTGAAGATAACAAAGACGATTTGAAAAGTGAAAGATTGAAGAGTTACCTCAGCGACACTGAGAAGGCTGCAAGCACTCCTGCTAAGAAGGCGGGTATAAGGAATTATACGCCTAAGATATTAGAGGAGGAGCAGATAAAGAAGATAGATAAGTGGATGTAAGAGAGCTAAGACTAGTAGGATAAGTTGTACATATTAGCATAGCAGTAGATGTGTTGTGAGGGCAGCGATGGAGGCGGCTGGCGCGCTGGCGAGCTTGGCTCCGTCGCCCATCACCGTGCTGGGTCTGATACCACTCCTGGCTCTCGGGATCACGTACTTCAGATACCAGCAGTTCGATCCGGAGTCATACATAACGGAAGTCAATGCTGTAAGTAAACAAGTACTTATTCCTTTTTTCAAATGGCTGACAGATCGAAATACACATCCTAGCTAAAACCAGCATGCTTTTAGCATGGGAAAAATTTGAAGTTTCCCCATCCTGAGTAAAATTATAAAACAAATCGTAGGCTGTGGTTATGTACCCAAATATCGAAATGAAATGTAGTAAAAGCGATTTTACTCTTAGTAGTATATTGCTTAGTTCGTGCTATCTATTGATATGTACACAAAAATCTGGATAGTAAAAAATATTTATACATAACAAATGGAGCTCCTGAAATAAATCACTAATACAGTAAATTTTCGCCATAAATAGATTTTACTAGAACTATATTTAATTTATAATAAACAAGGATCCAGAGAGAAAGATCTGCCTCCTGATCTCCTCCATCCTCCTCCTCTACGCAAGCGAAGTTGCGGGGTACAGCTAGTTTATAATAAATGGATAAATAATATCTACCCTTGGGAGTATAAATAAATTAGGTGAAGAGTTTTTCTTGAAATCTATATAGATTATTACAACCAAAGTCTGAAAGTTCCTAACGTTTATCTTAAAACTGATATTAAAAAGCAATAAACTCAAAAGAGAAAAGCACCAATCAATGTATGAATAAAACAGGATTTGCAAACGCATATTTAATTATTTATTTAAATTACAACCGATATACTTATGTAAAAAATGTCTCACATTCCAGGTGATGCCGATTTACGACTTTATAATAGTTGGCGGCGGTTCTGCAGGCTCGGTGGTCGCGTCCCGGCTCTCCGAGATCGGCAACTGGTCTGTCTTGCTCATCGAGGCCGGAAACGACGAGACGGAAATATCCGACATCCCCGCACTGGCCGGTTACACACAGCTCTCAGAATTGGACTGGCAGTTTCAAACGACCCCGTCCAACAACCGCTCCTACTGCCTCGCCATGAACGGCGACCGCTGCAATTGGCCAAGAGGCAAAGTTTTAGGCGGCAGTAGTGTCCTTAACGCTATGGTCTACGTCAGGGGCAATCGAAACGATTATGATCTGTGGGAAGCTATAGGTAACGACGGCTGGTCGTACGACCAAGTACTACCTTACTTCTTAAAATCAGAGGACAACCGAAATCCGTACTTGGCAAATACGCCATATCACTCCGAAGGTGGATATTTAACGGTCCAGGAAGCCCCGTGGCGGACGCCTCTGGCGGTCACTTTTCTGAAAGGCGGCGTGGAACTTGGGTACGATAATCGAGACATAAACGGAGCAAAACAAACCGGTTTCATGCTGACCCAAGCTACTATGCGAAGAGGAAGCAGATGCAGTACAGCCAAAGCATTCCTGCGACCTGTTCGACAAAGACCCAACCTTCATATCGCTTTAGGAGCTCAAGTAACTCGCATCCTCATCAATCCCGTCAAAAAACAAGCTTACGGAGTTGAATTCGTCAAAAATGGCCAAAAGTTTAAAGTGAGAATTAAACGGGAAGTCATAATGTCTGCCGGAGCTTTGATGTCGCCTAAACTGATGATGCTGAGTGGCATAGGCCCTGCTGATCATTTGAGAGAACACGGTATTCCTGTAGTCGCGAACCTGAAAGTTGGTCATAATTTACAAGATCACGTTGGACTGGGAGGTCTAACATTTGTGGTTAATAAACCGGTAACGTTTAAAAAGGATCGTTTTCAAACTTTTGCCGTGGCAATGAATTACATTCTCAATGAGAAAGGACCACTGACAACGCAAGGCGTAGAAGGGCTCGCTTTTGTAAATACTAAGTACGCTCCTACATCAGGAAACTGGCCGGATATACAGTTCCATTTCGCTCCTAGCTCTGTAAATTCAGACGGTGGCGAGCAAATTCGAAGAATTCTTAATTTACGTGATCGGGTTTATAATACTGTTTATAAGCCAATAGAGGACGCCGAGACCTGGACGATATTGCCTCTGCTTCTACGCCCAAAGAGCTCCGGATGGGTGAAATTACGGAGTCGAAACCCATTTCTTCCTCCGTCGATAGAACCTAATTATTTTGCCTACAAAGAAGACATACAAGTTCTAATAGAGGGTATAAAAATTGCAATGGCTCTATCGAATACTACAGCCTTCCAAAAGTATGGATCGCGACCTCATAACATTCCCTTGCCTGGTTGCCAGCAACACGTCCTCTTCAGCGACGAATACTGGGAGTGTAGTTTGAAGCACTTCACTTTCACCATCTACCATCCAACGGGCACTTGTAAAATGGGACCAAAACACGACCAGGAAGCGGTCGTGGACCCTAGATTGAGGGTGTATGGTGTGGCTAATTTGAGGGTTGTCGATGCGAGCGTAATGCCGACGATAATAAGCGGCAACCCTAACGCTCCCGTGATAATGATCGCCGAAAAAGCCTCTGATATGATCAAAGAAGATTGGTTAGCGTTATGACAGTGTTCTGAAGTGAAATAAAATAAATATGACGTGAAGTTGGACTAATTTATGTATTGGTGGACTAATTTATATATTGATGGACTAATTTATATATTGATGGACTTAAAGTGTTCTATAGGAGCATAGAGTATGCATAAATATCGAATAACTTTAGCCTTGTTTTGTGAAATTCTCAAAAACATCTCGTGTTATTTCATTGTAAGTAAAAGTAGAGTTAGTCAACTTTAGGAGACTATATTAAAATCTTTAAAAAGCAGGGTAATTTCTTTCAGGCATCACCATATAATGTAGTACGCAATTTAATTTAACTTTCGTGGATAAGTCATATGAGTATCATACGACCTTGTTGCGATTCTTATAGTGGAATGGAATGTGTTTGTATCGATTTTGAGCATAGGTAGGTACCATTATAAGAATGTCGTTTTTGTCACAAATAAATAACCATCCAATATTAGGTATATTGGTAATGATTTTAGTAGGTACGTCCTATTAAAATAGGATATAATAAAATTATAATAAATGTACAACTGCATTAAATAAACAAAACACGGTTAATATAAGTTATTCATATTTATACTTACTTTCACTGCAACTAGAGTGAATAATGAAAATACTCAGTCAAAGAACTTGATAGGTACTATTTATGTTACAAAATGGTATAGAATTAAATATTGCTAGTAAATACTTAGTTATAAGCTTGTAAATATACTTAAATACTTAACAGATTATTTGAACAAATTATATTTTAGGTTTATATGTTGAAAATATCGAGTCTACTAGCTATATGTAATGAACATTCTACCTATTGGTGTACTTATAATAAAATGATACATAGTAAAAATATTGCAGTTTTATTTGAGTGTCTGCAATTCTGCATGGCGATAGGACAGGCTGCAGTGGTTGGCGCCGTTTAGTATCGGAGACCATTCTCCTAACTATACACAAAGGTCTTACTAAACAATTTAAAAAACGTCAATATTGTTAACGTCCAAATAATGTCCAATAAAGCAAATGAGGGTCCATTCATCCGTGTGGACCTTCTTTGCGCTCGGACATTTTTAGAAGGCAGACTGTGTATATAGTTGTTCATAGGAGATTAATGTCGGAGACCAATAATATCCGCTATGTGCGTTGAGGGAGAATTATCTATCTGTGTTTTGGGTTGGGTTCCTCACAGGACAGGAGTAATTTTTCCTTGAAAATATGAAACGAGCCCTGATTATGTTTATTCAGTTTCATGGAGATTTTTTTTATTTGTAAATGTTGGCTTCATGTAGAAATACAAACGTAGCGCCATCTATTCTCCAATAGTAAAAGTACCCAAAGCGACATCTTTGTTCGAATAGAAGTACTACTATACTATCAAGTGCGGTGAAAGCCAACAACATACGCATACATATAGATACGCATAGACTATTCTAGATGGCGCTGTATTAAAGGTTGTAAGACAATTATAGCAATAACACATAGATGGCGTTGTAAGTAATTTTACACCTACTCCAATAGGCAGCGGTATTTTCTTCCAGCCCCCTTACATTTAACTCTTATAGCAGTATTACTTTCATAATACTTTGTTACTTCGTACAATGACGACCTTAAAGTAAGCTCATTAAGGTCGACATTGTACGAAGTAACAAAGTATTATGAAAGTAATACTGCTATAAGAGTTAAATGTAAGGGGGCTGCACGCACATTGTACACAAAACGTAAGTATAATGGAAAATACATATAATAATAATGTAAGTATATACATTTATTATCTTTCGTCGTCTAAAAACCTAGAGACATTCGACTCTTAAAATTAATGCAATTCCTTCTGAAGTCTGCATGTTTCACAAGGCTATTTTGACTGTTATGTAAGTGCATAAATTTTTAATGTCCAATTGAGTAAAATAAAACTTAATGTCGTCGGCACGATTGGGCATTGGCAATATCAATAAGAACAAGGGAAAGCACATTTTTATTTATAAGGTCAACGCCAATAAAGTCAAGGCATTTGTAATTTCACCACTGATAGACACTCCGCTGAAACCGTCAAACAAATAATCACGTCGTTTGACATCAAGGCAAGCAGTCCTTAGGCCATAATCAGAGAGATCCATAGAAGGCCACCCTAAACACCTAATCCTAATAGAGACGTTTTACCTGAAAATAAAACGTTTATTAAATACTTACCTAATTCGAAGCCTAATAAAACAATATGAGAATAACATTCTTGATTTCCGCTTTCCGAAGTCATAATACGTCACGTCCGCAAGCCCGTTCCTCCCACGCGCACCCCGCACCCCACCACTACCGACGGCAGCTAGGCGGGGAATCGCCATTTCACTTCATTGCATCTCTCATATAAAAGCCACCAGGCAGAATTAGAAAGTGTTAGGCTTCGAATTAGGTAAGTATTTAATAAACGTTTTATTTTCAGGTAAAACGTCTCTATTAAATCCTGTACCGTAATTCGAAGCCTAATAAAACAATATGAGAGACGTGTTTGTTATCGCCTGGTGGTAGTGGTGGTGGTACCAATTAAATATGCCAATGTGATCTGCTTAATTGATTTAAGCAAAATATGTAAAGCCTTGTAGTATGAGCGAGCATACTAGATTATCTTAATACATAAGCAAAAAGAGCCATACTCTATGCATCGAAATAGTACGATTATGAACAATCATTATCCTTTAGTAGGTACCCATATCATTTGTAACTTGTGTAACAAATACTTAACTGATTGTCAGTTTATCTACATTTGTACCTATAGTATGCCTTTACGCTGGATCTAATCGATTAAAAAAGAAAATATCCTGAATTTCATAAGAAATCGGATATCTTGACCTTTTCGAAGGTATTGATAGAAAGGTGCCGCGTTGCGGGCATGTTAGGTACCTTAGTTAATTTACCCAACAAATTTCTCATCACCTGCTGTACTTACAGCTGTGCAGTTTAATCTAGTTATAAATCATCGCATTGAGTTAAAATACAATTTTCACAATGTAGACCTCTAGGTAGGTAAACCGTAAGTAGGTTTTATAGACTTGATGTTAGGTTACACAATAAACCCCTGCTTCAAACTCGCCAAATTGTTTGGGTGCAAACTCAAATACATATACATATATACAAAATGTATAGATGTATCAGTAGTTTGTATCAATATAAAAATCCTCATCCCACTCGGTGGATCTCCCATCAACTTCTTAGTATCTGAGAGGAAAGTTTAGCGTCGCTCGCATAACATCGCATGGGGAACAATGGCGTTCACGAGCTATATATTAAAGGCCTTATTTGATTCGGTTTAATTAATTAAATCGACAGATTTTAAGAATTGGTTTCGAAAACTGACCTGGGTGGCGAGTTTTGTTTGAACCATTCCTATTAAACCTTATCCATAAACTATTGTAAAACTTCACCGGAATAAGTTGCACATTGCCACCGCACTGCGGCGCTGTTTGCAACAAACGGCACAAGGAACCGGCCGTGATAGGTAAAATCTTTGAAAAATATATATTTTATTTATTTATTTATTTTATTTTACAATTTTAGGAAGACCAACAGCTTCATACATGAATATGTGACATAATAGTATCGGAGAGCCAATAATAGGTCCTCGATGAAAAAAATTATTGCCGTGGGCAGGACTTGAAGTTGCGACCTTGCCATTCCGTGACGCGCTCTTACCAACTGAGCGACCACAGGCCACGTCCACCGAAAATCTTCATCGTATTATACATACTTAAAGGGTATGTTATGCAAATCCATCTATCAGACAATAGTAGTTGTATTCCGACAACCACATCTAACATTCGGTTAGAAACGAATTTGTATTACGCATTATCCATGCTCGGTGAACAAATTAGAACATGATGAAATATATTCTATATATTTTTGTGTGTTTAAGTCCGTTCCATGTCTATTCTTCATTATTTTCTATGAACTAGTGCATAGTTTAAAGTATACTAGATTTATGGAAATAAAAATCTTACTGTACGTTGAAGCCCCCGACCGGGCGGGAGGTATAATATGCGCAGCGTAGCCGGCAAGAAAATAACTTTGAATTCGAATATGTATATGGTCGAGAAGCGCAGCTAAGTGTAGCCGACGCTCCGCAGTTACATAACTATTAGAAGGCTAGCACTACATATAATTTCTGTACACTATATACCAAACAGTGCCACGCTTCAAGTCACAAGGTTCGTGGTCAGATTGTGAGAACGCGCTGAAAAGGATCGTAGGTACACGTTCCCAATGTTGGGTGCAGTTTGTACTTGGATGGGTAACCGCTAGATAAATTTTCGTATGAGCCGTGAAACAGTCGGTTCGGATTGTTGTTTTTAACAGTAGTCGTTAGACAATTGTGACAGGTTTAGATGGAATAGGGATGGTCACAAAACCACAATCATACGTTCGCTTTGAAGCCTTTTCAGGTAGAAATCACAGGTAGAAATGTAACGAAAAAAAAAAAATTCGATGATGTCGTTCCCTAATAAATTCACTACCTACAATTATGGTAATTGTAATAGTGTAGGTATTCAAACAAAACAACATTATTGATGTTGTGGGTAGAACAATCAGTTTGTATGTTCTTGTCTCTCACCGTTGGTAGGCAACATATACACGACACGACGGATATAATTGCTACAAAAACCGGCTTATCGTATATAACTCTGATACTTTGTTACACGCTGACAAAGGTCGAAAACCTTTGGGGCGAGAATCATAATTAGAATTGAGTTACTCCAGTATCGTAACACGGCACATGTAAGGGCCGACCTGCCTGTGCTGCGCCAACTACCATGTACTGGCTCCGCCGGGGGAGGGACCAGTGACGATGGAGTTCTGTTCGCTAAAATCCGATTCCGTATATCCATAATAATATGAGTACATTATTTTCTATCTTAATGTCTTTATGTAGGTAGTTGTAAGTTGAAAGATTTTAATCATGTAGTCAGGTTCATATCACTTATTGCAAGTAGATTGCATTGTTTACATTTTCTGCGTCATGTATTGTCGCGCCTTCGTTGTGAGGGTAGGCGACGGCAATGTTGTTATCGTTTAGGGTCTGTCGAAGTGTTCGGAAATTAATAACCCGGCGAACGGAGATGTCATATTAAGCACAATATGCGTACTAGTATAGAACGGCGTGATAGGAAACCGCAAAGCGCGGGTATTGGTGCTTAAAGTATGGATGACGTAATAGTACGTAATAGTATCTTCTGTATTAGAATGTAATACAATGTGAACAGTACACTTCTAGCTTTAGTAATCATGATCTAGGAGTAGATCTAGGTCTAATTTCCACATTCCAACCAAGATTGGTAGTTTCTATTAAAGTACATCAATTCACAAATCAGCTCAGCATACCTAGGCAGTGGTCCTCGCCGCCTTTGAGCAGTCCGATTGGAATGATAGTACAGGACTCGAGTCCCGTGGGGATTATGAGGTTTGCTTGTGGGTAGTCCTTGGTAAACTGGTTCCCATTTTGCCAATTTATTAATATCAATTTAACTTCTACGATGTCTGCGGAATGACAATACATCTTCATTCTTATTCAAATTACATTTTGACTTGTTAGCCACATGACAGACCCATTCGCCAGGCGATCTCAGAGCGTAACTCAGGTTACGGGTGGCAAATATGGTATGGAGGCCGCCTCTGTAGACGTATCGGAGACAGCGTCTGTAGGTGAAGCCAATGGTACACGATGGCAATCCAAATACTTTTGTTGTCGTCTTAGTTCTGTCTGAGTCACGCGAAAGTCCGACACTCGTTGAGTTTAGGAGACTTAATTGAACTCATCAGTTAGGAAACCCTTTGGGGAAGTACTGTAGTACCCCTTGGGATAATAGCTCGTTGTGCTTTCTTTCTATGAGGCGCGGTGTATCCTTTGTGTTGTAGTCTCGTAACATGATGTCATGACCGGAATAAGGTAGAAGCCGGTATAGGAATGTAGGGCGGAGCCCGTTCTGTTCCCAATGGTGGTAGCTCAACTGATCGACATGAAAAGCATAGGACTCATGCTAGACGCGACTCTCCTGACCCGGTGGGACGAGGAAGAGTCCGCTCTGATCTGGTAATTGGAGAACGTATCTAGTCACTCGGTACTTACCTACCCCTCTCCAATTGTCTCATTGCACCATTACTGATGTTGACCCACAAGTTGGGTAAAGGATATTTCTGTGGTGCACAGGAAATGCAATCCTTATTATTAGTATTTATTCATACTATCAGCTTCCTGTGGCGACGCTGCATGTGTTGTCAAACCAGAACGCACGTGCGCGGCACGGTTTGCGCGGCACAATAACTATTAGATTGAGTTCTCACAACCAACAACTCATGCCACAATTTGCGCGCCAGCCAATCAGCTGGAAACTACAGTGTATGGTAATCAGCATTGCCACGATTTCCATTTTGAAAATTTCAACGTATTCGAGATTCTGAATCCATCTTTACACTGAACATTACTGTAAAACAGTCTTACTCCCTCGATGTCAACAGAATACAGGGTTTAATGTTTCGTACACTATAGACTTACTCCGCTGAAAAAATTAGTAAATCCTGGAAAAAAGCTTATCCTAATGTTAGTTAATCCTTGGTAGTGGCGTCAGACTGCCGTAGAATACAAGCTGGCGTCGCCAACATGTTGCCACAATGTACACGCATTGCGACTATTGTATTTAGGTATTGCATGGTATGCATATTTCTAAGACAATATCACGTTAAGTATATACATGAAATAAAATATCGTGTTCTGTCCACTTCACTGCCCTAATGAGTGGTCGTCTTATAGTTCCTGTATAGTTATAAGCAAATTAACACCACGTGTATCAAATTATATGAATATTGAAAATAACGAGGGTATTTTAAGGTTAAATAGTTGAAATCCAATATGTGCGCACAGAGCGATTGAATTCAGTACTCCTGGGCCAGTTACCCTCTTCTGGGGGTGCGAGTACCCACGTGTTCGGGTGCCCGTTAATTACCCTTATGTTTGGACTCGGGTGTACCTTGCGTAGCACTAATGGCCCCAATACTGAAGACAACAACTTCAATTTGCATGCTTAAAGTAATGAGCGATGTAACTTACAGTTTAGCGAGCATTCCTTAACGCAACGTTGCTTGCGAGCGCCGCCGTTAGAACATAATATCGCGCCATGTTAAACACACCTGTTGCTGCTATCCTTCCTTCTTCCGTATTCGTCTCCTCCTGCTGGCGGGCCGGACGTTTCTAATACTTTTATTATTATAAAATCAAACCGAACGGTAACACCGTTAAAAATATGCACCACATAAACGTGGTGAAATTATTTTATCTTTCACTTTTATAAGTAAAGATTTGCAAATACTTTGCTACGTATAATATGACTAAAATAAATTAAATTCGGTCAACCTCACGCTAGGTTAGGTTAGGCGACCGTACGGGTCGGGAAATTTAATGCCAATGAAGTGAAATGGCGATTCCCCGCCTAGCTGCCGTCGGTAGTGGTGGGGTGCGGGGTGCGCGTGGGAGGAACGGGCTTGCGGACGTGACGTATTATGACTTCGGAAAGCGGAAATCAAGAATGTTATTCTCATATTGTTTTATTAGGCTTCGAATTACGGTACAGGATTTAATAGGTTGGGTCACTAAACACAATAGGATAATAAAATTATTTACAAGATTTGCCATTAATATTCCTCTTAATTTTGTCATAAGTACTAGTTTCACCACGTCGAAGAACATAATATCTTCATTGAAAAAGTATTTATTAATATCTATATTATTTAGAGCTAGTTGCACCAAAGGATAACCCGGCGACTTAAACCGTGAAAAAATCATACATTATTTTTATTTAATCGCACCAAGCAAGCCACACTATCTGTTAATTAATTAATACTTTGAAGCTAAATTCTAGAGTACTTATATGATGTTTTACTTCATTTAAATGCTAAAACAAGCAGGGAAATGCCGCCGCTGCGTTTCCAACTCTACACCCCCACCTCAAGGGCTTATACGCAGCCTGGCGCGTTCATTTCACAACGGCGCGCGGTGGTTCTGACGTCACTGTGTTAAGGGGCGGCGAGCTGTCAAACTCGAGCGCGAGACAGAAGATGTCCCGCAGCGGCGGAGTGAAGAGCACGGCACAGTGACTCCATATTTGTATTTTTATTGATTTTGGATGAATTTTGGCAGGGAAATTAAAATACGCCAATAAAAATCTGATTTTTTAAAAACAAGCTCTCGTAATTATAATACTCTACATTTTGATATATATTTTGTATGAATAACTATTTCGGTTTTGGTAGCGCCATCTAGTTGCTTTTACACAAACTATTATTTGACACATTATGTATTATAATTATGTTCATGCTGTCCCTATCCTACCTATCACCTATTGAGACAGACCAAAAGAGACAACGCGACGCGTTATCAAACCGTCAAAATGCACTCGCGAATCGACAACGGTCGAATGCACCACGAAAAGTCTGCGGTCCGCTTCATATATTTTATTAACGCTTAATTATTCGCTAATTTCCCCGCGAAAGTGCTGTGCAAATATTCTGTGCTTTCGCCGCTCGTACTGTGGTGGGATTGTTCCTGGAACCAGCCGCCGGGAACGAGATATCAGGATTACCCGGATTCCAGAAAATTCTCAAGTAAGTCTGTCTCTCGTTTCCCATAACATTTCCTACGTTTTCCCACCATAAGTAGGTCCTTCGACCCCGGATCCCTTCTATTCTATTTATTTACTTACGTAAATACGCTACACAATACATAAAACACTTACTCTCATACAGTCCACTAACGCACATTCCAACGCATATTTCTACGCAAAACGCTCATTTACCGAACAATCGGTCGCTATAATTCGCTGTATATTTATTCCCTACAACCAAATCCCTATATTTTATTATATTTTATACAAAATAACTCATAATTCCAATCACATTTTATACATGACGGCAGTAACATTTTCGTTATATTTTAAAATAGACTCGCCGATTTCTATAATAGACTCGCCCGCTAGCAAGCAACTATAGTTCTTACGCCATATAAGATAAGGTTCATAAATTTGTGCTATTTCATTGTTCACAATTTATAATTTGTGGGTTATTTAATTTTTGTTCAGTGTCTTTGTTCGCTTAATTTTCAAATTGTTAAAATGGCTACTAACGAGGTGCAAATACAAGTTCTTACGCTAACCGCTAAGCAACAAAGCTTATTTCAATTGATGCAAAAGATGTACGATTTAAGTTTAGGTGTTTCTGATGATAAAGGCACATCTACCTTTCTTATCCGCATTAAATCTGCTGATAACGTTCGCAAAGAATTTATTGAAGTTACGGAGCGGTTGAACCTTGCAAACTTAACTTTAAAATCTAGCGCTAAAGCAGATTTTTCGAAATTATTTTCATTTGACGAGTTGTATTGCCATGTCAAGGCCGTTGAAGATGAACTCACAGCGGTCGCAGTTACTAATAAAGTAGCTTCACTTTCTCAAACGCCACAAAGTACACCTTCTAATTTTGATCTTTTAAATCGAAAATTGCCTGCCTTAGAGCTGATGGCTTTTGATGGGTCTCCTAATAAATGGACTATGTTCTATGAAAATTTCACGGCTTTAATTCATAATAATAAAAAATTGTCCAATGCCGAAAAGGTACAATATCTAGTCGGTAGGTTGTCTGGCAAGGCTTTAACAGTCTGCGCTGGAATCCAGCCAGTCGCTGCTAATTATGATATTCTATGGAAATCTCTCAAGGACAAATATCAGGACAAACGCACATTGGCTACTATGTACCTAGAACAAATGCTAAGTTTTAAGGGTAGTCAATCTCCTTCCCTTAATTCATTAGACACTTTTATTGAACATTTCTGTTCCGCTCAGTCAGCTTTAAAACAAGTAGGTATCGCAGACTTAACCGATTTTATTTTCACTCACATTGCTCTGTCGAAATTAGACAAAGATACCGTCACTTTATTCGAACAAGCAAATCGAGGTGTTGAAATACCTACTTTTGATTCTTTGACAACGTTTGTCAAAGAACAAAGTAAAATTTATCTGTTACGCAACACAAGTACTTCCAAACCTGCGAGTACTTATTCTCATTATAAACCGCAAAATAATAAAACTTTTATTCCGCAAAATAAAATAAATAAACCGCATGTTCAGACTTTTGTCGTGAATAATAATACTAATTTTCCTAAATGTGCATATTGTAAAAATGATAATGCTCATCCGCTTTACAAATGTGATTCTTTTCTACAATTAGATTCTTCAAGTAAAAATGACTTCGTGAGGAATCATAACTTATGTGTCAATTGTTTAGGATTTCACCACGTAAAATCGTGTAAATCACTATACAGATGTGCTGTATGCAAACGCATGCATCACACAAAATTGCATATGGATTCGCCCAGAATTGAACCCGCTACTTTGACGGCACCCAACCACCCAGCCATAGGGGTTTTACCGCCGTCGCATTTAGCTACGACAAGCACGTGGCCGCAAACTGATAACGCCGCAGGCAGCGCGAGCGCAGCCGCCGCCGCCGCCGCTAGGAAACCTGTTTCTGCATTCAATAGCAACAATGTTGCATTATCTTCGTCAGTTCGGAATGAATCACACAATTCAACCGTTTTGTTACCTACTGCTACTGTTTACGTTTATAACGACGCAGGGCAACGCTTTAGAGTTAGAATCTTTTTAGATAGTGGTTCGATGAGTCACTTTATCACAAAATCATGTTGTGATCGCTTGAATTTAAATATTCATCACGCGCCCTCCACTGTTAGGGGCATAGGGCTTGCGGAAAAACCTGTCACAGGTTTTGCGCAGCTCACTATACATTCTCGATTCGATTCACGCTGTAAGTATACGATCAATGCACGCGTTCTCGATACAATATCGGATAAAATACCGAATACTTTTGTATGCTCTAGGGACTTAGAACATTTACGTGGCCTACCGTTAGCCGATGAAGATCTTCATACGCCCGCTAATATCGATTGCTTAATTAGCAATGAATTATTCCCGTTCCTTTTGGGAAGTCAAAAGGTCATGTCTCCCACTTCACAAGTGGTCGGTGTCGAAACTTCATTAGGTTTCGTAGCCATGGGAAGAGCCGAGTCTTTCACGCCGCCGCCGCCGCCACCGCCGTCGCATTCTAACTATCCCGTTGAATCTTTTCACGCGTTTACAGAACCTACACTGGAGAATTTAACGCAAAAATTCTGGGAGTTGGAAAGCGTACCAACGAAAAAACATCTAAGTCCAGATGACGCAGCGTGCGAGCATATATTCTCAGATACGCATACAAGAGATGATACAGGACGTTATATCGTCACTCTTCCATTCAAATATGATCCCGCTGTACTTGGTCATTCAGATAATAAGGCCAAGATGCAATTACTAAACCTAGAAAAAAGGTTAGCCGCTATTCCTGAATTACGTGAGGATTACAACGCGACATTACAGGATTACATCGATAAAGGTTATTTAAATCGTGTCGAAAATCCTAACATGGACATACCATGTTATTATATTCCTCATCACGCTGTATATCGTCCGGAGAAAACGACTTCGAAAACAAGAATTGTTTTGAACGCTAGTAGTAAAACTAGCTCAAATAAATCGCTCAATGATATTTTGTACACTGGACCCAATCTTCAAACAAACATTTTTCATTTACTGATAAACCTTAGGACTTTTTCAGTCGCTATTTCCGCGGACATAGAAAAGATGTTCTTCCAGGTCAAATTATCATGCAAGGATCATTGCTATCAAAGAATTCTTTACAGATTTCATACAAACGACCCGATTTCGACTTATGAATTTAATTGCGTGTCGTTTGGTGTATCAAGTTCACCATACCTAGCTATGCGAGTCATTCGTCAACTCGCCGCCGACGAACGTCAACGCTTTCCTGACGCAGCACGGGCTGCTGAAAGGCACTTTTACATGGACGATTATATTTCTTCTTTTTCTTCAGTTGAAGAAAGTGAGGAAATGTATCACGAGTTGGTCCGATTGTTTCAAGCCGGTGGATTCAAACTCGTTAAATGGATCTCAAACAGCGAAGAGCTAATGCGAAACATTCCTGTTGACCACCGCGCTACAAACGCCATTAACTTTGACGAAAACGCGCAAACCAAAATTATTGGCCTTCAGTGGAAGCCAAAAGAAGATACATTCTTCTTCAAAATTAACGCTGACGCATCCAAGTGTTCTAAACGAACAATACTCTCCGTAGTCGCTCGTCTTTTCGACCCGCTGTCCTTACTAGGACCAGTCACTGCACTATTAAAATTATTAGTCCAAGAATGCTGGAAACAAAACTTGGATTGGGACGACAACGTTCCCGCGTATATTGAAAATCAATTTGTTCAATTTCAAAATGAGCTTCACTTGATTGAACTCATCAAGATCCCACGTCACATTGGAATTCTTCGAGATTCCCGCGATGTCTCACTCGTTGGCTTCGCTGACGCGAGCGAAGCGTGCTACGGCGCCGCCGTGTACGTGCGAGTCAGCCAGACTGACTCCGATGTGGGACAAGTCATGTTGCTATGCTCTAAATCAAGAGTCGCTCCCACGAAGACCATTACATTGGCACGCCTGGAGCTCTGCGCAGCACTCTTACTGTCAAACCTGATAGTCGCGGTTCGAGACTCTATTAGCGAACGCGTTCACATAAATGAGATTGTCGCGTTTTCAGACTCCACTGTAACGCTTTCGTGGATTAACGCACCACCTTTTCGCTTTCAAACGTTTATCGCTAATAGAATCTCGGCCATAAATGAAAACTTGCCAGCTGAGCATTGGTTTCATATTTCCGGTAAGGAAAATCCCGCAGACATAATTTCAAGGCCTGTGACGCCGAGCAAACTCATAGATAACGATCTATGGTTTCACGGACCCTCATGGGTTGCTTTTCCCAGAGGCCAGTGGCCTATCGAACCCTTTCATAGGTCCGCAACCGAAAACGATCTTCCTGAATCCAAAACAGTATCCCTCGCTGTTCAGACTGAAGATACTTCAGACTCAGACCACATCTTTTACGATTTAGCAAATCGTATGTCCAAATGGACAAAGTTTTTGCACGCTTGCGTTTACGTTTTACGTTTCGCAAAAATTATAAAGCCACATGGTCCGATATCTGTTCAGGATTTAGAAGATTCTGAAAAACGCATTATCCAATGCATTCAAAAACGTCATTTCAAAGACATATCTAGTCCCGCTTTAAGAAAACTAAACGCTTATTTCGATGAAAATGATATCATTCGAGTTGGTGGACGTTTAAACCACTCGCAATTGAATCATTCGCAAAAACATCCAATTGTTTTACCTGCAAAGGACCCCATCGTTATTCTAATAGTTGATTACTATCATTCGTCAAACTTACACGCTGGACCTAGTCTACTTCTCGCTTTGTTACGACAGAACTTTTGGATTCTCGCCGCGCGCAACATGGTACGCAAACGTGTGCAAAACTGCAACGTGTGCTTTAAGCTAAAGCCTAAGAATACGTTCCCACTAATGGGAGATTTACCGTCGTTTCGTGTTAGTGAGGTCAAAAGCTTCGTATTTACTGGCGTAGACTACGCAGGACCTTTTTTCGTAACGCCTTATCGCCGTCGCGGAGTTAAGAGTGTCAAAGCTTACCTCTGTTTGTTTATTTGCTTAACAACGAAAGCTCTGCACTTAGAGCTTGTTAGCGATTTAAGCTCTGAGATGTTTTTAGCGGCATTTAAACGCTTTATTAGCAGACGAGGACCTGTTTCAATGGTAGTCAGCGATGGAGGCTCTAATTTCGTCGGAGCTAAACGAAAGCTCGATGAGCTTTACGCGCTTTTAGCTTCTGAAACGCATAATAAATATTTAGATCAGAATCTATCTGATTTACACATTCAATTTAAAAGAAATCCCCCCTATGCTCCTCACTTCGGAGGAATATGGGAGACTAATGTCAAATCGGTTAAAACACATTTGAAAAAGGTGATAGGAAATCAGATTTTAACTTATGAAGAGCTGAACACAGTCTTAGTTCAAATTGAAGGTATTATGAATAGCCGTCCATTATGCGTCCTAAGTTCTGATCCTTCTGAGCTTACAGCTCTCACGCCGTCCCATTTTCTTAACATTACGCCTTTAAAGTACTTACCCGCCGAAGACTTCAGCGATGTGCCTGAGAATCGTCTCAACCGCTATGACTTGCTAAACAAGCTCGTTCAATCTTACTGGCATAGATGGAATGTAGAGTACTTGACATCTCTACAAAGTAGACAAAAGTGGAATACTCCATCTAATCCTATTCTAAAAGGTTGTATCGTGATCATACGCGATGACAAATCGCCACCGCTGAGTTGGCCTCTTGGTATAGTAGAGGAGCTCTATCCTGGTAAGGATGGAGTGACGCGGACTGTCAAAGTCAAAACTCAAACAGGTCATTACGTCAGACCTGTTGTAAGGCTCTGCCCCTTACCGCTTCAATAATTTCTATTATTCGCTTTCTAGTTCATAAGTTTACGTTTTGTCTCTACTGCACCTATTCTTATCGTATTTCTTTGTAAGTATTTTTGTATCTCCTGAAGGGATTCCTTCAGCCCGGGCGACAAATGGTAGCGCCATCTAGTTGCTTTTACACAAACTATTATTTGACACATTATGTATTATAATTATGTTCATGCTGTCCCTATCCTACCTATCACCTATTGAGACAGACCAAAAGAGACAACGCGACGCGTTATCAAACCGTCAAAATGCACTCGCGAATCGACAACGGTCGAATGCACCACGAAAAGTCTGCGGTCCGCTTCATATATTTTATTAACGCTTAATTATTCGCTAATTTCCCCGCGAAAGTGCTGTGCAAATATTCTGTGCTTTCGCCGCTCGTACTGTGGTGGGATTGTTCCTGGAACCAGCCGCCGGGAACGAGATATCAGGATTACCCGGATTCCAGAAAATTCTCAAGTAAGTCTGTCTCTCGTTTCCCATAACATTTCCTACGTTTTCCCACCAGGTTTAGACATAATTTTAATTTTAAATGACATGGAATATGTTTGCGATTTTTTTCTATCGAGCGAAGTTTGTCAAATCGTGTATCGCTATTCATCAGTCCCTAAATATACACCCCAAGCTTGCTATATATTTTTTTCAGACGTCTAATTTTAGTAGTTAGTGCCGTAGCCTTCATCGAAAAACTGAAAATACGCGCATACGAGGCCTTAACGTCTGGCGTCACTACTTGCGTCTTGTTTTACGAGCATTTGATAGCTCCAATCGGCAACGTTCTAGTCTGTGGACCCATCAGGCAAACATACGGACAAAACCAGATCTTACTACCAGATCGTACACCACTTGCAGTACGATTTCAACTCTTACGATATTAAGAACGGTCCAAAGTTTTTTTTTTTTTAATTTATTTCAGTATTAATATATAATTTACATTTCATTTGCTTAGTGCCACTAAACATAATGCGTTTATCGCAGCACGGCACATCCGTGTTCTTCGTTCTTAAATTACCTATAATATGAGTTCGTGATATTTTCGTAAATCATTAATCATTCTACATTATAGTTCTACGTTATAGTACGTATATAGTTCAATACGTTATCAGCCCATTGTACAAACCGGATATTGTGAGCGCGCCTACCTGCAGGATCGCCCCACCCAATCAGCGACGAGACGGGAACCTTACCTGCACACATCACTATACAGGCTGATCGCATGTTGTGAACTATTTCACTTAATTTATTATTTTTCTAAAAATTTTGGTAAATAAACAGGAGGTTTTTAAATTTGTATATGTGTATAAGTGTTACACTTGATCTGCTTTGATGTGTACGTATTGTATTGTATGGCCGCTCCATCTAAAATATATGGGAGGCAAACAGTCAGCCCGCAAACTATTTGCTAACAGGCTTACAGTTCTAACGAACTTTACAATTCTTACGTGTCCTAATGTCGTTACGAGTGGCTAGTCCGTCACATGATATGAGTTATCTTCGGCTTACGTTACAGTTGGTTAAAGTAGGTACGTGTAACTAACAGGTTCTACATAACGACGAGTTATACAAAATGTTAGAATTGTAATGCTATTGCTACCGTCAGTAGCAATACATTAAGGGGCTGCCAGCTGTCAAACTCGAGCGTGAGACAGAAAATGTCCCGCAGCGGCGGAGTGAAGAGCACGGCACAGTGACACCATATGTGTATTTTTATGAATTTTGGCAGGGAAATCAAAATAATATAATATAAAAATAATAAAAATCAGATTTTTTATAACTACCTATATTTTTTGTATGAATAACTATTTCGGTTTAGATCTGATTTTCGTTTTAAATGACATGGAAAGGGTATGTTTGCGATTATTTACTATCGAGCGAAGCAGAATTTTCAAATTTTGTTTACTCAATCACGCTCTGCCAGCGGCGTAAGCTCTACAAGCACATATACATTACATACATATGTGATGAAATATGAAGATGTTTCTGCTAACCTAAGTGACTATTAATTGGGATATGGCCCTGATCGCTAGACTGGAAAAGTATAGTAGTACAGAAATAGCCCCAAAATAAATATGAATTATCGTGGATGGCCTAAATAGTCGGGCCAGAAAAACACCTGAAATTATAAAGATGAAACATAACAGCAGTACCTAGTCTAGTTCTAGTATTTGCTAGAGCGCGCAATTTTTTTCATGTCCCTAATGTGAATCCGTCTAAGTCTTTACGATTTCCGGCAATTTTAGCGGAAGTTCGATGTAGTTTTTTTGTTTGTTTCTGAGTAATGTTAAACGAGGCACATCTGTGCTTCCTTGCTTCATGGCCCACTTGTTGAGACGCACCTAGATTTTACGATTCGCCAAATTATTTTCGTCCATTGCTAGTGGCGCTAGTAGTACCTACTAATAACCTAGTCTAGTAAAATCGCGTTAGAAAGGTCATGAAATATCCAATAAATATGTATATTTCTTAATAATGAATGGTCTGCCGGAGGTCCCATGTTCGACCCTGGACAGCCGTGCCAATAAGATTATATTTTCGAGTAAAAAATCTTAGTCATATGTATTCCAACAATCCGCATTGGGCCGCGGGGTGGGTAATGATCCGCCCACCCTTGAAATAATGAGTATAGAGGTGGTGGGTTTTCTTATATTTACATTAAAAGTTGTCATTTCAAGCCACGACAATTTCAAGAGAATAGCTAATTGTAGTTCCTAATTTGCCCACCCGAAAAACAACGTGGTGTTAATGTATCGTAAAGTCGTAATTAATTAGCATTCCGCGTACATTCGGCTGCGCGCGCGCACCGCATACCACTTCACATCGAGGGCACAGTGCGCTGCGCCGGCGCACACGTACGCACTTTATGTAACCGAGAGAATTCCGCACAGTTCCGTGTGACAATGTTAAGCAAATCCATGTTATTAACGCTGATGTGGAACGGTCATCCTTAAATATTTATTTCAAAAGTTTGGGATATGAAGGAAGTTTAGGTCTTGGGGGCGATATGTAAAATTAAGATTTTCACACACATTTTGAGGTTGCAAACGCAAATAACCATTGGGTTTGAACCAACACTAATAATTATAGTTTATTTAAAGCATTCGGATTAGGCCTAGGGCATAGTCCCAGGCCACATAATTTCCATACATAAAAAAGTTTTTTATTTTATTTCGGCGCGGAAGATTTCGTGAAAAGCGCGCGAAACGCCATTAGCTACTTTTTCTGTGAAAATTCTAATCAAATAGTTAATCAAATATTTAGTGAAGTTAATCAGAAGATGTCCGCGAACGTTTCTATTAATTGGAGTGCTCGAAAGAAGTCGTGTTTGTGAAGTTTTGTGCTCTTAGCAAGGATTCCTTGCATAACTCGATGATTGCGTGGGTGGATCGTTGAATTATTTCGTTTAGGGTTTTGGGCGGGTTGTGTCTAGGCTTAGGTTAGGTTATCTTCGTATGTATTTATTAAAAACCGAGACTATAATTTACTTCAGATTAGGTTGTATGCACTAGATGGCCATGCCTCCAGGAACCTCAATCCAAACAAGCAATAACTCTGTACCAGACCAGTATGTATTTTTTTTATTTGTAGTATGTATAATACCTAAACCGAAGCCCAAATCAAGTGTCTTATTTTGTAACCAAAAAGTACCCTACCCTACTAACATTTTAATCTTTTCTGTAATTATTGCATAGTTATTTTCACATTATTAGATTGGATTACTTTATTTTTACAATGATAAACAGGTTAGATCAATCAATTCCTTCAGTGTTACATCACACCAGGTAATTAGACGATCATATTTGTTTACAAAATAAGACACTAGATTTGGGGTGCGGTATATGTCTTAGAATGGATTAGTGAGCTCTACGCATCGTGGACAGAACAATTAGTAACATGTTACACAATTATTCGCTTGCAAACTATATGGGCGGACGACGAGCACTTACAAAGGATCTCATTTCCCGCGTAAACGTATTGGGTTTCGCCGAGCATTGCATAAAACGGCCGTGTGTATTCACAAGGGGTCAAGTTTCCTCCGCTTTCATTTTTTTTGTCAGAATACTAGGTCATTCGAAGCCAACTTTGGCTCAAAGGTAATTAGGTTGAGTCGATATGTATGTACCATTAAATTATTGGAGAAAATGTGGTACGTATAATGTTGACGATATTTTTTAATGAATATAATAAGAAATTGAATTGAAATTATGATGGACAGTAATAATGATAGACAGTAATAATGATAGACAGTAGTAGGAGATGAAGATTAAACAAGTTGTTATGAACAAAGATGAAGAAATTTTTGTTAAAAACCAATTTAAGGATCAACTTAATGACGACACAACCTCAGCTACCAATTTAGTGAAAAGTGTTACAAATTCCATATACCTCAAACCAAGTACACCACAAGAAATTCATAAAATTATAACGAAATTAAAAAATACTTTAAGCGTCAGATATGACGAAATCTCAACCCAAGTATTAAAACACTGTTCTGAGGAACTAGCAGTTCCACTGAGTCATATCGTTAATATGTCAATCTCACATGGAATATTTCCAGACAATCTTAAAATAACCATAATTAAACCTTTGTATAAAAAAGGCGACAGAGAGGTTTGTCAAAACTATCGCCCAATAGCTCTTATCCCAATAATTTCGAAAATCTTCGAGCGTGTTATCTACAATCGCCTTTACACGTTTCTGGAAAAGTTTTCCATTTTGATTAAAGAGCAGAATGGATTCCGGAAAAACAAATCTACAAACATTGCCGTGTATGATCTAATGGAAACTATATCAGAATGCCTTAATAACCGAACACAAATTACATCCATTTTTATGGACATGTCGAAAGCGTTCGATTTCGTCTGTCATAAACGACTCCTAAAAAAGATTTATGCGTACGGAATCCGAGGCCAAGCACACGATCTCATAAAGTCATATTTAACTAATCGAAAACAATACACGGAAATCACTAATATATACAACGATAAAAACGAAATAACTATCAAATCTTGTCCTAGAATTGTTGAATTTGGGGTTCCTCAGGGAAGTATTCTCGGACCACTGCTATTTTTATTATACATCAACGACTTGCCAAGTTGCGTTGACCAACCAATGGTTCTTTTCGCAGACGACTCTACAATATTAGTAAAAGATTCGGGCAATAATGATTATGAAGATGAAATAAATAGCTCGCTAAGTAAAGTACTTCAGTGGTTTGAGGAAAATAACCTTATTGTTAACCTAGAAAAATCCAAGTATATGCAATTTCATCATATACAATCACAATCAGGAGACATGAATATACAATGCAAGGGATTTCCAATAGAAAAGGTCGAGGAGATAAAAAATTTGGGGTTGCTGTTGGACTGTCACGGAAATTGGAAAGCACACACAAACAGCCTATGCGTCAAATTAAGTAGATTTGCATTTGCTTTGAAGAAATTAACGCAAAAGTCATCGAGAACAACAGGTCTTCTTGCATATCACGCATATGTTGCTTCCAGCTTGCGGTATGGTCTACTGCATTGGGGAAATTCAGTAAATACTCTCCCCGTCTTCAAATTACAGAAACGGTGCATCAGAAGTCTGTTTGGGGTAAATCAAAGAACAACGTGTGTGCCATTATTTAGAGACTTGGTGTTCTAACATTACCATCGTTATATATATATATGAGGCGTGTATATTTGTTAAACGGAATATGAGTAGATATACCATTTTAGAGACTAAATATCCGCGCGTTACAAAGAAACTGTACATGGTCATGCCACTAGAAGCACCTAAAACCAGATATTATAGCAGAAGCATATATGCAATGGCTGCCAAACTGTTTAATCACTTGCCAGATGAGAAAAAAAGTCTAAAAGAATCTTTGTTTAGGAAATTCCTGTCAGACATGTTAATTAAAAAGTGTTACTACAAAGTTAATGATTACTTGGCGGATAATAAATTGACATAAATAATAATAATATTATATACGTTTGACATAGATAACTAATAATAATAATAATGGACATAATAATGTAATGATTTAATATAACATTAGATATTTAAGTAAAATTCAACTTATTGTACGCCTACCGGCAAGTTATAGTTGGACATAAAAAATGTAAAACCTGATTGTAATTGACCTATAACTAGACAATAAACTTTCATTTCATTTCAGAAAAAGGAGGATGGTAGAAAATATCATCGCATTACAACAACAAGGATGAGGTTTGCATTAAACATCTACAAAGTAAAGAGTGCAATATGACTCGATTATCTTTCATTGTCTGGACTATGACTATGGTACAGCTCAATTTTAGGGATTGGTACAATGATATCAAATACAATAGGTAGGTATAACGATAGAACATCTATCGAATATATAGACTCGGGTGGGGAGTTCTACAATTTCGGCCTTCCCCGTAATATTGTGAAGATAAATACAGGATATTCAGTGTTTCATGGCAGCGACTTTTCAATTGCTAAAACAAAAATTAGAAAGGTGTGACATGTAAAATAAAATACATACTCGTAAGAGCTAGAAGGAATTATAAGACAACTTACTAGCGCAGCTGTGAAAGCCTTACGGGCACAATGTTAGTTATACGAGACAAACTTAAAAGACCTCCCCTGCCCCCTTATGTTGGAGGCTTCACAGAGATCCGAGGGGAAAGTAATGTCAAAGCTAGGTTCTAGAAAGCTAGAGGAAAAGCCGATGATGTAATCATCCCATTACCGCGAGAGTACTTTCGATTTCTGGATGAAACCGAGTTTGCTTCCTTAGTGACTGTGAGGTAACCCAGTAAATCTGTTACATGATATTTATGTCTACTGATTTGATTAGTCTGTTGTGTGTCTGCTAAGTTATCTATTTTATTATGTTTGAGTGTTTAGTTTCATTCGGGCGCTGAGTTCCATATTCAGAAACAGAGATTAAAAAAAACTTATTTTAATGGTGCATCCAAAAGTCAACTTCTGTGGTTTGAAGAGTTATTGAGAATTTATATACTTATATTATGTCAGATTTATTTCCATAACAACTATAGTCCTTAAGACATTTGATGCTGCATATTACCTACTAGGACCATAATCTTCCATTTGGTATTTTACGATCGTTCTGCAACCAGTTTCTTTTGAAGCCTATATTTGTATTACAATGAACCCTTACACTATCAATTTTTGGGATCAATGCCAGTCCACAGTTAGTAAAATAATCCTGAACCTTCTATTTTTTAATCACAGCACGAACCAGGAAGACTTGACCCTTACGTAATAAGTAATCAATGTTCGTCGTTTCACAATCGAGGATTAAACATTTAGGACATCGACTCGCGTATCAATTTTGAAATATTTTGAGTCAAGTGGGCGCGGGTTTTCGTCACAGAGCAAATGTGACGGAATCGCTCTGGTATGCTACTATTTTTCGTAATGAGCCTGTAGATTAACAGTTTTTCATCATTTTATATGTTGCCTTGACAAGGCGGAGGTAGAGAAGTATTTTCCTTGTCTTTTTTTTCTTTCCTTTCCATGTGTTCCTCTTGTCTTTTCTTTTCATTTCCATCTCCGTGATCGATTAATTGCTATATTTCTATCTTATCAATAGTTGCTATTCGTTTAGCTTATGTTTAGAGGAAAAGATATCATGTGTGTGCAAATAAATTATAATTCGCAAAAATATCTTCACTCCTTCATACTTCAATTTATTCGGCCTAGCTTGCTCTCTCGTGGCCTTGGCATCTCTTTTGTATACAATTTTGCCACAGCACACAAAATGGCGTCACACCAATTAATAGACTCCAAAATTCCATTCATGGGTTGTAAATGTTGATCAAAAACCGTGTATTGCACAGCCCAATATTTCCATAACAAACCGCGGGCATTAGTCATTGCGTACACGACATAAGGCACCTCGCACCCGTAACACACATAATGTTTTGTAAGTTTTGTAACCGGCGCGGGCGCAGGCGCGTGGGGCGGGCGCGGCGCCGCGTGCGCACGCCAGTCTACCACTCGGAGTCGCGTAGCGCAGGTGCCGCAAAGCCTGAAACTGAATCTGTCCCAATTTTCTATCGTCAGTATTTATCTTACGGTTTTGTGTAATCGTTTCAAGAAGGTCCAGTATTTCTAACTCGACGCAAGTGTGTCTGAAAATTTTGTGCACTTTCATGATATGTTGCAAAGCTCTTTCAATCTTTCGTATTTGCTGAAAAACTCCGTTGAATTTTTCAAATTTTAACTTGGTTCGTAATCTGTATTGAAAAATCTTTATCTGTAGGGCATCAATACCAAGATATAGGTAGGTCAGTTATACAAATGACCTGCATTATTTTGAGAGGCCTTCAGCATAAATATTATTTAAAGACAAATTGAAAAGAACTTTAAAAAATGATTTTACAATGGTTCGTTCGTACTGAAAATCTAAAATGATCAAAACACCGTGTTGGGTGGATGACTAAAACGTAATATAATATTGAATGTTGTTCTTTGATAAGAGTGAAAATACTTGACTATGTTTTATAATTTCATCTCAAAATGTGTTGTTATTGTGTCAATCTTCTCTGTTCTTAATCTGGATGTGAAATATTTGGTACAAAGTGTCATTTCCTGAACTCAACACCTTGATACTTCTCGTATGCTCAGCTCATGGTCGATAGAAACAACTTTCGTAGATGACTTTGCAGCAAAATCCTTTCGCAATATGATGCAAGGTTTAATTAATAAAATGACCTCCTTTGATATCGTGTGTCCATTTATTTTTTGTTAGGCTATATTGTTTTACTGCTGAGCACAGCTGCGTCTACTGCATCCAAACCACCCGAAGTTGCCAGAAGAGCCGGTCAATACTCCGCCATTAATTACGAGGCCTATCAGTATTCGAGCATCCAGATCATAGTTTCCCTGGTCCAATCTAGGAGTTAGGGGTCTATGCATCATCCAGGTAGAATTAGTTAGCTATATATATTCTAGATGATTATGTGATTTTAATTTAATTTTTATAGGTAATTAAAGGCGATACCTACAATACTATTTGAAGATTTTTAAATAAAAGTAGCCTCAATTCGGTGATGGAGTAGGTCGTTTTTATTGATGATGTCCTAAATCGTCGTCCTTATGTTTCAAAGAAATTGACAGATGTCCTAACGTAATAAATATGCCAGTGTCAGTGAGTTATATATAATGCAAGGCACGAAAGCCCGATCAAGTGCAGCTATTTCCAGACCTACCAATCATTACGTCAATATCTAAATATATTCCCCAGAAGACCGTAACTTTCAATTCGCATTCTTGTTTATATCAGTGTAATTACACTACAATAAACCTGTATGATTCTCTTGAAAACCTTTCGTTTCGTGTCTATAAACTAGATATTCAGCGCGATAACTATCGGCTCCAGTAACAGTACCGTGGTGTAACGAATCCTTACCTAATCCCACGTAACCGATATCAATATCCGTTCCAGTCGGTGACATAATAGTTCCTTCTAGATACGCGTGCCAATCGTCCTACGCTAAGGTATCAGGTTGAGGTAGGTCAAGTGTTACGCTCCTATGTTTGATGCTAGAGGTGTGTCGAGGTTTAGTTCGTTCAATGTTTGTAAAAGGCTAAAAGGTGTATGTTTCTTTAAACTGTATTATTGTTCCATCATTTGTTATTCCATAATACCTAATCGTTGCTCTTATTTTATGTTTAGCTTTTATAACCACTTAGATGGTTTTTAATATTTTGGAATGATGTGCCCTTTCATGACTTGTCAAGGTATTTATTCCACACTTCGTAGATTATTTATCATCTTCGCTAGTATCTGATCTTTAGATAGGATTAGTCATATAGTCTTTTCCATGTATATTGTACAAGTTTGTCAGCAATCTCATTTATTACTGCAACATTAAATAGATTAATCCCTTCCCATACTTTTAAATGTCAATTTAAATATATCTACTTTTCTATCTCACACGGTAGGTACTTCTTAGAATCCTCCATGTAATATACTGATAGACTCATCAACACGTCACTTAAACTTTAACATAATCACCCATTAAATTATTAGTCTACATATCACCACCTGTCATACTTAACCTATTACGTGCGTTTGTGCAGCTCCCCTCTTACTTCTGACTCTGACTAATAGGGTGCAATCACCGGTTCTTTGGTTTTAATTAGTCTGCGTTAGATAACACTTCGTTTACAAATTACAATCACTGACGTAAACAGTACTTGTCCATATTTCTTTGCTATTTTTGACAGTGACTTTTTACTTGTAATTACGAAGTTTACTTTGTCGTATTCAAATGTTTAGGTCCCTTTCAATCCTTCACTTATCATAATGTCTTCGATGTCTATTTCAGTAAGGTTAACTTCAAGACCTTATCTATCCCTATTTATTAGCAACTTTTCTTAAAAATTATAGACATAATACTACTATTGACTCAGCGTAATCATTTTGGACCTAGCAATTCCTCGTAGAATTTAAGACCAAGACATTTCATGTGCATTCTTCATTCAACTTTTGAAGTCCAGTACAAGATGGGGTTGTCTCCACCGAAGATCAGTTATACTCATATTCATGCACGAGATATCCACTGTATTCATTATCACATTAATTGTAAATGTTCCCTTTCACTTTTATAGGTTCATTGTTTATGTCTAGGTCTATTTAAATCACCTAGATCATCAAGATCTAGTTCACTTTCCTTTTCTATAAGGTAACATTGTAACGATCGTTGTATTTTCTTCCGCGACATTGTATTTCTTATCCTCAGAATATATCAAGTGTAACAATAATTGTTAGTATTCATAGTACTTATACAAGAAGCTGTACATATCTATGTATCTCCTAATCTGAGTATATAAATATAATTTTATAGATATTTTGTAGATTAGTTGTCTTTTAGCTCTCTAAAGCTGTCTTTGGGATTCAGGTTTATTCAATTTGACTGTCTAAGTAGAGCTTGAGAGTCAATATTGAGACTGACAATACAGTTTAATATATCAAATGGTATCTATAGGGGTTTGTTCAACTTGACCACTTTAAACCTTTTCCTTACAGTAATCTCGTGTTACTCTCACTGATCGCATAACAATCGTCGTGCCAAGTTCAGAGTGCATCGATACGGAGTGAGAAACGATCGTGAGAGAGTGCAACAATGCAAATGTCATAACATCTACTAACGTGTAATGAGATAATGACACATGACTTTCTTTAACATTAACAGTGAAATTATAATAGCCAACATCATTATCATTAGTGTTGTTTAAATTAGTGGGGGATTGTCAAGGGTTATCAAGTGCCAGTGAGTGTGAAGGCTACGAGTTCTAGAAATTGAGAGCCAGTGTGAGGAAATCATCAGCAATGAAAGTAAGTTTAACATGTTTAACTCTTCAAGATATTTTCGGTGTGCCAACTGTTGATTCTTGCAACATTATTAGAGCGGTTGCAGTATATTAATATTACCAATATTACTAGATAGGATTAACATAACAGATTCGTTAATTGAGATAGTATTGCGCTAGAATTTATCGATGTGTATGTATGTAGCAGTAACTAACACACCGAATGATATTGGCAGTATATTGTAATAGACATGCATGGAAAAAATCATTAGACCTTTTTAGGATTATTCTGGAAACTAAGCTAATAAAACCTATAGTCCGCTCTCCTCAGCTTTCTATATATAGGTACGGAAATATGTACACAAATATACGAATACCTATGCCCCGACAGACTCAGAATAAATGACCTTCAAAGTTGAGAATCGTAATATGAAAAGAACCGTTTGCCTATTTGGTACAATACACTGTGTGTCCTATATGTAAAATATTGACCATGAACGTATAAACTTTGTAAGTGTCACGTAGAATAGAATGGGTGTTGCACGGTGGAACTTATTAGACTGAACACAAAACATATATTATTTTCATTTACAAAAGACCAATGACCTCGCCTACTATGGCGTGTTACGCCAATAATTACAATCATTATGAAGCAAAGATCCATATAATAACTGGTGGCGATGTAGGTCAAGGTGTAGTAGTAATGGTCATTGTTGCCCAAATTATCTGACAAGGCAATGATTAGGTTGGGACTGCACAGTTAAGCTGCTATTTCATCGGAGATATGTTATGTAGGCGTAGCCAGGGTTCTGTATGATATCCAGTAAGTTCTCTCTTAGGCCGCATTTCCACCTGCAAGTCTTGCATGAGCTACTGGCAATATCATTCACACTGCAATTTTCCTGCAACTACTCGCAGCAAGTGCTAACAAGCTGTCGCGACAGCACTTACTACGGAGTTCACACCAGCAAGCTGCTGTCGGACATTTATTGCGAAAGTTTTCCTGCAGGTGGAAACGCGGCCTTTGGCCAAAATTCATAGACAGCTTACAACAAACGTCTACGGAATTTGAAACTTGTAAGAGCGAGCTCACTCACACTACGAAAACTGTTTCTGAATCTCGGTCATATAATGTCGTAGCTTTGGTTTGACGTGGCTCAAATAAAACAATTATCATGATAATATTTTGGTCCAAGGTTAAAAAGCTGTGTTCGGTTGTTGCATTTCACATAGGTTAGCAAGTTGTTGCAATATGACTATTTTTCAACCGGCGACGGGAACCTGCTTTGCGAAATCAAAGTTGCTTCTAAGACACTCCAAAAGCCAAGGACATACCGCAACACTTTTATTATGGAATTTGTGAAGAAAGAAACTTATGTGGAAATTGTGTTGGTGTTAAATAAATTAACAAAGGATTGTTAGGTTCGCAACAAATTAACGTATTGCGAAGTTTGTTTTATATAAGTATTTTAAATTTATTTAATAGTCTGTGCTATCCCACTACTTGGCAAAGACCTACCCCAGCTCCATTGAAAGAAATTCAAGATTATTTTAATGTGAGTTGGACAAAGGTAACATCTTTTTTAATCATCCATCATAGTAGATTTAAATAAACTACACACTAATTTGGTCAAATCAATTTAGCGAAGCGTGAATTTTACTGAATAGTTTTTATAGTACCATGTCAAACATCTCAATTATGTTTTAATCGATTAAAGTGATTGAATAATTTAGTCAATACTCGTAACATCTTTAGTCAATAACCTACGAGCAGGTACGGTGGAACACAGAGAAAGGTGTACAGGCACAGAATATATAATAGTACAAGTAGTACAGGAGAGTTTTTAAGGTTGAGTTTTTCACAAAAACTACTTGACCTATTGCAAGAATTCTTTCACTGTTAGATAGATAAAAGTTAAAACTATGTAAAAGAAATATTAAATTCGGTCCAGCAGTTTTTGAGAAAATCTCAACCTTATTGAGTCCCCTTGTATACTTATCTCTGTCTTCGACTGTACTTACTCGTAGCTACTTCAATATTTGTTTCAAGTTAATTAACTACTGATTCAAATTGTTAGAAAGCGTTCAATCAATTTCAATAATCTGAATTTTCAATTAATTTCGTCGATTTGCTTTGCTGTCATTAAGTTAATCTGTGCTTTTGTTATTCAATATCATTGCGATCATATCTGTCGGTTGTAATCCAATTACAATAACTAATAATAACACATCGAAATAGACATGTCATGGTATTGGTTGGCATGGCATTGGACGGCAGCATGGCATAACTTTAGCCCGAACGGAAAACCGAATCAGCCACCGGCACAAACTGGGATGGTCCTTGGCAGTATAGTCGGCAGGACACCCAGTATAACCCATTGAACTTGTACCATTCATATCTGCATCATTAATCGAAAGTCATTTCATCTACATATAAGCGCGAATATTTAGTCACTCTCAGTTCAAAAGTCAATCTTGAGAACGACTTCAAGATGGCGTTCCTATTAATAAACGTAACTTAGGTGCGCGATTAGGAATCAGGTATTACGTGAGTAACGCCTCATTTATAACCAAAACTCAGTTCTCAAGAGAACTGTCAAACTCACACTTGAAAACGTATTTGATGATTGCAGGCGAACCGCGACTTGAGAAAGATATCACGTGATACGCCTTCAAGATTGGTTTATTAATAAATGACATACTTGAGATGGTGATCACTTCTTGAGAGTGTATCAGCTGAATTCGCTCTTCTGGGCGGGTTTGAGCTCAGAGTATTAATACGGGCCTTAGAGTCGATACACCTACAGTCTGATAATAATTAGTTCAGTCGAAATTCGTATGCTCGAATTTTGGCAGAGTCAAAAGACAGATTGTACAAGTTTCATATCACAATGCGATTGCCTTTCAATACCTGTTGACTGACATATTATATTATATGTATAGGTATGTTGTTGCAATATATTACCATACGATACGTGTATGTGCAGTGCAGTAATGTAATGTAGCACGAAGCAAGCGTGTCAGTCGAACAAACTCCGATACAGCGCCCCGGGCTACCTGTGGTAACCCATCACATCGTGGAAACATCTCGGCCGCATATTGGTTAATAGGTAGTTAAATACATTGGCCGAAGTATTACCAAACTTTAAATAAAAAGTACGATGTTCATTTAAAAGCCTTCCATGAGCCAACTAGCGCCGCCAATCTTAAAAAAATAATATCTTCCAATATAATCAATTCTTTTAAAAAAGCTATTTACGAAATGTTTATTACGATAAATACTATTTTTTAAATGCTTATTTATAACGTGATTCAATGTCACTAGCGGTCACTCATCCAGGTACTGACCTCGCCCAACGTGGCTTAACTTGTACGATGGTTTTCAACGTGTTCCCGCAACTGGACTACGACCCCCTCCTCAATTCTTGACGATACACACACTGACATTTCCATCGCTTAAATTAAACAATCATCTGTAGGTAATAAATAAATAGCCTTTTATCTAAGCGTTTCTTTAATGAAACAATTTATCAATAAAAAAAACTTACTTGACGTACTATGACTGTGACGTGCGAATTTGACGGTATTCGCTACTGTATTATTGATGTGATTCTTGTTTTATTGTTTAAATAATCATCTATTCTGTATTCGTTACCACTGCCTGTCTACATATACTCTCTGATGCAAATCAAGAGCCTTGCAGTATTTGACAGCGCTAACCACTTTCATGCACTGCTGACCGCAGCCGCCGCGATGTAATTCTCTTATCTATGGTGTAATCGTGATTTAATAAGGAAGAGCTGCTAATACGTAATATAGGTATTAGTTTACTCTAATAAGCAACCAGGATACTTTATTGTACTTCTACGGCAAGTAAAAACCTTAGTTTAAAACGCTCTTAGTGATAAAATATGCTAAACTGTAGCGTAATTTGGCAGTTGCTGAACCACCGATAGATACCAATATTTGTAGGGCGAAATCCATACTATAATCTTTAAACCGCCACCTAATTTACGCTACGGGTATAAATTCATTTGTAACATACGTTTCTTAACCCTGTGAAAATATATTTTTAATGTCACCGACCTCTTTTAACGTTAACGGTTATACAGATTTAAATAACAAAACACGTCCTTATCTACCAGAACACCAAAACATAACAAAAGTAAGAGCTGTTCATTTAACAGATAATTAGTTCCGTCCGTTTCGCTAAACGGTTCAACACAAACGTATGTAAATCCAAACAAAATTAGGCTGTATTACCGGTACATAAAGTACCCTTGCATACCTTTCGACTGTACATCGTCTACGTGCCCAAGTCGCGTGAAAAATTCCGACCCCTTAGCTCTACACTGAGTATTGTGAGAATGTTATGATTATACAAGAAGCTGCGACAATCTAGAGACACGGTCGTTAAACTGTGTACAATGTAGTGTATTCAACAGAAGTTACTGCGCGTAGTAATAATGGTCTTCATCTATACACGCCCCCTATCGTAGCAACAGTCTCCATGGTACTCTATCTTCGGTCTTTTCCTAAACCTCTGGTTTGACAAACTCCCGCTGAATCAATTTTGTTCTTCATTTACGTCGCCCTCGATCTACCCCTCTCTTCTATTGCCATCTTGTCCGTTTTCTGTGTAATGTATGTGTCTCATTATCAGGCCTAGACAGTGTTTTCTCTATGGTATGTAATGCTCATATTCTCTCTTATAATACTCATCACCTTCGCATTAATAAAATATCCTTAACTCAACGTATTGCGGAACGTCCCCAGACCAGATGGAGGCCACCTACGTAAGGGACTGGATGCTTAAACCTAAAAATCGTTTTGAGTCGCGCGTCTTAATCCAGCAGTAGATTGAGATGATAACGGTCTGATGATGATGAACTCAATGCAACTCTTCTGGCGATGTAATGTCAATACCTACTATTGGCGAAGGTAACCACTTATGATCGACAAAACGCTCCAAATGCGTCTACAATTCAATAATTACATCAAAATATATGAAGACATTACGAACAACAATTTAGCTGCCAGTTATGTCGTTTAGTTCGCCTGGTGGGCACTTATGCGTCTCTGCGCGAATTATTGCGCAACTAAACACACAGTTAACTGCACAAATGGACGGTTAAGCACACACACAGACTTTTAGGAAGTGACACAAATACAACTTATCTGGAAAAAGCAAAATACATAGTGGTGTTTTGAGATACTTCCTTTATCCGTAATTTGGCCGTATTCGCTGCTGCATTATCGACTCAACTCTTGTTTTCTCTAGTATATGCCAAAACTTCACAGAAAGGCAAGTCGAACAAACAATACTCCACTAAAACTCCAAAGTTCAGGTAGAGTACTAACGGCTGTCAAAATTGTATGATAACTGACAGTTGTAAGACCGAACTAAAACTCCACTCATACTCAAAACTGTCTACGACTATCGGCCATGGTCCGAGCGATGAACTAAGTAATACAACTGGTCCAATTTAAAAGGTTAACAGCGACACGATGACCGGAAGAAAAACGACAGCGTGCAAACAACCAATGAGACCAAACAAACTATGAGCAAAGTACGCCTAAACCCGAACAAAATCTATACATTTAGAGTAACGTTACATCATTATTTTAACACTTGGGATGGTAGTGGTAACGCTTAAAGGTGTTACAAAGAGGTCGTATTCGATAGACAAAAACTACTCGGCCAAAATATTATAATAAGACGTGAGACATCCATTACTTATGACATTACTCAAACTAATCCTAGTTTAAGTAATGTCATAAGTAATGGAACGCTCCATCAGAGACATACACAAATACGATCACAAACATCGGAGCTAGTAACAAGTCCAAATGCATCAAATAAATCTAATGATATAAATATCAGTACATTTATCAAATCATGACATGATAATATAGCACTTCGCAGAATAGAACCCGGACAACTTACTTACTTACTCCGCCGGCTCAGCGACCCGAAGTGGGTCTTGGCTTCCGAAACGAGAATACGCCAGTCATTGCGGTTCTGCACCAATTCGCGCCACGTGTGTGCCTGCAGTCGGCCCAGATCTCTCTCACCAACAACACCAGAGAAGAGGAGATTGACCTGAGGATCCAGAACACACTTCGTTGCTGCGCCGCCCTTCATAAGGTGTTAACGTCCAAGCTCCTCAGCCGAAAAACTAAAATACGGATATACAAGACAGTCATTAGACCGATATTGATGTATGGGTGCGAGATATGGACGATAACTCTTAAGGAGGAAAACAAGCTCCTGTTACCGAGAGGAAGATTCTTAGGAGGATTCTTGGTGCAGTGAAAAGGAAGGATGGAAGCACAAGGGTGAAAAGAATCGGACCGCTAACAAAATCAATATTATGTCACAAGTAATGTATGTATAATCTAAATAAACATACATTATGCACGACATCAAATGTAACGACTACAATCGAACACATGTTCCGTCCGTTGAAAGCAAATTGCTGTACATTTATCAAATGGTGCTCGAAATCAATCGAATTCGGTTACATTACAATCGATGATCAGAGTTAAGTTTGAACCATGAAATCGTGTAAAATGGTCTATGGCGACGGTCATGCAAATGGTCCCCGAGAGGAAAGTGAAGCGAATGAAGGTGACATAACAACTCTATAACTGTACCTGACTAGAGTACGTAACTCTACGCATGAATTACAGGATTTGTAAGGAATAATATTAACATTTAGTATGGTGAAACTATATATCTGTATCCACTGTTTGTCGGAGTAAGCTCATGCATGACATAGAAAATGACAGTCAAGTTTTTGTTCAGAAAAATATGGATTTTTGCGAACAAAATTGGTATCTTTCTTTAGCTACTCAGTGCTTTTTGGCTACTCATTTCAGTATTCATAGATTTATATTGCTAATACTAGGGCAACCAGTAGATAAATAATAATCGGTTAAAAAGAGGAACATCAAATAGGCACAAAAATACGATTGATTATGAAATTGAATCAAATAGGTACATAATACGAGAAATAAAATAACAGTTATTATATTCAATTTCGATCTCATAAAACTTAAGTGCGTGTAAGTATGCAAATAAATCATATGTTAAGCCCGTTCTAAAACAACATAGCTGAGCATACGCCATTCGTTCGCACCTCGCAAATAACCGCCTTAATTGAGAGAAAGTTAATTTTCTGACATAACCAGCACATTTGTCAGCAAATACGTCATTAGACTGGTGTTCCCTAATTACTTCGCACTCAGGAATGTAAAAAGAGCAAAGAATATGGACGAGCGTTATAACAAATTGATATAAGTCAGCGTGAATATTCAATCCCGGTGAAACGGAAGTGAGTGATGCAGATAATTTAATTATTACAAATGTTAATCTTGACTGCCTAACAAAACTATAAGGTTATGAATAACTAAAAACCCTTTAAAACATTGAACATTGAAGTTAAAAAATAAACTAGAAGATTTTATAAAACAAGATCACGTAAAACAAAGTTCCGCAATCAGTTACTGACACAGATCGTCAATCAAGATTATGAATCTTATCACCTAAGTTATTTCGTATTTGAAGTAGACAGACATAAATATTTGAACGACAACGACGAGGAAGATGATGTTAATTAGTCAAACACGTATTAAGAACGGATACAAAGATGTTGTGATGTATGTTTTCTTGTGCATTGTACGACTTTATATCAGTATGAGATGACAACAAACAAAGTCCTAATCTTTGGGTAGCATCAAAACTTTATGTTATGCAACTCTATTGTAGAAAGAAACCGGCTTTTGTTTCGTCTCGATGCAAATTGCGGCCTTGTGCGTTGTTTTTGTTGAGATAATGAACGTTTCATTGGAGATAGCATTGTTTTTGTCAGATTTCAGTCATTTGTCGGGAGCAGTCGTATTATTTCTATTTTTGTAATGAATAGGTAACAAAGGCTCATTTATTTGATAAACGGTGTGGTATTTAGGAGCATTAAACTAATTAGGAATAATAGTGACCTCAAAAGATAACTTCGAGTGTAAGAGTCCAACTCGAAGTGAAAGATTGTAGATATCGTAATGATTGATAATAATTAAAGACACTACTAATAAAATCGTAACATTCAGATTAAAACAAATTCAGAATTGTAACCCAACCTACACAATTATGAGTCACTGGTGATCTGATTTTATACGAAGTGATTGCGATCTAACCTCGACAACGAATTGGCCGGCTCAATCCATAGTTAGTGAACATTCACACGAAAAAGCAGGTTAAGAGTCCTTGCACGGCGTACAAAGACTTCAAAGCAAGTGTTCGGATTCTCGTCCGGCAGCCGGCCAGACAATGTGGACACATTTGTGCAAACATTTGGGGTTATTTTGAAAAGCTCACCAAACTCTTTGCAAATAATCTAGAATACTTCGACAATAACAGGTGAATCGCGGCAATAGGTCAAAAAGTCGATCAGCCTAATCGCCTGTTATGACACTGGTGGCAATTATCGCCCAAACTATATACTCGTATATTGCACTCACTAACGACTTCATTGAATGTCTGATAGTATCAAGTTGCATTTACACAGGCAAATGTCAAACGATATGCGAATGGCATCGACAGCTGCAGTGTCGCAACGCTGCAACTGTTACATGACAACGGAAACCCAAGTAATTCTGTAACTAATGTTAGCAACTTAGCAAGTTTCAAATAAGAGCCTTTTCACGTAAATCTCTCTATTTCTTATTTGGAAAAAGTAATTATTTTTTTTCAAAATTCAATGCATTTGCATATACTCAATCTTGGTACGTATCTGTCTTACCTATTCTTATATTTTTGCGAAGATTATCAAGCACTCAATCAATAGCGTAAATTTTTGTGCCATGATATATGCTTCATCTTCCCAGCAGTCTTCTGATCTATATAAAGTGCTTTATTATCTTATCATGAGAAAGGGAACTTTTGAGATGAAATATTTTAATGACATTTGGTGTTTCTGCAATAATTTTTATAACGAATTGACCAATTTTATGTTTCTCATTATCGATGTCACGGCTAGTTTCAACGTCAATTCAATATAATTAGGGCACTTGTTCAAACTGCATATTTCACCGACAAATGTCACCGGCATTCCGTGCTGCAATGTTCACGTCATTGTTTCACAACGGACAGCCAGATTTAATAATAAAAATACTCGTAAGTATCTCGATAACAGGCATATTATTGCCATTAAATGTAAGCTGCATGCAATCGACTGCGCATTCCGAGATGCAATGTTGCAATGATCGTATCATCTGTTACATAAGGAAGGAAGGGTCCACTTTTTACTCTAGGAAGGAAATTTTGTAATGTTAGTAGCGGGTAGCGGTAAGGATTCACACCTTTTCGCGGTCACTCGGTCAAATACGAAGGAAAGCGGGCGCCAACAATGATGTCTCTATTGTTATTGCATCATGGAATTTGTTGAATTGATGTTTCAACCAATTATTTTCTTGTTTTGATTGTAACGCGTCGTTGGACAAGTAGTTACCTTTTTGCGATTGTTTTTCTAAATAAATAATGGTGTTTATGATAATCTTGCAAGTCAGTTATTTCGAAGCTCTTCCTCGGATTGAAGATTACAGATGTACGGTCGAAGACAGATAAAGGTGTACAGTAGAGTTTTTAAAGTTGTGATTTTCTTAAAAAAAAACTTGAGCTATTGCAATAATTATATCATTGTTAGATAGATACCTAAATGTTAAAACTATGTAACTGTAAAAGAATAATTAAAATCGGTCCGGCGTTTCTTGAGAAAATCTCAACCTTATTGAGGCCCCCTGTATACTTTTCTCTGTCTTCGTGTGTACACAGTATCAGTAGTTGTTTTATCAGAGTTTAAATGATGAAACAATCTAAAAATCCGTAACAACCTGCTCAAAAGCAACTAGGCCAGAACATAATTTTTATTTTAAATATCATTAAAATTAAATAACAGATAGCCAAGCCTGATAATTGATACAGAAACCATCTAAAATTAAAGGAAGCCACCAGGGAGGGACGCGTTACATAACTGTTGACGCTAAGTAGCGCACTTACGTGCAACGGATTTGTGCAATGAGACAAGAGACTAATGAAATCATTAACGCAACCTCGCCCGCGACACCGTGCTTTCACATCGGCTGCGCCGGCGCCGACATCATATCAGTCATGTATTCTAGTCACGTTCATCAATCTCTTCATGCATGCCCTATAGACTAAACGCAATGCAAAGTTCCTAATCCATAGATTATGAGCCACGATTACAACAATGAACTCATTTTTATTTTTGCCTATGATTGTGGCAGAATTTCAATTTTTTTCTAATGTTTGTTCCTTTATTTCTGAGGTACCACAGAAGACAGAACTCCAGTCTTGGCTTCGACTACGCTTTCTGACTTTAAAAACAAAATAGAACTTTCCAGAACTCACAAATGGGGGAACATAATTAATCACAATAAATCTGCGTTCTGACATCGCTTGCGACTCTTGTGACTTGCTTCTCATAAGCATAGACAGCTTGCAGTATCGCATTCCACAAGTCTTTTCCGCGCTTGCGCATACAATTAAGAAGTTTCCACGTAATACCACGTAAACTGTGGGTGTCGTAATGTGTGTACATACGTATTATGGAATGTTACGCCGCGAAGATCAGTCGAGCGCCGCATTTCAAGTTCCAAGGTACGATTCGAATAAGTCTTACTCGCAACGAGCTCTAATTTAATTTTCTACCTTTTTGATACCTCCTTGATCTGACACTGGCACTAGATTAAACGCGGCATTATTAAATAAATAAAAATTTCATTATTTGACCTCTAACAAGAAAGTCTGCTGTTGTCATGGTAGAGTTGTTTGTATGAACCTATTTAATTTTGTATACCTGACAACTTGTATGATCTACAATTACATTATATAAAATAAATAGTAATAAATAAATTAAATAAAAATAGTAATAAATACTGAAGTAAAAATAAAAATGCTTTAGATCAATTCTAGAGAAACGAAGATTTATTCATTTCCTAGACAAAGTAGAATATCATTTACCATGTCAGTATTATAAATTCTGTGAAGATGCAAATATATTGAATAAATAAATAGAAATTGTGTATTAATCCGGACAAGATCAAGCTGAAGGTCACCCGAGCATGACGTCACACAGTGACATGTAGCCGTGACGTCATGTGCCGTGCCGTGACGCCGGGAGCGTGCGCCCGCGCACTTACATAACGGAGAAAGTAATTCGGCGCGGCCTTCACCCAATGCACCACTTGGCTAATCGGGTTGTTACGATATCTCACCATCTTTCGACGGTTATAGTTGACAGTTTGTTTGCGAATAGACCGCCTGCGGTGTTTACTGTTTACAAACAGAGTTTACAAAGTGATTACGGGATCATTTACAAAATGAAATTGAAATGTTTTTGTGCTTTTTCTTGTTGTGTATTCGGTGGCCTCTATTTGTCTAGAGGAAGACCACTTGTTAGCTTCAGATTGAAGACTGCTGGCACAGGGATAAAAATCGTGTACCAAAATAAACCTAACGCAAAAACGTAAAGGCTTTATGGCATTGAAGTTTGAGCCTATGCGATACATATCCTAACGACCGCTTGAATGGAGGTCGTCTTCTAACGATATCTGTAATTTTTTACCACTAAAGATACTTCGTACTTGTCGATCTTATTCTGTTAAGGTATAATTAATGTTGCCCCGCTACTCGTTGATATAACCCAATTAAAATAAAATAAAATAAAAATAAAAATAGCCTTTATTCTTGCCAATTAATATTATAGATTATTTATAGATTTCGTTTTACATTAAGATTATCATTATTATCTTATTATCATTTTTACTTATTATTATTAGATACCATGCATTTATAGATAGTTATTTGTTTAAATTGTGATTCTTTTATATTTAATAAATGTCGTTTACAAATATTTACTTTTTTTTTTTTTTTTTACTTTTTTTCAGCAACCCTCACGCGGGCAAAGGCCTCCCCCAAGTTTTGCCACTTCTTTCTGTCTGTAGTCTCCCTGGTCCAGGTGACCCCAATTTCCTTCTTCATTTCGTCCTCCCACCTTTTCCTCGGTCTACCTTTTGATATAACCCAATTATCGATAGTTAAATTAATATGCAATATGCACATCGACAAAATTGCATGTGACAATCGAATTAATCGAAAGTTCGAGAACCGGCCTTCACCTAATGCCTCAGATATACAACAGGTTGCGTGTTACGTAAGGTTTGTTTATCAGACTCGTCTTGTCGCGTGCGAGGACATGTTTAATGATTTATTGGTCAGTTGGCAACAGACAGCACAGACTTAAGACTTACGAGGGTATTAATAATTACTCGCTATCAGATAGATAGTCTAAAAAGCAGACCGTCGGTATGCAGGGTGACAAGCGCAAAATGACTTATTATTAGTCTAATAACCCTTCCTACTGCCTGAAGTTCAAAATATCTAACATATGGTTTACAAATGTAGTGATTCCAGATTGTGTACGCTAATATTAGTCGCCGCTAAGCGAGGCGTCCCGCTCTTATGCGATGTAGCGTACGAACGACAGTGACAGTCGCGTTTAGGTTTTGATCTACAGAATCAGCTAGGTACAGTGATATAAATTTTAGAATCGGTCAAGTAGTTTTAGAGAAAATCTCAACCTTTACGAGGCCGCTTTTATACTTTACCCTGAGTAAGACTGTACCTATCTATCTACTCTAGTTTTTACAAAAAATGCTAGCCTTTCATGTCTGTGACCGACAATAAAGAAATAGCCATTACGCAACGCATTATCACAGGCATTATTATAATATCCGGACTTTTATCCAAGGACCGGATGTCGAATTACCATTTTACGCAAAGTGTGTACATTAAAAGACCTTCATTATAAGCCTATTTTGAAAAGAATAAAATTCATTCCATCTACATTAGATTCCGTCCGAAAAAAAATGGTTCAAAACTGAAATTCATGCAACAAAAAAGTAACTATCAACTAATCGATTCGTGAAGTCAAAGTGTAATAGATTCGTTATCGTTTCGAATCAACCGCCTATATTACTGACTATAATTTAGAGTTAAGGCGATTTCTCGAATCCTCTCTTTCATACAAACTTACATATTTAACTTTTAATAGTATTCTAGTCACACCGTTTAGTTAGACCACAGGTGTCTCTATATTTATTTACTTAGATTAGAAACAGACGAAAGCAAATCAGTAAAATAAAACTTCTTTATTACACTTCGGGGGAAGTGATTTGCAGCAGTAAGAGTTTAAATGATGATTAGTTAATATGTTGTTCAGTGGTTGATTAGTGTTTTTTTTATAAGTAAGAGGGCTAAGCTTTAATATTAAGTTCTCTAATATCGATTTCATTAATAAAGGGATACAATTGTCACCAAAAAACTAACAATGCAGATGTACCGATTTTGTCACTTTTAGTACAATAGAAATCGATTTAAGATCGATTTCATGGTAAGTGATCATAGCTAAGGTTACAATAGTGGCATGACAATAGATGCAATCTTAATTTCTCACGACTATACATAGACCGCCTTTGCATTCAGTGGAGGTACCTATGATCGATTAGGTCATTATCAATATCAATATGTAAGGTTATTTCACACAGCCTTTGGCTTGGTCTACAAAGTTAAGTTAAATTAAAGAGTGTAATATGTAGTAAGGTAGCGTCATATTTTTATTGAAATGAAATTGTTTATTAGCCTGCGATATCCTGCTGGCCAAAGGCCTCCCCCAAACTCTTCCACTCTAATCTGTGCCGACTCAAACCACCCTCTCTAACCCCGATGCCAGACATGTGCGCAAAACTTGGCAAATATTCACAAATTCCATGTCCATTGACAGCTTTTTATAACGTCGTAGTTATAGATTCTGTACAGCTTCAATGTTAATAAAAAAAACTTTACAAACGTCTGGCGCCGGCTTTAAAAGAGTCAAGTTAGTCTCGACACGTCTCGCCATTGTTTGCGGGGACAGTTATATTTTTTATATAAGTTTTATTACAAACGGATAGTTGATAAACTATGTAATTAAAAAAACTGTTTATTATAATATAATCTAATTCCCCTGGACTAAGGCCCCTCCCAGCCCAGGCGCGCCACTCAACCCGATTGTCGACTTAGTAGACTACTTACATAGTATTTGATAATGCACTTACATTTTTGTAGGTTCATTTTTAGTATTTTAGTTACGCTTTGCCGAAACAATGGCATGTTCATGTAATTAGAGCTATCATGAAAGTGTTCTGAGACGAAACACCTCTAGCGATAACCATCGGATATCTTCTACAATTAAACCAAATTACATGCACAGTGTTAAGAGCTTTTAATTTTTATTAATGATAGCATTTAACTATGGTTTACTGAGACCGACATACATTTGAGTAATGGAGAAGCAAAGAGATTGATAACAACTTAAGTTTCATTTTAAAAATTCGAGCATTAAGTTGGGATGAGTGAGAGTCATTTAGGTAAAGTAATAAGGTAGAGCCACGTAGGCGGAGCCACAGCCCAAACATAGTATAAGTAACTGTAATACGCATGGGGTTATATTGTTTCGTAACAGTTTATGGTAAAACAAGTAAACCACCCGTCTCTATGCCACGGTTACGCACGGTGTACCCATAAGATTACTAAAATAACCTACACGCTCTGATAAATATCCCACAATTCGATAGTTTTTGTTTCATGTTGTTGGGATCAGTTCTTTATATTGTTTGATACATTACAAATAATTAATGTTGGATAAAAAATAAAACTGTAAATACCTCCTTAATTAAATGTCCGCCAAGAAGAAGCCACAATAACAAGCAAAAATATGAATGAATTCGGAGTTGCAATGTTGGTCACAACAGCTAATATGCGTCATGTATAATCTATTTATTGGCTAGGTTGTTTGGACTGGTCCAAATTGCAGGACACTGACTGACATATCCATTGAGTCTTTTGACTCACTGGTACGGGCTTGTAGCGCCTTGACATTATCATAATCAAATCAGCAAGTGACATCGCTTTTTGATTAATTAATACAAAACACAAAGTGACAGAACAATAGAGCAAGATATTTGCTAAACAAATTATGTCACAGACGATTACTTTCACGAGATCGCCTCCGGAGTGTAATGTCTAGAAATTAGATCATATCTTCCGCTAAACTAGGAAATAACAAAGTTTTCCGTCTCGTTCATACAACTGGGATAAGTGGTAGGGTGTCTCGTTCTTTGGTCAGATCATTGGATAACTGACATAAGTTGCATTTGTTGTACTTTCTCTTAACATTAATGATGTTTTTGAAACGAAGATTAAAGAGAAATTACGTTTTGAGTGACGCACTCACTCCTTATCTCAGTTGGTGCTGCTGCCGTCTACGTCTATGCAAAGGGTTACAATTTCGATTTCAGGTATCGTCAGACCATTTGCTTACTGTGTATTTATCTCCGAAATGGTATATTCCATAAAGCGTCAGTATCTGTGTTCTTACCTGGAAGATAAAAAATTATAATTAAACAATTGTTTTGTTTTAACAAGTATTATATTTATATTACCCTCCTGTACCCTATTTATTTATAGAAGTCGGCCAAAAATTAGTTGCATCCTGCTAGGTGTTATCGTCGGCTCACATTGGCGACGCGCCGCGATGCCAATGTGAGCCGACGTTAGAACGGCACCCCTGGTAACGTACTGTTTTGGTGGAAACACAGAAAACTATTTTAGAAATAGCGCTGGCATGATTTTGATCTAGTGTCTTGGTTTAGTTTGGTTTTGTTACTCCTTACAGCGAATAGTGCTGAGAGAATCCTATTGTAGGATATCATGCAATCTCGCAATCCATGTGAATAACACGTCTCTTGTCTGTGATTCCAGATACGAGAAACAAGTGAACACGGTGTCTCCTGCTGCTGCGATGTGGCATAACATGCCGCCGCCTCGCCGGCAGCTGCCACCGACCACCAGCAAACCGATGCGGAGAAGCAAACCGCCAGACAGGCACAAAAACACACACGAATGACACTAGTCCCGAAACCAAACCAAACTAACATCTGCTGTGATACCGGAAACTTTCTAATAAAATTGGCCAAATATCTGTAACCAGGTCAGGTATTTTTGAAGAAAAACGACTGTCATTTAAATTAATACAAAATGGGGGTCCACGTCCTTTTAGCATCTACAGCGCTGAAGACGATTAGTGTGACTGGACTGTGGTTGATACCTTTGCTGCTTGGAGCGCTTACTTATCACAACTACAACTCGTATGACCCAGAGGCGAGGGTTTTGGACAAGGAGCCGAGGAAGGAGTATGATTTCATCGTAGTTGGGGGAGGCTCTGCCGGTGCTGTGGTAGCGAATCGACTAACAGAAGTCAATAATTGGAATGTACTACTATTAGAGAGTGGTGAGTGTTGTTTTAATTTGCTCTTGTTTTCTATTGTAAGGAATACAGGATGATGGTACAGGTATGATATCCAAATCAGCCACGAAAGTGATCTCAAATTGATGAAAACATTGTCTAATTGGAATCGTACAATACTCTAATAAAATGATCGCATAATAATACTTATACAGGATGTAAGTAAGCCCTGTTTAGGGGTACAGTATGTTTAGGAAATGTGTTCAGTTCAGGGGGTCTAGCCAAGTTTCAAACGCTTCGAATTACTTCATATTTTATGATATCACGCATATACTGTTCAGTATCAATAACCGTTTATTCCCACTAGTCCAGTTGGTCAGTTCAGTTGACTGAACCAGTGACAAAAAATTACCAATGTTCAGTTGAAAATAAGACTACTTTTGCGCCCGGATTCATTTTCATTATCTACTAATAAAACACACACAAAAAAGACGAAACACACAATTTTACACAACACCTACACTGTAGTATATGTTGTGGTAGCAAGCTAAAGCAATTATACGATAAACCCATAAAGTTAATCAACCACCCAGTAGAAGCCGCCTGCGATTATCAATAGCATCGATATAAAAATACTCCTCATCACGTTCCAGGTCCTGACGAGAACGAGATCACGGACGTGCCGTCGCTGGCCGGCTACCTGCAGCTCACGAAGCTGGACTGGCAGTACAAGACCGAGCCCACCTCGTACGCGTGTCTCGGCTTCAAGAAGAGAAGGTGCAGCTGGCCCAGAGGAAAGGTACGTGTTGGTAAGGTTTGTGTTTAGGTGAAATGGGAATAGACGTGATAACGATGTCCCCATTTCACTTAAAAACAAATTGCCCTGCCAATAAGATAAAGGGGCAGAAATTTATATTTATTTATTTTATTTGGTACACAAAACAGATTACAATCTGTATAATTGAATATCAGAGTCTTAAATGTATGGTCTAGACAGTAATCCAAAAATATGTGTACACATTGAGATTTGTATTTCATGGAAAATAAGAGTGAATGCAGGCAATGCACCGCCGACAACACATCAGTGGTAAAACGCTGAACTTGAATAGAGTTCTTAATATATGTAATGGAGGCATTAGATAGTCAACGTGATACCACCGATACGACACCGACCGCAAAGTCCCACATTTTTAGAAAAGCAATCAGTAAAGTAGCTAACAAACAAAAAAGAGCAATTAGATATTACTTAAATAAAATGAGATGTCCATCCACCCCCACTCACAATGTGAATAGGGTGGGTGCGCACTCCGCTGAATCTAATCTAAGCAGTTTGGGATAGAGGACATTCATGACGCACCTTTTGAATGTGGCGAGCCTGTGATCAAATATGTCAATTGCGTTACTGTTGAGTTCATTGTAAAGGCGACACATTCTGGAAATGGGATAGATAATTAGACAGACGTATCGAGTGTGGCAGCCATTTTATCGTGTGTTTTCTGATTTTAAGTTATCTTTGGCAGGTCTAAAAGTTATCTCTAACGTTTTCAATATACCGCCGCGACAACCAAAACAATTTAGAAATGGTTTATGGATCAAACGTTTTTCAATCACAATAGATAATTCTATTCACTTGTATTGAGATCAGCTCATTTCATTATTTTCATAACTCTATCCACAGGTTAGCTGTTATTGCGTAATCTTAAATCACTTACTTAATGGGTCTATTGCGAATTTAACAACAGCTCACTTTGACAATGACGTTCAATAAAGTCCGTTCAAAACTAACCTTTCTCTTTGATAAAACAATACTTTTCAATGTTTTCAGGTTCTTGGCGGCTCCAGTGTCCTCAACTACATGATCTACGTCAGAGGCAACAAATACGACTTCGACCAATGGGAGTCCTTCGGTAATCCTGGCTGGGGATACAGAGATGTCCTGAAATATTTTATCAAATCTGAAGACAACAGAAACCCCTACTTAGCCAAGAGCAAATACCACGGAAGAGGAGGCTACCTTACAGTCCAAGAAGCTCCTTGGAGAACACCCCTAGTAGCCGCATTTGTTGAAGCTGGCGTTGAAATAGGATATGAGAATAGGGACGTAAACGGAGCAGTACAAACCGGCTTCATGGTAGCGCAAGGGACGATACGGAGGGGCTCACGGTGCAGTACAGCGAAAGCCTTCCTACGACCCATCAGAACGCGTATGAATCTGGATGTATCACTAAATTCCCAAGCGACGAAAATTCTTATAAATCCTGTAACAATGAAAGCGTATGGAGTCGAATACGTAAAACGCGGCGTAAAAAGAGTTGCATATGCAAGAAAGGAAGTCATATTATCAGCCGGAGCTATAAACAGTCCACAACTGATGATGCTGTCTGGTATCGGACCTAAAGAGCACTTGAGAGACGTGGGAATTCGAGTCTTGAAGGATCTGCCTGTTGGCGAAAACTTACAAGATCACGTCGGTGTTGGAGGATTGACGTTTCTAGTCGACAAACCCGTTGCAATCGTCCAAAACCGTTTCCAAGCATTTCCCGTCACTATGAACTACGTGATAAACGAAAGAGGTCCAATGACTACGCTCGGAGGTCTGGAAGGTGTCGCTTTTGTGAACACAAAATACGCGAACAGTTCCGGTCTGTGGCCAGACATACAATTCCACATGGCGCCGGCATCGTTCGCCTCCGACAATGGTCAGATTGTGAGAAAAATTTTGGGTCTCACTGATGAAATCTACAATACAGTGTACAAACCTATAGCTAATAAAGATGCATGGACTATTATGCCTCTTTTGTTGAGGCCGAACACACGCGGTTACGTGAGACTAAGGAGTTCCAACCCATTTCATTATCCCTTAATGAATCCTCGATACCACGAGGATCGTTTAGACGTAGCTCGATTGGTTGAGGGAATTAAAATAGCTGTACAAGTAGCAAATGCGTCTCCATTCAAACAGTTTGGTTCGAGATTGTACATGAAACCTTTACCAACATGTAAGCATCTAAAATTCATGTCAGACGAGTACATCGAGTGTCAAGTGAGGCATATATCTATGACGATATACCACCAGTGTGGTACGGCGAAGATGGGACCCTCCTGGGATCCGGAGGCAGTCGTTGATCCCAGGCTAAGGGTCCACGGTGTGGAGGGACTGAGAGTGATCGATGCTAGTGTAATGCCAACTATAGTGAGCGGGAACACGAACGCAGCTGTAATAATGATAGGGGAGAAAGGTGCGGACCTTGTAAAACAAGACTGGTTAAATCGGTGATAACGAACTTTTCGGTAGGTAACTCAATTTACCTAGCTCTTTGGCAAATGAAGCTTTGACAGAATTTTGTATCTTTCAGTGTTTTCATGAAGCAAAGCCGGTATTTCATTGCTACCCAATTACTTATTTGGCTAAACTTTAGAAACTTTATTTGACAAAAACAACAAGAAAAATAAATATTGTTAAAGATAGATGATGCATTCCAATTTCCAGCGCAATAAAATAAATGTAAATAAACTTAAACTGTGCCTGAAGTAAACTTTAACAGCCTTACTTATAAACGTTGATTAAAATTAAATATAAGTAGGCTGTAAATAGATACTTGATTAATACGATATGGCCATATTACAGGAAGGCTTCATAGGTCAAAAGTTATACGCGTTGCCAGTACTTAGATATTGTAATGATCATGTTACCAATAGTTCCAAATATAGGTACCAATGTTTGTTGAAGTTTGTATAGTTTATATGTTTGCTGAAATATGTTCTGATAGTGATGGTTGTTTTTAAATGAGGCTATATCTATATAAAAAATAGTATAGCCCCGGCGCCAGACATGTGGGCAAATGTTTGCCAAATATGCTCAAATTCGATGTTCATGGCTTTTTATGACGTCGTAGTTATAGATTCTGTACAAAGCTTTCAATGGTAGTGTTTGCAAAGATGCTCACATGTCTGGCGCCTGGTATAATGCTCCCACTTCACTTGGCTATTCGTATTGGCAATAGCCAATAGGATGTTTGTCGTATTTGTCAAATATGATATGTTTTTCAACATATTGTGACTCGAATAGGCAAATAAGACTAATATTTTGTTACACACACCAACCACACATGGCAAGTATAACAAATACGCAAATACGAAAAGCCAAGCGAAGTAGAATCATAAGGATAAGGTCTACTTCTAGAATAGGTTTGAACACTTCGATGTGTAATACTAATATAAGTAATATCATCATATTTCAATAATTCTAAAAGCAAAAAAGATTTGATTTTTCATCGATGCAAGATATTGTTCAGGGCACCTATTCTAGAATCAGATCGATTATAGTCAACTTTTTGTACATTTTTGCTATTATGTAAACAGTAGTTACTTAAGCACTAGGTACTTTAACTTCTATTTATTGATTAGTAACGCTGTTACCTGTGTTCATTCTTTGCATAAGTAAATCTTAATAACTTTATAAGGAATAGAAAATTCAATAGAAAATTAAGTGTTAGCAAAATTATTAGATACTCAATGTGAGAGTTATAAATCAGTGTGTAATAGGTATAATTTCAGTCAGGTGGAGATTGTAGGCGACAATATGTTTGATATTTCTCATTAAACTAAAAACTTATTCCGTAATTCAAGGTAACTGGTCAAATAGTGTTGAGATAACTTCAGCTATATTAAAGGAGCCAGGGGGGCTAGCCGGCTGGCCGTTTTTGTCCTGTCAAAGCCTGCGCGAACGAAATGTTTGTACTACTCGTAATATTCGCTAGAAATCTGACATTGACGACTAGTAAAAATAGACGCGGCTCAGCCCCCCGGAACCTGTATTGGATCATTTCTTCACATAAACAAGTTGATTCGTCATCTATTGAGAATAATCTTGTACGTTTGCCACAAAGCAATACGATTTTTTCCGGATTTCCGTAATATAGATCAATCAAAGGACCACATTCGTTTAATCGTTTTTTCGTGTTGTCTATGGAAAATAATACATTTTCTAAGTTATAAATCAAACTTACATGTCGTAAACGCAATTGCTTACTTTTTTTTAATTTTAATTTTGTAAGATTGATTGTAGCTCTTCCAAAGAATATTATTGAAAATTAGCATAATAATATGCAGCCAGCAGCTACGGCTTATATTATGTAGTGCCATAATTATATTATTTACTTGTAATGATATAATAGATTTAATTCTACCTTTATTTTTCAACTTATCCAATGGGGAAGGCATCTTGCTGCAAAGTCCAGTAATCTTCCTTATTGTAATATAGTAAGCGTTTTTTGGATAGCCATTAAAAATGAAAATGGTTGAAACTGAAACTGTTGATATTATTGTAAATAAAGTCAAGAAATGTAAAAAGAGCTGCTATAGGTATGTATAGTGTGTAATAGTCCTATATAAATCAGCGCTATATATTATCATTACCTATATAAGTATAAAAAATGTGCTATCAAATCAAAATAACGCTCATGAAAAGTTAAATCATAATGAATTGTAGGTACCTAATTGTATTCCGTATGTTTCCTTTTCAAATATTATACTTAGAAACGATAATAAATCATGTTTTTTCTTCAAGTTATTTTTACGCATTGAGCTAAAAATATGGCTGTATCAATCTACATTTTTTGCTATTGTTCATTAAGGCTGGGTACAGCAACATCGTTAAATGCGTAACTATAATAATTCTAGTAAAATTATTATCTTTGATACTGCTACTCCTAACTCCTAAGGAAAACATGCGCAAGTTTTTATGTATGCACGACTTACACTGGATAGCAATTAGCAATTGACAATATAAACTTTATAATTACTCTACGATCCTTCTAATATTTTGGAGTAACGCATACGGTTGATGATCTTTACTGTACCATTTAATTCGTTAGGAAACATTCGCAGTTCCATAGAACTAATGGGACAAACAAAATCCCACCAGTTCCATCATCAAACTACGGGGAATAAACGATTCGTGCGACGAACTCGCATGAAGTATTAGGAAATATAACATCGACTTAAATAACTCCTTCCTTAAATAGATTTAGATTTTTTATCCACTGACGTAATATGAAATCGCATAAAAAATAATGGTTTGTTTATCGAATAACATAATAGGATTAATTAAACGTTACCTATCCGGTCTATTAAGGTTGTTGTAGTGCCTCCGGAACGAAATATTTTTATAATTTTACGATGAAACTTGATTGATATTGATTTGATTGATAACTGCACAAAATATGGCTGTAGGGTGTGAGCCTGCGGCTAATTGCAATACAAGCTATAATAATAATTTATATATTTAACAAATGGTTATTAAATGATTATTACAATGTTCTTACAAAGTATATAAATACATACAAATCATTTAGATTAGAGGAAGACAGGCTGGGCTAACAGCAAGTGTAACACTTTGAACATTGGACCGTTCTTATTTCATAATTCATAATTCATTTATTGCATATCACACACATATTAGGTACATAACACAGTTACAATTCACAATACATGTGGACCCCGTCGGGCACAGCAATATGGGAAGGCAGCTCGACATTGGACTATTTCAAATCATCGTCTAAGTATTTCTGTAATGAATAGTAACACTTGTTTATTAACATTTGCTTTAAAGCTTTTATGAACAGTTTATTATTACTTCCGTTTTAATATTTTCGGGTAATTTATTATAGATTTTTATTGATAAGGCGTATGGGCTCTTGCTATGTAATTTTAATTTGGATTTTATTGGAATTAGGTTTTGACCGTGTCTTGTTGGATATTGGCGAGGTACATCTCCTATTTTTGTGTAAAAATTTGGATATTTTCTTATGAATTTACACATTTCTAATATGTAAAGGGATGGCAGTGTTAGTATTTTGTTTTCTCTAAAATGTGGTTCACAACTTTCTGGTATTTTTATGTTAACGATAGTTCTCACACATTTTTTCTCTTGGATAAAAAGCTCTTGAACATTTGTACTATTCCCCCATAGTATAATACCGTAACTAAGCCACGCGTGGGCGTATGCGTAGTAAGCGGTGAGCGCAGTATCTTTATTAGTTGACATTTTTAATTCTTTTAAGGCATATATGAAACTCGATAGTTTTGTCTTTATCTTTTGGATATGAGCTTTCCAGTTTAGATTTGTATCGATATCTATACCGAGCAAAGTAAACGTGTCGACGCAATCTATTTTTTTACCTTCATATGAGAAATTTATATCTAACGGAGTCTTTTGATAAGGTCTAAACTGCATAATTTTAGTTTTTGAAAAGTTGATTTCTAAATTATGGTCACTCATCCACGTCACTATTGTGGTGAGCATATTATAAAGTTTATTATTAAGGTTGTGATACTTGGTGCAAGATGTTAGAAGGGAGATATCGTCAGCAAATAGTACACATGATTCAGTTAATGTTTTTGGGAGATCATTTATGTATGTTAAGAAAAGTATACACCCTAGGACACTTCCTTGGGGTATCGAATTAGTCATGTGTTGCATGTCCGATCTGATTTGGGAGATCTTTTTAGTTACAAAGTCAAAATTTTCTATTTCTACGCATTGGTTGCGATTTTTTAAGTAAGATTGAAACCATTTATGAATTTTTCCTCGTACGCCTATTCCATACAATTTATTATCTGCGTCGTAAGATTTAAAACCATACTGCAAGTGTTACCATTGATTTGTTGTTGTCCGTACACGATTGATTAAACCCTGACTCGAACTAGGGTGATCTGTGTCTTAGTTCAAGTCCATGTAATGTGTAAAATAAAATAATTTTGTTTAAGTATGAAATAATGATATTTAAGGTCAAAGTCCAGTTTTTCGTGGGAGTTTCACCATCTCTCACATGGCATCATCAATGTATAATTATAAAAATATTTTGTACGAAAAATTAGATTATTCTTCCGCCTTAAGGTATTTCCCAGTCAGAAAGTTCCATTATTAGTTCGTGGTTAAACTTGCGTGGTTACAAAAGATTTACGTACGGCGCGGTATTCCCAAGGCTTTATCACCGTATAAAAATGTAAATAATATGTATAGGTCTCATATCCGTATATATAATGAAGGTATAGTCGAAGGTTAATCTAAATATGACGAAACAGTTACCATATGTTCTTTTAAAATCTTTTATAATCAGAAAATGCATGAATAAAATATACGAGAATTAACGTACAATCTAGGTAGACCGTATTACAATCGCATAATGGATCGAATTAATAGGTAGCCACACGAAACTAATCATAGTCATAGTCAGATAGTCAAAAAGATTGTATTGATTCGATATTTAACCTAAATACCAAATTCTTTCCGACAAAACTTTTAATATAAAACATTTGAGCATAAGTTCATAGTAGGACATGAATTTATGCCCAAACAAGATATAGATGAAACAGAACGCGCTCATTGACAATAAAATTAATTCATGTTGGAGTTTAGTATATTCAAAGTTATGCACGATCTTTTTACGGAAGTTATATCTCGAGGATTTATGCAATTAATAATTGTTACTTACCTCAATTTGTTTAATCTACTTGCTACTAATCACGCAAGTAACTACGCTATTAACCCGATGATAAATAAGAAAATGTATGGAGTTTTCATGGGTTACGTTACATTACTAAAGCTAGAGTTATCTTTTGATGCAGACGGGGTTAAATTAGTATTTTGAAGTGTCGCATACTTTTAATCGTCGCTAAACAAAACGTCTCGGTTACTCTTACACAATGAGAGTGACCGCGACAGTTTCAAGCAGGTTTAGTTTTAGCGGTTACTACAGAATGGCAGCGTTCAATAATTTAATTTTAAGACATATTTAGTAGACTGCTATGTAAATAATGTACATACTCGATATAAGTAATTGTGTTTGTTACGGAAGAACTAATAAAAATGTCACCAATAATCATGTGTGAGTTTTCTTTGAACACGATAAAGAAGGTTGAAAGATAGGTCTATTAAAACCTGATAAATAGCTAACCCTTGGCAGTGACAGGCTGTCATAGGTACGTCTATCGGTCGTACCTAGTTATCTCGAAAATACGAGAAGACTCATCAAGCAGGTACATGGCCGACCGATTGCTCTCAAAACGTTGAAGGAATACAAGGTAAGGAAACCATGCCTTAGAATAAAAGAAAATCTTAGACATATGTAAACCGAAGCCCAAATCAAGTGTCTTATTTTGTAAACAAAAACTACCCTACTCTACTAACATTTAAAACTGTTCTGTGATTATTGCATAGTTATTTTCACATTATTGGATCGGATTACTGTATTTTCACAATGATGCACAGGTTCGATTAATCAGTTCCTTCAGTGTTACACCATAATAAGACGATCATATTTGTTTACAATATAAGACACTTGATTTGGGCTGCAGTATAGATACCAATTCACACTGGGCCGTGTGGTGGACAATGGCCTGTCCTTCTTCGGTGTAATGGAAGTCTAGTGCCCCAACAGATGGGGAAATTAAATTGACTGATGATGATGGCATTCACTTTTGTTAACGCTAGTAGAATAGAGAGAAAAATATATGGGACTGACTTTAGGCTTGGTGCAAATGGACCACCGACCACAGCCACCGGTGGCTGTCGCGCGCCACCGCCACTGCTGCAAAAGTGGTGGCGGCGAGCGATGCCACCGGTGCGGTGTTCGGAAGCGGCTACACTTAAACCCGCTTACGTGCAGTCTCTGATGACCCATGATGTCCCATACGGAAAGTTTACTCGTGTTCCATAAAGGCGACCCATGCGATGCGTGGGACGCCTACGACGGGTAACTGAGGGGGCGAAGCACGGTGACACGACCAGTGGCAAGTGTCGGCGTCTTGTGTGGCCCGTGTCAGCGACAAGTGGCGAGTCGCGGACACTGCTGTAGCGAGTGGCCGCCACCGGCCACACGTGTGCGGCGAGCTTCAATAAAATTTATGAAAAAGCGTGTGAATTGCTTGTCGCTCGCCAACGGTGGCTTTGGTCGGTGGTTCGTTTGCACCTACCCTTAGTAACGGAAAATTTAAAGAAAGTCAATGTCACTTGGTTAGAGCTGGGGTTCGAGGGCCTCCGTATCGGAAGTCCAGTTAGCCATAAACCTCATGGGGTGTTCCGCCTCCGTCACTATGGACAGGACTACAGGTAGGTACACTTTCGCCGACTACCATGACCCTATATAATTTAACCGTTCTTCCCGCCCGTGTCTTGTGACTTTCACACTCCGTTAAAAAAGGTTGCTGTTTGGCATGGGTATATCTACTTTGACTTATACCACGTTGTTGCGCCTTTCACACTTCGTTAACAATGTTAAGTTAGAAAGGGACCGAAGGCTTAAACGGTGGACTAACTTTAAATCACGTTTGTGGCTAACCGCGATGATGAATAGGTATATTGAATTGGTAGTCAAAATTGTGTGTACCAAAAGATGCTGTAATGTAAAGAGTATAAAACAGTAATTGAGGAATCCCATTAATAACAGTACCTTAACGAGTTCACCAATGACATCTAGGAACTGACGTAAAAGCCAAGGCAATATAATGAACCTGAACCCATTACACGAAGCAGTTCACATTAAAAACTTATGCACTTTTGGTCAGTGCGTAAAACTGTCCCGTATCGGAGAGTCAGAGTTTTGAACAATTCGGTGAACATTCCGTCTGAAACATTTGAACAATTCGTGAAAAGTGTGAGTTTGGAAAGTGCTTTAGAAAATGTGGTGGTTTAATTTACTGGTTATTGCCAGGTAAATTTTCTCTATTATTCCTTACTAAAGGACGTTTATCAAAGAGTTACTAGTATAAATGTCAAAATAGGTACATATTCAGATCGTTTGTTATAAGGCAATTTAAATTGTGTACCTACATTTATACATGTCAACATTTATAAGAATTTACATTTACTTACACCACTTTGCAAGGATAAGGTGCCAACGCTGAGGAGAAAAAATGGCGCTTACTTGAACAGAAATATTAAGTTATATTGGAAGTACCAACATACTAAATAAATAGGACAGAAATAGCTTTAAGGGTTTATAGAGCAGAATAAGTTTTATTACAAACCCATCTTCAAAAACCTCATATCGCGATTCCTTGTGTATTCAGATATTCTATAACGATTTTTTTACGATTCTAATAGGAACTAGTTTATAATAAATCTTTACATGATCATGAGAAATACTATTTTTTAAAGCATTGAAATTGAGAATAATGATGAAGTTATTACCACAGTTTTTTGTGATGTGATGTACGTACACGTATCTACATGACATGACAGATATGACCCTTGCTCCGATACAAAACTATATGAAAAACGATACCAGAAATAAACACAATCATAGACGTAACAATCGTAAAAAAAAAACGCTGACGCAAAAATACCCGCGTCAAATAATTTGGGAAACCTTTATTGGTTGATATAAGAAGACCACAGGCCTACGTCATTTGAATATTTAGATTAAAATCACAAAACAATAATTTACAAATCATATAGGAAATGTTTAAATCAAGTTCACCAACTAATGTGACTGATTTTGGATTTCGTAGATTTTTGTGAATGCATATAAGCATATGAAGTAAAATTTGCATCTGAATCACAGAAAAATAAACACTCCTCTTGACTATCAGTCAACGTCACAGATTATCTGAAGTTTATAAACTGATATACTTAGATCTTGCCTGGAAGAAATCGTTTAAAGCGATAAGGCCGCCTGTCTGTACTCTAGCTAATTTTGGTTTTATATGTAACCGATTCCTTTTGTGAGCAAATAAAGTATATACGAGTATGATTGAATGATCTTGCAAGTTTTACGATTGACGTGCTATTGCATATAGACACAGATTAAAGATATATCATATAGCTATGAGGTCGCTATATGCAATAATCGATAACTTGTGGGAAGGAGCTATGCGTTTTCATTCATACACATTCGTGTGCCCAACATTATGTTGGTTGGTCCATCTAAATAGAACCTTGCCTAGGATGTTATAGAGGTTGATGGAGTTTTACCTCCATTGGGAGGCCGTTTGAACAGAGGCTAACTTCTACACTCTCACGTCCCCAGCATCTTCTCAACACCAGTCCTCGCCCAGGGAGGGACATTCTTCGACGCCATAACCGGTTTCCTACAAGACACGGATCAGCTTTACTACGGGGAACCACCTGACACTCCTCACATCAACGCGGAGTATGACTTCGTGATCATCGGAGCTGGGACTGCTGGATGCGTACTGAGTAACAGACTCACCGAAGCCAAGGAATTTAAGGTAAATCTTGCCTTACACCAAAAATATAACCACAATGTTATAAGTTGGGTCACTTAAATTCAAAGGATTCATATCAGCAGATATGCCACAATAACAAGCAACATCATGAATGAATTTGCTGTTGTAATGTTGGCCCGCACCGAAACGTTTGCGTTATGACCCGTCCTAGGTCATTTGGTCGAAGTTTCAGCATACTGCTTTTAGACGTTAACGAATTTATCATTGCAGAAAATGAGGCGTTTTAAAAACAGGCATTGTATATCTTAGAATTTATTTGTAATGGATTCACTAATTTGTAACCCTAAGTGAACATTAAATTAGCTGGCGACCATTTTTCGCCATGAAAAGGATTCGAATACTTACTAGTTTAAATTTCTTTTTCAACTCTTTATTATGTTGATTTGACCCCACATTGCATGTGCAAGTAAAAAATTAAAATCGTATGGAACCTTAACTTTTAAATTAAAGACTTGTTTCACCAGATTACGATGAGGTCAAGGGTGATGCACGCACGTACTGCATAATGAACGTCTTTTATAATAATGTTGGAACACATCAAAACAGTGAAATATCCAGTAACTGAAAGAAAGTTGTAGCAAGCTCCTACACTGTATCATCTTATTAAAAAAGTTAATAAATGGGGTTAATTTTAATTCAATTCAAAAATTACATGCATAAATGTCAATTATATGACTTAAAACTAATATAAGATAAATATTCTTTATTGCACAAAAACAGATACACATACTAAGCTTAAACAACTATTATACAATAGGCGGTCTTATCGCTGAGAGTAAGTAAACGAAGGTTAAGATTTGTTCAAAAAATAATACATGCATGTAAACTATCTAATAGTGATTTTATCAAACGGCTAGTATTTTTGGATATAATCTCAGCTATAATGACACCCCCTGTATTCTTTTCTCTGAGTTACACTGTGTATATGTATGTATACTAATATGTAGCGTTGTAAATAAACCAGGTGTTGCTGATAGAAGCCGGCGGGAGCGAGCAGATGTTCATGGACATACCGGTGATGGCGACCATGCTGCAGTTCACAGATGCCAATTGGAACTACAGGACGGAACCACAGGTAAGCCAAGTATTCTAATGGAATGGGTTACCTCAGGGAACAGTGAGGAATACTTTATTCATGCATCCCTATATCTACTGCGATGTGTGATATGCGCATGATATTTGGGATTGACATCGAAGACCTTAAGGTTGAGGAAGGATAGGACATATCATGCATCACCTACCTAGTAATTTAATTCAGATGAGAGGCAGGCAAACCACTATAGAAGATCTTATACTTTTATAGAAAACTAGCGGTACACACTCTAATAGTGAAAGAATTTTTGAAATCGGGCTAGTAGTTTTTGTGTTTATTACAAACATACAAAAATACAAATCTTTCCTATTTATAATATTATTATAGTAATAGTATGATGAAGACTGCAAAATGGTCGCGGCTGAATTATTTTGGAAAGCAATATTTTATGCAGCCTTGGATAGTCGGAAGAAGATTGATACAGACATAGCCAAGCAAGGCACAGCCGGATATTATTCAGGTCTATGCTACCGGGTTATGCGAGAGTTGTTACGACAAAGGAAATATATGCGAAAAACGGCGTCAGAAAAGTTTAGTTAAATAGTAAAAACGAAAAAAACTTAAGTAACCTTAAACCACAGCATAGTCAAGGGAACTTCGGAAATGTTTATGGCAATGTTATTCTTATTATCACCATCTGGCATTAATTTGAATAATAACAATAGAGATTAAATAACGCCAGACATCAAAACGGTTCAAGAGGTTTGACATTGTTTGTAATTGTAGATAAAGGCTACAGTCTAGCTAGGTGGTGTGTGTGAAGAGAATAAGCCATATCGTTCAGCATTATAATATGTATAACGTAATATAATTGATGACCGTGATTTTTTTTTACCGACGTATGGGCATGTAAGTGTCTCCCATACATGCCCACACGAATGAACTTAAAATTCTAAGACCATCTCATTGCACGAACAAACGAAGCATTGCTTACATAGACATTGCTCCAATAATTGAAAATTATCACTACGTTACGTAATGAAATACTAAAGCAATGGACGATAAAACCTGATGTGACATTAGCTTGCAATACAACATTAATCGATCTAGATAAGTAGATAATAACTGCAATGACAAACGATTCAACGTGCACCTAATATATTGTTGACACATTCCAAACGGTAGTAACACAGGTAGCAACGTCGCCTGACCACTCTATGATAGCATTTGCTACTTTGGTTTAATATTTTGGTTTCTGTAGCAAGTGCAGTGAGCAATTAATGGTTTGATAGGTATTCACTAGATTCATGGAATTAGTCCATTAGGGTTCTATTCTACCTGTATTTCTTCTTGATCATCTATGGGCACAAAAATATTCATGGTTATAGGGTTAATAGAGTACGTGGTTTTCATCACGTCGATATGAGCCTTCAATTAATCTTATCAGCTATCAATGGCTCTACCATGACATTGATCTTCCAAACACGGTTGTCATATGGATCGAACGGACGTCAATTTTCCTTTAGACGTGCCTTGGTTATAATTCTTGGGATACAATCAGCAATGGCTTGGAGAATATTAAAATTACAAATAGTTTTCAGAAATTACGAAACATGCACGAAATAATTTGAATACCGCAAGATAAGTTGGGTTATTCCAATAACAGCGTCACCGGACATCGTTAAAGTTGTCGCCATAAAGAGTACACTGATCTTTTTTAGGTATTCACTGAGTGTTTATATTTTATATATGCTTAAACATATAAGGAACCATTTTATATAATGATATTGTAAATTGAGGGAGTTACATTTAAGTAAAACTTACTGCATAAATACTGATTTGATGCAGTTTCAAACAAAACGAAAGGGAAAACTGATATCAGGTTACAAGTTCAATAAAGTAATTGAAGACGTTAATACCTCCGATGTGGGAATGATGGAGACTGGAGAGATGTCTACAATAAACTGAAAAGATTAGAACACACTAAACATTACTGTTTAACATACAGGCAGGGAAATTATAATGCAGAGAATCTTTAAAATTAAATATAACATTAACGTTGTATCTAAGCAAGATCGTAACTTGACAATGAACATTAATACGATATATGTGTTAGAATAGGGTACTACCGATCCTGATTACTATGCAGAGCAGAGCGCGTTCTCGTCAAGAAGGCCAATTAAAAGCCATGATCGGGAAACAAATGTCACCTCACCACACATACTAATAGGTGCAATGATTATTATCCTAACTTAACCTAGTGATTAAGATGTTATTTTAAACGAAACTAATGAAGAAGCTAGCGAAGAAATTTACAGACATGTTTGATAAGAGACTGAGCAAACGTGCCCAAAGATCACATTTATTTTCGTGTAAAGTATCTTCGGGAAGATTGGATACTCCTTCACATAAAAGCGAAAGAGATAAGATGAATAAGAAATTTAAATATATAAGAAGTAAAATGGTACGATCAAATAAACCACACAACGACGACGATGATTGATATGGTGAAGCAAAAGAGGTGTAGCTAAATTAAGTTAGTGATGCTCAGTTTTTCTGCCTAATAAGAGTAGATACAGATTGTGTTCAAACTGTATGACCGCGGCAAGCCTGCAATGACACCATACTTGCATATCTAAAATCGAGTATTTTTATACGTTTAGCAGGAAAACCAACCGGATAGGAGTTCGCGTCCGCAGCCACTGATGATTTTACGTCATGACTTTTTAAGTGATATATTTTCGTTTAACTAGAAAATAACACATCAGTTTTATCTATAAAAAAATTCGTCATATACTACCAATTTAATCACTATCTACGTAAGCAAGTCGACAAAAGTGAAACCCCTTACTGCAAACTCGTTCAGTCTCTGAGAATTCTTATTTAAGAACCAAATCCAAATGCACGTTGACAAAAAGTCTTTGAAAGGCTATATTGTAACATTTTATGCGATTATCATTAATGGGTATTTCCGTTGACGTACACACTTGCATATACAAACAAAAACAAGCAAATTAAAGATATAATTTCTAAAAATAAAACCCTTCCCACATTCCGATGTTGAACAATACTGACGATACTGGTTTACGCGTCAAACCATTTGTGGTGAAGTTCGGTATTTAAAAAAAAACTGATGACCGATACGAAAGGGGTGTTTATTAAATAAACGAGGCGACAACTTAATAACATGGACTCGGTATCTCCATATGAGCTGATGATATTCGCCGTCTTAAGAATGGAATAAAAACAAATAAATACTAGTTACTTGTATAATTTTTTTTACAGTCACTGAACATATTTAATTGTTTAATATGCGGGCACTCTATGGGATAGATAATAGAACATAGACTACAGTTTTGTTTAAATTGATATGCTATGATCAGGCGACGAGATTAAGAAACATCTGCGGTGTAAATGACCACCAAAAATACTAAGATTTAGGCACTAACACGCGATCCTTGAGTTATCTTACCGACATTATTTAAATGACCAAACAGTAATGGCTCTGGGAAAACTACCAGTGACTGGACAGTGATTCACACTAGAAATTTTATCGGGGTCACTGGTGACGCGTCTTTGGTAATAATAAGGCAGAAATAAATATAGATAACTGAATAGTTTCTATACAATATCTGAATATCTTGTTTCAGAAAGAACAGGCAGAATACCAGATAGAATTTAAGGTCACAGAATTTTGTCCAGCAATTTTCTGCTATGCATTTAAAGTTTTAAACTAGTATTATGCTTTTATTACCAGACAGAGACCTGTGAGAGGTGCCATGCCATATCAGGAAGCAAAGATACGAAGATCAGGTCCGGTTGCGCTTGTTAAGAGGCCTGTCAGTCCTGTCACAGGCTGGTGATAATAAATTTATATCTTAAATTGATGCAGTGTGTGCATTACCTTCCCATTACTTCAGTGATTCGGTTTTTAACGACAACCAGAAATACTGGCTACTCAAAACCAGTTAGTACGCATTCTATAATCATTATTACAGTTTTACGAGTACTATCTACTCCAGGCTACCACATGACAATTCGTTTATCTGACCAAGAATTACTCATTAAATGTGTCTCATGATAAGTTGGCGTATATTTGCAGAAGGCCGGTTGCATTGGCATGAAGGACGGGCGATGTGCGTGGCCACGTGGTCGCGTGGTTGGCGGGTCTTCAGTTCTGCACTCCATGATGCACACCAGGGGCAACAGGAAGGACTACGACCGATGGGCGGCCAATGGAAATCCGGGTACAGTCTGCTTCATCTCATTTGCTTTAGTCACCAAACCTATTTGTCTGAGTTATTGAGGCAGCCCGTAGGACCGTGGCATGGTATTATTATTCATCAACAGTCCACTGTTGAGTCACAACTCTTCCATTACATATAGAAATAACAGCCTGTGTGATCTGATGTATGTACAAGTACAACGCAAACCCTGAACGGACTTGGAAACTTTCATTGCCTTATTTATTTTGTATTTTCGGATTTAAAAGTCTCGTCGTGATGATTAATAAATGCATTACTATTGTTTACAGGCTGGGATTACAAATCAATACTAAAATACTTCAAGAGATCAGAGCACATGCAAATACCTCACCTTGCAGGAGACAAGAAATATCACTCTACTACAGGAGAAATGTCAATTCAGGAACCAAATTGGCGAACGCCCCTCTCTAAAGCGTTCCTAAAGGCAGGAGTTGAAACAGGCGGTAAAATCATCGACTACAATGGCGAAAATCAAATCGGATACTCCATCATTCAATTCACGATGAACAACGGGACACGTATGAGTGCTAGCAGAGCGTTCCTTCACCCAATTAAATACCGCAAAAACTTTAACGTCGTTAAAAACGCTATGGTAACCCGCATTCTTATAGACCCATGGAAAAAGCGAGCCTATGGCGTAGAATTCGAGAAGAATGGTCGCAAACATAGAGTTTTAGCTTCAAGAGAAGTCATATTATCCGCTGGTGCAATCAACTCTCCGCAGATACTTATGATTAGTGGAATAGGTCCCAAGGATCATTTAACAAAGAAAAACATTACTACGATAGTGGATTTACCCGTTGGTTACAACTTGCAAGATCACTGGGCTCTAGGAGGTCTTACTTTTCTCATCAATAGGACAGTTTCAATCAGAGCTGAACGAGTCGCCACTTTGGATAACATAGTAAATTATTTCAGTCACCACACAGGCCCTTTATCAGCCCCAAGTGGAACCGAAGCACTTGCCTTTTTCGATACCCAGAATCCAGGTCGCGATGATGGCTATCCAGACTTAGAGTTACTTTTCGTCGCTGGTTCTTTAGTATCCCAACCGATATACAAACAAGCTTTTGCCATTGACGATGATGTTTACGTAAAAGTGTATGGACCTATACGTGACAAGGATACTTGGATGGTATTTCCCATGCTTTTGCTACCAGAATCTAAGGGTCGAATTATGTTGAAGAACAAAAATCCTTACCAGAAGCCCTTGATATATGCAAACTATTTCTCCGATGGTGGACATGACCAGCGAGTTATTCTACAAGGAATCAGGAAAACGATTGAGTTGTCGAAGACCAAAGCCTTCCGGAAATATGGGAGTAGATTACATGATATTCCGTTACCGAATTGTGCTCGTTACGGTTTTAATTCTGACGATTACTGGTTCTGCGCAATGAAGACTATAACGAACACTATTTATCACCATTGTGGTACCAATAAGATGGGGCCGAGTGACGACCCTGAAGCTGTGGTAGATCCAAGATTGAGAGTGTATGGTATAGCCGGGCTGCGAGTGGTGGATGCCAGCATAATGCCACATGTGCCAGCAGCTCACACGAACGCACCCACAATGATGATAGCCGAGAAGGCTGCTGACATGATAAAGGAAGATTGGGGGGTTCATGTCAATCACAGATAGATAAAATATTGGTGTCTATTGTTGAAATCCCAGTCTGCTTAATCATACAGTTATCTTGTGCGATAAAGGCTTAACTTGAATAGTAGATTTATTTAAGAATCTAAAGAATGTAGGTAGTTACTGAAAGTAATTAGTAGCACTAGTTCCTGAATAGCCTGAAACAGTCTTCACTAAATAGGTAGCAACGACGTTATGCGAAATATTAAGAGACGCAAGTCCATTGTCACAAAATCTCGTTTGTGACGTACGTACAGTACAGCCCAAAGCACATCAAGTGTAACACTTTGGATCGTTCTTATTGTCTGTATCGTAAGAGTTGAAATCGTACTGCAAGTGTTACCATTAACTGTCGTACTAAAGCTTGTTATGCCTTTAGACCAGCATGACCTAGACCCGCAGCAAACCTTGTCAAGCAAGCAGCAATACACGCGTAGCAAACCTGAAACGTACTCGCGTAACCTAAAACGTGGCTCATACGTAAGCTATTTGCCTCGATAAATTAATTGACAAGATTATCTTGAAAGAATTTCATATGAACGTCCTTGGACAGTCGAAAACAGAGAAAAGTATACAGGGGATTGACAAGATTATCTTGAAAGAATTTCATATGAACGTCCTTGTACAGTCGAAAACAGAGTAAAGTATCACTAAGACTGATATTTTATAAAGAAATACTAGATTGATTGACTAATTCGTAGGTTTGAGTAGACTACACACTAAGTAAAGAATTTTCAAAAATCAAGTCAGTGTCTTTTGAGAAAATCCTTATCTCTCTCTTGTACACTTTTTCTGTGTTAGACCATACCATTACGAGTATCGAGTCCTTATGTTGTGGAACTTTTTATTAGTAAAATAAATAATAACCTTGTTTTATGTGACACTTAACAATCAACATCAACATAAATTATAGTAGCCATTAATCGTTTACAAAAACAAATTGTAAACACTACACATCTTATATTAGGTAGTTTATCGAACGTCAATTTAGACCCGGAAAAATCCAAATTTGTGACCTCAACAGCATAAAAACCGTTGCCATACAATAATAATAATAAGCAAACCACCGGTGCTCAGCACTCAGGACCGCATGGACGTATGGAAGGGCAAGGAGCTACACGGACGGTTCTACCGGGCTCTCATGGGGCCCGACGTAGACCTATTACCATCTGTATCCTGGCTACGCTTCGGTGACCTTTTTGGGGAAACTGAGGGTTTTGTCTGTGCAATTATGGACGAAGTTATCAAGACGAACAACTACCGGAAGTATATCCTGAAGGACGGTACGGTCGACATATGTCGAGCATGCCACCGTCCCGGAGAGTCACTCAGGCATATAGTTTCCGGTTGTTCTCATCTTGCTAACGGCGAGTATTTGCACAGACATAATCAAGTAGCCAGGATAGTCCACCAGCAACTTGCCCTTAAATACGGTCTTGTCAGTACTGAGGTGCCGTACTATCAGTACGCACCAGCGCCAGTTCTCGAAAATGGTCGTGCCACGCTCTACTGGGATCGGTCTATCATCACGGACAGGACTATTGTCGTCAATAGACCTGACATCGTGCTGATAGACCGATCGTCGCGTCAGGCAATTCTGGTTGATGTCACCATCCCCCATGATGAGAATCTCGTGAAGGCCGAAAAGGAAAAGCTAAGTAAATACTTAGACTTGGCTCACGAGATTACCGCCATGTGGGATGTGGACTCAACCATAATTGTTCCGATAGTGGTAACCGTGAACGGGTTAATAGCGAAGAGTCTCGACCAACATCTTAAGAGACTCTCACTAGACAGTTGGATCAAGAGCCGGATGCAGAAGGCAGTGCTGCTAGACACGGCACGTATTGTGAGGAGGTTCCTCACTCTGGGATCCTAACCTCCGGCAGCTTGGATGCGCATGCATCCCGCTGCCGGCGGGTGGCTATTTTTTATATTTATATATTATTCTATTTGTTTTTGATATTGAAATGTATAAATATATTAAATAAGATAAAAAAGAAATAAAGGAATAATAAGTATCTAATTATGTATGCATATATCTCGGAACCCCTGCGGCATACTTCGCTACTCATGGTCATAATATTGATATCTGTCGGTTCAATGATTCCTATAGCAGTCTAAAATAAATTCTAATAAAAAATTACGAATTTGAGAGGTTTCAAATGTCCGCACTGCTCGGGCACACTCTACGTTCAGAAAATATTAAACTGTGTAAGAAAGATGGGTTTGGAAATTAACTAACGATAAGTGCCATGTTTTGCTAATGTACATAAAATACTTACATAATTAATTAATTTATTATTGTATCCATAAAATTTTACGTAGCTACTACTTCTCAATTTGAAGTTCATTAGTACCTATTACTATGAATGATACTATGTTCAAATTCATAAATTATTATGATCTTAATACGTAGGTTAGGTACTAGGGCAATTTACTTACCATGTTTTATTTATTGACATTTTATAAATAGGTAGTTAATTAAATAATTTTGAATTTTGTTATAAAAAGGTGTGTTAACATTCAATAAAGTCTACAAACAACAAACATTTATTTTCACAATACGTTACCCTTCCTTCACTTATCCGCTCTAAGTGCACAAACCAGTGTAACATACCTACCTTTTTCAATCATATTTACTACATATTCTTTCACCGTTCTCTAATCACTTCAGTCCTAATCCACTCAGTTTCACTCTACACATAAAACACAATGAGCGCATCTCTACAGCATTGACTCCACTCTCTCTCATTCTTCTTCTGCCATACCCAACATTCACTGCCATACCTCAGTGTCGGTACCAAATATCGTAAATACACAATGAACTAAGGATATAATTTGATTTAAAAAATCACGATGACGTCATTACGCCCTTGACCACCTGCCGTGTTTCCAGGGTTCGATTACTGTTCGACTACTTTGAACTGGTTTGGTTAAGGCTGCTGGAGAAGCAGATGACGTCACAAAACATCATCGCAATACGTTTTAAAACGATAGTTTTGAATTATAACTTAGTGCAGGGTAACTCACTTTTTGAGGTCCACTAGGCAACAATTGACGCCAACACGTGATGCTCAATAAGATTGGCAACGTTGCACAACAACGCGCGACGTTGCTAGCTGGCGCGCAACATGACCAATGGTACCGCAAGTTCCTCGTTGTTGTTCAACATGATGAGCAGCATGTTATGCAACGTGCGGGCCAAAAGTTGCCTAGTGGATACGAGGCTTTAGACTTACGCAGTTTCGATTGATTTCGGCAGTGGAAAAGTCATCCTGCGTACCAAGCCATAACCCTAGATTAAACTCACTTCGCTTTAACCGTGTATGGTCACTTTCACACTTCATTAAAAAACGGTAAGATAGAAAGGGGCCGAAGGTTTAAACGATGGACTAACTTTAAATCCAAGACGTTATGAAAGATAAACTTTATGATCATGATGACTTAAAAGTCATTGTAAATTAAGGACAAAAGATTAGGTACATTTCGCAAAAAAGTAAAGAGAAAATTGCTCCTTCTGGCAGGTCTGGTAATAAGAATCGGTTTCTCGTTTACAATTACTAAAGGATAGGTACATATTTTAAATAAGGATGAAGAATTTACCAACCAAACTAATAAAAGGCTAACAAAACTACTTTCAAGTTTCAACAACAGTTGCAGTACTTGCAGGCAATTACTTACCAATAAAACCAAAAGACGCTGGTTTGTTCCCGACATCCACTACAAAATTAAAGTTTACCTTTATTTATTTATTTTATTAATGGACTCGACAGTTCGTCATTTGCCAATGTCATGTTACAAAAAATTCAATGTATAAATAGTCTTCTATCTTCCTCCAGGGGAGTCGCCGTAGCGTCATCACCCTGGGTAGCCGCGTTTTCTTGTCTTCATTCACAGGAGACGCCGTAGCGTCAATCAATGCGGACGAAGCAGCTCGACAGTCACGTTCACTCCCGAGCTCGTAGTGGGAATCTTGACCATGGCGCCAAACTTCAGATCCTGCTTGAATTCTCCAATAACTTCACCATACTGTCATTCGCGAACATTTTCTGATTAATTTAACGTGATATTAAACACAAAACACCCACTGTAGACATTATACTGAAAATTATTAAATAATTTCGCAACCGTCGTTTCCCGCCATTTTCAAAAAACTCAAAGTTTACCTTTTTACCAAGCGTGAATTTTATTTTATGCGATGCACCTCGTAGGGGTCCGTATCACATTGATTTTGAGTTATACCGCGGATTCATCACATTTTCATTTGTTATAGGGACACTATTTACTGAGGTGAGTAGGACACAGTTAGTTCTGACTAACTGATGCAAAAATTATCACTGGTCAAATTAATATAACCAGCGGGAATAACCTGTAAACCAGGTCACCAAAGATTTCCACTCAATTAGAAGACAAACCTCGATTCTGTTCATAATTATAATTACTACACATTACTACTATACACATAAATGAATTGAGAATATGCATTTGCCAATTTTTTACATTATTTTTTAGACAGGTAAATTGAAAAAAACGCATTGATGCGTGAAAATACAAGATTCTTGTGATAGATCGTCCATGATATTATGATAAAAATATTGAGAATTAGACTACCTTTATAATACCCATCAATCAATCATCAATGGTTGATTGATTATTAAACTAATTATTTTCTATTTACGTAAACTAAAAATCACACTCTTAACTTGACATTGGGAAATTTAACTCTTTATTAAGACGTAGAGGTCATTAATCATTATACAAAAATAGGAAGGTATGAGTAAGTATTTAATTTACACACCGGTACATTTAGCGGCACAAAAAATATTATAAAAATTAATCATTTATTAGTATTCCGCCAAACGGTTATGTGTCGTTTGTATAAAAACAATTATTTATCTTCAGCCGCATTTTATTTTCTCGCTTTAAGGGTTCCGTTTCATCTTTTAACCCTAAAAATTCGGAGCTAGTACGCCCATGAAAGGTCACGGTTAGTAACGCCGCCGCCGGTAGCTGCGCACGCGGCGATTTCCCTGACTAAATAAAACACAATGTGTCCTCTTGAGTTGCGACAGTGCTACAGGACCTCTCCTGAGAGTGGATACTACCTAATTCATTAATCCACCTCATAAAGTTCATTCAATAATTTCAAGTTCAGTTATTTCAGAGTGGTGTTTGTTTATTGGACAGTGACGTGTGGAGTGTGCCTTTTGGATTTAATAAACTTAAAAATGTAAGTACACATTTATATATATAGTTAGCAATAAATTAATAATTTTAATGTAATTTCATATTTATAGTTAGCAATAAAGTTCCATTTTATTTAAATGTATCTACTATGTTTATTTATTTTTGAAATGGCTCTATTAATAAATGCAATAAAACGCTAACCTACATAGAACATCGAAATTTAATAAGAATCAAATAAGTATGTAAATTAAATAAGCAAATAAATAAATCGGGAGACTGCGCCATCTGCAATGTACGATTGATAAAAAATCCCATTAGAATCGTAAAATATAGCTACTAATGGAATCTCTGATTAACCCTTGAAGGTATAATGTCGTGGATATATATAATAATTTATTTCAATAAGTTATTGAAGATCTTTCAAAATTTAAACTAACTGAAATGTCACATTGAATGTAAGTCTGAAACTAAAACTGCCTCCGTTACTGTAAAGAACAAGGCTCTATGAAATAATAGCTACGAAAACTAAAGATAAAAAGTCTTACGAGATTTTCTTTCGAGTTGATCCAATTTAACTAGAATTGTGAAAGTCAGGACTAAAACTGTTGATCAATTGATTTAAGAAAGTTTCAGAAAAAATAACATTTAATTCTATTTCCTTATTTAGACAAATCCTAGTTCGAACAAATTCAGTGGAACGTATACGTGCTTACCTTTAATACATTGAACCATTAAAATATATTACCATTGAACTTGCACTCAGTTTTATTACATGTTATCATTTAAATATTAATTCCATTATGTACTTATTTCTATAGAAATAGTTTCTTACACAATTATAATTTCGTATATTTGTCTAGATAGTTAATAGATAAAATTCTTAAGGAATATTATGTAATAGAGTAGTTTATAACAATCGCATGCGTACAACACTCGGTAATCAGAAATGCATCCGCCCTACAGCGCATGTAAGTACCGAGTGCAGTATTAATTTCATACTAATCACTAAAAGTGCTAGGCTTCACAGTTGTTCTGATAACTACTTACCATGACCATGTTCCTATTAAGTACATTACACAGACATTATATCAACGGCTATACAACCATTGGTGATTTGCGTCATGCCATGTATTATATTTATTAAAGAAAAAACACATCTGAAATTCGTTTTTAGATATTCCAATTAACGCCAAAGATATTAATGGTCGAAGTCGTCCCTTTTTGCCTATTATCAAATGCATGTAACTAAGTAATTATTTTATATTTCAACTTATTTCAATTCCGTCGTCCTTAAATTTTTATCTAATTTGTAAAATTAATGAATATAATTTAATTTTCCTTACTTGTCAACTAACATCCCTATTGGTTGGTTCTTTCTCTTACCAAACAGTCCCTTAGGCCTTAGGGAATTAGTGGGTGCGCCAGAAAACATTAGGTCTGTTTAGTTTAGACACTAAACCGACAGAACGTTGTAAATAGCAAATTATGTCCATAGGCTACTATCTATTCCCGAATATCCCGAGTTACATAAAACTTTCTATATATATATTCTTTTTTTCGTAAAGAACTTCGAAAAGTATATGTGAAATGACGAGAATTTAAAATAAATATAAATATATTCAAAGTCAATACACACCTGATTAGATGAATTAATTTTTACACATTCTAACAAAAAGTATCTAGAAGTTAACTAATTGTAAGTTACTCGTTTAATGAAAAAGTGGCACAAGTGTGTATTTATTTGTTATCATTAGAGGTTTTGCCAAATGAATTATTTATTACTTACCAAATTATTTAATTATTAATAAACTATAGTTAAATGATGATATGTGACATTTAAGACTGAATTGAATTATTATAAATTGCATTAATATAAAATGTAATGTTGCAGTGCCCTTTCAGGGTTTATGTGAGCACTATAACGAACCTTAACACCTATTGTACCACGTAAGGCAATGAATAAATGAATTATGAATTATAATATTGATAATGGCAGGTGTCCGTTGTCTCGATCAATAAGATAGATTGACCTATTAATATTCCAAATCAACCATTAACATTTTAATTGCCTATAAATGCAATAGCTTATGCACCTGGCGGGGTCTATCTTTGATTGCAATCAGTCAGATGCGCTCAGAGATGGGTCCTTCACGGTTTGCAAGGGGACATAGGTCCAACTTGTACAGGCCTCTTTGAGACATTTAATATATCTCACTCTACTAGCTCTCTACGGGGCTCTCTACGTTAGACCCATGTCGTGTAAAGACTCTTTAGAAGCTTTGATATTAAAGCATAAGCATAATATTAAAGCTCTCCATGGGGCTTCTACGCGTTGGAACAATATTCCCGAGAAAGCCTTTCTAAGGATCGGATTTTTGAACCAGTAAAAACTAGGTAGATACAAAAAACTAGATGTTACAAAAAAATTTAACATCTAGCTATGAACTAAACGCTGATATTTGAACCGTTATATTTAATCTCTTTCATAGTTGTGTCTGGATAATTGCAAGGTTTGCACGAGATTCTTGTTACTGGTATAATGATGCAGGTAATTAAATTATTTGTCTAGGTCGAACATTACCTGAGATTGAAAATGGTTATTCTCAGAGAAGCACGCAATTTGTCAATTAAATGAAACATCCTGAAAAAGATCAATGAGTAAAGTAATTACATTACATAACACTAAAAATCCATGAACAATATGTTGTATTTGGAAAAATGTGTAGAGTTATTATTGTCCAGTTTTTGACCCTTCCCTACATCAATAATCCTGAATATGGAAAGTTATATTTTACCTTCTGTAAAATAATTTTCTCAAAAATAGAAAATCCTTCCTTAGAACCTTGCTAATGAATAAGAAAAATATTCGTTCAAGATTTCGTACGATTATTAACTTTTTTAAGATATTTTATTTTACTTAGTTCTATGTTAATAGCGCCTTACCGATGGCACAAAATGTAGAGTTCATTTATATCTACATGAAATAAAAATGCTCAAATCTCGGTATAATTTAGAATGACTACTTAGTTACTATCCGAATTGGACCATTCGCGAATTGTACCTTTCGCGAATTGTACCTTGGTACTTTGGGCCAAATGAAAACAGGACCAAATGCGAAGAAACGTCCCTATTATTCCCTATATATATATAATCGGTCAACTAATAGACATTTCTGGAAGTGCCTATTATTCAGTGAATTTAACCACTTCGATATTGTGATTACGTCGATTCCATTTAAAAAAATATTGTATAAAAAAATATTATATGCTATTAAATGTACTGAATTATATAATATAAATCATCACAGTGCTTTTGTAACGATTCCTTGGCCTATTGATCTCTTTTGTACGATCTAAGACAATAACTAGATAATGGGTCGATCTTGATATTTTTCTAAGTAATTTCTTTCACGCATGCCTTTAATTACTAAAGGTATCAATTATTCGTTATCTTAATCGATCACCTAATAGGTAACTTAAAACATTTAGGTGACTTCCCAGTAGAACGTGCTAAGGTTTTAGTTGATGAATCATTAAGGTGCTGCCTTCGCAGAACCTTGATTTTGTCTGTGATCGCTTTACGGAAACTATTATAAGTAGTTACCGAGTTTAAATGTACAGTATACAGATATATATCGTCGTAGTTAATGCAATAGATCGTATCTCATCATTCTTTTATTTTTTTAAATTCAAAATATCAATCGATCTAATATACTCACTCCTAATTGCTAATGTTAAGTCTGTAATTAGTGATTTAACACAATTTTCTTTAGGTCTAAAGTTGGTGAAGTTGGTGGAACAGTCGAAGACAAAGAAAAGTGTACAGTAGAGTTTTTAAAGTTGATATTATCTCAATAACTACTTGACCTATTGCAAGAATTGTTACACGTTAGACAGATAAAAGTTAAAATTATGTAACTGTAAAATAATTTAAAAAATCGGTCCAGTAGTTTTTGAGATAATCTCAACCTTATTGAGGCTCCCTGTATATGTATCTCTGTCTTCGTGTGTACCTACCCCAATTTACGACTATTTGTTTGTGTACTGAATGACTAATGAAACGCCCCTAGATTGCGCTGATGATTATTATTTTAGGACTAGCCTCGTTTGAACTGTCCAATGTTTTATTAAAATGGTCAGCTAAATATTAAATTTTAATGTGTTATCATCAGCTTGCAGCTTACCATCTGTTTTCCGCTTCCTTCAGGAAGTCGGGCAAAAACCCCTGCGCTAATTAATTTAGTTACGTAACGAACGAATCACTACGTCCGGTTGTACTGGTATTAAACTGCATCTCGTAGTAATCTGCAAGTTATGCTAAGAGCGTGTTTAAGACCTGCGTCAGAGGAAAATACATGAGGCCTGTCAGGCCTGCATGCCTGTTTAATAAAACGATCAAGGTCCCAAGGCCGTAACAGCCATTTTACACTGGCGATTTGCGAGCGTGTTCCGAGCGAGGCGATTTGTGAACATCTTGCAGCGAGTTCGCAGCGAGACAGCGACGAGGAGGCCGCATGCAGACACCATTAAAAAAAAACACTTACTAAAAAATTCTGATCACTTTTGCCAAAAAAATGTTTATTACAAAAACAAGAAACCCGAAAGCTTTTTAGCATAATAATGTATCCTGTGCCAGTCCCGTGATTAAGACGAGTCTAACTTTACCAGCACCAAAATCCATCACGCCGTTTATAGGCTACATGAGGCCACAAATGAATCAACATACATTAGAAAAACATTACCTTCCTACTTTCGCCATTTGGGGATTCGGGTAAAAGCACAAAGTAGTCGCTCTATGTCAGTCGATAAGTAAAAATATAACCTCTCAACTTCGTAGTCTGCTCGTTCGTTTGCTACGACATCTTCGAAGTAAAAGTAGGTAATAAAGGCAAAAACGTGTTTCCTCGTCAGAATCCATTCCAAAACCAAAACGCGGCATGCTGGTAGCGAGTTCGTTAGCGGCGCGCCCGCTGCGAAACCGCCCGCTCGCAAATCGCGAGTGTGACAACGCCCTTATTCGGAATGCCCTGGCACGACCATATTTGAATGCAAGACGCAGGCCTGTACGAGATTCTTTTGTTTTGTATTTGATCCTACGGATAGAAGGTTATTATTTTCAGATCCATATCGCAAACATAATATAATATACGGAAACCTTCTTTCAAATGTATTTATTTTGAAATCCAATAATGTAAATTCTGAACGTAATAATCACAAATCATAATAGGCATCTAGATGTAACCTGTATCTCGGGATCCAGGACTTCCCAGCTCTACAAAATAGTTCTATATTTTGTGGTGTGTAGGACTAAGAAGCTACACAAACACTGTTACATAACAATTAAATGTAAGTACGTAAGAAAAACAACAAAGCACTTTTAATATCATGAACAAGAGCAATTACATGATAGTGTGTTTTATTGTGTTCCGTATCAGAATATTTAGGAATGAGTAAATTCACACAATATTCGCTGGTCAGGAAAAATATAACTACGATACATATTGTAGTTTGTAGGTAAATCTGTAGCGGCCACTAAGTCGAATCCTAATCCTAGACGCAACTGCCACTGTCGTTCATGTGCTACATGGCGTAAAAGCGAGCGGGACGCCTCGCTTAGCGGCCACTATTATGCAACTAACGTCCGCCCTGTGACCTTTAAAATTTCCGGTGGGTACATGCTTGATGTTTTCCCGTGGTAAAAATTGCTCATGGTCTCTAACTAAATCTGTGTAAAATCTGGTATCTACCGATCTAAAAAAAAATTGAAGAGAGATTGAGTAGGTAACAAACAGACAAGCCAATGCACTTTAGCATTAGGTAGGCAATTAGTCGGTTGAGTTGAGATATTATTTTGTTATTACGAGTAGGTATATCTCTCATACCCAATTTTCACAAGTGTGCAAAATGTATGTGCGTCATTGTTAAATTTTAATGCTGTAAATCAAAGATAAATTTTGTAAACAAGTTTACGAATACAAAAAATATGATTTTTTAATGTAGCTTACGGTTTTTTTTTTATTTTTTACGATAAATCACGACACGACAGATACACTCGAACTCTATCCAAATCTTTTTTAAACTTATACAAACTATAAATAAAAATAATAAACGAATAAAGAAAGCTTGTTAAATAAGTTATAAGCTCAAATGTAATAAGGATATCGCATTTCCATCTTAGTCAATCCACTCATACGTATCAGTGAAATATATTGAAACGCAAAAAATCCCATTTGCGGTGCGATTCTGCCGTCGCCACTAAGTCCAATCCTAAACCTAAACGCAAGCGTCACTGTCAATCATATGTCATCGCGTAACAGTAAGCAGGACCGAAGCAGTTAGTGAAGATTAAGCCACACTCGGGAATCGCTACAATTGTCTATGTTATCATTACAGATGCGGAGACGGCACTGCGCGTCGAAATTGGCGACTGCGCTATGGATGTTATTCCTGTTGGTGCTACCCACCGGCACTCAGTACACCGACCCCATCTCCTCATTCATGAACTTCCTCAGAGAGGGCAGCAAGCAGCTCGACGAGGAACCACCGGATCAGGTCCAACTCCTCACAGAATACGACTTCATCGTCGTCGGCGCGGGCACAGCGGGATGCGTCCTAGCCAACCGCCTCACAGAAATACCAGACTGGAAAGTGTTATTAGTAGAAGCTGGTCTAAGCGAGAACTACGTAATGGACATACCCATAGTAGCCAATTACCTCCAATTCACATCCGCCAACTGGAAATACAAAACGAAACCTTCCAATCGATACTGCGCAGGATTCGAAAACCAGCAATGTAACTTTCCGAGAGGGAAGGTCGTCGGCGGCTCCAGTGTTCTCAACTACATGATATATACTAGAGGTACGATGTACGACTATGATAACTGGAGAGCCATGGGCAACGACGGCTGGGGGTGGAAAGACGTATTTCCATACTTTCAAAAGATAGAAAATTACAATATACCGTCATTCGACGACTCTACATATCACTCACAAGAAGGATATTTAAATATAGAACATGCACCATACCGAACTACAAAAGGCAAAGCATGGGTCAAGGGAGCGCAAGAACTAGGATTCGGTTACGGCGACCACAATGGCCCGAGCCCGTCCGGAGTGTCTTTCCTTCAACTATCGATGAAAAATGGTACACGACACAGCTCCAGTAGAGCCTACCTTCATCCTATCAATGGTAGAAATAATTTGCACTTATCCAAAGGGAGTCTAGTCACTAAACTTATATATGATGATACGAGAACCAAAGTAATAGGTGTAGAATTAGAAAAAATGAAAAAGAAATACAAGATACTGGCAAGGAAAGAGGTCATCTTGTCAGCAGGCGCAATAAATTCGCCTCAGCTGCTAATGTTATCCGGCATTGGACCCAGGAAACACTTAGAATCTTTGAATATTAAATTAGTGAAGGATTTACCTGTTGGTTACAATTTAATGGATCATATAGCCGCTGGTGGCGTACAATTCGCGGTGCGAAAGCAAAATTTGAGCATAAGTACAGATTACATTTTATCTCATTTGGACCTGGTATTCAAATGGATGAGGAACCACAAAGGTCCGCTGTCTATTCCTGGTGGATGTGAAGCCCTCGTCTTCATGGACTTGAACGATAAATTCAATTCGACGGGTTGGCCGGATATGGAGCTACTTTTCATCGCAGGCGGTCTAAACTCGGACCCAGGACTTCAGCTAAACTTTGGTTTCGATGAGAACATTTATCAGGAGGTATACGGTCCTCTAGGAGGCACTGATGTTTTTATGGTATTCCCTATGTTGATGCGTCCAAAATCGAAAGGTAGAGTCATGCTGCAAAGCAGGAACCCGAGAGTACAACCACATATAATCCCCAACTACTTCGAGTACCCGGAGGACTTGCAGAAAATCGTTGAAGGCATCAAGGTCGCAATAGAGATCTCCAGGCAGCCTTCCATGCAGAAAATGGGAACGAAACTATACGATGTACCGATTCCAGAGTGTTTGAAGTACGGACCTTTCGGAAGCGACGCTTACTTCGCGTGCCAAACTCAAATGTTCACCTTCACCATATACCACCAAAGTGGCACGTGTAAAATGGCACCTAAAGGTGATGCTTCTGCAGTGGTCGACCCTAGGCTAAGGGTCCATGGGGTCCAGAACCTAAGGGTAATTGACGCTAGTGTGATGCCCCAAATAGTTTCAAGCCATACAAACGCACCGACGTATATGATAGCTGAAAAGGGAGCCGATATGATAAAGCAAGATTGGGGAAAGCTATAACCGTAATTGCCTCTGTTTAGATAAGTAATTAAAAGTATAGTTTAAGCATATCTGTGATGTAAATGTTAATTTATGGTGAATAGTATAATTGGAACCTACGAGTATAATAAGATAAAATGAAACGAAATGTCAATCCTGTTAGCAAATTAACAATTTGACCACTTATTTTATTTATACCAATAGTTAACAAAGGGCATTTATTCATTATTTATTTGAATAACCATTTAATTAATGAAGGTTCCTAATGTAAGACGAGATATTTTTAAGTAAATTAAATGTACTTATGTGGAAACTTATGGAATATTATTTTCAAACCCAAATTAAAGTAAATACTACCAAGTAAATTCTGAAATAAAATGCTGATAGGATATTAATTGCAACTTTCAAACTTTGTTACCTCAATAATAACACAATTATTATAACGCTGTCGCAATTATTCTAAACAAGCAAGCATAGTAAATTTTCAAAATATTGATAAATTATTTAAAACACTAATTATATACACGCAGACAACACACACTGTAAGCCAGTATTTAAACCAATAGTTTAAAATCAGATAACATTTAAAAGCCTGCACTAAATAAAAGGCAAAGTGGTCAGAAAATGTAGAGTTGTTGTTATAAAGGCACGCACGATACATAAGTAACTCCATAATACAGACTACACGGTACACTCGACAACACGTCAATGGATAACCGAATGGTAACACTTGCAGTACGATTTTAACCCTAATGGCATAAACAATAATAACTTTAAATCGGGAATGTACCGAAGGATCGACAGTTAACAAAAAAGTCTGACTAGCGAGTCGTATATCAACAAAACGACGCGAAATTAATAATAAAAATTACTGCACTTGTTATAGCCTGAAAATCCACAACTTATATAGCTTCTTTTTATTTTTATAATCCGTTGGAAATAACCTGTTTAGAGTTCATTCTCTTATTCATTTATTCATTTTCTTATTTTTTTTGAGATGGTAAACCAATGCAATATGAAGAATGTCGTGAACCGACTCGCTGGCCGGACTCTATCAGTGGCTTACTAACTGACGGGTTATTTCTAAAGCTTGGTTTAATTAATAACATGCCACACTAAATAATAACCACATATAGATGAGGTAAGTAATAGAAAGTACGGACTCTATATCTATCAGTGCTTCATTAAATGAAGTGTTATTTAAAGCTTAGGTAAGTAATAGGTAAAATATATATTCTTTGGTCATAATAGTAAGTAAAGAAAGACTCTATCTATAAGTGGCTCAATAAATGAAGTGTAATTTCAACAGCTTATATAAATTAAATAACAATAAGTAAGGGACCGTCCAAAGTGTTACACTTAATGTGTTTTCGACTGTATCGACTCTACCCGTTGTACAGTCAACAACTCGTCATCTTACACAAATCCATAGTACCTAACCTTACTGTCTAACTACTGCTAAACTGTAACTACTAGTACTCTATGATGAACACGATATGTATTCGATTCGCTGATAGCGCCAGTCGTAGACATAAAGGCAAATAATACCAAAGATATATTTGTATTAAATTAGTATGAGGCGAAGCTAAGAGTTTTTTCAGTTATCAATACTGAACACGTGCAAGCGAACTCTACATGTTTTTATTACTTACACTTTAATACTACATCATAGTACAAAATGAAATCCAAAATCATTTGTAGATTTCTGAAATAAACACATAAACAAAACTTAAACATCAGTAACACAGGCACACTCTACCTATGCGTAGGAATAACTGCATTTTTTTATACAGATTGAAGTCGACTGTAATATAACTGGACTGTAATATAACTGGACTGTAATATAACTGAACTGTAATATAACTGGACTGTAATATAACTGGACTGTAATATAAGTGAAGACACTAACTGTTGTTTCAAAAAAGGGCTAAATGCGGTCTATTGATGAATGTAGATAGAGGAAGCGAGAGTTATGTGCTACGATCGCAACAAATGGAAGTCCATCGTCTCTGTACACTCCTACGGGAAACAGACGTGACTTTACATACATATGTATGTTTTATAAAGCCTTCTAATTAAGATTACAATAACTAGTACAAAATCGTTAAGGCTTCACACACGTTGCGCGGATGTCATTGACGCTGCCTGTTGTGACGTTTAAATAAAAACGATTAATTTTTGGAATGTAATTATGTATTTTTAATAAAAACACTGTATTGCGACAAGATTGAAGTTTTAAGTTGAAGTGAGTGACAATCAGTTCTTTTATAATGTTACAAATGTTTTAGGCAAAGGCCTCTAACGATAGTGTGCCCAAAGAGCATCCACATTAGTGTTTCCAACATAATGCCGGGCGAGAAAGAATGCCAAACATAAGTCCTTAATAATTAAGTTAAATATAAAAGGAAACATTTTACAAACTTAACCCAATATAATAGGTGGTACATATAATTGTATGGAGGCCCATACCTAAGATTGAGGATCATCGATGGGGAGAACCACAATTTTGGATATGGCTCTCTTGTGAGAACCTCTATTGGTTCGCACTTGAACTACTCTTACCTTCTGATCAGGTCCAGCAATGACCTTTTCTATTCTGGCCATAGGCCATTGAAGAGGTGGGGTGTTATCATTTTTTAAAAGAACCAGCATGTTTTCCTTCACGTTAGGGAACTCTTTATGCCATTTAGTTCTAGAATTTAGAAGAAAGAGGTATTGTTTGTGCCAGGCTTGCCAAAAGTGCTGTCGCACCTGCATGCAACGCCTCCAAAATCGCAATCTATTGAAAGGGATGTCGGTCACATCGGGCTCGGGCACTGCGGTCAGCGGACAGCCAATTAGAAAGTGCGATGGCGCTAAAAATGAAAAATCAGAAGGATCTTGCGACATGGACGTTATAGGCCGCGAATTTAATATGCCTTCGATTTCAATCATAATAGTGTTGAGCTGCTCATATGTTAATGAGTTCAACCCAATGATCCTTTTGAAATGGTGCTTTGCGGACTTCACCGCGGCTTCCCATAGTCCGCCAAAATTGGGACTGTAAGCTGGTATGAAATGAAACTGTATGCCTTTGCGGGCCCCATAATTTGAAATATTATCGATATGATTATCGTTATTGTATAACTCAATGAGCTGAGTATTGGCACACTTGAATGTGCTCATATTGTCGCAGAACACATCTGCCGGCTTGCCCCTCCGCGAGATAAAGCGGCGGAATGCAGCGAGGAAACAGTCAGTGGTCAAGTCCGATGCGACCTCCATGTGCATTGCCTTGGTGGCAAAACAAACAAATACGGCAACATACCCCTTGGAGACTACAGACCGTCGCAGAGTGGACTGCCTCACGTTTACTGGGCCGAAGTAATCTACCCCCACCTTCTCGAAGGCCCTTGCTGGTGTCACCCGATCAGGAGGCAGAGTACCCATCAGCTGCTTGGTAGATTGGGATTTGAGCCTGAAACATTTTACACATTTGTTTACGACCTTTTTTATTTCCCTAACTGCATTTACAATCCAGTATCTTTGCATGAGACTGCTATGAGTGAGCTTTAAGCCTGCATGTAACAATGACACATGCTCATTTCGAATTACTAGGGTTGTCACATGACAACTTTTAGGCAAAATTATTGGAAACTTCTTGGCAAAAGTAAGCTGAGATTGCTGAAGGCGACCGCCAACTCGTAATAGTTTGTATGAATCCAGGAATGGATGTAATGTTTTTAAATTTGATTTTATATCTTTGCCATTCTCTAAACAATGAATTTCTTCACGAAAATAGTGATTTTGAACAGCCCTTATTATATTGTCTGTGGCGCTATAAAGCTCCTTTGCCAATAAATTTCCATGCTCTGTAAGGCGGCCCTTACATTTTGAAATAAATCTACGTACATAGGCCATTATGCGGACCATTTTATGCAAGTGCGAACAGTTATTCATTAAGGGCAATAACTGTTCAGTATGATTTTGTAAAAGCAGCTTTACATCATATTGAGTGCACAGCGGCAACTCTATATTAGCTGTATAAAGGTTACACGCGGCTTCTGTCAAGTAATCTGGGCCACGCCACCACAGCTCACTCAATCGAAGCTCCTCGGGGTCCGACCCTCGTGATATTATGTCAGCCGGATTGAGTGACCCTGGCGTGTGGCGCCAGCTGCCCTCGAACTTGCAAATTTCCTTGACTCGATTGCCTACATAGGCTGGAAGCTTGACAGGAGCAGTGTGCAACCATCCTAAAACAATTTTAGAATCTGTAAATAACATACAGTCAGATATTTGCGGAATTAAGCTTTGTATGGTGTGTGCCAACTTAGACAGCAATAAAGCGCTATTTAATTCAAGTTTAGGTATGGTAAGTTTATCGCTAATTGGAGCTATGCGAGATTTAGCACACAATAGACTGATTTGGCATACACCATCCTTTATAGCTTTGACATATAGACAGCAGCCATATGCATATGAAGATGCATCGCAGTAGCCTATAAGCTGAACTGCATCGGCATTCGCCAAGTGTACGTTGCGTTTTACATGAATAGTGGACATGATTTTCAATTGATTATGAAAATCAAGCCACAGATCATGTAATTCTGCAGGGAGAGGCGTGTCCCAGCCTAGCTTGCACTGACATAATTTCTGAAGCAATGTTTTGGCTTTTACAAATATAGGACTGACGAGTCCCAATGGATCAAAAAATTTGCTAACGAAGCTTAATATTTTTCTTTTTGTAGGTGTATCTAACAACTCGTCTGCCGGCGCAACGATCCTGAACTGGTCAGTCTGAACTTCATAAGTGAGGCCCAAGGTTTTTATAACTAATGAATCCTGCAGGTCCAAATCCACAATATCAACATTCAATTTTTCCTTGGGAATATCTGAAAGAATGCTAATATCGTTGGAGCACCACTTATGAAGCTCAAAGCTACCTAAGCTCAATAGTTCAATAAGCTCTTGTTTCAGCCGAGCAGCCTCCAATGGATTGTTAGTCCCCGATATCACGTCATCTACATAGGTATTGTTAATTAAAGCGCTAGCTGCGAGCGGATATGTATTTTGATGAGTCTTTGCAAGCTCAATAAGACAGCGAGTAGCTAAAAAAGCAGAGCTGGTAAGCCCATATGTAATAGTTTGAAGTTGAAGACACTTCAAACTTGTATTATTATTTTCGCGCCACAAAATGTTTTGTAGCACCCTGTATTTTGGTGACAAAAGGATTTGTCTGTACATATGACGAATGTCACAGAGTAGAACTATGTTGAAAGTTCTGAATGAAATTAGAATTTCAAATAATTGTTTCTGGACCACGGGTCCATTGTATAAAATGTCGTTAAGACTGTATTCTGCATGTTTACCCTTGATAGAACCGTCAAAAACTGCCCTAAGTTTATTAGTTTTCTTATCATGTCGAACTACGGCATGGTGCGGCAAAAAATATCTTGGGTATGTATAATCATCACACTGAGTGATGTCAATGACCTTGGCATGGCCTAGCCGTAGGTACTCATTAATGAATTCAATGTATAATTTATGAAATTCTGTATCTTTGAGAAAGCGTTTCTCTAAATTATAGAATCTTTGCAATGCAATTGAAAAAGAATCAGCGGGCTGTATTGTATTTAACTCGACTTTGAGGGGTAAACTCACTTCAAAGCGGTGCTTGGATAAAATGTATGAATTTTTAAATTGCTCCTCACTGATCTCATGTTCCTGCAAAGACTCATTGTATAACATGGGAACCTGCTCGGTTTCCCAAAACTTTTTGACGAGCTCGTCTAATTGTATAACTTCAGGACGTACGCATGCATGCAAGGTGACCGATGTATTAACATAGCAAACTGGATTAAATTCACCTGATACGATGTACCCGAATCTTGAATTAATGTAAATGGGATCCATTGGACCTCCTTCAATCTTGCCATCTTGTATTATTTTGAAAAATATATTGGCAGCAAGCAGCAGTGACACCTCTCCTGGAACGTGAAAATCAAAATCTGACAACACTATATTGTTAGGTATAACAAGTTTATTTAGCTTTAATTTAGTTTGAGGCAAAAGCGTTGTGATGTGATCGACAACAGAGAATGAAGCATCGAGTTTGAAATCTTCAGTGAGGGACTCTAGGCATAAATCGACCCCTTTGTGAACCCTAGTAGTATTCTGCCCCATAGTAACAATACGCTTTGAATTATGGTAAGTAGGTACTTTCAGTTTATCTACTAAGGACTGTGTGCAAAATGAAGTTTGACTGCCCGAGTCGACCAATGCTGTAGCTATAATGCTTTGATTATTGTGTCCTTTTATAAGTACTTTAACAGTAGGTAGCAATATATCACAGTCCTGAGATTGTTTATGCACCATGTGCATAGACACCCCGGGCACCGCCTGTAAATTATCATGTAATAATGTATTATGCGATGTACTTTTACATGTAGCACACACAAAATTATACCTACACTTTTTACTATGTATATTTAAACAAATAGGGCATATAGTGTTGTCATTTACATGCTTGATTCTGTCAGAAACAGGCAATAAATTAAATTTAGGACATTTGAATAACCTATGATCGTCCTGTTTGCATAAATTGCATGGAGCTCTCTTTGTACTATCTGACTTGGTGACATGAAATGACTTGGCACTTTGAGTTTTTGTATAAACAGACTTGTCAGCTGCTGACGGACTGGCTTCTAGGGCAATGGCTCTCTTTTCTAAAAAGGTAAGTAAGGATTCTAGTGTGGGCATACCATCTAAATCTCTTTCAGAGTGATATAACCTAGCGGTCAATGTATCGAGCTTGCGAGTAAGTATACACACTAAAATTGAATCCCAACTACTAACACACTGACTTAAGTTTCTGAGAGCACCTGTTTGTTGCCTGACCTGAGAAACCAGAGCTCTAATTTGTTGAGCCGTGCCCTTCGATAAAACTGGCATATCCAAAATAATGGAAATATGATTATTTACTAAAAGTGCTTTATTGTCATACCTTTTATTTAATAAATCGATAGACTGCTTGTAAGAATCATTGATAAGAGGAAGGTTATCAATTAAAGCTGAGGCCTCCCCTTTCAAATATTTTCTCAGATAGAATAGTTTTTGAATGTCGGAAAGCTGATTATTGCTGCCTATAATAGCGGTAAATAATTCTATGAAAGAACGGTACTGACCAATGTGTTGGCCGTCGAACACCTGTATATCTATCGGCTGGAGCTTGGCTTGCACGATGATTGGTGGTTGTCCGTTGCCCGCTGGTGATGTAGTAGCACCTGGCACGTTGCTTGGCAGAGAATTTGCAGCACCATGGTCCAAAACTAATGTGGAATCAGTGCCCGATGGTGTATCTTGCAGTGAATTGCTTGAACTATCTTTATTTTTATACGATCAAAAAACTTATACGCAGGATGAGAAGTTTAGAGATTACGTTAGAAGCTACTCAAAAGTATTTAAAAAGGTTTGTAACGTTGCGAAATCAATGTTTATAAGTAACAAAATAAAAACGGCCAATAATAAAATAAAAGCGACTTGGAAAATAATAAATCAAGAGACCACAAACAACAAACCTCGAGATAACGAATACACTATTAAAACCGAATCTGGCACAACATCGTCTAATACAGAAGTTGCTCAAGAGTTTGAAACATTTTTCACAAACATACCGATTAAAACCACCGAGAAATTACGGTCGTCGGCGTCCCTAGCTGAAACATTACTTAAAAATAATACTAATTCTTGTAATACTAATTTTAAATTTAGAAACGTGGATCCACATGACATTATTAAAGTATATAAATCAATGAAATTAAAAGCGTCTGAAGATCAATGGGGCATGTCAGTTGTATTTCTAAAATCTGTTATCCACATACTAGCACCATATTTAGCGTACATATTTAACAAAAGCATAGACCAAGGCATTTTTCCGGACCTAATGAAACAAAGTAAGGTCATTCCACTTTTCAAATCAGGTGATAAACAAGACCCTAGTAATTTCAGACCTGTTTCGATTCTTCCAGTACTTAGCAAAATTTTTGAAAAACTTATTCTCAATCAATTACAGAGCCATTTCAATTTGGAATGTCTATTGCATAATAAACAGTTTGGTTTCACGAAGGGACGCTGTACGACTGATGCGGGAATCAAACTAATTCAATATATATTTAACGCATGGGAAGATTCAAGCGATGCGATTGGTATTTTTTGCGATTTATCAAAAGCATTCGATTGCGTCGACCATGCTACCTTGCTGCTAAAACTAAAACATTATGGCGTAAACGGCAAATCACTTGATTTAATGCATTCATACTTAGAAAATAGAGTGCAAAAGGTACAGATAAACGGAGAAAAGTCCCCAGGATCAATGGTAAAAATGGGAGTACCTCAAGGGTCAATATTGGGTCCGTTTTTATTTTTAGTTTATATAAATGACCTACCTTATCTCGTAGAGCACCTATCAGATATTGTGCTATTTGCCGATGACACGTCCCTCATCTTCAAGGTTAAGAGGAAGGCCCAAGAGCTTGACGAAATAAATAATGCTCTTTCACAAGTAATGAACTGGTTCACTTTAAATAACTTGGTGCTTAATTCAAAGAAAACTAAATGTATAAAATTTTCCTTACCGAATGTGCGACAAGTAGAAAATAATGTGATCCTAGATAATGATAGGTTAGATTTTATTAAAAGCACGGTCTTCCTTGGGGTTACTGTAGATTCAAAATTACAATGGGGCCCACACATATCGTCATTGGCCGATAGACTTAGTTCAGCCGCATATGCAGTCAAAAAAATTAGACAACTGACAGATGTGGCTACAGCACGGTTGGTTTATTTCAGTTATTTCCATAGCATCATGTCGTACGGTATTATTCTGTGGGGACGGGCAGCCGACATAGAGACTATTTTTATACTACAAAAACGGGCAATACGATTTATATACAATATGCGTTGTAGAGAATCTTTAAGAGAACTGTTTAAAAATATTAATGTACTGACCGTAACTTGCCAATTCATTTACGAAAATATCATGTACGTACGTAAGAATATATCTCTATTTCCAAAAATCAGTGACACACATAGTTATAATACAAGAAATAGGGATAAACTTGCATTTCCAGGATTCAGACTACGTAAGGTTAGTACATCCTTCATGGGGCACTGTATTCGCTTTTATAACAAGTTGCCAGAAAGTGTCACGACGCTGACAGAGAGGAAATTTAAAAATTTCATTAAAGGAACACTTGTTAAGAAGGCGTATTACAGGATAGATGACTATTTAAACGATGAACATGCATGGTGTGTGTCGCCGGTTCCGCATGAGGGATAAAGTCTAGATTACTAACAATAGTAATAGTTGTGTAATACTTAGTTATTAAGTAATTGTGTATTATTATTATATTATTTTAAAAGATGTGCTGCTGAGAGTTTTTTGCCACTTTTTCTCCTCAGCGTTGGCACCTTTTCCTTGCAAAGTGGTGTAAATGTAAATTCAAAAATATTTTGACGTGCAAAAATGTACACAACGTGCTTACTTGCAATAAAGAAATTTGACTTTGACTTTGACTTTTCGAACTTCTTGGTCAGTCGCATGAGCTTGCCCATTACATCAAAGTATCTTTTTTCTGTAACGGCGTCTTCCGCCTCGGTTGGAGACGTATCGTACATGGCTATGTCTGTTTGTAATGATTGATACTTGACGTAGGCCTCTTCTACGGTTTTTTGCCTGATTTGTAGGTCTTGAATGTCTAAAATGGCGTCCGCCTCGGAAACGAAGTTTAGGCATCTCGTTATCGTCGCTTTGCATTGCCCGCGCGCGGCTCGCAAGCGACTAATATATACCTCCATGGACGCCCCGCCGCTGGATGCTGAGGTTGTAGTAGAAGTTGACGCCGTGGTTGATGTATTTCCACTCGTGTTGATAATGTTCTTTTCTGCTGCCATCTTATGCCACGCGGCCACGTGGCGCTTGCCGGCCGGCGCGTACGCAGTGGGACCGATGAACGATGAAAATATCCCCGACTTGAATGATTTTATTTATAAAACGCGGTTTCGGCACCAAAATGTTGTGACGTTTAAATAAAAACGATTAATTTTTGGAATGTAATTATGTATTTTTAATAAAAACACTGTATTGCGACAAGATTGAAGTTTCAAGTTGAAGTGAGTGACAATCAGTTCTTTTATAATGTTACAAATGTTTTAGGCAAAGGCCTCTAACGATAGTGTGCCCAAAGAGCATCCACATTAGTGTTTCCAACACTGCCTGCGCGGGCGCAGTGTAAGATGCAGTGTCGAAACCACGCCGCGGTATAACATAGTATAGTTATTAAAACTTACAAAAAATGGCGCGTACACCAGTCGGCAGCCGGCACCCATTCTAGAACTACTAATTTCAACACTTATTACTATCATTTATAACTATTTTGATAGTAATTAATTAAGTTAAATATGACTTAATTTCACTCTTGTAAGTAATTGCAGTGCGTTTATTAAATATTAAATAAATAGAGAAAACTTTTGAGTCTATTTGAGGACTGTATCCGAATTTCTTGGATTCGAAAATAGATCTTCATTTATTCAATATTTAATTCAAATATGTTAAAGTGCATAAATATGTGGTGTGTGTGATATTTATACATCGTCAGTCTGATGATAGTCTATAAATAAAAGCTCTTCAAAAGTGTATGATGATCCTAGCAGTGAACTTTCAGTGATAACTTCAGTAGTGCAGAAACAGCTTTTGGTCAATAAAAGTAAGTACCGGTTTCGGAACTGTTTGAATATCCTAAAAACACAAACTCAACGAGTTGACAGCCTTCTTTTGTTTGGAAGTCGGCTAAAATGAGAAACCAGAATTTTGTTTTAGATATTACAATAAGTGTAAATAACCCATAAGGTTCCAAAATGTGTTATTATGATAACTAGTACCTAGTTATTAAGTAATTGTGTTATTATTACTTTAAAAGATGTGCTGCTGAGAGTTTTTTGGCCACTTTTTATCCTCAGCGTTGGCACCTTTTCCTTGCAAAGTGGTGTAAATACAAATTTAAAAATATGTTGACGTGCAAAAATGTACACAACGTGAACAATAAAGAAATTTGACTTTGCCTAATATAGAGTACGAGAGATACGGAGAGGTGCTCTCCGTCTCCCTTTATTGCCTTTTAGCACACTGTTATCTTTTGGGAGCTAGTAATTAAATATCACTTGTAAGTTAGTACCAATGACTATATTTAGTACGGTCTAACACCAGTGAAAGGTATACAGGAGAGTTTTTACGGTTGAGATTATCTCATATAAAAACCAGCCAAGTGCGAGTCGAACTTGTTCTATACCATACACTCTCCAAGGAGGTTTTATGCGAGGATAAAAGCGTTACTGCCAGTATTTTAATAATACAATTTTTTTTAATAAGTTCGGTAACTTATTTTGCGGGAGAACGATGCCGATGGCGAGACGAACTTGACGTTTTTAAGAGAGGGTGGTCTGAGTCTGCGGAGAATAGAAATGAGTGGAAGGTTTCGGTGGGTCTTTGCCCAGTATTGGAATATAACAGGCTATTAAATAAATAATAATAACTTAATTAAGTTCTCAAGATCGCTTCCGATATTGCTTTGACAATAAATCACCTAACAAACTTCGTTATCTATCAAGGTCCCAGATTTTATTAATTGGCAAATATAACAATAAAGAAAATATCTATCTCAGATCTCTACAAACTATTCATTGAGTTAATAAACAAATTAACAGATACTTATTTATTAAACAAGGCCGATGGAGACCGAGCTCAAGGTTACATGAGAAATAACTATCTTCGATGAAATCCAGAGCAAGTAAGTGTAAGTTTTGCAATGTTTGATCCAGTTTTGACCGCGTATACAACGAAACCAGATAGGCAGCTAGTAACAGGGCAGAATTATTGTGTAGAGTTGTAGAATCTAGATAATTTTAGGTTTTGGGGTTAAGTACCAGATTACATCATTATTAAGTTTTACAAATTTCGAGAATGTGCGGTTCTAACCGTGTATAAAATCCCCTTGTTATAAAGAAGCTGACATAAAAAATTAAGGATGATAGCCGTTGAAAATGGACGCTCGCTGTCTCATTCGGTATAAACTAAAAAACAACAACAACTTTTAATAGAAAATTGCGGCCATTAATTTTATCGTCGTCTTTAACATATATTTTTAAAACTCTCGAACCTTTCTTGAACGAACTTCGAGTTACTTATGTTATTTTGTAACAGGTTGGAAAAATAGTGTTGCAAACCTTTTTCTCATAACGAAAACTAATGATTAGACATAACAATAGAAATCAAATCAAACCATTGACCGCAAAATTCAACTAACAATCGAGACTATTTCCATATGAGCAACCTTGAGACAATTACTTTATGTACATTTTAAAATTATAATTAAATATAACAATACTGGCTGACGTATCACTATTTCACCATTCTTCGTTTATATTACAGGTAGCTTGGAAGTAAACAATGACACAAAAACTTAGATTGGCAATATGTATATTATCAATATACATACAAACCTATACAATAAGCACGACTGGGAGAGATGACGGGTATACGAGTATCATAGGAAATGCTTACAACATACCATTCCGCAGAGCTACGATGATGGAGAATCCCATCATAAACATGATGATGCAAATACTCGCACCGAATAACCAACCGGTCGATTTTCTGGACAATCTCAAGGACAAATACCCATTGCCTAATGGTGAGTAAGAGTGGCGAGAGACAATAGCGGAATTACTTTAAAATGTAATAATGGCCAAATTAGAGAACCAGAGCGTGAAATCTCCGATACTCGTATGTGTACACTCGCCAGCACATCAATGGTATTACTTATTTCGACTCTTATGAAGTTATGACGGACGGAAGAACGCTACAAAGTGTAATGTCGTACACTTCATGTGTTTTCGACTGTACATCTGAGTAATCGTGTATATACTAGGTAGTATATGCAACAGTGGATGTTAGGTTTACATTAACATTATATCTAACGCAATATGCACATTTTTATGCAAGCTTTTGACATATTATCGTTTATTTTAAGTGCACTTAAGTTTGACACGGTCGGTCTCATTTTTAAATAATAATCCTTCATACAAAAATAGGTTGTGACATTTTAAAAAACGTTGCTGAATAATTAATACGATGCGGTCAATATAAAAAAATTAAGTATAAGTTTTTATTTGCAGACATTGGTAGGTAAAGTCGACAGCACATCAGCGTATGTTACGCTTGAAGTCGTTACTATGGGCTGTGAAATATTAGAGCTGCTTGACCTACAGAAGCGTTGTAATAAATTAAAATATACATAAGAACACGACAAAGGTAGATTTAAATTGTTTATGATAACCGTACAGAGACACGCTGCTGCCTAAAGAAAAAGAAAAAAGTATGTTGTGTGCAATTGAATTCATGGGCCAACAATTACGTAAATATAAAACCACGTATACGTCACAAATAACATACTGTTTAGCCATACCAGTCTAGTTGAGAATAAGTCCCATACTTATGTCTAAAACCAGTCGAAAACAGGGGTTCGATCCCAAAAACCTGAATAATTAGAGTACGAAATGATATACTCACAGCGAACTTTCGTTAGCATGTTTCAAGCGTAATATAAGATAGAAAAAACCATGCATCGAAATATCTGCTCAATTGGACGACCTCCTAGGCAAAAAAAAGGCTGGTAGTTTGCCTACCTTCTTGCAAGTAGTCCTGGGGTCGATTCCCATCCGGAAAGGTGTTTTACCACCACCAACAACCATTTTTTCCTAGTCTTGAGTGTAATATGTGATGTTTCTATGTACGAGTATGTCTCTGGCTGGAATCACAGGGAATCCTAATTTGGGCCATGGGCTTGATGTCTTATTTTTTATTGCCGGATTTCCCGAGTTATCATTTCGTGGTAAGCATAGTCGTTTAGAAGAACCGACCTTACCCAATATGCTGCATATTACATGCATCATCTACCTTACGCAACCCATCATTCCACGTAGCCACATTCGGACGCCGTCCCACACTGCGTCTACCTAATCTTGGTCTCTATTCGAGAACTGGTCTGTCCAGTTGTCATTAGTTCTGTAACAGTTATGACTATGTCTAAAGCGTAGCTTGCTACACCGAGCTGTCTACCATTGGGTTTTCATTCAGACTTAGTATAGTCTATCAGTTACCTTACATCACCGATCATGATGGGCCAATCCAAAGGTACGGACAACAGCAGATCGATGGTACACTTGTAGTACGATTTCAACTCTTACGATGCAGATAATAAGAACGGTTACACGGTGTTTTGAAGTGTAGTTTAATGTAATACACAGCAATAATCGTAGTCTTCCAGTCTAGTGTTAACATTATCATGAACAATCACATGTAAGCTCCCACTGTTGGGACATAGCCCTTACTTCGTGGGAGTAAGGAGTACATTTACCACCACGCGAATCCAGTGCTGATTGGTTACCTTTAGATTTTTTATTCTTAGACGCGCAGGTTTCTTCACTCACGATGTTTCGCCGTTTTAAGAGCATTCGGTAAATGCACATGTATAAGTTTCTCTTCGATAAATCCCAGGAAAAGTCATTGGTACTGCCTGGTCGAGGGTCGAACCTGCAACTTATAGTGTGTTGCATCAACCAATCTCCTTCCCGTAATTTAGGTAGGTACTTACTTCCAATAATTTGTCATGAGTACGATATCCGAATTTTTGACGACGAGGCGTAATATTTCGATAAGCCATTGATATACATTCCTAAAATAGAAATGTTCTCTTTCGAAAACCCTTGGAACTTCTTTACTATTAGCATAAATGTATCAATTTCAGGTCTCCAGTCGCCTCTACCAGAATACGACTACATCATAGTGGGTGCTGGCTCGGCTGGGAGCGTGCTGGCTGCACGGCTCACTGAAGACGCCAACGTCACAGTCCTGGTGCTGGAAGCTGGCAAACCGGAGTTCATAATGACCGACGTACCGGCCTTATCGCCTTACTTCCAAAGGACGGAGTACTCCTGGCCGTACTTCATGGAACCTCAAGCAGGCGTGTGTTTAGGTATGATTAAAGACATTTTTTATATTACAAAATATAGGAAGATTCCTCTTGTCTTGTCGAAGTGACCAAATCTATTCAGGCCGCATGTCAGGTGCAGAGATCTGCCAGCAGGATTACTTCAATAATACTTTGTTGTTTCGTACAATGACGACCTTAAAGTAAGCTTATTAAGGACGTCATAGTACGAAACAATAAAGTAATATTGAAGTAATCCTGCTATAAGAGTTCATGGTAAGGGGGCTGAACAACTCTGACAATTTGTTTGGTCACGTCACTTCACACATGGACTGTTGCCGAATAACAACAACCGGGACCAACGTAGCTTAGCTTGTACGATTACTTTCAAGGCGTAGGTACTCACAACTGGACAAGAACAATGTTGGAATACTTTGTATGTAGCTGTAAGAAGCCGAAAGTATAGGTTTAAATCCCAGACCTACAGAGTGGAATCTGGGATCTGCACAATCTACCAAAATATGATATTTGCCAGGAAATTAAATTATTATTCATTATCATTATAAAATAGTCTTTAAATGAAGTCCAAATACGAAAATATGAACTAATTAAAATTGGTTGAGAAATAAAATAGTTACAGGCATTTAGAAATGAGGAGTTAGAATAATACGGCAATACTGACGTCACTATATAGGTTACTAACACAACCTTCTAGAATTCATAATTAATTGACTTCTTCGACTTTCAAATATATGACGTTACTGTCAAAATGTACAAAACTAAGAAATGATAAAGTTGTGGTCTATCGCAATTTGAAATAAATTCGCAACCAAGCTTCTCATCCAATTATTGGCCAAAAGGAATTACGAAATTTCCAGCTCATATGCATAAGTATCTATTTAAATGATAATACTTCCATCCAAAACTGATGCTCTAAAGAACCGAGCAAAAGCATTCGCGTACGTCATAATTGCTACAAAGTGTGCAGCAACAGTCAGACTTTTAATAAGCTAATGGGTACCTATCTAAATAAATAGTGATAGTAAGATCTATAAATAGACTCCAATCTCCATAGGTCAAGCTTGCAAAACTTTTATATTTCGGTAACTTTACATATCACAACGTCAATTAAAAGTAGATATGTACAAAACTGACCAACAAGAGGACCGAAATAGTTGACTTAAACATGGAAATACACATTCTAATTTTATTATGTACAGTAGCTGCGCAAATAATTGTAAACCATATGTATGTAGTAATAGAAATTGACTATTTAGTTATAAATAGATCTCATTGGTCAACAAAGTACTTGATAAACACTCTACATTTCAGTTCATTTAAATGACACAACATATATTACGAGTACCTAAGTTAAAATCTGACAAACAATATGACTAAAATGGTTGACTAAGCATAGGAAAATACCTTCCAAATCAAATGAACTATCGTCCGTGACCGTGTTTAGGAGTCTTCTCACATCATTTAAAACTAATTCACAATTTATAACTAATCACTTAACGCACCGTGAGCTCAGTCATCTTATAAAACTTAAAATGATTAATAGAATACAACGTAAACTTTAAAGTACGTGCCTAATTACCTTCTTGAAATCTCCATCGCATGATTGATTTGATATGTAGAAATCAAGGTTCTCGAATTAAAGTTGACCAAAGTTCGCAGTATAAAATGAGCTTTAATGTGGTTTTTTTCTGGGGTGCACTTGTTAAGTAGATATTAGGTGCGATAAGCGATTCTTCGCCGAAACCTATAAGTAGGTACCTAAATGAAACTGTCATGGTTGCTCATAATATCAGAGGAGGTGGGTGGGAAGTCTCATTTGAGCGCGCGAAATCCGGAATCGGCGCTATTTTATATTAATTTAAGTAAATACGTATCGTCATCAGATAGATATATGAGTATCTTTAGAATATCCAACTGAGCTTGACATATTTAGAAGAAAATTATAGATCGAGACATAGAATTCAATTGTTTTATAAAATGCATTTCGATTCCAAGTTACAAGATTCTAGTTACCACATTACTTACTTATATTGTACTTTTAGAAGCCAAAAACGTACATAGGGCTTCATTAGCAATAATTGTCTAATCGCAATATAATCAAAACACTTTTTGCAATACATCGTCTAACGATCATTTCTTACGTTGTGTTGCCTGTCTGCCATGCTCATTGAAATCAATTTAAGTGGATAAGTATTTGTAATGAAATTGCATATGTAATATTTTAAATACGGGGTGTACCAATTGCTAATTGAAAGTCATATATATAAATTTATATGCAGGTATATCCCAGAGAGGTTTGATATGGAGTACGTACGGGAGAAAATTCAAAAGATTATAAACTATCTGCACACGGATTACTCTTGGTTGTGTATCGTCGGCCTTATTAAAAAAAAAATCCTGACAAAAAATAGCCCCCGAGAGCCATTTCGAATAGAATCGTAAAAAATCCTAATATAATATCTGGCTAGCCCGCAAGGGATATATTGTGCTGTGAGTCTTTACTTAGACATAAGAATGTGGTTCCTACATGTCTGTTATTTTATTCTTACATAAAAATTAAATAGTTAATATTTTAAGAAAGTCTAGTTACACCGTGTATATCGTCGAATCAACAAACAAAATGAGAAAAAAATATTGATTTACAAGCACCCATTACTGGCACTTGTGTCGAAAGGTTTTGGCCATTTACAAATATCTAAATTAGATACCTGGTATTACTCGTATACCTCAGATCACTGATCTGAGTATTATAAAGTCAGCCTTTCACCCCAAGAACAGAACGTAGTGAGTTGTTGAGTTTCCTAAAGGAAATGAATGTTTTCCCATGTTTAAAACTGCTTCCTAATGTTGAAGAAATAATTTATTTTAAATAATATTTTATTTCAATTTAATCATTTATTTCGATTGCAATATGTGTGATAAAAGATCAGTATTGTTATCTATATCTACTATTTCTACCTCTGCTGGGTCAGTAGTCAGCATAGTTATCTCTGCTAAGCCTAGCAGATATAACTATGCTGGTGGCGAGATATAAGAACTCGGTGCGCGGTCACCACAGACCTTTGAGGCCGCAGTGATCCTTGAGCTTGTACAACACACCCTGATATCAAATAATAATAGTTATATCTGGTATGACGAATATGGATAAGTTAGAACACCCGTAAGCATAATTCCTACAATGATATTACAAACTGATAAAAGATCTCAACATGTTTCAGGCATGACAAACCAAAGATGTTTCTGGCCAAGAGGCAGAGCAGTTGGAGGGACCAGCGTGATCAACTACCTCATCTACACCAGGGGACGTCCCGAGGAGTGGGACCGCATTGCAGATGCCGGCAATTATGGATGGTAAGGATCCCTTGCAAGTATTGTGGTAGAGTCCACGATATATATAACACCTGTTCTTCACAATAAATTGTTTTCTTATTATTCTTAGGTAATAAAACCCGAAATATATTTTGCAGGTCTTACGCGGACGTCCTCCATTACTACATTAAGTCCGAAGATGCCAAGCTGGAAGGTTATTTAAATTCTCCGTATCATGGCACTTTCGGCGAGTTGAATGTCAACTTTATACCTGCGAGGTAATTAAATTGTCACACTATAAATAGAATTTCACGTAACTTAAATAAATTTAATTGTTTTATGGAATTATTGAGGAGAATGACAGGTAATCAAGTGTTCAGAGGATTTCTCTAGGGAAATTTTTATACGTGTCCACTGTGGTATAATTTCTACTGAGTAAATAGTATGCAAAGCAATGTTTTCAATAATACTTTTTTAAAGCATCGTTTATCTTATCATTCAATAAAAAGTCGATTCATTTTTTTGGATATTAATATAAATTAACTTATTTCTTAATTTATTGCAGAACGCCGCTCATTGATGCTTTTCTGGAAGCTGGAAGATTGTTTGGCATTCCTACAGTGGACTACAACAGCCCCGAAGAACTTGGCTTCGGTTACATGCAAGTAACGGGTCTTAAAGGCAAACGAGTCAGCGCAGCCAAAGCCTTCCTACATCCGAACAAGAACCGACCGAACCTCCACATACTGCCAATGAGCAGAGTAACAAAAGTCCTAATCGATAGCAGTGACAAAAGCGCTTATGGAGTAGAGTATGTCCGTAATCGTCTCAAGCAGGGCGTCGCAGCTCGCCGAGAAGTAATTCTGTCAGCCGGTCCTATCGCATCACCGCAATTGCTCATGCTATCAGGCATAGGCCCACAGGAACACCTAGCGAGTCACGGGATCCCACTCATACAAAATCTACCAGTCGGAAGAACACTTTACGACCACATATGTTTCCCCGGCTTAATATTCACACTGAACGCAACAAATGTAACTTTCAACGAGAACAGGCAGACATCATTTGAAAATTTCCTTCAGTGGTTGCAGTTCGGCGATGGTCCAGCATCCACATCCGGCGGTGCTGAAGGCATAGGATATATAAAAGTTCCTGGATCCAGTCTACCAGACCGTATACCAGATTTGGAGTTAATAAGCATAGGTGGCTCGATAGTGTCGGACGGTGGGCCTGGCGGCAGCAAGGCGGTGCGACGGGGTATGATGATCACAGACGAAGTCTTCGACAGCGCTTACGGCACTATTGACAGTACAGAGACTTATAGTGCGTTTCTAATGTTGCTGCACCCGAAATCGGTTGGATACTTGGAACTGAAGAGCAATAACCCGTTCAGTTACCCTCGTATGTATGGCAACTATTTGACGGATCCAAGTGACGTAGCCACTTTCATTGCTGGGATTCGTTTCGTGCAGGCGTTGGTGGATACTGAGCCTTTCAGAAAACTCGGAGCGCAGATACATAGAGCCGAGTATCCCACGTGTCGTGGATTGAGGTTTGATTCGGATGCCTACTGGGAGTGTGCGTTGCGGACGTTGACGGCGACCCTGCATCACCAGATCGCGACATGCCGCATGGGGCCTGAAGATGACCCTCAGGCTGTGGTGGACCCGGAGTTGCGCGTGTACGGGGTGCAACGGCTTCGTGTGGTCGATTCCAGTATTATCCCGCGCACCACAGCCGCGCACACCAATGCACCAGCGATCATGATAGGCGAGAAAGGAGCTGATATGATTAGATCATTTTGGAGTTAATAGTCGTCCAGTCGAAAGCACACCAGGTGTAATATTGTCGACTGGAACAAAGTCTTATGTCCGCGGCATAAGAGTTGAAATTGTACTTCGAGTGCAATGATATTTGCTTCAAGTTCAAGTGTTACCATTGATGAGCTGTCGAGTGTACAAATTCTAGTTACCTTGTTTTGTAAAGACAATTTAAATAGTTGAAAATATACATGTGACTCAAAACAAAGACATCACGTCTAACAAGAGGTTGGATGCATGGGGGTTGCCTGGAAGCGATTGCTATGAGCGATACGGTCGCCTTAAAACTTTTAATTTTTATGATGATGCTTCCTTCATCAATTAATATTGTACATATTACTTACATTATGAACTTTTTAGATGAATTTTATTAAGTGTAACCAAATTCAAAAACAATTTAATCTAGCATTGTTATCAATACTTATGAGTTGTTGAACTTTGTTTATTTAAGTACCCATGTAAGGAATATCATTAACTAATTATAGTACGTAACTTAAGTACAGAATGTTAAATAAAATTAAAGTTACATAAAACTCATTACTTACTTATATCCGTTTTTTCTATTCACTCAGTTCACCCTTGACCCTACCATCTCGACTAATAAAAGACATGGGCAACTTGAATAGCTATTTAATTGAACATTGTGAATTGATCAAATACGAGAAACTAAAAACTTAATCAACGTAACACTCTGAAATAAAATAATCATATTTTATTCTTTTCTATTCTAAGTTGAACACATATCAAGGTATGAATTACGTAGATAAGATATATCTATAACATAACCATAATAAACGGGTAGAGCAAGTACTTATTCAAAAGAATAGACGGATTCTGCTATTAGCCATCACTGAGTCGTAAAAATCTGTACAAAACAAGTGTTTCATATAGTCATTCATTATATGATTAATAGGCTTAGGTGGCATCTAACTGTCCCAAAATCTCACCTATGGGCGAGATTCCACCTTTCAAAATTGTTAGTCGACAACTCACCCCGCTCCAAAGGTTACGTTTATGGAGAAATACGCATTTCCTTAACTCATGGCAGTTTTAATTTAAAATAGCATGTATTTTAAGCGACTAACGTTATTCTTTAGGGAGAGCATTTGTCTGTGCTATGAAACCTCCTTGGTGCAATTCAATAACAGCTGACAGTAGCAATTCACTGGATGCCGTAGATAGAGAAGCTGGATGCTGACCGAAAAGAGAGCAATTAGTATTTATTATTAAATTCTTCTCAGAAGTAAAGGCAAAGGAAACTAGTGCATAATAGTACAGACTAACAAACTAGAGCAGCCTGCGTAGACAGATTATCCTATAGACGGAGTCCCCGCGTAACCACATTTACCCTTTCTTTCTGGCAGCCAGGTGTTGCCTAGGAAAAACTATTACCAAACATTAAGGGTATTTTTCACAATAAAATTATAAATTATAGATATGAATATGCATAAAAAATGCATTGGATATGTTTTTGGTAAAACTATATTTAGGCATATAATATAATAGGTATGTAATTTTCGAAAAAGTCGTATTTTGAAAGTGTGATTTGTTCATTTCCGCCAATTAGTGTATCTGACAGTGACAGCAAACCCATTGCTATTTTTATAATCCATTGCTTGGATGCTGTAACAAAATTTTTAATGAAAGTCAATTTAATAAGTACGGTGGAACACAGAGAAAGGCGTACAGGAGAGTTTTTAAGGTTGAGATTATCTCAAAAACTACTTGACCTATTGCAATAATTCTTTCACTGTTGGATAGATAAAAGTTAAAACTGTGTACTGTAAAAGAATTATTCAATTCGGTCCAGTAGTTCTGGAGCAAATCTCAACCTTATTGAGGCCCCCTGTATACTTATCTCTGTCTTCGACTGTACGTCCACGCGTTTCAGAGCAAAAGGTCTTATACATACAGACAGACGACCGGACAGACAGACGGACAACAAAGTGTCCCTTCCTACAAGGGTTCCTTTGTTTCCTATTGAGGTATGGAACTCTAATCATGACAATCGAGTGAATCAATCCTTTTGCACAAAGTAAATGATCTAGTATCTAATGAATTAGACTAGGTATTTAAAATTAGGGCTAGCTAAATAGTACTGTAATTCCCATACATATATTGTGGAACAAAATATTTTTTGGGGTATTTTTTACCAACACTGTTGACAACACTGAATTTTATGTCGTACATTTTACAAAATACTTTTCGATGTTATTTTGATATTTAGGCACTGTTTTCAAGCAAAATTACAACGCGTTGCAACGTGTTGATTATGTATAAACTATGTACCGTACGTTTTAAAACATAGAAAGTTAAGGAATGGAAAATACTGACCTATGAAACGAAATATTTGGATCCTTGCGTTCTCATCTATTTTTACACTCCTGTACACAACAAACCCCCTCAGCAATGATGATATAATAAGGACAATATGTTTCGATCTAATATATGACTACAAACACGAGATCCAACACATAAAATGCTGCTAAAACAATAATTTATCATAATTTACAACAACGTAAACACGAACTGTCATTTTGGTGCCGGTGACAGTTAGTTTTAATAACGTAAAACTGGCTACGCCGATAAGGACAGAAGATATATGAATCTTTCTCTCTCACGCTTACGATATCCATATTATGTTGTTCTTGTCACTCGAGAGCGAGACAGAAACCACACTCCATCTATAGGCTTCTCTATCTACGGCAGCCTGGTATGACTTTTATAATGTCTGTTTGGTCTTAAATACACATTACTTTTATACGAAAATATCCTAACTGAAACGTAAACACATACATACAACTAAACGAAATAACTCAACGATCCACGTCCACCCTTAAGTCATGTGAGGAATCCTTGATAAGAACACGAAACTTTACAAACACGACACTCCAATAAATAAAAACATTCGCGGCCTTCTTAGATTAACTAAACGTGATTAATCATTAATCCCAAAGATAACCATTTAATTGAAATTTTCCCACAAAAAGACGCTAATGGCGCTTACGAAGGAACCCTTAACATAGGCAAGTAGTTCTAGCAAAAAGGATATCACACACACTCGAGTATGAATTCGTTAGTCTCATATGAACACGCGAACTGGTAGTAGTGAGTCAGGTTCCCGCTAGTTTTGAACTTGAAAGCGAATCCGTTCATTTTTAAACGCGCCGCAGCGTAGAGCGTGCAGTGAAAAAAAAAATTAATTAAATAACATGATTAAAACATTACTTATTTTAACAATTCTATCCCTCGCGTGCTTATCGGAGGAGGCAGACGTAGAAACAATAGACAATGGTGATTTCAAGTACAGTGACTTTCAAGACAGTGGGGCCAGAAGTGGCAGAATCTTCTGGTCGTATCCTCAGACTCCTATAATAGACCTGGTCATGCAATCCGCTGCAAACCACTACATACCGAAGAACAACGGCGACTTTTTCGATTTCCTCAGAGACTCTTATCCATTGCCTGGTGGTAAGTAGATAAATATGTACGTATTCGGTTAGATATTCAATAGAAATACACACAAATTAAGTAAGTACAAAAAACGACCGTTTCTTGGATTGAACCCATGGAGATCGAAAATCGTCCTATTGATGAGCACTGTCTCGAATATTTGTTGGGTCGATATAGTCAAGTAGAGTCGACTATTCGTCCAAATGTGTAGAATGTATCCTCGTAATCAAGACGAATACGATACCTCATATTATGTCAAAATACATCAAGTCGTTTAGTCTACAGGAGGCGACAAATGAACCGACATACATACACCCGAAAAACATTACCCTCCCCCTTGCGGCGTCGGGTAAAAATAATCATAACTGAACACGGGGGCGGCAAGAGAAAATTGTACTCAAAATAATCTTGCTCTATTTACAAGATTTGTGAAGATGGTATTAGGTACCCTAACTTAATACAAGATATCGCTACTTAGGGTCCCTAAGTAGGATTCAGGGTGGGAAATTAAATTAAATAAATCTTTAAGTAGGTACCGTAGTTATTCATACCAGTTAGTTGTTTATAAACAACAGTTAGACAGTTAGGTATCGATAGATATTTAATTATTGCTCAACAAGCTACCTATTCATCCGCTGAATTCTCTAAACAAAGGTTGTCTGGAAGAGATCGCTTTAAGCGATAAGACCGCCAATTGTGATACTAACTGTATAAGCATATTTCTTTTGTGTAATTCCTTTTACTTTGCAATAAAGAATATTTATCTTATCTTATAAAATAAATCTAAATATTTTAAGAAGTTAGCAAACTATTTTGAGGGACCAAACAGCAAAACATTTTATTACCATTTGGCCATCGTTATGTATACGACCTTACACATATTTAAAGCATCAAAATTACTATCAAATACAAGTTAAGCCTGCCTTCGCTATAAAACTATAACGTTATTTACATTTTAACGCGTTGAACGAGTTTAAATAAATAAAAATTAAGATGATAATAATAATTAAAAAATCATAACATTTACATACCTATAATACGTACGAAAAATAAGGCCAAATGGCGCCAAGGGATAATCCAAGTGTTAGTGACTAACTCTGTGTTAAGTGACAGAAACGCCATGAAGCGTAGGTAGGTACTTTTGCCGAATCGTGCTATCGGTAATTGTTCAACTTTTTTTGTAATAACCGGTACCTACATCGTTTGAGTATTCGTGAAGAAGCCAAGTGGCATTGACTTTCGTTAACGCTGGTAGAATATAAAGAAAAATGTATGAGAATGACATTTGCTTTTTCGTTGCCATTCCAGGTACATTTTTATTTCTATTAAAGTCAATGCCACTTGCCAAGGAGCCTAGCTGCATGCCTGAAAAAAAATCTAAGGAATATACGGCAAGTAATTCACCAATTTGCACTGGACGTAAGGGAAGACCTGTGCCCTAACAGTGGGGATAAATAGGTAGGCTGTTGATGATGATGACCAAAAGTAGGGGCATACAAATAGGTTGATGATGCGGAGGTGAACAGACGTTAGCGTCCGATGGTATCGATAAGGGGTGTTATCGGGATAAGATGGCTTTGTCCTTCATACTTATGGAGATTGTAGTGCAGCCTATGGAGTCGAAGATCAATATCGATGAGCGCTGGCTCTAGAATTTGAAGTTCGAGCTCATATTTTTGCGATTTGAATATTTTTGAATTTCAATCGCACGTCCATGTGTATTTCATAGTCATCATTTCGTGTTTAAGCTGTGCCTTAAGGCTCTGTCCGGTGTCCGTTCATGGCCAACTCTTAACTTTGACTTGTAGCGAATGCCAAGACTATGAAAGGATAGGCAAAAGGTGTAACACTTTATCGTGATCACTTACATCACTTGAACTACATCATTTATCTTTCGTTAGACTAAAATTAACTGTAATTAAATGTAATTCCAGAGAACTTTCCGGTATTAGGTTATTTTTAATGAACAACGAAAGAGCGTTATTTACACTTTTAATAATTTGACCATTGTTATACCTAGTCGTTGGACCAATCATATCCGTAGAAATAAGGCAGTACGTTTGTTTTAGATGTCTACTAAAATGAAGAGTAAAGAAATGATACTCTATGTCTCTATATATCATTGATTAAGTAAGTATAGTTATCTAATTATTAATTAATTAGATAAAATATAACAATTTACAATGTAAATACATCTGAACCACAGTATAAAATATATAATTCCTACTAATTGCTCAACTATAATTTTAGATAAGTAGGTAATGTTTGACCTCTATTTCGCCTGATTTTTATGAAAGGTTGTATTTAATAAAGGCATGTCAGGTCTTTGATATCATTAGAACAACTCTGACCAATGCAGTTCATTGACTTTGTAATAAGTATTGTCTCTAAATCACCACTTATGCCAAGTTTTCCGGTCAATAACCGAAACCTTAGTTTTTAACCTGTGTAATTTAAAAATCCGGTAGGCGGTTTTTCTTACCCCAAATAACGTAGGCTGGTATGGTAAGTATGAATTTATGATGATGCTACATCCGTTCCATCGTTTAATGTTAATCACGATAATTTCAATGAATATAGGAAATATAGGATTCGACGTAATTTTAACTGAAGTAGGTACATCTGCATAAGATCCACCTTGGGTCATTGTGGCAGCGGAGTAAGTAAACATCTTCATTTATGATGATGCTACATCCGTTCCAACGTTTGGGATTGATCACGATAATTTAAATGAATAGAGGAAATATAGGATTCGACGTAATTTTAACCGCAGTACATCTTTACAAGATCCACCTCGGGTCACCGAGCCAGCGAAGTAAGTACCTAAGCATCTTCATTTCATTAATCTATTTTTGGTTTTGTTGCTAAGACAGAGTTTCATAAATCCAGGAGACCGCGAATCCGCGAAACCGTTAAACCCGATTTTTTTTAAATTTACTTTTAATGAAACCACTAGAGATATTTTTTATTTAATTGCCAAACAGTTATTTCTGTATTTTATATAATTGCTTTAAATTTAAATAACGGATAGCCTCCATTTAAGTAATAAATAAAATAAATTCTGCAAAAAAGGAATGCCGAAAAACCTGTTCAATTCCAATGACCGAGGCGTGCGATGCTTTCATTACGCGGTTATGAACCTCGCACAAAAACGATGACCGATTAGCGTGGATGTTCACGTATGTCGTATACGGTATACCATACATTCGCAGAACGTGTGATAAGGACAATGATGCAAGGATACGAGATACGAATATGAGCTTGTGTATGTCCCAACTGTTTCCAACGCATTCAGTATCAGATTTTCTCAACAAACTCTGCAAACGTGAGCTCAGTACGTGCATTGCGCTATGCAGATTCGATCCCAAGGTCAGCAAAGTACCTACAATCAAAAGCACATCAAGTGTAAAATACTGCCACTATAAGTGACGGTAATACGGCCTAGATTGCAATGGTGTGTATACGTTGATATGTTCTTGACAGTACCGATTAAGTTGTTATAAAATATTCCCATAGAAAATGATGATATATACTTGAGTTTCCATTATTCTGACGTGTTCTGGTTCTAATTTAGCGCCGTAATCCTAACGTAATTTTTGCTTACTCTTTCGTATTTTACCCGACTGTCGGAAAGAGGGTAAGTAATATTTTTCGGATGTACTTATGTAGGTATATGTATGTAGTAAGTGATATGCGCTACATATCACTAAAAAATTCTGGTTGTGGTTAGATTAGTCTTGAACACGACAATTACAATAGGATAGTACCTACATTTTATGTCAAAAAACCAACGGTTTTATTCGTAATAATTAGGATGTGTTTTTAAATAATAAAATAGTAGAAACGTAGATTCTTAATTTTACGTAAATTGTTAATTAATTTAAAATTTTAAATAAATAGACCTCTATCAATTCCAGGTCTCCAATCACCGTTACCAGAGTACGACTTCATCATCGTCGGCGCAGGATCAGCCGGCTGCACGCTGGCCTCGCGTCTCTCTGCAAACCGCAAGACAACAGTGCTGCTGCTGGAGGTCGGAAAGCCAGAAATGATCCTCACGGACATCCCAGCGATGGCGCCCTACTTCCAAAGTACGGACTACACGTGGCAGTATTATATGGAGCCACAACCAGGAGTTTGTATGGGTACGCACGTAAATTATATACAGTTCGTTGATTACTAAACTAGAGGATACAGTTATATGGTACATAAATATACATAAAATATAGAGAAGGAAGTTAATTTTAAAGCTTTTAATTGTTAATTTTAAGGCTGGAGAGCTTTTAGGTTTGAGATTATTTTAAAAACTTGACCTATTAGTATTAGTAAGATAGATAAATGTTAAAACTATGTAACTGCATAATAATTATTAAATTCTACTCAGTAGTTTTTGGGAAAATCTCAACCTTATTGATCCTCCTTATATACTTTTCTGTCTCCGTATGTACCCATATTTGTATCTTTTAGGTTAGGAGGACCTCCTACGTACGGCGTAATTCTGTGGTAGCCGCCAAGTCTAATCACATAAGTACTTACCTAAACTGTCATTTGGTGTAATTATGTCGTGGCCGCCAAATGTAATTCTAAATCTAAAATCGCTACTGGCTCAAATGCGACTTCGAAGAGTAAGCAGAACGCCTCACTTGCTTCGACACTGGAATCGACACAATGTGTCAATTACTAACGCGGACAGATCAATCCAATTGCCGAAAAAAAATTGACACAGAATTTTATATACGGCATACCAAAGTGGGTCATTGAAAACAACATAACAAACGTCGCGTTGTCAACCTTCGTTAATTAAGGAGCAAAAACCTATAAGCTTTTGGATCTTATAAGATACTTAATAACTTGGCCAGGACAATGGTTAAAATTAACTCCGAAGAAATATTTATCGGCCTACCAGCCTTGAATTTGATAGGCGCAAAAGGTTTTGTGACATCTCTACCTATAAGTACTTAATTAATTTACAGGATGAACCCGAACTCGTATAAAAGTCAGTAACAACACACCCATAGTTAAATAACAACTTCCGCTACGCTAGCTTCCGGTACATCGATGTTTTTTTAATTGTTGATACAAAATCCGCTCTTTGCATCTTAGCGGCAAGTTTGTATGGTTTTGCCTATTTTTATAACTTACATAAGTAATGTTGATATGGCGCAAGTTTTGTGCGTATAACTGGAGTGGAGTCAATGTTAACAGTTTTACGTGAAATCAGATTCAACCTGTATAAGCCGACCTGTCGTGATCGATCACAACAAAAATAATGCGACTGTGTCCATTCCAATCGCCATACCTATATTGTCCCCCAATTTTGTAATCACTTGCACGCGACTTCGACCTTGCTTCCACTTGATGAAGTGAAGTGCGATGATCATACTTTCGTCGTATACCTATGTATGATGATGATTACGATGAATAACCCAAAGCCAAAAAAGGTCTGGAAGAGATCGTGTTCTGTGTACGTGTTTTGGTTATTTATTATTCATAATCATAAAGTGGTTCTTTACGGTACACTCGGCACATCAAAGACAAGACTTGAAATACAATTTCAACTCTTACAGCACAGATAAATGACTGGTACTAAGCGTTATACCCGATGTGCTTTCTATCTTGAATGTATGTTGTAGGTACTATTTGTTTCTGAATAGTATTCTAACCTTACAACAGAATCTATGAATTTTTCTGCATACTAAAGCTTACACATGTTGAATTCCAGGTATGGAAAACGAGCGCTGCTTCTGGCCGCGCGGCAAAGCTGTCGGAGGCACCAGCGTCATAAACTACATGATCTACACACGCGGCAGACCGCAGGACTGGGACAGAATCGCGGCTGATGGCAACTATGGCTGGTGAGTACAGGTTCATTAAGGAAGTGAAACAGGTAAAATGTTTACTATAGTGTACGTAAGTATTTAGTAATATGTGTAATTCACAATAAAACAAATGTTAGAAATCTCACTCGCTCTCTCAATATAAGGGAAGGTCGCAGCAATGGAGACATAAATAAGATATTTATGAAGATGTCTAAAGGTCTTAGGTTCAATTCCATGAACGTTATGATCGGTCACGTAACGAAGCTAGCTAGAGTATAATAAACATTTGATATTCTTCAAGTGACACTAGACGAAAAAGGCGAAGTTCATAAAAGTTACAATGATCAATTGTCTAGATAAAACTAACAAGGAAAGGGATACAACAACGCAGATGTCCGGAATCCGGATCTCGTAGCGTAGGTAGAGCATTGAAAAATAAGCAATGCGTATTTTAGAGATGGGTTTTGGTTTAGCATGGGTATTGCGAGATTACTCCGAAAAAATCATAAAATATTGTTTTGCCCTAGTCCCCTGAAAAGTAAATTCGTTGGACAATATTTAACGCATAAACAAAGGGTTGACAAAAAATCCAATTTCACATTCGATAACTTTGTAGGGCGACATTATCCAATATAGCGAAATATGTGTGATTATTTTTCAATGTACAGCAACGTTAGAATGTTACCTGCTTAGATCCTGGACATCTAAGTGCTAGTTTAACTTCAAAGTTCGTAATGAAAACTATCAAACGTGACTAAATTCACATGTTTACAGGTCCTATAACGATGTACTGAACTACTACATGAAATCAGAAAAGGCAGACTTGGAAGGTTACGACAACGCCACTTACAGAAATCGAGATGGGGAGCTACCGGTAGAATTCGTACCTATAAGGTAACTGATTTATGGAATATTTACTTATTAAAATACCGTTTATAAATAATAATAATATTATTGTCGAACCTGGATATCTGCATCCAAAAGTCCTGTGACCTACCTGACTACCGACCTTTCTTATAGATTTTGTTTTACTCTTACAGAACAAAGTTGATCAGTGCATTTCTGGATGCTGGAAAAATACTTGGCCACCCAACTGTGGATTATAACGCACCAGAAGGCTTCGGTTTCGGTAGAGTACAAGTCACAGAAAACAAAGGACGCCGTCAAAGTACCGCCAAAGTGTTCTTACATTCCCATAAGAACAGGAAAAACTTGCACATCTTGCCCCAGAGCACTGTTACCAAGATTCTTATAGAGCCAGAAACAAAAACCGCATATGGAGTAGAGTATGTACGTAATATGCTGAAATATACTGTAAAAGCACGCAATGAAGTCATTCTATCAGCAGGTCCAATTGCCTCTCCGCAACTGCTCATGCTTTCTGGTATAGGACCACAAGAACATTTGAATTCAAAAGGAATACAAGTTATAAAAGATCTTCCCGTCGGTCGAAAACTGTACGACCACATCTCCTTCCCGGGACTAATATACAAACTGAACACAACAGGAGTGAGTTTTAGTGAAAAGGACGTCTTGTCGGTTCCGATTGCCGTTCAATGGTTGCGAGACGGCGAAGGTGGACTCACATCTCCTGGTGCTGTAGAAGGCATTGGATATATCAAAACTCCGATATCTGATGACCCTGAACTCGTACCCGATATGGAACTAATCAGTATAGGAGGATCCATTGTCGCAGACGGAGGTCCCGGCGGAAGCAGAGCTGTACGTAAAGGTATGAGAATAACAGAAGAAGTATTCAACGCAGCCTTTGGGGCGATAGACAACACAGACACATGGAGTGCGTTCCTGATGTTGCTGCATCCGAAGTCCTTTGGATACATAGAACTGAGAGATAACAACCCCTTCAGTCATCCTCTAATGTACGGGAACTATTTGACAGAGCCGAGCGACGTCGCTACGTTTGTGGCGGCGATTCGTCATGTTCAAAGGTTGGCTGCGACTGAACCTTTCCAGAGATTCGGTGCTAAATTGCATCCAGCGCCATATCCTAAATGTCGTCATTTGATATTTGATTCTGATGAATATTGGGAGTGTGCTGTTCGGACGCTGACAGCAACGCTCCATCACCAGGTCGCGACGTGCCGTATGGGTCCCGACGGGGATCCCATGGCTGTGGTGGACCCAGAGTTACGAGTATACGGTATACAACGCCTACGTGTAGTTGATTCCAGCGTTATACCACGCACTGTGTCAGCACATACCAATGCACCAGCGATTATGATTGGAGAGAAAGCTGCTGACATGATAAAAGCTACTTGGAGACAATAGATTAGACTAGTTATAAGACAAGTAGTAAATATTAGCTAAGGATTAGGTAAATGACTGGTAGAGTTAGGTATTTTAGTTGTAGGTAATAAGATAATTTCCTTGTGACCACGAAAATCTTCCGATTTATAAATTAGAATCAGATTTTAGCAACTTGATGATAACTCAATTATGCAGCTAAATTTTGATTTAACAGAAAACTGTAGAGTATACGTATAATCTGTAGATGTCCCACCGCATGAAGATAAACCAAGGTATTATAAGCTCTCTGATTATTATGACAGATTATCCATAAGCCAATTGGTCCAACCACAAAATAGATAAACACGCGTTAAATAGCTCTCTAAAATATATTACAAATTCAGTAAGTGGATAATTCTTTTATAAAGACGAGTTCAACGCGTGTTTATTTTTTGTATAGTAGGGTAAAGCTCTAGTTCTTATACTAATATTTCAGGGAAATATAATAATTGATTGAATAATAAACTTTAGTATGAAAACTACCATGACTTTTATTTCGATCGCACATGAAGGCGTATAATGTCAAACCGGTAGATAGATTTTCAATAGAGTTTCACACTTTATCAATGTGACGCAAAATACGCGATGTTATTCATACTTGAATTGAATATCAGAAAATTAAAACTTGTTTTCAAAGAACAAGATTTGAGGAAATTAAAAAATAAGATCAGCTTGACTATCAAACTCGATATCACTGAATATGATTTGAATACCATCTAAATAATATCAGGTCTATAGAAGTAGGAAAAATAAATGATATCTTGTTATCTATACGCAAAGGTCAAAATGCTGTCAGAATAAGACTTAAACCAGTATTGTTAAAAAATGATGTTGTTAGACATAAACCAAGTTTAACACCTCTTTAAATATCATTAAATTAGAAATGCACCGTGGCCCTAAACCGCGGAATAAGTTTTTAGTCACTAATACTAAAGATCCCATTGGAGTGGTTGGCTAGTCGCCAATAAGTGATCCATCCATCCTCAAAGTAGCTGTGTCATAATCATAAGCGATACCTACGTATCTCACTTAACATTTGGTATATTACACATCGCACATTTTCCAAAATACACGTTAGCAAGTACATACTAACTTGAGCGGCAGTTTGACATTTGATAACAATAGATTTTATATTTAATTAACATTATCACGTGGTCATGTAAATTAATATTTAAAATATGACACAATCCTTTAAGGACTATGTGTAGACAATTAAAATTAACGAGTACTTACTTCACTTTTGGTATGGACAGATTTAGCGGCCAAGTAAGTAAAATCTATTCAAAGGCATTTGAAATTAAAAAAGAAATGATGACTTCAGGAGTGCTATAATTTTAAACTTGTAGTAGCTGCGGCAACGCCGAATGACAAATTAGTAAAAAAAAATAACTTCAATGACATCAGCATATAGGTATTAGTACCTATATGCCGATGCCTTCAGTGAAGTCAATGGCTGGCGTCTGGTACAATTTATACGGAGTGTAGCAAAAATTTTAAAAAGCACAAAAATTATAATTGTGACAACGCATGCTCTTTGAATGGCGAATCATTGTAAAGTATGTAGAGATGTTTACATAACTTCCTGAAAAAAGACTAGTCCTAAGTCCATCAAAAATATAAAATATTCTAGATAGGTAAGTACTTAGCCCCAAACAAAAGGGCGCAAGAATATTTGAGATTGGGTAAACCATCTAGGAGAAAATATGAAATACTAGACGGATTAAAAACCCGTCCTTGCAGTGTGAATAAATTATGAATCCTACACGTTCACGTTCGATTAAAACAAAGCAGTAATACCATAGAATTCAGTTACTAAGCATAAAACTTAAAAAAAAAAAGGAAGTCACCACTACTAGTTCGCGTGTTCATATGAGACTGTGTGTGTGATATCCTTTTTGTGAGAAGTACTTGCCTACGTTAAGGATTCCTTCGTGAGCGCCATTAGCGTCTTTTTATGGGAAAATTTTATTTAAATTGTTACCTTTGTGATTAATGATCAATCACGTTTAGTTAATCTAAGAAGTCCGCGAATGTTTTTATTTATTGGAGTGTAGAAAGAGACCGTAGCCTAATTGTGCAAAATTACGAACTGTACGAAATTATAAAAATCACCCCAACTCCCAAGTTCAAGGCCCTCACAATTTTTTTTGATACAAATAAGAAGCGGAAACATAAACCGGTTATTATACCTAACTACCTATATCATACGTAATCAACTCAGTATATTGGATAGGGTCAAAGAAGTAACAGTATATCGGGAATCATGGAAATTCATGTGTTTGTGCTTTTTATATTTTTAATCAATCAAAATTTTGGATTTAGTGATGAATTTGATGATGAAGCAATAGTGGAGAATGAAGATTATGCTGTGCCTAAGGAGTGTGTTGAACTTTGTGAAAAGGATAATTCGAGAGAAGAGAGGCGTATGAAGACTCCAAGCAGAAGTAGAGTTATTGAAGCGATGCTGAATACGCCTATGTTGCAGTTAAATCCTTTGCAGCCTGATATACTTTCTTTAACAAGGGACCATTACGATCTACCTCAAGGCAAGTGGTTATTTCTTAGATTCATATGTTTTATTACAATAATATATCTCTTATATGAGGTTTGACGACCTCTTTAAGTAATGAATTCAGCTATAAAATTCAAATCAAAATCAAATTTATTGCCAATTACAGGTTACATCAAAATGATAGTTGATTACTTATAATGTAGTTACACTGTTATTTTATTTATTACATATTTTATGAAATTATTTGTATAGCACCAAAAACTAGATTCTATAGCTTCCACATCGAATTGACGTCAAACGGCTTTGAACTTGATCTCACATAAAATGACTATGAACTTGAACTCGTATAATTCTCGTATACTCGTACAAGCCCGTAATACACAGAGAATATGCAACAATACCACATAATACACAGCAATGCTGTTATTTGCATGGCATTTGATTTATAATTACTTACCTATAGTTTTGAATTGAATACAAAGTCTTTTCCTTATCTTCAAATGCTGATGTCTTTTTTATTTTATCATCCTGCCTATAAGTTCAATTTATTAGAATCTGTGAAGTAATGTTTTTTTTCTAGTATTACATCATACTTAAACGAAACGATTTGTAATTTGTTGTATCATTATAGCCCTAGCTTAGCAAAATATTCGCGGCCAAGCAGATATTCGTTCCCACTTGTCCTCTAATCTCACATTTTTTTATTCGAGAAGTTTTTGTGAACTTATTTACCCATATTTGATGACACAGAACTTTGGATCCAAAGAATACAGACCAGTACCAGTTGGTATAGTAAGTTCGCTCGTTAGCAAGTACGTAAATGCATTACAGCGTTTGGGGACTGGTGGAATTTTAGAAAATTTTTGAAAAAATCTCAACCGTATTGAGGCCACCTGTATAATTTGTAATGGACCGCGTTTAATAATTCCTTTAGAGTTACATAGTTTTAACTTTTATCTATCTAGGCCAGTCATTAAAGGAGTTGACCCTAGCAGTAACTCATCTATCTATGAAATTTGGCACAGTGATAGAGTACCATATGTAGATTGGAATTGACATAGTATCCAATAACTTGTAGAAACGGAAGTTAGGTATTTTCAAGGTCAAACTTAAATTACGTGGTATCAATTACAGGGAAATTGCTCTATCCAAAATTCTTTTTTTACAAGTTCTAGTTAACTATAGGCATGTGTTGACAGAATATCCAACCATATTTCCATATGGAAATATATATATTTTAATAAAATGTGTTTTTTTGCCGTAATTTCCAAGGGATAATCGAACAGTGAAATAATTCTTACAATAGGTCAAGTATTTTTTGAGATAATCTCATCTTTAAAAACTCTCCTGTACCCTTTTCTCTGCGTTAGCCCGTACATGGGCATATTATTGACTTTCCGTACTATTCTTGTGTTTATTTGCTAATGCTTCTACCCAAAATTGTAAAATAAAATGATAAAATAACATTTACAGGATTCAAAGGTCCTCTAACAGAATACGACTTCATAGTCGTAGGGGCAGGCTCTGCGGGGAGTGTGTTGGCTTCGAGACTGAGTGAAGGTGGCCAGGCGTCAGTCCTGCTGCTGGAGGCAGGCAGGCCAGAGTCCATGTTCACTGACACACCGATACTGGCACCATTCTTCCAGCAAACAGATTACGTGTGGCCATATTTGATGGAGCACCAACCAGGAATTTGTATGGGTAAGTTATATTTTTCGTTGTAATTTCTGTCTGACAGGGATTGGACGCAAAAAGCCGATAATCAAGTTGAGTGGTGCGCCTTGGGAGAAGCCTAAGTTCAGTACTGGATTGATACGAGCTGATGATGATACATAATAAGAAGAGTATGGTATCGTAATTCTGAGTGGTTATAACGTATAGGAATATCCCAGGCACACATCCCAGGTTGGGCCATGAGTGTAACGATGTCTAACTCTAATCCGCGGTTGGCTCAGTTCCGTCAAATTGGGCGGTATACTTAAACGTTACACTAAATAACCAAAAATTTGAATTTACGAATTAAAACAATCTAAATGGTGTGTGGTGCCATTGGACGGTTGCCGGCGTCGGGCAGACCTCGGCGTAGGTGGAGAGACGATATCGTTAGATACAGGAATGGGTGGCTGGAAGAGGCTCAGGACAAGGGTGGATGGAAGAGGAGGGGGGACAGCTTTGCCCAGTAATGGGACAATTTATAGGTTTACAAAAAAAATGGTGTTCATTTAAATATCGTCATACACTTATAAGAGTATAATCAATGAATAAAATAATATAATTGCACTTAGCACGTGCTTTTGCGATACTCGAATACGAGGTGGACCAGTTTGGTTTTATTACAAGTATTACAACCAAATTAATATTTCTCAAGGCCAAGGCCTTTTGATTTTGTTAATTTTCTGGTATCAAAAATCAAAATAAGTGTTACCTAACTAACAGCTAATTATGAAACCAGTTTTAATAGAACTGAAGTTCAACAGGATTTAGTAGCATCAAAAAATTCGAAAAAAAATATGTGATCACATGAATAGATTAGCCCAGGGCTTCCCAAACTGTGCGTCGCGACGCCCTGGGGCGCCGCGGCATTATCCCAGGGGCGTCGCGAGGCGATCTACATAGATTGGTTGTCTGCATCAATGGCCATTTTCAAACTTGAGCCCCGTTTTGAGAAGCTGTGCTCAGAAAAGCAAACACATATGTCTCATTAACAGCCAGCAAAGTAAAATATTTCTTTTCATTCTCATTCTTATGCTTTTTTTTCCTTTTCTAATGAAAATTACAGAGCTACAACTTTGGTAGGTTCTTTTTAGACCAGAGGGCGGGGCGTCGTAAAAAATGACAAATTCCCAAGGGCGTCACAGTAAAAATAAGTTTGGGAAGCCCTGGATTAGCCAGTTATTTCAATATTGTTAATGAAAATAATGAACTAAAACTAAGGAACCGGTAAGTAGGTACAATGGATAATGTTTGATAATAAATTACAATTACATCTAATGTATAATACACACCGAATACTGAACTAAACTCATGATTTTTGAATTTGGATTAGGGCTACCCTACACAGCCGACTACACGCGATAGAGGGCGAATTCAAAGTTAAGTTGTTACAGCGTGTGCACTGTGCACCTACATGCAATATGCCAGACGCATTGTGTTTGTTTGTCACACCAACTAAACCGTTTAGTTCGTGAACAATCGGCTGTGTTGGGTAGACCTTATCTTAATCAGATGCATACTGCATAGCACATTCTACGACCCGTAGCGATTCCGTAGCGTTCGGCATAATTTCTAATTCACGTAAAAGAGCGAAATTCGATACTAAAAAAAAACTATAACTTGCAATAATTATTATAATAAAATTTCTGGTTTAAAGATTTTCGTATTAAAACGTCCATTAAAGAATAAGGTAGTTACTTCGCAATGTAACTTACAAATTATATGGATGCAACATTCTTAATAATTGTATAATCTTAGTCACGAATGCTATTACTTGTAGTAGACCGATCTATCGCGTCTCTGCTCGCAAATTTCCGAGTCCATAAAAAAGAAAAAAAGAAGTGTCAAGTTCCCCCGCCCCACCCAAACGGCCATTGCTAATCTTTGCGTCGATGCCGCGTGAGTGTTTTTCCTACAATTTATGGAAAATTTTGCTGAAAACGAAAAATTTCGTACTCAATCAGTTATTAGAACTGGTTAGAACGGCTTGATATCGCCTGGGGAAGATGAGAAGAAGATATCGAACAAATGCCGTGAGGATAAGTGAAGTTTACGAATAACCTGAGTGACGAAGAGTTGTTTTTTCTAGTGATGCTTGTACAGTGTACACCCATGCGATGGGTTGTAATTTGGAGTGATAGTTGTGACGTCTAACGTCCAAACTCGGGTGAGGAATATATATGATATTTCCACCACGACCATACGTGCAAACAATTTGATGCGTATCTATCACTCCCAGCGAGAGGCTGTATTGAGAGCCTGGGCTCCTTTCACGATATACATGCGAACAATCGATATGTATTGCCTCAGGCAGGTCACGTCTGGCGTTTAGTGTGTTAACATAACCTAACCTAAAATGAATCATAGAAAGGCAAAGTACAGTAGATCGTATGACTATGTACCTTCTTACAATACATACTGGACGACATGTCACAGTCCATTCTTGAACAACGCCAACAACAGACAGACCCTGTAGACAGTCGCAGCGGTGCCCACGGGGAAAAATACCTCGGCCACTAGATAAAGAAATGAAACAAGATGTCCTGATCCAGAGAAATGTTATACTTGCCATACATTGTTCCTATTTCCAACTCAAATACTAAGGCTGTGATGTCAGAAATAATATATGTACATTTTAATTTTGACTAATTATTTAATAAATATCCTTCAATGTGAGGGAAGGTCTGTACCCGAGCACGGAGACATATACCTAAATAGACTGATGATGATTTAATAAAGCAGAAACATATGGGCTGTGTTGTCTTTTGCAGTGGATACTGCTCTTAATCTCGTCCTAAAAGGAACGATTAAAGTCCTGAACACTATTGTATCAGTGATGCTGGCTGACTGTTATACCGATAACACTTACAAAATGTGTCTAGTCTAGACGCTTATACCACCGATGCAGTTGATAAATATCATTGCAATATAACTTGTCTGATAAATTGAATGAATGCAAGCAATTGTGCGAACATTTCTAAAGAAACAGCATATTGGCTATACCAACATCAAAACTTTTCAATTTCCGTGACCTGCTTATACCTAGCCAACAAATTCAACAAGAATCTGTTAAAATCTTCTGTGGAACCTAGGCACACCAGAACAGCCTAGCACGAAGACCAGCAAGCCTGTAGTACCACCGGTATTGGATGGAACACACAGCAGCAAGGACGGCACCAGACCAGTCCAACCCGCATTAGGCCAAAGGTAGGCTCACGTGCCTGTTATATACATGATTTATACAATATATTATTATTAAAGACAAGACGGCCTTGTCATGACTTGAGGATTATAAAATACCCCTTAAACAGCAGGTATCACAGATGAATCTGCCATGCATACATACTTAAATATCAATAATACATATTTAAATGTCAATAAATCAAAAACATGTGAAATTATTCATTTGAATTTTTCTTGCATATCCGCTAGGTATGCGAGTCGTTTCATACAATCGTATGCGAGGTGTGAAATTCACCTGCATATAGGATAACTTTCAACTGATGGGGCAATTACTCCCCGGCCGTACAAGTTGCATAGGCCAACTCCGGGCCAAATTTTTTCCTTCATTTCGTTAATACCAAATCTAATAGAGAAAGGGTAAACCTATTCTTCTAAGATACTTCACTTTAAATGCCTTAATTAATTCATATAAATAAATAGGTATCTCAAATAATTTGATACATACTTGTAAAGCTAATAGACATTGTATTATAGCGTGCATACACTTAAATATTTAAAAGACACCGGAAATTCCTTCAGTTTCAAATACAGTGTCTTGAGGGGTCACAAAATTATGTAATGAGTGATATGTTGCCTAGGATCACTAGGTCTTATCTCTACAGTTTATTTGGAATCTTAAATGACTTTCCCTTATTGTAATTTTATGAAATGCCTATATCATTTCATATTGCTGTGCCGTGCTGTGTGTTGTGTATGTTATATCAAAATACCTAATAATTAATCAACATACATTTTGACATTATGTATGCAATTTTAAACAAACTAAAACTTAAATATCTGGATGCTTATGTGCAGAATATTTGAATAAAGCTACCCATGACAGCTTAAGCATTATGAAAATTGGCTTTATTATGTATTGATGCAAACAATTGATGTTTCATGGCTTCAAAAGCTGTTCCGCCTTTAAGCATAACCCTGTATCAGAGGTGATTCCACACTAGCTTTCCACAAGGAAAACGGCTAAAATTACTGGCATAATGTTATAATGGGTTTATAACCAAAATAAATGCAAAATATGAGATTTTGGCCCGCTGACTGGGACCATTAACCGTTGCATGCATTGCAAAATTATTATGGTTGGTTGGCTATATACAAAGATATTTGAATGGGCCTAGCACAATAGACTCTTATAAACAAAGATAATTATCAGGTAATTAGGTATATAAATACCACATAAGTTACAAGATGATTTCGACAAGTAACTCACTTGAATAGATAGGTCAGTGTTCATCAGAAGAAGTTCTGTGCCTATTAAATATTTCAAAAATTAAACGACCTAGGGTTGCTACGGTGAGGCCCGCGTATTTACGCGATTTCCAAGACATTCTATTTACATCAGACCAGGCTGTAGGCCCTAGTTGGCCTTGCCTTTCCCTCTGGGAAGAATTTAAAAACAACAATTAAGTATTTTTAAATCCTTTCAAACTTTCTTGCTATAAAAACGTATGCTGGACACATGTCTAGATGCAAATTAATGTTCACAATACCTTTACCATAGCATGCCAGAGCCTTATATGGGAGGTACACAATTAGGGACCTACCCACATTTAATCACATTATTAAACTACTGTGGCAACTATATCGTGACATATATATTACATACATTATTATTTGATATTGAGGTATTGGTAGAAGCCAAAGGGTCACAGCGGCCACAAAGGTGTAGTGTGAAATACATATATAATGTCATCAGAAGAAAATATCCGACCCCGAATCCAACCGAAAACAGGCACGCCGAGCCGGATTCGTAGACTTGCCAGTCAAAACAATGCGAAATGGGATTTTATTATGTACATTTCCACTACTTATTATCGTTATTTTCAATTTAGGTAACAATCAAAATATGATTTCAGAACAAACTCTGTTTCCAGGGATTTCAAATCAAATCAATTTATTGCCTCATGCATGTGGTACATACAAGGCGTTAAGTGCTAATGCCCAGACTAATTATTAATTTATCAATTATTGATTATTTGTTAATTATTAATTTATGAAAAATGATTTTATTGACCCAGTGGTTACCCATAACCTTGGATTAACCATAACCAGGGGTGCGCTGATGGGAATTAATCGGCCAATCACATATTTCAGGATTTACTTTGAGCAAAGCAGTACAATATATGTACAAAACAGTACAATACATGCCTCTGACAAGCGGCATGTGATGTTGCATTTCTGGTAATGAGGATACATTCATGTGATACCTCTATTTCACAGATCACTATTAAATATGCTGTATGTTTGCTCAGCCCATTATGCTTAGCTCATTAAATTGTGCCAAATCAGCACTACCCAAATTAACAAATTAATAACGATAGCGATTTGATCAAGTAATTCTTTAGGATTGATTCTTCAGTATGTCGCCTTTACCTAACAACATATTGCCTGGGATCCAGAATCCAGTCACAGACTTGAAACATTAATTTTTCGTTTGTTTGTTTCTTCTCTCTAAGGAGACCTTTGGAGATTCTTGCTAAAAATCAGTAGTTTTTATTTATACTATAGTCCTTATAGTTTTTGCACTCCAGGTGCAGACCTTAATAAGGGTGTGAATTATTGAAACCCTGCCTAACCAATTGTTAAGAAATAGTTCCACTCCTATAACAATATACCCTCATTTAAATGTAATTTATTTAATTTTTCATTTTAATCCAGAATATTGCTAATATTATATATTGCTTACATACCTATTAGGTATAGTCATTGCGTACCTATCTCAACTAAACGCGTTCAATTCGCAAGTAAATTGATACTGTACTAACAATAAGTCACAAGAGACCTTGGTAGGCATAGGGTTCATAATCTGTTAGCAGATCAAATATACCTTGGTGGTGTGAACTGATCTATATTTACTGCTCAAGCATTAGACATGCTGATACATCAGCTGCGAAATGGCTTGACATCAATATACTATATTCAATTAGATCATAACTTATTAAAATTAATGATTGTGTAGATGGAGTCATCACACAACATTCACTAAATTTTATGATAGAGACGTATTGGACTCCAATAATTCAAATTGCCAGAGCTTGTCAATCCCACCTTAGCTTATACACCATGCTACTGCACTAGGTCCTACCTGATCAGCACAATATCATATTAAATGGTTCAGTGACTTCATGCCGTCAAATGTTGTACACTACAAAATTGGAACTTACGGGGTTCATACCTATCAATTAATAACGATAACGTAGATTGATTGATGTGCAAATGGATATACATTCATGTAATAATAATTCATAACTTTTGTGTCGTCAACGACCATATTGCATTATGTTGGAAGAAGTAAATATAGCAAATACTTAATTAAAACAACATAGTTGCCCTAGAATATTTATCCTGTTTCATGATAGATGACACTTTCAACATCTACAAGTAATAGCATTCGTGACTAAGATTATACAATTGAAAATTAAACGAACTTACCTGTTGTGAAGTTCAATTATAATTGTATAATCTTAGTCACGATATGAATAGTCCCACCCACCCCTAACACTCCCTAGTAACTTGTCATGAAACAGTTATACTTATACTTTGAACTACAATGGCCGTTTGGGTGGGGCGGGGGAACTTGACACTTCTTTTTTTCTTTTTTATGGACTCGGAAATTTGCGAGCAGAGACGCGATAGATCGGTCTACTACAAGTAATAGCATTCGTGACTAAGATTATACAATTATAATTGAACTTCACAACAGGTAAGTTCGTTTAATTTTCAATTATAATTTACAATTTTGAAGTTTTAAACATGTGCGCAACTTGTCATGTTAAACTTTTGTAGCCTAATCAGCCCCCTTACATGAAGTCTTATAATAATACTTTATTATTTCGTACAATGACAACCTTAAAGTAAGCTTATTAAGGACGTCATGGTACGAAATAACAAAGTATTATTGAGATAATCCTGCTATAAGAGTCCATGGTAAGGGGGCTGGCCTTAAAATGTCGAGCGCTGCAGAATCGTCGCTGCAACACTGATGATGGGTTCTTCTATATGCTCTTGGGTTTTCAGGGATGGAAGGTGAGAGGTGCTTCTGGCCACGCGGCCGGGCAGTGGGCGGCAGCAGCGTGGTCAACTACATGATCTACACGCGCGGACTGCCGGCGGACTGGGACGGGATGGCGGCGGATGGGAACTACGGATGGTGAGCGCCTGGATAGTGAAATGAAAATGTGTTAATGTATAGTAGGGTCAGGGTCTACAGACGGACTGCATGCCGACTGCAAGCTCGCTGCGAAATCACGGTTGCACAGAGGATCGCGACTGTCGTCGTTTTCGCTTTCATTTTGACACGTGGATAATATTCATTGTTGTGTTTCTTTATTCTATATTAAAACATTCAAAAATATTGCAGTAATGTATCGCAAATGGAAACGAAAACGATGAAAGTCTCGGTCTCCCTCAGTCAAGCTCGATTATGCTTGGTATCCAATAGGATTCGTTTATAAAAGTATCTATACCGCAGCCCAAATCAAGTGTCTTATTTTGTAAACAAATATGATCGTCTAATTACCTGTTGTGATGTAACACTGAAGGAACTGATTGATTGAACCTGTTCATTATTGTAAAAATAAAGTAACTCGATCTAATAATGTGAAAATAACTTTGCAATAATCTCCGAAAAGCTTAAAATGTTAGTGGGTAAACAAAAACTACCCTACGTTTTTGTTTACAAAATGAGATACTTGATTTTGGCTTCGGTTTAAGTAGGTACTATTTTATATTCTCCATCTTCTTCATTCATACAACTTACGGAATACAATAAAGTATTGAGTTTAGGCTTCAGATGGTTTGCATTCAGCGGGCAGTCCGTCTGTGTACAATCGACGACTCATCAAGTGTATCACGCGTGCACTTTACGCGAAAGACAATGGTTTTGTTCCTAGGATGTACCATCTAACACAGAGAAATGTGTACAAGAGAGTTTTTAAGGTCGAGATTATCTCTACAACTACTTGACCCATGGCAATAATTCTATCACTGTTAGATAAAAGTTAAAACTATGTAACTGTAAAAGAATTTATAAATTCGGTCCAGTAGTTTGGAGAAAATTTCAACCCTATTAAGGCCTCCTGTATACTTTTCTCCGTCTTCATGTGTTCATACAACCTTATTTATTTATTTTATGAAATAGTTTATCCACAGGGTGTACACCAAAACAATTACAGTGTAATAGTCCACAAAATAATTATGCTAAGTGTCACCCCAATTATAGGCAACAATGGCATGCTTAGAAATCATACCCAAATTCCATTGAGACTATAAATCACGTTGTAGAGACCTATAGCTCTATATCAGTACATTTGTTTGCACCGAACTGGTTAAGTGCACATTATATTTTCGGCAATGATAAAAAGATATGTTCAGACAGGTTGTATAGATTAGATATCTACGTAATAATCGGACATTGATATTGATGTTCTCGATAAGGTATGTAAAGAATGTGCCCTGATATGATATCATATCACAGAATAAATATTGAGGTTTGACCTTTTTTAAGAGTGATTTATGATTTGGAAAAATCAATATTTAGCACAACATATCAACTATGCCCTATTTCCATCGAATATAATTTACATTTTACATTCGATGGAACTCTACGCAAAGGTAATACGGCATATACCAACAATGTGTAGGTTGCTGTGGTGTTGATTGTACGGTCGAAGACAAAGAAAAGTGTACTGTACAGTAGAGTTTTTAAGGTTGAGATTATCTCAAAAATTACTTGACCTATTGCAAGAATTCTTTCACTGTAAGATAGATAAAAGTTGAAACTATAAAACTGTAAAGAATTATTAAATTTGGTCTTGTAGTTTTTGAGAAAATCTCAACTTTATTGAGGTCCCCTGTATACTTATCTCTGTCTTCGATTGTACTTAAGTTTATTAAACGCATACCTTTTCGAACTGAGCGCTAGTTGTAAACTGTTTGAAAGCATGGATAATTAAGTACCTGTAAGAAAAAGATAAACACATGATAAAGTAAGATTACTAGAGAGAGATAACAATAAACATATGCCTAGTGTAATATCATATCTAAAAATAGCATCGTGAGCTAGGTTTATTGTAGCTAATCTAGTGGATAGGGTGTCGAATTGTCGATAGCTAGATAAGAATGATTCAATATTGCTTAAGGAAGTATTAATTAAACAATCAATCTTCTAGCTTAGTCCCATTGCGTAGTCCAATGACCAAAATCAAGAAATATTGAATTTAGAAAAGCTCAAAGCGTCCCTAAGATATGGTCGTACAGTACAATGTCAGATTCATTGTCGATCCCCTGCCGTACCAACTATGGTAGGTTAGTACTTCAATACTTTATTTATTCAACCCTAGAAGCTCTAGGGAACACTAGGTTATGTCATACATAATGTAATAATTTACAATAATATAAGGTACAGACTACAAACTAGGTTATGGCTGGATATTCGAACAGAGAAACAGGGCAAAGAACCGACCCACGGGATATAACAAAATGATCTAATTGCGGCTGTAAAGAGACCTTGTCAATGTTTTACAAGGAAGTTACTAAAAGGTTTCCGAAAATTTATCATTTCAGGTCTTATGAAGAAGTTATGCGGTACTACATGAAGTCGGAGCGTGCAAATCTTCACGGACTATCAAATTCGTCTTGGCATGGAAGAAACGGCGAGCTGTCTGTAGAATATGTCCCGTTTAGGTATGAGATTTACACACATAGCGATTTTTAAACAAGTTAAATTGCAATGAAAGTTCCTGATCATTATTTCTATTTCAGGTCTAAACTTTCAAAAGCTTTTATGGACGCCGGAAAGATATTAGGCCATCGCAAAGTGGACTACAACAGCCCTGATTACTTCGGATTCAGCTACATTCAGGCCACAATGGCCAGAGGGCAACGCTGCAGCAGCGCGAAAGCATTTCTCCACAAAAACAAAAAACGCAAAAATCTTCACATATTACCAAACAGCAGAGTCACTAAAGTATTAATAGACCCTGTTACCAAGACGGCTATCGGAGTGGAATTCCACAGAAGCGGACGCGTCTATCAAATTAAAGCATTAAAAGAAGTCATTCTCTCAGCTGGGCCAATAGAATCACCACATCTGCTTATGTTGTCTGGCATCGGACCAAAACAGCATTTAGAATCATTCGGCATACCCGTAATACAAGATTTGAAAGTAGGTGAAACATTGTACGACCACATTTCCTTCCCAGCTCTTGCATTTATTCTGAACACTACAAAATTAACTATAGTGGAGAAAAGAGACTCTACTGTAAGGAATGTAATGCAATTTATTCAATACGGAGATGGTGTCATGTCATCATTAACTGCAGTAGAAACTATTGGTTACATTAAAACCAATATCTCCAAAGACATTGGCGATCTGCCTGATATAGAGCTGTTAGGGTCTTGTGCCTCTTTAGCTTCAGACGAAGGGAATATCGTAGCGAAGGGTCTTCGCCTCGCTGACTGGTTATACAAAGACGTTTACAGACCTATCGAGAACGTCGAAAGTTTCGCAATACTTTTCATGTTGCTCCACCCAAAATCAAAAGGGCATCTGAAACTACGATCGACGAATCCGTTTGACCAACCCAAATTGTATGGCAACTACTTAACGCATCCGGAAGACGTGGCTACCATGATCGCGGCGATAAGATACATTAGTAAAATGGTTGAGACGCAACCTTTTCAGAAGTATGGAGCAAGATTGCACGTAAAGAAATTCCCTAATTGTCGCCAATTTGACTTTGGGAGTGACGGTTATTGGGAATGCGCTATAAGAACAGTCACAGCGACGCTTCATCACCAGATAGCTACTTGTAGAATGGGTCCGCCTTCAGACCCTGAAGCTGTAGTGGACCCTGAACTGAGAGTGTATGGTGTTAACAGGCTGCGTGTGGTGGACAGTAGTGTAATACCAAAGACTATAGTTGCGCACACAAATGCGCCCGCTATCATGATAGGAGAGAAGGCCGCTGATATGATAAAAAGATCGTGGGGACTTGGTGTTAGATGATAAGAATTTTGACTATTTATTAATAATAAATTATGTAAAGTACCTACCTACCTAGAATTATAAGAAAAACTTCGAATGATTTTTTGATATTATTGCTACCAGTCACGACATCAAGACGAATCTAGCAATACCTCATACATCGAAATCTATCAAGCGCTTCAGGATGCGGGGGCGACGTTCGAAAAACATTACTCCTTATGGCAGTCAGGTAAAAATGAGTGGCCTATTGACGTTAAATAGGGCATTGACTCAACTTGTTTTGTTAATCGATATTTCACTACTGAGTTAAGACAGAACACTCTGTCCCTTTTTATTACTACAATCAATATAAAGCTTGTTATGACACTAAGGCGCGTATTCTTAAACGTGATTTAAAGTTAGGCCCCCTGTCCCTTTCTATCTTAACCTGTTTTAACGAAGTGTGAAAGGGATAGCAACACCATATAAGGGAAGTGAGTTTTAACTAAGTTTATGAATAACAGCATAAAGCTGTGACTCGTTGCGTGATTGTTACTTCCTAACGACTGTTGCCGTTTATTTCTAACTACTGATGCATGATGTAGCTACCTACTACGAGTTTCGTCCATTAATTTTTGTCTGTCGGTATTTTAATGTTCTTGAATCCTATTAGAATTTGTGAGATTATAATTTATTTATTTATTTATTCATTACAATTTTCTAACAGAACATGTCCAACACAAAATTGTAGTCATTCATACATTAACAAACATAATGTGTGTACTTAGTTCCATGTAAGTGTGCTATGTACCAAATCTCGACCAAATTCATTTCATTTAACTAAAGCTGAATGGCATGTACAGCATCCATTTTGGAAGGCCTCAGTCGGTCATAGAAACTATGTGCTGTAATATTATCAAAATTATTTAAAGCACTTTACGAGTATTATGACAAGTAAACTAGTTAGGTAGGTATGCAATACATTGTTTGTTGTGACAAAATTATAAATTCCAATGTAGAGAAACATTTTTCTCACAACTTACATAACAAGTTACAGTTAGACAATACACATTAAATACAAAAGAGTCTACATGTCTTAATTATCATTTTTCATTCAATAAACATGCCTAGAAACTATTGTAGATAGCTAGAGCTATTATTGAAGAGATGGATATTTAGCAATATATTGACAGTAGCAAGCTAATGACAAATAGATACTATTCCTAATACTGAAAGGTACAGGCAAGGTCTGCACCTTTGTTCAGCAGTTGGACAGTCTTAGGGTGACTTGTAAGGAGGGTTACTGCTTGAACATGGGTTAAATGCGAAAAAAGTTGGGTTAAGTTGCTCAGTCTCTGGTTATATTATCTTTTATTGCAAGTATATCATAATGTTATCCAAAAATCGTGTAACTTAGTTCCACACAATATGTGGCAAAAACTAGAGCAAAAAACTATTGACAAAGAACAACCTTGTATCATTAAGCACCTGATAAAAATCGTAATGTGTATGATAATGATGTCACATTATTATGATTACTAAATGAGTACAATATATTTCTTTTTCAGAGATCTACTGATGGCTGCACTATCCAATTGTCATTCAAATGGCCTTCAGCTTCAATTATCCAATTAATTTAGCTAAAAGTGGGTGTGGACTTGTGGCCTCTAATTCAAATATACTCACAGCTGCAAAATTAAGTAATTCAATTCCCTTACTAGCTACGAAATAGCAAACAAGTTTATAATCATTATTAGAACTCACATAAATAGGTAGGTACCTATAATCATTATTAGAACACAGAAACAAAAAATTCAGAGAAGAGTTTAGGCTGTTGAGTTGAGGTTTTATATTCATATTTTACATCATTAGATTATAACTGAAGGAAGAAGTACCTTTTACAGACAGAAATTCTGGATGGGAGAGGGCCTAACATTGCTTATAAAAATTATTTTATCGTAACTACAGAACCCCAGTGCCATAGTAGGAGGAAAGTTGTGAATTTGGGACCAAAACCTACCTGTACAGCGCTAGAATGAAATGTACATCAAATATACAGTATGAATAATTTAGATTACATAGCTACAAAAGATAACAACTAGTAAACAAACCATTCTATACGATTGCTTCCCGCAGGTAGCTATTGCACAATCATAAAAAATAAAATGACTGCATACTGATGCGTAGTGACATGAGTAATATAACCAGACATTAAGCATATAGGTAATTATGATGATACAAGGAAAAACTACGAATTAGTGAGGTTATAAATAATATTTTTACTATATTCTGTTATTGTTACCTGAAACTATCAACGCCTCGTTGGGTCCAACGGTGTGAATGGTCCCCATAATTTCTTGCAGTAAACCACACAAAACTAGCACTGAAAAACACTAATTTTCTCACTAATGTCGATAAATCGATACAACAACACCCGACGCTTCTAACGGCGGATATGTAGCTAAAACTTAATTTAATTTAGTAGCATTCCACGGGCACTTAGGCCTACAATATGTTCCCAAAATTGTAGTAGCAATAATGATCGAAATCTATTGATGATAAATAGGAATTACCAATTCAATATTTTTGCGCGAAGCGACGAAAACCACAGATTACAGATATTTAGATAGAATAGAGGTGGGTGAGGGTCTTTTTCCTGGAAATAGATCTAAAGAACTAGTTCTTTAGATTTTTTAAAATGTTTTAGGTGGACTATCCAAGGATTATCTAAGTTTTGTACCTAGTATCTACATACACTACTACAATTATTTCTAGAAATAAATATTGCGCGTTTTTAAATGGTAGCAAAATAGCTTCGGCTATATACTCTGTACCCAGGCTAGAAAAACCAAAGACACAAACTTTAGTACTTTAAAAAAAATAGTCTACAGAATCTATGAATGAGTCCATGACGTTGTAATGGCGGCTTGTGATTGTTTGTAGAATTTTGTTGCCAATAACGACTGTTTATTTGACCAAAAACGAGCTTAGACTAATTTAATTTATTGTAAGTATATTCTTAGATATGTCTACTTTGCTTTAGAGTTTAAATATGTTCCTTAAAGGTTGTGGTTTTGTGATGAAATAGCATGAATATTGAAGTGTGATTTTGCGTACCCACGAATTTTCCGTTTGCAGCTATTTAGCGTGGTGCATTGTTTGGAAAGATGTCTGATACGAGCGACTTGGATCGTCAGATTGAACAGCTGAAACGATGCGAGATAATAATGGAGGCCGAGGTGAAGGCGCTCTGTGCGAAGGCGCGCGAAATCCTAGTCGAAGAAAGCAACGTCCAGCGCGTTGACTCACCCGTCACGGTACTTTTTCTACCTACTTTGCCTACAAATGGTGAACACGATGTTTTCCAACATTGTTAAAGTCCTTTTTTGTTGAAAAATACTAAACAATGCATTTACCTTGTTGAAACAACTAAACAACAAACACCTGACATAACCTGCGAATGACAAGGCTTTGAAATTTTTTGCGTTACTTTGTGTAAAAATCCTGTGTAATGGTTTTCTTATAACTTTAATGTAAGCTTCAACTGCACCAACAGTGGTTAAAGTTAACCAGAGGTAATTTTTATTAAGTGTGCGTGTTTTTTTATTAAACCACATTACCTGGGTTATCCTGTTGAGAGCATGTAACCCTTAGGCTTAATCATTATCAGCCTATTTCAATGTCCCAACTATTGGGGTACAGGCAGGCCTTCCCTAACATTGAGGCTACATCGCATAAAAGTGACCCAACTCGTCTATTAGAGATGTTTAATTTGGCATGCAGAACTCTGAAATCGAGACTTGTAGATTGCAGGATGACATTAAACTAATACTGAAGAAATTATTTTAGGTGTGCGGAGATATCCATGGCCAATTCTACGACCTGAAGGAGTTGTTCAAAGTCGGTGGTGATGTGCCGGAGACCAATTATTTGTTCATGGGTGACTTTGTGGACAGAGGATTCTATTCAGTGGAGACTTTCTTGTTGTTATTAGCATTGAAGGTAAGTCTTTTTTATTCTTAATTAGCTTATGGCGGCTCTACACAGTCCAAAACAGATAATTTGGCTTCTGGCTGCTGATTCTAAAACACTAAGGACTATAACAATCACAATAAAACCCACCACATTAGTAAGAACTTTATAAATCCAGATTTTATATTGTATGAGATCTTTATGGATGATTACAAACTGATGAAGACACAATATTGTTGTATACATAACGAACCAGATTCTAGTTACTAGAAGATTTGTTTTAAATTCCAGTAAATTTTTGTTGGAATAATCATCTGTCCAAATATTACAGGTCCGTTACCCAGACCGTATCACACTAATCCGCGGCAACCACGAGTCAAGACAGATCACACAAGTGTATGGCTTCTATGATGAGTGCTTACGGAAATATGGCTCCATTACTGTTTGGAGGTATGTAATAATAGCATATATTTCTATGTAGAGGCAGAATAATACGAAAATTAAAAAATTTCACAGAATTTAAATTCAGTACAATATAAAGAATATAATAGGCACAGGGATATTTAGGAGGTTTATTACAAATTAAATACTATGGTTTGTAGCGATAAAAATTGCTAAGTGATAAGTTTCGTTCATAAATAATAATATTAACTAACATGGTCTGAGTCTGCACAGAATATATATGTGTTTTAATAGAGAGGTACAGAAGCGAGGGTGGAACACTTGCTTTGTATTTGTTGGTGATATATTTTATTATTATAGTTAGGGGCCTTTGTCCAGCATTGGGACGGCTTCATTGATTACTGAGTTAATGTAAAAAAAGTGTATGGTTAATAAATAATTTCATTTCACCAGGTACTGCACAGAAATCTTCGACTACCTATCGCTGTCGGCCATCATTGACGGACGGATATTCTGCGTGCACGGCGGACTCAGCCCGTCGATCCAGACCCTCGACCAGATCCGCACAATCGACAGGAAGCAAGAGGTGCCGCACGACGGACCGATGTGTGACCTGCTTTGGAGCGACCCTGAGGGTGAGAAGTGCTATTTTTTGGTTTTATTATTCGAATTGACGTTTTTGTCATTTGATTGAAAAGGTCTAATAATTATTAACATCCTAAAAGAAAAATACCATTTCAAGATTTTGTCTATCTGAATACGTAGAATTTTTTTCAGAATTTTTTCGTAGATAAATTCCGAGAAAAAAATGTTTTCTGTAAAATTAGGCATTCCAGAAGTACTGTGGATCTGACGTAGTAGGCAAAGGGAATCTAACCCATACTTCCAAGTAATACATTGTATTTTTGTGTGTAACACTTTTTCAATGCTTTCTAGGTTCTCTACCATAGGAGCTCTACCATTCCGATTATTTTAAAGTAACATTAACACAAAACGACGTCTGTATACAATAAAATTAGAACATGTTCCAAATGTCCTACTAGTTTTTACCAAAGGCATTTTGCGAAGATAATATTATAAACTAACAAACATGTTACCTCGCAGACACACAAGGCTGGGGTGTGTCGCCGCGCGGCGCCGGCTACCTCTTTGGCTCTGACGTGGTGACCCAGTTCAACGTGTCTAATGATATTGACATGATCTGCCGCGCGCACCAGCTCGTCATGGAGGGGTACAAGTGGCATTTCAACGAGACGGTGCTTACTGTGTGGTCAGCGCCTAACTACTGCTACAGGTAGGTCTTTAGTATTATTCTTTACTTAAGTACATAAACACATTAAAATTGTCACAAGAGTTTTGGGAAAATAATAGACAACAGCGAGCTAACATATTTAGTGTACTCTTGTACTCCGAATCTCGACCGGAAAAAAGGAACCCTTATAGGATCACTTTGTTGTCTGTCTGTCAAGACCTATCTCAGAAACGCGGTAGACGGATCAAGTTGGAATTAATACTAAATACTCAGGTCTGCAACCTCAGACAGCCATGAAAAAAATCAACCTACGTCAACTGTTTATGTCGCATTTTCTCGCACATTTGTATGAAAATGCAAGTAAACCAAAACCCATAGGGTACTTCCTGTTGACCTAGAACCTAGCCGTAATCAAATGTTATTCTTTATCGCGAGATGAAATAAAGACTTTATTTATTTACATTTTCAGATGCGGCAACGTAGCAGCTATATTAGAATTAAACGAGAACCTGCAGCGCGAGTTCACGATATTCGAGGCCGCCCCGCAGGAGTCTCGGGGCGTGCCCTCGAAGAAGCCGCAAGCCGACTACTTCTTATAATGCCCGTACACACACACCGGCGGCTAGTATTACGGTATTGTAGTGACGAAACAATTATATGTGTAATTTTATTGTGATTTTAAGACTGGTGAGATGAAGAAGTGTAACGGTTTGTGCGGTTGATGGGGAGGTCTGTCTGGTGCTAGGTCTTGGGTAAGCTCTATCGATTGTAGGTATAAACGTGTCTTTATTATTCCATGGTGTAAGGCAGTTGGCCCACATCGTACTATAGATAGTACGTTCCATGTAAACAAAAGAGTATCGCCGCGTCTCTTTTGTTTACACGGAATGTACTATCTTATTGTTCGTTTTTTCGGCGAAAAAAAGCCGATAGTTACTCGCCGGCGGCGGCGGTGGGAATTAGAGCCGGCGTACAACGTCACGGCGCGGCGCCGTGACGTCGCATGTCACGGCGTCTGCCGGCACCGTCTACCGGTGCACGATGTCGGCCGGCGCCGCCGGTCACAGGCGGACAACATTCGTGCCGGCGGACGGCGCCGTCCACTGGCGCGGTACACGGTGTCGTATACGACGTCGTCTGCCGGCGACGTTCTGTTGTACGCTAGCCCTTAGCCTTAGCCACGGTCTCATTCTAAAATAACGTTTTTTAACGGAGTCTCACTTCCCACAAACTGTGTTGTTAAAAAGTTACGTTATCATGGGACCGAAGTGACAAAACACGATTTAAAGCAAGTATGGTTAAGTTAGATTTATGTCACAGCCTAGTGCTGTTAGCCATATACGTAGTTAAACCCCACTTCTCTTAAAGCGTGTTGTTGACCCTTTCACGGTTCGTTTAAAAAATCTCAAGTTCGGTACGCTTAAACATTGGACTATTACGTTTATGACTGATGGCCTATCACACGCACAGGTTTCACCACAGTTTTGCATCTGCAGGCCAGTTTGTACACGTGCGTGTTGTTGGTAAATCGGTATCACGCACCAATACCCACACGTACGGTGTTCCGTGTACAAACTGGCCTGCGCAGGCAAAACTGTGGTGAAGCCTGTACTGTAGTATGCCCAATACACATAGGCATAGCAGTAGGTAGGCAGCGAAGCTATTTAGTGTCCCAGATTTCTATACCTTTGGTTCCCATGTTGTGTTGTAATAACAATTTGTATGGAGCTGCCCTTAAACTTAGCACCCGGGCGCCTATTGTGCTCAAAGAGACGGCCCTATTGGTAGAATGTCAAATATCGTGGCCTAGGTTTTGCTGGTCGTTCTTCGTGTCGATGTTTAAGGCATAGATTCAGACTTTGAGCATAGTTACCTCGCTCTCACAACTGTCAAATTCTATAGACTTTTGACTGTTGTAAGAGGGAGCTCAAACTAACCTCGCACTCAAAATTGTCTCTGAATTAAACCTTATGAAGCCTTAGATCTGGTAAAAGTGCTCTAAAACTTACGATCCCTAAATACTACTTGTTTTTATGTTAAATTAAAGTACACTAAAATTAAGTGGCGAGAGGGGTAGTTAGTACATTCTTACCTACCCAGGTGTCCACACGATCTATCAATACGATCATTACTTCTCAACGCCAAATATTATAAAAAAAAACAATCAGCAAAGCCTTGACCAAGTAATGAAACCCCATACTTAGTTTTATTGGGGAATTTATGACATTTTCCGATTTCTTTACGTGTTCAGTTTTTTTAACAGGCATTGAAGCTTTAAATTATAAACCAACCGATATTAAATATTGTCTTTATTAAGCTTTTTTAACGTATTTCAGTTCCTATAAATATGTATGTGCGACACATTGCAGTGAATATATTCACGTGTTAAAAATAAAATGAGTAACTTTAAATATGTATATTAAGCATTCTCAGAGTCGATTTTTGTAAGATTGTGTGTCAGCTTTCTAAACAATTGGATAAAATAAATTGATGTCTTATTTCTGTAGATATACTTGATACGTGGCCCTATGTTGTATGTATGTCTTTGTCTACCCTGTTGGTTCAATAATTTAAAAAACTGGATCTCTAATATGGACCATGATTTATTAAATGTAATATCTTCAGAAATACACCATCAAAGTCACAATAGAATAAGTATCAATTTCCATGATTAAGTGTTAGGCGGATGACTCCTAAAAAGTCTTAGAACGAATGTTATTTATAAGCCGAAAACAGCAATGGTTTCCGGGAACACCTGTATAAAGTCAGATTCTTAGAACATTGACATTTTGACCACTGCCATTATGATACCTACTGTAAAATAAATTATGTTACAGTACAAATTGTAAGAAACCACTTAAAATTAACTGACAAGGTGATCGGATCTCGTAGTTACCTCTAAAAGCAATGCATAACATTTTTATTAGTCAATTAAAAATCGAAATATGTTCGATTATTAATTACAACTTTGAATGAAACGGGAAAAAGTGTTCATGTTTTGTCAGTTTAATGTTTTGAATCTGATTTAGGCTCAGAATAAAATATTTATGGACTATTTTAATATTTAATTTTAACGCAATTACCTTCTTTCTGTCCTAAATTTCAGTTAATTTATAATTTTAAAGGACAGTTCCCTACTTTAAAAAACAATTTGTATCCTTCTTTTTATATAATTATTAAAATGAAATGCCATTGTCAAAAATATATTTTATTTATTAACCATTTTTAAATAACATTTTATACTTAATTAATAGACAACAAAACAATCACAAAACCATTAGGTAACAACTTGGTAACATAATAACTACTATCACACGTTGATATATAAAAAATCAGGTACATATTGAATTACACAATTCTGGTAAAATATCGCCACATTTAGTGGATACTTTTATATCGATAATGTCATCGGCTCTTGTAGGCCCTATGTTCAACACAGCAATCGTTTTATATTCCTCTTTTGCCTGTAAAATTATCCTATAACTTGAATATACGGTCAAAGTAGAACCTATAACAAATACAGCGTCACTAAAAGATACTTCTTTTCTAACTTGATCAACTCTAAGTTTTGGTACATTGTCTCCGAAAAACACAATGTCTGGTTTCAAAGGACCCTCGCATTTAGGGCATAGTGGTGTTCTGAAGCTGTCCATTTGTTCCTGGAACAAATTCACAGACACTAATGTGGTGATCATTGGTTATAGGTATTTAGAGACATTATATGTATGCATCAATTATAGTTGTGGGCTAGAATTTTTTTCGAAAGCGATGATACAAAATACTAGAATAGAAAGTTCACCTTCTTTTGATCACTGGGCTATAAGGTACTTTCAGTGTTACACACAGCGAACCAAATAAAATATATACCAAAAGTTGCAATAAAGGTCTTATTAGGTCCCAGTGGAGTGTTATTCTGTGTGTTATATCATATATTGACATAACAATATGGAATTCAAGGTTGTAAGGATGTTTGCGCGAGAAATAGCAAATATTTGCACATGAGAGGAGAAAAATGTCTTGATCATGGAGCTTAATGCACTTTTATTCGAGTCATATACAGAGTTCCAGACAAGTGACAATATTATATAGAAGAGTACATACAAGAGTTCATTGGTGCAGTGGTTGTGTCACTGGACTAACTGTTCGGAGGTCCCAGGTTCGATCCCTGGCCAGGTTAGCCATGTACCAATGAGTTTACCTCGGTTTTTTTCGAAGGAAAAACTTACGTACATTTACCGAATGCTCTCAAAACGGTGAAGGAAAACATCGTGATGACACCTGCATGCCATAGGAAAAATTGTATTGTGTTGTATTTCTTTTTTTAATTTATTGTATAATAACACATGTGAAATCTACTTTCCCATCTCAGGCGAAACCACATATGGTTTGTATGCCGATGGGGAGTTCTAATCCAATCCGCACTGGGCCTGCATGGTGGATCATGGCCTGAATGACCTTGATGTAAGGCAAGGTCTGTGCCTGAGCTGTGGGGGCATAAAAATAGACTGATGATGACATACTCTGCTCAATTCCACATCACCATCAGGTCGTATCATTGAGATGCTGCTCTCCATGGTAGGATTGTTCTTCAACAGTACTTCCTGAAGAGCCTCTCTGCTGATCTCATAAGGACAATTAAGACATTTCACTATATAGCCAGTGCCATGTAGTTCTATCACATTCTCAGAACCAGCTTTGTGGTGGAGACGGTCTACATTTTGAGTTACTATTGAGGTAACCTTTCCTACCTGAAATGAATAATAATGAATTGTTGCAGCTTCAAGAGTTATTTAACTAGTTGTGATGAAGTCGCACAGTGGCTGCCACTCATGCAGGAAAATAGCCAGCATCAAGAAGAAGCTAGTCTAGAAGAAATATATTCCCAGAACATCATAGAACAGGTTGATAAATGAACTCAAAAACCTGACCAGTATTGTAAGCCATTAAAATGCTATGTAATTAATCTCTTTGATACATTATACTCCTACAAACTTCTAGGTACTTGATAAGGTGTAGATTATAATACCTATTTTAAAAAGATGTATCGGTTGTGGCAAATGAATAATTAATACGATAATATACCTTCTCTAATTCTCGTAGAGAATAATGTGAAGCATTTGGCTGAATAGAACTGAATCTTGGCCAACCGACAAAATTCCTTGCCCAATATCTTTGTCTAGCTTTGGGATACTTCACAAACTCCTGGTATTGTATAGGCTTGTGGTTACTGCGTGCGTATAGGCCTACATCTTCAGATCTGTAGTCGGGTATTCCTGAAATAATTATGTTTGATCATGTAGACAAGGAAATATAGTCTTGCTGAACTTGACTGATTTTGTAACCGAAGATACCAGGGAAACAAAACTTATTGGCTCAGATCTGATACAGTGCCCGTATTAATATGTATTTTGTACTTACCAGATTCTGTAGAAATCCCAGCACCGGTAAGAACTAGCACTTTGCCATGTCGAGTGAAGAAATCTCGCAATTTCTCAATGTCCTTCAAGTCTGGAGGTTTGTGTTTAGGTACACATGCTCTGTGCCTAGTAAGTGCTTGTAAATTTGATGGGAAGACGGATTTAAACATTTTCTTTAGCTCTAATTGGATTTGGATCAATAAAATAAAAATAGTAAATAATCAAATCAGCTGTTTCTGCGATGATGATTGATTTGACCTTTCTTTAGACAGGCAAAGCAAGGGATTGTCAAGACATACAGCCTAGAATATCCTCTTAGTAATTTGTGATACAGCCTCATCCTCGATAATCGATACACGTTTTTATGTTGGTGGTGTTCCAAAACCGGCTTTTAATTCAAGGGAGTTGGATGGAAAGACTATTGAAGAAAAAAAAGTTTTTTTGAGGTTATTTTTGTACTCCAGTGAAGTGAGATTTGTTATTTCCAGTTATTTTGCTTTTTACATAAAATATGACCTTGTTCAAGTTAAAATCGGCACCCATTTTGTTACTGGAAGACGACGGTAATAAGAATCCTGTGCCATTAATTCTGGAGTTGTTGGAACACGAGAAAAATACTTTGAACATATTTTGCTACGAGCAGCCAGTTCCACTTTGGAGACAAGTTTTCAAAGATAAATCTAATGTTGTATATTACGAGGAATTTCAACCAGATAATTACACTAAATATACAATTGGAAAAGGTTCTATAATAATAGATTCAGTTAACCAGATGGCACTTTGTCTAGGTTGGAACAATTGCTTGAAGTATCTGAAAAGGCTGCATCAATGTCCTAACGTCATACAACTAATTTTAATACTACATAAAGATTGTTTGTCACATTTATCTAAGCTTCAGATACATTTAAATCACATAGCGAGTGCTATAGTTTCATATGATGTAAAAAATCCTTGCAAAATTAATGTACAGTTGAAAAAGAGTGGTAAACTTGTTAAAAGTGAAGAAATGTTATCATATGATGGTAGAACATCTACTTTTAAATGCACGCAAATAGTAAAGGAGGGCATAAAAGAGGATGAACCAGAGAAACCTTTGCCAAGTAATCTTTCTACGTTCAAAATTGAAGTGGAACAGACAGAAAAACTGGAGAAATACAAGTTAAAGTTACCATACATGAGTAAGATACATGAAGGTGAAAGCAAGGTGTATTATGAGCCCGATGCAGTGGACGATTGGGACGAGGAAGACCCAGATGAAGATCTAGATATTTAAATAAAAAAATTATATATACAACTTTCTTTTCTTTAGATTGGATGTTTGACCAACACCTTGGATAAATCATTTTAGATAGATTGTAAATGGTCACTAGTTTTAATTTTAAGATTAAGATGCTTAGTATGCTTAAAGTTAGATGGTGGTATAAGGCTTTGCACTAAACTCCACACAAAATTGGTACATTGTTCATTATCTGTTGAAATATTGAATGGATTGTCCATTCAGACATGTGATAGGCAGATGGAAATAGGAAATGGATAAGTTACAAGGCATATTAGACAAAGCCACGATTACAAAGAATCACTTTTTATTCATTTTTTTCTATATTCCATTACAATTTTGCGATTTTTTTTATAATTTATCATCTGCCACGTAACTTATGACATTCGAAATTTCTAAAAAATAGAAATCCATGTACGTGGAAGTTAATTTTATTAATGACACCATAATTACATCACCGTAGTATCAACTCTTAAATTATTACTCATTCAATGATTAATTTTAGTGACCTAACAAACTAAACAATCAATAAACTGATAAACAATTACAACAGAGAATCTGTCCAGAAGCTCTTCTAAAATCGCCACATACTATATAAAAAATAATATTACGATACCATTACATAAAATGTAATAAAATAACAAAAAAAATAAAAATGAACCAAAAAACTTTTCTCAAGATGAATTTCAAATCCTTATGAAATATTATGCACAGAGTTAATAGTACACACAGACCCAGACAATTTCAGAGTTATTACATGAGATAAATAAACACTAGCAATTTAAATACTGCGAATTAAAAGCTACACGCTAGTAGTTTCGAACACAGAGACGACCAGCGTTAAACAACAAGCTCATCGATACACATAATAAAGCTAACAAAATATGTTAAAAATGATTTACAACCTCATAACCTAACAGAATTTCAAGTTCATATACAATTGCCAGCACTTGTTAGGGACTCACGTGGGTCGGGACGATACATGTACACGCGGGAGGGGTGAGGTGAGAGACTGAGTCAATCCCATTTGGGAGTCCATTTATATGGGACTTGACGTCATCGGACAAAATTACACAATTTTTTACCTATTTGTTCCAAAATTATACTTATTTGTTCTATAGAACTACTACATATACAACTTCTTTGTGTAGATATATAAAATAAATATCCTATATATAAAATAGTTCTGAGTATAAGTCACAATACAAACACTGTTTGTTTTGTGGTAAACTATAATATCATCTACTTAGAAGTATTTTAAAAACCGCATTCTCATTTTGTTCAATGATGAGCGAGTTCGATGATAGCTAGTATGTAGTTCTATAGAACAAATAAGCAAAAAAATTGTGTCATTTTGTCCTATGACGTCAAGTTTCATAGGACAAATGTGACTGACTCGAGAGACAGTGGTGGTCCACACTGTCAGCCTGGTGCGGGCGCGGAATATCAAATATATGAAACCGTTTTCATATGTTTGATATTTCGCGCCCGCGCTAAGCTCGCAGTGTAAGGCCATAGTAAAGGGGTTTACTCCCCTGAGAGCTCTTTGAGTCTCTCTTCCCGCGGCCGCGCGCCGCCGAATATCGAGGAGGCCTGGCTCGTGCTGGCCAGAGCGTTCACGGGCTCCTTCACCGTCCGCGGCTCCAACTTCAGCTTTGGCCTGCCAGATGTGTCTGCAACAATGGGATTTCGAGATAGATCACCCACCGCTAAGCAATCATTCAGGGACAACTCCAAATATTTGACCATGCATTCCCTGTATTGAAAGTTTCTAGTGATAAGTCACACACCATAATCACAATCATAACCTCCTTTTTTTTGGTAGTCGTTAAAAATTAGACATATTCTTATGTTTCAAGAACCACAACATTTTTTAGTAAGAAGGAAAGATTGTCACCGCATTTTCTCTATAATTTGCTACTCCATGGTTACACTTCTGTCATATTCCATTCATCAAGATGCTGTCTGATGTGATACTGATAGCGATTCCGTCACGTTTCTAAAAGTAAGATGGCACATCTTTGTAGAATATATTCTTAGTAATCTGTGGTGTCATCCTTTTAATAAAGAAAGTGTAGGAAAGGGACGCATAAATTTTCAACCGTTCAGATTTCACTACCAATGTCCCTGGCTTGGTTTGATTCATTCCTTCACCTCCCATGAAGCAAGGAACGCCCTATGAAGTAAGCCATATCTACATCGCAGACACCTTGAATGGGCTCAAGACAATTTTTCACGTCTCTGCCACTCACTTGTTTTTCCATTATTTGAATTTTCAAGAGAAGTCGAACATATAAAAACAGATGTGTCTTTCGGACGTATGAGAGTGAAAGTGACATCAAAGAACTTTCCTACAAAATATACTTTATTATCTCTCCATGAAGCGCGGCGCAATTTTTTCCCTCATGGCCTCGACCAAATTGACCCATTAGCCAATCAACTCGAGCAACGACAAATCTGCAGCTAAATGGCTCTGGGGACAGATCGCGGCAAAAAGTGGAGACAAAAAAATGGCCTCGACCAAATCTCCAAAGCCTTGCACACAGAACTCTGGTTAGTACCTGGGCGCGAAGGGGGCATATCATCGAAGTTGCGTCTGGGCGGACGGCCCGGGCCCGCAGCCCCGGGGCCCGCCGCGCCGGGGCCTGGGCCTGCGCCTGGGCCGGGCGGGGGCGCGCGGCCACCCATGCGGCCCCATTCGCCGGCGCCCCGAGGCTCCTCGGATGGGCCACGGGAGCCCCGACCGCCCTCTCGCTCGCCCCACCGCTCGCCGCCAGCGCCGCCGCCTCGCTCGCGATCTGAAACCCCACCCGTATGTTACATAAATGAAGATGCCCAGTCCTAATTCAATATGGCTAAGGGCCTTGTAGACGTTTAATGTAATTGTAGAAAATTGTGAACCTTTTATAAGTACATATTATGTTATTTAATTAAAAAGTAAGACCATTGGAAGACACTGACTCCTACAGCACAGGGTATCCTAGTGTAGAATGAGGGTTCATATTTAATGTAATACAAATTTTCAATCCCTATGAGCACGTGACAGTTGCGACGTTGCCATCCTGCTGTCGTGCGTACCCCGTGCGGTACCGTTGCCGCTCCGAGCGCTTTGCATGAAAAAATACGATCGTTCGTATGCAGTACGACTACCGCACCGCTCCGGCACTGCAGCCGACGGCGACAACCGACAACAAACGTCTAAACTCTATATTGAAAGAGCCCTAAGGCCGACGAGTGAGTAATACTCAAGGTGAGCTCGGTCTTATGACTGTCAAAATTGTATGAAAACTGACAGTAGTAAGACCGAACTCAAACTCCACTCATACTGAAAACAGTCTATGACTATCAGCATATTTATTTATTTAATTAATTACAATGTCAATACGAGCTCGGTGGTGACTTCCAATTTGGAGGTCCCAGGTTCGATTCCCAACTGGGGCAGGCATGTACCAATGAGTTATCTTCGGTTTTTTCGACGGAAAAACTTACGTCCATTTATCGAGTGCTCTCAAAACGGTGAAGGAAAACATCGTGATGAAACCTGAATGCCGTAGAAGAAAAAAAATCTAAGGCAAGTGAAATCCGCCAATCCGCAAAGTGTGGTGGACTATGGCCCCAGCTCCCTCCATGTAAGGGAAGGTCTGTGCCCGAGCAGTGGGGCAATAGAAATAGACTGATGATGATGAACGTCAATGTAGGGCTCCCAAAGAAAACTGTGATGTGACGTGGATGCGATACGGCGTCGCATCGGAGAAAACGCTTGTATTTTTTTATTTATTTGGCAATAATTGCCAGTGTCCAGTTTTGAAAGCTCCAAGGATCAAAGAAACTATATCCTTTGAAAGTTAATAATTTTGTTTAGCATTTCTGTCTGTGCGTTGTAAAGCTTGTAAAGAAAACGCTTGTAGTCTGACCGCAAATGCTGTACCACGCCTTGTGTGTGGCGACAGATGTACGGGGGGAGGGACGCGAGTGACTGCAAGAGAGAGCGGACGACGAAATGACAGAGTGAAGCGAGCTGCTCCACACCGCGTCTCGCCGCGCAGCTACCTAAAGGTGCAGCGCTTGCGGTCAAACTATAGCAAACATTTTTATTTATTCATGGCAAAAGAACTTATTAATATTATTTGTAAAAAATATCCCATTGCGTATTTACTCACAGATTACTTCAAGTCACTGTAAAAATAAAAACCAAAACAACTCCACACTATGTTATGACATGATAAATGAATGATGCAAGGGTAAAGCGTGAGGTTATGCCGCACTCGCATATAAGTACAGTCGACAGCATATCAACTTACACAATGGTGTAAATACGACGACTACTACTTTTTAACACTGTTCTTTTTCGCGGATTGCTGGTAGAAATCTCATTTAAGATAAGCGCCCTTGTACTAACTTGTTTCTTCTGTATGTTATTTATATATTTATACTTACATACATACACCCGAAAAACATAACCCTCCTTCTTGCGCAGTCGGGTAATAAATTGTTATTTATAGACAATAATTACTTTGCGAGTGCAGCATAGACTGTCCTAGAATATGAGACCACGACTGCGTTTATGAGTTATTTCTGCGGGCGGAGCTTAACGGTGCATGAATTGACCAATCACGCTGTTTCCACTGAAGTATTGGTCAATTCTGCACCGCCCCATTGGAAACAGCCAAACACTTTCACGGTGGAATTACCGTTCGTCTATGCAATTGTTGTCTCGAATTCTAAGACAGAATTTAGTATCACATGTCCTGAAGGATTGTTTTAAATCGTAAGAGATTTAAAAAAATAGCTGTGAACAGATTCTATAAAAAGTATCGACGCGTCTTTCTAGCGCGAAAGGAAAGAGGGAAAAGGAAGGACGACAAAATCGAAAGACGCCGCGTTTGCGAAGATTTGTGACCAGCGACAAAGAGCTCGCCGTTGTTAAATTTCTTGATAGTTAAGCGGGTCAATGATACTGGACAGTAGTTTTGACAGACCACCAGAATGCAAAAACGCAATAACTCAATTTGTTGGCAATTTAATAGATGATTAATAAATAGAATTCGTATGTAGTAATCACAAAGTTTTAAAGATTTTAAATAATATAGTTCAGGACGTGTGCTACACTGAGATGTTAGTTGCGCTCGGTTACCGTGTGTGAACCCTCCACCCTGGCGCGGCGCGCGGCGATCGGCCGCCTCGAAGTGGTCGTACATACCGCGGCCGCCCGCGCCGCCGCCGGGCCCGCCACCGCCACCGCCCTCGCGCCGGAAGCCGCCGCCGCCGCCGCCCCGGCCCCCGTCGCGGCCCCCGGGACCGTCGCGGCCTCCGCCCCCGTCGCGCCGGCCGCGGTCGAAGCCGCCGCCACCGCCGCCTCCCCTGCAACAAACACACGTTTATGCATAAACCTAGTTACACCTTTTTTATTTCGAATTAAAACATTACCATTAGGCTAGTGTTACCATTGATTTGCTGTCGAGTGTACTACAGTGTAAAACACAATTTAAAGGTGACACTTCACTTGGCTATTCGTATTCGCTATTAGATGTTTGTCGTATTTGTCAAACACTTGACGTACATACAAATAAGACGAATATTTTGTCAAGAATACCAACCACACATGCCAATTATGACAAATACGCAAATACGAATAGCCAAGTGAAGTGCCCCCATAAAAGAGCTACGCCAAAAAACTGCTTTGTAGATTTGGCGACCGATGTAAACATTGCATTCTTTGTTACAAATTATATAGTTCAATTTTTTTATTATTATTTATTTCTTGTAAAAACCAGAAATGTAATTTTTGAAGGTCCATCATATTTTATCATTGGTTGGTAATTTTGTAAACATAAATATTTATTAAAAAGACGCGTTCGAGTCTGTTGTGTATGTTTAATGCTATTGTTTATGATAAAACAATGCAATCAACTCACCTGTCGTTTCTCTTCTCCTCGGCCACATCAATTTTAACAAAGTTACCGTCTACATTGAGAACTCCGTTCATTTCAATAGCTTTAATCAAATCCTCGAGGTACTCAAACTCGACGTAGCAGAACCCTTTGAATTTGTCCGTTTCTCTGTCCATAACCAATCTCACGTTTTTAATAGCTAAGTTCTGAAATAAAAGTTATAAAACTTATAAGTTCGATATCAGTAGCAGTCAGGGCCGAAGCTGGGATTCCTTATACACACGAAGACAGAGAAAAGCATACAGGGGCTTCAATAAGGTTGATATTTTCTCTAAAACTACTGGACCTTAATAACTAGGGTGGGTGTACCAGTAGCAAACCATTTCTAATTTTAATCGTAAATATTAAGCTTAATTTAAAATTTCGGAAAAAAAATTGACGTGTGGAAGCTTCAGCGATCATATCTCGATCAGTCAATCACAACTAAAACGAAACTGTTTTTCAGTTACATAGTTTTAACTTTTATCTATCTAACAGTGAAATAATTCTTGCAATAAGTCAAGCAGTTTTTGAGATAATCTCAGCCTTAATAACTCTCCTGTACTGTCTCTGTGTAAGACCGTACTATCGGTCCAGAAGCAACATGCAATAAATAAGACTTCATAGATTTCGGAAAAGTTATGTATGACCACTGTCGAACAGAAAAGAAATGTGTTCAGACGAATAAGATTGAAATTTTCTGACAGAAATGCAATAACAGACAATTTTGTATAGATTTTTCCACCCGCCTGATCCGCAGAAGATCAGCGGGGCAACGCCGCCAGTGTGCTGGGGTCCCTGCCGCGCAGTGCGGAGTTAGACGGCGTGTTCGGGCTTTGATTGTAAATAATAGTTAGGTATTTCTTTTATTTTTAACCGACTTCTATCTATTTGTATTTTATATCTCAGTTTCTAAATAAATAACTTACAGCAGACATAGAATGACTAGTAATATTATTATGTTATCAATAGCCTTTATAACTACGATTAGCATTCCTCTCTCCTAATTGTGTGCCCAACAGCGTCCGTAATGTTATACATCCATCTATGCAATAACTTATGGAATGCAATAAAGATTACGAATTTAGAGAATTCTTTTACAATTACATAGCTCATTGAGGTTGTCTGGAATAGATCGCTTTGAGCGATAAGACCGCCAATTGTAATACTAACTGTATTAGCATATTTCTTTTGCGTAATTCTTTCTCGAAACTGTGTAATTTTTACGCGAAACTATTTAATAGTAAAGGAATTTTCTCAATCAAGTCAAGTTTTTATTATTCATTAATCTCAACATCAATGAGACACCTTTCTCTGTTGTCGACTATACAAACATCTTCCTGGCTCGGAATTGAACCCAGAACCTTTCTTCGGGATTATTTCCGCATTTGGGAAGTCACTGTGTGTGAAGGTGTTACTGCTAGGTTTGCAAGGCAACTCCCTCATTTGGGGAAAACAGAAGTCAGTAAATTCTACTTGTCTATGCCCATAGAAAATAGTGATATTAAGGAACTAATCTAATCAGCAAGGGGAACTCCCATTTCATTTATTTAATTTAATAAATTGAAGTAAATAAATACAATGATCTGCAATTATATTTACACAGCTGTCGTAATGCACAAATTACATTTTAATTACGAACTTTAAATCATTCATGATTAGACTAGACAAAACAGCTGTTTCACTGGATTATTGAAAGAACTTGAACTGTTAGCCTATCATATCTGTCTGTCCTTACAGGATGGTACAAAGTTCAGTGTTACACTTGTTGTGCTTTCGACTGTATTACTAAGCCATTAGGTAATAAATAGCTTAGGTTAAAAAACTATAAATGCAAGGGCAATGCAATAAAAATGCTACAACAAAATATGCACTAAAAATCACATGGTGCAATCTCTCTGTAGGTCTTCAATACCCTTATTCGGGCTGGTTTGTGTTCTTGTACTACTTTTGAATACACTTTGGGGGACTTCACATGAATAGTGACTACTGAGAATGAGTTACCTATCCAGAGTTTTTATTACAGTTTTAATGACCTTAAATTTATAGTGTTTTTAATATAATGGTTGTAGTGACCGAAAATGTTGATACTTTTGTTCACATTACAACAAAAATTCGCAAATTGTATGGGATACAAAAGAGGTCAAAAAACTGAGAGCAGACATGTTAAACTTCAATGTTAAGACACTGGCCTAGAATCTAAGATGACATAATCACTGTTGATTTTCATATCGAGGGAGTGAGTTAACAAGATACTGATAACTTTTTTTATTGATGACCTTCTACTAGAATAGGCAGTTCTGTATCTGCATTCAGTTCAATGGTTTCGGAAAGGTGTGTGAAAGGCATACAAACCTATACAAAAACCATTGCAATCTGCACTGTATTACCATTGCATAAAATGCTCAAGTATTACTTGATGTACTGTAAAGTGTACCTAAGATAGAATCACTTTTCCTGAGCCTGGGATGAAGCCAAAACAAAGTTTTGTATGGTATTTTTGTATGATGAATGTTTCTGTAGCTAGGCATAGCTTAAGGAATATTATTTTAGTTTAATTGCAATGAATATGATTTATTTTGTGTTTGCGTGATATAATGAATGATAAATGAAATCTTGTACTTAATAAGTATTCAATGAAATTCATAAACAGTGTACAGGACATATCTAAAATCTATTCTTAGGGTATGTGATTGTGTGATAAAAAAAATGTTATCTTTATATGAAATAAATTATACAAAATGATTACTTATAAAATATATCGCTTGCTGCCTGTTTTAAAATAAAATAATAGAAAGTTGAGACAGATACCCACGCAGCGATATAACATTAAAATTCGCTTGATTTAATAAAGTTATTAAAAACGAATTCGAAGTAGATACTTACAGGGAAAATTCTGTTAATATCGCCTTGAATGAGACCAGAGGGTAGGTTTCCGACGTACGCTTTGTAAGGAGGCTCGCTGGGCAGCGGGCGGCCGCCCAGCGTCCTCCTGCCGCCACCGAAATCCCTGCAACAAACCATGACACATTATAACCTATAAATCTTCAAACACCGACATTTCCCGCGATCTACATGCTTCAAACCGTTACAGAACGCCGGCTTTTCATCCCAAAGTAGATACAATTCCACAAGCTTGCATAAAAATCACACATTCATTGAATGTTATCGCGTTGTCAAAACATGTAAATTTCACAAGGCAGACTCAATTTTATTACAGATTTGGAATCCTTACAATGAAATAATTAATATAATGACCGAAATAGAATGCAACACATTAGAAATAATGCAATTAATTAAATACCTCGGATTATCATCAAAACCACTGCGACCTGCCATGTTTAGAAACATGGAATGCTGAGCGCGCGCATTATCTAGAAGTGGCTCTACTTTTTTCGCAAATTATGGAGGCGTGACGTGATCGTGAACATTATCTATGAGCGTGGTATCTCGATTCTTGTGCGTGAGTGAAGTCATCCACATCCATCCATCCATTTTTAGTGATTCTACGAAAACAAAATATTAATAGTTGAGTATTGAATAGTTTTCTCAAGAGAAGAAGGTCATTTACCAATTTAAAATAGAAAGTGACGTGGTTTGTATAATTGTATATGAAATGAATAAAATTATGGTGTCGTCCTAGATGAAAATAATTTAATTTATGATGTACCTACATCTCAAAGTATACATCAAGTGTAACACTTTAGACCGTTCTTAATATGTACGTAGGTACATAGTAAGAGTTGAAAATTCTGTCGTTCCTAGTTCGGACAGTAAAGTGTAAAAATAGGTAGTACGAAGTTACGTACAGCGAGAATACGAGTACAATCTATGTATAGGTAATACATAATGCAATGTACAGACAAAGTGCAACATGCTACCAATTAGGCCTAGCTGGATTATTCATTGCCTAGAACCTATCTTTAAAAAGTGAAAATTAAACGTAGGTATAGCACCCTACATTGGAAATAAATATAGTAGTATTGGACATCAAAGCAGATCAAGTGTAACACTTTGGACCGTTCTTACTATGTGCGTCGTAAGACTTCAAATCGTACTACAAGTGTTACCATTGTTCTGCTGTTGTCCGTACATGATTTATATGAAACAACAATATTTTTTTTTTTTTTAATTTGGCAATTGTTAGCACATTACTGCCAGTATCCAGTTTTGAAAGCTCCAAATATCGAGGAAACAATGTCCTTTGAAAGTTAATTTTGGTTAGCTTTTCTGTCTGTGCGCTGTAAAGGTTAACTTTAACTATACACACAATACGATAAGACGGTACAAACAGGACGAACACAAACACGAATCTGGAACAATAATAATAATTATATAGCTTTGATATAAATGTGTAATAAAATTATGTATGTTATATTCTAATGTTATTTTTGTTAATAAAGTCGGACAAAATGTTATAGATTAATTCGTTATCGGTACATATACATAAGAGAGAAAGTATGTTAGTTGGAAGGGATATTTTTAGTTTTACCAAGGAGGAGAAAAAGTCTGAGTGGTCATATAGAGGACATGAGAAGAAAATATGGTCGGCGTTGCCCTCGTAACAACAATATTACTAGCCACATTGCCACATCTAGGCATACATAATTCTCTGATTTCAAAATACACCATAGACAAGGGTCAATAATCTATGGTTCTTAATTAATAAATAATAGACCTATTCAAATCAAGGATATTTGAAATATTTTATTTTATTATCTTTTGACGATTTGCTAATGAGACGGAATATAGAAATAACTATTTTCTTTTGGAAAAACAAATAGATGCATATTTGCATTGCCTTATTTTTGAATATCCTATATCCTAACTGATGCTATCTCATATATCATACCTAGTTGTGAGTGAGAAGGAAAATGTGTCAAATTGTCATGTCATTGTCAATGTCACTGTCAAAATTTCGGTACATGATGCATGGTCGCGCGAGTATGCTCGTGGAGAATTATTTGCAAGAAAGGCGGATTCCATGTGGTTTATTGAAATGTTATGAATGAAGTGATAATCAAAATGAAAGACGAAACTAATGCCGTGGTTGTTCAGAAAGAGACTAAAGTGACCGCATCTGTTTTGGACGCCTTTGACTTGCTCAGGGCTCCCGAAGACAAAGCCAAAGTTACCGGAGGAGCCAAAATTATTTCACAACTTCAAGGCAGTGAGGTTAGAATAGTTTGTTTTCTGTAATAAATGCATGTATATATTGTTTTAGCAGGCTGTTCAAAGTCTACCTAAATATTTATCGTGCTTCCTATTGCCGTGGCCCGATTTTAAAGGGTATTTTATCGGCATTTGAACTACACAGTCCTCGGGCATACAACGATGCGCAACGTCTTCAATCTACATCTCTTATATTGAAAGAATTGTCATATCCTCTTTTTGATACCTTCTAAAGAGCATAACTTATCAATCTAAGATCGGGCAAAGCAGTTTTTATTATTATTTTATTTATTACTTTTTCATGTAATCCTTTCGTTAGATATAGATACCATATTCATGTAGGTCTTTAATGGTGTATTATGTATGTGAATATAAGTGTTATTTATTTTGCAACATACAGTTTTGTATAAACATTCTTTTTTTTCAGAATGAAAGAGAATTTAAATATGTCTTGAAAAGGATAATTAGAAGTTTGGGTGCAAACATACCGGAGGCGAGAACTGGGTATTTTGCGACTCTCGTTGCTCTGTTGACTAAATATGACAAGCTAACTGTAACACAACTTCTTGACCTAATCAAGAACGAGCTTCACGCTGCCAGCGGAGCACCGAAAAGTGTATGTACTCGCATGTATTTCAACCCACCTTTCTTTACAACCAATGAACACCATTGAATCTATATTTTTAATCATGAAATCTGAGTCCCAATGATGTTTACTTAGTCACCAAGTGACAAAAGCCTCAAAACCAAAACCCTAAATGAAAAAAATCACTAAATGAATAGGGGCTATGTGTGAGATCTTTCCTATATGTTAAATTAATGCTGAAGTTTGTTTGCGTGCCTAATTGCCTATCCATCGAATAGCAAGTACACCATCTCATACAGTAGAGATAGATTTTCATGCAATTTTCACCGCTTCACAAATTGTAATTAAGAAAAAATGCACAGGTTGTACAAAATTTTCTAATGTAACTTATTCTATCAGAAGATATGTCATTTATTATCATTCCAACAAGTTTAAAACCTGAATATGTTTACAGGAAGTTGGTGATGTGGCACTAGGACAGATCCTGGTATGTGGTGCTGTGTTCCGCTCTGGCCTCATGCTCAGATGCTCCGAGGAAGACCAGAAGCAGATCATCCAGCTCCTGATGACGGCTAGCCAAAAGAAGTCTTACCTCAGCAATGTTTCTTATCTTATTCTGTTGGATTTTGTTAATGGAGTAAGGATACATTTTGAATAAGTTTTGAGCATTACCATTTGTGAGAACAAGTCTTCATACTGCCAAAAATGAAAGACAAATGTTAAGTTTTACAAAAATGTGGTGGTGTAATGTAAATTTTAAAAACTTAACTAAAATTGTGTTTTTTTTAACAGATGGCAATATTATTTAGTATTAACGTTATCATCTAATAATCCATACTTATCAATTAACTGAGGTAGACCAAGGACATACATCGACCAAATTTTAAAAAAGGTGTTTAAAAAAAGGGCCAAGTGCAATCTTCTACAAACCGTGCATGCATGAAGAGGTTGATGAATGTGGAGGAAGCGTGAGTTGTTTCACAGGATCGCAGCAGATGGAAGTCCATCGTCTCTGGCTACCCCTACGGTAATCGGGGGTGAGTTTATAAATAAATATAGTTTAACTAACTTATTATTATTTTCAAGCTGAATGAAGACCAGTTTGGCTCAATTATCTGGTCCAACATCAAGCAAGATTTCAAGAAGGAACTCAAGGAGCACAGCCTGGATTCACTCCACTTCCTGCTGGTGGTGAGCACCAAGTTCCCTGCCAAAGTGAAGCTCAGGAAATTGATTGGCATCACAGAGTTACTCTGCGAAGACAATATTCATACTGTCTGTGAAAAACTAATGGTAAGTTTTAAGTAAATAAAAGATAATATTCAGATTAAAATAGTCACGATTTTAAGTATTAAACCATGCTCGGATTGCTCGGTGGACAAATTAAATGATGATTTTCTAGCTGGGGACAGGACTTGAATCTGCGACCTTGTCATTGTGTGTCACGGCTACGGCTTAAAAATTTTCATCACTTAACATGAAAATAGTTCGCAATTTTAGTATGAAAATTTATGACTCGCCTTCTTGGCAGAGGAAGGGTGATCCCAGTCACATAATACCTAATTGTAATAATAGGAATGACACCAGCCTACACACAGACCACTTACCCCATAGACATGAAATGGGTACTTTGCAAGCGAAAAATTCGGCCAACGATGAGCGCATAGAGACGAAGCGGGGGACAGGGGTGCCATATTAAAGAGATGCGTCCATGTCGATGATATCTCAAGGTTACATGTGTCGCGAAGCAATTTTGCGCTCATGTGCGGGCAGACACGGGCGCCCTCCTGTTACAGGTCTATGGGGTAAGTGGTCTGTGAGCCTACTTACGCAATAGGCCTGCAAAACCAAGCCTTGAAACTTACAAACCCATACAATATGATTTGATATGTTTATGTAACTTCACAGGTAGGCATTGACTTCAAGTCAATCGGACACCCGGTTTTCAAAAATATCGGGACACAGATAGCCAGTTCGCCCCACTTAAAACTATTCTGGACTTCAGGCATAGACAGCCAACTTGTCAAACACAACCGAAACAGGGAACTGGTATCTCTCAATATCCTAACAACAATTTTAAACAACCTAAAGGATAATACCGAAGTCATACCAGAGTTACTGAGCAGAAACTTCTTCAAACTGTTTATGGATTGGTTCAAAGGATTGCAAACAGCCAGCAAAATCAGAAAGGAACGTGATGACGAGGATGATCATAAAATCATGATTAAAAAACAAAAGGAACTTCTCAATGCGCTAGCTAAAAGCCTAAAAGCGGAATCAGTTACCAGCAAAATCAGAGTTGAAACTCTAAAGAAACTGCTTTTTAGTCCAGGCGAAATGAATTTTACAGAAATTTCTGGAACTACTATAGTGAAATCGATCACTGCTGATTTAGACAAAGATGGTGTCAAGAAAATGGCTAAGTTATTCAAAGGTGTCCTGTTGAACAGTTCCAAGAAAGTGATCAAAGATAGTGTGGAGAGAAGTTGGTATAAAAACGAGAGAGTGAAGGCCGCAGAGCAGATATCTTACTTGGTGAGCCATGACGCCGTGAAGGAAGATACTGAATTCAAACTCACGTACATGGAGTTACTTATGTGTTTCGCGTTCTTTAAGCTCGGCGGCGATGACAATGTCGCTATCAGCGGCGAACTATCAGGTAAATTAATAAGAAAACACCTCCGGTTTCTTCCATTCGGGGTCTCTTCCAGTTAAATAGGAAAGAAGCTTTATCGCTTGCGGGTGTGACTTGAAGATTTTCTTACAAATTCTTCCAAAGACATCCCCCAAAATTCGAGAATTTCTGATTCCAATCAAAAAGTTGTACAATTTTATGAGATAAATAAAGGTTCAGTTTCAATACAATGTTCTAATATCTTTGTTCTATTCAGTGACACGAACAATGTCAGCAAAAAATCATTTTTGTATTAATAATGGTATTTTTTGTAGGTGCCATTAAATCCTGCTTCTACCGCTGCTTCACATCGCGCTTCTCATCTGTCGACGACTTGGTCACCGTCCTGTCGCGTCTCAGCGAATTCATCTGCAGCATCATGAAGAAGGAAGAGGTTCGCAAGAAAATGGAGAAACAATTCCCCGAGGAAAATATGGAGTGCTGGGAACTGGTCACAGGGGTCTGCGAGAATATACAGACGATCAACAACAAGTCCAAAGTCGATAAAGTGTTCCTAGTATTGCTCTATCAACTAGGTCTGTTCCTGTTCTCTGAACCGGCCCATGTGAAAATGGCTAGAAGTTCCATAAAAGAGCTCAAAAGCTGCTTCGAGCATTACAGTAAAAGTAAGAAAAAGATATCAAAGAAAACCCAAGAGTTGACAGACGAACCGGAATGGATAGAAGTGTTGATGGAAGTGCTACTTTCAATTCTATCTACTGAATCAACTGTCCTACGCTCAGCAGTGCAGTGTGTCTTCAGACTTCTCTGGGAATATTTGACACCATCTTGTTTCGGTCAAATATTATCCGTTTTGGATCCAGATAATGAATCAAATCCACTGACAAATGACGAGTCTGATGATGAATCTGACGAAGAGGAGGACGGTGACGACGCTGAAGAGAAAGAAACGGGAGACGATGAGAGTGACAGCAACCTTGAGGATGAGGATGATGGTGAGGACATGAAGACTCCTGATCAGCTCAGAATGGCAGTCCATAAGGCTTTAGGTAACGCTGTACCGGAATCAGACGCCGAGAGCGTAGACGCTGATATGATTGACGAAGAAGAAGGGAAAAAACTTGACGAAGCATTGGCAGAAGCCTTCAAACAATTCCACCAAGGAAAGGGAAAGAAAGCGAAGAAAGAACGCAAAAACAAGAAAGCGTTGTCTGATTTTAGAATCAGAGTTCTTGATCTAATAGATATTTATCTAGAAAAAGATCCCTCAATGGATATCTGTTTAGGCATGATTCAGCCACTGACGAGTTGTTTAGAGTTCTGCATCGCAGACAATCAATTCGCTGAGCTGGGAAACAGACTTCGAAAAACTATTAAAACTTTGACAAAGATCAAGAAATTCGCTTCGACGGAAGATGTCACTATCGAGACTTTGTGCGACTATCTGAAGTCCGTGATAGATAAAGGCGCGAGGTCCCACTTCATGTTCCAAGCGTTAGGTGACGTGATCACGCATTTTGCGACATTCATCATTCATTGTTCGCAGAAGATTGAAGGGGCAACTTCGAAATCAAACAAAAAGAGCAATGAAGCACCTTTGGTTGAAAATTTCAAGGAAGCTCTACAGAGTTATTTCAAGAATCGTAACTGTTTGCTGCCAATTATTTTCTTTCATAATGTGTTGCAAACAGAATGGGATGGAAATTATGAGCTTGTGCCGATATTACTGGAGAATATCTTCAATAGTAATGTTCGACAGTTTCGTAGGACAGAGGGGGTCGAGTTGATGGCTGGCTTCTATCGCTCGTTGAAAGGACACAAACCGACGTCGGACACATTGCTCAAGAAATTATCTGATTTCGAAAAAGCCTTCGAAGGTACATTAACGAAAAGCCTAAAAAGTGAAACGGGATTTGAAGCGAAAAACAAGTTCTATGTTGTACTAAAAAAATTAATCAATACCATGAGAGGGTTTCATGAAAGTAGCCATATTGACAGCAGCATAGACTTCACAGACTTGTTAAATACTGTAGGGTCATGCAAGGCCACTGTGAAAGATAACAATAATCAAACAAATGAAGTCCAAAACGCGAAACCGAAGTCAAAAAAAAAGAAACGCAAGTTGAAGCATTTGAATGGACACGAACCGCAGAATAAGAAAATAAGGAAAGACTCCAGTCAAAGTGAATAATTTGTTTGTAACATAACCTAAGGGATTTTTGTCATAATTCTATGTAGGAGTTATATTTGCAGTTACATGATTAAATATAAATGTATTTTAAAATTGTGGGTGTTTGATTGATTACATGGCCCTGGCCCCTATTTCATAAAACTTACAATTGTCAGCGACAGTAGATAATTCGACAATTGAACGTTTCATAAAACTTTGGCCTGACATATTTGTAATCGGAAAACACTCATTAAACTCTAATATAATACCTACTTATTGCTCAATTATTTAGTTATCATTTAATACGCCTGTCACCGACAACTATTTAGCTACCAGCAGCTACGTATCGCAGACATCGACTTACCTGTCACCTCCTATCCTGTCAACTCCTATCCTGTCAACAAGACAAGAGTTTCGTACAAGAATTTGGTGTTCATTGCACCAATTGGTCTTCCATTCTTCACTTTTAATTGAAAGCTGAATAAGTGAAGAATGGAAGACAAAATCATGAATGTATTTTATGTAGTACATTAGCATACAGTCCTCGGTTTTTACCCAACGGCTGGAACGAGGGCAATGTTTTACTTTAGTCACTTAAGCACTAGATTAATCAAGCACTAGATGGCAGTAAAAACTAATGTTAGTTAATCATATCCGTCGACAGATGGCAGCACCATACTTCCGTTATGGTGTTGTTATAAGAAAACTATTTCAATATTAGTTTAATTGAACGTTCCCGTAAAATATTTGCAAAATACTCAAAATATAAAAAAAACTCGATAGGATCAATTCATGAATGTAGGTATAGGTATCGTTGATTTTGTCTTCATCACGGGATATAATATTTTATGTCACAAAAGCAGTGTATTGGTTTTGTAATATTTTGCATTATAAAATTTTCGGAACACATCCATTAAATTATTGTGATCCGGCAACATTACACCGGAAACAAGCAACAACTCATATGTTTCACAACCTGCCTGCCCAACCAAAACTCAGCCAGCCATCTTTTGTGGAAAAATCATTTGTTTCGTGTCGTCAGGGTAAATTTCACAATTGTAATTAAATGTCAGAGCCACAGTCTTCGCTTTTACTAAAAAAGCAATTAGCAGGTAAGTGTATTTTGTGCATAAAAATGATAATTTGCGGGGTCATCGGTGCGTCAGCGTCAGACGACTTTTCCCGTGCAATCATTGACCTCAGCAGGTCGAATTTCGGTGATCCAGGTGCTTTCCGAGAAATTGTATGTTCCATTGTCCCTTCGCGCAACGCCTGTGCAATTTGTATTAATTATCCGTGGGCTGGGGTAGCGATAATAAAATCAATATCGGTCGCAATGACAGGCATTCGTTGCCAAAGAGTAAAATACCTTCTCGATGTGTATTTACGGTGATACTTGGCAATCATTCACGTTACTTTTAGATGTCGTGGGTAAAAACGCGTGAAAAGAGCACATTTCGTCCGCGTTGCGTCGCGGGATGTATAAAAAGTAACCTATTGTTTTCAGAACTGAACAAAAATCCAGTGGAAGGATTTTCTGCTGGATTGATAGACGACAATGACATATACAGGTGGGAAGTGCTCATCATCGGTCCTCCAGACACACTGTAGTAAGTGGATTGTTATTTAAAACAGATTGTACAGTCGAAAGCTCGACAACTTATACCGACTCGTTGCATTTCGGACAGTATTACCTAAAGCATAAAGTGGCTATGCCTGTTAGTTCACTTCAATTTAGATATTTGATGTAAATAAATAAAAAAGCTGAAATCATACCTACCTATTTGTAGCACTGAAATTGCTTGAATGTCAAATTGGTGGTTCACATGGGGAGGTGTGTGTTGCATTGGATTCTGTAAAAATATTTCTAAAATGTAAGTGTCGTGCATACTGCCCTTGCCAGTGAGCATTTGAGCATTACATAGTAGTATTAAAATGTGTGCCCTAACTTCCACCAAAATGTGAAATGTTGAAATCAGCGATAATCTTTAAACCACTGCCCGAAGTCATGTTCATCTCTAAGTGAATTCTTTCCTATGGCTAACTACAAAGAATATTAGGATAATTTACAGGCACTGTGACATGAACACATGAGCATTATGCAATGGTATAATACATATAATAATAATTTTGTACAAATGTAAGCATTTGATTGTTATGACTAAACCAGAGTAGTCAAAATTGCTAATAGTAGAGTTGCCAAGTATTCATGTATAACATGAAGTTTTTATATTTTTTAGTGAGGGTGGTTTCTTCAAAGCGCATTTACATTTTCCAAAGGAGTATCCTCTGAGGCCACCACGCATGAAATTTGTCACTGAAATATGGCATCCAAATAGTAAGTAACATTGTATGGGGCATTTTAGTTTATACCTTCCTTGCATGCCTTCCGGGTAATGTATGAACATGTCATTTAAGATCTACTTATATCCCATAATAACAGATTGCAGTAGACACTTTTGTTTTTTACTAGGTCTTCGTGGCTTGTTTGTATTTACAATAATTCGTTAAAGATAAGTAGACATCGGATTATATGCACTATTAAAATACCAAAATATGCACAAAATATGCACAAACAAAAAACATTTATTGTTAGAATTTACGTTTATTTTCACAATATATTTTATATATACACCGTGACTTTTTAGTGGCTTCGGAGCCGAAGCGTACCTACTCTAACCGATGTGTACTATCGATACATACTATTAAAAATAAATAAAATAAATATTAAAAATACGTAAATTTAAATAATTAGGCATTATTAAATAGTCCGATTTTGTAGTGTATACTCTCACTTCATTCAAGTGAAGCGGCGGCGGCTTCAATGTCCTGTCGGCATTAGTAAAGGATACAATAAACCAATGACATGCGCCCGCGCCATCCGAAATCCCGCCCACATCGCACCCCATTTCTTTGCTATTTTGCCGCTCCGCAATCAGTCGACCGGAAGCAAGCGAGCGAGCCTCCGCGTCGCATAATTAATTACGGAACTGGTCCCGGAAGCCCGCGCTTTCGCTCGGCAAGTGCGCGCTTATCTGAATGCTGAGTTTGGTGACCGCTGGATAGGCCGCGGTGGACCTGTTGCTTGGCCAGCGAGAAGCCCAGATCTGACACCATTGGATTTTTACTTGTGGTCAGAAATGAAAAGACTAGTGTACACGGAAGAAGCACGTACTTTGGACGATTTAAAACGCAAAATCGTGCTTGCTTTCGATACAGTGAAACGTGATAGAGACACATTGATCAGTTTGAAAGGAAACTTGCAAAAACGTGCGCGTTTGTGTATTGAACAGAATGGACGTCAGTTTGAACAATTACTGCAATACAGATAAGTGTACAGTGTAAAATTTTAGTAAACAGTTGATTACCTAGTTGTGTTGGACGTCTGATTACAAATTGTGATTATTGTAAATAAGCTGATTCCATTTTTTTAAATACGCCAGAAATGCCATTATTGTTTACGATGTCCTAATGCGTACTTAAACGCCATTCGCGTAGGTAATTAAGTAATGTAAACACAAAACCACATGACCTGGTAAATTTTGTACGGAATACGTACTTCTTATGTAGCCAAATGTAAACGTACGTACTTTAAATAACATGTAAACAATACCCTACTTGATTCTTTTTTTGTAAGGTATGTAAGTACTTTTGTAGAAAAATACTGAGTCACGGGCTTTTTGTTTACATTTAGTGAATTACCTACTCGAATAAAGTTTATCTACTTTAAAGTTTAAAAATAAAACTCTAAACATCGGGTAAAGCATTTCTGACGGCCCGTAAGAAGTATGAAGGGAAATTGGAATCAATCAATGAAGAAATTAGATACTAGTGTGTGTGCGGGCTGTGTTGCGTGCGTGCGTCGGAGTGGAGGGGTGCGGTGTTGCAATGTCAAGGGCACGCGGCTCGTAAGTAGTATACAATTCAAATGTTGCAGCGAGTACTAGTAATTTGGACATTTCTCCAACATACTATTTTGTCTTCATTTTAGTTTTTTTTTACCTCGTTTTTTTAAATTAATAGTATTTATCGATAGTATACATCGGGTAGAATAGGTACGCTTCGGCTCCGAAGCCACTAAAAATTCACGGTGTATACATATATTAATATTAGTTGTAATTCTTGTGACAATACACAATAACATATTTTTCAAGGTTTTCTGCAGCAAACTTGTGACGTTTGTCACTTAATATTAATTTATAGATTTATAGGCTGAAAATGACCTTTCGACGTCAAATGACGTTACCGGACAGAGCTTGAAATTTGGCGCCATTTCTGCAGATACGAGTACCTCATCAGGCAGAGTTTGTCCGGTGCCGTTGAACTTTCTTTATTGCTTTAAGACCCGGGTTTTAATACACAACATAGATTTTTATCCAAGATTATTATCACAAATCTCACATATAAGGCCATACACTTTTGTGAAGCAAACTGTGATACTTTATTGGCGTAACTTAACATAACATTGGACTATAGAAAAGTCACTGAAACTTAACTTAGTAACTGAAGAAATGGTGATGCATCAAAGCACATCAAGTGTAAGGACCGTTCGCATTCTTATTATCTTGTACTGCAAGTTGTACCATTGATCTGCTGTTTCCTGTACAACTGCATGAAGCTACCCAGAAGACATTATTATGAATCCAGTTTTAACCCAACCTCATGCAGCCGTGAAAAAGTCAACCTTCTATGTCAACGCAATCAAAAGATATCGCTGTTTATGTCGCATTCAGGGGTGTTGCGGATGCCGATTTTTTCACATCCGCGGATGTGAATGCGGATTTTTGAAGACTCACATCCGCGGATGCGGATGTTTAAGATCTTATATAAAAAAGTACATGAATGAAGAATTAAGATAATGATATAGTAATTATTATCATTTTTATTAATTAGAATTAGTAAGTGAAGTTAAAAATAGGAGCATTATATTTAATAAAAAGTAATATTGTCGCTTTCTCTGATTCAAGTCGGTAACGCAGAGGTTCGTAAATTAAACCCGCGATACTAAATAATTGTTCACTAGGAACACTGCCTGGTGAAGTGGATAAAAATCTTCGTGCTATCGGTGATAATATCTTAAATTCCTCTCCACCATTTAAGAGGATTTTCGTCCACAATTGACCTTTAGTGTTTTTTTTTTACATTCGCATCCGCATTACGACCGCTTCTGATTATTGCGGATGCAGATGTCCAAATCCATGCGGAAGCTCCGCATTTGCGGATGCGGATGCGAATATTCGCAACATTCAAACCCTGGTCGCATTTTCTCTTTTTCATATTTGTATGAAAATGCAAGAAAACCAAAACCTATAGGGTACTTCCCGTTGACCTGGAATCATGAAATTTGGCAAGAACTATGTCTTATAGCACAAGTAAAGGAAAAAATCCGATTTTTTTTAATTTGAAGTTCTATCAAGAAATAATTATTTTTTTGTAATTATTAACTTATATTTGCAGTTGACGCCTGGTATGTCGATGTATGTAAGTTTCGAAAACGCAAAGATACGTTTGTCCCTAAATCTAGTTTATATTTTCATTAGAGCAAATGTTATGGTGAAGTTGCATGGAACCCTCAGTGCGCGAGTCCGACTCGCACTTGGCCGTTTTTTTTCTTCTAACACCACTCCAAACGATCCTGAGTTATGATCAGGCCATGATAGTAAAAGCATTTGCTACTTATTTCAGTCGAAAAGAATGGTGATGTATGCATATCAATATTGCACGAGCCCGGCGATGACAAGTGGGGCTACGAGAAGGCGTCAGAGCGATGGCTACCAGTGCACACCGTGGAGACGATCCTCATCAGCGTCATCTCCATGCTGGCCGACCCCAACGACGAAAGCCCCGCCAATGTTGATGCTGCGGTGAGTATTACGGTGTTGACAGTTTTTACTACTAATACGCACTTCATGGAATGGTAATATGGCACAGATTACAATAGGTTTGTGTCTATTGAAGCTATATCGATTGTACACCTTAGATGATTGTACTGGGGGCCACATTACAGTTGAATTGTTCTCAAAAACTTGATCACAGACTTGATCGATTGTAAAAATTATTTCACAGTTCATGTATTTAAAACCACGTTTAGTTACTCTCCAAAGAATTATTATATCTTTGTATGGAGTCCTACATGGAATCGGATTGCAGTTTGCCTTGCGGTTTGCGATTGTTTTTAATGATAACTTGTTAGTCACAAACGCTTCCATTTTGGTTATAGTTTGATTAAAAAAATTGTAATATCTGTAGTATAAGTAGTTATCGAGATTCAAAAGTACAAAATTGTCCATGGTCACAATAATAATCTCATACAGTCACGCCAAAAAAATATACCTACATAATGTACTTATTTATGTACCTACTTACAATAAAAGACATGGATTCAAGTCTGTAAGTGTAAACTGATATCTAGGTAACAAATATTACAATTTGTGTTTAATCAAATGTTTTAGCATGCATGATGGTGTGGTATGTTTTGCTTGTAGTTTTCAGTCACATCATCAAATAGTTTACTTATTCCTAGGTATCATATTATATGTTCATTCCTTCTACATAAATTCCTTAGCATGCAACTATAGCTTATGAGAGAGAGAGAGAGGCGATGCTTCGTATTAGTTATTATTGCATGTTGGAACCGGTTTGATATTAGAAAAAGTTACTGTTCATAAAGAACATTCATAAATCTAGTTAGCAAACGTTGGTAAGGTATTTAGTCATGCAAAGTAACAAAAAAGCGGTTTCATTTCTTACGTGCCGCGTAAGAAATGACCAAGTACTAACGGTATGTAATTTCGTGTATTTCCTTCATGTATTTCTCATATCTCCATTGTTGTTTACATCCACAGAAAGAATGGCGAGAACGATATTCAGATTTCAAAAAGAAAGTCGCCAGATGTGTTAGGAAAAGTCAAGAAGATTGCTTTTAGGAGCGAGTGGGGGATTTCGATCGCAGAGTAATTGTTGGAAAAGGGCCTCGAAACAGTAGCACAGCACACACCACATTCAGTCAGGACCAGCTGACGCTAGGCCGCGGCGCGCACCCCGCGGCCTCACCGCCCGCGCATCCGCAACCACTACGCGTGTGCTCATTCTGTTTCTTTTTGCAGAAAGAATGGAGAGAATCATATTCCGAGTTTAAAAGAAAAGTAGCACAGTGTGTGAGAAAGAGCCAAGAGGATTGTTCCTAGATAACAGTGCCCTTTTTCATGATTTAGTTGGATAGTGAGTGTTTGGTGAAGTTGAACGTTGTTGAGCCGGTCCCGGCGTGATTCATAGTGCGGGCCCCCCCACCCGGGCCAGAGACAATATTGAAATTGATTTAAAATACTTATTGTAATTAAATGGTAAAGCTGCCGTATTTTATAAATAATAAATTAAAAATAGAATTCAAGGTCTTTTTCATCTTTTTTAAGACATGTTAGCTAGCTATTGTTATGATGATAATGAAACGTGTATGGTGATTTTTTTATAGAAAAACAAATCTGCATTTGTTCTTTTATCTTCTTGTATGAATATAATGTTTGATCTCTGTATAGTAGAAACCAAATCTGAAGTAATTTAACAACAATTATTTATTAATTACATGTCGATCGCCATTGTATTGTATATGAATAATTAATAAAGTATAATTAATATGAACATGCTACTAAACGGGAAATGTATAAAAATTGTAAAATGTTAGTTACCGAAATGATACTGGTGTGGTATTGACCTTGAAAATGGACAATTGAATGTCACTTCTCAGAACCACAAGTTTTATTAGTGCTAATTTTAGTAGTAAAAATATCTATAATTATAATTTTTATGAAATAAATACGATTTTTGTAAACTTACATGGATTCTACCTTCCCTAGCACGCGGTTTGAAAGCACAGATTGAAAAATGTATGTGATGTTATTATAGTAGGACTCGAGTGAGATTGTATAAGATATCCACCAGTTCTTATTTATTAACTTCGCTTATAGTTGACGTAACAAAATATGGTAGATGCACGACTCGACTCTAAATTTCAAAACACTAAAAGTTATTTACTTATCGAATTATTAGTATCATCAAATCACAGGCATTTCTTTGAAGTTCTGTTGAAAATTTGAAATTACCAGTGTAAGAGAGATTTTATAATGAAATTTTAATTTAATTTTTCTGTAAATTGATTTTTGAATTGAAATGTGATAGTGTTGTCCTAGCAAGCCCATGGAAACTAGTGATAGTCTGATATGTTTGTTATCATTTTGTGCTTTTTACTATCGGTGGTCTAGTATTTTAAAATAAGGTACAGTTCCGATATAAGTACTACATTCACAATGTATCAGTGTTAGATTCCATACGTTTGCTGGGGTGACTATCGAATAATCGAAATATAATAAGAAGAGAGAGTAATATAAAAGTAGATACCCAGTCTGTCATTGGCACATCGGCAGCCAATCACAGCTCCCCCTTTTGACTTGTCTGTTGAATTTATTTGAAGGAGCTTTTTCGTACTCATTATATTTCGGTGGGGGTACAACTCTTGTGGCTATCACCCATGATGATCATTTGAGATTTTATAAACTGATATAATGTGATTATTCGATGCATGTCTACTATAAGCCTGTACAGTGTACATGGATGATAGACCCCAATTTATGCCTACATCTTCGACCATTAATTTGTGACATGTGTACAATATTTTTACCTGTGTATATTTTTTACTATAAAATCATAATGCAGTGATAATGCTATTTCATTTGCATACCTCTAAATTCCTTTTGTGGTATATATCCATTTATATAAATGTGAATTTAATTAATATATCAATGTAGTACTCTCTATTCAATTAAACATACAATACCCAAAATGACACGACCTAGTTTTTCTACAGTAGCCACTAGTTGAAGTAATTATTCAATGTGCAGTATATTTCATAAATTATATTTCAACAGTAGTTTTGCTATTCTATTCAACAAGGCACAACACAATAAATAAACTTAAACCTACTTAATAATATTATTAGTCACTATCGGAATTTTCAGCCAAGATTACACCTTGTATGGTTCTTGGATCAAAAGTACTTTCGAAACACCTTTTGAACACTGATTTTATCATTGTCCTCGAGGCAGGGGATGCTGGAATATTATCACAGTCCATTAAATTCTCTATTCTTATATTTTCTACATTTCCATTTTGTATTTTGTCTAAACTACAATTATTTTTTGCAGAGGTATCTCTTTCTTCAGGTATATCGATAAAATTGAACAAATGTGAATCTTCCTCTAAACATCTCGATATTTCTGCATCTACATGTAGTTTTTTTCTTGCCGATTCGTTTATAGAGCTTTCGTCTTTTCGCTTATTTCTTTCAGTATGTGTAGTGTTTTGTGTTGAAGAAGCTTGCGTCGCGTTGTCAGCTTTTGAGGTGGCCAGGACGAAATGTGCTTCGAATGTCGAGCCATTGTGTACAATGAACACCGCTGGGCGTCCTGTCGTTTCGAAATGCAGTTGTAGTGGTAGATTCAAGGCTTCAGCAAACGCGAGCAGTGCTTTGAACTCTTTTAATGTGAATGTTATAGTGGTATCTGTGCCTATAGTGTAGCTGTCAAATTCGGCAGACTTCAAATTGATCTGAGTTCGTATAACTTTGGTCAGGTCCACATTGTTATCAATGTAGTTGCGTAGAACTAGAGAGAGGGTTGTAGCTTCAACTGTCACCTGGTCATCTGAGCTCTGGAAGTTACCAAGGGCTTCTGAGAGTATCTTGGTTGGCGATGTTATTCTGAAACAGTACAGATCATTCGAATCTATTGAAACAAAGTTTTTACAATGCAGCTGCAATCTGCATTGCTGTATTACAAATTAAAAATATAGGTGATATAAAAGCAGTAAATAATGAGTTGAATATCTACTATATTGGAAAAACCTATTCCTTGACTTTAGGAGCATCAAATTGGACCTGAGCAAGTAGGTTTTAAAGGAACCTGTGGTGCGAGATTGCAGTGCAAGCATGGCCTGTGAGATTTCTGTTCCCAATAGGCAAGTGCAATGATTCCCCACTGGCTTTAAAACTATGCTGTATTAGATAAAATTAATGAATTTAGTTATATTGATGATCTGAACTGGCCATAGGCACAAGGGCGGTGGGACATTACTGCTGTAATTTTGTATCCCATGCTAAGTGGAGTAGGCAAGTATAAAGATATGAATAAGACAGCTTGCTTGTGGTCTAAACTGGAATTATCTGTGCTATGGGTCCGAAAACAATACTTAGAATGGGGTTAAACCTTGGTTATAAGCACGATCAGCAAAAACTAAGAGCTCCTAGTACAGAGAAGATAGGTTATACATATGGGTTTGGTCAAAATTAAAATATTTTAAATAATTTACCTGTTGGGTACTAAGTCTTTCGTGTATACAGCTTGCATGGCCTTGCAGTCGAGTATAGACACAAAATGTGTCTTCACTATACCATGTTTACACTTCAGCTGAAAGATTAATTTGCATGACTCTGGGTCCAGTTTTATCTCCAAATTCTCTACTTGTTTATCCATGTGTGTGGGAGATTTGAACGTGTTCAGAGCGGACTTCATGGAGATTTTACACTTCAGCCCCTCGTTGTCCTCAGTGGAATAGTAGTTGTAGACGAAATGCGAGAAGAAATTTTTATTGAATTTGACCATGGCGTAAGCCGATTCCGCGGCGTTCAACGTCCTCAAAAGTACGCAATCTGGCAGCGATTCAACGTACAATTCATCTCCGAATCTAGCTAAAGCGTGTACTGTTCTTCCTAGAACTGAAAGAAACATTTATGATGGCAAATATTGGTTTCGTATTAGTACAACCACAACATCCGTCGTATTTCGATTGTATTTACCTTTAACGTTAGGGCCAGGTACATGGCATTTCATTTTGGTTTCTTGGTTGAATTTGCGTAGCTAATTATTTGTAGAATAAATCATTTTCTTTATAAATAAATAAAACAAGTGTCGTTCAACCGCGCTTTTTTTATATAATAATATTCTTCCTTCCCAGTGGGAAAGGCAAGGTCGACTAAGGCATACAGCCTGGTCTGATGTATGTTTTATGTTTCAATATTTAAGTTTATATCCCACGAACGGGAAAGGATTGCCATTGCAGAAAGAAAATAAATAACATTAACATACTTAGCTACCAATAACGCCACAAAGAAAATGGAAAGGAACGACATTTCTGACTAGCTGGCAGTGGCACTGTGGGCATGGCAACACAACACAACAAAAATTAGTCTGTCAACCAGCATTGCACGGGAGGGTGGTCATTTTTGTAACCAAATTGAACTATCGAGAGAAAGTACGAATTGACCCATATTTTTCCAAATATTATGTAGTTTTCTCTGACTTTCTTGTTGAATTGAAGACGCCGACTTATAAAGGAGAAACAATGGAATTAAGTGGTAAGAAATTGATTTGATTATAATTATTTACATATGTATGTAGGTAGCTATTATATTCTTGTTAGAATTACAAACTAGAAGTAAATTTGCTGACTACACCAGACAGATTATTATCTATTCGTTTGCTTCCAGAATAGTGATCCATATTTGATTCTTTATTTATAGGAATAAATATTTACAAACCGTTATAAATATTATTTATTATTAGTAAACCAAACTCTTGATTTTAATTTTTGCAATAATTTGTAGTGCCGCTTCATACTGCGCGAAGTGAACCTGTTTGTGAGATGAGAACACGCAGACATAAATATACATAACTGTACCCCATCGACCTGTTTGGCACATTTCGTGGTAATTTTTATATGACTCATACTTAACCTAAGGTACTGGGTGACAACATGTCCCTGTAAGGCTAAGATTGGGTTACTACTTACTATCGAAACACCCACCTACATAGATAGTAAAGTCGACGAATCCCCATCCCCCAAAACATTTTGAGCAGCCTCGAGGCTGACAACCGAACTGTTGAGACTTCTAGGGTCTCAGTAGTTTAGTGCACGTGTACAACGGAACTGTTGAAACTATGAGGGTCTCAGTAGTTCGGTCCCGGACAAAATCACCGAACTAGTGAGACGAGATCTTATAATCATAAGTTGTCACCATTTCTATTTTTATTATTATAGAGATGAGGATGACTGCAAAAGAGTCCAACTCTCATTCAGAAATCTTTAAGCTTTTGGAGGCGATAAAGGAACCGACATGCATCGCCACATAGCCCATAGGTAGTCGGCACGTAGATCGATAAAATGTAACTGATTCAGATTCGGATATTTCGAGCGAGAATATTATTATTAGCTACCCTACACTACATAGATCTAAAGAGAATATAATACTACGTTATGGCTGTTAGCAATATACCTAGTTTAACCTTTGTTTTTCACTTAAAGAGAGAGGAATAAACCGTGGACTAACTTTAAATCACGTTTATAGCTAGACGCGTTATGCCTACATTAGGTACATAGTATTTCCTACCTAGGTACTTACTATAAGATACAACGGCACGCTAGGTCATTATATTAGATGAGATTTGGCATTGATTTGATTATAGACGACAGCCAAACGACAACACTATGTATCGTGTTTATTACTTGCGCAATAGGAGCTGAAGTCGTACATTGACGTGCTTAGCTTACCATGTGGTATGGTAAAGCGACAGCCACACACGGCACCTACTCTAAGTGTCGCCGCACACGGGCCACACGCGACAGCCACAAACGCCGCCACGAGAAGCTAGAAGCGGCTACAAAGGTAGCTGAAGCGCGCGACAGCCACTTGTGGCCGGTGGTCGACACTTGCGGTCGGTGGCTGCCACTTTTTTTAACCCATGCGTGCAGTATAGTTTACTGAGGCAAGGGAGAGAGGGGCGCGGAATCGCGCGAGTGGCGTGTGGCGGCTTTTTGTGTCGGCGTTTAGTGGCCGGTGCGAGCCACAAGAAGCAAGCTGCGACGATTTGTAGCGTGTGGCCGCCACCGGCGCCAACCGTGTGCGGCGAGTCCATATAAAATGTATGAAAATTACAGGAAATATGCCTGTGGCGGCGTTTTGTGGCTGTGGCCGGTGGCCCGTGTGCGGGAAGGGTAACGGTAGTTTAATCAAAAGAATGAATAAGTTTTTATGGTAAAGTTTGCATAGAACTTTTATTTATTTTATAACTAGGTACAATATATATTTGATCTTAAGAAATTATTAATGTGTATTCCTACCGCATATCACTAAATTAATTATCAATGTGATTGACATAAATATGTTCAATCATTGTTTGTATAAAATTACCGTGTACAACTGGACTTATATCCTACGTACGTACATACTTAGTTGGGTTAATTAGGTAGATATAGGCTACATTTATCAAAAAACCTGCGAAGGAATCCGATTACCCAGGTATTTACTTACGTAATTAGAACAATCACAAATCCTCAATCATTTTATTTGAATGGATTAATCGTACCTTCAGAATATTTTGCGTAATCTTCTGCCTGAATAATACAACAAGTTTTTAAATTAATAATTGGCTTTATTATGCAATACGAATCAAACGGTAATACCATAACAAATCTATCTAACGAGCTATCCCCATTTAGCATGGCAAAAACCTACTCTACTCGTATACTTATCTACATATTCGTAAAATATTTCGACTGACAGATACACATGAAAAAGCTTGCGCCAGGACTTATAAAAACACTAATTACATTGCACCATTTGCTTTACCAAAATAAAGATTTAAAAATTGCTAGGTTTATACCGAAACCCAAATCAAGTGTCTTATTTTGTAAACAAATAGACATGATTGTCTAATTACCTGTTGTGATGTAACACTGAAGGAACTGATTGATTGAACCTGTTCATCATTGTGAAACTAAAGTGAATCTAATAATGTGAAAATAACTATGCAATAATCACAGAAAAGCTTAATAATATGTCATGGTTAGTAGTTTTTGTTTACAAAACAAGACACTTGGTTTGGGCTTCGGTATCGAAAGTTTGGTTTTGAGTTTATATTTATTTAGAAGATACAATATGTAAAATTAATAATAAATATCTTTAAAACCAAAATAAACAATCACAACTACACAACATGTTCGACGTAGTGATCAGGTTGCATGAAATACTTCTTGAAGTTATACTCGTCCTTGAGAAATTCGAAGTTTTCCACAGTCGCGTTGGTCATATGCCAGGCTACTATCATTCTGCAGGAACCATCGCTCTCTGTACAGTACTCGATAGGCAGGGCAGCCGCCGCCGAGCTCCTGTGAGGGTAGTACGAATATTCCGACATTATTCGGACTCCGCACTGCTGGGTGTAATCTGCTACAGTCTTCACGGTTCCTGTAGAATCAGAATCATATCTCTTTATTACAAGTAAATACGTATATTTTGCACGTCTTCATATTCTAGAAATTACATATAAATGACTTTGCAAGGAAAAGGTGCCAACGCCCTGAGGAGAAAAAAGTGGCAGAAAACTCTCAACAATTATTAGTAGACATTAAGTATAACAACCGGAATTCATATTCAAAATTTTTATTTCAGGCTTCAGTGTCCATATTGTGTACGAAACCTATAATTACAGCAAATCCTATTTGGGTTTATTGACTGAGTGTGATAAACTTATTTACTACTTGTTAACTTATCTAATTAAAAATGACCTACACATGAGGTTATCTATCAAGCACGTGTAAAAGATAATGTTTGTTATGTCATAACTTCGACTATTCATGTTATGACTTCGGTAGGTAATTAATTACAGTAGGGACTATTTGATAATTACTAGATATCGATTATCCGCAAAATTTAAACGATTAAAATATTTAAGATGAGATTTTATATTGATGATAAATATTTAATATTTATTGATGATGTTTTTATTTATTATATGTATGATATGAAAAAGAAAGCTTTACCATGCCTGTCTAGAAAAAAATATGTATAAATGAATTCAAAATCATGCCCGGTACTTCTAATTTCAATTACGGATCTCCAATTTGGGCTATTGAGTGCGACGTACTTATTTACTTGTTATTTATTTATTTAGCACGTGTAGAAGATAGTTGTTTGTTCATATTATAATTTAGATAACTATGCTATCAGTAGACTGTTTGATAATTACTATCGATTATCCGGAAAATTAAACGATTAATGCAATCTCATTTGTTCACCAACGAGTAACCTATAGTCCTTATTTCTCTGAGAACCTATACGTGAAAGTAATTAAACTTTTTAATATTTAAGCCATTGCTTTAAATCTGGGTCTCTGGGTTTGCACGGCTATTTCTTTTAGGCAACTGACGAAAACAGGACATGTTTTGCAAGTTTTTTACGCTAGCTTCGCGACATTTTTAAAATTTTCAAATCCTATGAATACTTTGATGATAAGTACATCTATTTAGCGCCACCTAGCGTTAAGGGGCTGAATTTATCGGTTTGGGGTGCTAACTTCCTGGAGATGTCTGCCTCTGCCCCTTGGCTTAGTTGGTATGTTTAGAGCCTTATCTGTACGGAATAATTTTCATTTCTACGCACCACGGTGTCCATACCACCTAAGCCTGTTCTCTGAGAGCTTCGACTATGTACATATCAGCTAATTCTCTCACTCACCATGACACGTATCGTTGATGATGTGTTTAGGGACGCTCAGGTATTGTTCCATGGTGTCCCTGAAGGTGGTCTTGAGGCAGAAGTAGTCGTCTTCTCGGTACTCCAAGCCACGACGAGTCGGTATGGTCTCGTACTTGATCAGCGAGTTGAACACGCATGGGTCTTGCTGTGATCGCACCTGAAGAATCATCATTAAATATATGTCCCCATGTAGGTACATCAAAGGAGTTCGGGCCATGATCCGCCACACGGGTGGGTTGCAGATTGGAGGTACATGTCTTAGATTTCTTCTTCTTCGGGCATGCAGATTTCCTCACGATGTTTTCCTTCACCGTTTTGAGAGCATTCGGTAAATGTAGGTACTATAATTAACACTTTATTACGTGCGATTGTTCATTTTATTAAAATTGCACAATCATGCAGTTTTTAGTACTTAAACTTTTTATAGCAAGTCTGCATTCTATCTATAATAAAATAAATACCTACCTCCATAACATAAAAACGTCTGGGTTACCTTATAATTATGATAAATCAAATCACACCACAGGCTCAAGTTTTTGCTCCTTAGATACTTGATCGGTACTTACAAGAAAATATCCTACACACAAAAACATATCAAAGATAATATTTTCTACGATGGTATAGTCAAAAATATGCCAAATGATGTTGTGTGTTGATACGCCGGACGTTGAAGTGTCTTTTGATTTGACTGTATCAATAATACCTACCTAATTTTACTATATCTTGATGCATCAATCAACTCAAATTCGAACATGGTGAAGTTAATGTGAAATCCGTGTTTCGATAGTTTAACAACAGTACATTTGATTATCTTATATAAGTACTCAAGCACAATATACCTAGTTATGCCTTGGTTTAAGCCATCGATCCCTTTCTAACTTAACGTATTTAACGAAGTGTGAAAGGACAACAACACGCTTTAAGGGGAGTGAGGTTAAACTCGGTTTATGGCTGACAGCAAATATGTGATTAATGAATCATAGGAGACCTGGTACTCTTTAACATTGGCGTAAGCTCCTGGAGCCATAGTATTCTTCTTCTACCAATTTAATTGGTAGAGAAAGAAAATTGTAGTTTGAGGGTCTTGTAGTCCACAGTTGTGAGTAGGTAGATACACATTAAAAACGATCGTACAAGTTAAGCAACGGTGGGCGAGGTCAGTACCTAATCTATCTGGATGGGTGATTAATGATCACTAGTGACATTTTCATCTGATCCCCTCCGTGCCTCTGAAAGCACGTTAAGCTGTGATCCCGCTGTCGCTCGGCAGCAGTCTGGCGCCTAATGACAGTCTGAATAACTCTGGCAATAGGTTTGATTGGTCACTAAACCACACGAGAAGAGGAATAAGAAGAGCAAATTACCTCCTTCCCTATGCACCTGGGTGCTGCGAATAGCTGGGCGTACGGGGCAACTGAGGGCCTGTCGCCAGGTGGTGGGAACTGCACCATGCCGTTGCACAGCGTCCAGTAGCCCTCTCGTATGAGGTACGTGCGGGGGGCTTGCTCTGCTGTAGACACTGTCACCGTAGTCACCCCGAACCTGAAGGAGTGAATGTGACTGGTGGATTCTTGTATTGAAGGTCATTTAGGGCTTAGGGCTATGGAGCTCGTTTATTCCAAGTTAAACCATATATTGGAAAGATTGACGCGTAGTAGCGTGTACTTCTACATCGCAAGTATCGCAACGCAGTTAATTCCTTAGAAAAATATGTAAGTAGATGTATATAGTTGAGATCATAGATAAATAGGTACCTATACCTTATATTATATACTTACTTATTCACTTTTTGTTCGGAACAAAGGATATTTAACCGCTTAGCGATTATTTTTGGCATTGGTGTCATGAAGATTTTTGCCTTCTTGATTGGCGCCAATACTCCGCCACTGGGATTTATAGGGAACTTTAGCCACGGGTTAGAATAGATATTTAAAAATGTGAATAAACAATGTCAATTTATGTGCTAACCCCGCTATGATTTCCTAGTAGGAGGTACCTAAAACATTATTAATTCTTACCTCCCATTGGCAATAGCCTCCTTCAACATACGCTCCTTAGCTGTAACTGCAACTATTTGGGACTTCAGCGTCTCCGCTAGACCCTCGGCTGTTCGCAGCGCTTTTTCGATCTGTACTTTGAGCTCAGCAGTAGACAATCCGTTGGGTTCAATTGGGACCATGCCAGTAGCAAGTGGATCAGACTCAACTCGGGGCATCAGTACCATTCCTTGGTCGTCGTCGGGTGATTTTAATTCATCACCCGGGTTTATTCTTTGCGCTGAACTGTGTCTGCACAAAATGTTAGAAGATGCATTAGTTAATCCGCAGACGATTGACATTTGAGAGCACTTACATTCCAATGGTTTTGGTGAAATTTATGGACGTTAATCTTAAAGATTTCTGGCATAGTTGGTAATATAGCCAAGGTCCTTTGTTTCATTCAGTTGTATATTCGGGGAAACTTCATTATTAACTTAAAAATGATTTTTTGTTTTTGTTTTTCATCAATATCGATGGGGTTTTACAATAACTATTGGCTAAATTTGAATTTCAGTAAGGTACTTACAATTCTTCTTGTATAGGTGACATCCATTCAGAAACCTGTAAAATAAAGGATGTTATTTTAAAACATTACTACGATGCAGCCATTACCACGTCATCTATTTTTTCGCATAGTTTTTGTTCGCATTTTTGCATTTTTTATTATTACGCTATGTAATAATAAAAAATGCAAAACATATAAATAATTATGAATTAGTAAATAATTATTACCCAATCACAATAACTCAGATGCAATACAAATGAAAGCAATATTAATTTATCGCAATACATTTCTGAAGGATTTCTACAAAAAACCGTCGATCAACGTTTTGCCTCCGCGAATGTAGGTAGACAGAAAAACCGGATTGTTTGAGAATGTAATTTACAAATACTCTGATAAGGGTCAGCAATCAATTGTTAGAATTCATTGTTTAGCTGTGAAAAGGTAAAAAACTGCCGCAGCTGGGGGACTATTGTGACTTGTGTGTGACCAGCGAATTTCGAAGATCAAATTCGCTATACCGCAGCTCAAATCAAGTGTCTTATTTTGTAAACAAATATGATCGTCTAATTACCTGTTATGATGTAACACTGAAGGAACTGATTGATTGAACCTGTTTATCATTATGAAAATAAAGTAATCCGATCTAATTAATGTGAAAATAACTATGCAATAATGCCACTAGGGTAGTTTTGTTTACAAAATAAGACACTTGATTTGGGCTTCGGTTTACATACATAGCTTAGAGCGAAATGTTTTTGCAATAACTATGCAAAAATCACAGAACAATTTAAAATGTTAGTAGGCGTAACTACCCTACGTTTTTGTTTACAAAATAAGACACTTGATTTGGGCTTCGGTATAGATGAAATTTTGTTTGTGTACCTACCGGAAAGGGTATAGGTATATGGAAGAGGAAACAGGAGTATCCAATCCAGTATCGGTAACAAAACAGCTTTTATTTCTGCGACTTGTACCTACCTACCTACGTTTCGATTTACGAGTCGCACTTATATTATATTACGACTGACAAAATTGTATGAATAATGAATGTGAGAACCGAACTCAAGCGCCACTCATACTCAAAACTGTCTATGGCCCATATTAATAGACTGATACCAAGACAATTCTCAAGTGCGAACTCAGCACAGTAACACTCAAGACGTGATCAGTATCTCATAAGTAGATACCTCTTACGTCTAATCTTGAGCAAACACGCACACAAGTCGCGGTCCTACTGCATTCAGCAAATACGATCTCAAGTGTGAGATTGATAGTGCTCTTGAATGCTGAGTTTTGTTTATTATATATTAAATACCCGAATCCTAAACGCGCACGCACTTAAGGTGGCTGTCAAGATTGATCTCAGAGTTGAGAGTGAATTATTAATATCTAGATTAATAATTTAATTAATTGGCCTTAGACTATCGGCCTAACAGTTCTATTCTTAAATTCACAGCGGAGCAGTTTGTTGACCAGTTGCTGACAAAAGAAGCCCTCGAGACGCCCTCAGACGATGTGAAGCCGGAAGAACTGACGCTCGAGCTGCCCAAATGGTTCGACGAGAAGAAGTTTAACCAGTGAGTTCCTTTACGTGCCAGATTGAATGCTTAATGCCTCGGGAACACAGCCGAAAACAGTGAAGTATGCAGCTTAAGGGTCTCATTAAGGTTGAGATATTCTCAAAACGTACTCGAACGATTTTTAAATTTCTTTTACAATAAGGTACGTTCTAACACAGATAAAGGTTAGTGTTGCCCAAATTCAGTCTTGGTCTTGCAGTCTTGGTCTTGTTCTTGCGTTTTTGCAAGACCAAGACCAAGAACAAGACCGCGTATTTTTAGCAAGACCAAGACCAAGACTGACCGTGCAAGACTTGAGCAAGAACAAGACTAAGCCTGCAAGACTCTTGCGTCTTGCAGCTAGGACTTAGCGCTATTTCACGGAGTAGTTAGGTGTAACAGTTCGGTGTATAGGTACGCTTAGGAATTCTATGAGACGCAAAAAACTGTATCAAAGAATATGAAAAACTGGACCTATGCGCATTACGACTAATACCATAAACATACCTACATAGCGAATAAAAAAATATCCATTAAAATCAAACTGAGTGCATGCATAGTTATGTTTTAACCATCGGCACTTTGATAATGCGGCATCAAAGGTTTTGTACTTACTTCTCAAAGAAATTTGCCGCTTTTCGGAAGTACATGGTTATAATTACACGCGCCGGCGGCTTCTTTTGAAATCATATACAACAATCGTTTTACATGTTTTAGCAAATGTAAGCTTATAAATCATAAATGTTTATTAAGAAACAGTTACTTCCATGGAAAACGACATATAGGTCAGTTGATTTTTCGACTTTCTTATCAAATCTTCAGTTATTTATTAATCTGATTGATCTTTACTATGGCTATGTTAATTCAAGCTCACAATGTTCCAATTCTAATACGTTTTTCTAAGATTTAAAGTAAACTTTAATAAATAGCAATAGACTAATAGGTAATTGCAAGACTTGCAAGACTCTTGCTGCAAGACCAAGACCAAGACTGGGAGCGCAAGACCAAGACCAAGACCAGGTGTATTGGCGCAAGACCAAGACCAAGACTGGCTAAGTCTCGTCTTGTTCTTGCATTTGGGCAACACTAATAAAGGTGTATAGGAGACTTTTTAGGGATGAGATATTTTCAAAAACCCTCAACCTATTGCAATAATTCTTACAATGTTAGATATATAAAATTAAAAGAATTATTAAAATTGGCCCAGAAGTTTTCGAGAAAATCAACAGGTATATCGAGGCTGTCTTCGTGTACATATGAGCTCGAACTTACGACTCTCAAAATTGTATGAAATCTGACAGTTGTAAGATATAACTCACATGGCCGACCTGGGGTTCGAACCCCGGCCTCCGTAATGTAAGTGCATTGTACCACAGCGCCCGAGCTGATTCAATCAATGAATATCTTTAATACTACTTAAACTATTTTTTACCCGACTGCCCCAGAAGGAGGGTAATGTTTTTCGGGTGTATGTATGTCTGTTCCTTCCTGCCATCCTGTAGCCCAAACGGCTTGATGGATTCTGATGTATGAGGTATCGTTACATAGATTCGTCTTGATTACAGTATAAAAAATTAATCAAAAGGGGATAATTTTTTTGCAGTCGGGTTTTTTGTTTTTTGAAATAATTTTTACATGTAAGTAATTTAATTTAGATCCAGTGTACTTTTGTAAACTCGTTAGGTAACTGCCATGATATCAAATAAAACCTTTTACCTACCTGCGATACCATTCGTAACGTAAGTAGGTATAATTATGTTATTATGGAAAGGAAACTCTGACATATCTAAGTATGTAACTACACAGTTATGATTAAACGATGATTTGCATGTTTCCTAGCAGTTTTGTATCGTTGCTATGATTATATTAGAGGATGCATATCATCCATGTAAGTTAGTAAGTACTTAGGTACCTATATTGCGCTTTTTATGTACTTTACTGGAAGCAATATTTATATCAAATGACCCTCCACAGTCCGAACGTATTTATAAATGTTTCCGATCGATAGCAAAGTGTAATTACTAACTTTTAGTTGTAAGTAGGTATACGTACAAAGTTCAGTATAATTGTGTAGGGAGTATGGTCGATAGTCATAGACAGTTTTGAGCATGAGTGGAGTTTGAGTTCTTACAACTGTCAAATTTCATACAATTTTGACAGTCGAAAGAGCGAGCTAAGATCCTGCTCCACTTTTGAGCAGGATCTTAGCTCGCTATGAATATATGTAGGCCTTAGTCTTAAGAGATGAAGACGAGCGAGATGATTACAAGAATCTATTATTATTATGTTTCTAATAATAAACAAATAAAATAAATATTATATTGTAGACAAGGTACGGACAACAGTAATCAGTTAATACTTGCAGTACGATTTCAACTCTTACGACGCAGATAATAAGAACGGTCCAAAGTGTTTCACTTGATGTACTTTTTGATGTGTTCTATTACCTACCGTGTCGTAGAGACGGCTGACGCCGAAGGCCACTCGATCAAAATTGTTGTTTTTCTTAAAACTTGTTTTCCTTGCGTTATTTATTTCCTTAATAGTATTTATTTACTTAAATGAAATTAGATAGTATTTTTAAATGGCTAGCTTTCTTATTAGGATTTGAATTTTTGTTGCGTAAGTATAGTAGGTAAGTATGTTAAATAAAAATCTACAAAATTATAAGGAAAATGAAAATTCTCTTTATTATTTAACTCTATTTATTATTTTAAATACTTAATGTAGAGACCACTTTTGAAAACGATTAAATGAAAATCGTATTACCATTTCTTCAAACGCAAACTTCCTTTCAAACCTCATTCCACTTCGTTCCCTTCCCTCCAGGGGCCGCCATTTCTACTGGGAATTCTGCCAGTCGTTCTCGACGACGATGCTACTGGGTCTGGTGTCCGTCTTCGCGGTGCCCTCGATCCTGCAGGTGCTGGTGGGATCGCGGCGCTCGTCCTCCATCTACACGGCGTACAGGCGGTACCTGTCCACACTGCTGCATACTGTATCGTGGTTTCAACATGAGCTGAAGCCCGGGAGCGTGTGAGTAGTGAATCAATTTCATATGACTTTTAATGTAAAAGCTCAACTGGTCATGTTTGTATTTTTAAGGTTTTTCTCAGAAACGCGTAGACTTATCAAGTTGAAAATAATACCAAATACTTGAGTCTGCAATCTATTGCAACCGTGAAAAATTCAAACTTCAACGTCAAAGCAATCAAAAGATATGGCCGTTTATATCGCAAGGGAATCAAATCCTATAGGGTTAAAAAAACATTTTTTTTTAATTTTATTAAACTAGTCGTTATAGTAAACACAGGTGGACGGTTCGGAATTTTTGTTCCTAACGGCCCAAACAGGTGGATGGTTAGGAATATTTATTCCTAACGGCCGGCCCAACCATGGTGGACGCCCCAATCATACTTCAAATTAATATTAACTTGAAATTATTTGTACTACGCAGATCCTGGAAATCTCTCTACACAGTCCGCAGCCGTCACCTCCGTGCAACCATCGCCTCCAAGTTGAAGGGGGGCAACATGGTATCACAGCGCGACGTGGCTCTCACCCAGTTCGGGTTCGTCGGGTTCGCCATACTGAAGCCCGACCAGTTCGGCATTCGGCAGCTGAAGGAGGACGACTGGGAGGGGTACAACCACTTCTGGAGGGTCGTCGGACATATGATCGGGCTGGAGGATAGGTAAGGACAACGTCGCAGTTGCTGTCAACTGTAAATGGAGGAAAGAGCTCTTTTTTATCCGGATCCGTGGAGACAACCTCCCAAGGACAACGTAAAAACACTTTAAAATTCCTTGTCCTGAAGATCAAAAGCAGCACTTTCCTCCATTTACAGTTGACAGAAACTGTAAATGGAGGAAGGAATCTTCAGGACAAGGATTCTTAAAGTGTTTTTTACGTTGTCCTTGGGGTTGTCTCCACGGATCCCGGTATCCGATTGAATTGGAAACGGAACACGGGAGTTTGTATCCGGTATCGGCTACCTGGATCAGTTTCCATACTGCCGTGCTAATGATAAATGCATAATCGAAGGTTTCTATATGTCAATTTAAAAAATGTTAAAAATGATGCTATCAGAGATAAACTATTTTTTGTGACGTCACTGAATTGAAACCCGTTTTATTTCCAGATACAACATATGCCGCGAAAACATCGATAAAACTCGCCAAGTTTGCCAACTTCTACTGGACAGGGTATACACTCCATGTTTGGAGAACGTGCCTGAATATTTCGAGCACATGGCTCGAGTGATGATCGACGGTCTGTGGGTGGTCAACCCTATCGTGGAGACGGAGTCGCTGATATATTACACGAGGTACCTCGCCGATGTGCCCGGCTACATTTACACTGAGAAGGACAGGATAGACTTTCAGAGGAGATTGAAGGAACAATTGAAAGGAGATTCTATTGATAGAGGTAAGAATATAACACCTAGTTAAACCTCTTCTCGTCACTTTCACACTTCGTTAAAAAAAGTTATGGTAGAAAGGGACAGAACAGACCTAAACGGTGTAATAACTTTAAATCACGTTTAATAGATACGCGCTTAACTGAATTGATAATGGATTAAGTATTAAATATTAGTATAGCCACTGGCTAGAGTGTAGAGAATGCGGTGGAAGCGCACAGTTCGATCCCTAGCTATGGACTATTCATGCTTGCGTACTCTTATCGATACCCGTCGTGCGTATTCTTATGCGCCTATATATGTAAGAGTACGCAAATATATTTTTATTATAACATAATGAAAAAATTCTTGCCGTGGGCAGGTTAAAGTCCTGCCCTAGACAAGAATTTTTTCAACATGTTCTAATTTATTCACCGAGCATGGATAATGCGTAATTCTAATTCTGAGTTTGCTTTTGGCAACGATTTAAAGCTCTAACCAATGTTCCAGATGAATAAATGTATCTTTATTTTATATGATCAATGCCAATTATTGCAATGTCATACGATTTCAAAGATTGGTGTTAAGATTTCAGTAATAAATTCTCTTCCAGGTGTAGACTCCAGATCTCTAATGTGCAAGCCCGCAGTCGACGGCCTCCCAGAGCGCCCGCCCCGCCTCTTATTCTACCGAGACTTCGACGCTCTAGAAACTTCCCCGGAATACAAACGCCTAAACTTTCATGCGAGATTCAAACTCTCATTCGCTGAAATCGCCATGAAATTCTATGACACCTATCTAGGCAGATGGTACTTCAATTTGAACTATATGTTCAGTCTATTTCTCATGAAGTATTTCCCATATTTGGCGTTCATAAAATACGGCATTAGGGCGTCATTCGTGAATATATTTGAAGAAGATCCTACGGACAATACGAAGCCGAAAGTCAACGCCGAGTATTATAAGAAAACGAAAGCCTCTTGGTATACGTCGTGGCTGAGTATGTTTTGGTGATGTTACTAGTACACTTAGGGCCGCTTGCAATATCGAGTTAATCCTGGGTTAAGCACTTAACTCCAAACATTTTTAAGGTTAAGTCGCTAACTCTAGGGGTTTTTATATTGCAAGTGGGGGTTATTAACTTACTGATAGCTACTCTGGTTTGCGGTTTTTACATTAAGGGGCATCCTTCTCTTTTTTTATATATATTTCTTATGCAAGTTCTTTCGCGCACAACTTTTAATACAGAACTCTCGTACGCACACATAATATGATGATAAGTATTTAAGTATTTTCATACAAATTTTTAATTGTATGTGTAGCAGTTCAATGCTAAAAGATACGCACACTTATATGAATTTTATATGGAATTATAATCCGAAGGATCCAGTTCCGGATGGTGGTATAACTGTTTTCAAAAAGTTTACAACTGCTACGAGAATTAATCTGGTTGGGATCCTTAATACAGCGTGTATAGGTACATAATATAGCTTTAGTATTTACTATATCAACGAAGTAATAAAGTTACGGATTTTAAAAGAAAACACGAACAAACTGGCATATGAATGTGCCTTATAGGGGACGGTGAGGTGCCGCTCCGTATTCAAAACGCTTTAGAGCTGTCTAGCGAATAAATTATTTGCTGGATACCTACTAGGCCCTACTGGCCTGGCGCCGTAACTAAGTGGCATTTCAGGTAACGCTAGTAGAATAGAAAGAAAAAAATATATGGGATTGAAATATTGCGTACGCTAATATTAATCGCCTCTAAACGAGGCATCCCGCTCGCTCTTACGCAATGTAGCATATGAACGACAGTGACAGTTGCACTTAGGATTAGGATAAGACTTAGTGGCCGCTAGAGAATTAACCTTTTGAACGCCACGTCATGCTAGAAAGTGATGCACCATCAACGCCACCATACCTGACATTTTAGAATTATTTGACGTGATAACTTGTCGTGATATCCCGACATGGCGTTCATGTCACGATTTCCCGTTGTTGGCTACGGCCGTCTTTGGCGTTCCCACACCGCCAGCGGGCGGGCGAGCGAGCTAGGCGGGCGGGCGAAGCGAGAGAAGGATACGTCGTCGGTAGTAGATCGCGGTGTGAACCGAAGTATGTAAAGAGGTTCACCCGCCTAGCTCGCTGGCCCGCCCGCTGGCGGTGTGGCCTGCGCTTAAAGCTACATTTACTAACGTAAAAGTCAATCCCATACATTTTCCTTTCTCTTCTATAAGCGTTAACGAAAATCAATGTCATTTGGCCAGAGATGCAGTTGACTAATTTGGGAGGTTGTAATGTAATACCATCGTCATGGAAACGAGATGCGAGCTACACAGGCAAGCCTTACAGAGCTTAGAATTTATGACAAATTGTATTGCGATTTTTTGGACGTGCCCCTAAGAGCGTAAATGTATTAAATAATTGTAAGTAGGTATAAAATAAGACAAACTTCGGTTATGGCTTTCATACAACTGCCCAAGGCAAAGTAGCTAGTATAAGTAACAAATTATATCAATAGATATAACAATATGTATTGTATGTACACGTTTTTTAGCTATCTACTACGATCTAAGTCAGTATTCAACAGTTGCCTTTATAAATATAGGACTATTGTTATTGTATGTATAAAATATACAAAGGAAACGTACATACCACTGTAGAATTAGAATATGAACAATTAAGATTATATTATGAGCAGATTTGCTTCAATAGGTATTGGGATATGATGACTATAATTTTTATATATATTATGTGATAGGTACTATTTAAAAATTGAGATTGGTCTTTGACGAGAAAATCTATTGTTTTCAATGTTATTTATAATGTAATTTTACAAACTTTAATGATTGTATTTTTTATACTTATCAATTATTTTATTTATGAATATTGTATTAAATAAGTTTAATGATTTTATTGTTAGTACGAGTAGGTACCTATGTACTGTGAACACATTATATTCAAGAATGTAACATATCAAATTGAAATTACGACAGAATGTTGATTTAAGTATTTAAGGTGGAACCATGAGCTGCGGTTTTCATACATATTTAGCAACAAGACACCGGGATATTCATACCTTTAGATCCGGTTCTAATTAAGAAATGAATGCTCAAATGCTGATAAATATTTTTTTTTTAATTCCTATGCTAAAATTGGGAAAAGTGATATTTTCATTCAATGACTTGTTTGACATACGATTGACCCGAATTTTATGTAAACCGTATTAAATATATACATTTGACTAAAAGTTTATTAAATGCTTATTTCAATTATTTATACGTCTGAAGAAAGTTTAAGACGGTAGATAAGTTGTATTTGCCAATGTTTAGTTTCTAATAACTTTCTATAAAGAAATTAGGTGGTCGGTTCCAGGGTACTATATTATTTTTATATTCGTTCGTAACGTAAGGAAATACGTGATCAGATCAATGACAATACGCAATGTACATTGTAAGTGTAAGCGATGGAAATGTTCGCGAAAATCAAGCATAATACAGACTTTTACAACGATATGTGGTTTTATTTCAAAACGGTTTTAATATTTACTGCAATCTTAATTATTATTATTTAATTATGGACATGCAGCTAATCGCTGATATGTCCACTTCGCAGTGTAAAGTCTATCGTACCTAGTATTATTCTTGTTAATGGTTTTAAAATAACCGATATAATTAGGTGGTTTACACCACACTTCACCCATGATTAAATAAGAATAAATTATGTCTATTTCACAGATTAACGTGCAAAGTTACCTGCGTCCTGCATACAAAAAAAAACATCAGCAATAGTCTGCATAAACACACGAAGAACACGTTAACGTTTTAAAACTAGATGATATTATAAAGTTATCTGAATAATGTTCAAATTCAATCTTAAATTCGTCTTTAAAAAGAATGAAAATCAGCCCAGTACCTACTATCGGAGTAGTCATGAATTTAAAGTTGAAATTAAATGATACATGTGATGATTATTCAAATAGAACTTCAAAATTAATGCATCTGGTTTAAAAAGTGAACAACCAAAGTGGTATGCGTGCATTATGCCGATATACTTTTGTAAGCAGCGTTGTAACCAGTCTTCTTCTAGGAATTTGTGTAAATTAACAATAAAAAATCTTCTTATATTGGGTAGTGTAGTAAGTAAACGCTAATTCGCTAAGTATTGTATTTTGACCGAAATTAACTTTATTGCTTTGTTCAGTTGAGAAACTCTATCACCAAAGCGAAATCTAACAATACCTCATATAAATCAAAATCCATCAAGCCGTTGAGGCCACAAAGAAATCGACACATCGAAAAACATTGCTCTTCCGGCAGTTGTGTAAAAAATGTATTGGGTACTTAGTGCGGTGTGCCGCAATCAGCAGAAAGCAAACACTTAAAAGTTCAATTAATAATTTATTACACGATCATGTAAAGAAATCTCTCGCTTTTAACCTCGTCCTTTTCGCAACATTGATTTGAAGGAGATTGTCTGTGAGGTTATTATTCTCCGTCATGTTGGCACTGTTGTTCACACTGCCAGAATCGGACGGACGGGTTGGTGTTGCCAGCTTTTTGCTGTTCGGTGTGGCCACAAGGCGTTGCGGCGTGGGCGTCCGTTTGGGTGTGGTGGGGTGGAAGATGCCCATGTCGTTGGGCGTCAGCTTGAGTCTGGGCGACAGCAGGTGTTTGGCTGCCAGCTTTCTGGCTGCCGGCGACATGCTCGCTAGACGTTCTGTGTTCGTTCTGAAACTGAATGCAAAACGCAAATTTTCGTGAAATGAAAACAAATTAAATACGACATAAAACACAGGTTTAGGGAAAGTAAACCTACGACTACAGTATCACGACCTATGAGGTAGTGCGCCTGCAAGGGTTAAAAAAGAGTTCTGGATTCGATGTCGAGAAGGTGCTTGTACCAAGGTATTTTACCACTTTCCGAATCTGGATGTAGTGTATGCGGCTATGTGCATCACAGTACAGTGACGCAAAATTGCTTCGCGACACGTGTAACCTAGAGATATGATCGATATGGACGCATCTCTTTAATACGACACCCTGTCCCCCGCTTCGTCTCTATGCGCTCATCGGTGACAGAATTTTTCGCTTGCAAAGTACCGATTTCATGTCTATTGGGTAAGTCTAAGTGGTCTGAGGACGGAGGCCTTGGAGATTTTATTGCAGGTCTAAGGAGTAAGCTAGCGTTCCGACGCTGCACAGCAAATACAGTGTGCTCACCTGGGTGTTTGCGGCTGGGCGCTGGGCGTGGTGGGGCGGCGCTTCCTGGCGACCTGCTCGGCCAGCTGCAGCGCGATGCGCTCGCGCGCGCCGCACTCCAGCATGCGGTACGCGGCGCCGGCGCCCGCGCTGCACAGTGGACATAATGCTTTATTTTAATAAAATAGAAATACGTTACTGTTGGGGCTCTTGAAAATGGCGGGAAACGACGACGGTTGCGAAATTATTTGATAATTTTCAGTTATGTCTACAGTGGTTGTTATGTGTTTAATATCACGTATGTTCGCGAATGACGGTATGGTGAAATTATTGGAGGATTTATGCAGGATCTGAAGTTTGGATGAAGACAAGAAGACGCGGATACCCAGGGTGACGACGCTACGGTGACTCCCTTGGATGAAGAGAAGACGATATGTCATATTTTGAATATTCTGTAACATGACATTGGCAAATGACGAACTATAGAGTTAATAAAATAAATAAAAAACGTTACTGTTCTAATTCTTTGATGTACACAAATTAAATACACGTTACATGAGATCAAACTGTTGTTATTGTTGCGAGAGGTGCAGTCGCCCGACGCCCGACTGGCGCCAGACAGCGCAGGACATGCAGTGGCGTTCTTTGGTGTCGGAGGCCAAGATCCACTTTGGGGTCACTGAGTCAGCGGAGTAAGTACTGTTGTTATCTGCAATATCGCCCCGTTTCTTCTCCTTCACAGTGCCGGATTAGCCACATATCTACAGTAGCAAAAGCTACTCAGGGACCCCGCACACCTACGTCTGCCTGATCATTGATAATAAATAAAAATAAATTGATTGAGCATTGATACTTAGGCCGAAAACTAATCAAAAATTAGGTTTAGGTAAAGCATAGGTATGCCCCGCGTAAATGAATCGAAACCCAACCTCTTGATATAATTCAGTTACACCACTAAAAACTTGTTTCCTAACAAAATAAGAATATTTCGGATCCGACCAAAACCTCTATATTTGGCTGACCGCTCAAATGATAACCGAACAATCCGTTGTAGAAAAAGCACTATATCGATCATGAGTTCATACTCCGACTCGCACTTGTCCGATTTTCAGGTGGTTGTGACCACAACCTTTTTTGAGGGCTGGATCCGAGCCTGTCCTGGATACACAAAGGTAGTTTAATACTCACGCAGGCGGTTTAATACTCACGCAGGTGGTTTAATACTCACGCAGGCGGTTTAATGCTCACGCAGGCGGTTTAAAACTCACGCAGGTGGTTTAATACTCACGCAGGCGGTTTAATACTCACGCAGGCGGGTTAATGCTCACCCAGACGGTTTAATGCTCACGCAGGCGGTTTAATACTCACGCAGGCGGTTTAATACTCACGCTGGCAACGGCGTGTCCCCTCCGTCGAGCCGGAACGGCGTGCCCTCGATCTCGCCCCACGTCATGAGCGGCGAGCGGTCGGGCCCGGCGCCCGGCCGCGGCGACGGCGTTGACACGAACGAGTACTCGCCGGGTTTCTCCGGCATTATGCTCACACCGTCCACGCCGATACGGCCGGATGCTGTTGCATCCTGTGCACAAACAAGGGTGGTATTTGACAAGTTGTTGAACCACCACTAATTTAAAACTGCATATATTTATACAAGCTAAGATGGTATATTAGGCATTTCGGTTCCGATCGCTAATTAATTTCTTTGCGATCAATAACCTTCATACTATAATTATTACGAAAAAATTAAACATATTCATTTGCATGGGTTTTCGAAAATTCGTAAGGAATCATGATATCCTTATTTATAATCGCTGAGAAGAAAAATATACTGGTTGCGACATAGTTATCGACAACATCCCAGTGCCTAAAGTATCGCATTTTAAATACCTGGGCTCAGTGCTCACAAGCGACGCAAGTATAGATGTCGACGTTACACACCGGATAAACACAGCCTGGTTGAAGTGGCGATCACTAACAGGGGTACTATGCGATCCGAGAATGCCGGTTAAAACGAAAGGCAAGGTCTATAAAACTGTCGTCAGACCAGCTATGATGTACGGTGCGGGGTGCTGGGCTACCAAAAAGGTGCACGAGCAGCAGTTGCACACAGCTGAAATGAAGATGCTTAGATGGGCCGGTGGGGTTACACGTCTGGATAAAGTCCGCAACGAATATGTCAGAGGCTCATTCAAAGTGGCGCCCATTGCAGAAAAGCTCTCGGAGAACAGGCTTAGGTGGTATGGACACGTGATGCGTAGGAATGAAAATTACGCCGTAAAGAAGGCACTAAACATACCAACTAAGCCTAGGGGCAGAGGCAGACCACCTGCTACGTGGTGGTCCAGTATCGAGAGAGAGATGAAGGCTCGAGAACTTCCACAGTCGACAACTCAGGACAGGTTGTCCTGGCGCAGAAGTACGAGGAGGCCCGACCCCAGATAAACTGGGAAGGGGGCACGGCAAAGAAGAAGAGAGAAGAAAAATATGCGAAAAGAACTCTCAGCAACACAGTTTTTAAAACAAGAATTACATTTATAAAATTTGAGGCTTTCAGGGGGCAGTAGAAGCTTAGAGAAAATTGTGGGGCGTTGGATGGTAATGGGCATGAGCAGATGATTTTTTTTTAAATATTAAATAAAATAATTGTGGCTGCAGAAGTCGATTATGCAACTGTTAACCCAAGTTAACTAGTAGGTTGACTGTTCAACGGTTTCCGATATCATTCCCATCGTCCTAGCCCAACGTGGCAATAGCTGTTCCAGAAGCACGAATAGACGGCAAATAAAAAATTGGGGGCTCTAGAAAAAATATATTCTCAAAATGGGCGGTGGGCTTTTGCCTTTGTTTTTTTGTCTAGGGCTAGACCATAGATTCTTAACCTTATTTTTAAGGTTAAGAATCTATGGTCTAGCCCTAGACACGAATTCATAAACGCGATTTAAAGTTACGCCACCGTTTAGGCCCCCTGTCCCTTTTTTGTCTTAACCTTTTTTAATAAAGTTTACACTCTAGTGTTGGGCTTGTTGGGCTAACAGCAATATACACAAGATTACTCCGTAACATACTTGGCTCCTAGCGATAGCGGTGATCGCCTCCTTGTTGCGTATGTGGTCGAAGGGCTCCGCGCGCAGACGCGTGTTGTGGTGCCGCAGCTCGGGCTTCGGCGGCGGCTGCTGGCTGGAAGCGCCCGCAGGCACGTACATTATGTAGTTACGGGCCGTGTAGCACCACGTGTCGAGCTGAAACAAACGGAATGGCAGGAAAGGGATACAACCTTAACCTAAGCCTCACTCAAAACTGTCGGGGCGATTCTGATCCACGCGGCAGACTACATTACTTTGAGGGGTTCGTAGTCCAGTTGCGAGTACACGTTGAAAACGATCGTACAAGTTAAGCAACTTTATTATTATTTATTTTATGTTACAATTTTAGGAAGACCAACAGCTATATAAATAAGTACAGTCATGAAAATATCAGTAAGCCAATAATAGGTCCTCACTACTAGATGTGGTGTACATATTTAAGGCACTGAAAGTACAACGTCTTAAAAGCTAATTTAGTCGATAACATAAAACAGCATAGCCAAAACACCACAAATATAACAGATTGGTTAATCGCAACTAAACGGTTTAATCGTCAAAAACTGACTACTTATAAGTCGCTTCGCCTTGCTACAACTGGTATTAAATAGATTCAGATCTGCAGACAAATGATTGAAGCTCTCACCCGCTCGCAGTAGGAAGGGTAGAGGGGCTCGTAGTGCAGTTGCGAGTACACGTTGAAAACGATCGTACAAGTTAAGCAACGTTGGGCGAGGTCAGTACCAGGATGGGTGACCGCTAGTGACACTTTCATCTGAGCCCCTCCGTGCCTCGGAAAGCACGTTAAGCAATTGGTCCCGGTTGCTATCGCTCGACAGCAGTCGTTAGGCCACGCCAGAGGCCTACGGGCGGTCTGATTAACTCTGACAAATAGGTTTAGTCACTAAACCACACGAGAAAGGAAAGGCGTAGGAAGGAGTTCCTCCTGTACCTGGTTGAGGCTAGTGGAGCAGAAAGAATAGGGTTGTGTCTAAAGGTCCTAGACGGGACTCTAAGATGTAATAGTTCTGAGCAATAAATCGAATTCGAGGCAATTTTTTATAAAAATATTATGTCAGAGATTTCACGAAGTTTATATAGGGGTAGTAAGTGGTGCTTCTTACAAAGGTTATAATAACAAGAAGAGTCATAGATATATGAGAAGCTCACCTCGTGCGGTCTCTCGCTCTGGTCCGCCTGTTGCTCAATGTCCGGCAGCGCGAGCGCGGCCGCCGCGAGCGCCGCGGACGTCACCTCGGCCAGCAGCTGCGGCGCCAGCTTGCCCGCGCGCTTCCTGTCCTCCAGCGATATCACACGATCGTAACTCGCGTTGTCCTCGCTCGTGTGACTTGATAGGAACGAATCTGTGGAAGTAAACAAAATTAATATTCCAGTTTATATTCATCAGATCAGAGATTTCGTGATTCGTTTGTTCGGAAGTTGACCAGATCGATAGGGGAAACGAATTAAATCGAGTGGTACAGTCGAAAACAGAGAAAAGTTTTTCTCAACTTCTTGACAGATTGTAAACACTCTTTAACTATACCAAAACCCAAATCAAGTGTCTTATTTTGTAAACAAATATGATCGTCTAATTACCTGTTGTGATGTAACACTGAAGGAACTGATTGAACGAACCTGTTCAATATTATGAAAATAAAGTAATCCGATCTAATAATGTGAAAATAACTATGCAATAATCACACTAGGGTGGTTTTGTTTACAAAATAAGACACTTGATTTGGGCTTCGGTTTACATACATAGCTTAGAGCGAAATGTTGTCGTTTACTAAGTTTTTGCAAATCCGTTTGTCGGTCAGCAAAGGCCTGCTTCAACCTTCTCCATTGTTCCCTATCTCTGGCCACTCTACCCCATGTTGTCCCAGCAACCTGTCTAATGTCATCATCCCATCTTTTTACACGACTGCGCAAGAAGCGAGTTATCGAGTGTATGTATGTCTATGTTTTGGCACACTCTACAGCCTAAACAGCTGATGGATTTTATCATATGAAGTGTCGTCAGATTCGTCTTGATTGTAGGAGTTGACATAGGCTATAAATTTTTTATCAAAGCGGCTTAAATTTTTGGCAGCGGGTTTTTTGTTTTTTCAATTATTTATCTACCACTTTCTTTGACCTTCTCTATAACTAATCAGTGGGGCTATTACGGTTCTCAAAACGATCGAACCATACCATGTCATAGCGGCCGTGAAAGGGACAGTGCTATGGCATTGGTGTAGCGGTGTCTCTGTTTGGCGCACCATGACATGGCATAATTTCATCGTTTTGAGAACGGTAATAGGGGGGGTAGTTACTGAAGCAATATTATAAACATAGGTACAAGATCACATACCCAATGTATGATCATCAGTGTAATCCTTAGATTTGTCCTTGTCTGTGGACTCCGCTACTGACTCGGGCCTCTGTTCCCGCACTGTGGGAGTCAGTGGTGAGGATGGCCGGTCGATGTCAGGAGTGTCGAATGTAGCTGGAGAATTGTCTGCAAGAGGGATTATTTATTTAATGATACTGTAACCAACTATGGCAAAGGGAACTATGAAACATTCAAGTAATTAAGGAATGTCTATACGAAATAGACCTAGAAAATTGATCCTAGAATAACATAGGCTAACTTTTACAATGACATAATATGTACTTACAGACCAAGAAGTTCTTTCGTATTTTTCATTATTAAACTTCTTACACAATAATTTGTATAAAGGCGAATTTTACCAGTACTTTAATATAATTTAAGGAAAGGTATGTGTAGTACAAGTATGGGGACATAAAAATAGACTGATAGATGATTATGTTATTCTATACTTACAAGGTTCCGTCGGTGGTCTGTTGCCACTGTATTTTCTGGTAATCTCTCGGAGTCTAGCATAGTCTTTATTTTCAGAGGCTTCCAGAAAATCATTCTGTGCCTTGAGTTTTTCTAGGTCTGGGAAGAAATCTCTTTGGATGATCTTTGCTATGCTCTGAAATAATAGACAAATTGTTAGAAAACGCTAAACAAGAAAATAAACCTAAAACACGGGTTTCTCTTGAAAATGTCGGTAAACGACGGTTGCAAAATTATTTGATAATTTTTATCTTATTGTCTACAGTGGTTGTTTTGTGATTAATATCGCGTTAATTTAATCAGAAAATGTTCGCAAGTGACAGTATGGTGAATTTGTTAAATAATTTGAGCAAGATCTGAAGTTTCAAGCTTTTATCAAGAGTCCGGCTACCGGGTTAGATGATATGTATCGTTAAGGGTGATTAATATTATGAATTATGATACTGCTGCATAGGGTTATTGGAGTAGTCATCATGTTCTTAAGCTAAACAAACATAACCTACATCATTCGCGTTGGTTCTGTATCATCTAATCTAATATTTAGCTGGTCCGAATTAGCTTTTATTCAACAATGAGACAATACAGGCTGACAAAAAAAGATGTGTATTGAAATTGAGGCATTATTCTACTTACTGTAGATATTTGGATGGTAATTAGTTAATTACTCAATAACTCTAATGGCTTCATAGAACTACACCAAATTTTGCAAACTACTAGATGTGGTTTCGGAGTAACACATGGGCTTATTTTTACCACGGGAAAGCATCGAATTCCCATGGCAAACTCGGAAACAAACTGACTGCATCGTTGAGAGGAAAGCTAGTTGCATATACATATTAACAGTAGGTACTCCAGTTACCTGTACATACGCGTTTTCTTCTAGAACTGTAGATTTCTTTACAGGTATCTTTTTAGGCACTTTAGGAACTTTGAACACAGTACTCTCTTTTTTTAATAATTGCATGTTTTGCAACGCAGCCTCACCGGGTTTGGATGGCTTATTGTTGTCACCCATTATTTCTAAACAATTTGAAGCGTCTTTTTAATTATATTACAAAATCCACTATTAGATAATACGCGCTTACGAGTTAAATTACACGAAAAAATATTATTTCGTTCGAAGAAAAATACAATAATTTTGACATTTCTAATTTTTGGTTTCTCTTGCCCGAAGTGTAAGGCAAAACTGCCTAAGAGTGTACAGCCAAGTCATATATTATGTACCCGTTAATCGTGACTTATTTTGTTCTTGATACGTTGATGTAAATGTAACATCAAAGTAACGTAACCGTATGTCATGCGTTCTAGGGAGCTACATTTGAGGTATTTGCTGTATTTGTAGGTAAAAGAAAGACTAGTGGTGAGTGAAAGTTACTTAAAATGCCAGTAAGTACGGTTGGTGCGAATCATATACGATATCCTTTTCAATGTTTTACACATTGTTCACCATTAGCGAATATTTTTAGAGTAAATACAAGCAATTTACGTGAAAACACCCTGTTTAAAATGGTATATACAGTAGGAAATGTACGTACCATTTTTAATAATTCATCGTTGTATTCATTGGACCAACGCACGTTGGCAACTTTCAAAGTGTAAATGGGATAAAATAAAACAAAATGTATTTGCAATACTTATTTAAAACTTAATTTAAATCTACTTAGCTTTATCTTTATTTTTGATAATATATGTCTTGATATAAAAGTCGGAGAATAGGAACAAAATGAATATGTTGTGGGGAAGGAATGATAAGGATATCCATTTAGGGTACGCGCACGAGGGCTCGAACAACACGTGCCCGAAGTGCAGGATGAGAAGCAGGAACTGCAGCTGTAAATAAAAGTAAACACATTTAAAGTGGAGTAGGTACAACCGGAATTCGTCCAAATATTTTTTAATTTAAATGGAATGAGTTAGCAGAAAAAAAAAGGCCGTCCGCGATACGCGACCAAAGTTGGTGCGATTTGTTTGAGAGAAATGGAGTGCCCTTAGATCTTCCTTAGATCAAGAAACCAGAAAATTACTTTAATTATGGTTTGATTTTTTGAGATCCCGACTGCCGAACGTAGGAAGGTAATGTTTTAGAGTATTTTATGCATACAGTGTTATGTAGCATACGTATTGGTAGAGGCAACGGCGTATAAGATGACCCAAAATGGTGGTTTTCTGAGCATGTACCATTGAAGACAAAAGTGTTATATGAAATAATAGTTTTGTGTTTAAGTCACTGTCATTGACTTAAACACAAAATCACCTGCCACATAATCGCTGACCGCAACTTCAATCGTTTTCGTTATCGTTTTCATTTTGACACTAGCGATATACATTGCAGCGTTTCGTTGTCGTTTGTTAAAACTCGCTAAAACATACCAGCAATGTATAGCGTCCATGTGTCAAGTTGAAAGCGATTACGATAACGATGGAAGTCGCGGTCACTCTACTGGTAGTGTGGTATGGATATTATGTTATGAAAATGAAAAATTGTAAGTATATTTCATAGAGTTTCAGAGATTACATTCAATATGAACCCTGACTCTTACACTAGGATACCCTGTGCTGTAAGGGTCAATGTCTTCCAATGGTCTTACTTTTAAATTAATTAACATAATGTGTACTTATAAAAGGTAGGTATACAATTTTCAAATAACACGCATGCGTGGTGTGAGGGTGTGTTAGGGTGTGATGTGTGTGAGAGAGAGTGTGTGTTCTAGTCATATATGCTATATATTATATTTTCGGTGTCTTCATATTTTAAACCTGTAAGCCACTTAGTTACCTCGTGTTTGAATGTTGTAGTTGTTACATTAAATAAATTTAGGTTTTTGTCTATTTTCTGATACAAAAAAGGTTCTGATATGCAACATGTTACACACATGCACAACACAATGATAAAAACTATAATGTTATCGTCTCACCATCTGCATTTGCGTGATGTATTTCTTCCACCACGCGCGCACCCATTCCTTGCGCACCACGGAGACGAGGTAGTACGCGTACATGACCGTGTGCACCACGGAGTTGATGCAGCCCAGCATCACGCCGTGACCACCTTAACACACAGGCATAAAGGTGAGATTCACATTTTTGAGGTGTAGCATATCGTGATGTAGCTAAAGGAGCAAACACGCCCAATGTATCTCAAATTTTTGGATTGAACAAGAATTGAACAAATTAGACAAAATATCCCACCAGTTCAGTTAGTTCTTTCTTTTCTCGTGTGGTTCAGTGACCAAATCTACTTGTCAAAGTTATTCAGGCCGCCCGTAGGCCTTTCACGTGGCCTAAAGACTGCTGTCAAGCGACAACAACCGGGACCAACTGCTTAACATGCTTTCCGCGGCACGAAGGGGCTCAGATAAGTGAACTGTTCAGTTAAGTTCAGTTACCTGGACAACTGCAGGGTTACTCTCACCTCTTATAGCGATCCAGGTTAGGTTCCTAAACTGAACCGAATCCCTATTTGCTACAATGACGTTTGACGTTATTGTAGAAAATTGACAGTTTAGGAACCTAAACTGGATCGCTATAAGAGGTGAGAGTAAGTAACCCTGCAGCGGGGTTACTCTAACTAGTGGGAATATACGCCGCGCACATGTCTGTCAGAGGATAAAAGTTGATCTAGACTATAACGTCCAAAATTCTAAATCATCTCACCTTGATGAACATAACATGATTTTCTCAGAGAAATGACATTGTCACATTTCAATGGAGCTTTGCCCCACCTACAAAACTACGAGACCATTGAATCTGTACCTATCATTTTGTTGGAGACTTATTACAGGTTTTATATAGCATAATCACAATCAGTAGGAGTTGCGAGAGTAGTAGAAAATGATAACAAAAACAATGAATTCGCTTCGATTTCATACTATTTTCTGAATTCTTCATTACGCTGTTTTTTCGACTCGCTACTTGTACAAAACTTTATTTTAAACCAATAATTTTAAGAAAAACTGAGATAATTTTACATTTATTCGTTATCTTGTTCATCATGCGGTTGATGGTGGGGCAGAATCTGGCATTGTCATTTATAAGGATATTTTACCATAACAAATCCAGAAAAGTTTATATTTGTAAGATTAAGTTTTTTTGAACACCACACTTTTTAAGAATCGAAACCAAAGATACGAATTATGCATGTAAAGTAGGAGATCATGCATGTCTTATCTTATACCTACGGGGCCCCACGGACCTAACGTGCGTCATCTGGTTACAGGCTGTGATAGAACATACCTGGGACATACTTGGTGCCGGCGTAACCAAGGAAACACATGCCTAGGTGGTGGTAGACGTGTAGGAATGACACTTGGTTAAACTTCTTCCTTAGTACGAAGAATATCTGGAAACAAACAGGAGGCATACATAAGTATCTGCATACACTCGAGAAACATTACGCTCTTTCTATCGGCAGTAAGATAAAAATATATGTACAGTATATTTTCACGATGACGAACAAATTCATTCAATCAGGTCCCGTTCCCCCCCCCCCCCCCCCTCTTAGTATTAATTTCAACTTGATACGTCTGACGGACGGACAGACAACAAAGTGATCCTATAAGGGTCCCCTTTTCCTTTTGAGGTACGGGGAACCCTAAAAAGAGTATATTTACCGTATCCAGTAGATCTGCGACCTTGAGCATGTAGTACAGCCACACCCGGTCCACGACTAACAGCTCCAGTGGCGTGCTGTCGTAGACCAACTCCTGGCACCAAATGTTGTATTCGCCAGAAAAGTACAATTTTGTTAGGCACTGCAAAAACAAATAATCAAATCAATATACTTCAAAGTCAAAGGTTGCATGACCACGTAATAAACAGCTCTCTGTGTCGCTCCCATGAGCGACTGGACATTGGCAGAGTTCTTCAGAGAGGCGCTATAAAACAACCTATACCTACAGCCAAAGCGATTTTTGTAATCTCTTGTTCATCTCTTATAGAGACCTTTATTGAACTGAAACTTGACAACATCGCAACTATGATGCATGCATGGGGAAATAGGCACAAAAGTTAGTCAATAAATTTATTTTGCATCGATTGTTTACCAGAATACCATTCCCAGCTAAATGTTGATCGTTGTACAGTAGAATTAGGAAGTAGGTACATCCAATAACCTGCGGTTACGTTCCGATTTGTTGCACCAGAATAGCTGCAGTACGGTAAATTGTTGCCGTGACTCCCTATTACTAAGTTATAACTTCAAGATTTTTGACAGTGGCATACCAGTAATCGATAAGTTATCACTGACCATTCCGTTAGCCGAATTGGGCCCCCGGATTACGGATATTTTTTTCAGCCTAAACGTTACTTGGGATACCTGTAGGTATTAGTGCGGTGTACTGTGACTTTAACAAAGATTCTAAGGTAAAAATGAATCCATCCATGAACCATAGGTAATATCTACATGTCTAGTCTAGTATTAGGTAAATAGAGACAACATTTTTGGTGTGATCCTGTCACGGCTGCCAAAACTATCCTAAACCTAAGAAGTAGGTATATTACAAGGTGAAGTGGAAATATTATAATATAATAATATGTAACATATGGTTAGCAATAAATGCAACTTACCTCATAAGCCAAAAAGCCACTTAAAAAAATTTGGACTATATTATAGACTACAATGAGACCCTTGATTTGGTATGGCTGTCGGTTGGCCATGTAAGCTGGTCCCCAGGAGCGGACGAACCGGTGGTATAGGATCATGAGCAGCATCACAGGGAACGGACTGCCCGCCAGGAAGAAGGTTTTCGAGCGGGGGTCTGGAAACATTCAAATAAGACATTAAGACTTACTTACCTACCTCTTTTTAAATGTCGATATTTAAGGTAATGTTTTTCCAGTGTATCTACATCTACCTGGGGTGTTAGCACGCGTAGCGTTAGCGATCTGCGCAACGCCGCCGCGGAGCTGTCAAACTACCGTCCAAATGCGTTGTAATAGCGTCAGTTTGATAGCTATTAGCTCCGCGGCGTTACGCCGCGATATCGCTAACGCTGCGCGTGCTACAAGGGTTGATTTTTATTACGTTTCTATGCCATTAAAATAAGCTCATTCGTCAGATGCCTTCCGGCCCATAATGTTGAATTCCTAACAGATGGGCCTGCCTACATCGATCGGCCGCGCGCAGTCGTATTGCGTGAATTTCATACATTGTTTGACGGACGACTATTGTAATAACCGTAGATAGAGAAGCCTATAGATGGAGTGTGGTTTCTGTCTCGCTCTCGAGTGACAAGAACAACATAATATGGATATCGTAAGCGTGAGAGAGAAAGATTCATATATCTTCTGTCCTTATCGGCGTAGCCAGTTTTACGTTATTAAAACTAACTGTCACCGGCGCCAAAATGACAGATCGTGTTTACGTTGTTGTAAATTATGATAAATTATTGTTTTAGCAGCATTTTATGTGTTGGATCTCGTGTTTGTAGTCATATATTAGATCGAAACATATTGTCCTTATTATATCATCATTGCTGAGGGGGTTTGTTGTGTACAGGAGTGTAAAAATAGATGAGAACCCAAGGATCCAAATATTTCGTTTCATAGGTCAGTATTTTCCATTCCTTAACTTTCTATGTTTTAAAACGTACGGTACATAGTTTATACATAATCAACACGTTGCAACGCGTTGTAATTTTGCTTGAAAACAGTGCCTAAATATCAAAATAACATCGAAAAGTATTTTGTAAAATGTACGACATAAAATTCAGTGTTGTCAACAGTGTTGGTAAAAAATTCCCCAAAAAATATTTTGTTCCACAATATATGTATGGGAATTACAGTACTATTTAGCTAGCCCTAATTTTAAATACCTAGTTCTAATTCATTAGATACTAGATCATTTACTTTGTGCAAAAGGATTGATTCACTCGATTGTCATGATTAGAGTTCCATACCTCAATAGGAAACAAAGGAACCCTTATAGGAAGGGACACTTTGTTGTCCGTCTGTCTGTCCGGTCGTCTGTCTGTATGTATAAGACCTTTTGCTCTGAAACGCGTGGACGTACAGTCGAAGACAGAGATAAGTATACAGGGGGCCTCAATAAGGTTGAGATTTGCTCCAGAACTACTGGACCGAATTGAATAATTCTTTTACAGTACACAGTTTTAACTTTTATCTATCCAACAGTGAAAGAATTATTGCAATAGGTCAAGTAGTTTTTGAGATAATCTCAACCTTAAAAACTCTCCTGTACGCCTTTCTCTGTGTTCCACCGTACTTATTAAATTGACTTTCATTAAAAATTTTGTTACAGCATCCGAGCAATGGATTATAAAAATAGCAATGGGTTTGCTGTCACTGTCAGATACACTAATTGGCGGAAATGAACAAATCACACTTTCAAAATACGACTTTTTCGAAAATTACATACCTATTATATTATATGCCTAAATATAGTTTTACCAAAAACATATCCAATGCATTTTTTATGCATATTCATATCTATAATTAATAATTTTATTGTGAAAAATACCCTTAATGTTTGGTAATAGTTTTTCCTAGGCAACACCTGGCTGCCAGAAAGAAAGGGTAAATGTGGTTACGCGGGGACTCCGTCTATAGGATAATCTGTCTACGGTAATAACGAACGAATGACTGATTTTTCTACGACTGCGTGCGGCCGACCTAGGCACTGTGGGGACTGGCCCATCTGACGATGTAAATCTTTGTCCAGAATCATAAAATCAGAATCATCTCTTTATGTTTTAGAATTAAAACTATAGTGAGCCATTACTACAAATTATTATATATAAACGGATATCACTCACTTATATTGTTAAAGTCGGCAATTAGACCGACAGTTTCGACCGATTCCGATGGTCTTTTTCAATCTCTTTATGTGTTGTGTACCTACCTATATTCTACCTGCCATTTTTTTTTAAATTTACATTTACACCGCTTTGCAAGGAAAAGGTGCCAAGCCAACGCAGAGGAGAACAAAATTGTTTTTTTTTTTATGGTTTTCTTGTAAGTGTTTCTTTTATCCTCTTGAGGCACGGACGGAACCCTAAAAAGTGTCAAAGAATAATACTGTCAGCAGCATCATTGACCCGCCTACCATTTTTTATGTTTTCATAATAATTCGCTAAACGGTCTTGCTTGATAGAAAACAATGCTGTATTCAGGAATTTGGTTCAGCACGCGTATAGAACACGCTAAAGGGACTTTTGACCCGCAACGGTTTCATTGTGCGCGCTCCATTAAATATTCATTACTTAAATAAAGTAGATACCGCCGTGAGTTGACAAATAATAAAATTATATTATAATATAATCCCACGCGGAACTCGTGAACTATTGGCTCCTCCAAATTCTAAATTCGTATCTATTCAAGGTCGAAACTGAATTTGATAAAAATAAATTAGGCATACGAAAACCCGAGCTAATTTTTGGCCTAAAAATACAAGTGTGATCAACACTCGAACAAAATTACCATGACGCAAGGAACGGCCTATGCAGTAAGCCATCTTTACATCGCAAGTCCCGCTAGATTTATCGCGCGTCTCTTTTGTTTACACGGAATGTACTATCTATTGTACGTTTCTTGCGCGAAAAAATAGCCCATGGTTAACTCGCTTACTCGCCGGCGGCCTATAGCCGAGCTAGAAAACTATACTCGCCACTCGCTGCTCGCCCACTCGTTTTATAGTTGATAGCTCTACTCGCTACTCGCTCATCGCCGGCGGTGGGTGCGACAACTGCTTACCTACTTATACGGGGCGGCGCGGCGCTGACGTTCTCATCTCGTTGAACTTGGTAGCTCGTATCGATCTCGATTCGATGAGAATAGATTTTCATGCTATGCCATATTGAACCTTGTATGCCTTTATTTATATGCCCTATTGAACCAGACTCCTGACTTTCTGATACCCTGACGAATTCTAAAAACATGGCCCTGTCTGAGAACAAGATTGACCGAGGACGTAGATTACTTTATTGAAATCAATAAACAATTGATTTGAATTTTGCATTTTGGGCACGTTGCCGGACAACGGGGATCGGTTGAACTATCTGTAATGCTAAGCCATTCAGATAGTTCAACTGACCTATTGTACATATAGTTTTTAGTTTAAACTAAAGTTTTTATATATATTTTTTAGGTTAATATTATAATAGTTACTTAGAATTTTTATTATTGTTATCTTAATAAATCGTGCAAACAAATTAATAAACAATTTATTGTAACTGGAAAGGATAGGTCCAAATACTGTATCTGCGAAATACATAACTGCCCTTGCTTGCGCAGTCGGGTAAAAAAGCCATATTGAAAAGTGTTATTCGGTCAGGTAGAGTTACATATCCAATCCATATCAATCGTAGGAATCATAGATATTTATTTGTCCCAAGTTCTGAAAAATCAAGTCGTCTCGAATTTAAGACTAAATCGAAAACTTGTAGCCCGAGAGAGAGAGAGAGAGAGAGGTAAATAAATATAGATTGCTACTAGCAGAGAATACAATACTAAATACAGTGCTACAATGCATCTCTCTGTGATGCACACGCCAACAAGGATTTACAACAATAAATTATTCCAATGTTCATCTTCTATTAAGTAAAAAAATTGTTCAAAAAGGATTTACCAGCAAGGTCATCGTTCAAGTAGTTGTAGAAATCCGTAACATTATGAATTAATGTACCCATCTTTCAGGATCGCACTCGTCCACCTGAAAAAGTATATTTATGTAAGTGCAGTTAAGTAAGTACCTAGTACTTAGTTCGGTATTTTAGTCAACCTTATTCGAATCAAATTAGATCATTTTAGATTCCTAAAACTTTAGCCTACATACCGCAGCCCAAATCAAGTGTCTTATTTTGTAAACAAAATCTACCCTACCCTACTAACATTTTAAGCTGTTCTGTGATTATTGCACAGTTATTTTCACATTATTAGATCGGATTACTTTATTTTCACAATGATGAACAGGTTAGATCAATCAGTTCCTTCAGGGTTACATCACAACAGGTAATTAGACGATCATATTTGTTTACAAAATAAGACACTTGATTTGGGCTGCGGTATAGGCAAATGTAGGTTTGTAACAAACAAAAAAATATTCCGTACCTAATGGTAGCAAAAGTTTTTTAACAGTTAAGAAAGTTTTATAAAACAACTTAGGTACGTAGAGTTAATTTGAATTTAAAAGACTTTTTGAATTTTAGAGCTTCTTAAATAAGTATTTCAGTTACAGGTATCTGTATTTATTCATTGCATTAGTCACGTTCACCTAACAAACTTAGAAATTAACTTATTGTTATGTAACACACGCACAAACTGCATTGTCACTTTCACATAACACACTTTACTTACAATATTTTTTGTAATGTTTATTAATATTAAAAAAGTTTTTATTTATCGATGTCAGTAACGGAATAGGTGAGCAGGCCACAAAATAGGTAAGTACCTGGGTCTATCCGTGTTTCTTCAGCCGTGTTCACCACAAGATTGAAGCAAGCTGGTGTTTACCCCGCCCAGGCCGACCCGACGTCGTGAATGAATTAACTGAAGCGATTTAATTACGACAATACGCATTATTTCAACGCAGAGCATGGCGCACTCATGGCAAAGGCATTGCAGTTAGATTTCGAAATGCTCCTAGGTTTTACTTTACGACTCTCAGTCTCTTCAATATATTTTACGCCGATCAGCTGATCGATGGTTGAGATGAGATATGTTATTTTTTTCCTTTCGGCAGTCGTGTAATTGTGACATTTCATACAAATGGATCTAATCTCAAAGAATTCCAATTTTAATATAAAAGTTTCTATCTCAAATTCTGGGACAGAGTTTATTAAGGAGTCCCCTGTATGAACTACGTGTATGGTACCTTCTTCTACAGAGGTTCTGTATTAAATCTAGGAACACTCGGCCCAGATTACAAAATATATCATCTCATCACACAAATGTTTGCCCCGGACGAGAATCGAACTCGCAACTTCCGTGGCAGCAGGCTGGTAGCTATTTAGGCTATTTCTTTTTTAATTTATTTTACAGACGGACTTCTATTTTACATAGACACGAAGGGTATGCCTAATTAATTGAAATGTTACCTGCTTACAATTAACGTCATTGGACTCTTCGTGATTTCATGAATAGATCATTGACGGAGACAGGTCAATTGTTGTGCATCGTCATGATGATCCAAATTCTTGAACATAGTAAATTATTTCAGGAGACTCTCATGTCGAACTACACTGTATTTTTTAAAATCGGGTTGACTAAATAAGAAACATTGTATCTATATGGAGGAAGCATGGTGTCAGGATCGCAGCAGCTGGAAGTCATCGTCTTTGCATACCTCCACGGGAAACAGGCCAAACAGGTTTTTATTAAAAAATCGTTGCAGCAACCCCCTTGGCCTAATGCGCTAAAGTCCTGCCAAAATCTGCACGAACGAAATTTTCGTGTATTCCCGCAACTATTGTTGCAATAATCGGACTTTGACACGACTTGAGCGCTAATAAAAATCGTTGCATCTAACCCTCCTGAGTTTATGTATGATTGTAGATATGTACTGTACATTATTGTAAGGTTCGTGAAACCGCAGTCAGGTCGCCGCGAGCGAGGTCATACGCAGGATGCCGATACCGCTTTTTCAGTAATGTGGAGGTGGAACTGCTACGCAATGTGCCGCCAACCTTCACTGAAATTGTCTTTCTTGCATAATCTAATATCCTTCCATCCTTGATACGCATGCTTTCCAGATCTCACCGAATTCGACCGTCACAGCTCATAAATTCTTCGTCGTCATTTTAATTAATTATTTAATCGTATTTTTTATTTAAAATAAACGTATGACGGTATTAACAGTTAAGGTCAAGTCCATAGTATTATATTATCTTTGGTCAAGTCCTCAAGTATGTCACTGGGTCGTGCTAGCCCCCAGAGCCTTGCACAATATGAATCCTATTAGTAAAAAGTCGTAATAATCCCAACAGAATCTCTGGCTTAGCCCGCCCGCCGCAAGGAATAAATGCCGTGAGTGAGTCCATAGTGTGAACATTGAGTATACATAGGTACTTAAAGTAATACAATACGATTACTTATTATTATCTTTTATTGGGGCGTGATATGATAACACAGTACGATAACCACCCCTATATTTACTGACATTGGCTGGATTGCCTATATCGAAGAAGCCAAAAAAAAAAAGGAAAAAATATCCCCAACCAAAGAGATTTATGGCAATGACAATTAAGCAAAGAAAATATATACTCCGAGCAATCAAGTGTTTTTTGATGATGGTCTCTTGAAAATGGCGGGAAACGACGGTTGCGAAATTATTTGATAATTTTCCTTTTAACGTCTACAGGGACTATTTTGTGTTTAATATCACGTTAAATTAATCAGAAAATGTTCGCGAAAGATAGTACGGTGAAGTTATTGGATTTTTTATGCAAGATCTGAAGTATCAAGCTTTTATCAAGAGTTACCGCTACAAGCTCGGGAGTGAACGTGACTGTCGAGCTGCTTCGTCCAGAGTGATGACGCTACGGCGACTCCTCTGGATGAAGACATGATGACGCGGCTACCCAGGGTGAAGACGCTACTGCGACTCCCCTGGAGGAAGATAGAAAGACTATTGAATATATTGAATTTTCTGTAACATGACATTGGCAAATGACGAACCGTCGAGTCCATTAATAAAATAAATAATAAATTAATGATGCATTGATGACGTATATTATAGTAATATCAACAGCACAGATTAAAGATATAAGTTTTCTATTCAATCACAGATTAGAGATTAAATATTAATATTTCTGCAAAAATGATTTAACGCCGCAAAGTGGCGCTCCTATATTAAAATATGATTGTAAATCCAGGATATGGAATGGAGACTCACTTCCATAATACAGAAAACTACATCACGGGCTCTCTACCCTAGATTTCCTATACGAACTGTGGTTAATTTATCTTTCAAAATTTTGTCTGAAAGCACAACGGATCAGGAGATCCCAATTTTGTTATTCCACGACCTCCTGAGTTCTAAGAAGCATTGGGAGGGGATCGGGAAAACGATATTCACTTTAACTAAGCGTCCGGTCATCGCTGTGGACCTGCGTAACCATGGGGACAGTTCGCACAGCAAGTCCCATAAGTACACAGGTCTTGCGAAGGATATACTGCAGCTGTTGACTAAATTAGACATAGACAAGGCGAGTCTAGTCGGACACAGCATGGGTGGTATGGCTGCGATGTGCGTTGCGCTAATGTCGGTAAGGCAAGCAAATTCCTCCTCATTATTAAGTGTCGTGCGTGACCCCTCTGGCTAGAGCACTTTGGTCAAACATCATGTGCATTTGCATCTATCGACGATATGGGGATTATCATTAGGTTAACATTAACCATGCATCCGAGTTAACTGCACCGATTCAAACATTTAAATCTCTGGCGCAACTGGCCCACATATAATAGTTGGACAGTCTTGTTTCTTTATCCAGAATTATTTAGTGAAGTATCGTAGTATTGATAGTTCTTAATTATATCCTCTATGCAGCCATAATGCAGCCGTCCATATTTCATATAGTTACTTAAAATATCTATCAGATGTATGACAATTTCAGCCTGAAAAAGTAGCCGGAATCTTAATCGTTGATATATCACCCGTGTCTACAGCCACGCCAATGATTGAATACTATCCAAAGGTGCTATCAGCTATGAAGAAAATAAATTTTAAAGGTTTTAGAAAACTCAGAAAAGCGAGGAAAGCCGCTAGAAAAGAACTAAAGTTTATCATAAATGACGACGTTGTACTACAAGATGTCTTGGCCAACATAAATATATTGAGAGACGGCACCATAGGCTGGAAATGCAACTTGGATGTGTTGACTAAAAACTTAAAATATATTTCATCTTTCCCGACAAAGACTTTCAAAGGGAAAAGGTATTTGGGGCCAGTGTTGTTCGTTGGTGGGCAACAGTCAGACTTTATTCCGTAAGTTTTTTTCTGACCGCTTTCTGTCAGAATACCGATTTTTTTACGTCAAATTCATGTGCTATCGAGCGTACGTATACCTACTTGAAGGCTGATGAATAGGTAGGTGACAAAGCATCACAAATCTTGTTACCGCAACGCATGCACTGATGGTTATTTGTTTCATGTTAGGTTAGTACTTACTGGTAAACTTTATTCTAAATTAAGTACAAAACATGCTCTTATCAATAAAATATGCATGGCTTAATTTGATAATTGATGTTGATTTTGTCCGACGAAGTTTAGCGAAAATGAAAGAAGATAAACAGAGCTCAATACTATATTTTAATACATGACTATTCATGGGTTTCAATACTTTCAATGTGTTGCGACAATATTTTTTGTGCCTTAAGACAGCAGCTCCGATAAGTATTTAATGTCTTTGTTTTGCTGTAGACCTGACGACCTGCCCGCCATCCGCGAGATATTTCCTCAAGCAGTCATCACATACGTGTCTGGGGCTGGCCACAACCTGCACGTGGACGACCCGAAGACATTCCTAGAATTTGTTATCGCGTTTGTTAGACAGCACTAATGCCTATAGTTAAATTGTTACTGCATCTAAGGACAATCAAATGTCTTCATGTATATTGTAGAGATGGTTATAGAAATAAAAGTTGTTTTAATTATTTTATTGGAAGTTTAATAATGGGATTGGGGGTTTGTGAATCATTAGGTAATCCCTAATTTTAGATTTATTGGACTGATCGTTCCTCGAGAAATTAGCTACCCTAAATAGATTACTTAGATATCCTACTCTGAAGATTTGTGGTCGAGTTGCCTCGCATTGTTTGGGATTTTATCCAGAGATTGGAAGGCATCTGCTGTGACTACTCTTCGATTCATTCATCACAATAATCATCGCAGTCATATTAAGGGCCTTCCATGAGCCAACTAGCGCCGCCAATCTTGAAAAATAATATCTTCCAATTTAATCAATTTTATCAAAAAAAGCTATCTACAAAATGTTTATTAGGATGAATACTATTATACAATACATGGCATAATTGCGACAAGCTAAGTTGTAGTTCACAAATATGCCAAAAACGGCAGTTTTTCGCAATTATGCGAACTACAACTTACCGACATTGAATCACGTTATAAATAAGCATTTAAAAAATAGTATTTATCGTAATAAACATTTCGTAAATAGCTCTTTTAATAAAATTGATTATATTGGAACGTAGACGTATTGGAAGATATTATTTTTTTAAGATTGGCGGCGCTAGTTGGCTCATGGAAGGCTCTTAAGGTAAAATATTAGGCTGTATGAATGACTGAGTGCTTTGCCTGTTAAAGCGGAGAAATAGAAATTAAACATCATCAGTTATGTCAAAAAAATAACCTAGAAATCTCAAAATTCTCAGTAAAATATCAAAACAAAAATGTTAATCAATAGATTAGGCCCCAAGAATGTGTTCAAGTGCTTCAGTGTTTGTCCTAAGTTAGTACAACGCCATGTCGCAAACACTTCGGAGAATGCAGACACCGTGGAGTTGGCTTACGCCTCTTACGAGAGTACGTCAGATCAGAGTAATTCTATGCCGCCTCTGGTGATTTTGCACGGGCTGCTGGGCTCGAAGAATAACTGGAACAGTATGAGTAAAGCGATACACCGGACGACAGGGAGGAAGGTGATCAGTATAGACGCGCGGAATCACGGGGACAGCCGGCACGCATCGCAGCATACTTACGTACATATGGCTCACGACGTGATGAAACTGCTTAAGAAACTGGAGCTGTCCAAGGTGTCCCTGCTCGGACACAGCATGGGCGGCCGCACTGCGATGGTGCTATCTCTACTATGTGTAAGTTGTACGTAGTTTTATCGAATCTTGTATTTTTATGGCTCTTTTGAGTTGAGAAAAGCTAGAAAGAGAAGATCCAGTTTTGATAGATATTATTATGATTATATATTACTTCAGTAATCATTTCCTTTATTTCCAGACTGACCTGGTATCAAGCCTAATCATAGTAGACATATCACCAGTGAAAACAAGCCCACAAATATTTTCAATGGCTGCACTCTTTGATGCCATGTCAGCCGTCACCATTCGGCCCGGCATTGCCATGTCCAAAGCAAGAAAATTAGCAGATGAACAGCTGAAATCTGTGACACCAGATATAAACCTCAGGAACTTCCTCATAACAAACTTGATTCAAACGAACTCTGGTGCATACACATGGAGAGTTAATCTTGCAGCTTTGAAAGACAATTTCCAGACACATATCTCATCTTTTCCATCAAACTTGAAAGGTCTCCAATATGCAGGACCTTCATTATTTATAGGAGGATCTTTATCTGACTACATCAAGTGAGTATTATTGTAGATGCCTAAACAATTCTTACAAGTTAAATAAATAATTTAATATGTTGTCATCCTCATATTAATCAACAATATTGAGATGTTCTTTCACTTTGACCTTGTATTTTATAACTGAAACCACAAAAAAAAAATCTTTCCACCATTATTCTTATCTTATTAATTTATTAGTTTCTGAAATAATTTAAAAGGATTGGTTCATTTTATAACGATGAACATGCACCAATACTACCCTACACTGCTGTTGGTAAGTTGAAGCAAATGTGTTGCTTAAAACAATATCAAATGTTTGCAGTAAAAATGACCTGCAGGAGATCCAAGAATACTTCCCGATGGCGGACCTCATGTTTGTGGAGGGAGCTGGCCACTGGGTGCACAGTCAGAAGCCCGAGAAATTCCAAGAAATTGTCTGCAAATTCCTAATGGACAAATGAACTATTACCCTGATTTTACTCAAAATTCAGTCAGTTTCTGGAACAGTGAAAGTGAGATGACTACAACTATTGTACCATGAGTTTGTTATTGAAAAGGCAGTGTATTGATATGATTATGCTATTGTGAACTGAAAAGGTGATTGCTCAATTATCATTTTCCATATTTTATTTACTTATGCTGTAAATAAACTTATATGAGGTAGAATTTGGTGGTAGGATTATGTACCTCATTATAACTACTAAATCAAATGTAGGTATGGCTCCCAAATATCGAAGACTGAAGGCTGAACATTATAGCTTTGGAAAATTTTCAAATAAACTTTTTTGATATTTACTGTGTATTTTCAGAAACTGATTTTATTATTTGATTATGATTATAGTGCAAATTATTGAGATTCTCATTCGCAAATATTAGGTATACAAAATAGTGAGACTTAGATTAATTTTACATTAGTTGCAGTAATACATTATTGTAAATAAAAAATATACACCTATTTTATTTGTTAACAATGATTTCTTTTATTTCAAGTTGCTAACAGAAATATTGCCGTATTGTTGCATAGTGATAGATAACTATCCATTATTATCTACTAACCACAGTAATTATGCGGTTAATATGCGGAACTTGTGAAAGATGATGGCGGGGTGGTCAAATCCACTGAGTATTCAGAACATGCCGAATTTACTTCCAAAAATTAAATTGACAAAATTGCGGGGTGAGAAAGGTTGAAACCTCACTCTCATCGCCCAACAACGAAAAAAAAGTCAAAGTACTTTATTTGCTGTAAATGTGGTGATACAAAAAATACGCTTTTCCAATAACTATAGAACGTGGAGAGGACGAGGACGGAGTTTAGCCACGTCCATTTCGTTAACGTCGCATTTCACAACGGCAATGGCACACGACTCGTTTCGTCTCTCATTAAAAGATAAATAAATTAATTGTAATTAGGTATTACTCCGTGCGTCCTCGCGGTTCGTCTCTCATTTATTACCTACTCCGTGTGTCGTCCAATCCTTACATAGTGGATACCGATATCTCATGGTTATTGCTGGCTTGGCATGAAGTACCAAACCGCAATCGGAGACTATCGAATGCCGAACATAAAACGAGTCAGCTAATATGGTCCTTCGAGCCGGATGCCGAAAATTGCAATAATTACACCATTCTTAATTTAAAATAACATTTATTTAACAGTATCCAGGTTTCAATAGGCGTTGCAATAATAATTTGTATGAGAGCGACAGCTCTCCGCCCTTTAAAACACACAACATCGACTAATTGTTTAACCAAAACTTATTGCGTAACTCGTTGCCTAAATTGGGTAACAATTTCTCACACTATCAGTGTTCCGCTGTGGTTTTGCACCCCAAAACTATTCGGTCCGCGCCGAAACCATAGGCATAAAGTAGTATAAAACCAGCACTTGCTTCGCCTGTCATCAGTCCCACTTCACGCCGCCGCCGTGAAGTGAGCACATTTTCATTAAAAAGTGTTTAATTTAAAGTTGAAATGGCGGACGTAGTGAAGAGTCTTCAACTACTGTTCGACCGGCCTAGCGAGTCCCTGATCACACCAAAGGGAGAGCAAAAAGCTGTTTTCCAACTGACAGAGCAGTTTCTGGTATGACCTTCGACCAAAGCATGTTTTGACCATACCATCAAATCATGACCAAATGATCCGAAGTGTTTGGTTCGGTACCCTATTTTTATTACTACATTGTATTACATTATCTTTACTGGTGTGCTAGACTTTGAAGACTTGGATGGCGACTCAAAACTCAAAAATTCTGGCTTGAGCTTAGGAACCAAACTGTAGCATCCTAATGTATGTTTATTTTATTGTGGCGAACTTTTATTCAACACTAAGGCGTCTCGTTCATTCTTAAGCGGTATAGCATGTGCGTTGCGTTTAGGATTAGCAGCTACGACAGAATAACATATATTCTGTGCAAGAGGTTCAATTCCCAGTCGGGAAAGTGGTTGTACCTAAGGTATAACGACTTTTACCGAGTCTGGGTATAATTTATGTTCTTGTGTATGTCTGGAACTCTGGATCCATGGCACAGGGAATACTAGTTTGGGCCATGAAACTTGATTTAGGAACACTGAATATGGAAGAAAAAATAAATACCTCATTAGACATAATTTAGAAGGCATAACTTTATGTGCCCAATTGTTTAAGTAGATTTAACAATACAATTTCAGCCTTCAGACTATGAGAACAATGGCCTCGAGATTAACAACCGCTTCGGTGACGATGCGTCAGAAAAGATCCAGCTCAAGGACCTTAGGAAACTTCCCCGGTTCAGCAAAGCGAGAGAGTTGCCATCTGATGCAGACTTCTCTCTATTCCTGCCGGCTCACCAGGAGATGGCCACTGAAGTCATCGACGTACTCATGAGTGAGTAAATCATTATGCTAATTAACTTTTTGTGTATGAAACAATGTCTTTAAAACAGCAAACTATTGATAAATAATTTGACTAAGTAGTCAAGTTATTTATCAATAGTTTGCTGTCTAGATTCGAAATCTCAGCCCAAACCCGCGTTTTCACGCCAACCAATCAGCGGATGGCATTGTCACAATTTCACGCCAAAATTGTGACAATTTCAGCGTATTTTTTTAAGATTCTAAATCCACCCTAAAGTATGAGATTCTTAGGATTCTCCGCATTTCAAGTTCTGTTAATATATGATCGCGATAAAAAAATACTTTTAATACTTAATAGAAAGTTCATTAAAATATAAAGTAAAAAATATAAAGTGTTTATTTATTGCGATTCTAATCAAAAGAAATAGCATGTTGAAATGAATGTTGTTTAGATAGTTAAATTATTTGGGTTTGGCAATAAAATAATGGATGGAAGTTGTATCTCATTGGGATAAGTTGCAATTTAGAGAAATAACAAGAAGTAATTTAAAAAGGCATACATAATTTAATGAACATTATTGATAATTTATTTTTAAATAACATAAATCAGACGTTTCAGTCGCACGTAAAGGGCACATTTTTCATTATCTAAGTACCTATGTTACTTTTCTTACATTAATTTTATATTATATGTCAAAATGTGTAGTTGCCGCCACATTTAGCTAGTGGTACTTAATAATACACTTTAAAGGTATGATGATCATTAAATTGTATCTATTGAAAACAAATCATCCACAAGGGTCCATTTAAGAGAGAGCTATAAACCTAATGCTTTCTTAAATATATTTCTTATAATAACCATAGAATTAAAACACATTATAACAGTAAATAAACGTTAATACTTTTATGTACAAGAATAAATACAATAATTTTGTTTATAGATGTCCCTGAGAATCAGTTGCAAGATTTCCTATCCACCTGTGCGTTTGCCAGAGTCAATCTCAACCCGCAACTTTTCAACTACTGCTTTTCAGTTGCGTTGATGCATAGGTAAGTCGTTCTTATGAGTACATGTTAAGTACACGTGCACCCAACGACGCCTCTTTATGTTATGGCAAATCTATGTCTAAGGGCGCCTTGGCCTCCGCACGGCACTTTGCGGCGAATTTAAAGGCGCCCTTAAGGTTTAATGGTGTTTAATTCAGTGTTTAAACTACCCATAGTACTAATCTGCAAGGGAAAATTAGTAATGATAAAACATTACTAATTTAAACAACTTTCCTACACAATCGTAGGTCACGTAACCAATACCGGATCTTCCGAAATGGGGGCATTTTCAGGTAATGTGCCGTGTGGTTAATATCGCGTAGGACATCCACGTCGCACTGAAGCATCTCTAAGCCATCATGGTTTTCTAATGATTACAGGCGCGACACAAGGAATGTGTCAATCCCCAACTTTGCAGAAACCTTCCCCTCCAAGTTTGTGGACTCTCAAGTTTTCCAGCAAGCGCGTGAATCAACTGCAGTACTCAATGGTGCCGAAGTAAGTAGTCATGTTGAGATTGTTTCAATCACTACAGTAGGTACTTAATTAACATTATTTCATTGCATAATGAGTTTGGCTTTAATACTAGCCAAATTGCTTCTTTTTGTCTTGTAATTTTATTTGTTTTACATCTATTTTCGCAACATGGACCTTTCGCGAATTGGAATATTCGCCAAATGGAATCGCGAATTGGGCGGTTTTTTTTTACTTTGCTCGAAATGAACCAATGGGTTTTATGTATGGTATATCAAAAGATTTGTATGAGATGTAACTACATAAACTATCAATAAGATAGGCAGGTACTACAAAAATCACAGATACATATCTAAAGTCAATATCCCAATTATATTCACATTCCATCAATTATACTCACATTCCACCAATTATACTCACATTCTACCAATTATATTCATGTTCTCAATAATTAAATTCAGATTAAAACAAAAACAAGTAGGTATAGTAGATCCTTACATTAATAATAACATTAACTGAAATCACGCACATAAACTGGTATTCATATGCTACGGCTGAAGTTAGTTTGAAAAACAGGTGTGCTGCACTCAATTCATATGGGGGAATAGTTCCATATCTTCCCCTTTTTGTTTTAATCTAAGATCTAATTTAAGGCTTGAACAATAACCACTCACTTCACTTTCCTTTACTACTACAGCAGTTATCACATACTTTATCAGTACCCGGACACATTATGGGCTTGTAATTCGGAGTCCAAGGCCCTAAGCTGTTATTGGAATAGAAATCCATAGGATATGTCCCATCTTCAGCCAACCATTTACTATTGCCTAATGATACTGAAAATTCATATGGAGTCAGTAGAGGTTTCGTAAATGCAGTACCCCAGTCTATCGATAATCTTGGACAAGCCACCTGCACAAAGGCATCAAGTTCAAAAAGAGATAGTTTACTAGGAAAGATTTCAGAAAGGAGAATTTTTACGTATTTTTTGTCCGAGTTACGAATTTGCTTTTCTAAATTACTCAAAACTTTGGTACTTCCCTGTCTTCCCAAAGTACCAAGTATGAGACCAAACTGGCCCGCTCCCTCGGCAGTTTTGACCTGATTTTGGCGGTTTGTTTGCATTAGCTCGTGTTCATAAACCTCTGAAGTAAATTTTTTATCATAAGGATCATATTTATAAGCAGGTATATTCGGATTAGCTATCATTATTGATTCTAAATGAAATCTTCCATCTCCAAGATATACAATTACATCCGAGTGGACTTTAGGTGCTGTGCAGCCAAGTATTTCTCCCGGAGACAGTGGTCTGCACTGTGGAACGGTCACAAGAAATTCTTCATTGCGGAGATCTTTACATACAGAGTGTAAGGTTGTGACGAACTGGATTGTACTAACTAATGCTAGGTGTGTTTTCTTTGGAAAGTTTAGTTTCATCGTTTCTACGAAGTGTGAGGGGTCGATTTTAATGTCTACGAATATATAGAGTACTTTTACGTTGCTAGTCTGGTCAATAGGTATGAGGCAGGAGTGGCCATAGTGAACCAGCAGGTCTACTCCGAGGGCGACAGCAGTGAAGTCATCGATGCAGCAAGCTCCATAAGTGACATCTCCCATGATGACAGTGTCTGCTTCGGTGAATGTCTCGATGATGTCGCATAGTGTAGTGGCAAAAACAGTTAAACCTGAAATTAAAAAATAATTATCATTATTACAATTTTCTCAACGGCTCTAAATCCATTCAGTGTCGATAACAGGATGCATTATTTTTACAAGTCGAATGAGATGTGGTGGTTTTAATGAGATTATCAAATAGTAACCCAACCTAACCTATCTTGACATGATTCGCTGTCCCCTAGAATTCTGTGAACCGATTCTTATGTTTTGTGCCCCCTGAACGAAAATTATGTTCCAATTTAACCTGTTTGGAGTATTATAACAGTACTATAGTATTCTTCAAACATATTACCAGTGCATATAAGCCCAGAAAATTGTTAGAAACAAAATAAATAAATATATACCTTCAGGCATTTGAAGAGCAACTCTTTTAGCAGCCAGAGATCGTATCCTCCATACTGTCTTGTGAATTTCAAAATTGTAGTTTTGTGGCAAAGTTTCGCACGCCCTATTCAACAAAGGGTCATTTAGAATATCGTCAGGTATCTTATTTACAGCTCGAGTGAGAGGTTTGAAAGTTTTCCTTTGGCCTTCAGGTTTTGCACGGACGACGACCACGCCAGGATTATTGGCGAAAGCTTCCATGATTCACATTCACTACAGACAATCAGAGACACATTACGTGACGATTACACTATTATATTAAAAGAAAACGCAGGTTATATTTTGTAAAAATACAAACACGCGCGGAATCCGCGGTGGCCTACGTGACTTTTCGCAAAAACTGTCGTTCCGATTCTAGTACAATTTAAGAAATTATTTCAGATTTTTAATTATATTTCTAACATCTTTCTTTAAAAATGTAACACGAATTGCCTAAAATATATAAAATTAGTAATGTATTATTATAATGAAATTTTACAAACCTCTCGATAACACTATATAAATTACTATATATTTACATAACCGCTCATTTACGTAAATCGGAACGGTAAACGTAACTGTCAAAAGATTTACGTTCCGATATACACAGATTTTTTAGTACCGTTCCTCAAAAATATTTGTATTTTCAGCGTACACCGATTATAATTCCAAGGGATTATACAGCCACAGATCTGGAAGAGGAGCACCGCCTGGCATACTTCCGCGAGGATATTGGCATTAACCTACATCACTGGCACTGGCATCTCGTATATCCGTTTACTTCAAGCGATAGAGCTATCGTTGCCAAAGATCGTCGTGGGGAGCTTTTCTTCTACATGCATCAGCAGATTATTGCAAGGTAGGATTATATTCGAATAACGACATAAAAATTCTTCAAATTTGAATGTTTCTTAAAATCAGTTTTTTATACTATACAGATACAACAGCGAACGCCTGTGCAACTCCTTAAAACGCGTAACCAAATTCAGCAACTGGAGAGAGCCTATTCCCGAGGCCTACTACCCTAAACTCGATAGTCTGACGTCATCGCGCGGCTGGCCACCGCGACAAGCCAACATGCGTTGGCAAGACCTGAGAAGACCAGTGGATGGCCTGAACGTCACTGTCGCCGACATGGAACGCTGGAGGCGAAACATAGAGGAAGCTATTTCTACTGGGATGGTCCGAATGGTCTGTACTTTTAAAAATCGTAATAGTTGTCCGTTATCCGACTCGAAGGACCAATAACTTTTTTTTTCTTTTTTCCAGGCAAACGGTCAAACCCAGCCCTTGGTCATTGATACACTAGGCAACATGATGGAAGCCAGTCTCCTCTCTCCCAACCAGCAGCTTTATGGAAGTCTGCATAACAACGGACACTCCTTCTCTGCGTACATGCATGACCCGACGCATCGTTACCTTGTGAGTTTCATTCACCTGTCTCATTGCTATTCATAGTACGGGTAGTACAGGGATTTTTCTAAAAGTCGAGAATCGGATTGAGTGGTGCGCCTTGGAAATGCCGATAGTTATATATACAGTTTAGAGTTTGAGTTATGATTGATGATTATGCGTGTGTTTGGGAGTCACCGAATAGCCAATGGCGATATCAGTACCTACTCATAATCATAACACAAATTGTGAAGTAAGCAGTGATTTAATTAGACGCATGACGTCAGACCAGTCGTGGCGAAATGGATAACGCCCCGGGAACTGCCGGAAGTGTAGGGTTCGATTAGGGAATAATTTCAAATGACATTAACGGATATCAATCACTTATATTATTGAAGCCGGAATTAAACCGACAGTTTCGACCGATTTCATAAATCACCATATTTTTATTACTTATACATTGCAGGAGTCATTCAGTGTGATTGCGGACGAGGCGACGACGATGCGAGACCCGCTCTTCTACCGCTGGCACGCATGGATTGATGACCTCTTCCAGAAACACAAGGAGTCGTCTTACGTCAGCCCCTATTCTAGATCCGAGGTACCTACTTACCTTTCGATAATATTGTTACTTAGAAACATAATTGAATTCAGTTGAAAAATAAATTACATTTGTATGTCCATTCCTTCCTGCCATCCAATAGCCTAGAATATTTTTTACAGTCGTGTTTTTTGTTTATTGAAATAATTACTTCTACAACTCCAATAAAAGCACGATGTTGACCATTGCATTGCATTAGAGATATTCAGATTCAGGTACACTTATTTGAGAATTTGAGATGAGATTTCGACCATATCGATTGAGTTGATTTATGTAAGTAATATAAAAGACATTGCCACTTTCAATAGAGCTTTGCCCCACCTACAAAACTACATGACCATTTAAGCTGAACCTATCATTTTGTTGGGGACTTATTACAGGTTTCATATTGCATAATCATAATCAGTATCATTTTCTACTACTCTCGCAACTCCTATAGAAGAATAACAAAAACAATGAATAAATCGCTTCGATTTCTTACTATTTTCTGAATTCTTAATTAACCTGTTTTTTTTCGAATCGCAACTTGTACAAAACTTTATTTTAAATCAATAATTTTAATAAAAAACGGAGATTTTTTACATTTATTCGTTATCTTGTACAACTTGCGGTTGATGGTGGGGCAGAATCTGGCATTGTCATTTTTAGTCAACACTCAAATTATAGTTAGGCTATAATAGGCTGAGTGACGAGGTAAGGATCACACACCATCATTGAAAATGCCTATTGACTACATTAGGAAGCCACTGAACTCGCGAGGGACGTAACATACTTACGTTCCTTGTCTCGCGAAGTTCGCCCGAGGTGTGGTTTGGTTTTAACGAACCCACTGCCCTCCAAGCTCCAACTAATCCCTCTCGTAGGTACAGTCGACAGCAGATCAATGGTAACACTTTTTACTTTTGACAGTTCTTATTATTTGCGTCGTGAGACTTGAAATCGTACTGCAAGTGTTACCATTGATCTGCTGTCGACTGTACCTACAGCCCTAAACACATCGGGTGTTATTCATTAACGTGATATAAAGTTACGCCACCGTTTAGGTCCCTTTCTATCTTAATTTTTTGTAACGAAGTGTGAAAGGGATAGCAACACGAATTAAAGGAAGTGAGGTTTAACTAGGTTTATGAATAACAGCAATCAAGTGTAACACTTTGAACTTTGTATCGTTCCTATTATCTGCGTCGTAAGAGTTTAAATCGTACTGCAATTAATCTGCTGTCGCTCGTACCACCCTCCAATACAAATCTCGATAATTCCCCTCAGCTCGAGAACCCCGGAGTGCAAGTGACAGGAGTGAGGATCGAGAATACAGAAGGCGGTGGCCAGCGGAACACGCTCCACACGTTCTGGATGTCGAGCGACGTGGACCTGTCGCGCGGGTTGGACTTCTCCAACCGCGGCCCCGTGTATGCAAGGTTCACGCATCTTAACCATCGCCAGTTCCGTTATGTGTGAGTATATCTTGTCTTAACCATCGCTGGTTCCATTATGTCAATTATGTGCGAGTATATATTAACCATCGCTGGTTCCGTTATGTATGCGTATAATAACAATCGCAGGTTCCATTTGTGTATCTAATCATCGCCGATTCTGTCATGTGTATCTTACTTAGCCATCGCCGGTTCCATTTTGTGCATCTTAATCATCGCCGGTTCCGTTATGTGAGTATCTTAACCATCGCAGATATTATAAATTTATTATTTAATTGAAATTAATTATTTAAATTTATTTTAATTTAAATGAATATAAATTGATTTAATTGCGTTACGTGTGAGTGAATACGGGATTCATAATCACTATCTACTAAAAGCCACAATTTTAGCGTCATCAAATCAAGGACGGTATTTACAAATTGCCCGCTGAATCGCCAAAAATGGCGGCGAAAAATTACTGTTTTGTCTTTTGTCTCGAGGTCGGGCATCGAGAGGGATTTATGTGTATAAAAATCCTACATAGCCAGCCGAGATAATAACCTAATATTTATAAAAAAAATCGACTCTACTTGTAACCCAAAAATGTAAATTGCAGTATCGACGTGAACAACACTGGCAGCGCGCGGCGCGCGACCGTTCGCATCTTCCTCGCGCCCAAAATGGATGAAAGGAACCTGCAGTGGTCGCTCTCAGACCAGCGCAAGATGTTCATAGAGATGGATAGATTCGTCGTCCCATGTGAGTCAACTTTTAAGTCATGTGTATGCCTATAATCATCAGTCCAATGCTGAACGTAGGCCTCTCCCAAAGCACGCCACTCAACCCGATTGTCGGCCTTTTGTATTAGGTAGGTACGTCTCGGCCAGCCACCTTGCGAAGGTCATCCCACCATGACGAATGTGTCACTTCAGTTTGCTGATTCTATTAGCAATGTCAACCACTTTGTACGCGCTTGTTGCGCGAGAATTAAGAGATGGCTCAAACAAATCGGTTAATAAACTATACTTGAACTTATAGCTGAACTGAATAAACTTTTATTTATAAAAACCCTTGTTACCAGTGAATTCCGGCAACAACACCATAACACGCAACTCGTCCCAGTCCACGGTGACGATCCCGTTCGAGCAGACATTCCGCGACCTGTCTGCGCAGGGTGAAGACCCTCGCCGCCAGGACTTGGCCACATTCAACTACTGCGGATGCGGCTGGCCACAGCACATGCTCATCCCCAAGGGCACGGAAGGCGGCACTGTGTTCCAACTCTTCGTTATGCTGTCCAACTACGAACTAGACCGGGTAAGTATTTTTTTACGTTCTACATAGGTTCCGAACGTTTAGCGTTCTATATAGTTGCCGAAATCGTCTAGTTCTCAGCTTAGCACGCACGGACCTATCAAAAGGCTACTTGCTTCCAAGAATTTGGTACCTACCAACACATTAAAGGTAACATTTTGGACTATTCTTATTATCTACGTCGTAAGAGTTGAAATCGTACTGCCACTGGTACCATTGATCTGCTGTTGTCCGTACCTATTTGTGGACCATGTAAACTGAATTTAATATTTTTTTCAAAATTTAGAGCAAGTACAATCGGAATGCTGAGCGAGATTCACAGACAGTATTGAGTATTACGGGCTTAGCGTGAGCTCACTCTTACAATACTATCAAACGTCTACGAGCTCACGCCCATCTTGAATTCCGGCCTAAGTATATTCAGACGAAAGTATACGTTAAAGTTCAGATTTTCTCAATATCCATTCCTACAGGTTGACCAAGCAGACGGCACGGAAATGACATGCGTGGAAGCCTCCAGCTTCTGCGGTCTGAAGGACAAGCTGTACCCGGACCGGCGCGCCATGGGCTTCCCGTTCGACCGCCCTTCAAATACCGCCACCGACATCGAGAGCTTCGTGTTGCCCAACATGCGACTGCAGGACGTCACCATCACCCTACAGAACACTACCGAACCCAACCCGAGAAACCCACGGCAATAATGGCTAAGTCAGAATTTATAGGGTGTACATGCGACTGCAGGTCGTCACCATCATCCTACAGAACGCGACCTATCCGAACCTGAGAAACCCACAGCAATAATGTCATACATAAGTAAGAATAATTTCTTCAAATAGATGTAGGTAATACTAGCGAGGTTACTAAACTAAAAGTACGATTCCGATACGGGCGGCAGACTGCAAACCGCGACCGCAGCTGCAATGAATTGAATCTGCAGTCTTGCGTATATTTGAAGAAAAAATGGTACCTTGTCGAACCTTAAACCTAATTGCAACTGTCACCGTCTCTCAAAGCTAGAAGTGAGCGGGACAACTTCCTTATAGTGACGATTACACGCTAATTAATTTTATTTTATGCTATGTAAAAATCTAAAAAATGGCAAAGGCTGATAGGATTTATTTGTGAATTGTTAAGTAGTTGTATTGTATATTTTAGAGTTAATTTGACCCCCTTTTCATAAGTCTGCAATTAAGGTGCAATAATAAATTATAAATAGACAAAACACTTTTATTATTTCAAAATATACATAAATGCATGTCGTAGCTGATGGTGTAGTTCAACACTTCACAAAGTGTCTAGCTAGACACATCAAAAAATGTGCACTGAGTTTAGACAGATGCTGTATTTCAAGTGTTGAAGGGACTTTGTACTAGTCTTATCGCCAGAATCTTGTCTCTTTACAATCTTAGTCCAAGTAGTCTCGATATCTTGGTCACCTCTGGAAATGAAAAAAGTATCTGTGTAAATATTTGATAAGGAATTAGTTGCTCAATCGATTGCAAGTCAATAAATCAGGCCTATCATTTAGTATCATGTTGTTATCAAAATAACACTTTTCGGCTCGTGTTTATTATCATCATTATTGGGCTAAATCACTGGTATAATCTGGATTAAACACACTAAGCAAGGGCGTCGCCAGCCGATGGCCCAGAGGGGGGCAAGCTGATATAAATTACAGCTGTGTGTGAGAACAGGCGACGACGCGGCCGCGTGGACGGAATAGGAGAGACAGTAGCACTCTCCTCTCCCCGCTCGCTCTCGCCTCATCGCTTTCCAGTGCCTGACTAAGGACTTTGCATTGGGCTGGATATTTTTTCTAATCTCTAGGGGGGGGGGGGGGGGGGGCAGCTGCCCCTACCTGCCCCCCCTTGGCGGCGCCCTTGACACTAAGTATTTAGATCCAGATGGGTGTAGTAAAATTGAAATCAATCAATCATCATCTCATCACAATCATTACAATATACCTTGAATACTTTGGGCATACCAAATACCACAGGGTATGACACAAAATATTAAAAAATTCAGAATCACTAAGTTTACTGATATTCAATTAATAATTTGGGAAAATATTTGTAGTGGCATATTTTATCTCACCTGTAGAACTAATTCTTCTTTTACAATAATCAAATATTAGATTGATTTGGGTTATTGCCCGTAGATCACCTCCGTAGTTCACATGGACTAAACGTAACACCCTTGCCCTATGGTCAGGAAAAGGTAACCATGCGGCTTACTCAAGGCCCCGTCCCAGAGTATAATTCACTGCATTCATCTCTGGATAACTCCATCTCCAGACACCTAAAAAGGTAAGAAAATTCTATTTTACTCTTGGTAGTGTAATTAGCCAACCAGAAGGAAAATACATTTTTATCAGACCTATCATTTCATATCATGTGTTAGATCATAAAAAACACATTTCGGCTCGTGTATTTTGTCATCATATAAGGAAATATCGCTACCACATGGTAGATAAGCTTTTACAATCGTTAAAAAAAATATTTACGAATCTAACCTAACCAAATAATCTTATCTTTTATTTACTGAATGGACATTCACTGCGTAAGAAAAAGCTTATCGTATTATCGAATCTTGTACGAAGTATAGCGATCATTTCGATACAGAAATTAAGGCTAATTACAACTTTTGTAAGCTAATTTCTAGGTTGTTAATTACCTCTACCCACGTGCTTTTTGATATAAAAACGAGTTGACCTATTTAATTTACTTACCTAGATAAAGAGGTAATACCGGGCAAACTGAAGATAACAATAGTATCATGTTTCTTGTTAAATTGAAACATGTGAACAAATATTAACTAAAAGTTAATTAACGAAATTAAAGACGAAACAAAACAGCTGGCGCCGGACGAGACGAGGCGAGCGAAGCAAGCGAGCGAAGAAAAATAAAACCGGAAATCAGTGTTACCAAGTACCAACATTAAAAGCAGAAGCTTTTGATTTGATATTATGATAAAACTACAGATTTTTCTTGATTTATACAGATTTTTTATTTGAATATTACAACCTCATGTTTACAACTTGCACATAACTTATGATGACTCATAAGTTATGAGAAATAAATTATTTCATTCAAATGACGTTCAATTTTATTAAAACCAAGTACTTACTACAAATTAAAATCATTCTGTTACGTTCATTATTGTGAAAATAAAGGGATCCGATCTATTAATGTGAAAATAACTATGCAATAATCACAGAAAAGCTTAAAATGTTAGTAGGGTAAGGTAGTTTTTGTTTACAAAATAAGACACTTGATTTGGGCTTCGGTTTAGTACTTGTTACATTATCTTTGGTGTAACCACGGTGTGTTACCACCCTGAGGTGTAAGTACCACCATATATCAAATTATCTTGTCGTAGTGATCAATTGATCATATAACCTATATTAGTACTTACATCATCTTTTTTTATTATTATTAATGGACTCGACAGTTCGTCATTTGCCAATGTCATGTTATAGAAAATTCAATATATTCAATAGTCTTCTTCCTCCAGGAGAGTCGCAGTGGCGTCTTCACCCTGGGTAGCCGCGTCTTCATGTCTTCATCCAGAGGAGACGCCGTAGCGTCATCACTCTGGACGAAGCAGCTCGACAGTCACGTTCACTCCCGAGCTTGTAGCGGGAACTCTTGATAAAAGCTTGAAACTTCAGATCTTGCATAAATAATCCAATAACTTCACCGTACTGTCATTCGCGAACATTTTCTGATTAATTTAACGTGACATTAAACACAAAATAGTTCCTGTAGACATTAAAAGGAAAATTATCAAATAATTTCACAACCGTCGTTTCCCGCCATTTTCAAGAGAACCTTACATCATCTTACATGTTCAAATAAAATCTATAGACCTCTGAATATTTTTGTATATTTTAGGAAAATTCATGGCAACAACGTCAATTCCGGTATTGGTAATTAGCGATTTGGTGGTGGCGGCAATATTTGTACACTTTCAGCGCAACCAAAGTTTTTTCAGTGTTTTTCAGTTTGCATATCCGATTTAAATTTCTGTAAGTAATTAAAACCCTTGTATTTTAAAGTTGAATAAAACAGCGTACAACTACAATGACTTGAAAAAATCAATATTGATTAGCGCTATAGCCTATGGCCCATAGGCTACGCCCTTTGTTCAATATAGTACAGTCGACAAGACATCAAATGTAACATTTGAAATAGCTGCCTATCAATCATTGCCATTCAATCATGCTTTTGTGGGTCCGTAACATAGGCTCTAGATCAAGACGACAGAATATGAGACAAGTATATTTTAGTCTCAAACAAACGGGTGAAAGTTTAGAATTTTGATGAATAATCTCGAAGAAAATAAAATTTAATAAAAGTGCAATGACATCGTGGAGGGATTTACGTTACTTACTTAGTTTGGTACGAAGAGAGTAGGTAGGTACCTCTATGGTACATAATACTATAATATCGTACTTACCTACTGTATTCCAATGTGGGTAACATTGGAATACAATTTCATTACTTAGGTACATCGTGCATTGATCGCACTTAATTTACTAGCCCGTAGTCAAGTGGCGTTAATTCTAGTAGAATAGGAAAATGTATGGATTTTATATTTCATAATTCATTAATTGCATATCACACACATGTTAGGTACATTTTAACACAAGTAAAAGTTCCCAATACATGTGGACCCCGTCGCGTCGGGTACAGCTGTATAGGGTGGGAAGGCAGCACGACATTGTACTATTTGAAATCTAAAAAATTCTGCAAATTATAACACTGCTTATATAACATTTGCTTCAAAGTTTTTAGGAATAGTTTGTTATTATAGTTTATTTGCTTTTTCGTTAGATAATTAATCCCATTATATTTCATTCTATCCTACTAGCGTTAACGAAAGTCAATTGAAAGGGGGTGATCGATATAGGTAACGAAATGACAGATAAAACATATAAATTCCCCTTCCTATTCCTACAAAGCAATGAATCGTAGGTAAAGGTATAAAGTGTGGACGAAGAGATATTGAGCGACTCATAAAACAAGACGCAACTGATTGCCTATAAAAAATAATTTTAGAACCAAAAAAAACCCGCCTTCTATAATTTTAAGCCGCTTTGATTAAACTTTTAGCATTGTCATTTCTACAATCAAGACGAATCTAACGACACGTTTAAATCCATCAAGCCGTTTAGACTGTAGGTAGGGCCCCGGGCGTGCCAAAGACATACATACATACTTATATATATAGGTACTTCTTGCGCAGTCGGAACAAGGAACAATAAATTTAAAAAATTTAAAATAAACTACTTAAACATTTTAAATAGCCAGTCGCTAGATAAAAGTCTAAAAGTCTGCGACGTTCAGTATTGGGGGGATTTTTATATCGCACTTTATCGTTCGGTTCAAATATTAACCTGGTTGACATTTGTTCATTGATTTTTAAAAGTTTTTCTGTTTAATTACTTTCGTGATAGGTATTTAATTTGCAAAACAATTTGCAACTAATTGAAGGTCTGTGTTCCCGCGAATTTCACCCGCTCATAATTTATTTTGTATCCGAAACATTTTATCAGATTAATTAGCGACTTTTTACCCCACTGCCAAAAGGAGGAAGGTAATGGTTTACGAGTTGTAGTAGGTATGTCGGTTCCGTTGTGGCTAGCATAGAGCCTGATGAATTTTGATGTGATACGTCTTGATCACGAGGTGACATTATCAAAGAATATAGTATTTTAACCGTTATGCCAAATAGGTAAATAATAGGTATTATAGTCTACTTTATACAGGCTGAAAAATAAATGAGCCGAAAGCTAGTTCTGCCATGTTCTAAGTTTACTTTCCTTCCATGCGTACTTTTTATAAGTTTTATTGTTTATTCGAAAAATGTTAAGTTAGTTAGGTACCTAAGTACTTACCAAAAATACGTTTCAGTTTATTGGATCCATTGTTACATTACACCCTGTACTTAAGTAGCATAATTATGTATGAGTATATCCTATTTCCGATGTTTTTAAAGTTATTTATCGTATGGCTCGTTTACAAGGATTATATAATACCTATACCTAACTTAGGACAGTTATATCAAGGCATACTGCACCCTGCTAACGCGAGGTACAGTCGGCCGCACAAAGTGTTAATGTCTAATGCGAGAGCACGGGGAAGTGGCACGAACTCGATACAATGGATTTGTGTGGGTTGACGTGATGCCGACTGTACAGGCAGGCCGCCGCGCGTGGCACGCCACGCCAGCCGCCGCCGCCCGGTATAAAAAAAAATAGTATAGCTGGAGGTGGGAGGGGGGGAATATAGTAGCTACTTTTAAAATGGCGGCTCCAAGATGGCCGCCAAAGTTATATTCGATTATTCGATCGAGCGGGGGGCGGGGTAAGGGGGGAAGAGGGGAGCTACGAAATTGGCGCGAGAAAATATGACTAGAAAATTCCACGTGACGTAAGCATTACGGTAATTTTCTAAGAAAAAATATACGCAAAAATTATTATCACTTACTAATTTAGGTAAGGTAATAAGAAAAGACAAAATATAATTACAATGGTCTTTTAATTAAATAAAAAAAATACACTTCTCAGTTCTATAAGTACATTAAGTTTAACAATTTTCACGAAATCAACACTCCAGTCTATTGGCCCGAGATCAGAAATAAATAAGACCAATGTGTGTCGCGTACATAATGCAAGTTTACTGTGAGCATGTTTAGGTGCATCCAACATATTTATATTTCAACTGAATAGGCTTACATTTTAAATTCTACGAATTATAATAACTTAAGTTCCTAACTAATCTATCGCGTATCATGATTTATTTTATTATACACTCATAATGGAAAGTAGTATCTACCTACATAAATGATATTATTATTGTACAATACACTCCATAATTCAGATACTCAGTTGATCAACTATCATTACAAAATAGGCTGACAATTAATAGTTAACATTATTTTCAGATTATACAAGAACAGCAGTTTCGCAAATAAATAACATTATTATAGGTACATGATAGAAAAATATTTCCTGCTACTAACACATTCTCACTCTCATTTCATACTCAACTAATAATTATGTTTGCTTTGAGGATACAGATCTGTTACAACTACATCATTTGTGACAATAAACATATCACACGGCGCGAAAGGTTACATATACTATGTGTCTACTAGGTAGTGTGTTAACATCACAAATAGGTACACAATTTGTTGTATATTTACTTTAATTTTATACACTGAATTTACATGTCTTATTTTACCGGATTTGTGGCTAAAAATCCATACATACTTTTAGCGTTACCCTAAATTGTCACTATAATTTCAGCTTTCAACATTAATTAAATAAAAATCGAAATAACTTAGGTATATTTACACAATACTGCTCAATACTGTGGAAGGTGATACACTTGTTACTTGTATACCAACATATAGGCAAGGTGCTCAGCGCCGACACAGTCACCCACAGACAGACCCCTCCGTTAATGTTATTTGCCTTTCGCAGTGATCGTCACCGTCGACTTCGCTGGCTGTGGTATGATCGTGATTTCGTCGCTTATTTTTAAAGGCTTGAGAAGCGGGTCTTCGCTGGGCTTGACGGGAGCAGTGGTCTTGCTCTTGTCCATCACGCGCTTGGCGACCACGCTGTGCGCCGAGTACACGTGGTTCTCAAACTGCTTGTACATGCCAAATGTGGCCGTACACACAGTGCACTTGTAAGACAAATGCGCCGGCTTGAGTGTCATGTTGTGGTCGCGCGACACATGATTCAGCAACTTCCACTGGTACACCCTACCACAGACAGGGCATCTGCCCGCATCTTTGCCCTTGTTAGCTGCCTCCTGCATGGAGCTCGTAACCAGGCCGTGAGAGCCCAAAAGATGCCTCTCGAGACCTTGATCAGTAAAGAATCTGAATTGACATTTTTGACAGTTAAGTGGTGGTCTATTGTATATCATCTTGGGATGAATCTTAACTTTATGTATCCACTGCATGTGGTTTCGCAGCTGCTCCAAGTCCTTGATGTAACCGTCACATATTTCACAAATGACAAAGGTGGCCTTCGAATTCGGCGCGACTTGCGAAGATGAGGGCTGAGGCGCCCGAGGGAGTGGGGTGATTGAGATCTTAGGTGTGGCGCTCGAATTACCCTGATTGTTATGTACGAGTGGGTAATTAGCGATGGTAGTCCCGGGAGGGGTGTTATGCATGATCATAACTCCACTGCGCATAATCGGCACGCCGGAAACGGACGATGGACGAGGCGCGCCCATCATCGGCGGACGGCCACGTGGTCTGCCCAACAAAGGCATATTTGTGAAATTACCCGTTATATTCATAGGAGGCCGCCCAACATTATTCATACCCATTTGTCGGTTCATATTAGCTCCGTACGGGGCGACCACGTTGTTTCGCGCTCGACTTAATTTAGGTATTTTCGCCGGCGGTTCCCACTCCAAGGGAGGTCCCAGATTAAATTCGGGTTTGAATTTCTTGGCACAAGCAATGAGGTGCCGCGCCAATTTAGTTTTACTGTTATCCTCGAAGTGGCAGTTGGCGCATTGTTGGTAAGCCGGGGCCCTCTCCAACCTGCCGCGAATATTGTGTTCAGCTTCCATGTGGAACAATATGTCGTGGGGACTGCGTATTTCGAACGCACAAGTGTTGCATTTGTAAATGTTGTTACGCATATGAGGTGCCTCTAAATGATGAGTCATTACCAACATGGACTCGGTCTTAAAACTACAAAATTCACATTTAATGTATTTCAAGGCATATGGTGCATTTGTTTTCTTGCTAAATGCTAAATTCTGCGTGAGTGATGTCACAGCTGTTTCTGTAGCCCTTGTACTACGACCCGATTTCTTCTCTCTGTACAATCTACGTTGCTGTTGTTTTAACAAGTCACTTTGTACATATTCCTGTACAAGATTCAAACCAATATTTATGAAAAACTGTCCAAGAGAACAATCAAAGTAGCTATCTGGTCTTCCTGAAGAGAGGCCCTTTGCAAGCATGCTGATAGGGTCCTTGATTTCCTCAATATCCTCTTTAGCTTTTATCACAACAGTGTCATCATCAGTAATAGCTTCAGAGTCACTGGTAGACTCGCCGTCCCATGAGTCATCATCTTCCTCAGTTCTGCGTTTCCGTTTCTTGGCAGACTTCTTCTCCTTTGCGGGTTCATCTTCTACATTTTTTTCCTTATCACTTTCCACTTCTGGCTCAACATCTTCTCCCCTTTCAATTCTTTCTCTTCTCTCTTGTTCTTTCCTCTCCTTTTCTGTTTTTTCTTTTTCTAGCCTTTCTTGTTCTTCTATTAATTTGATTTCTTCTAATTCTTTGCCTAATTTATCGACAAACTCTCTGAAGGGTTTCACCGAGGGTTTCTCATAAACATATGGAACAATAAATGAAGGTGCCTCTACAACAAACATATCATCTGTTAAAGATGGTAGTATGTTGGGCTGTGGCGGCTGGGCCTGAGTGCTGTTGTGAGTTGTAGTGCTATTCTGAGTGGATGGACTGGACTTACAGCTCACAGGGGTGATGGTAGTGCCACGGGCGGCTATGCTCTGGCACAAGCTCTGAGCCTCCACAGAACTTGTAGTGGTTTTATTTGTAGGAGGTGCTGATGCCTTTCCTGCCAAAATGGAGTTTGTATCGATGATAACAACTGTCGGCTCCTTCTGATCTCCACCATTTGTCCTGGCTTGTTTAGATGCTAAATCTGCTAGATTTTTTGTGTCATTGATAACTATAGGTTTGGTTTTCTGTGATTGGTTCAGTGGATCTTCCATGGACACCTCCTCCACATCAGATTCTTCATCACCATTTTCCATCTGGTCACCGTCTTCATCTTTTTTGTCAATCATAACTACATTTTGTTGAGATCCTTCAGAGCTTTCATTCGACTCTGAGCTAGAATTTGATGATTCGTCCTCATTAGTCACAATACAGTCATCGTCATCATCACTAGTAATCTCATGCACCTCGGGGCTGTGAGGGTCTCCATTCTGATTTTGTTGTACATCCTCATTTTCTTGTTCAATATCATTTTCATTATCTGAATCACTACTGTCATCTTTGGGATGGCTTCCTTGTGATGTATCGTCATCACCCTCTGTGCGTTCATCTGTGGACCCAATGAGAGAATGATCTGAGATAATAATAATAATATTTATAATATATACTCAATAGACCCCTCATGAATCTCTAATTCTAATATGCAAAAAGGTAAACATCATAAAACTTTGCATAAAATCTATAAACCATGGAGTGTAAGAGTTGTGTGATAAAGTCATGACTGAGAGGCGCCTCGGTAATTCCTCGGTACACGAACGCGCCGCGTCCGGCGACGTAGAAGACGCCAGAAAGTTCAGTAAAAACTAGACATTCATAGTAACCTAAATGTTAACCAACAGCAGTTATAACCTCTGATTTGTCGCTTCAAACGATAATTTTATGAATTGAACATGCAAAAATAATATTCCCGTTTATCGAATAGCGTCATTCTATCATGTGGTGTGTGGACCGCCATATGGGATTCCATGGAATTTCTCCGCAAACACTCTTCGATCGTGTTTGGTGGTAAAAATGATATTGAATTAAGAGTATTATTGTCTTAACGTTGTATTACAATTAGTACTTTACCTGTAGCAGTAGAAATTGACATTTTCTTGTGATTTTCGTAATAAAAACCAAAAAATAGCACAACAGCACAGTAGCGGAAACCAAACCAAATCAAGCTGTCATTTGAAAGGTTTTTTAATGTTGCACGATCAAAAAACAAAATGGAGAAAATGTCAATGTTTATTTTTGGAATAATAAAATGATTTTAGTGACTGTAACAATGTACTTTTACAACAGTTTAATTTACAAAGATTTGTAATATTTGTTGCCGCTGTATTAAATTCTTATTTACCAAAGAAATGTATTTTTTAGGCAAATAACGGCCGAAATGTACACCATAAAAGACTTTTACTTAAAAATGGTTGGATTAGGAGGGAACACGGAGGGGGAAGGACGCGGTATTCCACTGTAGAATGATTGGATTAAAAATGCGCGAAATTTGAATGGCGCAATTTTTTTAATGTATGGACTGTATAATTATTATTTTTATAAAATCAATGATTATTCTAATAATTAAAGTCAATTTTTTTTTTAAACTTTACCTTTAATTCAGAAATCCGACCTTCTTGTCTTACCATAGGTAGGTAGGTACTTACTTCTCCAGAAGACGGATTTTTGCCAGCGTAATTTATATTTCAGCTAATAATCAATATTGTAGAAAGACATACTGGGTACCTACAGTGCAATATCTACTTACCTACTTGTTTGTTAAATATTAACTGCATTGATTTGACCTTCATCTCTTCCTACTATTTCAGCCCTACTCTCACGCAGCATTACGAGTTTACTTTTAAATTTCAAAGTAATCAAATAAAAACATGGCAGTAAAACAAAATGAAAAATTATTTATTATTAGGTAAGTATTTAAATTAAATACAAGTTGTCATGTAATAACTTACTTGACAAGTATATAAAATTAAATTAATTTCTTTTCTATAAATCTATTTGTTATCAAGTACTTTCAGATAAAATACATATTTTTCACATTCAACAATTTAAACACATAATATTATATTTGTACATTAGCACGCGAAAAGTTAGCTAATATCTGTATTTATAATGTAAGCTTTCTATAGGCACAGTTTACTAAGTGGTATTACTATAACATAAGAAAGAATCCACTAAAAATTATAATATTATTCAATCTCTTCATCACTTTCATGGATAGGCGCTTCGCCAAATGGGTCTACCAGAGCACCGTCAGGTTTCCTAATCACCCCAAACTTCTCAGCTGCAGTCAAACATTTTTGGGCAAACTCTTGGGTTCTCTTTAACTCTGGTTCCTCTAATTTTGTTAAGGCCATCAATATTTCCATTACATCAGTCTCAAATATCTTTGCTGCAATGTCTTTGTCTCCTTTGATAATGTTGTAGAGCATGTAGGATCCTCTGTACTGTATCTCTTTGTTAGGGTTGGCCAGCAGACATCTCAATGTTTCCAGCCAAGGCTGAAGATCCAGTAGCTTCCTGCAGCAAATTTTGCTGATTTGCGTAAGTATGCACAGAGCACCAGCAGCTGCCATTACCGTGTCCTCATCCTCTTCTTGGCACAGGAGATATAAATACTTTGTCCTGTCATTATCACCCTCATAGGATTTAATTACTTCTTCAGATTGGAGCAAGTTACAGATGCACTGAGTGGCCGCCCTTTGAAGCATCATATGGTCTTCATACAAGTACTGTTCTATCTTAGACAATCCTCCCTCCTTCAATATTCGGTTACGAGTCGTTTCACCCATTCCTGCTAAATTACACAAAGCCATTAATGCTTCAAAGTTCTCCAGAGCACTACATTCTGGATGCAATAAAGCTATCAAAGGTCTGACTACTTCCAAGTTTCTTTGACCAGGGAATGCTACTTCTGGATTTATAGTTATCCCAATCCTGGCTAAAGCTTGTGCCGCTTGTTTTTTCCCATTATTAGTACCTTCTAAAGCCATTGGAATCAACACTTTGGCACCACCTTGTTGTACAACGATTCCTCTCAGGTCTTGTAAGCCACAGATTGCATTAAAAACCCTTGCAATCAGTTCTTTAGAGTTGTGGCTTTCAGTTTTAGATAGAGCAACAAGACCAGTTGTTACACCAACTTTAGCTAATACTGTTAATCTTTTGTCTACAAAGTCTTGATCATCAAGCTCATGTTGCTCTGGTACATGATGTTTCGCAAATTTGGCAAGTTCCAGCATCTCAGGCATAAGCTCCTGTTTTTCGTATGCATTGCACAAGTTGACCAAAGTAGTAACAACTCCATAAAGGCAAGATTGGTCTCCACTCTTAGCTAATTCAATGAGGGATTGTAAGGCTGCTTTATCTTCCACTAATTTTTCTTTTACATCAGCATCCAGTGTAAGATAAGAGAGACCTTCAGCTGCCCATTTTCTTAAATCCTTGTCCTTGGTTGGATTTACCAAGAATTTTCTGCAAGCATCAGCTAACTTCTTTGTTGATCCATCAGCAAATGGTCTAATAGAGGCGTCATCTCCTCCAAAACTGCCTAACTTGCAGAGACCGACCAAGGCCCTGACCCTGACAGCATCATTTTTGGACTGGTACAAGCTCTTCAAAATATCAACACCTTTGTTGATGATGGTCCTAGCTTTATCCTTCTTGGACGCAGCAGCAATTAAGCACTCACAAGCCACTTGTTGTTGTAGTGCATCTTCAGTTTGAGCCATGACAAGAATCATTTCCATGATACCGTCTTTAGAAATTACATAGTTTCCGACATCCAAAGGCCCTCTAAGCAGAGATGTTATAGCTACAATAACTCTCACTTTAGATTCAAGGTCAGGTGTTAACAGTTTGTCCTTGATAAACTCATCAACATGGTTATTGAAGCATTCTCTAGCCTCATCATAGTACATATTTTCGTAAATTTTGGCCAAACAGGCAGCTGCAATAGTTCTGGATGAGGCTGTGATAATCATAGCGGATTCATACTTGTATTCCTCCAGTTCACTGCACACTTCAAGGAGTCTTTGTAATCCTTTGATTTCCACAAATCTTTCTGCCCAGTTGATAGTAGTATAGTGACAGTTTCTCATAATCAACTCCATTATTGCATCACGGGCTTGACCAGTGATCACTCTATTAGTGATTGAGTAAGTGAGGCAAGTGAGCACTGTGTCTATTTCGCTTTTATATTCATCACACAGTTTGGGATCCGGTTTTGTTTCTTTATTGTCCATGCCAGAGAATGTGTTTAATACAACTTGGAAACAGTATTGAGCTGCTGTCACCCTCTCTTCATTCTCACTGTCAATAATTTCTAAGAACCATGGCACACCAACCACTTTGATTACATCTTTTGTTCTCTCGACATTTCTCTTGCACAGTTGACTGATAACTCGTACAGCATTCACATAGATCTCATCATTCTTTTCTACCTTCAGTAATTGTTGTATCTTGTGGATAACTCCGTTTTTGAGCATGACACTCGCAGCAGTTGGCTCTTTTGCGAGGACAAGAAGGTTGCCCATAGCTTTCACACGTTTTTCTTTGTCTTCACCCACATCGAAGGCTAGTTTGAACATTTGTTCTACCTTGTTGGTAGTTTGTGCGCTTTGTCTTGCTTTCTCCTGGACGATAGCGTGCAGGCGCGATAAAACTGGTTGTATAGCTTTGTTTGTTGGCTCCACTGTGAATACCGACTTGGCATCTCTGTATGCTTCCTCATACCGTTCCAGACTTTCCAAAGCTTGTGCTCGACGAAACAGCGCTTTTGGATCTTCAGGTATTATCGCTAGAGCGACATCACAGTCCTTTATAACCTTATCGTACTCCTTAGTTTTGAGGTAAGCTGCGGCTCGGTTTTTCAAGTACGTGGCCGAGTCTCGACTGTCCTTTTCGGCGAGGTTGATAGCCTTGCTGTAGAGCGATATAGCCTCTTCATAATTATCAGATTTGAAGGCGTCGTTACCCTTACTTTTGTAAGTTTCTGCTTCTTCGTGATGAACTCCCATTGTTCGTCAGTTGTCGATACACAGATTTGTTTATAACTGTTCGGAGTGGGCTGGACGAGCTTTTATACTAAACACGTGGAGAAAGTTCTCGCAGAGTCTCGTACATCTCAAGTTAGGAGGAGACTAAAATAGAATTTTATTTTTGTTCCCCGAGGAAACTGAGAATGCAATACATACAGCGAGCGACGGCGACTGACAGTTGATTGAAAGGTAAGATCCGAATATAGATAGGGAAGTTATTTCTTTATTATATTTATACATTATGTAATAAATAAATAACGAATTATGCTTGAGTAATGAATGAGTACCTTTGAGTACATATGATAATCATAAAATAAAGGCAATATTCTACATAAAACTCACAATAATTCAATTAAATATCAATATAATGGTTCACAAGAAGAAATAATCATAGTTTAAGAACGCTGATGACAATTTTTGGCTGGTTACAGTGTTGCTATTTTCAGAAATGACCCCCTATTATTTGGAACATTACGGATCCTTTAAGCTAGAATTCATTCAGTGGGGCTGCCGCTCGCCGATCCCACTGAACATGTAACCGAACTAGCTAGCCGACCCGACATAGGCGGTGTCTTGAAAAAGGGACAAATGCGGTCTACAACAACGAGCATTGATGAATGTGGAGGATGCCAGAAAAATACGTAAATGTTTAGTATTTATTAGGAATTACTCTTTAACATGAAATTGGCACATCACCAACTGTCGAGTCCATTGATATAATAGCTAAATAAAGTCTTTGTAAGGCGACGTTTATACATTAATTTTTATCGCGATCCATATCACGGATCTAGTCGATAAAACAAACGAATGTATTTCGAGTGTAGGTATCTATTAAATAGCTTGATGTATTTTGTTGTATGACGTGTTTTGTTATAATATGTAACGAAATTCATGTCTACGCGACATAAATTTCGTCCTCCTCCATTGCTACCTGAAAATACCGTTGTGTATTGATGGCAAGGCTCACAACGCCAAAATTATTCGCGATCCATATCAAGGTCACGTCATGGGTCTCGAAAATCAAGCCATTTTGCGATCCGGATCGCGATCCATCAATATCGCATACTACCACCATCAATAAATATTGATGAAAACCATAAAACACCCATTAAAACGCAGGATCGCGATAATTATTAATGTGTAAACGTCGCCTCCTAATAGCGGTCTCGCCTAGATCTATTACCGTTTACTAGAAAACCTTCAAAAATAAAATATTAAAATTTATTTCTCATACAAAATTGGGGAATTTTGGGGAAAAAAATTAACAATCTGGGGAAATTTGAAAACTCCAATCTGGCAACCCCACTGCTGGCTGATTTCATTCATTTTGAGAATTTCCTCGTGTCTTCTGTTTCGCCGCATTTTGTTCTATTTTCGTTGATAATGGCTGCAATTAGTTTACTAAACCCGAAAGCCGAATTTGCGAGAGCTGCACAGGCCTTAGCTGTGAACATATCTGCAGCCAAAGGCATACAAGATGTAATGAAAACTAACCTCGGTCCTAAAGGCACAATGAAAATGTAAGCATTTTTACCTTATTTTAGTTCCTAATTACTTGATTTCTCCACGAACAAGATATTTTCTCACTTAAAAGTTCATTTTCATTCAGTAATATTTTTGACAATTGGAAATAAACTGAAAAATATTTGATTTAAAAATCATGTGATCACACGCTTTTCATCCATTGAAGCTTTCGTATATTAGCGAAGTTTGTTTTTGTATATTCTATTTGGCAAAAACACTGAAATGTAACACACTTGGATGAATAACTCTGCTTGACAACAAGTCAACAACGTCGATACCGTCTGTAACTACGGTCTGTAATGATGGGTTCCTCGTTTGTGATGTTCGGTTTACATCCAGTCTCCAGACTTTCTACTAATTAAATATTTTTATATAATCGGTTGAATATTTTTTGAAATAGAGATAGGTTCCAGATGTCATATTAATAATATGTATTATGTTCTAAAATTATCAGGTTGGTGTCAGGAGCGGGAGACATCAAGATCACAAAAGACGGCAATGTTCTGCTTCACGAAATGCAGATCCAGCACCCCACTGCCTCCCTGATCGCACGAGCATCCACCGCACAGGACGATGCCACAGGAGACGGCACTACCTCTACCGTATTGCTCATCGGAGAACTTCTGAAGCAAGCTGACATTTACATCAGTGAAGGTAGAACCTTTATTACCATAAGGCCACCTTTGCAAATTGTTTCACTTGCTACCTGTTCTCTTTGTGCAATAAAGTGTTTATCTACCTTACATACAATTCACACCTGAATCCAGTAGGGATAGGCAGAGATGATGGACTTCCATCTGCTGTGATCCTGGCACACAATTTTCTCTTCCTCCACATTTTATCAATCTCTTCATGCACTCATCGGCTTGTAATAGAACATACTTGGGCCTTATCATTTCAACATCGCTAATTTGGTCACTGTGTGTCCTCCTTGGTCTACCTCTGCTAACCCTTCCATTAACATTTGTTCCTTTATTTATTGAGTCTTAAATCACATGTTTATTACATAGTAGACATTTATACCTAACAATAACATCATAGTATCAATGTGAATTTACCCCACGGCGTGTAGCCATGATAGATATATACTTAAATAGATAATTACAATCACTCATTATAAACATAACTCATATTTTTTATTATTATTTACAAATCATAACATTATGTCATATTTTATAATCCTGTCAGTCATATTATAACATAATCAAGCAACAGTTCAACAATCAACTTTATTACCATAACCCATTATTCCAACTTGTAAGCATATGTGCGGCCGTTTCCTCCGCCCTCAATACAACCGTTCCACAGAGGACTATCTGTAATCCCAATTGCAAAGATAATATTTTAAAATAAAGAATATATTTATTATTATTATTCATTTGATAGACAGGCAGCATAATGCTAATCAGTGTTGGTAAGTTCAGTTTATGTTGTCTAATGTTCATATAATTCACTACACATATTGCTTATTTATGTAATGTTTGTTTTTAACCACATGTTGAGGCGATTTTTAAAACAGTTCACTGATGGTGCAGATACCACATCATCAGATAGTTTGTTCCATGGTTGGACAACTCTGTTACTTAAGAAGTGATGAGCGATTTTGGTATGGGCGATAGTGCGGTAGATGTTAATATCTGTGGACATATTTCACAAGATAATGTATATTTTTTTCTATGACCTTAGGTCTGCACCCAAGGATCATGACAGAAGGCTTTGACGTGGCGCGCGCGAAGGCCCTCGAGGTGTTGGAGTCTATCAAGATCCCTGTAGAAGTGAAGCGCGAAAACCTGTTGGATGTGGCTCGCACATCTCTCAAAACTAAGGTAATCAACAAATGAACACATAATGAGTTACTTAAATGACATGGTATTGAAAAAGGCATAAACTAGACAACTTTTTGAAAGAAAACGTAGTTCTTAGTTGCTGATGGTTAAAAAAATATAGTCAAGATATCCTCATACTTTTACTAATTCTTGGGATTTTAGAAGCTCATAAGAACTTATTAAATTATATTATATATTTAGAACAAGGATACTTCATAGAATATAACAGTAATTTTTTCATGCTATTCCGATCATCAACAAGAGAATAACTAGGGTTTAAAGATGATATTTTGTGTAATTTCAAAAAAATAACTTTAATAAAAATCGTATTCCAGTGACACTTAGGACAAATGGTCACGGTTCAAACCTACCAATCCACTAAACAATTTTATATTACACCCTGTAGAATGATAGAGTTTATTCACGCCCGTATTAATGATGCGATGTATACCAGGTGCACGCCAGCCTAGCGGAGGTGCTGACGGACGCGTGCGTGGACGCCGTGCTCGGCATCCGCACGCCCGACAAGCCCGTCGACCTGCACATGGTCGAGCTCATGGAGATGCAGCACAAGACCGCAACGGAGACTGCGCTCATCAAAGGTAGAGTATTGCATACGGACGTGTACTAAATATTAACGGAGAAAAATTACCACAAATGATGATGATGAATCCGTTTTTCGCTATTTCAATTTAATACTGATGATGTCAAGTGGTTGCTCCATAATGGCCAGAGCTCCTATATACACGATACTGATGCAAAAAAGAATATAAAATAAATATAATATAAATTTATTTTTCATAAAAAAATCCACAAATATTAAAGTTCGTTATCTACTATGTGTCGCCTGCCGGTCCGGTCATTACAATCAATTGCTGTCAATACGGCGTGATCGAGCGGCGCGGAGTCGTACTTTATACCTGACGAGGACGCCCATGCGCTGCGATAATTTCAAAAGAAATTGAACATAGATTTTTTTAAATACTACCTATATGTTAAAAACAATAAAAACAAATAGGAACCAAGATTGTTCGGAACCACTTCTTCTAAGCGGAGAGGAGATGTGGAAATAACGAAATCTGATTGGTTCTCCTCAGCGTTGGTACCTTTTCCTTGCAAAGTGGTGTAAATGTAAATTCAAAAATTATGTCGACATGCAAAAATGTACACAACGTGACGTGCTTACTTCAAATAAAGAACTTTGATTATTCAAAACACATCTCCTCTCGTCTCCGCGTTGGTGGAAACCAGCCCTCTTACCATGAACTCTTATAGCAGGATTACTTCAATAATACTTTATTTCGTACCATGACGTCCTTAATAAGCTTACTTTAAGGTCGTCATGGTACGAAATAACAAAGTATTATTGAAGTATGCTATAAGAGTTCATGGTAAGGGGGCTGGCCTGAGTTTGGGCGTCGCTGATCAAAAGCACTCCCTGTACTAATATGTATTTGTATGTTGTATCTCCCTGCAGGCCTGGTGCTCGACCACGGCGCGCGTCACCCCGACATGCCGAAGCGCGTGGAGAAGGCCTACATCCTGACGTGCAACGTGTCGCTGGAGTACGAGAAGACCGAGGTCAACTCAGGCTTCTTCTACAAGTCGGCAGAGGAGCGCGACAAATTAGTCGCCGCTGAGAGGGACTTCATCGACCAGAGGGTCCAGAAGGTACCATTACTATAAGATAACATTGCATGGTTATTTATTTACGAATGGAAAATTCAACTTGACGCTTGGACGATTTAATACTGATGAAGACTTTAAGCCTTATTTGTGTATTTGATTTATCGATGTTTTTACTTTTTTTATGTGTTTTATAAGAGATCTCGGTGTGGCGCACTGGTTGGGTCGAAATACAAAACTAGTATGTTCGATATCCAGTGTACAGTCGAATACAAGAGATAAGTATACAGGGGGGCCTCAATAAGGTTGAGATTTTCTCAAAAACTACTGGACCGAATTTAATAATTATATTATAGTTATTTAGTTTATAACTATAATATAATTTTTAACTTTTATCTATCAAACAGTGAAAGAATTTTTGCAATAGGTCAAGTAGTTTTTGAGAAAATCTCAACCTTAAAAACTCTCCTGTACACCTTTCTCTGTGTTCCACTGTACCAAAGGGCCTTCCTTGTTTTTTTTTCGTAGAGGGACTTATTACATCTACCGAACGCTCTCAAAGGAAAAGAGCGCGAGAAAACCTACATGGCCTCATAATAATTAAATCTAAGTAATCCGTCAATCTGGACTGGATCAATGTGGTGGATTATAGTAATAGTCCAAACTCCCTCGAAGTAAGAAAAGGCATGTGCCCCAACAGTGGGGACACAAATAGGCTGCTTATGATGATTGCACACCAGTCCTCTTAAACATTTGTCCTACCAACAAGGTGTTCCATGAAAGAGTTTGTCTAAACATTTGTTTCATTTCCAGATCATCGCTCTAAAGAAGAAACTATGCGACGGCACCGACAAGACGTTCGTCGTTATCAACCAGAAAGGCGTGGACCCTCTATCCTTAGACGCTTTCGCTAAGGAGGGCATAGTGGCTCTTCGCCGCGCTAAGAGACGCAACATGGAACGCCTGGCTCTGGCCTGCGGGGGGACTGCCATGAACTCCGTCGAAGACCTGGGCGAGGAACATCTCGGCTACGCAGGCCTCGTCTACGAACATATCCTCGGAGAAGACAAGTACACCTTCGTTGAAGAATGCAAGAACCCAATGTCAGTTACAATTCTCATCAAAGGCCCGAATAAACACACCTTGACACAAATCAAGGATGCTGTAAGAGACGGCCTGAGAGCCATCAATAATACTATCGAAGATAAATGCGTAATCCCAGGCGCTGGCGCTTTCGAAATCAAAGCGAATAACGAGCTGTTGAAGTTTAAGGATACCGTCAAAGGCAAGGCTCGTCTCGGCATCCAAGCATATGCAGAAGCTTTGCTGGTTATTCCGAAAACTCTAGCCGTTAACTCGGGTTACGATGCTCAGGACACGATTGTGAAATTGCAGGAAGAGTCGCGATTGAGCCCCGATCCCGTTGGGTTGGATTTGAGCACTGGTGAAGCGATCAAGCCTACGGATTTAGGTATTCTTGACAACTACATTGTGAAGAAACAGATAATTAACTCCTGTTCTGTGATCGCCAGTAACCTCCTTCTTGTCGACGAGATCATGAGAGCTGGCATGAGCAGCCTCAAAGGATAATTATAATGTTATTTCGGAATTATAATTATATTTTGAGGTTCTCTTCACATTATTTTTTTCGTCTTAATTTTAGTATTCACTTGAGCTTGTTTTAACAATGCATTTATTGCATTAAGTTTCCATTATTACTTACCAATGTATTTCTATTTTATTTCGTGTCGCAATTATAGCTTACTAATAAATAAATAACTTCTAATAACATTTTTCTCGTTTTATTGGTCCACTCCCACTTCACAACTACGTACAATAAATAAATACATTGATTGGATCCATTTATTACTTACAATAATAATAATAACATATTAGGATTTAACATATAGGTAGGTACAGTCGTGGAACACAGAGAAAGGTGTACAGGAGAGTTTTTAAGGTTGAGATTTTCTCAAAAACTACTTGACCTATTACAAAAATTATTTCACTGTTTGATAGATAAAAGTGAAAACTATGTAACTGTAAAATAATTATTAAATTCAGTCCAGTAGTTTTTGAGAAAATGTGAACCTTATTGAGGCCCCCTGTATACTTATCTATGTCTTCGACTGTACAGTCGCCCGGAAAGTTGCCGATTTTACTGCAACATATCATCGACTTCCTAGTAGGGCACTTGACTCCAATTTTTAGGGGTCCGTACCTCAAAAGGAACCCTTATAGGATATATTTGTTGTCCGTGTTGTCTGTCTGTTTATATTCATCATTAAACTCGTGATATTCTGACGAGAAATCCGTTCGAAAACAAAGCAGTTAAGTTTTGTTCAAAGATATTGTTCTCGACCACTTTCCTTGGCGAATGTACTTGTACACATACAATGATGATCTTTTCTTATTATTATGGTATATTAGATTCGCAATTTGTTATTTGAAAAGGGCTGTTATTAGTAACCTTCTCATGACATCGTTTTATATTTGATTCAACTGTATTGGAAAGTAACACAGGTAGATTCAGAATCAAAGCGGTTTTATCGCCGCGATTTTCATGCCAGCCAATCAACAACCACGTCAATTTTGATCAGAGATTGGTTGGCATCAAAATTGACGACGATATTATTGTGGCTTCGCTTCCATTGTGGTGAATGACATTTAACGATGTTACTTACTCGTATTACAAATAACAAGTTGCGGGCCCAATATCAATTAAGTATAATATAAGTAATTCTTATTCTATAGGCCCTGCCTTGATTAAAATATATTCTTAAAGATGTATATCAACTTAAGTTCACAACTTGTCGACTATAAGCGCAAGACAGACAAGAGGCGCAACGCCTCTGAGTTGGATTGTGTCGGTTTTATACATTTTGTATGCTAAGTTACGGTTATACGGTTGTTCCATCCTACGGGTTACGATTGTTGTCGTAACCCGTAGGATCGAAACTGCACTTAGATCGATCGTGGATAATAAAGTATGAAGTAATTTTCGCCGACATTTATTGCGAACTTCCTTTAATTATATTACTTAACCGAATTAACTCTCCGGAGAAAGGCACAACAGGGAGCTTCAAATGTTTGAGATTATCTGAAAAACTACATTCGATTAGATTGATTATAAAAATTCTACATTGGTAAAGGAATTTTTGAATACGGTCAAAGCAGTTTTTGAGAAAACTCACTAAGCCCACTGTCTACTTTTCACAGAGTTCCTGTATGTCTGTCTAGCTAGAGTCACTTGTATTAAAGATAACTCCGTATTACCTTTCTGAAACTATTGTTTCATTTACTTGAATTTTCGTTACATATACTTGAATTGAGTTAACTAAACCAGTTCATATTTAAACCCCGAATTGGCGCAAGTGACTCTTTAGTTTAAAGTTTGGAGCATAAATGTATGAAAGTAACACACCACAGTCTGCCTTGCGCTTTAAAATATAAACTTTATTTGATTCTCCTACAATATTATTACAGTATTATTAGGAATGACTTTGAAACTTTTTATTATTATTTGTAGGTAAAATATACTCAGATGTAAATGCATTATCTCATGGATTCCTTTATACATGACTGTATATATATTTTGTTTCCTTAAAATGAGATCTTCGAATATACTTACACATGAACGAGCAATTACGTCATGCATGAGGGATCCCTTTTTTTCGCATAATTTTTTTGTCCTAATTTAATTTAGCATAATGGGTTAGGCATAATGTTTTTTGTCATAATCATATTTTGTCATAATTGTTTTTGGGCATACAATCTAACTAAGCATAATTCTAGTTTGGGCTAATCGTTTTTGCCCTAATTTTGATTTCCATATTGTTTTATGGCATATTGTTTATTCGTCTAATAGATATTATACATAAATAATGTTTGTTTGTGTATTTCTTCTTTTTTGTTGGTATTGGTGTTGTATGTATGGTGTATTAGGTAATAGTAGGTTACGGTGCGGCGGGGGTGGCCCTTGGGCCACCCGTAAGCCGCCAACATGATTATTTTATATACAATCAAAAAGTAGGTATTAGGTAGGTATATCAGATATAACTTAGGTACCATAGTGTAATAGTAGGTTACGGTGCGGCGGGGGTGGCCCTTGGGCCACCCGTAAGCCGCCAACATGTTTATTTTATATACCTACAATCAAAAAGTAGGTATTATAGTGTAATAGTTGGTTACGGTGCGGCGGGGGTGGCCCTTGGTTTAATTTTTGTTTTTAAAACTTCAGGAGTATATTTTTCGGCGAGTAATTAATATGATTATTACAATTATGTTTCAATATCATTATGACAAAGTTTATTTAGGCTTTATAATATTATTCTTAACAATCTTTATGCTGTTTGTAGTTATGCTTAATAATATTATGCCTATAAAGTTATGCCTAATGACTATTATGCGTAGTTATTACTAGGACAATTTAAAGTATGCCATGTTATATTATGACATAAAAATTTATGCACAAAAATAGGGAACCCATGCATGACTTACTTAAAGTTAGATGGGATTCTATGGAATTTACTGTCAGTAATAAATATTGGTATTTTTCAGATAAGTAGTCATTGATATTTAATATTTATACATCTAAATATATTTCCTAAACATGTTAACCAGAAGAACACCGAAGCTTTTAAATTATCTCTATGAAGTTGTCATGGAATGAGATTTTACCTGTCTGAGAACGATAAAAAAAACAATGCACTTGTAAACCACCCGCCAATACTGGGCCGGACGAGGTGGATCATTCCATTACACGACTTATCAACAGTGGGTCGTGAATATATTGCAATTGAGTTGAACTTACATTAAAAGGGGGCTTTCTATTCTTACGATTAGATAGGTAAGCTTTAGGACTTACTAAATTGACACATAAGTATTGCAGGTGACTAGATTATAACATTTTCATTGATTATATCAAGTCGGAAGCCTAATATTCGACGTTATAGTAAGATGTCACCAAGGTTGCTTTATCAACATTTTATAACTACAATACAAACATATAACACTGATAATAACTACTTACATAAAAACACCGTAAATAACACAGACAGATAACACAATCTAAGCAAAATACGACATTCACTTATTCAGTACTTAAAAATAAAGTCTAAAAGTAAATAAAATATACTTTGGTATGTTTGGTTTTTGCAACAATTGTAAAGAAAGTACCAAATTAAATAAATAAAAATGCGATTTAAAAGTAGTAAGTTACTTTTACAACTAGACACAGCTCAGATGTTTTATCGTCGTAATTTTGGCGTTTCGATCTAACTGTCGTTAAATATTGTCAATACCGTCTTACTAAAATGGTGTCTTTGATGTGAATATAACATAATGATTCGGTTTCGAGAATTCAAAATGGAGACCACGATGGACCGCGCCACAGACGTCATCATCATACTATACCAGCGTATTTATCATCAATCAAAAAGAAAATCTACGTTTCCTGATAGACTTTGGGTCCCATCTTACTTCTGTTTCTCGGCTATGGCAGCACGTTCGTTGCAGTCAATGGTGGAGAGGTTCAGTGATGCCACAATGCCATGCAGCACCGAAATACCCGCCTTCACTACAGCCACCGGCATTGTCAGCAAGGCTAGCAGCTTGAACAGACCGATGCCCAGCACTGGAAAATAATGTTGACGAATACTTATATATTCTTCATACACAGTACATATGAACTTATTATTTATTTATTTCAAATTATGTCCAACATAACGGGTTGCCCCAAGGCATAGGACAGTCATACTTACTTACATTATATATGAAATAACGTATGTACATAAGTGCTTAGAATATTAATTAAACAATAGACGAATGCAATTTATAGTTCTTCACGCAATATCTAGCACACTCTCTCACTACACTCAACAAACTATCAGCAAACAAGTCACACTCATGTGCTGATTCTAGGAGTGCATTGATGTCGTCAAGAGCGACAAACGAGTAACTTACTCTCGATAATATATCTATAACACGAAAAGAATAATTACGAGTGTATACATTGTGTATGACTGTACATACACAATGTATTCACTCGTAACTATCCTTTTCGTGTTATAATGACGCTGGACGATGAACTGACTACAAAATCCCTAGATCCCTTGAATGCATACAGAACCAGGTTCTATAAATACCTACTAGATAAGTTCCATCAAGCAACAACATATTGCAGAATTAGTAAGATAAGAACTGCACCTTTATTCAGGGGAATAACGATAAGTGAATGCGAACTTTTATTACCCAGTTGGAATTTGATATCGTTATCACCTGAAACTCAGCTTATTTAGGACAAACAAATCTCGGATTTTTACTGACAAAGTATAATAATTGTTTGTCCATTCAGGCAAATTACTAAAAAATAGAATATTTTTTTCTGTGTGATGAGACTCATCTGTCATCCCTTTTTTTTAACCTATAAATCGTCCCCGTGCGAGGAGCTGGCAGATCAACAAGCCCAGATCCTGAACAACCCAGGGTCCCTTCCCCAGGCCGCATGCACAGGCTGCTGGCGTTCTGGAGGGAGCTAGGCTGGCTTAACTAGTGTGGTTTTACACCATTTCACGCACAATGGCTGCCACTCATGCAGTCAAGTGCGGAAAATAGCCCGTGTCAAGAAGAAGAAATTGTCCCACTGCTTGGCAAAGGTCTCCCCCATCCTCTTACACCAATCTCTATTTTGAGCCTCCACCCATCACTATATCTAATGATGTCAGTATTAAAAAATGCTATTACCAATAGGTCCAGTGTAGAAATACATCACGTAGAGAGCAGCATAGAACGCCTCATTGCCGGCACACATTAAGAACAAAACGGTCCTATTTGTGTAATAGACATGCATGATCGGATTCTCTGACATGTCTATGAACTTATGCGAAGTCTTTCCTTGCAGTGTGGAGGTATGAAGGTAGAGCCAGTGGCAAGTTATGTCGATGGCCATAGAGATCTGGAACCAGAATGTGTACTGGGGGTAGAAAGTCGCAAGCGTCATCATGAGACAAGCAGTTCCGGCACGATCGGTCAGTTGGTCAAGCATTGCTCCGAACTTGGTACCTGAAAACAAGAACATTTTTTATTATTTAAAAAAAAGAATATTAATGGATAAGAAAACTGTACCCATTAAAATAGAGTGATAGTGTAATCGGATCATATCCAAGCTGTTAAAACTATTTTTTAAGTTAAGTATATTAAGGAAATAAACGGTATGTTTATTACAAATAAATAGTTTGACAGATATAAATAAACTGTTTATTATTATTTAATTAAGAACAGGAAGCTTATTACTTCACAGTGTTTGTAAAGTCTGTCACTTAGTTATTAATCTTGTTAATTGTTTTAGAATTGCCCAATTTGTATTTAAATGAGTTAACTGAGGAGTGAGTTCCAGGCTTGACTCTGTGGTCAATACATTTGTCTGAAACGTCCATTCCTTCAGAACTAGTTTAGCAACACCTCAAGCAAATCTGCCTTTTATGTTTCCTTACTAATTGAATTATGCGATGCCATACACTTACTCTGGTTGAAGTATCTCGCAGCATGCCCATCGAAAGCGTCCAGCAGAGCCGAAGTAACATAGCAGGTGCACGCCAGGACACAGTGCGTAGGCATGTAGTAGAACGATATTATAGCCAGAAAGACTCTGGCGAAACCTGAAAAAATACATTTAAAAAAATGATACATATAATAGTAAAATATTGTAGCTAAATGCGCAATAAAGCTTACCGATTATATTGGGAACGAACAAGAAGATGTTCTCCTTTGTTTCAGCCATCGCGAAAAATATCTAATTCGTTCGGGTTTCAGGAAAATAAGTCTTGAAAATTCTGAAATGAATGAAAAACACTCTCCCAAGCAAAAAACAATTTTCTCTAATTTTTTAAAAATAATTTATATGGCATGGACTAGATACTGGATGGAAGGAAAGTTAGTGGTGGGATGTATGTATAAAGTTAGTGATGTATCGATGTAAGATTCCTTGAAAAACGCGCCATAAGTCACTAAGATTGTGAAACTGACAGTGACATACTACGAGCGTAGAGAGAGAAACTAACTACGGGCGACGCATAAAGTTGGGTCTGCTTAGCCGTGTTTTCGTGTTTCAAACAATATAGTCATTGGTTTCAAAACACGGAAACATGCGATTTAGGGGCGTGGCTTAACAAATTTCTTTGTTAAATCGGTTCCCAAAAAATGCTTCTGTGTTTTAACCCTGCTTATGGCCTGTGAAACCATCCTATATGTATAAACACTTTATTATTACTACATGTAGGCAATGATGATGGTACTCCTTTTAAAATAAAATAATCTAAAAATATTTACATCAATAAATAATAATAATAATTGTTGATTTTTTATTAATCGATTATTTTATACAAACGAATGAATGAGAACGTCACTGTCGTCTGTCGGGTGGGTGAGCCATAAAAAAAATCAGTTTAGTGTTGCACGCAAAGAAAAATATGAAAACAATACTTATAACATTATTGTACAAGTAAAATACAACTTACTAAAAATAACTAAACGGAGTTCTTTATTTTATTGTAACTACGACTCTACGTAGAGAGAGAAACTACTACTCTAGTAAAATGTAGAATGCTTGCTTGGAAGCCTTTTTCATTGAATCATGGATTCTCCATGTCTCCACTAGACCACAGAATATATAATAGTACAAGTACAGAAGAGTCTCTCCTAAAAACCGTTAAAATAAATCGCGAGTCTCGCAGCGACGCAATAAAATACAATTCAGCTCGCGCAGCGCGAAGTGCCTACAATTATATTCACCTACAACGTGCGTCTCTTTCTATCGGGTAGCTCTTTACTCTTCTGACACGATTAGGGCTGCCGGCTTGTGAAAGATAAATAATCTGAATATTTAATGAACATATATTATTATACCACTCTATTATTCTACTTTTGTAAACAAACTGATATTTCAAATATACCTACGGTATTAGATCACAAAAGACCATAGGCATGCTATCTTCTTACACTTTAATGGGTGTCTACAATACTAAACATAACTCTTTTAGGTTTTAGCTAGGTACAATCTAGTCCGGGAGCCGAAACCCATATTTACATATTTAAGATGCAAGAACTAGCCTTGCGATTTATTATATAAATCTAATCTAATTATTCGTTCATTATTCATTCAATTTCATTCAATTATCTGCAACTATTCTCTAGATTGCATGGTAAAACTACTCGTAAGTTAATGGAGAATAAAATCGGGGAATAAAAATAACCCTGGGATAGTTACTCCAGTATAAATTGAAGTTTGGTCGAATCCACCCTAAATAAAATAAATTATTATGGTAGGTACTAAATTGTACGAAATAATATTTTAATAATTTAGACCAAATTCTTGTCACGATTTTTTTCTTCCGATACAATGAAAGACGGCTAAATACGTCGCAGCGCGGGCGCAAAATAGCGGGCTACGTGCAATCAATCTGGCGCGCAGCAGCCCACTGAATAGCCGCGCCGGCGCAGTGATGCCAACTCTACTTGTCAAAAAGTCGCTAGCGTACGCTTGAAAAGTCGCTAAATGTCGCTAGCTGTATTCAATGATCAAAAGTCGCTAGAAGTCGCTGAAATTCGATTCTCGACTCCGATTTTTATTTTACATAATATTCTATTTTTAGAATCGACTAATCTTTAAGAGTCGTTTCTTTTGATTTTATATCGATTTCTAGGTACATTAAACAATTATTTTATAAAAATATATAAAATCCAGTAACAAGTAGTAACTTGTTAAAAAAAACTAAACTTTATCTTTACTTTAACTTTAACTCTTTACACGCTGGCTCCGTCCCACATACGGAGCACTACCAGAAAGACATTGAAACGACGAAAATGACGAAAATCTATTATGTACATACCGGCATTTCGTTAAGTATTAAGTGTCCATACCCTACTCGAGTTCCCATCAAAGTTATATGAACTCGTTACTTTGTTGTGAGGTTGGCGACTGACAAGTCTTCTCATTCAAAGGCTATACAAGTGGGAAAAAGACAGACTCCTGTCAGAATGATATCCGAATTAGGAATGCGGTATAAAAATAAAAAAGAAGATAGATTTCTGGGCTGAGATCTTTTCTTAGGTTGAGGATAGTTTTTTCTAATATATATTTTTAGTTAAACTTTAGAAGTCGTTAGAATAGTCGCTAGATTTTTTTTGTCGCTAGACACGAAATTTAGGCCGCCGTAGTCAACGAAATGTCGCTAGATTTAGCGACAAAGTCGCTAAATTGGCATCACTGCGCCGGCGCGGCCCAAGGCCGCCCGCCCGATGTACCTGTAGATTTATACCTAAAGCGCGGAGTGCACCAGGCGACTAGACTCCTTCTATTCTCCAAATCAGTGTTAGGTGTTGCCAACTGCTTGACATAAATAAATATAGTTTCTCGTTTTCTCCACTTGACGGCGCGGCGCTAGTGTAGTAGTTGAAAATGTTGGTCGGAACCTGTCGAAAATGATGAATTCGGTTTTGCAAATAGTTAGAACTTTAGTTATCTTGTAAATAAATTACCGAATCATGATGATATAAACCGTAGGTTGTGAAAAACTTATAATTAGCGGGGTAGATAGTGTTTTCGGTGTGTAAAGTCATAAGACTTGTGTCATCTGACTTCTTCCTTCAAGATGGCTCCTCCGCCGGAGTACGATAAGGAACCCAAAGCCCCGGATAAAAGTGCGACAAATATATCTAGTGAGGAATCGAAGGCTCTACACAATCTAGCGAACGATCAGCAAACCATTTCGGACAGTAAACCAGCGAGTACGGCCGCCAGCTTTGATGTGGAGGTGAGTTGACCTCCGGTGCCATTTTTGCATATTACGGGCTTTTTAACTCTCTACCGATTTGCTATAGCAATTTATATCCTTTACTAAAGTGTTAAAGTATTTATTGTTGTTAAAATATTGCTTTGGATCGGTCCGGACGTTTTCCCGTGTCCACGAGTTTAGGTGAAAATGGCGAAGGATAAAATGTCAAAAATATACAATACAGTTCAAGTGAACGCTAAGTATGATCGTGCAATTCACGTGAAGTTATTTCTTTGTTTACAATTTTGTTCTAATGTTATGGTGCGTCTGCATCATGGCCTGCAAAGGGTGTGTTTATAATGTTGTTCCATCCACATTCAACAACAACACTTGTAGGACTGCAGCTGTTCGTGACCGCACGACTTGTGAATCTAACTTATCATCTACTGTTGGTAAGTACCTATTTTTTCTAGGGTCATGTATCAAACATTGAGATAAAATCACTCAGAAAGTTTCAGATTTGCCAAGAATGAAAGATTTCACAGAAATTATGTTGCCTTTTCACAACCATGACAAGAGTCCTATACAAGGCTTATATATTTTTTAATCATGGGCTGGATTTGAATCTATGTCTTTGCCTATCTGTAGCGGGGGATGAAAGACTGAACCACCTCCACAAAGGTGGGAGTTTTGTGCATTTCTGTGGTATGATGTGGTACACACTATTCCAACAAAGTCACAGTTTTTGGATCAAGCTGTGTAGTAGGTAATCCTCCATATTCTTGTTCAATATTTATCTCCACATAGGTATTTTAATTGACAAATAACTCTCCATAAGGCCCATTTGCTTAAATACATAATAAAATATCTAGCTTCCATGAATAAGACAGAAAATGGTGATGTAAATGAAAAGTTACAGGGTACCGGCCACAAAATCCTATCATATCGTACCTAATTTCATTTTGACACATTGATGATGGTGCAAGTACATTACTGTGTTTCTTTGTCTATCGGCCAAAGCTACAAGGAGTCATGGCTTTTTAGTAATTAATTGAAAGGCTTCCATTAATTGATTCGTTAAAAAAACATTTGTATGCAGTTTGGGACAATTTATTTACAATTAAAACTGTATGGGTCACAATTTTCCATCAAATATAATATAATACCTCTTACTGTCATACCAATTATTATTTTTACCATATTATTACAAATAAATCGAATGAAAATTCATTGATTTAATCTTTGTGTATGAAACTTTTTTGTACAATCAATCATTGACCCACATAATCTAACTGTATTAATCTGGAGTACAAACACATAATATTATGTGACTAATATAACGTGTACTACATAGTGAAGTAACAATGTTAATAATTGCACAATGTTGCTCAAGAAATTATAACTGAAAATATCATAATTAGCATTGGCATTTCCTTGCAAAGTAGTAAATTCAAAAAAATGTTAATGTGTAAAAATGTACATAATGTACTTACTTGCAATAATGAGATATAATTCTGACACATCAAATACACAACACTATACCAAAAAGAAGAAAATTAATAACAATAATAAATAGGTACATAATATACCAACTAAGTGCTTAATATAATGAAATAAATCATGTATAATGACTCCACAGTCTCACAGCAGTGGTTGGGTCACAGCTCAGCATGATGCCTCGCTCGGGAGTACTATTATAGTGTTGCTAGGATGTAATTCTGATTTACATTAAAGTTGTATGCTTTACTAGAAAAAATTGTAGTCTTTCTCATAAAAAAAAGCTTACAAAATGGTACTGAATCTCCTGCCTAATTAGTTAAGAGCCTATAGAGATGTGCCTAAGACCTTATAGAGAAATGGAGGATGCTTTTACTCTAACAGGGCAACCATACTACCAATTAACAAATAGCTAACATAGTTAAGATGAAAACTAACACATTAACATCATTTGAAATGTAGTATGTATGCGGTAATAAAGCTAAATAAATAAATAAAAAGATCTTATATAACTCAATGCTGCTAATGAAACATAAGCTAGCACTGTTTGGGTCTTAGGTTAGGTAGTTTACATCACTATTTCTGTGCTTTTGCATTTGCACACTATGTTTTCCTTCACCGTTTCGAAAGCATTCGTAAATGTACGTATGTTCTTCCTACGAGAAAACCATAGAAAACTCATTGGCTGGCCTGACTGGGGATCGAACCTGGGACCTCCATATTGTAAGTCCAGTGACCCCACTACACCACCAAGCTCTCTTTTTGCACAGTAGTGATTAATTAATATGAACATAAAATAATAATTTTCATTAACTCATAATTAGTACATAATATCACTGTTCTTTAAAAGTTCTCTGCAATAAAATATAGCCTACTTAATAACAAGAAAATCGGACATAAAAATTAAGATAATATATTCATGAGTGAGTAATTAAAACAATGCAATAAAGAAATTTACCTTTGTGTAAATTAAATTTTTTAACAAGAATCAAGAACAATGCAGAATACAGGGTCATTGCACTGTGGTGTGCTATAAATAATATTTATTGATGTGTTTCTTTACCACACTCATTTACAAAATATTAAATTAAACCCACTGATTTCATACAAATTGTTTCCACTCCACTAAATACTTTGATTGAAACATGATCAATATTGTAAATTATTGCGCTGTTGACGCATTCCTCTTACTGTTTGCAATGTAACTTAGGAGTGACAGTGGTAGTTGCATTTGGGATATAATATAATCTCATCCATTAAATATACAATGTGATGCTGTATTTTCTCTTCTAAACAGCCTTGTGTATTAATTGTCTTACTAATTTGTTATGAAATGTTGTTGTCATTTCCATTCTAACAGACTAATTAAAATTTCGGCTGTGATGTGGAGCTTAATTAAGCTGACATTATTCAGTATTTTCTCTTTTGTGTTGGTAGTCCGTTTCACCATTCATATCTCTAATTGCATAAAAGATCAAGGTGATTAAGTATAGTCTGCAGTGTATCTAGGTAGTTTCATAAAACTATTGCAAAGTACGCCTAATTACAATCGCGTAAGTGCGTTTGTGATTATGGAGATTATTCTGTACAGACCCGCGTCTAGTAAGGAAATTGTCGACGAATTAGATGGTGATAAATAATTTTCACACCAGTTTCATACAACAGTTACTTCATAAGAATATTACCTATATTAAAGGCAAAAGAGTGTTTGTTTGTTACTCAGTCGCACTTAACTGTTAGGCCAGTCATTAAAGGAGTTGACCCTAGCAGTAACTCATCTATCTATGAAATTTGGCACAGTGATAGAGTACCATATGTAGATTGAAATTGACATAGAATCCAATAATTTGTAGAAACGGAAGTTAGGTATTTTCAAGGTCAAACTTAAATTACGTGGTATCAATTACAGGAAAATTGCTCTATCCAAAATTCTTTTTTTACAAGTTCTAGTTACCTATAGGCATGTGTCGACAGAATATCCAACCATATTTCCATATGGAAATATATATATTTTAATAAAATGTGTTTTTTTGCCGTAATTTCCAAGGGATAATTACTCACTCCAATTTCTATTTAATTATGTATTTAAAATATTACTTTCGAAAGTAGTTATGAATATCCAATAAAAAATCCAGACCGAAAAGCGTTATCCAGAAATTGACGAAAAATGGGGGTTTCCAAAAATGCTCAGCCCGATTTTTCTTGTCATTATGAACAGACTATCTTATTAAAACTGCTTTTCAAGTTTTCCAATAAAAAATGCAGGCGAAGCACAAAATATCAAATAGAGTTGTATTCAAATATTTCTAATCAACGCGGCGGTGAATGCGCCACTGCGCGCGGATCGCTACTGCGGCCGATTAACAACCTTATTCCTATTACACGTACAGAACAGCGGGAACGCGGACGAGAAATTGGACGGAGCGGAGGAGATATTTGGAGATGGGATTCTGTTGTCTACTCATATACAAATAAGGTTAATTGTAGATTAACTCTTTACTAAAGTCCAGTAAAGATCCATGCGGACAAGCGTTTTCTAGAAATCGACGAAAAATTAGAGTTGAGAAAAATGCTAAGTTCGATTTTTCTTATCATCATGAACATACTTATGATCTTAGTCGAACTGTTCTTCAAACTCAAAGTCAATTTATAATAAACCTTATTCCTATACAAGTAGAAAATATCTATCGCATCGGTAACGTCGACTGAAAGTTGAACAAATATTTTGGAGATAGGATTCTGTACTCTACCTACAGTTGTACGAATAAGGTTTATTTTAGGTTAACTCGTTACCGAGTGGTGAAAGCTCGACCGACCTACGCCAACATGCACAAAACCATTCTAATCTAGCCCGTATCATCGGCGCATAAGTACGACAACATTTCAAGGTTAGTACGGACATAGCAAAACAAATGGTAACACTTGCAGTACGATTTCAACTCTTACGACGCAGATAATAAGAACGGTTCAAAGTGTTACACTTGATCTGATTTTGGAATGTTTTAAGTAAGCTCGACCGACACAACAGTACCTACGCCAACATACACAAAACCATTGTAATCTAGCCCGTATCATCGGCGCATAAGCGCAACATGTCAAGTCAAGGTAAGTACGGACAAAAGCAGATCAATAGTAACACTTTCAGTACGATTTCAACTCTAACGACGCAGATAGATATATAGATTGGAGCGGCCCAAAGTGTTACAACTTGATGTGTTTTTATGTGTACTTACTAGGTACCTACTACGTGGAATGTTTAAGTAAGCTCGACCGAGACGATAGTACCTACGCCAACAAACACAAAACGTAATCTAGCCCGTATCATCAACGCATAAGTACGACAACATATGTCAAGGTTAGTACGGACAATGGCAAAACACTTTTTTTTCGCCGTGGGATCTCGTTTGGTGTGCGTGTATCAAGTTATTTCTTAAAATTATAATTATCTGTTATATAAAACCCTACTGTATTGTGATATTATAAGAATCAAAATAGATTACCAGTCAATAAGTGATTCACCGGAACGGTGCGCCGTGCTACATGCGATCGGACCCCCCTCACCCCCTCGAGTAACAAAGACAGCTTGTTATTTTTCAACTCGCTCGCACATCGACTAAGGGTATATTTGCGTGCGGCATAGGTCTTATTACTTATGTCATACTGACGACTACAGCTAAGCAAATTTAAATTCTACACTTGTACGATGAGCGTGAGATATTCACCTACTAATAATATGTAATCGCAACTGCAACCACAAAAATCTACAAGTGAGGGTGATCTGCCTAATATACTAACCAAATTCCAAACACAATTATTTTTTCAATTCCACGAATTGATAACCTCCTCCTTTTTTTGGAAGTCGGTTAAAAATACAAAAAAAAACACGAAACAAAATACAAAACAAAAAATAAATAAAAAAACAATAAAAAAAATATATTTAGCTAAGGATCGAACCCGGAACCGCGTGCACGGGAGGCGACCGCTCCAGCCACTAGACCGATTCGTTCGCTGTTTAGCCCGGCGAAATTACCAAGCATATCTCATGCACCAGCGTGAGACATGAACGGACCGCTCCGTCTAGATTTCGACAAAATTGCAAGTAATCTAGTACAGACAGATTCCCAGCTCTCCTAATACACCTACTTCGGTATTCGAGTTCAGAGTTTATGCTCAAATAAAATTCAAAGATAATTACAACAAAATGTTTGATAAAATACTAACCAAATTCGAAACACAATTAAAATAAAATACAAAATAAAACACGAAACAAAACAAAAAACATATATTTAGCTAAGAATCGAACCCGGAACCGCGTGCACGGGAGGCGACCGCTCCAGCCACTCGACCAATACGCCCGCTGTTTGGCGTGGCGAAATTATCAAACACTATCTCATGCACCAGCGTGGGACATGAACGCGACTAGATTTCGACAAAATTGCAAATAATCTAGTACAGATTCACAACAGGGGCGTTTCTTAAAGCTGGAAGTAACATAAAAAAACACTAAGCGCCCAATTAAGTTAAAGACACTCTAAAGGAATCTCTGGGTTAGTTTATCCTAGACCCCGTGTCGCGAAGAAAACACACACTATATACTCAACTTATACAAGGCAATACGCATATTACATTTACTGCGTTCGTATGTTTCGAAACGATGACGATAATAATAATTAAATTGCGATGTTTAGATCAACCTCCTACATACATACATACATACGTATAGTACGGACAACAGCAGATCAATGGTAATACTCGCTCGCATTCGCACGATTTCAACTCTTACGACGCAGATAATAAGAACGGTATAAGTACCGTTCTTATTATCTGCGTCGTAAGAGTCCAAAGTGTAGATCTACTGTTGGCTGTACCTATTAACCTACTTGAAGAAACTCGCCCGCCGCTCGACCGGTTTTCGACGCCCCTCGCCCGCCTCGGGCCCCGCGCTGGCCTGCGCTTGATAGGTATTTCGAAATAATGGTGTTCCGCCTGGATATTTTGTTGGTTTCTTTTGAAATCAGGTTATTTGTGGGTATCTCATTACAATTGTAAAAAATATCTGATAGAGTAATTTTCCAGAGATAGTTAAAAGACAAATTATGTATAATGAATTGTTTCATTTGGATTTTTTTGTTGGATTTTCGTACTTATACTAGAAATAATAATTTGAAGGCATATTAAAAACAGAAACCCGGCGGAGCAATTATCCTATGGAAACTACGGCCAAAAAAGACATTTTATTAAAATACCTACACTTTCGAATTAAAAAGTAGTTTTACTTATGAATGTACAGAAGCACACTAATAAAATACAATTTATAGAAAAAGAATTATGACCATAACATTGTTCCAGAAAAAGATACGGTATAATGTTGAATTTCAATTAAAATAAGTAACTTCCGCCTCGAAATATTATTGGATTCTCTGACAAATGTTCTTATAAATATGCTATTAAGTATACAAAAAAGTTTCATCGATAGAGGAGTTATTGTTGGGGTCTCCATACAAACGCTCGCCAGAATGACTGGCCTATGTATGATGTATAAAGGCACCACTTTCCATACAAAAATGCTCATTTGCACTTTTGCGGACCTAATCACTTGGTTAGGGGCTTAGGTAGATCCCTGAGTGCTGAAGTGTTTTCTGTGCAGAAGTACCTATTTGTTCTATTTTTCCGCAAAATACCGCTCGCGGGTTTGTCTTTGATTGTGAACGCAGCTTTACAGAATCGCGAAAAAAACCGAACAGTTTTTTCCGCAGTGTGAAGCAGGCCTACATATACAGCTTTTATAAAATGGCCCCATTGACTTCTTTGGTGTTTTGATTGACAGTACTGAGCAGATGTTCAACTAAAAATGGCTGACAAATACATAATCAAGCCATGTTTCGATGAATCAAGCCAAATAACAGTGTTCTTTTAATGGAGGTATGGTACTGTTGACAGCACACCAGGTGTGAAACATGGTCACTTTATGCAACAGTAATATGGCGTAGTTTCCAATGGAAATGTTGACATCATGCTGAAAACACATCTGAAATTAGTTTTTCCGTATTTCAATTAAGCCAGAGATATTAATATGGTCCAAATCGTGCTTCATCCCTTTAAAGCAAAACTAATTTAGTTTAGTGTTTGTTGGATTTAGTAAGACATGACGTCATGAGTCCTCACATCTTGAATTGAATCTTGCTATCATTACATCTTATGATCTTACAACATCACATTCTCGATTATCAAATGCTTACAATTATCGTATTTTTCAACTGATTTTCAATTCCTTTTCCACAGTTGATCTGCAATTTAAGTCTAATTTGTAATATTCATGACATTTTTATTTCAATACTTGTCAACATCCCTTTTTTTTGCGTAGGTTGTTGTGCTGTCGACTGTTCGTAATATACAATAGCGCAGGATTACTGTACAGTTTTTTGTGAAAGTTGTTTCGGGTCTTAGTGCAGTTGGCGCGGTTTTATTGACTGTTGTTACCTTGAATTTTAATTATTTTTATTTTATGTGAAATCTGCACTAACGACTTTAGTATATGTAATAAAATAAAATATCTAGGTACATTTATGGCTCATATATTATACGTATATCTTAGCCAATCAATCTTTTATCGTCGATTAAGATGGCCGTATGGAAATACAGAAAACATTAAAGTCTCTAATATTTTATTCGATCTTTAGTTGTGCTAACTTTGTCGATTTTACACAATAGACCCGTTGCGTGTATTGGTTGGTAGGTTGAGTTTACTAGAAAATAACCGAGAGTTACTCGCCGGGACGGTGGGACAACTCCCTTATGCATCTAACCAACAACAACCAACATGTTCTGTTTATACCGACACATAGTTTTGTATGCAGACCCCTTCTAGCGTTAAACCTTAATCTGAAGTTCTTAAGGCCCAAACATACTATTAACACGCGACAGGACGCGATGTGACCAGAGGTTACTGTACATTTTTCGTCAGTATTTAATATTCAATAGTATTCATTGAATTCGTTCGATGTGTAATTCTGACCATAGAAAATGTAACGATTTGATTTGTTCAACACACTTCGCATCGCGTGGCGTTTAGGTAGGGTGTTGCCCCATCTGTGCGTTGCGTTGCGTCGTCGCAGGCGTCAACGCTACGTCGTTTTACATATATTTTTTGTGACCCAATAGACATGAAATCGGTACAAATTTGCAAGCGAAAGATTCTGTCAACGATGAGCGCATAGAGACGAAGCAGGGGTGCCGTATTAAAGAGATGCGTCCATGTCGATAATATCTCTAGGTTACATGTCTCGCGAAGCAATTTTTATCATATGCGGGCAGACACGGGCGCCCTCCTGTTACAGGTCTAAGGGGTAAGTGGTCTGTGCATGCCATATTAATGCGTTGCGTCGTCGCACGCCTCAATACAGTTGATCCGTTGCGACGACGCAACGCAACGCACAGATGGGGCATCACCCATACGCGTCCACTTTACCGCACCAGACGCACCGGCCGTATGGCACGCAACAACAACAATGCCGGCGCTTGTTGCGGCTGGCACCGATAATGGACGCACTGCTATAGGATTTCATACAAAACAAACCAAAATCCGTTGCGTGCCGTGCGGCCGGTATGGGCCAGTGGACGCGTACCTTTAATAGTATGTTTGCGCCTTTACTTGCTCTAGTCGGCCAGTAGCGAGTGCCTGTAGACAGTGGTGTAGGTTACGTCGCGGCCGGCGCCGGCGCCGCGTAACGGAAGCTTGCGGCTCGCATTGTGCACCCGTCACGCAGACCGATCGCCGCACGCCGCTGCGGTCCCATTCGCGCATTCTCACAGCAATAGTATACTTGACAAACCGTAAACCAAGTCAGTAGATCTCGTATCCACTAGGAAACATGTGACGCGCGACATGTTGCACAACATGTCGCTCATCATGTTGAACGGCAACGAGGAACTTGCGGATCATGTTGAGCGCCAGCTGGCAAAGTCATGCGTTGTTGTGCAACGTTACCGTTCTTGTTGAGCGCCACGTGTTACGCGTCAATTGTTGCCCAGTGGATACGAGGCTTTATTCTAAACTTGCTTCGGCCCGCGACTTCGTCTGCGCAGGATCTTTATAAAATGAGCTAAATTATTGTACATTTTCATTAAAATCCATTCATTAGTTTTTGCGTTAAAGAGCAACAAACAACCATCCATCCATCCATTCATACAAACTTTCGCGTTCATATATTAGTGGGAGTGGGATGGGAAGTGGGATTTTCATCATCATCAGGATTCGAACCAAGGATCTGGCCATTCCGTGGCACGCTCTTTTCCAACCAACAGACTCTATTTAGATTTAACAGATTCAGGTGTGATTCATTCGTGGCCGCCAAATCAAAACCAGAACCTAAACGCAACTGTCACTCATATGCGATTCCGATCCACGCGGCAGACAGCAACAGCAGACGGACAGCGACTGCATTTGTCGCGACGGCAGACGGCATTACTTTACAGTGTTAATTGACTTGACTTGTGTATGAGACTGTTTCCGACTATGACTGCAAGTGCCGGTCGCGCGGCACTTGCTGTTATTATTTTTGTGGGGTTATTTTTATACAGTTTGCATGAAGTGCAAGTACTGTTTGATAATAATTAATTGTACTGTGTTGCCTCTTGTCGTCACATCACGACATCGCTTTTCGGCGCAAGAAATTGTTTCTTTCCCAAAACTTACGCAGTAAAACTCAAGTTTATTATTGACCCATTTATCTTCTCAGTAACGGTATTTAAAAGGTGAGCAATTTGAATCTGCGAAAACGGCTGAATGTGAAACCATAGAAATTGATGGAAAGTAAAATATAGCGCTTAAATATAGCGGAGTTAATTAAAGAGCAGTTAGTGAAAGGGCAAACAAAGACGCGAGTGACCCCAGTAGGGTTGTTATTTCAGGGTGCTATACTAATAACCTTTAAGCCTCCGCCCACACAAATGTTTCACTGAGGTTCTATTTCAGCCGACACGTGACCAATCAGGGCGTAATTTATGTGATATAGACAAGGCCCGCATTAAAATATCGCTCTCAACTCTGAGATCGATCTTAAGATAGCGTGTTAATTAATCTAAGAACTTAAGTGTGCGTTTAGGAATCTGGTATCACGTGAGTACCTGCGTATTAATAAACAAAACTCAGCACTCAAGAGCACTCTCAGTTTCATACTTGAGATCGTATTTGCTGAGTGCAGTCGGACCGCAACTTGTGTGCGAGTCTGCTCAAGATTGGTCTATTAGTTAACAACGTACTTGAGATGCTGATTACGCCTTGAATTATTCGGCTGAATTCGCACTAGAGAGCGGTCTTGCTGCTGTCTCTTCGTCTGAGTCCGGGGTGAGATTTTTCTCAAAAACTACTTCACCGATTTTGAAATTTCTTTCACTACTAGGTATATGGATTATGCTATTATCCATATATCTAGATAAACCTTGTACTATACAGTGTTTTGTAATTTTCACACTTCGTTGTTATCAAAATACCAATGATAAACTTTATAGCGGTATTGTAACAATATTAAAGTTAATGTAATGCTCATTAAATTCCAATAACTGCCGCATAGGTCAACCCTTAAGGCCAATACTTTATACCTACATAAGCTGGAATACATGTGAGAATAACTCACATTTGACCTCAATACACCTATAATTTTATAATTAGGCTCGGATACTTGTTCTTTAATTTCCCTGTTCTTTCACATTCATCATTATTATGTAATCGCAAATTATGAGGGGTGATTTGGCACAAAAGTGGCAAAATAATCTTATTGGATTTGTGAAAGATCCTAATAGAATCTGGCTAACCCGCAAATATCGCGAATCCATAATACACATTATATTAACTGTCGCTAATATTACCTTGTACTATTATTTGTAATATTCAGTGGTAATATGTGAATTATACTAGGTACGCATTGACTGTTATGGTTTATAATACACTGAAAATTGACAATGCCTTTTTAAAGAACGAGCCCTGGAAATGACTATTTTAATGAAACAAAGATGCAACCCTGAAAAAGACGTATTAAAACTATCCTTTCCAAGGGGTATAAATCCACTATGAATTTTAGTGTTTCATAACGATCAATATGTTTTAATTTAGGTACATATTGCCTACACAAGTAATACTTGGTTCTAGGAAAAAGTGAACTGTAGATAGTTTCATCAGCCGACCAGGCTAACCGCAGAGCGCGATGACGTCACGCAAATTGGGTAATTACGTAATGTAATGTTTACTTGTTTTATTTTGCGCCAAATGGACTCACGTGCCCACCCCTCCCAGTGGATTGACGTCGGACTTAAAACCTATCAAATACACGGGCGCACTCTACGAGACGGTAATGCGGCCTAGTTTGTAATGGTTATCGATATGTTAATGCGCTGTTGACTGTACGTTAGAATAAACGAGGGGGCCTGTCCCCCTATTACGGTTCTCCAAACGATGAAATCATATTATGAAATGGCGTGCTGATCAGGGACGTTGCAGAGGTGAATACAGTCACAAATACAGTCATCAGCACGTCAAGTGTAGCGACATTTTGTACCGTCCTTATTGATTGCCCCATAAGATTTTAAAATGTTTACAAACAATTTATGTACTGTCAAATGTACATTTTGAAATCTGATTTTACCCGACTTAGCTATATTTTTAAAGTTTCCTACTCTCCCAGTTATTGGTAAATGTTGAAAAGATAGACGGATCCTTCATTTCGTCCATAAAAGGCATCTGCAGATGATTTTGTATATCTTTCTTACTTTACAGCAGCAATCTATTCCTGTTTGAAAACCGATTTCCGATCTTAGCTAGATTTTTAAAGTTTCCTACTGGATAGTTAGGGCGTTACCACACCAATCGATCGATAAAAGATTAGTCGACGTCGATTGATAGTTTCTACGATCGATCGATGCCATAGATCAATAGTGGAATGGATTAGTCGATGTCGAAATGTTGAAAAGATCAATTGGATCCTTAATTTCGTCTTTATAACGCATCTCTAGATGATTTTGTATATTTGCTTGCTTACTTTACTGCGGCAATCCTGCCCTCGTGCCGCCCGATGGACAAAGTTGTCAGGTTGTAGACAAGGAAACTCAATCGTTGTCTGGCTGGCGCCCGGCCAACACTGCAGGTTTGCAGCGAGGCCCGAAATTTGGCGCAACTCAACGCCCATTTACTCAACATGGAAGAAATTCCTTTTAGTCGAGTAACGCAAAAATACTTCAGTTATTCTGGATTTGGCTAGTTCGCCAAAAACGAAATTGTAAACCACTTCAGGAGTGAAGATTATTTAATTTTGCTACAAACTGGTGTATTTTTTGAGATAACAGAGAGCAACAAGTCTTCAGCCCGGCGCCGGAAAAGCCTCTCTGAAATGATGGATTCAGAATCAACAGCGTTTGTTTACGTTTATTGACGCAATTTTAACAATTCGGACTATACTGGCAATATCGTCCGAAGTTGCTCACATCCCTTATCAATTTAGAAAGGAGCTAAAGCTCTTCCAACAGCTGACCAGATATTCTAGAATCATAGCTAAGAACACTGTCGATCAAATCACCTTGCAAACAACAACAAAAACTAAATCCGTCCGATCATGTTTAGGAGCTACGATGCCACAGGCACGATATACAAGTTAAACTTATAACACTCCTTTCGCCTCAGGGGGTTAAAAGAGAGGAATTTACGAACCATAAATCTGATCATTCGATAGAATTGCTAAATCCCCAAGCTTTTACATTAGCCGATTCGAAAATGTAAATCCGCCGAACCAATTTCAATCTCATTTATTTCAATTCCGATCACATTGACAACCGTTCGGAGCAGGTAACTAGGAAGTGAAATACGTTCGTTGCGTATAAAGGGCCAAGGGCGGCGTATCGATCCCGTCGCTCGTCCCGCTTCGTCCTGACCTGACCCTGACCGAGCGGGAGACGAGATGCCCTGGCTCGGCACGTCCGCACGGTTTATGACGTCAACACAGGAACGCCAAACATATTGAAAATACGTGCTATGAGTTTGTAGTACCAACGACAGCAGATCAATGCAAGGTAACACTTGCAGTACTATTTCAACTCTTACGACTCAGATAATAAGAACGGTCCAAAGTGTTACAGTTGATGTGCTTTGGGCTGTACCTTCGTTTCTGGTTAATATGGTCGTAAAAACTGGTATTTGATTGCAAAATGAAATGGCTTTGATATCTGTCGTGTTTATTCTTCTCGTGTGGTTCAGTGACCAAGCCTGTCAGAGTTGTTCAGGCCGCCGTATGCATCTCACGTGACCTGACGATTACTTATATCGACCGCAACTGGGACATACGACTGCTTAATGTGCTTTCTGAGGCACGGAGGGGTTCAGATGGAAATGTTACTAGCGGTCACCCATCCAGGCACTGTTCTCCCCTTGACCATTATTTTCAACGCGTACTCGCAACTGAACTACGAGTTACGAAATATGTCCATGGAAGTGCGTTTGTAAAAAGTCAAGGTCGACGTATCGATTCACTAACTATCCAGACGAAGAATGAGAGATAAGCTAAGATGATTGAGGAAATCAATACTATAGAACATGGCGCAAATATCTTTGTCATTCATACATACTTATTTTCATGATTTGATTCCATTGGGCACCCCTACTTGTGCGAGTTGACGATGGCTCAAGCAAAAGGAAATCGCCGAGATTTAGAAAATAATTTAATTCTAAATGAAATCAAATTTTATTTAAGTAATAATTTAAACTCAACACAGGGATAATAGCGTCATACCTATTTGCAACACAGGGTTGAGCTTGGCACAAAATGCTATTAGAATCGTAAAGATCTATATCATCTAGTTAGCTTGCAATGCCCTATTACAGTATTTCCACTTGGTGACACCCGCAACATCATTGAAACGGGTCAAGAGCGTACTGGAGGGTTCAGCTTGGCACAAAATGGATCCTATTACAACCGTAAAAGATCCTAATAATATAATCTCTGGCTTCGATGCCGTGAAACCATGAACGTATTTGTATTTTGTTAATACGCGGAAATGTGTTTAAATATGTCAAGGGCAGTGCATCGATTCCGTTGCACCGCATCCTGGCCCGACCCTGACCGCACCCGGGAGATGCTGGGCTGAGCTGAGCACGTTCGTGACGTCAATACCTGTACAGTACCGAACGCAGTACGTATTCTATTATATCGGAATCGGGTACACAACAGGTGGCTAGAGTTGTTGTTACTTTCCTACTTCGCAAGCTTAGCGTTTGACCTCAGTTACAAAATCATTAGCAGTGGTAGAAATTCGATGCCGAGTCCGTCTCCGTTAGCTGTAACACTTCCTTGCTTATTTTTGTCGCATTACTGTGTTCGGCGTGAAGGGTAAGGGAGCATAGTACCAGGATTATTTTATCCTTTTTGGCAACTAGTTGTGAATTTCAGTTGCCATGGCGGCCGGAGGGGTGTAATTTCATTCATTAATCGACCAAATCGGCGATGTTTGGAGAAGGGACATATTAGTATACTATTAGTATTACTATCACATACTATTAGTTCTGTTTTCATATACGGTCTACTACAAACCGTTGAGCCTGCATTACGAGATTGATAATTATGGAGGATGCGAAAGTTGTTTACGGAGTCACAGCAGATGGAAGTCCATCGTCTCTGCCTATCGTACCGGGAAATATGCGTGAAACTTGATGTATCTACTTTCAACTGGTAGATACGTGAAGATCTAAGTTTTCATTAAAAAATATAAATAGCCTTTTCTAAATTCGATATACGTACAAAGTAACTTTCCGTTACTCTAATGAGTAACATTAATTTAAGAGGTTTACAGTTTTAATATAGCGACCGCTCACTGTTTGAGCTTTAAAAATCAAATAAATTGTTTATAGCAAAGAAAACATTCGAAAACGAGTCAATTCCAAGGCTGCGATACGTAGTTAATTAGGACTATTAACGAATTAAGCCACTCTCCGCACACAGAGCTAATATTAGCGCTACTGTGTATGATGTATAGTATTTGTGAGCTAATGAACGTGTTCGGGTCTAATTCAATTCGTTCCAGGAAAGTTGTAACATGAGCACGGAATTCCAATAATCTGTAGAATCTACTTGCAATGTGTAACGGTACAATTCAGATCAGAATAAGAAACGTTTATTGATACTGTTCAACAGATAAGTACCTGATTAGGTGGTATTGAAACATTTGCAGTAAAGAAACACGATAGTAATTCATTTTCAAAATAATACATACAATATAACGACAACAGTCCCCTAGCCAAGTGACAATGATTTTCATTAACGCTATAGCAGAATAGAAAGATGTAAGGGATTGACATTTTGCTTTGTTTTATAGTGTTTCATACATTACAACAACTGACGCTGCCATTGCATTTACGATGTGTTCCAGCCCTAACACTTTATTGTATGGACAACAGCAGATCAATGGTTACACTTGCAGTACGATTTTAAATCTTACGACGCAGATAATAAGAACGGTCCAAAGTGTTACACTTGATCTGCTGTTAGCTGTACAACACAATATAAATGAAAACACAAGGTAAACAGATTGGAACAAAGGTCGAACTTATGTCTAAAGAGATTTATACCAGCAAACTCTCTAAAGGGAGAACTTATCAATCAATCATTTATTTTATTTTCTCATTACTAAGTTTTATATAGGTAAATGTATGGTATTCCAGAAATCGGTGCGATACATTTGTGGGAGACTGGTGCCTGAACTAACTAGTAAAACTTGTATTTCAGATCACCAGGCCTCAGGGTAATAGGTACATTCTCCTAATGTACCTTATAGTTCTCTAAGTGTGATCTAATGTTTATTTAATTTACATTTACATCATCATACATAACTTATTAGCATATTGTCCATCTCGTATAAGTGACCATTCACGTCGCCAAAGCCAGACGTAATAGTGCGAATCTCGGTGCTTGCGTAATCATATCGTCATAATTTGAGTATAGCTAGGATCTAGTGGCCTGACATCACGAATTCGTGTGACTAACACCTTTGGACTCGGGCCAAATTCACCTGCAACTGTGTGACTGTCTGAAATGTGCTGTTTTTTTATTGTCTTTAATGTAGAATCAAGATTCATAGACGTGAAATATAGAGTTAAACTACAAACTGAAATCGGCTTACTTATGATTGGCATAGGATACATATTTATGCTAAAAGGACGCCGGTTTTTTGTTTTCTTGTAATAAATTAGGTAGTTAATAAATAAGACTTTTACATGTTACGGAATGCAATAAAGTATTGATATTGGGATTAAAAATACGGATGATACAAAATACAATTTAAAAAAAAACCATAAGAGATTTAGATTTATTTATTGACAATAAACAAATCAATTAATACGCATGTTTTTGTCTATATGTTTATCCCAACAGTGGAACATTACAGGCTATTAAATAAATAAATAATATTTTTTGTCTCTCTCTGTCATATCATGGTCTTGGTCATATCGTAATATGAATGTCGTTATCGCTTCTCACCGCTAAAACGCTCTCCGGAAGGAAGTGGCCGCATGCTAGCCGCATCGCTCATATCCTCCGCATGGCAGGCCGCATAGACCCGTTGGGAATCATGGCACGATGTACAAGTTTCATTGCAGGGAAGATAGCGAATATATACATACATGCCAAACATCATGCAGGAAAAATATTCGCCGCGCTCCATGGAGAGTCTTGTATGGGGACAGGTTTCAGCCCTTGTTGTCACCTTCACTCTCATACGTCAGAAAGAGACATCTGTAATTATGTGTTGCGACTTCTATTAAAAATTCAAACAATGGAAAATCAAATGAATGCCAGATACGCGAAAATTCATGCAATAGCTAGCGGTGTCTGCGATGTAAATTACTTTATCAGGGGTCCCTAGCTTCATGCCAAACATCAGTTCATGGGCGCTTAGTTTAGCAAGAAAAATTTCCTAAATGCAAGATTCAAGCGTCCCACATACATAGTTCAGGAGTGAACCTGCGTGGACTGCTGAGCTCATTAGGCCAGGGTTGCAGTCGCTTCGAGCGACTACCCTGGGGGAAGTAATGATGAATTCGACATAACATTGTTACTATTGATATTGGTAAATGACAAAATTGTCGAGACCATTAATTAAACTAAACAAAAAATGTGCTGACTGTTCAGTCGAGACTTTGCGTCTCGTAAATTCCGTTGTGTTTTGGCATGTGTCCACGCGCTGGTATCTCGCACCCATCGGGTAATTTGACGTGCCCGCCAGACGCGATGCGCCACTCACTCCTTATCTGTGGCAGCTAATTATGTTGCTTTATGTTATCTGTCTGGCCACGAATAAATAATTCATTGATAGTTAAATGGTGTCACATAAATGTTGCACTTTGTTGCGTTCAGTGCGGTTATTGCCGTTCTTGGAACGATGAAATAATATCATGAAATGGCAGAGTGCTATCACGTTGATATAGTGCCCCGTCTCGGTTCAACATCTCATGATATTTCATCGCTTTGAGAACGCCATTCTGTTGTTTTGGCTGGTCTGTTGTTTTGTGGTAGTGCATAGATAATGTTCAGGACACTTAGTAATAACTAAAATAAAGGTAGGCCACTGATTCCCGAGACACAGGTAACATTGTTCAGAACTACAGACCCAAGACATAAACAGATTGAGTAAATCGTCCTAAATTCTAAAGTCATAACTTCTCTTTAAGCACGGTGTAATCCTTATTTGTGAATAAATAATAATTTATTTAGCGATGTGATTGGTTGTTGTCCATATTAGTGCCAATCGTTCGACAAAGATATTCGATCGGATAAATGGTTCAGATTTATGTCTCTTTTTGGTGTTAAACGTAAAAGAAATCCTGGTTGCACATGTGTTTAGACTTCGCAGTAACAATAGGAATAACTTTGGGAGCATGTCAAACACATACTTGTATTTGATTTCTTTATTAGAAACATTTCATATATTCCATTCTAATAGTTACAATTAGGTACAAGCCTCATTTGAGAATTCTGGAATTTACAATATAATTGCTACATCACACGGTCTTGAGGAAAACTCTAGTGCAAATGAGGTTAACACCCACGCCATACCCGACCCCACAGAAACGGGGGTAGGGCAACCAGACGCGATTTATAGCTCTTTGCACGCAAATGACATCACGCCGGCCGTGCGTACTTTTATAAAGCCACCCCGGGAATTACCTCAATTATTTCGAACTAAATTTGTTTCAATAACACCCTCGTTAAAATTACCTACACATGACGGAAAAAAATCGCTCCATGGACCCTTGTTGTCACTTTCATACGCCAGAAAGAGATATCTGTTTTTATATATTTTCGACTTCTATTAAAGATTCAAACAATTTAGGCCTTTAAATTAAATCATCTCGCACTACACTGAGACGCACCGACAAAAAATTGCGAACCAATTTCTCGAATTTTGTCCTTTCCTCTGACCGAGTTTCGATAATGTTCCCAGTCAACACCTATCCGCATATTGAATGTATACAAGTGTCTTCGTATGGCCCATTGCCCGTTGACGATGTCTGAAGAACATCCAATTCATTGCACATAGTAGTACAACTATACAATTTTCATACAATAACTAGGAAGACTGAAATTAAACGACTTGGAAATGTTTAGGGGCTTTCATCCAACACTAGGCACATAGTAGGGGATAATTATGCAGTCTGGTGAATTCCCCCGAGGCACTAGGTAAGCTTGTTTCAAATTCACTCCGTGCATTTGGGGAATTATTCTGCTGTGAACCAAATCCCTTTTCACTAGTTCTCTGGGCGGTTATCGTGTTGCCTTTGAACCACTTAATGTTTGTGGTAAACCAACATTAAATACCTAATTCAATTCTAAAATGATAACGCGTTAATCTTTCCGTCGCTTCGCCTCTCGTTAGTCAGTAATGTGATGTAATTAATACGCAACGCTCGCTGTTATCATTATCACTATTTTGATAATGTGTTTGTTTATGGCGGTTAGATATTCAGTCTACTTTTAGAATGAATGGCGTCCCTGTATTTCACTTTAGAAATTATAGTCATTCGTTCCACTATTCATTTCGAGCTTGTCATTCGACAGGCGACAATCAGTCAACTCGCTTGTTTGCACTTAGTGTACATTTTATACCATACTTCTGTCCAGGAATTAGAAGCTACCAGTTTAAAAAGCTGTATTGCACAAAGGTTTAATGCTTGTTTCTATATTAGCATTTTCAACCTTAAAATCGGTAAGGCTCTATTCTTTCTTTCCTATTATCTATCGTTCTTTTCTTTCTGAATGTGTGTGTATCTTTTGTTATGCAGTATCATGCGTCATCATGGCATTTCCTTCCTTCCATACGGCACGAGTTATAAGTGTGCGTCTTTTCTGTTACGCCCAGTCACTGATCCTCTCTGTGGCGATTTCATTTTGGTTTTAATCTTCATGAATAATATGATCCATAAAGTAGAAAACAATCAAAAATGAAGCAGCGCAGTAGTGCCAACCAGACCTCACTCAACTGAGCGTGGTACCTACATTTCCTGAAGGTCGCTGGTCTTCCTCTGAGACTTAGTATACGATCGAAAGCGGAACCAACCGACATAAATAGTCAGTGTTGTATAGAACAATAAGAGTTTCTATAGTGAACGGAAGTAAAGTGAATAAACATTAATGAATAATAGATAATGTCTGCAAGACCATCGGGCATGGCTATTCTCGCTTTTTGTCTATTTTCTATTTCAGAGCTATGATATAGGAGGGTGCAACGTTGGCCTCCGGTGTTACAGGTGTCTCTAGGCGACGAGGACCCTTTATTGTGATGTTGATCAAGTTGCTCATCTGCTTGTCTGCCCGCCTTTCTCATATATATAAAAATCGGTATCATAACATAACGGTCATAGTCTCAGGCCATTTATTCCGGATCACATGACTCTTCAATTAATTTACCTTGAGTAGTCCGACTGTCTCAGCCAAGGTGACTTCCCAAGCTTGAGAATCCTTGAATTAGGTACGTTTCAGCGTCCAACCAACTGGAACATTTAATTTGTCCGGCGAGTGGTGTGATTATTTAGATAAGGCGATACACGATAATTTAGCCGTGAAATGTTAGAAAGTTCGGCTGCTGCTGTGGGTCACTAGATTTTCGTTACGTAGGCCCAGGTTCGATGGGTTGAAGTCAAATCAAAACAATTTATTGTTTTATGTGGTACATATAAGGTGTTACATTATTATTGACTCTCACATGAACCCTGCAAGGGCACTGCAACTTCATATTATAGGATAGTTTTACAATGTCCTATGGGGACAGTCATGTACATACAAAGAGTTTTTCGAGATAATTTACATTGGTACATTTACCGATTGCTCTCAAAACACTGAAAATATCACGAGGAGACCGAAACGCTCGTGTTTTTATTATGTGTGTGAAGTAATTAGACCCTATTAAAATTTGCCTAATAAAAGCTGACTCTCAAACACAAAGCCAGGCTTTGCCACATGTCCTGCATGAGAGATGAGCTTGACAGAAAATGTACCTAATATTCTACTAGACTTTACCTTACGTACTCGCACATTTACAAAACACCAATTAGAAGTATAGAAACAATGGGTTTCAATCTGCTATGGTCCTGTCCTGCCACACAACATTCGCCTCTTTGAACACATTAATCTGTTCATGCTCGTCGGTTTGTAGCAGACTATACTTAGGCGATACGTTTATAGTTATTTTCGGATGGAAATGTTTAATCGAGACGCAATGGCAGCGGCTTCGTAACTCACGAGTGGAAGTGTCATTTACATCAGCAAGTCGCCGGGAAAAATGTGCGTTACACTGACACACATCTGGCTGGAGAATCCGAAGCACGCGCATCGCAAAGAAAGCAAACATTACAGGAATGTGCGGCGAAGGTCGTCCAATGAATGTTCCGTGCAAATCAAAATAATGGCACTAAAACCGAGTAAAATCCAAAGAAATCTCGATATTTCAACACATACCAACTTTAGGGCCCTTGCTAATAAACGGAGCTAGGGATATGCGTGTTTTGTTATGTTTACGTAAAACCCAATTGCTGTTATTCATAAACCTAGTTAAACATCAATTCCTTTAAATCGTGTTGCGTGTTTCACACTTCGTTAAAAAAGGTTAAGATAGAATGGGACAGGGAACTTAAATCACGTTTATGAATAACAGCCAATAGCGCTAATGGCGTATTAAAGTTAATCTGTCTTTAATTTTTTAATACACGATATTATTAAAATACAAGACAAGATGTACAATACGGCTAGGTTAGAGTTATCTACCAGCAGGCCAGTTGTGAGAGGGAAACAATAACAATATTCGTGCTAAAATTTAACCAATAATACGGCGTTTTTGTGATTAAATTCAATCCCTGCTTTAGGACGATAAACTCATTATTTTGTTAACCGTACAAACTAATATAATAAGATAACCGAGACTTGTATGCAATGAGTCAGCGCATCAACGCATGAACTGATAAAAGTTGTTGTACAAAAAATTGTAGCTACCGTAAAAGTAGCATACGAAATACCCTATTTACTGAAGCGGACCTAATCGAATAAGTGAGTCGGCACATGTTTGCCCGAATGTTCGGCTTTTATCGAATTGCCGAAGTTACCACCTACTTACTAAACTCATTTGCAGAGATTTTCCCTAATACAGTCTTAGGGCCCTTACACATTCACGATGTATGCTGCGAGTGTGTTCAGTGAATTGACAGCAACGCATACGAGGTTTATAAGACGGGGGTGGACAACTGAAAAGAACCTTCACTACATTGACGTTGCCGTGTCTTGTGAGAGTTGAAAAACTCTGCATGCGTTTTCGGTGCGCTGTCGTATATCGCTCACTAGTGTAAAAGGGTCTTGAAATTCGTTAGGTATTCGTGCGACGACGGAGTTTCAAGGCAACTTAGGTAGATTGTAATATCACGCACGACTACAGGAGTCCGTTATGTAATACCAAGATTAAGATAAACTACAATCTTGTTGTGCATTATGTGGTACAACAAATAATATTATTTATTCTATTAAAAATAAATAATAATAAGCTAATGTTATGCATGTTATCCATTGTGTGACTAGTGTGTACTTATATATCTGTTCGCTTTTAAGTTGAGATTCGTCTCTTCAGATTTCTATATATTTTTCACTGGTCATCGTCTCCTTTGTATGCCTGTGTTTTTATTTTGCGACGCACTGTAACTGAATTCGAACTGTGTTCTAGGTGATGTGTTGACGACTGTACACTGCAAGGCGGTCAAAAGTATCGCATAAAAATAAACATGTAACATTAAAATATGCCCAGTGAACTTTGCGTTTATGCAACCAATTTCTTGGTATAATTTTAGACGTAAACATTTCTTTGTTATGTCTGATACGAGTTTATTTCCTGGCGTTTCTTGTTTTAAGACGTCCTGAAAATCGACTGTAGAGAGCATAATGCGGTCCAAAACTAGGGCATGCCGGTGACTTTGCTTGCATAGAATTTTTTTTTCTTGAAGCCCAAATGGCATAACATGCATGTATGCTTTGAAAACACATGTTGTATTTATTTACTACTAATGGAATTTATGGAGTTGATAATATCTGTGGAAAATGTCGTATATTTGTGATTGATTGATGAGTTTTTCAGTCTTAAAACAGTGTTGAATTGAACCTTCAAGATTCATTTGTATTTATGGTTTTAGTGTAGATTTGCAATATAAATTACGAGTACGTTGCCAAATGAACTAACTTTTAACAGTTATTTTGGAAAATTATTTTTATTAAAATTGTATAATTTATTCTTTTAAAATTGTAGTCCTAAAATAACTATTTAACATATTATTAAATCGAGTAGAGTCTTAGTTTAGAATATTGCCAATTAACAGTGGAATGGTTAGTCAATCGTGAATTTTTTCATGGTAAAAAATTCCACTGTTTGCCGCTCAAAATTGTATCAGAATTTCGGCCTAAGCTCGCTCTAAATTACGTCTCTGTATCTCGGCCTTTAAACCACAGTTGTTTGTGTTGGATGGACTTGATAGTACAATGGCCCACTTTCGCGCTTGGTGACAAAAATAATGTTTCGCTGTTAGTGTAGATCAGTGGAGCGAGAGCGATGTACGTTGGGGCGTGACGGTGATAAGGGTGGCCCTGATTGCTTTCTAGCCTTGACATCGCCTTCTGACGACGATAAGTAGTTCGTCGTATTTCCTTGTGCCAATTGATGACATACAACCATTGAGCTCCTATAAACAACTAGATACGCAGTCTGCCTTCTAAAGATGTCCGAGCGCAAAGAAGGTCCAAACGGATGAATGGTTCCCTCATTTGGTTTATTGGACATTATTTGGACGTTTTTTTTAAATTGTTTTAGTAAGACCTTTGTGTATCTAGTTGTTTATAGGAGATCAATGCATACAATGCTCAGTATGATACCAACGCGGGCAGCACATATTAAAAAAAGTTCACTATTTATCTACTACATTTGATAAAACAATTAAAACTAAATCAATCATGCGTAACTCGCCAGTTACTCTGTACATTATTCGTCGTTCAATACATTATGTGTCTTTTACAGTCCTTTCTTTCCGAGGTCGAAACTTCTGAAATTATATTTTCCATTCTTACAAAACCACAATGTTCATGTTCAGTGATCTACTCGTATCTATACCCGATTCTCATTCGGTTTACTACATACTTTACGTTTCACTTTCAGTGTGTTTTAGAACGCTTACAATGTTGACAAAAGAACATTTTAGACAACAATGCTAACTCTGATTTTGCTTCACTTTACCTATACTGAAATCAAAGTAAAGCAACACTGTGTAATTAATTAAAACATCCAAAACCTCTCCATTCATGAAGTTATTTTTAAACAGTCAAAGTAAATGAACCAGAAATTGGGAAAGTTCACGAAAACAGTCCTCAATCTTATTTTAAACTTCAGAACATGATTTGTAGAGCTTCTTCGGCAATTAATTTTAGATTCATAATGCGCCAGCACTCTTAACTTCTCTCAAGACTCTTGGTTGTTTTCCTTTGGGGAGTGATAAATTGAAACGATTTTAAGTAACTTTCAGAACATTATTTTTAGTGTTATTATTTACTACTCCTTAGTATTATACTGACCCAAGTATTTTTGTGTCAGTAGGTGTGATGGGAGATTATTCATCTCCTTTCAGGGACGTCTAGAAGTCGATTTGCTGCAGTAGTTTACAGTCTTTTACTGTCTTGTTTATTTACTAGTTTTATGGCGATTATTTGTAAGTTTAAAATGGTGACGCATTGTCTGTATACGTAAGGATGTAAATAACCTTTTTAAATATATCATCCATGCACGGTCAGGGGGTTCCCCCACTGCGTTTCCCGTTCGTGGTCTTCAACTGACCCACAAGAACCATTGTATAATGTTTGTGTTTTTTATTTATTTATTTCGAAATTCAAAATTCAAATTCAAAAATTCAAAGATATAGATATCAATAGTTCAGGGGACGAGTTGTATCTCAAATATTTGATGGGACAAGTTCGCACAGGGTGCGAATATCAATCAACTAAAATAATTCAACAACCGTCACGTGCCCGTCATTTTCAGAAGTCATTTTGTTTGGTTGCAGAACAACAAGCACGTGGAGCACCTGGACGACGGGCAGCTGAAGGCGCTGCTCGACGAGGCCATCACGTACAAGTGCCCCAAGGACCGCGAGGGAAAGAGCAGTCTCTTCAACGTAAGTTACACATCGAGTACTGAACTCAAAATCAGTCCCCAATGTCAAAATCCCAGAAAGACCAACTCCCAAAATGATCATTGACCATTTCCCATAATGTCCATCCCAGAACATCAGCTGAAGTGAAAGTCGCGTCGAAATAGCCGGAACAAACAAGAAGTTGGACGTTTAGGGTATTTGGACATTTTGAGCACTTTGGGACTTTGGCATTTTGGGAGTTGGACATTTTGGGATTTGTAAAAAATTTCGCCAAATTTGTACATTCTGGGACTGATCCCTCCACACGCACGGAATTGATAGATATCGTGTTTATTCGATTAGAAAATAAAAATAAATTAGTGTCTCATACAAATCAATAAAAAGTTAGAATTTATTTTATCATTAACCGACTTTCAAAAAAAAGGAGGAGGTTATCAATTCGTCGATTTTTTTTTATGTTACCTGATTACTCGAAGACGCTTGGACCGATTTTTTGATGTTACATTACTTGTGTACTCATTGCAGGAGCTCCTCGAGGAGGTTGAGCAAGACGAGCAGGCTCTGGAAGCGGCCGCGCGCGAGCTGAGCGGAGGGCGCGCGGCGCGGCGGTGCGGGCGCGGCCGCCGCCCGCTGCCGCACTCCAACTCGCTGCAGAACCTGGAACAGGTAACGGGACATTGCAGGAGCTTCTCGAGGAGGTTGAGCAAGACGAGCAGGCTCTGGAGGCTGCCGCGCGCGAGCTGATCAAATGTTATTCTTTATTGTGAGATGAAATAAAGACTATATTTATTTAAATTTATAACCAGTAATGCTTATGTTGTCTGCAGGAGGCGCTGGCAGCTGAGTGCGCGTTGCGGCGAGTGCGACACGCGCCCACACCACCGCATACGTCCGTGTCGGCGCGCGCAACGCACGGCGGCAGTCTGCCGTCAGACGTGGACAAGTGTGAGTACTATACGGAAACTATAGTCTGTCAACGTCGTGATTTCCGCGCCTACAGGGAACAGGGTACAGGAACGGGGTTGGCGGGAACGAGGTAACACGCGGCTCGTGTACATAGCCGGCGCTCGCAGCCCCTCCGAGACCGTATTCCCTCCCTCGTCCCCGCCAACCCCTGTACCCCGTGGGCGCGGCAAGCACTACGTTGACAGACTATAGGCATGCCATCAATAGCACACATATCCTGGCATACTGTAGCACACATACCTTATACAATTTTCTAGTCCATTATATGGTCGAGTCCATTAATGAAACCCAATTGTGTTGTGCAGCGTTCCTGCTCGGCGAGGAGCCCACGCGCGGCGCCGGCTACCTGGCGACCGTGCGCTGCGTCAACCCGCCGCCGCTGGCCGAGCGGCGCGTGTCCGCCAGCGACGCGAACTGCCCGCAAGAGATGGAGCTGCTCAACAGGTGAATGACACACCTTACCATAGATTTATGTTCTATTAGGAGGAGGCTATGAATAATAATGTAATTAGAATATTAAAAACAACTGTTTGTCTCCAAATTAAATAAATAATATAATAATAACTGGAAGCGGTGGGGCGATTTATAGGTTAACATAACAATAGGTTAATGTTGTGTGAACCTTTCAGAATTGCTAAATTTTCTTATATATTGTTAATGTGAATAAAACATGACCCATTCAAAACATTATATCAAAAGAACACATAAAACACGTCACCGCTGAAAATAATATTTTTATAACTAATTAAATGCAAAAATAAAAATTTCAATGTGTTCGAATGGATCGTTTTCCAATTTACTCAATCAAAATTAGAGCTTTAAATAAACTTAATTCACATGTAAGCTCCGTGTATCGTAAGCGTCAGTAATGCAGCGCCTCTGTCCGCAGACGCAGCAAGCCGCCGTTCCCGATGACGTACACCGCGCGCGCGACGCTCGAGATCGGCAGCGGCAGCGTATGCTCTGGCCGCGCGGTCACCACCACCACCGCCTCCAACCAGGTGCGTACCGCCCGCCGCACAAGCAACCCTCGCAACCATAACACCCGCACAGCAATACCGCAAACAATCGGACCGCCAGAGAAACTTCACACACAAGAACTGTGGGCAGCAAAACAAACTGCTATATACAAAGCCAAAATGTCCAAGAAAACTATAAGTCCAAACGCATCGCTTGCCAAAACAAATGTCAAACAAAACGCCAAAAAGAAACATGTTAAATTTAAACGCAAACAATTGGATTCAAATAAATTACCAGTTGTATATGAAGAGAAAGAGATTTCGAGACAAATGAAATTATTAAATGCCTTAGTTCCTAAAAGCTGTGATACGAAACGAAATGATGGTGGTGGTAGGGAATCTCATGTGAGAGGTAGATCTAGTGTTGAAGACGCTTGTGACGTAGACCATAAACCGCGCGGCCCAAACGAGACACCTTCGGTGATATCTCTTGCAGAATCAGATTCAGAAGTGTGGTCAAACAATGTCAACAGTTGGTACGAGGGATTAGCAACTTATAGCAAAACATTCCAGATTAACGAAACTAGTTTCTATCAACCACTGAATGCAACAAATGATAGGACTTTTGTAAACCAGAAGTATCTAAACGAAAGCTCAACCAACACTAATATTTGCATCCAAAATATTTCGCCAAACTTACCTGTCGAATCTAGTAGCAGCGATACTTCACTACCGGTCCCTTTCAAAAGTATAAGTCATATGAAAAGATGGGCTCAGAATACCAACAACTACAAAAAAGAAACTCCACGAACGGTCGAACTAAATCCGCGAAACACCGCCATGCAATGGTCAACGAACCAAGTTACGCATAATAAGCCTAATGACGACATCTCCGATGCCGAACTATATCGTTTAAGGAAGGAATACAGGAAACGAGTGGGGACTTTAGTTGTTCCCTCGTTGGCGATGATAAATCCAACAAATATACGTAGCTTATCCATAGGTAAACCTGTACAACCTATCGCAAACGATAACCGCGATGACAAACGTGCAACTTCTTATGTCGCCGATAATATTACTCAAGATTATAAACGCGATAATGAAACCAAAAGTTTTTTTGCAATTAATGAAAACTTATCGCCGCAATCTGTTGATGAACTTTCTCGTATCGGTAACCATTTATCAAATAAGAACATTGATATGAAAGAGATTTATAATGATGATGTTACAGAATTTGAAAATGTAGTTGATATGCTGAATCATTCCGTTCGCTCTAGTACACCAATACCTTCTCAAGAAAATAGTATTATAGAAATTGAACTTAACGATATTGGTCCAAGATTCCAAAACATTGTACCTGAAAACAATAACATGGCCGATGTGCTTATTGAACAAGGAGACCATTTACTCAATTCTGAAAAAGAATTAGAGTTTGTTGTTCATCATTCAAATCAACAATACGGTGAAGTAGATACAAAAGTGGCTAGTGTTGTTACTGAAAGAAAACAAGTTGCGATTGAAAGTAACGAAGGCCAACATGAACAAAATAACAACGACATTGATGTAGTAGATGATTCTGAAAGCCAAGGTAAATCTATTTCAGTTCAACTTAAGCTCTCTTTAGATACTATAAACGAAACGGATGAAATTGAACTTATAGATATTTCTCCACATCGTCAAGATAAAGAATTACGGCATATCAATTCAGACGATAAACAAGAAAATAATTCGTTTTCGCAATATTTAGCCGCTCAAAAGAAGTTATTTCAGGTATTAGAATCTTGTAATTTAGAAGATAGTGTTCAAGAAAATTCCTCAATTCGCTTTTTAGCCAATAAAAGTGAAAAAGTACATATCGACAAGGAATTGAACCAACTAGAAGATTCAAATGATGTTAAGGAAGAATGTCGACCAAATATTGAAGTCGAAGCAAGAAATCTGGATCGAACCGATGACGCACCTAATGCTTCAAATGAAATTGTTGACAAAACTGTTGATAACAAAGCGACTACTATCCTAGCAGAATATAATTCGCATTCGCAATGTTTAACTGCTCAAAAGAAATTATTTCAGGTATTAGAAGCTAGTAATTTAGAAGATAGTGTTCAAGAAGATTCCTCAAATCTATTTTTAGGTATTAACAGTGAAAAAGTACATAATGTTAAGGAATTAGAAGAAATAGAAGATTTGAACGATGTCAAAGAAGAATGTGGACCAATTATTGAAATCGAAGCAATAAATTATGATGAAAATCACACTGATGATTCACTTGAAGCTTCAAATGAAGTTTCTGAAAAAAATATTGATGACAGAGCGACTACTATCCTAGCAGAACTCCCAAATAACGCTTATATATTCCTAACATTTCCTAAACGCTTTCGCACTCCCTATAGCGACGAAATAGAGAATAGTACTGACAAACCATACTTACTCGATGAAAGTAATATAAAATCCAAGAAGAAGAAAGATAAGTTGGATTCTAGTTGTAAGAAGAAGGATGTGATCAATAAGAATGCTCTTAGGGCGCTTCTGTTCCAAAATCTCTTTAAAAGTGATGTCACAGACAAGCCTAGAGCGGGGATGCTCGCCATCACCGATCAAGAGGTAGGCTGCCCTGATTAGTTATATTGAAGGACACTTGGCAGAAGAAACTTTAGTCGTGTCGAGTTTTACAGAATTTGTTACCCATAGACAACATTTTATACACGGTATATCAAACTTTGAGTATCTGTATTGACCATTTGTTTATAACTAAAGTTAGGTCATTTATTCTTTATACGCAAGTCACGGTCAAACAGTATAAAATCAGCTATGCACAGTATTCTTGGGTAAATATTGCATGTCATTAAGGGCGTTTTCAGAGTCATGCGTATTTGACGCTGCGTGATACACAGTGTTGTATGAAATAATGTGATGCGTAGAACACGCATGCGTGGCAAACCCTCGTGCGTGTTGAAATCCACACGACTCTGAAAACGCCCTTAATGACATGCGATATTAATGTGCGTAACTTATATTATAACTGTTAAACCAAATAGTCATAGTAATCAATAAACTAATATCAACAGACATTAATTAACTTTTAAACGATGTTCTAATTAATTTTACGGTCAAAACAGGTATTCTGTTTCACCCTGTATCTAGTATATTATAATTATTCTAACCATAGTCAGTATAGTTCTACCCAGTGTTCTTTGTTTTTTTTATTTGTTTTTTTATTATTATCCACAACTTTATTGGAATCTACAGCGTGTGTTGTTTCCGCAGATCGATGCGGCAATACCGTTTAATTGCATCACCACGCCGGAAGTGGTGGACAGTTGCAGTACGACGGCCTCCACACAGTCGGCGCTCGTAGACGATACAAAGGTTAGTTTATTTAGTTTTATTAATCGACTCGACAGTTTGTCATTTGCCAAGGTCACCTTACATAGTAATTCATATTATTATTTCTTCCTCCAGAGTAGTCACGGTCCCAAGGTAAACTAATGTCAATCACGTTTAAGTGAACACCTCAGGTACGGATAACAGCAGATCAATGGTAACACTTGCAGTACGATTTCAACTCTTACGACACAGATAATAAGAACGGTCCACAGTGTTACACTTGATGTATACATAATGTCCGTTTCCCAAAAAGTCCATTTTCCCATACATAACGGCTCCACTCATAACGGGCCATGCTGTAGTAATTATTAGTAAAACCGGCGCCCGCGCCGCCGCTAGTCTGCACTGTGGTCAGACTCATTTTCATATGTTTGATATTTCGCGCCCGCGCTAAGCTCGCAGTATGGCCCAGGCCTGTCGTAAGTTCATTGCGGTTTTGTATAATAATTGATGTAATAAAACTAACCCACATATTTAAATTATTGGCGAAAACTTCTAAATGACTTAGTTTTTAACTCAAGCTTATAACCCATATTACATACATAAAAGCTGTAAGTTTTCCTATCAAATAAAAATAAAATAAATACGACTGTCCGTTGTTCTCAGTCACGCGGCGTCACCTCGAGCAGTATCAACGGGCTTCCGCTCGTGCGCGCCACGTACGGCTCCACGGGCTCGGCGGCAACGGACGAATACAAGGTCAGTGCAAGCACAACATCGCGTATATGCTTTTTGTGGAATTACTTTTTTATTTTAATGATGGACTCGATAGTTGCGTCATTTTAAACTTCTTACACAAAATTTGTATAACGGCGAATTTAACGCCTTGCGGCGTTCTCTACCAGTTACCATGCGGAAGAATTGCCAATGTCATAGTTATAAGAGTAATAATATTATATCATTGTCTTCGTTTTCTCTTCCGTCATCCGCAGCGCTGGGCTAAGGAGCTCAGCGTCTTCCTTTTTTCCTCCAGAGAAGGCACCAAATTGCGACTACGACTCAGGAAGAATCCGCTCAGCAGCAAGTTCCCTGAGCTATGTAGAGATAGATATAAAAATTGCGTTTTTCTGTCGTATTCGACTCCATATATTAATTTTGTGCCCTACGATTTCCAGAAATCTCTAGACGAAAACGGCAACTCTGTCCAAGGAGGCAATTCCCCCCTCTCGGGGTCTAGTCAGCACAAGAAGCCTCGCAGGAAAAAGTCTTCTAAGAACGAGACCGTGATTACGTCGCACCAGATCGACGGCTACAAGGGCGACAAGGACCTCAATGAGGTGCTGCGCTTCATCGAGTCCAACGCGGAGAGCGGCCGCGGGCACAAGCTCGGCCGCGCCAAACACAAAGACGACTCAGACGACAAGAACGGCAAGAAACGATCCGCAGAGCGACGCAAGGACAAGGAAACTAAAGTCAAACGAGCCTCATCCCTAGAAGAGTTGTCGCGAACGAAACTGGAGGATTTGACCGATAAGCCTCAGCCGGAGCGTCGCTCGGCGGCACCGGCTAAAGCGGAGCGTCGCTCCTGGGGGGATGACGCTCGCGATTCCTTCTACTTCCGCGACGAGCCAGACGCGCCGCCTGATACAGACTTCCAGACAGTCACTAAGAAGCGTAAACCGAGGCGGCGAGCTGATGACTCTGAGCCGGCGCGGATTCCGCGAGCGCCGTCTCCGCGCGCGCGCCGCGTCTCCGCACCGCCCTCCGATCGCAGCGCGGACTCCAACGATGACATGGATTCCGTGCACTCGCTTCCCGCAGACGCGCCCGCCGCTCGGGCATTGCCACTCGCCGCGCCCGTCTCGTACGCGGACATCGCGCGCACGAGGCACAACATACCCGACCTGATCGAGTCGTGCAACTTCTACGCGGAGGGCGATGGGGTCGCGCTGCTGGGCGAGCCGCGGCGGGCCGAGGCCGCGCCCGCAGCGCCGGGCGACGCGGACGGGTACCCCGCGCTGGAGCCCAGCGTGGCCGCGCGGAGGACGACGCTTACTAAGCCAGCCGCGCCGCCGCCGCCGGTGCGCAAGGATAAGAAGGTATGCTATTATTTACTTTAATTGAAAATGCAATAATAATAATAAAAGATTCTATTTTTTTGTTATGCACACATTCGAATTTACAAGTTACTAAAAATTACAACTGACTGGCGGTTTTCTCGCGAACCTCTTTGAATGTCAAGTGAGTCGCTAGCGCGAGCATTTGTGACGATCGATCGAATGGACGCCACGAACAGGTAAACGTGAGACGCCCCCATGCCATGATGGAGGGATGACCTAAGCAAGGTGGCTGGCAGAGACTAGATGTAAAGGCTGAGACTCGGGTTGAGGGGCGTGCTTTGCAAGAGGCCTAATGTCTATTAGTGGACTGATACGGGATGATGATGAGCATATGCTCACAACTAACAATGCTCGATGCGAATATTCCCATCGATCGAATATTCATGTCAGTCGCCCCATTACTTTATATTGATCATAACGATATTTATGTTGTGTACCTCGTTCAGGAGAAGGCCTTGGAGCTTGTGGTCGCGGCGGAGTGCCCCGCGCCCGACGTGGTCGCGGACCGGCGGCCGCCCGTCATCCTGCTGGACTCGGCGGCGCGTCCGCGCGACATGGACGGGGTTACGTTCGGCTTCGACATCAATGAACAGCTGCTCGGTAGGGGACACTATTTACTACTAGAAAGTAAGATATTTGAAAAATTTGACTAAAGAAACTCTTGGTAATAAAACATCAATCAATCATTTTATTTATTTTCTCACCACATAGTTTTATATAGGTACATGTTGGTATTCCAAAAATGGACGACCACACGAAAAGAGGAAATAAATGAACAACTATGATCCTAACCTAACCTATGATCGAACCTGAAATCTCCGTATCATAAATCCAAAGACCCAACCACTACGCCATTTTTCTATTTTACTATCTGATATTACTAGCATACAAAAAGAGACTAGCTCCCACAACACATGGAATCCTAGTGTGGGAACTAGAGTCACAACATACTAAACAAGTCGGTACCTACTCAAATTAATGGCCATGGATGAAAAAATTTTTTTTGTTAAACTAATTTTATTATGCATGCATTTAAGAAAAAAAATTGATACCTAAATAAATTTTATTATTTATTATATACCTATTGTGATTTCAGGTGGTCCTACCCGTCGTGCCCGGTGCGACCTGTTGCGCGACGCGGTGGAGGGCGCGGAGGTGTCTGTGTCTGAGTGCGCGGGCGTGGCCGTGCGCGCGGGGTGCGCCGCGCTGCGCTACGTGCCGCCGGACCCGCCGCCAGACACCAGGCACCTGCTGCAGATTGTAGACTACGTGGGCACCGGTATGTGACACATAACATCACACCATACCCTACTGCCTCTAGATTCTGCTCTAATAATAATAATACTCACTAATAATTCTCACGTACAAATATAACCTCCCAGTTCTTTGAAACTAAAGACATACGTCCATTACGAGGATACCATATGAAAATCTACCGCACTCGCCAATACCAAAATAGCTCATCATTTCCTGAGTGCATGGAGCAAACTGTCTGATGATGTGATATCTGCACCATCAGTAAACTCTTTTAAAAATCGCCTCGGCATTTGGTTAAACTAACATTATATAAATGAACTATATGTGTAGTGAAATATGAACATTAGATAACATGAACTTCGAACTTGCCAACACTGTGACACACCAGCATTATGCTGCCTGTCTATCAATTGAATAATAATAATAAAAAATATACACTGGTTTATACCAACACCCTGATATCAAATAATAATAATAATCGTGTCCCATACACACTACACACCCTATCTCACATATTTATTCCGCAATCTTCAATTCAAAACTACGAGTGTGAAAGTCTTGTATTGTACTTGTTTAAGATTTTTTTGACAGTTTTTTTGTTTTATATTTGCAGCGTGGGAAGACGTGGTGCGATGCGGCAGTGGCAAAGTGCGTTACTTCAGCGAGTAGCGCGCCGCGGACAGTCGCGTGCCAGCCCTAGTGTAGCCAGGACCTGTTCTCTCTAGACCAAGACCGTCTCGTGTGTGACTGTCACAAGTTATAAACCTACAGTGAGGCCATGTGAAGCCTGACGAAGATATAACAGTGCAGTGACCGGTGTGTGTAGTGAATAAGATATCCAACCATGTGTTGTGAATTCGAGGTGTTACCTCAACGACTCGGTGAAAAGAAATGAAGTGTGGTCAGTGTTACTACGTTACTAGTGACAACTAAGTGATGGACTGCGATATTACGACTGTACTGTAGCTATGTTCCTATGCGTAGGAGTGTTAAGGCTGTTCGGTGGAGACAGGCCGCCGGTCAAGAGTAATATCGCAACACTTTTGGAAGTTGATTAATTTTGGTGAACAGCAAATTATTTGGTTTCCTCAAAAAGAAAATTGTTGTACAATTAAGAAGTTACAGAGCCATATATTGATATTTTCGTAAATTCTAATCTTCTTAATTTTGTAAAGTTTTATTTTTGTGTCTTTTTGAGGAAACTAGAGTCGGCCAGTGAGCCAAGAGCTACAAGTTCTTTAACTGCCTCACTGAAGGTACTCAAATAAGGAATGGCCCCAACCTTCACTGTCCCTTATAAGACAGATTGCAAGAAAGGAGTCCAATTAAAAATTACAGCAACAACTTACCAATATTGATTTGGTTCCAATGTGTTGCGATGACAACTTGTATGGGTCGGCATCTCTCCGTCCCCTTATACGTGTTAGCCCGACTTGCTGCCGAGGCTAGGCTGAGCCGCTCAGCCGTTTCGAGAGCTTCCCGCCTCATGCTGTTGCCACTGCGATCGCGATGCTCTATATTCGCACGTTTACGTTCATAATACCCAATAAGCAAAATATCTCGTGGTTTCAAAATGTGTTTGTCCAAAAACGAAATATTGTTATCCTGTAATCAAATTAAACTGTCTTGAGAGTGATGGCACCTTCATTGTTAAGCTAGATTCAGAATCTTCGCCAAAACCTACGTTTTCACGTCAGCTGCCGGCATTGCCACGTTTCCACGTCAATATTGATACAATTCCAGCATTTTAGAGATTCTCAATTTTAGAATAAATGACGACACGATCATGATAATGTACTTGGAATAATTGATGATCCTGAAGTAAAAATCAAGCCAGACTTATGTACTTGCTATGTTCTCTGTAAGAAATCCGTAGTTGGACCATATTTAGGTTGTATTATTATTTAATAAAGAGGCGCGTAATTCTTGTGTCTCTATTTCAGTGTTGGTAAGTTCACAGAATTGGACATTTGAAAATTGAATATTCTGGTAATTGGACCGTTTTAAACATTGGACATTTTGGGAACTGGTCATTATGAACCTAAACAGACTCGCCTGGTCCATGCAGAGCGATCCCTTTCATATATCTTAGCGTTATCGCTGTGGTCAAAGAAAATATTTGTTTTCGCTTTGTAAATACGGAAGGTGAGAGCTGTCTTGAGCATTTAAATTACTATGCACTCACAAAAAAAGGAAAAAAAATGTATAATAATTGAATATAATTGAAATCGTTATCGATAAGAGTCTGATATTTTGTTGTCGCCTTGCAGATGAGTGTTTTGTTTTGAAGCCTGGCGCGGGTACTAAAGCGAAGAGTTAAATGGTGTTCTGCTGTGATAGTGTTAAGTGACACGAACATGGATCACAGGAGATATGTGTGCAATTGCAAAAACATATTATTCGCATAATTTCAACAGTTTAAATATTCTATAAATCATTAATTAATTCCCATTTATGAGTCTGGTAGCAGAGCATGTCTATGCATTTTTTTTACTTATACGCCATGACAAATGAAAATGTAAATATTAAATTATTTATTTCTAAATCGATAATTTTTTCGTCACGACCAAGATTCTAACTTACGTCCGCGCCATTTCGTGGCACACTGTTTTCCAAAATGGTCACGATGGCTCTTCTGGAAAATAACGAGTCACTGAATGACTAGGTCCCAGATTCAAACCTTGGTTAATAACGATTTTTTTCTCAACCTAATTAATATTGATTCAATCTTTGGGAGCAAGTGTACATATTGTAAATGTAAATACAGCATCAGAGTCATTTAAGAGGCATGTTACTGTGATCTGTGTGTTATATGAATATGTGACCATTATATTGTAGAGTTATATTTAGTTCTCCAACCAAAGAAACCCGAACATCGTCACCGCCAAGAAAAGGCAGATATATGCATCGTCCCTTATCGCTATGCTGAGGTCCATTCTAGAAAATAGGCTTGGATTGTATTTTTCGGAGATTTTATTTACTTCGAAAATGGTCAGTGAGCTAACAAGCACAAGTATTTTTATCAAGGTTTCTAGAGATACAAAAAACTGCATATAGCACTGAAATCTGGATTATCCATGTTAAATATATTTACATCGTTATATTTTGCTATTAAACCTTTCTAAATCTATAACATATAAAATCCAGGAGTTGGTGAACTTCAGTTTTTGAGCTCTACTGAAAGCTTTGTGAAATGATTTGGTGTTGACTCACGATTATATGCAATATCTATATTCCGCTGCAGCGCTTCTGTGCCTCTGCCTTTTCCCTATTTATAATAGGTATCGTACTTCCCGGGTTAGATTCCTTTGGGGATTTTAATTATGGAGTTGTTCTGGTCTTAGATTGATATGCTCGTATACGCCAGTGCAAGAAGCGATGCGCCAGGTTTCAATGTTTTGATTTGAATAGTAAGACTCGTATAATATTTTGTTTCTGTTAATGTTTATTGTGCTTGAGTTTTGTTATTGTAATCACAAATATTTGGTAGACTTCCTCTAACTAGCCACTCATGTCTAATTTTGTTATGTATTTTTAAGTTTTACCGTTTTAAAACTGTACATAAAATGAAGATCTTATAAGGTGTAACTGGCCATATTGATATGGAGTTCGCTTTGCTTCGTATTGTTCTTTTGGGATGTTCTTGTATATTCTCATTTATCTACGATTTCTTATTAACTATTAATTATTTTAGGCACATAATTTATTGTAGGTGTTATTGGAAACGAAGCTTATGGCTCTGCAGTATACAGTATTGATATTTTAAGAATCAATGTCTGTGTACTAAAAGTATTTTTATAAAGTATTTGTTGTCTTTGCTACTCATTTTGTTATTAATTCAAAATATGTTATATTCATAAATTACTCTAAACTATTCATACAACAGTCTTTCGCAGTGTAATAGCTTTTTTTGTTAGATTATATTAGCATAAAATCTGCCAACATATATCCATATCTCATCAGCAGATTATCAAATAATATTCGAAATAAGATAAAAGTTTGTGCTGCGAGTGGCTTACCATAGTACTATGGAGATGAGAATAGAACATGTGATGCCTGTGGACTTATTTTATGAGCTGTATACTGTGGCGATGCTGAGTTAATTGTAAAAATTGTTACTCCCACATTTTAGCAACAATCTGAAAAGAACAAACGAAGTGAAGCAGCGAGTGTGGGTTATTGAGACATTAATCTTACATATTACCTAATAAATTGTATATGTGTAAACTTGTAATGATACACTTCTATGGTATGTGGCTGATGTCTCCACTGTCTGATGCGTTCTCTAAACTGATTTTATCTTTGAGTTCCATATATAAAAAAAATCTTGCATAACTTATAATACTAATTCGTACACACATAAGTTAACTACCCAATTTAAATTTTCCCCATTCAGAGTTCTGTTATTCTAGGGCGCGAAAAACACTTATATTTTTAAATTTGTATAAAAATACGCACTCGGTGAAAATATACAGAATTCTAAATTGCTGGAAATGTTATTTATACTTTATATTTTGATAAAATCTTTCAATGGAGGCGCAAGTCACATAATTAAAATATATGTATGTCACGTAATGTGGAAACCTTCGACACTAAAGGTTTGACCAAGCTACACAATGATGTAATTATATATTATATAAAATATTGATTGTACATAAATTAAAAGTCAGAATTGGTGTACCATTTTTAATATACACGCAATATCGCGCATAAACCGCATTTATGTAACTACATGTTTGTATAGTACGTACTTTTCGCCAAACATTGTCATACATTCAATCTAAAGAACGTCATCGCAATGTTATCCATCTCATAGAGCCTCACTACACATTCAATCTTGCCACGGTTCAGTCCCACCAAATGTCTTTAAAAAATTGAATCTCGAAAGGTGATATCCGCACGGAAACAAGTCAATAAAATTGGTGTGTTAATGTTGGATTGTGAAATGTAATTAGCATAATCTAGACTTCTAGAGACATGGTCGTTTCGGTTGGTCGAAATTGCAGCTCCCAGCATCGACTATTTCATAGTTTTTTTTAGAAGATACGTATTTTTTTAGGGTCTCGTACTGAGGTTTCCTCTGATCTTGAGAGATCAGAGGAAAAAAGGAACCTGAACCAATGCCAGATTGAAAGTGAAAGGCCATGTATATCCATTATTGACATAAAGCTATAGTCATTAAAATAAAATATATATAAAATATCGCAACGCAACCTTGAAAAAATTAAAAAATAGTTAAAGGTAAAATTTATTATCTGATGATAAATGATACTAAGATTTACGATTGTATGTTGTAAGCTCCAATATGATCTGGGTTTCGCATTTCCTACCTTCCCAATAGAAATAACTGTACGATCTTTGAATCATCATCAATCATTTGAAACAGTATTTTTTTAATAACAACCATTATTCCCTTCTCCAACTGTTAGGAATGCGCTATGTTCACTGCTGTGAAACAAATTGATGGCCACAATTTTAATGTAAATAAGCTAAGGTGTACATTAATTTCATTTTACTTTGGAGGATATAAAGAAGATTTTTCCCCTCATTTTAACATTGCTCGTTGAGATTGATATCAATGTAGTTCGAAGGGATGCTCATATCAAAGGTATAGAAATATTATTTATTATTTCTTTCTCCTGTAAAATATGTAAATATGCTGTGCGGAAAACTATTGGACTTTGTATTGTTCTCAGTGGATATTTAGACGTTGTAGATGAAAGAGCTCTGGGTTTGGATGTTGTGACAATACATTCGGCGGGGGTGGCTGAGCCGCGCCGCCCCGCGCGACTCTATGCGATGGATCTATTCAAACAGTAATCGTGTGCTTGGGAGTCTTCTACTACCAGTTCCATGAGATGATTCATTGGAATGTAATGTTCTTTCGCGCAAAACTTTTTATACTGAACTCATAACCACATAAATAACTACCGATTTAAAATATCATATATCGGATCGCGGAAAAAAACTTTCAGGGCATGTAATATTTTTTTATTAAATTGGTAATTTATATGGGGAAAGTAATTTATTTATTTATTTTATGAAATAGGTTACCTACAGGGTGTACACCAAAACAATTACAGTGTAATAGTCCACAAAATAATTATGCTAAGTGTCACCCCAATTATAGGCAACAACGGCATGCTTAGAAATCCAAGGAAAAGGTTACAATGTTATATCGATCTTAACAATAAAAAATAAAATTTAACAAATTTAGAAAACATTTCAGTAACTAACCTAACAAACAAAAAAACTTTGTTGTTCAGAATTAAGTTCAGCGCAAAAGAATTTTGTATAGAAGTTGATTTAGATGAATTAACCTGAGTTGACAATGGAACTGGATGTGAAAATGATTATAATCTCTTCGCGAAATAGTTTTATCGATATTTGTAATATCGGATAACCCGTATTATCTTTTACTACCTTTAACATCCATCCATGTGACGTTTGTGAGAGATGTAAGAAATGAACGTACATTGATACGACTCGCGGATGTGACTATGTCAGACGCTGCTTTGTAAACTTGGAAGACACCACAAGTTTAAGGGCAACTCTTTACCGCTCACCAATCGCGCGGGCATAAACAAATGAGCGGGCGCGATGACAATGTATGTGCGTTCCGCCATCATTTTGGAATGGCGGATTGATATTTTATTAGTTTAATTTTCTATTTACATGAATACTCTAAATTAATTGACATTGGTGAAATTATCTCTTAAATAAGAGTAGAAGCTTCAAATAAAAATAGAACAGGCAATGTATGCACGGGGAGCGCGCGCCCGCGCGATTGGTGTGTTTGGGGCCGTTCGTCTCGCACCCTTACCTGTTTGAATAGGCTCCAAGGAGCCCGGGCCGTGCGCCTCGCTACCTTATACAGGATACTGATATACTACATATATATAAACTAGCCTTTTACAATTTATTTTACGCAAAACTGCTCGAGATCTAAAGATATTTACTTACAAGAATTAAAAAGGTATATATGAGCTAAATTCTTGGGCTAATAATAATAAAATGAATGTAATTATTTTGTTTAGAAACTGGAGTGATACTGCTTAGGAAGGCTATTCGGCGAAGTGTAAATGTATAAATAAATTAATGTTGAAATATAAGTTTCCGCAACTGTCTCATTGTCTGATTAAACTGTACGTTATCGAACGCCATCCAGAAATTGGTTTGAGTTTTCTATAGATTTGCCAAAGTGTAGTCAGTAGCCGGTCTTCTCGAAATTTTATTTAATTTTTTATTCAGGAAATGAGACATTTGTCCTGTATCATAATATGTATCAATATGATGAATTATTTGTCTGCTTACTGCTAACTCTTGTGATTCTATATTTTTACTTTGTTCGAAACATACATTTGGGATTCGATATTTTAACTTTATACCGGAGTTTATCAGTAAGTATATATATTTTAGCCAGGGCCATATGCAAGAACAATAATAAGGTTTGATGATTTGATTATCTCAGAATAACCAAATCATTAAATCTTTCGTGGAACAACCTGCTAGATAAGTGGCTTAAAATTCTATAAAATGTACGCGGCAAAAATATGCACAAACTATTGCGATAAACCATCAATAAACGAACTGAATCCAATCTGAAATGCATGGCATAATTAATAGAATTATGTGAACTGATGGTTAATAATTTATACTAGTTTATAACACCGACCATATTTGGGACACACGACGCACCTAATGTATATATATATTTGTTGTATGTACGACAAGAGACGCATATAAAGGTTCACGCCTGATTGAAATATTGAATTTGATATCACTGGTTGAAAGTCTTACTTGTGAAATGTTTTAAGTCGCCTGTTTAATTTCCCAATCCGTATCGTATCTTTATCAGCGTCAAACTATACTAAATTTTTTTTCTTGAAATAGGAACAAAGTAAAAATATAGGAACGATTTTAACTGTAAACGATTTGTTTATAAACAATATTGTAACCAGCTGCAATTTACAGTTATGTACTTTTTCACTGTTTCCGTTTTCTTAATAAAAATGTTGAAAATATAATTCATTTGTTTTTGTTGACCACCGTGAAGCTTTCACTGTTGATTGAGTTTGGTGACAACGCGGTCTTCACTTATCTACGCGCGATTATGTCTTCATCTGAATTAATTTGGTGAGGAGGGAATTTGATGAGCCCTATTATTTTATTGACGTGTCTCTGATACCTATAACTATATAGGTATCAGAGAATATAGGGAGGATATATAATAGATGTTCCAAAATATGAAAAATTATGTAAGTGCGAATTAAAGTTCCGTGTGTGAATTCGTGAAAATAAAAATATGTTTTTGCGACATTATATTTTATTCTCATAATCAACATGATACAGATGTTATGGCTTTGTATTCAAATATCATTCTATAATAATAAAAATATTAACAAATTATCTTACATCCACTTGAAAATGTACAATTTGTAATAGATCTTACAAAATATTCTAGAGCACTTCGAGTTGATATCAAGAGCCAAAACTAAGTTCAAAGACTGTTCCTATTATGTAACTGACATAGTAATGGGGAAGAAGTTAATTTTTGATAACTATTACTGTGTTGCTGTGACAAAATTAAAATGTTGCCAATGAAACACAGCAATGGTTGTAAAAAATAAAGTTCATTTTGTCACTTTCATAATAGGCAAGCCAACCAAGATGCCTTTGGTATCAACTAGTGTCCACCGTAACACTTACATAGATAATGCTCTATTGCTCCTACCATAAGGCATTAAAGATAGTTTTAAGGGATTTAATAGGGCTGTACGGACATAACAGCTACTTTTAATGCCTATTACAGACATTTTTCTCGTACAGTCATCGCCAGATACATGTGGAACTCCCAGGGTAGTAAAAATAATCTAATGATTGTGAATTCAATCTTATATTCAGATCAAATATAACTTAGTAAACCCCAAAATCCTAAAACATCTGCATTATTCAAAAGTTTGTTTAGTATTCTAGTTTTCGTTAGATATTTTTAACAAGCTTGACAGTTACATCTAACTGACGCTGACTCTACATATCTCTCAAGATAGCGTGACGAAGCTATATACGAATGAAAATATTAGAATCACCTGACTTTATTATATATTTATATATTGTGACTTCTAATATACGCATTGTGTTAGATTTAAAATTGTTATATTACAGATTCAGGTAAAACTATCAAGGATTTAGGAAAGCTTATTCACACTAGTGTCACAATCGCCAAACGATCTTACGAAATACTTTATACCCAGTCTTCATGAATACGAAGCACGCAATGTTACATCACACTTCAATATTAATCTACAAAGCACTTGCGATTTCCCAAAGACGAGCAGTGTCAAATACAAAATGTTATTTACGAAACGCGAAAGAAAGCGAAAATAACTTCGTTGTTACATTTTCACCTATACCTTGTTAGGTTGCGTTATGGACTGCATAAACCAGCTGTTTAAAAATGCCTAAGAGCTACAAACCCTCGGATATTAGGCCACAACAGTCTGTGGAAACAAGTATTCGTAGAAACACGTAATTAGCTATAAACAAGAAATTATTTACACAACTGAACATATAAAATAAAAACTATGTAATTTTGATGCGTAACAATAAATAAACAACCACAATATTATCATGGAATGAGTACCAAATCAATTTCAATAATATAATTTATCTATACGCGACGAGTTAAACTGTACACAGTAACTGAGACTCGGGATCTATTTATGTATAACTATAATACGCGATGCACGGCGGTCTAATTGTGGAACTGACAGTGACAGCAAAACCATATCCATAGTCTATTGCTGGCTTTCATTAGTAACATAAAAATTCTTGCCACAGCAACAGGCAGGGGTTATTGAAACGGGAATGGGTTTGCTGTTACAGTCAGATACAATATGGGGCCGCTCCCCTAACGTATGGTCTCGGAGGCACCACGGCCGAACACATTTAACTCTACAAATCCCACCACAAAAGGACAACGGCATTCATTAAAAAAACATCAAAAGAAAAATAATGGAAGTCCAACGAGCTAGATTCGTTTTATGCGTCAGCTTTTTTTTAAATTTACTATATTTACCGTCAGTTGCACAGACGGAGTTAATTATCCATTTCCACTGTAACGACTATTTATAAAATGTACAAAATATTAATAGACAACTGCCACGAGTACCTTTCGTCATTACCCAAATTAACAGGTGAAACTATCCCGGACCAACGCCCCAGAGGTAGCAGAGACTTTCATCACAAGACACTCGATAACTCAAAAGACATAATTATTTTCGTCAGAATATGAATTTTGTAACTCGATCGATATTTTATTCAAAAACTTTGATTTTAATCACTCAATAACTGTAACCCATCTCTGAAATCCCCAGGACAGTTATTCTCTGTCCGGGCACTTCACATTAAGAAACTGTCTCTTTTGCCTCTGGGAGCTGTGCAACTTACGCGAAAAGGCTTGGAGGGTTATCAACACGTCACTCCTATCGGAGAATGCACTATCACTGTCACTTCACAACGCGGCGAGATCGTCCCCGTGTCTCGGCCCGGCTAGAAGATGTCCGGGCAGTCCGTCCAGTCTGCGCGCTGCTTGCACTCCCAGTAGCGGTGGTTGTACAGATGGCGCAGGTGCGGCGTGCCGGGCGCGGCCACCGCCTCGCGGGTGAACCAGATGGGGCGCGCGGACCCGGGCCCGGGGCCGCCGCGCGCCGCCGCGGCCTCCGCCGCAGCTTCTAGTTCCCTGTGAGTATAGATGTAAATGATATAGAGGTGTTTGTGTAATTAGTTGACTGATTGTTGAATAGTACGGGATTTGCCTAGCTTAGTAGTAAAACGATGTTTACCGGTGCTTCGAATTTAAATTTAATTTCAAAAGTCAAAGTCTTATTTAATAAAAACATGGTGCGAAGTGAATTTGCGCGGAAAGTTACATTTGAATGTAAATTTCTTGTTTCGATACATCAATGTTTTCAAGACGTGTTTTTAATAATTTTATAGATACAAAAAAAATAGTATCTGGAGCCTCCTCCAAATCCTCACTATTAGATATGGTATGTATGAGTTATTAGATTTTTTTTTTAAACATCGAACCATAAACATCAAATGTTCTTTATATGTCCTCGTACCTGCGCACGGCCCGCTGTTTGTCCTCCAGTCGTAGCTTCTCGTTGTTCGCCTCGTCCCACAGACCCTCCTCCATGAGGCGCTGGTCGGGCCGCAGCCGCGAGTCCGTTGGCGCCACGCCGGGCTCGGGCTCGTTGAGCTGAGCCGCCAGCAACGTGAAGTTGTACCATCTGGACAATAGGGTATTTCCGATTTAATTATTAAGCATTAAACCATCGGTGAACAAATTAAATGATGAAAAATTATGTGGTGGCTCAGTTAGTAAGAGCGTGTCACGGAATGACAAGGTCGCAGGTTCAAGTCCTGACCAGGTCCAAGTTTAGTTAGAAAGATACAGAAACAGTACACGATATGATTCGAATGCGCACCGAGTTGTTGGATTTAGGCACTTAGTTGTCGGAGTGCGTACTGACTGAGTTGTCACAACGTGTTCCGAGATCTTGTACTAACTTGTCGGCCGACGGCGGCGCCGCGACTCGCTCCCAGGCGACGGCGAACTTGCCGGTCTTGCACTGCGTGTTGTCGGGCGACGCGCTCGTCACGGGCGCTACCTCCACGCGGTTGTCCCAGTGACCTTGGATCACGTACCGAGGCTGAAATAACACTGATATCAGTATATTATAACATTTAAATTTGGTGTACATACATTTTGTACAAACGTTGGTGTACGGTCTACCACAGGGAAATGTATACAGGAGAGTTTTTAAGGTTGACATTATCTCAAAAACTACTTGACCTGTTGAAATATTTTTTTCACTGTTAGATAGATAAAAGTTAAAACTATATAATTATTAAATTCGGTCCAGTAGTTTTTGAGATAATCTCAACCTGATTGAGGCCCCCTGTATACAGAGATCCATATGTGGATTTAAGAGGAGATATAGGTATCCGCGGATCCGGATGTGGACGAGCTGTGGATCCAAGTGGACGGATGGGGCGCGGATCACCGCTCAAAGCATTTCCCCAAGATAAAAAATAGTATGTACACATGGTTAACGATATATTAGTCATTCTTATCGTGACCGTGTAGACAGCGTCATTAGTGACCTTTATCATTTAAAGTCTGGGCTCACCACTCCGTGCGGGTCCTTGATGACGCCGGTGACCTTGCGCTGCGTGTCCTTGCTGAAGTAGCCGTACGGCAGGTACTTGAGGTGCGCCACGTAGCCGGCGGCCGGGCCGCTCTCGCCCACGATGTCCATGTCGCCGTGGTTGTCCACCCACAGTTTGCCCACGATGATGTTATGCACTGTTGTGTTCACCTGAGTGAGTTCACAGTATTATTAAATAACAGACTCTACGACCAGAGTCTAACGTTGAGACTACACCTTGGACTAACACCTGGGCAACACTGCATGCCTAGCCCGGGCGCGACAGCGGGCGCGGAATGTCAAACATGTGAAACCACCGCTACTCTGCACTATGGACACATATGTGGCGGTTATTACGCGCCCGCCGTCGCGCCCACGCTAGACTGGCAATATGACTACATACTGACTGGCTGGAGATTCGAGCCTACCTTCACATCTATTGACACGGACTCTGCAAGATTGGGGCTGCCGGCCGACGCTCGACTCAAGGCCAGTGTCAGTCTATGTAGTCTAGACCTAGGCCGCATAGAGAAAGTGTGATTGTATCTCCAGAGATATCTGTCTTACTTTGCAACTAAATACAATATTATTGCCTATCAACATTTTTTAAATTTACATTTACACCACGTTGCAAGGAAAATGTGCCAATGCTTCTCAGAAGAAGTGGCAAATAACTGAAAGTCAAGTTTTTTATTGTAACTCTCAGCATCTATTAAAATATCAACAATTACATTTTAATAGCTAAATAACGTTGTTATTCATGCGGAACTGGCGATACACACCAAGAGGAGATAGGCGATGTTGATCCTTTGGGCTATGGTGTTACGGTACCTTCTTCCATCGGTACTTGTTCCCCGTGCGACTGAACACGACCCACGCGGCCGTGTCGGTCGGGTCGAGCGTGATGGACTGTCCGCGGAAGCGCGTGGCGGCCGTGAAGTGCTGCCACGAGGCCCAGCCGCTGGCGCCCTCGCAGTGCAGCGCCACGGTCGGCGGGTGGTGCACAACCTGACACTGTCTTTGCAGATACTGTTGCTCCGGTCACCGATATCGATCACGGCCCAATGTTGCGATAATAACGTCTGGTCTAGGGCCGATAGTCATAGACGAAACGTAAGTAACACTCAGCGCGAGCTTGCTCGACGGCAAATTTTTTATGAAAACTGACACTTGTAAGACCGATATCAAACTCCACTCGTACTTAAAACTGTCTATTACTATCGGCCTAAAGCTTGATTTCTATCTACAGACGTCTTAAGTGTGTCTGCCACGCCACGTGCTGGATACACTCAATGTCTGTAGATGTAAACGAAGCTTAGGATCGAGAAGATGAGCTCGGTCTTATAAATGTAAAATTTCCTAAAATTGCGCTTAAAACTGTCATGAATATCGGCGTGAGGTCGAAGAAGAGGAAACACAAAATGGATATAACGAACTAGACGACGTAGGGAGAACGAAACCAACAAATCTTTAACTTCTCTGGATGCGTGTTTCAAATTATACGAGGGTTTAATATTAATTCTGATCGTATTACTTGCATGTGTACTAACCTAAGATACATTTTAATAAACTTTGGTCTTACACTACGCTTAATTTATTATTTGTTTTGACAAATTTTTTACTATCGGTTTCGACTTTCACGTAATCTCTAAACAATTATGTTCGATTCACATTTTGAGGCATACACATTCGGACATTTACATCGATACGACAGCTTCCAGCATCTAGTTCGTTACGACCATTTTTAGTTCTTCTTCCGGGCTACGAACGACAGCAGATCAATGGTAACACTTGCAGTACGATATCAACACTTACAACGCAGATTACAACTGTCCAAAGTGTTACACTTGATGTGCTTTGGGCTGTACCTACCTATATCCTATGGGTCCTGTCGTCTTACCTGCCTGCGCCTAAAGTCCTACCGCTTCCCGCCCCCCGGTCGATTCCCTACCTTCTTCCAGTCTTACCGCCTCCACCCCGTCCCCCGGTCGGTTCCCTACCTTCCTCCACGTGTATTTGTTCCCCGAGCCCACGAACATGGCGGACGCGCCCCCCAGCGGGATGATCTGCAGGTATTTGCCGCGGAACTTGGTGGTCATGGTGAACTCCTGCCAGCACTGCCAGCCTGCCTGACCCTCGCAGAATTGCGCGACCATAGGCGGGTGGTGCGACACCTACGGATGTCACGTTCCGAATTTTGAAATTGGATTTTATAGATGTAGAATTTCATGATTGAGGTAGAATTTCAGGAAGGTTTCGGGTTGGGATTATACGTAGAGGTTCTCTTTTTGGGTTCTTAGGCCGCGTTTCCGCGCGGAAGTGCCAATCAGTCTACCTGACAGCAGCTTGCAAGTGTAAAGTTGCAAGTGCTGTCCTGACAGCTTGTTTGGCACTTCCTGCGAGTAGTTGCAGGAATAACTAGCGCGAGTTATTGCAGGTGGAAACCCGGCCTTATAATCCGTCACAGTCGTCGGCGAGTCCTCGTTAATTTTCGTTAGTGTTTTGGTTATTGCCATCTATCTTATTAGTAGATAATTGGAATCCGTTGCTATTTTGTTTAGTGGTTACTTCGGTTAGTGGCAATTTTGTTAGTAGATAAATTATTTCGAGACTATTTTGGTTCGTAGGCATTTTGTTTAGTGGTTACTTTGGTTATGGCCATTTTGATTAGTGGGCACTTTGTTAGTGGCAATTTTAATCAGCGGTTATTTAACCGTAACGAGTGGTCATTCCATTAGTGACCATTTTAGCAAATGAACCTTTTATCTTTAACTTTTATCAAAACGGATTTTAATAATGCCAAGCTGAGATATCGATTTGCTTGCTGTGTTAAGTTACACGACTCGGAATTTATATTTATTTACAAGGAATAGGAATGGAGAGGTAAGTGCTGGAAGGACGTAAAGAATGGAAGGCAGGTGAAAGACACGGATGTAGGATAAAGGTAGGTAGAAGTCACATACAATTATCAGATTTTAGAACCAGTATTTCCACAAAGTGTATTTTTCTTGTATACTCGACAGCATATACTCGTAATATGTATGGGAATCGAACCCAGAACAGCTCGCAATGCGAGCCTTCTACGCGAGGCTCGCTAGCAGGCGATTACACTACCGATCGACTAAGGTAGGAGGTCACCAAAACGTGATAATTTATTCAAACGTTTAACCTAATAAATAACTCATCATCATCAGTCCATTTTTTCATGTCCCCAGGTTTCCTCGCAATGTCTTTCCTTCACCGATTTGAGAGCATTCGCTAAATGTACGCAAGTTTCTCCTTCGGAAAACTCATTGGTTGTAACGGTGGAACACAGAAAGGTGTACAGGAGTTTTTAAGGCTGAGATTATCTCAAAAACCACTTCAGATGAAATATTAATAGATATTGCAAAAATATTTCACTGTTAGATAGATAAAAGTTAAAACTATGGAACTTTTGAAGAATTATTAAAGTCGGTCTAGTTTTTGAGAAAATCTCAACCTTATTGAGGCCCCCTGTATACTTTTCTGTCTTCGTGACTGACCTAACCGGGGATCGAACCTGGAGGTCCCGTTCGATCCCTGGTCGGATATCGCAAGTTTCAATTGTGTTTCAATATGACCTTAATAATATTAATCGATTTAAAAATATATATATAAATTACCTGTTCTGACACAGACCGCCAGCCGAGGTCCGCCATGCGGTCGCACTCGTACGTCTCACCGAGCAGAGGGTTGAACGGTTTGTTTGTTCTGAAAACAGCCACATTGTTAACAAAATTCAGGATAAACTTGTAGCATGGATGTTGTTATAACTACATATTATTATTCGTCAGACAACAAAAGTGGTTGACATTGCTCAATCAGCAAACTGAGGTGGCAATGTGCTGGTCACATCTGTCGTAGAACCGATAACCGATGGAGCATGTATTTGATACGAACGTTCAGGTGTCGATGTCGTGAGCATTTACTCCGCAAGGAGTATAGAAAAAATAACAAAAGTACTTGACATTCCTCATCTGTCTTAGGGCCGGCATACAACGTCACGGCGCGGCGCCGTGCCGTCGCATGGCGCGGCGTGTCACGGCGTCTGCCGGCACCGTCTACCGGTGCACGATGTCGGCCGGCGCCGGTCACAGGCGGACAACATTCGTGCCGGCGGACGGCGCCGTTCTGTTGTACGCTAGCCCTTAGAACCGATAGCCGATGGGGTAGACGAGTTCTCTAATGAAGGCCACGAACCGGTAAGCGTAGCGTGGGACGCCCGACCAGATACAGGGATGACCTACGCAAGCTGGCTGGCCGAGACTGGGTACAAGCGGCCGCGGTTCGGGTTTAGTGGTGTGCTTTGGGAGAGGCATATGTCCAGCAGTGGACTAAACCGGGCTGATGATGAAGAAGTTGCTCTAAAAGTACCAGGAGACCATGGCTTACTCGGGGTCTCAATATGTCTCACTCAACACCTGCTGTTTCCATTTGGTTAGACGCCCCAGGTCTTAAAGTTTCATTTAAAGTACGACTAAAGTCTCCTTAACATGCTGTCCAGCGCATACCGGTATGGAGCGAATGCGTCGCGAACACAATACTAATAATAATGGTCTACGTCCAGCAGTGGACTGATACTGGCCGAAGTGTCCTTACAAATACAAGGTGTGAAGTGAGCTATAGTTCACCTGCAAGATGAGTGAAGTGAGCTATAGACACCGTGAACGCAGCCACGACAGAGACAGTCGAAGACAGAGATAAATGATAAGCCCCAAATACAGGGGGCCTCAATAAGGTTGAGATTTTCTCAAAAACTACTGGATCGAATTTAATAATTCTTTTACAGTTACATAGTTTTCAGTTTTATCTATCAAACAGTGAAATAATTTTTGCAACTTTAAAAACTCTCCTGTACACCTTTCTCTTTGTTCCACCGTACGCGAGCTGCTGCGCCGGGCCCGTCCAGGATGGACTCAGTCCTCCGTCAGTCGCTCCATCGTCCTCCGCTGCATCGACAACGGCTCGCCTAAGTTCACGAGGGAAATCCCCGTTACCAAAGGGTGTGAAGTTAGCTGTCGTTCACCTGCATGCCGTGTTCGCGTACGAGGACACCGTGAACGCAGCCACGTACGCGAGCTGCTGCGCCGGGTCGGCGAACTTGGCCGCCTCGTCCAGGATGGACGAGTACTCGTAGTCCTCCGTCAGCCGCTGCAGCATCGACAGCGGCTCGCTGAAGTTCACCGGGATGGGGATCTTGGACAGCTCTTTACCTGTTGGGAAAAGTGAGCAAATGTATAAATAAACTTACCAAATATTGAATTTTTAATTAACTTTTTGAATGCCACGTCACATTAGAAAGTGATGCACACTCAACGCTACCATACACGACATTTTAGAATTATTTGACATGATAACTTGTCGTGATGTCCCGACATGGCGTTCATGGCACGATTTCCCGTTGTCGGCTACGGCCGTCTTTGACGTTCAAAATGTTAATAATTAAAATAGACATAAAGACCGTCGAAATCGGTCGAAACTGTCGGTCTAATTGCCGGCTTGAAGCCAATACAAGGGAGTGATCCGTTTATATATGAATTTTTTTAAACAGACATAAATTGAAGGTTTTATGGACACAAAATTGAAATCAGTTGAAAAATAAATATAATTACAGTTACATGCAGCTAAGTGGACCTAAAATGCTCCCAGTTCGTAAAGGTAGGCTCGCTCGATAGCAGACTAAATTGGTAACACTTACATAAAGTACACTTTATGTTCTATCGACTATACAATTGTAGATTTTGTTTATAATTTCGCCTCCATTTTGGTCAACTTAGCTGCTAGGAACTATACAGGCATTTTAAAATAAGAAATTCGATAGTAAGATGCGACGTCACGCTATTAGGTACGGACAACAGCAGATCAATGGTATCACTTGCAGTACGATTTCAACTCCTACGACGCAAATAATAAGAACGGTCCAAAGTATTACACTTGATCTGCTTTGATGTTTGATGTGTGAATTCGTTTTGCCAAAAAGGGATTTTGCCCGAACCAACGAACGAGTGTAAACAATTTTAACCCTTAAGGTGGTAAACACTAGACCGCGAGTGCATCTCACCTATGCAGTTCTTCATGATGGACCACAGGTTGAGGGGGTAGTTGGGCTTGTCTGGCACGCGCGCGCGCCGATGGTGCCCGTCCACCGTGCTCACCACTTGCGACACGTGCGGCTGACGGCACACAAACAACACGACGCTATTTTGGCATTCATACATATTACATAGACAAGATACAGGCGACCGTACGTCGAAAATCAGAACAATTTTGAGCGAGAGATCGCTCTTACAACATAACTGTTATTTTTAGTTGTAGTACATAAATAAATAAATAAATATACTATACCGAAGCCCAAATCAAGTGTCTTATTTGGCACGTACAAAATAAGACACTGAGTGAACGAGCTCACGATAAGTCCGCGCTCGTTTCTGAATTTCGGCTTTAATGCAAAAAAATGTATATAAAATTAAGCGAGTTTTTCCATGTCAACTTTCTTATAGCGCATTTTTTTTGTAATGAAAGAAACCAATATAATCTCAGCACAATCTGTCGCTAAAGGACATTGCCCACTAGCTGCCACTCACCCACACTTTGATGGCCTCCTTGTCCGGCGGCTGGCTGGTGGCGACGAGGGTCCCCGCCCCCGCGTCCGTCCCCGCGCCGCCCATCGCGTTCTCTAACCGCTCCTTGTCCTCTTTATCCTCCACAAACACAACCTAAACACAGAGTTTATTCAGATTTATAATATAACCATAAAGGAAAAAAATTATGCCGTGAACTATAGAGCGCGCCTAAGGGCGCATACAAATGTGCCACAAAGTGCCGCGCAGCGCTGCAGCCGCGCCTTTTTTTTGTATGGATTTACGAATTAATTACGTATTGAGGCAAGGACAGGCCGCCGCCTCTTCTCGTCACTTTCACTCTCATACGTCAGAAAGAGACGTTTAATCGATGATTAAAATGAGTTTTTCCGGTCGGATCCTCCATGAGGTAGGTGGGTATGGCCGTCAAAAATTGTACAATAACGTTCGTGAATTGGTAACACATGGTAACATACGTGAATGAAGGTAACACTCGTGAACTCTGTAAAGCATAGAATACATGATATGAAATTATTTATTTATGATTTGCAATTGTCAAAATAAAAGGAGAGGTTCAAGCTTTGCAATAGTTTTATTTTATATCCACTTTTTAACCAATTTTAATTGTTTAGTATTCGGTTTATCCTTAAGAGGCCATAGTAAGCCAAGTGGCGCCGCCAATCTTAAAAACGTCAATTCTCCTAAATAAAGCCATTTATTGAAAATGTGGCACATGAAGATTGTTCCCCTTTATGAATATTATTTTTTAATAACTATTTACACTTTATAAAGTGATCTCACTTTAGAACAGTAAGAAACAGAAGAACCCGTTTCTTACTGTTCACTTTCTAGATCACTTTATAGTTAACTAAAAAATATTATTCATTTAGAGGAACAATCTTTATGTGCCACATTTTAAATAAATGGTTTAATATAGAATAATTGATTTTTTTTAAGATTGGCGGCGCCACGTGGCGTGTACACTTAGCTCAACAATAGATCACGAATGTTACGTAACACATATAGTAACACATGGTATCATTCGTGAAGAAAATTTGCTGTGGACATAGCCTAAAACCTGTTAATCATGCGGGTTTTGAAGTCAGAAAGGCCCACCGATGTACGTATTTGTTAAATGAATAGACTATATCTACACATAAAATTTAAAATATGAATAAAGTTATGTTCTTACCTTGCAATTCGCTTTTAAAAATCAAAAATATTCTCGAGACAAAAAATGCTGACCGACTCAATGTTCATTTTGTCAAAAAGTAATTGACGGTTTTATCTAGGAGTTGGCTAACCTGTAGTGTGGTGTTGCCAGAAGCGAAAAAGAATATTATGGCCCTGGAATCTTGTTTATTTGTCTTGCATTATGATAACATACGTGAAGTAACAATCGTGATGAAAAGTTGAGACACATTTTTAAAATTCACTTTGAAATAGTTTTATTGCGATATTTAAAAAAAAGAATTCAATAGGATATATAAAATTTTATAAAGAACGTTAACCACTCCAAAAGTTATGAGGTTTCGAAAAGTTTGTAGTATTTTTATGTCTTCAATGTTCGAGATGTCGTAGTGGGACACACGCTTTTTGTATGGAAACAAACATGAACCTCTTTAAAAAAATTAATCACCTGCTTAAACGGAAACAGAAGTGAACATATTAAATATAATATGAATTATAACATAAACTCCGCGAATCAGAACCACCTTTACAAGTTAAGATAAAACAAAGAAAAATGATTTTTTTTATTAATAAATGTGAGGGACACTGACTATTTCTCAAATGTACAGTTTTTGACGGCCATACCCAGGTATGTCACTGTGGAATCGATTATATTATTTAATTTATTTGAGAAACGATTGGTTAGAATAACCAAGGTTGTGCAGCAAGCAACAATGGTTTTCGTAAAATATACTTTATAATTATAACAAATTCGTTCCACTCTGCGTTGTTTAAAGCGAAACATTTAGCTCAGAAAATAAATATAATATTTCATCCAAACTGATAATACTAGGAAATAAATTGACTGATGTGATGTTTATACCCGAGATGAAGGTCAAATTACAATAGTTGGGATTGTGACATACACGCTAACAACTAAACCATATAACATATACAGTCAGTTTATTGCGAATATGGCAGTTGTCAAAAACTGTTACTGCATAATTTTTTTGCCATAAATCAACTCACGTGATCATGTTGAGGCTACATCTGAAATTAGTTTTTCTACTTAGAAAGACAGTCGCACATCTAAGTGCAGTGTCCCAGTGATATGCACCAACTCCACGAAGGTGGTAGTTTTGTGCTTACAGAAGTAGCGCAACAGGGTTGCCGACTGACAAGGGCCTCTTGATAGAAATTGCTACGGGTCGCGCGCTGGCGCGTATACTAGTATGTACTCTACATAAAGGTATTATGTACTAATAGTACAGTACTATCTCTCTGTCATTGTTTGAGGTTAATCCGGCACTGGACTTTCTCGCGTCGCCGTCCATTACATTTTCATTTTCCCTTCCTTGGATGCCGGCGCCAAGACATCGTAACTCGAACAAGGCTAGGAGGGTCTATTAAGTAAATAATGACGTAATGAGATTAACCTGCTGCGTCTCCGTGACCGTCTCACCCTCTGACTCGTCCGAGCTCTCGCCGCATTTCACCTTGCTCTTTCTGTTCACCTGAAACGGTACACACGCGATGGTCAATGGAATGATACCTACTGTGTATACAAGCAGGGATATTGCAGATATAATTATTATTAATACATTAACAATTTAAACTGTGTTTCCTAATTGACTAATGTATTCTTAATTGTAATGATTACTTGAACGATGGAAATGCATGGTATCGCCAGTTCCGTATGACTGATTAAAGCCCGCCACGTCCACGGTGGCGGTGGCCTGCAGCTCCATTTGCAACAAATTAACTATTCCGGACGGCTGCGCGCTAGCGCATACAGACGCGGCAGAAAAGAGAGCGGGGCTTGCCGTGGCGGCCGGCCGCGCGTGTTTGAGTACATCTATAGACTAGGAGCTATTACAAGTGGCCGCACCAAAGCCCACGCGAGTATGTGACAGGCTTAAGACTTTTAAAAGATGTGCTGCAGAGAGTTTTTTGTCACTTTATTTCAGCGTTGGCAAGTTTTCCTTGCAGTGGTATAAAAGTAACTTCAAAAATATGACTTCCAAAAAATTCACAATGTATTCACTGCAATAGAGAGAAACGATTTTATTCTTTGATCACTTACAGGCACTTTCATTACAAAAGACGTCTTGTCGTCCATGGCGGAAGTGACGCCGTCCTCCATAGCGTCGAAAAACTCATGGTCCTCATCCTCCGTCTCGTTGCCCTGTCCGGTGCCGTTCCCTCCTGTGGGAAAACAAAACGGTTAGCCATTGCTTATCTTATTTCGTTCGGATAGGGTTGTTATTGTGGCGGCACTTCGATCGGGATCTTTTCTGCCATCCCTTTATACTCCTTCCTAAAAATGTAACTCGTTATTAAACAAATATCATCGTTTAATTACCTCTTGTGGTGGTACTGAAATAACTGAATGGATATGTCCATCATTGTGAGAATAAAATAAAATCAATTAATCACAGCAAAGCTCAAACTAAATATTAGTCGTTTTTGTTACCATGGTAGAGTATTGTTTTTTAAATGCTTATTTGTAACGTGATGCAATGTAGGTAAGTTGTTGTTCACAAATGTGCGAAAAACGGCCGTTTTTCGCAATTATGTGAACTACAACTTACCTACATTGCATCACGTTACAAATAAGCATTTAAAAAATAATATTTATAGCAATAAACAATGTGAACGTAGCTTTTTTAATAAAATTGATTATATTGGAAGATATGATTTTTTTAAGATTGGCGGCGCTAGTTGGTTCTAGGAAGGCTCTTAAGCTGTACCTATCATTTTGTTGGGGACTTATTACAGGTTTCATATTGCATAATTTTTAAATATTATATTGTAAGTGTATGCATAGGTGTGCTGTTTGTCTGTCAAATAAACGATTATTCTATTCTATTCTAATCATAATCATTTTCTAGTTTCTACTACTCTCGCAACTCCTATAGAAGAATAACAAAAACAATGAATAAATCGCTTCGATATCTTACTATTTTCTGAATTCTTAATTAAGATGTTTTTTTTCGATTCGCAACTTGTACAAAACTTTATTTTAAACCAATAATTTTAATAAAAAACGGAGATATTTTTACATTTATTCGTTATCTTGTACAACTTGCGGTTGATGGTGGGGCAGAATCTGACATTGTCATTTGATGAAGAAATATTTATATTTATAAACAAAAACTCGGCGTAGGTGGAGAGACGACATCGTTAGATACAGGGATGGGTGGCTGGAAGAGGCTCAGGACAGGGATGGATGGAAGAGGAAGGGGGAGACCTTTGCCCAGCAGTGGGACAATTTAAAGGTTTACAAAAAAATATATACAAATGCAGACGACATATACAAGACAAACATTAAGAGATGTAAAGGTCACTCCATTATAGTTATCATATCAGTAACATTCACTACAGTTCACACACTGAATGTGAGTATTTTATCAGTAGCCTGTGTAGACGAGTATTACCCATGTTAAACAACTTTATCTATTGTTTATTTATTGGCTTCCCTTGATAAGGAAAACAGAATTAGCTGGTCCAATTACTTAACCAGTATCCAAATTATCAAGATTGGGCAATAAATTAGGTAATAATTACGATTATAGGTTATCAATGCCAAATATGGGACTAATCTCTAAATCTGTGAATTACATTACAATTAACAAGGCAAGATAAATTACCTATTTATAAATGAACAGCTGTTTTATATGTAATATCTTTTCATACAGAGAGGTAATGCAGCCAGCGTCCTCGGCACGATGCTCTGTGGAGGGGAGCTGCACGACGACGTGTACCTTTTGTAATATTCTATTTACCCCATTTTAATTATTTTAAATTTTGTGAATAAATAAAGCTTATATCTTTTCTAATACAATTTTTTAACTAGGTAGGAACTTTATATCTGAATTACACATTACTTACTGAACATAAAAAATTATTAATGGGTATTATGGGTATCCTCATAGTTCATATAAAATTACGCCTTAATTTTCAGTAACTTTTAATTTTATCTTTAATGATACAATTTTGTAATAATAAAGTTCAAAAAACACTGAAAATATCTTTGCTATGATATCTTCAACTTGCACAACAATCTATGTGATTAGTAATGGTACACGAAATCTACCGACCAACAACAATCTAACAAAATAATATTACTTTTAATTACCTTTTTAATATTTTTGTATACGGATAAATATTGCTCACCCCTTATACCAAATTCACTAAAATAAGTAAGGCACCATTCTACCACCCTGTACATAATCTTTCGGACATGTCACAATCAAATGTTGCATCTACGAACAGAAACTTTGCTGTAATATAAATTCTTTTAGAATTAAAACTATATTGAGCCATTATGGTCTAAAATACTGGCTTCAACCTGAAAGTACCATGTTATCCATGTTGTTTGTATAATAAAAATATTTTTAAAATAGTTGATGTTGAATATTGACAATTTTGGGGATAAAACTGCACTATAGGACAAGCACTCTCTGTCACAACCTATTTAAGGAATACCTAAATCGAGAGGGCTTGGAGTGCAGTTAAAATATAATAATTATGTAGAAGAACATACCTCCATACAAAATACGGTTAAAAATTTCCCACATGTCTAACAAAGTATTTCCACAATCACTCACACACTGAGAGAGGCCTGGTAATTCGCCAGCTATCAAGTGTTTATGATTATGACGTTATTTTAATGACTAAGTCGGAAGGAGCCTTGTGATTGGTGGGTCTCGCTATGGACAGAGTTTTAGAGATTCATCATACTAGATAGTTTCCGTTGGTGATAACGTTTAGTCGTTTTTCGCTCATTATACTCTTTCATGCATAATTATTATATTTTGATGTGCGCTAAAGTGACATAATAGCAACACTAGTTCAACAATTCATGTGGGTTTATATAGTTTTAAATCAGTGAACATTTTTCATTCAGCTTGCCACTATAGTTCAATAACAAAATCAAGGTTACAGTAAAATAGAGAAATACACAAACCAATTTTGAAGTTATAACAGTTGTTTCTGCAATCAAAACTAATGTACTGAGGTGAAGCTCAATTATTTACTAATGAAAGTATTTTAGTAACTAGCCTGGCAGTTTTTACGAAAACTTCTATGACATACCACAGGAATTCAATATTTCAGCAGTACTAAGAGATAGTCATGTTTGTTATTGAAATTATAGTGGGAATATGTGTGTATGTGCATACCATAACCATGAATGAACATTTACAATGACAAATACAACACCAAGGGCCATTTTTGTTAACATCTTTCTACAAGGGCAACAGAGAGAACAAAAAAATCTTTATAACAACACTCTAATCCTGTTTTCACTGTTATACAACAGCTAGTGCTTAATATCAATCTCTTTTCAGTATTAACAGTAAATACTTCAATATCTTAGCAACTCAGAAGGTGAAAACGGCCCTACAATAAAGAAGCTTGTGACAAATGACTGTTCTTGCTATCCATAACATTCTTCTACATAAAACGGAAAGCACATAGATAAATGTTCCATTTTCAGTGCATTATCCACTATGGTGATGACCATTTGTTCAACCCAAAACCAATGGATAAGCTTGAATCATTTGCAACTGACATGTAACGTTGACTTACCACCCATTACGGAGTACTTTAAAACGATGTTTCATTCAATTCGTCATCACGTGTAACCTAAAATTATTTAGCTAGCACTACGCAAGGTCAAGATCACAATAACACTGCAATCAGATTTGCTGTTGCTAAGGGGCAGCCTCGTTTGCTGCCAAGACAGCACCTCGTACGTACGCGGCAGACGATAATTAAATCAACGTACACGTAACAAAAACCAACCAATTACTGTTGCATTACCTATACAAATGTTGCAATTAGTAAAACAACCTTGGAGTTCATCAAAAAAACCTGAAAATTTACGACATGAAAATATACGTCAGAGAATCATCTCACAAGTTGGTTTTACGTACCGAAATAGAAACAAATTGGTTTATAAATAAATAACTATTAAAATTTAAAGTTCTTAGACACTCTGAATATGCAATTTCACTTGAATTACTGCTAAAATAGTGGAGTATTTTTCTACATTTCTTTATTTTTCAATTTTTCGTCTGTCTCCGTCCGTCTGTCATCGCGCTAAAGTAGAGACGTGCAAAATGTTATTCTTGAAAATAGAATGTAACTAGTATATCTAAACGTTACATTAAAATAAATTCCTATTGTTCCACACAGAACTTCAACCATGGGAATCCTTGGATCTTAATTTTTGACGAAAAAGACAATTGTCAAAGAACATTCCGGCAGCATCTTCCATTTTTAATTTAATACAATGAATGAATGAACGTAACGGTGTTTTTCTTTACTGGGTAATAGGTACAAAATAACCTAATACACGTTACACTTTTTGACACGGCTCAACTCTACGAAAACGTTTCGTTTCACGAAGAAAACTGACTAAACTAAAAACTTCGAAACAGATGACAAGTGGAATGGAATACGTCCGTCACACAACGAATGTTCGCGGGAGTTCAAGAAATAATCAATACAATGCGACAAGTTGTTTGCTTGCCATGCAAACAACTTGTCGCATTGCTTTTGAAATGAAAGCGGCATGACGGATCTAGGTCTGCAACAATTTTATAATTAGTATCTACGTGTAATTTAAATATATCTTCTCTTCATTATTTTATTTGGCCATTATCCACAAACTGCACTACTACCTTCTACTATTACTTAATCTGTGACTATACTTAAAAAGATCGACGCATAGTACGTTTTCCACGGGGCTTTATTTATCAACTTACAAAAATTTGATATTGGGAACAACGTACACACAGTCAACATCAACCTACAAAGGACTACTGCAATCTAGCGTGTATTACCTCCAAATAAGGTGCCCGTTACACTCTCACTTTGATGTGCTGTCGAGTAAAATATTAATTAAAAAGTAACTTATGAACTTTTTTACGTAGGATAGTTTTGAATATTAAAACGACTATATTGACATTTCTCATCACAGGGTTATCAAGTAAGTTTTCTTCTACACATTAGTTATAGCTTCTCAACGAAAATAGATGTGACTAACCCTAGCATGGGGTCGCGCCCACAAACTATGGAATAAGAGGTCGCGCCCTTTCCGCTTTGCTCAAGGTAAAATAGATATTTGGCAAACTGGGTGAACACTTCCGACTTGTGAGTTGCTCGACCAACCATGGAGCGCATACGACATAAGTACAAACTATAGGTACTGTTTTAGTTATATAGGAAGTGAAACACGCACACAGCGTTATCAAGTTACAATTTGTAAAACTTTGGGTAAATAAAACAAATGAATTATTACAAAAACGAAATACCGACAGCTTTTTTTGTCATAAATTGAATCCCATGATCAAGACGAATCTAACTACTTCGTACATCAAAATCCATCTATCCGATTAGACTACAGGATGCCACAAGGGAACCAACATACATGCCATGCACTTAAAAAACATTAGCCTCTTCCATTGGGCAATTGGGTAAAAATGAAAGTAAACTTTCATTGAGTGGAGTCAATGAAAGTTTACTTTCATTTTTACCCAATTGCCGTTGTCGAAATGGCAAGGAAACCTAACGAAGAAAGTCGCGTTCGACCCTCAGAATATTAAAGATGGATTCAGAAGAAAACGCTGAAATGGCCACAATATTAGCGTGACATCATGGCAGTGCCATCTGCTGATTGACTGGCGTGAAACCGCTGCTTTCGGCTGAGCTTAACTGTGTGTGCCTCTCACTCACCCGTATGAAGAGTGCCGCGGCCAGTGAGTCTCGCGAGTTGCTACAGAATAAGACGCATCTTCCAACCAAAAAGAGCTCACAGGACTCAGGACGGCAACTTTTTGTGTGCTTCCCACTCACCCGTATGCGGAGTGCGGCGGCCAGTGACGCTCTTCTCGAGGTTGTCGTGCTATGTCCCTAGCTGCTAAAGAACCCCCTAAAGACGCATCTTCTAATCGAGTCCGTACTCCATAGAGATCTTACATACTATCACTACATAGGATATTAGTCATAACCCTAGTTTAACCCCCGTACTTTAAACCGTGTTTTGTATCTTTCACACTTCATTAAACCATGTAATAAATATGTCACGTTTATGGCCGCATATCCACCTGCAAGAAAACTTTTGCGAGTAATATGCAGGTTGCATGTGTAAAGTTCGTAGCAAGTGCTGTCGCGACCGCTTGTTTAGCACTTCCTTAGACGAACTCATGACGGCAACTTTTTGTGCGCTTCTCACTCACCCGCATGCGGAGTGCCGCGGCCAGTGACGCTCTTCTCGAGGTTGTCGTGCTGCCTCGCGAGTTGCTCGACGACCTCCTGAAGACGCATCTTCTGCTCCCGTTCGTGCTGCAGTGCGCGGCTCATGCGCGTGCTAGACGCCGCCGCTGCGCTCATGAACTCGGAACATGCCTGCACAATTGAAGAAGATAGACAGTCTTCGACGAATTTAGGGGTTTAACCTAAAATGGTGGGTGCTTATGTTTATCTAAGACCCAATTGCGCCAAGGAGGAGGTTAAATAACGAAAATACATGGCGTTTTCAAGGGGTTGTCTCCACCGATCCCAGGATCCGTTTGGATTGGAAACGGATCCGGGCAGTTTGTCTCCACCGATACCGGGATCGGTTTCCAACACAAAAATCAATTAATGTTTGTATCCACCGATCCCGGTATCCGTGGCTACAAGAAATAAATTATATTAATTGTGGAAACGGATCACGGTTTACAAGAGATAAGAAAGGAATTATATTATTTTTCCAAAAAAAATCTTTTCACCTAATTTTCCAAACAATAGGAAGTTAAATTTCATGAAGTTATACAGAGTGTTGTTTTGATTAACGACGAGCGACTAAGGGGTGGTAGTCTAAATAATCTTAGTTCCAAAAATTGTGTTTATATTATTTTTAATTAACATAATTACTTTTAGAATTAAAACTATAGTGAGCCATTACTACAAATTATTATATATAAACGGATGTCACTCACTTATATTGTTGAAGTCGGCAATTAGACTTCAACAATATAAGTGAGTGATATCCGTTTATATACAGGTTGTAACGTAAAGGGTATATGAAGCCGAAGGGAGGGTGTTCAGTATCGATAACTTAACAACTTTTGCTCTACGACTTTTCGAATAAAAAATAAAAATAAATTAATGTCATATACAAATCGATCAGCTGACCGGTACGAAATGTATGAAAAGTCACAAAACAAATTCGCGAAAATCGAAAAGTCGTAGAACAATAGGTACTCAAACAGTTACCGATACTGAACACCGTCATTTCGGCTTCATATACCCTTTACGTTGCACCCTGTATAATAACATAATTACTATTAAAAGAAAGTATTTTCTCTTGAAATTTTCGCAGCGCATGGGCGCCGCGATAATTTCAAGTGTGTGTCATTGTGCGGTAGAAATACGCCCGACGCACGCTGTCAGTGGCCCGGCCATAGCCCACGAATGTATGACAACAAATTTTATTATTTGTGGATTTAAAAAAAAATAAGGTATTCTTATTATATTTTTTTGGCATTAGTGTCGTGTGTATTATCACCCACAAGTCGCTCATCGTTGACCAAAACAACACCCTGTATATTAATTAACAATAAAATCTTTTAACTTACATACTTAATCAAAAATCACAGAAATTATCAGTCACATACCTAAATAAAGGATCTCTTACTTATTATATTGTATCCATGCGCTGCGATAATTTAATTTTTTTTAATAGTAATTTAATTATGTTATTATATATAAACGGATATCACTCACTTATATTGTTGAAGTCTAATTGCCGACTTCAACAATATAAGTGAGTGACATCCGTTTATATATAATAATTTGTAGTAATGGCTCACTATAGTTTTAATTCTAAAAGTAATTATGTTAATTAAAAATAATATAAACACAATTTTTGGAACTAAGATTATTTAGACTACCACCCCTTAGTCGCTCGTCGTTAATCAAAACAACACTCTGTATAACTTCATGAAATTAATTAATATGTTTTATTTATAACTTCCTATTGTTTGGAAAATTAGGTGAAAAGATTTTTTTTTGGAAAAATAATATAATTCCTTTCTTATCTCTTGTAAACCGTGATCCGTTTCCACAATTAATATAATTTATTTCTTGTAGCCACGGATACCGGGATCGGTGGATACAAACATTAATTGATTTTTGTGTTGGAAACCGATCCCGGTATCAGTGGAGACAAACTGCCCGGATCCGTTTCCAATCCAAACGGATCCTGGGATCGGTGGAGACAACCCCGTTTTCAAGGGTTACGTCGCAAACACTTGGGTGTTTTGGTACAAGGTGGAGTCAGCCTTTTTGCGGTCTCGTCTTATTTTAATCTAATAAGATAATAATTACAAAACCAGAGGTTAAGTCATATCGCATATTTAAGATCATCATCTTCCCGTCCAAGAGAGTTTCCTCAATCTGGAGCTTCGTTCCCTGGATATCCAGGGGACGAAGTCGATTAAACATATGCCTCCTAGTATATTAAGCAAATGTTTTCTAATCGATTGCTACTTACGATTTCAGTTATAAAGGGAGATGTAGTTCATATAACTATAGTTCCTTTACTCCTACGGCTCGTGCTGTAGACTTACTTAACGGTCTTTTGAGCTCAGTTAAAGACTCTGATATTTTTGCTAACTCATCATTCCAATACTTCCAATACACAATAACAATGTTACAATTATTTTTAAGCAAGTATTGTATTAAAACTATCCACTGACTCGGTGTTTTGGTGCAAACTGTAAACCAGTCAGTTTTAAATGAAATAAATATAAGCAAATAAAAATAGGGATATAATCAGGTTATAATAAAGACAAGAAAGTCAACCAACTCACATTCATCATAGCGTTACAAGATATCCTGAACAAGGTGGCTCTCTCAGAGACCTGTTTCGTTGTATCCGAAGGTGGTATTTCCAAGTCTACAAGCGACCGTTGCAGCGCCGCCCCGTGTCGCGCCACGAGCTCCGAACACGTCCGCAGGTCATGGAATCTCGCGGCCAACTCCCGCGCGATCCCGCCGGCGTCCTCGCCCTCCCCCTCGCCGCCCACTACCACCGCTCCCGATGTCATTTGGTCCTCATCGTCGTCAGATTCTTGTGCTCTACTGTGGATTGGAATATTTCATAAATATGTCCATATTAATTTATACAAAATATAGACGGATTCTCAAATGGAGGTCACGAATGGGTAAATGTACACTCTGTCCCAATTTTCCAAGGAGGTAAATAAACCACTGGCTGGCAGGGACTCGATGCAAAAGGCCGGTAATTGGGTTGAGTGGCGTGCTTTGGGAGAGGCCTACGTCCAGCAATAGACTGATACGGGCTCATAATGATTCGAGAAAATGACACACTACTCTCATCCACTACTGTATAGTAACTATGTAACGTCATTACTAAAGAAAATATCTAGGGGAAAGCAATTATGAAATACAGGATAGTAATTTAGTAATGGCTAAATGTTTATGATCTCATGGAAACTGTAAGATTAATTCGTACGAGGGCAGTTAAATCTTCAAAGCCGATTCGAAACTATGTATTAAGGCACTGGTGTATGAAAGACAGCTCTATAATCATGTAACTAACATAGAATTTGCCTTATCTATCTACACTTCGAAATAAAGATTTGTATATTTAATACGTTGATGATATCCTGCATGACAGGTTTTTTGGGAGGTTGGAATCGATTCTCGACATGCACTTTTTAACAGTAGATTTTGAATTGTACAGTCGACAGCATTAGTGTAATACACGGGCATGGTAATGAGTCCTTGCAATAGCTTTGTGTAGCGTGATGTGATGGCGACTGTACAAAAAGAAATGTCGCTAGAGCAGTAATCTGATACAGCAATGCTTAATGCGTACTTCAAGGATTAAGATTAACAGAGTAAGTCTAATGTTTAGTGATTACAAAGCAATAAAAGCCTCTATTAGTAAGATTAGTAAACCAAAGCAGTAAACGCTTTCGTATTTCTATGAAAACAATTTTTTTTTTTACATTTGATGGGTTCGATTATAGATTCACGAAGGCAATTATTAATAAAAAATTAATGCCAGTCAAATTGTTTTGAAATCATACTGAAGTCTCCATTCAGTGAAATTGTCTATCTACAATATTTAAGGTACTTTCCCTACATGTGACATAGCAGTGGGACACTCTGTATAAGAAAATAGTTCTTGTGGAGAGGGCAAATGCGTCATTCGCGAGTCAACTGTGACGTAGGAGAATATTTTGTTAGTTAGGAAGTGATTGATGGATGATATAACACTAGTTACGTCATTTAGCTAGTAAAGACTAATTTTCATTAGTCAATAGGAAAGGGTTCACCTTTCCTTTTACTCATCAACTAGTGAAACTGAACCACAAAGAAAACTAAACAAGGTATTTGACAAGTATCGAAAATTAGATGTTTTTCATTATTATTACAAAATAGACACAAAATCATGATTCACTGTGAAATCAAAATTGATTGAAAAATGAAGTAACAACAGGCTAAATGTCTGTCTAGAAAAGTTGTGCAAGAAAGAGACAGAAACAGTTCACGATGTATTGTGACTGTGATATCATACCGCGGTAGCGCCATACAAACTTCATACTAAAGACAGTTTTGCTGACAAGAGATGGAGCATTACTTGACTTAACCGCTTAATATTTTCGGTATTAAATGAGATATCGAAAAACTGATTTTACTGTTTTCTTCAACAGGAATACGAGAGTTGATTTATGCAATAAAAAAAGAGTCAAATATGCTATTGCCGCCACCATCTAAACGAGGCATAGATAGATTCGTCACCCCACTAACACTAACATAGCTTTCGCCTTCGCGAGCTCGAGTGCGGTGACCCAGCTCTGGCGCTCGACCTCATCGTGGGCGCGGATGTGGAAGGTCTGCGTGCCTCCGTTGCTGATTACAAAGGTGCATGAGTCCGCTGTGTGAATCAGGGCTCCGAGGAGGGAGATAGTACCACGGCATGTGTGCGCCATTTCTGCTTGATTTCTGAAACAAAAATATGGGGGATATGTAATTTGAATACGCTGATTCACATTTATCTGGTTTATTGCATATTTTCATACAAAATACTTGATGATATAGGCAAATTAATGGTGAGCCCCTTGGGATACCCTCAAATAACCTAACCTAAACATTGGGAAATATCAGAATCGAAATCGGTTCACAAACAGACCGAGTTATAGTAACCCACCTTAAAAATAAATCAGTGGTTCTGAGAATTACCAATAAACACTCTTTAGTCTATTTTTAAACGATTTTTAAAAGGTGGAGCTTTTAAAAATCGTTTAAAAATAGACTAAAGAGTGTTTATTGGTAATTTTCTATTAAGAACTTTATTGGTATTAAGTTTTGCTTGTTTGTATGTACATTGGACACTCCACACTAAATAGACAAAGGGCTAAAATACCTATATTGTAAGCAAAGTCACAGTTGGTTATGCCATTCTTAATGTCTGTGCCATAAGACATTAAATCAAACTTCAACTATTGCCATTATATGTGCTGTCGACAGTACATAACAAATAAAGTAGTAGCAAAGTATATATATATTTTTACCTAATTAATTACAACTAATTTATGCATGACGAATTAAGTAACGTTTTGGGAATTGATAAGAGGAAAAACTCAATTAACCAAGTAGGCAGGATGTTTTTATCAGAGGCAATAGGTAGGTACATGTTATTTTAGTTGTTAGCATTAAAAATAAGTTAGTTTGTGTGCAAAATTGCCTCTTTGAAATAAGTACTCTTGCAGATGTATTGGTTTACCATAAACAAAAACACATTGTGCAGCCTTTAGCCGAACAGGGAAAACCCTAGAGTACAGAAACAGTTCAAAATATGAAATGAATGTGTGGTTTTGCGGCATTATGTTAATCTACTCAAAACCAAAGGAATTTAGGTCTTATAAAGAGCCAGTATTACACTGACGTTGTAACGTCGACTGTATGTCATGTGCTTACATACAGAATCCTATTATGACAAGTGACTCAAACACTTTAATGTGGCAAGTCTTATCATGGTTGTATAAACGACATAAATGTGTACAAGAATTATTGTTCAGTATCCTCTAATTCAGCAAATCCTACACCTACTAATATTTCTTTCAAATCTAGAGGTTTGGTTTTGAGGCATTTGGTGAATATGAATGGTGTTAGAAGGTGGGTCGATGATATAAAAGGTAGAAGGTGTAGGTACCAGAAAAACTTAGAACAGAGAGGAATGAAAGCAGTTTTATAGAAAGCAAAATATTTCAAACAGGTACTAATTATAGGCAAGTATACATTTCTCCTAGAATTCTAATTGGATAATACCTATAATATTGGAAACATTCTCATTATATTGTTTGAAATTGATGTTTAATTTTATGTTCTAAATAATTAATGAATAGAACTTTGATTTGTTAGAAAAAAAACTGGTAGATTCTTATGATGTGGGTAACTGTAGATTTACTTTAAAAAGTATATTATTTTATTATTATATGATGTAGGTTAAGGACCTCACAGATTTGCAATAATTTAACATAGGCAAAGGAGACCTTTCCAATATTACATTCATGCGAATAGGGAATACAATGTCCAATATAAATAAGATTTTTTGGGCTAATAGGAAAAACACTACAACGTCATTGCAACAATAAAATGCAAATAGCCGCTGTGAAATTATGTACCTATCTATTAGACCCAGAGGAACACATGACTAAGCATAATTAGTGGGCAAGAAGAGCTAATAAATAAGTATTTACCTGTAGTATGATAATAATCCGTTCGACAAGACAAACCATCTTCGTTGGTAACCTTTGAGATAATTAGTCCATTTAAATAGCCAGCCTTTCTTTTCTGGGTCACCAGGAACAGGCTGACCTTTAGGCACGAGAGCGTCCGACATTCTTGAAGTTATTCTAATCACAAAATCAAAAACATTACAATTTACAACTTCTACGAGCCACGTTCGTCGTCCACCATAATCAGAAAATGTCAATGTCAAATTTATTTTGACAATCATAGTTTTAATTTTGTCTTGTTTATGCTTTGTTTGATCATGTCTTCTTCTTCATTATGCGTAAGAATGAAAGAGACGGAAAATAATGAAAACGCAGCATAAAGTCAAGCAAGTGGTCCAAGCGAGTTGAAGTTCCGTTCCAAAACATGTTTTCAAATCTAATCCAGTATTTATTCTTCGTTGTGGAACGCTGCTTCGTGTTTTGACAGTTTTTTAAATGGTGCTTAGATTCCGTAGAAGTGGTGTGTTTTACGAGGTCGTGAGTCGTTTTATTCAAGGTAAATCCTTTCCCTTTAGTAAATTCTTCTAATTTGAGCAAGTACATACCTTTTAAAAATCCATTGTAAACTTCGTGAGTATTTTTCATTCTCGCTCGTGTACTACCATCTACAGCGAAGGAACGAATTTTAAAATTATTTTCTGTTTCCTAGGTCCACTATTTATAAATAAGAAAATGGGTACTTCGTATTCAAGATCCTATTCGCCGAATAGCAGCCAGGGCAGGAACGTGTGTGGCAGCGAAAGCAGTAAGTGCTGTATTTTATATTTATCTTATTTTTTAAGATTTGTGGCAATCCATTTTATCCTCGATCCTTTCTGTGGGTATACGCTAAGTAATATTAGGTAGACTGGCACTAGAAAATCCACAATAATAGTTTAGTCCACATGTCCTTCCTAGAACAAAGGTATACACCCAGGAAACTACCTAATAAAATAATCATTTAAATTCCTATATTCTGTTGTAATTATGAAGACAGGGCCATAGCATTATAGGTACATACATTTACAAGTTATGTGATAGTTTATTCACTGGATATAAAATGCTTTTAGCCATATGAAATAAATTAATAAAATAAAAATAGACTTTATTCTCTCACAATTCGAGCTTTTACTATTTTATGAAAGTAATGAAAATATTTTTGACATCGGCGTCTGGTTGTCAGGTTCTCCTTCAATATAGGCCTTCTACATCGTCTTTTAGGCTTCTCCCCACTGTTGACCTTTAGCCTAATAAGGAGTGTTAAACCTCCATTTAGGCAAATTGTATTAATAGCTACATATTTATAATTTTTCCTAGGAGGAACAATATCTCGCATGGAGTCAACCAGCAACTATGTTGAATCAGTAGTCTGCAATGAAAATGATCTCAAAGACAATGAGATGAAGGTCTTTGACATCGGTGAGGATGGCAAAGTATTGCTTGTCAAACAAAATGGGGAATTCAATGCTGTTGGCACCAAATGTACCCACTATGGGGCTCCGTTAGTAACTGGGGCGCTGGGAGATGGCAGAGTGAGGTGTCCCTGGCATGGGGCATGCTTCAACTTGAAGACTGGAGACATTGAAGATTTTCCTGGGTTCGATTCGCTGCCGTGCTATCAAGTTACTGTAACTGAGAAAGGAGATGTTAAGGTAAGAGATTCATATAATAATAGACTCATTGCATTTATTCCTTGCTGGTTATTCTGAGATTCTATTCGAATTTTATACATGGTAAATAAAAATAGGTAGGTACATATCTAAACAGCTACATTACATAGTATTTATCGAGAACACCCACGCGATATTAGGAGACGAAATATGCCCGCGCCTCTGTCCTATCGGAAGAAGGCATTTTATTTTGCATACTTAATGCTAAATTAGCATTGAAAATATAACATTGAGTTACTAAGTTGTTACGCTTGACAATGAAATACATATTCAATGTCGAACACCGCAATTCGGCGCGGAGAACGCAATACGCGTGACACCATAAACGGGTCGATGTTTTTATATCTTTTGAATATTATGCACCGAAAATTCTCACTCTTAATTAAAATACCGACTGTTTTTTCGCATAAAATGTATCCTAGACTAGGTCGCACGATACTTATCGTATTCGTTTTAGCACATGAAAAGTATGGACACGATGCATTACTGCAATATTTACGCTTAAGTTAGGTTACGTTTTAAACTAAACAAACTATAAAGAAACGCAATAATTTATATCATCCACGGTGTTAAAATGTAAACAATAGGTAACGAAAACGATCAAGACGAATCTAACGATATCTCAATCTAACGACCGACGACGACTAGTTTAATTAAACGACTATTAAAGGAGAAAAAAGGAACCGCGCGACGATGTGTTTTGACCTTCTGGTTGTCAGGTAAGTAACATGAATTACCCTCCTCCTTCTGGCAGTCGGGTAAAAAAAGGGTTAACTACGGAAGAACTCAGTGGCGCAGGGTTAGGACACTGAACTTTCGTTACGGAGGCCGTTGGTTCAAACTCCAATGTCGGCTATGAGTTTTACTCTGGGGGGTTTCAAAGAAAAACGTACCTACTTTTACCGAATTCTCTCAAAAAAGACGAAGGAAAACGTGAGGAAACTTGCATGAGAACAAACAAACAAAAAACATAATTCTAAGGCATGTATTCCATCAATCCGCACTCGGCCCACGTGGTTAAACATGGTACCAGCTCCCTCGATAGCATAAACATGATGTTAGGAACTTAGGAAGTATAGTTCGTGAACGTGCCAATGACACAAAACCGAACGAGCGGTTTCAGTCGATAACTTATAGGATAGTGTGACTAATGTGCTATGGACGTATATGAGTAAGACGCTTAGCTCACTTTGTTTTCCTTTAGCTAACAAAGGCACGGATATTTTTATCTCTGTGACCGCGTCTAATCGTTGCAACCATATAGGTAGGCTATAAAATGCAGGTAGGTCTTCGACATGGAATTGGATGTGATAAGAAACGGTTTTCTTTCCCAACTCGTCGTGGGATTTTCGTAAATATAAAAGGTAGGATCTAACAGAGAAAAGTGTACAGAAAAGTTTTTACGGTTGATATTATCTCAAAAGCTACTTGACCTATTGCAATAATTATTTCACTGTTGATAGATAAAAGTTAATCTATATGAAATTCCTAGAGTGACGGAAGCAAGAAATCTAGGACTCGTAATTGATAATGAGCAAAGATATGTTAGTCATGTAAGCGAAAAGATACGGTCAGCATTTTACAAGTTGAAAACGATCTACAACATAAGACAGTTTATTAATGAGGATCTACGTGTACTTCTAGCAGATCTTCTTGTGCTGTCTCCATTCAACTACTGTAGCTCAGTATATGGACCGAGACTGCATGCAAAGTCCGAACGGGCTATCCAGAGGGTCCAGAATGCATGTGCGCGCTTCTGTTTTGACATACCAAAAAGACAGTACGTTACACCTTACTTGAATAAAAAAGGTATTCTTAACATGAGGGCGCGGCGTGAATTGCAATTTGCATGTGCTACGCAAAAAGTTATCTGGAGAGGAAACCCGATTTATCTATTCCAGAAACTAACGTGGATTAAAGACACACACAAAAGGAATACTCGCTCTGTGGCAATGAATTTGCTTGTCGCACCATATCATCGGACTGCCGGCTATAAGGGGTGCTTCAAATATAACGCGTCAAAAATCTGGAACGATCTGCCTCCGCCCATGCGCAAGAAAATGAGCGTGCCGAATTTCAGAGCAAAATATAGAGCAGCGTTAATGGAGAGACAGAGAATGACGGAAAATTTGAGGCATCCTTATAGAAATAATATCCCACTGAGACCACTATTGTTGGACAATCCCTCTAGTTGTAATTATGGTTGAATTTTCTACATACACACACATTCACATATACCCATTAACACGCAGCAGTCACACATGCACATACACACCCTACCACACACTCAGACTCACACTGACACAAACATAAACACGCACGCGCGCGCGCGGGCAGCCATTTGCACCCAAGGGTACACAGGATACAGTCCCTGTAATGTCCCAGACGCGTTCCTCTTTTTGTTAGTGTTAGTATTTATTTTACCCCAGCTCTCGCTCCACACCGCGAACGAACAAAATACGGGATGTGATGAAAATCAGCGCTGTGCCCAGTCACCCCAGTGGCTGGGCACAGCATTTCAGCTGATCACAGGCCCTTTACACATATTATTTTAAGTTAGCTCTAAGTGTATAAATAAGGTCAACTTGTATGTATGTGTAATAAATATTTTTCATTTCATTTCATTTCATTTCATTTTTCATTTCATTTCATTTCATTTCATGACTGTAAAATAGTTATTAAATTCGGTCCAGTAGTTTTTGAGAAAATCTCAACCTTATTGAGGTCCCTGTATACTTCTCTCTGTCTTCGTGTGTATATTTATTGTCACGAAACTAGATTCGATACATTATTCTAACGTGGATACATTAGTCACGCAGTGAAACTCCACTCAAAATACCTTCTTAAGGTGGAGTCGATTTCAGACTGATCGAAAGGACGAATCGACAGTGTATTTTAATATCGGGAAGATTTACTTATTATCAGATGATATAGCAACAAAACCCCATCCAATCTTGAATAACGTAATGAGCAAAATAGCAATCGCAACGAACAATCATTTCGGCTGTTATTCATAAACGTGATTTAAATTTACGCCACCGTTTAGGCCCCCTGTTCCTTTTTATCTCATCCTTTTTTAACGAAGTGTGAAAGGAATAGCAGCACGATTTAAAGGAAGTGAGGTTTAACTAGGTTTATGAATAACAGCATTCGTGTGTAGCGATGATCAATACGATTTTCTTCATAGTACCGTATATGGGCTACTTTAAAATGCGGCAGTGTGAATCGATCCTTAATAGACAGACGGAATAATTAATATATTAAAGTCATGTCGTAAAGTTGTTGATTACTTTAACTTGGCCTACATTCTATTAGGACAGTCGTCACATCAATTATACATGTGTCTAATCTATATTAACTAATGGCGGTCACACACGCTTCGGTCTACCGGAGAGGTGTACCTGCACAGGTATGCCTGCGCAGGGAGACCTGTGCAGTTTTTTGAACCTGCGCAGGCGACCGGCCGGCGTCGCAAGATCGAAAATCAATTCTTTCGAGTGACACCGTACGGTGTACCTGTGACCGCTCCGGTCATTGATCTATAAACAACTAGATACACAGTCTGCCTTATAAAAATGTCCAAACGGATGAATGGACCCTCATTTGCTTTATTGGACATTAAACAATGGACCCTTATTTGGACGTTTTTTAAATTGTTTTAGTAAGACCTTTGTGTATCTAGTTGTTTATAGGAGATCAATTATTCCGGTACACCTAACGTCCCCATACACGCGGTTGGCCTGCGCAGGCAAACCTGCACAGGTAACCTCTCCGGTAGACCGTAGCGTGTATGGCTTACATAACAGGCATGCTACAATCATACAGACTACCTACAATGTCTTCAAATGGGTTTTGAGTCAACTTTTGGCCATTCAAATATTATTTACGAAGGAAAAAAGTATACTAAATAATTACGTCTTTCACATCGAGTAGTAGTAGACATTATCATCTTCTTGTTCTTGTAAGGTATGTAGTTTATTACAGGCGACAGGCATACCATACATCACCCATTGCGATCGGTCCATCCATTCTCAGTAAAGAGCCCTTGCAAAATATCTTCTCTTTCGTTCTTGCGAACAATGTTTGTAAGCGATGGAAAGGGATACAGTTCTTGGAAAATGCGGTGGTCAGATGGGGCCCGAACCTTTAAGCCACTTGTGCCAACGTCGTGCTAGGAAATAACACCGTGATCAGATCAACCCCGTGTCAAATCTCAAAAACGTCTTGCATCGACGACTTACACGCTACCTACCATATTAACTCGAAGTTTCAAGGAAGTGGTACTTATCCCTTCCTCAGAAAACTCGGTCCCACGTTTATAAGATAATACTACGATAGCTATTATACATGAGGTTATGGAACAGACTGCTACCAGACGGTTCATGTATATTTACACCTGCTCTGGCGACCTTCAGTATCCTTGACCGACTACTACATTATTGGTAGGTATATATTCGTGCTCGGATGACTCAGCATCGCCTACAAGGTCGTGGCGAATTCGCATACTGATGTGTTTGCTTGCAATAGGAGAACAATATTTTAGGTATACGTTGTTCTATAACTATATACCTATGACGGTTATATGTAGGTATAAAACATTTAACACTTTAACCGATCTCATAATTGCGCTGTGGTTACTTGTTGGTACTTTCGTTCGGGTCGGGGTTCAGTCCCCAGGACCGTCATGTAGGAGATTTCCTCGAAACGTGACATGAGCATAATTGAAGTAGAAACACCTTCTGATCGGGGAAATGCCGCGACACAATGACATGAGGCCAAAAAAAATCCGCGGCCGGCCGTTCCTTCCTTCCTTCATGCAGTGACATCACGCAAGGCAGGTACTCGTTGCGAGATCAAGGACCTTTTTTTAAAAAAAAAATGGCGATTACCTTTCGTCATATTATTTCATGAATCAAATCTGTGGTTCGGGTCGGACGCTGGTTTTCCGCGGACCGATTTCCTGTACCGATGAATCGTATGTACATAGGTACCTACTACCGGTCATAAGCTGTTCACGTTAGTGACCTCATATTCGGTTGACTCGCCAATCTAGAGAATTTTATCTTCCAACTAATCCTCATCTTACAGACACACAAGGATTATTTGGTCAATATTATGTTGGACTTTCTTTCTCAAACTCCATAGGTACAGGGTATCTTTCATAAAGAAAAGTACAAGTCTGTCATGCCCTTTTGACGGTACCATCTCCAGCCTAGTGACTGATGATGACGGTGACGGCAATGTCATAGAAATACCAAAGCTAAATCCTCAATTTTAGATACAGTAATTCCCGCTTTATTTCGTTAACTATAAAAGTGCAATTTATAAATTTCAGGTACGAGCGAAAATCAGCGATTTGAAATCAAACGTCCGTGTCAAAGACTTGGGTATGGTGAGTCCGTGCGACGACTCCGCCGTGGTGATAGTGGGCGGGGGCCCGTCGGGCGCCACGTGCGCGGAGGCGCTTCGCAGCGAGGGATTCCGCGGACGCATTACACTAGTCGCCAAAGAAAACTACCTGCCCTACGACAGAATCAAAGTATCCAAAATCGGCGCAGTCACCGACATACAAAAACTACAAGCCAGGACCAGCGAATACTACCAAGACGCAAACATAGATATCCTTAAAGGAATAGAGGCTACAAAAGTAGATTTCAACGACAGATACGTCCATCTAAGCGACGGCACCAAACTCCAATACAGCTCGTTGTACCTGGCGACCGGCTCCAAGCCGCGAGTGCCCGTCATCCCCGGCGTAGACCTCGAAAATATCTTCACTGTGAGAAATTTCGAAGATTCAATGAACATTCTGAACTATTTAGGCGACGATAAGAGCAAAGACGTGGTCGTCCTCGGCTTGAGCTTTATCGGTTTAGAATCGGCCGCGTCGTGCAACGAAAAGGCCAAGTCCATGACGCTCGTCGGCAAAGACAAGGCCCCGCTCGGCCAGGCATTCGGCATGGAAATAGGCCAGAGACTACAAAAACTGTTCGAGGAGAAGGGCGTCAAATTCCAGTTCGAAACCACAATAACGAAATGCAACGGTGAGAACGGAGTTATAAAATCGGTGGAGTTGGCCAATGGGACCACATTGCCGGCCGATATGCTCATTCTGGGCGTCGGAACGACGTTCTACACGGATTTCTTAAAAGATAGCGGTATCTCGCTGCAACCGAGTGGTGCTGTGACCGTCAACGAGCAATTGGAGACGAGTATTAAGAATGTGTATGCGGGGGGTGACATCGCCTATGCTCCCGTGTTCGCGGCCGACAGCAAGCAGATGAACATAGGACACGTGGGGCTGTCTCAGTACCACGGCAGAGTCGCAGCACTGAACATATTGAAGAAGGAGACCCCGCTTCGCACGGTTCCTTACTTCTGGACGATGCTATTCGGTAAGTCCATCCGGTACGCGGGCTGCGGGAAACCGGCCAGCATTCAAGTCGAGGGGGATATTGATGCGCTTAAATTCGTCATCTTTTTCTTCGACGAAACCGACAAGGTAACCGCAGTGGCGTCGTGTATGAGAGACCCGGTCGTTTCGCAGTTTGCAGAGCTGCTCTTCCAAGGAAAATCGTTGCACAAGAAAGATCTGAAGGAAGACCCTTTTGCTTGGACGAAGAATATCAACTGAGGCAGTTTAATTTACTTGCGAGTATTTTCGTACAAATATCACAATAGTATTTACTGTTTGTACTTATTTAGAAAGATACATCTTTATTTTTAAGATTTTTTTTGGTGTAAGAATTAAGAGCTCGAATATCGACATTAATAAGTTCTACTTTATTTACTTTGTCAACCAGTAGTTTTGTATTTACTACCTACATTTTTTATCTAGTTTATAAGTACCAGCTCGTATTAAGTATCTACTTAGACTGTTCAGTTCCCATTGTTAACTGAATGCTGTATTTACCTACATGTGATTTTTACAAACTTGAAGGAACCAAGAATCTATATTATTTGTTATAAGATGTGTAATATGTGGCCTTGAATACTATGTAATAGGTATTGCGACAATGTGCACTTTATCTCCTGCCCGTGAGAAATATTTATATTTAGTAACAATTGAAGATGGAGTAATAACAATCAGAAATAACTTTGGTCAGAATACTTTTCCGAATTAAATTAAGGATTGTTAAAAAGATATGATTGCGAATTTGCGACTATCCTATTCAGATACAAAGACAAGAGTTCTAAAAAGTTTTTTACAGGGTGCACATTGTTAGTTTGCTGTGTATAAAGTGATTGTTATTAGTGAGTGCTTTGCAATTATGATATTGTATGTATTGCAGTTATATCTACAGAGTGTAGCAAGATACCTGTATTAATCATTTAACAGGGTTCAGAATTGATTTACAGCAATCAGATGGTGCCTTATGGAAACCTCTATGTCACTCAAGTTATTGGTTATAGACTCAAAACACTTGTGCTAGTGATTGTATTGAATTATATGGTACAGTCGAAGACAGAGATAAGTATACAGGGGGCCTCAATAAGGTTGAGATTTTCTCAAAAACTACTGGACCGAATTTAATAACTCTTTTACAGTTACATAGTATTAACTTTTGTCTATCTAACAGTGAAAGAATTTTTGCAATAGGTCAAGTAGTTTTTGAGATAATCCCAACCTTAAAAACTCTCCTGTACACCTTTCTCTGTATTCCACCGTACAAACATAGTTTATCGAAATAATAATTAATAATTATCTAGGAAATAAGGTTGTATATGGAAGTGATTTTTTTTAGCTGTGATTTTTGTAAACAAAATTATTAGGTGCATTTACATTCAAAAGCTATAGCCATGTTTGAAATGTTACCAAATGGTGTGATATTAAGTTGAATCTGTATTATGTTTGTTCATGTTTATTTCATGGCTTATTTTGATGATTGTCTTAACAAAATATTTGTTTAAGCCAGCAAATATATGTAAGCAATGCTATATTGTATAAGTACAATAGTTCGATGTGATATGTCTCATTAAATGTTCAAAGTGTGTGTATAATAAACAAAGTTGAACATTTCAAAAGCTTTTATTTAATAATTTTACTAAAGAGTCAACATGCTACAGCTACACTACTTGAAATTAAACAGGGCTTGCAATATTGGTACCTACCATTGAGTCCTCCGCTGACTTCGCACCGAGCAGCCGTGTGCATCTTGACTTTGTACTAAATACAATGTTATCTAAGCCGTATGGTACAAGTGACTAAGAGATGGCGGATGTGGAAATTATAATTAACGAGTTTCTGACGTTTGTACAAAACAAGTGTGACACCTTGGATGAGTTAAGTATCGTGCAAATCTGCGCCTCAAACTTCACAGATGCGGAAATTGAAGTTGGAAAAACAGTGCTATATAAATCATGTGGGGGAGATGGCATGAGAAACGTACAAAGGAAAGGTGAAGATAAGAAGAAAAAGAACATTAAAGATGTGATCAAGGTGCTGAAGGAAATTGATCCAAAGGTGCAGCCGACGTTTGTTGCCAAGGATTTGAATCGTTTGCCGCCGGTTACATTCGACCATGTGGATGTTACCCGTCTCCTGAAAGATATGACTGCGATGAGATCAGAACTGACGGAATTCCGTAGTAAGATGACTGCGGAATTGACCGATATAAGAGACACTCTGGACACACAAAGTTGTACAGATCGACAACCGACAATATCGATGACTCCAAAAAGACCACTGACACCGCTGCCGCTTGTGGCCGGGCCACCGCCCAAACGCGTTGTGTCTACCTTTGCGTCACCACAAACGGTGCACACTCCGACGTACCGCGATATTGTGCATAGGCGGCAGCCTCCTCGTCAAACGAAAGACGCCCGTATGTGCCCAGTGCGTGCGGGTGAGGTTGGCGTGACTAAGGGCAGGGACACAAGATCGAGTGGTGCCGATATGATAAACATGAAATCGATTGATAGTGACGGAGATGAAGGTAAATTTTTTACTGTAGTCAAACGAAGAAAATATAGACCTAAAAATACGAATATGCGGGGGACATTGGATACTACTTGTAAGATACAGGTGGCTGAAACACAATGCTCCATTTACGTTTCACGTGCGAAAAAAAGTGTAACCGTATCTGATATCCGGGAACATATCCGTGAAAGGGACGAGGATTGTATAGGTATTGAGCTACTTAAACAAAACCATGAAACATCATTTAACTCCTTTAAAATAATTGTAGCGAGCAGTAAATTGAGTACTTTCATGAGTGCGAGTTTCTGGCCGGCTGGGCTTGTATACCGCCGTTACCGGGAGCGACAAACTCACGCCGCTAATACAAACAAACATGGATAGATTGTCCAATATAAATATAAGAATGACGACTTTCAATTGTAAGTCTATTAAAAGATCAGTTGACCAGGTTCGTCAGCTATGCATGGACGCTGATATAGTGGCTCTCCAGGAAACCTGGCTGCTGCCGCACGACCTCGGCTTCGTGCATGAAGTCGACGGCGATTTTGACTGTTTCGCGAAATCGTCGGTGGATACATCTGCGGGTGTGCTGCGAGGAAGGCCCTATGGAGGGCTGGCGCTAATGTGGCGAAAATCTAGGGTAGCTGACGTAACAGTCATTGACTGCGCATGTGATAGACTGGCGGCGATCCGAGTTTCCATGGACTCGCGCTCTTTTATTGTTTTTAATGTGTACCTACCTACGGACAAAGATGAAAATCTACCGGACTTTACAGATTGTCTATCTAGAATAAATACAATTATCGAGGAGTTGGATGTGCCGGCGGTATATATCTTAGGAGATTACAACGCGCATCCAACGGCTCGCTTTGGAGGCGAACTGGAATCATTTTGTGACGAGCAAAATTTAATATGCGCGGATTTGAAAATACTCGGGACAGAGTCAGATAACTTCACGTTTATTAGTGAGGCACATGGCTGTCGAAGATGGTTGGATCACTGTGTTGTCACCAAAGCAGCGTGGAAGACCATCTTGTCTGTCAGTGTACTTTACGACATATTCTCGTCGGATCATTTTCCTTTACGCGTAGTGTGTAATGTTAGTGATGTGTGTGCGGGTATAGTAAAAGACAATGGACATGTAACTAGTGAAAAGAATAAAATCAAATGGGGAATAAGAGACGCTAGTCAAATAGACCGTTACTATAAGTACTGTAATTCCAAGATAAATGATTTGAAGGATGTGATGTTATGTAAGGAGTGTGAACAGAATGAGGAATGTAAGTGTATGAATGAACATTTTAATTTTATTGACGTTATGTATGATAGTATAATCAATATACTTCAGTCAGGTGCTATTGACACTAGTAGCTCTGGTTCGGGTTCGGGTGGTCATAAGAAAGCCAAAAAGGTTCCAGGGTGGAACGCGCATGTACAGGAGAGTCATCAAGATGCGCGCTTGTATTTTAAGTGTTGGAACGTCGCCGGCAGGCCGTCCACAGGCATTATATATGACAATATGTATGAAAGTAGAAAAAAATTTAAGAACAAATTAAGATGGTGTCAACGAAACGAGGAAATGATTAAAATGGACATTTTAGCCACGCACAAAAGAGACAAAAATTTTATTAGATTTTGGAACGCGACAAAAAAGCTAAACCCTAAGCAAAAGTTACCAATGTCTGTGGACGGCTTGCAGGATCCTGGAGAGATAGCCAATATGTTCGCCGGGAGATTTAAGGTCGAACCTGAGACAGTTGAGTGTCTGGCCGGGGAGGGCGATGGTGCGGAATGTAATCTGATGGTTGATTCACGTATCATACAGTTCACCCCTGACGATGTTAATAAAGCTGTTAAGGGAATGAGGCGTGGTAAATCGCCAGGCCATGACGATCTAAGCATGGAACATATAGTATGCGCTGGGGAAGCACTACGACTCAAACTTTGTTTGCTATACAATTTATGCATGAAATATTCATACCTGCCTAAAGCCTTGATGAGGTCTGTAGTTGTACCGGTAGTCAAAAATAAAACTGGGGACTTAGGTACCGCTAATAACTATCGGCCTATCTCTCTGGGTACGGTCTTGGGTAAGGTGTTGGAAAGGTTGTTGCAGCCCGAACTGCAGAAAGTATTAAATATTGATGACGCGCAATTTGGTTTCCGTCCCGGTCTCTCAACAGATTCTGCAATCATAAGCCTGAAACATACAGTGAGCTACTACACAAGTCGGGATACATCTGTATACGCTTGTTTCTTGGACCTGAGTCGCGCATTTGATCTAGTGAATTATGAAATTCTCTGGAGCAAATTGCGCGACTCCCAGGTACCCGATAAGATTGTGAGTCTGTTGGGGTACTGGTACGGAAACCAGATTAATAATGTAAGGTGGGGCGACGCGACCTCTAACGACTATAGGTTAGACTGCGGGGTACGCCAGGGGGGGCTCACCTCTCCGGACCTTTTTAATGCCTATGTAAACGGATTGATCGGTGAACTGAGGGGTACCAGAGTCGGATGTCACTTGGGCAATGTTTGTGTTAACAACCTAAGTTATGCGGATGACATGGTGCTTCTCAGTCCATCGATCAACGGCCTCAGGAAGCTAGTTTCAGTCTGTGAGCGCTATGCTAGGGCTCATGGGCTGAAATACAATGTGCTGAAGTCTGAGATGATGGTTTTCAGGGCGGGTAGGGGTCCTGAGAGGGTGCCAGAGATTTATCTGAATGATTCTGTAGTTCGGGTTGTGCAACAGTTCAAATACCTTGGACACATATTGACCTGGGATCTCAGGGATGATCTCGACATAGAGAGAGAAAGAAGGGCACTCTCGGTTCGGTGCAACATGCTGGCGCGGAGGTTCTCTAAATGTAGCCCAGATGTAAAAACGACCCTGTTCAAGGCATACTGCCAATGTTTTTACACAGGTCAACTCTGGGTGAAATTTAGGAGAGCCTCGCTGAGCACCATAAGGGTGCAGTATAATGATGCATACCGCATCCTTATGAAATATCCACGCTACTGCAGTGCGTCCGGCATGTTCGCCGAGGCGAGGGTGCCCGACTTCTTTGCTGTTGTGAGGGCTCGCATATCATCCTTTTGGGAGAGATTACGGGGATCTCACAACGGCATATTACAGGCTGTGTCAGAGGATCTCTCGAGTCCTATCTTCAAATATTGGCTTTCGGTCCACCGGAACCCGAACAAGAAGTAAAACTGTGATATTATGATAATGTTCATTTTGACATTGTCTTATTTTAATATCTTTATCTATATTTTATATTGTATATTATTTTTTGTATTGTGTTATTGTGGGATTTACACCTGAAATAAAGATTATTATTATTATTATTATAAAGGAAAAAAATCGCCAACCGCCCTGGCTTCATGAAGCTTATAGCAATGCCTGAAAGTTATTTGCAGGTCACATTATACAAGTATAGTCAAAGATGTTCTTTGGACTTGCACCATTTTTATTACACATTCCATGAGACAATGAAATGACTATGATTGACTGAAAACTCTCCACTACATACATACATCACACAGATATTTTCAAGGATACTCTTCGGGTGCTAGGTGATTTATGTATGTCCTGTGAATCTAAATCCAGTGTACATGCAGTCCATGTTTGAGAACTTGGCCTGTACGCTTGGATCCCTGTCCAATTTATAAGGCTGTTTCTTTGCTCAAACTCAGTTTGCACTATATTTTTATTCCTTAATATCTAATATACCAATCTAATTAACAATATGTCTTTACTCCCATGATTCATTGACACGTAGGTGTTTGAGTCGCTCATACAATGTAACATCTTCTTTGAAGATTCTTCTTTGTGTATCTGTTAATTTTTCTATTCTTTTCTCATGCTTTCCTAAGGCTTTAGCGTGTCCGACACTTTCCTCCTGCAATAATCAATGGGTAAATCTTATTCTTAGAGGTTAATTTTAGGGTTTTCTGTACATTAAAGAATAATAACAAGTTCTTGTGGACCATGGTAAGGCCCCCAACAGTGAAGACAAAAAATATGCATGTTGTAAAATCACAACCACAATATATTGATAGTGCCTCTGCCTATTTTATAGAATGCCACTTCGGCGACTAAAGTCTACAAATTAATTAAAAATCTATAGTAAGTCCTTATGTAAGTTGGAAGACATTACTACCCAAATAGTGAATAATATATCTGTAAACTTAGTTTCGATTGTAAAACAAACCTCGGTGAGATATGGGTACCGCAAATAAAACATATTTTGCTCTTCAATAGCAAAGTTTTGTTCCACTTGTCGCAAATGCTTGGATTCCACCTTTTTCACTAAGCGATCTTTGCCTCTAAATATGTGGCCATTTGGCAAGAGATTGCGGCGGAATAAAATTAGGGATAGTCTCATCTTCCTTTCTTAACACTTAATAAAATTACAAAACAAACAAAATTTACGACGAACTACCGACGGAATTTTTGAGGTTATCCATAAACAACAAGCAATTATCAAGATAGGATATCGTATAGAGCCATACTCTCTCATAAGTAGGATATTGAATTGATATTAAAAATGTTATGAAAGTGTCATGACCAAACGAGCCTTCTTTGATTTAAAAAAAATCGTAGATGCGTATCCGAACCGAATACCGTTTTCCTACACTTGGCGCTGATTGGTTCCGTTGAACCGCGGTATGTGATTGGTTAATTTCAATAATCTATGTTGTCTGTGGTTGATTATGGCTGGCTGCTTCTGTCGATAGGTGTTGTATGTAGCTTTAGCAGTAATTCGTAAATAATATTTCTATGAAAATCATTTTATTCTAATGTAAATTCATCGTAATTACTTTAGTACACTAGCTATGGGATCACGGGCCTGATATTTGTATATTTCGGAGCAGCCTTCGAGATTGGTGAGTGTTTTTTCTTGGCACATACCTAATTATTATGCTTCGCTAGTTAATTGTGCATTACCGAGTTTTTCTTATTATTTACCGGGTTTTAATTAAGCAAAGAAGATAATTACGGTCCATCAAGTCAACAGTGAGCTCATTGCACTCGGTAGCACTATTTGCTTCGCCACATAATACCTATGTTTCGTTTTGGTTGTGCCCTTTCACTTTATTGTATACATTATTTTCGTGCTCTACTTACTTCCGAACTTGATATTTTTTATTCTATTGTTGTATCCTGTGTCAAAATACCGTTAGAAACGTGTCTGTATACCCTGTCATTTAAATTGAAATATCTATTATAAATTGGTAGATTTGGTAGCTAATGTTCACTATCAACACAGCTATCAGTTGTAAAAAATGACCCACTTTTCAGGTATTTCTTAACTCTGGGCTATTAACGCCTGTTAACTCTACTTGACAGACATTTTAGTATTGTTACTGTGATAATAACAACTTTGGCACATACAATCAACATAAATTGTTTTGTGGCTCTATGGTTATGCCACTGGATTTACATTACATGGGCCCAGGTTATATCCCCACATCAGCCAATAAGTCTTTCTCCGTTTTTGGAGAGACTTATATTTACTGACTATTCTCAAAAAAACTGTGAAGAGAAACCGTCAAATTTGTGTGTAAAATGAAATGGGATAGGCTGTTTCAAAAATTGTCCAATGGAATCAAGCCCTCAAAGAACATTGACGGACTGATATCTGTATGCATGATGGATTTAGTTTAGTTTTTATTAATGGGCTTTAAATTTAAGATTTTAAATTAAGTACTTATGCGAAAATTAGCGAGTACCTATGTACTCTGAGATTAGCGAGGTTACCGAGATTAGGACCGGCCTGAAAAGCAGCGTACAGCTGAGGTCAGTCCTATTCATCTGTATATGTTATGTTATTTCTATATGTAAGACAACCATGTTACCTACAACATTGTGCAGATGAATAAATGTCTCTTTTTTTTAAGAGTTTGACCCAAGGCAGCTATTTAATTAATCGTAATTTATATCATAATTAACCTTATAGATAATTTAAGGTATCAATTTTCTAGTTAACTAGAGAATTTCTTACATTGTTGTAACTGTAGACTAAGTTGAGAAATAAATATTATTCTCATTTTTCAAGAGATCCTATTTCGTAGTTGGAATATTGACTGTAAATTATATGAATAACTCTGGCCGGCAGTCATTATGTATTATTATTTGTGTAATCACTTTGATTAGTAGGATGATAGCCCTGCAATTAACTGGATATAAATACTATTTTGTGATAATACCAATTCATTGATACTTTAATATTATAAGTAGGTATTTAACTATGAGATAATTGTTTATTTATATTGTTATACATAAGCTATCCATGGCTGTATAAACTTTTTAAATTGATAATGCAATATTGCTTGGGTAGATAGCACAAGTATTTTTCACTCGTAGTTTAGATATTCATTCTAATAGGATTTAAGACTATAAGGACCACTTAAAATCAATTCTATTAGTAATAATAATAATCTAACTTGTTTCCAATATTCCTTATTCATGATAGGCACATTATGTTGCTACTCTTTCATTACAATTAATTAACGCCATAGATCATCCATGGACAAGCATAATATCATGTAGTTTGTATGGTGTTAGTAAGGTGTGACGAATATTGCCATCAATTTTCAAATGCCTAACTATTTCATTTATCAACTGATATCAATTATGTATTCACAAATGATTGTCAATTTATGTATATTTTGAAAAGAATTTAATTTTCGGTATTTGTCAAGAACCTATGTTGCTTTTTTACCGTTTATTACAAGCACAGAACCCTAAAAAGAAGTCGTAAGTAAAGTAATAATTTCAACTGACAGCTGTTATTTGTTAGGTCAATACCCCACGCGTGTCCAGACTATCTTAATTGTCTTTATCAGTGAGTCACCAACAGAGTTTTAATGTTGCTTTTACTCAGAGCAGGTGTGCCATGAATGCAACATAGATTTCTTTTTGTGCATTGTATTTCCTCAGTTGACCATTACTTTCACTGAATGGTGATTACTTCCATGCTTCATTATGTATGAAAGAAACATTATTGTATTCTTTATTCGTATTACTATAACTAGCCTTTTGCACTGCACAGTTTAGTGTCCTTTATTATACTAAAAACCTGTTTTGAGTTTAAATCTTAATACAAATATATAATTTTTCAGTTACGGTCTTTTTGTACAGCTAACAGAAGATCAAGTGTAACTCTTTGGACCGTTCTTATTTTCTGCGTCGTAAGAGTTGAAATTGTACTGCAAGTGTTACCATTGATCTGTTGTTGTTCGTACATATTTTGAATTGATAGTGAACTAAGGATTTATCTTCAACATATTCATGTAGTAAGTTCAGTTTGGTATACTGTGATCCCAAGCGCGGATCCACCATTGTAGGCACGATGGGCATGCCCTAAACCCTAATAGACTTGTGTCACACTTTCGCGGTATATTGAGGTCGATGGGCTGCAGGGCGTCATATATTTTGTAAACATCTCCTTTGTAGGATTGCACTATATCGATCACGAGCGAATTCATACTCCGACTCGCACTTGGCTGATTTTCGGGTGGCTGTGACCACAACCTTTTTTGAGGGCTGAATCTGCGCCTGTGTGATCCAGGTATAATATGCAACGCTTCAACACATGATTCTTATGATCATCATAAAACAGCCTATAATGTTATGAAACTGTTGGGTGTATTCCTTTTAAATGGAGGTAGTTTGGGTCACGACGATATTATGTATACAAACGGATCTCTCGTCGTTTGTTATGAGTTTAAAATCTTCATGCTAGCTCCCATCCCACTAATGTTTAAAATAGCCGGTGTTATTCTTATTTCATATCATTCGCTCCGCTTGTTATGGGATGAGTTGCAAGTTGTTGTTATAATGGCGTTTGTCGGCCAATTGTAAAATGATAATCACCTCAGTATCATTTCCATCTTGTGATTAGGTCAATGTGTCGCCTATTTCCTCAGCCCGTATCAGTCCACTGCTGGACATAGTCCTCTCCCAAGGCGCGCCATTCATCACGGTTCTCGGCTTTTGGCATCCAGTTCCTGCCTAAGTTGCGCAGGTAATCCCTAAATCAGTGGTCGTAGTGTCCTCATCTATAGTCAACGTCGTGCTTGCCGCGCCTACGGGGTACAGGAGTTGGCTGAGACGAGGTAAATCTATACACAGCCGTGCGCGTCGCGCTCGCTTGCGCTCCCACCACACCGCCCGCAGCTCCTCCGAGACCATAGTCCTTCGTCCCCGCCAACCCCTGTACCCCGTGAGCGCGGTAAGCACGACGTTGACGGACTACAGTGTAGATATAACTCCATTGCAATTTCAGCCGTGTTACTGTTGCGTGAAGTTATGTCCTCTTGACTACCTGGGGGTACCGACCGCGAAATTTCCATCGTATTCCTAATCGTTTTCAATTTAACACAGGACCAATACTTTACTACGTTTGTTTTCGTAAATTAAATATGAAAAAAATATTGCAGTAATGTATCGCATACCCTGTATTTTTTTTGTTAGGGATATCGCCATCGGAGGTCTGCTGCCCTTCTCTCTCTTCCATCCGTACTAGTGTTCCTGTTTGGTTCTGTATTCTGCAATCGAAGACAGTTTTAAAAGCAAGCTTAGCGTGAGCTCGCTCTTACAAATGTCAAATGGCCTGAGTGTTGTTATTCAATTCAAATAGTAAATAGCGACCGGTGGTACGCTTCGTCGGTCGAGGTAAACTGATGTCGATGACATTTGGCTTATCTATTGTTTTGCTAACGGTTTGCCGGCCAGGGCCCACTATCTGACCTGAAGATAAGATTACTTACGAATGTCTACAGTTCATCTCTGTATCCCTAAAAGTAAATACTTATATTATTCAGCTTCAGTCAGATCAATTTTAGTTTATTGTGTGTAGTTTACAACTCTGTCGCCTCTGTGACACTCGACAATATTTTATCCTTTTCAGGCGAACTATCAGTTAGCTAAACAGAATATCCATTCTGTTAGGACCTTTTAATTCGATTTTAATAGGAGTTAGAACCCACTGCCCGCTTCATCCAAAGCTCAGCCATTTTAGATGTGTTAATATCCTCTTTGAGGAATAGCTTTTAATATAGGGCCTATCCTATCGTATTTCACTTCACACACATGAAGACTCGTCTGAGCAGGTCCTTACCATATTTTCTTCTCCGTTTTGAGAGAAATCCATCTAAGGTACATAAGTGGGTCGTAAAACTCAGAAGAATTGGAACATGTGACTTGGAGATATAATCTGGGCCTCATTTTCAAAGGTGATGGTCTACACTACCGCAATGTAATCTAGAGTGTACGGACAACAGCAGATCAATGGTAACACTTGCAGTACGATTTCAACTGTTACGACGCAGATAATAAGAACGGTCAAAATACCACTTGATGTGCTTGGATGTGTAGTATAGGTGTTAGTGTCGCATAAAATATGATGATTGATCCGTCGACTGTACCTACAGGTGGACTGAGAAAGATCTATTTGATGTTCTTGGCATTTCGCCATATCATATTGACACAGTGAATTCTAAATTCCTCTCTTCTTTATAAACGTTATAAGTATATATCTTTTAATACTTGAATACCGTCTGGTTGTCCCAGGTATGTTATCTTCGCAGCCGATCGTTTCTCATCCTGAAGTGGTCGAGCCAACTGAGTCGGGCAGCTTTTGTCTCGTCGAAGATTTTTTTTGGCTCGGAAAAGTTCTTCAACTTTTCAAAATTCCCGTGTGGAAAGGCATCTTAAACTGTAAATCCGTTATAAATAAGGTGTATGTATTGTTGCAGGGTGCCCCAAGGCCCCGTGATCCTCGGTCGCCGCGTCTCCGGGGGGCTGGAGAGCTCCCGCAGCCATGCCTCAAGTCGCAGCCAACATGGAGTACCAAGAGTACAAGTGGGCATACTCAATCATGGACTCTTCCAAGTAAGTTCCATAGCAATAACGGCGGTTGATGTGATGATGTATCTCCACTGCTGAAGGTGGACCATTATCTCCTTATATCCGCGTCTTAAGTCAGACGGACTTCTGGTCTTCACTCGACCTTTCTGTGACAAAGCATATTTCTCCAGTATGCTTGACTGTATGGTCACAATATTCAGTTTGGTTATTTATAGATCGAACGTCTGACTTCCTTTCGAGAGTCGAATATCTTGGCCACTGCGCTACCGACGAGTTTTGCGAATCGCCTTTAAATACAAATATAACCCAATAAACGAATGCCGTCTGCTACCTATATTTATGTGTGTGACGAGGTGTGACGCGTTCGCTCGACGGATTTTGAGAATTTTTTTACTATTTCATTTGTTGATTGTTGGCGACTTCATTGAGTATTAAGATGTTCTGAAAACTAATGATTAGGCTTATCATCCAATCTCATTTTATTTCATCACTGAGCTCCACTTTCAGCATCTAACTCCGCTTTCATCACTCAGTTATCACTGACATAGCGGCAACCTTTTCTGGGTCGTCGATCCGATGATGGCAATAAAATTGTGTACAGTGCTATCAACTTAAGCTGAGAATTGCATTTGTGTGAGTGATCGCCAAAAGTACAGTTAGTAAAACACATACAAATAAAATTAATGTTTTATTAAAAGGAAGTCCACAAAACACAATGTTACCAACTGTCCAATTCTCGACCTCATAATGACTGAATCTTATAACTCTTCTACTCCGCTCATTGCATCTTTCTTTGTTTTTTAATTGCATGGTCACAAACATTTTTCCACTCTTGTGCAGTGATCGCGTCAACTTTTTCATATGTTAATTTCATTATAGTGTCCATATTCATTGACACGTTTCTTTTGGCTACGTATCCTTTTACCATTGACCATATATTTTCAATGGGATTGAAATCAGGGTGGTAGACGTAGAACGCTGTGACCATGTTCTTCGAACAAATTATAAATTTTATATTCAACAAATCTTGCTTTGTTTTATAGAATCAACTGATAAAGTACAGTAGGAGCCATTTCACTAATATTTCGAACACAATCACATAAAATTATACGTCTATCTGCTACCAGTACCAGAGGTGAAGTGAAGTATGCGGGCGGCAGGGAAGCGGCGCGTGGCGGACGCGCCGCGCCTGAGGCCGCTTGCTATAAACTAGTATAAACTGGTTTAAACCATGCGCGGGACGCGCCGCGCCACGAGCCGATTGCCAATCTACACTATCGGTGTGCACTCACACAAATGCAATTCTCAGCTTAAGTTGATAGCACTGTAACCAGAATTCATTCTATTTACATTTCATCGAGAGGGTAGATCAGTTTGCCAAATTCTTAATTAAGCTGTTTTTTTCGAATCGCAACTTGTACAAAACTTTATTTTAAACCAATAATTTTAATAAAAAACGGAGATATTTTTACATTTATTCGTTATCTTGTACTACTTGCGGTTGATGGTGGGGCACAATCTGGCATTGTCATTTATTTTCAATTGGTTTCCTCTTGACGCACAAATCATCTTTAGGTTGATTAGTAAAATCCTCATTCCCGGAAAAATAGATTTATTTTACGCGCAATAGGAAAATAGAACGAAAATAATTTATATTTATGGAACGGTGTTTTGGTTGACAAAACAACAATTATACATTAATTTTATAGTTTTATTACAAAAGGAAATCCTGGTTATTATTGTTGTTTGACCAAATATCACAGTTAGAATTAGTCTAACTGTACAGTGTACGTGATTATACTTCTTAATGTAGCTCTGTTTTTGCATTACGGTGGTATTGGCTGTGACGGCTTTAGTTTCGTTTGTGGGTCTACGACTACTGAAGCGAAGCAGTTATTTTTCTGTCAATGGATATTGAGATCTCGGTGGCGCTATGCACGCCCAATTAGTTTTTGTCGGTTTATCGAAACAACTCAATAAGGCCAAGTCACTCACCCAGGTATTCCTGAGTTTACTTTAAAGTATTCCTTAACCCGATTCTCGGTTTTTTTGCATGCAATCCCTTCCTCTATCTGGTCGGGGGTGTCCTACACTATGTTTACCCGTTCGTGGCCTCCATTCGAGAATCTCATCATCGGTTTTACGAGTATTTATCTCAGTGGTTTTATGATAGATCTAACCCGTCCACTGCCAGTACTGTCACATCAGCCTTCTGATCCTATGAGCCGTGTTACTTTTGTTCTGTGGCGGTTAATATCATTTCTTATTATATCCACCAGAGATATGCCAAGCATAGCTCTTCCCATAGCTCGCTGAACGACTTTGACCTGGCCAAGTCTCACCGTCAGTCCGCGTTTCGGCTCCGTAGGTCACCCATCACTGAACCTATTATCGTACTCCTTTGTAAGAAAAACATAAATACGTGTTGCACGAAGGCAACAAGTTCTTTCCTTCATGATTTCTAGATTAACATAACCCTGAATGCGAGAATCGCGTATATGATATATGATTGGATAGACAATTGATGTGTGTCGAAAATATAGAAAAGGTTGAGATTTTCTCAAGAACTAATTTACTGATTGTAAAAATTCTTTCACTACAAGATAGTTTAGAACGCAGGCTATATAAAAATTTGAATTTTGAGAAAATTTCAATCCTAGTAACCTACACCTTTATCTGTGTTACACCGTACGAGTATTAAAAGTTATGCTCCAAAGAAATTGTATGGGAGGGTTTCGAGGAATCACGTTAAACCCGTACTTTTGTATCAGCTTAACGCTAACAACAGAACGTGAAGCCCGCATTGTCCCAAACCACCGAACGCAGCATTAACACGTTAATTGGAGGGCCCCTCGCCATTAAGTTTCATTAGTGCACAGCCCGCTTGGGCAGCGCTTCATTTAATTAGGCGGGGGTCAATAGGCCGCTGATTGTTTAGCTAGTCTGTGCTATTGATTGACTCTATATAAAGCTTCCGCAGGCATAGTAAGAAAAGTTAAGGGGATCAAACCCAGGGGTGCTAGTGGCGCAGCGTTAGCGATCGGTGTAACGCCGCGAAGCTGTCAAACTCATGTCAAACACCTTGTAATAACGTCAGTTTGACAGCTCCACGGCGGCGATCGCTAACGCTGTGTTAACATGTCATGAGTTGCCAACGTATATTCATCATTATAATTTAAGTAGCCAAATAATAATAAAACGAAATAATACATATTTAAAAATACCAGTCCAATCTTTAAGGAATTCGTCAAGGTAATAGAATGATTTCTCGATAAGCAGCTAAATAGATAAATGCCCCGAGTCCATGTGTGTACAATGATAAATTGACGGAAGTCATTGCAGTATTTATCATTACAAATTCCAGCTAGGCACGGATATTACTATTGATTAAGGGGAAACAAGAGCTGTCATCACATACGAGTGCAATTGCCGCCGTTCCATTTTACAGTACATTGCTAGGTTTATTAGTAACAATATAATTCTTGGCGCAGCAACTGAGCAATGGAGTATGGGAATAGATTCCCTGTCGCTGTCAGTTACATAGGGGCAGATCAAACATTACTATGAATTAAGAACAATGCAGCTTGTTTTAGCAATTAAGGGGCATCGTCCACCAAATTAAAATAAACCAATATATTCATACGAACACGACTGAACAGAAACTACCTTTAATAAGCCTTTTTAGTGAATATGTTTTTTTAGGTTGAGGTGCAACTTTTCCCTATACATTGATATTCTAGATTACGAAATTTCCGATTTACTTAATCATGGCCTCACTTGAATTACTCACGTTATTAGCGTAACAAAAACTGAGGATGGATAAATTAACCTAATGAATGTGATAATCAGTGGTAATAAACGGTGGAAGGATAAATCGATTAATGCCAATCCTTCGCTTCGATTTCTAACTGAACTCTGTATAGTGTTTGCAACTAATTCTTGGGCATATTGTAGTTATTCATCTAATTTTTCCACCATCATTTTGGAATGGCGGATTGATTTTTTTATTTCTTGAATTTAATATTTACTCGATTACTCTAAATAATTGTCATTAGCGAAAGGGCCTGACATGAGCCAACTAGCGCCGCCAATCTAAAAAAATTATATCTTTCAATATAATCAATTTTATTAAAAAAGCTATGTACAAAATCTTTATTAGGATAAATACTACTTTTCAATATAAAATTAAATCAGAACTTTAAATAAGAATATAATAATTATTAATTGAAAAAGTTGTTGGTTGAATAGACTTACTCGATAGTTACCACTGTCGCATTGGTGTGAAGGATAGGAAACTAATCCTCATATTCAAACTAGTCTGAAGGTCAGTCTCTGACTTTACTTACACTACCGTGATTGCAAGAACTTTATTTCCTGCCGTCCACAGGTCGTTCTCCTTTCGGCAACTGGGTAAAATTACGAAAATGACTTAAATGGGTGTTGTTTCCGCACGATATTGGTATTGCTCAACGTAAAAGCCATGAATTATTTTTCGTCATTACCATTGCAACTTAAGTTATAGCGTCGACAATGACAGTTTCATGATCAATAGCGATAAATGGTAACGCGCGAAACTAATTGTGGTCTTGTGAAAGGTTGCAATGGAACGTTACGTCACGGACGACTTCGAGTTCGTCGAAGACAAAATGTATGTTATTTCAAGCATGCCTCCGGGCGTTGTTGCCAAAATTAATGGCGATTTCTTCACCGGATAGAGGGACGGTGGCGAGGTCTGTGTTCGATCCTGGGTCAGGGTGCTGCAACTTCGACCAACAAAATTACCTAGTACTCACTATACGCAAATCGCGTTTCGGGGGTGTGTGTCAACATTATAACACCGAATTTCATTCAAATTGTTACTTGTTATACACATACCCATCGTATAGATTTTGATTTTTTATGTGTCGTTAGTTTGATTGATCTGTCAGGTATGATTCTGTCGTGGCAGCCAAAACTAAATCTAAAGGCATCTATCACTGTCACTCATGCTACATTACGTAAAATTGAGCGGAAGTGACCCTTAGCGACGATTAAATTTAGCGTGCGCGCGCTGAAATCGTTGCAATTGTATGCCAAAAGAGCCGTCGCTTGTTTTAAGTAGTGTTGTACAGCCAACTACTAGTCTCTATTACTAGTTCCCGGGTAAGCGAATACGTTCAGGCGCATTTGCCGTTAGGCGACCTACCTTGCCGTTTAAAGACTCAATCGCCGAAAAGTCTGAGTCAAGAACTCTTCTAAATACTAGTTCCCGTCATAAGCCCATTTCAGTCCACTGCTGGACATATGCCTTTCCCAAAGCACGCCACTCAACCCGACTCCCAGCCTTTTCCAGCCACCTAGAGCAGGTCATCCCTCCATCTGGTCTGATCGTCCCACACTACTTTACCCGTTCGTGGTCTCCATTCGAGAACCCGTCTACCCCATTATTTCTACGATATGAGGCCAGGCAACTGCCACTTCTGTTTGATGATTCTATGAGCAATGTCAACACTGTATTGTGATAAATGCCTAAACTCCGTATTATTTGTGTGCTCAGGGTGTCTGCGTGCCTAATCTCGATGCTGCTCATCGTGTACGGCAGCTTCCGGTCACTGAACATGGAGCGCGAGGCGCGCGAGCGGGCGGAGCGCGAGCGAGAGGCCTCGCTGCTGGGCGGCAAGCCACTCGGCACCTCCTCGGCGAGCAATAGTGAGTTGACACTACACATTGGACAAGTCGCTTGGTCGCGGTGCTAGGGACCGCAGCCTCCAGGCGCTGAACATGAACGAGAAGACTACTTAACGGAGATTTATAGACAGTTTTGAGCTCGCTCTTACATCTGTCAAACGTCTATACTAAATTATTTTATGATACCTGAATTATTGTTACGCTCATGTGCTGCGACGATCGTCGCTTCAGGAATTCAGGCTTAAAAGCGAGCTCAGGCTAAGCTAGCGCTGGAAGACGATATGCTAAGGACAACACGAAGAAGTTTAATTCAATTATTATTTAATTAAGATAAGATAAGATAAATATTCTTTATTGCAAAAAAATAAAAAGTATTACACAAGAGAAATAGGCTAATACAGTTAGTATTACAATTGGCGGTCTTATCGCTCAAAGCGATCTCTTCCAGACAACCTTTGGGTAGAGAATTCGGCGTATGAATAGGTAGCTTGTTGAGCAATATTAAAAAATTTAAAAAAAAAAAATTAATTAAGTTGTATTCAATGAATTTTGGGAATAATAATTCAACATTTGCTGTGTGTGGCTAGTAGTAGTAAATAATTGTTACAAATAGTTTGTCATAGTGCCGAATGAAGTGTTCATATCTTAAGTACCTATATTGGATTATTTATAATTATCAGTGAGGACCTTTAATTGGCTATCCGAAGTATATTGTGCTTTTCTATTATTGTTTAATGTGCCTTTGGTTTTCCATTGTAAATAAAATAAATAAATTTTAGTCCGCACAGATGGGAGGAGGTAGGGAATGAGAGACAACAGTCCTGACGTTTGACTGTTGGTTCGATTTTCTGTAGTAATGAGTGAAATACACCCCGTACTTGTGGGAGCACTATGAGATCAAGTAAGGGAGCTATCACACGGCCGACTTTCAGTCGCCCGCTAATGTTGAGGGGAGTGGGATATTTACGTTCTTGTTTATTTAGTATGTCCTATTCCCTATGTGACACGACGGCGACGAACCTGAGTTTATGTATAGGCTACTTTGACTCATATCGACATCCAATAAAACAATATTTATTTTATATAGTATTTCACATTAGGTTCCCAAATATATCACTTTTATTACATGTACTGTAATTTTTTACGCAGTAATAGAACGATTATTATTTAAGACCAGAAATAAATTGGGTCAACTATTCTAAAATTGGGTCAACTATTCTATTGTATGTACATTCTATTAAGCCTAAACCCACCTATAAATAATTGTAGCGTATCATCTACATAACTTATATTCGTAGACTACTGTCTCTTCGCAGACGTGCAGACGCTCAACACGATGCAGGCGCTGTGCTTCCCGCTGGGCTCGTCCGTGGCGCTGCTCATCATGTTCTTCTTCTTCGACTCCATGCAGACACTGGTCGCCATATGCACTGCCAGTAAGATTAATATAAACAATGCTATATGGCAGTTATTCATAAACGTGATTTAAAGCTACGCCACCGTTTAGCCACCCTGTCCCTTTTTAACGAAGTGTGAAAGGGATAGCAACACGATTTAAAGGCAGTGAGGTTAAACTAGGTTTATGAATAACAGCATTTGGGTATATCTAGCGTACATAGAGTTATAACATGACTTGTGAATAGCGCTTTCTAAGGTCGGCAACGACCTGACAACTCCTTACCTTATTTTAATGGTAACGCGATATTAACAGGTCATAAATTGAGAAAACAAAGAATACTACTAGATTATTTTAGGAGTCGAAAGCAGAAAAAAGTATTCAGGTCGAAATTAATAATATTAGTTTTTTTATGTGGCTTGCAACATCGAAAAAGACAGGCTCAGCAATAACCAATTCCACCATTAATTAGTCACGGAACTCGATCACTGACTTAACATTTCTGGGAATGACGTTTTTAACTGCTTTTTAGATTCATTCCACATCCACATGATACCACTAAAATGACAACACCGGGAATCGGGGATTGGGCCGTATCATTGGCTAATCCCCGCTCTGAGGTAGCGGCCGCCCGTTTATTCCCCATGACACCCCGATGGGTTGTCATAATGTCATTGTCATTACATATTAAGAGCCTTCCATGAGCCATGCCAACTAGCGCCGCCAATCTTGAAAAAATAATACCTTCCAATTTAATCAATTTTATTAAAAAAGCTATTTACAAAATGTAGGATGAATACTATTTTTCAATATACAATACATGGCATAATTGCGACAAGCTAAGTTGTAGTTCACAAATGTGTCAAAAACGGCCGTTTTCCGTAATTATGCGAACTGTAACTTACCGACATTGAATCACGTAATAAGCATTTAAAAAATAGTATTTATCGTAATAAACATTTCGTAAATAGCTTTTTTAATAAAATTTATTATATTGGAAGATTTTTTTTTAGATTGGCGGCGCTAGTTGGCTCATGGAAGGCCCTTAATATAAACAAATGATTGTACTCACTGATACATTGTAGTAACAAATGTATGTTTGTATGCACAAAGGGCGTAACTTATCTCTATGAGAGATTTCTTCCAGCTTTCGTCTTTCTATTTATGAAATATTTAGTGAATCTTGTGTATGTTTTCAGTAATCGCGTGCGCTGCGCTCGCGTTCCTGCTGACGCCGCTGTGCCAGTACGTGTGCGGCACTGTGGGCGTGGGGCTGAGCCGCGCGGCGGTGTGCGGCCGCTACTCGGCGCCCGAGCTGACCGCCGCGCTGCTCGCCGCGGCCATAGTCGCCGTGTGGGTGCTCACGGGACACTGGCTGCTCATGGACGGTGAGCACAGACCTGTCCGTGAAACGGAACGTATTGGCGGCGGGCCACGGGGTCGCCGCGCGGGGATGAAGTGTCAAAGACAAAAAAACAAACTGTCACGATCAAAGAGGAAGAAAGACTAGAACTTTCTAACGTCTCTGAACTCGCAACAAGCGTAAAATTTCTATATACCAAGTGTTTCAATATACCAGTTTACTATAAAATACAGTCCACTCGTTTTACCACACCGACTGCAGCTACAGACTATTAACTCAACTAGCCTACTTTGCGCTCATACGCGGGCAGACACGGGCGCCCTCCTATTACAGGTCTATGGGGTGAGTGGTCTGTGACGGTGAGTGACGATACAGAAACCGTTCTCAAAACAATGAGAACTGCTGAACTAACATAGCTGAACCGAGACGCCGCTATACCAGTACGATAGCACTGTCCCTGTCACGCACGATATGAAATGATTTTACCGTTTTGAACCGTAATAGACCAACATATACTTTATTTTACGTATTGTGTATATTTTTGTACGTCACTTTTCCTATCCCATCATACCACGCTTGAGCTGTTATTCATAAACGCCATCGTTTAGCCCTTTCTATCTTAACCTTTTTTAACGAAGTGTGAAAGAGCAACACGATTTAAAGGAAGTGAGTTTTAACTAGGCTTATGAATAACAGCATTGGAGTGCAATCCTGTAAGCGCAAGCCTCCTTATAACCTTGCCTTTAACGTTGCAAAATTGACAATCTATGGCGGACGCTACACATAAATATTTATTGTGATCCGATGGGTGCATTGAGAATTATCAGTCAAAAAAACAAAAACCCGACTGCAAAAAAAACTATCCCCTTTTGATTAATTTTTATACCCTATGATACTCCCGTAATCAAGACGGATCTAACGATACCTCATACACCAAAATCCATCAAGCCGTTTAGGCTACAAGGCAGGAAGGAATTGACATACATAGACCCGAAAAACATTACCCTCCTTCTGGGGAAGTCGGGTAAAAACGCAGATTGCACGTCAATATTGTGTCAATCAATCAATCAGCATTTACTCCCCGAACTCTTGAGTCTAACTCGTTTGTTTCCCTGTGTCCCCCAGCGATGGGCATGGGGCTGTGCGTGACGTTCATCGCGCTGATCCGGCTGCCGTCGCTGAAGGTGTCCACGCTGCTGCTGACGGGGCTGCTGCTCTACGACGTGTTCTGGGTCTTCTTCTCCTCGTACATATTCACCACAAACGTCATGGTCAAGGTGGCCACCAGGTGAGGACACTTGCAGAGCTTAGTTGTAATTGTTCTGTCCATGAAGACCTACATTCGCCGACGCTTGGTTGAGGCTGAGTGTGCGTGGATTTTCCGTTTTTCTATGAAGGCTACGGCACTAACTACTAGAATGAAACGTATGAAAAAATATATAGCAATCTTTGGGTGTCTATTTAGAGACTGTTGAATAACGATACACGATGGGACAAACTTCGCTCGATAGAAAAAAATCACAAACGTATGATTATCTTACAGCACAAGTAAAGAAAAAAAACCGGAAACTAAATTTGAAAAATTACATCCCTCCAAAAATATTTTTTTTTGTTTGTAATACAAAGTACTATGGTACGTACGCGTTAAGAAAATAGTGAGTCATCAGTGCAAGTGCAGGGTAAAGGCGTATACACAGTAGAGTAAAAATTCATACAAATTAGATTTTAATGAAATTGTTTTTATTGAATAGTATATAAAATTACTGGGTTAAGTTGCGTTGCACGGAAGCCTCAGTGCTTGAGCCCGACTCCCACTTGGCCGGTTTTATTTTTTGTTTATACTGTTTTTGTGTTCGCAGGCCCGCCGAGAACCCCATGAACGTGGTAGCGCGCCGGCTGCAGCTGGGCGGCGCGCTGCGCGATGCGCCCAAGCTCTCGCTGCCCGCCAAGCTCGTGTTCCCCTCCATGCACCACCAGGGACACTTCTCAATGCTCGGTCAGTACACGATTCAGGGGGACAGTTGCCGCTCAATATCTACCCCCATTAGACGCGGATTAAATGTCGACAGCGCCCTAGGCGAGCACCTCACCGGCGCCCCTCAGTTTTTATGTCTTACTAACAGCTTCTGTTGTGGAATTTGGCGATGTAGGTGTTAAGACAGAAGTAGACTGCACTTAGGAAGCTCTAAAGGTTGATTTAGAATCACAAAAAACCGGTTTGGGCCCTAAAACCTAGTTTCGGTTTTAGGGCCCAAACCGGTTTTATATCTAGTGCCCGCACTTGATATAAAATATCTTTAGAGTAACATCATTCATCAAGTATTGATTTGATGTATTGGTTGCAGGTCTCGGTGACATCGTGATGCCTGGCCTGCTGCTGTGCTTCGTGCTGCGCTACGACGCGTACAAGAAGGCCACGCTCGTGTGCCAGATGGGGCAGGTGCCGGGGCCGCGCTCAATGGTAGGCGACACACGATTCCATCTTAGAACGTATATTTCGTAAAATTTCAAATAAGAGTGAGGCTACACAGGCGGCCAGTGGTGGAAACTTGTCATGTAACAGCGCCCCGCGATACCAATATGGCTCACATTGTGCGGTTTTGCAGTAGACTAGAAAAACGAGGGAATGGGTGACAAAATGTGGAATATTGAATATTAAAAAGAAAGGCGTGTGGTCTGTATTTCAATTTATTGAAGAGAGCGAAAAGTTGACAATTTGACACATATACTTATGTTTTTGGTGTTGGCAACATTACAATGATGCCAACACACATCCGTCCGCATTCCGCATCCACCCAATCATCTGTCGATTAGATCTGTCGCTGAACTCTGACTCGGTTACACTGTATACTGCTATCTGTGTATCCATGTATCTGTGTTTTAGCATCTGGCTTAGACATTGATCCTCCCATTGAGTGCTATTCTACCATTCCCTTGTGTTGCAGAGCTCCCGTCTGACGTACTTCCACTGCTCGCTGCTGGGCTACTTCCTGGGCCTGCTGACGGCCACCGTGTCGGCCGAGGTGTTCAAGGCCGCGCAGCCGGCGCTGCTCTACCTCGTGCCCTTCACGCTGCTGCCGCTACTCACTATGGCGTATGTCAAGGTACGACTCCCAGGCAGTGCTTCCACTGTTCGCTGCTGGGCTACTTCCTGGCCCTGGGGTTACCTTTTTTGGGAACCGATTTAACAAAGAAAATTGCTAAGTCACGCCCCTAAATCGGATATTTCCTTGTTTAGTCAGAAACACGGCGCAGCGGCGCCTTTAGGCTCTAGATAGACGGACTGTATTTCAACTACACTCCGACTGCAAATTTGCAGTTTGAATGCAGTTAGTACGACTGCAAACCAACCCGATTGCAGGTGTACAGTTCCAACGACTGCACGCTGACTGTCGTTGGAACTGCATGTATGTCTTGAGGCTTAGCCTTTGCAACGTTTATATCCAAAACTGTATTCCTCGTTCCTCAGGGTGATCTCAGGAGGATGTGGAGCGAGCCGTTCATAGCGCCGCCGGCCGGCAAGGGCGGTGCGGACTTCGACGTGTGACTGCCCCCGCGAGGCGCGCCGCGATCAGTCTAAAGGGCCCCAGCCCCGCCGTTACGGTACCATCCAACACAGAGAAAGGTGTTCAGGGCTATTACGGTTCTGAAACGATCAAGTCATACCATGTCATAGCGAGTGTGATAGGGACAGTGGTGTAGCGGCGTCTCTGAAGCTGGGATCCCACGGCCTTTTTGTGGGCCAGGCCGACGGGCCCGTCCGATCCGTCGGAAGTCTTTAGTTTCAAAGGCGCGGCGCGACGGCGCCTGTCGCCTGGCCTGTGAAAAGGCGGGCCGTGGGATCCCAGCTTTACTTTATGACATGGTATGATTTCATCGTTCTGAGAACGGTAATAGCAGGCAGGACAGTTATATTAAGGTGTGGCCAAACATATACCGAAGCCCAAATCAAGTGTTTTATTTTGTAAACAAAAACTACTAACATTTTAAGCTGCTCCGTGATTATTGCATAGTTATTTTCACATTATTAGATCGGATCACTTTGTTTTCACAATGATGAACAGGTTCAATCAATCAGTTCCTTCAGTGTACATCACCACAGATATAAGTATCTGTGGTGACGATCATATTTGTTTATAAAATAAGACACTTGATTTGGACTTTGCTACTCTATAGTAGCAAATCGCCGCGCGGATGCCGCCGCATTGTGTTGTATGCCGCGCGCGAACATTTTTAGTCATCGTTGTCGTGTCTTGCTTATACCGCAGCACTGCCGCTGTATAAAGTAATTCGTTGGTAGATTCTTAAAAATGCGCCGCGTTGCTGCCGCGCACTTGCCGCTCTATATTTGGACACACCTTATAGGTTAAGATTGTCTCAAAAATTATTTACAATCATTTAACACAATTTACTAAAGTTTCGCGTCAAATGACGTAATGAAAACACGGGGGGTGTCCCCCACCCTTCCACTACCGCATGAACATACACAGTTATACGTTTGACCTATAGTAAAACAAAATTACAACCGGTCAAATAGTTTTTGAGAGAATCTCAATCTTACTGAAGCATACTTTTCTCCGAGTTAAAATTACATCACACCATGACATGACCTACTGTAAGCTGTGGTGTAAAGGTTTGGCGGCCGATTTTTGATCGCTAATATTTTTTGTTTGTGAATACTATTATTAAATTTTGATTCCTCTTAATTTTTAAGCATAAATATCGTAGTATGACTATTTTATTGAAAATCGTTGCAACAAAATATTATCACTCAAAAATGGGTCTTCAGTTCATTTGATAAAGGTATTGATAAATTCAGCATTTTGTTCAAAGATGAAGGGCCAGAACAAAATGAAAAATCCTATGTATGGAATATAATAACATAGAAATCAAATATTTGTATTAAGTAACGCTAAAATTTATAAGAGGACAGACTTATCTCAATAGACTACAAAGTGGTGCATCGAATCAATTTGTTTTGACTGGGTTCCGAAACACCTTGGAATCGTGCGTAGAAACACAGACGGGAATCTTGAGCGATGAGTGTGACTTGTGATTATTTTTCACTCCACAATATATTTTATTTTTGGGCCAAGAACTGTTTAATATTTTTTTGCAGACATACAATTTACCGCTCTATAGCAATACTCAGTGGTAGCATTTTATAATTTTTCTACGTTTTTTACGCATAATATTTCACTGATCGTTTTTGCTAACAGCTGTCATTATTACTTCGTGATGAACAAATGATTTAGGCTAGGGTGTCTGCGAATCTCGTTTGCTATTTTAACTACTATTAATTTTGTATTACGTTTTGAGATATAATACAGTAAAGTAGGTAACAATGATTTGTCTAAACCAAGTGAACCAAAAATGAGAATGGCATTTTTTACACAATGAAATTACATTCTCATTTTTGGTTTTAAGTATTTTAATATTCGTACGACACTACACATTACAGTTAATTTAATAATTCATTTGGTTCTGTAAGAACAAACTTTGTTCACTGCCTTAGACTGATGTTTTGAAATAAAGATCTTTTTCTAATATGTTTAAATAAAAGGAGTATTATAAAAATGTTAGTATAATTAGTAAGGTAAGCCACTAACGATTGTTGTTATTATTATAACAGCAGCATTGTTGTTGTAAATTATTTGAATTTAAAAGATTTTATGTAAGACATTAATGTAAGGTAAAACTTCGACACCTGAAAAAAATACTATTGTAACTATTTTAGCATTTTTCACATGAAACTCAGAAACTTTAAAAGGGAGTTACAATACAAATAGTTACTTTCAGCCCCCTTACATTTAACTCTTATAGCAGTATTACTTTCATAATACTTTGTTACTTCGTACAATGTCGACCTTAATGAGCTTACTTTAAGGTCGTCATTGTACGAAGTAACAAAGTATTATGAAAGTAATACTGCTATAAGAGTTAAATGTAAGGGGGCAGGTGTCTTCTTGGTATGTGTGATTTGATTTTTAGATACATTTTTACAATTAATTTTGGATTTAACATTTTTAATAGATCATTATTTTGTTTTAAGAGCTTAGTTTAAGTATGCAAATACGATATATTGAGCAGTATTTCTTTGTGACTAAAGTGATATAATTTTACCGAGGCTTACATTTGAAAACGTAAATAAATGTATCATTTATGAATGGTTTACAAATATGTCTTATGATTGGTTTTTCTAATGAATTTTCTCAGTGTAAAGTGTAATAAAATCAATTTTATGTGTATCTAGATATTTACATGAATTTGTTCTAATGTACATACATATGACATAAAGGTAATTTAAGATTGATGTTGCATGATTTGAGTCCCATCATCACCCATCTGAACAGTGTAAATATTGCCAGTACATGACATACATTATGTATCCACAAAACTGGGAAAATGCATTTAATATTTTTATATGTATCGAGGTATTTGCTAGCAATACTTAATAAAAATATTAGATGAAACTAATTTACGGATTTTATTTGATACCACCGTCTTACCTGTCTGTCTGAAACATGCACGAGTACTATGTACAAAAATATGCACCTCTAGTGTTTGCAGAGTAAAAAGGTAACCAAGTCCAGCATCTAGGAAAAGCGAATTTCTGTAAAACCTTTTTCATAAATATGGCACTAGAATCTGTGGTTACATACATACAACTTTAGACTGAATGTACATTAGACTAAAGTTGGAATTTATTGATAAATGTAGCCAAAGGCGCTTATTTTATTATTATGGGACTTCGTATTGTTCTAATCCTTTGTATGGTATTAATTTCTAATTCCATCTTTTTAAATGCACCATTTATTATATAGTATTTGAAGAGAAACAAGTTGATTTACAAAAACATTTATTTACTACCTTCTACTTCTTTGTTAGTGTCCCGTTTCTGAATGAACCGCAACTGCTTCTTCTTCATCCTCTTTAGTTTAGCAGTGTTTGTGATAACTTGAACTATTTCTGCTTTCTTCTTGTTTTCCTCAGCCCTTTTCATGTTATCTCGTCTCCTCTCCTTTCGTGCCAGTTCCTTCTGTTTGTTTTCCTGCTGGACCTGTTTGGATAACTCCTTGGTCCTCTTCAGTTCTACTCGTAGTGCCTGTTTCTTTTGGAAGCTTTGTTTCAGACTTTTTGTCTGGTTTATTGTGCCGAATCTAAAAAGAATTTTTTTTGAGGTGTTTTACAGATTATGATAAAAATTACTATTATGCCAGGGACTAGAGATACAGACAGGGACTGTACTTATCATTAGAAGTATTCATTGTTGGCAGTGTCGAAAAGGGAACAAACATATTAGGCATGGTTAATGTTAGGTTATGTTATGGCATGACTTGTTATTATAGATAAGTGTTGTACCTTTCCTTCTTTGATTTCCAAAACCTTCCAGATTTAGGCATTCCACGAGGATTGTTTGATTCTTTAACATTATTTTTGGGTGACACAATAACCTCATTTTGAATAGCCGTTGTATTATTTGATTCACAATTTTGGCCCTTTTTTATGTTTTCTACGATCGACAGTACTTTGTTCATTGCAATTTCAGTAATTTTGCTAAAACTATCAAACAAAATAGAGAAAATCTGAATATCACAAATCTCCAAAATCTCGCTCGCATGCAATCTTTTTTGTAAAATTCTTCCCAGTGGGAAAGGCAAAGCCAACTAGGGCATACAGCCTGATCGCATGCATGCACCTCGCATGCACTCTTTTTGTAAAAAAAAAATTTTTTTGCCTTAATGGCAGTGGCATTCGTTTTTGCCAGCGTCACGTCGTTTTAATTATGATTAAAATCAAAGCGGTATCGAATATTATTATTAGTAGAGGTCTAGTGTCGTGACGCTACCTGGCTAGGTTTGTGAGGGTGTACAAAGGCAACGTCACGAATAAGTTATAAGACCTAAATGAGGAATGAATTAGGTATATGATAGAGGCTCACCTTTCTGCTTCGCATTGATTGTCATCCTTCAGATTTATAGTTCCATCATCATTCGTTTGGTTGTGCCAATTCAAGCTGACGAATTCTTGAGCGCGTCCTAGATATAAAGAACTGCGCCCGGTGACAACGCTGCTTGCGTTGCCAACCGGGCGCGAGGGCCGTGCCATGCGACCTTTGACATGACAGCCCTACCGGTGGGGTTGAACACCCTTGTTGGCGGACTACGCCTCAGTTGCTTCTTTCAGGTCGATACCTTTGTTGGCGGACTACGCCTCAGTTCCTTATTTGGGTTGATACCTTTGTTGGCGGACTACGCCTCAGTTGCTTATTTTGGGTTGATACCCTCGTTGGCGGACTACGCCTCAGTTGATGATTATTTTAGGTTGATACCCTCGTTGGCGGACTACGCCTCAGTTGATGATTATTTTAGGTGCACCCTCGTTGGCGGACTACGCCTCAGTTCCTTAGCCTCGATACTCGAGCTTAGCATGCTTTCCTTGTTGTGGTATCTCGCGGTTCGGCCTCGCTGCCGAACCCGATTTACTTTCTCCTCACGACTCGGCGCAGTCGTGGAAGTAGGAACCCTTACTGGACACCCTGCCGGGCTCCAGACTAACGTGCATCCCCACGACTCGGTATGAGCCGCAAGATGCACGTTCGCTAGTTACTGTAGGCACTTCAGTTAGACATTTATTCACTTTATTTACTTAGTACTTACTTATTAGCAAAATAGACTTCACAGAAAATTCTAACACACTCACGACACGACTTGTCCAAGCAGAGAAAAGCAATATGGCGGTAACCCCCTTCCGGACACTTCCGGTGTTACCAATCGTCTGTTATTAGTTTTAGTCACGTTCACGATTATTGTTTTAGGCCGCGTTCACGTATTTATATTACACATCGCGAGCGGTCGCGACACTCCCGCCAGCGACAAAGTTAAAGGATATTATAGTAACGTTAATAAATTGCGCGTCCACTCTCTAATCTTTTCTAGAGCCCTCGTGGCCGCGCCTCGCCTTGGTTTAGGCTCATGTGAACGCCCTTCTGCTACTATTTGCTCGTGCTCAGTCTCCCTCTCACTAGTGCTCTCAGATACTTCGCCTTCTGTTGTGCCGGTGTCAACTGCCCTTTCTCGCTGTAGCCCATGTGAGTCAATCATTTCATTGCCTTCATCTATTTCCTCTACATTGACAGGTTCATCTTGTTCTTTTCCACTTATGCTTGGTATACTTGCGGCCTTTCCATCTTCACTCTCCTCTATCTCAAGCGGATATAGTTGCGCGATAGACCTAGTGTATTCAGTGTCCTCAGACTTTACTCTAGCCACTCTGCACAGTCCATCTCCTCCTTTAGTCAGAGAAATTATCTTGCCCACCTTCCAGCCTTCGCGATTTTTGGAGTCCCCTTTAATTTGAACAATCTGCCCTTCTCGTGGCACTAGCCTTGACGTAACTCTCGGCTCCTTAGTTGAGTGCCAATACCTTTCACGAAGACTCGGTAGATATCGGTTAGCAAACATCTCCTTAAATTCTTCGAGAATCATCAGAGCGCGTCTCCAGCCTTTTACTAAGTCTGCCTTCGTTGTAGTACCTAGAACATGAGGTTCTTTAGGAGCTGCCTTTACCGTTATGCATTTGCCGCTTGTCAGAAAGTCCGCGGGTTTGAGAATATACTCCAATTCCGAGTCGACACACGTAAGCGGTCGCGTATTTAATACCGCTTCTATTTCTTTTATAACTGTAAGTAGCTGACTGTCCTTTAGTAAGTGTTTCTGTAGCGTTCTTCTCATACAATGTTTCACCATTCCCACCAGTCGTTCATAAAACCCGCCAAACCACGGGGCCAGTTGCGGAATGAATCTCCATCGAATCTTATTTTCAACACAGTAAGGTTTTTCTAAAATTTCAGATACTAATTTAAACTGCAAAGCGTTATCGGACGTGATGAGAGCCGGCACTCCTCTAGCCGAAATCATTCTCCTTAGTGCCAAAAGACCTTCTTCAGCCGTTAGATCCTGAACGACTTCCAGATGTATGGCTCTTACTGCTAGACACGTAAATAAACATATCCATCTTTTACTTGTTCCGTTGCCAGTATCAACCAACACTGGTCCTAGATAATCTACGCCTGTAAACGTAAATGGTGCGCTGTAATTTACTCTCTCTCGTGGTAATGCTGGTGTAGGCGGTAGTCTGAATGGACCACCTCCATGCTTAATACATTTCAAGCATTTCTTCAACATTTTCTGCACTTTGCTTTTGCCTTGAGGAATCCAATAAGTTTCCCTAATTAAACATAGTGTATGGTTAGCTCCTACATGGTAGTTCTTCTCGTGCAAATTCATTATGACGTTGTTGGTGAACTGACAGTCTTTAGGTAAGAGTATAGGATACTTCTTCTCGAATGACCACTCCGCGTATTGCATTCGTCCTCTGCAGCGTAGTAGCCCGTGTTCATCCTTGAACAATTTTAGATTCCGACTTAGGTTAGTTTCTTTGCCAACTACCTCTTCAGGATAATATTCCCTTTGTATTCTCTTTATTTCCTCTATGTCAATACTAACTGCCTCATCTTTGTATTCTCGTATTTCCATTTCTTCCCCATAACTTTGAAGTTGTTCGTCATTAACTTGTGCTTCCTGGTTTTCCTTGTCTGCATTCTGTTGAACCTCCATAGATTCTAGCCCTACGTATTGGTTCTTAGGGTCAATATTCGTAATCGATAGACCCTCCCTAACGAGGAAAGAAGATTCACTTGAAAAATTTGTCGGTCTCTCATTCGATGTTTGTACTATGAAGTCTGGACCGTTTAACCATCTTTGTTTATCCTCCATTAAACTGGTAGGTCTGGTGGCTACGTCAGCAGGATTCAGCTCAGACGGGACATATCTCATCATCAATCCTTTATTCTGCCTGATTTCATCTATCCTCCTTGCTACAAACGGTGGTAAAAGCTTGACGGAATTATACCAGTCTATTACAATTTTGCTGTCCGTCCATAGAGTTTGACATTTTACGTTCAACTGAAGGCAACTCAAAACATATTTGATGAGACGGCACCCAATCAACACTCCTAACAACTCTAAACGAGGAATTTTTAAGTTATCTTGGTCTTTGATCGGCACAAGGCGCGATTTTCCGATTACGAAGCTCTTTTCCTTTCCGTTAACCAGGTAAACGACGGCTGCATAAGCTTTCGTAGAGGCGTCAGTGAAGCAATGTACCTGCCAGTCCTGTCCTGGCGCCGCTTTCTTGTAGCATCTAGGCAACGATATCCCACGAATGTCATCGAGGTTCCTTTCAGCTTTTGACCATTCATGCATCCTTTCCTCGGAGAGTGGGGTGTCCCACTTGACCTTATCCTTCCATAAATCTTGTAAAATTAGTTTTGCTGGCAGCAGCGATGGCGCTGCATACCCACAAGGGTCGTAGACCGATGCGATGACTTTTAATATGCCCCGTTTCGTATTCGTGTTGGTGTTGGTGTTTTTAAATCTTAGTCTTATTAAATCCTTTTCCAGTGTCCACTCTAGTCCTAACACTTTCACGTTCGTCTCTCCACTTGTGTTGTGGACGCTCTTCAAAAATTCCTTTGAGTTAGAATTCCATTCTCTCAAATTCATTGAAATCTTCTCAAATTCTTTCTTGGAATTTTGGTAAAGTGCTTTCGCCTCTTGTACTGTTTCTGTACCGGTGACAAGGTTGTCGACGTAGATGTCCTTTGCTAATTGCTTGACTTTCTCATCGTCTGACTTCAATAGATGGTGTCTAATAGTTGCGTTGAGAAGAAAGGGGCTGGAAATTACCCCAAATGGCACTCTACAGAATCTCATATGAATAAGGTTGGTTTCAGTTGCAGGTTTTGTTATGTCTTTTAGCCATAGGAATCTTGTTACGTCTCGATCTTGTTCTTGAAGAGATATCTGTAAAAACGCTTTCTCCACGTCTGCTGTCAATCCAATCGGATGTAATCTAAATCTGATGAGTAGTTTTGTCAAATCTTCTAACATCATAGGTCCGCAGTAAAGGCATTCATTTAGACTCTTGTTGTTTTTGGTCTTTGCTGAGGCATCATAAACTATTCTATTCGGTTTCCCTTGTTGCATAACTCCATGATGTGGTAGGTAGTGTACAGGCTTGCTGTCTGGAACTATTGCAGGTTCAGGTACGACTTCTATTATCCCTTTGCCAATTTGATCCTTTAATGTCTGATCGTATGCTGATAAACTCTTTGAATCCATCCGCTTTAGTAAGTTGACCAAGCGCCCATAGGCTAAACCATAGTTTGTCGGAATGGTGGGAGGATACTCGTTCCATGGCCAACATACTGCATACCTGTTGTCAACATATTGCGTAGTCTCATTGAAGTTCTTTATGGCCTCTTCGTCCCTGTTGATTTTAGGAGAGTCAGTGATTCCTATAGATTCTAAATCCCATAAAAACTTTATATTTCCGTTCTCCAAAGGTAAATCAGGTTGGTTCAGTTTGGCTTCAGTACAGGATTGAAAATATGTAACAACAGAGAGTTCATCCACTGCTTTATAATCTGCCTTTCCTGATAATATCCATCCAAATTCCGAGTTGACTAGAAATAAGTTCTCTCCCAGTTGCCTCTTTTCAGTAGTCATCAATGAGTAGTAGTAGTCGTTACCTATGAGTATGTCGATTTGGTCAGACAATGATCCATCATCAGCTAAAGCTGTCTTGTCTCTCCACCTTCCAAGTATCCTTTCAGGGTATGATATGCCTTGAGATATTGTAGGTACCACGTTTACATGCAGAGTTATTGTTTTCTGTGTCCGTGTCTCGATCTGTAGTTTTACCACTGGGCTCTCGAGCTCCAATGGTGTATTAGAACCAAAGGTAAATACTGAAAGTAGATTCTTCTCTTCCACTGGCAAATCCAATTTTTTCGCCACCCTCTCGGTCACGTAACTCCTTTGACTACCGGAATCCATAAGAACGCGACATTTATTTTGTTTAGATTTATCTCTTCCACCTCGAGCATTAATCACGGCGGTCTGTAATATGGTGACACCTCTTTCGTTTAAATGAAATGTATTTGTAGGTTCAGCTTTAGGTTTATCCACTGTTGGACACAATGCCCGATTGTGGTGACCAAATTTTCTGCAATGAGGACATGTCCGTTTTCTTTTACAAACGGCGATGGTGTGTCCTTGACCTAAGCATCCAAAGCAGCGCTTACCCAATTTAAGTTTCCGGTCATGGACAGTCCTTATAGTTTTGCATTCATCATTGAAATGGGATCCTTGACAAAATATGCATTGTAATTTCCTTCTTTTTCTATCTGGTTCCCTCGAATGTCCCTTTTGTTCCAGTCTTCTCTTAGGTTTATCTTTGTTACCAGTATACTGTGGGCGATTTTCCCTTTTCCTTTCGTTTCCTCCTATATGACCATCCTTCGAACTTCTCTGACCTTTATACCTTTCCTGTTTATAACTTCGATCCCTAACATGTAAAGTCTCTGCTGTGTAGTGGTCCCTCCTTTGGGTATTTCGTTCTTGGGTCATTCTGTTAGCATCCTCTCGGGCCGATATAATAGTTTCTAACTGTTTCCGTATTTCTTCAATCGAATCAGTCTTTATTTTCATCTTCATCTCATAAATTATGTCTTCCGGGAATTTTCCCATCAGTAGAAACCTTAGATGATTGTGATTTGTATCTTCTCCCAGGGAATTCAGGACTCGCAGGTGTCTCTCCAATTTGTTGAGAGTCTTCCGACAGTCCGACACATACTTGCCGGCAGGTTCTACTTTATTCAAAGCAGCGTAGTGGGCATCGACGATGTGGGTCCTATCGCCATACCGGTCTCTGAGGTTCTTCAAAGCAATCTGGTAATTCCTATTAGTAGTATCCAAACCATCTACGACTTCCTTTGCTTCTCCTTTTAGCGAGGACTTTAAGTACAAGAGCTTGTCAACTTCTGGTAGGTTTCTTTGGTCTATGTTTGAGCTAAATTGGTCCCAAAATTGGTGCCACCCAAGAATATTGCCGTCAAATTCAGGTAAGTTCAGTTTAGGAAGTTTCCCCGACAATGTGATTCCACCAGATGGACCGACTGTGCCCCTTTTATCATTATTCCTCTTTAATTTTATTCTTAACTCAGTTAGCACTTCTTCCCCTTTCAGCTGGATTGTACTGAATTCTGAAATATCATCAGCAGATGGCTCCTGGGATAGTCTAAAATAATTGTGTAATTCTGCGGTAAACCGGTTAACAGCTGACTCTAATCGCAGGGCATTGACTTCGGCTTCCTCAATATTTTCCTTCGTAATTTCCATGTATCTGAGAGCTTCATTCGATAGACTTTCAATTTGGTTGGTTATTGTACTGAGACGTTGAATCATCAAGGCCTCCATGTCCTCGTCTAGTGGCTCGCTCCTTTTCCCTAAAATTAAAGTGACTTCTTTTTAATTTCATAACATTTAAATGTAAATTTGTAACTTTAATTACTGACAGTACTTTAATTTGTATATGAGATGGTATTGTGGTTTTTTACTCCGCAGTCCTGAACTGTTATTAACATTAATTATTTAGTGAAAATACAGGAACATTGCATTAAAGCACGGATAGACTTACTCCCCGAGCTATGGTTTCAACAGATTGACAGTTACTAATTTTATGAATGATTTCAGTTGCAGTCCTCACTTCGTGATATCTTATTTAGCTTTATGTTGAATTGTTTTAATCATTGGCTTACCTGTAGATCAATGTATAAGAAAGCTCTTACGTTACAATTCAAGTAGGTGGTCCAGCCGATGGCCGGACACCACACTAATGGACCTGGCTCGACACCTTTACTGGGTGGCCGCCTGCACCTGTCATGTGAACAATGATAGGCTTTATAATAATAACCCTTAAACTGCTTGCGCTCATAATTATTATCACATATCCCGTGGCCGGGCGTTTTGTGTTTCATTTCCTACAGAAATACTGAATATCTGCCGAATCAGATCACCCAAATGGTTTGAAATCTACGCAGGACATCACTGTTTTGACCTTCCGGGTAATTCCCTTTGACGTGCCGCCGTGCCGGTAAAAAAAGGGACGTGTGATGTAAAATACTTTGTTTCGTTTAGCGGCAATGAAACTATGAAATGTGTCGGCTAATATTTATGCAGCTAATTGTCAATGAAAGATTGTTTTTATACGAAAACATTACTAATAGAACTAAAGAACTCACCTTTATTAGTTGTAAAGTAGGTAATTAGTCACTTTCGGTTTTAGACAATTTCCCGTTCACAACAGTGATAGCAGAATGGTTTCACTCGCGAATCTCATAAACCTTACATCGAATTTGAACACTGCACTGTTTTTACAATGAAAATGAATGTAATTTTTCAATAAATCAGTTTTCCGTTCCGACAACAAACTTACTTCGTCGAACAATTTGCAAAATGGCGGCTGCCGAGTGCCGTTTCCGGTTTGAGCAATCGCGTTATTTTTCTCGTTAGCGTATTATTCGCAAATTCTATATAAAGCATAATATCTAGCAAGATTATTGATCAGGATTATTACTATATCGTTTATTTTTCGTACAAAAAAGTATAGATACGAAAAATAGTGTCTATTTCGACTAAACTTTGTATGACGTACGAAACCATTAGCGATACCACTTAGCGCCATCTATCCGTTGAATTAGGTATTTTTTACTCTTAGCGTAGAGCCAATAGCGAGCGAGCCTTCCAATCTTCCGATGTTTCGTGATTGGACGCAAAGATTAGCGCATTGTGATTGGATGCGAGCGATTGCGAGGGAGACTAAAGCTTTCTAATTGGTCGTGAGTGTGACTGGCCGATTTGCCGCTCTTTGTTTGAATCGATCGTGACTTATTAATTTAGCTTGGTGCTTAATAGATGTCGCCTCTTGTCTTATCTGCACAAGAACGCATTTTCTTTCGGATAGCCTCTTATTTCGATTGAAGATTTGGAACTTCACTACTTTTACTACTGAAACTTGTGGTGTCCGGGATCAGATCCCCTTGCATAGCTCCACCATGTCGTGACGCTACCTGGCTAGGTTTGTGAGGGTGTACAAAGGCAACGTCACGAATAAGTTATAAGACCTAAATGAGGAATGAATTAGGTATATGATAGAGGCTCACCTTTCTGCTTCGCATTGATTGTCATCCTTCAGATTTATAGTTCCATCATCATTCGTTTGGTTGTGCCAATTCAAGCTGACGAATTCTTGAGCGCGTCCTAGATATAAAGAACTGCGCCCGGTGACAACGCTGCTTGCGTTGCCAACCGGGCGCGAGGGCCGTGCCATGCGACCTTTGACATGACAGCCCTACCGGTGGGGTTGAACACCCTTGTTGGCGGACTACGCCTCAGTTGCTTCTTTCAGGTCGATACCTTTGTTGGCGGACTACGCCTCAGTTCCTTATTTGGGTTGATACCTTTGTTGGCGGACTACGCCTCAGTTGCTTATTTTGGGTTGATACCCTCGTTGGCGGACTACGCCTCAGTTGATGATTATTTTAGGTTGATACCCTCGTTGGCGGACTACGCCTCAGTTGATGATTATTTTAGGTGCACCCTCGTTGGCGGACTACGCCTCAGTTCCTTAGCCTCGATACTCGAGCTTAGCATGCTTTCCTTGTTGTGGTATCTCGCGGTTCGGCCTCGCTGCCGAACCCGATTTACTTTCTCCTCACGACTCGGCGCAGTCGTGGAAGTAGGAACCCTTACTGGACACCCTGCCGGGCTCCAGACTAACGTGCATCCCCACGACTCGGTATGAGCCGCAAGATGCACGTTCGCTAGTTACTGTAGGCACTTCAGTTAGACATTTATTCACTTTATTTACTTAGTACTTACTTATTAGCAAAATAGACTTCACAGAAAATTCTAACACACTCACGACACGACTTGTCCAAGCAGAGAAAAGCAATATGGCGGTAACCCCCTTCCGGACACTTCCGGTGTTACCAATCGTCTGTTATTAGTTTTAGTCACGTTCACGATTATTGTTTTAGGCCGCGTTCACGTATTTATATTACACATCGCGAGCGGTCGCGACATCTAGGTAAACAAAAAAAAAATAATGTAAAACCTTTCAATCCATCCAAGCCAAATCCAAACACGCAATGCATCCAACCTCAGAGAAATAAGCCAACGGAACCCAACTCTAACTTAAAGGTGCATTCATAAAGTAATAAGGTCTCTTGTCTGTCATTTCTGTCAAATATTTTATGCTTATTTTCCATTGATCTCCTATAAACAACTAGATACACAAAGGTCTTACTAAAACAATTAAAAAAACGTCCATATAAGGGTCTATTGATAACGTCCAAATAATGTCCAATAAAGCAAATGAGGGTACCATTCATCAGTTTGCACCTTCTTTGCGCTCGGAAATTTTTAGAAGGCAGACTGAGTATCTAGTTATTTATAGGAGATCAATATTATTTTCCTTTTATGCATCTGCAAATGCATGGCAAATGCTGTCAATTTGCTTTGATGCCGTCCGTCATTCCACTAGTAGCTCATCATTGGCTAATATGGTATATGGTTCTGAGTTTCTGACACGCCCCTAAGTGATTCATATTTATTTATTTATATACCTAGGTAATATTAATTTTATAATTAATTTAGTAAGCTTTAATAGTGATTTTGCCCAATTTTTGTTTGTGTAGTATAATCTACATTTAATAATTAATATTTCTGTTTAAGAAATTCAATATTACTCCACGGATACTTCGAATAAATCGACAACAAATATTTCACCTAATCTTCCGAGAGTGTAGCTGAGGAAACATATTTATAATATTTTAAAATGCCGGTAAGTTATATTTAATAAGGTTATAAGGTTGTGTTTGATTAGATATTAATTCAGCATAATTAAAGTTGTTGTTAATGTTATTGTTTTTTAGGCGTATCACTCCACTTTGACGGAGTACAGTCAGTCGGTAGGTAATCTGGCTCTTCTGCCGATTCGTACGACGTTCAGGGGCCCCGCCCCGATAAACCCGAAGATTGAGCTGGATATCGTCGACGAGGCCCTGAACTACTTCAAGGCCAATGTATTTTTTAGATTCTACGAGATAAAGGTACTGTGTAAAATTATGTACTACTATTGTAGGGCCTTAAATTGGTTAATATCTACCATAACGTTTTCCATAAACGTTATTCCACCGTTTAGGTCTTTGGTCCCTTTCTACATAACCATTTGTAATGAAATGTGAAAGTGATAACAACTCTGTTTATGGCAAACGAGGTTTAACTAGGTTTATGCGTAAAGCATACTTATTTCTTTTACGAACCCAAGAGTTTAACCAATGGCTGTTTAAAATATTTATCATACACATAATGCATTAACATTTACCAAAATATTATCCTTGGTGACTTATCAACTTGGTTCACCTTTATGTACATTTTCAAAAATGCAAAAAGTTCTGAACCATTTGTGACCCTAAAATGTATAATATAAAAATACTCTTGTTTGTAATGTACATGCAGCATTAAGAATAAGAATGTACATGCATTTTCTATTATGTTTCTAGTCTGACTCAGACCGAGTTCTAATCTACTTGACCCTGTATGTGTCTGAATGCCTGAAGCGGCTCCAGAAGTGCTCCAACAAGAACCAGGGCCAACAGGAGATGTACATGCTGGCCATCTCCAAGTTTGACATCCCGGGAGAGTCTGGCTTCCCGCTGAACACTGTATATTTGAAGCCCTCAAGCCCACAGGAGGCTGGTATGATATAGTATTTATTATTATGACCTCACATTAAATCAATTATCTTTATTTGCAAGTAGGCATGTTGTGTATATTTTTGTCTCAAATTCTATTAAGATCTTTTATGACTGCTGATTGATGTGTTTGGGACAAAGTAGATTGTCACACATCAATCTTCTTTATTTATTTACAAAAATCTCACATAACAGTATACAGTACAGACAGGGACATAGCTAACTCAAACTATATAGCAAAAAACTAAAAGCAAATATTTCTAAAATGTGACCTACAATCTCACATAAACTTATGACATACTTCTATTTTATATCATAAGTAAATGGAGTCATACTCGTACATGATCAACATATCTTTTGTAAAAATCTTTACCCTTATTTTTTTTAAATCCATTGATTAATTTGTATATTTTATATTTCAGATTTGATGAGGCAATATCTGCAGCAATTAAGACATGAGACTGGCACAAGGGTGTGTGAAAAAGTAGGTTTTAGCTTTGTGTAATTATTTGTCATAGTGAATTACTAAACATGTAGCATCATTATCATGATGATTGTTAACTTGCAGTCAGCGTGCAGTCATTGGAACTGCATGCCAACACCCTCCGTGGTTGGTTTGCAGTTTTATTGCACTTGAAATGCAGTCCGTCTGCCTAGAGCCTAAACGAGATATCTCGCTCACACTTACGCAATGTAGGATAAGAGTGATAGTTGCGTTTAGGTATGGGATGAGATTTGGCGGCCCGATAGTGCCTTACTATCTAATCTAATGCGTAGACTGTAGGCGTACTGTAGGCTTCTCTGTCTACGATCTAATGAGTATTTTTTTTAAATGACAACTGTCAAGCTTTTTTACTACAATAGATGGCGTTAGCTACAGCTAACGTCAAAATCCTTTTGATGTGTCAAGAAAAATGTCAATTTTTTTTAATTATTACGGCATGCCCCAATGCCTTCGGTCAAAATGTACTTGAATTCACATAACAAATACGTTTTATACATTTTACAACTTATTGTGTGTTACTCCAGTCAAATAATAATAATTAATAACCCATGAATATTGAAAAGGGCTACAATATTTTACTTTCAAGTTTTTGTTTCATCCTGGTGCTGCCATCTAGCTTTAAAGACGGGTTCTACAAGTAAACAGCTCGATTTCCTTACAGGTGTTTGCCACTGAAGATGGCAAGCCCAGCAAGTGGTGGTTGTGCTTCGCCAAGAGGAAATTCATGGACAAGTCCCTCTCAGGGCCTGGGCAGTAGGTGAAATTAAAAGTATTAGCCAAACTCATTGTACTTGTATAAGCATTTATTCTTACAAAAGACTTATTTTCTGTACATATTTCAAAAAACATTTGTATAAGTTTATAAATGACCTTTATTAAGTAATTAATTTCACATTTTAGTCCATCTTACTTCACACTGTTTAAACAATTATAAAATAAAATTCAGAAATGCAGACCTTTGAATTGTATATTCCATTAATAAATGATTTTACAGTTGTAATAATATTTTTATATTTTGGACTAGATTATAAAAAGGATGTCATTACTTTTAGAACTGTCAAAGTTAGCTTAACATGAGCCGTTTACATCTATCACATCAAAAATATTTATTTCGGACTTGAGTGTCCATATAAAAGCTTAAAACTAAGTTAGCACTTAAAATATTTTTTTAGTTATACAAAGCAATCTGAAGGCATATAGGTCTTAGGATCTTAGCCCAATGCCATTTAACTGTTTCTTACTCTGTGCATCAGGGACGACACTCTCTTTCTCGTTAATGATCCAGTACTCTAGAGACTAGACCATAGGTTCTCAACTTTATTTTGCCTGCCCGCTTTGAGAATATGTTTTATCTAAAGCCCTCCAATTTTTTTTATCATCTATCGCGTAAATCATGCCTCTCAAACAGCCAGCTATTGCTACGTTGGGCTAGGACGATGGGAATGTTATAAGAAACCATTGGCAGACACAATTCTTGATTTTTTTATGCTGTTATTCATAAACCTAGTTAAACCCCATTTCCTATAAATCGCGTTGCATTGCTATCCCTTTCACACTTCGTTAAAAAAGGTTAAGATAGAAAGGGACAGGTTGGTTAAACGGTGGCGTAATTTTAAATCACGTTTATGAATAACAGGCTTAGTCTGCCCGCCCCCTCACTACCATCAATATATTCTTTGGTACACACGAAGACAGAGAAAAGTATACAGAGGGCCTCAATAACGTCGAGTTTTTCTCGAAAACTACTGGACCGAATTTAGTAATTATTTATATTAGTTTTAACTTTAATCCAACAGTGAAAGAAATCTTGTAATAGTTCAACCATAATAAAAACCTGGACACTTTTCTCGGTGTTAGACCGTACAATCTAACGTCCCATATTTCTCTGAGCCTTCTAATGCCCTGAAAGCCTCCAAAGCTCAAAAGGGGGCATTGTAGTCCATGTTGAGAACCTATGGACTAGACGACACCGTATCGTATTACAAGACTACAGGCCATACTCCTTGATGAGCTGTCCCGCGATGACGAGCCGCTGTATCTCCGAGGTGCCTTCGTATATCTCCGTGATGCGCGCGTCGCGGTAATGCCGCTCGGCCGGCATGTCCGACACGTAGCCCATGCCACCAAGGATCTTAACACAGAATTAATTGGAAAAAATTAGACATCACACTCATAGCCTAAAGTAGGATTCACTATGGGTACAGCCAGACTCCAGAAACTTACACATAATGATTACACATTACACCCCGACTGAGGTAAAGCGCTTATAATAATAGGTACCAATATTTTCAGTATCTCAATCGTTTATACAGAATGATTGGAAATTCGATACATTCCTTGAAAAGGGTGATACTAGAGGTGGTTTGCAACAAATTAGGCCCTATTAACATACAAATAGACTGATGATGAAGAAAATGCGGTATTGTGTATGAATTTGGCTTCAGTGATGTTTAACTCCATACCTGTATACACTGATGTGACAAGAACGTGGCCGCTTCCGACGCCGCTAGCTTGGCCATGGCTGCCTCCTTCGTGTATTGCTGCTTGTTGTCTTTGAGCCAGGCCGCGCGCCACGTCAGCAGGCGCGCGGACTCCAGCCGTAAGGACATGTCAGCTAGCTTGCTCTGTATGGCTTGAAGCTTCATGATCGGCTTGCCGAACGCCATTCTTTTAGACGCATACTCTATGGCCACGTCTAATGATGCCTGGAAATAACATAATTGTCCAAGTTAAGCAATGTTGGGCGAGGTCTGGAAAGGTGTCCATTAGTGGCATTTTCATCTGAGCCCCTCTGTGCCTCCGAAAGCACGTTAATTATATAGTCATTAAAAAGTACAATAGATTCTGTTGGCACCCAGGAATGGAGTATTTTTTTTTCCTTCATGCAGGATAGGTTGTCAGTCTGTTCAGAAAGTATCGGTGTAGTTACCTGTGCAATGCCCAAAGCCTGTGATGCAATACCAATCCTCCCAGAGTCCAATGTTACCATTGCAATTTTGAATCCGAACCCAGGCTCACCCAAAATATTATCTTTAGGTATCTCGCAGTCTTCAAACATCAAGGAACAGGTTGATGAGCCTCTAATACCTAACTTATCTTCTTTTTTACCTAATTCCAGACCTTTGATAGGCTTTGGAACTACAAAAGCTGATATTCCTTTGTGTTTGAGGGTCTTGTCTGTTGTTGCAAATACTATAGCAGCTTTGCTTTCGTAGCCGTTAGTGATCCAGCACTTTGTACCGTTTAATATCCATTTGGCGCCGCTGTTTTGGGCTGTTGTGGATGCTGCACCAGCATCTGAGCCATTCCCCGGCTCAGACAAAGCAAAACAGCCAATTGTTTCTCCTGAAAAATAAAAAATGCTGTGACAATTTTATTGATAATAAAACTTAAAAGTGATTGAAAATAATCTACATATTTCTGAAATATATAAAAAATAGCAAATTTTGTGAAATACAATATTGAAAATAATCTACATATTTCTGAACTATATAAAAAATAGCAAATTTTGTGAAAGGCAATAAAACTAGACGACTTTGTATACAAAAAGTACCCAATAACATATTCTGTATGAAAATTGACATTAAAACACTTAAATATCCAAGTATTTTTTAGCAATTAGAAGGTTCATTGAAACAAGCTAAATAAGAATTCTAGACATTATGTTCAAGCCTTAGAATATTGTTTCATCTTTTAAACTTTTTACTGAAAGTTTAATTATTACCTAATATAATACTTTCAGTAGGTAACATCATTATCAACATGAATTAGGTATTGTATAATAAAGTTAAAAGTACCTAAATAGTTTAAGAAAAATGCTGACCATCACAAAAAGGCGCAACAAACTCCTGCTTCTGTTTTTTGGTACCCCACTTCATCAATGGCCCCAGATATAAAGAGTTATTGACAGACATGATGACACCAGCCGATGCACAGCCCCGAGAGATCTCCTCCAAGGCTATTGCATACGCTAGGTAGTCTAACCCGGCTCCACCGAACTCCTCAGGTGTTGCTATGGCCATAAGTCCCAATTCTCCCATTTTCTTGATAGCTTCACCAGGGTATAAGTGTTCCCTGTCGTATTTTGCTGCATTAGGCTTTAGCTCCCCTTCGGCGAAGTCCCGACAAGTTTTTTGCAGCATTTGGTAAGTATCAGGTAACGCTGAGAGCGACGCAATGCATCTCGATTGCCGAACTGCTGTTGGTGCTGCAAAATTTTCAGAAAATAGGAAATTGTACTCGGTTAATTATAAGGTAGGTATAATTAATTAAATATAACCGTCTTGCACTTACCAAATATTTGGACGGTTTTCGAGAATGAACTTAACATTTTCGTTTGTTTAAATTAATGCAAACAAAACACTAGCTATTATTAAAAAATAAAACCAAATTAAAAACAAAACAACAAATTCACAACTTTGACTTTGACCTCGGTTTGCGTTCAGAAAGTGATTTTGTATACACACTCAAAACGGAAAACGCATATCGTTCATAAAAAGGATATCTATGTAAAAAAAATCCAAGACACAGCTTCTTGAACCTTCTACGACTGTTTCCTTCATGAGACTTTCCTCATTTATCTTTCTTCCCTAAAAGTCCATTGTTTCCATCAGAAAGAGTTTGAAAGAGAAAAAGAGAACGATTGAATCAAATAGCGCCATCTACCGGTCCATCGCATCGATCGCTACGCTGTGCCAACCACAGATTAAAGATTTTTTTCTATTCAAAAGTGCCAACCAAACAAAAAACAACTGTCACGTTAATGTCAAAGTCAAACAAAAAAATCGCAATAACACGAAAAAAATAACAAATACAATGATAAAATGGAGTTAATGTTGAGATTTTTCCCATCAAATCCATTGCGCTTGACCGCTTCTAGAATACTTTTAACCCAAGTAGCCAATTATACTAGGTAAGCAAGTTTTTTCTATGTTATAATTTCTGTTACGTACATAACCTATAAACAAAATTGTTTTACGATTTGAATTTGCTTTCTAGGTTAGCCGAGGTGGGAAAATTAGAGAACCCAAAGGCTTCTGGTAAATATGACACAGGACAATTGGTACTGCATAAAGTGTTTGGTTATAGAGGGGTAATTCTGTTTCCCTGGTTGGCCCGTGTGTACGACCGTGATGCGACCAATAAGAAAGACAGTTCCGAAGCTGCTGGGACTGCCGAAGCGTCGGGCGATTCCCTATCCAACGCTGGGAAAGAAGTGAAAGGCAGAACTCACACATTTTACCAGGTTCTCATTGACACAAGAGATGCTCCATACATAGTAAGTATCTATTTTTATCATAGATTTGTATACTGTTTTAAATCTTGGCTGTGATTTAGTCATGCTAATGCCAGCATTGTTATAGGATAAGATAAACTGCACCATGGATGCAGGTAGAGAGAATATAAATATATTTGTGGTTTTATTTATTATGAAGGTATGCACCTACTTATTAAATTATATTTTTTTAAATATAGAACTATAAAGACGTTATCAAGTCTACAAATCTACAATGTATCTTGCACAAAAGTCGCTTCTGTTTTGTTAAACCCTAGTTAGCTTAGGAAACAAATTAAACTCTGTGCCATAACTAGTTAGAATTCCCAAGGGAATATTCTAACCCCAGGTAGTACTGGGGTTAGAATATTCCCTTGGGAATTCTAACTAGTTTTGATATACATTTAATGATATTTTTATTGAATGACTGAAGAAACCTAAATTTTCTAAGATATTTTGAAGTCTAAAAATAGGTATCTATTTTTAAACTTTGTTTATGATTTAATTTGGTATTTTATTCAAAACCTGTATTGTGATCATATTATGCATGTAACTGCCACTAACTTTTAATCTAGAGGCTTTTGAAAATGGCGGGAAACGACAGTTGCAAAGTTATTTGATAATTTTCATATTAAAATAATCTACAGTGGTTATTTTCTGTTTAATATCACATTAAATTAATCAGGAAATGTTCACGAATGACGGTAGGGTGAATTTATTGCATTATTTGTGCAAGATCTGAAGTTTCGTGCTAAAGTCAAGAGTTCCATTTTGAGCTCGGGAGTGAATGTGACGATCAAACTGCTTCGTCCAGAGTGACGACTCCTCTGGATGAAGAAGAGAAGACACAGATACCCAGGGTGATGACACTACGGCGACTCCTCTGGAGGAAGAGAGAAGACTATGATATTATCATGAATATTCTGTAACATGACGAACTGTTGAGTCCATTAATAAAATAAATAAAATAAACTTTTAATCTACAAGTAAACTATGATATTCAAAAGATTTGATTTGTTTTCGAATATGCACACAAACATCGACATGAGACCTGATTGGAAGAAAAAGGTACCTTGACTGTCTTGTGTAATTGGTAACTATTAATACTAGTCTAGTACATTCAGGTGCTTATGTTTATATGTTTTTGAGGCAGCATGACACTTCACGACGACATAAACATTTTTATCTGACTGCCGAAAGAGGAGTAATGTTTTTCGAGTGTTGAATGTACTAATGTATGTCGGTTCCTTTGTGTCCTGCAGCCTATATAAAAGGCTTGATGGATTTTGATGCACATTTTATACCATACAATCAGTCTGGTTGGTTTTGTGGTAATCCATTTATAACATAGCTCATCCATTAAACCACTAATTATTTTAATTTTTTACATCAAACCATTGTTTCAAATTATTAATTACAATTTGTAAATCTAACATATCTGTGAAATAATTTCATAAACATTCAAAATAAACGTTTATGTACATACAATAAAAGACTTAATATAAATTACAATAAAAGACTTAATATAAATTACAAATTGTAGAAAGTTCGACCTGAGGGCTGGACATACCTCTCGCAAAGGCTTAGCCTGGCCATACAAAGAGGTCATGCAACCAGCGTACTCGGCACGATGCCCTGTGCAGTGGACGACGACGTGTACCTTTTATAATAAATTGTTTACCCAAATTAAATCATATACCAATTTAAAAAAAAAAATTAAAATTTTTTGGAAACTTTCTATGACAAGTTCCTCCTCAAGACCCTCTTAGGTCACTTTTTAAAATATGGCTTCTACCGTGGCTGGTACAGTAATTTTGCCAGTGTCGAGTACTTAGGTGATGACCAACTTATGTATTGTATTTGTCATGATACGAATCGCTAAATTGTCAGTTTAGGAACCTAAACTGGATCGCTATAAGAGGTGAGAGTAACCCTGCAGGTTGAGGACACCATAACAAATAATAATAAAATTTCGATGAGATTGTAAACAATGTAATTTTGCATCTGTAATTTAGGATCTCTTTTTACAGCGCGCCCAAACCGAAGCAGTGACGTTCCTCGGTAACCAAGAGTCCAGCCGCAGTCTCTATGCCATCCCAGGGTTGGACTACGTAGCACACGATGACATCATCCCATACACCTCCGTGGAGCGAGTTCCACTGCAACATGAGCTATTCGACAAATTCCTAATGCACAACCCTGACAAAGGTAAGTCTGTTAGCCATTTAAACGTGATTTAAAGTTACACAGTTTAAGCCTCTAAGTTTGACAGTTACAACAGCATTGTTTAAGGGAAGTCAGGTTTAACTAGATATGTGGCTAACAGCATAAGTTATCAATTCAAATCAATCAATCAATCAAAATGTTCGCTTTTATTGATATGAGCCTCAATCTTGGAAGAAAGGGCTTTTCTTACAATTTGTATTTTCTAGTTTATTTAATAGACTAGATAATATTAAGGCTGATAGTCATAGACAGTTTTGAGCTCGAACTCAGCGTGGGCTCGCACTTACGACTGTTAAAATTGTCTGAAATCTGACAATAAGACCATACTTAAACTCAATGCGTACTCAAAAGTCTATAACTAAGTGCTTAGGTTTTGCTTGAGCTTAAATTTCTATTTTTTTTAATAGCCTGCAGTGTCCCACTGCCCCCCCCCCCCCCCCCCCCCCCCCTCTCCCTCCCATCTCCATTATCTTCAGTCAGACTCTATTAATATAAAAATATGTTTGCATCAACTTAGCCTCTCAATTTTGATTCGACTCCCGTCTTCTCTTATAGACCCGCCTTTCGTAGCTCAAGAAACCCTCCGCGCGTGGCAGAAGAAGAACCACCCCTGGCTGGAGCTGAGCGACGTGCACCGCGAGACCACAGAGGGCGTCCGCGTCACCGTCATACCCTTCTATATGGGCAGCAGGGAGTCTCAGAACTCGGCTGTTTATTGGGTGAGTTGGAGGTTTAAGGGCCTTACATGAGCCAACTAGCGCCGCCAATCTTAAAAAAATAATATCTTCCAATTCAATAAATTTTTATTAAAAAAGCTATGTACACAATCTTTATTAGGATATGTACTTACCACAGACCACTTACCCCATAGACCTGTAAGAGGAGGGCGCCCGTGTCTGCCCGCACATGAGCGCAAAATTGCTTCGCGACACATGTAACCTAGAGATAATATCGATATAAGTAGTTTATAAGATCAAGTAGTGTCTAAGAAAATCTCAACTTTTAGTTATAAATATAATATAATAAGTAGACAGAATATAATTACTGCACATAGATTGCGGTCCGGACATATTCCATCAAAATCTTTTGCATTCCTAATGCGCAAAGTTGATTCTCCCAACTGCGAAGATTGTGGGACCAAGGAAGATTGCAACATATTTTGATGGAATGTGTCCGGTACGCGACTAAAAGAGAGCATGTTATCAATAGTTTAGGTTTATGCAAATTAGATGTAGGTATATTCCACGGCATTTTAGCTGAGCCAACTTCAGGCCCAGCTAAAATGCTGTTCTCGATCTTTTATAAAAATTTAAGTTAATTTAGAATAGGTACGATGGGATTGGCATCGTCACTTTATGTGTACAAAAATCCCTAAACAATTATAGATTAAAATAAAAATTTAGTTAGGCCCTCTGTACTTTTTTTCACCCAATTAGATGTCTTGTCTAATGAAAATACTTCCTGCGGCTACTCGTTTTCTCCTAACCTAACAACGCTTGTCCATGTCAGTGGCGCTACTGCATCCGGCTAGAGAACCTCGGCGTGCAAGCGGTGCAGCTACGCGAGCGTCACTGGCGCATCTTCTCGCTGAGCGGCACGCTGGAGACGGTGCGCGGGCGCGGCGTGGTCGGCCAGGAGCCCGTGCTGGCCCGACAAGCGCCCGCCTTCCAGTACAGCAGCCACGTCAGTCTGCAGGCGCCCAGTGGACACATGTGGTGAGCATACTCCACCAGTCCCCCTAATGCCGTAAAGCGGCGTGCAGACGATACAACATTCCCAGCCACCTTGCGCAGGTCACTCTTCCATCTGTTCCGGGGACGTCCCACATTACCTTTTTTAGCGAGCATGTAAATTGCACTCTTTAAAGATCCCAGTAAGTAACGCATGCAACGATTGTAAAAGTTAAGCAACGTTGGGCGAGGTCAGTAGGTATCTGACCTTGTTGGGGGACCGCTCTAGTGAAATTTTCATCTGAGCTTCTTCGTGCCTCGGGAAGCACGTTAAGTAGTTGGTCCCGATTGTTGTCATTCGGCAGCAGTCGTTAGGCCACGTCAGAGGCCTACAGGCGGTCTGAACTACTCTGACAATAGTCTTGGTCACTAAACCAAAGAAGAAGAAGACCGCGTGCAACTCCCTTGGCCTTTAAAGACCCTGTCGTCGAAAGGCCACGACTCAAGAACTGTTATAGGTATATCATAATACATTTACCATGAGTTCTCATTACCTGTTATTCCCCAGGGTCAAATTCCGAATGGAGCGCGAGGACGCCTTACCATGAACTCTTATAGCAGGATTACTTCAATAACACTTTTTTTTCGTACCATGACGTCCGAAATAATAAAGTATTATTGAAGTAATCCTGCTATAAGAGATCATGGTAAGGGGGCTGTAATTTGTTTTAGGATCGATACTGATGCCAAAATACCAATTTCTAGAATTCTTATCTGTCTGTTTCGATGTTCAGGCATCACGCTAAAACTACTGGAAGGATTTTGATGGTACTTTCACCAAGAGATAGCTGAGATATCTGGGCAGCATATTTCAGCCATTGCGGTATGTGACGTGGAACCTCGTACGTATCTCATTACCTGTTATTCCCTAGGGGCACATTCCGAATGGAACGCGAGGACGGGTACACGTTCGACTGCCGCATCCCGCCCTTCTCGCTGGAGAGCAAGCCAGACGAGGACGCGCCAGTAGCGCCCTCGCCCGCGTCGTGACCGAACCATAGACAACTGAACTAACATTGCTTGTGATACAGCGATCCTATTACCAGTGGCCCTTACTTACAAAAAAGCACGAACCGTAGCTGAGTAATTATTTAACAGCAACGTTATTCATTAGGCAACATTACACAACGTGTCACGATATTTCATCGCCTTTGTAAACAGTTGCGCAACTGTTGTGATCCAGAGATGATGAAACATTGTTGCTGATACATGTTGCCGTGCTTCCCATTCTGGGGGGTGACCGCGATTATCATCGTTTTCGTAATCGCTTTCAATTTGACATGTGGATACGTGACGCTATACATTACTGCAATATTTTAGCAAGTTTTAACAAACGACATTGAAACGCAGCATTGTATATCATCCACGTAACAAAATGAAAACGAATACCATGGAACTTCGCGGTTGGTAACCAACCTCTGGCCATTACTGTCTGATTCTTTTATTATAACTTGCCAAAATATTGTAGTAAATAGTAATTTATATCATCCATCTGTCAAAATGAAAACGATTACCACGAATCCTATGATAGAATTTCACGGTCAGTACCCAGGTCTGATTTGAACCTTATAGATACTGGATTGAAGGTACTTTATGCAAACATGTTTCGTTTGATATTATTGTTAGGATGTGATGAAAACGAAAAGTATTTTTATTTTGACAAATTAACAGAGATTGTTGGGCATGTCCTGTGGAAAGCACGTCAAGTTACACTTTAGACCTATCACCGTTCTTATTGTGTGCGCGGTAAGAGATAAAATCGCATTAAAACGTTACTATTGATGTGCTGCCATACGTTTTTGATACTGAATCAGCTTGTAAGATATCAATACAGACATTTTGTTGCACAATGAAATACAGTGTTATAAGTAATATAATTTAATAGATTATTGATTAATTGACAGTCTTTGTTAACTTGTCAAGCCAATGTTTGGTTTGAATGTAGAGGAAATGATTCATTTTTAGTCAATTTTTGTAGAGTATTGGTTCCCAATTAGTCTTTTTATGCGGACCACTTGTTGCAGGAATGATATATCAATCAGTTTATTTATTATTATTACACTAATTGGGAAACACTATTCTAGAGAATAACGTTGATTGGTTCACGAAGAGAAAGAGAAGTTGTTTTTGGGGAGTTTCAGTTAAATATCGACGAACCACGTTAAAATTCTGCATAGTAATTATGACTTTCGTTGTTCTTTTCGTGGACTCTTCAATGATATAATATTGATCCTTATTTATTGAGTAGTACAGGTTATAATTCATTGCATCCATGAAGCTAATTCTGGAGAATTCTACGTATCTTCTCACTTGCTTTTGGAGAGACTCTTATGCTCTTAAAGATCTCTCTCTTTATCCAAAAGCATCAATATAATTCCCCAGAATTGCTCTCCATTTGTTTTATTCCCCATGAGTTGAAAATATTTAGTCATTATTTTAAAATTTAAAATTAATTAACAAATAGATCTGTAATAAACTAATAAATTACAGTATTCTTTTTGTTGTTATTTCCGTGTATTCCAATCGTCTCCCAAGCGGGGAATTTTTTCCCACCTCGAAATCATTCTTGCCCCACGTGGTCCCCCACAAAAAAAATCCCACCTAAATAATTTTTAGCCGACTGCCCCAGAAAGAGGGTAATGTTTTCGGGTGTATGTTTGTATGTATATCCATTCCTTCCTGCCATCCTGTAGCCTAAACGGCTTTATGGGTTTTGGTGTATGAGGAATCGTTAGATTCGTCTTGATTACGGGAGTGTCATAGGGTATAAAAAAATTAATCAAAGGGAATATATTTTTGCAGTCTGGTTTTTTGTTTTATAAAATAATTTATGCTTGTTTAAATTAAAATAAAGTATATTTACCACAGGAAAGAGTCCTTTGGCGGTTACTATTCAGATAATGAAAAATAAAACAAAATAATTCCGTTATCTTTAGAAGACGAAAACAATTTATTGGAAGTTAATTTTCGTAACTACACATTCAAACGAAATAGTACAAGCTATTTATTTTAAAATTAATTACATTACATGTAAATAAGGAATAATTTACATCAACAATCAATAGTATCTACAATAATCCTACACTATTATACACAATTCATACTTCCGTTTCCATAATTATTTTCTAACTAATTCCATTTACAAACTCTTGAAGATAGAGTGGAGGCAGAGTGAGTTTGAATATACCGGCTTAACTTTAAAGTTTCTTTCACAATCAAAGACAAATCTGCTGAATGTCAGGTAGTATTACTACATTCAGCACATCTGATAAAAGTCCATATGGAGTGATGGCAGATAAGCAATTATATTAAAAAAAAAAGATTTATCGCCGCCATTTTCACCCAAAAACCGTGGATCTGCGTGACCATCGTGAATACTGCGACGATAAATCGCGTCGTTATCTGTGGTTGTGAACGGCATATTGCTATGTCGATTTTTTATATACCATTTTTCGAATCTCGATTCGCACAAAATCGCTGCCACAAGTTTTTTTTTTCTTCTAGTCTAGCTAATACGAATTCTAAGCAAAAGCCTTACATAATACTAAAGGCACTTCCAAGCTTTATCTGCCGTCTTTGGTAACAACAAACAATTCAATTGAATCCAATCCAATGTCCGAACAGTGGTCCAACTGCAATTTGTAACTGGTTGTTATTTAGTGCAATTAAACAGTTGGTCCACGGGGGACAATTCCTTTGGTTGGACCAAGGATAATACCCCAAGAATCGCCTTTACCGGTCCGATAGCCAGAATAGGGTATTTGACTTTTTTTATTGCATCAATCAACTCGCATACAGATGCAGAAGAGAATCCGAAATCCGTTTTTCGATATCTCATACCGAAGACATAGCAGTTAAGTCGAGCGGAGGGATGCTCCATCTCTTTAAGCAAAACGGTCTTCACTATGTAGTTTGTATACTGCTACTTGCTTGTGACATCACGGCCACAGTACAGCTAACAGCAGATCAATGTCTTTGGACCGTTCTTATTATCTGCATCGTAGGATTTAAATTCGTACTGCAAGTGTTGCCATTGATCTGCTGTTGTCCGTACCTACATCGTGCACTGTTCCTGTCTCTCTCTCTCTCTCTAACCAAACTTTTATAAATGTAATTACCTATTTAATTTTTCAACTAATTTCAAATTTTATTTTCACAGTTGATCATCAATTTTGTAATGATACTGAAAGAAAAAAGTTTTTCTATACTTATCAAACACCCTATCAACAGTTAGGGTCCAAGAGTAATCACATCTCTTAATCATTCAGAAACATCTCTGGCTACGGGCCGGGCTTTCACAACAAAAGCGATTCCAATCTCCACAAATTACCGAGCGAGTTGTATGATAAGCGCCGCGCACATTTCAAAGAACTCCATAGTATGGTGACCTTGAGGCTGCGGGGTCACCGTGGCCGGAGGGGCCAGCGGCGGCGGCGGGGCGAGGGGCGACGCGGCCTCCTCGTCAGAGTCCTCCTTCTCGCCGGAGAGGGACTTGAAATCCAGTAGGTATGACTTGTAGTCCACCTGGTACAGCTGGAGGGACATCTTGACGTATTTGTCGGACATCTTGTTTAGGGTGCGTACTCTGCAAGTAACAAATACAGAAATCAAACACTAATATTGAAAACGCCGTAGCATTCTTATCTGCCCAAAATGAAGAATTTAAGAAGAAAATTCAGCAGTTAGAGGAAGAACGGAAAGAAGACAAAAAGTACATAATTATGCTGGAGGAGAAGGTAGAAAACATGCAACTAGATAGCCGTAAGGCAAATATTGAATTGAAAAATGTACCTAAGAAGCCGGACGAGACCAAAGCTGATTTAATTGACATGGTTCTACATTTGTCAAAAACAGTCGACTGTACCATGAATAAAGCAGACATAAAGGATGTATTCAGAGTTCGAGGGAAAAGAGATGCAGCCGCTTGTACTCCAATTGTAGTGGAAACCTCATCTACCCTGTTAAAAAATGAGTTTATGAAGTCGTGCAAAACCTTTAACTACAAAAATAAAACAAAAATATGTGCTAAGCATCTGGGAATTAGATTTTCTGAAGACAACCCTGTTTTCATCACTGAGCAGTTGACAGCGAAGGCAGCCCGCCTCCACTTCTTGGCGCGTGACCTCGTAAAAAACAAAGCGTATAAATACTGCTGGACAGCCTATGGAAGGGTCTATCTAAGGAAAGAAGATAACTCTCCAGTTATCTTAGTAAAAAGTGAGGCACAAATCCATGGACTGGTGACGAAAGTTTGACTATCATTTCTCTATTGTCATGAATGTTGTTCCCATAACCTACCTGCAATATCATGTTATATTAACGTAATTCGTACCATGCTACACTTTGTACGCACATACTTACAATGCACACCCACAAACTTTATAACATATGTGTATATAATCCTACACTTAGTCACATGCTTATATTTGCCTACATATTTATGTTTATGTCTAAAATTCAATAATACTGGAATCAAACACTACAACTTATATCATCATTACAGGAACACAGTCCGCCACAAGTTTACTATTACGGACGATTTTCTCTGCAAAACAAAACACACATTGATCATGACCTTTTTCCAAACATATTCCTCCACAACTGGCTCTCAAACTTTTATCGCACACAAATATCATCTAAAACTTAATAACAATAGAATATATGATAATGTCTCTTAACCTAAATATACTAAATGAAATAGATAAATCTACAGTTGCAAACTCAATACAATGTAAAGTCCAAGATCTCACTAGCCTAATAATGGTAAATAAATCAGATCTTACCATTGTGTCACAAAACATTAGGAGCATTTATCGTAACTTTGATGACCTTCAGGCGACTCTTGCGGGGCTGGACTTCTGTGTTGATGTGCTGGTGTTGACTGAATGCCGACTTGATGTTAATAAACCAATTCCCCAAATACCTAATTACACATCGTTTAGAACCGTACACAACCAGAACCAAAACGATGGAGTGGTAGTGTATGTAAAGTCCATTTTACGCGCTGACATTAAGGAAGTTAGACTGGAACATGCATCATGCATTCAAATTAACATCTTTAACCAGGTCATACTGGGAATTTATCGATCTCCTTCACAGCTCGATGCAGAGGACTTTACTAATTCTCTGAATACACATCTCCAAACCATTAGTACATCTAATAACATAATAGTCACCGGTGACATAAACATAAACCTCATCTACAAACCTAATGCAGCCTGCACTGAGATTAAAAACCGGGGTAATTATCTTAATATGTTATCCACACATGGCCTACTCCCGGGTCATATACTTCCCACAAGAGGAAGCAATTGCCTGGACCACTTCATCCTCAAAATTAATAATAATAAATTTCTGGCCTCTATTGCAATACTTGATACTTCAATAACAGATCATCTCACCATATTTTTGAGTTTAAGTAAATCAAAACCCTCCAATCAATATTCAAAGACTGTTGAGGTTATTGATTATGACAAAGCCTATACCAATGTATTAAATAAAAATCTAGATACCCTGTTATTATGTCACAACTCTGATTTAATCATTGAACAGCTAGTATGTAAACTCAAGGAAGCACTAGATGAGGCTAAATCTGTAAAACATCTGCCCTCGAAACAACGCACTATCAAACCCTGGATCACCGCCGGTGTTCTACGCTGCATTAGGAACAGAAATGATATGCAAATTAAATTAAGATCTGATCCAAGCAACGAAGTTCTAAAAATTACTTTTACAAGATATCGCAATTACTGCAACAGACTTCTAAAGAAATTAAAAAGACAATATGAAAGGAAACTATTAACAAATGCCACAAATAATAATAAGGCATTATGGACAGCAATTAAAACAGTTACACATCTAAATAATAATAAAGCGCCCTGCACTGATTTATTTTATGCCAAATCGTCACCTGAAGCTTCTGTGAACTTCGTAAATGAATATTTTGCAGGCATAGGTAAAGCTCTCGCATCCGACATAGTAACGTTGAACTCCCAAAATCGGTCTGGAAACCTTAATACTGATATTCGCTGGGAGTCTGAGTCTCAACGGAATTCCTTTGTTCTTTTGAATACTGACCCCCATGAAGTAGAAAGATTAATCTTGTCGCTGAAGACTAACAGTGCTCCTGGCTGGGATAGTATCCCAACCAAACTCCTTAAGACTTGTATGCCCCTTGCTGCTCCTATTATTAGTCACCTGGCTAATGTATGCTTCAATGAAGGTATTTTTCCCGACCTTTTAAAAAGATCGATTGTTACCCCAGTGTACAAAAGTGGGAAGAGAGACGATGTCAGTAATTATAGGCCTATTTCCGTCCTTCCAGTCATCTCTAAAATTATCGAAAAATTAATAAACTCTCGATTGATAAACTATTTAAACAGTAACAATATTCTCTCTAACTCCCAATATGGGTTTAGACAAAAACTCTCAACGGAAGATGCAGTATCTGCTCTAACTGCCTTAATTACCAATCAGCTAGATAAAGGGAGGAAATGCCTCACAGTTTTTCTTGACCTGAAAAAGGCATTTGACACCGTCTCTCTTCCCATCCTGATACAAAAACTAGAAAGAATAGGCATTCGAGGGAAACAATTGGATTTGATGAGGAGTTATCTTCTAGGGCGTAAACAGAGGGTCAAAATAGGTGATCATTTTAGCCGGGATTCTGAAGTAAGTTTCGGTGTTCCGCAAGGGAGCGTGCTTGGCCCAACACTATTCCTAATATACATTAATGGATTAACTAATATTAATATTGAGAGTGGTCAAGTGTTCTCTTATGCGGATGACACAGCCATAGTGTTTACTGAAAATTCATGGCCCTCCGTGTTTAAAAAGGCAGAGACGGGACTCGCCACTGTTTCTAGCTGGCTTAATGAAAATCTACTTACACTGAACATCAGCAAAACCAATTTTATATGCTTCACAATTAACAAAGTAACCCAACCAGATAAAAATCTTTTACTTAAAATTCATAACTATAACTGTACAAAGAATCCGTTATGTACCTGTGTACCATTACAGAAAGTCTCTACCATTAAATATTTGGGAGTAGTTTTGGACCAACACTTATCCTGGCACCCACATATTGACTATGTCTCAAACAGATTAAGAAAACTTATATGGGTATTTAAAACATTGCGACATATTGCTACTGCTCAACTTTTAAATAGAATTTATATTTCACTAGCACAATCTGTCCTGAGTTATTGTATTCCGATTTGGGGGGGTGCAACAAAAACAAAATTTCTGGATGTAGAAAGAGGACAACGCTGTCTTATAAAAGTAATGTACTTTAAGCCCTATCGCTATCGGACCGTTGACCTCTACAAAATAGCAGACTTACTAACGGTACGACAACTGTATATCCTGTTTGCAACTCTTAGACTTCATAAAAGCCTACCATACGACCCTTCATTAACACTTGGGAGGAAAAAGGACTGTGTTGCTTTAATCAATCCAAGTAAGACAGCTTTTGCTAAACGCCAGTTTTATGTACAATCTAGATATATCTACAACAAACTTAACAAAAATCTTGAAATTCATACATCACACATTCATGACTGTAAAAAAACTATCACGGCTTGGCTAAAAACTAAAGATTATGCGGATACAGAAAATATTCTAAAATATGTAATCTGAACCTAGAACACAAATACCTGCCTCACACTAGACATCTTACTCACTTCAGACACACATACAACCATGCACATCCACCCTCACACACACACACACACTCTCACACACTCACACACGCGAACACGCGCACACACATACACATTTTTACTCACTCAGCATGCCTAAGTTAAGATTAATTTGTTAAACTCATGTTTTATTTTATTTCTTCTTTCTTTTTTCATTACCAATTCTTGCTGTTTCGGAACCGATGTACCAGTTTAAAATTAAATAGACCTAAGAAAGAGTGGGCCCTCCTGACACAGGCGAATTTTTAATTTGCCTACTAGGAGGTACCTTATTTCTGTATCATCTATATGCTGGTGTTTTTGAAAATAAATTTATTTTATTTTATTTATTTTATAACAAGGATTTTGATAAAACCTATTTATTTATTTTATTAATGGATTCGACAGTTCGTCATTTGCCAATGTTATGTTACAGAATATTCAGAACATCATATCGTCTTCTCCTCATACAAAGGAGTCGCCGTAGCGTCATCACTCTGGACGAAGCAGCTGGACAGTCACGCTCACTCCCGAGCTGCCAAAATTCATCCAAATTTAATAAAAAATAAAAATATGGAGTCACTGTGCCGTGCTCTTCACTCCGCCGTTGCGGTACATCTTCTGTCTCGCGCTTGAGTTTGACAGCTGGCAGCCCCCCTTAACGTGCGTGTAGCCAATTTGCAATTTATATATAATCTAAAGCGTATTTACCTGACGTGGTACGGGTTGATGACTCTCCACTCGTAGTCCAGAGCTTTCATAGCGCGGAAGACCTCCAACATGATGTCGTTGGGCTTGCTCTGGGAACGGATGCCCAGGTGCCACTTAGCACTGCAACGGACACGCAAAGTCATACAATTAATCTCCTCATTACTAATCTCAAGCGGTCTCTGTGTGCCACCTTGCACACGAACTCGTATATTACCAAAAAAAACGCTTCCGGTCCGCTTTCCATGTGGCCTGAGCTTAAGCTATGGTATTGGCACAGCCCACTTACCCAATAGACATGAAATCGGTACAAATGTGCAAGCGTATAATTCTGTCAACGATGAGCGCAAAGAGACGAAGCGCAAGTCCATGTCGATAATATCTCTAGGTTGCACGTGTCGCGAAGCAATTTTGCGCTCATGTGCGGGCAGACACGGGCTATCCTGTTACAGGTCTATGGGGTCAGTGGTCTGTGGGTATTGGGTATATTTGGTAAGATTTTTTTTTTGAATCAATATTTACACCACTTTACATAGGAAATGTACCAGCGCTATGTGTTAAAAATATCTCAAAACGTCTCAACAGCACAGCTTTTATCAAAATCGGTTTTTAATAGTTATTAAACAAGTAATTTTTATTATCTATTTTAAAAGATGTGTTGTTGAGATTTGAGAGTTTTGTTTGACACCTTTTCTCCTCAGCGTTTCTCTCCTACATAATTTATATCATAATAATCAAAATCCACATAGACTCTCCTTAACTTCATTGTCAAACGACAATATAAATTGTAGAGTCCACTACGAACTAAATATGCAATTCTTTACCGTTTGACTGGCGTGCCGCGCTGTTTGTCCGGCGCGGGCGCGGCAGGCCCGGTGCCCGCGGGCGACACCTTGTCGCGGAGCGGTGCTATGCGCTCGGGGTGCGGCCGCCCGCTCTCGGCCACCACGGCCGGCGGGGAGCTGCCTACAAACATACCACTGTTAGCGTCTACACACGTAACACTGCCACACCGCATCGCAGCGTCAAAAAGCCGCCGACCGCCGTATATCCAGCCGTAATCTAGTTTGTATTCTGTACCTTATATTGTTGTAAATTATTACATTATGTATGACATAACCAAGTGTTCCCTAGAGCTCCTCAGGTTGAACAAATGAAGTATTGACGACCACGCGGTCGAAGTTGACGGTAAAATGCGGACCGTGTGAATTAAATTATATATTTTCATACAAAAAAAGCGCCCAAAAAGTTTTGTGAATGATCGCCATGTGTCCACTCAACAGAGAATGTTCCGTCATGTAAAACAAAATATTTGACAAGTATCTAAAATTAAATGCTTTTCATTGGCATTACAAAATATGTACAGATAAATTCATACTAAGAGACTGTTTAAAGGTTGCCTGGAAGAAATCGTTTAAAGCGATAAGTCCGCCTGACTATACTGTACTATTTATTATTTACATATTTGATCGATTGGTTTACAGTTCTGCTAGAAAGAAAATGAAATGAAAAATATTTGTTACACATACAAGGTGACCTTATTTATACACTTAGAACTAACTTAAAATCATATGCGTAATAGGAATGTGATCAGCTGTGCTCAGCCATTTCATCACATCCCGTGCGGTGTGGCGCGAGAGCTGGGGTAAAATAAAGAATAATACAAAAAAGGAACGCGTCTGGGACATTACAGTCACTGTAATTACTGTACCCTTGGGTGCAAATGGCTACGCAAAGAGTTAAGCGTCCTTCCATCAACCACTTAATTCGGCATCATTTCACTCGAAACTTGTCAAAGCACTTACTGGCCACATAGAAGTCCTTGATCTCTGCCTTGGCCGCCTCGTCCGCGATCCGCTTGTTGTCTATGATGAGGTGGTACGCGATGGCGAGCTGGTCGTGAGGGTCGCCGCTCAGCAGCGCGTTGTGAACCTCGTGCTCTTTCACGCCGAACTTGTCGCACACTTCGGTTATCGCTTCCGTGTCGATTACACTGCTGTCCTATTGGAGGAATATAGTGCGGATTTTGGCGGGTGTTTTGTAATTTAAGCTAATAGTTTTTAAAAGTAGTGCCCATCCTTTTCATAACTTTGTTATAGGAAAGCATCATTTTTAGTCAAGTCATAAATACTATTAGGTGATTTAGTACTACTATTTTACTATTATTATACGATAAAATCAAATCACGTGTGATACATCTGAAATTCGTTTTTCGATATTCCAATTATCTTCAGAGATATCGATGGTTAAAGTTCTACTTCATCCTTTTTTGTAAAATGATCTTAGTATTGTGTTTGTATATTCATCTTAAATCTTGATCACGGGACCGATTATAGGATACAACTTATACCAAATAAGAAGAAATTATTCCAACAAACCGAAAAAAACAACTGCCCAAAATTTAATATCCTTTGATAATTTTTTAATAGCCTACGTCACTCCTACTATCAAGACGAATCAAACGACACCTCATATGTTAAAATCCATTTAGACTGTAGGGCGTGCCAAAGAATTAGACATACATACATACACTCGAAAAACATAACCCTCATTCTTGCGCAGTCGGGTAAAAGCAGTGATGAATGTGGAGGAAGCGAGTATTGTGTCAGTTTTTATTATTGTAATAATTAAACATTTGATCATGGATAAAGCGTAATACAAATTCTGAGTATACTGTACCTGTTCAACAGGTGACGGGAACAGGTATCCCGGCAATTCCTTCTGGAACCACTCATGTTTCTTGACATCCTCAATAGTGGCCCGCTTCATTGGGTCCACTTGCAGCATGTTGCACAGCAGACTGACCACAGTCTTGTTCAGGTACTCGGGTATGGGGAATATACCGGACTTGATCTTCCGGAATAGCGTTGGGACGTGCTCGTCGTCAAACGGAAGTGTTCCGCAGAGTAAGGCGTAGAGGATGACCCCGCAAGACCAAACGTCTACTTCTGGACCGGCGTAGAGTTTGCCTGATATTACCTGTTGGTAAAATTAAGATATGTATAAGATACTTATGTAGTCTTTCAATTCGAAGATGCTGCTAACCTAATGTAATCGTACGTAAAAATATCAATAGTAGGTGCGTAAAAATATCAGAAATTTGCTGCATGTGGAAAATATTGTATATTAAATACAGCCCTATTTTTTATAGAGTTGCACCTTTTCATAGGCAATCAATTTTCTTTATTTCCCCACCATATTATCTTGTGATTTTTTTCATAATCATCATCATCAGTATATTTTTAGGTGCCTCTGACATGCCTTAGATTTTTTTCATCACGATGTTTTCCTTCACCAAATGAGCAGCTTCGCTTGAGGCCCACCGCGCGCGGCAACCGCCCAGCCGCGCGCGTGGCATTCTCAATCGGAAAGTTTTACACAGCGAGGCAGCCTCGCCAGAACAGCCCGAGCCATATATTATATTGATACATGGCTGACCTGGCTGGGGATCGAACCTGAAATATGAAAAACTAAATAACATGGTTCTTTTGCACAAGGAATAGATTCGTATTTACGAATCTATTCCTTAAGCCTTTACTTCAGGTGCTGCGTAATTCGGTGAGCCGCATGATGTTCTCAGGAACTCCCCGTCCATCATCATGTTGGAGAGGCCAAAGTCCGCAATCTTCACATGCATGTTGTGGTCCAACAACAGGTTCTCGGGCTTCAGATCTCTGTGCACGATCATGTGCCGGTGACAGTAGTCCACGCCAGAGATTATCTGTTGGAAGAACCTGCGAGGGACAAGATATAATTAAATAAATACAACACTTGTGGCTATTCCAGAGTGGGTGAGCTTTTAAAAGTCGTTACATGAGGTGTGACATACAGAGCTACGGTCTGGAGGCCACGCAGGGGACATCACAGCATGGGAAGACCACCAATAACACCCAAACAATAAAATCAGTCAAATCCTATTTAATTAATAGACAGGTAACATAATGCTGGTGTGTCTATTGCACATTGTTAGCACAGGCTTCACAAGTTCACTAAATCGGTACGAAAAGTTTATATAAGCTTTTCGATTTTCAATGTTCGAGCTATTTTAGACAACTAATTTCAATATTTGTTTTCTTAGCAGTATTTATTTGTTTATTCTACAAAATAATTAGCTGAATAATTATGCTAATTAATTATACAAATAATTGACTGACAGTGTCGGACTAACCTGCGGGCCTCATGTTCCTGCAGCTTGCCCCGTTTCACAATGTAGTCGAAGAGTTCTCCGCCGGAGACATACTCCATTATCATGAATATATCAGTGGGTGTTGATATTACCTGCAATTTAAACATTTATGATCAGAGTGTTTAACAATGATTTCTTTCTTAGAGAAAATGTTTCGTTGTGGCTGGGCACATCTCATACAGAGGTTTCAATTATTTCTCAGTATTCAAAGGACCTCATACATACTGATTGCTCACCAAACAACTACTAACAAATCAAACTATAGTGTTCTATTGACAAATCAAATTCAATGTAAACTGTTGTAAACACATACAAGGTCAAATCTTAACAATGCAAAAACAATTAATTACCTGATATAACTTGATGATATGGGGGTGCCGGAACAGTTTGAGGTTCTGGATCTCCCTCCTGATCTTACCGACGACATCAAGGGATTTAATTTTCTGTCTGTTGAGGATCTTCACAGCCACCTTGTGTTTCGTTAGCTGATGCTCCCCAATCTTCACTTTCCCGAATGTGCCGACGCCGAGGGTCGCACCGAGGGTGTAGTGCCCGATCTTGACGATGGGCTGGTTCAGGCCACTCACTCCAGCCTTCTCAGACATTTTTCACGAAGTGTTTATGCAATTTGTGCAAGGTTCGCAAGTGATAAGTTCATTATATGATGGCTACTGTTTTAGACTGACGTTATTATAATGTCAATTGTATCTGCTGGAATCATATCGCAAAATAAACACAATGAATTATATAATAAATAATACAAAAATTATGTATTTTTGGCAAAAAAAAGCGAATTGACGAAAACATGAGACGAAAATCGAAATGTCAAATTGACACATCCACATCCAGTCCAAAAATTATTAAAAATCTGAAAAGGATATCCATATTAAATAATGCCTAAAAACGCCGGTAGCGTGACGTCGCCGGTATCGGACTACATGCATAGCATATGGTAGGTAAGTGATCCCTATTGAATCGTAAAAGATCCTAAATATAATCTCTAAATACCTTTCTCCTCTTCGTACAGAAACCAAGATCATGTAACCAGGGTCTGTAAACATTTAAAAATATATATTGTTTATGGTAGTGGGCTAGCCCCGCCCCCTCCCCTCTTCATTCCATTCTCCGCTCTCCTTTCCTCTTGTCTTGTCTTCTCGTAGATCTGTCGTTTATTGTGAAAAATATCAATATTTACGGATTTTCATGTGTTAATTATTGGTTTCATGTGAAATTACGAGTCTCCACAATGGATAAGTGCGGAATTTGCTTGAAACCTGCTGTTGTGAGTATCTGCGTCCCTTTACTTACCATTCTTTCATGTTATTCCATCATTATTTTTTTGTTTTCTTTACAACAATGTTATAAAAATAACGCTTTTGGTACGGCTAAGACCAGCTATCGATTTATAATTTCGTTTTATAGACATCTAGCGTGAGCTACGTTCTATTAGACAAAGTGCTTGTGCAGCGAAATAGGAAAAAAAAACTTTCCTTTGCATTCGAAACCTGCCCGCGTATTTTTTTTACACTCGTCGGTCGATGTTTTTTTACTCCCGTTGCAAGTCGCTCTGTTTTTTTACGTCTGGCTCGGACGGTGTAAAAACTTTGGGTTTGTTTTTTTGTATGTTTGCTGGCTAGTGAACCGAGTTGTATAGCACCTATAGATTTTAATATCATGCTTTTATTAGGTCTCTTTAGATTGCCTATACCACACACCACAATCCTACACTGTAAACAAAATCATTTACCACTTCGTCTCTTTGATAAACTTTGAATTTTTCTTGTATTATAGACGATACACCTATAAAATGTACTTAATATCCTACTTGCAAATGAACAATATAAGGGCCACTTGCGCTAAGAAGAGAACCTGTGGTTAAGTACTTAACCAGGTTCCAATTTCAAACTCATGCACTAAAGATAACCCTATAACAAATTCAAGCAAACCCTTCTCACACAATAGGTTAACAAGGATTAACTATATGGAGGAGTTAAATAGCCCGGTTCAAACATTACTAACCCAATCTTTGTCACAAGTGGCTTTTATTTATTTATGTATTGTGTTACATCCTTAAGAAAAATGTTGCAGCAAAATACAGAGAGTAGTTTACCATTTTAGTGCCAGAAAAATGTACTAATTTGAAATCAACTTTGCAGCAACTATTTGAAACGGGTGAAGAGGGCGTGTATGCATGCTTCAAGTGTCAGCCGCTGGTTCCTGAGGTCACCATTGGCGACAGCAATTCAGAACACACCGAGCAGTCCACACCTCAGTCTTCCAAAGATGAAGAGGTTTGTATATAATATTACAATGAAATTGCGTAAATTGCCCCAGTCAACCGTTTCTTATAGAATTTGTTTATTATTAATATTATGTTTAGGGTCTCGGCAATATCGAGATCCCATGGGTTAAGTAGTTAACCCGAGAAAACTCCATACAGTTTGCTCATGCAAATTCGCTAACTCTAGAATTTATCATATGTTGCAAGTGGGGGTTAAAATAACAAATTTGAACAAAAAAAAATCACAAAAAGAACTGACCACCTATTGTTTAATTTAACTTAATGTTTGCCAGATGTGTGTCTAACAATAGGCAGAGGGACATTTATGTCTTCACAAACATTGTAGGAATGACATAGGCTATAAAATAATAATCAAAGGGGCTTAAATTTTGCTTGTTAATTTCGTGTATTTTTATGTTTTCAGTCAACTGACTATTGTCTGTTATAATTAATATTGAACAATTTTATTGACTGTTATATATTCTACTGACTGTTATAATTAATATTGAACAATTTTATTAGGGATTTATTTATTGGGCATCAATATTTGTGTACATAATTAAACGATGAATCTGAAGGTTCTCTTTAAGTCATTAGTCCATCAGACAAGGGGCTTATTGCAGGAGTGCGCGGAGACTAATCTGTACTGCGGCATCTGCCACAAGTCCTTCCAGAAGAACATGCAGCTGCAGAACCACCTGCGCAACCACCGCGCGGAGAGACGCTTCGTATGCACGTACTGCAACAAAGGTAATATAAAAACAACTATTTATATGGACGCTTTTTTGAAAATGGCGGGAAACGACGGTTGCGAAATTATTAGATAATTTTCAGTTTAATGTTTACAGTGGTTGTTTTGTATTTAATATCACGTTAAATTAATCAGAAAATGTTCGCGAATGATAGTACGGTGAAATTATTGGAGGATTCATGCAGGATCTGAAGTTTGGCGCTATAGTGAAGAGTCCCTACTATACTAAGAGCTCGGGAGTGAACGTGACTGTCGAGCTGCTTCGTCCAGAGTCATCACTCTGGAGCCGCCGTAGCGTCATCACGCTACGCTACGGCGGCTCCTCTGGATGAAGATAAGAAGACGAGGATACCCAGGGTGACGACGCTACGGCGACTCCCCTGGATAAACAGAAGACGATATGATATTTTGAATATTCTGTAACATGACATTGGCAAATGACGAACTGTCGAGTCCATTAATAATTTTAATTTATTCATTAGGCAATATTTACGCAACAATTGTTTAGAAACCAGATCATCACTGTTTCGATCAACACTGTTTCACATGTTTATATGGGTAAATAATGTTTCGCTGATGGAAAAGCCCAATGTGTTTGTTGCTCAACACTACTTCCATGTCTGTAAACACATGCAACACCCATCTACACTTGTAAACTTTTGTTGCGAAACTGATGTTTTCCACTCAGAGTGAGAAGTACGGCAACATGTTTGCTACAGTTGTGCAACTGTTTAAAAAGGTGATGAAACATCCAAATGTTGTTTAGAAACAGCGTTTCTAAAACAAATGCTGCCTAATGAATACCCAACTTAAGTAAAGAAAAGTTATTTCTTTTTTGCCATAAAATTGAGGATCCGCCTCGAAGGACCAATTTTGGTGACATTGGTCTTTCGCGCCGTATAAATAATATATTGAAGAATAATATATTCTTGCTAGTCTAAAAATTATCTTGTGAAACTGTTATATGTATATTACAACTTTTGTTATATGATTTTAATTATCTTCGTCAGCGTTCTCCCAGTCGAACAACCTGCGCGCGCACCTGCGGATCCACACCAACGAGCGCCCATACAAGTGCTCGGACTGCGGGAAAGCCTTCACGCAGGTATGGCACTGACTACTTTTTGGCATACAATCTACGAAAAAATCATTTACCTTTCTTTGCCGAAAACATTCTTTGTCGATAGTTGAATTTTGGAATGCTTCTGTGTTAAATCAACCGTCGGCAATGAAGCATAAAAAGGTGAATAATTTTTCGTTTTTTCGTAGAACAAACCGTCGGCTAAGCGTGTTTTCGGTGAACCGTTCCATCGGTGAAAGATATTTGAAGGTAGCGAGCTTCTCAATCTCAAAGCACCAGTTATTTTGTAAGCTAGTAAAGATCTTTCAGTTTCTGTTTGATACGAGCTGACTGCGTGTGTGTAGGTGACCAATCTGAACAACCACGTGCGCCTGCACACGGGCGAGCGGCCCTTCGCGTGCCCGGAGCCGGGATGCAACAAGGCGTACGCGCAGGTAAGGCTTTGACAGGGGCGCCGGCTTTTAGAAAACCTCATGGGTGCTCATCCTCATTTGATGTCCCTTCCTTTCAAAACAAAAAGTTGTCATTCAAGAAGAGTTTTGAGGTTTCGTTCTCGCATCCGCATCGCGCGTCGAAAACGAACATTTTGATAACGGATACGCGGCATCAGTAACTGGCATCCGTTGCCCGCGTCGTTAAGAGCCTTCCATGAGCCAACTAGCGCCGCCAATCTTAAAAAAATAATATCTTCCAATATAATCAATTTTATTAAAAAAGCTATTTATAAAATCTTTATTATGATAAATACTATTTTTTAAATGCTTATTTATAACGTGATTCAATTTCGGTAAGTTGTAGTTCACATAATTGCGAAAAACGGCCGTTTTTGGCACATTTGTGAACTACAACTTAGCTTGTCGCAATTATGCCATGTATTGTGTATATTGAAAAATAGTATTCATCCTAATAAACATTTTGTAAATAGCTTTTTTAATAAAATTGATTAAATTGGAAGATATTATTTTTTCAAGATTGGCGGCGCTAGTTGGGTCATGGAAGGCCCTTAATGAAAAAAACGCCCATCCCTAAAAGGCGATTACTGATCTGTTGCTTGATGTCTATTCTCAGGGGTGCTCGGCACCCACTGTTTATTTCTCATGGGTGCCCGAGCACCCACGGAGTCGGCGCCCGTTTTGAAGTTTGTTTAATGGACTCTACAATTTATGTCATTTGCTAATATCAAGTTACAGAGCAATAAATGCAATAGACCTTTCTTCCACCTGAGGAGTTGTTCAAGTGTCTTCAACGCTGGACGCTCCACAGTCACGTTCACTCCTGAGTTTGATCTAGCTCGAAACTGCTGATCCATGCTCTAACATTCGCTATCATCATCAGCCCGTATCAGTCCACTGCTGGACATAGGCCTCTCCCAAAGTGCGCCAGTCAACCCTACTCTTAGAGTCGTTAACATTCGCTAATTTATCATTAATTGAATGTGCCTTTACTGTTAAGTACCTATAATGGTGGCACTTCACTTGGTTATTCCTATTCGCTATTGGATGTTTGTCGTATTTGTTAAAAAACTTGACGAACATACAAATAAGCCGAATATTTTGCCAAAAATACCAACCACACATGGCAATTATGACAAATACGCAATACGAATAGCCAAGTGAAGAGCCGCCATAAAACAACCACTTTATACAATAAAATCAAAATTATTAGGTAAATAATTTCGCAAGCGTTACATTTCCGACATTTTCAAAAGTCTAGTTTTCATCTAGTGTAATACTATAAAAACAACTATACCGTGGCCGTATTAATTTGACAGTTGCCGAACTATGTAGCTAAAATCCTTAAACCGCCTAACTTTAAGTCGCGTTTATCACAGTGTTCGTATCACTACAGGTGACCAATCTGAACCAGCACCGCAAGCGTCACCTCAACGGGCGCCCCGTGGAAGCCTCGTACGACTGCACCATCTGTGGGGAACAGTTCCAACAGCGGAACCACATGTACAACCACAGGTAACCAGCGGGACCACCTTAGGGACCACAAAAAGATGGGACAATGACATTAGACTTGTCACGGAATGACAAGGTCTCAGGTTCAAGTCCTGCCCACGGCAGGAATTTTTGATCATGTTCTAATTTGTTCACCGAGCATGGATAATGCGTAATACAAGTTCTGAATGACATTAGAATGAAGAAGATTGTCGGAGGCATTTGCCGAGTGGCAACTTGCAAAGAGCTCAGCATATGCCAAATAATATGTAACTAAAATAAACCAGCTCTTAATAATAATATAAGTAAGTGATATCCGTTTATATATAATAATTTGTGATAAAACATCGTGAAATGTTGTATAGTAACAGGGTTTCTAACAAACGTTGAATTTTTTGAATACCACAGGCTTAAAATACTTTATTATTTATTTAGGAAATGCTAAATAAATAAATAATTAAATAGACTGTAAATCACGGCTAATCGCATTGGTGGTATCTTTGTATACGCGTCTTGGGACATTGTATTATTTGTGCGCAGACGCGACGTGCATGGCGAGCTGTCGAAGGCGTCCGGCCGCGGGCCCGCGCGGCGCCATACGTGCGCGCTGTGCGGCGCCGCGCTGCCAAACGAACGCATGCTCAGGATACACGTGGCAGAACACGCCACGCAAGACGCACACAACAGTGAGTCCAGTTTTGCCAGATTTTAGGCCTTGTCTATGGATTTACGGAAATCAATGGCAAATCTACGGATTTTTTGCCTCAACTAAAGCCACCTGACCAGACCAAAACTACAATGCGGCGTAATTTGTCTGGGTAAAACGTAGATCAACTGCAAAAAATGATGTGTAATCCGACCACGTTTCATTACATGCAGCTCGCGCAGTAATTTAAGAAAAGAAAAAAGTAAAACTTAGAGGTGCTCCCTCACCGAGAGCATTCGCGTGTAATGTAACGTTGCAGATTCGAGCATTACATCAATGAGGGAGAAAAACAGCGTCAGTCAGGGAGGTAGTATTGTAATGTAATGCTCAAAGTCGAATCTGCAACGTTACATTACACGCGAATGCTCCCGGTGAGGGACCACCTTTACAAAAATTCAATTTATTTTTTGCTAGTTGTAAACTTTGTTCTAATTTTTAATTTCTTTACCGGCTATCAACCACATTCTATGGTTTTATTCAGTCAGACAGCTTATTAAAAAAAAGTCAATACAATCAGCAATTTTAATGTACCTACTGTTAGACCTTTACTCATATTGAGGGAGCTTAGACTATAACTTGAATTTGCATATTATTAACTCATATTTTGTATTGCGTTGTATAGCTGTCGAGATCGAGGTGGAGGGTGAAGTGGTCAGTGACAGCGGGGAGTCTGGCGGCGAGTACGCGTGCGTGTTCCGCTCGTGCGGCGCGCGCCTGTCCTCCCCCCACGCGCACACCGAGCACCTGCTGCGCGCGCACCAGCTGCGCGTGCTGGCCGCGCGCGCGCCCGCGCCGCCCAGGCGAGGCAGGCCGCCCAAGGTGAGCACTGGACACGCCGGCAGGGCTCACACTATACCGGAGCCCAAATCAAGTGTCTAATTTTGTAAACAAATATGAAACGTCTAATTACCTGTTGTGATGTAAAACTGAAGGAACTGATTGATTGAATTTATTCATCATTGTGAAAATAAAGTATTTCGATCTAATAAGGTATAAATAACTATGCAATAACTACAGAATAGCTTAAAATGTTAGTGGGGTAGTTTTTGTTTACAAAATAAGACACTGGATTTGGGCTTCGGTTTACAGTGGCCAGCACGAGGGAGACAACAGAGAAAAGTATGTTACGATGCGGTCTCTTTTATTAAAAAAAAAACCAACTACAAGATGCGGCCAAAAGAGACCGCATCGTAACAAGTATACAGAGAATCAGCCTATTGCATCAACAAATTATCTCAAATTTCCATTCCCTCAAAGTTATCAGGCGCCCCAGCGCCGCCCGTCTAGTTGGCAGTGGCCGTCAAAGTCAAATTTCTTTATTGCAGTAACCACGTTGTGTACATTTTTGCACGTCAACATATTTTTGATTTTACATTTACACCACTTTGCAAGGAAAAGGTACCAACGCTGAGGAGCCGTTTTTGGTTTTCTCTTCGTAGGCCTAAAGTACATACAAACGATAGTCGGAATATGTTTAAGGTTTTATCGTAGTAGATCACAGCAGAACCATAATTATAATAATTACAATGCAGTGCCTAAATTTAACCGAAGGTTGACTTAATACTTGCAGTATGATTTTAAATCTTACGACGCAGATAAGAACGGTCCAAAGTCCAAAGTGTTACACTTGATCTGCTGTTAGCTGTACTATGCACAGAATGATAACATCGTAAAAACACTGAAAGATATGTAAATTCATCGCGTTTCTTGCGTAATTCGCGTGACGGTATTGTCCGCCAGCCAATGGCGTGAAAATTGATTTAAAATACATCCGTATATATATAGTCACGCAAGTAATCTTTCTTGGTTGTCAAATCATCATCATCATCATCATCAGTCTATTTATATCGCCCCACTGCTCGGGCACAGACCTTCCCTTACATCGAGGGAGCTCGGGCCATAATCCACCACGCGGGCCCAGTGCGGGTTGGCGGATTTCACATGCCTTAGAGTTGTTTTTTTTTTTCTTCTTCTACGACATGCAGGTTTCATCACGATGTTTTCCTTCACCGTTTTTGAGAGCACTCGGTAAATGTACGTAAGTTTTTCCGTCGAAAAAACCGAGGATAACTCATTGGTACATGGCTGCCCTAGCTGGGAATCGAACCTGGGACCTCCACATTGCAAGTCCATTGACCCAACCACTGAGCCACCGAGCTCTTCAAATCATACAAGTCATTATTTATGCCAATATTTCAGACGAAAGACGATCCAGAAAGCGATCCCCTTGCAGTCGACTCGAAGGATCAGGGGTTTGAAGCGGTAAGCCAAATATATTATTATCTACGTTCTACTTATTATGGGTGGCTTGCACCAAAGATGGTTGCCACTGTTATGTGAGGTAGTTGGTAACTAGTTGACGAGAATTTGTAAGATATATTTCGAATAGATTTTTAGATGAAAAATGATAGATTTAACCTTTTGCGCGTGATGCGCCCTCAACGCCACCATGCATGACATTTTAGAATAATTTGACGTGATAACTTGTCGTGATGTCCCGACATGGCGTTCATGTCACGATTTCCCGTTGTCGGCTATGGCAGTCTTTGACGTTCAAAAAGTTAAATAGATCTGAGAAATGAGTTTAAATAGATGTTTAAATTGTGGGTTCTTGTTAAGTCTACCTACGAGGGGCGTTCAATGTATTCTCTGTATCGGACTTATTACCTAATGAAATGGGTAATTTTATAACTTCATGAAATAGTTACTTTATCTGAGGGTATAAATATAAATTTTCACATAAATATGATAATTAGTTCTCTAATAATCCTCGGTGAAAGACGATCGCAATGACTGACGCGACAATGTTGAAGAAAATGGAGCACCGCGCTGTGATTAAATTCCTCACAAAACAAGGAAAAAGTCAAAAAGTAATTCATGAAGAGATAGTGGCTGTTTACCAGGATTCTGCGCCTTCATTATCTACAGTTCAAAAGTGATCAAGTGAGTTCAAAAGAGGCAGGGACAGCATTGAAGACGACCCTCGCTCGGGCGGCCACTTTACTGCCGCTCTAGAAGAAAATGTGAGAAAGGTCGAGAAACATGTACTGGAGGATGCCCGAATAAAGGTCAAAATATTAGCAGAGATAACCAAGCTATCCGTCGGTACCATACACACTATTCTTCATGACCATCTTAACCTGTCAAAAGTCGGTGCAAGGTGGGTGCCGCGAATGCTCGCGGCACTTCAGAAACAAGTGCGAGTGGAGTGCTGTAGCGAGTTTTTGGAGCTCTGTGGTGACAATCCTACTAGTATTTTTGACCGAATTGTTACTGGAGATGAAACATGGGTTCATCACTATGACCCTGAAAGTAAGCAGGCGTCTATGCAATGGCATAAAAGGGTGCAGATCACCCTAAGAAATTTAAAGTCACTCCGTCTGCCGGAAAAGGCACGGCCACGGTGTTTTGGGATTCTAAAGGAATTTTGATGATCGAGTTCATGAAAAAAGGTGAAACCATAAACGCAGCATCTTACGCAACCACTTTGCGTAATTTAAGGGAAAATATTAAAGAAAAAAGGCGAGGAAAACTGGCCGCTGGTGTGTTGCTTCTCCACGACAACGCTCCGGTGAACACAGCGCGTGTTTCGAAGGCTGCTGTGCGAGGATGTGGCTTCGAAGAGCTCAACCACCCACCCTATAGCCCCGACCTGGCCCAGAGTGATTATTACCTTTTTCCAAATTTAAAAAAGATCTTCGCGGGAAACGATTTTCCGATGATGAAGAGCTCAAGGCGGCAATAAATGAACATTTTTCCGACAAGGAAGAAAATTATTTTTTACAGGTGATTAAAAAGTTAATTTCAAGATGTAATAAATGTATTGAGGTTATGGGAAATTATATTGAAAAATATAAAATAATCAGTTTTATTCGCATTGTTTTTCATACTGATACCGAGAATACATTGAACGCCCCTCGTAGATGCTAAGGCAGTGCGCAGACTAGAGTCACGACAGTTTTAAGACAGAATATTGCTTTCAAACATTATGAAGCGCGCACACTTCAAACGAAACGTCTCATAGACATAGCTGTCTAATACCTACGAGAACTGCCTAAGATATAGGTAGAACTAGCCTGCTCTGTGCTGAAGATCTGCAGGGTAGCCAGTCGAGACTCAGGATCCTTGTAGGGTAGAGGGCAGGACATCTTCATCTGGATTTCTGGTGTAGGAAGGAACTTGATTCGGGATTTCACGGGTTAAATCGGTAACACTCGGGTCGTCTTATGATGCCAGATGCGATTACTCAATGATTTAAAGTGGATTTTAGCCCCAGATGTACCGCATTAAATTATACCTATTTATCTTGTTATTATTTCCAATTTCAGATAAAGATCGTGAACGCAGGGCAATTCCAGTTCGTGCCCAAAATAAAAGTGCAGAGTATGTTCCAGTGAGTGAATATAGTGACAGTGGTGCTCGATTCGAGTTGTAGCCAGAACTACGGCAACAGTTTATTGTAACTGCAAGTTAAGTGAGGCACGACTCCGCTGGCTCGGAGAGTGCAGTGAAACCGGCGTATGTGTGTCGATTCATCGTGAACGGATGTCTGACCAAGCCTCTAAGAGCGATCCGAAACGACGTTTGAAGGAACATGGGACCGCAACTTTTAACCGGTCTGATTGGACATCTGAGCGGTCTGAACCGACATTTAAGCGAATGTCTGAATGTTCTAAACGACCTAAAACGGACGCCTGAGCGGATTGAACCGGTGTCTAACCGGTCTAAACGGGCAGACATATGATTGGACCTCTAACTGATTTGAAGCGATCTGAACTAGGCGATCTGAACTAGCGGCGTTTGATTTTATCATCTAACCAGACCACTAAACGGTCTCAACGGAAGTTTGAGTGGATATCTGACTAGACTACTGAGCAGTCTAAACTGATGTTTGAATGAACGTCTGACTGGATGTCTGAACGGATCTCTGGGCGATCTGAACAAACGTTTGACAAACTTAAGAACGATAATCTGCCCGGCTTTAAATGGACGTCTTAGGGTCTAGGAGCGACAAGCAGAATGATCTGCGAGAGATGTTATCTGGTGATAGTTATAGAAGATAGGGAGCAGTGGAGTACAATACTGTAGTGAGCGACTTATCATTATTAAAGGTAACGGAAAGATGACGATCGTCCTTAATTCTTTTATTTAATGAATGTTAAGTGTTTGGTCACATGTATAAAAGGAAGATTACATTTATTAGGTAAAATAGGAAATAAAATTATTTGGCATTTAAGTATGGATTTTGTTCGAAAGTTATTTCAGAAATGTATATATTATTACATATTAATGTAATATTAAGTGATATTAGTTAAGTGAAATTTGATTCCTTTTAACAGATTACTAACGGTTAGGTATTTTAGAGTATAAAGTATTAATTATAAATATAATAACTCGTCAACTGTGTGCTATAAGTAGGGTTTGCTCAGAGCGCTCTAAGTTAATACTCGATTATCTCGCTGCGCGTGCGTTAGCGATCGGCGTATCGTAAATCCATTGTCTCTGCCTCCTACTGGAATCAGGCATGAGTATTGTATGTATGGGCGTCCTAAGTGACGCAAGATAAATTCGTTCGTCGTTAGGGAAAGCGTCCCGCTCACTCTTAGGTGATGCATAATGCGAATGACATTGGCAGTTGAGTTTAGGATTACATCAGGCGGTTCAATCACACGTAATCGGGTATTAACTTTCTACGTTTTGTGCAAACCGTCGTAAAATAGGTGACCTAGTATTTTGTTAAAGTTACTTGATTATTCCAACTATTCCTAGCTATTCCAACAATTTATCAAAAAAATTCTACATAAAATCGAGGGTTTAAACTTATTTTGATCGATTTATTTACATTTTGAGATTATTTACTGATGCAATCGGATGTGTATTGAAATGAAATGCTTTTGCGCCCATTAATAAAATTGCTTCCATGCATCTCTTATGCCACAAACAGCTGATTACGTTAGTACATTATCTTGCCATATCCGAGCTAAGTGGCGCCACCAACATTAGACAACAAAAGTCATATCTTCTAATATAATCCATTTCACTAAAAAACTATGTATGTACCAAATCTTTATTATTACGATAAATACTGTAATGTACATAGCTTTTCTAATAAAATCTGGTATAGAACATATGATTTTTTATAAGATTGGGCGCGCCATGTAGCTCTGATTAGGCGCTTAACTGTACTTATCTATTTTTTTTACAAAATGGTTCCAATGGTGGTTTGATTATGACTCGATTGTATAGTCCGTAGTACATCAAATTGTACCACACTGAAACTCTAAGCGATGGTAATACGTCTTAGATTGCAAGGGTTTTGTGTAGGTTAATGTGCTGTGGCTGTACAGGTAGATAATGAACTACAAGTTTAAAAGGTGTATTATGGCTGGTTGCAATTATTAGGCTCGGCGCAAACGAGCCACCGGCCACAGCTACCGGTAGGGAAAACCACAGACCACTAACCCCATAGACCTGTAACAGGAGGGCGTCCGTGTCTGCCCGCACATGAGCGCGAAATTGCTTCGCGACACGTCTAACCTAGAGATATTATCGACATGGACAGGGGTGCCGTATTAAAGAATACGGCACCCCTGTCCCCCGCTTCGTCTCTATGCGCTCATCGTTGCCAGAAATTTTGTACCGATTTCACGTCTATTGGGTACACAGACCACTTACCCCATAGACATGAAATCGGTACAAATTTGCAAGCGAAAAATTCTGTCAAGCGATAGTTGCTATTAGACGAAGCGGGGGGCAGGGGCGCCATATTAAACCCGTTTCGATATCTCTAGGTTACGCGTGTCGCGAAGCAATTTTGCGCTCATGTGCAGGCAGAAACGGGCGCCCTCCTGTTACAGGTCTATGGGGTAAGTGGTCTGTGGGGAAAACGTATGAAAATGTGAGTAAAACAAGCCGTTTGCTCGCTTTTTCATACGTTTTGAGATTTTCAGTGCAATATTTTAAAACGATGTGTGGATTCTCCGGTGGCGCTACACTGTGTCAGTGGTGTCTCATTTGCCCCGAACTAAGTTGCATCCACAACCACAGATAACACCATGATTTATCGCTGCAATTTTCACACTAGCCAATCAGGGAACAGAACCACATTTTATGATTGGAGGGCGTGAATATTGGAACAATAAATCGTGGTGCCATCTTTGGTTGTAAATGCGGTTTTATGGTGTTTTATATATTTTATCTGAATTGAGCCTTGCATCCTTGTATATAGTCGTAGGCGTTAGGCTAAGGTGAAAATGTTCCTATGATGTGTCAGAGTGTTCGTACAGAATTAGTGACAAGAATGGGAGCTACCTACTACCCGGTTTTTATTTATTTCAACTAAAGGTACTCACTCCTTCTGGTATTTTAAAGTTATTGATTATTATTCATCAACGTGGTTTAAAGTACGCCTCCGTTTAAGCGTGTCCCTTTCTATCTTAACTTTTTTAACAAAGTGTGAAAGGGATAGCAACACGATTTAATGGAAGTGAGGTTAGGTTTATGAAAAACAGCACAGCTGTGTGAATATGATTCACTGACTAGAGCGGATGAGGCAAATCCAATTTTATTGCTTCATTTAGTCTTCTGAGGTTAGCCTATCCGGAACCAAAAGATTACAGATTGGAAATGCAAGATTATCCCTATTTCTTGTATTGTAATTATGAGTATCACTCATTTATATTGCCCCACTGCTCGGGCACAGACCTTCCCTTACATTGAGGGAGCTGGGGCCATGATCCACCACGCGGGCCAAGTGCGGATTGGCGGATTCCACATGCCTTAGATTTTTTTTTGTTATTCACTTATAAAGTTGTTTATCCCACTTTTGTCACTAATTCTACAGTAAAAATCTAATTAGCTACAATAGCTTCAAAAGTTATGTCGAACGGATTTAAGCCGCTTGTTTAATGTTGTACATTTGACCACTTCAATATTAATTAGGTAGCCTTGTCGGAGATTTTCTATTAACATACATTATCTTAAAATATACAATTTCAAATTAAATACCTACTTTTTATTATACTGCCTTCTTAGTTATGTTGCAATTAATATATCTTTGCAAGTTATTTATTTATTTCAAATTTTGTCCAACATTACGGGCTGCCCCAAGGCGTAGGACAGTTACTTACATTATATATAAAATAACGTAAATAAATAAGTGCTTAAAATATTAATTATACAATAGACTAATGCAATTTATAGTTCTTCTCACAATACCTAGCACTCTCTCTCACTACACTCAACCAACTCTCAGCAAACAAGTCACACTCATGAGCTGATTCATAGACAGTTATGTAGAAGTATGCTACGGAGTTTTAAATTAAATGGAATGAAAGTCTGAAGTTTTCAATACAATTCATATTTATTGCTCTCAGATTATGAAACCTCACTTCAAACTTACAAAATAAGCAATATTTTGTACTAACCACTCCACATGACTGTACACACTAATATACATTTTTAGTTATAATTATACAAAGTTAAATAAATGTAGTTGGATAAAGTTAAATAAACAACAAGAAATAAACAATCCTAGGCTTATACATTTAAGCCTCTATAAATAAATCACATACTTTTATACTCTTTAAACAGCGTCTCTAAAATTAATTTAGGTAGAACTAGCAGCAGATTGTATCTACTGATGAAAACTAAGAATATTCAGCTAAATAGAGTTTGGTTATTGTGGTTCTAAGAAACAATTCCGTAATAAATAAAACTTTATTAGAATTTAGAAATTTTTCACTTAGGAAACAAGCAGAAATTATTTCAATAAACAAAAAAACCGACTCCAAAAAAACTACCCCCTTTTGATTAATTTTTTATACCCTATGACACTCCCGTAATCAAGACGAATCTAACGATACCTCATACACCAAAATGGCAGGAAGGGATAGACATGCATACACCCGAAAAACATTACCTTCCTTCTGGGGCAGTCGGGTAATAATAAAGTTGGTTATAATACTGCAACAAAATACCTGAATTGACCCATTTCCAGGGGTGTTCACTAGTGAAGAAGTTCAGATATTTCGCTACACGCTATATAAATATTAAATCTGGGGAAACAAGTAGCTCTAAAGGTGTACTACACTATTCAAAACGTGAATTGGAAGTTGAACTAACAAAACTAACATTTTGGAATGTTACTTCACACAGAACAATAAATAGACAATAATCAGCAAAATACATAGACCAAATATAGAAAGCATATTGAATTTTACATTATAGTTCCTCCTTTCAACTTTCAATAACTCTATGTATCACGCAAACTCTGGTACAGTCGAAAACAGAGAAAAGTATACAGGGGGCTTCAATAAGGTTGAGATTTTATAAAAAACTGCTTAACCAACCGATAATTTTACTAGTAGAAGAAATTCCTAAATCCAGCAAAGTACTTTTTGAAGAAAAAAACCCACACAACTCTGCTGTACCTACACCTTTCTCTGTTTTCGAACGTACCAGGCTAGGACACCGTGACCGTTACACCTAAAGCTGCGATCACAACCAACAAGACAACATTGCCATTTATCGTTGATTTTCACACAGATCCTATGATTGGCTAGAGTGAAAATTGCGGCGACAATCGCTGTGTTCTCTCTGGTTCTCAATACAGCTTAATATCACCACCGACCAGTAGTGTCAATGAGATTTTCTAATACCTATAAGGATGTCTTTCCATCAGAGATGTGATATTCCAAACAATGCTGTTATAGCTATAAGTTTTCAATCAAGAAACTCTGTTCTTAAATTCTTAAGTCAATAAAAACCTTTATTATTATTATTATATGCTGCTATGGATGCGTTTGATATCTACCAATCATATTCATTGGTCCATATAGTATAGCACTGGCTTTCGCATTCTCGCAGCATAGTTGCATAACACATCTCTGGTGGAAAAGCAGCCTTACACTCCCGGTGGTGTAATTGATGTTTGATTTTTAACGTGAAAACGTTGTTTAAAGATTTCAACACTGGTACCGACAGAATTAGCGACATAACGCTTTTGTTGTCGCTAATAATTGTTTAAATATGTCTCGTGATAATAGTCTTCCAAAGCCGCGTATACGTTGAAGTACGTTTACATGCGTTTTCACGTTAAAAGGATTACGGTATCGTAGCGACACTACCAACCCTTTTAGGTTTCAGAAATAGTTGTTTGCATGGTAAGGGCGCGTTCCCACTATATCGTGACTTTTTTTTACCGTTGCACGACTGTCGTTTCCAGCTATTCCCATTATCACGACATTATTTCTGTCGTAATGTCGTGGACGACAGTTATCGTGTCGTTCTGTATGTGAACTCCATTTAAATATACACGACTATCTGTCGTTACGACATAGCGGGAACGCGCACTAACGCGTTCTTGTACACAATATTTCAATACTCTATACAAAATCTTATTAATACTGGACTTTATTTAGCTACTTATCAAAAACGCTCACTTCACCTACAAACGAGATACAAAAATGTCTTTCATAAGATCTTAATATTATACTATATTCATTCTAGGTAATATTATAACCCCCACTTGCAATATAAGATAACTCTAGAGTTAGCGACTTAACCCGAGCAAAATGTATGGAGCTTTCACGGGTAATCTAGATATTGCAAGCGGCCCTCAGGGTACTTTGTGTTACGATGCCTAATTTTATTATATTTATATAGTTATTGAATACCTAGGTACCTAGTTATTCAATTCCAAGTACCTACAATAATATCTAGTATATATTGCAAGCACGCTTCAGAATAAAAACAGGCAATACTATCGTCGCAATTTCTACGACAGCCAATGAGTAGACAAATCTACGCCTCTCGTATTGGTCGACAAAAACGCTGCATTCTGAATGTACCTTTATACTTTAAGGCATAGACAGTTTTGAGTATGAGTGAAGTTTGAGCTCGGTCTTACAGCTGTCAGTTTTATACGATTTTGACAGTCGTAAGTGCGAGCTCACGCTGAGTTCGCGCTCGAGACTGTCTATGACTATCGGCCTTGGTCAGAGATTCATAAACCATTTTGACCGCTAGCTTGTTCTTACAAGTGACAAATTCCATAGACGTTTGACAGTAGTAAGAGCGTCCCACGCTACGCTTGCGCTCAGAACTGGCTATAAATCACGGCCTTAATTCGTCCAATCGTAAAGCTGTATTCGCAATCAGACAAAACATATCATAATAATAATCATACAATTTTAGTGGTCGACAAATTAGAGAGTGTATAGTAGAAACTCTACTGTACACTTTTCGCTGATCCTCTGAAATCCTTCGAGTCGATAACGTACCGAGCAATCGACTGAGAATATAGGTTTACAGTTCATTGAACCCTGAACTGAGGTGCGTCTGTAATAATAGGAACAGCACCAAATAAAATAAATATGGAATTATTACGACAAAATGACAATTAAATTTAAATAAAACAATATTTGGCCAGCGGCTATATTTTAAGGCTCTTATTATACTATTCATAAACATTTTAAAAGCCCAAGTACGATCAATAATCGACGAATGTGCAGAAGTGAGATGAATGTGGACGAAGCAAGGGTGAAGACAGGATCGCAGCAGATGGAAATCCATCATCTCTGCTCGCCGCTATGGCGACCTTATACATATTTTTAAATGTATGAGTCTTTATCTTAGATGTTAATATTTTATCTGTCATTATTAAGGCATAAAACTTACACGTCCGCGGACCTTACCCTTCTCTAAACCTGTGCTAAAGTCGCACATCACAAAATACGGTAATGTACGGCATGTTTGTGATTTAACACAAGGTTAGGCAGTTAACACGGTATTATCTTTTAGCATGAGCACAATTCTAATTGCCTTTATAGGGTTAATAGATATAGTGTAAAATGGGCTTAAGTGTAACTTATTTTTTAAATATTCGATTGAATATTATTTTCGAATTCGCATTAAGGTAAACGCACAGCGGACGGGCGTTTAATACGCGTTTCGTCTGCGAGTTTAAGGCCCTAATAATTGAATTGAGAATGAGATTAGTATTGTAATGCATATTTTTTATTCTAATTTAATTATCAGGCATATAGCGTTCGCCAACGTATCTAAGAAAGAATACATAATTAATTCATTTACTTTTATCTATTAACTTATTTCTGTAAGCTGTAATTGTGTGCGTTTAAGTGAGCACCCAATTATATTTTTAAATCACACACTTTTGTAGCACGAATATCTATAGATACGCTTTACGTAAGTGAAAAGCTATGCCGTTTGAACATGAATTCGATTTTTTCTTACACATAAAACGTGAGCATAAACAGGAGGTAATTTGAGCCCTATTTTCTGGTGTTTTTGTAAGGCACATCTATAGACATCGATTATTTATTTATACCCATAATACTCCCACAAATTGCCGCGATAAATGACAATGCCAGATTCTGCCCCACCATCAACCGCATGATGAACAAGATAACTAATAAATGTAAAAATATTATTTTTAAGGTTAAAAATAAAGTTTTGTAGGGGTTGCGAGTTGAAAAAACAGCTTAATTAAGAATTCAGAAAATAGTATGAAATCGAAACGAACTATTCATTGTTTTTGTTATCATTTTCTACTACTCTCGCAACTCCTACTGATTATGATTATGCTATATAAAACCTGTAATAAGTCCCCAACAAAATGATAGGTACAGCTTCAATGTTCTCGTAGTTTTGTAGGTGGGGCAAAGGTCTATTGAAATGTGGCAATGTCATTTACATTTTACCCTCTTATTTTATTGTTACAATAAAGGCAAGACATTCAAACGGTCGTGCGATAGCTGTAGAGCTCCCGACATGAAACAACTGAATTATTACAAAAACAAAAGACTGTTTTTGGCATGAAATCTGTCAGTTCCGTGATCAAAACGAATCTAACGATACCTCAATCGTTCTTTTTTCGTTACGATCCATCAAACCGTTTAGGCTAGGGCGTCTAAACCGAAGCCCAAATCAAGTGTCTTATTTTGTAAACAAAAACTACCCTACCCCACTAACATTTTAAGCTGTCCTGTGATTATTGCATAGTTATTTTCACATTATTAAATCGGATCACTTTATTTTCACAATGATGAACAGGTTCAGTCAATCAGTTCCTTCAGTGCTACATCACAACAGGTAATTAGACGATCATATTTGTTTACAAAATAAGACACTTGGTTTGGGCTGCGGTATACACATCAATATTTATCATAATCCGGATCGCGATCAACAAAAAACAAATGTTTTCACGCCAATATCAGCGTTTTCTGAGATTCCGATTCCACCATTATGGTTGGGTTCACCTAAACTTGGATTCCGTATCTCAAAAACACTGAATTTGACACAATATTGGGCTGAAACCGCTGATTTTGGCTGGTAATTCTGAATGCACCCATCGGATCGCGTTCCGAATCACGATAAATATTGATGTGTAGATGTCGCCTACATGAGACCACAAACAATTGACATACATCCAAGTCAATGCCTTATTAAGGTCCGTTTCTATATACAGACACTGCTGATAATAGTTGAGAATATTGTATTATGTGAGTTGAAAATAGTTGTAAGGCTGTATGGTTCGCCGTTGCTTTGCCGATAATCACCTTTACCGCATAGCGCGCCGGCCGAGTACTACCGACGCCCGCGCCGCCGCCGCCGGCGACCCTTGTCCGTTGATTGGCGCCGCGCTGTGGGAGAAGGAATTTGAGGAGATTAGTTGGCAAATGGACAAGCAAAACTTACTAAGAACATACAGCCTAGTTTTCGGTTTTTAAAGAAATCTGTTGATAAAATATTACAAGACTAACGAAACAAGGGTGTTTTGGGTTGTACGTCGTTGTCGGTTCTGTAGCCTAAACTGCTTGATGAACCTTGATATATGAGGTGTCGTTACATTTCTCTTGATCAAGAGACCTACTCGGAAACAGTATTTATTACAAGCCACAAAAATAGTCGTCATTTTGTAATACTAAATTTTTTATATTCTAATTATTCTAAAACAGAGTGTTCCTTATTTCTTAGTAACAAATAAAACATAGATAAGTTTTTTTATATACCTACCTTTTTTTTTTACTTGGGGAAATGCTTTTCGCATCTCACCGCGCCAATGAGGAGGGGCGCGCGGTGAGTATGTGGGACTCCCGCCAGAATACGGTCCTATACCCACTAAAACCCCAAGGTGTTCTACGCATCGCGTTTGGAACGAGGTTGTGGGAACTACTATAGCTACCTACCCTACTTAATTTGTAAATAAAATCTATCAAGTCAAGACACTCGATAACCCTTAAGGTAGTCCGATAAAAGCTATAATTACTCTAAGCCACAACTCACCGATACCGTCAGTCGCATCGCCCGGCGTCTCCAAACCCTATTCCCTCTTCTTATTTTTCTTCTTGCCCACTCGCTTGCTGTAGTTCTGCGCCAGCGCATTCACTATCGACACCACGAAGTAGACCACCATTCCGAGGACAAACTTCTCGAACAGGCTCGCCATCACCGAGCCCTGGTTCTCCGATGACACATCGCCTTTGTGTAACCGCGTCTTCTGGTTGCGAAGGAATTGCAGTAGCGGCGCTTCTAACTTAGGTCCTATGTAGGGTATCCGTTCTACCCACGTTAGGGCTTGGCTGGAAATAAAAGGGATTAATTATTAGGTACTGATTAATATAGTTTTTAAGCCTACCTGGTTTAAAAACATGAGATATGGAATTTTTCGGCATTTTTGTTTGTCTGAATCAAATCACTTATGTTTTATGTGTGTATATGTAAATTAAAAACTCTCTTGTACACTTTTCTCTGTGTTATACCGTACCTATCGAGGTATCGGGTCTACGAGTGAAGTTGGGAACTAATAAGTGGCAGCCAATTGTAACTTTATCAAATTCGGAAGTGTTTTTGGGAGGAAATTGGGTCGAGATTGAGTGGAAAAGAATTTTGACGTGTAAAATATACACAGTAAACCTATTTACTTGCATAAAAGAATAATATAATAGAAAATAAGTTAATTGCCATACACAAATTACACGAGCTTACAAAAATCAAATAAACAATAAATGTTGAGTGGTGTGGCAAAAGGTGCATGTTTCAGCTGACAGCGAGGTGTGCAGCGCTGTTTTTATTATTTGAACATTATGTAACGATTAATCACCTGACTAGAGTCTCATTGAACGCGATGATGACGAACATCTTCTGTATGTGCATCTTGATGACCGCCTTGCCTATGAGCGTGGCGCCGAAGAAGGTCCAGAAGGGCACGAGAAAGTGTCCGCACGTGAGCCCCGCCAGGTCGAACAGCGGGTTGGGCACGGACGCGCACGCCAGGATGCCGGCGAAACCGACCCGTTGGACCAGCTTCTGCACCATTACTTTGGCTCTGAAATGGAGAAAATACAGCATTAATGATGCAGCTACAAATTAGCAGTGATTTTTTTCATGTCACTTGTTTTTGATATAAAAAAATTGTCTTCTTTTAACAATTTTCGACGAAATAGACCTCTTTGGGTGGCAATATCAACAGCAAACGAAACAGATTTTTAAAATTCTATAGCACTGAGGTTACAAAAGTGTGAAGAAAGCCGTATTAGTTTTATGTCATTCGAAGCCAAAAAACTATTTATCTTCAATCAAACATTCTTCCTTTATACGCGCATATATTTTACTATGGAGCGCGCGCTTGTAAAATTAAAGCTCTAAATCGCTGCGCCCGGGCCAGCGTTCTTCCTGATACGGCAATTCTTATTCAATACGGTTTTCAGGCACCTTTGTGGTCGAAACTAGACATACGAGTCATTACTATATACGGCAATTGGGCAAATTAAGTTTTCTTGGAAATGAATAGGCCCCTTAAATAAATAGAAGATGTGGCATATAGTCCCCGCGTGTGGGTCCACGTTAGCTGGCCACGCTATACCCGTACCTGCTGGTGGTGGAGTCCTCTGTGAGCTGCAGCTCGCCCGCGCCCGCGCCCGAGAGCCTGGCCGCGCGCGCCATGAAGTACGGCGGGAGCTCGCCCAGCGCCGTGCCCACGCCCCACAGCATGCACTCCACGCGCACCTTGCTCATGATGCGCCACACCGTCACCGCGTGCTGGGGGTCCATGCTTTCAGGACAGATTATGCTGCAAAACGGGAAGTTTGGACTCAATAGTTAAATGACTGGACCATGTGCTGCAATTTCGACGAAGTCAAGTGACCAGCACACACACAGACCACTTACCCAATAGACATGAAATCGGTACAAAAGACAATGCCAGATTCTGCCCCACCATCAACCGCAAATTGTACAAGATAACGAATAAATGTAAATGTTTTTTTATTAAAATTATTGGTTTAAATTAAAGTTATGTACAAGTTGCGAGTCGAAAAAAACAGCTTAATTAAGAATTCAGAAAATAGTAACAAATCGAAGCGAATTATTCATTGTTTTTGTTATTCTTCTATAGGAGTTGCGAGAGTAGTAGAAAATGATACTGATTATGATTATGCAATATTAAACCTGTAATAAGCCCCAACAAAATGATAGGTACAGCTTAAATGGTCACGTAGTTTTGTAGGTGGGGCAAAGCTCCATTGAAATGTGGCAATGTCTTTTATTTTTATTTTTTATTCGAAAAGTTTACGTTACATCCTGTATATAGAATTAGCTACATTGTCAACCTAAACAATACTCACTCGTTTGGGTACGGTGGTTCCGGGAAGTCAACCGCGCCGCACTCGTACGCGGCGAGCGTGACGCGCGCCACGTGCGGGCCCAGGTACAGCAGGAACGTGTGCAGCCCCGTGCCCAGACCCACGCTGCTGCACACGCCCAGGCCGACCCACCAGCACCACCACCACACACGACCGACCATCAACTGGAACACAAACAAACAAATGATCACTTTTTGAACTTTCAAGGTTTGTATATGTCGTAGCCATATAGCAGGCTCTATACTTGCACGCGAATCGCGAATTGACAAGGTCTTCTTCTTCTTATGGTGCCGTCTTCTTACGAAGGTTGGCGATCATTATGGCAATCTGCACTCTCGACAACGCCGCACGGAACCTCTGTTCTCTCAGGTCTCTACCTGGTACTCTTGCCGCACCATTAGCGTAAGTTCTTGAGCCATGATATTCTCCTTCTACCTGGCCTTCTTCTGCCCTGGATCCTTCCCTGAAGAATCAGTTATAGAAGATCGTACTTTTTATTCCTCATTATGTGACCTAGATACTGGAGTTTCCGTTTTTTAATAGTCTTAAGAATCTCCACATCCTTGCCCATTCTCTGGAGCATTCTCATTTCGGACTCGCTGTACCCACGAGATCTTAAGCATTCTTCGATACACCCACATTTCGAACGCTTCCACTTTTTCACTCATTAGCTTAGTACAGTGCGCGAGGCGTAAGCTCAGGTTTACATTTGTGTGAGTGATAGCGGTACAAGAGGTGAAGTGCGGTGCTTGCGCGGCAGGGTGTATTTTGTTGCGTTTGTATTGGACGCGTCGCGCCTCAGGCCGAATATCACTCTACACTATCTGTGTGCACTCACACAAATGCAAACCTGAGCTTACGCCTCACGCACTGTAAGCGTCCAAGTCTCAGCCCTATAAAGGAGTACCGAAAACACATAACATTTAGCGATTCTAAAAGACAAGGTCTAAAAACTATTAATATCCTAAAAGAAAAATACCATTTGATTTTGTCTTTTGGGAGACGTGAGTTCATATGTCCGTACCTGTACATAGGGCTGTTGGGGCCCGGTGACGTAGTACGAGACCGCTGTGCTGGCGGCGAGCAGCACCGCCGTCAGAGCAAGCAGCTTGTACGACAACAATCTGAAACATGCGGGAAGTAAAGGATGGTTTATATAGGATCACAAATATTTTAATATAGGGGAGTGCCCTGAAGCAACCGCAACCCTAGACCAGACCCGCGACACTACTTACAAAGGGCCGAATATAAATATGTACCTACAAATAAAATAAATAAATAAAAAACAAATGCGCGGTGTGTGTATGCGCCTGGCCTCCTTTCATTGCACCAATACGATCAGCGAACTCGCCCGCAATATGTTGAGGGGGTGCGGTATTTAAGTTTGACGAATGATTTCATTTACGATGAATGATGATGCATAAATGAAAAACTCAACGTTCCACGTATTTATAACGTTTAGTGGTCTTATCAAGAATTCCCCTCAGGGGTGGATCCAGGAATCCTTGATAGGAGCACGAAATATTCCATTAATAAAACTAAATAAATGTATGTTACCTCTGCAGCCCAGCGTTGCACAGTATGACCAGTTCCCTGAAGAAGTACTCGAGTGTGGTGAACGGCCGCCGCCACAGCACCAGACTGTCGGTGTCCATGACAACGTTCTTACTTCTGCAAACATATTATGATTTACTCAACCACACATTATCACCTCTCTTGAGGGAATCGTAGTCCATTTCTTGTAAACGATCGTACAAGTTAAGGAACGTTGGGCGAGGTCAGTAGCTGGATCCGTCCTGTCGCTGTCGTTATCACTGTGGTGAACGGGTCGCCTTCTCGAACTAATAATTGCGCAGAAGGACGCGACTGTCCGAAAGAATCCACCGCAGGAGAGTCGAGCGGAGGACGCTGGCGTATGCCCGAAACCTCCCCTCATAATGCGGGCCTCCGGGCGAATGTACACGGGGTGGTCCAACATAACAGCTCTTCGAGTTAGTCAGCGTGTCCGTGTTCCAGCACCCCACTAACAGCCGGATGGGGGTCAAAGTCTCCCGAGAAGGGTCCTCCCGGATACCCAAGGTGGAGTCACGGAAGTTATTCGCAAGATTCTCGACGGATCACCGAGGGATTATAGCCAGTAAGGTCAGTACTGGATGGGTGACCGCTAGTGGCATTTTCATCGGAGCCCCTATCTGTGCCCGAAAGCACGTTAAGCAGTGATCGCTCTTGTCATTCGACAGCAATCGAGTGTGTACCTGTTGTCCTTGTGGTGTGGATGGTGGAGCCCGTTGCGCGTGCGCAGCTCGCTGTCCGCCTGCACCGCCGCCGCCAGCTTGTAGTACCCGAGGCGGGCGAGCTGCAACACAACAACTTTACTTCAGCCCGTTGAAGTAACAATTCCGCCGCGCCGTATGGAGAGAGTCATCATCATCAGTCTATTTATATGTCCCCACTGCTTGGGACCAGTGCGGATTGGCGGATTACACATGCCTTACGACTTTTTTCTACAGCATGCAGGTTTCATAGCGATGTTTTCCTTGACCATTTTGAGAGCACTCGATAAATGTACGTAAGTTTTTCCGTCCAAAAATCGAGAACAACTCATTTGTACCTACATGTCTACCCGGCCTGGGAATCGAACCGGGGCCCTCCGTATCGCAAGTCCATTGACCCAACCACTGCACCGCCGAGCTCTCGAGATGCAGAGAATCTGAAGTATATTTTGTATGGGGACAGGTCGTCAGGACAGAGTTGGGTGGATGGAAGAGGAGGGTAAGACCTTTGCCCAGCAGTGGGACCATTTACAGGTTTAAAAAACAGTTCGAAGCGCTTCTTGGCACTTTCACTGTTATCATACGTCAGAAAGAGACTCTGCTTTTGGTGTTTAGAAAAAGTGGCCAAAACTTTCAGCAGAAAAACTCAAAACTCAGCGACCAGCGTAAACACGAAGAGAAGATAAATTTATCAAGGTGAGACAGGTCTTTTCTTTAGTACGTTAACAACTCTTCACGTCACGGTTAATATACAAAGTCGTTAACACAAGCGATGGCTTCAAAGATTAAACTCGCTAGACCGTTACAGTGTCAAGAACATCTATCTGCAATGTAGAACAACTCAACAAGACGTTGAATGATGTTTTTTCTTAGCATCAACATCAGCTCATGTCAAGAGGAGAAATGCTCCCACACTATTCTGTTGCCACTGCATAATAAACTGTATTTGAATCTGACGCAGGAATCATTTCATGTGCGCGAGGATAATTAAAACGTATGTGGTGCGCACGCCGACCGGATGGAAGGATGAGCTGCGTAAGGTGGCTGGCAGGGACTTGATGCAAAAGATCGAGCATCAGTTTGAGTGGCGTGCCTTGAGAGAGGCCGTGGACTATTACGGACTGACGAAGATTATAACCCTCCTTCTTGTGCATTCGGGTAATTAACGTAAAATGCTAAGTGAAATAGCTTCTTTAGTATTAGATAAATAGAGATATGAAAGTCAAAGTTCAGATATGGAGACAAAGAGAGAAGCTTAGTGGTACGGTACTGATGGCATTGATACTCTAAGTCAGTTTACTAATAACTTAACCTTATTAGTATGATAACCAGTTACATATTAAATCATATCAAATGGATAATAATTTTCGTCACGACCGGATTTCGAATCAGGGACTGCCATTCCGCGGCACGACCTTTTTATCCCAACCAGAGCTACCGCGAATCACGGCATGGCGAGGTCCCTGGTTAGAATACCGATCGTGACTTTTTTTTACATTTCGCATAGCGTAGGTTTCAAGAAGAAATCAAAAGCGATGTTACTTTATTATAACAGAAATAATAGTCACAAACGTCAATTATTGTGAGGAAAAAATAGTAACTTATATTCTAAAGGTGTAGGTACATGCATGACACAAAAACGTATCTATGTAGGTATAGCAGCAGCCAAGCGTGTAACAAATGCAATGTTTACACTACTTGTACAACAAAACTAGGTGAGTTGAAATCAACAATTGTAATGAGACGTAGCAATTACCTAACTATTGTTTTGTCAACGTCAACAAAACTAGGTTCCTATTCGAATAGCCATAGGGGTGTTGACAAGTATTTATATATATCTTTACAAAATAGATATAAATTAAAGGCACCATCAAACAAACATTAAATCTTAAACAAATACTTGATGAGTGATATGATAGCTCTTGTTACAGGGATACATACTACGAATTCGACTTTCATATAAAATTATTTTGTGCATAACTTTAGAGTATTACCAATTCTACCACCAAATCAAAATATGTAAAAAATACTTTCCGAAATCGAATGTCTGTTTATTTCGGACCTCGAAAAAACAAACGCAGTCCTAGATTGACAGGATTTTGGCTCCGGAGAACATAGACTTACGCGGTTAGCCATAAACGTGATTTAAAGTTATTCTACCGTTAAATTAATGCCTTAGGTTGTTTTCTAATGAAGTGGTAAAACACGGTTTAAGGGAAGTGAGATTAAACTAGGTATATGGCTATCAGAATAAATGTTTAAACAGAAGCTCACTCACCTAACGACAGCCGGACAATTATATTTTTTCGTACAAGCAATAAACTTTAGCCACGTAATGCGTGGGCGTAAGAATAGGCACGTTGATTGGTTCGTGGGTATCGCGAGTAAAATACACGGTGCGACTGTGACATCACGCCGACCCTAGATCATTCAGAATGGAGATACACCTAGGATTCCAGCCAGGTTAGGCTTGTATTAATAATAAGTAATACCATAGGGTAATACTAACAATATGGAGCCATGATTGATGCCGTTTGTCGATATAATTAAACATCGGAAAGCACGTCAAGCAGTGTCCTCGATTGTTGTCTTTCGGTAGCAATCAATAGGTTATGTCAGAGGTCACTAAACTAAACTATAACTAAACATGACACGATTTAAAAATTACGCGGTTAGCTTTAGGATTTTCGTATGATCTAAGGATTTTCGTGAAACCCAATTTAGCCACACAAAAATGGCGCAAATTGAAGGCGCCAACGGCAACATGTCTATAAGCGACGCTGACCACTTGTTTGTCGAATTCAGCCTCCCGAATTTCTCACTCCTTCTGCTTTCGCTAATAGTTGCTTTCTCACTCTGTGCAAGAACGTGCTCTGACTGAGGGAAATGGCAAGGAAATCGTCGTAAAGGCGCCTCCCCTTTGATTACTCTAAGACGCCATCACATCACGCCACCACGGAATTTCACTTTCAACCGTACCTACTCTCTCGTGTCATTTCACTATCGCTTCGGGCCGTCGAAAGTGAAACTGGTTACGTTTGGTCTAGCTAGTCGAAAATATAATCGGCTGTCGAATGATCTCCCTCTGTACAAAACCACCTACTGTCGATAGATATCATTAGGGCCAGTTGCGCGTAAGTTCGGGCTAAATATGTTACATCCGGGTTAGTTAACTCGGATCTTTGGTTAATCCTATTGTTTGTCAAGGGTTAATTCGACAGAGTTATCTTCGGTGCAAGATTTTGAACAGGGTTCTTTAACCCAGAGTTATCTCGTCTTGGCGCACTTATCACGAATGCGGAATATGTCAAACTTTTTATCATCAGACAGTGACTTTTGATTAATATCGAACAGGTTCCACCTCCAACATGTTAAGGTACCTACATAATAATAATTTATCATAATCAGTCTCATCTATCTACGTAAGAACGAGTAGTAAAGTCTGCAAGTGTAAACCATTTAGGTACCTATAATACAGTGACCAATAACCGATAAAATAAATTTATCATTACAACGATGTCGACGTTTCATCATAAATTGATGAAGTATGTAATGTATGTAAGCACCTAATGCATTTTCTTATGATATGTTTATGTATGGGAGTTTTATGTAATAGTAATCTAATCCTTTACAACCGCATATAGGTACACCTAATACAAGTTCCTTTGTATTTGAAAGTACCTACCTAGTCCAGGCAATATTTTAGGAATTCCACATTTTGAACCGATGATGATTCTGTAGCACATTAAATGGGGCCTGTTGTGTTCCTGTAGTTCCCATTATAGTACCATTTCTGGATTATAATTCGAGCCAACCGAGCATTGGACCGATGACGTGACTGCTATCAATATATCGGTAGGTATTAAGTGTCACTAATGAGCCCAAAGCCTCGTCTGGCTTTGGGCCCCATGGTTCAACATATGATGGGAAAGCAAAAGACTGAATCAGTAGGGTGACAAAGTGTTAACAGCGGGGCTAGCACCCGCAGCGGGCGTTTGCGATTGGCGGCTGTTATTCATAAACGTGATTTAAAGTTTAGCCACCCTGTCTCTTTCTATCTTAACCTTTTTTTACCGAAGTGAGAAAGGGATAGCAACACGATTTAGGAAGGAAGTGAGGTTTAACTAGGTTTATAAATAACAGCAGACGGGTGTATGTAACGCCGCCCGCCGCGGAGTTGCCAAACGCCTTATAATAACGTCATTTCACGGCCTTAAGGCTGAAACACATTTAAAAAGCAGCGGGAAGGAAGCGGCAGTGGTTGTATGTAATGTATGAAACTCTTATGAAAGATGACAGGCTGAACGCAGCAACGGAGCGTCATTGTCAGCAGCGGCAAAGCAAAGCAGCAGTAACAGCGCGCCGTTCAGTCTACCATCATCCATACGGTTTCATACATTACAAGCACTGCCGCTGCCGTTACCTTTCCGCTGTTTTTGACATAATTCAGTCTTTACACCGATCGTTACCGTTAGCACGTGCTAGAGGGGGGAAGGAATTGTAATAAGCCTGGCGCGAATAATCAATTACTTTACTTTGATCATCAGAAGTGATGCGTACTATAAATATTTATCCGGCTGCGCAATCGTTAATACGTCGAGTACTTAGACACAAATAATAATATGTCAACACATTGGCGTGTTACAATTAATGAGTTGTCTGGCACAGAAACCTATTTACTTGCTAATGGTAATACGTTATAGTTACTCGTATATACCTGCCGCGTTTTATTATAAATAAGTACTTAGTTTAATTGACTCAATTTATTTATTGCGCCCATCAACTCACATGAACATTCCGAGAATAGATCCGAAATTAGTTATTTTACATGCTGCTATTGTTAGGTATAATATGCTTATATTTACAGGTTTACCTAACCTCCCTTGTCACTATCACACTTTGGTATAAAACGTTAAGCTAGAATGGGACATAATAATATGGCTTTAAACCTTGGAATAAAGTTAAATTACGTTTATATGGCTAACAGGGACAGTGTAGGTACGGTTATTACGTCGGTTCCTGCGTAGTCTAAAACGGCTTGATGGATTTTGATTTACGGACAACAGCAGATCAATGGTAACACCTGCAGTACGATTTCAACTCTTACGACACAGATAATAAGAACTGTCCAAAGTGTTACATTTGATGTGTACAAGGAGTAGTTAGATTCATCTTTATCACGGGACTGATAAAGGAGAAATTTTATGCCAAAAAAGCAGTCGTCATTTTGTAATAAAGTTTGCATAAAGGCTACACATTAAAAAATAGCGGGACGGCAACGGCATAAGTTGTAGTGTATGAAACTCTATGAAAGATGACAGACTGAAAGCAGCAACGGAGCGTCAGCGGCAAAGCAAGGGAGCGACAACCGCGCGGAATTGAATCTGCAATCTTTCATAGAGTTTCATACATTACATACAACCACTGCCGCTTCCTTCCCGCTGCTTTTTAAATGTGTTTCAGCCTTTATTCGCATGCGTATCGCCCACTACTCCTACGTGGTATCGCCACCATACGCGTAACAAAAGTGTGCTTTTAAAGTGACCGTCATTGTGATAAAAATATACAGATAACAGATATCGTCGAAGGCCTGCATTTAACGACCTTCGATAAATTCGAGTTGATAAGAATTCAAATGTATCATACTATTAAAAATCAAATATTTGTTATCAAAGGATATCTTATCTTTTTCACAGCTGACGACAATTAAGAAATTAAATACCGCTTATCATTGTACGAAAATCTATTGAAATCACGACCCTAATCCGATACAAATACTGTTGTTAATCTAATTGTTAAACTTGTCCTACTTTCTGGCGCAACAAAAAATAGTACTAGCAGCCTTGACATTAGAGTGTATATTTACACAGCGCGCGTTTAATTACGGAAATAGCTGTAATGGCGTGATGGTCGCGTGTGCGACAACTCGTGCGCAGGTCCACTGACCTGCTGCAGTGCTATTGGCTCCCTGATACCGCGACGACGGAGTTTATTTCTTATCTTTATACAACAGCTGTACATTATAATAATACTATGAAATAAATTAGACATGAAATGAATGATTAAATTATAATGGAATACAGAGTATAAAGGTAAGGGTAATAAGTAAGTCGAAGATACGGTGCTCATTATCTTGTAACTGAAAAATGTTTGTTTTACGACTTTTTGAATAAAAATAATGTCGCGTACATTTAAATGGATCCGCTGATCGTAACAAAATTATGAAGAGCCCGCTTTTCATGCGAAAGTATAAACTTCGACTTACCGTTAGGTACACCCTGTAGGTATAGGCTTATGGTTTTATCCTATTGTCACTATAATGTATATCCTTGCTGTTGCGAAATAAACGGATTATTTACTATCTAAATATTTCAATTAACTTTTTATTTACTTTGCAAAACATATTAGAATATCTAGATATGATACCTAGTTACTTACCTAATATAAAAATACATTTAAACCTTGTACCCAATAATCATCACTTCATGGTCATGTAACTTACCTAATACTATTAAATGTAGCGTTTTGTTAGTTAAGTAGGTATATAATTTTTTTTTCCAAAATTAGGTTGGTTGGTTATGTTATCAATTAGTTTTTTTAGACCTTTTTTTTCACTTGGGGAAATGCTTTTCGCATCTCACCGCGCCAATGAGAAGGGGCTCGCGGTGAGTATGTGGGACTCCCGCCATGATACGGTCCTATACCCACTAAAACCCCAAGGTGTTCAACGCAAGTGTTTTTTAGACAACCTACGTTTTTTTAGGTCCAAAAGCGAAAAGGAGCACTGAAGACTTGACCACATTATCTTTGACTTGACGGATTATGGAGTTTTCCCAGGTTAAACTCTCGGACCTTTATTGCAAGAGGAAAGAAAGCAAACATCTATATTTAGCGCATAAAATATGTTCATGCATTCAAGTTCATCACACTCGTTTCACATAAACACACTTAGAACAAAGACTTTGTTTTGAAGCTTGCACTTCAAATTCAGCAGCCTATTGTGTTAACTGTGCAAGATTTAAATTATGATATTAATTTATATCATTTTAGATGATGAAACAATAAGGGAAAATACGATAGGTTTAAATATCAACCTCTAGCTAGATGTTACTGTGGTGTTGAACCAAAATAGTAGTATTGTAGTATTTTGTTGGCAACTTCTAATTTAATTCTCATTATTGTGGGTTCTTTTCCGGGATTTAGTACATAACACATAGAAAGATGTAGTTGTGATTATCTCAAAAAGAACTTGACTGATTTTTGTAAATTCTATACAATTCCATAGTGTGTACTCTAAACTATCGACCGTATTCCCTCGTTGGCGGGGGCCAACCCTTGTACCCCGTGGGCGCAGAAAGCACGACGTTGACAGTCTATGCAACGAATTTTTAATTTTTAATGTAATTTAATTACTATCCTGTACACTTTTCTCTGTGTTAGACCATACCTGAAATAAACTATTATTATTAAATAACTCTAAAACCACAGTAAAGTATCTAGGTTCTTAAAATATTGACTCAACACTGTCTAATGATAAGAAGTCAGTTATTATAATAAGCCAAATGTTTCACGTGCCAACACTTTGAGCCGGGAAGGCACCTGTCATATTCTTAAATTATTTGAACCAGATACAGTTTTGGCTCTTCTATTTGCTGATATAAATGGAAAACTACACAAACAATATGCAACATTACACTCAAACTCTCGAGAAACATATACAAAAGGTTTTTTTTTTGTCTCGAGAGCTACGTTTCTATAATAATAATTAATTGGCAATTCTTCTTTTCGTCAGTGACTACTTTATACAGGCTAGCTTTAATTGAGTCCTATCTTATCACACACAAGAAAAATCCATGTGCATTTCCTGAGGTAGATTTTCTTCACCCTTTTGAGGGTAATTGGTAAATGTATCGATTTAGGTAATGGAAGATAAACATTGCGACTTTTAGCCATAAAAGTGACTTAGGATTTTCGCTGGTTTTCGCCATACAAAATCGGTGGTTTAGCAGCTGTCAAAAGAATCTTTATGGCCCAGAGCCAATACGTTTGTACAATGTATATTATGTATTCAAAAATACCTACATGTGTTCAGTTTTTGGTGCAGTTGAAATACTTACACAAATTATATAAAAGTGTATAGTGTAAGTAATTAACAAAAAATAAGTTGAAAGGTAAATGGATAACTTAATTATTGCTTACAGGAATACCTATGCCACTACAAGCTCCACAATCAAATGAATATAATAAATATATAATTAGTATTACAATTTCTAGCTAGAACTCCATGTACCATCTGATCAAATGCATATAGCGAGTCTAATAAGGTTGTCTACAATAAGAAATAATAATAGTGCAGTTGAACAGAGAGCCACTAAAACTTTCACTTACTATATTTACACAACCTCAAACAAAAAGATTAATTCTGATGTTTTTTCCCTATGACTGAAGCAATCACTTTATGGGAGGAACATTAGAATTTGAACATAGAGGACACTATTTAACGAATTACAATTTAAATACAAACCACTAAATACGAAAAGAAAGGAGAAAAGCATGACAACACGGCCGGCAAAATTAAAATTAAAAACAAAGCACAGACGCAAACTCAAACAGCATTATACCAGCTCATTTTTGTTGCCTGTCGCGCGCTGGCCGCGTTTCCGGCACTCCGCACGTAACTGCTCCTTATTCATTGCTGCCAGAGTCTCAGGGTTCAGGTTTTGACGAGGCCTTCCGTTGTCAGAGACAGAGCTCTGACGGGGCACAGCCACTGAGGCCTGAGTACGAGTGCGCCTCGATCCAGCCATAGTTCTTAGCCTTCTTTTCTCTTTTTCCTTTTGTGTGTGGTCTTTTTAATTGTAGTAATCGATAGACATTGTTGCAACATTTAATTCTCCATTGCAATGTGTTAGTGTTAACCTCAAGCGCAGTTTCTTCACAGCCTTGTTGAATTGTAGAAAATCATTCAAGTAATAAATACTGGCAATTAAATATACATAAATGAGTTGATTAGATTATACTTTTAGTTAAATACATAGAATGGTAAAAGAGAAAAAAAATACGCTTATACCTACGAAAAAAAACGGGGATTGCAAAGTAATAATCACATAAATTTTATAAAGTCATTTTACATTATTAAAATATAATAAACTAAGTATTTAAAAAAAATATATGTAGTTAATGTAGCCTACATGATGGTAAAAAAATATATTATACAGTATGATGAAATAAAATAAACTATTGCATTTGCTTTGTCGAAAAATTAGCGACGACTTCTTTTTTGCGAGGAAGTTATTGATTAAATTGCTTACTCAAGTGTAATGTTAGTATTTCATAAGTTAGTTAGGATTCCGAGACACGGAGAACATTATTTAGCAGTTCCAAAACATAAAGCCACTTTCAGCCTCTAAGAAAACAAGCTAAAATATCGGAAAATCATTGGGACAGACAGCAGAAATTAAATGCAATTTCTAACCTAGTATAACAACTAAAAATAAGGTATTTAAAATCATACTTACACAAATGATAATCCCAAGAACACTCGTCAAAGTCTAACTGCGATTAAACTTATCAAATTATTGTTTAAAATGACTTGGAAAATTTAATTTTCATGCACAATACACTCCCTACGAAAATGATTGTCGAACTGAAAATAGTTGCTATAACAAAAAATCTAAATTACCCGTAATCCGACCATTCACATTTTATGCTGTTATTTATTGCATTATATTGAAATTTATTTGTCTGGCGCATAGAAATATATGTGGTGGCACATCATGACATAGCTTTTGAATGTTTTATTTACGTCAATCGTGATTATTACTAATTTTAATTGTAATCTCCTAAAAAAAATCCTTTAAAACAAGGAGATTTTATGAAATGGCAACTTATTTTTGAACTGACGTGTATCGGTCAAAGACCCTAGCTACCAGGCCATATAAAAAATATATATTTGTTGGTTTAATTTCCTTCTACTTTTGGCATTTGCCATTGCAGCAATCCAGCCAGCCAATTTAGAGAAGAAACAGGTGGGTGACCGCGACTTCAATCGTTATGGTTATCGTTTTCATTTTGACACTTGAACGATATACATTGCTGCGTTTCGTTGTCGTTTGTTAAAACTTGCAAAAACATAGCAGCAATGTATAGCGTCCATGTGTCAAATTGAAAGCGATTACGATAACGATTGAAGTCGCGGTCACCCCACAGTGTTGTTTGGCTGTACTACCTAGTGCCTACCTAGGAAGCAAGCTTTGCCTTTCTCTTCGGAAAAACAATATATTTTTGTGGATTATGTTTTGTTTATTCAAGTTTTCGTGGATATTCATCTGCAAATGAATAGAATATGGATGAAAATGATAAACGATAATATTAATGACTACGTGCCCTCTATCTTAAATCCGAGAGCAGTTAGGAGAGTTCATGGCGAGCTGACACTAACACAGGCGAGTTTTATTTCAACTTAAAATAATTATTATAGCAAAGTTTCGAACTAAAATAAGAATACAGTTACAGTAAGTACACATTATGTTAATACAGTACCAGAGACCTCAAAACAAAAATAGACTGGTTGGAAACCTGTGTGTATTGTTTGTAATTATTGAAACCACGAAAGTTTCAAAAGTTTATCTGAGTACCTATACTTATTTGTAAAACTCAATCTGGGTGTTTGGGGGGTCAGCTGCATCGTTTTGTATTAGCGCTCAAGTATTGTCAAAGAGAGCTCGGTGGCACAGTGGTTGGGACAATGGACTTGGGATACGGAGGTCCCAGGTTCGATTCCCAGCCAGGGCAGCAATGTGCCACTAAGTTATCCTCGGTTTTTCGACGGAAAAACTTACGTTCATTTACCGAGTGCTCTCAAAACGGTGAAGGAAAACATTATGACAAAACCTGCATGCCCTAGATTTTTTTTCTTCTAAAGTATGTGAAATCCGCCAATCCGCACTGGGCCCGCGTGGTGGAGCATGACCCGAGCTCCCTCGTGTAAGGGAAGGTCTGTGCCTGAGCAGTGGGGCAATATAAATAGACTGATGATGATGATTGTCAAAGTCAGATTATTGCCGAAAAATAGTACAAAACTTTCGTTCTTGCAGACTTTAACAGGACTTGAGCGTCTAAAAAGGCCTTGCAGCTCCCTGTTCTCTTGAACTCAAGACTGCCAGAAGGGAAGTGGTAGTATGCAGAGGCGACCCGTCCTAAGGAGCACTGGTGCAGTAATTTGATTTTGAGGGTGGGTGACCCTCAAAATCAAATTATTAATTAAAACTTTCGTATTATATTAGTTAGTAGTAGCAGTATTTCTTTAATTAATTAACTCATTCATACGTAACAATTTTAAGCTTAAGTAATTAAGTAACCTTTTTGTTCCAACCAATAATATTAATTAAATTTTTATAGGAAATAACATTTGATAGTGAGTGCAGCGTCAAAGATCCACTCCGACGAAACAAAGTTGTTTATTAAATATAAAAGAGTAATCATTAAATATTTTATTTTCAGAATTCATTGATGAGCCGTTCCTCTTTATCTCTGAAGAGAAGGATTTCGCAGGTAAGACAAGATGATATAAAATATGATGTACTTAAATATTGTTTGTTAAAATAATGGTTTTAAGTTGAGTGTCTGACAACTGACTGTCTACCAATCCACACTAACAAACAAAAATACCAATAACTACCTACATTATTACCCAAATAATATCCAGTGCTTAAAATATGTAATTTGTATAATTACATGTATGCGAATGAAAGACTATGACAACATTCAAGAATCTGTATTAAATCTTCTTTCCATTGACTTTAGTAGATTATCACTATACTTTTTTAATTTTTAGGTCGGACACAAAGAAAACGCCCAAAATACACAAAATGTACTTGCCAAGAAAAAAATACCAAATAAACCCACCATCGATGAATCTAGCTTATGTTTTACGCCAGTACAAGACTTTCTCACTGACCCTCATTCCAGTCATATTAGTTTTGGAGATTATGTAATTCCCGAAAAAGTTGGTGAGGATGTTGCAATCTCCAAGAAAGTTAATGCAGATGTTGAAATGCAGAAAAATGAAGTCGTTAAATGTGATAATGAATCTCTAATGTCCGTTTCTTCGGCAACAGAATTAAATCTACCTCTAGACAATAGTCAAAATACAATTAGCTATGATGTAACAGAACAAGGGACTGTCTCTGTATCATTCGGCGTACCAAACTGTGAGACTGTGAAGATAAGTACAAAGAATAGTAATATTAAGAAAATCCTGGTCTCCCATAACGATAATGAAACCAATATCGATTGCGAAGTAATCGAAAGCTCAATAATATCCATAGAAAGCGATTCAGACGAAAATATAGACGGTGTCTCCCCAAGCCCACAAAAGAGTACAGCAGTGGCTGTCAACTTAGAAATTAAAATGAAAAAGCCGTCACCAAACGCCACAGAAAAGTCAAAAATTCTAATTTTGAACACAGAAGATGTCACTAAGCTTTCACATGTCATTGTTCAGCCACCAAATTACAAATTAGTGAACCGACAAATTCGAAATCGTAGCAAATTTAAAGACAGTGATAAAAGAAAATCTGTTGGATTCAGTGAAAGAAAGTGCGGCCGTAGTGTTAATTTGAAACAGAAACGTATCGACTCTTTTTTGTGTAAAAGCACTGATGTTTTGAGGGTATCTGAAGAAATTGGTTGTAGTTGTGCTGAGGATGTAGTGTGTAACGATGGTCAGGACATGAATAAGACTTTGGGTGTCGCCGACGCGAAATGCGATCAGAGTAAGACTTTGAAGAATCAGAAAGAGAATGAGTCTCCGAGTAGAGTTAGGGGGCCGAAGCGAGACGTGCAGTCGCCGCGACGGCAGGGAGTCAGGCCCTCGTGCTCAGAGGCTCAGCGCGTGCCTTCGGCGCGGACAAGGATCGGCAGCGGAAGCTCCCAGTCGCCGAGGAAAATTAACGTAGACTCCGTGCAGTTCAGTATACCATCGAAATCGCAGTCGCACAAAAATGCTCTCTCACCGAGAAACATTCCTTATTACAAAATTGTGGCAGGTAAGTTGGTTTTGGATGCTTGTAATTGCTTTTAGTAATTGATTACTATTTTCAGAAATACAAGTCAATTTATTCAACTCCATTTAATGTTACGATACAATACTGCATTTCATATGTATACAGATTTTATTGGCAATCATATTTGAATTCGTTGATGACACCTTATTTTATAATGTTAATTTATTTACCTGCTGTCTAATTGAATATTCTACCATTGTGATTGGTCACCGTCGCCTATGAATCTGCCTTCGTAAGGAATGGCATATGAGGATATGACTGTAATTCTAATTACACTGACTCCTTATAACCGGTACAGCTCTGCTGCTATAGGGTATTTGTCTCGATTAATACCCAAGATATTAAATCAAGTGATGGGAGATGCTCCATCTGTTTTTAGTAAAACGGTATTTAGTATGTAATGACGTCACGGCCACAGTACATCTTGCACTCTTTCTATCTCTTTCTAACACAACTTTTCTAAATGCCTGTAAATATTTAAATTTTCAACTAATTTCAATTTTGTTTTTCACAATTGATCATCATATTATGCCTATTTTGTGTAATGTAAAACATTTAGGTAATTTTCGATCTTTTGGCGTGGTCCCTGGTTCGAATCTTGGTCGTGACGAAAATGTTTTATCCGTTTAATATTTATGTCATCAAAGTTGTAGTTATATCAAGTATGTCGTCTTTCAGGTACACATTTCGCTGTGGATGCATTTTCGTACGGCGACATACCCAACGTGAAGCACTATTTCCTCACGCATTTCCATTCGGATCACTATTCTGGTCTCAAGAAGGGATTCAATAAATTGCTGTTTTGTTCGAAAATCACTGGTAAGTTTTCGTCATCATCAGCCCTGGACGAAATAATCAATGTACAACACGGGGCCGTGTTTGCCTTTAGCCCCCTCTGCCAAATACCATGGTAATTTAGGCATGGTATTAGTATGGCAGAGCTCGGTGGCTCAGTGGTTGGGTCAATGGACTTGCGATACGGAGGTCCCAGGTTCGATTCCCAGCCAGGGCGCGTATATGGCTTCCCGTATTCTGTACGTCCCCCGAGGAGAGACGAGTTAGGTACGCATTTCTAAGAGCCTAAACACCTGTAATACCATATGCAGTACGTCCCCGCGCGGCGACGAATTCGGTACGCTTTTGCAGCCGCTGTAAATGATAAAGTTAACAGAAACCCGTATTCAATAGGTCTACCGAACAATGATAGTATGGAAAGAAAACGTCTACCGGAGATTTTGGTATTTATTTAAGTAAAAAAAATTATTACAAAATTAACGTTGGAATCTATTGTCTAATGTTTCTTTGCCACAGGTTCGTTATTTTTGATATATTTTCACGTTCGTTATACTTGCAATAAAAAATAACTCAGTTAAAGATTTAACCCATCAAAACTCCATGCATTTTTCTCGGGTTAACTGAGTTCTCTTATATTCCACAAGAGGGCCTTAATATATTTTAATGTAAAATGCGTCATTAGTACAGTGCGGTAAACGATCGTACAAGTTAAGCAACGTTGGGCGAGGTCGACCTGGATGGGTGACCGCTAGTGACATTTTCATCTGAACCCCTCCGTGACTCGGAAAGCACGTTAAATAGTTGGACCCGGTTTCTGACACTGGGCAGCAGTCGTTAGGTCACGTCAGAGGCCTACGAGCGGGCTGAATTCACTAAACAACACGAGAAAAGAAAAGTACGGACAACAGAAGCAATGGAAACAATTGCCGTACGATTTCAACTCTTACTACACAGATAATAAGAACGGTCCAAAGTGTTACACTAATTGATCTGTCTTTGATGTGTACTTTGAGTAGTCTTGATTACTGACTTACATATATCCTGCATTGTATGCCAAAAAACAGTCGGGATTTTTTTGTGTTCGTAATTATTTTATGTATTGAATTAGGTAATACATATTTATTTATTTTATTTTGTAGCCGACCTGTGCGTGTCGCGGCTCGGCGTCAACCCGAACTGCATTCACGTCATGAGCTGCGACGAGAGCGTCACAGTCGACGGCGTGGAGGTCACCGCCGTAGACGCAAACCAGTGAGATTGATACTCTTGTTTTTGACCCGATTACTGCAAGTAGGCGGACTTTTTGTAAGTAACGAATAAGGAATACTATTTATGTAAATAGCAAAAACACCGGCCAAGTGCGAGTCGGACTCGCTCTAACGAAATATCGAAAATATAAATTATAAACAAATTATATTTGCGGCTTACTCACTAGTAATAATCGGGAAAAAATATTTTTGGGTGATGTTTACAGTGAAATCATACCATGTCATGGCGACAGAGACGCCGTTATACTAACGCAATAGCACTCTCTCTGTCACGCACGCTACTAATCAGAATCTGTGTTCGCAGCTGCCCCGGCGCCTTGATGCTGGTATTCACTTTGCCCGGCGGCAAGTCTGTGCTGCACACGGGCGACTTCCGCGCGAGTCCGGCCATGGAGTCATACCCCGTGTTCTGGAACAAGGACATCGACAGCGTATACCTGGATACCACGTGAGTTTAGTTAGCCAGACCTGGACACTACGTGAGTTGAGTTAGCTAGACCTGCACACTACGTGAGTTGAGTTAGCGAGATCTGGACATCACGTGAGTTAGCCAGACCTGGACACTACGTTAGTTAAATTAGCCAGACCTGGACAGTACGTGAGTTGAGTTAGCCAGACCTGGACACCACGTGAGTTGAGTTAGCCAGACCTGGACAGTACGTGAGTTTATTCATTAGGCAACATTTGTGTGTAAACACGATCATCACTGTATCGAAACAAACATGTTTCCGTCGGTGAACCGTTCACATAAGTGAGATGTTGTTAGAATGTACACTGATAGAAAAGCTCAAGTGTTTGTTGCTCCACACTCGTCAACTATTGTTTCGAAACTGATTGTTTCCCGTTCAGAGTGGGAAGCACGGCAACACGTATCTTCAACAATGTTTCATCATCTTTGTTTTGACAACAGTTGTGCAACTGTTTCGTAAATACGAACCAGAATAAATACGGTTGGATCAAATCCTATGAGTTACAATCTGTTGCAACCGGTTCTCGTTAATTCGCAGCTACTGCAATCCTCGCTACGACTTCCCCACGCAAGAGCAGAGCCTGGAGATGGCGCTCCACGCGCTCCGCCAGAAGAAACTCGTATTAGAGAAGAACGGCAAGAAGTTCTCTTCTGTGCTCATCGTGTGCGGTACATACACCATTGGTGAGGCGGACATTTATATGGACAGACAGTTAAAGTTGAATTTGAAATGGGTTGATGAGATAAATATTCTTTATTACAAAAGTATTACACAAAGAAGTAGGAACAGTTAGTATCACAATTGGCGATATTATCTCTTCCAAGCAATCTTCGGGTAGAGAAATCTGCTGGTGAATAGTAGGTAGTGCAACGTTAAATATTATAGGTAGGAGTTTTGTTTATTAATACGGCGTTACTCGCGTGATACCTGATTCCTAAACGCGCACCTAAGTTACGTTTATTAATAGGGACGCCATCTTGAGGTCGTTTTCAAGATTGGCTTTTGAGCTGAAAGTGATTATTAATACGGGCCTAAGTACGCGATGAATCTGAATGCAGGCAAAGAGAAGTTCTTCCTGAACATGGCCCGTCGTGTGGGTTGCGCCGTGTGGGCGTGCCCCGAGAAGGAGCGCGTGCTGCGCGCGGTGGAGGGGCGCAGCTTCAGCCACGCGCCGCCCCACGCCTGCCAGCTGCACGTCGTGCCCATGCGGGACCTGGCGCACGAGGTGACTACACATACATAATGGACCCAGTACACATTGGCACATGCTGGCCTATGACAGGCCAGCGCCATTGTGTACAGCCCCTCTAGCATATGTTCGTGTAACGCGCCGCGCCCACGCCACGCCAAGATGACGCCGAGACAAAGTTGAGAGTCACATTAATGAAAGATCGGCCGCAAACGTGTAGTCATGCTACGAAATGTTGCGTCTGACAGCCATTTGACAGTTCGCCGACGTAACGTCGATAGTTAACGCGTGCGCGTGCATTGGCGCACGTTGGCCGACGATGGCGAAGTTGACGGTTCACATCAAGGGAATGATGGCGTAGAATGGCCGGTATATAGTGTTGACACATTTTGTTACCGACGGCTTACATGAAAATGCACTTTTTATTGCACGGATTGGCAACGCTCTTGGGAAGAGTATTTAGATCTGAGGATTGACTAGTGAAACCCATGAGTGATGGGACTTCGGTCTTAGTAACATAGGTATATGTGTATTTCAGAAACTCCGCTCTTACCTGGACAGTCTGCAAGGCGCGTTCAGCGAGGTGGTTGCGTTCAAGCCCAGCGGCTGGGAGAACGGCAGGAACACGGCCGTAGAGAGGGACTGTGTCACTATACACGGTTAGTACGAACGACAGCAGATTAATGGTAATACTTGCAGTACGATTTCAACTCTTACGACGCAGATAATAAGAACGGTCCAAAGTATTACACTTGTGCTTTGGGCTGTATATGAGCCCACACAAATGTGATGCGATACGACATCGCATCCAGTGGAGGATTTGCAGTTTTGCTCGCCTAGGCCCCAGTCCATGTAGTAAGTACCAGCCGCCCCTTTCGTTATAGATTACATAATAAATTTACTTTATTGCCAACTTTTATCGAAATCGATTCAGAAAGTTTGTTCTGCTAAATAAATAGCTGCTAGTTTATAATATTTGAAAATGCGACTCGCATCGCATATATCTCAATCGCAGTCGTTTCGAAATCGTTGTGCGAGCTTGTAGATTTTTGCGATGCGATGTGAATTCGTAGTTTTGTGTGGAAACTCTACAGTTGAAGAAACATTGAACCTTGTGGCAATTAAACCTCAGATAATATATACATTGAAGGCATTGTTGAAACCTGTTATTAGGACAACAATATGATCCAAAGAGAGATTGAACGTTTCGGGAATTGGAAGGTTTGAAATCTTTGAACGTGTCGGGATCCTAACTTGTCGAGAAATCATTTTTAGCCTTTGGACATTTCGGAAATCAATTTATTTATTTATTCATCCCTTCAACCGCCTAGATATTTTAAAGCCTATGGATATTTTGGGAATTGGACATTTGAGAATAACTCTAACTGACAGTGACGAATGCCACCAATAGATTCCTGATCAGAACATTTTCCGTTTTACAGGCATTCCTTACAGTGAACATTCGAGCTTCTCCGAGTTAATACGCTTCGTGAAGTTCCTGAAACCGAAGCAGGTCGTGCCCACCGTCGACATTTCGGGCGGAGTCAAGTCGGTACAGGTAATAACTCTGAGGAAAGTATACAAAAGGTCGGTTGAATTATCTGACTTAGCTTGCATTACAGATAGTTCATTGTCCTAGTTATACCGAACTTATTTATACCGTATATACCGAACGCCAAGAGAAAGCTAACCGATACATTTGGTGTGAGAACCAACCTCGGGAGGCACGCTCCCTTTCACAGAATGGTTCGTAGTTACAACACCCTCAATAGCAAAACCGATCTTGACATTAACCATGACTCTCTTCTCAATAACCTATTTAAAATAGACTTACTGTTATTTTCCAAATTGTACTAGTATTATTAAAGTGAATGATGTGTTCACCTATAATTGGGTTGCATGTTAGAACATAATTTATATTGATTCCATATATACGCTTACATGTAATTTGTTGGTGTTCCAATAAATAAATATATTTAGATCGTAACTTGTGCAAAATTATTTGATAGTAGTGCTAATTCTAGAATGCGCACGCTAATATTAGTCGCCGCTAAGCGAGGCGTCCCGCTCGCTCTTACGCGACGTAGCATATGAACAACGGTGACAGTTGCGTTTAGGATTAGGACTAAGTGGCCGCTACAGAATTAGCTACAATATTGGTTTTATTGTCTAAAATGGTCTTGCGTTGTCACGTAGACAGACAGACGGACAACAAAGTGATCCTATAAGGGTTCCTTTTTTCCTCTTGAGGTACGGAACCCTAAAAATGAAGACGCTGACATCGGTTGCCCAGGGTGACGACGCTAGGACGACTCCTCTGGAAAGATGACGACAATATGAATATGTATTACTCTGTACCATGACATTGACAAATGACGAACAGTCGAGTCCCTTTTTTTTGTAAATTTCTTCCCAGTGGGAAAGGCAAAGCCAACTAGGGCATACAGCCTGGTCTGATGTTAGTAGAATGTCTGAATTCTTATAAATACATACATATATACGAAGATAACCTAACCTAAACCTACGCATAACCCTCCCAAACCCCTAAATGAAATAACTCAATGATCCACGCAAGCATCAAGTTATGCAAAAGGAAACCTTGCTAAGAGCACAAAACTTCACAAACACGACTTCTTTCGAGCACTCCAACTAATAGAAACGTTCGCGGACATCTACTGATTAACTTAACGTGATCATTATTCACTAAATACCACGGAAACTATTTAATTAGAATTTTCACAAAAAAGTAGCTAATGGCGTTTCGCGCGCTTAACAAGGAATCGTCGAGTCCCTTAATAAATAAAATACATTGCTTGCAGAAGTACTTCCCGTGCCCGCTGGTGAGTCAGGAGGACACGCACACTCAGAGCAGGGTCACCGACTACTACAGCGCGCAGGGACGGGCGCAGGTGCCCGCAGTCACCTGACAAAAGGTCAGTATTTTCATAATCCTTCATACGGAACTGGCGATACACACGCATCTTTAGGTTCTCAACCTTATTTTGCCCTGATTTGAGAATATATATTTTTCGCGCAAGTCTTGCTCGACGTTTTTATGAGAGAGTGGTCTGAGTCTGCGCAGAATAGAGATGAGGAAGGGTTGGAGGGAGGCCTTTGCCCAGCAGTGGGACATTGCAGGCTATTAAAAAAAGTCTTGCTTAGAAACAGCTATTGCCACGTTGGGCTAGGACGACGGAAATGCTATCAGAAACCGTTGAACAGTCAACCTACTCAAGTTAACAGTTGCGAGATCGACTTATGCATTTTTTTAAATTTTATCTAAGACTTCTACTGCCCTGAAAGGTGGTTATGGTTTATATAACCATATATTCTGTAATAAGCTTTTTCTAAAGCGTTTCTGTAATGAAATAATTAATTTTCTCGCTGTCGACGTCATGACACTTTCGTGCAACTCTTAAAGTGATTACTTCGCGACTATAGTCTAGTTGCTGATAGTCTTGATGTGGACAGAATGGGAAATTGGCTATTTGATAGCTAGACACAATGGCCTCGGATCGCTATTTTTTTAAGAAGACAAGCGTCTAGGATTTTCCTATGGCTGTTATTCATAAACGTGATATAAAGTTACGCCACCGTTTAGGCCCCCTGTCCCTTTCTATCTTAACCTTTTTTAACGAAGTGTGAAAGGGATAGCAACACGATTTAAGGGAAGTGAGGTTTAACTAGGTTTATGAATAACAGCAATATGTTTGTTTCAGATTTTAGTTTGGAGTGAAATTATATTAAGCTGCCATAGTGACGTGTCTGTGATGTATTTTTGATATTGTTGTATAGATTATGATATAATTTTTATAATCGGTTGATACGTTTGTAATAAAAAAGAACCAAATTGTTCGTCGTACATTTAATTACAACGACAATAATTATAATTTCTAATTTTATTTGAGAATACACTGACAAAAATAAGTGCTTGATCTCGCGTTCCCCACGATCCTTCTAGGGTTCCAAGAATTCTTTAATCACAGTAATGTTAGGGGGACGGAGAACTGCATCCCGATATAAATTGTTATCGCGCATACTGAAATCTAAACGATATTAGTCCTTTTAGTGCCTTTTCATATGTAGTAGGGGTAGTCTGCGCCGGGCAATGTATACTATGAGAGCTTTCATACGTAGAGGATATATTGCCATACACTTCGCCACCGGATAACCGCCGCCGACTACCCAGCAATCGGTCAAAGGCACTAAGGCCGATAGTTTTGAACACAAACACAGCAGCCCGCACTTACATACACACTTAGCGCAAATCACATTCAAGCAGTCAATCTCCGATGCTTTTTGATAATCACTACAGTCGCGTTAACATCAAGCGATTCCCATTTGTTCTATCACGAGCTACTCAACACGAGATAAATGTGAATCTTGAGAATCTATAGTGCATGCATTATTTGCGTCAGATGACGTCATAACATAAAAATGTGAATCTGGCTGTACATTGCAAGTTTATTTTTTCAACTTTGAGGTCCGCGGTAAAAATAACGAAATCAAAGTGGTCCCTGGTCAAAAAAACATTAGGAACCACTGTTCTAAAGGATAGTCGAGATGCCCATGGGGTGTTCGCAGTTGGTGCTGCCCTTGCACTTGAGCATCCTGGAGAGCACCAGCCGGTACCAGTGGCTGACGGCCGGCAGCAGCTGGTCGGCCGCGTTGTCCAGCTCGAACGGGTCAGCGGTTAGGTCGTAGAACTCGGTGAAGAACTGGAACGGAAACGGGGAGTTATAACTTATTATATAAGTTGGTTGGTTTTAAAAAGTACTCTACCGTGAGTTTTGTTTGCTAACGACTGCGTAGGCAGTTGTCACACCGATGGCGTAAGCGAGTAACTCTCAGCTATTTTCTCGCCCAAGAAACGTACAAAAGATAGTACATTCCGTGTAAACAAAAGAGACGCATATATTAATAGTTAATCACAGACTTCACACCGCCGCGGCGGCGAGTACTCGCTCGGCTAGTTTGTCGCCGAGCGATGGGATGTACTCGCTCGGCGACACTCGCCCACTCGCTTGGCTGGCGGTCGCGGCAGCTAGCTGTCATTTCCTGTCCCGAGCGGGTGGAGCGAGTAATCGCCCGCCGCCCAAGAACACTCGCTTATAGCCGAGCTACAAAACTATTACTCGTTGCTCGCCAACTCGTTTCTAGCTACACTCGCTCATCGCCGGCGGTGGGACAACTGCCTAAATGCTGCTATGAGGCTTGTTATAAATAATATGAATGCAATAGTGTCGTTTTGTTAAGATGGATTCAGAATCTTAAAAAAACCCGCTGAAAACGCTGCAATATTAGCATGAAACGTTAGTAACGCCGCCTGCTGACTGGCTGGTGTGAAAACGGGGTTTTTGGAATATTTTGCAGAATTCCAAAATTCTAGTTGGCAACATTGACACAGAGTTACGTTTCACAGATGATGCTAGTTTCTTCGGAAAGGTAGAAAAATGGTCCAAGGTCACCAACTAAACAGTTTGTGCTGTGTGTTGTTCACCTAGTCAACTAAAAGTTGAACAACAATCGGTGAGCGCCCGCCAAGTCAACTAAACAGTTGGTGGTCGTTCATCTATGGGGGTCTCGATCACGCTTCAAGGCAAACTCCACTAGCCTTACCTCGTCATCGTTGAATATGCAGAACTTGGTGTCGATCTTGCTTGCCGCGGCGACGTGCCGCAAGCACGCGTACGAGTTGTTGCGCGAGTCCTGGCACTTGCACGCGTACTCAGGCAGGCATTGCTGAGGAATAATAATCATATAGGCGCGTATTCATAAACGTGATTTAAAGTTAGTGAAAGGGATATCAACACGATTTAAGGGAAGCGAGATGTAACTAGGTCTATTAATAACAGCAAGAGTGTTGAGAGTTCGGTGGCGCAGTGATTGGGTCAATGGAATTGCGATACGGAGGTTCTAGTGAAGGAAAACATCGTGATGAAACCTGCATGCCGTAAAAAATATTTGGCATGTGTAATCCGCCAATCCGCACTGGGCCTGCGAGGTGGATCATGGCCCGAGCTCGCTCGATGTAAGGGAAGGTATGTGTCCGAGCAGTGGGGACTTTTAAATAGACTGATGCTGATAGTGTTGACAATAATCTATAATATACAATTATTGTTGCCAAGCGATAGAGACTCAAAAGAGCTGAACTTACGATCTTTACTTTTTGAGAAAATTTCAACCTTAAAACTCCTGTATATCGTTCAGTACATGGCTGACCTAGTCGGGCATCGAACCTGGGACCTCCGTATCGCAAGTCCAGTGAGCCAACCCCTGCGCCACGCGTCTACAATGATAATCCAGACCAGACCTGATGGAGGGGACCTGCGCAAGGTGGCTGGCAGGATGCAAAAGGTCGAGAATCGGGTTGAATAGCCTGTCTTGGGACAGCTATGTCCAGGAGTGGACTGATACTGACTGACGAAGGTGATACTCACAGCTAAGTTCTCACTATCGTATATCCACGGGCAACTCGGGTCCACGGAGCCGTCCCTCCCTTCGCCGTGATACTCCACCAGCATACACCGCTCGTGTTCGCTCGCGATACTCCGCCCGTCCATGTCACCTGGCACCTCGACTCCCGCCAGGTGTAAGATGGTCGGAGCCAGGTCTATATTCAGTACGGGTGAATCACTGATACTCTTTCTCTTCACTGTTGGACCCCTCATCATGAGAGGAACTCTTATATCCGTCTCGTAGGGCTGACGTTTGTCGTACATTTGAGCGAATTGACCTGCAAGAAAATGTTCTAAATGATTTGGGGATCTAAGACCGTTAGTTATAGACAGTTTTGAGCACGAACTCGGTGTAAGCTCGCACTTACGACTGTCAAAATTGTATGAAAACTGACCGTTATAAGATCGAACTCAAACTCCACTCATACCCAAAATCTTGGGGTATCTATTTAGGGACTGATGAATACCGATACACAATTGGACAAATTTCGCTCTATAGAAAAAAATCGCAAACATACCTACCCCTTCCATTTCTTTTAAAATGAATTATGTCTAAACCGAACTAGTTACTCATACAAAATATATATCAAAATGTAGGGTATTATGAATACGAGAGCTTGATTTTAAAAAATCTGATTTTTATTGGCGTATTTTTATTTCCCTGACAAAATTTATCCAAAATTAATAAAAATACACATTTGGAGTCACTGTGCCGTGCTCTTCATTCCGCCGCTGCGGAGAATCTTCTATCTCGCGCTTGAGTTTGACAGCTGGTAGCCCCTTAACATCTTTTTAGGATAAAGAAAGGAATAGTATAATTTTCTTTTTAAGCTTTAGACCGTACAAAATGTATGAAAAGTCAAAAAAAAATCAAAAAGTTAAAAAAAAGTTGTTTAGTTATCGATACTGACTATACGAGTACCTTTCGGTTTACTATACCTCTTCCTTTATAGACTGTATTAAAAAAACAACTACGAGCCTATGGTCACCATCAGGCTGCAGTGGCGCTCTTTGGAGCTGAGCTTGTTGCGGAGCGAGCGGTTTATTAAAAAATATTCATTTTTAATCCGTAATATAAGTGACAGCTTTTCTTTTTTAAAACATTCTTTTTAAAAGGCGGCCAACCACAAGATGCGGCCAAAGAGACCGCATCGTAACAAGCTGAGCCAGCGGAGTAATTACGCCTCACAACTTACCCATATGATATCCATTATCCGACGTATAAATGACATATGTGTTGTCGAGCATGGCCAGCCTGTCCAATGTGTGTACCAGGTCTGCCACCAACTCGTCCACAGCCAGCAGGCTCTCCCAGCGCGAGCGAAACACGCGGTCCAGCTCGGGGCCCATGTCCGCGGGCAACGGAGACGGCTGCATGCGGATCAGCCAATGTTTGTCCTGCGAATTTGTACAAATATATGACAATTAACTACAGGATTTATACAAGTTTAAGTCAAATAATCTATTGACGAATATGGAATGCGACTGTTGAGTGCGACTTTCATTGATTTCGTGCTCGTTTTTTGATACATGGATACCGTATTGCCTACTCCGATATTTTCGGTTTTAGATATACCTACATGGTGTCAAAATGGAATCCATGAAACTCGCGGTAGACCCTCTGAACCATATATATTTGTGTGCGTTTAGTAATCAGCAAGAGTAGACGCAGTAAGTACATACTGCGTGACAGACCTAATGTGAGTGGCGTGGCGGTAACTCCCCGACAAGTGAGATCGATCAACGAATCCAGCTACAGCCATCGAACGCGCCGTCGTCGTCGAAGGGACAAGTTATATCGGAGCGCGCACAGAGGGCGCTGATCCGCAGTGCGCGAAGAAACGTCAACGGCGACCTTGAAAAAGACCGTCAAAATCGGTCGAAACTGTCGGTCTAATTGTCGACTTCAACAATATAAGTGAGTGATATCCGTTTATATCATCATCATCATCATCAGCCCGTATCAGTCCACTGCTGGACGTAGGCCTCTCCCAAAGCGCGCCAATCAACCCTACTCTCGGCCCTCTGCATCCAGTCCCTGCCAGCCATTTTGCGAAGGTCATCCCTCCATCTGGTCGGGGGGCGTCCCACACTACGTTTACCCGTTCGTGGCCTCCATTCGAGAACTCGTCTACCCCATCGGTTATCGGTTCTACGACAGATGTGACCAGCCCACTGCCACTTCAGTTTACTGATTCTATGAGCAATGTCAACCACTTTTGTCTTCTGGCGGATATACTCGTTTCTTATTCTATCTAACAGAGAAATTCCAAGCATAGCTCTTTCCATAGCTCGCTGAGCGACCTTGAACCTGTGGGCCAGTCTCACCGTCAATGTCCACGTTTCGGCTCCGTAGGTCATCACTGGCAGGACGCACTGGTTGAAGACCTTAGTTTTTAGGCATTGTGGTATTGAAGACGAGAAGATATGACGTAGCTTCCCAAACGCTGCCCATCCGTTTATATATAATAATTAAATCCATCCTTAAACATGCAGATCACAAAAAGCTGAAAATGCTACAATACTGATGTGAAAACGCGGGTTCGGCTGATAATTCTGAATCGTGAATATGTACTTCGGATCGTGACCTATTCCATAGTCATACACTTATTATAAGATCTGAATAAACGAGTTATGAGGTCATGAGATATGGGGTCATGAGTTATGAATGAGGTCATGAGTTATGAGGTCATGAGTTATGAGGTCATGAGTTATGAGGTCATGAGTTATGAGGTCATGAGTTATGAGGTCATGAGTTATGAGGTCATGAGTTATGAGGTCATGAGTTATGAGGTCATGAGTTATGAGGTCATGAGTTATGAGGTCATGAGTTATGAGGTCATGAGTTATGAGGTCATGAGTTATGAGGTCATGAGTTATGAGGTCATGAGTTATGAGGTCATGAGTTATGAGGTCATGAGTTATGAGGTCATGAGTTATGACTAGTTGGAAATTGTGGTGGAACGTTCGCCCACGGACATACCGTTTATGTCCCAAAGCTGAAACTCCTACTTACCGTTGCCGACACGTTGAAGTTAGGCCACCTGGGCGCGGTGACGTTGGCGAACGAGCCGCGGTGTCTCGGCGCGGCGGTGAAGGGCTGGTGCGGCGCGGGCGGAGACACCACGGCCAGGAACGGCTGCGCGCCGGACTGAGACTCTAGGAAGCTGACGCTTAGGTCACGCTGCAATGGAAACGAGTATTTTTATGAAGACTAGAAGGATCAAATTAAATGATGACTTGAACCTGCGACCTCGTTATTCCGTGACACCAACCAACAGAGCCAGCACAGGCCCACGCCCGACCTACCGAAATTGTAAATTTGTTGACCGACCATGGCATAATGCATAAAAAATAAATATGACTATACCGCAGCCCAAATCAAGTGTCTTATTTTGTAAACAAGTATTGATGTGATGTAACTTAATGATTAAACCTGTTCATCATTGTGAAAATAAAGTGATCCGATCTAATAGTGTGAAAATAACTATGCAATAATCACAGAAAAGCTTAAAATGTTATTATTTTTTGTTTACAAAATAAGACACTTGATTTGGGCTTCGGTATAGAGTGGGGTTGGTTCACTTACGAGTACATCAGTAAGGTACAGTTCTGTGGAGTGCGTGGGCACGCCGTTGTTGGATATAGTGTAGTCGTAGTAGACGGAGTTGCCGACCAGGCCGTGCCACTCGCTCCAGCCGGGCGGCACGCGCTGTGGACCGCCCGCTGCCGGCACGCCATACTGGAATACAGATAGAATACGTTTATTTGACACCACAGACCACTAAACTTACCCCATAGACCTGTAACAGGTGGGCGCGGGCGTGTCTGCCCGCACATGAGCGCAAAATTGCTTCGCGACACGTGTAACCTAGAGATATAAAGTTTGGTGGGTCCCCTCCGGTGTTGAGACGGGCGGGTGGTTTGGTTTCGGCTGTGTATCACACAGTCACGTTTCAAATATTGCAGACTAGGCTGATTAGGTCACGCATTTGAATATCAATATTATTGGTTTCCTTCATACTGGGCAATTCCATGCAACTATAATGACGCACATCTCTCAATAAAGCGCTTCATCGGCACACTTTTATTTATTAGAAAAATTTTTCTTTTTTGTTTCATGTTCATATAGTCATATTTTTATTTTATTTTCATTATTATTATGCAATAGGTTAACCTAATATTTTCCTGATTTATTATTATTATTTATTATCTGAATGTAATTGTTTTGTCAGTGTGTGTGGCAGCAAGACCCCCGGACAGGGACTGAAAACCAGCGCTCGCTGAGGCCCTGACCCATTCATCTATTCTACCTATATATTGTTTAAAATAATTAACTAGTTTGTATTTCTGTTTTGTATTTGGATGAATAAATGTCTTTTATTATTATTATTATATTATCGACATGGACGCATCTCTTTAATACGGCACCCCTGTCCCCCGCTTCGTCTCTATGCGCTCATCGTTGACAGAATTTTTCGCTTGCAAAGTACCCATTTCATGTCTATTGGGTAAGTGGTCTGTGTTTGACACATACAAATACACAAGAATAAGGCCCGTTTTAATAGTCTGAGCTCAAACCCGCCAAGAGCGAATTCACCACGCTCAAGGCGTGATCACCATCTCAAGTAGGTATGTCATTTATTGATAAACGAATGTTGAGGGCGTATCACGTGATGTCTTTCTCAAGTCGCGGTTCGCCTGCAATCACCGAATACGTTCTCAAGTGTGAGTTGACAGTTCTCTTGAGAACTGAGTTTTGTTTATTATTACGGCGTTACTCACGTGATACCCGATTGCTAAACGCGCACCTAAGTTACGTTTATTAATAGGAGCGCCATCTTGAGGTCGTTCTCAGGATTGACTTTTGGGCCGAGAGTGATTTATTTTTATTAATACGGGCTTAAGAATATTAGGACAGCATACGTCATATACAAAGTAGTGACAGTACAGTGGTGCGATCTGCAATAAGACTTCAAGGTAAGGGGGCTGCCCCCTTACCTTGAAGTCTTATTGCAGTATTACCTCCATAATACTTTGTTACTTCGTATAATGACGACCTTAAAGTAAGCTCATTAAGGTCGTCATTGTACGAAGTAACAAAGTATTATGAAAGTAATACTGCTATAAGACTTCAAGGTAAGGGGGCTGATATTATTGTAATAAATTAGGTTCTTGCTCTAAGTAATAAATGGAGTGTTTGAATTTAAAACCCAAACCAAGTTGATGTTAACGCTTTAATATGTTGTTAACAGCTGTATAACAACATGAGTGCAATAAATTATCTATTCTAAACATCGTTTGAACACAGAGATTAGTACCTATACAGGGGGCTTCAATATGGTTGAGATTTTCTCAAGAACTACTTGACCGATTGTAAAAATTATATACAGGGTGTAACGTAAAGGGTATATGAAGTCGAAGGGAGGGTGTTCAGTATCGGTAACTGAACCACTTTTGTTCTACGACTTTTCGATCTTCGCGAATTTATTTTTTGACATTTCATACATTTCGTACCGGTCAGCTGTTAGATTTGTATGAGACATTAATTTATTTTTTAATCGAAATGTCGTAGAACAAAAGTTGTTCAGTTACCGATACTGAACACGCTCCCTTCGGCTTCACTGAACACCCTCCCTTCGGCTTCACATACCCTTTACGTTACACCCTGTATAGGTAATAAGTATATTAATTTGAGCAACGTTACCGATCTTGTGGAGCGTTACGTGGTTTAACGATTTAAATCTACGCCTTTACTCACCTGATTGAGATACTTCCCAGCATAGAAGGTATTATATCCTTGTTGTTGCAGCATCACATTGAACGTGCGCGCCTCTAGCTCCTTCCAGGCGCGCCCGTAGCAGCCGCCCGACAGGCTGTTATTGCGTGTGTGGTGATTGTGCACGTACATTCCGGTCAGTAGGCTCGCGCGGCTCGGGCAGCAGATAGGGGACGTCACGAACTGGGCATTACAGATACACGATAATGCCAGCGAAAAGTATTTATTTTTATAATGGACTTGACAGTTTCGCCATATGCCTAGTGTCATGTTGAAGCCTCGTATCCACTAGACAACTTATTTTGACGCGCGACATGTTGCCCATCATGTTGAACGGAGACGAGTAACTTGAGGTACCATTGGTCATGTTACGCAACGTCGCGCGTTGTTGTGCAACATTGCCGATCTTGTTGAGCGTCAATTGTTGCCTAGTGGATACGAGACTTTAAGAATGACAGTTGTAGTGATTCCAGATGGTGTATGCTTTAGTCGTCGCTATGCGAGGCGTCCCGCTCGCTCTTACGCGATGTAGCATATCGACAGTTGCGTTTAGGATTGGACTTAGCGGCCACTACATTTTATCATAGTCGTTTCCTCCTCTGTTATTCACAATGATTGCAACCTTGGACGAAGATGCTCAGCGTTTTCATTTCTTCCTCCAGAGGAGTCGCTGGGGCGTCATCGACTCTGAACGAAGCTGTTGAGCATCACGTTCACTCCTGAGCTCTGTAGTGTGACTCTTGAATCTAGCTGGAAACTGCAGATCTTGCACATAATTCTTCGAGAACTCCAATATATACTCATGAGCATTTTTCGATTAATTCAAGATGATATTATGCACAAAATAACCATTTTAGACTATAAAATGAAAATTATTAAATAATGCAACAGTCCCGTTCCCACTATTTTTAAAAGTCTTTGGTACAGATTGCTCATGAGATCAGCAACCGACAGTGACAGGTAACCCAATTCCGGTCAGATATTTGGATCGAACAGTTAAAATGCAAGGATGCTAAAAGTATGTACATATGATAATAGATATGACAATAGCATCTTACATACCGAATTCGTGAACATTGTTCCCTCATCAGCAATTAATTGTATCACATTCTTCATTGGGATCTGCAATGAAAATAAAACCAAAAGTTTCTCTCTAAAATATTTATTGACTTAATCAACCATTACAAGTACACAGTACTAACCATACCACCCAAAGTCTGGTCTTGATCATCAGTTAATATTAAAACAAAGTTTGGTCTTTTATCACTGGCCACCGTTCCGATGAGCAACGTTAGCAATAAATAATTCAACATCGTGTATGCTTAGCTATGATTTATGGAAATATAATATGTTGTCTATAGTTTATTGTGGCACAGCCGGCATTAGTTCGAGGCCCGTACATTCACTGGCGATTACAACTCCGACTGTGAAAAAGCCCACGCTTTTAACGACAGACCTGAAAGATAACAAATGTTTTTATTAATACTAGTGATAATGATAACCTAATATGTTTGGGTCATTTACTTTAATTTGTAAAAATACGATATGTAATGTATATTATGGTTTAGTTATTTACTTGATATGTTGCCATTGTGACTCCACTTTGAACCCCTGGGATCTTTTGTGTGCTTAATAGTTTACATTCGGTTTATTTAAACCAATGTTAATTGAACAAACCATCATTAAGATTACTAATTGGACATATCATTGATAAAATAAGATGCCTGTTTAAGATTGAATCATAATAATACAGACCTTTTAATAGGAAAGCATTATTTTAATAACTATTTATATGTTAAGTTCATTTATTCGGTAACAAATAACTTTGTGTTCGAAATTACAATTTATAATGTTTACCTTATGGTTGTTCATCATTGTGAAAATAAAGCGATATAATAATGTGAAAATAATTATGCAATAATCACAGCAAAAGTTGAAAGTTTTTGTTTACATAATAAGACACTGGGGTGGTTGGCTCCACTATAGTTGAATTTTATTAACGTAGCTCGGCGAGAATAAAGTAGATATTTGAGAATCCTTTATTTGTAAAAACACAAAGACAAGTATTCTAATGATAATAAATATATAGCAGTACATTGCATTCAACTGCAATAGGCATTTTTTACAATTGTAGGTTATGTTCACACTTACCATTTGAAAGGATCGTAGTAGAAATCCTTGATAAATGCCACAACGTTCTTATTACCCATTATATTGCAAATATGATGAATTTCCGTGGGAAATCGGTGAAAATCGATAGTCGAAAATTCGAAAAGTCAAAACGTCAAGCAAGGCATTCGGTTCAGTGTTGCCTACTATAATTTTCAAATTTTGATTCATCAATATTTAAAAATTCTGTAAGTAGGTACCAAAGATAATGTAATACTACGTTTATAGGTACGCCAAATAGATTACGATTTTCTTTTTAGTTTAAAACTTGGCTGTAACGGGTCTATAACCTTTAAAAAAAGTTTGATGAACATTGCATTTACAAAACTACTTCTATTGCATTTTTTCTCAACAAATACATACTTAAATGAATTATCGATTAACTTAGATCTGTCTTTTAGGCTTTTACTAAAAAAGACGAAGCAGTAGCCTGTTGTTAGGCCAAAAAAAATTCTTTCACAAATCCGCTAGGTCTAACAGGAAATCAGTTATGTCGGCAACCTTGCACTAACTTTTTTTGGCACTGGTTAAAAGCATTTTGAGTTCGAGGTTTCCTAAATGTAAGTGTGGAAAAATACAATTTGCAAGAAGCAACAATCAACAACTTATTTATTATTAGAAATAGTTTTCACAATCCATTCAGTGTAATGTGATATTTTCGTATAAACACCAGGATAGTAGCGATGTCCACAGTCGTATCCGAAGGAAACCAGCCCAACGACCACACCTTTGTAGATTAATGGTCCTCCGGAGTCTCCAAAGCAGCCGTCCGTTCCTCCAACGTCCAGTTTTCCTGCGCAAAGCATGGAATCCAAGACGGCTGCCCCGATCGTACTGTACCGAATCCTGCATACATCTTGGTTAATCGTAGACATAGTCGTTTGCTGAAGTTGTTCGGCTTGCGGTCCTGAACTCTGAAGAAGGACAATGTTTGTTTTAGTTATAAAGAATGTAGTACTTAACCTCTTACATACAAAATGGTCATTAATGTTTTTGCGATTTAGTGCATGAATACGTTTATGAGTGTCTAGCATCTGAGTCAAAAGTATCCATATTGATATTATTCAAATGCTGTACAAAATGTTTATTTAACACTTTGGACTTTGTTCATGAAATCATACTACAAGTGTTACCATTGATCTGTTGTTGTCCGTACTAGAATACGAAATACAGACCGGTATTTTGACACGTGTCAAAAATCGGAACTAACGCCGCCATCTCGTAAAACGTCACCTCCTATCGTAGCGAACAGCACCCCCCTCTCAATGTCATCTACGTGCCAAAATAACCTTGTCGCTTGTCGCGCTGTACTTGATATCGTGTTTACCTCCATGGAACCCCATCCAACGAGCATGCACCCAGAATCGTCTCTAATTTCGCTCTTGTACTTCGCAATGGTGCCTTGCGCGACGTGGGTGCCAAACGTGAATTTCCTGGCCACCACAATAACGGCCACGTCGTTCGTGTAATAGAACTTGTCGAAGTCCGCGTGAGGAATGATCGTCTTGATGTTGTGGAGGAAGCCGCCTCGGGAGCGGAATGATGAACCGACTCGGATTTTCCAGTATTTCGGTTGCGTGTAGCTGTGAATAATTAAATATTCGTAATTACGTACAATGATTAAGCTCCATATTTCATTTAATAAAAAGGCGTTTGTGGATTTCCAAACATATTTAATTAATGGAATAGGTAGGATGTATCATAATAACTTAGTTTTATATAAGGTGCGTGATTGTAACTGGCTAAAACATTCGTTAACGCTAGTAGAATAAATACAAAGTAAAATATGATAACGATCTGCGTAACGCGCGGAGTTGTCAAACTGCCGTGCTGTTATTATAAGGCGTTTGACATGATTGTTATGATACCGCGGTCGTGTCGCGGCGTTATATGACTAAGCTAGCTGCGCGTGCTAGCCACGCGGTAACATTTAAGATTGGGTATGAGAGAATATTCAGTTATTTGTATGAAGGCTACGCATTAAGTAATAAAATTAAATATATGAAAAAAATATACAGACAAGTAGCACCGAACTTACTTCCGTCCACTGTTAGCATTATATTGGAAACAGTGAGCTGTGGAGATCACATGGCGTGACGTCAGAATGACTCCTGCGCAGTGTTGCACGAAGTTCTGGTTGCCCCAGGAGTCCAGCAGCAGCTGCGCCAGGATCGGGTACAGGTTTATGGTGGTAGGAGAACCTCCTACTACACGGGTCGTGTAATATTGGGTGTGAACTAAAAAAAGTCCGTGCATTTTTAAGTTCGGCCCAGGGGGGTGACCGCGACTTCAATCGTTTTCATTTTGATACTTGAACGATATATACATTGCTGCGTTTCGTTGTCGTTTGTTAAAACTTGCAAAAACATAGCAGTAATGTATAGCGTCCATGTGTCAAATTGAAATCGATTACGATAACGATGGAACATGGTCGCGGTCACTCCACAATCCAGAATTATCAAACTTTCTAATTTCTAGTCTTTAAACCTTCAAACTAACCTTAAACTTCAACTTACCATTAAAATGCGATAAAACCACAAAAAGAAATACTGTAACGGTTGAAAGATGCATTGTGTGATAAATAAAATAAATAACTTAAATTAAATATTCTTCGAATCTGAACTTTCGTCTTCCAAGTATTCCTCTGTACTGATCGATCAAACACATTATAGGATTACTTTCTTGAAGAGATGAGCTAGTTACAAGTTTAATGATAGTTTGTACAGCGACTGTGAGGTCTTAAGCTTGATAGGTCGTCGTCGCTAGCTATCTCACAACCATGTTTAGAAAACCTTTATTTAAATGACGAGTCAATTTTGCGAAATTAAGTCGTGATTCATAGGCCGATAGACATACTTAGACCATTTTAAATATGAGGGAGTTTGAATTCGATCTTACAACTGTCAGATATATCATACAGCTTTGACAATCCTAAGTGCGAGCTCACGCTGAGTTCGTGCTCAAAACTAGTCTAGACTATCGGCGTTAGACAGTTTTGAGTAACAGCTGAGTTCCGTGTTCAGTCTAGGTTTTTCTGCAGTGTAACAAACTGCCTGCCGAGTCTGTCTTCTAAAAATATACATGGGAAAAAAATAATCTTTTTAACTCTAAAACTCGTTCTCAATATAAGAATTAGGTATGTAATTAATTACCTAGTTATTAAGTAATTAATTTGATATCAATTAAAAGATGTGCTGTTGAAAGTTTTTGCCACTTTTTCTCCTCACCGTTGGCACGTTTTCCTTGCAATGTGATGTAAATGTTAAATCAAAAAATGTTGACGTGCATAAATGTACACTACTTGCAATAATGAGATTTGACTTTGAATTATTACTTTCATTTCTTTCAATATTCGCAATGTATCTTGTCGGTCCGGTCGGCGTATTCCTATCATGGGATGTAAATATTGATGGACATGGTGACCATTAATCATTTGGAGAGCGGCTCGGGAGATGTGCTTGATTCAGACATACGTCAGGTACTGTCGGCAGCACATCAAGGCCGAGATTCAAAGATAATTTTGCGCGTGAAGTCGCCCTTAGGCCGATAGTCATAAAAACTTTTGAGCATGAATTCAGCGTGCCCTCACACTTACGACTGTCAAACTCTACTCATACCTACTTACTCAAAACAAGCTCAAAACTGTCTATGACAGTAGGCCTTACAACTGCCAGGATTTCATACAATTTTGACAGGTTGTAGAGCGATCAACCAAGGATCAACCCTTCAAGGCTTAAAGGGCAAAGAAAATATATACTCTTTAAAGGGTTCTTCATCTAATCTTCAAGGTAAGATCAACATAATCTTGGGCTTAAAATTGTTTATGAATTTGAACAGACCGTAGACTGAGTATCCTAGGCTTCTCTCTCTACGAGTCAGACGCTCTACCTACGTAGCGTGAAACGCATCAACCCATGAATTATTAGATTTCTAAAAATAAAACAGAGTTTCTTATATAAAAAAATTAGGTACCTTACCTACCTACTCACAGGTCTGACTCGCTACTAGTTTAATAGTCTAATCAAGTATTTTTTTCTTCAAATTTAATTAGTATTAGGTAGGCGGCTACCGTAGCGTAGGCCTCATGACATAGTCGAATAGAGTACTTAGTTATAGAGAGGCACACACAGCTCTACATAGAGGCAATGAGAGCAAATTAACAACTTTAGAAGTTCAATAAAATTAAGATGCACCTGATACTTAACTAATGTAGGTTAATACCTAACACTTATTGTAAGGTATAGTCGACATCAGCGTATGAATAGGTAAAACGGCCGGCGGCGCTGACAATAAGAACAATACAAAAACGTCACGCGAGACGAGTGTAAAGTTCAAAGCGTACGTACGTATTATCATTGTAAAACTATTTAAGTAACTACCTAGATTTTCCCTAGTTTGCATTGTCTTGTATTAATTATGTGCTGTAGATACTTTAGTTACAGATGCCATTTAAATTATGTCCTTTGTATTTCCTTTAAAGGTGACCCCATGGCCAATTAAACAAGAATCCAGTAGTAAAAGTACTTGTATGAGATATGTGCCTTACCCACTTAAGGCTGCATTTCCACTGAGGCGAATCAGAGTGGAGCGGAGCGATGCATGAATTGGACAATCATCAAGTGTGTCAATCGAGACAACATAGAGATTTTAAGGCATCCTGATTGGTCATTTGTGCCCCGCTCCGCTTCGCCTGTGGAAACGCACCCCAAACGCACCCAGATACTCCGCTAATTACAGTGCCGTAGCAAGGTAAAAATGGTGACTCTCTTTTACCTGATATTTTCACTCCTATAAATTCGGGGGACAAGTGCGGCCCTTGATGTACACCTCTACTCGGGCATGCCCTCGCCGGATAATAATCCGTAGGTGAGTTTGATTGAACCCGCTTGTGATTGTAAACTTCTATTGTAGATCTAATTATTTATCTGCCATGTTGTGTATTTCTTCTGTGTACTTATTGTGTGTTGTAGAAATGAATAAAGCTATATCTATCTATCTAAGCACCTACTTATATATCTTGGGATACGGAATGGGACTTTCTAATTTGCAATTTGTTGGTCTGTGTTATTTGGGTGGAGAATCCCAAATTGGCAAAGGCCACTGTTTCTGAGTGTGGCTCTGTGTCACTGGTGTGCAAATAAACCGGTTAGAGCGCAGTTTGAACGCACTGTGCCATTATGAAAGCAATTATTATACTGTTTACGTACTGGTACATGAATAATCATCATAATAATTTTTACACATTCATTGCCTGTGCGAAGGAGAGCATGGAAGTCGAAATACATTCTTTACGCGCAATGTAGAGAGTAGTGATGAAGGTAGCGATCTCAGGCTGTTAAGGGGCCGTATATTCGTATTGCATGTAGGTAATATTTTATTATTACCTGTTATTTAGAAAATGGTATCTATTTTTTTTTTAATTTTGCCGACGTTCAATATTATGTTATCAATTCTAGTGCTGTTATTCATAAACCTAGTTAAACCTCACTTCCATTAAATCGTGTTGCTATCCCTTTCAGGGGGCTAAACGGTGGCGTAACTTTAAATCATGTTTATGAATACGCGCCTAGAACTTTGAAATTGTTTGTTGAGCATGATGCCTTCTACCTACTTAATGGCAATATGCATGGCATGGTAACTATTTGTCACATTATAAAGGAGAGTTTTTGGTAATACCTACTCGATTAGGAATGACAAAATTGTCATCTATTTACAACCACACGCCGACTTCAATAAATATAAGTACTTACCTACCTCCTACCTATATTTTTAAGTCACTCCATGTTACGATAGACTTATCGTAATATGTAAAATTGGACTTTGCTTTACTGTTTCACTTACGCTACAAATGAGGGACGTTGAATTTTGATAGATAGTCAATGCGTATAATTAACATTATTAAAATTTTTGGTTTAAGCAAGTGCTTCGTGTATAAGTAATTTGTAGTATGACCATGGTATGGGTACATTCTCAAACATCGTAGACCAAACTGGATGCGAAAGTTTTAAAATATTTAATAGAGTTCTATTGTTTTTCATAGCCTAATACATAAATTAATGACTACCAACCTTCGCCAATTAATTAGATTTTATAAAAGAAAAAAAAATACCGCCATTCAAAAATAGAAATACGACTTGTTCCTTATGCGCGCTCTTGGAGGACATAAATGTACCCACAGACAGAACCAACTTATCCTCGTTGCATCTGTGCTTTTGACGGATAAATCAATGATGAATATGAAGGCAATAAAATCTAAACGTGCATATTTTAAATCCTCTTTGATAAAATCATCCACCATTTTCATCCGAATTTTATTTTATTTTTTATTTGCCTAAATTTTTTTCCGTCAGTCGTCAATGAATTATTGCCGGATACTGGCCGAAGAATTTTCCTATTTAGGTATGTACCTACCTCTTTAGTGATTCCAAAAGAGGACGAGAGGAACCGGAGGGACCACGGTCAAATGCTCGTTTCGTAACAAATGTATTTATTCGATCATTGAACCAGGTAGTTTACTTATGCAGCCGGGCATATAACTGGTAAAAATAAAAAGAATCTGCTCCTTAATACCTCACACAACAGGTTGGTCGATTATATTCAGAGTGTAATATCACTGCGCAAAAACCGCAGTAACTGTAGTCAGTTATACCCTCGGGTCTGGCAAAGATCCCTGGCTTTATTAGTAAACATACAGCCTACCAAATGCGGTAAAATTGTGCTATTACGGGTTTAATTACCTTCTTGAACCACGGAGACGTGATTGTGTGGACTTATTACTCTTTGGTGACAGTTATAAAATAATGGAACCTTCAAGAATGGAACCGTTACAAAGTTTTCTCAACAAGAAATATAAATTAAAGTCATCGGACAATTTCGAAGACTATCTTAAGTTTCTTCGTAAGTACTTATTACTCGAATTGTTAATAACTAATTCCCCTTTTATATCAGTGATTAATAGCCTGTAATACGTAATAGCATAACAAAATTATCACTGATATATAAAGGTTCATGTTATGTCATCCGACTAGTGTAAAAGAAGATTTTTTGTTGTTGTAAAAATGGATAATATTCTTGGTAGAAAATATAAGTTAAAAAATTCGGATAATTTTGAAGAATATATGGCTTTTGTTGGTGAGTAACATAATTATTGAGAAAGTAAGTATACCTACACCGAGAGAGTCAAGAGCCGAGTTCTATTCTCTGGGCTTCCGTATCGGAAGTCCCATCGTCTCAACTACTGCGCCACGAGTGCCTGCACAAGATCCTTCTCTCCTTCTTCTCGTGATGATTAGGTAATTGATATGGCAGAACAGAATCCAAAAAAAATCTAACGGAGATATAACAAAACTACTCGGCTGGTGACATCGAACAGATAAAAAGATAAAAGATAATTTATTCAAATGAAAATAACCTTAATCTAGATAATCGAAGGGGTTCGAAGACGAGTTCTCGAATCGAGGCCACGGACGGGTAAACGTATTGTGGGCGCCCATCGACCAGATGGATATAAAATGGTTGGCAGGGACTGGACGCAAAAAACCGAGGATCGGGTTGTATGGCGCGACTTGGGAGAGACTTTACGTCCAGCTCCACGATACGGGTTGATATGATGATGAAGTTCCCTTAAAAATACCAGGAGATCATAGCTAACTCGGAGTCTCGATATGTCTCGCAGTCACTGCTGTTTCCACTGGTTCAGAAGCCCCAGGTCTTAAAGTATTATTAAAAGTACCAGGACACTATGACACGAGTAGAGTCTCATTCACATTTGTCCAGTGTATGTCTGTGAGGCAAATGAGGCGCGAACACCAGCTTTGAGTGACGAGTGTTGAAGTTTACTTCCAGCAGTGGACTGATAGGAGTTGATGATGCATAATTCCAGATATTGGTCTGCTGTACCGCAAGACTGCAGTCGCAGTGAGCCCCACAGCGTGCCTGACCCGTGAGGACGATGGCACCTACTCCCTGACCCTGAGCGCGACCCTCAGGACCACCAGGATGACCTTCAAACTCGGCGAGGAGTTCATCGAGGAGAGGGCAGACGGGGTCAAGGTACGTACTGTGGGAAATGTTCACGTAATTAATTTGTTTGTTATTAAACACGCTATCGCTGTAATTTTTTAATTATCATTAATTATATTTTCAGTATTTAAACGTATAAAAAAATATTCAAGTATAAATCTCTTTTATACCTGAATATTACACTGAACTTAATTATTATTTAGGTAAGCACAGTAACTGTTGTGGCAATTCCTGAGTATGACATGCTATTTAATCGTTCCTAAGCGAGACATCTCGCTCACTCTTATATTATGAGTGACAGTGATAGTTGCGCTTAGGTTTAGATGGCCACGAGTCACGACATAATTGCGCCTAGAAACTTTTTATTTTTAAAGTATTTCGGAAACCTTCGGTAAAGCAATGAGACATACATTGCGATTATTATTTACATTTTTCTTATTTCGTTTTCAAGGTGAAGTCAACTGTCGTTGCCGAGGGGGAAGACCTCATTCAGACACAAATTGAGGACAATGGCAGAAAATCCGTGCACATTCGCAAATTCACGCCAGAAACGCTAACTGTGGTAAGATTAAGGCAATTGATCATTTAACAGGGACTTTGGTACACACGAAGACAGAGAAAAGTATACAGGGTATATAGTTTTAAGAGCTCGGTGGCTCAGTGGTTGGGTCAATGGACTTGCAATATGGAGGTCCCAGGTTCGATTCCCAGCTGGGGCAGCCATGTACCAAGGAGTTATCCTCGGTTTTTTCGACGGAAAAACTTACGTACTTACATTTACCGAGTGCTCTCAAAACGGTGAAGGAAAACATCGTGATGAAACCTGCATGTCGTAGAAGAAAAATAAAATCTACAGCATGTGAAGTCCGCCAACCCGCACTGGGCCCGCGTGGTGGATTATGGCCCGAGCTCCCTCGATGTAAGGGAAGGTCTGTGCCCGAGCAGTGGGGCAATATAAATAGACTGATGATGATGATAGTTTTAACTTTTATCTGTCAAACAGTGAAAGAATTCTTGCAATAGGTCAAATAGTTTTTGAGTGAATCTCAACCTTAAAAACTCTCATGTGCACTTTTCTCTGTGTTAGGTAGTATAGGCGAGCATGAGCAGAAACTTTCGACATTGCGAATATACGAGCCTACGAATTTCGACTTAACGAATAGTCGACCCTATTATATTCCAGCCTAATTTCAGTCCCACCAATATGCGAACCAGCGTAAACCGAGTACGATTTCAACTATTACGGCTCAGAACGGTCCAAAGTATTACACTTTATGTGCTGTCGACTGTACAATATCTACAATCCCGTATTTTTTTTTAATTTGTACAATAAATGACCACTGGTATGTCATAGAAAAAAGTCGCTTAGAAGAAGCTCTCCAAACTCGCGGTAGTAATCGAGTTTCCTAAGTTAATATATTGCCAGTTTTTACTCCCAACGGGAAAATATCAGCTTTTCACTTAGGTAAAATACTTACCTACACTGAACGTCATCAGAGCCACAAAAGCGAATTACAACACTCGAACCTAGCACGGAAGAGACGTTGCTTTCCCCATACCGACGCGACGTAAGCTAGGTGCAGTAACAGAAGTAAACTGTCAAAGAAAGGCTGTCAGGCTGTGAGATTGGAGGATTAAATTAACATCGTTCTGATAAGTTAGCGAGGATATTTTATTGTTACTATGAAACAAATTATTTATTATTTTTTAAATAAATAGGTTGACTTTAACTACGAAAACTGAAGAAAATAAAGGTAGCTTAGGCTTTTATTCTACAAACCTACACCGTATGTATTCTTATTATACTTACATATTATATATACGTACGTATATACATACGTAGATACTTATTGGATACGTATGTACAAAACCTTCATTTATATATTCTTTTCAGATAACTACAGCAGACGGATGGGATGGCAAATGCATAAGGGTATACGAATTAGTGCAATAACAGGATAAACATAAGCTTAAAATAATATCTAGAAATTACCTAATCAGTCAAGATAAATGGGCTATTATTGTATAACTGGTGGATAATTGACTTTCATGTGTTAATTGCTAATGTCGTTATTTAATTAATAAAAATAAATGATAATTTTAATGATAGTTATATATTATTAAGGCCACGTGGCCGTCCCCGCAAACGATGGCGAGACGAACTTGACGTTTTTATGAGAGAGTAGTCTGAAGAATAGAGATTAGTGCAAGGGCTGGGGGGAGGCCTTTGCGCAGCAGTAGGACATTGCAGGCTATTAAATAAATAATAAATAAGTAAGTATTATAATCATTAACATCATTTGATAACAATGCTCTGCCACGAATACCTTTCAAAGGGTGCAGTTGTAATTTAACAGTCTTAAATGAATTTGGCAATGATTCATATTGAGGATAGTAGGTATATATCTTTCTTATTAGATGGTAAATAAGACAAAGACGACTAATAAGCACTACCTAAGACAGCCTATATTTACGTACTTACTTATCTTGTTACAACATCGTCGATATTGGCAGGTAATCAAAAGTTATTGTAAATGTAAATTGAGAAGAAAAAATATAGTCTTTTTTATATTAATAGAAATATATGTATAAACAAACATACCTAACTTCAAACTCGATTTTAATGTAATGGGAAGAGTTGACGTAGAGAGAACGCAATGCTCCGTGAATGATTCGATAATTTTTCCTCCTAGCCGCAGGCCTGCATGGTCCCTAGGTACTAGTTGAAAATAATCTCATACCTAACACATAAGTACCTAATATTCGCATATCACCATTGCATTGCCACACCTGCAAGAATATTAGTCAAACTTGCCAGTAATACAACATTCTTATCAATTCACTGTAAATTCACATAGACTTATGTTGGTGTGTTTATTGAGGTCAGATTGTTGGCGAAAACTCATGCAGTCAGATAAGAAACACCCAGACAGATAATCCTAGTTAGGCAATGAAGGTTCACACAATTTTTTGCGGCTGTTGTATTATTATTATGTTATATTTTTATACAAGATAAGTAAACCTACTTATGTTTTAACGTTTTAGTAACTAATGTGGCATATACGTATGTACAGTCGACATCAGATCAATGGTAACACTTGCAGTACGATTTCAAGTCTTACGACGCAAATAATAAGAACTGTCAAAAGTAAAAAGTGTTACCATTGATCTGCTGTCGACTGTACCTATCTATAATTATTGGGTTATTGCCCGTGGTACACCTCGGCTGTTCACCTCGGTGGTCTACGGGAAGAATTTTTTTCCCGTGGTACAGTCGAAGACAGAGATAAGTATACAGGGGGCCTCAATAAGGTTGATATTTTCTCAAAAACTACTGGACCGAATATAATAATTCTTTTACAGTTACTTAGTTTTAACTATTATCTATCAAACAGTGAAAGAATTATTGCAATATGACCTATTGCAATAGGTCAAGTAGTTTTTGAGAAAATCTCAACCTTAAAAACTCTCCTGTACACCTTTCTCTGTGTTCCACCGTACACCAGAATGTCCCTAACATTACACATTGTAGTAGGTACTAAAGAAATAAATGCCATATAAAATATGATCCCCAGTAATTCGGTTTTTATATGGTGTCCTATCTTAATCTGAGATCCTAACGCTATATTCTTTGGGGTAGACAAAAAGAACGCCAATGAATCCGTTCTTTACACACCTCTTGCATCATCCAACGTCATCAGTTATCCCGTGTACAGTGTACACCAAATAATTATAAACGAAAATAATTTTAAAGGAATCTGAGACTGAGAAAGAGTATGTGCGAATATTGAAGGGAGGATCTGATTCATGAACTTTTCTAGCTTCCTTCGCACCACTGTTGTCATGGACAGAATCAATTTATTGTGCATAAAAATGTGGGTTAAGATACATAATTGAGTGTGCGTAACTAGACAAGCCTGTCTGAGGGCCGGCGTACAACGTCACGGCGCGACGCCGCCGTGCCGTCGCATGGCTTGGCGTGTTAGGGCTAGCGTACACCAGCTACACCGACAGCGGCACCGGCCACCGGTGCATGTTGTCGGATGGCGTAATTTACCGGCGGACGGGGCGCCCCGTCCCGGCGGGCGGCGCCGTCCACAGACGCGGTAGGTACACGGCGCCCGCCGTAGCCCGCGGACGCCGCGTCGTGACGTTGTACGTCAGGGCTAACGTACGGTGGAACACAGAGAAAGGTGTACAGGAGAGTTTTTAAGGTTGAGATTTTCTCAAAAACTACTTGACCTATTGCAAAAATTCTTTCACTGTTTGATAGATAAAAGTGTAAACTATGTAACTGTAAAATAATTATTAAATTCGGTCCAGTAGTTTTTGAGAAAATCTCAACCTTATTTAGACCCCCTGTATACTTATCTCTGTCGTCGACTGTACAACAGAACGGCGCCGGCGGACGACGCCGTGTACCGCGCTAGTGGACGGCGCCGTCCGCCGGCACGAATGTTGTCCGCCTGTGACCGGCGCCGGCCGACATCGTGCACCGGTAGACGGTGCCGGCAGACCCCGTGACACGCCGCGCCATGCGACGGCACGGCGGCGATTGTACGCCGGCCCTCAGCCCTTACGGCGCGGCGTCCAGCGGCACCGGCCACCGGTGCACGCTGTCGGAAGACGCCAGTTACCGGCGGCCGGCGCGGCGTCGTCGTACCGGCAGGCGGCACGGTCCAAAAGCGCGGTACATGGCTGCCGTGCGCCGGACGCCGCACCGTGGCGTTGTGCGTTCGGCCTCACAGAGTATATTCATAAGGCGAAAAAAATTATTTTATTTCGGAATTTCATACAATTGTAATTGAAATTGAAGTCTACCTCGAGTTTATCGTCTTTGCCCAAAGTACACTTTTTATATCGATATTTTTTAATACCTAATCTAGATTACACTAAAATGCAACTTTCTTATCGATAGTTCGATAACCAGTCGAACGGGGATAGCGGAGCTAGGCCGGGATTAATAAAGAGTCGGAATCGCAAACTTTTATCAGTACATTTTCATCTTTTGACGCGCTTACCTATCCAACAAAAATGTCGTACATCGGTAAAGAATTCAAGCTGGAAAAGCAGGAAAACTTTGAGGATTTCCTTGAGTCTTTGGGTGCTGGTAAGCAAGAATCTATTATACTTATTTTGAATAAAATGGCTTTAAGCTATCTCACTCTCTCCTTGACATAGTCCGTCCAAATTGGCTCAAACTGTCGGTCCTAAATACCCGAGTAAGTTATTAATCACTTTAATTTCTTTTTCGCAGAGGTAACTAAAGAATATAAACAGAAGGCGCTTGCAGAGAAACCTACTCACAAGCTAGAAAAAAACGGTGACACCTACAAGCTTTTCAGCGCCGGCCGAGAGACGTCTTTCAAAGATGGTGTGGAATTTGATGAGACTGTTAATAATAAGCCGGTTAGTAAGAATTTTATAAAACTTATATTTAATCTAATATCTAATTTCCTAAAATAGCAATCTAAGTAACAGTATATTAGTCACAATCAATACCTAAACCAATAAAGAATTTACAGTACTATAATTATTTAACGATCGCGAATGCACTGCCCTCTACATTGTAGGCGTTGTTGTATCGCCAAAAATTAAAAGTAGCGCGTTAATCGCGACTGTGTGAGGGATTCAAGTAAATGTGTAAATGTCCGCGAAGGTGTATGTTTGTGACTTTTTTTTTGTATCGAGCGAAGTTTGTCCAATCGTGTATCGGTAAAACAAAACAGCAGACACTCCAAGTTTGCTATAATTTTTTTTCAAAGGTTTAAGTTTAGTAGCTAGTTTTGAGCTACCTATACAGTTAGGATTAGATAAAACACCCTAAAATCCAAACATGCGGCGCCTTAAAGCCACATAAAGTTTGTAAGTTGAATTTTCTAACAAGTATAATTTTATATTGGTTCCAGGCTAAGACCACTGTCACTGTGAGTGGCAATACGGTCACCCAGGTCCAGAAGTTCCCTAATGGCGCCTTTATCTCGATAAAGAGAGAATACTCAGATGGCGGACTTGTTTCGGTAAGAATTTTACATTGCACTTATTCTCAAACTTTTGAAGTCGAGACCCCCCTTTTAATTTTTAAAACATATAAGTCCCTACTCTTTAAAAAAATAGTAGCTCTTTAATAGCTTTATTAATTACATAAATACATTAATAGTTTATTAAGTCTATGTAATGGACGGATTTATTAAGTTTACCTAATGGACTTTACATAATAATTTTTTTTTTCAGACGATCACCAATAGTAACTGGGATGGCGAGGCTCGCAGATACTATAAATAAAGCTTAAGTTATTTATTATGTATTTATTTCAATAAATAAATTAACAATACCTACAAGTGTTATTTCTCCAAACTCCTGTATTAACTGCTTACTATGTAGAATTGGTTAGATGTAAAACTATAATGGTAGGGTTTACAGAATGGAGTTTCAAAGCAAATATTTATCTAAGTACGGACAACAGCAGATCAATGGTAACACTTGAAGTACGAATTCAACTCTTATGACCCAGACAATAAGAACTGTCTAAAGTGTTACACTTGATCTGCTGTTAGCTGTACTACTTACGTATTATAATTTAAACAACGGTTAATAGGTAATTCTTTCATGTAAGTAAAATTATTGAGTAAATAAATTAATTTAAACATATTGAAAAGTTATGATGCCTGACATATATACAGATTAAACCTTCAATCCAGGATAATACCCAGTATTCAGGATAATGCCTAGTATTCAGGATAATACCCGTATTCGGGATAACAAGCTCACTTTTACAGTAAACTGACATAACTTACATAACTTTGCAAATCGTTATGTAAAGTTCTGAAAAACAAAACATTATCAATAACTAGCAGCTGCCTGCGACTTCGTCTGCGCAAGATAAATTGTAGCCTATGTATGTTTTGATGTATGGGCTATATTATTATTCTAAAGTCTCATTAAAATCCATTCAGTAGTTTTTGCGTGAAAGAGCAACAAACATCTATCCCCAAAAATTGGTCGGTTCGGTAGGTATATCGATCGGCGACTATTCCATAATTTTCTTTAGTACTACATTAGTGTAATGTTATGGACCTTCTGGTGTACCACAGGGAAAAAATTCTTCCCGTGAACAGCCGAGGTGAACAGCCGTGGTGGACCACGGGCAATAACCCAAACTTTCGCGTTTATAATATTAGAAGGATGGTATCTCAAAATACCTAGTAGTATCTCTATCAATGTACGGCTTAACTATGTAACTATTTGCCTTTCGATTTTTATGTACTTAAATATTTTTTTGTTGACTTGACTTAGTGTTATCATTGTGTTGATTTATCGAAGTAATCAATCGCATAATATATACAAGGTGCTGAATAAAATAGGAAAATGGTTGTCTATTTATTCCACCAGGGTATATTATTTTATATCGAGTGGGATTGGGCCACGATCCTTGTATCGATCGTTGTATGGCCCTATGGTTATATTTCACGAGGTTTACCGTTTTGAGAGCAACCAGTCAGTACCCAATGATATCACAAATGATATTGAAACACTATAACTCATTGGTTTTATACAAAAGACATTGCCACATTTCAATGGAGCTTTGCCCCACCTACAAAACTACGGGACCATTTAAGCTGTACCTATCATTTTGTTCGGGACTTATTACAGGTTTCATATTGCATAATCATAATCAGTATCATTTTCTACTACTCTCGCAACTCCTATAGAAGAATAACAAAAACAATGAATACATCGCTTCGATTTCTTACTATGTTCTGAATTCTTAATTAAGCTATTTTTTTTCGAATCGCAACTTGTACAAAACTTTATTTTAAACCAATAATTTTAATAAAAAACGGAGATATTTTTACATTTATTCGTAATCTTGTACAACTTGCGGTTAATGGTGGGGCAGAATCTGGCATGGTCATTTGCATATCCTATTGGGGATAGATAGAACATTTCTCTGAGGATAGAACAGCCACTAAAGTGTATATTTCTTTAGGGCACGGCGGCATATATTTTATCATGTCTACGACACACATTATTATGTTATCTTCTCTTGGTCTTGTTAGATCAAGAACCTGTAAATGAAAATGTAACCTAGGTAAGAACTAACCTAGGTAACTCCTAGAGAAGGAGAACTGCTACTTCAACGACAAAATACACAAGAGTTTAAAATTCGCCCCTGAGCCAGAATGAAACCCGAAATAGTGCTAAAGACTATCTATTGATACTTTGCGAAGATTTAAAAAGTTGGATGGATTTTTAAATATTTCGTTAGGTAGGTACACCTTGTAGATTATTATTGTGCCAGGTAAAGTTTTATCAATATTGTTATCAAAGTCCAAAGTGCCTTACAATCACCTGTTGCAATGGGCGTTGTCTTATCTTTTGTTGATACAGGTATCATAGTGCAAAGTCCTTTTAAAGTGCATTCGATATATATTTAATGCAATCAATAAACTAAGTATAAAGAATAATATAAAGATTTCTAGAAGCGTCTATTGGATTAAAATTGGCGTAGAGACAGCTAATCGATGTTTTACCACTGATTACTCACATTTATTAAAAGTAAATGATATTTTTACAACCACTGGTACTTTATAAAAGATGATAAGCATTTACCTATATGATAGTTATATATTGCACTTTTATCAGCAGTTTATCAATAAGCCATATAACCGGACTAACTGGGGTTAATAAAGAGACGGTAACATAATAAAATATATCATTTTATTTTCGATACTTCGACTCAGCTACACACAAAATGTCTTTCCTTGGAAAAGATTACAGACTAGAAAAGCAGGAGAACTTTGAGGAATTCCTCAAGTCACTGGGCAGAGGTAAGTTAATTTTCTGAAACATATTCAATTAAATGACGGCAAAAAATGTTTTCTACTGCATTTGGGAACTCCTTAATATTTATTCCGTGGGGAACTCCAATCCAATATCCCTCTATATCTATGACTTTGGTGATCGTGTACCTACTCGTAGTTCATTATCAGAGATAAGTAATTGGTCAGATTAACAAGCTAAAAATAAGTGGTTCTAAAATCTAAAGGTAATTTTCCATGACTGGTGCTTCGACTAATCCTTTTTTTTAAACTTGAGTAATAAAACCATATTCTCAATTTAGGAATGAAAGAGAGTGTGGTTGGTGGAAATAGGTACCTAATGGGTGACTCCACCCTATTATGTAACAATTTCAAATACTTACGTTAATTATTTTTATCTCGAGAAAAAGAAAATGCTTCCACCAATTATATAAGAAATTAAAGTAGAAATTGCCTATAGGAGAATAGAGTGATTTTATTTTCTCTGTAAGCGGTTTTACACGAATTTAGAGTAACCCAGTAGGTAATAATAATATATTCGAAATTTAAAAATGGTGCTCTATTATTTTTAGAAGTCACTGAAGATTACACAAAGAAGCTGCTCACGAGCAAACCTATTAACAAGGTGGTGAAGAGTGGTGACACTTACACTCTGATCAGCTCGAGTGGAGAGACTCAGTTCAAGGATGGAGTGGAATTCGATGAACAAGTGAATGATAGACCCGTAAGTTATTAATATTGTCTTTTAGTATTTTCCTTTAGTAAATGAAGATTTTTTTAAACTCTCTTTATTCATATTGAGGTCAATATTCATGGTGCTTTACGGAGAATTATTATAGGAGAAACTTACGGAATGCAATGAAGTATTTGAACTTGATGCATAAACAATCTGCAGGAATCAATTACCTACTCTTTGACTTTATTTTCATTTTACTATCAATAGATAGTATACCATACATAAATGATTCCCGTAGGGGTAGGCAGTGACGATGGACTTCTATCTGGTGCGATCCTGCCACACAACTCTCGCTTCCTCCACATTCATCAATCTCTTCATGCAGCGTGCAGTTGGTTTGTAGTCGCACTTGACCCTAATACCATCTAATTATTGTCTTCTATTCTTTAAAATAAGCAGTCGGATAAAAATAAACTTATGGTTTTAATTTCAGGCCAAGACAATCATCACTGTGAGTGGTAACACTGTCACCCAGGTCCAGAAGTTCGACAATGGAGTCTCTCTCACCATAAAGCGAGAATTCTCTGACAACGAACTGGTTGCGGTAAGATTGCTTACTTACAATGCATTAATTATCACCGGTTCTCAAACTTTAGTGAACGATACCCCCTGTTTCTACAATTTATAATTAACTTTGTTGTATATATTTTTATATTTGCTTTGTAATATAAAATTATATATGTATTTAGATTTTTCTCAGTGGCAGTTTACGAAAGCAGTAAGAGTAAGATACTAAATTTTTCTTTTCTTTTCAGACGATCACTAACAGTATTTGGAGTGGCGAGGCTCGCAGATATTACAAGGCTTAATTTATTATTACGTTAAGGTGTAATTGAATAATTTAAAGTAATAAAGTAATAAATTATTTATTAAGTCATTTATTTCTTATCTATACCTAACCTTAATAAAAAAATTGATTCTCAAACTTCACCGACGTGAGTTTTTTCCATTAAGACATGACAATATCTAAATAATGATCGATCTGGGGTAACAGGTTAATTGAACATGAAACTATATCATTAAATTATATTTTTATCAATATTATCTAAGATCTTCAATGCAAGCAGAGTTATATATGAGGGATTTACAAAGGCTCCACTCCAATAGATTTTTATTGCTCGTCCGAAATAGTTGATCTATATTAAATCCTTCAAAATGTCTTTTCTTAACAAGGAATTCTCGTTGGTGAAGCAGGAGAACTTTGAGGGATTCGTGAATTCTATTGGTAAGTAAAATTTTGTAATTATCTATTACTGTGCGTAAATTATGCTGATAGCGTTAATTAATATTAAAATATTGTTTTCTTTTACTTACAAGTTTGACTTAGCAATTTAGTTGAACAGTATATTAAGCAATACTTTTGTAAACAGGTAATCTCACGGAAGAATATAAAAAGGCGTTGATTTCATACAAACCCACGATCAAGTTTGTGAAGAACGGTGACACCTACACATTCTACACTAGCCGTCCCGACAACAGTAATACTGAATTGACGTTCAAGAGTGGAGTGGAGTTCGAGGAAAAAGTCCGAGAACATACTGTGAGTATTACACTGTTGTTTTCTTCATTTATCTTGAACACAATGGGATGATGGCTTATGGCAAAAAATCAAGGAAGAACGGAGGTAAATCAATTGCCAATTGCAAGTAATAAAATATTATGTAGTAATGAATAATTTAGATTACCATTTGAATAATTTAGATTACCTACTGATATTATTTGTTTTTTGTTTATGAATGTGTTGTTTGTTTATGAATGTTTGTCCCTCACGCTTGAAATGGAATGGACGGGATTGGTATGTTTGGCAATTATAGCATAGACGTCATGTAGTGGAATATAAGATATGAGTGGATCAATAAAATAAGAGTTACGTCGAATAAAATAGTATAATAGTAAAATAATTTATAATATTTCTATTTTATCCAGGCTAAGACCATCTTCACAGTGGAAAGTGATACCGTTACTCAGGTGCAACAGTTCGAGGGGGGCAAAGTGGTCTTCACTTTCAAGAGGGTGTTCTCTGGCAACGACCTTGTTCTGGTAAGGAAAATCTTTAATAAATGCCTTGTAATTGAACAAATGCCACTAAATGGCTAAATTAATATTATTTATTTCTTTTTCAGAACATATCCACCAACATTTGGGACGGCGTCGCACGTAGATATTTTAAGGCTCAGTAAATTAATTTAAGCTTTAATTATTTATTTGTTTTGTAATTTAGTATGATTGTTGTTGTTAAATAAAATGTTTTGTTAAAGTTAACAATGTTTTAATTCTACCTACCTACAATTTTTTATTTATATTTAAACATCCAACCACTTAAGTATAGCTAGATATATTTTCGATATTTTTTGGTACCTACCTAGTACTTTTAATTGGCAACTTAAATACGAAAATGTAATGAAACATTTCCTTTTCTCTTAGTGGCAAATTAATGAACTTTCGACTATATTCTGTATACTTACGGAGATTATCCATTTGAGTATTTTTTATACATCACGATTAATCGAAGTTTTTAGCAAACAATAATGATGTGATTGCGCTTTTTATCAGTAGATGATATAACCAGCTACGGTGAATAAAGGGACGGGGCTCATGCAGTAATATATCATTCATTACCTATCTAGTCCGTCGACGTGTTTATCCAATTCGGCTCAAAATGGCTTTTCTCGGAAAACAATACCAGTTAGAAAGGCAGGAAAACTTTGAGGAATTCCTCAACTCTTTGGGTGCAGGTGAGTCGATATTTTGCTGGTTATAGCCAGGTAAAACTGTAGCCATCCCTAAAGAATTGTATTTTAGAAACTGTTTTAAGTAGCTGTTTACATTTTCAATTGGTTGGAAACCGCTTGAAAACGGTAATTAGAAACAATTAAGTAAAAGTCTATTCTACTCTATTTTTATTTGAACGGCTTCAAGAGATAATTTCGCCAATGTAAAGTTATTTTAGAGTATTCATATAAATAGAAAATCAAACAAATAAAAATTCAATCCGCCATTCCCAAATGATGGGGGAATCCTGAAAAGTAAATAGTTTCGATAATATTTTCTTGCCCAGTCTACAAAATACTTACTGTAAAATACGGGCCGCACCTTACGCGATAGCATGCGATAGTAATGCAATGCTGTAAAGTAAGTAGGTACTTATATGAAGTTTTTGTGTAGGTTGATATTGATAATTTCTGAACTGAACCCTTGAATTTGAAACGCAAAAATTACGCTTTCAACTTTTATTTCGTTTCATAGCTATACCCGATGCTGCAAAAAAGAAGATGCTTGCAGAGAAACCTGTCACCAAACTAGAGAAGAGTGGTGACACCTATACTCTTACTAGCTCTCTTAATACTTACGTCTTTAAGAGTGGTGACGAATTCGACGAGCAAGTTCTTGGTTTGCCCGTAAGTAGCTACTTTAAAAAGCCAATGGGCACATTCGTATGGAGGGTGGTGCCTTTTTTTTTCGCGCGGCCAGAATCAGTTTCATATCTACTGTGTAGGAGACCATACAAAAAGAGAAAAAAAGTTGTTCCCGGGGTTCTAACCGCAGTCCGGGCCGAGATAATAGAGTTTAACTTTTACCAAAATAGAGGAGAATGTCGCAACTGCCATCTACAATATACTCCCCCTTTGCGACAATTTATTGATTTCCGGTCTTCAAAAGCGGAAATCCGGTGCACCATGTGCAATATACATGCCCCCCCCCCCCCTCCAAACCAAAAATAAATTGTATTTCCTATTATTCCTTAAGATGTCGCATCCGCCATGTTCAATACACTCCCCCTAGACGTTGTTTTTTGGGGGTCAACCAAAGCGGATATCCGGTTCAACATGTACATTGAACAATATCCTCCCCCTCACCTAAAAATAAATTGAAATGTATTTTATTTCATAAGGTGTCGCATCTGCCATCTATAATACACTTCCCCTTTGATGTTAATTTATTTTTTCCTCCTCCCCCCGTAAAAAAACATATTTATTTCATTTCCCATAATAATTATCCTCCTTGGTGTAACTTGTGTCCGGTGTAGTTGGATTCTCCCCGTGTAAACTTGACGAACTGAACTACACTAAATGGTTCCTCAGCATCCTCTGGCTAGGTGATCGATGTACGGTCGACAGCACATAAAGCGTATCACATTGGCACGCTACGCAGGGGTTATACGACATAGTTTGCAAAGTTTGGTTTTTAGTAGGTTGATGTGCCGTCGACTGTACAAAAAAGTTAAGACATTTTGAAAAAAATACACAGAAGTATAACATACGCCGTAACAAGCCCAGTGGCTTGTTAAAAGAAAACATTGCAAAATATATCCTATAACTCCTGCGTATGGTGCCAGTGTGATACGCTTGATGTGCTATCGACCGTACATCGATGGTTGCGGCGTATGTTACACTTCTGTGTGTTTGTATGTGTTAGAGGATATTTTTGCACACATAAACACTCCTACATATTAAAACACTCCCAAACTCACACCAAACGAGATCCAAATACAAAAAGATACTATTCCTAATATCGTCGATCTGGTTCGAGTCACGGTTTTCAACAGAGCATTAGCTCAACAAGGTCTCTGGTTCGAATCCCAGTCGCGATGTAATATTTAAAAAGATACCGTAAATCACAAATTACATTCGGATGAGCAAAACACACCCTAAATAACACAAAAATACTGGTACACAAAAACTCTCTTACACACAAAAATTCCCCTAGATATCGTACTAATTAGTTTTGCGCGTCTGAGTATGGTAGTGTATTTTGAAACTGAATGTAAGTACCATAGAGTGTGTTGCGAGTATTTGGGAGCATTTCTTTATGTTAGAACACGAAAAAATCACAGTTTTCGTTTGTCTATGTATTTTTTTGCGTAAAGGTATGTTTGTATTTGAGGAGTGCGTTGTTGATTCTAGGTATTTTGTGGGGCGTATTTGTGTGTATTTGCATATTGTATTTTGTACGCTAAAGAGTATTTTTGTTTGGCTGTGTGCTTATGCATAAAGATGACTGTATTTTGTGTGTTACAAATGCAGGTGCCTGTGTTTTGTGTTGTTCGTAAAGGTATGTTTGTGTGTAGATGGGTGCGTTTTTGTTTCTAGTTGTGTTTTGAGTGTTTGCTTCTTTGTGTGCGAGACTGTAATTATGTTTATCTGGTTGTTTTTGTATTAAGGTGGTGTATTCAAACGTGTTTCAGTGTCTAGGTATATTTTATTATATTTAGGGGTGTGCTTGGGAGTTAAGAGTTTATTTTTGTGTATGTCGGACTCTGGATATAGTTATATGAGTCAGCGTGTGTTTATATCCAACGTGTTTAACGCTTCTGTATACTTTTCTTTAAATGTTGGGGGTTCGTGATAGTAGCATAATAATTATGTATCCTAGCTAGACGATGCTGATAAACGACTGAGATCGTCTGGATCCTTTATTGGATGTTTTAGGGGAACCGGAAAAAGTTTTACTGTTTTGGGAGTGGGGGTTCCTTACCTCAATAGGGAAAAAAGGAACCTTTATTTAAAATATTTACAGTCTCCGCGATATTAGAGTTTAAATAAAATGACAAACTAAAGTAACATGAGAGAGAAAGTATTTATTTATAACAGCCGAGTCGTGGCCTTTCGACGACAGTAGGGTCTTTAAAACCATGGGAATATGCGAGATATTGGATTTTAATTTTTCCTTTACTTAAACTCAATTATCTCGGCCCCGGATGAGTGGGGAAACATAGACGCAACATTTTTACGTTCATCGTGAAGTCCGGGATTCTTACTTTCAGTGAGGGTATAAATATTTAAGTTTAAGTAAAGTCATAAAACTTGAGAGGGGGTGTGGTGTAGAGGATACACCGGATGTGAGAGGATACACCGGATGTGAGAGGATTCTTACCTTCCGGGATTTTTACCTTCAGTCAGGGCAGAGATATTTAACTTTAAGTAAATGACAAACGTGAGAGGGGGGGGGGGGGGGGGAGGATGTGCTCATTTTAGATGATGCACCGGCCATCTAAAAAGAACCGGAGTTCTAGTGGCCCAGTCGGGATGAATTATAACAAAAGTTATAGTAGATGGCCGGTGCACCATCTAAAATGAGCATATCCTCCCCCTCTCTCACATTTGTCATTTACTTAAAGTTAAATATCTCTGCTCTGACTGAAGGTAAAAATCCCGGAACAACATTTTCTTGTACGCGACCTCATAGTGAATGTAAAAATGTTGATTCGACGTCTCTACCCTCCACCGGGGCCGAGATATTTGAGTTCAACGGAAGTAAAAAGTTAAAGTCGATTATCTCGGCCCGGACTGAGGTTACAGATGAGCTGCCATAATATGTTTTATTTACTTTGCCAATATGTACCTAAATAACCATATTTGGTTTCTGGCCGCGAAAATTTCAAAAGGCTCCAAAAACGCCCATTGGCTTTTATGTGGTGTAAGTAAAGTAACTGCTAGTTAGAGATCTCCAAGGGAAAGGTAACTAAAATATAATTTAGAATGCTCTACATTTGAATTTTTTTCATCTAAGTGCTTGCACGATACCGATGCACGATGGGAAGCGATTATTCTTAATTGATGACCATTTTGCCATTGTAGTAGGTAGGTAGGTATACATAATTGGTAGACCATACCAACCGCTCATAATTTCAGTCAAGGATCTGAGTAATTTCTTTCGTTTCAGGCCAAAACGACCATTACTGTGGAAGGCAACACTCTCACCCAGGTCCAAAAGTTTCCTGATGGAGTCAGCCTCACCGTAAAAAGAGAATTCGGTGACGACGAGCTACTTTCGGTAAGACATCGATCGATGTTCTGAAACTCATTGGTGAAAATGATTAAAACATATATCTAAACATTTAGAGTTTATTCGACTGTCATCCACCAGAGCATAGATAGAAAGTAAAGACATCGATTCTCAAACTTTACGACACAAGACCTCCCTACAAGATTACTTAGAAGCTGGTACCTCTAACAATTGGCAAGGTTACATTTAAATGTGTTAAATCTGTGTCGTAACAGTATTTACTATTAAGACGTACCTATGTATAAATATTTACAAGATATTTTACTTTGCATTTCAGACAACAACAAGCAGTGGTTGGGATGGCGCCACTCGCAGATACTACAAGCCATTGTAATTTATTGCATATATTTTTTAAATAAATTAAAAGTATGGATGTATTATTGGGATTACATTTACACGATATAATAAAGCATTATCAAATATTTATTTTCAATCGCCCTGATTTATAGTTATAATATTGACTTATTGTATTGTTTACCAAAAAACAACATCATAGGTATATGTTACATGTTTGAGAATAAAGCATGGTTTTACTGATTCAATACCTACTTATTAATCAAATGAAGCAGGAGATGGGACAGAATTCCACACAATATAGTTCTTACACACGTCTCCCGCTTCATCCAATGAAATTAATTTTTGCCTACTTGCATGCTCAGGACATTATCTGGATTTAAAACTAACTATCGAGCGCTCATTTGTGCCATTTTAAATACACTTTGTGCTAAGCTCAACCCTTCATGCATGACAAGTGGCATAGCCTGTCGCTGCTCTTTGTATTAGCTTTTTGTCAGGCATATTTTATTAGGGCTTATCCTTTTAACACACAATAATAATCCGTGACTGTTAGCCATAAACATGATTTAACTTGCATTCGTTCCCTTTCTAACTTAAAGTTTTTTAACGAATTGTGAAAAGGACAACAACACGGTTTAAGGGGAGTGAGGTTTAACTAGGTATATGGCTAATAACAGCATGTTGTGTAGTTTCCTCACGATGTTCGCCCTTCATCGTTTTAATAGCAATTGTGTAAATGTACGTAAGTTCTCTCTCATCGGTACATGATAGATCTGTGGTTCGATCTGAATCAGGCGTGTGTCTGTAGTGCCCGCGTCGATTTTTACTATAGTATGACCGTCTAAATCAGTCTTCGAGAGGTGTGTGGGGGGGGGGGGGGGGGGCGTAACAGAAATGCGCCTGCCGCCCGCACCTCTCTCGGTCCCCGTTGTCGTCACACCCCCGCGTCCCTGTACCGCGCAGGCGAAGACTGATTTAAACGGTCATACTATAGCCGTCAATGTCCGATTTTTGGCGAATATTAGTACAAAAATTTCGTTCGCGCAGGCTTTGACAGGACGAAAAAGGCCAGCCGGCTAGCCCCCCAGTGTCTTTTTTAACCACAACTCCACCGATCACATTTTAGTCGCCAGTTGCATTAGCCTGTTAGCCTTTTAGGACGTAAGTATTACCTACTCTTGATTTGAAAGTTTCGGAACACCCATTTTTGATTCAATAAATATAAAATATCAGAGGTATCTTATCAAGTCACTTATAATAATATATTGCAGTGCGGCTTGTCTTATCGTTAACTTGTTGATAGTATTGGTCAAAGTTTTCTACAAGTATACCATAGATTAATAGATGAACGATGCACTGTGATAAGAACAAAGGTAGGTAAGATATGAATAATAAAACTGAGAGTATGTTAAATAATTGATATTAAATACTTATACAAATATCCACATTAACGTTTCTTTTATTTTGGCACACTTAGTTGACTCCGAGCGAGTCGACTTGATAACGGTATTATTGACAGCAAAGATCTATTTTGATTGAGAATTTACATAATTCATAACCAAAGTTGTAAGTACTTACTTAGTTCTATACTTAATTATACCGCAAACGGACGTTAACAAAAATAGAAATAAGGCTATATTTTGTAGTAAGTGGTCCACAGCTTTGAGATTTTTTTTGCATTAATTACCGTAATGTTACATACTGCCTAGGTACATCCAGTATAAAATTTTCCTCGGTTACCTATGACACATTAACCCCCACTTGCAATATAAGATAATTCTAGAGCTAGCGAAAATGTATGTAGAGTTTTCTCGGGTTAAGTACTTAACCCAGGGTTATATCGATATTGCATGAGACCCCAAGTAAGTATGTTATTTATAAGTTTGTGTTAAACAGATACCTAACACTATCAGATTTTGAGAACGTTTTAGTAAAGTACAGTTATTAGCATAGAGCCACTTGCGCGAAGTACCTCGGGTTAAGTATTTATTCCCGTTCAAATCTCAAATTAGCCCACTAGCGCCAAAGTTCGGGGTAAATGTATTTGAACCTAGTTAGTTAACTCGGTTCAAATGCAATTAACCCGACTAATTGTATTTGAACCGAGTTAACTAACTGGGTTCAAATACATTTACCCCGAACTTTGGCGCTAGTGGCCTTTGGGTATATAATATGACTGTAAGTACCTAACCTACTCGTAGACGACATCGCGGCGGGCGGCGGGCGCGCTCTGGACGCGGAGGGCGCAGCATAGAGACGAGTGGGCCAACTTGAAGGAGGCCTATACAATCGGGGACTCTCGCTATACTACCAATATTTTTATTTTATTTTACAATTATTGCAGTTCTTTATTTATTATTTTATCGTGACTATCGTTATTTAAAGGAAATTTATTATGTATGACAACAAGAATTATCGAATTATTTTTATGTTTATAAATTTTATCTTAAGAACACGAAGTGGACAATTACTATAAAATGTAATATTAAATTAATATGACAACTTATAAGATGTAGAAATGTAGAGTTAATAAAGGCTTTTTTATTTTTTTATTTTATTAACCTACTCGTATGTATAACAATTTTATTATAGACTAAAGCGCTACCGTATGACTAAACAAAATGACTAAACAAAATCTAAAATCACATTATCAGCAACTTTATCGATTGCAATGAGATAATACCCCAACATGATAATGATTTTTATTATTTTAGTTTGTCTTTATACAGGATGTCTAAAGACAAACCCCATGGTGTGGGTTGACCGCGTCTTCCATCGTTATCGCTTTCAATTTGACACATGGACGTCCCTAAAAATTTCTGCTATCTTTTTGCAAGTTATAACAAATGACAACGAAACGCAGCAATGTATATCGTTCAAGTGTCAAAATGAAAACGATAACGAAAACGATTGAAGTCGCGGTCACCCCCCTCTGGATGGATAATATAAAAAATAATTACAGTAAGTGCCTATACCTATCGAATACCTATCATAAAATAATGGTATTTACGATTGTTCCATACGGTCAGTCGAACATTTTTAATGGAAATTCAAAGTTTGTAATTTTGCGAAGTATTAAATTTTTGTTGTAAGTTTACACACTGTATTGATGATTTAAAGCATTTACCCATAACTGAAATACACATTAAATTGATTATCACAAGTTGTTATCTTTATTTATCTAATATCTTCGTCGGGTTAATAATATAAGAAGGGAATCGGAATAAGTGAAATATCATTCTGCTTAATTGTATTCATCGAAAAGTTTCTCTATAAATCTCCTTCAAAATGTCTTTCCTTGGAAAAACTTACAAGTTGGTGAGCCAGGAGAAGTTTGAAGAGTTTGTGAACTCTCTAGGTATGTATCTTTTCTAGGTATATTTTATTTTATTAATTCTTTGCTTAAAATCTTGTTTACGTGTTTATTTTTATTTTATTTGTGTATATTTGACATAAATAAAAATATATTGTAGTCATTCTCGTAGTCAAGACGAATTTAGCGATACCTCATACCTCTTCAAAATACATCTAGACATTTAGGGTACAGGAGCTTATAAAGGACTCGACATAGGTACTTAAATACGACATTTACGTACACTCGGGAAACATTACCTCTTCATTTCGGAAGTCAGGCAAAAATATATAATTAAACTTTATCAATACAATGTTATTGAAAATGTTTGGGTTTTCTTGTCATAATTTAAATATTAGTTGATTAACTTAGGTTGAAATATTTTTTGTTTCAAATCTACTTACTATTTTTATATTACTCAATTCTTTTAATCTTGTTTACAAATCTTGTCCTACTTGCCATAAAAGAAAATGATCGTTATTCTTCAGCGACTTCAAACCGCATGAAAACTCCACTCCTACATTTTTCACAGGTTAAGTCGCTAACTCTCGTGTTAACTTTTACTGCAAGTGCGCCTAAGTTTAAAACAAACCTGTTTAAACATCTAAGATACTTGAGTTTTTATTATATTATACTTTAAACCTTTTTTTTTTAAACAGGTACTTCAGCCGACCACAAAAGCATAGTGATCAACCACAAACCTACCATTAAGTTTGAGAAAAATGGTGACACGTACACCCTTTTCACTGGCAAGCCCGATAACACCTTGTCCGAGGTAACCTTCAAGAGCGGAGTGGAGTTTGACGAACAAGTCCGGGAAAATACGGTGAGTACGGAGTTTGAAAAGGGGGTGAGCTATCACATGTTGAGAACCACTGGGTTTTATTGATTTGTAAGGTTAGGTTTTTGAAAATGTTTAGAAATTTGACAATTAGTAAATGGTAAATGGAATACGATTCTATAATTGAAGATTGTTAAGGTAGGTATTTGTTTTAAAAAAAACATGGTAGTACAAGTAAACTTAGTAGGTAGGTTAATTACCACTATTAGATATTAATTATTATTAAAGTAGGTAGGTATCACCTGAGTTTAAAACTAAACTGTTTAAGCTGTTACTATATAAATGCTATTATACATTGACTGACTTCCTTAGTGATAGCTTGTGACATTTTCAATTAAATATAGCCTAAGATATTTCAAAGTTTAATAATTTTGAATGTTTTATGTTGTGACATTTAAACTATTTTAATTTTATTTTTGCGATAATTGACATAAAGTATATGTAATTCTAATTATTTTGAATTAGACTTCCACAAAATTTGTACGCTTTCTGGCTGAATATAGTGGGACACAAATATGATATATGTATTGTTTACCCATATTTACAAATAAATGACATTTCATTTCATTTCATCAAGTATTTTTGTTTCCTAAAATATATGGTGTAATGGAAAGGTAAGCCGAAGGAAGGGTGTTGTGAAGAGTGAACTTTATGATCTACGACTTTTTCAATAAATAAATAAATAAATAAAATTAATGTCTCATACTAATCGATCAGCTGATCGTTACCCAATGTATGAGAAGAAAAAATAGTTGGTGTTTAAAAATAGTTTTACAGGGACTTATGAGTTCTTGGGTTCAACGCGTATTTACATTTTTATTTTATTATTTTATTTATAAATATGATTTAATTAATAACCACAATAAAATTTAACAGTACAAAATAATACCTAAAAAATAAATAGTTACTTACCTAAATAAACTAAAACTAAACAGACTAATCTAAAAGAAGACATGGGACGTTCCTTTCTCAAAGCTGTATTGCCGCGTTGTATGGTTAATGGGTCAATGAATATTTTCTTTTATCATAATTTTGTTAGCTGGGCTAGAAACTAGCCCGAGCGAGGATGGTATCGTCGGTCTTTGAGTCTGCGTCCCAGCTTACTTTATTTACATTTATTTCACTTGTCCACAGGCTAAGACCACCTTCACAGTTGCCGGTAACACCATCACCCAGGTGCAGAAGTACGCTGGCGGTAAATTCGCCATCACGTACAAGAGGGAATTCAGTGGCGATGACCTTACAACGGTAAAACATTATTATTACAATACGAATTTAGTGCCCATGGAGTTTGTATGGAATGGAAAGATCTGAGGAATTAGAAAACTATCAGATTTCCGATTACCAAATACCTGTAATTATTTTGTTTAAGCAACTGATTTAAATTATATTTCCACATTTATGTAAATTTGAAATACTTGTCAATATTATATAGGTAGTTATGTAGCTATTTGTAAATTATTCACGGCCGATTTTCCGCCAGTAACGATTAGGAGCGCAGATGATCCAAGGATTTATTTATTTATTTACTTATTTTATAATATTGTTTCAGACGATCACAAGCACAATTTGGGATGGCATCGCGCGTAGATTCTACAAGGCTACATAACTTACCTATTTATTTTATAAGTATTTTATGTACTTACAATATACTTAATTGATTAAATTATTTTATTTAAGAAAATATGTTGTTCTTTTTTGTTTTTATGTTCTTATTGGATTTATTAATTAAAACTAAACTAAACTTTATGCGGCTCTCAGCGAGAGCTACATACTCAGAGGGTACATATTTGCGCCGTTTGGTGTAGAGACCATGGGGTTCAAGGAACTGTCATCACGCCTCATTGACTCGTCGGGTGACCAAAGGGTTGGCGCTTACCTCGGCCAGCGTATATCGCTGGCTATACAACGAGGTAACATCGCCAGCCTTTTAGGCACTCTCCCACAGGGTACCTAGCAAATTAGCGTCCATTTTTTATTTATAAGTATTTTTTTATTATTATTGTTCAAATTAATGTTAAATACAACATTGGAAATATGTTATTAAATTAATAACAAATAAAACAATCTAAACTAAAGGAAAATAAATTGAAAACTAGGTACCTAAAAATACTTTCAAACTAAAACTAAGAACTACTTACCTACCTAAAAATAATTTTGTTTATTTGTAAATATAAAAATATTACAAACTAGGCAGATTATAAAATGGACTATGGAGTAAATACCGAATGTGTGGAATGCTCTCACAGGGCTACCGAGGTCCCATATTTCATAGAGTTCGATATCCGGCCGTGAAATAAAAGCATTTGTCTCGTAGCGATGGTTAGCTTCTCTAGTCCATAAGTAAAGCCCCATATCTTATTTAGTGATCTGAGAATAGCCCTGAGGGTCGACCACGACTTTCATAGTTTTCGTTCTTCTCTGGATCTTTCCTACGACTCATTGAAAGGATACAGGGGGTCTCATTAAGGATGAGATTTCATTGTTTCAAGAGTTGAGAATACAGAACAGAACACTATTACCCTGACGGTAAGAATGCCAACTTTATACAAAGAAAATGCATACACGGCGCGACAGTAGTGTTTCAGTTCTGACCCATACGAACTATTTTTACCCGACTGCCCGAGAAGGAGGGTTAATAAAACGGGAGATTTGAAATTTTATTTAATTCAAAAAAAAATGTTCTAATGCTGCAGTGCACCTTTTAAAACTAACCTTTTGACTGACTGTTCTAAAATATAGCCATACTTTTCATAGATTAAGGTCTAGGAAAAGGATATCACTACATTTAGAACATCCATATTTTAGGTTAGCTTTAAAAAATGCACTGCAGAATTAACACTTTTTTTCCGCGTTTTCCAATTAATCGTCACCATTTATTGTTGAATGCTACTGAGTATAATTTGATTAATCATGAAAATATGCTAAAACCTTTTAACTGAAATTTGCTGGACATGAAATTAATTAGCCACAAATTAGTTTATAAATGTATTTTTAGGTTAGTATTATTTAAAATAATTATTTTTAAGATTTTATTGTTGTTTGAATAAATCGTTTACATTTATATAAGCCACACAATATAAATGGTTGAGAATGACTGTTCGCACTCTCACGTCTCTATTTAGGGTAGTCGTAAAATAAAACTTTTAAAAATACTTTGAGAAAATATAAGCTGCAATGAGATGCCTTGTCTACTTTCTATGAAATAGTCGACATTAGTAACACAGGGGATATATGGAAGTTGGTAATATAACAGAGATCGCAATCTGTGAAGACTGTATGTAGGTACGGACAACAGCTGACGACTGCAGACCAATGGTAACACTTGCAGTACGAATTCAACTCTTATGACGCAGATAATAAGAACGGTCCAAAGTCTAAAGTGTTACACTTGATCTGCTTGTTAGCTGTACGTACTTAGGTACATCGTATAGCCATATGCCATGTCGTAGTACTTAGTCTGCAGTATTCTACGGACAACATTATTAGGGGTTTCGGTTATTGTTTTAAAAAACATTACCCTCCTCCCTTCGGCAGACGGGTAAAAAACATTACCCTCCTCCCTTCGGCAGTCGGGTAAAAACAGATAAGTACGTCTTTAACAAAAAATAAACAGTGACAGTACAAAATGTCAGTTTTGTAATTTTCTTTTACTTGTGATGGATGAGACCTAGCTACTTGCCAAATTTCATGATTCTAGGTCAACGGGAAGTACCCTATAGGTTTTGGCCATAGCATTTTCATACAGAAATACAAATATATAAAATGCGACATAAACGGCCATATCTTTGATTGCGTTGATGTAGAGTTGATTTTTTCACGGCTGCATTATGTTGCAGACATGAGTATTTGGTATTAATTTCAACTTGATACGTCCACGCGTTTCTGAGATATAGGTCTTGACAGACAGACAGACGGACGGACGGACGGACGGACGACAACAAAGTGATCCTATTATATTTCCTTTTTTCCTCTTGAGGTACGGAACCCTAAAAATGAATTCAAATATCATTTAGCACTAAACGAATTACTTACTTAAATATTTTTTGTCTAAATATAATTATTTATTAAGCACCTCTTTTTTATTTATAAGTAAGTAGGGTATTTGTAATTTGAATAACTCGGGGAATCGAGCTGTAGTATTATCTGACCCTTTTGGGCCTTGGCCCTACATTTGTACCAACTTGCTGTTGAATTGCTAGACACTTCAAGATGTCCAAAAATACTAAAACGGAACGAATTTCTCGCTTGTCCCACCGAGCAGTAACACATGAGGGGAGCTGTGTTGTTTAATGTACCACCTACACACTACCTGACATCCGCATCTGATAAAAGTCCATATGGACGGATGGCAGATAAGCAAGGAAAAAAATATGCCTTTAAAACATCGTGCATCGCCTATTTGGTCGACTTGGTGTAGATGGGAATGGTTTTGCTGCCAAGGTTGTTTAAAAAGTACCCTATCCATATAGTGATATGATAAGGTATAATAATACCTTATCATATCACTATATGAAACAGCATATTGTTTAGGTAAAAGCTGATGATTCACTGTAGGTAATACTCGTAATCCGACAGTCCGATTAGCAAATGACATGATTATCTTATCAAATCCTGATAATTTACACATTTGGATTTATTGACGCTTTATTTTATAAATATAAATAAAATAGGTACTTAGATGATTAGTACCTATGTAATAATTAGGGGGAAGAGGCAGGAGGGTATAATCCGGGCCGTATAATACTGCCAACATGTTCTATTACTATGCAAAGGAAAATATATTGGATATGGTAAAGTACACAGACCACTTACCCCATAACATAACAGTAGGGCGCCCGTGTATGCCCGCACATGAGCGCTTCGCGACATGTGTAACCTAGACATATTATCGACATGGACGCATCTCTTTAATACGACACCCCTGTCCCCCGCTTCGTCTCATGCGCTCATCGTTGACATATTTTTTCGCGTGCAAATTTGTACCGATTCCATGTCTATTGGGTACTTACCTGTCTCTGGTAAAGTACAAGTAGACCCCGGCACCCAGTTACCGTCCGCCTCGCTATTCCTAGACAAGACAGCGGCTACGGTAACGCCGGGGCAGGGGGTGCTAAGAATCCTCGGGTTACGGGAGGCTGCCAAACCAAATTGGACGTGTACATTGACGGTGAGACTGGCCCACAAGTTCAAAGTCGCTCAGCGAGCTATGGAAAAACTATGCTTGGGGTTTCTCGGGTAGATTTAAACTTAAACCACCGCTTAAGTTTAAGTCGATTGAATACGTTGATGGCGTATTATTTGAATTTACGGGATATTTTATTTAAAATTACCTGTATATGTACCACCTATATTTCATTCCGGATGGGTACATTCGGGTATAGTCGACAACACATCAATACACGCCCTACAGTCTACACGATAGTAATACGTCATACATTGCAATGGTTTTGTAATAAGATGAATATGTGGTGTCGAATGTACTATTGTAGTGTATTGTGGAGCTCGTTTAGCCATGTACGATCAATAATAATTCTTAAATAGACGAACAAGTATCTTCGTCCGTCATAACTTCATTAAGTACATCTGCTTTTTCAACAAATGCTGGGCCAAAAGGATAAGTAACTAGGCCATGTTACCTTTAAAAAATAATTGGCACTAATGCTCATGACGTCATCATGCGGTTTCTGGGTAGCGTTCCGAAAAAGAGCAAATGCGGTTCCATAACATCGAGCGAAATTCAAGTTTACCTATATTATATTATTATTTCATTATTGTAATAGCTGTCTTGTGGCTATCAACAGAGTGATAGATAAGGTAAAGGCTACTTGCAATAAAGGAGCATTAGTGCTTGATCGGGGGCGGGGCTGAATCAAGAAAAATGTATAGGCGCGTATTCATAATCGTGATTTAGAGTTACGCCACCGTTTAGGCCCTCCGTCCCTTTTTATCTTAACCTTTTGTTAACGAAGTGTGAAAGCGATAGCACGATTTAAGGGAAGTGAGTTTTAACTAGGTTTATGAATAACAGCATGTTTAGTGGGGTAAGAGGGACTATGGGGGAAGAGGGTCACTAGGTTGTCTACGATAAACTAACGAGCCTAGCGCAATGAGTATTACTCCGTCGATAAAACCGGTTTTGTAATGTAGTTCCACTGCTCAACTACAGATATCGCTACGACATCGCTGTGAGAGTAAGGGAGATAAAATTATTTCAGTTGTCAAAACTAAAAAATACCGAGTGGTACACTGAGTGCACTACACAGTACCTTATACAGGGTTAGAAAATAATTGTTATATCCATATTATTAGGTACAAAGTTCCATATATACATTCTGTATTGTATAAACCCTCTAATGTAGATGTGAAACCGTCGCATCGTCGACATATTCATCATTTTGTTTTTGCTTGATGATATGAACCTGTTACGGAACGCTGCCCTAACCTAAATTTACACAGTCACGAAAGCTTCATTGATAGGTTAGAACAGATCAATACTAACTGAAAGCAATTAACTACTTTTACAGTTATCTGGACCAACGAATACGATAGATATCTAGTACATTACGTACGTTATATTTGTGCAGTGATCTAATCTTCTCATATCCGTATTGCAACACGGTTCTAGGCGATTAGAAATTTTGTGGTTATAATATTATTAATTGTTACAAAATGGCATACTTCGGGAAGAGATTCAATTTAGAACAACAGGATAACTACGAGGATTTCGTGAGTTCTTTGGGTAAGTAAAATCACAGTAAGTTACATGTAATTTTATTACTCATCCAGTGATACTTGCTGCTTGCCATCTCTCTCTATGTCACGGTGTGAGAAAGAGATGGCGCTAGAGAGCAGTGCACCTGAGCGTTATGTATGATGTAAATCTGTCGGTCCAGTTTCTTGTGGAAACATTACGTGGGTATTTATATTTTTAGAAGTGTATATTTTTGGTTTGCACTAAAGTTTGTGATATTTTTCCCGATAATCAGAATTATTTCCAGTCGGTGACAGATCGGCATAGCATAGTTCGCAAAACCGAAGACTCCCGGTTGCTTCCGAATGAAAAGGTCCTATCTTCTGATTGGATGACGCAATCAACATACGATCGTCATGAACCAATGACAACATATCGCGCGAAAATGACTTATTTTGGTTGGATGATACAATGAATATTGTCAATTCGAAATATTCGTACACAGATTTGGTTTTTGATTCTCGGATTATTTATTGGATTTCTATACATTGATGGTTCTCTATTGACAGACATACCAACCGAGAGTCTAGAAGCGTTAATGAAAACGCAGAGCAGCCACAAGATAGTGAAGAATGGCGACACTTACACTTGGACCCTGAACATGGGGCCCATTGCCAAGGAGCAAGTGTTCAAGTCTGGAGTCGCCTTTGGGGATTCTGATGACAAAGATGCGGTGAGTTTAGTTTAAGTATATAACACATTTTATAGGAGCTTGGTGGCGTAGTGGTTGGATGGGTCACTGGACTTGCGTCATGGAGGACCCAGGTTCGAGCCCCAGCCACCAGAAAAAATCTAAGGCATGTGTAATCTACCATTTAGCCACAATATCAAGAGGGTTGCCGGCCCGGTATGGACTAGATAACCCTGGGATCTGGCCATATGGAGGATTCATGAAGACACAGAATGCGTCTTTTTTAAATAAATTAAAAATGAGGTGTGCAATGCAAAGGTCATAGCCCTAAAAAGCCGATAGATAATCGATTCTATATTTCAGAGAGAACGAAACAAAAGGTTTCTCCTTTGAAAAAATCACATTAGTATAAACTATGATAGGATCTAACCCGGGCCTGTTTTAACGGATGTCCAGTGTTTTACCCTTAGCGACACTACTCTTTAGGTACTATTATAAAGTAATGACATTTTCTTCATGTAATTTCAGGCGAGAATCACCATCACCGTGGACGGCGATACGTTCACCGAGGTGCAGAAGTTTGCTAACGGTCGCATTTTGACCTTCAAGAAACATTTCTCCGAAAATAAGGTTAAGGAAGTAAGTATCTGATGGAAAATGAAACTTACTCCTGTGTCTCAGGCCTGTACTAATCCCGCTCTCAACTCTGAGTAAGATGTTGAGAGTGATGTTAAGCTGATGTTCCTATTACTAGATGGAACTTAAGCGCGTTAGGATCTGAGTATCACGTGAGTACCGCTGCATTAATAATAAACACTCGGCAAGAGCACTCTAAAGCTCACACTTGAGTTCGTATTTGTTAAATGCAGTCGGACCGCGACTTGAGTGGTGACTTGGGTCTATTAAAATTAACTAATTATTATTATTTTAAATAAGACATCAAAACATGGCCCAAACTAGGATTCCCTGTGCTATGTCTCAGAGCCATACTTTGAAACGATCACAAAATCCAAACTTCAAACCGGACGAATTTTGTACGATTTGGTTTGGAATTCTGTCAATAGCGAACACATTTTTTTGATTTAATTTTAAACAATTTTGGTTATGACTGTAATATGATATTTCGAAGTTTCTAACATATATGGAAACTGGATTGGATACGGTTTTTAATACTTATTTTTCTTTTCAGACTATAACGAACAGTGCATGGGACGGCGTCGCTTACCGATATTACACAGCTGAAATAAAATAATATAATTAGACCTGTTAATTAAATAGTACATAATTTACTTTATATGGAATAAATAAATAAAAGTGCTTATTTGTGTAAATAGTTCTATGATTTATTAACCAGTCATTATTTATGTTTTACCAGTACTTACATGAAAAATGTATTATAAACTCTTATATTATAATACATTATAATATTTACATCGGAAAAAATCCGAATGAGTACTTGTACAGCAAACAGCAGATCAAGTGTAACACTTTGTACCGTTTTCTTATTATCAGCGCCGTAAGATTTAAAATCGTACTGCAAGTGTTAACAATGAACTGCTGTTGTCCTAGTAAGGATAACATTCGGATTTTTACTCGAATTTTTCGGAAATTTACAAAAACGTTCAGCTAAATTTATTTAAAAATAAATGTAGGTAGGTATATTATTTACAAAATAATTCTGAAGATATTAGTAATAATTATTATTAACCTACCTTCTACTTCTATGCTTCTACAGACTAGTACAGCTGCAATGTCCAACTGTACCATGGGAATACATAATAATTATTATAGAAATTAAAACTAAATGATTCAAGTCATGTGAAACCACATCACGCTTATCGTCGTTTGATAATAATTATTACACATAATACTTATTATACACAAGTACGAGAATTATGTATCTGACTCAGTTTTTAAAAACTCCATAGGTATATAGCCAGTGTGTGAACTAAAGTTATCGAATACCAAAATGAATGTATTTCGGTATATCTATTAGATAAGTATCATCGAATATGAGCTGATAAAACCAAAATCAGGTTATATAAAGTACGTATTTGTAATCTGTTCTACCGATAATTTATTACTCGCATCACAACATTTCAGTACTATTTGCACATTTATAATAAGGATTTATTTATTGGCTATAAAATGGCATTCCTTGGAAAAGTGTTTAAGTTTGAAAGAGAAGAAAACTACGAGGATTTTATAAACTCTTTGGGTTAGTATGAAAAATTCACACTATTTACATCATCATACGGTACACAAACTCAGTTGCGATGGACTTCCATCTGATGCGATTCTGGTACACACACATTCATCAATTCATTCAGGCACGCTTGTATAGTAGTTTGCATATGCCTTCTTTAGGCAGGAAATTAGCAACAAGATAGAACGATACAAGGAACGGCTAGGAAAACATCCAAACCCACTTGCTGTTGAATTACTAGACACTTCAAGATGTCCAAAAAGACTAAAACGGAACGTATTTCTCGCTTGTCCCATCAAGCAGTAACACATGAGGGGAGCTGTCTTGTTTAATGTACCACCTACACACTACCTGACATCCGCATCTGATAAAAGTCCATATGGACGGATGGCAGATAAGCAAGGAAAAAAATATGCCTTCAAAACATCGTGCATCGCCAATTAGGTCGACTTGGTGTAGATGGGAATGGTTTTGCTGTCAAGGTTGCATAATTAGACTGCAGGTGTGAGTTTAGTATCCATGCCCACTGTATTGTATTTTATTACAATTACGACTGTTAACTATTTTATTTTAAGCCATATTATTGTTTGAAACAAGTTCAGCGGCATAAACATTATTATTATTCTTATGATGATAAATTAGGGAATACTTAGCGGTTTACTAAAAGCAAGATGGGCCCCATTCAATCCCCGAGGACCAAAAACACTTGCTTGCTATGGGTGGGTAGCAAGCATGTGTTTTTATTTTATTAATTGAAACATATTTGTTACATTTTCAGGTGTGCCAGCGGACCAAGCGGCAAGAATGGTCAAGACCCACCCTCTCAGTTACACGATGTCGAAGGACGATGACTTGTGGACGTGGACCGTTGACATGGCGGGCACCTTGAAGCATGTCGTCTTCCAATCTGGCGTCGAATTCGATAAGACTCCTGGTGACGAGAATAGCGTAAGTAAATTCCAATAAGTGCTCACGGAATTGCCAAAAATACTGCCCACCAAAGTTACGGCGGACGGAGAGCTCGATGGCGCAGTGGTTTGATTACTGGACTTACAATATGAAGGTCCCAGGTTCGATTCTCCGCCAGGTCAGCCATTCGGGAGTTGTTACCTTAGCCCTGATTTCTCTTTACGTTGTATTCTCTTTGCAGTGAATTTTATTACGATGATTCCTTTTGCGGTTACAACCGCCTTGGTGAAGGTAAACTTCATGAAACCTGCATGCCTTAGAAAAAATCTCAGGCATGTGTAATCCGCCAATCCGCACTGAGCCCGCGTGGTGGATGGCCGTAGTAGGTACATAAAAATAGACGGAGATCACTGGGTATAGGTTGACCACAGGACTTCCTGAGAGCCAGAAATATTATCGTCATTGAAACCGATATCGCTTCAAGCTATGCAATTTTCTATGATAATAATGCTAGTAGTCAGCGCCACCTATGGACGTTTTTGGAACAAAATAAAGTATTATGCTACCGTTTTTAATTCCAAATACGCCAGTAGGTGGCGTAGATTATTGAAATTCTCATAAAAATTGTAATGCTCAAAGCTATCCGCTTTCGATTCAGATAGAAAAAACCCTACCGCAAAAGAAGAGCAACACTTTGGCACAATGATTGGTGTTAGAATCACATAAGATTAAAAATTCTTATAGGAAGGTACTTAATTAAATCCTTGATAAATGGTGCTTTGAAATATTGTATCGAATGGCTCGCTTGTTTGATTGTAGATGTAATAACAAGGTAAAAAATATCTACATTTCAGATAAAGTCCACGATCACGTTAGTCGGAGACACGTTCACAGATGTGCAGAAGCTGAAGGATGGCAAAGTTCTGACCTTGACAAAAGAGATCTCTGGCGACACATTTAGAGAGGTAGGTCTCCCTCCATTCTAACAAAATGAGGCACCATTTAATGAGCATTCTACTGATTAATCCTCATGACATGACGCCTCTAGCTGCTAAGCAGGAGTGGTCGGGTTCGATTCCCAAAGGTGTGCCATTTCTTATCTGCGAAGAGATCACAAGGACGCCTTGTGTTTGCAATAAAATTAAATGAGATTAAAAAAAATTATGATAAAATAAACCTTCAATAGATAGCAGAAAATACTACTAAAACAATATCCTAGGGACCGAGGAACTTTTGCTAAGCTAAGCATGCCTATATAAGCATATACTTAAGTAGGCTGGTAGGATACTTAGTTGCAGGCTTAAAATATATTTACAGGGCGCCCTGTAACGGTCATAGACAGAATAAGTCGTCGTCATAGTCTCAGTGAATTCAAGGGTCTCATTTTGTAAACAAATATGATCGTCTAATTACCTGTTGTGATGTAATACTGAAGGAGCTGATTGATCGAACCTGTTGATCATTGTGAAAATAAAGTAATCCGATCTAATAATGTGAAAATGACTATGCAATATGTTATATAGTAGGGTAGTTTTTGTTTACAAAATAAGACACTTGATTTGGGCTTCAGTTTATTATTTGAATCCTTCTGGAGATTCGCGAAGAATTCCAAATAATTTTACGAATTGTTTCTTTTCAGACCATACGATACAGCGCGTGGGATGGTGTTGCTTATAGATATTATGCAGCGTAAAAATAAATTATTTAGAAGTCATCCCCGCTCTGATACGTTCCAGCTAATGTGACTGATTATATTGAATAATTTTTTTGATAACCATTGCTGGATTTCATTATTAACGTTACAATTTATGCCTGTCAACCCGGCAACGGTTGTCAAAAATGAACTTGGTTCTCGATACTACCGTCAGTTAAATAATACTGGTGCAAGGGAATGGTGATTCAGCGCTGTCATGGTAACTTTTGAGAACGACGAGGAGGGGTCGGTTTGAATGATTTGTTATATTTTAGTTATGTGTAACTAGTATATTAGATACTGTAATGCAATAAAGTCTTCATAATTATTTTCATGAGTTTAATTTTAGTCTTCTTATTCCATCTACTTAGATGGAATAAGAAGACTAAAATTACTATGCCTATAACTTTTACATAAATAGGTACTTACGTAAATATGTAGATAGTAAGTACCTAAGTACAAATGGCTACTAATACCGGCGCCCGCGGTGATATTTTTAACTCTTTTAAAAAAAACTGCCCACGCCCATTCTGCTGTACCATCTAACGCCTCATAATTTTATCCAAGGCCCCAAAACACCAATGGCGCGGGCTCCCGGGCATTACATTGTCCGTGGCGGACCGTTGACACCACCCAATGAGACCACCGGTAGTGTCAAGGGTATTTTTCTATCCCCATGGCATCACCGGTGGTGCCATGGGGATTATTTTTATATCATGATACCACCAAGTAATAGAGTCCCTATAAAAGTGCATTTGATCCAAAGCAAAATATCTGAAATGTACCAATTCTTTAGAAACAGAATTGCCAAGCCAGCAGCCGCCTTGCCACTTGAGCTGACCACTAACAATGTCACCGCGTCCGTTCATTTGTTTTTGTAGCACTGGTTTTGTTACACTTCGTTAAAAACGGTAGGTTAGAAAGGGACCCAATTGTTGAATGATGGAGCTAAAGTTAAATCGGGGACTAACAACCTGTAGTAGGCAGTAATCTAATAATTAAAGTCATGCTTAGTTTGCATAATTTTTGTATTTCCAGTTTTTAGTTAATTTTCCTTGATGAGTTTAAAAGATAAGAAGTATTCTGTGTAGGGGACATCCTTATCTCTCGATTTCATCAAGGAAAATTGTACGTATATTACGGGAAACTATAAAATATGCATAGAAGCGTGACTTGGCTTGGTAATATAGCATAGATTGCAATGAGTTTCTATAGTATGACAGGATCGACAGGCTATCCATTGTACAAATGTAGGTAGTGGCCCATATTCTGTAATTCTTGTCAAATATCATTGCGTTGCACGAAAGCCTCGGTGCGCAAGTCCGACTCGCACTTGGCCGGTTTTTTTCAATGGTATCTCCAGGTTTCTCCCTACTCTACCTCTTAATAAAGAATTAACTTTCAAGTTATAATCATGTAGGTAGGCAAATGGCATAAAATAACATAAACCAGACTAAGTGACGATTGCATCACAAATTTCTTTATTAGATTAGGATACAGTATTTATACACGAAAACCCGCAATTTAACGTTTAAGATAAAGGAAGATCGATAGTGTCACTACATACAATTTTGTTATTGGGACAACTAAATATCAATCAATCAATAATTACCAATTTTGGAATATGAAAAAAGTTACAAAATATTTTAAAACATCACCACTCATAGATTTCTTATGATATGGATGTTGAGTGGGTGCCAGGTCTTACATTTTTAGGGTGCCAGGTAGTCAGTGGTTCTCAACATTTTTTACTTTTGGGGTGCTAGGTTTGGGGTGCTAACTTCACAGATGTAGTATTCTAGACACATATTTACACAGTAACGGTTTACAAAATACAGCCACTGCTAGGTACGCTAAGTACGCTGTAACGCTAGCTACAAGGTTCATGATTGGTGGATTATTTTGTACCCTAGACCACTAGGGTAGTAAGTAGCGTAACTAAAATCTCACCACAAAGAACCTATTGTAAATGGACTTATTATTACAGACCTATACGCTAACGAGATAAATAATAACAATTCATGGTACTTATTCAGTAGTTAATTAAGCAGAGTAATTTAGTTGGTTGGTGACGTCACGACCGAATCACTCTTAATTTCTGCATAATATATATTCACCTACTTATTCCATGTACAGACCCCCTAATCGCATATTGTACTATTTATTTACATTATTGTAACGGTTTGTTCGAAAACCACATGTAGTTTTCTTATCAGACGAGATTGTAGGAGATAGCATCCTATTATCTTAATTCGGATTGAGGAAAATGCAGTTCAATATAAAAGCTGAAAAAAAGGATAAGGTTCAATTAGTCAGTCAAAAGAGTTCAGGTTCACGAGCTACGTCTACTTTCGTAACTTTAGATAGACGATAAAAATGGCGTATTTCGGAAAAGTTTTTAAATTTGAAAAGCAAGAAAATTTTGAGGATTTCATGAAATCTTCAGGTAAGTACCCACAGATCCCGTTCACTATAGGTAAGTATAAGCTAACAGCAGATCAAGTGTAACACTTTGGAGTTTAGACCGTTCTTATTATCTGCGTCGTAAGATGTAAAATCATACTGCAAGTGTTACCTGCTGTTGTCCATACATACCTAGGTATTTTAATTTAGAGTGTTTAAGAAATCGATCAAGTAGTTTTAAGAAAATCTCAAACTTAATGATGCCCTGCTTTTACAGTTACATAGTTTTAACTTTTATCTTTCAAACAGTGAAATAAGTTTTGCAATAGGTCAAGTTAGTTTATGAGAAAATCTCAACCCTAAAATCTCTCCTGTACACCGTTCTCTGTGTTCCACCGTACCTACTAAATACCTTTCTCTGAGTTACGATGGGGAAATATTTTAGTAAAGACCAGGATTTGAACCCGGGACTACTCACTTGCTATGGTTTTGTATAGGTTGATGTACTGTCGACTTTACATTATAATTATTGGCTAACAGGTGTGAACGAATCGGACAAGTATGTGACATCTAAACCAAGCTACAAGTTTACGAAAAATGGAGACCAGTACATTTTCACCGAGACCTATGACGGTGAATCGAAGGACATCACTTTTAAATCCGGTGTAGAATTCGATGAAGACTTCGAAGGTCAGCCTGTAAGTAAACTAAGCAAGCTTAATTTTAAAATAAAATAGTGCGAGCCGGACTCGCGCACCGAGGCTTCCGTGCAAAGCAACTTAACCTCGTAACTTTGCTCTAACGAAAAGATAAACTAGATTTAGAGACCAACTTATCTTTGCCATTATCAAAATATTATGTTCATACATCGACATACTCCTGATAGAAAAAAAAATACGTTTGGAGGGATGTAATTTCTTATTTACAGTTTTCGGATTTTTTTCTTTACTTGTGCTGTAAGACCTTCTTGCCAAATTTCAAGATTCTAGGACCTAGAATCAAGAAATTTGGCAAGAACCTAGAATCTAGTTCAACGGGAAGAACCCTATAGGTTTTGAGTATTAGCGTTTTCATACAATTATGCACCAAAATTCGACATATTACGGCCACATCTCTTGATTTAAAGCAATTAGTAGAAGGTTAATTTTTTCACGGCTGCATGAGGTAGCAGACTTGAGTATTTTGTATTAATTTCAACTTGATACGTCCACGCGTTTCTGAGATATAGGTCTTGACAGACAGACGGATAGGATGACGACTTTAAATTAATTTTCTTTAGTGTCCAAGCCAAAAAAATGATTCAAGAGCGTCCCACACAGTCAGAAGATCGTTAGCAAATGTCAAACCCATACATTTTCTTTCTATTCTACTTGCGTTAACGAAAGTCAAAGCCACTTGGCTAGGGGGGCTGTACTGCATCACTACCATGGAGTTCTAGAAAATGCGACAATCGATTACCTCTATACCTACATGGTTTATTCGTTCAAGAAATTGGGGAATTAATTAATTACTTAGGTACTACATTAAATTGGTGGATGCATGTTATGTAGCTAAGTTCGTCTACGATGATTTTTACACTTTTCTCATAAACAGAGTATAATCGGAAAAGGGCGCGTATAAGTGAACCGAAAGGGGCGCGAACGAATCGGTAACTGAAGAACTATAGTTCTACTTGCGTCGCAACGTGTCGATTTTCTCAATTTTTTTAGACGTTTCTTACATTCGGTTGTCGTTGAGTCTTTTTTCCTCAGTGCCCCCTTAGCGACACCCAAACCCATTTTCTTACTAATCAGTGATCGATAAGGGGATATAATAATTTATTTTATTCGAAAAGTCGTGGAACAAAACTTTTGAGATAGTGATCATCTTCCCATCGGTTTCCAGTTACAGTTAGCCTAACCTACAACGTCAAACTTTGATTTTGCACCTTTTCAGGGGAAGTGTACGATCACAGTGGTTGGTGACACGATTTCGTACGTGCAGAAGATGACTGATGGTACCAACTATAAATCCATGTACGAGTTCTCCGGCAACAAGCTTAAAGAGGTACGAGTATGACAAATAAAGCGCCAATTGCTTGGTGCAATTGGTGAAAATTTTGTAGAAACTGCACAATCGTTCATACTATAATATAAATGTGCCATAAGAAGGAAAGTGGAAATTTTTATTTATTGAACTTTCCTTCTTATGGCACATTGTCTAAGTCATCTAATTTGTCAACCGTGGATAGACGTGCTCTTTTTTTCATTATTTTCTTAACGCGTACGTACTATAGTTCATTTGTCCAGTTCAGTTAACTGAAATAGTGATAAATTTCCCCATCTGTTTATTTGGTCAATGCGAATCCTAGAAATGGGAGCACAGGGACTCATAGGAAGCCAAAAAAGGCATTTGAATTGAAACGGTGAAAACTAATCTTAATTTCTTGTTAACTTTTTTCTTGCTACAGCTTTGCACTTAGTGATTAAGTGATAAATAAAAATATTTTTTGATATTTTTTTAATGTTTTTGTTTCAGATCATGTCCAGCTCTAGTACTCCCATCGTTGCTACCAGATTTTACTCTTCATAAACATTTACATCTTAAAAAAATATTTAATAAACGACTTGAGTAACAACATTTTTTTGCTAATTTATTCCCAATTTAATAGCTAAGTTTGTCTTCAATGGTATATGAGGTAATAATAAAAGATAATTGAATTAACTAGCTTAGTTATATTTACAGTAAGTTATAACTATTTAAGTATAATCCACAAAACGGACACATAGGCTTACTTCCGTACAATTCTATTCTAGCAACAGAACTACAACATTTACAGACAATATACTCGTCATTTTCTATAGCCGTAAATGAAATAGGACAAAACGTATTTAAGTGACCATTTTTACATGACAAACCAATGATTGCCTCGTCACAACTTTGGCATGTATATTGGTGATCTGTTTTCATTGAATTCAGAATATTAGACTCTACATATTCATGAATATTTCTATTATTTTTCGTACAGAAATATTCCAAATATTTTCTTGATGCAATGAACGATTCCAGTTCAAAATTGTTTAATTTCACATTTTTGCCCGTGTTGTATAGATCAGTAATATGTTGACTTGCGAGTTTAGTTAAGATCTTTTCCCGTACTACTTCTGCTGATGTTTCTGGTAGAAAACCCTTAGAACCGCTCTTTAACATTTTTTCTAGGCAGTTGTACAAAATTACAAAAATCAAATACAGTTGCAGTTTGTATATATCACTATTCGCTTCAACATACATTTGGTTGTAGTCAATTGGTGGTAAACTCTTTAGTTTCATTACTTGAAATCGCAGTAGTTCTATGCAATCCCAGAAGTTCATTAATTTCCTCGTCGGATTATTCAATAGCAATGACAATGTGGGCTGGAATAGTATGCTTGTGCTTAAGAAAACTATATCAATTTTGTCTAGAATTTTTCTACACATTATTTTCCTGTCCACCATTGCGAATGCCCACATGACACCGTTGGTTGAATTGCAAAAGTTGTAAAGTTCATACGTTGAATATTCATCTTTAACATCGACTAAGGAGAGGTTAACATTCAAACTGTCTGTATCACTTGCACAATTAATTTTATAAAGTTTACAATTCACTGTAGTTAAATAAAAGCCCTCTACACTCTTTTTGATATCGGTAATTCTGTGATCATTTACATTGGTAACTACTTGTGATAAAAGATTACAGTCTTTGTCTATAAATAGTACCAACAAGTGTCTATGTTTATTGCACATGAATATTATTTTATCGTCGACAACAGTATACAGTAAGTATTTGGCAATCATTCTATCCTGGTATGTCCATAGACCTATTACTTTAATAAGTTTTACAGCATTATTAAATTCACAATCAAAAGCATATATTTGTCCAAAAACATTTGAGCATATTAAGACAAAATTATTGTTTGTCTTCGGGATCCACAACATAGAAATTATTTCTCCCAAATCAGTCTGTATTTTCCCTTGAAATGTGGCTGTTAATGTGTCTTCTTGGGCTCGAATCAACCAGAACAATAAGTTACCATTTCGTTGACCGGTAACAAAATTATAGGACAATTCGTCAACTTTTGATCCCCAACAAATAGCACTTGATTCCACAGCTTCGACCCCTGTCTTCACCTCTTCAAAGCTATCTGGGGCTTTTAGAACTTGCGAATCTTCATAGTCCTCCTTTATAATCGATGACAGATCCAGTATAGTCACCCATTGATATCTCAGCGGTCCCAAGAACTCTACATTACCTACATTGTTTAATACAGCTAAAGTATACTCATTATTGTAAATGATACCAGTAGGAGACCACGCAAAGGTGACTACATTCGCCATCTCTTGCGTTAATTCAGGGTTATGAGGCCAAAAGCCAGGCTCTACAATCATTTGTGTTAATTCTATGTTGTTCATTCGAGACTTCATATATTCACTCGGGAACATTCCTGTAGCAGGGCTGGACTTAGAGTTAGGTACATAAGACACTGAAAGGTCTATATCCTTGTCCATACAGTTTAGATTGTACGAGAAATCATATATTTGAATACCTTTATCAGTGCGTACTGTGAGGAGGTTATTGTGCCAGGATAAAATGACTTCTTCATTCTTGATGGTGTGAATTGCCTTTCTTGCTATTTCATGTAACATATTATATTCTTTGATGTTTCGATTTTACATGGAAACCTAAATTAAATTACCTTGGAAGTTTGGATAACAACAAAACAAAGTTACGTGCATAATGCATAATAAACGTAGTCTTTTGTACAATTTTATATGAATAAGCTATTGAAGAGAGGGACAGCGCTCTACACCGTTGAAACCTTCCTTTTTCTGTCTTTGTTTATGAACTCAAACCGTATTATCAAAAACGTACGGTGTTTGACAGACAATGATACCAATATAAGAAAAAATAAACAACCATAAACAACACACCACCCTACACCACCACTTTTAGGATCATTTTGTCAAAAAAGATCTATAATATCTGTGGTGAAAAGAATAAAAAAGTAAAAAGTCATAACAAAACATGCATGCACGTGCTGAGTCGGGCTGGTACTATTTTCACTTTAGTACTTATAACTACCTACGTTCACGTTCATTCGCTTACGACATGAAGAAATGTCATGTATCCGCCAATGGGATCACGGAGTCTCTTTTGATTGGTTAAAAAGTGACAGTAGTCTATAGAAACGTACATATACATCTACGAACAGCTGCGAAAGTGGCCGGAGCCACGTAGATTTGTTTACATTCAATGTAAACATTAAACATGTTGATTGAAAATGGATTGAAATCAATTTTCCAAACACCATTATTTTTGCAAATTGCTATGATATGATGTTCTAATCTAAAGTAATATATCTACGATGACCTAATCTCTTATCTAAACATAAATTATATATTAATATTATGAAGAATGTTTTATGAAATTAAACAAGTGATCATGATGGATGACAGATGTGATGGGTCGCGGAGTGCCTGGAAGATTTGTTCAATCAAGGGAATTATGCAAGAAGGTGGATCACAGTAAACACTATCATATTGAAGACCCTGATATGATTTAAACAATAGTATTAAGTATGAATATGGTGAAAATTATTTGAATAATCTATAATACTTAATTAAATTAAAATGGTGATGTAAGTTAATACAAATACACTTTATACATTAATTAATGATGCCCGGCATAGTCCAGTGGAGCGGTAAGAAGTTGTGACACGAACACCACAGTTTCATGGAGTAGAGCGGCAAAGACATGCCACAGTATGTACACACAACTATGCAGTATGCTCAGCTAATTCCATCTTCTTGCTATCAATTATGTTCGAATGAGTTGCACAGTACACACAGGGGAATCCGAGAGCACATGAATCTGCTGCTGACTGTGGTGGCCAAATTTGATATCTCGCATCGATTATCGATACAGCATTTGAGAGTTCTGTAAACAGAAAACAAAGAAATATCTTACGCGGAACATTACATCGCTGGTGGGTCAGGGGCTGCTTAATTTATACTTGCACAAAACGTAACAGTGATGTTTCTCTCAAAATTATTAACATTTTAGTAGATTATGGCCAAAAGGTCCCTGGATGAGACGCTCCGTTCGTCGCCGCTGGCAGCGCCCTGTTGGCCTCCATGAGGTGCAATAGCTCCCCCAGCTGGAAGGATGGGGCCTTAGTCCGGGGCACTCCAAAATGGGTGTGAGAATAAGTAAACCTTAACTTTACACAGTCTCGTTACTCTTATGAAGTCGTTTTTCAGCGATTTTTTTTTAATTTTGTTTGTACCCCCTTAGCGACACTCTGCTGACCAATGATCCTTAATTTCTTATATAGAATTAAATAATTAATGTAGTCCTCACGTTACTTTATTATTTACAATAAAATAAACATATTCATATCATAATAACCTCTAACAAACACCGTTTTGAGCGAAACTTGTTGAAGGGAACACTGCGAACGAAAGAGTCAATATATCATAAATTGTATAGCGCTATCTCTTCTTTTCTGTAACATTTCTCTTAAATATCAAGAATTTCCTTCACAAACAAATAAACCGATTTTGTTTGGAGAAGTGAAAAGCGAAACACTACAATACAATGAATAAATCATCGACCGCCTAGTTAAAGGCGCCTAACCCTCGTTTTCATTTCATCTGACCAGGCTGTATGCTTTAGTAAGCTTTGCCTCTCTCTGTTAAAATAGCTCCTTCGGCTGAGCAGTGCTGCCAGATTAGGCGACTTATCGCCATTTAGGCTATCTCGAAGGGGGTCGGGGCGACCATAAATCGTGATTTGCGACTAATCGCCATTTAGGCTATCCCGAAAAAAAAATTGGGCGATTTTAGGCTACCAACGAACAGATCTAATAAATCTTAATAATAAATAGAGAAAAATCTAATAAATCTTGCCATAATTTTCCAATTAACGTTTTATTTTCCTAATATAATCATATACTGGCAAAACCACATAACCCACAGATCCTTCCACATAATCAGCTGGCCTCTACAGCTCCAGCATATCTTCAGCGAATTATGACGATGGCGGTATTTTAGAAGAAGTTCTACAAATTTTAGATTTTTGTGAAACAAAGATTTGGCTCTCCAATTTTATCGAGGCCACAATTAAAATTGTAAATCGTGATCCAGTCAACGTCAAACAAACTACATTACTTTTTTTTTAATCTAAATTATTTTTATTTTAGTTTTTATACTTACTATTTGAAAATCACATTAAGTACATAACATATACAAGGAGAAAATGAAATTTTTGCGAAAGGAACACGTCATGTTTATAAATAATTAAATTGAGGTGTATTTCAAGCCTAAAAATCGGTGTCCTGCTATTTAAAGTTAACTGTGGTATGTATAAAAAAAGTGTTACTTAGGCTACCTGATCCATATTTGGGCGATTTTAGGCTAATTTTAATATTTTTTTTTTAAATTGGGCGATTTAGGCTACCTGAAGCCAAATTTTTGGCGATTTGGTTCAGGCTACGTCTGGCAACACTGCGGCTGAGTCGAGTGTGTTCATTGTGGTATTTTTCAAAAAAATTATGTGAATGCTATTGCAAAAAGTAGAAAAATGGGTAAATCGGGGAAACGGCGTTATAACGCGAAAGCACGCCAAGTGGTTAAAACAAACATTGACAATTCACAAACAAATGAGGTTAGTTCAATGTTTGTATTTGTATAATTTTCTTGAATCTTTTCTATCCTGTATTCATTAGGTTTTAACGTATAATTAACTGTTTCAGATCAAGCTAGACTTTACAAAAAATGAATATGGTACTTCTGATGCCACTAACACCTTGGCCCTGCCATCCAAGAAACGACAGACCAAGATCGTTTCGGAGAAGAAGGAGAAAACTAGATTCCTGTCTAAGCAACAGAGAAAGAGACTAGAGAAGATTGTTGATAAGAAACAGAAGAAAGAAAATGTAAGTATGTAGCTATATCTATTTTAATTGTACCTACTATAGGTGTAGGGTTGACAGCACACCCATGGTAAACATTCGTATTACGATTTTAACTCTCATGGCGCTGACAATAATAACAGTGCAAAATGTTACTTTGATGTGCTTTTGACTACCTAAGCCCACATGCTGGTAGTCGTAAAACTTGAGTAGCAGCATGTGGGTCATGAATGTCTTAAACTCGCTAGTGTCCGACCGAACTTTTGGTTTCGGTTTTGGCCAAATAACGAGTTTCGGCTTAGTTTCGTTTTTCGACTGCCATCCGGTCGAAACTACGGCCGAAACCGAAACTGAGTTCGAGAGCTTATAACATTATTATATTAAAAGCGTAAATAATTTATTTGAAATAAGGGAGTGATAATAAGTAGTTCTTAAGGATTTGACCTTATATGGAAGTTTCGATTTCCTAGTTTCGGTTGGACACTAAAACTCGCTTCCCTACAAAGATTAGACAGGGACAGTGGAAAAACTTTTATTCCATGTTTAAGAGTAAGTAGTTGTTGACATCCCAAAGTGCTCTGTAATATTCTGTACTGTTAGAAATATATTACCTATACACAATGAATATGAGTATGCATCCTAGACTTTAATAATTTGATTTCAGAGAGCAGCTCTCCTCGAATCTCTTTCCCAAGTTCAAGCAACCCCCGATGAGGTAAGGCAACTGACAGCCATCTCGGCGATGCAGACCATGGGGCTGCGGAAACTGAATGAGTTTGGTATAGAGGCATCTGCTCCGGAGAATGCTGAGGCAACAGAGAAGAAGTTTAGCAGTATTGCTGGTACGTATTATTGATTAATTACATTTGTTTAGATAGTTGATATCGTCCCTTAGCTAACAACACCACATAAGTCATTTTTACCAACTTTATAGGAGATGAAAAAAACGCCAACGGTTGAGAGATCAACCGACTTGCGCGCTGTCACTACTTTTCGAATTACGGCTTCTGATTGTCTAAAATATATATCATGTTACCAATGGTTAGATGCGCAATGAACAGCTCTATCTAAAGGCGTTTAAATGTGAAAACCACCAATTTTTGACTTGAGCGGTGTTGTAAGCTAAGGGACGATATGTAAATGGCTAGACAGATAAATAGTTTTAAACACAAAACACTAGGGAGACATACTCTACCCCTCACTATTTTATTGTTCTTTAATTTCTCAAAAGTTAGTTGCTTGGAAGAAATCGTTTAAAAGGCTGCCAAAATTGTACATGATGTTTTGTATTTTTTTGGCAATTTTTATGTACAATAAAGTGTGTAATTGAATTGATTAGCCATCATAAGTTAACTTTGCGTCTCCCATTGCTAGGCAAAGGCCTTACCACAGTTCCTTCACTCATCCTGATTCTCTGATGAGTAGAGGGTGGCTTGTTAGTTTGAGAGCATCCACTTCGTTCCATCTGTTACCATAGGAAAATATTGGGTTCCACCATTGATCTCCTATAAACAACTAGATACACAAAGGTCATACTAAAATTTAATAACCGTCCAAGTAAGGGTCCATTGTTAACGTCCGAATAATGTCCAATAAAGCAAATGGTCCATTCATCCATTTGGACCTTTTTTGCACTCAAACATTTTTAGAAGGCAGAATGTGTATCTAGTTGTTTATAGGAGATCAATGGGTTCCACACAGGAAAATCTAACTAAGTAATATTTAGTTTTCGAAAAAAATACTGCACAGAATTTTGTGTAGGTTTTATGTTTATATAATTTTATTATACTTTCAGGAGCTAAAAAGCGTTTACGCCTTCTGAAGCTAGAGAACGCTGGGAAGATTAAAAAAGCTAGACATGACCCTAATGTGGTGGGCCTAGAATCCAGTGACGATGAAGATTCATCAGAAGAGCTCTCCTCTTCTGGTGAAGATGATGAACCTGAAATTGTTGATGATAAGATTGAAAATAATATAATAGACACAGTTCAAGTTAAAGAAAATCACACTGAAGTTAGTAACATTGTAGATATAACTGAAAATGTGGAATCTGAAAATACTGCTACAGAACTGGTAAATGACATTCATAATGATAGAGAAAGAGGTGTGAAAATATCAAGAGACACCAACAAAGAAGATGAAAATAAAAGTATTCCAATAGAAACCAAGAAAGAAGAGATTAAACCTTTACTAGAACATCCAACAGTTCATGTAGAAGTGAAACGAGACCCTAAAATACAGGTTGCAAGATTGAAATTGCCAATTCTAGGTGAAGAGCAGAGGATTATGGAATTGGTGAATGAAAATCAGTTTTTAATTGTTGCTGGTGAAACAGGTATGTATTATCATGAGACCTGATTTCCAATAATTTTTACCCTATTGACCATGATATGTGGTTAGGCGGTGTTCCATAAATTTTTAGCTAAACTATCTCATTAGTGTGTACAATGTACATGGCATTTGTAAACTTATGTTTTTTTTAAAACTTATACTAGCTAATTGCCCGCGACTTCGTCTGCACAGCATTATAAATTATAGCCTATGTGTTATTCTGATGTACGAGCTATATTATTGTAAAGTTTCATTAAAATCCATACCGTAGTTTTTGCGTGAAAGAGCAAGAAACATTCATCCATCCATCCTCCCTCGATGTAAGGGAAGGTCTGTGTTCGAGCAGTGAGGCAATATAAATAGGTTGATGATGATGATTCCACGTGTGACGTTAATTGACCTTAACATTCTACAGAAAACCTTGATATCAGAAGACTATTGAGAATTCTGATATCTAAACTAGTATCCGACCGAAACTAGGTTCTAGGGCCGAAACCGAAACCCAATTTACGGCCGAAAACGAAACCGAAATTTCCATATAAGGTCATGTTTTCGTGGACAAAAATAAATAGGCAATTATAATCAGTCAGTTTTTATATATAAATCATATATTAAACAATTCCATCTGTGATATTTGAAGTAATCCATTATCACTCCATTATTTCAAATAAATTATTTACGCTTTTAATATTTTAACGTTAAATGCTTATTATAGGCTCTCGAACTCGGTTTCGGTTTCGGCCGTAGTTTCGGCCGGATGGCAGCCGAAACCGAAACTAAGCCGAAACCCGTTATTTGGCCGAAACTATACCGAAACCGAAAGTTCGGTCGGACACTAACTAAATGTCTATAACATTGATCTCCTATAAATAACCAGATACACAGAGGTCTTACTAAAACAATTTAAAAACGTCCAAATAATGTCCAATAAAGCAATAGAGGGTCCATTCATCAGTTTGGACATTGAGTTTCGGACATTTTTAGAAGACAGACTGTGTATCTAGTTGTTTATAGGATGGTCTATAACTATTTTTATTTTCCATTTCAAGGCAGCGGTAAGACAACCCAAATCCCTCAATTTCTGTACGAAGCCGGGTACGCTTCCCAAAAGATGATAGCAGTCACGGAGCCTCGCCGTGTGGCCACTGTGGCCATGTCTGCTAGAGTGGCCCATGAGATAGGCCTGAGTAGCAAGGAGGTGTCCTATTTGATGCGCTTCGAAGGAAACGCTACTAAGGATACTAGGATTAAGTTCATGACTGATGGTTAGTATGCATTTGCATATACAGTTATAGTTATAGATTCTTCAATTCATTCGACAAATTGAAACTGGGGCTTGTACTCATGATAAATATTAAATTGGTCAGGTTTTTTAGAAAATCAATACTGCGAAAAAAATTGAACTAATTACGTCACAAGTCATACAACCTTAGAAATAGGTCAAAGTCCAGTGAAAGAAATCATTGCAAAATATTAAAAATACCTTAAAATTTAAAAACGCCTAAGCACAGTAACGATGCACATCAAATTAATATTTTTTGTTTGTTAGTTGAATATATTGTAAACATTTATTTTTTATTTTTCCTCAACTTGTTTAATTTACTTAAACTGTGCAGAATTAATGTATGTCACAAGCCTAACCATCCATTTAATTTTATCGAGTTAATTCAAGGCCACCCTGTATATTAGTACAGAGCCAATAAGTAGTACAAAGTATGTAGCAGCCCATAGAGGCTGATGTTTGGACATCATTATATCCTTTGCGGACTAGCGATAGCTCGGTGGGGTATAGTGTCTGGATCAGTGAACGATATGGAGGTCCCAGATTCAATCCCAATGCAAGGCTCGACTATATGTTGTGTTGTTAGGTACACGTAAGGTCGAGTAATAATTCATCGATTGATTGAATTTCGTAGTCACGAATATAGCTAAGAGAGTGACTACTTTAAAACAAAAATATTATCATCATTTGACCTCCGAACTTTTTTAACGTATCGAAAATTTCAGGTGTTCTACTAAAAGAGATACAATCAGACTTTCTTCTAAGCAAGTATTCGGTGGTAATAATCGACGAGGCCCATGAAAGGAGTGTCTACACTGATATACTACTTGGACTAATGTCACGGATAGTTCCGTTAAGAAGAAAGCGAGGCAATCCGTTGCGACTAATTATTATGTCTGCTACATTGAGGGTGGAGGATTTTACAGAGAATACTAGACTTTTTAAGGAGCCACCACCGGTTATAAAGGTAGGTGACGACAAATTGACGTTATAATGACGACAAAAATTAATCGACGTCATAATGACGATAAATCGGCGACGTCATAGTGACGACAAATTGATGTCATAATGATGAAAAATTGTCGTCATTGAGTGACGACAAATTGACGACAGATTGACGTCACAATGACGACTAATTGACGTCATTGAAACGTAAATTTTTAAGCTTGTTAGTAATGTTGTGGAGAAAGCGAGACAACCCATTAGCAACAATACGTATTATGTCTTCTACAGGGTGTAACGTAAAGGGTATATTAAAACGTACCCGACCTACTAAAGCTGTACACAGAGTTTTAACTTTTTTTAAAATAGTTGTGAGTTCCATACAAAACTTAATATTAATTATTTTAAGTCATTGTAAACGGTGCTTTTATTTAGGCGCGCTACTGCTGATAACAGCCGGGAGTAGTCGACCTTCTAAAAAGGTTAGGTATGGCCGCCTGGTACTATTCATTCACTATGCGCGAGCGGCGGCGGGCGGGCGGCACGGCAACGGCGCGCGGTTGCCGTGCCGCCCGCCCGCCGCCGCTCGCGCCGACTTCCAGCCTGCCCCACGGATGCACGAAGCGGCAACACACTCAAAGGGTAGGTAATTATTTTATTAACGGGTTAAATAATACCTGACTATTGTAAAACAACAACATATTCTGACTGACCTGGATAATTTACTTGAATGTTGGCTGTAGTCTCCTGAATCCATGAAATCACATTTTCATAATAGGATTAATAGGTAGCCAAAATCACGTCAGTTAATTTACATTCACAATCACGTCACATCGCGGATAAACGTTACAGTGTTTAATGTAAAACATGGTAAAAAAGAACAAACGTGTCATTTAATTAAAGTTAAGTTTAGTAAATTGAAATTCAACCAACGAGGGAACTTCTCTTCCGCACGAAAACTTTGCAACTTAGATACATAATTCGAAATAATGAATGAACAATATCCGGACAAATAAAATGTCTTACTAAGTTATCTCACTTCCTACGTATTTCTCTTTCTCGCCATTACTACGATACTAACCGAGCGAAAAGGATAGCAATTTTTCGGCAGATATTTTGCAATTTGTTTCCATAATATTTACAGAAAGAGAAAGCATGCATTTGCACATTCTCTGTTGCACATTTTCGTGCGAGTAAAGTAAGTGACGTCATTGCAGGGCAGGGTTCCGCAAACGGTAAATTTACAAGTAAAACGGTATAAAATGCCATCGAGAGTTAAAATTAAGTTTAATGGATTTTGAAATAAAACTCAGTGAATCATTTGAGGTATGTACCTACTACCTAGCCTCTATGGCCGATGCCTAGCACATAGTGACCGTAGTCGGATAAGTTTTAAAGACAGTATTCTCGAATAAAATAAGTTTGACATCTGGTAGATAACTAACATAATCACTGCACATTATCTACACACCTGGGGGATAGGATTGGCATTTTTTCCTATTTTTCAACGCCCTTTTTTAATTCACTTGCTTTTGTTACGACTTATGTAGGTACCTTTCAACATACCGAGAAACCTCCGTAGTCAGTACACAACAAATGTTAACCACAATCAGTGCGTTTTATTGAAGGTCGGTGCAGGGAGAAGTGAAACAAGCCATTTATTTTAATGTTCGCATTTATTTGTCAGTATCGAGTTCCAGTGCCCTGAGTACTTGATACTGACTTGAGAAACCGAGAGTTCATGATTATTATTATTGCATTAAACATAAACAGTATTTATTGACCATTTATTTAAAACCACATGTAAAACCAAAACCCGCACAAGATATTTGCTCTGTGACCATTAAAATTCAAGACGTAATCAGTGTTTTTAAAGGTCATTTTTCTCAGTTTGTTAATATGAGATCAAATCCAAGACCGCGGTTCGACCTTAACAAAATTAAAAATAAAATAATGTACGGAGCCCTGTGCGACACAATCCGCAACAGGTCATTCATTTACGAGGCATGTGTGTATTAAACTTCTATGTAGTTTGTTAGAGTTGTTTCAATACGTACGCTAGCGCCGCTACTTCTCTAGTAGTGAGTAGCGGAACTAAAAGTCCTACCAATCCCAATTTGCACGCAGATAGGACAGTCTGTTCATTCAAATAGGTACTAATATGATCGCGTAGATTCACACATTTTTCATTTTATCAAGCGCTATTATCATTGGCATATTTTACTCGTACGTATCATAACAAATGTAAATATTGAATGAATATCATGCATGAGTAGCATACATACATACATGTGTAGGTAACTATGTGAAATGATGTAATAATCAGACACTAGCAGATGTTTCCATGTGTGTTAAATTCGAATGAAATTTTTCTTTCATTTTAAAAAAGGCATAAATAACTCCCACAGAGGCGTAGGTAGAAAAAATGTCTTATCCATTAATTACTTAGTCTATGTTACCAGGGGCTCAGAGGCGCTATTCATCGCAAGGTCGGTCATTGCACGGGGTCATTGCCACTACAGCAGCTGTTCTTAGGAATATTTTACACTTGATTTGAGGAATACTTTGTGATCGTATAACTCCTGCATACAATTTTTTCTGGACCTGGGCGTATTTTTCCCGTGTTAAGTGGCATCTGCCCTACCCGCTGGTTTCGGCTTATTATACCCTTTACGTTACACCCTGTATATTGAAGATCATTTTTATTTCAAAAAGGTACAATACAAAATATTAAAAAAGAAACATTCAAATTCATCAATATTTAAAGACTAAAATTAAATTATTTTTTAAATTTTGTGTGACAGAAAGAGTACCCAAGACAGGCAGCGTTACCTCGCTGGATCGCGATGCTAATCTAAAATCTAAAGTAGCTGCCAGCTCTTGGGTCACCAGTGGCATTGAAGGTTATATTGATAATATCAGACTACATCAATAGATATATATTCCAGATAGATTCGAGGCAGTTTCCAGTAACGATACACTTCAACAAGCATACGTACAGCGATTATCTGAAGGAAGCGTACAAGAAGGCAGTCAAAATACACACGCGACTGCCTGAAGGAGGCATACTTATCTTCGTTACTGGACAGCAAGAAGTAAGTAAATACAGCCCTCATTGTGATATTCCATCTACATGTTCTGAACCAGTGGTTGTCTACCAAAGCAAGGTTTACGTGAACTTTCTTATCGCGTTCATACAAAATGTGGAAGGAATTAGTAATTGATAAAAGCAATCGAGATTTGTAGATAATTAATAAATAATAATGATAATTTGTTAATTGTGTTACCTATCTAACGTAGATATTACTATTTATTATATTTACTTACTATGCACCTCTTTCTAATATATTTTTACAATATCCTCTGCAGTTGGTAGTCTGGAAGAAATCGCTTTTAGCGATAAGACCGCCAAAACTGTACATGCTTCTCAATAATGTAATTAATACTGTATTTTGGTGCAATAAAGTGTATTATCTTATAATTCTTTAGCGGCCACTAAGTCGAATCCTAATCCTGAACGCAACTGTCACTATCGTTCATATGCTACGTCGCGAAAGAACGAGCGAGACTAATATTAGTGTACGCAATATGAAAATACTACAAATATTTAGTTTCATTTATAAAATGAAATTAAATTTATTCAATAAAATAAATCTAACTGCGTCTAAAAATATACACATTACTTAGAAAATAAACCTAAATACTAAAGAACGAACAAGTCGTCAAGATCCCCGTTCTGTGGCATGCTGCCCAATATTCCTGATTCAGGAGGGCTGGCAGCATTTCCTCGCTGTATCGCAATGCTTAGTCGCTGAGCGAAGTAGCTGCCAGCCATGGGATCGTCCGAGACATGGACCAACTGGGTAGACAGCTCGTGGATGAGATGTTTCGAGTCTGACGACCATGGGCCTATTGTTTCTACCGCAAGCGCCGCAAACTCACGATGTGGAGTTAGTCGTGAGTATTTGCGGCGCTTGAGCAATTGTGCCTGTTCGGCAAAAAAAAATGTAATATTAAGGAAATAAAAGCATGAATGTGGAATGATCCACCTGACGTCTATGGGATGCTTCAATTGAAACGTGAATAGAACTTTTCAAGGTCATCTGCTGGATCGCTGACGACCTTGAAAAGCTCTATTTACGTTTCTATTGAAGCATCCCGATGACCGCTTACCATTAGGTGGCTCGTCTGCTTGTCACCCCTTTCACATAAAAAAGACAATAGTAATAATAAACACGGATAACATTCACTTTTTATCCGACTGACCCAGAAGGAGGGTAATGGTTTTCGGTGTATGTGTGTATGTCTATTCCTTCCTGCCATCCTGTAGCCTAAACGGCTTGATGGATTTTGGTGTATGAGGTATAGGTAGATTCGTCTTGATTACGGGAGTGTCATGGGGTATAAAAATTAATCAAAAAGAGATAGTTTTTTTTGCAGTCGGGTTTTTTGTTTTTTGATTGTTTAAAACATTAACAAACTGTTAGCTGCCTCTTCTAAAAGAATAAATTGCTCTCAGCGACCAAGACTGCCTGTTGTATAAAATTGTGTAAGCTAAGTTTGTTAACGTAACGTAGTAACATTACCTATATTTGACTAGTGACCCTGGAACCTATAAGACCTGACATTCATTCCTCGAAACCACTTACAGGTGAACTACCTAGTTCGTAAGCTGAAAGCCTCGTTCCCATACCGCAAAGGAGTAGACTACTCCAAGCTGATCACGAAGAGAACCGTCAGCGACGCTGATGCAGCGCTTGACTCTGAACCTGACGATATTGAGTCTGATGATGATGAGGTAAGGGGTGTTTAAAATAAAGAACCCATAGAGTAAGATTAGACATCTTCGAAGATATAGCACAGTCAGTTCCTTTGTGGTCACGTAAATGGCTTGATGGATTTTGACATGAAGTATTTTTTTGCGGCAATTTTGTCGAATCAATTAAAGGCCATCCTGTATAGTTTCCGATATCCCCTGAAGACCCACCACACGTTGGAGATAGCGTGCTGGTGTTTTGAGGGGGGAGTACAGTAAATAATGTCGTTATAAGCCGAACTCTGCCGTAGTTAAGGCAATTCGAGTTTTTCCATTTGACGATACATCTGATTTTCTCAGATATTTTTGGTTCGTTACTGTGCTCTGGATGTTAGTAAAACATTGTCATTTCAGGTGGAGAAAGAGATGAAGCGAGCGCGAAAAGCGAGAAGAAAAGCCAAACAGAAATCTAAAGCGCTACCCAAGATTAATTTAGACGACTATGACATGCCCGAAGACGACGGACAGGCGGACTTAGTAGGCGATGACGATAGCGAAGGACACTTGAGTGACTCAGGTATGTTTTGTACTAATTAAATGATGAAAAATGACCCGTAACGTGTCACGGAGTGAAAAAGTCGCAAGTTCAGGTCCTGTCCACGGCTAAAAAAAACATCATTTAATTTGTTGTAATTGGGCCCGTTAAAGTTAGTTAAAAAACGCACGCTGGATCTACTACTATTACTTTAATGTATTCAAATGTTTTTTTATTTTTCTTCCACATTAGGGTACATTTTCATGTTATCAGACACAGTTTGGTGGAAGACTGGTGCTCAAGCTAGGACTAATCCTGTGTTTTGAGTCACCAGGCCTCCCCCTTACAGACATAATGAACATTAAAAAGAAAAATAGGGTGAAGAAACAAACATTTTTAAATAGGTTATTAACAAAAACAAACAAAAAAGCGATGTGTGCAGTGCATGCATGTGTGTTAGTGTGACGAGTGTATGTTTGTGTGTTAAGTGTGTGTGTGTGTGTGTGTGTGTGTGTGTGTGTGTGTGTGTGTGTGTGTGTGTGGGGTGCATGTGAGGGTGCATGAGTATATGTGTATGTGTTGAAAGGTTGTGTTAACTTATTTAGTTACAAGCAGTAAGTTTTCTGTCTCGTCATAACTATGTGACAGCAGCCATCTAGTGACGGCGATCTTACACTCCCGTCTTGTTTTTGAGTAGATAGAGAGAGTCTTGTTTGCCATATTATACAACCTTTTTCCTTGAAATTCAAAAAATCTATTTGTGAATGCAGTACGTTTTTTTGTAGGTGAACAGATTAGATAGTGAAGTCTTTTATTCGCATTTGTATGGTCCTTAATATATTGTTTGATTGAATGCTGTTTTAAAATTGTAGCTAGAATGTATAGTTGGCGGACGTTAAGGACTTCACTTTCTTTGTACAGTTGCAGGGTTGGGTACAGACGTGGTTTAGAGAGACAAATTTTAAGAATTAGACGCTGTGATCTTTCGAGTATTAGTAAGTGGCTCTTTGCGGCTCCACCCCAAGAGTCTATGCAATATGTCAGAATTGATTGGCAAAGTGAAATATAAATATTTTTAAGAAGTTTTCCATCTACGACATGTTTCAGTTGTTTAAAAACGTATGACAATTTCCTCACTTTTGATGTCAAGCTATTGATGTGATCATCAAAAGTGAGGTTGTTGTCAATTATAACTCCAAGATATTTGATGCTGTCAGTTCTATCTAATGGAATACATTTTGAAGTGCATATTTTGTTTGATTGTGTTATACAAGAATGAGCTGTTATTTTATACATTTTTCCCGGGGAGAACGCAGGGTTTCTTATAGAAAATGGAATATATTTCGACTTATTGGCATTTAGAGTAAGCGAGTTTGAAGCTAACCAGTGGCAAACCGTGTTTAGACCATCCTGTGCCAATTCAAAAACTTCGTTCCAAGATTCACCATAGAATGTAAGTGTTGTATCATCAGCGTATGAAATTATTTTGCAATTTTTAAGTTTCAGTTGACAAAGATCATTTATGTAGCACAAGAACAAAGTGGGACCTAAAATACTACCCTGAGGTACTCCAAAATGCATGACTCGATCACGACTTTCGAAGCCTTCTAGTTTGACTCGTTGTGTGCGATTACATAAATAATCCTTGAGCAGTTCTAATTGTGTGCCTCTAATGCCTAATTTTTCCAGTTTATTTATAAGGTTCGGAAGAGAGACCGTGTCAAATGCCTTTGCGAGGTCCAAAAATACAGTTATACATTTATTTTTGATATCAAGCTGGTGGCTAATAATGTCAACAAATTCTTGTACCGCATCGGCTGTGGATTTGCCAGTCCGAAAACCAAATTGAGCATTCGATAAAAGTGCATTGTTTTCTAAATATTTGGTTAGGTTATTATTAATATGTTTTTCAAAGATTTTAGATAATGATGGCAAAATAGAAATTGGGCGATAATTGTTGACACAGTCTCTCTTTCCACCCTTGTGTATAGGTATAACCGACGATTTTTTTAAGTGCATTTGGAAATATACCATTTATCATGCAACGGTTGAGCAGATTAGTAAGCGGAGTGACAATTATGTTTTTAATTACTTTCAACGCCCCAGCCGAAATACAATCATACCCTGCAGAACTATTTTTTAAATTTATAATGTATTTTTCGACTTCCTTCTCGTCAGTAGCTGGTAAAACAAAAGATTGATAAGTTTTATTTAGGTTCACAATATAATCAGACGGAAAAATAGGTATATTTGACGGAATTTGGTTGGCCAATTCAGAGCCTATATTAGCAAAGAAATCGTTTACTATATTTATTGATAACTCATTTGTCGTATACAGAGATAAGAGTTCATGCGGAATATCTTTGCTCTTGTTTGAATTAGCTATGTTTTTAATAGTCTCCCAAAGTTTTTTATTGTTATTTCTATTTCGATCTATTTCATTTCGCTCATATTGCCGTTTAACGTTTTTAATCAGATTATTACAGTAATTCCTATATCTTTTATACGTTATTTCTAATATTGTGTTTTCTTTGTCCTTTTTAAGTCTAGCATGCATTCTGTCTCTATTTCTTATACACTTTAATATTCCTACTGTAATCCAAGGTTTTAAAGTAACTTTACTTCTTGGTATTTTAATTTTAATAGAACTATTCGTTATTGCGTTTTGTAAATATTGAATAAATAAATCTGTAGCAATATTTAAGTCATTAGTTGTATATATACCTGAAAAATTAATGTTCTCGCATTCTAGTAATAATTTATCATAGTTAATTTTGTAGCTGAACTTATTTGTTGTGTTGTAATTAGTATGTTTAGTTTTTAGACAGAATACAATTGCTTCGTGATCCGTAATAGCGGTTTCAAGTACAAAAGTCTTAGATTGTAATTTAGTTTTTATAATAGTATGGTCAATACAGCTCTTTTCCCTGGTTGGGGTTGTGTACGCTGGTATTAATCCATGAAAGGTAAGAATATCTAAGTAGTTTAAGGTGTCTTGCTTCATGTCTATAATATTTATGTTTAAGTCGCCCACTATAATAATATTTCTAAATGTGGAGAGGTCAGCGAGAAGTTTCTGGAATGATGATATAAAGTTATTGATGTTTGTAAAACAATGGGGGCGATAGATAGCGATAACTACAGTTTCTCGTCCAATTTTTACCACTAGACAGTTAGCTTCAGTAAGTTTGGGTTCCATTACAGTAAAGGTGAGATTATTTTTTATATACAACACAACACCATCATTCTGATTATAGCAGTCAGATGTATTATATTGACTATAACCATCTAGGCTGGGCAAATTGGTTGCATATGATAGCCAGCATTCCGATAGTACTATAATGTCACAAGATATCTGTATCTGCGACAGTAATACGCAGAAGTTATTAAAGTTTTTATTAATACTACGTATATTTTGTTGGATTATTTTTATATGTGATGATGGATTACTAAGAATAGGTTTAATTTTATGGGGTTCACAAATATATAGATCAGTTCCTTTAAATTGATCAATATCATCTATTAATTGGTTAATATTAGTCATTGTTGAGAAAAAAGTACATAGTGATCTTTATAGGTGGTCAAAACAGAATGAGATTCCGCAGGAAATAACATATTTGTTGTAGTTGTAGTGAAGTTAATGTAAAATAGTTGTATATTTTTTATTTTAAAGACTGTACTATTAATGCGTAAGGTTAGAGCAGATTTGGAGGGGCTGCATTTACCGCTTGTGAATTTTAAATAAATGTGTATTTGGTGGTAACAGGTAACAGTCGTGTTATTTTGAATATGTGAAAAAGAGTAAAATGTGTATTTGTAATGAGTAGTTATAGACAGAACGATGACATTGAGAATACTTGAAAACAGAAGATGACTTGTGATTATTAAAAGCAGAGATGATTGTTCAGGTAGTCATGCACGTTTCAGACTTTCCAAGTCGTTTTCACAGATTACACGAACAAAAGGCACATCATCCTTCCTGCGTAGGTAAATCAGGCCGCGCGACGTCCAACAGTATTTATAATCATTATCTTTAGCAAATTCTCTAGCCATATAAAATAGTTTTTGCGTTTTATACGTCAGCGTTTCAGAGATATAGATAGGCTTGGGCTGTCCTGGCAATCGCAGATGATCCGTATTTAGTTTGTCTCTGTTGTGCTTGTTTTTATTGAAGTTTTTGATTGCCCATAGTATATTATCCTTTTTCAGAACACTGCAGAGTTCAACTGTAATAGGTCTAGTTAAGTCCGAACTAGCTTTTGTTCTGTATACGTCTCTTATTTCAGTGGCATTTATTTGTACATTTACGGTATTTGCTATATTCGTTATGATGTCGCATAACTCTTTTTTGTTTTCATCTTTCTTAGTAGGGATATTTCGAATTTCAATGCAACTGCCACGTGATTTTCTTTCGAGATTCTCAATTTTTTCTTCTAATGATTGTATATATTTCTTATCTTCACACTTCTCGCTTTCAAGCTTTCCAATCCTGTTCATAAGCTCGTCATGTTTCGCTGCTAAAAATTCAACGCTATTTTGAATCTCCGTATATTGGTTTTTAATAATATTAGTACTCGTTAAGACAGACTCCTGTAAGGCATTTATTTTTGTGTCCATGTCCGTCCTAAATGATTCCAACATTCCGGTCATATTATCCATAAACTCGCGAATATCATTTGACTCTGAGTCCATGCCCCGCCTTTTCCTGATTGTAACATTACTAAGTTCATCCCGCATTTTGCTAGAGGAATTTAAGTCCGGCTCTGAGTTACAATGTTGACGCTGTAAACGCTCAAGCATAATGTGCGGGGGCTTGCGCGTGGTTGATGCTTCGTCAATGGCAGCTGGCGCGGGGGAATGCGGGGGGGTACGTTTGAGCGGCATAATATCGGGAGATCGACAACCGGTTCGTAACAAATGTTATTATCAATCAAATAAAAGTACTAGGCGGACAGAGTTGATAACACGTATCCTCAGGTGCAGCAGATATAATAGGTCATCAATATTTGGCGCCGATCGATCAACAGGAACAATTTCGCTTTCCGTCCAGTATAAGTTGATCTCTATGCAACACAACTGTATAGTAATTAGGTTGCTTACTTGATATTCGTCTGTATGTGTGGACCGGTATCTATTGTTGATGTCAGCGAAGGCACACCTCTTGCGAATCCATGAAGTACTATTATTTCAATCGAATTAATTTAGTGAATTTGTTTAATTTTATTAATTTTTAACTACACGGGCTCACTTAAAACACGTCTGTATACCACAGAGGTCCAGGGGGGAGAGGATTATTTATTATTAAGTAATATTTATTATTAAGTATATACAAGATATTAGGCCGAAACCGGTTTATACCGACAGTTTTATAAAGGTGAAAAGGCCACGCCCACTTGTTGTTCACGTGTGTGGCTTTAAACTGTTAAGGTAATGAATTTCTAAATGAGAAAAAATAATAATTATAAACAACCGTTACCTACCTACTACTTCTTAGTTACTGCAAATTGCATTATATTTGAACAAAAATGTCGTCTCTCTCTCTCTCTTGTATTGCTGTGCCTAAACAACGTCCTTAAAGAACATTGTAACATTTTAATGTTAATTATATGAACATCTGTATTATAACTGCAATAAATTTATTGAGTAATATTTTAAGATATATCTTACATCTTCAGATGCAGAAGAAGATACGTTAGCACCCGAAATAAAGTCATGCCGACAGCCTCTATGGGTCCTACCTCTATACTCTATGCTGAACTCTGCGAAACAAGCTAGGGTCTTTGCTCCGGCCCCCGTGGGCGCTCGCCTGTGCATCGTCAGCACAGACGTAGCTGAGACGTCACTCACTATACCAGCTATCAAATACATCGTGGACACTGGCAAGAAGAAGATGAAGTAAGTATATTTTCTAGATTAAATTCTGTGCATTTTCTGATAGTGTCACAGTCTAAGGCCCGTATTAATAGTCTGAGCTCAAGCCCTCAAGAGCGAATTTAGCTGATACACTCTCAAGACGTGATCACCATCTCAAGTATGTCATTTATTAATAAAGCAATCTTGAGGGCGTATCAAGTGATGTCTTTCTCAAGTGGAAGAACTCAAGTAAACGTCGCGGTTCGCCTGCAATCAGCAAATACATGTAAGTTTGACAGTTCTCTTGAGAACTGAGTTTTGTTTATTAATATGGCGTCTCTCACGTGATACCCGATTCCTAAACGCGCGCCTAAGTTACGTTTATTAATGGGACCACCATATTGAGGTAATTCTCAATATTGACTTTTTTTCTGAGAGTGATTTATTAATACGGGCCTTAAGCCGTCGACGGGAGTAGACGCGAGCGTCTACTCATCTAGAGTCGAGACCCTATGTCGTCATTTATACGGACGTAACTGAGACATCGCTTAAGTAACTTACAAAATAAAATGTAATCACGCAGATACATTATCGTTCAAGTAATATCGATAGAAAAAAATCACATACACGCACCATCGTATTTTCAACTAATATTAATTCTGATTTCACATTTGATCAACAATTTATGTCTATTAGAGACAATGAAAAGTATGTAATTTTCGATACTTGTCAAACAATGCAGATATAGACGGTTTAGTATGTTACTTCTCCAAAACTACCAATAGACCTTCAATTGCAGAGTTTACGACCACGTGACCGGCGCGAGCGCCTGGCGCGTCGTGTGGACGTCGCAGGCGAGCGCGGGGCAGCGTGCGGGTCGCGCGGGCCGCACGGGCGCCGGCCACGCGTACCGCTTGTACAGCAGCGCGGTGTTCCAGCACGACTGCCCGCCGCAACACCCGCCGGACCTGTGTCGCAGGCCCGTGGACGACCTGATGCTGCAGATGAAGTGTATGGGCATCGATAAGGTATAATTAGATTGCTGCTCGTTCTAGGTTCACTTTCTTTGCGTTAGGTTCAATTACAGTGCGTTAGGTTCAATTACTGTGCGTTAGGTTCAATTACTGTGCGTTAGGTTCAATTACTGTGCGTTAGGTTCAATTACTGTACGTTAGGTTCACTTATTGTGCGTTACGTTCAATTACTGTGCGTTAGGTTCAATTACTGTACGTTAGGTTCAATTACTGTACGTTAGGTTCACTTACTGTACGTTAGGTTCACTTACTGTACGTTGGGTTCACTTACTGTACGTTGGGTTCACTCACTGTTCAATAAGTTCATTTACGCTGTACTTTACCTTTCAAGTCAATTTATTTACATATTATTAAAACTAAAACTTAACAATACTAATTCGGCCCTCTTGGATCCACCGATTGTAATGTATGCGAAATATATCAAATCAAATCTCTTTATTTGCAAGTAAGCACGTTGTGTACATTTTTGCACTTAAACATTTTTTGAATTTGCATTTTACACTACTTTACAAGGAAAAGGTGCCAAACGGTAGGTGAAAAAGTGGCAAATATTTTCATATTATATACATACCTAGGTGGTGAATTTCCCGTTCCCAACGGCTCCGGACAGATTGCAGCTTCGGTTGGCAGAGAAGCGGCTTGAAGTGCTCGGCATTCTGGAGAAACATGAAGTTGCCAACAAGAGGGTAGACGACGAGGAGGTCAGTATGGAACAACTTTTTAATTGAAATTATTTTTATACCCTGCAGCAGTGTTTAAATGGCAAATACTGACATAGACGTTTAATTATTTTAAATTTTAAAGCAATACCTTATTTGAATAATTTTTTTATTACATCAATCAACTCTCATATTCCTGCTGAAGAGAACTGTGAAATCAGTTTTTCGATATCTCAACTAATACCGAAGATATTAAGCGGTTAAGTCAAGTGGTGGGGGGATGCTCCATCTCTTTTTTTACCAAAACGGTTTTTAGTATGTAGATTCTATAGCGCTACCTCAGTATGACGTCAGAACCACAATATGGCGTGTACTGCTTCTGACTCTTTCTTACACAACCTTTCTAAATGCCTGTAGTTACTTAATTTTTCAACTAATTTCAATTTTAATTTCACAGTTGATCATGAATTTGTATCTATTTAATAATATATTTAATTTGGGCACTCTTGGGCACTTTTGGGCACTCTTCCGCAGGGCAGCGATTTGGCCCCAATTTTTTATTTATAAGTATATATTTATTATTATTATTTTATAAAGTAGAAGATGACTGTTTTTATATTAGTATTAAACATTGTTTTTAATAAATACATAGTATTTTAATAATGAAAAAATATTTAATTTTCGATACTTGTCAAATATTGTATTAAATTTTCAATTTTATTTTACACTCTGCTAAAATCTGAGTCCGTACATTGGATGTTTTTGGAAAGGAATAATTTCAATTTTTAGAATTCTTGTCTTTTTGCCTGTATCGATGTTCGGGCATCACGCCAAAACTACTGGATGGATTTACTAAAAGATAGCTCTAATCTCTGGGCAACTTATAGGTGATGTGGAACCACGTAACCAGAGAGGAAGAGCTGCTTCCCAGTACATTGAAATAAAATAGGGGGCTCGTAGGCCAGATGCGAGTACACGTTGAAAACGATCGTACAAGTTAAGCAACGTTGGGCGAGGTCAGGACCTGGACCGCTAGTGACACTTTCATCTGAGCCCCTTCGTGCCTCGGAAAGCATGTTAAGCAGTTGGTCCCGGGTGTTGTCGCTTGACAGCAGTCAAACGCCTACGGGCGGCCTGAATAACTCTGACAAATAGGTTTGGTCACTAAACCACACGAGAAAAGAAGAATAAGTACATTGAAAGTACTTCGTTGAGATCTATAGTAGCGACCTACATACGAAGTTGCAGGTGCAGCTAGTTCAATATACCATTACTGATTTGGCAGGTGTTGAAAGTGACAGCGCTAGGCAAGGCAGTGTCGGCGTTCCCGCTGCTGCCGCGCTTCGGCAAGATGCTGGCGCTGAGCCACCAACAGCACCTACTGCCGTACGCCATTGCACTGGTCTCCGCTCTCACTGTGCCAGAGGTAAAACGCGTTTTTGCGAAAAATAAAACAGGAGAAATAAATACGATATATTAAGATATGAAATACTCTGTATCATGAAAATGGCGAATGACAAATTGTCTTAATAAAACAAACAACCAATTGCGAGTGGGACTCGTCAACGCAACTTAACCCCGTAACTTTGCTCTAACGATAAGATAAACAAGATTTAGAGACCAACTTATCTTTTTCATTATCAAAATATTATGTCCATACATCGACATACTCCTTATTAGTTAATCACCTGCATTTTTTTCCTTTACTCGTGCTATAAGAGCTAGCTTCTTGCCAAATTTCATGCAACGGGAAGTACCCTACAGGTTTTGATTCCATTGCATCTTATACGACATAAGCCATATCTTTTCATTGGGTTGACGTAGAAGCTTGATTTTTCACTGCTGCATAAGGTTGCAGACCCGAGTATTTGGTATTAATTTCAACTTGATACGTAAACGCGTTTCTGAGATATAGGTCTTGACAGACATACAGACGGACAGACAGACAACAAAGTGATCCTATAAGGGTTCCTTTTTTCCTTTTGAGGCACGGATCCCTATAAACTACACACGTGTTACCCTGGATGCACTGTCCCAATGTTACTATTCTATTGTCTAGGTAATGAGCGGCAAGCCGGACCCGTGGCCCGCTGCGGGCCACACGCTGTTGCTAGGCGACCCGGGCGTGTTGCTGCGTGCGGTGGGCGCGGCCGAGTACGCGCACGTCCAAGGGGAGGAACAACTGTTCTGCGCCAAATATGGACTGAGGGAGAAGGTACTTACTAGCCTATATACAGTTTTCAATATTTGCAGCTGCACGCGGGCCTAACCCGGCCTCTGTGGGGTGACCGCGACTGCCATCGTTATCGTAATCGCTTTCAATTTGACACATGGACGCTATACATTGCTGCTATGTTTTTGCAAGTTTTAACAAACGACAACGAAACGCAGCAATGTTCAAATGTCAAAATGAAAACGATAACAAAAACGATGATGTCGCCCCCCCCCCCCCCCCCCCCCCCCCCCGGCTTAAAAAAAGATACTCTTCGCTATTAGTCCGCTCACTGTAACGACTATCGGAATAATTATTATTAACATTTGGTATCAGGGTGTTGCTTCAAATCTGCCGCAATATTGAAAACATCACCAATTGTTTCCTCAACTACCCTAAGCTAGGCCACCACAGCAGACCAGAGGTGAGTATCGAATCTATGCCGCATTCTCACACCCTAGCCATTGGCTACCTTCACTTCCCTTCCCAAAATATACTTTCACTAAGGGTTCACTTTGGTTTTACGCATTTTAGGCGATCAAAGAAATCCGCAAACTCCGGAAGCAGTTGACGTCTGAAATCAATCTGAATGTAGCGGGCGTCAGCGTGACCATTGACCCTGAAATGAAGCCCCCTGATGATAACCAAGCGAGGTTGTTGCGGCAGCTGTTACTCAGCGGGCTGGGCGACCAGGTTGGCAGGAAGATTGGACTGGATGAGGTCAAAGAAGGTTGGTTTAATAACAATTTATTTCACAATGAATGGTTACAATGTGCTTATTACGTAACATGGTACAGTCGACAGCACATCAAGTGTAACACTTTTGACTTTGGGCCGTTCTTATTGTCAGTGTCATAAAAGTTGAAATCGTACTGCAAGTGTTACCATTGATCTGCTGTTGACTGTACAAGTACAACAGAATCAGCATGATAAATAGCACGATTTTAGATAAACCCTGACTCCCGAACTAGGGTGACCTGTGTTTCGGGAATCAGTGTCCTTCCGTGTTTACTTATTGCACAGGCGTTTCGCATAGCGGATGTGCAAGAAAAATTCAAAACATATTCGTATTACATCTGTATCCCCAGGCGAAGACAAACGCAAATTCAAATACGCGTACCACTGTGGCGAACTAGCGGAGCCTGTCCACCTTCACTCTGCGTGCATCCTGCGTCGCACCGTCCCCGAGTGGGTGGTGTACCAGGAGCTGTACGAGACGGGCGCAGAGGACCGGAGGAAGATGCTCATGCGCAATGTGGCCGCCATTGAGCCGGAGTGGCTGCCCGTGTATGTGCCGCAGATGTGCCAGTTGGGTGAGTATATTCTTCAGACGAAGATAAACGCAAATTCTGAGTAAAAACAGGAGCGCGGCATCGTTAAATCATGTTTCTAACCGAATGTTAGACATGGTTGTCGGAATACTACTACTATTGTCCGATAGATGGAGTTGCGTAACATACCCTTTAAGTATGTATAATACGATGAAGATTTTCGGTGGGCGTGGCGTGGCATGTGGTGGCTCAGCTGGTAAGAGCGTGTCACGGAATGACAAGGTCGCAGGTTCAAGTCCTGCCCACGGCAAGAATTTTTTCATCATATTCTAATAAACGGAAGTGTTCACAGTAAAATGTTAGTTTCTATTATACTCGTATATTGTCAAAAATCACATCATACGAATGGCGAAACGGCAATCAGAGCGCATGACGTCACTATTTTATAAACCGAGTAGTTTCAAATTGAAACTACTCGGTTTATAAAATTGAAACTTTCAATTGGCGGCCATTTTGAATTCGTAAGTTTTTAATGAGTGACGTCACAATATATCATGTGACGTTTTAGTGTGGCATTTGAAACGGATGAATAAAAACACGACTTTTGAAGTTTCATTGCATTTATGATAAATATTAGAGACTGTTTATTACTTTAGATCTAAAAATACGTACAGGCCTAAGGAAATGAAGTGATAGTTTCTATCATAATAAATCTTTAAATAATCTTTATTTCATGTTAGTATGGTAAGAAATCGTATTAATAATTAAATATATTGTCAAAAAACTACGTTGTAAACTTGTCATCAATCGGCCCATGACGTCACTATCCCAAACCCTCGCAGGTTTCATCTAGCGGCCATTTTGAATCTATATATTTTTTACAAATAGGTGATCCACTGTCCGATCCCGAGCCTCGATTCGACGACAAGTCTGGCCGCGTCAAGTGCCACTTCACTGGCACCTTCGGCAAGGCCGGCTGGGAGCTGCCTACCGTAGAAATCGATTATCCGGACAAGATCGAACGCTATAGGTAAGATTTCTTTACCATGAGTTGTCAACGTAAGTACAGACTTTAAGGTACGTTTCCACCAGAGATGTGCTACGCTATGTTGCTATGGATGCGTTTCATCATCAGTCTATTCCCCTCGGACCCTCGGTGCGCGAGTCCGACAGCCGACTTGCACTTGGTCGGTTTTATTTTATGTCCCCACTGCTCGAGTATCTTCCCTTACATCGAGGGAACTCGGGCCATGATCCACAACGCGGGCCCAGTGCGATTTAGCGAATTATACGCATGCCTTTGATTTTTTTTCTAAGGCGTGCAAGTTTTTCTTCACCGTTTTGAGAGCATTCGGTAAAAGTATGCATAGCTTTCGCTTCCTCGCACTATAGCATATCTCTGGTGGAAAACCCTTACGTTATTTAAAACGCCATAATATAAAACATATTCTTCAACAGATGGTTCGCGAAATTCCTCCTAGATGGCAGTGTATGTCCAAAATTGCGCAAATACGCCGGCTCCCTGCTGTCGCCGCCATCGACCATGGTCAAGAGTTGGGCTAAGCTGCAGCCCAGGACCGACGTCCTCCTGAAGGCACTCATCATGAAACGAGCGGGCACCAGAGACGCTCTGAAGAATGTCTGGCAGGAACAGTCGAATTGTAAGTATATTTTCAGTTCAGTACAGTTATTACCGTTCTCGAAACGATGAAATGATGTTATGAAATGGCGTGCGTGTAAGGGACAGTGCATGAAGCACGGAACGCTTATGGAGTAAGCCAAATTTACACAGACAGCGCTCTTGCATCACTATCTTTTCCATGCTATGGTTTTTCCATTGTTTGAATTGTTAATAGAAGCCGAACACAAACACAGATGTCTCTTTCTGACGTATGAGAGTGAATATGACGACAAGACGAAAATAGTTCCAATACAAAATAAACTTTAGGGGATCTATCCATAGTGCGCGGGCAAATTTTTCCTTCATGGGACAGTGCTATCAAGTTGGTATAGCGCCATCTCTGTTCAGCACGCCATTTCATGATCATTTCATAGTTTTTAGAACAGTTGTTGATAAATGAAAAGATACATGGCATATTGTACCACTATTGTAGATTATTATTGTTAATTAATATTCAACTTGCAATTCAATTGCCCTAATATTTATATTCAATTACAATACCGTGATCCACCACGCGGGCCCAGTGCAGATTGGTGGATGACATATGCCTTAGATTTTTATTGTTCTCATGCATGCAGGTTTTATCATGATGTTTTTCTTAGTTTTTGAGAACTTTCGGTAAATGTACGTAAATTTTCCTTGAAATAAACCCCCGAGGAATACTTATTGGGTTATAGCCGACCTAGGGTTCGAACTCGGGCCTCTGTAACGGAAATCTAGTGTCCTAACCACCGCGCCGCAGAGCTCTTTCTGTTCTCACTACGTAATGTTTTGTGCAATTTTATGTGTGACCTTTGGAATCAATGAAAGAATAATCATGGAAGAAATACGAATCAAATCAAACATAATATATAAGAATCGTGACGTCATTTGGATTTGAATTGACCTTGTATTTACTCTTCATGTGACAACATTTATCAACTTATACGATTCGTAAACACGTTATCGAGATAAACCGGGAATAACCGAATTGTAATTAATGTTCAACACTCGTTAACGGGAATCCTCCGAATTCGACTTCCACATAGACACTGTTAGCCATAATCATGAGTTTAAAGTTATTCCACCGTTTGAGCCTTCGGTCCCTTTATTTATTTATTATTATATTATTTAACACTTTATTGCACAACACAGACAGATTCATAAATAACATACAGAAGAAACAAATTGTTACAAAGTCCCTTTCTATCTTAACGTATTTCAACAAATGTGAAAGGGACAACCAAATGAATATCTTCCCATTGAAAGCCAAATATTGTTAGCCGGAGTCTAACAGTTTCCGAGTTATTTTAGTTTTAACGATTTTCAGGAAGTGTACTTTGTGGTACTAAAACTAGCATTTAAAAAAAAAACTAATCAATGAACTAAGCTGAAATTTGGCATAGACATACCTCGCTAATGTACAGTCGAAGACAGAGATAAGTATACAGGGGGCCTCAATAAGGTTGAGATTTTTTTAATAACTAGTGGACCGAATTTAATAATTATTTTACAGTTACATAGTTTTTACTTTTATCTATCTAACAGTGAAAGAATTTTTGCAATAGGTCAAGTAGTTTTTGAGATAATCTCAACCTTAAAAACTCTCCTGTACACCTTTCTCTGTGTTCCACCGTACCTACAAGACTTTTTAATAAAAGATGTTTACCGCGATCCTATTTTAATAGAACTTACGTTTGATATGGAGAATATACTTACGACTTCCGTGGCTAGCCATAAACGTGATTTAAAGTTATTCTACGGTTTAAACCTTCGGCTCCTTTCTCTTTCTTTTTCAACGAAGTGTAAAAGTGACAAAAATAAGTTTTTTATTTATTAAATCAAACTACGGTTCCACGGACTCTTGATCCGTGCTTTTTTTAGATTTGTTTTTTAATTGTTAGATTATTTTTTCTTATGCTATTTATTTCTGCAAAAATACGGTTTAAGGTAACTGAGGTTAAACTAGTAGGTACTTGTATGATTAGTCATACACCTTTTTTTTTTTGCCCAGGAGAAATACATAATGTATACCACCCGTCCGGGGGAACGGGTGATTATGTTGGACTCGCACCAACTAAAACTCCTGGGGTGTTCCGCCTCCGCCACCATGGACATGACCACGGGTACATCTTTTGAAAACTACCGCAGCCCTGTAGTTTAACCTCAGTTACCTTAAACCGTATTTATGTATGTGTTATCAGCATTTATGTTTTGATTTGGTAGTTAGATTGTGCGTATGAGTTGTATTATTAAATTACAAAACAATATTCTATTACAGATTTATTGGCTGAATACTTAAAATGGCTGCCGGAATCAGCACACAACGAAGTCACTTTATATTGGCCTCCACTATAAAATACTTGTATTTTTATGTCGACATAAACTTGTAAATATTGTATGTATTGTAAAATGTAAATAAAATAGAGGAATTTGTTATGTCTATGTTTTAATATCGTACTTGTAACACCTTGTGTTGCATTGCACACAAATGCATGATCGCTTTTGGAGATGGATGCTCTACTAAACTCTACTTGTCGTTATTCTGTGAGCATATAGGTATGGTATATCTTATCCACAGACCACTTACCCAATAGACATGAAATCGGTACAAATTTGCAAGCGAAAATTTCTGTCAACGATGAGCGCATAGAGACGAAGCGGGGGACAGGGGTGCCGTATTAAAGAGTGTCGCGAAGCAATTTTGCGCTCATGTGCGGGCAGACACGGGCGCCCTCCTGTTACAGGTCTATGGGGTAAGTGGTCTGTGGTATAGCTGTACAATTGGAAAGTAAATAAATAATAATAAATGAATATATTGGTTTTCTCCATGTACTTAAATATTTAATATTTACGTAGTTTCCTTAAACTTAGACCTCGCTGTATCATGAGTATTACATTTGTCGATATACAGGTCCCAAAAATTTACGCTATACCAGGCCTGGTGCACTCCGCGCTTTAGGTATAAATCTACAGGTACATCGGGCGGGCGGCCTTGGGCCGCGCCGGCGCGGCTATTCAGTGGGCTGCTGCGCGCCAGATTGATTGCACGTAGCCCGCTATTTTGCGCCCGCGCTGCGACGTATTTAGCCGTCTTTCATTGTATCGGAAGAAAAAAATCGTGACAAGAATTTGGTCTAAATTATTAAAATATTCTTTCATACAATTTAGTACCTACCATAATAATTTATTTTATTTAGGGTGGATTCGACCAAACTTCAATTTATACTGGAGTAACTATCCCAGGGTTATTTTTATTCCCCGATTTTATTCTCCATTAACTTACGAGTAGTTTTACCATGCAATCTAGAGAATAGTTGCAGATAATTGAATGAAATTGAATGAATAATGAACGAATAATTAGATTAGATTTATATAATAAATCGCAAGGCTAGTTCTTGCATCTTAAATATGTAAATATGGGTTTCGGCTCCCGGACTAGATTGTACCTAGCTAAAACCTAAAAGAGTTATGTTTAGTATTGTAGACACCCATTAAAGTGTAAGAAGATAGCATGCCTATGGTCTTTTGTGATCTAATACCGTAGGTATATTTGAAATATCAGTTTGTTTACAAAAGTAGAATAATAGAGTGGTATAATAATATATGTTCATTAAATATTCAGATTATTTATCTTTCACAAGCCGGCAGCCCTAATCGTGTCAGAAGAGTAAAGAGCTACCCGATAGAAAGAGACGCACGTTGTAGGTGAATATAATTGTAGGCACTTCGCGCTGCGCGAGCTGAATTGTACTTTATTGCGTCGCTGCGAGACTCGCGATTTATTTTAACGGTTTTTAGGAGAGACTCTTCTGTACTTGTACTATTATATATTCTGTGGCTATACTGAAGTCTCGTTGTCAATCCATAGTCGGATCATTTATCTCATTGCTGATTACGTCAATAGTTAAGACAATGCCGAGAGCAAAAGATATATCTATTTATATTATACATTCGGCAAATTTTCATGTTAGAGATAACGTATTTAAAGCGAGATCTATAAAGCTGCATTCACAGGAAATAAAGATATAAATTATCGATGTGATGCCCCCCTACCCTAGCGAAATGGCGTTGATTTTCGTTAAAGCTAGTAACTTCTTCTTTTGCAAATGTAGTTCCATACATTTCTCATTATACAGGGTGTCCTTGAATTCATTCGACAAATTGAAACTGGGGGGTGTACTCATGATAAATATTGAATTGGTAAGGTTTTTTAGTAAATCAAAACTGCAAAAAATATTGAACTAAGTACGTCACAAGTCACACAATGACCTTAGAAATGATCATTAGGTCAAATTCCAGTGAAAGAAATCGTTGCAAAAAATTAAAAGTACCTTAAAATATAAAAAAACTCCAGAGCACAGTAATGATGCACATCAAATTAATATTATATTTTTTTTGATAGTTGAATTTGTTGTAAATATTTTTTTATTCTTCCCCCACATAACTTATCTTTGCCATAATTAAAGATGGTTGTATTTTTATTTATTACTTAAATAAATTAATTAGAATATGAAATATATAAGTTACGATACAAGGACTAAAACTAACTATAAAAATCTAAAAACTTAAAAACAAAAATATTAATTATCTATAGGTAGATACGTTCGTCGTCTAGGCCCGTCCCACGCGGTAGGGTGCCCAGCGCACTAGCCGCTTTGCCCCGCTATATAGCGAGGCTAAGTCGCTGGGCAAAATACTCTCCAGAAAATTATAATCTTCCCCAAATTGTCTAATTTACTTAAACGCTGTGCAGAATTAATGTATGTCACAAGCCTAACCATCCATTTAATTTTGTCGAATGAATTCAAGGCCAGCCTGTATACTAGCGTTAACGAAAGTCGGAGCCACTTGAATAAACGTTCCGAACGGTACTTTAAAAATACGCGCTTTTTGACGGCGCCTAATGTACACAGTTAACTATATTTACATAAGCTTTGAGATTTAAATGAAATGAAATATTTTATTAATAACATTATGTTACAAGTCAATGTTTACAAAATAATTTATCAATATTATTATGATAATTATAATATTCTCATTATTTAAATTAATTCATGTATGAAAAATAAAAAATAAAATATCGTGATGTCATAAAATCGAGTAATCAGTATTGGTAGTGTTAAAAAATCCGAGTAGCTATACAATATACTCGTATTAGCTAGTAACCAGGTTTTGAGTTTATTTTTAAACGCATGTATGGAAGGTGCATCTCTTATGTTCGCCGGGAGACGATTTATTTATATACCTACAGGTGTAACAGGAAGGTATGTAACACTTTTCAAATAAACTATAAAATAATGTTTCATACAAATCGAACAGCTGATCGATCGGTACAAAATTTATGAAATGTAAATTTTTGTTCACCAAAATCGAAAAGTCCTCCAAATGTCCTTCGGTTACCGATACTGACGCATTTGCTTTACAGCCTGTATAATAAATTAAATTGTCGACTTGCCCTGTCGACTGTACGCAACCTTGTAACAATATGACACCAGCTTTAGTCATTTAGCGTTATCATTTCATTCGTTGATTCGTCGAGTGGTGTTAGTTTGTCAGTTAGAGTCCATACTTCAAGCTATAAGGATCGGTCGGGTGCGATATAACACCGGCCGTGACTTCTTAATCTGGTAAACATTTTAGAGTTAAATAAAGTGTTAATCCGGTCAAATATGGCGAAAGTTATAGCGTTAATTATTGGTGCCATGACTTTGGGAACAGTGCTATGTCACTACATACTACCAACAAATGGAGACTTATTTAGACTAGATATTATACATTATAATGATTTTCATGCGAGGTAAGTTTTTTTGTAATTTTTACCATTTGCTAGACCTTTCATTGTTTAATAAATATCCACTTCTCTTGAAAATAGTTGTTTTTTTCGGCTTGTTTTTATTTTTAGAATTATTCCAAAAACCAGCAAAAATGTACTGTTTTTTGTCTGTCTTAAATGCATCTATCTGCTGTTGTCCGTTGTGAAAGGATTACATTAAATATTTTTTTATTTATTTAACTAAACAGGGTTCATGTTGAGTTCTGGCCTTTTATGTAACACCTAAAATTAACCACATGATTGCAATAAAACATTTTGACTTTGACTTTAACAATATTTTTCTTAAAATAATTTATGTAATCCAGATTCCTACCTAGTAGATTCTTAGTCGAAAAGATTACCAATGATTTCAAATTCACTCTGTATACACACTATTTAAGCCAAGCCGTTCCACTTGAGCAATTGTTATTTTAATTCTGCAACAAATTGTCAACTAAGGAAATTGGTTAGGTATTGGCATTTTTCCTTTCACAAGGTCACAAGACTACCAGTCGGTTACTTAAACTACACAACAAAGATAATACAACCAGCTGTATAACTTAATTCTTTATTGTATTTTCGTACGAGACGTAAATAATTATGTTCGAATTTTCTTATACATTTCTGCAGTTTCCTCATGATTTTTAACTTACAGTAAGTTAATTATTAATATAATCGATCCGCTTCCATCTTGTGTTGCACTTACAACTTTTAGGCGGCGACATCTGTTCCCTAAATACTAAATTTTCAGGTTTGAAGAGACATCAGTCCTAACTCCAACTTGCCGATTCAATAATAACTCTTGTCTCGGCGGCTTTCCTCGCCTATACCACGAGATCGATGTCTTACTCAAGGAGAAGCCTGATGCTGTACTCCTGAACGCCGGAGACAGCTTCCAAGGCACCTATTGGTATACGCTGCTGAAGTGGAATATCACTCAACAGTTCATGAATATGATGCCGCATGATGCTCATGTAAGTAAGACACCACATTTATATTATAAGACACCACACTCTTGAGACATAATACTTATTACACATTACCGTCATAAGACACTACATTCTTGGACTTCACACTCTTAAAGCATACATTAGGCGGCAGACTTATAAGCTCATAAGATACCACACTCATTAAGACTAATGTCTTAATCACATCACAGTCAATAATTTATTTATTTACAAAATCTCACATAACATTACAGTATAAACCAATGCGCTGCGCAATTCCTAACACTCATTGGACACTACATGATATTACTCAATAGACACCACATTCATAAGACACTACACTCATAGAGTATGACAATATCATCACAATCACACTCCTTAAGACATCTCACTCAGAAATAAGACGTCACAGTCACAACACTCAATAGACATAATATATTACAGTCATTAGATGACCACATTCATAAGACACCACATTTATGTATAAGACACCACAGTCATAAATCATCACACTCATGGCTTCCTTCAGTGCAGGGTACAGGGGCAATCAAGAGTATGATTTCTCATTAATTATTCTAATAATTCACAGGCAATTGGAAACCACGAATTCGACGACGGCCCCGAGGGCCTGGCCCCATACCTTTCCCACCTGAAGGCGCCGGTCCTCGCCGCCAATATGGACACCTCACAGGAGCCAGCCTTGCAGGGCCTGTATATGAATCGCACGGTTATTACCAGAAATGGAAGAAAGATAGGGCTTATTGGCTTGGTTACTACTGATACTAAGGTGAGAACACAAACATACCATGTTTTATTACACGAACTTGGACCGATCAACGCAACATGTCTTCGCGGAAAACTGCAATGGTTCAATTGTTCTCACTTTCTTACATTTCCGAGTATTTCACGTACCGACTGTCAGAGCCGCTGATTTAGCATGGCTGAATTACCACGGTATGTGGCAGAGGGGAGAAAAAGTACATGTACTGTCGCAAGGACAATAAGTAGTGCGTTTATGTTTGAATGTATGTCGGATTCTTGGCCGCATCCTAAAGCCTAAACAGATTGATGGATATAAAAAGTATTCGATATAACATTCGATCTAAATGTTGGGCATTTAGGGCGAATGTTATATCGAATACTAGAGCGTGACGTAGGTACTCTTTTTCAGTCTTGTTTACAACATTGTCTTTCAGACCACATCGCTCTCTGTGGGGCTAGCACGCGCAGCGTGATCCGTCACACCACGGAGCTGTCAAACCAATGTCAAATGCCTTGTAATAAAGCCTGACACAAACACATACCCTTTTCTCCCGTCGTTAATGTCCAGTTTGACTTAGAAATATTGTATTTCTTCAATGTAATACTTTCACGACATATCAAACAAGTTGCTGCACTGTTTTTTGTTAGTTTTGTCACAACAATTTTTTTTTACTCGGCGAGTGCACAATTTCTACGATGGGCGTGAAAATTTTATTGGTTACTATATATATATTTGAAACTTTAGGCGGGCCAATCACAAAGGCCCGGCGGCGGGCCGCAGTTTGAGTATAGCTGGTCCAGTAGGTAGTAACTGGCCGCAGGCCGCGAACAGACCACCTGTTTATGTGTCAGACTTAACGTTACTTTGAAAGCTCCGCGACGTCACGCCGTTCGTTACCACTGGCGCGCGTAGGCTGGCCGAAGATTACTTATTTACTTTGTAATTTGACAGACCCTGTCGAGTCCTGGCAACGTAGTATTCACTGAGCCCGGCGAGGCCACGCTGAGGGAGGCACTAGACCTGACTGACGAAGGAGTGGATATCATTGTCCTGCTCTCGCATTGTGGTCTCGAAGTCGATAAGTAAGTGTGTACTTGCTTTTTGAGCTTCTATTCACGCAGTACAATTAATGCACATCAAAATTGAAAAAGTACGATTTCAATTGTAATGATAATAACAAAGTACGACACAAAATTAAAAAGTTACTAGTCAAGTGTAACTTGATTTTTGTATCATAATTGTTTACTTACAAAATAAGACACTTGCTGTGGGCTTAAGTAAGCTGTATAATTCTTAGACCTAAACCCATAGCAAGTGTCTTATTCTCTAAACAATTATGATCGTCTAATTATCTCGTATGAAGCGGATCAATGGTAACACTTGCAGTACGAATTCAACTCTCACATCGCAGATATTAAGTACGGACCAAGGTCCAAAGTGTAACACTTGATCTGCTTTGCTGTGCACTGACTACATGTATCACTGTTCCACTTGTTACTGTGTGCAAGCTGTCCGCTACGAGACGGCCACTAGGCCACTGTAGTAGGATAGAACTTGTATGATACAAATTCATATTAGTCAATAGTGGCCAAATAATTATATGTATTGTTATGTTCTTTGTTATATGTGTATGCTGTCTTTAATAAAAAAAAAATTATACCTATTATTGTATAACAATGAAGTCCAGCAATGAAGGCACTGATTGAATGAATTGGTTGAGAAAATAAAGTTATCCGATCTAATGATGTGAAAATAATTACGCATCATAGCAAAGCTTAAAATTGTAGTCGTTGTCTTGTTTTCATAACATAATACTGGCTGTGGGGTCGGCACTACTATAGATTTCATTTCATTTATTTCATCTTTACATAATTGTCTCACAAAAGTATAATTTGTAGTCCTATTTGTAAGGATGATCGTCTTATTTTAAATATAATAATAAAAGTTAATATGTTGCAATAATCTAATATAGTAATGTTATGTCTCATTTTAAATAATGACACGAGTAGAGAAAAACTGCTCTCTACTGGAAATTGAACCCTACTACACCGGGTGCCACGCCATATTGCCACGACGGGTCTGGTACCATGCGTCTCGCTGGGATACATCCATATCCGGCATCCGGCACAGACCACATACCCCATAGACATGAAATCGGTACAAATTTGCAAGCGAAAAATTCTATCAGCGATGAGCGTATAGAGACGAAGCGGGGGACAGGGGTGCCGTATCAAAGAGATGCGTCCATGTTGATAATGTCTCTAGGTTACACGTGTCGCGAAGCAATTTTGCGCTAATGTGCGGGCAGACACGGGCTGTTACATGTCTATGGGGTAAGTAGTCTGTGGTATCCGGTCATGTATTGTATGTCATTGAAAGAGCGCCGTTTTTGCCAATTGAACTGGTTGCCCAGTTTAAAATAGCACTGTCTTCCGGTGACTCGTTTTAAATTAGTAAAGTGCATCTTCACATCAACGGGTGCTCGTATCCGTTAGGTGGGGACCTAAATAGAATAACAAGGTCCAGACAATATGTTTATTTATATCTCTTATTTAATAATAAAAGTGGTAGAACAAAAGTCGTTAAACTCAACATAACCAATACTGAACCCTACTTTGTCTTTTTCACGATCAAAATTGATGTTTAAACGCCGCCTAAAGCACACCACTCAATATCTCGACTTTTCGCATCCAGTCCCTATCATCCACCTTGCGCAATTCATCCCTATATCAGGTCGGGGGCGTCCCACACTACGGTTACGTCGCCATACGGGCTGTTTATGATGATGAAAACCAATTTTTCTTCACAGGCAGCTGGCTCGCGACTATGGCCAGTATATTGACGTAATAGTGGGAGGACACACTCACTCCTTGATGTGGAACGGACCAGCGCCGAGCGGGGAAGTTGTAGCCGCGCCTTACCCGTTAATCATTGAGAACAGTGCCGATAAGCAGCATAAGGTGATTAATATTACTTATATATTTAAGCTTTTACACATAACTGTATAAAAGACAATAAAAAAATATTAGACAATAGAAACAAAGTCAATAGAAAATAAAAAAAATAAACCAATCATTCTTATTACTGTACTCGTATAATATTTATTAAACGATGTAACGGAAAGGGTATAAGCCGAAGGGAGGGTGTTCTGGATCGGTAACTGGACAACTTTTTTTCTACAAATTTTCGATTTTTTTTTTAATTTTCATGCATTTTGTATCTGACTGTATTTTGTTGATAAGTTATTATTATGAATTACATAGTGCATTGGTTTTAACTGTAATGTTGTGTGAGATTTTGTAAATAAATAAATCTAAATCTAATGTGTCACCTGATCGATTTGTATAAGAAAACAAAAAAAAATATTCGAGGAAAAACGTTGTTCCGTATCAGTTACCGAACACCCGCCTTTCGCCTTACTATAACTTACTATACCCTTTCCGTTAACCCTGTAAAATAATGTCTTATGTATACTAAACCTAAACCCTGTATTTGCTTGCAGGTGGTTATAGTGCAAGCTTCATCGTTCACGAAATACATGGGCAATCTGTCAATGTACTTCGATTTCCGAGGCAACTACGTCAAATGGGACGGAGCGCCTATATTCCTGGACAGATCTATTCCAGAAGGTACCAGTATGATGATGAGTATGATACAGTATGTTGTGTAGGATGTTCCTAAACCCAATACGATGTGTAGGATATTTTTCTTCTGAGTGTTTAGAATGGAACCGATTGTCTAAGTTTGAATGATACGGATCATGCATTTCATCAAGATACTCGTATAGATATTATTCAAAAACTGATCGGAAGAATTGAAAACAGTCAACGGATTGGAATTCTGACTCCTCATTCTATTATATCAAGGTTGCACGAGTTTTTTGAACCTTGAAAAGTCTTGATCCCTAAGGCCCCAACCCGCATACGTAGTAGCCGCCCCCGCGGTATTCAAACTAGGGTCCTCGCCAGTTCGTGGTACGCTCTATTCAGCAGAGAGCAACAAAGCTACCGTGACTCGATTCCGATCGGCGAAATCTTTCTCCAGAGCGTGCTACGAATTGGCGAGGTTCGAATCCTGGTCGTATATGATTAAATAATTAGATTTTCGTGTCACATAGCGGATATGCAAGAGAAATTCAAATCATATTATTTGTCCAGATGAAGAAATAAAAGCGAAACTAGCGCCCTTCGCTCAGCTGGTCCACGCAGCGGAGAGTGTGCCCGTCGGTGAATCCCTCACCACTCTGCGTTTCGAAGACTGCGTTTACGGAGAGTGTGCTCTGGGAGACCTCCTAGTGGACTCTCTCACTGGCCTTGTAAGTACCAATTTCACTAAACCTGTGGGGTGACCGCGACTTCCAATCGTTATCGTAATCGCTTTCAATTTGACACATGGACGCTATACATTACTGCTATGTTTTTGCAAGTTATAACAAACGACAACGAAACGCAGCAATGTATATCGTTTAAGTGTCAAAATGAAAACGATAACGGAAACGATTGAAATCGCGGTCACCCCCCTAAAATTTCTTTCTAATCAGAAATACTGACGCTATTCACTTAACTGGTCCATGAAGTGAAATAATAAATAAATAAAAGAAAAATTAGCGTCAGTCATGGATGCCACGAACGGATAAACGTAGCGTGGGACGTCCCCCGGCCAGATGGAGGGATGACCTACGCAAGGTGACTGGCAGAGTCTGTGGATGCAAGAGGCTAAGAGTCGGGTTGAGTGGCGTGCTTCGGGTAGCCTACGTCCAGCAGTGGACTGATACGAGCTGATGATGATGATACAGTGAGAGTGGTCTAGGAGGCTTGCTCGTTATTTTTCTATTTACATGAATACTCTAAATAACTTGACATTGGCGAAATTATCTCTATTGTAGGAGTAGAAGCCATTAAAATAAAAATATAATATATCTCTTGGAGAAACAAAAGCTAACCTGGCGCCCGTTCGCACACCTTTATTGTTAGTACGGAACACTCGTCATAGAATCGAAATCAACACCTTAAATTTTCCGTTTTCCATACGCTTCCTTTATTACTTTTAAATTGGTTTCCAGGCCAAGGCAGATGTGAAGTCTGAATTCGAGTTTATGTCATTCATGCAGCGAGGCAACATCAGGTCTACGCTACCAGAAGGCAGTAAGTTCTTTTTCATCCATCATGGTCGTAAAGTGCGTCATAACGTGCTTCGTTTAACGGACCTACAGTGGTACTTATAGATCCTGGAAGAGTATATCGTACTTAGTTTCTTTTCTTCTTCTATTTTCGTGTGGTTCAGTGACCAAACCTATTTGTCAAAGTTATGCAGACCCCCCGTCGGCCTTTGACGTGGCCTGACGACTGCTGTCAAGCGACAGCAGAACAGAACAAAAGTTGTTCAGTTACCGATACTGAACACACTTCCTTCGGCTTCATATACCCTTTACATTACACCCTGTATATCATTACTAGGCATCATGTCAATTAAATTCTAAATATTATTATTACTATTATTGATTACTTAGTCATATCTGCACATCTATTATTATTTATATAAGATTAAAGTTATATATCTAGGAAATCCTTTATTGTGTAGAATCACCTCTGCAATAACATTTGTTTTTAAATCGAGTGAGCGCGATGTCGCCCTTGAGCTCTGCGGGCAGCCTGTTGAATATATCTAAAACTCAGTAGGTCTAAGGGTTAGTCTTTCTCGCTGCCGACCTATATCTTAGTAGGTCTACTATCTTTATGCCTAACTCGCGGTTTGATTAGGCATAACGCGAATCAGTCTCACTGCGATTGTATACCCCGCGTAAATGCATTAAATTATCCCCAGACATAACCCAAGGCGACATATTTGAGCTGCTGCCTTACAACGACCGCATCCAGAGCTTCGAATTGCAGGGGAAATATGTGATGCAGGCCTTGGAGTGGAGTGTGGATAATGCGTGGGCGTTTACACCCTTTAAGGGACCTCACGTGTTGCAAGTGTCAGGTATGTGCCTCCTTAAGGGCCTTCCATGAGCCAACTAGCGCCGCCAATCTTTGAAAAATAATATCTTCCAATTTAATCAATTTTATTAAGGTATTTTATTAATAATATCCGTATTAATTTAATCCGCAGCCGACCGCAGACAGCGACATGACATATAGCCGTCATCATTATAACACACTGTCGCACGCTGCTAGTTTTAGTACCAAAAGGTAGCAACCAACCATTAGACTTCGGATATCTTCGGATTTGGCATTCAAAGGGTAGATATTGATGTCACCGACACCTGGTTTTCTGTATATTGTCTACCCGCGGGTCACCGTGTATATTATATTTCTTAGTGATTATTAAAAAATATTATATATAAACGGATATCACTCACTTATGCTGAGGAACTTAATCAGTCGTGAAGAACAGGCTGTGCGCTAACACCATGCATTTTCGTTGTTCAAACAGTCATATATTCCGTAATAGGGTTTTAGAGTATGTGTTTCATAAAATTTAATCAATTTGTGTCTATTTAACAGGTCTCCAAGTGACATACAACGTGACTCAGCCCGAGGGTCAACGCGTCACGTCCGTCCTCGTCGGCGACAAAACATCCGACAAGCCACTGGCTACCGAAGACTATTACCAAGTGACGGTACCGGCTTACTTGGGAGACGGGGGAGACGGGTTCACGGTAAGATGATATGAAACATACTCTCTTCGAATTACGACTGCTGGAAGAGAAGATTTGACTGAACTATAGTCTGTCAACGTCGTGCTTGCCGCGCTCACGGATTATAGGGTTTTGCGGGACGAGGGAGTACGGTTTCGGCGGGGCTACGGGTGGAGGGGCGGGAATGGCACGCGAGCGCGATGCGCACGTCTGTGTATAGAGTTACCTCGTCTCCGCCAACTCATGTACCCCGTAGGCGCCGTAAGCACGACGTTGACAGACTATAGTGGGAAATATTTTCTTGGTTGATACCCCTTGCGCGTATAGTAAGTAATGAATGGTTTTGTTTACAGATGTTCAAAGAAGGCCGAAGAAACGTGCAAGTGATCGGGCGCGACCAGAACGGCCTCGAGACTTACATCAAGACACATTCTCCTTTGAACGTGACTGTTGACGGGCGTATTCTAATAAATAACTAAATATAATATCTCGAGTTTCAAATCTCAATCCATACCTATATCGAAGCTAAGGCCAGTAGAATAAAATACATTCATTCCGTCTTTAGGCCCTAAGAAGTTACAACAAACATACGTGCACTTGAAAACATAATTGTTTCTTCAGTGGGGGACCGCGACTTCAATCGTTATTTATTTATTTATTTATTCAATTATAACTGACTGGTTTACAGATATCACCAAAGCACCGAGTCAGTGGATACAATAAGTAATTACAATAATTCTTAAAATAATAATTTATACAATGAAATTAGTATAAATTAGAGTTACCTACTATTAAGATAGGTACATATATTTTTATACAAAGAACACCATGGATCAAAAAAAAACATCAGCATCTTTTATTGCGTTTATGAAATTGTTAATTAAGTTTACGGCACGAGCCGTAGGCGCATTGCTCGCGTGCTGCGTCCGTACGACGTCGGTGAGCGCGAGCAGCGGTCTCCGGCGGCGCACGCCCGCACGCACGTAGTGCTCCGGTACTAACAGACCGATACGCTCTAGTACAGATGGGTTGTCAACCTTGTGACGCAACAGCATGCAATAATGGACAATGAGGAGCATCATCCGTCGCATCTCCAAAGTCTCAAGCCCCACCATGCCAGATACAAACAATGAAGGGTACAGGAATGGATAGTAGCCGTATTGTTTTTTATATAGATACCTAGCAAATTTTATTTGGATTCTTTCAATCATTAAAACATATTTTTGTTAGATGGGCTCCAGACAATACAGCTGTACTCCAGTTTGCTACGAACAAAAGCGTTGTATAACAATAACGCGATTTTGGTGTCACGAAATTGTGCAGCAGTACGCATGATAAATCCAAGACTTTTATTGGCACTTTTACAGACATCTTTAATGTGGCCATGGAATACAAGTTTTTTATCTACGGTAACACCTAGATCACGAATTTGGTCAACACGTTCAAGAGCATTACCATCTAACTGATACCTGAACATGATAGGTGTTTTGGATCTTGAAAGTGTGATAGTTTTACATTTGGACACATTTAATTGCAGGCGGTTGGCTTTGCTCCATTCTACCACTGCGTCAATATCATTTTGAAGATTGAGGCAGTCCAAACTATCAACGACAGGGTGCAATAATTTTAAATCATCAGCGAACGTTAAGCACTTACTTTTCCTAATGACTGTAGGCAAATCATTTATCATCATTAGAAATAGGGTTGGACCAAGAGAACTGCCCTGACTTGCGCCAGAACGAGTGAAGTACTCATCAGATCGGAATCCGGCCAACTGCACATATTGCTTGCGGTCCTTGAGGTAGGTGGAAAAGAATTTAATAAGTTTAGGTGTGCAACCCAATAATGAGAGCTTTGCCAAGAGTAGGTCGTTATCGACTAGATCAAAGGCCTTCCTAAAATCAAAATAGGCGATATCCACCTGTTTCCCTAGATCCATTTGACTCGTAACGTAATCCACCAAGGATATGTGACTGGTCGTGGTAGATCTTGCCCGTCTAAATCCATGCTGTGTATCATCTAGCCGGATATTGATTTGATCTATCAAACATCGATTCAAGATACACTCGAAGAGCTTGCCAAAAACGGAAGGTACAGCTATGGGTCTAAAACTATCAACATTAGTGGAAGCGGCCTTTGGGATCGGAGTAACTCTAGATACTCTCCATTTGGTAGGATAGAAACTATGTTGCAAAGACTTATTGAATATAAAAAGTAGAGGTTTCTCTAAAAAGTATATACAGTCCTTAACAAAAAACGGTGGTATACCGTCAGGACCAGACGCAGAATGACGTCGAAGTTTACGGACAGCTTTGCGAAACTCGACAGCAGAGATATGATCAACGGATACTCGCAATGCATCGCCGGATAAACCTTCACTCATCACAATTGCTTCAGCGTCAAGTCGTGGTGCGACATCCAAGAAAACTGAACTGAAGTATTGAGCAAATGCATCAGCTGCCTCTTGTCCTGCAACGGTCTTACTTGCATATGTGTATTCGGAATGTGGCCCTCTGTTCTTGCGTTTGTCTCTTACGTAGTTCCAAAAAGTACTTGGATCCTTACAAATATCATTTTCAACGGAAGACATGTAACGTTGGTACGCAAGGTGATTTAGCTCTTTGACAAGTCCCCTGTAATACCTAAACAGCTCATGATTAAATGTTAGCCCTTTGACTCTAAATTTTTTGAGATGGAAGTGTTTTAGTTTTATGTAATGTATTATTTCGGCAGTGAACCATTTTGGATAATTGTTGTAGAACCTAGACCTATTTCCATTATGAAATGATTGTTTTTCCGGTACTATCCCTTCAAAACTGCTATTAAGGCATTCGTAAAAGTGATGAACGGCCAAGTCAACATCACACCCTTGGTCAACAGATGTCCAATTAATATCTGCAACGGCTGTATATAATGCTTGGAAGTTAGCCTTACGAAAATTCCAAGTAGGGGTCACCTGATCCGGAAGTGCGACAAGGGGTCTAGAATTATCCTTTGTGCTGCGAGGTATGGTTAAAGTTAACTCCAGCGGAGGATGATAGGCATCCATCGGTACTAGAGCGTCAACTTCATCAGTTATTAATACTCTGAGATCAGTTAATACGAAGTCTAAGATACCACCGTGTTTGTTTTGAATATCATTGTGTTGTCGTAGCTTACGTCGTGGGTTACGGGAGGCTGCCAAACAAAATTGACCCTGGCTACGTACAACGGACGAACTCTGCGGCTGGACGATCATGCCTAAAAACTAAGGTCTTCAACCAGTGCGTCCTGCCAGTGATGACCTACGGAGCCGAAACGTGGACATTGACGGTGAGACTGGCCCACAAGTTCAAAGTCGCTCAGCGAGCTATGGAAAGAGCTATGCTTGGAATTTCTCTATTAGATAGAATAAGAAACGAGTATATCCGCCAGAAGACAAAAGTGGTTGACATTGCTCATAGAATCAGTAAACTGAAGTGGCAGTGGGCTGGTCACATCTGTCGTAGAACCGATAACCGATGGGGTAGACGAGTTCTCGAATGGAGGCCACGAACGGGTAAACGTAGTGTGGGACGCCCCCCGACCAGATGGAGGGATGACCTTCGCAAAATGGCTGGCAGGGACTGGATGCAGAGGGCCGAGAGTAGGGTTGATTGGCGCGCTTTGGGAGAGGCCTACGTCCAGCAGTGGACTGATACGGGCTGATGATGATGATGATGATGTCGTAGCTTACAAAATTCTAAAAAGGAATTAAATTGGTCAATAACTTTTGTACTACATGAATTTAAATTGAAATCACCAATTACAATAGCATCATACATCGAGTATTTGCAAATTGCATTTTCAATGCAATTTTCACAAACAATTTTCTGTATATTGATTATCAGTATAGTTAGGTGGAAGATACACAACACAAACAAGAAATTTTACGTTTTTCAGAGTTAAAGTTGCAAATAGAACTTCCTTGTCATCTGATAAGCCGTCTATATCAGTTACCATATGAATTAAGTATTCTTGCTTAACAGCTAGAAGGACTCCACCCCAACCAACATCACCTAAGCGGTCCTTACGGAACACTACGTAGTCAGGTGGAAATAACTCTGCGTCAGCAACTGAACTAGTTAGGAAAGTTTCAGTTAAAGTTATGATATCACAGGAACAGACGCTAATATTCTTGCTAAATATTGCAGTTTTACTGCGCAATCCTCTAACATTTTGGTAGTAGATACGGATTTTCCTGAAACGTTTACGTATCTTTATTGTTTTTGTCGCTTCGGCGAAAAAACTGACGCCATCATCATCATCATCAGTCTATTTATATTGCCCCACTGCTCGGGCACAGACCTTCCCTTACATCGAGGGAGCTCGGGCCATAATCCACCACGCGGGCCCACTGCGGGTTGGCGGATTTCACATGCCTTAGATTTTTTTCTTCTTCTACGGCATGCAGGTTTCATCACGATGTTTTCCTTCACCGTTTTGAGAGCACTCGGTAGATGTACGTAAGTTTTTCCGTCGAAAAAAACCGAGGATAACTCATTGGTACATATGGCTGCCCTAGCTGGGAATCGAACCTGGGATCTCCATGGTTTACGCCATATGACGCCATGGCTTTATACAAATATCTTCAGGCCAGCTCTCAGGTGTCATAACAGCGTCAATAAGTTTAACTGGAATCCTTAATTTAAAGGATGCATAATTACCACGTGATTTCAGTGTTTCAACTCCACACACGTCACTCCCGCAAATCGATTTAAGGTGAGTACGGATCTGCTCCTCAGTGGTGCCCATTTTTACGTAGTAAAGGTGTAAAAATCGTAAGCGTTCGGAAGCTTCCAACTGTGTGGAACCCGAGGATGCGCTGCCATAGACCACTCCTTGTAGTGAAGTGCGACGACGATTTTTGCTCGTAACTTTAACCCAATCATCATTGTCTGTGGTATCATTATCAACGTTCACGTAATGCGGCGCTGTAGTAGTTTGAGTAATGACTGGTGATGTATGTTTCTCTTGTTCTGTGCCGACGGGCAATATGTTATGTACCTTTTTCAGATGGACGGTCTCAGCTGATTTAGACACAGCAAGCCTAGGTTTCTCAACAGGGTCACGTGACCGTGTGGCAGTCTTTGTAATAACTGGTGCGTTCATTATTGGTGTTACGTTGCCGGCCTCGTTAGTACGTGAGAAACATCTCGTCTCCAATTCCTTTATTTTCTTTTCTAAAACAATAATGTTATGGTTATCGTTTTCATTTTGAGACATGGACGACATACATTGGCGCGTTTCGTTGTCGTTTGTTAAAACTTGCAAAAATATTGCAGTAATGTATAGCGTCTATGTGTCAAATTGAAAGCGATTACGACAACGATAGAAGTCGCGGTAACCCCCTGGTAGTTACTTAATAAATATCCCTCATGAGCGCTACGCTATGTCTAAAACGCTGAGAAGCTATTTGCCTGAATAGCAAAATGCCTAAAACTCAAATTACATGAGATGTAAAACGTCTAAAGAGCAATTTACCTAAATAGCAAAATGTCTAAAACTTAGTTTGCCTGCACAATTACAGGTTTTTAGTTTGTCATCAAAATATTCACATTCAGATATGTCTTTAGCGAATATCTGGTCTCACGTTTAGTTATTTTAATTATATATTTCATTTAAGTTTTAATTATCTTGTTTTTCAATTACATTAAGTTGTAAACCAATCGTGTGACCTTTTGCCGAGGCACTCGATTCGTGTTACACTTATGTGGATCCTGTCACTTGTGGCTCGCCCAGTGGGGTGACCGCAACTTCCAATCGTTATCGTTATCGCTTTCAATTTGACACATAGGCGCTATACATTGCTACTATGTTTTTGGAAGTTGTAACAACCGACAACGAAACGCAGCAATGTATATCGTTCAAGTGTCAAAATGAAAACGATAACCATAACGATTGAAGTCGCGGTCACCCCCCAGATGATATAATTCCCTCAAAGTCAGGTGCAACCGTGAGCTTTTGACCACTGTGTGCAGATATGTTTGAGGAGAAACCGACTGCGAAGATCTAGTCTGTTCCACCTGTCGTCTCTCTGTCCCCGACAGTCACCTGCGCACCTACCTGCGCCCCCGAGGCCTGCTAGCGGTACCCGACGCGCACACCGTTGCGCGTAGACAGTTCCCACTGGTACGCGCTCTTACCGACATCAATGCACTTCTAGAATCAGCTCATGAGTGTGACTTGTTTGCTGATGGTTGAGTGTAGTGAGAGAGTGTGCTAGGTATTGTGAGAAGAACTATAAATTGCATTCGTCTATTGTATAATTAATATTCTAAGTGCATTCTATGTACATACATACGTTATTTTATACATATTGTAAGCAAGTATGACTGTTCTACGCCTCGGGGCAACCCGTTATGTTGGACAAAATTTAAAATAAATAAATAAAGAATTGGCAAGCGTCTGAAGAGCTCTGTGGAGTTCCGTTAAATAAAATCAAACTGTGTGCTTTAGAACATTGAAATAAATCTGAAGCATGTGTAACTCATCAATCGGCACTTCGCCCGTGTGTTGAATAATGACCCGAATACCCTCAAAAAGAGGGCAGGTTGTTGGACCAATAGAGGAGCATAAAATTGGCTGATGATGTGTCCGATCCCCACGGCCCCGAATTATATTGGCGTTCGCATCGCATGCCTCGGTGAAGCATATGCGATGTCTGCCATCTATCATTAAGTACCTATAGGTATGTACTTAATGTGACGACATATGCGTTGCCGATTAAGCGTTACTAATTAGTAGTTGTATGTATATTCACAGATGAAATAATAGTAGCCAAAACGTTGAATATTGCACGCAAATGCCACCTTCTCTGTCTTAAAAATGTCTTTGTTCTCGAGTCGTATTATGTTACTGTTACGCATATAATGTTACGGGACTAATTTAAAAATACTTATTATTGTCATAAGACAACGCGAGTGATATTTGTAAAATTTTTATATTTTCATTGATTTGTTTAGTTGCTGTTTTAGTACTTTAAAGACCCAACAGAGTTTGAGTTGAAATGAATATGTTTAGAAAAGTGAAGTTTTTTCTTCCGTTTCTGTTTCTTGATTCTGTTTGTGGATTTACGGTGCCTTTCGAAGGATTATTTAGACTTGATTTGATTCATTACAATGATTTTCACGCCAGGTTTGTTCCCAATTGGCTCCATAGATTTACTTTACTTGAAGGAAGGTAAGGTTTTCGAGTGTATGTATGTCGGTTATTTCCGGCAGCCTATATTATAAGGTATATAGGTCCCTGTGTAAGGGATTGATGGATTTTAATGTATAAGATGTAGTTAAGGACTGACTGAGGGTTCCTTTAGTAGCTGTATACAATCGGTAAATGCAAGTCTTTCAAAAAATTTCATGACGTGATCCTTTATTATATAAGAATTTATCATAAAGTTAACAGCGCCGCTACCTACTAATTTAATTTACATAGATACCTTCTGCAGTTTGTAATCTGTATTTTTGTATGTTACAGATACAGAGTGTCCTTGAATTCATTCGACAAAATTAAACGGATGGTTAGGCTTGTGACATACATTAATTCTGCACAGCGTAATTAAACAATTTGGGGAAGAATAAAAAAAAATATTTACAATAAATTCAACTATCTAACTAACTAATATGATATATTTTTATAATATCCTCTGCAGTTGGTTGTCTGGAAGAAATCGCTTTTAGCGATAAGACCGCCAAAATTGTACATGCTTCTCAATTATGTAATTAATACTGTATTATGGTGCAATAAAGTGTATTTATCTTATCTTATCTATCAAAAAATTATTAATTTGATGTGCTGTGCTTTGGAGTTTTTGTATTTAACTTTTTGCAACGATGCCTTTCACTGGAATTTGACCTAATGGGCAATGTGTGACTAGTAAATTTTACTTGGTAAATTTTTTTGGCAGTTTTGTTTTACTCAAATACCTTACTAATTTAATATTTATCATGAGGACAACCCCCAGTTTCAATTTTTCGAATGAATTCAAGGACCTGTTATAACATTCGTACATTTTTCTTTCTTACCGTGGCTACAAGATGCGACCCTTTCTCTAGACTTCATTGAAACAACACACATTGAAAAACACTGATGTAACTTATTTAGAAAAAACTGAAATAATCTCCCATTAATACACTTGACAGATACGAAGAGACATCTCTAAATGCCATCAAATGCCATTCCAACAATAACTCCTGCATGGGCGGTTTCTCGCGCCTATACCAAGAGATCAAAGTTCTACTCCAGGAGAAACCCGACTCCCTACTCCTCAACGCCGGAGACAGCTTCCAGGGGACCTACTGGTATACGCTACTGAAATGGAATGTCACCCAGGAGTTCATGAATTTGATACCACATGATGCTCATGTAAGTTATGTGATTTTTATTCTCAAAAGCACGTTACACTTAAATTTTTGAGCACCAATAGAAGCAACCGCGGGTTAAAGTTAAATGAGGATTCTCGTTTAAAATTCCGTAAATTCGTTGGTCCATTGGCCAATTGATTGCGTTGACGAAAAAATCAAACTTCTACGTTAACGCAATCAAAATAAATGACCGTAACGTGTACTTATGTCGAATTTTGGCGCATACTTATTTGTAACTTTATATGAAAACGCAAAAAACTCAAAAACTAGTTTACTTCCCGTTGACCTAGAATCATGGAATTTGTCTAGACGCTTCTAATAGCACAAGTAAAGGAAAAAGTCCGAAAACTGTAAAGGACATTGTTCATAGCGCCATAGATCGAATCAAGAGTATGTCGATGTATGGTCTCTAAATCTAGTTTATCTTTTTCGTTACAGCAAAGTTACAGGGTTAAGTAAGTTGCTTTGCACGGAAGCCTCGGTGCGCGAGTCCGACTCGCACTTGGCCGGTTTTTTATGCTTTAATGTAAATAGTTAATAGTTTGTTACTTGTATATAAATGTACTTATACTTGCTTGGTAAGTGATAGTGAAATTTTTTTTATGGGTCACAATCATAATAATGTGCTTTGTTTCTCAGGCAATTGGCAACCACGATTTCGACAACGGCCCCGAAGGCCTGGCTCCGTATCTTGCTGCCCTCAAAGCCCCAGCACTTGCTGCCAATATGGATACCGCCAGAGAGCCGTCGTTACACGGCCTGTACCAGCCACACGTCGTTGTGGAGAGGAACGGGAGGAAGATAGGCATCATTGGCTTGATTACTGCTGATACTGATGTGAGTCTTATGTGGTACGGTCTAAGGTCCGAAACACAAAACCGCGTTGCGGCGCCGCACCGCCAAAATCTGCGTTGCCGAGCGTTGGAATTCCATACAACCAATACTGCGTAGCGGCTGGCGGCAACGCAGATTTTAGCGGCGCGGCGCCGCAACGCGGTTTGTATTTCGGCCCTTACTTACAGAGTAAAGTGTACCGGGCCCTTACCATGACGTCTTAAAGCAGAAGAAGTCTTATAGAAGTATTATTAAAGTACTCCTGCTATAAGACTTCATGGTAAGGCCCCTGGACAGTTTTAAGAGTGATATTATCTCCAAAACTACTTGACCTATAGCAAGAATTCTTTCTTAGATAGATAAAAGTTAAAACTATGTACCTACCTAGTCCAGTAGTTTTTGAGAAAATCTCAACCTTATTGAGGCCCCTGAATGCTTTTACCTGCCTTCATATCATGTGTAGCGTAGTGTCAAGCAGTTGGTAAAATTAGTAAAAAAATCTAAAATGTTTATTTAGCCTTTGAAACTCGTTAAGGCTCTAATGTGATTGATAATTGCCCTAAAATTCGTACGTATCAGCACTTATACCGTACGTACCGAATTTAACAATTATTAAACAGTTACTTACATACTTAGTTTTAACTTTTATCCATCAAACATTGAAATAATTCTTGCAAATAGGTCAAGTAGTTTTGAGATGATCTCAACCTTAAAAACTGTTAGACCGTAGGTACATCAATATAATAAGTAACAAAACGGCCGATACATTTTGCTAATTTTATTTGCAGATTCTATCATCGCTTGGCAATGTGGTAATCACGGATCCTCACGAAGCGACCAGACGGGAAGTCCAAGCCTTGACCGAGAGAGGTGTCGATATCATTATCTTGCTCTCACATTGCGGACTTGACGTTGACAAGTAAGAGTGTATTAGGCTTTTTAACGATTCCTTGAAAAGCGCGCGAAACGACATTAGCTACTTTTTTTGTGAAAATTCTAATTAAATAGTTTCCGTGGTATTTAGTGATTAATGATCACGTTAAGTTAATCAGGAGATGTCCGCGAACATTTCTATTAATTGGAGTGCTCGAAAAAAGTCGTGTTTGTGAAGTTTTGTGCTCTTAGCAAGGTTTCCCTTGGACAACTCGATTATTGCGTGGATCGTCGAGTTATTTCGTTTAGGGGTTTGGGAGGGTTGTGCGTAGGTTTAGGTTAGGTTATCTTCGTATATGTGTATGTATTTATAAGAATTCAGACATTCTATTAATTTCAGATTAGGCTGTATTAGTTGGATTTGGCTATCCCCCTGGGAAGAATTTTACAAAAAAGGCTTTTTAACCCCCTTACAAAAGAGGGGGTACGGACTGACCTTTGCCTCATGCAGGCGCGGATTCAGCCCTCAAAAAGGTTGTGGTCACAGCCACCCGAAAATCGGCCAATTGCGAGTCTGAGTATGAACTCGCTTACGATCGATTATAATTCATTTATTCATTGCCTTATGTGGTACAATAGGTTAAGGTTCGTTATAGTGCTCACAGAAACCCTGAAAGGGCACTGCAACATTACATTTTATATTAATACAATTTATAATAATTCAATCCGGTCTTAAATGTCACATTATAATTATGTTATCTATCTAAATAATTATAATGTGATTAAATTCTGTAGCGGCCACTAAGGCTAATCCTAAACGCAACTGTCACTGTCGTTTATATGCTACGCGTAAGAGCGAGCGGGACTCCTCTCTTAGAGCCGACTAATATTAGCGTACGCAATCTGGAATCGCTACAAATATTTCAAATATATAGTTACATCGTAAATCCAACTTTACCAATAATAAAGTGTTTCTTTTGTTCACAGAGAGTTGGCCAGAAACTTCGGCCAGTACGTAGACGTGATAGTGGGCGGGCATTCCCACAGAGACGCAATAGTAGTCCCATATCCTGTACTAATTGAGAGCAGTGACTACCACAAGGTACTTATAAGCCGCGAGTTCAGTGTTGGATGCGACCTTGTCGAAGTGTAACAAAAATTGTCATTTCTCATTTTGTATGATGAAACAGGCATTTGAAAATCAGATGTAGTAGACCTTAGTAGTCGCATTATCAAGTGAGTCGCCGGGCACCTCTATCCAACCTTATGCACAACATTATTCTGCTTCATAGATCTGTAAGTGCGAGGGAGAAGGTCAGATACAATGATTTATGGCATCATGACTCAGATGATAATGCGTCTACTAAGGTCTACTACATCACGACTATATCTGATTTTCAAATGCCTGTTTTTGAAAGAAGAATTGACGTTACATTTTACTAACTCATACAAACTCCATACTAAATTAGTTTTGCCAAAAAAGGATGAAACACAACTTCAGTCATCATTAGCTCTATAATGATGGCTAAATCCAATTAATATTGTAGTATTAATTGGATTATTCCAAAACATATTTCTATTTAATTTAGTCAACTAAGTACACATAAATGAAGTAATAAGAGGCAAGCACTTATGCTTAAGGTACACATTGCGTTGTTTCTTTGTACATAGGACTAAATATTTCAGTGGCAGGATTTGAAAACACGGTGGCTCTTGTGCCGGAATGATCAGTTTGTGTCCGTGTTACCTTAATATTATAAACTGATAAGGTATGTCGGTAAGTAGGTACGTATAACTTATGGCAATGGTACCTATAACATTTATATAAACTTGAAAACGTTTGTCTAGATGCCGGTAAATTTGTTCAGATGCTAGTATTGTCATTGTAATAATGGTTTTAATTTACATAATTATTTCTTGAGTCTTGGAGAGTGGAAATGAATTCAATAAAATAAAAGTAACTACGATCTAAAAATACCCACATTACTTGTAATATAAAATAAAACTAAATACTAAAGATCGAACATGTCGTCGAGATCCCCGTTCTGTAAAATGGTACCCAGGACGCTGGCAGCATTTCCTCGCTGTATCGCAATACTGAGTCGCTGAGCGAGGTAGCTGCCAGCCCTGGGATCGCCCGAGACATGAACCAACCGGGTAGACAGCTCGTGGATGAGATGTTTCGAGCCTGTCGACCATGGGCCCATGGTTTCTACCGCAAGCGCCGCAAACTCATGATGGCAGTGGAAATAGATTTTATAATACTTATTCTATATTGGATAATTGATGGCAAGAGTGGTAGGTAAAATAAAGACAATTTGTAAAGGTAAGGTACTAGCTCACACTTACGGCTGTCAAAAGCGTACGGCGTACTTACAGTAGTAAGACCGAACTCAAACTCCACTCACTCAAAAATGTTTGACTATCAGCCAACCATTATTTTCAAGTCGTGTATAATTTGTGATCGTGTCTGTGTAGTTGATATAAATAGAGGACAGGGAATGTATAAAGTCAAAGTCAAATTTCTTTATTGCAAGCAAGCACGTTTACATTTACACCACTAAATTGTGGGTACAGACTATATTGATCAGAACTATGGTATCAAAAGAAAAAAAGAATCAAAAATAAAACCTCAATATTTTAAAAAACAAAAATCCCGACTGTCAAAAATTTCGGGCGTGACAAGAATTAAATATACGTACACTCGAACAACATAACACTCCTTCTTTCACAGTCGGGTAATTAAAACGTAATCTTATTTATTTTGGTTATGACTATTTTTTGAGCTCTAAGTATAATAATTATGAATGTAAGCAATACGTAATGTCTAATGTTTTCTTCATGACCAGGTGGTGATAGTCCAAGCTTACTCGTTCACCAAGTTCGTGGGGAATCTCTCCATGTATTTCGACTTTCGCGGCGACTACGTATCGTGGGACGGGAATCTGATATTCCTCAACAGTTCCATACCGGAAGGTAAGCAAGGTTAACCATAGGTTGTCCGTCTGTCAAGACCTATATCTCAGAAACGCGTGGACGGATCAAGTTGAAATCAGAACTCAATTCTGTAACCTCATGCAGCCGTGTAAAAATCAACCTTTTACGTTAACGCAATCACAATATATGACGAATTTTGGCGCATATTTGTATGAAAACGCCAAAAAACTCAAAACCTATAAGGGTACTTCCCATTGACCTAGAATCATGACATTTGGCAAGACGCTAGGTCTCACAGCACAAGTAAAGGAAAATATCCGGAAACTGTAAATTTGAAATTACATCCCTCCATTTTTTTTTATATATATTTAGTTAGAGCAAAGTTACGGTGTTAGTAAGTTGCGTTGCACGGAAGCCTCGGTGCGCGAGTCCGACTCGTACTTGGCCGGTTTTTTTTTAATATCGTCTTCCCGGCGGTGGGCATGACGAAACCGTTGTGGTCCTTCTATGGTTTTTGAGTCGCGCTAAAAAAATCAATTACAAATCTCTTACTTCAATAAATTATTATTATTATTCTCTTTATTTCTTTTCTCTCTTATTTAATATATTTATACATTTTAATAATAATAAATATATAAATATAAAAAATAGCCACTCACCGGCAGTGGGATGCATGCGCATCCAAGCTGCCGGAGGTTAGGATTCCAGAGTGAGGAACCTCCTCAATGCGTGCCGTGTCCAGCAGCACTGCCTTCTGTATCCGGCTCTTGACCCAACTGTCTAGCGAGAGGTGTTGGTCGAGACTCTTCGCTATTAAACCGTATTATTATTATTAATCTATAAAGAAAATCTTACTACTATTTGCAGACAATGAAATCAAAGCTAAGTTGGAGCCTTACGCTATATTGGTCCACGAAGCGGAAAATACCCCGATAGGTGAAACTCTGACTGCTATGGCCCATGAGGACTGCGCCTATGGGGAATGTGCACTAGGGGACATGCTGGTTGATGCTTTCAATGTACATGTAAGTTGGAGTATTTAATATTACATATTCATAAACTCATAAGAGCTTAGTAGCGCAGTGGTTGGGTCACTGGACTTAAGAGCCGGAGGTCCAAAGGTTCGATCCTCGGCCGTCAGCCATGGGCTAGTACGGCTAACGCAGAGAATAGTGTACCTACAGGAGAGTTTTTAGGGTTGAGATTATTTCAAAACTACTTGACCTATTGCAAGAATTCTGCACTGTCAAATAGAAAAGTTAAAATTATGTAACTATCAAAGAATTATTAAATTCGGTTCAGTAGTTTTTGAGAAAATCTCAACCTTATTGAGCCCCCTATATTATTATCTTCGTGTGTACCAATGAGATTTCCTCGGGGTTTTCGAAGGTAAAACTTACGTACCCATATTTACCGCTTTCAAAACGGTGGAAGAAAACGTGATGAAACCTGAACGCCGTAGAAAAATCTAAGCAACTTTGGTTAGGTTAGCGTTTAAAAAAATTAAACTGTTTATTACAGTAAGAAAGGTTACAAATTATTATACAGTTTCCGGGCTCTTAATCTTATTTGCAAGATATTACATGAACCGGAGAGTTTGCAGTAGTAGTGCAGTAGCGTCACTTAAGTTTATGTTGCTAAATACGTTATCCTAAACTCAATTAAGTATTATATACATACTTTGACAGATTCGATAAACGTGTTTAAGGACGTAAATGATGTGCAAGATGTGAAACATGTTTATGAGTTTAAATGCGTTTAGGTTACTGATAAACAATATTAAAGAACGTTACCCAAACATTACTACTAAGCTCGCTCTTAGGCCGACATTCAGAGATAATTTTATGAGAGTACCTTAAGCAGCCTGTCTTCAAATACTAATACTTCTATTGTCATTCAAATCTAATTTGATTCACATGGAATGGAACGAGTATTACAGTCTTAAAATAGAACGTAATTGTTTGCAGGCCATAGCTTCCGTGCCTTCTCAGTACGACTACATATCGTTCGTTCAACGCAGCCAACTTCAGATTACTATACCTCAAGGACGTAAGTGCAATCTACGTTACCTTTATGTTAACGAAGGGGAAATCTTTTAAAGATACTTTTTTGGGGGAGGTATGTGTAATACCCACTAAAACACCGTCAATGTCTGACTTTGTGCTTTTCGGAGAGTTCCTAGATCTTCTATGGAACGCATCGGTCCCGAGGTCCGTCCCGAAAGATGTATGCTTCACCTAACATCATGATGCGCGGTCATTGCGCGCTGCCACATTCCACAGGGTCGTTACTACCCTGGACTGTCAAAGACACCACTTTGGCTGTCCTATGGTTCCTGGACAGCCAAAGTGGGGGCTTTGACAGTCGGAGAGGTGTATGCTTCACCCTCCCAGAACCTCACGACGCTTTTCAAAATGCAAGAACAAGGCAAAAGCCTTCCCCCATTGCTTCCTCGTCTCACGGTCTTACGTCTCATTCGGCCAATCAGGTCGGAACCGGTCTAGGTCATCCCTCCACCTCTTTCCAATAAATGATCAATCTGTTACTATATTGGATTTCCGTTACGGAGGTCCATATTAGAATCGAAGGCTTATTGTACTTTTTACATTTCCATTTCAGCGATAACCCGAGGTACCATAGTGGAGTTGCTTCCTTACTACGACAAAATTCTAACATTCGAGCTGCTAGGAATACACATTGTTGAAGTCTTGGAGAAGGGTGTCAGCGACGCTGAGTCTTATCAGCCCTTCAAAGGACCCTGGCTTTTGCAGGTGTCTGGTAAGTTGACTTTGATGATGTGTTCCTAAGGCTTTTCTAATTGTCAGTGTCCTGCGCCACCTCCGTCACCTCCTATGTGAGTCCAACTCTCTTCAGCTCGGCTGTCACCGTTCTCTAGCTGCGCACAGGTCCTGACCTTCTTCTACCGTTGGGCTGCCACTCAAAAGCCCGAGCCGTATTACTGTCGTAGTGAGATAATAATGAATATGATTTCAATGCAGCCGGACCGATGGGCCCGGACTGCTACAGGATAGATGCCATTGGATGATCTCACTAAATACAGGGATGGGTATATTGAGGATTGACCTTTGTCCATTAATGGGATAATTTATAGGTTTACAAAAATGATTTCAATTATTATATCGCAGAAAATAAGCTGGAAGGTACAGAAGGAAGGCTGAAGGTACTTTTTTTTTTTTTTTTCACTGAATAAGCAGTTACGCTTGACAGCACATCAATGAAAACACTTCAAGTACGACTTCAACTCTTATAGCGCACACAATAAATAACAGTAAAATGCACTTTGGTCCTACTTATCCAGTGCATGTCTATCCAATAGCCTATTTTACTAGTAGTCATAAAAAGTTGGTTGTTTGCTTTGACCAAACAATTCTAACTCTTGGACAAAACTTTTGTAGCATACTGTATTCGGCAGGTCTTCGAGTGTCGTATAACGTGTCGAATCCCGAAGGAAGCCGCGTGACGTCAGTATTTGTTGGGAACATTCCTTTGGATAGAGGGCGCTACTATCAAGTCACTGTGCCGCTGTACATTGCAATTGGTCAAGAAGGATTTGAGGTATGTATTCATCATTATTTGAATTTCACTTTCGAAACAATCGAAACTTACAGTTTCTTAATTATGATTATTTATTCCCATTTTTATTACCCGTTGCTTCAAGGAGAGTAAACTATATTCACAATGGAAAATATCGCTATTTACCAGATTGTATACCTATACCGCAGCTCAAATCAAGTGTCTTATTTTGTAAACAAATATGATTGTCTAATTACCTGCCCCCTTACATTTAACTCTTATAGCAGTATTACTTTCATAATACTTTGTTACTTCGTACAATGACGACCTTAAAGTAAGCTCATTAAGGTCGACATTGTACGAAGTAACAAAGTATTATGAAAGTAATACTGCTATAAGAGTTAAATGTAAGGGGGCTGTTGTGATATAACACTGAAGAAACTGATTGATCCAACCTGTTCATCATTGTGAAAATAAAGCGATCCGATCCGACATTATTAGAATGTGAAAATAACTATGCAATAATCGCGGAACAGCTTAAAATGTTATTAGGGTAGGTAGGATAATTTTTGTTTACAAAATAAGACACTTGATTTGGGCATCGGGTTATATAACCTACGTTTTTTTGCGTAAGATTTATTGTAATAATTTAATATTATTTTCAGCCATTCGTGAGAAGTAGACGGAACGTCCAACAGTTGGACTACGACCAGCACGTAGTAGAGAAGTACGTTCGGGCACACTCGCCTCTAAACTTCACTGTAGACCATAGAATTGTAATAAACACTTAAGACATTGAATTTTGTATTCTTAAGGTGCACCGTGTTTTCGTGTTTCTAAACACGGTAACATTTTTCGGTAACCGATTTAACAAAGAAAATTATAAAGCCACGCCCCTAAATCGCATAATATAATACACAGTATAATCTATAATAATATATAATATATATACAGTATAATCGCACGGACACAGCTTAATGTTATGACGTTTCATGTTTATAGACATGAAGCAATGAAGTCCGCTGTGGGCGGCTGTGGGTTTCTCTTGAAAATGACGGGAAACGACGGTTGTGAAATTATTTGATAATTTTCCTTTTAATGTCTGCAGGGACTATTTTGTGTTTAATATCACGTTAAATTAATCAGAAAATGTTCGCGAATGACAGTACGGTGAAGTTATTGGATTATTTATGCAAGATCAGAAGTTTCAAGCTTTTATCAAGAGTTCCCGCTACAAGCTCGGGAGTGAACGTGACTGTCGAGCTGCTTCGTCCAGAGTGATGACGCTACGGCGTCTCCTCTGGATGAAGACATAAAGACGCGGCTACGGTGAAGACGCCACTGCGACTCCCCTGGAGGAAGATAGAATACTATTGAATATATTGAATTTTCTGTAACATGACATTGGCAAGTGACGAACTGTCGAGTCCATTAATAAAATAAATAAATAAGTCCGCTGTGTCACGAATTATAATGTTACTTATGAAACTCAGCATTGGGTAGTAAAATGGGAATCATTTTCTACTTATCAGCTACAAAATAGGCCCGGAAACAACGTGCTAATAAAGATACGGTTCAAATGCCGGAGACGAACAATTTCTCAATTTTAAAGTTTAAAACCTGGTTCGAATAGAGTGTATGACAAGAAAATTTTAAATTGATATGAGCCATGTAGGTAGGTTTATAGGTAACCTCTAGAGATCGCGTCCCCGGGTTGGCGGATAGGGGAACGCTCGCCGGAGCCTAACTAGGTGACGGAGGGTAGGAGGGAAATTAAATACCTCCCGCGGACCAACAGGTACTCATCCTTCGCCGGGCCACTCGGACATATTCTGAGGTTCGGGCCGGTGGAGGACAGCGGCGTTTGGCAGGACGACGCGCAGAGGATGGAGGCGGAAGAACTAAAGCAGTCAACGGCGGCATCCTAAGCCCCAGTCAGCAAGAGGGGTCACTGCCTTGGCGTCAGGTGGCAACCGGTCGTAAAACAAATAGCCAATAATCAATCTCCTAGTCATGTAGGTAGGTTTATAGGTAGGTGGTAGGTATGCATTTCCAAAATTTGTATTTTTTAAAATTTAGTAGGAATAGAGCGCTCCACACACAGCCGCGACCTGCACGCGGATTGCGGTTTGCGGCTAGTTGAAACGCATGCCCCGACCCATTTTCTGGGCATTTTATCGTCCAGTAGGTATCGATCTTAGGCCGCAATCCGCTACCTACTGAACGTTAACGACGGCAGAAAATAGGTCGGGGCATGCGTTTGAATTGGGCGCAAGCTGCGTGCAGATCGCGCCTGTGTGTGTCAGGCTTTATTTTAATAAATTAATGACGCTATGCATAGCGTCATTTCTAACTAAACATTTGTGTGGCAAACACTCGAGACGTGTCAACGAACTTAATTAAACAAAACGGAAACCAATTAACAGTTGTTTAAAGATTAGTAAGTAAAGATAACATGGAAATGTTAAATATATCATCTAACATTCCTATATACGGTCAAAAATAATTTATGAAATGAAATAAATTTATTTGCATATGATTTTGGTAATTAAATAGGATGTTTGATAGGTACAGGCGGATCAATCAAAATCTGCTTAGACATAAGCGTGCAAATATTTAAATAGAACAACGCGATAACTTATATTATATAACTACATAGGCAAAAATGTATGGGGTTGACATTTGCTTTTACGTTATCAAATGTAAATCCGATAGGTACATTTTTCTTGCTATTCTACTGGCGTTAACGAAAGTTAGTTCCATATTCCTAGGGGCTGGTGTAAACAAGGGTACGAGTATCATACGCTATGCTATGGTAATACGAGCTAGATTGCAATGGGTTTGAAGAGGTTGATATACTGTTGCCTGTATGTCTCCATAGCCTGTCACGTATTCATGCAAAAAAACAAAGGTGCCATCAGGTAAATGGAGCGCCGAAAGAAACCACGGTAATGAGAGTGAGCATTCGTGAAGACCATATTTGGCAGCGCAGGTCATAGAAATACTCGTAGATAGATTTGGATGAGAGTCAGAGACAGTTTTGAGGGCGAACTTAGCGTAAGCTTGCTCTTACAACTGTCAAAATACTTGATTTTGACAGTTGTAAAATATAAAATCGGGTTAAGTTGCTGCCTTGGGAGAGGTCATGTCCGGCAGTGGATTGATACAGGTTGACGATGACAGTTGCAAGAGCGTCTTCAGACTAAGTAAGCTCGTACTCAAAATAGTCAGCCTGTATGCGTCATGCAGGCCTACGTCTATGCCGAATGCACAGTGCAGCATCTCAAAAAATTGTTACAACAAATACCTACGTCAAATGAAATGAAAGTCGAGAGTTAACATTAAGAAACATTAGATCTTCGGATAAGGTTATAGTCCTGTTACTCAACCATTGTACGAATATTAAAGTAAGTACCTATTGATTCATAAATCAAGTCAGTAAGTATATAAATGGATGGTGGTAAATCAATTCAACAAAATATTTTTACATTTCACAATAAGAAATGAAAAATAGATTCACCTCAAGACATGGCTGCCTTTTTTAACCGACTTCCAAAAGGAGGAGTCTCTCATGTGTGTCCTGTGTGTTACTTCAGGATTTGAGCAATTTAAGAGGTCCTATACCTAAAGGCACACATTTCAACGTTGCTTCCTGCGACACTCTGTCTGTATATGTCTTCTGAAGCACTCAAATCTTGGCATATCTGCTTGTTTCTCTGACCTGTGCCAATGTCACCCTCCCGCGTTGTTCTCTTATGTTTTGCGAAAAGATTGGAATGTTTGAAATGTCTGCGTAAAATCGTGCAGCGGCGTTTGGTGCCTGACCTTGTTTCGAAGAAATTTTTGGACTTGCGCGCTTTTAATCTTGTAAGAAAACATTCGAGCGTAAGTATAGTGACGTGATAGGTGTAGGTACCTACATTAATACTAATCTTCCTTCTGTGCTGTTAGTCTAAGGAAGGGCCAATGTTGACTACAAGATTTTTATTCGATATTCCAATTAACGAAAGAGTTAAGTAGGTTATGCTTCATCCTTTTTAGGCATTAACCAATTTAATATGTAGTTTGTATGGAATTAGTAGGACGTCACATTCCCGATTTTCACACAATTATGGTTTTATTAATCTGTTAATAAACAAAAAGGTACCTAACAGAATAAACTTACCTACAGATTTCAATTTTCTGTTTGAATGTCCACCCACTTTGATGAACTTTTGATATGAAACGAGGAATTATATCCCTTAGAGGAGAATCTTTCGAGTACTAACTGAGATTCCTAAAGAACTTATTACAATCTGAATTTGAGTATGATTTCGCTTAGGGCTGCGACTTCGCGGGCGAGCGGTTTTATTCAATCAAAATGTAAATTAAATGAAAAGGACACCAAACTTTCCTTCGCCCGAGGGAGGCTAATATTAAATTAAATCTGGCACTTGTCAGCAGTTTGTGCTGATGTTAGAAAAGTGGAAAGTTTCAACTGGGAAAGGTTAATAGACCGAGAGCATGGGACCGGATATATTAACTCTGTCCCAGTTAGCCATAAAATCGATTTACGTTAATCCACGGTTTAAAGCTATCGGTTCTCTTTTAACTTAACGTTTTTAACAAAGTGTTAAAGTAACAAAACATGGTTTAAGGGAAGTATGGTTAAATTAGGTTTATGGTTAAAATAGCCATGTGCTGTTACCATTAAATCGTGCTGCTATCCCTTACACACTTCATTAAAAAAGGTTATGATAGAAAGAGACAGGGGCCTAAACGGTGATGTAACTTTAAATCGCGTTTATGAATTCGCGCCTTAAACTATAAAGTCTCTAGGTGAATCGACGGCACATAAAGTGTAACAGAGACATTCTACGCTATGGTAATAGGGCGTAGATTGTAATGGTTTTATGCAGGTTCATTGTATTATCATAAATCCTCCGACATATGCCATAGTTAAGGTGTGATTCTAAACCTACCTAAGCAAAACTGTCACGGTATTTCTATACTAGATTGTGAACGTGTGAGTGGAATGTAGCGTTTAGGAACGATTAAACTTAACTTTCTAACTTCGAAATCAACACAATACTTTAATCAATAGGTTGCGCCAACAGAAGTTAAGTCACACTTAAAAACGCCATACCCATATGTTTGTGATTTAACTCGGGTTAACTTTAGCCCAGTTTGTGCATGCCATACCATGTCATATCTAGGAATCTGAGGGTCCCGCAATAAAGCCACATTTTTCGTTGACAAAAAATGCGTCGTTTTCAAAAGTTTCATTATAATTTTAACCTCTGTTATCTTCAGAAGACATTGCATCATCTATAATGGTCGGGATGGTCACTAAAAGCATTATTATGCACGTCCATTAGCGTTTCCTTTAGTTGAGAGAAACAGTGGTTTTGTATGCACTTTGAGCTTTTATTTGTACCTCGTGACAACCCTCTCACGTTTATAGCTTTGTGACGTCATGCATAATTATAGAGGCATTTTGAGGTGACGAGCTCCTAGTCTAGTCAGTAGTCTTTAGTTTGATTTCCAATCGGGGAATTATTACTTGTACGGTCAAAAACAGATATTCAGGTTTAGATTATTTCAAAAACGACTACCTAGATCGATTTTTAAAATTCTTTCACATAGTTGTGCATGTGCACTTAAACTAGGTACTTCTACTTTGCAGTGAAATATTTTTTCATATTGTCATGTAGTTTTTGAGAAAATTGTACCTATGTCCAATATTGTTTTTATTTTCGAAAGTTGTGTGCCAGGATATGTGTGAAAGGATTTAATGGAAGTGAGGTTTAACGAGGTTTATGAATAACAGCATAAATGATTTGATAGACTTTAGACGTTAGATTCGTAACGGGGCTGACTAGGATTTTATGCCAAAAAGCAGTCGCCTTTTGATTTTTGTAGATGAGAATGAAATTTGGTATGGGAAACTTTCACATATCGTCACAGATATTTTAATTGTGGTGTTGCAATTGCAAGGCCCAATTCCGTGGCCAATTATGTTGTGGACTTAACCTTGGTGCATTAGAAAACGCAATGGTACCTTTAGGAATTTCAAATAAGTTTCGATTTCAATTAAGTAAAGGCTACGCTTCAGCCCATTTGTCCTCTTGTAGCTGCATACTCAAAATCCATGAAGCAGTAGGTATAGCTTTATGTATTATGAGTAGGTATGCGTCGTCCTTAAATTCGTCTAACCCCCAATTCTGCCAAGATATTTTGAAATCAGCTTATTCTGTTAGCTTATGATGTGTCGCCGGTTCCGCATGAAGGATAGAGTTTAGATTTCTAATAATAGTAATAGTTGTGTAATACCTAGTTATTAAGTATTTGTGTAACCATTATTTTAAAAGATGTGCTGCTGAGAGTTTTTTTGCCACTTTTTCTTCTCAGCGTTGGCACCTTTTCTTGCAAAGTGGTTCAAAATTCAAAAATATGTTGACGTTAAAAAATGTACACAACGTCCTTACCTACTTGCAATACAGTAGATACTGCTTATATGCAAGCCAGAGTTCGAAGGAGTTCAGATAATTGGCTAGCATAAGAGTTGATTGTAAGTATCACAAACCGCAGTTCTTTGAGTTCCCTGGAGTTCTCACAAACCCGTCAACGTCGTGTTCGATACAAACAAAGCATTTATGCCGAGAATTTACATTGTATCTATTGTGTTGTGATTGTCACTTGCGACCATGAAGCTAAAATGACACTATGGAGTAAGCTATACTTACATCGTAGTCTAACGCTCTTGCATGCGTTTCTGCGATTCATTTGTTTTTCCATTGTTTGAATTTTCAAGGACTAGACGCTGTAAAACACATGTCTCGTAACCTGTAACAGGAGGGCGCCCGTGTCTGCCCTTGCACATGAGCGCAAAATGGCTTCGCGACACGTGTAACCTAGAGATATTATCGACATGGACGCATCTCTTTAATACGGCACCCCTGTCCCCTGCTTCGTCTCTATGCGCTCATCGTTGACAGAATTTTTCGCTTGCAAAGAACCGATTTCATGTCTATTGGGTAAGTGGTGTGTGTGTCTCGTAGATAGTGGAAGGGACACCAAGGGCGGCGACCGGTCCCCATACAAAATATACTTTCGGCTCTCTCCATAGAGCACGGCCCAAAAAATTATTCATGCTTGCGACATAGGTACTCGTAATATTGTCGAGACGGGACTAAATGATAACTATTTAACTGTAATTAATTTCTGATTACACCAACCAAATATATTTTTCGTTGCGTAGACAAACAATCGATCGTTTACGTAAATATGACTTAGATAAGAAGCATTAAGTGTTAATAATACTTTATTATTACGTAAGTATGTTTTCAAGTTTAACACTTAATTCAGTGTCTCACTTGAGAAATAACATTATTGATTAATGTCAACTTGAAATCGTCACTATCATATATTATCTCTTTTGCTGTTATTCATAAACCTAGTTAAACCTCACGTCCCTGTTCCTATCCCTTTCACACTTTGGTGAAAAAGGTTCAGATAGAAAGGGACAGGGGGCCTAAATGGTGGTGTAACTTTAAATCATGTTTATGAATTGTAAGTAAATACGTTGTGTATATTTTTGTACAGGCGACAGCAGATCAATGGCACTTGCAGTACGATTTCAAGTCTTACGACGCAAATAATAAGAGCGGTCCAAAGTGTTACCATTGATCTGCTGTCGACTGTACGTCAACGTTTTCATACAAATATGCGGGAAAATGAGACAAGCGGCCATATCTGTTAATTGCGTTGACGTAAAAGTTTGACTTTTTTCACGGCTGCATGAGATTACAGACCTAAGTATTTGGTCTTAAATAGATAATGGTAAAAGCCCCTTTTGAAATGTCCAGGATTTTAGAGTAAATCTCAATTTTAAACCAAAACATAATACATATTCCCGTTGACCTATAATCAAAATTTTTTTTGCCAAGAAGCTAGGTCTTATAGCACAAGTAAAGAAAAAAATCAGGTCGGGGAGTATGCTGATGTATGGGCATATTATTTCGGGAACGGCAAAGATAAGTTGGTCCTTAAATCGAGTTTATCTTTTCGTTAGAACAAAATTACGATGATAAGTTGCATTGCACGGAACTCTCGGTGCGCGAGTCCGACAGCTGACTCGCACTTGGCCATTTTTTTACTAATCGTCAAGAGGCTATTGAGAAAATCTCAACCTTATTGGTTGACATGGGTTGCGATAGTGTTTTATTGGGTGACAGCTCTTGTTACCCCGTAATTAAGTTCATTATTCTGATATAATTACAAGATATTTTATGGCGCACTAGTTTCATTAAATTCAGGGACAAAAATAAATTGGACATAAATAGAAATCTTGTACGTAAGTACACGTCCAACTCAAAAATTAGCCAACTTTATTTTGCTGTCGGCAAACGCGACTTAATTTAAATTTGAACTTTATTGTTATCTTCATACAAGCTTGAGTGTTGATCAGAAATTGTTATTAATGACATATTAACGTTGTAATTTAAATTCTTTAGACCGGCAGCATCGTACAGATAAAGAATGACTATCGTATGCATTAATTTAGTGTCATTTTATCAAGCAACATGAACTGACGGACGTTTGGACTTTTTTAAATATTATTTATATTTACGTAATTTCATTGACCATGACGAGATAACGTTACGCTTACGATTTTTATTAAATAATTTTTCGAGTGAAAATAATAAAATTTAAATTATATTAAAAATGAATATTTTAGAATGTATTCTGATATCGTGTAACGTGTTGTTTGTAGCCCATTTAGTGAAAGGTGGAGTGGTGCATAATGCATTATTTAGATTGGACATAGTGCATTATAATGATTTCCATGACAGGTAAGGAAACTTTCAATTAATTTTATTTATTTATTTATAAACTCTCGCCTTATTCCCGTAGGGGTAGGCAGAGACGAATGGACTTCTATCTGCTGCGATCTTGGCACACAACCCTTGCCTCCTCCACATTCATCAATCTCTTCATGCATGCTCGTCGGTTTGTAGTAAACCGTACTTTTACTTCAATTAGATAATAATTCTTTATGACAAACAGCGTGACACAAAGAAATGAGCATCTAGAATTAGTATCACAATTGATCGTCTTATTGCTGAGAAGCGATCTCTTTCAGACAACCTTTGCATAGAGAAATGAACATAACAAATGGATGGGTAGATTGGTTCATAAATACAATACTATCAAAGAATATATATTTTTACTATACAGGGTGTATCGGAAAGGAAGGAATAACTTTTGGTCTACAACTTTACGAATAAAAAATTAGGTGACTGGTACAAAATGTATGATTTTTTTTTTTTACGACAAAAGTTGTTCAGTTATCGATACAGACAGCTTCACAGGATACCCTTTCCATTACAACCTGTTTAAGTGATTATGTAAAAGTGCATACCGTAATAAACTACTTTACTTAAGTAGGTACATTAAAGTAAGTAAGTATAAGAAATGAAAGCGTTTCTCAATAATCAAGTCCTCTCTGCACATATAGGGTTTCGTTTGCGTAGAGGAGGAGGATGGAGAGGATGGAGGAGATCAGGAGGCAGATCTTCATCTCTCGATCCTTGTTTCCACATCACATACCGCCATGGCTTATAGTCTATGAGCTGTCCGGATATTTCAGCTATCTCCTAGTGAAACTCCCATCAAAATCCCTTCAGTAGTTATGGCGTGATACTTGCACAAAGTCACAGACAAACAGACAAAAATTCTAAAAATTAGTGCACATTACAATTATTCTTTTCAAAAAATATCCAATGTACGACGCAACTTTTTTACAGTCTTATTATAGGTATAGATTACGTGGCAAATAAGGCTAAATAATAATAATAAGTAAGTACCTAAGTATATTATTATTTCATTTTCTTACATCAATATATTTATTGTAGTAATTTTAAGTAGTTTGTATGCACTTGTGTGACCCGTCACGCGCGTGCGCGTGCGCACTGCGCAAGGCCAGTCGGTTTTTATAGTGCTCATAATGACAATGATCATCAATCAACACTTGCAGTACGATTTCAACTCTTACGATGCAGATAATAAGAACGGTCCAAAATGTTACACTAAAACTTGATGTGTTTTGGGCCAGGGCCGGATTTGGAGGTCTGGGGCATCGAAGGAGAGTTATTTGCCAAATAAAAGGAACAATTTTTTTCCGTCAAGTCTTTCAGTATTGCCAACAAATAAAATTATTTCAACAAAGTGCGTGATTAGTGAAAATCAAATACAATTGATTAAAAACTAAATTACAGCGTTAACCGCGTTCATATTCAAGAACGATAATATTATGTTTATGCAAGTATTGTGTGTGACGCGTCGAAATTTGATTTTCTTTATCTCTATTGTGAGGGCCCCTCTCTTGTAGAGGCCCCAGGGCTGCAGCGCCTGCCCTCCACTAAATGCTTTGAGCTGTACGATGCGCTAGCGCCGCGCGATCGGAACCAATCGCAACCTTCGGCACGTTTTGGCAATGCAAGTTGAACGCACTCATGAAAGGTGAATGCCGTATGCTCTCCTATACACAGGTAGGTAGTGTATTCGATTAGCGACGCCCAACTCTGAGGTGGTAGTATAAAAACAAATTGCTTTTGACTCTCGACCTTATTGCCATGAGAGTTGAAGTCTGAGATCATTTCAGTAAGTCTGTTTATGCTCGGATTAATGTCTATAAACAAAAGTTCAATTAGGTATGTTTATGAGAAATTAATGAGAATTGTTTGTAGAAGATAGTCTACAATTACACTTGTGTCTACTAATTAATGATACTTAGGCAGGGGTTATCGAAGTGTTAACTTGGAACTAAGGAGTTCATCTTGATTGCGGAACTCGGTCTCACATAAATCGTGTCTGTCTTGGTTTGATAATACGGTACCCTATTATTAGGTAGTTCTTTGGAGATTGCGTTGATAAATATTCATTTCATATGTCTAGCAATTGCGATACAACCAAATAATGACCAAATACAAATACCATAAACTGTTCCCTTATTAAGGACGTCATGGTACGAAATAACAAAGTATTATTGTAGTAATCCTGCTACAAAACTTCATGGTAAGGCCCCTGGCCCTTAGTTATACCCCCCCCCCCCCCCCCCCCCCCCCCCTACACAATTCACCACTTTTCAGTTTTAACTAAGTAGTATTTGATTTTATACATAATAGGTACGAACGGCAGCAGATCAATGGTAACACTTGCAGTACGATTTCAACTCTTACGACGCAGATAATAAGAACGGTCCAAAGTGTTACTTACACTTGATGCTTTGGGCTGTAGGTAGGTTGTAGTACGTCAGTTGGTAGATCCCATTTCTAGCCCCCAACGCATATGTGTGCATCTGTGTCTGTTTATATATTTGTTGAAGGTGATTAATTGTTCGAGAGAATAAAAAATTGGGTGATCTGTTACATTAACGATAATGGTACCTTGGCAGCCTTGACCTGAAGCATCACTTCACCACAATTACTGCTATAACAGACCTATCGTGTTTGGGCTTATTGGAGTGATCTCAATTCTTATGTGTATAGGGTTTATTTTTAATTTTATAGTCGTACGGTCTAACATAGAGAAATGTGTAGGTACATGAGAGTTTTTAAGGTTGAGATCTCAAAAACTGCTTGATCTATTGCAAGAATTTTTTCACTGTTAGATAGATAAAAGTTGAAACTATGTATCTGCAAAAGGTCCAGTAGTTTTTGAGAAAATCTCAACCTTATTGAGGCCCCTGTATATTTTTCTCTGTCTTCGGGTGTACTAGTACATCTTACAGCATTAAGCATTGACTTATTCACTATGTTCTTCCCTCTAGATTTGAAGAAACCTCAGTGGCTTACCCCATTTGCCCGACAAACGACACAAACTGCCTTGGAGGATTCGCTCGTCTCTACCAGGAAATCCACACCTTATTGAAGGAGAAGCCAGACTCCTTGCTCCTGAATGCTGGAGACGTCTTCCAGGGCAGCTATTGGTACACTCTATTGAAATGGAATGTTACGCAGACATTTATTAATATGTTACCAAATGATGCTCATGTAAGTTGCACTATTTGTAATCATATATTTACAAATTGAGCCGATCTACCCAGGTTTTACCCTATCAATCATACACACTTAGGTAATTATCATCATCAGCCATCGAAGATTCCCGGGCATGATCCATGCATATTGGTGGATTACGCTTGCTTCTATATTAATCTCAATAAAGCGGATTTTCTTCCAGCATTAGATAAATATGTACGTACGGACAACAGCAGATCAATGGTAAGGCTTGTAGTACGAATTCAACTCTTATGACGCATATAATAAGAACGGTCCAAAGTCCAAAGTGTTACACTTGATCTGTTGTTAGCATACAATACAGACGCTGACAGGCTTATGAAAATCAGAAATCTGATAGAAGTGATGTCACATCTTACTAATTTCGTAAAAACTTCAAAAGAAGTTCGTTTTTCATGAGAGTCGTGCGACTTTGAATCTGAGACTTTGACCAAAGTCAAAGTCACTTAATCCGATTATCTCTGGAGTTAATTGGATTATCAAAAAACTTATTTCAGATACCTACATCTTCAGCATGATCATTGATCATGCTATTTAATTTATGCGCAAAAATTTGTTACCCCGTTGTGACGTCATTTTTTGTCACTGGTGGTCTCTTTTTTATTTGTATTTTTGGAAGACCGTGGTAGAGGCCCGGATTTGAATTCAAGCTATCCAATCCTAAGCGGATATCGAATGACAAAAATAAATAAACAACCTTCCCTGTACATTTTTGTTGAATAATGACGACAGTATCTTTTTACATCTGTTTTCCTTATTGAAATGATCACCATTTTCCTTCTTAGGACGAAGCGCAGATATAGTGTTTCACTTCAATTTAGAGTCATATCTCACAAGTGTTTTTATTAACTGACAAGGACAGTTAAACAAAACTACCAACTTACTAACAAAACGATTTTAGGGAACACTTTTTCCTACGATCTTGATGACAGTTTTTTGAGAAAATTGAATATATTACTTTCGCTGTTTTCAGGCAATAGGCAACCATGAATTCGATGATGGAGTAGCGGGCCTAGCTCCTTACCTTGCGGCACTCCGGGCACCCGTGGTCGCTGCCAACATGGATGTCTCCAATGCACCCGCCCTAAAAGGCTTATTTAAACCACATGTAATAGTTGAACGGAAGGGAAGGAAGATTGGAATCATTGGACTCATTACCACGGAAACGGCGGTATGTGTAAAGTACTCGAAAGCCTGCAACTGTTCCATATTCTAGTTCTAGTCCTGGCATATTTATTCATGATATCGATCCACGTGTTCAAGTATTATGGTAGACCCTTATGAACAAGTTCTTTAATAATTATCTGACTATACTGAAAACATAAGGGATTGATTAGAATTCTCCTAAATATTCTGAATAACTACTCTGACAATTATTTGATTACAGAGCTCTTCAAATCCCCAAGGAGTAAAGTTTTTGGAGCCAATCCACGTGGTTCAAAAAGAAGCGCAACTACTGACAGAAAAGGGAGTAGACATCATCATAGTCTTGTCACATTGCGGCCTTGAAATCGATAAGTAAGTACCTACTTACATATGCAGTTTTTCTTGTAGCGTCTTATCGCAAAAAGTAATCTCATGCGCATATGGTAAGCAATTGATTGCACTGTGATCTTTAAAACCGGATAATTCGTTCGGAGGTCAAGGAGGTGACTCACCAAAACTTGATAAAAATATATTTAGGAGATTGATAAGTTGATAATTGTTTAAAGGAATATAAGTCTTAGTTGAAGTAAGTGTTATTGTAAATATGTAACCTGTTTAATAAATAAATAAATAGGTTACCTACTATTCCAGTCCAATAACTTTTATTATTCATTATTCTCGCTAGATTTCTGAATTTAGAAACTACATACTACATTAAGTCAGGTAGTTCGCACGATGTACCTGCTCTCAAATGCTCTCAAAAGTCATCCACAAACTTGCTCCTTGAACACTTATATGTAGGTACGAGTATATTACTTATTTCTTTATTTATAGTCAAGGAATTCTGAATGTTTATAAAGAAAATAGTAATGCATCTATTTTTGCCTCATTTGATGTAAGTAATAAAATAAAATAGTGATTTGTAGATTCGGTGTCAGTTGACAAAGAAATTCTAGATTTCCGTCAGTATGACTGAGAAACGAGACGAGAAAAAGTCTTGCAGTCTTGTAATGATTAATGGAATACTGTAGGTGCACATATTAGAAGATCCCTGTGTATATCTATATGCACTTAAGAAACTCATGAAGAAAACGGATTAACTTATATGCAAATCCCTTAGTTTACGATATACTTATCGGCAATTTAAATGCAAAGAGTAGCTGTCTCCTATATTTTCCAATAAACTCATCCCATAAACTAGCTAAAGTGCATAAGGCAGCCGGTGAAAAGGATATGAGTTACTTTGCGAATAAACCATTGATGCACTCTTGGAAAATTGGAAATAGGGATTTCTAGAAGCGAAACGGCTTTGAGAAATACATTTTATGTTGTTGCGGTCTACAAAGGATACCAATTTAATATGACAACTTCTGCCTCTTTATTCGCAATAGCAAACTCAAATAATATTATAAAATCGTCGAACCAACTGACTTGCAGAATAGTATGCGTATTTTATTCCTGTGTATTTTGTGCCGTTTGTTTATTTCCCTAGGAGATAGCCATAGCCTGGTGATCAGTACCACAGGTATTTTTACCTAGTTCAGACACCAGACTCTGACATTAAAGAATGGCATCTACCTAACTAACAATTTATTTGTCCTAGTTCTAAGCAAAATGTTATTTTTTATTGTGAGTTGATATAAAGATTAATTATTATTATTATTCCTTTATTTAATTTTTATCTTATTTAATATATTTATACATTTTAATAGCAAAAACAAAATATAGCAAAATATATAAAAATAAAAAATAGCCACCCGTCGGCAGCGGGATGCATGTGCATCCAAGCTGCTGGAGGTTAGGATCCCAGAGTGAGGAACCTCCTCACAATACCTGCCTTGTCTAGCAGCACTGCCTTCTGCATCTTATTATTATTGATTTTTTTTATTTGATAATTTTTCTTTTAATATTATTATCATTAATCCAAAACGCTTACATAATTTCTTAGATATACAACTATAGCACCATCTATAGTGGTATTACTTTATTTGTGTGTGTTTTTGGATTATTAATTACAAGGTTTTTTCTTTCTTTGTTCACTGTGGTTTGGTTTTTCGATGTCTTAGGTGATAATGATATTACTTTTTCAGAGAAATAGCAAGTACAGTCGGCGATAACATCGACATAATAGTAGGTGGGCACTCCCACAGCTTACTATGGAACGAGCAGGCATCGCCGAGCAATGAGACTATTTCGGGGCCATATCCTGTTATTATTGAAACGAAGCCTGGACATAAGGTATTCTGATATTTATAATCCTTTTAAGAATAGTCGACCGCTAAGATATATTTTTTTGTTCTTTTTTCTTTTCTGGTGTGGTTTAGTGTCGCCGCACACGGGCCACACGCGACAGTCACAAACGCCGCCACGAGAAGCTAGAAGCTTGTAGCGTGTGGCCGCCACCGGCGCCAACCGTGTGCGGCGAGTCCATATAAAATGTATGAAAATTACAGGAAATATGCCAGTGGCGGCGTTTTGTGGTTGTGGCCGGGGGCCCGTGTGTGGGAGCCCTTAGTGACCAAACCTATTTGTCAAAGTTATTCAGGCCGCCCGTAGGCCTTTGACTGGCCTAACGACTGCTGTCAAGCGACAACAACCGGGACCAACTGCTTAACGTGCTTTCCGAGGAACGGAGGGGCTCAGATGAAAGTGTCACTAGCGATCACCCGTCCAGGACCTGACCTCGCCCAACGTTGCTTAACTTGTACGATCGTTTTCAACGTGTACTCGCAACTGGCCTACGAGCCCCTTCTTTTGGTTATGTTAAGGTTATGTCATTTAAATCTCATCAGTGCATTTTGACTTTCTCATGTGCTTTTGACTCTACCTGGTTTTGCATATATCTACAAGGTCAATGTGCCTGTTCCGTCATTCTTCAGCAGGGTCTTTTGGCTATTTGGGTGTTCCGATAGTGACCCGTTATAGGTGTCTCTTTCCAATTTAGTAAACATTTTGTGACCTCCATTATAGGTGTTAGTGGTAACAGCATCAGCATTCACGAAGTACTTGGGCAACTTGACGACGTACTTCGACAGGCAAGGGGAGCTGCAGTCCTTCGACGGCGAACCAGTATTCTTGAATAGGTCCATTCCTGAAGGTGAGTTGTGGGTTTCAATATATTCATCGTCATTATTGAATTATGAATTAGGGTATATTTTGAGTTTAAAGGCAGAGGGAGGTACCTGCAACACTTGCTCCCTACATATGTTTAAAGACCGAGTATTCAAGAGCTATGAGTCAAGACATGATATTATATTATGTATAACCTCGTGGGAGCAGTCCAAGGTAAGGTAAGGTAAGTCCAAATTCTACTATTACGAATGTGGAATACCTAAGCCAATAATAGCAGAGTTTCCGATCATAATTTGGAAAATTTGGGCTAACATGTATTAGTTTTACATGCAGTTGAAGCAGTGAGCTAACTGAGAGTTACCTATTTCTTCTAATGTAGTTTTTCTGATCTATAAAGAGTATATCTCTGCCTATCACTAGACAATTAAGATCATAACACTTTACCACTCCAACATACTATTACTCATCCAAAAATATAATATTTTCTAGATCCAGAAATAAAAGCTCTATTACGACCATATACGAAGAAGCTACATTCGTTAGTGAACGCAGTTGTAGGATCTGCAACTGACAGTCTGGTGACATCGCCTTGTGGCTCACAGGAGTGTGCTATTGGAGACCTGACCGCTGACGCCTTTATGGATTATGTAAGACAACCAGATTTTACTAGTATACAGGATAAACCCCCATCTTTAATACAAAGATACACTTTACTCACACCTGTTTCTCGTTGGGGAAGCAGGCACAGACAATGAACCGTCTGCTGCTGTCCTAACACATAAGTCTCGCTTTCTCTACATTCATCAATTCCTTGATACATTCTATTCTCGTCGAAATATTGTGCAGCTCTGTCACTTATGTATATCTGTGCAGCACACATCTACATATACTGTAAGATTTATCTACTCTAGGACTTACAAGAATTGATAAGGTTCCTGTAGCATTTTTTCCATGTTCGAGTATATATAAATGAAATAGTGTCCGGATCCAGTCCGGAAATAGTTTTCTACTTTTATGTGCAAATTGGAGAATATTTCACTTGAAAAACGATATGATGATCATGATACGTTGATTGCAGGCTAAACAACTGAATATATCAAACCTGATGCCCATTGCTTTTCTCCTGAGGAGTATGATCAGAGGGTCTATACCACAAGGAGGTAAGAATATAAATAAAGACACAACTAATTCAGGGAATATAGAGGTAGTCCTGTATTTTAACAAAATTGATTCAGATAGAACTTGACTTTAATAAGCGCTTCTATAAAAAGATGAAAGACCTACACAAGCCAGTAGTTTGCATAGTCTACTCGTATCTGATGTGGGAATATTGGTTGGAGTTCCATGTCCGAAGGCCAATGATAAAGCAATTTTATTCATCAAATTATTCATCAAAAAACATCGACGATCCTCATAGGGTATGAAATTAGTTCACCTCGTGAGTCTGTTGGTAAAATAATCGTTTCAGTTGTTGCTAAAATAATTGATCAAGTATCTATATTTCCAGAAATAACACGAGGGTCCATCATCAATACGTTGCCCTTCGGAAACGCAGTGGTGACAATGGCTCTGCAAGGCAAGCATGTACTGACAGCAATGGACATGTGTCTAACCAATTATTGGACGAAGACTCCCTTCAATGGGCCCTGGATGCCGCAAGTGGCTGGTAAGCTTTGAAGTTTATTAATTGAAACGAATTAAATGCTGTTCTTTCTCTGCACTGAGTCTGTCTGGTGGATCATGGTCCCAGCTCCGTCGATATAAGGGAATGTTGTACCCCAATTAGTGGGAATGAAAATTATGCTGATGACGGGCATAGTATGACTGCTGGAAAATGTTGAGGGGCGGGGTCAGATCTACAACGTATAAGTCCTAGAGAGATAGCTTTCTTAAATGCATTCCGCTACTACTACTATTTTTACTATTTTTCGGCAAAAAATCAGACATTGACAAGCTTGAGCGCTAGTAAAAATCGTTGCAGATCACCCCCAAGTTGCATGTTTTTTTTAAATGGTGCAAACGATAGTAGTGTCAATGGTGCAAATTACACGGCGAAAAAAATGTTTCAGGTATCAAAGTGACTCTAAACGCCACATCAGGTCAGACTGTCTCGGTATTAGTGAAGGAAGGTGACGATTACCTACCAATAGATCCAGAGAAGGACTACCAGATTATAATTATGAAGTTTATGCTCAACGAAGGAAACTCTTTTAAGGTAAGTTATCGTTATTATTTATAACGCAGGAAACGGACAACGGTGAATCTCTTTACAAAGAAAGCAAGAAACGTTAAAATGATACTAGCATAATTGTAAGTCTTCCTGATTTAGACAAGTTACTAGAATAGTGTACTGTCGATGCTGTGACCCGTCGATGTGGTGTACTGTCGATGCAACGTACCATCGATACAGCGACCGTCGATGTTGCGAACTAGACCCGTACCATAAGTAGATAAAAGTACTTCCAGGTTACCACTTATTCACCAACAAATTCCAATTATATTAAAAATTCCATTTTATTTTTAGACAAATTTCTGTAAAAAACAATGCTCAATTGAAGAGTTTGAAGTTTAATTTATTTTCCGTGTAATCTTTTGAACTTCGCAACTTTTTCATTTGGCGGAATTATGGTGGAATGGAATATTCGCTTCTTGGTTCCGTAGCAATTATTTTATGATTCAAAGAAACGCGATTTGAATACAGAATCTTCTTTTTCTTCTATTATAATTACATTGCGAACGATGGCGGGTTACGATTATTTCTTTCAATAAGGTTAAACAAAGACAGCAATACTAAATACACTGAGTGTGATTGCCACCAAATCTAAACCTAAACGCAGTCACACATGGGTATACTACACCGCGTAAGAGTGAGCACTTTCGTTTAGAAACGATTAAATATATCGTTCATACTCGTAATAATACGGTTGTGGTTGTATAATATTTATGTGAATAACTTATATAACTTAGGTATCTATAACCAGGCGATTGGTCCACGGGCAACCAAACGTAAATTATTTTCCAAAATACAACTGAACCCTAACAAATCCATTCAACTTGTTTTTTTTTGCTTCAATCAACACGACCGAGCTCCATTTTAAAAGCAATCTTTACTTAAAGTGACTCTTAGGGAAGTGAAATAACTTTTTTTTATCTTCGCAGATGCTGAAAAACGGACGAAACGTCACTCCTATAGGCAAGGACGCGATTATTTTCGAGAATTATATTAGAAAAATGTCACCCATCACACCTGTATTGGACAACCGACTCACCGTATGGACCTAGGTTAGGAGAATATATTTCTGGAGATATAGCGTATAACAATGGCCGACGTTCCGTCATGACTTATTTTGGCATACAACGTGAAAGTTCAATGGTTGCTTTCCCGAGCCAGAATAATTTGTAGTAAGCTATTGAATTATAGAGTTAAACTTGAAAAATAAATCCTGAGATTAGTCAATGCCATTTTTCCTCATTCTGTAGTTTAATTTCGGCGAACCATAATGTCATTTTACAATGCACGTATTTTTAAGTAAATATAAAACATGGTACTTTAAATAAAATTTATATTATGAATAGTAATATGTGATATTTTATTGCTGTGTCATTTCCAGTGATGTTTATGGTAAGTTCTTAAAAAATCAACTTTTGAAGCAAAATTATGAGGTACAGTCGAAAGTACATTAACCAATAGCTTAAGGTTAAAGATTTATTAACAGGATCTTTTAAACCATGGCTTAAAAGTATGTTTAACTTTTAAATCGACTTTACAAATAAGACACCAATAGAAATATAAATGTCAAACAGTTACAATGCCAATTCGCTATCAATTTAAGCTCTTATCGATAAATAAATAAGTTTTTATTCTCAAGTGTGTAGAGTTCAAATTGTTTTGCGGAAATGGGTTCTTTTTAGTGACACATTAAAATGGTACCCGTTTTCAAATGTCCGATCCACTGGGAGGGTCGCTGTATTAGTCTGCTTACTATGGTTACTGTCACCGAATTTTAAAATCCATGGATTAATCTCGTAAGGTGTATGAAGAGCTGTGATTTTAAACTACTTTTTCCTTGGTGTAAGGAATCCAACCTTGGTGTAAGGAATCCAACCTTGGTGTAAGAAATCCAATCTTGGTGTAAGGATTCCAACCTTGGTGTAAGGAATTCAACCTTGGTGTAAGGAATCCAACCTTGGTGCAAGGATACCAGTCTTCAAGAGACTGCACAAATGAACACGATTTAGTGTAGTAAACACGAAGACGGAGAAAAGTATATAGGCTAGTCTCAATAAGGTTGTGATTTTCTCAAAAACTATGGACCGAATTTGATAATTCTTTTAGTTTAGTTTTAACTTTAAATCTATCTAACAGTGAAATAATTCTTGCAATACCTGGGTCAAGTAGTTTTGAAGATAATCTCAATCTTAAAAACTCTCCTGTACACATTTAATCTGTACCTATTAGACCGTGTATTTTTTACACCGGATGACTTTCTTTAAAGCAGGTAGTTTACACCCACGTATATATGATATTATAGCCACTAATGAATAGGCTAATATATTTACAATCACTAATTTTAGTTGTAATAAATAATGCTGTGAAATTCTTAATAAACAATTTGAATTTTACTTGCTTGTTAAACGAAAATCGACATAATTCAAATCCTATGAAAAAAATGACTGGATAATTGCAATATTTCTCAATTGATGTCGACCGTCCCGAAGAATATGAAGATTCGAGTTAGTAGCCAATAAAAACATGCTACGGAATAGCGTTTGAATCTCACCAATGACGAAACATTCTCTCCATTTATGTAATATATAATATACCTATTGATAAAAATGTATACCACCTACTTTAAAGAAGCATTGTTCATTATTATGTGTCAATATATATTTTTTTTAATGATATTTAAACCAACGGAGACAGTAGCCGAGTAGTCGAATCAGGGCAGCTGATGTAGGGCGGCGCGGCCGAATGCGACGTAAATAAATATCTGGCGAGAGTAAAAAATGGCAGTGCCCAATCCGGAGTGCCGGATCGGCCGCCGGCCGGACCTACCCATTAACTGCGATTTTCACTTTTTGCTGGATCGAGATCACTCTACCTAACTGGGAGAGACTGCATAGATATACAGGGTGTAATGTAAAGGGTATATGAAGCCGAAGGGATGGTGTTCAGTATCGGTAACTGAACAACTTTTGTTCTACGACTTTACGAATAAAAAATAAAAATAAATTAATGTCTCATACAAATCGATCAGCTGACCGGTACGAAATGTATGAAAAGTCAAAAAATAAATTCGCGAAAATCGAAATCGTCTATCAATACCTGCCCCCCCCCCCCCCCCCCCCCCCCCCTAGTACGCCCTAGCAGTAGCGATCGGCGTAACGATGCGGAGCTGTCAAACTAACGTTATTACAAGGCGTTTGACATTGGATTAACAGCTCCGCGGCGATACGCCAGTCGCTATAACTCTGGAAAAACTACCCCTGCCGTCATTTCTTAAAAAAATAGTCAATTTTATAGATGCCGATAAATTAAAATTCTAATATCCTTAAATTCTTTGACCGAATAAAATTATTTATCCAACAAAGGTTTCTCAGGTTTAAATTCAATTCAAAATTAGGATTTCAAACACAAGAAAGTATTTACTAACCATTTCAGCTTGCAAACCTCCAGTAGAATTTCAAATCCTTACAGAATTTAAATTATTTCTAACAACCAAAATTTCCATTCTAGTACAAGACTGCTTCTTCGTGTAGCAGTTGAAATAATTAATTTTAATGTATGTAAATGAGATCGGACGATTTCTGGGATAATTATCTGAACCGTCTGTCGCAGAGTCCAGCTGCTTGTAATTTCAAACCAAGTCAGGTATGCTCGGATTGGCCAGTTCCCCTTTAACGAGAGATGTTAAACTTAGAATATTCAATAGCTAAAGAAAAAGTATTTGCTCTTTTAGAGTTCCTTACCTCAAAATAAACCCCTTCAACATACAGACATAACCTCACGCTGTAGGTGTACGAAGAGACGATGGGTATCCATCTGTTGCGTTTCTAGCACACAGCTTTCGCGTCCTCCAAATTGTTCAATCTCTTCTTGCATGATCGTTCCGCGGTCATCTTTTGCCGTTTTTTAAACATCGCTAGTTTGGTCGATTTGTTAACGATTCTGTTGTATGTTTTGTAATTTTAAGCTTCTCGTGTGGTTTAGTGACCAAATCTATTTGTTTGAGTTATTCAGGCCGCCTATAAGCCTCTGACGTGGCCTTACCGACTGCTGCCGAGCGACAGCAACCGGGACCAACTGCTTAACGTACTTACCGAGGCCCGGAGGGGTTCAGATGAAATTGTCACTAGCGATCACCCATCCAGGTACTGACCTCGCCCAGCGTTGCTTAACTTGTACGATCGTTTTCAACATGTACTCGCAACTGGAGTACGATGTACGAGCCCCTCAATTTTAAGCTAAGTTTAAAAGGGATGGCTATTTTTAGAACTGTCAAACGACATCCTTTTTAAACCTTTTTGTAGTAAAGGGAGTTTTACAATACACATGCCTGAATTACTACCATTACTGTACATCTATAGGTAACATTTGTATAACTAACGGAAGTAGACTAAGTCACTTTCATGCTTGTTCAGTTAGAAGCCTTAAACAGGACGTAAATCGTTAGATTCAGAGACAAAGACAAAGTTTTCATAGGTCGTGGGCTTAAAATGAGTTCTATAATCAGATCATACAAACATAGAGATTTGGCGTTCTACAGATTCTATTCTATTCTATGAAATTTAGGAGAGGTACACATGAAGACAGAGAAAAGTATATAGGTGGCCTCAATAAGGTTGAGATTATCTCAAAAACTACAGGAACAAATTTAATAATTCTTTTACAGTTACATAGTTTTAACTTTTATCTATCTAAGAGTGAGATATTTTTAGAATGGGTCAAGGAGTTTTTGAGATAATCTCAATATTATTGAGGCCCTCTGTACTTTCTTTGTCTTCGACCGTACCTATCCAGTTCCATACAAACTTGACACTAAACTGCATAGTGTAGTTAAAAGCACGATTTTGACCATTAATAGATATCTCTAATTGGAATATTAACAAACTAATTTTAAATATCTGCACAGCATGATTACTGCCAAATCATCGACCAACTAGTTGGTTTGTGGGGAATAATATGTAATTTTATGCCCTTCGGAGCAACTTTTAGTTGGTCAGTGGGTCATGTTTAATTTCAATCACAAAAACGAAAAACGACAATACGATCAGTACCTACGGTTTTTATCAAACTTAAAAAATAATCCTACTGTTGCTTAAAAATACTAGCTCAACTTATAAAAAGGATAATCAACTACACATCAATATCACATCTTAATTTTTATGTGAGCTGCTGATGAGTGTTGAAATGTAGCGAGTTTTGGCCTTAGAGGGTTGTCAGTAATTACCGCCGTGTGTGAATTAGTCTGTACCTACACGAGTTGGCTTTAGGAGAGTTATTGCACCAACTATACAGGCTGTTACTAATCTTTAGAGCAGACGGATGAATAGGTACCTAATATCAAGCAAGTCCTTTTAAGTCTCTATGAATATCCATGAATGTCAATTTTGTTATAGCCACCATTTTTTTTTACCCAGGTAAAACATGCAAATCATGTGTCACCACGCCCGGGGGAGCGTGTTGGTTATGTCGGGCTCACCGCCCTGAAGGGGCAGCATACCGACGAAACGTCCTGGGATGTTCCACCTCGTGCCATTCTTGCCGAGCCACGGGAGACTGTGATCCGCGACCCGACTGGCGCCCGAGCAGTCCCCATTGTGGGCTGTACTAGCCCACAATGTATAATCCATTCATCCATCACCTTCCTCCTCCCCGTCTGAGCCTCGAGCCACTCGGGCGCCGTGCGGTTCGCGCATTGCGGCCGTGGGCCCGGGCCCTTACTTATATAGGCGGCGGCACCTCGAGCCACCTAAGAATATATACCTATTTATTTATTTTATGAATGGACTCGACAGTTCGTCATTTGCTAATGTCATGTTACAGAAATTCAAATATATAATACACGTAGTCTTATATCTTCCTCCAGAGGAGTCGCAGTAGCGTCTTCACCCTGGGTAGCCGCGTCTTCTTATCTTCATCCAGAGGAGTCGCCGTAGCGTCATCACTCTGGACGAATCACCTCGACAGTCACGTTCTCTCCCGAGCTTGTAGCGGGAACTCTTGATAAAAGCTTGTAACTTCAGATCAAAAAGAGATAAAATAAATACACTTTATTGCACCATAATACATTATTGAGAAGCATATACAATTTTGGCGGTCTCATCGCTAAAAACGATTTCTTCCAGACAACCAACTGCAGAGGATATTATAAAAATATATCAGAAAGAGGTAGAAGTGCATAGTAAGTAAATATAATAAATAGTAATATCTACGTAGAGTAGATATTAGATTATCTAGATTCTAGCTAGAGTATAGGAAAGTACTCGTCCGATTTTTTAAAATTCTTTTACAATTACAAGTCCTCGCTCTAAGGTAAAGCGAAATATTTTTATAATAGGTCAAGTAGTTCTTGTGGAAATCCCAACCTTATTGAGACCCCCTGTATACCTTTCTCTGTTTCGACTGTACCTAGTTCTTAATGAACTAACAAGGTCACAGTACACAATATTATGCTCATTAAACTTGGCAGGAAGTTAGATTAATCTAATGATACATAATTATGATATGAGAGAGCTCGGTGGTACAGTCTAATACAGAAATATAGGAGAGTCATTATAGACGAGATTTACTCCAAAAAATATTTGACTGATTTTTAAAATTATTTACAACTAGCTGTACCCCGCAACTTCGTTTGCGTAGAGGAGGAGGATGGAGAGGATGGAGGAGATCAGGAGGCAGATCTTCCTCTCTGGATCCTTGTTTCCACATCACATACCGCCATAGCTTATGAGCTGTCCGGATATTTCAGCTATACCCTAGTGAAACTCAAAATTCCTTCAGTAGTTATGGCGTGATACTTGCACAAAGTCACAAACAGACAAAAATTCTAAAAATTACTGTTTTGGCATCAGTATCGATCCTAAAACACATTACAATTATTCTTTTCAAAAAATATCCAATGTACAGGCACAACTTTTTTACAGTCTTATTATGTGTATAGATTACATAGAATGTACTTGTAACAGCGATAAGGCTGCAAAATTGTACATGCTGTTTTGTATTTCTGTCTTGTAATTGTTTGTGTGTTTTTGTACAATAAAGTGTTACATAAAATTAAGCTTTCGCAAGCTAAAAATATTTAAATTGGCAGTGTAACGGGTTAGTTATCTCCTTAGCACCGTCTATGTGGTCGCGGTCCCGCATGTCGCCTGTGGAACTACCCTCAACCTAATTTAACCGTTGCAAAGCCAAAGCCAACTGGTCTTTTGGACCCGTAGGGAGCACACCAAAGTTTCGGCTTTCGACGTCGTTATTTACTCATCCGTCGTTTGAGGGTTGTGTTGTAGATTTAAACGAGACCGAATGATATATCTCTATGTAAGTTGTTATTGCGACGCATTCAATATATATTAATATTCATTGCATAATTAGTAATCAAACACTAGTATGGGCGGAAACAGAACAAAAATAAAATTAATTAATAGTTTAAGGGCCTTCATAGAGCCAACTAGCGCCGCCAATCTGAAAAAATAATATCTTCCAATATAATCAATTTTTATTAAAAAAGCTATTTACGAAATGTTTATTAAGATAAATACTATTATTACAAATAAGACGAATATTTTGTCAAGCATCCAAGTGAAGTGGGAGCAGTTTATTGACATCAGACTAATATAAGATTGTAAAGTTTCAATCTAAAATTACCGCGCCTAAATATGAAATTCTATATTTGGGCGCTAACTTTGAAAATTACACGCCAAAAGTTTTTGATGAATCTCCACATTGTTCATTCTTATTTAGCCCAGTCAATGACACCGAAAAGATAAATAGTCTAATATTTGCGCCTATAAATAAATGGAAGAAGAGAGCGATAAGTTTGTCTACAAAAAAGTAATCTGTGCCTCCGTGTCACAGTAGATGGTGGTTGGGACAGTACTGAAGTAACACCATTTGTAACACCTTGTAGAGCTTGTCTGTAATCTGCATTGTTGAGAGTTCATCGTTTGAATTCATATCGTTTATTACGTGTTGCATATTTTTGTGTATGTTTTTCCAGATCAATATTGGTTCATAATTTACATTTACTTTTTAGGATATTGCAAGGAAATTTGCCAGCATTGAGGATAATTATTTCAAAAAACAAAGAAAAACGTCTGCAAAGAAACTCTCCCCTTTAGATTATTTATACCCTATGACACTCTCGTAATTAAGACGAATCTAACGATACCTCGTACAGAAAAATCCATCAAGCCGTTTAGGCTAAAGGATGGCGGTAAGGAATTGACATACTTACATACAATACATACATACACCCGAAAAACATTACCCTCCTTCTGGGGCAGCCGGGTAAAAATAGGGTAAAATATTGCATCTATTATAGATAAATAGATGCAATCTTTTGATAAACAAATAAATAATAGAGATTTACACGTTCCTAGAGAAAATATCCGTTCTCAGTTGATATTCAGAATATTGGCGTCTTTTGGAGCTGGTCGAATTTATGAAAATGCAATCTAATCTTCAATTTCGAAGCTAGCAACTTTTTAATTGACCGAGTACGAAAAATTGTATATTAGTTTACCCATCAACAATAATGATCGTTTCAATGTAGGTCAGAATCTTGGTAGTATGGCAGCGTTCGATCTCGTCTCGACTCGAGCTTTGTAAAGTTGTTACAACTACTACACCAAACTGCTTCCACTGTGGTAGAGGTTTTCTGATCTGTCTGCTACATGTTACGTAATTCGCAGCCTTGTCGGCTGAGGCAGATTTATTTAACCTACAAGTAAATATATATTATATCGTATACCTTTCGGTCCATATGTCACAGATCGGAAAAGGCGGCACGTATTGGTTACATTTAGTAAACATGTTGGGAGTTTCAAGCCAGGAAAAGTATTGTATAAAGTATAAAGAAAGAATGTCTTAATAATGTTTACAAAATCCTATTCTGTCTGAATTGTGACAGGTAAACCAGAATGTTTCCTATAAAACTGCCACGTTTGATACAGAGAAAACAAGTTGCCCTAAAAATCTATACATCCAACGATGTTTACAGTTTTACCATAGAGTTAATTGCGCTGGAAGGGATTCTATATTTCGAGAGAGAAGATGATGTCCCGCAGCGGCGGAGTGAAGAGCTATATAAAGGTAATTTTTTGTACAATTAGTGCTGTTATTCATAAACCTAGTTAAACCTCACTTCCCTTAAATCGGGTTGCTATCCCTTTCACACTTCGTTCAAAAAGGTTAAGATAGAAAGGGATAGGGGGGCGTAAACGGTGGCGTAACTTTAAATCACATTTATGAATAACAGCCAAAGAGTCTATCTGCGTGTGTGTGTACTGTGTATTCTATGGCTACGGTAATCCTGCATGAGATGTGCTACGAAATGGCTACGCGTGCTACGACTGTGTGCGTAGCCACACGAGCTACTGTTCACTAGCTAGGATTTATACTAAATTTTTTGACCGACTCAAAAGGAGGAGGTTCTTAATTCCAGTGTATATTTTTTAATAAGTACATAAATCTGAAGATACATCTTAAATTAGATTTTCGATATTACAATGAATACCAGAGATATTAATGGTTAAAATTGTGATTCATCCTTTTTGCGAAAACGAATTTTGTATGTAGTTAGCCTAGTTGTAGCATTAGTAAGATGTGGTGTCATATTAAATAAGATTTTTTAATTTGATTTTCAACTGATTTCTTTCCTAACCTGAATTCTGTTCCTACAATAAATATTATCAATTTTGAAATATTTTATTTTTAGTAATCGCTCACAATAAAGGCTGGCTCATACTTCGCCCAGCGCGTTAGCCTCGCTATACAGCGGGGCAACGAGGCCAGCCTTTTGGGCACGCTGCCAGTAGTGGGGGACCTTGGGCATGTTTTTTTATCTATAACTTTTTATATAAGTATATATTATTTGTACATATAGTTTTAGTATATTCACTTTAGTTTGGTTTTAATGTTATACCTAAATACGGCATTCCGAATATATATCGCTCACAATAATTTTAATTCAAATATTAATACTTCTCTAACTATTAGGTATGTAATATGAACCCAGTGCCCTGAAGGTAATAAATAATTCTAAATAAGTTTTATTTCCTTTATGAAAGTAAAATGACACTTCTAGTTTCAATATGCACGGTATTTCTTTGAGAGTCTGAGGAAAGATAATCGTTTCCCCCTTATCTTTGATATACTGACTCCAGTCAAATATTTGGCCTCATTGTTTATACAGTAAGGATGTACGAGGAGTTAGTGTTTTGTCAGTGTTAAGGTATAAACCACTTTTACAATAATGTCATCTCTTGTTTATATTTTCATGCAAATAAATCATTTCAAGTGCCCACTGTTGGGACAGATCTTCCCTCACTTCGAGGGAGCTTGGCATGACCCACATTACGAGCCCAGTGCAGATTGGTTGATTACACATGTCCTACAATTTTCCTTGCGATGTTTCCCTTCGTCGTTTTTGAGAGCATTCGGTAGACTTACGGTCTAATACGGAGAAAAGTGTTAGGGATAATTTTTAAGACTGAAATTATCTCAAAAATTACTTGACTTAGCAGTTAGATACTTACATAAAAGTTAAAACTATGAAACTTGTGTAGGTAAAAAAAAATCTCAAGCTTATTGAGGCATCCTGTATAAGTACTTTTCTCTGTCTTCGTTTGTACGTAAAATCTCAAATAAGTTCTTATTAAACCTATATGTTAAAGTAAATTAGGTACTTACTAACTAAACCTAATACTTTAATATATAATTTACTTTGAGTATGTTTCAACGATGTGAGTAAGTAGTGAGCCCTTATCCCGAAGGCTCGGCAAAGGCTTCAAAGGGTTCCGCCCCTACAGCCTACGCGGTTTTCACATATTGTCTGAAGTATGAAAGGAGGTAGTTGACTTACTTTATTTCTAACTTGCTTTTTTCTGCGGCTCTGCCTATGATTATTACAAGGCACAGTGAAGTTTTAAACAATACCTTGTTGTGGTCCATTTACATATTAAAAAAAAGGAGGCTTTGATTTTTGTTAGCGTCGTCGGTTCCAACCCAAACCCTCGACCGACGACTGCAAGCTAACTCAACCACTTTGTGAAATGGGGGAGCATAACGGCAAACCCACCCCATTAAATTCTGCCAAGGGTGTCATTCTATGTGTTTCAGTTCATAGAACGATTACGATCCTCAGTGGCCGGGAGATGATTTTATGGTAACACAATTTTAAGGCACATAAAGGACTAAGGTAGATTCTTAGACATTTTAGTGTGGGCTCGCTCTTACAAATGTCAAAAATCTATGGAATGACACTTATAAAAGCGAGCCAGTTCATTGTAGTATTTGTCGCAGCGGACATTAGAGAAAACTTTTTTATTCAATAAAATAAAACTAACTAATGTCTAAAAATATACACATTACTAATAAAATAAACCTAAATACTAAAGAACGAACACGCCGTGTTTTAGAAATATATTTATTTATGTTAAAAACGGTCGCTTTGGTTTACACACTTTACTTTCCAACTTTCGTGATATAGGCCTACTTTACATAGAGAGTAAACCAAACTTATCATAAAAGAATAAACACCGATGCTTCAAACAATGCCCTTCGGTTTCCCACATAAAATATCCACGGCGCATGTGCAAACCCGGGACCACCTACTACGCATGCGCGCTTTCCCGACAAAGATGGCGGAAAGTGCCGGGCTACGACCTATTGTACTAATAGATTTTCCATAAAAACCAAAATAAATAGCCAAAAACGCCTCTAAACATGAAGAAATTTAATGTGAACGATTTCTAGACAAGGAAAAGTGCAAATAATAGTTGATTGAAGTCTGTTGCGTAGAAAATATGGAGATTGGCGTTGGTTCTAGATATTTAGGATTGTGTTGACAGATCAGTGGCAATCAGTGAAGATGAGTGACTGTAATTTTTTATACGGATTATCTGGACTCCTCTTATCTATTGCGTGAATTTGGCGCTGTTATTCTTCGTGGGATGTTTTGTTTTATTTTTCATAAATAAAACAAAGGACAGATACATCTTAGACATGTTTTGAAAATGGAACACAAGAGACAATTGACATTATAAATTCAAGGTAAGTTCTAATTAATATTTAAGTAATGTGGTGTTGTGGCTTTTGTGAATATCTCCGGGGCCATAGTAGGTACGAGATACCTATAGTTTGGGAATTAATATCACATCTCATTTATTTATGTTTTGATATTCCATTTAAATAAATAGGAATTCAGAAAACACGTCAAGTTTTTAGCTTCGGACTTCGAATCGTTCATATTGTCTGCGGCATAAGATATGAAATCGTACTTTAAGTGTTACCATTGATATGTCCAGTGTACCTATCTTCGTGAGCTCCTTATTTGGTTTTAAGGACTCGACAGTTCACCATTTGCCAATGTCATGTTACAGAGTAATTAATATTCTAATTGCATCTTAGTCTTTCCTTCTCCAGACCGTTTCTTTATTCTTCCTTCCGCCACATTTTTGAGAGCGGGCGGTGAATGTAAGAGTACTTTGGTGCTCGTAATTTCAATTCTGAGCAAAACTTTGTAATAATCTCTGATCTTTTGATGCCTAGTTAGATTTTTGAAATAGTGTTTGTGTCCGATTCCTGAGAAATATGGCCTTACATACATATTTTGTCTTCTAGACAAATGGACATGGACAGATGTCATATACAAAGTGAAAGTGATGAGGGTTCCTTTTATCTTTTGAGGAACCCTACGGTAGATTTGTAAACAAAAAATATATTTAATCTTAAAAATACTTAATTGTTTTATTTTAGCCAAAACGACCACAATAATATTAACTAGGTGTCGACTCGCCCGTGTCCCCCACTTGCGAATGATTCAACGCCTGAGGCCGCGTTTCCACCTGCAAGAAAAAGTCTGAGAGTAATGTCCGACAGTCTGACCGACAGCATCTTGCAAGTGTAAACTCCACATATGCTACGCAGTTTACAATTACAAACTGCTGTCGAACAAACATAGGTACTGTCTTTCTTGTAGATGGAAATGCGGACAATTTGAAACCGGGGACGTTTAATCTGAGGACGAAAATTTTTGCGGATGAATCGCCTAACCTAAGGTTAGAAATCTTCACAAACGAAGTCGCGAGCGACAGCTAGTTTTATTTATATAAGGGTACACGTGTCGCATATCAGGATGCTAATAAAATCCCTCTGATACAAGTAGTTTATGAATATACCGCGTAGCTACGCTCGTAAAGCGTTTCCAATAAATTCAGTTGCGTACAACTTTTATTATGTTAGATTATATTTTATTTACTTATATACGGACGATATGTTTTTCTACACTCTACCTATAGGTATTAAAGTTGATCTAAACGAAGAATTAGAATAGGTGTGATTCTGTCGTGTCATTGAAATCTAATCCTAAAGCTAAAATCAACTGAGACATTGACTGTGACTCATAATGCTCAATCACGTAAAAGAGATTGAATTTTGTGTCACTGGATTTGCCATAACATTTAAGTGGATTATTAAGAAATGGTAAATCCCATCCCACTAACATATAAACGCGAAAGTTTGTATGGATGGATGATTTGTTGCTCTTTCACGCAAAAACTAATGAATGGATTATAATGAAACTTCACAATAATATAGCTCATAAATCAGAATAACACATAGGGTATAATTTATAAAGATCCTGCGCAGACAAAGTCGCTGGCAGAAGCTAGTCTAACATAAATAATTAGTATACTGGTTAAACAATACGTCCCGCTCACTCTTATACAATCAAGTATAATATGTGTGACCACGACGACAGGTTGATTTAGGTTTAGATTTAGCAGCAGCATTAGAATCGCACCTGTTAAAGTTGATAATTTTGAATTTGTTACGTCAAAGTTAAAATTATCTTTTTAGAGCCCTAAAATAATGTTATTGACCTTAATAATCTCAGTTATAAGTCGTTTAATTGGTTCGTTATAAATAGATAATTAATTTGGTAACCTCGAGCCGAAACGAAGGAAGTAGAAGCATTGGGTGCTTCATTTATCGATACAATGCCCTTTGTGGGTCTGAGCCTATTGTTTTGACCCCTCGCAGGCTTTATGGGATCACTTCGCGGCCGTATTTACTATTTACATGTTGGTATAGATGTATTTTGGTATTGAGATACCAACTTTTTATACAGGGTGTCTTCATTCATTCGACAAATTGAAACTGGGGATTGTACTCATGATAAATATTAAATTGGTAAGGTTTTGGTAATTTTTTTGCAGTTTTGGTTTAGTAAACCAAAACTGCAAAAAAATTTAACTAATTACGTCACAAGTCACACAATGGCCTTAGAAATGACCATTAGGTCAAATAACAATGCCAGATTCTATCCCACCATCAACCGCAAGCTGTACAAGATAACGAATAAGTGTAAAAGTATCTCCGTTTTTTATTAAAATTACTGGTTTAAATTAAAGTTATGTACAAGTTGCGAGTCGAAAAAAACAGCTTAATTAAGAATTCAAAATAGTAAGAAATCGAAGCGAATTATTCATTGTTTTTGTTATTTTCTACAGGAGTTGCGAGAGTAGTAGAAAATGATACTGATTATGATTATGCAATATGAAACCTGTAATAAGTCCCCAACAAAATGATAGGTACAGCTTAAATGGTCACGTAGTTTTGTAGGTGGAGCAAAGCTCCATTGAAATGTGGCAATGTCATTTCAGTGAAAGAAATCGTTGCAAAAAATTCCCAAAATTGTTTAATTATTGTATGTCACAAGCCTAACCATCCATTTAATTTTGTCGAATGAATTTAAGGCCACCATGTATTTTGGCAAGCTGAAACCTGAAGAATCCTAATTGATTAGGTATATTTTCGGGAGTTGCATGATTTGAGAGATCGATATACGGTCAAAATGCTAATTTTCATTAAAAGGTACACAATAACAACTTGTTTAGGTAGGTACTTCTCTGTCAGAAGTACCTACCTAAACAAGGCCTCAATAAGGTTGAAATTTTCTCAAGAAAGACTTGACCGATTGTAAGAATTCTTTTACTAGTAGATAGTTTAGAGTACATACTATGTAATTGTAAAGAATTTTCAAAAATCAGTCAAGTAGTATATAGTCTATTCTTTCTGAGATAATCTCAACCTTAAAAACTCTCCTGTACACCTTTATCTGTGTTAGGCCGTACCCTTTGAGATCAAAAGCTATAAATACCGTTACGTAAATGATGATGATGAAGAACCACGTTTACTTTCCTAATATATTATTTTCATCCTCATTCGGCAACAGTCGAAAACGTTTGTGCCGTAAAGTTTTCCGAATGTCAGTTACCGCAGTTAGAAAGGAGATCGTACAAAACTGTACAGAAATACCCATAAAACAACGCTCGTCCCTCTAATCTGCCAATCTACGCTGCCAATCTAGCGTGCCTTCATATTTGATCGCAAAACATGGTCGCTCCGGCCGTTATCCGTCGTGTAATTCGTTTTTTTGGGCGATGACAGGTCGTAGTGCCACATAAGTCATGTCTGAAGCTGTGATTGACGAATTGAACTACCTATCTTCACACTCTTACATGCAGCTAAAATGGTAGGCCGAAAGGAGTGTTCAGTATCAACAAAGAATAGACATACTCGTACACACCCTGGTACATCAAGTGTAACACTTTGGACCGTTCTTATTATCTGCGGCATAAGAGTTGAAATCGTACTACAAGTGTTACCATTGATCTGCTGTGGATAAACTCCCTTCTGCTTCCCGTAGCGGTAAACAGAGACGATGGACTTCCATCTACTGAGATCCTGACATATACCACTCTCATTTTCTCCACATTCATTAATCTTTTCATGCGCACTCGTCCGTTTGTATTAGATAGACCAGACATGTATCCTTTTTTACCCGACTGCCGAAAGGAAAAGGGTCACGGTTTTGGAGTGTAATGTTGGTTTCTTTATGTTTTTATAATTAGTAGGTAATTGAAAAATGTGTCTGACAAATTACCCTACTTAGTAGGATACTTGATGTTGTAACGAAATTTGCAAACTCTTGATATAGTATTAGATATAGGTACTTAATAAAGGTGGGTACTTAATTATTTATCTTTATATACTATTGTCCCCATTTTATGTTGTAGCTCTCCAATAACAGGAGCGAATCTGAAAATAAAACCACCCAATGAGCAATATAGGACGCAATAATCCAGACATATCGCGGTTTTACAGGCGATTCGGTCGGCAAATTAACCAATATCGGTTCATTAGGACCATAAAAGGAACCCTGATATCCACTATTCGGTGAGGAAGCGTTTACGAGTTCTGTACGATTGGAATCCAAGGACGTTGAGAAAAGGAGAATGCCCATGTGTCTATGGAAGAAAAATGTAATGCAACCAGAATTAGATTTTTTATTATAGCAAAATCAAGTACCTATACTCACAGAATCAATTCTCTTTTATTAGATTATCACCATAATAACAATGAATTCATTAATTTTTCCTTACTCTTGTGGCAGAATTTTTTTTTTTTAAATATTTTAACTTATTTCAGAATGTAGCGGTTTTTATCTTTGAAGTATAAATATCATAGCATGGTTCTATTTTACTTTTCATTGCGTGACAATAATCCACCCTGCTTTAAACCACTATTGTGTAAAGAACCGTTTACGATGTCGGTAACGTACGGGAATAAAATAGAATACGGTGTTTAACTGTGCTCGTAAAACTGGACATTCAAATTCGAGCGTTCGCGGCAACAGTTTGAGAGCCCGTAAATTTGCCGGTCGTAAATCGTATTCATAGCTTATTTGTCGATCCTATTATGGCATCGATATAGCGTTCGATAGATTTGCACGTGATTTTTAGATTTTCTTTTATCCAACAAGAGCTGAATAGAAGACAAAACTCTTACTCTTCTGCCTCAGGGACCCTAAGTAGATCTTGGCCTCCGAAAGGAGAAGACTCAAGTCGGTCCATGCACCGACTCCCGTCTCTTATGGGCGTGCAGTCGGTATAGGTAGACCCTTTTCTATTTCGTCTGTCTTGGGCGTACGACCGACCAACCAGACTCTGTGTAACTTGGTCCAAATTAATTGATCTCTTCTGTTTTCTATATAGCGGTTTGTATTTTTGACTAAAGTAAAATAATATCCTTTTTGAGTGATTATATCGTCTCCCCCATTCACCTCTTAAAAGTCATCTTTCGTCTGTGTTACAAGGTTTTGCAATTGGCGACACAGATCACAGGCCCCTAAAACCAATCAATAGTTTAATCATAGAGACGTACGTATGCCACTTTTTCGCGCTCCCAATTTAGTAACACTCGCTGGTTTCGAGTGTACGGTTACTGTTCAATTAAATTGGACACTGTCCTCTATGTGTCGTATGGTAACACTGTACACATAAATTGGTGGTAGGACTCCGGTCAGCTGCCTGGATAAGTACCACCCCTTACATATTTCAGTTAATTACCGGTATGCGAGGCGTTACATTTGTCGCAACTATCTGTAGTCATCTCTATAGGTGCTTGTTGTCCCTATTTAAAAAAAAGCTACTAAGTACTTATCCTTTTTTTAAAGTACAGCTCTGATAAAAAAATATAGGACCATTTTGAGATTGCCTCAAACAATGAACGGAAGAAAATCTGAAAGGAAAAAATTGAATAAACAATTTAACAAAAATTGAAAATCTCAATGAACTGAGAACCTTTTTTTAAATAGTGTCCATTATAATTCCGGAAACTCAACTCACAGTAGGTACGTCGAATGGGTAGTTTGAAAGCGGGAACTATGTTAGACCTAAAATTTTTGGAGAGTTTTTAGGATTTCGGGAGCGATTTAATGTGGAAACTGTTTCGCTTAAATATGACGGGCACGGAAAAAGTTGAACTTTTAATTAGGTAAAAAAGTTTCACGTCATTCATCACGTATTCTATCTCCAATGCGTAGTACGATAACAATTTCTATGGAGGAACACTTCTCTTTATCGAATCTGTTGAATAGTACCTATAGGTACTCTAAGTGAGTAGCTAGTACATAATGTATTTCCCATGTAACGTTAGCAGATAGAACACTCCAGAAAGCTGCTTCTCGTGTCACGAACGCTGCGATGCATTCAAAGGGTATTATCGCATTATTATGCATTCAAAGCACATTGCACTCAATGCGCTATTTCTCAAGCATTGAGACTTGGGTCTTGATGCATTGTCCTTTATATTCGTGACCTTGATGACTTTGCAAAGGCTGTTTGGGTCTGAAGTCATTGGCATTTTACACCATTATTTTAAAGTGATCTCAAATGAGAATGTCCAAGAAAAAAAACCTTTGCTCTCATCGAAGAACTGGGGGTTAGACGGCTGGCCTTTTTTGTCCTGTCAAAGCCTGCGCGATTGAAATTTTTGTACTAATTTTCGCCAAAAATCTGACATTGACGGCAAGTAAAAATCGATGCGGCTTAGCCCCCTGACCCGATTTTGCGAAGCCTTGAGTCTTTGTAATTATTATTTTTAATGTGTAATTGTAATATGATAATACAGATTGTATTTTGTAAGTAATAAAATTAAATTTAAATACATTTCTATAACACTCTTGCACAACGACACTTGATGGCACTTCGATATAGTAACACATACAATATATCTAGTCATTTGGCTAAAACCCTTTGGAAACGTCAAATCTATAAGTTATCTAATAAAGGGAACAGAAAGATCGAAAAATCCCATCGGCGGCTGGCGTTCCGGCCATTTTCGCAAAAGTAATGTGACAATACCGAAATCCAATTTCAGGTGTCGCCACCGATAAAGATTTTGCATAAATCAGTGATATAATCCAATATTACCGCGTTTTAGCCTCCCCAACGCCTAATGTTCCTCCATTGAAATCTCTATTCCAATTTAAATGACTTATTTCATTACCCTGCGTGCGGTCACAGAGACCGCAGCGGGGGCCTTTATTATTTTGGGGTCCGCTGAGATTTTGTTGCACCCTATGACATTCTAGTTCCTATGGCACTGAATAGACCTTCGCCAGAAGACAAAAGTGGTTGACATTGCTCATAGAATCAGTAAACTGAAGTGGCAGTGGGTTGGCCACATCTGTCGTAGAACCGATTACCGATGGGGTAGACGAGTTCTCGTATGGAGGCCACGAACGGGTAAACGTAGTGTGGGACGCCCCCCGACCAGATGGAGGGATGACCTTCTCAATATGGCTGGCAGGGACTGGATGCTGAGGGCCGAGAGTAGGGTTGAGTGGCGCGCCTTGGGAGAGACGTCCAGCAGTGGACTGATACGGGCTAATGATGATGATGATGGTGAATGGTGAATAGACCTTGAGGGATGTACTAATTTTTCTATTTCTTAGTTTTGCCCTTGCTTCCTTATATTTTAACACGTGAGGCCCATACTCCTTATTTCGACTGTCACTGATATCCTTCGGTTACGCAAGGAGTTACCCTGCTTTCTCCTGCTGCCGAGCTGCCGCTCAAAAGAAATGATGGAAAATGAAAGATTGTTTAAATACTGAGTAAAATTAATTTAAGGACCCTTGGAATTACTTAAATTGCTAAAATACCACAGTCAACAAAAGCTGGTAGAGAAACGCTTGTTCATTTACATTTTATATCAAATTGTACATATTTTCGCCTTTTGATTTCTAATTAATTGCCTATAACTATTTAATATTTGAATGGTGCAATTTTAGTTATCCTATTGTTTCTGACGTGGGTCCATCTACGTTGTAATACAGTGGGCCTCCCTAGGTCCGGCCCTGGTGGGTTTGTCAGTTACGCCATTGGCAGCGTGCGCTCCAACGGATTCCGAACGAGATCTGTTGAGCATAAATTCAGAAATTGATAATAAAATTTTACTAGGTATTACCGTGGATTGTTATATTCTATCGCCTCGGTAATATTGTGGGGGTGAAAATGGTGTGTGTGATTGAATTATTCGGAAAGTCACGGGAACGAACGAATTTATTTTATGATTAATACTTTTCTCGAAATTCCAGTCAATACGTCATCAGTTTTTCGAGAAAATGGTCAATTATTGATAAGGAAATTAAAAATGGAATATTCATTTTAAATTTTTAGGAAAAAAAAGTTAGTCATAAGTTTTTTAAACTTTAAATCGTCCCACTGCTGGGTAAAGGTCTCCCCCTCCTCTTCCACCTACGTATCGTACATAGCCTGAGGTACATAGACATTTTCTACAATATAATTATTATGGAGAAAGTACATGGGAATCGTCCTTCAGCTTATTTGACTTTGTATATAGTCAGCTCAAAACTTCGTAACATGATTATGAAATACTAAAAAAGTTTCACCGTAAAAATGTCGTAATTGTACTTCTTGTAAGCATTAAAGTCGAGAAAAAAACATTTACAAGTATTTTAACAGTCATGAAACGTAAAACAAACGGTTATTTACATAAAAAGAACAAAATGTAATGCTAATGATGAGTCATGAGGACCCTTTGTGAATTTTACCAGAATTGCCATGGTTTGTTCAATTTCACTTTTGACTTTGTTTTGGGAAGTTCATAGAAAGATTGAAGGCGTAAAGTAGGTTTGTAACACATTTTTTAATGATTTAGTTAGGCAATTAACAGTATGACTTTTATTGAATGTCATGAATTGTAGGTAAATAACAAGGAGAATATACACAAAACAAAGTAAATTAAAGACTAGGTACCTCATAGTTACCGCAGAATAGTCATTAAAAATAGGAACAAGGTTCGAATGGATTTACATACACAAGAAATAGAGTACACTACTAATTTCGGCAGTCGGGTAGAAATAATTTCCAATCATCATAACGTAATGATGATTATAATAATGTGGGTTCGAATCAGTTTGCCACAGAGGCAATTTAAGTAAAGTCCTAGCTTAGATAGTTCAATGTTTAACTCTACCTTATGCACCTCATAATTCCTCGTCGAACGGTTTAGCAATGCAATATCGGGGCGCTCGTTAACATCCCCTTAATCTCATACATACGAACTTGCCTGAATCTGCATCCTCCACTTGGCGATTAGTTCCGCTCACTAGTTACAGAGTGGCAGTACTCGCAGTCATGAATTGGGGCCCAACGTACGAGGCCCCTCTTTTATGAATGAGGTCCCTTTTTCTAATTAAATTGGTAGCGATACTGTTGTGTGTTCTAATTTTAAGCTAACTTTGATAGTTCTAAATGTGCCACCCTTTTTTATAAAGGTTTAAGGAAAAAATACATTTTTAGACCTTTCAGGTTTAGTTTTAAAAGCACACCAGAATTACTACAATTAGCATATTTTGTTTGCCTGTGCTACTCCTTAGGTATCATTTGTTATATCAGTTATTATGTAATACTTGTAGAATTCAAATAAATATCTACATATTCTCATTATTCAGTGACTGTAATTCGATTTGTACAAAATATAAGTATTCTAGTACCTTTCATTGAAGACGCAAGTATCTATTTATAAACACGCATTTAAATTTCGACACTGATGCCGTTTAATTAGGGCAACACTTAGTTTTACTAAAGGATACCCGTTTAAAATTCTTTTAATTTTAACAAATTTTAATTAATTCCAAGAAATAATAATAAAGGCCACACCCCAAAATATCCTGATAACGGCTCTGGTCTCCGGTTCCGTGGTTTACCCGCCCTAACGGCAACGTGGGGTAAAAACATCCCTAGACAAGTGCCTCCAAACTTGATCTTCAACTTTATTGGTTTTCATAATTAGTTTGCGATGGAGTTGAAGTCGGAAGTTTATACTTCGGTTTTTTTGTTTCAACTCTATTAAGAGTCTTCCTATACCAATGTTATCACGAAAATTAAGTTATTATAAAAGTACTTATTCTCTTGTCTTATAATTGTCGAAATTGTTCATGCCGCCCGTAGGCCAAAAGCGAGACCAACTCCAAGGAACTGCAGGCTAATGCTACTTTTGATATAAAATATTTTATTTTTATTTTATGGTTTTATTGCTCACCAATCACGATAATCCAAATCGCTACTGCCCTCCAATTTTAGTTAAGTTCTTGTATAATTTTCTAGAGTACTTTTAAGATATTCAATTCTTGAAAATATCATTTCCAGTGAAATCTTGTAAGTTCAGTGTAATAGATAAACTCGCTTTCATCTTTTGATATAATAATTTCAGTTCTCGTCTCGCCTCTACCACAATAGCTATGTGGCACCTCTATATTACAATGCTTTTAGAATTGAGTTACCTACATTCTGTATCTATACCTATGCTTTTAAACACAACATGGTGCGAAACAAGAGCTGTCAGGAACTTGCAACGTGCAATATTGCTTGTTCCCAGGGCCGCATAACGGTCCAACAAATAGTATATTAGATATTACTCCACGTCGCAACCTCATAAAGTCCCGGAAGGCTTTCCTGGTAAACTATTTACAAGCATAGTAACTTATAAACGACCGTTGAAAGAAAATGTATTAGTTATATTACCACACAGAACACACCTTCCCTCGCCCACCCTCATACACACACACTCAAACATGCACCACAAACTTTACCAAATAATCCAACAAAGACAGACTAAATAATCCAACTCAGGAATAATTTGAGGGTTAAGAGCTAAGATACAGGATTTTATATATATTTTTTTCATTATAGTTATATTTTTTTAAATTATAATAATAAGTAAAGTTGACTTTAGACTGTCTTCTAAAGACGACAACTTACCGGAAATGTTCGAGAAAATTACATCCGCATTACGGAGTACCGTTTCCGGTACATTAATGCCGGATTCAACAACGATTATGGCACTAAATAAAGTGATTCGGATAGCTTTCGAACGAGATAAGGATGAAAAATGTCTGAGAAAAATAGTCTGACTCATTTTCACAAATCAACATCGGTAATGGATGATTTTTACATTAGGTACCTATTATGAATTCGTATTAGGAATTATTTTTAAAATAAAATAAGCCTTATTGTGGAACAATAATAAATTCGTTAAACTTTACATAATTATATAACATTAAGAACAAACAATCGCTGTTTTGACTCGTCTAAAAAGTTTTTTTAAATCGCACTTATAGTTTACGAAAATTGTGTGCGACACGGCATGGGTCGTATAAGACTTTTATGTATTGTTTTTTTTATTGTTGAGAATATTTCAATGTTCATTCATTCTTTCCATACAAAGAGTTTTAAAGAAAGTTACGACTAAATTGTATTGAGGAAAACGCATTGTACGTTTTTTTTCTAGATACATATAAATATGTAATCGTCCCAAGACTTATTTATTTATCGGTATTTATTATGAGGTCGCAACCATTGATCTCCTATAAACAACTAGATACACAGTCTGCCTTCTTAAAATGTCCGAGCACAAAGAAGGTCCAAACGGATGAATGGACCCTCATTTGCTTTATTGGACATTATTTGGACGTTAACAACGGACCCATTATTTGGACGTTTTTTCTAATTGTTTTAGTAATACCTATCTATGTTGTATCTAGTATGTGTATCTAGTTGTTTATAGGAGATCAATGGGCGCAACTAATTAAATTATTGGATAAGTTATTCGGTTATCTACCGGCGCGACTCACTGGAGATGTCTCCATTCCGCTACATTAGATCTAAGAAAATTTCCATAAACTAGGACCTACATTATAAAAGAAATATTAGAGGCAGCAAATAAAAAAGTCGTAGTTTAGTAGATATTTTTATTAGACACGAGCTGTACAGTCGAAAACGGAGAAAAGTATATACTTAGAGGACCTCGTTAATGTTGAGATTTTATAACTAGGTACTTAGGTACTTGACCAATAAGATATTGAGATAAGTTCACCCTGTGTACCAATGTGTTTTTCTTGTATTTTTATTTATGTATTTGTGTGTTGTACAATAAAGTGTTAAAACAAACAAACAAAATCAATTGTAAAAAACACCTAATATTGAGATTTAAAAAAAATACTTTACTAGGTTTCGATGGGGAGTCATTACGATCTGTAATTCTGTGGGTAATTCTTTAAAGGGTCCGCTACACTGTGTTTCAGTGTTTCAAAACACTGTAATATGTTTTGGTAACCGATTTAACAAATAAGATTGTTACGCCACGCCCATAAATCCGATGTTACAGTGTTTGAAACAGTGGACCTGTATTCTTTATAGAATTACCCACAGAATTACAGAATCCTAATGACTCTTCATTGTCAACGTCCGGCAGTGTTCAACAAACATAGTGTTGAACACTGCGAAGCTCTACGACTAGTGAAGATTATAATTAAGTAGCTACATACATTGAGCTGTATAACATAGATTCAACCACAAATCTAGCCCGTTAACTAATGAACGTCAAATGCAATTCGGTATCGGCGGCCACTCGTGGAGCGACCGCCACCGCACATTCCGCACAGCACTACACTATGAGTACCGAACGGAATGCCTGACGATCCCAGCTCTACTTCAGTATCCTCTTAACTGCGGAACGGTTACAAAATACTTGCTGCGGTACTCGAATGTAGCGAGTTTTGTTGAAGTAACAAGCTATGTGAAATACAGTCTATGTCAGAGGAAAATACCTAAGGGACATGCTCCAATTTCGTACTTTTACAATTACAAGATAACTTTTAATACGTAGCTCGTACGGACAACAGCAGATCAATGGTAACACTTGCAGTACGATTTCAAGTCTTACGACGCAGAAAATAAGAACGGTCCAAAGTCCAAAGTGTTACACTTGATTTGCTGTTAGCTGTACGTACACAATCTAACTACCAAACTAATATAAAGTTCTCTATAAAGTCTATATTTGGCGTCGTAATATTATTCTATAAGTCGTAAAATATTTATTCTATATTTTGATTTGGTGGTGTCATATACTATAATTTTCTGAATTTTTTTAGACATAAAATTATTTCACTAATATATACCTAAGTTATAGTGCTAATAATTAATTCTAAAAAATCTCTTAACATTTTTTGTTGTTTTCTTAAGATTTTACAGTATGCTAATATAAACGTTATTTCTATTCCGACTTTCTTTCCCCCTCGTTCGTAGGGTCCGCCTTTTACTAGTCACGGATCTTTATTTTGGTTTGGCTTGCTGAATTTGGAATTATATAGCCTACATAAAAGAGTCTTTTCTATTACTTTTCACGAAAATCAAACCATTGTCAATAGTCCTTAATGTTTTACCAAATACCGTATCATTAACGATTATTTTCTTTGTTTTAGATGGAACACTCCAATTGTAGAAACATCATGGACGTTAACGATAATAAAACAATAATTCGGCATTAAAATATGCATTGGCAAAGCGTTTAAATTTAATCATGGACAAAAATAAGAAAAAGAACGTCAATGGAAAATACAAGAAAAATGGCAAGACAGAAAACTACAGAGACGATGATGCTATCACAACTTGCTGCCTTTGCGTTAAAACTAAAAAGAGCAAGAAAAAGAATATCGTCGCTGGATGCGTAACGAACTTGGGTATATTTACCCTTCTCCTAGCATATACTTTGCTAGGAGCCTTCATATTCCTCGCTATTGAAGGAACAGCTGCCAAAGTACATCAAAAGACTCTAGCAACTACATCATACCAACCAGAGAATCAGAAAATACCTATAGCTAAACTAAACGGGAGTATAGCTCAGGCTAGCGCTGAATTGAGATCTCAGACAGTAGAAAGTATCTGGGAAATAACAGTGTCTCTCAATATTTTGTACAAAGAGAACTGGACGAGATTAGCAGCCCAAGAAATAGCGAGGTTCCAGGAGAAACTGGTGGCGAGAGTAGCGGCTGATGTGTCAGCGCAGTATGGAGGGGCCAGGGCTTTGGAATCAGCACCGGCGTTGGTGGTCGATGACTATGAATGGAATTTTGCTAAGGCTTTCCTATATTCATTGACCGTTCTTACGACGATAGGTAAGTTTTAACAATCGACTTTAGGCTACTTTTTGCAAATCAGTTTTGTTCTAGAGACGAACGAGTATGAGACATTATTTCATATTAAAAATTATAGTAAACCAACGCCCAGTTTCGGGACGTACCGTCTGCCCGCGAGATATAGATAAATCTATGGTGGGTTTTAACGCGATGAGAACGCGCTTTAAAAGTTTGATAAACTTAAATTGTCTCTCAGCCTGATAAAAACTAGTGAAACACCTGTGATTTGTTTTATTTCATCCTCAGACTTATACCGAACCTTTTACAATACTAATTCTACTAGTTCAGCGTCGAAAACTGGATCTTGGCTTACGAAACCAAAGAGCTCCCTCAGTTGCGACGTCTCGCACCCAAAAGAAATGCCATAATTACTGTGGCCAAAATATGTCTTACATCCTTACATTACATTAAAATCCTTTTGCAATTTGAATCTTCAATAGGTACACCTATACTAATTCTTTGATTTTGTCCAGGTTATGGCAGTGTGGCACCTAAAACGGCTTTGGGCAAAGCAGTCACAATTGGATATGCTGTCATCGGCATTCCGCTAACACTTCTGTATCTGTCAGTCGTCGGAGCTCTTCTATCGAGGCTTGCAAGAAGTTTCTTCAGCAGAGCATTGTGCTGCTGCTTATGTACAAAATGTGGATACTGCTGCCTCGACGAACGAACCATGGCAAGCAAGGAACGAAAGGAAAAGAGGAGACAAGATGACTACCGAACTCAAACGCTGCATCTTCAAGAACCTTACTACGTAAGGTCGCCTTCAGGGACTATAATATCAGCATCACAAGCACACAGTATTAGCACAAACTCTGTGAAAGACAAGAATCAAAGCTTGAATTTCTTAAGAGATTGCGATTCTATGAGTTGCACAGACACGGATTCTAAAATGTCATTGCGTGGTTTCTCTATCCTCGCTCCGGTGTCTCTGTGCCTCGCTGCGATCTTCTCCTACATTTTCCTTGGTGCCCTTGTCTTGTACCAACTCGAGGGTTGGAGTCCAATCGATGGTGTTTACTTCTGCTTCATGAGTCTCAGTACCATCGGCTTCGGTCACTTAGCCCCTGGAGCGACCCAGAAGAACGGTGCCTCTACTGGAACCGTCTGGTTCTGCTCTGTCTATATTATGACTGGCCTGGCTCTTACTGCCATGTGCTTCAATGTTTTACATGACGAAATTGTACATCGGTTGAGGCATCATGAGAAGGTATTGAAGGCGAATAATCAAAAGACTTTGACTCCAGAGTTCCTACGTCGGTCTTGACGAGACGATAATGGGGATCTGACTGAGGATACGATGATTTCTGAAGGGGAATCGTTGCCAGAGGTTTTGCATCATGTTACCGGGTCCAGGTGTGAAGGTGGGGCGATTCGGAGGGCTGTATATACACTCAGGGAAGAAAAAGAGCCCGAAAGAGTAACTCCCATGTAGATTAAGTGACGTGTTATGTATTATTTATTTGAGATTAACCTTAGTATCTGTTTAATAGCCAAATTGTTTTCTATATTTATCTTATCAGTAGGATATTTAGTTTCTCTTTCATTAGACTAAGTAATTAATTTTATCGTAATTGTAGCCGATTTATAAATATAATGTAGATATTGTTAGACAATTGATAAAGGTTTGCCAAGTCCTACCATTTAATTATTAATAAAAAACGACTGATCACGTTTTATATTTTATTTTTTTAGATTTAATAATAAAATATATGATTAGCGAGTTAATATTTTATTGTTTATATGTGACAATGTAATTTATGTTAAAATTGTTAGTATCCTGTAGATTGTAAGTCAGGTTTATAAAATATATTTTAAGAATTTAAAATTCGAGTCTATTATATTGGCATTGTTACAATTTATTTGAACTACATTTACTAAATTTAATTATCATATTGTAATGTACTCAAACATGGTTTATCAAAGAAATGTGTTTCTACAAACTGTAATTAATTCCAGATTTAATTATAACAAAATGTACCTATCTAAACTTCGTATCAAGTAATAAATTAGGTACTTACTATAAAACTAAGGGGAAGTCAGAAACAAATTTCTCTTATTGTAGGTAATTATCGCATATATATTTCGTTGGTACAATCGACTACTTCAAACTATACCGCGGCCCAAATAAGTGTCTTGTAAGTATTTTATTTTGTAAACAACTTTGATCGTCTAATTACCTGTTGTGATGTAATCGAAGGAACTGTTTGATCAAACCTTGTTCATCATTGTAAAAATAAAGTGATCCAATCTAATAATGTGAAAAGCAATAATCACAGAACAGCTTAAAATGATAGTAAGGGTAGTTTTTGTTTACAAAATAAGACACTTGATTTGGGCTTGGGTTTATATAAAACCATTGCAATATGGGGCATAACCAACGCGAAAAGTGACTTGATGTACTGCCTAATATGAAAAATGATTAAATTCGGTAATGAGGTATATATTTATATACCTCCTATTTAATTTTAAATTTATATAAACTCTGCAAATATAGGTAAAGTTTGCAGCTGTCTTCCCCTTAAACAGTTGTTAAACAACTGTATGTAACTAACTCGTATAAAGAAATTTTAGTTACATATTCAAAAGTATGAAATGAGTGAGTTTTTAGAACTTTTTAGTTTATTAAAATGTGTGAATAAGAGAATAATATTTATCGTGGGATTGTATGAAAGTTAAAACATCTTAAAGATAGCAGAATAAACACTTTGAAATAAGTTGATTATATTTATTTCACCTTTCACGATATAACTTTAAGCCACTTGCGCCAAGAAGATAACCTCAGGTATACCTACTTAATAAATACATTTAAAATATAAAACTTCTCTTTTAAAAAAAACCTTATTAAACTATAGGCTAACCAGCCATATTACCGTTTTCAAAACGATGAAATCATACCATGTCATGGCGCGCCGAAAAGAGACGGCGTTATACCAACGCAATAGCACTGTTCCTGTCACGCCCGCTATGACATGGTATGATTTGATCGTTTTGAAAACCGCCAATGACTAATGTAAAGTAATTAGAAGCGGTTATCAAAAAGTAATGTCTCAATCATGAAGCAAGGGAATATTGAGTATGGAGTAAGTCATAATTACATCGCAGACTCTGCTCTTGCATGACAATTTTAAGCGTCTCTACCAATCATTTGTTGTATGGGTTATTTCCATTTCATTGTTTGAATTTTCATTAGAACTCCAGCCGTCTCTTTCTGGCGTATGAGAGTAAAAGTGACAACAACGCAAGACATGTTCCCATACAAAATTTTACCTACCTCTCTCTATTAGAGAGCGGCGAAATTGTTCCCATCATGGACCATCAGGCAGAAAGGAAAGAAATGCTCGGACACAACCCACCTAGCTAGGTATGCAACACGATAAAATTAACCCCTATTACCTCCAGGTAAGGTGCACGAATATTCAGATTTATGTACTGTTGGCCCACTCTACATATTTCTCTAAAATTCGGCAACAAAATAACATTGAACGAAAACAGGTGTAATTTCAGGAAGATATACCAAATACATAATTTAACCAAAGTTACACAAACCAAGCTTTTGGGGGCAATTTAATAGATCTGTGTGTCTGGGGTGAGAGCACGCAGAAGTCTCGTAACTCGTTATTGTAACAAGGAATATTGTTATAAGGAAATTAATAACAAGATAATATTAAATAAATTATCCTATAAAATATAAGTACCTACATAAAAACTAAACCTAATCTAAAAATTACTATTTACAACCATCAATGGAGCACGTCGTCCCCAAGGCATCGTGTCGAGGACGCTGGCTGCATTACCTCTCGGTATTGTAATAAGTACTTATTCTTTGAGAGAGGTAAACGCCAGCCCTCAGGTCGCCAGAGGCGTGGACCAGCCTGGTCGAAATTGCACGAAAATATTACTATTATATCTTTTTTGTACCATTTTTTTTTATTAACTAATAAACCAACTGAAAATGAATCTTAGATGTTGATTTCTAAATTAAACAGCTACCTACTGAAGTTGTCAGTCAGAGCAAATAATAGTAAACAATAACCAATTAAACTATCAAATATTTAGCAAAAACAGCAGAACACTTAGCTGTCTGTACCTATACTTTCTAGCGGTTTTAGCTGCAGTTACAAATACTTATAACAACCCAGCTAATCTTTTCTTTACGTGAAATGTAAGTAGATACGTAATGTTTCATTTATCAGCTAATTGTCATTATCTAAGGTTTTTTTTATCCTGGAGGTAGCATTTTCGGTGTAAAAGGTTTTGGGTTCGATTCCTTGTCGGTATCATTATCATCTGTATGCCTCTGGCTGGTATTATAAATACAATTTACAGTGAAAGAATTATGACCATAACATTGTTCCAGAAAAAGATACAGAATGATTTTGAATTTTAATTAAAATTAGCAGCTTCCTCATGTAAATAATGTCGGATTCTCTGACAATTGTAAATATAGATATGTTATTATGTATACAAAAAAGTTTCAGCGACAGAGGAATTATTGTTGGGGTCTCCGTACAAACACTCGCCAGAATAACTGGCCTATGAGCCACTAACAGGTACTTAATCCTAATTTGGGCTATGAGTGTCAACAAAATATCTGAAATACCGATGGTGTCATCATTAAGGTAGGTATAATCAACATCACAGTAAATGTAATAAAACGAGGACTTTCCGCGACGGAAATACGGTGTATATTGCAATATATCTGTGTAGCGGTTAGACGCTGCCGACTGCACGTTACGCGTCCATATTTATTACAAAGATAAATGACTCAGCATTTTAAATAAAAATATAAATGTACGCACAGCATGAACAGAACATTTATCCATCCATAGTGATAAAGCATGTACGTCCAGAGGTATTAACGCTTCTGTTACAGATATGTATTCAGTAGATGTTTCATGAAAATGTCCTTTACCGAAATCCTAAATAGTCAATGATGAAATCTCAAGATAATTGGTTCGGAACGTGTATTTTAGTCGAATGGCGAGTAATGTAGCGCCTAAATGGTAGGTAGCGATACAATTAAAATCTGTATCGCACGTCAACATTTTTTTCAATCAACATATATTTTTACAGGTATCTGTATTTACAGGTTTCAATTATAATATAATTTAAAGTTATAAGTCACTGTATTTCTAATAACTTAGTTTTATATAAGTATATTTTATTTTTATTTGAATGACTTTTACTCTTATTTAAGAGATAATTTCAATTTATTATCTCTTAAATAAGAGTATATTATTATAATATAAATGTCAAGTTATTTAGAGTATTCATGTAAATAGAAAATTAAACAAATAAAAAATCAATCCGCCATTCCAAAATGATGGCCTTGATCTAGGGTTTTGAATATAATGGATGATTGAAATCTCTGTAGAACAAGTTACCTAAGGTTTAAGTTTGTTTTATTTGGACGCTTTAGATTGTTTTTATTTACTCCGTAGTTTTAGTTCAGTTAATCCATATCAAATAATGCTGCATGTTTTGTGCTTACATTATTATTTTTGTAATTAGAAAAGACAGCACGGACCCCTCCAATGCCACTGGTTACGTCCCTGTCCGGATGTTACTCATTAAGGGTTGAAAATATCGCTGAAAACTGTTACGCGAATATTCGAAAGCTCTCTCTCGCAAATTGGTAATAATTTAATTTTTGGTGCATTTTTCACGTTTCATTGGGTTCTCTCTGTGTTTGATAAGCATCGGACAGCTAGTTCGATTTATGCTGCATGGAAGCACACGTATAGTAGGTATAGTTCCCGCAAGCTAAGTTGACCCAAAATGGCGGAAGTTCGTGAAGGCAAACTCTACCTATACATATACCACACATAATCCATATCACCACATTAATCACACACACACATAATTCATAATATATTTCATAGTTTTATATTATATTCATGCATAACTAATTGACATACACCGACTGTCTCCTTTTTCTGTAATAGCTTTTATTAACATGTATTGATATTATGTACTTATATTATTATTATATAGCATTCTCATCAGGAAGCCAAACACTACCGAGCTGTCTCGATGTAAGGGAAGGTCTGTGCCCGATCACTGGGGACATAAAAATAGACTGATGATGATGAAGTACCTACTCGACATTTGCCAATGCAATGTCATTGGTATATGGTATATGCAATGTCATACTCCACTCCGTTCGGCTCACAATCGGATAAAAACGGGAAGGATCACAGAAACGAGCGGAAACTCATTAGTCGTTTGCGCGCAAATCATTTAAAAAAGTCAGGTGAAAAATATTCGCGAGCTATCTGCAGTAAATTGAAAATGCAGAGGCGGTCATTGTTGTCGACACGTTGCCATTTTGAAAATCAGCCGCGCCCCAAACTATATGGCGTACTTACTACAGGGCGTGGCCCGTACCCTTTGTTACGATTTGGGACGCTTTTCCATTAGAGTAGAGACGCCACGTGAAGTGGTGTGACAGCGGCGGAGTTGTTGTTTGCGCGACCACCACGAAGTTGTTCAATATTCCAGATTTGCATGTCATATTTTTAAATTCAAAATTTAATTAGCTGGTAGATAATGCCGCAAGGCATTAAGCTCGCCTTTTGTACACAATGTGTAAAAGCTGAAATAAATAAATTATTTTGGGTGTGTTTTGAGTCACCAGGCGTTCTATTTCTGTGGTTCTTTGCTGCAACTTTAGAGACACATACGGTCCGATGTTGCATGTTTCTACTTTTCCGCTTAGTTAAGAATTGAGTGAGTAAGCAAAGCTAAGAACCTATGAGCGAGATTCATAGACAATACTCATTGTGTGCTCGCTCTTAAAAAAATCCCTCATACTGTAAGTCCTACTTTGGTAAGATCATCCTCAACAGTGGCATACTTCTGGACCGTCACACAAGTAACACCCGTTACCCGTACACGGGTAAGCGACAAATGGGGCTGTGATGCCGTACGTTACGTCATAGTCTGTTCTATTCTATTTTTATATGAATGGCTTCTACTCTTATTCAAGAGATAATTTCGCCAATGTCAATTGTTATTTAGAGTATTCATGTAAATAGAAAATTAAACAAATAAAAAAAAATCCACCATTCCAAAATGATGGCGGAACATCTATGTCATAGTCACGCCTCACTCTTACGACGACCGACGTTCAAAAATGTGTGAAACCTGACCTGACAGTTGTTGGACAGAATTCAAGTTCAGCCCTTGTAGCACGTGTCAGCGTTAGCGATCGACGCAACGCCGCGGAGCTGTCAAAGTGACATTATTACAAGGCGGTTGACATTAGTTTGACAGCGTTGCGTCGACCGCTAACGCGACTGGTGCTAGCCACGCAGTTCACATTTAAAACTGTCTATGAATATCGCCCTAAGCCATTTTACGGCGATATTTCTCCGAGAACCTATAGTAAGGTCAATGTGGATTTATCGTAAACTGGCTAGCGATTTTCACGGCGAAATAGCCGCGAATTGCAGCCGCGCTGTGTCCCTGTAATAGCTTTTTGAGCTGTTGTTATTGCAAGTTTGGACGTTTCGCTGGCTTCGGCTCGTTATTAAGTTTAATTATATCTGTAGGAGATGCTGTGTGATACAAATAGGATATGGATTAACTTAAGAAATGTCAATGGTACGGCAAGAGTACCGGTCTCTGTTCCGTGCAGCGTTGTCGAGAGTGTAGATTGCCATAATGATCGCCAACCTTTGTAAGAAGACGGCACCATAAGAAGAAGAAGAAATGGCAAACAAGGGCGAGTCTAGGGTAGGTATGGGGTTGCTGTCGCCTATAGACCTTCCGTAGTATCATGAAACACCATCGCATATCAATTTCTAACTTAACGTTTTTAACGAAATGTTAAAACATGTAGGGAAGTGAGATTAAACTAGTTTTATGGCTAATGGCCACAGGGTGTAACGGAAACGGAGCAAGAGAACAACTTTTTTTTTCTGACTATTCGATTTTCGGTAATTATTTTTCGATATTTCAAACGTACTAAGACATCAATTATTTTTTATTCGAAAAGCAGAACTAAAAGTTGTTCCCTTTCCGTTACACCTTGTATATTTTTCGTATTACTTACAAACCTGAAATGTATTTCTGTTTTTGATTTTTTCACAATTTTATTATATATAGGTACTTACCTATATTAAATTAAGTATTTGGCCCATCTTAAGCTAAATAACGGCGATAAGAAGAACAGCGAGACCTAATTTCAACTTTATTCCTCTCCATTAAATGTTAAAAGAATACATAAAACAAAATCAATTTAAACGCTAGACCTCCATTATTATTTTCGACAATACAATCCAATTAAAACCCTATGTTTAACGGTGCAAGGCCTCATTTCCTAAAATTAACTTTAGTGTTTCGTTTAATAATGATTTAAAATCCTGGAATTTTTCAAGTACGCTTTTAATATGACGCTTTGTCCGTAAGTGGATATCACGGAGCTAATAGGATTTCCGAACGAAAATTAAATTTTAGAGAAAACAAAATGGTTCTCTCGGCTTAAAGGTTTTTTTGAACAATAAATATTTTGTTGGACAATACTTACATTTAAATATTTAGATTAATTTTATAATCGAGGCTTTGTGTTACTTAAATACTATATGTCGCAGTAGAGAACATGAAACCTAGAACCTGTTTTTTCTCCAGATTCATATCGTTTATTATTTTTTGTACACGTGAATATTTTTTGAATTTACATTTACTCATTTTGCAAGGAAAAAAGAGAAAAAGGGGCCAAAAAACTTAGGGTAGTAGGTAAGTACTTATTTATGCCTGACACACACAGACGGCCTGCACGCGGCTTGCGGCCAGTTGAAACGCCTGCCCCACCCCATTTTCTCCCGTCGCTAACGGCCAGTAGGTAGCGATTTGAAGTCTAGACCGCAGATCGCTACCTACTGGACGTTAGCGACGGGAGAAAATGGGTGCAGGCCGCCTGTGTGTGTGTCAGGCTTTAATCGCACATGAGAAAATTGTGATTTTAAGTGATAAAAAATGTACCAGTTTCTAATACAAAGTGCTTACCTACTTTTTGCACAGCAAAAACTTTCAGCAGCATCTTTTACAAAATAATAATTAGTCCATCCATATGTGTAAATATGCGAAGCCCGCTGTGCTGTCTCTTTGTTGTTAGAAAACTCCTCTCATCCGCTCACCGGGGAATATAATGTACGTAATATTTACTGAGCTTGCCTCCACTGCATGCATCCCGTGCTCTATTGTTCAAGAGTTAGCTCCTCTCCACATTGCCCGGTAAATGGAGCGGCCGGCGCCGGCAGGTATCTTATTCGGTTCGACTCTACAACGACTCCACTATGGTGAAATGCACAAATTGTTGTGCGTATTTCCCCTCAGATAAACCTGTAAATGAAACTATTTGTCTCAACTGTTGGAGTAGGTCTTCCCTATCACCGAGGGAGCTTGGGCCATGATCTACCACGGGTCCACTGCGGATTGGCTAATAAATGCCTTAGATATATTTCTTTAGTAAAGATTTAAGATGTGTAATACGTTTCATTGGCCGATTTGAGAGCATTAGATTTAGACATCTAAAACGCAAGTTTTCCTTCGACGAAACGAGTAAATGTCATTGGAAATTGCTACTGGAGATCCATCCATCTATCACGAGTTCAAAGAGGCTTAATGGACTTTGAGTTGTTTGACGATATAGTTCTCACAGCACAGACTGTCTGTGCTACCTTTGCAACCGGATACCGGACTGTTCAACAACCGGGATGTGTGAAAGGGCACTTATTCGGTGCAAGCATACCTAATAATGTAATGTCCTTTGCGGACAATTATTATTGTTCAATGAATAAAGATTAGATGGCCCCAAGGAATATAAATTCTCTACATTTACCGATTGTTCACATTTTTGAGAAGGATAATATTGTGAGCAAATCTGCACACACAAAAATATTGTAACTTATTTATAGGCATTTTAAAATACATATTTCTATATCCTTGGCAGATAGATGGATTTACGGCATGTATGGCGATATAATGATACCTAACTGATATCTGAAACCCAAATCAAGTGTCTTATTTTGTAAACAAAAAATACCCTCCGCTACTAACATTTTAAGCTGCTCTGTGACTATTGCACAGTTATATTCACATTATTAGATCGGATTACTTTATTTTCACAATGACGAACAGGTTCGATCAATCAGTTCCTTCAGTGTTACATCACAACATGTAATTAGACAATCATATTTGTTTACAAAATAAGACACTTGATTTGGGCTGCGGTATAGGTGCGTGCGTACTCATAGACTCGGAATGAGATTATTCTACGTTTTGTTTGAGAAACGTTTTGAGAAACGGTCCCTTTCTAACTTAATGTTTTATAAGGAAGTGTGAAAGTGACAAAAACAATGCCTAACATCATCAATCGAAACTTTATAGCAGACAAATTTCAATTAGATTTGGCGAGACTGACCAATAGGTTTTCGCTACAGTTGGGATTAATTAACATCACCGATGGCTTTCAGACTGAATTGAATGGACTCTCAGACGACTCTAACAGCTTGAAAAGGCTACAACTCGCTTGAATAAAGCTGTCTTTACGAGTCGTGCTTAGAAAGCACAGTTCACCACGTAGTTATAGTTTTCAGACTAATCCACTTATTTGGATGCCAGTCACATCGTAAGGCCAGTTTGGGATTTGCATTTCAGTAAGTTTGGAACTTGAATAAGTTTCTTTGAGAAATAAGTAAGTAAATCTTTTGAGCACGAATGTGATGAAGATAGTGTAGGTAAATGAATTAACATTCATGTGTTCCTATATCATTTGATTACGTTGACTTAGAAGTTATTCCACTGCTGCATGAGATTGCAGATCTGTATTTGGAATTAATTTCAACTTGCTATGTCCACATGTTTCTGTGAAAAAGGTTTTGACAGATATACAGATGGATGGACAGATAGAAAACGAAGTGATCCTATAAAGATTCCTTTTTACCTTTTGAGGTATGGAACTCTAAAAGAATACGAAAAGATTTATTTCATTTTATGTGTAAGTAAGAACGATACGGAGTCTTAAGTATATTAAGCATTAACATGATGTGCTTTCGAATGTTCTCAAACAAGCGATCAACAGTTTGTATAATCTTAAACATTACTAACTCTTAAGTTTAAAACAAAGGACAAGATCAACCATTGCGCGAATCGTCAGTTTGCAAAGAGCTTTAATGCTCTTTTATTTCCTTTAACAAAAACAAAACCGGCAAGGAATTTACTATCTTGCAATCTCGCCCGCTTGTAGACAATATTCCTACAATAAAAAGCGGTTTAAAAGAAAAACTGTTAAAGGAATCAGCGAAATCCTAACGATAAACAGAAGGGAAACGTCTTAAGAGATATTTATCTGTAAAATATTCCCCCCACAAAGTACTGCCTCGGGTGGGGACGGACTGTGTCGTACTTAGGAACTTATGTAGGGCCGCCAAAAAAAATTAGGGCACTAAATTGAAGTACTATAGGAACTTTATCCCCAAGATTGGCGGACTTACTATGGCGATGATGAACTTGCTTGTAGTTGATGAGGTTATATTGGAAAACGTAGCGACTCCAGAGCATAGCACGCTAAATTAAAACGTCGATATATAACTTATGTTGCTTGCTTGAGCTTAGAGACTATACCTATGCTATAATCGCCCTGTCTGCCACTTTTGGGGATAAAATTCTTATATTATTTCAATTTGGTGCCCTAATTTCTGGTAACTCTTACGCCATATAGCTTAATTATGAATGTGTTTAGGTTAGATTTTGACTATGCTGAAATCCGATTTTTTTTTTACCTACACTTATATATATAAGTTTTTGTGTAAGTACAGCTAACAGCAGATCAAGTGAAGGTAACACTTTGGTCTTTGGACCGTTCTTATTATCTGCGTCGTAACATTTAAAATCGTACTGTAAGTGTTACCAATGACCTGCTGTTGTACGTATGTGGTATAGTAGAGGCGCATTATGTAGGACGCAATATTTAGGTTCGAAAGCAACTAGGGCCTAGCCTAGTTGCGGCCCTGGATGGGAGCTCATAAAACGGAAGGAAAGAATGCGCTTTGTTTCTGCGACAATGCTAGCGTGTAGCAGTTTTACATAATGAGATGGCTCGTAATAGCGTTGGAAGGGTTGATTTCAAATCTGTACTGCTGAATGTGTACTTTTATTATGGTTTCGCTTTGCACCCTTTACTTTGTCAGACATTATACTGCAAATTGAAAGACGTTTTGATGGTGGCACTTCGCTTGGCTATTCGTATTTGCGTATTTGTCATAATTGCAATGTCTGGTTGGTATGCTTGACAAAATATTCGTCTTATTTGTAAGCTACCAGCAGCTCAAGTGTAACACTTTGGACCGTTCTTATTATATGCGTCGTAAGAGTTGAAATCGTACTGCAAGTGTTACCATTGATCTGTTGTCGTATGTACGTCAAGTATTTGTCAAATACGACAAACACCCAATAGCGAATACGAATAGCCAAGTGAAGTGGGAGCATGTGATATTGTGCAGAAACAAACGACGATCACAGATTATAACTTTTTTACTTTGGCATTTACAATTATTATCTTAACTTTAATTGTAAGTACCAAGTGTTACTTATTAGGTCAATGTTTTTTTTAAAATATTATTGTTGTCAAATCATACAAATACAACCAGTAAGTCTAAAAGAGAGTGTTAAGTATCGGTAAGTGACCAACTTATGATATACAATTTTGGAATTTCGCGTTTTAATTGACTTTTCATATTATGTACTAAACAACTGCTCGTTTGTAGGAAATACTGTACATACCCTTACTTCAGCTTTATACGCCTTTCGTGTAACGGAAAATATAAAAATATAGAGAGTTCTCCAATAAAAATAACATAGAAATGTATACAGGGGGCCTCAATAAGGTTGAGATTTTCTCAAAAACTACTGAACCGATTTGAATAGTTCTGTTACCGTTACATAGTTTTAACTTTTATCTATCTCAGAGTGAGATAATTTTATCAATATGTAAGGTAGTTTTTGAGATAATCTCAACCTTAAAAACTCTCCTGTATACCTTATCGTACAGTAAGTGAACCGTTTCCGTCAGACGTAAAATACATACCTATATAGAGTTCTTCAAAAAAATAAACATAGAGTCATGTATATCTATAGAGTTCTCCATCGATTTCCACCACAGACGTGTGTAGAGGCTGGCTACCGCCACAATTCATCCGAGATCAAATCACGCAACTGCGGCGGCCGGTCGTTAAGGGCAGCCGTGTCGATTCTGCCTCCTCCCCCGCTTTAACGCAAGTATTTCTACCTTTTTACGGCGAAATGTGTAATGGCCCCTCTTCACTTGGCATAGAGGTGTGCTGGGACATCATGGAGAGGAGTCAGAGGTTGGATAAGGTGGTATACAGAGAGTTACTGAAATTATTCATTCATAATTAATAATTTTAATTTCATTTCCAGGATTCATACTATAAGGTTAGTACATCGTTCATGGGGCACTGTATTCGCTTTTATAATAAGTTGCCAGAAAGTGTCAGACGTTGACAGAGAGGAAATTCAAAAATTTCATTAAAGGAACACTTGTTAAGAAGGCGTATTACAGAATAGATGACTATTTAAACGATGAACATGCATGGTGTGTGTCGCTGGTTCCGCATGAGGGATAAAGTTACTAATAATAGTAATAGTTATGTACCTATATAGTTATTAAGTATTATCATTATTTTAAAAGATGTGTTGCTGAGAGTTTTTTGCCACTTTTTCTCCTCAGCGTTGGCACCTTTTTCTTGCAAAGTGGTGTAAATGTAAATTCAAAAATATATTGACGTGCAAAAATTTACTCAACGTGCTTACTTGCATTAAAGAAATTTGAATTTGACGTTGACTTTAAATTGGTATGTATGTTGCAATGACAGGGGACCGGCGGGACCCCACCCCCTTTCATTCGAGTATCTAAAAATATTGCACAGCAACCAAAGAACTAGTCGATTAATTTGACTTCCTTGACCGATAATTCCTGCACGTGTTCCAAGAGCTTCTCCGTCTGGCTCAAGATAAAGGAAGATCAGTCTTCAGGAGTGGAGAGGCACCACAAGAAGAGTAACCGCGTACAAGGTGACTAAAAATGGTCGTCAGGGTCGCGGGTGGTCTAATTGGGGGCTTCACCCATCCAACCGAAGAACCCGTAGCCCGCCGAACAGCACGAGGTCACATAACCCGTTCTATGTTATTCCCGGTGCGTCTAGGCGATGATGACTGCTTACCATCAGGTAGCTCGTATGCTTGTATATCCCTACTTTCCTCTACAAATCCTTTTATCCCCAAAAATAAGTACATTGCTACACCGTGTAATTAAACTAGTATCCAGCCTATACATATTGCTTGTACAATATACATAGCTTGTCTATTCATGTTTTCAGACCGACAACAAGTATTACGGATTACACTGATCGATTTAAAATTAATTATCGCTTGACACAATTTCGGTAATTAGTTTAGATACATGCTCGACGATTACATATCGATTAGTTACTACCAAATGCTACCAGTTTAATTTCACACGTAATCCAATAAGTATTGGATGTAGGTATGTAGCAGATTGGAAAAAATGAAATTGTGAAGCAAGCAAAATGAATAACGCTGTATGTACGAGTATAATCTAGTGACGAAGACGAATCTAACGGTACCTTATTCATCCAAATCCATGAAGCGGTTTAGTATGCTGTAGGTTAGGCTATAGGTCACAATGGAACCGACGTTATAACGTCGGTTCCATTGTGACCTATATTTAAAAAAAAAAAAAATATAGGCAATAAAAATAAAAATTAATCCACTCGGTTGATTCCGACAATGAAAAAAAATGTAATGGCCACCTTGCGCCCAGTAGCGTTAGTACTTATAATAGGATTATAAATAACAAAAATGCATGCAGCTTTCACTGGATAGTTACTAATTCTTGGGTTAACTTTTGATGCAAGCTAATACGAAACCAGAAAAAAATCCTCAAAAAAAAATCGTATCTCGCTTCAATCAGAACAGAGGTTGTCATTATCTATTGTTGTGTAAGCGAGATCTTCCGTGAGTAACCCTATCAGGGATAATAGGCTTTTGGTACACATAAGCTGTAATTAAGCTGGGGATTCTGGATTTGGAAGCATAATACCATTTACTAAATACCACACAGATAGGCTGAGCTGAATTGCATATGATTGAAATCAATAATCATCGGCATCATGCCCTCGCAATTGTGAAGGATTTAGTACCAATTTGTATAGACGACAGAACAGTGCAACACGGGCACTCTACGCGATGGTAATACGTCCTAGATTGCTATGGTTTTTTGTAAGTTGAAGGGTACAATATATGAAGTGAAATAAAACTTAGTTTTCCTGTAGGAAAATGAGGAAATAAGAAAGAGGTCCTTTATACTCTTCAAGTGAATTACGACTTATACTGGCAGCGTTTTTCTTATCTCAAGTACCAAGAAAAGAGAGATCTTAGTAGGTATAGGTGGATTCTAAATTCATACAACGACAAAAACTAAAATAATAAATCCATAAGTATGAGAAAAAACGTTATATCTGGATGTTGCACCAATATTTTTATGTAGGTGCTGTCGAGCTTGGTGGCGCAGTGGTTGGGTCACTGGACTTGCGATACGGAGGTCCCAGGTTCGATCCCCGGTCAGGTCAGCCATGTACAGACAACAGCAGATCAATGGTAACACTTGCAATGGCAACTCTTATAACGCAGATAATAAGAACAGTCCAAAGTGTTACACTTGATCTGCTGTTAGCTGTACCAATGAATTATCCTCCGTTTTTTCGACGGAAAAACTTACGTACTTACTTACATACATTTACCGAATGCCCTCAAAACGGTAAAGGAAAACATCGTGATAAAACCTGTATTCCGTAGAATTTTTTTTTAAGGTAATCCGCCAATCCGCACTGAGTCCGTGTGGTGGATCATGGCCCTCGATGTAAGGGAAGGTCTATGTCCGAGCAGTGGGGACATAAAAATAGACTGAAGATGAATGAATGAATTCTTGTCGTTCGCCCACGCAATATTACCATTATAAAAACACAAATTAAACGCACCACATAACAAGCGGCGCCATAATGTACAATCATGGTATAAGTAGGGATAGCTCACCTGAAAGGCGGGTGGACGTGCGCCTTCCAATTACTGCGATTTACGGCCATTGCGACGCAAAAACCAATGAAATAGAGATTTTTTATACTGGAAGTGACCTCTATAGCAACATTGAGGATTTAACATTGATATAAAACATTTCTCACCTCTCATTTGAGGGAGCATATTGAGAGTGTGACAGGATATCACACTAGTGTGACAGGATATCACACTAGTGTGACAGGACATCACACTACTGTGACAGGACATCACACTAGTGTGACAATACATCACACTTATGTGACAATACATCACACTTATGTGACAGGACCTCACATTAGTGCAACATCCGTCATTGAACAAAGTACAAGTCTCAATGGATCAGTCAGCTGAACTGGCAGAGGGCTATAACTATCGCAGAATCGACTGCCGATGAATATACGGGTTCTGAAGTGGAGACCACGAATGGATAAACGTATGGGACGCCTCTGACCACATAGAGGAATGATCTATGCAACGTGGCTGGCAGGAACTGGATGCACAGAGTAGACAATTCGGGTTGTGTGGTGCACTTTAGAAGGTTACGTAGCCCCAGCAATGGACTTTGGAATTTGTCTCTTCCAATTATGAGCTAACTCCTTGGCAAATGGTTTCTTCAGGGTACAAATTAACGATAACGCAGTATACCGCTTTATTTATTTAGCTTAATTTAGGGCTCACACCATAACGACCCACTTGGACTTTAAAAGGTCTGAATCAAGCGTTTAATGTGAAGAGGTTTTACGTGGACGTTTACTGCATGCTATTGTAGAGTTACAACCTCTTACAACGTAGCTTTGTAATGGGAATGTCGTTTGCAACGGGGATCATAATAATAACAAATAACAAAACTCCACAAAAAGACAATGCCAGATTCTGCCCCACCATCAACCGCAAGTTGTACAAGATAACGAATAAATGTAAAAGTATCTTTTTATTAAAATTATTGGTTTAAATTAAAGTTATGTACAAGTTGCGAGTCGAAAAAAACAGCTTAATTAAGAATTCAGAAAATAGTAAGAAATCGAAGCGAATTATTCATTGTTTTTGTTATTCTTCTATATGAGTTGCGAGAGTAGTAGAAAATGATACTGATTATGATTATGCAATATGAAACCTGTAATAAATCCCCAACAAAATGATAGGTACAGCTTAAATGGTCACGTAGTTTTGTAGGTGGGGCAAAGCTCCATTGAAATGTGACAATGTCTTTTACACTTTGACAGTCCCCATACATAAGCTTCGAGGACTCCCAATTAAATGAGCACATCCAAACACGATACCTCTTTAGGTTGGCGATATGTTGATTCTCAAGAACTACTTAATACTCATGTCTTACTACTTGTGTCTGGGCGCCGAGGATGCCCAGACACTCAAGCGCCGCAAATACTCATGTTTGTCACCTGACCACCATGAGTTTTCGGCGCTTGCCGTGGAAACGATGGGCCCATGGTCCTCTGACACACCAAAAAAATAGTCAATGAAATCTCGACCAGGCTGATCACGCCTCCGGCGACCTGAGGGCTTGCGCTTACCTCTCGCAAAGGCTTAGCCTGGCCATACATAGAGGTAATGCAGCCAGCGTCCTCGGCACGATGCCCTGGGGAGCTGCACGACGACGTGTACCTTTTATAATATTTTATTTACAAAATTGATTATTTTAAATTTAATGATTTTAAATTTTAAAGATAGGTATAATAAATTTTATAGATACTTAATACTTTAAAGTTCCTTTACAATTACATAGTTTGCACTCTGGAATTTCGACCTAGGTGGTGTAGCTACCGTACCGGTGCCACGGGGCCCTCAAGCAAGGAACTAAGATTATTAGACTACCGCCCCTGAGTTGGGCGACACTTATCAAAAACACTAGGTACGGTGGAACACAAAGAAAGGTGTACAGGAGAGTTTCTAAGGTTGAGATTTTCTCAAAAACTACTTGACCTATTGTAAAAATTCTTTCACTGTTTGATAGATAAAAGTTAAAACTGTGTAATTGTAAAAGAATTATTAAATTCGGTCCAGTAGTTTTTGAGAAAATCTCAACCTTATTGAGGCCCCCTGTGTACTTATCTCTGTCTTCGACTGTACCTGTATTATTATTACCCCAACTTTTTTCCGACGGAGCCCTTTGTTATGTACAGCTAACAGCAGATCAAGTAACACTTTGGAATTTGGACCATTCTTATTATCTGCGTCATAAGAGTTGAATTCGTACTGTAAGTGTTACCTTTGATCTGCTGTATCCGTACCTAATTACGCTGGTTAGATACTTCAATTTCTACAATCGGTTGAATGTGGTCCTTCCTTTCGGCCGCCATCTTACTTGGCTAAGTATTACTTTTATCTGAGTTGTATACCTATACGATGTTTATGTTACATGAATTTACCTTTGATATTAAATGTAGTACTCGTGCAAATGCAAGGGCTCAAATACGCAATATCCAAGACCACAGAATCGAATATTCCAAATTTAATTTCCACTCACTGATTTTTCTATTAACCGCGTTAATGGAGGGCGAATGAAATGGTAGTGATTTATAACAGAGAGGGGACACCTTACCGCAGTATACGTAAAACTATAACAAGGACACTTCAAAGGCGCTGAATGCAAATGGAAATGCTTTATTATTTTATCCCACTAGAAAGTATTCAAATCAAATAAAGACTCGAGTTCCTTGAAAAATACCATTGACATGCATACAGTACAGGCACCAGATGATTACTAACTTTTCTTATGATGTAGTGGTTGCAGATGTAAACCGACGAATACAAATGAGATAAGAAGGGACATGATCCTGTCTAGAATATAGATACAGTCAACAACACATGAACCTATACCATACCATTGCAGTCTGTATTGCATTACCGCCCTTGCTTTCAATTTTGATAACTCTTGGTTGCCGGTGAGTCAATTTAACGAGATAAAACAAGAATTACTTGTATTTAACACTTAGGATTGAGGTTATAAAGATTTCGATGACATTTCAGTCACCATGGCTACGAGAAGACTTAAAGCCTGACACATACACAGGCGGCCTGCGGCCAGTTGTACTGCATGCCCCGCTCTCTTTTCCCGTCTTTATAGCATCCGGTAGATAGCGATCTGCGACCTAGTCTGTATCACTATCGAAAACTAGCATAAAAGGGGTGGGGCATGCGGTACAATTGGCCGCAGGCCGCGTGCAGGTCGCTTGTGTATGTGTCAGGTTTAAATCCGTTACTGCAGAACATCAGGAGGAGCGAAACATGTCGATCTATCCTGTTGTTATATGTTTACAAACCGTGTAGTTTTAGGTAGTGTCATTACTGACCATACCTTGCCTGTGTCCTAACGTTGGAGGCTGTCGGATTAATATTGGACAAGTTAATGTATGGACATTTGACACCTGAATTAAGCACCTAATTTATCGATATTCGATGGCAGAGAGTCTCAGATACCTACATAATTAATGGTTCATAATAATTAAGGATAATTGATATTGAGTTAATTAAGACTGACGATACTTCGTATAACATGATGTAGAAGAGGCACTTGATTGTTTATTAGAAGTACCCAATTTTCTTGAGTTTTTCCTTGTTAACCAAATTATGCTATTATATACTTCCTTCTTAATTATGTATGGGTGTAAAATATATTTTCCTCATTTACCTACTTATATTTCGATGATCCCGTACATATTTGAATTAGAATAGCTATTTTTAGGTAAGGAAATGTCTTGTTCTGGCGAGTGGACACTGACATTTCGCCACATACCTACGCAGTAGATTATCCCTCTACGTACGCAGCGCTATACTTACCTAACTAGCCTATCTATTTCGATGCGATGACAAAGAAGTAGGTCTACGAAAAGGATCAAGTACAAAATAATATTAATTTTACACCAAATATTTTTTTTCTCGGAATTTATTTACGAAAAAATTCTGAAAAAATTTCAGCGTATTCAGAGAGACAAAATCTTGAAATGGTATTTTGCTTTTAGGATGTTAATAATTTTAGACCTTGTCAATTATTTTGACTGACATAGCCGTAGTTGTTTGATATCAACAGCTAAATAAACTTAGCTGGTAACGCAACCCTGTTTTTTCAGTGTACTATATTTGATCCTTCATATTTTAAGTTAACAGGCAATGATAAAAAGCTCTCCTTAGAGCTAAACAGGCTTATAAACATCCTGGAATTATGTGTTTCGTGTACATACATTAAACAGTACAAGGACAACCTTGTACGGTGGAACACAGAGAAAGGTGTACAGGAGGGTTTTTAAGGTTGAGATTTTCTCAAAAACTACTTGACAAATTGCAAAAATTCTTTCACTGTTTGATAGACAAAAGTTAAAACTATGTAACTGTAAAAGAATTATTAAATTCGGTCCAGTAGTTTTTGAGAAAATCTCAACCTTATTGAGGCCCCCTGTATACTTATTTCTGTACGACGCGGCAGCTTTCAATCTCCTATGTATAAAATGTTCCAGCTATATATTCCATACCAGGGTTTCTCAAACTTTCGGCTCCACGAACCCCGGTGACAGCGAACCCCTAACGAACCCTTAAAATAAAATTGACTGTTAAAGAAAAAAAGGTTTTTATTTGAATAAAAGGTAAAAATAAAGTGCCAAAAGAAATGTCTTTTTAATATTAATGTGATGGGTGTGCTTGTTTCTTGTCGCAAATGGATTCAATTTTAGAAGTAATTTTGAACAACCTTAATTCTGACTCGGTATCAATTCGATTTCTGTATTTAGTTTTTATCATGACCAGGTGTGAAAACTCACTCTCATATAAGTATGTTGTAGCAAATCTTGTCGCGAACCCCCTGCCGTCGAATGGCGAACCCCTAGGGGTTCGCGTACCCCACTTTGAGAAACCCTGTTCCATACCGTACGATAATAATGGAATCCTATTACGTACTCCACGTGGAATGGTATAGGAATGAGTCCGTGAAGTGGTACGACAGCCGAGAGATATTGTTTGCTTCCATATTCCAGATTTGCAGTCATATTTCGGAGTTGTTTGCGGTTTTAGAGATACATACGATCCTATAAATATTTTATCGGTTTAGAGGTAAAACCCACAGACCACTTACACAATAGACATGAAATCGGTACAAATGACATTGCCACATTTCAATGGAGCTATGTCCCACCTTCAAAACTACGTGACTATTGAAGCTGTACCTATCATTTTGTTGGGGACTTATTATAGGTTTCATATTGCATAATCATAATCAGTAGGAGTTGCGAGAGTAGTAGAAAATCATAACAAAGACAATGAATAATTCGCTTCGATTATTTACTATTTTCTGAATTCTTAATTAAGCTGTTTTTTCGACTCGTTTGATGTACAAAACTTTATTTTAAACCAATAATTTTAATAAAAAACGGAGATATTTTTACATTTATTCGTTATCTTGTTCATCATACGGTTGATGGTGGGGCAGAATCTGGCATTGTCATTTGCAAGCGAAAAATTATGTCGACGATGAGCGCATAGAGACGAAGCCATGATGGCACCCATGCCCCCACATGGGTGCCGTCAAAATAAGTTCGCGCTCAAAAATACTTAATTTCAAGAGATCTTGAGTTTTTTTTAAATTAAGTTATAAATTATGTTAAAAGTAATACACAATTTCAGGAAATAAGATTGTTTAGACTACCACCCTTGAGTAGCTTGTCCTATCAGAACATAATTTGCATATTCTTTGCCTATAGGCAAACTATCTTTGCCTATAGGCAAACTATCTTTGCTTATATCAAACAAATAAACCAAATGAACCTTTGAAAACAGTCCGTGTGTATAAGTATAAAATCCTTAAGAGGTCTCTTCCTATTCAAGACAAAATGTTATTGCAGTCACTTTAGCTGATACATTGAAAAATATGGGTCGGGAATTCAATAGTAAAAAGATTATGGAGAATACGAACCTAAATGTCATTGTTTGAAGTTTTTTTTATGGGTTATGGTTTTCGAGTGTAAGTACGTATGTGGGCTTTTTGAAAATGGCGGGAAACGACGGTTGCGAAATTATTTGATAATTTTCCTTTTAATTTCTACAGGGACTATTTTGTGTTTAATATCACGTTAAATTAATAAGAAAATGTTCGCGAATGACGGTACGGTGAAGGATTATTTGTGCAAGATCTGAAGTTTCAAGCTTTTATCAAGAGTTTCCGCTACCAGCTCGGGAGTGAACGTGACTGTCGAGCTGCTTCGACCAGAGTGATGACGCTACGGCGACTCCTCTGGATGGAGACAAGAAGACGCGGCTACCCAGGGTGAAGACGCTACTGCGATTCCCCTGGAGGAAGATAGAAGACTATTGAATATATTGAATTTTCTGTAACATGACATTGGCAAATGACGAACTGTCGAGTCCATTAATAAAATAAATAAATAAGTATGTATGTCTAATTCTTTGGCACGCCTTACAGCCTAAACGGCTTGTATTTAACTATGAGGTGTCGTTAGATTCGTCTGGATTGTAGAAGTGACATAGGCTATAAAAAATCAAAGCGGCCTTAATTTTTGGTAGTCGTTTTTCTTTTTAAATTAATATCTGCTTGTTAAATAAAATATGGCTTCTGCCATAGGCAATCCAGCCTAAAAAACTTAAAATTAAAACTTTTAGTGTATTAAAGGTTTAAAAAAAATATTAACTGAAGTTTATTAAACTGTGAAGGCAGAGTTTGTAATAAAATTCAGGTTATTTCCTAATAACGTCTGGCTGGTCTGGCCATAGCAAAAAGTTGGGTAGTTTTGGCGAAACAAAACATTATGGACATTATCTGTAGGCGATTTTCACAACGGCGACTAGCGAAGTTGGTCGCACAGCTGATTTATGGTTTGGGCATAGATTACGTTTGGAATAGGAAGAGGCGACATTAGATTCCAGACACTTGAGTAGGTAATGGTTAGAACAGTAAACTTTGGGTTAGGAGGTCCGCAGATTCCAAGATCGACTATGTACCAAAGACCTTTCCTCGTTTATCAATGGAAAAATTACGTATACTTACCGAATGCTATCAAAAATGTTGTGATGAAACCTACATGCCTGAGAGCAGTACACATATTATAAAGTATGTGTAATCCACCAAGTGGATCATGAACCGAGCTTCCTCGATGTAAGGTGTGTCTCAACAGTGGGGACATTTAAATTGGTTTCTGATAATATAATTTTTACTTATTAATACTTATCCAAGAAGCTTAAAATATAGACTAAGGCCATGAATGATTCTTTAGTTACCTAAAAGAGTTGTTGTTTGGTGTTATAAAATACATTGTAATCTGTCTTGGGTCAATGCATTTAATAGGTCTGTCACGAAATGTAACCGCAGTCAATCTAATTGCACCTAAGCGTAAGCATCCGGGTCAGTAATCCGAACTATGCCATAAGCACACTCACAGTTGATTGGTTGTTGCCACTTAATGCCAATAGAGCGAAGACAGTTTGATTAGCATCGGCCAATCAAGGGGCTATCTATAGGGACGTATTGATACTGATTACCTGGCCATCAAAGAAATTAAACTATGGCTAGAAGAAAGGTATTGAATTAGATTTTTAGTTTATGTAAAGGGAGAACGGATCGAGTCAGGAACACTAACTTTGCGATTTAGGACAGGTATAGCAGACGTGGCCCGCAAAGCAGCTACATTGAAGTGGAACTGGGCAGGTTATTTTTGAACCATGCAGCCGGACTGTTACAGAACTGGTGCCACTGGTCATTGGACGGTAGCCGACGTCAAGGCAGACACCTGCGAAGCTGGAAAGACGATCTAACTAAACACAGGAATGGATTAGGAGGATGGAAGAGGCTCAGGAGTCAGGCCAAGGACCGGTGGACGAAGAGGGGGGAGAACTTTGCCCAGCAGAGGGACGAGTTATAGTTTAGGTTATTAAAATAATTATGTAAAATTCTAAGAATATGAATAATTTTTCGAAAATTATTCAAGGGTGTATCCTGGCACAAATGTAAGTCCGCAACTTATAATATGTAATAGGAATTACCTTTATTTTACTCTTGAGGTCATTTATTAGTTGGCAACAAAAACCTACGACTTAGTTATGGTGGCAACTACCCCTGCACTTCAAAGACATGGTATGTCTGCAGCCACCTCATCTTTGCAAATTCACAGTCCATTGGCGATTTTCGCTTATAAATCAAATTTAGCTAAACTGTCGACCCGGCACAGTATGATCTACCAAAATACAATCCGATAAATTATATCGATGATTTATTCAACGACAATTCTCACGCTTTTCAGCGTCTGATTTAAGCGCTAATAAAGTAGAATACGTTGATAATAATTTCCATCCAGATTGTTGGGGCAATTTGAACTGTTCGAAACAGCGTGTATTGAAAAAGTTTCCAGTGTTAATTTATTGTAACTTAGTATCGATAACTTGCAACGATTTGTTGGTTTACACATTACTGAAATATGGTATTAATTTTTGTGTATCGAGTTTTCAATTTACATCTTGTTTGCATTTCAATTTACATTTTGTACGTAATTAGTGTTTGGAATAGATGTCGAAGACAGAGATAAGTATACAGGGGGCCTCAATAAGGTTGAGATTTTCTCAAAAACTACTGGACCGAATTTAATAATTATTTTACAGTTACATAGTTTTCACTTTTGTCTATCAAACAGTGAAATAATTTTTGCAATAGGTCAAATAGTTTTTGAGATAATCTCAACCTTAAACGCTCTCCTGTACACTTTTCTCTGTGCGAGACCGTACGGTCGAAGACAGAGAAAGGTGTACAGTAGAGTTTTTAAGGTTGATATTTTCTCAAAAACTACTTGACCTATTGCAATAAATCTTTCACTGTTTGATAGATAAAAGTTAAAACTTAATATAAAAGAAATTTACAGTAGTAAAACAATTATTAAAATCGATCCAGTGGTTCTTGAGAAAATCTCAACCTTATGGAGGCACCCTGGATACTTATCTCTGTCTTCGTGTGTACATTGTGTGTATTTAACGGGAATCCTTCGAATTTTATATCCTTATAAAAATGCATGGAATAGTATGAAGATTCTTTTATATTAGTGCACGTCTATTCCATATATTTTGCCTTCCTATTGTATCGTGACGATAAAATCGTACCGAGCCGTGCTACGATAAGTTATAAAAGCGCCCATACTGCGCCTAGCGCCTAACCGGGGCCGTTATACAAGCAAACTGAATACACTACGCGTAGCGAGACAACTAGCTGACAGTCAGCCGCAAACTATTTGCCTAAAGGGTCTACAGCTTTAAAGTAAACCGTAAAATACTAGATTTGGTCACATAATCACATCATCATCAGCCCGTATCAGTTCAGTGTTGGACGTAGGCCTCTCCCAAAGCACGCCACTCAACCCGATTCTCGGCCTTTTGCATCCAGTATCTACATGATCACAATGTTCATCCAGTCTCTTCATGATCTCAATCACAACACAAAAAAAAATACACAAAATCATTTATTTAACCAACAGAGTTGTATAGATACAAAAATATACACATTTATATATACATAAATATTCCAGATTATTACTTATATAAATTTTTATGTTTATAATTGCCTAGTCTGTCTGTACCTATTCCACATTGATAATCTCCTGGCACCCGCACTGGCCATACAGCCGTCACGCAGCGTACCAGTTAATGAGCATCTAGCTTACTTGAATATAGCCACAGTTTCGACCATTAGATTATATTATATTAAGTTCATAATCACAACATTAAACGAGCATGCATGATAAATAAGAATACATGTTAATAGTGTTAGGTTATAGTTCTGGGTATATGCCGAATCGTAGAGCAGTACCGTCTGGCCATGAATTACTCTGGTCGGACGACAGGTTTCGGTTTGCCGACATTCGGAGACTAATCGTCGGCGCGCGATAGCAAGCCGGACTTATGTGGAATGTCGGGTCGGTCCTGTTGCCCAATAACGTTGGTATACGAGGAGAGTAATAAACAGCCTGTAATTAGATTTCCAAACGATGTCTGGACACAGTTGTAGGAGCTTCTTGGACTTGAGCTAACCATTTGTTTACGAAGGTCTGAGCACATATGAATTTTTCTTGCACATGCACTATGCGAAACGAAAATTTTTCGTAACGACCGGGATTCAATTTAAGGACCATGCCATTAAGTGGCACGCTTTTTTGCAACAGAGCTACTGTGACTCGGTTCGGTTCGGCGAAATCTTTCTCCATATTAGCCCTAGGTAGGTACGGTAATAGCTACAAATATATCGGGAATATTGCAATTACCCAATTCAATGAATTAGGTGGCTCTGTTAAAAAGAGCGTGCCACCGAATGCCGTGGCCTCATGTTCCAATACCTGTCGTATCGAAAAATATCTTTTATTATTTGCCGTTGTGCGTGAGTCACACGATCTAAACCGAAGCCCAAATAAAGTGTCTTATTTTGTAAACAAAAATTACCCTACTTTACTAACATTTTAAGCTGCTCCGTGATTATCGCATAGTTATTTTCACATTATTAGATCGGATCACTTTATTTTCACAATGATGAACAGGTTCGATCAATCAGGTCCTTCAGTGTTATATCACAACAGGTAATTCGACGATAATATTTTGTTTACAAAATAAGACACTTGATTTGGGCTGCGGTATATAAATAGGCAGACGATCGTGACAAATAAAATAAATTCCTTAAACATATGTTAAAGTGATAGGATGGGACAGTTTAGACATACCGTCTGCTCTCTCGTATCGGGAGAAAAAGTTAAGATAAAATACGTTCCATTCGACGCAGGCTTTGATCAATGGAAGGCAAAAGGCCTGGATGTCCGGTCTCGAGTCGGACCAATTGATTTATACCTGACAAGGTAGCCGGGGGCGAGGCCTCCTGTAAACTAGCCGCCACTGCGCTTGTATCGACAACCTGCCCTTTGACTGTTTGGTAGGGTTGGCAAGGAAGCGAATTGTACTTTTTAAGGGGTTTTAAAGGTTCATCGTCATCAGTTTATGTCCCCACTGCTCCGGCACAGACCTTCCCTTACGAGGGAGCTCGGGCCATGGTCTCCCACGCAGGCTCATGCAAATTCATACCAAGTAGTTAGATCTGTAACCTCATGCAGCCGTGAAAAAATCAAACTTCTACGTTAACGCAATTAAAAGATATCGCTGTTTATGTCTCATGTTCCCGAATATTTGTATGAAAGCGCAATGGAATCATAATCTATAGGGTACTTCCCGTTGACCTAGAATCATGAAATTTGGCAAGAAGCTATGTCTAATAGCACAAGTAAAGGAAACAATACGAAAACTGTAAAGTTGAAGTTCCATCACGTTTTTTTTGTTGTAATTACAAACTTATATTTGCTGTTGACGCCTGGTATGTCGATGTATGACGTTATCAGTTTCGAAAACGCGAAGATAAGTTTGTCCCTCAATCTGGTTTATCTTTTCGTTAGAGCAAATGTTATTTCTAGTAGGGGGCAGCCCTGGCCCGGAGTACGTCAGACGCATGGCACGCAGAGTGTTGGCTGTCGCTTATCGCATGCGAGCCAACTTCATGTTTTATGGAGCTACCCAATTGGGGACCCTGTAGTGTCGTATGTGCACTTTGGATAAGTAATTGGGAGAAACAAGTCTTATCGGAAGTCTTTCCAAGGATAACGGGGTTATTACTCGACTGCCGAAAGGAGGAGGGTAATATTTTCTGGTAAGTATATGTAAAGGTTTGTGGCCTCTATGAAGGAAAACATTTCGCCGTCAAAAAGAGACATCTGTTTTTATACTTATGTTCGACTTTTATTGAAAATTCAAACAATTTAAAACAAGTGAGTGAAAGAGACGCGAAAAATTGTCATGCAAGGCGGAGTCTGCGATGTAAATATGGCTAACTCTATCGAGGTTCCTCGCTTAATGGTGGCCTTCTATATATTTTGATGTACAGTCGAAGACAGAGATAAGTTTACAGGGGGCCTCAACAAGGTTGAGATTTTCTCAAAAACTACTGGACCGAATTTAATAATTTTACAGTTACATAGTATTAACTTTTATCTATCAAACAGTGAAATAATTTTAAAATCTCTGTTCTCTGTGCTCCACCGTACCTATGTGGTATCGTTTAATTCGCCTTGATCACGGTTCTGATATGATACGTACAATTGCCAGTCTTTTAAAGGAGATTGACCGATCCAGGCCCAGCCTTTATAGAGCCGTACTGTTATTAAGACAATGTTCAATATTCTCCCCGTATTTTTCTACCTCCAGTTAGATAAAAACATTTTTTTGAGTCTGCACTCTATGGGTTTTCATTTGTTTAAAGAACTTTTGTGACTGAAATAAAAATGTATTCATCCATTCATTCAAAGCACTGTTTATGATACGAACAAACTAGAATTTATTCGCATCAAAATCATCTAAAAACTTTGTGAACGAGTATACAGCGTGTATACTAAAAATCTTCCCTATTGCAATTCAAAAATACAGTATCTCATAAGATGTCCTTATACTGTGATAATACTATGACAGGTAATATATTCCACTTTGAAATTCACCACCTGAAACGCCACTATTCAAATCTACACCGCGTCTGGACACCTCTAAAGAATTCAACTTTTAAATTCCGCATGGGGTTTTAAATTCAGGAATCGGACTGGAGAAATGTTCACATCTCTATATCAAGTAGAGCTATCGAGAGCTAGACTTTTATCGAACTATCGGAAGCTCTCGATAAATTGTAAACTAGAATAGCTATCTCTATTCTTATGTAGAGGATGTGAAGCTTTGAACAGTTAGAATTTAAGTTATTATAGTTTCTTCGTGCACATACTTGTCGGTTGAAAGAGAGTTATTTATTAAAAACGATACTCAAAAGGTAAAATTATGCAAGACAAACTTTTCAATCCACTTTTACGGTATTAATAATCTTACAACGTAACTTATAACAGTTAAAGCTTCACATCCACTACATAAGAATAGAGATAGCTAAGAAGGTGTACCAGGATCGTCTATTCCCACTAGTTCAGTTGTCCAGTTCAGTTGACTGAAATAGTGGGAATTTTTTCTCACTAGTTCAGTTCAAAAATCAGAGAAAACACAAAAAACACATAGCAATGGGAAGTTAATTTTCTCTGCCTGAGGCATAAGTTTAGGTAAGTATACAGTTATGTATGGTATGCGGAATATCATCAAATTGGTATGATAGCATTGTTACGTTGCGGTGAAAATGGTAATTCAGCCATGATTGTACCAACGTAACTACAGATACAGGTACAAATAGTTACATACATGTGATTTAAAGTTAGTCCACGGTTTAAGGCTTTCGTCCCTTTTAACTTATCGTTTTTTAACGAAGTGAAAAAGTGACAAAAACGGTTTAAGGGAGGTGAGGTTAAACGAGCATACGCTAACAGCAATTGAGTGTAGATTAGAAGAGTAAAGTATTTTTTTGCAAAATGGGTGTAGGTACCTGCAAATATCAACAACTTTTCTCAACGCAATCAGCGAAAACAAAAGAGGGTAGATCGTTTTGTGCACCCTTCTGACGTTTAACACTCACCGACTTCAGTCTACTCGTGACCATGATGGCTGCAATGCTGTCGAAATATCGAGACATCAATAATAAATGGTTACCACGGTAATTCCCGTTTTATCTAATTAATATGTAGAGTATCAGATTTCCTCTTTTAACCCATGCAGATATCTAATATTAAAAAAAAAGATATTCTAAAAGCATTCATAAATACAAGGAAGAGCACCACTTCATGTAGAAAATATGCAACAAAGTTGTAAAACAGCTGATTCATACCTCGCTTCTTACAAGTGAGGGTAGTAGCATAATTTACTACGTTCTCCTGACATCTCCTGTCAGACTGCTACCGCTGAGAGCGGTAAATTCTTATAATTTAACTTCGCGCTCCTGCCTTGGGGTGAAACTATCTTAGGCTGCGGACTCATCGGGCAAACAGTTTGCGCTGACTAACAAAAAGTATTGTCATAAAAATCTGTACAGCTTGCCGACTCATTCAGTTAGCGTCCGATTTCCAACAATTAAAAATTAAATGGTATTTACAAAGAGAAGGAATATAGGTAAGTACATTATATTTTACCTACCTATATAAATAAAGTAATAAATGTATATACTTATAATATACTTATATACTTATAATATAATAAATTTTACAGAATAAGTAAACACAAGTACATACAGTTTAAATTGACGTTTCGATGCGCTTAGACTATGCTGTAGCATGAATTGACCATAAACTGACTACATTATGCTTTAGGCACGAGTCGAGTCAGCTAGCCAACATCATCGAAAGTTAGCCGCAAACTATTTACCTAATGTGTTCACAGCCTTACTCTGGACAGGTCAGGTTATTCGTGCAATAGATACCTAGAACTAGAACCTGAAGGTAACAAAACACATGCAATTTATAAATATTTGCGAGAAGAAACTCTCCTAGTTTCTGGGAAATGGATTTAATTTGACAAATTTCCACAAATTGCTAGAGAACTTATACTTACACAAGATATTTATTCTTTGAGGGATAGCCAGGAGTTTCCAAATGAGTCACTAAATATTATTTTGTGAGAGGTATGTACTTAACATTGCAGTGCAGTACGAGTGTGTCATTATTTCCCTAATCGATCAATCTTGTAACTTTTCGTGTGCCAAATGCTTCAAATGTTCCCTAAATGGATTCCCATTCATACGGATTATAACTCATTTATATCGGCACTTGCAGTAGTTTCCAGCAGAATGGCCGAATGGCCGAATTCACTATAATATGAGAAAAAAAAGTAAGTTAGTTGCCGAGCGCTGGCTGGACTTTGAGTAATGACCACACATTCGTGAGGTCGAACGCATATTGAGCTGCTGGACTATTGCAGCCGTGGAGTCGATAACTGTTTCAAAAACTCAAACGCATAAGCGTGATTTAAAGTTACACCACCGAGGATATTAAAACTCTATCACCCAAGTGCATCATACGATTCCTAAAGGACGTTGGCCTTGGGAGCGAGATATAAGAACTCGGTGCGCGGCCACAATAGACCTTTGAGGTCGCAGTGACTCTTGGGCTTGTACCAACACCCTGATGTCAAATAATAATAATAAGTCCCTTTCGAGTAGCCCACTTTCTGGCATTCCAGTAATGGTGAAACTGCAGCACACCTCTCGACACCCCTTAGCCGCTCACACCGGTGTTGCTGTCAGTTGTCTTTTTGATGACCATGTTGAGGGCCCATCTAGTGAGTGGCGAGTCACCACCTGCCAATTTTTTCATAACTTCGAGACAATGTGATCATGGCAGGTGTCCGACGTCTCGCTCTATAGACCAGACTGACTGACCCACCAACATCCCAAACCAATAGCCCCAATTAAGTTGTAATTTCCAATCACTACAATAGTTTATGCACCTGCTGGGGTCTGTCGTTGAGTGCATTCAGATGCGCTCTGAGACGGGTCCCGCTAGGTGCATCACATATCCCATTAAATTAAAGTTATCTAAGGGGCCTCTACGCGTTGGACCTATGTCTCCGTGCAAGCCTTTCAAAGGACCGGGTTTTCTTAAACCTGTGAAACCTGGAGTCCCTTTCTATCTTAACCCTTTTTAACGAAGTGTGAAAGGGATAGCAACTTGATAGAGACGTGATTTTATCTTATCTTATCATCTTTTGGTTTTTCAATTTGTCAATCCATTTTTCTTAGAAGGCAAAGCTAGCCAACAACAACAAAGCATAATAAATCCGCATTAAGTCTAAATCGCAACTTTCTAATTTTTAGTATACCTACATCGTAATTGGAGTAAGGGTCAGCGCAGACCGACGGAGTGGCGGCGAAGCGACTAATTTATTTAGCATACGATATTGAGATCCTCCGCGCGACTCCGAGCGCAGTCACGCGCAGCTCTCACTTCGCTATACCGATTACAGTCGTATGCTGCAGTAAGTACAGTTTACTTCAAAATGTTACTAAATTAGTCGCTTCGCCGCCACTCCGTCGGTCTGCGCTGACGCTAAAACGACAGGACTAACGACCCATACAATTACTTGATTAATTAATAGATATGAGTTTTAAAATGTTTTAAATAAATGTCTACTTTATTCCATCTCTGTTCACCCGCTACATGTCTTAGCAGAATTTCCGCGCAACGTAAGCTATTTTCATTTTGATCAGTCATTCCATTTATCAATTTAGTATTATTGTCTTAAACCACTCAAATAACTTGGGCGTTTTTGGAGTAAGTATCTACCTCGTCTTCTTCGTCGTCGTCTTAACTGCTAGAGAGAGACAGAGGCTTCGGTGCAACTTAACCCCGTAACTTAGCAAAGTTACGGGTTAGAGCACTAACGAAAAGATAAACTAGATTTAGAGACCAACTTATCTTTGCTATTATCAAAATATTATGTCCATACATCGACATACTCCTGATCATATGCAAATATAAGTTTGTAATAATAATAAAAATATATTTTTGGAGGGATGTAATTTCAAATTCATAGTTTTTTAAACTTTACATGATTTTTTCCTTTAATTGTGCTATAAGACCTAGCTTCTTGCTAAATTTCAATTTTTTTTGGTTTTGATTATCTTGCGTTTTCATACAAATATGCGCCAAAATTCGACATAAACGGCTATATCTTTTGACTACGTTGACATAGAAGGTTAATTTTTTCACAGCTGCATGAAGTTGCAGACCTGACTATTTAGTGTATTCAACTTGATACGTCCACGTGTTTCTGAGAAAAATGGTATTGACACCAACAGACGGACAGACGGGCAACATAGTGATCGTTAAAGGGTTCCTTTTTTTTCCTTTTGAGGCACGGAACCCAAAAAATCAGTCAAGTAAGTACTTTATGAATAAATCTCAACCTTAAAAACTTTCCTGTACACATTTCTATGTGTTAGGTAGTTCTTCTATTCTTTTCTCAAGTGGTCTAGTGACCAAACCTAATGTTTGTCACAGTTATTCAGGCCGCCTTTGACTTGGCCTAACGACTGCCGTCAAGCGACAACAACCGGGACCAACTGCTTAACGTGCTTTCCGAGGCACGGAGGGGCTCAGATGAAAGTGTCACTAGCGGTCACCCATCCAGGTTCTGACTTTTTTTTTCGGGGGGAAAATCATCTAGATATCATGATACCTCAGTGCCACGGGGAGGCGAGGATGGTTATGTCGGACTCTTACCGACTAAAATCCCCTCGGTGTTCCGTCTCGCCGCCCTATGACGGAGTCACGGGGAGACTTTTATTAATATATAATATTAATAAAAGTCTCTATATTCTATTTACTATATTATAGTAGTCTCTATATTATAATTACTTCCATCATTGCGATTTCAATCCAGGTCCTGACCTCGCCCAACGTTGCTTAATTTGCTCGATCTCTTCAACGTGTACTCGCAACTGGTCTACAATCCCCTGTTAGGTTAGACCGTACCGTATTACGAGTCGTACCTGTGTGATGCGGTACTGTATATGAACACTATCCATTAACAAAGGCGTGATACATTGCTCTCGTCAGGGCCCATTGGTGACTCCTTTACGTTGGAAGACAAATGGCTGGGGCACACGCGCGGTTTAACAGCCGAGCCACGTAATTTATGTAACGTTACTTAGGTATTAAGTAATGTTACCTTCATATATAGTATACAGGGCGGACTTGAATTCATTCGACAAAATTAAATGGATGGTTAGGCTTGTGACATACATTAATTCTGCACAGCGTTTAAGGGCATTCCGTGAGCCAACTAGCGCCGCCCATCTTTGGAAAATAATATCTTCCAATTTAATCAATTTTATTAAAAAAGCTATTTACAAAATGTTTATTAGGATGGATACTATTTTTCAATATACAATACATGGTATCACTGCGACAAGCTAAGTTGTAGTTCACAAATGTGCCAAAAACGGCCGTTTTTCGCAATTATGCGAACTACAACTTACCGAAATTGAATCACGTTATAAATAAGCATTTAAAAAATAGTATTTATCGTAATAAACATTTTGTAAATAGCTTTTTTAATAAAATTGATTATTAGAACATGATGAAAAAATTCTTGCCGTGGGCAGGACTTGAACCTGCGACCTTGTCTCCGTGACACGCTCTTACCAACTGAGCCACCACAGGCCACGCCACGCCCACCGAAAATCTTCATCACTTTATACATACTTAAAGGGTATGTTACGCAATTCCATCTATCGGACAATAGTAGTAGTATTCCGACAACCATGTCTAACATTCGGTTAGAAACATGATTTATGATGATGCGCTCCTATTTTTACTCAGAATTTGAATTACGCATTATCCATGCTCGGTGAATAAATTAGAACATTATGAAAAAATATGCATTCAAATCGAGCATGGATAATGCGTAATTCAAATTCTGAGTGAAAATTTATTATATTGGAAGATATTATTTTTATAAGATTGGCGGTGCTAGGCTCATGGAAGGCTCTATTTTCTCTAAAACTATTTGACTAATGTAAAAAAAGTAGTTTAGAATGCAGATTAGAACATGCATCTATAAAATATGTTATATGAATCGCCCGAGTAGTTTTTGAGAAACTTGTGTATTACTTGTCTACGAGTTATACTTCCTACCTGTTCCACGTTTAATTAGACAGATAAATAAAGATGCCGTAAAGTTTTATCTTTTCACAGATGCTATAGGTGTAGGTAATAAAGTTGATTTTATTATTTAAACTTTAGATAAATAAATGAACTTAAAAGAAATAATAGGCAGTAAATAAAGTACGATACGCCGTCAATCCAAAGTCGAAAAATCGTGAAACCGTGAAAAAGTTTAATAAAAATAAAAAGGCTGACCCGTAATCCGTATCGCTTTCGTAAGAAGTTTTTAGTCCAATTTGCTCAAGGAAATGCACCATTTACGAAAGCTTTCTCAGTTTGGGCATTTTCGATTCGGAAAAGATAGATTATAAAAAGTCTATAAAATAATCAAAGGGTAAAGCTATCTTTGGCATTTAGCGTAACTAGGACTATGCTTATTTAAAAATATACGTAAGTACTCATACGCTGGCAAAATGCGTGTTTTATGCATGTTTCGATTTTAGAATATAATATAATTTTGAATCGGTGTGATACTCGTTGTATGACCTCATTAACTCTTAGAAATTGCATCGTGCGTTTTCTAATTTTAAACTAATTTAGCGATTCTTAAAGCAGTAAATTTTAATGTAGGCGGCATTTTAGGGCAGTCAGATTTAGTTTATTTAATACTACGTCATCGCAAAAGTATCGGTTAAGCTTGACACACACACACAGCCGCGACCTAGTCGCGGCTTGCGTCCTGCGATCAGTTGAAACGCATGCCCCGCCTCGTTTTCTGCCGTCGTTACCTACTGGACGTTGAACTGCCCAGAAAATGATGCGGGACATGCGTTTCAACTGATTGCAGGACGCAAGCCGCGGCTAGGATATGGAGGGCATTATTAGAACATTAAAAAAGTCAATTATTAAACATTGATTGGTATTACAGTCATAATAACGATGGAAGTACTTACATAGCGACATAGAAAAAAAATAGACAATGGGTTCGTTACGACGCAACGCCGACATGACAGCAGCAGCTGACCTGACCCAAAACTTGCGGGTTTCCGAATTGCTACCGTCCTAACTAAGAGCGAACTTTGGTACCACTTCTAAAGGACAGGGCTCTTTAAAATTTCATTTCACCAATTCCTGTGTAAATGGAAGGGTCGGCGGGTCACAAAGGGTGGCTAAGTAGACAAATTAGAGTACCTGGTCTCCGAATCGAGACCAATTTATAAGTGAATTTAATTTCGGTTTGTGCCCGCCCGGCTAAATGTGGGTCAAAGACTTCTGTAAGTAACTTTTCGAACAGAAATTGGTTTTGCAAAAAAATGTTTAGGCTTCCGTGTTCATTTTCTCAATTTTTCGCTGAAAGTTGCGCTTTTAGAATTGATTTATCGTTACATTTTTACCGTTTATATACAATATTGGCGTTGATTATTGTATTGCCTAATGTATTTTATTTAATGGACACGACAGTTCGTCATTTGCCAATGTCATGTTACAGAATATTCAATATATCATAGTCTTCTATCTTTCTCCAGAGGAGTCGCCGTAGCGTCGTCACCCTGGGTAGCCGCGTCTTCCTTTCTTCATCCAGAGGAGTCGCCGTAGCGTCATCACTCTGGACGAAGCAGCTCGACAGTCACGTTCACTCCCGAGCTTGTAGCGGGACTCTTGATTTAAGCTTGAAACTTCAGATCTTGCACACATTATCCATAAATTCACCATACTGTCATTCGCGAATATTTTCTGATTAAATTAACGTGATATTAAACACAAAATAACCACTATAGACATGAAAATTATCAAATAATTTCGCAACCGTCGTTTCCTGACATTTTCAAGAGATCCTGCCTGTATTTCTTGTAAAACGTCACACACGTAATAGTAAAAAATAAAATTAAAATAAAATTAATCAAATCGTTTTTAATCTTTTCAGAACGAACACTGTATATTATTTGAACATAATAAACCTGTCATAAGGCGAAAAAATCGTTTTATAATATAGTAACAATAGCTATAAATCATGAAAATACCCAGACGACGCATAGAGTCCTGAGAAGATTTTTATAAATCTAAATCAGATTTCAAAGTCGTCATGCTCAGATGCATGACACATGACACTAAGTTATCTTATATTCATCTGTGGCACTCCATTCTTTCTGCCGTTACTTCGATGAATATACAGCATAAATATAATTGTTTAGCAAACACATCTGCATATATCAAGCGAATTAATCACGTAAATCGAACCAACTGCCGATGCTAATGTAAAATTACTGCCGACATCAATATTCATTCCTAATCCGCCCAACATTAGCACGCTATAGCTGGCAACAACGTTTCAAATATATGTAGCACTATTAGGTATTCTGTGTCTGGTGAGCCCCCTTAAGAGCCTTCCTAGAGCCAACTAGCGCCGCCAATCTTAAAAAAATCATATCTTCCAATATAATCAATTTTATTAAAAAAGCTACGTTCACATTGTTTATTGCTATAAATATTATTTTTTAAATGCTTATTTGTAACGTGATTCAATGTAGATAAGTTGTAGTTCACAAATGTGCCAGAAACGGCCGTTTTTCGCAATTATGTGAACTTACCTACATTGCATCACGTTACAAATAAGCATTTAAAAAATAATATTTATAGCAACAAACAATGTGAACGTAGCTTTTTTAATAAAATTGGAAGATATGATTTTTTTAAGATTGGCGGCGCTAGTTGACTCATGTCAGCGCCTTAACAGGCCACTCCGGTCTTGTTTTATAAATAGGTAAAAAAATCACTAAGGCTCATTCCTATATGAAAATGCTAAACGGTGATTTAATTTGTCAGTTGTTGAACTACCGATTTCGTATGACGTTTAGCGACAATGGTTAAATCATGGTATACCACCGCTAACTTTACGACACGTTTATAGCTAACGGACGGACCATGTACAATAGTACGGTGGAACACAGAGAAAGGTGTACAGGAGAGTTTTAAAAGTTGAGATTTTTTTAACCTATTGCAAAAATTCTTTCACAGTTTGATAGATAAAAGTTAAAACTATGTACTGTAAAATAATTATTAAATTCGGTCCAGTAGTTTTTAGAAAATCTCAATCTTATAGAGGCCCCCTGTATACTTATCTCTGTCTTCGACTGTACAGGAGAGTTTTTAAGGATGAGATATTTTTTAAACTACTTAACCTATTGCAAAAATTATTTCATTGTTTGATTGATAAAAGTTAAAACTATGTAACTGCAAAATATTTATTAAATTCGGTCCAGTAGTTTTTGAGAAATTCTCAACCTTATAGAGGCCACCTGTACTTATAGTAGTACATTTCTAGTGGTACATTTATTATGAAATTGGTTCTTGTCATTTTTGACAGTTCTTGTCATTTTTTACAGTCCTTGTCATTTTTGACTGTCCTTGTCATTTTTGACAGTACCTGTCAAGTTTGATCAACGTCGGTCAAAAGTTATGTCGTCCATAATGTCTGTCGGGCGAAAGTCGTGTCGATCAACTGTAGTGTCGATCAAACGTAGTGTCGGCCAAATGTCTTTCGGGCAACTGTTTGTCGATCAAAAGTTTTACAATCAAGACTACCTAAGGCCGTGCGCGCTCTACGAGAATTTTGTCACAGTAAAAATGTATAGATACGTATGACGTCTTGTACCTATGTACGCGCGCTTCCATAGAAAAAAAAACCGATGCAGATCTGTGATAAAATTATTGTGCAATAAAAATCGTCCTCGCACAACATAATACAAACTCCGAACAAACAAATTGTCAGTTCCCTGTGTTATTATTATCACCAATATCCACAAAAAAGGTAGCTGACTGAACATTGTTTAACATTTATTCAAAATTTATTCGTCTACATATCCCAATATGAAAATAAAATATTCGAGGAAATTCCATTGAAAATTTTAAAATCACATACAGATACAACGCCGAGTTGCATTTCACCGTGAAAATTTAATAAGGTCAGCCTTCCACTAAAGGTTTCAGCATTGGAAAATACCTGCGCTGGAAAAATGCGCCAGTATGCGAGGAAGGATGCATTATTGCAACCGTTTGGAGAGCTCTCTAGGTCGGGAAAGAGGATATTGAGAGGAGTGATTGACCTATTTAGAGGAAACCGGATACGTTAGTACAGTCTCAGAGATAAATATACAGAGGGGCTCATTAAGGTCGAGATTTTATCTCCGATTTTTAAAATTCTTCTACAATTAGAGATCTATGATAATTACCCACCCCTTCAAAAATCCGAAAGTGTCACAAAAACGCCTCATTTAAATGGGTGTGTGCAGAAGCATGTCAAGTAAACAATAATCGGTACTTATACCGGGGCCCAAATCAAGTGTCTTATTTTGTAAACATAAACTACCCTACCTACTAACATTTTCAGCTGTTCTATGATTATTGCACAGTTATTTTCACATTATTAGATGGGATCACTTTATTTTCGCAATGATGAACAGTTCAATCAATCAGTCCCTTCAGTGATACATCACAACACATTAGACGATCATATTTGTTTACAAAATAAGACACTTGATTTGGGCTGCAGTATCCATACAAACTCCTCTAACAATAATTTGGAGGGGCGAGTCATATTATCGTAGAAGACCTATGTACTCGTATTAGTCTGCACTCTAACTAAACTATCTACTAATGAAAATGGATCCGACTTCAACAATGATCTTATCCTGAAGTCAATTAATAATTTATTATGTACTCATGAGGCATACATCGAATACAGCAAGCAATATTTATAATAAAAAATAGTCGAATATTTTTTTATGTTCGACTATTTTTGAAGAGAAAGAAACAAATGCCTCCCTTAAAAAAAGTATTTGTTAAAATGCCATACTTTGTACGGCAGGCGTTTATTTTCCGGAAAATGTAGGTCTGATCCCAATTCGAGATGGTTTCAAATGAGCGAAAGAAAAAGAAACACACACTTTCTTTGATAGTTGGTTAAAAATATATTGATATTTATAACTAACCATTGAAAAAATAGCCCGGAAGATATTCTTTAAAGAATAAAACCAACTGTTAATGCTTAAAGTGTTGTAAGTGGGTGTGGAAGTTTAACATATCATAAAGTAAGGGTATTATATTTTAATTAACACTTTAACAGCGTAGTAAAAGTTTTAAGAGCCTTACAATATAATACCCGTATATGAACGATACCGAAATAGATTAACGTGGAGAATTACTGACACCCATTGGCCCTCTTAAATTCAAATACGAAAACAAGTTACGAACACAACGTTACAGAGATGAAACTCAAATAGCCGTACCCTCATTTACACTTGTGACATACTGCTTTAGCGGTTGACGAACTTGCTAATTAAAGAATATATTTACGGACTATGACAATCCTGCCCTGATTCAAGAGAAGTCCCCTAACATCTTGTCGAACTTGAGTTATTGATATCAGTGCTATTTTAATTTCGTTTGTCTAGGGTTCTGATAGTAGATCGTGAATTGCCCGATGTCAAAGAAATATCTGCTCATATCACCTTAAAAAACAGACGACAATTATTTGCTATTCAAAGAAACCAGTGAAGCTAAATTTAATTTTCACCGCCTGACAATATAATATAAAATTGAACCATGGACACTTGGAATTTTATTCTGTACTTGAAATGAAATAACCGGACTAACCCCTAAATCAGACTAAGAAGACCAAGAAACAAAAACTGCCGACAGACAATGACAACGGTATGAAGCGGAAATTTTTAGCGAACCAATTATGACTTTCGAGTGCATATCGATACCATACGACGTGAACTTACCAAAATTGTATTCCAACGTAGTTCGGCGAACAACAGACGCAAGCACGTAGTTCCATACCCGCCAACCCAACAGTATGTCTCACACTGGCCTTCACTGGATCGTTATTCGCTCGTTGTTATCCCTATAGAGCGAATTAACAATTGAAACTAGAAATTAATTACAAGTAGTGGGCTTATAACTGCCGTACCCTTTTTACGAGGTCTGCGGTGTGACCCTTCAACTTGCTACGGATAATACGATGTTATGTCTAAATATTAGCTACGTGTGTTAGAGAATTTCAGGAGTTTCGTGGTTTTAGGGGCGAAAGGTGATAGAGATAGGCTTAATTGCATGAAGCGTTTTCTTGATCCTTTCATACGAATGGCCAGGGTATGCAATTGTTGTCGTCGTCGCCGTTTCCTGAAACATATAACCTTAGGAGTTAGGATCTTCTAGTGAATTTTAATTAAGCGCACGCTCCCTCGATGTAAGGGAAGGTTGGCTGATTATTTTTTATCATCATCAGTCTATTTATATTACCCCACTGCTCGGGCACAGACCTTCCCTTACATCGAGGGAGCTGGGGCCATGATCCACCACGCGGGCCCACTGCGGGTTGGCGGATTTCACATGCCTTAGATTTTTTTTCTTCTTCTACAGCATGTAGGTTTCATCACGATGTTTTCCTTCACCGTTTTGAGAGCACTCGGTAAATGTACGTAAGTTTTTCCGTCGAAAAAACCGACGATAACTCATTGGTACATGGCTGCCCTGGCTGGGAATCGAACCTGGGACCTCCGTATTGCAAGTCCATTGACCTAACCACTGAGCCACCGAGCTCTCTAGAGAGAGCTCGGTGATTATTTTTTATGTGGTTGTACAATTATAAAATCGGTCAAGTAGTTAATGTTCATTCTCAACTTTTTATTTGACGGTACTAACGTATTTTAGGAAACCAAGCTTTGCAATTCATTAGAAAACTCTGTCTTTTATGAAGTTTTTCGCCCTAATGCACAAGGCGAACGATTTGAAATGGAAAGCTGCAAGTTTTCTATTGTGTCGCAAACAAAGCTTGTCTGTAGATATGCTAAGTTGTTTAATTTCATTCGATTGAAGCGAAGAGAGTTTGTCCATTTGAATACAGAACGCGGTCTGTTCCAAGGGTTCTATAATTTAAGCGCAGAAACTACATTTGTGAACATCTCCCGTACAAAAGAAAGCATTCTCCTTTATTCGCTAAGTCAATAATGATTATAAAAATCGTATATTTATACGATTACGATACTTTTATGTATTTGTTACGTCAAATTGTATATAGCTTACCTACTTAAGTAGTACAATTTGTTTTGTTCTTTAAAAAAGCTATGCAAGTATTTCCCTAGCCCTATGTCTTTTTCTAAAATATAATTATTTACTAATAAATGTGTAATTTTTAGAAGAAAAAAATAGATACAAATAATTATGTCTATGAAGTTTTTTATTAGAACCACGGACCTAATTACCTACATCAGAAATTACAAACACCTCAACAAAACGGTGACCAAATGAATAAATTAAATGGCGTCCTTTTTTTTGTTTACCACCGGCCGTGGAGTTTTTTTTTATGACGGCAAATGGTTATAATATGGGGTTTTTTACCCCTCCATATCTGGCTCTCGCTGTGGAAAATATTACATTATGTTGCATATTTTAGGACAGTTTTCAGGGAGTGGGTTAACTTTGTGACGAATTCTAGATTATTTCTGAACAGGCTTATGTCAATGCGGTGAATAAAATTAATGCTGTTATTCATAAACCTAGTTAAACCTCACTTCCTTTAAGTCGTGTTGCTATCCCTTTCACACTTCGTTAAAAAAGGTTAAGATAGAAAGGAACGTGGCTAAATGGTGACGTAACTTTAAATTACGTTTAAGAATAACAGGCCTAAAAGATTACTTAGAAGCTGGTATGCTAACAGCAGATCAAGTGTGACACTTTGGACCGTTCTTATTATCTGCGTCATAAGAGTTGAATTTGTACTGCATGTGTTACCATTGATCTGCTGTTGTCCGTACATGAAATATACAAAAATATTATTTTTTGCCCTGTTTAACTTGTGTTAGGTTTTCTTCGCCGTTTTGAGAGCCAGCCAATGTAAGTAAGTAAAAACTTGAAAATCTATCAGTTCACTTGTGGATCGAACCTTGGTCTTCTTAAAGGAATCCAATAAAAATAACAATAATAATTTCTTAAACCCGTGAAACCTAAAGAGATACATAATAATAATAAAAATCTTTATTTATCTCACATCAAAGAATGGTAGGTACCTACAAGGTACAACTAGCAATAACAATGTTATGGTTCTAAGATGCGAGAGTCTGGTGCCTGTGCTATGTGTAAGCCTGAGTTACAGATCACCAGGTCCTCCCCATTTAGAAACAGAAATGGGAAAATAAGAAAATAAGCATTAGGTACTACGAGTAGGAAAGGTACATAATTAGGTGTATGTGAGTGGTAATGGTCGTGGTTAGGGTGTGTGAGTGTGTGTGAGGGAGGGTGTGTGTGTATAATGACATGTATATGTGTATAATAACAATGTTCTAACCACAGCGCCACCGAGGTCTCTTTATAGTGTTAAACTTAAACGGGGTAATTTCCATTTTATCTTTACAATAAAAATAGTTTATGCGGCCATTGTGTGAACAAAAGGCGAGAGCTCCTTAATACGTCTCAAGTACACAATAATAATAGAAGCTGCATTCGCAGACTGTGAAACGACTGCATTTAAATGTATCCCTTTTTACAAGGAGAATATTCCAGACGAAAGTGGTTTCAGTACATTTGAGTCAGCTTTACATAAGTTACTTCGGAGGTACTGTCGACGACAGAGATAAGTATACCGGGGACCTCAATAATGTTGAGATTTTCTCAAAAACTACTGGACCGAATTTAATAATTATTTTACAGTTACATAGTTTTCACTTTTATCTATCAAACAGTGAAAGAATTTTTGCAATAGGTCAAGTAGTTTTTGAAATAATCTCAACCTTAAAAACTCTCCTGTACACCTTTCTCTGTGTTCCACCGTACACTCTGTAACAAACCAATGCTGTACAAACCAACATGCAAGTGTGTGTCGCCGGTTCCGCATGAAGGATAAAGTTTAGACTACTACTAATAGTAATAGTTATGTAATTACCTAGTTATTAATTGTGTTATCATTATTTTAAAAGATGTGCTGCTGAGAGTTTTTGCAACTTTTCTTCCCAGCGTTGGCACCTTTTCCTAACAACGTGCTTACTTGCAATAAAGAGATTTGACTTTGAATGAGAGCTTTTGAACTCGATCTTAAGATCGTATATATAATATATAAGACGTATAAATATTTAAGTCAAATTTCTCCATTGCAAGTAAGCACTTTGTGTATATTTTTGCACGTCAACATATTTTTGAATTATATTTACACCACTTTGCTACGAAGAGGTACCAATGCTGAGGAGAAAAGTAGCAAAAAACTCTCAGCAGCACATCTTTTAAAATAATAACACAATTACTTAACTAGGTACTATAATATAATTTTTTTATTTGTTTATGTAAATATGTTATTAGTTTGTTGTAAATAAATATAATATCACTAGGTACTAGGTTTGATAGTTGTAAGCGCGATATTACACTAAGCTCGTACTCAAAACTGCCTATGAATCTCGGGCTTAAAAAGTTATTAGAGTGAGCTCACACAAATTTTTGTGAGTACCTATTTTCCCAGAATTCTCTACGTATAAAAGTTATCTGTACAATATTGCGTAATTCTGTCTGTACGTTTTAGCTTATGTTTACGATTTCAAAGAGCCCTAATTGTTAATTCTTAGCATAGCAAAGGATTAATAACATCACGCGTGAGATACAGGGGGCTGTAATTTCACGGAAAGATACATCGTCTTGTTTTCACGACGTTGTGTGAGTAATGAGCGTAATAATGAAATGCTTCGTTTGCCTCGCCTGAGTACGTACAGAGCTTTAATTTTGATACTTTGAAGGCTTCACATATTTGACAGCTAGTCCCCATAGGTACAGACGGGTACAGATAAAGTATACAGGCAATAAGGATGAGATTTTCTCAAAAACTACTCGATTTTTAGGGTTCCGTGCTTCAAAAGGAAAAAAGGAACCCTTATAGGATCACTTTGTTGTCTGTCTGTAGGTATGTCCATCCGTCCGTCCGTTCGTCCTATTTACTACTAAAAAAAAGCCGACCAAGTGCGAGTCGAACTCGCGCACCGAAGCTTCCTTGCAACCTAACCCCTTAACCTAACCCCTTAACTTAATATACGAGTAAGTTTATAAAAAGATAATATTTTTGGTGAGAAATTCACAGTTTTCGGTTTTTTTCTTTACTTGTGATATAAGACCTAGCTTCTTGCAAAATTTGATGATTCTAGGTCAACGGGAAGTACTCTATAGAGTTTTTTTTTGCATTTTCATACAAATATGCGATAAAATGCGACATAAACGGCCATATCTTTTGATTGCCCTGACGTAGAAGTTTGATTTTCACGGCTGCATATGGTTAATTGATTTCATAAGTTGTCCGTCCGGTCCGGAACACAGATAAAAGTGTACAGGAGAGTTACTAAGATTGAGACTTTCTCAGAAATACTCGACTAGTTATTGAAAATTCTTGATGAATATTTGTCGACTATCGAGACACTGACGAGATCATGTACACTTGCCTTATTGTCAAAATAAACAAACGAGTGAAAGACAATTTTATGTTCGCTAAATATAAAAAAAATCAATCTTGATGAATTGAAAACATTCTTTTTAGATTAGGTTAAATGTAATAAAATAACAGCAACACGCAATTGTTTACACTACTGAATTAATTAATTTAGGTGACACTGGGTCGCTACTACCGATGAATATTTACGCAACATTAAATGAAGCATCGTCTACCAACCTACTGACATACAAAAATCGCTGAATAAGAGAAACGCATTATTAGAGTATTTGTTACTACAATACTGAAACAGCAATTCGATTGCCTTACTGACAGCCTTAGTTCAGGTCATCAAGATTATGGGACTTGGGATTCTCAGAACAGTATGTGATATTATTATTTTATTATTATTAATAGACTCGACTGTTCGTCATTTGCCAATGTCATGTTACAGAAAATTCAATATATTCAATAGTCTTCTATCTTCCTCCAGGGGAGTCGCAGTGGCGTCTTCACCCTGGGTAGCCGCGTCTTCATGTCTTCATCCAGAGGAGACGCCCCGTAGCGACATCACTCTGGACGAAGCAGCTGGACAGTCACGTTCACTCCCGAGCTTGTAGCGGGAACTCTTGATAAAAGCTTGAAACTTCAGATCTTGCATAAATAATCCAATAACTTCACCGTACTGTAATTCGCGACCATTTTCTGATTAATTTAACGTGATATTAAACACAAAATAGTCCCTGCAGACATTAAAAGAAAAATTATTAAATAATTTCGCAATCGTCGTTTCCCGCCATTTTCAAGAGAACCTGTGATATTCTTAAATATGCATACTGCAATGTATGGGGTAGATTAAACTATAATAAATAGCTGTCAATTTGCAAATAGGTAGGTAGATGTAAGTTCTGATGTAACTTTTACTCTCGAATTACATGTGTGACCATAGCGACGCGTTTCATTGTGCTTCCTCATAACCGTCTCCAGAGTGACCCTAGGGAACATATTTATCACATACCTATTAGACAATTTCGACTGAACCAACAGGCGACTCTCTGTACTCGTATATCTACTCAATAAAATATTCCAGCAAGCATTCGATGCCACGTATATTCGAGGCTACGAATATCGACTGAATGAATAATCGCCTCGACGTATATATAAACCTAACAAATATTTGAGCCATCGCTTATCAATAGAATATAACCATTTAGACTCCATGGGGTACAAAAGGACGCGAAATGATTGAAAAAATTATGAGAACTGAGTCAACCAAGTTGTACTAATAGCAACTAATAGGATGGCTTGTACCTACCATGGTATGGCAGAGGGATGTAAAGGCAAGCAAAGTCGTGCCCAATGGTTAATTCGTCCAACAATGGTACAACAATCACTAATAGGTCAAAGTCAAATTTCTTTATTGCAAGTAAGCACGTTGTGTACATTTTTGCACGTCAACATATTTTTGAATTTACATTTACACCACTTTGCAAGGAAAAGGAGCCAACGCTGAGGAGAAAAAGTGGCAAAAAACTCTCAGCAGCACATCTTTTAAAATACATAATGATAACACGTAGGTATTACACAACTATTACTATTATTAGTAATGTAAACTTTATCCTTCATGCGGAACTGGCGACAAACACCATAGGTTTAATTATTTGCCACCCCCTCTATAAAATCTAAGCAAGTTTGTTAAATAATTCCAATTCAATATTCTGAAACGTTTGTTTCCAGTATCTACAAACGGTTCGTTCAAAATGTGACGTCAGCTTAACCCAGGTACAGTTGACCCGACAGCCAGCGGGAGTTGCGTTTTGCATATTAATGTATGTAAATAATTGAGTATCGAGTCGGCCACGTATTGGAAGGCACGACAATGCCCCCAATTAGAATCAGCCACTATTGTTGCCGCTAACAATTTCTCCTCGACGAGTGTTGCTAGCTGATGGTAAATAACTAACCGGTGAATATTTTACTGAAATTTTTTTGTAATTTTATTTTTTTTGCAAAATTTTCTTCAATTCAATTCAATATATTTATTGCATTCCATAAGTTATAATACAGATGTTCACATACTTAACATTAAAATGTTACAATGTTCTTTATGGTCCTTGTTTAGGCACAGCAATACAAGAGAGAGACGACATTTTTTGCTCAAATATAATGCAATTTGTAGTAACTAAGAAGTAGGCAACAATTGTTTATTATTTTTCTCATTCAGAAATTCAATAAATAATAGTTGAAGACAACACTTGTGCACATTATTCATAAGTACATTTACATTTAAATTTCTTTTTTTGTGAATGTAAATACAAAAAATGAATACTGTCTATACCAGTCAGTGTACTAAAAATATTGACGTCCTTACTTGCAATAGAGAGATACGATTTTGGTACAAAATTTCTTAATAATGCCTTAATCAAAATTTATCAAGCCGTTGTAGGGTAACATATCGCTTTTTACTCAGTTTGCTTACCATTGTCTTAATAATGGAAGTATATACCTCAAGTAACCAAGCAATTGCGTCACTTCTTGTGGTTCAACTACACCTACGGACTCTATCATATAAACGTCGACGACTTATTTAATTAGATAAGTCACTAAATCAATTTTTAGTCAATACCTATAACGTACAGTGACTCAGATCTATCTGGGATAATTTTACCACCAAGTGGATCATATTAGAATCTGTAGAAGATCCGCACAGAATACCTGACTATCCAGGAACGGTAATCGTCGTGAGTCTGAATGTAGAGTGAAGGTAAAGATATTCAATTTACTTACTTAGATAAATAAACCCTACTGTGACATGAAAGATTCCAAGTGTTTATCACATCTTGAGGACTAACCAGAGATTTAAAGGATCTTTTACGAATTCCAATAGGATGCGCTTTGTGCCAAGCTGCATACTCATATAAATCTGATACTTCGATAGTCTGTCTGTAGAGTCAGAAAAACTAAGTGTATGTTTACCGTCAAGCAATTTTCCGGAAGTTTGTTTCTGCGGTGCTATGTTGGCAACACTGCTCCAAACTGGGTGTAGTAAATAAATGCTATTGTCTGTCTACTGGCGAGTTTAGTCTGGCATTTTTAGAATTTCACAATGCAATTCGAAATTGCGATGCAAGGTTGTGGCTACTGTGAAACGCATTTTCTTGTGGGGAGTTAATTGCTTTTTGCAATGGACTTACCTTTTATACAGAGTGTCCTTGAATTCATTCGACAAATTAAAAGAGGGGGTTGTACTCATGGTGCATATTAAATTGGTAAGGTGTTTTAGTAAATCAAAACCGCAAAAAAAATGAACTAAGTCCGTCACAAGTCACACAATTTACCTTAGAAATGAAAAATTGTAGCGAAAGATAAGATAAGACCGCCTGTTGTATAAAATTATGTTAGCTAAGTATGATAACTATATATCCTTTTTTGTGCAATAAAGTATATTTATCTTAGAACATGTTGAAAAAATTCTTGCCGTGGGCAGGACTTGAACCTGCGACCTTGTCATTCCGTGACACGCTCTTACCAACTGAGCCACCACAGGCCACGCCGAGCCCACCGAAAATCTTCATCGCTTTATACATACTTTAAGTTTACGCAATTCCATCTATCGGACAATAGTAGTATTATTCCGACAACCATGTCTAACATTCGGTTAGAAACATGATTTATGATGATGCGCTCCTATTTTATATTTATCTTATCTTAAACTTTGTATGTTAGTGATAGGTACCTGGTACACACGTAGCATCTCAATATGCATACGTTGTAGCCTCTGAAAAACTCGTTCACATAGGTACTGCGTTCCGTGATCAGGCAAATGGATCAGTGTTTGCCGAGAGACAATAAAACAGCGGAAGAATGAAAAATACATGCTCTGCGCCAGCGGAATGTGAAGAGGGCTTTTTTTTGCATTCTTTTTGCATTGTTTGCTGCGAGTACCGAGTGGATCTTGGCCTAACTTACTATGAAGTACTATTCCACGAATTCATTGAACTAAAGTAACATATTAAATATTAGGTATTTACATATGAAATTGGCGTTTTGTAAGGGGGGAACTGAGTGACGCAAAGAAAAAAAACAAAGGAGGAAAAAAACAAATGAATTACGGTTTTCGAAACACAAATGCATGAGTAAATAACTGTATAAATGCTGGTTCTCTTGAAAATGGCGGGAAACGACGGTTGTGAAATTATTTGATAATTTTCCTTTTAATGTCTACAGGGACTATTTTGTGTTTAATATCACGTTAAATTAATCAGAAAATGTTCGCGAATGACAGTACAGTGAAGTTATTGGATTATTTATGCAAGATCTGAAGGTTCAAGCTTTTATCAAGAGTTCCCGCTACAAGCTCGGGAGTGAACGTGACTGTCGAGCTGCTTCGTCCAGAGTGATGACGCTACGGCGACTCCTCTGGATGAAGTCATGAAGACGCAGCTACCCAGGGTGAAGACGCTACTGCGACTCCCCTGGAGGAAGATAGAAGACTATTGAATATATTGAATTTTCTGTAACATGACATTGGCAAATGACGAACAGTCGAGTCCATTAATAAAATAAATAATAATAAACTGTATAAATGTCAGATTCTGCCCCACCATCAACCGCAAGTTGTACAGGATAACGAATAAATGTAAAAATATCTCCGTTTTTTTATTAAAATTATTGGTTTAAAATTAAGTTTTGTACAAGTTGCGATTCGAAAAAAACAGCTTAATTAAGAATTCATAAAATAGTAAGAAATCGAAGCGATTTATTCATTGTTTTTGTTATTCTTCTGTAGGAGTTGCGAGAGTAGTAGAAAATGATACTGGTTATGCAATATGAAACCTGTTATAAGTCACCAACAAAATGATAGGTACAGCCTAAATGTTCACGTAGTTTTGTAGGTGGGGCAAAGCTTCATTGAAATGTAGCAATGTCTTTTGAAATTGGAATTCCTAACCAAAGAGGAGATATTTGAGATCAAAGTGGCCAGTACCTACGACAAAACGCCGATTTCATATTTAAGGACCCAATACATTAATTACTTTAATCACTTACTTTAATTACTTGTTATTATTTATTGTATATAATTTAATTTAAATGACTTTAAATATTATACCTATTTAAAGGAATAATGAGATATTTAATTGAATTAATATTCTAATAATATAATTAATAATTGAATGAAATGTAAGTATAGTGCATTGCATAGGTGATAAACTGTAATGCTATACTTTTTAATGAATAAATAAATAAATAATAATAAATAAATCACGGTATTTCAAAATTAGTGTCATGTCAACCGAATCTTATTGCGGCCCTTAGGGCCGTAAGGGCTCGTCCTCCAGTCCAGGGCGCGTACACGTTGAAAACGATCGTACAAGTTAAGCAACGTTGGGCGAGGTCAGTACCTGGATCGTTAGTGGACATTTTCTTCTAAGCCCCTCCACACACGTTAAACATTTGGTCCTGGTTGCTGTCTCTCGGAAGCAGTCGTCAGGCTACGTTAGAGGCCTACGGCGGCCTAAATAACTGACAATAGGTTTGGTCACTAAACCACACGAGAAAAAGGGCCACTTACGCCAAGGACGGTTAACGCTTGACCCGGGGTTAAATAAGAAAAAGGCATGACATCTTCACGGATTAAGTCCCTAATTTTCGGATTATCATATCGTAATTTCGGCTGCAATTGGCCTCGAGGAAACAACTTGATATAAAATCGGTTCCGGGATTTCCTTCATGATTCTGTTATGGCCAACCAGGCTATATTCGTGGTTGGTTGATTTCGAGGCTCTGATTCGTAACTGAATATTTCGAAATACACCGAGAAATTGGTTATTCCTGGAATTTATCAGTTCTGCCACGATAACATGGGAAAATATGGGTTATTGCTCGGTAGTTCACCTCAGTGGTCTACGGGAAGTTTTTGCCCGTGGTACACCAGAAGGCCAATAACATTACACATTGCAATACGAGACCAGTGGGTACTGACCCAAGAAAATTATGGAATAGTCATCGATCGATATACCTACCGAACCGACCAATTATTATATACAGGGTGTAAAGTAAAGACAACAGCAGATCAATGGTAACACTTGCAGTACGATTTCAACTCTTACGACGCAGATAATAAGAACGGTCCAAAGTGTTACACTTGATCAAATTAAGTACATTTATTTGTCAGAATACACAGAATATGAGATGTTATACAAAAAATTATAATAATGTCATGGTATCAGTCAGATCTGATGCTATTAGCTGTACCTATGCAGTTTTAGCCAATATTAAACCATCGTATGCACTCATAGGCTGTGTTATCCCTTGCCTTTCCCTCTGAATTTTATTATTACCTATATACAGGGTGTAACGTAAGGGGTAATATGAAGCCTGATCTGACTAATACTGAATAGGCTGATCTGACTGAATACCATGAAATTATTATAATTTTTTGTATAACATCTCATATTCTGTGTATTGTGACAAATAAAAGTATTTGATTTGATCAAGTGTAACACTTTGGACGTTGGACCGTTCTTATTATCTGCGTCGTAAGAGTTGAAATCGTACTGCAGGTACCATTGATCTGCTGTTGTTCGTACACAATTGGATACCTTAACTTAGGTCATAAGTACGTAATAGGTACACATTTACATAAACTGTTAAGTATGAATTAGCAACTGTAATTAGGATACGCACGTAATCTACAGCATTGTCCTTGATTGAGGCTTTAATTTGTGGTTTGCCATCTAGCGATACGTACAGTCGACAGCAGATCAATGATAACACTTGCAGTACGATTTCAAGTCTTACGACGCAAATAATAAGAACTGTCCAAAGTAGAAAGTGTTACCATTGATCTGCTGTCGACTGTAAAGGACTGTATACCGCAGCCCAAATCATTTTCAAAAATGAGATGTGTTTTATTTGTTTACAAAATAAGACACATCTTATTTTGTAAACAAATGAACGTCTAATTACCTGTTGTGATGTAACACCGAAGGAACTGATTGATCGAACCTGTTCATTATTGTGAAAATATAGTGATCCGATCTAATAATGTGAAAATAACTATGCAATCATCACAGAACAGCTTAAAATGTTAGTAGGGTAGATAGTTTTTGTTTACAAAATAAGACACTTGATTTGGGCTTCGGTTTAGACACTTTATTGATACATAACAATCCGTTAAATCTGATGCCTGTATGTTTAATGGCTCATGTATTCGAGGTGTTAACATAAAAGCAATCTCTGGCAAATCCTTAGCAATCAGAACCATTAAAATTCTAAGAGCATCGGCCGTCGTTAGGGTACTATGATAGCGCTTCTCAAACTTTTCTGTCGCAGACCACAATCCAATATTCTACCAAAGCGACTAAGACGAAGGTGGCTAGGGTTTCGTATTCTTTTAGTTTATTTTCTAGAAAAATAAATGAAGTATTCCTGTAATACCTATATAGAGGTAAGAGGTTCTAACACAGACATAATGAAACCAAATTAAAAACCTAAATGACAATGCCAGATTCTGCCCCACCATCAACCGCAAGTTGTACAAGATAACGAATAAATGTAAAAGTATCTCCGTTTTTTTATTAAAATTTTTGGTTTAAAATAAAGTTTTGTACAAGTTGCGTGTCGAAAAACAGCTTAATTAACAATTTAGAAAATAGTATGAAATCGAAGCGAATTATTCATTGTTTTTGTTATCATTTTCTACTACTCTCGCAACTCCTATTGATTGTGATTATGCTATATAAAACCTGTAATAAGTCCTTAACAAAATGATAGGTACAGCTTCAATGGTCTCGTAGTTTTGTAGGTGGGGCAAAGCTCCATTGAAATGCTGAATGCTGCAATGTCATTTCAAAAAGTTACTTATATAGGTACTCCGCATTTTCAATGGCGATGTCAAAATACAGTATCAATCGTAATTTAATTACTTACGTTTTATTTAGGATCATATTTTATCAATTATATGAGACTTTGCATCTCAGTAATACGTTGGTTGGTAAGGTTGACTTAACTTGACTTATAACAAATTCGAGAAAGACGATTTGAAAATGCGACCAATGTCGACCAACTCATCATAACCGATTTCCCCCGTCGTCGTTCTAATCAAAGCAGTTATTAATCCTATTACCTACCTATATAATTTGAAATCCTATTTGGCACGCAAATATATCATATTACAAATTGAAAGTTTTATTTATTATATTTAAATTCTGTTTGATTTCTAGCTCGTAAGTAAAAAAAAATACTAGCTGAATTCTATGCGATCTCGTGGGGTACAAAACACGCCAGTTTGCAAACCGCTGTACTAAGGCGAAAGGGGGTGTAATTTGTAGCATCCCTTGCTACTTACGATCTCTGGGCCCGATATCCGGAGGAGATGTACATCGGAAACCTTTTGTTATCGCCCGGCCGACCTAGCGCTTCCGACCGATAGTGGAGAGCTTAAGGAGTTGGCACACTGCATAGACCACTTACCCCAATAAACATGTAGTCGGTACAAAAGACATTGCCACATTTCAATGGAACTTTGCCCCACCTACAAAACTACGTGACCATTTAAGCTGTACCTATCATTTTGTTGGGGACTTATTACAGGTTTCATATTGCATAATCATAATCAGTATCATTTTCTACTACTGTCGCAACTCCTATAGAACAATAACAAAAACAATGAATAATTCGCTTCGATTTCTTACTATTTTCTGAATGCTTAATTAAGCTGTTTTTTTTCGACTCGCAACTTGTACATAACTTTAATTTAAACCAATAATTTTAATAAAAACGGAGACACTTTTACATTTATTCGTTAACTTGTACAACTTGCGGTTGATGGTGGGGCAGAATTTGGCATTGTCATTTGCAAGCGAAAAATTCTGTCAACGATGAGCGCATAGAGACGAAGCGGGGGACAGGGGTGCCGTATTAAAGAGATGCGTCCTTGTCGATAATATCTCTAGACACTTGTCGCGAAGAATGTGCGGGCAGACACGGGCACCCTCCTGGTAAAGGTCTATGGGGTAAGTGGTCTGTGGCACACTGTGAAATGTCCAGCGGTTAGTGGGCGGTTGGATTGAATGAGCGGTTGTGTGCCGTGCTGATGATATTCTTTTATTACATTAGTGGTTTAGTCGTGTTTCATTTGTGAACCCTAGACTTCAGGATGACTGATAGCGTCAAAATGTCGCCAGATTATTTTATTTCAAGTTAGACCCATGCTTACGTATTTACTTTCTGACATATTTTCTGCCCTTATTGCATTGACTTATTTTATGTGGATTTGGTAAAGGCTAGAAAGAAAATATATGTACACATTATAGATGAAATGTCGCTAAATTAGGTACATATATTTTTGCAAGGCTCTAGGTGCTGCTACAAAAGAGTAGATGGCCTTCAAAGACTGTGGTTTGGCTCCCTGAAGCCCCTTAACGCCCGTAGAATATAAAGAAAAACGTATGGGATCTTATTTTGACATTACCAGTTAGGCCAGAAAATATGCTTCAGAATTGTATTATAAATATATCTAGGTATTTAGTAGTTTATGCACTTATTATTAGGTACGGGCAACAGCAGATCAATGGTAACACTTGCAGTACGATTTCAACTCTTACGACGCAGATAATAAGAACGGTCCAAAGTCCTATACTTGCTGCATCAACATAGAAATTGCATCTCAATAATTGTAATACGAGCAATTCAAGCATGACACAAGAAAACTTAGGAATAAGAAGAATAGGCAATAATTTTTTCATCATGTTCTAATTTATTCACCGAGCATGGATAATGCGTAATTCAAATTCTGAGTAAAAATAGGAGCGTATCAGCATAAATCATGTTTCTAACCGAATGTTAGACATGGTTGTCGGAATACTACTACTATTGTCCGATAGATGGAATTGCGTAACATACCCTTTAAGTATGTATAAAGCGATGAAGATTTTCGGTGGGCTCGGCGTGGCCTGTGGTGGCTCAGTTGGTAAGAGCGTGTCACGGAATGACAAGGTCGCAGGTTCAAGTCCTGCCCACGGCAAGAATTTTTTCATCATGTTCTAACTTAGGAATACTTGGTCAAGTGAATAAGGCCTCTTATTTTATGTGACTTTATGACTGTACCTTCTTTGAAGTCCACAGTTGAGCTGAAACGTGCGTAGATAAAGGACTGGAACTGGTAGATTGGGACGTATTCACATAATGTGTTTATTGAACGTTCAAGAGTAACTTCCACTTCCAAATCCGTTCTTCAGCTTGCACACGAATACAGAGAAAAGTATACAGGGGCCTCAATAAGGTTGAGACGTTCTCGAAAAATACTGGACCGAGTTTAATAATTATTTTACAGATAGGTATACAAAGCTTAACTAATTACGTCACAAGTCATACCTACCTACAATGGCCATTGGGTCAAATTCCAGTAAAAAAAATCGTTGCAAAAAATTAAAAATACCTGAAAATGTAAAAACTACAAAAAGCACAGTAATGATGCAGATCAATTTTTTTTTTTGATAGATTTTCAATTTATTGTAAATATTTTTTTCTTTTTCCCCAAATTGTCTAATTTACTTAAACGCTGTGCAGAAAGCTTGACACAAATAGCCGCGACCTAGCTGCTGCTTGCGTCCTGCGATCAGTTGAAACGCATGCCCAGCCTCATTTTCTGCCGTCGTTACCTACTGGACGTAGATCGCAGGCCTTAGATCGCTACCTACTGGACATTAAAATGCCCAGAAAATTTTGATTTTCTGTGTTAATAATAATAATAATTAATCAAATGAAGCCAAAATGGATTGCATGCGACGTAGGTAGGTAACTAACTAAATTGTATTTTTAAACTGTTTCCAATCCAATAGACTGGCGTACTATCGGGAATTCAGATTGATTACATCGGATCAAAAACTACTGCGATATAAAAACAGTCAAATATTTCAGATCCAAAAGCAATCCAATCGCGGCCGATGCCAAAAATTTGCGAAACGCGATTTTAGATAAAATAAAATTGATGTTTTAGTCTGATCAATGCCAGTACCCAGTTGATTGAACAGTAGTTATTTATTAGATAGATCCAAAAATGCTTTTGCCTACCTTTCTATGTATAAGTAAAATGCAATGCAAATGACAATGCCAGATTCTGCCCCACCATCAACCGCAAGTTGTACAAGATAACGAATAAATGTAAAAATATCTCCGTTTATTATTAAAATTATTGATTTAAAATAAAGTTTTGAACAAGTTGCGATTCGAAAAAAACAGCCTAATTGAGAAAATAGTAATAAATCGAAGCGATTTATTCGTTGTTTTTGGTTTTCTTCTATAGGAGTTGCGAGAGTAGTAGAAAATGATACTGATTATGATTATGCAATATGAAACCTGTAATAAGTCCCCAACAAAATGATAGGTACAGCTTAAATGGTCACGTAGTTTTGTGGGTGGGGCAAAGCTCCATTGAAATGTGGCAATGTCTTTAAGTTTATCCTCATTGTTTAATTTACATCCACTTAATTTTGCCGAATGAATTCAAGGCCACCCTGTACGCTGGCGCAGGTCGGCGTTGTCGCAGTACCGTATACAACCGAACTCTGTCTCAGTAGTTCGGTGTACGTGTACAACCGAACTGTTGAGACTATAAGGGTCTCATTAGTTCGGTCCCGGACCAAATCCCGAACTACTGCGACTAGAGGTAATAAACATCAATTACTTACGAGTAATGTTAGTTCCTAGGCATCGACTGATTTCGATTTGTTGGGCTGAAGCAATCGTTTTGGAGTCATAACTTAGAGACATTTTCAAAGGGTCACGTTTAATTTATGAACCCTTGATTCATTTCAGCCAAGAGATAGTTTCTGCTGGATCGAACACTACACAGTCTAAGGTACTTAACCAGTTATAAGCTAGCATGACGGATGTTACCTGGTTCTGAGCCAGCTTATACTGGTTACGTAATCATTCGATCCAAATATTTTAACAGAATTAATTGGGCTGCGGGACTTATACAATACCTATTGACAAAAATGTCGCCACGTTATTTTTCAAGTCAGATGCACGTAGGCGGACATTTATAAGTTTCAAAGGGTAGTCAGACTCTGAAACTTAGATCTGCTGCCGGTGGAAAGTACTGTCACATGAAATTATATTTCCACTGAAATATTCACAGGACAAACAACGGCGAGGAGAGGGACAATGTTCAAAAATGTGGCGTTGTGCAATCTCTAATTAATATTAAAATGCAATTCCGGTCTACTCGCTCTGCGGAGAGATGAAAACTTGAATCCAGCGCTATGGTTCTCAAACTATGCATGCGGAGACTTTTTATTTTCGACTGTACCTACATAAGGATGTAGGTACAGTCGAAAATAAAAAAGTATACAGCGGGCCTCAATAAGGTTGAGATTGAAATATGTTGACGTGCAAAAATGTACACAACGTGCTTACTTGCAATAAATAAATTTGACTTTGACTTTGATTTTCTCAAGAACTACTTGACCGATTCAAAAAAATATTTTGCTAGTAGACAGATAATTTAAAAAATCAGTCAAGTATTTTTTGAGAAAATCTCAACCTCATAACTCTCACCTTTCTCTGGTGTTCGACCTTTCTCTGGTGTTGTACTACTTGGATAGTTATTTTTACTTTTAATCGCCAGTATCACATTTCGGCCTTTAGCGATAAACGTGATAGGAGGTGGCTTAAGATACATTTTAAGAATTTTCTCCATACAATATAGGGGTTCAGAAACTGTCAAATTAAGCCACCGTTTAGCAGTTGTATGGGCTACAATGTGCTATCGACAATACAACGTTTTCTGGAAATCTGTTATTATGCAACAAAATTTGTAAATTACAAAATCCTGTCCAAGGCTAAAAATGTTTGTTCATTTCATTTGCATAACGTCTTTAGAAATAAGAAAATTGTTGGGAACCATTAAGATAAAAAAAATTTAAGCGATCCCCTCAGGTCCGATAGTATGGAATGGTACCTATGATAGTATGGTAGGCTGTGCCTAGTTGGCTTGACTAATCTCTAGTTTAACACAGCAGCGTTCTCTACTAGAAATCTTGTAGAATATTAAGCTAGTTGGGTCATGGAAGGCTCCATGACCCAACTAGCGCCGCCAATCTTAAAAAAATAATATCTTCCAATATAAACAATTTTATTAAAAAAGCTATTTACAAAATGTTTATTACGATAAATACTATTTTTTAAATGCTTATTTATAACGTGATTCAATTTCGGTAAGTTGTAGTTCGCATAATTGCGAAAAACGGCCGTTTTTGGCACATTTGTGAACTACAACTTAGCTTGTCGCAATTATGCCATGTATTGTATATTGAAAAATAGTATTCATCCTAATAAACATTTTGTAAATGGCTTTTTTATTAAAATTTATTATATTGGAAGACATTATTTTTTTAAGTTTGGCGGCGCTAGTTGGCTCATGGAAGGCCCTTAATGGGACCTCGCCATTCCGTGGCCCGCCCTATTCCAACAGAGCCACCGTGATATCGTACCCAGGTAGTGAATTTTGTCTGTATATTCGTCTTAGGGACGGACGTAGAGACATCTATCCAGTAATTATGCAATTACTGGATAGATGTCGTCAATTAAATTCCTCTACTAAACATTTAAAAAGTTTTATTATATAGTGTAGAATAATAAATTATTTATAAAAAAAAACATTTGAAATGAACTCAGAATACACCTTGATTTTGCTTTGCGGTGACTTTCAAATTACGCGGTCAGCCACAATATTCACCATTTTAATCATAAATTGTGTCGTTATCTAATCCTCGGTAGTGACTGCATATATTTACACATATATCTCATAACTATAAGCCATAATATGAATGTGAAACCAATTATTACCACGTCATTTAAGGTGATATTAGGCGGCGTCGATAACTGAGGTGCACAAACTTTGGATGTCATATTTGGTAGGATTTAAAATCAACTGCAACAAAATCTTCCTTTCACGATGAAGCAAACTATGCTAAATAACATTACTAGAATCACCAATGATCCTACAATGGTAAGAATCTGGTTCATATTCACCACTAATCCACATTTTTCACCCATGTTGGTATCTCGTTCTTCTGAATTTATGTGTATTTCTTATACAATTTGAGACAATGGCTTATAAGCTATGTGACTTCTAATCCCTGGACGTCTTTCCACGACTCAATTTACTTGTAATTCTTATATCTTTAAGATAATGATGATAACTCTGATATATAAGATATGTAGCTTAGAGTTCCTGAAAGCACTTGCACAAATTTACTTGCATTTCTTATATCTTTGACACAATGACGACTCAATTTATATGTGTTTGAGATATTTATGACTCTGGGAGTATGAAGTATGAGTGAGTATTCAACTCTTTGTAAGCTAGAATCTCTATGAATACTAGCACATCTAAAATTACTTGAATCCTTTAATAGCTTGAGACTATTGTAACTCCGGTATACAGGTTATCTGAGTTTAGAATCTCTGGGATTCGCAGATTTGAATTCGTTTGTGTTTCTTATAGATGTCCCTTATATACCTTAAAGTCCCTGGAAGTATTTGCACATCCAGCTTAGAACGATGAGCAAAGTAACAAATGCAAAGGCAATCAGAAGCACTTGTAATACATCAACACTATAGCAAGTGTTGGCGGTATTGCCCATGATCTATCGACCGTTTACTATGTGGCATACAACCAAGAACAGAAGTATGAGGATTACTATCGATCCTATTACCATCAGCAGTTGGTTTAGATTAAAGTTAAGGCCGCAGTTTGAGTTCAAGGTTTTCGCTTTTGCCATAGCCTTCAGGTATCATAGTCTCGTTACTTAACCATACTTTGTTTCAATACATTGTTACAAATGAATTTAGGCTCCAATCTGCGGTTTCTTCTTGTTTTTGGTCGGTTTATCTAAATTAATTGTTCATTTTGTTGTGAATTTAAACCGAAAAAAGGCGACGTATTGTTGATGTTGACAGATGTCAACAAAGTCAAAGGGTTTTATTTTTATACGCTGCCAAGAAGATTGTATCTTGGAAAAAATATCATAGGCAAAAATTCCCGTTCTGCATCACTTGAATATGCCATACGTTTATCTCATTGCCTCTTTACAGCTGCTATATAGTTTAAAGTGAAACTTGCAATCATGACAATTGCAATTTTGATTTTATGTAGATTTTATGAACAGTGGTTGTGTGCTGCTCTTTGCTCTCACAACACCCAGCTATGTGATATGATCGGATATGATATACGAATGTAAAAAGAGCATTATTCTGTAAAATCTGACGTAACCACGACGTGTTCCAAAGGCTGAATAAATGAGTATGAGTATCATTAAGTTAAAAGGCGCTCTCTTTATTGCAAGAGAGAGTCCTACATATATTATTAGCAGATTACCAATAGATTAAACCTAGGAAGAATCATGGAGGTATTAAATAATGCCCAAGGCCCAAGTATATTTTCAAATAAAGAAACAGTTAAACAGGTAGCTAACAACTAGGTAACAAAGTATAACAATATTTTAATATACTATTCAACAGCTTATTACTTTTTCAACATAGGTTAGGAAGGTATAGTTTCAGACAGCTAAATTGACCCAAAATGGTGGCAAAATTGTAAACTAAAAAAACACTTAACATTTTGGACTTTGAACCGCTTTTATTAACTGCGTCATAAGAGATGAAATCGTAATCTACGAATCTGCCTTCACGAACTACGGCAATTTTGGGTAAACTTAGCAGCAATTGAAGTGTACAAGGGTTGTAAACATTTATTTCGCAATCTGTGGGCTGTTTATCCCAGCGGCTAATATACATATATAAACATAAACCAGTTTTGTATCTTAAATTAAAACCAAAAACCCGACTGTCAAAAAATTTAGCCGCTTTGATTAAATTTTTATAGCCATATAGTCACTCCTACAATCAAGACGAATCTAACGACACCTCATATGTTAAAATAGGCAAGCCGTTTAGGCTGTAGGGTGTGCCATACATACTTGCATACACTCGAAAAAACATAACCCTCCTTCTTTCGCAATCGGGTAAAAATATAGCCGCTTCTTCTTTTTAACTTGAATTTTTATTTTAAATAATTATACTTAGGTAATAATTAATTAACTAGAGGAACAAGTCAGGCGTCCAGCTCCTTTCCCTTCCTGAAATAAATAAATAAATATATAAAATGGTACATATTATAAAAATCGTAAGAATTAATACTTAGAGTCTGGCTAACGAAAGCGTGACCTGAGAAAACGCGGCAAATTCAAAAAATCTACATGTGGTATTACTGACTATAGTAGGAGAAAAATGTTTTGATACTTGAGTATTTTTTTTTGTATTTACGACTATCAATTTGTATAATAGTTGCTTACGAAATTAATTTCTAATTTAAGAAACACACCAATTCTTTAAATGTGCATAACCTACATGGTTAACACCACATTTCAAAATGTCGTTTGTTTATAAAGGCTGTGTTTGGTGCGTCGGAGCCTCGACTGTTATGGATGTGAGTAAAAAAAACGAGTGTGTAGATATTTTTTATTAGGTATATACGTAATATTCACCTACTTAACATTCAGTTCATTAAATTTCTTTAACAACATGTTTAATAGGCTGATGATGTTTAATCATAGTACTCAAAAAATTCAACCTTTAAGGATTCTCCTGTATCAGTGGAGTCGTCATCACTTGCACTTATTATGAATTATTCCAATACTTCTTCTATTATGTGATCTCTTTGTTTGTATTTATTTTCCACATTTATTACATGGTCCGCCATTTTTTTCCAATTTTCTGCAGTTATTCGGCCAAACGAGGTTTTTATCATTTTTTCTTTTTCTTTTGCGGGCAGATTAATTGTCTTAATTAGATACCGAGCTTTTGTGGGGGCGTTTTTTTCTGGAGTGCTCCACATCCTTTCATTCGCAGATCCTTCCTTTAAATTTTTTTAATGTCGTGACACCAACCTCTGCAAATTTCTTAGCGTTCCAACAATGTTTTTAATTTAGCAGAGTCCTTCAATATCTCCAAGATTATCTATAAACATAAGAAAAAGTATAAACATATCGTAAATATATCTAATATTCAGTCAACAAGGATCAAGATTACAAAGTCATACTAACCTAAAAAGTCCGAGATGGCACCTAAACATTGTTTATTTTCATGGAAAACAACTGTTTTCTCTTCTCGTTTTTGTTTAAACTTACTTATCATAGTATGTAGCAGCTTTCGTACGTTACTTCTTATTGTTTTACCCATATTAAAGCAATTATTATTGAAAAATAAATCTCCACAACAGACTTTGAGATGTACCTTTGACACTTGACTGACAGCTTAATATTGTTGCCAGATCAAAACTTTTAAGGAAACTCCAGGACACTCTTTCGTTAGCCAGACTCTATCGATCCATTTTCCACCACCGCGTCTACTAATAAAACTCCAAAAGTTAAATTGACCAAGTGTATTAAACCAAGCTTATTACTAATACAATCCCACTTGCTATTAATTTGACTAATTTTACAATATATTAACTAAGTGCAAAATTGATCTTTGGTATGTTCTGTAAGCAATAATATAAGTAGATTCGTCATTTCGTCTAAAAAGCGCCGCAAACGCTTGACAACTAAATAAAATGCTTTGCTACTTATTACATCTTCCGTTTTAGTCCATAAATGTTAACTAATTTTAACTATGAATAAATTGGTCGTAGGTATGCAATCCGGAACCAACCCATGGAGTATTGATAGGCAAAGGACATAGCCATAAACATAGATGCTGATTTTATTACACCCGTAGTTTAGTTAAACGATGAATTATAAATTAAATCCTAAATGCAAAGCTATACACAACCTGATTAATAAAACATATGGCATTAACTTAATTGTACTACTTTTTGGTTTAATTTGGTGTAAAAACATTTGGCAAGAAATATAAAATTAGATAGGTAACTATAACCGAAAACATAATATATCCAGATTTAGGTACAGCCCCCTTACCATGAACTCTTATACCAGGATTACTTCAATAATACTTTGTTACCTTGTACAATGACGACCTTAAAGTAAGTTTATTAAGGTCGTCATTATATGAAGTATCAAAGTATTATTGAAGTAATCCTGCTATAAGAGTTCATGGTAAGGGGGCAGTTGTGTTAAAACGCCCACTAAAGGAATTGACAGCAGAATATACAAAACAATGAAGTCTTTCTAAAATATCTTTGGTGTTATCATAGCCTCTTAAATGCCAACAAACATATTTAATAAATGCCACCAGTTATACTACTAGAAGGGGTGCCATGCCAAGGTATGAAAGGAAAGCTTCCCTAGATATAGAACTGTCAGAATGATGATGATTAAGTATGAGATGCCTCTTGTGAGGCAACAGGTAAAGTCACTCTATTATGTTCCGTTTGAGGCAGAATATAAGGCAACATAGAACTACTGGTCGAAAGAAATCAGTTCTATAAAAGGACCTGTGAAAAATACAGTGCAATAAAGAACATTATGAAAATGGTTCAAAAGTTACGTCTTCCTAGTCTATTCAGATGGACCATGCGATAGACAACAAAACAATGCCGAAGATGTCGTATGGTACAGTCGAGAAAGGTACAGTAGAATTTTTAAGATTGAGATTTTCTCAAAAACTACTTGACCTATTGCAATAATTCTTTTACTGTTAGATAGATAAAAGTTAAAACTATGTACTGTAAAAGAATTATTAAAATCGGTTCAATAGTTCTTGAGAAAATCTCAACCTTATTGAGGCCCCTGTATACTTATCTCTGTCTTCGTGTGTACGAAATCGAATTAAATAAAAAATTAAATTAACGTGAGGTCTCTTCAAGCGACTTAGTTTACAGCGATGTTTTTGTCATTAACATCTTCGCTTGATACATCTAAATAGAGACTAAATAAATCCCAGTTGATCTGTTATCAGAACCTTTAAATATTTACAATAAGAAATGAGAAAGCAGAGAACCCATGTTAAAAGAGCAAGTGAGAAAATAAGAATAAATTGATTTACTGTCTTTTGTACTTTTTTAGTGATCTGCTACGTGTGTTCTCCATAGATCTCGAGATGAGCCAAACACCGAAGGCACCAGTGTATCCATGGATGAAGTTAACAATATTTATCATGATGGCATGGGGGAAAAAACCAGGCGTCTTGGAGGCAGTCCCGACCAAATTAATGGCCGATTTCACGTAGGCTTTAGCAGTAGGAGCGAAGAAAGTGCTTCGACGTATTCCGGACATGTTAGAGCAGACGAAGCCAGGTAGAACGGATTGGACAATGATACCCTTCTTTCCGTATTCCATTTCGATGCCTTCTGTGAATTTGTCGACGTAAGCCTGTGGACAAGATGATTAGCAAACATGAGCTTTATCATGGCGGTATTGTACAACTCCTGCTAATTAGCAACGCATTATTAGCATTGCTGTTTCCGGATTCAAAGGTAAAGAAGCCATTGTCAATAACATTGCACACGGCGTTACATCTTAATCTTCAAGTCAGCAACGCAACAGCAATTCTTCTGGAGTTCTGCTGTGAAGCTGATGAAATGGAAGGAATTTATTAAAGACATGATGGTGAGCAGTTATCATTGTCAAGATACATCTAGAATATTGGAGCCGCTAGAGGTCTGCAGCATTGAAGAAATATATTCACATTATTCTTAAAGCATCACATATCATTCTATAATCTGCACGTACGCATCAACAAATTGAATTTACCTTAGAAGCGGCATAAACCGTGAGCAGAGGGCTTGGTACGATGGATGAAGCAGACCCGATGTTGATGACGACACCCTTTTGCCGTTTCACCATCCCAGACAGAATCAGGCCGGTCATGCGGGTCACCGACACCATGTTCGTTGTAACTATGTTGGCCATCAATTTCTCCCTGTTAGACGAATAATTAATTTATTATTGTTATTATGTTCAATGATGGGGCGACGAGGTGAAGAAAGACCTGGAGCTTCAGTCGCCCGACTGGTACATACAGCGTAAGACAAGCTGCAATGGCGCTCTGTGGTGTCGGTGGACAAGATCCACTTTGGGTCATTGAACCAGGTGGGTAAGTGAGAGGGAGACAAATGTTATGAGCTAGTTCTAAAGACAATCAAGCTAGACAAGGTGCTTTAAGATAGTATAAGTATGACGTTCCGCCTTAGTGAAGGAAATAAAACAGACAGAAGAGGGCCTCCTGCCCTCAAAGGGAGAAGATATACAAATAATCACATTTTGTTAAGACATTTAAGTTCTGCATCATGCTGTCCTGCAACCTACATTGTACATGGCTGATCAGTGATCGAACTTAGGACTACCGCATTATGAGTAAGGGTTGAGTTGAGTAGATATTCCAACCACTTAGATATGCCACTAAGCTCTCTGCGTGACCTTAATAAATGTAAATTGGGACTAAATTCTAAATCCTTTCCTAGTTTCATGGAGCGCATTTACAAGCCCACTAACTATCAGACAGGATCATTAAGCAGCAGCCATTAGTGGTAATGTCAGGAGCAGTGATTATATTAATTCAGGGGCGAGGGGACACGGCTCGTGAAACACTAGGGAGTAACGCTGATGGTAGACTAGATTTAGGAATAGTTTTGTTCATGGTTTCAAGCATACATTTAGTGAACTAAAGAATAGTCTACGAAAAAACACAATTTTCAGATACTCTTTTAGGTGCTTTAACTATTGATACTGTATTGATAATTAAAAGAGACGAAATAGACAGGTTAGGAATCTACTTCTCTATCTAGAAAACGAGTATCAATTTCATCGATTTCATCTCATCAGTTTTAATTATTTTATAATAAAGAACGACATAGACGATAAGGTAAGCTATGGCAGCCTACCTGACGGTATGTGGTACATTTAGCCACACTTACTAGTTCTTGGAGAATTCAAAGATAGATAAAATACAGAAACATTGAATGATATCCTGTGAAAACTACGTTAAAACAAACACCAGAGTTCAGGAGGATACTACGTGTATCTACTACCTGGTTCTTTAAATCCCTTCCTGCCTTTATAAGCTAGAATCACAGAGGCGAATCTCTAGCCCACTGTACGCAGAAACAATAACGCTCTAGAAAATCTACCAACAATTCCTCTACAAATATACCACAGCATGAGAGCCGACTTGTAACTTTTAGCTTATAAAAGATTAGGTACAGATTATTGTAAATTGAAATAAATAAAAGGGGATAGATTTTTATTGACTGAGACATTTTTTATAAATGTTTGAAATATATACTTCAAGAATTTAGAACGTTATCATTATCACCCAAACTAATTACAAAAATTCTATGACAGATGCTATATAGAATTTGCTCAACAGACACTTATAATGGTTGTCAATGAAGCACATGTGACAAAGATTAGTGGAAGAAAACGGAGAACCTTTGTACAGCAGTCGGCATAGTTTCTAAGTACAAATCTTTTAGGATGAATCAATAACCGTAGAACAATATTAATATAATCATACTCGTAGGTAATATCTCACACGCCATCGTTTATATCTATTCTGTTGAATGATACAGCTACGTAATAAGGAAGAAAAAGGAAGCACTTCAAAAATATACCAGGTATTGTATTGTTGGTTAATATTACGTGATATTATTGTACTGTTTAATAATTTATCATTATTATGAACTCAGGCCAAGATATTTCTAAGATTCGATCATTGTTATCTAAATGAATACTGAATAAAATGAGCGTGACATGATTCTTTCTCTGTTTTGTTTGTCAAGGCTTTTTGTGAATTCGAAGACGGCTAAGTGTGCTTTTTTTATATAAATAAACTGAGACAGTGCAAGTGATATTATAAAAATGTTGGTTTATTTATTTTACTCAACACACTCGAACCGCTTGATAGATCTATAATACAAAGTGTACCAATATTTTTTTAATATCTTCTAAAGTTATATAATTATCATGGAGTTACGTGGGATTGATTCTACTAAAACCACTTCGATCGGCAGCTAGTGATTTTCGGAGGACTTACAAACATAGATATCTCAGCTATCAGACCGTCGTCTACATTGGTGGACATTTTGAAAATATTCTAAAATAATTCATCCAAAACTTGTGTAAGAAACAAATGGTAACGAGCTCCCGGTCCATACCAACAAGCGGAGGATGCTTCACAAATAATCCACGCTCGATAACGCGACGATAGTTCGAATAATATTTCAATTCGCCTGCACTTATTTCATATGGCGGCAATACCGGAACACCTGCTCCTTTGGAAATGGTTTTCAAACGTGAGGCGCGGTTGAGTTCAATTTCACGAGTTCGAAACGTTTCGGGAGATATTAGCTGGCGTCTTGGCGTCGGTGAAAAGGGATTGGTTTTCGAGGCGGGATATTTTAAAAGTACGACAGAAATAAGGTTTTAAAAATACACCACAGATACACTATCGACTGTATCAATCAGATATGTCAAGTGAAATATGTATGCCTATACCGTTGCCCAAATCAAGTGTCTTATTTTGTAAACAAATGTGGTCGTCTAATTACCTGTTGTAATGCAACACTGAAGGAACTGATTGATCGAACCTGTTCATCATTGTGAAAATAAAGTTATCCGATCTAATAATGTGAAAATAACTATACTATATTCACAGAACAGCTTAAAATGTCAGCAGGGTAGGGCAGTTTTTGTTTACAAAATAAGACACTTTATTTGGGCTTCGGTTTACATATTTAGGGCAAACAAAACATTATCAATTTATGCACACTGCTTTGTATCTCTAGCTCTATCTTTGCATAGCCATTAATGAAATTTTAGTAGCCACTCATTTTCGACCCCTCGTTAATAGGGCCTAATTTGTTGCAAACCACCTCTAGTATCCATTTCAAGGAATGTATCGAATTTCCAATCACCCTGTGTTCCTGTTTCCTTTATTGTTGCATATAACACTAATGTATTATGAATACTCACCAATCAGGTAAGTCGAGGAAGTACTCCGGGTAGACGTACGATATTCCGACATTGTTGACCAACGTGCCAATCTCAAGATCAGCTATCTCCTTGGCAATTCTTTCGTATATGACGTCTCCTTCGCTGAAGTCCGCTTGCACTATTCTCGTTGACACTTTGTAGTCCTTTTCTGAGACAAAATAAAGTAAATAAATAAAAATCCCTTGTGTACACACAAAGACAGATACTGGTAGCCTTAATAAGGTTGAGATTTTCTCATCAAGACCTACTGGATCGATTTAAATAATTCTTTTACAGGATAAAGTTTTAACTTTTATCTGTCAGTGAAATCATTCTTGCAATAGGCCCAGTAGTTTTTAAGAAAATCTCAACCTTAAAAACTCTTCTGTACCTACTCATTACTCTGTGTTGGACCGTACAAAGTGATACTTATCTAGTCTAACTATAAATGCTTTCGTATTAGGTTGTCATAATATGCTAATACGCTATGAGCAAAACGTCTTAATATCAAAATGACATGTTTTTGTGCGTATACTTACTTACCTATAATATCAAGTAATGAATATGAGAGTTTTCTTCGTATAAAATAGCATAATACCAATTTCTCAGCTCAAAACTCATGGACGATGAGCTTTCATCTGCTGCGGTTCCTGGCACACAATCATCGCATTTTCCACATTCGTCAATATTTTCATTCACGCTCGTCTGTTAGTTGTAGGCCGCAGTTGGCATATTTCCAATATTCATAACTGTACTAACCTATTTCCTCTGCAACTGTTTTAAGTTTATCCAATGATCGACTGACTAGAACAATATCACAGCCTCGTGCCGCCAACTGAAACAAAAAGTAAATTAAATTGGTATGTTCTCTGCTGTCTCCTCCATCCATATCAGAATCCGACTTTATGATATAACCTCCACGTATGCAAACTTCTTTTAAACCTATAAATCTTCCCACTGCTGAAAGGTCTTCCACTTCCTCTTCCACTCATCTCTGTCCTGGGCCCTTACCATGAACTATTATACCAGGATTACTTCAATAATACTTTGTTATTTCGTACCATGACGATCTTAACTGCGTGGACTGGACTGCCAGCTGTCAAACTCAAGCGCGAGACAGAATATGTGTTTATATTTTGTATGAAAAACTATTTCGTTTTAGACATAATTTTCTTTTTAAAAGACATGGAAAGGCCAGAAATCGCCAAGGGTATGTTGGCGATTTTTTTCTGTCAAGCGAAGTTTGTCCAATCGTGTATAGGAATTCATCACTCTCTAAATAGACTCCCCAAGATTGCTAAATATTTTTTTCAGACGTTTAATTTTTGTGGTTAGTGCCGTAGCATTCATAGAAAAACTGAAAATCCACGCACGCCCAGCCGTAATAAGCTTACTTTAATGTCGTCATTGCACGAAATAACAAAGTGTTATTGAAGTAACCCTGATATAAGAGTTCATGGTAAGGCCCCTGAGCCTCCTCCTCAACCTTACATCCCTGTATCTAATGAGATCATCTCTACACCATAGCCGAGGTCTACATTAATAATTATAAAAGGATATTAAATAAAAGTGAAGTGTTAATCTCAATTTAAGTCTGAAATAGCGTAAAAGACTGTACAAGACTTGAAAGGCGAAAACCCGAAATGGTAATACTACTACTATTGTACAAAATCAGCCAACTTGAAATGCCTCCTTTATTAATCAAGAACTTTTCAGACACAGACAGTCTACCTAGACAAAAAGCGGAATATTTCTCGTGAAGTTTGTAACTGAACTTCGTGAAACGAGCTAAAGATCTGAAGTCAAGTTAAAGTAAGATAAACTTAACCTAGTTTGTCTATCGTAAGTAGTTGATATACTTAGGTATACCGAAGCCCAAATCAAGTGTCTTATTTTGTATACAAAAACTACCCTAGTTAGTAGGGTTACTAACATTTTAAGCTGTTCTGTGACGGCTGAGTTTAGCCGTTCAGCGAGATAATGCCGCCAGCATTATGGGAACCCTGCCGCATGGGGGCGACGTAGGCGATATGCTTATTATGTAAATAGTTACTTTTATTATTTGTATTATTTTAAGTTGTGATATTATTGTGTGATTAGTTTATTTTATTTATTTAGCCTTAGTTAGATCGTAGATGACTGTCACCTCTTCATTAAAATAAACAAGAGATTTTTAGTATATTTCTAGCATTCTATTAAGTAGTTATTTATTTGTTATTCATCAACTAAACAATCTTCATTGTTTACAGGCATATAGTGGAACAAATGTTATGTAAATGTCTCCACAAATTAATATGTGTTTGCTAATGCTAGAGGCGTATTAAGGAGGAGGGGGTTTCTCCCCTTTCAAATAGGTACAAAGTTATTACTGCGATCGGTTACCGTATTAATGGAATTATTTAATACTATTATTAATACCACGAATAAACTGATCTAAACCGAAGCCCAAGTCAAGTGTCTAATTTTGTAAACAAAAACTACCCTACCCTACAAACATTTTAAGCTTTTCTGTGATTATTGCATAGTTATTTTCACATTATTAGATCGGATCACTTTAATTTAACAATGATGAACATTGAACAGGTTCGATCAATCAGTTCCTTCAGTGTATCACAACAGGTAATTAGACGATCATATATGTTTACAAAATAAGACACTTGATTTGGGCTGCGGTATACATATTCGAATAATCAAAAGCGCATCAAGTGTAACACTTTTGACTTTGCAGCACTCCTATGTCTTGGATCATTTGATAAATAGTTGTCAAAAACAACGATTAATACTAACTTTTTGCCGACAATTTCGACCGATTTCGACGGTGTTTATCAAGGTGAGTATGGCTGTGTCATCTAGGCGTTTTACTTTTTACAAAGTAATTTGTTACCAAATAAATGAACTTGAACCTCGTAGTTACCATTTACGTAATTACCTACTAAAATAATTTTGGGATCTCCTACAGACTCTATGAAGAATCTAATGCTCTTTTTTCAGCCTTTTAAAAGGTATAATTGGAGATATAATACCAACCCCGTTACCATGAACTCTTATAGCAGGATTACTTCAATAATACTCTGTTACTCCGTACAGTGACGTCCTTAATACGCTTACTTTAAGGTCGTCATTACACGAAGTAACAAAGTGTTATTGAAGTAATCCTGCTATAAGAGTTCATGATAAGGAGGCTGAACTGCGATATCATAATTGCGAGAAGCGAAGTTGTAGTTCTCAAATATGCCAAAAACGGCCGTTATGAGAACTACAACTTACCGAAATTGAATAGGTAACATTGATGTTATGCATTTAAAAAACAGTATTTATCGTGATAAAGATTTTCTTCATATTTATCACGAATAATACTTTTTATTAATATTTTTTAATCAAATTGATTCAAACTCAAATTTCTTTATTGCAAGTAAGCCCGTTGTGTAAATTTTTGCACGTCAACATATTTATATTGGAAGATGTTATTTTTTCTAAGATTGACGGCGCTAGTTGGCTCATGTCAGGCCCTTAAGTACTATTTTATCGTTATGTAAAAAATTTAACCGAGATTTAAAAAAAAAAACTAGTTCAGTATTTCATTCTTATTTTAACTAACTCGTTATAGATATGTTGTATAACAGTAGTAGAAATCATTAGCGCTGTAATGGATTAGATGTTTGCTTGGAATCTATGAAAATTAATAGTCTTGAAACTGGAGTGGTTTCAATCTTCTAGCCTAGCGCACATGTCTGATACGATTTGCAATACATTAATCATACAGGATATCCGCTAATGACGCTTTAAATAGGTACTTAAACAGAATATTACTTGGAAAATTTGTCACACTGTCTGATACTTACCCAGAGATTCCGGGTTGGATTAGAGATTATAATTTTGCACATAATTCATAGGTTTAAAGACTGTTTAAGGGCCTTCCATGAGCCAACTAGCGCCGCCAATCTTGAAAAAATAATATCTTCCAATTTAATCAATTTTATTAAAAAAACTATTTACAAATTGTTTATTAGGATGAATACTATTTTTCAATATACAATACATGGCATAATTGCGACAAGCTAAGTTGTAGTTCACAAATGTGCCAAAAACGGCCGTTTTTCGAAATTATGCGAAGGGGACCAGTGGGTACTGACCCACTACAACTTACCGACATTGAATCACGTTGTAAATAAGCATTTAAAAAATAGTATTCATCGTAATAAACATTTCGTAAATAGCTTTTTTAATAAAATTGATTATATTGGAAGATATTTTTTTTTTTAAGATTGGCGGCGCTAGTTGGCTCTATGAAGGCTCTTAATTGCTGTAGGTAGATCATTATAAAGTTGTGCGCTCTCGTATGTTAGCATTCGTTTGCCGGACTTCGTAAGTTCATGTTGCATATGAAGTAAAAAATATATTTCATGTCTTTTTCCCTATTGTAAAAAAGCCTCATTTCCAATGTGCACAAATATACACAATGTACTTACTTGCAATAAAGAGATATAATATGATGATCTTAACGTAAAGAGGGTCCACAAAATTTTAGCACTGTCTCAATCATACGGCGGAAGTATCTTCGTTCTTATATGCGAGATATTGTTCCAACGACATTGTACATTGTTCAAGAATCCATTATTTCCATAAGACATATTTCATGGCCCGTAAGATGAAGGATCTGCATATGCTATCGCCAGCTCAACTATGCGGTTCAACACCTGCAATGCCGTGATAGCGTCCACTTTATGCACTGCACTGCATAAAATTCTAATACATAACGGATATGCTGAAAGGTATTCACGGATATCTATTCCTATGTGGCCGTATCACGAGATTTTATAAAAGTATCTTCAGAGATTTGTTTTGGAGTTCGGGAGCTCAGTGTCCCGAACTTTCTGGGCGTTTCGGTTCAGCTTAAAATCGTTTAAATACATGATTATATCAATAATAACTATTAAATGTATCCATATCCATATCACCACTCTAATCACACACACACATAATTCATAATATATTTCATAGTTTTATATTATATTCATGCCTAACTCATTGACATACACCGACTGTCTCCTTTTTCTGTAATAGCTTTTATTAACATGTAGTAATATTATGTACTTATATTATTATTATATAGCATTCTCATATGTATTCATATTCGTATCTTCGTCAGTATCCCGTACGTCATTGCATCAGCGGCTCCACTGAAAACCAGCGCTGCAGTAATGTCCAATTACTGCAGCACATGCTGAACTGGATACCTGTTTGACACCACACCACTGCACTATGTAACTCTTTTCTTTGTACTTTTTGTTCTATGTATCTCTTGTGTACTGTGCTCTGTGTGTGTGTCAAATAAATGTTATCTATTCTATTCTATAAACCGACGAGCATGCATGAAGAGATTGATGAATGTGGAGGAGACAAGGGTTGTGTGCCAGGATCGCAGCAGATGGAAGTCCATCGTCACTGCCTACCCCTACGGGAATCAGGCGTGAGTTTACTGAATATTAAAAAAAACTATCGACACAAAAAACGTAGATCTCGTAGCTATCTTTCTGGTCATCATCATCAGGGCAGGATATAAACGAGTCAGAAGTTAAAATAGAAGTTTACTTTCGAGCAGTGATAGCCAAATGTGGAATATCTCCAAGTAACCCAGGCTTTAGACGATACATGTAGGTATATTACACGACTATCGTTACGTCGTAACTTCCATCCAATATTCCTAAGTTACGATAGGAAGGAAGCAGTAAATTACCTCTCTCGCGTATTGCTTCCCGATGCCATCCGTGGAACCGGTGACCACTGAAACAAAACAAGTCAACGGTGAATGAAATGTTACTTTGGGTATAGAAATAACGTAAGACCCCGGGTAGGGACATAGGCCGATAGACTTACATACGGTCTAAACATTGACAGTTTTGTTTTGAGCACGAACTCGGCCTGAAGTCGTAATGTGCAACTAAGGAACGGACAACAGCAGATCAATGGTAACACTTGCAGTACGATTTAAAATCTTACGACGTAGATAATAAGAACGGTCCAAAGTGTTAGCTGTACAACTGCCAAAATAGTATGATAACTGACAGGTGTAAGACCGAACTAAAACTTCATTCGTACTTAAAACTGTCTACGATAGTTTATTAGACTTATAGTAGACTTAGCTAGTGTGGGGGCACACTAGAGCCTTTCGAGCGTTGACGGAAGTCTTGTCATCGCCCGCGTAGCGTTGACGCGACGTGTCATCCAAGGAAAGGAGAATGAAAATGTGAAGAACGACAACGCTCGAAAGACGCCGTTGGCGTGACGGCGCCGCGCCGCCGCGCTATCGTCGCGTCGACGACGCTGCGCGGGCGCTGACTAGACGTCAACGCTCGAAAGACGCTAGGCGGGTCTCTTACAATTGCAAGCTGCTGTCGGACAGACTGTCAGATATTTATTTCAGGGGAAAACGCAGCCTGTAGAAACTTTGATAGCCCATCATTTTTAGGTATATTTGGTTTCGTTCTAAGCCTGCTAAGAACCTTTATAATCCTCGAAGCGAGTGACGTCGCAAGCAAGCGCTATAGTAGCATTACGTAAGTGCATGCATGACGCGTCGACTCCCGCTAAACTGACGCTATCAATTGCAAATTATGCAAATACCAGTTAGTTACCCGTACCGACGTAAATTGTGGAACTTGCTCTATCTTGGCAAATATACGATTATGTTTGTTCAGTTATTCGCGGTGCTCAGGCCTTAATCTTGATTGGCTGATGTATTTACTTGTGGATCTTAAGGCTGTTAGGCATAAACCTAGTTTAACCTCGCTTCCCTTAAACCGTGTTTTATCACTTTCACATTTTGTTAAGAATGTATGTTAGAGAAGGACCGTGGCTTAAACCGGGTAATAACTCTTATTCAGCGTTTATTACTCTACACACATTTAAGTAAAAAAACTAGGTATTAGATAATTTATTTATTTATAAACTCATGCCTAATTCCCGTAGAGGTAGGCAGAGACGATGGAGTTCCATCTGCTGCATAGGTATTAGATAAAAAGGCGAAATTAAAGAAAACATATATTATAATAAAATAATTATGTAACGTTTACAAGCTGTTTCACATTTTTTTTAATGTAAGTAGGCATTTACATATTTCTAAATAAGTAGGTCCCTATGAAGAGTACCTACTGAAGTAGCTATGAAGTATGTCCGAGATTGCAATACGTTTATGAAAGTTGATGTAGAGTCGAAATTCGCGCTGTATTAACACATTTACTTATTGCATAATAGTGGATTCTAAGAAACTATTTGTCAAATCGTGTTTTAATGCTAAAATTAGTACTTGGCAATTAGCAAAATACCTTACGCTATTGTTAAGAAATCTTACACAATGTCAATAAAAACTTTCTCGTCAACAAAATATGTCTGAGCACGTGGCGTTGAAAAAACGACCTTGTCGTAATAATATTGCGTACTCAATTTCCTTGAACTTGTGCGGCGAAGGTGAAAGCCGTGACTCAGGGATCTTACCAGACGTGCCAAGTTTTGATGGGTCAAATTAATATGAACTCTATATATTGATGACTTAGGGTTTGAGTTCATGGAACCTTCGTGGTCAAGACGAAGCTAACGACTCTTCATACACACATCAAAATCCATCAAACTTATACGTGATGTTAGCCATATACCTAGTTTAATCTTATTTGCCTTAAACCGTGTTGTTAAGGCTTTTACACTTCGAGCTTCGTTAAAAAAAATTAAGTTAGAAAGGGACAATGATTAAACCGTGTAATAACGTTAAGTCACGTTTATGGCTAACCGTGATAGGCTTCACGATGCTACAACGGTAGTCGGGTAAAAATCATGTAAAAGTGAATGAATCCTCCAAAAAACCTTGTTGTAAAAAACCTTTTAAAAAAGAGAAAAAGAAACTCAATTACATTAAAAAGGTCGTTCTGCCTCGAAACAATTAATGTCGCAGCTCAAACAAAAATTAAACATCCCGAGGTAATGAAATTTTAAAAATACCTGCGTAGCATTTAACGAGTGTTGTCGTAATTTAGAAGTATTTTAATGAGTTGCTTAGATACTAAAATAGACTAAGGCGCGTATTCATAAACGTGATTTAAAGTTTAGGCCTCCTGTCCCTTTCTTATCTTAACCTTTTTTAACGAAGTGTGAAAGGGATAGCAACACGATTTAAGGGAAGTGAGGTTTAACTAGGTTTATTTATTTAAAGTTTACAATTACAGGTTACCCCTAAATAGATCGTAAACAAAATTTTACCTATTTTTACATAAAAACAAACTAATATCTTTATGAATAACAGCATAAAAATTTAAACTCCAGCGAAACATATTCATTGACGTATACATCTATAAAGAAAGATTGCTAAACGGGGTTTATTTTGACAGTTGCTAAACCAAATTTTGTATGGCTTTTTTAATATTTCACCCTTGAATGAAAACTATTTCAGCATAAAATCAACTTTCAAACAAAAAACCCTAAATCAAGATTCGTTCACCAGTTTGGGAGCTTCGATGCCCAGACAGTCACGTTAACTTATAACACCCCTCTGTTTGCGCCGGGGGTTTAAAACACAACGACTTCAGACAATGCATGTCCCTGATGCCCTCATAAGACTCTTTGAAACTATTAAGGTGTCTTCACAAAACTTATGGCATACATTACTCCCTTGTTGTGCTTAACCATGAAGCAAAGAACCGTCGATGGAGCTAGCCATATTTACATCACAGACATCTAGGGCCGGTCTGGGACCTTAAACCAAACCATTTGAGAGACAATCGGTCCTCTACCACAAAACCTCTATCCTTCACGAGACAGCAAGACGAATGACATTTTTACGACCTTTTGAGTCGAGTATCTTGAATGGATTTATTGAAAGGAGGTGATGACGCGGACGGAAGAACCTTCTTTGCAATTTTTTTGTAATAGGCGATGGTTGAAGAAGCCATCAGCCAGACTGGCGGATCAGCTGCGGGTCGGCCCGCCGAGCGTCAGGCCCTTCGGGAATTTGCCCGACAGATCAGTGGGGCTATTGCGGTTCTCAAAACGATCAAACATAGCGGCCGTAACAGTGACAGTGCTATTGCGTTGGTATAGCGGCGTCTCTGTTCGGCGCGTCATAACATGGTATGATTTCATTATTTTGAGAAAGGTAATAGGGGACTGGACTACAGACCATATGACCAGTCCGGGCCTGCAAGTGCAAACACCGCTCTTGCATGACAATTTTTCACATTCCTGCCACTCACTTGTTTTTCCATTAAGTATGTATACAGAAATAGATGTATCTTTGTGATATATGAGAGTGAGAGTGACACCAAGGCGGAGACATGTTCCCATACAAAATATATGCTCTCTCCATGAAGTGCTAAGAATTTTTTCCTTCATGTGCATAACTGAATAACTTTACCTGAGTTAAGTTAGTTATAATATAAAAGAACTAAATGTACTCTAGAGGCGCGTTCAGAAGTTTAAATACGTACGGAGTGCAAATAAAGCGGATGATAAGTAGAGTCTGGCTATTTTAAGTTTACTTAATATCAAGTAAAGTACAGATATCCGATGTAGAGTGCCTTTTCTTGGCATATAAAATAGCATTTTTAATAACATAGGTATAGGTACTTATACCGAATCCCAAATCAAGTGTCTTATTTTATTAACAAAAACTACCGTCATTTCAAGCTTTTCTGTGATTATTGCAGTTTTTTTTCGGATCGGATACTTAACTTCATTTTGACAATAATGAACAGGTTCAATCAATCAGCTCCTTCAGTGTTACATCACAACACTTAGGTAATTAATTAGACGATCATATTTCTTTACAAAATAACACACTTGATTTGGACTTCAGCATGTTATGTGAGAGTATTTCAGGCTTTAAAATTTTATTAACAGCCACCATAATTCTTTATTTTTTTTTAAATAAAATGTATCATATGCCAAGCTTTTTAAAACCATTATTTAATGAAGTATACTCTGAACTACCTACAATTTGAAATTGAAATATTGACCAAGAGTAACGATAGCTACGGATAGTCACGGAATGGTGAGGTGCCTGGTTCGAATCCCGATATTAAGATTTTCCTTTTATGTGCAAGAAAAAACTCAATTCCTAATCTCTACTTTTATTTTTTATTAAACTCCACTAAGTAGTGAAATATTTTTTTAAATATGTCATATTGTTTAAATAAGACAATCTTAACCTCAATTATGAGGGCATCAGGTTGAGATTTTCTTAAGAACTTTTCCACTTGATCGTAAAAAATCTTTCACTAGGAAAATACTTTTAAAAATTGTCCGATTACTTTTTGAGAAAATTTCAACCCTAATGACTGACTACTATGTATACTTTTCTTTATGTAAGATCGCACCAGTATTTTTTAAATTAATCTATGGATTGATTTATGCGATAACTAATAAGTTGAAATTCAATAGCACAAAACCTTAATCAAAGGAAATCGGGTTCAAAGGTATGCCGATATCACAATGGTAGCCCGAAGATGAAAAGCCAATTAATATCCAAATTCCTGGAATACGCCGATCCCGGTCGTACTCAAAAGACCCGGTACAAATGCATTACATTGCAATGCGGAACCAATTGAAATGTCAAACTCACAAAGGCCCGATCATATCATCGACTATTGCTTTGTTTAATTGACTTGCAAATTCTGAAATTCAGCGGTTTATTTTGAAAAGCGGATGGGAAATTATTTTAAAATTTCAAAAGAGTGTCTTCGAGCAGTGCCTAGGGTTTAGTGTCGATTTACTCATACACACGGAGACAGAAATATGTATACAGGGGGCCTCAATAAGGTTAAGATTTTCTCAAAAACCACTGGACCGAAATTAATATTTTTTCACAGTTACATAGTCCTTACTTTTATCTATCTAATGGTGGCATTCGTATTTGCCTATTTGTCATAATTGCCATGTGTGGTTGGTATTCTTGACAAAATATTCGTCTTATTTGTATGTACGTCAAGTATTTGGCAAATACGACAAACATCCAATAGCGAATACGAATAGCCAAATGAAGTGCCAGCATAACAGTGAAAGAATTTGTGCAATAGGTCTAGTAGTTTTTGAAAAAATCTCAACCCTAAAAACTCTACACTGTACACCTTTCTCTGTCTTCGACCGTAAAATCACAAATATAATAATAATAACGTTTATTTGTTTCAAATCTTGTAAATAGGCTATAAGATTTGAAACAAATAAACGTTATTATTATTATATTTGTGATTGTACGGTCGAAGACAGAGAAAGGTGTACAGTGTAGAGTTTTTAGGGTTGAGATTTTTTCAAAAACTACTAGACCACAAAAATGTGGAGATGGCATGATTGGCGTGAAATCTTGGCAATACCGCCGTTTGCTGATTGATTGATTAGCGTAAAAATTGCAATAGTTCGTACGCTAGCGAGTACGTAAACACCGAGGCTTGCAAATGGGGCTTTTAGTTACGCTACTGGGCGCTAGGGGAGCAAAAAATAACACCAATGACAACCCTCATTGCAATGATATTTACGCAGTCGCTAGCGAATTTACTACAGCAACTCATAGTAATGGTAGGTCTACACATCAAAGCACATCAAGTGTAACACTTTGGACTATTCTTATTGTCTGCGTGGTAAGAGTTGAAATCGTACTGCAAGTGTTACCATTGATCTGCTGTTGTCCGTACGTACCTTTCCTCTCGAAAACAAATTTGACGTCAGATGTACGAAATACCGAGCACATTAAATTAAAATTAGAGAAACAATGTAGAGCCAATTTACATTGCATTGATGTTAATGGGATATCAGGGTCATTTATCGTAACATATAATGAAACCAGAATATTAACAGGTTTCGACATCAATCCACTGTTGGGGCGTTGACTTTCCCTTAAATCGATAGAGCTTGCAATGATCCACCCCGCTTATTACATAACTTCGTATGCGTAGAAATGGCGTGTTACTGAGTATACCTTCACGAAGAGTTTTTTGCCACTTTTTCTCATCAGCGTTGGCACCTTTTCCTTGCAAATTGGTGTAAATGTAAATTCAAAAATATTATGACGTGCAAAAATGTACACAACGTGCTTACTTGCAATAAAGAAATTTGACTTTGACTTTGACGAAGCACCTACTTTCAATGTACTGGGAACACAACATAGACAAAAAAAAGAATATAAACACGAACCAATAAAAACAAAGCGTTACACTAAAAAAACATGTTGCCCTGGTATCCATCCTGATATTCCGCCAAACCCCACCTTCATATAGAACACACCTTGTGCAACTATGACCACCTTAGCAAAGAGCAAGAATTAAAAAAATGCAAACAACTGTTTTCGGTTACAAAATGTCTCCGATCTGCATGTTGAGGGATCATCATCATCAGTCTATTTATATCGCCCAACTGCTCGGGCACAGACCTTCCCTTACATCGAGGGAGCTGTGATGATGATGAAAATGTACTGGGAGGCAGCTCTTCCTCTCTGGTTACTCATATACCGCAATGGCTTATACTTAGCCTATGTGTGTGTAAGAGAGCTCGGTGGCTCAGAGGTTGTGTCAATGGACTTGCAAAACGGAGGTCCCAGGTTCGATTCTCAGCCAGGGCAGCCATGTACCAATGAGTTATCCTCGGTTTTTTCGACGGAAAAACTTACGTACATTTAGCGAGTGCTCTCAAAACGGTGAAGGAACACATCGTGATGAAACCCGCATGCCGTAGAAGAAAAAAAATCTAAGGCATGTGAAATCCGCTAATCCGCACTGGGCCCGCGTGGTGGATCATGGCCCCAGCTCACTCGATGTAAGGTCTGTGCCCGAGTAGTGGGGACATATAAAGACTGATGATGATGTGCTGCCCATCAATATCCTTCCAGTAATTTTGACGTGATGCCTGAATATCGACACAGATGGACAAACAAAAAATAATTCAAAAAATTGCTGATTTGGCATCAGTATCGATCCTAAAATACATTATCTACCATTATTTTGATCAATAAAAATATCCAATGTCAGGCTCAACTTTATTATAGACTTATTTGTATGATGTACCTAGGTACGTATATCCTTGGTAAGTTGCATTGAATTTCGTTAACGCCAGCAGAATCCGAGAAAGAAAAATTCTGGATTTTGCTTTTTCGGTAGCAAATGTCAATCCCCGTTCAATTTTCTTTCTACTCTACTAGCGTTAACGAAAGTCAGTGTCACTTGGCTAGTTGTTAGGCAAGTGGAATTAAATTCTTAAAGCTTGATTTGTCACTTTCATAAAATTATACGTTTTTAACGTCGCACAGTGGGAATACATCAATTCTTGGCGGAAATTATTTAAGTAAGTATTGTCAGAAATTGAAGTTTCTGATAAGTTAAGTTTGAGTTTAAAAAGTAAAGGTTTAAACCGTGGAATAACTTTTAAGTCACGTTTATGGCTAACAGAAAGTAAGTAGTAAGTTTAGAGTAAGTACGTATCTCACCTCAGTGAGATACATAAACAAAACGTATGCCTGCATTAAAGGAAGTTACAAACTTTCACTTGTATTGACAGTAAGTGTCTGCAAAGACATTGCAATCTCGGCCGTAATACCACAACATAAAGTGAACGTGAATTCATAAGCTGCTGATGAAACAGATGGTTTGGGTAGAATTCAATATTTTCGACGTTTTGAATATTTTAATTTGAAACAATTTTCAATTTTAGATGCACTCGTGTGAAGTTTGTAACAAGAAAATATAAATTATGACATTGCAATTTCTACCATATTACGGTCACATAGAGTGCTCGTGTGTACATATTTGCAGATAAATCTCATGCTGGGACTGGGACGGCAGAAAGAATGGAGCGGAGCATGTAGACTTTATAAATACAAAACTGTACAACATTCATATTATATCCAAAAGATAGGTCAACCGAACAAAAATCGATGTCTTAATAGATAAGGTTGATAAGATAGAGGAGTTAATAATTCTCTACCTATGTTATAGGTACGTATGTAAAATAAAGGTAATATTCAAAGTTCATGAATTCCCACGTAATGTATTGTAATTTGATCAACAACTTTACTTACATGCCCATTTTCCTTTTGATTTAAAGTCCACCTTATTCAAAGCAGGTCCGAGTACGTAAGTATAAATTACACTGAATATTGTTTTGAACACATAAAAGGCCAAAGTCATTAAAAATACTAAACACAGTTTTTCTAAGGCACTAAATTGAGCCATTGTTTTTAAAAATAACACTAAAATTGGAAAGAAAGTAAGAGGTTATGCAGAGAGTGCTCCGACTGGTTGACACAATTCACGCGTGCGCACTGACGGCCGAAGAAAGTGAGCATGCGCTATTAAATACAAAGTTATAAACCCAGCTCGGCAAAATTCGGAACTAATGATTTCTATGAAACCAATCAAACGAACAATGTTGGTGCGTAGACAGCAGCGCCGCCATTGGAGTTCATTAATAAAATTGTCAAGTGAACGAACGATAAGCCGAATGGAAGGAATTATGCGACAACTCCCGAATTAGATAGGGAGACAGATATATGTCAGTTTCAGTTACTCATGATAAGGAATATGACTTCAGCGTTTTTGAAAAAATATGAAACAATCAGTTTATTGTGTAATAAATGAGGTGTAATATATAAGTAAAGACAAAACGAATATAATGAATATTCATAGACCATTATCAGAAAACTGAAATGATTGACTCATACACAAGTACATTTCATACTTATAATGTCTATAAGTTATCCGGATTTAATATTATTCTCGAAGTTACGATGTCGATTCATTAAAATGATGTAAACGATACGATTAACTTGTAATTAATAATGATCTATTCAAAGCATCTAACAAACTCTAAATTAGAGTTCTTTTAGCTAATGAAGGGCATAGAAAAGTACCTGTCAGTTATTTTTTAATGCTCCGTAACCGGCAATGAATCCTGAATCGAAACAAATTGAAAAACAATTCTTTATCGTATACAACAGTGGCGGCGATTCTGGTTGACGTTTTTAACATTAAACGAAAATACCAATCGTCAATATTTTTGAGACTTGGTTACGAATATTTCAATGGTATCACCTAAGTAACTATAACTGCTTAAGGCGCTATATTGTTGTCAAAAGCAAGAGTGAGACACAAGATGCCCCGTAGCGGCGGAGCGAAGAGCACGGCGCAGTGCCTCGATATTCATATTTTTAGGAATTTTGAATGAATTTTGGCAGGGAAATAAAAATATGCCAACAAATCAGATTTTTATAAACAAGCTCTCGTATTTATTAGTATTTACCCTAAATTTTAATATATATTTTGTATGAATAAGTTTGTCCAATCGTGTATCGGTATTCATTAGTCTCTAAATTGACACCCCAAGATTGCTATATATTTTTTCAGACGTTTAATTTTAGTAGTTAATGCTGCCTTCGTAGAAAAAATACGCCCATACGAAGCCTTAAATAATATTATAGCAGTTATACTAGGTGTTACTGAAACACTTGAAAACCTAAATCATCCTAAGTTAAGGCGGCATCCGGCTGTATTCTGTCAGGCTAGTAGAACAATCCGTGATAACAATATTTATACACTTCACTCAACCCTAAATACTATATAATCCTACTGAAAGGGCTTCACAAAGTTCAGAAATGTAGGTAATGGAACCATTAGTTTAGTTTAGAATTTTGTACATTTCCATTCCAATACTCCCAAAGTATGGCAATAGAAACTTTGGTGGAATCTAGAAAGGCAAGAGCGATTGTAAGTGAGACAATACAAAGTTATCGTAACTGGTAATTGCTAGATCGATCGAAATAGTGACTGGAAAACTGACCAGTTAAGTTTTTGGTCAAAATTTAGGAACAAGACAGTGGCTAAATTGCGTCACCAATAAAATAAAAGCCGTACAGTCTCTGGTTTGCCCGTCTTCACGTACGCTGTACGTACAAGATAATTGATCAGGAATACAATACCTAAATTAAAGGTCTGAGCACACCAGAACGCCGCGGAAAGGGATAAGCGCCGGATCGCCTGAACGCCTTAGAATGATTTCTGTCCTAATATGAAAACGGAACTGAATGTGTCACTTTTACCGAATGCCATGGAATCGATGTAAGTACATCTAATACACTATGAGTGTCAGAGGAGGGATACCGATGATGATTAAAATGAGTTCAACAGTCATTTTAGTAATGGCCAGAAGATGGATATTTACCCACCAGAGATACGGTTTAGAGGTTATATCTAAAAGTGACCTCACTTCCCTTAAATCGTGTTGCTATCCCTTTCACACCTCGTTAAAAAGGGTTAAGATAGAAAGGGACAAGGAGCGAAACTTTAAATCACGTTTATGAATACGTGCCACAGTGTTTTGGTCTCGATAGGTGAAAGTTTGCACATCACTAGTTCGAAAAGTTTTGTCTTGAAACAACGATTAAGGAGAGTGATTCCACTAATTAGTTTTCGATGTCCGCTTAACAATTTGTGTAATGACATTATTTTGGAATTCCTATTCGTATGGAATGACGAATTTATTTCTAACGACTTTGTGGTAAATCCGGTGCTAGTTACGTCATAACCATTTTCATTTCAGAATTTTGTAAGTAGTTAGAACCGAAACTGTAAGTGTTTAGACTAGATGCTTATATTGAAACTCTACTGTCTTCAAAACCTACATCCAAAGTTACATAATGAGGTGTAAGTAACTTAAGAGTAAACTTAATTAAAATCCTTGTGTTCACGTCTCGAGCGGATGAGTTGCTAAGTTAGTAACTTTCATCTCTCTGGAAATCAAGTTGATTTGATACCGTATAGCGTTGAGGTGTTCCGTAATTATTTTGAAATTATGTTCCTCTACTTATATGAGAAATAGTTCCTCGAGTCATGATGTATAGTCGAAAATAGAGATAAGTATACCGGGGGTCTCGATAAGGCTGAGATTTTCTCAAAAACTACTGGACCGAATTTAATAATTCTTTTACAGTTAAGTACATAGTTTTAACTTTTATCTATCAAACGGTGAAAGAATTTTTGTGATAATCTCAACCTTAAAAACTCTCTTGTACACCTTTCTCTGTGTTCCACCGTACCTATGTTTTTTTCGACCAAGTAGATTATTAACTTCAGATATCATTGTTATTTGTGCTTACGTCATTAGGCGAAACAACTAGGTACTTAATGTAATGTTGTAATGATTTCTGTAATGCATAGAGTACTTTTATTAATTTCATTATTCGATTCGAAACGACTGGTACCGAATTTGTCATTATAGTTTCGTCATCGTTCGAGACTGATACAGCCCTCATGAGGGTCCTATGTCTGACTGTTTTATAGGAAAACTGCAATTTTTTTTTAACTAAGTACGTTACAAGTCACACCTTAGAAATGACCATTAGGTCAAATTCCAGTGATGGAAACGTTGCAAAAAATTAAAAATACCTTAAAATGTACAAAAAACCTCCAAAGCACTGTAACGACGCACATCAAATTAATATTTTTTTATATATTTGAATTTATTGTAGGTAATACTTACTTATTTAAATATTTTTTTATTTTTCCCCAAATTGTTTAATTTACTTGAACGCTGTGCCAGAATTAATGTATGTCACAAGCCTGGTTAAGGTGGTTACCTTAATTTTGTCGAATGAATTCAAGGCCACCATCTAGTGTAACAATAAACTACCAGAAACACGAACGAGGTTTCCTCCTTATATCGTTGAATAGAATAGAATAGAAAATATGATTATTGCCATACACCAATTACATAAGCTTACAAAAAATTAGTTAAGCAATAAGTTATAATCTAATATAGTTATGCTAAGTGGTGGGGCAAAAGGTGCATGTTTCAGCTGAGCTGATACCGAGGTGTGAAGCGCTGTTTTTCGACATGCACCTCTTCCCTGCCATGTATATGATATATGGTATGATAACGAGCTTGAACTGAGATAGCCTAGTGCTATCTTCCCTTTGAACTATACTAGTATAGGTGTATGAGGGTGTGTAAGGTGGGTGAGTGTTCGTTTCCCGAAATTTACGTGGTACCTTCAATCATGCCCAGTTTATTTTTGGCTCCATCTTAGCGACAATAACACTGTTTAAAATTAATGTTCAAATTCGTAACGCGATTGTTCCTCCAAGTTACACCATAACATAACAAAGTTTACCGAGCGATGTTATGTTGTCTGTAACAAGTGTGACACTGTCTACACATACACAATACATAGCTGTATACAATTAATTGGATCCAACAAGAAAAGCCACAAAACCGACGCGTCAAAGTTTCGCAGCTGGTGGGCGTCGTGTTGGAGACAAGACATTGATTTCTGTGTGATATTAGAACATACATAAACTTACGCCTCTTTCCCATAGGCACGCAGAGACCATGGCCTTCCATCGGCTGCGATCCTGGTACCTCTCTCGCTTTCTCCACCATTTATATCATCTCGTCTTCTGCACGGTCTTCGGGTTGTAGTAATGTATCTCCAATTTGATACTACAGACTGTTGCATACTTCATTAGGTGCAATATCTTCGTCATAATCTTTATTAGCAGAGTGCCGTGGTCGTCCCTTCATTCCCAAAGACTCACTTCCCAATCTTCATCCTCGACAGCTGTCTTTGCGAAGAATACATATGTATATACTTACCTAAGGTATCGTCCACGGCTGCGTTAATAAGTTCCATCGACCTCATTGGTGATCTGTCACGTGCTTGAATGTCTTCAAATTCATCCTGCGGACGCTGTATCGACGCTCAATTCGCCTTCGCAACCTGTCGACCTAAAATTTAAACAGAATAATTAATAAATTTATAAGTACATGGGACGTTAGACGACTTTGAACGGGCATTGTTATAAAAAAAGAGTTAAAAATTAAATTCGTCACGTGGTTTCCTTGCAAATCTAGATCTTACAAAGATAAAGTTTAAAAGGTGTTACAAATCTAGGTATGTTATACGGACGGAAACTTAAAAAGCAGTAGTGTTCATAATATTTCATCGAATATGGCAAAGTTTTCTTATAAATTTGTATCTTACAGCCTATCCCACAGCTTAGGCACGATATGAACGTGTTCGTCATAGAGGAACTTACAACTTAGTTGGCAACTAAAGTAATAGCTAACTCGCGAGTACGCTGAGCTGAGCCCACATTGTGCGATAACTTTGTATAGTTCCAAAATTTGATTTAACCTCGATCCTGGACTTAGCTGAAAATACCTATAGGTACACACGATGACGCCTATACATACAGTTTACCACAGGGAGTGACGCATTTTGTGTAATTAAATCTATACCGCAGCCCAAATCAAGTGTCTTATTTTGTAAACAAATATTATCGTCTAATTACCTGTTGTGATGTAACACTGAAGGAACTGATTGATCGAACCTGTTCATCGTTGTGAAAATAAAGTTTTCCGACCTAATAATGTGAAAACAACTATGCAATAATCACAGAACAGCTTAAAATTTTAGTAGGGTAAGCTAGTTTTTGTTTACAAAATAAGACACTTGATTTGGGCTTCGGTTTAGTTGTGTCACGGACAATGAGTAGATCAACAGGTAATTTAGAGTATAATCGAAAATAAACTTTATTGCCATACACCAATTACCTACACAAGTATACAAAAATCAAATAAACGTTAAAGTTATACGATAACTCGTCAGCCAAGGGGAATAGTTAATTGGGCCAATTTAGAAACCAACTTATCTTTGCCATTATAAAAAATAATTCTGTCCATACATCGATAAGTTGGTTGATATATCTGCAAATATAAGTAAACTTGTAATAAGAAAAAAAAAGTTTTGGGGAGATGTAATTTAAAATTTACAGTTGATTTTTTTTTCCTTTTCTTGTGCTATAAGAGCTAGCTATAAACAGACAGACAGACATAGACAGACGGACAACAAAGTGATCCTATAAGGGTTTCTTTTTTCCGCTTGAGGTTCGGAACCTTAAAAATTAGCTTAAAAGTAGAAAACGCACACTGAATTGCGACCAATATCCGTTAAAGAGCCAAAAAGTTTCAAACTATTCTTCAAGTCTATTGCACCCCTTTTCTGCCATTTTTACTTACGTTACTTTGAAAAGGAAAAACGAAATTCAAAATAAAACACAAAATATGTCGTCCGATTATTCATGTTACACGATACGACACCTTTTGCGTGACAACAAGTTATTTTTCCCTTTCGAAATCTCTAAAAAGTTCTATTGCGGTAGGGTTGCCATCGATTCCAACACGACTGGAACATAATAATAATAATATGGAAAGTAGAAATCGTTAAATAGTTTCAACAACATGGACTTGGAGTCTAATGGAATACAATGGCATTGCATTGACTATATACCAAACAAAAACAATTTAATTCTATATCTCTACATCAACCAATTTCATTTTATTTATGCTGGTTTTCTATTTTTAGACTGGAACTACAATGTAATTGTCAGGAAATGTAATTGTATTGGATAAAATGTGTTAGCACGTCAGCACCGGTTTATCGCGCCTGTGGACGGCGCCGTCCGCCGGCACGGTGCTGTCCACCTGTAACCGGCTCCGTCCGACATCGTGCACCGGTAGACGGTGCCGGCAGACGCCGTGACACACCGCGCCGTAGCGTTGTACTTTTTCTGGAAAAATATTGTAGAACTGAAGTGACACAAGAATGTAGATGCATGGATGCATAGTAGGTGGCGTGTCATTCCCTCTGCCTAACCCGCAAGGTATACATCATGTAGATGTAAAAATAAAAATGTAAGTACTAGAACAAAAACCTTCTGAACATGAGAATGTCCCGACGGGATCTGTGAAATATTTGCCAACCCTATGCTTATATTCCACAGAATTCCCGGGGCCAGAGTAAATAAAAGTGACAAGGGAAAAATGTAAGACACCGCTTACTGGGAATTAGAGTTGTACCGGCACTTTTTATGACCGAAACCAGTTGTAACACAGGGGGCAAAATAAGATAGAACAAAAAATCAAAGCTGTTAAAAGAACAGAAATTATTGTTAGAAAACAGAAACTTAATCGATATTGATAATAACTTATTGTATTGTGAACAAAATGTAGCGCGGGGCGCCTACATGTAGGGATGACATGACTGCTTGTAAAATGCATAAGATTCGATCTTGAGAGCTTTGGTAGAGGCCTACGTGTAGCGGACAGACGATGTTCAACAAATCATCATCTCATATAAGTAACATAAATATTAAATGATGTAAAGTCGTGGATAGGACTTGTGGCCTGTGGTGGCTCAATTGGTAAGAGTGTGTCACGGAATGACAAAGTCGAAGGTTCAAGCCCTGCCCACGGCTAGAAATTTTTCGTTATTCAATTTGTTCGCCGAGCATGGCATAATGCATAAAAATAATTGGAAATTACATTGTATTTTTTGAGAATGATACAAGAATTTTCTATATTTATTGGTTTAGCTGAATTTATGGCCAGGTTGCATTAACAATGTTTGATAAATAATTACTTAACACTGAAATCCAGGGTATTAATGACCGAAACCGCATTTGAAGCCGAAACAGCTCTAGAGTCTGGGTAGATGGCACTCATTGAAATTCATGATCCTGGAATCGTCGCTCCGAGGCGCTGCCATGTAAAGCGTTGACCGAGAAGCCTTTATAGGCTAGGTATAAAGGCTTCAAATCGGATTTCTAGAAAATGAGCTCTTGAAGGCTTTAAGGCATTGTATACCATCACGAATAATATGCTTTAAAATGTATACCTACCATCAGCAATAAAATAGATGCTTAAAAAAGAAATTAGTTCTAACTTATCCAAAACATACCCATATATGCGGTAATGATAGCTGTTAAATATAGGTATTTCTAGAACAGCAACCTACACAAAGATTCTACGCAAACAAGTCACGGGTAACCCTCAAAGCGAGGCAGACACGGATCACCTAAACTAAATGTCCCAAAGGCGAAGATATTCCGAGAGACACGCAGGAAATCCGTGTGGCGGCTGACTGATTTGTCAAAGGGGCTAACACGTACGTGATGCCCTGAAGATAGGAGGTAACGGCAGAAAAATACACAAGGTTCTGAACGTTTCTGGCGTTTGGGAGGGTTAAATATTTTAGTATAACTCCTATAACTTTTGCGACACGAATGTCGAAATGAATCGAAAAGATATGAATTTGGGAGTTGCGAAAGTATTCTTTAGAAGAGAAAGATCCTGGAGTGGAAATTCTAGGGTAAAAAAGCAATAGATGCAATGGTGACATGAAGAGACTCGACTGGCAAGACTCTTACTGCTACAATCCGTAATCTAGGTATTAATAATAAGACGACTTAGAAGAAGAGAAGGAGAAGAAGACATCCAGTAGAAACCCGCAATGGGTTTGTGAAGGTTGATGTTTTGTATTGTTTTGACTCTACTATTTCTGCTCATTCCAAACTCTCATCGTAAAATTTTGTATTCTCGTATACAATCATTTCGAAGGAAACGCCAAAATCTAATCAAAGTGGAATGTACCAACGAAAATGTTGCTGAAAATTCACAAACCGAAAATCCATCTTGCTACTTTGTAAATTGGAGAACTACTCTGGTGAAAAATTCGCGTATCGTTCAACTACAAGGATTTTTACGTTTCCACCATTTGACGTATTGCAGAATTTGCAGAGGAAAGCAACACCGAATCGAATCTGGGAAATAAAATCAAAACAACTTGGCTGGATCGTTCCAACGAAATGAACTTAGAGAGAATTCTTGATTAGAGGAATTTATTGGAGTTTACTTTGATTTCATTGCATTCGCTACATTCTTGTGTAGTCCCAAATGAAAACAGATTATCCCTGTAATACAGAGAACACTGGGTGAAAATCTATGTGCAACTAGTATGCCATTGGAAAGGTTTTGGGGAGTACTGTACAGTACATTCTTCTTCTTTTCTCGTGTGGTGTAGTGACCAAACCTATTTGTCAAAGTTATTCAGGCCGCCCGTAGGCCTTTGACGTGGCCTAACGACTGCTGTCAAGCGACAACAACCGGCACCAACTGCTTAACGTGCTTTCCGAGGCACGGACGGGCTCAGATGAAAGTGTCACTAGCGGTCACACATCCAGGTACTGACCTCGCCCAAAGGTTTTCGGTTTCATCACCAAAATGACCAAATATCTGAACAGAGAATACATGGTTCTAATTAGGTTCCTAGATTATACCGGAGTTAGATCCCATAGATCTACAGATTGCTGTCAAAACGGGAAAGAAAGCATGTTGTATGTAATGTAAGCCGAAGGGAGGGGGTTCAGTATCGGTAAATGAATAACTTCTACGACTTTTCGAATAAAAAATAAAAATAAATTAATGTCTCATACAAATCGAGCAGCTGACCGGTACGAAAATATGAAAAGTCAAAAAATAAATTCGCGAAAATCGAAAAGTCGTTGAACAAAAGTTGTTCAGTTACCGATAATAAACACCTACCCTTTGGCTTCATATAACCGTTACGTTACACCCTGTATAAAGAAAAGCTATCCCCGAAAGACCATCGACAGACTGTGCCAATTGTCATGACATCAAGGTCTTGGCACGAAATGGATTATCATCAACCCATATCAGTCAATTGCTGTATTTACATATTATTATATCAGCCCACTCAAAGTGTACCAATCAACCAGATATTTGGCTCGTTGCATCCAGTGCACATGCACCTTAGGGCCGGCGTACAACGTCACGGCGCGGCGCCGTGCCGTCGCATGGCGCGGCGTGTCAGGGCCGCCGTACAACATCACGGAGCGGCGACCGCCGGCACGACGCCGTCCGCCGGTAACATGCGCCGTCCGACAACGTGCACCGGTGGCCGGTGCCGCTGTACGTGGGTAGCCCTTACGCAGATCATCCGTTCATCTTAGAGACAGAGTAAATGCCTTAAGATCTATACAGGTAATATAAGTTTCTCAGCCCTCGCATTCTCAAAAAAATATTCTCGCTTTCAAGAATTTCTCCAGGCTTGACGCGTCGTATTCATGAAGAGCAATACTCGCTGCACTTTGAACCTGTCTGCCCTCATTTCGCTTACAGGCAAGTTCTTTGAACACTGAAACAAGTAGAGACATCATTTTGAAATAATTTCACATCTTGATAGTCTCATATGATTATACTCTGTAGATTTACATTCAGCACGTAAGTCAAGTTTTGGTATGGATCATCTGAATAAATTAGTTGATAACTTACCTTAGAATCAGCAGTTCTTTTGTCGATCTCATCCTAATGAGAAGATGGACCAGTGTTAACAAGGATGAGATCTAGAAGAACCTGCACCAATTGCTGGAATATACGTGTGATGGTGGCACTTCACTTGGCTATTCGTATTTGCGTATTTGTCATAATTGCCATGTGTGGTTGGTATTCTTGACCAAATATTCGTCTTATTTTTATGTACGTCAAGTATTTGACAAATACGACTAACATCCAATAGCGAATACGAATAGCCAAGTGAAGTGCCACCATCAGACTGGTGCTTTGTAGTTTCAGAGGCCAACACCCACTTCGAGTCGGTAGCCATCGGGGTTATTAAAATTCTTTCCTATTTGACTCACATAATATCTTACTTATAGGTAGTCAAATGAATACGTAGCCATGTAACTTAGAATTATGAAAAATTCAATGTGTAGGACTTCTTAAATATTAAATTCATTTGTCTGTTACTTTATGTACACTGAAGGAACTGATTGATCATTATTTTCACAATGATGAACAAGGTTCAGTTCATCATTGTGAAAATAAAGATATAATAATATGAAAAGGACTACGCAATAATCACAGAAAAGCTCAAAATGTTAGTAGTTTTTGTTTACAAAATAAGACAAGGATTTGGGCTTCGAGATCCGTTAATTTTTGTTATAAAGAGTTTCATCTTATAATTTCTCCGACCTAAGGCCCTGCCCGAGACTCCTGCTAGGACTGTAGAACCCTTGACATGCCAGCGTTTTGCGCTACTGTTCGTACTTTCTTTTATACGAGTGTTTCCCTTCATGAAATGAGCTTTGATGATGTTTCATGCTCTATTATGTAGAGTAAGAGTTCTTAAGGTATTATTATGTATAGTTTAGTCTACATTTGGTTGGTATTTTGTAGGTTTATGATAAATCTAGTGTATCTTTTCGTTAGAGCAAAGTTACGGCGTTAAGTAAGTTGTTTGCACGACTCGCACTTAGCCGGTTTTTTTTATATATCAAAACAAATATGTACATTAGGTACAGCTAACAGCAGATCAAGTGTAACACTTTGGACCGGTCTTATTATCTGCGTAGTAAGATGTAAAATCGTACTGCAAGTGTTACCATTGATCTGCTGTTGTTGACATACCTAAGCTTCGACTCTGCTGTAGCATGAATTGACCCTTACTGCTTAGACCCTAAGAATACCCTGTCTATAATTTGTGACAATGGCTAAACTACGTTTGAAAATGCCTTTTAAATTAATTAAACGTTCTCGCAAGTTGAGAAGCAATTTTGACGACAACGCGCAACGTCGCGACTGCAATGAAGCTTATAGGAAATTAATTTTCAAAAGGCGCCCGTTCGCTTCATTAACTTGCTGATGGAATTTTGAACTAACTAAAGATTAGTTAAGTTGAATGGTTATGTACCCTTGGGCGTCTTTTAGCTTTACTATTCAGTTAACTGGCTCGAGTTAGCGGGTGGTTAGTGGGGCAGTGAAAAATTAGGGCATGCATGACGTCACTTTACATGTATCATTAGTGTTGCCAACATAACACAAACTTAAAAGGTAATACAAGAAAAGGCCAGTGTTGAGGTTCTCTTGAAAATGGCGGGAAACGACGGTTGCAAAATAATTTGATAATTTTTGTTTTATTGTCAACAGTGGTTATTTTGAGATTAATATCACGTTAAATTAATCAGAAAATGTTCGCGAGTGAATGGTGAATTTGTTTTATAATTTGAGCAAGATCTGGGATTTCAAGCTTTTATCAGTTCCCGCTACAAGCTCGGGAGTGAACGTGACTGTCGAGCTGCTTCGTCCAGAGTGATGACGCTGCGGCGTCTCCTCTGGATGAAGACAAGAAGACGCGGCTACCCAGTGTGAAGACGCTACTGCGACTCCCTTGGAGGAAGATAGAGTCTGGCTAACGAAAGAGTGACCTGAGAAAACGCGGCAAATTCAAAAAATCTACATGTGGTATTACTGACTATAGCAGGAAAAAAATGTTTTGATACTTGAGTATTTTTTTTTTGTATTTACGACTATCAATTTGTATAATAGTTGCTTACGAAATTAATTTCTAATTTTAAAAACACACCACATCTTTAAATGTGCATAACCTACATGGTTAACACCACATTTCGAAATGTCGCGTGTTTATAAAGGCTGTGTTTGGTGCGTCGGAGCCTCGACTGTTATGGATGTGAGTAAAAAAACGAGTGTGTAGATATTTTTTTATTAGTATATACATAATATTCACCTACTTAACATTCAGTTCATTAAATTTCTTTAACAACATGTTAAATCATCGTACTCAAAAAATTCAACCTTTAAGGATTCTCCTGTATCAGTGGAGTCGTCATCACTTGCACTTAATATTATGAATTCTTCCAATACTTCTTCTGTTATCTTTGTTTGTATTTATTTTCCACATTTATTACATGGTCCGCCATTTTTTTCCAATTTTCTGCAGTTATTCGGCCAAACGAGGTTTTTATCATTTTTTTTTTCTTTTGCGGGCAGATTAACTGTCTTAATTAGATACCGAGCTTTTGTGGGGGCGTTTTTTTCTGGAGTGCTCCACATCCTTTCATTCGCAGATCCTTCCTTTAAATTTTTTTAATGTCGTGACACCAACCTCTGCAAAACAAAGTATAAAATGCATGCTTAATAATGAAATTTGATGACGTCAAATAACACAACTTTGTGAAATGGAACAAACAAATAAAAAACTCTAAACCGATGCATGCAGGTACATACCAGTTAGTGAAGATGAAGATATTTCTTCTAAGAAATAAAAAAGATATTTCGTCTTGAGTTACTATTAAACATTTTTTCTCCAAATTTCTTAGCATTCCAACAATGTTTTTAATTTAGCAGAGTCCTTCAATATCTCCAAGATTATATATAAACATATGAAAAAGTATAAACATATCGTAAATATATCTAATATTCAGTCAACAAGGATCAAGATTACAAAGTCATACTAACCTAAAAAGTCCGAGATGGCACCTAAACATTGTTTATTTTCATGGAAAACAACTGTTTTCTCTTCTCGTTTTTGTTTAAACTTACTTATCATAGTATGTAGCAGCTTTCGTACGTTACTTTTTATTGTTTTACCCATATTAAAGCAATTATTATTGAAAAATAAATCTCCCCAACAGACTTTGAGATGTACCTTTGACACTTGACTGACAGCTTAATATTGTTGCCAGATCAAAACTTTTAAGGAAACTCCAGGTCACTCTTTCGTTAGCCAGACTCTAGAAGACTATTACATTTTGAATTTTCTGTAACATGACATTGGCAAATGACGAACTGTCGAGTCCATTAATAAAATAAATAAATAAGTGTTTATGTTATTTGTCACATTTCGTTTTAAAATTTTATGTTTTATTAGTCACTAAAAATAATTTAAAATAAATTAAAATCGCTACAGAAAACTGTCATACGGAAACCTCGTAGAGAGAGTATCTCTATCTACGGGAAACCTGCACAGATTAAAGATATAAGTTTTCTATGTAATCTACTAATTCGCACTGGGTCGCGTGGTGGATCATGGCCCCAGCTCCCTAGATGGTTTAGGTATCTATCTTCCCTCAATAGATGCAAGGTCAGTCTCAATACTCTCAACAGTGGAGACATTTGGTAATAAGCATGATGATGATGATACTCATATTTGGAACGATTTATAAACATGTCTTGTGTCCCTAGCATTAATAAGATTTCCGGGTAGTTAAGGTCTTTGTAACTTGGGTGCTAATTTGCCATCTGTTCCTTGCTGGTTAACTTGTTTAAGTCTTTTAAAACTTTAAACCATTACACTAAGAACCTAGTTAACAGATAGAAGTGTGCTTTGTTCGGTCTGAGGATTTGCTGCAGTTTTTATCCGAGTGCCGCTAGAAAGTAATGTTTTGTATTTTATTATTGTCGCGTGTCAAACTATAATTCATGTCCGGTATCGGTTTTATTCTATTAAGAATTAATAATACTGCCTCCACCGTTCGACCGCCGAAGACTGGAGAAATGGAATCTATATTGCGTAAGATCGTTATCTAAACCTGAAAAACAACAACATAAGTTATTAGAATAAATTAGTCATCGTATTTAGTTAGCAAATTACGTAAGTATTGCATTTTGGTACAGTCGAAGACAAAGATAAGTATGCAGGAGGCCTCAATAAAGATGATATTTTCTCAAAAACTACTTGACCGAATTTCAAAATTATTTTACAGTTACATAGTTTAAACTTTTATCTATAAAACAGTGAATAATTTTTGCAATAGGTCAAGTAGTTTTTGAGAAAATCTCAACCTTAAAAACTCTCCTGCACACTTTTCTTTGTCTTATAAGTAGCTAGGTATTAACCTACCTATAATATTATAACTTGGCAGCGACGGAGAATAATATTTTTTAGTTGATTGAATTTTCATGTTATTGTAACAGAGATGTGAAACGATTGTTGTAAAACGGATAATATTATATTACATTCAGTGAAACCGAATAAAGATAATTGGATTTTCATTTACAGATACCGCAAATCCAACAGAACCGATTTCGATAAACTACTCCAAAACCAATTTGAATCGCGAATATACGTTTTTATAACAAACATTCGCGAAGCATAAAGAATAACCTCACACTGATGTTGTGAGCAGAGCGGAAAACGAGCGAAAGCTTTTCTTCCTACCAGGATCGAAAGAGGATTTGGCACAGGACTCGTAATTCTCTATTTCTACGCATCGCTGCAACATATTATAATTTCATTAGAAATCAGACCAGGTTTGGATTTCGTATCAATAGTCGCAATTTTTGACACATAGCTCGAAAAACCGATTCTTGGTGTAGAGCCGTTCTTGATTGAAGACCATGGGAACAGAAAATACCAGTCGGAAGACCATTATGATATAAAGAAGGTGGCGGACATCAACTGGACTCTCACTGCCCAAAACATATCGGAATGGAAGCGGTTGAAGGACACCAAGAATTTGGTAGAGCAATGTAAATAAAGAGATTACTTACTTTACAATAGAGTTTGAATTCGAATAAGGATTCACTGTACGACGTTTATCGAACAATTCTCAAACCAAAAATAACCCAAAAATAGGATACGATCCTAAATTAAAGAAAATCATAGAATTGGTAATCAACATTAGAAAAGTACCAAACAATTTACTAATAATGGAACATATCTATATATATATAGCCATTTTCTCTCCAGAGAATGCACGTACTTATTCCAAATTGAACGCATAAAGGCTGAACATGATAGAAATGATGCCTGTAGCGATAATTTGGATGAATAACTAACGCAGGCGTTATGTTCCGCCACTGTATGAGCGAATCATAAATACGTGAATCACAACTCTCATAGGACGCAGCCCACTTGACCTGACTCCACAGGTCTCAGGAAAATTCCCTTTTAAAATTCATGAGACGAAAATGTCGATGCTGAACTCTTCAATGATATTACTCGAGTTTCGCGGGTGATCAGCGAGATAGGTAGTTTGTTTATAAATAAGATAGGGTGGTATTTTACAGAAAAGATTGGGTATTTCTCCTTGTAGATTTTGCTTTGAAGTCGTTGTTTTTAGATACAGTATTATTATTGGCTTTCATCATAGACCCTTGGGTTTAGGTTTTATTAGAATTTTGATTAGAAAATTCAACGTCTTCAAAGTATTGAAGACATTTGAGTGTTGATAAATTCTTCCAATATTTGAATGATTTTCTTTCAAGATAATATGTACTACTTATTTCAAAACTACAACTTACAAATATATTTTATATTTAACGGTTTGTAAATGACATTGCCACATTTCAATGGAGCTTTGCCCCACCTTCAAAACTACGTGACCATTGAAGCTGTACCCTATCATTTTCAATCAGTAGGAGTTGCGAGAGTAGTAAAAAATTATAACAAAGACAATGAATAATTCGCTTCGATTTCTACTATTTTCTGAATTCTTAATTAAGCTGATTTTTCGACTCGTTTGATGTACAAAACTTTATTTTAAACCAATAATTTTAATAAAAAACGGAGATATTTTTACATTTATTCATTATCTTGTTCATCTACGGTTGGTGGTGGGACAGAATCTGGCATTGTCATTTTGAGTATTGTTTTGTAGTTGAAATTACGAACCTTTGGTAGATTAGGACTTTAAAATGCTCGTCTCATCAAAGAATCTCCCGTTTCGTTTAAAGGTGCAATCAGATATATGTATACTTACAGATCTAAACTAAACTAAAGCTTCGTTTACATAACATTATTCACGAGCTCCGGCAGTGCTACTATTAACAACAGGATTTTGGCAGCCAGCGTTCAGCGAGAAGTGGTATTAACTAGAATTTGCGATGCAAAATAGCACTGCAACGAAAAGATGTGAATATTTTGTCGTCTTCACTAATCATATAAACGACGAGATACGTAAGTACCTAAGTATACTAATAAAAAAAATCACAATTTATTGAAACACTACAATTTTGTAAGAAGCAGAATCATATTCTTTTTATTGCAAGTAAATTAATTGTATATATTTTTGGATGTCAATAGATGAAGAATTTACTTTTCTACACCGTTTTGCAAGGAAAGATGTCAACGCCTAAGGAGAAAAAGTGGCAAAAACATTTAAAATAATAATTACATTTTTATTAATTGCAGTTAATCAATGCACGATATTACCTATTACAAAATATGTCAATAGATAAACAAACGGGGCCAATATGTTAACTGTCTCACGCCATTTAATAGTCCTCCTAAATGCTTATCTATTCAGTAAATTCAGCATTTAGAAGAAGAAACACCACACTCTCCATTTAGAGAATTATCAGCACATGTTTAAGGAGGTCTCTATAGCTAGTCATATTTCTAGTTTCGATTAGGTTAGACTAATTATATATATTTATTTGAATATTTATAGAATTCTGCCTTTACCCCGATATTTTGACCCCAGGTGTTTTTTTCGCTTTTGGTACCGGACTGCTTCAAAAAATTCAAAACGGAACTTGTTATTCTCAGATCATCTTTGAATTAGGTAATTAAGTGATATTGGATTACAATGTTGTCTTACTAACAACACAGTTTTACAACACCGTATCATTAGTAAACTGTATCTCCTAGAAAGTATGATCCCTGGTTACCTTATTGTTCTCTCCACGGAGGGCAATTGCTATTAAACTTAAATAAAACTCATGAATAATAATGAAATAACATTTTCTGTGTCATTTCTTGTTTTGTATCAAACAACAATATATTATATAATATATTTTATTTTACTGTTCATTATTAGTAATTTCCTTGAAGAATATATTATAAGACAAAATGCCCACCTACATAAACTGAAGTATTTTAATATTATTGTTCATGACTTTGGACCCACAGTAATGGAAATCCAAGTTTCCTGATAATCCATGATTATCATGAGTACCATGAGCATAGACTCAAAGAATGTACCTATCCCAAAAACACATAAAAGTCTCACAAAAATATAGGCAAGAAAAGTTTTTCTGTCAAAGTTAAATTCCCCATTGTTACAATGAAGGCGAGATACCAAATTCCCAGATGACATAATGAAACGCCAGCGAAAACTGTAGGTATATGGGACCTACGTCATGCTCATGTCACACTATCCGTTCAATAAATAATGTTATGTGTAAAACGTACAACTGCGTGTGATAGTTCAATATCAGGGCATGGCCAGCACTCGTCATTGGAGTTGACACGGGCCAAATTGAATATTATGCGCAAATTGAATCCGCTACGGTTCAGGCACCTGTCAATATAAGCTTTCATATTTAGTAGGGTCCTACTACGACATCTCGAAAGTTCGTGTTCACTTCACTTGGCTATGTGTATTGGACAGAGACGGCGCTATAATAAGGCGATGGTGCTGTCAATGTCACGCAAGTCATTTTCATGATATCAATTCATATTTTCGGGACATCGCATGACAATCGCTCGAAAAATGTCAAAGGTTGTCATCGTTGTTCTCTTTTCGTGTAATACACTGACCAAACTCATTGTCAGAGTTTTCTGGACACTCGGTCCGTCGGCCTCTGACATGACGTAACGATGGCTGCCGAAAGACAGTAACCGGTGATCCACTGCCTTGATTCACTAAAGTAGAGTTGTCATCATGATATGTTGGCGTTTCAAAGAATGCGTTTTGCGAGCCGATACTTATTTGGCAGATGGACCATCTTGAACATTGTATTCTTACAACTCTTTGTAACTCGAAAAATTATTAAGTATTTTTTTTCTGCAGTTTGTTTCTGTTAGTTTTAATGAATGTCAACTGCTGCGATTCTATTTGCTCAATAATAATAATATGCTCATCGTTTTCTACATTTGTGACAGAAAGTTAGAAATATAATTCATTGATAGTGAAGATCTGCTGAGGGCTTCATGGTAAGGGACGCAATCCTTCGTACCAATTCTCACGGATCTAGGGTGACAGACCTTTACATCAGCGAGATTTTTATATGGACGACTAGATTCCCAAGTGTGTAATTTATTCTAGATGTTTGTCTATTACTCAGCGTTATTCTTTTTGCTCAATCTCTATTCATAACCATACACCAGGGATCTCTCATACTCATAAGGCCGCCACTCTGCATGCGAAGTGAAGTGGTGTATCGAGTTTTGAACCCTAATCCTAAACATTGGGTTGTACAACTAAACTGTTTAGTTGATGGCAATGTTTTATCTATGGAGATGGGACATTACAGGACCGATTCACTCGTGATCGACCGCTGTCCGCTGATTGGTCGATTCCAATTCAACTAACCAGGTGGTGTACTATATGAGCCATGCCCTAAGTATTGTCATTGACAGTAAGTAGATACTCTTAAAAAAGTACTCAGGGAGGTTCTTACGTTACTATAGGTTCTTAAGGAAAATTGTAATTATTTTCTGAAATAGAGCGATAGCAACATCGAATCACTTACAAAGGTAGGTAAGTAGGTTATACTAAGTGGGAGTTCACGTAAGAGTAGTTCAATTGATTACGGGACGTTCCGGTCCAGAAGTAGCTACGATGGAGGCAGATCTAATTATGAGGAGCTATTTGTCCCGGAAATACAACATACCTAAGATATAATAAGCGGAAATAATTTATTTCTGTAGTTTTGTGATTAGCTCTGCAATATTTTCTTTGATACTTAACAGGATCTGAAGTTTGGCGCCATGGTCAAGATTCCCACTACGAGCTCGGGAGTGAACGTGACTGTCGAGCTGCTTCGTCCACAGTGATTGACGCTACGGCGTCTCCTGTGGATGAAGACATGAAGACGCGGCTACCCAGGGTGATGACGCTACGGCGACTCCCCTGGAGGAAGATAGAAGACTATTTATACATTGATATTTTTGTAACATGACATTGGCAAATGACGAACTGTCGAGTCCATTAATAAAATAAAATAAATAAATACTTAAGGCTGGGTGAGCCTGACTACTAAAACTAAACGTCTGCAAAAAAATATAGCAATCTTGGGGTGTCTATTTAGAGACTGATCCTATACACGATTGGACAAACTTCGCTCGATAGAATAAATCGCAAACATTAAGTATGTCATTTAAAATTAAAATTATGTCTAAACCGAAATAGTTATTCATACAAAATAGGGTAAGTAAGGTAAGTAGGGTATTATAAATACGAGAGCTTGTTTAAAAGATCTGATTTTTGTTGGCGTATTTTTATTTCCTTGCCAAAATTCATCCAATTTTAATACAAATATGGAGTCACTGTGGCTCTTCACTCCGCCGCCGCTGCGCGACATCTTCTGTCTCGCGCTTGAGTTTGACAGCTGGCAGCCCCTTAAGGACTCCTGAAATCTAATTTAGTCATTTTGACGTTTACTTTCTAAACTAAAAACTCCCGGAACTCAAACAGTAGTTTCCCTGCAACCTATACCGGGAACACACGCGGGAATTCAGTTTCCAAACTTTACACAAGCAGATTTCTGAGTTTCCTGAAATTTCACAAAAGCAATTAATTCACAATGTTGTTTAAAATGTGGGGGTGTATTATGTTCATCATAAATTGTAATTATAATTTAGTAAAAATAAAGGATGAAAGCGTGATGTAGGTATTAATGTAAAACAAGTTATATAAACAAAAGACATATAACCAAATATATACAACCACATATAAACAAAAGATAATTCAGATACCTTTTCGGTATTATTTACACACGTGTTCTCAATGCTTGTCTATTTTTATGGTAAGACGGTTAATTATGTTAATCAAAGTGTTATTTTTAGATTGCGTTCGCTCGCTCTTACGCGACGTAGCATATGAACAACGGTGACAGTTTCATATAGGATTATGATTCGATGGCCGTTACAGAATTAGCTCCACTATCTTTAGTAAATCATAATATCTACTAGGTCCCATGGGCATTCCATGTATATAAGGGGGGTGTTTTGGGAGTTCAGACCCCCCCCCCCCCCCCCCCGCGCTATCTTGGCATAAGGTGGAGGAAAAAAATATTAAGTAACTATGGTTTACTTTCCCAGCAGAGCAGTGGGGACATAAAAATAGACTGTGATGATGATTTAACTTAACTAAACACAATTACAATATCTGTGACAGTTCAGTAAACGCGTTTAAAAACTTAAATTTTGATGTGCAAGCTGTTAAACATGTTTAGGGGTTTAAATGCGTTTACCTAACCTAGCTAACCTATTATATATTAAGAACTTATATATTAACCATACTTACGCAAGCCGCCCTTAATGTTTGTAAGTAATGTCTAATTAAGAGTTTAGAAAACTTCCTTTTTCAGCGTGAATTCACAGGCAAACACTAGTTTATCTTTAAAACTTTTTACCTACATTTTTGGACCCGTTCCATGTATAAGCGCTATAGCTATGCCGGTGCTAGGTATCCCTATCTTACACATATACCTATACGAGTGAGTACATAGATATACTTATCCGATTTTATATCGTAAGTAAACTTTACCTTGAAATTCAATCTGCGGCAGGCAACCGAAGCCGCGTGTATTTATATTCATACGAAAAAGCCACTTGGGAACGGCTACGTGTAGTTCAATAAATTCTCCAGGGGATGAAGGCAAAACAATATAAAAGTTTTTGCTAGCCTACTTGACGTAGATCATCTTTCTTTAGAAGATAGTCTTTTCTTATTGGTTTTTCTTATTTCCTGACGCTTGTATATCACTGGTTGATACAAATGGTGCCGTGACCAGGATGTGATTGTAATTTTTGAAGTGCGGATATTTTTATCAATAATTTATTATTATTTAAGTTAAGACACTTACTTTATTATTATTTAAGTTAAGACCAAAGAGCTCGGTGGCTTAGTGGTTGGGTCGATGGACTTGCAATACGGAGGTCCCAGGTTCTATTCACAGTATACAAATGATTATGATAGGTAGAATTAAATGTACTACTTCAGTTTAGTACCCACTACCAATTAGCCGAGGTCGTTTTATGGCCTAGGTATACCTTCCGGGTTCTGGCTTCGATTCCTAGTCAGAATCTTTGTAAGAAAATACATAATATTACGATGTGATGAACCACCACACAAAATAAAATCGCCATAGCACAAGCAAAGGAAGAAAATAACGAACAATGCCGCTGCTAAATAAAATTTCATGTCAGTTCCCTTTGCCAACTTCTCAAACGGCCTAACTTTTTGTAATAAAACTTGTACAATGTACAACCTTCCTAATGAGTTAAGACAAACCACGTAGATTTAAAGACCAAAAATAATGCGTTGTTTACTTGTAAATTCGCGGGCACGATCTTTGTTCAGCGCAATAAAAGTCACTTAGGCAAAATTTCTCGTTTTAAATTAAGGTAGAACTCAGAGTATTCAATCGGGAGACGTCTATAAGTTGACTTTCCATGCGATGCGACCTTTATGCATCCTCTTTTTATACCTTGCGTATCCTGTATACGCAAGGTATAAAAAGAGGATGCATAAAGGTCGCATCGCGTGGAAAGTCAACTTATGTAACGTAAAGGGTATATGAAGCCGAAGGGACGGTGTTCAGTATCGGCAACTGAACAACTTTTCGATTTTCGCGAATATGTTTTGTCTTTTTTTTTGGTACATTTCGTACCGGTCAGCTGATTGATTTGTATGAGACATTAATTTATTTTTATTCGAAAAGTCGTAGAACAAAAGTTTTTCAGTTATCGATACTGAACACCCTCCCTTCGGCTTCATATACGCTTTACGTTACACCCTGTAGTAGTTGTAAACATACTCTTTATTTACCTTTAGTGAATTCTCTTAATACAGCTAACAGCAGATTAAGTGTAACACTTTGGACTTTGATCCGTTCTTATTATCTGCGTCATAAGAGTTGAATTCGTACTGCAAGCGTTACCATTGATCTGCTGTTGTTCGTACAGTGTAAAGACAGGTGTTTTTATTGTACAGGGTTTGCATTATGCGGAAAACATACTTACTATTTAAGTCGCATATAAGAGTCCGTTAAGAACCGAAAAACGGCACCTTTTGTATACTTATATTATTATGCTGTGTACCCGAAGGAAAAATTAAACATGTTTCGCAACTGGGTTCGTCACTGAGACTGAAACAACATGTGCTTGTTCTTAACTGTTGGATTACATCCGCTTTGTGTGGCGCTAATGTCTCCATTCTAAATTCTCTAAGAGATAGACGCGGGCCGTATACAGCCAAGATTGAAGAGGGTCTCATTGTGAGATGCGGCTGAGACGCCATTAATTAATTCTGCATTCCACTGGAAGACGTATAAATTACAACTATAAATTGCTGGCATTTCTTAAGTCACGGAATTGTAGCAGTATTGAACTTCTAGAAATAATAAATTTGATTTCTGTATAAAGTTAGAGCAAATGAAGAGCGCTTTTGAGAGCTCATAGTATACATATCGTTAAAGTAATGAAGATATATATTTACACACATAATCGTCCCCGTGTCAAAAAGAAACCCTCCATGGTCCAAGTAACTTTTGCGAGGCCGAAGGCCGAGCTCTGCGGAGGACGAAGTGAATAGTTTACATCACGCTAGCAAATGAGTTGGTTGATAGGTGCCTATGGGTGCAATGCGGATAAATTATCATTCGTCGTTGCGGCGTTTGCAATGGGACATCTAGTTATATAGTTGAAATACAATTTTACTCGTAAAAATATCACAAAAGGATATCGCGGACTGCCTGTCCTTTTAGCAGTATACCCCGTGTCTTAGCATTGCAGATTCACAACTCTTTTTAGAGTTCTGCTCGCGTCGGCCTCGCCGCGGGATGGTAATCTCTTGGATAATAATCCTCTGGCACGAAAATCTCTAGGGTCATGTTAATTTGTCGATAAATATCTATTACGTCTGTATTTATGAAGTCAACATCTATGTCTATTGTATTTGCTTTACATCAGAATACTCCTTCTGTCCTATCATTTACCTGTTATCGATACCTCGTATCTTCTATAGCAGATGCAGCGTAATACTTGCAAAATCAATACCTATTTGAGACAGACGAATAAAAATTGACAAACTCGGATAAGTGAGTGTGCAAGTACGTCAAAAACAGGTACAATCCCAACAAATTGATCTTCCTGACCTGCACTAATGTGTAACTTACATTGTTTTAAATGATAACTGAAGAAAAAAAATTCATCACGACCGGGATTCGAACCAGGGAAATCGCCATTCCGTGGCACGCTCTATTCCAACAGAGCCACCGCGATATCGTACCCAGGTCGTGAATTTTGTCTCCATATTCGTCTTAGGAACGGTAGCGACATCTATCCAGTAATTGAGCAATTTATCGCGGTCGTGATAGAAAAAAATTCTCCATTTATCATTTAGATTTTCGTTTCGTATAGGGCATATGCAAGAAAATATGAAAACATATTACATTGTTTTGTTACCTCGTGTAGTTTTTAATTCTGCTCAATTCATCGATATCGATGTTTTTACTCAGCTCTACCATAGCCTCATCTGGTGATACAGTACAGACGCGGGTAAGCATCCGTTTTGCTAATGCGCTGGGTCATTCCGTTTTTATTTTACACCCACAAGATAGTTTGCACGATGTTAGAAGCTTTTTAATGCTTTCTGGGGTCATTTTAATTGTCTCATTAATAATATCATTTTCCTCCTTCAATGTATTTCGGACCGTGTCCGAAACACAACCCTGCGATCGATAACTGGCGTAGCAGACGTGGCCCGCAAAGCAGCCACATTAAAGTGGAACTGGGCGGGCCACGTGTGCCGCATGCAGCCGGACCGATGGGCCCGGACTGTCACAGAATGGGTGCCATCGGACGGTCGCCGGCGTCGGGGCAGACCTCGGCGTAGGTGGAGAGACGATATCGTTAGATACAGGGATGGGTGGCTGGAAGAGGCTCAGGACAGGGATGGATGGAAGAGGAGGGGGGGGGGGGGACCTTTGCCCAGCAGTGGGACAATTTATAGGTTTACAAAAAAAATGTATCATTTGCTTTATTTGACTCTAGCTTCACTCGTTTCTGCTATTATCATATCATCTCTCGCTTTGTCTTCATCTTTAGCTGATCGCTATTGCCATTAGCCATTTTGTATTATCATTATTGTACCGTCATCATCATCATCTGTCAGTTCAATTCTTCATGTAAGTAATCATGTCTACTGTCTGTTTGTCTCCATTTTATACATCGTCCTCATTTCACCTTACATTTTTCTTTTGCGTAGCCAGGACCTCTACTCTTAGAATACGTTAAATGACACCGAAGTAATTGCCCTTTGTAAAACCACCAACAAGTACATTTTAAAAGCCACTCAACGTTCATAGCATACCAAGCAAAAATTCCTCTTTATAAAGGCTAAAATGGAATGTAACCACGCAAAGGGTAGACGTTACCCCTACGGGCCCCAATGAAAAATCTAATATCACTCAACTCGGCGACTCAACAATTGCTGCTCATGAATTTTAACTAGGCATTTTCTTTGCGAACGCCTAAAGTGATCTCGCTACTTAATCTCGCACCTGAGAGGAGATAGGGGCAAATAGTGAAAAAATAAATACGTTTTTGTAAACGGAGGCACGTATAAGTAAAGACGGTAGATTGAAGGATACTTTTTATAGAGATTTGAAACAAATGAACAATTTATAAAGGTTAAGGATAAGAGTAAAATTTATGAATGTCAACGTCACGGATGAGGGTACTTAGTTGCCTAATTTTTATTGCTCAAATCTACTCAAGATAAATGAAGAAAAAAATTTATCACGACCGGGATTCGAACCATTCCGTGGCACGCTCTATTCCAACAGAGCCATCGCGATATTGTTCGCAGGTCGTCCAATTTTTTCTCCATATTCGTTGAATCCCGGTGGAGATGAATTTTTTTTTCCATTTATCATTTAGATTTTCGTTTCGCATAGCGCATATGCAAAAAATATCAAAACACATGATAATCATGTTGAAGAAGCATCTAAAAACAGTTTTGTGACTTCTAACTAACACCAGAGATATTTAATTAGATATTTAGTATTTAATTGAGGATTTAAGACCAGTCGTCTTCATCCCTTATAGTACGGGGGCGCACTGACAAAAACCAAGACGGGACCCATTTGGGGTGGTTATCTGATGGATAAGCTTCTTAATTATATAGGGTATAGCTATAGGGTATAGGTATAGCAAAACAGACTTAGTACCTATCTAAGGAGTTAGTAATTCAGATTGTAACCCATATTATTGCAATTATGTTTTGACATAACCTACCTAATTTTGTAAAAATTACCGAAAATATTTATTTTGTACTTATATTTCAAGTACCTCATTGGCCTATATAATAACATAGTGTACTCGATGATACAAAATGAATGTTAAAATCAACTAACAGCCAATTGATATTTTAATATTAATTTTGTTAATGACATTCACACCGCAATCCAAATAAAATTGAAATGGAGTACATAATTAGCGACTGATTTGTATGCTATTTAGTAGTTCGCATGTTTTAAAGAAATATTTGTTTTAGCAATATCAATATGGACTGCGTGCAGTTTGTTTAATGAATAAATATGAACACATCTGCAATATTGGTTTCATTTAACGACCACGTTAAAATAGATTTTGGTTGTGTAACTCTCTATAGGTACTATTCGTTGCATTTGGCCTTTGCTGGCTAACCGAACGAAATATTAAGCGGTTAAGTCAAGTGGTGGGATGCTCCATCTCTTTTTAGCAAAACGGTCTTTAGTATGAAGTTTGTATGGCGCTACCTCATATGACGTCACAGCCACAATACATCGTGTACCTACTGTTATGTTAAATGGTGAAAAAAAAATTTCATCACGATCGGGATTCGAACCCGGGACCTCGCCATTCCGTGGCACGCTCTATTCCAACAGAGCCATCGTGATTCGTATCCAGATCGTGAATTTTGTCTCCATATTCTCATCTGAGGGACGGTAGCGACATATATCCAGTTATTGTGCAATTACTCACACATTTGTCATTTAGATTTGCGTTTCGCATAGCGCATATATGCAAGAAAATGTCAAAACATATCGTGTACTGTTTCTGTCTCTTCTAACAAAACTTTTCTAAACGCCTGAGTTAGGTTAGGTTAAGTTGAGTAAACCGCCAAATTTCAAGTCTCTGTCGTATTTGATTCATTTTTAATATTAATAAATTATTTAAGTATATAATAAAGTGTTCATATAATACGTGAGCGTCTGTGGATTGTGTGTAGTGAAGAATTTATAACAAGAAATGGCACCAACTACAAGATCGACAGCCAGTACCATCGAAAGGTTAGTGGACGTAATTTCGAATTTGGAGACAAAATTAATTGAAATGCAGACCAAATTGGACAATTGCTGTGACATTATAAATAAGCAACAAGTGTGTCTAGCGGAACAAAACGAGAAGTTAAATGAAATCCACAAATCTATGACTTATGAAAACCACAATACCTCCACTAACCGGCCTATGAAAAATAAATTACGATCCAAAAAACACTCACCGAAACGTAATCCAACAAAGGAAATCCTTGACACATACACCAACACTGGCGATAAGAACTGTATAAAGGTACCAGCCCAGCTACGTGTCTCCAACACAGACCTGAACGACTCCGGTCCACAGGGTATCACTTTATATGACGACAGCGAATGTAAAGATGACGCAGGGACACCTAGTAGGACACAGCGGGCCTCTACAATGACTTCCAGCTGCTCCCTCCTCGTATCCGCCGAGGTGCACGACCCCAAGCCTCGTCGTTGGGAAACCAAGGCGCCGCCAGCCGGCCCACTGCCGAGCGCCTCCGCCGCTGCCCCGGCCGCCGGCCCCCGCGCGCCGCCAGCCGGCAGTGTGCCGGCCACGGGTGGCCTGCGGGCTGCTCCTCCACGGTTTGTAAGCCTGCACTTGTTCAACTTCTCCGAGGACACAACATCGTCTGACATCACGGAGCATCTGAACTCGCACCTAGGCTTAAAAAACATCCAATGTGAACAGCTGCCTACGAAGGGAAACTATTCGTCATTCAAATTGGATGTTCCGGCTTCTGCTGTAAAGTCTGTTCGCTATCACAAACACTGGCCTGATGGCATCTCTATTAGAAAGTTCAATATTATTAGTCCAAAAAACTTGAAACAACCGCACAAAAGCACAGAAAAGGATTAATATCAGATTCTCTCATTACGACACCTCCGTCTTGTAATATCCACTCAAATACTTCAAAAATTAAAGTTATGCACCAGAATGTCCGATCGATAACAGGTAAAACTGGGCTATTGGATATTTTGGTAAATACACATACACCTGAGGTGATAGCGTGTTCTGAGACTTGGTGTCGTTCGAATGAGATAAAGCGGGTCCGACTGAGCGGCTACGGGTTAGCGAGTAGTTACTGCCGCCCGCGCATCGCGCACGGCGGGGTGGCGCTGTTCGCTAAGGACGGGCTGCAATACAAACAAAGAAACGACCTGCAGAACCTAGCTGTCGAATACGAATGTGAATTTACCGCTATTGAGCTATTAAAACATGAATTAATTGTAATTGGCATGTATCGAACCGGATTAAGTGATTTTAATTTGTTCTTAAATTTATTTGAATCATTATTATGTAAACTTATTGACGAAAACAAAAGGTTTCTCATAGTCGGAGATATAAACGTGGATTATATGACAGAAAATTGCCTTAAACGTAAATTTGATGACCTATTAAATTCTTTCGACTCGCAAAATATAGTTAATTTTCCAACGCGCGTTCAAGACAACAGTAGCACAGCTTTGGAGTGTGGTGTAGTCCCGCGTAGCCTCGCAGCCGCCGGTGACGTCACGGCCGCGCCGATAGACACTGCTATAAGTGACCACAATGCACAGCTGTTCGAGCTCAGCATTACGTCACACCGCGTAACATCGACACCAAATCGTTATGAAGAGCGTCGACTGTACACAAAGGATTCTATTTCTCTATTCTACCTTGACATTACAAATTATGATTGGACTTTTATTAATGACATCAATATTGACATAAACATAAAATTCAATAAATTAATACAAATTCTGACATCATATATAAATATTCATTTCCCAATTAAAAAAGTACTAATTAAAAAGAAAAACTACACCCCTTGGGTTAGTGACGAGTTAGGTACTTATATTAAAATGTTCGAGGATTTTTGCGAGATCAAGAAGCAGTATCCATTAAACCAAGTAATTGTAGATTGCGTAAAATATTATGGAGATTTGATAAAATCTACAAGTCTTCGAGATCGACGATCGCACATAGAACAACGATTAAAAAATGCTCAAAACCCGTCGAAAGAAATATGGCGCGTAGTCAATGACGAAGTGGCATCGAAAAAAGAGTATAATACGATTAGCATAAAAGATAATCGAGGGTCTGTTGTTCCAGTTAATAAAGTAGCAGATTGCTTTAACGATCACTTTTTAACCGTAACCACAAAGTTCACTTTGCAAACAGATCAAGGGAAAGCAATGAGTTATTTAAATAAATTGAGTAATGAGCTTAATATTTCCGAGTTTTCTTTACCGAAAGTTACACGCGATAAAATTGACCGAATCCTGAGCTCCATGATGAAGTCTTCAAATACGCTTGACCTCTATGATATATCGCTCAACATACTCCTATCCGTGTGGCCGATCGTCTCAGAAATATTAGTCAGTTTAATAAATGAGATGTTTGCAAAAGGTATATATCCTGATGTACTGAAAAGCACCCGGGTGTGCCCTGTCTATAAGGGAAAAGGGGACAAAGACCAAGTAGATAGTCACAGACCCATTACTATAGTTCCAAACTTGTCCAAAATAGTTGAATCGATATTATCTTCGAGTATCATGACACATCTCGAGAATGGGGATATGTTGAGCGATAGACAGTACGCGTATCGGAAAAACAAATCCACGACCGCTGCAGCACACCAAATCATAGATTCGATTATAACAGGGATGGACAATAGATACAAAACGGCAGGAATATTCTGTGATCTTTCAAAAGCTTTTGATGTTATAGAACATGAATTACTTCTGCAGAAACTTGAAGCGTATGGTATTAGAAACAGTGCTCACGATCTTCTAAAATCATTTTTATGTAATCGGAAGCAAACGGTAGAAGTTAAATTGCATGGGAAAAAGGTTCGATCTGAAGCAGGCAACGTCACGGTGGGTATTCCCCAAGGATCAGCCCTCGGAAATACCATGTTTCTTGTGTTCATAAACGACTTACCGTCCTATGTTACTGATGGCCTAATTGTTCTATTTGCCGACGACACCACTGTAATCGTGTGTGCACATTCATATGATCAGCTGAATAATAAAATTAATGGTATATGTGAGCAGCTGAAGGAATGGTTCTCGTGCAATGGTCTAATATTGAATATGTCCAAATCAAATGTGATGTTGTTCGCCGGGAAGACAGTGCCTCGACCGATCAACGTGAACAGTCCGGTTCCATTTTGTGATCGATGCCGGTTCCTGGGGTTCACTCTGGATCCCACATTAAACTGGAAACTGCATGTCGAGTCTCTGTGCGACCGGTTGAGCAGCGCTGCATACGCACTGCGTAAGCTGCGTCCTTTGGTTTCGGATAGTGTCCTGAGGCAAACATATTTTGCCTATTTCCACTCCTTAATGATGTATGGTGTTATACTGTGGGGTAACTCCACGGACTCGGACCGAGTCTTCATCCTTCAGAAGCGAGCGATCAGACTACTTTCCGGTCTAAAGCCAAGGCAAACCTGCAGAAGTGTATTCCGAAAGCATCACATAATGACACTGTACTCGTTGTATCTATACCAGGTGATAATGTATGTGCGGCAAAATATATCACGTTTCGATCGCAGGACGGGCGGTGGACGTGGACTACGTAACGTAGGTAGGCTGGCGACAGTGCAGCGGCGGTCTGCAATGGCCACTAAAAACCCCCGCGTGATCGGTCCCACGTACTACGAACAACTACCCGCTGACCTAAGAAATGAAACCAATGACGAAACGTTTAGTCGCCAACTGAGAAACCTTTTGTTGGATAAAGAATTTTATTCGATCAAAGAGTTTATGGACATGAAATTATAATTTTATTCAACGAATTAACATCAATTGACATTCTGTTTATTTTTGACATGAAATCATTAGGTATTCAGTTATCATTTTGACGCTTTTTAATTTTATCCCATAAACATTTTGACATACCTACACCTGATTTAATTTTGTTTTTATTTGTTATTTACTTAATAACGCGTTTACAATGTTATAGTTAACATTATTGTATTTTACATTTTGACTAAGTTATTTATTATTTGACGATCATTTTTACAAATAAGACTATATTTGACATAATGATTATTATTGTATAGTATGTTATTATGTAAAAGTGAAATAAAGGAATCTAATCTAATCTAATCTAATCTAGGTACTTAATTTTTCAACTAATTTCAATTATGATTTCGCAGTTGATCATTAATTTGTGTCTATTCTGTAATATTAATGAAAAATATTTTAATTTCGATACTTGTCAAATACCCTATTATACCTATACCAAAGGGGCCATCTCAAACGAAATGTGTTTGCTAGTAGGCGCATGAGCTTACTTTGCTGGAATTACTTAATGTGCTGCGCTTCTCTCAGCGCAGCACAGGCCGAGAGTTTGACGTTTATAAAAGCGAGCTTACGCTAAACGTGTGCTCAAAACTGTCTATGAATTTAGGCCTTAGGATTCGTGGTGTCTTCCTTCCGGACAATCCGCATCAATTTCGGCACCGGCTCTTTGCGATACGTTCCATGTCGTTGAAAATAGTAATATTATCGCTTCATATTCAGACAGTAGGTGGTCCGGAGAGGTACTCAACAATGCAACACGACGTCTTCTCTTTTCAAACATAGCTCAATGTGATTAACAAAACTTTTGTGACGACTGACACGAAAAGCGTTTTATTACGAAGTTAAATTACAAGGCTGAGCATTTATTAGGCCGGCCAAAAATTTGCCAAGCAAAAATGGGGCAAATTTTATATTGTTCGCACCAGCAACAAGCGTTGTTTTCGTTAATTTATGCTCTAAGTAAGATTACTATTTTTATTAACAACATCAGTTCATAATATCTTCAAGCTATCCCTTGTAGTAGGCAGAGGATGAAACGCATTTCGCATCCATCACTGTCGTCACCAACTTTTCTACATTCAGTCAATGCCTTTTAGTTCGTTCCTTGTTCGCCTTTAGCTATTCAGGATTAATTTATTATAAAATATAGACGTCCAGTGTCACCACAATTACGCCACTGAGCTCGTCACCAAGTTATTTTACTAAAACATTTAGTTCTGTGACTGGTCGCGCCAAACCTGTCGTAAACTTTCGTTCGGCATTTCAATCAACCCTAAGATCAGCAGAAAGACGGGACGTCGGGAACACGGGAGAGGAAAGACTTGAGAGGAGCACAATGTGTAAGGAAGTCGCACAATGCCTGGCCAAATCCCCGCAGAGCTCGCAGATTCCTTCAGCACCACCTTCGTCCGGGCCCGGGACACCACAATAAACCGTCTTCACTGACGAACGGAAGTCACGAGAGCTCAACGCGCCACTCGATTAATTCTAGACCTCAACGTTAATTCGCCAAAGCCTAGGCCGTAATAGGTCACGATCACAATTCTATTAAATTATTAATGGCGTGACCAGTGGCAATAAAATATTCATCAAAACAGGGACAAGTAAAGTCTACTCCAATCGAAATATTCAAGAAGACATTCATGATCTTCAATATGGAGATCCGAAAGTAGTGTACCAGGATCGCAGCAGGTAGAAGTTGGTTTATTTCTGCGTACGTTTACTAAACAGACGTGAGTTTATTGTATTGTAAAAGACTCTATAAGGCTAGTCGATCAGTCGGCGCAGAATTTCTGCGTCAAAGTTCAAACATAAGAAACTTCGTACACATGTTAGGAATTAGTTACAATGTGTCGGGGATTAGTGAACTAGTACGAGAAAATAGAACTACGAGTACAAAAGGATATTATTGTAACTTCCAATGCTATTGTGCTATCACAATAGACATGAATCCTATGAGAGGTTTTAGAGAGGAGGTCAACTACTTGTACCAAATGCTCAAGGATTTGCTATATTTTGACGTTGTAGTTTTAGTAGCATGCGGTTATACTTCCGGATTCCGCATCGGAATTAGTTTTGCCTTGAAATTGTTTGCATACAAAATAATACCGGTAAGAGTTAAATGTAGTTAGATAGATTTGGATAAACACTTTATTGCACAAATTAGCATACACATAGAAAACAGTAGTTTATCCAATCCCACAATTAATTGTATAGACAAAGAATGGGAGAAGTTCGTGCTGGGAGAAGATAATTATGGGTCAACTGAGTGGTCGTGATCTGATCGGGTGTTACAGATAATTGCTGGAAGAACGAAGTAGAGGAACTGCACTGGCTCCAGGTCTACACGTGATGTAAATAGACGAGGGAACCGAGCGACTGAAGCGATATGTTTTACAGGTCAATTTACCTACTTCGGGTTCCTAAGTCATCGGAGTAAGTAGTATAATTCCTACTGACCAGAAGGAAATGATATGATTTTTTAGGTCAAACTTACGTTCGTATACAGATAAATGTGTACAGGAGAGTATTTAGGTTGGCAATTTTCTCACGACTTGTCCTATTGCAAAATAATTCCTCAGGTGCTAAGACAGACGAGCGACAGTATGTCGCGCGACAGCTCGCGACACCTATCGCGGAGGCGCAACGTCGCGCGACAGCTTGCGACCCTCCGCGATAGGCGTCGCGAGCTGTTTCTCGTCTGTCTCAGCCCTTAGATAGATAAATTAATATCGGTCCAGTACTTTTTTGAGACAATCTCACCCTTATAGGCTATGTTTACATCTCTGTTCTCGATTGTACCCTTGTTGTGCTTAATGATGGTCATGTAGATAAGATAAGCCATCAAAGTCAAATTTCTTTATTGCAAGTAAGCACGTTGTGTACATTTTTGCACGTCAACATATTTTTGAATTTACATTTACACCACTTTGCAAGGAAAAGGTGCCAACGCTGAGGAGAAAAAGTGGCAAAAAACTCTCAGCAGCACATCTTTTAAAATAATATAATAATACACAATTACTTAATAACTAGGTGTTACACAACTATTACTATTGTTAGTAATCTAGACTTTATCCCTCATGCGGAACCGGCGACACACACCATGCATGTTCATCGTTTAAATAGTCATCTATCCTGTATGTAATACGCCTTCTTAACAAGTGTTCCTTTAATGAAATTTTTAAATTTCCTCTCTGTCAACGTCGTGACACTTTCTGGCAACTTGTTATAAAAGCGAATACAGTGCCCCATGAAGGATGTACTAACCTTACGTAGAGACTGAAAACAGTCTAATAACTTTCTATTCAATACCATGTTTAGTATACCGTGAAGGACACTCAAGGAATCCTGCACTTATGAGATAATAAACCAGAATGTCAAATGGGATAGGAGAGACTCGTAAAACTCGCTATTAACTTACATGAAATTCATTACGTGACGTTTAATCTTGAACACGATTCTCGTGAAATACGGGGTTGGTTTTTTACTGCTAGTCTGGTTGGAGCGATTTTGGCAAATGGTATTTTATCACCAGTCTATTTTTCCCACTTATGGATGATGATGATATCATGAGAGCTCGGTGGCATCGTTTGAGGAGTTCATAGGACTTACGATACGGGGAGATCCCAGGTTCGATCCCCGGCCCGAGTGGCTCGAGGCCCCGACGGGGAGGAGTAAGATGATGGATGAATGGATGACGAATTGTGGGCTATTACAGCCCACAATGGGGTGTTCGGGGCGCCAGTCGGGCGGATGTATAGCATTTCCCGTGGCTCGGCAACAATGGCACTAGGTGGAACACCCCAGGAAGTTTAGTCGGTATTCCGCCCCTTCAGGGCAGTGAGCCCGACATAATCAACATGCTCCCACGGGCGTGTGGTAGACGGAAACGGGTTTTACCTGGGACTAAAAAAAGTTTCGATCCCCGGGCAGGTAAGTCGTGTACCGATTCCTCGGTATTTTTCTATGGAACATTTACTTATGTACATTTATTTATTATGGAAAACATCGTGTAATCCAAAGCACACATCTATAATCCGCCAATTCGCATTGGGTCCCGTGGTGGATCATGGCCCGAGCTCCCTTGAAGTAAGGGGCATAAAAATTGACTGATGGGCACAAACCTGAACCGTACATTGAAAGAGATGGAACATGATCCACCACGCGGGTTCAATGCGAATTGATGGATTTCCACACGCCTTCGTCATAAGCCTCCGACTATTTTTATTAGTTGGGTGGGGTATAAACGTTTCCCTTAAAATTCAAAATTCTTTACTTGTATTAGAAAGTATGTAAGTACATAGATCTTAATATATTGATTGTTTCAATACTTTCTGCCCCTTGGGCATACAAATTGAAATATATCTAACACAACATATATTGAAATACATCTAACATAATTGTCAAGTCATTTTACATCGAGGGAGGGACAATGTTATACCAGTGCGGATTGGTGTGTTACACATGCTTTAGATTTGTTTTCAGGCACGCAGGTATGTCTTCACCGTTTTATGAGAGCATTCGGTAATTGTACTTACAAAAACATAATTGTCTATATGTTGAAATATCTTTAAGTATACCTGTTAATTTATACTTCAATGATATTCAGAAGGTTAGTCGGAAGGTTGGAATGTATAAAACGTGACCACCATTCGTCACTTAGTCATAATTGAGGGGTCTTCACCCGTAATTATTTTACGAGCTTCATACCAGATTTAACAAAACATTCATTAAGCATTTTTGTAGAAAAAATATGGTTGTATATTTTAAAATTAAAGCTACAAGTTGTTACAAGAGGGATTTCTGTAGAATTAACATTCAGAGAATTTACATATAGGATTTATTTAATATTTGACGCTACAATAGTTAATAAGAGAGGTGTTTATATAAATTAAATACTCTAATTTATTCAATTTAAATAATTACAATGTCAAAACAAATGTCAATGAAAACCTTAAAACTAAGTATCCGTACAAACTTCGTCAATCGAATAACCCGCCCCTTGTCATACCCGGTGCAAAGGTGCCAAACGCTCGGACGTTGCCGCGCCTATGGCCAGTCTTTGCACCAGGTAGGACCCGGAGCGAGTGTCACAGCCCCTGTCCCTAAGGCGACGGCCAATTTCAGTAAAAATCTTTTAGAATCCGCCCCCCCCCCCCCCCCCCCCCCAGCAACCCGTCGTTTCCACCGCGAACGGCACGAATAAGTAGTTAATTGACTGCAACTGAAGGATCATAGCGTCAATTCCTGTCTCGGTACAATTCTGTATGCATAGGTCTCATAGTTGGTGTGCTTGCACCACGTCACGAACGACCTATTTATTACACAGGATGAGACTGACGGATGAAACATGCAGTGATAAACATGAGTCATTAAACACTTGTTGTGTGAATATGACTCACTGGCTAGAAAGAGGATGATAATCCGAAACCAGAAGATTACAGATCCTTTCCATAAACATAACACATAGCCGACCTAATGATACTGAGGAATATGATGGAGTATATAAAGGAAAGGGGATCGCAAAAAGATCACATTGGGTCTAAGTATACACTAAGTACACTGGCACCCGATGAGGATAACACAAGATAACCCATTCAGATCCTGCTAGAATGCCTCACACAGCAACAACAATTTTGGTGGAATTATCGTTAAAAGCATTTTCTTGCAGATAGCCAAACTGCTTCTGTTTCATTAAAATTCATAGCCAGGGTAACATAATTAGTTAATCCACGTTTTGTCGTGGCCGACGTGGCCCCAACCACAAAATAAGGAAGCGACAGAAGGCTGTTCTAATTTTAATACGGTAATAATTACCTACGTACGGCTGTAGCGCTAGGGCTGCCGCAGTTAATAGGACGTGAGACCAAAATGTCAAAATTATCGAAAATAACAAAAGAAGTGCGTTACATTGGTGTTACTCGAAAATCACGCATGGATACCGATTTCATCCGTTGTTCCTAATCTAAATTGATATTCGCGACTCGATTCATGCTAAATGCTGAGATTACCTGTACGAAGTCTCGGTGCAGTATTTCTCGCACGTTTCTATGGAGCCTACCTTCTGTCCTTCATCATTCTTTACTTTGTGCCCCAACGAAATAATTCCGATGGCGAGGTAAAGCACGCAGACGTGATTGTTTGTTGTTTAGGATACTTTAATGAAGAGCCAGCCCTCTGAAGGTGAGTTTGCTTAGGACAATGGCTCCGACATAGGAGCCAATTGAAGGGGTACTTGAATAAGATGCAACAATACGACGACCTTCTAGTCTAATAGTCGGTACAGTATAGCCTTCTGGGTAAGGGTTTCTAGGTTTGATTCCCCATAGATGCTTTTACCTAAGGTTGGGCCACTGTTGCCAAGTCTGGGTGTAATTTGTGATCGTTTCTGTGTGGACCCATAGCATAGGAAATCTTAGTTTGGGACACGTGTGTGAAGCTCTCATTCACAGCAGAAGCCGAACCTTAGATGGACACATAATGCCTCCCGATGATATAAAAACCCTCTCGCCCAAGTGCATTATACTATTCCTGAAGGAAGGCCTTGGGAGGTCACAATAGATTTTTGAGGTCGCAATGACCCTTGGGCTTGCACCAACACCCTGATATCAAATAATAAGTGATGTCTGATAGATATGTTAATTTTAGACTGAAATGTTGTTAGTAATAGGTATAAATAACTTTTCTAAGGTTATTACGAAGCCATTTGGCTGAAGCCCTCTGGATTATTGGAAACTGTACGAAAATATTGCATATTTTACTACGAGTTCCTTGGTATGTCTCATCAAAAATGAACTAAACTGGTGACCATGTTGCCTGTCACACTGGGAAACAGAGAGCGGGGAAGACCCAGAGCGAGGTGGTCAGACGATTTAAATGCTACAGCCAGAAACGACCCAAGTGGCGCAAAAAAAGAAAACTGGAAGGACCTGGAGGAGGCCTTTACACTAAAATGGGTTCATAGCTAGTAAGTTTATTGATATCTATACCTACATATAATATTTAATTTAAGGCTATGAAATAAAAAGGCTCTTTTATTTATTATGTCCCATCTAGTAAAAAATAACTCATGTGACAATTCCAACAAATACCGCGGGGAATAAAATCACTCGTCCTAGTTAAACACGAATCAAGGGGCGCATAATTTGACTGAGCCGCGGTATGAAAAAATACAGGAAGGGATGAATTAAGCCTGACATACACACAGGCGGCCTGCACGCTGCTTGCGGCCAGTCTAAACGCATGCCCCGGCCTCTTATCCAGTAGGTAGCGGATTGAGGCCTAGGCTTATAACACGCACAGGCTTCACCACAGTTTTTCCTGCGCAGGTCAGTTGGTACACGGAACATAGGTATTGGCGCGTGATATCGTTTTACGTAAAACTGTGGTGAAGCCTGTGCATGTAGTAGGCCCATAAGGCCGAGATTCCGAAAAAATTGAGCTAGCTCTTACTTAATTACGTATTACGTAATTTGACAGTTTAAAAAAATACTATTAGTAGTAGTAGTAGTATTTTTAGATCAACATTCCTCAACAATGCACCGCCTAATCCTATATGTATAACCGAAGGCTGACTGGTAGAGAATGCCGCATGGCATTAAGTTCGCATGTACATAAAAATCGTGTATAAAGAATAAATAAATAAATAAAAGAGTTCATATTAATCTCGCGCTCAAAATGTCTTTGTAAATTGCGGTCTAATCCCGCGGCCAAAGATGTCTCTTCGGCCTGAGAATTGTGTTTTCATAGTAATATAATCCATATTTCCAGGAATAGAAGGTTCGTGCCGCGATCGGGACCAACTGGGATTAATAAAGGTTTAGTTAGATGTTGACTTTGTCGGCGTCCATACTTAAGTCTAGGACCTTTCATATCAATGTCTAGCTGCTGTGTTCTGACATTGCTTGTGGTTCTAACCAATAGATAGGTACAATTACAGGGTCCATAGGATGTCATATTTTAAGACCTAATGTTGTATTAATGTACATCCTGACATGTGTATGCAATTAAATAAATTGAAATTGAAATTGAAATTATGACCACTATTTTCTACCTTTCTTTCTTTTCACACATGCACTAGAAAATTGTGAACTATAACTACAATTACGCGAACTACTTCACTTTACTTTTTATAATATGGCTTCTACCGTGACTAGCACAGTAGTTTTGCGTATAATTTACAAAAATTAAGTCACGTTGGTAATAATAAGAGAAATGCATATATTTTCTGTTGTGTGTCAATTTGTCAGTGGTCATTGTCAATTTTTTGAATTTTTATATGTAGGTAACAAACTTCCACAAACGATGTGAGAAAGCACACTACTTTAAAACATAATTAACGAAGTGTCCCAAAATATATTCGACGGTGTCAAATAGTTTAGTCTTACCTGGCTCACTTAGTCACTCTTAACAGGCTACCAAGACATTTTTGTTTTTGTTTTATAACATTTCATATTTTGTGTATTCTGACAATAAATATAGGTAGGTAAGTATATGAGGACACTGAAACATCCATAATTATTCACCCAGGTGATATCACCCAGATGAACAAAGTGGAACGAACCATTTAGATTTGATTTATAACGAAATGTGATAGTGACAAAATCCGTTTTAAGGAAGTAAGGTTATACTAGGTTTATGGCAACAGTCTAGAGGTTAAAGTTAAAACAGGAAAAAATACGCGACACACATATCGTTTATTCATGAGTGCGAGGGGTTCGTCCCTACTGAGCTGTTTGCTACAGAACCACATACATTTTAAGTCATTCCCTTAGGGATTGCTTTGTGACGCCTACAGAATTTCTACTACACTTTGTTGCTCCAGTTTACTACTTTGCTATTGGAAATAAAATTGAATGCCTGTAGTTCCAATTCCAATTATCCTATAGGTAAAAAGAAAAAAATCGAGCCCAAATCTTTCCAGATTCTGATTATTTATTCCCGACTGCGCAAGAAGGATATGTATGTCGTGGTCAGATCGTTAAATTGAGCATTTCATGAAATCGTCAGTCATTTCATGAAATGGTGGCATTTCATGAAATCGTCATGTTGCGCTGGGCATATCGTTTAAACGTCAACGTTCGTCGATTTGTCCAACGACGTTTGGTCAGATCATTAATGTAGGGTGCCCATTAAGGATGTAAGTAATAATAATTCAAAATATACTTATTACGAACTTATTTATTGTTCTAGTCAGTACCAAATTAAAAAAATATATAGGTATGTTACAAAATTCTTACAAGCATTTCAAACCAATTGTCCACTGGAATTAAATATACGAAATATTCATATTGAACACATTAAAAGGACAATAAAGATGTTTTTATTAAATGCTTTTTTTATTATTATTATATTTATTACCTAATAAAATAAGTACAAAATTTTATTATAATATTATAGAACGTTAAAACGTTTCGTTTCACATACGGTATACCTTTATGAAATTCCGTTAGTATTTCAAAATATTTCTCCATCGTAATTATACGAATATTCGGATCATCAATGCATTTCTTCTTGTATATTAAAAACTTGTAATTCCAGTTTTTCCATGATGTAATATTTTGTAATACAGTAAATTATAGTCCGCCGACTTTCGTTGCCTGGTCACCCTACTTTCCTTTATTTGTTGTATAACCTAAAAATGAAAATTATGTATGTTAAATTTCTAGGATTCAATTATTAAAAGTAAATAAGTACATTTTAGATACTTAGATGAGATTTTAAAAGGATATAAACTAAATATTGTCATTTAAATAGGTACTAACCTGTGAAATGTATTCCCAAGATTTTTTTGGTAAATTGAGGTTGGTTTTTGCGTGACTGTCATAAAATTCACACCGTTTCGTATAGTAACACTTATTCAAGTTTCCAACACACTTTCTTATATAATTTGCACATTTTTATTCACTTTTCAACATGAATCCGCATTGTTTACTTACGCACACAAACATAACCAATGACAAAGCGCGCTCTCAGCGCCTCTAGCGGTAGTTTTTGCCATTTTTCTACGATATGGTCAATTGTGTTTGGTCATATCATGAAATAGCCGTGCGTTTGTTGGACATATCGTAAAACGTTTTCTATTCATTGATCTGGCCAAGCTATTTCATGAAATGACCAATAGACATTTGACGATTTCGTGAAATGCCACCATTTCATGAAATGGCCGACTATTTCATGAAATGTTCAATTTAACGATATGACCACGACATGTATACGACGTGTTCGTTCTTTAGTCTATAGTTTTATTTCATAAGTATTTTTTTTTTAGATATTAAGTCAGTTTTATTTTGTAGTAGTTTTTTTTTTGTAATAAATATTTTTAGAAGGATATTAAGTTTTTCGAGTATATAGATTAGGTATGTGTAGGTACCAAAGAGTTAAACATTCATACGTACGCTAACAGCAGTATCTAAACCTGTAATAAGTCCCCAACAAAATGATAGGTACAGCTTAAATGGTCACGTAGTTTTGTAGTTGGGGGCAAAGCTCCATTGAAATGTGGCAATGTCTTTTATGTTATGAATTTGCCAGATAATTTAATTATTTATTTATTTTTCGTATGGTCAGACCGTGAGTGAGTGAGTGAGTGAGTGAGTGATTTAATTTATATTTATGTTTGAATAATGTGGCAAATAAATGATCTTTTATTTCTTTATTTTATTTTATTTTAAATAAGTATAGCAAAATGACTAAAGTGGCAAAATGTCGGTCTAGTATTTTTAATGAAAATCTCAATCTTATTAGCTTTAATTTACACTTTTCTTTGTGTTAGATCGTAAAGTCCAGTGTTACACTTTGTATGCTTTCGACTATACGCCTAATAACTCCCTAAAAAGCCAAACATGATATAGCACTTTATAACTCTAACCACAAAGTAGGTTCATTAGCATAGAAAGCTAAGAGCTCGACACATCACTAATTATAATGTACGTACGGTCGAATACAGAAAAAAGGTGTTATAGTAGGGTTATTAAGGTTGCATTTTCCCAAAAACACTCTCATTTTTGAAAATTATTTACAACAGCTGCTGGCCGCGACTTCGTCTGTGCAGGATTATAAATTATAGCCTATGTATTATTCTGATGTATGAACTATATTATTGTAAAATCCGATCAGTAGTTTTTGCGTGACAGAGCAACAAACATCCATCCATTCATCCATACAAAAGACATTGCCACATTTCACCTACAAAACTACGTGACGATTTAAGCTGTACCTATCACTTTGTTGGGGACTTATTACAGGTTTCATATTGCATAATCATAATCAGTATCATTTTCTACTACCTACTCTCGCAACTCCTATAGAAGAATAACAAAAACAATGAATAAATCGCTTCGATTTCTTACTATTTCCTGAATTCTTAATTAAGCTGTTTATTTCGAATCGCAACTTGTACAAAACTTTATTTTAAACCAATAATTTTAATAAGAAACGGAGATTTTTACATTTATTCGTTATCTTGTACAACTTGTGGTTGATGGTGGGGCAGAATCTGGCATGGTAATTTTCGCATTTATAATATTAGTAGGATAGGGTAGGGTATTTGAAAAGTATCGAAAATTAAATGTTTTTCATTATCATTTCAAAATAGACACAAATTCGTGATCGACTGTGAAATCAAAATTCGTTGAAAAATTAAATATTTACAAGCACTTAGAAAAGTTATGTTAGAAAGAGACAGAAACAGTACACGATGTGCCGCGGCCGTGACGTCATTTACTGGTGACACCATACAAACTTCATACTAAAGATCGTTTTGCCAAAAAAAGATGGCCACCACTCGACTCCTCTTCAGTAGGTAATAATCGCCGTTTTCTCGTGGACCACGAGGGAGACGTATTTCTCGTAGACCCACTGATTGATACGGATACAATTCACATAGGGCATTGAATCATCTTCAGTTTTGTAGGACTTTGCATAATGTGTCGTGTCTATTTCGGCCGTGCGCTGCGCATACTGAAGAATGTATATGTAATCATTGAGGTCGTATTGCATTGGAACTTCTTATCTAATGCGTTAATAGACATAAATGGTTTCACAGTTCTCTTCAGAAGGAATAGGTGAGTTTATTGATGTAATTAAAAAAAATAGCCAAATACCCTATTGTTAAATAGTGTATACCTACTCTAAACTATCTACTAGTAAAATAACTTTTACAATCAAAACTCTCAACATTATTGAGGGCCCCTGTATACTAATCTCTGTCATCAACTGTCCCTAAGTAATGAAAAGGTCTAATTATGATTTCAAAGGTTAGGATACAAAAAAATCCTGTAAACATTTTTATACAAACAATTTTCACTGTAGGGCACGCGCTTTGAATATATTATCCAGAGAGAAAAAGGACAAAAGACATGTGTAAATATTTCACCAACGGCGGCTTTTGGACATGCATTGATAAACACGTGAAGATTGAATTATTATAGGAATTAGATAGATAGATAGACTCTTTATTTATTCAATAAAAAACTAAAATTAACTTACAAAATAAATTAAAACTACCCAAATGATTCATCCATTTGGACCTTCTTTGCGCTCGGACATTTTTAGAAGGCAGACTGTGTATCTAGTTGTTTATAATATTTTTTGTTTGTTTGTTTGTTTGTTTGTTTGTTTGTTTGTATACACTTTATTGTACAATTTTTTACAGAAATAACACTGGACAAATTACAGACAGAGACTAAATCAGTACAAAGGCGGACTTATCCCGCTCAGGGGATTTCTTCCAGTCAACCTTTGAGTAGTTGATAAAAGCATTTGTAAGCGGGTGTCGCTATTCATAATACATTATACAAGACAATAATATTTAAATAAATACACATGTGAACAATTAACAAAGTGCATAACATCAATAAATACGATAAATATTATATATAATGTCATACAATATATAACAATATGCAATATATATTACGATAAATACTATATACCTTAATACTTTTACTAAATAATAATGGATATGAGGGTACTAATAAAACCATAGGATGAAATACGAGTATATGTAATTATTATGAATAAAATATAATACAATAGTATAAGGTGTGGATTTTTTGCTTCTTATACTTATTTAATGGATCTAACATAAGGAATGCATTACGCGAAGGAAGCTACATACGAATATCTCTAAAATTCTCTCCCTCTATGCGGTCCCTGTAGAGAAAGCCGACTAACCAAAATGCAAATATTCTCCTCAAAACATCCGTTTTGAAATGCATACCAGGATTATGGGCTAAAATTCTTGTTTCTCATATAACAGGCTGTTTTTGAACAAAGCAACACTAAAATGTATATTGGGAAATGGGAAATCTCAAAAGCTCTCTCTAAAATATGAGTAAAATATCTCTCTTAGTAAGTTTTGGTATTTTATTCGGGTTTGATTTAAGCCTGACACACACAGGCGCGATCTGCACGCGGCTTGCGGCCAATTGAAACGCATGCCCGACCCATTTTCTCCCGTCGTTAACATCCAGTAGGTAGCGGATTGCGGAGATCGCTACCAACTGGACGTTAAGGGGCTGCCAGCTGTCAAACTCGAGCGCTAGACAGAAGATGTCTCGCGGCGGAGCGAAGAGCACGGCACAGTGACTCCATATTTGTATTTTTTTTAACTTTGGATGAATTTTGGCAGAGAAATAAAAATACGCCAATACAAACCAGATTTTATTAAACAAGCCCTCTTATTTATAATATCATACTTTTTTATATATATTTTGTATGAATAACTATGTGGGTTTAGATATAATTTTAATTTTAAAAGACATGGAAGGGGTTTATTTGCGATTTTTCTTTCTTTCGAGCGAAGTTTGTCCAATCGTGTATCGGTATTCATCAGTCCCTAACCCAAGATTGCTATATATTTTTTTCAGACGTTTAATTTTAGTAGTTAGTAATGCCCAGAAAATGGCGGGGCATGAGTTTCAACTGGCCGCAGACCGCGTGCAGGTCGAGGCTGTGTGTGAAACGCTTTAATCCCTCGGAATACTCCGATGTTAAAATTTTGTATAAGTATTATACATATAGTTTTATAGACCACTTTTAAGAACACTAATATTCATTCCCAAATCCTCTCTACTACGCTGGCTTTTACGCTGCGAAATATTCTTTTGTGTATAAAATATATAATATGTATTAAACCTTGATATCGGCTTTGAAACAGAATTTAAAATCCTAACTACACTATACCTATACAAGTTCTATTATTGAAACGTCAGTTTCCGCAGAAACCCAAAGGTCACAGAAATAAGCAGATAATTATTGCATTAACCTTTTACGATTCTTTGTGCCAAGCACATGCCTCGTGCATGGCAGGCGGCATACTTGTCTATCTTTCTCTCTGTTCGTTCAGATACAATTTTAAGCACGAGCTTAGTGTGATATCGCTCTTACAGTTGTCAAATGTCTGTGAATGACAGTTATAAGAACGAGTTTAATAGTTGCAGTAAGATTCTGCTACATTTCCTTTTACATAAGGAATAGAACTTTATTTTATAGTTTGTGTAGGTACTTGTATTAGGTACTTATCTAAAATGCGATATTTAATGAGACCGGTTAAACAGTCAACGGTTTTAAGCACGAAATTAGTGTCACACTTACGACAGTCAAAATTGACAGTTTTGTAAGACCGACCTCAAACTCCACTCATACTCAAAACTGTCTATCACTATCGGTCTTTGTGTTTTATTAACATTAACATGCATGATCACTACCAAGCCGCCCATCTAGTCGCTACTTTCTGAAGCTTGCAACGGAGGTGTCTCCACCGATCCCGGGATCCGTTTGGGTTGGAAACGGATCACAAAAGTTTGTCTCCACCGATACCGGGATCCGTTTCCAACACAAAAACCAATCAAGGTTTTTACCCACCGTTCACGGTATCCGTGGCTACAAGAAATAAATTATATTAATTTTGGAAACTAATCACGCTGTACGAAAGGATATTCTGACATCAACATCATATCTCCTTATTTGATTGATCTGGGTGGGGAGTATCAAAACAGGGTGAGCTGTAAGTGGATCAAAGGGAATGAGATTAGTAGCGGCACACCGGTCCGTATGTCCATTGTGTTTGACAGGGCTGCCAGGCTTCGTAATATGGGGATCGGTTGCATTGAGTCAGGGTTACCCAATACTACATAACCCCTTGTTAATACTGCAGATATGACAAAAGGTGCAATTCTATAAAACTGCATTTACAGATTTTTGAATATTGCTTGCCTAGTACCGTAGCCTTCATAGAAAAACTGAAAATCCACGCACACCCAGCCTTAAGAGCCTTCGTAGAGCTAACTAGCGCCGCCAATCTTAAAAAAATAATATCTTCCAATATAATCAATTTTATTAAAAAAGCTATTTACAAAATGTTTATTACGATAAATACTATTTTTCAATATACCTACAATACATGGCATAATTGCGACAAGCTAAGTTGTAGTTCACAAATGTGCCAAAAACAGCCGTTTTTCGCAATTATGCGAACTACCGACATTGAATCACGTTATAAATAAGCATTTTAAAAATATTTATCGTAATAAACATTTCGTAAATAGCTTTTTTAATAAAAATGATTATATTGGATGATATTATTTTTCTAAGATTGGCAGCGCTAGTTGGCTCTATGAAGGCCCTTAAAGTAATGCATCAATTTTATTGAAAGAAAATACAAGGGTTCATTATAAAATGCAGCGACGTTCGAAGTGGAATAAAGCGAGCGATAGATGCTAGCCGTACCTAAGTAATTGGAATCCATTTTTTCCAGATACTTGCATTCAAAGTCTCTTTGTTGTAACGTTGTGATGGAATTTAATAAAATATTATGAATTGTAAGTAATAAAAAGTCAGTGGAACGGAAAAGGTATTCTATCTGGTGATTTTAACCCTTTGTTAGAGGATTTATCTCAAAAAATCTACAGAGCAACCACACAGATAAATTCACAGATAAAAATAATAGATTATTTGGAATTGTTGGAATTATATCTAAAAACTGTATTAAAAAAAACTAGTGCCTAGATAATTTAGTGTACATAATAAATGTACATTAAAATATGATAAAATATGAATATATTCAGAATTTCAATTACGCATTATCCATGCTCGGTGAATTTATGAATATATTTTTAATTAGATCATCATTACTCCGTATCAGTGCACTGCTAGATAAACATAGGCCTCCAAGGCACGCCACTCAACCCGATTCTCGGCCTTTTGCATCCATCTCTTTATCAATCATGCATCCATAATTGGTTGGAGGTCCTCCCACGCTACGTTTACCCGTTCGTAACATAATAATATGTGCACGCGGGAAAGAGCCCCGGGTGAGTACCGCGTGCAACTCTGTTATCGATAACTCTATAAACTATAATATCTATTAATTTGTGTTAGCGTAATACTAGTGTCTCTAGGCACAGAATAAGTAATAGTAGAGGCTTTTGAAAATGGCGGGATACGACGGTTGCAAAATTATTTGATAATTTTTGTTTTATTATCCACAGTGGTTATTTTGAGATTAATATCACGTTAAATTATTAAATGACAGTATGGTGAAATTATTGAAGATTTCATGCAGGATCTGAAGCGCTATGTTCAAGAGTCCCACTACGAGCTCGGGAGTGAACGTGACTGTCGAGCTGCTTCGTCCAGAGTGATGACGCTACGGCGTCTCCTCTGGATGAGGACACGAAGGCGGCTACCCAGGGTGAAGACGCTACTGCGACTCCTCTGGAGGAAGATAAATGTAATACAAGGTACAGAAGGTTCACTCCGCAAAATCATTTTAATAAAAAGGGAATCTCGCTGTGACGCCATAAAGTGCAATTTAGCTCGCACAGCGCTAAGTACCTACAATTAACCTAGGTATAATGTGTGTCTCTTTCTGTCACGTAACTCTTCTCTTTTCTCACGCGGTGAGTGTTGCCTTCTTGTGAAGAACATTTAATCTGAATATTGTTTACCAGTGCTCTAGAGCCCGTATTAATAGCCTGAGCTCAAACCCGCCCTCAAGAGCGAATTCAGCTGATACACTCTCAAGACGTGATCACCTTCTCAAGTATGTCATTTATTAATAAACCAATCTTGAGGGCGTATTACATGATGTCTTTCTCAAGTGTAAATGTCGCGGTTCGCCTGCGATCAGCAAAACGTTCTCAAGTGTATGTTCTTTTGATAACTGAGTTTTGTTTATTAATACGGAGTTACTCACGTGATAGCCGATTCCTAAACGTGCACCTAAGTTACGTTTATTAATAGGAACGCCATCTTGAGGTCGTTCTCTAGATTGTCTTTTGAGCTGAGAGTGATGTCTAGGTGACGATAGCCGTTTACCATCAGGTGGTTGATCTGATTATATGTCTCCTTTTTAATAAAAATATATAAGTAGAGTGCCATACAAAATACTATAACCAGAACTTTTCGCGCCGATTCCTTGATCTCTGAACGATAAAAGCAGCGGCCTGCGATCAATTGCCAGTAGACAATAGGAGGCAGTTCACAGCCATTCCGAGTCGGACATAACTCACGAGTGGCCACGCCTAGTCGGTAACGGGTCAGCACTTTGTATTGGCCAGATATTTTCAATATTTACCCTACTATACTAGGACTATAATGTCGTAGAGAGTTGGCGTAAGCGAACCCTTTCTGAAGTATCTAGACACTTCGTGAAGTGACAGTAGAGTTAAGTACATTTTTTCAAGTGTCTGTCTGGCCAGACTTTATGAAGCATGTAGACAATTTTATATACTGTTAGAGGGAAATTCAGAGCAATTTCGAGTCCGACATAAACTACGAGTGGACATGCCTAGTCGGTAACGGGTCAGCGCTGGTATTGGCCAGATATTTTCAATATTTACCCGTCCTACATTGCTTGTTTATAGGATATCAATGCCGTCCTAGTATAATGTCGTAGAGAGTTGGCGTAAGCGAACCCTTTCTGATGTATCTAGACACTTCATGAAGTGACAGCAGAGTTAAGTACATTTTTTTCAAGTGTCTGTCTGGCCAGACTTTATGAAGCATGTAGACAATTTTATATACTGTTAGAGGGAAATTCAGAGCAATTTCGAGTCGGACATAAACTACGAGTGGACACGCGTAGTCGGTACCGGGTCAGCACTTTGTATTGGCCAGATATTTTCAATATTTACCCATTCTAGTATAATGTCGTAGAGAGTTAACATAAGCGAACCCTTTCTGAAGTATACATTTCTATAGTAGACACTTCATGAAGTGACAGAAGAATTATAGGTACATTTTTGTGAAGTGTCTGGCCGGACTTCAATAATCCTAATGACGCACTTCTTGTATTAATGAATTCTTGTATTACGCTGTAAAATATGTGTGTACATACACCATTTAAATTTTAATTATTGCATGCCTTAAGCTTAATAAGGTAGGTTATAGAGATAAGCTCTTTCACTATACAACTGTAATACTTACATATAACCAACCAGGAATAAAAAACCTTTGACTTTGACAATGTTATAGGCCGCACCATCGTGTGCCGTTTATCAAACTGGTTTATTCACATTATTGGCCCAGGTGGTTTTTAATCACAGGTAAACTTAGGATACAAAACCAGCTTAGTGACAATGCTCTTGTCGACATAAGGTTAAAATGAATAAATAATAGATGGACACGCGTCATTCGAATTAATTTAAATACGGATATAGGTAAGAACTTTGGCAAATTATAAGGTTAAAATTATAAACAGAACAATATGGCCTTCATAATAATACTAAATCAGGTAAACAACATGATATTTATTAGATTGTTACAAAATACATAAGTATTACAGGAGATATTAGTAAATGCTGAGCTGAGTTGTATATTTTCCTTAATAAACAAAATAAAGGAATAAAATGACTAGTCACCAGATAAAATATTTGGTGCGCAATATTTTTAACAGCAAGGCGAAACAAGTCTTTGGCATGCAAATGTAAATCAATAAAATATTCTTTATTTAAGTTGACTTAGAAATTACACTACCAGAAAGCACATAATGGGGTTCCGAAAATAAAAACAAAATGACTTTCTCTGCTGTTTTTCAATAACTGTATTAAAATTGTAAGACAAAGAAAGGTGTAGTAGAGTTTTAAGGTTGAGATTTTCAAACTATTGCAAAAATTCTTTCGCTGTTTGTGTAACTGTAAAAGAATTATTAAATTCGGTCCAGTAGTTTTTGAGATAATCTCAACCTTATTGAGGCCCCCTGTATACTTATCTCTGTCTTCGACTGTACATTCTTACTCATTAGGCTCAATCACTTTAATTTACATTTACTTCAATATTAAATTGTTTAAAAAGATCACGAAACCTTATCTCTCGATTTGGCCGTGTAATTAGCTTTATTAAACATGCTTAAGTAACTTAACCAAACAAATAAAGAAATCGGTTGACTTTCTAAGTACTTATCGTAATTTCGATTTAAATAATTGTGATCGTTGCACTATCTCGATAGTAATAAACACAAAAACGTAAAATTAGAAAGATTATATATTTTGAATTACATTACATTATGATTTAATTTGTTCGAGCAGAATTAATTATCTTTCCCTGGAGCTCGAGGATGGTCAAGTTAAATTATTTATCATCTAGTCTAGACGCTAGGCAAATAATTTCCATTCCCTTACAATATAAATATAGGTAGGTACCTACATAATCTCTTCATATACCCTTTACGTTACACCCTGTATATCGATTTGTTTGTTTACTCCATTGCCTATTTAATTATTTGGTATGCTTATTCCTAAACACCAAATATGTGCCTATTAATTATTAAAAATTGATGTAAATAATTTATATATTTTTATAGATATTAGGTGCCTATCTAAATTATGCATATTTATGATCTTGAACTCGAAATAAATATATCGGTATAGAGAGATACAGTAGTTCCACAAATATGATTATTATTACATAAAACTAGTGTGACACACAATACACATGAACAAAGAAAGAATATAGGTAATATATGTTGTATAAAATTATGTTACCTAGCTAAGTATGATAACTATGTACTTATCCTTTTTTTCCAATAAAGTAATATTTTACCATAAGTAATGATAGTGTCTCATGTTGTTAGAAACTTCTCACAATATTGATTTTGTAGCAGTAAGTACCTACCTAATGTATTTTCGTATCCTATGGTCTGTAAGGATCTTCGATTTTCAGCTATGTTTTTTTTTTAAGTCGTGCCACTGGTAGTTAACATAAATATACACAATATGCACGGTAAGAATCTTAATTATAATCGAAATGCTGTTATATTTTTAAATATGCCATCATCACATTCGAATTGAGGCTGGAACCGGTTTGAGACATTGTCAATCGGGATTTTTATTTTTTACACACATTTATATTAAAACATGGCATAAACAAGATGATGCTTGTTTTAAGATAAACTGTCGCTACCATGTCTATTTTTATGTGGTAAACAGGTTGAAACAACACTTATGGATTTCGCATTTCCAACTTCTATTTGTGCAACAGAGGACGTCCTTCCACAGCTTTGATTAATTGCTACAAAAATCGTTATTTGAAAATTTCTTGTGCTTATAGTAGTGAATTTTGAACCTGTGGATTTTTCATAGACAAAGGTTTTCTATGGAGATCTAAACTTTGTGAATCAAGCTTTATTAAGCTCTCATTAAAAGTGTTATTATAAATATTTTTTAAATTAATTAAGAATTATTAATAATATACTAATAATAAAATAGTGCAATAAGTTTGAGTGAACAATGACGATTCAAAATACGAAAAAAGTAAGTATTCGTAAGAATTTATTCCACAATTTATAATAATAATAATAATAACGTTTATTTGTTTCAAATCTTATAGCCTATTTACATTGGTACCTATACATTTGAGTTGTAATACAATTTGAGGCCGTAGGTCTCACTATCCTGGTGCGGCTGGTATTTAAAAAAGGAAGATCCTGTACTATAAATACCAGCCCCCTTCCTTGTTGGAATCTATTTAGCCAGTGTCCTTAGGTATAAATGGTGAACAATAAATATGTAAAACAAAAAACAAAACCGAAAATTTAAAGCTACAGTAATTCAAAGTTATACATTTTTGAATAGGTTATATTACTATGGTGAATGATCTAGTTTAAACCATTAAGGATATAATAATAATCTTATTAATTAGTAGTGTGTGTGAGGGTGTGTGTGTGAGTGTGTGTGTGGGTGTGTGTGTGTGTGAGAGAGAGAGAGAGAGAGAGGGTGTACATGCGTGTGTGTCTGTTTGAGTGACAAGGGTGTGTGTTATAAGTACACCATGTACGGTGGAACACAGAGAAAGGTGTACAGGAGCGTTTTTAAGGTTGATATTATCTCAAAAACTACTTGACCTATTGCAATAATTCTTTCACTGTTTGATAGACAAAAGTTAAAAACTATGTAACTGTGAACAAATTATTAAATTCTCAACCTTGAGAACCCCTGTATACTTATCTCTGTCTTCGTGACTACAAATCCTCCTGTTAGCAAATGTTCCTTTTGTATCGCGTTTTGTAACTAGGAGAAATCTCTTATAGATAAATGCGCTTATTGTACATTTTTTTGCGGAAATTGTAATTGTACGTACATATGTGTGTATGAAGTATTAAAAGCGTTAATGAGTACCTATCTTAATTATTTTTAGAAACAAAAACGGAACTTGGCTCATAACGTATGGAAGCTACTCAATGTGACGGAGGAAAATCTGGAGGTTGCCCTGAAGGATTATGGAGTGACCAGATCAGCTCTTCAGGATATTGTCGCGAACATAAGAGAGTGGTATGAGAAACAACCGCATTTACCCCAAGGAGACTTGGGTAAGTCTTGTTAGCGTAAAATCTCTCCCCGACTTCTCATTATTTCTAAAAACCCAAAACAATGAAAATAACTCTAGGCCACTTTTTTTGGTTTGTTTACAAATTGCAAATTCGGGCACGCCCTACACTACATTTTGCTATGTTGCGGTTACTTCTAGAAGTGCATGGTATAAATAATATTACTCATTGGTGGCTGTCCATATTTTGAAGTAGGTAACTACTATTTTACACCATCTGACTGCGACATAAATTAATTATTATTTATTATAATTAGGTAGATATTTTGTTATTTACTTACGTCATATTGCTCGCAATATTTCCTTCCTAAAATTAAAATACTCGCTGCGACCTTCAGTAAAGCTTGTTTTCAAAGTATTACAATACAAAATCGATAAACCCACCTGCACAGGTACCACTTTGGACTTTGTTCCGATTTTATTATCTGCGACATAAAAGTTAAAATCGTACCTCAAGTGTTACGAGTACCATATGATGTACTGTCCACTGTACTTGCCTCATCCGAGGTCTATGACCAAGCAGCTTTGAAACTCGTTCTGCTCCCTTAGCATCTTTAATAAACGGGGTGTCCTTGAATCAAAGAAACCTGAACAATTTATGGATACTTATTTATGCAACTCATGATGTTAAATAAGTGGAGTCCACGGTAACGATGGACAGTATTGAGGGGAAGTTATGTAGTTTGTATTGAGATTTAGATAGGTACAATTTTGAGTGCCATTTTAGAATGAGTACACATTTACAACATATAAAGTATACTAAGTATTGTATATCTCTTTCGTATATATCTATGTATTTTATTTGAATATAAATCGTCAGATGCCTTGTACTCTAGCTGGAGTGAGTGTTCGCCCCTGTGGGGCTATTACGGTTCTCAATACGATCAAATCATACCATGTCATAGCAACCGTGAAAGGGACAGTGCTATTGCATTGGTGTAGCGGCGTCTCTGTTTGGCGCGCCATGACATGGTATAATTTCATCGTTTTGAGAACGGTAATAGGGGGCTGGTTCCGCCGGACTAACAGGGTCCAACAGAATATCAGCGTTGCCGGCATCCTGTTGACAATAATATTCTGAGTTGAGGCCCTGACCGCAACGGCAGCACAACCGCTCTATATTTATTTGGTGTGTTATCTTGTTAGCCACTTTAATGTACCTATGTCTTGTTGCGAAATAAACGGATTACTTACTTACTTTACAACAGAAAAATGCTATGAATTTTGATTCCAGATGACGAAGTAATCATTCGCCGTCTCATCACGCAAGGCTTCAGCATCGAACGTGTGAAAGAGAAAATCGACAATTATTACACGATACGACATAAAATGCCAGAGATACTGTGTGGCCGGGACCCCTTATCGCCAGAAGTCGCTAAACGTTTAAAGCTGGGATATTGGATGCCCTTGCCTAAGAAGACCCCAGACAATAAGAGGGTGACCATTTTCCGGTAAAGTTTTATTTATTCAGTGACCATTTTCCTGCTTTGGCTGCAGTGTATTCTGAGTGTGTTTGTATTTCTTACCATAGACGGTAGAATTCGTTTGAGGTTGTCGCAGACACTGTAAAGCGTGTCTAGACACATCTTGAAGTGCGTGCTAAATTGAACATATTAGGCTGTATATTTCTCCTCTGAAACTTCTTGATGGTGCAAGTAAAGGAATATTGGGGGATTTTGTTCAGTAAATTTCTCTGTGCTGTGAAGACTCTCGAACTCTTTATGTGGACGATGGAGACCGCCGTGGCCGCTTCGAAGGATTTATCTCAGGTACTCCTATACCTTTCCACAATGGTTGTGGATTTTTAGACTATCCTGGGGATCGATCGGCTCTTTCTTTATTTTGAATTTTTTCTTTCAAAACTTATATTTCAGATGTTATCCAGTAGACGACATTGTGACCGAAATAGTCAAAATATCTCTCATGATCGGCGACTACCGATTGTGGAATGACGATATGATTGGCGACCATTGGGTCTTCGACTTCAAGCATGCGACCCTCAACCACGTCATACAGTTCACACCACCGATGATCATCAAGATTATGTTCTACCTCAATGTAAGTTTCGATATCTGTTCTTTCATTATCAGTACCATTACCTTAAGTTGGTATAGCAAGTTCGCTCTCTAGCGACTGTGTAAATACGGTTGCGACTTTAATTGCGGCTAGTAGGGTAACTAAAATCCTACCATTCACAAGCACATCAAGTGTAACACTTTGGACCGTTCTTATTATCTGTGCTGTAAGAGTTATCGTACTGCAAGTGTTACCATCGATCTGTTGTTGTCCGTACTGCAAGCAACTCATAGTAGTGATAAATGTCAGTGCTACAATTTTACAGTAGTAATTGTACCTATGTGAAAAGGAATATGATTCCCTATCGCTTGGGAAATTATCCCTCCATTGATAATCAATAACGTATTATCAGTTAATTAAAGGGATATTAGAATCGTAAAAATGTCTCATACTATCAGCTCTGGGTACCGATAGCCAAGTTACATTTTCGTTATAATTTTCACGCGACACAATACTGCAATTTTTTTTGCAAGTTTTAATAAATGATAAAGAAACGCTGTAATGTATATTGTTCATGTATTATTTTGAAACTGGAATTTCGCGGTCTGTACCCAGGTTGGTCCAAAAAAGATAAAGGTTCCAAAGATTATCTGGAAAATATCGCTCATCATCATCAGCGATACGACCGCCAATAATTGTGATACTAACTGTGTGTAATAATATATACATATTTCTTTTGTTTGATTGTTGTCAGTACTGCTTCGGTCCAAAAGTGGTGGCCCAGCATTTAGTCAACTTACCACCTTTCGCGTCCACTGTAGTCGCGCTGTTCAAGAAGTCGATGAAAGCCAAGATGGTGGAGCGGCTATATATTTACGAGAATTTTGACGACCTCTTCAAGGTTTTACCTAAAAATATATTCCCAAAGGATTATGGAGGTGATGAAGTCGGTTGTCAGGAGATAGCAGGTACTTAACGGCCCTAATTCCATGTTAAAACAAAAGCTATTATTTCTTTCTTTATTAACAATTCTCTCAGCTGCTTTTACGAAGCAAAAGTGCCACATTTCCACATTCATCACTCTCACGAAACTAAGTCGCTTTGCAGTAGACAGTAGACTGTACTTTTAGAGGATATCATATTACAACGTTTTCTTGGCTCTTTTAGAAATATCGCCAACATGGTCAATGAATGTTATCTCTTAATATCTTATCTGGTATGTCTGTTCCGCTAACATTTGCTCTATAGTTGTAAAGCTCTTTCGTATATTTTTCTTAACTGTGACCTGCAGTAATCGAACCAGGGTCCTCCATATCCCGAGTCTTCTATATGACACTTTTAAAACATAATGCCTGAAATTATTAATGAAGGGGCACATAGGCTAAGATACAGAGAATATTTTATTTATAGCACTTCAATCTGTAATTGAAAATAAAAATGTATGGCGTTTCCACGGGTTAAGTCGCTCTTGGGTTATCTTTTGATGCAAGTGGTCCTTAGAAAGCGTTATTTAAACTACATTCTAAACAATTATTCCAATTTAATATTCCAGACGAATGGATGAAAACTTTGCAGTCTCCGCCAATCAGAGCGTACTTTTTGGAGCAAGAAAATATTCGCAGCGATGAATCCAAGCGCCAGGTGCCGACGAAAGCCAATGAATTATTTGGTATCGCCGGGTCTTTCAAAAAGCTGGATTTTGATTAGAATAATTTAAATAAGTACATTTTAAACAGTGCAATTAGTTACAGAAGCTTCAAGCTTTGTATTTTCAGTTCAATATTGAACGAAATGATTGAATATACAAATATGATAGCTATTTGTTGGAAACTTGTGCATCTTTTCAAGTTTAAAATAATTGTAATAAAATTACGTAATAATTAAATATCAATTAGTTTATTTAGCGTTCGATAAACCAAACAAATGTCACTAGTTCTATCATAGAACTGCTGAACTAACTGGTACTTTTCCAAAAAATCGGGTTTTAGTTTTTGTAATAATAAAGTATTCACGAAATTCATTGCCTAAATCAATTCCGGTGATCTTACCTACTTACGATGTTACCTACTTAGTTTTTCAATATTGTCACGATAGGGTTTTTATTTTTTAAAATGTGCTTCATTTAGTATATGGAGTTTGTATGGAATTAGTAAAACGAGACGTCCTACAGGTTAACCAACAATTAATTATTTTGTATCATCGAATATTTACCTATTCCCAAAAAAAAAATTATAACTACATGTACCTTTAGAGTTCTCTTATCGCATAGGTATTCGTACAAAAGCTTTTACTCGCTAGGATAACTGGACATTTGATAGCAGATAAATGATAATGCCAGATTCTGCCCCGCCATCAACCGCATGATGTACAAGATAACGAATAAATGTAAAAATATCTCCGTTTTTATTAAAATTATTGGTTTAAAATAAAGTTTTGTACAACATCCGAGTTGAAAAAACAGCTTAATCAAGATTTCAGAAAATAGTAAGAAATCAAAGCGAATTATTCATTGGCTTTGTTATCATTTTCTACTAATCTGGCAACTCCTACGGATTATGATTATACAATATGAAACATGTAATAAGTCAGAATTTGAATTACGCATTATCCATGCTCGGTGAATAAATTAGAACATGATCAAGTCCTGCCCACGGCAAGAATTTTTTCATCATGTTCTAATGTAATAAGTCCCCAACAAAATGATATATGAGCTTCAATGGTCACGTAGGTGTGACCAAAGGTCCATTTGAAAGCTCCATTGAAATGTGGCAATGTCTTTTACATTTTTGAGTGAGCTTACCTTACTATTTCTCGTAAATTATTAGGATCAGTTTTGCTGCAAGACATCGGGGCAAGGAAGAATGATAATCTAGGCACAAAATGTATTTGTTTATTTTTTGCCGGGACGTTGACAAAGAGGTGCTCCGACATGACGGAGAGGTCGCGACATGTCCCCGTTTCTTATTATAGTGAAAATATGGCCATTTCTCTTGGAAACCGAGGATTTGCTCTAGTTTTAGTCAACACACAGATAGGATGCGGAAAATTCAGGGTGGATTTTGAGCCATTGGCATATAATTTGTTTTATAGAGAAATATTTTATAGAATAGTACTATTCTCTACAACTATGTTTAAAGTTTAAATGATATTCTTCTTTTTATCTGGCGGAAATACTCATTTATTAAAACTACCTAAAATATTAAAAACTACCTAAAAATATACCTAACAAAAACAATTTAAAAAATTCGTCCCTCTTGGAAGGCACATCACACTGGCGGCATTCCCGCGCTGGATGGCTGGGCTCAGCTTCTGCGCGAGAAAGCCGCCAGCACGAGGGTCACCCGTCGCCTCCCTCAGGCGCTTGCTGAGCTCCTTGTGAAGCGCGTGTGCTCTCGGGCCCCACGGACCAAGTGTCTCACGCCAAAGGGGACAAAGTCGTATTGGGTGCCGAGACTCCTGTATTTGCCCCTCCTAACACGCTCACGAGCCTGGGCATAATGACATTATTTTATCATGTTTGAAAACTAAGAACATTCGAATTAAAAATAAATACCAATATTTAACGCATAATATTCATAAAAAAAATTAAAATGTGAAAGTATATTGTCAATCTAAGTTTAATTTCTTGAAGGAACCATCTAAAAACTCCTCGTGACAATGATTAGCAGGTCTCTTGCTTTCATTGGATACCTGTTTACTGCATTCAGCCAAAAAGTGTTTGGTTTCCTCATCTTTCAATAAATTCAGGTATATATCTGTAAAAAGAACAAATAAATATATTTTCACGTCATTTCTCTTCCAATCTTAAAAAAATTCATACTTTTAATGTAATAAGGTAGATACAATTAGACAGCTAAGTACACAATGTTCAGCAAATATTATTAAAAACCTATGAGACATTCCAAAAACAAAACATAAAAAAGGTAGTACCAAGTAATATAGAGTAGGCAGGTACACACTTTGTGAAGAGTTTTCAAAAATCTCAACCTTATGGCAATATCAACTCTCCTTTACACCTTTCTCTATGTTAGATAGAACATTTCTACATATATATCGTAATCTACTTACTTTTAAAATCATCTAAAGATGATTGTTCACCACCATAATCTTTAGGCAAATATTTCTTAGGTATATATTTATGTAAATCTTCGAACTTGTCATGAAAAATCACTCTATCTATTATTTTTGGCTTTACAAAAGCTCTGAAGAAATTAATCACTTGCTTTGCATAAGAAGGTGCCAATAAATGTATTGCATATACCTTGGCACCGAGACCATCCTGAAAATTGAAATGTGGAAATTATGACTCCTATAGTGGTAATTAAAGATAGGCAAAACCAATTCATTACTTGGGTCCTTTGCAAGAAAAAAATAATTTAACAGTTTGTAATTCAAATTCAAACGATTTATTGCAGTCACAAAGACCATATAAATGTTAGTAAGTACTAAAAATTATGTTAGTGTGTATAGGTGGTGTATTACGTGCAGTACATGCGACTTAGGTCCGACTCTGAGATCCCGGGACATGTAAGTGTACCCATTGTCTCAGAATCGGACTGTCCATGGTATGCGCAATGCCCTTCAGGATGCTGTTAGGGCTGCCGCGAACCCGTCGCATCAGGGACGCGACTCTTTTGCGTATGATGGCATGGAATCCGTCCACGCCGGCTTCCGCAAACATCCCTGACGCGCTGAAGCATCGCGACAGCCCCATCAGCACCCTGAACGCTTTGTTATATTGTACACGCAGGGCATTATATGACTTTTTGGTGTAGTTGACCCACAGATTGCACGTGTAGAATGGTTGACAGTACGACCCGAAGAGGGTCGTTTTAGCTTCCCTCGTACATCGTGCAAATCTGCGGGCCAACATATTGCACCTCACGTTCAATGCCCTGCGCTCTCTCTCGATGTCGAGATCATCTGTCAGCTCCGCGTTGACCACATGGCCCTGGTACTTGAAGTGCGAAACTACTGTGAGAGGCTGAGCGCATTACTGAATTTAAACCAGTACTGAAAGCAGTCTTATAATTGGCTTCGTTACGTTTTAAAAATTTATTGTCACTGTTAATTACACAATTAGACCATTAGTTTTTACTAAAGCTAACGAGCAAGGGAGCGGCAACCGCGCGGCGTTCAGTTTGTCATCTTTAATAGGCCCGTATTAATAGTCAGGCCCTCAAGAGCGAATTCAGCTAATACACTCTCAAGACGTGATCATCATCTCAAGTATGTCATTTATTAATAAACCAATCTTGAGGACGTATCACCTGATGTCTTTCTCAAGTCGCGGTTCGCCTGCAATCAGCAAATACGTTCTCAAGTGTGAGTTTGACAGTTTCCTAAACGCGCACCTTGAGGTCGTTATCAAGATTGACTCTTGAGCTGAGAGTGATTTATTAATACGGGCCATAGATTTTTACAATCGCCTGCCGCTGCCGTTTCACTACCGTAGCCTTTCTTCAGATTTTTATATTTATTATGTTGCAGTTCTAATTATTCTGTAGTTTTTGGTAACTGTAACTACACTAATGATTTTTACCTGAAATATTTGTGTGGCTTTCTGAGCAATCAACGGATTTGTTCTCAGCAATTGTCCGAAACTTGAGTTCTTCAAATCTACTATCCAAATATCACCAAGTGAGTAGTCATATTTTAATCTTAAATCTCCCATCTGAAGTACAAAATTGAAATAAGTAGTCAATTTTAGAAATCACATGATTTACCTAAAGTACCTGAATAAATAAAATAAAAAGCCTTTATTTATACCCATTTTACTTTATTTATGCATGCATTAAAATTTAATAAACATTATTAATGCAATTCATGCATGTTCTAAGATTTTTTTATTGTATTATACATTATAAATAGACCACTTCACATTTAGTTCATCATGTCACTTTCATTAATAATATTTTGTAATTGGTATTTCTCTATTTATTTTGTCACGTTATTATGGTTTATTATTTTTTTACTACTATTAAATAGGTTTAGTTTTGGGTTAGTAAGTAAGTAGTAGTTAGTAGGTTTTAATTTTACAGATTTGCCTAGCACGGGGTACAGGGGTACGTAAGGATACCTTTAGAAAGAAGTGACAGTGTATAGGCTTGTGTTTAATGAAATATATACCTAATAGGCCATTACGTACCAATAGGCAGCCTCTAAACAAATTGTCGACGACGAAATTATTAGGCTCGGGGTCAGTAATCCGAATCACAGTGATTCGTTTGAGATCGAAGAGTTTTGGAATCGTTGCTTGACGGCTGAAAAATAAAAGTAAACATTTTTGAAATAAAAAAATACAAGTGGGGTCCTGCCGTGCACCAGAAAAAGCACCCTTATATAAAGGTAGCAATCTAACTAATCATTCTGGCTCGTAACTATGAAAAATGTTAATCGACGGGTTCATTGACGGTTGCCAAACCACCAATTATGTATGGCGAAATACAGCAAGAATCCTTTAAAGAGTTTAAGTCACGTTTATTGCTAACTGTTTCTATCATTACGTTCCTCAACACATTAAATAATCAATAATTATTTCATTATTTGATTGAATACTCACTAAAAACTCCAATAAGAATTCGTATATTCCTCTCTATTCTGTACCAACTCTGGTGCCAAAGCTCTGTACCTGTAGAAGTTATCAATCCTGCGTTTGGTCTTCTCGCGAGATCCTTTTGCAAACAGTAGCATTCTCTCGATGAAGTGTCGCTCTAAAAAACATTTTTATTACCGTTAAAATCCTAAACATAATTAAAATTTCCAATCACGATAATTAGTCAATGCATGTGGCGGGGTCTTTGAGTGCATTCAGATGTTACATAATGGGATACGTGATGCATCTAGCTAGCGAGACCTGTCTCTGAGCACATGTGATTCATTCATTCTAGATGGGGTCAGAGACAGGTCCCGCTAAGTGCATCACATATCCTACAATATTAAAGCTCTCTAAAGGGCTTCTACGCATGATTGGACCCATGTCACTATGCAAGCCTTTCATAGGACTGAGTTTTTTAACCCGGAGATACAAATAATAATAAATAATGATCGTGTTAAACAAGTGAATTCTAAAGTGATACTAGGTATCTTTTATTCGAAAAATACAGAGTGCATAACCCCAGAGATTTTGTTTCATTATTTTATTTTTTCGTGTTTCGGCCCACTTTCTCGTCCCAAATTCCCGATTTTATTATTTCCGTTTAGTCACATTACAGGTCACTTGTCGAAGTTTGCATGTCCTTATAAATCAGTCGCCAAATGCCTCCTACAACCTTCTCGTAAATCAAGGTTAATATTTACATTATTCGCATTATAAGTTAAGTTTCTCACGATCATATCTTTGCCATAATGAATGAAAACTACTATTTAATGCTTATTAATAATAATTAACGAGTTTAGTAATAAAATATGCTTATTAATAAATAAACGACTGTGAAACAACTGTGTGAAAAATCTCTGACGCAGGCATATGAGACTTGTTCGATCCGTCTGCGAATTTTCCTTGAAAACTCCTGACTAACTAACTCCTCCCCTGAGGCAAACTCATTGGTACAACAACAGCAGATTAATGGTAACATTTGCAGTACGATTTTAAATCTTACGATGCAGATAATAAGAACGGTCTAAAGTCCAAAGTGTTACACTTGATCTGCTGTTAGCTACATGGCCGGCCTGGGGTCCTAAGCCGGGCCTTCGTAACGGAAATTCAGTGTGATCACAGTGCCCAGGAGCTCTTTCCTAACATATAACAATTTATATTTGCGTCATAGCCCACTAGACGATCAGGTAAAGAATCATGAAGACGAATAATGCAAACAAACCCAAGTAACTTTACCGCAGGCCAAGTTCTCTAAACACCGGCCGTTTACACCGGGTAATATTTACATTAAACTTATAGGTATATATAATAGTACTTATAGTATATATAATAGTACCTATAGTATGTATAATAGTACCTATGGTATATATAATAGTACCTATAGTATATATAATATTACCTATAGCAAAGGTACTTTTTTACCCAGGTAAAACATGTAACCATGTACCACCAAGCGTGTTGATTATGTCGGGCTCCCCGCCCTGAAGGGGCGGAATACCAATCAAACCTCCTGGGGTGTTCCACAGGAACTGCGATACATCCGCGACCCGACTGGCATGGCGGCCCGAGCGCTCGCCATTGTGGGTTGTAATAGCCCACAATGCATAATCCATATAGCAAAATTACCTGGGATTCCAGCATCAATCAAATGAGGTTGCTTTTCGAACCACTCCACGATAGCATCTATATCGTCTTCTATGTCGTCCAATCCAAGTTCCTTTCTGATCTGCTGTTTTTCATCTTGACTGTATTTATAAATTGGGTAACAGCCTTCTTTGAAGGACATCCTGTAACTTCACATTTAAGAAAAAACCAAACCCCAAAAATATAATCAGCAAACTGAAGTAGTGGGCTGGTCACATCTGTCGTAGAAGCGATACCCGATTGGGTAGACGGGTTCTCGCATGGAGACCACGAACGGGTAAACATAGAGTGGGACGCCCCTGGACCAGATGGTGGGATGACCTGCGAAAGGCCAAGAACCGGGTTGAGTGGCGTGCTTTAGGACAGGCATATATCCAATTATCCAGCAGTGGACTGATATAGCCTGATGATGATTAAAAAACAGAATCGTGAAAAAGGCTATATTAAGGGCATTCCATGAGCCAACTAGCGCCGCCAATCTTAATAAAATAATACCTATCTTACAAATTATTAACTTTTATTAAAAAAACTATGTACACAATCTTTATTAGGATAAACACTATTTTTTCGACAAGCAAAGTTGTAGTTCTCAAATGTGCCAAAACGGCCGTTTTTCGCAATTATGCGAACTACAACTTACTGACATTGAATCACGTTATAAATAAGCATTTAGAAAATAGTATTTATCGTAATTAACATTATGTACATAGCTTTTTTAATAAAATTGATTAAATTGGAAGATATTATTTTTCAAAGATTGGCGGCGCTAGTTGGCTCATGGAACCTTAACATCTGACTTTGTCCTTCTAATAACTCTTCCATCATATCAATTCTTTAAAAACATTCTTGTTAATTTTTTAAATAAAGATTTCAAAGAGAATTTGGTAAAGTTTTCTTTACAGTTTCCCTTGTTTAAAGTTTTGAAGTGTAATTAAAATTTTATCCGGTATTTTGTTGCGGAACAAAGTGCAACATTCAGAGGCAGCCCTAGTTGGCAAACTTTTAAAGTCCAATCTCTATAATTTTCTGATGGTAAAGCGCCTAACATAAAATGAATAACAAAAATGTTTAACATCAGAGAAAAGTGTACAGGATAGATTTTAAAGTTGAGATTTTCTCAAAAAATACTGACCTATTCCAAAAAAATATTTCACTGTCAGATACTTATATACTTACCTAAAAGTTAAAACGATGTATCAGTAAAAGAATCATCAAAATCGGTCCATTACTTTTTGAGATAATCTCAACCTTAAAAACTCTCTTTCTGTGTTAGGTCGTAGGTACATCCCACTGGAAATCGAACCCAAGACCCGAAGAATAATACTTAACTAATTAAAATATTGCACATACCGATGTGGCTACAAAACTACAAAGCTTAAGACCATTCATTAACTAAAAAGCTATAAGACGGAAAAATTACATTCGCCCAATTCTCTAAAATGCTTTCCATTAAGTAAATAATATTTTCACAATATTTTTAACCACTGGAATAAAAACTAGATTTTATTAAATAAATTATTTATTTTAATCACGTTTTATTTGTTATTATAGGTTATTAATAATTTATTAATTTTTTAAATATCTCCGTGTAAATAAATTATAAAATATTAGGTATATAAACTCTAATAATAATAAAACCCTAATTAAATAAATAAATGAACATTTGAAACATTAAATAAATTATATTACCTCAATAGACACTTAAATTTACTTTGTCACGTTACATTAAAATTAATTAAGGTAGTTGCGGCTAACACGTCCATCTAAATGTACAACGTATTCTATTTTAAAACTTAGATCCTTTTGGTATTAAAATGTTATAATAAACCATTATTACATAACTATCTGTTAAACGCGACTTCGTCTAAAATCTAAATGCAAATAAATTCGCACTTAGGTGTACTTACAGAAATTTAAAAAAAATCATGGATTCACTCAGAATTCGTACGCACGCAATTTAATTATACTGAAGTTATTTAACAGTATATCTTTTGCTTTTCATACTCTTGAAGTCATTTAAAATCCTAGTGTTAGCATAATTATAATTAGTTAAACCGCACTTCCCTTAATCCTACTCTTTTTCACAGTTCGTTAAAAAACTCCAGGTTAGAAAGGAAGTGAATGTTTAAACGGTGTACTAATTTTATATCACGTTTATATTATATTAGGTATATATTTTATTATAATGCAAGTAAGTATGACTGTCTTACGCCTTGGGGCAACCCGTTATGTTGGACAAAATTTGAAATAATTTGAAATAAATATATATACAGGTAGCTAACAGACTACCTAGTTTTCGTTTAAAAAATTGCAACGTACATACATTTTCCCCCGATTTTATTATACTTACGAGTATTATATGTAAATAGATTCTTTATTATCATTATAAATAATGAAAAGCAAAAAAACAATGTGCGTACTAAAGCTTTATTACTTACATGTATAAAAACTTATAAAGTTATTAAACCTACTCGCATTACCTAATGTGCCAACTGAGGTGACAATATTTACGAAAATTACCACGTCTTGTGAAACTTTTAGGACTCACAAGGCCGTATGTTGTTTTAGCTAGAAATTAACAGCTAAATAAAAAACATTGCCACATTTCAATGCCCCACCAACAAAACTACGTGACCATTTAAGCTGAACCTATCATTTTATTGGGGACTTATTACAGATTTCATATTACATAATCATAATCAGTAAGAGTTGCGAGAGTAGTAGAAAAGGATACTTAACAAAATCAATGAATAATTCGCTTCGATTTCTAATATTTTCTTAATTTTTAATGAAGCTGCTTTTTTCGACTCGCAACTTGTACATAAGTTTAATTTAAATCAATAATTTTAATAAAAAACGGAGATACTTGTACATTTATTCGTGATCTTGTACAACTTGCTGTTGATGGTGGGGCAGAATCTGGCATTGTCATTTACAGGCAACACTGTTTTTTTCAGTGTAGTAACTATAGTTCAACTAGAGTCTAGTGGGAGTGGTTGAAAAGACAATTGGTAATTTAAAAAAAAACTGCAAGTGGTTCTTAGTTCAGTCTACACACAATGTCTTGAATGAGCCAGGTACCCCAGAATATTCCTCGTTGAAGGCGCAGGATAATCGGCAGGTTTCGTCTGACACAATACTTTCAGTGCGTTTCATTCTAGTTATGTGCTCTACAGAACACAATTGCTTGAAGGAATTTTCTAAAAAAAAAAAAAAAAGTTTTTTTCTTAAAACATACACACAAAGGAAAACTTACCCGAATGCTCTCAAAATGATAAAGGAAAACATCGTGACAAAACATACATGCCGTAGAAAAAAATTGTAAGGCATAATCCGCCAATCCGCACTGGGACCGCGTATGGTCATGATCCGAAAATAAAATAAACTATGGTAACCACGGTTTACCCAGTTTTTTTTTATTGGGGTTAAGTATTATCGGATGTAACAACACTATTTGTCAACGTCATTAGGGTCGGTCTAAAAAAGTTGGTTAATTTAGGTAAATTGTAATGATGTTAGAAGATTTTAAAAAACCGGGCCCTTTTTTGCGGTAACTAGATTTTTTGTTCTCAACAGTTGTCCAAATGTTGTAAAGTGCGTATACAGGATATATAACATAAACCAGAAGGGGGTTATTCAGTATTTCTAACTAAACAACTTATGTTCTTCGACTGTTCGATTAGGTAAATCACGAATTTATTTGTGATTTTTTAATAAATTTTGTACCGATCAGTTGATCGATTAGAATATCACTTTTTAAACTTTCACGGTTTGTATAGATATTAATTAGATAAAACGGGAATTACCGTGTTAAACATTTATTATTGATGTCTCGATATTTCAACAGCATTGCAGCCATCATGGTCACGAGTAGACTACTCGTGACCATGAATTCCCGTTTTATCTAATTGATCTAACAAAACTAACTAACTGATCGGTACAAAATTTATTAAATCTAATCATTAGACCAACAAACATGGCTTATTCCACTTTGGTCACACATTGGAATGCTTCCACGTAGGTCACAACTAATAAAGTTTAAAATATCACGAGTCGACTTAGGTCACACTACCTAATGGTTTCCGATCAGTAATGTTAGCCGACAAAAAAATAGTGCGCGTTTTTATTATCTTATTTGCATACACACGAGCATCTTCACGCAGTGTAAGGGACATTATCCATTTTTTATTTTTTTCGTGGGGAAATGCTTGTCAACCCGCCGCCTCAGGGGTAGCGACGGTTTATGTCGGACTCGCACCGACTAAAACCCCACGGTGGCCTCCTCCGCGAATTGTGGGGAACTCTGGGATCTCTGTTGAACTACACCAGAGTTTCCCACGCGCTTGCTATTACGCACTCCCCGGGCCGCTCGAGGTGGGTCCAGCACGCCCGCAGCGCTTGGCTGCAGCGGGACAGGACCACTCGCTGCCTTCAGTGGATCGCCGGATTTATCCGACGGGACGGCCAGATCCCCTCATCTGACCAGTCGCGACCCCGGGTGCCTCTAACCTATCACGGGTGACACTATCCTACCTTCCTATCTTTCTGCAGTCAAATTCATTCAAGTGCAGACTATAGGTACATAATAACCTTACCCCATAGATCTTTTATACATTTTTCGTCTCCACCATATTCTTCGGGTAGTATTTCTCTCGGTATAAACTTGTACAGTGTATCAATGGAGCTATGCACTTGAATTCTGCCGCGAAGTTTATCCGTCAAAGCTTGTCTGATGATGGAGATGACTGTATCGAAGAATTTAGATCCACTGATGAAGTGTAGGACTTTTATCCTGAGCCCATAAGCTTCCTGTAAGTGTAAGACAGTTGTGCTTGCATTTACTTCCAATGACCAGACCTGTTCCATATCCATTTGACAGACGATTTTTCATATGTGACTCTCAAATTACAATGCCAGATTCTGCCCCACCATCAACCGCATGATGTACAATACGAATAAATGTAAAAATACCTCCGTTTTTTATTAAAAATATTGGTTTAAAATAAAGTTTTGTACATCAAGCGAATCGAAAAAAAACCCAGCTTAATTAAGAATTCAGAAAATAGCAAGAAAGCGAAGCGAATTATTCATTGTTTTTGTTATTCTTCTATAGGAGTTGCGAGAGTAGTAGACAATGATACTGATTATGATTATGCAATATGAAACCTGTAATAAGTCCCCAACAAAATGATAGGTACAGCTTAAATGATCACGTAGTTTTGTAGGTGGGGCAAAGCTCCATTGAAATGTGGCAATGCCATTTCTATCGGCGTCCTTGTAGATTACTTACTATGAACGACATGGCCTTGTGTATAATGATGGGATTCATTTTGGCAATCAATCCCAAGCCCATATCTCTAGCGTCCATCACAAATTCGTAGCCGGCGTTATAGTCATGGTGAAGCATGTACTCTATGCACTGAAACATGAAACATTGGTGTGTAAGAACCCCCTTGGGCTTTTGGAAATGGCGGGAAACGACGGTTGCGAAATTAATGTCTACAGTAGGTGTTTTGTGTTTAACATCACGTTAAATTGATCAGAAAATGTTCGCGAATGACAGTATGTTGAAATTATTGGAGGATTCATGCAGGATCTGAAGTTTGGCGCTATAGTCAAGAGTCCCACAAGCTCGGGAGTGAACGTGACTGTCGTCCAGAGTACGCTACGGCGCAGCGGCTCCTCTGTATGAAGACAAGTAGACGCGGATACCCAGGGTGACGACGCTACGACGACTCCCCTGAATGAAGAGAAGACGATATGATATTTTGAATATTCTGTAACATAACATTGGCAAATGGCGAACTGTCGAGTGCATTAATAAAATAAATAAAAGAACCCTTGCAAGTAAAAAGTAAGTAATCCGATGATTTCGCAACAGCAAGACATACAGTATACAGTAGTAGTAGCTAGGTAACAACACACCAAATAAACATAAAGAGGTTGTGCTGCCGTTGCGAAAAGGGTCTCAAATCAGTTCAATGTTGTCGACAGGATGCCGGCAACGCTGGAATACTTTAGAATAGTTGGACCTTGCTAGTGAGAGATTGTATTATTGTCTTTATAATTTCTAATTGGATAAATTTTAAGCAAATATCCCTGATGTATGCTAGGTCCCGGGCCCACGGACGCATTGCGCGAATCGCACGGCGCCCGAATGGCTCGAGTCCCGGATGGGGATAGTCGCTCCCTTCAGGGCGGCGAGCCCGACGTAATCAACATGCTCCCCCGGGCGTGGTGGTACACGTAAACGTGTTTTACCTGGGCCTAAAAAAAGGTGTCTGTCAAGGTATCTCGTCGCTGTTGAAGGCTAGCCTTGAGTTAGCCCTCATAAGGATCATAACAGAAGTTATCTAATTAAATGTAGAAAATTTCAATATTTTCATACACATTCAAAAACAATTTGTAATACTGGACAAAGTAACAATAAAATAAATGATGAATAATTTTCTATGTGTCGGTTTCCTTTCCTCACGATATTTTCTATGTTTCACATAGACAGAGACGATAGACTTCCATAAGCGTGATCCTGGTACACAACTATCGCTTCCTTCATATTCATCAATCTCCATACACGCTAGTTGGTTTATAAGCCCTTTTTAAAACATCGTTAATTTGATCGAGGTATCCTCAATCTACCACTTCCACCAACATTCGCACACAAGTATTTATTTAGACAAGTACCTACTTATCTTAATGAATCAGAGTCCATGCTAGCAATTACACCTGCAATCTCTTATTTACCTAGTGAAGCTCCATTTACAGTTAATTACAGTAATTCTGATGTAATTATTACCTATTCTAGATCTAGACAGATCTTTAACTGCAGTAGTAATTTACACATTTATTTCTTTTATTATAGTTTTAACCTTCACGGTTCTATAGAAATTATTTTCTTTGTCCCATGCGTGTTGCGTACTCATTGTTTAGAAAATTGTCTTTTCTAATAGGTACCTCTATTTCCTATTACTTTGCATGTATGATGGTTTCTGTTTGGCCTTCTGTGCTAACAGCAGATCAAGTGTAACACTTTGGACTTTGGACCGTTCTTATTTTATGCGTCGTAAGAGTTGAATTCGTACTGTAAGTGTTACCATTGATCTGATGTTGTCTGTACAATCAGATAATATTTTTAGGTAAAATAATTTTTACGTAACTAAATGGTAATTATTTATTTATTAAATAGCCTGGAATGTCCCACTGCTGGACAAAGGCCTCCCCCAAACACTTCCACTCATCTCTATTCTGCGCAGATTCAGACCATACTCTCATAAAAACGTCAAGTTCGTCTCACCATCGTTTGCGGGGGCAGCCACGTGGCCTTTTCGGGTAATCACCATATTATATTTATAATATATAAGAATACGTACCACTAGCAAGTATCTATAATATTGGATCAAGTCAACGCCTTCATAATCCGTGTTGTAAGTTTTTGATATAACCACCCGATAATTATCTTTTGTTGGTGTTGGTAAAATAAAGTGGTGCCTGAAAAAAAAAATGTAGCACATCAAGTGTAAAAGATTGTTATTACACTGGCCCTGTAATGTTGCCAGGATACAGGGGCTAGGACACTGGCCTTGTGGCTAAGACACTGGCCTTGTGGCTAAGACACTGGCCTTGTGGCTGGGAAACTGGTCTTGTGGCTAAGACACTGGCCTTGTGGCTAGGAAACTGGTCTTGTGGATAGGATACTGGCCTTGTGGCTAGGACACTGGCCTTGTGGCTAGGACACTGGCCTTGTGGCTAGGACACTGGCCCTAGAGCTAGGACAATGGCCTTGTGGCTAGGACACTGGCCTTGTGGTTAAGACACTGGCCTTGTGGCTAGGACACTGGCCCTGTGGCTAGGACACTGGCCCTGTGGCTAGGACACTGGGATTCCATTATGAAGGCCCGGGTCAGAGATAGTATACGTGGGCCTCAATAATTTTGACGTTTTTTTAAATAACTACTGGACCGAATTTAGTCATTCCTTTACAATAGCATAGTTTTAACTTTTATCTATCTAACAGTGAAAGAATTCTATTCAACCTATTGTTCGAGTAGTTTTTTGTAAATAATCTCAATCTTAAAAAACTTCTAGATCGGATCTGTTAGATCGGACTCAATTATTCTAATATGAACCTAGTGGCAACTTACATGCAATGGAATAGAGGCGTAAACTCCTGTTTGAGATCGTAGTTACGTGTCAACTCTGGTAGCAGGTGCCGCAGGGTTAGTAACTTGTCGAAACGTTTCTTAGTTCGTTCTACGGAACCCTTGTTGGCGATCAGATACCTCTCTAAGTACCCTCTGTCTGAAAGTTGAGCAATAATATAAAGAATACAGAGGATGTGACACATAGTCAGTTCAGGGTATAAAGAGGGTGTTAGTATCAATAACTAACCTACATTTTTTCAAAGACTTTTCGATTTAAGTAGGTAAGCGTTTTTATATATAAGGGGCTCGTAGGCCAGTTGCGAGTACACGTTGAAAACGATCGTACAAGTTAAGCAACGTTGGGCGAGGTCAGGACCTGGATGGGTGACCGCTAGTGACACTTTCATCTGAGCCTCTCCGTGCCTCGGAACGCACGTTAAGTAGTTGGTCCCGGATGTTGTCGCTTCACAGCAGTCGTTAGGCCACGTCAAAGGCCTACGGGCGGCCTGAATAACTTTGACAAATAGGTTTGGTCACTAAACCACACGAGAAAAGAAGCGTTTTTATTATTCCACTTTCATACATTTTGTAAAGGTCAGCAGATAGATTTGTATGAGACATTTTTATTTTCATTTATTTTATTTAATAGCCTGTAGTCATTGATCTCCTATAAAAAACTAGATACACAGTCTGTCTTCTAAAAATGTCCGAGCAAAGAAGGTCCAAACGGATGAATGGACCCTCATTTGCTCTATTGGACGTTAACAATGGACCCGTATTTGGACGTTTTATAAATTGTTTTAGCTTTGTGTAGGTATCTAGTTGTTTATAGGAGATCAATGTCTGTAATGTCCCACTGCTGACCAAAGGCTCCAAGCCACTCATTCAATCTATATTTTGCGCAGATTCAGACGACTATCTCTCAAGTCAACCCTCTCTTAAAAATGAGACATTAATTTTGTTTTTTATTATTGGAAAAAAAAACTCACCAAAATTTCTCACAGTAAAATGATTTTGTTTCTGAATCCACTTTTCTAAAATATCTAAATCTTGATTTAATTTATTTATGTCTTCATAATTAAATAACTTTCGAACTTCATTCAACTGATTGGGATTATATCTCAAAAAAGGATTATGAGGTAGTTTTTCCATTTTAATATATTTTTAAATAATTATTTTCAAGACTTTCAACTGGCGTTGATCTAACAGTAGTACTGATTTACAAATCTATAAAGAAAATCTTAAATGATTCATACCTTTATATGGATGATAGATAATTGCAATAATTCTCAGTTGCAATTCCATTGAGTTAACTATTAATAGAGAAGACTTTCAACAAACCTATTATATGAGCGAGTGCGCTTACATCATTCAGTTATAGTACGAACCATCGCGGTAAATATCTAGATAGATATCGTACCTACTTGATCATCTGATCAAGTGTGTTCCACCGTACCTACTTGATCATCTGATCAAGTAGGTACGGTGGAACACAGAGAAAGGTGTACAGGAGAGTTTTTAAGGTTGAGATTTTCTCAAAAATTACTTGACCTATTGCAAAAATTATTTCACTGTTAGATAGAAGAGTTAAAACTATTTACTGTAAAAGAATTATTAAATTCGGTCCAGTAGTTTTTGAGAAAATCTCATCCTTATTGAGGCCCCCTGTATACTTAACTCTGTCGTCGACTGCCATGATGTTAAAACTTAATTATGAAGATTTCTGTGGATTCCGTACAGCATTATGCTGTCAATTCAACTCCATGATTTGATTATCCCAGAATAAGGCATCTCCAGCATACTCCTTTTGTTTCTCGACTGCCGAAAGGAGGAGTGTAATGTATTTCGAAGGTTCATGATTGTATGTTATGTAGATTCAATTGTGACCTTCTGTAGTCTAAAATGCTTGATGGATTTTGGGTGCATAGGTGTCGTTAGATTCGTCCTGATCACGTGACTGACACTAGTTATATTTTTGGTTAACAAATGTCAATCCCAAACATTTTTATTTATATTATACTAGCCTTAACGAAAACAAAAGGAACTTGAGGCCCTCTGATGATGTAGAATACATTTTATACAAAAAATGGGATAGTAAGCCTTTCAATATAGAAAAATTTAAAAATCAGTCTACAATTCCGAAGTTAGAAGTAACACACATAAAATAACATACATCGTAATCGAGAATCGCCTCCTTATAGAAGTCATTTAAAAACCAATCGGTTTTTAGTGTTTATACCTAATAAACATGCCATATTTTAATTCATAACGCTTTGACGAGTTTTTTCTACAATAATAATTTTAGTGACCTTCGGCGTCTCTCTGTATATTTATTGCATTTGCTTATTTATCTATCTTACCTTAGGTTTCATGGTTATCAATTCGATGCGATATTTCTAGGGTCCCTCCGAACATTCTGTAAATCTGATTTAACTAGTATCTAATTGGAACCTTCCCTTACATCGAGGGAGCTTGGGCCATGGTCCACCACGCAGGCCCAGTACGGATAGGCGGATTGCTTAGATTTTCTTCTACGACATGCAAGTTTCATCACGATGTTTTCCTTCACCGTTTTGAGAGCACTCGGTAAATGTACGTAAGTTTTTCCGTCGAAAAAAAACGAGGATAACTCATTGGTGCATGGCTGCCCTGGCTGGGAATCGAACGTGGGACCTCCGTATCCAATGCCCCAACCACTGAGCTATCGAGCTCTCATTAGGATATTACGGAAAATAATCTAAGTAAGTACCTAACATTTTTTTATCTCTATGTAAGTAGATACGTTAAATATTTCTGCCTACATGATATTTGGAATCATACAAAATCTATTATTGTTTATCAAAATATCAACCTGATTTTTTTATGTCAGTGGTATAGAGTTAATTAGACACGAAGATTTTTGATAAAAAGTCACGTCTTTTGTAAGGAACCCTCATAGTAACTATAACTAAAATACTTAATATAAACATTTATGTCCTATAATTGAGGCCTTATAAAACCTGTTACAATGCTTACGTCTATTTAAACTGGTTAACTACGTAGCCCTTACCATGAATTTCTCGAGTAAAACTTGCTAGCGAGTACATAAAGTCGTGGCCAAACTACACACCTACCCCGAAATAGGTAAAGTATCTAAAATCATATGGAAAAAAATTAAATGGAGCTTAAATAATTTAAAATAAGGCTTTGAATTGAAGCGAAGTTTGGGTTCTAAGGCCCAGATTCAGAGATTATAAACTGTTAAAGTATTGCGGAATTTGATGTTTGTAAGTGCAAGATGCAGCTGTGAAAAAATCTAACTTCTATGTCAACGCAATCAAAAGATATGGCCGTTTATGTCGCATTTTCTCGCATATTTGTATGAAAATGCAAGAAAACCAAAATCTATAGCGTACTTCCTACATCATGAACTAGAATCATGAAATCTGGCAAGAAGCTAGGTCTTACAGCACAAGTAAAGGAAATATCCGAAAACTGTAAATTTGAAATAACATCTCCTCAAAAATATTTATTTCTTATTACAAACTTATATTTGTCGATGATATGAACTAATCAGGAGTACATCGCGATGTATTGTCATAAAATTTTGATAGTGGCAAGTATAAGTTGGTTTCTAAATCTAGTTTATCTTTTCGTTAGAGCAAAGTTACGGTTACACGGAAGCCTCGGTGCGCGAGTCCGACTCGAACTTGGCTGGTTTTTTTACGACCAAAACTCATGGTAAGGGTATGAGATCAATTGATGACGCCTAAACTTTTAATAATATTCAGTACGTTAAACTAGTTGGTTTGGTGAAGGCAATCTTTAATTTAACAATGGAATATTTGAAAAGTGACCCTATTTTGCAGTTTAATCAGGATACTCTTGAAGCTGTGAGAAAAATACATGGATTGAGTGAAAATGGAAGGATAGAGGAAGCTATTGACTTACTGGAGAGTTGGGTAAAGAAGCAGAATCATTTCGTCAAAAAGGAGTTTAGTATGTATTGATATTTCTTTATTTACTTGACGTTTCCCTGACTTTATCCGCCAGATAACAGAAGTAGTTGACATTGCTTAACTTTGTGGCCTGGTCACAACGGTTTTAGAACCGAAAACCAATGGGGTAGACGAGTTCTCGAATGGAGACCACGAACGAGTGTGGGACGCCCCCCGGCCAGATGAGGATGGCCAAGGCAAGGTGGCTGGCAAGGACCGAATGCCAAAAGCCGAGAATCGAATAGAGTGACGCGTCTTAGGAGAGGCCTATGTCCAGCAGTTGACTGATAATGATGAGGAAGGGTCCTCTGCGTACTCTTTCTCGTTTAGAGTAGCAGTATTTTACTTTCTTAAATTGTCGCTGGCGTCGGGGCAGACCTCGGCGAAGGTGGAGAGACGATATCGTTGGATACAGGGATGGGTCTGGAATAGGCTCAAGACAGGAATGGGTGGAAGAGGAGGGATACCTTTGCCCAGCAGTGGGACGATTTGGAACGATTTATAGGTTAAACAAATATTGCCTCAATTTGAGTTGGTTTGATACCACTCAAGTGCTGTAACCTCCGACAAGTTTACTAGATTTTTTTATAGATAGAGAGTACCTGGAAAGGCTGTTGATTACAACCAAGGGATCAGTGGAGCGAGCCAAGGTTCGTCTGGACAAAATATGTACTATGAGAACCCTTATGCCTGAGTTCTTTCAGGACTATGATATCAGAAAAGATTTTGAGAACATGCTAAGTATTACGTAAGTACATACTAATTAGGTATAAGTTATTACTTAGTTATTACAAAAACAAGAACTCCGAAAACTGTTTACCAGACAACTTTTTTTTCGAAGCAGATACGTAAAAGTGTTCTTCGATGCTGTCACGATTTATTATTTAGATACCTACGGTTATTAAGAATTTTTATAAACCTATTGGCCGTTATTTATGAACATGATTTAAAGTTACGCCCCCGCCCTGTCCTTTTCTATCTTAATCTTTTTTAACGAAGTGTGAAAGAGGTAGCAACACCATTTAAGGGAAGTGAGTTTTAACTAGATTTATGAATAACGGCACTTGTTGTCACCTTGGTCGAATTTCATTTGATATAATTTTGAGCGGAAACTTAGCGTGAGCTCGGTCTTAAAATTGACAAATTCTATGAAAATAAGCTAAGTTTGCGCTCAAATATATATCTCTAAGGCCAATATTTATAGATATTTATTTTGAGCTCAATGTGAGCTACGACTGTCAAAATTGTATAAAATCTGACAGTTGTAAGATCGAACTCAAACTCAGCTTACACTCAAAACTGTCTATGAATATCGGCATAAATCCTGAGCGCGATATTAGTGAGATCAAACTGGACTCTGAGTCTCGGTCTAAAGGTGACTGTGTAATCACAATTATTGAAATTAGTTGAAAAATGAATTAAGTATATTTAGAAAAGTTGTGTTAGAAAGAGACAGAAACATTACTTGCACGATGTACTGTGGCCGGTGACATCACGCTCAAGTCCATTGACTTAATCGCTTAATAATATCTTCGGTAATAATTGAGTTTAGGTGTAAATGATAACTGATGCACTTTACGAACATGAGAAATGAAGAAGATATTTTAATTTTCAGCAACTACGCCGTTCTCCCGCAACTTACCACAGATCATGATAGAGTATGTATTGTACAGAATAGAGGCAAGCAATATAGTCCGAAGATATTCCACAATGGTTTCATATATTTTGCAATGGTAAGAACCTACCTTACGTAACTTTGACTAAATCTATCAGAGAGCCTAGCTTAATGGTCACTGTTATAAACGCTGGTAGAATAGAAAGAAATAAAAAACGGCCAAGTGCAAGTCGGCTGTCGGACTCGTGCACCGAGAGTTCCATGCAACGCAACTTATCCCTGTAATTATGTCCGACGGACAGACGGACTGACTGACGGACGGACTGACAGACGGTCAGGCGGACAGACAGACAGACAGACGGATAACAAAGTGATCCTATAAGGGTTCCTTTTTTCCTTTCGAGGTTCGGAACCTTAAAAACGGCAGAGTAACAATTATGAAAAACCGAACTCGAAAGCGATAGCGAACCTCTAGTAGGTAACAACTCTATGTCACACAATGGTAGAAGCGCAAACCTTTAGTTACTATCGTTCTCATGCTATCGATTTCAGAAAAACAAGCAAATAATTTATTCTGCCATGGGAAAACACCCTTTAAAACACGGGTGTAAGTATAGGTAAAGCATTAAATTTTTTATTTCAGCTCGCAGAATACTTACGTGCTCACGATTACGCCGATAGTTATATCTTGATACCTGATCTAAGAGAAGTGAATATAACAGATATAGCAACTAACATCGATCTAGTAGATATGCATAAATCTGCTAATTTATTGATGGTGAGTTGGACCCATATTATGTTTTATTGCACAGTCGAAGACAGAGATAAGTATATAGGGGGCCTCAATAAGGTTGAGATTTTCTCAAGAACTACTGGACCGAATTTAATAACTATTTTACAGTTAAGTACATAGTTTTAACTTTTATCTATCAAATAGTGAAAGAATTCTTGCAATAGGTCAAGTAGTTTTTGAAAAAATCTCAACCTTAAAAACTCTCCTTTCTCTGTGTTCCACCGTACCTAAAGCAATCCCCCGACTGGACATTTTCGTTAAATCAACCGTCGGCAAACAATGTTTTCGGCAAAACATCAAAAGGATAATGCCTCTTCGTACTTAACAAACCGTCAGCGAAGAGTGTTTTCGGCGAATCGTTCTATCGGTGAATTTTTTTCGTAAAATTAACCGTCGACGAAGAGTCATTTCGACCGATGACGCGGGCCAATCTGACGACAAATCTTTGATTTAGGCAATTAAGTTGGGTAAGGGCCATCAGCACACGAATGACGTCAACTCAACTAGACTAGTTCAATTTGGTGGGCGCTCATTGACTGTATTCAACTAACAGTTTAGGTAATTGACTGGGGTCTCACACGGCGCGAACTAAATATTTAGTTGGTGGCCTTGAAATGCCAGACAGGCAGTCCACAGAAACTAACGCCATCTAAAATAGTATTAAATACACTTCTATACAATGAAGTTCATCGTCCAACTCAATAGGTGGCCACGTCGTAGAGCGGGCCACGTAGAGGGAGAATCTCTTTGACAATGCAGGTTGACCAATCATGACAATCAGTGTTGCAAACTATAATTTTGGAATTTTGCTCAAATATTACGGCATAACATTACACAATTACGTTACAAAATTAAGTACCTACAGATTCATTATTTAGAAACATTATTTCGTAAGCCCAAAAAAATGTTTCTTGTAACAAGCTGCCTTCACGTTAGAAAATCCGTTAGCTGTTTGAAAAGGAATTTTTTCGTTTCCACTTAATAGAAATTCAGTAGATTTGACATATAATCCGCAAAAATTGGCAATACCTAACAATCGGGCACCAACTGCCTGTCGTGTGATAGCTCCCATATAGCGCCGCGGCGTTTATGTCAGTTGGCCAACTTTTTAATCACAATCGGTCTTCGATTGACTCAATTTAAAATTGAGTTTAGTTGGACTGGCTTCGCATGCGAGGCTCCATAAGCACCCGTGGCGTTCAGCTCCCGATTGAATATCGTTCATGTGCCATAATGCAATTAACAAGATATTTTATTTAGTTTTATTAGGTATTGAATATTAGAGTTTAGCCGGATATGAACTTACTTAGATTTTGTTAAAAGTAGGTAATCCATACTACTTTCAAAAACTATTTGTCGTTCACAGGAAGGTTACGGAATGAGAATCAAGGGCCTGCATTTACTGACGTCATCGAAGTTGATCGACACTCTCATTTCGATTATGAAGCAAGTGCTAAGCCCGAAAATAGGTGGAAGAATTCACGTCCACAGAACAGTGGAATCCTTGTACGAATTTGTACCTAAATCAGTATTACCGATAGAATATGGCGGCGAAGAAAGGTCTATCATACAAATTAAAGGTAATTTTGCAGTAATTAATTATACGGAAAGCTGCGGGTCACAGACCACTTACCCCATAGACCTGTAACAGGAGGGCCCGTTTCTGCCTGCACATGAGCGACACGCGTAAACTTTGAGATATCGAAACGGGTTTAATATGGCGAACCGCTTCGTCTAATTGCGCCTATCGCTTGACATAATTTTTCGCTTGCAAATTTGTACTGATTTCATGTTTATGGGGTAAGTGGTCTGTGCTGCGGGTACAGAGTGGTCCTGTCCCGCTGCAGCCAAGCGCTGCGAGCGTGCTGGGCCTACCTGGAGCGCGCTTGCTACCGGGGAGTGCTAGCAAGCGCGTGGGGAACTCTGGTGTAGTGCAACAGAGAGCCCAGAGTTCCCCACAATGCGCGGAGGAGACCACCGACTGAGGGATTTTAATTGGTGCTAGTCCAACATAACCCGTCGCTACCCCTGAGACGGCAGGTATTTCCCCACGAAAAAAAAAGTTATACTTACGCTGCCTTAGTGATCCAAATTCATGAAGGTTTTTTTTTCATTTACAGATGAATGGATTGATATTATGAGTTCAAAGGCGTTTAGAGAATATAGAAGTGAGATGAAAAAGGCATCTACGGACGAGTCACTAAGACATACAGACAAGTTTAATGACCAGTATATGGGCATGCCGGGGTCTTTCAGAACTCTGGTTGTTGATTAATTCTAACATTGTGATAACGGGTATCAGTCTTAGTCTTTTTAACCGACTTCCAAAAAAAGGAGGAGGTTATCAATTCGTCGAAATATATTTTTTTTATGTTTGTTACCTGATTACTCGAAGACGCTTGGACCGATTTCGAAAATTCTTTTTTTGTTTGAATGGGTATACCTCACAGGTGGTCCCATAGTCATCAGGTCAGGATCTGATTATGGGATCATGGAGAAATCTAGGGAACTCTTCAAATGTTATAGGCACATAGGTATAAGGTTTTTCATATATTTTCTAAAGCTATGCAAGTATTTACATCTGGTAGTCATTGTTTTCTTGTTCTGTTTGTTTTTTGAGTGTAAATGTGTATATCGATTCCCTTGTTGTCTTCATGTAGCTTAACTAAACTGCATAATGGATTTTAATATATGAGATGTCTTGTTCACGGGTTTACTAGACTGATATAAAGAGAATTACTTACTTACCTAACTTTTATTGTACTGTAAATGTCTGTTATGCAATAAAGTATTAAAACAAACAAAAATATGTATTTCATTCTCATACATACCCCCTTAAAATATATTTAAATTAAGTCAAATAAGCTTAGCTTTATTTCGGCTAGTAAAGAACAATTGCAGATTTTTGTTTTATTGTACAAAGTGTATTTTTGTACAATAAACAGCCTTACTTATAATCGACGATTAAAATTAATACCTTGTTCAACAATTGTTTAAAAAAAATTTTTACTTATAAACGCTATTTAAAGTTAATCAATTCCTGAAGAACCGAATAAGTAGCTGTCAATTTAATGAACGTCGTAGGGTTGTTTAAATGCTTAATTAGCAAAATGGCGGACCGAATTCGGAACAGCTGATTACATAATATATAATATTTAGTACCTATATAAAGTCATATAATGATTTAAGAATATTTTAATGCTACAAAAAATAATTATTCATACGGATAAGTAGTAGGTAGGTATAATAAGTTAATTTACATATTATAATAATTTGAAGTAATGGTACCTACATACTTATAACCAGAAATAAAAAACTTTGACTTTGAACGGGATAAACACATATAATATATATACTTACCTACATATAATTTTAATTTAATAAGTAGCAAGAAGTTGTTATTTGATTTTTAAATTATCTAAATTACGAAATTGAATATGAATTCTGTATATTTGTAGTGTGGGTCTAACACTGAGAAAAGTGTACTTAAGAGTATTTAAGGTGGAGATTTTCCCGAAATCTACTTTACAGTGCGCGAGGCGTAAGCTCAGGTTTGCATTTGTGTAAGTGTACACAGATAGTGTAGAGTGATATTCGGCCTGAGGCGCGAGTGTGTGTGTGTGGTGGTGGTGGGGGTGGGGGTGGGGTGGGAGGGGGGGGGGGGGGTGTAGCTGATCGATTTGTAGGAGACACTAATTTATATTAAAAAAAAATATATTCGATAAGTCGTAGAACAAAAGTTGTTTACAGTACCTAACCGATATTGAACAACCTTCGGCTTATCCTCTTCATCTTTTCCTGCTTTTTTTTTTAAATCGGTAGGTAGGTACGCACAATTAGTATACTTAACGCTTGGCGCATATGCATCATATTTAAATTCATAGATAGATCCAACAAGTTCACATCATTGTAATCCATGATAACTAGGAATCCGCCGGCATAGTCCGCTCGTAGGTACTTGCAAAACAGTAAATCAGTAATTATTTTTATATAAGTAGAATGTAGGTACTGGAAAGGGTAAACCGAAAGGAAGAAAAAAAAGACTTTTCTGACTTTTCATACATTTTGTACCGACGATCGATTTGTATGAAACATTAATTTATTTTCATTTTTTATTCCAAAAGTCGTATAACAAAAGTTATTCAGTTAGAAATAGGTACTGAACATACATACATAACAAACTCCCCAAAGATATCAAAGAAGCTAAGTCCATGCTCAGTTTTAGAAAGGTGTTGAAACATTACATAATACAAAATACAAACATCACTAATTTACCAAGCCACTTCTAGTACCTACTCATAGTTCCGTTTTATTCTATCTTACCAAACTTGTATTTGTTTACTTCAAACTACCTACTAACTTTTTTACTACATTATATTAATTAATGTTACAATTATCTTAATATCAAGTTCTGTACGCCTACTTTTAAGTTATGTTTTCTCATGTAAGTGAATGCATAATTCTTATGAGGAATAAATGATCTTAGTGAACATTCCCTTTTAGCCTTATCATTACACCCTGTAACGGTAAGGTTAAAATGGATTAATAATGAATTATCTTTCATACTTAGTGGAGGTCACATCATTGCCGAATTTAATAATATGTAGGTAACTATTTTGCTATTGAGAGTCTATCGTCACAAATTGAGAGTCTATCGTTACCAATTGTGAGTCTATCGTCACAAATTGAGAGTCTATCTTTACCAATTGTCAATCTATCGTCATAAATTGAGAGTCTATCGTTACCAATTGTGAGTCTATCGTCACAAATTGAGAGTCTATCGTCATAAATTGTGAGTCTAGAGTTACAATCTTATAGAATAGCAGACATAGCTGGTCGCTTGTCCACGCGGTCCTATCACTAATGTATATTTTAGCATTTTTTTATAATTCACACTTAGCTGAAATCTATCTGCAAAAAAATACAAAATCGTATATATTAATTTTATTATTATTTAATAACCTCTCCTCTTATTTATAATGGTAATTTTCCAATGTAGAAAATGAAATTGAGATACATTTAAGATGGAACATTAGGCAATTATTGAAAGCATCGGGTAAAAATAAATCAAATTAGGTATTATTTATGACTAGCTGTACCCCGCAACTTCGTTAGCGTAGAAAAAGTTATATTCTCAGATCACATACCGCCATGGCTTAGCCTATGAGCTGTCCGGATATTTCAGCTATCTCCTAGTGAAACTCCCGTCAAAATCCCTTCAGTAGTTATAGCGTGATACTTGAACATAGTCACAGACAAACAGACCAAAAATTCTAACAATTGGTGTTTTGGCATCAGTATCGATTCTAAAACACATTACAATTATTCTTTTCAAAAAATATCCAATGTACAGACACAACTTTTTTACAGTCTTATTATATGTATAGAAGATAGATGGCTTCAATGCAATGCTGTTGAAATATCAATATACCTCAAGCGGTAATTTCCATTTTATCATATTAATATAAAATGTATTGTCAAGGTATTGCGTAAATAAATGTAGTTAATCAACACTTAGTGATCTAAATGTGCCCGGCATGCCCATGTACTGGTCGTTGAATGTGTCTGTCTGTCGCTGGGACTCGTCAGTAACTGCTGCGTACATCTCCCGCTGGTACTGCAGACACTCCTCACTGCTCAACACGTCCACCCAGGCATCTGGAAAATTTAAAGGATTTTTGAAGCTAGTCATTTTTGTCACACATCATAGTGGGAATTGAGTTGTAGTATCTACGTACAGAATAAATTCACTTACTGTGAAGTTCTTTTAAGGATCTCTCTTTTCCTCCATACTCTGCTGGTAGGACCTCTTTTGGAATGTAATCGTAAACTGTGTCCAGGGTCTTATGTACTTTAATTCTTTCTTTAAGTTTAGCACTTAGTACTTGTTTGAAAATCGTCAGAACTGTATCAATAAAACTGGATGGTGTCAAAATGTGTATGCCTTTCACTATAGCGCCATAAGCTTCCTGGGAAAGAAAATAGTTATATACAACACTCTCGATTCGCTTTTCCAATACATCATTTGTATAAAGACAAGTTTACTATTATTACACTCATATCAGGCTATTCTTATAGTTTTGACAGTCTTAGACCATTTTAAAACAGCCTGGTGTCATCATTGTGACGTCGGTTGCAAACAGCGATGCGGAAGGCAACGGGAAACCACCGCATAATTTTTCCCAGGAAATTCATTATGGCTGTACAAAATCATACCATGGCCTCAGTCCCCGGCAGACCTTAGATGGTCAGAGGGTGCGAAGAATCCCCGGGTTGGACATACGAATAGCGACGTGGAATGTGAGGAGTTTATTTGAAGATGGCAAACTGGACAACGCCGTGGCGGAGATGAGACAGCTACGATTGGATATCATGGGCGTGAGTGAATTGAGATGGGTAGGATCTGGAGAAATGCCAGCTGGAGATTCAGTGATCTACTACAACTGATTCTTCAGGGAAAGATCCAGGGCAGAAGAAGGCCAGGTAGAAGGAGAATATCATGGCTCAGGAACTTACGCCAATGGTACGGCAAGAGTACCAGGTCTCTGTTCCGTGCGGCGTTGTCGAGAGTGCAGATTGCCATAATGATCGCCAACCTTCGTAAGAAGACGGCACCATAAGAAGAAGAAGACCATTTTAAGCACGAATTCAGCGTAAGCTCGCACTTACCACTGTTAAAGTATGAAAACTGATAGTTGTAAGACCGAACTCAAACTCCACTCATACTCAAAACTGTATATGCTATTACTTATTTTATGCCTTAGCGGGATTATGTACAATAATTACACTTAGGTAACGACGCTACGTACAACTATTACACTTAGGTAACGACACTACTTACGATTATTACACTTACGTAATGACGCTACGTACAATTATTACACTTACTTAAGTAACGATACTACGTCTAATTATTCCACTTAGGTAACTACACTACGTACAATTATTACACTTAGGTAACTACGCTACGTACAATTAATATACTTAACACTTGGCGCACATGCACGAGGTTCAGATTCTTGGAAATCTCCATCAAGTTCACTTCATTGTAATCCGCTAGTAAGAGGAATCCGGCGCTATATTCGTGCGCTCGGAGATATTCAGCAAACTGGAAAACAGTAAGTGTAAATAAAAGCTAGTTTATTTTAGAATTAAAATTATTACTTACTACAATTTATTGTAAATAAACGGATATCACTCACTTATATTGATGAAGTTAGTCAATTAGACTGACAGTTTCGACCGATTTCGATGAAGTTTTTTGGTCTCATTGCCGACTTCAACAAATATAAGTGAGTGATATCCGTTTACATAATAATCTAAGCTATAGCGTACCATTCAAAGTCTGTAAAATTAAGTTGGCTGGTAACAAATTCAAATAAAGTCCCGTTATAAGTTATATTAATCTAGGTTCGCGAGTAATATAATTTATATTGTTATATTTTCACATTTTTTGATTATAAACATTTGTGTGAAGTCCAAAATTATCAAATCTTCCATCCCTCATAAATATTTGCTTTATATTTTGATTTTGTGGCAGAATTGTTTGTATGAGTTCAGTCCTATAGTCCGTAGTAGTACAGGCATGGAAGGGGCGGGCTGCGGGGCTGCGGGCGGTGTGGCGGGAGTGCACGCGAATGCCACGCGCGCGGCTTTGTATAGAGTTACCTCGTCTCCGCCAACCCCTGTCACGCCGCAAGCGGAGCTCCCTGGGAGCGGCAAGCACGACGTTGACGGACTATAACAGCCATATCAGCTGTTGTGTTAATTATTTCTCAAAGGATTTTATATCGAAGTAGAATTAGTCTTTACGTGTAGTGAGTGGCCAAATAATCATGGTTGTATTTATAATAATAATTTTCTAAAATTAACGGTTTAGTTTGACACAATACGTAACATAATATCACCTAATGTAATAGTAGAGAAGCAGAGTCTATGATTTCGCCGCAACTATAATTACAGTGTTTATGGCTACGTAATACCTACCTACAGTCGATAGCACATCAACACCAACACTTGTAGTAGTATCTCAACTCCTATGGCATATATTAGGTCCTGACATATGAAATTGGCGTTTTGTCGTACTGGCCAAATATCTCCTCTTTGGCTAGGAATTCCAATTTATACAGCTATTTACTGATGCATTTGTTTTTCGAAAACCGTAATTCATTTGTTTTTCCTCCTTTGGTTTTTTCTTTGCGTCACTCAGTTTACAATATGGAAAACTTGAAATATCGCGTTATTTACGAGTACGAGTTCCACCGTGGCACCAGTGCTGCAGAAACGGCTCGAAGGATTAATCATGTGTATGGCGGCGGTGTCGCAAAAGAAAACACAGCGCGTTTTTGGTTCCAACGTTTTCGTTCTGGAAATTTCGACCTGCGGAACAAGCCCCGTGGACGACCGGAGACCAAAGTTGATAATGAAGAATTGAAGGCTATTGTGGAAGCGGATCCATCGTAAACCACTTCCGAGTTAGCTGCAGGCTGCGGTGTCAGTGATAAAACTGTTTTCATCCACTTGAAGCAAATTGGGAAGGTGAAAAAGCTTGAAAGGTGGTACCTCATGAATTGAGTGCAGAAAAAACTGACAAATGCGCGTCGACTACTGCGTTACATTACTCATCCAAATTAGAGGAGCTTTAATTGGAATGTCTAAGACATCCACCGTACTCCCCGGACCTTGTTCCAACAGATTACCATTTTTTTTCGAAATTTGGATAACTTCTTGCAAGGGGAAAAATTCAACTAAGATGGGGCAGTCCAAAGCGCCTTCAAAGATTTTATTGATTCCTGTCCGAATGTTTTTTTAGTAAAGGGATCAATGAACTACCTATGGGGTGGCAAAAGTGTATAGATAGCAATGGTACATAATTTGATTAAATAAATATATTATATTTAAAAAATTGACTTTATATACCCTTACAAAACGCTAATTTCATAATTATGTAAGGACCTAATACAATAAGAACGATTCAAACTACTGTAGCACCTTCTTGCTGTGCTTACTCCGCGGATTAACCGTACTAATCGTAATGCAAGTGTACCATTGATCTGCTGTCGTGTATACCTACTAATTTCCTCAAAATTCAACCACTTAACTATGAAATAGCGTTTATTTATAATATCCTAGATGATTTAACCTAACCCAACTTAAAAAATCTGCTACTACGAGTATACTTTATAATGTATTTAATAATAAATAAGGAACAACTTTAGAAATAAGGCACGATGGGATTGACATGATTCATCAATTATGACGAAAATCCCTAAACTTATAAAAACAAACTCTTACAATACTTACAGATTATTACATTTAGACCTTCTAAATTCCAAAATGTTACACCTTATGTCCTTACCTTTGGACGGTATAATATAAACGATATCCTTTGAAAAGTTGGTTTAAGTCGCTATTTACCTAATCACTGTGTGTGATTATTAAAACATGGTAGACCGTATTTAACTAAACTAATTAGGCCACGGTAAGACAGTTTTATTTATTGACTCAGTATTCGCAATTTGTATAGGTACTTACTACCTATAGGTACTATATTGCTGTTAGCTATAACCCTACTTTAATCTCACTTCCCTTAAACAATGTTTTATCACTTATTCTTCGTTTCAAAATGGTAAGTTACAAAGAGACTGAAGTCTTAAACAGTCGAATAACGTCATGTTTATAGCTAACAGCGATATTGAACTACACTAATAAAAATGAATGCACTCACAAAGATCAGGCTTCTAGCATAATGAAGAACCAAGGTGGATTCGAACTTTTGACCAATATTTCTCACAATAAACACTCTGGTATGATTTTTGGTAAGCTTTGGTAGAACGGCATGGTGTCTGGAAACAAGATAGGAAAGTTTGTCAAATAAGCAAAAACTACTAATTGTCACGAATAAAAATAATTCTTAGATTATACCAATCCTTCTATACATACTAAAGAAGAATATTATTTACATGATCTCTTGTATTTAATATTCGTAGTTTAATAATCTCTGGATCCAGACAATGTTTTTGAGAAAATAATGCAAAAAACCACATCATCATTTTCACACACACGACATACATAAATTATAAATTAAGTTAATTAAAAGTTGGTCACAATACAAATACATAGAAGTGTGTTTCATTGTGGATGTCAAGTCTAATCCTAAACCTAAATTGTTACTCTAATAGGTACTACATCACGTACAAGATACGATTCAATTTAGCTTGAGTGCGCAAGCTGGAATCGACACAATTGTTTCTCTGTAAATCCAAAGAAAATCCTAAATAAAATTGATCGCAAGTATATTTTTTGTCCAGAATTTGTTTTATGCATTATGCCATGCTCGGCGAACAATAATGATGAAAAATTTCTGACCTTGGACAGGACTTGAACCGGCGAACTTGTCAGTCGCAATTGGTAGTCATTTTATGTTAATAAAAAAACACAACAAAAAACATTTTTAAATGATGACAAGTCCTGCCCATGGTCAGAAATTTATCATAATTTAAAAATGTAGGTATTTTTTTGTTTTTACCAATAGCGGTCGGTAACAGAGATCACACAATATTTTGACGTATTTTACCGATCACTGCTATCAGAGACACCTTTACACACACCCTCACACTCTCACACACACCCTCTCACTCTCTCTCTCTCACACACACACACATATATACACACACACACACACACACACACACACCAACAACAACAACAACATACAGAATTCTATTAGATATAAGTTATTCATTATTAGTCATTTACAAGTTAATTACCTTATTTTTGGCATTGACACTACATTATGCGACATTACAACCCGATTGGAAGGCGTTAGCATCCGTTATACAGTTTTTTAAACTAGTACGGTTGCTATCGTTTCACATTCTTGTAAATTGTTTCCAAACAATGCTGTTATAGCTATAAGTTTTCAATCAAGAAACTCTGTTCTTAAATTCTTAAGTCAATAAAAACCTTTATTATTATTATTATTACTGCTCAGAATAAACCACCAAAATACTCACAAAATACCATCGAATTCTTTGAAGTCAAACCGTGGATTATATTCAACAAAAAAATGTGGCAACAGCCCCCTTAACGTGCTTCCCTTGTCCAGACGTGTCTTCGCTCTCTCCACAGAACCTTTGCTAATCATTATAGTTCTTTCTAAGTAATCTCTAGCTGAAAATAACTAGGCATATTAGCAAAAGTACAATTTTATTTATACAATATCAGACTGCATGAATTAATATGATTAATTTTCTATAACCTACCTCTTATATGTATGTACAATCAATACGAATCTAACGACACTTCATAATATGTTAAAATCCATCAAGGCGCAGCAGCTGCAGGGCTGCACAGGGCGACCGTGCCAAATAATTATACATACACACTCACAATACATACTTACATACATACCTACACTCGAAAAACATAACCCTCCTTCTTGCGCAGTCGGGTAAAAATCAATGCCTATTTTCTACTTAAGCATCAAATAATTCAACTTTTGGTCATTTAAACTGGAAAAATAACTGTATAAAGTGTCCTTAGATATAAGTTTGTATAAAGTACTTACATAAATCTTTTTTAACGAAATGCTCTTGTTGTTGCACCCAATCACACAGTATATCGACAGCTCTACGTATATCTTCAGGTTTATCTAATCCAAATAACTTTCTAACGGACACTAGTGTATCTGGATGAAATTCTAACATAGGATTTTTAGGTATACACTCCATTTCTAATTATGTAGTTATAAACTATCCACCTCTCTACACATTCAACTGCGGTCAACTGAGATGTGGGTATAAGGTAAACCTGCAACAGGTTATCATTTTGTATTCGTAAATAAACGCCAAGTTATGTCACCTTTTCATTGGCGGTGTAATTAATTATTACAAAATTATGTACTGTTTATTTTATCAAAACATGTAAATTATGATTTATAGCTGTCCAAACTATTAAATACATTTTTTTTGGTAAAATTAAATTGTAAGAAGTCAATTTTGTGCCTAATACTTATTCCAAATATGTTTTTTTTTTTATTTTTCCACAAATTGTTATTTAGTTAAACGCTGTGCAGAATTAATACATATTACAAGCCTAACCATCCACTTAATTTTGTCGAATGAATTCAATATATTTGAAAAACTTGTCATAATTAACTATAAGATATAATTAGCTATATTTATAATATTGATAAGTTATGGACTACACACTGAGGATGTATAAATATACCGATCCTGATATATAGTAAAGTCAAAAGTGATTGGAGACGGTTCGAATAGGTAAATAATTATACATAGGTAATATTTGATGTATTTTATTGAGTAAAAATTAAATGAAAAAGGTACTTAGGTATATAAATGTAACTATAGACGGCATGCAGCCGGTGTTATAAGAACTTGGGGTACAAACTGTCGTGCGCTTCAATATTTTTTGCCTGCCTACTATTAAAACACTACCGTAGGATGAAGACATACAGGATGTGTAAATGAAAGCTATACCTACGATAAGTAAGCAAGTCATTCGGTATCGACATAGAGTTATTATATACCTATTCTACTTAACTGTAGCTAAATAATATTCCATTTGTAAGTATAAGATTTAATTTAATTTTTAATCCAAAAACACAACACCCTGATGATATCGTCATATAATAAAATGTAAATTAATAAAAAGATTTTTGCCATCGTAAGTGAACTTGAAAATAATTATAATTATTACCTAATTAGGTAGGTTAATTATTATGTTAATAAAAATTTTAATTGACCTAGGTGTAGCGCGCAGGACGAATGACTATTATATGTAAGAAATAATAATTTGTAGTCTTAAACCACTTTGTATCCATAAACCACGTTTATTAAAAACTTTAGGCAACATACTATGTATACATAGTTTATCTTTGTTACATAGTAGAGGTCATATCATTGGCTTTAGTAACAGGTACGTGGGTACCTATTTTGCTTCTACAATAGTTAGTATGGCTCGCTTGGTAGCAAGTCTGTATATTACTCATAGTTAAATAGTTTTGACTTTCGTTAACGCCAGTACTTAGAATAGAAAAAAAAATGTATGGGATTGACATTTGCTAACGAAAAAGCAAATGTCAATCCCACTAGCGTTACTATAGGTACCAACGCCGTTTTGCCTAGGGGGGCTGGCGTAAGTTGGAAAGTAATTCATTGTTTATAGGTACCTACCTTACCTACTCATTCAGAATACGTATTATGCACTATCAATGATCGGTGAATGAATTAATTTCTGTGGTGGCTCAGTCGGTAAGAGCGTGTCACGGAATGATAAGGTCGCAGGTTCAAGTCCTGCCCACGGCAAGAAATTTTTCATCATGTTTAAATACCTACTTATTATTTAGATTTTATATTAGTCATAATTCCACCGTCTCAGGTTGGAAAGACCCCATAAATTATTATAAATTTATAACGACTTCGTCACGAATTGGGAGTCCATCGTCATAAATTGTAAGTCTAGCGTCACAAATTGTGAGTCCATCGTCACAAATTGTGAGTCTAGCGTCACAATCTTCTAAAGTAGCACTCGGGGGCTAGATCGCACGTCCGATTTTTAAAAATCTAGTTTTCTACAAAAAATATACAAAATTGGTTGTATTATTCAATATCTACTAATTATCTATTTAATTACCTATCTCAATTAATTTTGCTTATGTAGACAATGAACTTTACATACATTTAGGATGGAACATTAGTCATCGGGTAAAAATAAAATTAGACATTTATTTATTACGGCTGCAATGTTGCCGAAATATCGAGATCTCACGCGGTAATTCCCGTTTTATCTCATTAATATTACACCTAATTTATGTAAAGAAATGTAGTTAATCGACACTTAGTGATCTAAATGTGCCCGGCATGCCCATGTACTGGTCGTTGAATGTGTCTGTCTGTCGCAGCGACTCGTCAGTGACTGCTGCGTTCATCTCCCGCTGGTACTGCAGACTATCTTCACTGCTCAACACGACCACCCAGGCATCTGGAAAATTGATAGGATTTATTGAAGCTAGTCATTTTTGTCACACATCATAGTGAGAATTCAGTTGTATAGTACCTACGTAGGTACAGAATCAACTAATGAGTTTACTTACTGTGAAGTTCTTTTAAGGATCTCTCTTTTCCTCCATACTCTGCTGGTAGGACCTCTTTAGGAATGTAATCGTAAACTGTGTCCAGGGTCTTATGTACTTTCATTCTTTCTTTAAGTTTAGCACTTAGTACTTGTTTGAAAATCGTTAGCACTGTATCAATAAAACTGGATGGTGTCAAAATGTGTATGCCTTTCACTATAGCGCCATAAGCTTCCTGGGAAAAGAGTTATATGTTGGTACATATAAATAGAGAAAATTTTAAATAAATTACACATACACACAGGTACACATCAAACGGAGTCATAATTTTTCCGCGAACATAGAACTGTCTAGTTATCAAATAATGAACACCCTCCATTCGGCTTAGTGTACCCTTTCCGTTACACCAAGAATAAGTTGTACTACTACTATTACTATTATTACACTTAGCGACATTGCGACTTTATGTACAATTCTTACACTTAGGTAACGACGCTACATACAACTATTACACTTAGGTAAACTAACGACACTACTTACAATTATTACACTTACGTAACGACGCTACGTACAATTATTACACTTAGGTAACGACGCTACATCCAATTATTACACTTAGGTAACGACGCTACGTACAATTATTACACTTAACGCTTGGCGCATATGTGCGAGGTTCATATTCATGGAAAGGTCCATCAAGTTCACTTCATTGTAATCCACTAGTAAGAGGAATCCGGCGGTATAGTCGTGCGCTCGGAGATATTCGGCAAACTGGAAATAAGTAAGAAACTAGTATCATTCAAAGTTTGTAAAATTAAGTTGGCTGGTTACAAATTCATATAAAGTCTATCTTCTCCAGATAGAAGTTCTGTTAATCTAGGTTCGCGAAAAGTATAATTTATATATTTTTGTATATTCACACTTTTAAAACACTTTTTTAATTTCAAATATTGAAATATGTCACATTTGTTTATTTTCGTATACTTATGTTTGTCATTGAAGCTTAATAAATGTTTTGGACAATCTTTCAAAACATGAACATTTGTGCGAAGTCCGAAATTATCAACTCTTCCATTCTCCACAAATATTTGCTATAGATTTTTGATTTTGTGGTAGAATTATTTGTATGAGTTCAATACTAAGTAAGTGCTAACAGTTCTTTACATTATGTTGTGAATTCTACTACAAAAGATTTTAAGTATACGAAAATTAAATTAGTCTTTTTGAGTAGTGCGTTGCTAAACAATCGTCGTTGTACATAATAATTTTCTAAAATTAATTGTTAATTTATCCTACACATAACATATATCAGCTAATAGAATAGTAGAGACGCATACTCTATGATTTCCTTACTACTATTGATGACAGTGTTATGGGCCATAACTTATGGCTACGTAATACCTACCTACATCGATAGCACATCAATACTAACACTTGTAATACGATTTCAAATCCTATGGCATTATACAATAAGAACGATTCAAAATACAAAGTTACACTTAAAGTGCATTACGTAGAGTAATGACAGTTTAAGAACTGATTATAGGTACTATTCTTGGAAAGTCATTGGACGGTGCAATGCGATGCGATTATGAGTGCGATTCTGTCGTGGCCACAAAATCTAAAATAAAAGTTACTTAACTCCCTTGCGTTTTCATACAAATATGCGACAAAATGCGATATAAACGGCCATATCTTTTGATTGTGTTGACATAGTAGTTTGATTTTTTCTTGACTGCATGAGATTACAGACCTAAGTATTTGGTATTACCTACTTATTTTTGACTTGGTACGGACGGACAACAACAGATCAATGGTAATACTTCCAGTACGATTTTAACTCTTACGTCGCAGATAATAAGAACGGTCCAAAGTCCAAAGTGTAACACTTGATCTCCTGTCCGAGAAAAAGGTCTTGACAGACAGACCGACAGCCAGACAGACAACAAAGTGATAAGGATTTCTTATTTCATCTTAAGGTACGGAACCTTAAAAACATGTAAGTTAAGTAGGCTATTAACAAGCGCTATTTCACAGTCTGTTAAGTGGTTGTAATTTGAGGAAATTCATACGGAACACTTTTAAAAGTTGGTTTAAGGCCTCGTATGCGCGTATTTTCAGTTTTTCGATGAAGGCTACGTCACTAACTACTAAAATTAGACGCCTGAAAAAAATATATAGCAATCTTGGGGTGTATATTTAGGGACTGATGAATATCGATACACGATTGGACAAACTTCGCTCGATAGAAAAAAATCGCAAACATACCCCTTCCATGTCATTTAAAATTAAAATTATGTCTAAACCGAAATGGTTATTCATTCGAAATATATATCAAAATGTAGGGTTTTATAATTACGAGAGCTTGTTTTAAAAAAATCTGATTTTCATTGGCGTATTTTAATTTCCCTGCCAAAATTCATCCAAAATCAATAAAAATACAAATATGGAGTCACTGTGCCGTGCTCTTCACTCCGCCGCTGCGGGACATCTTCTGTCTCGCGCTCGAGTTTGACACCTCGCCGCCCCTTAAGTCGGTCATTTAACCAGTGATTATTAAAACGCGGTAGATCGTATTTAACTAAACCAATAGGCCACGGTAAGACAGTATTCGTATTGAGCCATTATTCGCACTTTGTATATCTACTTGTATTAAACTTTCAATTTACTTTTATTCAAGAAATCTTACAAACAAATATAATAAAACTAAACTACTTAAAAATACATTAAAAACTAAACTAAAAATCTACCTAACTAAAAACATTCTAAAAAACTGTATTAAACTATACTAATAAAAGTCAATACACTCACCAAGATCACGCTTCTAAAATAATGAAGAATTAAGGTGTATTCGAACTTTTGACCAATATTTCTCAAAATAAACACTCTGGTATGATTTTTGGTAAGCTTTGGTAGAACGGCATGGTATCTGGAGACAAGATAGAAAAGTTTGTCAAACAAGCTAAAATTACTAAGCATTCTCATGGTAAAAATAATTCTCTGATCATACAATCCTTCATATACAGAGTGTAACGTAAAGGGTATATGAAGCCGAAGGGAGGGTGTTCAGTATCGGTAACTGAACAACTTTTGTTCTACGACTTATCGAATAAAAAATAAAAACAAATTAATGTCTCAAACAAATCGACCAACTGACAGGTACGAAATGTATGAAAAGTCAAAAAATAAATTCGCGAAATTCGAAAATTCGTAGAACAAAAGTTGTTCAGTTACCGATACTGAACACTCTCCCCTCGGCTTCATATACCCTTTACGTTACACCCTGTATACAAAATAGAAATTTTATTTACGTGATTGAATGTCTCTTGTTATTTCAATTCTATTGGTAGTTTAAGAAATCGCGAGTACTTCCTAACATTGTCTGGTGGTTCTAGAAATCAAGACATTCCAGACAATTGCTGTTATTCATAAACCTAGTTAAACCTCACTTCCTTTAAATCGTGTTGCTATCTCTTTCACACTTCGGTAAAAAAGATTCAGATAGAAAGGGACAGGGTGGCTAAACGGTGGCGTAACTTTAAATCACATTTATAAATACCAGCCAATCATCATCGTCAGTCTATTTATATTGCCCCACTGCTCGGGCAGACCTTCCCTTACATCGAGGGTGCTCGGGCCATGATCCACCACGCGGGCCCAGATCGGATTGGCGGATTTCACATGCCTTAGAATTTTTTTGTACGGCATGCAGGTTTCTTTACGATGTTTTCCTTCACCGTTACCAGCCAATATTTTTGTGAAAATATTGCAAAAGAAAACCGCATCATTTTCACACACACGACACACAAATTATAATTAAGTTTTTTAAAAGTTAGGCACACCACATATATAGATGGAAGTGTGTTTCATCGTTGCATTCTAACCCTAAACCTAACGTTAGCTCATAAGATAATGGCGTAGAGATGGCGTACGATACGGGCCTGACATAAACCAACTAGCGCCGCCAATCTTAAAAAAATTATATCTTCCAATTTAATCATTTTTATTAAAAAAGGTATGTACACAAACTTTATTAGGATAAATACTATTTTTCAATATACAATACATGGCATAAATGCGACAAGCTAAGTAAGTTCACAAATATGCCAAAAACGGCCGTTTTTAGCAATTATGCTACCTACAACTTAGCAAAATTTAATCACTTTATAAACTTATAAATAAGCATTTAAAAAATAGTATAAATCCTAATAAAGATTGTGTACCTACATAGCTTTTTTATTAAAATTAATTATATTGGAAGATATTATTTTTCAAAGATTGGCGGCGCTTGTTGGTTCATGTAAGGCCCTTAATTTAGTTTGCGCACTCTGGAATGGCACAATTGCTCCTTTATAAATCCAAAAAAATGTAGCAATTGTATTTTTTTTACGTTTTTATTAATTTAAAATGACTAATACCAATTGTGACCGGTAAACAGAGGTTCTAACGTATTTTACCGATCACTGCTCAAAATACTCACACAATACCATCAAATTCCTTGAAATCACGCTGTGGATTATAGTCCATAAAAAAATGTGGCAACAGCCCCCTTAAGGTGCATCCCTTATCCAGACGTGTCTTCGCTCTCTCCACAGAACCTTTGGCAGTAATAATAGTTCTTTCTAAGTAGTCTCTGGCTGAAAATAATTATTCATACTCATACTCATTTATTCGGCCTTAGGTACACTATGGAACAGTTGGTTACGTCACGTTTCTTACATAACTATATCATTATACATACTAATTAAATATATTTCAAATCACATGGCGGGGTGATGTGCATGGCGGGGTGATGTGAGAGCAAAGAGCAGCACAGTACCACTGTTCTTAAGCCTAGTACATAATATATTTCAAATTTTCATTTATTTTTGCTTATTAACTAGGTTCACAATCAAATCATGCAAAATAGTATAAGTAGGTATACAATTCACCCATGCAACACTAGATAATTTATTACCAATGAACACTGTCAACTTTAGGTCAAATCTTAGAAATAATTAAATTACATAATAAAATAAATGTCAATTGAATGCATATGAATTTAAATTTGCAATTGTCATAATTGCAAATTTAAATTCATATACATTAGTATATACTATATAGCAGCTGTAAAGAGGCTTTGTCATTCAGTTTATACAATTAGGGAAATACATTACACATTCAATTTATGGTGTTGTAATAAAATCATTCTGTACTTTAATAATTTACAAAAAATATTAGCCATACATGTGACTACTTAATCAAAGTATGCATATTTTAATTACAACTAACTTCAATATTACTTATGTTATAAACTAAACATTTTAGGTAAGTAATAAATTTTAAAAATTTCCAAATTACTACCTACTAGTCGGATAAATTTATGATTTGTTATACATAGTGTGCTATTTTACTGACAGTGTCGTAAAAATATTGTTCTGTAAGTTTATGTTTTATAAAGACTTTTGAAACTGAAATTCTAACTATCAAATCAAATTAGGTATAAAGTACATATTCTCCGGATCCAAAGTTCTGTTAATTTGGGATTGCAGATTTTATTATTATTAAATACTTACCTTTACAACAAATTTTAAAATGTTATAGTCGGTATATTTGGTTAGAAGTTATTGGCAAGTCATTCCCACTGGTTAATTTAGTAGGTAGTTTGATTAAGGGGCTGACATGAACGAACTAGCGCCGCCAATCTTTAAAAAATTATATCTTGCAATATAATCAATTTTATTGAAAAAGGTACTTAGCAAATCTTTATTAGGATAAATACTATTTTTTAAATGCTTATTGTCAACGTGATTCAAGTTCGCTAAGTTAGCTTGTCGCAATTATGATATGTATTATATATTGAAAAATAGTATTTATCCTAATAAAGGTTTGTTAAGTAAATAGCTTTTATTGGAAGATATATTTTTTTTAAGATTGGCGGCGCTAGTTGGCTTATGTCAGCCCCTTAAAGTGACGTAGGAGTATGTAGGTACTTACAGAAATCCTTTTTAGTGAAATGCTTTTGCTGTTGCACCCAATCATATAAGATATCGATAGCTCTACGTATATCTTCAGGTTTATCTAATCCAAATAACTTTCTAACGGACACTAGTGTATCTGTATTAAATTCTAATATAGGGTTTTTTGATATACAATCCATGTTGAATTACAGATATTCGATATACAACTCTAACGACCTCGCTATACCATATCTTGCAAGAAACTGACTGAGATAAATATCGTAATAGAATTACAGTTAGTAGGGTAACCTGTAATTACATGCACCTGCATGCACCTGTAAATAAACGCCGAGTTCTGTCCTTTTGACCTCAGTGTTGACCTCAGTGTCCATGTATTGGCTGTGCCGTGATAATTTTATTCACCATTCGTAAACTCAAAATGTGTAATAATAATAAAAAAATTGTTTATTTCGAACAGGGTCCATAGATGTTAGTAAAATACAATAAAATGACTTACAAACTAATGTTAGTAGGTACAAAAACAAGTAAAATATTTAAAAATAGGTCGACCCCGGACACAATTTTAAGTCAGGTGTTTCTCGCCCACCCTGTAATAATTGGTAAAGTAATTGTAAGTTATTATTTGATACAAACATGTCAAGTACAAAAGTGTTAGCTACTTTTGACATCAGCATCAAAAGTAAAATTGCTTTCTATATTGACTAATTTGACGTGTTGGGATTTTGAAAATGGGGGTGAAACGACGGTTGCAAAATTATTTGAAAATTTTCAGTTTAATGTCTACAGTTGTTGTTTTGTGTGTAATATCACAATAAATTAAATTAATCAGAAAATGTTCGCGAATGACAGTATGATGAAATTATTGGACGATTCATGGAGGATTTGAAGTTTGATGCTATGGTCAAGAGTCCCACTACGAGCTCGGGAACGTGACTGTCGAGCTGCTTCGTCCAGGGTGACGACGCTACGACGACTCCCGTGGATGAACAGAAGACCATATGATATTTTGAATATTCTGTAACATGACATTGGCAATGACGAACTGTCGAGTCCATTAATAAAAAAAAATTTTTTTACGTGTTTGTATGACAAAATGTATAAAAACATGTCAATTCAATTCTACTACAGATATGACAAAGTACCTACGTGTATACTCCGCGGAGACTTCGAGCTACGCGTCGTGTCGAAGACGTCACAGCGTTAAAACAAGTGCCGACTGTTATTCTCTCTTGTCATTGTCATTCCCTTTACAATATTATACAAACTGATAAAATATTATCGTGGTGTTATTTGGTCGACTCTCCAAGCAGCACACCACATGTCTTTCTCAAGTGGCGTTTCGCCTGCAATCAGCAAATACGCTCTCAAGTGTGAGTTTGACAATTCTCTTGAGAACTGAGTTTTGTTTATTAATACGGCGTTACTCACGTGATACCAGATTCCTAAACGCGCACCTAAGTTTATTAATAGGACCGCCATCTTGAGGTCGTCCTCAAGATTGACTTTTGAGCTGAAAGTGATTTATTAATACGGGCCTAAGGTTGCCTTTCCATCAGAGATGTGCTATGCTATGCTGCTTGGATGCGTTTGATATCCACCAATCATATTCATTGGTCCACATAGCATAGCACTGGCTGAATGAATATGATTGGTGGATATCCAACGCATCCATAGCAACGTACAATAGCACATCTCTGGTGTAAAGGTACCCTAAGTCCGTCAGGTATGTGCCGCCTAATAGCAATGTCTTAGCATTGCTGTGTTACAATGTAAAGGATACACTATCATCAGGCATCCCGCTAACTGGTTTTCCATTTACACAAATGGCTGAATTACTCAGTGGCTGCGGCTTCTGAACTTTCGTTACCATCATTGATCAGTGAAGCTCTCATTCTTACCAGAAACCGAGCCTTAGGTGGACAAATAATGCCACCCGAGGATATTCTAGGTTTTATATAAAACCTCTCTCGCCCAAGTGCATCATACGATTCCTATAGGACGTTAGTCTTGGTAGCGAGATATAAGAACTCCGTTCGCGGTCACAATATCTATAGGTTCCTTTGAGGTAGCAGTGACCATAGAGTTTGTACCTACGAATAATCTGATATCAAATAATAAATCATTGACCTATTAGGTAATGTTGCCATGTATAATTTCATTTTGCCTAATTGCTAAATAGAGTTAGGTAACCTAAAAACTATACCTAAGTAATATTTTTTTATTACACTAGCTGTACCCCGCAACTTCGTTTGCGTATAGGAGGAGGACGGAGAGGATGGAGGAGATCAGGAGGCAGATCTTCCTCTCTTTATCCTTATTTCCACATCGCATACCGCCATGGCTTATAAGCCTATGAGCTGTCCGGATATTTCAGCTATCTCCTATTGAAACTTCCATCAAAATCCCTTCATTAGTTATGGCGTGATACTTGCACAAAGTCACAGACAAACAGCCCAAAATTCTAAAAATTTGAGTTTTAGGCATCAGTATCGATCCTAAAACACATTACAATTATTATTTTCAAAAAATATCCAATGTACAGACACAACTTTTTTACAGTTTTATTATATGTATAGATTTGCTAATGATCTAACCCAAAACTGTCTATGAATATCGGCCTTAGATATGTCAATCCATAAAAATACCTATTCAAAAAAATCAACTATTTATACAAAAAAATATTAATTTGATGTGCATCGTTACTATGTTTTGGAGTTTTTATATACTTATGAAATTATTTTTATTTTTTGCAACCATTTCTATCACTGGAATTTGACCTAATTGCCATTTCTAAGTGTGACTATGAAATATTTAGTTTAAAAAGAATATTATTTATTATGAGTACAACCCCAAGTTTCAATATGTCGAATGAATTCAAGGCATTATTATCGTAAACAATCCATTTATTTATGTAGATGCATAAGTAATTGTTTTAGTCTACACTTAGTGATCTAAATGTGCCCGGCATGCCCATGTACTGGTCGTTGAATGCGTCTGTCTGTCGCAGCGACTCGTCGGTGACTACTGCGTTCATCTCCCGCTGGTACTGCAGACTTTCCTCACTGCTCAACACGTCCACCCACTCATCTGGAAAATTGAAGAAACTTCTAAATAAGTCATGTCAGGTCCAAGCTTAGATTCCTTTTCTCTATATTGATTTAGGGGCATTTGTGCACATAGTGACAATATCAATCCCATCGTACCTATTCTAAACTAACTTATCTACTTAAATTTTACAAAAAAGCGAGAACCGAGAGCCAGAACGTGGAATACTACATCTAATTTACATAAACCTAGACTATTTTAATAATAATGTTCTCTTTTAGTCGCGTACCGGACATATTCCATCAAAATATGTTGCAAGTCTTCATTGGTCCCACAATCTTCGCAGCTAGGAGATTCAACTTTGCGCAAAAGATTTCGATGGAATATGTCCGGACCGCAATCTATGTGCCGTAATTATGTACTGTCTACTTTGATTCCTTGTAGGTACATACAGTGCATTAAAGAGTCATCAAGGTTGAGATAATAATAATAATCAAAAAGTATTAGAATGGATAATCAAATTCAGTCCTCAAAACTATCTACTAGTAGGTTGTACCTAGTAAAATATTTTTTACAATCAGTCAGTCACTTTAGCAAGTAAAGTTGAGAAAATAAGGTTTCCTGTAAGTATAATATTTTCTCTGTTTTCCATAGAAAAATTTCAGTTTCTTATTACCTGCGTTGTAAGAGTTGAAATTGTACTGCAAGTTTAGTATTACCATTGATCTGCTGTTGTCCACACCAACATGAGCGCATAAAGGATATTTGCAGAAGCTAGTCTCCTCTACGGTTTATATAAACAAGCCATAGGCTTTCACTTACTATGAAGTTCTTCTAAGGATCTCTCTTTTCCTCCATACTCTACTGGTAGAACCTCTTTAGGGATGTAATCGTAAACTGTATCCAGGGTCTTGTGTACTTGTATCCTCTCGCCAAGCTTGGCACTCATCACTTGCTTGAAAATCGCCACTACCAAGTCAACAAATTTTGATTGTGACAAAATGTGTATGCCTTTCAGTCTTGCACCGTAGGCTTCCTGAAAGCAAATAAAACTTGTGACATTTAAGACGTCATTATGCTTATTTATTGTGCGTATGATCAAGACAATATCAGTGTTCAGACATTGAATGGGATCCCGCAAGCCCAGTCACGTCTTCGTCAGCCTCATGGATTTTGGCAAGCCCATTCTACCATATATTGAACCCTCAAATCAAATCAAGTGCAGTCTTATTTGGTAAACAAAAGCTATGTAAACAAATATGATCGTCTAATTACCTGTTGTGATGAAAAACTGAAGGAACTGATTGATTGAATTTGTTCATCATTGTGAAAATAAAGTGATCCCATTTAATAATGTGAAAATAACTATGCAATAATCACAGAACAGCTTAAAATGTAGGTGGTGGAGGGTAGTTTTTGTTTACAAAATAAGACACTTGATTTGGGCCTCGGTTTTAGATACTAACATTTTAAGTTTTTCTTCATAGAAAAGTTTGCATAGTTATTTTCACAATGATGAACAGGTTTAACGAATCATTTTCTTCAGTGTTATATCACAACAAGTAATTAGACGATCATATTTGTTTACAAAATAAGACACTTGATTTGGGCTTCGGCATACATAAATGCCTGTCTCATATAGTGGTAGACAGAGACGACGTAATTCCATCTGCCGTATTCATTGCAGTCAAGCTACTTACAACCACGCTTCATCATCAATCCCACGCCTTGTCCCATTTAAATGTGGTGAGCCTTGTTCTAAATTGAACCCGGTTTTGTGTTAGGCATCAATTTCTAGTGTTTAGCGGAATTTAGAAAGACATGAAAAGGGTCGTCCAGATACTGGACGACCTCTTTCACGTCCAAATACTGGACGCGAAAGACGCGGACTTCCGTCTTCCATAATATTATTAGTATTTTTGTATAGGAGGTTATTAAGTCAGCGGAGTAGGTAGAAGTAGCGAAAAACAAAATTGAATGTTATTATGTGTACAGCCGACAGCAGATCAATGGTATGATAACACTTGCAGCACGATTTCAACTCTTTTGACCCAGACAATAAAAATGGTACAAAGGCCCAAGTACAAACTTGATGTGCTGTCGACTGTACTTCATTAGATGTGTACATTAATTTTAAAGGATGTAATAAAAAGATAGATAACGGAGAGATGTTTATCACGACTTGTTCTTGCTTTGTAATATTTATAATTTTTCGAGTTTTTTTATTACTTTACATTGTTTTTGCCCACATCGACATTTTTTTGGGTTCTCTACCTGAAGGAAATTTGCTTGAATGAGAATTAGACGTCCATCCTACTACTAGTCCGGAGTCTCGCCTTGAAATGGGAGCCTACCAACTAGATCTCCTAAGGAATTCAGCCTCCGCCACTATGAGGTGGCTACGGCTAGCTCGAATGAGATGCCAAATGAGTCATGTTATGGGGCTGCCAGCTGTCACACTCAAGCGCGAGAAAGAAGATATCCCACAGCGGCGGAGTGAAGAGCAGGGCAAAGTGACTCCATATTTGTATTTTTATGAATTTTGGATGAGAATTTTGAAAGAGAATCATGCAAAAATACGCCAATAGAAATCAGATTTTTTAAACAAGCTCTCGTATTTATAATAACCTACATTTTGATATAGGTATATTTTGTATAAATAACTATTTCGGTTCAGACATAATTTTCATTTTAAAAGACGTGGAATAGTTATGTGTGTAATTTTTCCATCGAGCGAAGATTGTGTAATCGTGTATCGGTGTTAATCAGTCTCTAAATAGACATCCCAAGATTGCTATATAGTTTTTTCAGACGTTTGATTTTATTAGTTATTGCATTGATCTCCTATAAACAACTAGATACACAAAGGTCTTACTAAAAAAATTAAAAAACGTCAAAATAAGGGTCCATTGTTAAGTCCAAATAATGTCCATTAAAGCAAATGAGGGGTCCATTCATCCGTTTGGACCTTCTTTTCGCTCGGACATTTGTAGAAGGCAGACTGTGTATCTAGTTGTTTATAGGATCAATGAGTTATTGCCGTAGCCTTCATAAAAAAACTGAAAATCCACGCACGCCCTGCCAAGTCTATCGTCTCGCCTCGTAGGGGTCTACGGGAAAGATGCGTGAGTTTATGATGATGATGATGGAACGAATGAGGACAAAAAAGTTATGTGCAACTTTTAATTTTGAAAAATGTGGTTAAAATGGTAATTTACCTAATAATTAATTTATGTCAATGACTTTAAATTCACCTTGATTATGACGTATTCTACCCAAAAACGACCAAGTGTTTTTGGTAGTCTACGTTGTCTCACTGAATCCTTTGTTCGGAAACCAGCGTTCCGTCACGTTATCTTATGCACGAAGGAAAAATTCGAGACAGCCTAAAGTATATTTTGTATTGGAGCAAGTCTCCGCCCTTGTTGTCTCATTTACTCCGAATAAAATCCGAAAACTGTAAATTTGTAAAAACATATCCCAAAAACATTTTTTTTCGGTTGTTAATTTATTGTTAATATTGACGTAACCAAGTTTTCCATAGAGTACCTAAGTTGTAATAAATGAGTGTTATGAGTATTGCAATTACAAACTTATCTTTGCAGCTGACCTCGTACTCGCTGGAGCAATCTAGCCGCACATATAAGTTTGTCAATAAGGTGTTAAGTTACGTTGCACATGCAATGCACGGTGTGCGAGTCTGACTCGCTCCTGGCCGTTTTTTTTATTAAATCATTCACACGGAACTAGCATCGATTCTTGGTCTATTACATATACTGTCAACAACTGAGATAGGTAAATTAAATATAGGCAAGGAATTTTCATGGTTTTTACCGACCACGGAAGCCATAATAATTTATTCGCATAGTTATGTGATGGCGTATAGAATGACCTTGTTAAGTACTCGTATTGCTAATGCGAATCCATCATTCGGTAGGTACATCTTGTCCTTAAAATAACGTAACGTGTTAATTAGTTGGATTGATAAAATATAGTTGCGTAACTTCATATTCACATGTCAGAGTTAGATTCACATTAATATTTTCGCATATTTGTATGAAAATGATTATGATTAGTGCAAGAAAACCAAAACCTAGGGTACTTCCCGTTGACGTGGAGTCTCTCTATAGCAACTTCTCGCTACGTGTAGGTAATACAGTTAGCAAAAGAAGTGAATCTTTCACGAAACGTGAATTAACAGAACTGAATACTAAAGATAATATACTTACCACAAACCTAGTTGTGAATCGTGTTTTTGTCACTTTCACACTTAATAAAAACGTTAAGTTAGAAAGGGACGTATGCACCAAAAAGTTTAAGAATGTGTATACTTACAATTAATATACTCAGGCCTTGACGCATATCAACGATATTAAGGCTGGTCGAAAGTTCCATTAGGTTCACATTTTGATAATCAATGACAATGATGAATCCGTCGAAATAATCGTGCGCACGCGCATATTCTACAAACTGGAAAGAAGATTTTATTTGGCAAACAAACAGTTACAATTACAATATAAATAGGTAATTATATCGAAAAATAAAACTATTCCCAAGTGCTTGGCTGGCTCAGAGTCAAGACTCAAATTTCAATAATTAGGGCTGTTTCAACTAGAATAAGAGGTACAAGACGAAGAGTGCGAGGGATAGAATGTGAAGATGGAGCTGGTATGTCTGTGTGATTTGAATTAGGGTTTTATTATTATTAGAGTTTATTGTATTTAATTAGTTTTTATGTCTATTATTTTATAAGTTTCTGTTATTGTACATATTTTAAATAAATGCCTTCACAATAAATAAAGATAATTAAATCATATCGATGGCGAGACGAGCTGGACGCTTTTAAGAGAGAGTGGGTCTGAGTCTGCGCAGAATAGAGATGAGTCGAAGGGTTAGTCGGAGGCCTTTGCCCAGCAGACTACATTACATTACAGCCCTTGTAGCACGGGTCAGCGTTAGCGATCGACGCAAAGCCGCGGAGCTGTCAAACTGACGTTATTACAAGGCGTTTGACATCAGTTTGACAGCTCCGCGGCGTTGAGGCGATCGCTAACGCTGCTGCGCGTGCTAGTACCTCAGACTATTAAATAAATAATTAATAATCTCCAAGTTTTCACAGTACGGTCTAACACCGAGAATGTACAGGAGAGTCTTTAAAGGTTGAGATTTTCTCAAAAACTACTTGACCTATTGCAGAAATTATTTCGTTGTAAATTAAGAAAATTATTCCAATATTTTAGAATTAAAACTATAGTGAGCCATTACTACAAATTATTATATATAAACGGATATCACTCACTTATATTGTCGAAGTCGGCAATTATACCGACAGTTTCAACCGATTTCGACGGTCTTTTTCACCCGCGTCGCCGTTGACGTTTCTTCGCGCACATCGGTCGAAACTGTCGGTCTAATTGCCGACTTTAACAATATAAGTGAGTGATATCCGTTTATATATAATAATTTATTAGTCCAATAGTTTTAAAAAAATCAGTCTCAATGAGGCCCTTAATGTAAACGGCCACTTGCACCAAATGATAAACCGAGCGTTAGCGCTATGAACTTAGAAATGCAAAACTGAACTTACCAAAATTAGGAATCTAAAATAGTGGAGAATTAAAGTCGATTCAAATTTCTTCCCAACATTTCGTAATATGAACACTCTGTTATGGTTGTTTGTTAGCTTTGGAAGGAGAGCATGGGTTCTGAAAATAAAATAAAAAATATCGGTATTTTTTTTATTTTCGTGGCAGAACTGTGTTAGGTGTTAAAAGTAACGAGCGAACATTTTTTGTATGGAAGATAAAATTACGTAGGTACCTACTGCCAATTTAACTACCGCAATTTTTATAATAATATTATTAAGCTATTTAGATTCACCAGACATCGAAATAGAAAATCATTAATATGATGAGTTTTGGTGATGTTGGTTGGTACAATCGAAAACAAAGAAAAGTGTATAGTAGGCCTCAATAAAGTCGAGGTTTTCTAAAAAATACAGGACTGAATAAAAATAGTGTGTACTCTAAAATATCTACTAGTAAAAGATTTTTTACAATTTAACAAGTCTTGAGAAAATCTCAACCTTATTGAGGCCTGTATATTTTTCTCTGTTTTTGACTGTATCTATTTATGTATTTGACTTACATTAGACCATCTAAATCCTTATAATCAGTCCTCGGATTATAATCCACAAAAAATCTAGGCATCAATCCTCTTAAAGTGCATCCCTTGTCCAGACGTGCCTTTGCTTTCTCCACGGAACCTTTACTAGTAATTATAGTTCTCTCCAAATAGTCTCTGGCTGCAAAACATCTATTTATAACGTATATACTCACTTGCATTAAAAAATAAACCAGTGGTAGCTACTTAAACCATGAAACTTCATACAATTTTCCTGGGTTAAGTCGCGTTAAGTGAGACTTAAATAAACTGTATGATGGATCCCATAAATTTTGTAGCTCAATTTAGAAAATGTGATAATTTTACCCGGCTGTGCAAGAAGGAGGGTTATGTTTTACATATCTATGTATGTAATGTGAGTATGTATGTCTAATTCTTTGGTAGCCCCTGCAGCCGAACGGATTGATGGATTTTAACTTAATGAGGTGTCGTTAGATCCGTCTTGATTGTAGGAGTGACATAGTCTTTAAAAATTTAATCAAAATGATACAGACGGTTTAAAAACAAATTCTGTATTTTATTAATGCGTTTTATTAAGTAGTTATCGACCTTATTGATATGTGGCCGTCCTTTACAATTTTATCGCAGCGTAATTGAAGTCTGTCGATATCGGTAATCAAAATTTACTGCGAAACAGCTATTTTTGTCAATTAAGAAGTCATGCATTTCAAGTTAAATATAATAACTAGATGTTGGACCTTCGCCATTTTTGAAAAATAATTTAATGTAATATTATGTCTCGTCAAATTTGTCTTCAGATGACTCTATGTAGAGTTATCTGAAGACAAAGACGAGACATAATATTACATTAAATTATTTTTCAAAAATGGCGAACATTTATGACAAAAATTTATTCATCTTTATACTGTTGTATATTTATAGATTAATTAGAAATTTTAGATAGATAGAATAGATAGACTCTTTATTGTACAAAAGTGTTACATTACACGAATTGTTACAAAATATATTATTGTACAAAGGCCTTATCGCTCAGAACGATCTCTTCTAGGCAATACCCGGCGAAAGGAGATGCATAACAACAAACAGTATTTAGTATCACGTCTGGGTCACCAATTTGGAGTAATCATAAGTTACTCCGAATGTTATAATAAAACGCCGTGTTGATATTTACAATTTAGGTATAACTATTTAATTGTGAGATAAAATAAAACACAAGGCAAAATTAAAAGAAAATGTATGCTTCGACTATTTACAGGAGAATGAAAAAACATATGACAATCGTCTTCTTTTGTTTTCTATACATAAGCAAAAAGGCTGCCAGCGGCAACCACGAAGGAGATGCTATCATCTCTAAGGAGGCGCAGTCATGAACGCCTCAAGTAGTATAGCGCAGGGAATACTTAGTTATTCTATTAGATTTATACTTAGGTACTTACAGAAATCCTTTTTAGTGAAATGCTTTTGCTGCTGAACCCAATAATTGAGTACATCAATTGCTCTATCCATATCATCAGGTTTATCTAGTCCAAATGACTTTCTAACAGACACTAATGTATCTGGATGAAATTGTAATATTGTATTTTTGGGTATACACTCCATTTTTTTAACTATGTAAATTTTTGGTAATATATTAAGTTAACGACCTCGCTGTACAATCAACTACGATAAACTGAGCTAGCTGATAGAGAAGTAACATAACCATTAATATACACGTAAACAAACGCCAAGCCAAGGTTTGGCAAACCTTTTTTGATTTAACAATCTTTTAGAGGAAGTGTGAAATGAATTTTGAACACAAAGTGATTTGATACCGAATAAATGTCGAACTTGTAAATTGTTATCAAGTCAATCAATCAACAATATTTTAGTTGACCTATGCAAAGAATTTAGGTCAGGCTATGTAGGTACTTAGATTTATAATAAGTTTTATATAAATGAAGATGTGACGTTTTGTTATATATAGCAAGAGGTTGTAGTATATTATATATTTCAAAAGTTTACCCCTTGAGGTAAAGCTAACAGCAGATCAAGTGTAACACTTTGGACTTTGGACCGTTCTTATTATCTGCGTCGTAAAAGTTAAAATCGTACTGCAAGTGTTACCATTGATCTGATGTTGCCCGTACACCTACTTACGTCAGATTAACGAAGCAGTTGCCATGTACGGTCGAAGACAAAGAAAGGTATACAGGAGAGTTTTTAAGGTTGAGTTTTCTCAAAAAGTACTTGACCGATTGTAAGAATTCATTCACTGTTAGATAGATAAAAGTTAAAACTATGTACTTAACTGTAAAATAATTAAAATTGGTCCAGTACCTAGTTCTTGAGAAAAAATCAACCATATTGGGACTCCCTGTACACTTATCTCTGTCTTCGACTGTACTTAATTATTACTTACGTTGGATGGTTAATCCGGAACGTGACGTCATAATACAATGCTCGCAGGTTTTTTATAAGGTTTGATACCTATAACAGGTTCCATCGAACTAACCGGTTTTAATAATAAATTACTATGGAGTGGTAAGTAGTGGTAACTCGATCATCACATCAAGGGGTCGTTCCCATCGGTCCACGAATCTATTGTTCTCCGTCTCCCACCAGGTCCACGGCCAATTAAAATTGGTTTTCAAATCTCCATACACGAATTCCCAGCAGGTCCACGACATTTATTCAAAGTACAGTCAGTAAAAATGATTCAGGAGCATTTCACCGGCATTCAAGTCAGGGGTACCTTGTAAGTACTATTATTTCTACTATGCAGTAGATGTGTTTAATACAAGTAAACAAGTAAGTACGCTAACCAAGTAAACTAAAGAGCGCGAGTGCCATATTTGTAATAAATATATTATAGGTATGTAGGTACCTAGGTAATTTGCGCGATTTATCGGTTTTGCAATTTCATAAAATACGGTTGCACTTGCAGTTATAGCGTGGTATTCATTATATTTTTTTTGGAGTTGCCTAAGCCGATACTTTAATAGAGGAATGAGAGTTATGACGTGGTATAAATTAAACTCAATATGCATTTGACTACTATTATATTGTAACTAGGTGTTGCATGGTGCGCGGGCCGCGCGCGGCCCGCGAGACTGCTTTGTTTTCGTGTTGTAGGCGCCGCAACTAAATAAACATTATCCGGATTGTTCGCTGTGCAAATAATTCGTGCAAGCAATCCACTAATTATATCAAGCACCGCCCGAAAGTTGCAAGTTCAAAACTCTGTGAAAAACATTTATTTCGAAAAGAGTTTGCTCATTTAAAGTAGGTTATTGTTGTGATTTTTAAATCAAGCAACGCTCGAAATGCCCGTATGCCAGAAACTTAAAAAAAGTTTTCAAAAGCCAAACGTTGCTAGCTGTACACAATTTCCATAACTTTGTTCATAATTCCAAAGGCAAGGGCATCTTTTTCTTTGGTAGCGTGGGGACGCTTCGGGCTTCGCCCTACGCGGAGCTCGGCCTATGGCCTCGCAGGCCGGCTCGGCCTGCGGCCTCGCAAAAGTTACTTGGGAGGTGGGGAGTTGTTTCTGCTTGGCAAGGGGACGCTTCGGGCTTCGCCCTACGCGGAGCTCGGCCTATGGCCTCGCAAAAATTACTTGGAAGGTAGGGAGTTGTTTCTGCTTGGCAAGGGGACGCTTCGGGCTTCGCCCTACGCGGAGCTCGGCCTATGGCCTCGCAGGCCGGCTCGGCCTTCGGCCTCGCAAAAGTTACTTGGAAGGTGGGGAGTTGTTTCTGCTTGACAAGGGGACGCTTCGGGCTTCGCCCTACGCGGAGCTCGGCCTATGGCCTCGCAGGCCGGCTCGGCCTTCGGCCTCGCAAAAATTACTTGGAAGGTGGGGAGTTGTTTCTGCTTGGCAAGGAGACGCTTCGGGCTTCGCCCTACGCGGAGCTCGGCCTATGGCCTCGCAAAAGTTACTTGGAAGGTGGTGAGTTGTTTCTGCTTGACAAGGGGACGCTTCGGGCTTCGCCCTACGCGGAGCTCGGCCTACGGCCTCGCGGTGTTCTATCGCTTCGGGCTTCACCCTACGCGGAGCTCGGCCTTCGGCCTCGCGGGAGGGTGCTCGGCCTTCGGCCTCGCTATAGTTACTGATAGATATTTACCGCACGCCAGTAATCCTTTCGTTTCGTATAGGAAAATATATGGAAAAAATATTATGGTTTACTGCTCGTCCGCCATTTTGTTTTTCCCAAAAATGACAATTTTCTGGTATACTGCATCATATGTGCTACGAAGTGGAATTGGTTGGATATTCCTCATGCGCTCGTGCTAGGCCAGCTAATTCGTCAAAGTTTGGTCCGAAATGTCCAAATTTTCAATCGGCTATATTTCCGCCGCCATTTTGTTTTTCTTTTGTTTTTCAATTTCATAACAAAGTAGGTCGACCATGTGACGCGTGTTCCAAATTTGAACGAAATCGGTTGGAAAATGGCGGAGATGGCATCACGTGACCCGCCGCCATCTTGTTTTTTTCACTTCCCTATAGTTTTCCTCTGGTCTAATCACTAAACTATACAACTCCCCCCTACATGACTTTCACCTCCGGGAACTCCTTCAGACTAAACGGGACGGTCAATCAGTGAGTCAGTCAGTCAGTGAGTCAGTCAGTGGTAGTCGAGCTATATATATTTGTAATAATAATATTTCTGATTAAAGAACTTGGCTCTGCGCTCTACTAAACATTTACGATCCAATATTTATACAGATGATATTCCTATTATCACCAATAATGAATTGTAATAATTGAACAAGGCATTAATAAATTGATAGCTGTTTAATTACTCAAATTCTAAATTTTTATTTCAGACTGGAGTACCCATATTGTGTGTTAGTATACATTAAGCTTAATGACTATATTAGTACTTAAAAATTTAAAATAATCAAAGCAACCTGAAGGCATATGAGTTTTAGCCCAATGATACCTCCATATTGCGCAGCATGGTTTATTAGATACATGCCATCTGTTTCTTACTCTGCGCATCAGGGACGCCACTCTTTTGCGTACTATGGCATGAAATGAAAGCCATATTATATTCTCAAAACCAATGTTTTTTTGTTTTTGTTATGTGGTATAATACAATAAATAAATATAATCATTTACCAAATAAGTTTCTATCAATAACAAATTACAATTAACTATTACAAAAAATAAAAATTAAGATCTAAAAAGTTATGGACCAACTTATTTTTGCTAAACGGAAAATAATATGCTCATACATCAACATACTCCGTGACAATTTGACCAATTGTAAATAGGTTATAAGTTTGTTATAAAATAAAATTATAGATGAACTACAACTTTACAGTTTTCGGATTTTTTCCTTTACTTGTTGAAGACATAGCTTCTTGCCAAACATGATTCTAGGTCAACGGGAAGTACCCTCTAGGTTTTGATTACATTTCCATACAAATATGCGAGAAAATGCGACATAAACGGCCATATCTTTTGATTGCTGGCCGTTAGAAGTTTGATTTTTTTATGGCTGCATGAGATTGCAGAACTGAGTATTTGGTATTAATTTCAACTTGATCCGTCCATGCATTTCTGACATAAGGTCTTGGCAGACAGACAGACAAAGTCAAAGTCAAATCTCTTTATTGCAGAGGCTTCTCTATCTACGATTGCAGGTAAGCACGTTATGTACATTTTTGACAGACGGACAACAAAGTGATCCTATAAGGGTTCCTTTTTACCTCTTGAGATACGGAACCCTAATAAACTAATTCTAAATGATTTCTTAATATTCTTAATCTCAGCTACTATTATTAATCTACAGTTAGAGCCCTGAAAGTGCCAGGGATGCCCAAATACTGGTCCTTGAATGTATTATTCGTCCGAAGCGACTCGTCAGTGCGGGCCTTCAACATCTCTCTTTGGAACTCCCTGTGGTCCTTCGAACTTAAGGTGGTCACCCACTCATCTGCGAACATTTAGAAATACGAGAATTAATTACATAAAACTGGCTTCTGCAAACTATTAATAGTCAACACATCCGAACCATGTAGGTAATAAAATTAAATACTTAGTTTATTAATTATACTTATATAAAAGAATATTATGGATATTTTCAAATTACTAATTTTCTCCTAAACCACTTCAATAAGCTAAACATAATGTATCCCACATACATTTTTGGCGGTCTTATCGTTGAGATTACTTCCAGACGTACCAAAGGATTTATCTAAACTTTTTAGACCTATGTGTATTATTGTTTTTTTTGAAAATTGTATGTTAGCCAAAAAGGTGACTTAAAAGTTATTCCAACGTTTAAGCCACGGTCCCTTTCTAACTTAACGTTTTTGAATGTGACAAACACGGTTTAAAGGAAGTAACGTTAAAGTTTAACTTTTATGTTAATTTGGTTAACAGCCTTGCGTAACGTTCTAACATAATGTTTAGCAGTAGGTATAATTAGCCTAAACACATGTAAACCCCTAAACATGTTATTTTTCGAACAATCAAAGTTCAATATTAATATTGTAATTGTATTTGAAATTTATTTATTTCAAAAAGGTACAATATGAAATATTAAAAAAGAAACATTCATTATTTAATAACCTAAAATAAATTATTTTGTTTATATTTAGGGTAAACATGTTTAGCGACATTTAAACGAATTTACATAACGAAAATAAAAAAATTATGTAATATATATCTCACGTCCTTAATATAGGTATACAAGAAAACCTATAAGAATTCCATCGAAAAATTAATTAATTTACCTTCAATTTGTAAAATTAATGAAAATAAATTATTTTCCAACAGCCAACACTCAACATCCCTGTATTGAAACAGGGATAGGCTAATGAGACCTTGGAAACATTTAAGTAACAGTTTGTCATTTACATGGCATTAGATTTTAAAAAAAATACTACAATTGAAACAATAGCAGACGAGACCGTAGCTAAATATTTTCGCATTACGACATGCACTTACCGTGAAGTATTGTCAAGGATTTTTCAACGCCTCCATATTCACTTGGCATTAAGTTTTTAGGAATATATTCGTAAACAGATTCCAATGTATTGTGAACTCGAGTTCGTTCTCTGACTTTTTTACTAGAAACTTGCTTTACAATCTTGACTAGTAGGCCAGTCATTCTGGCGAGCGTTTGTATGGAGACCCCAACAATAACTCCTCTATCGATGAAACTTTTTTGTATACTTAATAGCATATTTATAAGAACAATTGTCAGAGAATCCAATAATATTTCGAGGCGGAAGTTACTTATTTTAATTGAAATTCAACATTATACCGTATCTTTTTCTGGAACAATGTTATGGTCATAATTCTTTTTCTATAAATTGTATTTTATTAGTGTGCTTCTGTACATTCATAAGTAAAACTACTTTTTAATTCGAAAGTGTAGGTATTTTAATAAAATGTCTTTTTTGGCCGTAGTTTCCATAGGATAATTGCTCCGCCGGGTTTCTGTTTTTAATATGCCTTCAAATTATTATTTCTAGTATAAGTACGAAAATCCAACAAAAAAATCCAAATGAAACAATTCATTATACAGAATTTGCCTTTTAACTATCTCTGGAAAATTACTCTATCAGATATTTTTTACAATTGTAATGAGATACCCACAAATAACCTGATTTCAAAAGAATCCAACAAAATATCCAGGCGGAACACCATTATTTCGAAATACCTATCAAGCGCAGGCCAGCGCGGGGCCCGAGGCGGGCGAGGGGCGTCGAAAACCGGTCGAGCGGCGGGCGAGTTTCTTCAAGTAGGTTAATAGGTACAGCTAACAGAAGATCAACACTTTGGACTAAGTACCGTTCTTATTATCTGCGTCGTAAGAGTTGAAATCGTGCGAATGCGAGCGAGTATTACCATTGATCTGCTGTTGTCCGTACTATACGTATGTATGTATGTATGTATGTATGTATGTATGTATGTATGTATGTATGTAGGAGGTTGATCTAAACATCGCAATTTAATTATTATTATCGTCATCGTTTCGAAACATACGAACGCAGTAAATGTAATATGCGTATTGCCTTGTATAAGTTGAGTATATAGTGTGTGTTTTCTTCGCGACACGGGGTCTAGGATAAACTAACCCAGAGATTCCTTTAGAGTGTCTTTAACTTAATTGGGCGCTTAGTGTTTTTTTATGTTACTTCCAGCTTTAAGAAACGCCCCTGTTGTGAATCTGTACTAGATTATTTGCAATTTTGTCGAAATCTAGTCGCGTTCATGTCTCACGCTGGTGCATGAGATAGTGTTTGATAATTTCGCCACGCCAAACAGCGGGCGTATTGGTCGAGTGGCTGGAGCGGTCGCCTCCCGTGCACGCGGTTCCGGGTTCGATTCTTAGCTAAATATATGTTTTTTTTTGTTTCGTGTTTTATTTTGTATTTTATTTTTTATTGTGTTTCGAATTTGGTTAGTATTTTATCAAACATTTTGTTGTAATTATCTTTGAATTTTATTTGAGCATAAACTCTGAACTCATTTATACCGAAGTAGGTGTATTAGGAGAGCTGGGAATCTGTCTGTACTAGATTACTTGCAATTTTGTCGAAATCTAGACGGAGCGGTCCGTTCATGTCTCACGCTGGTGCATGAGATATGCTTGGTAATTTCGCCGGGCTAAACAGCGAACGAATCGGTCTAGTGGCTGGAGCGGTCGCCTCCCGTGCACGCGGTTCCTGGTTCGATCCTTAGCTAAATATTTTTTTTTTGTTTTTTTTTATATATGTTTTGTTTTGTATTTTGTTTCGTGTTTTATTTTGTATTTTTAACCGACTTCCAAAAAAAGGAGGAGGTTATCAATTCGTCGAATTGAAAAAATAATTGTGTTTGGAATTTGGTTAGTATATTAGGCAGATCACCCTCACTTGTAGATTTTTGTGGTTGCAGTTGCGATTACATATTATTAGTAGGTGAATATCTCACGCTCATCGTACAAGTGTAGAATTTAAATTTGCTTAGCTGTAGTCGTCAGTATGACGTAAGTAATAAGACCTATGCCGCACGCAAATATACCCGTAGTCGATGTGCGAGCGAGTTGAAAAATAACAAGCTGTCTTTGTTACTCGAGGGGGTGAGGGGGGTCCGATCGCATGTAGCACGGCGCACCGTTCCGCTGAATCACTTATTGACTGATAATCTATTTTGATTCTAATAATATCACAATACAGTAGGGTTTTATATAACAGATAATTATAATTTTAAGAAATAATTTGATACACGCACACCAAACGAGATCCCACGGCGAAAAAAAGTGTTTTGCCATTGTCCGTACTAACCTTGACATATGTTGTCGTACTTATGCGTTGATGATACGGGCTAGATTACGTTTTGTGTTTGTTGGCGTAGGTACTATCGTCTCGGTCGAGCTTACTTAAACATTCCACGTAGTAGGTACCTAGTAAGTACACATAAAAACACATCAAATTGTAACACTTTGGGCCGCTCCAATCTATATATCTATCTGCGTCGTTAGAGTTGAAATCGTACTGAAAGTGTTACTATTGATCTGCTTTTGTCCGTACTAACCTTGACTTGACATGTTGCGCTTATGCGCCGATGATACGGGCTAGATTACAATGGTTTTGTGTATGTTGGCGTAGGTACTGTTGTGTCGGTCGAGCTTACTTAAAACATTCCAAAATCAGATCAAGTGTAACACTTTGAACCGTTCTTATTATCTGCGTCGTAAGAGTTGAAATAGTACTGCAAGTGTTACCATTTGTTTTGCTATGTCCGTACTAACCTTGAAATGTTGTCGTACTTATGCGCCGATGATACGGGCTAGATTAGAATGGTTTTGTGCATGTTGGCGTAGGTCGGTCGAGCTTTCACCACTCGGTAACGAGTTAACCTAAAATAAACCTTATTCGTATAACTGTAGGTAGAGTACAGAATCCTATCTCCAAAATATTTGTTCACGTTACCGATGCGATAGATATTTTCTACTTGTATAGGAATAAGGTTTATTATAAATTGACTTTGAAGAACAGTTCGACTAAGATCGTAAGTATGTTCATAATGATAAGAAAAATCGAACTTAGCTTTTTTCTCAACTCTAATTTTTCGTCGATTTCTAGAAAACGCTTGTCCGCATGGATCTTTACTGGACTTTAGTAAAGAGTTAATCTACAATTAACCTTATTTGTATATGAGTAGACAACAAAATCCCATCTCCAAATATCTCCTCCGCTCCGTCCAATTTCTCGTCCGCGTTCCCGCTGTTCTGTACGTGTAATAGGAATAAGGTTGTTAATCGGCCGCAGTAGCGATCCGCGCGCAGTAGCGCATGCACCGCCGCGTTGATTAGAAATATTTGAATACAACTCTATTTGATATTTTGTGCTTCGCCTGCATTTTTTATTGGAAAACTTGAAAAGCAGTTTTAATAAGATAGTCTGTTCATAATGACAAGAAAAATCGGGCTGAGCATTTTTGGAAACCCCCATTTTTCGTCAATTTCTGGATAACGCTTTCCGGTCTGGATTTTTTATTGGAAATTCATAACTACTTTCGAAAGTAATATTTTAAATACATAATTAAATAGAAATTGGAGTGAGTAATTATCCCTTGGAAATTACGGCAAAAAAACACATTTTATTAAAATATATATATTTCCATATGGAAATATGGTTGGATATTCTGTGAACACATGCCTATAGGTAACTAGAACTTGTAAAAAAAGAATTTTGGATAGAGCAATTTTCCTGTAATTGATACCACGTAATTTAAGTTTGACCTTGAAAATACCTAACTTCCGTTTCTACAAATTATTGGATTCTATGTCAATTCCAATCTACATATGGTACTCTATCACTGTGCCAAATTTCATAGATAGATGAGTTACTGCTAGGGTCAACTCCTTTAATGACTGGCCTATAGGAGCTCCACGGCTTTAGAGGTCGACCAGAAGTGTACACCTTTAAATCTTCCCTCGAAGCCTTTCTGAAAATGTCATTTTAAAGCAATTTATCATCAGACTAATATTCCACCATCATCAGTCTATTTATATTGCCCCACTGCTCGGGCACAGACCTTCCCTTACATCGAGGGAGCTCGGGCCATGATCCACCACGCGGGCCCAGTGCGGATTGGTGGATTACACATGCCTTAGATTTTTTCTTCTTTTACGGCATGCGGGTTTCATCACGATGTTTTTCCTTCACCGTTTTGAGAGCACTCGGTAAATGTACGTAAGTTTTTCCGTCGAATAAACCTAGGATAACTCATTGGTACATGGCTGCCCTGGCTGGGAAACCTAGGACCTCCGTATTGCAAGTCCATTGGCCCAACCACTGAGCCACCGAGCTCTCCTGTGTCCACCATACGGGCTTAGTACAAATAGGTGGATTACACAAACCTTTAATTTTTTACGGTTCCGTATATCAAGAGGAAAAAATAAAGAAAATATATTTATTCTGGCACAAACACAAACGAATGACAATAAAAACCAAGTAGGTACTAAATATAACATTGATGTGCAGCGCCGGAAGGGGTCAACTGTCACAGCATAATGCCACAACCACGCGTTACATGACTGCGGCGCTGATTTTCAGGCAGAACCCATATAGATCCACTAGGCACCCCCAGGAGCAGAGCCCTTATAGGAAAAAAGGTAACCTTATAGGATTACTTTGTTGTCTGTCTGTTTGTTTTAAGGCATTCATTTTTTGACGAAGTTTTTCTTCGTCTTCAACGTTTTGAGTGCAACCACCGGCCTACTATCGGTACATGGTAGACATGTGGTTCAAACCCAAACCTCCATAACGGAAGTCCAATATTCTAATCAAAACGCCAACGAGCTCTCTTCAAGCAAAAAACAAGCCCTCCATCAGAATTGTGTGATCTTTTTTGGAAATATTAATCCCAATTTTTGAAGGAATATACCTCAGGAACATGTACGGTGGAACACAGAGAAAGAGATAGATAGATAGATAAACATTATTGCACAAAGAAGCATATACATAAAAAACAGAGAGTAAACAATTTGTACAAAGGCGGCCTTATCGCTCAGAGCGATTTCTTCCAGGCAACCGAGGTCAATAGTTTCGAGAGAAAGGTGTACAGGAGAGTTTTTTTAAGGATGAGATGTTCTCAAAAACTACTTGACCTATTGCAAAAAGACTTTCACTGTTTGATAGATAAAAGTTAAAACTATGTAACTGTAAAAGAATTATTAAATTCGGTCCAGTAGTTTTTGAGAAAATTACAACCTTATTGAGGCCCCCTGTATACTCTCTCTGTCTTCGTGTGTACCAAAAAGGAGGTTCATCGGGTTTGTTTTTCTTATCTTTTATATTTAGGTATATCTACTTAATTTTAGTTGTCTTACCGTCGCTACATTATAAGCTTCCTGCAATTCAGCAATATTGAGAACAGTAATTAAATCCATGACATTAAGTTCTGTACAATCAAAGAATATTATGTAACCTTTAACATAATCGTGAGCTTTCGTATATTCCATGGTCTGTGAAATAAATGAAAAATTTGTTATAATAATAACACTTATGTGGTATAAAGCCATAAGGTAATTTTTGGATTAACTCCAAAAATTACCTTATGGCTTTATACGACTGTAATAAGACCATCGCTGACATACGGTGCAGCTGTATGGTGGCCCAGAACCACACTAACGACGGTCATAAACAAATTGCAGAGCTTCCAAAGATTAGCTTGCGTAGCCACAACCAGCTGTATGCGCACAGCGCCCACTGCGGCCCTGGAAGCAATTCTGGGGCTGCCACCACTCCATCTGTTTATCCAGCAGGAGGCGGCCGTGGCAGCGTGTAGGCTCGCGATACATAAACTTTGGAAGGACTACACTCGGATCCCACACACAAAAATTCTAGACGAGCACAAGAGAGACAATCCTCTGATGTGCTCTATGTTTGATAGGATCCCGAAAATACTTGTTTTCGATAAGAAATACAAAATACAATTACACGAAGAGCTGTCGGATAGTTCAGGTATAAAGGAACTTAGAATCTACACGGACGGCTCGAAAACAAGGTCAGGGACAGGGTCTGGCACGTTTTCCTTTGACCTAAACATCACAAATTCCACCACCTTAGGCGTCCATAATTCTATATTCCAAGCGGAATGTGTGGGCATCATACAGGCCGCAAACGCCATAATGACTAGGAAAGTAAGGGACTTCAACATTCGCATACTTTCTGATAGTATGGCAGTACTACAAGCTCTAAATAGTAATACCATAAACTCAGGGCTAATTCATCAATGTCACAATCTACTGGAGAGAGTCTGCGAACATAACACAGTGACTCTACAGTGGATCAAGGGACATAGCAAATCGTTAGGCAATGACGCTGCGGACGAGCTAGCGCGGAGGGGTGCCGAGGGTCTGGTCATAGGCCCAGAGCCTATAGTTCCTCTGCCCTACAGTTTCGTCCGCAGCGGTCTGCGTCAGCATACAGTGTTATCTCATCAAAAGCTTTGGACAGAAAGAGCAGATTGCCGGCAGGCCCGTGAGGCCGTGCCACACATTGACCACCGTCTGACTAGACAGTTACTCAAACTAAGCAGGAAAGATGTGCGCTTAGTGACTGGCATCATGACAGGTCACTGCTCTTTAAACAAACATCTCTTTATAATTGGGATCACAGATAGTCCTCTGTGCAGGGGCTGCATGGAGGAGGAGGAAACAGCCGCACATGTGCTTCTAGAGTGCAGTGGTGTGGCCGAGCAGCGGGCTACAATCCTCGGGTCACCGAGGACGCTCCCGGAGGCCTGCAGGGTCATTAAGAACCTGTTGGGCTTCCTGGCTGAGCTCGGCTGGCTAGAGTAGCGCCAGCCGTCTCGCGCACAATGGGCCTTGCGGCCAAAGTGTGAACGAGCCCAGTCTTCAAGGTTCAAGGTTCAACACTTATGTGGATAGTAATAATTTTAGGCTAAAGTAACTCATTGGATCGATATTGGTAACTAAAGAGTTATTTTAAATTAACAAATAACATCTTATGTTTTGATATTTTCTTGCTTTCTTTTTATTAGAGAAAAATCCCGGTCGTGATGAGATTTTTTCTCCATTTATCATTTAGATTTTCGTATCGCATAGCTCATATGCAAGAAAATATCAAAACATATGAAAAATTAACGTGTCATCAATGAAATGTTAGACATGAATTTGAGTAATTGCACAATTACTGGATAGATGTCGCTACCGTCCCTAAGACGAATATGGAGACAAAATTCGACGACCTGGGTACAATATCACGGTGGCTCTGTTGGAATAGAGCGTGCCACGGAATAGCGAGGTCCCTGATTCTTATCCCAGTCGTGATGAATAATTTTCTCCATTTATCATTTAAAAGCATCTCGTTTTCGCTAAAATATAAAAACAAAAGAAACTTGTTATCGCTCTCTCATACTAGCTAAATAAAATCGCTAAATCTAGAAAAGGGTTATTTTAAAAATGTAGGGTTAATAATAGAAATTCTAACCAATAATATATTCCGTATCATATTGAGGGGGAAATCTGGTTCGAACTTTTTTCCAAACAGTTTCAACATAACCACTCTGCAATGATCCTTAGTTAATTTAGGAAGAAGGTAGCATTTCCTGAAAAAGTATAATAATGGTACTTAATTAATTAAACTTTGCCAATTTTCTACATAAGAATATCTATAATTACCTACTATAGGTTTGGAAAATATTTTTGTTTCTTAAAAATGTGAATAAGAAATGTCAAAACAGTCCCCATTTCATAAACAGAATGTTATGCTCACAGCTAGCAAAATGGGAATCGGTCTTGGCTCCCAAAGTTTTGGAGAAATCGACCACTTTACAATATTATGTTACCTGTTTGTGGTGAGGAAAGAATCATCATCATCATCAGTCTATTTATATTGCCCCACTGCTCGAGCACAGACCTTCCCTTACATCGAGGGAGCTGGGGCCATGATCCACCACACGGGCCCAGTACGGATTGGCGGATTTCACATGCCTTAGATTTTTATTTCTTCTACGGCATGCAGGTTTCATCACGATGTTTTCCTTCACCGTTTTGAGAGCACTCGGTATTTACCGAACATTTGTACGTGGTACATGGCTGCCCTAGCTAGGAATTGAACCTGGGACCTCCGTATTGCAAGGTCATTACCCAACCACTGAGCCACCGAGCTCTTTTAGGATAGAATAATTGATGATTATTATTACTTTTCGTTTTTGAATTTTCTATGTGAGGCCAAGCCTAGCTTAATAATTAACAGATGATATCTCCGTCATTCCCCTTTGGCTAACCGCGCCGTACATCCTGTACCTATATGGAAATATAATAATTATATTATTCTGTTGATTTAAGATATATTTTTCCCGTGTGGGAAAATCTATTGTGAAATTTACAGATAGAGTCAGACAAAATATCCTCTAACCTTGAGAGTTGTGACAATCAATTTTTTTTCATAATAATTAAAAAAATCGTACATTTTAGTATGAACGTTGTGGAAATCCTTTCCCATGTCGAAGTCTCCGAAGTATTTTGGCATTATTGTCCTGTACGTGCATAAATGGTCCAATTTATCCTTCGCTCTCTCCACTGATCCCTTGTTACTGATGATTGATCTCTCTAAATATTCTCTAGCTATAAAATAATAAACAATAGAGCGTATTAAACAATTAATTTAAACTAGAGATCTTCTACGATAACATGACCCGCCCCTCCACAAATCCGAAAACTGTGTCACAATAACGCCTCATGTAAATGTGTGTGTGCGGAAGCATGTCAAACAAATAGACGGTAGGGGGTTTTGAAAATGGCGGGAAACGACGGTTGCGAAATTATTTAATAATTTTCATTTTAATTGTTTACAGCGGGTGTTTTGTGTTTAATATCACGTTAAATTATTCAGAAAATGTTCGCGAATGACAGTATGGTGAAGTTATTGGAGAATTCAAGCAGGATCTGAAGTTTGGCGCCATGGTCAAGATTCCCACTACGAGCTCGGGAGTGAACGTGACTGTCGAGCTGCTTCGTCCACAGTGATTGACGCTACGGCGGCGTCTCCTGTGGATGAAGACAAGAAGACGCGGCTACCCAGGGTGATGACGCTACGGCGACTCCCCTGGAGGAAGATAGAAGACTATTATACATTGAATTTTCTGTAACATGACATTGGCAAATGACGAACTGTCGAGTCCATTAATAAAATAAATAAATAAATAGACGGTACTTACACCTACAGACTAATAGTGTACTTACACCTACAGACTCCTTCGTAAGATATAATTACGCACATTGCAATGTGCGTGCTTGAAACAATAGTTTGCAGGGGCCGGTCATGTTATCGTAGAAGATTTCTACTAGGACAAGAGCTCGGTGATAGACTTCACTCAATGAACTTTTTGAAGAGACGACGTTCCTGAGGAGTCTTTGTTAAGTCAATAAAATATGCCAAGTGCGAGTCAGTCTGAACCATAGTTGAACTGAGAGTTTGACAGATCCGCGGTATTACGCCCATAGACCATAAACCGAATGCATGTGACCTCTCCAATATGCATTTTTATTTATTTATTTTATTAATGGACTCGACAGTCCGTCATTTGCCAATGTCATGTTACAGAAAATTCATTGTATACTAGTCTTCTATCTTCCTCCAGGGGAGTCGCCGTAGCGTCATCACCCTGGGTAGCCGCGTCTTCTTGTCTTCATCCACAGGAGACACCGTAGCGTCAATCACTGTGGACGAAGCAGCTCGACAGTCACGTTCACTTCCGAGCTCGTAGTGGGAATCTAATGTGCATTTATGTTTCCATCGCACATGGTACCGTCATAGTACAATAAGAAGAGCTATCTTCAAGAATACATTGAATGTGCGAGTATCGTATACAAGAGGCACATAGCAACACGATCTCGAGGCAACCCCCGTGATTGACAATCCTACGTAATTTTCCTAATGGGCCGGAGATAGCCTACTATTCTTGTTTTACTTTGGTACCGTTTTGCATACTCGTGAACTTGATGACCTCAACGGTAGTCGCTGCAGCGCTGACCTTTTACAAGGTTAGATTATAATTACTAGGTATATTGTTCAGATCTTATTCCCTGATCTGAGATATATTGGTTATTATATTAATCGCTTAGATCTGTTAGGTACTCGCAGTGTTTTTCTCAAAATTTGTTCAAACACGTTAATACTCTTAAAGTTGTTCTTAAATAAACAGATGAAGGCAATCCCTATTTTCTATATGATATAAGGAAAACTTTAAGCTGTTCTCAGAAATCTGGAGAATTTTTTGCATGGCATTGATATGCCATGCAAAAAATTCAAATCGTGGTTGGATTTTTTTGTTTGTATTTAAGTTTAATAACTTATACTAGTTTGTGGAATATACTTACAAAAATCCTTCATAATAAAATGCTTCTGTTGTTTCACCCATTCTTCCAGTATATCGATGGCTTTATTCATATCCTCTGGTTTGTCTAAAGAGTAACCTTTTCTGACCACTTCTAATGTATCACAGTGAAAATGTAAGAGCGTATTATTTGGTAAAAACTCCATTTTGAAATTTTAGACTTCACTCAAGGAACTTTTGGTAGAGACTGGACCTGAGTAGTCATCGTTTATAAATGAATAAAAAACCAGCCAAGTGCAAGGCGGTCTGAGCTGAGAGTTCTGTATTCAAAAGAAATGTTTTTTTTGGCATTTCGCGAAGGTTACGCGATATGGCAAATAAATATTTTCAAAGCCTTTAATTTTTTTCACGTACACCTAAATCACAAATATGTAAATGTATACTTCTTTTTATTTTCCTGGAATACGTATACCTAATACTTTCTTTTAATCAGGAATTATTTCAGATTTTTTGTAGTTACGCAATAATAACATTTGATTTTTTCGGGTTGTTCATTCAGTTTTATAAAATTTCATCAAGATGAAATTAGCTTAAATTCGATACATTATGTCTATGCTTTTCACTTTCAGCATTAAATTTGTATTATGAATTACAATCTATAAAAAAATATTTTTGTCGCAGTCGTGAGTCGGTGTTTTAACAAAATAATTTATATGCTTGAGGAGACGTTCTTTAGTCGAAATAACTGGCCCCCAAAATTTATATAAAAACGTACGGATCCCTAATAAGGACAACAGGTAAATAACAGAAGATACTAACTAATGCATATATCGTCGTTGGTTCCTACGTAATTTTTTACTACCGCTATCTGTATCGCTACCAAATGCGAACATGTATATAGGTGACTAGATGCTAAACTGGTCTGGTATATAAATATTATGAATAGGTGGCGCTACCAATCTTAAGAAAATCGTATTTCTATTGTTTATATCATTACATCAACAAATAGTCTCATCGATCTTCCAAATTCGATGGTCACACCATGGCAATTTTTTTAAATATTAGATTATTACATTTTGTAATGCATTCACAAATGAATTGATAAAGTCCAAAGCTTCATTCACACGTACCACAACCACACCACAAGCACAACCACGCGCCAACTACAATACGTGGCCAAGTGATAATGAACGTGGATGGAATGTGGACCACATTCACTGGCAATTCAAATTTATAATAATATCCCCAACTATACAAAAAAAATCTGGAAAAATCACCTGCATTTGAGAACTCACTTAAAAATAAGTATTACAAGTATAAGTAAAGCCTTTTATAAGTTAAGTGAGCTGTTTGAAGACAATTCGACATTGGCTCCTCCAATTATAACTATTGATTTAAATTATTAAGTATCGAAATTGTAATTAATTTATTTAAGTAAGTACTTAATTTAATGTAGCACCCTCTCCATTTTGCGGTGCCTCCACGGGGTGCCACATGCATGAACATTGAACATTGTAACATCTTATTTACCACATGGCAAGCATAATAAATATTATGAATATTAATTTCAATGTAAATAATTAGATTACTTCACATGGACTTGACGGCAAAATGCGTCAAGTTCAATATCTTGATCCGCTTTTTGTAACTATTTGTGCATGTAAATATTTCTGTGAAAACGGAATTGAAATCACACCCAAAACTGCGGGCTTACTCTCACCTGTTATAGCGATTCAGTTTAGGTTCATAAACTGACAATTTGCTACGTCATTGTAGCAAATAGCGATTCGGTTCAATTTAGGAACCTAAACTGGATCGCTATAAGAGGTGAGAGTAACCCTGCTGATGAAGCTGTTGTTCCAAGTAGGCGTTTTTTGCTTATTAAATTTCTAAAAATATAAATAATATAATAAAAATAATAATATAATTTAACAATAACTTTTTTTTAAGTACAATTTTTTTTTATATTCAATAACGGTACTTAAGTATTAAATAAATTATTCTATAAAATATAATTATTACAATAACTTAATTAACTACATTAAATATCACTTAATCCACATTTAATTTTCTAAATGAGCCCGGCATTCCCAGATATTCGTCGTTGAATTTAGCTGCATTTCTTCGCGTTTCATCGGTCACCAGTTTGTCGATCCCTTCTATGATTGTTTGTGCTTCTTTCGTCCTCAGTGTCTCTTTCCATTGTTCTGAAAATATACAATTGAATTACTAATTATTCTACTATTATTACTTTGCACAACGTATTAGCCTCGCGATACAGCGGGGCAACGCTGCCAGCCTTTTGGGCACGCTGCCTATAGTGGGTATTACGGACTGGAGCCAATAGAAATGCCTTTTTCGTAGGTACAAACGTATAATAGAAGAAATATAGATCGCGATTACAATAGAGTGAAATAACAAGTGAAGAACGGTGACAAACGTCAATTTTATCAAAAGAGTAAAAATATTAAAACTAAATATAAACTGGCCAGCACACGTAATAATTAAAGCAAATAAGAAATCAAAGTGGATAAGTCCAGGTATAAAGCGAAGTAGTAAACTAAAAAGAAAGCTCCTATGGAACTATAGATTAAAACCAAATACATTTAATAAAATAAAGTATCAAAATTATACTAGAATATTTCGGAAAGTTTTGAAGCAAACTCAACGTATACACAATATTGACTACATTAAAAAATCTGACAATATTATTAAATCCTCATGGAAAATCATAAATAGATCCAAAGTTAACAAACCTAAGGATGAAATAAGTAAAATAAAACTAAATGACTTGGTTATTACCGATCCCCAAAAAATGGCTGAATGTTTTAATGACTATTTTACAAATAAAGTGAAACCACTTAAAGAGGCAGGCAAAAATTTAAACTTAGGTCGAAGTTCGAGTGTTAATTCTATGTTCATGCCACCAAGTACTCCGAGTGACATATTAAGCATTATAAAAAGTTTGAAAAATAAGAATAGTGTTGGCTATGATGGAGTACATACTAAGGTTGTGAAATACGGTGCCGATTGCATAGCTCCGCATATAAGTTATCTAATAAATTTGAGTATTGGTGCAGGTATTTTTCCGGATAGTATAAAAATGGCTGTTATCAAGCCTCTTTTCAAAAAAGCAAACAGAGAAGATATGTCATGTTATAGACCGATTGCTCTTTTGTCTGTGTTTGCAAAGATTTTTGAAAAAGTTATTCATAAAGAACTTTATGCATACATGGAAAAGAAGAGATTTTTCTCAAATGAACAACAAGGCTTCAGAAAAGACAGATCAACAAAATTGGCAATATTTAAGTTATTAAAGAGCATTACACTAAATATTGATATTAGAAAACATGTTAGCGCGATATTTATGGACATGACTCAAGCTTTTGACCATGTTGATCATGACATTCTTTTACGTAAACTTGACCATTATGGGATTAGGGGGAATATTTTAAAATTAATAGAATCTTACTTAGTAAATAGGAAACAATATTGCGAATTAGTTAAAATCAATATTAATACAAAAAGAGAAGAAATTTATCAATCTAGTCAAAAAACTATCAAATATGGTGTGCCACAGGGTAGTGTTTTGGGACCGCTGTTGTTTATAATTTATATAAATGACTTGCCCAGTCGTATACAGTATCCCATGACACTCTTTGCCGATGACAGTACAGTGGTGATAGAATGTAAAAATGAAAGGTCTTATCAACATGAAATAAACAGCACTTTGAGTGATATAATTTCTTGGATGAAAAGTAATAACTTGCTAGTAAATCTAAATAAAACTAAAATAATGCAATTTCGACAACGTGCGGTAACTCCAGTCTTAGACATCAAATACGATGGTTTCAAAATAAATGAAATTGAGTCTATAAAGTTTCTAGGAGTAACAATTGACAAGTCACTTACATGGAGAACCCATGCCGAAACATTGTGCTCAAAATTGTCCGGATCCTCTTACGCTTTATACAAACTCTCTCAAATAGTAAACGTTTCTACTGTCCTATCAGCATATTATGGCCTGGTTGCCTCAGTTTTAAGATATGGAGTAGTTTTTTGGGGAAACTCTACAGACAGAGAAACTATTTTTAAAAGCCAAAAAAGATGTATCCGGGCAATGTTTGGTCTTAAACCTATTGATAGCTGCAAACCTTTCTTTAAAAAATATAATATATTGACATTTCCATCATTGTACATACTAGAGATTGCACTGTTTGTAAAGCAAAATCCTGACTTGTTTGAAAAAGTAAACATTACAGCTTATTGTTCGAATCTTCGTCCACGTGATTTAAATCAAATCTGCCACCAACGGACCAACACTGCTTTGCTACTGAAAAGTGTATTTGGTATGGCACCAAAAATATATAATAAAATTCCATCAAAAATAAGAATGGGTAATGTATACCAATTTAAAAATAATTTGAATAGACTATTGACGGAAAAAGGCTATTATACAATAAATGAATTTCTAAATGATAAATTTTAATATATAGTGACCGCAGCTTCTGACATTATTCTTAAATTAGGTTGATATTTTCGAGTTCTATATATTTGATAATAATGACATTTAATTTATTGACATTGTAATTACTGATATTTTATTGAATTGAATTAATTTTAATTTATTGACATTGTAATTACTGATATTTTATTGAATTGATTGACATTTAATTTATATAGGTATTTTTTTTCCTGTATTTGTTGCTGTAAAATAATAAATAAATAATTATAGGAAAAATTACATTTGTACGCCGCAAGGCAAACATGAAGGACTATTTTTTAAAATATAACAGCTGTATCATTTTTTATACTCATGTGTTGCAAATAAATTATCTTTATCTTTATCTTTATCACAGTGGGGGACCTGGGGCAGGGTTTTTTATCTTTAATTTTTTTTATAGGAAGTTGTCTTTTTAGATAGGTTTAGTTTTAGTTTAGATATAATTATTAGTTTGTTTAGTTTACTTTTATTTGTTTTAAGATTTCGTTATTTAAATAAAAAATATGTGTAAACAACTATTATCTATGTTACATATTACGAAAATACTCCTCAGCCACGCCAGCTGAATTAAAACGCGCTTAAAGTTGTCTCTGAAACTCGGCCTTGCCGAGCCATTGGGTTATTCTATTATGACTTCTATATAAAAGGAGATTAACTAGAACAGCTCATTATTGTCAACAGATATACCTATGATACATCGATCGTTAAGCTAAGAATATTGTAGTACAAGTAAATTGAAGTTGTTCAAGAATGTAAGTTCGGCCCTGGCCGGGCTGCCGCCCCTCCAGGGCCGGACCTTCATTGCTTCATGACTTAGCTGTAGACACACTATAATACCATCTAAACCAGGACTCGAACCCGGAAATCCTTTTTAGGGACGACGTCATATTTTACCTAGTAGGTAAGTACTTATTTGACAAACCGACTATTTGTTCTAAAGTGTACCTAAATATTTATTATTTTTACAGAATTTGACTACAGAAAATCCAATTCATAGGATAATTCGATCACCTATTAAAAAAATCGGCCAAGTGCGAGTCGGATTCGCGCCCCGAGGCTTCCGTGCAACGCAATTAAACCTCGTAACTTTGCTCTAACTTTCAAGGCTGCATGAGGTTGCAGACTTGAGTATTTGGTGTTAATTTCAACTTGATACGTCCAGGCGTTTCTGAGAAAAAGGTGTTGACAGACAGACAGACGGACAACAAAGTGATCACGGAACCTTAGGGTTAAACCAATAAGAAACAACTTACCAGCCAATTTGGAGCAACACTGTTCATCTCCATCATAATCTTTCGGCAGAATATCTCTAGGTATATGTTTCTGAAGGTCCTCATAAGAGCTGTGGACGTGCAATCTGCTGGCCACCTTCTCCCTTAGAGCCTGCTTCAGCAAAAATACCAGCTTGTCCACGAAAGGTGGTGCGTTCAGTATGTGGATCCCTTTGATTTTTGTACCGAAGCCTTCCTGAAAACGAAATATTTTATTACATTAACTAGGGTCTTATTTATATTTAGACATACAATTTAACGACGCAGACATCTTCTTTCTCACTCGCAATCAATTCACAACATACATCATTCGACAACTCAACCATAACACATAGGAACATCACCATTTATCTTATTCACTCAGTTTAAAAGTAAGTTATTAACAGCCTCTCTCTCTCTCACTCAACCAACATCACACACATCATACCACACATACTTTGACAACACTGCAGCTCCCCTTTGTCTTTTTTCTATTCTTTTGGTACTCATATAATTTCCTTATTTTATATATATAAATTGTAATATGTAAAATTTCATTATTGGCTTTATCCATTTAAAATTAAATGACTTTGTAATTTAATTGTAATAAGCTGTGAAGTTTGCTCAATAAAGATAAAATAAAATAAAATATAGGTAAGTATATGTTATTAAATCAAAATTAGATTAGCAATGTGATTCTGTCGTACCGCGATATCTAATTCTAAACCTAAACGCATCTCTTTCAATGCAATGGACCTCATATGCTATCGCCTAGAAGTGAAGGAATTTTTGTTTTTATTTGTCATGTTGTGTACAATAAAGTGTTAAATAAATAAATAAATAAATAAGGAGAACCCTCACTTATGCGGTAGAGACAGACTGACTGCATTTCAACTGCACTCCGACTGCAAATTTGCAGTTTGAATCCAATTAATTTAATTAATGAAATTAATTGTTCCAACCACTGCACGCTGACTGTTGTTAGTTCTACACGCCAACTGCATACCGACTGAAATTGGACTGCACGGTTGGTTTGCAGTTTTATTGCAGACGTACTGCAAATTTGCAGTCGGAGTGTAGTTGAAATGCAGTCCGGCTGTCTAGAGCATAAGCGATGATTAAATGACACTGCCAGATTCTGCCCCACCATCAACCGCAAGTTGTATAACAAAATAAATGTAAAAATATCTCCGTTTTTTATTAAAATTATTGGTTTAAAATAAAGTTTTGTACAAGTTGCGATTTGAAAAAAACAGCTTAGTTAAGAATTCAGAAAGTAGTAAGAAATCGGAGCGATTTATTCATTTTTTTTTGTTATTCTTCTATAGGAGTTGCGAGAGTAGTAGAAAATGATACTGATTATGATTATGCAATATGAAACCTGTAATAAGTCCCCAACAAAATGATAGGTACAGCTTAAATGGTCACGTAGTTTTGTAGGTGGGGCATAGCTCCATTGAAATGTGGCAATGTCTTTTAGCATGTGCATTCCGGAATCGACACGTAAATGTTTTCCTTGCATTATACCCTCCTCCTTTCCGCAGTTGGCTAACAATATTAGAAGGTCGTGGTTGATAATGTTCGATATCTGTATTATGTAGACTTACCATTATCAGTTATGCCATAAACTATACCTAGTCAATTGAAACTGATAACCAAGGCTGTCTAATGCCTAATAACTCATTATCAATACAGTCATAATCTATGATAGCTTGCGGTTAAGCGGAATTCTAAAAATAACTATTTTTGTGGATTATTAAACCATTCAATCATGGAAAATAACTCAGCAGTAAGTAATTGAGGCTGCTGGACTTTCGGAAGTGAAAGCTAATAGTGTCCAGGATATTAGGCGTCTAACAGATAAGTACCTATACCGCGGCCCAAATCAAGTGTCTTATTTTGTAAACAAGCCTCTTCAAAGGACACGTAAGAGCGAGCGAGACAGAAAACTCTGCTAGTAGCAGCGCTACTAGCGGCAGGGCGTCGCGTCGTCGTCGCGACAGAACTCTCTTAAACCTTTGACAATTTAACGGTTTTTATAACTCTATGGTAATACTTGCCAACGTAGGTAGTAAGATCACCAAACTATTTAACGCACGAACTGCGACCAATAGTGGAGGTAGTTTTTTATTGTTTTCATAAAACGCACGAAACGCGACCAACTTTGTTGTTTACTCAAAAACACCGACGCACGAACCGCGACCGATTCTTGTAAACAAATATGATCGTCCAATTATCTGTCATGATGTAACACTGCAGGAACTGATTGATTGAACCTGTTTATCATTGTGAAAATAAAATGATCCTATCTAATAATGTGAAAATAACTATGCATTAATCACAGAACAGCCTAAAATGTTAGTAGGGTAGGGTAGTTTTTGTTTACAAAATAAGACACTTTATTTGGGCTTCGGTATACGTAAAAATATGGTCCTGAATTTTTCTTACTGCTCTCGTAGAAGCGGTATTATAAGCCAAGAATAATAAGTATAAACCCTAAACACAGACGGCACTATAAGGCAGACATCAATATTCTTGGTGTCGGATGTCAAGATTTACTTCGGGTCAGTGTCACCGAAGTAAATAAGTAAGTAACCACGCTTACAGAGTTATAAAAACGATTTTATTTTCTAAATTTGGCAACCCTGGACGTGACAACCGTTTTTAGTAATATGTGTAAAGGTGGTCTCTAGATTGAAGCAATTTTAGTTCTTTGCCAAAGTGTCAACAAATGTTTGAGTACCTTTGCACCAATGGATGTCAAACGGAAATTAATTTACGAAACAAAAAACCGACTGCCATAAATTTAGGCCACAATAATTAAATTTTTATAGCCTATGCTACAATCAAGACGAATCCAACGACAGCTCAGTTAAAATCCATCAAGCCGTTTATACTGCATTGCGTGCAAAAGAATTAGACATACACTCGAAAAACATAACCCTCCTTCTTGCGAAATCGGGTAATAAGGCACTTACCGTGCACAAAACTTCGGCCTTCTTCACGACAACTGGATTTACTTTACCAAGAATATTTAGACGAATATTCTTCAAATCTATGATGTATCTCTCCGACAAACTATAGTCGTAATATAGTCGGTATTCTCCGACCTGAAATTGCGAATAGGAACAAATTAGTTAAATGGACAAAACTCATCTTGTAAAAGAATGTCAACAAAAATATATATTACTATGGCGCTGACATGAGCCAACTAGCGCCGCCAATCTTAAAAAAATCATATCTTCCAATATAATCAATTTTATTAAAAAAGCTACGTTCACATTGTTTATTGCTATAAATATTATTTTTTAAATGCTTATTTGTAACGTGATTCAATGTAGGTAAGTTGTAGTTCACAAATGTGCCAGAAACCGGGCCGTTTTTCGCAATTATGTGAACTACAACTTACCTACATTGCATCACGTTACAAATAAGCGTTTAAAAAATAATATTTATAGCAATAAACAATGTGAACGTAGCTTTTTTAATAAAATTGATTATATTGGAAGATATGATTTTTTTAAGATTGGCGGCGCTAGTTGGCTCTAGGAAGGCTCTTAATTGGACAATGCAATATTCAAATAAATATTTAAAAATATAATAAAAATGATTAAATATTGCACATTATAATATTAATGTACGATTATCATCTACACACAGTAATTTACATTAGATATTCCCCAATTACCTACATTATGTAAACCGAAGCCCAAATCAAGTGTCTTATTTTGTAAACAAAAACTACCATACCCTACTAACATTTTAAGCTGGTCTGTGATTATTACATAGTTCTTTTCACATTATTAGGTCGGATTACTTTATTTTTACAATGATGAACAGGTTCGATCAATCAGTTCTTTCAGTGTTACATCACAACAAGTAATTAGACGATCATTTTGTTTACAAAATATATATAGCTGCGGTATAGGATATAACATTTTAATATATATAATAATCTAAGGTGTAATATAGTAATTGAAAACTGATTAACATTTTCTGACCGCCATCTACAGCGACCTCTAAACTCCGGAAATGCTTATAAAATGTTAACTGTATTTTTCTGCACAAAACATTTAACTCATCAAAATGTGTAATAAATTTGAATTTAATTGGATGGCTTCTAGTCAACCTTGTACAAGGACACTTAAATTTTGCCTCGACTTTCGAGAGGTAATCCAGTGTACAGATGAATGTTAATTTTATTGTTACATACACTGGCAAATATTAAATACATTGGCATAAGTTGCATTTTTGTGGTTTCTTTGCCTTTAAATGGGATTTGAGGTAAAATTTAACATTCATCTCGAATTATGTTGTTCAGTCAATGATATAAGTAGGCATTTTTAGACGAGGCATTTAAAAAAAAACATTTGAAATTTTCCAATCATTTTGAAAAACTCTGGGATAGGCGAAGTAGGGGAAAATTGACAACAATTTCTTTAAAATCTCCATTAGATGACATTATAATTCTTTAAAATTTTGGAATGTCCTATTAAAACTTACCAGGAAGGAGTATCTGAAGTAACTTATGAGATTAAACTCATCCAGCTTGTCCGTTAGAAACTGTGTGACCATGACCCTGGATTGATCCGTTGGGCAAAGTTTTGGCAGAGGAATATAGTTTCTGAAAGCAAATATGTCTGAATAAATATATATGAAACTTCAATACTTTTAATTACAAAAGATACAACGCTGCTGAATTATTTGACAATTTAGATTTTATTGTGTTTGATGTACGGTAAAATAATCAGAAAATGTTCACGAAGTTCAATATGTTAGACTTTTCGAATAATTGTATGCAAGATCTGCAGTTTCGAGCTAGATTCAAGAGTTTAACTACATAGCTCAGGAGTGAACGTGGCTGATGAGCTGCTTTGTCAAGAGTTGAAGACGACTCCTTTTGAGGAAGAAATAAAGACGCAGAGCTTCTTCATCCAGGGTTGTTTTTTGCTGCGGGCGACGGAGGAGGAAACGAAGACCATGATAAACTCTTTAACACGACATTGGCAAATGACGAAACTGTCGAGTCCATTAATAAAATAAACAAGTAAATACGCAACACAGTAAACCAAACAGTGGGTTCTCTTGAAAATGGCGGGAAACGACGGTTGTGAAATTATTTGATAATTTTCCTTTTAATGTCTACAGGGACTATTTTGTGTTTAATAACACGTTAAATTAATCAGAAAATGTTCGCGAATGACAGTATGGTGAAGTTATTGAATTATTTATGCAAGATCTGAAGTTTCAAGCTTTTATCAAGAGTTCCCGCTACAAGCTCGGGAGTGAACGTGACTGTCGAGCTGCTTCGTCCAGAGTGATGACGCTACGGCGTCTCCTCTGGATGAAGACATGAAGACGCGGCTACCCAGGGTGAAGACGCTACTGCGACTCCCCTGGAGGAAGACAGAAGACTATTGAATATTTTGAATTTTCTGTAACATGACATTGGCAAATGACGAAACTGTCGAGCCCATTAATAAAATAAACAAGTAAATACGCAACACAGTAAACCAAACAGTGAGGTAAAAATATATACTTAAGGAGGTAATTTCATGACGGCGGACATTAATGGAGGTCGCTTACGTTTATATAGCCCTAAAGAAGACGTCACCTCAAGTGTTTCGCAAGGCATTTTGTACTGGTAGCTGGTAGGTTACTTATATTTAACTGAGGTTGGTGCGTTATTGACTGTACAGTGTACATACATTAATCTTCGTGCGATCTCAAGCGTTGAAGCTTTGAGAAACACAAGTGGACACAGCCATCTCTATTCGATTCTACGATCTTCATCTGTACTCGCTTGTATTATAAAAGAAGATATATTCCATACATTGTTCCCTAACAAAGAAGGAAATATTAAGAATGAACACTTACACACAGTCCCAAAACTTTTCAAATTCCTTGACCGACCTATGCAAGGATAGTTCTGGCATCATTCCTCGTGATGTGAAGAGCTTATCGATTTTAGTTTTCGTTCCTTCTATTGAACCTCTGGCTAAGATGAAAATGCGTTCCATGATGTTGCGATCTGAAAGGAAAATCGTAATCTTTCGTTACTCCATTCAATTTCGTTCTTAAAAGTCTTAAAACGTTGAAATGATATCAAGAGATATGTTGAACAGAGATGCGCAGTCCTCGTCCATCAGACGAGCCAACTTAGTCATCTAGTGACATCTCCAACATCGGAAGTTTTTCTAGTTCCCTGCCAACCTTGGATATCTTGGACCGTTACCTTTATATTTGAAATACATTATAACCTTTTTCACATTTTAAATCTCATGCGAATTGAGCGACCCATGAGACCTAATAAATATTTCTAAGATTATTCTGTACTTACTCAAATATTTGCTGGCTTCGGCCAAGTGATCTTGTTTCTTGCACCATTCTTCTACAACGTCAAGGCTTTCTCTGATTCTGGTGACGTCATCCACGTCATAGAATTGACGAGCTTTCCTCACGTCTTCTTTCGTCACCAGTATCAAAGGGTGGTATGGTATTACTTCCATTGAGACTCCTGGAAAATGGCATCGATTTCTTTACTAAGATGGTATGATTTTTGAGGATTGTAACCCCATGTGATCGAAGTGCGTGGAATCGAATGCCGCATGCTCGAATATTTAAAGATACAGGAACGTTGATTCGACAAATCGTGGTAATCTCAGATCAGTGCAGTACTGCCCCTTTACCATGAACTCTTATAGCAGGATTACTTCAATAATACTTTGTTATTTCGTAATACGAAATAACAAAGGATTATTGAAGTAATCCTGCTACAAGAGTTCATGGCAAGGGGGCTGATCTGAGGCGGTAATAGTACTGATGCATGATGACGCAAATAATATAAGCAACGTCGCAAAAAAAATATCTAAATTAAAATGAAATAATTATGTTAAATGCTGACTTCCTAGAATTCCAGCTGGGTATTCTAGTCATGTAGGAAGTCCGTACATAATGTAACCTAGTTTGTATGTTAGAGGTCGCAATTATATATTACTTATTATACCTATTATTTATACTCGTATACCCAAGTAATATTTCTTCCGATAGAAGATCTTGAAGATAGAACAAATTGCAAAACACTGGAGAATTGGTACCACATATTAAACTTGCATTAATATAATTAATAATGATTATTGTTATTTATTTACAAGCATGATAATTAGATGATGATAGTTAGTTGATATTAGTGCGTCCTGCCAGTGATGACCTACGGAGCCGAAACGTGGACATTGACGGTGAGACTGGCCCACAAGTTCAAAGTCGCTCAGCGAGCTATGGAAAGAGCTATGCTTGGAATTTCTCTATTAGATAGAATAAGAAACGAGTATATCCGCCAGAAGACAAAAGTGGTTGACATTGCTCATAGAATCAGTAAACTGAAGTGGCAGTGGGCTGGTCACATCTGTCGTAGAACCGATAACCGATGGGGGAGACGAGTTCTCGAATGGAGGCCACGAACGGGTAAACGTAGTGTGGGACGCCCCCCGACCAGATGGAGGGATGACCTTCGCAAAATGGCTGGCAGGGACTGGATGCAGAGGGCCGAGAGTAGGGTTGATTGGCGCGCTTTGGGAGAGGCCTACGTCCAGCAGTGGACTGATACGGGCTGATGATGATGATGATGATGATGATAATTACATATTTAATTTACTGGCGCTTATCTCTCTCACATAATAAGTATTACAGTAATACAGAGAGGTAATGACTAATGCAGCCAGCGCCCTCGTCACGATACTTGGGGAGGGGATCTGAACGACGTGCTCCATTGATAGTGTAAATAGTATTATAGTTTAGATTAGGTTTAGCTTTTAAGTAGTTACTTATATTTTATAGGATAATTTATTTAAGTATAATTTTTTTTTTTGTAATTTTAATTTTTTTAAGTGCATTAAATTTGTAAAAATATATATATATTTTTTTATAAATAGTTATTGAAATTATGATGACTGCAGGAAGCAAGTTTATTATAACAAAATGAAAACCGTCAGGTTTAAATTAAATATGACTTTATAATGAAGGTATTAAGGTATCAGGACAGGGATGGATGGAAGAGGAGGGGGGAGACCTTTGCCCAGCAGTGGGACAATTTATAGGTTAACAAAAAAAATGAAGGTATTTTCCGCGATCCTAGATTAACAGAATTAAAGAATTTATCTCGGCGGAGAATACCTCATGTAAGTGCTTTGTGTTTTTACCTAGTCATGTTTAGTACGTACCAACTAATTCATTATTAAAAGATATGTTGTTACAGAAATTTATGATTGGCCTTAATAGTATTTTGCTGTCGTGTGTATAAGTTGTCGACAGCCAATCAACTTTAAACCATTGAAATCTAGATCGTATTACCATCGCGTAGAATGCCCGAGTGTTACACTTGGTGTGCTGTCGACCGTATTTACGTAGTATCGTCACGAACATGTGAAACTAAGTGCAAACATTTACGAACACAATGACGGATGATATCATCGCGATTATGAAATGCTTTAAATACTCTTGATCAGCAACCTAATAAAATATCCCCACAGGTCTTCTCTTATATGAAAAGAGTTAGGGCCAAGATCCACCCACCACGCTGGCCCCGTGCGTCTTTAGTTTTTTGTTGGTGTCAGGTCCTTCTTACAAGGACACACAATATTTTCTTTCATCGTTTTTGTCGGTAAATGTACCGAAAAGAACTCCTACTTGTCATTTTTTTAGTAGGTAGTACCTATTTTATTTTCATCTCGACAGATTTCGACTATGTTTTAATTATTTTCTACAAGAAAAAATATGTGTTGCAAAACTTTTTTGAGTAGTGTAAATAAAAAGTTATATGAATAAAAAAATGAAAACGCACTTCCCTGTGGGAAGTTTTTTAAAATTTTCTTAAATTTTTCGCTCGGCGACATATTTGTCGCTGTCGTATCATTGTTGTCAGGTCCGTTTTACCTATAGATACCAGGTGGACTCTGCAGTGAAGTATCACGACATAATCATAGTGGAACCTTGAGCTGTATGTTTATTATATTATGAGTAACTGTTTTAATGATATAAGTACATGGATTATGTAAGTACATTTCTGTTGTAATTAGATATTTAACTATGTAATACGAGTATATACCTACCGTGTAAATTATCTAGTTGGAAATAAGCCAGTTCTACGATACGATAGGTCATAAGTTCTATTCCGGTTCCGCTCAATTAACGTCGGTTTGCATAAAGCATTTAACCGTACATAAACAAATAAATGCAATTAGCACGCGTGTTCAAAAAAAAAATTGTGACCTGGCGCGACATGGACATCGCTTGATTTGTGTGAATATACCCTTAGAACCTCTAGACTAAAGAGTTGAAAGAAAGTAAGTTTAGAAGTTTTTTAACATTGATTAAAAAAAACTGATTTCAGGGTCACCCGGCATTGTTGTCGACTGCAGAATGAAAAACCCAGTTTTCTATTTATCATTATGATGAAGATACTTTAATTGTATAGGGCGCTCTAAGTGAAGGTAACACGGGTTATATTGCAATAGTTTTGTGTATGTTGATGTGCTATCGATTGTATTGTAGAGATCTGGATTTACCAGTCGTAAATAAACGGTTACTGAATTCCCACCTACAAGTTATTACTCAGTATTTAAGAATTAATGGAGCTCGGTGGCTCAGTGGTTGGGTCAATGGACTTGCAATATGGAGGTCCCAGGTTCGATTCCCAGCGAGGGCAGCCATGTACCAATGAGTTATCCTCGGTTTTTTCGACGGAAAAACTTACGTACATTTACCGAGTGCTCTCAAAACGGTGAAGGAAAACATCGTGATGAAACCTGCATGTCGTAGAAGAAAAAAAAATTCTAAGGCATGTGAAATCCGCCAACCCGCACTGGGCCCGCGTGGTGGATATGGCCCCAGCTCCCTCGATGTAAGGGAAGGTCTGTGCCCGAGCAGTGGGGCAATATAAACAGACTGATGATGATTTAAGAAATTGTCATTTCAATAGAACAAAGAACACTGTGAGTAAGTAAGTACTACTTATTTGATTTGAACGGATTGTTATGATTGACATAAAGTGACAACTTAAGCTTCACAAGTATATGTTGAAATAATTTATTGTACCTACTAGGTAGGTCTAAAGGTGCTACACCTTAGTTATACAGGGTGTCCTTGAATTCATTCGACAAATTGAAACTGGGGGTTGTACTCTGGGTAAATATGAAATTAGTAAGGTTTTTTAGTAAATCAAAAATGCAAAAAAAATAACAAAGTACGTCACAAGCAATGACCTTAGAAATGACCATTAGGTCAAATTCTAGTGAAAGAAATTGTTGCTAAAAATTAAAAATACCTTAAAATGTAAAAACTCCAAAGAACAGTAACGATGCACTTCAAATTTAAAAAAAAAAATGGTACCAGATGAATTTATGTAAATATTTTATTTTTTATTTTTCCCCATATTGTTTAATTTATGCCGTTTGTGTTAGCAGTGTTTGTTTAAGGCGAGGCCATTGGGTCATTTGAGCCTAGTCAGCAGTTATGCTGTGTATGGACTTTTATATTAAAACAACTATATATGCAAGGTCATAGTTTATACTGAACAGTTTGTCATTGTAATTATATTAGGACACTGAACACCTTTCCAAAATATAAATTATTATGTCAAAAATCAATCGACAAAATTGCGAAAATCGTAAAAGTGTAGAAGAAAAGTTGTTCAGTTATTGATACAGTGTCCGTATCAATAACTGAACAACTTTTGAACCCATTTCGGCTTACTAAATCCTTTCCGATACATCATGTACGCCTTATTAAGCATTTTGTAGACAGTTTAGGAAACATAACTTTTTTAAATTTGAATTTTAAATATATCAAACTTAATAAGTGTCTACCAACCTATCCTAATGCCAATTAAAAAAAAATAACGGTAATTTTAACATAATATATCAAAAGGAAAATAAATGAATATTGGATAATAAAATCAGTGAATGGACAAATTGATATAAATCGTAAACAGAACATCAAAGATAGAATCAACGATTTTTATTGGCGTTCAAGTCCTTTCAATTTCAAAATCAACGAACCATTTTTTTGTACTATATTCCGGCAGAATGATGCAGAATTGATGCTGACTGTGACACGACTTGAGCGCCTAATAAAAAATAGTTGATGCTAACCCTCCTCAATAATACACAAAAATAGTTGATGCTAACCCTCCCCAATAATACACAAAAACAGTTGATGCTAACCCTCCTCAATAACACACAAAAATAGTTGATGCTAACCCTCCTCAGTAATACACAAAAATAGTTGATGCTAACCCTCGTCAATAATACACAAAAATCACCTACCTGTTCGTCCGTATGTGATTGAGATGTGACCTAGCGAACGACTGAGAGCAGTATGAATGTAGATTATGTCGTTTAACACGTGTCCTTAGGTCCTCGTCAGTATAATCGTAAGGCCAAGTGATGAGCTAAGGCTGTGGACAAGACACGATACGGAAAGTTTAATGCCTACGCTAATGTGATTACTTGTGTCTTACGTTATGCGAATGTGAAAAATTTGCAAAATCGCTATCGCTCGTGGTCGTGTCTCATCTTCGTTCATTAGCAGTTCTTGCAAAGGTATTGAAAATCTAGGAGGCTGAAAGCAACACTTAAATTAAACAGTCAAACGGAAGAACAAAGGCATAAAATCTTTGCCTCCTAGCCAAGTGGCATTGATTTTCGTTAGCGCTCGTAAATTAGAAATACTTACATTTGCTAACGAAAAAGCAAATGTCAATCCCATATATTCTCCTGCCTACGACGTATTGACGTTAACGAAAGTCAATGCCACAAGGTTAAGGGGGCTGAATCATAATTGGCAACTATGTACCATTACATACCCAACCCATTCATATTCCAATTGACCTTTCTGCTATTACTAGCTTAGTGTTTGATCTCTAAGTTAACTATGTACGTGTGAATTGTGCAAACACTAGTGCCATGGGACAATATTTGTTCTAGTTTTCCGCGTCTAACGTACAGGTAAGTGACCGTGACCAGAGAGGCTGTGAACGGTGTAGGCATCAGACAGGGCAACCTTTCGACACATCATCATCAGTCTATTTTTATTTCCAGTGCTCGGGCCTTCCCTTATATCAAAGGAGCTTGAGCTGGGATCCACCACGCGGACCCAGTGGATTAAACATGCCTTCGTAAGTTTTTCCATCGAATAAACCGAGGATAACTCATTCAGGACCTGACCTGGGACGCTACAGTGACTCCTCTGGAGGAAGAAAGAAGACTAAAAATGACGTATTAATTAATATACCCTGTAACATGACATTGGAAAATGACGAACTATCGAGTCCATAAATAAACGAAATAAATACTAATAATCTGATATAACTTGGCACAATGTTGGACAAAAGCATTACCTATGACTTAGGGGGCATTTCGGGCAAGAAAAAACTCGGTTTGTGTCGAGTTGACCATTTTTCAAAAGTGATGTAGTCATTTCGGGCAATGCATAATGCAATATAAAGATTAGAAGGAACATAGAACTTGAGGAGCTAGTGTCCGAGTCCAACATCATAGGCGAGATCAAGTCTGCTCGACTCCGCTGGCTCGGCCACGTCGAGAGAATGGGTGAACATCGTGCGGCGAAGAGAGCGTATCTGGGGCGACCGAGAGGCCGCCGGCCGGTCGGACGTCCCAGATACCGCTGGAGGGACGAGGTCGAGAAGAACCTGCACCGACTGCAGGCACACACGTGGCGCGAGACGGTGCAGGACCGGCACGACTGGCGCGTTTTCTTTTCGGAGTCCAAGACCAACTTCGGGTCGCTGAGCCAGCGGAGGAAGTAAGTATAATTCAGTCTCTGCCGAGTTTCCCGATGTAGAGAATCGATTCGGCAGAACCAGTCTCAGTTTGGTCAACTAAAAATACTCTCCTCCTTGGCGTCGAGTAAATAAAAGGCTTCATATAGGCAGGTTCTTGGTGTCCTTAACCTTCGCCTTCAAGATTCGTCGAATAATTACGTCGGCTTAAATTATTACGGTCAACATGATCTAGGAGGTACCCTTGACGTGTTAATGCATGTGATGATATTATTGACCTTATTGTATCAACAATTGTTTTAAGAAGGCCTAACTAGAATTATTTGTTGACAGGAATCGCCAAAGAATTTATGAACTTTTTCTCATTGCAAAAGGTATACTTAAATAAACCAAAAGTTATTCGAAGTGTAAACAAAATTAACAAAGATATCATAATGCGAGAAATTGTATCAATTGAATTTGTTCCTAAACTTTTTACGGCAAAATGTTTCCATAAAAAAGTTTTCCGTGAAAAATACTATATCAAAAGAAACAAAGGAGGATCAACGAAAATTATTATTTTAACGACTTTTGTTATTTTCCGAGCAACAATAAGCAACTTTTTGTCGGGTTTGATAAGGGTCGGTACACATTGTGGCAGTGGACACAAGGCTTTTAGCAATGACAATGCGAAATACGTAATTTACGTAAAAGTGTAAACCAACACAATACAATATGACCTTGGATTCAGGTGACTTCACTCGTTTCAAAATACTTTTAAGATTTAATCTTCGGGCGAAATATTTTCATGCTTTCCATTTAAAGTTAATGCAATTCTGAAATTGTCATCGTTCATTAATTGCTTCGTTATTTAATAGGAGACAGTGGTAGCAGATTTAGTTCGTGTTTCCTAATAAAAAAATATAGGTATCAGCTGTTTTAGTCGTTACAGTTTATAATAAAAGCAAACCACCAAAGCTACCATTTTGTAGACTGTGGGAGTTAGGGCTCAGACAGGCGAGCGACAGTGCGCGACAGCTTGCGACCCTCCGCGACAGGTGTCGCGAGCTGTCACACGATGTCGCACGACGCACTACCGCTCGTCTGTCTGAGTCCTTAGGTATTTAATAAAATTATTGAGGGTTTGAAGACGAATGAAGTCATTGATTCCAAACTATTCGCTGAAAATGATCGTAAATACTAGATGCAGAGAGAGAGAGAGAGAGATTGAGAGTACCAAAAATATGGTGTGTTGGTTTTCAAATTTATGCAATATATTAAGTAAGTAAGTACTTACCTACTAAGTTTGAAAATAAAAAATCGCGTGATTTAAAAAAATACATTGGTAGGCATACCTACGTCTAATGAATTAGTATCATCTATTCTGTTTTCGAGTTTAAAAAAATAATTTAAAAACTCAACTTTTTATTTATAAGGATTACTCTATAATTCAATAGTACTACCGAGGGTAAATCGTTCTGCCTCGAGAAAGCAACCACAAAAATTTCAGGTTGTATATGTGCGAGGTGTAAACGCACCTTAAATGCTCTTGAAATTTACACCTCTTTACTAATTAAGATAATGCGCCGTAACAAAGATTCTCCCGGAACACTTCTGCTGGAATAAAAGGGTTACAATTTGTGAGGTTTAGGAATTGTTAAAGGAGATTCGACGTTATCAGCGGTGCTTGCCAGAAAAGACAATAGCATTATAAAACGTTATATTTTATTATATAAAATGTTGTCGGTCTTTTGGGATCGCTTGGGCATTGTGTATTTGTCTGCAAATAATTTAATTTTATATTCATATCATTGAAATAATTAAATATGAGATTAATTTATTGGATAATTAATAAAGCTTAAAATTACTACAAATAATAAAATGACTAAAAACTAACATTAAATAACTAAAAACTAAAACTACCTATAAATAAACTAACTATAAATATAATATGTCCTCTAGGAGGGCACCGGGAGTCATGGTGCCCAGAAGGCTGGCAGCATTAAATATAGAATTGTAACTATAGTGAGCCATTACTTAAAATAACATATAAATACAAGGTCTCGTTTTTTTTCAGATTTACTACAAAATAGACAAAGTCAAAGTCTTTATTGCAAGGTAAGCAATTGTGTACATTTTTCCACGCCAACATGTTTGAATTTACATTTACACCACTTTGCAAGGAAAACATGCCAACGCTGAGGAGAATAAGTGGCAAAAAACTCTCAGCAGCACAGCTTTTAAAATAATGACAATAACATAACTGTTACTATTATTAGTAATCTAAACTTTATCCTTCCTTTATCCTTTATTCATCAAACTAAGAGAGTTTACTGCGACCTAATTTAATATACAATACATGACATAATTGCGACAAGCAAAGTTGTAGTTCTCAAATGTGCCAAAAACGGCCGTTTTTCGCAATTATGCGAACTACAACTTACCGACATTGAATCGCGTTATAAATTTATTTAAAAAATAGTATTTATCGTAATAAACATTATGTACATAGCTTTTTTAATAAAATTGATTAAATTGGAAGATAATATTCTTCAAAGATTGGCGGCGCTAGTTGGCTCATGGAAGGCTCTTAATAAGTGAACTTTAGTTCTACGACATTTTGTCAATACACACTCTTTTCGGCTTGCATCCCTTCACACCACAAGATATTCTAAGACAGAAATTTTAGGATGCACAACTCAGGAATTAGGACACCTTAATGCAGTTTCAATCTATTCCACCACTCCGAAACATGCTCAAAATGGAATCAAGTAACCTGATGTAGCTCGAAGTTTATGCTAAGAGGCGCAGTTCAGCGCCGGCAAATGATTTATGGTGAGACAGCACATGTGCTGGGGCTCTCATTAAAATGGAGTGCTGAGATAGATGGTCTATCTGCTTGCTTTTAACGATCTAGTCTTTGGATAAGGGCTGCAATAATGAAAATGAAAAGTTTAGTAATAATTGTAACGTTACCGCAGCACTACTCATTGTCTCATCTATCCTAGAATCAGCACGTGAGTGTGACTTGTTTGCTGATTGTTAGGTGAGTGTAGTTAGAGTGTAGTTGGACAATTTTTTTTATTAAATAAATATTATAGAATTAAAACTATAGTGAGCCATTACTACAAATTATTGTATACATATAAACGGATATCACTTACTAATATTGTTGAATAGTTTATTAAAATGGAAGACTCTCAACTAGCACACATGCTAGTTATAAGCCAAATTATATGGCTATTATACGATCTAAAATACATTTATACAAATAACAATAAAATCTTAATAATAATTATTTTAAATAATACTAACCTAAAAAACATAAACTAAACTAAAAACTAGGTATATGCACAAAGAGTCGGTTGAACTTTTATACGATCTTAGGTTCTAAATCAGATATAGATACAGTGGTTTACCTATTACGCGTAGATATTAAAAACACAAAAATATTTGCTTAAAAGAAAATACATTTATACAATTATGAATTTAGGTAACCTGTTTGTTGTTTTTGCAGCTCCTTTCGCCAGGGGTTACCTGGATGATATCGTTCTGAGCGATAAGCCTTTGTATAGTAATAATTCTGAGAAATGTAATTATTTTGTACAATAAATAGTCTATCTATTTAACCTGTTTTATTAATATGTACCTATACGCTAACAGCAGATCAAGTGTAACACTTTGGACTTTGGACCGTTCTTATTATCTGCGTCATAAGAGTTGAATTCCTGCAAGTGTTACCATTCTGCTGTTGTCCGTACCTAGTTCAGCTACAAATTAAATGTCACACGTTGAATCTAAATAAATATGTAATTCTCAAGAAAACATAAAACGATGGACAAAGTTAATAATGTTTTATTACCAATTTAACCAGGTAATAAAGAAAACATAAAATCTATTCAAAACAACCTTTTGCAAACAAAATGTATATAAAATTATGGAACAACAATCTTTTATACCCAGTATGTAGTTTAATAAAATCCCATTAAAAAAGTAAATAAACCCTTTATATTAATTCGCCAAATAAAACGCTTACAGTTAAAATTAAGCCACTTTTACAAAAGAAGTCGGGCGTTTTTCAGGTGTTTGTATAATAACGGTTAGTCGTTTTTATGCTAATTGCTGTTCTCGAAACGTTATGAAGGGATAAAAAGTAAATTTATTGTTCAGGGTGTTAAATAGGGTACTTATACAAAAAGTTTTAGCCCTTCTTTCGTGTACAAGAATTTCAGGGAAACAAACATTTTCCTTAATTATTCGAATTTTCTGAGGAACTCTACCTAACCATAATGGTTGTAAAAGGGTTTTCTATGATATAAATTTATTCATAAAACAGCAATAAAAGTTAAAAATAACTACTTATTATAATATTAACCTAAAAATATAAACTAAACTACAAACAATATGTACAATAGGTCGGTTGAACTATCTGAATGGCTTAGCATTACAGATAGTTCAACCGATCCCCGTTGTCCGGCAACGTGCCCAAAATGCTGGCAGCATTTCCTCTCTGGATGGCTAGGATTTGGGCGAAATACAGGCCAGCAATTTGGTCACGCGTAGACTCCACGAGCCTCCCCGATAGATCTTTAAAAATTAGTTTTCTACTATCAACGACATTCAATAATCACCCACGATTTACCTAAGTACTTGTATACTATTAATTAAAGCTTTTACATAATTATCGATAAATCGAAATATTACGCATCAAAAAATAAATGAGTCAGTTCTTGGGGCCCAGAAGCTCTTAAACTATATAAGGATATTTCAGCGCGTCTCGTCGATGCTTCTGGTGACCAGAGCGCTGGCAGCTACTTTGGCCAGCGCATCAGTCTGGCCATACAAAGAGGGAATGCTGCCAGTGATCTGGGAACGTTGCCTCGATGCGACGCGCTGGAAGATATCTTTTATTTAAGTATAATTATTTATTTATTATGTGTAGTTTTTTATGTTTTATTTGTAAGTTTTTATAAAAAAAAAATATAATGAGTCAATATCAAGTATGTCACAAAAGTATAACTTAAACAAAACTTCTTGTAATTCTTTTATAAATAGATTATTTATAAAGAATTAACCAGCATATATCAACATTAAACAGCTCTTCAGAACTCTGTCAGCCACCTAATACAGAATGCCCAGATATAACGTTTTACATTTTGCATATATCTTTAGTGTTAAACACTCCAACAGTTTATGTAACCCACATCTCCTTGAAATTGCTCTTACAGAGCTCTTTAGAATACTGTCACACATGTTACAGGCCTGAATTTCCAACTCTATGTCGCATAATTACAACTGAAAATCATCTGAGTCGAGTTGCAATTTTTAATATTCATACACATCTTGGCCCTACGAAGCTCAGAGTAATTTAAAGTCCATTGTCGTATAATTGTATTACGTGCCTAGTATGCTCGGGAACAGGGCTGGAATAAGGGTTTGGGTGCTTCGAACTAAAAATTAACCGAGTCAACAATTTTACTTGAAAATAAAACGAAATTCGTACAAAACAAAGAGTTCGATCGCGGTGACAATAGACAAAATAAAATATGTTTATGGTATATTTGTTAGGATATTACTTATAAACAATCGATTTTCTCGGATTTCCGAGGAAACTTACGTACTTACCTACATTTCCAAGTTACGTGAGTTCAAAGGGTTACATTTAATGTGCTTTCGACTGTACCTATATTAGAAATTATCTACTATAATCTGTCAACGTCGTGCTTGCAGCGCCCACGGGGCACAGGGGTTGACGGAGACGAAATACGGTATCGGAGGGGCTGCGGACGGTGTGAAGCGAGCTCCCCCGCTCCCGCCACATCGCATGTAGCTCCGCTGAGACCGTATTCCCTCGTACCCACCTACCCCTGTACCCCGAGGGCGCTGCAAGCACGACGTTGACAGACAGTAGACAAATTAAAAGCCCAAAGCAAGAGCGAAAAGATTTTCTCTGAAGCGACTATCGAAGAAGGGTTCGTCGGCGAAACGTTTTCATACATGAAATCTAATTTGGTGAAACATTTGGGGCTCTCATTACCCCTGGATTCGTCACTGCTCTGAGACGCGGCAGGAATTACATTTCCTAATAAACATCAACATTAATTTCAGAAGATGCTCGAGTTTAAAAATATGCAGGAGGCGTGATCTTTTCGTTTACAGCCGCTTTTGAGATAAGATGTTATTAATTTGGTTGAATTACAAGTGCTGTAATATAAAAGAATAATGAGATTTATGACGAGATTTATATCACATAATATTATATTTTACTAGCACTTAAAACTTAAAAGTCTCGGAGAGGGAACACTCCTGACTAAAAAATTTAACACAGACTGTATAAAGCTGGATCCGACGCGATGTGTTACGGTGTTATAAAACTTGTAACATGTTTTGGTAACTGATTTAAAAAGAAAATTGTTACGCCACGCCCCTAAATCGTCGTCGCATCGGACCCGGCTTAAGACAAAAGCATCGACCGCCATTTTGTTTTTTTAGCATAAAAAGTCACTTTTACAATTATCAGAATTTAAGAATCATGAAGGTACGGTAGCACAATGGCTACGACGTGAGACTGCGACCCAATCGTCACGGGTTCGACTTCCACGTGTAATGGACAGCTGTGGTGATCGCTCCTAGCCTAAGCTTTTATCTTAGTTGTTAAGGAGAAAATTCCTAATGTGAAAACATTTATAAAGGAAAAAAAACCGAATCTAACATTAATAATTTATTATTCGCAAACAAAAGATATGGAAATATACACCTATGGAAAAACAGTTTAGGTAAGTATACAGGGGCCTCAATAAGGTTGAGATTTTCTCAAAAATAACGGGACTGAATTTAATAATTCTTTTACAGTTACATAGTTTTAACTTTTATCTATCAAACAGTGAAATAATTGTTTCAATAGGTCAAGTACAATAAATACTATTTTTTAAATCGATAAATACTATGTTTTAAATCTAATTAACTATTTATTAATAACCTTAAAAACAAATATAATAAAACTAAACTAAACAAACTAATAATACTACCTAAAAATACTTTAAAACTACCTACAAAATAGGTCAAGTAGTTTTTGAGAAAATCTCAACCTTAAAAACTCTCCTGTACACCTTTCTCTGTGTTCACCGTACAATGCAAACAGATATCTTAATATAATTACAACAAATGTAGAAGAATTAAAAAAAATCGTTTGATTACTTGGGGAAAATCTTAATTTAGGCTACAGAAAGTCACAAATCATTACTATTTTCCTTGCGGTATTCGGATAATAATAATAATAAAAAAAGATAGGTTATTTCAGCACAACTCACTGTAACAGCTGTTGCATGTGACTGCGAGAATCGCCATTAAATTTTTCGTCTAAAACATTAACTAAAACCGCAACTCCATTACTATGCAGCGCGGCTTCCATTTAATTTCCACTCCCCACTCCTTGAGGTGCATTTACACTAAGCGGGTAATTCTATGCTAATTTTCGTCGCTAAGTATAAATTTTATTAGTCACAGAGCCGCATTCATTTGAATTCTAGACACTGCAATTCTGGCTGAAGTTTTGGTAATTGCACAGTGCTGTCCTTTCTTACAATTTAGGCGACGACCGCGCGCTTACACGAAAAGAAAAGAAAATCTTTGTTGTCTTTGTTTATTCGCAACTGCATCTGTTATAAGTAGTTACAAACTATAGGGACAGCTAATTATTTTGATGTTTTCGCTAACTTCTCTTTTCCTAGCTAGTTAGTTATAAACAATAAACAATCAAACTACGAGTAGCTAGGAAAATACAAAAACAGCAAAAAAAAAATAGCTCTCCCTATAGGGCTATAGTTTGTAACGGTTTTATCTGCAGTTGCGAACTCTTCTTTCAGTGTACTCCTAGGTTAACGTAAACGTAACGTTTTGTGTGTGTTTCATCTTTTGAGGAACTGCATTCTGCAACTAAACGGTTCAGAAGACAATCCGAAGAACCGAATTCTAATTGGACGTTTTGTTCCTAGGACGACATCCTAAATAGGTAGTCATATCCATATCAACTCTCATTGGACTATTGTCAAGTTTGTGGCCAACCTTCCCGAGGGGTACGACGTGGCAAAGGGCAAAGCTGGGCAGCATAGAATACGCTACCCTTCTCCATTATAAATGCCGTTTGTATCGCACAAAGTTGACTGACTAAATAATATCTCTGCGACAAAGACCCACCAAATGGACTGTGGTAACAATTTATTTACTTATTCTAATGAAGAAGAAGCTGCAGTTTTTCCACCATTTTGTTGGCCTATTCCTAGCCATATCGTCGCTTGTAGGATCAATTGGTGTATTACTGGTTAAATATTCGACTCGCCGCGCTCTGCGCTTTCGAATGATATTAATAAAAATTCTATTTAAATAAATGTGTCCGTTACACTGCAAATTTTCCTGTCTGGCTTTTTGATTCTGGTGCAAAATAATAGGGTAAGGTACGTTCACATATAAAGATAAAAATCATTCTCGTAAACTGAGAGCTTTCTAGACATACTGAATTTTTGAATGCGTAGATGCTGTGATTTTTCGGTAAAACTCGGACTGTAAAAGCAAAAAATTATTGCTTTTCCTGAAAATTCGTATATTCTCCTTTAAATCAACTGATCCTACAAGCGACGATATTTATCATGACATTCATTCGGCTACCAACACCTCCAACTACTTGACTCGTTGACTGCTTGCTTGCACAGCTTGACGACTACTTTCTGGTAACTTAGTCCCAATTGAAAAAAAATCAGGACTGTTCTGAAGGAGGAAGCGAAAATAAATTTAATCGTACACATGTCGTGACCCAGTCGTAGCGTCTAAACGCCTCACAACGTAACAGACAAGCCAGCAAGTTACCAAGTGTGAAATTAATAAGACTGTGGAACTTAGAGGCAACTTTGTCAGCATAATATTGAGTGCCCGTCCGACGCCAGTGCGAGTTTACAATAAGTTTGTACGAGCCTCTAAGGTACTTAGTTTGTGTTAAAGTAAGTCTGCACGGTTCTTTAAGCTAAATTAAATTTACTTTCGGTATCCGTTTCAGTATTTATATTTGCCTAAACATTTTTGTCAGGGGAAAATGGTGTACTACCGACCGACTGCCTAGATGGTTTTGTGTAGAGCGTTAATTTGTGCTCATTATCGGATTATGTGCCTCAAGCTATCCAATACTATGGTGCCCTCTTGTCTTCTCCTTTATACCACAAACTCACAAGGAAGAAAATTTCGCAGCGCTCCATGAAGAGAGTCTAAAATATATTTTTGTATAGAGGCAGCTCACCCTCGTTGGCATTTTCACTGTCATAAGTCAGAAAGAGTCTTTTTTTGTGATCGACTTCAGTTGTAAATTCAAACAATGGAGAAACAATAACTGTTGAGACCCGAAGTTTTGGAAAAGCGATGTAGGTACAGAAGAGATGGCGAGATGACATCCATCATACATCTAGAGCAGCCGGTTCGAACTGGATCCAAGTGGCGCAAAATAGACGAGAGTGCAGAAATTTAAAGAAGGCCTACACCAGACTGGTAGAGAATGGCTAAGAAGGAAAAGAGAAGTATGGCTAACTCCATCAGGAGTTCTTTGCTTCATGCACAAACTATTATTAAATAAATAAAATGCTACCTGAAGCTTTAAGCAACTGACTTTGCTAATCCGGCACGGGTTGTGCTGTCGACTGTACAATAAATTGGAATTACCGGGACTTTGACTAACTATTACTAGTGATGAGCGTCAGAGAAACATGGAACTGTGGGACTAATTTCATTCCAAATAGTGCCCACATGGAACTAATGGGATTTGTCTGTTCTAATATTAGACTTACGTCTTAGTATTTTGAGAACAAAGGATCCCATAGATTACCTATGTGAAACAGGGAGCTTAGCACCAAATGAATTCTATTCGAATTGACTCTAATAGAATTACTATACCGCAGCCCAAATCAAGTTTATAAACAAATATGAAGTTTATAAGTAGTTTGTAAACAAATATGATCGTCTAATTACATATTGTGATGTAACATTGAAGGAACTGATTGATTGAACCTGTTCATCATTGTGAAAATAAAGTGATCCGATCTAATAATGTGAAAATAACTATGCAATAATCACAGAACAGCTTAAAATGTTAGTAGGGCTGGGTAGTTTTTGTTTACAAAATAAGACACTTGATTTGGGCTTCGGTGTAGATACTGTCTGTAATACATGATGTAGGTAACCTACCTAATACTTACGTAAATTATGTCTATAGCCACATATTCCTAGCATATCTCTTAAGTTTTTCAATAACAGCTTTTTAATTAATTAACCAGGTATTACAGATGATAATAATTATTATTTTATTGTTATTACAAGAAAAAGGCTTCACTGTGGGGGTTATAATAAATCTTATGGGCGGATAATTGCGAGAAATATCGTTAAAATAAGATATATAAGTAACCTAAGGTATCTCATAGAGGATAACAGGGTTACCTATATGAAAATATTACCCACTAAAACAGCATCAGTTTAGGACTTTCTGTAATTCTATCTCTTCTTCTTCATCAGCAAACCCCAGCTCACCCCTCAGAATATACCCCTCCATGCATCCTCCATGTGGCTTGATCCCAGGGTATTCTTAGAACATACGGTAAATACCTATACGTAAATTTTCTTTCGAAAAAATAACAACCAAGAATACTCACTGGTATGATCAAACCTACACACATTTACCGAGTGCTCTCAAAACGGTGAAGGAAAAATATTGTGATCGTGAAGAAGAAAAAAAATCTAAGGCATGTGAAATCTGACAATCCGTAGTCGGCCCGCGTGGTGGATCATGGCCCCAGCTCCCTGGATGTAAGGGAAGGTCTGTGCCCGAGCAGTGGGGCAATATAAATAGACTGATGATGATGATGGTGATGATGTAACCAGCGAAATTGTGACATATTAAGGTATACAGGAGAGTTATTAAGGTCGAGATTTTATCCAAAAATACATGTATGATTATTCTTTACAATTACAAAGTGTGTAGGTACAGTCGACAGCAGATCGGTAACACTTGCAGTACGATTTCAAGTCTTACGACGCAAATAATAAGAACTGTCAAAAGTAAAAAGTGTTACCATTGATCTGCTGTCGACTGTACCTATACAGATGAAATTTGAGAAAAAGGAAGGGCCTAAATAAGGTTGAGATTATCTCAAAAACTACTTGACTAATTGTAAAAATTATTGTATTAGCGGACAGTTTAAGGTACATACTGTATGTATTTATAAATACATTATTTCAAACGTTATGTCAAAAGTAAAAAGTTTTACCATTGATCTGCTGTCTACTGTACTCTTACTCTTACTTTTTACAATCTGACAACTAAGTTCTTAGGAAAATCTCAACATTATAGGCCTCACAATAAGGTTGAGATTTGCCCAAGAATTCCCCTGTATACTTTTCTAGGTATTGCACTACATGACCGACCTGGAATTCGAACCCGGACCTCCGTAACTGTCTAGCATCCTACCTAACCGTGTGCTAGAGATCTTTACGCATGCTCAAGAATTATATAGCACATTACAGTAGCATAGATCCCCAAGATGGTCATAACAGCGTTACATAATAAATCATAATCATTTTATCTCATTAAGCTGAACATAAAGGCTGTTTAGACTAAAGCCCACAAGAATATCACACCTGACCTTTTGTAAACTCGTTATGGTAGTGTTGGGCAAATTGGGACCAGACCACAATAAATTTCGGGACAGAAATAAAGGAGAGCGCCTAGAACAGGCCTACCTTTGTCATTTTGGACTCAGTGCAGTATCTGGCCCCACGTTGGGCGCCAAAGATCAATAGGAAGGAAGCAGATATTAGATGAAATTGTAAATCAGGTTACGAAATAGTGCAATATGGAATAATAACAGTGCAGTATCTGACCCCACGTTGGGCGCCAATGTAACGTAGATCAATAGGAAGGAAGCCGATATGGATGAAATGGTAAATCAGGTTATGAAATACAGCGGTGTCATTAAAATTGTTATGAAATTCGATAATATGGAATAATAACAGTGCAGCATCTGACCCCACGTTGGACGCCAATGTAAATCAATAGGCAGGAAGCCGATATAGATGAAATGGTAAATCAGGTTATGAAATAGAGCGGCGTCATTAAAATTGTTATGAAATTCTAGAATATGGAACAATAACTGTAACAAAATAAAATAACTAAACGGCACTGGCGCCTCCAATCATATTTTTCTTTTCTAATAGGATAACTTTTATTTAAAAAGCTAGGTACTTACCAAGAATCATTAGTACGATAATGCTAGTATTTAAATGCACATCCACGCCTTCCATTTCAGTAAGTAGTTCGCATAATTACGAAAAACGGCAAATTTTGGCATTTTGGCTTATTTACTATAATCTGCGGCTTCAGCGAAGGTATTTACGTAATCGCTAGCGAGCGTACTTACATTGGAAACTCACGGTAATGGTACTGTATACATTTCTAGAAGGCCAGGTAGAAGGAGAATATCATGGCTCAAGAACTTACGCCAATGGTACGGCAAGAGTACCAGCGGGGTTACTCTCACCTCTTATAGCGATCAGTTTAGGTTCCTATTTGCTATTTGCTACAATGACGTTTGACGTCATTGTAGCAAATTGTCAGTTTGGGAACCTAAACCTTGCGTAACTTAAGAGGTGAGAGTAACCCCGCAGGTCTCTATTCCGTGCGGCGTTATCAAGAGTGCAGTTTGTCATAATGATCGCCAACCTTAGTCAGAAGAAGGCACCATAAGAAGATGATACATTTCTTTGTGTTAGACCAAACCAAGACCCTTCTATTCTGCCCATCACTTGTGTTCTCCAAGTACTTATAATCCCTTGCGTGGAGTAAGAAAAGAACACTCACCCTGAATTAATGGGCCACTTGTGATGTACATTTAATATGAGCACGTTTCGTTGAAGTAAGAATACCTATATTATAATAATGGCACATTTTCAGTAGTTGCTTTGAAAAATTTCGTTTACAAAATCGAAAAATGCTTTTTGAAACGACTTCAAAAAAAAGGAGGAGCTCCTGTATGACCTTTGCCCACCCTCCCACCAACATCAACACTCGCATGTAAAGTCGACAGATCAATGGTAACACTTTTTACTTTTGACAGTTCTTATTATTTGCATTTTAAGACTTTAAATCGTACTGCAAGACCTCAATGACCTTAGAAATGACCATTAGGTCAAATTCCAGAAAGAAATCGTTGAAAAAAATTAAAAAACCTTAAAATGTATAAAAAACTCCAAAGCACAGTAACAATGCATCAAATTAATATGTCACAAGCGTAACCATCCTAACTATGTCGAATGACCAGCCTGTATACTGAAAAAAAAACAATAACCTTTTCCTTTCGGAAGTCAGGATACAAATTCTTCAACGATTCTAGTACCTATATCTCATTTATACCTAGACGGTGACTTCGAGTCGACGTTATTGGACGTTTTGGGCTGAAAGAAAGGAAACTTTAATAAAATGTCCTATCTCCTATGGACAGCTTGACAGCGATAGAAACGGTAGGTATAAGGATGGTATAGTTACACAAAAATGTTGTTTACTATTTTATCTGTATGTACAGTCGAAGACAGAGATAAGTATACAGGGGGCCTCAATAAGGTTGAGATTTTCTCAAAAACTACTGGACCGAATTTAATAATTCTTTTACAGTTACATAGTTCTAACTTTTATCTATCAAACAGTGAAAGAATTTTTGCAATAGGTCAAGTAGTTTATGAGAAAATCTCAACCTTATAAAAACTCTCATTTACACCTTTCTCTGTGTTCCACCGTACAATCAACTTCTGCTTCTCAACGTTCCTCTTCTCATCGAAGGTTGGACAACATCATGGCAGTTTTCACCCTCTGAACGGCTGCCCAGAACAAGGAGCCGGTGCTGAAGCCGAACCAATACAGTTAGAAGTAGGTAAGTAAGTATAATCAACAGTAAGTATTAAACCTACTAAAAGCCTTTGCAATTTATGATTTTATACCTACCATTTAATTAACGCCACATCTATAGAAAATACGGGTACTTATATAATTATTATAACCGACGAGCGTGCATGAAGAGATTGATGAATGTGGAGGAAGCGAGAGTTGTGTGCCAGGATCGCCGCAGATGAAAGGCCATCGTCTCTGCTTGTGTCTACCCATAGGGGAATCAGGTCGTCAGTCAGGTCGGTCGTCGTCAGTTTAAAAAAAAGTAAAAAATTACATCATTAATTAATAAAGAAAAGACTTCGCAAGGAAACCTGCATAAGCCGGAGGATATAAATCTAAGGCATGTGTAATTTGTGCCACGTGTGCCGCATGCAGCCGGACCGATGGGCCTGGACTGTCACAGAATGGGTGCCACCGGACGGTCGCCGGCGTCGGGGCAGACCTCGGCGTAGGTGGAGAGACGATATCGTTAGATACAGGGATGGGTAGCTGGAAGTCGGCTCAGGACAGTGATGGATGGAAGAGGAGGGGGGAGACCTTTGCCCAGCAGTGGGACAATTTATAGGTTTACAAAAAAAATGTGTAATTTACCAACTTCCACTGGACCCGTGTGGTACCCTAAGCTCCCACTATGTAGAGGAAGTTCTGTGCTACAATAGTGGGAACACAAACATGGGCTGATGAATAATTATATTACGATTTAGTACTCAAAAACTAATATTAGGAAACAAACCGAAAGTAAAGGTTTAGATAAATTCTTAGTTAGAAAAAAATTTAAGATCACGTTTCCTGGCCTTTTATTATTTTACAGTAACATAGTTTTGACTTTTATGTATCTAACAGTGAAAGAATTTTTGCAATAGGTCAAGTAGTTTTTGAGATAATCAAAACCTTAAAAACTCTCCTGTACACCTTTCTCTTTGTTCCACCGTACATCCGTTATTTCAATCAAGAATATACACCACTTCACTAGGTGGTTTTGTATGTCCACTACCACAAGGCGCTTAACGACAGTAGCCAAGTTTGCATACAAGACTAAATGTCAACTTTTTGTCGTCATCTTCCTCAACTGACGAAGTTATCTCGTTAAATGCACCCAGAGTTTGCGGGATGAGGGCTTAACTTCGAAACTGGCGTCCAATCTACCTAGAACTCTAAGAAACAATTTAGATTCACGGCTAAAGTCCACATCTTGATCAGAAGAGAAGACTTTGAAGGACCTTCTTAAACTGGTGCAGGATATGCTATCTCATCGTGGAATTAAGGTGCCTCATCATAATTTTCTATTAGTTAAATGAGTTGGTGCCTAGTCAAAGGTGACGCTGCAATTTCAAAGACAAAAAAGTGGCTTGTAAACTTTGCTACACAGTTTTGAGTAGGCAGCAAGACTAAGTATGACTAATTCTGTTCCTGCTTTAAAAAGGGTTCAACTCGAATTGACCCCTTTGCGATTTTTTAACATTTAGAATCTACAAAAAATATCTTTCGAATGGTCTAATTTACGTAACTGTAGGATACAACGTGCCCGAGATACAGGTTGTGTAAATGGTGTACCTAGTTATTTTTTTTTCTACACCAAAGTTTAAAGGATACTTACCTACTAACTTCAATGTGTTTTATGTGCTGTCGAATGTGACTGCCTGCACTTTATTGACTCTTATTTATTATGATATAAACTGCGTTGTTTATTTCCTTATGGTCGAATTTAAACAAAAATATGCGTTCGTTCGTCCATTAGATCAATCATTGTGAAATGTTTCGTGCTGAAGTCATATTTTTCATGCTAGTGCAGTATGTCAATGTCGGTGGGTGCTAAAAAATATGAATAATGCATAGGAACAGCACACAATAAACAGATACTGAAATTGTATAAACTAAAAATTATCAAAACAAAAGCAAACCAAAAAAAATGCTGTAAATAATAGAGTTATTAAAACACAAAGAAATACTGTTTTTAAAGAGTATATTAATTAGGTATAGATACATATGCCAGTTCTATGATTATACTTAAATCAATCAAGCCATTTTATCTACAAGAGGCCAGAAAAGAACTGACATAAATATGCACACACGCTACAAATATACGCTTCTTCTTCTGACAGACGAATAAAAATGGTTATCCCACTCTCTACTTACCGATCAGCATGATTTATGTCTCGTAACTCATTTCGAATAAATAATAATAATTAGGTATTCTATCGAATCTAGTTTCGAATAAATAATAATTCTTGTTTCGAAACTGGTTTCGGATACGGTCGGATTATTTTAATTTTTTTCTAGAAAAGTTTTGAAACAAGAATGTTCATTCTTTATGCCATGTTTGATACGCTGCTGGGTGTTGTGAGCTAGTAGGGCTGGTTAGTGTGGGCGTTCAGCGGTAACTCATATAATAAACCAATAAAATAACGTAAATTAATAAAATCGATGTAATAATAAAAGAAAAAAAAAAAAAAATCGCGTGGCTAAAAAAGATTTTGCCTTTGTGACCTACACGCTGTGTTGTGACAGCTGATGACCGAACGATAAATAAATAAATTCTTTATTCGAAACTAGACTCGAAATAAAATTATAATTTTACCACTTGCAATAGATAGAGCATTTTTTTTTTGCAACATTTGACCAATCACTATGATCCAGAATAAGGCTGTATTTGTAATGTCAAAACAAATGAAAACATTACAAGAGAAAGGGAGTCAGAAATCAAATCATGTCATATCAAATGAACGACACGTAGGAAATTGAAAATACGAGCGTTCATGTCATATAAACATGAACAACACTTCTCGAGTGCTATTCTCGACTTCCGTATGAAATCGATTGCATGTAGGTACCTTCGTCTCCTCTCCTCCGATTCAATTTTAATGATATATGATGATATGCTCGAAGATATGACCTACTTTAATAAAGGGCTTTGATTTAATAAGACCTTCCACAGTGAAACATTTAATTTATAACGTTATTTATCATGAACATGTTTGTGAACAAGCTTCCATTATAGATGTAGAAAATGGTTTAAAAGTATTAAACAATAGCATAATTCCATTTTAGCATTCAACTGAGGGAGCAATTTTATGGCAAATTGTTTCAATTTCCGTTGAAAAAACCGAGGGTAACTCACATGGCTGACTTGGCCGGGGATCGAACCTGGTAACTCCGTATCGTAAGTCCAGTCACCCAACCACTGTGCCACCGAGCTCTTCTATACTGGTTCTTCTCTCTAAACTCTGGCCATGTCCAAAGCAGAATAGAATTAAGCTGAAGCTCCATAGAACAGCGGTTGCTATTTAAAAAAAACCTTCCGAAACAACTTCTGTGGAAAACTTGTTGCGAAAATTAGTTTCGCTACTAATGAGCCTAAAAAGGGGAACCTCTAAAGGACTTCGTAAAGTACCCAAACTCCTTTTAAAGTAACAATCGATAGAGTAGGCTGTAAAGCAAACTTTCTATTCACGGGCAAGCTTCGGAATTTTTTTAATCTTCGACCCTACTTTACGCGTTTTATGCAAACGTCTTAAGAAGGTTCGAAACGTGAAAACTTTGGCGATAACCTACGAAAACATCTTGTTAATATTTAAGTCTCGCTCGCTGTTTTGCACTTTTTTTTATCAGAATTTAATAAAAATCCAGTAAAACATGAATTTTTCAGAGGCCTAAAAGTACCGCAGTATTGCACGTCAACATTGTTTTAGAATTACATTTAAAATTTTACCCCATTTGCAAGGAAAAAGTGCCATTGCTAAGAAGATAAAATGTCAAAAAACCATTTAGCATCTTTAAAAAATATACTTACATAAATTTGATTTTTCTTAACAACCATTACCGTTGGTATCCGTTGGGTAATTAAATCTAAGAAATCGCTTCGGCCGCGTACGTAACTGGAGTTTCATAACCAGTTACGAACGAGGAAAAAATGATCCTAATGTAATGTACAAGAATCGTGTCTTTAAACGAAACCGTCGTCATCCTGACTTAAGTTTCGTAACCTTCTTAAAATTAAGCGTTCCTTTTTAAATGACAGGTACATCATAAATGACTAGTAATTTATGAATCATGCGTGTTTATACCTATTTCGTATGACGAAAAAAATCCTTCCTCGTTACTAGAATAGGTATAAACACGCATGATTCATAAATTACTAGTCATTTATGATGTACCTGTCATTTAAAAAAGACCGCTTAATTTTAAGAACGATGTACTTACCTTACAGAGGCAATGAAATCAGTTGGGCAACGAAATCCAGCCATTAAGGATTCCGATTTCGCCTTATGAAGCACGGACCCCTAAAAGCGCGACTCATGTCCTGCCCCCTTACATTTAACTCTTATAGCAGTATTACTTTCATAATACTTTGTTACTTCGTACAATGTCGACCTTAATGAGCTTACTTTAAGGTCGTCATTGTACGAAGTAACAAAGTATTATGAAAGTAATACTGCTATAAGAGTTAAATGTAAGGGGGCTGATCGAAATTCTAGCATTGTCACTGATCTCGAAGCTTACCTTCTCTCCCATTTACATCAGCACCGGTTTCTGCAAATTCTATCTTTTTGCGAACAGTATTAGGGTTTGTTTTTGTTGGAATAGGGTCAGGGGCTTTGTCTGCTATAAGGCTATACAATCTAGGGTTTCGCTGACACATTCCTGTGTATTATTAGAGTCTTTCCAGTATTGTGCGTGTTATCAACAATTTTACGGGGCGACTCAGCTTATAGGGTGAGCTTCTGTTTATATGGTTTGCCTTGCTCGTTTTATTGATTTTTTACCCGGTACTGAATCCTATTCTGTATTATCTGTGTACCTAAAACGATCTGTGTCCGTACAAAGCCTAATCGGCATAAACTCTAAATTGACCAATTATTAGTATGTCTAACATCTCTATCGAAAAAACACACAAATTAGGACTGTAAACGCATTGGGCTAATTCGCAAATCGCGCGTTGTCCAACCATCATAAAATATCCCGATATGTCCAATTATCCGAACATTTAAGTCCATTTCCCTGAAGATAGGTGGTTTAATGTAAATAGATTTAATTGTATACCGAAGCCCAAATCAAGTGTCTTATTTTGTAAACAAAAACTCGCCTACCCTACTAACGTTTTAAGCTGTTCTGTGATTATTGCATAGTTATTTTCACATTATTAGATCGGATCACTTTATTTTCACAACGATGAACAGGTTCAATCAATCAGTTCCTTCAGTGTTACACTACGACAGGTAATTAGACTATCATATTTGTTTACAAAATAAGACACTTGATTTGGTCTGTCGTATACATAGGTAATAATATAATAGATTGTAGGTAAGTCATTATTAAGGTTAAGATTTAAAAAAAATATATTTAAAAAGTTTAGAGTGATGAAGCTTTGGAAATGAATTATGAAACTAGTTCAAAAAAATCAAAATACTAATATAGAATCTAAATAAATCTGTAATAATTTTAAGATACCTATGTAATCTCTGAATCATGCAAAATAGGACCTATTTACTTAATAAAATACTTAATATTTTAATAATTGTATGAAACTGAAAAATATTAAATTAAAATGTTATTCGCGATTCTAGACTAATGAAATTGGAATCCAAAGAATATCCTACCTACACTTTGTATTTTGATTTGGTGGTTAGATTATTTGCGTACGAATTCTGTATCAAAAATCATGCTTTAAAGAAATGAAATAGGAGGATCCTTTTACTCGTAAGTATCTTAAGAACCTGTCTTCTGTGAAACAGCAGACAGTAATTATATGAATTGCGAATTAATTGACCCAAGATACTCTTCCACAATAAATCTCTCCTAAGAATTAATGGCAACATCAATTTCATTGCCCCGTTTTAATAAAAGCCGTCGGCCTGCTATTTATCATGGTGGTAGGAACAATAAAGATTTTTTCCTTATACCTTAACGTTTTCGTTTGTTACTCATTAAATACTGCATTGGTATTAGATTATTTCAACCCTTTACCTTTGTAGTACGGTGGAACACAGAGAAAGGTGTACAGGAGAAGTTTTAAGGTTGAGATTTTCTCAAAAACTACTTAACCTATTGCAAAACTTATTTCACTGTTTGATAGATAAAAGTTAAAACTATGTAACTATAAAATAATTATTAAATATGTTCCAGTAGTTTTTGAGAAAATCTCAACCTTATTGAGGCCCCCTGTACACTTATCTTCGACGTATCTACGACATTTATCGGTTTCGAAATAAGCCAGAGAATCGAGATTTTTCACAATAGTATAGGACCTATTTTGTGGTAACCTTACCCCTCACACATTAGCACAGTCTGTTTGTTCCTTGAGAGAGCCATTTAAAAAAAATCTAACCAATCACCGTTACCGTTCTCAAAATGATGAAATCATATCATGTCATGGCTCACCCAAAAGAGACGCCGCTATACCAACGCAATAGCACTGTCCCTGTCACGCTCATTATGACATGGTATGATTTGATCGTTTTGAGAACCATAATATATATGGGGCCACTGATAACTAACATAATCTGACTAATCAGTAACGTCATTGAATCGGGATTGAGCTCTGTCGGATTAGCAATAAAGACAACGAGGAATGAGGAAAATAAAAGATGCTTGGCTATAGGGGGCTGAGTTGTCAATTATTGACTGATTGATTCAATTATTAGTCAGATAGCTAACATGACTAGATAGGTGATAGATAGATGACTGTGACATTATGCTGAGGCAGCATGCCCATTCCGGCGCTGCACACCAACACTAGTTTTAAGTATACATGTATAATTATAGTTTTTGTGTTTGTGTGGCGTGTTGTCAGAATAAATGTCTTTTCTTTCTTTCTTTTCTTTAGATATATTAGTTATCAGTGGAGCTATACCGGTTCTCAAAACGATCAAATCATACCTTAGCGAGCGTCACAGTTCTTTTGCGTTATAAGTTCACGAACCTCCATCTCCTGCGCTATACTAGACCATAATTATGTAACTCTTCATTAATTAACACTATGAAAAACTTTACGAAAATTCGGGACCCTGTTTATCACAGTCAAAGCTAATATAACGGCTTAACTAAATTCAAGGTCAATCTATTGTATTCACGATACAGAAGGCCATTCGGGATAGTCCCTTTCTCTCAGTGTGGCCACCCAATTTCCCCGGGCAAATGGTTCATTAGACGGGATCCTCTTTTCATCGTTATCAATAAACTATTTTCCGGGTTTATACCTCCGGGTGACACTTTAGGAAACTCGTACTGTAGTTAAAATTGACGGTTCAGTTTATGGCTCAAAAATCACGAGGATTAATGTTACCTACTTTAAATATACCGGAGGCCTTACCACCATCGCAGTAAGGTTTAAACAATACGTTGGAGCAACATTATTGTTTTTTTAAAGGATTGGATTGAGAACCCTTCATCGAGCAATCCTACATCCGTCAGTATGTCTCAGGGCAATGTCCAGTACACCGATAGGCTTGTCAAACTATTAACTTGATCCGACCAACAATTCGGTGACCTTCGTTAATCTCTTTCCATCAACATTCTCAAAAATATCCGAGTCACTTGTCTCACTAGCCAAACATAATCATCAAAACGTATCAGCCCTCTGCTGGACGTAGGCGTCTCCCAAGGCACGCCCATGCAACCCGATTCTCGGCTTCTTGCCAGTCCCTGACACCCACCTGAATTGGTCATCCCTCCATGTAGTTTGGGGCGTCCAACACAACATTTATCCTTTCGAGAACACACTGTACTTCTGTGAAAACACATTTTTATTCCCTAATCTCTACAGCGTAGAGACCTAAACCTAATAACGCAATAACTAACGGCTTACTTTCTCCTAGGAATGCTAAATAAAAATATTTACCGACACTCCAACTAGTGAACTACTAGGCTGATGGAGGCTCTGTGTAATTTCCCATGAGATGCCACGCTAAGGTCGGCTCAATCCTCGGAGGTAGTTTAATCAAGGCAATGCTTATGTGCTGGAGTGGAGATTATGCCTTCCTGCATAATGCCGAGATGTAACTGCGGGTTATATACCAAAGAATAGGGCTAAGAGGACGGAGCACAGATAAATTTACCTATTTTCCACTGAAAATAAGTTTAGTCTTCTCAATTATATAGGAAACAGTAGAAATTTAAATCGTTAGATGGGCCGTGCCATAGTCGTACATCGGCCTAGAGCAACCGTAATGGTGTGAATTTCATCGGTTGAGGGATAACTTTATGACTGATGTTTGAAATTCACACACTACGACTGCGCGCAGCCGGGTACGGGCCCATCTTCATAAATCTTTGGGAAACAGATAGAAGAATGTTATTTGATGGCGTAGGACTAGTTGGCCAGTTGACCATTTACTTTTAATGGTACGGTCTAACACAGAGAAAAGTGTACCAAGAGAGTTTTTAAGGTTAAGATTTTCTCAAAAACGAACGAAAAAGAATTTTTTCACTGTTAGATAGATAATAGGTAAGACTATGTAACTGTACAAGAATTATTAAATTCGGTCCAGTAGTTTTTGAGAAAACCTCAATCTTACTGAGCAATGAGCATCCCTGTAAACTTTCTCCGTCTTCGTGTGTACGACTGGGACAGATTTGTCCCATTTGTACCATTAATATTGGCGTTACTTACGCTGTGTTGTTCCAACGTTTCTCCACTCCATGCTGTTTCGTGTAACCGCAGACAATGTCGCGGAAAAACTAATTTACTTGTGCCCTTGAACCGCACGACGACGCGTGGAAACTGGGATTTGGGTTGACGCTCGCCTAAGCTCTGCTGATTGGTGTGCAGTAGGGAGGGCTGAATATATGTTGTGTCCTATATAATATTTTGATTACCCTATTATTATTAAGTCAGTATTAAATGAACTCCCGAATACTCCATCGGGAGTCACTCAAATATAAAGTTCAAGAATCGACTACTTATACATAATTGTTGTACCTATTATTTTGATAATGCTAAAGTTATTTTTACTAAATATATAAGTATAAAAAATGTAATATAAATAAATAAACTTTTATTTATTTGGAATGCAGTATTTAGATAGTACCTATAACATAAAAAACCAAACTAAAGTAAATAAAGTAAATATACTAAAACTATATGTACAAACAATATATATATATAAAGTATTTCAATTTAGTATGAAAACAGTAAAGTAAAATTAAGATCGATCGATTACTTTGGATCCGCAAAAATAGACTGTATATTTTGATTTGGTACTTGGATTGTGTAACTCGTACAGTTATGGTATTAAAAGTAATGCACGAAAGAATTGTATTTTGTTAGAAATGAAAGTGGAATCTTTAAACTAAATTTCAGCCTAAATTTTCGTAGCAGCAAGAAATACGCCTAGGATAAAAATTGATATAATATTAAAGCCAACAAAGGACACGTCATTTTGGTGACAAAGCCTCGGCACAAAGCGATTTGTAGGGACAATTTGGCGCGTCTATCGCGTTTGCGGCCGACCGCTCATTCGACCACCATAATAGGCTTTCATACACTTTTAGGCAGCCTATTTACTACGATGCCTTCGCAAAGTCAAAGTAAATAAATTATAGATTTTTTAGGTTTTACAAAATCACGAGAGATGTCGCACACATCTCTCTTGATTTTGTGAGTGACAATGAGAAAAAAACAGGGTCGCCCGTAGCAGCTAAAGGAGAATGTTAACTCTAGGCCCACCCTGTATGCAGCTGTACTGGTTATTGAGACAATATTTTTTTAATTTTTTTCATGGCAAACACGACGTTAGCGGACTATAGGTACCGAAGCGCCGTCAGTCTGAAAATGATAAAAATACGAATCATCTGTGTAGATAAGGAAATCGTTTAGATTCCGTGCGTAACAATCTTTCACAATAGAAGAAAAGCTCCATTGGATTCATTTAGATCCACTGAAGCGAATATTGCTTGCTTTTTGTCGGAATCCTTTGATAAGCAGCTGTGATAATGATAAGGTACAAATTTTACGAATAATAAATACATTGATGATTGAATGAAGTGCTTTAGCAACGAGAAGGTAATCTAACTGGAATTTTTAATTATATTTAATTGAAGTTGTTAGTGATGTCTCCGCCAACCGGAATATGATTTCCAAATCGTACTGATTCCTTCTGATATCGAATATAATAAGAACGACACGTAGGTATGTCCAGTGTACCACAATGTCTTCAATCCTTATAAAAGTAATGACATTCAGAAGCCATAAGCAGCAATAATAATATGATCGATTGTGGATATCGATTCTCAACGTCCCTGCTAACGATCAATTTACACCCCAACAACTATATCGATACGTGTAACAAATCAAATCATAACGACCCAAAATAAAACAATACTCATATAACACAATAAGTTACTGCTGTTACTCTGTTGCGGAACAATTCGTACCTCAATATTTCTCACTACCCACATTAATATTCCAACCCCACTTTTCTAGTTAGATGATTTTGCCCACTATCGGGTACCCCATATTTGCCCGTATTTTCCCTAAGGCATAAGTAGAGTGGAAAAAATATCTAAGACGAGAGACCCTTACTATGAGTATTTACGTAGTAAATTCTGGAGGGTGAGTCGAGACGATTTTTACTAGCGCTCAAGTCCCAATAATAGTACAAAAATTTCGTTCACGCAGATTTTGATATAACTTGAACGCTTAAAAAGGCCTGGCTAGCCCTCCTGGCTTTATTTCTGTCTGTTCTGTCAACACTACCAATACACACGAAGACAGAGATAATTATACAAGGGGCCTCAATAAGGTCGAGATTTTCTCAAGAACCACTGGACCGCTTTTAATATTTTGTTGCAGTTACATATTTTTTTTATCTATCAAACAGTGAAAGAATTTTTGCAATAGGCCAAATAGTTTTTGAGAAAATCTCAACCTTAAAAACTCTCATGTACACCCTCTGTGTTCCACCGTACGACCTATGATAAATAATTATTTGATAATATATAATTTTTTAGATTTAGGATTCAATTTAGCAGCCACGATAGAATCACACCTGTTATATATTTTAGTTGTATGTGGTTATGTTAAAAGTTTTGTATGGAGATTTTCTAGAAAATATTAGTATATAATTTTTAGAACCAATGGTTAGGGCATAACGTAAAATCTTTTCTTATGAATTTTGGCTGTATCGTAGCGTGGTCATTCGACTGTGAAGGGTCACCTATTATTAACTTTGTTAGTATTTCTCACGACAAACTACCGATTGTATACTCGACAACATATCAACGTTACACTTCAGGTACGATTTCAACTCTTATGCCACATGCAAATTGTTACAAAGTTCAACGATACTTGATGTGCTTCCGACTGTATTTGCCTTGAGAAGTTATGTATAAATATAAGTAGATGAGGGATTCATAGTCCAGATGCGAGTACACGTTGAGAACGATCGTATAAGTTAAGCAATGTCAGTAATACCTACCTGGATGGGTGACCACTAGTGACAATTTCATCTGAGTCCCTCCGTGCCTCGTTGTCGCTCGGCAGCAGTCGTTATCCTGTCGTCGGCGGCCTAAATAACTCTGACAATATGTTTGGTCACTAAACCATATGAGAAGAATAAAGAATAATAAATATATAGGTACTTAATTTAAAAGCCGCTAAGGGGGGACCAGAGAGGTGCAAATGACAATGCCAGATTCTGCCCCACCATCAACCGCAAGTTGTACAAGATAACGAAAAATGTAAAAATATCTCCGTTTTTTATTAAAATTAATGGTTTAAAATAAAGTTTTGAACAAGTTGCGATTCGAAAAAAAACAGCTTAATTAAGAATTCAGAAAATAGTAAGAAATCGAAGCGATTTATTCATTGTTTTTGTTATTCTTCTATAGGAGTTGCGAAAGTAGTAGAAAATGATACTGATTATGATTATGCAATATGAAACCTGTAATAAGTCCTTAACAAAATGATAGATACAGGTTAAATGGTCACGTAGTTTTGTAGGTGGGGCAAATCTCCATTGAAATGTAGCAATGTCTTTTAAAGTTGTTACAAAACACACCTTGAAACCTGATCGATATTCAATGAAAGTCAATGTCTGTACATTGAGTTTTATAAATATAGAGAAGACAATATTTCATTTCCAACAGTGTCCACCGACAATATTTATCAAAGAAACTTGAAGCCCGAAAAATCGCACGAGAACCTTTTCAGAAATAGATAATATACCGTTATGTATGAAAAGCACCTCTCATTCTTATTCATGAAGATCCCACTATCTGGTATATAACATATTTAGGCCGTCGATTGAAAATTATGGGGGTCCTTCCTACCGAAAATATGTCGAGAACCTACCCCACAGTACTGTACTACCGTCCCGTAAAAATAGACGCATATTAAACATTTTCAAATGCTTATTTAAAAGTTACTGTATAATATGTAAAAAAAAATATCTAGTTAGTACAGCAAAAGTATAACAGAACCCTGAAAATTAGAAAATGCCAACCATTGTAACATTTTAATTAAGTACAGTAAACAATTCTCCTTTTTTTTCGAAAACTAAAAGACACTGCCACATTTCAATGGAGCTTTGCCTCACCTACAAAACTACATGACCATTTAAGCTGTACCTATTATTTTGTTGGGGACTTCTTACAGGTTTCATATTGCACAATCATAATCAGTATCATTTTCTACTACCTACTCTCGCAACTCCTATAGAATAATAACAAAAACAATGAATAAATCGCTTCGATTTCTTACTATTTTCTGAATTCTTAATTAAGCTGTTTTTTTCGAATCGCAACTTGTACAAAACTTTATTTTAAACCAATAATTTTAATAAAAAACGAAGATATTTTTACATTTATTCGTTATCTTGTACAACTTGCGGTTGATGGTGGGGCAGAATCTGGCATTGTGATTTTGGTATCCTAATTATTTATTACCTATATCGATCAAGTTTCAAAGTGTCTTCTGATAAAAAAATGTACGGAGCACCAGCTCTCGATCTACCTTAAATGGAAGCCTAACTACCTTACAAACTTTTAGTCTATTCTGGCTGCAACTGACACGCCCCTGAGATGTAAATAAATTGTCCAGACGTGGTAGGTAGAGTTTTACTTAGAGATGCGATTTTTGGACGCTGAAAGTAGTATAGTATAGTTATACTATAAAGCATCTCAAACTCTTGAATCGATCATCTATTTCGTAGGTGCACGTCGTCCTCCATGTATTCGAATGAAGCCTTCCAGCAGTTCCAAGAGAACTGTGTCTCCTGGAACTATTGACGCTGAAATGTTTTCAACTGAAAAGGGGTATTACAGAGGCCTAATGTTTAAATTCTGTCAAAAACTAGGTATTTGACCGAGTGTATAAAGCCTTCGAATGAAGCATTCCAGCAGTTTCAGAGAGATATACATTATATCTTCTAAAACCGATCTGAATTCAACTGATAACAAAAGTATGCAGGGGTGATTTTCTCCAAAAAATAATAGACCTATTAAAAAAAATACTTTCTTACTCCTCTGGCTTAGTGACCCGTAGTGGAAAAAAATAGGTATCTTTTTTTTTAATCAATGAATAAATAAATTCCAAATTCTATATGATTTCCTCTATTTTATTAGTTTTCCTAACCCTTGAATGCCGTAATATTTCTCTCCATTGTTCACGTAATTTGTACATTACGTAATGTAAGATATAGTTAGGTATTTTACACCATTCTTTATCAATTCAAAAATATGAAATGAAACATTTAAAATGATTTTTTCAGAAACAGTCAACGCCCACTCGTGTTACCTACGTGTAACAATTTATATAAGTGGACACAAGTGGATGCAAGTGGAATGAGCTGTGACGGCAGTACAAAACGTTGTTATGCTGTGTTTTTCTTTTTATATGAAATATCGTAATGGGAGTGCTGAAATAAGCTATAGGGCATTTTCAGTATTATCTAGGCAGAAATAGAAGACTGTGATAAGGTAACATCATGCCTTAGATTTATCTTTATTTAAACATATTATCATGATTACATTTATATACCTACATATTTCAATCGAAAGGAGGTTGTCCAATGCCCATGCAACAATTGAGTAGTGGAGACGGTTTTTACAAAAATGTTGTAAATTCTTATTCCATTTAAATTTTTTGATGAAAATGCAAAATTCACGAAACTTAAGTTGTGAAGAATATGATTGTAAAACTTTTGATCGACAAACAGTTGCCCGAAAGACATTTGGCCGACATTACGTTTGATCGACCTACAGTTGATATATTTATCTAAATTTTGATTTTAAAATCAATTTCATTCTTACAAGTTTTGTAAAGTTATTTTGTATGTCGCAAATCCCTGAAATGCTTCCTTTCGGGGATTTGCGACACCACAGACATTTTCACATTATTTTTCACATTGGGTAAAATCACTGCCACGTACATTTTTTATTGCAAAGAAAATAGCTCCTTTATGAAAAATTTATCCGCTTATATTGAGTTTTACCGCCTCCCTGGCCGCTGTGATGCCATAAACTGTTGTCGACAGGAATAATAGCAGTCGTTGTAGGTACGAGGAAGTGTGTTCAAGGTATGCTGGTTTTGGTTTCGGACTCACAGGAAACCAGCTGTCCTATTTTGGGTCAGTCATAACCATGGTACTTTAAAAACCTTAAAAATTGCTTACCTATAGGTACGGTGGAACACAGAGAAAGGTGTACAGGAGAGTTTTTAAGGTTGAGATTTTCTCAAAAACTACTTGACCTATTGCAAAAATTATTTCACTGTTTGATAGCTAAAAGTTAAAACTATGTACTGTAAAATAATTATTAAATTCGGTCCAGTAGTTTTTGAGAAAATCTCAACCTTATTTAGGCCCCCTGTATACTTATCTCTGTCGTCGACTGTACTAACTCACAGGGCAGAAGAAGGCCAGGTAGAAGGAGAATATCATAGCTCAATAACTTACGCCAATGGTACGGCAAGAGTACCAGGTCTCTATTCCGTGCGGCGTTGTCGAGAGTGCAGATTGCCATAATGATCGCCAACCTTCGTAAGAAGACGGCAACATAATAAGAAGGTATACTTATAGTCACTGATTACCACGTTTTAACGATTACCACATTTTAACGATCACTGCTGGGAGAATTTATGAACTGGCGCCGTGCTGTACCGTGAGCGACTAAGAAGGCTGTGTATGGAAGTGCAGAGGCTGGTCTTCGCATCCGGTATAACTTCATCAATACTTCTTCTTTCTTATTGGTTTAGTGACCAAACCTATTTGTTAGTGTTATTCAGGCCGTCCGTAGTCTTTTGACGTGGCCTAACGACTGCTGCCGAGCGACAGCAATCGGGACCAATTGCTTAACGTGCTTTCCGAGGCACGGAGGGATTCAAATAAAAGTGTCACTAGCGGGTGACAATCCAGGTCCTGACCTCCCCTTCGTCAATACTTATTATGGTTTATATTGAGGTAAAAAATTACTTACAAAGAGTGAACATAAAGATTTCATATAAGTGTAAGTTTAGTTCAAACCTTTAGTTTGTGTTTTACAATAAATAAATTATATTTAGGTACATGTAAATTAAATACGGTAATTCAATTAATTTACACTTTTATAACTATATTATACTTGCATAAGCAGCGAAAACTTGGTCTCAAAATTCGGCTTCAAATCAGTCTAAAAGTTATCTATCATCCATCACTATTTGTATGACAGTGAACCGCGATTTATATGGAAACTTCGACTTAATAAAAGCTATTTGATTTTCATTATTCGCCAGTAACGGGTCCGTCCGGCCTGACGGGGCTTTGTTTATTGTTTATATTGTTGTTGTTCAGAATGGCAATGCGTAGTCGAATCGATTTTACGTCATTTAACCTTATACGTACTTTTACTCAATTTAGTAAAGTTAAACTCGATTACACGATTGCGAGTTCATTTTATGCCAGTGGCAGTGGTATTGAAAACTCAGTTGTATTAGTCAAGAGCATAAAGAAGTAACTTAACATAAAGGGGTAACTTGTATGTTAACATGCAAAAATATACTTATTCTTTTTATTCTTATTCCGTGGTCGCCCCCGTAAATGATTTCTTTTGTGTAATTCCTTTTTTTGTAATAAAGAATATTTATCTTATCTTAAGGCCTCGTATGTGCGTATTTGTTTTTCTACGAAGGCTACGGCACTAACTACTAAACTTAATCGTCTTAAATAAATATATAGCAATCTTGGGGTGCCTATTTAGAGACTGATGAATACCGATACACGATTGGACAAACTTCGCTCGATAGAAAAAAAATTGCAAACATATTCCATGTCTTTTAAAATGAAAATTATATCTAAACCGAAATAGTTATTAATACCAAATATATATCAAAATGTAGGGTACCTACTATAAATACGAGAGCTTGTTTAAAAAAAATCTGAATTTCTATTTTCCTGCCAAAATTCATAAAAATACGAATATTGAGGCACTGCGCCGTGTTCTTCACTCCGCCGCTGCACCTTCGCCTTAACGTTTTTAACGAAGTATGAAAGGGACAACATGATTTAATGAAACTGAGGTTTAAATAGGTTTATGAATAACAGCATAAGTATTATTTTGCTGAGCTAAGACCTTAACTTTTAACTTTATCTGTAGAATCAGAACTCTTTATCCCGTTATAAGACAATGTAGAGTAGATTCTCTCGTCAAAACTGCGTAACAATTTGTGAATACGTAACTGCTTTCCTCTTCACTTACCCCAGTAAAAGGGAAGTAACCGGCGCGTTCCGTCAAAGAAATGGCAATGCAATTCATCATCCGTTCAAGCTCCTCAGTCATTTTCATGACAAGAAGCCAACTTTTTAACGGTCCGTATCTCTTAGCGCTTCAGACTCCAAATGACCCAAATTGTACAATCGAAACAGAGAAATGTATACTTACTGCAAGCATCAATAAGATTGAGATTTTCTCAATATTGATCGATTGTAAATTATTTCAAAAAACAAAAAACACGACTGCAAAAAAACTATCCCGTTTTGTTTATTTTCTTATACCCTATGACACTCCCGTAATCAAGACGAATCTATCGATACCTCATACACCAAAATCCATAAAGCCGTTTAGGCTACAGGATGGCAGGAAGGAATGGACATACATATACATACACCTGAAAACTTTACCCTCCTTCTGGGGCAGTCGGGTGAAAAATAACATCTAATATACTTATAGTTTATAGCTTAGAGAAAGAACCTATGTTCTTCCTTTAAGGTGTAACTGTCAGAATTTTGTCAGAAACAGAATTTTCAAAAATCAGTCAAGTGCATTTTGATAAAATCTAACTCTGCTCTACTCGAAGGTAATGAAGACCTTTCTCTGTGTTCAATCAGGTTAGGGCGCGACTCACACTGAGTGCATCGTAGGTAATCGTATTTAATTAATATTGAACAACTTTTGTTCTAGGACTTTTCGAATAAAGATAAATTAGTTCAAACAAATTAAAAGCAGATCGGTATGAAAAGACAAGAAAATTATTTGTGAAAATCGAAAAGTTGTAAAACAAAAGTAGGGTATTGATGATCTCATCCCAAGTTCGAACCCCGGTCGTGACGAAATATTTTCTCTATATTTTAATTATCATGTCAATAAAATGGTCTCAATAATTTACAGGATTAATAGTAAATAAACAGACACCCAATAGTTCAATTTCTTTTTATTAAACTGATAATTTTTACAAAGAATCTATTCACATGAAAATCGTTACACTTTTGATATTAACAGTTGACAAGTAGATTCAGATAAAAGGATGTTACACATCATTGTTTACCCAAGATTATTTATTTTAAATTATGTACAATTTACAAATATTTACAATTTATTACAAATAGAAAAGTAAATTCGACAGATTTATGATACAATCTTTCAGAAAAGGTTTATAAACAAGTATATAAATAAAACTATACATCACAGCCAATAAATAAAAAAAGTACTTACATGTATTGAAAAATAATGAAATATTGGGTGAAAACAAATTGAAGAACTAAATAAACCTACTCAAATTTTTCAGTTGTATCATATTTATACCCTATTTTTTACAAATACATCACCATTACTTAATTAATAAGTGAAATAATATTCAAAATTAATTTTAGAAAAATTGCCAAGGTTTCATGTGCTTCGGCGTTCATAACTAATAAACGAGTAGGTATTTCAAGTATAAAAAGATAGATAAAAGTATCTGATTATGTGTTAACGTGTTCCAGCATTTCTGGTAGAACATTGTAGGCTACCATATTACCAAACCCTCCTTTTGGCTCCTTCTTAGTCACAATAGCAACGATTTCCTCCTCGGGAGGCGGCGGAGGAAACTCTGTAGTCGATTCCATTGCTGATATATCGTCTACACTAAGTACTACTTCCCTATTGTCAATTTCAATTCTGTTACGTTCTACAGCTGCATTATCCTCCATTATACTATACAAATTCTCAGACTTACCCTTATTAAACATTTGTCAGGAGTTCATATAAAATGGATCATTTAAAATCACCTCATCATTCACTATATTACTTTTCTGTGACCACTCTTTCTGCTGATGTTTTATCCTATAAATTATCTCATCATGAATTACACCAAAACACATAGCAGTTAACGCTAAACCAGTCAAGGTATAACCTGAACAAAACCATAATACAGTTGAATTAATAGTATAGTATCTAACACCATGGATAGTGGTATAACTCATACCAGGAATTATACTACCGAAACCAATAGTACTTAACGCCATAAAGCAAAAGTAGAATCCATCTATGATACTTAAATTATCTAGTTTAAAAAGAATTAGTGCTCCAATAGTTATATAGATAAAAATAGCAGCGAGACATAGTAAAACTGGAGCAAGTATACTGAGTCCGTGCATTGATAGCTTTGAATCTGTATCAGGCCAGCTGATAACATCGTCTTTGGCAGTACTAGTGGTTGGTCTTTCTGATATGGATAAGTCTTTTTGGCTGTCAGGTTTTAGGACGTAACATTCTTCAGTTGGAGTTTTGCTTGTGTTTTGACTGTTGAGTTCTTCCTGTTGTCTTTTTAATTTCATTCTTCTTTCTTTCTCGGCCATTCTTCGTTCATCGTAGCAGCAGTAACCGCAATTTGAACAAAGACAACAGCAAAGTGCTCTACTGAAGACACTCCTAGCCATTTTGGATAATAATGTACCTACACTTGATAAGTACACGAGCGTCAGCGGTATTCCAAACAAGGCGTACAGAATAGTTACACCTTTGCCCAGAAAAGTCCTCGGAGCGATGTTACCGTAACCTGCGAACAAGAATTTAAATTTCAAGTAACTTTCACGCAGTAAAATAGCGCTTAGAATTATTATTCTCAAGTGCCAACGATAATATTCTTACCAATTGTCGTCAGGACAGTTAGCGAGTAGAAAAATGCCAGCGCCAAATTCCACTCATGCTCCTCATAATGGTTACTAGCGTCGCTCCCACCGAATTCTCCAAGAGCCATCTCCCTGTAACTAACTCCGTAATGCGAAGCCATTTCAGTAGTCACCCTGTGCACCAACTCATTCTGAAATTTCAGAATCTCCTGTGCAGCCAACCGCGTCCAATTCTCTCTGTACAAAATATTCAGCGACACTGTTATCTCCCAAATATTTTCCACCGCTCTACTTCTCGCATCCCAGAAATAGTTTGCTGATAATGTTAAGTTTCCATAATCATGCTCCTCATTTGTCTCTTTTTTGCTTGTATTATTTTCCTTATCAGTAATTTTCTGTCTGTCTGGCAATATTCTAGGTCTAACGGGTAGCTCCGTTCCACCCTCAATGGCCAAGAATATGAACGAACCTAAGAAAGTGTATGCCAATAGTAAAGAGAATATCACAACGTTGGTAAGGGATCCAATAATGAATTGTTTTCTTCTGTACTTGGTAGTTTTAAAACAAAAACAGCAAACAACTTTTTGGCGAGAAGTTTGTGCCCTCTTTCTACTATTAGATGCCATCGAGTCGGCATCTTGGCATCTGTCCAAAGGGATCCCTCCATTTAGCGAAGGCTTTGCCAATGTATATTGCTCGAACCGGTTGATCGCTTCCTTATCCAATACTACATGATCTATATCCATTTTCGAGCGGCGTTGTTAAGTTTTACCTTCATTTAGTGACGTCATTATCCTTTCGTCGTTGGTTCTATCTGAAACAATAAAACGATTTGTGTTAAACCTATGAACCACAGTTTTTTTTACCTACCTAAATGCTGTCATTTTTCAAAGTCGTGTTCGGTGGAGGGGAATGAGTGACAAATGAGGTAGTATGATGTGAACAAATGATTAATGTTCTGTTAAAATATTTGTATGATACGTTTTTAGTTTGCCCTTATTTGGCAATTTGCAATTCTGCGCCCCATTTTTGAAACAAAAGCTCGACAGTGAATGTTCATTGATTGTGGAAAAGAGAAATTGTTAATTTTAAATAAAGTTACATTGACCAGTTACCAGAATATCACCCTAGTTTGGGTAATGCGTCCTAAATACTAATACTTATTTAAATTTACGGGAGATTTACTGCGTAATATTCCTCTAAAGAGATAGGCCAGGCCGCCTTGAAAGATTCAATTATGATTCGGTTTTCCTTGCTGCGACATAGGTAAAAGAGAGAAGATAGAGATCTACATGCCCAGCTAAAGACAAGATGGCTGACACGATGATGATGAATTGAAAATTGCCACTAGTCGGTCTTGATGTAGGTAGATATTTTGTGTCAAAATTTTATGACGGTAGTTCCTAAACCGGGGTCTTCCATGTTGAAGCGTTGCGTCTCATCCGGACCCATGTCACAGAGAATTGTCTAGTTTAGGGATAGCTATTACGTGTATTTTATTCCAGCAGATGTGGTCTAACACAAACAGAAATGTGTACAGGAGAGTTTTTAAGATTGAGATTTTCTCAAAAAGTATACTTGACTTTTTTTTTAATTCTTTACAATTACATAGTGTGCACTCTAAATTATCTTCTAGTAAAATACTTTTTACAATCGGATGTACCTTGTATAGGTTCTTATCTGTCTTCGTGTATACATAAACTGATACACCTTTTTCTTTCTACAAGGTCTCCTTGAATTCAGTATCAATTTGGAAACTGGGGGTCGTATTCATGGTAAATATGAAATTGTTAAGTTTTTTTAGTAAAACAAAAATGCAAAAATATTAACTAAGTATGTCACAAGTCACACAATGACCATTAGGTCAAATTCCAGTGAAATAAATCGTTGCCAAAAATTTAAAACACCTTAAAATGTCAAAAAAACTCCAAAGCTCAGTTACGATGCACATCAAATTAATAATTTTTTTTGATAGTTGAATTTATTGTAAAGATTTTTATTTTTCCCCAAATTGTTTAATTTACTTAAACGCTGTGCAGAATTAATGTATGTCACAAGCCTAACCATCCATTTAATTTTGTCGAATGAATTCAAGGCCACCCCGTATTTAGAAGAGCGTAATTATGTATGTATCTCTATAACTTATACATGATGAACTTAAAGTACATAAATTGAAGCTATTTTAGGTATTGTACTCATTGTGGCATATTTCAAATATAAACTTTTTAGTTTTCTTAGGACTGTAGCGACTGAAGATTATTACGAAGGAACACACTGTTGGAATACAGCATGCCACGGAATGGCGAGATCACTGATTCGAATCACGGACGGGACCAAAACTTTTCTCAATTTCAAATTTAAGTTTTCGTTCCAGGATACTTATGGCATAAGTATTCAAAACCTATGCAAAAAAATGTTGCATGTCACGTATTGTTGTTGCTTAATTTTAGTTCAGTATTTTCATAGTTTAGCATAGATGGTTTAGCATATTGCGGTTTTAGATATTTATTTCTCAAAAAAGGATATAATCCGCCGTAAATATAAAATACATAAGTAGTAAATTTTTTAGGTGTCCAACGATATGCACGGAACATGTGATAAATTAAGAAGTACCTATATTATTATTTATGGGTAAGTAGCATAACAAAAACTGGACACAGAAATAAATGACACAATTAAATATTAGTATGTACCTATTAGTTATGGTTTAATCTCAACTTAAGTGGACATTATGTATGTAGGTGTTTTCGTGATTGGTTTCTGAGTCTTCATCGCTTATAAATTCGAAACATTTGTTTACAATAAATTCCACTTTCTGCACACGTATTCTCAGTTCGATTTCTCCCAAAGAAAGGAATGTTGGTAACGCGTAGTAGGGTATTATTGGGCATTTCAAAACACATTCCATTCCTTCGCAAACGTTCGTTGACACTCACGTTGCTCGGATGATCATGCGTTTCGAAAAACCCAAAAACACGCTACCGTAGTATGACAATTTTCATGGGATCGTAAAAATGTTACGAATGTCTGCAGATTAACGGATATCGTTTGCGTTGCATACGCTATTATGGAACATGTTCGTTAACGTAACACTGTTAACAGACGTGTTGGTTGTAGGATATAGGTGATAGAAATAAATAAAATGTTAACATACCCAAATTTCTCTGCTGATTGATTCACAAGTTCATAACTACAACATCTAGATCTTTTTTTTTTTTGCTTTCCGTGCGAGGAGAAAATCCTCATGGATACACCGCGCCCGTACGCGATAGCATGCCCGACTTCACTGAGAAGGTGACTCAGTGACCTACGGACTAAAAACTCCCCGATCTAGATGGAGTGTCTATAAAGTCACCGAGACCCAAGTCGATGATTACCATATTAGTTTTTTCGTCAGAATGCGAATAGTCTAGAAATAACAAAGGATCATTCCATCATGGACTCGATATGCCAATGTCTAAAACGCCATCTGACTACTCAACCTCAAGGACGGTCATCTTCTCGAGTTGGTTGGTTTTAGAACTCTGCTCTTGTCACACAACACAAACTTTAGAGTTCTATAAAGTAACTGTTTTGTTTCACTAGATCTTTCAGAATGTCTATAAAGTCACCGAGACCCAAGTCCATGATTATCTTATTAGTTTTTCGTCAGAATGCGGATAGTCTAGAAATAATAAAGGATCATTCCATCACGGACTCGATCTGTTAATGTCTAGAACTCCATCTGACTACCTCAAAGACAACCACCTTCTCGAGTTGGGAAGAGTTAGACCTATACTCTAATCACATAACACACACTTTTATAGTCTTATTCGTATAACATAACTGTTTTGTTTCACTAGATCTTTCACAATGTCTATAATGTGACCGAGACCCAAGTCGATGATTATTTTATTAGTTTTTCGTTAGAATACGGATAGTCTAGATATAATAAAGGATCATTCCATCACGGACTCGATCTGCCGATATCTAGACTTCCATCGAACTACTCAACCTCAAATACAATCACCTTCTTGAATTGGTTATGATTAGACCGTCGACTCTAGTCATACAACACAAACATTTCAAATTATCTAATTATTATTTTAAGTTCTTCATCCTGAGTTAACTGCACTTTGTAAGCGGACTATACACTGAAAAATTAAAAATACGATTCAATAACCAGTTTGGTTGCGTGAACGTTTTATACAATATTTGTCTAAAAACACTATAGATATTAGCACACTGAACATTGCACTAAAACATATGGTAAAATATTACTGTGTATATGTGAGGGTCCTCAAATTGTATGCCATCGACATTAATGCGAAAATCTGCAAAAATGAATGTTGAAAAGCTGTAACAAGCATCACATTGATATGTACTAGGACAAGTAGATTGCACTATCAGAGTTTGGAGTGCAATTTTTGTTATACTATCCCCAGCTCCCTAACATTACATCTATAGTTAATGTAAGCATTGTCACTGACAACAACAATTTGTCAGCGATTGTTCTAAGTACAGTCAAACGTAAAAATGTATAAACAAGGTATATTGTTGAATACATTTTCAATTGAATACGAGTATATACTACATACAACAATTTATTTGACTACATTTTAAAATCATTATAAATGTATTATGTATATTTGCAATAATACTTGTAATAATAATATTTATTTATTTATTTCATTAAAGATCAAAATCCCAGCGCCTTTACAGGTTTTCACCCAAGTCGACGATGGTAACTTAATTAATTACAATTCACCCATTCACCACTAGATTATATAAAGCAAAGAGTTAACTATGAAGTAGTAAACTCAATTAGATTCATAACATCAGACCTATCCTAACCAAATGTGCGGTAGGTTAGGCTGCGCATAAGCTGAACGTCTTGAGCGCGATTCCCACAGAGAAAGTATTTTTTATGCTTGACATTTAAAGTGTGATAATAATAATAATCAAAATGAATCAAAAAGTTAAATAAAAACATTGAGTTTTTATTACAAGGTTACATATTTTCCCAATTGACTGTACATCCTTAGATCAAAATTGCTGACAGACATTATAATAAGTAAGCTGCCTATACTATTTTTGCTGCATCAACATTGGCGCACCTCGTGTTAGGTACGTGTAAATCATGTCGTGCAGTGGGTGCTATAATATATGTCTACATTAAGATAATATACTTATATACGATACATAGCTTACTATAGGATTTAAATAGATCATAAAAGGTGAAAACAATTGTACATTTTCATCTTACAGAAAGTAAGTAACCATCTTCTGATGAGCTGTCTAATAAATCTAATAGTGAAGTCGTATTACCTGTATTTATATAAATCGATCAAAAAGTTTGTACTAGTAGTATTTGCTTTTATGAGACTGAAATGATTTCATAATACATTAACATAATCTTACCTGTTTGTGATACTTAAAATATATAGTAACAGAAATATTATAGCATCACCATGTGCGACAACCTTTTGCCACGCATGTTGCGCAAACCATTTTTGCTAAGTAAAAGGTTATGCATAAAGCATGTTGTACAGCGGATGTTATAATTATTTTTACCTTAAGATAAAATATCGCTTACTATACAATCCACATGAATCATCGCATAAATGGTGAAGACAATGTACATTTTCATCTTGCTGAACAGAATCATCATCTGATGAGCTGTCTAATGCATCTAATAGTAAAGCGGTATACCTGTATACTATAAATCAAACAAAAGGCGTATTAGAGCAGGCTTTCAAGAGACTGATAAGATTTCATACCTGTTATCTTATCTTATCTGTTTCTGATTTCTTAATATATTATCGTAACATAAAATATTATAGCATCACCATGTGCGATATCCCTTAGGTATTCATGTTATGATATGTAAACGGTTTAATCATTGCAACATATTATAAGTACAGTCAAACATAAAATCTTTTTATAGCATTCTTGCAAAATAATTTTTTTTATTGTTATTCAGGTTATTCAAATGCAGACACAAATTCTTCTATAATTAATTACCTATCAATAATGTTTGTTTCATAAAGTCTTTCAAAGGACTGTATATAATTTTTCGGTAATAACACAGTCATGTTTGAAACATTTGTGAAGATTGATTAGTGACGATAAAAGTATAAAATACATTTCACGAATTCTCTAATAGATCTATAATAGGTAATATACAATTTCTGCATGCCTTAAGGTAAACTGGAAGAAAATGCCGCAAGGCATTAAGTTCGCTCGATACATAAAATGTAACAAAGATTAAATAAATAAATAAATAAATAATATATTATTTTAATATTTTATACATACATAATTATGTGCTCGACTGTATCCTCAAAGAAAACGCTGACGGAAGTGCAATACGATGTGCGTTTAGTGTACGGTTTCAAATTAATTAGGTCATTGCGACACATTTTCCTTAAATATATTTAAAATATAAATTATGCTTATTTAGCACCATGTAAGGTGTAGTAAACCTTTTATTCATAAAAATGAATTCAGTCAAAGTCAAAGTCAAAGTCAAAATAATTAAAATATTAGAAATGAATTATTAAGAAGTAGAAACGAATGAATAAGATTACTTGACTGGTTACGATATACGGTTGTAACATAACACGTTTATCTGTTCATTACTTGTTCTTAATATTATTAATGAGCTCTATGTTGACCTATAAATGAATATTGTATCAATAAGTTATTGCGACATAAGGAAACATCGTGAGGAAACCAACAAAACACAGCATATTCTTGTGTGCGTGCAAAATAGGGTTGGACTTTTTACAAAGTGGATCATCCCTTTAGAATTATAAAAGATCCTAATAAATCTCTAGCTAGCAAACTCGTATGTAATATCTGCCCTGAGTTAATTAACCATTCAAACGCAGAAAAAATTACGCGTATAATAAGAACGATGTAAAGTCCAAAGTGTTACACTTAAAAAAAGTATGATCAATAAAATGTTGACGACCCCTGTCAGCGTCACCCGAAATTCGTGTTTAAATGGTGCTAACGAATTAGCTCATCCAAATTGTCTTCAAGTGAACTTCAGCAAGGTTACTCTACCCTAAAGTGAAGAAGTGCTCGACCTAGTACCTACCTAACTAAGTATTTTTTGTGAAACTCAGAATCCGGTGCATCTAAATCATGTAAGTACGTAAATCCTACTACTGTTACTGATTTATTTTTTTATTTCTTGTAAATATGTCGCTGACGAACAATCAGGGATAACTCATGGATCGAACACTGATATTCCTAATAAAACACAGCACCTCTCTGAATGTAGAGATTAAATTATTTATTTTACATTTTATTTCATTTTACAGGTCTGACTCTGAATATTACGTGCGCAAGAACGTGAACACAGCGAAGTCAAGCCACGAAGAACCTGCACATCGGTTCGCAACCCTCGACTCCGATGACGATGAACGAGTGTAAGTTTACATTAAATATATTAGGTGCTATAAACATTACGTGATCATCATTTCGATATGCTCTATTCGAATCCATTATGTCTAATTAATTTATTGTTACCCCTTTCAGAAGCATTCGCGGAACACCCAAGTCTAAATCGGTGACAAAGAAGATCGCTGCTGCTCCGAAGCGGAAATCAAAAGCAAGCAACGCTCCTGCTCCTGCTCCTAAACGTGCTACCCTTGACAACGAAAGACAAGCCTTCACCGAGGTCTTTGACAGCGGTGACGAAAGTGAGGCGAGGAGTGCGAGAAGTATTGCGTTGGAGAGAGCGAACCTTACGTCAGCGCTGTCGCGGAGGGTTGCCGACGGGGTTCTGCGGAGATACCAGCAACTGGAGGGCAATTTGTTTGTCGAGGTTCGGGTGTACAACACCGCGGATATTGCGAAAGTGGACCCTAGGAACCGACACGAAAAAGCGAGCGTAAGCCTAAAATATCGCGTAAGTGATGACAGCCCAGAGTTGGAATCACTAAGAAACTTTTTGAAGGAAGTGAAGAAAAAGTTTACGGAAGAAGGAAAATTTTTTGCAGATCGAAAATAGATGAAGAACTCTAAAATTACTATAATTTATATTTCCGTACAAGTATTTATAAATTAAAATTCAAATAAATATTACTTCATACTATTTGTACATTATAATATCATTATATTAAACCTATACCATTATGGCCCACAAATCCGTTTATTGTACGGTTTGTGATCAATCAATTAAAAGCAAGGCTTTTTCAGGTCATCTAAAAAGCATACAACATAAGAACAATAATGCTGTACAAATAAATGAAAACATTGATAAAATTCAATCTGCATTTAGAAATCGCATTGCATCATACCGTTTGCGACATCCATCACCTACTAGACGTGGGAGTGAGAACGAGACAACTAGTTGTTTGCCAGTTGAATATCTAAATAAACTCAGTTCGTTAGTACGTCAGCTATTCGACGCTAGAATCAGCTCTTACAATGCGATAAAGGTAAATTTAGAGCTGTTTTCTGAATACGCTTTACCAAAAAATGATTCAAAGGAAACAAAGTCTTTCAATACGGAAAATATAGTTCTATGTCGAAATTATGATTTTAAAGAAGTATTTCGGAACATGAAAAATATTATTTGTAAAAAAATGGATGAGTTTCAACAACGAGATAGCGGTTGGACTTTTCTAAGAAATCTGTATCTTGAAGTAAATATTAACAAATACACTCCGCTGAGGGCTTCTAGTTTTATCGCTTTGCCGAAATTTTTAAAACATAAGCGATCATGTGTCAATATAAAAAATTATGATAATTTCTGCTTCTTATGGAGTGTGATAGCATCTCTTTTTCCTGCAAAAAATAACCCGAATAGAGTATCCTCTTATCCTCATTTTAAGGATATACTAAATGTGCAAAATATGAGTTTTCCGGTTTCCCTTTCTGATATAAAAACTTTCGAAAAAAATAATCGTAATGTGAGTGTGAACGTGTATGGTATTAGTAATAACAAACATATTGTCGGACCGCTTTACAAAACGCACTGTCGGCAAAATCATCATGTTAATTTATTACTGCTAGAAAACGGATCTCGTTCACATTATTGTTTAATTAAACATTTGAACATTTTATTGAGAACACAGTTAACTAAACATCATGGTAAAATATACTTTTGCGATGACTGTCTGATGTTTTTTGACAGCGAATGTAAATTAAATTCACATGTATGTGGTAGTGTCGCGACAGTTCTTCCGAACAAGGGGACCATAATTCAATTTAAGCATTTTGAAAGGATGCAGCATATACCTTTTGTTATTTACGCTGACTTCGAGTCATTTTTAGAGCCTTGTACGAGCGACACTTCCACCTCTACATTCACAACTACAACTCAAAAACATGTTCCAGCAGCTTTTGGTTATTACATTGTGTGCTCATATGACAATACCCTCAACCGATACAGATCATACAGAGGTCTTAATTGTGCCGAAAAATTCACTGAGTATCTTCAAATCGATATTATAAAGATTCATAAGATATTGAACACTAACAAACCAATTGTATTTACCGACATCGATTTACAAAATTTTAATAACGCAAAAGTCTGTCATATATGTTCGCAAATGCTTTTTGACGAACGAGTCCGCGATCACTGTCACCTGACAGGGGTGTACAGAGGCGCAACGCACACCTACTGTAACATTCGATTTGCTTTACCTAAATTCATCCCGGTCTATTTTCATAACCTATCAGGCTACGACTGTCATTTATTTATAAAGGAACTAGGTGATATGAAAGGTCCATTGAAAGTGGTAGCTAAAAATAAAGAAAAGTACATATCGTTTACAAAACTATTCATTACAGAGGACGGAGGGCTAGTACCTGTTCGTTTCGTTGATTCATTCAATTTTTTAGCTACTAGTTTACAAAAACTCGCAGAAAATTTAAACAAAGAGGATTTTATACATCTATCACGATTTTTTTCAGATCCACTGCAATTTGATTTAATGCGATGTAAAGGGGTGTATCCGTATGAATATATAACTGGCTGGAACATATACAAAGAAACTTCTCTACCACCGCGAAAACGTTTCTTTAATAAGTTAATGAATGAAGATATACCTGAGTCTGACTATAAACACGCCTTGAATGTATGGAACATATTTGGTTTACGCAATTTAGGCGAATATACCGATTTGTACTTAAAAAGTGACGTATTATTACTAACAGATATCTTCGAAAGTTTCAGGAAAACTTGCACAAAAAATTATAAATTGGACCCATCGTTTTACTTAACAGCTCCAAGTTTAAGTTTTGATGCTATGTTACTTAAAACTAAAGTTCAATTACATCTTATTGATGATTTAGAGATAATTCGTATGATACAGAGCGGTATACGCGGAGGAGTTTGTTTATGTTCAACTCGGTATGCTAAGGCAAATAACAAATATTTATCTCACTATGACCCGGACAGTCGTAGTAGCTACTTAATATACATAGACTGCAATAATTTATATGGATTTGCTATGTGTGGTTATTTACCACATTCTGATTTTGTTTTAATGAACCAGTTAGACATTAATAACCTCAACATTCTAACAGTGCCAAATGATTCCATGCATGGTTATATTTTAGAAGTGGACTTAGAATATCCAGAATACCTCCATAATTTACATAATGATTTTCCTTTTTGCCCACAAAAATTCAAACCTCCAGGCTCAAACTCTTCTAAACTTATTCCAAATTTATACGATAAATATAGATACGTAATTCATTATATTCATTTAAAAACGTGTATAGCAAATGGATTAATATTAAAAAAAATACACAGGGTAATAAAATTCAAGCAAAGTCCATATTTGAAGGAATATATTGATCTAAATACAAAATTAAGGCAAAGTGCACGCTCGGCTTTCGAACAAGACTTTTTTAAATTATTGAATAATAGTATCTTTGGCAAAACTTTGGAAAATGTAGAACATCGGGTTGATGTAAAGTTAGTCAATCAATGGCAGGACAGTACCAATATCACCAAAAAACAATATACAGCCAATAGATACATATCGAGACCGAATTTTCATAGTGTGACAATTTTCTCAGAAAATTTCGTAGCTGTTCAAATGAAACCTGAACGAGTGGTTTTAGACAAACCGATTTACATCGGTTTCACCGTTCTAGAGTTATCCAAAAGCCATATGTTTGATTTCCATTACACTGTTATGAAACCATACTACAAAGACAATATTAAATTATGTTATACAGATACAGATAGCTTTCTATATTCTATAGAGACAGAAGATATATATAAGGATATTAACATGAAATTCAAACCATATTTTGATACCAGTAATTACTCGGTTAATAATTTGTACGGAATCAAATGTGACAACAACAAAATTCCTGGTTTATTTAAAGATGAGTTCGGCGGAGAAAATATAGCTGAATTCGTAGGCTTACGATCCAAATTATATTCTATAAAAACCGAAAATTCCGAGATTAAGAAAGCAAAGGGTGTAAAAAAATGTGTTGTTAAAGGTTTAACACACAATGACTATAATAAAGTTTTAAAAACCAACGATGTCATTAGAAGAAAAAACATTTATTTTAAATCGTTGAAGCATGAAGTATTCACACAGGAATTAAATAAAATAGCGCTTTCAGCTAACGATGATAAACGCATTATATTAAAAAACAAAACGTCGACCCGTTCTTGGGGTCATTATCAGAGCACATTTTGAATTCGCTTAACGTATTTCACTAATAAAATTGTATTATAATTATCTAAGATGGCCGAGGGATATTTAGCCGATATTATAATTCTGAAACATTCTTATTATTACTCTAATATTGAAATAACAAGCGGACTCTGGCCAATTAATGACTTCTTACCACAAATTTATGTGAAGCTTGAAAATTACTGTATATTTTGGTCTCCAGAAGAATGGGAAACTATTTATAATGAGTTTAAAATGATCGGACAATATAAAAGTAACTATGACTCATGTCAGTATAAGTTGTATAGACTCATGTATTGTGATAAACGATGTCCTGATTATTATGTACACCAAGTATTTTCTGCTATTAATATGTATGGTCACTGTATAGATATAAGATTGAAAAGTCTAGAAATAGAATACCTAAAGGTAAAGCCAACTGTGAACAAAATTCAATCTGTGCTTACGAATACGTATTTATCGCCATCCAATATTGAGACGTTATTGGATTATTACACTAACGATTATTCACTGGTTGAAAAAGAAATGGCTATTCTAGCAATTGATTGGTTCACAAAATTTGTATTCAATTGACTATAATAATTATAAGTACTTAATTTAACGATAAGATTTCTATAAGTATTACTTAAATAATGTAAAATATGGTTGATAAATATATTATTTTAAAGGGTACTCAGTATTTTTTTTCGTTATATAAACCTATTCTAAACCATTCATGACATTCAGTAATATAATCACACACAACAATAATTTGCAAACCACATCAAAATAAAATCACTGACGCTTTGCGAAGAGCCTCGCTGCGAGTACCTTGGCATGTCTAGACAAGTTTTTGATGACGAAGCTCATTCGCGCGATTGGTGTGTGCTAATAAATTAATTTAAGTAGTCAATATTTAACACTCGAAGAGACGATACAGAGAGACGATAATTAATAATGTCGGCTAACTCAACTCGCAACTATTATCCAAAAGCAAACTATATAACAACACTGTCAGATACAAGACTACCTAAGTTCTCTATAAAGATTGAAGTGTGCAAATTCACGGAGAAGGAAACAGTTATTGAAGACCGCACCGTAACCCGAGCCAACTACCTCGTCTACGATAACGAAGACCAAGTAATGCAGTCCGCCACGCATACGTTATTTTTAATAACAAGGGAATTGGGAGAACGTGCAGACAGCAACTATGTAAGTATCCTATTTCTAAACTTAACTTGTTTTAATAACGGAAGTATTGTTATAGATGCTATTGCAGGTTTTTTATATGAAGCGATGTGGGTTGTAATGTTTTATATAGTAATTGTTAATATCTCTTGTTTCAGGTAGCCACAGTCTACGAACAGCAGTGTGAAAAAAAATAGTTCGACATTAGCATTAATATGAAGTGATATTCTGTAGTAACTAATTAGTAAAAAATGTAAGAGGTAATTGTAATTTCTTAGTTCACTTAAATGAAATAAAATGTTGTTAAAAAATTGGTTTTATTATCTATACTTAACTTAATATAGGAAAACATACAAAGTTAAACTTACGCTACATTAAACATAATAATATGCAATATTGGTATTTACCAAAGATAATTGTTATCAATGCACCATTTTTTTATACATATTGCATTTTTTAAAGCACAATATTTTTTATGAGTTAAGCAGTTTAAGTAAGTTGTAGAATTACAGTATTTTTTATGCAACGTTAATAAATTAGGACATCCATTTTCACCCACGTCTGTAATTATTGAGCAATTTTGACATAAATCAGCAATCCATTTAATTTTCTCTTCACCCTTAACTATTATCTTTTTATAAGCTAATACAGGTGAAATTATTCTTTTAAACTCACGATAGTCGATGTAACCTTCTCTCCATAAAATACCTCTGTTTCTTTCAAACCAGAGAATACCCTTTTTTTCTTCACAAGATAAGTTACAAAAAGAATAAGGAGGTTTAACTAGAAATACCTGGGTATATTCTTGTGTAGCCAGAGCCAGTTCTTTAATTATAAAATTATTATTGCAATCAGAAAAACCTTGTATATCAACAATTATGCAATCTTGATTCATGATATCTTTTTTACAATATTACTTAAGGGTTTATATTCAATAATACAATCGTTTAATATAAGACAGTAAGCTGTAGTTTGATCTGGTAAGGGAGTATCTGTTTCCAATTCCAACCGTATATCCACACTTCCTGTTTGTATTATTTCAGATTGTCGACTACAATCTATTAGATATAAGGGTGCCTTAGTTTTGAAATCGTTATAACTTAGCAACGGATCAGGTCGACGTCCATAATAGAACTGTTGAAATTTTGCGTATTGCTCATATATTAAAGCATAATTATTATTAGCATAATCAATGTTTAAGTTTTCATATGGAAAATAAGTTGAATTCAGAAATACTTTAACGTTACGTAAATTACAATGGTCAAATTGAGACATATCTTTAAGTATCTGATTTTTACGATCAGTTTGTAAGCCTAAAATTACAAACCTAGGTTTCTCAATCTGTGAAGATGTTTTTATCGACCAAGTATGTTTTGAAGTTTGAGGTAATAAAGGATATTCGTACAAATCCCAATTTCTGAATACTAAATTAATTGCACGGTCCTTTTCTAAATGTCTAAGCAGGTTAATTCTTTCACGGTCGGAAACTTTTATGTGAGGAACACGCCATACTAATTTAGTAATCTCAATATCATGAACATATTCTCCAGCGCCTAATTTTAAACAATTCAAATTAGTATTACTACGAATTAGGATGAGTTCATGTTTACAATTCATAATTATTTTATTATAGTCCTCAGCGAAACCTAAAACTTTGTTAAGAGGTAATGATACCGCAAATTTATTTCCCGAGTTTGATGATCCATCGATATTCCACCCCCAACATTTAGATATTTTAGATTCCCCTTCGCTCATTGACAATAGAGCTTTCATAGTCGTAGTAACTCCAGGTTGGCGAACTGTGTCAATTACAACTCCATTGATTTGGTATGAAATCGATTGAAAAAGAAAAAGTACATGATTGTTTGTAAAATTAATATGACTTAATTTTGCTTTGGATTCTCTGTTATAAGCCTGTACATTTCCTTCTATGTATAATGTACTGGCAGAAGGTAAAACATATAAGTCCTGCTGATTAATGGGTATGCGGATCTCATCGTTAATATTAAAACTGGTGACGTATGGATTATACGAATGAAACTCATAACTTTCGATGGAATTGTCATAAGTTGGCTGCTCTGTTATATTTAGGATACTCATTTTAAACCAATAAGTTTGAGAAATTTCACGTTTTCTTTTGTAAGACCTTTTTTAGGTTTTATATTTTTCTTAATTTGTTTAGAAGGTGTTATTCCCTCAACAGCACTATTTGTACTATATTTTTTAATGACAGATCGCGAGTATTTAAGAAAATCGATCATTGTTTTTTTTGAGATGTAAATAGAGTTGAATTTCTTCGTTTCGTAAATTAACTAAGTTATTGTTTACATCCAATATTCTAATATTGATAGAGCTTATGTTTTTACGATTTACAGGAAAATATATTATATTTTTAGGGACTTCGATAATTCTATAACCTGGAGGAACATTTGGTGCAAATTCGTGAATAATATGGCTAGTTTTTCCATTCACATAAGATCCACTAACTATATCACAATCAATCCTCAGCACGGTTGTCGACAGAATGCATACCGGATAACTAGATTCGTGTATTATATTAGCTTTTAGAGTTTCTTTTCCAAAACCTAATATTTTATTTAACGATCCTTCCTTTTCAAAATGTATATCTTTTGAACAAAAAATAGTTGTTTTTAATGTGTTGTTATTGCATTTCAATTTAAATACACAATCCTTAATATGTTCCTTTAAGTAGTCACTAATATCTTGAAGTTCGTACGAACCTTCTGGAATTTCTACGACTCCGTTTTCACCATACCATACTTTATTATTTCTGCTATCTATATTTGGTATTGAGTTGAATGCCGAAAAATATAAAAGACCGCACTCATAATCACCATCGAGTTGTAAAGCAGGGGAATAATTAGTTGTCAAAGATGACTTGGTGTCAGATATTGATAGCGTGAAGTTCATTTTTGTAATGATAACTATAAATATGATAACTTCATTTTAAATGTCTTTTCCAAAAGTTTTTTAAAAAATTTAGACATAGATGACCACAGTTGACGGAATCGAAACTTTGGTAATTATTGTAATTATAAAAGATGTCACTAATATTTTCTAAATACTTAACAAGTTCCAACGGAGGTTTCAAATCCCCAAAACTATCAAAGTACTCGCAATAATTATTTAGTTTAACATAGGCTACCCAGTGCGTTCCATTATTGTTATGATCATCTAAATTGATGATAGCACACTCTACTTTCTTTGGTTTATGCGGCAACTTATCTCTCATATAAACACCTCTAAAGTATGGGATTTTTGTAGCATGTTCAATAATATCTATATTAGTAAGAGCACGCCTAGGTAGCCTATGATTCAGTTTTTTTTTAAATTGTTTAGAAATAATCCACTTCCTTTTTTATATGGTTTGATATATAGACCTTTTCCTAAGGCAATAGATTCCATCATTTTATTATGGCGTTCCGATTCCCTTAGGTTCTGTTTAGATGACTTATAATCATTAACAGCTTTCGCAACACCTGCCGCACCTCCCGCTAGCGCACCTAAAGCCGACAAACCAGCAAATATGGGGATTAAAGGTAGTATACCTCCAGTTTTTGGAATGGGTATTACACGAGGTAACCTCACTCTTGATGTTTTTGAAAGTAGTTTTTTAGCTGCAAGATATGCATATTTTATAGCAGATCTGTGATTCTTAGGTTTCTGCTTTCGTAATTGTTTACGTATTTTTGATACGGCGGTTTTAAATCCCGTAATACCTGCACCTGCTTTTAATTTAGTTTTCATTACTTTGTTTACTAACCACGAGGCAATTTTTTCTCCTGTGCGTGAGTCTTTCGACTTAACCCTTTGTTTAGCCATGTTTAGTAGTTCTAAATCCGCCTTATGACGGTCTTCTAAATTCGAATACTTGGAATATGCTATATCGTGTTGCATACAAGCGTTATCTAACGGATTAATACCTTTATCACCCCGTAACAATCTTTCTTTTAGTCTAGTACCAGGTCCACAATAATTGTATCCAGGTAAATGTAATTCAAATGGCAAATTATTAATTACACTATTGAGAAGTCCTCCTCCTTCAATAACCATCAAATATAATGATCTTACAATAAATACATACACGTTATATAGGTTTCATACAATAGATTTTTTATTAATCCAACTATTTTCAGTATCATTAAGACCCAACCATTTTACAAACAATTGATTACCCTTCCTTTTTAAAACCTTTTCCACCAAGTATATGTCACCATTCATCGTTTTTTGAAGCTCCTGTTCATAAAATGTACCCAAAATCATTTGTTTTCGCTGATCTTCAATTCGGTAAGTAATCGGATTAGTATTGTTTACTTTTGTAATTGTAAATATTTCAGCGGACCAATTTGGAGTATATCCTTTTTGAAAATCTCCTTTATATTTGCTAATACGAACATGATCTCCAACATTGAATTTACTACATTTTTTTATGATAGACATCTTCTGTGACAGTTTAATGTTACTCATGATAGTAGATTCATTGTTGTAGTTTACGTCTATAGGTTTATAGTGAGTTATTCGATGTACAGTATTATTATAGGAGTTAACAATGTTTTCTAAAGGTTTTCTAAACCAATTATAATTACCAATATAACTAAAATACTTATAAAGCCTGCCTTTCAAAGTCCTAATCACTCTTTCCACAATGGAAGCTTTTTTAGTTGAGTATGTAGAATAATGATTAATTTTGTTTGAAGCCATCAGATTTTGAAATATATTATTATAAAATTCTTTACCTAAATCAGTCTGCAAATTAACAGGTATTCGACCAGAAGAAACAAGTATTATATTAAATAAATTCGAAATTTCCGACTTAGTTTTCGTTTTAGATGGCATTGCCCAAACAAATTTAGAGAAGGCATCTATTATAACTAAAATGTATTTATAACCTTTGTTATCCTTTGCTAAACTTTGCATATCAATTAAATCAGCTTGCCATAAATCATCAATACCTTTTAAACACACATACCGTCGAATGAAGTTTTTTCTTGCTGCTCTATGAATTTCATCTACAACTTGTTGTTTACTCATTTCATTACCTACACTTTTGGGATCTTAATGATTGAATCTATATCAGATTTCGTATAATAGTAAGTCTGCAGATATTTTTTGATTGTAAATGTTAATTTGTTCAGTTCGTCTACTATTTTCTGACTTGTCCAAAATTGATTAATAAATTTATCAACATATTCCTTATTCACAGCATCGTCAGCTTCTAATGGGATGCTAACTCCTTTTAATCTCACTGAATTTATATTAATTTCGCCATCTTCGATTTTTAATAAATCATCAGTTTTCAATTGTACTGATGTACGCAAACGCTTATGAACGTGATGACCGAATTTATCGATATTCATTCCCCTCAGAACTGCATTAACCGATAGTTGATAGTTGACTGTCTTAATATAGAAAAATCCGACATATAAATATTTATTTAATTAAACCACTTTCACGTAATTCTTCAATGATGGATATTATTTCATTATCTAATCCAGTGTTACCAGCATCTCGAGAAGCTACCAATAACTTTAACCGATTAACCAATTCATTGGGATCATCCCAATAAACATAATCCACGTTTGGATTAAGTTTCTTAATTACAGACAATCCGGATCCTTGCGACATGCTTTCCGTGCTAACACAATTTTTAGCTAATTTTATGAATAGAGGTCTAATTATCTGCGTATACTTTCTTCCCTTGTTACTTTTAATTGGTTTTGAGGGATCGTAATCACGACGATGAGCATTAGTAACTATTAACATTTTCTTATAGTTAAGTCTGTCATCTTCTTTTATTAAACTTAAATCTGGTGATTTTTTAAATAACAGTTCCATTAGCCCTAAAGTTTTAACGTATGGTTTTCCACCAACTATAATATGGTAATCATTTAAAGACACTGATGACATTCCCATCATAAGTTTTCCTCTTTCTCTTCTGACACCGAAAGGAATATTTTCATCGACGATATCTGACATTGACCATGATGAAGGACGTGGACTAATACTTTTGCTAGTTTTGAAAGATGTACCGCTTGTATCATGTTTGGAATCATCACTATCACTTAACTCGTCATCCTCCTCAGTTTGAAGATCAGACGTATTACCTTTTACAGGAGCATCATAATAATTGCTGTCATTAGAACTACTATTTCCATCATAAGGATAATCATCATCTTCTGATACATGATCGCGAACACCTTTTTTTACTGTATGTGTAGGGGTACGACTGACCTTTCTCTTCATAATTTTATTTATTTTTGGAGTTACTATTTCATCGCATGTCTTAGAATTCTTAATTGATAACTGTTTTAATGGATCTGTTATCGGTTTTAAAACGGACTCCATGACTATATCATTATTAGTTTTGATGTCGCGCATTATTTGAATTTTCTTTTTAAGTGATTGGGTAGATTTCAGAACCTGTTTTTTCAACTCCTTCTCTTCGTTCATACTTTATACTTTAGCACTATACTTTACAGCGTTGAAATTATCAATGACCGTAAAAACCATAACATGTTTATTATAAACATCTATTGAAAATTTATGAATGTATCAAAAGTCTTTCTATAATAGCCTTTATTCTTCTCACAGTCCTTGTTTATTACTAAGTAACTGTAAGGGTTGCTCCATATTTCCGAACACATATCTCGGAACTGAGTCCATGTCATATCTGTATTAACATGTTCATCGTATACATGATGAAGGTTAACATCATCTTGCTTGAAAAGAATAACGAGGTTAGCATTGTCACGAATTAACTGCTTCGGAATTTTTGAATAGGTTTGGTTTAAGTAAAAACAGTCTATATTTTTATGTCTGCCCATAGCAAAATAATCACGTATGTTGTTTTGATTTTCACATGCAACATCGTCAAAAATTATAACTGAATTAGGAGCGGCTTCATGAGGACTCAAAACTTCCTCGTTATCACGATATTTTATAAAAGATATCTCTGATACATTTTGGAACACCTTTTCTAAAAACACGTACTTTGGTTGAAATAAAGTCTTGGAATACAGGTACACGTTTCGAAAATGTAATCCATTTTCATGTAAAAGTAGTCCAAGCATTAAATTAGTTTTACCGCAGTTAGAAGGTCCAGAAATAATACACCGAATTGAATTAGGTAAAAGTTTTCCATGACGGGCTATGCTTCTGTTGGCTTGAACACAAATTTTCTCCAGCTTCAAAGAATGAGGTTGTTTCACAAATTTCATGTTTGCATTTAAACAGATAGCTTACGTGAATTAAGTACGTAACAGCTTGATGATCTACGCAAAATGATGGGAGTGTAAATTTCCGAATGTTTTTATACATTAGATAAGAATTTTGTGTTTATAAATCATAACGAATCCGTTATGTACTTGTATTTTTATTGTCTTATTGTGTTACGTTAACCTGCAGACAGTCATGACATGTTGCGATACTGTGCATTAGCGTTTTCAACGTGAAAATTGTCACACTACGGTAGCGTATTTTTGGGTTTTTCGAAACGCATGATCATCCGAGCAACGTGAGTGTCAACGAACGTTTGCGAAGGAATGGAATGTGTTTTGAAATGCCCAATAATACCCTACTACGCGTCATGAATAAAAAAATCTGTAAGTATAAAAAAAATCTTTCATTTCACTTTCACGCTTTCACACCTCACATCTCATCATAACCGAGGGGCGGAGAAATTGATATTTTGATGGATTATTTGGTACTGCCTCGAAGTTTATCTTGTTTCCATGGAAATCGTTTACTGTGTTGTTGTTTTGTAACCGACATTTAAAAAAAAGAAGGACGTCGCGTTCTAAGTTCGTCGCGTTCGTATTTTTTTTCTAATCGCATATTAATATAATCATTTGGTATTTCGATGAAAAAAAATACACACTTTAAGCCGGTTATTGATCAGGATCAATTAAGGTTTGACAATATCGAGGTTTCGAGTTCGATCGGCCTCGTTTATGTACAGTCGAAGACAGAGATAAGTATACGTGGGGTCTCAATAAGGACTTTTTCGATTTTCTCAAAAACTACTGGACCGAATTTAATAATTCTTTTACAGTTACATAGTTTTAACTTTTATATATCAAACTGAAAGAATTTTGGCAATAAGTCAATTCTTTCTTCTTTAATTCTTTAATGTACACAAAGTTGATTACAATACAACACATGGAATAAGATGTACATAAGGTGTGCTTAACTCTAGATTAGATATCTCTACCAGCAAACCAGTGTGAGAGAGAGATGAGATCTGGAGCAGGCAGAACAGGTCAAGTAGTTTTTGAGAAAATCTCAACCTTAGAAACTCTCCTATACACCTTTATCTGTGTTCCATCGTATCAATTAGTTTCAACTTGATGTGAATGGTGTTATTATTATATGTCTTGACTGACATAGGACGTATATGAAACATTTGAAGTTAAAAAATCATTCAAACAAACGTAGGTATTCTTTGCTCTAACTTAAGATATTTCTTAGAAAACGGTATATTCGTTTTCTAAGCAAGACAACCTTTTAATACATAGATAGGGAACTTCGATATATAAATTGATACAATTTACTGGAAGTTCATGTGACGCGTATCTTCAGTAAATAAGGTAATAAACGTGGACCCTTTTCAACGGTTTCGACAGGAGGAGAAAGGGAGCACATAATCTGAGACGGAACATCAACATCCCCTTTTAAAGATAATACGGGGTGGCCTTGAATTCATTCAACAAAATTAAAAGACATTGCCAGATTTAAATGGAGCTTTGCCCCACCTACAAAACCACGTGACCATTTAAGCTGTACCTATCATTTTGTTGGGGACTTATTACAGGTTTCATATTGCATAATCATAATCAGTATCATTTTCTACTACTCTCGCAACTCCTATAGAAGAATAACAAAAACAATGAATAAATCGCTTCGTTTTCTTACGATTTTCTGAATTCTTAATTAAGCTGTTTTTTTCGAATCGCAACTTGTACGAAACTTTATTTTAAACCAATAATTTTAATAAAAAACGGAGATATTTTTACATTTATTCGTTATCTTGTACAACTTGCGGTTGATGGTGGGGCAGAATCTGGCATTGTCATTTACGGTTAGATTTGTGACATACATTAATTCTGCACAGCGTTTAAGTAAATTAAACAATTTGGGGAACAATTAAAAATTATTTACAATAAATTAAACTATCAAAAAAATTATTAATTTGATGTGCATTGTTACTGTGCTTTAGATTTTTTTTCAAATTATATATTTCACTGGAATTTAACCTTATGGTCATTTCTAGGGTCATTGTGTGACTTATGACGTATTTTGGCAGGGAATTAAAAATACGCCAACTAAAATCAGATTTTTTTTAAAGAAGCTCTCGTATTTATAGTATCCTACATTTTGATATATATTTTGTATGAATAACTATTTCGGTTTAGATATAATTTTCATTTTAAAAGACATGGAAGGGGTGTTTGCGATTTTTTTCTATCGAACGAAGTTTGTCCAATCGTGTATCGGTATTCATCAGTCTCTAAATAGATACCCCAAGATTAGCAATCTTGGGGTATCTATTTTATCAGACGTTTCATTTTAGTAGTTAATGCCGTAGCCTTCGTAGAGAAACTGAAAATACGCGCATACCATGTCTTAAACTTCGTTCGTTATTGGCAGTATGTTTTATAGCATGTGTGTTTTACAACGAATAAAAAAAAATGAGTAGGTACGGTCAAAGATAATGTAATCTAGCAACGAACACACAGGCCTTTTAAATTTTTTTTGGTATTCCAATATATTGTTGAAAACTTTTCCAAGCATTTTGGTATTTCAATTATTACACAGGCGAACAAAGCCAGTATATTGCGGGTCAGTCGGAACTTGAACACCCGAGCAGTCGTTAGGCAACGCACACAATACGGCTCAGCCTAATGAGCTCACACGGGCTTCGGAAACCGAAATTGGCTTTAAGGCTGGGGTGCATCTGTCTCATAAATTGTTATGTAACACTGAAACCTGCGATTAAAAAGAAAGCGCAAAAAGTGTCTGAAGGCAAAATGTGAACTTTTTGAGCAGACTCTTTATTGTACAAAAGTATGACATTTGTACATAATTATTGCAGATATTTACTTGTACAAAGGCTGCCTTATCACAAAGCGATCTATTCTAGACAACCTGGTGAAAGGAGATGCAAAATCAACAAACAGTAATATCGCAAATAATCAATATCTAAATTAACAATTACATTTTTGAGCAGATTTTACTTAGCTGTTTATTACTTGCTTAATAATAATAAGTAATGAAAAAACTTCGAGACAATGTGATTATGGCAGGTGTCCGACGTCTCGCTCAATATACCAGACTGACTGACCCATCAACACCCCAAACCAACAGCCCCAATTAAGTTTTAATTTCCAATAACTGCTTAAATAGTTTATGCACCTGACGGGGTCTGTCATTGAGTGCAGTCAGATGCGCTCAAAGACGGGTCTTTGAGCGCATCTGAAATTGCACGCTAGGTGCATCACATATCCCTTTTCTAAGGGGCCTCTACGAATTGGACCTATGTCCACTTTCAAAAGGCCGCGTTTTCTTAAACCCGTGAAAACTGAAGAGATACATAATAAGTAATGAACAATTGTTACAAAAATCTAAAACAGTGTTACTTATAACTGTAAATGTATCATATGACTGTCGGGTAAACAATATGAATACCTCATACATCAACATCTATCAAGTCGTTTAAGACACAAATGATCTGTAACTTATAGGTACAGTCGACAGCAGATCAATGGTAACACTTGCAGTACGATTTCAAGTCTTACGACGCAAATAATAAGAACTGTCAAAAGTAAAAAGTGTTACCATTGATCTGCTGTTGATTGTACCTATACAGATGAAATCTGAGAAAAATGGGGGGGCCTAAATAAGGTTGAGATTTTCTCAAAAACTACTTGACTAATTGTAAAAATTCTTGTATTAGCGGATAGTTTAAGGTACATACATAGGTACTATATGTATTTATAAAGAATTTTCGAAAAACAACCGTCGGGCATTGATCTCCTATAAACAACTAGATACACAGTCTGGCTTCTAAAAATGTCCGAGCGCAAAGAAGGTCCTAACGGATGAAGGGTCCTCATTTGCTTTATTGGACATTATTTGGACGTTAACAATGGACCCTTATTTGGACGTTTTTTAAATTGTTTTAGTAAGACCTTTGTGTATCTAGTTGTTTATAGGAGATCAATGCCGTCAGATTACTTTTTGTTTAACTTAACCCGCGTGGGAAAATAATTCGAGTATTGTGTAGTGGGAATATAATCCTCTTTGTAAAATTAAATTACATGTAAACAAATCTCGTTACACTGATAAAACGCTCAATGAACACGATTCAATTACATGAGTGCATGTGCAATGCACTCTATACAATAAACCCAATGGGCTGTAACTTCCCGCGCGGGTGTAAATCCGCTAACTGCCAGTAGTACCAGTTTTGTTCATGGAATTATAAACTTATCTATGGAAGTGACAATTGAGGCTGGTGGATTTTCAGTTATTCAATGAAGGCACTAACTACTAAAATTAAACGTCTGAAAAAAATATATAGCAATCTTGGGGTATCTATTTAGAGACTGATGAATACCGATACACGATTGGACAAACTTCGCTCGATAGAAAAAAAAACTCGCAAACATATCTTTTAAAATGAAAATAATATGTAAACCGAAATAGATATTCCTACAAAATATATAATAAAAATGTAGGGTATTGTAATACAAAGCTACTTTAAAAAAATCTGTTTTTTGTTGGCGTATTTTTATTTCCCTGCCAAAATTCATCCAAAATTCATAAAAATACGTATATCGAGGCACTGTGCCGTGCTCTTCACTTCGCCGCCGCGGGCATCTTCTGTCTCACTGTTTTGACAACCATATAGCGCCTTAAACATGGGCTCGTAGTCCAGTTGCAAGTGCACGTTGAACACGATGGTACAAGTTAAGCAACGTTGGGCGAGGTCAGTACCTGGATGGGTGACCGCTAGTGACATTTTCGTCTAAGCCCCTTGGTGCCTCGGAAAGCACGTTAAGCAGTTGGTCCCGGTTGTTGTCATTAGGCAGAAGTCGTTAGGTCACGTCAGAGGCCTACTACCGGCCTGAATAATTCTGACAAATAGGTTTGGTTTGGTTATATAGGTAAACATAAGACGCTCCCAGACCAGATGGAGGGATGACCTGCGTAAGGTGGCTGGCAGAGACTGGATGCAAAAGACCGAGAATCGGATTGAGTGGCGCCCATTGTAAGCACTATATCCAGAAGTGAACTACTATGGGATGATGATAGGTAGCTAGGTAGGAAAATAATTTACTTATAGAGTTTCTTCTTACCTCTGCATAATGATAATTGTCGCCTCTTTTACTGTTTGCATGATCTGTAACAAAGACACGGCGAAAATCAGTACAAGGCGACATAAATTACCATGCCAGATTCTGCTCCACCACAAGATAACGAATAAATGTAAAAATATCTCCGTTTTTTATTAAAATTATTGATTTAAAATAAAGTTTTGTACAAGTTGCGATTCGAAAAAAACAGCTTAGTTAAGAATTCAGAAAATAGTAAGAAATCGAAGCCAATTATTCATTGTTATTGTTATTATTCTATAGGAGTTGCGAGAGTAGTAGAAAATGATACTGATTATGATTATGCAATATGAAACCTGTGATAAGTCCCCAACAAAATGATAGGTACAACTTAAATGGTCACGTAGTTTTGTAGGTGGGGCAAAGCTCCATTGAAATGTAGCAATGTCATACTTTCTGAGTATTATCATAAGTCTATAAGTTAAAATCTCATGCTTTCGAAACTTGGCTATCTGTACCTCGAGGGAAAATTTAAAAGGGCGTAAGTGACGATGACGTCACATTACTGAAATAGTGTCGTTCCTAAATCGGTGAATACCCATGTTTCGGACGTTTTCGGTATTTGTAAGAGTGTGTTCATTGCCATTTTTCTTGTGGGCTCGCCAAATATGATTCCGACTACTAGAAAGCATTGAAAAAGTGTTACAAACAAAAATACAATGTATTACTTGGCTGCATGGTTATCTACCCTTTGACTACTACATCAGAGTCACAGTATTCTGGAATGCCTAATTTTAAACAAAACATTTTTTTTTTTCAGAAATTATCTACGAAAAAATTCTGAAAAAAATTCAACGTATTCAGAGAGACAAAATCTTGAAATGGTATTTTTCTTTTAGGATGTTTATAATTTTTAGACCTTGTCAATTATTAAAATCTGCCATTTATTTATTGAGAAAATCTCAACCTCAATGACTCTCCTCTATTCTGTTCTCTGTGACCGTACAGAATTCAGGATATACAGGCACCTTAATATCCAGAACTCTGGATTTTCACAGAACACATTGCATTACGACGTAACAAACAGCTACAAGATTGCAGACTATGTGTTGGGTTACCCAGTAAATTGAGAAACATAAACAGGGTCTTATTAAGTTCCCTTTTATGTGGTGGGGGTCATAACATAAACCTTGTAAGATTTTATATATTCTGTTTATGACAAAAGGGACATACAAATAGACGAGCCAACTGATGGTAAAGGGTCATGGCCGCCTAGAGACACCTGCAATACCCCAAGTTTGGTGCTTCGCTGCTGACAATTTATAACGTAATCCATTGCACCTCGTAATCCTTTAACTTTTTCTGGGCTTATATCCAAAGCTACAGGGAATTAAATAAAATATATGTTATTAAGTCATGTTTAAATTTTAATAAGTAGAATTTTTGTTTTGAAGTATAGCTTTTTTTGGAATTGCTTTAGATAGGAACTAGGTATTCAAATTACTTATTTGAAACTTGCAACCAATTTAACCAACCAGCATTCAATAACGGATATACAATTTTATTAATGATGTATTTTAAATTAGTATTACAATGGACAACCTTCATAAAACAAATAAAGCAGCGAGCACCGAAATATGTCTGGAGTTACACTCGACGTGCAGCCTGGAATATATTTCTGGACCCCCAGTGTATCCCTCATTACCTCCCTGCCCATAAACATGTTAAAATGCATCATGACGTAATAACGCGGCCCTAGTCGTAAAATGCACGACCGACGTCGCTATACGAGGGTACTAACACCATCGTAAATGTACGCGAGTTGCTCTTTATTGCTGCTACGCAAACTATTTGGCTGTTGTGTCACTGTATCATGAGTTACATTGTGGCCACAGATTTATAAACCAGGGGAGAGCCAATTAAGGGCTTATTCACGACCCCACGAATATATATATCCTATTGGTAGATCTCTAAAAAAAAAAGTCGGTGGCTAAAAAAGAGCTCGGTGGCTCAGTGGTTGGGTCAATGGACTTGCGATACGGAGGTCCCAGGTTCGATTCCCAGCTAGGGCAGCCATGTACCAATAAGTTATCCTCGGGTTTCTATTAAAATAAATAGGGTCAAACTCAACTCGGTTGATTCTTACGAATATACCAATGAGGTATCCTCGGTTTTTTTAAACTTACGTAGGTACATTTACCGAGTGCTCTCAAAACGGTGAAGGAAAACATCGTGATGAAACCTGCATGCCGTAGAATAAATAAAAATTTAAGGCATGTGAAATCCGCCAATCCGCACTGGGCCCGCGTGGTGGATCGTGGCCCCAGCTCCCTCGATTTAAGGGAAGGTCTGTGTCCGAGCAGTGGGGCAATATAAATAGACTGATGATTATGATAGACCAAAAGATTATGATAGTTTACAATTATTTGCTCTGACTGACAAACTGAAAATCTCAACCTTAATCTAACTCTCCTGTACACGTTCAATTCAATTCAAATACACTTTATTGTACATAAAACAACAATTACGGAAAAAGATTACAGAATAATACAAACATAATGTACAATTTTGGCGGCCTTATCGCTAAAAGCGATCTCTTCCAGGCAACCAACTAATTAGGGAAATTAAGAATTTTAAATAGTGAGAGGTAGAGCTAGAAATGCAAGAAGAATAAAAAGAAAAACAATCAAAAAATAAATGGTATTCACAGAGAGTAGGAATAATACAGCTACATATTACTACATATACACGTTTATCTGTGTTCGACCGTACCTAGTACACTCGACAACATAACAACGACGTTGACGTATGTTTTCTGCTTTTATGGCGCCTATAATAAAAACGGTATAAAGTTCAAAGTATTAAACTTTGTGTGTCACTGTACCTGCAATTTATAAAAGTGCACTCAAAACCTTGCTATTCGTCTAATAAACCTGTGTCAATGGTACTCGAGTTTAAAATTATCTCCATTCATGGGTGATTCTGTAACATTGTAGTCGTACAAATAGGACATAAAAGGTCTGCATTCTACAAGTTTGTTGCAGGATATCGTTTCAAATATATCTTTTTAACGCTTCGCAGTGAAAAGTCGTAAAGTTCGTACACCTGACTTATTGGATACCCTTATCGTTATAGGAAGGCTTTTATAAACGATTGAATTGACCTAGTTAGTCGGAGCCGGAACAGACCTGCTTTTAAGAACCACATACCCACAGTAAAATCCAGATAAAAGTATAGGTACACACGAAAACAGAGATAAGTATACAGGGGGCCTCAATAAGGTTGAGATTTTCTGAAAAACTACTGCACCGAATTTAATAATTCTTTCACAGTTACATAGTTTTCACATGCCTTAGATTTTTTTCTTCTACGGCATGCAGGTTTCATCACGATGTTTTCCTTCACCGTTTTGAGAGCACTCGGGTAAGTACTTAAGATTTGCCGTCAATAAAACCGAGGATAACTCATTGGTAGGGAGGTACATGGTTGCCCTGGCTGGGAATAGAACCTGGGACCTCTGTATCGCAAGTCCATTGACCCAACCACTGAGCCACCGAACTCTTTTTAGTCTATAGGTATAATATATAACACAAAGGATGAATTCGTAAGAATCAACCGAGTTGAGTTTGACCCTATTTTATTTTAATAGAAATCCCAGCAAAGAGTTTCACACTAACACAATTTCCCCAGTTATTCAGACATTGTAAGCAAGCAAATTCATTTTTCATATTCAGGATATCTCGAGCAAGTATAGTGGCAATAAAAGTTCGCAACATGCACCTACCAAGGTACGATTTACGACACCTCATTGCTACTGTGCAGCTTTACTATGAGTTAAAATGCTTTAAGCAGAAACAGTGCTTACTTGTATAAAAGACATTGCCACATTTCAATGGAGCTTTGCCCCACCTACAAAACTACGTGACCATTTAAGCTGTACCTATCATTTTGTTGGGGACTTATTACAGGTTTTATATAGCATAATCACAATTAGTAGGAATTGCGAGAGTAGTACAAAATTATAAGCTAAGCTTTATTTGTACAGATTCACAGTGCTCTAATTAATCATACCATCCGCTATGTAAAGAGATTCCAGACGTAGGAACGAGTATAATAGTATAATTATACAGTCAACAACGAGTCAATAGTGGTCTTAACCAAGACTCAGACAGTTTTGACCGCAAGTTGCGAGTTACGCAGACCTCAGCGTGAGTTCGCTCTTACAAACGTCAAATTCCATTGTCTTTTTTTTTTGTAAAATCATTCCCAGAGGGAAAGCCAAAGCAAACTACAGCCTGGTCTGATATTAATAGAATGTCTGAATTCTTCTAAATACATACATATATACGAAGATAACCTAACCTAAACCTACGCACAACACTCCCAAACCCCTAAACGAAATAGCTCAACGATCTACGCCATCATTGAATTATGCAAGGAATAAGCATATTGATAAGAGCACACAACTTCACAAACACGACTTATTTCGAGCGTATAGCGCATTAGTGTCTCTGTAATGCTGTAGGTACTTTTTAAATAAATAAAAGTTATGTACACTTTCATATTTGTCATGATTATGAAGTTAGGACTAAAGAGAGAGAAAGAGGGAGAGATATATGCTGATGAAATCTTTACGACATGAACATGATGAATGGTAATGGATAGGTCACAGCATGTCCTCTCTAACAGGGTACCTAGTATGCAAACTCGATTAGGCTGTGCAGAAGGCAGTAGTCCCTGGAATGCCCTGGAATGCTTCTTATCTGGAAGTGCAGTGCAATTTCTAAGGCCTTATGCAGATGCCTCGGCAGTTATAGCAAACTTGTTTACATCTTATGCAGTGAAATGACAATGCCAGATTCTGCCCCACCATCAACCGCATGATGAACAAGATAACGAATAAATGAAAAAATATCTCCGTTTTTTATTAAAAATATTAGTTTAAAATAAAGTTTTGTACATCAAACGAGTCGAAAAAACAGCTTAGTTAATAGTAAGAAATCGAAGCGAATTATTCATTGTTTTTGTAACCATTTTCTGCTACTCGCGCAACTCCTACTGATTATGATTATGCAATATAACCTGTAATAAGTCCCCAACAAAATGTTAGATACAGCTTCAATGGTCACGTATTTTTGTAGGTGGGGCAAAGCTCCATTGAAATGTGGCAATGTCATTTAAACATGATGAAAAATTTCTTGCCGTGGGCAGGACTTGAACCTGCTCAGTTGTTAAGAGCGTGTCACGGAATGACAAGGTCGCAGTTTCAAGTCCTGCCCACGGCAAGAAGTTTTTCATCATGTTCAAACATAAAATTTTGTAAAATTAAGAAAAGACAGTTTAAATTGTGAAAAACTGAGCTCGATAGCGATTGCGAAGTAACACCGCGATATTTCAGCGTGGCGACGAGGCGCACTGCGGGGCATGTGTTGTTCCTACCAAACACCTAACAACCTGCTTGTAGTGAGTTACTATCGTCTCTTATGTTTTCGAGTTGAAAACAAAATTTAAAACTCAACTTTTTATTTTATAAAGTTTAACTCTATAATTCATTAGTACTACTGACGATAAATCATTGTCACGGGAGAGCAACCACAAAAATTTCACGTTGTATTATTTAGTAGGTACCATTAATTATGGTGTAGTTTTGTTTAAGCTGCTGTGGTACAGACTGTCGGACATTACTCGCAGAAGTTTTTCACCCTTACAGGTGGAAACGTACGCTCAGCGAGCCAGAGAACAAAACTGGTTGACATTGCTCACAGAATCAGCCACAGAAGTGGCAGTGGGTTGGTCACATTTGTCGTAGAACCGATAACCGATGGGGTAGATGGATTCTCGGATGGAGGGCACGAACTGGTAAACGTAGCGTGGGACGCCCCTCGACCAGGTGGAGGGATGACCTGCACAAAGTGGACAGAAACTGGATGGAAAAGCCTGAGAATAGGGCTGAGTGGCGTGCTTTGGGAAAGGGAGGTCAAGCAGTGGACTGATACGGGCTGATGATGATGAACATTTTTGGATATGAATGGATATAACGAGATATTGTTTTACCATGTGACCAGACTGTGTATAGTTGGCCTTGCCTTTTCCTCTGGAAATAATTTTATTATTATAAAAAAAATGTTCGGTCCGGTATGTAAATCGATTGGTGACTTCCATAATTTTCTTTAGTATTACAACTGCGCACGCGCATACGGACGGGTTCGCCGCGATCCTGCGCAAGAAAAGCGACTCCCTCTTGCACAGAGTGCGGGGCAGCCCCAACAGCCTCCTGGAGGTCATCGCCGGCAGGTGGGATTGCCCGCTGCTGAGGCACCTTATCAAAATTACTAAAACTAGTCTAGTGATTAAGTACTAACCTGTTACTAACACAAAATGGACCTAAGTTGTTCGGCAATAAACGTTTTATTATTATTATTATAATGTGTATTGTTATGGACCTTCCGTTGTACCACGGAAAAAAATTTCTTCCCGTGGTACACCGAGGTGCACAGCCGAGGTGAACCACGGGCAATAACCCAATAATACGTATATATTGTAAGATAATGTAGACGTTCGCAATTAGCTATAAGTCATTGATTTTTTCGTGCCCTCTATGTATCTGCATAAGGACAAATATACATCCTTATATGTAGCTATATACGTGATATCTTTGACCCAAGGTTATTGACTGTCATTGAAAATATTTACAGATTTCATATACTTAATTAATAATCATAAATTATACATATATAGGTAGTGTCTAAAAAATCCTGTGACAAACTCGTATCAAGTACGTGTGGTTCAATATTTTATTTATTTGTTAATCTGTTAATTTTACAGCGAATGAGTAGGGACATAAGTGATAAATGGCAAGATTTTTTTTTTAATTAGTTCTTGACAATGAATTTGAAAAAAAAAGAATGAAAATTACAACGAGGGCACATAATGTTATGTGTAGGGAATATAAAAGGTCCCACAAATTACCCATTTAATTAATAATGAATGTATATGTCGTGGCCAGTTCGTTAAATTGAGTATTTCATGAAATCGTCAGTTATTTCATGAAAATGGTGGCATTTCACGAAATCGTCAAATGTCTATTGGTCATTTCATGAAATAGTATGACCAGATCAACGATTACTTACATCTTTAATGGGCACCCTACATTAATGATCTGACCAAACGTGGTTGGACAAATCGACGAACGTTGCCGATTAAACGATATGCCCAGCACAACTTGACGATTTCTTGAAATGCCACCATTTCATGAAATGACTGACGATTTTATGAAATACTCAATTTAACGATCTGACCACGTCATATACATGTCGCGGTCAGATCGTTAAATTGAGCATTTCATGAAATGATCGACTATTTCATGATATGTCCAATTAAACGATATGACCACGACATACATAAGAAGTAGGTAGTGTGTGTGTTATGGTTGTAGGTAAGTGTGTTTCGGTGTGTGCAAGGATGTATATTGCCAATATACCTAAACCATTTAAACTCCAAATACTGTCCGATAACGTATGTAAGGTTATAGTACATATTTACTTTAGGTTAGGTACATCATCGAACTACCTGGAACACCCCGTATAATATTTTTTTATTTATGTAGTTAATACGTATCTATTTATAATTTTGTACACTTAGGTATGCTTACACTGAAAAAAAAAACACAGGGTTGCCTGTACTGTAGCAGCTAAATATACTTAGTTGTTGATTTGTATACTTAGATATGGCTTTTAGGTACGGCCTTGTCAATCAGAGCAAATAATTGTAAACTATATGCAATGAAACTAGCTAGGAAGACAAACAGCAAAAACCGTAAAACACTTTGGCTGTCCCTGTAGTTTGTAACGGTTGTAGCTACCGGGTTGTAGTTACCTTAAACACCACAGCTAATCTTTTTTTTCCGTGTAGCAGGCAATTAACTTTTTAACCTTTGTTTTGATTATATTTTATAGATGAGAATAGCAGCAGTTCACTTCGGACATTCAGAGACCCTCAGTCAGTCTATTGAGCTGGATCGTCCAGTCTCATTGTTGGTTTACAATTCGGTATGAAAAGAAAAATTAGTTGATATATTTCCAAAACTATTTCGAGATTTTACATTTCAAATCATTATTTTTCTATTTAACCCTTCTTAGCTTTGGAATTACGTTTATTTTAATGAAAACTTTAAAAAAACTTGATCTTCATTTGATCCTCAAAAGTAGGCTGTATTGGTAAGGCTCGTACGCTAACAGCTGATCACTTTGAACTTTGGACCGTTCTTATTATTTTGCATCGTAAGATTTAAAATCGTACTGCAAGTGTTACCATTGATTTGTTGTTCTCCGTACATATTTATTCTAATAAAGATTTGCTTGATAGCTTTTTTAATAAAATTTATTATATTGGAATATATTACTTTTTAAAGATTGGCGGCGCTAGTTACCTTTGGCCAGGCCCTTAAGAATGAAGTTTCTCGAAAACCGTATCCTGGAGTTTCATCCAGATACAATGGAAACAGTGCTAAAGTCCTGTAACTTGCATCGTAAAGGAGAAATTAGCAATGCAATCGATATATTGGAGGAATGGATAAACCAGCAAAATCATTTCACGAAGAAAAATTTCAGTAAGTAGTTACATGACATTCGTCCCCACGAATATTTTCTAACCTTTGACATTCGACATCACGAATTTTCGAGCCAGAGTTCCTATAGTCCATCCCCACAGTCATTCCCCGCAGTCATTCCCCGCAGTCATTCCCCGCAGTCATTCCCCGCAGTCATTCCCCGCAGTCATTCCCCGCAGTCATTCCCCGCAGTCATTCCCCGCAGTCATTCCCCGCAGTCATTCCCCGCAGTCATTCCCCGCAGTCATTCCCCGCAGTCATTCCCCGCAGTCATTCCCCGCAGTCATTCCCCGCAGTCATTCCCCGCAGTCATTCCCCGCAGTCATTCCCCGCAGTCATTCCCCGCAGTCATTCCCCGCAGTCATTCCCCGCAGTCCTTTCCCGCAGTCCTTTCCCGCAGTCCTTTCCCGCAGTCCTTTCCCGCAGTCATTCCCCGCAGTCATTCCCCGCAGTCATTCCCCGCAGTCATTCCCCGCAGTCATTCCCCGCAGTCATTCCCCGCAGTCCTTCGCCGCTGTCCTTCCTCAGACTCCTTCCCCACAGTGGTCTCCTATAGCTAGCTGCCTTCACGCTATGGATTTTCAACCGCTTTAATTCGAACAGGTAGAGAATATCTTCAGATAGCAATAATTGCCGCCAAGGGATCCGTGGAACGAGCAAAATCACGAATGGACAAACTCTTCACTTACAAAACGATGATGCCACAATATTTTCGAGCCAGAGTTCCTATAGTCCTTCCCCACAGTCCTTCCCCGCAGTCCTTCCCCGCAGTCCTTCCCCGCAGTCCTTCCCCGCAGTCCTTCCCCAGAGTCCTTCCCCACAGTGCTTTCCTATAGCTGCCTTCACGCTATGGATTTTCAACCACTTTAATTCGAACAGGTAGAGAATATCTTCAGATAGCAATAATTGCCGCCAAGGGATCCGTGGAACGAGCAAAATCACGAATGGACAAACTCTTCACTTACAAAACGATGATGCCTCAATATTTCGGGAGTTACGACCTGAGGAATGATTTTATGGAGCTAGATGGGACAATGTAAGTAATTAATAAAATAATTATTTAATTGAAGATGACTTAAATACTTTAAACTTCAGCAGGGTTACTCTCACCTCTTAGGCAGTGCGCAGACCAGAGTCACACTGTCTTAAGACAGACTTGTCAGACTTGTCGCTGAGCAGTTCTCGTAGGTATTAGACAGCTTTGTCTATGAGACGTCTCGTTTGAAGTGTGCGCGCTTCATAATGTTTGTAAAGCAATAGTCTGTCTTAAAACAGTCGTGACTCTGGTCTGCGCATTGCCTTATAGCGATCCAGTTTAGGTTCTAAACTGACAATTTGCTACAACGACGTCTAACGTCATTGTCAGTTTAGAACCTAAACTGCCCCCTTACCTTGAAGTCTTATAGCAGTATTACTTCCATAATACTTTGTTACTTCGTATAATGACGACCTTAAAGTAAGCTCATTAAGGTCGTCATTGTACGAAGTAACAAAGTATTATGAAAGTAATACTGCTATAAGACTTCAAGGTAAGGGGGCTGGATCGCTATAAGAGGTGAGAGTAACCCTGCAGAACTTTCATTTATTTATGACCGAATAATACAATTTATGTCTTAACAAATAATTTTATAATAACCAACAAGCAGAAATTATTTTTAAAAAAACGATTGCCAAAAAAAAAAGCTTCTTTGATTAAATTTTAATCCATGAAGCCGTTTAGGCTGCAGGGCGTGCCAAAGAATTGGACATACTTACATACATACTGACATATATACTTACATACATACACTCGAAAAACATAACCCTCCTTCTTGCGCAGTCGGGTAAAAATAGCAATTGATCCGTAAGTAAGTAGATAGATAATTACAACAATATGAAACATTTGAGCAATGCAACAGTGAAAACACTAACGTGTACTCATTGCAAAAAATTGTCCTATCTCACGTTTGCATACTCTATGATGAAAAGGAGGAGTTCCATTATGACCACAGACCAAAAAGTTTATATCGAAAAAAAAAATAAACATAAATATTAGGTTTGTGTATTAATATAAATAGTAATACTCATAAGAAACTAATTTATTATGGTGATGATATTTTTAGTATGGGTATTGTTTCAGACAATATGGTATTCTGTCGAAGCTCACGGAAAATCACAATAGGGTTATAGTTGCAAAGAGTTGTGGACAGAAATTTGAACCAACCCACTGTCTCCATGTCGGTAAATGTTTATTTATGGTTAGTTTAATTTATACTATATCTAGTTTAATAAATATTTCCTTGATCTAAATTTTACATACATATACCTACATTGTCATTGTCCACCACTAGCGGACATCGGCACATCTTTTAAAAATGTGTCCCTGTCCGCCAATGGGGGGAACAAAAAAAGTTGTGCTCCAGCCCCCCCAGTGTGGTGGACAACATCACAACATTTAAGGGGTACAACGGGAATATACTCATAATTTACATCACTGCATTTATACCTTGGTATCCAGGTATTCTGTAGGCATTTTTTTCGAGTACCTATATTAGCATCCACCATTGATATTAAAATTGTTATTGCAGTTAGCAGAATATTTCAAAGCACAAGATTACTCACACGGCTATATCGGGATGATAGATTATAGAGGAGTTAATTTCAGGGAACAAATACCGAACATAAATCTTGTGGACGTTAGACAAATATCGACCATATTACAGGTAATTAACATTCATTAAAAGCGCCGTAAATAATAATGTCGAAATACAGTTACACATTTCTTTGTCTCCGATGGGGTACAATTTAATACCTAAAGTGTTTTGATAGTATGGTTATTTATTACAGGAGGGCTATGGTGTAAAAGTTGAAGGTCTACATTTTTTAACTTCACCGTCAATTCTGTTCGAGACGGTTGTCAATATTTATAAACAATTCATGTCCGAGAAAATCAGAAAAAGAATAAAAATACACAATAGTATAGAATCAGTACATGAATTTATACCAAAAGATATACTACCAAAGGATTATGGCGGAGAACAAAAGTATTTAGCCGAACATCATGGTAAGTTGCATCTATAAGAAAATCGTTTTAGCACCTGAGAAAAATAAAAATTGCAATTATTTTCATTTAATTTGGGTATTCGTATTCGACGTTGAATTTGTACTTTTCATGACACCGTGAAGAATCACCTCGAATTTACTTCTATTACTATTAAATTAATTAAAACAATAATTATTATTCGGGTGCATTGAAAAATACATTGCTTACGTGCTTACATTATTGACCGTTCGGATAAGATTATCTCAATAGACTCATCAAAGAAGTGAGTGGATCTTTTTTCCAGAGGATTTAGTGGAGCTGACAAGGTCAAAGGACTTCAAGGAGCACCTAACAGAGATGAGCGAGGCCCGCACCGACGAGTCTCTGCGGCCCGCAGAATCTTTCAACGACCTGTATATGGGCACTCCAGGCACCTTCAGGACGCTGAACGTAGATTAATATAGAAATGAAAGTCTTGAATTAATTTAAGGTGAAATGGGAAGGCGACCGAAAGCGAAATGGTTTATGGCAAATTATATTTTTTGGGGGCAAAGCGTTTCATCATGGGTGTAAATCCCACCAGATTAATAAGTTTTTAAAGACCTGATTTAATAAATTAAGCTGTCATACATACTTAGGAACTGCATGCAGCACTGGCTGTTTCTTTTTATAACAATCATACGTCTGAGTGACACAGAACCATTTCGTAAATACATATTACATTTGAAATATTTTCACTAAGCAAAGACGTGATTTTTCATTTTGTCCTATTAACCATATAAATTGTTTGCGTCCGTACGTCACTGCACCCGCGGCCCCGCTGAAAACCAGCGCTGTAGTAGGTACCACTACTACAGCACACGCTGAGCTGGGGACCGGTTTGGCACCACACCACTGCACCGTCACCTTGTATTGTACTAGTCTATTCTTTTTCTTGTTATTGTGCATTGTTTGTGTGTGTCAAATAAACGTTATCTTATCTTATCTTAAATATCCAGCTATTACCAACCATTATCAGCATCAACCAACCCTGGCTTCGTAAGGAGCCAACAAATGATATAACGTGTAACAAAAAACTTTCACTGAAAAAATAAGATGTTCCATGCAAAATTCGATACATAGGTACCTATCGCGGCGAAATATTTTGTAATTTCATTGTTGATTCCCATAATGAAAGTTTTCCATATTTATATAATTATTAAAAGGAAGGGCCACGAATGGGCAATGTCCTTTAATATTATTATGAAAATCTGAAATTATATTCAGAATCATAGCGGTATTGCAAGTAAATACATTATGCTCGTCACATGTTTTTTTTGTATTTCTATTTTCGTGGTAAGTAGTTACTTAATGTATGTTTTGTGGCAAAATAAAATATTGATGTGACAAAAAGTGTTTCTTTGAAAAAAAAAGCATTTAATTTCGATTATTTACTTACTTACATACCCAAAAATAAGATACTCACCTTAGCATTAAAAATAGATACTTACATTATACATAGACTTAGGAGATGCTGTAGGTATTATTGTCGAAAGCAATTACATCCAGATAACGTCGGTAGGTAAGTACATAGGTAGGTACATAATTTAATCAGGAAGAAGCAGCTTTTGGTGCAATATCAAATATTAAAAATCATTTTTCTTATAAGTAAATAAAGTCTTAATTTCATCTCACATTAAAGAATAACATTTATAATACCTATTTAACTTATACCTATATCTATTAAAAATTAGACATAGGTATCTCAATTGGTGGCCGTGTGAACTGAATTAAAAATTAACATAAATTATGTTATTATTAGTTATGTGTTAAGGCTGTGTACTGTAGTTTATTCTCAGAGAAATAAGGACCTTATTTCTCTGAGAGTTTATTATTCGGAAAACACGATGTCAGTACAGCTGATCAAGAGTAACACTTTAGAGTTTAGACCGTTCTTATTATCTGCGTCGTAAGAGTTGAAATCGTACTGCAAGTGTTACCATTGATCTGGCTGTCCGTATACAGTTATTTTTTATAGTCACACAAATCTGAGACAATTACTTATGAATTATTATTTAACCTTCATTACTACTTGAATATTCCATTAGGTACAATTTTAAGTCTATTAATATTCCATCAGTCAGTATGCTTTGCACATTCACAGTCTGAAGTCTATTAAGTAATATCCATAGTACCTAATCTATAATTTTTTTAAATTGTTTTCAATAGTTAATTATAGTGAAGCCCTCGCTGAGTTAGTAAATGAACGTGTTTCAAGTGTATATATACTATAAATAAAATAATAATTGAATAAATTAATATAAAATAATGAGACCTGTATTTGAAAAGCGTCTACTGGAATTTCATCCAGATACAATGGAAACAGTCCTAAGTTCCTGCAATTTGCATCGTCCAGGAGAAATGAGCAATGCAATCGATATATTGGATGAATGGATTAAACAGCAAAATCATTTCACAAAGAAAAATTTCAGTAAGTACGATACCTGACTAAAATTCAACAATATTAGATTATTAATAAAGGGACTATATCTTTGAAATCATATGACTTTTAATAAGACTATCCATTTATTAAATCGTGAATAATTAAATCAATGATAAATTCTTAAATAAACAATGGTAGCAATAATGTAACATACGAAGGTTGATGAAGCTTCTATTTCTTTCGTAACTTTATAAAAAGACCATAACTACCATAGAAAGACAACAAACTAGATGGTAAAAAGAAAACCAGCAAAAGTCAAGTCAAATCTCTTTATTGCAAGTAAGCACGATGTGTACATTACTGCACGTCACGTCACATTTTTTTTAAATTTACATTTACACCACTTTGCAAGTCTGACAAATAGATTGATGACCAATAGTATACACATATATTGAATGCTTGAATTCGAGAATATTTTTTCATAAATTTCTAATTTGACTAAAAACAATACAATTTCATTTTACTCTAGCTTCCGCATACACGCTATTTTTTGACCTTTTCAAAGGTTGACTGGAAGAGATCCCCTGCGTGGGATAAGTCCGCCTTTCTACCTATTTTTAAGTTTTTTCTCTTTGTATTTAGTTTTGTAAGGAATAATAGTACAATAAAGTGTATACAAACAAACAAACAAACAACTGCTACGTATTTTCTTTCATATTTTTTATTATGATAAGTATGAAACTAGAAATAAAACACAAAGTTGGTTTGGTTGGTCTCATTATTGATATTAATTTTAATTTGAACAGGTAGAGATTATCTGATGATATTAATAATTAACGCCAAGGGATCCGTAGAGCGAGCAAAATTGCGATTGGATAAAACCTTAACGTACAAGACAATGATGCCTCAATACTATGGGTGTTACGACCTGAGGAATGACTTTATGGAATTAGATGGCAGAATGTAAGTATAATTAACAGCTTTTAAATTAAAATGTCTATGTATGGGGATATCAGTTTAGGCAAATATAAGTTCCTTAAGAGCCTTCCTAGAGCCAACTAGCGCCGCCAATCTTGAAAAAATAATATCTTGCAATATAATCAATTTTATTAAAAAAGCTACGTTCACATTGTTTATTGCTATAAATATTATTTTTTAAATGCTTATTTGTAACGTGATGCAATGTAGGTAAGTTGTAGTTCACATAATTGCGAAAAAAGGCCGTTTCTGGCACATGTCTTTTTTTAATTTATTTATTTATTCACTATATAGAAATATATAATAACATGGTATTTTGGTTATTCAAATAAGTAATATCTATTGAATATATGCATGGAGAGGGTTGGGGTTTCCGCTATTGGATACGTATACTCCACCCCCCTTCCAAATTAGGTAGTTAGTCAGGTAATACAAACTCGTATGTTTGTATTACCTGACTAAATAAAAAATTGTTTAAGTTACCTACCTATTAGGTAACCTAACGTATCGTAACGTCTGGCACATGTCAGCGCCTTAATGTAGTTTTCGTTAGAGCAAAGTTTATTGCTTTTATTTCTAGCCTGTGACACTTTCATCTGAGCCGATTCGTGCCTCGGAAAGCACGTTAAGGGCCTTCCATGAGCCAACTAGCGCCGCCAATCTTGAAAAAATAATATCTTACAAATTATTAATTTTTATTAAAAAAGCTAGGTACGCAATCTTTATTTTTTTTTGTAGCTGTACCTACAAAATCGAAATCAAGGAATTTCAATTCTGATTTTTTTTAAATTATATATTGTGTATGATTATTTTCAGGCAATATGGTTTTATGCCCAATCTTACGGAAAATCATCATAGAGTTTGGGTTATAAAATCCTACGTAAAAAAAATTGAATCGACAATTGGCCTACATTTCGCTAGATGTGTATTTATGGTTAGTTTTTATTTTAATTTTATTAATAGACTCGATAGTTTGTCATTTCCCAATGTCATGGTACACAGAAGACGACAGAGATAAGAATACAGGGTGCCTAAATAAGGTTGAAATTTTCTCAAAAACTACTGGACCGATTTTAACAATTCTTTACAGTTACATAGTTTTCACTTTTATCTATCTAACAGTGAAATAATTTTAACAATCGGTCAAGTAGTTTTGGTGAAAATCTCAACCTTAAAATCTCTACTGTACACCTTTCTTTGTCTTCGACATAGGAGTCGGTTATTCATATTCTATCGTAGTCTTCTTCCTTCCTCTAGAGGAGTCGCTGGAGCGTCGTCAATCTTGGACGAAGGACCTCAGCGTGTTCCTTTCTTCCTCCAAAGAAGTCCCGGAAAAGTATTTAGTCCTGGACGAAGCGGCTCTATAGTGGGACTCTTGAATCTAGCTCGAAACTGAAGATCACTTACCCCATAGACCTGTAACAGGAGGGCGCCCGTGTCTGCCCGTACATGAGCGCAAAATTCCTTCGCGACACGTGTACCCAAGATATATTATCGATATTGACGCATCTCTTTAATACGGCACCTATGGCCCCTGTTTCGTCTCTATCCGCTCATCGTTGACAGAATTTTTCGCTTGCAAAATTGTACCGCTTTATGTCTATTGGGTAAATGGTCTGTGGCAGTTATACGGTAACCTTTGAAGTTTTTGAAATACATCGCCGTTTTCTTGCAGATTGGAGAATATTTGAAAGCAGAAGACTACTCGGGAGGTCTTATTATTTTCGTGGATAATAGAGGAGAGAATTTGATGGAAATAATTGCTAATGTTAATATTGCCGAAGTACAACAAGTAACCACTATAATTCTGGTAAATTAGTAAAAATATAATTTGTTCCTTGGTTTATATTTTTAACAAACGAGTAACTTTTAAAATTGTTATTTTTTAAATTGTTTTAGTCATCTGGGCATCGCATAAAGGGTCTACATTTTTTAGCATCACCGTCAGTGATAATGGAAACATTGTTTAAATTTGTCTTTCAATTCGTCCCTGAGAAATTGAAACAAAGGATCAAAATGCACACCACTTTAGAGTCAATTCACGAAGATTTACCAAAAAAAATTCTGCCAAAGGAATATGGCGGAGAAGAAAAGTCGCTAGCAGAATTTCACGGTTAGTTGCAATGAGGTATTTAGGAATGAATTGTAGTTAAATCATTTATAATTTATTTCTATATAACTACTTAAAAATATTTAAAATACTAAAAAAATTAAAAGTACCTACCTAGAAACAAAAAACAAAAAAAACCTTGCCTAAAAACAGTCTAAAAAATTCGGCCCTTTTGGGAGGGTGCCCATCACACTGGCAGCATTCCCGCGCTGGATTGCTAGACTCAGCCGCTGCGCGAGAAAGCCGCCAGCACGAGGGTCACCCGTCGCCTCCCTCAGGCGCTTGCTGAGCTCCTTGTGGAGCGCGTGTGCTCTCGGGCCCCACGGACCAAGTGTCTCAACGCCAAAGGGGACAGAGTCATACTGGGCGCCGAGACACCTGTAAATATGCCCCTCTTAATGCGCGGAATGAATTATAAGGTATTTGACTAATTCACATAAACGTCACGGAATGACAAGGTCTCAGGTTCAAGTCCTGCCCACGGCAAGAAATTTTTCATCATGTTCTAATTTGTTCACCGAGCATGGATAATGCGTAATTCCAATTCTGAATTCACATAAACAAATCGAATATCCGATATTGAGTTAAAGTAAATTTCAGTCAATTCAGTGCAGGTCCTTCCCGACCTCTCGGCGGTAACTGGGGTAGCGGTTATTATATCGATCATAATTAGTTTAATTCATTAGTAGTAGTTAATGAATCTTATATTTCCAGAGGATTTAGTGGAGCTGACAAGGTCAAAGGACTTCAGGGAGTACCTAACAGAGATGAGCGAGGCCCGCACAGACGAGTCTCTGCGGCCCGCAGAATCTTTCAACGACCTGTATATGGGCACTCCAGGCACCTTCAGGACCCTGAACGTAGATTAATATGAAATGGAAAGTCTTGAATTAACTTAAGGTGAAATGTTTTGGCGGCCGAAAACGAAATGGTTTGTAACAAATTATAAATGTGTTGGGCAAAAGCGTTTTTATTATTTGCGCAAATAACCCTCCAATATTTCTCTATCATACGAGTAGGTATTGCAACCAGAAGCAAGGTTCTTGGCTAGCCTTGATTCTGTTTATTTAGTCATTACACACATTAAACACAATGGTGGACTTAATGCCATGCTTTTGTTGCACTTTTAGATTTTTAACAAGTTTTATTGCTTATGGGTACTTTTACAATTCAATATTTTATAGAACTTATATTTGCTTAAGTAGGTACACAATTTTGAAAGGAAAATTAAAAAAAAACAGTTAAAAAATTGCTTACATTAACAGAACACGACTTTATTTAAATTTGATTTAAAAAAAAAAGGAAAAGTGAAAACCATTTGCGATCTGTAAGTAGTATGAAAAATGATTTTTATTTATTGCACAAAAACAGATACACATACTAAGCTTAGACAATTAATTATAGTAGGTAAGCAATTTTTTAATGTATTTTATTGAACACGGCTATACCACAATAAAACAGAGTTTCTTAGGGAAACTCATGATTGTGGCAAAATTTAGTTGCAGCAAAGTTTCTCATATGTGTAAATGTGTAAATAACCCAACGAAATGTCTCAAACAACATGTCGCGAACATAACCAAAACATATCGCCAACTTTCAGCCCATAGCGTCAACTCATTTGTTCGACGAATTCCATACAATGGAAATCTGTATGTGCCATAGATGGAGGTTAATCGAAGGAGGCATCATTGGTTAATTTAATATTTGCCCAGAGTATTATAATAGGATTAGGAATATTTAAATTTTAGTCTTCTCTCGAAAATATCTAAAAATACTGTCCGCTAGAAGTGCAATAAAAATTATATCAATCACGTACTTACTACAGTAATTTATGGTAACAATGATTCACGTTTATTTTGAAGCATCCCGTGTCTCATTATCATTAGATCTGTTACATACCTACATATATTTATTTTTAAACTTAAGTAGGTACAGCTAGCAGCAGATTAAGTCAACACTTTGGACTTCGTTCTTATTATAATAATTACTTGCGACAAAAAATGCTAGTTAGTTACATGATTTACGTAAAAATGTTAATTTGTCATTTTTCTTATTAGAGTTAAACCAAAAAAGAAGACAAAAATCTTTGATCATTATAACAGGTTTTTTTTTATAGGTGCAGGTACCTACTATACGTACAGATTACCTTCATCTATTTCGTGGTTCCTACATTGATTCGTATCTGACAATTTTTGGGGGTTTTAGGCAGTTCTGTATTTTTTTCTGGTTTGGTTGCAGTAGGTACCAGTATCATGTGGGTTCCGCAGTTCTTGCCAACATGTTGGCGCAGTTAGATGTTGTCGCAGTTCCGTGGTCGAGTCATGTTGAACATACTCGTAAGTGCCACCTCCTATATGCTGAAATCTTTTCCCCAAGGCTGGATGAGTAAACGGCTGTTGTCGTCAGCGAAAATGCGTTATAGTTGGGTAGAATTTCTCCCTTTGTACGTACACAATGAGACTATTGTGACTGGCGACAGATACTAATTTCAAACGGTGCTTTGTATACGCTCAACGCTTGACGAAACAAAACTTATGAAAGAGCGAAATAAATATCGCATTTTCGTGCGAATTTCTCGCACTCCCACGAAATACGAAGAGATATTGCCCTTGTTTTCTATATTTTATTTTTATGGAAACCTTTGGGGACGGCTGAGGCCTCTCGCGTTTATGAATTTGGAAATGCAAGAGTTTCGGTGAGTATTTTTTAGTATTGCGTAATACTGAAATGGAGAAACGTTTTAGCTATTTTAATAAACTTTAAAAAGTGCAAATTCGCCTCACGATTTTCGGACAAGTATACATAGAAATACGCACATAAGCTCACGCTTTTATTTCCCGCAGGGGTAGGCAGAGACGATGGACTTCCATCTGCTGCGATACTGGCATATAATAGCACACATGGCAATCCTGGCATACAATACAACAACAAGTATTTCAGACAAGTATTTCTCATAACGATCACAATTATTTACCAGGTTTGGACACTGGATACTTCGAGCTGCCATGTTGTATCCCAGGTCAGTCAAGTCATCATCATCATCATTTATTTATTTATTATTTATTGAATACATAACTGACTGGTTTACAGGTATCACCAAAGCACCGAGTCAGTGAATACAGATGTAATTGTAATACAATATAATAATAATGCTTACAATAATCAATTATACAATTAGTGTAGCTGTTAAGATAGCAATATATATTTTTATACAAAGAACACCATTGAAGAAAGATGAGTGAAGATAGTAGCGATTAATCGAATAAGGTACTCACCTATAGATGACTAACCTTAACACACCCTGTCACATCCTAAGTGCTTACAAAGTTATTGCCACGAAATAAAAAAGTCCCAAAAAGTCGAGTCAAAATAAATAGAATTATTTGTTGTACTCCAAAAAGTGTAACGAATTACACAGAAATTTACGCAATTACAAAGAGCCGGGAAATAATATATTGCCCTAAAAGTCCTAAACAGGACAGTGAAAAAATATTTGTCTTGGTCCGAGTGGACGGGATATATTTCGTGTGGGACAATTTATGGACTATTTTCGAACCTTTTTAGGCTTTTTGTGGACCACGCAACGTGACCCCCATGTGTATAAACATACTCGTAAATGGCAAAATGTGAAAAGAATAGTCAATTTATTATCTCGATGTGGTTACATTGTACGAAATACTTAACGAAAGGAATTTATTCACAATTTTGAATTTAGGTTTGCTTCCATTACTCTCCCTAAAATAATTGTTTACAAAGTTACCTACCACTTTCCCAGAGCTATCGTTAAAAGTCGTTTAAAGAGGCTCGTAGGCCAGTTGCGAGTAAAACTTTGAAAACGATCGCACAAGTTAAGCAACGTTGGGCGAGGACCTAGTGATGGACCTGGACCTAGTGACACTTTCATATGAGCCCCTTCGTGACGCTGAAAGCACTTTAAGCAGTTGGTCCCGGTTGTTGTCGCTTGACAGCAGTCTTTAGGCCACGTCAACTTTGACAAAATAGGTTTGGTCCTAAACCACACGAGAAAAGAAAGAAAGAGCGATCGTTTCTGATAACGATAATTTCCAGGATGAACTTTACCAGCACGACCATTTAAAAAAAGTAATTGTCTATGCAATGGTAATCACAGAAGAGTAGAAGAGACTAACAGCTAAGCTATAGTATCCTAATACAGGATGGGAATCAACAGCGTAAGCATCGCACGTTCAATCCCCACTTCTGTCCTATTACGGTGGACCGGTCCAAGTACAATCTTTTAAGTTAGACCATTCAACGAGAAAATGGGAACAGTTTCTTTTATAATGAGAACCCATGCAGATGAGCTACTTGAAGTAACTGGTAATTCCTGTCACTTCAAGTACTTATCTAAAATACCAGAGACGTTATTAGTTCCCTATCAACTTTCGAGTCTTCCAGAGTTCTATTTACGTTTCCCTTGAAGTATATCATAACATTTACTAACTGTGGAAAGGCAGAACATTCCACATTCTACTGGTACGCGGCAATAAAACTTTCTTCTTCTTATGGTGCCGTCTTCTTACGAAGGTTGGCGATCATTATGGCAATATGAACTCTCGACAACGCGGCACGGAACAGAGACTTGGTACGGTGGAACACAGAGAAAGGTATACAGGAGAGTTTTTAAGATTGAGATTTTCTCAAAAACTACTTGACCTATTGCAATAATTATTTCACTGTTTGATAGATAAAAGTTAAAACTATGTAACTGTAAAAGAATTATTGAATTCGGTACAGTAGTTTTTAAGAAAATCCCAACCTTATTGAGGCCCCCTGTATACTCATCTCTGTCTTCGTGTGTACGTGGCAATAAAACTTTCTTCTTCTTATGGTGATGTCTTCTTACGAAGGTAGACGATCATTATGGCAATTTGCACTCTTGACAACGCTGCACGGAACAGAGGCCGGTACTCTTGCCGTACCATTGGCGTAAGTTGAGTCATGATATTTTTCTTCTACCTGGCCTTCTTCTGCCCTGGATATTTCTACGACAACTTTAGAACACGCCTAAAGCGTGGATTCAGTACCTACATGTGGATGAAACCTCAATTTGAACACATTGTTATGTGAAAAAATTGATAATCTTCATAATAAAATGATACCACAGTCAGCTGAGCGACGAATAAAGCCACGCCTATCTCCACTATAAAGTCTACAAGCCTACAATCTGAAATGACCAACTCCATCCATAATATTCCGTAACCCTGAGGCGTCTCATAAAACGAAAACGTTACTGCTATCATTTCCGTAGCTAAACAGTTTATCTTCTATAAAAACTCCAATGTTATGACAATATAAATTCGTTTTCTCTTTCCCCCTTTCTATGTACTCGTACCTAAAATTATTTGGACAATGATACTGAAATGTATTGCTGAAATATTTAAAATTCTGTATCATCGTCATCAGCCCGTATCAGTCCACTGCTGGACGTAGGCCTCTCCCAAAGTACGCCACTCAACCCTACGCTCTGCCCTCTGCATCCAGTCTCTGCCAGCCATCTTGCGAAAGTCATCCCTCCAATCAATTCTGTATCAATCAAAAATAAATTACAGAATCATGTACAGGTAAAGCCTTCTTAACAACTTCTTAAGCTTCTTGACAAGCTGGAGAGATGATATACGCAAGGCAGCCAAGTAGGGACAGATGGATGTAAAAAGCTGAGAAATGAATACTGACTGATACAGGTTAATGATAATAAAGGCAATCAAAATCCTATAACATTTTGTTGTTGTAAATCCTACGTCTTTTCTTTAAGGGCCTTCCATGAGCCAACTAGCGCCGCCAATCTTAAAAAAATAATATCTTCCAATTTAATCAATTTTATTAAAAAAGCTATTTACAAAATGTTTATTACGATGAATACCATTTTTTCAATATACAATACATGGCATAATTGCGGCAAGCTAAGTTGTAGTTCACAAATGTGGCAAAAACGGCCGTTTTTCTCAATTATGCGAACTACAACTTACCGACATTGAATCACGTTATAAATAAGAATTTAAAAAATAGTATTTATCGTAATAAACATTTCGTAAATAGCTTTTTTAATAAAATTGATTAAGTACCTACCTATATTGGAAGATATTATTTTTTTAAGATTGGCGGCGCTATTTGGCTCGTGGCCCTTAAGGCTGTTAAAACCTTTTGCTGATACATTGGAAAAAATTCTTATACTGTAAGAACACATCGATACCTCCAAAGTAGACTGAAACGCAGTACAAGAAACTGATCTTATGAAAGTTTCATGTAGTATTAAAAATGTTATGGCTTGCCTCCGAGGAAAATTCACTTTGGGAAATCTAATACATTACAACGTCCTGATTCGATTCAATGTCAGACATCAGAGTATCAACAAGCACTTACGGAGATATACGTCGTTGAGGACGGAGAGTATCGGAACGTTACATATATTTCTTTAATATTCCAAGCTCCGGTTCAACCGAATCACCATCATCAGTCTATTTTTTTGTCCCCACTGCTCGGACTCAGATCTATATAAAAGATATAAAAGATTATATCGAGGGAGCTCGGATCATGATCGACCACGCCTAAACCTTATCATTGTTTCACAATTTGCTAAGCTTATTATCCAAAATATCCATCCATATAAATAGCTAGTTTTGTAAATAATTTTGCATTGCCATTTAATAACGTTGGATATGGGAGGTCTAAGCAGGGACTAGATGCAAAAAACCGAGAAGTTTAGCACGCCTTGGGAGAGGCCTACGTCCAGCAATGGACTGATACGGGCTGATAATGATGTCGGTACAGTCGACATAAAAACATTATATTATAATTATTTATTATTATATAACACATGAATATAATATCAATTTATTCAGTAATAAGCTAAAAATACAAACTAATAACAATAAAAACTAATACCTATAATAACAAATAAAACGTGATTAAAATAAATACTTACCTAAATTAATTAAATAACCCGCCCCTTGTCGTACCCGGTGCAAAGGTGCCCATAACGCTCGCGGCATTGCCGCGCTGCATACGAGTAGCTATGGGCAACCTTTGCACCAGGTAGGACCCAGAGCGAGAGTCATAACCCCTCTCTCTAAGGCGACGGCCAATTTCTGAAACAAATTTTATCGCATCCGCCCCCCAGTAACCCGTCGTCTCCACCGCGAATGGAACGAACAGGTAATGAAGGTACACATGAAGTAGGTATTATTTGCCGCAATATAAGAACGGCGCAAAGTCCAAAGTGCTACCACTTGATGTGCTTTCTGTACAACTTTATGAAGAATCTCGCAAAACTTTATTCAATATCTGCCACTTTGGCGATACACATCGCATTCAACTTTTACTTTCAGACTGATGTCTATAAAAAATGTTTGTGCGAAACTAAAATATGGAAAGAAAGAAAACTTTTTCGAACCCAGAGACATGACTTCGTCGGCCAAAGTTGCGGTTTAGTAAGACTCACATACGGTCATCAAGTTCGATGAACAATGCTGTTGGCTTGGGTGTTTAAGGTATTTTAATTATTTTTGGTGTTCTAAATTTGATTCTCAGTATTCTGGGGCTTGCCTTCCTCTCTCACTTTCTCTCTCACAAAAGGTTCTTCACGAAAGCAGTATGGTAAACTACACGAAAAATCCCTTCTTAAACCAAAAATGTTGATTGAGTAAATATACCTACCAGATTCATTTTAGAATGTCAGTACTAGTATTTGTGGAAATTCCAGAGTGCGACATGCTAAATTCAATTGTCCCTACGTGACGCGTCACGTTCATTCTTACGCGATGTAGCCTAGGAGAGACAAAGACAGTTGCGTTCAGATTTACGATTAGATAATTGAAGAGCTCGGTGGCTCAGTGGTTGGGCCAATGGACTTGCAATATGGAGGTCCCAGGTTCGAATCCCAGCTAGGGCAGCCATGTACCAATGAGTTATCCTCGGTTTTTTCGACGGAAAAACTTACGTACATTTACCGAGTGCTCTCAAAACGGTGAAGGAAAACATCGTGATGAAACCTGCATGTCGTAGAAGAAAAAAAAACTCTAAGGCATGTGAAATCCGCCAACCCGCACTGGGCCCGCGTGGTGGATTACTGCCCGAGCAGTGGGGCAATATAAATAGACTGATGATGATGATGATGATGATGAATTGAAGGGTAGCTATATCTCTGGAAGGACGACGTCCCAACGACTGCAGGCACATCCGTTTCATTATCTTGCGAATACCAATATCCACTTCAGTTCGCATGCAGTTGCAGTAAGCGAGTAAATCCCGCCTATTTTTTCGAGAAAGAAACGTACATATAAACGTAATATTTTTATAGTTCATCGCTGAGTGTCGCCGAGCGAGTAACGCTGTGTCTCTTTTATTTACACGCAATGTGTTATCTGTTGTACGTTTCTTTCGCAAAACAATAGCCGATATTTATACGCTTTACTCGCTGGCGGTGGAACAACTGCTTAAAGAATCGTGGCTCGTACAAAAGTTCACCAAACTAACACATCAGTGTGTCCCCAAAAATGTTATAAACGTTTTTCGTTCTAGAGCTACGGAACCAAACTCGCACAGTCTCTCTGATTGCCGCAGAAGTGGGAAACTTGTACGTTCACTAGTCCGAATGAAAGCTTTCTTACGTAACTTAAACCGCAACTGTGTCCAATGGATTCCTGCTTTATTTTGTTCCGCTACTTTCGATACTGTGCTCGTGAAATGCGGAATAGAGTTTTTGTTCCGGTTTAATTAAAGCTGTTGGAGCAACTGGGATGTCACAAGTATTGCCAACACATGTTTATTATCGATATAGGCGTAATTCTATCAAGGGCGCTAATCCTAATCCTAAACGCAACTGTCACTGTCACTCATATGCAACATCGCGTAAAATTGAGCGGGACGCCTCAATTAGCGACGCGTGCGTGTTCTAGAATCAACACTATTGAAAACCAAATAGGTATATCTATATACTGTCGAGCTGCTTCGTCCAGAGTGATGACGCTACGGCGACTCCTCTGGATGAAAACAAGAAGACTAGTCTATACTAGTCTTCTATCTTCCTCCAGAAGAAGATATACTCAATATACCTATGTATATTGAATTTTACTGGGTAGCCACCCAGGGTGAAGATTCTACTGCGACTCCTCTGGAGGAAGATAGAAGACTAGTCTATACTAGTCTTCTATCTTCCTCCAGAAGAAGATATACTCAATATACCTATGTATATTGAATTTTCTGTAACATGACATTGGCAAATGACGAACTGTCGAGTACAATAAAATAAATAAATAAATGTACGACTTATCAACCTGGCGCAATGTCCATTTTGCCACGTCATGCGTCCAACTTCACATTTATATTTTTGAATACTTGATAGCTCCTAATACTCCTCGGCTACATTGTAATTTATATTTTTGACGACAGGATACTTAACAACGTAAATCTCTAAACTTTTCATGATTTTCCGCACACATTTTTATATAAGTAAGTCTTTTATTTACCTTTTCTGAAGCACCGTTGACTTCTAAAAGTTAAGTGAATACTTTGCCGGAATCGGGAAGCCACCGGACGACTGTCGGTCCCCTCGTAAGTAACTTTGTTAACGCCTAATGTAACTTTCCGTAACTTATTTTGAACACAGCCAGTTGATAAAAACCTTGTTTTGATGCAAATGCGAGTTAGTGTCTTCTTTGTAACGAAAGATATACTTTTGTATTTGAGTTTTGGTTATGTTATGCGAAATGTTTATTCAATGTATAAATCTACCTATACCGCAGCCCAAATCAAGTATCTTATTTTGTAAACAAATATGATCGTCTAATTACCTGGTGATGTAACACTGAAGGAACTGATTGATCGAACCTGTTCATCATTGTGAAAATAAAGTGATCCGGTCTAATAATGTGACAGTAACTATGTAATAATCACAGAACAGCTTAAAATGTTAGTAGGTAGGGTACTGGGTAGGGTAGATTTTGTTTACGAAATAAGACACTTGATTTGGGATTTCGGTTTAAATACAATGACCACATAATATTACTAAAAATATAATGCAAAAATGATCGTTAATATAATCGATAAACCAGAAATTACTGAATGTAGATAAATGATTATTATTATTACTCATTGATCTCCTATAAACAACTAGATACACAGTCTGCCTTCTAAAAATGTCAGAGCGCAAAGAAGGTGATGAAAGAAGAACGGATGAATCATTTGCTTTATTGAACGTTAACAATGGACCCATTTGTACGTTTTTTAAATTGTTTTAGTAAGACCTTTGTGTATCTAGTTGTTTATAGGAGATCAATGTTATTACTCTAAGTTAATTTCTTATAGGTATTTTAAAGGGAAACAAACTTCTTTTTTACCGATTAGTAATGAAAGGCATTACAAAGGCATAGTAAAAGTGTTTATTTTTATGGCAAATAAATAGTTAAAGTGTCTTTTTACAACGTCATTAAGCTTGTTTTCCTCTGATTGAGACAACAATTTTATTATTTCTATAAAATCATTAGATTGAGAGCCTTTTTATTGGCTTTAATATAGCCAAACGGAGTTCTGCGATTTAGGACATACAATAATTTAGAGAATAGTGAAATGCAAGTTTAGAAACTCAAATAAAACTTAAAATCTGGAGAAATGCCAGCTTTTCCCGACTTTTATGATACCGTGACGACTTTTCTAAAATACGATCGTAGACAAAATGAGAGATTTTCCAATATTATATGGTTGGTTCGCAAAATGAGTTAATTGACTTGTACAAAAATCTGTTTTTTTTCTTCATAAAATATATTCTATGGCACTCTCATTATCTAACGATATCTCTTATGTCAAAACCCACCAAACTGTTTTGGCTACACGAGGCGACAAAGTAACCAATACAAATAATCGAAATAATTATATTATTATCCCCTAGTCTGTCAAAAACAGGAATCAAGAAATGATGACGAATTGTGATTTATTTACTAATGCATAATTATATAACTATTACGTTTTTAGAACATGTAAGTACAATCGAAGACAGAGATAAGTATACAGGGGGCATGAATAAGGTTTAGATTTTCTCAAAAACTACTGGACCGAATTTAATAATTATTTTACAGTTACATAGTTTTAACTTTTATCTATCAAGCAGTAAAAGATTTTTTTGTAATAAGTCAAGTAGTTTTTGAGAAAATCTCAACCTTAAAAACTCTCCTATACACCTTTATCTGTCTTCCACCGTACCTACTGCTGAAATTCAAAGTCTTTATTACTTTAAACAATTTTGCCAAAGTTTCAGAACAAAATTTCAATTTCAACAGCACATACAGTGTCCCAGCGCTTTATTTAAGGCAATTCTTTTGCAACTAAACATTTATGCATGGGAAACTATTCTTTGTTCCCGATGAAAAAGGTACAAAAGGCTTCGCCGCCCGGGTAACTCTATTTCCGAGGTCATTATTCTTTTTCACTGCTCCGTAGGAAAAAGGAGTAGCGCAAAGGGAGGTTGACAGATTGCCCTTGAATGTTCGAGAAATGTTCGCTACGGTGTACATAAGGTGACATGACATGATAGTGAATGTAGTTTCACTTGGAATAGTTACTTTGCGACATGATCTTAAGGCAGTTGTCCCACCGCCGGCGAGTAAAGCGAGTGACTATCGGCTACTTTCTAGAAAAAAAAAATAGATAATACTTTCCTTGTAAACAAATGAGACGCAGCGATACTCGCTCAGCGATCAACTATAAAATATAGATGGTGTCCTTGAATTCACTCGACAAATTGGGACTAGGGTCTTACCTGCTCGTAATAAATATTAAACGAATAAGGTTTTTTAGTAAATCTAAAACTTGAACTAAGTACCTACGTCACAGTCACACGATGACCATTAGGTCAAATTCCAGCGAATGAAATCGTTGCCAAAAATTAAAAATGCCTTAAAATGTGAAAAACTCCAAAGCACAGTAACGATGGACATCAAATTAAAAATATTTTTGATAGTTGAATTTATTGAAAATATTTTATTTTTATTTTTCCCCAAATTGTTTAATTTACTTAAACGCTGTGCAGAATTAATGTATGTCACACGCCTAACCATCCATTTACTTTGTCTGATTTAAGGCCAGAGCTGAGCGAGTAGCAGCTGTGTTTCTTTTGTTTACACGGAATGTATTATCTATGGTAGGTACGTTTCTTTTCCTAGAAGATAGCCGATATCTACTCGCTTACTCGCCGGCGGTCTGGGACAACTGCCTTAAGGACTAATAATACTTGTGCCGATTTCAGTGTGTGGCAGAGTAACTTTAATCGTTGCTAAACAAGGCGTCCCCCTCACAAATCTATTTGGCAGTGATATTAAGTATATATTAACTTGTGACAAACTAAAAATGCTGAGTTGTGGGTAAATGTAGCTAGTAGTTTTCGTAGAATAACATTCGAAATGACTTCTTGCAGTTGGTTAAAAATTACGCTGCAACTTTGAACTATCGTACCATCTACACACGTGCTAGCCATATTGTAGTCTCGTCTATCTATCGCTTGGCGACAATAACGTATTATTGAAGCGAGCTGCGACTTGTGCCTCGCCTACACTGAGCTAGTACTGGCGCCAGTAATTTTGAACTCTCCTAGTCCATACCAGCTACAGGTGCTACCAGTATAGAAGAGACTCTTGCCGCTACAAGAGTGACAATAACGTATAGTTGAAGCTGTGACTTGTGCCTCGTCTACACGGAGCCAGTAACTGGGTCCAGTAATCTCACTATTTCATCTTACACGTGCTACCCATATTGTAGAGACTCTCGCCTCTGGAAGAGTCGTTTGGTGACGATATGTGTGGAAGCGACTTGTACTAATCCTACCTACCGGAGCCAGTACTGACGCCAGTTAAGTAATTTCGAACTCTCACTATTTCGTAGTACATGCACGTGCTACCCATATTGCAAGGACTCGGCTATCGCTAGTAGAGTGGTGGAGGTTTAGTGAACATACCGTATTGTTAGAGCGATTGAACTTATTCCTCAATTACATGGGGCTAGTTATTGGCGCCAATAATTTTTAACACTCCTTTAATTATATTCTAGACGTGATATTCATATACTTATACTAGAAAGTTACGCCTTTCGCCGCAAGGGCGATCTGTGATGTACCTATGACCTTACCTAAACAAAGGCTCTCAAAGTACCTTATCGGCGCTATTACAGGCGAAACATACTAAATAAAAACTGAACATGTATTACCGGCTGCAGTAATTTGTAATTTTCACTATTAAATAATAATGTCAAATATACAGTGTACAATGGGCTTGTAGTGGCATGATCCTCAAGGCTTTGCTCATTTTGATCGTGTTAAACATTTTGAGTTTACATTGACATTAAAGAAAATCTTATCAAAGTAATTAACTCCTGATTTGAACATTAATTCTTAATTAAGAAAGTTAAGTAAAATTGATCGATCAACCTTGTAATTATTTACGGAAATTGAGTTTGATACTTCCTCGTCTTTCACGACAGAAAGTGACAACAAGATTGAATTACTGGGCTAATTTCTTTGGTGATTATGGAAGTGCGAAACACAAGACAAGTTTGTCACAATCAGAACTTGATGAAATACAAATATAATGATTAGCGAAGAAAAAAACTGCTCAGGGTAGAAGCAGAAATAAAAATCCTACTTGTACATTTCACTGTTAGTGGCTAGTCTACTTGCCCCGTGTGGATGGGCCATAAACGTGGGTGACGTACCGAGGAAATAAAGCTTACAAGACGTCTGACGGCACTAGTAATGCAATTCTCTGTTCACATTGCGCTACTAGTCTACAGAAGCTTCCTTGGATATCTATGTAGATACTTTAGAAATAGATTCTGAGCAATTTGTCCTGTTTATTCAACACTATTTCTCAGTCTAGCACCATTGAACTATCGTAGCATTTGTTGACTGTACATTATAATGTGGATTACCATAATCTAATTAATATTAAGGAATGCCAATCAAGCTAATGCGAACGAAGCACCTCATGGAAAGTTGTCATCATCTAATGGCATTTATTACTCCAAAAGAGTTGAAGGACAGGTGAAGGACGGATGATAATGCCTCATATGATTATAATTATTGATATTTGACGGCAGAAATAGGTAGGGTAATGGCGTACTCTGTGCGAAGATCTAACGAACCCTACGATGGTCAAATAGCAATTCCACCTCCAACTCTTTTGGATACTATTTGCAATCATGACAACTTGGCATCAGGTGTTTCGTGTGCACTGCACAGAGATAAAATATTAAGGCGCTCTATATGGTTGTCAAAAGCAAGAGTGAGACACAAGATGTAGCGGTGGAGTGAAGATCACGGCGCAGTGCCTCGATATTCGTATTTTTATGAATTTTGGTTGAATTTTGGCCGGGATATAAAAATACGCTAACAAAAATCAGATTTTTTAAAACAAGCTCTCGTATTTATAGTACCCTACATTTTGATATATATTTTGTATGAATAACTATTTCGGTTTAGATATAATTTTCATTTTAAAAGACATGGATTTTTGCGATTTTTTTCTATCGAGCGAAGTTTGTCCAATCGTGTATCGGTATTTATCAGTCCCTAAACATACACCCCAATATTGCTATATATTTTTTTCAGACTTTTAATTTTAGTAGTTAGTGCCGTAGCCTTCATATAAAACCTGTAAATCCGCGCATACGAAGCCTTAACTGTGATTGTTAAGTATTCGCAACTGCAGCTAAAACCGTTACAAACTATAGATAGCTGGTTTGCTGTTTACGCTATTTGTCTTTTTAGCTAGTTTGATTGGTTTACAATTACTTGTTCTGACTAACAAGGCCGTAGTTATTTTACCTAAAACTCAACAGCTAAATATTAGCTGCTACAGGTAACTTTGTGTAGCTCGTTTGGCATTTATTTTTTTATTTATTTTATAAATTGACTCGACAGTTTGTCATTTGCTAATGTCATGTACAGAATATTCAAGATATCATTGTCTTCTCTTTCTCCAGAGGAGTCGCCGTAGCGTCGTCACTTTGGACGAAGCAGCTCGACAGTCACGTTCACTCCCGAGCTCCTAGTGAGACTCTTGACTATAGTCAAGATCATAGCGCTATAGCGCCTGATCAAACTTCAGGTCCTGCATGAATCCTCCAATAATTTCACCATACTGTCATTCGCGAACATTTTATAATTCATTTAACGTGATAAAACACAAATCAACCACTCTAGACATTAAACTGAAAAAATTTAGCAACTGAAAAAAAAAACCGTAAGATAATATTACCTGTGATTAATAACCGGCCGCTTGTGTATGTGTTATGGTAGCACTTCACTTGGCTATTCGTATTCGCTATTGGATGTTTGTCGTATTTGTCAAATACTCGATGTACATACAAATAAGACGAATATTTTGTCAAGAATACCAACCACACATGGCAATTATGACAAATATGCAAATACGAATAGCCAAGTGAAGTGCCGGCTTTAGACTTAAAATTAGTCGTTTTATAATCTTGGAATGAGTACCCATATAAACAAAAACAGGCGAAGTGAAACATACTGTCCTACTTAGTGTCATTCTGTTCCATTAAGACTACGGAAGCGTAGCAAGTTTTCGTCCCCTCGTTCCTCGTCGTTTGTCGCATAATTGGTTTGGGGAATTCTCCCCGGGAATTGATGGATTGTTTCCTACAAGTTAGCCTTCGGTAAATTGTTAATTATGGCCATTTGCATAACGCCCATTCATCTCTAACGAGATAAAGTTAGACTACCTTTAAATAGATGCGGATAAAAAAGATTCAAATGGAAAGATTTTGATAACTATTGAAAAATAAGGTATTTTAGAAAACTTATATGTGAAGACAGAATAAGCCTTTTTCTTGAATAACCGTTATTTAAAACTAGATGGCAGCACAAGGATGATACCAAAACTTGAAAGTGAAAGTAGCACTTCTCAATTACCTAATATTCGGGGGTCATTATTTGACCGAAGTAGTACACAATAAGTTATAAAATGTTGTAAACGTATTTGTAATTTGAATTCAAATTCATTTCGGCCGATGGCATTGGGCCATGACATTATCATCTGATTTTCAAAAACCTTCGTATTTTTTTTATCATTTATCACCTAAAAATTACATACTTAGTTACAATTATTTGAAAATCAGAAATCAGTAAGAAGATAGCAAGAAATGACGTCATGTCTTACTAATTCCATACAAAATCGAAATTGAAATATTAAAAACTAATTTCAAAAACATTTTCAGAATGATCAAATGAGTAGATTTAACCATTAAACAAAATTTTAACTACCCTATTCTTGGCAAAATCGATAATAAAACACTTTAGGCCATTAAAGCAGAAACGTGGCATAATAATATAGCCGATATAAACGTGCAATATAGACAATTCCTTCAGTCTATTTGTCTCAGACTTATCCTGATTAGGATTCTAGTCTAGTATGAAGAGTAATATCCTCCGGGGACGCTCTATTTTATATTGCTTATTTGGCAATCTGGGTATTTACTTCAGTAGGAATGATCGCAAAATAAATCTGCTGTTGTAATGAGATATTCTTGATTAATTCATCATCATCGGTCTATTTATATGTTCCCACTGCTCGGGCACAGACTTTCCCCCACATCGAGGGAGCTCGGCCCATGATCCACCTAGCGGGCCCAGTGCGGATTGGCGGATTTCACATGCCTTAGATTTTTTTTCTACGGCATGCAGATTTCATCACGATGTTTTTCTTTTCGTTCGTTTCGTAAATGTAAATTCAAAAAAATATATTGACGTGCAAAAATGTACACAACGTGCTTACTTGCAATAAAGAAAAGACATTGCCACATTTCAATGGAGCTTTGCCCAATCATAATCAGTATCATTTTCTACTAAGTACTCTCGCAACTCCTATAGAAGAATAACAAAAACAAAGAAAAAAAAGATTTCTTACTATTTTCTGAATTCTTAATTAAGCTGTTTTTTTCGAATCGCAACTTGTACAAAACTTTATTTTAAACCAATAATTTTAATATAAAACAGAGATATATACATTTTTTCGTTATCGTGTACAACTTGCGGTTGATGGTGGGGCAGAATCTGGCATTGTCATTTGACTTTGACTTTCCAGGGTGATGACGCTACGGCGACTCCTCTGGAGAAAGAGGAGACAATGATATCTTGAATGTTCTGTACCGAACTGTAGAGTCCATTAATAAAATAAATAAATATATGGACCAAACAACATAATGTTACGTACTCCAACTCTTTACAACACATTAAAGGCGAAAGCAACATTATTTTCACGCTATAACGCGTTTAGCACAAATAAGCCGATAAAAAACGGCCCCAACTTTGTTGTTTCCAACGAAAATTCTTCTTTATTTTCCCTTGTTACTGGATAAATCGTGTGAGAGAGACTCTTTATATATTTATATATACATAAATATAAAACCGTCTAAACAGTGAGTCGGCATCGGCCGGCGTAGACCTAAATATTTTTCGGTTAGTACTAGAAAGGGTACCGACAACTGCAGATCAATTCAATTGGAGTACGATTTAAACGACCTACGTACGATTTAAAAATCCTACGACCCGGGCCGGACTTCATTGCTTCATGTAAAGGAAAGGATAGTTATTAAGGTTGAGATTATCTCAGAAACTACTTGATATATCGCAAAAATCCTTTCACTGTTTGATAGATAAAAGTTAGAACTATGCACTGTAAAAGAAATATTAAATTCGAGAAAACCTCAACCTTATTCAGGCCTTCTGTGTCTTCGACTTTACAGCTACCAGCAGTGGGGTGACCGCGACTTCCAATCGTTATCGTTATCGCTTTCAATTTGACACATGGACGCTATACATTGCTGCTATGTGTTTGCAAGTTTTAACAAACAACAACGAAACGCAGCAATGAATATCGTTCAAGTGTCAAAATGAAAACGATAACCATAACGATTGAAGTCGCGGTCACCCCCCTGATCAAGTGTAACACTTTGGACAGCTCTTATTATCTGCGTAGTAAGATTTAAAATCGTACTGCAAGTGTGATCTGCTGTTCGTACATGGTTGTGTCTTGTAAACATTCGAAGATTTCCTTCGTAGAACTTAGAACGGAACAAAGTTATATTGTTATTCTGTCGACTACCGACGTAGGCAACCCTTCCAGATGTTTCTTATTCCTGCAAATACAGTAAATTACAAAATGTTCTTTATCCCCATCCCCTGATAAGAACGCTCCGGAACTCTTTCAGATATTAATCATTCCCTTTCGCTTTGAATTTTTTCTTGCCCTACACTTGGTAAAGTATTATTGAGTGAGTGTTGCCTTATTTCTTTTATTATTGAAGCCTTTTTCATACAGGGTGTCCTTAAAGTCATTCGACATTGAAACTGGGAGTTGTACTCATGATAAATATGAAATTGGTAAGGTTCTTAAATCAAAACTGCAAAAGAGAGATAATATACATACTTTTTTTTTACTATCAAAATTCTTTATTAAAATAAAACTAACTACTATCTAAAAATATAAAATAAATAAATAAAAACTAAATACTAAAGAACGAGCACGTCGTCAAGAACCCCGTTTTGCGGAATGCTGCCCAGGACGCTGGCAGCATTTCCTCGCTGTATCGCAATGCTTAGTCGCTGAGCGAGGTAGCTACCAGCCCTGGGATCGCCCGAGACAAAATTTTATACATACTAACATATATATAAAATTATTAAGGCCAACCTGCCTTGAATTCATTCGACAAAATTAAATGGATGGTTAGGCTTGTGACATACATTATTTCTGCACAGCGTTTAAGTAAATTAAACAAATTTGGGAAAAAATTTAAATAAAATATTTACCATTTTGTTTGTGATAATTCGACTGTACTGTACAGCTGTTGGTATTCCGAACATGTAAAAGAAAATAAATAAAGTCACTTACTACGTAGTACAGAAGAGTTGCGCAACAACAACATGGCTGATGGAAGTCCATCGTAAAAAAACATGTCTGAAATAGGATAGCAAGAGAGTTACTCATAAACAAGCGGAAAATGCACCCGATCCGACTAAAATACCTATATGAAGACAAAGCAATGCAATGTTCTGCCATAGAAATACGAGAACATATGATCGAACGCACTGAAGCGATCGCAATTCCACCGTAAATCAGACTGCTGAAGTCCAACGGTCTCCGCTCGAGTTTTATTTGAACGGTTAACAAGCTCCCACGAGATTACATTCAATCGGCTAGTTGGACTAGGGTCGTGACGCATACTCACATCCGCTTTAATCCGGAATAATGCAGGTTATTTACTAGACGTTGAAAACGATGGTACAAGTTTAGCAAAGGTGGGCGAGGTTAGTACCAGAATGGGTGACCGCTAGTGAGTGTACATCTGAGCCCCTCCGTGCCTAGGAAGTTGGTCACCGTACACACGAAGACAGAGATAAGTATACAGGGAATCTTAATAATTAATAAGGTTGAGATTTTCTCAAAATCTACTTGACCGAATTTAATAATTCCTTTACAATTTTAACTTACACAGTTTTAACTTTTACCTATCTAACAGTGGAATAATTCTTGCAATAGGTCAAGTAGTTTTAGAGATAATCTCAACCTTTAAAACTCTCCTGTACACTTTTCTCTGTGTTAGACCGTACTTATTAACGACAAAATATTTAACAAAAGACAGTAATATGTAATAATAATAAAAAACTATAAATAAAACATTGGCCCCAGGTCAGCGACCGCGGGGAGTGTCCCCTGCATTGCCTCGCTGGATTGCGAGGCTAATGCGTTGCGCGAGGTACGCGCCAGCCCTGGTCATTAGACACATCCACCAGGCGCACAGAGATCTCTTTTTGGATGCTGTGTGCCGTACTTGTCTTCGAATACTGAATACATTTTCGAAACATTAACACAACCATTATCTGCATCCGCATTTGAAGCGAAATATAAATCGAAAATCCGGATCTACATCCGGTTCCGTATTGAGTTCCGTTTGCTAAAATATCTATTTGAATCTCTACTGATCGCAAGTCATAATACAGGACATTTACGGAAAATAAATGGTGAAAAGTAAGCGCTAAAATATTCCATACATAAATAAACTCAAACTTGTTTCCAGTTGAAGTAGTGACGATAGACTTCCATCTGCTGTGATCCTAGGTTTTTACGCTTACTCCACATTCACCAATCTTTTCATATATGATATAGTCGATTTGACAGTAAACAACAGACTAAAGTAAGTGAAAATATTTTTGCCGTTAATAAAAGTCATATCTCGAAATATTTTTGAAAAAATCTTTAACCTGACTGCTAAAAAATAATTAACTCTTAACTTTATCACACAGCATTACAAATGACATTCATTTATATCAATTTAACACCCACAATACATCACACATTCATTAATATGAATGAAAAAGACAAACATAAACAAACAAAAAATGTCGGAAATGGGAACAATCATCCGAGGGAACTCGGGCAAAATTTAAATTACACATGTTAGAACAAAGCAATCGCGCTTGACTTATTTAACACAACAGAGGGTAAAGAATAATGAACTCTGTGGACTTTTACGGGGCGTCCGTTTGCATACAATGACACTGCTAAAATTGTATTGGCAAAATATATTAAATAGGTGACGACGTATGTTATTTCTCAGATTTAATTTTTATGTGTGCCACGCTCAGTGGACAAATTAAATGATGATAAACTTCTAATGATAACAAGGTCGCAGGTTCAAGTCCTATCCACGATTAGAAATTTATCATCATTAATATGTGATTTCTTTTGCAGAAATTAATATTTTTGATATTTTTAATTATGTTTTAAATAACATCAGTTTGGTTTTATTATTATTTTCCAGCACGACAGACACGATGTGCGTCCAATGAAAATATAGAATTTATGGCATTAACGGTTTTAATGTATGACGCAATATCAGAACTAACCTATAATAATAATAATTTTATTTGGAACCAGAAATTTGTACAGTTTTACTTAAATCTAGATACAATTAATGATCACTTATATTTTAAGGAGTGTAGCTAACACTCTAGTCCCCACACTAGGATTCCCTGTGTCGTGGGGACTAGCGTCTTCCCAACAGGTGCTTATATAATAGGTAAATATATGAAATTGGAAGGGATAAATAATTACTGTTTACATATTTATTTATCCCTTCCAATTTCATATATTTACCTATTATATGAAATTGGAAGGGATAAATAAATATGTAAACAGTAATTATTTACGATATATCAAGATCTAATGAAGTCTATTAATTCATACTTAGTGGTAGTCAATAATAATAAGTAATTCATTATACTCACTCGTAAAAAGAAACAATTAGGTACACACGAAAACAAAGATAAGTATCCAGCGGGCCACAATAAGGTTGAAATTTTCTCAAAAACTACTGGACCGATTTTAATAAATCTTTTACAGGACATAGTTTTAACTTTTATCTATCTAACAGTGAAATAATTTTTGCAATAAATCAAGTAGTCTTTGAGAAAATGTAAGCCTTAAAAACTCTCCTGTACACTGGTGTTGAACCGTACATGTAAACTTGACATACCCAATGTAATGTTCAATGTTACAGGAATAAAGCCCGTCACAGACTTAGCTATAATATATATTATATACCGTTTTACGGTATAGCTTGGTGACGTCACAGAAATATATATTATAGCTGAGTGTGCGGTCACTCGAAAATTAGTATAGAAAATGTATAGTAATATGTCTAGCTATAAAAATATTAATATATATTATAGCTAAGTCTATGACGGGCTTAAACGATCATGATTTGAACATCGTATATTTGTGAAAACATTTTATTTTGAAATATAAATAACCCTAACATTAATTTAATATTTACGATCGCCATTCCAATTGGCGTTAAGCCTAGTACGGGTGAAAGCGATAAAATTAGGGTTGGAAAGAAAGAAATTCCCATTTGTAACGAAGCCTAACAAATGGCCAGCATTCAAATCCGGGAATATACAACGGATTGAATATTGGGGTCGTTTTGGGATACAATCGGACTGAAAATACCCCTTGGATTGCGCAGAAAGTTTGCCAATGACTTTTTTCTTCGGCGTAATGACTTGAGGTTTCTTTTCGCTCGGTTTGGTATTGATCAGACGAAAGAATGGTTATGATTGAATGGTTTGTAAGGATTTTTTGCTTTTTAATTTTAGTCGTTATAAAATTTTGCATTACGAACTTTTTCTTAATAAATATGTTCGGGGAAAACTCAGTCAATTTATCGTGGAAGTAGAAAATAATCTTTCGTTAGATCATAAACCAAGTCATTGGGATATTGTAATAGGTCCTAGATATCGCTGGAGGGATGAAGTCGAGAGGGATCTGGGCCGACTGCAGGCACCACAGACCACTTACCCCATAGACATGAAATCGGTACAAATTTGCAAGCGAAAAATTATGTCAAGCGATAGGCGCTATTAGGCGAAGCGGGGGGCAGGGGCGCCATATTAAACCTGTTTCGATATCTCAAGATTACGCGTCTCGCGAAGCAATTTTGCGCTCATGTGCAGGCAGAAACGGGCACCCTCCTATGTCTATGGGGTAAGTGGTCTGTGGCAGGCACACACGTGGCACGAGACGGTGCAGAACCGCAATGACTGGCGTATTCTCGTTTCGGAGGCCAATACACACTTATGTAAGTTCATCGTCACTCACTCACTGTCAGCAGTTCGGTGAAATGATTCCCTTGATAAAAAAAAAACATTTTAATATTTTACTCTAATCTGCACACCTGCAGAACACTTTTAATTTCACAGAGCTAATTTCCACTCTAGCCGAAATTAATATTTAACTAACCGAGCTAACCCAGAATGGAAATTAGCACATTTAAAGTGTACTAGAGTGCTCTGGTTTGATGCTTTTTAAAACTATTTATTGTAAACATCTAGTTTTATACTGATAACAAAGACTTCCGCTTATCTGCACAGTTTTAATTCTTACATTAACTCCCTGCTTATTTATTTAAACATGATGAAAAATTTCTTGCCGTGGGCAGGACTTGAACCTGCGACCTTGTCATTCCGTGACACGCTCTTACCAACTGAGCCACCACACGACCTTAATAAGCTTACTTTAAGGTCGTCATGGTACGAAATAACAAAGTATTATTGAAGTATTCCTACTATAAGACTTCATGGTAGTCCATGGCTAGAAAATATTTCATAATTTAATAAAATATTTACTTGAGTGTAAGTAAATATTTTATTAAATTTTGTTACAATAATATTCTTGGTATAATTTTTTTATTTATATAGATTATGAAGGACATTACATGCGTAGGCGATTTTCCCGTAAATTCTAAAGACCCAATAATCAAGATCTCGAAACGATCGCAAACGTCCCAACTGAATGGAGTGAATGCTACCATCATCCATTACGTCACGACTACCGCCATCGGGCATCGGTCCTGTAATGATCCATTTAGAGGATGTGCATCAATCTTATCAGAGTTATCTTTATTCGGCGGTGCAACCTCAAAATAATCTAGTATATCTACAAATTTCTACGTAAAAAGAAGATTTTAAGAAGAAGATTGGTCCCTAACTTCCACAACTTATTGGAATATTAATTTGGCATCAGTAATTATGTGTTGTATTCTAGTATATTTTAGATATACTATACACTATTAAAAAAATTACAATTTCAATTAAAATCTCAATCTTAATGGGTCCCAAGTTCGATTCCCAGTCAGGAAAGCCATGTACCACATTTACCGAGTGCTTTCAAAACGGTGAAGGAAAAACATCATGATTAAACCTGCATGCCGTAGAAGAAGAAAAAAATCTAAGGCATGTGAAATCCGCCAATCCGCACTGGGCCCGCGAGGTGGATCATTGCCCATATGGGACATATAAATAGACTGATTATGATGATATTTTAGATGATTAGTATAATGACTTCGCTGGTAGGTGGATTTATCTTTACCGAGAGGACTATGAATGAAGTTCAGTTTAAATCATAATTTGTTGATTTTAAAATGTATTAGTTTGATAGAACCCTAGAACACCTGATACGGTAAAATACATAAAATAGGTTTTCATCATTGATCTCCTATAAACAACTAAATACACAAAGGTCTTACCAAAACAATTTAAAAAAACGTCCAAACAATGTCAAATAAAGCAAATGAGGGTCCATCCATCCGTTTGGATCTTCTTTGCGCTCGGACATTTTTAGAAGGCAGATTGTGTATCTAGTTGTTTATAGGAGATCATTGGTTTTCATACAAAACAACTGATCTCTCCGGTGAAGCTGCCTGACGACTGCAATAACTCTTGGTCAAATAAACTTCTCAAAAACCTCATTCAATATACACTTTTGTTTATTGCGTCCTACTTCGTAAAGTTCTCGGAAACTACTGAATGGAATTGCTGGGAGAGAAATCAAAAACTTCCACTGGACTCCGGGCCGTGATGAGTTGAAAAATAAAATTATGCGCAAACTTTTCGTCCCCTAGTGTACTTTTTGTAAAAACACGACGGGTTCGAAATAATGAATTGGAACAGATGTATTTTCACAATAGATGCTCTATTTTTTAAAACAATTTAATTACTATCCGATAGATGGAGTTGCGTACCCTTTAAGTATGTATAATGCGATGAAGATTTTCGGTGGGCGTGGCGTGGCTTGTGGTGGCTCAGTTGGTAAGAGCGTGTCACGGAATGACAAGGTCGCAGGTTCAAGTCCTGCCCCACGGCAAGAAATTTTTCATCGTGTTCTAATTTATTCACCGAACATGCATAATGCGTAATTCAAATTCTGAACTTAATTACTTATCATTTTAACGAATATCTGGGATTCGTAAAGGGATACAAATACAAACAAATAGAGTTGTTCAGGCCACCCGTAGGCATCTGACAAAGGCCTGTCCCCGTACCATGAATTCTTATAGCAGGATTACTTCAATAATACCTTGTTATTTCGTACCATGACGTCCTTAATAAGCTTACTTTACGTCATGGTACGAAATAACAAAGTATTATTGAAGTAATCCTACTATAACACTTTATGGTAAGTCAGGGGCTTTACCATGCCGAACGTCATCAACTAGAATTTTTACATAACAATCCATTAAATGATTATCAAAATGTACATCAGAATCTACCATCTGTTTCTATAAAGCAGGGTCTCCTGCGACGTGTTACCGTGTTACGAAACACGGTAACATGTTTCGGTAACCGATTTAACAAAGGAAAATTGTTACGCCACGCCCCTAAATCGGATGTTACAGTGTTTCGTACACGGTAACACGTCGCAGGAGACGCGGCTTTAGTTACAGAATACAGGCCTACCAGGCTGCAGCAAAGCAAACCAATTTAAAATGTAGAATACCTAGTCCCTTCTTAATAATTGTCAAAACATTTTCACTTTTAACTGAATACAATTTCCGTCTCAAGCAATCTGCCGCAAAACCTTTGTCTTTCATTTCTTGAACAGTGTAAGCTTGAGAATATCTCCAGCAATTTTGTTTTCTACACCCTAGAATTTGCAAAGTTTACTTAATATTGTTGTGATATGAGAAAGTTAGAGGGTCGCAGATGTTTCTAGCATTATCTCGGCACCGTAACAAGTTAAATCTTGGTCCCGAAACATGTACAACAAGTTTCTGTAATTGGAAAACTTGAAAAGGTGTACGCGACAAGAACAATTGAATTTGTCCCACGCCATGTTACGAGCAGAAATAGGGCGTCGATAATGTTGAAGGGTTCTGTGCGCATCTACTTTTACTCATAATATGTGTTACATAGTACATACTCTTGATATATTCCTAAATGTTGCGAAAGTCCAGTGTATCTCATTTAATTCTAAGGCACTTGTGCAGAAAGTATGGTTTGCGCATTTTGTTGTAGAAACTATATTTAGCGTATTCAATCTGCGTCTCTCTCTATTGCAAATGACATTGCCACATTTCAATGGAGCTTTGCCCCACCTACAAAACTAAGTGACAATTTAAGCTGTACCTATCGTTTTGTTGGGGACTTATTACAGGTTTCATATTGCATAATCGTAATCAGTGTCATTTTCTACTACTCTCGCAACTCCTATAGAAGAATAACAAAAACAATGAATAATTCGCTTCGATTTCTTACTATTTTCTGAATTCATAATTAGACTGTTTTTTTCGACTCGCTAGATTTACAAGACTTTGTTTTAAACCAATAATTTTAATAAAAAAGGAGATATTTTTACATTTATTCTTGTAATTTAGTCCAAGAAAAGGATGCTGCTATACTAAATTTTGTTTAAATTAGGAGACACAAAACAAACCGCTACTTCTAGTTGATTATGTGCCTATTACTGTCAAGATACTGATAATGGATTATAAAATTGCCATAAAAGTTGAACATGATGCTTACATTGCTTAGAAAGTCTAAGGACGAAGGCCTGACTACCATGATATTTATGAATGAGATATAATATTGGCGATTCGTCTATATTTTCAGTTGAATGTACTTGTAGGTATAAGTAAGTATATGTATTTTCAATATAACTCTACTAAATTACGCACCCATTTTTCAAAAATATAATTTGCTTAAAAATATTTTCCGCAAATGAAATTCTGTTAAACGGGAAACACATAAGTATATTTTTAAGTGGTATAAATGAATACTTCAAACAGGAAACTTAAATGTTTTCCTTGATCTCCCATTAACACAGAAGTTTGAATCTGTAAATTACACGACATACTTACTTACTTTTAATTGGCAAGTTAAATAATGTGGGTAGCAGTTCAGTGCCTATTAAAAGTTTTATATGAAAGAGAGGAGTATAATTTTATTTTAAGTAATTATGGGTGACAATCCCTTTGTAGTTCTTTATTTGAAGAAAAGCTGTGTATTCCCTAGTCTTTAAAAGGATTTCCTACTACTACTATGGGGACACTACTTTTATTTTTATAAGCATTTTAATTAATAATTAATGTTGCCAAATTCAAGGTATTATAAGTACCTACTTACTTATAAATTAATGATATTGTGATTAAATAGTTTAGTTACGTAGATAGCATTATAAAAGAAATTGCCACATTTCAATGGAGCTTTGCCCCACCTACAAAACTACGTGACCATTTAAGCTGTGTTATTATTATTTATCATTTTGTTGGGGACTTATTACAGGTTTCATATTGCATAATCATAATCAGTATCATTTTCTACTACTCTCGCAACTCCTATAGAAGAATAACAAAAACAATGAATAAATCGCTTCGATTTCTTACTACTTTCTGAATTCCTTTAAGTTGTTTTTTTCGAATCGCAACTTGTACAAAACTTTATTTTAAACCAATAATTTTAATGAAAAACGGAGATATTTTTACATTTATTCGTTATCTTGTACAACTTGCGGTTGATGGTGGGGCAGAATCTGGCATGGTCATTTTAATTTCGAAAACAAAATGATTTATTACCGAATAAATGAACTTGAACTATATAGTTTTAATTCGGTAACGGTACTTACTTACAATAAGTTTTCAAATAAGTACGTATAACTATAGTAGGCACGGCACCTATTTACTTCATTGCCTTATACAAGACTTATATTTACGTATGATAATATGCCACAGAGCGAATTTATATATTATTACTGCCGTTATCATCATAAATGTGTCATAACATTTAGATGTTTTATTGTAATGCTAATGAATAATAAAATAATCAGTGTTCTGTAAGAACAGACTCAGAGAGTACGCTTTGTTTGGCTTTCAAGTTTAATAATTATAGAAATGAAAATTATTTTTCTTACATTGTTAATAATAACAACTCTACTACTTATGATGGCTGAAAGCTATGCAACGAATAATAAACAAATCACCACAGTGCATCGAAATATGAAAAGTTCGTACGAAATGAAGAAAAAACTTGAAATACACCATAAGTTCGTTCAAGTGAAAGTGCCGAAGAAGGTGATACAAAAATGTATCGTCAAATTTAAACCTAATAATCATGGAAAGAAAAGCAAAGGAAGCGTATACAATCAGCATAAGAAGAAACTTCCGCAAAATTTTCTTGGGAGCCAAAAGTGTCCTAAACGCACCATAAGAGTTGGAAGTCACTGCTTGCCTGACTACAATGATTATTGATTTCATACTTTGCATTTCTATGGGTCCAACCAGAGCAATACACAGAAATTATCACAAATTACACCGAGACTCTAAAACCAGTGGTTTTACATTTAAGAATATTATAAAAGACATTGCCACATTTCAATGGAGCTTTACCCCGCCTACAAAACTACGTGACCATTTAAGCTGTACCTATCATTTTGTTGGGGATTTATTACAGGTTTCATATTGCATAATCATAATCAGTATCATTTTCTACTACTATCGCAACTCCTATAGAAGAATAACAAAAAAATATGAATAAATCGCTTCGATTTCTTACTATTTTCTGAATTCTTAATTAAGCTGTTTTTTTCGAATCGCAACTTGTACAAAACTTTTTTTTAGTCCAATAATTTTAATAAAAAACGGAGATATTTTTACATTTATTCGTTATCTTGTACAACTTGCGTACAAGTTGTACAAGATGGTGGGGCAGAATCTGGCATTGTCATTTAGTAGGTATCTAGTGAAACAAAAACCAAATTTTCTCATCTCTTACAGGAAAAGACATGAACCAATTTATACTGTTCTAAGTAGGTATGTTATAGACTTAATAGTGCACTAACAATTAACATCCTATTAAATTTTATAAAAGTCTCAAGTTATGCTACTTAACTCTATGTACTAACTAAACATTTAAAATTTTATACAAGTCAATTATCGGTTTAAATATGTATATGAACATTTTTCATAATTAAAACCTGTAAGGTTTATCGGTACTAACAATTGTAATGTTATCGGTACAAAAATTGTAATGTTATCGGTACAAAAATTGTAAGGTTATAGGTACCAACTCGCATATCATCCTCGGAAACTGTAAGCAAATCACTTAACAATAGATATTATACTTATAAACGAATACAGACCTTTTTTTGGCCCAGGTAAAACACGGGGGAGCGTGTTGATTATGTCGGGCTCGCCGTCCTGAAGGGGTGGAAAACCGACTAAACCTCCTGGGGTGTTCCACTTCGTGCCATTCTTGCCGAACTTAAGAATTAGAATGATTCTGAATGACTTCGTTTTGATAAAAAGGGAAAAATCATCAATATCTCTGGAATTCTTGGAATTAAATTAATTTTAGATAGGAAATAATTATATTAATATATTCAGCATGATCGCATAAGTTTAATAAAGCAATGAAATAAATTTACTCAACTATTATTATTACTTATACCTTATAAAATACTTAAATATTACTCTATGGTGTTGATGTTGTTATTTATGAAACGAACTGTCTAATTATTATACCTGGGTCAAATGTGTAAGTGACAATTTTGAAACAATCACAGACTTAGTACTCTGGTAGACGTGATTTCTTCTAGGTTTTCAGTTTCTTGCGTTTTCATACAAATGTGCTCCAAAATCTGACATAAATCACGATATCTTTTGATTGCGTTGATGTAGAAGGTTGATTTTTCCACGGTTGCATGAGATTGCAGACCTTACCAGTATTTGGTATTGTTTTCAAATTGATACGTCCACGCGTTTCTGAGAAAAAGGTCTTGACAGACCGACAGACAGACGGACAGAAAAGTAATCCTATAAGGGTTCTTTTTTTTCCTTTTGGGTTCCGAACCCTAAAAATAAGCAATTTATTTTTAAAGAATGAATTACTTATTATAACCCGAACAGCTCATTTTATTTTTATCCGAACTGAATAGCGAACTATAATAAGAATGAAAATAAAGGTGCAAAAATTTACAGTTTAATACAGCAAAAGCTGCCGCCATTTACAGCCAAACATATCACAGATCGACATTCTCTGATAGGCCAGCGTGAAAATTACGTCGGTAAATATGTAAAAAATATTTTATTGAGCGTCTGGTCATTTCTGAAGTCTATGGCCGGTTACTGGGGGTGCAATTTGCAAGCAGCCGTAGGCTCTTTGATGAGTCTACTGCGACCTCGGACCGTCTCTCATCTAGTGTAAAGGATACTTTACGGTATGGTAATACAGCGTAGATTCCAATGGTTTTATGTAGGTTGATGCGTTGTCGACTGGACATGCAGATTAAACTATTATTAGATCTTGTCTTACCAACTAAGGCGTTCACACGTTACACTAAACTAATGATGGAAATTGATATTTAAGGCAGATGGATCAGTTATCAAATAAATTGTTATCACATTGTGAAAACTTATAATTGGCTAATAGATATTATTTAATTAGTTTTTGTCATTGTCAACAAACAGCTGTTTATTTTCCAAATAAAATTAACTGTAAGCGATTACTCTCACGTACCATAACCACACTACATCGCAGCTGCAAAAAATGGCCGATCACGTATCAAATACGGGATTGAAGTAAAAGGAAAAATGAGGTCCATTTATGAATTAAACTATATGTTCATACAAATTAGCGCCCGCCCACGTATTGTTGATGTCGCGTGGTTGCGATGTGGTTGTTGTACGTCTAAACCAAGTCTAAATGTTGTTTTCGCAATCAATGATTGAGTATCCATGCCAGTCAATCTATACAATTTAATGAGTAATAAAATTTAAAATTTCGATTTATACGGCTTTAATTTATTTTTATTTACGGTTTAATGCCTGTCCGTTACGCTTAGCTGAATTTTAAAAGGCACAAAACACTCCTTAAATCTATCAATATACCTGAGTATTTTATTACCATTCTTTATAGAAATAGAAAGATTTTCGAAGTGCACGAGATTCGAACCTGGTACCATGGTAATGCCTACCATTTAATAGCCTGTTCTATTCCAACAAAACTATCACGTCACGTAGACACGAAGACAGAAAAGTAAGATGGCCAAAATAAGGTTGAGATTTTCATTGAGATAATCTCAACCTTAAAAGCTCTCACGTAGGTACACTTTTCTCTGTGTTACGCCGTACCTACTCTACTCTATACGAATGTACCGATCCGGTGAATCATTTTCTCTCACATCCTGTGCACATATTAAACAGGGATCAAAAACGTTCCAGGGAAGCTTAACCGAAGCCTCGAATCGAATAAACATCTTCTGCAAACAAAGTGCTAAAGGTACTTTAACAATTTCAACATAATAAAATACGCAAGACTAAACAGTGTGAGAACTAGGGTCTCACGTTTACTATTTGTGAAATAAAACCGAAGCCCAAAACCGAAAATGTCTGCTTTTCCAATGCGAATATAGATTCAAAATAGTGTTATCATGTCATATTTTAACCAAAATTATAATTATGTCGATCTTTGATAATAATGTTTAGAATTTTGCATACACAAATTACAACTTGATAGACTTACTTTTGTATGAATAGACAATAATTAATAAATATTATTGGGTCGTATCTCGTCCAAAGTATTTCCCTCGCAATCCAGCGCGGTAACGCTGCCGGTGTGATGGGAACATTTCGACGAGACACGACCCGAGACGGCGACTTTTATATTTGATTTGATACAAAATTTTAGCAGTTACATGTTTTAAGTTTAGTTTATATATTTTTATTTTAGGTTAATATTATAATAGTTATTTTATTTATTTACAAAAATATTTAAAATTTTAAATTAATAAATTGAGTAATTATACCTAGAAAATCATAATACATCGTACCAGTAAGATAAACATGGCATAGTTGTTTATTTATTCAAAATTAGGAAATAATATTTACAAATAAATACAAATTAAATCTAAACTACCTAAACCTACCTAACGTGTAAAAATTATAGCATAGTTGATTTCAATTATTTTTATTCGATGTTTTCTAGAATATGTAAAATATTCATGGCACCTGTAGTGGTAGATTGGGCAAAAAAAACCACAAGTGGAGATAATTCTTGGTTGGAATGAATTAACAACAAACCGAGCAACAAAGGTAAGTATGTATAAAATTTTGACCAAACCCGAAATTGAATTTACGTTCATTTTAGACTCTACCATAAACTTACTCGGGGATGAAAGAAAAAAGGTTTCCCTTGTTATTCAAATGAGTGACAAACTTTGGGAGCACTCTGGTCTTGGCTTTGGCACCGTAGACTGCAAAGTTGTTATTTTATCAGCATTTTCAGTTTTAGGACAGAAATATTTATATTATGATCCAAAAAAACGAAAATTAGGATTTCAAAATAGTATGTAAATTTTACAATTAAAACTATAGTGAGCCATTACTACAAATTATTATATATAAACGGATATCACTCACTTATATTGTTAAAGTCGGCAATTAGACCGACAGTTTGTAACCGATAGGATGTAAATTCTTTTGGTTTATTAAAACTACGAGCACTATCTGTAAGTTTTAGTAACTGAAAATTTTCAATTTTGTAAAAGAGGCATACTTTAAACACCTACCTACTAGTACCTACTAAGTAAGATGTTTATCGGAGGTTTTAACTTAATTAGACTTACCCATAATATTTATTATTGATGTCACTGGATCCTGTAACAAACAAAAGTCTTTGTTCAGAACCCAAATTCATAGCATAAAATTCTTATTTAGGACCAAAATAAACGCTTTAAATATATTAGAGTTGGCTATGTATAATCATGCAAAGAAAGTAAAGTCTCGATCATCTTCATCATATCGAAGGTTACGCAGGTCTTACTCTACACGAAAGCGTGAGAGCCTATGAAGACTGAGATTCGAGGCTCAAATCGGAGTCTCAGTCTCAAATTGGCTCAGTGGATGGATCAATAGACTTGCGATACGGAGGTCCCAGGTTCGATTCCCAGTCAGGGCAGCCATGTACCAATGAGATATCCTCGGGTTTTTCGACGGAAAAACTTACGTACCGAGTTCTCTCAAAACGGCGAAGGAAAACATTGTGATGAAATGCCGTAGAAGAAGAAGAAAAAATCTAAGGCTTGTGAAATCCGCCAATCCGCACTGGGCCCGCGTGGTGGATCATAGCCTCAGCTCCCTCGATGTAAGGGAAGGTCTGTGCCCGAGTAGTGGGGCAATATAAGTAGACTGATGATGGTTTTAAAACTTTGGTTTCGGTCGCAAATATTACGAGTATGATCGAACGGTCCCTAAAGAATTCTAAACTCAAATCGAGACCGATAAAATCAGCTGTTGATTTTATTTCTTAAATCGGATTGAGGGCAACGTTTTAATGAGAATTCCTTTAACTTCTTTGAACTTGAACTTCCATTGAACTTTGATTTTATTGTTTCGCTGAAACATTTTTGTTTAAGTAAACACTAATTTCGATTAATTGGTGATTATTGTTATTATCGAGTCTTGAAAGTTTCAGATTCATCATCATCATCAGCCCGTATCAGTCCACTGCTGGACGTAGGCCTCTTCCAAAGCGTCAGATTACTGGAAATCTTTTCAAGAACAACTTCCTCTATCTACATGAAATATGTCTGTATGGACATCATCATCATCATCATCAGCCCGTATCAGTCCACTGCTGGACGTAGGCCTCTCCCAAAGTTTCAGATTACTGGAAATCTTTTCAAGAACAACTTCCTCTATGCACATGAATTATGTCTGTATGGATTGACGTGGGATCTAATACCTATTTGAGTCTACATTACACACTGTGTTATTCATAAACGTGATTTAAAGTCACGCAACCGTTTAGCCACCCAGTCGCTTTCTATCTTAACCTTTTTTACCGAAGTGTGATAGGGATAGCAACACGGTTTAAAGGAAGCAAGGTTTAACTAGGTTTATGAATAACAGCATATAAGATATGTGTCTTACATGGTACTTTTTCAAATGGTATTTATTGTACTTTCAATGGAAATTTAACACCATTGTCCATATTTGAATTAATATTGCTGGTTATAAATATACATTTGTTTTATAATAAATCCCATCACGATGCAAAGTCCAAATGTCATGAAATCATTACAAAATACGTCATATGACGGGTCTGAAAAAAGGAATGTTTCATCCCGACCTAAATTTACATGAATCTGAAAACAGCAATGTTAAAATAGGACAAACCTTGTTTCTTATTACAGAGCTTTACGAAAGGTCAGAGACGACGCAGTGGAGGGTAGGCAGCCTACACTGTCGGCAACGAAAACGTGTACACAAAATTATCTTAACGGTTGGAGAATTCATAACAATACTCTGGGTGTTGCCTATAGTGTCCTAAGATACAGGTTTATTTTTTGCTCCAATAATACAATGCTTTTTAAAAATATTGTGTCTAAAAAATGATTTCTGGTGAGAAATACACATTATTATTATTAAATATGACCATCGTAAGAGCATTCAGTCATTTATATTAATTACTACTTTATAAAAAAAATACGAATATCTCTCTGGACTTACGATACGAGGGTCTCAGATTCGATTCCCCGCCAGGACAATCATGAAACAATGAGTTTTCCTTGGTCTTTTGGAAGGAAAACTTACGTACATTTAGCGAAGGATATCGAAACAGTGAAGGGAAACCTGCATGAAAATCTAAGGCAATCCGCACTAGACCCGCGTATTGGATCATGGCCCGAGCTTCCTCAATGTCTGCGTATACGAACAGTAGGGACATAAAAATAGACTGATGCTGATTCAACTCAACTAAAGACTCAGTATATTATTATCATGCTGTGTGTACTGTGTTTGGGTAACAATCTAGATTTAAACCACTGTTCTGTGTCTTGATTACTATGTATTGATTGTCACTTGTTATGTACACCTTAATAAATAAATAAATAAATATACCATTTTATTCGGCCAAAAGTGTACCAGACCTCGCATTTAAAGGCCTACGTACTGGCAGCAGTCCTGTATAATGCAGGCTTTACACGTTCCGTCGGTCTCACAGTTTTGACCCATTGTTCAGAAGTCAGCGACCCAGTACAAGTCGCGAAATGGTTACAGAAACAACCCTACATGTAAACAGAGCTTTTTCATTTTCTACACTTTCTTTATAGTTAAGTAGTTGTTTATTTATTTATTTTATTAATGGACTCGACAGTTCGTCATTTGCCAATGTCATGTTACAGAAAATTCAACATATTCAATAGTCTTCTATCTTCCTCCAGGGAAGTCGCAGTAGCGTATTCACCCTGGGTAGCCGCGTCTTCATGTCTTCATCCAGAGGAGACGCCATAGCGTCATCAGTCACGTTCATTCCCGAGCTTGTAGCGGGACTCTTGATAAAAGCTTGAAACTTCAGATCTTGCATAAATAATCCAATAACTTCACCGTCATTCGCGAACATTTTCTGATTAATTTAACGTGATATTAAACACAAAATAGCCCCTGTAGATATTAAAAGGAAAATTATCAAATAATTTCGCAACCGTCGTTTCCCGCCATTTTCAAGAGAACCTAAGTAGTTGTTTTATAACTTTTATATTTTGTGTTTCTAGGCCGCGTTTCCACTTGCAAGTAAACTCGCGCAAGTCTTGCATGAGTAACTTGCAATATCGTGTACAAACTGCAATTATCCAGCAACTACTCGCAGGAATTGCTAAACATTTTTTTTACTAATCGACTCGACAGTTCGTCATTTGCCAATGTCATGTACAGAATATTCAAGATGTCATTTATTTTCTCTTTCTCCAGAGGAGTTGTCGCCCTGGAAATCCGCGTCTTCTTGTCTTCATCCAGTGAGGTGATATTCATCCGGATTGAGATTTTTTCAAGAATTACCTGGCTGTGTGTAAACATTCTTTCACTAATAAATGAATAAAAGTGCATACTATGTAATTGCAAAAGATATCTAAAAATCAGTCCAGTAGTTTTTGAGAAAATCTCAACATTAATGAGGCCCTCAGTTATTTTCACTATTTTATTTAGACTACAGTCCATTAAAATCGTAATACCTATATAAAATTACATATATATCTTAACTGTACAACAGTTACCTAACTTGACAAGCTAAATGCGGTTAAATCAATGCTTAGTGTTAAAGTTTCACAATTTCAATTATAACTTAACAACAAACAACATTCAAGTGAATTGTCACTCGTTTAAAACAACGGCCCTCGGTGCTTGTGCTTGGGTGAAGCGACGTCCTTTCGGAAACAGTAGGGTAAACAACACTGATATTTCCCAGTGACTATCTTTTTAAATGACCTCTTATTAAAGGGGTTCCCTACGTAATTTCGAAAGTCATTTGATCGATTTTTATTTCAACAAACATCATTGGTCGATTGTTCCATTGAACGATGCCTTATTTCTACTACGAAGCCTTAATTCTTCGATGTAGAGGTATGATTGACAATTTGTACCGATTACAGATTCTGCACGCTAATTTATTCGATGAAAAGCGAGACGTCCAGCTCACTGTTACGCGATATACGAGTAGTTTATTTTAAAAGATTATTATTTTAAAAGATGTGCTACTGAGAGTTCTTTGCCACTTTTTCTCCTCAGCGTTGGCACATTTTCATTGCAAAGTGGTGTAAATGTAAATTCAAAAAATATATTGACGTGCAAAAATATACTCAACGTGCTTACTTGTGCGTCCTTGGGGGTCACGACAGAATCACACCTAATGCCAAGTTATTTATAGTACCTACATATAAATAGAAAGGTCGCTGGTCTTTGAGAGGAGATAACCATATTTTATTACGCATTTGTAAATTGTTCTCCATTTCACATACACAATAATAAATATACGTAGAATCATTTCGTGACGTCGATCATTTTACTATAGACAAAGTTACTATTGGAGTTCTCATTTAAAATACTTATCAGAAACTCATAAAATAAATACAATCATTTATTGTGATAATTGCTTAAGAGAGCAATCTTTGTGTCGTTAACCCTGTTGTTTCAACTGCCATCGTCAATATTTAATTTACAGATTATAAATGAGTTTACTTCCGGGAAATAAATGAAGGATTCAGAGGAATAAGGCAAATAATTGGATTAAATCTGAAATCGCAAGTGGAAGTGACATTTTACCAGGAAAGTGACTATTTAAACAGAATATAAATAAGCTGTTTCATTCATCATCTTTATGAGACACACTTAACGGATTTAACAAAATAAACCTTAACTACTGATAACTTAGTATTTTATGAACATAATTTTGCATGTCTAGTCTTAAAAAATCTAGTCAACACCTTTTTCACGATTAAAATTTCCAAATTTTACATTCGTAACTCACGTCAAACGCACTCTTTTTGCATTGCAATTTTGAGTTGTAATAAGAAGTTTTGTTGTTGAAAAAAATAACTAGGCTGACTTTCTGTAAGTACAGAATCATACTGTATATATCATCAGTATCATAATGAAATGAATACATAAAAAAATCAATTTCATAGATTACCAGCATCATCTATCGTCCATTATTAATCAACTATCTACTAGTATCCACTAATCCACCACAAGCAGGGGCAACGATTAAACAGCTCCAGATTGTACGCGGCCCCACAATCCAATCGTGCGGCCCCGAATCAAATTGTCCGGGGTCTCGACCCTCATCGGACCACGAATTTAATTGCTAATCATCCGAGAACGATGGAATAAGATTAGAGGCCACATTATTTGTCACTAAATCTAGATAGCTTTATAGGAGATTTATGTAGGACTACAATTTTAGGATAGATTTACAGGACTTATTGCTTAATCTACGACTTAATGGAGGTGTCCTATTACAATTGCGTAAAGGAATTGGTAGGCAAATATCACTGGTGATAAAATTGTTATATATGAAATCCAGCAGATATGTCAAGCACCAAAACGTTTAATAATTCATCTTATGTACCTATCTCATAGGTATTAGTAAGGCCGCGTTTTCACCTGCGAGCAAACTGGCGCAAATCTTGCATGAGTTCCTTGTAATATCGTTTTACACATCGTATAAATTCCTGCAATTTTCTGTCCCGACAGCACTTGCTTCGGAGTTTACACTTGCAATCTGCTGTCGGACATTACTCGTAGAAATTTTCTTGCAGGTGGAAACGCGGCCTAAGAGTACGTACCCAATAGAGATAATGATGATACAAACATTATTAAGGTGCAAAGTGACGTAAATATAAATTTATTAAAAAAAATACTTGCAAAAGATATGACTCTGATTATAAATAAGTATCTATACTATTTAGTGACCACACCATCAATACTGCACATGAAATAATTATTTTGGCGTAGATAATAAGGTCGAGAACGGTACAACACTTGATATAGCAAAGACTGTACATAGTAACTACATAGTAACGAATTAAATCTCTAAATCTCTTTGCCTGCGTAAATTCCTTTGAAAATGGTTGGAATTGAATATTGATTTAGGGCGAGTTAATACGATTTGAGGCTTGAAACTAATCTATGGTCAAATTGAGTTCTATTGTTGGGAATATTTCCATTGAAGGGGCTTACAGAGTTATAACACCCATTGGATAAAAAAAAAATATTTCGCTTGTAACTATGCAGATATTCAGATCACACGTCCATCGAGCGAGAAGAAAAAGACATGATCTATATACTATTAATTAGTACCCGTATTTTTATTTATTTGGAATTTTACTAAGCGTCCATAATAATAAAACATATCACTATTTTTAACTGAGAAGACAATAAACACGGCATATTATGCTATTAGAATTAATGTTTATTACATCCAAGTAATTGTTAGGTACAGTCGACAGCAGATCAATGATAACACTTGCAGTACGGTGGAACACAGAGAAAGGTGTACAGGAGAGTTTTTTAAGGTTGAGATTTCCTCAAAAACTACTTGACCTATTGCAAAAATTATTTCACTGTTTGATAGATAAAAGTTAAAACTATGTAACTGTAAAGGAATTATTAATTCGGTTTAGTAGTTTTTGAAAAAATCTCAACCTTATTGAGGCCCCCTGTATACTTATCTCTGTCTTCGACTGATTCGATTTCGAGTCTTACGATGTAAATAATAAGAACGGTCCAAAGTCCAAAGTGTTACCATTGATCTGCTGTCGACTGTACGAGCATGACAATACTTTAGCCAAGTGGCATATAGTTAGGTTAGCGTCTGTAGAATTTAAAGAAAAATGTATCGGATTGATATTTGCTTCCTCGTTAGCAACATTACATTCTACTACAGTTAACGAAAGTAAATACCATTTACTTTATCAACCAGTTAATTTATATAGGTTGTATATTTTTTGCCTATTTTTAGTTATGTTGATAAGCTTTTACAAGAGGTTACTGGTATCAATTATATTACTCTTATATTCAACCCCACAATCGCTAGTCATATATGATTAACGTAAATTGTAAGGAGTTGTTAGTTCTTTACCATTATTATAACGATATCTTTCTGCAATATTATCATCGTATTATCATCTATGTCTGCGAACCCAACAACATAAAACACCAGAACAGGGTGGCTCTAATAGTGCCTATAAACGTTGCTTTTTATCGTACCCACGACGACGACGTCCACTTTTACACACGATCCTATTATCTATATTATAATACAGATAGCGTCTTTTAGTGTGCAATAATTAGGAAACTCAATTTTATCGAGTCAGATAATCTATACGATGCTCCCTTCATAATAATGAGTGTATATCTGATTGTAAACCTTAGCTTGAGTAGAAGTCGCTACACGACCACTATACCATTGATTTCGTTCAGAGTATATTTAGGTACTTTTATAATAAGTAAGACTTCGGTCTCAATTGCATCTTATACAATAAGAGTAAGTGAAGATGATATCGAAGACTGATCAAGCGTTTAGCTTCCATCCAATTTATGACATGAAAAATTTAAAAATTTCCTTTTAAATGTTGTTGTTTTCTTCTGTCATTGTTTTTTAAGATTAACACAAGGAATTCCAATCCATTCATTTTGTAACATTTAAGCTACCTATATACCTACTTACCTATAATACCAAGTCACGAAGATTTCATTTCATTTTCGTTTATGAAATGAAAATGAAATAAATGAAAATGAATAATTTGTCAGTTATAATAATGTTCAAAATTAATAATAATGATGGATAAAGTAAGTATAGTTATTTAACTGTACTGGTTTAGTAGCAGATAGTTTACAAGAATCTGTCTTACAAATAACAGTGCAACCATAAAACGGAATGATAAATCGCAGTAGTTCCACAACTCTTTACTACTGACGGCGTTTAAACCGTTAATCATACGAAGTTAAGTGCTAAGAGAGCTGAAATTCCGAATAAAATTAAGAGAGTCGTGGAGTCTTAAGTGGGGTTTAATGTTATTGTAAAATCTAGTAGCTTTTAGACAGCTAAAGTGCTTCTCAGATCCTTTAGTGCAACTTTTATTATGACAATGTACCGTACAAACTTTTTAGGGTTGCAAAGTTTTTATAGTCTATATACTTACTTATTATCACCCCGAGTTTATCTATTGTACAATTTTACGAATATGAATGAGTATAGCTGACATTCGTTTTATACGGACTCAGAGAATATAAATATCCCTTAAAGGATAGCCTGAGTTTCTATTAGGAGTTATTACGCGTATATATAATAGGATAGACCTATAATTAGGCATTATATACCTTCTGTATCATCATCATTTGGAAATGTATTTTCCTTACTTTGCCATTTTCTGAGGTCTTGGTATTGTATTGCAATCATGTGATAATAATCACCTATATAAGTACCTGATTGAATATATGTGTATCAGATTATGCGGAACCACCGATATGACCTGCTGCAGTTAATAATCCAGGGCACGATCAGTTGGAATAGGAGTGTTGGTAGAAGGGCACACTCTTGGATAAAGAATTGGAGATTGGTTCAGCTGCAGCACAGGCTCCCTGTTACGGGCAGCCATCCTGAGGGTGAAGATTGTCCAACCTTTGCTGAGAAGAGGAACGTAGAGGAAGAAGAAGTAGGTATCAATATTTTAGACTAACTTTAGTCTCAATAAGGACAAGAAAATTAATTAGGACATCAAGAGACCTTTTGCAGTAGAACTTTAAATATTACACCTGACAATTCACAGAAACGACGATGGCATGTCGACTGCTAGTTACGCCCAACTTCCGTTCCAATCCTCACAGATAAAAGAAACAAAAGAAATAAGTCCAGGCCAATGTGACTCTACTGAAGGCGATTTGGCTCATCTCCAACATACATTAGCGTCCAAGTAATATTTTGTTAAGTTTAAAATTTTCGCGAGTACGGCCGAATGTGATAAATATGACCCCGACTCGATAGTGTGCCAAGTTCTGCGTCTGGACTCAAATAGTACATCTTTCACGGTTGAAATGATCACTTCTGTAATGTCACCATTAATTTTTCTATTATTATAGCTATGAAGGAAAGAAATTTCGCAGCTAATACTTTCCTTCATTACTATAGACTTTAAAGCGTCATCTTGAATTTTAGCATCACATAAATGACAAGTTGGCTATAAATCTACGGGCTTAGGAAACTTCTATTATTTAGGATTACTTCTTATTCATCTTCTCTTGACTGCTGAACATGTCTCTCCATATGGCCCGTTTTATGCTTTCTAGTTCACACCTGGCCAGCGACATTCGTAATGCCATCGGATCATCATCGTCGTGCTGGTGGTTTACCTACTCTCTTTAATCCCTCTGTAGCCATCACATCAGGAATTATAATACTTACCTAGTAGGAATTCCTACAACATGCCCAAAAAACTATCAGAAACGATACCGCATAACGAAGAAATCAAGATATTGGGACTTCCGTTGGATCAACTATGTAAATTGAGGTTCCCCTTACGTATAGAAAACTAACATGGAGCAAAACTAGAATCAGAGTTCGACCAAAGATTTAGGCTAATGAACCTGTTGAGTAGTTTAGCTAGGGTTGCAACTACAATGAAATATATAATTAACATAAAAAAAAACTTTCAGAATGTAACGTTTGTAATAATTACGACATGGAAGTAATATACAATGTTACCATATTTTTGGTACGCTTCGTAAACTTTTTCATTAGGTATGATATTATAATATGAAATAATAATATTGCTGGTTAAATATTTCATTATATTTTGAAAGAATAGTGAAACTTTTTAAAATATAACTCTAGTTTAATGTTTCTCGTTTCGGTTCATGCACTTAAAAAATTAAAAATTACTATGGTCATCCATCAATCAATGTCATTGTTGTACATACCTATACCTCGCAATGTTCTCAACGTTAAGACACAACATGCAATATCTTTTACTATGCTATCTTGCCAATTTTTATTTATTTCTTTCAATATTTTTTTTTTCTAATCCTTTAATGCTAATGCCTTTTTATGGCATTGAAAACTTGAAATGTGATTGTTGACTACTTTAATATTCGTATCCACATTTTCGCTATGCACATCAACTACAAGCACAACCCTATATTTGGGTTCCTTGCAAAAAGCACTCCAGCATTATCCTCACAGATGTCTATGAATAGAACATGAAGAAAGATGGTTGCTCCAAATGAGGTATTGTCTTTGGATAACAAAACATTGAGTTTTCAGCTGTGTTTTCCTGCTATGTGATTGCACATGATATTAAGAATAGACAGGTTTGTATTGCGAATATTGAATTTTCTACATAAGTGTGACTCATCTTTTGAATCAATGTTAATATAAACATCAATAAAATTGAAACGCAATAACTTTACATAATTTGTGGAGATTTTATATTTTAAAAGAAATGTTATACCACGATAAAGTTAGTTTTATATGTTATAATAAATGTTAAGTATAATATTTAATTTAATCCCTATTTCTGGAATACCGACTGGAGTTAACGATGAGAAAATTGATACTGTGGAAACATTGCTAATTTTGTTAGTTAAACATACAAAAATATTCAAAATGTCTACGCAAATTAATATTTTCATTTATTTTGTCACTTCATTTTAATTGTTTACATATTCTTTAACAATAACATCGATTTCTTCAAAATTCTTCTTTATAAATACTTGTACTCGTAAATTATAACATCCTTTTCGCCTTCGTTACTTGTTTGTTATTGCTTCATTATTGGATAGTTTCTCGCTTTCCTTCTAGCTGCTACTTCTATGAGACATATTCCTTCAAACTTTGGGGTCGCTTATCTCAATAATCGTCTTCAGGAACACACCAACCGCCAAGCGACACTGTGCCCCTGGGACACTTATTCGCAGAAATAAACGATCTGTTATCGAGTTCAACTTCAGGCATTTTGGTCGTAATTGTATTTTTAACACTTCTTTTAAAAACTAATCTCCTAAAATCACTTTCAGAAAGTCTATCCTTGTTTAAAACTTTGGAGGATTCACTGTTTTTACTTTGTACAATCACAATGTTCACGATAATTATTGCTACTATTAGTCTAGTTACAATATTCATGTTTAATTTTTAAAATTTTATTATTCACTATCGGGTATGGTATTCGTCATATTCTCTCTAGGTTCTTTGGATAACTGGTCGAATTCCGGTTCTGTATTCGATTTTATACAGTTATTATAGGTAGGTTATGACTTGAAGTTGTGTTTAAGGTGCTTTAATAATAAAATTGTTTATTCAACTTTTTTGATGTATACTTTATTTATCCTTTAAAGTTCATGAAAATAGCATATGCGTGCGTCATTATGCGTGTACGTAACCTTTATGCCTATAGCGAACATTCGATATTCAGACATTCGGTATTACGTACTTTCGAACTCACGTAATTCGAACTCATGTAGGTACTTTCGGTACACCGTTCATCGGTATTTTGAACATCGACATTCCGTAGTGCAGTCATGCCTACATGCGTCATTCAATTGCGTATACACTATCCTTATATCAAGAAGCCAATTCATCTGGCAGGATTTTTATATTAGTTATGCGATAAATGTATTATTTTTACTAATGTAATCTTTTGTATGCAAAAAGTACATTTGATTTTTTTTCGGATATACCTAATCATCATTATGTTCCTAAACTAATCAATAAAACTAAAAAATACATATAAAAAGACTCCTCCTTAACATTGCATTAACAATTAACATGGCCGTGGCAAAACCTGTACGATGTGACATTTTAATTTCTTGGCAGGTTATTCATTGAATGAGATGAGTCACACAGATGGGCTAAAAACCCAGATGCAACCAAACTTACCAAGTTTAATTGAGGAAAGATACTGATGGAATACTCGTATAGGTAAATGTACCTATGGAAGTAAATTTTAAATTGGGAAATAATCTATTAAAAAGTAGATATGCAAATGCAACCTGTAAAAGTCGACGATGATTCGATTAGCTACGATTAAATCTAGCCTGCTACACTCAAAGATTATTACAACTTTAGAAAAAAAGTGCCAAATAGATGCAGTGTAGTGCCAAGTAAGTGCTAAGCTAAATAGTCGTTTACACGATTTCGATAATACATTTAAATTAAACATAAAGCAGAAACAAAGACGCTCACAAGCAACAAGGACTACAAAATATTTTTAATAATGATTTTGTTAATAAATTAATAGGGTGAAGTTACCGATGCATGTAAAAACGCGAATTCTGAAGGTCTCAACCCTGTACAAGCTTCAGCAGTAAACATCAACATCAATGAAGACGCGAACCATACCAATAAGTCACATTCAATAGTGCAACCATCGCGGAAGACTGTAAACAAATAGGGTAGTTAATCTCTGGTTTAATGTATCGTTACGATCGTCTGAATAGGTTCCTAAACAAATGGCATGGAAAAGGGTTCTGGTTACCTTCCGATAGTAACAAATAACGGGCAAAATGGAGTCACGTAATCGATCGATTATAGGCGAGATTAGAGTTATGGTTTAATCTAGATGCGAAGTAGCTATTAATACCTCGATATTAGGATATCGATAGATGTAACATTTCTAGCAGATGTAGGAAATATTCTAAGCATCACAGATGAATTGAATAGATAATCATCAATATACAGATAAAGTTTATAGCAATTCAATTTCCACAAAGGCGGCCTTTTAGCACAGAGCAACCTCTTCAAGGTAACGTAGGCCTTCAAGGTAATGAGGTCGATCGCATGCGTTGAAGTTTGTGCAAAAGAAAAGTTAATAAATCGCTGCGCTTAGTACTGACACGCCAGCGTACAGCTGACAAAAGATCAAGTGTAATACTTTGGATTTTTAACCGTTCTTATTATCTGCGTCGTTGAAATCGTACTGCAAATGTTACCATTGATCTGCTGTTGTCCGTACTATCGCATATAGCTTGGTAAAATTAAGTTTGTGCTACTTTAGATTTCACTAAAGCCTTTGCTGATAAGTCATGTCACTAAACTTTGTAAACAGCTTATCGTAACGAAAATTGCAAGTTAATGTCCCTAAGGAAATTGGGTAGTATTTTGAAAGCCCAAAAACGCAGTCAATAGGCGTAGAAATCAAGTTACTCTTTGTATTCCACGAAGGTTCTCTTGATCAATCATTCAACCGTATAGGCCAAAAGTTTGCCAAAGTTGAAATACTTCTGTACCATTGGGTCACAGATGCCGAAAGATTTGAGGGTCAGTATTTGTCTAGAAACTGGAATATTTGAATCACGAAGATCTTTGCCTATCTATGGAATTAAAATTTGTATCTAAAAATAGCTAATATTCCGATATTATGCTAAAAACATACAAATTGTATTTTCTACTTGTTGGACAAAGTTCACTCTCAATTTCTCTCTCTCTTGGAGGACCAGTTTGGTCAAGTTTTCTGGAAAAGCTGCCACGTCATATCATAATCTATACTTAGATAGTATCTGATTATCCATCGAAATTATCGTAGATAGCATATAGTCGTAGATAACATACGCATGTTAAAAAAAAATCGGTCGGCTCGATTCGGGTACGAGGCTTGAGTTTGGCACAACGTGGATCCTATTAAAATCGTCAAAAACTATTCTGATCTTTGGCTAGTCCCGCCGTGAATCCGTCCATGTATTCTCTATACCTCACAAATTAAGTGTATCCACATTAGTTGTGCAACATGGCGACCCAAATTGCATTGAACGTTCTATTCTTCTCGTTTCTTTGATCTCAAACTCCCATCCAAGCTGTTCAGTCTCCACAATCGGAAGTCCATACATTTACAGCAACACTCGTGTGCGTAAGTGTTAAGGGAACTTTGTAAAGGAATCAGTCCGTAACTTCAAAGTTCGCTATAGGATTCGACAACTTGATGAATTGTTCAGTTCGCCGCGAAAAAATGAAAAGGAACTTTTTTTATCGAGATAGACGTAACTTTGTTGTTTTAATTTAGTAGGCTGAAGTAATTAGAAGTTCGGCGCTGACTTATTCCGTGTAACGTTAAGGTCCGTACAGACTTGCTTGCGCAAAGTTTGTGCAAACAACATGGCAGCCTATGCGGCGATCACAAGTAAGTTTGCGCAAGCCAGTTATACATACTCGTGCTAGGGTTCAGCCGTCTTACATAACGCGATTAGGTACTTCTGCAAATTAGACTTTGAGTAAGTAAGCTTGTGCGTGCAGATTGAACATTACTTTTTTCTACTTTCCTTGAAACTATTTAAGGGGTCTGTTTATTCTAGTAGTCATTCGATTGTTATTTGGAAATATTTGTAACTTTGTTTCTAAGTCTTGGAAGATGTCTAATAACTTATTGTGAATCTTATTTATGATAAATCTATTAATCTCTATTAAAATAGAGTCGCTGTCACTCACAAAAATTAAGTTGATGTAATTATTACGGATCATGGACGAAGTAATAGTTCTCAAGTTTATAAACAGTCATGATAATTTCTCTATCTAATGGATCTACAGCATAATCGCTACCCAAATGTATAAAAACTTACAACTAATAAACCTACCCAAAAAATAATCCCCTCAACCCATCATAAAATACTTAGAAACGTCAACGTAAAAGGAAAATTCCGAGGAATTAATAAAAATTCGCCTTGTCACCGGCTCGCGTTTGTTTTCGATTCCGTTCCAGTTTTCCAACTTTAATCGCATTTGCACAGTAGAAGACCACAGTACGATCACTAAAATTACAATATGTTCCCTCTATGCGAGATTTAACTAATTGTTTATGCAAAAAGATTATGCTGACACGTGCATCGACGTCCACACGTCAACGAATTGCATGCGCAACGCAAAATTTTGCGCATAACAATAGAGAGAAAAACAAACACTTCATTCACTACTATGCTATGCTGTTTTATTTAATATAAATCTTTCTCGCGTTTCGCGTTTCGGAATGATTTTGAGGAAAGTTATGTTGGTGATGACAGATTCTGCTTTCTTACCGTCAAGTGACTGATTAGATCATATAGTCTGCTTTTGACCAGTTTTAATATAGTTATGTTGGTGATGACATATTCTGCTTTCTTACTGTCAAGTGACTGATCAGATCAGATAGTCTGCATTTTGACGAGTTTTAAAACTTCTTTTTAAGATGTTCTCGTTTTTTTAAGATGTCCAGAGTTGGTAATATTTCAATAATAAAAGAAAAAAGTCAATAGCCTATTTTTACAGTTTGTAGATGTAGATTCGTGACTTCTTCAGCACGATCTTCTCCAATATTGAGTGTTCCTACTGTATCTGCGTGTAAGGTGTTATTTGTGTCACAAATACCGGTATTTTTTCCTTCAACCCGTGGATCTATTTCCATTTTTCATGCAGATTTGGTGAATGCATTCGCTGCGTCATGTCGCAAATCGATGGATCGATCCAGAATATACCGGAATATTCCGGAATGTTTGTCGGGCTCGTTTGCCGCATCATGACTATTTGACGTTCAACCTTTACTTTTTATTTGGTTTGTCGGGGTTGCGATATTTGAACGGTTTACAGCGGTTCCGTTATTGGTTCGAGTTGAGTTGAATGTTGCCAGTTTTGTGAATAGTTTGTTAGGTTTTCGTGAAACTAATACTGCTGATAGAGATTCAAACAGTAGAGCGTTTGTGTTTATTTCCTTGTTTGTTGGTGTCATACAAAAAGTTATGTTTTTTGTATGACAGTAACGTACAAACGGTTTTTAATATAAAACAGATGAATGGAATGTCACAACTGTACCTTTTATGATAACGATGATAGTTCTGTTGGAAAAGAGCAGACCACGAAATGACAAGGTTATGGGTTCGAACCCCGTTCACGACATACGAAATTTCCGTCTATTTAACTTAAATTGTAATAGAGATAACAGATAATGTAAGTAGCTAATTCTTTAGCGACCACTAAATCGAATCCTAATCCTAAACACAAACTGTCGTTCATATACCTATATACTACATCGCGTAAGAGCGAGAGAGACGCCTCGCAATCTATAATTGCCACAATTGTTAGTCACGATTAAGTATATATTATTTTTATTTTTTTTATTTTTTTATTCATTACAATTTTATTACAGAACATGTCCAACACAAAATTGGACATGTTTAATATATAAAAAATCTCAAACTAGAATTGCTATCAACGTCAATAATTTCTAGGATAATTTTCACGTTTTTAAATAGATTATTAAATCCTTCATTACTTAATGCATTAAATACATAATGCAATAAAAACCAAGAGAATATATATTTCAAAGTCACCTTCCCTACTGCACATATTGATAAAGGCGAGTTCAATAAAACTTTGTCCAATAAATCAATGGAAGGGCAAAGTTTGATAAACAGATGTTGGTAGTGGACCCCGGAGCATTGTCCTCTGGCAGCTCAATAGCCGAAAAGGATTTATTGTGATCGAGAGAGGTTTATTTTTAGGTTACATACAAGTAGTGAAAAATCCTTTGGAATAGTTGGTACTAAGGTTTTTGTATTGACTTTGCAAACCTAAGAAGAGATATAGACAAGAGATTGTCAGTAAATTATAATAATATTATGTATAATTATACTTTGTAATGCACTAAGATAAGTTAAAATGGTGAATTGTGATTAAGAAAATTTAATTACCCGACCGCCGAATATTATATTAATTAAAAATCACAATTTTATCTGTCATTGTTTTAACTCCACAAATTCCACTCCATGACACAATATTTGATTTGTCAGCAAACACAAGGGAATGAAGAAAAAATATAATAAAGTAAAATAACAGTAAAGAATGTCCGGCCCAGTTTTGTAGCAGAGTTATTTGCGGTCAATATCGAGCGGCCAAATAGCCTATATAACGACTAGAGGCTTTTTGCTCCACGTGACAAATAGACCTTTTAAGAGCGTATAAAGCTCTACGCATTCGATGTAAACGAGATTACATTATGCTGACGCCTTATTTTTAGGGTTCCGCGTCGCGAAAACCTTTGGTGACATCGCGATCGTTAAGACGCAAACTCTCAAGGACGTCGAGTCTCAAGGATGCAAACTCTCAAGTCTACGGAATCGTTAATCAATCGGGAGAATCCTTTTATAAATCCCTACTGTTTTATTCTATTTTATTTATCTAAGGACCGCCTATAAATCGCCATACTTAATAAAATTATAAAACATTACAATACTATCAGAGTTGTCAATTTGAATTAAGTACATACGGACTTGAGAAAAAACTGCTCATTCATAATATACCTAGAATTACTGTTTTCATTGCTTTAATTTTATAATATTTGTATTTTGATTTTGGATAACAAATGTCACCTGCAGGGTTACTCTCACCTCTTATAGCGATCCAGCTTAGGTTCCTAAACTGAACCGAATTGCTATTTGCTACAATGACGTTTAACGTCAGTTAGGAACCTAAACTGGATCGCTATAAGAGGTGAGAGTAACCCCGCTGACTTCTTTCATAAAATTTTAATTTGACAGTAGTTAGGTAATTTTCGGAGGGTCAACATAACATTAGTTTCAGCGTTTTTATTGGTAGCAGGAGCGACAGTCCCCTATCAACGACAGTGGTCAAATCAGGTGTATGTTTCTTAATAAAATTACATAGGTATTGTTGAGGCATTTATGTCTCAGCTCTGTCCAGCCCCCTTACCATAAACTCTTACAGCAGGATTACTTCAATAATACTTTATTATTTCGTACAATGACGACCTTAAAGTAAGCTTATTAAGGACGTCAGGGTACGAATTAGCAAAGTATTATTGAAGTAATCCTGCTATAGGAGTTCATGGTAAGGAGGCTATCCTTAGGACGGCACCTAGGTACATCTATTCTGGTATGTAGGTGACGGTGACCACTTATCATACCATCACCGGTCTGTTTGATTAAAATGAGTACATTAGATACTTACCAACATACTAAAATCATCTACTTGGTTTATTTCGTTTAACCGTGCATTTTCTCAATTCGTTGGTCATCACCTAAGTACTCGACTGGCAAAATTACTGTGCCAGCCACGGTAGAAGCCATATTTTAAAAAAAGTGAAAATCATCTACGGAACCCAAGAGCTAAACCCTCACTTGCCTATTATTCGCTCGTTTTTTGTGGCGGAACCGTAATTTGTACGTGCTTGCGCAACGTACATGGAAACCTAATATTCGGTGCTATGGAGACGTGGGGATATCATAGTGGTTTGTTGACATGGTTACGAGTTGACGTGACGTTTATTTCGTCTATATCCGGTATTATTAGGCAGGAGTCGCAAGTGGGTTTCCGATACAATTACTGATGACGTCACAAAGGTTATTTTTGCAAAGCATGTTTAAACTTTTCGATATTGGCAAGTAAAATTAAATCTTGTGTCTGTAAAATAGAGAGGATTGTTGTATTAATAAATGTATTTAACAGCGCTTTTATGTAACAGCGCTGCACACCTCGGTGTCAGCTCAACATGCACCTTTTGCCACACCACTTAGCATAACTATATTAGATTATAAGTTACTACTTGATTGATTTTTTATAAGCTTATGTAATTGGTGTATGGCAATAAACATATTTTCTATTCTATTATATTTAATAGATGATTGAAGTGATTTGTTTATGTAAGGTTTTCTTAACATAATCCCGAACGTCGCAGGCAATGAATTTACGTACTTGCTTGCGAACGAATTTACTACAACAACACATAGTTATATGACACATAAGACCTAATAATACTTAGTTTAACATTATTTTTGTACCCTATCATAAGTTAAAAAACGTTAAGTTAGAAAAGGGGCTAACTTTAAATCACGTTTACGGCTAACCAGCCATTTTTGATAGTCATAAATCTAGTTAAACGTCACTTCGCTTAAACCGTGTTCTTGTATTCGTAAAAAATCATTAAATCAGATAGGAGACCGAATGCCTAAACCTGGAATAACTTTAAATCACGTTTATGACTAGGATTAGAGTTTAATTTAGTTCACAATATAGGAATCTTAAGCGGCTTTCCCTTACTTCGTCTCATATCAAAATATCATAGTAAAGTGCCTGCAATAGTACCTAATCCCCATAATTTTAAGGCAGGTGGGGATTAGACCGGAATGATGTGGCTGGAGTCCCTGCTACTGTCTAAATTCACGACCTTCCTCGGCCCGTGTAGACTAGCGGTTAGAATACCGCGTCTGAAACGCCGCGATTATTTAATCAAAATATATTTAGATAGGTACAGTCGACAGCAGATCAATGGTAACACTTGCAGTACGATTTCAAGTCTTACGACGCAAATAATAAGAACTGTCAAAAGTAAAAAGTGTTACCATTGATCTGCTGTACTACCCAGGAAGTAATGGATAACAGAGAAAAGTAACAGGCTGCATCAATATTTATTGTTTAGATATTGTTAAAGCACTGGGCTATTTTTTATTTTTTTAATTACATTGTTCGAGTACTTTAAATTATAACATATTAGTGGGTTTTTTTTGACATACGGTCGAACAGTTCGTGAAAATCTCAACCCTAATAATATTTATGTACCTAAACTTTTCTCTGTTTTAGACTTACTTCAAATAAAAATTATAATTGTAAAAGCATCTAAACGTAAAATAGCTGAAATTATTCATAATGCGAACTTCATTTAATGAATTGTAACTACCCACGGCCACTAGCCCACTTATACTTGAATAATAAAGTATGGATATTACTAAATTGTCTTGATTTAATATACTTAAATGTTAGTGTTATTCAAATCCCTGATAAACTTAAAATTGTAGCAACAAAAACAGATGATCCTTGGAACTTACAATAACAATTTGATACTAGCCTGAAGGTTAAAATAAGCTTTTCTAATAAGCTAACTACAAAGTAGGTCATAATAAACTTAAAACGCTTAACATAGCAGCAATAACCTATTTTCAAGATCACCTTAACAACTAAAGTTTCCAAGGAGCTATGCATAAGTAAATAAGGTAAGCGGGTCAAACTGTAATTTTAACGCAAGTCTGTGTAACACTTAATTATGCAATCCAAAATTCTAATGCGTAATTAATGCAAATTCTAAAGGGTTCTAACGTTATAAAGGAGTGGAGCAGGTAAAATATTTTAGTCTGTAAGCCCGCCACTTTACGGAAACTTTCAAATGAAACTTTCCACATGCGAGTAAGAAGAGAGTTTGCATGAAAACGTGATATTGAAAGTCGGGACTGTAGGGGTATAGATTTAAATTAAACAAAATACCAACGTAAGTAATCTAATTACTTCTTAATTTGAACAGAGGCTCGTAGTCCAGTTGCGAGTACTCGTTGAAAACGATCGTACAAGTTAAGCAACGCTGGGCGAGGTCAGGACCTGGATGGGTGACCGCTAGTGACACTTTCATCTGAGCTCCTCCGTGCCTCGGAAAGCACGTTAAGCAGTTGGTCCCGGTTGCTGTCGCTCGGCAGCAGTCGTTAGGCCACGTCAGAGGCCTATGGGCGGCCTGAATAACTCTGACAAATAGGTTTGGGCACTAAATCACACGATTTTTTTTTTAATAGTTGTGATGAATTTTCAAAGACGAGCATATGCAGAAATTGATTTTAATGCGGTGGTACCTAATTGTAGGTAGTAGTACCAAGAATGGTAGTAAATAAACTCTGCCTAGCCTATCCCTTCGGGAGAAAGAAGCGAGTTTATGCATGTGTGTCATAGGTTGATTGAAGGCCTGTTATCTGGGCTTGTATTTTAATGAAATGATTATGAGAAGTTATTGATTATGTCTATCTCTTTCATTACCGTGTTGAACATTGGGGCTTTCTATTTCTTTCTCACTTGATTTTCATAGCGTTCTTCATATTGAAGATCTATATTCACTTTCCTATTCAGACAGTGCATGTTCTCAGCCTCGTATACTTTTAAATTACAGAGTAAATATCCCCAAATTTATGAATTTTGGATGAATTTTGGCAGAGAAATAAAAATACGCCAACAAAAATCATATATTTTAAAACAAGCTCTCGTTTTTATAGTACCTACCCTACAATTTTGATATATATTTTTTATGAATAACTATTTCGGTTTAGATATAATATTCATTTTAAAAGACATGGAAGGGGTATGTTTGCGATTTTTTTCTATCGAGCGAAGTTTGTCCAATCGTGTATCGGTATTAATCAGTCTTTAAATAGACACCCCAAGATTGCAATATATTTTTTTCAGACGTTTAGTTTTAGTAGTTAGTGCCGTAGCCTTCGTAGAAAAACTGAAAATACGCGCGTACGAAGCCTTATGAGATTCTGTGATCGTTTTTGTTTTAATCGACAAACTATTAGAAACTTATTTCAACTCTTGATAATAAATGATGGACGTAACGAAAAAATTATGTTAAGAGCATGTATTTGCCATTCCATTATTTTCTCTAACAATCCTAGGAACACAATTTGAAGGTATTAGCTTATATTAAGCTTTTAGAAACTGTCCTAACATTTTCCAGAACGCCTTTCAGTTCCAGAATATCCCTGGTCTAGTATCATGCGGTATCAAATGGAATTACGTCAGACTCCCAACAGTAGTTACGTACTTATCGTCAACAGCACATCGAGTGTAACACTTTGGACCGTTCTTATTGTCTGCGTCGTAAGAATTCAAATCGTACTGCAAGTGTTAGCATTGATCTGCTGTCGTGTGTACCTACTGTCCGTGCCCGTTATTAAGTTAAGCCTGAAGAGTTGGGTATGCCCAACATTAACCAAAGACCATTAAAACTTTGCACGTTGTTCCTTTCACATGCTGTTTAACAGTTTTGCTATAAACTTTTATGTTATTATAACACTTTTGTTTTTGGTAACCCTGTAACGTCCGAAATTAGTTTTGCCCTACTGTAGTGCTAGAATGGGTAAATGTACAGTCGACGGTAACAAATGGGCACTTTACACGACGTTAATAGGCTGTTGATTAAATCAACCTGTCAAATAACTTGTTAGATATTGGTAATCAAAAATACTGTAAATTAATTAGTATACTCGACAGAAAATCGAAGGAAATAATTTGAAATATGATTGCAGTTCTTATGATGTAGAGAATAAGAACGGTACGTAGCTGCAACAGCCTTGAATCGTTCCGGTAAGTATCACTTTTAACTGTTTCAACTCAACTCACAGCTCGTAACCAACATAAACTTAAGTAAATACATGAAAGAGTTCTCTCTTTCATGTATTTACGGGAGCTTCTTTCTTCTTCTGAAGAAAGAAGCTCCCGTTGAAGTAGACAGAGATGATGGGCTTACATCTGATGCAATCCTGACACACCACCTTCGTTTCTTCAATATCAATCAACACAATTGGCCAGTACCTAGTCCACAAAACTCTGTCTATTTTTATAACATAGCTAATTCAATCAATGACAAACATACTTTCTCGTTCAATCTCTACCGACTCTAACATACTCTCTATGTTATCTTTCAGTCACAGTTTGTAGACTACGTACAGTATAATAATAATGATATTGTAGGCTTTAAAAATGTAAAATTTGTTCCGCAATCGCCTTTTGCATGCAAATGTCAAGATACTTTGAATCGCTTTGTGAGGTCTGACCTCAAAACACCCGCATAGCCAACAGTGGCACATTAAATACGAAAACTGTAAATTGACTACTCTAGATGTGGCGTCCTGGATAATTGGGCTTGATCATTGAACTCTTAAGCTTTATTTGAACGTATACAAACCCTTAAAAATATCAGCTACCGACCTCTTAGGGTACTATCTCACTAACGCACCAGGTTGCGTCACCAGAGGGTTAATCGGTTGTCGTTAACGAATTGGTTGCGTAACCAAGCGGAAACCAAGTTAGGTACATTTTATTGATGGCGCTGGTTTCGCCACTAGCGGTGTCCTAATGAGATACAGCCTAGGCTTTGAGAGTAGGCAAAAAGACATCAGCTACCGAACTCTTACTGACAACAGAGTAAAACCAGCCCCCCCTATTACCGTTCTCAAAACGATGAAAATATACCATGTCATGGTAAAAACTCAAACAGAGACGCCGCTACACGAATGCAATAGCACTGTCCCTTTCACGGCCGCTATGACATGGTATGATTTGATAGTTTTGAGAACCGTAATAGTCCCACAGAATTACCATGTTTAACACTAGGATTGATGTCCCAATATTTCAATGACTTGCAGCGATTATGATCACGAGAATACTCTTTTCATGACTTAAATATCGGTTCTATCTTCCAGTGTTCTAAACAATAATTGAATTTATAAAAGTGATATTGATTACGAAACTTTGTTTAATAGAACTTAGGACTCTAGTCCACATAAATCATACCTATTTAAAATTAATATTTGTGTAGCTAGTATTAAGTATAGTATACTTACTGTAGTATTCGAGGTATCAGCATAAATTTTCATACCACGGTCTGCGCTGAAAAAAAGGTAACCTGACAAAATTGCAATCATCGCAGCAACGAAACATCTCAATTCCGTCGTGTTTTAATCAAGTCAACGTTAGGGGAGGCTGGGCAAAAATGGTATGACTCGTTAACCCGGATCTTATGGCACTATTCCGGTTAGCGGAGGCCGGGGTGTTGAGCAGTACCGTTACAATGTGTGTACAGATGTTGCTGATAAGGGAATTTGTTTTTTTAAGGGAAGATTTTTCGTGGACGTATTTGTTGTATAGTAGAGATAACGAAACGGCTTATTAAACCTATGAAAGATAAAAAAAAATGATTTTCTCTTGACTTTACGCTATGCGAAACGAAAAGGTTCAATCTCGCCGTTAAAGTATTAGTAGGCGAGCTCATGCCCGGGTAAAGAATACCTCAAGGTCTCGCTTCTTCCCGGAAGTTAGGGGTGAAAAGACCCGCGGTCGTCATCACTAGATTTCGGCACGACTTCGCCATTCCGTGGCTGATCTGATAGAGTAACTATAACTCTACGTCCAGCAGTGGACTGATACGGGCTGATGATAAAGGAAAAATCTTGTGACTCTTATGAAGGTATCTCGCCATTCGGTGGCACGTTCTTAACCAAAGGAGTTACCCGTTCCATCGGTAAATTTTATTATTATAATTTTATTCGTAAAATCAACCGTCGATTTTTTTTGTATTTATTTTAGTATATTATATCATTTACAAATCATTTGCTTAGTGCCACTAAACATGTTGCGTTTATCGCGGCACGCCACATCCGCGTTGTTCGTTCTTAATTATATTATAATATGAGTTCACTTCACATGCATAATAACTTGCATAATAGTTGCGCTTGTTCTTGTTGTATTTCGGTATACCGTACGGTAGTGATTTACGTGGTTCACTAATGTTTGACAAAAAACGTATGACAAATGATCATTTTACAAATTATTTTTGAAAAAGTAATCATTTGACAAACTTATCATTTACTAAAGTGATCGTTTTAAAAGTGATCATTTGACAAAAATCCATTTTATAAATATTTAACATAGCAAATGTTGTGAATGCTAAACCGTCATTTTGCAATTGATTAAATGACCAAAGTATTCCTTTTGCAAGGTCGCCATTAGACAAAATATTGGGTAAATAAGTGGGTATTTTATATGTATAATTGTTAATAAATGAACTTGCTTTTTGAATACAAAAAAAAAACCTAACATCGAAGTCTCTGGCTTGGAGCGAAGCTGCGCTTCGCTCCAAGCCAGAGCCTTCTGAGCCTAAACATCCGTGTCGGATCTGGTTAGAGAGTTGGTCGGGGTGTCCCTTCATTTGATAAAAAACAAATTACAAATTTATGTATAATTGTTAATAAATGAACTTGCTTTTTGAATACAAAAAAAAAACCACATAATTTTGCCAAACGTTGTTTGTGAAATGAAATGTTTGTAATTTGTTTTTTATCAAATGAAGGGGCACCGATTTACGTGATATGTACGTGTAGGGATTTCACTGATGGGCTATCAGCGAAATCCCTACACGAATATGGATAATTATTTCGCCTGTTTTAACTATAGCTCTGCCTACGTCTAGCAGTGGACTGATATGGCTGACGAAAAAGTAAAATTTTTTAAAAGTCTCTTAAGATGAACGTATCTCCACATTTCGTGGCACATTTTTTACCAACAGAGTTACCGTGACACGGATCAGATCAGATAAATCCTTAGACAAATATGCATAATGATTTCGACGATCTGATTCTTGGAAAGTGTCTTAAGATGAACGTATCTCGAAAGACCTCGGTACCTACATTAATCCTTGGGCGCCGAAGAGGTTTACCTAAGGCGGGTTTACACGACACGGTCTTTCGCAAGGCGAATTAATACCGTGGGAACCTCGTACGGGAGTAAGAATCTAATCTTTTTAAGCTTCTCCGTCAATAAAAGCTTTAAAAAGAATAATTATATGAGAACAAATACTATAGGATAATATAATGGTGGCACTTCACTTGGCTATTCGTATTCGCGTATTTGTCATAATTGCCATGTGTGGTTGGTATTCTTGACAAAATATTCGTCTTATTTGTCGCCATATGGAATATAAAACAAAAGCTGATTGTACGAGTATGTAAATTGGTTAGTGTTACTTGTGCAGGAAATAGGAATGTACAGTCGTCAGCAGATCAATGGTAACACTTTTCACTTTTGACAGTTCTTAATATTAGCGTCGTAAGACTTGAAATCGTACTGCAAGTGTTAACATTGATCTGCTGTCGACTGTACAAAGAGATATTTCTTCAAGCAAGCCCTACAAATGCGAAAATCGATTTAAATAGTAAACGACATATTATACCTATATGTACACTCCTATTTACTTAGTTAAGTTTATTGTTTATTTATTTGTACAAAAATACATAGTAATAGATTAGATTAGATTAGATTAGATTTATTTATCACAAATTATAATGTCATTTACATATGTACTTATTTACTATTATCTAAAAGTCATCCATAATTTGATCGTCAGTCTGGTTGAAAATTAAATTAAAACAATTAAATAAAATATCCATTAATAATAATATGTCAAAGTTCCTATCAATACCAAATGTCATTATTAAAATTATATTATTGTCAAACTGATAATTAAATTATAGGTAATTACTACAAAGTTGTATACAGTATATACTTAGGTACCTAAGTATTTGTTAACAAGTCAAATTCCATAATGGAGTATAATTCATTATCCAATAAGAGATTTTTCAGTCGGCGACCAAACGTGTCGTCATCAAGTTCATTGCGTAGTTCTGCGGGCAGTTTCTCGTAGTACGCGGGACCGATCACACGCGGGTTTTTTGTGGCCATGGCCAAGTTGTGCGCTACAGGCTGCAGCCGGCCCACATTACGGAGCGAGCGACCTCCCGCTGTCGTACGGGCAAATTGGGACACATTTTTCCGCACAAACATGACCACCTCATATATATAATGAGAGTACATGGTCATTATACCATATTTTACGAACAGTCCTCGGCACGTTTGTCTCGGCTTCACACCTGCCAATATGCGGACAGCACGCTTCTGCAGTATAAATATACGGTTCGAGTCCGTAGAGTTGCCCCAGAGTATTGTACCATAGGACATTAGGGAATGAAAATGTGCAAAGTATGTCTGCTTTAATACGCGTGCAGTAACTAGTGGGCGTAGTTTTGATTAGGTCAGTATAATAGGTAATGCATTTATTCACCATTTCGTCATTAGGGTATTGACGCCTCATCTCGCAAAAATCCTCATATCTTCCGATATATCGGGACAGCTGTTCACTTACCCATGGTGTATTGTTTTTCTTTTTGGTCAATAGTTTCTTTATTGGGAAATGTATATCTATGTAATAAGTCAATATTTGTATTAATCTATTAAATTTTCCGTTTATGTCAATGTCATCGTTATATATTATAGAATTCCAATTGTAATTTGCAATGTCAATATAATAGTTGTGTATTGTTTCCTCGGTGTACAGACGTCGTTCAAAGTATTGGTTGCATTGTGATGTTTTGCTACTGCTCTTAGTCTGTAACACGAACAGCTGAGCGTTATGGTCGCTGATCGCCGTGTCGAGGGGGCCCGCGGTGACGTCACCGTCGTCGCGAGATACCACTCCGCAGTCTAGTGCCGTAGTACAGTCAGTACAAACACGAGTTGGGAAATCTACGATGTTTTTCGCGTGATAACTTTGCAATAAGTCGTCTAAACGACGTCTTTCTGCATTATCAGTTAAGTAATCTACGTTTAGATCCCCGACTAGAATAAACCTCTTATTTTCGTCTTGTAACTTAATTAATAATAACTCTAATGTATCTAGGAAGGTCTGAAAATTACCCAAACCTGTTCTGTATGTACATATTATAATAATTTTTAATTGATATAATTCTATTATACTAAATTCGCAATGATATTCAACGCTGAGACTCTGCAGGTCACTTCGCTGCCTATACATAGTACCGCTACGTACGTATAGCGCCACTCCGCCGTGTTTTTTGCGCGTGCGGCAGTAGGCGGCGGCCAACTCATACCCACAAAGTCCCGCGCGCTGTATCTCGCCCGGCCGGCACCAAGTCTCAGTACACGCGAGTACGTCGGGCTCGTGTTTACCTAATAGTATATTCAATAGGCCGGTTTTACCTGTAATTGACCTTACATTCTGGTGAATAACTGTTAAATTTTTAGTGCTACATTTAATAGTACATTTTTTCGTGGTCGCAGTGGTAGTTGCCTCCTTGGAGTTTGAGGTTATTTTAAAGTTTCTTATTGAGACTCCTTCTGGCCACAGTTTTAGATTTCGCACGGATTTCACCTTATTGGTAGGAACATCTAATCGAAATGAAGCATAATCCCCCTTGGTGGTCAACCGAACGCAGACGGTATTCTCTAAGCCGAGTCGTGACATCAAGTGATCCGTAATATCTTTTGGACTAGTCTCCTCGCTGAAGTTAAAGAGGTGAAGACTGACAGTTCGCGGAGGCGCAGCACGGAGACTTGTGCTCGGACGCAGCTCTGGACGTGCAAAATTCCTCGTATTCTCGGCCAGCCCGCGCGATGATGCTGAGGACGATGAGACTGGACTGATTTTCTCCCAGCGGCGCCTGTGGTGGCTGCTCATACCAGTGGCTGCCTGTATGGCTGCTGCTGTATGTGGAGTGACGTGCTGAGGCCGGGTCTCGTTCCCCTGGACAGTGCTTGGCAGTGAAATGTCGTGTGAGTCATTGGTGTTGTGTACTACGGTGATACCGTGTGGACCTGAGTCATTTAACGTACTCTGCAAACGTAGTTTCGACGGGATTTTTGTGTCATTATGATAGTTGGTGGTGGTGGATGGATTTAGCGGGCTTCCAATTGCCTTGTCCTGATAAGGTGAGTCAATCGCGTCATTCAATTTACGTTGGTGTTTTGGGCTCACAAGTTTTGATGGATCGTTGTTATTGTTTTGCATTTCCAGCATTAGGTGTAGTATGTCGGTTATCCGTTGGTTTTGGTCCCTAATTGTTATATTTTGCTCATTTATAATGTGAAAACAATCCTTCACTTCACCTTTTAAATCAACGACTATACTTTCCAAATTAGTAATAACGGTCACCAACCTTTCGATCGCTGTATTTTTGGGTGGGGCCATTTTCTTTGTAGTTTTTTATTCACACCACACTAATACACTAACACGTCAGCAGTATTGTTATATTATATGAAAATATAATTTCAATAAATATTTAAATCAATTTAAGTTTAAACGCATAATTTGAATCCGTATGTGTACACGGTGGCGCCACCTGGCGTATATAACCGTTATAAACGCGTAATATAAACATTATAATCTTGTTTATTTCAAAAAGGTACAATATAAAATAAAAAAGAACCATTCAATATTTAAAAAACCTAATCTAAACTATTTTTAACATTATATAGGTGTAAACCGTAGCCCAAATCAAGTGTCTTATTTTGTAAACAAAAACTACCCTACCCTACTAACATTTTAAGCTGTTCTGTGATTATTACATAGTTATTTTCACATTATTAGATCGGATCACTTTATTTCCACAATGATGAACAGGTTCGATCAATAAGTTCCTTCAGTGACGCATCACAACAGGTAATCAGAGATCATATTTTGTTTACAAAATAAGACACTTGATTTGGGCTGCGGTATATATTCTTGGAAAGTAGCAACACCATGGTATTAAAGTACTGACGGGTTCTCTTAAAAATGGCGGGAAACGACGGTTGCTAAATTATTTTGTTTTATTGTCTACAGTGGTTATTTTGAGATTAATACCTCGTTAAATTAATCAGAAAATGTTCGCGAGTGACAGTATGGTGAATTTGTTGGATAGTTTGAGCAAGATCTGGAGTTTCAAGCTTTTATCAAGAGTTCCCGCTACAAGCTCGGGAGTGAACGTGACTATCGAGCTGCTTCGTCCAGAGTGATGACGCTACGGCGTCTCCTCTGGATGAAGACAAGAAGACGCGGCTACCCAGGGTGAAGACGCTACTTCGACTCCCTTGGAGGAAGATAAAAGACTATTACATATTGAATTCTCTGTAACATGACATTGGCAAATAACGAACTGTCTAGTCCATTAATAAAATAAATAAATAAAAGTACTGACTTTATTAAATCCATGAAGGAAAAAAATGATGTCACACCCTCGCTTTGTAAAGGCAAGAGTAATAAAAGAGCGTTCATATTTTCAGTTTCATAATTCCAAACATCACTTCGTTACCAAGCTTATGAAAATCAACGAAATTCTAAAATCCATGAAATTTTTAAGAGGAATTGCAATCTAAAAATTCCTTTATCGGAAGATTAACAAGCTAAAGCTGAACTGAAAAAAGAAGTCGGTCAGCGCTCCTGAATTTCCGCTTACAGCTCAACAATAAAACCGTCATGCACCGGTCGGATCATGTACAGAAGGGTTCCGCACAAATATTAATATTGGACATCTAAAATGAACTTTATTCCCATTACCATATGCAATTATTATACATACATTATTACCCTCGTGCTGACGGCTTTCTCGCGCAGAGGCTGAGCCTAGCCATCCAGCGCGGGAATAGCGCCAGTATGATGGGCGGGCACCCTCCCAAGAGGGCCGAGTTTTTTTAGAGTGTTTTTGGTTAGGTAGTTTTGAATGTACTTATTTTTAAGTAGTTTTTAATATTTAGGTAGTTTTAATTTATTTTGTAAGTAATTTTAGTTTTTTATTGAATAAATTATTATACATTGAAACTATAAATTAAAAATCTCCAGACACATATCCAATGAGCCCAAACACGATACCTCTTCTGTAACTTGATGATGATGAGTTGGGTATAGTAATGCTGAAGCATCAGATTAGAAGTCATTGAAGTAACAGGACACCAAATTTAGAACTGATCAGACCTGTAGACGTTGCTCACATAATATCCCTTCATCAACTAAAAAAAACTGAATAGATGCTCAGCTAAAATCATAGCTCAGCATAGTCTTGGTCAAATCACTTTTAAATGACGTCACTGTTTTCCAGTCATCGACTGGTTGGAATACTAACCTCTCAGAATTAATACTTTAGTAGAAATATTCCTTTTTAATGTTTTATCCAAATAGATCTTTAGGTAGAGAGACCAAGAAAATAATTCAGAAAGTATATTTATTTAGGATAGTGCACGGAAATAGACGACGCTACGTCAGTTTCTTGGAAATAACCCGGCTATATCGCTATATCCAATTTATCACGTGGATATTTTTTAGAGATAAATGTTACCGAATACCGAACATTCCTTCACTTTCTTGATCTGTAGCACGATCACTTGTTATTTATGATCCTGACGACTTGCTAACATTTTGAGGTGCGAGGAGAGTGACGTGGTCGCATTTCAAAAAAACTTCTGCGAGTAATGTCCGACAGTCCGACAGCAGCTTGCTAGTAAACTCCGTAGCAAGCGCTGCCTCGACAGCAAATTGCAGGAATTAGTACGATGTGTAAACGATTTTGAAAGTAACTCATGTAAGTTTACTTGCAGGTGGAAACGCGGCCCAATGGAGAGTTTTAACTTCTCCGCTTACGCAGCTGCGTTTAGATTTACTAAAGAGAAGATTTGGGAGCCACGACGGAATCACAACTATAGGTACAGTTTTAGGGTGATGCCCCATCTGAGCGTTCTGTTGCGTTGCGCCGTCGCATGCGTCGACGCTGCTACGTTTTACATATGTTTTTGTGACATGCCACATTAATGCGTTGAAAATGAATTATTTTGACCGCGGAGTATTGCAGATGAACTTATTAGCCGTAGTACGTAAGGGTGGTGCCCCACTAGTCCGTTGCGTTGCATCGTCACAACGGATCAACGAAGGCGATATATGCCTTGCGTCGTTTTACATATATTTTTGTGACATGCCCCATCTGTGCATTGCGTTGTCGCACGCCTCAATATGAAACCCGATGCGATGACGCAGCGCAACGCACTAGTGGGGAATCACCCTTAGGTACTAAGGCTAATAAGTTCATCTGCAATACTCCGCGGTCAAAATTGGTTTCTTATTATCACGGCGGAACTCTAAAGCTTCTCGGTTATAGCCACTCACCCCGAGAGGCCGCAAAATTCAGAAACTCAACTGAGACTAAAACCGTGGGTTAATTGAAACGCTTTGAACTGAATGCAAATCCAACGCGCTTGGACGAACGGTATTTTCGTTGTTCTCATTGAAGTAAACTACACTGACTGAAGCAGAGAGTATAAATACGAATAAAGCCAGATTTATATCTACAGATATTGAACGTGTCAGGTATGTGCCGTGGCCGACAAAATATTCGACTTCTTCTACAATCTTGTATTGTTAGGAACTGCATCATTAGCAAAAGTATACTGTAAATGTAAACTGGTAAATAAAATATTTTGTATTTTGCATGCAGCACTGGCTACTTCCTTTTTTAATACTTAATACACGGATGTCTTGACAGAACTATTGTCGATTACATATTGAATTTTCACGCAAAGGCGTGAATTTTTCATTTATCGTATAGGTAGGTATTATCCATAAATATCCAGCAAAATATCACCCAAATCTTAACAACCCTGGCTTCGAGAGGAGTTGGCTCCTCTGTATAAACGTCTATATATTTAAACTAGGTGTTGCATGGTGCGCGGGCCGCGCGCGGCCCGCGAGACTGCTTTGTTTTCGTGTTGTAGGCGCCGCAACTAAATAAACATTATCCGGATTGTTCGCTGTGCAAATAATTCGTGCAAGCCATCCACTAATTATATCAAGCACCGCCCGAAAGTTGCAAGTTCAAAACTCTGTGAAAAACATTTATTTCGAAAAGAGTTTGAGTTTGGTTGGGGAGTTGTTTCTGCTTGGCAAGGGGACGCTTCGGGCTTCGCCCTACGCGGAGCTCGGCCTATGGCCTCGCAGGCCGGCTCGGCCTTCGGCCTCGCAAAAGTTACTTGGAAGATGGGGAGTTGTTTCTGCTTGACAAGGGGACGCTTCGGGCTTCGCCCTACGCGGAGCTCGGCCTACGGCCTCGCGGTGTTCTATCGCTTCGGGCTTCGCCCTACGCGGAGCTCGGCCTTCGGCCTCGCGGGAGGGTGCTCGGCCTTCGGCCTCGCTATAGTTACTGATAGATATTTACCGCACGCCAGTAATCCTTTCGTTTCGTATAGGAAAATATATTGAAAAAATATTATGGTTTACTGCTCGTCCGCCATTTTGTTTTTCCCAAAAATGACAATTTTCTGGTATACTGCATCATATGTGCTACGAAGTGGAATTGGTTGGATATTCCTCATGCGCTCGTGCTAGGCCAGCTAATTCGTCAAAGTTTGGTCTGAAATGTCAAAATTTTCAATCGGCTATATTTCCGCCGCCATTTTGTTTTTCTTTTGTTTTTCAATTTCATCACAGAGTAGGTGGACCATGTGACACGCGTTCCAAATTTGAACGAAATCGGTTGGAAAATGGCGGAGATGGCATCACGTGACCCGCCGCCATCTTGTTTTTTTCACTTCCCTATAGTTTTCCTCTGGTCCAATCACTAAACTATACAACTCCCCCCTACATCACTTTCACCTCCGGAAACTCCTTCAGACTAAACGGGACGGTCAATCAGTGAGTGAGTGAGTCAGTCAGTCAGTCAGTGGTAGTCGAGCTATATATATTTGTAACTAGGTGTTGCATGGTGCGCGGGCCGCGCGCGGCCCGCGAGACTGCTTTGTTTTCGTGTTGTAGGCGCCGCAACTAAATAAACATTATCGTAGTAGTAGCGTGGGGACGCTCCGGGCTTCGCCCTACGCGGAGCTCGGCCTATGGCCTCGCAGCCCGGCTCGGCCTTCGGCCTCGCAAAAGTTACTTGGAAGGTAGGTAGTTTTTTTCTGCTTGGCAAGGGGACGCTTCGGGCTTCGCCCTACGCGGAGCTCGGCCTATGGCCTCGCAGGCCGGCTCGGCCTCCGGCCTCGCAAAAATTACTTGGAAGGTGGGGAGTTGTTTCTGCTTGCCAAGGGGACGCTTCGGGCTTCGCCCTACGCGGAGCTCGGCCTATGGCCTCGCAGGCCGGCTCGGCCTTCGGCCTCGCAAAAGTTACTTGGAAGGTGGGGAGTTGTTTCTGCTTGGCAAGGGGACGCTTCGGGCTTCGCCCTACGCGGAGCTCGGCCTACGGCCTCGCGGTGTTCTATCGCTTCGGGCTTCGCCCTACGCGGAGCTCGGCCTATGACCTCGCAGCCCGGCTCGGCCTTCGGCCTCGCAAAAGTTACTTGGAAGGTAGGTAGTTTTTTTCTGCTTGGCAAGGGGACGCTTCGGGCTTCGCCCTACGCGGAGCTCGGCCTATGGCCTCGCAGGCCGGCTCGGCCTTCGGCCTCGCAAAAGTTACTTGGAAGGTGGGGAGTTGTTTCTGCTTGGCAAGGGGACGCTTCGGGCTTCGCCCTACGCGGAGCTCGGCCTACGGCCTCGCGGTGTTCTATCGCTTCGGGCTTCGCCCTACGCGGAGCTCGGCCTTCTGCCTCGCCGGAGGGTGCTCGGCCTTCGGCCTCGCTATAGTTACTGATAGATATTTACCGCACGCCAGTAATCCTTTCGTTTCGTATAGGAAAATTTATGGAGCAAATATTATGGTTTACTGCTCGTCCGCCATTTTGTTTTTCCCAAAAATGATAATTTTCTGTTATACTACATCATATATGCTACGAAGTGGAATTGGTTGGATATTCCTCATGCGCTCGTGCTAGGCCAGCTAATTCGTCAAAGTTTGGTCTGAAATGTCCAAATTTTCAATCGGCTATATTTCCGCCGCCATTTTGTTTTTCTTTTGTTTTTCAATTTCATCACAAAGTAGGTCGACCATGTGACGCGTGTTCCAAATTTGAACGAAATCGGTTGGAAAATGGCGGAGATGGCATCACGTGACCCGCCGCCATTTTGTTTTTTTCACTTCCCTATAGTTTTCCTCTGGTCCAATCACTAAACTATACAACTCCCCCCTACATGACTTTCACCTCCGGGAACTCCTTCAGACTAAACGGGACGGTCAATCAGTGAGTGAGTGAGTGAGTGAGTCAGTCAGTGGTAATCGAGCTATATATATTATTAATACCGTACACAGCTGCGCAGATGCGGCCACACACATTTATTAATATTTATTATGATTTTTATCTGCCACGGCCCGTGCCTGACACGTTCAATGTATGTAGATATAAACGAAAGCTTAAATTCTATTCATTTTCTTAGTGTTACGGCTTATGAATAGCGACTTGGACGCCAACAAGCCGATTAAGCGTACACCCGTTGAATTTGACGAACATGCTGATATTAAAACAATATTCCGACTCCGAGGATACTATTGTGAAATCATTTTATCACGATTATCCACCATTCAACCCTGTCTCGGACGAACATAAAGCAAGGAACGCCCTATGGAATAAGCTATAAGCTCTTACCTGACAAACCTTCAATCATTTATCAGAAGATATTGATATGGATGTAAGTACCTATTTAATACCGGTTGTAACAAAGCGAAGCGACTTTAAGTATAATCTGTTTTTTGTTGACTGATTATTCTTTGTATTTTGTTGGTTATGTTATTATTAGTTTATATCTTATTGTGTTGGCTCTTAAGACGTTGTGTTACAGTGCCTTATGGGAACTTATACCATATTTATTAGGGTTAGCGTACAACAGAACGGCGCCAGTGGACTGTTGTCCGCCTGTGACCGGCGCCGGCCGACATCGTGCACCGGTAGACGGTGCCGGCAGATGCCGTGACACGCCGCGCCATGCGACGGCACGGCGCCGCGCTGCCGTGACGTTGTACGCTAGCCCTTAGTGTGGACCTATCATTGGCTCTCCGATACTATCCTATCACATATTCATGTATGTAGCTTTCAAAAAATTTAAAAATAAAATAAAAAAATTGCGTCTCTCTCTTCCACTCATTTGTTTTTCCATTGGAATATCATAATTCGATTCAGTCAGTATAATAATTACTTATTTACATTCCTTTGCATAAATACCAATTTTTCCCCTAATTTATTCATTTATTGATCCTAATTCGCTTGTAGATTACAATTTCCTGCTAATTTACATAATGTATTACAGGAAAATGACGAAACCAAGGAGTTCAGAAAATTCCTAGAGATAATAAAAATCTCAATTGGATTTATTTTTAATACTACCTTCGACTATCCTTACTCAAACTAATAACTACTTACACTTTTATTTCAAAACTAAGTACTTACTTACCTAGTTTTAAAATAGTTCAATAATTTTGTCTATCAGACGACTAACAATAAAATATTACAGGCTATTACTATAATTATAGGCCCTTAACTAATCTGAGATAGCCCCCTTCGTGCCTCGGAAAGCACTTTAAGTGCCTTCCATGAGCCAACTAGCGTCGCCAATCTTGAAAAAATAATATCTTCCAATTTAATCAATTTTATTAAAAAAAGCTATTTACAAAATGTTTATTAGGGATGAATACTATCTAATGCAGTTGGTCCCGGTTGTTGTCGCTTGACAACAGTCGTTAGGCCACGTCAAAGGCCTACGGGCGGCCTGAATGACTTTGACAAATAGGTTTGATCACTAAATCACACGATAAAAGAAAGATAATATTACGCGGCATGTAATCATACAATCCCAACGATGATCAATAACACATGAAAGGAAAAAACTTCGCCGCGCCCGATGGTATTATTGTGTATTGAAATAGGTTTACTCCATCATACCCCAGACGTTCCTTCCTGCCATCATGCAATAACCAAACAACTTTCGTCAAAAAATGTAAAAATTACGCCTATAAGTAAGAGTGGAAAATCCTACCCCGCGATTTCCCGGAATTCCAGATTTCGTCATATCACCGCCACATGGATATCCTGCGAAATCCGTAAAATAAACCAACGGGAATAATCCCGTTACATTTTAAAGCAAAAGAGACGTCTTCAAAATGAGAGGCATGGAAACTCCTTTGCCATCTGGGATTGATAAATGTTTACCAATTTGTGTCCGTAATTTTAATCAAATATGTGTCAACTTGAGGCTTATTTCCAGATCCCTCAGCCGTATGCGCCACTTGAGCACAGTATATCAAGATACAGTAAGGACAGAAAATAATAAATATTGAAGTGCGGTTCCAGAAGACGTCAGATTCTTATTCTTAGGTGGGGTGAGACTCTGCATCAACTCCAAGAAGGTATGGGTATTTTGTGCATTTTCCCCCAAGAAGTCAGATTTTATAGAGGCTGGTGGTAGAACATAATTATTACGATAATAGAGGTTAGAAATGATACGTAGACCGAACGGTACAGGACAAAACATACTTACTCATTCTTGTATTGTATGAGAATCAAGAATAATTCATATAATTCGATGAGCGGCTATACTTATTACTACGGCTGTATTATATTATTTTATGGGGTACCTATAACACGAGTGAAGGCCACAGCTGGTAAACGTAGAGTAGATGAATGCAGGATACTGTACTCATATTCAAATAAACTCAAATAAAGATAGACAATGAACTTAACGTAGATAATGTTAGAGTACATTTTCAGGATAATCGTAGCGAATTTTCCGGCAGAAATTAAACTATTTCTAAGTTGAGTGATGGCAGCTGTGAAATGATTAGCGACTCACCCTCATCTTCATAAAACTCAGGCTTGACCCAGATAGCGTGACAGATTGTACGACTTGTGTAAATTATTAAAGGAATCTTAATTTTGATACTAAGTTACCTGCTTGTTTAAAATAACCTACTTTGAGCAATTGAAGAATTTTCTGTGAGAGGCAATAAAAATACAGTAAAGATATCATTATGATATTTTTACAAACGTTATTATTTACCATATTATTCTAATATTATCTTCGGTTCAAAAGAGAAATTTAGCATTTACAGCGTCTACCACGGGGAAGCAGGCGTTAGTCTAAAGCCGAGATTCAATGGACCGTCGCTCAAACCGTGGAATAACTTATAAGTCACGTTTATGGCTACCATCGTCAGGCCGAGTCATAGACAATTTTGAGCGCCAGCTAAGCGTGAGACGCTCGCTCCTACATATACTATATAAATTATTGATAATTGTAAGAGTACACCCACGCTATTATAAATTATTCCACGGTCGGGACTTCTAACTTAACATTTTTAAAGTAGTGTGAAAATGGCAAAAAATTACAAAAACGGTTTAGGGTAAGTGACTTTAAACTAACAGCCCAAATAGGAATATACGAATAAAGTGGTCAGTAATTTGCTAAGCAACGAATACTGAGAGTGAAGGAGTCTTACGTGAGATTCTATAATTTTAGTTAGGTAAAAGCGTTTATGTCGCTAAATATATTCTAAACACAAATACAATACTAATATTCTACTTTGACAGTCCTATAAATATGTTTAATAACTTAAATTTTGATGAGGAAGATGTTACATATTTGTTTAGGGTTTTAAATGCGTTGCTAGTCAATATTTACGAACGGTACGCAAGCAAGACTTGTACGGTACCTACTATACTGTACTTACACTGTAACTGTAAGTCAAGGCACGGCTGCGTTAATTCCGAAAGCGATACCCCCAAACTGAATTAAGGTGCCACGTAACGAACACGGACTAACAAAGGGGGTACCTGTTTAATCAAGTTAGGTTCACACGAGCGGAATTGTGTTGAAATTAATTTGGACAATCAATGGCTTCTGGGCCGTTTGCGTTGGTTGAATAGTGGCTTGAATGCGTTAAGGGTGAAAGGGATTGTTTTAACAATTAGAGTCGAGCTGTCGCCAAACTAGTTGTTATCGCAACGCACAGTGAAACCTCATTGATGTCGGCAAGTTATTGAAAAATAATAACACACCATCTAATTTTTGCCATAAAATAATGTTGTATAAATAAGAAGTTAAGAATGAATTCTAGGCATAAGCCTAGCCATTCAGTGGGGGAACGTCGCCAGTATTCTAGGCACACTCCCACAGGGTGGGCAGAGTTTAATCGAAATTTTTTATTTGTAATATTTTTATTTACTATTGTATTTTAATATTATTGTTTACCTGACAAATTGGCTTATAAAAGTATTTTTTATGAGTAAAAAATTAAAAGATCTCAGAATCCAAAACCAATTTAATCATTCACAAGTTGACTACTATTTTTTTACTGAATCATATCAATTAGGTATGTAATTCGTGCTTCATCCCTTTTGAGCTAAACGCATTTAGTATGGAGTTTGTATCGAATTAGTAACTATTTCGATTTAGACATAATTTTCATTTTAAAAGGCATGGAAAAGCTATGTTTACGATTTTTTTCTATCGAGAGAAGTTTGGTATTCAACAGTCTCTAAATACCACCCTAATATTGCTATATGTTTTTTTCAGACGTTTAAGTTTAGTAGTGCCGTAGCCTTCACAGAAAAACTTAAGTTACATACAACTGTTTAGCTGTCCTCATTAACTGAAGAGAAACGAACGAGCATCGAAAAAGAAAAACTCCAGGGAAACATCTGACGATCGTCCCAATCTCAAAACCATTCGTAATGGAAGGTGAATGGACTGAAATAAAGCGATCTATCAGTTGTTTTTGTGAAAGAAAAAGCCCTGGAGATAAATCAGCGCTTAAGAAGGATCTGGCTGCAATGAAGAGAGAACTTAAGTTTATTAGCAAGTTGATAAAAGTTAGAAGATGAAGTAGGTAGTTACTGATTTTTAAAGTTAGATAAGTTAGAACATGATGAAAAAATTCTTGCCAAATTTGATAATTTGGTCACCTGGACCTGGATATTCAGTGTATGAGCTCGTACTTGCGACTGTCAATCATAACATTTTGACAGCGACTCACACGCGCTCTGAATCTCGGCCTTGGTACACTCGATAACACATAAAGACACAAAACCACTTTACGTGATGACAATACAGCACATATTGCAATGGTTTTATAAGACTTGCCGTCGACTGTGTACCAATCTGCAAGAATTTCTCAGCGGAGTTAAATTAAATTTAATGAATAATAAAACTCGTGAACCCTTTCCCTTAGTCTGTGACAGTTAATAACGCTCTTCCTTTTGTCCGACTTTAAGTAAATAACATTTTAAGTGGAATTTCGTCGTAATTTGCCAGAGGGACTTAAAACCGCATCGCTTTTATTGTCAGGGCTTGAAATTGCTCAAATTAAGTAATAGCCTTATAAATACTGTACACAGTACTTCTGCCTACTGTAAAGGTCATAGCTTTATTAATCAGGACTAGAAACTAGATAGTCCAGAATAAAATTGACGGTAAGAGTTCCAATTTTTAGGATTCCGTACCTCAAGAGGAATCTGGAGGATCTGCAATTTCATGCAGCCATGAAAAAATCAACCTTCTACGTCACCGCAATCAAAAGATATGGCCGTTTATGTCGCATTTACCCGCATATTTCAATAGGGTATTTCCCGCTGACCTAAAATCATGAAATTTGGCCAGAAGCTTTGCTTGGTCTTATAGCAGAAGTAAAGGAAAAAAAAATCCGAAAAATGTACATATAAAGTTACTTCCCCCCCAAAAATATATTTTATTACAAACTTATATTTGCAATTGATCAAATAATTGCGAGTATATCGATATTATTTTGGGAAAATTAAGGGGTTAATTTGCGTTGCACGGAACCCTCGGTGCGTGAGTCCGGCAGCCGACTCGCACTTAGCCGGTTTTTTTCTAAATATATGGTTTTGTTTTGGGGCTTTTGTCACTTAGTGACCATGCCAGCCTAAGAGTTATTATAAAACATCAAATACATTACAATGATGACGATAAAATGTAACGTTCTCGTGGTCGAATATAGAATACCACTCGACTGAGCACACAGTTTGCGTCTAAGTATTCGAACCTGAGGGAAATTATAATAATAAATAAACATAGGTTATTTTTATTCCACTTAAAATCATCAAAGGAAGCGACCTCGACACCTCATTTTCATTTTCTATATTTCATGAGGAAATTTTAATCCCATTTAAAAGCAAGGCTAACTTTCCACGTGTGGATTTTCCCTGGAGGCGTTTGTTGATTCGCGCCTAATTACCACTTTGCAGTTTACGAAACTTTTGCTTTTACGTCATACTTAGGACATAGAAACAGAGATAAGATGTTCCATTACCTACGAGAAGTTTGGACATTCTCATCGGACAACAGCAGTTCAATGGTAACACTTGCAGTACGATTTCAACGCATACGACGCAGATAATAAGAACGGTCCAAAGTGTTACACTGGATCTGCTTTGATGTGTACTACAAATGCAAGGGACGATGAATCTATAGAGATCAAGCCATCGACATAGAACATAAGATTAGCAAGCTAAGCTGTGTGATGGCATCACGCACATGATGTACAAGATGGCTCCAGGATGCATAGGGTTGGAGACCGAAGATCGGGTTGAGTCACGCTTTGGAATGGCTTCGCTTGCCAATATGACTAATACAGTTAAATGATAGTATGACTACATTACCTCTATACATAATGCAACTATTCATAAATATTCTGAAAAACAACAATTACATTCAAACGTGAAAGAACTGACACATGGTAGCGATTCCATTAAAGTTTGAAAGAGGTGAAACATCTCGATAACCGATAGATTTATATTAAAGTAAATATATAAAATTCTTGAAGATCTTGGTCATACCTAGCTGTAGTCGCCTTGATTCAATATTTCTGGGACATCGCATAAGGTATTTCTGAAGACATACTTCAGAAATACCTATATCTGATTTGTTTCTATGGTGCTTGTATTACACCATTAAAATTTTCCACACCTATTCCCTTGTAACGTACGCACCTTTTACTTTCGAAACATCAGATACTTAATTAGGTAATTTATTAATGTGGTCTTATGATTTATTATTCTCATATTTAAACATAGTATTAAGTTGAGCCGACCTGTTTTTAGTATTTTGTACATCATTCATTCATCATGCCTTATAATACAGGAACAATGCTAAAGCAAAAATATGTAGGTATTAAAGTTAGTACACATTTGCAAACGAATTTATTTTTAATAGGGTAATGAATTAAATAAATACAAAAGTAATTTAATATCTTCGTATTTTTCGTACAATCATTCAACGATCATTTGTACTCCAGGGAGAGACTAGTCTCCCACAACACAGGGAATCCTAGTGTGGGAGCTAGCGCTCACCAATATAGTTTAACTCTAGCCCTAGCACCTATAATTTAAGCTGTACTGTGGAAATGCTTAAGTGAAAATAAACAAATTTAAAAAATTTAAAATTAATTTAAAAAATTTATGAACTCTTTATTATAAATTATACTCTACCGTAACGCCATCTACTATTCCTAAGAAAATAGTCCAAAAGCAAAACCACCTATAACAACCCGGTTTCCACGCCACCATGTGTTTGTCCCAGTAGCTGGTGAATGTTACTAAAATATCTTCAATTTATTGTTGCCCTTAAATCTGTCTCGGTTACAACGAAATATTACTATGGTACCTACTATAATGTGTACGTAAGAGACAGTGCTGTATTTAGGGAAAGGCCACATGCGATAGCATATAGCAATCATCAAGGGGCGCCAAAAATGCAGTGGCCGATGATAGGGATTCTGATTTGTGTGTTTCTAATTTAAAGTAGATTGGATAGACCTATAAAAGTGGCGTCATTTTGTTTTACTACAGTTGCGAAAAAGAAAATATCTATTTGTATTTGATAGTGCATCCCAGGTATTAATCGGTATACCTCCTTAGACTTTAATTCTCCAACTTCTAGGACTTGTGTTTTTCGCGGATTCGTATATATCTTTCTAAGTACGGCGTTATCTTTATTTATTTGAAGACCAGCATTTGTCCGTACTTTTCCGAGTACGATTACCATTCCATTCAATTCCTCCTCGTTTTGTCTTTGTGTGTATGGTAAAGTCGTCGGCATTACACTATCATCCTATTTCTTTGGATTTGTTATATGCCACATATATTGCACATAACATTACTTATAAACTATTTCGGAATTGCAAGGTTAGGGAGCGTCAAAACGAGTACGTACCCATTTAGTTCAGGTCGCCAAAATTCCTAGTTACGACCCTGGATAGAGACGATCATATCTCACAAAATATTACCTTCGGAAACCGTTATAATACATGTGAGATAACAACGCCAACCCAAATTCCCTTTCCAGGCCATTGATATCCACGGGAGCGAAAAAGTGTTAAGATGTTACCTTTCCAAACGTAACTAGGGGAAAATTCAACCTCCTATAAATCTAACAAAGGGGAGAATAGTTCCGTTTATACCTGGATACAGATTATATTCTATTCTCTGTTAATAATGTCGGTTAACTTGTTTCCTCATGTTTTTAAAGGAAGATTACTTCATATTTTCGCAATCTTGCGCTCTTTATTTATTGCACAAACCCTCTTCTAAATTCCATGTTTTATTTCATTGTAAACAAAAGTAGCTACCAGAATCGCGACTTAACCGCAGCGAACCTGTTAACCGCCCCGTAGCCGTAGCTAAAAAGAAGTTTAGATAACCGTTAAAAATTTAAGGTTTTAATGGTGCATACCTAGATTGCGATAACATTACTTTAACAACTTTAAAGCGTTTTCTCATTTTAAATTCTGTGTAATATTTTGGACTATGCACCGTTGTTTTGCGTCTTATAAATTTAATCGAACTTAAAGTGTTATCAATACCATTGATGTGCTATCGAATGGTACATCCCTTACTATTATTATATGACATTATTATAATAAATTACGTCACACTGAACTACCATTGGCAAACAAAATTTTGCATAAGCCTCTAAAATAATGTTCCTTTAATATCGCTTTATCAGCTTTTCGAGCACAAGAGGGGTCCTCAATTAAAGGGTCAACTATTCAGACACCAGCCAACCTAATCTATCAAGACGAGGTCCGACTAGGATAAAGCCTGTCTGAAAGTGGGACTTAGGAGCATTACTTGGTGACCCAAAATGCTGCCCTGTGTTACACCAACATAAATCATTTTGTGTGATGTTTTAGTTGTGGTCTTGTGTGCCCATTTTAAATGGGCTTCGAAGTAGAGTAGAGATTTGTTTTTGTTCTAGATGTCTATGTATGAAGTACCTACAACTGCATATTTTCTAGTGTCTGGAAGTCATCAGATGAAAAAGCTGGATAAACTTAATCGGATAGAAGTAACATTCGAAAGGTTTTGAAAATGGTTGTCCAAACCTGCTAAAACTTTGGACTTGGACCAAGCCTAACTCATAAAGCTTTTCCCAATATTTTTGCCCAAATAAAGCTTGATCATTCCAATTACGATGCAAGCTGTTCGACCCCTTTGGAGAATTTCCCCTTAATATTTGGCGGGTATTTCTCGGGGATTTCCGTCTTCCGTCCAAATGATTAATGTAGGGGCTACGCAATGATCCACTGAAATTTTATAGGTCTGCAACTCAAATCTGATATCCGGAGTTTGGTTTGGAAAATAGTTTGGACTTGTAACTATCTGTGTGACTACCAAGGCTGATACTGATGTGTTAGTTTTACTTGTGGTATATCTTCAATGTTGACTTACGAGATTTTAGCTTCTCTAGTGGTGGCACTCGACTTGGCTATTCGTATTCGCGTATTTGTCATAATTGCTATGTGTGGTTGGTATGCTTGACAAAATATTCGTCTTATTTGTATGTCCTCGGCGTGCCCTTCGAAGAGGTTTTGAGAAGAGCACAAGACCGTGTCTCCTAGCGCCATTTCATACATGCCAAGACGGCACCTGCTGTTGAGGGTCACGATCCTCAGCACTGAGGCAACGATTAGGGAGGAGGAGGTATGTACAAAGTCAAGTATTTGACAAATACGACAAACATCCAATAGCGAATACGAATAGCCAAGTGAAGTGGGAGCACAGTATTCAGAGTCGGTATTTGCAACTGTTTTGAATTGGTAGGAGGTTGCGTTTATTTTTTGCGATTTTTTTGTTTACTTGCAGGCTCATCATCTTCAATGAAATCTATAATAATATCAACGTCAGTGGTAGTATCTATTGTTTTTCCACCGCAAGCTATGTGTGCAATTAAATAAAACGGCTAAAATACGAGTTTCTGTTTTACCTTGAAAGGCCATTTATCTGAAGTCAAGGATGAATAATAAATTAATGTTATCTGCTACGGCCACTCAGCCATGGCCTAGATCTCTTTTCATTGAAAGTGTTTAATATTGAAAGAGCTCTCTCCCAGTTTGACAAGGTTTTAGACCAAAATATGTCAGAAATTTCGATTTAGCATTAGTTGCATCCAATCCGGTATCTCTAATAACATTGAGGCCTTCTAATCAATCTATTTTAACCAACTGCCGAAGGCAGGAGGCTAATGAATGTTGGTTATTGTGACTTCTAGATCCTAAACGGTTTCGTTTTTGGTGTATAAGATATCGTTAGATTCGTCTTGAATCACGAGACTGCCATTGAATACATTTTATGCCTTCTTGTATGATTTAATTAATCACTATTATCTAGTCTCTACAGGTATCGATTTTGAAAGCCTTGTTATTTTGGAAGAAAATATCATCGACCATATTTTGAATATCAATAATATATCTATAGCGTATACTTTTAATACTTTTAAATAAGGCAACATCCATATACATATTATAATAAGACTGTAAAAAAGTTGTGTCTGTACATTGGATATTTTTTGAAAAGAATAATTGTAATGTGTTTTAGGATCGATACTGATGCCAAAACACAAATTTTTAGAATTTTTGTCTGTTTGTCTGTGACTTTGTGCAAGTATCACGCCATAACTACTGAAGGGATTTTGATGGGAGTTTCACTAGGAGATGAAATATCCGGACAGCTCATAGGCTATAAGCCATGGCGACATGTGATGAAGGATCCAGAGAGGAAGATCAGCCTCCTGATCTCCTCCATCCTCTCCATCCTCCTCCTCTACGCAAACGAAGTTGCGGGGTACAGCTAGTATAGAATAATATTGTTCATAAAATAACACTTCACAAAACTCGTATCCTGAAAACATATCCGTTGAATTAAACGTTAAAATACAAACTGTGTCAGCGGATGTCTGCGGCAGGGTTGACATTTGCATTGTTTACCCCTCCTGCTTTACTCACCTCTCACGCGAAACGTGACACCTTGAGGAAATAGGTGCTCCTTACTGAAAAGCTCCTTTTGATGTTTGTATCCAAAATGCAGGTATTTCTAGATCAAGTCACACAGACTCCAGGAACAAATACCTGCTTTTTGGATAAAAAAATTCTTCACTCTCGGCATTGCATTATCAACATCAACGCGGGGTTCTCTTGAAAATGGCGGGAAGCGACGGTTGCGAAATTATTTGATAATTTTCCTTTTAATGTCTGCAGGGACTATTTTGTGTTTAATATCACGTTAAATTAATCAGAAAATGTTCGCGAATGACAGTACGGTGAAGTTATTGGATTATTTATGCAAGATCTGAAGTTTCAAGCTTTTATCAAGAGTTCCCGCTACAAGCTCGGGAGTGAACGTGACTGTCGAGCTGCTTCGTCCAGAGTGATGACGCTACGGCGTCTCCTCTGGATGAAAACATGAAGACGCGGCTACCCAGGGTGAAGACGCTACTGTGACTCCTCTGGAGGAAGATAGAAGACTATTGAATATATTGAATTAACATGACATTGGCAAATGACGAACAGTCGAGTCCATTAACAAAATAAATAAATAACATCAACGCGGTTAGTCAGAAATGTGATTTAAAGTTATTCCACGGTTTAAGCCTTTTGTCCCCCTATAACTTAATGTTTCTTAACCAATGCTGTTAGTCAAATACTTAGTTAAACCTAACTTCCCTCAAACAGTATTGTTGTCATCATTCACGTTAAGTTTGAAAAATATTGCAAACTAACGTTAAATCACGTTTAATGGCTAACGGCCTAAGCTATTTAAGGCAAATGAGATTAAACTAGATATATGGCTAAGAGTAACATATCTAACTCAATTCTTGCCATATTTATACTTTAGATATTGAATATTATCAATATAAGTGTTTTCAATACATATTATTACATTATGTTATCGTTATCGAATATCAGCGGGGATCTGTCTAATCTGTTCACCATTTCCGAGAAAAAACTGTCACATAATTTTTCTCCCTCGCAATATGGCGTCATAAATATTATGTAAGAGGCACCTCGCCCTTAAAGGTCTGGGTACGAATGCTGTTGAATTTATCGTTGTATTTTATATTTGTCTTCGTCTTCACAATGTATTTGTATCCAATTTATTTGATAACACCACATTTAATACCAAAAATTAGATATTCGATGACAACCCTATCTAAAAAGAAGAAACCTACTACTTCTTAGTTACTGCAAATTACATTATATTTGAACAATAAATGTCGTCTCTCTCTTGTATTGCTGTACCTAAACAAGGTCCATAAATAACACTGAACATTTTAATGTTAATTAAATGAAAATCTGTATTATAACTTATGGAATGCAATAAATATATTGAGTATTGAATTCCTAAACTCTTTAAAAAACAATTGAATACAACCGCTTTTTTTTTTAAATTGAATATGTACACACACAAAGTGTTTACCGTTAGAAAATGATTTTAAACAATGATTCGACAACCATCAATTCAATATGCCATGCACTTCACATTACTGAAGAAAAATATAAAGTAATCATTACAAACAAACAATAAGAAAACATATTTCCATTGATATCTTTAAAAAAAATCTGTTATTCATCCAGCAAGAAACATCAAACATTTATTACCTACACCAAGACAAGGAAATAAAATTCATGTAAATATTCTCAATAACCTTCTCTGTCTCGTACACAAGGAAACATATTTTAAGGTTATGGGCCCAACTTCATTTTACACGTACGAGCAACAATAAACTGCTCACTTATCTCGGGTTAAAACGTCGACACCAAAGAGTATACAGTAGACCACGAAGCTTAAAGTAACTCTTATTATCAAGCACTATAAGCACTCCATGTATCTCTTTGTGGTCGACTGTCCTCGACAATTTATTTGGAAACGATTTTCCCCGAGCGAGGAAGTTTAAGTATAAAGATGTGTCAACTTTCAGAACTTTTAATGCATCAAGTTCTTTTCTAAGGGAATGAACAACCGAAAGGGCTTTTAGAGAGACTTTAACACCATGTTTACTAACTGAACCGTCGATATCGGATGTTTGTCGTATTTGATATGATGGTGACACTTCACTTGGCTATTCGTATTCGCTATAGGATGTTTGTCGTATTTGTCAAATACTTGACGTACATACAAATAAGACGAATATTTTGTCAAGCATACCAACCACACATGGCAGTTATGACAAATACGCAAATACGAATAGCCGAGTGAAGTGGGAACATTACAATTCTGTGCTCATCATTTACAAGACGATTCAGTGCAAAGCTATATTTCTCGCAAAATACGAACAATACTTCTCACTAATTGAATGCCTTTTGAAATCCACGTTTACGGACAGAAAAATGATTAGAGTGGTATTTACTAGTTATGTTCAACAGTTCTTTGGAAACAGTGGCAAATAATTGTCCTATTTACCCATGCGTTTCCTAGCAGTTCCCATCAGAGGCCTTCCAAAAGCACGAAGTCTTAGTCATCAATATCGTTAGCTAAACTGATTCCAAATTGAAACGAGTTGTTTCACATAAGCGTTTCTTTCTCTGCTGATATTGTGCGGTAATTTCGAAGCCGGACTCGCGTACACGGGCTTATACCGGCGTGTTCGTCAACGCTCATACGAGATGCACGTGTTGCAAAAGTCTATACGTGCCCACACTCGCTTCAAAAACTAGGTTATACGCGAGTAAAACGCTAGTCCGAAACCGCCCTAAGGGACCTTATAGTTGATTCAGCTCCATTTCTTTCTCTGTTACATGCAAAATATTGCTTTTTTAAAAGCTCGAGAAACCGACGGACAAACACGGAAGCTCCCCGAAGCCTTCATTGAATCCTCGTTTAAAAACAGAAGGCGGCATTTGTTTGCAAATCAAAAGCCAATATCGGGCCCGATCAATACAACCAGCTTTGACATATTTGCATAATAGGATTTGGTTGGGACCGCCGAGTTGCGAATCCGTATGGCTTTTGTACTGAAAAGTACGTAAGAAACGTATTTATTAGTACAGCTTTCGTTTAAGACCCTTGTACAACAGAATAAAAGGTTTTCAAAGAACGTCTTCAGCTTGACATTACCGCAATTTTCTCGTCAATTGCTCAAATTAATCTAAACTTCCACCACAATCAAATGGTCTAGAGGCGGAGATAGAACTAGAGACTCCTGTGCAGTATCAACTCCAGCCATGGGCTATGTTCCTATACCTACTCGTAGTTTATTATAGGAAATAAATGTTCCTGCTTGGCTGACTCAGAAGTTTGCACTCTTAAAAAACACAGAATCGTTAGAAATGTCGTAAAAATATGACAATTAAGAGCCTTCATAGAGCCAACTAGCGCCGCCAATCTTAAAAAATGATATCTTGCAATATAATCAATTTTATTAAAAAAGCTATTTACAAAATGTTTATTACGATAAATACTATTTTTCAATATACAATACATGGCATAATTGCGACAAGCTAAGTAGTAGTTCACAAATATGCCAAAAACGGTCGTTTTTCGCAATTATGCGAACTACAACTTACCGACATTGAATCACGTTATAAATAAGCATTTAAAAAATAGTATTTATCGTAATAAACATTTCGTAAATAGCTTTTTTAATAAAATTGATTATATTAGAAGATATTATTTTTTTAAGATTGGCGGCGCTAATTGGCCCTATGAAGGCCCTTAATAAATAGCAGCAGAATATTATTACAGATACCTACTAATCCCCCTTCCTTTCAGCTTATTGGAGGGTTTAATTAACACCCTGTGTTAGGTGCGGTGCTCATTCATTCATCAATTAAACATTCCAAAAATAGCAACCTCCCAAGCTACAGTACTGGGGAAGTGCTATTTCTGTACCTCGAAACTGAATTTCCCAGGTAGATACAATCACAAACTTTATCAAATACCCACTTCCTATAAATTTCTTCGCACACGCATTTCACTGCTGGGGATTCTCATATAATTATGGGATGACTCAAGAGAAATAAGAACTCTGCAAAAGTCTTGGGGAGGTATAGGACGCGCCGATCTTTTTTCTTCTTCTTGCATTGCCTCTCCACTAATGAAGAGTGGCCGTCAGCTTTGCATATCTCCCTCGGTCTTGAGCCAGTCGCAAAAGCTCTTTGACGCTGGCTATTGCTGTCCACTCTCTTATACTGCGGAGCCACGATTTCTACCTTCTGCCAACTCGCCTCTTCCCCTCAATCAGTTGGAGGAGTCAGTACCTCTCGTGTCTGAGCACGTGTCCGAGATAGCCCACTTTTGACTATATTCAGATCTGGCAACATGTTTTACGCGTACAATCATTCCATATTTTTATACATACCTACGGTCTAACACGGAGAAAAGTATTTAAGGTTGAGATTATCTCAAAACCTACTTGACTTATTGCTAGAATTATTTCACTGTTAGATTAACTTAACAAAATTCGACCTTAAATGGTTCTCAAACTGAAGTTCGCGACTGTACACCAAATCAAAGGTCGCGAACTGAAACTCCCAATAACTCACTCGAATTACGCCTGAATTTCCGGCAGGTACACGATAAATCCGTGGTTGAGTCAAGCGAATAATCAGGTACAAGGGATGTATTACAATTACTCTGGGGGCCTTTGCTTTGGATTTCTGTTTGAATATTTTGCCACATAGACAGGTAGATTACTTATCTGAAAATATTGGAAATGCAACAGGAACCGTACTACATCTACTATCGTATCAGTAGATACTAAAAATAAAACTGTGTAGGTACGCTAACAGCAGATCAAGTGTCTTTGGACCGTTCTTATTATCTGCGTCATAAGAGTTAAATTCGTACTGCAAGTGTTACCGTTGAGCTACTGTTGTCCGTACAAAAGTTTGGAAATTTTCTTAATTTTCTATCAACTCTGTAACTTTTTAATCGAATTATTTCTTATACAATTAAATTTTAGACACAGACTGTAACGAAAAGGATTATAGTAAGCCGAAGAAGGGTACTCAAAATCGTAAATTTTTGTTGATGTACGACTTTACTCTTTCACACACGGATATAATACTAATTTTTGATACTTATTCAGACCGATAATTTCGACCGATTCAACGGTCTGTTTTTTCTATACATGTTTACAGTTATTTCTGTGTAATCGATTGTACTTGTGATATTTGCGTATTTTTTACTATGTACCTAGGGAAGAAACTAGTCTCCCACGACACAGGGTATCCTAGTGTGGGGACTAGTGAATTTGTATCTAGAATGTAAGTATCCAATGTACAATTAATAAATTTCATTTCATTTCATACTTAACAGATAATTTGTTCCGTTCATATTGCTCAAAATGATAGATACCTTAATTCAATTGTATACACCTAATTAATATACCTACACATGACCTAGGTCCATACACAAAATCCTGGCATAGAATCTTTTTTGCATTATTTACATTATCTACATTTCAACCATAGGTCTTAAAATATTTTGTAATTCTTTGGGGGCCCTTCCCTAACTATGGCACTGGTCTGCATCTGCGTGTAAATCATGTTGGGGTTACGATATTCACCTCTAAGGGCCATCCATCATTGCGGCTTGTTAACGTGGGAATCTTGAAAATACGAGTAAATTCCTACAATCTTAGGAGAACTCTAACGAAAATCTAGTTTTAACAGATCATTGACTTATAGATATCTAGTTAAAATGTCTGCAACATCGAGGTCCAGAAGTCCAGAACTTAGAAAGAAATGACGACCTAAAACGACTAGGTTCTCTAAAATCCCACCTACCAGAAGATACGATTTCCGAAATATTATATTAGAAGAATACCTTGAAAAATAAACCATGGTAAAATGAAACAGAATCGTTTATTGACACTGTAAGGTTTAATAAAGAAGCAGTTATAATTGCTGAACTGGTACTGAAACACTGGTCGTGTACCCAGATCGGGCATTCAATAGATTTACATATACAGTTTTAGTCTTTATGGACATCTTGAGGTGTCCAAAAATACTACGATATTCTTTCAGTAACACATGAAAGGAGCTATGACGACGTGTATGTCTATACTCTGAATGTAGCATCTGCACACGGCACACTTGGCACTTCACTTGGCTATTGGTATTTGCGTATTTGTCATAATTGCCATGTGTGGTTGGTATGCTCGCCAACATATTCGTCTTATTTGTATGTACGTCAAGTATTTGACAAATACGACAAACATCCAATGACGATTACGAATAGCCAAGTGAAGTGCCACCATGACATACAGCATATCTGATAAAAGTCAAAATGGACTGATGGCAGATAAGCAAGGAAAAAAGTAAAGTACGTCCACGACTTACAGGAATCGAAACAGAAACAAGAGGTTCAATCAACAACAACATAGGTACAAAGGCAAAGGTGCTTACAAAAACAGATATGGACGCATATCCACAAAGGAACATTGATGAGATAAATATTCATATTACTTACTCGATATTACCTAGAATGAAAATGAATATCAAAAAAGCCAATCTTTACATCGTTGACAACTTATTGAGGTAAGTAACGAGCAAATATTTTCTTGCCTGTAATCTCTGGAAGATCACGACCTCTAAAGAACATCCAAAGTGACCTCTCGTCATCGGGTTGTTTACAAGTCAAAACAACCCTATTAATCATTATAAAGATGCGTGATACTGAATACGTATTCAATTTGCAAATTGAAAGGGCATTGAAAGGGTTTTGTTTCGAACAAAAATGTATATCTCTAAATATAATTTATCAACGTCTAGTATTAAAATAAAAACAAAATCCATTAGAAGAATGAGACGTTAAATTCCCAGGTTACTTTCAATAACGTTTTATTCTTTTATTGCATCAGTCAACTCGCTCAAGATAAAGATAAATCTTTAGCAATGGTATATCTGGTGTTCTTTGTTATTTAAATATTGCTATTATATGATAGTAGGTACTCACTCATTCATGTTTCAGGCAGTGAATATTAAATTATCTTCGGGTACGAATTGACTGAAATAGCACTTTGTATACTTACATGTTCCCTTATTATAACTAACAAAGAGAAAGACTGAAATCTCCGCAGAACAATATCGTACACAGAAACGTTACAATGCATTATAAAATAACATTTTGAAGAACTTTTCAGAACAACATGGTCTCGTGAAGGAATCCCCGGATTTAGCGCAAGGCAACCGTGGCTAACCCCAAGCGTACCATTGGGATAGATCTCAGATTCCGAACTAGATTGCTTCTCTACAGATACAAAGAATAACTAGATCTGTCTACGCTAAGCAAGGGTAACAAATAACAAAGTTATATCACACGTGAAACCTGTTGGGAATCAACAGTTATTGTAAAACAAGAACAATAAATCAAATTACGCCAAAATAACTTCACAAAAAATACTTGTAGGATTCAAATATTACTTTTTATGAGTCAACATCTCTTTATCTCAAAGGGATGATATTTAGTGCACTTGCACTCGATAATATAAGACGCATTGCAGCAATGCGGATACACGATGTGATCTAGTAATTTCGAATGTCATGATTGTAGTACTTCGAGGAATATCAAATTGTAACGAAATACACTATAGTTTGAATTCAGATATTTTGATAAAAATTTCGTCATAAATTAAATTCGGTGATCACTCTTTTCTATTTTAGGAACCACTGTTGTAGACTACATACTAACTCTTTATTCATTCAAAGTGCTTAATTTTGTGTCAATATTAAGTCAAGTCTATTGTTTATTGAAACAAAGACATTAAAATCAGTATTAACTTGACTTTGAATTTCATTTTGAAATCTGTTCGTGAATTCGAAATCAGAGGAGATGCCGCATCTAGACGTGAATATTTTATCTGCCCACACAAAATCAAATTAGGGAAAATTTAGACAGCCAAATTTTTGGCGGCTAAAAAAGTAAATTCGAGGAGAAAAATAGTATTTAGCCTGCTCTAGCGTGTTATTGTAATAAATTCTTTTTAGGAAGTTCATTTCCTCGACAGGTTGAGTTTATGAAAAAAATAACAAATTAACTTCATGAATGAATCGCAAAAACATATAAGATAAATATCTATAGGATTATGTGTCATAAAGCGATATTATGCGAGATTCATACATATATCTCGCTTAATGACATATAATTTGACAGATACCACAGTGGTGCAGTGGTTAGGTACTGGGTTCAAGAGACAGAGGTTCCAGGTTTGATCACTAGTCCGCATGAATGTACTTAAGTTTTCACCGTTTTTTGACCTGAAGACTAAGAAAAGCATGTATAAATCTGACAATTCGCACTGATCCCGCGTGGTGGATGATGACTATCCTCATCTATCCGAAATTTTGCCAATTGAATTAAACCATTCTTATCATCAGCCTTTTTTATGTATCCACGGTTGGGCATAGACTTTGCCTTACACAGAGAGAGCTCGGGCTAACTAAACCATATGTGAGCTTGAAATCACCAGTCGATCTCCGGGTATTGTTGGTGTAAACCCCGACAGTGGGATTAGCTATCGGTTCGCCTCTAATCTTGCAAAAGCTGTTTAAATACAGTTCCCCCATTGGGAGCTTTGACATCGGCTTTTGACTGTCTAGGATTTAGCCTGATATTGGTGATACAATTTGAAATTAGGTTCGATCAGACTAAGACAATTTTGAACGCGTGAGCTCGTTCTTACAAACGACCAATTCCATAGACGTTTGACAGTTGTAAGAACAATCTCATGCTAAGCTCTCGCTCAAAACTTCCTATTTTCCACTAGAGATATACCTACTAAGCTGCGTAATCCACCATTAGGATCGTTTGAATTTCTAAGCTTAGCCTTCATCATCATCAGTCTATTTATATTGCCCCACCGCTCGGGCACAGACCTTCCCTTACATTGAGGGAGCTGGGGCCATGATCCACCACGCGGGCCCACTGCGGATTGGCGGATTTCACATGCCTTAGATTTTTCTTCTTCTACGGCATGCAGGTTTCATCACGATGTTTTTCCTTCACCGTTTTGAGAGCACTCGGTAAATGTACGTAAGTGTTTCCGTCGAAAAAACTGAGGATAACGAGGATAGGTACATGGCTGCCCTGGCTGGGAATCAAACCTAGGACCTCCGTATCGCAAGACCATTGACCCAACCACTGAGCCACCGAGCTCCAAAGCTTAGCCTAGCTCTGGTGATTTTCAACGAAGTTTTTTTACATACTTATTGAAGCGAGGGATATGCGTGCTAAGACTGCTAAGTACGTACGTGTGATAGGAATGTGAGCTTAGAATGTACGAGTGGTAACTACTAACGGCATCGCATAGTGAAAATTTATAGCTTTTTGATAGTTGTAATTTCGAGCTAACAGTAAGTCTAATTTTATTGTTTCTAAAATTCGGTCGCTCCCATCTCTGATGTAAAAGCAGGGTCATAATGAATTATTATGAGTGTCAGTGGGCTGGTCACTTCTGTCGTAGAACCGATAACTGATGGAGTAGACTAGTTTGCGTATGGAGGCCAGGAACGGGTAAACGTAGTGTGGGATGACCCCCGACCAGATGGAGGGATGACCTTCGCAAGATAGCTGGCAGAAACTGGATGCAGAGGGCCGAGAGTAGGGTTGAGTGGCGTGCTTTGGGAGAGGCCTACGTCCAGCAGTGGACTGATACGGGCTGATGATGATGATGAATGGGTATGACAAAGTACTTATACAAAATGACTAGATAGCGGAACGACCAGCTAGATCTCAAAACGACTAAATAGCAAAATGACTTAAGATCGTGAAAAGACTAGTCGCTTGAGTCAGTCTTTTACTTTAGAATAAAATAGAATCATTTATTGCAGTTCATGTTATTCGGACAACAGCAGATCAATGGTAACACTTGAAGTACGAATTCAACTCTTATGACGCCGTTAATAAGAACGGTCCAAAGTGTTACACTTGATCTGCTGTTCCTATATTTTCGTGTCAGAATTGTTCGATCTCCATAAAATTATCTAAATTCTATTGATAATGACATTGAACCATCTGGCAAGGGATCGATATCGATATTTAGCTACATTCTCCATAATACAACGACGCAAACTACGATATATTTCGTGAGTGGTGTTAATGTTTGTCAACAAGTCCATCCACCACTAATGGACCCATCATGTTAATGGCAGTTCATTGTACGAGTCCACCTCTTTGTCCTTTAATTTTCCTGTCATTCCTTTCAATGCGTCCCTTGAGCAAAGCTGGGTTCAAGACTCATTTGTACGAAGCCCTCTGTCGGCCAGTTGTTTGAATTTCTGAAAGTGTATTTGTATTTCGTCAGTCAAGAAAACAGGACTCTGGGAAAATGTCTTTGAAGGTGAAATGTTAAAGAGATCTTGGAAATTTGAAACACTGAAAATAGGAGAAAGTGATTTGGTATCTCTGTTCGCAATACATAATGTGAAAACATTATCAATATTGCTAAATATTTACTGTAAATTAAAATAAAGCAGGCTTTTTTTTATATTAAATAGTTTGTTATTTATTAAAGATTGGATAATTAATAAAGCTTAAAATTACTACAAATAATAAAATGACTAAAAACTAACATTAAATAACTAAAACTACCTATAAATAAACTACCTATAAATAAAATATGTCCTCTAGGAGGGCATCGGGAGTCACGGTGCCCAGAAGGCTGGCAGCATTCCCTCTCTGAATTGCCAACGCAATACGTTGACAGAGGTAGCTGCCAGCCCTCTGGTCACCGGACTCCTCGACCAGCCGCTTGGACAGCTCTTTGACGAGCTGTCGAGCGTCCGGCCCCCACGGCCCCAGTGTCTCGACCCCAAACGGCGTAAATAGGTAGCAGGTACAGGTACTGTACAGTGTACAGGCTTTGTGTTTGTCTTGTCAAAGCCGGCGCGAACGTTTTTGTATTAATTTTCGCCAAAAATCTGACGGCTAGTAAAAATCGACGCAGCACACCCCCCTGTCTAGTTTTCGCAATGACAATTTGAAAATAATGTTTGTATAGGTTCTCTTTAAAATTGCGGGAAACGACGGTTGCGAAATTATTTGATAATTTTCCTTTTAATGTCTACAATTAATTCTGTGTTTAATATCACGTTAAATTAATCAGAAAATGTTCGCGAATGACGACAGTACGTTGAAGTTATTGCATTATCTATGCTAGATCTGAAGTTTCAAGCTTTTATCAAGAGTTCCCGCTACAAGCTCGGAAGTCAACGTGACTGTTGAGCTGCTTCGTCTAGAGTGATGACGCTACGGCGACTCCTCTGGATAAAGACATGAAGTCGCAGCTACCCAGGGTGAAGACGCTACTGTGACTCCCCTGGAGAAAGATAGAAGACTATTGAATTTATTGAATTTTCTGTAATTAAAAATTGACTGAGATTGCTAATTTCCAACATTTATATTGAATTTTGTTTTTAAATAAAGTTTTTCATGTTTACAGATTCGTTACTAACACCGGCAAAGAGTTTGATATACTCACTCGTATAAAGCAGTCGTATTTTTCTTCTATCGGATTGAATAGCAAAGAAGCCTCACAAAATCCAATATTGGGTAGGAATTCCTTTATTCATTTCATTACATATAAAGTACGTTGTTTGAAGGCCTATTTTCGTGGGGACATGATATTCAGTATAAGATTTCAGATGTTGTTTAGTAGATTAAATGGATTTTTAGTGATGCATCATGTGACTCTCCATACCTCAAGTTAGTTATTGCAATCGACCTATGTAATTATAATAAAGTTAGATATCTCGGTAACAATTACAAATTCATTAATCTTTAAAACTTATGCAAGCAACTGATGAGCAACAGTGTTTACTTATACAAGATATTTTTAATTTCTTCGTTTTATTGGTTCATGTCAATAGTATGTACCTATACTACGCTATGTCACAACAGGTAATTAGACGATAATATTTGTTTACAAAATAAGACACTTGATTTGGGTTTCGATATACATACCTAAGTACTAACAGATTAAGCCAAAAGTTGTAAACATACGAATACGGCATTAAAGAAGAATATGCATATTGTCTAGTGTATCTGAACTAGTTAATTTGCTGTTTCGAAGGCATATTACTTAGGTACTAAATTATAACTTAATAAGCAGTAGACTTAATATTAAGATCAAACACGAATCTAGTCTTACATGAAAAACCTTCCTGATGCCTCCAAATAAGTCCATTACCTGAAAAGAAAAATAGATTTAAATTGCAAAATTTCAAGCACAAGTATCAATTTATTTAATACGTTCCATAATAAAAGCGGGAAAGTTAAAAGAACGCGAACGCCCGGAATAAGGCGGAGGTTTATAGCACAATTCTAACTGAACACGTTTTTATAAAGTAACATTCACACTATCCGAGGACGTGAGCACGTAAAATGGCGCACAATTGCTACTTTCTTCGCGAAAAATGCGCTATATTGCTTTTACCTGGACGTGTCTTGGCTTCGCAGTTTTAAAGGTTGTAAGTGTAAATATGACATTGCTCTAATAAAAGTAGCGAAGCCAGTGCAATTTAAACTCAATGAATTGATAACTATAGGTTTGGATTCTAAGATACTTGATTTATTCCTAATTTAGCATAAGAATATCACATAATTATACCATTGAATTATTACGGTACGATGTATTATACATACTTATAAGAAACATTTTGATGTCACTTTACATACTTACTTAACTTCTTCCTTTCTGGAAATCGTTAAAAATGAGGAAAACAATACTTAAACAATTAACGGGATCCCTTTTTTTCGCATAATTTTTTTGTCCTATTTTAATTTAGCATAATGAGTTAGGCATAATTTTTTTTGTCATAATCATATTTTGTCATAATTGTTTTTGGGCATACAATCTAACTAAGCATAATTCTAGTTTGGGCTAATCGTTTTTGCCCTAATTTTGATTTCCATATTGTTTTATGGCATATTGTTTATTCGTCTAATAGATATTATACATAATTACACTTTAATAATTTAAATGTATTTATTCATAATGTTTGTTTGAAATGAATGTAATGTTTTTTTTACTATAATTTTCATGCAATATAATTCCTTTCATTTTAAATGTAAATTTTTAGCAATAGCTTGTAAATAGGCAAGTTTTGAAGTGTATTCATTTTTATTGTTAATAATTTTGTCAAGGCGGTTATGTTTGTCTGTGTATTTCTTCTTTTTTGTTGGTATTGGTGTTGTATGTATGGTGTATTAGGTAATAGTAGGTTACGGTGCGGCGGGGGTGGCCCTTGGGCCACCCGTAAGCCGCAAACATGATTATTTTATATACAAACAAAAAGTAGGTATTAGGTATATCAGATATAACTTAGGTACCATAGTGTAATAGTAGGTTACGGTGCGGCGGGGGTGGCCCTTGGGCCACCCGTAAGCCGCCAACATGATTATTTTATATACAAACAAAATAATATGATTATTACAATTATGTTTTAATATCATTATGACAAAGTTTATTTAGGCTTTATAATATTATTCTTAACAATCTTTATGCTGTTTGTAGTTATGCTTAATAATATTATGCCTATAAAGTTATGCCTAATGACTATTATGCGTAGTTATTACTAGGACAATTTAAAGTATGCCATGTTATATTATGACATAAAAATTTATGCACAAAAATAGTTAACCACAATTAACATCACCAAGGAGGTTACCTTTTACACAGACAGGGATTAAGAATAACAAAAATATCAATGGTATTTTCATGGGTTAAATCTAACTCTGGGTTATCTGTTAGGGCAAGATGGGGTTTACTGTAAGTTCCATTCTTTATCCTGGGTTTCTTTAAAAACTTTCTATTTTATCGCTTACCAGTAACAGTAACACACTTGTACAAGTAAGTTTTATTACACAGCGTCGTATTTGTCCGAGACATTTTATATTATTGTAACTTTTAAGTCCAATAAAATGAAGTGAATTACTGACTTTTCAACTAAACATTTTATTCGAAAACGCACACATCGGTAACGTAATATACTCACATGTGTGTGTTTTACTAAGAATATAAATGTAAAAGTCTGAGCGTTTGCTTCAAGGAAGCTAGCGGTTATTCGGTGGGTCAGATTTATACCTATCACATATTGTAAAAGGTAGGTAATGAGAAATAGGTAAAAGTGAAAGTAAATAAAGAGGTAGTTCTGAAAATACTAGTTTGTAAATATATGAACATAATGGGTTCTCTCACGGTAAACTCATGGTAAACTTGAAAAGTAATAAATATTTTACCGACAAACTGTACACACATAGCCACTCTTACAAAATATGTCAAATTCCATAGACCTTTGACTTGGTTGTAAGAGCGAGCTCACGCTTAGATCGTGTTCAAAACTTATGAATCCCAAGACGCACTCATCGTGCAAAATATCAACGCAAATTAGGAGCACATATTTATAAACACAACAGCTCTTTATTGCAAGTATTAAAAAAAAGCCGTCTGCAATTTTATTTTACTCTCTTTGATTATTTTTTATAGCCTATGTCACTCCTACATTCAAGACGAATCTAACGACACCTCATATGTTAAAATCCAAAGCCGTTTAGGCTGCAGGGCGTGATAAAGAATTGGACATACATACACTCGAAAAAAATAACCCTCCTTGCGCAATCGGGTAAAAAGTAGCCATGGAGACGTATAAATTGGACATGCAACGGATATAAAGTACAGTAGCGTTACATCTGCACCATTATTCGCTTGACCGTGACTCATATATCGTCAAAACGCTGTTCTGCTTTTTTTATTATCTCCCACAGTTGTGTACGGGACTCTACGGCATAATACAATGCAGGATGTTACCGTAGGTCGTAAAACAGGGGATTAAGGGTGGGTGTCACTGGAACCGCGTTAGGGCTCTCATAATTTTGTTGGAACTCGATGCACAGTGCTAACTGACGTTTCGTTTTTTAGTCAAAATAATATTGGGTGTGTAATAGGTCCTTAATTATTTTACGTACTTAAATAAAAACAAACAAGTGATGTTTCTACACTAACATTATAGACATTATAATTGTAACGATGTTCAGTTGTAACGGTTATCAAAAAGAGTCTATAACTATCTCTGCATACAAAGAACGCCCGTCTCCCATCCTAGAGGTAGGATGATGGAATTCTATCTGCCACAATCATTGTAGGAAAGCTACCGCCGCTCTTGGCATTACGCCACTACGTGGGCCATGGCCAACTAATATGTCTATAATAATTAATAATGATAAATTATTTGCTACTACTAATCCTACAAATAGGTAGGTAATGCAGAATAAGGTCTTTGTCACTGAAACATTATAATTTTATTTATGCTATCCTGAAACTGTGTTAGGTCTCATAATTTTGCAGGATCGCAAAACCCAGTGCTACGAAATAGCTTGGAACTTGAACACAAATAATATTTTCTGCGTTTTATTTGATCTTCTGAGATAACAATATTGTTAGTTTTACTTTAAACATATTGGTGTCTGAAGGTAAAACAAAGAAATAAGAATAAGTTAATAACTTCTTAATGTTGACGAGTTTCAGTGCATAGTTCATCTTATGGCTTGTCAGTCTGTTAAAAAATAAATTCAATTATTTCGAAATCTATATAGGTAGTCAGAAGTTCTATTACATTGATTCGAAAACAGTATTAGCATCATCCTACCAAAGACATTCTAATGATTAATCGTCTCCTCTCATATAAATTGCTCTGAATGAAATAATTTTTGTCCAAAAATCTGATATTTCGGTACACTGTGTTCCCCAGAGAGCTACATAATAATATGAAATATTTAAAGCGGGGAGCATTTTAGCGGTGCTACCATGAAAATTATAAACGATCCCTCTTGTATGAATAATGCGAATAAGCATGAACGTTTTGTATGTGCATATTTCAAGAAATATAACCTTTTGTCTCAACTAAAAGCAACTGACACATCTTTACAGTTTCCCAGAAATGATTAAATAGTATATTCCAAGTAGTATTTGATTTTATAGCGTGTTTTTTTTTACACAAACATGTTCAATGATATTTTTTGCAGAATCATAATATTTTTGTTTGCTACAAAAATATGATTCAGAATATTTCATCAAATAAGTTTACACAAAAAAATATATGATAAAAAAATTTAATTAAAGAAGTTTATATTTTGTCTATCAATGAAAAATTCAATGTAAGTAACATTGATTCGCAGTTCTTATAATTTCAATTTTCTGTAGTTTCTTTTTTGCGGAATCTAACAGCTTAACATTCAATTACATACCAAATATCTATTAGGTTTCAATGTGTGTACTTTTAATGACGACTTGTATGGGTCTGCAACACTACATCCCCCTTAATAACCCTCATTAAGCGACAGACAATATTTTTGTACATAAAATTTTACATACCTAATTAAATAAAGTTTACAACATTTCTTGCCAAACATGAAAAACTAAACTCAAGTTATGAAAGGACTTCCTGAGATAAACTGAATTCAGGACGGAAAACATCTGGAATAAAAAGCGTTGTAGGTATATAATGAGACATATAAACAAGCTTATCACGAAGCATTACTCAGGGGAGCCTTTCCCGGGTACCGCCAGGTATTTCAAAGTTTTGCCTAGAGACCCAACGACACAGATATCGGACTCTTTTGGCCTTTGGTCTACGAAGAGTTTAGAAATGGGAAGAAAAGAGCTCGGCATGAATATAGTCAGCCTTTAATCTAATTATCTAGACAGAAAAATAGAAATATATCACAAAATTCAGTAAATGGGCTTTTTTTTTGTTAACCTATAAATTGTCCCACTGCTGGGCAAAGGTCTCCCCCCTCCTCTTCCATCCATCCCTGTCCTGAGCCTCTTCCAGCCACCCATCCCTGTATCTAACGATATCGTCTCTCCACCTACGCAGAGGTCTGCCCCGACGCCTAATGGGCAAATGGGCTTACGATACTAATTTATATACATATTTCTTAAAAATTTAAAAGCTCCAGAAAACAACTGATAAAAAATTCACAACATAAATTAACTATAGTTTCCATATGAAATTAAAATTCTAATTATCTAAAACAAATATAACATATATTTATAAATAAATGAAGACATTGATTTCAGGCCTGAATGTCCGATATGAGACATAATTTAAATACCTGTTGAAAAAAATAAAATAAACATTCAGTAAAAAAATAAAAATAAAATTTCAAACAAATATTACTAGCCGCTGCCCGCGAATTCGTCTGCGCAGGATTATAAACTAATAGCCTATATGTTATTCTGATGTATGAGCTATATTATTGTAAAGTTTCATTAAAATCCATTCTGTAGTTTTTGCGTGAAAGAGCAACAAACATCCATCCATCCATACAAATTAAATTAAATTAGTGGGAATAGGCAAATTTTGGTATAATTTGACCGAAACCAAGTCAAAATTATACGGTAACAAACCCACGACATCTGGGAACTCTAGTACTGTAACAAAATGAGAAAATGGAGTGTAACAAGGTGTCTGGGCGGTAGCTCCTTTGGCTGTGGAACTTTTCATTATCAAAACATATACTTAACTCAAAAGTTAAGACACGTCTTTGTGAAAGTTTTGGATCAATAGAACGTTCTGAACTTAGACAAAATATAGTCAGAGGACGGACAGAGTACCGAGGTGAGATCAAAATGCTTTTGAATAAACGGTTTTTAGAATGAAATGAAAAACATGTCTCGTTAAAACATAAAATTATAGAACCAATTCAAGCAATTTCCTAACGAACAATATATTTTTTTTTTGTTCGCTATACTTTTTTTTGGAAACCTATAAATTGTCCCACTGCTGGGCAAAGGTCACCCCCCTCCTCTTCCATCCATCCCTGTCCTGAGCCTCTTCCAGACACCCATCCCTGTATCTAACGATATCGTCTCTCCACCTACGCCGAGGTCTGCCCCGACGTCGCTATACTCGAGAAAAATATTATGTCCATTATTACATATACAAATTAGAAACTTTGCGAATTGAGAATATGTTCGTTTCTGAAAGTCAGCTAAAAATATTAAGTATCTACAGATATATTTCAAAAGCGGCTATGGAAAAATATTGACATACATTTGCAACATGAAACTGAATATATCGTAGAAATTCGGTTTGTTAGAAAATATCGTATAATGTATTACTAGCCCAAATATTCTATAAATGCAGTCAGAGCTTGACTGACCCGTTTAACTGTGCTCTGCAATATGATTTACTGAAAGCATATTTTCTTACCAAAATCATATCTTGTTCCAAATTCCGATGTACTGGCGACTGGTATGTGAGACGATATCTTTGGCAGGTGTCCAAAACCGATGATCGGAATGTAGACTTAGCGGAATATGGCAATGTAATATACTCGTAGAACATACTTAGGTATGTCATGTTATGATGGAAAATATTCACATTAATATTATTCTTTATATGCAATAATCTAAATGATGGAGGAAACAAGCAGAAATTATTTCAATAAACAAAAAAAACGACTGCAAAAATTTAACCCTCTTTGTAATCAAAGAGAGTAAAATTTTTGCAGTCGGTTTTTTCATAGCTTATTTGTCACTCGTATGTACAGTCGACAGCAGATCAATGGTAACACTTTTTACTTTTGACAGTTCTCATTATTTGCGTCGTAAGACTTGAAATCGTACTGCAAGTGTTACCATTGATCTGATGTCGACTGTACAATCAAGCCGAATCTAACGACACCTCATATGTTATAATCCATCAGCAGTTTAGGCTGCAGGGGGTGCCAAAGAATTAGACATACATACACTCGAAAAACGTCCTACTCCTTGCGTAGTCGATTAAAAAGATAGTATAATACCTACGTATAAATTATTTTATATTGGTGTTCATCAATCTGCTACGCTGCAATGAGAATCCTAGCAAAAATGAATGAGGCAGGATTAATTTTAAATATGTTTAATAGATGTAGATTGTTTTTACCGTGAATGAGGTTTTAAAACTGTGAGTATTCCATTTCATGGCTCTTTTGAAACAGACGAATATAAAAACATACAAATTTCGTCATAAAAATTATCCTATAGTCGTGATGACTCTGTAACCACACTATGCACTTTTGAGTTATCCACATAATGCAGGTTGAACCTGTAGAATCTTATTATACCCATGTTATAGAGTTTCATGCAGTTCCAAAGTTGGACAATTAAATTCTCTACTCGGTCGTTGTGACCTAAAGACAGTTGGAGAGATGGTTATGTGAGCTAGTTTTCGTTAGTTAAAATAGAAAATGTTATTACTGCGTGGCATTTGCTAGGCTTAAGCTTTGTAAGCAATGACCTAACTACAGCCTTCTATAAAATCATCAAACTGTTTTGCAATCAAAACTATGAACAATAATTTTAATAATTTAATGTTTTAATATTTGGCACTAAAGGTCTGTCTAAATCTTCGACCACTCCAATATAGAGAGTAGTTGTTTAAAAAATTGATAAAAAAAATTGATTGTATAAGCAGAAACAGAAATTGAATTGTACACACAATATATATTTATGGAAATAGATATGTCGTGGTCATATCGTTAAATTGAACATTTCATGAAATAGTCGACCATTTCATGAAATGGTGGCATTTCACGAAATCGTCAAATGTCTATTGGTCATTTCATGAAATAGCTTGGCCAGATCAATGAATACAAAACGTTTTACGATATGTCCAACAAACGCACGGCTATTTCATGATATGACCAAACACAATTGACCATATCGTAGAAAAATAGCAATAACTACCGCTAGAGGCGCTGAGAGCGCGCTTTGTCATTGTTTATGTTTGTGTGCGTAAGTAAACAATGCGGATTCATGTTGAAAAGTGAATAAAAATGTGCAAATTATATAAGAAAGTGTGTTGGAAACTTGGAAAAGTGTTACCAGTTATACGAAACGGTGTGAATTTTATGACAGTCACGCAAAAACCAACCTCAATTTACAAAAAAAAACTTGGGAATACATTTCACAGGTTAGTATCTATTTAAATGACAATATTTAGTTTATATCCTTTTAAAATATCATCTAAGTATCTAAAATGTACCTTATTTACTTTTAATAGTTGAATCCTAGAAATTTAACATACATAATTTTCATTTTTAGGTTATACAACAAATAAAGGAAAGTAGGGTGACCAGGCAACGAAAGTCGACGGACTATAAGTTACTGGATTACAAAATATTACATCATGGAAAAACTGGAATTACAAGCTTTTAATATACAAGAAGAAATGCATTGATGATCCTACTATTCGTATAATTACGATGGAGAAATATTTTGAAATACTAACGGGATTTCATAAAGGTATACCGTATGTGAAACGAAACGTTTTAACGTTCTATAATATTATAATACAATTTTGTACTTATTTTATTAGGTAATAAATATAATAATAATAAAAAAAACATTTAATAAAAACATCTTTATTGTCCTTTTAATTTGTTCAATATGAATATTTCGTATATTTAATTCCAGTGGACAATTGGTTTGAAATGCTTGTAAGAATTTTGTAACATATATATTTTTTTAAATTTGGTACTGACTAGAACAATAAATAAGTTCGTAATAAGTATATTTCGAATTATTATTACTTACATCCTTAATGGGCACCCTACCTTAATGATCTGACCAAACGTCGTTGGACAAATCGACGAACGTTGACGTTTAAACGATATGCCCAGCACAACTTGGCGATTTCATGAAATGCCACCATTTCATGAAATGACTGACGATTTCATGAAATGCTCAATTTAACGATCTGACCACGACAGATATACTGATTAGAACATGATGAAAAAATTCTTCATGTTCTAATTCTCATGTAGTGGCTTAGTTGGTAAGAGCGTGTCACGTAATGACAAGGTCCTGCCCACGGCAATAATTTTTTCATCATGTTCTAATTTGTTCACCGAGCATGGATAATGCGTAATACAAATTCTAGACATACTAAGGGGATGGATAATAGGGAGTCCAGTATTTTTTAATTTTTGTTATATAATCGTTGTTTAATTTTCATTGTTAGTTTTAATTATGTGAATTTTATTATATAGTTACCTATTAAGTCCACAGTGAATTAGTTTTATAACTGTAATGCTGTGTTACCATATTTTAAATAAATAAATAAAAATAAATAAATAATACAGAGTTTGGAATTTAATATTTTTCGTTGCAGTTTAAAGCTCCATTATGTTGTAGGAAAATAAACAAAATATAAATGAGAACTTAGAGCCAGAAGACTTTACGAAGTGGGTGTTCGAAAAAACTTGTTCAGTACGTGACCGCTATGGACATACCTACTTCGCTTCGCAGCTTCAAATCGGACGGAAAAGTTTTCGGATATCCGGGAACTTGCACGAAACTCTCCAAAAGTGGTGATTTTTCTAACTTTAGCTCAGTTACCCCTTAAGAGGAAACGAAAATAGCTGTTTTTCCGCTGTCAATACTTTGAAAGAGAAAAGTTTGAAATAATCATTGACAGGGACCGATTTTCATAAGATTTCCAGGGATATTTTCTTTATTTTCGATGACTACCAATTTCATTAAAATTCTGATAGTGACTCACGAATAATATGTTTAGAAGAGTTCAATCTCTTCTAAACATAAACAAGTTTAAGATGAAATGACAATGCCAGATTCTGCCCCACCATCAACCGCAAGTTGTACAACATAACAATTAAATGTAAAAATATCTCCGTTATTTATTAAAATTATTGGTTTAAAATAAAGTAATCTTGTACATAACAAGTTGCGATTCGAAAAAAACAGCTTAATTAAGAATTCAGAAAATAGTAAAATCGAAGCGATTTATTAATTTTTTTTGTTATTCTTCTATAGGAGTTGCGAGAGTAGTAGAAAATGATACTGATTATGATTATGCAATATGAAACCTGTAATAAGTCCCCAACAAAATGATAGGTACACCTTAAATGGTCACGTAGTTTTGTAGGTGGGGCAAAGCTCCATTGAAATGTGGCAATGTCTTTTAGAATTCGTTTTTATATAAACCACTTTTGACGCATGGCACTACCTTTGCCATTTGTGTGACCATTGACTAGTATGACCGTTAATTATTTTTATAAGTATTATTTCCTGTATGTATTCCTGTGCCTATAATTTCAAGTTCTGTACACATTTCAAGTTATTATCAGCTTATTTCACGATCGTTCTCAGTGTTATTTGTCCGAATATTACTTCCTATTGTACTTTGATTCTCCAATTCCGAACAAGCGTGCGCATTGATGTGCTATTGAATTGAAATAGTATTCTATTTGTTACACACATCATATCGAACATGATTGGAGAACGTTTTAGTGTCGTAATTTTAACAAGTATTGTTCCTCCCCCTAGTGTTAATATGTTGGAATTACTTTACTGTACGTGGGTACGGTGGAACACAGCGAAAGGTGTACAGAAGAGTTTTTAAGGTTGAGATTTTTTCAAAAACTACTTGACCTATTGCAAAAATTATTTAACTGTGTTATAGATAAAAGTTAAAACTATGTAACTGTAAAAGAATTATTAAATTCAGTCCAGTAGTTTTTGAGAAAATCTCAACCTTATTGAGGCCCGCTGTATACTTATCTCTGTCTTCGACTGTACTATCTTGGAATTGGTAAAATGAAGTCAGAAGATTCGGTCATGTGATCCTCTCACAGTCTTCAAGGAATATTCATAGTGTTAACTATAATAACGGAGAGTAAAAACGATGAAAATAATTCGTAGGAGCAGTTACATTACATTCAATCTACCTACTAAGAATCTTTTTATTTTATTTTTATTCAAGAAATCTTACACAAATATAATAACACTAAACTACTTAAAAATACATTAAAAACTAAACTAAAAATCTACCTAACTAAAAATATTCTAAAAAACTTGGCCCTCTTGGGAGGGTGCCCATCACGCTGGCGGCATTCCCGCGCTGGATGGCCAGGTTCAGCCTCTGCGCGAGAAAGCCGCCAGCACGAGGGTCACCCGTCGCCTCCCTCAGGCGCTTGCTGAGCTAAGAATCTTCTATCTACTCTGCCGTCTAAGTCCAACCTCGATAAAGCTCAATACTCAATATATTTATTGCATTCCATAAGTTATATTACAGATGTTCATATAAAAATGTTACAATGTTCTTTATGGACCTTGTTTAGGTACAGCAATACAAGAGAGAGACGACATTTATTGTTCAAATATAATGTAATTTGCAGTAACTAAGAAGTAGTAGGTAACGATATCTGTATCAGTCTAATTAGAATAACATCAAAAATAAATAGCATAGCCTATGAAATATATGTTCAATATGTAGCAGTTGTTACAATAACAAGCCGTATGTACTTCCACCGTGGTCGAACCAATATTACAGACATCCATCCACGACTGAATATCGATATTGTGTAGTTTGTACTATTTTCACAGCAATGTGTGTTAATATTCTACAAACGCTTTGTGCGAATGTTCGGTATGTAAATTTCAATTTTCATATTCACCATACTGGTCAATATTAAAAACCGGGAATAATAATGAGTGTAGAAAGTAGGCTTTTGTATTGAAAATATTCATAAAGTCAATAATAATAATAAACAATCAATGGAAAAAAGTTAGTCCATCCTGGACATCGATAAATTAATAAGATGCTCCTACACAGCAGCTATATAACGTTATAAAACATTATGTAACACGATAACATTTTATAACAGCGTGTAACTTACAAGTAAAAAGTTAGACAACAAATGTTAAGCAACAGTCTCTAACGTTATATACCTAGCTGCTGTGTGGGAGCACCTTTAAGGATTATCCTAGAACAGACTATAGTATCACAAATTATGTTTGGACCATAATCTTACCTACTTCTCATGTCCTTACGTGGCTAATTCAAAAAGATTTCTACAATCTAAATGATTTTCTTTTCTTTAATATATACCTAAATAAATACATTGCCTGCTTATTAATTGAAAATTGAATTATTGGAATATATAGTATTGGTAGTAATTGGTTAATTTTGAATTTTAATAATTATTGACATTGAATATTGTAGGCCTGATACTTTGCTTACTTGAACTGTGAAACTGTGATGAAACATTTATTTATACGAACTGTTTATAACCATGTTCATACAATAAAATTTTCTGATTTCTGATTTCCTTATCTTGACTATGTCTGCATGCCTATAATCAAATCCAGTATTTAATTACTAAAAAAGATTACTGTCCGCTCCGGCTCACAATTTCTTCTCTTTTAACATTCCATTAAAGGATTTAATAATGAAATTTAAAATAACGATTCCGAGATAATCCCTAAGATTTAAATAGTGGAAAACCGAGAACTTAATTGGTATAAACGGGCTGAGAGTGAAATTCGATAACTATTTATTGGCGTATTAAAGCCTTAATGGAATTTTCGATAATTGGAAAATCCTTCAAACTTATTGGACGATTTCATCAAAACAAAGGAGAATATAAATACCTATGAGATTAAAATAAAATAGTTAAGTGTTTTACATTTTGTGCACGTTTTCAAAAAGAAATGCTTGAACAAAATGGCAATAGGAGCATATTGTAAAGTGTACCTTGCCATACATTACAGGTCAAAAACATATGCTGTTATTCATAAACCTAGTTAAACCTCACTTCCTTTAAATCGTGTTGCTATCCCTTTCACACTTCGTTAAACACTGTTAAGATAGAAAGGGACAGGGTGGCTAAACGGTGGCGTAACTTTAAATCACATTTATGAATAACAGCTTTAAGTTGTTAGTTAGTGTAGTTACAACTAAACAATAACATACCGAGTTATGAGAGTAATGAGAGGTAAATTTTTGACGAACCCAAAACGATACAAAAGAAGATTCAAGTAGCAATTAATTTATTACTGAGAAATTTGAAATAATTTTAACTCCAGACTTATCCACGCCTACATACAGCACTATAGTATGACCGTCTAAATTAGTCTTCGCCTGCGCGGTACAGGGACGCGGGGGTATGACGACAACGGGGACCGAGAGAGGTGCGGGCGGCAGGCGCATTTCTGTTACAATACTTTTCTGTTCGCGCGCCCGCCCCCGCACCTCTCTCGGTCCCCGTTGTCGTCCTACCCCCGCATCCCTGTACCGCGCAGGCGAAGACTGATTTAGACGGTCATACTATAGTTACGTTTATGTCACAAATAGTGCCACAAGTATTAAATCAAACCCTGGCAACAAGAATGCTAAGCACGCTAATAATCTTGATTCACACCTATTTACAAGAATGTAGACTCTACATTACATTGTAGAGCATGCCTTGTTTGCTAACTATTCGTATAATATGTAATGGTAACTGATTTCAGCATAGTGGATTACCATAATTTAACTAGACCCAAAATTCTTGCGGTGTTTGGGCGGTTACTAAATTCCACTCATGTAAAACCATTACCAACATTTTGGTAATTTTAGAATTAGTTTAGGAACTTCAGGAAGTTGTATATACAGTCTAACATAGATAAAAGTATACAGCAGAGTCATTAAGGTTGAGTTATTCTCAAAAAAACTTGGCTTTCTTTTACAATATGTTTATTAGATCTTGAGTAAATCTCAACCTTAAATATACCTACCTACCTATGTATGTCATCTGTACAGGTACAGTCGAAGACAGAGATAAGTATACAGGGGGCCTCAATAAGGCTGAGTTTTTCTTAGAAACTACTGGACCGAATTCAATAATTCTTTTACAGTACATACTTTTATGTATCAAACAGTGAAAGAATTTTTGCAATAGGTCAAGTAGTTTTTGAGAAAATCTCAACCTTAAAAACTCTTCTGTACACCTTTCTATGTGTTCCACAGTACGAACATGGGAAAGTATACTGAAAAATATCGCTTAAACGTCTATTTTGAAGAAATTAACTTCCAATATTTCCTACAATCGCTTATTAAAACATGGAGCATCTTCTAAGTCTTAGATCTAGATGACACAAGAAATAATGAGCCTATAACAATGAGGTTACTTTGTGCCAACAGCATTAGTTACTTAATCGAAAATGGAATAGAGAGGTAGTTATGAACGTTGCTTAATTAATAATGAAAGTATCTGACACAAACAAGCGAAGTGGAAGATTTGAACCTTTACAAAGGAACTTGCTCTTTGAAATACTGAATAATGTCTACTCAACAGTGTTCAAATTAATATCGATAACTTAATTGAAGCATATTTATTTAATGAATACACGAAAATAAGCAAAAAAAATAGATAACGTATATCACACAATCTAAAGGGAATTGTAACTAAAGATCTGATTAAGGGCCTTCATAGAGCCAACTAGCGCCGCCAATCTTAAAAAATAATATCTTCCAATATAATCAATTTGATTAAAAAATCTATTTACGAAATGTTTATTACGATAAATACTGTTTTTTAAATGCTTATTTATAACGTGATTCAATGTCGGTAAGTTGTAGTTCGCATAATTGCGAAAAACGGCCGTTTTTGGCACATTTGTGAACTACAACTTAGCTTGTCGCAATTATGGCATGTATTGTATATTGAAAAATAGTATTTATCGTTAAAATGTTTGTTATATTTAGTAAATAGCTTTTTTAATAAAATTGATTATATTGGAAGATATTATTTTTTTAAGATTGGCTGCGCTAGTTGACTCTATGAAGACTCTTAATAGCCAATTTCAATTTGCAATCCTTTCTAAACAAATGAAAATGGTACTAGAACAGTTGTTACTAGTCTTCAGACTAATTCTGAAGGTTCGAATCTACTATCTACCGCCGCAGAAGATGCATTTTTCATTTTCATCCTCGGTAATTCCCAAAAAAACAGAAAGATGATCAAATCAATTGTACTTTATTTGCACACAAATGAAAATATATCAGTTGCATATAAAAGTTAAATTAGCTAGTGTACAGACAGGCGGCATTATCGCTTTAAGCGATTGCGATGATCATGATCAAGGAAATATAAAATATTCATAAAATATCGATGTATTTTATTACTTTGTGGCATACCTCTCCTATTATCCGCATACCTACACTTTTATTAAACTGTTAGGTCGGCAATAAACGACCTGATTCAGAAGCTGGAATATGAGAAGTGGTATAATACTACCGGAATTCCGAGACAGAAATCCTAACAGAGGTTCTAGGGATTTGCATAATTGGACGGCACAAGTGGATCTGGACGGCAATTCAGATGATCATTGAGATACCGCACGTGTATAAGCATCTGTCTATCAAGTCTCTTGAAGTCTAGACGATCTATCCCAAAAATGTATTGCCAAAAATATAATTAAAAGTATGCTGAAACAATTTAATAATAAAATTTTATAAAAACATAAACAAACATCATCACAAAATATTTTCAATATGTAGATAAAAAATACATACTAAGTACTATAAATGATCGATTTAATTTATGGGATCAAATATTATTCTTTGAGTCTAGACAGGTAGGATAGTAAATACAGGTAATAATTACAAAGGGCTGTGGATTCAAAGAACTAAGAAAAGCAATACCAAATACAAAGTATCCACGTAATGTCCTTTTCATTGCAATAACTTTTAGCACCCATAAATATGAAAATAGTAGTTTACCAAAGATGAGAGAAAATGGTCGACGTCGCCGTATAATTAATCACTTTGATATCGCAGAGATACAAAACCCAACCTTACTAACGGAAAAATAAAAGCCTTAGTTTTTACCCTACCATCTTCTTTTCATAATAACTGAAGCGAAAAATGAAGATTCATTCATTTATGTAATGACGCATCATGTCCGAGGACGGGTTGTAACTTTGTAAGTAATAGTAGGTTATAGGTATCTAGTATCAAACGTTTATTAACCCATGGAAATATATTATTAACTAGCTTTACCCCACAACTTCGTTTGCGTAGAGGAGGAGGATGGAGAGGATGGAGGAGATCAGTAGGCAGATCTTCCTCTCTGGATCCTTGTTTCCACATCACATACCGCCATGGCTTATAGCCTATGAGCTGTCCGGATATTTCAGCTATCTCCTAGTGAAACTCCGATCAAAATCCCTTCATTAGTTATGGCGTGATACTTGCACAAAGTCACAGACAAACAAAAAAATTCTAAAAATTAGTGATTTGGCATCAGTATTGATTCTAAAACACATTACAATTATTCTTTTCAAAAAATATCCAATGTACAGACACAACTTTTTTACAGTCTTATTATATGTATAGATTAATCATAAATATTGTATGTTTCCGCAATAACATGTTTGAATCGGTGTAAATTATTCAGTCCCAATTCTTTACAAATCTATATGAAAAGGATATAGCAAGTAATGATCGTGAATTTTATTGTGAAAGCGCATTTTGAATATGGATATTGATTTTATTCACATACATTTTCGAAATACCTGCCTACATGATTTTATAATATTTGACGGATTTACGAAATAAGAATACGTTTGACAGAAAAAAATATAGGAATAAGTAGAAATAAGGAGACACATAAAAAGATGGCGCCCAGTATAATTAATAAAACGAGAGATTCGAGTATATTAAATAAGACACAAGGACGTGACGATCGTTGAATTTTCACGTGCATGATTCCTAAAAGAATGTCATTATCACGTGCGACAAGATTGTGTGATAAATTCTACACTTCAAAAAGAATAATAATATGAGAAGTATATTTCACAAATCAATGTGCCGGAAGAATTAAATGAAAGGAGGTACCTCCTGTGCCGGAAGAACCATGTCATGATTACATAAATTCATCTTGTAATGGACTAAACAAGAAACAATACAATAAGAGTGCCGAAAATATTTTAGGTATAAGCATTTTCCAGAACAGGAATTGAATTCGTAACGATAGGTTAGGTTAAGGCTCTCTAATTAATTTTTTACTACGTACTAATACTTATTAGAGCGCAGCCACGAAAGCAATACATAAGGTTATTAGGTATTATAGAGCTGGGCGATGTTATCATAAAGCAGCCATAAAGCTAACGGCGTTTAGATTGTGATATAAAACTGTGGAGCTATATGGGTAGGAGAAATTATTACCAATAACGTGCGGGACGTGAATATTTATATCGAATTTGTTTCACAATCCGTTTAAATTTAAAAAATTCATTCCAATATGTGGAGTTAATTGGCTCGCCTCTACTGTCGTGTGTCCCGATGGTAAATATTGGAAACCAACAGCGTCATTCTAATTTCTATAACGAACTTTGCAATCTAGCGCGGGACGTGACTTCCATGTGGAAACATTATTTCCAGAGTTATTTACACGATGTTTACATGTTCACAATGATTCTTATGTTTTGCACGGAGAATATTTATTTGGGATATTTTGTTCAACCTTTTTCAATGTTTGGAGATGGTTCCAAAACATAATTCTACCGTACCATTGAGAATGCTTATAGTGTAAGCATCACGCTTTATGAACTCAACTTAATAGGACCTTAATAATAAAACATTAATTTTGTACACACTTGCTCTGCCTGCTCCAGATCTCATCTCTCTCTCACACTGGTCTTCTGGTAGATAACTCTAATTTAGAGTTAAGCATGCCTTATGTATATCTTACTCCATGTATTTTATTGTAATCTACTTTATGTACATTTAAGAATTAAAGACCTTCGCTGGTCTAGTTTTACAACTATGACTTTCTTTCATTCTCACTTTCTTTCTAACACGTGAATCATAATTCATTATCTTAACATCAAGGTCAAGGGCAAGTGTAGCAGGTTTGATCAACGAATATGTACGTACTTACTGTGGTGGCTGCTCCTGGTATATCATACTACTTAAAGCACACAAGGCAGTTACAACTCCAACTGAATTAACTACAATAGTTATTATCATGAAAGGGTTTATCTGTAGAGTGATGAGACCCATTCCCAACGCCAAGGCGCCATGAAATCAAGTCATATCTTTGAGGCATTGCATCATTTATGAATAAGGATGGACGTTACGAAGAAGGGATGGCTTTTTGATAAATGCTATCACTAAATCACTGCTAATGTGCTAGACGCCAAGGCGGCGGAAATGTATGGTTTACTTCACATAAATATTTCTGGCGTTAGCGCATGCACAAGGAGCTGATATATAATACCCAACCCCTGACGAATCTAAATCTATGATATTAAACAGCAATCAAACAGTGCAAAACTGAGGGGCGGTAGATAGATGTAAGTCTACTCATGATAATTATAGAATAGGTTCTTGATTTACGCAAAAATGATCACAGTGCAGTGACTTGGGGAGTTAGTGGCGCTCAAGTCCTGTCAAAGTAAGCTTCAACGATCTTCTGCCGATAAAATAGAGCAAAAAGGTCGTTTTTTTTTTAAATTATATAGTATACAGAATAGAAGGTATATAAACCGAAGCCCAAATCCAGTGTCTTATTTTGTAAACAAACCCTATCCTACCCTACTAACATTTTAAGCTTTTCTGTGATTATTGCATATTTTTTTCCACATTGTTAGATTGGATTACTTTGTTTTATCATTGATGAACAGGTTCGATCAAACAGTTCCTTCAGTGTTACATGACAACAGGTAATTAGACGATCATATTTGTTTACAAAATAAGACACTTGATTTAGGCTGCGGTATACGTAACAAAAGCTTTTTGGAAGTTTTCGAGTTGACTTATCTGAGGTATATTTTCAAGCTCATGGGTACATCAACAACAATGCCACAGCACAGGTACCTATATCATAATGGCTCTGACTAGGTCAAACTACAAACGATAATTTCTTAGAATATTTTCATTCAAAGCCTTTTTTTGTAGAAGATAAAACAAAGAAAAATTAACTACAATTTGTTACGATGCAAATGTTATTGGATAAACAAGGAACTTGGTTGTTTCTACGTAAAAGAACATAGATGGAGAAATTTTTCTGAACGTTTGCAAATAGTGTGCATAAAATTTTTCTCGTACAAATTCAATTTACTCGCCGCTACATTGAAAGGTTTTCAAACATACTCGTAACAAAATGAATAAAATATGCTGACTTTTAAGATATACAACAAAATGAAAATGGGAAATCTACGAAATACATTGTAATAATTGTAATGTTTGTCTACAATAAAGATATTATGTAAACTGCACGTTATTCGTTGGGCAGCTTGCTTACTTGGCGAGCTTGCTGTCGATTGGCAGCATCCATGTCAAAGAAATAATTTCAAAAATATTTATTTATTTTATTAATGGCCTCGACAGTTTGTCATTTGCCAATGTCATGTTACTGAATATTCAAAATATCTTCTCTTCATCCAAGGGAGTCGCCGTAGTGTCGTCACCCTGGGTATCCGCGTCTTCTTGTCTTCATCCAGACGAGCCGCCGCCATAGCGTCATCACTCTGGACGAAGCAGCTCGACAGTCACTGTCACTCCCGAGCTCGTAGTGGGACTCTTGACCATAAACTTCAGATCCTGCATCAATTCTCCAATAACTTCACCATATTATCATTCGCGAACATTTTCTGATTAATTTAACGTGATATTAAACACAAAACACCCACCCACTGTAGACATTAAACTGAAAAGTATCAAATAATTTCGCAAACGTCGTTTCCCGCCATTTTCAAAAGCCCCATCAATTACAAAAATAATATGAAAGATGCTCCAATAGACAATGGAACCAATATTGTGCAAGCAATGTTTGATTGCAAAAATAAATAAAAGTCACTGAAATAATATCGGTGACACTTTGACAGCATTGACGTTAAACAATTGGTGTTTAGACACTATTGATGTGTTGACACCTCTCGCTCCAATAAAACATTTTCCGCAATATCTTTCATTGCGTCTCGTTTCAGGGGGAAATTTAATAATAAAACAATTCTTGCTGAGGCTAGAAGCACTCGGATGCCAATATCACTAACCTGATATCTGATACAAGCTTCCTATAATTTTATTACTGGCGCGGCTGGCGGCCATCTTGAATAGTGATGAGCAAAGCAAAAACCAAAATGTCGTACGGGTACTTAAGTCGTGCAGTTAAACATGAAAGAGTACGCAGAGAGAAAGAAAGATATAATTGTTATCTGAAGAATTTATCTATAGCGTAAATGTATTACAATTTTTAATTCGTGCTGCGTAAATTCCGAGTTAGAGATAAGAGCTCGGTGGCTCAGTGGTTGGGTCAATGGACTTGCAATGTGGAAGTCCCAGGTTCGATTCCCAGCTAGGGCAGCCATGTACCAATGAGTTATCCTCGGTTTTTTCGACGGAAAAACTTACGTACATTTACCGAGTGCTCTCAAAAACGGTGAAGGAAAACATCGTGATGAAACCTGCATGTCGTAGAAGAAAAAAAAAACTCTAAGGCATGTGAAATCCGCCAACCCGCACTGGGCCCGCGTGGTGGATTATGGCCCGAGCTCCCTCGATGTAAGGGAAGGTCTGTGCCCGAGCAGTGGGGCGATATAAATAGACTGATGATGATGATGATGATGATGAAATTCCGAGTTCCGTTCATTTTTATCCATTATAATTTTCGTCTATGTATTAAAGGATTGGTTAGCTGTCATAATAATAAGCTATCAAACAACCGCTATACTGAAACGAACGGAAGCGAATCTGGGGACCGATTTTTGCTGTAAAACCATCGCGCACCGCGGCGGCATCAACACAGGTAGGTGACAAGCAGCGTTACCGGCTCAACTATCGCCAACCAAGAAGACAGATCATTTAAACGCAATTACATCCTAATAAGCAGCACAACCAGGAGGCCCAAGGCGGTCTAGTAGGTATTGCTAGTCAAGGCAATTGCTCAGTCGTTGCGGGCAGGGACTGCTAAGAATCATCGGGCTACTAGGGTTTAGCTGCAAGGCGTTATAAAAGTCTGCACGAAATTTGTGAACTATTTTTCGACAATCATATTATGACCTTGACAGGACATGAGTACTAGTAAATATCATTGCGTCTCACCCCCCTGAACCTGGCAACGGCTACAATGGTCGAAATAGATGCGACAAACAGGTAAATGTAACGTGGGACGCCCTCTCACCAAATGGAAGAATGACCTGCGCAAGGTGCCTTGCTGGGACCCGATGCAAAAGCCGAGAATCTTATGGGAGAGGCCTACATTCAGTTGAAAGTTGTATGACTTTTGACAATTGTGTTGTGAGAGTGACCACACACAAAGTGTGCTCTCAAAATTGTCTGTGCCTAGCCTCTGGTCTAATTTCGTATACTGACGATTAGGTATCTTATCTTTGGTCCAGAGTATAGTCTAGACCGTAAATAGTATTGTTTAGCTCATCACTTGGCCGCCATCTTGACTCTAGAGATGCTATAGTGGGGTTATTTATTTGAGCGTCTTACGTTACCTTCATGAGGACTAATGTTCATGAATTATGGAATAAGGAATTTTGAGCCCCACCTGTACGCTGGGGCTAAATAAGGCTTTTCTGGGAACGACACTGGATAGCATTTATTTTGTGAGAATGAGGGCTAAGCTAGGTTTTAGCCTTAGCTAGAAGTGCAATTTCGGTTACTTTTATTTATTTCAGTTGTGATAACTGTGGGACTGAGAACTGATACATTAGAAGTATTAGAAAAGAACCGATGGTACTGGATTCATGTCTGCACTCCTAGCGATTAAAAGTTAACTAAAATCCATTATAATCAAAAACATTACAACTACGTAACTATTAACTCTAACGAGCGATTTTATTACCGCAGCAATAGTAATGGGTTAAATGATGTTTGTTATTTAACACAGAATAATTCATTTATTATAACTTAATATCACTGTAAAGATTATAGAGGTCTACGATTAGAAAATATATACCGCATAACCTCTATTGTGTAGGAAATTAACACTGTCAACCCGTACACGCCTACTAACTAAAACGTCACTTTTTCACTTCGCCCGACCGAATTAACAGTAGAGAAACTTTGGGAATTCCTCGCACTGTCCCGTAAACAAAAACTTTCGGGACACAAAAGGGGAGGGCCACAAACTAGGCTCATCAATCAATCACTCTGTGACGGTGGTATTTGTACCTACATACAAAACTAACGAAGTTCCGTACTTCGAGACAGATGTGTAAGTTTCTTTGTAGAAAAATTCTGAATAGATCTGAATAATATTGGCGAAAAGTAAAAAAATAATGTAAAAAGTCTGTCCCGAAAAGTTAAACCCCCAGAGCTAAACAAGAAACTGAAAACATCTCTCTGTATTTTCTAAAAAATCAACATACAAGTATGTCCTTCTGTCCGTTGTACGTACCTAACGCTGTATTTACATAACCTCTGGATACTAATTACTTCAATACTAGCAGACCATTATATAAATGTAGTTTTACTAAAGGAAAGTTCAGGATATAGCATATAAATAAACCATTAGAAACATAAGCGAGAGTATTAAAAATATTAGCAAATTATGATGACTGAATTAGTAATTTAATTGATGCGGTTGAGGTATAGATAACAAATAGTTTTTACGCATGGGTAGACCCGCGGGTTAACGTTTGTATCTGTAGCTTACAAATTATGAGAAAATCCACAGAATAGAAATATCTAAACAATGTTGTCTTACAATGTATAATGTTTGGAACAAAACCAACACGACACAAGAGAACAAAAGTGAAAAATAAGCTCAAAGTAGAGCTTTAAGGAGGGATGAGGTTGAATCCCGGCATTTGTCTACGCCATGTCCCGGACAAACGTACCTGGACATTACTTTCCGGGACACATCGTATATCTACTGTCATTCTCAATTACATGACTGGACCGAATTTCGGTCATCTCCTTTATTATTTACGACAAACTGTTACGTCACAACATTCATTATTCTTCCCCTGAACGCCTTTGTATTTAGGGCACCGTAATCTAATAGTAAGCTGGTAGATTATGGAAATGCCGCTAGAGGGTTCGATTCTCGTTAGCCGAAGGGTTGACTACTAATTCACTGACACCATGACTCTTTTTAATGAGTTTTATGCGTAATTATGCATACCCTAGTTTTCCGCTACGGTGTTGTCTGCAGTTTAGAGTTCCGGTAGTCAAAATCTATAGGAAATCTATTTACACGTCTAAAAAATTTGGTGCTGATCCGTCAAGCGGTTACAGAGTGATTGACTAACAAACATCCAATCGCATCTACAATAGAACAGTGGCATCTATCAATCTATCATCGATGTATTTTTCGGACAGCTACGAATACGATCCAAATTGACCGAACACGGACGAGGTAATGGATCAAATGCTCAACCATAAAAAAGAATAAATTCCTCGGACTAGCGAACATTAAACCTCATGGGCTCCATCGAACTTCATAAAGGAGATGATTCATCAGAGCTGCCTGCTATTCGGTATAACGAGCGTGCCTTGGCCATTTACAGTGTCATTTGCAATCAATAGAGAAAATCAATTCCAGTAGGTAGTTATAAAATGTAATATAACAGAGAGCTGGGATGAAATCATATCTTCGTCGTCTGTAATGCATTTGATATGAATTCAAGGCGTTCTGAATTTGACTCATGGTCAAGATTATTGGATGAGATATGTTACTGGATGCACCTGAGAGAGAATGATAATGAACCGTTACGAATTTACGATTAAGTTATGACATCGGCACGATTGGCCCATTCTGGTTTCTGAGGTCAAAATACACTTCGGTTCAGGAGAATAAGTAACCAGGTGACCCATAGACAGTTTAACTTTTTGTACCTGACTGTAAATCAACGTAGTGAGAATTGACGTTGAGGGAGTCACTGCATCGGGAGTCACCGCTACGGGAATTCATCGGAAAGAGAAACCACTGCTACGGGAATAAGCCTTATATTTGTGTAGGGCCATCGCACCTGCTAAAGCGCCTAAAACAGTCATTAAACCAAGCCTACACTACAATATTGCAATCACTAACCAAACGATTAGAAGAAGTTTTCGATTGATACGAAGAAGGATATTTATATTTCTTCTTGGACGGATTGTAGTCACCTCGAACCATCAAGATGAACCATCTCCTTAAGCTGTTAAAAGAAGAAAGAAATTGGCTATTGAACTTCGTAACGAAATCGTAAAACACGAAAGCCGGCCGAGCGTCTAACAGTCTACTTTTTATGATTCCCCACTTTATTGACCCTTAAAATTTCACACAATCAAACCTCCGCAGAAGTTCTAACAAGTCAATCTTTCTTGTTGCTAATTACTTTGGGCCTTTTCTTATCATTATAAAGTTGGCGCTCCAAGTTTTTTGTTCAGCCTTCGTCAGGTTCAATTGTGAATGTTTTCTAATCTATTACCTACCTAACTCATTTTATTTTCCCATTTTTGTTTGAGATCTGTTTTCTATTCCCTGATTTAGGTCCTAAAAGTTTGAGAGCCAGTACTTTTATTTCTTCTTTTTGACTGTTTCTGCAGATTACTTTCTAATTTATTATTGTATTATTTTTAAGGTTGATATGTTGTATGTCACCTGTTTTGTACCTAGCTACTGTTGGATATTTAACACTGGCTGATTATTTTTAAATATCTTTAAAAATAGTATTGAAGTGTTCTATCTGATTGTCTGTGTCATGAGATCGCTGTCGAGAGATTCTTGCAGAATAAATATCTAAATTAATTTAAAATCTCTGTTGGTATTTTCTTGTGAAACCGTAGTTTTTCAACCGTTTCAATTTATTGATAGTGTGTAGGTGCTTGACTTATAATAGCTACCAGTTTTCTCACTAAGTTCACGAGTGAAAGAATGGTAACTTTTCAAAATGTGAGTACTTATATATCGAATAATAATTAATATGTGGTGCTGCAAAGAATGAGCAAATACAAGTGGAGATATTATATTACATTTGAATACGAAAACTTAAAATATCGTGGATAGGTAACGAGTAGAATTTTCGAATCATTCACGGCGCATCGCGTTCCCGCTGCATCAACTCTCTTTGCGTCGACTCCCGTAGCATGCGCTCGCCGCATCGTTCCCTTGAGTTGACGAAAGACGAAGCATAGAAGAAGAAGGAAATGAAGGCTCAATAACTTAGTTCAGTTGTACTTACAGCAAAAGCTCCAGATCTTAAGGTTATGTTATTGAGAGTGCCGACTAATTACCAACATTCACAAGAAGACAGAATATAGCAAAAGGTTAACCCTTTCTAGTAGATACTGGTTTCATATAGACATAATTAAAAAGAACCATAACGTACGGTGGAACACAGAGAAAGGTGTACAGGAGAGTTTTTAAGGTTGAGATTTTCTCAAAAACTACTTGACCTATTGCAAAAATTCTTTCAATGCTTAATAGCTATAAGTTAAAACTATGTAACTGTAAAAGAATTATTAAATTCGGTCCAGTAGTTTTTGAGAAAATCTCATCCTCTGTCTTCGACTGTACACAAACAAATTGGAACTTTATGAAACGGCATGTTATTAGAGTAGAGTGAACCATTGCCACTAGTTACTGAGTTAATCACGAATTATTCTGTACCATGAACGCACAAGTCACTTCAACAGTGTCAATTCTATTTTAGCACGAAGAGGAATGACATTTAGGCCGTTCGCTTCCGTTTCAACCGAATGAAACGTCAACATTTACCTTGCGACCAGCATTTGAATAATACGGGTATAAATTGAACATTTTGAACTTATCAATTTATGCTCGTATATTTCCTTCTCACGGTTCAAAATTGCTGTATAGGTAATTCTATATAATTTAGAAACATGCCTTTACGACTGTAGTTTAGGTGCCTAGACTAGCCCATTGGACTGACATCAAAGTCAAAGTCAAATTTCTTTATTGCAAGAAAGCACGTAGATAACATTTTTGCACGTCAATATAATTTTTTGAATTTACATTTACACCACTTTGCAAGGAAAAGGTGCCAAAAAAAACCTCATCACATCTTAAGAGAAACCCTCTTGGGGTTTTGTTTGAAGAGAGTGAGAACCCACCCTTCTCGTTATCTCTTTCCCTAAAAAGACAGAGTCTCCTGGAGTCATCTCATACATGCTTTTGTGAGTCACAATCAACAGCATTTATCACTTCTAATAGACCACTGGAGAAAAAAGAAATCTTCAATGTTTCTCTTCAACAAAGGATAACATTATGTCAATGTTAAGGTGGTAAGTACAGACCTGAGCCATGAGCTAAGTTACCACTTGCATCTACCCACAAATTGTATCTTACCTAATGTTAAATGTACGGTGGAATGCAGAGAAAGGTGTACAGGAGAGTTTTTAAGGTTGAGATTATCTCAAAAACTACTTGACCTAGTGCAAAAATTCTTTCACTGTCTGATAGATACAAATTTAAACTATGTAACTGTACAATAATTATTAAATTCGGTCTTGTAGTTTTTGAAAAAAATTCAACCTTATTGAGGCCCCCTGTATACTTATCTCTGTCTTCGACTGTACTAAATAAATAAATAAAAATCGCTCAAGTTCTTCAGCAAAGAGTGTCTCCTCCTGCCAGTACTCATCATACATATCTTGCTCAGAATTACGATCTGTAGGAAATTATATCGTAAATTATGCATTAACTGATCAAAATATTAAAATCTCACTCACTTTATTTCCATTAGGAGTTCCATCTATATTTAGGTATACCCATTCTTTTTATATCACTTCAATATTAATCAGTTTGCCACGCTGAGATACCTTTGATGTGCTTTAGATCATATCAAAGTTAAATTCTATTAACATAATGAAAATTTTAACAATTTTAGTAAAATTAGGAAGTCACCCCATGATACAGTACTAGAGATAACCTACATTTGGCGTCATGCTAATACAGGGTGTAACGTAAAGGGTAACTGAACAACTTTTGTTCTACGACTTTTCGAATAAAAATAAAATTTAATTAATGTCTCATACAAACGAAATGTATGAAAAGTCAAAAAAAAAAATTCGCGAAAATCGAAAAGCCGTAGAACAAAAGTTTTTCAGTTACCAATACTGAACACCCTCCCTTCGGCTTCTTTACGTTACACCCTGTATATCAGCGCTTAAAATTTATTACTGCCCATGAAGCACACACAAAGTGGCAACTCGCATAAGTTATTTACCGAAGTAAGATGGATCTAAACCGTCCATTATCGTATGTCCCTCTTAATCAATTTAATGGTTAACGGATCACCAAAGTTGCCAGGACAGCCTCGGAGAGATTAAGTGGTCGCAATAATATTGCCCTTAAGTGCCCAGAGTTGCTTAAGTGTGGTATGTAGTTAAAACCATCAAAATGACAAACAAAATATGTTTCGCAGATGCTTTTGGAATCTTGTTTACATACTGTACTCTTCGATCGACACAATACATAGTTTTCCTTGTTTCATTTTGATATTGTCTTGCTTGACCTAATATTGTGTTAAAAAATTCCCTAATGTTTCTAATGAAATCACTTATATCAATTTATACAAATATTGAACAGTCGACAACATATTAGGGCTGTTATTCATAAACGTGATTTAAAGTTACGCCACCATTTAGCCACCCTGTCCTTTTCTATCTTAACGAAGTGTGAAAGGGATAACAACACGATTTAATTTCTATTATAATATCTTAGTGTTACACCAGCCCTAACCATCTCTGCATGCCCCAAGATAAACTGGAAGAAAATGCCGCAAGGCCCGCTTAAGTTCGCCCGATACATAAAATGTAACAAAGATTAAATAAATAAATAAAATAAATTTAAATAAAGTGAAGTTAAACTGAGTTTATGGCTAATGAATAACAGCATAGGTGTGCACACAAATTATAATACAAGGTGTCTAATTGACATTTTCTCAAAAACAACTTAACCGACTATAAAAGTTATTACCGCAGTAGGTCGGTTGAACTATCTGAATGACTTAGCATTACAGATATATCAACTGATCCCCGTTGTCCGGCAAATATATAGTTTATATTATTATTTTAGGTTAATATTTTTTTTAAATGTTCTCTTTGATTTATTGCAAAAAAAACTAACTACTACAAAATAAAACTAACTTAATATCTAAAAAAAAAAACCTATGAAATAAAACTATAAACTAAAGAAACGAACACGTCGTCGAGGTCCCCGTTCTGTGGCATGGTGCCCAGGACGCTGGCAGCATTTCCTCGCTGTATGGCAATACTTAAACGCTGAGCGAGGTAGCTGCCAGTTAATATTATAATAGTTATTTCTAATTTTTATTATTGTTATATGAATAAATACCTTTTACCGCAGTAGATACATTAGAGTCTAAAGCGCTGACAATGAAACTATAAAAGAATTAAAAAAATAGTTCGAGTAGTTTTTGAGAAAATGTCACCTTTTCTCTGAACGAAGCCCCTGTTTAAAATCTACATAAGTAAATGTAGATTCAATGCCACCGACTACGCTCTCGCTTTCTAAAGTTTCCAACTAAGCAATAAGGCAGTGGTGCAGTCGATTGCTCTTCTAGTAACGACCCCTTGATACAAAATTAATCGGCTCAAGTTTCGCGGATAGCTAGTTAAAGGGATCTCTTTAATTGAACGTCTTAACAAAGTTCGAGCAATTACTACGTATCTACTTAAAACTACTGTAGTTTAGTAAACTAATGTAGTTTAAGATCGACGGGTGCGACAATGACGTCAAATAAATATATTAGATATTAAAATCATAATACTACTGATGGATATTTATGGTTAAAAAACGATATCAGATGTTCACAGATTTTTTCAAACTTATGCACAGCTCTGAAACTTGTTAATTATACGTAGGTAATTTACGAGTATTTCAACGTTAAAGGAATATTTTTGCATACTAAACTTTAAGCGAAACATGTACAATAGTTTGCAATTAATATAGAATGAAAATATTTTAAACCATGTTTCTCGCGAATAAATTCATTTCAATCTGAATTACTTATGCTGATAATAACTCAATAAAAGTATGGAATGAACATAAAGAGCTGTGACATCGATATAGTTTTAATATCGAATCATTTATTTGCCAGAATACATGAAATCTCAGGATGGTGAATTGCATTGTCCAGTACAGTATTCTACTTGTATACAAACGTGCAAAGTTTTTCAATTAAATAAGCATTAAAAAGGTCAGAAGAAATAAAAATAATTAATGTAAATGTCATGTAGTAAAAATGACAGAGAGAGGAATTTAAACATTCGGTAACGGTATGGAAACAGTGATCTAATAGTTTTAAAGTTATCTATCACACCATTTAAAAACAGATCGAGAGAAGCTTTTAAATATCTGACTGATTACATCTAGCGGAGTTAGTACGTATACCTTTATTACAAACCCTCGAAACACAAGTTAAAAATTGATTACTAAAGTGTACATGCAAAAAGTCGACTAAACGATCCAAATTGGTGTAAACCCCGATTCCCTGGGACCCTATTTTTATTTCGAAAAATTTCATCACAATTTATGTTGCCTGAGATCCGGTACGCGGGGCCCGGAACTTTGTTAATTTCGCTCGAAAGTTGCCTACTCGAGGGGGTTATTACGTAGCTAGCTAGAAAATCTACACGGGACTTAGGCTGCATTTCCACTGAAGCGAAGATAGATCATCGGATCGGCAGGCTGAAATGGTAGTGGGCAGGTGACATCTGCCACAGATCTGAATCCGACGGGTTCTCTAGTGAAGACCACGAACTGGTACATGTAGTGCCTGACCCGACCAGACGGAGAAATGATCTATGCAAATTGGCTGACAGGGACTGAATGCAAAACTCCTCCTAGCTTTTAGCTTAGGAGAGGTGAGGTCCAGCAGTAAATTATGTTAATGATGATGGAGATGAAGGGAGAAAAGAAGAGTGGGGCAGGGAAAAGAGTAAAGGCGAATAATGACTTTGCCACCTATACGTGTCTCCACTCTGCTCTGCACTACTCCTGCAGATATCCACGAACCTCCGCTCAAGGAAGACGCAATATTTCTAAACATAAGAGTTATTGCCAAGCCTATTAAGATACTAAACAAATGAGCCACAAAGGTGTCTGTTATCGTTTATATACTCGAATAATATTTATGTAGGTGTAAGTTTAGTTCATGAGTTTTACGAGTGAATAGTTTAGTTTAGGACATTGTTCACGATTTAGAGGCTGCAAATTGAGATTAATAGGCCTTGTAGTAAAATCATAAATACCAAACAGTTTCATAAATAAAATGTTCAAATAAGCCAATCCAAACATTATGACGCAGAATTGAATTGTCAGATAGACACTTTGGTATGAGAGTGACTTAAATTAATTAATACCACTAATGCCTTATCTACGTAAATATTAGTCATTAAAACGACGTCGTTTTGTTACATCTTTAGGCAAAAGATATTATATATTAAATGTATAAATTTTTGATCTGTTTTCAAAAAAATCGTCGGGAGTATTGAGCAGGTCTTTTTGTATTACAATGATTAAAAAACCTGTTATAAACTATTTATAACACATTGTAACACAAAGCTGAAAATAAACGCCAAGCGACGTAGTTTAACAAATCGCTGGCGTTCCAGATTTCGCTCTTACAAAGTAGGTCCATAGTTGGTACATACATTTTCAGGGTTAATAAAACTGGTACTACCAAATTAACTTAAGCTGAAGTGTAGCTGACCGGTCACGTTCGTACCCTAGTTCGGTTTGCCTCCGTCATACGTGTCCTATATCACGTTCTGCCGACTCCGAAGATTGTTGGAATACCACGGAGGAAACCCTCGAGGAATAGGTCATATAACTAGAAATGCTAGGACAATCATTCCACATGATTCTAATCAAAGTAGTATTTTCGAAAATAACTCTGAATGGTAAAATATTATACGTTATCAATCATAGTTATCCTAATTATGTTAAATTTTTTGAGATTCTTACCAACTATCATATGTATGCATACATAATATTAAGACCGAAAGTCTTTCCTCATGACTCACGGGAACAAGACAACAGAGTGCCTGATCATCCTCCACGTCCTTTATAGCTTTTATCAGTTTCACCTCATCAGCAAACATCAGCACCGAGGAATTGCAGACCATCTATGGCAGATCATCAATCAGGATCAAGAACAACATAGGTCCAAGGTTCGATCCTTGACGCGTAAGATACGTTTCAGAGAGGTCCGAATCTGCGTCTTGTGGAGATTTATTTATTTAATTATGTAGACAAAATCTCACACAGCATTACAGCACAATCTGTGCAATTCATAATTTAAAAATAGATTAGTCAACTTACAATGCCATAGCATAGACGTACTAAAGATTGATCAAACTAACAGAAAACTATAGAAACAAAAACAAAATAAAGTCTCATTCACAGTCTCAAAGATAATTGAGCTTTGGTTCTTCGATCCGCATGTGATCGGTACAACAAACAAAGCACCCAATCAGTTTCTGCCGGCCAATGCAATTTTCCCAGGTCATCGGCAATTTATCGACGATTAAAAGCATTTTTTCATCAGACTAGCAAAGGCGCATGAAGCTTTCGGCACCGCTATATCTGACGTTTAATTAATTTCTGCCAGAGTCAGCGAGAAATAAAGGGTTCCGACGAAAACAATTTATCACAGCGAGCTACTAATGTGAGCGAGGAGGTGGTGATAACAATGTATTCTTTAGTCCTTGCGAACAATACTGCATGCCTAAAACAATAAAGGAAGCCCGAAATACACACGATATATTTGAGTGAAATAACTTGTTGGAGCTCGGAATATATACTCGTATATTTTCGCAGACATAAATAATTCCCAAAGAGGTTTATTGGGAAGTCCCTCGCAACACACACTGAACTCGGAATCGAAATCAACAATCAATTAAAAACTTACCGCGGACTTGTTCCCAAAGGAGCTATAGGGAATGATTGTGGTTAGGGTACAATTTGGAAAGTTTCTGATATAAAATAGAATTGTTTATACAAAAAATATATAATATTTGAAAGTTTGAAATTCTACGACATTTGTTATACCTACGATGTAGAGCCGTAATATATTTTAGCTGTATGATTTTGGCTTGTAGGTGGTTTTTGGAACTTAGAAACTTGCATTTGAAGAAGTATTTGAATAGTTAGCTTAATTAATATGAACTTAATTTATCTTTACACACATTTAAATCTGTATCAGATTCACATCAAATCATTTTATCATCATCTTCTCTTCTGATGAAATCCAATTGAACATAGGTAGCTAGAATAAAACCTTAGTAATAAGATGTGACTTTTGGACCCCTTCCCAACCTAATCGTAACACAAGTTTAACGAACAAATAAATCACAAAGTAATTATGCAGGTATTAAAGAATATTATTTATACGGTTCGTCAATTTAATTTGATTGCTATTCCTGTTAACGTTGGAATGAGTGAATTCGGACTCTAATTTACGTTAATCACTTCCACATGCCCGCACACTTTGCGTGCAGGAACTCGTGTTTTCTTTGATGATTTTACATCGAATATTTTTTTTTAATTCTAATATGACATGAAAGACTTATCTGAGATCAGAAAATATGTCATTAAATGTAAAATTGGTTTTGAAAGTAAAATAGGTAGCTACAAAATGGGTCCGTGACCAGGATATTGATTTAATTTTAAACTGAGCTTTAAAAGTTTGTTGGTTTCTGTGGTTGACACCAACGAACAAACATTGGACAATCATAATCAGACAAGAAGTTACTTTTCGGAATTCCGTGAATTTTTCATCAATACAAATTAATATCCTGAAGCCAAATCTAATAAAAATATTATTTAAGAATATACCTAAATAAATCGACCGAGGAATAGTGGTGTTTATATTCAGATATTTGGCAAATAATAATTAGGTCGTAATCAGTGCTTTTAAACCTATTTATTTGCACAGCATTGCAACAATGCAACTTTTTTAACCGTAAATAGGTAGGTATATACACAATTTAAGCATGCGTTTGTGCAAGGTACAAGCTCATAAATCTTTAATCGACGCCAAATATTTATATTATTTATCTAGTTTGAAAGTCTAACCGCACCGGATATAATGTAGGTACATTCAGACATTTTAGTTTTAAGCTTTTGGATAGCAATGTTTGTCATACTTTATATTTCGTAGCAGATCACAATGAAGACGTTTGATAGAAAAGAAGTAGAAATATGTACTTTACTTCGTTGCAAATAATCTTACCACAAATCATAAAATCCTCAATGATACTTCTCTTTGTTTTAGTATTCCTTCTTATCGGATTGAGACGTACTTTTGCGCAGTGCTTGCATTCAATGTCATCAGAAACTCGTTTGTTCCTAATTTGCTCATCATTTTGCTATGAAAGTTTCGTTTTGTCGGGTAAGAATTCTACTATAATTCTCTGCAATGTAGTTTCTTAACTTAATGCAACTGTATTATCTAGACTTCACAGATACAGTGATAGACTGTATAAATAACATTTTTACGTTAGTTTATTCGTGAATGACAGAAAGTGTTTCGAAAGAGGTAAAACCATTTAACTGTCTTTTCAATATATCCAAGCATGGCCTATGAATGGCATAATGAATTAATTCATTATTATCATTATCCGTATGCATATGGTACTATGTATGCATGGGTAATAGACTGAACTTACGTAACGGATACATCATTGAGTTAGCAGAATTTTGCCATTAACTTATTTAGAAACAGAGAACGCAAAGAACTAATTAACATGAATTAAATGAAATTCACCGCGGAACTCTACCGAGAAACACGAGCTTGGAATGAATACTGTGTTTGCAACTTTATTCGAACAAAACGACGTAACCCACGTTGTTATATTTTGTTGCTCGCGGCGCAAGGTGGTCCTATATTTGTGTAATTTTATTGCTTATGCCTCTTCCAATATAAAGGCTGAATCGAATTGTATACGATTTTTGCCATAATTAAAGATAGAATATAATATAAAATATGCTTATTGCCATACACCAATTACATAAGCTTACAAAAAATAAATTAAGCAATAAGTTATAATCTAATAGGTATAGTTATGATAAGTGGTGAGGCAAAAGGTGCATGTTTCAGCTGAGCTGTCACCGAGGGGTGCAGATTTTTGTTATTCCTTAACATTAACCATAATATGACGCTATAGTAAATACAATAATCGTTATATCTGTTTAGCTTAATGCTCCCAATTTACATGGCTATTCATATTCGCTAATGGATGCTTGTCGTATTTGTCAAAATATTTGATGTACATACAAATATACAAATACAGACCGTCCACAAGCGCGCGGATACACGTATTTGGTATTGACTGTGTTTGTCGAATAGGCAAGTAAGACGAAAATATGCATATATTACTGCCCACTATGAGTTTGTTGCTTTGGCCGTGGAGACGATGGGTCCGTGGTCGTCAGACACTAAAAAAATTATAAAAGAAATATCCATTCGACTGGTCCTCGCCTCGGGGGACTTCAGAGCTGGGGAGTATTTTGCCCAGCGCCTGAGCCTCGCTATACAGCGGGGCAATGCGGCCAGTGCGCTGGGCACCCTGCCGCGCGGAACGGCCTGGACGAGGTGTAGTGAATGGATCTACAGAACGTGATCCGCCCGCAATTGAGGATAGTGACGCATTGCTCAAGACATCAGGCAGTGACTCTTTTCAACAGGATGCCTCAGGAATTGAAATCTATTCACTGTCTAAATACTTTCAAGACCAAATTAAAGGACTTTCTGTTGGAAAGGTGTTGTTACTCCATTGACGAATTTTAAATCTTTTTTGTTGTTGACATTCGTAGTAGTTTTAGTTCTTGACATGCCTAATAATTAAATCGATTGAATTTTTAGTTTAGTATAAGTATTATATTGATTATTTATTTACATATTGACTAATTATAAAATTCGCATACAATGTAATTGTTACTGAATAAATGAAATGAAAGTGTTGGCTAGATATATTTTTTATATAATAATATGTCATAATTGTTTTTATAAACAGTTGTAATTATAGTTTTATTGTCGTATTAAATAATGTTTACGTTAAGTAAGACGAATATTTTGTCACGCATACCAACCACACATGGGAATTATTTGTCAAATACCTACAACAAACACGAAAAGCTATGTGAAGTGCCACCATAACAGAAATCGAGCTAGCTCGTATCTTGTGGTTTTGGAACTGTAATTCACGAGTCTACCTTTCTGTTTGTCTGTATCTGTCTCAATACTTTTGAGTTCATCATCATCAGTCTATTTATATTGCCCCACTGCTCGGGCACAGACCTTCCCTTACATTGAGGGAGCTGGGACCATGATCCACCACGCGGGCCCAGTGCGGAATGGCGAATTTCACATGCCTTACATTTTTTCTTCTTCTACGGCATGCAGGTTTCATCACGATGTTTCCTTCACCGTTTTGAGAGCATTCGGCAAATGTACGTAGTTTTTCCGTCGAAAAAACCGAGGATAACTCATTGGTACATGGCTGCCCTGGCTGGGAATCGAACCTAGGGCCTCCGTATCGCAAGTCCATTGACCCAACCACTGAGCCACCGAGCTCCTCGTTTAGGTATAATACTTTTGAGTAACTTGATGAATTTTGAGTTCATACGTTCTGTTCATTCCATTAAAAATAAGACTTAACACTTATTGCCTGAACTAGGATCCCATGTGTAATTTGCAAGATGTAATTTGTGGTTGAAATTGTATCTCTTTGGAACATTGATCCTAGTTCATGCAATGAACTAAGTCTTATTTTTAATAGAAATAAGTTACGTCATTATGACACCAAGCCACATTTTTTGTGTTCTACCCTCCTGCTACTGTCACAAACAAGTGTGAGCAGCTCTCTCACCGCATTTTAAATTATTAAATTAAAATGTCCTTTTCAGCGTTGCAATGCGGCTTGATGACACCATTACATCCAAATGTAACAAATTCATTTCATTTTGTAATATTGCGCGAATGAGAAAAAGTGAGACTTTATTCTGGCCTTGTTGATAACATGATTGCATTAATATAAAACGAAAATTTACCCTTGTATTCACCTACTTGAAATTTCGAATATCTTGTTACTTTAAGTTTCTTTATTGCACAGGTAATTGTGTATGTATATTTTTTCTCATCTTTTTGTTACATTTTTTTCATTCACTCCGCTTTGTAAAAAGAGATATGGCTATCACCGCTGAGTAGAAAAAAGCCGAAAAAAAACCTATCATATGCACAACTTAAAAGCTCACAGTTATAGAATTCATGAGTTTAAAACTTTTAAAAGTCGTGTAACAAAACTAGGTGACGAAGTCATTGGGTTTTATCTTCGGTAAAATAAGGAATGCTCCTAAATCGATGAACAAAACCATCACGAACGCTGGTACTCTATCATAGAGTTAATCACAGCTTATGTATACCGCAGCCCAAATCAAGTGTCTTAATTTGTAAACAAATATGATCGTCTAATTATCTGTTGTGATGTAACACTGAAGGAACTGATTGATCGAACCTGTTCATCATTGTGAAAATAAAGTGATCCGCTCTAATAATGTGAAAATAACTATCACAGAACAGCTTAAAATATTAGTAGGGTAGGGTAGTTTTTGTTTACAAAATAAGACACTTGATTTGGACTTCGGTTTACATCTAATTTGATTTCATATAACGTGTATTTATATTAGTACATTAAAGAATTACAGAAGGTTTTAAAATGACTATGCCAGATTCTGCCCCACCATCAACCGCAAGTTGTACAAGATAACGAGTAAATGTAAAATAAAATTGTACATCTAGCGAGTCGAAAAAAACAGCTTAATTAAGAATTCAGAAAATAGCAAGAAATCGAATCAAATTATTCATTGTTTTTGATATTCTCCTATAGAAGTTGCGAGAGTAATAGAAAATGATACTGATTATGATTATGCAATATGAAACCTGTAATAAGTCCCCAACAAAATGATAGACAGCTTAAATGTTCACGTAATTTTGTAGGTGGGGCAAAGCTTCATTGAAATGTGGCAATGTCATTTCACGAACAAAGTCACAAGCGAAACCTAGTCATCAAAAGCACTGTACAAAATTGTAACAGAAACCACTGCTGGGAAATTGCCCGTGCCCTGTTTTAGACGAAGCCAGCGGATAAAGTAGGATTTAAGTTGCAGTCTGCTACGAGAATCTACAGCAACTGGTTAAGCAATACTTTCCAATTGTGCCCTGTCGTTATATAACTATGAAATACAGGTACTGTCTTGCCAAAATTAGTAAAGGCTTTAATTTTTAGGGTTCCGAACCTCAAGAGGAAAAAAGGAACCCTTATAGGATCACTTTGTTGTCCGTCTGTCAAGACCTATATCTCAGAAACGCGTGGACGGATCAAGTTTAAATTAATACCAAATAAGTACTCAGGTCTGCAACCTTATGTAGCGTTAAAAAAAATTAAACTTCTACGTCAACGCGATCAAAAGATATGGCCGTTTATGTCGAATGGCGCATATTTGTATGAAAACGCAAAAAAAAACTAAAAACTTATACCATACCTACTTCTCGTTGACCTAGAATCATGAAATTTGGCAACAATAGGCCTTACAGCACAAGTAAAGGAAATAATTCGGAAACTGTTAATTTGAAATTACATTCCTTCCAAAAAAAAATTACAAGTTTTTTTACAAACTTATATTTGCAGACCTTTTCGTTAGAGCAAAATTACGGGGTTAAGTTGCATTGCACGGAAGCCTCGGTACAATGCATTGGTCTGACTCGCACTTGGCCGGTTTTTAAATCAGATTGTACTATTACTCTTTAATCAAAAATGGTAAGTGCTATTTTTCGCCTTCATATAAAATCGGAATATTTTCATAGTTTATAAATCGCGGCAAAATAAATAAAACTATAAATTTAATGTTCACTAAGCTTTCTCAGAACTTTACATAGACGTTAATTAAAACCTGTCATTTGAAATGAAAGTGCTAGAATGTTTTATTACTTTGTCCCCTTTCGTGCTATTAAAATACCTACTCAGGCGTAGAATATCGTTTGTTTGACGTCACAGCCAAGTTTCTCCAGAGTTCTAAATTAAAATTGAATTTTAAAAGAAATGAACAATGTACAATGGCTACTAATGCTTTCAAGAAAACCGATATCACCTACTATATAGGTATACTTAATTATGGTAATCTGATGCTCTAATCGGAGACCAACATGGGATTTACCATAAACAAGATTTTAACAAATTTAAACATGATGAAAAATTTCTTGCCGTGGGCGGGATTTGAACCTGCGACCTTGTCATTCCATGACACGCTCTTCCCAACTGAGCCACCATAGGCCACGCCACAAATTTGTTTAAATTTATTCACCGAGCATAGATAATGCATAATACAAATTCTAAAGATTTTAACCATTGTTAAATTCATTTGTATATTTTCTTAAGAATAACATGACTATATAAGACCTAACCATATCATTTAATAAACCACACATGACTAAACCAGACGAAAGAAAATGACTAAACCATACGTAAGAAAGAGATATATTTTTTTATGTGATCAACTTCTATTGAAAATCAAAACAGTGGGAAAAGAAGAGAGTTGCGGACCTAAAATGTTACAGCTGGACTTGCGATTGTAAATAAATAATAACTTACTCCATCGTTCCTTTCCTTACGTTAAAGCAGAGTATGTCCGATTTTTTTATTATTATTAAAGACAATTACAGGTCACTTACCTACATGAAGAAGGTAAATTAAATTAAAAGTATACGTTCACTTCGATCTATAAAAATACAAGTAATTATTACACTTCACTTTTAAATTAGTAGGTTTTTTATTAAATTAATAGGCTACCTTTCCTAAAGAATATGTTGTGATAACTGTTTTTTTAAATTCATTAAAAGACTTTGTTTTCTTAATCGCTGTTAATAGATCATTATAAAGTTGCGCGCGTAAATTAATATGAGGACATTCATTTTCAAATAATACGTAGATATATAATGAAGCATTGATTGTTGTTTGGTTCATGAACCGATTATGTGGTCCGCAAAACTAATTAGCTCCCAACATAAACGTAGTATTGTCACAGGCATTGTTCATTGTTAGTACAATGTACAATCAATCATTACGTCAAACTCATTATTCAGGTAATGATGCGGTCAATAGAACATCAAGTGTAACTTAGAACTGTGTGATGGTAATGCAATAATACTAAAGCATTGGTTCACATATTAGGGTATTTTATAGGTGTTTATGTAATCATGACGTTAGGTACTAGATATTATGTTTAATGTGGGTAACTAAATTGAGTATGTGCACATTTTGATGCCAACAGTTAGGTACTATAAGTTACTGCAATACTCAAAATGTGAATCGAGAAGAATATTTATAAGAGATATTATTAGCTTATGAGAAAATTTCAATCGTATTAGTACCATAGTCTACATGAATAGATGGTCCTGTAGACCTGCTATTTTACATATAAAATTACGAATCTCATTCACCCCTTTTCAAGGTTGTAAATGTATAATCAAGTCAGAATTTGTATTACGCATTATCCATGCTCGGTGAACAAATTTAAACATGATGAAAAATTTCTTGCCGTGGGCAGGACTTGAACCTGCGACCTTGTTACTCCGTGACACGCTCTTACCAACTGAGCCACCACAGGCCACGCCACGCCCACCGAAAATCTTCATCGTATTATACATACTTACTTAAAGGGTAAGTCCTGCCCACGGCAAGAAATTTTTCATCATGTTTAAATATAATCAAGTCCTACGTTTTACGCCAGGAGAAAAAACCCATACTGGTATGAGTAATTAATCCTGTGCTTTAAATTTTCAGGATTCATTGGCTTGTCACATCACAGCTTTTTCCCGCCTCGTTGGGAGCAGCGATTTTGTAGCCTTTTTCCTGGGGCTTCGTAGCCTTTTTTCTGGAGCTTTGCTAGCCATTTTCCGGGATGGAAAAGTGCCTTGCATAATCCAGGACATGAGCCATGGTTGAGCTCTTATTCCATGATTGAGTTGCATATAAACCAAGAGAACCTTTTTAGTTTCGAAATTGATATTGAAATAACAGATTAAAAAACTAACTGTTGTTTTAGATACCTCCATAATCAAAATTGCAACTCTGTGCATCTTTTCAGAAATATATCTAATAGAAAGAAAACAGATTTATCCAACTCCACACAATACAATACAGTGAACAACAGTACGAAAATAACAAATAAAGTAAGTAATAGGTACATCACACTCTCACTTTTGAACAAGAATTTGAAAGTATTTAATGGAACGCTCGAAATCGTTTCGGTAGATTCTCATCAACATACATACCTAATCGTAACGAAAACATCCATCTAAAGAAAATAATTTCACCGCAAACTATAAATAAAATATATGAATCAATAAAAAACTTCCACCATTAATCAAACTCTTTTTCCAACCTCGTCTTGGAAAACTGTTACTAAGAGACCGGTATTTTTTTCCTTTTAAACTTTTATATTTGAAGATTCATTCATTCGTTTCATCTGGAAAGTTGGTCATACTTTTCATTCGGAACTGGAACACCTGGAAATCCTGGAATGAGGCGGCAGTGGCTTGAAACGGAACAACTTTTCTAATTTTCCAATAAGACTTATACATTCCGATTGAAACTGGAAATCGAAGACGGCAAGCAACGGTAATTAAAATCGTTTAAATGTTTATTGGATACTTTAACTGCCGTTTTCTGATTTTTCAAAGCTTCGAAAGAAATATTGTTTTAGATAAAGATTCTTAATTTGTCCGGAATGTTCGCTTTTGGGAGTTCAAATTTTCTGAGTTAATTAATATTTAGCTTTTTTTCTAATAAACACGCCTGGTATTTTAAAATTTCGTGTTCTAAGCTTTTACTTCTTGCAGACTATTCGGTAAGTATATAATATTTGGTTATGCCTATGTCTTGATTTTAGATGATGTACGGAATCTCAAATGGTAGTAAGTGTACTGAAAATACGTGTTAGATTTATTGAATGCAGATGTTTCAAAAACTTTTCTGAAGCTGATACAATTTTGAAAAGTTATCATCATATAAGTAATATGACTGAATACCGAGGTAGTTTTAAATACATAAACTCTACAAATTGAGAAACGGCGCCTTTTTGAAATTCGTCAAAAATATTTAAAACTTTCCTTTCAAACCTATCATAGGTCATGTAGCCATTTTCCAATAAGACATTAAATTTAATCTCAAACAGCATTAGTTAATTGTCGTTTCAAATTCCAATTTGCCATTCATTTGCAGTGACAATCTCACCTGCTGTTAATTTCTACTAATAGCGGAGTCGCGTGGGTCGTAATAATTGTAATATTATGGGGGTTGAATAGGCAACCACTCTACAAAATTGCTCTGCCATTAACATTAAAAGCTTCTTGTGTTCTCATTATTTTTCTTACTGTTTCACAAATTCCATCTTTTCAAATGCCAATTTATTAAACACCTCTTAGCAATATTGTTCAGCCATTCGTTTTAATAATATTAGATAGGAGAGGATAAATTGCACGAGAAAAATAAGGCGATCGATTGTTCATTTTTCACTCTGTCTAACAAATACTTACCTACTTATTAAAATGTAGAAGAAGAATTTTGTGTTCGTTGGGTGCTTGCCAAAACTTTTTACCTGTAACAGAGTGATATATGTTCAGTGTGGGGTTGAGAAATTGCAATTTAATTCAGAAATTATATTTTTTACAGAATGAAGTCATATCACATAATTTTTAAACTCTACTAGAGGAAAATCAATTCTAAAAATTAGAATTTCTGCCAAGAACATTCAAACAAATAAATTTCCGAGTTTCCGAACCCGTTACGTTAGTTAGAGTGAAGAGGATTAACTGTGGTAGTTCCCAGCAGCTAAGTTGACCCAAAATGGCTGCAGTTCGTGAAGGTAGATTAGAAAGCAGATGGTTACACTTAGATTACTATTTCAACTCGTATACAACGCAGATAATAAAAACGATCCAAAATGTTACACGTGATGTATTTGTTTTTGTCGACTTAATCATCGGGGTTTATAAATAGATCCTTTCCAGTGACGTCGCAGAACTGTCAAACACCTGTCAAACTTAAGTATTAGTATAACTAGTTTAACAGAGGTTCTCTTGAAAATGGCGGGAAACGACGGGTGCGAAATTATTTGATAATTTTCCTTTTAATGTCTACAGGGGCTATTTTGTGTTTAATATCACATTAAATTAATCAAAAAATGTTCGCGAATGAGACAGTATGGTGAAGTTATTGGATTATTTATGCAATATCTGAAGTTTCAAGCTTTTATCAAGAGTTCCCGCTACAAGCTCGGGAGTGAACGGGACTGTCGAGCTGCTTCGTCCAGAGTGATGACGCTGCGGCGTCTCCTCTGGATGAAGACATAACCTACAGGCTACCCAGGGTGAAGACGCTACTGGGACTCTGCTGGAGGAAGATAGAAGACTATTATAAATTGAATTTTCTGTAACATGACATTGGCAAATGACGAACTGTCGAGTCGATTAATAATATGAATAAATAAAATAGAGTAACAGATCCGCGCTGTTACGCCGCTAGCTTGAGTGAGATGTCTCTTACTAGAACCGTTGACCATCATTAAAGGTGGCATTTCCCACTTTTTTTGACAACCAGATAACTAGGATAGTGTAAGTATAGTTCAAACTGTGGTTCAGAGGTCATTATGTCAGCAACACGTCAGTGTCTGATAGATGTGCGCCCTACTTTGTCACATTTTGATTAATGTCTGCTACGGAAGGGTAACTTGGTCGTTCACAGATATGGATGTGTCAAATTAGACTTCGGAATGAACTTGTGATCCCGGGATCATAAGTTTGTGGGGTGTGAGCTATACTTTTGCGAAATATATCAGATTTACTCATGGCCCAAACTTAGGATTTCCTGTGCTATAGGTCTATTCCATGGGCGCTGGTCCAGAATCTAGACGCAGATGTCAATACTCATGATTGGTTACAAAGACAGCATCTCTTTTAAATTATTGAGCATGGAAAGAATGAAAAGATTCTAGAGATAACCCACCTCTTCTGTATTATGTTTCTATAACAAATTTGTAAATTTCTGTAATTTATGTGGTAATGATAAGCTAAAACCGTACAAAATAAAAACAATGCATAGAGATTACTGAAATTGAGAACAAACGGGAAGCGTTACCGCAAAACAATATAAAACGACAGACACAGTTCATTTACCCTTCGCCGACATAACTCGAATAGGTATTATGGGCACGTGTACCCAATAAAATTTATTACCCGGAAAAAAAAACAAGAGTAAAATGTGAATACTACGAGGCCTCAACAATTGGTACAGAATAAAAACTGTGAGCGTTTTATAAATACTCATAAAGATGGCATACGAGGTGTGTACCTATATGTCGCAGCTATGAGTATTTCGTAGCGAAATAATGTGCTCAGAAAATGTTTATCGGTATTTATTCAATTTGACCTTAATAATCAAATGACCCAGGACATAACATCCTGGAGAAGATTTTTCAACTCGGAACCCCAAATCGGAACATACCAGACAGTCGGTTCATCGCCAGCAGTTTTTATTCAACATTTATTATTTATTTATTTTAAGGAAGATTTACAGCTACAATAACTTTAGATTACTTAATAATGTCTAGAAGCTAATTACAAATCTCCACCTATAGATAGCAAGATGTGTCTCAAGAATTAAAAAATAAAAGTGACTTAAATAGGTACTTATGTTAAATTTTTTATATAAATCTAAAAAATACTTTAATGATAACTGTTGTCGTTAAAGAAGTCCTGCGCCATGATGCGTGTCACGGTCGCTGCGCTCGTGTCGTATAGATCCAGTTTATGATTTGCATACATCTTATTGTAACTATCACTACTACGTAATAAGAATGCGTTTTCCTGTATTTGGTACTAGTAAATGGCACATCCAGCAAAGGAAGATTCCCGCGACCCACTCTAAAACAAGCGAAACTAACCTACAGAGGCACAAATAAGGGAAGAAATATCACATGATGTAGACATTTTCTGAAACAGACGTTTACCATAGTCGCCGATGACGGCGGTCCGTAGTTTTAAAATTTTATTTTTGCCATCGCACTTTTCCGCTTATGTCCATGGCTTTCGCCGTTAAGATAACGATCATATATGGCAGCGCCATAGGATGATGGATGCGAGTACATTTCCTTTGCAAAAAGTTGATTGATACCTGGTTTACTGCGGATATTTGGAGCCGAATGTAAGAGCTTGACATCCCGTCGAATTTATCATACTTGCATCGGATTTCACATATCGATAACCCGAGACAATATTGGGAGACTTGCTCGTAAATATTTGGATGTTTCTTTATCAGTGGCCATATATCTTCTACTTTTTGCAAAGTCTTCAGTTTTACTATCACCAGCGTTTTTGTGGTTTTCGAGTTTCCGTCGAGAAACTAATGTATTCTAGTGGTAAATAAGAAACCTGTCATTTTATACGTGTGCTAATTTGAAGCCTTTATTATTAAAAATTTTGAAATATTTAGTGATGGCATGAATGAAAATGGTAGTGATGAAGGATGGATAGATAATCATAATGAAGACAGAGATAAAATCAACTGATATTTGAAGATTTAGTCAAAGTGATACCGAAACGCTAGTAAAGCGCCTGTGGAGCATTGAATTCAAAAGGACTGATGACCAATATCAAAATGACGATAGCATAGTATTTAATAATATCTTTCAATTAAATAATCGTTTGATTAGGCAGTACTTATTAAACTCATTGAAACGAAGATCAAACGAAGCATCTCTGTGCTCCTTTCAGAATTTGTCAATCTCTTTTATCTATATGTACATCTATTTCACGAACCTCTAGTTTAAATTACTTTTAGTTGTCTAAGTAACTTCAAATCATCAAACGCGTGATAGAAGAGATTAAGAAAATTTTATTCAAATTAGTTTCATTTCAGTCGGAGTTCTCGACCAAAAAATCATTACAGACCCAGGTGATTGGAGAGAAACTATAAAAGAGTAAAAAAATATTGTCAAAACTGACATTGGAACTTAACCTTAGATACTTTTCAATTTTCACAAAAAAAATGTAATTGAAACTCAATATATCGTAAATCATAACATTGAATGTAACAAACCGAAGATCGGGCTGAATGACCCTCCTTGCGAGAAGTCTACGCCCAGAAATATACTGATATAGATTTTTGATGATAAAATATTAGATATAAAACAAACCATTGAAAAGTGAGAAAAATTGTAACAGCAACAGTCGACAGACGATAAACTTAGGCGCACTGAACCATTGGAACCTGGACCATATTACCGTTGCTTAAAGAGTACGAGCTCTTGACATGCTGTTGATTGAGTTGAGAAGTGCTTGGGAAATTAAAGCCGAAGCGCAAGTTTAAAGGTCTTGACATTAGGTACACATACCCACCGCAAACAGCAAACTGAATTTTGATGTCCGAAGCAGTTTAGACGGTCCGTCAGGGAATAATGTTGGAAACATTATAGCAAGAAATAATTTACCTACATCAAGTTAAAGTGAGAGCTCTGGATGTGGAGTAATAGAATATCGTAAGTCTAGTGTTACGATATGGTTGGTACAGCGATCCTCAGATCAGAAGTGAAACATCCTTAAAACCGTGAATTCAATGTTGCAATAATGACAAACAATGAGAACAGAAACAGCACTCCTATATACTATATACGGTCATATTTAACGAAACCTAAACTTTTTAAGTATAATCTTTTAAAACAGGGTAGCGTGACAAATAGGTAAGTAGTTTATTTTAATTTTTTTCCGAAAAATCTAACTTTACTGGTTACAGTTAACAGAAAATGTAAAGTGTATAAAAATGTAAACAGACAGGCCCTCATAAGCAGCAATAGATCCAGTCAAACAAGATTTGCTAGTTAGGGTAATTTTGCTCCTGAAGATACAGCTCTTACCCTTGACTAAAACAGCATATATTTCTAACAGGATGCAATTGAAAAGGAACTATAATAGCAACTTGCATGAAACTTGTAATAGCACTTACCGCTGCACTACCCGTGGCCTGAACGTAACATAAATATTAGCCCAATGTCCCTCTGCCGACAATTACTGCTTCTGGGAACTTGTCCCTCGTCTAACGAGCCACTCTGTATGGTCCCTTGTGGTTACTACAGATACAAACTTAATGGAAGCGATACCAAGTAAAATATACGTCGTTATATTGAAAGGACTTCATTAGGGAAGTAATGATGCATCTTCGCATTCACTGATGTCTATGGAAAACTGTAACTACGACTGCATTGAACTGATTGTATACTTGTAATTTGTTATCAAAGAAGTTAAATATACGCATAAAAATATTAAGGTTATAAAAGAACCTAAAGAAATATAATGATCTAAATTATCCTTATTTTCGAACAAGTCAAAGATTATGTTAGAATACAATAATTCTAATATATTCCACTTTGTAAGCACATTCATGCAGGTAGGTGGTAGGTACAGTCTGTTGATGGTCATACTCTATACCAAAACAATTTTAAGAATCATCATCATCATCAGTCTATTTATATTGCCCCACTGCTCGGGCACAGACCTTCCCTTACATCGAGGGAGCTCGGGCCATAATCCACCACGCGGGCCCAGTGCGGGTTGGCGGATTTCACATGCCTTAGAGTTTTTTTTTCTTCTACGACATGCAGGTTTCATCACGATGTTTTCCTTCACCGTTTTGAGAGCACTCGGTAAAATGTACGTAAGTTTTTCCGTCGAAAAAACCGAGGATAACTCATTGGTACATGGCTGCCCTAGCTGGGAATCGAACCTGGGACCTCCATATTGCAAGTCCATTGACCCAACCACTGAGCCACCGAGCTCTTATTATTTTAAGAATACCTATGTTATTTCACACTTCATCATCGGGCGTATCTGATAAGCAAGCCTTATTTTTAATATCATCAGGTCATTCTAATTAACTATTTACATTATTCATGACAAATAAGTAGAAATTCAAGTGTACCTTTTACTATTAGGTAACATAATAGTCACAGTTGTTCAAGACGCCAGTAAGCCTCTGGACATGGCCTGTTGACTGCTATCGATCGACAGCAATAGGGAACGACTGCTTAACGTGCTTTGCGAGGTACGGTGGGGCTCAAATGAATGATGAATGAAGAGCAACGTCGGGCGACGTGTGTATCTGGATGGGTGTCCAGTTGCTGACCTCAGCCAGCGTTGCTTACCTTGCACAATCGTTTCAATGCAACTCGTAACTTGACTACGAAAGTTTATCTTGCCAAATCTATAATATATGTCAAGAATCCATTAGTTTTCTGAAGGATATACATACAGTTTCCCAATAAGTATATCGTCAATAAATGCACAACTTATAAAACTAATATCGCAAAGTTCCAGAATCCTATCTTCGAGTACTCCACAAACAAACCAGTCTAACTTGGACTGGTTACCCGTCCACTTTTCCCTAAATCCAAACGGTGGTGACACAAAGTATCACAGGTCTTGTCCCACTGGACTGGACCAATAGAAGTGGCTGAATTGATTACACAAGATAGTTACTGATGGTTAGATCCATCACTGTTGGTAAACAGATGTGGGAACCCTCGGGTGTGTTTAATCTCATCTTCTTAATATAATAATGTTTTATAGGTCACTTCCAAGGAATTTTATAGGTCAGGGGAGTCGTTAGGTTTAATGAAACTTCGGTACCTGTAAAATATTGCATGACTAGAACACGAGTTATAATTGATGAGATACTAAAATATTTTCGAAAAGACGACTTTATTACCAATATCGATCACCATACAAATGAAATCAAATATAAGGGTAAACGAAATTATTGTAACGGTTCTTGAAAACAGTTTTGTTCTTATTTTCAATAAGACATCATCACACTCAAGGCTCACAAATTATGATGCCGAGCTATAGATGCAGAGAAAAGCAATCATAAATAATACCGACTCGGTAAAAGTGGTTCTTTTATACTTTAGGCACCTTGCCGGCTTGTAATCGAACCCAAAATCCCTTACTCTGTGTTCGTCAACAATAATTAGTATTTCATTTAAACTCTTATATTGATCACGTTTCGACATGAATTCCGAAAATATATAGTTACACATCATTTAGCCTGCATTAGGTTTATCACCTTTGACTAATTTTGGTAAAGGTATTACATATAGTCTGTATTTACTTCGGGCGTCTCGAGTTCAATATGTACTAAAGCATTATATATAAGTAAACTCAAACCCTTCAACGATTTCTATTGGAAACCGTTCAACTGTTCGAATAAGCTGTGCAACTTAAGCTCGTAGTTTTCTTGTTTAGAGCATGCTTTGACGAACTTGTCATGTATTATACGTGTTTCTAACTTAGGAACGCAAGTTAAGGGTTAAGACTTTAGGTCTGGTTACTAAGTTACGTCTCTCTCTATTCACGTTAGTAGTTGTTATTTAGAATAGTTCAATAAGATCACAGAAGACAGTTTAATAAGACGTCTTATGTATTACGTTTCACATTGCGACATCGTCTGATTGAGTCTCGAAATAAATATATCTCTCTGTATGTAAAATACTAATTTTGATAGTTTTTCTTGGAATTTATAATGTACTTGAAGTCTTTTCATCTCTTTTTCCAAAAAGATAAGAAACTAATTCTTAATTTTTCACTTGTTAAGAAGACGTATTACAGAATAGAAGACTATTTAAATGATGAACATTCATGGCGTGTGTCGCCAGTTCCGCATGAAGGATAAAGTTTACATTACTAATAAATAGTTGTGTAAAACTTAGTTATTAAGTAGTTGTGTTATCATTATTTTAAAAGATGTGCTGTTGAGAGTTTTTTGCCACTTTTTCTCCTCAGCGTTGGCACCTTTTCCTTTTAAAGTGGTGTAAATGTAAATTAAAAAAAAAATGTTGACGTAAAAAATTTACGCACCGACTTGCAATAAAGAAATTTGACTTTAATTCCAACTAAAAGTCTAATTAATACTAATTTTCATGGATTAAATTTAAATATTTAAAAATATTTTCGTAAAATCTCCAATCTCTCAAGGTCAGAAAGCCTAAAAGTCAAAAAAATTGGCAAGCAGGATAAAGCAAAATGTTTATATTAATTAATATTACCTAAAACTCCTGTCTAAAATGCTAGATCGAAAATTTGCGAAAATCAAAACCACTTATACAGGGTTCCCACGGATAGACGATATACCTACCTACATAGATGTAGGTACAAGGTATGTCTATGCCAATCAGTTCAGTTCATTGTTTAGTTTTTTGTACAGTGCTAGTTTCAGTACCACAAGATATGATATTTCCTGAAAATCTTTAAAGCTGAAACAACTCGGAAACCGTTAGACTTCGGATTTAGCATTCAATGGGTAGATATTGATGTCAGTGATCCATGGTTTTCGGTATATCGTCTATTTGTGGGACACCCTGTATAATTGTGGCTTGTGTCAAAATGAAAACGACAATTAAAAGTACTAAAACCTTGAAAGTTGTTGTCGACCCTCTGAGTGGGCGAACTCAAGTGTCGGTCCTTCCAGCAATTCTTCATCTTACTAATATTACTTCCAAGAATATCCGCACAAATTATGAAGGTTCCGTTGCTCCCTAAATACATTTCAAACAATTTTCATAGCCATTAAAATATAAGAATAATACAAACTCATTTTAGGTTCCGTGTTCGCAGTTACGATGCGTCGTTATTTGTTAGAATTTTGTTTTTATGGGCCATTAAACAAATTTTATGGTGAGTTTTCCTGTTGGTCATTTTGTATGAGTGAAGAGATGAAGATAAGGTACACTGCGATATTTAATACTACCTGAATTTCATAGTAGGACCTTTTTTTTCTATAATTGTTTAGGGATTGTACACATAAAGTGACGATGCCAATCCCATCGTACCTATTCTAATTTAACCTATCTACCTAAATTTTATAAAAGATCGAGAACAGCATTTTAGCTGGGCCTGAAGTTGGCTCAGCTAAAATGCCGTGGAATATACCTACATCTAATTTGCATAAACCTAAACTATTAATAAGATGCTCTCTTTTAGTCACGTACCGGACACATTCCATCAAAATATGTTGCAAGTCTTCTTTGGTCCCACGACCCACAATCTTCGCAGTTGGGAGATTCAACTTTGCGCATTAAGAATGCAAAAGATTTTGATGGAATATGTCCGGACCACAATCTATGTGCAGTAATTATATTCTGTCTACTTTTAGTAGGACCTTAAGAAGCGATGGTCGTTGGAGTGCGCTTATGTGGAGACCCCGGACGGGTAGTAGGACGTCCGACCATCTGGCTGGTAGCAGACCACCAGCCAGATGGCTCAACGATATCAAGAGGGCTACGGGCTCGGTGTGGACCAGGAATCCTTGGGATCGGGCTACATGTAGAATTTATGTATATGCATATGCCCAGGAGTGGGCAAAGAAGAAGGATCAATGGAAAAGCAGGCTGACGTGTAATTAATGGTTAATCCTTATAACGTTTGTTTCAAAAACTGTAGTTACTTAACTTTATCAATTACGCTTGTAATCGAATTCGTAAAACAAAAGTTCTATATTTATAATGTATCCAATTTTTATTTCCCATAATCAATTTATCTCTGTTAATTTTTTTTAAATAAATAAATATATATTTTATATTCCCTCCATGAGGGAAAGGGATACTTCCTTCATGTTTCTTTATTTCATTTCTTTCATTTTAGTTATTTTATTGAAATGAAATGATTTATTGCTCGAAACATGGTCAAATACAGATGGTTAATATTGCTGTGTAAGTACATACATGTTTCGCCGGAGGGCATGCAATTTAAATGTCAAACTTATACAATAATAGTTTCAAATTTTAAATGGATTCCTTATAGTCAAAAAATTCCGTAGGTAATAGAGTAGTAGTATTAGTATTTATTTGTTTTGTTTGTATTTTTATGTGTAGTATTTAACTAGTTAGGGATTTTCTAGGCTTGCAACGAATAATCGGCAACTATTCGGTATTCGGCCTATTCGGCCACTTTTGTCCTATTCGGCCGAATACCGAATACCTAGGCACTATTCGGCCGAATACCGAATAACTAATATTTTTTGTAGTTGGATAAATGCTTAATACAAAACGATTGACTATTGTATTATAAAATGTTTTATTAATTTTCTTTCGCATTAGCATCGATCCAGTCTGATGTAGTCGCCTTATTGCCCACTCCAACACGTCAAATTTTTGCCTTGCACAAATTACACACGACAGTTTTGGGATCATTTTCATCGTCGTCAAAATATGTCCATATGGACTCTAAAAAGAAGTCACCTATATAGGTGACTTAGAGGCCATGGCCATTAGGCGCAAAACTTAAATTTTTAACTACTTAACTCAATACGACGCGACGAAAGACAGATAATATTTACGTTGCGCAATGAGATTAAGCATGTAAAAATCAAAAGACGTGTCGCGACGGTGTAGGTAAAAACTACGCTCTCGACAGGAGAGGACACAAACGGCGCCAAGCCGGCCGAATATTTTAGCCGAATATTCGGCTATTCGGCCAGGGAACCTGCCGAATATTCGGTATTCGGCTAATGGCCGAATATACTATTCGTTGCAAGTCTAGATTTTACACGACTTGTTATGATATTAATTGTGCAATGATGACGCATGTTTTGGACTGCCACTAGCTCACCACCATAGAATTTAATTTTTGTAATAATTATGTCAATGTCTGTTTTGTGTCTTTAAATAAATAAATAAAAAATATTGATATTGGAAACTCCATTCGGCTAATTAGGTATATTTGCCCGTGCTCATTCAATTCTTTTCGGGTCATAAACGAAAAAAAAAAAAGATGACGACATGAACCTTTCCACACTGAAGTAAACGATGAAATAATACCACTGCAGATATTAGGCTGTGACTACATTTGCGATATTATAACTTGCTTCACGTTTGTAACCCGACAAAATTAAACTGCTGGAACAATCTCGGGTTGCATAACAAGATTGCACTCTGTTTAACACACAGCATCCGTAGCAAGACAATCTAGATAAGGTCTTCATTAAGGTGAATTTACTTAAGAACAAAGTAATTGCCAAGACCAGAGGGACGTGCATTTTTTATAAAATAAAAAGCTTTGCCTTTTTATCCAAATCAAATCCTAAACCAACAACAATCTCTGTTACCCATAATATGATACGAGTGAATACAGGTTGATTGGAAATTCCATACATTCATTGAATGGGGTGACTAGAGGTGGTTTGCAACGAATTAGGCCCTAGTAACGAGGGGTCGAAATGAGTGGTTTCTGAGTTACGTTAAACATAACATTGATAATAAAATTCAAAGATTTATGACCTTTTATTTTTGAGTCAATGGGAATTTTAGGCATGCATTTTTAAGGTAATCTCTAGGTACTTTATCAGCTTTCAGATAAGTATTATTTCAATGCTCAGAGTAGAGCAGTTTTTGAACATAATTTTTTTTTGTGAACAAGCCAGAAAATTCCTAAATAAAATATATTAATAATAACTCAGAAACCACTCATTTTCGACCTCTCGTTAATAGGGCCTAATTTGTTGCAAACCACCTCTAGTATCACCCCTTTCAAGGAATGTATCGAATTTCCAATCACCCAGTATAAAGCCTCGCTTAGCGGCGTTTTTTAGCGTGTCGCACTTTGGAATCGCTAACACAACAGTAAGATGATATTATTGGTTTAAATATAGACGTTATATCTACAACGAATTACCCATTAAGCTTGACACACAGCCGCTACCTGCGTTTGATCATGCGTTTCAACTGATCGCAGATCGCGGCTAGGTCGCGGCTGTGTGTGGAGGGGCTTTTATACGAGGGACTTTTTTTGTTGTTGTTAACCTATAAATTGTCCCACTGCTGGGCAAAGGTCTCCCCCCTCCTCTTCCATCCATCCCTATCCTGAGCCTCTTACAGCCACCCATACCTGTATCTAACGATATCGTCTCTCCACCTACGCCGAGGTCTGCCCCGACGCCGGCGAGGAACTAAATTAAATAAACCCTACATTAAAGTCTATACGAGGAACTAAATAAATTAAATAAACCCTACATTAAAGTCCTCCTTGATAAATCTACTTAAACGTACACACTTACGTTAAGGAAGCAAGATATTTGTCGCAGGAACTCGCAAAATGGAAGTCTGCGGTCAGCCGTTTCACTCCAAGTTGCGTCCCATTGTCATGGTACAGTAATATAGGTACAGTAATATAGGTACAGTAATATAGGTACAGTAATATAGGTACAGTAATATAGGTACAGTAATATAGGTACAGTAATATAGGTACAGTAATATAAGTACAGTAAACACTCCCTAAAACCATTTGTACATTGGTTAATAAAAAATGTGGCATAAAAATCGGAATATGGTTATGGTAGGTACTTCGCTAAACGCCGACTGTAGTGAAATTCAATAACATAAAATTCAGTTTAGTAATTTGAAAATAACGTATGGTAAAGACTAAAGAGATGTTACTGAAATTTAAAAAAAAAAGTTTTTTTTACCAATAAATTATGCAACTGACTATTTTGGATACAAACTAGGAGAATTGTTTGAAACAATTTCAAGAATGTAGAATGATAGCACCCGTAGATACTAGCTAAAAACTGCTTTTACTCCTACCTTATTCCCTCTTAATGGACCTAGTTCATGATTATAGTGTAGTAAAATAAATTAGAACAATAAATTGTCACGGAATGACAAGGTCGCAGGTTCAAGTCCTGCCAACGGCAAGAATTTTTTCATCATGTTTGTCCACCGAACATGGATAATGCGTAATACAAATTCTGTGTAGTAAAATAATTTAATCATTTCGATCTTGTGTTATTTTTAAGTCTTAGTTTGTGTCAGCTATTTCGTTCTTCTTATAAACAAGTGAATATCACTACCTTCTACATGCATCGTTTAATTTCTTTTGTTCAGTTCAACAAAAGCATTCGTGTGAACTCTCCCCACGAATAACATGCACCGCGCTGGTTTAATTTTCGCATACACTCCGCCTCACCGTGTAACCATAGCTTGTAATTATACCTCACCTTTAATTAAATGTTGGAAGATAAATTTCAGTCTCTAAGTGTAACTTAAGTGTAATGACGGCTTGGTTTCCTAGTGTAATGGGCGTGAGTGGAACTTAGAGTCAGCTTTACTTTACGCCAAATGTAATATTAGAGAAGGAAAATTGGTGCAAGGATACATCCTTGAGTAGTTCTACGGGTTAATTTTCTTCTTCATTGAAAGTCGTATTCACTCCGAAGATCAGATACACAGTTCTCCATCATCTTGATCTGCCAGTATACTGCCATCGATAATCTCAGTAGTTCACAGTCATCCTGAATTTGTTAGATCATAGAGTAGAGGACCGCTCTTAGTTCTTGCCCTCAGCTTTGGGAAAGATTAGTTTCTTGGACGAAATAGGAGATGATTGTCTTAAAGCATAGACTTTTTTGGACCTTTGCTAAATACTAAAATATGTCTCTAATAACGTAACTACGAGTATGTGAAGCATTTGGTATGCTCCGAAGATCGAAAGACCAGTATAAGCTGTCGATAAACTCCGGACTGTCTATCATGAATCAAGAAAGATGGAAATTATGCTCTAAGGAGATTCTTACACTCGATGACACTCAGGACACTCTTCAACTGAGATATTCCAAAGACTGTGACTTGTCGATCTTTTGACTATCAGCTGTTCCCTAGTGTCTAAAACCACATCAATGCAATGTAGAGAAAACATTAGAGCACGAAGTGATCTTTTGGAGTTTGGTACACACCAGGACTTGGGCTAGGAGTAATTAGCCCTAGAGAATCATTAGTATACCTACCGGACAAATTCCATTTCTAAGTAAACAAAAATACTTACCTGAAACCGTTTTGTATGCGTATTGTGAACAAAACAATAAATAAGACAATAATGAATACGAGTACGATAAAAAGAAACAAGAAAGAAAGAAAAACAATTATTCTCGCACACAATACAGTGTAGGTAACTACACAAAACAAAAAGCAAATCACCCTATTAATTTGATAAGAGTAATGAAGTTATTATTTATAGAGAAACGTGGAATTTATACAAATTTATAGAATATACCTATTGATCTCCTATGAACTACTAGATACACAAAGGTCTTACTAAAACAATTTAAAAATGGTCCATTGTTAACGTCCAAATAATGTCCAATAAAGCAAATGAGGGTCCATTCATCCGTTTGGACCTTCTTTGCGCTCGGACATTTTTAGAAGGCAGACTTTGCATATAATTGTTTATAGGAGATCAATGAATATACCTTAAAATTAGCTAATGCATCATATCAATGAAAGACTGTGTCATCTGCCATTGTAAGAGAAGTAAACACAGTACCTAGATCATATTAGAATAGTAGACAAAAAAAATGTCTGATGAAAGCAAGGCGTAAAAACCGGCCAAGTGCGTGTCGGACTCGCGCACCCGCTTCCGTGCAACGCAACTTAACCCCGTAACTTTGCTTTAACGAAAAGATACACTAGATTTAGAGACCTATCTTTGCCATTATCAAATTATTATGTCCATACATCGACATACTCTTGATGTTGATCATCTGCAAATAATAAGTTTGTAACAAACGAAAAAAATGGGGGAGATGTAATTTCAATGTGAAGGTAAATAATTTATTTATGTAAGTAATTCTGGAACTCTTAATCACAATTAAATCAGAATTTGATAATCAGTATACAAGTGAAGTCAGTCCTCCTTTTGAGTTGAAGAGTTAAATGGCTTCTATTTAGTTAACTGTGATTTAGGAACTGCGTAAAACACTCAAAATGTTTTATTTAGAGTAAATTAAGTAAGCCCTAGTACCCTAAAACATTTTGCTCTAACTACGAGAGAGACCCAAATTATAGCTGTAACTAGTGATGTGCAAATTGTAAAACCGAAACCGAACTTGATAAGGTTACCTTTTTTTTTTTTTTTTTTTTTTTTTTTTCGTGGGGAAATGCTTGTGCATACCCGCCGCCTCAGGGGTAGCGACGGGTTATGTCGGACTCGCACCGACTAAAACCCCACGGTGGCCTCCTCCGCGCATTGTGGGGAACTCTGGGCTCTCTGTTGAACTACACCAGAGTTTCCCACGCGCTTGCTATTACGCACTCCCCGGGCCGCTCGAGGCGGGCCCAGCACGCCCGCAGCGCTTGGCTGCAGCGGGACAGGACCACTCTGTACCCGCTGCCTTCCGTGGGTCGCCGGATTTATCCGACTGGACGGCCAGATCCCCTCATCTGACCGGCCGCGACCCCGGGTGCCCCTAACCAGGGGCTAGTTGTGACGCATGGGGAGAGCATTGTCGCCTCCCCGGCGGCGTCGTCGCCGTCTTCGGGCGGGATCGGCTCGCTCACGGTCGCGTTCTGCTTCCTCCTTTCTGACCATTACGGTCTCGCAGAATAGGACCGCGGCATCCCACGCCGCCCGGCTCCCCAGCATCGCCCTTACAAGGGCCGATGGGGAGAGGTCATGTCCGGTGGTTTGGACCAGGATCCGACGCTCGGTCTCGAACGCAGGGCATTCCTCGAGCGTGTGTTGTGCGGAATCCTGGTCAGCTCCGCAATGGTGGCACTGCGTAGTTACCTCCCTCCCGATTCTATTCAGGTACACACCGAAGCATCCGTGTCCGGTGAGTACCTGAGTCAGCCGGTAGGTGACGCTAGACTCCTTCTCCAGCCAAGCCTGGAAGTTTGGCAAGATAGCACAGACTATGCGTTGTCGCGCGCTCCGTGGCTCACAGAGCCGCTCACGCCACGTGTTCAGCGCGCGCCGGTGTGCTCTCCGCCTCAGCCTTTCGACCGCCTCTTCCGGTGCGAAGCCCTCCGTCTGGCGGACTTCACGAATTTGGGTGTATACCCGCGCGTCCATGTCCGCCAGAATATCTAGGGGAGGGAACATCGCCAGGATAGTAGCCGCCTCGAACGATATCGTTCTGTAACCGCGCGCGACCCTGACCGCTATTTGACGCTGTGCAGCGTTCAGTTTAGCAGCCAGGCGCCGGACGCCCGATAGCCTTTCCGACCATACGGGCGCACCGTAAAGCGCGATCGACCTCACGACCATCGCATAGAGGCGGCGGACTCCTTCCCTCGGGCCCCCGAGATTTGGCAGCAGTCTGTGCATAGCACCCGCTGCCCTGTGAATTCGGGGAACCAGGCGGTCGAAGTGCTCTTCGAACCTCCAGCGGCTGTCAAGGATGAGGCCCAGGTACTTCATGTGCCGACCAATCTGAACCTCAGCGTCACCCACTCGTACCGGTGAGCTGGGGGGTTCCACCCCGCGCCGTTGCTTATAAAACCATAGCGCCTCGGTTTTGTGAGGCGCTATTTGTAGCCCCAGCTCACGAATCTTCCCCACTACGCAGGCCACTCCAAGCTCAGCGAGTCTGATGGTTCTCTCGAATGACTCCCCTTCGGCCAACACTAGAGTGTCGTCGGCATAGCATACGACACTCACACCGTCGGGAAGCTCAACCCGCAGAACTGCGTCGTATGCGAGATTCCACAGGAGTGGTCCTAAGACGGACCCCTGCGGAACCCCACACACGACCCCCCTCTGCTGTGTTATACCATTTCTTCCCTTATAGCGGATGCCCCTGTCAGACAGGTAGGCTCCGATGACGTCTCGCAGGTAGGAAGGCACGCAATGATAGACAAGTGCCTCCCTGATTGCTGCCCAGGGCAGAGAGTTAAATGCGTTGACGATGTCGAGGCTGATCGCCAATGACATTCTGCCCCGAGCCGCAGCCTGCTGTGAGAGCGCTCGGACGCGTAGGATCGCGTCCACTGTAGAGCGTCCCTGTCGGAAGCCAAATTGACTGTCTGACAGGTCCGGGCCGTCGCGCGATAAATGCCTGTTGATTCGGAGAGCAATAATCCGCTCGAAAAGCTTTCCCACTTCATCCAACAGGCATATGGGTCGGTATGCAGAGGGGGAGTCCACAGGTCTCCCTTCTTTGCGCAAGAGAACCAATCTCGCCACCTTCCATGCCGAGGGGAAGCAATTTTGACGGAGGCAGGAACTGAAAAGACGCCTCAGCCTTTCACTCAGCGCAGCCTGCGCCAAGACCCAGACCCGACCTGGAATTCCGTCAGGACCTGGTGCGGTGTTTCGCTTACTGAGGCGCTTTACCGCCCATTTCAGCTCGGCCTCCGTGACTTCCAGCTCCTCGGTGAAGTCGGGCCGCTCTTCTGTTGTTGCGATGGCGACTGAGGTATCTTGCGTGCACGGAAATAATGTGTCTACTACATCCCGCACGAACCCGGGGTCAAGGGTCTCTGTGAGAGGAGGCACCCAAGGACGCAACTTCCCGAGTACCATTTTATACGGACGGCCCCATGGGTCTCCGTTCAGTCCTTCAATCAGCTCTTTCCACGACCGGGACTTGGCCTCCGCTATTGCAGCCTGAAGTGCCTTAGTAGAGTCTCGGTACGTGGCGTAAGCCCTCGCTCTCTCCTCGTCCGTGGCTCGTCTTCGTCTTCGGGCTCTCGTATACCGGCGTCGGGATGCCAGGCATGTCGCGCGCAGTTGGGCGATATCCTCCGACCACCAGTACACTGGACCTCTTCTAGTCGTTTTAATTCGAGGCATAGCGACATCACATATCGATGTCATTGTGTCCCGGAACCAGGCAGCTTCGCTCTCAGTCTCGGACGAGACGTCTTGAACCGGGGTTTCCGCCCAGTCGGCGATGTGGGCCGCGGCGATCAGTTTATCCCGATCAAGCCGCGTTAGCGCCCAGCGCCGCTGAGGACTGTAACTTTGGCGACGGGCGGTGTCGGCCGAGGGGCGGAGGGTCATATTGAATACAATGTGACGGTGGTCGGATAACGTGACCACTTGTTCCGCCACCTCCCAGTCGGACACCAACCGTTCAGCGGAGGGAGTCGCCCATGAAAGATCCGGTATCGACTCCCCCTGCCACCGAACACATGTGGCCACAGACCCCCGGTTCAACAGTCGGAGATCTAGCTCCGCTGCCCATTCCAGAGCCATCCTACCTCTAGTTGTATCCCGGGTATCACCCCATACTCTAGAGCGGGCGTTAAAGTCACCCAGTACAACTATCGGTCGTGGCAGATGTTGGCGAATAACGCTCGCTACCAGATCCAAGTACCCCTCATACTCGGCGAGACTGCAATTGGGAGATATGTAGCAGCCGATTACGACAATGGTTCCCCATTCCACCGTCACTATACCCGGCTCGGCCCCAAGCAAAATACACGGAGGGTCTCCCTCTCCACCTCCCCAGTAGACGGCGACTGAGCCCACGCTGTCCGTAAACCAACGTGGGTGTGCGGGAGCTGATAAGGTTACCTACGGTTTTAATAATTGTGATTGCAGGTGACATGGGGAATCTTAGACCTAAATTATCAATTCAGTAAAATTAACGTTCTTAGACTTCATCGTCAGCTGTTATGTACATCCTCAAAACCAAATGAAACAATGCCATTCTTTCTGATATCACTGTGTATCAGATCTGTTTGGTCCTCACATGCTTTGTGGAGACCCCACATCATGGTATGATCTGATAGTGTCTCAAATGCCTTATTCAACCATTTTGATGATACACTACAAATCGTCACGATGATAGTCGGCAACATTGAGCCCAATCTTAAATATATGACAAACGCAATGGTTAATGATGACACTTAAATAAGAAGAACCTCTCTTATGAGAATATAATAGTAACCCAAGTATATTTCCAATCATTTTTTTAAAAGATTTCCACCGCTATTACTTATTTCCAGCACTTTTTAAAAGATTAGCGTTGGCAATTTTACTTTTGGAAATATTTCGGCCTCGGTCTTGAAAATGAGAACATTTTCCGTTTATGCACGACACTAATTTCAGGTAGGTATGGAAACGAAATTAACATGCACACCTTGTCCGTTAGATAAGCCCAAAACTAATTAAGTTGAGGGCAGACCCTTTTAAAGCTCATTAAAATGAAATGCTTGTAGCAACATACGCGTACGTAACCTGAAGGTGGAAATGTCGTATCTCAATTAACGATGTCTTTTTCAAGGGTCTGTCAAACAATTTGTTCTATAGATTTCAACCTTGTGGAATTTTTCTGGTTCTAAGAAACTAATAGCAAATGTATTCTAAGTAAAAGTTCCTGGCAGCGATTGTCGCGTGCGAATTTTATGTGCTAAATTTGACGTTTCCGATATAGCAGTGGCATCCTTTTCTTAAGTAGTAGTGTGAAAGGGAGGGAGGCAGCATTTCTAGACCTATCTTTGTTTTATTTTTAAAATACGCATGGAATCAGTGCCATTGGACGAGTACATTATTTTCTACATCTATAAGTTTCGTACCCATATTACATACTTTTGTATGAATGAAATAAAATTCATCGCGCTCTATGGAGAGCTCTATGGAGGTATCATACAAAACATACTTTAATGTTTTGTATGGGGACATATATCTCCCTCTATTGCCACTTTCATCCTCATACGTCAGAAAGAGACGTATGTTTTCTATGTTTTGACTTCTATTAAAAATTCAAAGATTGAGTAACGGATAGGCTAAAATATGTCGTGCAAGAGTTTATGTATATGGCTTACTCCAAGGCCGTTCCTTGCTTCATGCGTATAACAGAGAGTTCTCGTGTGCCCTATTTGTTCGTGAGCTAACACAAAAGATGTTCACAGACCGTGAACAAATAATGAAATGAAAACCGTGCTCCTTTACATACAAGTTTAATTTAATTTCTTGTTAACGGGCCAAGTTTGTAGGTAAGATTCAGTGACGTTTTCCTTTTATATTTAAAGGTTGACTGGAAGAGATTCTTACGGGTTAGGTTTGCCTGGGTCTAGTTCACATCGACAGTCACTACATCGACGGTTGCTGTATCGAAAACGTTCCATCGACGGGTTACTGCAGTACACTATATATATGGTACGCGGCATCGACAGTACACCATATCGATGGTACGCTGCATCGATAGTACACCATATAGATGGGTCACTGCATCGACAGTACACAATATCGATGGTACGCTACATCGACAGTACACAATATCGATGGTACGCTGCATCTACAGTACACAATATCGATGGTACGCTACATCGACAGCACATTTGTACCTTGGTGGTAACTATAACGGTAGTGCATGATTTTGAAAACAAGTGCTCTGTATGTGTGCTATCTATGAGCATATACGGTCTGTCTCATCAAATATATGCTACTCGTACATAGGTATATAACTGCTTCTACGACGATGAAGCCGCGGGTACATTAAAACTGGTTTCTAATATTATATGTTGCGTTAGTTTGGACACTAACGAATGTATGACAGGGTAGTAATAAAAGAGGAACTCAGAGAGATATGTTAACAGAAAGGTATGTAGATGTAGATCCTAGGAGAATAATACATAAACAAAATTAGGCTATGATTTTAAAAATGGCCAAATAACAAACTGAGGAACGGCATGAATATGTTGATGAATATGTATAAAGTGAAGATGATACCAGGATCGCAGCAGATGGTACGCCTAACCCTAAGAAAAACAGGACGGACAGTGTACGGACAACAGTAGTACGTAACACTTGCAGTACGATTTTAACTCTTACGACGGAGACAATAAGAACGGCCCAAAGTATTACACTTGATCTGCTATTAGCTACGTATGTATAAATATAGTCTCCAAAATATACGTACCTATTTGTTCAAGTACCCGTGACTTGAACAAATAGGTACGTATATTTTGGATACAAACATCAGAAGGAGAATTTCAGTAAAGAGTATTTCAGGTGTCACGTTTCACATGTAAGGTGAGCAAAGCATTGGCAGAAGGTGAATAAACAATGCAAGTAAAGTCAATTGAGATTGAGATCTTTGTTGAGAGTGTTGGCGGGCAGAGCCACTTACGTAGGTTTATGGAACTAAAAACTTTTCATTTGTGCTAGATCTCGATTCGATGACGATGGTATTCCATACTAGCCCTACTAGCATAAGTTGATATAGTAAGTTTGATCGCTATCGCGTACGTAAATACCAATGTTCCAGTGTTTAAAATTGGTGGGAGATTCGATAATGGGTCCTACGAACGCAACAAAAACCCCTATCGGTTTTAATCATGAAGTACAAAATTTCGCGGCCTCTGCCGTCCTTTCTTTATGGTTTTTACATACTCGTAGCAACTCATGATAATGGCAAGGAACTAGACAGTACACAGACTCAGTAATCCAAGCGTCTCAAGCGACTGTAGATTTTAATCTTGATAAAAGATGGAACCGAATAAATCACTCTGGATAAGCTTAAAATGTCGCGAAATGAATACACCAGGTAAAGATATAAATACTGGAAGTAATCTGCCCGTAAAACGTTTTCAATGAGTAAATTTGTATTTTAATCTCGGCCTGCGAGAGATGGGAAGTGGGAACGGCTCTAAGGTCGTGTTTACGTTGCTTAAGAGAGCGAGGTTCATTCAAAGAACGAGTATAATGGTAAGTAAATTTTTAACTTTAAATAAAATGCGACAAGTGATAAAAATCAACGGTAAACCCTCAAATTTAAATATGGACGCATCAACAGATAGTTGAATATCAACTATAAGAATGTGGTCATATTATTATTAATTTTAACTTGAATCACTCCAACTAAGCTACGGTACTGGTGTATGATTTTGAACTGAATTTTGAAGCGAAATAGCCCTAGATATTGCTAGAAGAAAGAGTTCTAGTAGGACCTTCACCGATTACAAGTGTGATAGGAGTTGCTGTGAACTTCGAGTCGGTCGTTGAGATGGCAATATGATTATTATAGTCAAATTACTAGAATTCACGACATAAAAAAGGAGAGAGCAGATAGGGAAAAAGAGAATAAATGGATTTTGCGTTCAATAAAGTTATTTAACTGGAGTAAGTAATGCACAAACAAGAGATTTATATCGGGAAGGATGGTATACCCATGAGGGCCTGATAAGAAGAAGAGTTTAATAATTAGATGATGCCCTGTTTTCTATTCGATTGTATTTATCCACATATTTCTATATTTTCATTTAAAACATATATTACTCATATTAATTACGCAAATCCGCTATCGTCTATCAACAAAATCACAGTCCATCCGGGCTCGCTTGGCACAAGCTTAAATCCTTTTGAATATTTTAATTTAGCCGCATTAACGGAGGTAATATTTTCGTATGGAGGCATCCCTAATTATCTTGCGTACATATTATGATACTCGTATGATGAATTAATTTCGTTCGTCAATTCAATATGAGCTGTTTTAGAAGGCCATATTTGAGGCATACAAATTCTACTCATTTTCTTTTCATGCTCGTATATTTCAGTTAATAGGCATAATTCAGGTTTTCTTTTCGTATTAAGGGGACATGTATACATGCAATTTCTGTGCCAAATGAAATGACCATGCCAGATTCTGCCCCACCATCAAACGCAAGTTGTACAAGGTAACGAATAAATGTAAAAATATCTCCGATTTTTATTAAAATTATTGGTTTAAAATAAAGTTTCATACAAGTTGCGATTCGAAAAAAACAGCTTAATTAAGAATTCAGAAAATAGTAAGAAATCGAAGCTATTTATTCATTGTTTTTGTTATTCTTCTATAGGAGTTGCGATAGTAGTAGAAAATGATACTGATTATGATTATGCAATATGAAACCTGTAATAAGTCCCCAACAAAATGATAGGTACAGCTTAAATGGTCACGTAGTTTTGTAGGTGGGGCAAAGCTCCATTGAAATGTGACAGACTATTAATACGGGCCTTAAATTGTTTACGACGAATGATAGTCTCAAGTTAATTAAGGTTAAAGCCAAAAAAAAATCCAAGTAACTTGACGCCAATCTAAATGGACAGATCAAACGCGGACTTCCTGAAAATTAGATCTTTCGTATTTTTTGGCTTCTGACCAAAAGTATTAACTTACCTTATTAATTTGGTAATTAAGACCATCAAAGTTAAAATGATTATACCTTATTCAAAGGCTATTGCTATATGGCCTCTGTCTGCAAAGTTGCCTACATTTAATTACGAAAGCTTGGCTAACCAAATGAGTACAAACAGAAATTCATAAAATAACGTAATTTTCAGAATTCAGGATTACAAACATTAAATTAAAATGATTTGATTTAATTAAATCTAATTTCACTCAATTAGGAGTTCGTAGCCAGATGCGAGTAAACGTTAAAAATGATCGTAGAAATTAAGCACCGTTGAGTGCCGTTTGTGCCTGGATGGGTGACCTATGAGCTCTCGGAGCCTCGAAAATCACATACCCTTTTAATGATGTACCTACACCTTTCTCTGTGTTAGATAGTACAATACAAGATTGAATGCTAGATACTAGGTATAGAAGTTTCCTTTCGGAAAACGCTTTAGGATTGAACCCGAATGACCCCAGGCCTGATATAGAACCCTCGTTCCGATCAGGAATCAGGGATCGATCCATCACTTCAGCCTGTCACGAGCCTACAGGGTCGCGTGTGTCAAATAGTGCTCAGAGATTTCGAGTGATTTTAGTGTATCTAACTTCATGACCTAGTGTTTGTGTATGGCTTCGCTTGCATATCGAAATATCAATTATTCACACTAAATATCATTTGTTCACAAACACAATCATTGGAATCCTGTAATTTTTTTGATTTGTTCTTGTTTCGACCAACTGGTTCGCCCAAGATTCTTATTTCGACCAACATTGTACGTTTTTCTCGTTTCGCCCAACTTTCAAGATTGTCAAAAGTACAGTCAGTAAAAGAATTGGTAGACGAATCAAGGTGTGTATTATTCTAAACTCCAGACATAGGTACAGCTAACAGCAGATCAATTAACACTTTGGACTTTAGACCGTTCTTATTGATTGCATCATAAGAATTGAATTCGTACTGCAAGTGTTACCATTGATCTGCTGTTGCCGTACCTATATTTAATTTTCATACCAAAAATTCTGAATAAAGAAACTGGACATGAAGAAATGCATATCAGGAAATATACTTTTTAGATGAAGACAATAAGATTTAGAAAACTAAGATTATCTTGAAGCTACGAAGCGTCTACGCCGCGTAGTTGTCACGCGTAGCAAATCTATGTACGAGTATTTATTATTTCCTTATGTTCTGTTTTGATAGAAACATGGTTTATTTATGCTACTTGCATTTAAATTTAATAAATAACCAACTACTTAACGCCGCTAGTGTGATGGGGACCTTTCGACGAGACACGACCCGAGACGACGCCTTTTACATTTAATTTTTTTGTATTTCTCATTCAAAAATTGTTTAAAATAGTAGAGTTTTGTAGTGTTATTATAAAGATTGTGTACATACTACTTAATTTCACTTTTTATTCCAAAACGAACACTTATTTTTAATATGCTGCGCTAAATGTATCTCGTTTATGTTTGTCATTTCCCTACCATACATAAATTAACACTTTGGGAGCACAAAGCGTTGCGTTGATGAGGCCCTGGAGGACGATACATCGCGAATGTGATTGCGAATTATTAATGAACGATGCGGCTTTTTGCGTCATTTTAGTATACATTACCAACATGTCATTCAAATGCTTTTGTATATTTGGGAATCAATAGGGAATTTGGATGAATATGTATTTAGTTTATCATCGTTGCAATTTTTAGCGTACCTACGGTGGCGAATATATATTTTTATCTACGCGTAGGTTAAATGACAATGCCAGATTCTGCCCCATCATCAACCGCAAGTTGTACAAGATAACGAATAAATGTAAAAATATCTCCGTTTTTTATTAAAATTATTGGTTTAAAATAAAGTTTTGTACAAGTTGCGATTCGAATAAAACAGCTTAATTAAGAATTCAGAAAATAGTAAGAAATCGAAGCGATTTATTCATTGTTTTTGTTATTCTTCTATAGGAGTTGCGAGAGTAGTAGAAAATGATACTGATTATGATTATGCAATATGAAACCTGTAGTAAGTCCCCAACAAAATGATAGGTACAGCTTAAATGGTCACGTAGTTTTGTAGGTGGGGCAAAGCTCCATTGAAATGTGGCAATGTCTTATGCTTAGTCTATTTATACACCACTAGCATTTTCGTCCAGTGTGCTGCTATGGGACACTCGCACTTATCACCTATTACCTTTAGGATGCTGTTGGAACTACCACGCACTCTGCGCATAATGGATGCCACTTCTTTTCGAATTATTATTACTTACAATGTACAGAAAATGGATGGTATTTTGTACAAGTCAAAAGTATAGACACATACTGGCGTATAAATTTTCAGAGGTTTGGATATTTTCTAATTATATTTAGCTTCATATCATACGTGTTTATAGTAGTTTATCAGTTATTGGGTTGTTAAACATTTAACAACCCAATAATTCAGTCGCATGTTTACGTTAGGTTAGAGAATTCATGCGTTAAAGAAACACGCATTAAGAGTTAGTTTGTCGTAATTATAATCATAAATGCAATAAAACATTTTGACTTTGACTTTAAAAGACTAACCGAATCTCTATCTAATCTTAGATAAGTCGTGAGTCCATAAATAAATAAAAAAAGATTTCTGGTTAAAAGGCAATCACTTAAAAGTTGCGACTTCCAAGCAAACAAATCCGCCGAAATAAGAATAAAACGCTTCAACTGCGCGACCAAAATATCGGTTTGTGCGTAGGCGTGGGCGGAATGATCACAATCACCAAATCTGTCAAACCCTCTTTCCCGGTTGACATGGGCTCCTAAACGAAATTCAAATAATGCAATACAATTCGTGCTACCCTTTGTTTTATTTTAGATACGTATTTGATTTTTGATTTAATTTACACAAGGTGTTAAGTCCCATACAGGCACGATCTGCATGCGGCTTGCGGCCAGTTGAAACGCATGCCCCGCCCCATTTTTCTCGTCGTTAACGTCCAGTAGGTAGCGGATTGCGGTCTAGATTTCAGATCGCTACTTACTAGAGATGTGAGAAAGACTTTATGCTGTCGTGGCTAATCCTAAACCTAAACGTAGCTGTCACATCGGCGGCGTGTTACTTCTGGAATCGCTACAACCTTTAAATTAGGTTAAAAATTAGGAATTGCAATGTTATAATAACTGTACCACAGGCGGATTCAATAAGGTAGAAATCTAATAGACCGATTGTAATAAAAATAGTTTACTAGTGGATGGTACACACTATGTAAATGTAAAGAATTTCAAAAAATGTCCGAGCGCAAAGAAGGTCCAAATGGAAGAATGGACCCTCATTTGCTTTATTGGACATAATTTGGACGTTAACAATGGATCCTTATTTTGACGTTTTTTTAAATTGATTTAGTAAGACATTTGTGTATCTCGTTGTTTGCAGGAGATCAATGCCAATTGGATAAGCATTTCTTGAGAAAATTTCAACCTTATAATATATAACATAACTCTCCTGTACACCATTCTGTGTTAGACCGTATCACTACCATGAGTTTCTGTTGTATAAAGTTCTGTACAACTTTGTCCACTTAGTAGTGCAAGCAAAAGAAATATGAACAAAGTTTTGGTTTTATTATATTATTCCACTCACTCCTGATTATTCTGTGTCCATACAATGTACCTGATAAATGCAATAAACTCCAAACAGACATAAATGTACAGCGTTTTTCTTTTATTTCTAAAGATACTATATGTAGTAAGAAATACCAATTCCAAGTAAATCCTTCAGACCGGTCTCATTATGGTTGCTAAGTAAACCCTAAAAATACGTCTTTAACCCACAAATCTCAGTTTAGGTAACGTTTTGAAGTCCCTTGGAATGTTAAATGGGATTGAGTTCTCAGAACCTGAGAGTAAATGGGTAAGGTTGTAACGAATATAAGAGGATAATCCTGTCCGTCGTCGTTAAAGATAGCTGTAGTAAATTTTGGGAAGAGTATTTTTCCTTCGATTTTCCTATGTATTAAAACTATAGTGAGCCATTACTACAAATTATTATATATAAACGGATATCACTCACTTAAACTGTTAAAGTCGGCAATTAGACTGACAGTTTCGACCGATTTCGACGGTCTTTTGTCGGTCTAATTGCCGACTTTAACAATATAAGTGAGTGATATCCGTTTATATATAATAATTTTCCTATGTAGTTTGTGAAAGTGTACCAAATTGAAACCATTAATTATTTGTATTGACTGTAAGCTTGTGGGGCTCCCAGCTATCAAACTCAAGCGCGAGACAGAAGATGTCCCGCAGCGGCGGAGTGAAGAGCACGGCACAGTGACTTCATATTTGTATTTATATTAATTTTGTATGAATTTTGGCAAGAAAATAAAACAAGGCAAAAAAGTAGATTTTTAAAAACAAAGTCTCGTATTTATAATACCCTACATTTTGATATATATTTTGAATGAATAATTATTTCGGTTTAGACATAATTTTCGTTTTAAAAGACATGTAAAGAGTATATTTGCGATTTGTGTCTATCGAGCGAAGGTTGCCCAATCGTGTATCGGTATTCATCAGTGTCTAAATAAACACCCCAAGATTGCCATATATTTTTTCAGACGTTTAATTTCCGTAGTTAGTGCCGTAGCCTTTATAGAAAAACTGAAAATCTACGCACACGCAGTCTTAAGCGGCCTCTACACTCTTGCGAAGTTAGCCGAAGCGAAGTAAAGTTAATAGGGTAGAAATCTACTCACATTTCTCGTGTAGTTTAGTGTCTAAATCTATCGTCAGAGTTGTTCAGGGCACCCGGTGGGCCTCTGACGTTGCCGATTCGATGTCTAATGACAGAAAACGGGCCCAACTTTGCGCAACTTTCTTGGGAGGCGTCCATTTTTTTGGTCCGATTCACTCGGACCAAAAAAAGTTCCCGAAGTTCGAGAACGAAGCTTCTATCTCACCTTCACTCACTACACCAAGTCTGAACTCCTTGCGTAGTTGGACGAGTGTGATGACGCTACGGTCAAGTTGTTACTTCGCAAGGAACTTATGTAAAGGGCGCTTTAGGCAAATAACTTAAAGTTACTTAAAATAAAGTACCTATACTTTTTAGATTTAGATACTTCGTAATTCCTTCGAAGGATATTTTTTAAATGAGGCACGATTTATCCGGCCTTGGAAATGAGGCGTTTGGCGTTTGCAGTCAAAAAGAAGACGGCGTAAATTCTACACTGGCAAACTGACGTATCTGCAAAATTAAACGTCTCATTTTGTCCCGGAAAATCTGTTATTCGAACTGGGGGAAAACAAACACAATTACACTTTTTGGATTAAAATGTATCCTTATCAGTCCCGTAAACAGACGATCTAACGACACCACATAAAACAACAAATGACCATGCCAGATTCTGCCCCACCATCAACCGCAAGTTGTAAAAGATAACGAATAAATGTAAAAATATCTCCGTTTTGTATTAAAATTATTGGTTTAAAATAAAGTTTTGTACAAGTTGAGATTCGAAAAAAACAGCTTAATTAAGAATTCAGAAAATAGTAAGAAATCGAAGCGAATTATTCATTGTTTTTGTTATTATTCTATAGTAGTTGCGAGAGTAGTAGAAAATGATACTGATTATGATTATACAATATGAAACATGTAATAAGTCCCCAACAAAATGATAGGTACAGCTTAAATGGTCACGTAGTTTTGTAGGTGGGGCAAAGTTCCATTGAAATGTGGCAATGTCTTTTCTTTTAAATTACCGGGTATCCTTTTCTAGTTAGAAAACTAGTTGTCTAATTATGGTTATATAAAAAGAACAAGGGTAAAATCCATCAAGCTGGTAGACTACAAAGAAAGCGACATTCATCCATTATTTACATACAATACCTACACTCAAAAACCTCCTCCTTTTGACAGTCTATAGTAAAAAGTAATTAGAAATACCCAAATACTCGTAAATAGAATTTTATGAGATACTCCAGTTTATATTGGGACTGCAGTATACGTGTTTCAAATACAATAATGTTAACTGAAACGTGGCAAGGAATATTGAAAGCTGTTTTTGCCTAAATCGAAATCCCGCCGAATTTGTACCGGGATTTTGCAGAAAATAATGTGTAGGATTCAATTTAATTTGTCTATACCTTTACATTAATAAGGTTTATCTATTTAACTAAGACAGTTAAATTAAACACTGACTCGGAGAGTTTAAAAGATTACGACATACTACGTTGTACACTTGGAACATTTCGTATCATTATGTAATATTTACATAAAATAGTACGTAAAATAATATAAACAAATCATGCCAGACAGTGGATGGTATTGCCAACATTTTACGTCAATCCAGCAATAAACGCCAGTTGTGGCGTTTAATCTCCGCACATCGGTAGCGATCGGCGTAACGCCGCGGAGCTGTCAAATTGACGTTTATACAAGGCGTTTGACAATGGTTTGACAGCACCGAGGAATTACGACGGTCGCTACCGCTACGCGCGCTAACCCCGCCGATTGTGAATGCCAATAATAATATCTTTAAACGTAGGCACTAACATTCTAAAATAATAATAAAGTCCTTTTAGCGATATTTTAATGAGGGGGTTTCAAAGTGACAGTTGTAAGAAAAAACAAGCTTTTTAAGTTGATAATAGATGGCGTTGCATCGAAGTGCGATATCATCGTAAAAAATTCAGCACCTGAAAGAAAATTTCAATGTCAGGTGAATAATTTATGTATAAAATACGAAAATCCCAAGTTACAAGCAATAACAACGCATTTAATGTTGACATCAGACCAGTCAGCGCCATCTACCATTATGAAAGCTTACTTCAAATTACTGTATGATAATGTCCAATAGATAAAGTAGTTGCCAATGTGACCAAATTACGAATAATGGCCGGTGGTTCCACAATCTCTGCTCGTGACTGTATGTTTTCGTAAACGTAAATTCATTGGGTCAATTGCGACCGCTTTCACCAATTTAACCGCAATCCAACGTAAAGAGGAAACAGCCAAAATTCACAATAATTACACATTAAAGAAAATTCGTTTACGACGTTTTGAAAGTCGACAATGGATGGAAATTGAATTTGGGACGTTCTAATTTAATTGCAATTTTGTTGCCAAAGGGGGAAGTATATAGGGGGAGAAAACGTACCACTAACTGCATATAAGGTTGTTATCGCAATACTTTACTTTGGAATAGATGATAGATCAAGATCAACCTGTTTCTATGTTCCATTGTTGGTAGGCCTTCCCTGACTTAGAGGGTACTTTGGGCCATGACCCACTACGCGGATCCAGTGCAGATTGGTGGATTACATATGCTTTACATCTTTTTATTGTTCTCAGGTGGACGCAACTATAACGCTGAATACATTATTTACTTGATAAACTAGCTACGAAGATAAAAACATAACTTTTCACCTCAACAGCCATTGTTTATTTGTCGTCATAGCAACCGCTACTTATATTTTTACATTGCTCCAAAGAGAATTAATTATTAAGATTTTATGTCGTGAACACTCAGGTATGCTCCTTTTCCTTTACGGTTTCGAGAGCATTTGGTTAGTTTTCATAGAAAAAAATTCACATAAATGTAGGTAAATTATTATGGCTTGAGGGTTGATTCTCTGTATCTGGAATCCGGTATCGTAACCACAATAAACTACCAATATTATGAACACTATAATATTCATTTAGGCGAAGGCATTTCGGAGCTAATTTCGGCATCCCTTGATAGTTTGATCGATTTCTGTGACGTTTCGTACAAACTTCAACCCACTTCGGAAACAAGCCGAGAGGGCGATATGATAATGTAGTATGTTTAATTATTATTCTAAATATTGTGTAATTGTATTTATTATGTGTGATGTGAATAAATGACTTTTATTATTATTATTATATAAGGGCAATCAAACATTGATGGGTCATTTATAAACCATGCTATGTGATTACAACTGACGCATATGACCTACACACAAAGGCGCGTATTCGTAAACGTGATTTAAAGTTACGCCACCGTTCAGGCCCCCTGTCCCGTTCTATCTTAACCTATTTTAACGAAGTGTGAAAGGGATACCAACACGATTTAAGAGAAGTGGTTAAGTATGTTTATGAATAATAGCAAAGATTAGCAAAAACCTTTTAAAATCAATCAATGTAGGTACATATCAAGAGTAACATTTTGGACCGTTCTTATTTATCTGTGTCGTAAGAGTCAAAACCGTACCTACATGCTTGTGTTACCATTGATCTGCTGTTGTCCGTACGTAGGTACTTTCTATATTTAAATAATAACTTATTCATGGATATTAAAACATACAAAACAAAAATAATTTCATACGTCGATTATTACTTTTTTCTGAATAATAGATTGGTATAGTCTTTCCTGGCTAGCCATTCCATAAGTATCGATTTAGGTATTATCGAAATATTACCGTCCAATTTTTTTTGACGTGAATTCTGTCTTGAAATAACTTTACTCAATCAAAAAGCAATACAATCACATTATTCTATCTGTACTTGTAGGTATCTACTAATATGGTAATGTAATAGTAATAAATCACTTCAACAATCGTCTTTACCCTTTCGCGTGTGACGTAATATATGGATGACTCCTCACCATTGAATACGCGAACGCTAAATAAAATGTACGCTTTATTCTGTATTCGAAGCATATTTTTAGCAAATTCTCTCAAAAGGCAGGACAAAGTTTCGGGAAAAATTTCCACACGTCTGAGGTTTGTCAGATTTTGGAGCGGAATGACGTCACAAAACGATTGTTACGTTTGTCACGTAACAATCGCAAGTTGTAAAGATTTTTTGTTACCCCCTGTATACTCATTTTTGGGTACTGGCTTAAGAAGGAATACACACAAATATCTACTTTAACACGTTGATTTAAGTCATGAATTCCCTAATGCGATCGAACATAACAAATGGATGACACGAAGCTGTTTTAGAAATAAAATATGGTTGAAGGTCTCGCGCCTCGGTCTAGGTCAGGGATAGTCAACTTGTGGCCACAAGGGGCTCTGGTTTTTTGTACATTCGTATGTTTACGCCGGATATAAGTCAAGTTGTCGGTGGAAAATGTCTCCAACTCTGCGGCAAATAATGCCATATGACATAAACTGCATCCAACACTGAAAGATGTCCCAGTGAAATATGAATAAATGAGTTTATGACTCCGAGATTAGAGATGCTAACTATGTACTTGATTTTTATGCATATACTTACTCGTAGGTAGCCATGGTCATCATATAATGAACTCTAAGATAATAACAACTACATAATATTGTATTTTTCTACGGGAAAATACCGAATTCCCATGGAATACCTATTCAACATCGCACGGGAAAAAGAGAGGTATAAATATGAAATAAACATCCGGTACCCTAATTGGGTTACCAAGAATAATACCACCTACTTGCGTAATATTATATCCGACCTGGATCAAAAGATCTCTAAGTTTATGATTCTGAATACTAATTAAGGCGCTGAATACTAATTAATCTAGTCATAACTCATAATTAACAGTCTACTACAATTAATTTCAGCCTATCACAAGACAGGAAAAATGTAGAGAGAATCCGCTCTAGTCAGTGAAACGAATATATTTTCATTAGATCTGTAATTAATTGTTATAAAAAGTTTAAACACAATATAAAATAAGATACACCCATTTGTGGCTACAATATTCTTTTGTCCAGAAGGCCCTGGTTTAATTCTAGGGCCTCCAGTAAAGTTTTTGTAGGATACTCTCCATTAACAAGCAAGTCCGATCTATTCATGTTACCTATACTGCAGATATCTAACAACTTGTACTAAATACTTTTTTTTCTACGTAAAAATGTCGATAAGTTATCGCAAATGTTTACTCCAAAAACAGTGATTCCAAAGCGGCCCGCGAAAAAAAAGTTGAGTATATCTGGTTATAGCTTTCACACGAGCGCTTTTGACCGCTCTAATTTAATTTCCTACTTTATAATCCGCCAAGCCGCAAACCGCATTATGCCAGCGCTTTGGATTATGTCCCAACCACCTCGTTATGAGGATGTTTGCTTAGCAGTGCGATGGGAATAGGCTTTTCGTAATTAGATGTCATAATCAATGACGTAAACCTTGACAAGGGTGGGCTAGTCCGCCTAGCTAGACGGATACCACCACCTTTCCTACGAGTAGGTATTGCTGTCGTCAAACAGCAATGCGCAATCATTTGCTGTGTTCCGGTGCGAAGAATTAAGGGGGCCAGTGTATTTACGGGGCCCCGAGGCTTTAAGTCTCATTCCTTAGGGCAGCAACGCCACCTATCTTTTGGAGTAATGTGTCTATAGGTAACGGTGGCTACTTCTACTCATACTCATTTATTCCACCTTGAGGTACCATTGTACACTTGGTTACGTCTATACAAAAGTAATGATTTAATTTAGTGTATACAATTCAATTATTTCAGCAATAGCTTCGTCAGTTGTAAATTTAAAGTAATATTCTAATCAGGCGGTCCGCCATCTTGTTTTTCATTTTTTTTTCTTAATATTAAATAAAAACATCGAAATAGAAATTCTCATTACAGCTCTGATTGAACTTCCAGAAAATCGACTTTAAAGGAATAAGGCCAATTAAATCGACTAGACATCCACACATTTATGCATAAACCTAGTCGAACCTCACCCTTAAACCGTGTGACAAGAACTTTCACACTTCGTTAGCAAAGTTAAGGTAGAAAGGGACAGAAGGCCTAAACTGTGGTAAGTTTAAAATAACGTATATAGATATACGCGGGCCGCTCTATGTGATTCTGGACATGAATTTACGCCGATGTGAAAGTGGGCCTATCTTTAGGAAACAAACATCTTGAATAACAACACTACATCGAGAGCATTTATTTCGATATTTTCCCACTCGTACCCCTTTCTGCCATTAATCTTTTATCCGGGGCATCGTATCGTGCCATTCATACTATCTAGCTACGGGATGTAGCGAAAATACTTTATTGATCTCAACATGCAAGCGTACAGTCGACAGAATATCAACCTCTACAATATCGCAAACTGCATCTACGAGTACAACCGTTACAACGCTTACTACAGCTACAACGTTATCTCTAATTATTAAAAAAATACTCGACTGTTTTTTGGTTTAAATGTCCTATTATTATAATCCGTCATCGTCGTGATTGCCGCGCTCTAGGGGTAAAGGCATGGCAGCGGCGAAGGAATACGGTCTCGGAGGGCACGGGAGCACGACGCGCACAGCTTTGTATAGAGTTACCTCATCCCCGCCAACCCCTGTCATGCCGTGGAAGCGGCAAGCACGACGTTGACGGACTATAGTCTCGAAATCAAAACGAATCTGTTTAGACTACATACCCATTCATACATAGGTACATCTGAAAAAAAAAAATTACGCTCATTCTAGCGACAGTTTGGTAAAAATATCCGTCCGTATATAGTTATATAGGTACCACCATTATAGAGTCAATCTAGTTTTCAGTTATATAAAAAAGTACATTGGATATAAACTAATAAGTATAATAATATGAAAAATGGAATACAGGAATATGACATGAATACTGCAGGGAAATGAATGCAGTAGCCAGTTGAAGCGTGACAGCCTACAAACATGGTATATGTGGGAACAGTATGTTTACTTGACAATGGTTACTCGAAGAAAACAGACTTAGCTACTTATTTCACTACTGGCTCGATCCAGTGGATCTTGTGGAAATATAAACTGCTACGTCCAACTCTTGGGGATAATACCTACATAGACTAGTGAAGATTCTGTTTGGTTTATAGGTATTTTTGGTACCACATATTCTTGGTAGTATGTGTGATTTCTGTGCTAGAGATTTGGAGTTATATTCACTGTCTTTGGTCTAACTAAATCAACTGAAACTAGTTATATATATATATATATATATATAAAAAGTACTAAAATGGGCATAACCTCCTGATATGTAAGCTTGTAACGATACATCATCATCAGCAGGTATCAGTCCACTGATGGGCATAGACCTCTCCCAAAGATTCTCGGCCTTTTGCATACAGTCTACCAGCCTTCCAGTCCACAATCTGGTCGAGAGCATCCCACACGTTGCGTGACCTCCATTCAAGATCCCGTCGACCCCATAGGTTCTACGACAGATGTGACCAGCACACTGCCACTTCACTTTGCTGATTCTATGAGCAATGTCTTATGTTCTCTAACGATAGATCAAATTCATCTAGCAGTTTATGCTAGGAAACTAGAAACTCATAACTCTTTTCAGTCGCGTAATAAAAATGTGCTACGCAGCAAACTCACTGATTTATCTTAATACTTTAACATGACTGCACATAAAAGACTAACCTGGTTATACGAACAAGAGCTTTACTGACTTTCTTAGGTTTTTAGTAAATTAAATTCCTTTAAATGCCAACCCCAAGCGAAGTCGGTCGCTTTCTAATTAGATATACTTCTAAATAAAATAGAAAGGCGAAGAACAACTGTTGTCGCTTCGCTGAATCTTGGCCGAATTCTTGAATAGCATAGTGGCCCCTACTACATTAATAGATCCAACTGGTTCTTTGGCATAAAATATATACAGTCCTGTAATCAAGACGAATCTAACGATACCTCATACATCAAAATTCATCAGAACGTTTAGGTTACACGAGGTTACAAAGAAACCGACAAACATACATTCAAAAAAGCATTCCTTCTTTCGGCAGTTGGGTTACACTGCACTTCATTTCAAAATGAAATTAAAATGAAATTTCTTTAATTATACATGATTGAAGATCCTGTGACTAGTCTTCCTTTTCCTAGGTACATAGACTGGTGCCTATTGATAAACATGACTTAGAGTACGTAGTTATTTCACCGTACAAAATCGGTGCTTTAGCAACTGCAAAATACGGCCATCTTTATCGCAATGAGTCATAGAAAAATACGCATATATCAAGTACTCCCCCTCCCTAATCGTTGCCTCAATTCTGAGTATCGTGACCCTCAACAGCAGGTGCAGTCTTAGCATGTATGAACTGGCGCCAGGAGACACGGTCTTGTGCTCTTCTCACGCCGAGGATTCTGCCAACCGCATCAGTCCAGTTTATATATCAAGCACTATCACCAACAAAAATATGCCCACTGATGTCGAAAACCAATAGTAAAGACCTCTTACTGAACGGAACGGAAACGCAAATCTTGTTATATAAATAAACAAGCGAAGGCGGTGGACAATGCTTTCTCTGCACTTAACTTTTAAAAAATTCAGCAACGCCGCACTTACAGCTACAGTTGGAAAACAATTCTTTGTACGAGTAAATAAATTTGAAGTTACTCTCTGAAAGAATTCCTACGTTCCTCGATAAAATGTTAGAGATTGCGCTCTGTACAGTGGTGTACAGAAACAAGTGTACAACAAGAGGCCTAATAAAGGCAGAGATTTTCTCGAAAACTACTTTTAAAAAATACTGTAAGTACATTAGTCAAAAAAAATGTAAACAAAAATGATGTCATTAATAAATTAAATATGGGGCATTTTTACAATATATCAAGTAGCGGCGTTGTCGAGAGTGCAGATTCCCATAATGATCGCCAACCTTCGTAAGAAGACGGCACCATAAGAAGAAGAGCAAGTAGTTTGTGGGAAAATATCAACCTTAATCAGGCCCCTGTATAATTATTCATTAGGACACCCATACACTTTTTCCAGCATTTGACTGTACTGTCCGAGTGTTACCTATTGTACCGCAACCTGTCTTAAACTAGATTAATTAGTTTCTTTATCTGCCGCTAAGAGCGCTGACCAAGATTCAACTTTTTAAGGGTGGGTCTTGGTTTGGCATTCTCCTTTCCAAGTCATTTTTTTAATAAAAGTTCTGCAATGTTCAGAAACTCTTGTAAACATTTGTCATCATCCGGTGAACGTACAGGTGGTAAACAATTAAAAAAAATGATTCTAAATGTTGACCAATGAATGTGAATCCCACATGTGGACTTAAGTAGCATTAAGTATCATTTAGGTATGAGGAATGGCCTATGCATAAAGTAGATCCTATTACAATCGTACAAGATCCTGAAATAATATATTATAGCCTGTAAGCGATAAATTAAAAAATCGCTTCCTAGAAATCTTGTTTCATGTTTGAAAATGGTAACTTTGGCTATCATATCCTCAATTTTTTTTACTAATTATTTTGATTCACATAATTCGCCCAGAATAATGCGATACCGATTATCATCAAATTACCAGTATTATTTTCAGTTGGCAAAGGTTTCTGTTTCCAAAATAACAATTCCAGTTTCAATCAATTATCGTTAATTGAGTAGCCGGTAAGCCTCGGGCAATTTTAGAAATACCTAATTAATCATTGGTTGAATAATCTAAACTAAGTTTGATATACAATCATGGATACTTACTCTAAAATATAACCTATACCATTAAGTTTCTATTAAAATTTAATAAATAAAAAAAGTACAACTGTCTACGTTTGAGAAAAGACCGTCTCCTTTATATTTGAGTACGTCTGAGTTAAGACTGTACAGACGACAGCACATCAAGTGTAATACTTTGAACTGTACCGTTCCTATTATCTATGCCTTAGCGGTTGAAATACTTTGATATAAATCTATTTCCAACAGCCGCAGCCGCAGTGCTACGGGCTACGAACCTGGCGTAGCGTCTCTGCGTAGCTTCTTGTCGACGTTTGCTTACCTGTAAAAATAATAATAAAAAAATCAGAAACAGTTTTTTGCATACGATATAATAAGATAAGCTTAACCGTGAACTGTCGCCACAAAAAAAAAACTTTATACTTTACATCACTCTTATCATCTAGGCCAAAAGAATTAAACTCGTACCTCAACTTTACAATTTTGGAAACTTTTTACTCAATATCTGCCTAAAATATAAATGACGTAATAAAAGTACAGCCACGTTCGAAAGTTAACGCTCAGTAAGCACAGATCGCCATTGTAAGCCTCTTACGAACACTTAGGGCCCTGCGTTGAAAAGGAGTGGCAATCCAAGATAATCTGCAAGCGACATGCTTTTGAAATTAGGACCCGCCGACTTTTTGTATGCAAAATGAATTTTTTACCAATTCTTTGCCGCTGAAAGGATGAAAAAGTATTTTTATAAGAATGAGTATATATTATTGAAGTAGAAAATATTTATTAGGTATCAAACATTTGGTGAATAAGACTAAATACTCGAATTAGATTTGGCAAAGTTAGTACTTACATCAATTCATAAAGAAAAACTTTGGTATAAATAGAAGTTGCAAGTTTCCAGAAAGCACAGCGAAGTTGACAAATTTAAAAAAAATACTTGTACAATATACAAATAATAAGTTTTTCAATTAACATAGTATGTACTAAATAACGCGGTACGCCATAGAGGTTTTATCAAAGTGTGAAAGGACAAAAGCACGGTTTAATAATTGAGCTTAAGTTATATGACTAACAGCAAAAATTAGAGAAAATTTACAAATACGTAAAATTATTTTTGATAAAATTTAAACAATAATATCTCTCTTGCATTTCTTTCTGTTAAACTGTACATTATGTATCACTTAATCTCATTAAATTTATTCTGACTCTTCTTTCATACTAAATAACTCAATCTCTGGATTTACTATCAAATCAACGAATTATTACATGCTTCAACGTATAAAAAGAAAATATATTTTTTTAAAGAACTCGAAATTCTCTATCGAATAAAAGGTGAGGGCTCGTTAGTGGGCGGCGAGATTTTTTAATTATACGGAAGCTAGAGCGAAACGCGCTTTAAATCAACTTTTTTTAAAATTATACCTTGATATTCCCAGACTGCCTATCGGAAAAGGCTTTTTAGTTCAGTTTCTTGGAACATTTTGTGGTGCATCCGTGAGCGAGGACTTTTTTAAGCTTGGTAGACTTATTTAAGGGGCCACTTTCTTTACAGCGTACCTGTTGAATCTAATTACGTACCTAACCAAAACCGTAAGTATATAATTTTAAGGTTATGTTAATATAGCATTGCAAAAACATTTACTTGAAACTTTAACTGTTTAAATGACGATGCCAGATTCTGCCCCACCATCAATCGCTAGTTGTACAAGATAACGAATAAATGTAAAAATATCTCCGTTTTTTATTAAAATTATTGGTTTAAAACAAAGTCTTGTACATCTAGCGAGTCGAAAAAGACAGCGTAATTAAGAATTCAGAAAATAGTAAGAAATCGAAGCGAATTATTCATTGTTTTTGTTATTCTTCTATAGGATTTGCGAAAGTAGTAGAAAATGATACTGATTATGATTATGCAATATGAAACCTGTAATAAATCCCCAACAAAATGATAGGTACAGCTTAAATGGTCACGTAGTTTTGTAGGTGGGGCAAAGCTCCATTGAAATGTGGCAATGTCTTTTAAAATACGAAAATGATATATTTTGCGCTGTCCAAAATCCTTTATTTATTTGATTCGGTAGTTTTCATGTGGAGGATTTCATGTGTACCCCTAAAAGGTATTAATAATAATTTGATATGGAGTTCTACTAGAATTTGGATATTGTCACTTAAACTTACTATTATTATTTTATTAATTAACAGCCTATATTTATTTAAATTGCATGGCTGTATGAATTAAGTCCCTTTGCCTTGAAACAATTACTGTAATATTAACTCCGTTAAAATTCTGTAATTGTCTATTTATCATGTATGGTAGGTACTTACATTTATTTATCAATCTGCAGTTAAGGCGCTGCCAGCTGTCAAACTCAAGCGCGAGACAGAAGATGTCTCGCAGCGACGGAGTGAAGAACACGGCGCAGTAATTTTGGATGAATTTTGGCAGGGAAAAAAAATAACTCCATTTTTTAAAACGAGCTCTCGTATTTTTAAAACCCTATACTTTGATATAATATTTTTACATATATTTTAAAAGATATGGAATGTTGCGATTTTTTTCTATCAAGCGAAGGTCAAATCGTGTATCGGTATTCATCAGTCCCTAAATAGAGACCCCAAGATTGCTATATAATTTTTCAAACGTTTCATTTTAGTAGTTAGTGCCGTAGCCTTCATAGAAAAACTGAAATTCCGCGCTCACACGGCCTTAAGTAAATATTTACAGCCAAAAATAAAACAGTTTTATTTATTTGTTTTCCTCAAACAAACGTAATATTCGATATACTGCTAGTTAAATAATGTAACATACGTATCAAGTAGCGGCGTTGTGTGCGAATGTTCAATTCTGAATAACCCTTGGAAATTTTGTGCAAACACGCTTGTGTATATTGTACTCATATAGGGCTTTAAATATCATTAAAATATTGGTAACGTTATATTTACACAGTCAACGTTAATTTATCAAAAATAACGTGATATCGTTTAACGTTATTTTTGCTGGTATTTAGTAACGTTAAATAGTGTAGCGTTTTTCTGAACGTCCCTCATCGTCGGCTATAGTAAGTAAAGGTGTTTAAAAAGTTAGTTATATATAAATTAACGTCGATTGAACGTTATAATAATAAACGTTACAATTTAATAATAATAAAGGAATAACTCGCTGGCGACTATAGAGAGTACAGGGATTTATTTATTTTAAAAAATCTGTCACTATATTACAGAGTATGTCACAATACGACACGTAATAAGAACGGTCCAAAGTGTTACAATTGATGTGCTTTGATGTGTACCTACAAATTGTACTTAAAATATCTAGAACGCAACAATGATCGCTGACTAGGTGTCTCGAATTTGTCTGCCCTTCTTTATAAAAATGGAAATAACGTTACCAATTTTACGAAGTACGTTACCAACGTTATTTCCTGAATACGTTACATATCGTTATTTTTATAATATTATTTGGTAACATTACCAGCCCTGCCTCGTACATATTATTATGTACTTAGAGCCTTTGTGCCGGATACGGGATAATCAAGTGGAGTTTATTTCAACAGAGCCTCTTAAAACAAACATCACAAACCCACAATGCTCTCCATTCGAGGAGTATCTACAAAAAAGGGTCAAAGTGAATTTGTCAGAAACCTTATTATGTACATACCTTTAATAGGTATTATATAATATGTACAAATTATTTTGCATAAAATTAAGTGCGTGAATGCGGTAGTAGATACATCAAATGTAACATCAAAGTGTTAATGACATTGAGTTGTAATTCGTACTCCAAGTTTACCATTGCTGTGCTGTAGAGTGTACATTCATATCTTCGCTATCGTAGCTCCTTGTAACATCTATGTATAGTCGTATGGTTATCTTATAACAATATTGTTTGGGATACAGGTTATCTTGAGTATCATATATGTACTTATAAAGATTAAGTTTTTTAAATATTGAATGGTTCTTTTTTATTTTATATTGTACCTTTTTGAAATAAACTAAAATATAATAAAGTAAAAAAAATAGGCATTTAAAAAATAGTATTTATCGTAATAAACATTTTGTAAATAGCTTTTTTAATGAAATAGCTTATGAAGTACTTACATAAATAAATATTTTTCTGTAACCTTTTTTTGTGACATGTAAAATACCTAATTAAAAAAATATAATAAAAAACAAGAAAAGGCTTGCAAATAGTATAAAATTATAAATAGTTAGGTGTGGCGTTACCAATCTCAATTCTCAACTCATATTCTAATCGTATTCTATTAGAGTAAGATAAAACAAAAACTTATTCTGTTATGATATGAATAATATCGTAGTAAGATTTAGAATTACATTTTTGTCGCAAACTCTGAGAATCACATACATTTTATCATTCTCGTATGAGGTCGGTACAAATGGCTGGCCTGGACGAAGGTTAATGAAGATTTACGAGGGTACCTCAAGAACTAACGCTGGCGTAATTCTGCTGCAATTAAGCTGCTAAAATCCCACAGGTGTCTAAGTTAGAGTATTGTTTTTCCCCAGTTTCGTGATACGTCGAATAAATAGTTTAGTGATGCGTACGAATGAATTAGTAGTTTAGTGTTTGTACGGGTATAAAGCTTATGCTCTCCCTCTCATACTTCACATGGCTATTCGAATTCGCTATTTTGGTACACCCAAGTATATACTAACTGGACCTAAAATATTCTGCAATAGACCAAATATTTGCGCGAAGTATCTCAATAATGATAGTCTAACGAAACCGCAAAATTACAGGGTGTAACAAAATACCGTCACCAATTTAATGTCTACGGTGAAGGAGACGTCAAATTGGTGAAGGTGTTTATTTTTTTATTTATTTATATAGGAAGCCAACAAGACACCGTAATTAACAGAGTTAAAATTCTTATTTCACTAACATGCATATACAATGCCTTACTTATAGGCTAACTCAACTTTTGTACTATACTTATATGATATAAACAAATACATTTTTATACTTTTATATATATTTTAGGAATATTTATACTCTAGTACTTAAATGAAAAAGAAGTGAAATCTATAAACTATATTTCTCGGAAAAGAATGCCCTGAGTTTTGCCCTGTTTGTTACAACCTCTAAGTAATTCTTCTTAGAAGAAGAGAGGAATCTATTTCGTTATAAATAGGTATATCATTCTTTGGCTCTAGGAAAGCTTAGTGGGCATGTTAACAATTGTCTAATTCTTTTGTTTACTTATATTTAAACCGCTGAAGTTATTTATAAGACTGTCAAAAGGAGAAAATTCTCAATTACGCTCCTCAATTCATAAACTTCAGTGTGTCATATGGTTTGTTTACATACGAGTAAATGTTGATTTTAACCTGGACATGAATTACTGATTCCATAACACTTCAATAAAAAAATAAAATAAATCATTATCATCATCAGTCTATTTTTATGTCACATACATCGAGGGAGCTCGTTTATGTAATAGGAAGTATCCATTGTCAAGATATTATAATATGACAAATAGGTATACTTATAATATTTATTATATTTTCGGGATTCAAAGTTCCGTTAATCTAGTAAGTATACAAATATATTTTTTTATATTTTGCACGATCCTAGAAACTATTAGTGTGCCTACATTTTAATTTGCTAGTAGAAGAGGAGTTTAATGCTAAAAGTTATGCACAAAATATTTTTAAACGGAAATTTAATTTCGACGATCTCCTTTAAGTTACCCTTTCTAAAAATAGCTATGCAAATATTTAGCTACATCCTGTTAACTAGGGTCGCGTAGCGTTGGCCTGACCCCTCAAATTCCGACGTCCACTGTCTGACCGATAGGGATCACCGGGAACAATGATCGGAATTCCGGCAGAGGTCGTGTGCCGCTGAAGGCTGAAATGAAACGTGGCTCATAGCTACGTGTATCTCCTTCATGCTGAGCGAAACCATTCGGTTTTTCCATAGATTTCAAGGGATATAATGGAGAAAAAATTCCACTTCGGCTTTCTTACTGTACCCCATAGTATAATAATTGAAGAACTCGTAGGCCTGTTGGAAATACACGTTGAAAACGATCGTACAAGTTAAGCAACGTTGGGCGAGGTCAGGAACTGGATGAGTGATATAAATATAACAAAAATAATAATAATACTTTATATATATATATATATATATATATATATATATATATTATTATATGCAGTTATACAGCGGGGCAATGCGGCCAGTGCGCTGGGCACCCTGCCGCGCGGGACGGGCCTTGACGAGGTGTAGTGTTGGCTAGATATATTTTTTATATAATATGTCATTTTTATAAACAGTTGTACGTATAGAAATAATTATCTATTAAATTTATTATAATTATATATATTTGTAGGTGGTTAGTTTAGATAGGTAGTTTAGTTTTCATTTTTATTATTTGTAACATTAATTTTAATGTTTCGGCGGTAAGTACAGACCTGAGCCATGAGCTAAGTTACCACTTGCATCTACCCACAAAATGTATCTTACCTAATGTTAAATGTACTAAATAAATAAATAAAATAAATTGTTATAATAAATAATTGTTGTTTAATTACAAAAAAAAACTATAAAAAAAACTATAATATGTACAAAAGGTCGGTTGATTTATCGTAACATTATTTTTAGGTATATCCTCAGCGTTCATGGCAATTTTAAGCTAAACTTAGCTCGAAATCATTATATGTATAACATTTAAAGAAAACTTTACGCCATTACCTACCTCCCCTTCTAGTAAGTTAAGTTCCACGTACTGTTCAAGAACTAGAAATTTATAGACGTGTCGAGTTCTTGAGTATAAACTAGAGACGTCATAGTGTGGTCGTCGGTTTCGGTCCCAAATAGATGGCTCTAATTCGCATTGCATGCATGCATGTTTACGTCACACTGGCATGTCACACTGGTCACTGGTGCGAAGTTGGTATTTAAATAAAACGTCTGACATTATTTAGTTACTGACTGATTATGTATTTAATTTTATACCACCCACTAAATTGAAGCGAAATGTAAGCTTTATAATTCTTCTTATTCTAGTGTGGTTTAGTGACCAAACCTATTGTCAGAGATATTCAGGCCGCCCTTGGGCCTCTGACGTGGCCTAACGAGCCACATCAACAGGGACCTACGGGCGGCCTGAATAACTTTGACAAATAGGTTTTGTCACTAAACCACACGAGAAAAGTAAAAAACAGGGACCAACTTAACGCTTGATAATTATTTATCAAAGATAAAAGAAAATCTATTAAATGTAAAAACGAAGTCAGTATCGGTCACAATAATTACTGACAACGAATGGTTGTCTCTATTTTTCCGAACGGTTTGTGCTGTTTTCCAGAAATTAAACCGTAAGTTTTGGCTTCAGTCAAACATTTTCTACTTTCGTAAAACTCTATTGAAGTAGTGTGTAAGCAAAACAACAATGCGTATAACTTCGTCTATGAGGTGAACTAAAGTACCACTTTATGTAATTGCATTGTAGATTGTACGTACTTACTTATTTACGTACAACTGGGTATGTACACTCCTAAACTCTTAGCAATAAATGTTGCAGGAGTCCAGAGCAAAACTTGGCGTTCGCTACTGTTTAACTTTAAATTAAATCGTGGTTATCGATTAGTGATATTAACTTTCACCCAAAAAATATAATTATGACATAAATTACTGTTACTAACTCGAAATGAACTATTGTTGTCCGAATAATAAATAATTTTATTAAGAAGAACATGTACAAAATAAAATCTAAAGTTGATTAGTTAGATTTTTTTGATCTATTGCAGGGTTTTGTAACCTTCTGTATTATTAATAGGTAGTACCAGATTACAGTAGGTTTAAACCTGAGATCAGTGTAAATAAGGTTTAAAAACAACTTATCTACTTGCAAAACTATAACCAAACATCAACCCAAAACGGCTTCTATTCAATATGTAAATAGAGGTGTGCAAGCGATGATGTAGAAATTTTCTCAGGATACAAACATCAGGCAAGCCCGAGCATTATACGAACTTGATCCGTCCCAAGCGTTCCGAGCCCTATGTAATCCCGCTGATCCCGTGACATGATTGGTGGATTCGATTCATATGAATCAGGGGCGTACTATGTGAGCGGAATGATTACAGATGAGGAATAAATAATTATAACCCTGTATAATATACGAGTATGGACGTTCTTTGAGTCTTATGGCGGCTTACACCAAGGTTAGCGCTTAAACCAGGGTTATATATTTATAAAAATGTATGGCGTTTTCACGGAATAAGTTGCTAATAGTGCTACTGGTTATCGTTTGGTGTAGACGTAATTAAAAAAGAGTCAAAGAGAAGCTTTAAAAGAAGATTTCCTGTTTGTAAATTCCTGTTCCCGGAAAATATCTACGATCTAGGTCTCGGTCATCAAATGGTCCAGTTGTGAGTATGCGTTGAGAACGATTGTACAGGTAAAACAGCTTTAGATGAGATCTGTATATGGATGGAAGACCACTGACAAGTGACATTTTCATCTGAGCCCCTCCGTGCCTAGTAAAGCCCATAAAACACGCAGTTTATGTCGCTCGGCAGCAGTCATTAGGCCATGTCAAAGGCCTACGGAGGGCCTGAACAAATCTGACAATAAGTTTGGTCACTAAACCACACGAAAAGAAAAGAAGGTACTCAAATAACAAATTCGTTTCGGTTTCAGAAATACAGCGGCCTTGATACGATCGATTTTATTATTTATCAACGTGAGGTTTATGTGTTTTGCTTGTATTTTACGTATGTATGGTTCAATCAATTCTGTTTTCTTGGTCGTAAAAAGCGAATGTAATTTGATTACATTTTGTTGGCCGCCATATTGTAGCGGTTGTGTTTTGTTTTTCTTTAATTTATTAATTTACCCACGTTCATTTATATTTTATATACATTACATAATATCTGCTAGGCAGGCAGAGGCATGCCTATCGATGTATTTTCCACCTTCTAGGTACAGTCGAAGATAAGTATACAGGGGGCCTCAATAAGGTTGAGATTTTCTCAAAAATTACTGGACCGAATTTAATAATTCTGTTACAATTACATAGTTTTAAGTTTTATCTATCAAACAGTGAAAGATTTTTTGGAATAGGTTAAGTAGTTTTTGAGAAAATCTCAACCTTAAAAACTCTCCCGTACACCTTTCTGTGTGTTCCACCGTACCTAATATTGTTAAAAATGGGAATAGGTATAATAATAAGCTACACTGATAAAAATGATCCTGTTATCAAGAAATTGTTAAAGAAAACCACTGATATCTAGAATCTATTACCGTAGCGTAAAGTATTATAATATTTAATATTTGTAATGTGCTATATTGAATATATTATAATTTTCCATTACATTAACAAACGGATTAAAAATTTATACCAATTCAAAATGACCGGTGTGAAGTTAGCGTCCAAAAGTAGCGGCGGATTTATAACCCGACCAAATTGAGAAGGCTTGCGCATACTTTCGCAATTGCCGACGATTTAGGTCCTATACGGGCTGGGTATGAAAGTAAAAAGGGGGAGGGGGGATAATAAGGGTGAAACAACGCAATTAAAAAGGGAATTCAAGAATAACAGCAGTTGTGAACTTGGCGGCAAAAATCAGCGGCCGAAAATCTTACTTTAGGGTTATTTCTAAACGCAGCATTCAAAGTTCACGAAACTTTTACCGAGCATAGAACTGTCCCCAATGCTGAGGTATTATGCAGTGAAAGTGACTTGAGCGGACGGATAAGACCCGAAATATTTTTTTCCAATTTATAGCAGAAGAAAATCGGCCGCCAAGTTTATTTCTAAACGCAGCATTCAAAGTTCACGAAACTTTTACCGAGCATAGAACTGTCCCCAATGCTGAGGTGTTATGCAGTGAAAGTGACTTGAGCGGACGGATAAGACCCGAAATATTTTTTTCCAATTTATAGCAGAAGAAAATCGCCCGCCAAGATTATTTTTAAACGCAGTATACAAAGTTCACGAAACTTTTACCGAGCATAGAACTGTCCCCAATGCTGAGGTGTTATGCAGTGAAAGTGACTTGAGCGGACGGATAAGACCCGAAATATTTTTTTACATTTTATAGCAGAAGAAAATCGGCCGCCAAGTTTATTTCTAAATGCAGCATTCAAAGTTCACGAAACTTTTACCGAGCATAGAACTGTCCCCAATGCTGAGGTGTTATGCAGTGAAAGTGACTTGAGCGGACGGATAAGACCCGAAATATTTTTTTCCAATTTATAGCAGAAGAAAATCGGCCGCCAAGTTTATTTCTAAACGCAGCATTCAAAGTTCACGAAACTTTTACCGAGCATAGAACTGTCCCCAATGCTGAGGTGTTATGCAGTGAAAGTGACTTGAGCGGACGGATAAGACCCGAAATATTTTTTTACAATTTATAGCAGAAGAAAATCGGCCGCCAAGTTTATTTCTAAACGCAGTATACAAAGTTCACTAAACTTTTACCGAGCATAGAACTGTCCCCACTGCTGAGGTGTTATGCAGTGAAAGTGACTTGAGCGGACGGATAAGACCCGAAATATTTTTTTCCAATTTATAGCAGAAGAAAATCGGCCGCCAAGTTTATTTCTAAACGCAGTATACAAAGTTCACTAAACTTTTACCGAGCATAGAACTGTCCCCAATGCTGAGGTGTTATGCAGTGAAAGTGACTTGAGCGGACGGATAAGACCCGAAATATTTTTTTCCAATTTATAGCAGAAGAAAATCGGCCGCCAAGTTTATTTCTAAACGCAGCATTCAAAGTTCACGAAACTTTTACCGAGCATAGAACTGTCCCCAATGCTGAGGTGTTATGCAGTGAAAGTGACTTGAGCGGACGGATAAGACCCGAAATATTTTTTTACAATTTATAGCAGAAGAAAATCGGCCGCCAAGTTTATTTCTAAACGCAGTATACAAAGTTCACGAAACTTTTACCGAGCATAGAACTGTCCCCAATGCTGAGGTGTTATGCAGTGAAAGTGACTTGAGCGGACGGATAAGACCCGAAATATTTTTTTACATTTTATAGCAGAAGAAAATCGGCCGCCAAGTTTATTTCTAAATGCAGCATTCAAAATACACGAAACTTTTACCGAGCATAGAACTGTCCCCAATGCTGAGGTGTTATGCAGTGAAAGTGACTTGAGCGGACGGATAAGACCCGAAATATTTTTTTCCAATTTATAGCAGAAGAAAATCGGCCGCCAAGTTTATTTCTAAACGCAGCATTCAAAGTTCACGAAACTTTTACCGAGCATAGAACTGTCCCCAATGCTGAGGTGTTATGCAGTGAATGTATGATGTTTCAATAGATTAGGTAGGCTAGATGGACTGTATTTAATAGGAAACACGACACGATATATGAAAGTCACTAACCTTTGAATGTCCCAAGGGCATACCTCGTGAAATAGGTCTTTCTTCTCGGAGCGCTCCTGTTTTGACCTTCATCCACTATCTTGAGCACCAGGAGACGTTATTATGCCCTTTTACTACCCCAAGCGACCTTCATATATTTAATAAGTAATTTTAATTGCACAGCACGTATAGCATGGTTTTGAAAAAAAGGCAAATGGCAGAGAGGAAGTGACGTTACTATAATAGACAATTCGTAATTGTTCTTTTTGATGTGCGTTCCGTTTTACTTCCGGTAAACATTAAATTATAATCCTATGTTATGAATTAAGCTTAATACTATACATACCGCCCGCCTTAGAGTCACTACTCTAACAAACAGGCAAAAAAAGTAAAAAAGATTACAAGTTAAAAGGAAGATGTGTCCGGCAAGGGACATACCTTCACCACGGATCGTTTATAAACACCATGTGCGGTGCGTACAGTGACCACACGCACTACTCCGTCGCTGCCGGGATGGGTGTCAGAGATAACCCCGAGACGCCACTGTAAAGGTGGTAAATTATCATCTCTAAGAACAACTACCGTTCCGGTTTTGATGTTATCCCTTGCGATTATCCACTTCGCACGCTGTTGCAAGGTGTGCAAGTATTCCTTACTCCAGCGTTTCCAATAGTTTTGTACAATAGTACCGAGCAATTGCCATCTTGTAAGTCGGTACGCTTTTATATCTGTCAAGTCCGGTTCAGGGATAGCCACTATCGGCTGTCCGATTAAAAAATGTCCAGGCGTGAGCGCTTGAGGATCAGTCGGATCATTACTAATAGGGCAAATTGGACGAGAATTTAATACGGCCTCAATTTGACATATTATCGTGTAAAACTCTTCGTAAGTTAAAGTCTGTTGACCCACGACTCGTTTTAAATGATGTTTAAAACTTCGAACTTGGATTTCCCAGAATCCAGACATATGTGAAGCATACGGTGGATTAAAATGAAATTTAATAGAGAGCTTTAAACTTTCGTGATGAACTTTTTCCTTAAATTCCTTAGATTCGCACATCTCACGAAATTCTGCAATAATTTTATTTGATTTTACAAAATTCCCACCGCAGTCACAGTAAATGTCAGTACATAAGCCTCGTCTACTACAGAAACGTTTCAATGCAGCGATAAAGGCTTCAGCTGTCAAATCGGATACTAACTCGAGGTGAACAGCGCGCGTCACTACGCACACGAACAAGCAAACATACGCCTTATACAGTTGTGCGTTGCGTCGGGTACCGAGCTTTATCATAAACGGGCCACAATAGTCAATTCCAACACGTAAGAACGCACGACATTGCTCTACACGAAAAACTGGTAAATCGCCCATCAAAGGCTCCACGTTCCTCGGTTTGTTCCTGAAACAAGTCACGCATCGAAATACTCGGCTTCGTATAATGCTGCGCGCAGACAAAATCCAATATTTTTGCTGCAACAAATACTGTAAAGTTTGAGCACCGACGTGCAGATTGACTTTATGATAATAATCAATCAAAAGAGTAGTGAGATGACTCCCTTTAGGTAAAATTATTTGATGTTTAACATCAAAGTTGAGTGTAGAGTTGGGCAAGCGCCCGCCCACTCGCAGTAGACCACAATCGTCTACAAACGGCTTTAAACGTTGTATCGCAGTTGAACAAGGTTTAATTTTCCGTATACTATCAAATTCCTCTGCGAATTCAGATTGTTGTACAGCTTTGATGAGACACAACAAAGCATCTCGCATCTCACCTACTGTGATGAATTTAGAGAAATTCTTCTCTAGATTGGAACAATTATTTTTGAACCGCAGGCACCATGCAGTGATTTTTAAAAGCTTGGTAAGATCTGAGTATTTATGTATCAAATCATTAAACTCCATAACACATGCGAATGACTTCTTTGCCCGTTTCTCGCTGTTCACAATGACCGCGTCGGCCTCACACACTTGAGGGGCCACGGACGCTGGCCACTGGTCACGCGGCGCTGACAACCACTGTGGTCCTTTCCACCACAGCGTGTGGTCGACCAACTGAGACGGCAACAGACCTCGAGAGGCACAATCTGCCGGATTATCAGCAGAGGGCACGTGATGCCAATTCTCAGGGGAAACGCTAGTTTGACATTCACTCGCACGGTTGGCTACGAATGTTTTATATTCGTAGGAAAGACCCTTAATCCACGACAGGGCGATGGTAGAATCAGACCACGCAAAGACCCTATTTAGCGTCAGCTTTCCATCGAACACGGATAAAATATATTTTATCAAACGTGAGAGGATCACTGCGCCACACAACTCGAGTCTTGGCAAGCTTATGCGTTTCAATGGAGAAACGCGTGACTTAGCCATCAGCAAATGAGTTTTCCACTCACCGTCGGGTGTTAAAACACAAAGATAGACCACAGCAGCGTAGCCCTGCTCGGAGCTATCTGAAAACCCATGAAGCTCGACTTCCACAGCTTCGTTTAAAATATTTCTTTCTAACCTTATGCTGGAAAGAAACGGTAACTCTTTGATATAACGTAGCCAAATCAGTTGAAGATCCTCTGGAAGCGGATCATCCCACGATACACCCCTAACCCACAATCTTTGCATCAAACACTTAGCAAACAGGGTAACTGGACACAACCAACCCATAGGATCAAAACACTTCGCAATCTGCGACAGGACAGCTCTCTTCGTACACTCAGGTGAACCAGGTTCGATGTTATACTGAAAATTATCGCTGCTCGGGTTCCACTGAACACCAAGGACCTTAATAACACCTTCATCATCAGCTGACGAAAACGAAACATTGGTCTCCTTGTCGCAGTCAGGTATGTCTTCTAGAAGAGAGGGATCATTACTTGCCCACTTGCGTAAATCGAAGCCTCCAGCAGCACACAGCTCGATCAACTCCTTCTTCAATCGTTTAGCAGACTCTAGACTGGACGCACCACTCACAATGTCATCGACAAACGTGTCATCTACTAGAGCCTTAGCTCCATGGGGCCACTTACTTCCTTCATCTGAAGCCAGCTGCTGCAGTGTCCGTATGGCAAGGTACGGGGCAGACGTAAGACCATAAGTCACTGTGAGAAGACGATACTCCTGCACAGTTTCCGATGGGGATTCACGCCATAAGATCCTTTGATAATCCACATCCTCTTCATTGACCAAAATACCTCGAAACATTTGCTTAATGTCGGTAATAAACACAACTTCATGTAATCTGAAACAGAGCAAGATCTTCTCTATGTCTTGCTGAAGCTTACGACCAGGAAGAAGTACTTCATTGATCGAAACACCATTTGTAGTATTCATCGATCCATTATAAACAACACGAAGCTTCGTTGTGGAGCTGGACTCTTTGATCACACAATGATGGGGTATATAATAAGGCTTTACCTTATGCTCCGCAGGATTTCTCACGAGCTCCATGTGTCCCGCTTCCAGGTATTCCCTAAGGAAATCACAATATCCTCTCCTAAGCTTTTCGTTGCGCACGAACCTTCGCTCCAGCGAATACAATCTAGATAACGCAAGGTCACGTGACTCGCCTAAGAGCGGATTATCAGTTTTAAATGGGAGTCTAACTACATACTTACCTGCCGCGTTACGAAAATGCCCATTAATAAAAATGTCTTCACAGCGCTTTTCCTCGGCACTAAGAGGCGCAGGTAACGAAGACGGATCGGCTTCGACTTCCCAAAACCTTTTCAAAATAACGTCAAGAGACTCTTCATTGACCGGAGTCATAGCTGTAAAAGCAACTTTTTCAAGTGGTGTTATGCCCTTATGTGAGACACCGCCCATGACTAACCATCCGAACACACTATTGATGGCAGACACGAAGCCCTCAGGCCCAATAACACGTCCGTCTCGTAGAATGTGAGGAAACATTTCAGCTCCTAGAAGCATATCTACGCCGGAAGGAATATAAAACATGGGGTCAGCAAACTTGAGTTTACCTAAATGATCCCATTTATCATGAGGTAAGATTTCACCTGGCAAAAAGTTCGTTATCTTGTTTAGAATTAAACAAGGAACGCTATAAGTTTCACTAGAAACGTCAGTAGGTAAGATCACGCACGTAACAACACTCTTAGCTTTACCTACATCAGACATACCGAGGCCACACACTGGCACGCTCACGCGCCGCCGCGGCAGATCAAGACGATTTGCAAACGATGACGTCATGAATGACGACATCGAACCAGGGTCCAGTAATACGCGGGCGTTCTCGTAACAACCATCACTTCGTTGCACTTGAACGACAGCAGTCGAGAGCAGAACCGTGCTAGAGCCTACACACATTGAACTCTTCAGAGACACCACCTCCTGCTCATCGCCGCCGTCGGCGCCACCACCTGCGGCGTCGACGTCACCATCCGCGCACACATTACTGACCGCCATGTTCACACGAGCCACATTGGAGTCTCCCGTATCCACACATTGAGACGACCCCGACCCGCTCACACTATTTCGCGAGAAATGTAACAATTTATTATGCAACCGATCGCATTTATCACATAACGACTTCGACTTACAGTTCGACGAGCTATGTTGATCACTAAAACAATTAAAACATAACCCATTCCTTTTCACCACATTCATCCTAGTGAAAGAATTTAATTGCAAAAATTTAGGACACTTATGTAACACATGAGAAGGAGTACCACAACAATGACAAGAATGCTTAGTAATGACACCATCAGATTGAGTAGTAAATGTATGAGTACCCTTTCCTTTCTGAACAATAGGAGTTTTCCTCATAGACTGGCGACATACTTCACTAGCACGCATCTGTTTGTCTAGAAAATCCATAAACTGTGCATAAGTAGGGAACTGACGATCATCACATAACGACAACTCAAAACGACGTCTGGTTTCACTATCAAGTTTTTTCAATATTATGTTTAACAACAAAAAACTCCATTCTTTAGTAGGAAAATCTAAGGCCTGTAACGCACCTAAATTTTCCACTAAAGTGTTCATCATGCGTCTCATCCCTTCAACATCGGTATCACTACGCAACGATACTAAATTTAATAACTCGTCGACATGTTTCGTCGCTGCTCGTCGCTTGTCAGTATACCTATCCTTTAGCATCTGCCAAGCATTCGTAAAGTTTTCAGAAGTAATAGGCAAGAACTTTATAAGCTGAAGCGCTTCACCTTTCAAACATGAACGTAAATATTGAAACATTTCAATTCTTGACAACGACTTATTTTCAATAATAGTAGAATTGAAAAAATCATGAAAACTTTGCCAATCAGTGTACTCACCTGAAAATACTTGCATGGACAGCTTAGGTAACATGACATTACTGTGTATAGCACTAGCACTGCACTTATCAGTATTATTTTCGGTTTTTGTTTCAGATTTCTTATTCTGATTTTGTAACATTGACAAATCTAATGAATTTCGTTTTTGATATTTCTTATAATTGGCACGAACTTGAATCAATAGTTCCACAAACCTATCCCTGTACTTTTCCTGTTCAGATTCCACAAACTGATTTTTAGAAATTAATAATTTTTCTATTTCCGCTTGAGTTTCATCGAACTGAGACCGTATTAACTCGAGATCGTCAATACCAGCCTCGAATTCATCGAAAAATTCACTCTGTTCGTATTCTAAAAGACGATCTAACTGTTTAGTTAAAAATCTTCGATGAAAAACCAACTGTTCTAAATTCATTTTTATAACCTTTAAATTCCGTACCTTCTAACTTTGACACAAACAGAGAAATTATCGCACAAAGTAGGTAAACACAAGGGATAACTCGACCAAATTCGAACGCACAACAAATTCAATGATTCGTCTTATTATCGATTCGAGAAATTCGCACGAAATACGATCACTGTACACACACAACACTCTTGTGAAACGTAATCGCACTTACTTTTACAGTTTAGTACACTTAATTTACTTTAAACTACCAAAATAAAGTGAAATCTGTACGTAAACAATTATAAATCACGAAAAAACAAATTGCGCCGGCCGGCGGCCCAAGCGCATTTGACAGGTAGAAAAAACAATGGCGGCCACACGCGTCGCCTTATCTATTTGCCGGCCGGCAAGCGCACTTTGCCATGCCTAGCTATACCTATGCATTTATACAATTTCTGCAGCAAAATAGGAATAACTACTAAACACACACTGATTATTTCTATTTTGCGTTCACAGCACACGTAAAATAACAATTGAAACTAGCTAAATTACCGGAACACACATCATCCGAACAATTAGCTGCCACGTTTCAAACAAATTTTATACTCAAAATGTACCGAAAAAACAATATTCGGCCTCGACGGACCAATTTTATGTATGATGTTTCAATAGATTAGGTAGGCTAGATGGACTGTATTTAATAGGAAACACGACACGATATATGAAAGTCACTAACCTTTGAATGTCCCAAGGGCATACCTCGTGAAATAGGTCTTTCTTCTCGGAGCGCTCCTGTTTTGACCTTCATCCACTATCTTGAGCACCAGGAGACGTTATTATGCCCTTTTACTACCCCAAGCGACCTTCATATATTTAATAAGTAATTTTAATTGCACAGCACGTATAGCATGGTTTTGAAAAAAAGGCAAATGGCAGAGAGGAAGTGACGTTACTATAATAGACAATTCGTAATTGTTCTTTTTGATGTGCGTTCCGTTTTACTTCCGGTAAACATTAAATTATAATCCTATGTTATGAATTAAGCTTAATACTATACAGTGAAAGTGACTTGAGCGGACGGATAAGACCCGAAATATTTTTTTACAATTTATAGCAGAAGAAAATCGGCCGCCAAGTTTATTTCTAAACGCAGTATACAAAGTTCACTAAACTTTTACCGAGCATAGAACTTTCCCCACTGCTGAGGTGTTATGCAGTGAAAGTGACTTGAGCGGACGGATAAGACCCGAAATATTTTTTTCCAATTTATAGCAGAAGAAAATCGGCCGCCAAGTTTATTTCTAAACGCAGCATTCAAAGTTCACGAAACTTTTACCGAGCATAGAACTGTCCCCAATGCTGAGGTGTTATGCAGTGAAAGTGACTTGAGCGGACGGATAAGACCCGAAATATTTTTTTACAATTTATAGCAGAAGAAAATCGGCCGCCAAGTTTATTTCTAAACGCAGTATACAAAGTTCACGAAACTTTTACCGAGCATAGAACTGTCCCCAATGCTGAGGTGTTATGCAGTGAAAGTGACTTGAGCGGACGGATAAGACCTGAAATATTTTTTTCCAATTTATAGCAGAAGAAAATCGGCCGCCAAGTTTATTTCTAAACGCAGCATTCAAAGTTCACGAAACTTTTACCGAGCATAGAACTGTCCCCAATGCTGAGGTGTTATGCAGTGAAAGTGACTTGAGCGGACGGATAAGACCCGAAATATTTTTTTCCAATTTATAGCATAAGAAAATCGGCCGCCAAGTTTATTTCTAAACGCAGTATACAAAGTTCACGAAACTTTGACCGAGCATAGAACTGTCCCCAATGCTGAGGTGTTATGCAGTGAAAGTGACTTGAGCGGACGGATAAGACCCGAAATATTTTTTTCCAATTTATAGCAGAAGAAAATCGCCCGCCAAGATTATTTTTAAACGCAGTATACAAAGTTCACGAAACTTTTACCGAGCATAGAACTGTCCCCAATGCTGAGGTGTTATGCAGTGAAAGTGACTTGAGCGGACGGATAAGACCCGAAATATTTTTTTCCAATTTATAGCAGAAGAAAATCGGCCGCCAAGTTTATTTCTAAACGCAGTATACAAAGTTCACTAAACTTTTACCGAGCATAGAACTGTCCCCAATGCTGAGGTGTTATGCAGTGAAAGTGACTTGAGCGGACGGATAAGACCCGAAATATTTTTTTTCCAATTTATAGCAGAAGAAAATCGGCCGCCAAGTTTATTTCTAAACGCAGCATTCAAAGTTCACGAAACTTTTACCGAGCATAGAACTGTCCCCAATGCTGAGGTGTTATGCAGTGAAAGTGACTTGAGCGGACGGATAAGACCCGAAATATTTTTTTCCAATTTATAGCAGAAGCAAATCGGCCGCCAAGTTTATTTCTAAACGCAGCATTCAAAGTTCACGAAACTTTTACCGAGCATAGAACTGTCCCCAATGCTGAGGTGTTATGCAGTCAAAGTGACTTGAGCGGACGGATAAGACCCGAAATATTTTTTTCCAATTTATAGCAGAAGAAAATCGGCCGCCAAGTTTATTTCTAAACGCAATATACAAAGTTCACGAAACTTTTACCGAGCATAGAACTGTCCCCAATGCTGAGGTATTATGCAGTGAAAGTGACTTGAGCGGACGGATAAGACCCGAAATAATTTTTTACAATTTATAGCAGAAGAAAATCGGCCGCCAAGTTTATTTCTAAACGCAGCATTCAAAGTTCACGAAACTTTTACCGAGCATAGAACTGTCCCCAATGCTGAGGTGTTATGCAGTGAAAGTGACTTGAGCGGACGGATAAGACCCGAAATATTTTTTTACAATTTATAGCAGAATAAAATCGGCCGCCAAGTTTATTTCTAAACGCAGTATACAAAGTTCACGAAACTTTTACCGAGCATAGAACTGTCCCCAATGCTGAGGTGTTATGCAGTGAAAGTGACTTGAGCGGACGGATAAGACCCGAAATATTTTTTTACAATTTATAGCAGAAGAAAATCGGCCGCCAAGTTTATTTCTAAACGCAGCATTCAAAGTTCACGAAACTTTTACCGAGCATAGAACTGTCCCCAATGCTGAGGTATTATGCAGTGATAGTGACTTGAGCGGACGGATAAGACCCGAAATATTTTTTTCCAATTTATAGCAGAAGAACATCGGCCGCCAAGTTTATTTCTAAACGCAATATACAAAGTTCACGAAACTTTTACCGAGCATAGAACTGTCCCCAATGCTGAGGTGTTATGCAGTGAAAGTGACTTGAGCGGACGGATAAGACCCGAAATATTTTTTTCCAATTTATAGCAGAAGAAAATCGGCCGCCAAGTTTATTTCTAAACGCAATATACAAAGTTCACGAAACTTTTACCGAGCATAGAACTGTCCCCAATGCTGAGGTGTTATGCAGTGAAAGTGACTTGAGCGGACGGATAAGACCCGAAATATTTTTTTACAATTTATAGCAGAAGAAAATCGGCCGCCAAGTTTATTTCTAAACGCAATATACAAAGTTCACGAAACTTTTACCGAGCATAGAACTGTCCCCAATGCTGAGGTATTATGCAGTGAAAGTGACTTGAGCGGACGGATAAGACCCGAAATATTTTTTTCCAATTTATAGCAGAAGCAAATCGGCCGCCAAGTTTATTTCTAAACGCAATATACAAAGTTCACGAAACTTTTACCGAGCATAGAACTGTCCCCAATGCTGAGGTGTTATGCAGTGAAAGTGACTTGAGCGGACGGATAAGACCCGAAATATTTTTTCCCAATCTATAGCAGAAGAAAATCGGCCGCCAAGTTTATTTCTAAACGCAATATACAAAGTTCACGAAACTTTTACCGAGCATAGAACTGTCCCCAATGCTGAGGTATTATGCAGTGAAAGTGACTTGAGCGGACGGATAAGACCCGAAATATTTTTTTCCAATTTATAGCAGAAGAAAATCGGCCGCCAAGTTTATTTCTAAACGCAGCATTCAAATTCACGAAACTTTTACCGAGCATAGAACTGTCCCCAATGCTGAGGTGTTATGCAGTGAAAGTGACTTGAGCGGACGGATAAGACCCGAAATATTTTTTTACAATTTATAGCAGAAGAAAATCGGCCGCCAAGTTTATTTCTAAACGCAGTATACAAAGTTCACGAAACTTTTACCGAGCATAGAACTGTCCCCAATGCTGAGGTGTTATGCAGTGAAAGTGACTTGAGCGGACGGATAAGACCCGAAATATTTTTTTACAATTTATAGCAGAAGCAAATCGGCCGCCAAGTTTATTTCTAAACGCAATATACAAAGTTCACGAAACTTTTACCGAGCATAGAACTGTCCCCAATGCTGAGGTATTATGCAGTGAAAGTGACTTGAGCGGACGGATAAGACCCGAAATATTTTTTTCCAATTTATAGCAGAAGAAAATCGGCCGCCAAGTTTATTTCTAAACGCAATATACAAAGTTCACGAAACTTTTACCGAGCATAGAACTGTCCCCAATGCTGAAGTGTTATGCAGTGAAAGTGACTTGAGCGGACGGATAAGACCCGAAATATTTTTTTACATTTTATAGCAGAAGAAAATCGGCCGCCAAGTTTATTTCTAAACGCAATATACAAAGTTCACGAAACTTTTACCGAGCATAGAACTGTCCCCAATGCTGAGGTGTTATGCAGTGAAAGTGACTTGAGCGGACGGATAAGACCCGAAATATTTTTTTCCAATTTATAGCAGAAGAAAATCGCCCGCCAAGATTATTTTTAAACGCAGTATACAAAGTTCACGAAACTTTTACCGAGCATAGAACTGTCCCCAATGCTGAGGTGTTATGCAGTGAAAGTGACTTGAGCGGACGGATAAGACCCGAAATATTTTTTTCCAATTTATAGCAGAAGAAAATCGGCCGCCAAGTTTATTTCTAAACGCAGCATTCAAAGTTCACGAAACTTTTACCGAGCATAGAACTGTCCCCAATGCTGAGGTGTTATGCAGTCAAAGTGACTTGAGCGGACGGATAAGACCCGAAATATTTTTTTCCAATTTATAGCAGAAGAAAATCGGCCGCCAAGTTTATTTCTAAACGCAATATACAAAGTTCACGAAACTTTTACCGAGCATAGAACTGTCCCCAATGCTGAGGTGTTATGCAGTGAAAGTGACTTGAGCGGACGGATAAGACCCGAAATATTTTTTTCCAATTTATAGCAGAAGAAAATCGGCCGCCAAGATTATTTCTAAACGCAGCATTCAAAGTTCACGAAACTTTTACCGAGCATAGAACTGTCCCCAATGCTGAGGTGATATGCAGTCAAAGTGACTTGAGCGGACGGATAAGACCCGAAATATTTTTTTACAATTTATAGCAGAAGAAAATCGGCCGCCAAGTTTATTTCTAAACGCAATATACAAAGTTCACGAAACTTTTACCGAGCATAGAACTGTCCCCAATGCTGAGGTATTATGCAGTGAAAGTGACTTGAGCGGACGGATAAGACCCGAAATAATTTTTTACAATTTATAGCAGAAGCAAACCGGCCGCCAAGTTTATTTCTAAACGCAATATACAAAGTTCACTAAACTTTTACCGAGCATAGAACTGTCCCCAATGCTGAGGTGTTATGCAGTGAAAGTGACTTGAGCGGACGGATAAGACCCGAAATATTTTTTTCCAATTTATAGCAGAAGAAAATCGGCCGCCAAGTTTATTTCTAAACGCAATATACAAAGTTCACGAAACTTTTACCGAGCATAGAACTGTCCCCAATGCTGAGGTATTATGCAGTGAAAGTGACTTGAGCGGACGGATAAGACCCGAAATATTTTTTTCCAATTTATAGCAGAAGAAAATCGGCCGCCAAGTTTATTTCTAAACGCAATATACAAAGTTCACGAAACTTTTACCGAGCATAGAACTGTCCCCAATGCTGAGGTGTTATGCAGTGAAAGTGACTTGAGCGGACGGATAAGACCCGAAATATTTTTTTACAATTTATAGCAGAAGAAAATCGGCCGCCAAGTTTATTTCTAAACGCAATATACAAAGTTCACGAAACTTTTACCGAGCATAGAACTGTCCCCAATGCTGAGGTATTATGCAGTGAAAGTGACTTGAGCGGACGGATAAGACCCGAAATATTTTTTTCCAATTTATAGCAGAAGCAAATCGGCCGCCAAGTTTATTTCTAAACGCAATATACAAAGTTCACGAAACTTTTACCGAGCATAGAACTGTCCCCAATGCTGAGGTGTTATGCAGTGAAAGTGACTTGAGCGGACGGATAAGACCCGAAATATTTTTTTACAATTTATAGCAGAAGAAAATCGGCCGCCAAGTTTATTTCTAAACGCAGCATTCAAAGTTCACTAAACTTTTACCGAGCATAGAACTGTCCCCAATGCTGAGGTGTTATGCAGTCAAAGTGACTTGAGCGGACGGATAAGACCCGAAATATTTTTTTCCAATTTATAGCAGAAGAAAATCGGCCGCCAAGTTTATTTCTAAACGCAATATACAAAGTTCACGAAACTTTTACCGAGCATAGAACTGTCCCCAATGCTGAGGTATTATGCAGTGAAAGTGACTTGAGCGGACGGATAAGACCCGAAATAATTTTTTACAATTTATAGCAGAAGAAAATCGGCCGCCAAGTTTATTTCTAAACGCAGCATTCAAAGTTCACGAAACTTTTACCGAGCATAGAACTGTCCCCAATGCTGAGGTGTTATGCAGTGAAAGTGACTTGAGCGGACGGATAAGACCCGAAATATTTTTTTACAATTTACAGCAGAAGAAAATCGGCCGCCAAGTTTATTTCTAAACGCAATATACAAAAATCACGAAACTTTTACCGAGCATAGAACTGTCCCCAATGCTGAGGTATTATGCAGTGAAAGTGACTTGAGCGGACGGATAAGACCCGAAATATTTTTTTCCAATTTATAGCAGAAGAAAATCGGCCGCCAAGTTTATTTCTAAACGCAATATACAAAGTTCACGAAACTTTTACCGAGCATAGAACTGTCCCCAATGCTGAGGTGTTATGCAGTGAAAGTGACTTGAGCGGACGGATAAGACCCGAAATATTTTTTTACAATTTATAGCAGAAGAAAATCGGCCGCCAAGTTTATTTCTAAACGCAGTATACAAAGTTCACGAAACTTTTACCGAGCATAGAACTGTCCCCAATGCTGAGGTGTTATGCAGTGAAAGTGACTTGAGCGGACGGATAAGACCCGAAATATTTTTTTACAATTTATAGCAGAAGAAAATCGGCCGCCAAGTTTATTTCTAAACGCAGCATTCAAAGTTCACGAAACTTTTACCGAGCATAGAACTGTCCCCAGTGCTGAGGTATTATGCAGTGAAAGTGACTTGAGCGGACGGATAAGACCCGAAATATTTTTTTCCAATTTATAGCAGAAGAAAATCGGCCGCAAAGTTTATTTCTAAACGCAATATACAAAGTTCACTAAACTTTTACCGAGCATAGAACTGTCCCCAATGCTGAGGTGTTATGCAGTGAAAGTGACTTGAGCGGACGGATAAGACCCGAAATATTTTTTTCCAATTTATAGCAGAAGAAAATCGGCCGCCAAGTTTATTTCTAAACGCAATATACAAAGTTCACGAAACTTTTACCGAGCATAGAACTGTCCCCAATGCTGAGGTATTATGCAGTGAAAGTGACTTGAGCGGACGGATAAGACCCGAAATATTTTTTTCCAATTTATAGCAGAAGAAAATCGGCCGCCAAGTTTATTTCTAAACGCAATATACAAAGTTCACGAAACTTTTACCGAGCATAGAACTGTCCCCAATGCTGAGGTGTTATGCAGTGAAAGTGACTTGAGCGGACGGATAAGACCCGAAATATTTTTTTACAATTTATAGCAGAAGAAAATCGGCCGCCAAGTTTATTTCTAAACGCAATATACAAAGTTCACGAAACTTTTACCGAGCATAGAACTGTCCCCAATGCTGAGGTATTATGCAGTGAAAGTGACTTGAGCGGACGGATAAGACCCGAAATATTTTTTTCCAATTTATAGCAGAAGAAAATCGGCCGCCAAGTTTATTTCTAAACGCAATATACAAAGTTCACGAAACTTTTACCGAGCATAGAACTGTCCCCAATGCTGAGGTGTTATGCAGTGAAAGTGACTTGAGCGGACGGATAAGACCCGAAATATTTTTTCCCAATCTATAGCAGAAGAAAATCGGCCGCCAAGTTTATTTCTAAACGCAATATACAAAGTTCACGAAACTTTTACCGAGCATAGAACTGTCCCCAATGCTGAGGTATTATGCAGTGAAAGTGACTTGAGCGGACGGATAAGACCCGAAATATTTTTTTCCAATTTATAGCAGAAGAAAATCGGCCGCCAAGTTTATTTCTAAACGCAGCATTCAAATTCACGAAACTTTTACCGAGCATAGAACTGTCCCCAATGCTGAGGTGTTATGCAGTGAAAGTGACTTGAGCGGACGGATAAGACCCGAAATATTTTTTTACAATTTATAGCAGAAGAAAATCGGCCGCCAAGTTTATTTCTAAACGCAGCATTCAAAGTTCACTAAACTTTTACCGAGCATAGAACTGTCCCCAATGCTGAGGTGATATGCAGTGAAAGTGACTTGAGCGGACGGATAAGACCCGAAATATTTTTTCCAATTTATAGCAGAAGAAAATCGGCCGCCAAGTTTATTTCTAAACGCAGCATTCAAAGTTCACGAAACTTTTACCGAGCATAGAACTGTCCCCAATGCTGAGGTGTTATGCAGTGAAAGTGACTTGAGCGGACGGATAAGACCCGAAATATTTTTTTCCAATTTATAGCAGAAGAAAATCGGCCGCCAAGTTTATTTCTAAACGCAATATACAAAGTTCACGAAACTTTTACCGAGCATAGAACTGTCCCCAATGCTGAGGTGTTATGCAGTGAAAGTGACTTGAGCGGACGGATAAGACCCGAAATATTTTTTTACATTTTATAGCAGAAGAAAATCGGCCGCCAAGTTTATTTCTAAATGCAGCATTCAAAGTCCACGAAACTTTTACCGAGCATAGAACTGTCCCCAATGCTGAGGTGTTATGCAGTGAAAGTGACTTGAGCGGACGGATAAGACCCGAAATATTTTTTTCCAATTTATAGCAGAAGAAAATCGGCCGCCAAGTTTATTTCTAAACGCAGCATTCAAAGTTCACGAAACTTTTACGGTCTTATCCGTCCGCTCAAGTCACTTTCACTGCATAACACCTCAGCATTGGGGACAGTTCTATGCTCGGTAAAAGTTTAGTGAACTTTGTATATTGCGTTTAGAAATAAACTTATCGGCCGATTTGCTTCTGCTATAAATTGGAAAAAAATATTTCGGGTCTTATCCGTCCGCTCAAGTCACTTTCACTGCATAATACCTCAGCATTGGGGACAGTTCTATGCTCGGTAAAAGTTTCGTGAACTTTGAATGCTGCGTTTAGAAATAAACTTGGCGGCCGATTTTCTTCTGCTATAAATTGTAAAAAATTATTTCGGGTCTTATCCGTCCGCTCAAGTCACTTTCACTGCATAATACCTCAGCATTGGGGACAGTTCTATGCTCGGTAAAAGTTTCGTGAACTTTGTATACTGCGTTTAGAAATAAACTTGGCGGCCGATTTTCTTCTGCTATAAATTGTAAAAAAATATTTCGGGTCTTATCCGTCCGCTCAAGTCACTTTCACTGCATAACACCTCAGCATTGGGGACAGTTCTATGCTCGGTAAAAGTTTCGTGAACTTTGTATATTGCGTTTAGAAATAAACTTGGCGGCCGATTTTCTTCTGCTATAAATTGGAAAAAAATATTTCGGGTCTTATCCGTCCGCTCAAGTCACTTTCACTGCATAATACCTCAGCATTGGGGACAGTTCTATGCTCGGTAAAAGTTTCGTGATTTTTGTATATTGCGTTTAGAAATAAACTTGGCGGCCGATTTTCTTCTGCTATAAATTGTAAAAAAATATTTCGGGTCTTATCTGTCCGCTCAAGTCACTTTCACTGCATAACACCTCAGCATTGGGGACAGTTCTATGCTCGGTAAAAGTTTCGTGAACTTTGAATGCTGCGTTTAGAAATAAACTTGGCGGCCGATTTTCTTCTGCTATAAATTGTAAAAAATTATTTCGGGTCTTATCCGTCCGCTCAAGTCACTTTCACTGCATAATACCTCAGCATTGGGGACAGTTCTATGCTCGGTAAAAGTTTCGTGAACTTTGTATATTGCGTTTAGAAATAAACTTGGCGGCCGATTTTCTTCTGCTATAAATTGTAAAAAAATATTTCGGGTCTTATCCGTCCGCTCAAGTCACTTTGACTGCATAACACCTCAGCATTGGGGACAGTTCTATGCTCGGTAAAAGTTTCGTGAACTTTGAATGCTGCGTTTAGAAATAATCTTGGCGGCCGATTTTCTTCTGCTATAAATTGGAAAAAAATATTTCGGGTCTTATCCGTCCGCTCAAGTCACTTTCACTGCATAACACCTCAGCATTGGGGACAGTTCTATGCTCGGTAAAAGTTTCGTGAACTTTGTATATTGCGTTTAGAAATAAACTTGGCGGCCGATTTTCTTCTGCTATAAATTGTAAAAAAATATTTCGGGTCTTATCCGTCCGCTCAAGTCACTTTGACTGCATAACACCTCAGCATTGGGGACAGTTCTATGCTCGGTAAAAGTTTCGTGAACTTTGAATGCTGCGTTTAGAAATAAACTTGGCGGCCGATTTTCTTCTGCTATAAATTGGGAAAAAATATTTCGGGTCTTATCCGTCCGCTCAAGTCACTTTCACTGCATAACACCTCAGCATTGGGGACAGTTCTATGCTCGGTAAAAGTTTCGTGAACTTTGAATGCTGCGTTTAGAAATAAACTTGGCGGCCGATTTTCTTCTGCTATAAATTGGAAAAAAATATTTCGGGTCTTATCCGTCCGCTCAAGTCACTTTCACTGCATAACACCTCAGCATTGGGGACAGTTCTATGCTCGGTAAAAGTTTAGTGAACTTTGTATACTGCGTTTAGAAATAAACTTGGCGGCCGATTTTCTTCTGCTATAAATTGGAAAAAAATATTTCGGGTCTTATCCGTCCGCTCAAGTCACTTTCACTGCATAACACCTCAGCATTGGGGACAGTTCTATGCTCGGTAAAAGTTTCGTGAACTTTGTATACTGCGTTTAAAAATAATCTTGGCGGGCGATTTTCTTCTGCTATAAATTGGAAAAAAATATTTCGGGTCTTATCCGTCCGCTCAAGTCACTTTCACTGCATAACACCTCAGCATTGGGGACAGTTCTATGCTCGGTAAAAGTTTCGTGAACTTTGTATATTGCGTTTAGAAATAAACTTGGCGGCCGATTTTCCTCTGCTATAAAATGTAAAAAAATATTTCGGGTCTTATCCGTCCGCTCAAGTCACTTTCACTGCATAACACTTCAGCATTGGGGACAGTTCTATGCTCGGTAAAAGTTTCGTGAACTTTGTATATTGCGTTTAGAAATAAACTTGGCGGCCGATTTTCTTCTGCTATAAATTGGAAAAAAATATTTCGGGTCTTATCCGTCCGCTCAAGTCACTTTCACTGCATAATACCTCAGCATTGGGGACAGTTCTATGCTCGGTAAAAGTTTCGTGAACTTTGTATATTGCGTTTAGAAATAAACTTGGCGGCCGATTTGCTTCTGCTATAAATTGTAAAAAAATATTTCGGGTCTTATCCGTCCGCTCAAGTCACTTTCACTGCATAACACCTCAGCATTGGGGACAGTTCTATGCTCGGTAAAAGTTTCGTGAACTTTGTATATTGCGTTTAGAAATAAACTTGGCGGCCGATTTTCTTCTGCTATAAATTGTAAAAAAATATTTCGGGTCTTATCCGTCCGCTCAAGTCACTTTCACTGCATAACACCTCAGCATTGGGGACAGTTCTATGCTCGGTAAAAGTTTCGTGAACTTTGTATATTGCGTTTAGAAATAAACTTGGCGGCCGATTTTCTTCTGCTATAAATTGGAAAAAAATATTTCGGGTCTTATCCGTCCGCTCAAGTCACTTTGACTGCATAACACCTCAGCATTGGGGACAGTTCTATGCTCGGTAAAAGTTTCGTGAACTTTGTATATTGCGTTTAGAAATAAACTTGGCGGCCGATTTTCTTCTGCTATAAATTGGAAAAAAATATTTCGGGTCTTATCCGTCCGCTCAAGTCACTTTCACTGCATAACACCTCAGCATTGGGGACAGTTCTATGCTCGGTAAAAGTTTAGTGAACTTTGTATATTGCGTTTAGAAATAAACTTGGCGGCCGATTTTCTTCTGCTATAGATTGGGAAAAAATATTTCGGGTCTTATCCGTCCGCTCAAGTCACTTTCACTGCATAACACCTCAGCATTGGGGACAGTTCTATGCTCGGTAAAAGTTTAGTGAACTTTGTATACTGCGTTTAGAAATAAACTTGGCGGCCGATTTTCTTCTGCTATAAATTGGAAAAAAATATTTCGGGTCTTATCCGTCCGCTCAAGTCACTTTCACTGCATAACACCTCAGCATTGGGGACAGTTCTATGCTCGGTAAAAGTTTCGTGAACTTTGTATACTGCGTTTAAAAATAATCTTGGCGGGCGATTTTCTTCTGCTATAAATTGGAAAAAAATATTTCGGGTCTTATCCGTCCGCTCAAGTCACTTTCACTGCATAACACCTCAGCATTGGGGACAGTTCTATGCTCGGTAAAAGTTTCGTGAACTTTGTATATTGCGTTTAGAAATAAACTTGGCGGCCGATTTTCCTCTGCTATAAAATGTAAAAAAATATTTCGGGTCTTATCCGTCCGCTCAAGTCACTTTCACTGCATAACACTTCAGCATTGGGGACAGTTCTATGCTCGGTAAAAGTTTCGTGAACTTTGTATATTGCGTTTAGAAATAAACTTGGCGGCCGATTTTCTTCTGCTATAAATTGGAAAAAAATATTTCGGGTCTTATCCGTCCGCTCAAGTCACTTTCACTGCATAATACCTCAGCATTGGGGACAGTTCTATGCTCGGTAAAAGTTTCGTGAACTTTGTATATTGCGTTTAGAAATAAACTTGGCGGCCGATTTGCTTCTGCTATAAATTGTAAAAAAATATTTCGGGTCTTATCCGTCCGCTCAAGTCACTTTCACTGCATAACACCTCAGCATTGGGGACAGTTCTATGCTCGGTAAAAGTTTCGTGAACTTTGTATATTGCGTTTAGAAATAAACTTGGCGGCCGATTTTCTTCTGCTATAAATTGGAAAAAAATATTTCGGGTCTTATCCGTCCGCTCAAGTCACTTTGACTGCATAACACCTCAGCATTGGGGACAGTTCTATGCTCGGTAAAAGTTTCGTGAACTTTGTATATTGCGTTTAGAAATAAACTTGGCGGCCGATTTTCTTCTGCTATAAATTGGAAAAAAATATTTCGGGTCTTATCCGTCCGCTCAAGTCACTTTCACTGCATAACACCTCAGCATTGGGGACAGTTCTATGCTCGGTAAAAGTTTAGTGAACTTTGTATATTGCGTTTAGAAATAAACTTGGCGGCCGATTTTCTTCTGCTATAGATTGGGAAAAAATATTTCGGGTCTTATCCGTCCGCTCAAGTCACTTTCACTGCATAACACCTCAGCATTGGGGACAGTTCTATGCTCGGTAAAAGTTTAGTGAACTTTGTATACTGCGTTTAGAAATAAACTTGGCGGCCGATTTTCTTCTGCTATAAATTGGAAAAAAATATTTCGGGTCTTATCCGTCCGCTCAAGTCACTTTCACTGCATAACACCTCAGCATTGGGGACAGTTCTATGCTCGGTAAAAGTTTCGTGAACTTTGTATACTGCGTTTAAAAATAATCTTGGCGGGCGATTTTCTTCTGCTATAAATTGGAAAAAAATATTTCGGGTCTTATCCGTCCGCTCAAGTCACTTTCACTGCATAACACCTCAGCATTGGGGACAGTTCTATGCTCGGTAAAAGTTTCGTGAACTTTGTATATTGCGTTTAGAAATAAACTTGGCGGCCGATTTTCCTCTGCTATAAAATGTAAAAAAATATTTCGGGTCTTATCCGTCCGCTCAAGTCACTTTCACTGCATAACACTTCAGCATTGGGGACAGTTCTATGCTCGGTAAAAGTTTCGTGAACTTTGTATATTGCGTTTAGAAATAAACTTGGCGGCCGATTTTCTTCTGCTATAAATTGGAAAAAAATATTTCGGGTCTTATCCGTCCGCTCAAGTCACTTTCACTGCATAATACCTCAGCATTGGGGACAGTTCTATGCTCGGTAAAAGTTTCGTGAACTTTGTATATTGCGTTTAGAAATAAACTTGGCGGCCGATTTGCTTCTGCTATAAATTGTAAAAAAATATTTCGGGTCTTATCCGTCCGCTCAAGTCACTTTCACTGCATAACACCTCAGCATTGGGGACAGTTCTATGCTCGGTAAAAGTTTCGTGAACTTTGTATATTGCGTTTAGAAATAAACTTGGCGGCCGATTTTCTTCTGCTATAAATTGTAAAAAAATATTTCGGGTCTTATCCGTCCGCTCAAGTCACTTTCACTGCATAACACCTCAGCATTGGGGACAGTTCTATGCTCGGTAAAAGTTTCGTGAACTTTGTATATTGCGTTTAGAAATAAACTTGGCGGCCGATTTTCTTCTGCTATAAATTGGAAAAAAATATTTCGGGTCTTATCCGTCCGCTCAAGTCACTTTCACTGCATAATACCTCAGCATTGGGGACAGTTCTATGCTCGGTAAAAGTTTCGTGAACTTTGTATATTGCGTTTAGAAATAAACTTGGCGGCCGATTTTCTTCTGCTATAAATTGGAAAAAAATATTTCGGGTCTTATCCGTCCGCTCAAGTCACTTTCACTGCATAACACCTCAGCATTGGGGACAGTTCTATGCTCGGTAAAAGTTTAGTGAACTTTGTATATTGCGTTTAGAAATAAACTTGGCGGCCGATTTTCTTCTGCTATAGATTGGGAAAAAATATTTCGGGTCTTATCCGTCCGCTCAAGTCACTTTCACTGCATAACACCTCAGCATTGGGGACAGTTCTATGCTCGGTAAAAGTTTCGTGAACTTTGTATATTGCGTTTAGAAATAAACTTGGCGGCCGATTTTCTTCTGCTATAAATTGTAAAAAAATATTTCGGGTCTTATCCGTCCGCTCAAGTCACTTTCACTGCATAACACCTCAGCATTGGGGACAGTTCTATGCTCGGTAAAAGTTTCGTGAACTTTGAATGCTGCGTTTAGAAATAAACTTGGCGGCCGATTTTCTTCTGCTATAAATTGGAAAAAAATATTTCGGGTCTTATCCGTCCGCTCAAGTCACTTTCACTGCATAACACCTCAGCATTGGGGACAGTTCTATGCTCGGTAAAAGTTTCGTGAACTTTGTATATTGCGTTTAGAAATAAACTTGGCGGCCGATTTTCTTCTGCTATAAATTGTAAAAAAATATTTCGGGTCTTATCCGTCCGCTCAAGTCACTTTTACTGCATAACACCTCAGCATTGGGGACAGTTCTATGCTCGGTAAAAGTTTCGTGAACTTTGAATGCTGCGTTTAGAAATAAACTTGGCGGCCGATTTTCTTCTGCTATAAATTGTAAAAAAATATTTCGGGTCTTATCTGTCCGCTCAAGTCACTTTCACTGCATAACACCTCAGCATTGGGGACAGTTCTATGCTCGGTAAAAGTTTCGTGAACTTTGTATACTGCGTTTAGAAATAAACTTGGCGGCCGATTTTCTTCTGCTATAAATTGTAAAAAAATATTTCGGGTCTTATCCGTCCGCTCAAGTCACTTTCACTGCATAACACCTCAGCATTGGGGACAGTTCTATGCTCGGTAAAAGTTTCGTGAACTTTGAATGCTGCGTTTAGAAATAAACTTGGCGGCCGATTTTCTTCTGCTATAAATTGGAAAAAATTATTTCGGGTCTTATCCGTCCGCTCAAGTCACTTTCACTGCATAACACCTCAGCATTGGGGACAGTTCTATGCTCGGTAAAAGTTTCGTGAACTTTGTATATTGCGTTTAGAAATAAACTTGGCGGCCGATTTTCTTCTGCTATAAATTGTAAAAAAATATTTCGGGTCTTATCCGTCCGCTCAAGTCACTTTCACTGCATAACACCTCAGCATTGGGGACAGTTCTATGCTCGGTAAAAGTTTCGTGAACTTTGTATATTGCGTTTAGAAATAAACTTGGCGGCCGATTTTCTTCTGCTATAAATTGTAAAAAAATATTTCGGGTCTTATCCGTCCGCTCAAGTCACTTTCACTGCATAATACCTCAGCATTGGGGACAGTTCTATGCTCGGTAAAAGTTTCGTGAACTTTGAATGCTGCGTTTAGAAATAAACTTGGCGGCCGATTTTCTTCTGCTATAAATTGGAAAAAAATATTTCGGGTCTTATCCGTCCGCTCAAGTCACTTTCACTGCATAACACCTCAGCATTGGGGACAGTTCTATGCTCGGTAAAAGTTTCGTGAACTTTGTATATTGCGTTTAGAAATAAACTTGGCGGCCGATTTTCTTCTGCTATAAATTGTAAAAAAATATTTCGGGTCTTATCCGTCCGCTCAAGTCACTTTCACTGCATAACACCTCAGCATTGGGGACAGTTCTATGCTCGGTAAAAGTTTCGTGAACTTTGTATACTGCGTTTAGATATAAACTTGGCGGCCGATTTTCTTCTGCTATAAATTGTAAAAAAATATTTCGGGTCTTATCCGTCCGCTCAAGTCACTTTCACTGCATAACACCTCAGCATTGGGGACAGTTCTATGCTCGGTAAAAGTTTCGTGAACTTTGTATATTGCGTTTAGAAATAAACTTGGCGGCCGATTTTCTTCTGCTATAAATTGGAAAAAAATATTTCGGGTCTTATCCGTCCGCTCAAGTCACTTTCACTGCATAACACCTCAGCATTGGGGACAGTTCTATGCTCGGTAAAAGTTTCGTGAACTTTGTATACTGCGTTTAGATATAAACTTGGCGGCCGATTTTCTTCTGCTATAAATTGGAAAAAAATATTTCGGGTCTTATCCGTCCGCTCAAGTCACTTTCACTGCATAACACCTCAGCATTGGGGACAGTTCTATGCTCGGTAAAAGTTTCGTGAACTTTGTATACTGCGTTTAGAAATAAACTTGGCGGCCGATTTTCTTCTGCTATAAATTGTAAAAAAATATTTCGGGTCTTATCCGTCCGCTCAAGTCACTTTCACTGCATAACACCTCAGCATTGGGGACAGTTCTATGCTCGGTAAAAGTTTCGTGAACTTTGTATATTGCGTTTAGAAATAAACTTGGCGGCCGATTTTCTTCTGCTATAAATTGGGAAAAAATATTTCGGGTCTTATCCGTCCGCTCAAGTCACTTTCACTGCATAACACCTCAGCATTGGGGACAGTTCTATGCTCGGTAAAAGTTTCGTGAACTTTGTATATTGCGTTTAGAAATAAACTTGGCGGCCGATTTGCTTCTGCTATAAATTGGAAAAAAATATTTCGGGTCTTATCCGTCCGCTCAAGTCACTTTCACTGCATAATACCTCAGCATTGGGGACAGTTCTATGCTCGGTAAAAGTTTCGTGAACTTTGTATATTGCGTTTAGAAATAAACTTGGCGGCCGATTTTCTTCTGCTATAAATTGTAAAAAAATATTTCGGGTCTTATCCGTCCGCTCAAGTCACTTTCACTGCATAACACCTCAGCATTGGGGACAGTTCTATGCTCGGTAAAAGTTTCGTGAACTTTGTATATTGCGTTTAGAAATAAACTTGGCGGCCGATTTTCTTCTGCTATAAATTGGAAAAAAATATTTCGGGTCTTATCCGTCCGCTCAAGTCACTTTCACTGCATAATACCTCAGCATTGGGGACAGTTCTATGCTCGGTAAAAGTTTCGTGAACTTTGTATATTGCGTTTAGAAATAAACTTGGCGGCCGATTTTCTTCTGCTATAAATTGGAAAAAAATATTTCGGGTCTTATCCGTCCGCTCAAGTCACTTTCACTGCATAACACCTCAGCATTGGGGACAGTTCTATGCTCGGTAAAAGTTTCGTGAACTTTGTATATTGCGTTTAGAAATAAACTTGGCGGCCGATTTTCTTCTGCTATAAATTGTAAAAAAATATTTCGGGTCTTATCCGTCCGCTCAAGTCACTTTCACTGCATAATACCTCAGCATTGGGGACAGTTCTATGCTCGGTAAAAGTTTCGTGAACTTTGAATGCTGCGTTTAGAAATAAACTTGGCGGCCGATTTTCTTCTGCTATAAATTGGAAAAAAATATTTCGGGTCTTATCCGTCCGCTCAAGTCACTTTCACTGCATAATACCTCAGCATTGGGGACAGTTCTATGCTCGGTGAAAGTTTTGTGAACTTTGTATATTGCGTTTAGAAATAAACTTGGCGGCCGATTTTCTTCTGCTATAAATTGGAAAAAAATATTTCGGGTCTTATCCGTCCGCTCAAGTCACTTTCACTGCATAACACCTCAGCATTGGGGACAGTTCTATGCTCGGTAAAAGTTTCGTGAACTTTGTATATTGCGTTTAGAAATAAACTTGGCGGCCGATTTGCTTCTGCTATAAATTGGAAAAAAATATTTCGGGTCTTATCCGTCCGCTCAAGTCACTTTCACTGCATAATACCTCAGCATTGGGGACAGTTCTATGCTCGGTAAAAGTTTCGTGAACTTTGTATATTGCGTTTAGAAATAAACTTGGCGGCCGATTTTCTTCTGCTATAAATTGTAAAAAAATATTTCGGGTCTTATCCGTCCGCTCAAGTCACTTTCACTGCATAACACCTCAGCATTGGGGACAGTTCTATGCTCGGTAAAAGTTTCGTGAACTTTGTATATTGCGTTTAGAAATAAACTTGGCGGCCGATTTTCTTCTGCTATAAATTGTAAAAAAATATTTCGGGTCTTATCCGTCCGCTCAAGTCACTTTCACTGCATAATACCTCAGCATTGGGGACAGTTCTATGCTCGGTAAAAGTTTCGTGAACTTTGAATGCTGCGTTTAGAAATAAACTTGGCGGCCGATTTTCTTCTGCTATAAATTGGAAAAAAATATTTCGGGTCTTATCCGTCCGCTCAAGTCACTTTCACTGCATAACACGTCAGCATTGGGGACAGTTCTATGCTCGGTAAAAGTTTCGTGATTTTCGTATATTGCGTTTAGAAATAAACTTGGCGGCCGATTTTCTTCTGCTATAAATTGGAAAAAAATATTTCGGGTCTTATCCGTCCGCTCAAGTCACTTTCACTGCATAATACCTCAGCATTGGGGACAGTTCTATACTCGGTAAAAGTTTCGTGAACTTTGAATGCTGCGTTTAGAAATAAACTTGGCGGCCGATTTTCTTCTGCTATAAATTGTAAAAAAATATTTCGGGTCTTATCCGTCCGCTCAAGTCACTTTCACTGCATAACACCTCAGCATTGGGGACAGTTCTATGCTCGGTAAAAGTTTCGTGAACTTTGTATACTGCGTTTAGAAATAAACTTGGCGGCCGATTTTCTTCTGCTATAAATTGTAAAAAAATATTTCGGGTCTTATCCGTCCGCTCAAGTCACTTTCACTGCATAACACCTCAGCATTGGGGACAGTTCTATGCTCGATAAAAGTTTCGTGAACTTTGAATGCTGCGTTTAGAAATAAACTTGGCGGCCGATTTTCTTCTGCTATAAATTGGAAAAAAATATTTCGGGTCTTATCCGTCCGCCTAAGTCACTTTCACTGCATAACACCTCAGCATTGGGGACAGTTCTATGCTCGGTAAAAGTTTCGTGAACTTTGTATATTGCGTTTAGAAATAAACTTGGCGGCCGATTTTCTTCTGCTATAAATTGTAAAAAAATATTTCGGGTCTTATCCGTCCGCTCAAGTCACTTTCACTGCATAATACCTCAGCATTGGGGACAGTTCTATGCTCGGTAAAAGTTTCGTGAACTTTGTATATTGCGTTTAGAAATAAACTTGGCGGCCGATTTTCTTCTGCTATAAATTGTAAAAAAATATTTCGGGTCTTATCCGTCCGCTCAAGTCACTTTCACTGCATAACACCTCAGCATTGGGGACAGTTCTATGCTCGGTAAAAGTTTCGTGAACTTTGTATATTGCGTTTAGAAATAAACTTGGCGGCCGATTTTCTTCTGCTATAAATTGTAAAAAAATATTTCGGGTCTTATCCGTCCGCTCAAGTCACTTTCACTGCATAACACCTCAGCATTGGGGACAGTTCTATGCTCGGTAAAAGTTTCGTGAACTTTGAATGCTGCGTTTAGAAATAAACTTGGCGGCCGATTTTCTTCTGCTATAAATTGTAAAAAAATATTTCGGGTCTTATCTGTCCGCTCAAGTCACTTTCACTGCATAACACCTCAGCATTGGGGACAGTTCTATGCTCGGTAAAAGTTTCGTGAACTTTGTATACTGCGTTTAGAAATAAACTTGGCGGCCGATTTTCTTCTGCTATAAATTGTAAAAAAATATTTCGGGTCTTATCCGTCCGCTCAAGTCACTTTCACTGCATAACACCTCAGCATTGGGGACAGTTCTATGCTCGGTAAAAGTTTCGTGAACTTTGAATGCTGCGTTTAGAAATAAACTTGGCGGCCGATTTTCTTCTGCTATAAATTGGAAAAAATTATTTCGGGTCTTATCCGTCCGCTCAAGTCACTTTCACTGCATAACACCTCAGCATTGGGGACAGTTCTATGCTCGGTAAAAGTTTCGTGAACTTTGTATATTGCGTTTAGAAATAAACTTGGCGGCCGATTTTCTTCTGCTATAAATTGTAAAAAAATATTTCGGGTCTTATCCGTCCGCTCAAGTCACTTTCACTGCATAATACCTCAGCATTGGGGACAGTTCTATACTCGGTAAAAGTTTCGTGAACTTTGAATGCTGCGTTTAGAAATAAACTTGGCGGCCGATTTTCTTCTGCTATAAATTGTAAAAAAATATTTCGGGTCTTATCCGTCCGCTCAAGTCACTTTCACTGCATAACACCTCAGCATTGGGGACAGTTCTATGCTCGGTAAAAGTTTCGTGAACTTTGTATACTGCGTTTAGAAATAAACTTGGCGGCCGATTTTCTTCTGCTATAAATTGTAAAAAAATATTTCGGGTCTTATCCGTCCGCTCAAGTCACTTTCACTGCATAACACCTCAGCATTGGGGACAGTTCTATGCTCGATAAAAGTTTCGTGAACTTTGAATGCTGCGTTTAGAAATAAACTTGGCGGCCGATTTTCTTCTGCTATAAATTGGAAAAAAATATTTCGGGTCTTATCCGTCCGCCTAAGTCACTTTCACTGCATAACACCTCAGCATTGGGGACAGTTCTATGCTCGGTAAAAGTTTCGTGAACTTTGTATATTGCGTTTAGAAATAAACTTGGCGGCCGATTTTCTTCTGCTATAAATTGTAAAAAAATATTTCGGGTCTTATCCGTCCGCTCAAGTCACTTTCACTGCATAATACCTCAGCATTGGGGACAGTTCTATGCTCGGTAAAAGTTTCGTGAACTTTGTATATTGCGTTTAGAAATAAACTTGGCGGCCGATTTTCTTCTGCTATAAATTGTAAAAAAATATTTCGGGTCTTATCCGTCCGCTCAAGTCACTTTCACTGCATAACACCTCAGCATTGGGGACAGTTCTATGCTCGGTAAAAGTTTCGTGAACTTTGTATATTGCGTTTAGAAATAAACTTGGCGGCCGATTTTCTTCTGCTATAAATTGTAAAAAAATATTTCGGGTCTTATCCGTCCGCTCAAGTCACTTTCACTGCATAACACCTCAGCATTGGGGACAGTTCTATGCTCGGTAAAAGTTTCGTGAACTTTGAATGCTGCGTTTAGAAATAAACTTGGCGGCCGATTTTCTTCTGCTATAAATTGTAAAAAAATATTTCGGGTCTTATCTGTCCGCTCAAGTCACTTTCACTGCATAACACCTCAGCATTGGGGACAGTTCTATGCTCGGTAAAAGTTTCGTGAACTTTGTATACTGCGTTTAGAAATAAACTTGGCGGCCGATTTTCTTCTGCTATAAATTGTAAAAAAATATTTCGGGTCTTATCCGTCCGCTCAAGTCACTTTCACTGCATAACACCTCAGCATTGGGGACAGTTCTATGCTCGGTAAAAGTTTCGTGAACTTTGAATGCTGCGTTTAGAAATAAACTTGGCGGCCGATTTTCTTCTGCTATAAATTGGAAAAAATTATTTCGGGTCTTATCCGTCCGCTCAAGTCACTTTCACTGCATAACACCTCAGCATTGGGGACAGTTCTATGCTCGGTAAAAGTTTCGTGAACTTTGTATATTGCGTTTAGAAATAAACTTGGCGGCCGATTTTCTTCTGCTATAAATTGTAAAAAAATATTTCGGGTCTTATCCGTCCGCTCAAGTCACTTTCACTGCATAATACCTCAGCATTGGGGACAGTTCTATGCTCGGTAAAAGTTTCGTGAACTTTGTATATTGCGTTTAGAAATAAACTTGGCGGCCGATTTTCTTCTGCTTTAAATTGTAAAAAAATATTCCGGGTCTTATCCGTCCGCTCAAGTCACTTTCACTGCATAACACCTCAGCATTGGGGACAGTTCTATGCTCGGTAAAAGTTTCGTGAACTTTGAATGCTGCGTTTAGAAATAAACTCGGCGGCCGATTTTCTTGTGCTATAAATTAGAAAAAAATATTTCGGGTCTTATCCGTCCGCTCAAGTCACTTTCACTGCATAACACCTCAGCATTGGGGACAGTTCTATGCTCGGTAAAAGTTTAGTGAACTTTGTATACTGCGTTTAGAAATAAACTTGGCGGCCGATTTTCTTATGCTATAAATTGGAAAAAAATATTTCGGGTCTTATCCGTCCGCTCAAGTCACTTTCACTGCATAACACCTCAGCATTGGGGACAGTTCTATGCTCGGTAAAAGTTTCGTGAACTTTGAATGCTGCGTTTAGAAATAAACTTGGCGGCCGATTTTCTTCTGCTATAAATTGGAAAAAAATATTTCGGGTCTTATCCGTCCGCTCAAGTCACTTTCACTGCATAATACCTCAGCATTGGGGACAGTTCTATGCTCGGTAAAAGTTTCGTGAACTTTGTATACTGCGTTTAGAAATAAACTTGGCGGCCGATTTTCTTCTGCTATAAATTGTAAAAAAATATTTCGGGTCTTATCCGTCCGCTCAAGTCACTTTCACTGCATAAAACCTCAGCATTGGGGACAGTTCTATGCTCGGTAAAAGTTTCGTGAACTTTGAATGCTGCGTTTAGAAATAAACTTGGCGGCCGATTTTCTTCTGCTATAAATTGGAAAAAAATATTTCGGGTCTTATCCGTCCGCTCAAGTCACTTTCACTGCATAACACCTCAGCATTGGGGACAGTTCTATGCTCGGTAAAAGTTTCGTGGACTTTGTATGCAGCGTTTAGAAATAGCCCTAAAGTAAGGTTTTCGGCCGCTGATTTTTGCCGCCAAGTTCACAACTGCTGTTATTCTTGAATTTCCTTTTCAATTGCGTTGTTTCACCCTTATTATCCCCCCTCCCCCTCTTTACTTTCATACCCAGCCCGTATAGGACCTATATCGTCGGCAATTGCGAAAGTATGCGCAAGCCTTTTCAATTTGGTCGGGTTATAATCCGCCGCTACTTTTGGCCGCTAACTTCACACCGGTTTCAAAATGACATCTCTAAATGGAGGATCGAAATGCGCTCAGGGGAAATACATGATGTGCACTGTAAATTGATAAAATCCCACGTTGAAAATTTAATGTGTGTGACCGCCAATCACGTAACGTTTTTTATGATGCTCATGAATGACAATCCAATCAGTTTAAAAGTTTTCCAAGGTAATTATTTATTAGTGATTTATTTTGTAGTAATTTCACACGTTTATTTACTATCGAAATAATAAGCCTATTTCAAAACTTTGAGCATCATTTAGCTGAACGAAAAGCCGACATTTTATAGCAATTCCAGATTGCGTATATATATAATATGTTAGTCTACGCTAAGCGAGGCATCCTGTAGGTACCTTGTACAGCTAACAGGAGATCAAGTGTATCACTTTGGACTTTGGACCGTTCTTATTATCTGCGTCGTAAGATTTAAAATCGTACTGCAAGTGTTACCATTGATCTGCTGTTGACCGTACTGTTACTTATTCTCTGTCCTGCTCGCTCCTGCGCGATGTAGCATATGAACGACAGTGACAGGTTGCTTTAGGATTAGGATTCGACTTAGTGGCCGGTACAGAATTAGCTACGATGGCAGCGATTCTGAACGTAACGAACTTAAACTAAATCCTTATTTTTTTTGTTAAATTGCCTCGACATTCCCTGTTCTGCTTCTGTTTGCCTTTTGGCAAAGGCCTCCTCCAACTGCCTCTATTCCTCTCTGTTTGATGCTTTTCTGGTCCATGTTCCACCTGCTACAGCTTTTATCTCGTCGACCCACCTTCTGAATGGCCTTGAACCTCAGCTAACTAAATATTTAATCGTCGTTTCATTTATATCTAGAATTTGCAGGCTACAACAGAACCACATCTAATATGTTCAAATAGATAAATATCAGAAAGTTGAAAAAAAATATGTTCAGTAATTTAAAAAAAAAATCTAATAAAGTCGTCACAACGAAATAAAAGTGTCTGAGTGAGGCCACACTACACTCAACAAATTAATTGAAGCTTTTGCAAAATATCATGCAGTTTGTCGTCAACTAGAAAATTTCAGCAAACCCCGAGTTTTAATGAAAAACAAGCGTGTTCACATATTGTAAACAACATGATGCTGTCGAAACTTTTAGTTCGTTTGAGCTATCAGCGTTTGTCGGACAATTTGTTTGAAGTGGACAGATACACTTTCAACCAGCTTAAATATTTTTTTTGTTCATCTAATAACCACCATTTTAATGGGGAATATTATTCAACTGTAAGCTAACAGCAAGTAGGTACATTGGCCTAATTTGCGAACACATCCATTGTGGATGGATGTGTATGGCTGTACGATCTAAATGTCCTTTGCCTTTTACTCGAATGAGAATAATAAAAATAGAGAGATGGTCGCCGCCATCTTGATTCTTGGACAGACAATGAATGTTGGATTCTTCCTGAGGTTTGATCGATTGATAATTAACCTAAAAGGTATAAGAGCTGTGAAATGGATATTAATAAACATTTTGGACTGTGTTATAATAATTCAAAGTCATCAATAAACTTGCGCGCTTGGCCTTAACACTTTAAAACTTTTAGTAAGTCATATTATAACAAGTAAGTATGTGGTTTATTTATTTTAATTTATTTACTACAGCATCTTTACAGAATTAAACTGCTTAATATATGCTACGGTAACAAACTAGTGTAGATTTTCTGTGTGCCTCCAGGCAAAGGCCCCAGTCTTCTCCACTCTTTTTTCTCCAACGCCACCCTTGTCCACGTCTTTCCCACCATTTCTGTAATATCATCATCCCATCGTCTGTATGGTTCTCTTGGGTACCATGTTGTTATGGTTTTACGCCATTTCTCTGGACCCCTTATGATATGGCCGGCCTATTTCCATTTGAGGTGCTTTATTTTGTAGGTTATGTCTGGTTACGTCTGTTAGCCCTAAATTTTATATGGTTTAGAAACGACAACACCACGATCTAATAGTTCATTAACTAACAATGAAATGTTATATATGTAGGTACATTATGTATCATACCGTCAGACCATTCATCATTATCCCCCAGACAGTATTTAGGGCATCCATTGTCAGATTCACACTTGATTAATACAACATGAGATATAATACTGAGGGAATACCCAAATCAAGTTACTACATAGGTTATTATAAAATAGGGTCATACAATTATTGAGGTATATGCCACAACGGACAAATCAGTCGACGACAACTAATAAACTAATTTATTTATTTATTGTTTATTAGAAATTTCACAGCGTTATTTATTACAATTAATATTAGTGATTATAATTATATTAGCCAATTAACAAATTTCATAGATTAACATAAATTTTAGAGATAGCTTTAAGAGAAAGAAAAACTATTGCCTACATTACAAAAAAAAATTGACATGACTGTCTCTAATTGTGTCCACCCTGGACATAGGGGTGCGCAGCCCCACCATAGGCAGCCACGATTGGGGTCGGATTCCGATCGAATCCTGGTTTTGCGAAGGTCCTTCCCTTTTGGGGCAGGTTTGAGCTGGTTATTTCATGCGATTTTAATAGGGGTTGAAATACAATAAGGGGGTGTGCTTACCGACTGACTGGAAGCGCCAACTCACGCACCACACACAAACTTTCACTAAAATATGGAAGACGGGAGAGTGAATCGATTCCTGGATTAGGATGATAAAAAGGGGGCCACGGGATGTGGAAACAATGGATTTTAGTATTAATTAAAGTAAGGTGCAAGCAGATGCAAAAAACGATGTTGATCGTACAAATCGAAAAAGCGGTCTGACGTTTACTTATAAAGAAAGTAGTCTGGCCTGGTGCGCAGACCTTTTGGCCGATATTGGCCGGCGATACACAAATACGAAACATACCCCCGCCCCTGAAACCACGTATTCAGCAGAAAATATTGATATCGAATCGGGGGTCGATATACACATATAACGGAATAGGGACGAGATGCAAATTATTAACGAATACATAGTAAGTATACATAATACACAATAACGGGTGAATAAATAGCATATATGAATCTACATATTACATACTACTTATTTTAGATAACTTAACGATAGCGTATACAATGGCAGAGAAACTACTCGTCTACGTAAGGTAGCGGAGCGATTTTGGTAACGGATCGTTTGTACACGCCGTGCGCGGTACGTACTTCTACGACACGAACTAGACCGTCGGGTCCCGGAGTAGCCGAAATTATCCTACCAAGAGGCCAGCAGAGAGGAGCCAAGCCATCGTCCTTGAGCACGACTAGGGTACCGACTGTAATGTTATGCACAGGGGTGTGCCATTTTGCTCTGGTCTGTAACGTATGTAAGTATTCTCGGTGCCATCTTTGCCAAAACGATTGATGGATGGCTTGAATGAGATTCCATTTCTTCAATGTAGGCATATAAACGTCACGAAGGTTGGGCTCAGGCATAGCCGTGAGAGGTTCCATAGTAAGAAAGTGCGCGGGAGTGAGCGCGGTAAAGTCGTTCGGGTTTGAACTAAGTGGTACGAGAGGACGAGAGTTTAAACACGCTTCGACGCGAGTAAGTACCGTATAAAAATCTTCGAACGTGAGCGAATGTGAACCGATAATTCTATACAAATGTGTTTTAACTTGTTTCACTAAACTTTCAAACAGACCACCGAAGTGCGGGCTGAGAGGAGGTTGAAAGTGAAATTGAATATTTTGAGTGCTACAAAAATCATGAATCGAACAATCATGAGCATGACTTTTAACGATACGACGTAATTCATTATTACAACCGATAAAATTACGACCTTGGTCGCTATACAGATCTGAGCATCGACCTCTTCGAGAAGTGAAACGTTGGAGAGCTGCGATAAAAGCTTCCGTAGTCAGCTCGCTGACTAACTCAAGATGGCACGCTTTCGTGCTCATGCAAACGAATGCTGCGATATAACATTTTTCAAGGGGAGCTCTGCGCAAACGCGAAGTTTTAAGCATGAAGGGACCTGCGTAATCTACACCTGTTTTAGCAAAAGGTTTGATTTGTTGTATCCTTGGAGCAGGAAGTTCGCCCATAGCCTGCTGCAAGAGGCGAGGCTTGAGGCGGTAACAGTGCGAGCAACGAAACGTAACGGTACGGACGACACGTCGAGCGGAGAGGATCCAATAACGACTTTGCAGCATTGAAAGTAATGCATTCGACCCGGGGTGGCCGAAGATAATATGATAGTATCTCACTATAAGTGCGGTGAGTGGACTACCTCGAGGGAGAATAATCGGGTGACGAGTTTCGAATAACAAACTGGAGGCTTGCAATCGTCCACCAACACGAACGATATTTTCACCATCAATATAGGGCGATAATTTGCGGAGTGCATTCGAAGGTAATGTATTTTTCTTCATTCGAGCTATGTCTTCAGCGAAGTACTCGGCTTGAGTAACTTTGATACAGACATGGAGAGCGTGATCTAACTCACGAGTTGTGAGGTAGGGGTACGAGGCGAGAAACGAACGATAAGTAGGGGAACCGAATCGAAAACAATAAGCGACAATTCGAATGAGTTTCGATAGATGCGAAAAATTAGAAATCAAACTAACGATTTCGTTACAATCATGGGTAGTTTTGTTAGTTGTTAACAAAACTTGAGTTTCGACCTTCTGTCTACACTCTAAATTCTTAACGATTTTATCATCAAGGGCGAACACGTCAGCGGGTTGTGACGGCCACTTCTTGTTAGGGTGAGATAAAAATTGTGGACCGTGCCACCAGAGGGGGTGTGACACCAGGTCCGCGGGCGCGAGGCCGCGACTGGCCGCGTCTGCCGGGTTGTCCTTGGAGCGGACGTGACGCCAGCATTCGGGGGACGTGTGATCTTGGATCAGACTGACACGATTACTAACGAAAGTTTTCCACTTACTGGCGTGCGACTTGAGCCAGTGAAGCGTGATGAGAGAATCCGTCCAGCACGAGTAGCTGTGAATGGAAACTTTAGGCGAGTACAATTTTAAAATGTGTGAGATGAGCTCAGCTAACAGAGCTGCAGCACAGAGTTCGAGACGAGGAAGTGAAACTGTTTTAATCGGAGCGACACGTGATTTTGCGCAAATCAAAAATACTGAAATAGAGGAAGGATTGACTATACGAAAATAAACAACGGCACCGTATCCTTGCTGAGAAGCGTCGGAAAACCCATGCAATTCAATGTAGCTTTCGTCACTAAGACGAGAGTTAATAAATCGAGGAACTGAAATTTGTTCAAGCAAATGTAAATTGTTTTTTATCGAAAGCCATTCTTGAACCAGTTCGTCAGGGATCGAGTCGTCCCAGCCGATTTGTAAAAGCCATAATTTTTGAATCAGAATTTTAGCGAGGAAAACCACTGGACATATAAAACCTAAAGGGTCGAACACACGTGCTAAATCGGAAAGTATACCACGTTTAGTAGTTACGAGATTCGTATCTTTAATTTTATACGAAAAGGAGTCGGTACTTGGACACCATTGCAAACCGAGAACCTTCAAATAGGCAGTAGTATCCGGAGAAAAACAATCCTCAATACTTTGTTTATTGTCTTCCGGTACGTCTACCAAGCATTCCGGTCGGTTACTCGCCCACTTGCGCAGTGTGAAGCCGCCTGCCGCGAGTAGGGAGTTCAATTCCGCGACGAGACTACGGGCCGAGTCTACGTCCGGCGCGTTGCAAGTGACGTCATCGACGAATGTAGTTTCGAGTAAAACACGGGAAGCGTTACTATGGGAGTTAGCATACTCGTTTGCGAGTTCGACTAAAGTGCGAATTGCGAGATAGGGCGAACAAGTGAGACCAAAGGTCACGGTAGTTAATATATAATCACGAATGGGTTCATCATTGAAACGCCATAGAATTTTTTGATATATTTGATGAGCGGGATTCAAATTAATATTTAAAAACATCTGTTTGATATCGGCCACTACGGCTACTTCACCTAATCGAAACAACGACAAAACATCGAAAATATCTTTATGTAGTTTTTGCCCGGGATACAGAGTATCATTCAACGATTTACCATTGTCACTACGACAGGAACCGTTTAATACCACGCGTAACCGAGTGGTCGAACTATCTTTTATGACAGCGTGGTGGGGCAAGTAGTACCCATGCAACGAGTTGTCATGCGATGGATACATATACCCTTTATCGAGATAATCATTCATGAATTTGTTGTATTCAGATTTATACGTCGGATCGCGTTTAAATCTCTTTTCGAGGGAATGAAATTGTCGGAGTGCAATTTCACGAGAATCGCCTAAGTCTGGCGGAAATTCCTTGAACGGAAGTGACACGATATACCTACCGTCCTCGTCGCGAGTGACGGTATTGCGAAATATTTCTTCACATTTTGCGTCGTCGGGGCTAAGAACATCGCGGGATGGAGGTTCTTCGCACGACCAAAACCTTTGTACGATAGTGTCGAGCGTGGGGTCGCTCTGACAGTGGAGCGCGTAGCAGTCACGGTGGTTCGGGGCGACCGACACGTGACCCGAAAAACCCGAACGATTGGGCTGAACGAAAGTGTGGCCCATGAGAGACCAACCGAAAATGGTTTCGAGACCTACAGGCGTACCTGGCGGTCCGACTACCAAACCTCCTAGCACGATGTCACGGTAGACATCGACGCCTAGAAGTAACGAAACTGAAGACGGGATACCGAACGTAGGATCTGCGAGGGTGAGATGCCTGACGTGCGGCCAAAGCGAGACCGGAAGTGGTTCGGCGGGAACATTGCCTGTAATGGTGGGGATACACTGGGTTTGCATCTGTATTTGCTTGCTAACTAAACGAGACGAAATATTCAAATCGACTACGCCACCTTCGAGTTGAAGTGCGAGTCCGGATATGCCATGTACAGTAGTGGCTATTTTACGACGAGGTAAACCTAACTGTCTAGCGAAATCTTCAGTTATAAAACTGAACTGACTGCCAGTATCGATCAAGGCGCGAGCTTCATGTAGTCGCCCTTGAAAATCACGAATATTTAATAAAACTGTAGCTAACAATATTTGAGATCGAGTATTTTCTAACGAAGCAGCAAAACAACCGACATTATACTTTACATCTTCGTCACTGGGGGTAGTGACCGTACTATCTTTCGCCTGTACTGAGAACGCACACGACGACGAAGGTTGTTGTAATGGCGAATTATTCGACTTATATTGGTAATCGATATGCAAGAGAGAGTGATGCTTGTTGGATGAACAAGTTTTACAAGAATAGGTCGACTTACAATCTTTCATAAAGTGTTCAGTCGATAAACAATTTATACAAATCTTGAGTTCTTTTACTTTATGGTATCTATCAGCTGGTGACAGACCAAGGAAAATGGAGCATTTCGATAAAACATGGGGTTCTTTACACAACAAACATTGCAGACGCGGGGAACGAACCGTGGACAGCGCGACTTGCTGCCTGGGCATGAAAAACTGCGCCTGCGGCGCTTGAGCGTTAGAGCGGGCGAGCTGCGGCGGCGCGCGGGTGGCGCCTGCACCGCGCGGGTGAGAGTGAGACGGCATGCGGGTCGCACTTGCGCTCGACGCTTGAACACCTACAGCTGATTGAAGAGCGTTAGCTCGTTTACGTAAAAATGAAATTAACTCCTCGTACGTAGGTATGTCCGAGGAATTAGACAATTCGAATTGCCGTCGAGTTTCGGCATCCAACTTATCGAGAATAATATTCAATAACAAAAATGACCACTCATCAGTGGGGAATCTCAAAGCATTAAGTGCGTTTACACTATCTGTAACGATATCTACGAAAATTATGAGCGACTTGGCGGACGAATTATTCAAAGTAGCATTAGCTAAATGACGGTAGTGCAGTGTAGCTATATGCCGTTTGTTATCATATCTTTCTTTCAGTAAATCCCAAGCTACGGGAAAATTAACCGCGGAGAGGGTTAAGTGGTTTATCAACTTCAATGCTTCACCAGATAGACACGAACGTAAATAATACAAGCGTTTGACTTCACACAAATTATGATTATCTATCACGAGTGATGTAAACATTTCCGAAAAACCTACCCATTCGGTAAGATCATTGCCAGAGAATGACGGCAAGGAAATATGACCTAATTTCAAGCCATCGTCAACGTGACTAGTATTCAGCGTATGGTTTGGTAAGGACGGCGAATTGGTGTGTGTATGAAGCTGTTTTAAGGCATAATAATTATTTATATATGTTTCGAAAATTGTAACCACGTCATCTTTTGAGATGGGGTACGCGATGCCCACAGCTGGCTGAGCAACTTGAGTATAAATATCATAATACAAATTTTCGACTTCGGTATAACGATCTAATTCGTGACGAATACGAAGTATTTCCGGGATGGAAGGATTTTGGATCGCCGCTAACTTAGCAAGCGAATCGCACAGGGCGCTAAACTTAGTTTTAGATCGCAATAGTTCGTCGGCCATTGCTTTGTGCTGAGCGCGCGTGGTAGGCATGTGATGCGACTAACAACGTGACAAAAAATTACGACTACCTACTTTTATAACAATAAATGTAAAAATACGTAATATCACGATAAAATACGACAAAATAATATTTGCAATAGGGTTTACTACAAATATAATACGATAATAACACGAAAATAAAACGAAATATCAAACGATTCGAATAAAAGATCAATATTTTTAGTGAGGGTGGTCGATAAAAAATATTCTCTGCCGAACAAAATGGTTTAAAATCGACGAAACAACCCGCCCAAAGGTCTCAAAAGGGAAGAATCCGGCTCGAAGGACCATAACATGTCTCTAATTGTGTCCACCCTGGACATAGGGGTGCGCAGCCCCACCATAGGCAGCCACGATTGGGGTCGGATTCCGATCGAATCCTGGTTTTGCGAAGGTCCTTCCCTTTTGGGGCAGGTTTGAGCTGGTTATTTCATGCGATTTTAATAGGGGTTGAAATACAATAAGGGGGTGTGCTTACCGACCGACTGGAAGCGCCAACTCACGCACCACACACAAACTTTCACTAAAATATGGAAGACGGGAGAGTGAATCGATTCCTGGATTAGGATGATAAAAAGGGGGCCACGGGATGTGGAAACAATGGATTTTAGTATTAATTAAAGTAAGGTGCAAGCAGATGCAAAAAACGATGTTGATCGTACAAATCGAAAAAGCGGTCTGACGTTTACTTATAAAGAAAGTAGTCTGGCCTGGTGCGCAGACCTTTTGGCCGATATTGGCCGGCGATACACAAATACGAAACAATGACAAAATGACACAAGTCTATAGTATTTTAACCCAAAGACGAAAAAAGAGATCATTTTCACAACTGCACGCTTTACATTATGACGTAATGTAAACTATTTTAATTTCCTAATGATCACAAACATACAAAAAATAGAAGTAAAATGTAACAATGTTTGTGACTGCCTAAAGGAAAGTACCTACTGTTTTGTCTTTCATTTTCCACCAAAGAAGCAATAATTTTTGTGTTAGTTAAAATACATTGCCACATTTCAATGGAGCTTTGCCCCACCTACAAAACTACGTGACCATTTAAGCTGTACCTATCATTTTGTTGGGGACTTACTACAGGTTTCATATTGCATAATCATAATCAGTATCATTTTCTACTACTCTCGCAACTCCTATAGAAGAATAACAAAAACAATGAATAAATCGCTTCGATTTCTTACTATTTTCTGAATTCTTAATTAAGCTGTTTTTTTCGAATCGCAACTTGTACAAAACTTTATTTTAAACCAATAATTTTAATAAAAAACGGAGATTATTTTACATTTATTCGTTATCTTGTACAACTTGCGGTTGATGGTGGGGCAGAATCTGGCATTGTCATTTATACTTGTTTAGACGTACGTCTCTTCTCTGTCACAATGCGATTCTAGGTTGCTTTACAACTTTCCAAATTATCAGACCACCTTCCTCTGAAGAATTCTAACTCCGCTAAACACCGTTAGTTATTCGCGTAAAGAAAATTTCCGCCACAAAATTGTACAAAGCTAAAGCAAATAGGAACTTTGCTCTCCTTAACTCGGCGGGAGGCGCACCCTGTTTTGGAACACTGAATGTCGCTACCGGGTAAAAAGTACCACAGAGTTTAGTTGATAATATCTCGCTTTTCGTCTAGTGAACTGCAATAATAGTATTTTTATATTAAATTGTATTATATTGTAAAGCTAATAAAACAACAAAATACTCATAAAGTCTTTTTATTAACTTTTTTAGAAAGTTTTAATGAAACATAAAAAATTTACTTAGTTTTTAATCAAACAGGAATAATGGCTTTTTTTCTTATTATTATATAAAATAAGGATCGAAATCAATAGTAATTCATTCTAAACTAACAAATAATCATATAAAAAACCATACTATCATAATAAAAGAACTTCTTGCAAAAATAACTCATACTTGGTCTTATCGTAAAAAACTTCACACGTCTGTAGTTGTCAAGTGCAGTATGCCAACTGGTCGCTGAGCGGTGTACGCATCTGTTATTAACCCGATTGAAGGTACCTAGAACGACGCGGATGGGGAATGCGCAAGAAAAAACATATTTACAGTTTTTGTACCCCTGTGGTAAATTTTACCCGGTAGCGCCGCTCGCCGAGTTAACAGCAATTTAACTGTGGAAATTGTCGGTGCGAACGAGATCCTCCTCGTTACAGTAGGTGCGGAATTACGGATGTTACCCTCGTGATGAGTAGCCTCTAGGGGCGATGCATCGTTATATCTACACGAATATTGTATTCGGGAATATTGTTTACATAGTTCGGTACCTCTATAAGTCAATAGGTCAATAACAGCTAACTTTTCATAATTCATGTATTTATTAATTGCACAAACTATGCGTAGGTAGTTTAACAAGATGTAAGTTATTATTTATTTTATTAATGGACTCGACAGTTCGTCATTTTCCAATGTCATGTTACAGAAAATACAATAATAATAGTCTTCTATCTTCCTCCAGAGGAGTCGCAGTAGCGTCTTCACTCTAGGTAGCCGCGTCTTCATGTCTTCGTCCAGATGAAACTTCAGATCTTGCTCAAATTATCAAATAAATTCACCATACTGTCATTCGCGAACATTTTCTGATTAACTTAACATGATATTAAACACAAAATAGCCACTGTAGACATTATAACAAAAATTGTCAAATAATTTTGCAACCGTCGCTTCCAGCCATTTTCAAGAGAACCAAGATGTAAGTTGTTTGAATTTTTTTTATTTTTTATTTCAGTATTAATATATAATTTACATTTCATTTGCTTAGTGCCACTAAACATAATGCGTTTATCGCAGCACGGCACGAATAGTAAGTTGTTTGAATAGTATCATACATAGTTCAGGCCTTGTCGGTATACCAATTAGTACAATCATTATACAATAGGTCAATTAATAATATTAAGTCCGATAAGCGAAATAGGTACAAATGTCATAATTCTAGTAATATTACAAATCTTTATCCTCCAAATATCCCCAATCTTATAATAACATTTTTTCTGCAATATTATTTTTACAGTTTCTATACATATCTTTCGTTATTGTTTTAATATGTTCAGGTAATTTATTATAATTAATATATTCTTATCGCCATTATTATTATGCGTATTTTTATTCGACATTTTGTTTCATCTTTGTTCCGTTTTTAATCGACTTTCTAAAAGGTGACGGTTATCATTTTTCTTCTCCATTTTAAATAATAAATATACTTAGAAGAAAAGCCTCAAACATTTGATAAGAATTACTCTCAATGAAACGTTCGAGAGCATCTCAAATTGGGCCCATAATTTTATCTTTTTGATCAGATGCACGGATCAATGGTTTTACCCGCGCATCATACCTCCTTGGTTTGGTACACCTAATTCAACGATACGAATTGAACGTTAAAATACGATGATATTGATGTTTCGCTATAGAACCATAATTTCACCCCTGAGAATTCAAAAAAACCAAGGAACGGTCTATAAGAAAGAAGATCCCAACAAAGCGTTAGTTTTAACTGAAGGTCATCATCATCAACCCTATTTATAGGGGTCGTTCCCACCAGGTCCACGAGCCTATTGTTCTCAAAAAATTGAAGTTCATACATTGATTCCCAAGAGGCCCACGACAGTTTATAATAATAATGTTTCCCAATAGTCAGCAATGAAGAATAGATATTTCTTTAAAACAGTACTAACCTAGGTTTTAGAGGATTTATTTTATGAAATAAAAGACGATATAACTATGTTTATAAAATAAGTTATATGTATTATTACTGAAACAAAAATTGAAGGTAAATCTTATATTTTAAGAGTCTTAAGCATTAAATAGGTCACATACCTTCACGAAATGGGAAAATTGTTTACTCTATCGGAAATGATAGAAAATATCTAAACTGAACTTCTTCCCGCAGTCGTTGCGACATACATCGGTAATCGGCACGTTTCTGTGTCACTGCACACTTCCCCGCGCTCTCTGATTCAATTCACTATGTACTTCTGGGAGATACTGGCTTTGTAGACGCGAATGTACGTTACCTACGTGAGCTGCAACTGCAAGTCATGCACCGAAATAATTAATCTGAAGACATTCACAGACGCTTGTAAGCGTATATCCTTTACCCAAATCTTATGTAATTCGAATTCCTTGCAGTCGTCCCGAATTTGACGTCGACATAGTTTCTAATTGCTAGCGAATGTAATATTTGAATCCAATAACCTCTACGGGCTTTTGATGTAGGTTACACGATTATAATATATAGTTATATAAAGATACTCGGCGCTGGTTTATCAGCAATTTGGTTCACTGAGACAGATTTGTAGTCTTGGCTTTCGAAATTCCCTGCCCATTTCGTAGTCATACTGGCGACAGATTCTCTCGCAGGTAAAGACCATTTATCGCTTCAGCGATAGCTGGGAAACTCGACCATCGTCTTCGTTCATTTCAGCACGAGTCAGTATTTATCTACATATCTCTTCACGTTCCTCGGCCAGTGGTATTCGGCACAGGACTACTTTACGATCGCTAATGGCATGTATACCTAGCCTTTGTCCCATCTCTTTGAACTCGTTATTTTATCAAATACTCCAAATTTTGTCCACTCTAGGGCGGGTATTCATAAACTTGATTTAAATTTACGCCACCGTTTAGGCCGCCTGTCCCTTTCTATCTTAACATTTTTTATCGAAGTGTGAAAGTGATAGTAACACGATTTAAGCCAAGTGAGTTTTATCTAGGTTTATGAATAACAGCATTAATAAACTTACAATTTCGGTATCGTTATCTCTAACGAGCATAACAGGAATAGATGTGCAAGATTTCATTTTCAAACATCATTGACCGACGTCGACACTTCTGACAGCTGTCAGATCCAAAATTAACGTCGGTGTCTCAGAACGTGACCCCAACCTCCAATAGTTATCCCAAGAACCATTATCTGCTAAGCGTTTCGAAGCCAACTTCCGTTCAGTTGGATTCGAGAGTTGTTCAGTTCAGTACCAGGTACAAGTTTCAAGAAACACGGATGCGATGCTATCCGGTCTGAGAGCAAGTTTGCGACACAACTCGTAGACAAAGGATGTACAATTGTACAAATTAGTCACGATCGTGTATTCTCCGATTATTCGGTTAGGAGTTATGAATTTGGTTCAGTTATGCTTTGCTTTGAGGAATATTTGAACTTTGAAGCGGGGATTTGTGGACGATTCCTGTACATGCACCCTAATTAGATTCCGGAACTCTGTAGTATTTTACGACCACTCCTATTACAACTATTGTAGCCAGAAAACGATAGTTACATCCTGTATAATGTAATATGCGCTGACACATGTAGGCACTAACTACGCAATACGGACAGCTTTAAATATGTTAGAAAAGATATTTGAATTTCCGTTATATTATCCATAAATCCATTCTTGTTATTATTCTTAATGTCCATTAATTCTTTTCTAACAATGTTGTAGTCTATAATTTGCTTTGTTGTACGTAAATTATCCATGCTTTTAATTTATTATGCTGTTGATTACCCAATAAAAACATTAAACTTTTCGTTCTTGAACTGTTTTAATTTAAAATATATTGGTGTCAACATTCCGGGCTACAATATTCTGTTAAATGATGGATTAACAACCGGTAGGCTTGGTTGAACGACCCTCCTTTTATATTCGAATTCAAGCAGCGAACGACCTACGCCACGTCACGTACCGAATCCACGGCAGATTTACAATAGGAAACTGACCTTTCTGGGATATAATATAAATACTTACAATGAATTATAGTGAGGTGTCTTACTCCGATTTGATTCGCTAAAGGATATGCTTTAAAGCTTCTACAGAACAGATATTTGTATGACGATTTTCATGGTGATGGTGGTATTACCCAAGTAACACAAGGAGCATTTTAAACCAATCGCGAACTAATGTAGAACTCAAGGTGTATCAAAGGTCTACCTATCAAACCAAGTACCTATCAAAGGTATTGAAAGGTTCAACATTCGGACGCCGAATATAGTAATCTCAAAGTCATTATAATACGACACTGTATAATGGTCGGATAATGGTATAACAAAATGTTTTTATGTCGCCTTCAGTTATAGAGTAGCACACTGCCATGCCGCTGTAACAGCATTTGGCTGTTTTTGTAACCTTTGAATATATTTATTTACCGTATCGCCATTTCTGCATGAATGGTTAAGTTTCGATTAATATAAAAATAATTATGTTGTCACTTAGTTATTAAAAAAATGTAATAAATTGTTATTATTTTAAAGATGTGCTGCTGAGAGTTTTTTTGCCACTTTCTCCTCCTTTTATTCAAAAAAAGTAAATTAAAAATATATACCTACACACAAACTATTAATTAAATTAATTTTAATAGAGTAGATACCACGAATATTTTTTTGCTCTATTTTATGACGAGTGAGTGTGCTATAACACAGCATTGTGTAAACATAAATTTTCTTTGAAATGTCATCTCCGGTTTACTTATTCACTCAAAGAAGAGTAATATCTGATATTAAAAAGTTGCTTAGTAAGTACACTAATAAGCGAAATGTAAGTTGAGATTTTCTCAAAAACTATTTGGCTAATTTTTTTATATTATTTTACAGTTAGGTATAGATTTCTATCATTCGATCTATTAGATTTTCTAATTCGAAGAGATTACGTAAAAAACACACAAGTTTTCGCCACCTTTTTTCCCGTAGTCATTCAGCAATTTATATTTAAGATAAATGTCCATTGACTCGTTAAGTCATATTACGGACTAGTTGTACCCCGCAACTTCGTTTGCGTAGAGGAGGAGGATGGAGGAGATCAGGAGGCAGATCTTCCTTTCTGGATCCCTGTTTACACATCACATACCGCCATGGCTTATAAGCCTATGAGCTGTCCGGATATTTCAGCTATCTCCTAGTGAAACTCCCATCAAAATCCCTTCAGTAGTTATGGCGTGATACGTGCACAAAGTCACAGACAAAAATTCTAAAAATTAGTGTCGTGGCATCAGTATCGATCCTAAAACACATTACAATTACTTATTCTTTTCAAAAAATATCCAATGTACAGACACAACTTTTTTACAGTCTTATTATATGTATAGAAGATATATTAAAACTACCAAAATCTCACAAAATAAAATGGAGATTATATGGCACATCCCTATCAACAAAGACTTTCGCTAATAGACTTTCTAATTCAAACCATAATAAAAACAAAAAAGGTTCTGCCAACCTTTTATCCGTAGCTTTAAAACTAACCGCTGTCCGTCTACTCCCGAGCTATCGGTGTCACTCAGTTGGGCGCCACAAAAGCCGACCATTCCAATTAACTTTTATTTAACAGCAGGTTAGCTATCCCCTTGCTATCCCCGCCCTTTGAGTTCACGAATCATTTGATAAAGGAGTTACGTCTGCGTTTGACTGTTAGGGGAGCGTTACACTAAATATAAAGCATTTTTACGGATCATTTCACCTTGTATGTTACAGATAGAGTCTGCCGTTGGCGTGTGGAATGTCAGCCTTTTGATCATCAGTGACCCTGTAAAGGTTACGGCGGTAAGTGACATTAGTTTGGGTATACGACTGGGTATTTGTAGAGTAATATGTACCCACGCATGTAGGTATTATGTTCGCAAATAGATTGCCTATACGGTCGACCAAGCGAAATAACATTCTGCTTTAGACCTAGCATCGATCGGTACGAGTGGTGGTTCTTTTCTCTCTATAGATATGAAAAAGAAATTAATGATAGCCAATAAATGCTTTATAAGAGAATGTGGCAGCTCTCTCTTTATCTCTCGCTATATATATATCCCTTCGGCCGTTTAGGAAACCGGAGTTATATAGCTCTCTCTATCTCACGTGTTCTTGCTATCTCTCGCTTTCTTTTTATCTCTCTCTCCCTGTGTGTGCGTATATATATATTTTCTTGAATAAACTGTGTTACGTTTATGTGTGAGTAGTCGATAAAATTTCTTATTTTCTGACTTTCTATATTAGCCTATAAAACCTAAAATGTTAGGTAGATGTTGAAGGAAAATAAATACAAGAGCCTTACAAGAGGAAACTCGAAGTTCGATAACTTTTTAATTGACCGGCAATCGGGTCAATTTTCACCCATAACAATAACAAAGCTCTTTTGTCGGTCGTTAGAAAAGCCAATTAGTTACATAAATAACCATTGCTAAAACGTTGTTATTTCAAATTATTGGGTTTTACGTAGGTTAAAGATGTTATTTTGTTCGGAAAATCAATGGAAGGATTTTTATGGACCTTCGAAAATTCTTGGAAAAGTTTCGACCAACATAAACGTTGAAACACAAAAATACTTATCGAATAAGTAACTACCAAATATCAATGTAAAAAGCTAGTTCTTTGTATGGAAAAAACTACAAGAAAAAAGGGGTGTTTTCGCTTCGTATGCAAAATAAAATGTTGTTGATATAACGAGCTTCTACCACGACAACTGTACAAATAAGGAAATACCCACACAATCTATTTAAAACATTCCTGGACTGTAACAAAAAAATCCATAACTCCAATAAATCCGTACATAAATAAACTTTTCGCTGAAAAGTACAAACAGAATCCTAAAAATGTGAGCGAAAACGAGAGAGGGGTTAATTATCCGCTCTCATTTAGGAGGGAGCTTTATTTTGAGAAAAAAATAATAGGTTGCTCCGACTTATTCCCTTGCTTTATTAAATTGATGGTCCACGAATTTTTTTCCGTCGACTCCGCCGTTCGTCTTCTTATCTTTATTAATCATTTTGCTCCGATGCTCATGAAAGGAAATAGATTTTGCTGGAAATGGTGCAACCTTTAAGGCGATTATGACGCGGTGTTGCCAGAGAAAAAGAAGATAGGTATTGGTGTTCCTAATTATAGCCTACGACAACATGAGAGAAATTCCACAAGTTAAGATGTTGGATCCAATCCATTGCCTCGTCGTATGTGCACTTGCATTTCTGAAATGCGTCTTTCTTTTTCGTCTTCTTTCACTGTTATTTTCAGAATATCATGCACTGACTCCATGGCGGCTGTCGGTAGGACCAGCACGACTAGCGTGGTTTCGTTTCAGAGGCCAAGCTCCACTTCGGGTCAATGAGTCAGCGGAATAATTAAAGGAACTTGATATACAAACTCCTCGGCGTTGGCACCTTTTCCTTGCAAAGTGGTGTAAATGTAAATTCAAAAAATATATTGACGTGCAAAAATGTACTCAACGTGCTTACTTGCAATAAAGAAATTTGACTTTGACTTCAAAATGAGATGCAAGTAAATATCTACCGTATTGCCCTTAGTAATAATCTATATTGGAGACCATCCTGTTTTTGATACAGTTAAGATGGATTTTGTGTCTGGACTCTGTTTAGTATGGTACCCCGCTTCTAATTTACATTATTGGCAATATCCTCATTGAAACTATAACACCTATAACTAAATCTATAAAGGCGATGACTCCGTCTACTCTCGATTCTTTGATGTCGTTCATGCATATATTTATAGACGGTGCAAAGAATAAATGACGTGGAGATCTCGGATATACATATCCAATATACAATAATAATAATATAAAATAATAATATAATAATAATATTACAATGGAATATGCAATAAATAAGATAATAGCTTCAAATGATCTTATAAGAAGAGATCCAGAGCAGAAGAAGGTCTGGAAGAGAATGGATCTCATATGTCTTAAGAAGTTACGCCATAGGTATAACAAGAGTAGGTCTTATTCCCAGCAAGGTTGTTGAAAAATAAAACCTACCCTCTGTAATTCTACAAGAGAAATACATCATTATAACTCTAACTTAGAACAACCTACGCAAGAAGATGGCACTATGAAAATAGAGGATCCTTTTGCCGGAGGCATCGCATCTAGGGTGCGGTATTAAATCTGTGGTGTGTTCAGTAAGTGTATTGTAAAAGTGCAGCGAGCAATATAAGTCGACGGCGACAATACTGCATTGCATATCTGCGAAATCCACAAAGATCCAAGCTCACTGTAGTCGTAGCGTCTGGTAAATAGATTGAATCAAAGTCACTTTGAAAAATGAAGGCACAAAGTCTGCCTTTGTCGAGTCGAGGCGTTGTACGCAGAGACAATGAGCTTCGGTCTAAAGTCGGGGTAAAATGTCAGCTTTCAAGGGATTTCTTCGTCTTTGTGCGCTACGTGTCACGTTTTGTTTTGCTTACATTTTATGATACAATTTTCGTGGCTAATTGTCTTATTGTCCAAATTACGAGAGTGGACAAATACTGGCCAAGAAAATCTTTTATAATTTTTGACATGCAATTTTAAAATTACGAGGTGTGTCGCTTTCTAAAAACTAAACGTTGCTTTCTCTCATACGCAATCTAGTATTTATTATTATTTATTTATTTTAATAATGGACTCGACAGTTCGTCATTTGCCAATGTCATGTTACAGAAAATTCAATATATTCAATAGCCTTCTATCTTCCTCCAGGGGAGTCGCAGTAGCGTCTTCACCCTGTGTAGCCGCGTCTTCATGTCTTCATCCAGAGGAGACGCCATAGCGTCAGCACTCTGGACGAAGCAGCTCGACAGTCACGTTCACTCCCGAGCTTGTAGCGGGAACTCTTGATAAAAGCTTGAAACTTTAGATCTTGCATAAATAATCCAATAACTTCACCGTACTGTCATTCACGAACATTTTCTGATTAATTTAACGTGATATTAAACACAAAATAGTCCCTGTAGACATTAAAAGGAAAATTATCAAATAATTTCGCAACCGTCGTTTCCCGCCATTTTCAAGAGAACCCGCAATCTAGTATATGAGAGACTGTAACAATTTGACTTAGGTTTAGCATTATGTGCAACTATCACGACAGAATTGGGACCAATGTTTTTTGAGAGAATGTCAATTCAATTATTACTTCATTCATTCATAATGTGGGTACACAGAACCACTGAGTACCTAATAACCCAGTGAAATAAAATGTTAGGTTTTATTTTCACAAAACATCTTAAATGGTATCATAAGCTCTGCTCATTAAATGAGTAACCCCTTTTGTCTAAATATTTAAAAAGATTAGGAAGTCCAAACTCATTTTCATAATTAACAAGTTAATCGCGACTTACAATCTAAACAAAATTTGTTTCGAAACAATCAACTTTATGGAAGATGAAGTTAAAACCCCTTCAAGAATATATTTAACTGGAATTTTAATTTTGTTTTATTGTTTGTTATATTTTATTTATTTTGGATTACTTCCGACCAATTTAAGATTTATTTGATAAAAAAGTTAAAAGGAACTGGCAATTAAAACTTATTAACGAATGTAATATTAGCAATTTCAGTAACGAAAGATGGTATCAGTGTAAGGTCAGTTCTATATTATTACTATTTTGAATAATTAAGTTTGGATTATTATATTAAGAATTATGTTAAATAGTTGAAAGTGGCAAAAAAACTCTCAGAAGAACATTATTAAAAATAATAACAATTACATTTTCAATAACTAATTAAATACCTAATAGATAATATATATTAATTTTATTATAACAATTATAAGGTCTTCGTAAATCATCGATTTATTTTATTATACCTACCCGTAGTTGCCATGAGCCTTTGAAAATGACTTTAATATACGAAAATGACTTTAATATTAAAGAAATAACAATAAACCCCGAAAAATTCCTTGTTAATCTTACACAGGGTGAGCTCAAGTATCTAATAGAATAATTTCGTTAAGAGAATGGAATTGCCGGGGGGCGGAGAGGGTTGGAACCCTTTTTAGAGGCATTAAGTAATTCGTCCTAAGATGCCGCAGCCACGGGTACGATGACTGGCGGGAATTTACGCAAACTTGTCGCGTTCTCGCTGACCCAGCTTTTTTGGGGCAGATGCGGAAATAAAGAGGCTTATTATGTAACTGCCTCGGGCAAAGTAATCCTATAACAGAAGCTTATAAGACTAATGAACTTATAGATGCATCGGCAAAGCCAGGCGAAGATGAAGACATGATATCATCGGGGTGTAATGGAAAGGATCGATGACTGAACAACATTTCGATTTTCGCTGAAAAAAATGTACTTTTCATACATCACCTGATCGATTTGTTCAAGACTTTTTTTTTTGAAAAGTCGAAGTTTTGAGATAGTTATGAAAATAGATTATGTTAGTTGAAAATTTTAGACTTTTTTAAACTGAAATTAAAGAATTTATTTAAAAAAAAATACATTTACCTTTTACTACCGAAACCTAACCTGTATAAAACTTTTGTCTATTAAAATTGAGTTAAAATTACCCGGGCGTTAAATCTAATAACGAAGTTCAGAATGAGCTGGATTCTAATAAAGTTTGATGGTCGTCTGATACTCGTAGCTCATAAACAAGGTTTATAACGAGTTTCGGAAAACCGTTATAAGTACTTTCAGTTATTCGGAGTGTGGTAAAAAAGTATAGCTCCGAAATTCTAGGAGATATGACGTTAGAAGTTAAATAAAACGCTCATCGCAACATTTTATACAACTTTCAGTCCTTGTGTAACGTGCCACATTTTACTTCCAAAGTGATGTAAATATAAAAGTATACACAATGTTATTTACTTACTTGAAATAAAGAGATATGATTCTCATTCTGTAAAAATAAAATCAACTGCATTTTTTAACACAAAATAATATCCTATGTCAAACTTTATCAACAAACAACAAATCTAAATCCATCATGCTGTAGGCTACAGGAAACCACACACATATTCTCGAAATACATTACCCTCCTTTCAGCAGTCCAACATAATATTATGCAACAACTTGCAAAATTTTTGGTGAAAACACGATATAAGTATTTAAATTCAATATAAACGATTATATGACAATACATATCTGGCTTACGTAGTTAAGACAAAAGATGACAAGTATTTGGTAGTCGCAGTCAATACAAACGATATGAATCTGAATCGGGTTCTTCTTGTAAAGTGTAACATCTATTGTTTCTATGATTTTTGTATAAAGTATAGGTTTACACAGCAACTTTAGGGCAGGATTAAAACAGGGATTAACCCTTCAAATGGATATAATTATCAATACACTAACCAACGTAATTAACATGCTATCTTTACCTAGTATCAACAATCGAATAATTTGTATATTGCAAGATTTGAGAATTTAGATTTTATTCCCTAATTTGTCTAAAGCACAGGAAAGAAATTTCGTTCAAAAGATATGAACGCAAAATGTCTGTAGACCCACCAAGCAAACAGTTTGCAGCTGACTGTCAAAAAATATACAGTAGTAAAATTTATAGGAGGCAAACGGTCAGCCCGCAAACTACTTATTTGCCTAATCAGTCCACAGCCTTACCATTTTAGAGCCGATTATTAATAGAGATACCTAAAGAAGCTAAGTTTACAAATTATATTGCGTTAAACAATATAATTTAACACGTATACATAATGACATTAAATTATAACCTAAAATAATAAAAGGACTAAAAACTAAGCTACGTTTCAAGTTTTATTGGTTCTATAGGTATTAGTTTTTATTGTTATTTGTTTGTATTTTAGCTTATTACTGAATAAATGAAAAATTATTGTGAAAAAAAGAAGCTAATACAAAAATATACTAACATTCGTTCATTGACAACATTAACACGAAACAGTTGTAACTCAGACATTAATTGGCGCAAAAAGTCGATTTAACTTTTGATTGCTACAGGGAAATAACATAAATGCCTCAGGGGTGAGATCAAACAAACATTTTGTATCAAACTTCATTCCAACAGACGAGTCAAAATTACAGGTGTAAATATAATTAACGAACGCTTTTAATTGGAGATGTCGTTCGCACCTTAAATCAAAATTAAATGTCACTGAAACGGAATAAACATTTTATTTTATTTCAGGGATTCGGCTGAGGCTTCTGGCGCTTAAGGAAAGAAGGGTGTAGATCTCCAAAGCAATTTGCTGTTTACCTGTAGTCAAGATCCTTGCTATAGGCCGATATTCAGATATAATGTTTAGCAAGAGCTAAGTAGGTAGGTAACTGTTACAATAGTAAGTTAATATTAAAAACAAATAAATATATATCCTATAAATAAAAAATTGGGGCCAAATCGCTGCCCTGCGGAAGAGTGCCCAAAAGGCTGGCGACGTTACCTCGTTGTATAGCCAGCGATATACGCTGGCCGAGGTAAGCGCCAGCCCTTTGGTCACCCGACGAGTCAATTAGGCGCGACGACAGTTCCTTGAACAGTCGCCGCGCCTCTGGTCCCCATGGCCCCATGGTCTCTACAAGAAGAGAGCAATAGCAAGAGCTTATTGTGAACTACTGTGAAATGGTTATGGTTTGATAGGGCTTTCACTCGAAGTTTTTTTTCTTCTGAATTTCGACTTTAGAGTTATGGATAATTGGTATTTTTGAAAGAAGGTTACGCTTTTTATATTACTAAAATAGAGCGCGGTAAAAAAAAATATATGTATTATTGAAGTAATCCTGCTATAAGAGTTTATGGTAAGGGGCTGCCCCCTTACCATAAACTCTTATAGCTATAGAAGCAACTCAAGCTACCTACCCGCAGGCTTTGCTTTACAAACGTGAACAAATCTATCAAACGAAGCAGTCTCACACCGTCCTAAGGCGAGAGCGAGTAACACAAAAGGTCTCAAAAACAATACAGAAAAGTATGTTTAAAACACCGATTGTCAGTACAGGCGAAGTTAGTCCGAAATGTCTGGCAAAGCCTTACAGAGCCGAGTTGGATTCCGCAACAAACTTTATGTAAATCGAAAATGTAGCAAAAGTTTTTCTTGTTGTGTACTTATCTGGACGTGCGGAATATAACGATAAAGGTTAAGGCAGGGATTGTCAGCGCTATGTGGATATGGGTCGCAAGTATGTAAAATACAATAGCTACAATATTTTTTTTTAATAATGTACAGCTAACAGCAGATCACGTGTAACACTTTGGACTTGGGCTCGTTCTTATTATCTGCGTCGTAAAATCATACCGCAATTGTTATCATTGATCTACTGTTTTCAGTACCTACAAGAAACAAACTTATGGGTATGGATTGGTACAAGAATCAGTTAGTACATAAACAGTTTTTGTAGAAAGCTTTTACAGTGCACCCCACACCAGGCTAAGCCTGTCCTGTGGGGGCAATATAGCTATTACTAGGAAGAACAAAAAGATATATTTGAAGTTAGAATTAAATATAAATTATTATTAAGTATTTCAGTTTTACTGTTTTTATTTTAATTTTATTTCATTTACGTAGGTAGTAAAACATTTGGTAAAAATGAGAAGATATAGGTAGAAAAGGGTGGCACTATATTTAGGTGAAGAATGAACGTTGATGATGACATAATCTAGAATGTGCACTTTTTCTTGCCTTTCGTATTTAAGTTCTACCTAAATGTTTGATAAGCTACAACTTTTTACCTCCACCACGTTCGAGCCGTGGACCAAGTTAAAAGTTAGTGAGGTTTAATTACTTGTAGACCCACAAAAATTCAAAACTTTTTTTTTTGGAAACTAACGTAGTTTTTATGTTTTACTAACAATGTGGACCATTTGTTTTCTGATTTTTTTTATATATATTATTTATTATTAACAGGCCGGATAAAAAGAGAGTTGGGCATGCCTCTTCTAGAGCGATAGCCACGTTGCTTGCAAGCAAATTTGCTTGTTATTGAGAAACTTCTGTTCTCAGCTTTGGTATTTGCATTTTTGTTACATTGAAAAAGGTTAGCAGAAGGCGTTGGTTGTTGTAAAATCACGTTCTATTGTTCTTGCTTACATAAAAGAGATTTTTCTGTTCACTTATCCCATGTTTATTTCTAGTTACACAAACATTAATTTCAAATAATTGTAAACAAAATCTAGCCACAATAAAACAAATGTGAACGACATGAGACTACGGCGTACATGAATCAAGGAACCGCCGATGTAGTTAGTACATCGCAGACTCCGCTCTCGAGCATGACAATTTTCGCGTATCTAAAACACGTTTTTCCATTTTTTGAATTTTCAATAGAAGTCAAACATAATAAACGACAGATGTCTCTATCTGACATATTAGAGTTATAGCGACAACAAAAATACTTTAGGCTCTCTCCATTAGAGATTAGAGAAATTGTTCCCTCGAAATTTCTTCCTTTAATGGCGTCAGAATCCAATGTTGAAATCAAAACTGAATAATGATACCACGGCTCATTCTGAAAGATTGTGAGTTAGGTACCTATACTATCCAGACCGGTTTTAAACGTTTCAAATACTCATCCTTATTTTTTAGGCTTCACGGGTATCGATTCCAGATTAGACTCATTTTTAATCCTGAGGTGAAAAATAAGCTCTTTTCGATTGGAATAATAACTAAGGATTCGGTCGCAAATTGCGTTTCATGATCGGACTTTTCAGCTTGTCATTTTTCCAACACGGTTTATAGCAAATAGTAAACAAGGAGTATTTATTATCAGATAATTAAAATACAGGAAAAAAACAGGAATTTTAATATTATGTTCGTACAAGTAGTAGTATGATCGTACAAGTTAAGCAACGCGAGGTCAATACCTGGGTGGGTACTGGGTACCGCTATAGACACTTTCATCTGAGCTCCTCCGTGCCTCGGAAAGCACGTTAAGCAGTTGGTCCCGGTTGCTGTCGCTCGGCAGCAGTCGTTAGGCCACGTCAGAGGCCTTACGCTACGGGCGGCCTGAATAACTCTGACAAATAGGTTTGGTCACTAAACCATACGAAAAAAGAAAGAATAGGAATGTCGTCCTTTGAAAAGATTTTAATATCCTATGTAAAAACCATACAAGCATCTCGTAGTTGTTTAATGAAAACGGACAGGATTAGATAATATTGTAACTTCTTATTTAAAAAAATATTGTTTACCTTAGTTTACGTGGTAAATTAGATTTAGACCAATGTATGCACAAAAACCAATAAAAACGACTGCTTTTTGGGCATAAAACTTCTTGATTATTTTGGTCCCGTGATGAAACAATTAATACCAAAGTCAAAGTTTATTGCAAGTGAGCACGTTGTGTACATTTTAGCACGTCAACATTTTTTTGAATTTACATCAATTTGCAAGGAAAAGGTGCCAACGCAGAGGAGAAAAAGTGGCAAAAAACTCTCAGCATCAAAATATCTTTTTAAATAATGATAATAGAATTACTTAATAACTAGGTATTACACAACTATTACACTAGTAATAGTTGTGTAATACCTAGTTATTAAGTAATTCTATTAAAGGATAAAGTTTAGATTACTAATAGGTACTAACCTATTAGTAATCTAAACTTTATCCTTCCTACGTCATTCTAATTCCGGCAAGCCATTTAGCTAATCCTAAGTATTGAATTTGTATTGAATTACTAATATGTCACATTCTTACCATCTCATTTTCAAATGTTATTTGTAAATTAATTTCAATTATGTTTCCAATCGACGGCCAATTTATCCTATTTTGTAAAATTAACGAGAATAAATTTCATTTTCAATACTGTTAACTACCCTATTGATGTCAGTCGGACGAGGAAGGACTGCTCTTTTTATCGTCTGTTGAAAGCATTTACACGAATTTGATGTCACATAAAGCGTAACAAGTAGGTCAAAAACTCCGTTGACCCGCAAACAACATAGTAACTTGGCGACTCACGGAATGACGTGACAAAAGAATCGCCCGACCCACGTAAAAATCGATACTTTTGACGCGTCTGTTTATATTTTGTTGGTATTTGGTAAACTTTTAGTTTTATATTTTTATTCATTGACATTGAACAACATAGAAAAGACATTTCAACGGAGCTTTGCCCCACCTACAAAACTACGTGACCATTTAAGCTGTACCTATCATTTTGTTGGGGACTTATTACAGGTTTCATATTGCATAATCATAATCAGTATCATTTTCTACTACTCTCGCAACTCATATAGAAGAACTAGGTGTTGCATGGTGCGCGGGCCGCGCGCGGCCCGCGAGACTGCTTTGTTTTCGTGCTGTAGGCGCCGCAACTAAATAAACATTATCCGGATTGTTCGCTGTGCAAATAATTCGTGCAAGTCCATCCACTAATTATATCAAGCACCGCCCGAAAGTTGCAAGTTCAAAACTCTGTGAAAAACATTTATTTCGAAAAGAATTTTCTCATTTAAAGTAGGTTTTTTTTGTGATTTTTAAAGCAAGCAACGCTCGAAATGCCCGTATGCCAGAAACTGAAAGAAAGTTTTTCGAAACCCAAACGTTGCTAGCTGTACACAATTTCCATAACTTTGTTCATAATTCGAAAGGCAAGGGCTTTCAGCCTTTGGTAGCGTGGGGACGCTCCGGGCTTCGCCCTTCGCGGAGCTCGGCCTATGGCCTCGCAGCTCGGCTCGGCCTTCGGCCTCACAAAAGTTACTTGGAATATGGGGAGTTTTTTTCTGCTTGGCAATGGGACGCTTCGGGCTTCGCCCTACGCGGAGCTCGGCCTACGGCCTCGCAAAAGTTACATGGAATGTTGGGAATTTTTTCTGCTTGGCAAGGGGACGCTTCGGGCTTCGCCCTACGCGGAGCTCGGCCTATGGCCTCGCAGCACGGCTCGGCCTTCGGCCTCGCAAAAGTTACTTGGAGGGTGGGGAGTTGTTTCTGCTTGGCAAGGGGACGCTTCGGGCTTCGCCCTACGCGGAGCTCGGCCTACGGCCTCGCGGTGTTCTATCGCTTCGGCCTTCGCCCTACGCGGAGCTCGGCCTTCGGCCTCGCGGGAGGGTGCTCGGCCTTCGGCCTCGCTATAGTTACTGATAGATATTTACCGCACGCCAGTAATCCTTTCGTTTCGTATAGGAAAATATATGGAAAAAATATTATGGTTTACTGCTCGTCCGCCATTTTGTTTTTCCCAAAAATGACAATTTTCTGGTATACTGCATCATATGTGCTACGAAGTGGAATTGGTTGGATATTCCTCATGCGCTCGTGCTAGGCCAGCTAATTCGTCAAAGTTTGGTCTGAAATGTCAAAATTTTCAATCGGCTATATTTCCGCCGCCATTTTGTTTTTCTTTTGTTTTTCAATTTCCTCACAAAGTAGGTGGACCATGTGACACGCGTTACAAATTTGAACGAAATCGGTTGGAAAATGGCGGAGATGGTATCACGTGACCCGCCGCCATCTTGTTTTTTTCACTTCCCTATAGTTTTCCTCTGGTCCAATCACTAAACTATACAACTCCCCCCTACATCACTTTCACCTCCGGGAACTCCTTCAGACTAAACGGGCGTGTCAATCAGTGAGTCAGTCAGTGAGTGAGTGAGTGAGTGGTAGTCGAGCTATATATATTATTAATTAATAACAAAAACAATGAATAAATCGCTTCGATTTCTTACTATTTTCTGAATTTTTAATTTTGCTGTTTTTTTCGAATCGCAACTTGTACAAAACTTTATTTTAAACCAATAATTTTAATAAAAATCGGAGATATTTTTACATTTATTCGTTATCTTGTACAACTTGCGGTTGATGGTGGGGCAGAATCTGGCATTGTCATTTAAGGGCTACTTGGTCACCATCACCTATATACACTTATTAACGATAAGCGTGACTTAAAAGTGCGATAGTTTACGCTATGGGTTAAGAACTTTCATTGGACTTCATGATGCAAAATCGATGATGTAGGAACTGGCAAATTAAACCAAACCAAAGTAAACCAAGTGAAATCCAGCGTACAACACCATCTAACTTATGAATCGTGTTTATCGCTACGAGCCTTAGGTTATTTTAAAAGTTGTGTTTAGTTAACTGAACTAGTGAGAAAAAAATTCCTATCTGTTAAATTGATTAAACGGGATTTTTTTTTTCGTTTGTTCAGTTCAAAACCTCAATTTTTGGACAGTTTTAAGCGGAAACTTGAGCTCACTCTTGAGCTCAAACTCAATCAACTGAACAATAAAAAAAATTTCAACTTTCCTTCTTATGGCACATTTGTCTAAGTCATCTAATTTGTCAACCGTGGATAGACGTGCTCTTTTTTTCACTATTTTCTTAACGCGTACCTACGTACTATAGTGAGAAAAGTTTTAGGAGTTTTATGATAAAACTTCAAATTATAATTTGCATTTCGCTTAAGAACTATAGCTAACATAATTCTACTACAACTCTTACAATAAGACATCAGCCTCGGAAACCAGACAAGGAAATAAATAATAAAAGGGCAGTGCGGATGCTAAGAACGGTCCGATCTCCTAACTTGCTCCCATAAACGTATAGGATGCGGAAGGACCATAAAAGATTATTTCATACTAGGATATTATGTGGCGGGATTGTGTAGTCATCACTATGGATAGAACACGATTTATGAACCCTATATGAACTTGTAAAAAGATCGTATAAATTCAATGAGGGATTTCAGAATTTCCGGGATGGATGTCAGTTTCTTGAATGCTCAGGATTCATGTCAGAAGTTTGGGAGAATTGAAAGACAACAAGAAAATACACTATAAGAGACTGCCAGCAGACTTACGTGGTGAAGTAGATGACGAAACGTTTGGTCGACGACTGAAATACCTTTTATTGGATAGTGAATTGTATTCCTTTAAGGAATTTGACTTATTAATGTTAAAATCATAATTTATGCAATACATAATGTTGTTATAGATAGTTATTATTATTTTAAATTGACGATCAAATTACTAATGTGTATTTTAAGTATTGACATAACTGTAAAATTGACATTGTAATCTGAAATAAATCAATCTAATCTATAGAACATTAAATGGCGCAGTTTATATTAGATAGGTATATTTTCGTGAAGACAGTGCTTATAAATGTAATATAAATACTTATGTGCGTAATTAATAAGTAATGAAACAGAATGAGGCGACACCTTGGATGAAATCGTTTGGTAATAAGAACAACAGAAAGTCAACGAGCTTACAGAAAGTTCATGAAAAGTATTATCTAACTAATTCAAATAAAATATCTTCCGAGCATATTTTTCTATATAAAACTAAAAAAATGCAACTTGAATAATATTAGAAAATGTTTGAGGAATATGACGTTTGTTCCCCGGATGTCCATCGTCAGAAAATGGAAGGTACGTAATTTTTTTAATGTTTATAAATACCATAGTTATTATGGTATTGATAAATATTACAAAGATTGTATGGTCTACTCTAAATCTTGAAGTATACTTAGAATCAACTTAACAAACATAGTCCGAGGCGAAGGTTTACATCAAAAGCTTTGAGTGTCAAGAGAATAAAGGAGATATGCCGCCTAACCAGAGATAAGGTGTCGTCTGAGGATTTACTTACCAGTCACGCGACGAAAGAAGAGTCTCTGTCTGAGTGTAACCACTATTTTTCCACCATTGGACAAAACCTGGCAAATGAAAATCTCATGTCTATTAACACAACAGAGCAGGCTCTAGCACAGACTGTGCACGCGGAAGGAGCTCCTAGTGGTTCGTTTTACATGCAGCCAACAGATTGCCTAGAAGTAAAAAAGTATATACAACAACTAAAGTCTGACCGCTCACCCGGGTACGACGGAATAACCAACAACTGTATAAAAGCAATAATGGAAGCCATATTAGAACCTCTGACGGCTATCTTTAACCTGAGTCTTGTAACTGGTGTCTTTCCAAAACTATGGAAAACCGCAATAGTGGTTCCTATTCATAAAGGAGGAAAAACAAACTCTCCCTCAAACTACCGTCCCATCTCACTGCTGTGCTCATTTTCAAAAATCCTCGAAAAGATTGTTAATTCCCGACTGGCAAGATATCTAGAGACGGCCGGGCTGCTGTCAAGTGCACAGTATGGTTTTAGAGTTGGCAAATCGACCGATGGCGCCGTTACAAGACTTACGGAACATATCTTTTCGTCACTCGATCAAAGACAAAATTGTTTAGGTGTTTTTCTCGACTTGGCGAAAGCCTTTGACACGGTGTCAATACCCATTTTGCTAAAAAAACTTGAAAACTGGGGTATCAGAGGCGTGTGTCTGGACTGGTTTACCAGTTACCTGACTGGGAGGAGGCAACGAGTGAAGATTGGCTCCCACGTGAGCGATGAACGGGCGGTTACCTATGGCGTCCCCCAGGGCAGCGTACTGGGACCAACTTTGTTTATTGCCTACATAAATAGCATATGTGAGTTGCCACTCTCTAACGCCACAGTTACCTGCTATGCCGACGACACGGTCATCTTGTTCAGCGGAGGCTCCTGGCATGAAGTGCGTATGTCGGCTGAAACCGGAATGGGACGGGTGGCAGTGTGGCTCAGGCGTAACCTCCTAACTCTAAACACCGAAAAAACCAAATTTATGTGCTTCTATAAGACTGCAGTTTCAGCTCCGGATAGTTTGACTGAGATGAAGGTACACACCTGTACATACCTCACATCTAAAGCGCCTGGTGCTGGATGTACCTGCAAAACAATAGGCCGGACAGGAAACATTAAATATCTGGGCATCACACTGGATGATCGACTTTCTTTTAACACCCACATAAATAATCTATCAGGCCGAGTAAGAAAGTTAATACCAATCTTCAGAAACCTGCGCTATAATAAAGATTTGGATGTAAAGAGGTTGTTGTATCAGGGAATATGTCAGTCTATGCTGACCTACTGTATCCCTGCGTGGGGAGGGAGTGGAAGGACCTTCATGATCAGACTCGAAAGGGCACAGCGTTCCGTTCTGAAGGTGCTCTATAATAAACCCTATCGACATCCCACGCACTTACTGTACCAGGAATGTGGTGTGCTAACAGTTCGGCAGCTATTCGTTCTTAGAATCGTCGGGGACACTCATAAAACGATCATAACATCGCCTGACTATACTAGCATGCTTAAAAAGAGAGTTTTTAGAATACCGAGTGGCGAAGTCAGGTCTATATTTGCTCACAAGTCCCTTAAATTCCTAAAGCCATTTATATACAATAAAATAGAAGAGGAGTGCAAAATATCGAGACTATCATTACCTGAATCCAAAAGCAAATCCATGAAGTGGCTACAAACATTAAATTACGCGGACACTGAACAGATCTTCAATATTCCAGTATAAAGAAACAGAGATGTACTATAAGAAAACAGACAGAATTTCGTAGATTCGACTTGTGAATACGCTTACCCTTTATTACTATCACATAAATGTTTATTAAGTATATAAAAATATCTATTATACTATTAATAATAATTCTAATAATATAATTTACACATCTTTATTTCAGTTTAAAATAAAATATTTAATTAATGCAATAATGACTCACTACTGCATGCCACCTGCCAAACCTCTCAGGTAGCCCGCCTCGATACAGGCTTGCCTAGTGAGGCGGTCTACAGACAACCGGCTCGTGCATACACACATCACACACACAGTGACACAGACATCAGTAACGGCTCGCAGACTCGCAGGCGATTTTGTTGGTACAATGAATGGATGTTTGTGATGGACGGATGTTTGCGTCACTATAATTATTAAATTAAGTAACAAGTAAAAATATAATTGATTAATGAGTAGTTAATATTTTCAGTCTAAATTTTTGTGATGTATTGTAATTTGTTTGGCCTAACTTTTGTATATTATGTATAAGCGTTGGTAAAAATAAACAATTTTGAATTTTTTTTTATTGAATCCTATTGCTATAACTGTTTTGTCAGTCCACCCTTGTCCTTTTCAAGAGCACGGTAAGGGTTAGTGGTTTGTCATTTTCATCATCCCTTAGAAGTCAGAGGAATATTTGTTTATATAGGGGTAACAAGAAACCACTCTGCTCTCAAACGTTCTAAGCGAGGATTTGTTGGGTTTGTCTGGAAATACGAACAAAACATCTAGACAAAGAGTTTACCTGAGGATTTTGTGTTCTTGTACACTGAGAACACTGTACGAATATCTGTGTCAGGAATCTTAGGAGAAAATAGCGTTTGGTGGAAACAAGGTAATGTCTAATGTGTTTTGTACTTTTAAAGTAACTGACAGGCGGTTCTAGTGGTAATCAGATTGGAATACGCGTAAAGCCACAATAATTGTTGGATTTCAGAGTGCCAAAACTTTAGTAATTACGCTACTTTTTAGTTTTTCGGCTGACATTGCTTCAATCAAAGGATGATGGTCACTTTTCCCTCAGGGTTTTAACGATCGCGGATCCCATACGAAATATACCTATGACAATGCCAGATTCTGCCCCACCATCAACCGCATGATGAACAAGATAACGAATAAAAGTTTTTCTATTAAAATTATTGCTTTAAAATAAAGTTTTGTAGAAGTTGCGAGTCGAAAAAACAGCTTAATTAAGAATTCAGAAAATAGTATGAAATCGAAGCGAATTATTCATTGTCTTTGTTATCATTTTCTACTACTCTCGCAACTCCTACTGATTATGGTTATGCAATATGAAACCTGTAATAAGTCCCCAACAAAATGATATATGCGCTTCAATGGTGGGGCAAAGCTCCATTGAAATGTGGCAATGTCATTTCCCATCATGGTTAGTAATGAATTCCAGCAATGTTTTCAATATATGCGTCAGTTTAAGTACTGCCCAGGGTTGACAAGTCCGATAGATGTTACTCCAATACAAAGCCATTAGCTGCTGTTCTATCAGTCCAGGATCCCAGAACCAGGAAAAGTTGTATATCTATCAGCACTGACATAAAACGTAATTCGTTTTCCAAAGCGGGGCTTCAGTCGCACAGAGAAACCCTCTCAAAGTGTAATCGAATAATTTCGTTAACGAAATGAAACTGTTAAGGGGTAGGGGGTATACTCTGACGATTCCACCCCGGTAGCTGCATAAAGAATTTTATCGCACCAGTTACAATGATGCTTAGTTATACTGGATGAGGTAAAATTGGAATTAAATTAACACTGGCGGAAAGACTGACATATTATATTATGCACGCAACAAAAATAGAGAGATACAGAGTGGCTTAGACAGATTTATTCATTGTCTTAAGGCATTACTGGTTTCCACAGTAAATTAAGAAAGTACCCTTTCGGTCCGCTATGCCCACTTCCCCGAACGTCCATTCCCTGACCGTTTATTTCCCGGAAATAACCTAACTACTCTTGGTTATATTTGAATATAGGTATTATAAGAAACGATACAGCACTTGATTATCTATGGCTAATAGTTAAGGTTTAATAAGTCGAGACATATACTACAGACCGAATGTGTGTACAATAGAGCTACATCGCAAATATTGGATTTTTTATTATTTCATGCAAAAACTTTACAATTACGTAATAAATTACCTAAATAAGCATAGAAAAATCGCATACAAAAACACTGTTCCACATTTATCTTCTACCCTAGATATACTTAAAGAAATACGTAATAAACTGTACTGGGTTGAGATTATCTCAAGAACTAGGTATATTAGTGATTGTAAAAATCTTACCCAAGTAATTTAGAATGTACTCTAACTAGTGCAAAAGAATTTGAAAGATTGGTCAAGTAGTTTTTGGGAAAATCTCATCTGCACAATTTTCGTTGAGTAGACTATGCATCGGTTTTTGAACTGACTAACCACGCTCTACGATTACGAAGCCACTTCCATTCGACTCTATGCCATATAATTTCGTGGAGGTAACTCTGCCAGTCAAATTACAGAAGACGAAAGCTGCAAATTGAAATGTGGAGGGCGTCATCATTCCTTACATATTGGATGATTTCGTTTTACATTCTTGCGTCGTAAATTCTTCTTCAGAGGAGTGTTATTTTGAAAATAGGTGTAAATAATGTCTGAGCTGCCTTATTATGGGTTAGCCGTGATCGGTAAATCTCTCAGAAAATTTTATTTTCGGTTGTAAAAAGAGCAACATTAGGTACGGTGGAACACAGAGAAAGGTCGTACAGGAGAGTTTTTAAGGTTGAGATTTTCTCAAAAACTACTTGACCTATTGCAAAAATTATTTCACTGTTTGATAAATAAAAGTTAAAACTATGTAACTGTAAAATAATGATTAAATTCGGTCCAGTAGTTTTTGAGAAAATCTCAACTTTATTGAGGTTATTTTCTCTATCTCATGATAGGTACTTTGAGGCTTTTCTACGACATATTTTAGATATCGTTAATCAAGTACCTATGTAGATGTTTTTGATACTTTTGCGAGTTCTTTCCTTTAATTTTTCTTCCGTGCTTTTTTTACCTTTCCTTCTTTATTTTGTGTTTTAAGCCGAGTGTAGACTTTTGATGGTGTTTTGATACTGGCCAGTCTTTTGCAAATTCTTTCCTTTCATTTTTCCTCAACTTTTTCATTCCTTTGAACTTCCGTTTCCATTTTAGATGTATTTTAATACTGCCTGGTCTTTTGCGATTTCTTTCATTCATTTTTACTACCGTTGGTTTCTTTCCTTTTCTTCATTCCTTTTAAATTTAAACCGAGTCTATTTTAGGCATATTTAAGGCCATCACTGTTGACATTAGTCTCCCTTTATAAGAGGGTTAGCGTAATCACGATCCACCACAGAGCCGAACCGGGATTGGTGAACTCAAATTCTAATTATGCTTTTAGCCAACATTATCCGCCTAACAATGACCGTTGTTGATTTAGGTCCTAAGCCCCTGCGTCCCAATTCGTCCAAAGAGAATTTCTGAATATTACTTCTAGTGCCTTTAACAAGTGTCAACGTGAATAATTAATTAATGGTTACACATGGTAGCATTAAAATTTAATTAAAATGAAAATGTTTTCCGATTTCGGTTTGTGAAGCCACAATTGCGTCTGACAGCGTCAAAATAAATGGGCCTTTATTTCGTCGAGGTTACTTTGTCAGTTTATCAAAAGCCTTGTAAGGCTTTTCGTCCACGACGACTGCGAAGGAGCTATGAAGACAGCTAGGAAAAATCCGCCAATTAGATTGCTCCATTTAGGTGAGTATTAAAAAAATTGAGGGAATCTAATTGGTGGATAAAGCTCAGCGAGCTATGGAAAGAGCTATGCTTGGCATTTCTCTGTTAGATAGAATAAGAAACGAGTATATCCGCCAGAAGACAAAAGTGGTTGACATTTGCTCATAGAATCAGTAAACTGAAGTGACAGTGGGCTGGTCACATCTGTCGTAGAACCGATAACCGATGGGGTAGACGAGTTCTCGAATGGAGGCTACGAACGGGTAAACGTAGTGTCGGACGCCCCCAGACCAGATGGAGGGATGACCTTCGCAAGATGGCTGGCAGGGATTTGATGCAGAGGGCGGAGAGTAGGGTTGACTGGCGCGCTTTGGGAAAGGCCTATGTCGAGCAGTAGACTGATGCGGGCTGATGATGATGATGATGAATTGGTGGATTTTTCCTACCGTCGTCGTCGTCAGCCTGTATCCGTCCACTGCTGGACGTAGGCAATCCTTCCATTTTCTTCTATTTGTGGCCGTACGCATCCATTTCTTCCCACATGTGCGAGTTATGTCGTCAGACCATCGCATCTGTGGTCTTCCCACGCTGCGATGTCCCGTGCGTGGCCTCCAGACTGTAGCTATGTACGCCCAGCGTTCGTCGTCTCTACGTGCAACGTGCCCTGCCCATCTCCACTTCAATGAAGCCATCCTTTCCCCAATGTCCACCAGCTTAGTCCGCCGGTGGATTTCTGAGTTGGGTACTCTATCGATGAGTGAGAGATGCCCAGCATAGCACGCTCCATCGCTCTCTGCGCCACCTTCATCTTTGTCATGGTCTATTTAGTCAATGACCATCTTTCCTATAGTAGACGCATCAACTAAGTCGTCGGACACCTCTATCCAATCTTATGCACATCATTATTCTGCTTCATAGATCTGTAAGTGCGAGGGAGATAGTCAGATACAATGATTTATGGCATCACGACTCAGATGATAATGCGTCTACTATAGCATCCACGCAGTGTACAGTCTAAAGGACAAACAAAAATTTCTCGATTTCCTCAATAACTAAAAAAATTGTCATATTCAGAATTTCTTATGTGACTCCACAGTTCCGCACGAAAGCACATGAACAGCGGACCAGTAGTAACACGTGTTATATGTATAGCCTATAGATTCCCATGAGAGATAACAACAGGAAACGTCGTGAGCGGAATGCTAGTATATCTGTATAAAGACGATGTGGAAAGTAATGGTCATTCTTCATTCTGGACCACATTTTACCGCACTTTTGTCTAATTAAGTTAAGTACTTATGACATAATATATAAATGACAATGTCAGATTCTGCCCCATCATCAACCGCAAGTTGTACAAGATAACGAATAAATGTAAAACTATCTCAGTTTTTTATTAAAATTATTGGTTTTAATTAAAGTTGCGAGTCGAAAAAAACAGCTTAATTTTAAATTCTGAAAATAGTAAGAAATCGAAGCGAATTATTCATTGTTTTTGTTATTATTCTATAGGAGTTGCGAGAGTAGTAGAAAATGATACTGATTATGATTATGCAATATGAAACCTGTAATAAGTCCCCAACAAAATGATAGGTACCTACAGCTGAAATAGTCCGTAGTTTCATAGGTGGGGCAAAGCTCCATTGAAATGTGGCAATGTCTTTTAGAATTTAGAACTTACGACAATCATATCTAAGGACACTTTCGATCAAATCATATTTCAAATGAACAAAAAAAACTAAATCAAAACCCGTTTACCAATTTGGAAGCTACATACCTACTCTACCTACCTACGATGCCACCAGGGGCCTTACCATGAAGTCTTATAGCTGGATTACTTCAATACAAATACTTTGTTATTTTGTACGATGACGACCTTAAAGTAACCTTAATAAGGTCGTCATGGTACGAAATAACAAAGTATTATTGAAGTAATCCCGCTATAAGACTTCTTGGTAAGGGACTGTTAAACGTATTAACACCCCTTTTTTGTGTCTGGGATTAAAAACAACAAAAGACATTGCCACATTTCAATGGAGCTTTGCCCCCACCTACAAAACTACGTGACCATTTAAGCTGTACCTATAATTTTGTTTGGGGACTTATTACAGGTTTTATATTGCATAATCATAATCAGTATCATTTTCTACTACTCTCGCAACTCCTATAGAAGAATAACAAAAACAATGAATAAATCGCTTCGATTTCTTACTATTTCTGAATTCTTAATTAAGCTGTTTTTTTTTCGAATCGCAACTTGTACAAAACTTTATTTTAAAACAACAATTTTAATAAAAAACGGAGATATTTCTACATTTATTCGTTATCTTGTACAACTTGCGGTTGATGGTGGGGCAGAATCTGGCATTTCTTAGAATAATCCAATCTATAAATAAACATGTATAGTTACGTCAATAATGCCTATACCTATTTATTATGAATAGAATGTTAAACTTTGCGCGACCGATATATAGTTATAAATGTCACCTAAGCAAACAAGTAAAGCTATATTTAATGGCAAAATGGAAACTACTCGGGTTTCTTTATCCTAAGTAAACTTAAGTTTAGTATTGTTTGCAGTGGCAACCAAGTAATTTCCGAATATGTAATAGGTATAACTTACATAAAGCTTTAAAAATACTTTATTTGTAAATCTAGAATAATAAAATAGCATCGGATCATGGCAGTATTTGTTATCTTCATGGAAAATAAATATACAGCGATATTTATATATTAATATGGTGATAACAATATAATTTTAACATTTAAATGTTTTTTTTAAATGTTAAGAAATATTCTGGTTCCTGTTGAAATAAGTGACTTATTTGTATAAAATTATACAATTTATAAGATCGCTAGTTTCATATAATATTATCGACACACAAGAACATTCGAGAACTCGTTAAAACATAGATATGACATAGCTTTTTCACTTAGGTAGGTCGAAGACCGAGATAAGTATACAGGAGAGTTTTTAAGGTTGAGATTTTCTCAAAAGCTACTAGATTGAATTTAATAATTATTTTACAGTTACGTAGTTTTAACTTTTATCTATCAAACAGTGAAAGAATTTTTGCAATAGGTCCAGTAGTTTTTGAGAAAATCTCAACCTTAAAAAGTCTCCTGCACGTACCGTACACCTTCCTCTGGTGTTCCACCGTACGAGTAAATAAACAATGTTCTTTGATGACTCATAATCATACTCGTATTTGAACATATTATGCCTTTTTACGTCTTGGTGTTTTTTCTTCGCTTGAGTGATTCTTTTGCTCAAGCCCTTTCCTGCCATTTGCCTGGCATTATATCATAATAGGGTTGTTGGTATTTCAGGAATGTTTCATAATAAATAACATTAACATCGTCTCTAGGGTTCCGTATGTTATTTTGCGGAAGAAGTTTCAGTTGATACTTCAAAACTTCATAGCTTAGATCACTTTTACTTCTAAATATAGAAGATTTACTTCGGTTTTCAAATATGATGGACATTTTATTTTAATAAGTAGACAATTGTACCTATCTTTTCACCAGTGCTTTTCACCGAAATAACAACCTAATAGTAATTATAGTAACAACAATGATTTAATAGTGTAATATTATGTAATATTCCCAGGGCTGGCAGTTACCTCGAGTATTGCCATACAGCGATTTGAACAGGATTTGGGCAGGATTTGAATCTGCGATCTTGTCATTCCGTGACACGCTGAGCCACCACAGGTTACGTCACGCCCACCGAAAATCTTCATCATAAGGTTCAAGTCCTGCCCACGGCTCGAAATTTTTCATCATGTTTAAAAGACATTGCCACATTTCAATGGAGCTTTGCCCCACCTTTAGTCACCTACGTGACCATTGAAGCTCATATATCATTTTGTTGGGGACTTATTACAGGTTTCATATTGCATAATCATAATCAGTAGGAGTTGCGAGAGTAGTAGAAAATGATAACAAAGACAATGAATAATTCGCTTCGTATTCTTACTATTTTCTGATTTCTTAATTAAGCTGTTTTTTCGACTCGCATGTTGTACAAAACTTTATTTTAAACCAATGATTTTAATAAAAAATGGAGATATTTTTACAATTATTCGTTATCTTGTACAGTCGACAGCAGATCAATGGTAACACTTGCAGTACGATTTCAAGTCTTACGACGCAAATAATAAGAACTGTCAAAAGTAAAAAGTGTTACCATTGATCTGCTGTCGACTGTACATCATGCGGTTGATGGTGAGGCAGAATCTGGCATTGCAATTTGTTCACCGAGCATGGATAATGCATAATACAAATTCTGTGTATTTATTATCTTAAAACAAATACATGCAAATTATTTTCTAGTCTTGTTTTGAAGCCGTACCAATAAGCACATAGCTAGATACTCAGGTAACCTAGAGTACAGAACCCAGTTATACCAGTCGTATGTGTAACCTACATTACACAGGGGAGAGGTATACTCGAGTGCAGTGCGATGACTGATTATACTCGTGTGTCTACTGCACTAGATACGTGCTCTTTGTGAAATGGATCTTGGGCAAATGACAATGCCAGATTCTGCCCCACAATCAACCGCATGATGTACAAGATAACGAATAATTGTAAAAATATCTAATTTTTTTATTAAAATTATTGGTTTAAAATAAAGTTTTGTACAAGTTGCGATTCGAAAAAAACAGATTAATTAAGAATTCAGAAAATAGTAAGAAATCGAAGCTATTTATACATTGTTTTTGTTATTCTTCTATAGGAGTTGCGAGAGTAGTAGAAAATGATACTGATTATGATTATGCAATATGAAACCTGTAATAAGTCCCCAACAAAATGATAGGTACAGCTTAAATGGTCACGTAGTTTTGTAGGCGGGGCAAAGCTCCATTGAAATGTGGCAATGTCTTTTAGAATACTTTTAGTAAACTTAGGCCAGAATCAGAATCGTTTATTGACACTGTAAGGTATAATAAAGTAGCAGTTACAGTTGCTTACGTGGTACTGAAACACTTGCAGTGTACCCAGATCGGGCGTTCAATAAATTATATAGTTAAGTTAAACAATAAAAACATGCAGTCATTTGTGAATAGGTACTACATACAATATACATTCCACAACCAAGTTCCACAATTCATCATCATCATCATCAGTCTATTTGTATTGCCCCACTGCTCGGGCACAGATCTTCCATTCAACTTACATCGAGGGAGCTGGGGCCATAATCCACCACGCGGGTCCAATGCGGATTGGCGGATTTCACATGCCTTTAGATTATTTTTTCTTTTACGACATGCAGGTTTCATCACGATGTTTTCCTTCACCGTTTTTAAGAGCACTCGGTAAATGTACGTAAGTTTTTCCTTCGAAAAAACCGAGGATAACTCATTGGTACACGGCTGCTCTAGCTGAGATTCGAACCTGGGACCTCCGTATTGCAAGTCCATTGACCCAACCACTGAGCCACCGAGCTCTCACACAGTTCCACAATTACACATATTCAAATATACGTCAACCTGCCGTAATAAACAGCTAGGGGCTCGTAGTCCAGTTGCGAGTACCCATGCGTGGCGAGGTCAGTACCTGGATGGGTGACCGCTAGTGACACTTTCATCTGAGCCCCACATTAAGCAGTTGGTCCCGGTTGATGTCGTCGGCAGTAGTCACTAAACTCTGAGATCGATCTTGAGAGCGATCTAAAAATGTTTTTTTTTTTCTATTATTTACGGAACTTAAGAGCGCTTTAGGAATCGGGTATCACGTTAGTAACTCCGTATTAATAAGCAAAACTTACTAAAGAACACTCTCAAGCTCACACTTGAGATCGTATTTGCTGAGTGCCGTCGGACCGCGAATTGAGTGCCTGTTTGGTCAAGATTGATCCAATGTTTAACGACGTACATAACCTACTTGAGATGCCGTTCACGTCTTGAGTGTTGCTCCGCTGAGTTCGCACTTAAGAGCTACCTTGAGATCAGTCTATTAATACGGCCCTTTAAATAGACTTACCTGTATTTAGTTTTCTGTTAACAGCAAATCAGCAATCATCTGTGAAAAGAGGGATGAGGATTTTATTAAAGTCCGATAATATGGTTATAAAATAATTATTATACAGAATGTTACGGTGGCGTAGTGGTTGGGTCACTATACTGAGGTCCCAAGTTCTTCTTTACGTATATTTACCGAAGGCTCTTATAACAGTGAAGGAAAAAACTTGAGGAAACCCGCATGCCGTATCGTTAGCGTAAATTCGTCCAGATATTCTTCTTCTCTGGGCTGCATACTTAAACTCATCAAAAATAAATCACAAAAATCCGTCGCATTATGACAAAATAATCACACAGAATATTTCAACCGTGACAGTGACACAAAAGTTGGGTAACTTCCCAAAAAGTCTTAACTTAGTCTTTAGGCTGACGGAGGAGTGCCGCCCCATAAGTTGTGATCCCAAAGTATTATGAACTGTGATCGATATTGGGGATCAAAACTTACTGCATAGTAATAATCTATTATCCAAAACAGAAGAAAATAAAATGGTTGTATATGAAGGACCCAAGATATCACCACCAGCCGGTACCTACCCTTGGAGTGAAACGGTACCACCAGATTTAAGATAAAGATATTGGTTTTTTTTTATTTCCAAAAGGTACAATATAAAATATTAAAAAAGAAACATTCAATATTTTCAAAGCCTAAATTAAATTATTTTTAAAATTTTGATAAAGATAAACTTTCTTTATTGCAAAAAAAAGAATTACCAAAAAGAAATAGGGTAATACAGTTAGTATTACAATTGGCGGTCTTATCACTATCTTCCAGACAACCTTTGGACAGATAATTCAGCGTATGAATAGGTAAGCAGATTTACAGTTTTCAAACAAAATATAATGAGATTGAATGCAAACGGAAAAACAAAACTATCATATGTTTTTTTTTATATTCTACAAGTCTAGGCTTTTAGTTATAACTTTGTATATTTCTTATTGCCTGCGCCATAAGAGTTGAACTGGGTTACTGCTGATGTGTCGACTTTTTTTTCAATAAATTACCGAAAATATTTTTTGTTCTTTTACATCCCAAAGTTTGTTGCGATAATAACTTATAAGGGGCGACACCATTCATACCCCCTTAACGACGTTTCTCGGCAGGCCCGCATTAAATAGATTGACGTCGAGGAAAAAAAGTGAAAAACATTTCCCGGGATTGAAAAGCTAGCTTGACCTACCCAAGTCCCCGTACAAATGGGAGATAAGACTTGTGGTGACCATAGTTTTGTAATTTGCTTTTTAATAAAATTATTCTCAAAATAAAGTCAATGCCAACTAGGGCATACAGCCTGGTCTGATGTTAATAGAATGTCTGAATTCTTATAAATACATACATATAGGAAGATAACATAACCTACACCTACGCACTACCCTCCCAAACTACACGAAATCCCATAGCTTTGTTCTAGTTCAAGTTTTTTTGGACCAAAGCATCGCAAAAACAACATTTTACTTCGCCGAGCGGTCGCAGAGGGTTGGGGAATCCCCTAAAATGAGAAAATATCATTGACTTAGATTACGTAGGTACATCTTTATTCATAATATTCATTACACGTCAAAAGAGAAATTATAATTAGCATATTCTATGCCTTTCATTATAAGGACATTTCCGGGTAAATATGTTTCAGATTATTTTGCTACTTGAGATACTTTCCTGTGGAACAAGTACAGAATTCTCCAACTTACACTAATAGAAGACACTCCTGGTTCAAGAATCTACGGGACTGGTTTGGCTACATTCATCATCATCATAATCATCAGTCTATTTATATTGCCCCACTGCTCGGGACCTTCCCTTACATCGAGGGAGCTCGGGCCATGATCCACCACATTATCACACTATTGGCCAAAACATCACCAAATTATTGCCTACATTACCCCTTCCATATTACGTGCCGCGTTTAGAGTGAAAATAGTCATGATGCTGTCCATTATCCGACAGGAGAAGAAGATATTTTTTCCGAACTCAACGTACCTCAACTGACCAACAACCAAACGACATGACTAGGAGGTGGATGGGAAGGAGACGTCCTAGGTATCGCTGGAAGCAAGGTCACAAGGTCGAAAAAGAGCTGCACGGAGTGAAAGTACACATGTGGTACAGGCCCGTCAAAACTGGCATATATTGTCGTTGTGGAGAAAGTCCAAAGTCAAATTTATTTATTGCAAGTAAGTACGTTGTGCACATTTTTGATCGTCAACATATTTTTGAATTTACATTTACCTCACTTTGCAAGGAAAAGGTGCCAACGCTGAGGATAAAAAGTAGCAAAAAAACTCTCAGCATCTTTTAAAATAATGGTAACACAATTACTTACTAGGTATTACACAACTATTACTAGTATTAGTAATCTAAACTCTATCCTTCATGCGGAACCGGCGACACACACCATGCATGTTCATCGTTTACCCAGCGGAGGAATTAAGTGTCAACACTGTCAAACTTGATTTTCAATACATAAAACCTCCTTAGTTGTAACCCAACCTGAGATACACTGTCGACTAAAATAAGCTTATTGTCGACTAAGGTTCATCGTCAAATGTCAGAATAACATTCCTACCAATACAATAATGCATGGCCCTCCTCCAGTAGGGTACAGCCTATTCATGCTAGTTGACAATACAACTTATAAAAGGCACGCGCTAGTTCTCTCAAAGTGACTTTACTACAGAAAATAATGACAATGAGGTCAGAGAAAAAAATGAACAACAAAGTTTTCAAAATAATATTTTCTAGAATAAGCATATCCCTACCACTGGTTTGGATATATTAGTGTTTGTTACACAATCAAGCCTTACTGATAAACCTCTAGCGTTATCATATATTGCACGTAAAAATTCAAAAACTGTCGGTAAGAATCGAAAAACTAACATTAGGTATACTATAATATAAATAAAATATTTAGCTAGAGGCATTTGGAAATGAATACTTATAAAGAGACGACAACATTTGTATATTGCTTTGCTAAAAAGAAAAGCTTGGGGATTCCCCTGGTGTTAATTTAAATATCGAAAAACCAACGAAAAAGTCAACAGTATTGTTTAATGACACTGTAAGTTATAATAAAGTAGCAGTTACAGTACAGTTACTTATATTACTGAAACACTTGCAATGTGCAGCTAACAGCAGATCCAGTGTAACACTTTGGACTTTGGACCGTCCTTATTATCTGCATCGTAAGATTTAAAATCGTACTGCAAGTGTTACCATTGATCTGCTGTTGTCCGTACTCAGTCAGATCGGGCATTCAATAGTGTAAAGGATTTGTTCATGCAATTATACAATTTTTAGATCCTAAATACTACGTTGTACAGTTTTTTTTGTTATTTAATTTACACAGATAAATATCGAATTGGCAGATTACTCTACGCTGCCCATAAACTGAAGACGAGTCAGCAACTCATTATGAACAGTTTAATAGCCGATAGTATCGGAATCGGAGCACCGATGTGGAAAATGAGCTTAGTTACGTTCCTCCGCGTGAAATAGGTTACCTGGAAACTGGGATACGACGACCACAAGTTATCACTATTGATACTACCTTTAGCTTTATTGGTGACGACAGGGATTTTTAAGATATCCGACCTCTCTTGGGTGAGGTTGTGTGGGATTTTCGTCCACTAAAACGCTGTGAGTTACTGTATTAAGAAGTAAAATCCATTGCAATGACCTATGGCCTAAATGGCTTTATGAACAAGAACATACAGTCCTATACTGTAGCCCAAATCATTTTTTTTTTTGTAAACATATATGATCGTCTAATTACCTGTTGTGATGTAACACTGATGGAACTGATTGATCAAACCTGTTCATCATTGTGAAAATAAAGTGATCCGATCTAATAATGTGAAAATAGAATGCTGTTACAGAACAGCTTAAAATTTTAGTAGGGTAGGATAGTTTTTGTTTACAAAATAAGACACTTGTTTTGGGCTGCGGTATAGGTAGGTATCGTTAGATTCATCCTTGATCACAGGAGTTAGTCCTGCGATCAAGACGAATTTAACAATAATTAGCTCAGATCAGATCTTATTAACTGATCTGATATAATAAGGTATAAGTAATACATTGCGCGATATTATAGTTTTTTATATTTAAAATTACATTGTATATGTGAAAGTATATTGTATATGTGAAAGGTGGCAATAAATAAATCTTTTTTTATATAATTTTGTGCCCCAAAAACGATCTTTTCTTTGTTTTTGTAACAATTATGTTATATAACATTTCAGTTTCCAATACGTATTCTCGAATTCATTTTTTGGAATCTGTGGGAATAATGGGAATATTTTAATCAATGTTCACTGTACATACACCTATAATGGGCATTGTATTTTACCAGTTTAGCTAGCGCAGCCGAGAAACCAGAATAGAATAGCTAAAAGCACTCTCCCTGCCTCTAAAATTTTCATTATAATGTGACCACTAGGGTTATAGGTAGATGCAGCGTAGTAAATCCAAAATCCAACATTGCTCATGAATGTTTTAGAGCAAAATAGAGTTGAAATTTCATTATCTATCCGCCTCTTCTGTATCTTTCCAAACTTTTAGATACATATTTATTTATTAACGACAAAATATTTAACTAAAGACAGTAAAATGTACTTAGAAAAACTATTAATAAAAAAGTTGCCCCAGGTCACCGACCGCGGGGAGTGTCCCCAGAAGGCTGGCTGCATTGCCTCGCTGGATTGCGAGGCTAATACGTTGCGTGAGGTACGCGCCAGCCTTTTATCTTTTATATTACTATAGTTACTTTAGGTAGAGAGGGCGGAAAGCTATAGTTATAATTTATGTTGTTGTGCTTGTACTTGACTTTTAAATATAAAAGAAACTTATTTATTCAATAATAAAAAAAGTAAGTTACAACATAAATTAAAACTCCCTAAAATATTTAAAACTACTTAAAAATACATTAAAAACTACCTAAAATCAACCTAACTAAAAAAAATATTATGATATAATAATGTGACAAAAAAAAATGTGACATGATAATAATAATCAAATAATTTAATTGATATTATAATGATGTAATTAATGACAAAATTAAATGCATAGTGAATAGGTAATATAACAGTAATGCTATACTTTTTAATGAATAAATAAAATAAAAATGTGTTAAATTCTATAAATATTATAAGAATTGAAATTAAATTAATTATATTATGTAGTGACTAGGTGGTATGGACATTGGACAAGAACAGCAGATGAATGGTAACACTTGCAGTAGGATTTTAACTCTTACTATGCAGATAATAAGAACAGTCCAAAGTGTTACACTTGACATACTTTGTTTATTGTGTATTTATTTATTTATTCTTCATAGACATTTAATATAAAGGCTAACTTATACTGATTTGGGACTCTCTGAGAAATTGGACATTTCGGGAATTAAACCTTCTCGGTCATAAAAATTTCGTGGGAACAGAATATTCTGGGACATGTACGTTTTGAAACATTCAGAGCCCAAAAGTGAAGAGTATAGGTATCCTGTTATAAAAATCAACGGACGCAGGTGGAATGCAAAACGTTGCGGCCTTTTAGCGCTCTTTTCACGCCATGTCATGTTATGTGGCTGAAGGAAAACCTCGTTGGGATTTCGTTTCGCGTTTTGACGTGCACTGTAGAGCTGGCTTATATGCGTATAAGCCTGAATATCAGGAATTCAGGATACAATTTCTCGTAGGTTTTACGTTCTACCAATTTATGAAACTTTTCACCGGGAAATGTATGCGAATACTCGTAGTTGGATAAACTCTTTATTGAATAACAAAACAAAATTCATACTTAACGTTAAATAAAATAAGTAGAGATGAATCGTTTATTTCGGGTCACAATAAGGTTGAGATTTTGACCAATTGTAAAATTTACAAATAGATAATTTAGGGTAGGTACAGTCGACATCATATCAATGGTAACACTTTTTACTTTTGACAGTTCTTATTATTTGCGTCGTAAGACTTGAAATCGTAACATTGATCTGCTGTCGACTGTACCTACGCACTAGGTAATTGTAAAAAATCACAAATCAATGAAGAACTTTTTGAGAAAATTTCAACCTCAAAAACTCTCCTGTACACCTTTCTCTGTGTTATGTGAATAGTATCTTAGGCCGATAGTCATAGACAGTTTTGAGTACGAGCTGAGTTTAAGTTCGTTACAACTGTTATTTAATACAAATATTTTGAGAGTTGTAAGACCGAGCTCACGTTGATTCACTTTTATGGCTTAGACTTTACAACAAGCCATTCTTACAAAGTTTGTAATATGCCTCTCCATTTCTAAGGTAGAAAACAACATTACATCTCCGGAAACCATTACGGAGCGCTAACAGCCATTATAAGTGTTTACTGTTGTGTAGCGGAAACGTACGCTGCTTCGTAGGCGCAAGCTTGCCAATAATTCAGGCGTTCGATGCGCAGAAGAATATGTAGAAAATATACGAGTAATAATGGTGACGATTCCAAGAAAAAGAAAAACCTTTTTGTAACAAAGAAGTTATTCGTATTTTGGGATGTTAGTGTCCCACTGCTGAGGCAAAAACCTCCCCAAATTTCGGCAAATATAATCTACTCTGTAAAATGCTATTTCAATATTTGCATTGTAATATATAGTTAAAAATAATCCTGTTAAAATTTGAGTTATTAAACATAAAGCTAATAAAGATCCAAAGTTTCATCATGAAGAAATATTAGAAGGACTAGAAAGGTCAATTAAAGATCCTTTAATAATTTTTAAAATAGGGTGAATTTTTCGAATTGGTTTGAAAAAATTATTATTTATCATTTATTATTATTAATAATTTACTAGTTGACTCATATCGACATTCAATAAAATAATATTTCAAAATTACAGTATTATTTAGGATCCCAAATATATCACTTTTATTACATAAAAGTAAAACTGCAAGCCTCCAATAATGAATCCGGCACCCTAACTCTCTGGCAGAAACTGGATGCAGAGGGCCGAGAGTAGGTTTGAGTGGCGTGCTTTGGGAGGTCCAGCAGTGGACTGCTACGGGCTGATGATGATGATTCAAGCTAGCAATAAAAACAATTTAATTATCTCGCTGTCAAGCTGTGATTGTCGCGTGGTCCGTAGTAAACGTCTTACAGAAACATTACATTATTATAAGTCATGTTTACTAACCAAAACATACTCTACAGAATGAGCGCCTCATCCTCTTAACAGATGAATAGCCATGTTTTCCTTATAGCGTCATACTCATAAAAATTTACCACAATAAATCATTTTTGCGCCACTCTGTAACGGACTCTACCTCTCAATTTGCTAAATTAGACAAGATGGCTGACATTTGATCGATTGATGGAATACTCGATAAATTTCATCCACTCATGCTTGGATGAACATTAGGAAAATTAGTGTAATTCTCAAGAAATTGATGCTTTTTAAGGAAATTCCTGAAAATTTATCTTTTTACCCGACTGCCGAAAGAATGATGGTAACGAATGATTTTCGAGTGTTCTTTTCTTTGTAGCCTTCTGTAGCCTAAATGGCTTTATGAATTCTGATGTTTAAGATATTTTTAAATTCGTTTCAATAAGTTACAGGATTAACACGATACACTCTGTGCCAAAAGTAAAGTTTTTTGTTTTGCAATAATTCACTTGTAAAATATATTTTAATTTGATTGTATGCAACATTAAGGCTTGATTCTCACATGACACAACCACGTGGGCGGGGCGTCAAATTATGAAAATGAAAAGTTTAATTTACACGAGACATATTGCGGTCAACCGCGTGTTCGATATGTAATCGGCTTTTTGTATCTGCAACGATGTGGTGTGCGTGTAATACTTGTGAATAGACGCTATAAGTAAATAAATCCCTTTAAAGGTGACGTGAATTCCTAGGAATCCTATCCTTATCTGTCTAATCCTTAAGATGCCATTAATGGATCTTGATTAGCTTTATGTTTAACCCTAATAGCTCTAGTTTAATGTTCACTTTACAACGTTAAGTTTAATGCTTTAGGAACTTTAGCTCATTATGCCTATAGCTAGACTACCTAAGAACAACATTTCACCGTAAAATTACTGTCATCATTATTAATAATTCCAGTGATAAGGATCTTATAAATATATAAACTGACGTCACTGTGCACCGATTCCCGTAGGGGTACGTAGAGACGATGAACATCCATCTGCTACGATCCTGGTATTATATAACAGTTGCGCATCCACAGTCATCAATAGCTTCTTTGAATACCGCGTATTTTATTTACCCCATTTTTGAAAAGATTTGATTATTAATCCCACCCACTTCCCACTATCCCATCCCATCCCATCCCATTAATATATAAACGCGAAAGTTTGTATGGATGGATGGATATTTGTTGCTCTTTTACGCAAAAACTAATGAATGGATTTTAATGAAACTTTACAATACAATAGCTCATAAATCAGAATAACACATAGGCTATAATTTATAAAGATCCTGCGCAGACGACATCGCGGGAAGAAGCTAGTTGATTTATAAAACTAATGTTGCAGTGCCCTTCCTGTAAGGGCCACTATTTTTGTATACCTATGTTTTACCATACAACGCAGAATAATAATGAATTATGAACCACGGCCCATGTTTCCAATGCACTCAAGCAGTTTATCCAAAAGTACATTTCGGTAATCCAACGGTTGACATCAGCTGGAGTGAACGCGCAACCTAACTAAATTCGTGTGTCGGGCATTTTGGGCAATTTAATCTTGAGCCTGGATGGCAACAAAAAGCCCATTATCGTGGCGGTCTCTCTTGGTGTTGCCCGGTCAAATGATTTTAACGAAAACTGTCCAAAATAGGCTGAACATTTTTGGAAAATGAATCTGCGGAATATTTCACTTAAAGGTTTTTCGTTGACGCTAGTAGCTTTGATTTTCGTTAACGCTAGTAGCTTTACTTAGTAGTGGATTTACTTCGTTAACAAAAGAAGAAAAGAAAAATGTATAGGATTGACATTTGCTAACAAAAAGTAATTGTTAATCCCAAACATCTTTCTTTCTATTGTACGAACAACAACAGATCAATTCTAACACTTTGGACTGTTCTTATTATCTGCGTCGTAAGATTTAAAATACTTTTTTTAGCAAATGTAATACCATACATTTTTCTTTTCTTCTTTTGTTAACGAAGTAAATCCACTGGCTGGGTACGACCGCGAAATTCTAACGTTTCCATTCTCATATTGCCATATGCACGCGACACATTAGACTACAATATTTCCACAAGTTTTAAATGATAATGAGGTAGAGGAAATACGTCGACCAAATTGGCGATGTTCTAAAAGGGCCAAGTTCGGTATACTACAAACCGACGACGAGCGTGCATGAAGAGATTGATTAATGTGGAGGAAGTTAGAATTGTGTGAAAGGCATCAGATGGAAGTCCATCGTCTCTGTCTACCCCTATGGAAATCAGGCATGAATTTATAAATAAACATAGTTTTTTTAAACGTGTGAAGGTGATAAAAGCAGCTTTCTAGGCTTTGTAAAATTTTCACGCACCAGTTCTTTGCGACCTCTATAGCCCGGGAAGTAGCCCTCCTTAGGCCATCTTGAGTGCACGATCTTGTACACCGAGGACACTGCGATAGATGAGTAGTGGTTTGGGTTTGACCACAACTGCACCTGACGTCAGCATTCGAATCCAGAAATCTCCATTTTTAAAGGTTGTCTCTGGAGCGTTCAATCGTCAGGCGTCAGACATGACGTCAGACCGCCCACTCCTGTTTTGCTCCGGCAGGCAATTGTTCAGCTGTGCCCACAATATAAATAAAGTGAATGATGTATAATATAATCCATGTCGGTCTTTGTAAACGGAAGACCAGTGCTCTAACCACAGCGATACCGATTTCTCGAATCGATAAATGTAGAAATCACAGAAAATCATACTTTTCACGCTAAATGTTTTTGTACGATTTTTAAAACACCGTCTGGCAACTCCATCCTCGCTTATCTTGTTAGGGGCTCTGCTTCCTTTTAACTTTGACTAAATCCGTTCAGGGACTTTTTTTATTGATAAATGAGGGCGTTTCGGGAGTATCGGTTGATAGCTGAACAGAAGAAACAACTTAAATGTTTATAGAGACATAAAAAGAACTGACTTTTTGTAGCCATCAGACGATTTGAGACCTAAATAGAAAACTTTTTATGAAGTCGACATCAAAAAGGACAAATTGTAGACAGCAAAACCTTTTTATGAACCAAAGTCAACATCAAAAAGGATGAATTGTAGATATATTGATATTGTCTACAAACATAGACCTAGGTTATACTTTTCGAGAACATAAATATCTAGAATTAAACACTGTGAAGCTGTGGCTATAATATCTATAGAATTTTATCATATTTTCATTATCGTTTATTGCAAGTATACCTATTGTGAATATTTTGCACGTAAACATTTTTTTTAAATTTACGTTTAGAAATAAAACATGCCAGCGCAGCGCTAATTTGCCTTCTAATGTTTTGGAATTAATAGATACATGGTGGCCTTGAATTCATGCGACAAAATTAAACGGATGGTTAGGCAAGCCAATGCCACAAGTGACATACCTACATTAATTCTACACCGCGTTTAAGTAAATTAAACAATTAAGGGAAAATAAAAATAAAATATTTACAATAAATTCAACTATCAAAAAAAATTCCATTTGATGTGCATCGTTACTGTGCTTTGGAATTTTTATATTTTAAAGTATTTTGAATTATTTGCAACGATTTCTTTCACTGCAATTTGACCTAATAGTCATTTCTAAGCTCATTGTGTGACTTGTGACGTTCTTAGTTCAATTGTTTTGGCAGTTTTGATTTACGAAAAAATCTTACCAATTCAATATTTATCATGAGTACCCCCAGTTTCAATTTGTCGAATGAATTCAAGGACACCCTGTATAGCTGTGACATAGAAAATATACAGTTAATAGAATCCAAAGTAAACAAGAACACGAAATAGCAGAAGTGTAGTGTTTGATTACTACGGGAGTGAAACAAAGAGACTCATTCATCGGTGTTCCTTTGTCACCGGATAAAGACCCCGTGTGATGACGCCTACAGGCCTACATAAAGGTTTACGTGCGTATAGACTTTAGGCACTAGGCAACGATATTTCGGGCCAGGTATTTGGGAGCGTGATTTAGGCTTAAATTGTCTTTGAACACGGCTAAGCGGGCAGGACTTAAAACGGAATTTGGGCAGAATTTCCTTCATTTATCAGATATTCCTGAAAGCTCTTGTGAACTAAAAGGACAGGTTCAAAAGGCTATAATCTATCAAATTAAATTTAGTCGTTTTTAGGGAAAAAAGGAACAAAGTCAAGGTAAAATTTCTTGAAGCCTGCAAGTGAGTTTCTTTTGAAGTTGCCGCGTTATTTTGCGTAAATACTGTTTGATCTAACACTTTTTTTTAGACAAAAGTATAATTTATTATAAACTTATTTTACGATAAACAATAATAATAAAAAATACTTATAAATATAAAATTGACGCTAAATCGCTACCCTGTGGAAGAGTGGCCAAAAGGCCGGCGACGTTACCTCGTTGTATAGCCAGCGGTATGTTAAAATTACGATGGACGTCTTCCACAAATTACCTTGCAGAAGCATTTATCAGGTTACCTAGTTTGTATAAAATTATTGCATTTTATTCGTTTTTACCGCCGCCAGAATATACACAAATAATAAGCAAAGTAAGATAGGTATCCAGTTTGTTAGATTACCTTTCTACGCAAGTTGTTCAAAGTTCAGAAACCTCAAAATTGTACAACTTTTCGTATTATTTACACCCAAGCTTATTTCCTGGAAATATTATACTCCATCCGCGTACGTACATAAATCTAACTTTGCTCTACTTTATTACTCTTGTACCTACAAGTTATGGGAACACAGAAATAAGAGATGATGATTACGAGAATATAAAATAACACTAACTTCGTCATCGACATATTTCTATGTCGATGTCGCCACTATTAGGGGCTGTGACCTGCCATTACAACAAGGAAGCTGGCACCATGATGCACCACGCCCAGCCAGTGCGAATTCGTGTATTATTACATGCCTTAGATATTTTTAGTATTTTCAGGCATGCAAGTTTTTTCATCATGTTTTCATTCACAGTTTTGAGAGTATTCGAGCAGTAAGATTGTGTAAACTATTCCTTGAAAAATACGATGTTAATACCTGAGAATGTTCTAAAAAAAATTATTTTTGTTATTTGACATACAAGAGCTTTAATACGGAAAAACCTTGTTTCCCGATCTTAAGATAGACGGGTCTTTCTCTGACGCTAATGAGACAATCTGAAGTGCAGACTTCTTGTTTTGTATTTTGTGCAGACCTGTAGATAAAATTATGACGACCCAATTAGATGCCAGATTCAATTCAAGTCACGTTTAACGTAATCTCCTTGTTTATCTGATCTAAGGGTCTCCGAAATAGATAACCTTTGGCATTTAGAAAAGTGTTTTCTTATTGATCCAAAGACGGTTTCTAAATCATTAGCAAAACGCCTATCATAATAATATCCTAAATTAAGTTAGGATCCGAAATATGTCCATAAAGCCGACTTTATTTGACTTTAGCAAGTTGAATAAACGTCCAAGTTGTTTGTTTTGACATCTAATAGGATTAAATCGGTCTAAAGTCTTCGCGAAAAATGTATAATTTGTATCAGAGATATAATGTTGCGGTTCCCTTACAGGGTTTATGTGAGCACTACCAGCCCGCTTACCATGAACTCTTATAGCAGGATTACTTCAATAATACTTTATTATTTCGTACCATGACGTCCTTAATAAGCTTACTTTAAGGTCCTCATGATACGAAATAGCAAAGTATTATTGAAGTAATCCTGCTATAAGAGTTCATGGTAAGGGGGCTGTACTATCATAACAACCATGTTATGATAGTACAATGATAAAGCAATGAATAAATGAATTATGAATTAATTTAATTAATTCGACTCGCCATAAATTACTTTGATCTTATTACGGCCTTATTGCTTGTCTTAACATTAAAAAACTTTAAAGTTTCATATATTTTTTATGTCAATTCTAACGCATTTTAAAGCAGAACCTACCATTAAAGTATTGTACGGTGGAACACAGAGAAAGGTGTACAGGAGAGTTGTTAAGGTTGAGATTTTCTCAAAAACCACTTGACCTATTGCAAAAATTCTTTCACTGTTTTGATAGATAAAAGTTAAAACTATGTAACTGTAAAAGAAATATTAAATTCGGTCCAGTAGTTTTTGAGAAAATCTCAACCTTATTAAGGCTTCCTGTATACTTATCTCTGTCTTCGACTGTACCTACTTGATTCGCTATCAACATGACCATATTTAATGAAACCTTTGTTACTACACACTGATGCATCACACGTAGCTATCTGGGATGTGCTTCAACATTTACCTCATCACGTACTCACGGCGTAAGGGACAAAAAATCCAGCATCAGGTCCCCGGAATTGGTAGCAGTAAGGATAAGCCCCAAGCGGGCGATACGATCTCCTTCACTGATAACGGAATTAAATTACTTGGGCGTGCTCGCAATTACAATCTGGCGCATTCCGGGCGATTCCGGACAATTCCGGACGATTCCGGTGGCACCTCACTCGTGATGATAGCACCCGGAATTTTGTTATTGTGTGCTTGGGAATGGCTTATTTTCATTTACGTTGATAAGGATCGGGATAAATGAACGTTTTTTTTAAAGATAGCAAAGCTAGATCTATCTTACGGGATTTTCCAGATTTAGCCCTTCTAAGGTCAATTTAGAGACATTTTTGGGCTCAAGGTTAAAGTGTGAGCACGCTTTAAAACTGTCAAAACTATGGTTTAAAAAAACAACGTCAAAATGTGAAGTTTTTTTTTTAAATTCAGTGTAATATTTGAAGTTTTAATATTTTGTTATTTTGAAACAAAAAAATAAACGAAAATATCGTACATATATTTTATGGTAGAGCCATCATAAAATCAGACTGAAAAATTTACAGTAAATCCTGAAAAGTATTTCTGAAGACATGTGTACATACAGTCTAGCCTAGCACTGTTACCTACACTGTCAACTCTGTACCGATCTTATTGTCTACGTCATAAGAGTCAAAATCTTACTTCAAGTGTATGTTTGTGATACTAACTCCAATCCCGGTTTGATTTTAAAAAATCCCGTCTCGTCGAGGTTTCGTGGCTGCCTCTAGGGGGCTATTCGTACGGCAGACAGCAAAACGTACGAGCCGCTTGTTGCCAAGCACGATCGATCCACAGTCCGTTCTGTGTGGTGGTAACTTCGTGTAAACAATATCACAATTTATATTTTCTCTCTATCATTATGTAGTGCAATTTTGGTTGTGTCATTTCCAGGCCATTGGCCTCGCATCTATAGTATTTTAATCAATGAGTTTATTTTGCTCTAGCTGAATATGATGGGTAAAGTAATGTAACGCGCCTTTTTATTTAATTCGTTTTGTTAATTATTTCGTTTTGTTACTATTAGGTATTTGACTACTTAGTCTTTGTAATTTTATAGTAATAATGATTTTTATTTATATATAAAAACTTAAAATAATACCAATAATAAAAGTAATATTTACAAAATATTTACATAATATTTACATAATAAGCATATCGCCTACGTCGCCCCCATGCGGCAGGGTTCCCAGGATTCTGGCGGCATTACCTCGCTGAACGGCTAAACTCAGCCGTTGAGCGAAGTAAGCGCCAGCCCTGAGATCCCCTGTAGCGTAGACCAGTCTTTTGGACATAATCTTAGCAAACATTTTTGTGTCCGACGACCACGGGCCCAGTGTTTCCACAGCCAGCGCGACAAATCCGTAGTGCGCGCTGAGCTGGGAATATTTATTTTTTATTTATTTAATATTTTATTTATATTGTATTTTTTGGAAGTTATTCTAACATGTTTTGGATACCACAATTATAAACCCATTTGGGGTTTGAACTGTGGCTTAGATGTATTTACATTGTAATTTGTAATATTTTATTCAATAACAAAATGATTTTTTATTACGAAGTACTTACCTACTTATAAATAAATAATTTGTATCTACAAACATAGTGGTCTCTCTCTCACTGTGTGTGTGAGAGGGTGTGTGTGAGTGAGGGAGGGTGTGTAAATGTATGTGTGAAAGAGATATATGTGTGTGTTATGTATATTTGTATCATGTACATTGCCGTAAGTAAATGTGAAAAAAATACTACCTAACTACTTCCATGACCGAACGGGGGCATAATCTAATGGGAGAGTGCTCCGAACACAGCTTATCCTGCCACGGCTCTTGTAAAATATAGGTTAAGTACCCAAATAAGTGTTTTTTAATTGTTTTATACGTTTAAATTAAAACATACATTTGTTTCCCGTTGAATATACCGAGTCGCAGTACTTACACCTAATATTCGTAAAGCAAATAATAATTTGAACTTGTACTGCGACACAGGCAATTCGTGTTTTGTCAAGACGCTTTAACTAGCACAACACACAGTGTCAACAATATGTCATGCAATTACATGTCGCGAATGTCAACAAACATTAGGTTCATACTAGGGATGTAAAAATACCGGATAAATATCTGCGGATATCGATTCGATCGACATCGACAGTTGTATCGATATCGCCGATCATTTATTCGGTACGTAAGTTTTCCCTTCGACAAACCCGAGAAAAGGTCAATGGTACGTCGAAGACAGAGATAAGTATGCAGGGGGCCTCAATAAGGTTGATAAATTCTCAAAAACTACAGGACCGAATTTAATAATTATTTTACAGTTACATAATTTCAATTTTTATCTATCAAACAGTGAAAGAATTATTGCAATGGGTCAATTAGTTTTTTAGAAAATGTCAACCTTAAAAACTCTCCTGTACACCTTTCTCTGTGTTCCACCGTACACGACTGACTGAACTGGCTGGGGATCGAATCTGGGCTCTCCGTATCATAAGTCCAGTGGCCTAATCACTGCGCAACCGAGCTCGATCTTACTCAACTCGGACTCAATATTATGCAGGAATATCAGACTTGATTTCCTGTAGACGTTACAATCGGTATCAACAAAATCTTGTATCGTCACATCCCTAGTTTATACCAAATGTTCGGGTACCTAATGAAACTCGGTTTTCGTTTTGTTTATACAAACTGATGAGATGTAGTTCGACTACATTACTTACTAGATACTCGTATAGTCGAAATCATATCAGGAATATTTGGAAGCACGATTTCAACTGTTATAACGTAGACAATAAGAACATTTCCATACCAATTTTTTAGGTACCGTTGTGCAAAGTTTTAAATGTGTTCGTTTATACCTAGGTACTTTAGTAACTATTTACTTACCCTGATTTAGGTGCATCATAGAATTTTAAAACCCTGTATTTAACAGAGATTTAGAGACAATTGTAGGGCGAGCTATGGAATATCTACTATGAATTTTGACAGTTTTAAGAGCGAACTCACACTAGGCAGTTATAATAAATTAAGGAAAAGTAAGGATGTGTTAATTCCGGCGTATATTAGCATCGATGTAGGGCGTTATCGGTGTACTATTGCATCGATGAATAGTGATGTCGACGCTATCGTAATTCGTATCGATGAACGATTAGTTCGGTCGTATGGAGTTCGAATGACTGCGAATCGTGAACCAGCCTTTTTTCTTTCAAGGTGTGAATTTGTGAATGGTCTAGAAATAAGGCAGTTGATTACAAAAAACCCTTTCCAAGTATAAATTGTAAATTCAAAGCAATAACTGGAAGTGGACAAACAAACTTGTCCAGTGTCAGGCTCGACATGACATGACAGCCGATGAATTTTTTATGAACTCCTCACTGAAACAAAATACAATGTTTCTCTACTTTAAAAAATTCATCAAAAATATTATTTTCGTGACTTATGACATGCATAAATGAGAGCATGGCATACTTTAAGGGTTAAGAAGGGTTTCTTTTTGGTAAATGATGGCGAAAATGGTCACCAATCGCTTTTTTTATTAATGGAGTTCGTCATTTGCCAATGTCATGTTACAGAATATTCAATATATCATAGTTCCTCCAGAGGAGTCGCAGTAGCGTCTTCATCCTGGGTATCCGCATCTTCCTTTCTTCATCCAGAGAAGACGCCGTAACGTCATTACTCTGGACGAAGCAGCTCGACAGTCACTTTCACTCCCGAGCTTCTAGCGGGACTCTGAAGCTTGCAACTTCAGATCTTGCACAAATTATGTAATAAATTCACCATACTCTGTCATTTGTGATCATTTTTTGATTATTTTGGGGACAAAGCCACTTTGACCGTCGCTGACGAGCCCTTTTAGTCTTCTTTATACGACAGGTACTAGTTCTGAGACGATAGGAACCCTTAGCCAAAAAAATGTATCGGATTGACATTCGCTCACTGGAAAACAAATAAATTAAAAATCATTTTTTTGCCACATTCATCATCATCAGTCTATTTATATGTCCCCACTGCTCGGGCACAGACTTCCCCTTACATCGAGGGAGATAGTACCATGACCCACAATGCGAACCCAGTGGGGATTGGCGGATTACACATTGCTTAGATTTTTTTTCTACAGGTTTCATCACGATGTTTACCTTCACCGTTTTGGGAGCACTCGTTAAATGTACGTAAGTTTTTCCATCTATAAAACCGAGGATAACTCGTTGGTAAGTTGCCCTTGTTGAGAATCGAGCCTGGGACCTCCGTATCGCAAGTCCATTGACTCAACCACTGCGCCACCGAGCTCTCACTCTCTCACTCTCACACATTAGTAAGTACCTAAATTATAAACTATAACGCTGCCAGTGTCTTGTGTACTCTTCCTATGACTCAAAATTTTAAAAATAATTTAAGTAATTTAGTTTTTTATAATATTGAATGTTTCTTTTTTAATATTTTATATTGTACCTTTTTGAAAGTCTATTAGTTACTAGAAACGTTTGTTATAATCGTAAAGGGTTAGCATTGATGTGCAATCGAATGTACTTATATGCAATTATTATTAGAAAATTATTATTATTTTGAAATAAAAATATTATATTTTACAAACTTATATCTATCGTATATAGACCTCGGCGTAGGTGGAGAGACGATATCGTTAGATACAGGGATGGGTGGCTGGAAGAGGCTCAGGACAGGGATGGATGGAAGAGGAGGGGGGAGACCTTTGCCCAGCAGTGGGACAATATATAGGTTAACAAAAAAAATATCTATCGTAGGTTGTATGAAAAAGGGTGAGAGTGGCTCGGTCCAAAATATGGAATACTGCATACAAATAGTGCTGATTTTCAGCCACCATTGACCAATGTCAATCTCATACATTTTTCTGTCTATTCAAGTAGTTAATGAAAGTCAATACCACTTGGCTGTGGGGAGCTGAGCCTATCCTATACCGACATACTATAATCGCAGTAGATAGGCAACATGCCTAAATAATTCAACAGCCTTCCTAAGTACTCGATTAGCCGTCTCTCAAACCTTCTTCAGGTAAAGTGTTCCTACCAGCAGAGGATCCCTACTCCGTATAATTCAATTAGACACTTTGATGCGATACCCGATACAATTACGGATCTTTAATAAGAAAGGGTAGGCCGAAATGTAGTCGATACTCAATTGGTGCGTTTACCTTATTTTTATCCGATTGCCGAAAGGAGGGTAATTTTAGAATCAACCTACCTATACTGTTCTACATGGTTGAATTGTATACCTACTTATACTATTTTGAATGCCAGATTCTGCCCCACCATCAACCGCATGATGTACAAGATAACGAATAAATGTAAAAATATCTCCGTTTTTTATTAAAATTATTGTATTATAATAAAGTTTTGTATATCAAGCGAGTCGAAAAAAACAGCTTAATTAAGAATTCAGAAAACAGTAAGAAATCGAAGCGTATTATTCATTGTTTTTGTTATTCTTCTGTAGGAGTTGCGAGAGTAGTAGAAAATGATACTGATTATGATTATGCAATATGAAACCTGTAATAAGTCCTCAACAAAATGATAGGTACAGCTTAAATAGTCACGTAGTTTTGTAGGTGGGGCAAAGCTCCATTGAAATGTGGCAATGTCAAAAAACCTGCGACCTTGTCATTCCGTGACAAGTCCATTCGTAAGTTCCGTGTCACGGAATGACAAGGTCGTAGGTTCAAGTCCTGCCAACGACAATAAATTTTTAATCATGTTTAAATGAAAAAAACTATTTCAAAGGCGCGATGCTATTAGTCCTAGAATTACAATGGATTTGTGTAAGTTGTGTCGACTGTAATAATTGCGAATCCTCTTCGATTCGTAACAATTACAAGAATTGCTGTAGTTTCTGTTGAACCTTGCCTAATATAGTCGGGAACTTATGCGGTGCTCAGAGTTTAATTCGTTCCCGAACTAACTCAGAACTATCAGTAATTAATGGGAACTGTTAGCTTTCCATTCCCAATTCCTCTATGTCGATTGACCCGTCGATACTCCTTAACTCCACAGGATGATCCTTAAAAGCCGAGAAGAGTTGATTTTGTTTTGTCATAAGAAAAATCTCGTCACTTGTGATAGATATCATGAAAATCACTTTTCTCATGGTATGGTCCATCAGAAAAGTGATCTTATACTCGCACTTCATCATCTTCTAGGCCCATATTAATAAATCACTCTCAATTCAAAAGTCAATCTTGAGAACGACCTCAAGATGACGTTCCTATTAATAAACGTAACTTAGGTGCGCGTTTATGAATCGGGTATCACGTGCGTAACGCCGTATTAATAAACAAAACTCTCAAGATAACTGTCAAACTCACACTTGAGAATGTATTTGCTGATTGTTGACGTTTACTTGAGTTCTGCCACTTGAGAAAGACATCACGTGATACGCTCTCAAGATTGGTTTATTAATAAATGATATACTTGAGATGGTGATCACGTCTTGAGAGTGTATTAGCTGAATTCGCTCTTGAGAGCTTGAGGTCAGACTATTAACATCGGGCCCTATAGTGTTCTTAGTGACCATTGTCCAAGCCTCTGACATGGTCTAAAGGCCCCATGGACTGTTGCTATGGTTTTTTTTGTTGCTCTGAAGTATTGCGCGGCGAGGCTCAGATGAAAATGTCACTAGCGGTCACCCATCCAGATACAGACCGCGCCCAACGTTGATTATTGACACACACGACTACCAGAGATAAGTATACAGGGGGCCTCAATAAGGTCAGATTTTCTAAAGAACTACTGCACCGATTTTAATAATTCTTTTACAGTACAGAGTTTTAACTTTCACCTATCTAACAGTGAAAGACTATATAGGTCAAGTAGTTTTTGAGAAAATCTCAACCTTAAAAACTCTACTGTGCACAGAGAAAGCTCTGTCTTCAACCGTACTATTGTTTTGAAAACGCATTGTGATCTCTTAAATAGAAAAATAGTCAGAATATTTGTTACGGTTTTTAAATGAATGTGGAGCAGTCTGTATAACATAATAACAATAATTTTATACAACTTATCTACATACAACTTCATTTAATAGTCGACGAATAATTTAATGAAATTGAAAATATGTTATTGAATTTTATACCCCACAAAATTCACTAATGGGATTTAAGCTTGATACTCTACAATGTAGAGTATCATTAAAAGCTTTAACAATGCGAAATGAGGCATTTACATGTGTTTAATTGTATAATAGCTCATTGAAATGACTCGGTAATTGTAATAATTTCCATAGTTATTTAGTGTTCATTTATAGCTGTAATAACCTGAGCTAGAATTAACAACAATATCTAGAATTATCAGCAAAATACGTTAACAGTAACGTACAATGATAATTAATGAAATTTTGCAGGCTTCATAATGAAGGCTCACAATTACTCGTGATATTCACGTAACATTTTCAACGTAATATAATTCTGGGCGGAGTGGAATTGAAAGGGAACGTATGTACATTGAAATACGGGGGTCTTGACCCCCCTTAATGGTCGTGGGACCTGAACTTAGGTCATCTGTCAGTAGAGCGTCACCTTCTAAGCAAGGGGCCCTAATTCGATTCACAATCTGGAAGGTGCTTGTATCTAATGTATGACAACTTTTGGTGTAATTTGTAATCATTTCTTTGTATGTATCGGGACCCATAGCATAGGAAGTCATTCCTTAATATATATTTTAATCTTTTATGCGAAAATCAATCGAAAATAATCTCAATATGGAATAATTTGAAATAACTACTGGTAATTCTGATGTTTCACTCGCAAAAAAGTGTCAGTCTAGATTAATTATCCAGTCTTCGTCTAGCTAGACCAACCGTAGGCGACAGCAGTGATAGGTGACAAAGCCTGTCACTATTCTTTAGTTAGGGACTAGCTTTTGTTAGGCAATTTTTTTATAATGCAGGATCTTACACATACCTAAACAAGAATAATCCCTGTGTGCAGATTTTCCTACGATAATTTATTGTACCATTTAAGAACTAAATATGAAAAAAGACATTTACCGACGTGGGGTTCGAAATACAACTGAATTCCTGTGTCCTAACCACCAGAGCGCCACCGAGCTCTTAATAATAACCCCCCAAACTCCCTCTGAGTACGGCCCTGTTCGTAAGCAACCATGTTATTTATCTTAATTTGTCTTCCTTGTCTCCGTGCTGTCGAAACGACTTTTGGTTTCATGCTCAGAGATTATTTACGTGGCTTTATAAAGGAAATGTTTGTTATTCGTCGAACAGATGTTTTATAAAAGGTTACGAAACCATTTTAATTATATCTATACCTAGGTACCTATATGGCAAAAACATTACCCTTCTCCTACAATGAGTAGAGTAACAAGGATTTCTTAGATCTAGAAAATATAGGAAAAACAGCGATTGTCTTGATTTATTGTAAATTAAATTTTAATCAAGTAAATACAAACTTGTAGTAGGTTGTCTACTACAACCTAATATAAGTATACTTACTTATTCCTTTTCATATTGATTAAATAATATTTTTTTGTCTCGAGTTAATTATTCGGTACGCAATAACAATACAAAAGCCTATAAAATAGGTAAGTACAGTTGTATGGTATGGTGATTTTATCTTTATAAATTATTAATTTTATCTTTATTAATATTAGGTGCATGGCTTTCTATACACCTAAAACCTGTGGTTAACATACTTTTAACCTAATCGCCAGATTTTGCAAAAAAAACAACTAAACACATAGGTACTAGTTTGGCCGAAACAATTGTTAGAGATTTAATTGTAGGGCGTGAAATTTTTTCAATTCAACATATTACTCGATTTGTAAATATTAGTAACAGATAGAGTTCATTGTACTTAAATTTAAAATAATAATAAAAATAATTAATTGTATGCCTACTACCTAAATTCCATTCGAAATACCTTTTAGCTAATAAGTTGTCATACTACTTATTTTATACCGTGATCATGATCATAAATTATATACCTATTTACCATGAAATATAAAGAAAATTTAGTTATTATAAGACCGCGGTAAACCTATTTTATTTAACCTTGTTCCACGGAAATCGCATTATATGTAATGGTTGATTTTAATTGGATAGATTTACTTTTACCCGAAATAATTTTGTTACAGTTTAATGGAAGTTTTTCAACAAAAGTACCTAAAATTAAGCACCTATTTTAATTATCTTAAACATCTAACTGTAACAGCAATGAAAGTTGGAAGTAACTATAATTAATTAAGCTTAGATAACTATGTACGTACAAACAACTCACTCATTAGTCGTAATCGAAGTAGACAAGTCTTAATCACCGAAACTTTTAATTACCAAACTTTACACCGACAAAATTATGTAAGTATAATTACGAGGAAAATTCTAAACACTTGCGTTCAAACGCTACTACTATTAACACTTATTACAAGTACAGTCACAACCACAATTTAAATATTCAAACACTTAATTAAACCCACTAATACGTTTTCGAAATTCGTCCACGTTTTTTTTTAATTTCAGCGGCGGCACGTGTGTTCGTTCGGCTACAGCCTTTCACACTGCCTGAAATTCATGAACACGATGCTCGACGACAGACTCTACACAGGCTGTCCCTTTCGCACTTAGAGGTTTTTAACCCTGATAAAAGGAGAATTTGCATCGTTTAACTATTATTTAAGAAGTGATTAAAATTTTGTTGCTTTTAAAGTGTATTTGCGCAGTTACTTTTAACGTGCTTATTTCGTAGCTTTTACTTTTAAGCAAAGCGGAATTGTAAAGCAGATGTTTAAAGATAACAAGATCATTATTATACCGGGTGGAGATTTAAATATCTGCGCTGCTGTAGTCGACATTTTATCACAGTTTATTCTAATTCAATTTCATGATGCAAAGTTATTTCCAAACACTTAAAGCTTTTACAGTAATACTTAAGAGTACCAGGTCGACTAAATCTCTTTAGCTTCGATATAAAAATTTACAAAATCCCTGCCCCTATCTATACACAGTGAAATTGAAGTGATTGACAAGCTTTTTAAAAATTATAATTGCAATTTTATTAGAATTGTGTCTTCACCACACTATAAAAAGGGTATATTCCCCCACACGTTTGTGCCCGCTGGTGGACAGTAACATACTTTTTTTTTTAAAGTTGTGCTGTTGTCCTCCAGTGGTGGACAACAGCGCAACTTTTTATGGTCATTCCCGTTGTCTCTCACTAGTGGACAGTGACACATTTTTTAAAAAGTTGTGCCTATATCCCCCAGAGTGATCCTGTAAGGATTCCTTTTTTCCTCTTAAGGTACGGAACCCTTAAAAGGCACAAATATTAGGTTCAATATAAGGTAATGATAGCAGTATGGACAATGTCCCAAACAGGTTTTAAAATCAAACAAATTTTGTATTCATGCCATGTTTATGTCATGAATTTTCAATGATATGATATGGTTTTGAGAATGGTAATAGCCCCACGGAAATAAATATACAGTTATAGAAGAGTTCCTGATAAAAGTCAACCGTAGGTATACAAGTACACTGAAAAAAATTACTTACTACTCGCAAAAGTGCAATACCTACTCTATCTTTTCTTAAATCTAAAAATCTTTTTTCCCGTATAAAACTTGCATGTTTTATTAAGGCGTTCCCCCTTAATCTTTATATTGCTCGCACACTGTTTTATGTACAGTACGAGCATTTTTTGCCTAACATTTTGACAGCTAACATGGCTGGGGCGAGAAAGTAGCGCGATATATGACAAGCACGTACACACGTCACGGAGACGTGAGGAATTGTGGGTATTTAGGGAGGGTCGCGTAGTCTCGACACTCATCTTTCTAGACACTTTCTAGTGCCGGAAAACTATTTCACCTGCATAATAAATTATTATTTGTAGTTATTAAAAACGTAATTGTTATTATTTTAAAAGATGTGCTGCTAAGAGTTTTTGCAACGTTTTCTCCAGAGCGTCGGCACCATTTTCTTGCAAAGTGGTGTAAATATAAAATCGCAAAAATAGTAAAGTTCAAAAATATTATTACGCAATTTACTTGCAATAAAGATTCTATTCTCCCTGATAGATCAATAGTTTCTTAGAAGACTTCTATTTTCACAGAGACAATTTTTTTTAGTTCTAAATGTCCGGAATAACTACAATTTAATAATAACGACAATTTAAAAAAAATCTCCATTTATCATTTAGATTTTCGTTTCGCATAGCGCATATGCAAGAAAATATCAAAACAGACAATTTAATAATCAATCAAAATAATACAATGTCATAGCTAAATGGGCTGCCGACTGTACCTTTAACTTAACCTGTTTCTGATAGAATTCAAGATTTAATTCTAAGATAGAAAATACATATGTAGCGATATTTTATTTGATATTATGTTACTGATTATTATGTAAAGAAAGACCTATCCTGGAATTTTAAATAATTACTTACAAGATTAAATTATAAGAAATGAAATGCTCGTAAAACCCACAATTTTCTGTCAATTCATTATTATTCAACACTTCTCAAACTTCACGAACAAAACAAATACAACTTTCCATATTCACCATGGGAAATAAAACTTATGGGTTCGTATTCCCCATAAGTATTTATTCTGACACCAGGGCCGTCACATACGGAGGGTGTATTCAGGGGCTCAATAAAATTCAGTTTTGTTTGGTCACCTAACGAAAATATTAAATTAAAAGTCAACGTTGCTGACACTTTTTCCTTTGTAAATAAAAAAATGACGCTGAAAGATACACAATGTAGGTACCTACGGAAAACAGCAGATCAATGGTAACACTTGCAGTATGATTTCAACTCTTACGACGCAGAAAATAAGACCGGTAGGTACAAAGTCCAAAGTGTTACTTTTGATCTGTTTTATCTGTACTTAATTGCAATAAAGAGATATTATTCTAAAACTGAGTTTTCCATTTTAAATTCTAGTATTAATTATTCGTTGTTATAAAAAAATCTTGGTAGACAAAACCATTAAAATTTTATTTTTTATAGTTTAAACTATACCGCCGCAGTTGCGAATACTTAACAACCACAGCTAATCTTTTCTATCCGTATACCTACACTGAAAGCGGCCCTGTTTCCCATCGAAAACAATTTACGGACGCCAATATAGAGATTATGGGGCGCCGGAAAGTAGGTTAAGCGTCCAAAAAGTTGTCAATAAAAGGTTTCAGTACGACTGTGAAAGGCTTTTTAAAAGTAGAGGATGGAATAGAAGTTTTATTTGTTTTAAATACCTAGAGGGAAGATAGATTCGGTTCCCTTGTGACTTTTTTACCTGAATTTTGATTGTATTGTCTTGTCACAAAATAACGAAGCGACAGAAGGTAGGCTTAGTTTTCTTCATTTAAATTACTTACGTAAGTACGACCTAGGGTGTAACACACAGAAAGATGTACAGAAGAGTTTTAAAAGTTGAGATTTTTCTCAAAAACTACTTGACCTATTGCAAGAATTATTTAACTGTTAGATAGATAACAGTTAAAACTATGTAACTGTAAAAGAATTAATAAAATCGGTCCAGTAGTTTTTGAGAAAATTTATACTTATCACTATGTGCGTAGCGGTCGGGCTGACGCATTTCCGAATTTAAAAAAAATAAACGAATGAAGCGTGTTACCGTTGACGTCACTTAAAGCGACCACACTTAGAGAAACATCATGCATGGATACTAATTGCATCCGTCGTTCCTAATACAAATTAATCTCGTTTATTAATCTCGCTTCATGCCGAAACATGCTGAGATTTCCTGTACCGTAGTATCGATGTGTGTGTGAGGTGTATCTCGCGCGTTTCTATGAAGCCCAGCTTCTGTACATCATTCTTTAATTTGTACTATAGTTAATATATCGAAAAAAACTCTCACTACGGTATTCTATGTGATGCTTTCCGAAAGCCACACTTCAGGCCAGCTCTATCTAATCTAGTAAGAAAATAGCCAATCCAAATTGATCCTGAAGACTATAAGGTCAGAGTTCAATTGGGTAAACGTAACAATATGTGGACGAGCGGTCAGAGTCAATCGAGACGGCTTCAGGACTCAGGATTGCGAGTCGGGGGGTCCTATTACATGTTTTGAGCTTTGAGGGCATAGCAGGTGTAAGGTTTCTTCGTTTAACAGGCAATTAATTCGTGTATGGCTATGGCGCGGTTCACTGAAGTTTCAACAAGAATTTTAGGATTAGATTTTTATTATATCATCATCAGTCTATTTATATTGCCCCACTGCTCGGGCACAGACCTTCCCTTACCTACATCGAGGGAGCTCGGGCCATAATCCACCACGCGGGCCCAGTGCGGGTTGGCGGATTTCACATGCCTTAGATTTTTTTTTCTTCTACGACATGCAGGTTTCATCACGATGTTTTCCTTCACCGTTTTGAGAGCACTCGGTAAATGTACGTAAGTTTTTCCGTCGAAAAAAACCGAGGATAACTCATTGGTACATGGCTGCCCCAGCTGGGAATCGAACCTGGGACCTCCATATTGCAAGTCCATTGACCCAACCACTGAGCCACCGAGCTCTCCTTCTCGCTTCTAATATCATATAATAAAAGGAAGGAGGCCTTCCTCCTTTATTATATGATATTCGGTATTTATCCTCTTGCCACTGAAAGGCCTGTCCTTTATAGCGACTGGTCCTCACCAATCCGTGGCATACTCTTTTCCACTGAAGCCACCATAGTTTCTATTATTTGTCGTTTCTAATGTTTGCGTTAGAATCTATCAACAAAAAAATGATCTAGGTATCGGATCAAAGCATAAGAAATAATTGCGTATACCTATAAGTATGTAGGTAAATAATCGATTAGTAGAGATATTAATTTATAAGCGATTATTTACGTAGGAGGGAGACAACCACCTCTGTTAGAGTAAATATGCCGAGTCTGTAACACGACCGCCAAAGACACTAAATCAAATAAACCCTATTTCATAAACACCTAAGTACTTAATCGAATAACCGAATATATACTTACCTGAACTTTTAAACGACGCTCTGCAGTTCGAATCGTTGCCCCCCACAGGACGTCCCTAGAACCGTCCCGTAAAAGCCAATTTAGGCACGTTTTCGTTTCTGGCCACTCGATTAATCGTCAAGATGCGGCGCGCTGAGTATCCTTGAAGGATACCGAGGAGGCTTCGAGGGTTCTTGGAGCCTCCACCAACCACTTATAAATCCTTTACCCATCGAGATACTATGAAATGAAAGAAATATAATGTGCTATTCTTATTATTTCATAGTCTGTCGAGAATAAAGGAGTAGGTGCAGCCCAAAACACATCAAGCGTAAGACTTTGGTCCGTTCTTATTATCTGCGACGTAAGAGCTGAAATCGTACTGCAAGTGTTACCATTGAACTGCTGTTGTCCTTACCTATCTACATTCGACCTCAGTACATCAATGTCAACACTACAATCACATTTTCTTTTTATGTAAAACTTAAGAATCTTAAAATAAAATTCACCTAAAGTCAGCTGTTAATTAAACTTAGTTTAATCTGTTAATGGATGTCAATTTTGTTAAGTTCGCATATCATTAAAACGTTACTCACCAAAGTTAGAAAGGGCCGTGGCTTAAACCGTGGAACAACTTTTATTCACGTTTATGGCTAACCAATGCTTAAATCGTTATTTAAAACACCGAGTTTATTAATATCAAAGTCACGCAATGGTTCAAAGTTGTAGAGATAGCAATATTTTATTTGGACACAGGTATCCCCTCTGCAACACTATTAAACTGCTAAAATTAAAACCTACAACCAACTACAGCGAAATTTTCAACAAAACCCTGCACTATTTCCAATATCGCAAACCATAATTCACTTACAACTGCTCTGGAAAAGTTAAATATGGAGCTAACATGGTGAATTAGTGGACGAACTTTCAATGCATAGCGGAAGCCAGTACAGTTTAGTAATTGTTTTGGGTACTGCAAAGTTTGGGAAGCTATGCCAGTGGCAAAACTGGGTTTATTTCAAAGGACGGGATTATTTTCAGATGTGGAGCATATTTCGTATGTAATTGTGTAGCTTCGATCAACCTGTAATAGGTTCAGAATTCAATGCAAGGGTACAGCAAAATTGACGTTGCTCATTTGTTGCAAGTATAAAAATGTCAAACAGATGTTTTTTATTTAAATACAACGTGAAATTAGTGATTGTTTTCCCGTGGCAGAATGATTTGCCATCCGTTGTACCTACTATTGATTTATCGAGTAATTAAAGTATCGAGTATCGTAGTATCGAGTTGATTAAACTTGAAAAATAAATCGGAAAACTATTAATTATAATGATAGTAACTCACTAGACGTAGGTACCTACCAAACAGCACGTATCTTGCATTGCGCCTCGTCCGCCGGTCGCTCCGCGCTGTTGCCACGCTGCGATATCGCGGTGTTACTATTAATTCGCGATCACTATCGCGAATAAGTACCTAGGTACAGTCGAAAACAGAGAAAAGTGTAGGTACAGAGAAGCGTCTCAGTAGATAAGGTTGAGAATTTTTCAAGAACTAAGGTACCTAGCTAGTTTACCGATTGTGAAAATCGCCCACCAAGCAGACCCACCGGTGGGTCTGTGAATACTAGAATGTCTCCCTTATTCTCGGTCATCGTGTTCTAACTAAATAAAGTCCTTCGATAATTTTGTTTTGCGATTTGATTTTCGTGGTATTTACCGCCATCTAGTTACCATTTTAAGAATTTACAAAGAGTCAGCGCCATCTACCAGTAACGGCGTGTATCTACAGATGATAACTTTAGTGAGCGTGTCCAGTGTCCAACTAGTACACCATTGAGACAACATATGGCAATAGTATATTAGTACATCGCAGTTACGACAGATGGCGGTATAAGCACATGGTTCGTTCAGTATGTTGTTACCGTGCCACTATCCCTTACAGTTCGTAGTCTACCCGGTAGATGACAGTGTAAATAATAAACTGTGAATCATGGTAACATTCCTTTTTATTTCGTAAACATAGTCTCCACTATGAACAAATCAATCAACACGTACAGTATTTTTGTTTATTAGATATAAAAAAACATGTTACTTAAATAATAATAAACCGAGCTGGTAAATCCATACCCATATTTCTATAGAATAATCCATTCATGCCCGTTCTTGGACTGAAATACCTTCTCAGTACTTCCCTCACTTCCGCTACAGTTATAGCAGGTACCCCTTCATAACCAGATTTGATATAAACTGCATTATTCAAACTGACCGGATTACAAAAATGACCACCTTCAAACTTGCCGAAGGGATCTCCATACTTTTTCTTGGCATCTTGCCTTACTAAAAACACAGCATCTACAATCTCTGCTACTGTCTCATAAGCAATGAAACATAACACTTCTAAACCTGACAGCGTTATTTTCAATTCTTTAGTAGGATTTATCCATCGCTCAAGCTTTATGTATCCTTTGCCAAGACCGTAGTTGGACCTGAAGGAGCTACAGCGTGCCTTGTGATATGCTTCATACTTCTCAAACGACATTGATTCCGATATCTTTGCTGCACGTACCTTTCTCAAGTAGTCTATAACGTCAAATTTGATCTGGCCTATTTCATTGGTTTCATCGAGTTCATGAATAATATCGATGTGTGTTCGTCTCTTTTTGATTGTTGGATCCTTTTCATCTTCGAGCATAATACTTGGCATAGGTTCGGTAGGGGTCGCGACAGTAACTTGGCGATTTTTATCTATTTGGTCCAGTTTGAGTTGGTAGTCATGGAGGCGTTTTAGTTTCATTTTATTCTTTCTCATGAGGTAGATTATGTCGTAATTGGATATAGCTTTCGCGCCTCGTATGGTCGAGTAGTACACAGCCTCCTGGAGCATGCTCCGAAGCTGTTGAAGGACGATATTCTCAACTAAAACGACGGTGGCAGCGTTTGGGTTAGGATTGTCTCCGAAACCGTGCATCATATTCGAGATTTCTTTCTGGAAATTAGTGTTTTCGCCAGTAGCGTCGATGGTAAAGTATGAAACCATGGTTTATACCTTTGCGTGTTGAATAATTATTTAATGAGCCAAATTTTCTAACTAAATAAATTACAAAAAACCTTACAAAAAACTCACAAACTAAACGAAACAAACATTAAACACCAAACCAAAACAAAACATGAAACCACAATGTTGCCAATTATAAATTTTGAAATTGTGTTACATTTACTCCTAAATTCCACCAGAATTCCGTCAAGTGTGAAACAGGAACAGGCAGAGACGACGGACTTTCATCTGCAGCTGCGATCTCATGTCTCATCTCATGCATCTCTACAGCATTGATTCTACTCTCATTCTTCTTCTGACATACTTACCAGCTAACATTCACTGCCATACATATCCAGTGTTGGTACCAACACGCCATGTTGTGACTTGCACTTCTCCCCCGAAGTTAGGGGTGAAAAGACCCGGTCGTCGTCGAAATAGCCAATTTCCCGCTTTCACTCAAGTGGCCTTAAGGATAGTAATTATGGAATAAGCCATGTCTTAAATCAGCCAACTTTTAAATCGCGTTTGTTTGATAGTGCCTTTTTCTTAAAGTCATGCTATTAGAAATCCGTTAGTCGCTCCAATCCGCTATATCTAACGGGAAATCCATAACGTTGGCAACACTATTTTTTTACTTTGGCAATGGCAATTGGCTTTGGGTATAAGGCTACATCACCCCAAATGAGACATTCCACACTTTGTTGAACTTTCGTAGACATTTTCGTAGAAAAACAAATACCGTAGTACCTACCAACACGATAAATAACAGATCACAAAGACATAAGTACCATACAGAGAATAAATAATTGGTTGTACTAAAATATTTAGCACCGTGTAACGAAACGGCATCATGTTTGTTTTGATTATTTTTTGTTTTGACAGAAATCAGCTGATCTTATAGGACATAACCTCACTGTTTGCTAATTCTATTTAATTAGCGATTTCAAGACTCAACTGATTCATTTGACCATAACTTTATCCAAGTTAACTATATTTCAAGTCGTAATTATGAGTTTCGCGCTTTTATTCCGGGATACTTCTCTAAAAAGTGCAATAGTGCGTCAAGTTCGATTTCTATCTTGTTGGTCGTGCAGGAAAGACTCCGAAACGTTGGTGTCGAATCTATTCTGTTCGCATTGCAATGCTCTACAGAAACCCAGTAAAAACGACAACTATTTCAATATAATGGGAGTGCGACAAACATACGACGTCGACGAAAATGATTTGGCGAAGAGATACAAAGATTTACAGAAACTTTTGCATCCAGACAAATTCGCTAACAGGTGAGGCATCTCGGCGTCGATTTTTAACTTCATCGCTCTTAGCCATTGACGTGACTTAAAGTTAGGCGGAGTTTTAAGGCTCGAATTAAGGATTTTCACTGGTTTTCGCCATATAAAATCGGTGGTTTAGCAATCTTTATGGCTACGAGCCCAATATGCATTAAGTTTGATCATTGTCTTGTCTATCTAACTTTCTCTATGTTTAGTAGCATTAGTATTGATCAATAAGTACTTAAGTACCTAATATTTTTTTTATCATGTAAAGTTGAGAACTGGAAACCGGCCTTCATTGCTTTGTCAGATCCTTCCTCACCAATACCTTTTGCCTTGGAGCCTAAGCCTGAGGAGGGCCTTAAGTCTTTAGTCATTACAAATACATTTATTTACCAAAAAGATTATTACAATTTACAGAAATACAAATGTAAGTCCTCATAATGGATCTGCAAAAAACTCCTTCACTGAATACAGTGTTCGATTCAATAAATGCTTCGTTAGTGAAGATTTAAATGCGTTGAATTTCTTTTCTGCTTGTAGGTCCACCGGGAGACTGTTGAACAGTTTGACACCAATGATTCTGACATTTATTTAAACCTATATAGAAAGTTAGAACTGATTTTTTTGTAGTAAATATTTATTTGTGATTTCCAGGCACAAGCAGGAACTAGAAATATCTGAGATGTACTCATCCCTAGTAAACGAAGCTTACAAGACTCTTCTAGAACCATTAGCCAGAGGTGAGAAAAAATGTGTAATCGCTAAAGAAATTACTTTATTTAATAGAAAAGTTTAGGTAGAATTCAAAACTCAAGCCACACCAAAAAACAGATAAGTCAGGGGATGCAGTCAGGTACTATTTTTTCTAATGTATGACTTATAAATGACTTTAAGCAGGGTGCCACAGAGTGACCATGCAGTCTCTATGTGGCAAGAATGGAACTCGAATATTAAAAACAATCCTGCCCCGCTCTCCATCTGGAACGCTCCCAGTCCTCTTTCTAAGTGGTCTGACCTCGGCACCAGACATAGTCAAAGTCTTTGTCTAAGATACTCAAATGACAGTGCCAGATTCTGCCCCGCCATCAACCGCAAGTTGTACAAGATAATTTAATTTTTTTTTTTTTTTGGATCTTTGTATTGTAGTATACTTTATTGTGCAAGATAACGAATAAATGTAAAAATATCTACGTTTATTATTAAAATTATTGGTTTAAAATAAAGTTTTGTACAAGTTGCGATTCGAAAAAAACAGCTTAATTAATAATTCAGAAAATAGTAAGAAATCGAAGCGATTTATTCATTGTTTTTGTTATTCTTCTATAGGAGTTGCGAGAGTAGTAGAAAATGATACTGATTATGATTATCCAATATGAAACCTGTAATAAGTCCCCAACAAAATGATAGGTACAGCTTAAATGGGCACGTAGTTTTGTAGGTGGGGCAAAGCTCCATTGAAATGTGGCAATGTCTTTTGATTTTCATTGACGGCTTTTTATGCGAACATGTCTTAAGTAATTTAATTTATTTCAGGAATATACATGTTGAAATTAAGAGGCAAAGAAATCCCTGAACAGACAGAAGTCGACCAAGAGTTCCTAATGAAAATCATGGAGAAAAACGAAGAAGTGGAGAATGCTGAAACTGAACCACAAATTATGGGATTGAACACAGAAAATAAGTCCAAAATCAAAGAATTGCAAACAAAAGTATCACGAGCGTTCTTCGACGGTGATATGAAGAGGGTTGTAAAGTTGTTAAGTATTTTGAAATATTATACAAGCATAGACAATCAAATACAAGATGTTATACGCAGTAAAGGAATTATTCGGTAACTTTTGTAGAAATAGACAGTGTAGTTTCGTATACAACGTGAAAAGACATTGCCACATTACAATGGAGCTTTGCCCCACCTACAAAACTATGTGGCCATTTAAGCTGTACCTATCATTTTGTTGGGGACTTATTGCGGGTTTCATATTGCATAATCATAATCAGTATCATTTTCTACTACTCTCGCAACTCCTATAGAAGAATAACAAAAACAATGAATAAATCGCTTCGATTTCTTACTATTTTCTGAATTCTTAATTAGGCTGTTTTTTTCGAATCGCAACTTGTACAAAACTTTATTTTTAACCAATAATTTTAATGAAAAACGGATATAGTTTTACATTTATTCGTTATCTTGTACAACTTGCGGTTGATGGTGGGGCAGAATCTAGCATTGTCATTTTATTGGTTATTTCCCCGCAACGAGAGGATCTTGTCACGGTAGTACTATCGATTTTTTTGGTTAAATAAAGAAACGACAGTAACATTTGTTAAAAATTTAACTCGATAGCGATCGCGAATTAATAGTAACAACTCGGTATCGCAGCGTGGCAAGAGCGCGGAGCGGCCGGCGGACGAGGCGCACTGCGAGGCGCGTGCGGTTTGGTCGGTATCTACGTCTAGTGTGTTACTATCGTCGCCTAAGTTTTCGAGTTAAATAGAAAGTAATTATAACATAAACTCTTTATTTTTCAAGTTGAATTTCAATCTATAAGTACTACAGATGGCAAATTATTCTGCCTCGGGAAAGCAACCACTAAAATATCACGTTGTATTTTGTTAGTTTATATTATAGATACTTAGATTTAGAATCTATGAATACCAACAAGAGATTGTTATGCAATGACTATATAATATTGTTATGTTTTTATTTAAGAGAAAGATATTTTATTAAACACAAAATTTGTCTCTATACTTGTTTTTGTGAAAAAATAGTAATAAACACAGAATTAGCGGACTATATTTAGCAGACATCTCTAGCAGGCAGTCTCGATACTGTAACTTGATTTCGACCTTAATTTTCCAATAACAATGTTGGCATACTACTGTAATCAAATCACACTAATGAAGATTTGATTACACAAATTATATCCACGTAATTTGGTGATCGTCGTTTGTTTAGAACCTATTATAAACGTATTTACTGAATTACTTGCATAATTGTAAAGTGCTAGTTTGAAAATGCTGATCATGTTATGAGTATGTACAGTCGTTGACAGAGATCAGTATATAGGAGGCCTCAATAAGGTTGAGATTTTCTCAAAAACTACTGGACCGAATTTAATAATTCTTTTACAATTACATAGTTTTAACTTTTATCTATCAAACAGTGCGAGAATTTTTGCAATAGGTCAAGTAGTTTTTGAGAAAATCTCAACTTTAATAACTCTCCTATACACTTTTATCTGTGTTCCACCGTACTTAGACTATATAAATAGATTCTTAACTCATAATGAGGAAAACGAGCTCCTTGTCGCCAAGAGGAAGATTTTTTAGGATATTGGGCAAAGTGAAAAGGGAGGATGGAATCACAAGGATCAGAAATAATCGGGAAATTGAAGAGCTAGGCCCGGCGTTACGTTAATAATGAGTGCGTGTTTGTTCAAGATTGTTCTATTGATGACGTACTTGAGATGCTTATCACGTCTTCAGTGTTAGGTACTCAGCTGAATTAGCACTTGAGATAGGTCTTGAGATCAGTCTATTAATTAGTGTCCGAGCCAAACGTCATCGGCGAGACAAAAGCTGCTTTGATGTCTGGTACAAATCCTCGTTTGAGCCATGCGAATGTGACATATTTTTTTATTTTATTACGAAATTCATAACTTAGGTACTCATACTTTATCACATTTGCAACAGTAATTGCAAATTCTAGGCATGTTATTAGGTAACCTCAAGGTAGTCTGAAATACCGTATTCAACTTGTGAACTTGAAGGCAATTTAATATTTCATTAACCGTCGGTCGTCTTCACTTGGACTACAAAGCCAGTGTTCTACTTAAATTAGATACTTTGTACTGTCATTAAGTTGGTATTCTTGTAAATAATATATCAGCTTTTGAAGGTAACGAACGAGTATACAGAACAAGGGTTCGATCGTAATAATAATGTTGTAAATACACTTAAACCTCTGTAGATATTGGGTTGTAATGTAACTTAATAGATATTCTGTTAGAATCTGTTACAATTCTAATAGAATATCCCTCCATGCGTGACAGAGGGCATGTCCGTACTTTTTCAGGTCTACTTATTCTTAGTTCATTACTGGTTGCGAATTGAAATAGAATATTCGCAACTGGTTGCGAAAATTGCCGGAACCTAATGCCAATTTGTGTATGAAAGTTTGTTTTTTCGAATTTGTTGAGAGAGAGAGTTAGGTCCAAATATACTTTATTGTAAGTTATGGTACGAAATAACAAAGTATTATTGAAGTAATACTGCTATAAAGTTCATGGTTGTAGTGGGCTGTAGTGCCATCCTTTTTATGACTATAGTGTAGGATAGGGAGACAGCATTTTAGACCCTGTCAGATTTAATTTAGTTTTAAAAACGCATACCAGAATTACTTACTAGATACCGTCATCCCTCAAAAGTTAACAGTGCATTATTGAAAAAAATGGCTCATTAGTCATAATCATAATTCTAATGATTGACATTGTGTCTGAACCTTTATAGTATAAGTATAACCCCTGTATTTATGACCTAACTAACTAGGTAAGTGGTTATAGTTCGCATAAGTACAGAAGTATTGAGACTTTCACTCAGATAACACATAAGGATATAATATAAGTACATTAGTGTTCGTTGAAGTGTTTATTTAAGAGTAAAATTGTTTCTTATTAACTTATTTATAGGTTTTAAAATAGGTAGCTATAAACCTAGATACTCGTTGCTACTACCCATAGGCTATAGTTATCTATTCTCTTATTAAAAAACTGGTGATTGTTGATTGTTGAAATACCTCGTGAGAGATTAAGTAAGTACATGTTCTTAACATTACTTAGGTACTTACTCCGCTGGCCCAGCGACCCGAAGTGGGTCTTGGCCTCCGAAACTAGTTCTAGTTCTTAACATTATGATTAGGTATATTTTATATTTAACGTTTTCCGAGTTGTATTTTAGCAGTCGGCTGAAACTTTGAGCATCCGCCACGGCCTTTTAAGCCATATCTCACCCTTATTATGTGGTTACAATTTGAGAACTTTTTCCCGAACGTTTCCCCATTAATGCGACTTCCCCAAAATTTCCCCAACAGCCAAATTTTTCTCATGCCTTGGAATAAATAAACCAATGCATAATTTTTATTAGAGATCTTCAAAATCTCATTCTTATTGAGGTCCCCTGTAGACTTATGTACCTACGTCTTCGTATGTAGGTACCTACTTTTTAGATATTAATTGGTGTAACAAGCCCTAATCCTTCATGTAACTAATACATAACGCTTCAAATAGGTTCACTGTTTCAAAATAACAATAGCATTTTATAGTATCGTAACAATTACATCTTGGAAGTAAGAAAATAATCGCTTCATTATCAATATATAATATAAACTTTATTCTTGCAATTTACTTTCAATATTAAATTCTTCGCAACAATGATAATCATTTCTTAACACTGAGTCATCTTGCAGAGGATCAGTAAATTCAAAGACGCTATACGTAACAGACGTTCGTCTGCAAAATGCATCGAGTAAAGATATCAAACGACGCAGTCCACTGGTATATGGGGGAGTTGTCATCACGCATCATTTCAGAGTCTGGGATCCCATCAGACAGGTATCACCTCGGAAAGCTGATACTCCAAGGCTTGAAGGATGCTCCTGATTTTGTGTCGCAGGTAAGATTTCATGTGGCGAAAACTGGACGAAGGATCTGTATACCTACCTACGTACGTTAGTTACCTAAGAATCATTTACCTAAATACAGCTCCTTGGCTAGTTGATTTGTCTGGCAATTCGATTTTTAGATGCCATTTTCATAGAATTTGTTTTATGCATTAAGCCATGCTCGGCGACCATTGTGCGGCGGCGGCGGCGGCGAAAGTGATTGGGGTAGTTTTATTTATCTGCTCTCGTGGCAAAACTTTGGGAACTTCCATCCAAGTTTTCTTTGCCCTTGATGAGCAGAGATTGTATCACAAATCCCGACCTTGATTATCTCTCTTTTGTCCCATAAACCTAACATACTTATTCCTTAATTTCATAAACAGATTGACGGAGCAACAGACGAATCTGAAACTAATGCATCAGTACTGGAGAGATCAGTCCGATGCGCGAATTGCTTCAAGAAGTTTGGTCTTCAGAAAGGCGATGTCATGGTATTGATGGCTCCCAGTCATATAGACCTGGTGATACCTTACTATGCGGCTCTGTATCTTGGAGTTATTATTGCTGCTGTTGATAGGACTTTAACTGTCAGTGAGTAGTCAAAATATTATCACGAGGTTCATCTTATAATTTTTGTCAACTCCTGCTTGTGCAGATCGCATCAAAGTGCACTAAGCTTTGGAATCCTGTGCGACATTTATCAGCTCTTCCCGTATCAGAGGCATAAGTATCTATCAGCGTCGAGAGATCGTCGTCGATAGTGGGGAGATCTGATGGTAAGCGTCAGCAATGCAAGTCCAGGACAAATCTCCCCACGCCAGTTAGAAGCGGTATGGTGGTTGACCAATCGATGCAGATGTTAGGTAGTTAGTACCAGATAGATAATGACTAACTACCTAATAACAATATAGGTATACCTGGCTTAAATAGCTAAGTACCTAGATGAAACCATCCATCAGCGCCTAGAGAACCATTAATTGTCATCTTTAACGTTTAAATCTCAACTCGCTCGAACTAAATAATCCCTTTTAGGGCCCTATGACACGCATCGTTCGTAGCAGGCTTCTGATAAAGCAAAACTTATTTCAGACGAACTTCAGCATACATTCAGTATTGACAAACCTAAAATCGTATTTTGCCAAAGCACGAAAGCTTCAGACGTTCAGTTGGCTCTCAATGAACTGGGTTTAGATGCTCAGATCGTTACTTTTGATAAAGGAGATTATCTCTGCAGTTTCCCTGATTTTCTGGAGATCTATGGAGATGACTCGTCGGTAGAGGATTTTAAGTGAGTTATTTAGTGGAATAATGATAACAAACAATATTGTAGATTGGTGTAAGACTAGTATCTAATAGTAGCCGAGGGAGGAGGTTTTAAATATCCTGCAGTGCAATGTTAAAGACTGATGAAGATTATGTAGAGTTGAATGGTTAAGTAGGTACCTACTTAGATATATAGAGGTACCTATTGCAAGTACAAAGAAGGTACTTTTTTTGATCCAAAAGGCATACTTATATCAATATTTAAGTTAAGTAAATGATGTTATAACGAGAAGACTATCATGGAAGGTACACTTTCCTAGTCCAGACATCATAACAACTATTATTTCCAGGGCAGCTGATTTTGACCCCGAAGACACAATTGGGTTCTTGATAGCAACGAGTGGCACCACTGGCCTTCCTAAAGCAGCGGCTGCTACTCATAAAAACTTTGCCATAACAATGCCTTATTGGTGGTAAGTGCATTCGTATTAGTTCTCATATTTTATGCTGCTCGCATTTGGCCATATCACACGGTAAAGTTAAAATACTTTGGATGATAAAGGAACACCCAAGTCTCGCTCTGGCCTTATCAATCCCAAGGATATGCCTACATTTCTGGAAACAAGAATATGATGGAGTCCAGTTCTTCCACATACGGACAGATACGTAGGTATGTTATTATACGGGGTGGATAGATATACGGTAACTATTTTGGCGGTCTGGTAAAAGTACAACTGTGGAGGCAAAGTTTTAACATCAATTTCAGCGAATATGCGGCGAAGAGGTGATAGATGAAGCATAGGCTTTGTAAAGAAGAGCTCATTCAAGAATATGAAGCACAAGTTGAACAAGCTCAGTTCTCCAAGTTGCTTCTAATTACCGCGACAGAACACCACAAGGGCTGATGACTTTCTTAATGTTCATACCCACTTGATTACCCTAAAATTATCTGTTTGCCAGGGGTCGTTTCTCCAATTTCCCTACTCCAACTCGGCTGGCTATGATAGGGTCGCCTTTACAATGGCTGACTGCCATGGTTCACTTCACTCAGTCACCGATTCTGAGATATACACGTCTTCAATCCTCGCAACCACTTACTCCGGACCAAGCCCATCATCTTGTGAATACCTATAAGGTTAGTTCTGTTGTGGAACTTTGTAAGTCATGATAAGGTCACAAGCTTTTCACTCTGGTCTCTGAGACAAATTAACAGAAATTTTACTGACAAATGCAGCGAGATCCGTTCTTCCTGTGAGAACAGATCTCGCAACATCATTTTTGTGTTGGAAACCGATTCCGGTATCGGTGGAGACAAACTGCCGGGATCCGTTTCCAATCCAAACGGATCCTGGGATCGGTGGAGACAACCCCTTTCTACGAAGAATTTTAGTTGTTTTGTGAATTTTATGGATTGCGCCATTTCAGTATAGTACCTATAGACCAGAGACAGATGCATGTAGTAGGCAGAGGAATACATCCCTTTGATTGCAAAATGGTCCTCATAGTTACGGAGATTATGTTGTTAGATTGGAAACTATTGATGATATCCTAAATGACGTTGCTAGATCGCTACTCGTATTTGGTGCTAGAAATACGTGTCATGTATGAAATATGTATATATGAAAAATGTATCGCAGTTCCCGTGGCTCGGCAACAATGGCACGAGGTGGAACACCCCAGGAAGTTTAGTCGCCCCGGGGCGTGGTGGTACACGTAAACGTGTTTTACCTGTGACAAAAAAGGTAAACATTACCTAATCTTGGACCAGGGTATTCTTACTGTATTTCTATGGTATTCGCAGCCCTCATACACGGTGTTCAGTCCTACAATGCTGACCACCCTCATCAAGCCGGGTGAACGTGACGGCTGTGACTTCACTTGCTTCGAACTACTTGTTCTTGGTGGAAGCGCGGTTCCAAAGGAACTTATTGAGGAACTGAAGGTAGCCTGTCCTATTTGTCTTGTTTAATCCTAGCAGTTTGTATATTTACATTCTGACTCTATAAATACTTATACCGTTTTGCTTTTCTTTATTTCTTAAAATTAGAGAATCGTAATTCATCACTCTATATTTATGTTACGTCGCATACCTTCCCATAGGGAGTTGGAGCAATGATCCACCACGCGGACCTAGTGCAATTAGGGATTACACATGCCTAATTTTTATTTGATTGTTCTCATTCAAGCAAATTCTCTCACTATCTTTCTTTTCCTTCACCATTTTGAGAGTGTGGCACCCAGTTCACAGGCGAATTTTGTTTCAAAAATAATTAAAAAGGCCAATTTAATATACATACCTACTATACATAGATCTATATTAATTTACGATTGTTATATATATGGCTACGAGTAGGTATGTATTTTTTTTTTCAAATATCAATAAAATCTTAAAAATAACTATTTAAAACCAAAACAACAAAAAAACTACTTTTGGACAAAAATGTAAATGGTATATGAAGGGGAAGGGAGGGTGTTCAGTATCGGTAACTGTAACACCCTGCCTTCGGCTTCATATACTATTTACGCTACACCCTACACATATATAATAAACTAAAAACTATATATACAAAGGGTCGGTTGAACTATCTGAATGGATTGTATTACAGATAGTTCAACCGATCCCCGTAGTAGGTATTATATTTCTGATAGTGCAAGATGCATTATGCACTTAGCCAGTTGCAAACGGGATGAAGGTGATTTCGCCAATTACAGGAAATAACGCCAGAGACGGAAGTGTACAACTTGTATGGAATGAGCGAGTTAACTAGTCTGGGATTTGATGCCAACTATCCGGCGCCAGGATCCTGTGGAAAACCTATAGGCTGCTTTAAATATCGTGTAAGTATTACTGATTATTATTATTAGCGAGCTATGGAAAGAGCTATGCTTGGAAATTCTCTGTTAGTAATAATAAACGAGTATATCCGCCAGAAGACAAAAGTGGTTGACATTGCTCATAGAATAAGTAAACTGAAGTGGCAGTGGGCTGGTCACATCTGTCGTAGAACCGATAACCGATGGGGTAGACGAGTTCTCGAATGGAGACCACGAACGGGTAAACGTAGTGTGGGACGCCCCCCGACCAGATGGAGGGATTACCTTCGCAAAATGGCTGGCAGGGACTGGATGCAGAGGGCCGAGAGTAGGGTTGATTGGCGCGCTTTGGGAGAGGCCTACGTCCAGCAGTGGACTGATACGGGCTGATGATGATGATGAAGTATTACCGATAGAGATTGTCGAAATTCCGTAGGTTTACTCTTTAATTCTTCTCTTATCGTGTGGTTTAGTAACTAACCCTATCGTCAGAGTTAGGTACCTAAGTCTTTCTCAAACAGACCCGATCTGCACGCGGCCTGCGGCCAGTTGTAACGCATGCCCCGACCCATTTTCTTCCGCCGTTAAAATCCAGTAGGTAGCGATCTGAGGCGCCGGCGAAAATGGCATTCGTTACAACTGGCCGCATGTGTATGTGTCAGGCTTTATTCAGGCCGCCCGTAGGCCTATGGCATAGCCTAACAACTGCTGCCGAGCGACAGCAACCTGAACCAACTGCTTCTGGATCATAATCGTTGAAAAGCTCCCAATTATCTATCCGGGATTGATTTATCAATTCCAGAAATAGTTTTTACAAAACATTCACGAACAAGTAGGACCTAGGATAACTTATCCAAATTAGCGACAGATAGGTAAGTATACCTTGTAGAGAAATAACTATTAACCATCATTTTCAGTTGGTAAACATTGAGACCAAAGAAGATATCGTTGAACCTAATATTCAAGGCGAGCTCTGGGTGAAAGGTCCTGGCATTTTTAAGGTACCTACTTATTTAATTACTTACTTAAATGCTTTTGAAAATAATAACGAATCATTATTTAAAGATAAACTAATGTAATAACGTGTTTTTCAAGGAATATTATGATAACCCTGAGGCTACTGCAGAGACTTTCGCCGAAGACCGTTGGTTCAAAACTGGCGATATTTTCTATAGGGATGAGAACTGGAACTTTTTCTTTGTCGAACGATTTAAATTGCTACTGAAATACAAGAGTCACCATGTAAGTCTTTAATAGGAAATTCTAAAAGATATTGTAGCACATCAAATTTAGTTTCTATCATAATCTAAAATCGTCCTCTACAATGCGTTATTTCTGTACCTTTCTCTTATATCATGCTTTTCAATATTGATACTGATTTCTTTCTGTATATAATAAGACTGTAAAAAAGTTGAGAATTTACATTGAATATTTTTTTAAATACTAATTGTAGGATTTATACTGATGCCAAAACACCAATTTTTAGAATTCTTGTCTGTTTGTCTGTCTATGTCGATGTTAAGGCATCACACCAAAACTGCTGGAAGGATTTTGATAGGACTTTCACTAGGAGTTAGTTTAAACCACGTTTCCTAAGAGGAAGAGCTGCCTCCCAATACATTGAAAGTTCTTCGTGGAGGTCTATGTCACCAGTGACTTCTCCGCATAAGAAGTTGCGCGTACAACTAGTCCATAAATTATTATATATAAACGGATATCACTCACTTATATTGTTGAAGTCGGCAATTAGACCGACAGTTTCGACCGATTTCGACGGTCTTTTTCACGTTTGTTGACGTTTGCCGACTTCAACAATATAAGTGAGTGATATCCGTTTATATATAATAATTTGTAGTAATGGCTGACTATAGTTTTAATTCTAAAACTAGTCCATAATAAATGCTTATAAATACTACTTATTAAATATCAGCTACGTCCTCCTGTTTCAGATATCACCAGTTGAAGTCGAGGGTGTGATTCGTCAGCATCCAGGAGTGTATGACGTAGCAGTCACCGGTATACCCGATCCTGAATGTGGGGATTTACCAGTGGCTTGCGTTGTTCCTCGTCCAGGATATGATCTTACAGCGCAGGAAATTAAGGACTTAGTTGCAGGTGATATGGATTTATAAGAAAAATACGTATCTAGTTTATTTTGATGTCTTATTCTTTATTTTCTCGTGTGGTCTAGTGACCAAACCTATTTGTCAAAGTTATTCAGGCCGCCCATAAGCCTCTGACGTGGCCTAACGACTGCTGCCAAGCGACAACAACTGGGACCAACTGCTTAACGTGCTACGAAGGCACGAAGGGGCTCAGATGAAAGTGTCACTAGCGGTCACCTATCTAGTTACTGACCTCGCCCAACGTTGCTTAACTTTTGTAGCGAGTACGATTGTTTTCAACGTGTTCTCGCAACTGGACTACGAACCCCAGTAACTGCCTGTCTCTTAACCTGCCGTCTGTGTAAGGCGTACCTTAGAAGTTATAACCAGTTTTTTATGAGGCTGGGTGTAATTATCATCTTTTCTTGTGGTCTAGACCCACAGTCATATTAGTTTGGGCCATGAAATATGAAAATTTATCTTAAATTGTCTTGTTTTCTCAACATTTCATACATGGTTCAAGAAAAGTCTTTTTTAAACCTAGGTACCTTTTTTATATCACCGGATTGTTAAGATATCTTCATCTTCTACTACCTAGAATGGTCATGTTCTAATTAGAGTCTTTTACATTTCGAATAGTATCCATTTTATATCAAAATCATATCTTATGACACGAGACACAGTCTGTTTCTCTTTTAATTTATAGGTAATTTCGGTTCAAATAGCGACCACACGTTTTGAGAGCCTATGATGTGAAATCTACTCTCATCGTAGATTAAATACCTAGGTACTACTTTTGAAGGTTTTAGGTTAGGTTCCACTAAGATTTGATTCGTCGTCATTTAGTTCTATTGACCATGGATTTTTTACTAAATCACAATTTCCTTTTATTTTCAGAAACCCTGACAGACTCCAAGCATCTTCGAGGAGGCGTCGTCTTCTTGACTCAAATACCGATGACGGCATCCACCAAAGTTCATAGACGGAAACTTAGGGAAATGGTGCTTGAAATGGAAAGAGAGTGATACTGGAATTATATTACTTTACTTCGAAAAGTCACTTATCTTTATTTAAATTAGATTTGAATCTCAGGCACATTGATCTTCACATTATTTTAGGAAATCTGAATTTAATACTTAGTTGTTTTTATCAGAGTTGTTCGGGCCGAATATGACCCTCTGACATCGTCTAATGACTGCTGCCGAATACCAAACCAAACGGACCAACTGTTTAAGTATACTCTCCAAGTCATGCGTGGAGACGCTTGGATGAAAACACTGATAACACGTACTAGAAACACTGTAAATGGTACTGTATTTATATTGCATTAAAAAATGAAATGAAATGATGTCTATTTTTCAGTTACCCCCAGTAATTGCATCGCTCTGTGATATTTTATTGTTAGCTAATTATTCTCTCTATTTTGATGTAAGGAGTCTTTGTTTTTTTTGGGATGTCTATTTAATAGATGCACTTAACAATGCAGTTCAATTAGTTATTCAACACAATAGTTAAAAAAATAATTACTTATACCTGTTTATTGCATATTATGTTGTTTTATTTTTATGACTATTTTAAGTGGGCTCAATTACACGAATATAGGAACACTCGGCGAAATATTTACTTCCTTTCTACTTAATTAGTTTTCTTTCTACTTGATGTTTCTAAGAGTTGTGTTCTTTTGTAACTATGTAGGACAAGGACACAGAATATTTAGGTGTTAGATTTAGTTATAATAAAAAAACGCAGACCAGAATGAAATAATTATGCATGGAAATAAACGATGAATCTAGGAGATTAAACGCCTGATTCATCAATTTGATACATGACAATAAAAAAACCGTGAGAAAATGATAAACGGCTCATCATCCTAATTAGTTAAATTGTTATCTTTCGGCCTCGATTTTCCGTCATTTGTTAGCTATCGCGTCAACTAGAACCTACACGTGCCCCGTAGATTTCCATAATTATAATATAAAATTGCTGAATCACTATTACAATTTGTAACTGATATAACGTCCGTCTCTATAAATAGTTAAGTGCGTTACGTGTTTATGTAGAGTCAACATGTACACACGAAGACAGAGTAAAGTATACTCCTCAATAGTTTAGGAGACAACTTTTTAAAAGAAATCGAAACTCTTAGTTGCTGCCAGTTTTTTTTAATTAATTACTTTTTTAGGACAAATGGACAATTATGAGTTAAAACCTTGCAAATTACCACACTAATCAACCAATTGTCGCTCCATGTACCGACCACATTGATCTCCTATAAACAACTAGATACACAAAGGTCTTACTAAAACAATTTAAAAAACGTCCAAATAAGGGTACCTACATTGTTAACGTCCAAATAATGTCCAATAAAGCAAATGATCCTTTCATCCGTTTGGACATTCTTTCATCATCATCATCATCATCAGCCCGTATCAGTCCACTGCTGGACGTAGGCCTCTCCCAAAGCGCGCCAATCAACCCTACTCTCGGCCCTCTGCATCCAGTCATTCTTTGCGCTCGGACATTTTTAGAAGGCAGACTGTGTATCTAGTTGTTCATAGGAGATCAATGACCGAACACCCTATATTAGATCCAAAAACACCGAATTTAAAATAAAAACATATTTTAGACGATTACCTATATTATTAATATCAAATTGATGTCAAATCATTATATTTGTACTGATCACAGTGAATTGTTTATCAGCCAATACCATTATACCTGATGGAGGTCTCAGAAAATTGCAGGCTCAATCATATCATTAATATTACATTTCGTTCTTTGAGCATGACATGCAACTTGTTCATATGGAACCAGTGGCCATTTTGTAATTTGCCTTGTTAAGGCGCAACCCTAGGGGCGTTCTGCATACAAAACTAAATCGGCATAAACTCACACATAAACTTTTTTTGTAATACTAGATGCATTAATTCCGAAGTTATATTGCCGCGATTTGAATCAATATACACATTTATAGTTCAATTTTAACCTTAAATTCATCTCCACTTCGATAGTCCAGCTAACAGCAGATCAAGTGTCACACTTCTGACGTTGGACCGTTCTTATTATTTGTGCCGTAAGAGTTAAAATCGTACTGCAAGTGTTATCATTGATCCGCTGTTGTCCGTCCGATTTTAATTCTATTTAAAGACTTTTTAATAAGTACTACTTATTGAATTTTAACAATATTCAGATAACGGCAGTGGAACTTCACGATTATAGCATCTGGTTTAAAAAAATAATAAATAACGTGTTCTTCGTAAGTTTATGCAGATTTTGTTTTGTACACAGAACCCTCATAGTGTTGCACCTTAAAGACCACTTGTGCCAAAGTTGAGGTTAAACATGATTAAACCGGGTTAGTTAACTCCACGAATGAAAAAAATCTGTTGTGCACAATGGAGAGAGCTTAAGTATTATTTTTTAAAGGAGCAGGTTTCCGCCCTTTTTGTTACTTTCACTCTCATATATAAAGATACATTTTGTATAGGTATGTTCGACTAAGCTTCTACATAAAATTCAAAGAGACTAAATATGGCTAACTCCATCAGCGGTTACTTGCTTCATGGTTTACTCAGTTCATATATAATTTATTCTGGTTACCTATTATTTGACATGAGTTAACTCTAATTTGACACGAGGTTATTTTTGACGCAAGGGTTGTAATTTGAACGGGATTAGTAGGTACTTAATCCGATTTGCCACTAGCAAAATATACTTATTTAAAACAGTATGTAGATATATATTATACATGTAGGTAGATGTGTAAGTATACCTACTTGCAATACTATGAAAGAGACTGTACAATCAGCTATATTTTCGCCTGGTCAGTTTTCAAATATTCTCCTTTGCAACAGCACGCTGGCCTCGTACCGTCTCTTAGTGGGGCTACCTGACCTGTTAAGGAACCAGGGACAGCACAGAACAGAACCCTTTTCTTGTGACCAAGACAATTGTTTCCCGTTGCAATTTTATAAAAAAATAAATAAAGAGTCCAATGTTAAAAAATGTATGCGACAGATCGGTTATTTATATCAGATTCCCGGTGCACTATCGGTCGATGATACATTTTAGCCACGATTCATAGCCAATATTTAATCAAATTTTGACAGTTGCAATAAACGGTCACGCTTGACTCGCGCTTAAAATTGTTTCTGAATCTTATAAGAGCACTAAGTTAAGCTGCAGGGCCGCCCCGGCTACCGCAAATGATTTGCAACCTTAAGGTGATCAGGTGGAAGTGATGCTGATAGTACCTACTATTAAGTGCAGCATGTCATAACAGTACCTAAGCTGGTTTTCTATGAAGGCCAGAATAAGGCAAACCTTGGTAGAGTCAACACATCAAATCAGTGATCAGTTCTTGACTTACATAAGATTAAGAGAGTGCAGTGTATAAATTGTTATCTTATCTGCTAATTTACAGTGTGATTGATTTCAATTAAATTTGGATATTAATGTGTAAGTAATTGTTTTTCTTCAATCATTTTCCCGACACAAGTTAATTAAATGGCATTGTCACATTTCAATGGAGCTTTGCCCACCTTTGGTCACCTAATGACCATTGAAGCTCATATATCATTTTGTTGGGTACTTATTACAAGTTTCGTACTGCATTATCATAATCAGTAGGAGTTGCGAGAGTTGTAGAAAATGATAACAAAGACAATGAATAATTCGCTTCGATTTCATACTATTTTCTGAATTCTTAATTAAGCTGTTTTTTCGACTCGCACTTTATTTTAAACCAATAATTTTGCACGACGGGACGCCAACGTAGACGCAGGCGTGTCGCATATTCACCTTGTTAAATACCGTAGAAATCGGTCGAAACTGTTTGTCTAATTGCCGGCTTCAACAATATAAGTGAGTGATATCCGTTTGTAGAAATTAGTAGAGTCAATTTTTTATATATATTAAGTTAGTTTTATTTTGTAGTAATTAGTTTTTTTTTAATAAATGAGTAGAGTCAAAACATTTTCTAAAACTAGTAATGATAAAAGTTCAATGTCCTTTTCATATACTTTCATAATGATTATTATGTTATGTTATGATCGTCTGACTGCATGTTAAAGACAATTACGTATTTATTTTTATCAAAGTTGTTGTTAATAAATCAATTAAGACAGTCAATAATGGATAATTTCAGGGCAATGTCTCCGCAAAAACAAGTCAACGACTCGGTGCATTGGTTCGTTGGAGAGTTAAAGTCTCGGATTGTTGCCGAGAGTGGGATCCCGACAGACAGGTTCCACCTTGGGAAACTAATCCTGCAGAGTTTGAAGGATGCACCGGATTTCGTATCACAGGTAATTTTCTTATCATTTGGTTAGCAGAAAAATATTTTGAGAGTTTTACGAGAGTCCTAATGAGAAGTAGTCCTAATGAGAAGTAGCCCTAATGAGAAGTAGCCCAAGTGAGAAATAGCCCTAATGAGATGTAGCCAAAATGAGAAGTAGTCCATTAGCGAGTCGGTTGCCATAATGAGAATTAGCCATAATGCGCCTAAACCATGAATACATGTAGCTAAATCTGTAGTTGCGACTAAGAATCACGAAAGACTAGAATCCTAACCCTAAACGCACCTGTCACTATCGTACATATGCTACATCGCGTAAGAGCGAGCGGGACCATCCATTTCATTTTGTCGAATGAAATCAAGGTCACCCTGTATATTGAACGAAACCACGAAACAAACAAGACCGTCGACTTCTTAACTTACCACCATATTTAGTTACGGATAAGATCAGATGAAACCCTCCTAGAGGACATATTTTATTTATAAGTAGTTTTAGTTTTTAGTTATTTAATGTTAGTTTTTAGTCATTTTATTATTTGTTTGTATTTATATTCTAATTACTTTAAGGACCCATTAATAATTTCTCAAATAGGATGAGTTTTTCGAATTGGTTTGAAAAAGTTATTATTTATTATTTATCATTTATTATTATAATATTATACAGGGTGGTCGGAAGAGTGACGTCCAACAGAAAAATTTAAGTCCCTCGTGTCGTGGGGTATCCGAATCACCCCCATGTATGTTCCGCGAATATTCGTAGTTTTCGAGTTATGAATTATTTTCTGAATTTTTAACAATTTTTGATGTGACCAATAAAATAATCTATAGAGAAAAAAATTGAAGCCTTTTCCAAGATTTTTTTTTTCTAACTGAGTCTTCATGAGTTGTACCTTTATGAATAAAATAATCAGCTTCGTAACTTTGATGGAAGTTATATAATTTTGAGTATAAGATTGAAGAGTTTACGTTCGGTGAAATTGACTTAATTTTCAACTTTAAATTAAAACTTAACTAGGCAACTCCATGTTTCCTAAGTACATCTAAAGAATGCGCCAGACTCGCAGCTTATTTAATAATTTAAAAAAAATACAACTTAAGGGGCTACTTTGGTAAATATTGGCCTTCAAAGACAGCAAGGTGGAAAATTCTGAAAGTTAACCGTGTGATTAAAAACATATTTGGGCCATTTTACGTTTCCTAACGTTAATTAAAGATTGTTGGAAACTTAGCGTCAGAAGATAAGTAAGAATTTTAAGTAAGAAGTTGTTTTGGTATTAAAACACACATGTGAAGAAATTAATTTTAATGTTTTCACATGACCTGACCTCAATTATTATTACAAGGAAATAGCATACGCCCAAGAATCTTCGAGCGAACAAGAGCTGAGGCAGCAGATTGAAAGACAGTTTGAATGTGTATTGTGTAATTGAAAACCTTTTGTGAAAACATTAAAATTAATTTCTTCACATGTGTGTTTTAATAACAAAACAACTTCTTACTTAAAATTCTTACTTATCTTCTGACGCTAAGTTTCCAACAATCTTTAATTAACGTTAGGAAACGTAAAATGGCCCAAATATGTTTTTAATCACACGGTTAACTTTCAGAATTTTCCACCTTGCTGTCTTTGAAGGCCAATATTTACCAAAGTAGCCCCTTAAGTTGTATTTTTTTTAAATTATTAAATAAGCTGCGAGTCTGGCGCATTCTTTAGATGTACTTAGGAAACATGGAGTTGCCTAGTTAAGTTTTAATTTAAAGTTGAAAATTAAGTCAATTTCACCGAACGTAAACTCTTCAATCTTATACTCAAAATTATATAACTTCCATCAAAGTTACGAAGCTGATTATTTTATTCATAAAGGTACAACTCATGAAGACTCAGTTAGAAAAAAAAAATCTTGGACAAGGCTTCAATTTTTTTTCTATAGATTATTTTATTGGTCACATCAAAAATTGTTAAAAATTCAGAAAATAATTCATAACTCGAAAACTACGAATATTCGCGGAACATACATGGGGGTGATTCGGATACCCCACGACACGAGGGACTTAAATTTTTCTGTTGGACGTCACTCTTCCGGCCACCCTGTATATTATGTATATAAAAAATATGTATACATATAAATGTATTAAATAAAATGGGAAAAATTATTTAATTAATTAGAAAGTTCTAAAGGCCCAAAAAAATATTAGTAATTTTTACTACCTACAGGTTTAATAATAAGAATTTTAAGAATGGGATTACTAGATTTAGCTTTTTTTCATTTATTAACTCATGCTATATTTAAGGCTCTTTTATTTAAAGTCGACCCCATCTTGGTTAAGACTAAACCAAACGTTGCTTAATAATAATATGTACGGCATATTCTGACTGTTAGACAAGAAATAATAATAAGCGACGACTCTGGTTCCGTGAACTATAATAACATTTAATTTTCGTGCTTTAGATCAATGGAGCGACCAATGAATCTGAAACAAATCGGTCAGTATTGGAAAGATCTGTGAAATGTGCGACTGCGTTCAGAAATTTTGGTCTCCAACAGGGCGATGTCATTGTTTTGATGGCACCGAATCATATAGACTTGGCGATTCCACTTTATGCAGCTCTGTATCTTGGAGTTGGTATAGCTGCTGTTGATCGGACCTTGACTGTTAGTAAGTATCTGGAGATATATTTAAAAACGCTAATACAATAAGGCGAGGATTAGACAGACATTGAGCACCATCTCTTACAACTTACAACGGATCCCGCTCTTACAACTAGTAATTTTCATAGATAAATAACAGTTGTAAGCGTACGCTAAGCCCGCGCTCAAAATTAATGCTAAGGCCGAAATTCATATAGGGTTCGAATCCCGGTCGTGATGAAAATTTTTCTCCATTTATCATTCATATAGGGACAGTTCTAAGAGCAAGCTTAGCGTGAACTCATTCTCTTCATCATCATCAGTCTATTTATATTGCCCCACTACTCGGGCACAGACCTTCATCGAGGGAGCTTTGGCTATGATCCACCACGCAGTCCCCGTGCGGTTTGGCGGATTTCACATGACTTAGATTTTTTTCTTCTACAACATGCAGGTTTCATATTCTTCACCGTTTTGAGAGCACTCGGTAAATGTATAAGTTTTTCCGTCGAAAAAACCGAGGATAACTCATTGGTCATGGCTGCCCTGGCTGGGAATCGAACCTGGGACCTCAGAATCGCAAGTCCATTGTCTCTACCACTGAGCCGAGCTCTACACTCGGTTTAATGGTCCCTTTTTCCAGATTTTCTCAAAAAGTCCTTGAACAAGTTATTTAAAATTACATAATGTGTCAATTAGTAGTTCTTGAGAAAATCTCAACCTTGTTAAAGCCCCTGTATACTTATCTCTGTCTTCGTGTATACCTATTGTAATTCTGGTGTACATTTTTCTACATTTAAAGGCAAAGAAATGCCAATACCAGCCACTTAAGGTAGCAATTTTATGTTACAGAGGAACTATACGGAACGTTCAGTATTGACAAACCTAAAATAATATTTTGCCAAAGCGAGAAGGCGCCTGAAGTCCAGCTGGCATTGAATGAGCTGGATTTGGATGCTGAAATAGTGACATTCGATAAAGGGGACTATCTGTGCAGTTTTGCAAAGTTTCTGGAGAAATATGCAGATGATTCGTCCGTTGAAGAATTCAAGTGTGTACTTATTTCAATCTTAGATAGGACTAATTTATTATGTAATTTACATACCCTATAGGTATTTTAGAATTAAAACTATAGTGAGCCATTACTACAAATTATTATATAAACGGATATTATATATACCCTATACCTAGGTAATTATATACTCGTAGCTAAAAATATGTAATATGCATGTAGCAAGGGACGCCCTATGGAGAAAACCATATTTACACAAGACCCAAGAGCTGTACCCCTCAACTTCGTTTGCGTAGAGGAGGAGGATGGAGAGGACGGAGGAGATCAGGAGGCAGATCTTCCTCTCTGGATCCTTGTTTCACATCACATACCGCCATGGCTTATAGCCTATGAGCTGTCCGGATATTTCAGCTATCTCTTAGTGAAACTCCCATCAAAATCCCTTCAGTAGTTATGGCGTGATACTTGCACAAAGTCACAGACAAAAATTCTAAAAATTAGTGTTTTGGCATCAGTATCGATCCTAAAACACATTACAATTATTATTTTCAAAAAATATCCAATGTACAGACACAACTTTTTTACAGTCTTATTATATGTATAGAAGATAAAGGTTTACGGTATTATTTCCAGGCCAACTGATTTCGATCCAGAAGAAACGATAGCTTTCCTCATAGCAACTAGTGGCACTACAGGACTTCCTAAAGCATCAGCTGCTACCCACAAGAACGTGTGCATATCTGTACCTTATGTGTGGTAAGTCATTCATGAATAAAATTAGGCATTGGTCCATTCCATCATCATTACCTTGTTGACATCGGTCTAATATCCTTAGAATAGAATATTTCTATATCATATAGGTATGTATAATAACAATTAAGACACCATATCTCTTTCGCTGTCTGTGACAATCACTCTTGCACACTAACCCTCACACACACAAACACACCCTCACACACCCTCTCTCTCTGTCTCTCACACACACACACACTCACACACACACACACACACACACACTCACTCACACACATGTACGCCTATTAGATGTATAACCGGGAATTACAGGTTCTCAAAGATACAGGTTAGACCTAGTTTGAGAACCAGTGACCAGCATAGTTATTTAAGTACCTACAGAGTGTACATTAATTGTTTCAAAATAAATGATTGTTATTGTGAGTTTGCTTATATACGCTTTATTGTACAGTTGAAGACAGAGATAAGTATACAGGGAGCCTCTATAAGGTTGAGATTTTCTCAAAAACTACTGGACATAATTTAATAATTCTTTTACAGTTACATAGTTTTTACTTTTATCACTATCAAACAGTGAAATAATTTTTGCAATAGGTTAAGTAGTTTTTGAGAAATCTCAACCTTAAAAACTCTCCTGTACACCTTTCTCTGTGTTCCACCGTATATAAAATTTTACATTTGCGTTTTGGCCTCATTTATTTATTTATAAGTAAGTATTTTTATTTATAATATTGTTTTTATAATAGATAAGTAACAGAGAAAACAAAATACTTATAGAGAAACTAACTTGAAACCAAATTGATACAAAGACGGACTTGTCTTGATCAAGGGGATTTCTTTCAACCAACCATTGAGTGGTAGTAAACGTTCAGTCATCGCAGATCATAGATTTTTTAAGATAAGTACTTGACATGAGCTGATTCAGTGTAGATTTAGAAGATTAATATTAATATTTTTAGTGTAGATTAATATTTTTTGTAGGATAGGTCTATTTATTTATTATATACCTACAAATCCTGTCCTGCTAGAAATTTTTCATCATTTTAACTTTTAGAATTAAAAATAAAAATAATTTAGGATAGGTATGTTGGTTTTCCGCAAATTTAGGCTTCCAGTCCATGGTTTGGCATCTAAGGCCCGTATTAATAAATCACTCGGGTATCACGTGAGTAACGCCGCATTAATAAACAAAACTCAGTTCTCAAGAGAACTGTCAAACTCAAGCTTGAGAACGTATTAGCAGCTGATTGCAGGCGAACCGCGACTTAAGAAAGACATCACGTGACACGCCCTCAAGTTTTGGTTTATTAATAAATGACATACTTGAGATGGTGATCACGTCTTGAGAGTGTATCAGCTGAATTTGCTCTTGAGGGTTTGAGCTCAGACTATTTATACGGGCCTAAAAGTATCAGTGACGTGATCATCATAAGCACTGATAATATCCGTAAATGCTTATTTAGTTTCGTTTTCTTCCACCAGGTCCAGATCCACTAAGTTCCCGAGCCCAACTCGCATGGCCTTGATCGGCTCCCCTCTGCAATGGTTGTCTGCTATTATAAACTTCGTTTTGTCTCCAATATTGAGGTACACTCGACTACAAACTACAGAGGCTCTGGTACAAGAACATGCTTTTCATCTTCTTAACACTTATAAGGTACGGTATCATCTCCTTCCTTAGATAAGAAGTGTTCAGATTATCAATCTATCCTCTCGATTGATCTATAATTGATCAAATTATTTTTACTTCCATTTACTTAGAGCCATCGTGATTGGTAACTTCTTTTTAATGTCCATAACCCGCTCAAACTAGAGTCGTTGGTCTCTCAATTTCAAACTTTCAAACCATCTTAAATCTTCTTTGACACCGGCGCCAGACATAGTCAAAGTTTTTGTCAAAGTCGCTCAAATTCGATGTTCATTGACGGCTTTTCATGACGTCGTAGTTATAGATTCTGTACAAAGCTGTCAATGGTAGGTAAATGTTTGCAAAGATGCTCACATGTCTGGCTCTTATTACATGGATTTGGAACATACTTATTTTAAAAAAACCTACCTACAACATGAAAAAGTGGTGGACTTGAACCTGCGACCTTGTCATTCCGTGACACGCTCTTACCATCTGAGCCACCTGATGACGATTTTCGGTGGGCGTGGCGTGGTCTGTGGTGGCTCAGTTGGTAAGAGCGTGTCACGGAATGACAATGTCGCAGGCTAAAGTCCTGCCCACGGCAAGAAGTTATAATGATTAGGTAGGTACTTAATATGGATGGTGTCATTTTGTTGCAGCCTACCTTCACAATTTTAAGCCCAACCCTAATGGCTACTTTCCTCAATTCTGAGGATCGCAATAAGTGCGATTTTACTTGCTTAGAGCTTCTTATGCTTGGCGGTAGTGCAGTACCTACAGAACTCATTGAAGAACTAAAGGTATTTTTTTAACTTTTGAAATTAGACTAACTATAATATTTCTTACATAGGTTTGATGAAGAATTTAATAAATTACAGAAAGCGTGTCCCAAGACAGAAGTACACAACGTATATGGAATGACGGAATTGAATGGTATAGCCTTCCATGCTGATAACGCAGTAGTAGGATCCTGTGGAAAGCCAGTGGGATGCCTTCAATATCGTGTAAGTATAATAGGAAACCTTAAGCATATGACCGCTAAACGTCTGATTTGCAGAACGTTCTAGCAATGGTCGACGCGAAAAAATTTGACATTAGTCTGTTGTGTCAATCAGTATCCGAGGCAATTCTGGGATTTAATGGTATCTAAGCTTGATTATGAGAGACAATGTGAGAATTATTAACACGAACATTCATTTGTTGCATACTGTTTTTTCGTTAGTGCCTTGCAGCTTGATCAGTACTCTTAATCAAGAATCTTTACAAGTATTAACTAACTCTGATATTGCCCTTTTCAGCTGATAGACGTTGAAACACTAAAAGACATCACAGAGCCAAACGTGCCTGGAGAATTATGGTTGAAAGGCCCTAACGTCTTTAAGGTAATTTTTTGACAAATTAGCGACATCTTATCATCAGGCAATACTTAGTTTACTGCTACCAATGTTGGTCGTTAGTCAACCTCAAACCTAGTTAATATACCTAGCTGGTTGTCTAAAAATTTGCTTCGCAGAATACTCTATTTATATTACCTTAAGTGTGACCGAGCCAACTTGATCTCACCTAGAATTTATGTCGAGCAAAACGTCACATCCTTAGACTTCGTCTAGTTTATTCACTGTTACAAAACCTTTCAGGAATATTACAACAATCCAGAAGCAACAGCAGAAACATTTGCGAAAGACCGCTGGTTCAAGACTGGAGACTTATTCTACAGGGACGAGAATTGGAACTTCTTCTTCGTGGAACGTATGAAACTGCTGCTCAAATATAAGAGTCATCACGTGAGTATAGGCACAGTTAACAGCAGATCAAGTGTAACACTAAATTAGACTTTGGACCGTTCTTATTATCTGCGTCATAAGAGTTGAATTCGTACTGCAAGTGTTACCATTGACCCTCTGTTGTCCGTACACGATGCTAATACATATAGGGAACGGCAGAATGTATTGATTAAGAGGAAAGTTAGATAACTTAATCCTTTGCGATTTTTTAATTTTTTCTTTGATGGAGAAAGAGGCATCATAAATCCAATAAACATGAATTGATTACCACAAACAGCCAAAGAAGCCCGTATCCTGCTCCTGCAGTAATACATTGATGATGCAGTTTCTTATACGGACAACAGCAGATCAATGGTAACACTTGCAGTACGATTTTAAATCTTACGACGCAGATAATAAGTCCAAAGTCGAAAGTGTTACACTTGATCTGCTGTTAGCGTACGACGAAGCATCAGATATACAATTAATTTGTGCAAGTCGCTATTTCTGTAGATTAAGGTGTTGTCATCTTCTTCTTGCGATATCTCTCCGCTACTGAAGGCTGGTCGTCAGATCCGCATATCTTCCCTTATCTTGAGCCACACGGAAAAGCTTTTTGACAATATATTATTGCTGTTCACTCCTTTTTGTTGCGGAGCCAAAATTTTCTCTACCTGCCAAATGTTAGAAGCGGTGAATAATTTGATTTGAACATTTCCGCAGTCTGGATGCTTGCGTGCATCATAAATTCATATTTTCAATTTCCTGCAGATTTCTCCAGTGGAAGTGGAAAACGTGATCCGCCAAAATCCAGGCGTTCTAGACGTGGCTGTAACCGGAATACCCGATCGGGAATGTGGCGACTTGGCCGTGGCTTGCGTCGTGCGCCGTCCAGGATATAATGTTACTGCGAAAGACATCAAAGATTTGGTCAAAGGTACAAGTAACATAGACAGGACATGCCTTACACTTATTTAGAAAGTTTATGTCAACCCAGTAATCTCTAAGACCCGCTAGGTAGGTCCACCTTAAACATGGTTTTTGCTCTAGAAAGTATGGAAAGAGTAAAGGTTCAATAATTTTTAGAACATATATACCAGCTGTCAATATAGTCGTTACATTTTTTGATGTTGTATAGACAAAATAATTGGACACGGTATGGACAGTTTTTGCAGCTCTCAGAAGCCCATCGTCTCCACCGCAAACGACAGGAACAAGTACAGCAGAGTTACTCTCATCTCTCATAGCGATCCAGTTTAGGTTCTAAACTAACAATTTGCTACAACGACGTCAAACGTCATTGTAGTTCTGCTGGAGAGCGGAATCTTCTCTCTCTCTCTCTCTCTGTGTGTGTGTGTGCGTGTGTGTGTGGGCGGGAGGGGTGGGGGAGGTGTGTGTGTGTTTGAGGGTGTGTGTGTGTGACAAAGAGTGAGTGTAATAATATTAAGGATTATTCCTAACTTCGTGACTTCTTTTTCAATGTTACAGAATCTCTCACCGAGTCGAAGCAACTGCGAGGTGGTGTGATATTCGTGAACGAATTACCAATGACAGCATCCACGAAAATACATAGAAGAAAACTGAAAGAGATGGTTCTTCATTTGAAGAGGGAATAAATACGAACGGAGTACTAATTTTATTGGTAATCTGGTTACTGGGTACTAATACAAGTTTATGGGGAGTATAGTAATTAGGAGCCTATTATTTATGTGACAAATTATTATTTATTAAATTATTATTTCGTTTTAATTTCCTTTAAGAGATTAATTTTTATACAATATTATATTATTACTTATATTGTGATTTGTGCAATATTGAAGGAAATTCTTAAAAGTAGGTACTTACCCGCCTACTTACGTAATTAATTAAGGAACTACCTAAGTAAAACATCATTAAGATAATTAATTTTATGAATAAGTTAATTAGTTTTAATTTTAAAATAACGTTACGGTATAATATATATAATTGTAAACTTGACTTTAGGCAGTTAATTTATACGTTTTCCTGACCATTAATACTAGGATGAATCGGACCCATGTGATATATGTTATTGTTTTTTGAATAAAATATTTTTGTTTATTTCTTTCATTCTTTCAAGCAAAATCGATATAAGAAATCAAAAACATAGTATATTTGCTGTAACTTGACATTGGCAAATGAAGTCAATGTCGAGTCCATTATTTAAAAAAATGAAACTATGAAACCGCAGCGCCATCTTTGATTTATTAATGGTACCTGCCACAGCATAAGCACTTCTAAATTAATAGTCTTACCTAGCCTAACAGATGCCATGGTCATTCGTGACAAGGTATGATTAAATAGTTATAGATGGCGAGCTGCAAAATATTTATCTAATAATATGTAATACACACAGTCGAAAAACATTTTATACTTATCCATTGTATAAAATGGATAAGTATAAATATACATTGGGCCGCAAGTTGAGATTTTCTAAAAAACTACTGGACCGAATTTAATAATTCTTTTACCGTCACATACTTAGTATTAAGGTTTAAGTATTGTTAGAGATTTTTTAATTTTTATTTTTTAATCATAAAGTCTTAGAACATAAGTTTACGTTACATCCTGTATACAAATAATTAACAAACTATTAAATCTGTCATGTTCCTGACATTTTCAGCAGTTTCAATGTTTCAGTTTACTTTCATCATCATCATCAGTCTATTTTTATGTCCCCACTGCTCGGGCACAAACCTTCCTTTACATCGAGGGAGCTCGGGCAATGATCTACCACGAGGGCTCAGTGCGGATCGGCGGATTACACATGCCTTACAATTTTTTTCTACGTTTACTTTACTCTTGATATAATCTTTTGTTACCTTATTCACAGTGTATAGGTAAATAAAGATATGAATGTTGTAGGTACCTGTATTCGTATTTATCTGTCTACTATGGAAATATTCTACTTATTTAAATACCTAATCATTAAAGACTACACTAGACGTTTTAGATAAAACTAGATATAAAAACACCGACAAATAAATGCCTAATGGGTGTGATTCTGAAGTGGTCGCCAAATCTAAACCTAAACGCAACAACTTGAGCGATTAGACGTCAACCCCATCGGTTGCCGGTACTACGACAGATGTGGTCGTCTAATGCTACTTCAGCTTGCTGATTCTATGAGCAATGTCAACCACTTTTGTGGCGGACATACTCATTTCTAATTATATCCACCAGCGAACAATATTTAAGGGGCTGCCAACTCTGCTGTCAAACTCAAACGCGAGACAGAAGATGTCCCGCAGCGGCGGAGTGAAGAGCACGGAACAGTGACTTCATATTTTAGAATTAAAACTATAGTGAGCCATTACTACAAATTATTATATATAAACGGATATCACTCACTTATATTGTTAAGGTCTAATTGCCGACTTTAAAAATATAAGTGAGTGATATCCGTTTATATATAGTGACTTCATAATTTGTATTTTTATTAATTTTGGATGAATTTTGCCAGGGAAATAAAAATACGCCAACAAAAGTCAAATTTAAAAAAAATATACACTCGTATTTATAATACTCTACATTTTTATATATATTTTGTTTAGACATCTTCTTCTTCGCTCGTGTGGTTTAGTGACCAAACCTATTTGTCAAAGTTATTCAGGCCGCCCGTAGGCCTTTGACGTGGCCTGACTGTTGTCAAGCGACAACAACCGGGACCAACTGCTTAACGTGCTTTCGGAGGCACGAAGGGGCTCAGATGAAAGTGTCACTAGCGGTCACCCATTCAGGTCCTGACCTCGCCCAACGTTGCTTAACTTGTACGATCGAGTACTCGCAACTGGACTATGGGCCCCTTAGGTTTACAAAATGATTTTCATTTGAAAAGGAAAGGGTATGTTTGGTATGTCCAATCGTGTATCGGTATTCATCAGTCTCTAAATAGACACCCCAAGATTGTTATATATTTTTTTCAGACGTTTAATTTTAGTAGTTAGTGCCGTAGCCTTCATAGGAAAACTGAGAATCCACGCACACCCGTTTAGCGCGCGATGTTTGTGGAATCACTATTATAAACATGAGATCTTTGGCAATAAAAAAATTGCTACTTTATGTGCCATGGCAACATAATTATCATTTTATGATACCTAACAGATAAGATAGGTTTGATTTAAAAGACGAGGCATGAACAGCAAAACAAGACAAAGTGTGTACTTCTGATGTTTTTTGTGTACAGTGAGCTGTTTAGAGCAGAGACATTGGGTATAGGTAAATAAGTACCTACCTAAGGCTGACTGATAATTCGGTTTGAAGAGAGTTTATTCTGTATATAGCACAGATTTATAGTTTAAGCATTAACTTCATTACAGGAGAAGTTTGGTCTTTTAATTTGACAAACCTTTTATTGAAGTCGTAAGTGTATATATTGAATTTTTTCTTCATCTATGATTACTTTTAATTTCTGCATTTCTTAGGTAAGTTTTGAATTCTCATTTCACTTCTGCTTACTTTCTTTGTCAGTTGAATCTGGGCCCAATATTCTGCTTTTTGTAAATTCATTGTTTTGTGATTTTTAGTAAAATCCCGTTTTCTGGTAAGTCTACTGGGAAGAAAATTTCCTGTAGACTTACTATAGTAGGTACGCGTTAAGAAAATAGTGAAAAAAGACACGGTTGACAAATTAGATGACTTAGACAACTGTGCCATAAGAAGGAAAGTTGAAATTTTTTTTATTGAACTTTCCTTCTTATGCGTAGACAGAGAAGCCTAATAATGGATAATCAGTCTACGTTCTTATAACACATTTGTCTAAGTCATCTAATTTGTCAACCGTGGATAGACGTGCTCTTTTTTTCGCTATTTTTTTAACGCGTACGTACTATGGTATAACTACTAGGAACGCTCGATAATTTCAGTGCAATGTCTCTACAAGCGGCCGCCAGCGATTCTGTACATTGGTTCGTTGCCGAGTTGACGTCTCGGATTGTTGCCGAGAGTGGGATCCCGACAGACAGGTTCCACCTTGGGAAACTAATCCTGCAGAGTTTGAAGGATTCACCGGATTTCGTGTCACAGGTAATCAGTTGATTCCTCTTATGATTCGGAAATAATGATAGAAATATGAATAGTCCATCGTTTAAATAATCATATTCTTCTTTTCTCGTGTGGTTTAGTTACCAAACCTATTTGTCAAAGTTATTCAGGCTGCCCGTAGGCCTTTGACGTGGTTATATAACGACTGCTGTCAAGCGACAACAACCGGGACTGCATCGTGCTTTCCGAGGCACGAAGGGGCTCAGATGTAATAATCATCTAATTTTCGAGTTTTAGATCAATGGAGCAACCAATGAATCTGAAACTAATCGGTCAGTATTGGAAAGATCAGTCAAATGCGCGACTGCCTTCAAAAAGTTTGGTCTGGAACCTGGAGACGTCATTGTTCTGATGGCGCCGAATCATTTAGATCTGGTGATTCCACTCTACGCGGCTTTGTATCATGGAGTAGCTATAGCTCCCGTTGATTGGACTTTGACTGTTCGTGAGTATACTGCATTACCTGGCCATTCCAAACTAAGGTCAAAGTGGGTATTGATTGATTGGTTGGTTACTCAATTACGACAGAGAGCTCGCGTGGCTGTAGTTAGGGCACTTTATTTATTTCGCGCAGGGGGCTGAGCCGCGTCGATTTTTACTAGCCGTCAATGTCAGATTTTTGGCGAAAATTAGTACAAAAATTTCGTTCGCGCAGGCTTTGACAGGACAAAAAAGGCCAACCGGCTAGACGGCTGGCAGGTGTGATTCGATATCCAATTCCTATTAGGTTATTTTATACATTCTTCGAGATAATTTACGTACTTCTCTAATTGCTCTCCAACGCCGAAGGAAACAAATAAACAAAATAGCTAGGAACCCTGCACAATCCGCATTGTCTTGTCAAGTTTATTTGAAATAAGTAAAATAGAATCAGAATTAGATTTATAAGAAATAGGACTAATGATTCTATGCCATAAATATAAGTACATAATACATTTTATATTTTAGAGGAACTGTCTGTAACATTCAGTATTAACGAACCAAAAATTATATTCTGCCAAAGCGAGAAAGCTGCAGAAGTTCTGCTGGCACTGAATGAGTTGGATTTCGATGCTAAGATACTAACTTTCGATGAAGAAGATGATGTCTGCAGCTTTTCAAATTTTCTGCAGAAATATAGCGATCAGTCGTCAGTTGAAGAATTCAAGTACGTACTCTACTTATACCTACTTAAAATACAATAAATATGAATATAACATAAACAAATTAAAACTGACAAGTTCAACTTCCAAGATACACGTCGTTGAGCTAACGCAATAGTCAAGATGTAGACGCAAAAGTTTGAAATGTTTCTCTCAATCACGATCTAGCTGTAGGTAGGCTGACAGATTTGCCTCTTTTGTAGATGGAGTCACTATCTAGATAACTTGTACTAATTTCAGGGCTACACATTTCGATCCAGAAGATACCACAGCTGTCCTCGTGCCTACTAGTGGCACTATAGGACTACCTAAATCATCCATCTCGACACATAAGAACTTGTGCTTAGCATTACTTTACGTATGGTAAGTCTGTACCTCACTGGCGCCTCATTTTATTTATAACATTGTAGATGAACCGGTACAAATACAAAGAATTCAATGAATTTATAACACAAGGATTTTCTGTGATGGTTTCGAGATAAATACACAAATGCTTTCATAAGCATAGTATATAGAAGTTTTCAGATAGAAACACCTGGCTTGTTAAGGGGTTCAAATTGTAGAGGCCTTGGATTAAAATTTACTATTTCAATCAGGTCCAGATTCACTAAATTCCCGACTCCAACTCGAATGCCCATGATCTTCTCTCCTATGCAATGGATGTCTGCCATTATAAACTTCGTTTTGTCTCCAATTTTAAAGTACACTCGACTGCAATCTTCAAGGGCGATGGTACAAGAGCATGCTTGTCTACTTATGAAAACTTATAAGGTACAGTAAGGTCTCATTGATTTTAATTCGCCTTTTAGTGGTTTAACTTTACAATGATAATAATGAATACGAATTTCTCCAGCTTCAAAGATGACGTCAATTATTGAGTTCGCTATGGTTCACCGATTATTAACATTCGGATCAACGCGGGGTTGACGTTTCGGGATCACGTCGTCGATATATGCAAGAAGGCTTTTAAAACTCTGGGTTTTATTCTGCGCCAAAGTCGCAATTTCAAAAATACGACGGCGGTGCGGGCGCTGTATAACGCGTTGGTGCGAAGTAGACTCGAGAGTAGCGCGGCCATCTGGAATCCCCATGAGACTAAGTATAGTCTCATGGTAGAAAAGATCCAAAACAAGTTTATTCGGTTCCTATATCTGAAAGAATATGGTGTTTACCCTTACTTCCCGCTTATGTATCCGACGAACTTCGTGTTGGGGATGGTCGGCTACTACAGGCTGGAAGTGAGAAGGAATCTGGCTTTAGTCAAATATGTGTTCAGAGTTTTTCGCGGCGAACTAAATAACTCGCAGGTCTCGGCTTCGCTGAGGCGGTTCGTTCCGCCGGGCAGGCTGCGCCGGGGACCCAGGAACAGATTTTTTGAGGTACCGTTCGCTAGGACAACTGTTCTCCGGTTTGCCCCCATTACGAGGGCAATATGTGTACTGAACGCAGTGTCCTTGTCCATTGATTTGGTGCAGTGTTCGCTTACGGAATTCACAGACGCGGCCCTGAGCCACCTGTCCACCTAGCTTAATTGTGTTTGTTCATAATTGTATACCTTTTTTTTTTCAAATGACTGTGCACACATTATCGTATTGGGGATACCTGTGAAGATATTGTAGTTGTAAAAAATAAATAAATAAAAATAAATAAATAAATAAACATTTAACTTCGCACGCTTATAATCATTTTAATTCTGTATCGATTTTGTTATTTCCTTTATAATATTTTTCACTTTTGTGTATATTTTGGGAGAACTTTTATTCTTTTGTTACAGCCTACATTTGCAATTGTAAGTCCGACCCTAATGGCAACTCTACTTAACTCTGAAGGTCGTGAAGACTGTGACTTTACTTCCTTTGAACTCATTATGCTCGGAGGTAGTGCAGTATCAACTGACCTCATTGAAGAATTAAAGGTATTGTACATTGAAACAAAAACCGAGGCCACTATATAAATTCTTAGATTAGGTATTTTTGTCGCTTTCGCCTACATTTGAAAATGGTAATTAAACTATTAATGGGGCAGAGACGCTGGGTCCGTGGGGGCCTGGAGCGATGGAGATTTTGAAAGATCTGTCGGCGCGGCTCGTGAAGTCCACGCGTGACCAAAATGCTGGCCTGTATTTCGCCCAAAGGATCAGCCTAGCGATCCAGAGGGGAAATGCCGCCAGCATTTTGGGCACGTTGCCGGACAACGGGGATCGGTTGATCGGTTGTAATGCTAAGCCGTTCAGATAGTTCAACCGACCTATTGTATATATAGTTTTTAGTTTAGTTTATATTTTCTAAGTTAATATTATAATAGTTAAATTAAACTTAAAGCTTATCTCATTAGTCTGATGAAGGTGTTCAATAAATTACAGAAAGCTACTCCTAAAACACAAGTAATTAACACATATGGAATGACGGAAGTGAATGGTGTGGGATTTCATGCTGACAACGCAGTAGTAGGATCCTGTGGAAAGCCAATGGGTCACATTCAATATCGTGTAAGTTAAGTTCAAATTTGTTAATAGTGATTGCAATAAAAAATTTATCACTAATATGATTTTAAACAGGGCAGATGATAAAATTAGTGATGCTAGAAGAAAATTAGACGCACGATAAATAACAATTTAATCGACTAAGTGAAAGAAATGTGCCTGAATTGTATTAACCAACTTCCAAGAAGTTGTTTTTGGAAGTCTGTTAATAAAATAAATGTATGCCATTTCTCTTTAATCCTAATGCGAAAAGCAGAAAACCTCGATCCATACAACCACAAACTTTTCATGAATATTGTTAAATTTCAATAAATGACCATGCCTGATTCTGCCCCACCATCAACCGCAAGATGTACAAGATAACGAATAAATGTAAAAATATCTCCGTTTTTTATTAAAATTATTGGTTTAAAACAAAGTCTTGTACATATAGCGAGTCGAAAAAAAAGGCCTAATTAAGAATTCAGAAAATAGTAAGAAATCGAAGCGATTTCTTCATTGTTTTTGTTATTCTTCTATAGGAGTTGCGAGAGTAGTAGAAAATGATGATGATTATGCAATATGAAACCTGTAATAAGTCTCCAACAAAATGATACAGAGGTACAGCTTAAATGGTCTCGTAGTTTTGTAGGTGTGGCAAAGTTCCATTGAAATGTGGCAATGTCTTTTGCAGTTGGTACACATTGAAACACTTGAAGACATCACTGAACCGAACGTACCAGGAGAACTATGGTTGAAAAGCCCTACCATCTTCAAGGTAAATTTTGATTGATATTAATTGAAAGAGGATGGGAGCGATTTGGACGCGGTGTTCTACCTAGGACTGGTAGAGGCCAGTCACAGGTAGAATACCGCGTCCAAGTAGTGACTATTTATATATATAAGTAATTATTTTTACCTTTTTAAACTTACCCTTTTTTAAATGTAAATATGTAATAGTTTGTTTTTGTAAATAAATAAATGTTAGACATGCATAAGTACTTTCAAATATTGAATAATAAAATTAATATACCATCGCAAATATTTTTTTTAAAGAATAAATTAAGAAAGTACAAATCTCAATTTATGATCGACAAGCTTGAAGTCTATTCGAACCAATCTGTATCTATTCGATCCAATCAGTTTCTTACATTCCCTTGTTCTTTCTTAAACGTCCAAATAAGGGTCCATTGTTAACGTCCAAATAATGTCCAATAAAGCAAATGATCCATTCATCCGTTTGGACCTTCTTTGCGCTCGGACATTTTTAGAAGGCAGACTGTGTGTCTAGTTGTTTATAGGAGATCAATGCTTTAGGTACGTTTTATTTCAATGATACGAGTACCAATCTTCCAGGGATATTACAATAGCCCTGAAGCCACAGCAGAAGCATTTGCCGAAGACCACTGGTTCAAGACCGGAGACCTGTTCTACAGGGACGAGAATTGGAATTTCTTCTTCGTGGAACGTCTGAAACTGCTGCTCAAATACCGAAATCATCAGGTATTTTTTTTTACTTAAACCTTCGTCAGTTGAATAAGAATAAGTATTAAGGGATAATAGTCTTAAATCTAAAGGATAAAGAGGCATAAACAGGCTACTGATAATAGCAATTTATGCAGTATACATACTGCACGACCGGTATTTTTGTCGGTGATATCTATTGGAACATATTATCGCGACCGACCATCGGATCTATTCTGAATTCACCGACGATACAATTACCTAATTAACCTCCTCCATATTCGTTGCCTCAGTGCTGAGGATCGTGACCCTCAACAGCGACCAGAATTTGAATTTTTTCTTCATGGAGCGTATGAAGCTGTTGCTCAAATATGGAAATAATCAGGTAAGATTAAGGTATCAAGAACGAGGAATCCGAATTGCAATCTTTCAACGTTAATCGATAAGTTTTTGTACAATATTGATCTTACAGCAGCCCAAATCAAGTGTCTTTTTTTTCTATATTTTATTTAGGGACCTTTATACACATGTATATGTCGGTCCCATCATAACCTAACCTAATCAACACACATACTTATTATCTAGCCTATCGCCCACCAGTTCATATAGCATTTTGGCCGCTCCCGAAGACGGTTCGGCCAAAATGCTATGAAGTGTCTTATTTTGTAAACAAATATGATCGTCTAATTACCTGTTGTGAAGTAACACTGAAGGAACTTATTGATCGAACCTGTTCATCGTTGTGAAAATGAAATAATCCGATCTAATAATGTTAAAATACCTATGCAATAATCACAGAATAGTTTAAAATGTTAGTAGGGGAGGGTAGTTTTTGGATACAAATCGGTTAATTTATACGAGTATCTTGATGAAATGCATATCATTTAAACTCAGATAATCGGTTCCATTCAGATGAAAACAATTCCATAATAAATTGTCATGGATACTTTCGTTTCCTTCAGATTTCTCCAGTGGAAGTGGAAAATGTGATCCGTCAACACACAGGCGTTCTAGACGTGGCTGTAACCGGAATACCCGATAGGGAATGTGGTGAATTAGCAGTGGCTTGCGTCGTGCGCCGTCCGGGATTCAACGTTACTGCAAAATACATCAAGGATTTGGTTAAAGGTACAAAAAATGACAATGCCAGATTCTGCCCCACCATCAACCGCAAGATGTACAAGATAACGAATAAATGTAAAAATATCTCCGTTTTTTATTACAATTATTGGAATTTGAATCGCAACTTGGTACAAAACTTTATTTCAAACCAATAATTTTATTAAAAAACGGAGATATTTTTACATTTATTCGTTATCTTGTACATCTTGCGGTTGATGGTGGGGCAGAATCTCTAGGAGGGTATCGGGAGTCACGGTGCCCAGAAGGCTGGCAGCATTCCCTCTCTGTATTTTGATATATATCTCAAAACAGTTTCTAGGTCCATGTTTTTATCTTTGTATGAGTCTAGTGGGGAGGTCGATTAACGCTGTGACTTTATCTAAAAATATCTACTACTCATCATTCACATCATCACATACTCATCATACTCGTCATTTCCAATTTTCCAGAATCCCTGACTGAATCGAAGCATTTGTGGGGCGGTGTGATATTCGTGAACGAACTGCCGATGACAGCAAGCACGAAATTACACAGAAGAAAATTGAAAGAGATGGTGCTCCAAATGAATAGGGAATGAAGAACAAATCGATGAGTTATTGATTGATACATTTGTTAATTTTTATCAGTGGGTTACTTGGTAGAGTTGGGAGTTGTCAATGATTTGACTAAGTATTATTATTTAAATAAATAGATTATTAGTTTAGTTTTTAATGTATTTTTAAGTAGTTAAGTTTTATTATATTTGTTTGTAAGATTTCTTGAATAAATAAAAGATAATTTTTATTTAAATAAATTACCTACCTAATATCTATTTTATTATACTTAACTCTACCTACCCAAGCAAGCATCAATTCTAGAATCGCTGCCCTGGCTGGGAATCACATTTTGTGAATAGCTTTTTTAATAAAATTGATTAAATTGGACGATATTATTTTTTCAAGATTGGCGGCGCTAGTTGGCTCATGGAAGGCAAGGCCTAGTCAAAGATAATCTATGTCCATAAGTTTAGCTAGTAGGTAGATGACGCTTCTCCCACTTTCTCTAATTCCAAATTATTTTCAAATTTTTCAGAATCCCTTACATTAGAGGCCAACTGTTTATGGGGCGGTGTATTGTTCGTGAAGGAACTACCGATGACAGGAAGCATGAAATTACACAGAAGAAAATTGAAACAGATGGTGATCCAACATTATATAATGAAGAAAAAAATTCTTTAACTGTTATTTAAATCGCTAATATTTTATCAGTGGTTCAGGGGTTAGGTATTGTGTAATTATAAAATATTCAAATAAATCATTATTTATTGTATTATAATTCGATTTATGTAAGTAGGTACTATCAGTAATGCGTCATCCTGATTATCATAAGATTGAATTTTATTTGAGGTGACCGACGACACCTTGCGACCAGTGGTGTATCTACCAGTAAATGTACAATGTTACGGCAATAGCCCAGTAGTGTAAAGGACAACATTTGAAAACTGATCAGTCGGAACTGTTGCTGATTGTACCTATCCATCCATAGACTTCTTATTTTCAATCATCCAAAGCACACAGAATCAGCGCCATCTTTTGATTAATAATAGCATCTGCCACATCTTAAGCACCAACTTTGTGGTTTACCCAGTCATGTTCTGTGGCTGTTATGTCGTGTTGGTAAGTCGTGGCTTTCGATATTTAGTTATAGATGGTGCTCTCGAAAGTAGCTAATAATGTTTAGGGCTTAATAAAATTGGCTAAAACACATTAAAAGCAGCAGAATGACAACGGCAGTGGAACAGCAGCGGCAGTGGTTGTATTGTATTGTAAACTCTATGAAAGATGATAGACTGAAGGCCGCGCGGTTACCACTCTCTTGCCTCGCTGCTGACGCTCCGTTGCTTCGTTCAGTCTGTCATCTTTCATAGAGTTTCATTTATATTACAACCACTGCCCGAGCCGCTCCGCTGCCGTTTCCTTTCCACTGTTTTAATTTGTTTCAGCCTTAAGTATCTGAAAATAAATAGAAAAGACGGAGTAGGCTCAAGGCATTAGATTATTTCGCGAGCTACTTAAGTGGAGAAACTATCTCTGCGGAGTAGGTTGGCTGAAGGATCTGCTTCAACTACAATTAAAGTGACAACCAATTATCTTGAAATTAAACGTAAGTAAGTTGCCAACTTCTTTAAAACTGACGATGAAATTCGTTGGTTAGTGTAAAATAATACTGGCCGAATCATCCCTCAGATCAGCGGGGCTAGCATGAGTCGCGCTAGCGATCGACGCAACGCCGCGGAGCTGTCAAACTAATTTCAAACGCCTTGTAATAATGCCACTTTGACAGCTTCGCGGCGTTGCGTCGATCGCTAACGCTGACTCGTGCTACAATGGCAGAGGAGAAACTTAGCTCTAAAGCAGAGTGTAGGAGTTAAGTGGAATAGAATAAACTCTATGGTCCTAACGAAACGAACCTGTTGATTTTCGTTTTATAGGGATCAGTCAGAGTGTGGTTAAAGTGGTAGGGTCACTCCAAGGTCTATAGTGACCGTCTTACATCGGGCTTTCAAACAAGCTAGATACTAGTGGTGTAGGACCCGGCGGCACGAGATTATGGGTGAGAATAGTTATATGGGATAGTATAAAATACGGTCAGTATTGTAAAACATTGACAAGGCCTCTTTACAGCCGCCATTAGATCATTTTGTTATATCCCGTGGGTCGGTTCTTTGCCCTGTTTCGCTGTTCGTGCATCCAACCGTAACCTAGTTTGTATTATGTACCGTATATTATAAATTATTACATTATATGGTTCATAGTTCATAGTTATTTATTGGTAATTATTCATTACATGTCAATATTATATTATAAATAAAATAAATCAGTTTATACAATAGGTAATTCAATACCTAAAAATTCAATTCATTACATTAAATTATTCAATTAATATTTATATTACATTATTGTTGTATTTTAATTCTAAAAATTCATTAAAACTGTAGAAGGACTGCTCGACAAGCCTACTCTTCAACCTATTTTTATAGCTCCAAAAGCTGGGAGCTCGTTTTATTTCCTCCGGGACGCGATTGTACACCTGCGGCCCCATGGCGTGCATGGTCTTGGCCGCCTTGCGCAGCGAGTGCGGCACGCCCGCCAGCATGTTGGCGCTGCGCGTGTTGTAGCGGTGGCGGTCGCCGAGCCGCGCGTACGAGGACAGGTTGTGCCACACGTAGATGGCAACCTGCAGCACCAGCAGACTGGGGAGGGTCAGGATGCCAAGCTTAACGAAATGTGGTCGCGCCGAATCCGTCGACGGTATACCCACCATCGCTCTTACAGCGCGCTTTTGCATACGGAGAAAACTCCTCTTCGGCTCGCTAACTCTTGCTTCGGTTGCGCGCGTTCACGCCACAGGAGATACACACCATTATAACAAAAAGAGTCGCTAACAAGCCTACAAAGGATATCTACGGAGTATCCACCGAACTAATGCCGCCCTACCAATATCTCTTCCATTAACGATACTATTCAACGATTGTTTAAAAAATGGTGTGTATCCCAAGGCCTTTAAAGAAATAAAAGTATGCCCCCTGTATAAAGGCAAAGGTAAAATATCTGACCCGAACTGTTACCGGCCTATCTCGATCATCCCGGCTGTCGCGAAGTTGTTCGAGAACGGATTAACCGCGCGCCTCGCCGATTTTCTATCCGCGTCCGAGGCACTGTCCGACCGCCAGTATGCATACCGCCCCGGGCGGTCCACCACGATGCTCGCGCGAGAGGTCGTCCTGCGCGTGCTGGAGGCGCGCGAGGCCAGACGGGAGGTGGCGGTGCTATGCTGCGACCTCTCGAAAGCCTTCGATGTCGCCGACCAGGCTGTCCTCGCTATGAAATTCCATCACTATGGCATCGATGATCGCGCCCTGGCTATCATGACGGACTTCATGAGTGACCGAACTCAATATGTTATAGGCGGGGGGGGGGGGGGGGGGGGGGGGGCGGTGAGATCGGATGGGTACTTGACAGAGAAAGGTGTTCCGCAAGGTTCATCGCTGTCAAATCTGGCCTTCACGCTTCTCCTCAACGACCTGCCGGGTGTCATTCATGGAGCCGACATCTTTATGTACGCCGATGACGTGGCTGCGGTAGTGACGGCGCCATCTCTCGGTGCCCTCGAGGAGGGACTGAGCTCCGTCGCGGGTCAGCTGCACGGCTGGTTCCGGCCTCATCCTGAACCTGAGCAAAACACAATTTCTGCAATTTGATTTGTCAGGGCGCGGTCGCCGGGACCTGGTGGTGAGAGTCGATGGTGTGCCTATAAAACAGGTGCATTCCGCTTCCTTCCTGGGATTCCAGTTAGATCGAGGCGTCACGTGGGAGGTCCATATTGAGTACCTATGCGGAAAATTGGGCAGTGCTTGTTTTGCATTGAGTCGTCTAGCGTCCACTATGCCTCCCGATTCAGTCCGCGTATGCTATATTTTTTATGCACAATAAAAATATTTGATTTGATTTGATTATGCCACGGTTCAGTCTGTCCTTCAATACGGTATTGAGTTCTGGGGACGTGCCGCCGATTGGGAGCGCGTCTTCCGTATGCAAAAGCGCAGCCGAAGAAGGAGGAGATATGTTCCCTAGATCTCCTAAGATTCAATAAATGAAGTAGGTATTGAAGTATGTTATTGTGTAAAGATAATCAGGATCAGGTGGCAATAATGAGAAAGGTTCTAAAATATCAGTTGCTACACTTAGTTGAATAGTTTGTTTGACATACTTCATTTTCGTATTCTGAGATTGGTTGTATCAGCTATGTGCTACGTAGGTATTCATATTTACCATTATTCGCTTTATTTTATGCGTGGCACCAAAACGGATGCCGAAATAATGAGGTGATAGGTATAATATTGCACCTGAAACGCGTAGATAACCTTGGTATTTCATCTGATGACAACTACAGGTACATATGTTATTTGCAATATTTGCCTTACTTTATAGCAATAAATTCATGGCTCTTTTAATTATTGTAATTGTGTGCAACATTTATTGTGCGAAGCGTTTAAACAAGTGTTTTACAATGACGATATTGAGACTTGTGCTCAACGTTATTCGAATGTCTCATATTGAGTAGACTTCTGTTTTACATCCTGCCTATTATAAAATTGCTAGATTTTTACATTTTGTATTTCTGAGTCTAATTACATTGATGAGTCTTTGCTTTTAGTACTTTCTCAGTCAAATGACATTGATAATTTCAGTGCAATGTCGCTACAAGCGACCGTCAACGATTCTGTGCATTGGTTCATTGGCGAGTTGACGTCTCGGATTGTTGCCGAGAGTGGGATCCCGACAGACAGGTTCCACATTGGGAAACTAATCCTGCAGAGTTTGAAGGATGCGCCGGATTTCATATCACAGGTTTTTTACATCAATTGAATTATTCGAAGCTGAGCAATATTTAACTTGCGATATTTATCTGGTCTCGAAAAATTCAATGAGATCTACCTATAGATGTTGATTATTTACCTATCGTTTGTCTCGACAATTTAATTATACTTTGAAACAAAACAGCGAAATAAAATAGTTTTGAAAAGCCTAAATAGATGGACGCATTGCACAACCACTATTTATCGTGGATTCATTGTTTGGAGCAATCGTTTACAATCTGCAGCTCCATCTAATATTGATTAGGTACCTATTACTAATAAAGAATTGACGAAGTTGGATGTTTGTCAAAAGACTGATCTGAGGGTCATATACTTGACGTACCTACATACAAATAAGTCGAATATTTTGTGAAGCATACCAACCACACATGGCAATTATGACAAATACTCAAATACTCAAAACCAAGTGAAGTGCCACCATTACATGCGTAGATTAATTTAAGAATTGTATAAGTAAGTAATTCTTTAAGTACCTAATTATCCATACCCGCGCTATAGATCAATGGAGCAACTGATGAATCTGAAACTAATCGGTCAGTATTGGAAAGATCTGTGAAATGCGCAACGGTCTTCAGAAATATCTGTCTCCAACAAGGTGATGTGATAGTACTGATGGCGCCGAACCATTTAGACCTGGCGATCCCACTCTATGCAGCGCTGTATCTTGGGGTAATCATAGCTGCTGTTGACCGGACTCTGACTGTCCGTGAGTATCCTTCATTAATCCATCTAATTGGCTTGTATGGTAATCTTATGTAAAATATAAAGTATGCATGTTGATGATGCTTACTAGCTGGTCTGATAGGGTGTCTATCGCTGTAGTTAAGATACTATTTTCTAATACTACCTTCATTACAGTAGCCCGGGTTCGATCCCCAAGTATACCTAATTAACATTTACTGTATTTTGTACCGCACAATGAAAACGCCCTTGCGCTGCGATAATTTCAAGAGAACTTGAACAGACATTTTTTAAATAGTAATTATGAAATAATAATAATAATAAACACATTTTAGGAACTAAGACTATTTAGATTACCAGTTACCATCCCTGAGTTGGGCGTCACTGATCAAAAACAAATGTTAATATTATAAATAATAAAATAAATTATATATTTTAGGGGAACAATGTGTTGCATTTGCTATTAGCAAACCAAAAATAATATTTTGCCAAAGCGAGAAAGCAGCTGAAGTGCAGCTGGCACTCAATGAAATAAATCTGAATGCTACGGTAGTAACTTTCGATGAAGGAGGTGACGTCTGTAACTTTTCGTATTTTCTGGAGAAATATTACGGAGAAATATCTGTTGACGATTTCAAGTACGTATTTTATCATCTACTTATAAACATATATAAAATAAAGCGGCAATCATGGCTAACGTAATCTTATGTGAATTTTAAAATATTTACTATAACTATTTATTAGATTTAGCGAGAGAGAAGGCGGGCAATTGACTATACGAGAAGGTACAACACGATGAAAGTACAAATCTCTGATCTCTGTAAGATCTGGCTTTAAATTACCGTATCCTAACCGAATATTGAACCCATAGGTGTATGCACATCATCACCATTAGCCTGTATCAGTCCCGGCAGTGGACTGCTGACACTGATATGGACGTAGAGACGTAGGTCTCTCCCAAGTACATGGAGTCCCACAATAATTTACTTCGGTACTCGAAAATCGCTAGCATTGTCACTGTCAGTGATAATGACTTGATTCTGTTTTCAGACCAACAGATTTCAACCCCGAAGACACGATAGCTTTCATCGTGTCTACTAGTGGTACTATAGGACTTCCTAAAGCAGCCATTTCCACACACAAGAACTTATGCTTATCATTGCCGTATATATGGTAAGTTCCTCCCTCATAATACTTATTGTTTACCGAACTTTACCAAACAAGCGAATCTTTTCTCTCAGGCACACAGAAAATGTTTCCATCTCGGGCGATGTCTTTAGAAGAGATACGCCGTTCAAAGGTTTTTTTCCTGTGAACAGGTTGTACGGTCCCTGCTTAGAACTCCTTGAAGAATCCATCGCCTATGGCCTAAATCTGGATTCAATAGTGAACATATAAATGTACAATTATTTTGTTATGTAATAAAATTTAGTATTCCCATCAGGTCCAGATCCACAAAATTCCCGGGTCCAACTCGCCTAGCATTGATCTGCTCTCCCATACAATGGTTATCTTCTATTATGAACATCGTTTTATCACCACTTCTGAGATACACTCGACTACAAACTTCAAGACCGATGGTACAAGAACACGCCTTTCATCTTCTTAAAAATTATAAGGTACATTAAAATGTAATTGGTTTTGTGTTTAGACTTTCATAATATTGTTTATTTTAAACTCATTTTTAACTAAATATCATAATCCTTTACCCATATTATTCTTTTCTTCTTAAATTGTTCCTAGCAGGATATTTGGGCAAGTATAATAATATTTAATTTCAATAATACGTCCAAAATATTTCACCAATGCCATAAGATCAACCCCTCATACAACTTCAAAGCTAGCGTCGATTTTTCTCTGTCATTTAATTATTATTTACTTTACGTGTATTTAAGTGTATCTGTTTTGTTGCAGCCGAGCTTCACAATCATAAGTCCACTTCTAATGGCATCTCTACTTAAATCTGAAGGTCATGATGAGTGTGACTTCAGTTGCTTTGAACGAATTATAATTGGAGGTAGTGTAGTACCAAATGACCTCATTAAAAAACTAAAGGTAGGTATATGAATGAGCACATTCATTTAATTCTCACCCTTCAACCCACCTTCTTTAAATGAGTGCACCGAGTGCACCCCTGTCCCCCGCCTCCTCTCTATGTTACCGACCTTGACAGAATGTTGCGCTTGCAAATATGTAGGTACCAATTTCATGTCTATTGGGGTAAGTAGTCTGTGCCTACACGTGTTTCTGTTTCCCTGAAATATGATTTGAATTTCGGAGACTTCAGGGGGAAAAATCCGGAACGGGGACGGCCATGGGGGAATTTTCAGAATAATCCCTCACGCTGCAGTCCCACTATCTGGATATATTCTGGACCCTGCTAAAAAGGTCGACATTAGTCTTCCTTACAACCTTCCTTTTGAATACTAAAAGCATTCTCACTTTTATCTGATGAAGTTTTCAATAAATTACAGAAGGTGTCTCCTAAAACAGAAGTACTTACCGCATTTGGAATGACAGAAACGAATGGTTTGGTACTTCACGCTGACAACTCGGTACTAGGATCGTGTGGAAAGCCAATGGAGTGCCATGAATATCGAGTAAGTTGTATACACTAAAGTACACTAAAGTGCATATACACATACATAAGTACATATACACTAAAGTGCTGTAGATGAAATGATAATGGTTGAAGCGAATTAGTTGAAACGATGAATGACAATATAAGGTGACGAAGTGATTTGACTGGATACGTTGTCTTAAAATGTGTGTGTTGATCCCAATATAGCATGGATAATGTTTTGTATTGACAATGGTGTATGTGCTTATTATGTACTGGTTTGCAGCAATAAATATTATACTGACCACAGTATAATATTTATTGCTGCAAACAACAGTTTCCATTGTTCCTGGTTTGTATTAAAATCATTGTAGTAATCAACTTACTGACTCCAATGCCAAGGTTACAAAATGACTTCGATATATTTATGAAACTTAACGTCTCTCTGTATGTGTTTTTATAAGTCAAAATCCATTAAACAGTAAGTTATGCGACGAATTTAGAACTTTCTCTCCGTCGATGTAGCCTTCAATTTCAATTTTTAACATCAATACCTATACCTAAACTTTCAGTTGATAGACATCGAAATACTCAAAGATATCACTGATCCAAATGTCCCAGGAGAATTATGGTTAAAAGGCCCTGCCATCTTCAAGGTAAATATTGACTAATAATGTATATAATAATAATTAATAAATTCAGATCAATTCGCGACTGACGTGATGTCGAAATCTAGACTGCAACTTGACAATATACTTTATTGCCGACTTTAACAATATAAGTGAGTGATATCCGTTTATATATAATAATACTTTATGCTGTTAGCCAGTTTAACATCAGCACCCCTAGCATGACTTCCCTGCCGTGTTTTGTCACTTCTTTAAAAACCGTTAAGTTAGATAGCGGCTGTGGCTTAAACTACTGAAACATTTTTAAGGTACATTTATGAAATATGACTAACAACAGTTGAGTTCGACGTCTTGTTGTATCGCTTTGTGTCTTTCATGAAGTTTTTCGTTATTTTCTATTCTTATGTTTCCAATCACTGAAACTTACTTTCAGGGATATTACCATAACCCTGAAGCGTCGGCAGAAGCATTTGCCGAAGAACACTGGCTCAAAACCGGAGACCTGTTCTACAGGGACCAGAATTGGAATTTCTTCTTCGTGGAGCGTATAAAGGCGATGATAAAGTACCGAAATCATAAGGTAAGAATGGTTTTAAAGGCACACAGAACACGGAACCGATACCTCGATCAGTTTGTGTTAAGTTGCACTTTACATTGAAGAAAAATAATGATTCTACTAGCATATAAAATTTATACAAACATTATAATCTTTGGCATCATCCGGATAGGTGGAAAGAGGTAGTGAATGAGAAACAACAGTCCTGTTTGGCTATGACATGGTTCGATTTTCAGGATTATTCAGTAGTGATAAATAAGCAATACGTGTAAACATGAGACCATTTATGAGACCAAGTAAATCTAAAGGGCTCTAAACAGACGGCCCACGGTTAGCCACCCACCACTCCATAGTACGTAGTGGCGAAAAGTGTGAGGTGGCAATTGAAATTCCGTCATCTTCGGCTACCCCTATGGGAGACATGCGTGAGTTATTGTATATATCCGTACATTATATTTTGTACAGATTTCACCAGTAGAAGTGGAAAACGTGATCCGTCAATATCCAGGGGTTCTAGACGTGGCTGTAATTGGAATACCGGACTTTGAATGTACAGAATTGGCTGTGGCTTGCGTCGTGCGGCGCCCGGGTTACACTGTCACTGCACAAAATATCAAAGATTTGGTTAAAGGTATACATAATGCAAATAAATAAGACTTAGACCAGGGATAAGACAGACAAGCCATTGCGCCACAATCCAGAAAATCCACAAAAATTATATTTTAATAGTCATGTGGGGAAATGCGAAGAAGATGAGTATCCCGATATAAAATGCTCGAAATAATTTACTTTCAGTATTATATATACATATACTTCCGTTTTCTGCACAGAAGTTGTAGTATACTGAATTTAAAAAGGTACCTACTTATGTTATGCTGGTTTGGGCATTTAGAGCGGATGAAATGTAAGAATAGTATCGATAGAAATATAGAGCGAATGTCTGTGGAATGGTAGTCCGAGGAAGACCAAACTGGCAATGTTTCAAACAAACCGCCGAGCATGCATGAAGAGATCGACGTATGTGGATGAAGCGAAATTTGTGTGTCCAGATCGGAGCAGATGAAAGTCCATCAAATCTGCCTACAGGCTACAGGCGTGGGTTTACGTATGTGTATAATGTAGGTATACTTATTTTCCAATTTCCAGAATCCCTGCCAGATTGGAAGCATTTGTGGGGCGGTGTCTCATTCGTGAACGAATTACCGATGACCGCTAATATGAAATTACATATAAAAAAATTGAAAGAAATGGTTCTACAATTGAATAGGGAGTGAAATGAAGTCTTTTTTTATATTTATATCGCTATTTTTATCAGTGGTTAATCTATAAGTACCTACCTAGAAATATATTATTGTGTGAGATATAATTTAAATAAATTGTTGCCTATCTATAGTTTTCCTAATAACGGTGTTTACCCTGCCATACTGTATATTAATATAAAATAATGTGGCCCTGGACAATGATAAATTAGATTTTGTTAAAATTCTTCGATTTTTGCAGTAAATTGTACCTTCAGAATATAGGAAACAATTGTTTTGATCATAAAAAAGTATGACTGTCTCTGATGGCTGAATAGGTCAGATAGTATCTATCACCAGCGGCCGAGGCGTAGTCGGCATGCCGTCGCTGCAAAGAACAACACTTGGAAACTGATCAGTGGGAATGTTGATGATAGTACCTACCTCTCCTTAGGCCGCGTTTATACCTGCGAGAAAACTTCAGCGAGTAATGTCCGAAAGTATGTCTGACGGCACCTTGCAAGTGTAAACTTCTTAGCCAATGCGGTCGCGACATCGACAGCTTGTTTAGCACTTCCTAACGATATTGCACTCACTTGCGCGCGAGTTTACTTGCAGGTGGAAACGCGATCATAGACTTCTTATTTCCATCTTCCAAAGCAAGCATAGAATCAGCGCCATCTTTTGATTACTAATAGCATCTGCCACAGTTTAATAAATTTTGTGGTTTAACTAGTCATGTTTTGTGGCTTCAGTTATTGAATTGTTATGTCGTGTCGGTAAGTCGCGGCTTTCGATATTTAGCTATAGATGGCGCTCTCCAAAATAACTAATATTATTGAAATATCACGCTTGGGATAAATAGCAAAGGCGGAGGTGACTCGAGGTGGATAAAATACATCTGCGCTGCGGAGCAGGTCGGCCGAAGGCTGTGCTTTAAAGTGATAACAAATTAACTTTAAATAAAATGTAAGTTGCCAACTTCCTCTTTTCGATAACAGTTGTATATGATAGAATAAATAAGGTATGGCATTGTGTAAAGCTGACCAGCCCCCCGTTATTATGTTACCGTTCTCGTTTAAATCATAACATGTCATGGCGCGCTTAGTACGCCAATGCAATAGAGAGACGCCGCTACACCAATGCATAGCACTGTCCCTGTCACGCACGATATGACTTGGTATGATTTGATCGTTTTGAGAACGTGCCCCACAGGATCCGGTGATAAAGAGAAGGGTTCTAAAATATCAGTTGGTTTGCTCCTGGTACGCGAATCCCGACTTTTTAATTGATTTGATTGATTTTAAAAATTCTTTATTTAATAAAATGGTGATGTGATAACATTCGTAAAGCTAATATAGTACTTAAAAGCTAAACAAGAAGTAATATTTTTAAAATAATGTTTTGTTCAGGCTGATATGCCTTTATAAAACTACTTACAATATAATAATTCTATTTAAAAACTATAGATAAGTTAACACTTCAAGTACATCATTTTGTGTATGGCGCGCTTATTTCAATATCTTAAATCAAAAAAAAATGACTTTTTAATTGTACAAGATCCAAGCTTCGTTTTGATTGGAAATTTTGCCTTTTTTATGAAAGAATAACAAGTTCAAATAACTGTAGCAGCTGTTAGTGTTATTTCTACGACATAATTAAATAATCCGCTGCCGCGATTAGGGTGCAGACACTGTCTTGTTTATGGGGTTTTCCAATTTCGATTCCTGTGCAATCATATTACCTACATTCATCTAATATGTGATCTATACTTAGTGAAAACTATAGAGACAAAAACTATAGTGGTGATAATATTGCCACCTGAAACACGTAACCTTGTTATTTAATATGATGCCATCTGTACGTACAAGTTATTTCATTATTTGCTTAAGGCTGTAAGCGCTGAATCCATTGTCTTGATTATATTATTAATCGTGATGACGACTTTGCGTAATATTTTTATGTTCGAAGCGTTTTAAAATGTAAGTTTTCAACTTTTAATTAGGTACTAGAATGTTATTTCAAATGACATTGCCACATTTCAATGGAGCTTTGCCCCACCTACAAAACTAAGTGACCATTTAAGCTGTACCTATCATTTTGATGGGCACTTATTACAGGTTTCATATTGCATAATCATAATCAGTATCATTTTCTACTACTCCCGCTACTCCTATTGAAGAATAACAAAAACAATGAATAATTCGCTTCGATTTCTTACTATTTTTTGAATTCTTAATTAAGCTGTTTTTTTCGAATCGCAACTTGTACAAAACTTTATTTTAAACCAATAATTTTAATAAAAAACTAGATATTTTTACATTTATTCGTTACCTACCTTGTACAACTTGCGGTTGATGGTGGGGCAGAATCTGGCATTGTCATTTCAATTAAGTATTTAAGTCTTCTTACTTCTAGATTATATTATATATTGCTTGATTTTAACATTTGAGACTATAATTTAATTCAGTACTTACCTGAAAATTAACAGTGGCGTTAGGTGGATGTAATTAGGCTGAAGAGTCGACCAGATCGGCGATATTTACAAAAATACCAAAATGCGGTCTACTACAAACTGACGAGCGTTCATGAGGATATTGATGAATGTGGTAGAAGCAATAGTTGTGTACTAGGATCGCAGCAGATGGATCCATCATCTTTGCCTAACCCTTACGGGAAACAGGCATGAGTTTATGTATGTTGTACACTTGTTTTGTTTTTTGTACTTTCTCAGTCAAATGACATTGATAATTTCAGTGCCATGTCTCTACAAGCGACCGTCAATGACTCTGTACATTGTTTCATTGCCGAGTTAACGTCTCGGATTGTTGCCGAGAGTGGGATCCCGACAGACAGGTTCCACCTTGGGAAACTAATCCTGCAGAGTTTGAAGGATGCACCGGATTTCGTGTCACAGGTTTCTATATATTCAATTAAGTATTAAGATTTTTGATATCTCTCTCTATATAATTGTTAATCTATACATTAATAATACTCAATACATACAGGGCAGATATTTTTTGTATACAGGGTGTAACGTAAAGGGTATATGAAGCCGAAAGGACGGTATTCAGTATCGGTAACTGAACAACTTTTGTTCTACGACTTTTCGATTTTCACGAATTTGTTTTGTGACTTTTCATACATTTCGTACCGGTCGTAGTACAAGTCGTAGAACATAAGTTGTTCAGTTACCGATACTGAACACCCTCCCTTCGGCTTCATATACCATTTAGGTACGTTACACCCTGTATATAATTTTTATTTTATTTGACATATTTTATACATATCCACTAAATCGTAGAATCATTGATTTAACTGTTATCGTTTAAGATTTACATCTACAAGCTGTGGGAATTTTTCTAGGGCTCTGAAAAGTAAAATTACCACAAAAATCGCATAGCTCTACGTTAAGATTGCACCACCGATCAACACCGTCTTTTTGTTTAGAAGCCTTTACTTCTATTTATTAGCTATATGAACACGAAGACGAAGATAAGTATCCCAGGCGACGGGCGTATGTCCGCCGCCTGCCGCCCTAACGGGGACTTGCGGGCGTCGGGTCGGGGGGTCCGGCGCTCGCTTAGAGGTCCCGAGCTGTAAGGCGTCTCGTCCTGTGTTCCGAGGCGCCTTAAGCGGAGGTATAGGGGTAGACCCCCGAGAAGGGCCCACGAGGGCGGACGCGGACGAGGTTGTGGCATTTGGCGCTGCGTTCCCACAACCTCGTTCCAAACGCGATGCGTTGAACACCTTGGGGTAGGGGGTCTCAATAAGGTTGAGATTGCCTCAAAAACTACTAGACCGAATATAATAATTCTTTACAGTTACATAGTTTTCACTTTTATCTATCTAACAGTGAAATAATTTTTACAGTCGGTCAAGTAGTTTTTGGAAAAATCTCAACCTTAAATCTCTACTGAACACCTTTCTTTGTCTTCAACCGTACAAGTAACTTTTGTACACGGATTATAAACTCAGTAAACTGAAGGGCTAAGCTTCAACCAAACAAGTGAGTTTTAATCTGTGTACATATTAAAATAATTTGTGCTATTATTGGTGAAATATTCACTTGGTCCCATCTTGATGAACTGTATACAACATGTTTAGATCAACGGAGACACCGATGAATCTGAAACAAATCGGTCAGTAATGGAAAGGTCTGTTAAATGCGCGACTGCCTTCAGAAATTTTGGCCTTCAACAAGGCGACGTTGTAGTATTGATGGCGCCGAACCATTTAGACCTGGCGATTCCACTATATGCAGGTCTGTATCTCGGAGTAGCTATAGCTCCTGTTGATTGGACCATGACTGTTCGTGAGTATCTAGCATTACATCTTTTATTGCATAAATCAACTTCAACATATGTGTTACAAAAGTTTTTTTATATATATTTTAGAGGAACTATGCGTAACATTTGGTATTCATAAACCGAAAATAATATTTGGTCAAGTCGAGAATAAACTACAAATTCAGTTGGCGCTCAATGAGATAAATTCGGATGCAAAGATAGTATATTTCGATAAAGGAGATGACTTCTGCAGCTTTTCGTATTTTCTAGAGAAATATGACGATCAGTCATCTGTTGACGAATTCAAGTACGTATTTTTTTCTAAATGCACAAATAAATTCAAATCAAGAATCAAGGTCGGTGTACGGACATCAGCAGATCAATGGTAACACTTGCAGTACGATTTCAACTCTTACGACGCAGATAATAAGAATGGTCCAAAGTGTTACACTTGATCAGCTTTGATATGTACACAGAAAAAAAGTAAGTATGGAGGTCGTTTTGGGAAATCGCTAACATTCAATAGTTAATTTCAAAATTATCCCGATTATCTACTGGTATCGTGGTTTTCAAAAGTGTATTATAAAAAAATGCTACATAAACAGCGATATCTTTTGGTGGCGTTGACGTAGAAGGTTGATTTTTTCACGACTGCATGAGGTTGCAGACCTGAGTATTTGGTATTAATTTCAACTTGATCCGTCCACGCGTTTCTGTGATATAGGTCTTGACAGACGGAGAACAAAGTGATCCTATAAGGGTTCCATCCCTTCCATTCCCTCTTTAGGTTCGGAACCCTAAAAAAGCGGAGTACGACATTATTCCGTCAGATGAGTAACTGCAGTCTTGTTAGTTTTTGAAGCTCTCTGTTATATGCAATTGTAGATCGAAGGTTCGAAACTATAACATGTTTTTTGATATTGGTTTATTTTATGAACCTTCCTGATTTGATAGGGAGATAACTTGACGGAAGAGTCGGCAGAGGTAGACCGAGGAGAACGTACGTCGACCAAATTGGCGAGGTCTTGAAAAAGGGTCAAGTACGGTCTACTACGAACCGACGAAGCATGAAGAGATTGATGAATGTATGAGAGCAGATGGAAGTCCATAGTCTCTGCCTATATACCCCTACGGGAATCAGGCGTAAGTTTATAAATAAATGTATAAATAAATAAGGAGCTTTAATTGTATCTAATTTTAGGGCAACAGATTTCAACCCAGAAGACACGATAGCTTTCCTCGTACCAACTAGTGGGACTGTAGGATTACCTAAAGCAGCAATTTCTACACACATGAACATGTGCATAGGATTTCCTTATATCTGGTAAGTTATCTCATCATTAATCACCGACAGCTCATGTATAGGACATAAGAGGCGGGTTATAGGATAGGAAAATTGGCTGAGACATCATCAACAAGTATTTTCGAATCGTTCTCAAAATACACAATTTTTTTCCATCGTCTATCTAATCGTCTAACAATACCTATACTAGTTAGTTGATCTGTAGTCCATATATTAATGGACTCTCGACAGTTCGTCATTTGCCAATGTCATGTACAGAATATTGAAGATATCAATGTCTTCTTTTTCTTTAGAGGAGTCGCCATGGCGTCATCAACCTAGAAATCCGAGTCTTCTTATCTTCATCCAGAGGAGTCGCCGTAGCGTCATCACTCTGGACGAAGCATTTTTATTTTTGTGTAGTATTTAATTAGTTAGGGATTTTACACGACTTGTTTCGATATTAATTGTGCAATCATGACGCATGTTTTGGACTGCGACTAGCTCACCACCATAAAATTTAATTTTTGTAATAATTATGTCAATGTCTGTTTTGTGTCTTTAAATAAATAAATAAGCAGCTGACAGTCACGTTCACTCCGGAGCTCGTAATGGGACTCTTGATAATTGCTTGAAACTTCAGATCTTGCATGAATTATCAAATAACTATCATTCGCGAACATTTTCTGATTGATTGTCTAATGTGATATCAAACGCAAAATAACCACTGTAGACATTAAACTGAAAATTATCAAATAATTTCGCAACCGTCGTTTCCCGTCATTTTCAAAAGCCTAGTCCAACTTTAGAATCAATATAGCTTGTATGTTCTAGTTGTATGTTTTCATCGATATCTTAACAACATTTTATTCGACAACCGTTCCATTTTTGCGAAATTGTTTCTTTGACTTTTCATACATTTTGTACAGATCAGCTGATCTATTTTATTGGACATTAATTAGATTTATTATTATTTATTTAATAAGTCGTGGAACAAAAGTGGTGCAGTTGCCGATACTGCTCTCTTAGACTTGCTCTTTGCATCTGTATAAGTACTTATGCAGAGGGGCTCATAGTACAGTTGCGAGTACACGTTGAAAACGAGCGCAACGTTGGGCGAGGTCAGTACCTGGATGGGTGACCACTAGTGACACTTTCATCTGAGCCCCTCCGTGCCTCGGAAAGCACGTTAAGCTGTTGGTCCCGGTTGCTATCGCTCGACAGCAGTCGTTAGTCACGTCAGAGGCCTACCATAATAACTCTGACAAATAGGATTGGCCACTAAACCACACGAGAAAGGAAAAGTACTTATGCACAATTTTATTATTCGACCTTCAACTATTTCCACCAGGTCCATATCCACAAAATTCCCGACTCCAACTCGTATGGCTTGGATCTGCTCTCCTCTACAGTGGGTGTCTGCTATAGCTAACTTCGTATTGTCTCCACTTCTGAAGTACACTCGACTGCAATCTTCAAAGCCGGTGCTTGTCGGCCATGCTTTTCATCTTCTGAAAACTTATAAGGTAAGGACTGATCACTATTTTCAAAAATCAGCGACACATAAGTACTAAGTGATCCAGACCACACGTAAAGCTAGGTAGTAGCTATGGTAGTAGGTATACCGCAGCCCAAATCAAGTGTCTTATTTTGTAAACAAAAACTACCCTACTAACATTTTAAACTGTTCTATGATTATTGCTTAAGTAGTTATTTTCACATTATTAGATCGGGTCACATTATTTTCACGATGATTAACAGGTTCGATCAATCAGTTCCTTCAGTATTACGTACATCACAATGGGTAATTAGACGATCATATTTGTTTACAAAATAAGACACTTGATTTGGGCTGCGGTATACATATCATTATAATATTGGCTTCTAACAAGTTGCCGGAAAGTATCACGATGTAGACAGAGGAACGGTTCTAAAAATGCTTAATACCATTCTGAATATAAGGTGAGGAATACTTACCTGACGCGCTATGATGAAAGTTCGAAAATTCTTATAGACTAGCAATACATCAGTTATATCCGCTCCCTTCGCACCGCCAGCTCTCTCCACCCTCTGCACTTTGCTCATTACCGGTTAGAACAACTCTGTTCTATCTTGCTCGGGATCGCGTGCTCATATTCATATGAAGTCCGCTCAGCTCCGCTCCACTCCGCTTATACGGTTTCCTCCTCAGGTTACCACTGAAGCGGAGATTTCAAGTATAGTGATTGGTGAATTCATGTGCCCCTTATAGCACCGTTCCACTCCTTATCGGTGGAAACACCGCCGAACGATATGAAAACTTGTCCGTCATTCGTCATGCTTGTTTTTGTAATTTATAGTTTTTAGAGCAATTCATTAGTAAAATTACCTACTTACTTTAATGTTACGTTACGTTAATTTAGGTGGATTTCTTGTGTTACAGCCTACCTTCATGTTTATAAGTCCAACACTTATGACAACTCTACTTAATGCTGAAGGTCGTGAAGAGTGTGACTTTACTTGCTTTGAAATCATTAGGATTGGAGGTAGTGCAGTATCGCCCGACCTCATTGGAGAATTAAAGGTATGCTGTTACTGAAATGGGCCTGGGTCACCTTTGTGTCTGAAAGGATGGTCTTTGGAATAAGCGCGATCTGATGTAGAGACCCCGGATGGGTAGAAGGAGCGTGGGCAGACCGCCGGCCAGATGGTCCGATGACATCAAGTGGGCTGCGGGCTCGTTGTGGACCAGGAATCCCTGGGACAGGGCCACACGGAGGATTCATATATTATGGTGCAATAAACAAGTAAAATTATCATCCTACTCCTTGTGTCGCGTGACCTTGAATTAATTTCTCTTCGACAATGGAACGCCATCTGCCAGTATTCTGGTAGACATGGAGAGCATCGTAAAATCCCGAAAAATAAAACTCGCAAATTGTTATACCATTATGTATTTTGTCTAATGAAGTCTTCAATAAATTACAGAAAGCATCTCCTAAAACAGAGATAATTACCGGATATGCAACGACAGAATTGAATTCTCTAGTATTTCAGTCTGATAACGTAGATGTAACATCATGTGGCAAGCCAGTGGGATACTTTCAATATCGTGTGAGTTAATTACAAAATAAATAGGTAAATTTTTATATTTGATACTAAACACAGTCGCCGCCAGGGGAGCATAAAGTGAAATAATAAAATTGATGGTCATGTCGAAGCCAAAGATGAATGCAAATAAAGGCAGAATGAAATATGAACAAAATGAAGAAAAAAACGATATGACGCTTTGTGCCACTTTTAGATTAAGATTACTATTATTATTTGGTAATAAACTCACTGACTCCAATCCAAGGTATTTTGCTATATTTAGCTATATTTATTTGCTGTGTTTCAAATTGGGCTTTAGCACTTTAAAAATCATCGAAACTGGAGAAGACGAGACCATACATATATGTCTGTTATATTATATAACTCATCAGACTTTGCAATAACATTGTAAATACAACTTTCAGTTGATGGACGTTGAAACCCTTATGGACATCACTACATCGAACAAACCAGGAGAATTATGGTTGAAAGGCCCTACTATCTTCAAGGTATTTTTGATGATTATTTTTATATATAATTAATTCACAAATCCATGACGGAAATGACAGCAAAGTCATCCTGGCTTGATTCTACCAATAGCGTTGGACTCGAGGTCTCTTCCTGCGATATCTTCCGTGCATTTCCTTGTACTTAATCTTTACGTTTTATTTCAATGATACTTATCTATCAGGGATATTATAATAATCCTGAAGCTACAGCAGAAGCATTTGCCGAAGACCACTGGTTCAGGACCGGAGACCTGTTCTACAGGGACGAGAATTGGAATTTCTTCTTCGTGGAGCGTATCAAACTGTTGCTCAAATACCGAAATCATCAGGTAAGTAGGTACTCGTGCCTATTAACTAGTTGTAGGTCTTTAACATCAAGGAGGAAAATCACAAATCCAGATGACATAAACTTAGCGGTGACATTAATTGCGCATTTGGTCTTCCAACTCTATAGTAATGTCGACGTGGTATCAACTGATTTCAGCTACCTCTTTTCAGCTTGTGCAAGGTTGGTCTTTGTCACAGACCACTTACCCCACAGACATGAGCGCAAAATTGCTTCGCGACATGCGTAACCTTGAGATATCGACACGGATTTAATATGGCGCCCCTGCCTATTATAATAATATTGCACTCATCGTGTGACAGAATTTGTCGCTTGCAAATTTGTGCCGATTTCATGTCTATGGGGTAAGTGGTCTGTGGTCTTTGTCGATGAAATGCATATTATAACTTGATCACCACAACGTAGTTCATAGAATCCATTCTAATCTGAAAGTCAAGAACTCCATTAAGTATCGACGTTTTCATGGTGAAAACATTGCCTTTCCTTCAGATTTCTCCAGTGGAAGTGGAAAATGTGATCCGTCAACACCCAGGCGTTCGAGACGTGGCTGTAACTGGAATACCCGACCAGGAATGTGGCGACTTGGCTGTGGCCTGCGTCGTGCGCCGTCCGGGATATACTGTCTCTGCAAAAGACATTAAAGATTTGGTTAAAGGTACAAGTTAGACGTATGTACGGTCCAGCACATAGAAAATTGTACAAGAGAGTTTTTAAGGCTGATATTATCTCAAAAACTACCAGACCTATTGCAAGAAACCTTTCACTGCTAGATAGATAAAGGTTAAAACTATGTAACTGAAACATAATTATTTAAGTCAGTCTAGTAGTTTTTGAGAAAATCTCAATCTCATTGAGGCCCTCTGTTTACGTTTCTCTGTTGGCAATTGTTCCATAGTACTGAGTGGCATATGGCATGGTATATTCGCAAGGGCATCGTAGTATAGATCGCGTAAAGCCTAAAATTTACTTTGCAGACACGATAAGATATCTGCATTTGAGCGCCATATTTGCCAATCGCTCCCTATATTAGCAATGCACACTGCGTAAGGTATCTGCAGGTACCGCCATATATCTAAAGATATCAGCATATACATCAAAGCAGATAACATCTGCCGATACAAAAGTTTTACCTGCAGATTCAAGTCAGTTCATAGGATTTCGAATTCAGAATGTGTCATTTCGTATGTTATCGTCTGTGCAAAGTGTGTGATTCGCTTTATAGACGTCTACGCTTCTTTTGGCATCATCAAAGGAAGCCTAGCATCGCACCAAACCTTGCTACCTTGCGTTTTTTTGTGACTGGACACTTTCTTTATCATAATATCCAAACTTTGATACGTATTCAATTCTGTAAAGTATTTTTTTTTTAAATTTTCCAGATTCCTTGACTGAATCGAAGCATTTATGGGGCGGTGTGATATTCGTGAACGAACTGCCGATGACATCAACCACGAAATTACACAGAAGAAAATTGAAAGAGATGGTGCTCCAAATGAATAGGGAATGAGGAACAATTTGTTATAATATTTGTTGATAATTAAATTGCTAATTTTGTTTTCATGGCTAAATGGTTTACTTGGGATTAAATATTATGAGCCTTCTGTGTAACCACTATTATTTAAATAAATTCGATCCAGGTACCTCTCGACTGCATACTTCTTATATCTTGTATTGAAAGCAAGTATCCATTCGCAAATCAGCGCCATCTTTTGTTTTATAATGGCGTCTGCCACAGCTTGGACACAAATCTTGTGGTTCAACCATTTGTATAAGATGCTTAGGCATTGAATTGTCTTATGTTGTTTCGGTAAATGGCTTTCGTTAAGTAATTATAGATGTCACTCTTCAAAATAGCTAAGTGCTTCAATATAGCTACTGACTGCCCGTCAGAAAATTTATCTATCTGGCATGAAGGCAGGAACAGCCGGACTAGCGTACAACAGAACGGCACCGGCGGACGACGCCGTGTACGACGCCGTGTACCGCGCCAGTGGACGGCGCCGTCCGCCGGCACAAATGTTGTCCGCCTGTGACCGGCGCGGCGCCGCCGGCCGACATCGTGCACCGGTGGACGCGCCGTGACGTTGTACGCCGGCCCTTGTCATATTTGCATCGTTGACTCCACTCACTTGTTTTTCAATGTTTGAATTCTCAGTAGAAGTTGAATATAATAACAGATTTCTTTTTATGCGTGTGCGACTAAAAGTAATAACAAGGGCAGAGACCCGCCGGGTGAGCCGTAACGATTTTTACTAGCGCTTAATGTCTGATGTTTGCAAGTTGCGCGTCGAATAATCAATTTTAATAGTTTTTTCGCTAATCATTCATTGTAACGTGACAATTTTTATTCATTGTGGGCCCACCATCAGACAATGTAACAGATAGTGCTGAGCGTTAAACATTAACAAAATCGAGGCGAATTACTCGTTATTTTTGTTATCATTTTCTACTACTCTTGCAACTCTTACTGTTTATGATTATGAAATATGCAATCAGGCCCTAACAAAATGATAGGTACAGTTTCAATGTACACGTAGTTTGGTATAGGTGGGGCATAGCTCCATTGAAATGTGGCAATGTCTTTTAGCTCCAAATCAGAAGGTGCGGTGTGCGATTTGGAATAAATTCCAATAATACAACCGTGTCGCGGTGACAGTGTCGTACCGTGGAATGTTAATATACCTACGACTGTCCCACGATACGACGCCGAGCAGTTGACGACACGACGTCGTGACGTGATGTATGTGAGCTACATCTTTTGTTTATATTTGTATGATAAATGAGAACGCGGAGGCTTCCGGGACGTTTGGTCTACTCAAGTGAAATACATAATTATGACGTATACGATGTCGTCAGAAAAGCCGAGAGGTTCTGTTACGAAAGGGGGCGAGAAATATCATTTGTCGTTGAAAAATATGCTCGTTGAGGTAAATTGAAAGTGAGTGATGTGATTACTTACCATCGCATTTGTAAGTAGGATATGCGTCTTAGGAAGCTTGGCTTTCAAACCAACAAAGAGACTTTGGAAAACCTCGTATCATCACAAAAAAAAATTATAATTTTTGGTAGCCCTCTCTCTCCCGATCCGCCGACGGCGAGCGGGCCGCAGGCGACGGGCGTATGTCCGCCGCCTGCCGCCCTAACGGGGACTTGCGGGCGTCGGGTCGGGGGGTCCGACGCCCGCTTAGAGGTCCCGAGCTGTAAGGCGTCTCGTCCTGTGTTCCGAGGCGCCTTAAGCGGAGGTATAGGGGTAGACCCCCGAGAAGGGCCCACGAGGGCGGCCGCGGACGAGGTTGTGGTATTTGGCGCTGCGTTCCCACAACCTCGTTCCAAACGCGATGCGTTGAACGAACACCTTGGGGTTTTAGTGGGTATAGGACCGTATTCTGGCGGGAGTCCCACATACTCACCGCGCGCCCCTCCTCATTGGCGTGGTGAGATGCGAAAAGCATTTCCCCAAGTAAAAAAAAAAAGGTAGGTAAGTAATAAAAAATGTCAATGACAGATTCTGCCCCACCATCAACCGCAAGTTGTACAAGATAACGAATAAATGTAAAAATATCTCCGTTTTTATTAAAATTATTGGTTTAAATTAAAGTTATGTACAAGTTGCGACTCGAAAAAAACAGCTTAATTAAGAATTCAGAAAATAGTAAGAAATCGAAGCGAATTATTCATTGTTTTTGTTATTCTTCTATAGGAGTTGCGAGAGTAGTAGAAAATGATACTGATTATGATTATGCAATATGAAACCGGTAATAAGTCCCCAACAAAATGATAGGTACAGCTTAAATGGTCACGTAGTTTTGTAGGTGGGGCAAAGCTCCATTGAAATGAGGCAATGTCTTTTTCTGTACAATAAAAAATAATTAATATGTTAAAAAGGCAAATGCAATAAATATGTTAATTATACATTATTTTAAACACTGAGAATCTGTAAACCTCATAACTTACACCAGTATATTTATTTATTTCTATATTTAATACATAACCGACTGTTTTACCATTTATATTAATTACACCAAAGCACCAAGTCAATGGATTTACATTTCGTATTAAATACTGATGTAGAAGTTGTGTTCTTATTACCAAAGACAAAGTATTTAAAAAAAATATTTATCTACGTTTTACCAATACAATTGTCAATGATGTTCTAACTTGTATGGTGCTATGAAAATTTATATAAAGTGGCCGTTAACGCGGGTTGTTATATTATAATATAACAATCTCCTATTCTCCTATAAACAACTAGATACACAGACTGCCTTCTAAAAATGTCCGAGCGCAAAGAACGGATGAATGGACCCACCCTCTTTTGCTTTATTGGACATTATTTGGACGTTTTTTTAAATTGTTTTAGTAAGACCTTTGTGTATCTAGTTGTTTATAGAGTCAAGTCGTTTATAGGACTTATTCGTCAACTGGCGAGTGGGGAACTCGCGAGCGCGCGCGGGTTGGCACCTTCTGATTTTACCTATTTATGATAACAACACATTTTAAAATGTGCCTATAAATAGCAATTTTACTGACATTTCCTTTAAAATCCAGCGCAAAATCCAATAAAGAAACACTACGGACAGTTGAGTGAATGGCGGAGGTCGGTAAAAGCCAATAGTGGGCAAGAACCGGTACTCAGTGATTCGATTGTGAATTTCTGTAGAGCCGGTACTAGATAAAGGTCTAGCCCACTGCGAACTCCATCACTGTAGGTCGATGAACGATTATTAGAAGCACGCTAGTTTGACAGAACGCTAGTTGGATGTATGATAGTTCGACAGAAAGCTTGTTGGATGTGTGCTAGTTCGATAGAACGCTAGTTGGATTTATGCTAGTTCGATAGAGAGTTATTTGGATGTATTTTAGTTCGACAGAAATATAGTTGGATGCATGCTAGTTCGACAGAAAGCTTGTTGGATGTATGCTAGTTTGACAGAATGATAGTTGGATTTGTGCTAGTTCGATAGAGAGTTAGTTGGATGTATTCTAGTTCGACAGAAATATAGTTGGATGAATGCTAGTTCGACAGAAAGCTTGTTGGATGTATGCTAGTTCGACAGAATGCTAGTTAGATTTGTGCTAGTTCGATAGAGAGTTAGTTGGATGTATTCTAGTTCGACAGAAATATAGTTAGATGAATGCTAGTGGGATTTGTGCTAGTTCGATAGAGAGTTAGTTGGATGTATTCTAGTTCGACAGGAATATAGTTGGATGAATGCTAGTTCGACAGGAAGCTTGTTGGATGTATGCTAGTTCGACAGAATGCTAGTTGGATTTGTGCTAGTTCGATAGAGAGTTAGTTGAATGTATTCTAGTTCGACCGAAATATAGTTGGATGAATGCTAGTTCGACAGAAAGCTTGTTGGATGTATGCTAGTTCGACAGAATGCTAGTTGGATTTGTGCTAGTTCGATAGAGAGTTAGTTGGATGTATTCTAGTTCGACAGAAAGCTTGTTGGATGTATGCTAGTTCGACAGAATGCTAGTTGGATGTATGCTAGTTCGACAGAACGCTAGTTAGAAGTATGTCGTTCCAATTTTCTGAGAATACTGCTACTTATACAAATGATAGTTTTAATTTTCAAAATCAGAATGCACGTAAAACAATATGTGTTTAACTGATATTATAAAAAAACAATTGATTAACAATTCCCTTAGGAGGGACAAATGCACGCGATTCATATAAAATGACAATGCCAGATTCTGCCCCACCATCAACCGCAAGATGTACAAGATAACGAATAAATGTAAAAATATCTCCGTTTTTATTTATTAAAATTAATGGTTTAAAATAATGTTTTGTACAAGTTACGATTCGAAAAAAACAGCTTAATTAAGAATTCTGAAAATAGTAAGAAATCGTAGCGATTTATTCATTGTTTTTGTTATTTTTCTATAGGAGTTGCGAGAGTAGTAGAAAATGATACTGATTAATATTATGCAATATGAAACCTGTAATAAGTCCCCAACAAAATGATAGGTACAGCTTAAATGGTCACGTAGTTTTGTAGGTAAATAGTGGGACTGAGATAAGTTTTTCCCTTACTCTTACTCATTTTAGCTATTTTTACCTTGATTTACTCTTACTGATTTCTCCCTAAGGGATCAGGACAGATAGGGGACAGGATACACGAAATCCAATATACATTTAAAAAAATTACTAACACTTCCCATAGGCATAAATCGGTAAGACTTTTTATCTCAGTATCGGTGTAGTCGAACAAAGATGAAGGCGGCACGCCATTCAACACTAAAAGCTTTTATTGGCGTCGGGCGCTGACTCTTTGTTCGTCGCCAATTATTGTTCGTTCGCTTCATTTTTATCTGCTGTCTAAAAGGTAAAAGGCAAACCTTTTACTTCTTTATTAACGGGACAATCTAGTTTATCTTTCTTGTCCGCCAGACTTGGCACGTCACTACGCGGAGTGGCTGTGCAGCTTTCAATTTTTTTCTTATTGATTAAGTATACTTATTTCATTTGAGTATTTCATTATTGGTTATTTGATTGACTTTATTTAGGGACTACGTTTTATTTTATTCTCTGCTTATGCTACCTAAACTTGAATTTAGGTATCCTATATAGCTTCTAAAATAGTTTGTGATATTAATTACAGTCTTTTGGTGGTTTTCTTATGCTACCTTTAGATTTTCGAGTTCCTCAGTAACACACACATGGAAAACAATGAGTACCTACAGAGCAATTGAGAACTTTTATCTATCATATACTTTTTTAAAGTTATTTAAATAAGTATATGATATCACTTTTTAAACTTTCACGGTTTGTATACATATTAATTAGATAAAACGGGAATTACCGTGTTAAACATTTATTATTGATGTCTCGATATTTCGACAGCATTGCAGCCATCATGGTCACGAGTAGACAAATGTTTAACACGGTAATACCCGTTTTATCTAATTAATAAGTATATGATATTTCGTCGCAATGAGATTGAGAAGATCGTTAATTTTTAGAACGCTCTTACAACTGTTAAAATTTAAAGCATTTTGATAACTGCAAGAATGAGCACATATTAAATTAAATTTGACAAATGCTCGCGCTCACGATTGACTGAAATTCGGCCTCAGTCTGGCCTCAGTCCTCTAACCTCTGACATGGTTACGATAACGATTATGATTGTGTTTTGATTGAGTTTTCCGCTCTAAGGACCAGACGGCCAAGCCATGTTTACTTTCGTTAACGCTGGTAGAATACACATAAACACATGGGATTGACATTTGTTAACGAACAAGCAAACGTCAAGCCATATTTTGCTTTCTAATAAAATTATTATTTAAATACTGGCGTTGACGAAAAGTAAAACCCATTTCGCTAATTTGGGGAAACTATACTTGACTTTTCCATAACTTTAAATAGGCTGACTGATTTATTACACCAAACTCGCAAAATAAAGAACTATTCACACAAAACATGGCGCCTGCCTGAAACCTAATTTAAAACCACGGACTAACTAAAATGCCACTTCGTTTAAGCTCTAAATATTTCCCCAGAGCAGTAAATAACTGGAATAAAACGAGTAAATCTATCTCGAGCGAAATATTACTGGGGCTTTTACTCCAAAACCCATTTCCGCCACGTAACTGCGCTAAACAGCCGCCAGAGTAATCCGTGAAAATCCGTAATCAATTTAGATTAATAATAAAAATCCTATAATCAGATCGGATGTTGGGCAATTTTTCATTTCGCTGCGGAAGCGTGGTAGTAGAGTCGAGGGTGGAGTGATTTGGGATTTCTGTTTGACTTTGGGATTTTTTGTGGCGTAATTACATTTGCATGAAGATAGTAGTTAAGTAAGAGCATTGTTTTTTTGTTTGTTATGTCAAGTATTTATTATAATTATAAATTCAAATAGAGTATAATAATTAATTATTTAGACTAAAAATAACAATAAAATAACTAAAAACTAACATTAAAAAACAATATCCTAAAAAATATAAACTAGACTAAAAACTATGTACAAAAGTTGGTTGAACTATCTGAATGGCTTGCATTACAGATAGTTCAACCGATTCTCGTTGTCCGGCAACTTGCTGGCGGCATTTCCTCTCTGGATGGCGAGACGAAATACGGCCAGCGTTTTGGTCACGTGTAGTTAAGTGATTTTGACCGACTGCTAAAATGAGGACAGTAATGGTGTATGCTAGTTGGTATTTATGATGGTCTTCATTGTCTTCGGCAGCCGCTTGATGGGATTTGACGTATGAGGTTAGAGTCGTCTTGTACATAGAATTCCTACATTTAATGCCAGCAGACGTTTTTAATTGTTTTAAATTATATACTTGTTTAAACTTACACAGGAATTACGCTATTCGATGGCATGATACTGGCAGTTACAATGAGTTATTTATAATGGAGGTATGCAATATAATGAATTAATAATACATAATATAGATATTTCTTATTTCAGTCATCATTTTATATGCATGATATAAAATGGTACCTATTCCGACTAAAATGAAAAATATACGACTTTTTTTTATGAATAACCTCCTTACTACGAGTGGTGCGGCGAAGAGAGGAGGGTCTACGTTGTCGGCAATAAAAAAGAAGACCTGTTTGAAACGAACAACAATGAAGAACTGCATTGTGCATTGAAAACAAAAGGTATCTGCTGAGCAACCGAGTTCCACTGTTTAGATATAGGTATTAATAATTTACAATATGGACTATCTTGTAAATTAAATATAGAAAAGAGAGAAGTCGATGGAACCGTGTTTAGGTTAGGTCCAGTCTGGACTTCCGTTCCACAATATTTTAATTTAAAAAAATACTAACACATTTAGAAGTGTTAGTAGGTACACGAGAGTTTTTAAGGTTGAGATTTTCTCAAAAACTACTAGAGCTATTGTAAAAATTCTTTCACTGTTAGATAGATAAAACTTAGAATTAAAGAAAGAAAATATGGTTATTAAGTATTCGCAACTGCATCTACAACCATTACATTACAAACTATAGGGACAAGTTTTTGCTATGCTAGGTTTGTGATATTTATTTTCCTAGCTAGATTGATTGGTTATTGTTTTATTATTTGTTTAACTAGAAATCGACAGCTAAATAAAAACTGCTACGATCAACCCCATTTCTTCAGTGCGTTTAAGGCTAATTTGTTTTTATGTTAGTATCTTGGAATATTCCTGGACCATTGCAACACATCACTCGTGCGTGAGCTCACGAATTAGACACACAGTCAATCGGACTAACAACCGAACTACTGCCACTACAGGATACTATAGGATAAAAGCCAATTGAGAGCGAGTCGTTTCATCATACGCGACGCAAGTGTCGTCTGATTGTAACGTAATAAACAATGGTCAACAGAGTAATTTTATTGTGGATTGTTATTGCGTTTTTGTGTGACAGTGAGGTACAGTGCAAAGGTGGCGGCAGAGGGGGAGGTAGGAGAGGAGGCGGAAAAGGAGGAAGACGTTCTGGAGGTACCAAAAGCCGAAGCCACACGTATGACAAGTCGTCGCCAGGATTGTCCGGCTCAGGATCTCATCACGATTCATCTGGATACCCAGGAGTTCACAGTTACCCCTCGTCTAGAGGACTATCGGGCACAGGAAACTATCACTCGCCATACCATCCCAAAGTTTACGCTCGTCACCCCGTTCCATCGTATTACACATCACCCCAATATGCGTATATCAAAGAATATAGAAATTCTGAAAGTCGCTATGGAAGTCTACTTATAGGATTGACTATGTATAATTTGGGTCGATCACACGGTCACTACAATCATCACTATTATTATGACGATCATTACAGAAGAAGGTACGATTCTCCCAACACCACAACTACTATTCCTAAGATAAAACCACCAGATGCTGCTAATTGTACCTTGACAATAAAAGATAAGGAAAGATTGGAGGTGTTAAATATTCCATGTGATATCGTCTCGACGTTCACAGATGGCAGCGAAACTGATACTAGCCAGAATTATGTGAATGAAACAGTTTGTGTGACAACACCTACTGTTATGAATAATACAGACTCTGAATCTACAAAGCTGAAATCTATGCTTATTTCAGATTTGTCCACAAGGTTTGATTCTATATTAAAGAATTATAACATACCTATAACTATGCCAAATTTTAATTTAGATCAGACTCACGAATCTTCTATTTACGGATTAAACACATCGGCACCTTTAATACCCTTAAATATATCGTCGAATACACCTGCAGATGTGGAACCTTTATATACACCATCGAACACAAATGAATCTGTGTCACCTATTAACGAATCATCTAACATGCTCGTGTCTGAATCTGATACATCATTAAACATATCATCTGATATATCTTCAGAAGAAATTCAAGTGACAAATGAGACAATAGTGAATGTCACAACATGTACTACTACTCGAATTTATAATTTCACTAAAATAGATCCTCTGGAGACGAAAGGTCCTGCAGTCAATTCAACAAACATGGAATGCAGTGTGGATATCGAGACAAAGGAATCACTTCTGCGGAATACTGTGGACTGTAAACTTCTGTTGCGATATGCTAAGATGCCAGAACCGAATTACCACATAGATATGCTGCCCCCGAGGTATAAGTTGAAGACATGGCTGGAGCAACCACCTTGGTGGATGTCGATGTTCATTGCAGTGTAATTCTTTAGGTCGAGATTCGGAGAGCATCTTGAGCGTGGGCTTAGTGTGTGGAATTTTGACAGAACCGTTGTAAGAGCGAGCTATAACTAAAATCGTGCTCAAAATGTCTCTGAACTCGGCCTTAGTAGTAAAACTTAGAGTTATAACTTAATTAAATTCGGAAAATTATACAGAGGGCATTAGGGTAGTAAAAGTAGTAGATAAAGATTTTCTCAAAAACTCCTTGACCTATTGTTTGTATCAATAGCAACACTAATTACTGCTTTAGAATTACATAGTCTGCACTCCAAAGGAGATACTTTCGAATACTTTCATAAACTTTCCTTTGGTTTAGTGACTAAACCTATTGGTGCGAATTCATAAACGTGACTTAAAGTCACGCCACCGTGTAGGCCTCCTATCCCTTTCTATCTTAACCTTTTTTAACGAAGTGTGAAAGGGATAGCAACAAGATTTAAGGGAAATGAGGTTTAACTAGGTTTATGAATAAGAGCAATTGTCTACGACCCAACGACTGCTGTCGAATGACAACACCCAGGACCAACAGATGTAATGTTTTATTCTTCTTCATAGTAATGTGATTTGAGTATCCATTACCTAGCAGCCAGTGATAGTTATTTATTTATTTTATTAATGGACTCGACAGTTCGTCATTTGCCAATGTCATGTTACAGAAAATTCAATATACAATAGTCTTCTATCTTCCGTCCTCACCCTGGGTAGCCGCGTATTCATGTATTCATCCAGAGGAGACGTCTGGACGAAGCAGCTCTACAGTCACGTTCACTCCCGAGCTTGTAGCGGGAACTCTTGTTAAAAGCTTGAAACCTCAGATCTTGCTCAAATTATTCAATAAATTCACCATACTGTCATTCGCGAACATTTTCTGATTAACTTATCGTGATATTAAACACAAAATAAGCACTGTAGACATTACAACAATAATTATCAAACAATTTTGCAACCGCCGTTTACCGCCGTTTTCAAGAGACTCCCCCAGTGATAGTTCCCTCGATATATCGAGAGTACCCGTATGTAAGTCGTAAAGTGGATGAGACATGAGGCCGAATACTGCGATGCGTGCAGATTAGATCAAAGGTCGTAAAACGTATTGAGTGGCCCTTGTTACTGCCCTGAGATTTTAAGCTTCTTCCGCTGTAGTGACGCAATAAATAAATACTTACTTTTCTGGTTGAAGTGTATCCTTAGCTTTCTATCTTTCGCAAGAATTTATAAAACAATTGCTGTCTTTAGCAATTGTTTTATAAATTAACTTCCGATTAAAATGGAATGTTAAAGTGTATTGTACACAATGATCAATGTACACAACAATACCTTCAATAGACAAAATGGTGGTTAAATTAGACAATTAAAACTTTATTTTATTTACTAACCATCCTGTAACTTGTATATCGCATTTATTAATCAATTGTTCTGTGATAACCTTCTTGGAAAAAGTGGACTGAATTTATTTGCCTGTGAACTAAATAAAAATGGAATACATACATTTTATTTTATTACTGTCGTCGTCTAACATGACGTCACATCTCACATGAATTCACGTAATAAGATAGATAATGATAATTTAAAGTAATTCGACTTAAGATTATCTTTGTATGTCTGAGAATGTAAATGACATAGGCTAAACATTTCCGTTGTTATGTTAATTTTAGTTAAAAATATCTTATCTATTTGCCCATAGTTTGTCCAATAAAATAATAATGATATCTTGAATGCTTGTGGTAGAAATTAAGCCAAATGTGTTCTAAGAAATTTCAAATAAAATTAAAATAAATAAGTGATAGTCAGACACTTACCGACCGCGACTTCAATCGTTTTGACACTTGATCGATATACATTGCTGCGTTTCGTTGTCGTTTGTTAAAACTTGCAAAAACATAGCAGCAATGTATAACCATGTGTCAAATTGAAAGCGATAACGATTGGAAGTCGCGGTCACCCCACAGCTCCCTCCTGGTGTTATAGTTGTCATTAAACCGTTTACGATCTTGAGGACATGCCCATCAGATGAGGGTTTATACCGTCGTGCAATAAAGTCATGAAGCTCATATTTTATATTAGGTGATTAATAAAATAAGAATAGCGAAATGCCATGCTGAATTTACTTCTGTAAAACTGTATAGTTTTTGTAATTGAAAAACTGTAATACTTTTCTCCGAGTTGGTGACATACCCTCTCACTTATAAAAACACTAATCAAGCACTGAGCAACATATTAACTAATAATTATTTAAACTCTTAATAAGTGATTAACCCTTTTTTTACTTATAAACGTTATTTAAGCAGTGATTAGCTATTCGTCATTTTAAACACCAAACAATATTTAAGTACGGTAACACTGCTGAATGAATTCAAAAAAAGAACCAAAATTTGGCATAAATTGGGGTAATGTCTACTCCAAAGTCCTTAAAAAAATAATCAGCAGTATCAAATATAATCAGCTGTTCCGAATTCGGTCCGCCATTTTATCAAACAACCTACGTCGTTGTTTAAATTGATAGCTACTTATTCGGTTCTTCAGTTGATTAACTTTAAATAGTGTTTATAAGTAACCGTTATTTTAAACAATTGTTAAACAAGGTATTAATTTTAATCATCGATTATAAGTAAGGCTGGAATGTAAATGGTTGACCAGGGTTTGAACCCAAGATCTCAGTATCGTGAGCCCATTGACCCAGCCACTGAGCCACCTAGCTATGTATGGTAATACAAGAACAATATTTATACAGGCTTCACTTCAAACAATGACAACAGGAAGGTCAAGATGGGATAACGCTAATACTTATTCGTGTTTTGTTTTCATCAAAATTTTCTTGCAATAATTTTGTAATAGGATAAGGAGGCATCCTCCATTTTCATCTCTAAACTTTTTGTGAATAATTTTTAATACAGAATTCCTAAGCATCAATATATATTCGTAACTACTAACTCAGTTATGCTTATTATTATTTCAGGATAAAAAGACATTCCCACATTTCAATGGAGCTTTGCCCCACCTACAAAACTACGTGACCATAAGCTGTACCTATCATTTTGTTGAGGACTATTTACAGGTTTCATATTGCATAATCAATATCATTTTCTACTACTCTCGTTACTCGTATAGAAGAATAACAAAAACAATGAATAAATCGCTTCGATTTCTTACTATTTTCTGAATTCTTAACTAAGCTGTTTTTTTCGAATCTCAACTTGTACAAAACTTTATTTTAAACCAATAATTTTAATAAAAAACGGAGATACTTTTACATTTATTCGTTATCTTGTACAACTTACGGTTGATGGTGGGGCAGAATCTAGCATTGTCATTTTTGTTGTAGTTGTATAATAGTAAAAAAATCTTCAATCTCTGAATGAAATTCCGATAGCACAATTTCAAGAACATGTCTTGTTCTAACCCTGACATAGTCAGTTGTCAAATGTTAAGGTCAAGTGTTCTCCCTGACCCCGACACTACGTTATCATGACGTCATCGCACTACACAGAAAGAAAACCACCCTTTTCGTCGCTAAGAAAAAATAGAGACGGGAACCACTTGGTGAGAGTGTTATTGTAGTAGAGAGAAAAAGCAGTAAGTCAGCATTGTGCAAGACTTTGTTGTGTTAAGATGATTCATGTTTGTTATTTAGGCACAATTGCAATAAAAGATAACCCGATATTAGCGACTTAACCCGTGAAAACTCCATACATTTTCCTCCTAAGAATCACTTAAAAATCGGTTAGTCTTAGTGCATTACGAGTTTCTGCAGATAATTTTTACAGTGCACCCCATACTAGACCAAGCCGTGGGGGCAATGGAGCTATTACAAGGTATATATTATCGGTATCATTATTACGATTTTCTCGGGTTAATCTTTTATACTGTTCATCATCATCATCATCAGTCTATTTATATCGCCCCACTGCTCGGGCACAGACCTTCCCTTACATCGAGGGATTTATACTGTTATTACAGGGCTAATAATGCCGTCCTCTCTCTAAGGTTGCACTTTCGACAACGTAAGTCATTTAACTTTCTTTAACTATTTAAACACCACTCTACACTGGACCTGCGTGGTGGCTATGGCCCGAGCTCCTTCGATTTCAACTTTTATAAAAACAGAACAAGTTCATAGTGTGACTCTATAGCAAAGTGACAGTACTGTTGGTACGTCTCGACTGTGGCGTAACAGAAAGGCTACGAGTGATGTGACAAGACGTGACATGCGGTCACGGTCGCTTGCGCTTTGAAATAAACCCTTTCGGTAGGTAAGTTTTCTATTTTTTGAAGAAATGAAAAGGGAAATTACTTTCAGTGGATCAATTTAAAGGGTTCCATGCCTCAAAATAATTAAATATTTGTATTATAATTTAAACATTCATGATGCCGTCTGATGGGAGTTTTTTTAATAAGACGAACGTATTTATTAAATTTATTATTAATGCGCAACTGGCTTCGAGTAGGTATCTATTTTCTGTAAATAGGGGTTTATACAAGGTTTTCTTTAATGAAAAGCTTACAATATAAAAACAAGAGTTTTCAATGAAATAGAGCGGGTTATTACATTTATACAGTGAGTAACTATTATAAATTGTACGTCACAGTAAATCAGTTCTAGAAATAAAGATTGACAAGAATAGCCACATAGAATTCTCATATATTGAATGAAAATATTGTTTGTCCCACCCCCGAAGGTTGGCGAACCTGCCAAAAGCAAACACTCGCAATTTGACAAGCTAAAAATGTAGAAAAGGAGAAAAATATTGTTTATGCAGATAGGGAGGAGCGCGGCATGTTAATGGGCAATCTGCATAATATCCGCGCTTTGCTGATGTTTTTTACACGAAATCGATAAAGGATGGGACATGTTCACATCCAGAAGTCGTAATGTAATGTGAAAGCGTCAATTCTGTTAATAGGAAGTGACTGATCTGATCAGAGAGCATTGGTAGAGTATTGTGGTAGAGCTTTGGTAGAGCTTTGGTAGAGCTTTGGTAGAGTTTTGGTAGAGTTTTGGTAGAGCTTTGGTAGAGCTTTGGTAGAGCTTTGGTAGAGCTTTGGTAGAGCTTTGGTAGAGCTTTGGTAGAGCTTTGGTAGAGCTTTGGTAGAGCTTTGGTAGAGCTTTGGTAGAGCTTTGGTAGAGCTTTGGTAGAGCTTTGGTAGAGCTTTGGTAGAGCTTTGGTAGAGCTTTGGTAGAGCTTTGGTAGAGCTTTGGTAGAGCTTTGGTAGAGCTTTGGTAGAGCTTTGGTAGAGCTTTGGTAGAGCTTTGGTAGAGCTTTGGTAGAGCTTTGGTAGAGCTTTGGTAGAGCTTTGGTAGAGCTTTGGTAGAGCTTTGGTAGAGCTTTGGTAGAGTTTTGTAGAGTTTGAAAAAAGTGAGTGGCAGTGATACATGCAATAGCGGAGTTTGCGATGTAAATATGATTTACTTTCTTGTGGTCCTTGCTTCATGGGACACGACGGCTAAAAGGCAATGTTATTTATCACATTTACACAGCTTAGCACATCTCTGACGGTAAAACACTATTAAGGCTTTTCAGCTCCATCGTAAATGAAATATCCGCTAATCATTCATCCACTTCGACTTCGCTAAAAAAATCGTTTAACCCTGTCAGGCTACTGTGAGCCTAAACGTACAAAATTGCCCTTATTTGTCTTAGTTAATTGCTCGGTGTCTGTTTGTTTGTTCACGGGAAAACAAACGCCGTGAGCACCAGGTCAGGTGGGGAGAGAGGGATTAAACAAGTTTTTTTTACGGAAAATTCATGTGAAAAGCTAAAATTGTGGCGCAGGCACATTGTTTCCTACTTTACCTCTTATTCCAGAGTCACGCTCTGAATGTGCGTGGATTTTCAGTTTTTCTACGAAGGCTACGGCACTAACTACTAAACTTAAACGTCTCAAAAAAAATAGAGCAATCATGGGGTCTATTTAGAGACTGATGAATACCGATACACGATTGGATAAACTTAGCTCGGCAAAAAAAAAATCGCAAACATGTCTTTTAAAATGAAAATTATCTGTAACCGAAATAGTTATTTATACAAAATATATATCAAAATTAGGGTATTATAAGTAAATATAAATACGAGAGCTTGTTTTAAAAAATCTGATTTTAATTGGTGAATTTTTATTTCCCTGCATATGGAGTCACTGTGCCGTGCTCTTCTGTCCTGCTGCGGGACATCTTCTGTCTCGCGCTTGAGTTTGACTGTTGGCAGCCCCTTAAGCAAGGCGTCTCGCTTACTCTTACGACAAGTAGCATATGAGTAACAATGATAGTTGGGTTTAGGTTTAGATTTGGCGGCCACTAAAGAATAAGTATGGCCACGATGTATTATAATTAATTATGTACATCGTAAGAAAATTATTGACGCTATAGGTTATATTAGAAATAATAAATGACTATAGTTTTAAAAGACATTGCCACATTTCAATGGAGCTTTGCCCCACCTACAAAACTACGTGACCATTTAAGCTGTACCTATCATTTTGCTGGGGACTTATTACAGGTTTCATATTGCATAATCATAATCGGTATCATTTTCTACTACTCTCGCAACTCCTATAGAAGAATAACAAAAACAATGAATAAATCGCTTAGATTTCTTACTATTTTCTGAATTCTTAATTAAGCTGTTTTTTTCGAATCGCAACTTGTACAAAACTTTATTTTAAACCAATAATTTTAATAAAAAACGGAGATATTTTTACATTTATTCGTTATCTTGTACAACTTGCGGTTGATGGTGGGGCAGAATCTGGCAATGTCACTACGTAAATATTTTATATAAAATTGCGTCTCTTCTCTCGGTTTTAACGTTCACTGAATGACATTGCAACGTTCCTTTGATACAGCGCTGGCGTTTCTGAGAAACACGGTTCCTTTTGAGGTTTCTCGCAACACATTTCCGCACTACCACAGAATATATAATAGTACAAGTACTACACAGATTGGTCTCATTTGTCTATCTCAGATGGTTTCTTGCACACCTCTATCAACCTTTTATCTTTCTTTTGAAATAAATTGACAAGGTCTAAAAATTATTAACATCCTAAAAGAAAAATACTATTTCAAGATTTTGTCTCTCTGAATACGTTGAATTTTGTTCAAAAAATTTTCGTATATAAATCCCAAAAGAAAAAAACATTCCGGAAGAACTGTGGCTCTGACGTAGTAGGCAAAGGGTATCTAACCCATACAGCCAAGTAATACATTGTATTTTTGTTTGTAACACTTTTTCAATGCTTTCTAGGTAGTCAGAATTATATTTGGCGAGTCCACAAGAAAAATGGCAATGAAAAACACTCTTACAAATACCGAAAACGTCCGAAACATGGGTATTCACTGATTTTGGAACGACACTACTTCAGTAATGTGACGTCATCGTCACTTACGCCCCATTTTAATTTAAAAGACATTGCTACATTTCAATGGAGCTTTGCCCCACCTACAAAACTACGTGACCATTTAAACTGTACCTATCATTTTGTTGGGGACTTATTACAGGTTTCATACTGCATAATCATAATCAGTATCATTTTCTACTACTCTCGCAACTCCTATAGAAGAATAACAAAAACAACGAATAAATCGCTTCGATTTCTTAACTATTTTCTGAATTCTTAATTAAGCAGCTTTTCGAATCGCAACTTGTACAAAACTTTATTTTAATAAAAAACGGAGATATTTTTACATTTATTCGTTATCCTGTACAACTTGCGGTTGATGGTGGGGCAGAATCTGGCATGGTCATTTCAATCATTGTATACTAACTGTATTATACTGTGTAGTATACTGCCTATTTCTTATTGTCTTATCTTTTCCGTATTTTTACATCTTTGAATGCCTATGACAACAAAATTTAATGCAAGTTAGGTACATAACCAAATTTTAAAATACATTTATCTAACAAGCAGAATACAGCAGTATTTTATACACAAAAGTAGTATAAAAAACATTAAACCCCGGTTTTCGGGTAGAAGTGCCAGAATTCCCCGCCAACCTCCCGTCATGTTTTGTTTTGCTTATCAGCATTCCTTCCCTCGCTGTCGCTGCACAGCTATTGTCCCTTGAGATTTTACTGGTATATTGTACTTTCAAGACTGTATTTTAAAAACATTAGATATTTCAGCTTTAATTATAAATCATTGAAGCCAATGTTTTAAAAGTACTCATTTACATGTGCCACGCGATGAGTTCGTCCGCCATGTTTATTTTGGCTAAAGAAGGTTTTGCCTTTATGACCTACACGCTGTGTTGTGACAGCTGATGACTGAACTATATATAAATAAATTTACATGCGTCGTTCAAAATACCATACAACGGAAAATTTTAGTGGTTATTTACTCCCAGCAAGATGATTTGGTCTCAGTATTAGTAATATTCATTTATTAATATATATTTTTGATAAAGTGTTATATTATTATATTCATATTAAACTAACTACAGAATATGAAACAGAAAAAACTAATATAAGTACTTAATCAAGAAATCTTACAAACAAATATAATAAAACTAAACTACTTAAAAATACATTAAAAACTAAACTAAAAATCTACCTAATAATTATCTACCTAATTCTAGGCACGTCGTCGTCTAGATAAATAAAGAAATGACAATAACAATTGTAACAAACTGAACTCGATTGCGATCGTGAATCAATAGTAACACTTCGATATCGCTGCGTAGTAATAGAGCGGAGTGGCCGGCTAACAAGGCGCACTGCAAGGTACTTGCTGGTTGGTAGGTACCTACGCCTAGTGTGTTAAACGTCTCTTATATTTTCGATTTGAAAAAAATCTTTAGAAAACTTTTAATTTTTCAATTTTATTTAAAACTCTTTCAATAGTAGGTACCGAAGGCAAATTATTCTGCTCCGGGAAAGCGACTACTAAAATATCACGTTGTATGTGCCTACGCGCTACAAGCATCTACGATTTCGTAGGGGCTACGGCGAGCTACGAGTTACAACAATATTAAGTGTAACGATGAAAAATTAAGTATGTAAAGCATTTTTACGAGCAATAAGCTTTACAACAGGACATACAATGACAGCATTGTGTTGTGTCAACAAATATAAAAATGCCGCGATAAAATTGTGTTATTGTGTCGTAAATATACAGCTTTATGGTGAGATGAATTGGTACTTATTAGATATCCGTATAATGAAATAGTTGATAATGATAAGTATGCAAAAAAGTTGTATTACAAAATTTACATAAATTGACGGCTAACCGTGGAAACAGAAATTAAATAAGTTGAAAAATAACATTTGAAATTCAGAAATTGATAACAATAAGTGACACCACGTCTTACCAATTACATACCAATAATACAAAACCGTTCATTTGGAATTAAATCTAAATGCAGCTCAGTAACAACACACTTAGGTTCTTTTGTCAAAAACTCTGGAGGTTATTTGGAACATCGAAATACTAGTTTCAAATTTGTTACCGTAAAAGTGGTTGAAATTGCTCATAGAATCTGAAATGGCAGTGGGCTGGTCACATTTGTCGTAGAACCGATAACTGTTGGGGTAGACGAGTTCTCGAATGGAGGCCACGAACGGGTAAACGTAGTGTGGGATGCCCCTCGACCAGATGGAGGGATGACCTTCGCAAGATGGCTGGCAGGGACTGGATGCAGAGGGCCGAGACGAGGGTTTAGTGGCGTGCTTTGGGAGAGGCCTACGTCCAGCAATGGACTGATACGGGCTGATGATGATGTGTTACCGGCCAAACCCGATTTCAGGACGAACTAGTTTGGACTAGGCTATACCGGTTTATCCCATCGCGTATAGGCAAAACTAGTGTGGCCTATACCAAACTAGTTCATCCTGAAATCGGGTTTGGCCGGTAACTATGCATTAAACCTTAATTGGTTTAGGCAATAAAAATTAGCGGACTACCCTATTGGCATATTCATCCGAAAAAGCTGCATTTCAGCTCAGTGACATTTTAGTCGCAGTCGATTGGTTATCATGGTCTATCTGAAAGTCTAAACCAAAAACTTACAATGTCAGCCAAAAGTCAAAGCGAATAGTGTAAAATCGGGCTAAATAAACTACATGGGACATCGTTCAATGCATACAAACAAGTGCAAACCAGGCAAAAAGCCTTCCTTTCGTGGCCTCGTTGGTGCGAGGGCAGAAGAATGAAGTGGAAGGGGCTAAGTAGGGCATTCGACTGTAACAGTAGATAATTGACAGTGGTACAACACGGAACACGTTTATGAATTACAATATTTTGATGTCCAAATGGCAGTCCTAATCGTGGACACCATTGACACTTACGTAAACAAAAACGAATATCATTTTAAGCTTTGTGGAATCATTATTTTTACATTATTCAATCGAATCACTTTATTTTCACATTGATGAAGCAATGAAGGAACTACTACATCAGCACATCACACACACATCTTTAATAAACTAATATTAATCGACACAGGCACACATTTATATTAATTGTTATGTGTTTAAAAACACTGGATACGAAAAACTTACGTCACTAAATTACAGATTTCCACAAAATACCATAATGATGATTCCTTGCCCGAATCTGATACTCTTTGCGGAGTTAACTCTGGCCGTTCGTAAAGTCATTACAGCTTCATGGTAATGCAATATTTGGCGTTAGTGTGTAGTGTAGGCATTCGAAAGATCGTTCTATTCGGAGGGTTCTGCGATCTCCTACGGTACGCACAGGTGCCCAGGTCTACAACTCCCAGAACTATGACACGGTAACGTGCGGTGAGTCCCCACTCCTTCGGCTACTGCTGAAATATTGCGGGAAGTCGAGTTACTGTTATGAACACGTACTGTGTTGCGGTTGCAGTGTTGTTTTGCGTGAGAGCAACGAATGGCGAGATGTCGACTGAGTAACAAGACTCTTTTGAATGAACTACTCGGAATAAACGCAGTCTTCATCCAATACCACGGGCCCTTATTATTATTATGAGATCAGAACACCCATTTTTAGAATGAGACCAGTTACATCGCCCTAGGTTCAAAATATCCACTTTCCCGAATTTACTACTTCCCACCAAATGACTAATTTCCCAAATGACAAAATTAGCCAAAATTAAATAAAAACATCATACCATGATGTAAGAATTATCTAAGGTGTTTTTTAGCAGTTACATCGCCTTATGTCCAAAATGTCAACTTTTCCGAATTTACTACTTCCCCCAAATGACCAATCTCACGGAGTGGCCAATTAGACAAAATTGACTGGTTTTTGAACATTCTTTGTAAGTACTCTGTACTATCTACAGGTAAACTATTTTTTACTATCAGAGGCCCCGTACACTTTTACCTGTTTTCGAGTGTCCTGGTGCATTACGATACGACCGAGCCATAGTATCACACCACTTAGCATAACTATATTAGATTATAACTTACTACTTGATTGATTTTTTGTAAGCTTATGTAATTGGTGTATGGCAATAAACATATTTTCTATTCTATTCTATATAAATATTATTTTACTATGCGGAATAGAGCTTTTTAAGTCGAGTCACAACCTTGGTCTAACTAAAGCTGAACTGCGAGTGCTGAAGCACTCTCGAGTCTCGCTCGACTCTACACCGACTCGTAAAATAAATGCATTTAATTAACACCGCTTAGTTATTCGTATGTTTTTCTATTACCGCTTTTCGAAATGAACATACCGACGGCCGCTGTTTTGAGGTGCAAATAGAACTGCCTTGGACGCTCTAGCGCAGAGGTTCTCAAACTTGTTTCGTCTACCGCCCACTTTAAAAATCAATAAAAAATTTCAGCGCCCCATTTTTTTACTTCACCACAGTTTAAAAACCACAATTACTTTAATAAATTTAATTTGTGCTATATTAGTCTAATCTGAAGTTTAAACTTGCATTCTAAACGAGAATATTTTACCAGTGAGAGCAATTAAAAGGCAACTCTATATTATTAAGAGTATCTTTTATTCAAATTAAAGCAAACATAATCAATTTTAATGTTAAAATTACAAATCAGTCATCGCCTCCTAAAATCCTTCAACCACCCCAATTTTTCTGGAGCCCTTAGCGCTCCCCTCTAGGCCTCCAGCGCCTACAAGTGGGTGTTATTGCTCACTTTGAGAAAGACTGCTCTAGCGCAAATATTCTAAGAATACTTCTCAGTACAGCTATAGCGACTTATGTAGATGATGTAATGTCATCATATCCAGCCGCTAAGTGACACATACATTAGCGTTAGGAGGGTAATTAAACATTACAACGGCGACGACACTGACGACATTTCTCATGACGACATACTCGATGTTAGCCATCAACGTGACTTAACAGTTATTTGGTTTAAGGCACGGTCCCTTATTATTATTTATTTTATTAATGGTCTCGACAGTTCGTCATTTGCCAATGTCATGTTATAGAAAATTCATGTCGTCTATCTTCCTCCAGAGGAGTGTCGCAGTAGCGTCTTCACCCTGGATAGCCGCGTCTTCATGTCTTCATCCAGAGGAGACGCCGTAGCATCATTACTCTATGTCTAATCTCTGCCTTTCCCTCTGGGAAGAATTTTACAAACAAAGTACGCAAGAGTTTGGTGATACGGATGTAGGTACTGCACTACTGAAAATCTAACCATGTTATAGCCAAACCTCAGGACTGTTTTTTCTCATTCCCCTATGTAAGTAAGTACCTTCTCCCATATGTCCGAACATCCATCTCTTCTAAAATGACTATGAATACCAGATTCTGTCCCACCATCAACCGCAAGATGTACAAGATAACGAATAAATGTAAAAATATCTCCGTTTTTTATTAAAATTATTGGTTTAAAACAAAGTCTTGTACATCTAGCGAGGCGAAATTAACAGCCTAATTAAGAATTCAGAAAATAGTAAGAAATCGAAGCGAATTATTCATTGTTTTTGTTATTCTTCTATAGGAGTTGCGAGAGTAGTAGAAAATGATACTGATTATGATTATGCAACATGAAACCTGTAATAAGTCCCCAACAAAATGATAGGTACAGCTTAAATGGTTACGTAGTTTTGTAGGTGGGGCAAAGCTCCATTGAAATGTGGCAATGTCTTTTCGTCGTAATCCTGTCATCACCAAGACAGAAGAGTTCTCCTCTCCTGTGCTTCTTTCTGCGCGAGTCACATTCATCGCGTCGTGAACTAGTTTAGTGTCACCGTATACAGGGTGGCCCAGTTCCGACATTTAGCGAAAAGGCCGCGTGAATAAGTAACGTGCTGCATTCGCGCCGCGGCTGTATACTCATACAGACGACAATACTTCAAATGGAACTTCATGCGATGGTAATACAGCATAGATTGCGTTGGGGAGGCTCATGTGTTGACTGTACAGACATTTATATTTCATCGTAGAATCTCGCGGTTCCATAAATTAGCCTACGATGTGTGAAATACCTTTAGGAAAGCAAGAGTGTGGGATTTTCGATGGAATGAAAGATTTTATAAATAGTGTATTAGAGTACAAAGAAACTTAATGAATTGTAATGAAGTTCGTTTTTGATAACCATTGCATTACAACCCATATATATCTTTTACAAAATAATACATACAATTATTTTAATAACAACTTTTAGGTACGGTGGAACACAGAGAAAGGCGTACAGGAGAGTTTTTACGGTTGAGATTTTCTCAAAAACTACTTAACCTATTGCAAAAATTCTTTCACTGTTTGATAGATAAAAGTTAAAGTTATGTAATTATGTTATTGCGTTGGCAATACAGATGCTGCCAGCCTTCTGGGCACCGTGACTCCCGATGCCCTCCTAGAGGATATATTTTATTTATAGATAGTTTAAGTTTTTAGATTTTTAGGGTTAGTTTTTAATCACTTTATTATTTTTGGTTTTAATTTAATGTAATTTTATACAATTCCTGATTATTAAATAAATACTTCTAAATTAGCTGTAAAAGAATTTTTGAATTCGGTCAAATCACAACCTTGTTGAGGCCCCCTGTATACTTATGTCTTCGACTGTACTATTACATAATTATTTTTTAATTTAATCTTGCGATGCAAAAGCTGCAAGTTATAATTCCACACCAAAACACCCATTCGTCCACAAAATTCTGTTAACTTCAAAGTTTTGTTGAAGCGGACTGTCCGCGCGGGGTTTGGAGAGCTCTCACTGCAGTTAGTTTCTGTCGCGAATCGCGAAATGAGTGAATTGAATACCTTTTTGCAGCACCAGCTTGTTAAGCGATAGTACTTCAACGAATTTGCCGAGTGGAAACTGGAGGTCTATTAGTGGTGACTAGCTTACACCAGAGGCATTTGAAAGGTGTTTGAACGTATTTTATGGAGAGACATAGGTCAGCTGTACTCATTGATCTCCTATAAACAACTAGATACACAAAGGTCTTACTAAAACAATTTAATAAACGTCCAAATAAGGGTCCATTGTTAACGTCTAAATAATGTCCAATAAAGCAAATACGGGGCCATTCATCCGTTTGGAACTTATTTGCGCTCGGACATTTTTAGAAGGCAGACTGTGTATCTAGTTGTTTATAGGAGATCAATGGCTGTACTGACATTCAAGATATTGAAGATTTACGGAGAATTTTATAGAAAGTTAATTTGACTGACTTAAAAAACCAGAGGCCCCAGTACCTGCCGAGTACCAATGATATTTCAAATCAACTTACTTTATTTGCACATAAAAGGAATACATCGGTTACATAAAAAAAATTAGGTAGTGTACAGATAGGTGGACTTATCTCCTTAAATATTTCCTCGGTTTTTGAAGTAAAACTTCTCAAAGAGCGAAGAAAAATATTGTGAATAATCCTGCATTACAAATAATAATAATTAATTATGTATAAAAAAATTAAAATTCTTGGTCAAAGGCTTATTAAGCCCCAACAGTGGGATCATAAATAGGCTGTTGATGACGTTGATGAAATAGAAACAACAATCTCTAATCTTCTATTCGAATTCGATTTTAATAAAAGTCAGGTGGCTAATATATACTCGTCAAAATATCTCAAAGGCGTCTTTCCTAACCAAGGAATTTAACCGATTCTCTAACTCATTATTTAGCATTGAACAAGAGTTTGTATGCTGAGGAATGACCTAGAAGCCTATCAACTTTAGACATAACGTTTAACGTGCTTTGGTGATATCTGTAAACCAGTCAGTTATAATTGAATAAATAAATAAATAATAATAAATAAATAGGCCACGCCGAGCCCACCGAAAATTTTCATCGCTTTATACATACTTAGGATACATGTTTGTTTATCTAGGATATTATACAGGGTGTTAAAGAATCTCTGTAGGGATGGTATACAGGTCCGTAGGGGGTGTTCAGATTCTACACGATTACCTACTATACTATACTACCTTATCCATCACTCGTAATCGACTGTATTTTATTAAGACATGATTTTAATTATTTTTAGTGTAAATATTCAAATAGGTACAGTCGACAGCAGATCAATGGTAACATTTGCGGTACGATTTCAAGTCTTACGACGCAGATAATAAGTACGGTCCAAAGTCCAAAGCGTTACACTTGATGTGCTGTCGACTGTACCTACACAATATAAGAATATTTGCTTCAGTTACAAGCTCTGTAATTTTTTAATTAAGTACCTATAAGTATGTTTGTAAAACAATATTTTTTTTCTAAAACTGGATATTTGGTGGACACTTTTCATCCTAGATTAATTTTGATTACTATATCGATCGATCAGTTCTTTTTCCACATTATGTTACTCTGATACAAAACTAGTATCTGATAAATTAGATGCAATTTTCAAGGGAGATGTTGTTTTTTAAGTATTTGATTGAAGAAAGTTTTATTGCATTAAGTCCGCCTGTACGTGTACATTCAATGTGCTATTTGGTTTCAACAACATATTAAAACGAGACGTCATGACATCGACATTTCTCCGTCCTTCTTAAGGCTTCGTAGGCGCGTATTTTCAGTTTTTCTACGAAGGCTACGGCAGAAAAAATATATAGCAATCTATTTAGAGACTGATGAATACCGATACACTATTGGACAAAATTCGTTCGATAGAAAAAAATACCCCTTCCATGTCTTTTAAAATTATATCTAAACCGAAATAGTTATTCATACAAAATATATATCTAAATGTAGGGTACTATAAATACGAGAGCGTGTTTAAATAAAAAAGGTTTTTGTTGGCGTATTTTTATTTCCTTGCCAAAATTCATCCAACATTCATAAAAATACGATTATCGAGGCACTGCGCCGTGCTCTTCATTCCGCCGCTGTGGGGCATCTTGTGTCTCACTCTTGCTTCTGACAACCATATAGCGCCTTAAAATTGTCTCTGAATAAAAGAAAGCGAGAGGATACACAAGTGTCGTTTTATATCGCCGAGTTCTCGTGCGGCGCCAGGACACAATCTGTGGCGAAACACAATATTGTACCTCGATGAACACAGTATACATTATCATACAGTAACTATATTTTCTACAAAACTTAAAGTCTGTGGCAAAACACAACAATACGACAATCTTATATAAAATCAAAGAACACCTTTTCAGTACAGTAAATTTATTTTGTCACAACTTGAACACAGTCTGTGACCAACAACAATATACAAACAGCAACACACTAAAATATTTTTTTTTAATAAATTGATCACTGTCTGTGACAAAACATAACAAACACGACAACTTAGTTACATAAATAAGTTAATTTCTCAAACAAAAAACTGACCCCGGTACAAAATGTACGAAAAGTAAAAAAAAAAGTATTCGCGAAAATTGAAAAGTTATAGAACAAAAGTTGTTCAGTTAAAGGAGGCTTTTCGGCTTTCCTATATCTTTTCCTTTCCACCCTGTATAAAACTCATGGAACATAGTGACTTTTCACATATAGTAACTATATTTTGCGGTATACTGGGAGTCATAGCGATAGTCCCGTAGAACAAAGTCGTATTTGCAAAATCATAGTTTTGCGGTAGAGCAGTTCAAAGATTGTGACAAAGATTTCTATTAATATTGTTCAATGTGAAATGCAGATTGCTAAGAATTTTTATTATGTTACTAAACTATATGAGACGAGTCTATATTTATAATAAGATATAAAAATATTTAATTTTTTGTCCAAAAACGGGGGCCTATAATCATATGCGCCGTTGTTCTATGGCTAAGTGATCGCTTTATAAGCACATACGTCATTGTTCAATGTACATCCGATGCAAAAAAGATGTAGTATATGCATAAAAAACTTTTTTCTTCGGTATTTCGGGAGACACTTGGTGTCGTATGTTCATAAAATTAGCTGTAATTGACATATTAAATACAAAATGAACACTTTTATTCAATAATAACACTTCTCAAAATTAAACAGGAACAAATAAGCTATTTTGTTATCTAAATTTAAAACAAAACTCAATTTAAATCGATAAATAATTATACCATCAAAGTCTAAAGTAGCCAGGTAAGCACTTCGAGTTATACTTAATTTAATATGTTGTAGTGTAAGTAGTCTAAAACCAGTATTTTTTGTCAAAATAAACGTAACTTATTATTAAAGATTTAGTTATAATACACCTACTCTTAATAGTCTCAAAAAGTTACAATTTGTTTCAATACCTTCTCACATACAGAGATCACCGCAAGATACTAATAAGAAATAGATCGTGCTATAAAAGTATAAGAAAATAATTAAGTAAAATTATATCTGACAAGTACATCATTAATTACTTTTCACTATTCTACGGGTAAAGATTTAATATATATATATGTTCCACAATTATCTCTACGGAATCGCACATACCTGCTGACCAAATCGTCAATTATAATACGTAAAAGTATTTTAGGAATACTCGGTAAAGAGGGTATATATCAGGTAGAGCTGATGCATTGCTGGTTCCGCTACGAATGATCAAAACATCCCATTGGAAACTTATTTTTAACTATGTTTTTAAGACATTTCTTTTCGCGTCGGACTATTCTTCACGCCTCTTGATACGATTCTTTGATCGCCTTGGTTCGGTGCTTTTAGACTGCTCTTGACTACCATTAACAGTAGTGCTTGAATTATTGCAAGATAAAGACAGCGTACCAACCGAATCAGCCCAGTTATTATGAAGACAGCAAAATGCATCTTCATAAGTTCTGTTCTGTTCTAACTGGAGATATTGGTTGTTAACTCCGAGCAATTTAATGGAGAATTATTTTCAATGTTTTCAAATTCCTAAATTTGAAAACGTACATATACTAACTCGTAAGAGAATTTTCGCAATCAGTAGAAAATGAATAATAGAAAAGGGGATAATGTCTTTAGTTGCAGGGTATTGTTATGCAGGTTAGTGGAAAAGAAAGACAACTGTTTACCCGCAACGTCATATTCCATAGCAGGTTTTTAGGAACGAAGGCAATATTAATATCTTGTTGGTTGGTAGGAATCAATCAAAAACAGTTTTTCACTGGCCACCTCTCACTCTGCAGTAGAGATGGCATGGCAAGCAACATTACCGGGATATTGACTCTCTTTACCATCACCAAATACGTCTTTCCACACCTCGGCCATGTCAGTATGAATATTTTGTGTTGTTGCATGTAACTACCGGAGACATCGTACCATGGAAATGTAAAAAAAACAGAGTTTATGATTTACTACAAAACTGGAAATCAAGGAGGTATTATAAATAATCAAAATGTATAATTCGCCGTGGATTAAAAAAAAATATCATGTGTATTCTCAAAATTAAAAGTCGAACATTGTCGCATATAAAAAGCGATTGCAAAGAAAATCGTAGCTTGTGCACATACGATGTTATTTTGTTCATTTGAGTTCGGAGAACAACGTCGTATATGCACAAGCTACACCATTTGTCTTTACAACTAACGACGAAAAATGTCTTATCTACTTATAATACCACGTAATAAAAATATTTTTGTCGTCGTATTTATTCTATTGCTGTTGAACATAACCGCATTTTGAATCATTTTATTATATTTATTAAGTCTGTATTTTAATTATAGTTTATTCCATAGAATATTGTAGTATATTACTTTGAGACGATACATTAAAGTAATTTAGCAATAAAATCAAATAAACAGAAAAACATGCAAGCAGGTAACATAAAATAGAACATAACTGTTATAGTTATTATAAATTTAGTAAATCGTGATTTAATACTTACCGGTATCCACAGAATTTACTTGTAAAGAAATTTCGTTATCATTGTCCTCTGCTTCATATTGAATATTTCGTGGTGAAAATTATTTTTTAAGTGCTAAAGATAAAATATATTATGATCTTGATAGAGGCATGATGATTATTTAAAAAAATACTATACAAATTCGCGTAAAACACAACTTTTAAAACAGCGTGACCAAACGACCCCCCTGCCGCGAACAACGGCGCACCTGCATGTGAGCGCGGCGCGGGCCGCGCTCACAATGTCGCGTCTGAACATGCTTCATTGTTCTGCGTAGAAAAAATCTTATGCTACGTTGTTCTACTGAGTATCTCATTAATAAGATAGAATACAGAAAAAATAAAAATTATGCCATGAAGCTTGGCACCTTAGGATGCTTAAATAATCAAAAAACTACTTTTGCTTTATGATCACAAGCGACATTGTTCTACGGGACTATCGATAGGAACACATCATCATCATCTTGTAGCGTCGACTGTACATATTTCGTACAAAACTTGAACACAATTTGTGGCAAAACAACATATATAACACAATATAAGTTCGAACAGTATCCTTTTACATACAGTAACTTCATCTTGAGCAAAACTTGGAAATATCCCGACTACCTACACAGTATCTTTTTACATGCACAAAGTTTGGGTGTACTTTACATTGTTACTTGTTCCCGGCCGAGATACTTTTTACAAGTCTCTAAGTTTGAGAGATTCTTAAAATATTGGTACAGTCGACAACACATCAAGTGTGCGCATAATGAGCTTTCTACGCAATGATATAATAGGGCCGAGATTACAATAGATTTGGGATGTGCTGTCGACTAAACGATATATCCCTCGGCAATCATAGTATCGACCAGCTGTATAATAAATAAGCCATTGCAGTATATAATGTGGAATCGCGTCACCAGAGAGGAAGTGCTGCCTCCCAGTATATTGAAAGTACTTCGTGTAGGTCTATGTAACCACAGCGACTTCTACGCATACGAGGTTGCGGGTACAAGCTAGTATGCAATAGATTAGCGTTCTATGTACTCCCGTGTCGAAAGTTCGGTATACGAAATTCAAACGCTCGAATATAAGGACAATTCGATCATTCAAATTTCGTCGACTAGAATACTTATTAAATGGATTAAAATACGCAAACCTATTTATTAAAAAAAATTAAACTTCTGATAACGAAAACATGACGACGTTAAATTAAATTACTGTTCATTATCCTACTGTGTCGCGAAACAACGACGCAATTCATAATTTTTGCACTTCTCGGCGACACTTAGCGTGGCGGGGATCCCCCTGTAAGCCAGGAACCCATTTCGTCAACTTACTGTCATGTCAATTCTGAACAGCGTTTGTTCAGAAGACAAATTGTTCCGGTTATCCTGTCAGCGAGACAAGATTTCTTTAGCTCTTTATTTCAATCTCGTGTTCAATGATTTAGAAGTTCTTACGTAATAAATGTGACACAATGATATGCTTTTGTATCATTAGACTAAAATCTTGTTTGACCTTGGCCTCATCTCATGACCATAGAAGAGGATCTTTCTTTTTTCGTGTGGTTTAGTGACCAAACCTATTTGTCAGAGTTATTCGCCGCCCGTAGGCCTCTGACGTCGCCTAACGAAACGAGGGTCTCAGATGAAAGTGTCACTAGCGGTCACCCATCCAGGTACTAACCTCGCCCAGCGTTGATTAACTTGTACGATCGTTTTCAACGTGTACTCGCAAGCACTATGCCCAGGTACCGTAATGTGATGGAAGTTACTCCCACTACTACCTCCGTTCCTGGCGGCGGTGCTCTTCTGGGCCCAAGGAATAGGGTGGATGGTAGGGTGGCTGGACTACGAGCCTCTGATAGGAGAGGATATCGAGGATGAGAAACCGAACGAACGATTAACGAACTTCAGTTTTTCCAAGAACTGCAGAATCTTTCAAGGATGTTTACCTTAACTTAACAAGAATGTACTTCTTCTTCTTATCCCTTAGAACTTACCTAAAGTCTATTCCAAACCTAGAAACCTAATAGAGAAACTGAAGACTCATAATCGTTCATTGACGACAATCCAGGCTATTAGCGTGCCCTGGATCCCATTCATGACACATCTCTACATTTCTTTCACTATAATTCGTGGTCTTTATGTACTATCGACCACAGTCACTTTGGATGCTGTATCATTCTTATTACCTGCGCCATAACGACTTATATGAGGCTGTAACTTTCGGTCCTCTTAAGAGGATGAGTTAAACGAGTAAGTACTTCTTTCTTATGCTTTTAACAATTTGGAATGTTTTGGAAGTGTTCGATAAATACTCGTACGAACGATGGCGCGTCAAGATCAGGGGTTGTAAGATTTATAGGGTTGTCACAAATAATCCTCATTGAACTAATTATGTAATATTTTGGCTATTGGGTACTCAGGCATAACAAATCGATGGTTAATTCGCGAATAAAATAAAGTAACATTTATTCCAAACCTTTTCAAAATATAAAATATAAATGTATATTTACAGCTCATAAATACGGCATAAAAATGTATTATTTACAGCACACGCAGACACTGTCACACAGTATTTATAGGTGTGTAAAATTAGCTATATTTTAGGTACATAAAATAAACGCTGTCAAACGCTGTAACGAATTTAGCCAAATCACTAAATAATACATGATTTAGGCAGCTCTATTTCTATAGAGATATCCACCACGTTTGCAAAAAGAAAGCAAAGCTTTAGAACATAGTGACATCATCTGTCAAAAGTATGGCTAAGGAAATAGAATTTGCCCTCTGGGCCTTTGGGGATCCGTATCGGAAGCCCGGCGCCACCGAAGTCCTTTGACAAACTGCGTATCCATAATGGACATTGGCAACCCTGATTTAGAAATCCATGGCACTGGAAAGCATGTTTAGAGAGCTCTCGGGACACGACACGCGATGTGCAAACTTAAGGGTAGAGTCATACTGGCGAATCGATGCGCAGTTATCGTAGGGAGGCCAAATCCGTAGGTGGGAGAGATTCCAATCTATTCTGAACCTCAGCTTTAAGCCTCGTATCCACTAGGCAACAGTTGACGCACAATACGTCGTGACGTGACGCTCAACAAAATGGGCAACGTTGGACAACAACGCGCGACGTTGTCTGCTGGCGCGCAACATGACCAATGGTACACACGAAGACAGAGATAAGTATACAGGGGGCCTTAACCTTTTAACGGCCACAGACTACCATAGCCGACAACGGGAAATAGTGACATGAACGCCATGGCGGGATATCACGACAAGTTATCACGTCAAATTATTCTAAAATGTCATGTATGGTGGCGTTGAGGGTGCATCACCTTCTAACGTGACGTGGCGTTCAAAAGGTTAATAAGCTTGAGATTTTCTCAAGAACTACTGGACCGATTTTAATAATTCTTATACAGTACATAGTTTTAACTTTTATCTATCTAACAGAGAAAGAATTATTGCAAAAGTCAAGTAGTTTTTGAGGAAATCTCAACGTTAAAAACTCTACTGTACACCTTTCTCTGTCTTCGACTGTACACACTTAGACATTGATGAAGAATTACAACAGTTATGTCGGTGAAGAATTCATTATTTCGATGAAATGATCGATCGGTGAAGGTTTTTCCGCCGAAGCTTTCGTCCGATGATGGGTTTTAAAGTCCGACACTTTACGATATACTTTTAAGAAAAATCTAAAACGGGATAACTAGAAATATTTCTTGAAACATATTCCACAAGTTGTGTTACGCTACTTTTTGTCGCAATCAAAACCGATATTGTATATGCAATTTTCCACCTATTTCTACCTCCTAAAATCTATTGATTCGATTGAAAACGCATTAATCCTTAACCCCTATTAAACGGTTGATTGATAACAAAACGAGCCAGTGCAACCCACATTAAAACCGTTGATTAGCAGCTGAAAATTAGCGAAAAACATGTTATTCAGGGTTGCGTGCGCAGTTCAAGCCGGACCCAACCGTTCTCACCGCACCGGCCGCGCCAGTGACAGTCAGACTGGCAACCAATACGAACGGCTCCCGAACGTGACGCTCATAGAAGCCTTACGATACGGCACTAAATAAATTCACTCAACTTCATAATGCTCAATTTTATTTACCAAAAAAAATATATAACTAGTGTAATAAGTTAAATTGAAAATAAAATTATAGTAATTTGATAAGGTGTTAAAATAAAACTTTTCTAATATTGTAAGTAAGCAAAACGTATGTGAATTTAAAAAGTGTATAGATTTGTGATATTGTTGTGACGTATGTTTTGGCCGTCACCGATGACTCTTCAAAAAGAGCAGTGAATGGTTTTTGTGCGTTACAAGAGCGGCTGGCGTGCGGCCAGCGAGCGGACAGTGAGCGGTCTCATGCCGCGCATTACCGTCAGATTTTGTGACAACCCTGTGAGTATTTTGGTCTAACCATTATTCTAATTCAATTTTTTTTTAAGAATCTCGCAAAAGGCTAGGTAAGGCCTCTGTGTGTAAATGGAGCTGGTGTGCTTAATCTGTATAGTACCTATATTAAACTGTACCTACTATCAATTATACATAATCTGAGACATTCAGACACAAGTATAGCGTAACTTCGAACATTTACAGTTAACACAGATCTAAAACAAAACACTAACCATATTTTTCATATTGGGGACAAAATGGATTGGAATTCAATCTTGAAATTCAAGTTGCATGTGGTTTTTTCACTTTACTTTTTTATATATAATTATTATGGCCCTACCGTAACTAACAAAGTATTTTTTTTGTGTCGGGTACATGGTGTTTCTATTATTTTAGACAAATTTACAAAAAGTAGGTGCTATACTTTTCTTATCCTAGTATGTACAAAAATGATATCAGTATTTTTAAAAACCTGTCAAAAGTTTATTTTAAAAAGGCAAGACAGATTACAATGGGTGGAAGTGCCGAACCCTGAGGCACTCATCAAGATACAACATACGAGTAGCTTCAAATCCACGCTATTGACCAGAGCAAGTGTTATCTGATGCATCACATAGGACAGGCTCATGAATCCTAATTCCTCAGTCCGCCTCGGCCGCTGGTTTGGCAAACGACCTGTCCACGACATCATTTTTCACCCGAACACACATTCGGGGCGCCAAATTTATCCGTGTCAGTGGATTTTTTACGTATTCTTGTTTGTAGTTCTGTTTGTCGCTATCAACAAGTGCCATGTCTTTATCATCGTCATTTCCTTTCTATGGTGTTAATTGCTGCAGTTAATCTTTATCACAAAGCACTCTATCCATCAATGTCACGTGCAATAAAGAGTTTATCTGTACATTAGCTGTACCCCGCAACTTCGTTTGCGTAGAGGAGGAGGATGGAGGAGATCAGGAGGCAGATCTTCCTCTCTGGAGCCTTGTTTCCACATCACATACCGCCATGGCTTATACCCTATGAGCTGTCCGGATATTTCAGCTATCTCCTAGTGAAACTCCCATCAAAATCCCTTCAGTAGTTATGGCGTGATACTTGCACAAAAGCCACAGACAAACAGACAAAAATTCTAAAAATTTGTGTTTTGGCATCAGTATCGATCCTAAAACACATTAAAATTATTCTTTTCAAAAAATATCCAATGTACAGACACACCTTTTTTACAGTCTTAATGTATAGAAGATCCCTTAATTTTGTTTCTTATTTGCTTCGTCAATTTAAGAAACTGCCAATTCTATCACGTAGGTAGGTACTAAATGTTTGAATTATTTAGATTTGCGATAATAATAAAAAAACATATTTAACTTGTATGTATTAAGAGGATTTCTCTTAATGACCGCTTTCGGTTCATTAGGTAAATCCTAGTCTTATATTTGCTCTTGGCCACGTGGTTCGACGCATGGTTCAATCGATCGGACTAGGGGCGTAACCTAGCTTTAAAATAATACGAAAGTCTGAGCCAAAGATAATGGGAATCTATTAATTACTATAAGGAAATGTTGATTTTGATAGCCTGAATATATTGAAAGCAATAATCATTATGATCAGCTAACATAATACCTTGCGAGACAATATACGCATCTCCCGAAGCGCGCCATTGAATCCGATCTATTGTCTTCCACAACCTTGCGCAAATTGCTATTTCCTCATTAAATATTATGGTATTTAGGTGTTTCGTATAATATAACTAGGAGCATGAGAAAACGCTCATAATTTATTATATCAGAACCTAATTAACGGCGTTCGTGTCTGATATTATAATTAATTTAAGACTTTGAAATATAACGGGACTTGTTCCTCAAAATGAGACGCACATGAAATGAGAACCAAACATATGGGACTACATATTCAAAGTGGTATAACGTAAAAGGTTAACAAAGAGATAAACACGAGTATGTCTATAAAGGAATTCCAATTTCCAACCGGTACTATCAGTGCTGGGTTTGATTGCACTTTTTTTGAACCTGGATGATAGGAATATCGGCTGGGATACCAGAACAGTAATACAAAACGTCATTATCAAAAGCATAAAATACCATGATTGCAAATTGGTCGTATTTTCTACTTATATGGCTCAAAATATGACTGCAAAAATACAAATAAATCGTATTCGTCAATTCCGGACTAAAATTTCAGTCATTGATGTTTTAATAAAGAAAGTCATACCTACGCGTTTGCCATCGTGAGGAAATCGTTCATAATCGTCCTTTTTCTATCAGGTCGGATCCTTTGATCTTCATCACCATGGTTACTGCCTCATTATAAATGTTCATCTGCGTTTTCTGTTCCATTTTGTACGTTTAAATTCAAATTCTTGTCATTGCTCATTTTTCCTTTTCCCATCCTGTCAATGTCGGTCATATCATCAACAGGGTGCACTTGTACATCGTTTTTATGTTTCCCCCCGAGTTTTATTCAGGGCAAAGCGACCTGAGTGATAATCTAGTTATCACGTCCATCCACGTATTTTTTTTCCTTTCCACCTCCGCTCGGTGTATATTTTTTTCTAAAAGGACGGGTCACCCGTTGGTAAGTCGTCACCGTTGCTTAGAATTCCTACGACTCCAGAAGAGTCGCAGGTTCTGTTGGCCTCTTGAATACTTAGATATAATGCCTCGTGTGTGTCATTCCATAATTCTGTCTCGCTTATCCTTCAAACAGTTTCACTTCACACTACTATTTGACGGAGAAATAGGCAACAGACTTTGGTTTTCATCCGTGGGATCTCTGCACCAAATTTCACCACACAAATTTTACCTTTTCTTTTCAATATTGTCGTTTTGATTTTTAGTGACCACAACAATAGTTAAAAGGAGGTAATAGAATCTTCCCACTAATGCATTTCTTAGACGAGATCGTGCTCTGCGAATAATTGTATTTGTAGGGGAAGTTCCTCTCTCAATCAGAAACCAGATATCCTCGATGGAGAGTCGAAGAGGTTTCGATGTCCGATCGATCGAGCCGATAAGGCAAATTAGTTTCTGAACGGTTTCTAAAAAATGTCTTTAATGAACTTCAGTGAAGTCGTTAAAACTTTTCGTTGAAAGTGGCAAAATATATTAATAATTTCTTTCGAAACGCCGGAGATCGATGGAGAAGTTATTAGGACAAAACGCTATACGACGGTTCGGGGTTCAATGCTCAGGTCAGCGATATATCACAATGGATTTAACCATAATCTTGGCTGTCCATATTAAAACAAGTGTTTTTGTAAATATAAATACTGTTGTTTTTCTCGTAGTTAGTTCAGTCAAAACCGAAAAATGATTTTTAGGATCATGATCATAGAGTAACGTATTTTGTGATTGGCTTAAAATGACGCAGACATCAAGCGTTATTTCTCACATAACAACCCTATTATGTAAACTGACAGAGACAGCAAGCACATTGGCATTTCTATCATCCATTGATGCTTTGACAAGAATTTGTATGTTACTATAGAAAGCAAGCAATGTAGTATAGAAATAGGAATCAGCTTGCTGTCACAGCAAGTCCAGGTATGGCAGTCATAGTTTGGCAGTGATGGGCGGCTAGAACACCTCGGAGTTGTCAATCAAAGGTGTTTGACAGCTCCTCCGGTCGTGAGAGTAGCATTGACTCGTGCTAAGTGTGCTCAGGCCTAATACCTACGTATATATTTTACGTCATTGGTACCGTGACGCGTCACGTTACGAATTTGTGACTCGTCGGCAGCGGCGCATAGATAATGTGCCCTTAATAACATTTCTGTAATAAATTAGATTTACTTATCTTGCGCTCTCTATCTCGCAAGCTGTAGATCATTTTTTGTGGTTCGCGAGATAATATTATGCCTCGGGTTGTGGCGATCTCCTTTAAGATTCCCATTCCTTATTTATTATTTTCCTTTAATGCCTATCTGGAGTTATTTATAGCGCTCGCCTGAACTCTTTCGGTAAAATTGTTCTCGGAGTTTTCAAAGCATGCTGATGTTTTTATTTTTTTACAAAAGTAAATTATTATTTAAAATATTTGAATGTTCGGCTTCTTAAATATTGGTATTTATGTTGGATTTTGATAGTGTTGTAGTTATAGTATTCCTGAGTGCGTACGCTAATTTTAGTCGTCGTAAGCGAGTCCCGCTCACTCTTACGCGATGTAGCATGTGAGCGATAGTGACAGTTGCGTTTAGGTTTAGGATTCGACTTAGGCCACTACAGAACAAGCTACCTATATTGATTAATATATAATTTCTGTAGAATTACTAATTATATTATTATTAATAGAACAGTTTAAGAATTAAGTAGGTAGTAGTTTTCATAGTTAGAATTATATTATATTCTTTGGCAAAACATAGAATAATTATGGAAGTTTATGGCTTGTGTATATCGCTTACATAGATGGTTTAAATAGATGGTTCAGCAACTGTCAAATTAAACCATCGTTTTTAATTATTAGATTTTTAGATGTAAGAATAACAAAAAAACAAAGTATACTCCTTAATAAAATATTTCTTTTCTTTGTGTGTACATAATATAATTGTGTAATAAATTAAATCGTTTTTAATGTGTACATCCTATAGGTTGGTGTGCTGACTGTACCAAAGTTAAGTTTCTTGTTAAATATTCGTTTGAACCGGTTCAGAACATAACTAAACACATGTACACAATGTACTAAGTAGAGAAACTTCGTCCACGATTCTCTTATCGCCCCCTACGTGAGACAAGTTTCGTCTACCACTTCGTCCGGAGAACGATCAGATAGACAAATTCATGGAGTTTCGTACACTAGGTAAGTAATATTCTACTTACATATTGGGCGCTTTTATAATTTATCGTAGCACGGCACGGTACTGTACGGTTTTATCGTCACGGTACAATAGGAAGGCAAAATGTATGGAATAGTATGAATACTCTTTTATATATCCGTCTACGATAACGTCATTCCGTGCCGTTTCTAACTACTAAAATTAAATGTCTGAAAATAATATATAACAATCTTGGGGTGTGTATTTAAAGATTGATGAATACCGGTACACGATTGGACAAACTTCGCTCGATAGAAAAAAATCGCAAACATACCCTTTCCATGACTTTTAAAATGAAAATTACGTCTAAACCGAAATAGTTATTCATACAAAATATATATCAAAATGTAGGGTATTATAAATACGAGAGCTTTTTTTAAAAAACCTGATTATTGTTGGCGTATTTTTATTGCCCTGCCAAAATTATCAAAAACTCATAAAAAATACAAATATCGAGACACTATGCCGTGCTCTTCACTCCACCGCTGCGGGACATCTTCTGTCTCACGCTTGAGATTGACAGCTGGCAGCCCCTTAACGCAATCTAGTATAAATGTTCGACAGTTATTTTTTTTAAAATCTCATTAGGTTCTCTTGAAAATGGCGGGAAACGACGGCTGCAAAATTATTTGATAATTTTTGTTATGATGTCTACAGTACAGTGGCTATTTTATGTTTAATATCACGTTAAGTTAATCAGAAAATGTTCGCGAATGACAGTATGGTGAATTTATTGGATAATTTGAGCAAGATCTGAAGTTTCAAGCTTTTATCAAGAGTTCCCGCTACAAGCTCGGGAGCGAACGTGTCTGTCGAGCTGCTTCGTCCAGAGTGATGACGCTGCGGCGTCTCCTCTGGACGAAGACAAGAAGACGCGGCTACCCAGGGTGAAGACGCTACTGCGACTCCTCTGGAGGAAGATAGAAGCCTATTATATTATATTGAATTTTCTGTAACATGACATTGGCAAATGACGAACTGTTGAGTCCATTAATAAAATAAATAAAACCTCATTATGTCGCTCGCATCGATCTCGATTCGATTACGATAGTTTCCCTTGCTAGCCCAAGTGTTTTATACTACCTGAATTTGTAAAGACTACTGTAAAATCTCATGGACGTGTTCATGACGTCACCAGCTGGCTTTTATTAATATTGCAGTCATATTGTCTGGAACAGACGCCACGTCTTTGGAGCGAGACATTATTTGCCTTTCTCTCTGTCATATGACTATGAGAGTTTACCTACCCTTATTCCTTTTACAACCTGTATACAGGGTGTCCTTGAATTCTAAATATTAAATGACAATGCCAGATTCTGCCCCACCATCAACCGCAAGTTGTACAAGATAACGAATAAATGTAAAAATATCTCCGTTTTTGAAAAGATTTCTAGTTACTAGATACAGTCGATGTTTATATTTTAGTCCAATCGCATTCTTACATTTTTCGAGTCAATAATAAAATTTTAGTCGAATTCTCGAGGCAAGGATTAATTCAAGCTACGTATAGAATGTGCGTAGAGGCGTAGCACTTATCGTACCTGCTACGAGCGTAGATACCCCACCGAATGACTATTTTTCACTTTGATTAGTGCGAGTGACAAGTGCAAGATATACAACAACTGAGTGGAAAGCGATTAGCGACGCAGAGTGAATAGGAATACGGTATATGTTAAATGATATTCCACAGTCTGGACATCCACTCCACCTTTCCCATCAACCCTGTGGTGACAGCTAGTATCTATCCCAAAGCGATTAGTAGTTCTAGGAACAAAATTGTCGGGAGCGCTGATAAGTACACTCATATAATCTTGTCGCGTGCACTCGCACCAATCAAGGCTAAAACCGATTTTAGACATGCACCGAAGCCCAAATCAAGTATCTTATTTTGTAAACAAATGTCGTGATGTAACACTGAAGGAACTGATTGATTGAACCGGTTTATCATTGAGAAAATAAAGTGATGCGATCTAATAATGTAAAAATAATGTAGTAATGAATGAATAAATGAATTATGAATAAATGAATTATGAATAACTATGCAATAATCACTGAAAAACTTAAAATGTTAGTAGTTTTTGTTTACAAAATAAGACACTTCATTTGGGCTTCGTTTATATATGTAGTAGTTGCACGAAAGCCAAAAGTAGATGATAAATAAAAGCGCGTATTTCACCAACAGCAAAAAGTTTCGGCAAAGGTCACAGTAGATCCGCGAGTCATCCTGACATCATTATCCGTTGTGCTCTGGCGGTTACCCGCGTTACTTTGTGCCACAGTAAAATGATTTACACACGGTATGTTCACTTCACACAAAATAGTATGACATCTGTCGCAGAGTCGACCACTACGAGACGAGTTGTTGGACGTAGGTCTTTGACGCGCCATTCAACACGATTCTCGGCTTCTTGTATCAAATACCTGTATATTTCATCACTATTTCTGGTTGAGGGGTATTTCACACTTCTTTTACCCGTTCGTGACCTCCATTCGAGAACCATTATACCCCATCGGTTAACGATTCTACAACAGCTGTGACCGCGCAATTCCACTTTAGGTACCTAGTTGATCCTGTGACTGTGAGTTACATCAACTAATTTTGTTCATAAGTCATATATAGTAATGCCTAATCCCCGTTTATCAAAACTATCTCTTAACTATTCTTTTCTTTCCTCGTGTGGTTTAGTGACCAAACATATTGTCAGAGTTATTCAGGCCTCCCGTAGTCCGCTCTTATCTATAAATTAAAAGTATGACGTCACTGCTAAATCTCTGTAAATTACGTACATCCCAAAGCACATCAAGTGTTAAACTTGGACCGTTCTTATTGTCTGCGTCGTAAGAGTTGAAATGGTACTGCTGCCATTGATTTGCTGTTGTATATACTACGTAGTTGTCTTATTCTCCCATCAGATATTGCCGTCTGTTTCAAACTTCTATTTTTAAATGTACAATTGATTTCGATTATGCTTTCACATTATTTTAAATATTCGTGTTACTGTTTCATGGCAACACTTACTGCGGTCTCGTTCCTTCTTACCGGTTTGGAGAGGGAAGGCGGTATCGTAAATCAGCTGGCAGCGCGTTACTAATGTTGCCAACGGACCGGATAATTGAATCTCGCACCTGTCGCGAACCGGGTGATTTTTAACCAACTCCGAAATAAAAGGTTTTCTGTTTCAACCGTACCAGTATTTTGTTGGAAACCACTGCACAGATTTCGAATGAACTGTCGCTGAAACAGATTGACACAATGCTGGGTAGCCAGAAATTCTTTTTGGATATTTTGTGACTCAAATAGGATTTATTTTCGAATTAGTAGTTTGTTTTTAAATTAGTTTGAGCTATGTATGACAGGTTCACCTCGGTGTACCACGGGAAAAAAACTTCCCGTGGTCCACCGAGGTGAACAGCCGAGGAGTCGTTGAACAAAAGTTGTTCAGTTATAGAACACCCTCCTTTAGACAACATGCTAATATATTATTACCAATATAACATTTGGCGTATTAATTTGAAATATACCTACTTATATAAATATTAAGGCGCTGATGCAATGTAGGTAAGTTGTAGTTCACAAATGTGCCAGAAACGGCCGTTTTTCGCAATTATGTGAACTACAACTTACCTACATTGCATCACGTTACAAATAAGCATTAAAAAAATAATATTTATAGCAATAAACAATGTGAACGTAGCTTTCTTAATAAAATTGATTATATTGGAAGATATGATTTTTTTAAGATTGGCGGCGCTAGTTGGCTCTAGGAAGGCTCTTAAGGATTTTGTTTACTTATGTAATTTCTTTACTTTAAATAAATAAATTATGAACTAGTATAAAAGCGGCTCTGGAAAATGGCGGGAAACGACGGCTGCGAAATTATATGATAATTTTCCTTTTAATGTCTACAGTGGTTATTTTGTGTTTAATATCTTGTTAAATTAATCAGAAAAAGTTCGCAAATGACAGTATGGTGAAGTTGTTGGATAATTCATCAAGATCTGAAGTTTCAAGCAATTATCAAGAGTCCCACTACGAGCTCGGGAGTGAACGTGACTGTCGAGCTGTTTCGTCCAGAGTGACGGCGCTACGGCGACTCCTCTGGATGAAGACAAGAAGACGTGGATTTCCAGGGTGATGACGCCGCGGCGACTCTTCTGAAGAAAGAGAAGACAATGATATCTTAAATATTCTGTAGATGACATTGGTAAATGTCGAACTGTCGAGTCCATTAATAAAATAAATATCATAAAAGCTAGTTTAGGCATATAATTGGCATTTACGTACGCAAGTTCAACTTCAGCTCTTGTTCTGGCTGTCAGAAGGTCCTTTATTCTACGTAATGTTTTGTTTGTTCCAAAAGCATTTAATTTTGTCGGAAAATGACAGCGGTTTCAACTAGGTTTTGTCTGACGTCGCTTAAGTTGATGTAGGTTTCGTAATATCGTGTTTTGTTATAATGGCTCGAAGAAAATTCATCGCCATTAGTATAACGGTTGTAGGTAAATAATATTATAATATAGAGTGTCCCAGAAAACGATCGGAGCGTGTGGGTAGAAAACTAATTTGTTGCCAAAATAACAGTAAGACACCTATACCGAATCCCAAACCAAGTGTTTTAGAATAGAATAGAAAAGAAAATATGTTTATTGCCATACACCAATTACATAAGCTTACAAAAAAGTGGTGTGGCAAAAGGTGCATGTTTCAGCTGAGCTGACACCGAGGTGTGCAGCGCTATTTTCGACATGCACCTCTTGTCTGTCTTATTTTGTAGACAACAACTACCCTACTTTACTAATATTTATGTGCTTACTGCATGGTTATTTTCACTTTATTAGATCGAACTACTTTATTTTCACAATGATGAACAGGTTCAATCAATCGGTTCCTTCAGTGTTACAACAGGTAATTAGACGATCATATTTGTTTACAAAATAAGACACATGATTTGGGCTGCGATTTACAAGCTTTATACGGATATGAAACGTTCAAGAAGTACTTTTTTAGGATAATAATTAGAAATTATTATCTACAATTCATAAATAATAGAACCTTTGCCTATCATACGATTTTTAGTGTTTTTTTTTTTGTAAAATTCTTCCCAGTGGGAAAGGCAAAGCCAACTAGGGCATACATCCTGGTCTGATGTTAGTAGAATGTTTGAATTCTTATAAATACGTACATATATACGAAGATAACCTAACCTAAACCTACGCACAACCCTCCCAACCCCCTAAACGAAATAACTCAATGATCCACGCAAGCATCAAGTTATGCAAAAGGAAACCTTGCTAAGAGCACAAAACTTCACAAACACGACTTCTTTCGAGCACTCCAACTAATAGAAACGTTCGCCGACATCTATTGAATAACTTAACGTGAGCATTAATCACTAAATACCACGGAAACTATTTAATTAGAATTTTCACAAAAAAGTAGCTAATGGCGTTTCGCGCGCTTAACAAGGAATCTACAATTTTCAGGTTTTTTCTGTTTAATTTTTTAAAGTACATTTTCATGGCTGGTATAACCATGACAAAACACCTTTTTAAAAATTATATTACTTCACTGAATCGTCAATGAACAAATAGAAATAAAAGTGATTTCTACGTAAATTGTACAGCCGATTAATTTAAATATACAGGACCATGTAACAGACGAAAGTGTACTTACAATAATTCAGTCCTCTATCTTACATAGTTGACATGTGAGCGAACAGTACACGATGAAGATTCGTGGTTTTTCCACCCACTCATTCAATATGGTATTTTCCAAATAACTTCGCTCGATACCAGATTGACAAAGGTATCAACAGAAAACACCCGGAGGCCATTTGGAATGTAACCCTTTCACATTTCTCCAAAAGGTCGCGCCTCGTGTCAAAGAAATACTTTAAGAAATAAAGTGCTACCGAAAGAAGTACCTACATTTATAAACTGAATTTTTGATAGGAACGAAATAGCTAGGCTTTTTTATGAACTAAAATGGTAATGTTAACTCAGATAAAAGTGTACAGCCGAAGACGTTATTTCAAAGTTTTTTCAGAATTTAATAGTTCGAGCTCTTAACTATCTATCATTGACAGATTTTTTTACCATCAATGAAGTTGGTTCTTAGAAATTCTTAAACTTAAGGATATGTACGATCGAAGACAGAGAAGTGAACAGTAGAGTTTTTAGGGATGAGATTTTCTCATAGACTACTGGACCGAATTTAATAATTATTTTACAGTGTTAAAATGCTGGCCTGTATTTCGCCCAAAGGATCAGCCTAGCGATCCAGAGGGGAAATGCCGCCAGTATTTTGGGCACGTTGCCGGACAACGGGGATCGGTTGAACTATTTGTAATGCTAAGTCATTCAGATAGTTCAACCGACCTATTGTACATATAGTTTTTATATATATATATATATATATATATATATTTTTAGGTTAATATTATAATAGTTATTTAGAATTTTTATTAATGTCTATGTAATAATATATTTTACAGTTATATAGTTTTAACTTTTATCTATTAAACAGTGAAATAATTTTTGCAATAGGTCAAGTAGTTTTTGAGAAAATCTCATCCTTAAAAACTCTAGTGTACACCTTCCTCTTTCTTCGACCGTATATATCCTTAAGTTTAAGAATTTCTAAGGACCGTATAACTTCACCGATGATAAAAAATCTGTCAATGATAGATAGTTAAGATCGCGAACTATGAAATTCTCAAAAGACTTTATAATAACGTTTGCGTAAATCAAAATTTGTTTTATGCATTATCCATGCTCGGCAAACAAATGACAATGCCAGATTCTGCCCCACCATCAACCGCAAGTTGTACAAGATAACGAATAAATGTAAATGTAGATTTATTAATTTTTTCGAGAGTAGTAGAAAATGATACTGATTATGATTATGCAATATGAAACCTGTAATAAGTCCCCAACAAAATGATAGGTACAGCTTAAATGGTCACGTAGTTTTGTAGGTGGGGCAAAGCTCCATTGAAATGTGGCAATGTCTTTTCATCCTTATCCACAGGGATAAAATATTACAAATACCCATAATTATCCTCAGTTTATGGTCAGGCCTTGCCTACATAAATAGTTTTCGAGTTATCGACATCGAAACCACGTTTAAGGTTCACCGCCGTTTCCATTTACCCCAAACTAACCTTAAACCTTTTTTGTTTACGGAGAAAGATCCAACTTTATAAATAAAGTAATTTATTTATTGGAAGGATTTGTAAAAAGGATAATCAAATTATAAATAGAAGTCCAAAATCGTACAATCTAAGCACACGGTAGTGCACAGGCTAAGTTCTCAAAACACCGGCCGCACGTCGAAAACAGAGAAAAGTGTATACTGTGTGTGGCCTCAATGAACGTGAGATTGTTTCAAGAACCACTTGACCGACTGTGAAAATTATTTTACTAGTAGATAGTTTCGAGTAAAGAATTACGTATACCGCAGCCCAAATCAAGTGTCTTATTTTGTAAACAAATATGATCGTCTAATTAATGTTGTGATGTGACACTGAAGGAACTGGTTGATCTAACCAGTTCATCATTGTGAAAATAAAGTAATCCGATCTAATAATGTGAAAATAACTATGCAATAATCACAGAACAGCTTAAAATACTCGTATTAGTAGGATAGGGTAGTTTTTGTTTACAAAATAAGACACTTGATTTGGGCTTCAGTTTAAGTATCAAAATTCAGCCAATGACTCTCCTGTACTCTTCTCTGTGTGTTACACCGTTTATCCGCTTTCTTATAACATTGTATCTGTATAACCTATTGTGTAAAATAGATTAAGGGCCTTCCATGAGCCAACTAGCGCCGCCAATCTCGAAAAAATAATATCTTCCAATTTAATCAATTTTATTAAAAAAGCTATTTACAAAATGTTTATTAGGATGAATACTATTTTTCAATATACAATACATGGCATAATTGCGACAAGCTAAGTTTTAGTTCACAAATGTGCCAAAAACGGCCGTTTTTCACAATTATGCGAACTACAACCTTACCGACATTGAATCACGTTATAAATAAGCATTTAAAAAATAGTATTTATCGTAATAAACATTTCGTAAATAGCTTTTTTAATAAAAAATATTATGTTGGAAGATATTATTTTTTTAAGATTGGCGGCGCTAGATGGCTCATGGAAAGCTCTTAAGTATAAAGTCCAAAATATTTAACGTGTACATTCTGGAATCAATATACAAACTTGATCAAGCAACGTCTTGCTTAGCTGTCCCGCTACAGAAGAAATCCGAACGTGGATAGGTATGAAGACGGATACAAGCCTATCAGTATCAGAAAGCCAGCAACAGTGCAGGTGTCAACCGGCAACCCTGCGGCGCTACTTCAGTGAGCTGGGGTGACTGAGCTGACAGCGCGGGGGAAATGCACAAAACTCCCACCTTCGTGGAATCGGTACAGATCACAAACCACTTACCCATTAGACATGAAATCGGTACAAATTTGCAAGCGAAACATTCTGTCACCGATAAGCGCATAGAGACGAAGCGGGGGACAGGGGAGCCGTATTAAATTGCCAATTGTAATACTAACTGTATTAGCCTATTTCTTTTGTGTAATACTTTTTATTTTTTTGCAATAAAGAATATTTATCTTATCTTATCTTAAAGAGATGCGTACATGTCGATAATATCTCTAAGATACACGTGCTGCGAAGCAATTTTTCGCTCATGTGCGGGCAGACACGGGCGCCCTCCTGTTACAGGTCTATGGGGTAAGCGGTCTGTGGTGCAGAGTATCTCACCCCCACTTATGAAAAAGAATAAATCGAGCAAATCACAATGTTTACGAACAGTCTCGAGACAGTCGACCGATAATGTGATTACGAGCCTCCGCAGACGAGCATTTGTAAAACAGAAGTCAGTCACCGCATCGCCTCGTTTCCGCAGGAAATGTGATATTTTATCACCGCAGCGCTGTATTCTAGCGAACTACTGCCAAAACGATATTTGGGGTCAGCTTTTGGCGTAGGTAGCGGAGCGGACAGCGGGGCGATTTAGGTAAGTAGTATTAATTTGTAATGACAGAGCACATTTTATTATACGGGTGTAACGTAAGGGGTATATGAAGCCGAAGGGAGGGTGTTCAGTATCGGTAACTGAACAACTTTTGTTCTACGACTTTTCGAATAAAAAATAAAAATAAATTAATGTCTCATACAAATCGATCAGCTGACCGGTACGAAATGTATGAAAAGTCAAAAAATAATTTCGAGAAAATCGAAAAGTCGTAGAACTAAAGTTGTTCAGTTACCGATACTGAACATCCTCCCTTCGCCTTCATATACCATTTACGTTACACCCTGTATATAAACGGATATCACTCACTTATATTGTTGAAGTCGGCAATTATACCGACAGTTTCGACCGATTTCGACGGTCTTTTTCAAGGTGAGCGCGCCACGCCCGCGTCGCCGGTGACGTTTATTCGCGCACTCAAATTCAATCTAAAGTCTAATTGCCGACTTCAACAATATAAGTGAGTGATATCCGTTTATATATAATAATTTGTAGTAATGCTCACAATATTTTTAATTCTAAAAGACTGCTACAAATTTTATGTTCTACGTTGTATTACTATTCGTAACAGACAGCCCTTAGACAAGTCGCATTGACTTTCGTTAACGCTAATAGACACACTTTAGGAGACACTCTTGGCAAAAGAATTTGCGTGATTAGTTCGGTTACAGCACCGGCTTCCTGTACCGGGCAGCTGTCCAGAGGGTTCATATCCATAGTTCTCCGAGAGAATGGGAGAAGATCGTGCTGCAAAACTAGTGTATCTGAGACTAGCGATTGGCCGGCCGCTCGCGAGTTCTCGGTACTTCTGGAATGACGAGGTCGAGAAGGACCTCCAGGTATACACGACATGACTGGCGTCTTTACAAGACCAAGCCTAACCGAAACGAAGTTTAAATCCCATGTAAAGAAAACCCTAATGCGAAAAGCATATTATACTACCGATGACTACATTACTGACAAAGAAGCGTGGTGCTCCCCGAATTCGGTCTAATACAAGTATATTCTGGTTTATTATAAATGAGCTATTTTTATTAATATTATAGACTTATATTTTTAATTGAATGACATTTAGGTATAATTAATTGAATGAATTTATATTTAATATTGAAATTGGTTAATTTTAGTTTTTATATTGTTGTATAATTTTTATTATATTTTGACATGAAAAAGTATTCATAAGGATCTATTTTCAGAATAAATATTGAAGTTTGAAGTTCAAGTTCCACTTCAGGTCACTGAGCCAGCGGAGTAAGTATTCATATCCATTAATTTAATGTAAGCATATTTCGTTCCCTTGGTAGACAGGAATATTTTGAAAGCTAAGTAGGCGCCTAGCTTTGTTTTGTTTTGAAATGAGATTCCTCCTGTAACGCAGAAGTTGAAATGTTGGCCAATACCACAGTAAGGTAATAGAAAAATATGAAACAGTAATATAACTCAGAGGTATATTACTGTTTTAATTTTAGTTTATGCATGCTATACTATACATACATAGTAATAAGTAATACACAGAGCGAATGTTAGCGGAAGGGTCGGCAGAGGTAGACCAAGGACGTCGACCAAATTTGCTATGTACTAAAAAAAAAGCATAATTATAAAACCAATTGAAAACAAACAAAAACAATTAAATTAAAAACTTGATTTCTAACTGCAATGTTAGATATGAATTTGAGTAATTGCACAATTACTGGATAGATGTCGCTACCGTCCCTCAGACGAGAATATGGAGACAAAAGTCACGATCTGGATACGAATCACGATGGCTCTGTTGGAATAGAGCGTGCCACGGAATGGCGAGGTCCCGGGTTCGAATCCCGGTCGTGATGAAAATTTTTCTCCATTTATCATTTAGATTTTCGTTTCGCATAGCGCATATGCAAGAAAATATCAAAACATTTTTTTATATGTCATAATTATCACAGTAAAATAATAAACAGTGGAGTATTTCAGACGAAAGAACACCTGTTTTGGGTTGGTCTCGTTATAAAAACATATTTGAGTTACTGGTTTTAATAAATTTATCTTGCATACTATAACAGTACTAACGAACGCTCAAAAAGTTTTTGAACACCTCCACGTATGGAGTAAAAACACCAATTATTTTCGCGATAATTTCACTTTGGTTCGAGAAAAATAATTATTTATACCAACTGAAAATGCCTTTGTACAATTTGTCGAAGTAATTGTGTTTAAGTATTGTTTTTTTACCAAATCAATGTAGGAAAGGAAAATAAGAGAACATCAAAGGGAAAATATAAACGATGCGGTTTGGAAAACCTTCCCCCGACGACTGTTAAGGAGAAATATATAGGGTGTGACGGAGAGAATAATATTGTGAACGTATCGGTAATTGAACAAATTTTGCACGACATTTCGAATTTCGGTATTATTTCGACTTTTCACATTTTGTAGAAATCTGTGGAACGGAATCTATGAGACACTATTTTATTTTTTGTTCGAAAAGTCATATTGAATCATTAGAATACAAATGGGTCTGTTATTGATACGCCCCCCCCCCCCCCCCCCCCCCAAGTATGTTTGCGGATAGATTACCTAAGTAACTCATATTTTGAGGGTCGTGTCGTTAGTAGTCGTTAATAGTGCGTTAAACGGATATATTTTATACCGAATTGGGTTCTAAAGATGGTAATAGAATCTCTTGCTAACCCGTATACAATAAGTACTACAATTATTCTCAGAAGGTAGATGAATTTTCTCGAGGATTTTCTTCTTCTTAGAATTCATTTCTACAAAAAGCAATGCGAAATATTCATGGCACTCAAAATACATCAAAGCACCACTGAAAACCGGGCAACTGCGAATGGTAACTCGTGCGGCAAAGGTTTCGTTAAATACAGGTTGCAACGGAAAGGGCCGAAAGGGCCACATCCCCCTTTCGGCCCTTTCCGTTGCAACTATTACGGTTTTCAAACGATCAAGTCATACCATGTCATATCGTGCGTAAAAATAAATCGAAGCAGGCAACGAAAATGTTTAGATAATAGAAACTTTGACAGACGCCGAGTCATGCGATGATATTACAATCCGGAGTAAACTGCTACTTACTGCTAACAGTAAAGAATAACCAAAGTCTATCAAATAAACTTATTGCGTAGGTTGTCGTCGTCATAGAAACTAGAAGATTGAAAAGGATGTCCGTTCACAGAGGCAGACGTGTCACGAACAATATAAATCGCAGCTTTGCTCTAGCTATTTCCAATTTTGTGTGAGAAGAAGTTAATATAAGATAAGACTTTTCATATAAAAATGTATTCAGAGAGTGTATCTAGTTACAGAACTAATAATAACAAACTAATAATAATAATAAAAAAATAAGATAAGATAATATTCTTTATTGCAAAATAGAAGGAATTACACAAAAAAATAGGTATGCTAACACAGTATCACAATTGGCGGTCTTATCGCTTAAATCGATCTCTTCCAGACATATAATATGTACAGACAGTTAATATGTATATGTGAGACGTGAGTGAATAACGATTGGGATTTGAACGGTGTTACTTAATATATGTACTTCGGTGCGAGATAAAACCACTGAACTATTGGCTGAGGTTAAGCGATAGGTTCTCGAATGTAGGCCACGAACGGGTAAACGTAGTGTGGGCTCCCCGACCAGATGGAGGGATGACCTTCGCAAGATGGCTGGCAGGGACTGGATGCAGAGGGCCGAGAGTAGGGTTGAGTGGCGCGCTTTGGGCGAGGCCTACGTCCAGCAGTGGACTGATACGGGCTGATGATGATGATGATGAAGCGATATGTCGATGGTATTGCACGAAAAGATGTCCTAATACTTAACTGATAATAATAATGTTTTATAAGAAAGAAATTTTAATAATAAAGTGATAGCGATAGGAAAACCTGCTGAATTAATCATCCAGGGCAAAATTTGTGGAAAGAGGAGCGTTGGCAGGAGAAGACACTCTTGGCTGAAGAATTTACGTGATTGGTTCGGCTGCAGCACCGGCTCCTTGTTCGGGGCAGCCGTTCAGAGGATGAAAATTGCCACGATGTTGTCCAACCTTCGATGAGAAGAGGAACGTTGAGAAGAAGAAGAGCGATACGAAGTATTTATGTAGTTCGAATTGGCATAAAAGAAGGAGAAACGACTTAGTCAGAAGACTACTTCGTAATGACGAGAAAGCTCTTACACCGTATCTTCTCGTTTCGTGATCTCATCCAGCGACACAGAATAATGAAATCGAATTCAATGAAATCAACTTGCTGCGAACTGCGTTATTCCATTACAGGGATCTATTGTACAGGCACATTACAAAGTGAAATATAGTCGATCAGACCGACACGTAGGGTAGTTATGTAAATTTGTTGTATGATAAGCAGTAACTAACATCAATCTTGGTGCTTGATTGTCTTCATCTACATGTATCGATCCAATACAAATACATGGTGACAGAGACGCCTTTAGACCCTCCGATCGCCCCGACCGATACTTTCTTGTTAGCCAACTATTTACCAAAGAGGATACTTTTAAAAAAAATGCAATTTAAAATTAGTTTATGTTGGTAAACTAATATACTTTATACTTTATTTCACACAAAAATTATTACTTACGAGATAATGTTTACTTGATAATGTATGTAGGTATCTCTAATAAAGACATTTCTTCCAGCCTGGCTTGTCCGGGATCGAGAAAATATAATTTATGATAGGTACAATAGACATAGGGTAGGTGTGCAGGAGTGCGCGGAGTACAAGAGTGCGCACAGGCATTTACCAATCAGAGGAATGACATCCGCGTCCATCTTTAGTTGTCAACCGATCTCCGGAACGTTATGTGTGTGGCTACGAAAACATACCAGTTTTTATTAAATTTTGGAAGATTTATTAAACCAAATGTGTTTTTCCTTACTTTGATATATTATTTGAAGATTTTCAAATCACGTTTGTGCCAATTTTTGATAAGGTAAGGCTCATTTGATTTTTCTAATAGTTTATTTTGTCCCTAAAATATTTGCCGGCATGTCTATTTGTCCCTTGCTGCTCATAGATGGTGTGAGTAATCGGAAGTAAAAGTAATTTGTCGAAAACGTGCAAGAGTACGCAGCACAGATGCGTGCAAGAGTGCGCGCGCACTCTTGCACAGTTTTTTATCATTATATATATTTTTACCTATAAATTGTTTTATCTCCTCCTGTTTCTGACTTAATGTTTTTTTTCAGGATGTCTAGAAGGATACCTCCGTATTGCCAAGACCCAACCCCGACAACTTCTACTTTTATTAAAGTTTCAGAATTGTCTCCATACCATAAATCCACTCAGCAACGTCTAAGCAAAAGAGGTAAAAGATCTGAAATATTAAGCAGTTCTCCACATAAAAGACAACTTGAAGATACTGCTGCAAAAAAAACAGGTGCTGCACCAAAGAAAGGGAAAAGAGTTGACCGCCGAAAAACGGAAAAGTGTATATGTCCTGGCTGCTCTGAAGAATACATAGAGCCTTTAATAGAAGACTGGATCCAGTGCCTTTTATGTAAAAATTGGTGGCATGAAAGTTGCACATCTTATGTAGGCATAGGACACTTCAAGTCTGATCTCTTACTCTTGAACGCACTGCGCACACTTGCACACCTGTTTGCGTACTCTTGTCCACCACGTAGTACAAGAGTACGCAAACTGATGACTAGGATTTTATGTTTTTTTTCTGTATGGTCTATTCTTTGTTTATTCATTTATATTTTTTTTGTGGCTGGATACCTAAGAAGTTAATAAATGATAATAATTTTGACGTAATGTGTATTATTTTCTTTTTATGGCATTAAATCGTCAAAGTGCGCACTCCTACACACTCCTACCTCATGTGCACAATATATAACTAATTGTAACAAAGTTGATACTCTATTTCTGGTTGTAAACATGGATAGGAGGGAAATTTTTATTACAATATAAATCTCAGAATTATGACTATAGTGAGCCATTATTACAAAGCGCGAAGAAATGTCACCGGCGACGCGGGCGTGGCGCGCTCACCTTGAAAAAGACCGTCGAAATCGGTCGAAACTGTCAGTCTAATTGCCGACAATATAAGTGAGTGATATCCGTTTATATATAATAATTAATATAAATCTCCTAAAAGTTCCATATAACGAATCAGAATCAAAATATTTCACTAAGTATTTCTTCAAAATAAAATATTTTGCCTTTAAAGGTGCTCACTATTACGAGAGTTCAAATTAGTCTAGCTTTTAACTGGTGGTTTCGAGATGTTCTTAAAATAATTTATAAATAACAAAAAGTATACGTGCCGTTTAAGTCTATAAATGAGTTTTCACTCTGTTCAGAATAACCATATTTCTCATATACTGGAAGATAATGATCAATTCTCGTTTGTTCTACTGGACCAGCTTAATGCCCTCCACACACAGCCACGACCTAGCCGCGGCTTGCGTCCTGTGATCAGCTGAAACGCATGACCCGCCTCATTTTCTGGGCATTTTAATTACCAGTAGGTAGCGATTTGAGGCCTGCGATCTACGTCCAGTAGGTAACGACGTCAGAAAATGAGGCGGGGCATGCGTTTCAACTGATCGCAGAATGCGAGCCGCGGCTAGGTCGCGGGTGTGTGTGTCAAGCTGTATCGGTGCTCTTAAGAGCCTTCATAGAGCCAACTAGCGTCGCCAATCTTAAAAAAATAATATCTTCCAATATAATAAATTTTATTAAAAAAGCTATTTACAAAATGTTTAATATTCAATACATGGCATAATTGCGACAAGCTAAGTTGTAGTTCACAAATGTGCCAAAAACGGGCGTTTTTCGCAATTATGCGAACTACAACTTACCGACATTGAATCACGTTATAAATAAGCATTTAAAAATAGTATTTATCGTAATAAACATTTCGTAAATAGCTTTTTAATAAAATTGATTATATTGGAAGATATTATTTTTTTTAAGATTGGCGGCGCTACTTGGCTCTATGAAGGCCCTTAAAAAGCATGTTCTTTGACTAAATCCGATGTCATAATCTGGCGCCCAATGCGATGTCACTCTACATCCGTCCCTGGGCTATTTTCGACGCCTCTACCGGGTGAAATTGATACGAAACACCAAACAAAGTTCCCATATAACTCCTACTCAGTTGAATACTTGAACAAAAGACTACTTTACTAGTAAGTTAATTCAAAAGCGGCGATGGCTCAATGGATACGAATCACTTTATAAATGTCTAAGTTCTATCCTAGAACTTAACAATGAGTGATCACGAGTGAATTTCGACACGAAATTCTCAATTGAAGTTATTTGCGAAATCGATTTATTTATCAACAATAGAACAAAAGTATGATAGTAATGACCAAAATATCTACATTTGTACGGTTTGTTGTACAATTTGACAGTAGGTTAAACTACATAATACCTATCGTTATCACAAAGACAAATGGACTCATGTAGGTGTCTGTTTTTAGGGTACGAACGTACTGCAAGAGGAAAAATGGAACCCTTATAGGATCACTTTGTCGTCCGTCTGTCTGTCAAGACCTATATGTCAGAAACGCGCGGACGGATGAAGTTTAAATTAATACCTAATACTCAGGTATGCGACCTCATGCAGCCCTTAGGAAATCCAACTTCTACGTCTATCCATTCAAAAGATATAACCGCTTATGTCGCATTTTCGCATGAAAATGCAAGGGAACCAAAACATATAGGGTACTTCCTGTCGACGTAGAATCATGAAATGTGGTAAGAAGGTCACAAATAAAGGAAAAAAAATCGAAAACTTGGAGTTTCATCACGAAATAATATTTTTTTTGTAATTAAAAACTTATATTTGCAGTGACGCCTGGTATGTCGATGTCTGACGTTATCAGCTTCGAAAACGCAAAGATAAGTTTGTCCCTAAATCTAGTTTATGTTTTCGTTAGAGCAAATGTTATGATGAAGTTGCACAGAACCCTCGGTGCGCGAGTCCGACACCCGACTCGCACTTGGCCGGTTTTTATTTATTACCTGTTACTATGGTTTAAATATTAGCTCTTTGAAACACATCATTTTATAATGAATGTAGGTTCAATTTTAATTTAACCATCAATTTATGTCTATTTCGAAAACAATACTTATCCAATTTTCTACTTGAGTCGGTACGGGAAGGTTCAGAGACCACCTGTATGTGACGTAACGATAAATTCGAAGGTGGAGTTACATCGGTTACACGAAATAGTTCCAGGAGACCGGAAATTGGACGTACCTGTCCAGCCAGAACCGTCTTCCTATTGGCTTCCCCGGACATCATATCTGAACACGACTACGTTGGTGTAAATTTTGTGTAGGTACAGTTAGGTTTTCTGCGGCACGGTCGACAGTAAATCAAACGTTATGAAGCAAAGCGTTCACAGTTTATTTGTATGTTAGGCGAACGCTACACATCAATATTTATCGTGATCCGAATCGCGATCCGATCATTCAGAATTATCTGCCAAAATCTGTGTATTCAGTCCAATATTGTGTAAAATTTTGCTTTTGAGATTATCTATATTGAGAATCTCCAAAAAACGCTGAAATTCACAGAACATTGCTTAGGGGAAGCCATCCATAGTGGTGGAATCAGAATCTCAAAAATGCTGAAATTGACACTGTTACGGACCTTTTTTTGTTTTTATAACTAAATAATTCCTCTATCAACCATTCTGCCATTGTAAACGCCACGAAGCACACCTAAATTAAAGCACCTGATATGTTGAAATTAAGCCTCTTAATCACCAGCGAGCCGAGCTCTTCAACAGCCACAATATTGGCGTAAAATGCTTGTTCTTGCTGATAATTATGTACGCACCGTGCGAATCGCGATCCGGATCACGATAAATATTGATGTGTAGCGTCCGCCTTAGTCTAAAGTCTAAACCTTGCGAAAGTAGAATATCAATGAAACCTATCCTGACACCGGCTGGACCGAAGGTGATATGGACTCAGGAATCAAGCCGTGTAATTCCATCGTCGTGTAGTTTTGAATTAATACAAGTATAACGAGACGTCATAACTTGGTAAAACTGTGTCACACAGTTGCGGTGAGAGAAGAGATGCGAAACTTCTTTGTGTTACACCTTAATGTGCTGTGGATTGTACAACAAAGTTACGAATTCTAAAACGAAAGCTTACGGAAACTGGCATGGGAAGATAAAACAGAGGCGTACATTGTTAAACAATGACAATAGGGAAGAGTTTGTGATGTGTTGTGATGTGACAAAAGGAACTGATTGACTGACTGACGATAAAGTACATTGGACAGTTCCTCATATACAGTAATATTAGACGATTTCAACTCGTAATGCGTAGAGAATAGCAAACAGCAAAACGCCGGAAAAAAATCACGGCTTAGAAACATCATGGAACGGATGAACATCGCGAGAGATGATGATTTCAGATCGCTTAATATTGAGAAAAGTGCGCTTCCTGACAGAAAGAGGTTCCGTTAGTAGAGGTTCACCGTAATAAGAAGAAGATTGTATAGACAATTAAGAACGGTACAATACAAAGTCTAAATTGTATATCTTACTTACATGTGATACGAGTACAAGGACGGGCTGCTAAAGTTGGAATCAGATTACCAACCAATTAGATCGTTCATTGACGACGACGATATTTCGACTGATGACGCACGGAGAAAACCTAAAGATAAAAGCCCCGTAATAACGGCTAATTTAGGGGGAATGAAGGCATAAAACGAGCAATCGCAACCCGAATAAAAACGCCTTCTTAGTGGATAGCGATATAAACCTTATTATGGTAATTCAAACATCAGCGATACCATGAATACGACTTTAAAAACACGTTTTCGGTAACTTCCATTATGCAGCGTTAAACGTAGTAAGCCGGTCAGAGATCCAAGTTCTGTCGGAAACAATATCTTACATTCAAGGACGATAGTCCCGGTATGTACGCATTCAGACCGGAGACTGCCTCCACAGTTCCTATGTACTATAAGTACATAAAACGAATAGGTTTGCATTGTTTAACAGATGGGGACGATTTGGAAGAGAGTATAAGTGGTGACGAAGGTGATCCGTCTGACTAATTGATTGACGTTAATGCTAGACTATCCGCAGAAACAAAGTGCGTGGTTCTATTTTTGTATAACATGTAGGTAACTTTCCCGTGCCAAGTGTCTAACTTGACTGTGCCTGAATTAGTAATCTTACTTTTATTTCTGGACACATTTGTAGTATTTGTTGGAAATATACTAGAATTGGTACACCACTGCGTTACATTCGTTCTGAAATTAATTCTGCCTTACTCAAAATCAAATCATTATCCTTATCAAAATAGTTCTAAGTTTAAGAGTGTAGATTACATTTTTTACATTCAATTTCACCTCTCGTATACAGGGTGTAACGTAAAGGATATATAAAGCCGAAGGGAGGGTGTTCAGTATCGATAACTGAACAACTTTTGTACTACGATTTTTCAAATAAAAAATAAAAATAAATTAATGTCACATACAAATCGATCAGCTGACCGGTACGAAATGTATGAAAAGTCACAAAACAAATTCGCGAAAATCGAAAAGTCGTAGAACAAAAGTTGTTCAGTTACCGATACTGAACACCGTCCTTTCGGCTTCATATACCCTTTACGTTACACCCTGTATATATGAAATTATTTCATGTATTGTATATTATAATTATAATTGTGGTAAGTAGTTAAATTTTGTGGGTAGAAGCAACACAAGGAAGCCTATAAATTAGCATCAAGTAAACCCTGCTATGTATCATAACCTCATCTTCAAGCGAAGTCTCGTTCCCGGAGGAACGATACATTTGATAAAATATTATGTGAGACCCTGGGAGGTTTGCATGAGCGTTTGTTTGCATCTAATATTATATCCCTTATACCCCAATGGCCTCAAAGGCTTCTATATCATAGTCAAGGAATGGATCGTTTTAAAGTCCTTTGGCGAAATCGGTATATTAACTTTGAGTCACATTACATTTCACAGTGATAGTTGCTCTGGGTGGTATTAGTATTTATTTAATACCTACCCACTAAGTTCTAAAATTATGCCAGACATTCAAGTCAGGCATATATTCCTGTACTTCATTAATAATGTTGAGTAGCTATGGTGTAAAAAAAAACCCTTTAGTTTTAAATGTTTTGCAAAAGCGTGTCAGCTTGTATAAAACTATAATCCCAAAAAATTGTTATTTAAGGTTGAATAACTGTACTTTACTTTATGGCAAATAAAGACATTTTAAAAACAACAAACAAACAGTAATAGTTGCGTTTCTGTCGTGGCTGAATCTAAAGCTAAACTTATATGAGACTATCACAATCACTCATCGAGGGATCTACTGGATTGTGTAAAAGGCAGTCACCTTACGAGGTATGGTCTCTGGGAGATGGCAAGGAATACTAGATTGGATTGATCTCACCGAATTGCAGCTCCGCTGTCGTCACAAAGATAGGACCACCTGAACCATTCCACAGCCACACTGCCATCAATATTCTCTGAGTTACATCAATGAGCACCACATCTTTGACCAATTCGAATCACAATTACCACCACCGGTTTTTCGCGCGAACCGCGAGAGTCAGTATGACAGTTGTTGTTGCGTTTTTTAGTAAGGCAAATGCGCCAAAAGATCATACAGCCTTATAGCATTTCCATCGTCATCATCATATTTTCTAATACCAATTCCATTAGATTTTAGGATTCTTAACACTCGGCCATTCTGATAAATAGTGTCTGTCCCAGACACAGCAAAACAACAACACAGAACCGATTAAATGCGTCATTACAACATATAAAATTACTCCGTTGATTCCGGTACGCTAAAACATCTAGAAAATAAAGATCAACTTTTGCACCCTAACGTGTAAAAGCTTAAATAAATAAATAATCGAAACGCAATGTTGGATCAATACCACAAAACCGCGTATTATTGTGGATTATGATTAAGTCGTCGTGTTACCGTTCCGGCCATCCGACATTAGAGAATGACCCATTCGAAGAGTCACTTAATTCCTGCAAAAAAAAACACAACCTTACATAAGCCGTTTGGTTTCAGTATGTTCGCCGCAGCTTCCGTTTCCGCGCCATTTATATGAAGATCCTAACGTAGATATACCTATTCATTTTTCACAAGTCTTCATTGAATAACAATAACCTCTAACAGCGAGATATTTGGAAACTGATGAACAATGTCGCCTCTGGTCTATATATTCATATTCCTTATTATGCTTCGTCGTCATCGTCGGCCTGTATCTGTCCACTGCTGGACGTAGGCCTTCTCGCCATCCTTCCATTGTCTTGTATTTATGACCGACGCATCCATTCCTTCCCAAATGTGCGCGATTGGTGATCTTCCCACGCTGCATCGTCCCGTGCGTGTCCTCCAGACTGTAGCTGTGTACGCCCAGCGATCGTCGTCTCTACGTGCAACTTGCCCTGCCCGTCTCCCCTTCAGGGAAACCATCCTTTCCCCAATCCACCAGCTTTGCCCGACGGCGGATTTCTGAGTTGGGTACTCTATCGATTATGCTTGCCACAAGGGTAAATAGTACGTTATAATTCATCCATCCATATTTAGATATCAATTTGGCCAATATTTGCGTCGGCTAGTCGCCGCTATCTGTCCATTGTTCCTTGCAAAATCTTCCAGGTGTTAATGTTTCGTGTGACAGTCATTAAGATGTAACACCATGTATGCAATGTACCACATGAAGCAATAAATTAATTTGATTTTTTTTTATCTCTCCTTTTACTTGGACCATACTCCTTATGCATGCACCACAGAACAACTAATTATTCGTGTGTCGCCGTCGTTCGCTTGCACACACAAGGTGCGACGGTTTGACCGTCAATAATATCCGGCGCCATCATGTCGCCCACACAAGGTACGATGGCCTACCTCGCTTATCGATATTGTTATATTAAATGCATATAATTTATATCATCGTATTTCTTACGTCTCGATTCTCAAGGTATTTTCAATGCAAGTTCACAGGTAGAGGTTTGTCAATTACAAAGAGTAGCTTACAGTTACTCGTAATGTTTCCTTTTATTATAAATTAACTGTCCATATTCCACAAGGTAAATGAATAAATCCATATGGGCACCGCTTGCACCACAAGAGGCTACGGCCTCAACCTGTTTATTTATTCGGGCACCGCTTGCACGCACAAGATGCTACGGCCTCAACCCGTTTGTCATACAGGCACCGCTTGCACACACAAGGTGCTACGGCCTCAACCCGTTTATTTGGGCACCGCTTGCACACACAAGGTGCTACGGCCTCAAACCCGCTTATATGGGCACCGCTTGCACACACAAGGTGCTACGGCCTCAAACCCTTTCATTTGCTCAGCCACCGCTTGCGCACACAGGGTGCTACTGCCTCAGCCAGTTTGTCTACATGGGCACCGCTTGAACACACAAGGTGCTATGGTCTCAACCCCGTGATTGAAGCGTATACATCATCAGCTACTTTACGTCTCTCTCGGTCCGATAAATAGTTAATTATGGTCACGCCTTGATAGTCGGATTCCAGTTGCCAGTACTAGTTTAATACAATCCTTCGCTCTCTTTCACCATAGTCACTTTCCGACTCGGGTTCGCTAAAATTAACTCAAGGTTTAGTATTGTTCATTGAAACAATGTTCTTATTATTCCTATCAGAGATATTCCTCCCTTCCATGCCACTATAATCTCGTATGTCGTAGCCCAATATTGCTGTAACACGATAGGGCCCGCTAAAAGCTGGTACTAATTTGTGACTTCGCCGGGTGTCTGCGTGCCCCTTTCGAGCCATCGTGCGGCTGGGATACATGTGAATACACGCTAAATTTGTTGATGCAACGCAAGGACGGTGACTTTGCTGGCCGTATCTCACTCTTATATTCCGCTCTTATGATCTGTTTTTTTTTCTTCTTCTTCACTCTTCCTTACCTAAGGCCAAGTTTTCATTGCTCTTTCAAGTTTCATCCTCATCATACTCAGCCCCTATGAGCCTAACTGGATATCTTCCTCTTCTCATGGTAGCGTCTTCTTAAGTAGGTTGGCGATCATTATGACAATCTGCACTCTCCACAACGCCGCAAGGAATAGAGACCTGGTACTATTGCCGACTGGATATAATCCACCCCATTTTCGCCATTAGCTTCTGCTATATGATGTCCTTAGGTTCCACTGCTTCCTAGTAACCCACTGTATATCATCAGACCAACGAGCTTTTGGTCATTAGCTTCTGCTATATGATGTCCTTAGGTTCCACTGCTTCCTAGTAACCCACTGTATATCATCAGACCAACGAGCTTTTGGTCATTAGCTTCTGCTATATGATGTCCTTAGGTTCCACTGCTTCCTAGTAACCCACTGTATATCATCAGACCAACGAGCTTTTGGTCACTCAGATCTGCCCCATGAGTCCACCTCGAGGTCGCCACGCCGTTAGTATTCCATCTATTCTCTGCCTGATCGCATGTTCCCGCTCCAACGACGATGCCATTCTATTCCTTTATGTTTACCCTACAACGTTTTGCTTAGAAGTTCTTCAACACTTACACTATTCGCTTCTAGAACTCCTTACCATATCCATCAGTAGTATCAGTACCCACCTCCCAATCCTTGGATATGTTAAGGCGCAGGTCAAATATCCCTTTTGGAACCTCTAATTATTACTTTCCAATTCCTAATCATTTATTCGTCCTCATAGGTAAAATAAGGTGGCATGGTATTTCTATAAGACTTCTCTAATGTGCCTCTTCGCATACGAAAATAATATACAAATAATTGACATGTTTTATTTACTCGGAACGTTTGTTACTCTAGGAGCCATACTGATTACCTTTTTCCTTAAGAGTTGTTTTGGAAATTTGAGTTTTAACTTGAGTGTTCCTTGGTCGCACGCTCCGATTCTACTATTTCAACAGCTCCGGGTTTCCTTGGACAACCATACAGCTTTCCAATAAGTACATTATAAAAACTAGGAGACGTCGGCAGCTTCAACTTTTGAGGAAGTTTTCAACTGGTTTCAAACAGCAAATGACCTTTCTGCACTTTCTCTACGTAGGTGTCGTATTAATACCGCCGCGCCGTGGTATTGATAAGTTGATAAGCGTTATAAGGTAAATTCGTATAGTAGGCGGGTCACCAATTCGCCACCCAGAGGATGCCCGCCGAGTTCAGCTTGCGTATGCTTCATTTGACCTCTCTTTATTTCCCTTCACTTCCCTCGATTTCCCCTGACGTCCCTCGTCCTCTTTTGCCATATCTTGCCATGTCTTGCTGTGTCTTGCTGTGTCTTGCTGTGTCTTGCTATGTCTTGCTATGTCTTGCTATGTCTTGCTATGTCTTGCTATGTCTTGCTATGTCTTGCTATGTCTTCAAATCTCCTAGCACCTCCTGGCAGCTCCTGACTTCTCTTGACTCCGACTCCACTTGACTCCTCCTGACACCTCTTGGCTCCTCTTGACTCATCTTGGCTCATCTTGGCTGATCTTGGCTCATCTCGACTCATCTCGACTCATCTTGACTCATCTCGACTCATTTTGACTCATCTTGACTCATCTTGACTCATCTTGACTCATCTTGACTCATCTTGGCTCATCTTGACTCATATTGACTATGCTTGACTCATCTTGACTCATCTTGACTCATCTTGACTCATCTTGACTCATCTTGACTCATCTTGACTCATCTTGACTCATCTTGATCTATGGCCGAGCGCTGTATTGCACGCGTAACGGCCATTACCGATCGGGGCAATCACCGTTATATGGTCGCACAAGCACCGGCCAGCAGATCTTGCCGTAAATATATTTTAACACTGATCTAGGTTGGTAGTTATTTCTGTATTGCAGCTAGGGATAACAAAAACTTGTAAGAACTTGCTCGAACATGAGATGTCACAGCTGTTTCAACTTCTTACGATGCCTCCCCACTACTGAAGGTTTTCCATCGGTTCCTCATATATTCCCCTGTTGTGGGATAGCCGGAACATCTCTTCGAAGCTGAAGACTTCCCGTAGGCGCTAGATATATCAAGGTTTGCGACGTTGAGAGTAAAATCTGGATTTAACTTTCAAATGGCCTATCTAGGCGCTTATCACTATAACTACATAGGTACCTGCACTTCATTTACTGGCATGACAAGCAACAACACTGCAACAGTATCGGTGTACAAACTTCAGATAGCGTAACAAATCATACCCTTCAATGACTGTTTCCTATTCCAAAGGCATCAATTGCAAAAGTAAACATTAGTATTCACTGGTTGATAATGAATAATATTATAATTGTACGCATAATTTTCATCTGATAATAGAACAGTGTTCTGTCTACCCAGTAGTAACAATAAGTTGTAGATGTCATTGCACATTATCTATGTTGCACATCACAAAGTCGGATCTGTGACACAAAACGTACAGTGTTACCTCTACATATATCAGTAAATAAATACAACATAATACAAAACCAACGATTATGTCTATTGGTCTCCAAACTTGATAGAATATCACTGCAAAGATCTTCTCTTAGGAGTTCCATAGGTCCATGCGTCCAAAAATATGTGAGTTTCCATTCTTCAGTAATCCAGTCTATTCTTTCCTTCGGTTTCACCATTTTATACTTCGATTGGAATGACAAAGTATAGATGATTAGTACTTGCTTCTTGGTTTGTCAAGGGCTGACATTCTTCATTTATTTTCCTCTGTGTGACACCTATACTCCTTTATCCACAATATACTGACGAATAGTAATCATTACAAAGAATAAAAGCCATAAAATAATGCCGCAAAATTGATGAAATTATCCAAAGCCACCATGTATTCACAAGCCCTTAGTTAGGTCCACCCATGGTTAGGTCACTGTTTCGTTCACAACACGTAAAACCATGATGTAATTTTAGGAGAAATCATGTACAAAGCCAGCCAACATTACCTTCAATATTATATTGAACACTCTTAAGAAATCCACCAATCCATAACTTTAGATATACCGATATAGGCATAATACTCCACATGGCTTTAAATATTGTCTGCATCCTCATGATCTTAAGTACTAACCAGATATGGCATCCAAATCGTATATCAGCTTTGTAGATATGTACACTCTCTTATCTCTTCGCCCTGTCAATATGCTCCTTTATCCCATTGCCCCCAATTCACTTTTAATATACGAAGACATACGTCCATTGCGAGGACACCATATGAAAATCTACCACACTGTCGCCAATACTAAATCGCTCATAACTTCTTAAATAGCAGAGTTGATCATGCATGGAACAAACTGTCTGATGATGTGGTAACTGCACCATCATACTCCTTTAAAAATTGCCTCGACATGTGGTTAAAAATAAACATTATTAACTTGATTATATTACATAGTGAATCATGATCATTAGACATCAAAGCTGTGAACTTACCAACACTGTGATATAGACACACCAGCATTATGCTGCAGTTCTATCAAATGTATAATAATAATATTCAACTTCCATTTTTTAAGTAGGTAGGTAGGTATGTAAATTCATCAAACTTAAAGTAATGGAATGTCCTGAAGGTTGGTGTATGAAGACTTACTTAACGGGGTAAGAAAACAATATCCAAATATTATATTAACATCATCCAACTTCAGGTTACACCATTAAACAGTGATGATGCAATGTTGCCATATCATAATCAGCCAGCAATATAAAATACATCAGTACAAGTTATTCACCGGACCAGACTGGTCACCGCTAGGTACATCTAAAATATCTCTGCTCACAGCCATAGAGACGATGCTCGACAGTTCCCAAACCACCGATTCCGTCATAACAAAGACCAGCGAAAATTCTTAATTCGTGACTCCGATCACCACCCGGCCCCAACTCACGGTCATTGTGAACAACCCTCAAAATTAAATCATTTGTTTCATGTGACACACTTTACTGATTTATATCAATAATACTATTCAGTGCTATGTGTATGCCCTTTGTATGTCTTATTTGGCATCTATGTCCCCATGTAAATTTCCAGGGCGTATAGAATAAAGTGTAAATAATAATAATGCCGACCGGTACCTGCATACTTCAGCAAGTCGCCAAATAATTAAACTGAGCACTCGTATGTTGTATATACGCTTGCATGTTGGTAGACACCCTGCTGCTAACATGAAGATCAGGAAATAATATAAAAATAATCGCTTGTGAACAAACAAGTGTGCTAGAAACATTTTCGTATTGACGCTTATAAATAGGTACAATAAAATGTACACTCCAATGGTTGGTACGATGGCTACAAGCGTGTTAAGTCACATTTGCGGGCATGATTCTATACCAATTCTGAACTGTAAAAGGCAGTCACCTTACGAGGTATGGTCTCTGGGAGATGGCAAGGAATACTAGATTGGATTGATCTCACCGAATTGCAGCTCCGCTGTCGTCACAAAGATAGGACCACCTGAACCATTCCACAGCCACACTGCCATCAATATTCTCTGAGTTACATCAATGAGCACCACATCTTTGACCAATTCGAATCACAATTACCACCACCGGTTTTTCGCGCGAACCGCGAGAGTCAGTATGACAGTTGTTGTTGCGTTTTTTAGTAAGGCAAATGCGCCAAAAGATCATACAGCCTTATAGCATTTCCATCGTCATCATCATATTTTCTAATACCAATTCCATTAGATTTTAGGATTCTTAACAATTGTGAGAAGTGGAACGTTTCATTTAGCGATGATTAAACATAACGGACTCGACACAAAAATCTACGAAAAAAGTTACGATTAAGGAAATCAATTTTCAAAAGATGCGTTTTAGGTGGTTCTTAAGTGAGAATAATCCCAATTTTAGAAGATATCCGCTTTGATTTTTCATTACCCCCTAATTGAGAACTTGTCTTTTGAACTCGGTTAAAAATTACCAATTTTCTCGCAAAATTTTTGAGCGACTTGTACAAATTGCTTTCCATAATCGCGTCATTAGCGAAAAATAAAAGTAGATAATATACATCTTAACGCGACTCACTTCAATAGCTCGTCGAGGGAAGTAAATCAATTATGTTCGGCACAGTAATAGCTAATCATCTCACTCGTGGAGACGTGTCAATGAATGGGAGCGAGCGAGAGGAGCTATTGAAAGAAAATAATTAATGACAGCGATCGGGACCCCAAGCAGGCTTATTCTTAATTTTGTCAATTCCTCGTTCTCTCACTTGCCTTTGGTGAGTGAGATTGAGGTCAAACGCACGTTTGATCTTACTTAGAAGTCTGAAACTTGAATATACTTTCTCGTTTGTTTAATTTGGAGCTTCGTAAAGACGATAACTACTTACATTTTTGCTAATTCTGTAGTAGACAAAAACTAAACGTAACTGTCACTATCGTTCATAATTATATGCTACATCGCGTAAACACACACAGTTGCGAGCTACCCGCGATCTGCGATCAGTTGAAACGCATGCCCCGCCTCATTTTCTGCCTACTGGATTTACCTACTGGGCGTAGATCGCAGGCCTCAGATCGCTACCTACCGGACATTAAAATGTCCAGAAAATGAGGCGGGGCATGCGTTTCAATTGATCGCAGATCGCGGCTAGGTCGCGGCTGTGTGTGGGCATTAGATTGAGCCCCCTAGCGGCGTCGTATATTAGCGTATCTACGCAATTTAGAATCGCTACAATTATATGGATTTATCCACATTCCTTTAAAAAATCGTGACCTGAAATTCCGCGGAGGACAAAGTTATTCATCATCATCATCAGTCTATTTATATTGCCCCACTGCTCGGGCACAGACCTTCCCTTACATCGAGGGAGCTCGGGCCATGATCCACCACGCGGGCCCAGTGCGGGTTGGCGGATTTCACATGCCTTAGATTTTTTCTTCTTCTACGACATGCAGGTTTCATCACGATGTTTTTTTTCCTTCACCGTTTTTGAGAGCACTCGGTAAATGTACGTAAGTATTTCCGTCGAAAAAACCGAGGATAACTCATTGGTACATGGCTGCGCTAGCTGGGAATCGACCCTGGGACCTCCATATTGCAAGTCCATTGACCCAACCACTGAGCCACCGAGCTCTTAAAAAAAAGGTATTAAAGTCGAATAAGTCGAAAATTATGGAGAATGCTAATGTAATCATTGACTTTACTTTACACGGAATGGAAGCTGCCTTTACACAGAAGCTATGCAAATTGTCTAGAACTGTATGCAATATTTAGTACTGACTTAATGATAAATTTTACAGGAAGATGTAGTAAAGTAAAACTACCAAGCAAGCACCAACTTGGACTAGCTTAACTGAAATATTTTCAAAGTTGGACGCAATATTCAAAATGAGAAAGCAAAAGTTTGTTGATGGCGCACAACAGACCAGGATAGTCTCGCAATGCATTAGCAAGTAGGTAATTATCTCGACAGGCGAGTGGAGATAGTGATGACCAAATTTATTCTTGGTCTCCGTGCCATCAACCTTAATACTGCCTCAGGGATAAGCAATCCTATCCGATATAAGATAGGCCACATTAACATTCTTGGTATTATATTCAGGATTTTGAACTTGATTCACATCAAGAACATAGGCTGTGAATATTTACAAGCAAATCCTGTTACATGTCTTGATTATCTTTACAGAAAAGAAGAATTGTCGAAATTAAACGAGTAAGTAATAGTCAAGTTTATACTTAGTAGATTGCTGAAATCTCTAATAATTATCGTTAAACAGATTAGAATGCCAGATTAAGACCAAAATAAAAGAATATGCAGCAACAAATTAGAAAATTGGGATTTGGAAGACAGATGATGAAAAAATTGTCTTACTCTTACCTAAAAGATTTCAAAACTCTCAAGTACGAAGACGCTCGGTGGCCCAGTGGTTGGGTCAATGGACAAGTCCCAGGTTTGATTCCCAGCCAAGGCCGGTTTTTTCGACGGAAAAACTTACGTAGGTACATTTACCGAGTGCTCTCAAAACGGTGAAGGAAAACATCGTGAGGAAACCCGTGTGTTGGATCACGGCCCCAGCTGCCTCGATGTAAGGGAAAGTCTTTGCCCGAGCAGAGGGGCGATATAAATAGACTGATGATGAAGTAAGAGCAAGCAAAATTTTACGGAGATGTAAGAAAAATAACCTGCAAAGAAGATCCTAATTATTACAAGGACATATTTTGCGAACGATGTGATCTGCATCTAAAATGTAGGTACTTCATAGAGAAGATACTCAACACCCTATATTACATACACTTGCGTCGATTTTGCGTTATTCTTTCAACAGAAATTTAGACCCAACCTAAAATTTTCAACCTCAAGACCAGCATAATAATAGTTTTATTTTCTCATCACTATTTGACGACCCACTGCTCTCGTTTCTGTCTGAGACAGGTCAACCAACGTGACCAGTCCCTGGCTGCCAGTTCGGGAGACAAATATACTTCAGCGGTGCAATATTAATGTAACCTCTCCTACCACTGCCACCGGGACCGCAATTTAACATTTTTAATATCCACTTTGAAATTCATTCTTTCATGTTCAGTCTTTTAAATGGCGACTTCATTTTTAAGCAAAGCCATATTTTTCGGCGGTAAATTTTTCCGGAATCATTATAAATGTTACGACAAAAGTTACTTTTTGATAAGATTGGTATTTTTATGGTAGGTGATGAAAGGTTTGGTTTTATTCTGAATTTTATAGGAGGCTTTGTTTAATTTTTGACACACTCTATCGTATACTATACATCATGATAATCTGATTAGGTACTTTCACAAGTTTTATTTTTAAAAATCTAGGCAACACAAAAAATCTTTACATTTAAGCTCTTGCTTATATTTCTACTCAGAGAAATAGTCCTTATTTCTCTGAGTATTTCTATGAATTTTAAATTAGATTTCTTCCTTGAGATTTCATCCAACATAACTGTAGCAATGTAAAATTCTTGTTCACATATTTTTTTTAAATAAATATTTAAGTAAACGACTTCTGCGCTATCGTACTTTTCATTTTCTGAGTAGTTTCAGTTTTAATGGATAGGCAATTAGGCTAACTTTTCGGAATTATACCATTATCTAATTCCTAAAAGTTAACCAATAAGCACATGTATATGAAATGCCATTGAGGAACGTAACTCTTCAGTTACATGCAAAATTGTTGAAATTCTCCACTAATCAAAACTTTTTCTTCTAATTTTGTACCTACGTCTGTCTGTTTATCTGCTTGTATGTCTTTTAAGCTATTTATTGTATCTTATATTTCCATTTTATACGCGTATTTTATTCAATACTAACTCCAGAGTCATGTTCTGATACATGTGTCACTTACAGGCTGGCACAGCATTCACAATTTCGACTTCTTAACACTTAACTTTGAATTTTTTTTATCTCTCTAACCAAAATTTTCTCTGGTTTATCAAGCATTTTAATTACGAGCGATTTCCTTGAAACAATTATGCTCCAATCTTCCCCTGCAGCATGTTTTCATTGTTTTTTCCACCCCCATAAGCTCGCAAGCTCGAGGTTATTTCCCGATCAAAAACCAACTTGTTATTTCTCCGCGACGTTATGAACGGGGAATAATAATAGAGTGTTCCTGACAGTGCGATTAAAACCCCGGCTCAAATCGAAGCCGCAGTAAAATAGTACCTATATGTATAGACAGGGTGTGGTTTTGATCAAAGACGCGCGGCTCAGGGGTGATAATATACACGATACTTACCTATTCAAAAAATGTAAAATCTTAACTTTTCATGCAAAAATCCACAAAAAATATAATTTGTTGTCACCTACTAAGCGCCTTAAATGAAGTTTATTTGCTACAAACACGGTACATAAAATGATGATGTGATATAATTAGGTAGTGAACCCAATTATACTGTTACAATTAATCTCGCTCCAGGTCCTACCTGGTGCAAAGGTTGGCCATAGCTATACAGCGCGGCAATGCCGCGAGCGTTATGGGCACCTTTGCACCGGGTACGACAAGGGGCGGGTTATTTAATTAGTTTAGATAAGTATTTATTTTAATCACGTTTTATTTGTTATTATAGGTATTAGTTTTTATTGTTATTAGTTTGTATTTTTAGCTTATTACTGAATAAATTGATATTTTTATATAATTAAAAAAAAATATATACTGTTATTACCTCAGAATTTATTTTATGTATGCAAGATGATGAAAAATTTCTAGCCGCTGGGCAGGACACGGAATGACAAGGTCGCTGGTTCAAGTCCTGCCCACGGCTAGAAATTTTTCATAAGGGCCTTCCATGAGCCAACTAGCGCCGCCAATCTTGAAAAAATAATATCTTCCAATTTAATCAATTTTATTAAAAAAGCTATTTACAAAATATTTATTAGGATGAATACTATTTTTCAATATACAATACATGGCATAATTGCATGTATTGTAATAAGTTGTAGTTCACAAATGTGCCAAAAACGGCCGTTTTTCGCAATTATGCTAACTACAACTTACCGAAATTGAATCACGTTATAAATAAGCATTTAAAAAATAGTATTTATCGTAATAAACATTTTGTAAAAAACTTTTTTAATAAAATTGATTATATTGGAAGATATTATTTTTTTAAGATTGGCGCCGCTAGTTGGCTCATGGAAGGCTCTATTACCTGTTGGCCGGTTCATTGACAGCGTGATCGGGCGGCACAGAGGCGCGCTTTGTACCCACAAAGTACACTTTGTACAGCGCCCATGCGCTGCGATAATTTCAACAGAAATTGAACACAGATTTTTTAATCAGTAATTATGTAAAAAAACAATAAAAAACATTTTAGGAACTAAGTATTATTATAATTACTTAGTATTAATAAATCACTCTCAGCTCAAAAGTCAATATCGAGAACGACCTAAAGATGGCGTTCCTATTAATAAACGTAACTCATTTCTTAAGAGAACTGTCAAACTCACACTTGAGAACGTATTTGCTGATTGCAGGCGAACCGCGACTTGAGAAAGACATCACGTGATACGCCCTCGAGATTGGTTTATTAATAAATGAAATACTTGATATGGTGATCACGTCTTGAAAGTGTATCAGCTGAATTCGCTCTTGAGGGCGGGTTTGAGCTCAGACTATTAATACGGGCCTAGGATTCGACGTAGTGACCACGATAAAATCATATTCCAAGTCAATTTAGCAAAAATTTAGATTTAAAACTATATTGAGCCATCACTGCAAATAATACACACGGATAAAACTCGTTTGGTTGAATCTGGCATTTAAACTGACAGTTTCGACCGAACTTACGGTCTTTCTCAAGGTCAGTGTCTATAGTGCACTACGCTGTACAACGCGGCGCGCCCGGTCGGTGAGCATCGGCACCGTCCACGGTGCGCGTGACCACTGTAGCTGGATTAATTGGTCAATCTCACTTGTCGGGAGCTATCGTAATAATTAATAAGGGTTTCAGCTCAGACTATTAATAAGGTTATTTAGACTACCACCCCAAAGTTGGGCGGCGCTGATCAAAAACACTCCCTGTATAGGCGACACGAAACAAGCGATTGCGAACACAAACGATATACCTACGAATAGGAAGCTCAGCCAAGATAGGAGGATTTCGTGGTCGTAATTGTAGCAGCACCAACAGTTGTTACTACAGTGAAAGCACTTGTGAAGTATATTTCAATTCTTGAGACACAAACTTGTCAAGCGGAATACCTTTTATTTGTCCCAGGTAAAACACGTTTACGTGTACCACCACGCCCGGAGAAGCATGTTGATTATGTCGGGCACGCCGCCCTAAAGGGGCGGAATACCGACTAAACTTCCTGGGGTGTTACACCTCGTGCCATTGTTGCCTACATCCGCGACCCGACTAGTTAATTAGTTCACCGAGCATGGATAATGCGTAATTCAAATTCTGACTTAAAATAATTATTAAAATAAGAACAGATACACTATTATTATTAATACTAATTAAGTATCTAAAAACCAGAGCTGATATGAGTTGATACCTAATTCAAGCGATTCGAGCAGCAGTGTTCCTCTAATGTTAAAGTGATTATTGTATTGCAATAGATACAACAGTTGTGTAACAGCCTCAGCGTACCTCTATCTCGGTATACTCACTGTGTAATGTAACCGATTGCGGATTGGTCTCATTTGCATTTACATGTATGCCATCTGGTTCTTTGTCACTGATGAGTTTGGGATCTGTATATCATATGGATCCTCGATGTTTATCTCTTGGCGGTTAACGAGAGATTCTGTTAGGATACTTTGCCATTCTAAAAGGATCATTAATTTTCCAAGACAGCTGGTTATCTATCGCTACCTTTTGAAGGTTTGCTTTTATTACAGGATTGAAGATAGGACACGAAGTAATCAGTTCTGGAATCGGAATTTGTTCACTTTTTATAAATGTATTGCTATACAATGTTTCCTTAAAGATTACGAGGATAAATGGTGGTTTTATGGAATTCCGTAAAATGATGGCCGACTCCATTTAAATTCTTGGAGATTCCTATACTGGCTCCAAGAAGACCACAGGATATAATGTGGTCATCTTCTAACCGGAACACAACAATGCAAGTAAGTTGGCAACAAAAATAAGTAAGGACCTCCCCTTACTAAGTCTAGAATAAGTGGTAGCTATTCTAGACTATGTATAAATACCATCAGGATACATACATAAAAATAAGGTTAGACTAGAAATCTCATGTTGCCAGTGGCTCTTTATTTGAATCTCGTATTATAGACCAGCAACACCACCGATATGGCATTTGAAACCTCTGTTAATTGTTCTGTGAGCTTACATACCCCACATACTCCTAAAAGAATTTCCATCTCCCGATTTCATTTCACATCCGCTGCGGTCACGATTCTCAGTACGTAAAGCTCGTTTTGCATCGCAAGCTTTTAAATTAAGCCCGTCTACTGCACAGCAGCCACTGACTTAATGCATTCGTGTGGTATTGAACTTTACATAACAGAAACAGGTAGATATGAAGCCACATATATTAAACTTTAGGACAGTATCAGTAATACGAGGTTTCCTGTTCTACATATTAGTGAATTATTATGATAGCTCCCGACAAGTGAGATTGACTAATGAATCCAGCTACAGTGGTCACACGCACCGTGGACGGTGCCGATGCTCACCGACCGGGCGCGCCGCGTTGTACAGCGTAGTGTACTATAGACACTGACCTTAAGAAAGACCGTTAAATTCGGTCGAAACTGTCAGTTTAAATGCCAGATTCAACCAAATGAGTTTTGTCTGTGTGTATTATTTGCAGTGATTCCTTAATTATTATTATTAATTTAGTTTTAATTCTATAAATTACATGCTTTGCTAAATTGACTTGGAATATGATTTTATCGTGGTCACTATGTCGAATCCTAGGCCCTTATTAATAGTCTGAGCTCAATCAGAACATGATGAAAAAATTATTGCCGTGGGCAGGACTTGAACCTTTTTTTCATCATGTTCTAATTTATTCACCGAGCATGTATAATGCGTAATTCAAATTCTGAATAAGTATGTCATTTATTAATAAACCAATCTTCAGGGCGTATCAAGTGATGTCTTTCTCAAGTCGCGGTTCGCCTGCAATCAGCAAATACGTTCTCAAGTGTGACTTTGACAGTTCTCTTGAGAACTGAGTTTTATTTATTAATATGGCGTTACTCACGTGATACCCGATTCCTAAACGCGCACCTAAGTTACGTTTATTAATAGGAACGTCATCTTGAAGTGGTTCTCAAGATTGACTTTTGAGCTGAAAGTGATTTATTAATACGGGCCCTAGACCTAATCGCAACTGTCACTATCACACATATGCTACGTCGAGTAAGAGTGAGCGAAACGACTCCCTTAGTGAGTTTTAAACTAGCACGGAACACTCTGGAATCGCTACTGTAATAATTGTCACTCTAACCCGATCAAAAGTTATCAAACCGGATTTGGATAACTTGGAAATGAAATTAATAGATCATCTTACTACGATTGCTAAATGCTCTTAGTATTTTAATGATATAATTTCAACCAAGTTTAATTTGAGCAAATACCTTTTTTTTTTTTTTGTTAACGGGGGGGAAATCTTTTAAAAGATACCCGACCTCCTGGGGGGGAGGACGGGTTATGTGGGATTTGTACCCACTAAAACCCCCTCGATGGCCTACCTCGTGCTGTTCGGAGGGCTCCGGGTTCTCCTACGGAACGCACCGGTGCCCCCCTAGCACTTGCCCGAGGCCCGTCCCGGGAGATGTGTGCTTCACCTCCCAGAACCTCCCGACGCGGCAGCGCGCGGCCATTGCGTACTGCCACCTTCCCCGTGGTCGTTTCTGCCATGGACGGTCAGAGCCCCCACTTTGACCGTCCGCGACCATGACGTCCCCTTTTAGTCGCCTTTTACGCCAGGCAGGGGATACCTTAGCTCTATTCTTCGCCCGAGACTACAGGGCTGACAAACAGGGCGCGGGTTACGGCGGTAACCGTCGCCGTCTCCGTCTCCGATTGGGATTGGCCCTCTCTCGATCGCGCTCCGCGGTCTCCTTCTGAACCATAACGGTCTCACAGAAGGAGACCACGGCCTTCCACGATGCTTCGTCCTGCAGCATTGCGGCTATGACGCCTTCCGGTGACAGGTCGCTCCCGATTCGATAGACCAAGACACTCCGCTCGGCGTCCCATGCCGGGCACTCTTCGAGCGTGTGTTGTGCGGTGTCTTGGTCCTCTCCGCAATGGTGACACCGTGCCGTCGCTTCGCGTTGGATCCGGTTCAAGTACTCACCGAAACATCCATGCCCGGTGAGTACCTGAGTCAGTCGGTATGTGACACTACCTCCCTCACGCTGGAGCCATGCCTCAAAACTTGGCAGGATCGCGGCAACCGTGCGTTTGCGTGCATTCTGCGGCTCATGAAGCCGCTCACGCCAGACCTCCAAAACACGCCTTCGCGATCGCTGCCGGAACACCTCGAGCTCTCTTTCCTGATCGATTCCGCCTCTCTGGCGGATGCCTAGGGTCTCTTCGTATACCCTTGCGTCCATATCCGCCAGTATATCCAAAGGCGGAAATCGCGCCAGAACAGTCGCCGCCTCAAAAGATATCGTACGGTATCCACGTGCGATCCTAATGGCTATCATACGCTGGACGCTGTTGAGCTTGGCTCTAAGGCGCTGGACGCTCGTTAGCCTTTGTGACCAAACGGGCGCCCCGCAGAGAGCCATAGATCGCACCACCCCCGCATAGAGTCGGCGGACTCCTTCCCGTGGTCCCCCGAGATTTGGTAGCAGTCTGTGCATAGCACCCGCTACCTTCTGGATTCGGGGAACCAAGCGTTCGAAGTGTTCCTCGAAGCCCCATCGACTATCCAGTGTTAGGCCCAGGTATTTAAGGTATCTGGACACGTGGACTTCCGTGTCACCCACGTGAATCGACGAGTTGGGTGGTTCCACGCCCCTCCTGCGTTTATAGAACCACAACGCCTCGGTCTTATGAGGCGCTACCCTAAGGCCCAACTCGTGGATTTTAGCGACGACGCGAGCCACCCCGAGTTCCGCGAGCTGTGTGGTCCTCTCGAAGGAACTCCCCTCCGCCAACACAAGAGTGTCATCCGCGTAACATACGACACTGACGCCGTCGGGCAGACTGACTCGTAAAACCGCATCATATGCGAGGCTCCACAGTACTGGTCCCAGCACCAAACCCTGCGGAACCCCACAGCTGACTGGACTCACGCAAACCCTCTGGTTCCGGCCCGTGTAGTGGATTCGCCTGCCCCTGAGGTACGCCTCGACGATCTCGCGCAGATAGAGAGGCACGTTGTGATATAGTAGTGCCTCCCTAATCGCCCTCCATGGCAGAGAGTTGAAGGCATTGACGATATCCAAGCTTATCGCCAAAGCCATTCCACCTCGATTGATCGCCTGCTCCGTCAGAGAGCGTACTCGCAGTATCGCATCCACTGTCGAACGCCGTCTCCGAAAGCCGAACTGGTTATCCGACAAATCGGGACCTTCCGAGGACAAGTGTCTATCCAGGCGGTAGGCAACTATTCTTTCGAACAGCTTACCCGCCTCGTCTAACAGGCAGATGGGCCGGTACGCAGACGGTGATTCTAATGGTCTACCTTCTTTCTTCAAGAGGATCAACCTAGCCGCCTTCCATCCTGCAGGGAATATGCTCAAACGAAAGCAGTTATTAAATAGCTGCCTTAGCCTATCCCCCAGAGCGTCCAGCGCTATTACCCAGGCCCGACCTGGAATACCGTCCGGGCCCGGGGCAGTATTGCGGGCTCCGAGTCTTCTCACATCAAGAGTGAGTTCTGCTTCCGACACATCCAAATGAGCAAATACCTACAGGTGATTAAACAATGTTTACCGATTAATTGTTAAGGCTCATAATCGCCGACCCGTTTTAATTGACTGATCAAACAATCAAAGTCCGAACATTGAACCCATCAGTCAAACAAGATGATTAGATAAATGAATTTTGGTTTTCAAGATTTCAATCTCAGCTCTCAGGTGATAATTTTATTCCAGGTAATGTCTAAAAGCAGTTAGGTTATATGCGCGTATTTTCAGTTTTTCCACGAAGGCTACGGCATTAACTACTAAAATATCTAAACCGAAATAGTTATTCATACAAAGTATATATCAAAATGTAGGTTACTATAAATACGAGAGCTTGTTTTTAAAAAATCTTGTTTTGCTTGTTTTTATTTCCCTGCCAAAATTAATCCAAAAATCATAAAAATACGAACCTTGCCTGAACAGTGCCTTAACATACATGTAGGTATTATAATATAATAACTAAGTTCACGGTCCACACACCCTTGTTGTAACATCATTATTTTAGCCAAACATTTCATATGAATGCTCCTAAATATAGAATATAATTTAATACAGAAGATGAATTAGTTCCTGGGAATAGTGACGTAATTTATAACTAAATTACGTTGTGCTAGCTAGGTAGTAGTTAGTGTTGTCCTAAACCGCGCGTCATGACTTCGGTCTATAGACTCGGTTTCAGTAAATTTATAAAATTTAATTCGATGCCAAAACTCTACATGTCACATTACTCTGTTAGCTATAAACGTAAGTTAACGTTATTTTATGGTTAGTAGATATGGCTAACCTCCTTATTAGAGTTTAGATTTGTAAATTAAATTGTGCTTTATGCACATCTTTGAATATTCAAAATATGATGATTTTTATCTGGCACGTTATACATAGGGATATCTACTTTAAACTCTGTTTTCATCGTCAGTCTATTTATATTGCCCCACTGATCGGGCACAGACCTTCCCTTACATTGAGGGAGCTCGGGCCAGGATCCACCACGCGGGCCCAGTGCGGATTGGCGGATTTCACAAGTTATAGATTTTCTTCTTGTACGGCATGCAGGTTTCATCACGAAGGAAAACCCTTCACCGTTTTGAGAGCACTCGGTAAATGTACGTAAGTTTTTCCGTCGTAAAAATCGACGATAACTCATTGGTACATAGTTGCCCTGGCTGGGAATCGAACCTGGGACAAACTCTGTTTTAAATTAATTTGAATAGGTAAGTAATTTTGACATCGTTCTTAGTAGGTGCCACGGAAAAAAGTGATAAAATAAGTATTAAAATGGCCCTCAGTAGAGTGGGCATCGCTGGGACTTTGTTAGTTTAAATTTTAATAAATCTTGATAAAAAATATATTAAAAAGTAATATTTTCAAAACTACACAACTCCAACTTATTAGATACCTAAGTACCTCGACTTAATTTTGACTTAGGTACTAGGTAAATTCGTAGTTTTGGTTTCGGTTTTATTTAGCCGTCATCAGGATATTGTCACTTCACTAGTGAGCTTTCTCTTGGCATCCATTTTAGCTGCCAGTAGTCTGTAGGTACGATGTATGGCAGTAAATAAACTTAAATTTGATATATTAGTGTAATATCGTACTAGGCCGAGCTCTCAGCTTTGCCCTAAAAGACAAAAAGGTCGGAAGCTTTGGTAACCGGGTCCCAATTTCTTCCTGGAATTGAGTTAAGAGTTAAGATAAAGTTACGTCGACATTAAGTACTTAGGTACCTAACATTGAAGCGGATGGGATAATTAAATAGTATTTCGTTTCTACTTACCAGTAATTATAATTATTGTAATAGTTGGTTTTTACAATAGTTTTATATTTAGTGATTATACTAAACAAACTAACCTAAAGAAAGAAGATAAAATCTATGATAAATACGTACGTACATATTCACAATAATTAAAACTTGATTAATTAGACCTTCATTATAGACCTTGTTAACAACATGAACTGCAATAAATGATTATATTCTATTATACTTATTCTAACCCGAAGTGTGTGTTCAAAATAATTTTACATTAAACTCAAGTTCAAATAAATAATTATTTTATTGAAAATGCACTGGATTTGAGTTCATAGCGGCCGTGCTGGAAAGACAGTACCTCAGAACTTAGGCCGTTAGGAAAATTCTCCATTCTATTTTATTATTTAGATTTTGGCCTTGCAAAACAATAAAATAATATTGTATTGGATAAAATTCCACCACCTCTAGACCTGTTTGATTGCATTCTTAATGTAATATTGCGAGGAGTCAATTTACACCGACTACCCTCAATTTATTGTAGGAATGCGGAAACTTATCTTGCTTCCTGTTGGCACCTGCGCCAACTTGATCACTATTCTGAACTCTGCCTCCGTAGTAATTTCAAAACTTTGCAACAGTTTCTACATAAATTGCATACGAACGGAAATTATTTTTTATTTCTGTTATACGGGGCAAAATGAAATAGCTTTGTAAACACCACGGCAATCTACCCGATCTATAACTATGTAGATTGCAAACCACCGTATCGATCGTATCGATTAACATCGATCTTTTAGTGTATCCGTCGATCAGCCAAAGCTACCACACCAATCGATCAATGACGATCGATGATCGTACGATTGGAGTGATAACACCCTTAGACTCGATGTGCGATTGGTTATACCAAAGCTTTTACAAGACCAACACTATATCTGGCTTGCTATTGGTCGGATATCTGTCAGATTTGTTGGGCTGACTGACAAGCTATGGAAATAACGCGTTCTCCTTAGTGTCCTATTTGTTTTGAATAGAAAACTTATATCTTTAATCTGTGGGTTATACCATCCAAGCACCATTGGAACCCTTTTTTTTAAAGAAACAATTGAACTTCAATAGACTACGGTTCATTGGGCGTAACGACGATCTGCTTATATTGAGTTTCCTTATTGTACATAGGTATAAGGTTTTAGAAAAGTTCAAGTTGTGTCTGAGAAAATTACATATAGGTTAATCTAATTAAGTTTACTTACCACAGCGAAATTAAAATATAATTGTTGATTCATCGTAAAAATTTGCATATTGCTGGTTAGACCAAGTGGGAAAAAATCCCAGTGGTTAGAAATTATAATCCAGTAGGACATTTCAGTTGGTCCACCGGTAATACCCCGATTTATCTCCGAATTTAGTACATACGTAAGGGTGTAAATTATGTACGTAGGTGCTTGGGTCACTCTTCACGCGAAATTAGATTCGCGATCTCAAAAGGACGGAAAACTACCCAGTGGGCGGACACCGGCCAGAATAAATCACTCGAATAGCGAATTTTACGAGCTGCCAAATGATTCACTGTGCACACTTTGGGCGGAGAAACAATGAGACTTTGCCATAAAAATCATTAATGCAAGTTTAGAAATTCGATGAATAGATATTAAAAATAATATTTTTCGTGATGGAGTTTTTGATATAATAATATCTAAGAAGCAACAATCTGATGATCATTCTATGATTCCGTTTTTGAGAGCACTCGGTAAATATACTTACGTAAATGACATTGCCACATTTCAATGGAGCTTTGCCCCACCTACAAAACCACGAGACCATTGAAGCTGTACATATCATTTTGTTGGGGACTTATTACAGGTTTTATATAGCATAGTCACAATCAGTAGGAGTTGCGAGAGTAGTAGAAAATGATAACAAAAACAATGAATAATTCGCTTCGATTTCATACTATTTCCTGAATTCTTAATTAATTTTTTTCGACTCGTTTGATGTACAAAACTTTGTTTTAAACCAATAATTTTAATAAACAACGGAGATATTTTTACATTTATTCGTTATCTTGTTCATCATGCGGTTGATGGTGGGGCAGAATCTGGCATTGACATTTTCCTTAAAAACTTCGATCATGAGTTTTCATTGCTTAAAAGACCGTTTGACGACCTTAAATAAGCTTGTTAAGGACGTCATGGTATAAAATAATAAAGTATTATTGAAGTAATCCTGCTATAAGACTTCATGGTAAGGGGGGCTGGGATTCTAACCCTGGCCACCGTAACTAAATTCAAGTTTTCTAACAAAGCACCGAGTTTGAAATAATAGTCTTCTGAGAAATTTTCATTCATCAGTTTATCATAATCATATCAATATCATACAGAGTATACAGGGTACCTATACTTTTCGCTTGTACTGTTGATTGTACAGTCGACAGCACATCAAGTGTATCACTTTGAACTTTGGACCGTTTCCATTATCTGCGTCGTAAGACTCGAAATCGTACTGCAAGTGTTACCATTGATCTGATGTCGACTGTACCTACAGGATAGGGTGACAAAGTCAATTTGTAAGATATTGTCGACAAAAATCAATATCGAATAGATACACGGGAGATTGGGATGTTTACTTTCTTATTTACTGTCAATCTGTCCGTCCGTCCATCTACCCGGACCTCGACGGAAATTCTCGTATATTTCCGTAACAATATTAGGAGGTATTAATATACTTATGAGGATAACAATATCGGGAAACGTTCGATTGATAAAGGGCAATATTCTGACTCTCTAAGATGTAAGTAGAAGTATTTTTTCATACCTATTTAGTTTACTTATACATGCTGTAGCGGAGAGCCGAAGCTAATCATTGAGTGAACTTTGTTCAACAACTTTATTTTATTTTATTTTTTATAAAGCTAAGCGTATTCGTATTTGCGTGTTTGTCATAATTGCCATGTGATGTGTGGTTGGTATTCTTGACAAAACATTCGTCTTATTTGTATGTGAGCTCGGTGGCTAAGTGGTTGGGTCAATTGACTTGCAATACGGAGATCCCAGGTTCAATTCCCAGCCAGGGCAGCCATGTATCAATGAGTTATCGTCGGTTTTTTCGACGGGTAAACTTACGTACATTTACCGAGTGCTCTCAAAACGGTGAAGGAAAAACATCGTGATGAAGCCTGCATGCCGTAGAAGAAAAAAATCTAAGGCATGTGAAATCCGCCAATCCGCACTGGGCCCGCGTGGTGGATCATGGCCCCAGCTCCCTCGATGTAAGGGAAGGTCTGTGCCCGAGCAGTGGGGCAATATAAATTGACTGATGATGATGATGATTTGTATGTACGGTGGAACACAGAGAAAGGTGTACAGGAGAGTTTTTAAGGTTGAGATTTTCTCAAAAACTACTTACTTGACCTATTGCAAAAATTCTTTCACTGTTTGATAGATAAAAGTTAAAATTGTGTACTGTAAAAGGATTATTAAATTCGGTCCAGTAGTTTTTGAGAAAATCTCATCCTTATTGAGGCCCCCTATATACTTATATCTGTCGTCGACTGTACGTCAAGTATTTGACAAATACGACAAACACCCAATAGCGAATACGAATAGCCAAGTGAAGTGCCACCATTACGTCTGCCGTCGAATAGCAATATGCATTAGCACTGTGCTCCGGTGTAAAGGGGATTGTGATTGCCAGTACTTAGTCTCTTGCCAGTAATTACGGCACGAGGTATACTATTCCTTAGAACGGCAACGGCATCTGCAGTTCTGAATTTATAGGCGTCTAAAATAGCAGCACTCAGTTCATCTAACCATAGAATAGAAGTTTAAAAGTTACATTGACCAGTATCATTTCTACCTACGTACCTTGGAAACGTTTCTATGAAGGTTATATGTTACTAACTACTAAAATTGAACGGCTGAAAAAAATATATAGCAATCTTGGGGTGTCTATTTAGGGACTGATGAATACCGGTTCACAACCTACACGACTAGACAAACTTCGCTCGATAGAAAAAAAAATCACAAACATGGAAAGGGTTCCATATTGTCTTTTGCTGCGGAGCATCTTCTGTTTTACTCTTGAGATAGATAGGTAGGACCTTAAGCAGTTGGTTCCAGTTTATGTCACTCAGCAGCAGTCAGAAGCCCAGTCTTGAACAACTCTTTTTTTGCTGTTTAGTCATAAAACCATTTGAAAAGAAAGACCATAGAAGTCTGGTTTAAGAAATAGTCATGTGGTGTAATGTCAGAGTCAGGGCCCTTTTTTTGCTGTACATGACGAGCTTGTATTGAAGAAATAATGATTTTGGAAGAAAGAAAGTTAGCTATATCGAAAGAAACTGGTTGGTGATAGAGTGGACACTTCAATTCTGAGAGAATAACGAAGACAAAATTTCTGGGAGAACCGATTTTTTGGGACTACCCAATAAAACTCTCTGATGGCAAACTTCGTTCTTTTCGGGCTTCGGGATTTTTCAAAGACGGTAGGTACTGTGCCTTGCTAGCACTTAACTTGTCCTGGGATTAAATGCTATAGATCCATTGATCTCCTATAAACAACTAGATACACAAAGGTCTTACTAAAACAATTTAAAAAACGTCAAAATAAGTCCATTGTTAACGTTCAAATAAAGCAAATGAGGGTCCATTCATCCGTTTGGATCCTCTTTGCGCTCGGACATTTTTAAAAGGCAGACTGTGTATCTAGTTGTTTATAAGAGATCAATGTATAGATCCAATTCCCAGACCCTAAACATTGTTTTGGAAAGTTTTTGTGGAAACCCTAAAAATCCTATTCATGTTCATAATTCTCCGACCTCAAAGTTCCAAGTTGCCTTACTCTGTATAATAAGTGGCACATCTAAAAGGTAGGGACTCCTTAGCGAAGGCTTGCGGTCAGTCTGAGGAAGGCTCTAAGCGTACTTACCGAGGTAGGAGGAAGGGGACCGTTGATTCAATTAGTGTGGAGCATTGTCTACCATAATCAGCCTTGGTCTTGAGGAAACTGAGACCCAAGCTACACAAACTAAAGGTGTAATTATCATTGTAGCCGATACGTGGTTTTCTATACCGCTAGTTTTCAGCCTACATCACTCCAATGAGGTGTTTCAGAGCATGCTACGGAAGAATTAGGGTTAGTTACTAGTACATAATGTTCTATTATATTCTATTTTTATTTGAATGGCTTCTACTCTTATTCAAGAGAAAATTTCGCCAATGTCAAGTTATTTAGAGTATTCATGTAAATAGAAAATTAAACGAATAAAAAATTAATCCGCCATTCCAAAATGATGGCGGATCTCCCCCAAAAAACTCAGTACATGCTATTCTTTGATACTGTTAATGTTTGTTAACTTTGACGGTTGTTGCTTTATGGATAGTGCTCAAAAGCGACAGAGTATGTTACTTGTTATACAAAAGAGTTTATTGCCACAAAATTTATTATTTTAGAACTACAAAAGATTTATAGAATCTCCTGCTGACAAATGCCGTGAGTCCATAGAAAAATGAAACCACAACAATGGGGTGAAAAACTGAGACCAGTTTTTTGATCTTGCCCTTCACTAATGAGGGTTGAGTCTGATTCAATTAGCCGTGGGCCAGCGTCAGGCACTGAGCAGGACAAGCGAGACTACAAAGTGGAATTACGGGACCTAAATGTTTGTTTAACGGAAATTAGGACGCAGTGTTGCCAACTTCTAGCGCACTAAATAATAATGACTTACATCCTATTTCTTTGGACGACGACGGGAAGCTATAATAAGGTTGCCTAGGCAAATAAGTTTAACATTAGGTCCTTACATACGAAATCGGCGTTTTGTCGCCAAAAAAAATTCAACAACGATGGGGCAGTCCAAAGCGCCTTCAAAGATTTTATTGATTCCCGTCCGAATGGTATTTTTAATAAAGGGATCAATGAACTACCTATGAGGTGGCAAAAGTGCATAGATAGCAATGGTGTACCTACTTGCTTTTTTAATAAAATTGATTATATTGGAAGATATTATTTTTTAAGATTGGCGGCGCTAGTTGGCTTATGGAAGGCTCTTAAAGAGAGGAGTTCGGAGTTACAAGTCCTATCGTAATAAATATTACTGAGGTAAGGTAAACACGTCAGAATACTTTTCATAATAAATTAAAAGCTTTGCCTCCAACTTTCCTCATAATAATGTTTACAGGGTTTTGATTACGCCGACATTGCAGGGAGTCAGTTTTAAGTACTGCCCCCTTACCATGAACTCGTATAGCAGTATTACTTCAATAATACTTTGTTATTTCGTACCATGACGACCATATTAAGGGGCAGTTCATACTGGAAAAAGGAGTTTAGGGTAGTTTACTAAATGTTAATGCAAGAATAAAGCAGGTCTTGATGGATTTTGATGTATCGTTAGAATCGTAACGATCACGGAACTGACATGGGATTACATTTTTTACCCAAAAGGTAGTATATTTTTTTGTAATAATTCATTTGGTTTTCGAAGAACAACAATCTAGCTGCCAAAGAATTTGCGAATTTATTGCCTGAACATTTCATTATCTGAATGTCGCGTCGCATCGCCAGTGTGAATTAACGTTCACTGTCAGGATTATTGGCACTGAGTCAGGTTACCGATTGGAATCTCCGGTGACGACGTAAGATGTGATTGCCTACATAGATAACTTGAGGTCAGGTCCACAGGCTAAGTAGGACTGAAGTGAATCCACTTAACAATGACATGAAGTATATACATACGGCTCGTCTAACAGAGATACTTTCCCATGTAACAAATAAACTGAGCCATTTAACAGATACTTGCCAATCTAGCATTATATGCTGACCCATTTAACAGATAGACTGCTATATAACAGATAGACTGAGCCATTTAACAGATTGGCTGAGTCATTTAACAGATAGAGTGAGTCATTTAACAGATATACTGAGCCATTTAACAGACAGGCTGAACCATTTAACAGACAGACTGACCCATCTAACAGATAGACTGGCCATTTAACAGATAGACTGACCCATTTAACAGACTGACCCATCTAACATTGGCCCGTCTAATAAACTGACATATCTAACAGACAGACTGAACCGTCCATCAGACAGTATGGACTTTGTCTCGGATAGACATACTAATTTAATAGACTGACTGACCATCAGACCAACTAAGTCATCAAACACAGAGACTGACCAAATGATGTCCGGTCGACCCTCAGGTTAAATTTTAATTTTATAAGGTTGATGATGATGAGATTTTTACATATATTATGTGTTATAATGTAGGTAAAAATCTAGATCTTAAGTCATGTTATTTCAATGATTTCGGATGTACAAAATCAAATTCTCTGAAAAGAGCTTCGTAACAGACTGATGCCACTGTTTGTCTCCATACTATGTCCCCAAGCGTTCGAATTGTCGGAATACCTTTCGAAGCATGAGATTTGTCGAACTTTATTGCCGCCATACTTCACCCTCTCAAGGAAAACACTGGGCCAATATTATGAGTGATTCGACCTCGATTGTGGTGATTACCACAATTAATACCTTGGCCACTCCATAATTTGTTGAGGCTGATGTCCTGTTCTTAGAGATAGTATGCTTTAACATAGACTTAATATATAAAAAAACGGCCAAATGTGAATCGGACTCGCGCTCCGAGGCTTCCGTGCAACGCAACTTAACCGTAACTTTGCTCTAACGAAAAGATAAACTAGATTTGTTCCTAACAAACTTATCTTTGCGTTTTCGAAACTGATGACGTCATACATCGACATACCAGGCGTCAACTGCTAATATAAATATGTAATTACAAAATATAATCAGGTATTTCGTGATGGAATCCCAAATTTACAGATTTCGGATTTTTTCGCTTACTTGTTCTATAAGAACTAGCTTCTTGCCAAATTTCATGATTCTAGGTCAACGGGAAGTACACTACTTAAAGGTTGTTGTTTTTTTACATTTTCATACAAATATGCGATAAAATGCGACATAAACGGCCATATCTTTTGATTGGTATTAATTTCAATTTGATCCGTCCACGCGTTTCTGAGATATCTTGACAGACAGACGGATAACAAAGTGATCCTATAAGGGTTCCTTTTTTCCTCTTGAGGTACGGAACCCTAAAATATAGTGTTCATTATCGGTATCTATCTGCAAAAGCATTGTACCTATCTTTGTATTTCCACGTAATGTCGTATCAATCGGAGGAATATACTGATATCATTCTAAGCAATAAGTTTTCTTTCTAATCAACCTTGGTCTTGATCAAGATTGCAACCTCCAATGCAAACAATTATAAAGTTTTTGAGTCTATATACAGTTACATTAAAAATATTCCTGCATTACATTCCTGCATATTATTTGCTACGTTAAAAATCTTCTGAATTTTATACCTATCCAAGAGTATTTCATTTAATTCCACTACGTTTATTGGTACAAATGAAATACCTATCTCTGAAGTTGAAATATTTCTGAGATTCTACAAATTCTAATAAACGCAGTCGGTGGTAAATGCTGTTATATTGGACCTTTTTACGAAACGTTCATTTATACTCGTATTATATTCGCACGTGACCCACTAATCTTGAGTTATAATTTATAAGCAATCAAACATAAGTTCTGTTGAACTATAATGAGAAGTAAATTACTTTCAAATTATTATATATAAAAGGATATCACTAACTTATATTGTTGAAGTCGGCAATTAGACCGACAGTTTCGACCGATTTCGACGGTCTTTCTCAAGGTGAGCGCGCCACGCCCGCGTCGCCGGTGACGTTTCTTCGCCCAATATAAGTGAGTGATATCCGTTAATATATAATAATTTGTAGTAATGGCGCACTATAGTTTTAATTCTAAAATTACTTTCGTAATGCCTGTGGAAATTCTACGAAAATTATTTGAATAAACAACATTTCTCTTTTTGAAATTAACTCTAAGGGTATGTAGATAAATGTGATAACGGCGTACGTCTATTTATTAGAGGTAACAATAGTTTAGCTAAATTATAATTCAGTACAGTGAACACAATCTACATTTCTATCTCCATCTCTACAAAGCTATGTCATTTACAATACCTAGAACGCAGAATATCTAGGTTTTATTTATTAATAAAAAACTATATCTAGAATTTGCTCGCGACGTTGTTGATTTGATGATTACAGAAGATATTCAAGAGCAAAAGGCACCTAAACCTATAAGACCTATAACATAGACCTATAACCTTATAGAAGTGAACAGGCTGCATATAAATACCCGATGGATAATGAGCGAAGCATTGTTCGATTTATTTTGATCACAGGATCACATAGCAAATAGTGTGCGTTCCGTTTGGATCCAATATTTGAATCCTCCAGGGGATTGAATAGAAGTGTACTTCCACTACGAACCTCTAAATAGGGATTTATAATAGTAAGATGAAATATGTTTATTGATGTTAAATAATTATAAAACTAACTTTTACAAAATTACCTAAAAAAAAGAAAATGAAAGAATATTCTAAACTAAACTTTACATACAAAATAGGTTCAACCGATCCCCGTTGTCCGGCAACGTGCCCAAAATGCTGGCGGCATTTCCCCTCTGGATCGCTAGGCTTATCCTTTGGACGAAATACAGGCCAGCATTTTGGTCACGTGTGGACTCCACGAGCCGCCCCGACAGATACAGTGAGTACTATAAAAACAAGATGGCCGCTATTATTTATAAATAAATTACATATTAACCTATTAATAAAAAGAGAAAACAAGATTTAGAATATTGTAAATATATTTATAATTATAAGAATAATATAATGAACTATATTATTCAAGAGATACTATTAGGTATCATCTATTAGAAATAAAAGCTTCTTTGTTTGCTCGTGTGGTTTAGTGACTTGTTACTTTACTAATAACTTTGACCAAACCTATTGGTCAAAGTTATTCAGGCGGCCGGTAGGCCTTTGACGTGGCCTAACGACTGCTGTCAAGCCACAACAACCGGAACCAACTTCCGAGACACGAAGATGCTCAGATGAAAGTGTCACTAACGGTCACCCATTCGGTCCTGATCTCGCCCAACGTTGCTTAACTTTTACGATCGTTTTCAACGTGTACTCGCAACTGGACTACAAGCCCCTTTAAAATGAAAGCGATCTATCTTTAGTGGTATTATCTTATAGTTAACAATGTTATTACGATTTACAATAACAGCGTACTCAATTATAAAACTAGGCTGTGTTAAACTCTGTGTTTATAAATATCTTACTTAGTAATCCAAAATTTTGAGAATACGAAGCTCGTACTATGAAACCCAAAACGTAATTGAAGTGTAAACTCAACCGACATAATTTATGGATATTGTAAAGCAAGCAAACTTCGTGGAAGTTTATGTTGCCTATTAATCTCATCTTATTAATGCTTCGAAAATCATAATGTTTCTGAAAACTGATACACAAATTACAATGTGTATTTGATTACAAGGGTTCATCATTAAAATTAAATATAAATTTATCAGCCTCGAACGCAATATTCTCTCTATTCGTTTAGAATTAGATTAAAATAAATAGTTATACGAAAACGGAGCAAATACCTAAAGTTTTATATGTAAGTACTTGTACAAAGAAACCTATAATCGCGTTTGAAATTTCGCATGCGCAGATGAAATCAAAGATATCCATTAAGCCTGAGACACACAGGCGCGATCTGGACGCGGCCAATTGAAACGCATATCCCGCCCCGCTTCAGATCGCTACCTTTTTTTTTACCCAGGTAAAACATGCAAGATCATGTGCCACCACGCCCGGGGGAGCGTGTTGGTTATGTCGGGCTCACCGCCCTGAAGGGGCAGCATACCGACTAAACGTCCTGGGGTGTTCCACCTCGTGCCATTCTTGCCGAGCCACGGGAAACTGTGATACATCTGCGACCCGACTGGCGCCCCGAGCACTCACCATTGTGGGCTGTACTAGCTCACAATGTATAATCCACTCATCCATCACCTTCCTCCTCCCCGTCTGAGCCTCGAGCCACTCTACCCGCCCAGAAAATGGGGCGGGGCATGCGTTTCAACTGGCCGCAGGCCGCAAGCCTCGTGCAGGTCGCGGCTGTGTGTGGAACGCCTTACGAAATTACAGAAGCATAAGCGTGATTAATCATTCTAAACTTGATGACACTTGTCTTGTAAAAGAGAATAATACTCGTGATCAATCTTTAAAAAAATATCGTTAAACAAATGATCAAGAGTCTGATTCAGAAGGCAGTGATGCGGGATAAGATGAGAGTAGACTCAATGTTGTGAAAATGGAGCTCATTTTGTATCTGTTATGTAAAATTGAATGGAAAAATAAAGACTGAAGTGATCAGGAAACGGTGATGTCCGAAAGTAATTAGCAGGTAAAGAAAATGTAACGTTGATTGAACAATTAGAATAAATTAATAATAAGAGCCACAAAATAATATTTTTGGCGAGTGAGCAAGGGTCTATAAAGGTAGATCAAGGATGACAACGTCGACCAAATTGGCGATATTAAAAAAAGTCCAATTACTTCTGTCTACCACAAATCGAGCGTAAATGAAGAGACTGATGAATGAAGAAGAAGAGAATGTGGTGTCCCAGGATCGAAGAAGAATAATCTAAAAGGAACAGATATGAATTTATATATATCTGTATGGTACACTGGAAACGGAGCGGAATTTTTCACGTTTGTTATCTGCCAGCTGACCCGACTCGAAAGTAATCGCCCTGAACAAATTTGATTCGACAGATACCCTCCCGATCCCGGCCTCCTCTGATTGTATAATCCACAGCACATTTTAACACTGGAACCCCAGTTGGCGAAAAAAGGTGGGGTGGTGTAAGGTTAACAAATTAATGTTACCATGTTGGCTTTTGAATTGTGCAATTACTCAAATTCATGTCTAACATTGCAGTTAGAAATCATGCAAGAAAATATCAAAACATATGAAAAAGGAACGCGTCATCAATTAAAAACATGATTTCTAACTGCAATGTTAGACATGAATTTGAGTAAATGCACAATTACTGGATAGATGTCGCTACCGTCCCTCAGACGAGAATATGGAGACAAAATTCACGATCTGGATACGAATCACGATGGCTCTGTTGGAATAGAGCGTGCCACGGAATGGCGAGGTCCCGGGTTCGAATCCCGGTCGTGATGAAATTTTTTCTTCATTTATCATTTAGATTTTCGTTTGGCATAGCGCATATGCAAGAAAATATCAAAACTTATGACTAGTATTTATATATTCCTGTTTCTAGGGTTATCGTATCTTATCGTATATCCTGGATAGATATGGAGATTCTTACAAGACAATAAGAATCCGAGTAAGGCTAGGTCTATTGGTAAATTGCTTGCAAGGGATTGACGTGGTTAAAATTTCGATCGTGGCGAGAATTTTTCACCATTTAATATTCAAAATTAACGGTTTGCTTTTCTTCCTAACTACTTATTTGTCATTGTTATCAAATCCTCTGTCTAAGAGGTGTTTCTTAGGTATCATTATCACTTGGCAGCCCTAATTCTCCGAAGGACGCTACAATAGAATCGTTTACGTATTGAGGGGTGTCAGCTTTATTTGATTGAATTGATTGCGAAGCGAAGTCCACTTGCTGAGTTTGCGATTGAGACACGACTAACGATCTCAGGGTTTCCACTAACCTCCTGCACAAACCGTCTTGGTTCAATAGAATTAACGTTATTCAGCTAAGTTTAACTTTAAACATCTAAAATAAAATAAATAAAATAAAAATAAAAATAGCCTTTATTTTGCCAATTAATACATTATAGATTATAGATTATTTACATTAAGATTATCATTATTATCTTATTATCATTTTTACTTATTATTATTAGATACCATGCATTTATAGATAGTTATTTGTTTAAATTGTGATTCTTTTATATTTAATAAATGTCGTTTACAAATATTTACTTATTATTTTTTATTTACTTTTTTTCAGCAACCCTCACGCGGGCAAAGGCCTCCCCCAAGTTTTGCCACTTCTTTCTGTCTGTAGTCTCCCTGGTCCAGGTGACCCCAATTTCCTTCTTCATTTCGTCCTCCCACCTTTTCCTCGGTCTACCTTTTTGTCTTTTATCTTCTCTAGGGTACCATTCCGTTGTCCTTTTGGTCCATCTGTCGTCACTAGCCCGCATCAGGTGCCCGGCCCATTTCCATTTTTGTTTCTTAACATGCTCCGTGCAGTCTAATACTTTTGTTCTTTCTCTTATTTCTTTGTTACTTATTCTGTCTACTCTTTTTATATTTAGAATGCTTCGTTCTATGCTTCTTTGGCACACTCCTAGTTTTTTCATATTTTCTTGATTTAAGGACCATGTTTGGCACCCGTATGTCATACGTGGTAGTAAGACCGAATCGACCACCTTCCTCTTTGAACATACTGGTATTTTTCTATTTTTGAATATATCTTTTAAACTCCAGTATCTGTTCCATGTCCTTGTTATTCGTCTATCTGTTTCCTTAGTAGATTTTTCTTCAAAAGTCATCAGTTGTCCTAAGTATACGTATTCCTCGACATATTGAATGTTTGATGTTCCTATTTTTATATCTTCTTTTATTGAATTAGTCATTACTTTCGTTTTGTCTTCGTTAATTTCCAGTCCTACTTTTTCACTTTCGTCTTTGAGATTGTTTATCATCTCTGTGATCTCATTTATAGTTTCGCTAAATATTACAATGTCATCGGCAAATCTTAGGTGACTTAGTTTTATTCCGTCTATGTTTATTCCTTTGTACTGCCAATCTATGTTTCTGAATACGTTTTCCAAAACAGCTATAAATAATTTCGCTGATATAGGGTTTAAACATCTAATACTCATTAATTACTCTGATTTAATTTTTATGCTTTATGAAGAGCTCGGTTGCGCAGTGGTTGGGTCAATAGACTTGCGATACGGAGGTCCCAGGTTCGATTCTCAACCAGGGCAGCCACGTACCAATGAGTTATCGTCGTTTTTTTCGACGGAAAAACTTACGTATGTTTACCGAGTGCTCTCAAAACGGTGAAGGAAAACACCGTGATTAAACCTGCATGCCATAGGAAAAAATGTAATCCACCCTGGGCCCGCGTGAATGATCATGGCCCGAGATCCATCGATGTAAGGGAAGGTCTGTGCCCGAGCAGTGGTGATATATAAATAGACTGATGATGATGATAATGAATTTTTATGCCATGATCGGCGAGCAAAGTAAATGATGAAAGATTTCTAGCCGGGGCAGGATTTGAACCTTGTCATTCCGTGACACGCTCTTACCAACTGTGCCACAGGCCAGAAGTCCGACCACTTGTTCGCCGAGCATGGCATAATGCATAAAAAGTAAATCTAATATGTACATATTGAAATCTGATAGTTATTTTTTAATGAAAAGTATTTATTTATTTATTTATTTTATTAATGGACTCGACAGTTCGTCATTTGCCAATGTCATGTTATAGAAAATTCAATGTATAATAGTCTTCCATCTTCCTCCAGGGGAGTCGCCGTAGCGTCATCACCCTGGGTAGCCGCGTCTACTTGTCTTCATCCACAGGAGACGCCGTAGCGTCAATCACTGTGGACGAAGCAGCTCGACAGTCACGTTCACTCCCGAGCTCGTAGTGGGAATCTTGACCATGGCGCCAAACTTCAGATCCTGCTTTAATTCTCCAATAACTTCACCATACTGTCATTCGCGAACATTTTCTGATTAATTTAACGTGATATTAAACACAAAACACCCACTGTAGACATTGAACTGAATATTATTAAATAATTTCGCAACCGTCGTTTCCCGCCATTTTCAAAAAGCCTAATGAAAAGTATCTGAAAATAAAAATACTACCGCAAAAAGTTGTATAGGAACTACACAAATTGGAGTACGGTGAGGTGAAGGACTATACTATCAGCAATCTCTTCATGCACTCTGGTTTGTAGTAAGTAGATATCGTACTTGACTCTTCATTAAAATGTAGTCAATTTAAGCCTTTCTCGGTCTACATCTCCTGACGCATTTTTACTTACAATCGCTATTTCTATCAGTTTCACTCTTCTTTAATATAGCATTTCTAAATGCATTTATAATTATAAGAATAATAACTTTCCATTTTCCAATATAAATATCATCATCATCAGCCCGTATAAGTCCACTGCTAGACGTAGGCCTCTCCCAAACCACGCCACTCAAACCTACTCTCGGTCCTCTGCATCCAGTCTCTGCCAGACATCTTGCGAAGGTCATCCCTCCATCTGGTCGGGGGGCGTCCCACACTACGTTAACCTCCATTCGAGAACTCGTCTTTCCCATCGATTAACATAAATATATTGCGACAATAATTTTGTGACGTCATCGTCCACATACAGCCTGAATGAAGATAATTTAGTTAGTGAACAATTATAACTTAGGGTAGAATTATTATATTATCATCAGAAGACGTAAATTGACTTTAGTAAGTAAACTTATTAATCATGTAGACATAAGATTGAAATTTGAAACATGTAATTTCATTGTAATTTGCATTTGAAATTAGACCGAGACGGCTGGATCGTAAAATACCGTACACATATCTACATAGATGATTTAACATTGTTTGACTTGAGTGCAGTGGCGACTCCTTATTTCGGGAAGCCGTCTAGGGTATGAAGATTGCTATGATTTAGTCCAACTAGAAGATAAGCGTAATGAAGAAGATATTGAAAATGTTTTGAAGAAAAGCTTGTTAAAAATGATTATCACAGAGTAGGTGATAATCAATTAATCACAGACAAGGTGTCGCTATTCCACTTGATCGATTTATTCTACTAGGCTCTGTTTGTGCCTTGTCCTTGAAAAACGGTGTCAAATGTAGATTTAAAAAAACCGTAGGTACAGTCGAAGACAGAGATAAGTATACAGGGGGCCTCAATAAGGTTGAGATTTTTTCAAGAACTACTGGACCGAATTTAATAATTCTTTTACAGTTACATAGTTTTAACTTTTATCTATCTAACAGTGAAATAATTTTTGCAATAGGTCTAGTAGTTTTTGAGATAATCTCAACCTTAAAAACTCTCCTGTACACCTTTCTCTGTGTTCCACCGTACATAAATATTAAAAAGTGAAACTAAATCTGAACAAAAGCACGACACAGTCTTGCATTCTAAACTCTCAACGAATACGTGAAATATTCCTATCTTGACAGACAAGCTCGAGAGTGGTAAAGTTTATTAAAGTCGGTTGACAGGCGGCAGTTGGTAGAAGATGGAAGAACAGAGATGTTTACAAAGCGTTCCACACGATAAAACATCTTGTCATGTGGTACAGACTCGAGGCAGACAACACGAGGCGAACCAAGTCGAGAAGTTACCGAAAGCATCCCTCACTTGTGGTTCTGGGCTATTACCGTACCCTCTACACTCCGTTTGGGCATATCGTAGGGGATAATACTTATCCGTACTTGGGAATATGTAAATAGATATTAACAAGTGAAACGGTTGTACAATCGACTCAATGCAGTATTTATATGATTTGAAGTTTTGAAACACAGACAATACGAACGCTACAAAGTCCAAAGTGTCCACTTGATTCGCTTTCGACTGAAAAGATGAAATTTTGAGAGTCCGAGCTCTGTAACATTTTCTTGATTGTTAAAAAACAAATCATTATATTTTGATTACCAATATCGATAAATTCGCAGCGACAGAGTTCTGTCTCTTCCTCTTGTTATCATCATCCCCCGTATCAGTCCACTGCTGTACATAAACCTATCCTAAGGCACGTCACGTCAATTTCCAGCCAGCCATCCCTCTATGTGGTCGGCGCGCGTCAAATTACGTTTTACCAGTCCTTTTTTGAATTATGACTATTTCAAATGGATCACATTGTTCATCTTAATTATTAACTATATCTATTGTTGAATACTTTAGTCGTTTTATCTACCTGTAAACATAATCGACTACGACAATCATGCTACTTTATTTCTATTTAATACCATGCGGCGTCATTGAACATTCGTCAACGCGAGAGCACCCCTAGCAGCGGTTTTCTCAACTCAGAGCCACAACATTAGCACAATCTGTTCCGGAAACCGACGGCATCTCGCACCTTAACATTTTATTTTGCTTTTACTTGACTTTTTCTCGCAAAATTATGCTAATGTCATCATTATATCCACGTTTTACTTCTAAAATAATTTGTGAGGACAATACTTTATGTTTTCTACTGGAATTTGCACTGTTGTGTTTAACCTATGTCTATTGTCAACTGTCCTAACCTAGGTCAGGGTTAATACGCATTTACCTAAAATGACATAGACGAGTGAGTAAAATAAATCAAGATAGTTTAATTGAATTCAAATTCAAATACACTTTATTGTACATAAAATACACAAACAATTACAACAATATGTACAATTTTTTTTGTTAACCTATAAATTGTCCCACTGCTGGGCAAAGGTCTCCCCCAACCTCTTCCATCCATCCCTGTCCTGAGCCTCTTCCAGCCACCCATCCCTGTAGGTATCTAACGATATCGTCTCTCCACCTACGCCGCGGTCTGCCCCGACGACGCCGGCGACCTTATCGCTAAAATATGTACAATTATGGCGGCCTTATCGCTAAAAGCTATTTCTTCCAGGCAACCAACTGTAGATATTGTTTAGTACCTACTTCGGGTAAAAAAAAATACCACGGGTAGCAGCTTTAGGTACTTATAAATTGTATCATTAAGTATGTATTTCTTCTGCTGAACGATAACTGGAATATAATTATGATTATATTGTGAACCGTAGCCAGCCCTGACTCAGACTTCGGTCTTTTTGAGTTGCTACAGCAACACCGCAGCATACCACTGTGAAACGCTTACCTGGGTTACTTGTTCATATAGACTGGAGTAAAAAGTCATTGCCACATTTCAATGGAGCTTAGTAATGGAACTACGTGACCATTTAAGCTGTACCTATCATTTTGTTGGAGACTTATTACAGGTTTCATATTGCATAATCATAATCAGTATCATTTTCTACTACTCTCGCAACTCCTATAGAAGAATAACAAAAACAATAAATAAATCGCTTCGATTTCTGACTATTTTCTGAATTCTTAACTAAGCTTTTTATTCGAATCGCAACTTGTACAAAACTTTATTTTAAATCAATAATTTTAATAAAAAACGGAGATATTTTTACATTTAGGTATTCGTTATCTTGTACAAGTAGCGGTTGATGGTGGGGCAGAATCTGGCATGGTCTTTTGGTCTTATTATAGGTATAAGACATATTCAAGTAAATAAAATAAAAATAAAAAATACACTATATAAGCTTAGATTTATGAAGGTGGCCAAACATTGCTTGTTGATTATTGACTATCGTTTCGAAATGTATAGTGTCTTTGATTTCTTTCATGCTATTCTGCTTCCATTCTTATTTAGTCAAGTACTCGTATTAAACAGTGTACTGCCACAATATCTCAACTAATAATTGTTCCAAATGTGGAACTCTATACCGCAGCCCAAATCAGGTGTCTTATTTTGTAAACAAAAACTACCCTACCCTACTAACATTTTAAGCTGGTCTGTGATTATTGCATAGTTATTTTACAGGTTCGATCAATCAGTTCCTTCAATGTTACACAGTATCACAACATGTAATTAGACGATCATATTTGTTTATAAAATAAGCTACTTGATTTGTGTTTCTGTATAATTAATTATGTGTATTTCTTCAAGGAATCTATCCTACACTACACCATTTCAATACGAATAACCTTGAACTATATAACAACGAAACTATATTTAGAATCTATTTTCCCCGTCTCCACACGCCATCTTAATAGACCAGCTGGTGGTTTATAACTAACATTGTGAGATAAATTAGAATACTACCAAGTTTCGAGTTGAAACATTGCCTTCGCTTGTAAACGACAATCCCCACGACTCGACTGTTTCTAAGAGCAAAAGTTTCCTAACAGCGTAGTAAAGCCATAACAGAATAAGTTTCATCCAAGTTCACACTTAAGGCCCACTAACTCTGTCAAATTGAACAAAAAAAATGATTATTTTAACACTTAGCGTCTTTGGAATTCAATTTCCTTATACTTTTGTGCGAAGATTTAAATCTTTGCTTTTATGCATAAGTTTTATTATTGAACTATAGTTTAATACTACAATATCGTGGCCCGTATATGTTGGTGGTGATTTTGTGGTAGAAATCATTGACCTGAATTGAATTGAATTGTAGAAATATAATTCTATCACAAAATCGGATCTCCGTAATGAAAGCCCAACATATTAACCACAGCTCCACCGAGCTCTTATAACATAGGCAAGAGCATAATATAATTAAAAAATTTAATTGTTAAATGTCACGGATGACAAGATCGCAGGTTCAAGTCCTGCCCACGGTTAGAAATTTTTCATCATTTGAATTTGTTCGCCGATCATGGCGTAATGCATAAAATAAATTCTATTGTTAAATCATGTTGAATCCATTACCACAATGCAAATGAATGAAATGGCATAGTTTGTGTTTTCACCTGCAAGAAATGTCCGACAGCAGCTCGCAAGTGTAGTCTCTGCAACAAGCGCTGTCGCGACAGCTTATTTAGCACTTCCTGCGAGTAGTTGCAAGAAAATTGCAGTGTGTAAACGATATTGCAAGCAACTCATGCAAGACTTGCGCGAGTTTACTTGCAGGTTCGACCTTGTCCAGATGAGGCGTTTTACGCGCGTGTCGAGTCGCGCACAGCCAATCACGCTATTGCCCCTCGCAAACCGCACGACATGATTGGCTGAAATGTGATTGATGCGACTCGACTCGCGCGTAAAACACCTCATCTGCACAAGGTCTTCGCGGACACTATTATATAATGTATAAATATTCCACTGAAGTAAAACTGTTCCTTAAAGTGTTGAAATTTTTTAGCCACAACCGCAGTGTACCGAAAGTCGTAGCTTTGAAGTGTAAATTGCGCTGTTAATGGAAAACTTCCACTTTGTAGAGAATAACAAGTTTTAAGTCCACTTAAAGGAATTTGGGAGTGGTTTGACGGTGTCACACGTTAAGAGCACGGAGAGGGGCTAAGATGCTATCGAAATACAATTAAATCACAGATCTAATTTGTTTATTTCAAAAAGGTACAATAAAAAATAAAAAATAACCATTCAATATTTAAAAAACCTAATCTAAACTATTTAAAAAAAATTAGTAGCAGGAAGAGTACCCAAGACACTGGCAGCGTTACCTCGCTGGATCGCGATGCTAATCCGTTGCGCGAGGTAGCTGCCAGCTCTTGGGTCACCAGTGGCATCTACTACTCGTTTGCTAAGCTACCAAGCGCCGGGACCCCACGGGCCGAGGGTGTCGACACCAAAAGCAACAAAGTTGTAAAGGGTGTCGAGACCCCTGTATTTTAGTACCATATTTAATCACAGATTAATTATAATATGGTACGTCATCATCATCATCAGTCGGTATCAGTCCGCTGCTGGACATAGGTCTCTCCCAAAGCATGCCACTCAACCCTAGTTTCGTCATTTTACATCCTGTATTTGGCCAGTGTTTGCCAAAAGTGATAATTTCGTCACTACTATACAACCGTAAATCAGCTGGACAGTATAAAACGACCAATTCTTACTCTAATACAGCTAGACACATTTTTGTGTTCTCTTGCTCATCTCTTATAGAGTCGTTAGCTGTTAATGAAGTGGATTTAGGATATTTTTTCAGCCTAAATGTTACTTGGACTCTGCCACCACCTTGGGCAGCTAATGCCCATAGTATGGGCGACAGCTGTAGCCCAATGGTGACACTTGCAGTACGATTTCAAACCTTACGAAGCGGATAATAAGGTAGATGCGTGATAAGGTAGTCACATCAAGTGTACCTAATATGGTAGATGTTATGTAAACTTGATGTGCTTTGGGTTGTACGATCTTTTCCCTTCCTCGAGCAAGTGCATTGATTCTCACTGCGACCCAAAAGGAAAATAACACGTAATGTTATGTCCTGACTTTAATTAATTTGTTGAATGTCAGTTAAAATAGATGGCACCACAGTAATATAGCGACATATAGCGATTTTATATAATTAAGTTTTGATACATTGCCATCTGTCCGTGAAACGGAACGTATGGCGGCGGGCCATCGCGGGGTCGCCGCGCGGGGGTGAAGTGTCAAAATAAAACTGTCAAAAAGTGTGAAGGTCAAAAGTGTCACATTCAATTCAAATCAAGGACGACGAGAAGTTGAGAACTTATCTAAATTCAAAGAGCGTAAAAATTCTGTTTCAAGTGTTTCTTTAAATACACCAGTTACCTATAAAAATACAGTCCACTTATTTCTACCACCGACCGCAGCTACACCATCCGTTGACTTTTTCGTCAATTCCAACCTCAATAATATAAATATTGATACTTATTAATAGTTCCGACGTGCATCGCGTTGACAACTTGTATGGAGGCGGCACCTTTCCTTCCCCCTTAAATTGAAAAGTTCTGCGATGAAGCACCTACTTTAGATTTTCACATCGCGTTTCTGTCCACGTTAATTCTCAAGTTTTGTCCAAGAAATGAATATTCTCATCCTTTTGAGCAGTTGACTTTTAGTCCTTAAAATAATTTGGTTTTCAATTACGTACTAGGTAAAGCTGGTAATGGATATTCGATTCTGTTTCTGGCTATTGAAGACTCAGATCAGGTTGAAGCCGACGCTCGGGCTCACCAAATAGGCACTTCTGAAGACCTATACAAGTAACTTTTAATGTTTTTAACGGATCTTCTACAAATCAAAATTTTTATTTTGTTATTTAAGTAAAATCATATTATTCCATAATCAATTTTTAAAACTATAAAGTTTAAGGGCCTTCATAGAGCCACCTAGCGCCGCCAATATTAAAAAAATAACATCTTTCAATTATTGAAAAATAGTATTTATCGTAATAAACATTTTGTAAATAGCTTTTTTAATAAAATTGATTATATCGGAAGATATTATTTTTTTAAGATTGGCGGCGCTAGTTGGCTCTATGAAGGCTCTTAAAGGTAATCAATGTAATATTAATAATAATAAATATTCTCACGAAAAAAAGCAAATGTCATACCGGAAAATAAGTATTTAAGTACGAAATCGTTGCACATACAATTGTTATACTTAGGTCAATATCAAAACAAGCACGAAATAATTTTGTATGGCAGTCAAATTTCTAGGATCAACGTTAATTTAATTTTTCAATCGAAAAGTCGTATATTTAATTTACCTTCCATACTTCGTATAGCAGTGCCAACAGTTAAGGTGGATGGTGCTCTCTAGCCGCCAGCAAATGGCGTCGCTTTGCAATTCTACGAGCGCATTAGACTATGGCGGATGCAAAGCGAAGGTTTTACGCGATTTGTCAACTGTCAGGGTTGGCATCACTGATAAACGGAAACAACGGGATGCCTGTTAAATGACATTTGAATGAGTCAAGACTGAGGCTAGCTTTTTGGTGGATGAGGATGATGACTAAGGCCCGTATTAATAGTCTGAGCTCAAGAGTCAAGTCACTATGGGGTCGGCTGAAAACCAGCGCTGTGGCCTGTTATGTCAGGCCACAGCGCTTGTAATGGGAATGGGAATTGTGATGGGAAATTAGACATTTTGTGTCTAATTTCCCACCACAATTATGACACGGAAGTATTTAAAAAAATTATGGTTGATTTATTCTCTTATAGCTAACTTAAAAATAGTAACTAAAATATTTTAGCACGTACTTATGTATTTTAGTAAGCACTATTATTTACAACAAAACCCCACCCTGAAATGTCCCCGCTTAATTCATTATTGTGTTAAAATTCGCATTTAATTCCCTATTAAAAGCATAAAAATGGTAACTAAGTAAATAATGTTTTATTTTCATTTATAGCTATTCTTAAACACATTTATTAAAAACCTCACCTAACAAAATCCTGCGTTTTATTTTTTTATTTTATACTTTCAAAAAAAACATAGTATTATGTCGAATTTCAAGTAACTTTTGTCGACTGTCAACCCTGGCCACAATTTTTCGCGAAATGGTCCAAACGACACTCTCTCGGCGACGAGCGAACGGATGAGCTGTAAATATCTCAGGATCGCCAAACTGACTAGCAGATACTTTCCGCCAGTTTATGGCATCTCCAGTTTTATGTGTTTCCCCAATCACTTAACTGAACCGCTGAGTAAAATCCTGACGAAAACAGCTGCAACTTTAAAAAGTTCGGGTAAGAATTCAGTTTGAATTGTTTCGTTTTGAAACTAAAATTGAAGGAATTTAGAGACAATTATAAAACCCAAGAGTAGTCGAGAACTAATCTTAAGAATAATTGTATAGGTACTTAATAATAAATGTAATACTTAATCTCTTGAATCACAATAAAGAAACTATTTATATAAAATTGCCAGTTATGTATTATGTATTTAGTAAAATATGTTTGAAAATAATTGAGCCCAATACATACTATATAATCTACCTACATTGCTAAGTATATATTTTTTTAAATTTATACCTACATATTAGTATTTTGTTACATTATCTAAAAACTAATATCCACAAATAGGTACAAGAAAGTATTTGTTTGCCATTTGGATAGTTTTGCAGGTGATTAAGTTTTTAGTACATTATGTACCTATCTACCTAATGGGTAATTAAAAATGTCCTACTTACTTTACTACTACCAACTTTAATACAATATTTGTGAAGGTTTGTAGCTTCAAAAATACATATAAAATGATTTAAAGAAACGTTAAAATAAAATAATAATATTCATATATCTAAACCATGACTGCATAAGTATTAAGAAACCAATGAGACAATACTGGACCAACCGGACGAAGGGATGAATAAATTCCGGACAAACGAGGTAATTTCCCACATATGGGGTCCTATCGATGCTCATAACCCGTAACAGATGAAATATTCCGGAGGTCCGGAATCCGAATAATCATATTCCCAAATAATGTGGAGCCCAACGGCAGTACACCGAAAGAAAAGATTAGCTGTGGCCAACTACAGCTACAACCATTACAAACTGTCGGGACAGCCAAGTATTGTTCTTTTTACCCGACTGCCCCAGAAGGAGGGTACTGCTTTTCGGGTGTATGTATGTATGTCCATTCCTTTCTGCAAAATAGTCAAAAATACACTTTAGTTCTTGTCTCTAAATGCTTGGACAGTGGGAGGTTTCAAGTTGAAACCTCCTTCACTTGAAACATTCAACAAACTCTGCGTAAAATGTTGCCAATTATTGGAATTTAAATTGGGGTATCGCCATTCTCTGACACCCACAAAATATAGGGTGTCAGATTACTTGATGGCCAAATAGTGACAAACTGACTAATTAGTGACATGTTTTACTTAACTGTTGATTTCTAGCTAAAACAACTACGGCTAATAATCAATTAAACTAGCTAGAACAAGCAGAAATTATTTCAAACAACAAAACAAAAAACGACTGAAAAAAACTATCCCCTGATTATTTTTTTATACCCTATGACACTCCCGTAATCAAGACGAATCTAACGACACCTCATATGTTAAAATGCATGAAACCGTTTAGGCTGCAGAGCGTGCCAAAGAATTAGACATACATACACATACATACGATCGAAAAACATAACCCTCCTTCTTGTAGTCGGATAAAAATGAATTCAAATCCAGTTTCTTTTGGGTATTTTAAAAGGAGCATACCAGATATAACTGAAGTCACCTCAGCGGTTGCCCAGAATTTTTCCGGCGTCAGCTTAGGGGTCGGTTGAGAAGGGTTAAAAGTTTTTCCAATCTCGTTCACCCAAATTACCCCACAATTACAGTCTGCGATTAGAGGACGTCGCGACCTTTCTCTTGGGAGTGGTCAAGGTCAACGACGTTTAGATGGCATACAAAAACACATTGTGACAATCAGATTACCGATTAACGTGACAGCTTGCGTGAGATTTTTTTAGATTATTTTTAATTTTAGTTAGGTAAATTTATGTATTTTATTAATAAATAAAATAAAATAATCACATAATAATATCAAAACTTAAAATAATACAAATAATAAAAGTACCTATTTACAAAATATTTAAATAATAAGCATATCGCTTACGTCGCCCCCATGGGGCAGGGTTCCCAGGATTCTGGCGGCATTGCCTCGCTGAACGGCTAAACTCAGCCGTTGAGCGAAGTAAGAGCCAGCCCTGAGATCCCCTGTAGCGAGGACCAGTCTTTTGGACATACTCTTAGTAAATATTTTTGTATCCGACGACCACGGGCCCAGTGTTTCCACAGCCAGCGCGACAAATACGTAGTGCGCGCTGAGCTGGGAATATATTAGGTAAATGCTAAGTTCTGAGCCTCTTCCAGCCACCCTGTATCTAACGATATCGTCTCTCCACCTACACACCGAGGTCTGCCCTGACGCCGGCAAACCAACGGTTGGGAGGTTGGGATAAAAGTTCACCTGGACCTCGTAAGGGATAAGATCTTCTTAAAAACTACTTGATCTACATACATATACTAAGTTGGTTTGACCTACGATCCCTTTTACCCAACTGCCGGAAGGAGTAGGGTATGTTTGTCTCCGTCACGTCGCTCGGTTCCTTTGTGGCCTCCTATAGTCTAATCCTGCCCATGACAAGGGCCACATAACTTTTATTTTCAACTCGAAAACAACACTACTTACTCACGTAAGGTCTCTGGTGTATAGAATAGCGACAGTCCGAAAAGTTGCCACATTGGACAAAAATAAAGTTGGCCCGCGATGGTACTCCCAACGTTCACAATTGGTGGTATTTTATGAGAAATTTAGGACACATTTTAGCATCCAATATCGTAGGAGGTCTTCATCGGAGTTCGTTCTTAGGCCGCATTTACACTTGCAAGAAAACTCCTGCGAGTAATGGCCGACAGCAGCATGCAAGTGTAAACTCCGAGCAAGTGCTGTCGCGACAGCTTATTTAGCACTTCCTAACGATATTACAAGTAACTAATTGAATGCAAGACTTGCACGAGTTTATTCACGTGAAAACGCGGCCTTAAAGTCAAAGTCAAATTTCTTTATTGCAAGTAAGCACGTTGTGTACATTTTTGCATGTCAACATATTTTTGAATTTACATTTACACCACTTTGCAATAAAAAGGTGCCAACGCTGAGGAGAAAAAGTGGCAAAATCTCTCAGCTTTAAAATAATAATAATAGGTACAATTACTTAATAACTAGGTATTACACAACTATTACTATTGTTAGTAATCTACGCTTTATCCCTCATGCGGAACCTACTTACAACTATCAAACCAAACGTCTAGGGAAGTTGATGTTTTGTAAGAGCGAGCTTACACTAAATCTGTGCTCCTAACTGTCTATGAGAGCGACGTCGAACTAAGTTCATGCTCAAAATTGTCTCTGAATATAAGCTTCTCTTAGGTCTTTAAAACTACAAGATTCATCATCATCAGTCTATTTATAACCTCCACTTTTTTTGTATACCCACTGCTCGGGCACATACCTTCCCTCGACATCGATCTGGGGCCATGATCCACCACGCGGGCCCACTGCGGATTGGCGGATTTCACATGCCTTAGATTTTTTTTTTCTTCTACTGCATGCACGATGTTTTACTTCACCGTTTTGAGAGCACTCGGTAAAGTAAGTTTTCCGTCGAAAAAACCGAGGATAACTCATTGGTACATGGCTGCCATGGCTGGGAATCGAACCTGGGGACCTCCGTATCGCAAGTCCATTGACCCAACCACTGAGCCACCGAGCTCAAGCTCAAGATTGGTCTAGCGATAATAACTTTTGTAACAGTCAAAAACGTGACATGATGTTACATTTTGTACTGTATGATGATAAAGTTTTCCAAAATAAACAATAGCCCCGGGACGTGTCTCAGCCATACAATCATATCACATAAACATGACGGCTTTTGTCAGAAAGTCAACGAGTGATGCCTTATTCTAAATTTCGCTCGAAAACTAGCAATGTGATAATTTATCGTTCGTTCGCTAATTATCTTTTGAGTCGCACATTGTTCCATTGTCTAGATTCTAGACTCTTTGTAAATCTTACGTTGATGAATGTGTGCAAAAAATCAAACCACAGTCAGCTGTAAGTAAGAAGATCCCTAACTCAAACTATGTGAAATTTTTTAGTAATAAATTATGTTTATCAAGAAATCTAAAGTGCTCATGACTTACTAAAACATTTTTTGTACAATTAAGAAGTTACAGAACTTGGGATTTATGGCGTTTAAATAAATGTGTAAGAATCGAAATTGATGTGCGTCTCTACCTACTCCCAAAAATAGGCGTGAGATTTTTTTATGTACGAATACAGACATACTTTTAGCAGAACTCATATCGATAAAAATTGCTAAAAGGTGGTAAAGGTTTGACATGAAACCACCCATTTTGTATAGCGAAAACTAGCGAAAATTTCTAAACTATGGCTTAGTCCAACACCATTCTTCATTAAAAAACATTATGTTAGAGAGGAACTGGATTAAACTGTAGAATAAACTTTTCAGTCACTTTTAAGGCTAAATCTCTTAAATCTTAAATCAATAATTTAATATCTTAAAGTATTCTAGACTTTTTATACTGCTAATTTCACCGCACTCCTATTCATTACCAATATGGATCTGTTATGATAACAGCTTAATGGATCTGTATTCTCTCACCTTAAAGTATTCAACTTTCCCATTTAAAGCTTATGCCGATTCCGTGCACGTTTCCATAACGACCACTCTTTTAGCGTGATCATCAACCGACCACACAAGCCTCACCTCGTCTCACACGAATCGCTATGCATCGCGTTTTTTCCACGTTTTTTCTCCGCTAAAGACGTGCTTAGAGGTTTTTCAGAGTTTTACTAATAGCCCCCCTGAAACCGCCCCGCGGGAATAATAAAGAGTAAGCATCCAAGGGTTGTTTTCTTAAAACGTGGTTCTCTTATCGAATTCTTTTTATGGTTATGTTATGTGATAATAGAATGTGGTTTACTGAAATTGTGACACACAACTTGAGGCGGTGTATTGCGTTGTCGATATAATTGGCTGAAACATAAAGGACTCATAGTTGAATAGCTATTTTTTTAAGAGTATTGAATGGAGGGACTTGTTCATCTAGTTATACATTTAGTTCTACAATTTGGGCTTCTGCTAGGCTTGTTCACTTATCATGATCTGATGAGTACTTGATGAATTTTGAAGTAATAAGACATGACTTCTTACTTTAAATATTATATATTTAATAGCAATTTAATACAATGTCAAACTTAAAACTAAAATATCCGGTAAACCTTCGTCAGTCAAATAACCCGCTCCTTGTCATACCCGGTGCAAGGGTACCCATAACGCTTGCGGCGTTACCGCGCTGTATAGCTATGGCTAACCTTTGCACCAGGTAGGACCCGGAGCGAGAGTCAGAACCCCTCTCTCTAAGGCTTTTTACTAGGATAAAAAAAACATTTGGGCTTAGGATTAAAAGTTATTCCACCATTTAGGCTTTCTGTCCCTTTCTACCTTACCCTTTTTAACGAAGTGTGAAAGGGACAATAATACGGTTTAGGGAGGTTCATGAATATCGTTGGTGGCTTTCTGGTTAACCGATTTTCAAATGTCTTTAACTATGTTACTTTTCAACTGATTTAAATTATGTTTCCACTGTTAACCCCCAATTTATTTACTATAAAACCAACGAAAATAGTTTATTTTTCAATAGATTAGATTTAGTTTAGATTTATTTATATCAAATTACAATGCTTCTTAAGACAAATTACATTTTTTCAAAATACACATTGGTAATCGGTCAGTTTAAGATTAATAATATAATTTTATTTTTTCATATGTGGAGATTTGTAATTGGCTTACAGTTACTCATAATCTATACATATAATAAGACTGTAAAATAGTTGTCTCTGTACATTGGATATTTTTTGAAAAGAATAATTGTAATGTGTTTTAGGATCGATAATGATGGCAAAAAATTATTTTTAGAATTTTTGTCTGTTTGCCTGTGAATTTGTGCAGGTATCACGCCATAACTACTGAAGGGATTTTGATGGGAGTTTCACTAGGAGATAGCTGAAATATCCGGACAGCTCATAGGCTATAAGCCATGGCGGTATGTGATGTGGAAAAAAGGATAAAGAGAGGAAGATCTGCCTCCTGATCTCCTCCATCCTCCTCCTCTACGCAAACGAAGTTGCGGGGTACAGCTAGTCGTTATCTATATTACTATGAAATAGCTGTAAATCTTCCTAAGAATAAATAAATAAAATAAAAATAATTATGAATTGTAATATAGGAGTATGCTGATGCATAGTTTTATAACTTTGACATTGATGGAATAATATTCGTTATCCAATAAGACTATAAGAGGCTTTTCAGTCGGCGACCAAACGCTTCGTCATTTTCATCGCGTAGACTACACTACTTGCTAACTACCTTAATTTTCTCTTATCAGTCACTTTCATTCGGTACTTCCTTATCTACTAATAATGTAAGGGGAGGCTGCGTCGGCTTGAAGTCCGGGCAGAGAGGAGGGCTGAAAAAGAAACTTATTAGCATATACCTGCGGCGCTGAATTTTTATTTTTTCATTCCCTCATTAGAGGTACCGCCGTCAGCAATTTCCTTGTTTAACGAGTTGGGTACGCAGAGGTGTACCTACGCAGGTTTGGCTTATATTAAACGAACTCAGAAAGATAAAAGGAAGCTGGAATGACGAGGTCGGGGAGGATAAAAACAGACTGAAAACTCACGCGTGCTTACTGCTTAGTCATAAATTTTTGTATGTCAGTTCTTTTGTGATCTCCTGTAGCCAAAACGGTTTGATGGATTTTTATGTGCGAAGTAGGTATCATCTGTACTGGGTATGGAATATTGAAGTTCAAAATCTCAATGAACGGCATAGAAAAGATCTACTGCATATTGTTACTGCAGGGTGCAGGGTATGTTACGTTCCGGGGTACACTACAGACAACTGCATCTTGATCTAAGTATCCAACTGTCTGTGAGGAGATAACAGCAAGAACCAATACATATGTGGAGAGAACTGAGAACCACACAAACAGACTAGCAACTAACCTAATTCCCAACAAGAGAGTCTTCAAGTGATTTAAGAGAAAATATCCACAAAGCTGCGAAACTCCGCTATTGAGTTTCGCAGCTTTGTGGATATTTTCTCTTAAATCTATAGTTACTGGAATCGTACCGCTCAAGCTAATAGCAACAAAGTACTGCAAGAAAGGATGATAAAGAACAATTAGTTACTTACAATGGGCTGGTCACGTGGCAAGACTCCTGGTGTAAGGCAGTAGTTGAGTGGAGACCGTGGGGAGAAAAACGCCCTACAGGGAGGCCACAGAAGAGATGGCGAGATGCCATGCGAAGAGCAGCCGGTTCGAAGTGGATCCAAGTGGCGCAAAATAGACGAGAGTGGAGAAATTTAAAGGAGGCATACACCAGACTGGTAGAGAATGGCTAATAAGAAGAAGATGAAGAAGTTACAAGAAAAAAATATTATTTTGAACAGAATTTTTTTAGACTAGTAAATTATGAATAGAAAACACATAAACCTCCGGAGACACACCATGAGTGATGATGATGAGACGACGGTCTCTCATATAATTACAATATAAATGACACAGGTCCACGACGTTGTTCATTAATCAAGCAAAAATGTTTTGTTTCCGCAATAAACGGGAATCACAGGCCCCCAAGACATTCCAGATTCCACGAACGTCGAGACGTCAAGGAAATTAATACGCTTTCAAATGCGTAGACGTGAGTCTCATTCATACGGTATCAAAGGGGAAGATTCCTCAAAGTGATTCCGAATGTTCGAGCAAATTATTAAATTGGATCAATTTTGTAAGTGGCACAGGAAGGTTGAAGTTACAACGCAAACTGATGGTCGGATTTGTTTGGCAGCAAGACAGAATTGTTATTAAAATTTCAAGGTTGCTCTTGAAGAAAAAAATCAGAAGAAGACATGTAGATCTAAAATTATAAACAAAAGCAGAGGCAGATTTTCGAAGAAAGATAAATGAAATGAAACACATTTGTACTTTTAAAACATTTCAACCGAATGTAGGTATTCCTGCGTCCCCATTATACCTCCGAGCCACCAGGCGTCGGCTGGGGTTCCATCCGTATGTCGTAGATATCCCGCTGGCTCGTACGAAGCGATTTTCTTCATCCTTCATCATACGAACGGCTAAGGAATGGAACGCCCTGCCGGCGTCGGTGTTTCCGGGACACATATAACCTTGGGATTTTTAAGGCAAGAGTGAATAGGCATTTACTAGGCCCGCGTGCTTCATCATCGGCCTCATCGTCACTTACCATCAGGTGAGATCGGGGCAAAACGCGGGTTTGGTCTATCATAAAAAAGGTATATCAAAATCTCAATGTGAAGAGAGAAAAACACGTCTAAAAATGTTTTTATGGTTCAATTCAATTCAAATATACTTTATTTGCACACAAATGAAAATACATCAGTTACATATAAAACCAAAGTTAGCTAGTGTACAGACAGGCGGCCTTATCGCTTTAAGCGATTTCTTCCAGGCAACCTTCGGGTGATGGAGATATTGTATCAAAAACAGCGTAGCGGGTGCAAAAATGTCATAATACAATACTACATACAATAATTAAAAAATGAAATTCCTAGATCACCACATTTCCAAGTCATGGTAACATCTGTAGGTATAGTATGAACTCCACGCTCATGTACTCCGTAGCAAGCGCAGATCCCCTGATCTGAGGTAGCAAAGATAACAATGAACGGATATTACTTTAAGATCCTTACGCAAAATAAAATTTCTACTCTCTAGAGAGCGACAGCTAGGCCTATTCAAATTCAGTTTGTTAGCTCTTAAAATAGATCTTATCAGTATGCTGATTTTATACGTAGGTACACAATGTTGATTTACACTCCTGGGAAAACTTTCTTTTTATCGCAATTTCTTTTCGGTTTCCTTTAACCTGTCAATGAACTGCGAGTATGTTTTACACACACGTTACACGAAATTGGATTTACGTTTTTGGTGTATACGAGACTGGGTGATGATAGGGGATGAGACTAGCTTCGGTTTGCCCTTTGTCTAGTTATAGATCGTCTTTCTCCTTCCTTTATCCGATGGTCATCTCGGTTTGCGTCTAAATCTGCTTTTTAAACCTTCCCTGCATGCTGATGCATTTTTTCAATATTATACGACAAACTTCAGGTACTCAGGTTGTTCCCGATGATTTATTTAGCAGATTCAATGTTCTATTTACTTATTGTCTAAATCCGCCTGTGACCTGACCTGCTATAATTCTGTTCAATTGAGCACCCTTTTAGCTTAACGGGCTGTAATCGGTCCTCGGTCTAATCAACTAATCCGTCATACATCCGTTCAAGCCGCTTATTCGTCATTTAGAATTCCATTTGAAGTATTATATGCCTACATAATTTTATTGTCAGTCGAAATGACAATGCCAGATTCTGAGTTGTACAAGATAACGAATAAATGTAAAAATATCTCCGTTTTTTATTAAAATTATAGGTTTAAAATAAAGTTTTGTACAAGTTGCGATTCGAAAATAACAGCTTAATTAAGAATTCAGAAAATAGTAAGAAATCGAAGCGATCTATTCATTGTTTTTGTTATTCTTCAATAGGAGTTGCGAGAGTAGTAGAAAATGATACTGATTATGATTATGCAATATGAATGTAATAAGTCCCCAACAAAATGATAGGTACAGCTTCAATGGTCTCGTAGTTTTGTAGGTGGGGCAAAGCTCCATTGAAATATGGCAATGTCATTTCAGTTTATACTTTTACCAAGAAAATTATATTAGCTCATTATAAAACACCGTGATTCATCTGAGATCCTCCATTCTACAACTTTGCCCCTTGCAAATTATTTTGTTCAAGGACTGAAAAGTTATTTGAATAAGAAGTTTCTGAATAACAAGGCGAAGATTTATTTTACATGTTACATTGATCCTTCAATCGTCCAGATTCTTGAGCCAATTATTTCAAACTTTTTATCTCACTTCAAACTTTTTAATGATCAAAATTTACAAGGTTAAAAAAGTACCGAGTTTTTTATAGAAACTCTTGGCTAAATACGAAATGGTCCAAATTTACCATTGGATGCGGTTGAGTTTTCGGGGCATGGGGGTTTAATATCTTGGAGAAAGACAACCTCAGTCCTGCAATGTAGGGTACATGTAGGTTTTAGGAAGCAACACTCATCATGTGTGTATATCTTCCTACTGTGCTCATAAGTGCTCATAGTCTATTTAGATTAGGCACTAGTAAAACTAAGTTACGAATGTTACTTGTGTGGAATATTATAGATTCAATTTTAACTCGTATAAGTTGACAGTGACGACTTCAAGAGTGATGTGTGATAGTTTTCCAGAATCTCAAGATGCCTGTGTCACCAAATGCCAGATTAGCAAATGCCAGTGTCGCAAATATTTATTGAGATTACGTTAAGACCCGAATTGAAGGAATTCTATCTTAGTTTTGGGCACTTTTGGGGTTGTCAGTGTCTTGTTGTCGAATGCAAAATTTCTAAAATATCTGATGTCCTTCAGGAGCCTTCTAGAGCTCTGGCCACAATAGGGTGTGGATGATATACACAGTCGATAGCACATGAAATTCGAAACCACTGCAATGGCATATTCCACTCGAGTAAAGCAAAGTATATGTGTATTATACTCAATGTTCTATCGACCGTACTCGTAATACGCCGCTGATTTTCCCAGAAGGCTAAACTTTTCGCATTCGCGCGTCCGGGTTTGCCTTTTATTTTGGTTCTACCTACATTATTTTCGGCCGAAAGGTTTCATCGCAATACGGAAGCAAAAGTACGTGAAATTAATTTCCATCAACCGAAACCGTCGAGAAATTAATATTGTAAGACATTCACAAAATATTTTGATTTATTTAACTTGAACTTATTCAAAATTCAGTGTTGCTTCTGTTTCCATTTGAATTTTAATTTAGCACTCGTGTTTCAGTTTTCGTAGCATTAACATTCAGGGAATGAACGGCAAAAATGTTGGAAATGTATTCGTGCTCGTTACGAGAGGCTGTTTACGATTACGGCAGTGCGACTCGGTAGTAAAGCCGCCTTGTAAAATATTGCGCAAACCACGATGTACTCACAGAAATAAAAACGTCTATTTGCTTCATTTATTTACTCCTCTCCATTTCTGCACTCCTCGATCTACAATAATGAAAATTAATGTGGCTATTCCAACTTTCGCAGACAAGCGCCTAACACAACACTAGACCTAATCAAATAAATTACACTAATAAAAGGTTTTCCGTTGTTTCAGGATTCCGAATCTAGCAGCACCTGTACGAAAGTCTCAATAAACTACAAGTTAGAATGCCCAGAATAAAAAGAAGACACGACAAGAAGTACAAAGTGCGATGAAAGCCTCTCGCTGGTACCATCACCAGTGACCCAGCTCACACCATGCTGGAAGACGGAAGCCGCGATCTTACCAAGCGAGCGTTCAGTGAACCTATTCTTGAAGAACCTCAATGCTGCTTCACTAAACCACACGACGATTCAAGATTGTTCTGCTGCCGATGTGCTCACAAACGCCGAGCATCACCCCTGACCTGTCTAGCAATATGTTTCCTCGTTCTGACATACAATCTTCTCGGTGGCTTTCTGTTTCTTGCACTAGAAGGATCTACCACAGAAGAAACGTCAGTCGCCGCATCGAAACCAAATCTGAGTCAGTCTCAAGGTAGTAACAGTGACTTAAGACTGAAGACAGTGGAGAAACTTTGGTCCATAACAGAAGACCTGAACATCTTATACAAGGAGAACTGGACAAAGTTGGCTGCGAAAGAGCTGATGGATTTTCAGAAAGTTCTAATTAAGACGATGAAAGGCGGTGCGGTGCTAGATCATCGACTGACTTATGATCACAATGGGGATTATAGATGGACATTTTCCAGCAGTTTTCTTTATGCATTGACACTCATCACTACTATTGGTAAGTTTAACAAGATTTCACTGCACTGTTGTATTTTGATCGTATAAAACTCTCATACTCGTGTATATATTTTTTTCTGTAATAAATTCTATTCCAAATTCCAAGACGTCCCAAAATACCAATAAATATACTCGCAAATGGAGCTCCGAAAATAGGATAATACTCGTACATAAGGAAATGAAATAGTTACTAATCCCTCGCGGTTAGCTCCGAAACACTTAGCGATGTTTAGCGTTTTCCCAATGGAATTAAACCAAATATTATTACATTTTCTTGTTCGAGAATTTCACCTTATTTTTCCGCATGCGGGAATTCATTTGGTTTTTGTTGTTTATCAGGTCACGGGAATGTTACTCCGAAGTCTTCAGTGGGCAAGATGGTGGCGATAGCATACGCATGTGTCGGCATCCCAATCATCATGCTGTATCTCTCCACCATTGGCGAGGCGTTGGCGAGAAACTTCCGCATCTTCTACTCCAAGATCTGCCCCGCCAGGCTCACAGGAAATTTCCACTCCAAGGCGGACTGCCTGAACCGTTACTCGCTGCCTGCTGGCGAGTGTAGACAGTACACCGAGTGTGATAAAAATAAGTTCGAAAGACAGAAACGGACTCCTTTTCAAGCCGCCTTGAATCTAGATAACTTCAGTGGCGGTTATCATTGGACGTGTCGGGACCACACGCGAGTGCCAATTATTCTTAGTTTACTTCTCATTGCGTTGTACATAGCGATAGGAACAATTGTGTTTCATACGACCGAAAAGTGGAACTTTATGGACGGGTGCTATTTCTCGTTTTCAAGTCTTGCGACCATCGGCTTCGGAGACTTGAAACCTGGACTCCATGCGAGCACAGTGTCGCCTAAGGCGGAGGACATAGCAATAGGAGTGTGTTGTATTTACATTTTAGTCGGGATCGTGGTGATCGCCATGTGTTTTAATTTAATACAGGAAGATATGAGTTCGGCTCTAAGGACATTTACAGCATTATGTACGGGGAGCTCAAAGTCTCGGGCAGTGCACAGCGCTGAGAAGATTTGTGACGATAAGATCGCGATGTCAGTAGTATCCTGACACAGGGAGCCGGCCGAGCCTGGGCCGTCCGTCGCTTTTACCGCCTGCCAGGAAAAAAGACAGCAGGTGACCTTCAAAATAGACAGCCTGAACCCGACTAAATTCAACAGTCTCCCGCGAAGGAAGTCTGCTAACTCTGGCGAGGAAAGTTTCCAAAGGAACACTCCCATACGCCGGTCAGCAGGGCACGCCGCTGAAAAATGCGTAGAATACTTCGTGCCGAGGAGTTTGAGTGAATTTAATCTTAGTGGTATGGCTAACGAACTTTACGATTTCTCATTTAGTGATCGAAAAGGTGGAGAGACTAAAAGTCAAGCGAGTGTGAGCAAAAATCGTGACAAAATGGTGACTTTTGAGGACGACCGGCCGCCACCAAGTAGTGGTAAGGTTCTTGCTGACGACGTCTTCATGTGACGATGCCACGCACACTTAGACATAGGTTTGTTGGTTTGGACACAGTTTGTTACATAATAAAATACGAAATTTTACAAAATCACCTGCTGTTGTTATTCTGATCCCTAAAGTTATTCAAGGCTGATGGAAATTTAATTACAAATTCAGATTTAGAAATGTTTCTAGAATTTACAACAGTATTAAATATTCGCTGACCACGTACTGGACGAGACTGCGTTATTGGGCGTTAATTGCACTGTCAAAGTAGCTTACAAAAAAAACTTATTTTTTTTATGATAGTCCAAACCCGCGTTTGGCCCCGATCTCATCTGATGGTAAGTGACGATGAGGCCGATGATGTAGCACGCGGGCCTAGTATATGCCTAATCACTCTTTCTTTAAAGTTCTTAAAGTTATATGTGTCCAGAAACACCGACAGGGCGTTCCATTCCCTAGCCGTTCGTATGATGAAGTAGAAAGATTGTGGTGGTTTTAGCAACACCGTGTATTTTCTGACATGCTGGAATTCAATATAGTTTTAATAGACTACCATTGAACAGATAGGTACATATATTTGAATCGGAATCTGGGGATGGATGCCCCCATTCATGTAATGCAATCACATCAAATGCTTTACGGCTCCAAACGTTTCACGAAACTCGTATAAATGTCGTAAAACATGTTTAACAACTTTGGCTATTAATGTTTGTGTAATCCCTACCTGTAGGTTGTAAGGTGTAAAAGGATATTGCGAAGTTATGAGGAATTTATTCCTATTTATCATTTAATTTTTGTACAGAAGGTGAACATGAATTTGTGGAAAACGGTTCAGCTGAAACAGCTGGTTCTAGTATTGACATGATCACATTATGTGTTCGTTATTTACAAAAAGAAACAGTGTCCCAATAGTGGAGATATAAAAAAGGAATAGAATAATGATGATTAAGCATAGTTCAATGAACTGAAATTTTGTATGTTAAATTTGTTATTGGTTTTTACATGAATTCTAGGCCACTTTATATAATCTCAAGCATGATAAGAGTTTATGTAGAGGTAAAGGTAAAATGGAAAACGTACCATATAATTATGGTACGTTTAACATTAAGTGGATAATTTGCATTAAATAAGCACCTGTTTACTTAGATAGTTATTTTTATACTGACAAGACAAACATACGTAAGTATTAAAATAAAATACTAAGTGGTACCTTTACTATTACCCCAGCTACCAGAAAGAGCCTTCACTTTACTTAATTACACTTTACTTTTCGTCACGTTTCTCTTTAAAAAGCTAATGTACCTTCAACGAGGCGACTCAGATAAAAAAATCCATTTACGCTGCTGTTTCGAGCGCTGACAGCTGCAGACACGTGCTTGATCCTTTGGGACAGAAATTCTCAAACTGAGCTCCGTGGGGCCCCTGGAAGTCGGTAAGTATAGGGATCCCATCGAAATGGTACACACAAGAAGATACTTCATACGAATATGTGGTGTTCTTACTCTATAAATATATTGAGTATTAAGTTAGAGTTATCTCCCAAACTATCAGCTCAATATAGACACATATTTTCACATTGCATGAATACGGTCCCGTTCCAAGCCGCGGCTCCACCTACATATGTTCAACAACCGGAATTTTTGGAAGACCAATACTTCTGTCAATATAAGTAAGTAACCTATCGCATATTAATCGAAATCTTCATCATAGTTACTTACCCCGTTGGCTCTGTGACCCAAATTGGGCCTCGAAGACCCAATGTGAATCTTAGCAAAGAATAAAATACACCACCAGTCGTGTCAGTCCATCCACGTTGGCTAGGAATATATTTTGTATCTTAGAAGCTCCCAACCATCGAGTTGGTTATATTTTTACTGAAACTTCTAGCGAGATCGATAAAGCTTAGAAAATATTGAGAAATAATTATTGTAGGGGTTCGCCAGTGAAGAAGTTTAGGAACCACTGCTTAGGGACATGACATCGCGTTATTTTATTTGTGTGTTTTATGCTCCATCACATATAATGTCCGAGCAGACCTGACCTGGCCAGTTTCGCTCGACATGACATTTTGTCAGAATGCCTTGTGGCATGTGATGGGCAGTAAATAGGCTGTTTTTATTCATGTTTTATTTCATTGGTTTTTTATGAGTAATAAAAACGGAAGCTCAATTTGTTTACTCATTTTATTATCGCAACTGGCGATTACCGCAGACTGCACGAGTTGAGGAATAATGGTGATCTTTGAGAGACCATGCACCGATCTGAATTCCTGAAACAGCTAAGTCAGTAAAGTAAATACCTAGTTAAAAGTTGCCATGATGTTGTCCAACCTTCGATGAGAAGAGGAACGTTAAGAAGTCTATATTGCAAGTAAGCACATTATGTACATTTTTGCACGTTAACATTTTTTGAATTCACTTTTACACCACTTTGCAAGGAAAAGGTGCCATGCCAACGCTGAGGAGAAAAAGTGGCAAAAAACTTTCAGCAGCTTTTAAAATAACAAGGAAAACTTGCAACATATTTTGATAGAATGTGTCCAGTCCGGGACGCGACAAAAAGGGAACAAACATATTATTAATAGTTTAGGTTAGTTAGTATGTAAATTGGATGTAGGTATAGGTACAGTCGAAGACAGAGATAAGTATACAGGAGCCTTAATAAGGTTGAGATTTCTCAAAAACTACTGGACCGAATTTAATAATTATTTTACAGTTACATAGCTTTAACTTTTATCTATCAAACAGTGAAATAATTTTTGCAATAAGTCAAGTAGTTTTTGAGAAATACACACACTTAAAAACTCTCCTGTACACCTTTCTGTGTGTTCCTTATTTTCCTTATTTTAGCTGAGCCAACTTCAGGCCCAACTAAAATGTTGCTCTCGCTTTTTTGTAAAATTTAAGTAAGTAGATAAGTTAGTTTACAATAGGTACGATGGGATTAACATCGTCACTATGTGCACAAATATACCTAAATCAATATAGAAAAAAAATAACCATTTAATTACTCAATAACTAGGTAATTACATATAATTATACCTATTATTAGCAATCTAAGTGCATAAAGTTGAAGGTATAATGGTACAGATTTTCTCTCTCGCTGAGATCCATCGTTAGGTGAAAGTGTCTAACAAATTGGTGGAGTGGACTGCGTCCAACCGAGGGCTCCTAGGCGTCCGGCATTCGACGGCGACATGAATAATTCACGAGACGTGACACCGACGCGCGACAGTTTTCGGCTTCACCTGCGACCAAATGGTATACTCCCGTTTGTACGCCGAAATTAAAATTAAAATTCAAAATTTATTTATTACGCCAATTATAGGTACAAAATTATAAGATGTTAGTAATGTGAACGTCTCACCACAACCTGCCTTAAAGGCGTACAATATAAAATATAAAATAACGTTATATAAGAAGAAGAAAAAGACATTAAAAAAACTTTAGAAAACACAGAAAAGTTTACAAGTGACCTCAATTAGGTTAAGATTTTCTGAAGAACTACTTGACCGATTGTAAAAACTATTTTACTAGTGGATAGTTTAGACCACACATAAAAGCAGATCAAGTGCAAAACTTTGGACCTTAATATCTGCGTCTTGTAGGGTTTTGCCCTACCTCTTAAGTTTATTGAGTTCTGAGTGTTGAGTAGAAATAACGTTATCATTAACGGTAACAGGACACGTAAAGTTAGCTGTGTCAGTGTCTTCTGAATCAGTGATTTGGGGAAATGTAGATCCCAAGATCTGTGATCTTCGTCAACTAATGAAGCTAGAGCAGTAACTATTGTCTTGTTATATCTCTCAGTCGGGTTAACTTGTGGACAGTAATATGGTGTATAAGATTGATGTGGGATCTTGTATTTGTTAAGTAAGTTATGGTATTCACGAGATTGGAACTGTACTCCATTATCTGAAAGTATAGTCTGTGGAATACCATGAACAAGAAAAACGTGATTCTCCAGGTGTCTAATAATATTGTCTGTAGTAGCACGTTTTAACGGGAATATAAGCATGTACTTTGTGAAAGTGCAGTTCACAACCATAATATATTGATTTCGAAGTCTAGTCATAGGGAAAGGACCCATTAAATCTAATGATATATTTTCTAAATTCTAAAACAAACTTGATAAAGTTATTAAATATGGAAGACTCCTATTTTGACTTCTATTTTGGCCTAAATATAAATATTTTTTTTTAATTTGTATTGGTTCAACTTATTTTTTATAATCGTATATTTTTCTAATTTGTAATTTTCTTATAATGTTTTTGTTTACAGATTTTATTCATCATTCATATTCATTCTTCTTTCCGTCAGTTTCTTTTTCTTTTCTTTTCTTATTTTTTCGACTTCAAATTTTGGCTTAATTTTTCTTTTATTTTTTTAGGGTGCGGGTTATGACACCATAAGGAAGCCGTCATTAGGAGAGAGCTATGCTCTATTTTTTTAGTAGGTGCGGGTTATGACACATTAAAGAAGCCTTCATTAGGAGAGCAGCTCTGCTCTATTTTTTTACTTTTGATCCGGCATGGTGGCAATTTTAATGGAATATTCCAAATGCTGACACAGCTAACTTTACGTGTCCTGTTACCGTTAATGATAACGTTATTTCTACTCAACACTCAGAACTCAATAAACTTAAGAGGTAGGGCAAAACCCTACAGTCTTAAAAGTTGAAATCGCAGTGCAAGTGTTACCATAGCTCTGCATCTGCTGTTGTCCGTACAAACTTTGTAATTGTATAGAATTTTCAAAAATCAGTCATGTTTGAGAAAATCTAAACCCTATTAAAGCTAATGTAGGTACGTATTTCTTTGCGGCCAATTGTTGCCTAATGAACGAGTGAAATTTATTCTATCGATGAGTGCTGGATCGAATATACTTGTAGTGGCAATTGATAGGCTCGAATATTAGCTGGGTCGACTAGATCGAGCATGTAAGTGTATCGACACTTACATGCTCGATCTAGTCCCAGAACGAATGAACTTCTTTGATTTTACATTACAGCTGTTAAATCAGACGTGAGAATAGTAGATTTTTATTTAAATGAACTATGTTCTCAACCGTAATTGAGCTAGTTTATACAACTGTCAAACTACATTACCGAAGTTCAGCTGGTTTAAAAGCAAGGTTTAAATAAATATGCTTATTATAAATATTTAATCAAGCGCATGTAAATATGGCCCCAATTACAATGATAATTATTGTAGGTAAGTACTAAGTTTAATTTGACTGTTTGAACTACAAATAAAATTATCTAGTATTAGTGTTAATATGCAAACAAATTATTAAGTATCTATTTATCTATTATGACAAATAATACGCTGATGTTACATAATGTTTATTCCATGCAAATCAACATAGATAATTAGTAATATCTAACTACTTAGGTTGGAATAGGAGTGGACCTCGCAAAGTATAGGATTAGCATTGGAGACACAGACGGGTCGGCACTAAACTTTATAACGGATAAAACGGAATTGTACGACAATGAAATATTGCAGAAATTTATAACCACTTTAACTCAAGAAAGAATAATAGTAGGGAATCTCGTTCGATGTCCTACTTACATAGAAACGTGTTTTATTGAAGTTGAAACGAGAAAAATATCTAGAAAGTTTTGAAATTCCTACTCCAGATTGGTATTTATTCAATCAAGGCAATCATTTGATATCGAATACTCTGGTACTTATTACTAGGAAACGTGTGGATATTGATTCATTAGTTCTTTCAAAGTGTTTCTTTTACTCGAAGGAAGATAGCTAGACTGTGTCTATATGAAGCGTTTTATGCGCGAGTAATGAGACGAGCGACGACAATTATATTTCAGCCAATGGGTGGTCTTGCGATTGACAAAAGCGTGATTGGCTACTTGTGACTCGACTAGCGCAAACAGCTAATGGTTGGGTCAATGGATTTGCGATACGGAGGTTCCAGGTTCGATTCCCAGGCAGGGTAGCCATGTACCAATGAGTTATTCTGTTGTTTTTTTCCGACGGAGAAACTTACGTACATTTACCGAGTGCTCTCAAAACGGTGAAGGAAAACATCGTGATGTCTCATCACTCACATCACTCCTTCACCGTCCTGCATGCCGTAGAAGAAGAAAATAAATCACAGGAATCCCCCAATCCGCACTGGGCCCGCGTGGTGGATCATGGCCCCAGCTCCCTCGATGTAAGGGAAGGTTTGTGCCCGAGCAGTGATTAATAAATAGACTGATGATGATTAAAGAAAGTCAATGCCACTTGGCCATTCAAACCGGGGAGGAGGAAGGTGATGGACGAATGGATTATACATTGTGGGCTAGTACAGCCCACAATGGGGAGTGTCGGGGCGCCAGTCGGGTCGCGGATGTATCACAGTTTCCCGTGGCTCGGCAAGAATGGCACGAGGTGGAACACCCCAGGACGTTTAGTCGGTATGCTGCCCCTTCAGGGCGGTGAGCCCGACATAACCAACACGCTCCCCCGGGCGTGGTGACACATAATCTTGCATGTTTTACCTGGGTAAAAAAAAGGTAGGGTTTGAATGAAGAACTAGTAAAAAACAATTCGGGTTGTAATGTTAGCATAATACGCGTAATGTAATTTGCGCATAATTTAGGCTAGTGGTTGATAAAAGTTGCAGTTCGCTAATCAAACCGTTTTCTCGTTCCACAAAGAGAAGTTCATATTCAATTACTTACCCATTCACTCTTCCGTGTCAGCGAACCAAAATAACCCATTTGCCTTACACTGTCCGCAGCGACCAATAATTATTATACCCCATATAAATCACTCTGTGACGTCACACGGTGCAATCAAGCGCGTCCGCTGCAATAAGCGCACCAATTAGTCATCGCTGACATGACGTGATGCCGTGACGTCATCCCGCGGTGTCACGCAACACGTGTGATTGGTTGCGCTCGTTTTGACCGTTATAAATTTTGAATTTGGAAGCATTCTACGCGGATATATGTCTGGCCAAAACATCAGTATGAATTTTATTATTTGTTCCAGAACTTTACAAAAACCTTCGTTCTTTCCAGGCTACGAAGCCTGGAAAGAACGAAGGATTGCTTTTGGGATTCCTCTAACCAGTGACGTAATAATAGGGTTTTCAGTCTCAGTCTGCTGGTTGATTACTTAGAAGAGATCTCATCAATTGGCCACTATATTCTATAGCATCTGACATCGGTCTCGATGGACACCATTATAGCATTCCTATATCACTCTAGTGCCTGCTACAGTCCCATCATGCTGAGCTATATGATCATTATCCTCAGACCCGTTTTATTCCCGTCCATCTCCGATCGTAAATCTATTGCCCTCAAATAAACGACCTTTTTTGTCGGGCGCTGCCCTAACCGGCCGCAATATTTTATTCATTGCTCACTTACATGTTACATTATAGAAATTTTGTTCATTATTCCATCCTTTACATATTGGATCGTATGTTGTCGGCCCATCAGAAATATTGATGATATTGTGGTTAGGCCTAGGAAGCTTATAGAGAAGGGTTTGATTTAAAATAAACATTAAGGTAAACAGGCAGTTGAATCATTTGATCATAACATTATCTTATAGACACCTATAACCTGCACTGAAGATGCCGTCCTGAGAACTAAATTATACGAAACATAGTAACAAACTCAATCAAGTGTAAATAATAATAGACGAGCATATTCCTGATCCAAGGAAAACATAAAGCCATTTTGTTAGGTAAGATCATTGCCGATATCTCGGACAACTCTGATAATAGGTTTGGTCACGAAGAAGAGAAGATGATTGGTCATGTAACCAAACTAATGATACCACTTGCAATACCTAAATAAGGTAATATTAAATTATCAGTCTCAGCAATAGTTTACAAAAAAGGTGATGATGAACATAAATATAGCAACAAAGTGATAAATAAAACAAAGGTCTTAGTAGAAAGTAGAAACACTTCCAAAATTGAGATTTATTTTATTAATACAAAAAAAATATACACTAAGAATATTTGTAATAATGCAATACGAACACATTCAAATAGTTCTTCTAGAAACATTGTCCATTCTTAATAAGTTCGTTGACCATTCTGGTGCAGTCACGCCGATGCAGTTTCCCGCTGTGTGTTCGCGGCAGTGTTTGGACGAAGGCGATACCAGCACGCAGGCGTTTGTACTCCATTAATTGTGCTAAAACATGGAAAGAAGAAGAAGATCAGTTGTCAGGAATCATAATAAAATATTTCGCTATAATAATGTCCAGCAACATGCAAAAGATCGACAGAGTATAGGAAAATAATGGTTTGAAGGACATAAATCGCTGGCACCGGCAGAGTATGCCCATTGGAAGGAACTAAACTCCATGCAGGGATAGGTCCTAGTAATAATCATATCAATAATCATAAATATAAGCATAGGTTTACTGATCAGCGTAAACCATATATCATTGGTACAGGTACATCCCATCAGGGATCAGATTTATTCAGTCAGACTTATTCGGTCTTCGTTTGCTGATTATCGTAAATAATCCCTTTTTCCAGCTGATAGGTTTGCTATTTCTTTGATAATAAATTTAAAAGACGATCCATTTAGTAACACCATTTGCATTGGCTTGAGCATAAAAATACAAAAGAACCACGTGAAGATAACTTATCTACTATTCATGGGAAAATGTTTCTAAAGCAGTCTATCGATTTAACTAATGAAGGATGAATTCAATTTGAAGATTAGGGACTCACCGTTAATTGCCTTGTGTATGTGATTCCTAGTGACGTCACAGCCAGGTTTGACTATGACGGCAGTCGCAGCACCCTCGCCCTTGTCACTGCCACACACCGCGCATTCCTGTACCCCTGGTACTTGGCTGATGATGTTCTCTAATTCTTCTGGTGATATCTGGGTGAATTACATACATTCATCGTACAGCATAAGACAACGTTCAACTAAACATTGAAGGACAACCCTTCACGAAGATAAAAGTAGGTAAATCAACTCTCAAACTAACAACATGAGCTAAACTTATTGCTTCAACTAGAAGGTAACTTTTTAGATAGATTTAGATATTTTCACGCGAAAAGTAGTATAGAATTCCTTTTCGCGTGAAAATAAAGTTTCAAACAAGAAAATATTTTTAGAAAAATTTCATCTTCAAGTGACATCAGTACAATTTCTTCCGTTTGTGGAGAAGGTGTAGTATACTGTGATATGTAGCTAGAACAGGTCGGTTAGTACATTCGACAGCAGATCAATGGTAACACTTTTTACTTTTGACAGTTCTTATTATTTGCGTGGTAAGACTTGAAATCGTACTGCAAGTGTTACCATTGATCTGCTGTCGACTGTTCCTAATCTATACGTAGTCTCCTTTTGCCATCCCCATGACATTCTAGTGTAATGTTATGTGTACTCAAAGTAAGGCAATATATTCTATCTTTTCTTTTCTTCTGCATCTATCAAATAGTGTTAAGACATACATGATAATTCAGGTATTTGAACCAGAACTTCTTCCTCTCGACAAACCAGAGGTAATCGTCGTCATCCTTGTAAAAGACATCGCCAGTTTTCCACCAGCCATCTGGAGACATGCATTCAAGGTAAGCAGCCTCATTCTCAAGATAACCCTAAAACATACAAATAAATAACTGACTATAATCAACTATTTACATAATAAGTACACCATACTGGAATATTGTTATTGTCTGATATTTTTCTGAATCATGAATTCTTTGAGTTACCTTAACGATAGAAATTCCCTTCAAATAGAGCTCCCCGTTTTTATGAGCACCTAGTACTTCCTTGCCGTCATCATCGACTAACTGAAACATCGTAATCATACTATTAGTTCCCGAATAGGTAGAGTCAAACAGAGAAAAGTACACCGGGAATCTCATTAAGATTTTCACAAAAAGGACTAAACCGATTGCAAAAATAAAATTCGCTTGTAAATTTTTTTGCCCATCTGTGGCGATCCTGGTACACCACTCTCGTTTCCTTCACATTCGTCTATTTCTTCTTGCTGAATCGTAGGTTTTCAGTAGTAGCATTCTTTCCATCAAAATTCGCATGTAGTCCTGTCGTGATTCTTTATTTCATTAGATTTGTGAACACCACTTTACAATTGTATAAGAATTTAAAAAGTCGGTCAAGCAGTTTTAAGAAAACTGACTTTTCTATATTAAACTGTACACAAGCAAGGTCGTCTCGATATTCAGAAGTTACGCAATATCATTCTAAATACCTTATAATCCAAGATGTTTAATACTTTGCCAGGAGATCCAAATGGAGTATTATTGTCGGGTATAGCTGTAAAACCTTGGGTCTCTGTCATACCATAGGAATTGCAAATATGGGTTGTCTTGGGAAATTTTGCCTGAAAATTAAAATTTGATACTGTGTGAATTTGATTAACTATCAATGTAATAACTTTATTATTATTTTATATAATTATGTATTCGCATAGGAGTAGTCAGACCGACATTCGGATACTTTAACATACAATTCCATAGACGTCTGACAAGTTGTAAGAACAAGAACAGAATTAAGATCGCGGAAAAAATATTTCTGGATCTCGGCCTTAGTCCAATAATTTCAGTTTCATCCTGTGAAATAGTTTAAACTTTGTAGTTACTTTTGGTGTTAAAAAATTGACAAAGAGAGGTAGACAAGCAGACGAGCTACGTGAAGAGAAACATAGTCGCTCAGAAACACTTGCAATACTGGAGGAGTTGCTTGCCGACATTGAAGGGTTCTGTTCATGTTTCTCTTGAAAGTTTACCTTCAGAGTAGCCATAGTGTCTGGATTAGGAGGCGCGCCGGTTACTAGCACAGTTTTTAAGGATGTTAGTTGGTGTTTTTCCATCAAATCCGCCATCATCGTAGCAAATCCGGGAACCAGTAACGCCCATGTTGGCTGCATAAAGAAAATTAAAATTTAGAACAATGTCACCATAGAGATGGCATGTCACCAATGAGACATGATCCATTAGAGTCCCTTTCCGGATTGGTGGATTAACTACACATACCTTAGATTTATTTATTTTCTTCTCAGCCATGTAGGTTTCCTCGCGATGCCTTCTTTCACCGTGTTGAGAGTATTCGGTAGATGTCTCCATCTAGATGGCTTCGAAGTAACCGAGGTTTCTTTATGCTTATTTTCGTGTTGTTTAGTGATCAAACCAATGATCAGATAGTTTGCATCTGAAGTTAGGCCAACGACTGCTATCGAACGACAACAACCGGGACGGTACAGATTTCGCCCAGCGTTGATTGACTTGTATGGTCGTTTTCAAAGGATTTCAAAGGTGCACAGACCGGAAATGAAACCTGGGCTCCATATTCGGTCCCCGGAGATTGCTTTAAAAGATTTGAATTTGAAACTGCACTTACTCGGAATTTCTCGAACAGTTCTATAGCATGCTCAGGTGTTTTTGTTGGCGAAATGAGAATGGTGATACCATACACGGGACAACCTGTCAGCATGTTGGTATGCGTCATCCATTGCGCTGTAGATAGGAACATTGCGAGCTCTGTTGGCCTCGGGAACTGGGTGTGGTAGGCCCTGAACAGAGTACAGTTGATTAAGGAGTGGTCCTGCCCTGCAGCCAAGCGCTGCGGGCGTGCTGGAATCGCCCCTGCCAGCCATCTTGCTAAGGTCATCCCTCCATCCGGTAGCCTCCATTCGAGAACTCGTCTACCCCAGTTATCAGTTCTACGACAGATGTAACCAACCCACTGCTACTTACAGAATGCGGTGGTGAACTCTGGTTCAACAGAGGCCAGAACTCCCCACAATGCGCTGAGGAGGCCACCGTGGGGTTTTAGTCGATGCAAGTACGACATAATCCATCGCTATCCTCGGGCCGCCGGGTATGCATAAACATTTCCCCGCGAGAAATGCCCTGAACAATAGGGTAGTTGGCAGATATTAAAAATCGCTTGATACACTGGTCCCACCTTGATATAAGGGAAGGTCTGTGCTCCAACAGTGAGGATATTACAATTAACTGATGATGAAGATATTATGGCTGATATTGATTATAAAGAAGTCATACTTTCATAGCCAAAGGTTCCTCTGATTTGGGAATAAGTTTAGATACATAAATACACTAGATATTACTTTATTGCACAAATAACACATACCTGCAGTGAAAAAAATTAAAAGAAAATATTTTGTACAAAGGTGGCATTACCGCTTGAAGCGATCTATTCCAGGCAAACGTTTATGATAGGAAAATATAAAATAATGGTTGACTAAATAACGATTAGTACATAGATACGTACCAAAGACACGGTAGTTGTGCTATCAGAGCTCTATGAGTCAAAAGAGCAGCTTTGGCTAGACCTGTAGAGCCACTTGTAGGCAGCATTACGGCTACTGAATCTGGTGACGCATCTGATACTCTGAAAATTAAAAAAAATGTTTAAAAAATGAATAAACTTTAGGCTCTAACTAAATAGGGACATACATAGGACAGACATAGAATCGTTCAAGTTCCAGAGTACACTAATTGAATTATTTCGACACAGAAAAAAGTGTACAGAGTGTCCCATTAAGGTTATCATTTTTTCAAGAACCACTAGACCGATTATTAAAATTCTATCACTAGTATATAGGTTAGAGCGCAGACTGTAAAAGATTTATAATAATCGATCAATTACTTTTTGAGAAAAGCTCAACGTCAAACTCTACACCATACTTTTTACACATACCATAATTTCAGTTCTACAAATAATGTCAGGATGATTGATAGAGCGGAAGACTAATGGAGAGCGAGAGAGTTGCTGGGAGTCAGTGGCAGAGTCAGGAGGCGTTAGGTTAGGGGAGGCTGGTCTGCTGGTAGAGCTATCCTTGATTTAATCATACCTTATATTATCATCATCAGTCTATTTGTATGTCCTCACTGCTCGGGCACAGACCTGTCTTATATCGAGGGAGCTCGGGCCATGATCCACCACGCGGACCCAGTGCAGATTGGCGAATTTCACATGCCTTACATTTTTTTTTCTACGGCATGCAGGATTCATTACAATGTTTTCCTTCACAGTTTTTAGAACACTCAATAAATGTACGTAATTTTTTAAACCGAGGATAACTCATTAGTACAAGGCCGCCCAGGCTAGGAATCGAACCTGGGACCTCTGTATCGCAAGTCCATTGACCCAACCACTGCGCCACCGAGCTCTCATATACCTTATACAGGGTGATTAAATTCGATACATTCCTTGAAAGGGGTGATACTAGAGGTGGTTTGCAACAAATTAGGCCAATTAACGAGGGGTCGAAAACTTACCTACATCTAATTTCATTTCATTATATTTCGTGTACATTAAATAATTACAGAAGGCATAAGTCTAGTTTAGTTTATCGGGCTCATATTATAACATCTGTCAATGAGAATAAGGTTGATTTTCGTTGTACAGTCAAACATGCCAAGTCCTTAGACTTTGTACACATCAACAGTATAATTCTGCGTGATTGTAGCCATGCTAATTTGTGAAATAATTGTGATAATAATTAATTATGTCATTAAGAAATGCAGGAGTTATCTTATCTAACACAATATTAGTTAGGATGTGGGTTACTAAGATACTCATATATGTTTAATCTGTTATAATATTATAAATGAACTACGTTTTATGATTACTTGTTAGTTTTTATTAATTTGTTTAATTTTGATGATTTTTTATTAATTGGTTTAATTTTCTATTCACATAGACACCTACTCTAAACAACTTGACATTAATTGTAGCGATCCCAGATTGCGTACCGCCAAGGCTTCGTATGCGCGCGTATTTCCAGTTTTTCTACGAAGGCTACGGCACTAACTACTAAAATTAAACGTCTGAAAAAAATATATAGCAATCTTGGGGTGTCTATTTAGAGACTGATGAATACACGATTGGACAAACTTCGCTCTATAGGAAAAAATCGCAAATATACCCCTTACCTTACCCACGCGATGTAGGCCCGTATTAATAGTCTGAACTCAAACCCGTCCTCAAGAGCGAACTCAGCTAATACACTCTCAAGACGTAATCATTATCTTAAGTATGCTATTTATTAATAAACCAATCTTGAGGGCGTATCAGATGATGTCTTTCTCAAGTCGCGGTTCGCCTGCAATCAGCAAATACGTTCTCAAGTGTGAGTTTGACAGTTCTCTTGAGAACTGAGTTTTGTTTATTACGGCGTCAAGGCCGACGAGCCGCGTGGTGGATCAAGGCCCGAGCACCCTCGATGTAAGGGAAAGTCTGTGCCCCAGCAGTAGGGTTATATAAATAGGCTGATGATGGTGAATTCAAACTTACTTAAAACTGTCTAGGTCATCATTGTGCCCTTCTATGAATTGCGCCAATCCTCGGTCCGAAATCACGTCACTGGGTGACGGCGAGGTCTCTGCCGCAGCCAATTTGAGATCTTCCAAACGGTCATGATCACAAAACACCAAACACGGCTTCACCAATGATAGGAAATGGCGTAGTTCAACTAAATGGAAATTAATACAATTAAGGGCCTTACATGAGCCAACTAGCGCCGCCAACCTTAAAAAAATAATATCCTCCAATTGAATCAATTTTATTAAAAAAGCTATTTACACAATCTAATACTATTTTTCAATATACAATACATGGCATAATTGGGACAAGCTAAGCAGTAGCTCACAAATATGTCAAACGGCCGTTTTTCGCAATTATGCGAAATAAAACTTACCGAAATTGAATCACGGTATATAAATGAGCATTTAAAAAATAGTATTTATCGTAATAAACATTTTGAACATAGCCAAGATATAAAATTTCTTAGGTACAGTCGACAGCAGATCAATGGTAACACTTGCAGTACGATTTCAAGTTTTACGACGCAAATAATAAGACCTGTCAAAAGTAAAAAGTGTTACCATTGATCTGCTGTCGACTGTACGTGTAATCCGTCAATCCGCACTGGCCCGCGTGGTGGATCATGGCCCGAGCTCACTCGATGTAAGGGAAGGTCTGTGCCCAGAGCATTTGGGACATAAAAATAGACTGATGATGATAAACCTCCCTTAAACTGTTTTTGTCACTTCACACTTAAACCAAAGCCCAAATCAAGTGTCTTATTTTGTAAACAATACCCTAATATAATTTTAAGCTGTTCTATGAATATTGCATAGTTATTTTTATACTATTAGATCGGATCACTTTATTTTCACAATGATGAACAGGCTCGATCAATCAGTTCCTTCAGTGTTACATCACAACAGGTAATTAGACGAATCAAGTGTCTTATTTTGTAAACAAATATAAATTTGTTTACAAAATAAGACACTTGATTTGGGCTCCGGTATAGATAAAAACGGTGAAGTTGGAATGAGACCGTGCCTTAAACCGTGCATTAACGTCAAATCACGTTTATAGCTAACAGCATGACTCTTTCTTTACTCACATACTGTAGAATGAGGGTCTAACAAAAACAATGTGACTCCAGAGAATATGGCCCCGTAGTAAAGAGAAACCAGCTGTTCGTGGTTCTTCATGACCAACATTATCGTTTTCCCTTTCGCACCATTAGCTGTGAGAGCGCGTGCGATAGGGACCATACGATGCAGCATTTGTTCATTGGTGAAAGATTGGCCCGTGAGTCCGTTTATCTGTAAAATATAATTTAGAGCTAATTGTCACGGAAATATTTCTGAATAAGGTTTGGGTCGTTTCTGTTGACCACCAATTTATTGCTAATAATTTAATTTTCAATACTCTTCAGCTGTACAGGTATCCTTGAATTAATTTTACAAATAGAGGGGGTTGTAGGTACTCATGATAAATATTAAATTGGTGTGGTTTTTTAGTAAATCAAAATTGCCACAAAAATTGAAATGAAAAATACCTTATACAGAAAATTCGATACATTCTTTGAAAGGGTTGACACTAGAGGTGGTTTGCAACTTTATTAACATTAACAACATTATTTATTTTATTAACGAGGGGTCGAAAATTAGTGGTTTCTGAGTTACCTTATATATAAATAGCGTTTGGCCGGTAACATGTACACTCCAAAGCACAGTAACGACGTTCATCATTTTTTTTTGATAGTTAGTTGAATTTATTGTAAATATTTTTCCCAAAATTGTTTAATTTACTTAAACGCTGTGCAGAATTAATGTATGCCAAAAGCCTAACCATCCATTTCATTTTATCGAATGATTTCAAGGCCACCCTGTATCATGTTACTTCTACTAACCATATGGACCGAAGCAGGCCTCTTCCGCATGCTGTAGAAAATTAATTCTGCTAGATTTACATCTTCTCTTTTCTTTACATTGCGACTTGTATTTTTATCTCCTTCTATTATTTCACCTAGCACACTATTTAAATAGAGTTGAGATGCAGTTGCTTTTCCTCTCGTTATTGCATGTGCCACTAAAAATAAAAATTACTTATTATAGGTATTTGTTTATAATGCGAGAATTGGTGTTTCTAACTAGGTACGGTGGAACACAGATAAAGGTGTACGAGAGAGTTTCTAAGGTTGAGGTTTTTCTCAAAAACTACTTGACCAATTGCAAAAATTCTTTCACTATTTGATAGATAAAAGTTAAAACTATGTAACTGTCAAAGAATTGTTAAGTTCGGTCCAGTAGTTTTTGAGAAAATCTCAACCTTATTGAGGCCCCCTGTAAACTTATCTCTTCGGCTGTACTAATACTCAATATCAATTGGGTTGTAACAAATTATTAGTACGATAATTATTTATATGACACCATATTACTAATCTGATTCCGTCCACTTACTTTTTCCGTGACTTTAAAAAAAAATAGTATACTGATATTTTATTATTATTATTTTTTTCACAGTTTAGACACAAACTATAAGGCTGATTACTGCCGAAGCTAAAAGGAGAATGGTCTGAGCTGGGTTCACTGGCATTAGGTAACGTAATTGCCTCGACATAGATTTTATCACGCGTAGAGCCATAAACCCACACGCTAATGATGCATGTACATTAGATAGTAAAATTGGCAACACGTGAAGTACATAATATTAGAATGAAGAAAAATATCGTCTTCTTCATTCTCTGCATAATGCAGCCGACTCCTGGGCAAATGACCATGAATGAGTTATTTTTAATTGTAGCTTATCAAGCACACCAATACTATCACAAAAGACTGTTACTTAAGTATATTGTGTAAGGACAGGCTGAAAATCAGCGCTGCGTGGGGCACTGCGTGTCCTATGCTGAGCCTGCTGCCTATTGCATATATTATATTTGATTTGATTTGATTTGAATCCTCCACGTGGTCAGATCCCAAGGTGGTCTGGTCCACACCGAGCCAGCAACCCTCTTGATGTCATCGGATCTGGCTGATGGTCCATCCACGATCCTTCTACCCGCATAAATATTTCCTAGAACTAAATGCCAACTAAGTTAGCATAAAAAAGTAACTCTGTTAAGCAATCTACCTACACCAATAGTTGTCGATGTATAATCATAGCCATAAGTTTAAAAATAGGAAAATTCTCTTAGAAATATACAATTTGTCATTATAATATTACATGCTAGGATTATTATAATTTACACTACATAGATATTGTAATTGTTAATTTTAAGACAAAGACTTTTATATATAAAAAATCCTCTTAAATATTATATTAAGTATGTACCTACTAGTTTTTATTTGTATTTGTTTGTACCGGAATAAATGTTTTTTCGTTCTAAATAGTTTGTTAGTTGTTAGATTATTCGTTTAGGCGAGACTTTCGTGTGGTGATTTTCGGCATGTTATTTCGTGATTCGTGGTCCCAAGCTTTCGCTGTAGAGTTATTCGTGGTTATGATATTTCGTTATTACGTTTTTCGGTGCTGTAAAATTTCGGCATCATATTACTCGATATTTTGAATTTCGGTATCACGTAGCGCACTCAAGTCATTCACTATATAAAACTATGAAATGTTAGAATTCGTCAAAAATTATTTTTGTTTGTCGTATAAAACAGAAAAAAAAAAAATATAAGTACATAATAATTATCTACCTAATTCTAGGCACATCGTCGTCTAGGCCCGTCCCGCGCGGTAGGGTGCCCAGCGCACTGGCCGCATTGCCCCGCTGTATAGCGAGGCTCAGGCGTTGGGCAAAATACTCACCAGCTCTAAGGTCCCCCGAGGCGAGGACCAGGCGAATAGATACCTCCCGAACCATTCTCTTAGTAAAATACATTCATAAAATACATCATTTTGTTAGTAAAATACATTCCCGGCGCGCTAGACAATCACCGGTTGCCGTTGGCTTTTAGTATAGATGATGAACAGGACATTGGCAAATGACGAACTGTCTAGTTCATTAATGCACTAACTAAATAAATAAACACTAAGAAATATTTATAACTATACCAAATTTTTGTATTTTTCTATATCTAATCTGCTTTGGCGTATATTTTAGCTAATATCCACTCCTAGAGGGCAGTCCATACAGTCTTCAGTTTCCCCGTCTGTCATGAAGTAGTGATTAATTTTAGAATTCACGAATGAAACCGGAGGAATAATCTTGTATTTGAACTATAAAAAATTGCAATAACAGATAACCTGATTACTTACTAGATTATGTTATCATATCCGTAGTAAACGATAACAGATGTTTTTGACTGCGGATTTTATCTCTTTACTTAGGCAGTGTTTTAAAATTGTTGTATAACAGCGGCAAACAGGATTCTATGTGTGATTTATTTGGTACTCTAGAAAAGTTCAGCGTCAAAAGATATGGTCGCATATGTCGCCTTTTCCCGCATATTTGTATGAAATCGCGAGAAACTCAAAACCTATAGGGTACTTCCCTTTACCTAGAATAATGAAATATGGCAAGAACCCTTATATCACAAAAAAGGAAAAATCCGAAAACTGTAAAGTTGGGGTTCCATCACGAATTTTTTTTTGTAATTACAAACTTATATTTGCAGTTGACGCTTGGTATATCGATGTATGACGTTATCAGTATCGAAAACGCAAAGATAAGTTTGTTCCTAAATCTAGTTTATCTTTTCGTTAGAGCAAATGTATGGTGAAGTTGCTCAGAACGACAGCCGACTCGCACTTGGGCGGTTTTTTAAAAGTCACATCAATTTGTTTCTGTGATCGACACAATAAAAAACAATATTTCATTTAAGATCGGGATCCAATAAGACGCCACTCGAGGACGAAGTGCTTTTGTAACGATATTGAGATGAAGCTAAAATTGAATCGAGTACCTTTAATGAAAATACGAATCGAATCTGCTGGATCGTCTCTAAGTGACATTTGATCTCGACATTTGAAGGTCACTCGAGAGAGTCGTGTGGCTTCAAGTGGAACTTCAGTTGTAAGATATCAGACAATGTTGCTTTACCATCTGTAAAATTGTAAATCATAAAATTCAGAGGACTTTGATGATTCTTTATTTTTCAGGAGTGATTCGTCGGTGAGGTATTTGCGACGACATAGAATTAGTACGGTGGAACACAGAGAAAGATGTACAGGAGAGTTTTTAAGGTTGTGATTTTCTCAAAAACTACTTGACCTATTGCAAAAATTCTTTCACTGTTTGATAGATAAAAGTTAAAACTATGTAACTGTAAAAGAATGATTAAATTCGGTCCAGTAGTTCTTGAGAAAATCTCAACCTTATTGAGGCTCCCAGTATACTTACTTATCTCTGTCTTCGACCGTCGTCGCGTTGAAGAGTAAGTGAAATACCTCGCCGACGATTCACTTAGGAAAAATAAAGAATCCATTCTATCACTGGTGTCAACATTAATTCTACCTTAACTTATTATAATAAATAGACAGTAAAAGTAGCTGCCACCACTTCTCTAACTTTATTAGCGGCATTATAGACCAAGTAAAATTTTTATGAAACACAAATAAAATTCGCTAACATTAAACCAATATTCATCTCTGTCTGGAACACCTTCAACATATTTTTGCCTAATATTTAGAAGTTACAAATACGCCAAAATACTACAGTAAATAGATGTTACAAGAAACTACCTACTGATTCCGGGTAAGCATTTATCTGAGACCGGAAGATATCCTGTCGTCATGACAACCGACCACCACGGATTTAATGTACTATTCACACGCTCCAAAACTAGCTACTAGGGGTAGTTCACACTGGGATATGAATAGTGCGATTTTTATAGGAACGATATGCGTCCATGGTAAGAAATTACGGTCGCTTATCCATACAGTTGCCAACCAAATTCCAAACAGTTCTGTTCTAGTCCGTATTTTTTTCGGCCTCAAAAAGGGGGCATTAACAAGGTTGAGATTTTCTCCAGAACTACTTGACGGGTTGTAAAAATTTATTCACTAGACGAGAGTTTAGAGTAGACACTATGAAATTATAAATAATTTTAAAGTCAAGTACTTTTTGAGAAAATCTCAACCGTAATATCTAATAACCCTCCAATTTTCTGTATTAGAACGTAGGTAGGTACATATTTCATATGGAGTTGTCAACTACATTGCATATATTACCTATACTACTATCCCTCCATCTATTTATGGTCAAACTAAATGATTCCGATTTCCTATAAGTACATTCATCTATCGGTCAGTTCGACAACAGATATGACCGTCCCATTGTCGCATATTTTATTGCAATGAATGTAAAAGTATAATTGTAGTAAGTATAAACGCGTCATATTATCTCGCCAGTGTGAACCGTCCTTAAGCTGTACTTACAGCCCCGAGGACTTAATGCGATTCGAGAGGTATATCGCAAAGTTACTTAAACCGTTTTTAAAGTTCAAGCTCCGTTAAATCTTTCTTGAAGTTTCCTGTAAGAGCATTAGCCTTAATACTTACCTATTCGTAGGGTTTATGAGAAATTAGGTATTAGGTACCTACAAATGGCGCTCCAAATCCCCAAAGAATATCGTATCATCTAATAGATAAGATAAGCTTCTTGAAGATTTTGACGGTCTTTATCAAGTTATTATAACTGCGCCACGCCCGAGTCGCCGGCGCAGTCACGTCGTGCGTTGCGTTGTAGGGCCCGGCGTGTACGGTCGCTAAGCACTGGCACCTTCGGCCATCAAGACCGTCCAAATTATGAGATTACTATCCGTGTGTAATACTACTTATATCTACTATTTTACTTCAAGAAGTTTTATTTCTAAAACACTAATACCTAATAAAATTTATAGCCGTGGACAGGACTTGAAATAAGATATAATACCTAATGATTATTTATTTATTTTATTAATGGACTCGATAGTTCGTCATTTGCCAATGTCTATTATGTTATAGAAAATTCAACATATAATAGTCTTCTATCTTCCTCCAGAGAAGTCGCAGTAGCGTCTTCACCCTGGGTAGCCGCGTCTTCATGTCTTCATCCAGAGGAGTCGCCGTAGCGTCATAACTCTGGACGAAGCAGCTCGACAGCCACGTTCACTCCCGAGCTTGTAGCGGGACTCTTGATAAAAGCTTGAAACTTCAGATCTTGCTCAAATTATCCAATAACTTCACCATACTGTCATTCGCGAACATTTTCTGATTAATTTAACGTGATATTAAACACAAAATAACCACTTTTCCGCCATTTTCAAGAGAACTACATAATGATATTAATACTAGTATTTTTAATATACATTCATCAGCTACAGACATACACTCGAAAAACTATACCTAGGTACTTCTTTTCTCGATAATAAACAGTCAAAAATTACAATGCCAGATTCTGCCCCACCACCAACCGCAAGTTGTACAAGATATCGAATAAATGTAAAAATATCTCCGTTTTTTATTAAAATTTAAAATAAAGTTTTGTACAAGTTGCAATTCAAAAAAACAACTTAATTAGGAATTCAGAAAATAGTAAGAAATCGATGCGATTTATTCATTGTTTTTGTTATACTTCTATAGGAGTTGCGAGAGTAGTAGAAAATGATACTGATTATGATTATGCAATATGAAACCTGTAATTCCCCAACAAAATGATAGGTACAGCTTAAATGGTCACGTAGTTTTCTAGGTGGGGCAAAGCTCCATTGAAATGTGGCAATGTCTTTTCCCTTTATGATTTGATTGAAAGTCTAAGCCGCTGTAAGACAATTTTGGCTACACTCCAGCCAGCAGACATGACTAACAAACGCTGTTAATGTTTCCTACATGGGTAGTTATCTAGTTCTGTGGCTAAACCGACTGTAAACTGACTTAAGTGGTTACCGACTACAATAGAATTTGTGTTATACGGAGTTGGGAGTTTGGAAGGCTTATGTAGCAGTTTAACCTTACTGTACTAAGAAAGTAAGCTAAGTGGATAAGGTTAGATTTATAAGTCATTATTTTACCTAACTTCGGGAGTATGATTGTCTATTTATGGTTCCCATAATTGCTAATATTGCAATGGCTTCTTTACCCTTCCATCTGGAACACAGCACTGCTAGCAATGATATTATTTTACTTTATTAAAGGTTACAACCACACGCTTCTTACCCGTGGTACTACCGGTGGTCCTACTGGTAGTACCACGGGAAATATTTTTTGCCCGTAGTACTACTAAACAATCTAGTAGTACCACGGGAGATTTATTTTACCTCTGGCACTACTTACTTATAAGTCGAAACTCTATCAATATTAAGCGAACAATGTTTATTTCATTTCAAGTTACTATTGGTAAGTAACAAAATCCCAAAAAAATCTTCTTTAAATTTAACCTTCAGCTTTAAATTTGAAATAGTCATCGCGATTTGGTTTTTTCCATAATCAGATTGACACTTATGTTCTTGCGGAATAACATCTGAAAAATCTTCGGGTCAATGTGACTTTAGCTTACCACGTTCAAAGACCAAAAGACAATGTCTTCATAACTTAATTACTTAAAGAGCATCCTCAAAAATATAAATTACTTTCTTAATTGAAGAGGTACTCGTACAAACCCAAGTTCATTATGTAGTCCAAAAGGCACTTTGCTAAGCTTTTTAAAAGTAACGGAACATAGTACAAGAAAAATAAAATTTTGCTTACAAAATATATTTTGGCAAATACAAGAAACAAAGAGATAACAGTGAATGTAGAACTTCCGATGTTGTTGAAACTCCTGATTAACGAACGGAAAATACTCATTAATATTATACAACAGATAGTATGGATGTGTATGTATTAGTAACACAGACCACTTACCCAATAGACATGAAATCCATTGGGTAAGGAAGGCATGTGAAGCTTTTAATTCTGTTTGTATATTTTCAAGATAGGTGTGTTCCAACAAGAGGGTCATCAAATAGGCTTTTAGTGAAAGAAGAAAACCGAACCGATTCACAACGATTTCACCAATCGCGAGCATAAAACAGCTCGGTGGCTCAGTGGTTGGGTCAATGGACTTGCAATATGGAGGTCCCAGGTTCGATTCCCAGCTAGGGCAGCCATGTACCAATGAGTTATCCTCGGTTTTTTCGACGGAAAAACTTACGTACATATACCGAGTGCTCTCAAAACGGTGAAGGAAAACATCGTGATGAAACCTGCATGTCGTAGAAGAAGAAAAAAAACTCTAAGGCATGTGAAATCCGCCAACCCGCACTGGGCCCGCGTGGTGGATTATGACCCGAGCTCCCTCGATGTAAGGGAAGGTCTGTGCCCGAGCAGTGGGGCGATATAAATAGACTGATGATGATGATGATGAGCATAAAATAGCGATCTAATCTAAGTGAGTTGATGAAAGGTTCCCATCTTCAATCTCAAAATCCCTTGCGACCGAGTCTCTTACTTAGAAATACCTCTAATACAATTTTACCTGGAATTCGATTTAAAAATGCAAAAAACACATTAACCCGTCCGCCGCTCCGTGATGGATGGCTCCTCCGGGATGCTCCGCTCCGTTCCAACTTGCGACCAACACGGATATATCAATTTGGCACATAAAAAGTTTTCTAATGAAATTATCAATGGTTTCATGCATTTGGGATGGATTAGTTTCCCTAGAATTACTTAGTGCTATTATTTCCCTATAATTAATATAATAGATATGTCGGGCAGATACCATAGACTTTCATCTGTGATATCATACCACTCACGCCTTTTTCCAAATTCATTATTTATTACTTTATAAAGTAATGAATTTGGAAAAAGGTGTGAGTTTCCAAATTCATCAATGTCTTCATGCTAGCGTATCGGTTTGTAGTATTGTTTTTGGACGGGTAATTTTGGGAATTCCTCTAATTTTTTTATGAAATGGTTAGTAGGTTTCATTCTTTAATGTACACAAATTTGATTACAATACAATATATGGAATAATATGTACATAAGGTGTGCTTAACTCTAGATTAGAGTTCATGTTACTAATGAAAAGATTTTTTTAAGTATATGTAAGCCCGAGTATTGTGTCAGTCTCACCTTATGGAGCGACGATAGTGCCGAAGAGGGGACACACGAGCTAATTGCCAGGAGAACAGCAATTGGACATTCTCCCGGCGGCGGCTTCTCCAGACATCACGCCGGAACACGACAATTCGCTTAAGGGCCTTCCATGAGCCAACTAGCGCCGATAATCTCAAAAAAAAAATATTACAAATTATTATTTTTTGTTAAAAAAGCTATGTACACAATCTTTATTAGGATAACCACTATTTTTTAATATACACTACATGACATAATTGAGACAAGCAAAGTTGTAGTTCTCAAATGTGCCAAAAACGGCAGTTTTTCGCAATTATGCGAACTATAACTTACCGACATTGAATCACGTTATAAATAAGCATTTAAAAAATAGTATTTATGGTAATAAACATTATGTACATAGCTTTTTTAATAAAATTGATTAAATTGGAAGATATTATTTTTTAAGATTGGCGGCGCTAGTTGGCTCATGGAAGGCGCTTAACGTATACAGTCAAGCTAAATACTGATAAAATAATATGCTTACCAATTTCCAACAGTTTAATATTTGTAAAGCCAGAAAACAAAAATACCTCGCCTAAATAAAACAAGTAATTCAGTTTCCTGAAGTGACACAAAACTAATTGGAGCCCCATCAAGGTCACTTCTGTAAATACAATTAGAAACCGTTTCCCCCTCACGACACGGGACCTGAGATGAATTGGATCAAGCGATTAAAGTGAGGGATGAGACCCCTCGCTAACTGCCGTAGTTTGTTCTAACGACCGGTCGCTAGACGGGCGCTTCGCACGAACCGGATAAAAGTGGCCCTTGCCTCTGTCGGGTTAACTTCGGTTGAACTATATTTATTATTCAGAAATCGCAGAGTACTTCAACAATATAAGTGAGTGATATGCGTTTATGTATAATAATTTATAGTAATGGCTCACTATAGTTTTAATTCTAAAATTACTTAAATAACATTAAGGAAAAAATATCGCCGCTCTATGGACAGAGTCTAAATTATATTTTGTATGGGGAAGAGTCTGCCTTTTTGTCACTTTAACTCTCATATTATGTCAAAAAGAGGTACCTATGTATTGCAGGTATTCGAGTTCTATTGAAAATTTAAACAATGAAAAAGAACGAGTGGCAGAGACGCTAAAATTCATTCATCAATCATTCAAGAACAGTGTCTGCGACGATGTAAATATGACTTACTCTATAGGGCGTGTCATTGAAAATTAAACCCAATTGAACATAGGTATGGTTTTCGCAACTGGTTACGAAAAGCCGGGTTACGTAGACGGCCGAAGGAGTCTAGGCATGGATTTAGTAAGTAAACAAATCTTCTAGTCAATTGTGGTTGACTTTATATGGTATTGACATTATTGCTAACGAAAAAGCTACCTTTTGGCGTTAAGCCTAGGCTATCAGGTGTATTTTCCTTACTCCTCTAACAATAATACGTAGTACCTAAGTGAGGTGACACGTGCGACACACTGATAGAATCGCTCCCGACGCGTGCCCGCACTGTTAATTATTGAGAGGCATACGTGACGGAGACAATCGTACACACGCCGAGATAATTTGGGGGGGGGGGGGGGGGGGGGGGGGGGGGGGGGGGGGGGGGGGGGGTTAGACACACGACCTACAGAATATGACAGTATACACTATCACTTTTTAAACGGTTTGTTTACGTAATGAGATAAACGTCAATTACCGTGTCAAACACCTATGCTGTTACTCTAAAACCTCTCACTTATTGTCCCTTTCACATTTCGTTAAAAACCTTGAGGTAGAAAGAGACAGAAGGCCTAAGCGGTGGAATGACTTTAAATCCCGTTTAGGTCCCATAACGATCAATAAGTATCACATATTCGTGTCATCGACTTGTCATGGAGTAATGTTATTAAGAAACCAGAAAATCCAGCAAACGCACCGCCGACGGTGTCAGTATTTAGAGACCGGGCACGCCGAGCCTTGGAGCGCAGTGCACGGTGTCGAGGTCCTAATTTAGATTTTCATCATCGTCATCATCAGCCCGTATCAGTCCACTGCTGGACATCTGTCTCTCCCAAAGCGCGCCACTCAATCTGATTCTCGGCCTTTCGCATCCTGTCTCGGCCAGCCTTGCGCAGGTCATCCCTCCATCTGATTCGGGGGCTTAATTTCTTCATACACAATATAATGTACAGACGGACTTAATGCCATGCGGCATTCTCGACCAGTCAACCTTTGGCTTGCGGACAAGGTTAAGGCGGTGCGATGTTTACAAGAGTTGTAACAAAATCCAAAAAAAAAATTATACTCTTAACTAAAGTAGATAATTTATTTATATATATTACATATTATATGCACACATAATACATACTAAACACAGATACCAACGGGCAACGGGAAGTAGCGTACATTAGTAATTTACTTGAGTTTAAAATCTCAGTATACATTTTCATAATTACATTCAACGTCTTTGACCTCTCTTTAAACGAATGCCATGTCAAATGTAAATGCCACAATTAACTAGAATTAGTGTTCGTGGAAAATTTAGGAGTTGATACGGTAAGCACGTCATTTATAAGGTCAAGACGATTTAATTACTTTAGAATGCGAAAGGTTTTGCGTACACCGAAAGAAAAGATTAGCTGTGGTCGCAAAACACTTGGAAACTATAGGGACAGTTGTTACATACTATAACACTACAAGCGCTGTTCAAATTCAACTTATTACCACTGATCTGTTGTCGGCGATGCTTTGCCTGCATTAACTCTTATGTTCCACCCTATACAAATCTCAATGTGTACACATAGTTTTGGATTACTGTCTAGCTAGACCATACATTCAAGACTCTGATATTTCAATTACTTATACAATGATTGTAATCTTTTTTTTATACCAAATAAAATAAAAGTTGTACCTGCAGTTGCAACCACAGCTAATTTTTTCTTTCAGTGTATGTCAATTCCATACATTTTTCTTTCTACTTTTGTATTATGTGAACCCCATTATTCGACTTAACGACTTTATTTCAAACATCGTACGTTTTAATGAATACAGTACAGCAGTTACGGATGACGTCACTCCGTTGCCCTTTGCCGACTGATGCAAACATTTTAATCCCCCCTCCCAACCCCCCAGCCTCCAATTTGCCCCCTCCCTGTAATTACGTGCGAGCACAGAATGAATGGTCGACAGTAATTTACACTTGAACACGGCGACAATCATATGGAACTATTGTACTTAGCATGTATTAAAAATATACACGATGCATTCATATTTAGGTACTGATTAATTTTAATATCGCATTTAACCACATGAGAAGTTTTTGTGGCGTTAAGATTGACATACATAATATACTCAAGCCTGTTTCTCCAGTAAGGATACCCCCCCCCCCCCCCCCCCCCCCCCCCGCGCTCCTCACCTCACTTTTAACCTTACCAAACACAATACAGACTAAATAATCAAACTCAGGAATAAATTGAGGGTTGAGAGTAAAGGATTTTTTAGGACCAGATGATTTGCAATAAATATGTATTTATAAGTTACCATCTAAGCTGTTGTGAACTGTCTATAAGTAGTTTAATTTCTTGATGAATAAACTTTATTATTATCATGGACTTCCGTCTGCTGCGATTTTGGCATATAATATAGCACACATACCTCATCCAATTTATCTAACATCCCTCCCCGTACATTCAACGCAGCAAACCGGCTTTCTACCTATTTTTCGCCACGGCGTGATGGGTGGCGAACCTCATCACCGTCTCCGAGCACATTTAGTTAAGTTGGAATCACTTATATAACAAGTTGCCGGAAAGTGTCACGATATTGACAAAGAGGAATTTTAAATAAATCATTACGGCTGTCATTCATAAACGTGATTTAAAGTTACGCCACCGTTTAGCCACCCTGTCCCTTTCTATCTTAACCTTTTTTAACGAAGTGTGAAAGGGATAGCAACACGATTTAAAGGAAGTTAGCTTTAACTAGGTTTATTAATAAAAGCATAGGACGATAATGATCAATGAAAAAAAAAGTATGTGTCGCTGTTTCGCATGATTGATTGATTTAGTGTTCATTGTTAAATAATTATGTAGTAGTAGTTAATTAGTTATTAAAATATAAATTAACATTACCTGTTGCTTTTTAATAGATATGCCGATGAAAGATCTTCCATTGTGTGACCAACGTCGACACTCGTAATATTTTAATCTATACATTACAATAAAACTGTAAAAAAGTTGTGTCTGTGCGGGTCAGAACCCATTGGTCCCCTAATATTCGTCCTCCGGATTAAAAATTGTAGATTCGGCCCCTATATAGGTGCCCATTGGTCCCCCGGCAGGAGACGAGACAATACATTGGATATTTTTTGAAAAAAATAATTGTAATGTGTTTTAGGAGCGGTACTGATGCCAAAACACTAATTTTTTGAATTTTTGTCTGTTTGTCTGTGACTTTGTGCAAGTATCACGCCATAACTACTGAAGGGATTTTGATGGGAGTCATAACCAAGGATCCAGAGAGGAAGATCTGCCTTCTGGTCTCCTCCATCCTCCTCCTCTACGCAAACGAAGTTGCCGGGTACAGCTAGTCTTTAATAGGTGTGACGTACGTGGAAGCATTCCAAGGTGTGACTTAAGTCTACTATGACCAAGGTGGAATAAGCCCTCTGGACAACTGTGTCATAGCACAAGCTTCTATTTTAGTTGGAGTGATCGAGAATAAACTTTGTAACTTAAAAAAACATTAAGTAATAATTTTCTTTTTTAATAATAAATATTAGAAGAAATGCCACCTTGTATAAAAACTGTAAAAAAGGTGATTTTAAAAGAACCGTTTGATTTCATTTGTAAGAGCAAGTAGTAACAAACCAGGAAAAGAGTTTTATGTTCAGTCAAATTACACAATTTTGTTTAACTTTAATTAATTAAGAGATAAATTAATGAGAATAACTTCATTAACGCTGCTAAGCAGCAGTAAAAAGACAAAGAGCGTAATTTAGCATTTCAATTTTATTTTAATTGAAATGGTTCCAGCGAGCGGGCGAAAACAAAACTTGCGTATGAGTGGTGTAAGTGAAACGCTTCAAGTGGTAAGAAGAAAATAAAACTAAAGCCATCATATAGGAGTATTAATAATATAATATGCAATATCATATATATTTCAAACAAGTAAATTCTTAAAAATACATACCTTATTATTTAAAAACTAATATAATTATAAATACTTACCTAAATCTAGCCAACGCTACACCTCGTCTAGGCCCGTCCCGCGCGGCAGGGTGCCCAGCGCAATACGAGCTTTTCATCGTGAGATTTAATTTGGATAATATTTAATTTAAGTATGATTTTTTGACCATTCATTTGAGGAAAATTGTTTATTTAATAGCAAACAACAATAATTATAATATAACAAGTACCTAAAAAAAATATAACAAGTAAAAAAAATAAGTTAAACTCAGCCCACCCTGTGGGAGTGTGCCTAGAATACTGGCGATGTTCCCCGCTGAATGGCTAGGCTTATGCGCTGGCCGAGGAACGCGCCAGCCCGCCTGTCCCCGGAAGCCTCACGCAGGCGCGACGACAGCTCTTTCACCAGCCGCCGAGCCGCAGGCCCCCAGGGACCCAGCGTCTCTACCCCGAATGGCACAAAGGAGTAGCCCACAGGGAGGGCAGAGTATTTTCTGAGTTTTTGATTCTCTGCAGCTGCTGCTGCTGAGCCCGCCTCCCTGGAGGTGGTGACATGGGAGACAGCAAGGGTATCCGCACAAGTTGCGTAAAGGAAAATTTAGATGGGTTATTCCTACTGGTAAGATCATTAGTCAAATCAATCTAACAAATGGTATTTTTAATAGATTCTCAGACATTTAATAGAGTACCTCGTGTATTGCAGCCGCTTCGACTCATCACTCGCACCACCCATGTCCACAAGTCTGTTTCCCGTCTAAAACGAGTAGAATCTGCGTTATTAATTGCTACAAAATTTGGCTCAGCTTCTGAAATCCTAGGATTTTTCGCGCAAAATGTGGCTTTCGGAAGGAAGGTGTAACATTCACATTAATGCGAATTTAATTTTGGTGTGAAAAGTTTATTGAATAAGACTTTCCTATTTAATTCGTGGTGTTGATGATGGGGGACTAAGTTTAAATTACGATCGAAAGTTGATTGAACCATTGAATTAACTCAAAATGTAAATAAATCCGCTCCGGCCGTCTACGTAACCGGCGTTTCGTAACCAGTTGCGATGGATGAAAAAAATATTATCGTACGTAACCGGTATCGAAGAAAGAACATTTTTTCGGTATCGAAGGAAGAACCACGGTTAACGAAACGCTCAAAAACTGAAAATCAGTTGCCAATGATGAATAAATGTTCTTCGTAGGAAACCTGTTTCGAGGGAAGATTATTTTTATCTATATACATATTACGCGACCTAATCGCGAATCGATATAGTAATCGGTCAAGTCAAAGTCAAATCTCTTTATTGCAAGTAAACACGTGAACATTTTTGCTCGTCAACATATTTTTTTTGAATTTACATTTACACCACTTTGCAAGGAAAAGGCGCCAACACATCTTTTATCATAAGAACAATATATTACTTAATAACTAGGTACATAAGGTCACGAACTGATCGACCGACAGATTTGATGGTACCTAGGTAATATAATACCTCTATCTAATGGCTCCTTTATTGAACCATTATTTAAAACGTTACACTATATTTCCTACCTACAGATCCAGTGATAATATTACTATTTAAGCGTTCACAATGAAAATTGAAATGCACCCCGTAAATAACTTTAGCAGCGGAAGGCAATATACGTCAGCACAAATCCACGACGAATGTACTGTACAGAGATTTAGTGGCAATTGCAAGTCTACTACTTTGCTAGTGTATTTTGACTTGATTCATACTGTTAAGGTACCATTCTGCAGCCGGCCGCAGACATCAACCAGTCGACGACGTGTGCGCGCAGCCGATGTATGGCACCGGAGCATTTTTTTAATTGACGATTTAAATCTTTGCCGCTAGTGTAAAAATTCTAAAAGATTTTAAATGATGGCGAATCATTGTATGAGGTAGTATGTATGAGGTAGTAACTAGTCAAGTCTCTTTGAGCCTACTGTATGTACAGGACCTTTATTTATCTTGGAGATTATATGGAAATTTTGTTGACGACCAACTTTAATAAATATTTATGAACAAACTTATTTAATTTGAGTCCGAGACCGCGATCTCAATGTTTCCGATGTAGACATATAAATAAAGTGGCTTTGTCGAGCCAATTTTGTCACAAAACAAGGCTCTTGTGGCAATAAGATAATGCAATGAGAAGAATTAATTAATACGATGAATTTTCCATCACAAACTAATTAAAATTACACCGAAAATAAATACAAAACTGAACCATTTACATACAGATTAACTAATTATAAATCGAAAATTAATTAATAAGTTCATAGGTAAGTAATTATTTTTAGACAATCATTGGTGGGTTTTGGACCAATCCTATTCAATCCCAAGCCCATAAAATTTATTAAAAACTTTACCGACGAGAGTTGCGCATTCCTACCGTGCCGTGGCGCTGTTCGCTATCGAGGATTCAATGTGCCGGCTGGCCGCGAGAAGCTAAATTGTAAAAAATATTAAGAAATAGTGTGGTGAAGTGTCCTTAAACTTTGTAAGTCCATTCCTTGTCCATTTTTATATTAATTTAATGAACCAGTGCAATATTTAACGTTTTACTCGACCAATCATTATAATCCTTTAAACTGGAATGTTTAAGTTCAAACGAAATGTACACATTAAGAGCCTTCCTAGAGCTAACTAGCGCCGCCAATCTTAAAAAAATCATATCTTCCAATATAATCAATTTTATTAAAAAAGCTACGTTCACATTGTTTATTGCTATAAATATTATTTTTAATGCTTATTTGTAACGTGATGCAATGTTACCTACATTAAGAGGTAAGTTCACATAATTGCGAAAAACGGCCGTTTCTGGCACATTTGTGAACTACAACTTACCTACATTGAATCACGTTACAAATAAGCATTTAAAAAAATAATATTTATAGCAATAAACAATGTGAACGTAGCTTTTTTAATAAAATTGATTATATTGGAAGATATGATTTTTTTAAGATTGGCGGCGCTAGTTGGCTCATGTCAGCGCCGTAGGTACACAAAACGTTACAAAAGGTTGTGAAACAAGAATCTTTGGCAACTGTTTGAAAGTCTTTTTTATAACGGTTACGAAACTCCAGTTGCCACAAAGGCGTGTCTAAACTAAATTTCGACACTACATATTATCAAGATAGAAAAATTCTTAATCTTGTGATAGCAAAATGCTTTCAATACCCTATTCAAATGTCTGTGTGCAGCGATCTCTAAGTTAAGCTCGATCTTGTGTTTGTGTCTGACATCTACCCTTTTGTCCCCTTTTTCTTGGCTCGTGGTTTATGTAAAGTATAATAGATCATAGAAACGTGGAGAAATAAGACAACCTTGTTCTCTGATTGAGATTGGGAACAATTAACCTGAGAAGATCTGAGGCGACGAATACATATCAAAAGTTAATTTACTGTTAGCACTTTTATGTGTTTTTTGTCAATTCTCAGTTTCAACGATTTTCGACGGAGGTAAGAGAACGTGGGAATATCTTTTACCTAACATCGTCAAAGAGCTTCCGCTAACACTAATGAATAAGTACATAAACAGTAATAGATATAAAAATGAGCTGAAGAAGCACTTCATTGGCGATGTATCGTGACATGTAGAGCGACCTCACCCAGGCGCATAAATCACTGTGTGACTTAAGCTAGGGTGATAATATTATAAAAAAATGTATAATTTATATACTAAATAAACTGAAAAAAAAAAAAAAAAGTTGACTGAAATTTTGCGAGTAAAATGACATTCCAATGCAATAATGTGTTTGGTTGTTACTTACGTAATGACGCTCCTTCTTCTTTGCCTTTGGCTTATCCCGTCTATTCGGGGTCGGCTATCCTCGTTCTTTTGCGCCAGGTCGATCTGTCCTGGGTTGTCGGATCAGTTAGTTGGGCTCTCTCCAGATCTTTGCGAACTGTGGATAACCAAGAGGCCGGCGGGCGTCCTCTACCCCTTGGTGCGTCCGGAACTGCAATAGCCTTACGGACGACGTGATCTTCGTCTCGCCTCATCACGTGGCCGTACCATCTAAGACGGCTTTCAATAAGTTTTTCTGGGATAGGAGCGACCTTGAAACTATCCCTTATATACTCGTTCCGAATCCTATTGAGTCTCGTCACGTACCTAATGACGCTCCAATGACTTAATAATATATTCACGCCACACATTATTAAAATCATTCATTTAATTTTAACAGAAATTAATATAAGTACTATTAATATCAGCCTAGTGATCCAGAGGGGGAATGCCGCCAGCATTTTGGGCACGTTGCCGGACCACGGGATCGGTTGAACTATCTGTAATGCTAAGCCATTCAGATGGTTCAACCGACCTATTGTACATATAGTTTTTAGTTTAGTTTATATTTTTTTAGGTTAATATTATAATAGTTATTTCTAATTTTATTATTATCATATGAATAAATACATGTCACATATAAGTACTTGACAAAGTCATGATATTAGTTACTTTTTACCAGCGAAAAACATCGAGTTTCTACTAAATATTTAAAACCATCGCGGTGTGAAAGCTAGTTGTCAATTTTGTGCATGTGTGTTTATTATTATATTCAATACATATACGTACGCACTATCCCCATTGACACATCTCCTTATTTCTGCAGCCATACATCCCAACAATACTTTTTCTCGAATCGAGAACAACAATAAAATTCTTACAGTATATTTAAATATGCAGCTTCTGACCTGGAAACCTCGAGCGCTCTGTTGTGCTAAGCGGCTGGAAAATTTCAACATTCACTTGTTCAACCTTGACCTTATTTATTTATTTATTTATTTTATTAATGAACTCGACAGTTCGTCATTTGCCAATGTCATGTACAGAATATTCAAAATATCAAATCAAAGTCTTCTCTTTCTCCAGGGGAGTCGCCGTAGCTTCATCACTCTGGACGAAGCAGCTCGACAGTCACGTTCGCTCCCGAGCTCGTAATGGGACTCTTGATGATTGCTTGAAACTTCAGATCCTGCATGAAGCCTACAATAATTTCACCATACTGTCATTCGCGATTATTTTCGGATTAACTGAACGTGATATTAAACACAACTGTAGACATTAAACTGAAAATTATCAAATAATTTCGCAACCGTCGTTTCCCGCCATTTTCAAAAGCCCAAACTTGACCTTAGATACAGACTTTGAGTAGGTACTGTTTTTAAAAGACTATTTTTAAAATGACAATGCCAGATTCTGCCCCACCATCAACCGCTAGATGTACAAGATAACGAATAAATGTAAAAATAAATCTAATTACTGTCTGACCTAAAACCTAGATATTCTAGGTATTCTATTATCAGCTATCACAAATGTGATTATGTCCCGCGTTCCCATCTTCGTGCGCAGTCCAATTATAGATAGGTACATGACACCAAGAATCACGTATCTTAGGATAACATCTCCTTATATTCAAAACAAATAGAACAAAATTCAACCATTTAAACCTCTTCATTATTTTTATTAAGATTATTAGAAAAGAATCGAATTAAAAATACACGAGTCTCTGATCAAATGAAATGTCATTGTTCTTACAAATTAAAAAGTTTCTCGACATCAAGAGATGTCGATTCGGGTGATATTCTGATAACTTCGTCAAAGTACAATCGGAGTCAGATATAAGGTAGGCAATTAGATCAGAATACTGTTACTTATGTCTAAATAAATTGCACGTTCTATTACATTTTGTTTAACGTTTTTAGGGTCCAATGCCTCAAAAGGAACCTTTATAGGATCACTTTGTTGTCTATCTGTCTGTCCATCTGTCAAGACCTATATCTCAGAAACGCATGGACGGGTCAAGTTGAAATTAGTGTCGCCGCACACGGGCCACACGCGACAGCCACAAACGCCGCCACGAGAAGCTAGAAGCTTGTAGCGTGTGGCCGCCACCGGCGACAACCGTGTGCGGCGAGTCCATATAAAATGTATGAAAATTACAGGAAATATGCCAGTGGCGGCGTTTTGTGGCCGGTGGCCGGTGGCCCGTGTGCGGGAGCACCTAATACCAAGTCTGCAACCTCGTGCTGTCATGAAAAAATCAACCTTCTACGTTAACGCAATCAAAAGATGTGGCCGTTTATGTCGAATTTTGGCGCGATCTGAGATATACTTACGTCTTAACAGACGGACGGATGGACCCTAAAAATATGTCAAAGGCATTGATCTCCTATAAACAACTAGATACACCAAGGTCTTACTAAAATAATTTAAAAAACATCCAAATAAGGGTCCATTGTTAACGTCCAAATAATGTCCAATAAAGCAAATGGGTCCATTCATCCCTTTGGACCTTCTTTGCGCTCGGACATTTTTAGAAGGCAGACTGTGTATCTAGTTGTTTATAGGAGATCAATGGTCAAAGGCGAAAAAAGTTTACGCAAAAATGCTCTGCATTTTGAGCACATATTACTGGTTATATTATGTTTTGCTGACTGTACAGGTCTCTCTTCAAGCTTGTAATCGAGTTAGAAATCTGAAGAGTTTCAAGACTTTGAAATTGTTTGTTTTGAGCTTATTGCCAATTTGGACACTTTGTCCCGGAAGCCTGCGCAGATTGGTTTTATTTATTCATCGCCTCATCTCCAATCAAGACTACGCCCAAATATTTTCAAAGGGGTAAAATTTAAAACTCTCCTTGTTATTTCACTTCCTAATTTTAAAACGAAAGAAAGGATTTTTTTGGAAAATTGAGAAATAGTTTAACGCCGAAAATAACCTGGACCTTGACTCCCAAATTCTCGATTTTCAAATGCTCGTAATTATCTTATTTTTGAACTGGTTTTATTTATATTTCATTATTGGTTGTCTATCTTTCATTTCAAATTATCGCTCCATGGGGTTTGTTGGAAGAAATCTCTTATGGAGATAAGTTACGTCCTTTGTACATGTATTTTCTTCTGTATGTTTCTTCATTTTATGTATCATTATGTGCAATAAAAATGTTAATTATGTCTCCACTGTTGGCCCTCAAATTAAGTCTAATTTGTAAAACGTCGCTCCGGGTCCTACCTGGTGCAAAGACTGGCCATAGCTATACAGCGCGGCAATGCCGCGAGCGTTATGGGCACCTTTGCACCGGGTACGACAAGGGGCGGGTTATTCAATTGACGAAGTTTATACGGATACTTAGTTTTAAGGTTTTCATTGGCATTTGTAATTTTGACATTGCAATTAATTAATTTGTATATTTAATGGAAATAATTGAATTTCAATACTTGTCAACAATATTCTAAATCCTTATAGAAACTCGGTCTGCCCCAATTAAAACCATGAGTATACATTGCAAAATGTTTTAGATTCGGTTTTAGATGCCAAACAACATCCTCTGGCATCAATGGATTGAAATAACTGAAATGCCTCTGGTATTGGGAATATATCTATTGCCGAATTACCGATGAAGCATTGTACAACATGCAGGCATAGCATTGTTTGTTGTTTGCGCTTGTAAACAAATAATATTAGCATGGTATTGGTTCGTAGGAAGGTCAGCAGTGGACAAATGTTGACTAAACTGGTACGATTTACTTACTACAAAACTTGAAAGCAGACGAGATTGCATGAAAATGACTTCCTTACACCTTGTGCTCCTCTTAAGTCTCTCCTCTCCCGCGTTCCCGACGTCCCGTCTTTCCGCTGATTATCTCTCTGTGGTCGGTCCCTCATATCTGAGGATCTTGGTCAGCATCAGGTTTGCATCTGGAGCGGATGATTTGCCTCCACCGGTTCCTGTCCAGCGCGTCTCTTACGATCGTGTAGAATTTGGAGGACGAGGATTCTTTCACTTGATCGGTCCATCTTGTTGGTGACCGACCCCGCGATCTTTTGCCTTCGGTGTTCCCAACCACGATCAGTTTCTCCAAATTTTCGTCCCCTCTGCGCACTGTGTGGCCGAAATATGAAAGAATTCCGCTGATCATAGGGTTGATTGAAATCCCGAACGAAAGTTTACGACAGATTAGCGCGACCAGCTTGATAAATGTGGAAGACGCGAGGATGTTGACTCAAAATTGCTATAGATTGATGTATGTACGTCGTAAATATAAAATTAGCAACCTAGAATTTGTAAAGATACTTCATTTCGAATGAATGGTAGAAGGGTATATTTTTATAGGACAGAATACGTATTTATTCAAAACTACCAATCTTGCCTCCAGAATTATTGCTAAAAACTTGTAATTATGATCAAAACTCTAGTACCTATGTTAACAGTATCTTACTTACTTTACGAATAAATTGAAAATATTTTGTTTGTTTTATATGTTCATCTCTATTTTTCATGATATTCTGTTATGTGTTCTTCGGTTCTGTTATATATCCCAATTCCCAACATTCGTTGGCATAAACTTGCGCTTTTAACCTGTCCCAATTAATTCAGTAATTATAACAGTAATGCGTAACTGGATTAAATTAAATCATTATCTACACCACCAAATGATAAACGTGGACAGCCGCATTGCAGGTGAATTAATGTTACTAGATATCGAATTATCGTGAACTATCCTATTTAGCCAATCAATTAATTTCAATGTAAATCGCCTATGGAATAATGGCCTAATGAATTTAATTACAAGTACTAAAGTTCATTGTTATCATCGTTACAGCAACAGAATATTTAAATATCCTTCCGTTACATCCAGGGAGCTCAAGCCATGATCGGATGTGCGGATGAATGGATAGCACGTGCCCTTACATTTTTATTTTCAGGCACGCCGACGATTTCCTCACGAATGTTTGCTTCATCCGTTCAAAGTTTGAGAGCATTCGTTAAATGTATGTAATTTACTTCTTCAATCGAACCTGCGATCTCCATATCGTAATCCGACATTCCAGCCACTTGGTCATTGACCTGTCATGTAGAATTTTGTGGATAACTATTTAATACTTGACCGAAAAAAGAAGGTTTGTTAAAGTTCCTGGTTTAAGTATTCAAGATTGGCACACCTGATTCGCTGTTTCCACATTAATTCTCTTCAGTCTTCATGCATGCTCATTGATTTGTAGTTTTAAATTATCGGTATTAATCAATTGGCGATATTAAAATAAGCGCCTTGTAGGTTTTTATCATCGGCTAATTTAGTAACCCTGACATTTCGGTCGACATCTGCCTATCCTTCCACTAAATTTCCTTCATTGTTATTAAAAAGTACTTAATAATGATTCTCCAACACAAAACATATTCAATATTCTATATCCGCGATTGTTCCGACTCTTTTATTTAATATTACAGACCGAATGTGTGAATCATGTGTTAATAAATTCCGAAACACATTTTCATTCCATTTAAATTCACTCGTTTTGTTTACTGTATTGTTTGTAAGTTCACTGCAAATTGTAATGGTCATTAACTGAGAATCACTTTCATTTTATCGCCCATTCACTGCTTTATTGAAATTTCTGCGTACAGTGGATATTTCTTAGACCATTACAAAATACATTTTAATCTTCGGTATTATTTCTTCGTGTTAAATTTAGATGTCTGCTATTTTCTCTTCTGGATACTTGTGGAGTGACCTCATGTCAGAATTTTTCAGGCTGTCTATAGGCATTTGCTGCTATCGAACAACAATCAGGAATTAACACAATGCCCATATTGATTGGGTTTTAAAAACGATTGCCCGAATTTTTGCATGATAAAAAACGAACCGAAAACATCGATAGGTAATCCTGACACGTACAAAGAATACAATGTCCACGTCTCGACATGACTGCTCTGTGCATTCCTATTTGATTACATCCCACCCCTACGTCATTGGTTGCGACTCAATCGCGTTATCCATTGCTCTTTAAACCAGACTTTACAATTTCAACCTGTCTCTTCAAACTTCAATGTACATCTATGTTAGCTACAAGTCGAGAGATGTTACAGTATTGTGGTACACAGTTACACTACATGTCAAACCGAATGAGCAAACACGGATTGGTGTCAATGCTGGCGCAGTGGCGAGGGCGACAATTTGATTTGAGTTCGTGTGACCCGCAAGAGAACGAATTGAAGGCTGTACCGTTGAGAACTGACCCGTGGACGGTGTAATGTAGGATACTAGATAACCAAATACGTATTGAATAGATTTAATGATAGATTTTCAAGTAACAAACCGTTTAGAGTCTACCTCTCGGCCATCGCAATGAAGAACGAAGTAATTGTCGTTGATTTTTCAATTTGATAAAAAATGATGTCATTTCCAAAGTTAGTCAACGGATTTTGATTCTTATTAATCATGTTAATTAAGTATGTCTTCTTTCCCAGAGATAAATGTAGTGAGCAGTCTATATGCAACTTTTGGAAAATTGTGAACTAAACTTTGGGACATTGTGGAGGCTACATATACTTGTAGTTACTTTTATCCTGATCTGAGGTTCAATTCAATTCAAATATACTTTATTTGCACACAAATGAAAATACATCAGTTACATATAAAACCAAAGTTAGCTAGTGTACAGACAGGCGGCCTTATCGCTTTAAGCAATCCATTTATGTTATGTATTGTTTTGTGTATTTTTTTAAGTATTAATATCGATTTGTCAGTAATTAGTTACAAGATATCATGGCATGACGTCGTCTGTCTTATGACCGGCTCCACCCGCCTTGAAATTAGTGCCCATGGCAACTTGGCATGAGCCATATTCCAACAGTATAAGTTTGCCAAATGCTTTTCCGATAAGCGTCCAGACGCAAAGCCCCTAATGTATGAATTCCGTGATATTACCAGCCTGGGATACGTAACCCGGTCGCGTAGTTGCAAATGTTCAGCGATTACTGCACTCTTGTTCAACTGTGATTGAAGAGATATGAGACATTGCACACTCCTCTTTGTATTAAATACTTCTTAGTGCTAACAATTAAAACAAAAGTGTGTATGTGTATTTGAGGGTGTGAGGGTTAATTTGACGGTGTGTGTGTGAGAGAGAAACACGCACACACACCCTCTTACACCCATAGTGTGTATGGGCGTGTTTCTGCGTATGAATATGTGTGTTTATTATTCGCACAGACCACTTACCCCGTAGACCTGTAAAAGGAAGCCCGTGTCTGCCCGCACATGAGCCCAAAATTGTTTCGTGTAGTCTAGAGATATTATCGACATGAACGCATCTCTTTAATACGGAACCCCCGCTTCGTCTGTATGCGGTCATCGTTGACAGAATTTTTCGGTTGCAAATTTGTACCGATTTCATGCCTAGTGGTCTGTGATTATTCGGAACTGTAATTAAGATTTCAGTTCTGTTAGAGGTGTGGAGGAAGCGGGGAGGAAGCGGGGGGTTATGTGCCGGGATCACAGCAGAGGTAAGTCCATCGTCTTTGCCTACGCCTATGGGAATCAGGTGTGAGTGTATAAATAAATAATATTTTAGGTAAAATTTATTTTTACAACCACTTTTCAAGAAAATGATGCAAACGCTGAGGCATCATTTTCTGTTAATGTGGCAAAACATTTCAGCAACACATCGATTTTATTTTCAGCAACCTAAAATTTTAACGACAACATGAAGCCAGTCTTTTAGTAGTGGTCTGAAGACAGTTAAGTAGCGATCTGACTTTATTTTTACAAAATATTCTTCAACCAACAAAGTAAATATATCTTTCATTCCTTACATGAAAACCCTCTATGTTGTTTTAATCCAGACACTTTGTACATGCTAATTTGCAGTAATTATAAACTTTCTACTAGCTGGCACAAAGTTAGGAGTTACCCCAGTAAAGATGGCGTCGTGTTCAATCAAAGAGCCTTTTAAGCTGCAGTCCAGATCGGGAATTCGATTTAAAGTTGACGACAGAGTCGAGCGGGTAGTACACTGGGTACGTTAGTACATACTAAAAGGACGGCTGTCACACCGAAGTAGCTCTAGCTAGCTAGATATATATTTTTGCGAAATCCATTTTATCAATGAACGTTGGCTCGAATACTCGTAGAGCCGAATGTCTGGCACGGTTGTGGTATATTGTGTTGAGGCAACATGCATTTTTCGACGCCGCATCATAGACTTTTACTGTATTTTGTTTAAATTTTATTTTTAATTTGTGTAGTATGCTCTATAAATGTATTTTCTTTCTTTCTTTCTTTCTTTCTTTCTTTCTTTCTTTCTTTCTTTCTTTCTTTCTTTCTTTCTTTCTTTCTTTCTTTCTTTCTTTCTTTCTTTCTTTCTTTCTTTCATTCTTTCTTTCTTTCTTTCTTCTTCTTTCTTTCTTTCTTTCTTTCTTTCATTCTTTCTTTCTTTCTTTCTTTCTTTCTTTCTTTCTTTCTATCTTTCTTTCTTTCTTTCTTTCTTTTCTTTCTTTTCTTTCTTTCTTTCTTTCTTTCTTTCTTTCTTTCTTTCTTTCTTTCTTTCTTTCTTTCTTTCTTTCTTTCTTACTTTCTTTCTTTCTTTCTTTCTTTCTTTCTTTCTTTCTTTCTTTCTTTCTTTCTTTCTTTCTTTCTTTCTTTCTTTCTTTCTTTCTTTCTTTCTTTCATTCTTTCATTCTTTCTTTCTTTCTTTTTTTGTCGATACACGTCAACTCGACTATTCGTAAGTAATCGGCGAAGGTTAAAGAAACTTTAGCTTCCACGTATATTCCTGAGCCCATAGATCACACTCAGCTATCATCCCGGAAGGGCACGTCGTCGCCGAATATCGGATTTTTTTATCGCAAAGTGTTCAATAAAGAGTATCGCGTAAGACGCGGAGTGTTTTTATCACATTCCGCAGCTTCTCAGCCGGCGCGGCACGCCGGATATTAAACAAGCCTTATTGAGCGGATGTACACACGGTCCGATGATAATGGGTTAAAAGGTCTTACCGATATGCTAGAAGAATTAAATAATCGTTTAGTTTGTCGTTTGATACTTTCTCGTGATAGCGTATGTTACTCAGAGACTTACTCAGTCGTTATAGATTGTCAAGTCTTTTGAATGTGACTTGATTCCATTTTCGGATAAACGAACTGTTTATTCTTTTTTAATTTTCATTACCGTCTTGAGAGTCATGCCGGCTTTTTTAATAAAAATTAATAATTTGTAAGATATTATTTTCTTAAGATTGGCGGCGCTAGTTGGCTCATGGAAGGCTCTTAAGAGATATAATAAAAACATAACTACCCTTGTACTATATTTTCACAATGATGAAGAGGTTCTATCAATCAGTTCCTTCAGTGTTACATCACAACAGGTAATTAGACAATCATATTTGTTTATAAAATAAGACACTTGATTTGGGCTCTAGTATACCTACTTACATTAAAAATAAAGTAAAAAATATTCGTCAAAAACTAGAATGTCGCTTCGCCTTGTTACAATCGGTATTAATTAAATCTAGATCGTAGATGGAAGTCCATCGTCTCTGCATTACAGGAATCAGGCGTGAGTTTATAAATAATAATAATAAAAAATAGATCGTAGAAGGAGTTATAGCAGTAGAGTAACATATTTATTTATCGTTCGGTCATCAGCTGTCACAACACAGAGTGTAGGTCACAAAGGCAAAACCTTTTTTAGCCACGCGATGGCTTCGTCGTCCGCCATGTTTATTTTGGCTAGTCCTCCCCCTAAAGGCCAATTTGGGCGAATAAAGGCGTGAGTAGATAAACGTATGTGGTCAGATCCACATGAAAAGAGTACCTACACATCAGAGTTGACTACATCATTGGAACCGTGAGTAGCGACGTTTATCTTGATGACTTTGACGAGAGACGCTATCAATATAATCTAAATTCCACCAATTTCTAAGCTCACTCGTTGACTTTTAACTGAGTTCCTGCTTTCGTAACCTTTTAAGGCTGTTTTTCCAACAGAGATGTGCTATACAGCTATGCTGCGACGATGTGAAAGCTAAGCTACAAAGCGAAGCCTCTCTCTCTTCTCGTGACTAAACCTATTGTCAGAGTTGTTCAGGCCGCCCGCAGGCCTCTGACGTGACATAACTACTGCTGTCGAGCGACAGCAACCAACTGATTAACGTGCGCCCCGAGGTACGGAGAGAATCATATGAGAATGTATATTCTATTTTTATTTGAATGATGAGAATGGCAGTAACGGTCACTAATCCAGGTGCTGACCTCCGACGTTGTTTAACTTGTACGATCATATTCAACGTGTACTCGCAAGTAGACTATGCCCCACGAATGACAATGAATTGCGTTTAGTATTAGATTTAGCTGCCACAATAAAATCACGTCTACTGACTAAATATTTGGGATACCATTTATAAACCTCACTAATTATTGAATTAATATCGATACCGAAAACCACATCACCGCGGAGCAAAATGTATTGTGAATGTGACGTCACGTGGCGCCAGACAAACTACATACTAAAGACCGTCATCAGTCTATATATATTGCTCCACTGCTCGGGCACAGACCTTCCCTTACATCGAGGGACTTGGGGCCATGATCCACCACGCGGGCCCACTGCGGATTGGCAGATTTCACATGCCTTAGAATTTGTTTCTTCTTCTACGGCATGCAGGTTTCACGATGTTTTTCCTTCACCAATATCTTCGGTATTAATTGAGATATAGATACAGCATATTGCCACCAGATCGTTGGTGCATTGCACTATGATTTTACAGGCATTACACAAGAATCTCCGTCTTTACTTCATGAATAGCCAACAGGCTACAAACTATGCAAATTAGCCCATCGTATTAGCATAACTTATGCTATGATCACAGCGTAGCGGGGAGTTCGGAAAGTATAGAGTGGCTTAGAGAAATTAATACAGGAGATGCCATATTAAACGGGCCTCATCATAATCTTAAATTAATACTGTAAAGCAATGCCGTCTGCCGTTGCGGCAAATGCAGTCGCCGTCTGCTGTTTCTGTCTGTTGTCTGCTGCGTGGATCGGAATCGCTCCTGGGTGCCTTTCTACCAGAGATATGCTATACAACGTTGCCATGGATGCGTTTGATATCCATCAACCATGTTCATTGGTCCACATAACATAGCACTGGTGGAATCGAGTTCAACTAAGCTTTGCTTTGTATGAAACGATGCGTGTTATGGATTAGTACTATGTATGGGAGCTATGAATTCACGAGCACAGCTACCTCACGGCGGCGCATCTTCATAGCACATCTTTCGTAACCTAGCTTTAGCATCCTCGCAAAATAGCTGCATAGTACATCTCTGGTGAAAAAGCAGCCTTAGATGTGACTTGTTTGCTGATAGTTGGTTGAGTGTATTGAGAGAGTGTGCTATATATTGTGATAAGAACTATAAATTGCATTCATCTATTGTATAATTAATATTCTAAGCCCTTATGTACTTACGTTTTTTTATAATATAATAAGTATGACTGTCCTACGCCTTGGAGCAACCCGTTATGTTGGACAAATGACAATGCCGGATTCTGCCCCACCATCAACCGCAAGATGTACAAAACGAATAAATACGATAACGAATAAATGTAAAAATATCTCCGTTTTCTATTAAAATTATTGGTTTAAAACAAAGTCTTGTACATCTAGCGAGTCGAATAAAACAGCCTAATTAAAAATTCAGAAAATAGTAAGAAATCGAAGTGAATTATTCAATGTTTTTGTTATTCTTCTATAGGAGTTGCGAGAGTAGTAGAAAATGATACTGATTAGGATTATGCAATATAAAACCTGTAATAAGTCTCCAACAAAAAGATAGGTACAGCTTAAATGGTCACGTAGTTTTGTAGGTGGGGCAAAGCTCCATTGAAATGTGACAATATCATTTGAAATAAATAAATGAATATCGCCTCCAGTAGCAATACCTCTAAGAGTTCAATTAATAAGAACTTAGGTATTATACGCTGTTATTCGATTACAGAATAAATAACGTTGTTACTCGCAGCAGGTATTTAAGTTAAGTATAAGTTTCGAAACTTACCGCTGACGCGTTTATGAACGACTTAGCCTTATGTCGAACGAAACTTTACACTAACTTCCCAGACTTTGACAACTAAGAATCGTAGGTATTGGCAATAACGAAGATTAAACGTTATATCAAAGTACATCAAGTGTAACACGTCGTAAGTAAGATCGTTCTTATTATCTACGTCGTAAGAGTTGAAATCGTACTGCAAGTGTTACCATTAATCTGCTGTTGTCTGTACCATTACTGTAGCTGGGGTCGGTGGTAGAAATACTTGGACTGTATTTTTATAGGTAACTGGTGTATTTAAAGAAAAACTTGAAACATAAATTTTTACGCTCTTTGAATTTAGTTAAGTTCTCAAGTTCTCCTCGTCCTTGATTTGAATTGAATGTGACATTTTGACCTTCACACTTTTTGACAGTTTTTATTTTGAGACTTCACCCCCGCGCGGCGACCCCGCGATGGCCCGCCGCCATACGTTCCGTTTCACGGACAATTACCATGAGGGAAGGAAAAACTGAGAACCGATGGAGTAAGCCATCGCACGGCACCATTATAATATGTTCTAACATATTTTATCAAAAATGTTAGTAGTACGACGGATAAAAAAAACTTCCCGTCTCACTAGTTTTTAGGCTTGGTAATAACTACGGGAAGGTTTCATTGCCCGTGTTACTACTAGTAGTACGACTGGTACCACGGGCAACAAACGAATTTTATGTCTGTCCGTCAGTCTTTCGCCAAATCCGCCATTGTTTGAATTTTTAACACATTAATTTATCGCAAAGAGAAATCACTGCTACGGGAATAAGTCTAAAAACGACGTCTCTTTCCGACATAATTATGAGAGTGACAACAAGCGGACAACCTGACCCCATAGAAAATATACATCAGGCTCTCTCCATTGGCCGTAGCGAATTTTTTAGGTATGGAAAATTGTAGCCAATTATTTATCCTTTATCACTTACAAATTTTTATGCAATTATGTCAATACTAAATACATAGTTGCATAAAAATTTATTATAATAATAAAGAGAAAAGTGTAGAGGCCTCATCAAGGTTGAGATATTCTCAAGAATTACCTGACCGATTTGAGTATAATCTGTACGAGTATGATCGACTTTAAAAATATATTTTACTAATAGATAGTTCCGAGTATACACTATGTATTTTGTAAATAATTTCAAAAATCAGTCAATATCTTTTTGAGATAATCTCAACCATAATGACTCTCCTATATACTTATCTCTGTAAGATTGAATATGATTACTATTACTATTCGAAGAGAGTTCAATTTACGGTGACTGGACCGTATTCTAGGTGCCACAAATCAAAAGCCATCAAGAAACAGTCGCAGTTGCAGTGATTCACGGCTACGAAAATTTGCTACGACGTAGCTGCAGTGCTACGTGTCTACGAGTGCTACGTGCTACGTTTGACGAGAAACCCCCGGGGATCGTGTCTCGGTCTTTCGGGTTGCAATTCCGAATGTAGAAAGATCGGATGGCGTCGGGAATTTAGAATTTAGAATATTTGAGAGTGTGAAATTCGAAATATAAGGCTCAGTGCAGACAAAGCGGACAAGTGGTAAATCCCTGGTTTTATTTTGTACTTAAATTCGTATTTCTTCTCTTCTTCTATATTTTATAAGACAGTCTGTCAGTTCGTCTGCCTCAAAGTATGTTTGCTTATAAATCAAGTACGGAACTATACTCTAAATTTTATTTAAGAGCCTTCCTTCACATAATTGCGAAAAACGGCCGTTTCTGGCACATTTGTGAACTACAACTTACCTACATTGAATCACGTTACAAATAAACATTTAAAAAATAATATGTATAGCAATAAACAATGTGAACGTAGCTTTTTTAATAAAATTGATTATATTGGAAGATAAGATTGGCGGCACTAGTTGGCTCATGTCAGCGCCTTAATGTTTTGGGGTATATAGATTTTGGGATACTTTAACTTATAAATACAGTTAGAAAGAAATATAACAAATATTCATTTGTTTTGGCCAGCAAGGCAACAAGTTACGTAAAGGAGGTTTCACACGATGGTAACCACGCGTGAATTGCTAGTCAATTTATAAATATGAAATACTTGTATAAATATTGCACTAATGATAACGGCGGAAAATATTCCGGCATGCGAGCTGTATAAATTCCCGGCGATAATGGAACAGCGGCGCGTGTACCGACGACTTTATTAACATAACACGTTGTTGGAATTTGCCTCTTCGCTAGCTTATGAAGGATGCTTTTATTTAAATGTTTTATTTTTTAATATAGAAAATACTAACTATATTACTAGAAAAAATCTGGGATATTTTCGCGAATTATATTCTTTTTCTTCGTCGTAGGGGCGTTGGTCGGGGCATGCCTTAAGAAGGTCAGATACCCATCTCTCTAAAATAGCCCTGGAATGGCATCCACTCAGGCATCATGGCGCCGTATCTTGAAGCAGCATCTCCAGCCCCCTAACCATGAACTTTTAGCAGGATTACTTCAATAATACTTTATTATTTCGTACCATAACGTCCTTAATAAGCTTACTTTAAGAGCCTTCATAGAGCCAACTAGCGCCGCCAATCTTAAAAAAATAATATCTTCCAATATAATCAATTTTATTAAAAAAGCTATTTACAAAATGTTTATTACGATAAATACTATTTTTCAATATGTAATGCATGGCATAATTGCGACAAGCTAAGTTGTAGTTCACAAATGTGCCAAAAACGGCCGTTTTTCGCAATTATGCGAACTACAACTTGCCGACATTGAATCACGTTATAAATAAGCATTTAAAAAATATTATTCATAGTAATAAACATTTCGTAAATAGCTTTTTTAATAAAATTGATTATATTGGAAGATATTATTTTTTTAAGATTAGCGGCGCTAGTTGGCTCTATGAATGCTCTTAAGGTCGTCATGGTATGAAATAACAAAGTACTATTAAAGTAATCCTGCTATAAGAGTTCATGGTGAGGGGGCTGGGAGCTGTTGAAAGATATCATGGTATAATGAGCATGGCGTTCTTTGATTGGACCACTATAATCCAGCAGGGGGTGATCGGATTAGAAGAAGATGATCTTCTTCTCTTCGTGTGGTTTAGTGGACCAATCAGAGTTACGCCTGTAGGCCATCTCATATATGCTCGCGTAAGAGCGAGCGAGACGCCTCGCTTAGCGGCGACTATATTAGTCTAATTTAGTATTTTTTAATTACTACGATCAAATAGGTGTAGTATCAAAGCCGCTAATGTTCATTAGATTGATAACCACCAGTACAGGCTGCAGGAAACAGCAGGATTTGAACGTGATGTATTGTATGGGGGTCGAATTGCCGAGGCCTCTGAAACAGCGGACTAACCTCGGCAACTAGATTTATTACCAACGGACCCCGTGTGTCTGTCCCCTCACGGGGGCCGTTGGGATTTGAAAATAATTTCATGTCCAAGGACCCCCTTGCCAAGTACGTGGGGTCCGTTGGGAAAAAGAACTCCTAACGGACCCCCTCTAACCGCCTTCCAAATAAATTTAAAAAAAATGTCAATTTCGTTTTGTGTGAAATCTGGTTCGCAAATATGAGGTTTGTCCTTCGTCACTGTTTGATCCTATAAAAAAATATGAAACTTTTAAAACATCTTTCAGACTATAATTAATGAAAAGTACGTAGATTCAGTACCTTATAAAAACCTTTATGAAATCATTCTCATGTTCATCTACACATACATACATAATACATCTAGTTATTCAGCTTTTTTCAGGTTAACAACATGCATACATAGTTCACACAAGTATTTAATTGTGAACAATGGTTCCAGACGTTTTTTTCCACAAATTAACGCGGATGAAACAACGGAACACAGCTAGTGAATTACATCTACGTATACCTACTTTGATTGTTATAGATCCATAGCATTTACGTTTTCTTCTATTTACACACTCCCGTTACACATTCACGTTTTTTAAAATTTTTTTGGAAGGAGGTGAGGTTTGGGGTCCGTTAGGAGTTCTTTTTCCCAACGGACCCCACGTACTTGGCAAGGGGGTCCTTGGACATGAAATTATTTTCAAATCCCAACGGCCCCCGTGAGGGGACAGACACACGGGGTCCGTTGTTAATAAATCGGCAACTATCTCTCGTCGACATATTTGTCATTAGAATTGGTGCTTTTATTGGGCACGTGTATAGATATTTAAGTGGATGTTTGTAATGTTATTTTATGTTTGTAATGTCCATTTATATTGATTGAATTGATTATATTGTGAATATTATTAAAGTGACATGTAGTGTTTTAGAGATATATCTCTGTAAGCTATATTGTATGTGAATAAAATGAATAAAATGAACTATACCATTAAGGCGTTATATGGTTGTCAAAAGCAAGCGTGAGACAGAAGATGCCCCGCAGCGGCGGAGCGAAGAGCATGGCGAAGTGCCTCAATATTCGTAATTTTTGATGTATTTTGGCAAGGAATTAAAAATACACCAACAAAAATCAGATTCTTTTTATAACAAGCCCTCGTATTTATTTTAGATATAATTTTCATTTTAAAAGACATGGAAGGGGTAAGTTTGTCCAATCGTGTATCAGTATTCATCAGTCTTTAAATAGACACCCCAAGATTGCTATATATTTTTTTCAGACGTTTAATTTTGTAGTTAGTGTTGTCCCGGATGTATCACAGTTCCCGTGGCTCGGCAACAATGGCACGGTTTGGAACACCACAGGAAGTTCAGTCGGTATTCCGCCCCTTCAGGGCGGCGAGACCGACATAATCAACACGCTCCCCCGGGCGTGGTGGTACACGGAAACGTGTTTTATCTGGGATAAAAAAGTTCAGTTTATGCTAATGAATAAACAATTCGGTTATAAATGTTTTAGTTGATATCTCTTACGAAGGGTTTAGAATATAGGTAGGTAGGTATATCATATACATAAATATAGTTTGCGTGTTTGTTTCTTGAAGGGTTGTGCCAAGGAAATTAGTAACAAAGTTTAATAAAATATTTGTTTTGTGTTAAACGAGGTATTCGATTCCGGTCAACGCGAGCTTGTTTTGGAACGGTTCGATACCACAGTTGGTTGTTCCCAATAAGTTATTTTAGGGTTCTTTGTTTACCACAAACACTCTGAACACGTTTAAATTGTAAATATCTATTCAAGTACAGTCTAACTTAGAGAAAGCCTCATTATTATTGTGTCAATATACAAACACGCATTTCAATGCATTTTAATACCTTCGTGACCTGCCGAATTAGATGAAGATGCTCTTCAGCTGGAACATCTGGCCAGAGGTTGCAATCTTGTCTTCCATCGTAAGGGAAATGGAAATTGACTTCAAAATATTTCCTTACCTCCTGACTTTCCTGAGATCTTGACTTATAAGCGACCAGAAATCATGGGCATAGACACCTCCGCAGCCCAAATCAAGTGTCTTATTTCGTAAACAAATATATCCATCTAATTACCTGTTGTGGAGTAACACTGAAGGAACTGATTTATCAAACCTTTTCGCCATTGTGAAAATAACTATGCAATAATCACAGAAGAGCGTAAAATGTTAGTAGGGTAGGGTAGTTTATGTTTACAAAATAAGACACTTGATTTGGGATTCGGTTTACAGACATATTACAAATTAAGTTATATAAATATAGAGAAGAATGCTCGCTACTTCTATGGCCTCGATCGACACAGGCGGAACCACTCTGCCGGTCGAGACCCTTGTCAATCAGCTGCTAACAGCGCCCCTATCGACTGATAATTAACATCAAGCCTCCAAGATAGCCCACTGGTACCATTAGATAGATTAGCTGTTTAGACAGATTTTTTCATGGACGAATCCGCTTGGCTTCGCTAAGTCACTCCATTCAGCTAAACGTCTTGTCCTTCCGATGATCGAACGGCATCTTAATTGTTATAATAATAATAAAATCATTTATTTCAGGAGATTCCCATACGTTCTTATAATGTAATAAAATAAATAACAAAATAAAATGAATAACACAGTATGAGTTTACTTTTTGTTCCAACTCCGGTGCACGCTGAACATTCTCGTGACAGTTACCATTTAGGTTGTCCATTAGTTCATTCTTGGAGTTACGAACCCTTTGCCAGAAGGCCCCCCCCCCCCCCCCCCCCCCGACCTCTGTGAAAATTATAATTATGATCCAATTATATTTAGAATATATAGTATTGTTTACTTTGATTATATTAGTAAAGGTTGACTTTGATAGTTTACCAACTAAATTGAGTTCTGCTGGTGATCAAATCCTATTATATCCCTCGTGTAGTTCGTACTATAGTTAATTCACATCCATTAGTATATTACTATTATCTGCTTTGTGTTAGTTCCTATATTTTGGTTTTAGTTGGTTTGCTATCAAATTCCCTTAAAAAATACTCTGTACAAAAATTTCAATTTCCAATTCAACCCGTTAAAAGTCTTCACGGATTACAGTAACTTCACTTTTAATTAAAACAACGAACCCCTTCGCTTCGTGGAACTTTGCAGACTGCAGAGTTCTGGGAGTTGAGGTGTTTCGGGGATTACAGTGAGTACTATCTCCCTCCCTAGTCTGTGTTTGGAACCATTACGTCTCGTGACTTAATATCATCATCATCATCCACATTGCTGGACGTAAACCTCTCCCAAGGCGCATCATTTAATGATTTTTGCATCCAGTCCCTGCCAGCTACTTTGCGTAGCCCTTCACACTATCTAGGGGGCACCTAGTTATTAGGTATTAGAGCATTGCTAGGGGGGCACCGGTGCGTTCCGTAGGAGAACACGGAGCCCTCCGAACAGCACGAGGTAGGCCATCGAGGGGTTTTTAGTGGGTACAAATCCCACAGGAGGTCGGGAATCTTTTACAGACCCCCCCCCCCCCCCCCTGTTACAAAAAAGGCCTTCATACTATTTACCGGTTCGTACCTTAATTAGCAGTCTTATATTGGACCAGTCTTGGTCGATAAAATTTGTTTGCAGTATTTTATCGACCAATCTGTATTTACCAATCGTAAGTCTCATGTTTCTTTTATGTTCATTCTATAGTGCAGTCCACCTCTCTAAGGTACAATAATATTTTTGGAAATGGTTCAGAAATAGCAGATAAATCTATCAGGTTTCGACATGCGTCAATTATTTTCGTGACGTCATCAGCCTTCCCAGCATCTTTCAATCGTGATAATGACTTTGTCTAGTCGTAAACTTAAAATACAAGTGATTAAATTATATAGACACAGTATAATTCGAACTAAAACGAGGGCAGAAGTCAGTAGGTATTTCAATAAAATATGAGTATTATAATGTCTTCCAAGAAAAACTCAAAATGATTTAGTTAGCTCGTAAAGTTTATTTTTAAACCGAGAATGTTGTTTGCAAAACTTCTGTTTATTCTACCAACCAGTACTGTAAACATCTTTCTCATATTTTAAAAGATTTCTTCCGGAATCCGGAAAAGTTTCGTGGGTTTGCGATCCGGGGAACTTTTCCGCGGATTATCTGGGACGCTATTTCAACGTAAACAGCCAATATGTGCTGATAAATACAAATGGGTTCTTAGAAATGTGTGGAACATTATTCAGAGTGTAACTAAATCTCTATAAGTATAGTAAGCCTTAAATGCCTTATTTATTTATCTTACGACTAATTAAAGAATATACATTAATTATATCGACGTCTACGAAAATTTCATGGCTCCATGCCATCATACGCAAAATAGCCGCGTCCCTGATGCGACGGGTTCGCGGCAGCTCTAACAACATCCTGAAGGGCATTGCGCATACCATGGACAATCCGATTCTGAGACACTGGGTACACTGACATGTCCCGAGGTCTCAGAGTCGGACCTAAGTCGCATGTCATAGCGCATAATACACCTCATGTAAACACAAACATAGTTTTAAGTACTTACTAACACTTATGGTCTTTGTGACTGCAATTAATTATTTGAATTGAATTGAAAATATCAGCAGATTTATAATTTTTTTAGGCAAAACACTCATGACCCAAATTAGGATAGGTACAAATATGAATACAAATTACATCTATACTTGTACATCAAGCATCGTTCCGTCCAGGAATCGAAACCGGAACCCTTTCCACAGAAAGTAGGTTGCACAGACTAGGTTAGAAGGTCGTCACACTGAAGCTGAAACAACGATTAACGTAAATCCTCAAGGGGGTTATTGCGGCTTAAAGGGATTTATAATACAGCCTGTATATGAATTGATCAAGTTATTTGAGACCATTTACATACAATCATACAATACCTAATACCTGTTAAGTACAAAATAATGAAAACCATAGAAATCCTTCAACGTAACCTACAGAATACCCTAATTAATGATTATTATTTAATCCGTTGTAATTGACAGAAGTGCTTTAGTTATCTAGTTACCCATTGATGTCTATCTATATGAGTTATGACGTTAATTGATTTGATTGTCAATTTAAACTGTTTTGATTGACGCTTCATCAATCGAATAAAGATTGCTTTATTACCCCGTTGATTTTACGTACATTTGACACAGTTAATTTGATGTCAACAAGAAATTATTTCCTTTACCTGGGAGAGACGGAGATATTAATTATTTTTGTATTACTTACACTCGAATTAATTTATGTGTTTCATGAATCATAACCACCTAATAAGTGAAAGACAAATCTAACCAGCCCTAATACATCAAAATCTACCAAACTATTTAAGCTACAGGAGGTAACAAAGGATACGAGTATACATACGTACAACTTACACTTAACATTCCTTTAACATCACATTCCTTTCGACAGTCGAGTAAAAATCCGGGTCACGGCACCAATTGTAACGTCCTTTCTGACTAAAGTTATATGACTCATTTGTTCTACAATACGTTTTAATGGTGAAGCAAAAACATTTTAGACAGATATTCCCAGAGGACTGTATCTGCTTAATCCGCTCTCTCAAAACTGCATACTTCGTACCACACAATAAACCCACACGTTTCAAAAGTACTCATTCACTTGCAACTTTTAACTCCGCGTTGCATTTTCTATACAGTCGACAGTTCATCAATTGTAATATACAGGCACTCTATGTGATAGCAGTACGGTGTAGATTACAATGGATTTGTGCAAGTTGCTGTGTTAGACTGTACGCAGTGTTATTGTCTGACGGTTCGCGTAGATTGTTACATTGAAGAGGACTTGATATAAAAATATTATTACTAAGTTATCTTTGGTTTACACCAATTTCATGCAACAATGTTCGTTGAGTATACATATCTGGTTATGTAGTTTTATATGCTTATTTATTGTTAAAGATGTTTTTGTGTGTAATTGAAACAAGACCCATTGCAAATGGCAGTAAGTACTAATTATGGTAAGTACGTTATTTTTTTGTTTTTGTTTTTTTGGTTCCTAATTTATTTTTCACCGTTCTAAAGGACATTCGTCAATGAAATTGGCGATGTTTTAAATGTTTTAAAAAGGACCAAGTAGACCGGTACTACAAAACCGACGAGAGTGCAAGAAGAGATTAATGAATACAGAAAATGCGAAGATGTTGTGCTAGGATCGCAGCAGATAGAAGTTCATCTGCCTACCCTATCTTACCCTTTCTTTCAACATCCTACGCCTATTTATCGTATCTGCTGAGGTAGGTGGTGGTAGGTGCGAAGGTGTTGTGCTAGGATCGCAGCAGATAGAAGTTCATCTGCCTACCCTATCCTACCCTTCCTTTCAACATCCTACGCCTACGAGAAATAGGCGTAAGTATTTGTACGTGTGTATTTTTTACAAAATATCAATCAGGTTCTAATATCTTTGGGTGATATATATTTTTGTCTTTCTTTCGATAATATCTTTTTGAATGATAATCGCCCTCCAATAGCCTATTCGAAAACACATTGTTTGTAGGAAATCACCCCTCTCCTATTTCCGACCAACTTCTATACCTATTATTTTAGAGCTTCCTTTCAATATCCTACTTAAGGACCTTCCATGAGCTAACTAGCGCCGCCAATATTGAAAAAATAATATCTTCCAATTTAATAAATTTTATTAAAAAAGCTATATACAAAATCTTTATTAGGATGAATACTATTTTTCAATATACAATACATGGCATAATTGCGACAAACTAAGTTGTAGTTCACAAATGTGCCAAAAACGGCCGTTTTTCGTAATTATGCGAACTACAGCTTACCGAAATTGAATCACGTTATAAATAAGCATTTAAAAAATAGTATTTATCGTAATAAACATTTTGTAAATAGCTTTTTTAATAAAATTGATTATATTGGAAGATATTATTTTTTTAAGATTGGCGGCGCTAGTTGGCTCATGGAAGGCTCTTAACTAAAACACCTATTTGACAATAAAAACTTGCCACTTTACATCTACCACTCTAAATACCCTTATTTCGATCGCTATAGGGGTAATTGTGGTATATTTTGGGTGGTTTTGTAATGTGGTCGGTTGTTAGGGTGTTTCCGTCGTCGTGAAGGCTCTTTAATTAAAAATAAATAGCGTTCTCCTTTCAGTATAAAAGCGAGCCAACACAAAGGCGAACTAATTTTATACTCGGAATTTATGAACCGTTCGTTTAGATTTTTGAGATAGATATGTCATGAGAAATGTTCAGTCGACAGCTAATCAACTTACAGTGCCTAAACCGAAGCCCAAAGTCAAGTGTCTTATTTTGTAAACAAATACTACCCTACCCTACTAACATTTTAAGCTATTCTGTGATCATTGCATAGATATTTTCACATTATTAGATCGGATTACTTTATTTTCACAATGATAAACAGTCATTCGTCAGTGTCCGTACGTCATTGCATCAGCGGCTCCACTGAAAACCAGCGCTGCAGTAATGTCCAATCACTGCAGCACATGCTGAGCTGGAGACCTGTTTGACACCACACCACTGCACTATGTATATCTTTTCTTTGTAATTTTTATTCTATGTGTCTCTTATGTACTGTGCTCTGTGTGTGTCAAATAAATGTTTTCTATTCTATTCTAAACAGGTTCGATCAATCAGTTCCTTCAGTGTTACATACATCGCAACAGGTTATAAGACGATCATATTTGTTTACAAAATTAGACACTTGATTTGGGCTGCGGTATACGTTCTAATAGAGAAAGGTGTACATGAGTCAAAAAGTATTTGACTGGCTTTTTATAATTCTCTGCAATGACAAAGTATGTATGGACAACAGCTGAACCATCTTATTTATAATCGGACATTTAGTTCTTGAGAAAACTTTAACCTTATTGAGACGCCCTGTATACTTATTTCTGACTACTTAACTGTATAATTAACAAATGACCATGCCAGATTCTACCCCACCATCAACCATAACGAATGAATGTAAAAATATCTCCGTGTTTTATTAGAATTATTAGTTTAAAATAAAGTTTTGTACAAGTTGCGATTCGAAAAAAACAGCTTAATTAAAAATTCAGAAAATAGTAAGAAATCGAAGCGATTTTTTCATTGTTTTTGTTATTCTTCTATAGGAGTTGCGAGGTAGGTGGGGCAAAGCTCCATTGAAATGTGGCAATGTTTTTTTTTTCAAATATTTTCACATTTTGGAGGTGAGAATTTCGTTGTGTGGGAAGAAAATATTCGCCAGCTAGTATAGTATGTGATTCTTCAAAAAGCGATTAATGTATTTATTTTTATGTACCTGTCAAAGCACCTTCAAATAAAGTGTGGTATTTGTACCTATGTGAGAAATTGGAATTTTGCTAGGTACCTACTCTAGTTAGCCATATCATTTCAAACAGTATTGACTTTGGTGATTGCGTTCTCGTGTGTTTAAAATGTTTAATTAAGTACCTACCTACTATGCAATAATCAATATTTTTATATATGTAGGTACTAGCTGTACCCCGCAACTTCGTTTACGTAGAAAAAGTTCTATGCTCAGATCACATGCTTATAGGCTTATAGCTGTCCGGATATTTCAGCTATCTCCTAGTGAAACTCCCGTCAAAATCTCTTCAGTAGTTATGGCGTGATACTTGAACATAGTCACAGACAAACAGACAAAAATTCAAAAATTTGGTGTTTTGGCATCAGCATCGATCCAAAAACACATTACAATTATAATTTTCAAAAAATATCCAATGTACAGACACAACTTTTTTAGTCTTATTGTGTGTATAGATAACATAAAGTGCCAAAAAATGACACTTTATTCACATTACGATCTATTCTAAATACAATAAACTATAAGTTGGCACTTATATCTAAGAGTTAGTCCAACGACATTACTTAAGAGTCTATTAAGGGCGATCACTTTGTTCACGTGTCTTACATTCGCGCACTATCACTACGAATTGTTTTCACTACACTACACTGACTCAAAAGGTTTGGTTCTTTTCAGTCTTCTTACTATGTTCGTGTTGTAATCTATACATATAATAAGACTGTAAAATTGTAATGTGTTTTAGGATCGGTACTGATGCCAAAACACTAATTTTTAGAATTTTTGCATGTTTGTCTGTGACTATGTTCAAGTATCACGCCATAACTACTGAAGGGATTTTGATGGGAGTTTCACTAGGAGATAGCTGAAATATCCGGACAGCTCATAGGCTATACGCCATGGCGGTATGTGATGTGGAAACCAGGATCCAGAGAGGAAGATATGCCTCCTGATCTCCTCCATCCTCTCCATCAAGTTTATGCCTCAAAAATACTTGTAATGAATGGTCGTAATGAAATGGAGATGAGTGATTGTGTGTGAAATGGGTGGTGAATGGTTTGATTTTGGTCAGAATAACATTGCCCCTTTACAGCCATACAATATCTGTGATTGTATAACTGTAGCTTTTTATGTAACCATTGTATTTGTGTAGAATAAAAATTGTCTCTGTTTTCCATGTATAATATTGACTAGTTGAACTTGGCGTATGGTGATACATCTTTTTTTTGTATTTCTCTACAATATGTTTGATGAGTAAATGATTATCTATGTATCTATCTTGTCGAAATTCAGTCCGCAAGTCCGATAAACCCGATAACAGTAGAAAAGATGCAAAAACATTAGTTATGTCCATTTTACGAGTTAACCCTAAAAACCTCCATAAAACATCACAATTTTATTTCACTCGTAACCGTAAAAGTACAACAGGAGCCTAAAATGAAACCGCACTTTTATATCTGTTATTTGATTTAGTCCTTAATAAAGACGCGTGCAGACCCGCGCAACCACAGCACGTGACCACAGCTTAAAGCTAAGCAGTAGATGAACTCAGTTCTCAAATTGAGTGAGTTCAGGAACGCCAATTAAGTATTTCTAAATATGTTTAGACGACTTGTGTAAATTATAAAATTAGCGACGACGTAGATTGTATACGCATTTTTTTGGGTAAACCCCTTGAAAATAAAGGGAAAAAACCCCTTTTTACTTTACTTACTCGGAGACTCAGTATTTAGAAGGGGAATCTTAGCGTCCGAAATAGATGATGTCGTGTGGTGCCGTTGCCTCTGTGGACTGAGATGTAATACCTCGTATGTCCGTAATTTTCTGGCTCTTTTAATCTTCACACGAAATACTGTGAGAAATGAAAATCTTTAAAGAATTAATAAAACAGATTAGAGACTGGACTGTCTTACTAAAATATAAGTGCCATTGCCAGATTCTGCCCCACCATCAACCGCAAGATGTACAACATAACGAATAAATGTAAAATATCTCCGTTTTTTTATTAAAATTATTGGTTTAAAGTAAAGTTTTGTACAAGTTGCGAGTCGAAAAAAACAGCTCCATTGTAATGTGGCAATGTCTTTTAGTGAGAATCGGTGGAAAAATTTAAGGCGAAATACAAAAATACTTACATCGCTACTTTGGCGGCAGAAATAGGTAAGGGTAAGTGCCCAGACGGATTTCACACTGAGATCTACGATCATGATAATAGTGAAAGTCATACTACTGCATAATTAGTTACTGTATCATGACCGCAGCACACGGTCCGCGGTCGCGGGGGCGCGGTAGAGATCTCTCCAACAAACGACGAGGCCGCTTGTAATGTAAACACGCTTTTAAACTAATTACGCGAAGGAAGGCGAGATAATTAGAGGGTAGCTGGCTTAGAACTTCATTTATAATTCATTGGTTCTGCATTTTCGGAAAGTTGAAAGGGTTGTTTAAATGGTTGTTGGGATTCTCGGTAATTGGATTGGTTGTGTGTTACGTCATTAAATTGTAAAAGTGGTATTGTAATGAATAAAACTACTTGACATATCATCAGTGATAGTGCAATACTGCGTAACTAACATTTGTAAATACCGCGTAAGTCGCTTCTGGTAAACTTTACACTAGAGACAAAAAAATGTTGTAGGCGAGCTGCCACTCACGCGGTTTCGGCTAGATGTGATTGAGCTTTCTGATTGGCCGTTAGTAAAATCTGACGGCACAGCAAGGAGCCAATCGCCGGTACCAACTACTTGGTGCGAAATCGCAAATGACAATGCCAGATTCTGCCCCACCATCAACCGCAAGTTGTACAAGATAACGAATAAATGTAAAAATACCTCCGTTTTTTTAATAAATTATTGGTTTAAAATAAAGTTTTGTACAAGTTGCGATTCGAAAAAAACAGCTTAATTAAGAATTCAGAAAATAGTAAGAAATCGAAGCGATTTATTCATTGTTTTTGTTATTCTTCTATAGGAGTTGCGAGAATAGTAGAAAATGATACTGATTATGATTATGCAATATGAAACCTGTAATAAGTCCCCAACAAAACGATAGGTACAGCTTAAACGGTCACGTAGTTTTGTAGGTGGGCAAAGCTCCATTGAAATGTGGCAATGTCTTTTGCTACTTTTGTAGATACGCGGTATTACAAGGTGCTAGTTTCGCGTTATTGCACTATCATCGACGATATTGCAAAAATTCTTTCACTGTTTGATAGATAAAAGTTAAAACTGTGTAACTGTAAAATAATTATTAAATTAGGTCCAGTAGTTTTGAAGAAAATCTCAACCTTATTAAGGCCCCTTATATACTTATTTCTGTCTTCGACTGTACCGTCTAGAAATTAATGTGCTGATCGATTAATAGAGGACTGCGATTATTCTGGTGCATTGTGTGAGTATCGCGTATGTTATTATAAACTTTGGTCTAATTTACATATTTATTTTAATTTATTGTGTTAGTAACCAACTGGATATCCTGAGAGGCAATTAAAAATGTTATTATTAAACTGCAGAATTAAATTAAAAATGTAAACTAACTTTTTAGTATGAAAGCCAAAATTTTAAAAAGTCCCATCCGAAATTACATTCACATTCAAGTCAAACGAAACAACAGAAACTTTGTTTGTGTTTCACATTTAACAAACCTTATTTAACTTGTCTAATTTACTTTATTTCACACATTCGTCCCCCGAAAGAGAATTCAAAAAGCTCCGCGAGTTTCGCAATAATGAATCGAGAGGGCGGCGCTAGGGAATTATGCGGCCCTAGTTTTTATTTTGCTTATACAGATACTTATTACATTGAAAGTATAAGAGCCTTCCATAAGCCAACTAGCGCCGCCAATCTTAAAAAAATAATATCTTCCAATATAATCAATTTTATTAAAAAAGCTATTTACAAAATGTTTATTAGGATGAATATTATTTTTCAATGATACAAAGGGTATTTATTCAATCAGAAGACCTTTTCTATATTGGCATTATTTTTGATAACTCGACTTCTTACGGTTTTACTCCTACACATGGAGAAATTCAGTGGAACATACGACTAAGCGGTAGAACCTTATTGACATAGGTAGCCTTGTTAATTATAATTTTTAGTTAATTGATTTCCGACACAATAATAATTGTATATGGAAAAAATAAATGAAAATGAAATGAAATGACAATCACATCAATATTTTGCGCTTCGCTCATCATAATGGATTTTGTTTTCAAGGGGCGATAAATCATGTTCCACCCTAGAAACAGCCCTGTGCCGAACATTGTGAGCTCAAGAGCACATTAACGAGCTTTATACAAATAAAAACTGGCTACAAGCGGAATATTTCGGTTATTACCGGTTCTCGCTTCAAAACGAGGCCATATGAAATGTTTACTTGAATCTGGCTTTTCTGGATAATTGACTAACTTTCTCATGAACTGGAAATAAAGTAGCAGAGCGGTGGTAGTACTATACATACAGGGTGTATCCGTGTATTATAAAGCCTATAATATAATAACAAAAAATAAAAAAGACTAATGAAAATCAACTCAACTCAACTGTCAACTGTCATTCCTATTTCCTGAGAGCTAAATAAAATGGTACTAGCTACACGCTGTATCGTATAACAAACTCATCAATATAATTCACATGACATGTCGCTTTGCGTCTTCCTGTGACGAAGAATAATGTTCCTACACAACCGGAGTAAAATGGTCTGTCGAAGTCTCAATAGTATGAAAGTTTCCGAGAAAAAAGCAAATAACTCAGTAGAACCAGAGGTCTTATAAAGCTGGTCAATGAGCGTAGTTCGCTGTCAATTTTTTCGTGTTTCAGTGTAACATTGTAATGTAATTTGTTTGAGCTGCCGTTAAGGCGAGGCCATTGGGTCATTTGAGCCTAGTGAGGGGGTGAGGTGCGGGGCGAGGGAGGGGCGAGAGAGGGATGACGCGCATTGATCGGGGTCATTACTCGCACAGGTACACAGAGTAAGCGTAACCAGTGTCCTCACTGTGACGTCACAGCTCGCTACCCATAATAATACCTATACAGAATGTCCCACGGATAGACGATATACCGAAGTCCACTTGTCGGTGCCAACATTATCGACCCATTTAATGCCAAATAGGGATATCCCAAGTCTGACAGCTTCGGAGTTACTTATTTCAATTTTCGCGATTGTCGGAAAATATTTCTTTCAAATCTTGAACCTTTGTCTATACTAAATGTTGTCGCACATTATGTCAACTCGGAACCGTATCATCATCACCCCTCCTATTCACCTCTCGCCGCCAACCAGGCTTCAACTTCTACACTGGCCCTAACACGGGCTGTGCTCGTGACAATCCCATACCACTCCCACTAATATTATAAATTCGCAAGTTTGGATGGATGGATGGATGTTGCTGAATGAAACTTTACAATAATATAGCTCATATTATACATCAAAATAACACATAGGCTATAATTTATAATCCTGCGCAGACGAAGTGGTGGGCAGAAGCTAGTTGACAATAAAGTAAAGCAATTTGTACTTTTAAACGTATTTATTTATACGGAAGGTCATAAGCAGACATACGTTAAACCGACCGTCCGGAGTGGGTTCAGTGCAGTCAAATTCGCGTCTACAGGTTATATATTTTAATTATTTTTTAAGTTATTTATATTGACGTAACGTAGCGTAGTGATGTAGTATGACGTAGTAGAATAAAATACTATGTTAATACTAATCTGACGGAAAAAAAGACCTGGAATAATAGGAATGTCAATTAGGTAATATTGTTGTAATAAAAGTGAAAAATAGGAATAATCAAATTATTTGCTAGGGGAATATATTTTGAAAGTACTTTCACGCGATTTAATAAAAAATTGAGCATAAATTCTTATAAAATACAAAATTTATTAAAATTTTAATAACCATAGAGGTTACATTACAACAAATCTGTTTTTGACTTTAAGTGACAAACTGTCAAGTGTCAATAAAACTAAATAAATGACGAATTTTGTAACGTGATGTTAGGTAAGTATTATTATTGGTGTCAGGTGTGACGTCAGTGATGGTGAAATCTGGCCCGTGTTATCACTGCGTAGGGTAAAACATGACACACATTATGTGCTGTTGACTATACTTTTAAAAGTAGGCACAGTGTATATTGCATCAGTCTATAACTACGTAGCTATTGAAATTTGGCCCGTATTATCACTGTGCTTAGAGTAAAATGTGGCAAACTTTATGTGATGTTCACTGTACATAGTTTTACAAGTAGCAACTACGTACAAACTATTTTAAGTTCGATTGCGGTTTGTTCGTTCGCTCTGTGGGACAAATCACCGTCAATAGTCATTTGTTTTGGCCTGTTCCACTTTGGTCTATTTGGAAGTTACTGATCAGCCCCCCTATTACCGTTCTCAAAACGATGAAATTATACCATGTCATGGCGCGCCAAACAGAGACGCCGCTATACCAATGCAATAGCACTGTCCCTTTCACGGCCGCTATGACATGGTATGATTTGATCGTTTTGAGAACCGTAATGTTATAGCCCCACTGTAATGTTAGCCGACTTGTCTTCATCTGCAATTATCAGACCACTGCTCGCTCCCAATATACGACACTCGACACTGGTGTTCGTGTCGCGTGTAATATGATGACTTCAAAAACATGGTTCGCGAAAAATCTATTGTGTTAAGGAATATCTGTTTTAGGTTATGAGTCCTTTTTATATTCAAAACGATGCACAATCATTCCGTGATTAGTAAACTAATAATCTTAAAGTATAGGTGTGACCAAATTCGACTCGTATTATTTTAAATTTTATTACGTTATGACGATCGTGGGAGCATTCCAAGATTTCCAAGGTAAAGACCAAAGTGGAACATTTGGCAAAAATCGATACAGGTCCGACCTCGGCAGCGCCCAGCGGCGCACTGAAGCTCGTAGCGCCGTGCATTTGTATTTATACAAATTGTGTTTTTTCTTAAATTTTGCCTGGTATAAAAAAAACGTTAGAAACAACAGATTTTTAATTTATCAAGCTCCTCTATTTATAATAACCTACATTTTGATATATATTTTGTATGAATAACTGTTTTAGTTTAGACACACTACTCAGTGAAAAGACAGGAAAGGGGTATGTTTGTGATTTTTTTCTATCGAGCGAAGTTTGTCCAATCGTGTTTCGGGAGCCAACAGTCCCTAAATAAATACCCCAAGATTGATATATATTTTTTTCAGGCCTTTAATTTCAGTAGTTAGTGCCGTAGCCTTCATCGAAAAACTTAAAAACGTCCCAACACCTCGCCTTAAGTGCTTTTCAGTTTAAAGGAATTTTATAATAACAATTATATTATATAGGCTGTAACGTAAAATAAATTAAAGTCTCATACAAATCGATCAGCTGACCGGTACGAAATATATAAGTAAGTCAATAAATAAATTCGCAAAAATCGAAAAGTCGTAGAACATAAATGGTTCAGTTAGTTACCGATTGAACACCCTCCCTTCGGCTTCATATACCCTTTACGTTATACCCTGTAGGCGTTATATTATGAACAAATGCCCGTTACTTGATTGCTGGTGGAAATGCCGTAGGTAGACCGAGGAAAATATACCTACGTCGCCCAAATTGACGATATTTGCAATTACAAACCGATGAGCGGTACGTATAGAGATTTTTGAATGTGGATCCAGACGCCAGAGTTATTCAAAAGATCGAAGTCCATCGTCTCTGCCAGCCGCAAATTATTTGCCTAATGGGCGTGCAACCTAAGTTTAATCAATACTGTTTATGTAGAAATGGAACGAGCATAATAACTGACATGAGAGTGACAGAGGATGTGAGATTGACGTGTGAAAGAGAAGGATAGAAGATCCATAGCATTTATCGTTAATGGAACGCACGTATTGTTTATTTTTCTAATCGGGCAACCCAGGGAGAGATTGGGAATTCGCCATAGAGAGGCGTACGGTGGAACACAGAGAAAGGTGTACAGGAGAGTTTTTAAGGTGGAGATTTTCTCAAAAACTACTTGACCTAAAGCAAAAAATATTTCACTGTTTGATAGATAAAAGTTAAAACTATGTAACTGTAAAAGAATTATTAAATTCGGACCTGTAGTTTCTAAGAAAATCTCAACCTTATTGAGGCCCCCTGTATACTTATCTCTGTCTTCGACTGTACCTACATGCAATATTGTAATTTGTGATTTAAAATAAAAGAAGTTTAACCGACTACACATGAACTTTATTTCCACGACCCCACATTTATAATGTTTAGTTACGAAATGTAAACATAATATAATAATGGAGACTATTTTATCTTGTTGCTTGAAGAATTTTTAATATTCCAGTAAACTGAATCTATCCCTCCCACGCACTTCAGTGGACGGCGGAGGGTAAATATTTTCTTTTATAGCTTTCTTAAAGAATAAATAATGTAAAATGAAAGTCGTTTCTGTCGATTCTAGAATATCGCAAGCCAAATTAAGATCACTGTTAGGGTGTTACCACACTAATCGATCAATCATCGATTAATGGCAACGGTCGATGGTAGAATGCAACAGTCGACGTCAATCTATAGTTTCTACTAGACCAATCCATCGATCGGCGGCGACTGTTCCATTCTACCACATCAAACGATAAGTCAAAGTCAAATTTCTTTATTGCAAGTAGAGTACATTTTTGCACGTCAATATATTTTTTTGAATTTACATTTACACCACTTTGCAAGGAAAAGGTGCCAACGCTGAGGAGAAAAAGTGGCAAAAAACTCTCAGCTACACATCTTTTAAAACAATGATAATACAATGATTACTTAATAACTATACAGTAACGTAACTATTACTATTGTTAGTAAGTTTATCCCTCATGCGGAACCGGCGACACACACATGCATGTTCATCGTTTAAATAGTCATCTATCCAAACGATGAACATGCATGGTGTGTGTGATACCAGGAGCGACAAATGTACCACCCATATAAACTGGCTACGACTCTGGTGACAAACCAAGCTTCAGACTATATGCGATTCGGACCAATGTACTGGACTTAGCGAAATAATTGTTGAACACAAAATAAGGCAGAATATGGGAATGGAGGTCATTTATTGCAGCCAAGCCTGCAATACCCCCCTCCTCTTCCATCCATCCTTAGAGCCTGAAAATAGGTGAAACATAAATACTTTAAAAACTTGTGGTGGGATAATACATAGTTAAGTACCCATAGAGCAACTTGTTTAATCCTCTAGCATCTACCCGTTTCAATTCCAAGTCTAGTCAACAAGTTGAAGGTAGTAATGGCACGTGTAACGGTTGTTAACCTCTTAGATTTAATTATAGAAGTAATCAAACTTTGATACGTAATAGGACCGTGTGGTCGACCCTTTCTCTGAACCAAAGTTTATTCCATTGTGTACTCATAGATTGTATTCTGACTTCATTTCCGTTACTAAGCTTATCCTTATCCATTATTTTCTACAAATGTAACTTAGTAGCAGTTACCTAACTCATTTTCGTCAATTTTAATAAAAACTTAGACATAAATTGACATTCAACCAGTTAGCTGAGCGTGGTCTACCTGTAGGCAGACCAACTCTGCTAATCGTCATTTAGACGAGTGTTAAATAGCGTTGTTCAATGAATGGGCTAGCCGTGCAATTAAACTTCAATTTCAACCAGTTGACTGCAACATATTATATAAACCCTGTAAATTTTAAAATAAGTTTTAAAAGTGATACCTAAGTACCTAATTAGAGGACACTTCTCGAAAACGTTTATTCGATTGACGCGAAAATGAAAGCGCAGTATTCTAGACTTTAATTAGATCGATGCATCAAAATCTCGACTGTATTTCATGACTTCGATGTTCATTACAGCGAATATTACCAAAGCGAAAGTTTGTGACCGCGACGTACGTTACAGCGAAAGTATACGATTGCGATGTACTGGACTTCGAAAGTTTATAATCGCGATGTACGGTACCTACAGCGAAAGTATGCGATTTCGATGTACTGGACTTCGAAAGTTTGTAATCGCGATGTACGTTACTGCGAAAGTATGCGATTTCGATGTACGTGACTTTCAATTACTTATGCTTTTGTTAATTTGTTCAGCGCAGCGCCTGTTTATTTGTTTAATATGCAATTGTTTCTAAGTAATGCAAAGGATGTGCAGCATAGGCCTAAGTGGCTATATTACGTACGCACTATAAAAATCATAATTGTGTATATTTATTTTCCTTATTTATCTATAGTCAGTTACAGGACTTCCATTTACAGAAATATAATAATATTAACTGAAGTCTAGTTATCATTGTATTTATGATTAAAGTAGGTAATTATTGATTTTTTTGTTAGTAAATTGTACAAAAGTTGGCTTGTTTTTTATTTTACATAAACTCAAAGTATGTGAGTGAGCATGTGATGTCAGAGGGTATAAGAGGATATGAAAACATCTACATATAGACACATCTATCGCAGTAAAGTACATCGCGATTACAAACTTTCGAAGTCCAGTACATCGAAATCGCATACTTTCGCTGTACCGTACATCGCGGTCACAAACTTTCGCTTTGGTAATATTCGCTGTAATGAACATCGAAGTCATGAAATACAGTCCAAAATCTCTTATACAATGTTGGTTTTTATTTATTTATTTTATTAATGGTCTCGACAGTTCGTCATTTGCCAATGTCATGTTACAGAAAATTCAATGTATAATAGTCTTCTATCTTCCTCCAGGGGGGTCGCCGTAGCGTCATCACCCTGGGTAGCCGCGTCTTCTTGCCTTCATCCAGAGGAGACGCCGTAGCGTCAATCACTGTGGACGAAGCAGCTCGACAGTCACGTTCACTCCCGAGCTCGTAGTGGGAATCTTGACCATGGCGCCAAACTTCAGATCCTGCTTGAATTCTCCAATAACTTCACCATACTGTCATTCGCGAACATTTTCTGATTAATTTAACGTGATATTAAACACAAAACACCCACTGTAGACATTAAACTGAAAATTATTAAATAATTTCGCAACCGTCGTTTACCGCCATTTTCAAAAAGCCCCACAATGTTGGTTATATCACATTTATACACAATATTGCGACCAAATTAGCGATGTTAAAAAAAGGGCCAAGTGCGCTCTACTACAATCCGATACATTCATTATTTCCTACGTGATTGGCACTATTGATAAAGATTTTTGTCTCGGCCAAAAGCCTGAAAATAATGTACAAGTACACTTTAGGCTGAAAATACTTGTACATTTCTATCACAGAAGGCTATGGTAGTAATGTGACCCGCAATTATGTACATACATGGACAAAGAGCACCCGAACGTAAACTAATTTACCTGGGCCTTTGTCCAGACTGTTCACTTTATGAGAATAATTGCTAGTGTCAACATGGAACAAAGTACTGGCCGCCTAATGGAGTTTATAATTTTGCTGGACTAAAGTCAGAGAACAGAATAGTTGAGCCATGAAAGTATTTTAAACTATTAATCAAATAACTAAATGGTATTCGGGCTTCGAACTGCATTGCCCCCAGAATTACAAAACTTGGTTTTCGTATTTTTTTATTGAGAGAAAATTAGTTTTAATTTTCCTGGGTTTTTGTCCAGACTGCTCACTTTATGAGAAGAATTGCTAGTGTCAACATGGAACTAAGTACTGGCCGCCTAATGTAGTTTATAATTTTGCTGGACTAAAGTCAGAGAACAGAGTAGTTTAGCCATGAATATTTTAAACTATTAATCAAATAATTAAATGGTATTCGAGATTCCAACTGCATTGTCCTAGAATTACAAAACTTATAGGGTACTTCCCGTTGACCTAAAATCATGAAATTTAGCAAGAGTTTTATATTATTACAAGTAACGAAAAAAATCCGAAAACTGTAAATGACAATGCCAGATTCTGCCCCACCATCAACCGCATGATGAACAAGATAACGAATAAATGTAAAAATATCTCCGTTAATTATTAAAATTATTGGTTTAAAATAAAGATTTGGAGATAGTTGCGGAATTATAAGTAGGTTAAAGGAGTACGCACATTATGACGGGCCGCAACGGGGCGAAGCGGGCCGCAGCGCAGCGCAAAATGCTTACTTAGCACATTAGTGACAGGCCGAGTCGCAGCGTAATGACGGATTTTGAGTACAGTGTATTGCCAGATATCGTAAGATGAACACGTGCGGGCTTGCACTCCAATTGCTTGCACACTGTGGCTGTTATTCATAAACGTGATTTAAAGTTACGCTACCGTTTAAGCCCCTGTCCCTTTCTATCTTAACATTTTTTAACGAAGTGTGAAATGGATAGTAAAACGATTTAAGAGAACTGAGGTTTAACTAGGTTTATGAATAACTGCATTTGTCGGGGCGCATTGCACGCAACCAAAATCCGCGGCGGAATATGCGGCCAGTCGGCGGCATGGAGTGCGATAGTTCATTTATAAAATACATACGAACGATTTGAGCGGATTTTTGCGCTGCGACCCGACCCGCTGCGGCCCGACATAATGTGCGCGAACCTTTATGCATCTATCCGTCAGTGCATTGGATTAACAAGCAGCTATTCGACTCTGCCAACGTTCAGCATCAACAGATTGTGATGTATTAAGCCGGTCCGACCGCGACTGCACTGCAGTATTGTCAGATTTGTCAGAATTCAACTTTGTCGTGTGACAGAGGCTTAACGGCTCGATTCTGAGCTGAATCGGACTGAGGATTATTATCTTTGTTATGAACAAAACTAGTATTTGGAATCGACGTGTCTGGTACGGTCTAACATTGATAAAGGTGTGTAACATTGATAATCCTTCATGGGGCACTGTATTCGCTTTTATAACAAGTTGCCAGAAAGTGTCACGACGTTGACAGAGAGGAAATGACGATGCCAGATTCTGCCCCACCATCAACCGCTAGTTGTACAAGATAACGAATAAATGTAAAAATATCTCCGTTCTTTATTAAAATTATTGGTTTAAAATAAAGTTTTGTACAAGTTGCGATTCGACAAAAACAGCTTAATTAAGAATTCAGAAAATAGTAAGAAATCGAAGCGATTTATTCATTGTTTTTGATATTCTTCTATAGGAGTTGCGAGAGTAGTACAAAATGATACTGATTATGATTTTGCAATATGAAACCTGTAATAAGTCCCCAACAAAATGATAGGTACAGCTTAAATGGTCTCGTAGTTTTGTAGGTGGGGCAAAGCTCCATTGAAATGTGGCAATGTCTTTTAAAAATTTCATTAAAGGAACACTTGTTAAGAAGGCGTATTATAGAATAGAGGACTATTTAAACGATGGACATGCATGGTATCGCCGGTTTCGTGTGAGGTACAAAGTGTAAATAGTAATAGTTGTGTAATAGGTACTCACCTAGTTATTAAGTAATTGTGTTAGTATTATTTTAAAAGATGTGCTACTGAGAGTTTTTACCACTTTTTCTCCTCAGCGTTGCCACCTTTTCCTTGCAAAATGGAGTAAATGATAATTCAAAAAATATGTTGACGTGCAAAAATGTACACAACGTGCTTACTTGCAATAAAGAAATTTGACTTTGACTTTGATCAAATTACAAACTTATCTTCTTTGCCATAAATTAGATCTCGTAGGATAACAGTAACACCGACAAAATTGTCGATCACCTAATCTTACATAATACATAAATTACATTACGTAATTTACTACTTACAGTTTAAAGCACTTACATAAAATGCTGTATCACTATTGCAGTTCGTGTAGCCTTACAACCAACTGCATTAACTTCAACACTTGTATGTTCACATTCACACACCTAGCTTCGAGCACAATAGCAAGTGCATATTTTGTATACAGCAATAGTTCTATTCAGCGTTCGTTCTCACCTCTGAAAATAAAATACAAAATCCTTTTGAAACGCTGTAATGAAGTGCAGCCAAAGTATAAAGGTGTTCGCGATATGAGGCGCGAAGGCTTTTAGTGCAAATTGTGACATGCATAGCCTGCACCGCAGCTCAATGTACCTTCTGTAAAGGCTGCTTTACCTCCAGAGCTGTGCTAAGCGTTGCGAGGGAGTATGATATCCTCCAATAGAATCGCATGTTTTTCACAGCTTAGCTAAGTTCTGATTTCGACGGGTACAACAAAGCTTTAAGCTCTTTGAAGCTAGGGATGCGTGCTAAGGATAGGATAGTATTTGAAGTACGGAACAGTACCATTACTGCCATCTTGCCCATGTCATCCCCTCATTTGGTCGGTTTTAGGCCCCACTATTTACCCATTCGTAGCCTCCATTTAAGGTCTATCTGTCCCATCTGTTACCTTCTACGTAATCTTCGTTACACATCTTTCTAAATTCTTAATTTCCCTAATTAGTTGGTTGCCTAGAAGAGATCGCTTTTAGCGATAAGGCCGCCAAAATTGTACATTATGTGTGTATTATTCTGTAATCTTTTTCTGTAATTGTTGTGTTTTATGTACAATAAAGTGTATTTGACTTGAATTGAATCAATTATAACGCATTTTACGCCACGCTATCATCGAAAGATAAATAGTTACTTACGTAACTTTGTTTTGCCCTCGCTCAGCGATTAGCTACATCGCTCGCTACGTTTCTCTGGAGAGATACCTTTAAAGGCGGCGACGGTATAGTCGCTTCTTATGTCGGCGGTGGTGGAAGGTATTCTTGTGTCGACTTTTGTAAAATTCAGTGTGAAAATTCTGTTGGAATGGCACTTTCGATAAAAATATAATTTAATATGTTATCTAGAAAATCTGGGGTAACCAACACTGCCCTAAGGCTTCGTATGCGCGGATTTACAGTTTTTCTATCAAGGCTACGATACTAACTACTAAAATTAAACGTCTGAAAATAGATATAGCAATCTTGGGGTGTCTATTTAGGGACTGATGAATACCGATACACCATTGGACAAACTTCGCTCGATAGAAAAAAATCGCAAACTTCCATGTCTTTTAAAATGAAAATTATGTCTTAACCGAAATAGTTATTCATACAAAATATATATCAAAATCTAGGGTATTTTAAATACGAGAGTATGTTTAAAAAAAAATTACTTTTATTGGCGTTATTTTATTTCCCTGCCAAAATTCATCCAAAATTAATACAAATATGGAGTCATTGTGCCGTGCCTTTCACTCCGCCGCTGCGGGACATCTTCTGTCTCGCGCTGAAGTTTGACAGCTGGCAGCCCCTTTGGCTTGGCAATTTATCGTTTGAACATGATATTTTAGCGTACGTATCATCTACCTAATCAATAATAATAATCTATCAGAGTGTTTGTTTATATTCACCTACCACTACATAGTAACGTTTTACAAGCCATCAATAGTTTTGTGACTCACTTCAGGTCGCTTTTACTGCCTTTAACATTTTTATATGCTCTCAAGCTACAGTCCTTTTTTGACATTTTTAATACTTACCTACTGCTCTTTTGGTCATAAAGTATCTTTATGTTGGTTCTCTTGAAAATGGCGGGAAACGACGGTTGCGAAATTATTTGATAATTTTCCTTTTAATGTCTACAGGGACTATTTTGTGTTTAATATCACGTTAAATTAATCAGAAAACGTTCGCGAATGACAGTACGGTGAAGTTATTTGATTATTTATGCAAGATCTGAAGTTTCAAGCTTTTATCAAGAGTTCCCGCTACAAGCTCGGGAGTGAACGTGACTGTCGAGCTGCTTCGTCCAGAGTGATGACGCTACGGCGTCTCCTCTGGATGAAGACATGAAGACGCTGCTACCCAGGGTGAAGACGCTACTGCGACTCCCCTGGAGGAAGATAGAAGACTATTGAATATATTGAATTTTATGTAACATTACATTGGCAAATGACGAACAGTCGAGTCCATTAATAAAATAAATAAATAAATCTTTATGTTATTAAAATGACGCGCGCTAGTTTACTACGTACAGCCAACAGTAGGTGAAGTGTAACACTTTGAACTTGGACCGTTCTTATTATCTGCGACGTAAGATTTAAAATCGTATTGCAAGTGTTACCATTGATATGATGTTGTCCGTACGTAATTAAAACGTATTCGACAAAGTGAAAAATATTTTTATTTAACAGAAGCTTAGCAATTTTTTGCAGCGAATCGTCAAAAACTACTCCAACTAAGCTAAAAGCTTGTAATAGGAACACGGGGTACAATCCTGGGGATTGAACCTGCAACATTTGCGCTGCTCTCTCTCTCACACACACACTAGCCATTAGGCTTTTGAGGCAGCGAAATCTGTTTTATTTTATTTTATTTTTAATTTATTGGAAAACCAACGGCAATTATCAAAGGGTAAGTTACACAATATAAAACTGATAGCCAATTACAGGTTTTCGGTGTTAGAAGTTAGTTTTGAGGTTTTTATCTGAAATATCTGTATTTGATAATTGAAAAGTTGATTTCTTATTTCATTAAGGAATAATAAGAAATGGGTAAGTATAGGTATCCGTAGCATGTACCGTGAGCGTAGGACATCCGACCAGTTGGAGGGATGACCTTCGCAATGTGGCTGACAGAGCCTGGATGCAAAAGGCCGAGAATTAGGTTGAGTGGCGTGCTTTGGGAGAGGCCTGTGGACTGATATGGGCTCAATACTCAATATATTTATTGCATTCCATAGGTTATAGGAACCAACATATGGAATGTAATACCACCTCCTATAAAAAATCTAAACACTAAACTTACATTCAAATCTCATTATAAAAAACTACTACTAGACTTACAAAAACTAGAAGAAGAACAAACTTTCATAAAATAATCACACAACACACACAGCCTCACAATAATAACAAATAACGTTTAATTACAATAATATTTAACCCGGCGAGCGTAAGGTTGGGTGTAATTCACCCAGCCTGTAATAAATCGTTCGATATTTTTTGTCTGGTTCGTCAAAACGAGTTGTGCGTCTGAGTAGCTGCGCAGGGGTAGGTAAGTAAGCGTTTTGTGTCACGTTGCAGCCATAGCCGCCGACAGGCGAGGTGTTTAGACGGTGTCCAAGTCGCGGCCGGGTGAATTTCACCCACCTTACGCTTCTTGTCACAAATTCAAGTATACATTTTTTGCTTTATATTCGTTTTATTTTAGTTTGTTTTTATTTTTTTAGGTAAATAATTAATAATGTCATACGAAGAAAACTAAAAAAGATTATTAAGACTTTTGGAAGCAGCTGATGACGATGATTCTTGTGATGATTCCGGTAGTGACTTCGAAATTCAAGATCAAGTTGGTGAATCCTCGTGCTCACAACAACCTCCAACTAAAGTTCCTAAGCCTATCAGGAGATATGAAATATGTCCTACTAAAAAGGCCGCAATACGCTTGTTATAAATTTAATCGTTATTTATGGATGGAACATGCCGTTTTTATGTGTGGACATTGTGCTCAAAATGAAGATGATTATGAGAAGTCTGAATAATTATAGGTAGTTTCAAATTTGATCTCATTTGTTGGCAAATTTTATTAGCTAGTAGGAAAAGCCTTTTGTTTTGTTTTTGTTAAAGTTTACTTTTTTATAAAACAATAATTCTAAGTGCCATGGTATCTTTAAGTAACAAATATTGACTTTGATAATATCGTAAATAAAAATTTAAAAAAATTTGGTTTGCCTTATTTTTTTCTCTCAATATATTCTTGAGTTATTAATTAATCATATTATTAAATAAAAACATAAATAAAATATTATGAACATATTAAAAAGTTTAGTCGACCATATGGGTTTTCTGCACCCACCTTACGCTCAATGTAACAAATATTAGCCTTACGCTCGCCGGGTTAAGAAAGCTTCAATTACATAGGTACTAAGAATAGATTTAGGATAATGGCTAAGATAAGAATTAAAAGATAGAAAATGTATGTGTTCCGTTCTACCTGTTATACTAACTACTCACTGGTTTAACCAGGCGGTGGCTGAAAATCAGAACTATATGTTTGCATTGCATGCTACATTTAGTACTGAGCCACTCTCAGCCTTTTTGCTACAGTCTGATTTAAGTTAATATTTTGTTATTGAAACTTATGTATATTACTTGACTATGTGGCAAATAAATGATCTTTTATTTTATTTTATTTTATAGGTAATACAGATGTTCATATACTTAACATTAAAATGTTACAATGTTCTTTATGGACCTTGTTTAGGCACAGCAATATAAGAGAGAGACGATATTTATTGTTCAAATATAATGTAAATTGTAGTAATTAAGTAAGTAGTAGGTAACGATTGTTTATTATTTTTTCTCATTTAGAAATTCCTCTACTTACTATGACTAATAGCATTTAGTATGTAGGTATTGTTTTAGGAGTCGTATGAATGTTTTTTTGTTTGTTTATGGCTGATAATAAAGATAAAATAAATATTCTATGAATAGTATCTATTCTAAAATCATATCATCATCATCATCATCATCATCAGCCCGTATCAGTCCACTGCTGGACGTAGGCCTCTCCCAAAGCGCGCCAATCAACCCTACTCTCGGCCCTCTGCATCCAGTCCCTGCCAGCCATTTTGCGAAGGTCATCCCTCCATCTGGTCGGGGGGCGTCCCACACTACGTTTTTTGTTTGGCAGCCTCCCGTAACCCGGGGATTCTTAGCACCCCCTGCCCCGCCATATATCTAAACGAAATGTTCACCTCACTCTTTTACAGTCTAGTATGAGAGCGACAATATGGAGGTCCCAGGTTCGATTCCCAGCTAGGGCAGCCATGTACCAATGAGTTATCCTCGGTTTTTTCGATGGAAAAACTTACGTACATTTACCGAGTGCTCTCAAAAACGGTGAAGGAAAACATCGTGATGAAACCTGCATGTCATAGAAAAAAAAAAAAAAATCTAAGGCATGTGAAATCCGCCAACCCGCACTGGGCCCGCGTGGTGGATTATGGCCCGAGCTCCCTCGATGTAAGGGAAGGTCTGTGCCCGAGCAGTGGGGCAATATAAATAGACTGATGATGATGATGATGAGAGCGACTGTGACAGTTTCAATTATACAGTTTACCTATCGTTTCGCTTGTATTATAGTTATAGGAAATAGCGATTGCCTTATTCTACTTAAATCATTTTAGCCGTGTATGTTTGCAAAATACTTTTTTTTTACAAACCCAAATGTTGTTTTGGGTATTTTACCAACGAATTAAAAAATCAAGTAAGTATTTAAGTAGTCAGTACTTAGTAACATAAACGTACAATTACTAAGGGAGGGTTTAAAAGTTCATCAGTCATAAAGGTACACTCGACAACACGTCACTTAAAGAACGATTTTAACTCTTATTAAAGCGGCACAAAGTCCAATGTGCCATATTACATTTGAAGTGCTTTCGACTGTAGTTACGTGAAATTTTAAAAGCACTCATTTTGCAGCAGACGTTTTCATTTCAAAAGCTGAGAGTAAATTTTAGCTTTTACGCGAATAAATAACGCTTTGCTCCTTTCATATTAACTTTGCATTTACAAAGTGTTCTGAAGTTGCGTTTAAAAAGTAAATAAGTAGACTATTATTAGAAGGATTCATCAGTTCCTTTCATTCATATAAACTGTAATTTAAATGTAGTACAAATACAGCAATTACCTATGAAGTTCTTTTTAGCTTAATAAGTCAAGTATTTTTATTCATATTATTTACCCATTTATGATATATTTAAATAATTATTGAAATAATATTAGTTCAAATTAACTGTTTCATACAAAAGATTTAAGGAGCTCGTATGTCCAAATAAAATAAAGTTCCTATAAAACTGTAGGCGCCATTTTTCGAAATGAGTATTTCTTAGGTAGTTAATGTGTTCTTTGTTACGACGGACTATTATTTGAAGAATGGTACAAAGTATAAAGTGTTACATTTAATGCTCCCACTTCACATGGCTATTCGTATTCGCTATTGGATGATTGGCGTATTTGTCAAAACTTTTGACGTAGGTACATACAAATATGCAAATGCAGACAAATACGACCGTCCACACATGCGTGTCGAGAAACCGACAAGCGCGCGGATACGTGTTTTTGGTATTTGCTGTGTTTGTCGAATAGGCAAATAAGACGAATATTTTGTCATGCGTACTATCCACACATGGCATAATTTGTCAAATATAACAAATACGCAAATACGAATAGCCATGTGAAGTGCTACCATATCAGAAGCGCCTCACTGCAATATTTCAGATGTCAGTAGATTGAACCTACCGCTCTTGTGTCATAGTCATCCTAACCATTATCTATTCATTACATCCTACCAGTATCTTTTAGATTTAAAAGAGGGTTCCAGGCGATTCCTCTAAGCACAAAATGAAAGAGTTTAAAATGGAATTCTATCTAGTCGCCCACAGCCTTTGAAGTGCTAATTTCAGCGAAGCGTTACACGACCGGACGTTGCAAGCTGCGCACTTTGCGGAGAAATCGAGCTGAAAACTGTAAAACACGCGAGTACATTGCTTTGCGGGCTTTGAAGCTCTGTGCCTATACAGGGCGTAGATTTTATTGCCTGGTTTATGGCTATTGGGAAAAAAGTCACGATGAATGGAAAACTTCCCATTTTTGAAAGATCAGTTATTGCAATGCCGAACAGCTGCTAGGTAGCGCACCACCTGGTATCACTGTCGCTCTAATCAATCATAATGTCGATCAAATTCTAAGGCATGTGAAATCCGCCAATGGACCCGCGTGGTGGATCATGGCCCCAGCTCCCTCGATGTAAGGGAAGGTCTGTGCCCGAGCAGTGGGGCAATATGACTGATGATGATGTTGAGACTAAATATGTTTTAAGTAAACGACTTTATTTACCGGTAAACTTATTCGGTTGCACCCTCTACGAGAGCATTCCTTTAAGCTATTAACAGTAATGTGTGCAAAATGACGACGGAGTTTCTCATTTCAAAGGGGATATTCCCATCAGAGCCACAAAGTAAAATCATAAAACTCTGTAGCATCAGCCACAGACGGCAGGTGTGCTAGAAATCCAGTGTTGCCAGACCTACGAAAAATTCCGTAGATCTACGGATTTTAGGCCTTGTCTACGGATATGGAAATCAATGGCAAATCTACGGATTTTTTACTTCAACAAAATTTGCTACCAAAACATATAAAAAATACAACGGAGCGTGATTTTTGTGAGTAAAACGTAGAGCAACTGCTAAAAATAATGTATAATCTTACTACGTTACATATACAATATATAAGTATATATTTTTCATATTTTATTTTATCTTTCAAATTATTGGGACATTTAATAAATACATAGATTTTATATTTATATACATATATAATTAAATTGAATCAAGTGTATATACTTATCAAAGATTTAACCCTATGATGTGAGTCCTATTCTTTGCCTAAATAAGCTTGGGGTCCGGATTCATTGTATAATACCAAATTGTTGTTTATATAACCAAGTGCTCTGTAATTTTCCGTATTATGGTTAGAAATAAAGTATATGAAAATATGAATAAATTCAATTTATAAATTTTTCTGCGAGTTGCAAAGTTAGTTCCAATTTTGAATTTCTTTACCATTCCATATTTTATGGTTTTATTCAGTGTTAAAAAATGTCCGTAGAACTACGGATTCTCTTAGAGTCAATCTACGGATTTTTCAGCCTCGCTGTACGGAATTTTGAAAAAGGGATCTGGCAACACTGATGGAATGAAGGTAGAACTTTGATTACATCCGCACTGTTTCGCGGAACTGTACGGATCTGTGGAGTTCCGTTCTGTATTCGCGATTGAGTTGCGGTCTTTTAGCTTTATCTTATAACCGTTATAGCATTCAGATGGGAGACGCATTTACATTGATGTCTACTTTCACATTTCATCAAAAAAAGTCAAAGTCAAATTTATTTATTGCATGTAAGCACGTTGAGTACATTTTTGCACGTCAATATATTTTTTGAATTTACATTTACACCACTCTCTTTTTAACCGACTTCAAAAAAAAGGAGAAGGTTCTCAATACGTCCAAATCTTTTTTATTAATGTATGTTCCCCGATTACTCGAAGACGCTTGGACCGATTTGGATTTTTTGTTTGTTTGAATGGGTATACCTCCCAGGTGGTCCCATAGTAATCAGGTCCGGATATGATGGTGGGATCCTGGAGAAATCGAGGGAACTCTTCAAATGTTATAGGCACATATAACGTGTTTCATATATTTTCTAAAGCTATGCAAGTATTTACATCTGGTATACTCATCAACTTATTAATTCAACCTTCTCTATTTTTAATTCTCCATCCAAAGTGATACTTACCAAAAACATCTACAAGTTAATTATTTTAGTCATTTTATTGATCTTTGATTATAGTTGCTTAAGTATTTATAACACGTTCGCAGTTTGATTGGTTCTCGTAGAACGTAAACACATTACAGGAAGTTAATTTAATTATGAACTTTGCTAGTGTAACTATTGTTTGATCTTCTCTTTTCTATATTCCTATAATAATTAAATAATAATGTCTGTATACTATAAAAAGGTTAGTATTTGGCGGGGCATAATCCTTCATTCCTATTAACGGCAGACAGTGACGATGTATTCCCATCGTATGACCGTCTAAATCAGTCTTCGCCTGCGCGGTACAGGGATGCGGGGGAAGGCGACAACGGGACCGAGAGAGGTGCGGGGGGTGGGGGGTGGGGGGGGGGGGGGGTGTATAACAGAAATGCGCCTGCCGCCCGCACCTCTCTCGGTCCCCGTTGTCGCCTTCCCCCGCATCCCTGTACCGCGCAGGCGAAAACTGATTTAGACGGTCACACTACAGCTGCGATCCTGGAATACCTTTCTCGCTTCCTTCACATTCATCAACCTCTTCATCGGTTTGTAGTATACCGTCTTGGCCCTTTTTCCAAACATCACCAATTACAGTTAATCACTCTCTATTCACAATTAAGCATTTTTTTTTCCATATTATGGAGTTATTTTTAGAGCTGAGAGTGCATGAATTTTCAGTTTTTCTATGACGGCTACGGCACTAACTACTAAAACTAAACGTCTGAAAACAATATATTGCAATCTTGGGGTGTATATTTAGAGACTGATGAATACCGATACACGATTGGACAAACTTAGCTCGATAGAAAAAAAGCGCAAACATAAGATTTAAAAAAAAAAAAATGGGGTATTTTTATTTGCGTGCGATGCTGCACGTATATGTATAAGAAAAATGTATATAACATGTGTATACTGGTATATAATGCGTTACCCGAGGAAATAAAGATAATACATGACATTAAATTATTTAAATCTAAATTGTACAATTGGCTATTAGGTCACTGTTACTATACCGTTACCGAATATTTAAATTCCTCTCACTGACATTTTTACTACATGACATTTACATTAATTATTTTTATTTCTTCTGACATTTTTATTCCTTATTTAATTGAAAAACTTCGCACGCTTGTATACAAGTAGAATACTGTACTGGACAATGCAATTTACCATCCTGAGATTTCATATATTCTGGCAAATAAATGATTTGATTTGATTTTCCCAGCCAAAATTCATACAAAATTAATAAAAATACGAATATGGAGTCACTGTCCCGTGCTCTTCACTCCGCCGCTGCGGGACATCTTCTATCTCGCGCTCGAGTATGACAGCTGACAGCCTAAGGTTTCTGTCGCTTCCGGGGTCACATACGGAGCGGCAATGCAGCTGCCCTGATTGTAATATATTATATTGTGAAAGATGACAGACTGATCGGAGCGCGGTTGCCGCTCCCTTGCTTTGCCGCTGACGCTCCGTTGCTGCGTTCAGTCTATCATCTTTCATGGAGTTTCATATATTACAACCACTGCTACTGCCGTTGTCTTTCAGATGTTTTTTAATGAGTTTCAAACACAAGTTGAGTATTTTATTTATACTCAAGCATATCCGAGAATACGCTAGTATAGTAACGAAACCACCTTCGTTAGCGTACTGTTGTTACTAGTAATAGGAAGTTAAATTTAAACAAACATGCGCGGTGAAACTACTCTGTGTGTAGTTTTAAAATTAAACAATACATGAAAACCTAGTTTTGTAATTAGCATTTGGATTGCCGCAGGCTGTAGTGCTAGACTTTCAGGTAGGCTATATGTATGACTAGTGCGGATTGGTAGATTACACATGTCTTAGATTTTTTTATTGCTTGTCTAAAATAGATGGGTTGGTCCTGTTTGTCATATCTACTATTAGTTCTAGTAGTAGAGTCAACCCAATTTTTTTTTTGTAATTACCCAGTATCCCAAAAAGTATGTAGTGATGAATTTAAGGTTGAAATTGAATGGTAAATGTGCTGAAATTCAAGTCACGCCAATAGAATTATAATTAATACTAATACCTATCTGGTTTAAAAAAGTTAATAATCGGTGTCAGCTCAACTGAAACATGCACCTTTTGCCACACCACTTAGCATAACTATATTAGATTATAACTTACTACTTGTTTGATTTTTTGTAAGCTTATGTAATTGGTGTATGGCAATAAACATATTTCTATTCTATTCTAAAATGTTATAGGTAAGTACTTAGGTAAGTACTTAGGTGTGTCAAAGTGGAAACATTTTTGTATGCAGACTGGCAAATGTTTAACCTTATACCGCAAATGATTCTAAGAGAATCTTTGGCTAGCTATCCTCTTATCTAATTCAATTTCAAAGTTACAATAGATATTACGGGGCTAATCCTTTGCGCATAAATTGTGTTTGAACATCGCTCAATCTCACCTCTACGGATGATTACTCGAGATACAGCGTGTAGCAGAAATTATTACGTATCATTAAATATGCTATATTCTATGGTAAAGTAATAAAAATAATTTTGATTTTGATGAGAGTTCTCTCGCTAGCGAGTACGTAATACCGTAGACGTAACGTCGTGCTTGTGGGACTTTAGATGTAGGACTAAAAAGCCATCGATATAAATAGAAGTTTGGCCACAGACAAAATAAACAAAAAATAAACGCATCAAAGACAAAAGTTGCAGCTATATTTTTACACACTTTCTAGCGAGCGACTTATACCTTACGAGATACCTAACTAAAGCAGAAGTTAGGTAGGTATCTCGTAAGGTATAAGTCTCGTAAGTAAAATAATTTTGGCCGCGGGCGCGTATAAATAAACGCATCAAAGACAAAAGTTGCAGCTATATTTTTACACACTTTCTAGCGAGCAACTTATACCTTACGAGATACCTAACTAAAGTAAAGTAAATTACGATAATGGTATATGGAATATTAAGACTCTCCCAAAATAAGACGTAAAGGGCATTAGGAGGATTTATATATTAGATAAGATAAGATAAATATTCTTTATTGCAAAGTAAAAGGAATTACACAAAAGAAATATGCTAATACAGTTAGTATCACAATTGGCGGTCTTATCGCTTAAAGCGATCTCTTCCAGACAACCTTTCTTTACATATTAATTATTTGTTTGTTTTATTAGATAAACGAGATTTAATAAATCCAATAGAAACTTAATTCAATTAAAACACCGATTCGACGAACATTGCACACAAATGTCAGCTATTTAAAAATAATTCGACCTTTACCGAACGACCGGAGAAAATAATTTTCATATGATAAAGTTTCAATATTTTATTAAAATTCATCGACGAAAAGCGATCACTCATTTTGTTCAAAAATCGTTGCCCGGCGTAAACTGAACAAATATTTTCCGATCGGAATGTGACCCTCGCAAATAAGTTTGGCGACCTTTGTACGCCTACGCGTTCTCAACTAATCACATCACCCTGTATGTACGCAAGCGGTTCACCGGAAAGCTAATCAAACTTCGATGAGATAATTCTGTGTGACCAGAGTTATTGTTTTCTTTGAATTTGTACGGATTTCAAATCTCATGTAAAAGTCTTCCTCAGGTCGCGATTGCAACCTATTAAGGCACGGATAATTAAATGCGACTATTAGGGTTAGCGTACAACGCCACGGCGCGGCGCCGTGCCGTCCCATGGCGCGGCATGCTACGGCGTTCAGCAGCACCGGCCACCGGTGCACGTTGTCGGACAGCGCAAGTTACCGACGGACGGCGTCGTCCACAGACGCGGTACAAGGCGCCCGCCATGAGCCGGCGGACGCCGCGCCGTGACGTTGTACGTCAGCCCTTAGCCATAACCATAAGCCTAGATTAGCCTAACTTCTATGAAACCGTGTTTTACTTTCACACTTCGTTAAAAAATTTAGTAAGAAAGGCACCGAAGATAACCCGTGCAATAACTTTTAAATCACGTCTATGTCTAAATGCGTTAAAGTTATGCGATGGTTTACCGTTTAGGTAGTTTTATTGTTAGGGGCTAATGTCTCACCCACCTGTCTTGTCTGTACGTCCATCTATCTTTATGTTTGGCTGGACGTGAGTAAGCTATTGTTATTTCATAAAAGCGAAAAGTTATTACAGGGTCATTTTTTTAACGAGTCTCAAAGTCAAAGTTAAATGACAAAGCCAGATTCTACCCCACCATCAACCGCAAGTTGTAGAAGATAACGAATAAATGTGAAAATTTCTCCGTGTTTTTATTAAAATTATTGGTTAAAAATAAAGTTTTGTACAAGTTGCGATTCGAAAAAACAGCTTAATTAAGAATTCAGCAAATAGTATGAAAACGAAGCGAATTATTCATTGTTTTTGTTATCATTTCTACTACTCTCGCAACTCCTACTGATTGTGATAATGCTATATAAAACCTGTAATAAGTCCTTTATAAAATGTTAGGTACAGCTTCAATGGTCTCGTAGTTTTGTAGGCGGGACAAAGCTCCATTGAAATGTGGCAATGTCATTTCTTTATCGCAAGTAAGCACGTTGTGTATATTTTTGCACGTCAACACATTTTTTTTTAAATTACACCACTATGCAAGGAAAAGGTGCCAACGCTGAGGAGAAAATGTGGAAAGAAACTCTCAGCAGCACATCTTTTAAAATAATAATAACACACTTACTTAATCAATTAATTTTATTACCACTATTATTACTATTTTTTTTGTTAACCTATATATTGTCCCACTGCTGGGCAAAGGTCTCCCCCCTCCTCTTCCATCCATCCTTGTCCTGAGCCTCTTCCAGTCACCCATCCCTGTATCTAACGATATCGTCTCTCCACCTACGCCGATATTATTAATATGCGACTTGGAAATATATCATTTGATCAAATAGCCTTATTTGTGTGAGCTGTAGATGTTCAAGAAAATACCACTCAAACCATACAATCAAATAATAGGTTTGCCAGAGAGGTTTTAGTGGGTGAAACTGCGTTCATTTGATAGTGACCGCGGTTTATATACGGTGGCGTGGCGGTACTTCGGTACGAATAATGTCATGTTTTATATTTTTCATAAATATAATTGTGCGTTCACTACTGGCAACACTGCGACATAATTATCATGTTTATTCATCAAAGCTGGTTCCACTGAATGTTTGTAATTGAAGATAGAATGTACACACCTTGTACACCGATACTGTTAAATTTAAATCATACAAATAAACAGATGACATTATTTTAATAGGAATACAATTTTCGAATCACGGACTTGGGTATATCTTCTATTTTATTTTTATTTTAATGGCTTCTACTCTTATTAACTCTACTGTTTTGGGCGGTAGGCGTAAATAAGTGAAGACGCAAAATTTTTGGTCTCAGAAATTATTTTAATTAAAAAAAATATGATTCATCCGCTGAGTTCTCTAAACAAAGGTTGTCTGGAAGAGATCGCTTTAAGCGATAAGACCGCCAATTGTGATACTAACTGTGTTAGCATATTTCTTTTGTGTAATTCCTTTTACTTTGCAATAAAGAATATTTATCTTATCTTATGACTTCTTTTATCAATTCCTAAAATACCTATGTACCTACCTTTTGAATTTATAAGATTACAATACAATGGGACAATATGTAATGTCTGTAATAATCGAACTGCGTGACGTCCGTATTCAGCAGGCTTATTTTGTATGGAGTCAGGGCTCAAATTAGGTAGGTTTTTTTAATATACAAAATTCAGGATTCTAAATTGCCCAACATCTTCTCGTTTCTGTGATCCCAGTGAACTTCATTTAACTTCAGTCGTATGTATTAAGTTAGCTATAGTTTACTTACGGATAGATTAGAGGTAGTGTGTAAATAGTTAGGCCGTGATATAGTGACGCAAGGAATTATGCTAATCTGACCCTAATGTTCGTTTTAGACTGAACTCGTGTGTATGGATAACAGCAGATCAATGGTAACACTTGCAGAACAATTTTAAATCTTACGACGCAGATTTCTTATTATCTGCGTCGTAAGATTTAAAATTGTACTAAACTGTTACACTTGATCTGCTGTTAGCTGTGTATAATAGTTCAAAATAAGAGAATAAAATACTATTTAAAAAAAATCAGCTTTTTTTAAAATAAAATGGAAACCTTAAAACCCTTAAAACGTTTTTTTGGGCTAAACTATCAAAGATAAAAAAACATTCCTATTTTAATTTCAAAAATAGTAATTGCTTGAACATGTAGGTACTTAGTTAGGTACATACCTCGACAGTGTCCCGCCCTTGTAGCACGGGTCAGCGTTAGCGATCGACGCAACGCTGCGGAGCTGTCAAAGTGACGTTATTACAAGGCGTTTGACATTAGTTTGACAGCTCCGCGGCGGGCGTTGCGTCGATCGCTAACGCGACTCGTGCTAGCCCCGCTGATACTCGTCGTCAGGTATTAACACCAAAAGCTTGCAAAAACTGGTTTGCCAACCAGCTGATCAGCTTGTATGAGCCATTAATTTGTTGTAAATTTTATTCGGTAGTTTTCAGTTGTTGAAATGAATACTCTACCTTCGGCTTACTACCCTTTCCGTTATACCCAGAATAAAACGTATTACCACTACATTATGTATACCTATTACACTCGCCAGAATAATGGTAATATTTGCTACTTCACTTCAACTCTTATGGCGCAGGAATAAAGTCCAAAGTGTTACATTGACATGTAACGCTAACCTTTCTTGTAACATACTCGTAAGCAGAGAAAGTCCTGGCGGCTCATGTATTGAATAAACATTAAGCCTTTCATCGACTTATCCCACATTATGTTAAATTATGGCCGTAGCTTAAGATGTTGGACAGGCCCGTAAGAAGGGAAAACTGTAATGAGAGGCGCTAGATTTTCCGAAGACAAAATTGACATTTATTTTTGTGTGCTCACTATATTTGGAGTGTCTAAAGTTTTATTTCAATCCTAACACCTTTAAAATCGAATAACCATAAAATTCATACGATAGTTAGATCAGCGTCACATCCATAATTGAAATATTTTCATAAAAACATCATGTTATACGTTTGGCGGGGCAGTGGTTAGGTTAGGTCAATGGACTTTACTATACGGAGGTCTCAGGTTCAATTCCCGGTCAGGTCAGCCATGTACCAGTTTTTTTTTTCTTTAGAGGAAAAACTTAATTACCGAATGCTCTGAAAATGGTGAAGGAAAACATCGTGGTGAAACCTGCATGTCATAGAAAAAATCTATCAAGTGTAATCCATACATGGCCCGCGTGATGGATCATGACCCGAGCACCTTCTGTGTAAGGGCAGGTCTGTGCCTAAGCGGCGGGGCTATAAAATTGACTGATTTATGATTAATTTTACTACTTAAAGCTATAGGCTCTAATTCATAAACGTGATTTAAAGTTATTTCACTGTTTAGGCAGTCTGTCCCTTTCTATCTTAACGTGTTTAACGAAGTGTAAAAGGGACAACAACACATGTGAGGTTTAACTAGGTTTATGAATAACAGCATGAAAGTCTACTACTTTATATACAATACTCATATATACCTACTGTATTGAATGTGATATCTATTAAGTTATATTATTATATTAGTGTACCTACTTAATTATGTTTACAATTATTTCTGTGTAATCGATTGTACTTGTGATATTTGCGTATTTTTCACTATGTACCTAGGGAAGAAACTAGTCTCCCACGACACAGGGTATCCTAGTGTGGGGACTAGTGAATTTGTATCTAGAATGTAAGTATCCAACGTACAATTAATAAATTTCATTTAATTTCAGTCTTCGCAATTATTAAAATCCCCCAGATTCTTTACAGATAAGATTCGCTACCGTCGTCAACATGATAGGGCAAAGTCTGGGGTCGGTAATTATTTTGGGGCCCCATAGTGCGCCCTACGATTTGCATGAGGCTGGCCCCTGTCCTGTAGACGAAGGATAGAAAGGAGGGGTCGAATAAAAAGCAATAAGTTATTGCAAATGGTGCGCCCCGAGTATGGTAGCCATGATTTATAAGGTAAAAAAATACATTCATCCTATTCCATTTGAATGGCTTCTACTCTTATTCAAGAGATAATTTCGCCAATGTCAAGTTATTTAGAGTATTCATGTAAATAGAATCAAACGAATAAAAATCAATCCCCCCCCCCCTCCCCATCCTATGGTTTCGAAAGAAAACAAGATAAACACATCAGTGTCACTTTTCTTAGCAAGTCGATGCCATAGTCTGAGGGATCGATCAGATATTCAGATCGATACGGTCATTCTAGTAGACTCGCAAGGGCACTAGTTTTAATGTAAATTCAAAAAATAATATTGGAGTGCAAAATACATGATGTACTTATTTACTTGCAATAAAGAATTGCAGGCGCAACGTCCTTGCACGGTGAGTAATGGAAGGTATAAGTTAAAAGTAGACAAATTCGTCACGCCCAGGATTCGAACCCAAAGCCTCGACATTACTTGGAACTTTTTTCGAACAGAGGTAATTTGGTTAACTACTTATATGAACAAAGTAAATGTATCCGCGAGCAAAATATATATCACTATATATCTTTTGTATTATTTTTGGTAATAAAATCTACATACGCGTTCAATGTTTTTTTTATGTATTTAACAAAGAATGCAATGTTTAGATTGGTCGCCAAACTGCATTGCAGTTTGTTGGCGTATGTCAACAGTTATACCTATCGGTTTTTGTATAGAAGAGTGGATTTAATTTAATTTTTAGACGAACCCCAATTAATTTAATTTTGGGGTCGTCTAAAAATAAATCTTGCAGAGATTTCACAAATACTGTACGGGTATGTCCCGACTGGTGGCTACCCTAGTTTCGGTCCAACGCTTTTGATATTTATAACACCACTTCCGTTGACCTCCCTCTTACCTCTCATTCAGCTGTTCCAAGGGCTTCTGAAGGGTAATCAAAGAGCAAGACATGGGCCAAGGTATTCTGGACTTATGTGAATGCTGTACAAAAGGGCGTGTTTTGTGAAAAATTGAAGCAACGAAGCGTGCCGAGATTAGTATGGATTCATTTCATTTTCATATTATGAGGCAATATGTTGGATTGGGGATTATGGCTTGGAACTTTATTCGCATAAATATTTTTTTTATTTATACCTAAATTACTAATACATTTTAGGTACTTATGGTGGCACTTCACTTGGCTATTCGTAATTGTCATAATTGCCATGTGTGGTTGGTATTCTTGACAAAACATTCGTCTTATTTGTATGTACGTCAAGTATTTGACAAATACGACAAACGTCCAATAGCGAATACGAATAGCCAGGTGATGTGCCACCATTACACAATTATTATGTTATGTGCTGGCCAGATAATGTTTTATTTAACTTTTTTTTAAATTGAGTTTCTGTCACGTTATGTCACGTTTTTTCATTGTTTTTCGCTCCCATTGATCTTGATCCTTATAATTTTTCCATTAATTACGTTTTAACTGTAACAGATATAGGTAACTGAAAAACTACTGGACAAATATCAAAAATTCTTTCACAATTCGAATGCTACATTATCTCTATCTAAGTAGCATAGGCTAATTTTTTAAAAATTACTACACGTACCTACAAAGTCGCGGGAACACCTCTAGATCAATATAAATATCGATACAATATCAATATTTCAACATTGATCTCCTATAAACAACTAGATACACAGTCTGCCTTCTAAAAATGTCCAAGCGCAAAGAAGGTCCAAACGGATGAATGGATCACTTGCTTTATTGGACATTATTTAGACGTTGACAATGGACCCTTATTTGGATTTTTTTAATTGTTTTAGTACGACCTTTGTGTATCTAGTTGTTTATAGGAGATCAAGGTATTTCAATCATAATATCACTATTTTGATTGCCATAGAATGTAACTTTATTAAAACGTTTGTTACTTACCGTACTTAAAAAAAACTACTTTATAAACTCAATTTATCTTAGATGAATATTATATGGGATCAAGGAACAAAATTAGGCAGTTGTCATATTTTTCTATACATCGCATTCAATTGACGCAGTTACATTCTAAGGGAGCTGTCATTGAGAAAATAAATGCTTGGAAAGGGTATAGTATATTATAAAAGCAATAAGTATAAAGATTACAATCCCCGCAATACAATGCATGCGGCCAAGTAAACAATACAATACAATATGTCGCCGCAAAGCTATCTTATTGAATCGCTAGCTCATGAATACGCCGCGGATTGGCCTATAGTGATAGAGCCGCGTACGGTTATTGGAGGGCGGGCGGAGACCATAGAAACTATGAGGTGTTCGAAGATGTTTTCTTGTACCATCTTTAAAACTACATAGATGATACATATACTGCAGCCCAAATCAAGTGTCTTATTTTGTAAACAAATATGATCGTCTAATTACCTGTTGTGATGTAACACTGAATGAACTGACTTATGCTGGAAAGTCGTCTGCAATGGGTGCGGCAGAAAACCAGCGCCGAGCTCTCGAGCAAGGCACCATGCTGAGTCGGAACCTATTCACTACTGCGGCATACACAATTAATGTAATGTATATCTGTATAAAGTTTGAAGTTATGTTATTTATTTATATTTTTTTGTTCTATTTTTTTTTTCTTGTGTATGTCTTATTTGTGAATAAATGTTATTCTTTCCTTCTTTCTTTATTGAACCTGTTGAATGTTCATCATTGTGAAAATAAAGTGATCCGATCTAATAATGTGAAAATAACTATGCAATAACCACAGAACTGCTTAAAATGTTAGTAGTTTTTGTTTACAAAATAAGACACTTGATTTGGGCTTCGGTATACATATTATATTACATAGTGGATAGCAGCACAAGGATGAAACAAAAACTTGAAAGTGAAAATATGGTAGCCCTTCCCAATTTCCCAATATTTAGGGGCATTATTTGACCGGAGTAGTAAACAATGAGTTATTATATGTATTAAATGTACTAAACGTATTTGTAATGTAAATCCAAAGATATTTTGGACAATGACATTTTTTATGCAAATCATACTAAATCATAATTAGGTCGAAGACAGAGATAAGTATACAGAGGGCCTCAATAAGGTTGAGATTTTCTCAAAAACTACTGGACCGAATTTAATTATTCTTTTACAGTCGCATAGTTTTCACTTTTATCTATCAAACAGTGAAATAATTTTTTCAATAGGTCAAGTAGTTTTTGAGAAAATCTCAACATTAAAAACTCTTCTGTACACCCTATAATTATGCTTTGAAATATGCAGAAACCATATAACAACTTATGCTATGAACCTTGGAGCAACGTTTTAATGACACATCTAGTTGATTGTGTGATCGGAGAAGCAGGAGTCCTATTATAGGGTAGTGGTACATGTTTTTGTTCAACAGAGGATATATTTACTATTTTCAAATTCAGCTTGATCCGATAGTAAGCTATCTTTGAAACTGCGTATTTTATGTAGTCAGCCTCTGGGATAGTCGTAAACAGGAAAATATCGTAACTGGTTACGAAACTCAGTTGCGAAAACGGCCAAAACAGATAATAAAAATTGTTCACTCCTTTCTAGGCACAGTTTCTTTAGACACATACCTAAAGGGCTAGCGTACAACAGAACGGGCCCCGGCGGACGACGCCGTGTACGACGCCGTGTGTCGCGCCAGTGGACGGCGCCGGCCGCCGGCACGAATGTTGTCCGCCTGTGACCGGCGCGGCGCCGGCCGACATCGTGCACCGGGAGACGGCGCCGCGCCGTGGCGTTGTACGCTAGCCTTCAGTTCGGGAGTCACAGGGCTTATAATCATCGTCTAAATCAGAGAAAAGTACAGGGGCCTCAGTAAAGTTGACGTTTTCTCAAAAACCGAACGATCGATTTTTTAAATTCGTTCACGATTACAGTCTGCACTCGGACTTTTGAAAATAGCGGGAAACGAAGGTTGCCAAATTATTTGATAATTTTCAAATCAATGTCCACAGTGGTTGTTTTGTTTTTAATATCACGTTAAGTTAATCAGAAAATGTTCGCGAATGACAGTATGGTGAAATTATTCTAGGATTCATGTAGGATCTGAAGTTTGGCGCTATAGTCAAGAGTCCCACTACGAGCTCGGGAGTGAACGTGACTGTCGAGCTGCTTCGTCCAGAGTGATGACGCTACGGCGGCTCCTCTGGATGAAGACAAGAAGACGCGGATACCCAGGGTGACGACGCTACGGCGACTCCCCTGGATGAAGAGAAGACGATATGATATTTTGAATATTCTGTAATATGACATTGGCAAATGAACTGTCGAGTCCATTAATAAAATTGATTTTTTTTTAAATAAGGTTCTTGAGAATAATATAATCTCAACCTTGATGATGCCCTTATATACTTTCTCTGTTTTTGACTGAACATGGCCTACTTAGTTTTTGAACCCGAGCCTTTGTAAGGGATCAATTGTCCTACCTACAAGGCCATTCATCTCTCTACAATCTACAACATGAATAGGTCTAGAGATTTTGCTTGCCTAACCACATCCACCACATTTCGATTTTAATCCCAACCAGCTCTGAAACTGTCGCCTAATCCTAATGCAATCATGTTTATCGCAAACAGTTGATTGCGGGTGGACACGTATTGGCGCGTTTACCCTATCGGCGTACAACCGATGCGATGGATGGAGGAACTAATCCTCATTTGCAAAATGGATATTACACTCATATCGGCAAACGATATTGGCTGCTTTGAATACAAATGCAATAAAATTACATATTAATTAGATAAAACGGGAATTACCGTGTTAAACATTTATTATTGATGTCTCGATATTTCGACAGCATTGCAGCCATCATGGTCACGAGTAGACTGAAGTCGGTGAGTGTTAAACGTCAGAAGGGTGACACAAAACGATCTACCCTCTTTCGTATTCGCTGACTGCGTTGAGAAAAGTTGTTGATATTTGCAGGTACCCCCATTTTGCAAAAAGAACTAATAATGTCCGCTCGTTTGCACGCACTCGCCTTTGTGCCTCGTTTACATAAGTCGATCACTGGATTCCAAGTTTTTGACAACAGAAAACCATCGTCACGATTGAAATTTCTGTATTTCTTTATTTCAATGGCCTCGCGTACTAATCTGGGAACATAATGGCGTTCTGTCGATAATACTTTTGGATTGTGAAGTTCAATCCAGTGATTAGGGCCCGACTCTAACAAATGCTGTGCTACGGCTGACTTGTGCGCTTCGTTCTTTCTGACCGCAGCTATGTGCTCCTTAGTTCGGGAGGCGATCGTGCGTTTCGTTTGTCCAATGTAGGAACTACCACAGCTGCAGTCGACCTTGTAGACGCCAGGTTTTTCAAGCGGAAATATGTCCTTGGGCGATCTCATGCTTCTCTGTACCTTTGTGTGCGGGGTAAAAACTGTCTTGATGGATATTTTTGAAAGCAGTCTGCCTATTCGGTCTGTTACCCCTCTCACGAAAGGTAGATACGCCGGCTGTCTGTCAACCCTTATTCGTCTTTTTGCAGGTGCTCTTGGTGTTCTGAACTTCCCATCATATCCATTGTCTCTGAGCACGCCCTTCACGTGTGTTAACTCCCTCTCCACGTGGTCCTCGTCACACAGGTCGAAGGCTCGTCTAGTAAGGGATGCAACAACTGACTGCAGGTGTGCGGGATGATGATGAGAATCAGCATGGAGGTATCTGTCAGTGTGTGTAGGTTTTCTATACACCGAATGGCTCAGAGTGCCGTCAGGTCTGACAACAACTTTCACATCCAAGAAAGGAAGGGAACGGTTTTCTTCGACTTCGTGGGTAAATTTAACCTTTTCGTGTACCGAATTGAGGTGGTTAAGGTACCGTTCAATGTCTACACTGTCACCATCAAGCACACCGAAGACATCATCAACGTACCGTTTCCACATTTTTATGGGTATCGGTGGCGCGGTGCGCATTGCAAGGTCCTCAAAGTGTTCCATCCACATATTGGCTACTACTGGTGCCACTGGACTACCCATGGCCACACCATCAATTTGTAGGTAGTATTCTCCTTGGTAGATGAAATAACTCGATGACAGACAGTGTTTCAATAGCACGACTATGTCAGATGGGGTATTATTATCTTGGAGTTTCAGGCTAATCACATTCAAACACTCTGAAATGGGAACATTTGTAAATAAAGATTCCACATCAAAACTGATCAGCTTTTCACTGTCTGTAACCCTGGTCTGCCTTATGATATCCACGAAGTGTCTGGAGTCTTTCACGTAGGATGATGTCTTGCCCACCAGTGGCTGTAATGTCTTAGCGACATGTTTTGCCAACTCATACGTGGGTGAGTCAATTTGACTAACAATAGGTCTCAGGGGTGCGTGGTTCTTGTGTATTTTTGGTAGACCATACAATTTTGGCGGCTGCATTACCCTTGGCCTAAGCAAGCGTTTAAGGACATCCTCATTGAATAGGTGTTTGTATTCTTGGATAATCTTAGTTGTTTGACGGGTGACTCTGCTAGTTGGGTTGTAATTCACTTTTTTATAAGTCCCTTCATCCTCAAGCAACGATTGAATTTTAACCTGGTAATCTGCAGTATCCATAATTACTGTAGCATTACCCTTGTCTGCCTTAAGTACCAGAATGTCTTCATTTCGACGTAGTTCAAACATGGCACTTCTTTCCTCTTGCGAGATATTTGGTTTTGGGGGTAGCGCGTGACGCAATATGACCGCCGATTCCTGTCTTATTATCTCTGCATCATTCGGAGGAATACGGTTTCTGCTGATGACTTCCTCGATGTTGCCGATGATTTGTTCATATGGGACGCGTGTCGGAGTAGGTGCAAAGTTTAAACCTTTTTCAAGAAGGGACACCGCAGATTCGGTCAGTGTTATTGAAGATAAATTAATTACTGTGTCATGTGTCTTAGGTTTAGCATACCTGTCTTTCCTTTGTTGTTTGTGAATAAGATGTTCATACTTCCTTGTCTGATTTATGGAGCACCATTCACCCGTTCGAGCTGCTTGAAGGTATGTTACACGATCACAGATGTCAAAATCCTCCCTTGTAAATAATACACTGCATTCCTTGTGAAGATTATACAATTCACTTTGCACCTTATTTAACGAAAACCTATTGTTCCGAATTAATCTCCGCAGCAGCTGTACACTCGCGTTACGCAGAATACTTGCAGAATTCACGATATCATTACGCGGTTTTATTCTCGCACAAGTAGGTATGACATTAGTGTCCCGGCACTTCACTAAGAATGTTATCCCGGCGGTAAGTCTTTCGCGTTTCTTCCGCAAGCGTTCTAGATGGCGTAATTTTATTATTCCTTCCGACCCGTATCGGTTACGAATATCACTTTTTAAACTTTCACGGTTTGTATACATATTAATTAGATAAAACGGGAATTACCGTGTTAAACATTTATTATTGATGTCTCGATATTTCGACAGCATTGCAGCCATCATGGTCACGAGTAGACTGAAGTCGGTGAGTGTTAAACGTCAGAAGGGTGACACAAAACGATCTACCCTCTTTCGTATTCGCTGACTGCGTTGAGAAAAGTTGTTGATATTTGCAGGTACCCCCATTTTGCAAAAAGAACTAATAATGTCCGCTCGTTTGCACGCACTCGCCTTTGTGCCTCGTTTACATAAGTCGATCACTGGATTCCAAGTTTTTGACAACAGAAAACCATCGTCACGATTGAAATTTCTGTATTTCTTTATTTCAATGGCCTCGCGTACTAATCTGGGAACATAATGGCGTTCTGTCGATAATACTTTTGGATTGTGAAGTTCAATCCAGTGATTAGGGCCCGACTCTAACAAATGCTGTGCTACGGCTGACTTGTGCGCTTCGTTCTTTCTGACCGCAGCTATGTGCTCCTTAGTTCGGGAGGCGATCGTGCGTTTCGTTTGTCCAATGTAGGAACTACCACAGCTGCAGTCGACCTTGTAGACGCCAGGTTTTTCAAGCGGAAATATGTCCTTGGGCGATCTCATGCTTCTCTGTACCTTTGTGTGCGGGGTAAAAACTGTCTTGATGGATATTTTTGAAAGCAGTCTGCCTATTCGGTCTGTTACCCCTCTCACGAAAGGTAGATACGCCGGCTGTCTGTCAACCCTTATTCGTCTTTTTGCAGGTGCTCTTGGTGTTCTGAACTTCCCATCATATCCATTGTCTCTGAGCACGCCCTTCACGTGTGTTAACTCCCTCTCCACGTGGTCCTCGTCACACAGGTCGAAGGCTCGTCTAGTAAGGGATGCAACAACTGACTGCAGGTGTGCGGGATGATGATGAGAATCAGCATGGAGGTATCTGTCAGTGTGTGTAGGTTTTCTATACACCGAATGGCTCAGAGTGCCGTCAGGTCTGACAACAACTTTCACATCCAAGAAAGGAAGGGAACGGTTTTCTTCGACTTCGTGGGTAAATTTAACCTTTTCGTGTACCGAATTGAGGTGGTTAAGGTACCGTTCAATGTCTACACTGTCACCATCAAGCACACCGAAGACATCATCAACGTACCGTTTCCACATTTTTATGGGTATCGGTGGCGCGGTGCGCATTGCAAGGTCCTCAAAGTGTTCCATCCACATATTGGCTACTACTGGTGCCACTGGACTACCCATGGCCACACCATCAATTTGTAGGTAGTATTCTCCTTGGTAGATGAAATAACTCGATGACAGACAGTGTTTCAATAGCACGACTATGTCAGATGGGGTATTATTATCTTGGAGTTTCAGGCTAATCACATTCAAACACTCTGAAATGGGAACATTTGTAAATAAAGATTCCACATCAAAACTGATCAGCTTTTCACTGTCTGTAACCCTGGTCTGCCTTATGATATCCACGAAGTGTCTGGAGTCTTTCACGTAGGATGATGTCTTGCCCACCAGTGGCTGTAATGTCTTAGCGACATGTTTTGCCAACTCATACGTGGGTGAGTCAATTTGACTAACAATAGGTCTCAGGGGTGCGTGGTTCTTGTGTATTTTTGGTAGACCATACAATTTTGGCGGCTGCATTACCCTTGGCCTAAGCAAGCGTTTAAGGACATCCTCATTGAATAGAAAAACGGTGTATAGAAAACCTACACACACTGACAGATACCTCCATGCTGATTCTCATCATCATCCCGCACACCTGCAGTCAGTTGTTGCATCCCTTACTAGACGAGCCTTCGACCTGTGTGACGAGGACCACGTGGAGAGGGAGTTAACACACGTGAAGGGCGTGCTCAGAGACAATGGATATGATGGGAAGTTCAGAACACCAAGAGCACCTGCAAAAAGACGAATAAGGGTTGACAGACAGCCGGCGTATCTACCTTTCGTGAGAGGGGTAACAGACCGAATAGGCAGACTGCTTTCAAAAATATCCATCAAGACAGTTTTTACCCCGCACACAAAGGTACAGAGAAGCATGAGATCGCCCAAGGACATATTTCCGCTTGAAAAACCTGGCGTCTACAAGGTCGACTGCAGCTGTGGTAGTTCCTACATTGGACAAACGAAACGCACGATCGCCTCCCGAACTAAGGAGCACATAGCTGCGGTCAGAAAGAACGAAGCGCACAAGTCAGCCGTAGCACAGCATTTGTTAGAGTCGGGCCCTAATCACTGGATTGAACTTCACAATCCAAAAGTATTATCGACAGAACGCCATTATGTTCCCAGATTAGTACGCGAGGCCATTGAAATAAAGAAATACAGAAATTTCAATCGTGACGATGGTTTTCTGTTGTCAAAAACTTGGAATCCAGTGATCGACTTATGTAAACGAGGCACAAAGGCGAGTGCGTGCAAACGAGCGGACATTATTAGTTCTTTTTGCAAAATGGGGGTACCTGCAAATATCAACAACTTTTCTCAACGCAGTCAGCGAATACGAAAGAGGGTAGATCGTTTTGTGTCACCCTTCTGACGTTTAACACTCACCGACTTCAGTCTACTCGTGACCATGATGGCTGCAATGCTGTCGAAATATCGAGACATCAATAATAAATGTTTAACACGGTAATTCCCGTTTTATCTAATTAATATGTATACAAACCGTGAAAGTTTAAAAAGTAATAAAATTACAGCTTATATGTGTACTTACACAAATAACATGGCTTTTATTGAATAGAGAATACTGTTTTCGTAGTTATATTTCAGTACAATAGGCTATAGTTGACTCATAAATAAAAATAAAAAGCCTTTTATTGTCCATTCTCATAAATAATTTACACATTCAAATTATTGTCATGCATAAATATTCAATTCAATTATTCATTTTATTATCGTCAAGTTCTCATGTCATTTTAAAGATTTAATATAATTATTGAATTGTCATTTGAATATTGATTAATATAATTTTCTCCAGATTTCGCCAGTCGTCTCTATTTTGTGCGTTCTGCATCCATTCTCGTCCTGCCGTTTGCACAATGTCATCCGCCCATCTTTTCCTCGGTCTGCCTACACTTATCTTGCCTCGCGGTCCGGCCTCATAAACATCGACATTCAATAAAACAATATTTATTTCATATAGTATTTCACATTAGGATCCCAAATATATCACTTTTATTACATAAATGACTGTAAAAAATGAAATTAAAAATAAAATATTTCCTGTTTTATCCCGCACGTCAAAAACGCTAGTCGATGCCCGATTTTTTTTGATTTATCGATAGTATGTGGGTTTTGGCAGATACATTTGAAGGCTTATAGCTGGATTTAACAAGGTATGATGATAATCTATGTTAATAGCAAAAACATTGATGTTTTAACATCGATGATGCAGGCAAACATCGTAACATCGATGTTTTCTCAACATCGAACATCCCTAGTTCATCGGGGCCCAAATGACGTCATGGCATAGATAATCATGGCGCACGGTGTTATAACTCGAGTTTGAAATATTGCATTTTAAATTAAAGTTTTTGGTATTTTAAAGGTCTCAAAATATTGTGTAACTTTTTGTACGGTGTAATAAAACGAATATTAACTATTTAAGGCCAAAAAAATTAGGGTCAACTAGGCTATTCGTAATACTTGAAGTACGATTTTATTTATTTATTTATTTATTTAATTATTTATTTATTTATTTATTTATTTATTTGTCTGTCTGTCTGTCTGTCTGTCTGTCTGTCTGTCTGTCTGTCTGTCTGTCTGTCTGTCTGTCTGTCTGTCTGTCTGTCTGTCTGTCTGTCTGTCTGTCTGTCTGTCTGTCTGTCTGTCTGTCTGTCTGTCTGTCTGTCTGTCTGTCTGTCTGTCTGTCTGTCTGTCTGTCTGTCTGTCTGTCTGTCTGTCTGTCTGTCTGTCTGTCTGTCTGTCTGTCTGTCTGTCTGTCTGTCTGTCTGTCTGTCTGTCTGTCTGTCTGTCTGTCTGTCTGTCTGTCTGTCTGTCTGTCTGTCTGTCTGTCTGTCTGTCTGTCTGTCTGTCTGTCTGTCTGTCTGTCTGTCTGTCTGTCTGTCTGTCTGTCTGTCTGTCTGTCTGTCTGTCTGTCTGTCTGTCTGTCTGTCTGTCTGTCTGTCTGTCTGTCTGTCTGTCTGTCTGTCTGTCTGTCTGTCTGTCTGTCTGTCTGTCTGTCTGTCTGTCTGTCTGTCTGTCTGTCTGTCTGTCTGTCTGTTTATTTAAGCTTTTTTTTTTAACGAACAATCAATTTTATTCAGATAACAATAATAAAAATTCTAAGTAACTATTATAATATTAACCTAAAAAATATATATATAAACTAAACTAAAAACTATATGTACAATACAATAGGTCGGCTGAACTATCTGAGGAGAGTCATTCCGTCAGGCCTTTTTCCATCATCGCGCATTAGCCCATTCGGCTCTAATACTGCGGCGACGTTGGAACTTCCAAAGGCCCGACGGATGATATCATTTATTGCACTGTGGCGAGCAATGCGGCCAGCGCTCCTGCTGCAGCTGAGTCCGTGGTGGCCGAGGCGGTCAACCTTCTCTCCGCATGTACACCTGTGTGGCGCTACACAGGGAGCACCGATGCGTAACGATATGGCTGAACGGAAGGTGGTATTGTCAAGCATTGTTCCCAATTGTTTCGAAGGAAGCGCCTGCAACCAAACGCCTGATTCCCAGCGAGAGAGAGCAAGAAGGCGGGCACGCTCTGTGAGGTTGGTGGACGTATCTAAAAGATTGTTCCGTACCAGCTCACACAGCGGCCCGTCCCACTGTCTCTGTGAAGTCAAGCATTTGGGCAGGCTACTACTCGGGCAGGCTATTTTCCATGCATTGATGGCCTCGGTTAGGTAGGAAATATCACTCGTGTTAAAAGTTTTTGACAGAATAGAGTTTACTAGAAGTTGAGTGCTCATAACCGAGGACAAAAATGCAGGTAATGAAACACAAGAAATTTTTCTGATGCCGAGGCCTCCCAACCGGATCGGTAGGGAAGCTTGGCACCAGGTACGATCGTCCAAAGAGATGTTGAGAATGGTGGTGAGCGTATCCTTCACGATGCTGTCCAACTTGTGTAAAAGATCTGGGTGATTCCACAGTTGGCAACATCGCAAAGAATACGTAAATTTTGGAACAAATAAACACTTAAGCTTTTACACATTGTGTACAAAAGGCGAGCTTAATGCCTTGCGGCATTATCTACCAGCTGACCTTTTCAATGCTTAGTGCAGATAATTATTATACAGAATAGGAAAATGGTTTAGTCTTCTAATTTTTAGTTTAGTTGCAAATTGTCAATACAGAATTAGCACCAATAAGATCGGTACAAAGTCAAAAGTCACTGAATATGGTTGCGAATTGAATGATAAATAATTACCTATATCTTTAAAAAATAAAAATAAGAAAAAATAAGCTCAATAATTGGGAGATATTGTGAGTGATTGCGCTTAATATTACCAGTTTTTTTTTTAATTTGGTTCTTATTATCTGCGTCGTAAGATTTAAAATCGTACTGCAAGTGTTACAATTGATATGCTGTTGTCTGTACCAGGACAATCACAATGACACAATGGCATTACAACCTGTCATTCGAGACGACGGTCCAGTCCCACTGAAAATGCACAATTAAAATACCATCCGAATTAGTCCAAACGCTCCAACTACATACAACTTCCACTGACTCCTAATTTGTATTCCCGAAGGGTTCCGCAGTAACCGACAGGAAGCTGTAAGTGTATATAATGGCTAGTTGTGGTGTGGATAAAGGGAATAGCTATGCGATGCAAAGTATAGGCCGCAGTGGGTCTATAGTAGCCGACTGGAAGCTAGGAAAATGTATAAATGTATAATGTCTAGTAGGAGAAGCTATGCGATGCAAAGTACAAGCAGTAGAAGGCATTGTAGTAGCCAACGGGAAGCTAGTAGTGTGTTATACAGGGTGTCCTTGAATTCATTCCCATTGAAATTGGGAGTTGTACTCATGATAAATATTAAATTGGTAAAGTTTTTTAGTAAATCAAAACTGCAAAAAAAATTGAATTAAGTATCTCACAAGTCACACAATAGCCCTAGAAATGACCCTAATATATTTACAATTAATTCAACTATCAAAAAATTTCATTTGCATCGTTACTGTGCTTTGAAGTTTTTAACGTTTTAAGGTATTTTAAATTTTTTGCTACGATTACTTTCACTGTAATTTGACGGTCATTTCTAAAGTCATTGTGTGACTTGTGACGTAGGTACTTAGTTCAATTTTTGGCAGTTTTGATTCACTAAAAACCTTAGCAATTTCATATTTATCATGAGCACAACCCCCAGTTTCAATTTGTCGAATGAATTCAAGGACACCCTGTATATTATGGAGTCGCGTTCCGCTTATGCATTGGATCATAAACTGTAGAGTATTGACGGGTCTAATATAATTTGCCCCGTTCACCGACGTGAGTGCTGACAGAATTTGTCAGCGATACCACGTTCAAATGTGAGGTGGAGTCGGTGTACAGGCGTGGGCAGAAAATTTAGTCAAAGTCAAATTTCTTTATTGCAAGTAAGCACGTTGTGTACATTTTTGCACGTCAACATATTTTTGAATTTACATTTTGCAAGGAAAAGGTGCCAACGCTGAGGAGATAAAGTGGCAATAACTCTCAGCAGCACATCTTTTAAAATAATAATAATTAGTTACAATAGTTAACCACCATAAGGGTTAAAATTGTTTGCACTCGTCCATTTGTTGCGGACGATTTTATTTTTGTGATATTATCTATGAAATAATGTGTGTCATTAACACTGACAAATTGCATTCGTGGCATTAGTTGTCTATATATCAGATAAAACTATGAGCAAGACATACAAAGTCTTGTCGTAATGACAGAAATTTTTGCTTGCAAAAGACATTGCCACATTACAATGGAGTTTTGCCCCACCTACAAAACTACGTGACCATTTAAGCTGTACCTATCATTTTGTTGGGGACTTATTACAGGTTTCATATATTGCATAATCATAATCAGTATCATTTTCTACTACTCTCGCAACTCATAGAATAATAACAAAAACAATGAATAAATCGCTTCGATTTCTTACTATTTTCTGAATTCTTAATTAAGCTGTTATTTTCGAATCGCAACTTGTACAAAACATTATTTTAAACCAATAATTTTAATAAAAAACGGAGATTTTACATTTATTCGTTATATTGTACAACTTGCGGTTGATAGTGGGGCAGAATCTGGCATTGTCATTTGTACCGATTTCATGTCTCTGGGGTAAGTGATCTGTGGGCAATATAAATAGACTGATGATGATGATGATGAAAGCGAGGATTGTGAACAAGGTACCGCAATGATTTCAACCTTACAAGGGTGGAAATTACCTGTATGTTTCACATGGAATAAATATTTCCACCCTCGTTTCTTTCTCCGGATTTCAATCTTGCGAAGCACTCTGTGGCAAAATTCCGGATAACCTTTTTTTTCTAATATCCGTTTCACTGAAGAATCTAAACAAGCAACATAGATTTTTAGGGGTTCGTGTTTACGATGGAAATATTGCAGTGATAGTATCTATGGTCTTACAGAGAGAAAGATTTACAGGAGTGATATTAAGGTTGAGATTTTTCCAAAAAGTTATTGACTGATTTTTGAAAATTCTATACCGTTAATAGTATCTACTCTAAACTGTCTACTAGCAAAATAATTTTTACAATCGGCTGACTAGTTCTTAAGAAAAACTCAACCTTCTTGAGGCCCTCTGTATAATTATCTTGGTTCTAGATTGGACAGAATTTGAATTTTTGAATTGAATTTTTGTTATTTTAAATGATGTGTTGCTGAAAGTTTTTTGCCACTTTTTCTCTATTTAAATTGTTGACGTGTAAAAATATACACAACGTGCTTACTTGCAATAAAGAGATTTGACTTTGACTTTAGGAGGGATGCTACGGTTGTGTGCTACGTCGTAGCAAACCGTAGCATACCATAAATAGACCTTTACTGCTTGTCGTATCTCTTCTTTGAAATAAGTCCATCTTCTTCTTTATATCTAATAAACTCTTCTTTCATCGTCATCGTCAGACTGTTTATGTCCCCACTGCTCGGGCACAGACCTTCTCTTATATCGAGGGAGCTCGGGCCATTATCCACCATGCGGGCCCAATTCGGATTTTTGTAGAAAATTTTCAGATAAAAAGCAAGGGATATCTATCAGAGTCTATTTTCTAATCCTACCATCTGTATGCCAAGAAGTTTTTATGCTCGAGTCTACACGCGGACATATGCTTGTATATTTAGAAACGTAATGAAGACAATTTAGCGACTGAGACATACGAAATCGTTTCCTAATCAAATTCGTGAAACGTTCTTTGAAAACATACAGTCCCAAGGACGTTACAGTAAAAAAAATATATTGCAAGGTAATGTTTTAAAAGCTTCCTTCCTTGACATTACTCGTAGGTATAGCCGGCATATTCATATGGATATAATATAATGGGTTTATAGCATTACATGCAAGGACATTGAGAAAGAGACACATAATATTGACGGCTCTCTCTGACGGGTTCTCTTGAAAATGGCGGGAAATAACGGTTGCAAAATTATTTGATAATTTTTATTATAATGTCTACAGTGGTTATTTTGTGTTTAATATTACGTTAAATTAATCAGAAAATGTTCGCGAATGACAGTATGGTGAATTTATTGGATAATTTGAGCAAGATTTGATGTTTCAAGCTTTTATTAAGAGTCCCGCTACAAGCTCGGGAGTGAAAGTGACTGTCGAGCTGCTTCGTCCAGAGTGATGACGCTACGGCGACTCCTCTGGATGAAGACATGAAGACGCGGCTACAGTGGTGAAGACGCGACTCCTCTGGAGTAAGATAGAAGACTATTGAATATATTGAATTTTCTGTAACATGACATTGGCAAATGACGAACTGTCGAGTCCATTAATAAAATAAAATAAATAAAATAACAGTTCCTTGATAAAATCTGAGATTACTCGAACTGTCTAGCCTGTACCAAGATATACTATGCCGAGAAAAATCCAGGATGTTACGTACAGTCAACATCATTGGAATCTAGATCGTAATACCGCAGCTGAAGGCTGTGTTTAATACTAGCTATGCGGTTGACCGTACATTTTTTCTCCTTTGTTCGACTTTTACGGTCCTCATTTATGTTGCAATTATGAATATTGTTTTTGTGCCATGTTTTCTTCGCGATAATAGCAGAGGGGAAGCCGACAGTAAAACTTCCTTCGGTTTAACTGAGAGACGTCGTTATTTATTTTAAGGAAAAATGTATATACCTACCTACCTACATAGTTAGAAATTCTATAAATGGGGTATTTAACAAGTATTGAAATTAAATGCTTTTCTTTATCATTACAAAACGATGATCAGATTTAGATTTTGCTGGACGAACAGAGGATCAATATACGTGCGTAAGGGAGACGGAAAAGGTTTCCCAGCGATCCAAATACGATCACAAGCGGCATTGGACGCTGTACTCCGTCCATCAACTGGCAACCAGCTGTCTATAATTTATATTGAATTTTCTGTAACATGACATTGGCAAATGACGAACTCTCGAGTTCATTAATAAAATAAATAAATAGACGGCTGGTATAGACAATATAGGGACAGTCGAAAATAGAGGGAATGTAATAGTTGCAATTAGTTAATTATTTGATACTTATAAATTTTATATAGCAGTGGTTTTGTGTTTAATGTTCCTTTAAATTAATGAGAAAATGTTAGCGTATATCAATATGTTGGAGTTTTTTTTTCGAAACTGTAGTTTCGAGCCTAATTTAAGAGTTGCTACATAGCTGTATAGTGAATGTGGACGGCTTCGACTAATTCTTAAATCGGACGGTGCTTGATAAAATATAGATACCCTAATGATGAACCCAGTATACTTTTGTCTGTACTATCTAACAATCGGATTCTGGACGAATTTCTGTCTGACTTTGCGTGGAAGTTAAATGACAATGCCAGATTCTGCCCCACCATCAACCGCAAGTTATACAAGATAACGAATAAATGTAAAAATATCTCCGTTTTTTATTAAAATTATTGGTTTAAATTAAAGTTATGTACAAGTTGCGATTCGAAAAAAACAGCATAATTAAGAATTCAGAAAATAGTAAGAAATCGAAGCGATTTATTCATTGTTTTTGTTATTCTTCTATAGGAGTTGCGAGAGTAGTAGAAAATGATACTGATTATGATTATGCAATATGAAACCTGTAATAAGTTTGGTAGACAAAAGTTAGAACTATGTACTGTAAAAGAATTATTAATTTCGGTCGAGTAGTTTTTGAGAAAACTTCAACCTTATTTAGGCACCCTGTATACTCTGTCTTCGACTGTACCCTTATGGTACAGACGGTACTGAGTGTAGGAAAGCAATGAATGAGTGCCCGAGGCGTGTTAGAATGCAGTCAATTGGTTTAATTCGCGTACGATTCCACTGCACCTGAATGCGGGTATGAACGTCGAGCGAAACACGTTGGCTTGGAGCTAGCAGTTAGGGAAAAAAGTTAATTTCAAAATAAAATAGGTCACATTCAAGATCGCTATTTAGAGCGATTCAATTTTGTCGTCTAAAAGGTTCGAGGCTGGATGTCATTACATTCATACGATCGATCGTATCTACGCTACCGATCAATGATACTACTATAAAATCGAATAATATTATATATTTTAGAATTAAAACTATAGTGAGCCATTACTACAAATTATTATATATAAACGGATATCACTCACTTATATTGTTAAAGTCGGCAATTAGACCGACAGTTTCGACCGATTTCGACGGTCTTTTTCAAGGTGAGCGCGCCACGCCCGGGACAAGTTATCTCGGAGCGCGCACAGAGGGCGCTCATCCGCAGTGCGCGAAGAAACGTCAATGGCGACGCGGGCGTGGCGCGTACACCTTGAAAAAGACCGTCGAAATCGGTCGAAACTGTCGGTCTAATTGCCAACTTTAACCCGGCGTCACGGGGGCTGGGTCAAAATGACCCGCGCGTTTTTAATTTGCCTATAATTTTGAAACTATTAATGTAAAGTTGCCGGTCTTCTCAGTAGCTGGAGTTATTGAGTCCCTCTACATGTGTGTGTCATGAAGTCGGTCGGGCTGTAACCATGTTGGGAGCTACAAGTGCCGTAATGTGAAAAAGGTAATTATGACCCATGCCTGTATTCAGTGTAACTATTTTACGCCATTTTTCTCAAGTGCGGTTTAAGTGATTTATTGTTGTTTTAGTTGCTTATTATTTGTATTACTGTATTTTCTTTTGTGATTTTAACCTGTTTTTATTTTGACGGTAGTTATATAATAATGGACCGTGAAGAATGACATAGACAACGTATTTTAGCGATTTTTGAAGAATTTGATTCGGATATTACGCCGTCTGATCAGGACTCTGGAGAGGATGAAGAATTGAGCCTAGCGACACAGAGGAAGAGGTTTCGGATACTGATGACGAGGTTCCGCTGTCAATAATTAGAAAGAAGTAAACCGGAGATCAACACCTACTACAATGCAACCAAATGATGCAACAAACATATTTGTACTCAACATGCCACCGGACACCTTTCTGTGCAGATGTATTGATAACAATTATTAGTGTTTTGTTTATTTCTCATGTTAGTACTTTTATAAAAAATACAAAAAAAATTAAAGACTGCTTAAATTAAGTAACTTAGATTTTTCTAGATGACGCCGATTTTGTTAATTTTATGGAGGGTTTTTGTTCAAAGCCTTGTTCCTATGATTAAAACTTTATACTTCATAATTTTTTGGGTGTTTTATTATCTTAATAACAGTAAAATCATGTTGATAACAAATAATATTAATTTCCTCAAATAAATACTGAAATATATTACTTTGCCTATTTGGGTAATAATGACCCAGCCCCCACGCCCGTGTAACAATTTTCCACCCCCATGACGCCGGGTTAATAATATAAGTGAGTGATATCCGTTTATATATAATAATATTATATATTCAGATCGATGATTGACTAACTCTACATAAAAATACCGTCTTTCTCTCAGTACGTAAAATAAGATTTCTTAGATCAAGATATACAGGCATTGTCCACAAATCAGATGACCACCAATTTATGTTTTTTTTTTAGTAAAAATAACGAATATTTAACTCGTCAATGCTCCCCTCCTAAAGGCTTCCATTTTGGTCATAGTAGACTTTTGTCATACCTTGGAATGCGTCCACGTAGGTCACATCTATTAAATATTAAACTATTACGAGTCGACTTTGGTCACACCCATACTTTTTTTTGCTGTAAAGAAGTGCTCATACAACAATAATAAAAATTACATACTTTTAGATTATAGTTTATCATTCACGGAATGAATGTGCAGCGTTTTGAATTTAAAATTGACCCATGACCTATACCAGATATTCCTTAACAGTATGTGTTTCTAATAAATTATTAAAACAAAAACAAAAAGTAAAATTAGGATTTAATAACTTATGACAGTACATACTTTCCGGGAGATTCCCAGTCTTGCTATATGAGAATATGATAGTCATTATGATTTTCTCATAAACTGTTTGACATTTGTAAGAATTATTTTACAAGGTACAGCTAACAGCAGATCAAGTGTAACACTTTGGACCTTGGACCGTTCTTATTATCTGCGTCGTAAGAGTTAAAATCGTACTGTAAGTGTTGTCCGTACGTAGTTTGCACTCTAATATATAACAACATACGGACAACAGCAGATCAATGGTGATATTTCTAAAATAAGGTAATATGGAAATATTTTTTTTTCATTAATTTGCAGTACGAAATGTAATCAGCTGTTCGAAATTCGGTCCGCCATTTTGCTATTTAAGCATTTAAACAAGCCTACGACGTTGTTTAAACTGACAGCTACTTATTCGGTTCTTCAGAGAGTTGATTAACTTTAAATAGTGTTTATAAGTAAACATTTTTTTTAAACAATTGTTAAACAAGGTATTAATTTTAATCATCATAAGTAAGGCTGTTAATGTGTACTAGTGAAATTTTTATAATCGGTCCAGTAGTCTTTATGAAAATCTCAACCTTAACAAAGTCCGATGTATACTTGTCTCTATGATCGACTGTACCGTCGCTCTTCGATCGTGAGGTTGCAATAGCACCTTAAGGTCTAGTTACTACGGCTGACGTAGACAAATGAGATTTAGCTGCTGGATTCGGGGCTTTCATCCTAGGCACAAAAGGCTGAGCTGACCAGCGAATGAATATTTCATTTTCAACTCCAGTATAGTTACCCCCTACTATCATGATAATTGTGAGTTTCGGTTCGGCTTGATGTGAATAGGATCGCTCCCGAATTAAATTGACATTCGACTGATTGATCGATATGTTTTTCGTCCTTGTGTATAATTATATCAGTGTGAGAATGATAAAGTGCCCGTCTGTGATGTAAATGACCATATTGGTTTATTATTACCATTGAATGCATAATACATTTTGATGTTTGCTATTGTGTATCATCACAGCTTGTATAACGTAAATCATATTATACAAGTAAGTAATTGACGTAAATAAAATCACGTGAAAATAACGTAAAATGTCTGTCAATATTTAATTTTTCAACTGATTTCAATGCTGTTTCCACGGTTACCCTTCAACTTAGGTATGTCCATTCTGTAAAATTAATTAAATTCTCAGTCTATTACTAAGAGAGAACTCGTAGTAAGGCACCTTTATGTGAACTTTGTTTTCGAATTGGACACTGAAGCTTGTTCGAATCAAATTATGTAACTTGGGCAACAGCAACGAGAGAATCACAGGATGTGATATAATTAAAACAAATAATACTATAAGAAAGGCATCTCTCTTAATCCTTTATTCAAGTTCAAATGATTTATTGCAGTCACAATTAGTAAGTACTTAAAACTATGTTAGTATTTATAGGTGGTGTATTACGCGTTATGACATGGGACTTAGGTCCGACTCTGAAACCCCGAGCCATGTAATAACCCCGGGTAATGACCCAGTGTCTCAGAATCGGACTGTCGATGGTATCCGCAATGCCCTTCAGGATGCTATTAGGGCTGCCGGGAAACCCGTCGCATCAGGGACGCGACTCTTTTGCGTATGATGGCATTGTATTTAGTCGTTCAAATATATATTGTACTATGCAGTAAAATAGGAGGGGAAATGCCGCCAGCATTTTGGGCACGTTGCCGGACAGCGGGGATCGGTTGAACTATTCGTAATGCAAGCCATTCAGATAGTTCAACCGACCTATTTTGTACATAGGTATAGTTTTGTTTTAGTTTAGTTATATTTTAGTAAGTACTTTTATTTTTAGTTTAGTGTTGTAAGTTTAGTAAGTTAGTTTATATTTTTGCAGTATCAAAGGTTCATAGAGTCAGATAATCAATTAATTTAAAAAATGTCGTTCCGTTGAAAGCTTTTTCATGGCAGCCGATAATTATTCCGCTGAAATTCATTATTGGCGTCATGAAAGCAGCGTGTATGTGACTCGGTCACATTGAACAAATTTTGATAGGCAATTAGTTTATGTAAATGGCCTCGCTGTGTTCAGAACGGGACACCGGAACGCGCGGTGATGACAGTAATCATATATGAGGAATATTAATTATTCGCCAATTTAAACAGCTATATCCGCTTCCTAATGATCGTTTAAGGTTAAAGTAATTAAGTTTACCTGATGTCAAACCAAAGGTCTTATTTTATAAATAAATGTGAACGCCTACCTTATTTCTTGTGGTGTATGTTACACGGAGAGAAGAGTTGTGGTTGTTATTTTATTTATTTTATTAATGGACTCGACAGTTCGTCATTTGCCAATGTTACAGAAAATTCAATATACTTAGGTATAATAGTCTTATATCTTCCTCCAGAGGAGTCGCAGTAGGGTCTTCACCCTGGGTAGCCGCGTCTTCATGTCTTCATCCAGAGGAGACGCCTTAGCGTCTACACTCTGGACGAAGCAGCTCGACAGTCACGTTCACTCCCGAGCTTGTAGCGGGAACTCTTAATAAAAGCTTGAAACTTCCAGATCTTGCACAAATAGACTTTTTTGTCCACTTGGGTCCATTAACCAATAGTCCGCTATCTCACACCCGATCTAGAATTTGTACTGAAACGAGATTAGTGACTACATTCAGATACGTCATAGATATTGGGGCGTACTTCAGGTATTCATTTCTAACGAAGTTGCATCGTTTAAACTTACAAAACTAAGTTAGTATCCATAACTTTAAGTTGTTTAGAAGCCTTTTAAAATCTACCTAACTTTATACAGTTATCTAAGTAACCCGCAGCAGTTGGCGAGCCTGTATCGCGTCAATTTCCACTTCCTAAACAAAGCAGCTGGTATCGCAAAGTTTCCTTTATAAAATTCAAATTACCACACAACACGGAACTGTTGTGCCAAGCAAGACCCGGTCGTTTCCGGGCCTCCGCAGTCCGGGGAAGTTTAAAAGAAAAACCCGGACAATATACGAGGAGACAAATCCGCGAGTAGGCGGGCTAAGACGTGGCGGGTAGGTGTGGGTGGTAAGCGACGCGATTAGCGAAGCGACTAGCGGCGAAAGAGTGAACTACTTTATTTATGATTTGCGAAATAATAACTAAAGTATATCTTATCATTATTTAAACTATTACTTGTACATTAGTATTTTTTTCGTAAACTATAAATCATCGCACTGCCAGCAAAGATCCCTTCCACTACTAGGTTAAATATTTATTAAAAATTAAAGATAACTATTTATTATAATATTAACCTAAAAATATAAACTAAACTAAAAACTATATATACAATAGTTCGGTTGAACTATCTGAATGGCTTGCATTACAGGTAGTTCAACCGATCGCCGTTGTCCTTCAACGTGCCTAAAATGCTGGCGGCATTTCCCCTCTGGATCGCTAGGCTAATACAGACCAGCATATTGGTCACGTGTGGACTCTACGAGCCGCCCTGACAAATCATTACTAGGTATATTTGCTCTTTAAAATGAATACATGGAGTCTCGCAAGAAACTGGGTACAAGACATTAAGCTTTCATACTACAAGAATAAAACTACAATAAAACGTAAGTTAAATTTTTGGCATAAATTGTATCCCGTGTCAGATCAATACGAATCTTGTTATATCTAAGCCGATAACCGACTTAAACCGCAGCCCAAATCATGTGTCTTATTTTGTAAACAAATATGATCGTCTAATTACCTGTTGTGATGTAACACTGCAGGAACTGATTGATCGGATCTGTTCATCAGTGTGAAAATAAAGTGATCAGATGTAATAATGTGAAAATAACTATGCAATAATCATAGAAAAGCTTAAAATGTTAGTAGGGTAGGGTAGTTTTTGTTTACAAAATAAGACACTTGGCTTCGGTTTATATACATACATTCAATTAAAAATCATTAGGTAAGTACTGTAAGTAGTAGTAGCGTAAGTCGTGTAAAAATTAAAATATAAATTCAACGCTAGAATACTCTACTCTCTGCTTCAACCCAATAAAGTTGAGAACAATAAAAATATAAAATGCCGAAGAGAACGATCGCGGCGCAGAAAAAGGATAAATAATTCTAACAAAGTTGCTTCGTTGCTTCGAATTGGTCGAAGTTCCGCTGTACGTGCTTGCAACAAACATTATTTAGCTACATGATACAAGTTACTGTAATATGAACCGACCACCGATATAGTTTTGACTTAGCAATTGTAACAACCTATAACTATTTGTTGTTGTTTACTAGAGTGCCAAAAGGACAGTTTTTCGAGTTTATGTTTAGGCGTTGAAACCTAAAAGAAATAGAAATTAAACGTGTTCACTGTTATTTTTTTTTTTTTTTTTTTTTATTCTATAATTTTTTAGGGATTTTTGTACACAAAGTGACGATGCCAATCCCATCGTACCTATTCTAAATTACCTTAAATTTTATAAAAGACCGAGAACAGCATTTTAGCTGGGCCTGAAGTTGGCTCAGCTAAAATGCCGTGGAATATACCTACATCTAATTTGCTTAAACCTAAACTATTAATAATATGCTCTCTTTTAGTCTCGTACCGGACACATTCCATCAAAATATGTTGCAAGTCCTCCTTGGTCCCACAATCTTCGCAGTTGGGAGATTCAACTTTGCGCATAAGGAATGCAAAAGATTTTGATGGAATATGTCCGGACCGCAATCTATGTGCAGCAATTATATTCTGTCTACTTATTTTACTTGCAGAAAACCAGGGTATATGAGGAGGTTCAGACTGAATACTTTTATACCATATGCCTTTAGTTTTTGATCTTTCATCATAATACTCCTTCCAAATTTCTTTACATCTAAATTTAAATTTATGTACAACTTCCGAATAGTTAGGTAGGACGTTTGTGGGTATACCTTCATCCACTGCCAATTTTGCTAGTCTGTCAACCTCCTCATTGCCCGGTAAACCAATATGAGATGGTACCCATTGTATTACTAAACTTATACCTTTCTTTGTAAATTCGTTGATTTGATTTAAAATATTATATGCTACATGAAAACCACTCTTTCCCGCGACACATTTAGTTATGTGTTGTAAAGCACTCTTACTATCTGTAAAAATCACAATTTTTTTTTTGTTAAGGTTAGAAGCATAAGATAAAGCCATCGATATTGCATATAGTTCGGCTGTCATTATAGAAATATTAGTATTAATTCCAAAAATACCAAAACATTTCGTATTTGGATCATAGTAGGCGGCCCCTTTTTTTTTTTTTTTTTACTTGGGGAAATGCTTTTACGCATCCCACCGCGCCAATAAGGAGGGGCGCGCGGTGGGTATGTGGGACTCCCGTCATGTACGTACGGTCCTATACCCACTAAAACCCCAAGGTGTTCAACTCACCGCGTTCGCGAGAGGTCGTCTCCAGTGGCGGCCGCAATGGCTCGCCGCGGCTCGGCCCATGCGGGGCACACGGCGCGGGTGTGATGCGCCGTGTCCACGTCGGCACCGCAGTGGTGACACCGGGGGTCCGGCTCTCGACCCAGCACCTCGCACAGGTACCTCCCGAAGCAACCGTGCCCCGTCAGGACCTGCGCGAGGTGGTAGGTCATAGACCCGAACTTTCGTTCGACCCATGGGCGAAGCACAGGTCGAACGGCCTCCAAAAGTTCCCGGCTTACCACCGGGTCGACCATTCGCTCTGCCCATTCGCGGAAAAGGTCATCGCGAGCCAACTCGCGCCAGCGTTTGACCTCCTCTGGGAGTGGGGGAGAGCCCTCCTCTCGCGCCTCCGCGCAGCGCCGGTAGACCGCCTGCAGAACCCCGGCTTCTAGGTCCCACGGCGGGCTACCGGCCAACACGCACGCCGCATCTCGGGAGACGGTGCGGTACGCTCGAGCCGCTCTGAGCGCAATGGCCCGCTGCGGACGTCGCAGCAGGACCACTGTTCGGGCGCTCAGGCAGTCCGCCCATATTGGCGCTCCGTAGAGTGCCATAGAGCGAACTACACCATCATATAAGCGGCGGCACGCTCCACTCGGGCCCCCGATGTTGGGGAGTAACGTCCCGAGCATTCCGGCGAAGGCCACCAGCTTTGGTGACAGTCGCCGGAAATGCTCGTCGAACCTCCACCGCCCGTCCAGGACGACGCCCAGGTACCGCATCGCCTTACCGACAGCAATGGAGGTCCCCCCAACAACAATTTGCGCCCCAGCCGGAGGCGCGTTCCGAGGTCCGTGGAATGTCAGGGCCTCGGATTTGTGCAGCGCGACCTCCAGCCCTAGCGCAGAGATACGCCGCACCACGTGCGCGACTCCCGCCGTGGCGAGAATGGCCGCCTCCCTGTGAGTGCTGCCGCGAGCCGTCACGAGGGTGTCGTCTGCGTAACAAGTTACATCGACCCCCCGGAGATTGTCGCCGCGCAGCACCCAATCGTAACCGATGTTCCACAGGAGCGGACCTAGGACCGACCCCTGTGGAACACCGCACGCCATCGCCTTTCTCGCCCAGTCGCCACTGGTCGGGTACTCGATCGCCCGGTCGGCGAAATAGTCCGCCACCACGTCTCGCAGGTATTGCGGGACGCGATGGAAGACTAGTGCCTCCTTGATTGTGGGCCAGGGAAGGGTGTTGAAGGCATTTTTGATGTCTAGAGACACCGCCATCAACACCCCCCGCGGGGCCACCTGCTCCTTCGCAATCGCCATCACCGCCGAGATGGCGTCGATGGTCGACCGCCCTCTGCGAAAGCCGAATTGGCGGTCGCAGAGGTTCGGCCCCACCTCCTCCAGGTGTTTGACCAGGTGTATTAGCGAATCTGTGGTCGCCTCGGGAGGTTGTTATTTTTTATATTTTTGAAATTTAAATATTATATTTTCAAGAATCGCTAACGAACAGAGAAGTAAGCGTACGTACGTTCGTCGAATAAATTTATTCTATTCGCGACTGATTATATATAATATATATAATTTCCCTCATGTACATTTATAGTGTCTGTGAATATGGATAGTTTTGATCGATCCCTTAGTCTGGAGGACACTCTAAAGACAAGCGGAATTTCGGAAAATGACGAATCTTTTGAGAGTGTTATACGGGAACAACAAATTGAATTTTTGGAGTGTGATATTATAGTTGAACGAAACCAGAGGAACGCGGAGAAAAGATCAACTCAGCCTGAGAGTGATGATATCGGAGAGAAAGAGGATGATGATGACTTTTTAACTGTTAATAGAAAAGGCAAGCGGATGATGCGTAACATTTTTAAAAGCGGCAATGATTTAGAAATGCCTGTAACCCCAGGTGCTCAGGTATACCTATCCTCTAAACAAACTCTGCCTAAACAGTTTGGATTGGCAAAATTACTAAAGGCTGAAAATATAAGTAATATTCTAAATATTAAATACAAAGGTCCCTACAAAGTTTTTATAACTTTTGAGAATGAGTTGGACGCAGAAAAATTACTTAATTGTCAGAAACTAGCAGATTTAGATATTAATACTTACAGCACTGAGCAAGTAAGTGTTTCATATGGAATTGTTAAAAATATTGATTTAGATATTCAAATAGAAGAGATTTTGGAATCATTTAAGTGTGTTTATGAGATCAAATCTGTGCTGAGATTGAAGCGTTTGACTAATAATGGAGAATGGACCGATAGCTCAGTGATTCGTCTGGGTTTTAAGGGTACCAATTTGCCCCAGTATGTTGTGGGATATGGTTGTCGATTCAAGGTAGAACCGTATATTTTTCCCGTCTCTCAGTGTTCCGGATGTTGGAAATTCGGTCACGTAAAGAAACTTTGTCCAAACAGAAACATTAAATGTCCCAAATGCGGAGGAAATCATAATAACTGTGAGACAAAAGAATTCGTATGTATCAATTGCAAAGGATCACACATGGCCCTGGATAAGAGATGCACCGTTTACCTTAAAGAAAAGGAAATTAGAGAGATAATGAGTGAAAATAACTATCCCTACAAAAAGGCATTATCGATATATCTACAACAAAACAAACGAGTACAAAACCCATCTGGAGATATTAACCCAACACCGAATACTTCTGTTGTTCGGGATATTTTTTCTATGAAGGATACTTTTAACGTATCAGCACCTACTTATAGAGATGTTCTAATAAACAAGAAAACAAGACAGGAACTGCTAACATGTACAGAAGAAGAAGAAGAGAACAATGAAATGGTAGACAACTGTTCTGACATTCTTTCTTATCGCCCTATACAAACTAAGAAAAAGAACGAGAAGAGAAAACTAAAATCTAGATATAAAAATATGACAGAAATGGATTCAACAGATGAAATTATGACTGAAAATCAAAGTAAAGATGAAAATAGTCGTGAGAAGCCTACAAGATTCTGGAAGATATTTTATAAAATTAAAGAAATTATACTATCGGAGAAGTCATTTGAAGAAAAAATTAATCAGTGCATAAAGAAGATTTTTGAAGAACTTACGGCATTATTTGTTAGGAGTATTAAGGAAGGTGACTGTATGAACAAACTATTTACTATGTTTAATAATGGTTAGTACGTATAAAAACTTTAACATTAACATCGCACAGTGGAATGCACAAAGTTTGAACCCTAAATTGGTAGATTTTGAAATTTTACTGTGCCAACAAAAGATTCATATTGCCATACTCAGTGAGACGTGGTTAGAACCAGAGTCTCCGTTACGTGTAAGTGGCTATAACATCTACAGAAAAGATAGATCGGATTCCTATGGCGGAGTAGCAATACTAAGTCACAGATCGTTACAAACAATTATTAATCCAATCAGTATTAAAAACGTGGGCATTGAGATAATTATTATTAAAATTCTGAATTGTAAAATATTACAAAACATAATATCTGTCTATTGTCCTTCAACCGTCCGAACGTCGGTATCAGATTGGGATTACATTTTTTCTATGTTTCATCGATATACTTTGATCTGTGGTGATTTTAATGGCCACCACACTAACTGGTCTTATAAAACAGATACAAGAGGCAATCAGTTATTTGATAGTTCATTAGACAATGGTTTCATCTCGCTTAATGATGGCAAACCAACCAGAGTTAAACTTGTGAATGGAAATCTTCAAAATTCGTCTCCTGATATTTCGTTCTGCTCCACTGACATAGCCATGAATACTAAGTGGGATGTATTTAACGAGAATTTAGGCAGTGACCATCTCGTTATAAAAATCAGTTTTAAATATAAAGATACTCCACATTTTGTTAACAGTAGAAATTTTAAGAATGCTAATTGGACGAAATATACTAAAATAATTAATGATTTACTAAAATCAACTAACTTTTCTGCAGATGTACAGACTACATACGACTTTCTTGTTAAAAACATGTGTAATTCTGCGGATGAAAGTATTCCCATGCTGAAAAGGTGTACTGATCCCTCAAGGAATTTCGTACCTAAAGTATACTGGAACCAGGAACTGTCAAAGATTATAGCTCAACGGCGTTTGGCACTTAAAACTTTTAGACATAATCCTACTGAAAGGAACCTAAATTCTCTGAAAGTAAAAATATCTGAAGCTCAACTCCTTATTAGACAGGCTAAGTCAAAGAATTGGCATAATTTTTGCGATAGCATTGACGAGTCGACATCATTATCAGTTATGTGGAATAAAATGCATTGGATGAAAGGTTTTAGACAGGCAAAATCATACTGTTCTGATGTAAGTAAAAAGGACCTTTTAGACTCTTTGGCACCGGACTTTGTATCCGCGCAAAATCCAATAATCAAATCTACGTGTACTGTGTTAGATGTTGAATTCACTTATCAGGAATTGGAAAATTGTCTTAAAACAAAAGACACTGCACCGGGTCAAGATGGTATTACATATTCCATGATTTATAATTTGCCTGAAACTGGAAAAAAATATTTGCTGAAATTATACAATTTAGTTTACAGTTCAGGTAAAATTCCGACGCAATGGAGACACGTTAAAATTATTCCAATTCCTAAAAGTTCAGGTTCTGATACGAAACTTCGTCCAATTGCATTGATATCATGCCTGTGTAAGACTTTCCATTTGATGATTAACAAACGTCTAGAATGGTTTGTTGAAAAAAATAATATATTATCACCGAATACAACTGGATTTAGAAGAGCTCAGTCTTGTATGGACTCACTAGTTCGCCTTGTAACAACGATTCAAATTAATTTTACTAGAAATACCCCTACGCTAGCGTGTTTTTTGGATATCGAAGGAGCTTATAACAATATTTTAATTGAAAAAGTTGTTTCGACATTAGATAGCCTAAATGTAGGGTTTAATATATGCACTTACCTTTTGGAATACTTAAAAGAAAGACACCTTTATATACAGTATAACGAGGAGAATGCGACCTACTGTAGATGGACAAACAGGGGGATTCCTCAAGGGGATCCTATGTCCCCTTTGCTCTTCAATATAGTAACAGTTGGAATATGTCGCGCTGTCATTGACGTATTCATATGTCAATATGCTGACGATTTCGTTCTCTATGCGAACTGTGGGAGTATGCAGGACGGGGTTTCTAATATCCAGACTTCACTAGATAATGTAATTGAAATTTTAGAGGGGTTGGGCTTGGAGATTTCCACACATAAAACAAAAGTATGTATTTTCGATAGAGGGCGCAAGAATATACCTGTTCGCATTAACTTGAATGGTTCCCCACTTGTACCAGTTGAATGTATAAAATATTTAGGCGTGTGGCTAGACAAAAATTTACGTTGGGGAACGCATATAAATGAAATGCTGGAAAAATCGTTTAAATTCCTAACTTTACTAAAAGTTTTAGCAGGTTCTGGTTGGGGCGTACACCCTGTGCACCTACGCAGATTATACATTGCTCTTGTAAGAAGCAGATTTGAATACGGCTGTTTCCTGTACGATAATGCCGCCAAATGTTACACTTCAAAACTGGATAGATTACAGAATCAGGCTCTAAGAGTAATCGGTGGATTTATTAGGACCACCCCCATACATGTAATGCAAAGTGAACTATGTATCCCGCCTTTATATCTGCGTAGACAGTATTTGGCCTTCAAGTTTTGTTTAAAGGCTCAATCGTGGACTAATAATAGTACCTTAAATCTTCTTATGGAACTAAATCTAATAAGTAGTAACAGTTTTTGGACCAAGAAAAAGAAACCTCTATTAGCTACTTCATATGGTGATACTAAGACAGAACGAATATTCTCGTCATATCCACTCACCATGTTTACCTTGAGTACTTGGGTTTCTAATATTGCAATAACAGATATTATTAAAGTTAATTTAGATTATATATTAAAATCTAAATCCTCATACGAAACCAATTTTTTGAAAGTTAATGTTATTGCAGAATTACGTGAAAAATCTATGAGTTGGTATGCATTGTACACAGATGGGTCTAAAACAAGTAATGGACTAGGGGCCGCCTACTATGATCCAAATACGAAATGTTTTGGTAGTTTTGGAATTAATACTAATATTTCTATAATGACAGCCGAAATAAAATCAATAATATAAGTTATTTCACACAATCATTTACTGACAACTCATTTTTACTCTCTGACATTTGACAATAGAATCTGAAACTTTTCAAAATGGTTTTCTTTTTCATCGGCACCATGGAGGCTCTACTCCTACATCATCCTGACATTTGACAATAGAATCAGAAAAATGAGTTTTTAAACTTTCACGGTTAGTATACATATTAATTAGATAAAACGGGAATTACCGTGTTAAACATTTATTATTATTGATGTCTCGATATTTCGACAGCATTGCAGCCATCATGGTCACGAGTAGACTGAAGTCGGTGAGTGTTAAACGTCAGAAGGGTGACACAAAACGATCTACCCTCTTTCGTGTTCGCTGACTGCGTTGAGAAAAGTTGTTGATATTTGCAGGTACCCCCATTTTGCAAAAAGAACTAATTATGTCCGCTCGTTTGCATGCACTCGCCTTTGTGCCTCGTTTACATAAGTCGATCACTGGATTCCAAGTTTTTGACAACAGAAAACCATCGTCGCGATTGAAATTTCTGTATTTCTTTATTTCAATGGCCTCGCGTACTAATCTGGGAACATAATGGCGTTCTGTCGATAATACTTTTGGATTGTGAAGTTCAATCCAGTGATTAGGGCCCGACTCTAACAAATGCTGTGCTACGGCTGACTTGTGCGCTTCGTTCTTTCTGACCGCAGCTATGTGCTCCTTAGTCCGGGAGGCGATCGTGCGTTTTGTTTGTCCAATGTAGGAACTACCACAGCTGCAGTCGACCTTGTAGACGCCAGGTTTTTCAAACGGAAAAACGTCCTTGGGCGATCTCATGCTTCTCTGTACCTTTGTGTGCGGGGTAAAAACTGTTTTGATGGATATCTTTGAAAGCAGTCTGCCTATTCGGTCTGTTACCCCTTTCACGAAAGGTAGATACGCCGGCTGTCTGTCAACCCTTATTCGTCTCTTTGCAGGTGCTCTTGGTGTTCTGAACTTCCCATCATATCCATTGTCTCTGAGCACGCCCTTTACGTGTGTTAACTCCCTCTCCACGTGGCAATGCTGTCGAAATATCGAGACATCAATAATAATAAATGTTTAACACGGTAATTCCCGTTTTATCTAATTAATCTGAAAAATGGTTTTCTTTTTCATCGGCACCATGGAGGCTCTACTCCTACATACGTTATAATGATTCATAATCATGTTGTATAATTAATTTCAAGTACATTTTTTTTTAAATTTAAAAAATATTACAAACCGTGTCTTTCAACTCGAGGTTTTCGATCTAGGAACACATTACGTTTTACAAGCTAAAGGTGTCATCTTAAACTTAAGTGCACATTATTTAAATCATAGTTTTTCGAGTGTATATAATATTTATTTATTTTATTTTTATTTATTTATTTTAAGGAAGATTTACAGTTACAATAACTTTAGGTTACTTAATAATGTCTAGAAGCTAATTACAAATCTCCACCTATAGACAGCAAGATGTGTCTCAAGATTTAAAAAAATAAAAGTGACTTAAATAGGTACTTATGTTAAATTTTTTATATAATACTAAAAAATACTTTAATGATATCTGTCGTTAAAGAAGTCCTGCGCCATGATGCGTGTCACGGTCGCTGCGCTCGTGTCGTTTAGATCCAGTTTATGATTTGCATACATCTTATTGTAACTATCACTACTACGTAATAAGAATGCGTTTTTCCTGTATTTGGTACTAGTAAATGGCACATCCAGCAAAGGAAGATTCCCGCGACCCACTCTGCAGCCGCATATGATACAGACTCATTTTGTCTATTGTTATATTTTTATACGTATTTTTTAACTATGTCAGACTTAGGATAATTTGTGAAGGCTTATTCCACCTTGGTCATAGTAGACTTTATGGCATAAAATGTATTTTAAAAATATTTAATAACTGATCAGGTATTAACTACTAGGTACATGTTAATTGATACAAAATTTAGATTTATATGTCCCTGTGTTACGGAGCGAGCGGATAATTGAATATATATATATATATTACATATATATATATATATATATGAGAATAGTAATGGGTATATTTCATATAGATCAGATATTTTTTTTAATCTTTATCAATAGTAAAAAGTCACAGCTTTTTTTTAAACATTCTTATCAATGTTAAATTTAGGCGGCCAATCACAAGATGCGGCCAAAAGAGACCGCATCGTTACACTTGTGACCTCCTACAAGAGTAAATGGCCTGATAGATGTTATCGCGTGAGGTAAGTAACGTCAGATCCGTTTTATTCATGGCACTGTCGTCGGGTGTGCACTTATTTTATGTCAAAAAGCTGTCAGGTTCATTGGTTTATAATTAGTTCATTAATACGCTTCTAAATGAACTCAACAACAAACCTCGAGGTCAGGACCTGGATGGGTGACCGCTAGTGACACTTTCATCTGAGCCCCTTCGTGCCTCGGAAAGCCTTGTTGTCGCTTGATAGCAGTCGCTAGGCCACGTCAAAGGCCTACGGGCGGCCTGACTAACTTTGACAAATAGGTTTGGTCACTAAACCTCACGAGAAAAGAAAGAAGTAAACCAGCAAACCTAGAGAATTCCGACATAAAGTGTACTTTAGTCGTTCATTTAATTCTATAAAAGCTTTATTTAGTAGTAATTTTATTTAGTCGTAGAATTTCCGCCATTGGAGGACCTCTGGAATAATAATTACAGTTGCTATTAAAGCCTTCGTTAGCCCCTTCATTAAATCACCGCTGAAGGGCAAATGAACGGAAATGGACTGGTTATTATTAGACAAGTTTTTGGACTGAAAATTAACAACTGAAAATTATTTATTCGTACTTAGATCATAGGAAGATAAAGATAGTCTATATTGCTTGACGATCGTGGCGTAACTGATGTCGATTTCGATGTTGATAAATTGTGGTTAGGATATATGATTCTCAGTGCATTATTAGCATTGATATGGTCCGGTGTGGCAAGGTCCCTGGTTCTAATATCGGTCTCAACGAAAAATATTCTCCGTTTAAGTTGAATATGTGGGTAGACTTATTTATTTTAATAATGGACTCGACAGTTCGTCATTTGCCAATGTCATATTACAGAATATTCAAAATATCATTTCGTCTTCTCTTCGTCCAGGGTCGCCGTAGCGTCGTCACCCTGGGTATCCGCATCTACTTGTCTTCATCCAGAGGAGTCGCCGTAGCGTCATCACTCTGGACGAAGCAGCTCGACAGTCACGTTCACTCCCGAGCTCGTACTCTTGACCATAGCGCCAAACTTTAGATCCTGCATGAATACTGTCATTCGCGAACATTTTCTGAATAACTTAACGTGATTAAACACAAAACAACAACTCTAGACATTAAACTGAAAATTATCAAATAATTTCGCAACCGTCGTCTCCCGCCATTTTCAAGAGATAATGTTTGTAGGTTACAATGAAAATACAAAAAGTAGACAGAAAGGGTTAAATTCTTGCAAGCAATTCCAAATCTCTGCACCGGACCGAGTTAAAAGGGCTAATAAAAAATTAAAATGGATATCAAAAGAGATAAAGTATGCGTTTAAGTCCACAATGAGAGTACACAGTGGTTGCTTTTTGTGGCTGAGATTAAAAATAAACGCGCCATTACGACCGCTAAAAGCTCCACTGTGTTCAAAATGATACACTTCGTGATTCTTTACCCGACCAATGCAAGGGTAATGTTTTTTCGGATAAATTAAATGTATGTAGGAAGCTTCTTTTGGGGATCCTGTAAACATGAGCTTCTGTGGTATGGTCGTTCTTTTTATTGATTACGTAGGTACTCTCTGTACGTAAAGTTATTTTTAAGATTTTTTGCACGGTTAGGTTATTTTAAGTTACAGCCTTCGATCATTTTCTAAACCAACGTTTTTTTAAAGAAGGGAGAAAGCCACTTCGTTAATAATCGTTGGTTTTGTGGACGGAAAACGTGTACAAAATATGATTTAAGGGAATTGATGTTAATCTAGGTTTAAGGCCAGCTCTGGTGGAGGAACTAAAATGCCACCAATCCTAAATATCGCAGCCAACCTAGTTATTAGGGGCTCGTAGGCCAGTTGCGAGTACACGTTGAAAACGATCGTACAAGTTAAGCAACGTTGGGCGAGGTCAGGACCTGGATTGGTGACCGCTAGTGACACTTTCATCTGAGCCCCTTCGTGCCTCGGGGCGCACGTTAAGCAGTTGATCCCGGTTGTTGTCGCTTGACAGCAGTCGTTAGGCCACGTTAAAGGCCTACGGGCGGCCTGAATAACTTTGACAAATAGGTTTGGTCACTAAACCACACGAGAAAAATAAAACTATTTGTGTACGCGAGCGAGCTTATCAACTCATAGTAGTAAGCAATTGGGGTCCAAATTGGCTAAAATTTAACCCCGTATATGAAATTTATATTAGAATCCTATCAACAGGCTTTGAACCAAAATATATTTTCATTACTAACAATATATTTTTATTCATTTTTAATTCATGCAATTCATAGAAGGTCTAATCTCGCTAAGATTATCCCCAGCTCTCGGCAAAACAAAAGCTTCCGTTCCGGAAGAGTTGGCGAGAAGATTATTAAAAAGTCAGCAAAGTGTGTGGCGTAAACAATGAAAGGGTCTTGTCAATGTTGACAGACGTTTCCATTGTTTCCTGGGAATTAAAATATTGTAAGGTATATTAATAATATGACAGTAATAATTAAATCCTTGTCACCACACCATATTCTAGTGTAATACTTCTTATGGTGGCACTTCACTTGGCGATTCGTATTTGCGTATTTGTCATAATTGCCATGTGTGGTTGGTATTCTTGATAAAATATTCGTCTTATTTGTATGTACGTCAAGTATTTGACAAATACGACAAACATCCAATAGTGAATACGAATAGCCAAGTGAAGTGGTACCATTAGTGTAATACTTTTGCAATAAATTAATATCTACTCTTTATCGTATCGTATTATATTTTGTGTTAACTTTGACAGTGATGTCTTATTAATTAAACCTGTAAATATGGCAATGGTTGAAACATTCTATTAAATTCCGTAGTGCCTATTACGGCGTTACTATAATTTATCAAAATTAAAAAATATACAAAAAAGAGAGAAAATTTATAAGTAGGTAAGTATAATTAGAATTTAATCTCTGTAATTTCTTAGTAAAATTTATACGTGAGGAGGAAATTAAATCCCGGTTCTTAATTTGAAATAATGTAACCCCCCCCCCCCCCCCCCCCCCACACACACACAAACAAACAAAAAGGTTTCAAAGTTGTTTTTTCTATCAATGATCCCTTATAAGGAACCCTAAAAGAGCACTTTCAAAAGAAATTCTCTCGAGAATATTCATCACTGTTTTAATTTTCAATTAAGGGTTTCTGATTGATTATTATGACCCTTATTTTTCGTCATTCGACTTCGTGATCTTGAAATCTTTTGTGATGATACAAATACATGGTGTGGATATAAACAAGAAAGATGTAACTATTGTTAAATATGACGACAATAAAATAAAAATAAAATTAATGTAAGTATGTTTTGATACTTTCTTGCACTGCTATTTTCTTGCTATGCGAAACGAAAATCTAAATGATAAATAGAGAATTTTTTTTCTCCATTTATCATTTAATGTAAGTATGTTTTTTATGCATTTTATTTTTGGCCAACTGCCGAAATTAGATTCCTGTGTATCGCAAAACTGACGTAGACATAGGTTTATTTATAATCCAGTTTCATTTCTTATTTTAATTATAGGAGACGTTTTGTGCCAAAGGAGTTGATTTTGTTTTTGTAAGTGAGATGAGCATTCGTCACGGGTTAAGAAAGAAATTTTGAATACAAATCCATTGGACTGGTGGGACTTTTAAACTTCTGGCAGATTTTATAATGTTTTCATATCACATGAAATTTGGTAAAGATGTAAAAAAAAAACACCAGCATATAAATGATGCAAAAATAATGTACCTCCTAGTAGGCAAATTAAAAATTCGCCTGTGTCAGGAGGGCCCACTCTTTCTTAGGTCTAGGTAAGTAGTACTTAAGATGTAGTACTTAAGTAATTAATATTATAAGTAACAGACATAGGCTGTTACGCTTGAAGTGGCAGCAAGACTCTCTGGCTGAGCCTGAAAAACAGCATCCGTTCTGAGGTCTCGACCCATTTTAGTACCTACCTATAAAATTGTATTTTTGTTTATGAAAGATACACTTCTTTTGCTAACTGTATTACACATAGGGAGAAGTTGCTATAGAGAGACTCCACGTAGCGAGAGTCGACGTCGAAGTCGAGTCGACGTCGACGGGAACGCGATGTTACGGGAATGATTCGAATAAAGTTCTTTATTTATATATTATTGTTATAAGTACAAAGATAAATAAATGATGGTATTTTATTTAAGAACTACCAGAGGTATTAATTATAAGGTATCGTAGCGACCAAACCAGTCACAAATATGTAGTCAATGGCATTAAACTATTCGTAATAAACCTACCTATTGGGTTTCATTAAATTGTGAATGCTTTGAACTCGTGTAAGCGTTTCAAGTGATATGATTACGGCGTACCCATCTGGAAATTTGTACTTAATTAGGAGTTACCTCAATTCGAACCTGACTAATCCACTGAGGTCTGGAATTAATAGAGTATTCAGATCTATTTTGGTACATAACTGGTTGGTTACAGGCACTTCGTTATATACGAAAATATTTAGGTATACTGTTATTCATATTCATAACCTCACTTCCCTTAAACCGTGTTGGTATCTCTTTCACACTTCGTTAAAAAAGGTTAAGATAGAAAGTTAAGTCAGTTAAGTTGGAGCGTGTTATGCTGGACATCTCTCTGGTCGATAGAGTACCCAACTCAGAAATCCGCCGGCGGACTAAACTGGTGGACATTGAGGAAAGGATTCCCTGAAGTGGAGATGGGCAGGGCACGTTGCACGTAGAGACGACGAACGCTGGACGTACATAGCTACAGTCTGGAGGCCACGGAGGACATCGCAGCGTGGGAAGACCACCGATGCGATGGTCTGATGACATCTCTCGCACATGTGGGAAGAAATGGATGCGTACGGCCACAAATAGAAGACAATGGAAAGATTGCGAGAAGGCCTACGTCGATCAGTGGACGGATACAGGCTGACGACTGAGAAAGACATCTTGTGATACGGCCTCAAGATTGGTTTATTAATAAATGACATACTTGAGATGGTGACCACGTCTTGAGAGTGTATCAGCTAAATTCGCTCTTGAGGGCGGGTTTGAGCTCAGACTATTAATACGGGCCTAAGAAATGGAGAACAGTGAAAGGATTCAAACTCGATAATGGGTAGCGATGGTGATGGATATCGAACATGAATGACATAGCCTACAAAAAAAAGTCAGTGGTGGCTATTAAAAAAATAATTAATTTTTGCTACAGCAATGTGCGTAGTCACGATACCACAGCGCTTCTCGTGACGACGCGAAATCTTAAACAATGCCCTTTGTGGTGCTAAGTTCGCAAAGAGATTGCCCGCTTTGGCAGAGCATTCAAAAGAGAGATGCCTATGCGAAAATCTAAATTCATAACATAGCAATTACAGCGCGGCAACGCCGGGCGCCGCGAGCGATGCCTTTGCACCGGTTATTACAAGGGGCGGGTTATTCGATTCTTAGTTAGGTAATAATAGGTTCTATATATATTATATATTGTATATTCTTGGTTAGGTTTAATTTAGTTTTTAATTTTATCAAAGACTGCAACACTGAATTTTATTGGAACAATTTCAAATCCAGCCAATCAGCGGTCGACATTGACAAAGTTACACTATCTATTCTATTCTCGTGTGGTTTAGTAACCAAACCTATTTGTCAGAGTTATTCAGGCCGCCCTTATTTAGTTACACAATTCACACTAATAATGCAAGAAACGCCACAATTTTAGGGTTAAATCTCTGATTGTGAATCCATATTTAAGGATTTTACAGTTCCGCGTAATATTTAAATAATTATATATAAATAATTGTGGAAATAATGGTTTCCAAAAATTTGAACTTTGAATTTTTTCCTCAAACATTGATTTTTTTTTCAGCAGTTATGGACGTCTGTAGGCACCTTCTAAATTATTCTATATCTCTGTTTTTTTACAGTATTTTTCGACTCAATGATAACTGGTCACCAACTGGTCTGGTCTTTTACCTTGTGACGTTTGCAAGCGTATTGTTCTAGGAAAGACTGAGCAAGAAATAATTAACGCGAGTCTTGTGAAATTTCATGCCGTACGAAAAAATAATTCTACAATATCATTTTAATTGCAGTCTCCATTCTAAATTATCTAAGCTGTAGTAGCACAATCATGGTTTTTAATTAATTTTTTTTAATGCTAGAGAATGGGGGTATTGAATTCACCAGGGTCGTTTAGGGGTTAAAATGGTAGCCGATCGTTTTAAAAATAAACGAACAATGTTGGATTTTTTAAAAGAAAAACCAATATCGCTTGTTTTAAACGGTCATGGTATATCATGGCGCAAATTAAAAATGACATTAGCATGTCCCTAGTCCCTTCAGCTCACTTTTCGTAGGTCATCCCTCAATAATATCAGGGGGCATTGCGGTCAAAAGCCTCTTTTAAACTTTAAAGAGCTCATTACAATATGCCTCGACATTTGTTACCTACGTGTTTCTATTTAGATAGAAATCACAAAATTCAACTTCCTTCAGTTTTCAGTACAAAGGTAAGAAGGGCTACCCCCCTTGTTCACCCTTCCCCGTCACCCCTGACACCCCTAGGCACTTGTTTGCGAATCCTGAAATAACTTTCCATTTGGACGGTTAACATTTACTTTCGTTACCTACTGACTAGTTTTATATAATATAATTTAAACTACCTACAGTCAAAATAATAAGAGTAATATTTTTATTGCAGATTCCTTGAAAAGCGCGCGAAACGACATTAGGTACCTACCTTTTTGTGAAAATTCTAATTAAATAGTTTCCGCGGTATTTAGTGATTAATGATCAAGTTATGTTAATCAGGAGATGTCCGCGAACGTTTCTATTAATTGGAGTGCTCGAAAGAAGTGGTGTTTGTGAAGTTTTGTGATCTTAGCAATTTGCTTGCATAACTCGATGATTGCGTTGATCGTTGAGTTATTTCGTTTAGGGGTTTGGGTGGGTTGTGCGTAGGTTTAGGGTTAGAAAGGGACAAAAAGCTTAAACCTTGAAATCAGTAGACCAAAATATACTTACACATAAATAACTATAAGCTAAGCATATTGACTTTGAAGCCATACCAACTTCGTCAACAAGTTAGACCTTTGATACTGGTGAGCCCAAAGTTTACCAAGAATAAAGCCTTAGCAAATCTGGAACAAATTGAAAAAAATATATACTCCGCTGTTTGTTCTCGACAAAACAATAAGAATCCCGCCGCGAGCCGCTCAAAGTGGTATAATCCAATCAATGGCAACGGGACATTGTTCCTACGTCGAAGGTATGGGATAGGTTTCAAGGAGTTACAAAGAAACAAGCCAAGAACAAAAATGTAGACGTTAAGCACCTTTTTTTTTTAACCCAGGTAAAACATGCAAATCATGTGGCACCACGCCCGGGGGAGCGTGTTGGTTATGTCGGGCTCCCCGCCCTGAAGGGGCAGCATACCGACTAAACGTCCTGGGGTGTTCCACCTCGTGCCATTCTTGCCGAGCCACGGGAAACTGTGATACAACCGCGACCCGACTGGCGCCCGAGCACTCCCCATTGTGGGCTGTACTAGCCCACAATGTATAATCCATTCATCCCTCACCTTCCTCCTCCCCGTCTGAGCCTCGAGCCGCTCGGGCGCCGTGCGGTGCGCGCACTGCGTCCGTGGGCCCGGACCCTTACTTAGGCCGCGGCACCTCGTAAGGCGTTAAGCACCTAGTTTATTTTATACATGACATTTTATTTTCTCTATTTATTTTAACTCTTATTTAATATATTTATACATTTCAATATCAAAAACAAATAGAAAAATATATAAATATAGAAAATAGCCACCCACCGGCAGCGGGATGCATGCGCATCCAAGCTGCCGGAGGTTAGGATCCCAGAGTGAGGAACCTCCTCACAATACGTGCCGTGTCTAGAAGCACTGCCTTCTGCATCCGGCTCTTGATCCAACTGTCTAGCGAGAGTCTCTTAAGATGTTGGTCGAGACTCTTCGCTATTAACCCGTTCACGGTTAGGTACGACTATCGGAATAATTATGGTAATATTAGGTATTATTATTATAATTTAATTATTATTATATTTTATTATTTATGTATCTCTAGGTTTCACGGGTCTAAGAAAACCCGGTCCTTTGAAAGGCTTGCACGGAGACATAGGTCCAACGCGTAGAGGCCCCTTAGAGAACTTTAATTTGAAGGGATATATATGTGATGCACCTGGCGGGACCCGTCTCTGAGCGCTTATATTATATTTTATTTATTATTACCGTGTTCCGTTCTCCTCACTTTATTCTTAAACAGATGAACTTCTTTATTTTTTTTCTTTTTTCTTCTTTATGTGTTGATTTTAATTATTATGTATATTGCTGTGACGTTTACCAATAAATATAAATAAATAAATAAGTAATTTGTGCATCTGTCTTCTTTTATATAGGAATACGTACGATCTATACAGATGAATGTTTACAGGAGAGTATTTAAGGATTAGTTTTTCTCATAAACTGCAAGACCAATTGGGTATTTGACTCGATTTTTTTTATTGCTTCAATATACTCTCATATTCCTGCTGAAATGAACTGTGAAATCAGTTTTTCGATATCTCAATTAATACCGAAGATATTAAGCGGTTAAGTCAAGTGTTGGGGGGATGCCCCATCCCTATGTAGAAAAATGGTCTTTAGTACGAATTTTGTATGGCACTACCTCAGTATGACGTCAGAATCACAATATGGCGTGTACTGTTTCTGTCTCTATCTAACATAACTTTTCTAAATGCCTGTAGTTACTGCTATAGTGTCTATTTTGTAATAATAATGAAAAACGTTTAATTTTCGATACTTGTCAAATACCATATTATAAAAATTATTTATCTGCTAGATAGATAATTCCCTTTGCCCAGCAGTGGGACGATTCATAGGTTTAAAAAAAAGACAGGTAAATGTAATTGTAAAAGAATTACCTACGTGATTATAAAGAAGTAAATTCGGTCCAATAGTTCTTAAGAAAATCTCAACCTTATTGAGGCCCCCTGTATACCTTTCTCTGTCTTTGCGTGTATAAAAAAACGCTACAACACCTAAATACGTTATATTGACGTTAGTTCATATTTAATTTAATATAAAGTCATGATCGGTGGACATGGGCGTACCCAGGTTCTGGGCCAGAGGGGGGGGGGGGGGGGGGGGGGGGGCAGATTTTTTATAAGCTAGGTGATTATAGGAAGAACGAGCGCGCCGCGTAATTTTTAATAAAAAATATTGTATTGCAAACAAATGGCATAAAATTCGTTTTCTTAATTTTTATCGATGAAAGTACTAAATAAGATACTTAGTAGGGACGTCAACATTATCCAGGGAGGGGCGGCTGCCCCCCCCCCCCCCCCCCCCCCCCCCCCATGCCCCTGCCTGGGTACGCCCATGTCGGTGGACGAATTAAAAGATGAATTTTTTAGCCATCATTTAATAAATTGGTTCATATTTAGAATTCAGACACTGCCTTGTAACATTGTAACTTGTAGTTCCATATAGGGTAGCATGTGACTCTATCAGGCCGCACATCTATTGTCACAATCCCCCAGGACGCGTCGGCCCACAGAATGTGTTCACCAACTAGTTCCAATGTCTTCGGGAAAGTAAAGAACGAACAATTTTGAAGTCCCCTAGAGGTTTCTCTCAGAGGTTTGAATAGGCAGTTAGGTAGTAGTGTATTTTGTCTATTGAAAATACGCCTGTTTCTTTAGAAGCGTTATAGAGAGTTTTGTATTTTATTAAAGTATCGGATCCGGTTTTCGTTAGAATCATTGATCTCCTATAAACAGCTAGTTACACAGTCTGCCTTCTAAAAATGTCCGAGCGCAAAGAAGGTCCAAACGGATGAATGGATCCTCATTTGCTTTATTGGACATTATTTGGACGTTAACAATGGACCCTAATTTGGACGTTTTTTTAATTGTTTTAGTAAGACCTTTGTGTATCTAGTTGTTTATAGGAGATCAATGGCATATTGTGACGATCCCACCCCGCCCTTAAGCAACCCCCCTCTACGCACACCCCTACGAACCTACGAAGAAACCCTGAAGGGGTGAAAACCCTACAAAATGCAGCTAAATGAATCTACAAATACTGAAGCTTTAAGCTACTTACCAAAGCTCATACTAAAACTTCTTGCAAATAAAGCTAATACTAAAGAATTATTAATAATGAATCTAAATTATCTACTAAAATTAATTAAAGGCCAAATTGTGATCGTCTACCCTACGTTGTTATTTCCTACTGTAGTAACACTCAGAATCTTCAAGGGTTTTGAGATCGCATTTACAGGATTGAGAAAAGAAACATTAGTCAGGTTTAAAACATAAAAACATTTATTGACAGAACCTATCATACAGCATCTTCTTATTACTAGCACGATTAATAAAACTTAGGCTAAGTTATCTTAAATCTAATTCAAACAAGTTCCTAATACGTCCCTATCTATAGTACAAAATGATATTCGTTAAAATGGAAAATAAGGTATTACGGATGAACAGAATTGGATACAATTAATTACCTTTTCACATTATTCATTGACCCATCCCAAGGTCTGACCACAATACTAAACCTCGGAAATATATTTACAGAACTACCATGACTACGAGTAAACCCTATGAAACTTTCAAAGATCTTATACAATTTATATTGAAAATGAAAATAAACAATTAGAATGGCTAATTGCGAGAGGATCCTACAACTAATATTAAAACCGTAAACGGAGGTTGCCTGCAACCAGAAAAATAGGTTAATATCGACTTAAAGATGAGTTTCACATAAAAGAAGAAGAATTACACAAGAAATATATAAATAGGTAGGTACTGGCGGAGAATAAGTCTGGAATTCTGGAGAGAAGTGAAGAAATTACTCAGACATCTGAATCTCTGTAAAAAATTACTGTTAGATGTGAGGACATATCCTGTAAGAGGTTATCCTCTTAAAAAATATGATCTCACGGCCCCTGGCTCCACACCACCGCCATCGAGGCGATAGACACCAGCCAAGGTGCGTGTCTCCTCAGAGTGGATGATGGAGAGGAATCTGATATTAAAAGCTGCTATTTCGCAAGACTAATAATCTTTCAGTCCCTCCTATTGAAGTTCTTAATATTACTAGATTCATTCTAGTGGTTCTGGAGTGCCCAGTTACTGATAGAATTGGTTTAATCCAATTAGGTAGTAATTCAGACCTTCTGGTCAAGTATTTGCACATTGTGCGTACAAAGGTAGGTTCGATACCTTGTACAACTGGAAAGGTAGGTTCGATACCTTTCCACAAAATAAAAGGCAGGATCAATACCTTTTATATTTCCTGTAGGAATAATATAAGAATAGAATGAATTGTAGTAACGGTAAGAATAAGACAGACTGAAGAGATTGTTCACAAATAAAACAAGTTACATTTAATAAGTATAGAAATCAGAAGGGAGTTGGTTAGGATTTAGAGAGATAGGAGAAAGATACCTTGGAGGATTGTAGATCGGAATAGAATAAAAGTAAAGCCTAGCATTTAATACTACTGCATTAGCCTTGATTCGTCGTGTTTGGTCATAGTTGAAGGTTGAATAAGCCGTGCTTTACATCATCGGCCAAGACGATACTCCACACAGCTAATTCGGCGTACAGAGTGGGGAAAATTTGATAGCTGCGGGTATAGTGTTACTGCTTGCCCCAATACTCTCACGAACCAGCCTCCAATAAGACCACTGGATATTGAAACAGTTTCTCGGGCCCTTCCAATCACAGACTGATCATAAAGTAAATAGCTTGCTCACAAAAGCACCAGAGAGTTGATGTATTGTAGATCTATAGACAAACCAGTGCTAACGCAAGGACGTTAAAGGTAAATTGAATTGAATGCTAATTCAATTCAACTATGATGCCAGACCTCAGTTCCATCTATGTTAAGGCTAGGTTCGCTTTGCTCACCACCACCATTGAAGACACAGTAATACACAGATGTAAAATAAATCACAAAGAAATCCACGCGGATCAAATGCTAATATAGGAAAAGAGACATTAATTAAACACACACAAAAACACAACATAGAAATTTCACAGGTAAATACAGTTTATAGGTAGGTCAGGGGAAAATAAAACAACCACACTTGTTCGTAATTCAATATTATTGACAGGGACACACATGCAAACAATATCTCTCTCTGCCCTCGCCTCCCGTAGGACTGCACCTAGGTATGAGCTAATTAAGGGATGGATGAGCCTTAATTGACTATAGTTACTGACTCTTAAAACGTCTCACTCCTTCCATTAACCGCAATAGTTATATCTTGGTTGTCTATAGAATTTATTTAAGAATTTCACTATCAACTACTTACTTATTTACACACTATAAAGATTCTAAACCAAGAAAACGATGAAGGAAAACATCGATATGAACCCTACATGCCGTAGAAATTAAATCTATAGCATGTGCAAACCGCCAATCCGCACTAGGACCGCGTGGTGAATCATGGTCCGGGCAATGGGCCATAAATATATAGTCTAAAACCACATTGACGTATTAAAATATCCATCGGATCACAACATATGGCTTCAATCACTAATAACACTATAATTATCTAGGTTCAATGCAAAATTTAACACGTGGCCCACAGAACAATCATATAAAACTACCGTCGAGAAAGAATAAAATTATACTAGGTTCACTGCAGATATTAACACGTGGCGCACAGAACAATCATATAAAACTACCGTCGAGAGAGAATAAAATTATACTAGGTTCAGTGCAAATCTCAACACGTGGCCGCACAGAACAATCATATAAAACTACCGTCGCGAGAGTAGCTGTAATAAAATATGTGATTAGCAACAGTTAACGTATACTCACGAACTCTCGATAATGGGATTAGATATAATAAATACATATATGCACACATAAATACCTTTCTTCACTTGAAATCGCCGGGATTCCAAGCAGTTGGATCATGGAATGTGAGGAAAGGTTACCCGGCACTCTCATCCAGACTCAGACGAGATTGTTATAATACTAACACAGGATAAAGGTGTCTTGTCCTGTACCGGGCTGGTTGATTTAGGAGGAATTTGGTTAGGAAACAGGTGTAGGTGGTGGTAATAGGAAGAAATTGTCCTAAGTGTCCCTACGTGGGAAATATAATAGATAAATAAGATATCCAATAAAATAAACTTCAATATAAAGAAGTTTAAAACTAAAAAGAGCCTACTATCACTCACTGCGTAATAATTTCCCGCCAACTAAGCTAGGCTAAGCTATGGTTGCTTCCTTGGCCATGCGTAGTGCTCCATTGGCGCCTCTTCCCAGCCCGGCAGCGTCTCCTCTTGATGGTCCGGCAGCCAGTCCAGCAGCGTCTCCTCGTCTTGATGTGTCCCTCTTGAAGGCCCGTGAATAATTCTTCCAGCAGCGTCTCCTCTTGAAGCCCCGTAAAAAAGTCCTTGACCGCGTGTCGAAAAAGTCTATTTAAGCTAGCGTTGCCTAACCCCTTCCCTCGAAAATGTCACGCGATGCTCTGAAGTTAGAACGCTTCCTATTGGCTGTTACTATATCGAAGTTCGTACTACTCAACCCATACCAAACACTATTAATAGGAAAGATAGTTATTCGTTCGTAATAATAACTAATAAATTAAACCCTCATTAAATATTTCTTTGAGTTAATACTGTAGTATAAATCAACCCTAATTTCCCAATGCGAGCGTTCCCTCCACATCAAGGGCGGAAACCGTAAGTCCGTAGAACGTTTCCCATTGGTTGTCATTCTGTGGGAGTTCGTGCCATTCAAATCATACCAAGTACAAAGTACTATTAAAAGAAAACATTGTGATTTCTTGTTAATAATAACTAATAAATTAAACCTTAATTTAACATGCTCAGACCTAATATTCTAGAATAAATAAACCCTAGTTTTCCTTATGTGTTACTTCTTTCTATGTCAAAGGCGGACATCGTCAGCCCGTTCATACAAACCTAACTACCCACTAACAAAATGTAAAGTAAAAATAAATTCAATTACTTTTACCCGACTGGGCAATAAGGAGGGTCATGTGTTAACAATATGAATATTAATTTAGTATGAATCATTTTAAAAGCTCTGATTGTGGCAAAAGTACCTACCTACCTATGTGTCAACATATTGAAGAGTATTTTCAATTGATTACCGGAATGACCGGTACAATATGCAGTAAAAATATTTAATTTGAAATAAAATTGTAGGATGTATCATACGATCAATATGTTTATTCACATTGTATTATAGCCGTGAAAATGCGCAACCCTTCGCTCTTTCTGATTTAGTTTAGTTTTGATTCCGGTTCCGATTTCAGTTATATTTCTGGTTATGGTTCCGACTTCAGTTTCAAAGCGATAGAAGAATAGAATACAATTTGACACACACAAACAATGCACGAATACACAAGAAGGAGAATATTAAAATAGATACATATAAAGTAGTGACAGTGCAGTGATATTGTTCAATCTTTGCATTTTTATATTGGTGGGTAAAAATATAGCGCCTACTAATTTTATTATTTGCGGTCATCTTCTAATGACTCGCAGCTTTGACAGGCACTTGCCCTGCGCGCGCGCTCCCGACCGAACGTTTCTGTTGGTGAACTCATTTGTGTGGTGGTTAAGTCCTGGATTTGAACGTTTCGTATCCTGTGTCTCGTGAAAAGCCGTGCTTTCTTCATGATCCTCGTGTGCCCAGTCTCCGGGAACTTGTCCAAGAGTAAAGAACATTTCGTGTGCCGTGCACCGCCATTATACCGCAGGAGCTGCTTTCTTCCATTGGAGTTGAACGTGGATTCTAAGGTTAGTGGGTGCTCTTTTACTTACCAATTTGGGCAGGGATTTGGCATACCTTTCATCTTTCCAAAATACATACTATACAGTCCACTTAAATATTTTTATATCGAACCAGCGTTTAGAATTGCTGCGACGTTCGCACAATTTTTTTGGTCCATCGACCACGGATATCTTTATATTTCATTTATTTACATTAACCCGTGGCTAAATTATCATAATTTTATATGTTTTAACTTTTATAGACGTTCTATGAAGTTACAAAAAATAGTCAGTTGACTCCTGGTTCATAATACAAACCTCATATTTTTATACATTTGCTATATTTACACGTATATTCTTGTCGTACAAGTATATATTTCTATGTATTTTATAGTATTTTGTACTTGATTTGCATATTTTTGCGAAATTAATATAAATCGACACGTTTTTTGTCATCTACCGCTTATTTTAGATAACGAAAATAATCATGCCGCCTAAAAAGGACAAAGAACTCATTTCTAGCCCTGAGTTAACCGTGTTAATCAGTCGCAAGGAAAGAGTTTATATGCAAATGCAAGAGGTTTATGATATGACAAAAGATTTGTTCGATACTGATTCGAAGCAGTTATTTCTGTTGCGATTTTCTCAACTTGACGAACTACGTCAAACTTTTGAAAAACTAATGTTTGAAATATTTGAATTAGAACTCAGTTTAGATCTTAATACTGAACTTAAAAGTCAGGAATTAAAGAGTTTTGATGAATTATTTTTCCGTACTAAATTATTTGCATCGAAACTTCAGCCTAAAGTGGAAGGCGCTAAAGGCGGAAATTCCGTGCAGTCTTCGGAATCTCGCCAACGTCTCCCGAAGTTAGAACTGTTTACTTTTGACGGTAACATAGAAAACTTCACTACTTTTTATGAGACATTCTGTTCTATGGTTCATGATCAACAGAATATTCCGAATATTGACAAGTTTCACTATTTATTGTCGTGTACTCGAGGCTCGGCATTGAATTTGGTTAAAAGTGTTCCGATTACCGCGGATAATTATGATGTTGTATGGAAAAGTTTACTTAATAAATATGAAGATAAACGAACTTTAGTGGGTAGATATTTAGATAAAATGATTAATTTTTCGCCATTGAATAAAGAGTCGACAACTCATTTAAATATGTTTATTGAAACTTTTGAGCACTCGTATAAGGCGATCGAGGCATTAAAAATACAAAATGTCGGCACTTTTATTTTGTGTCACATTGCGTTAAGGGCCTTAGATCCGCAAACTCGTAAATCATTTGAACAAACAATAGATCAAAAAGAAATACCTAACTTTTCGCAATTAATGACTTTTGTTCATAATCAAATGAAAGTTCTCGATCATTCGGCATCATATTCGAGTAGCACTAATGTGCAACAAAATAAAAAACAGTCTCCGGATGGTAAACAATTTACCAAGTCGGATAAAAATAATACAAAGAATTATTCTCATGCTTCTTCTACGACTTCTACGAATATCTCGTGCTTGCATTGTGGGGATAATCATATGATTTTCCGTTGTGATCAATTTCGTAAATTGGCCAACTCGCAGCGAGTCAGCCGTGCTGACGCCCTTAAGTTGTGTCACAATTGTCTCAAGCCGAACCATGTAGCTAATAATTGTAAAAGCGATTATAGATGCGTAGTATGCAAGCAGCCACATCACTTTTTATTACACATAGACTCGGGTGATAAGAAACCTGTTTCTGTCCCCGGCCCGAGCGCCGCCGCGCCGCCGCCGCCGCCGGCCGCCCGCTCGACTACGAATAATATTGCGAATAGTTGTTGCTGCCGCAGTGATGACTCATTAGCGCTGCATAACTATAATAGCGATGTAGTGATATTGGGAACAGCTGTTGTGCATGTTTTAGATGCTACAGGCACTTATCAAAGTTGTCGTGTTTTAGTAGATTCTGGTGCTCAATCAAACTTTATTTCAGTTAATTGTTTGCAACGTTTGGGCTTATCTCAGCGTAAATGCCCTTTTAATATTTTCGGTCTCGCTGGCGAAAGCGTAAAGAACCACGGCATGACGTCATGCACTATAAGGCCGCGTCACAGCTGTGATCCTTCTTTTAATATTGATGCAGTTGTCTTACCTAAGATAACTTCTGATCTACCTACTGTTAAAATACCGAAAAATGTCGTTGATGAATATAAAAATCTGCATTTAGCAGATCCGTATTTTTATAAAAAATCGCCGATCGATATAATATTGGCCGGTGACGTTTTCCCTCACATTTATGATGGGAAAAAATTCATATTTAATTCCGAAATACCACTCGCTCTGGGTAGTGTGTTCGGATACATAATTACCGGTAAGTTGGCCGTGCCAGCTTCCAGTGACGTAAATGACGTAAATGTTGTATCTTCTACAACATCTTTAGTGTCGTACACTATTGAAGACAATCTTATAAATGACACTCTAAAACGTTTTTGGGAGGTGGAATCTGTGCCGTGCAAGATTCCATTGAGTCCACAAGAGGAGATTGCAGAAAAAATGTTTATTGAAAAACATTATCGTGATGAAACTGGCCGTTATGTTTCACCGATATTATTGAACCCTAATCACGAACCACTTGGTGACTCGTATGATATAGCATACAGGCGCCTCACTCAAGTCGAACGTCGCCTCGCTCGGTCTCCGGACCTTCAGAGAGCTTATTGTGACTTTATGAAAGAGTACGAATTTTTGGAGCATATGGAGCTTTATAAGGGTACAGAGCCCTCAAAATATATAATCCCACACCACTGTGTGCTGCGTCCGTCATCCACTACCACTCCACTGAGGGTTGTGTATGATGCAAGTCAAGATACAACCACTGGGGTGTCACTTAATGATGCACTTTTGACTGGTCGAAAGCTACATCAAGATATAAATAAAGTCATCGCTCAATTTCGACTTTATGATGTTTGCTTTACAGCTGACGTGTCAAAAATGTATAGAGCCGTGCTCATCGACCCCTCAGATAGGAAATATCAGCACATCCTCTGGCGTGACACGCCTGACGAGCCAGTGCGTATTTATGAATTAAAAACAAATACTTACGGACTCCGTAGTGCGCCGTACATAGCTGTCCGCACGTTGCATCAGCTGGCGCAGGATAATCCGGATTCTAAAGCTTCTCATGTGCTAGCCCAAGGGTTTTATGTCGACGACTTGATGTGGTCTTGCCCAACCATACCTGAAGCCTGTGACTTGCAGGATGAGTTGATGTCACTGCTGAAGAGTGGAGGATTTGACTTGCGCAAGTGGGCGAGCAATCGTCCAGAGTTGCTCGAGAGAATGCATGACGATGAAGTCTCTGCCATTAACTTTCATGACGATACGTTATCGTCATCATTGAAAGTCTTGGGATTGACGTGGCTACCGTCATGTGATTGTTTTTCTTTCAATTACACTTTGAAAGACACAACTTTTACTAAGCGATCAGTATTGAAGTTGCTCGCAAGTATCTTTGACCCCGTGGGTTTTATATCACCTTGTACGTTCGTCGCTAAATGCATCATGCAAGACTTGTGGAAGCTGAGTCTCGGCTGGGATGATCACTTGCCCCCAGACTTAACTGAGAAATGGAACAGATTCATTTCCGATTTGCCTTTCCTCTCCGAGTTACGCATCGAGCGACACCTACTCATTTCAAACTTTACAGACGTTCAACTCGTAGCTTTCTGTGATGCGTCATCCAGAGGCTACGCGGCGTGTGTTTACTTGCGCAGCGTGGACGCCGCAGGTGACGTAAAGGTCAGACTGCTGACTAGCAAGTCTAAAGTCGCGCCTATTAAACCGTTACTTTCAATTCCCAAGCTGGAGCTCCTGGCAGCCGTGCTGCTCTCCAAGCTTGTTGGTTTTGTTGTCGAAACCTTGAAAGATTTTAATTACTCAATAACTGCATTGAGCGACTCTAGCATAGTCCTGTCGTGGCTTCAGACGCCACCATACAAATTAAAAACATACGTGGCCAACCGAGTCGTTGAAATCACCGACGTCGTGCCGCCAAACTGTTGGCTGCATGTAAACAGTGAAAATAATGCAGCTGATATCTGCTCTCGCGGAGCATTGCCTAGCCAGTTCAAAGAAATGGCTACTGAGTGGATTCAGGGTCCCGCGTGGCTATGTGAAAACCCTCAGAATTGGCCTACAAATACATTTTTTATCAAAGATGAAAATAAAATTCCTGAGATTAAAACTAATGTTGACACTTTCTCTTTTAATTCGTGTGACGATAAATCATTAAAAAATGACCTCGAGGAAACTTTTAGTAAATTTTCATCTTTCAATAAATTGCAACGAACGATGGCATGGTGTCATCGTTTCATAAATAACTCCAAATCAAAGCGTTCTGAAAGATCGTTTGGACCCTTAAAGTCTACAGAATTGAAAAGGAGCCACGATTCAATTATTCGTGTTGTTCAAACGAATTATTTCGATTCTGAAATTAAAACTTTACAGCAAAAGGGTTACGTAGCTTCTCTACGTAAACTGTCGCCTTTTATTGACACCGATGGGTTCCTCAGGGTGGGGGGCAGAATATTGCAATCTGACCTTCCATTTAACACTAAACATCCTGTTTTACTTCCGAAGAAATGTCACACGACACAGCTTATTATAACATATTTTCATAAGCTATATCTGCATACAGGCCCGCGCACACTGCAAGGCGTCTTATGTAAAACCTACTGGATTATTAACGCTCGTAGCGTTATCCGATCTGTCTTGTCAAAATGTTTTAAATGTTTTAAGTGTCGACCTGTAGTTTTGCAACCTACTATGGGTGCTTTACCAGCACCAAGACTGAACCCTAATTCAGTCTTCAATCATGTTGGCTGTGATTTAGGTGGTCCTTTTTACATAAAGGAGAGTCTACGTCGCAATGCAAAAGTACATAAAGCTTACTTATGCATTTTCATTTGTTTTTCAACAAAGGCAGTACACCTTGAAGTGCTAACTGACCTGTCGACTGAATGTTTTTTAGCTACATTTGATAGATTTGTGGCACGCCGCGGTCTGTGTAGCTGCATGTACTCAGACTGTGGTACAAACTTTGTCTCAGCTGCTAAGCATTTAAAAGAAGTCTCGAAATTCTTTAATGCCGCTGAAAATCAAGATAAAATCCTCGATGGATTGACGTCACGTCACGTTGACTGGCGTACTAACCCTCCTAACGCCGCGTCCATGGGTGGGCTCTGGGAAGCCGGAATTAAATCCGCGAAGCATCATCTTCACCGTGTTGTTGGTGATAGATCCCTTACCTTTGAAGAGCTTACGACGGTTTTCTGTAAAATAGAAGCCATAATGAATTCGCGCCCACTGTGCTCGCTATCTGATAATCCGAACGAGTTCGACGTTTTGACCGCAGGACACTTTTTGATAGGTCAAAGTTTACTAGCCGTCCCGGAATATAATGTTGAGGACATGCCTCTGAATAGATTGTCACGTTGGCAATCCATACAGAAGATATCTCAAAGCTTTTGGAGACGTTGGTCGGATGACTACCTTCACACTCTGCAGCAGAGAGCGAAGTGGTTTTCATCTCCTCCTAATGTGAAAGTTGGCGATCTTGTCTTGCTCAAATCAAATTTAACGCGATCTCTACAATGGCCGCTCGGTCGGATTGAAGAAATCCATCCTGGAGTTGATAAAATTGTAAGAGTTGTGACTGTTCGCACTCAAAGTGGTCTCTTTAAAAGACCAGTAAATAAGATTTGTCCTTTGCCATATGCAAATTAATTACACTTCTTTATTTTATATGCATTTATTATTAGATCTAGTTAATTTAGGTACACTTTACTATATTAACTTTACACTTTCGGTAGAGCATACTCTACTTATTATATCTTGTAAGTTTGTTATAATAATTTTAGTATATTTACATACCTCTTTCATACACGTTTAGAGGAAATCATCATAGTGATTTCGGCGGGGGGTATGTTCAATCTTTGCATTTTTATATTGGTGGGTAAAAATATAGCGCCTACTAATTTTATTATTTGCGGTCATCTTCTAATGACTCGCAGCTTTGACAGGCACTTGCCCTGCGCGCGCGCTCCCGACCGAACGTTTCTGTTGGTGAACTCATTTGTGTGGTGGTTAAGTCCTGGATTTGAACGTTTCGTATCCTGTGTCTCGTGAAAAGCCGTGCTTTCTTCATGATCCTCGTGTGCCCAGTCTCCGGGAACTTGTCCAAGAGTAAAGAACATTTCGTGTGCCGTGCACCGCCATTATACCGCAGGAGCTGCTTTCTTCCATTGGAGTTGAACGTGGATTCTAAGGTTAGTGGGTGCTCTTTTACTTACCAATTTGGGCAGGGATTTGGCATACCTTTCATCTTTCCAAAATACATACTATACAGTCCACTTAAATATTTTTATATCGAACCAGCGTTTAGAATTGCTGCGACGTTCGCACAGATATGATGGAAACCCCCTTAATTTTGATATATAAAAAAATAAGAATATAACAAACCAAAGTACTGTGATTTAAAGTTTTTATAGATGTTGTGATTTTTATAATGAAAGTTCGTTTTCCAAATAAAAATTGTATAACCAATAAATGGTTTATTATTTTTCTCCCTGACTGTACCTACTGGTAAAAAAGATTCGGGTGGAAACGGTAGGGGTCGAATCGCAACGGGTGAAAAAGGGAACGGCTCGAAACGCCACTAACCCATAATCTCAACCTTAATAACTCTAACGACAACAGCAGATCAATGGTAACACTTGCAGTTAGATTTTAAATCTTATGACACAGATAATAAGAACGGTCCAAAGTCCAAAGTATTACACTTGATCTGCTGTTAGCTGTACATACGAAGACAAGAGATAACAAAGTACACAAGGGGCTTCAATAAGGTTGCCATTTCTCAAGAACTACTGGACCGATTTTAATAATTCTTTTACAGGACATAGTTTTAACTTTTATCTGTCTAACAGTGAAATAATTCTTGCAATAGGTCAAGTAGTCAAAATCTCAACCTTAAAAACTCTACTGTACACCTTTATCTGTGTTGGACCGTACACTTTTCTCTGTTTAAATTAAAAGTGTAAAACTAAATTACCTTACCGATTAAATTACAAGAAACTAATTTTGAAACGATTAGTGTCCACTTGTTTTTGAGGTTAAGGAGAGGCCTAATTAGTTAATAAATTAGTCTAACCAAAATTTACCTATATTTGAAACTGTTAAGTAAATTATTAGACGCACCTCAAAAGCGAGACTTAATTTCCGCTTTTCCTTCTTTTAGTAAATAAATTAATGAAATATTTTCCTGGGATGTTATTTTTCTGTAACTAAATATTTTGTGTGCGTAGGAGTTCTGTATTCTGAGAAATTCGTGTGAGAATTTAAAAAAGAAACATTATCTTATTAAGTAAGCCACAAAGCTTAATATTTAGGATAATTTCGAGTTTTATATTTATAGAAAAAAATCGAGTTTCGGCAACAAGCAAAGGTGTTTCAAAAACAAAACAAAAAACGACTGCAAAAAGCTATCCCCTTTTGATTAATTTTTTATATCCTATGACACTCCCGTAATCAAGACGAATCTAACGATATCTCATACACCAAAATCCATCAAGCTGTTTAGCCTACAGGATGGCAGGAAGGAATGGACATACACCCGATAAACATTTACCCTCCTTCTGGCGCAGTCGGGTAAAAAGGGAACAATAAATTGTTCATTAATTTTAAGCTCTCGTAGTATTAACTAAGTTATTATTTAACCTTTTTTTCACGATTGAAATTACCATCTACGATAGAGAGTAGCAATCATTCCTTTGCGTATGCTACAGATCATGACTACCTAAGACTGAGGCAACTGGCTCCAAGTATATAGGCTACAACAAATCAAGCATTAGGCTACAACTAAATAATTTTTTTATTATAGTTTGTTATTGACAAGGCCTCTTTACAGCCGCTACTTCATACTTAATTTATTACTATTTCTAATTAATTATTAATGAATGTAAGTTGTTTAATTACTTTTAGTGACCACTGACACAATACAGTGGGTCTGCTTTTTGCCCTTCTGCCTCTTTGTCGATCGAGCCATATAATATTATTAAAAATGTATGATTACAATATTTTATTTTATTACGGCCGTGGGGGCCGGACGCTCGACAGCTCGTTAAAGAGCTGTCCAAGCGGCTGGTCGAGGAGTCCGGTGACCAGAGGGCTGGTAGCTACCTTTGCCAACGTATTGCGTTGGCAATTCAGAGAGGGAATGCTGCCAGCCTTCTGGGCACCGTGACTCCCGATGCCCTCCTAGAGGACATATTTTATTTATAGTTAGTTTATTTATAGGTAGTTTTAGTTTTTAGTTACCTATTTAATGTTAGTTTTTAGTCATTTTATTATTTCTAGATACTTAAACGAATGATAATAGAATTATATATATATTGATATTTTACAATATATGACGTAACCAAGTGTTCCCTGTGTACTTAAGGTTAAAATAAATGATTGGTAAGTATGTGTTTACATTATATTTTTGTGATAAACAACCAGAACGATATATTTTCGTTAGTCACGCTGCCATCCCAGTAGGTATAGTAACTAAATTAGAATCTCGATTGGACGTGGCAATACGCCCGGGAACTCACTCCTACAACGGCGCGCCGTATATCATGCATGAGGTCCACAATTTACTCGAGTAACGCCCTGTTTCCATTGTAGTGACGTCACTATTCGTCATATACGGTCTAACATGGAGAAATGTGTACAGGAGAGTTTTTAATGTTGAGAAAATCACCAAAACTACTTGATCTATTCATTGATTTTCTATTTATTGGATAGATGCAAGAATTATTTCACTGCTAGATAGATAAAAGTTAAAACTATGTAACTGTAAAATAATTAATAAATTCGGTCCAGTAGTTTTTGAGAAAATAATGAATTTCTTTATCTATGAATTATTAAACCCGCTCTTATAACTGTCTAAACCCAAAAGTCTGTGAACTTGTACAATTTTGATAAAAGCCAGCTCAACATGAGTTAGAATTTCACCCTGAGAAATTAATTGTTATTTATAATAAGCTGACAATAACAGAAACTTATAAAATAATATACATTAAAACTAATTAAATACAATATAAACTTTAATAATAAAAATAATAACTAAATGCACACATTAAAATCAACCAGACATACCAGCTCCATCTTCACATTCAATCCCTCGCACTCTTCGTCTTGTACCCCTTATTCTAGTCGAAACAGCCCTAATTATTGAAATTTGAGTTTTGACTCTGAGCCAGCCAAGTACTTGTGAATATTTTCTAGACCATTTTATACACAGGCTTGATGCGGTTCTTTTGAGGAATGTTTCATAATCTGTCCCAATTGCTCCATCACAGGCATGAGTGGCGTAAATGATGCTCTTAGATCCTCTGCGGCATGTTATTGTTATTTATTGTTTAGTTTAAATTTTTTTCAACTCTGAGAAAGAATATTAATTGGTCAAACCACATGAAAAATTTAACACATCAATTATATTACTACTATTGATTTCCTCCGAAGAGTTGTGAAAAAACAAAACTTTCTCGCTCGAGGTAAGAAAACAAACTTGGGTCAATATTGATACGAGTCCTCTCGTATCCACCGCGCCGCTCTTGAAGACGGATATCTTCAAACAAACACTGTGAAGGCCACTTGGCTGATAAAACGATTTGATGGGTAAATAAACGCCTAGCGATTGTTATATTGACTGTACGCTTCGATTGAATTGAGTCTAGCTTTAACTGAATAATATGGTTTACTACGACATGTATAAGAAAGAACGTGCTTAACAAATCAAGAGAGATAGCAAATATGGATAAAATAAAGATAGTGATAGTGTAGTATTAAAATCATTTGCATTTAATTAAAAACTCTATTCAAGTTCAACGTGTTACCACTGATATGTTGTCGGCGAAGCTTTGCCTGCATTCACTCTTATGTTCCACGATATACAAATCTCAATGTGTACACATATTTTTGGATTACTGTCTAGACCAGTGTTTCTTAACCTGTGGTCCGCGGACCCCTGGGGGTCCGGGTCCGCCGTCTTATCTATGAACATTTGAATTAATATATAAATGCCAGCAAGTCTCGTAATCGTTACGCTTAGCACATTTTTTTTTCAGTACTTACTAAAATAATTTCTCCTAAATTTATTCGTGTTATTTTTATTAAGGGAAATTGTGCTTGATTTTCTTGGGGTCCGCGGACTGAAAAAGGTTAAGAAACGCTGGTATAGACCATACATTTAAGACTCTGATATTTCAATTATACAATGATTGTAATCTGTTTTGTGTACCAAATACTATTTTAGGCAGTTTTAATTTATTTTAGTTTTTCTCATTGAATAAAACAATGAAATAAAAAAAACAATACCTACTCGAAATTACCAAATAAGATAAATAAATAAGTAAGAATACAAAACTATAACGAACTAAAAGACTGGAATGATAATTTATTGAAAAAGTCTAATCATAACGACGGTATTAATACAGTAGATACTTAAAAATATTTCAACATACGTCATAGCATAATAGTTGATTTCAAAGATTGCCCAAAATGTAAGGAAAAATCAACATCTCAATGTCACGTCAACCAAACCTCGTCCTCGGTCGTCCAGTGGACAACAACTGCGAAGGTGACTGTTCCTGATAAAACGTTTTATTTGTCGATCCAGTGCTGTTTAATCACTCGGCATTATCTCAGTGATGCATGGCACAGAGCCACGAGCTCCGCAATATAAAATATGGCCACGGAGACTCCGCCATTATTCATACGAGCGCAAATTTTATGGGGCTAACATGACTTAACTGGGCTCCCGTGATATTCTGTTAATCCTTTTTTTGGCGATAAATTGCCAGGAAAATGAGGGATGCGCAGAATTTTTGATGGGTATACAAATTAGGATTTAAAAGTTAGGTCAGCGAGAAAGTGACCTTTTTGGGTATTGTATGAGAATCTGGTTCTCAACCAGCAGTGTATAATTCAAATTTAAACGATTTATTGCAGTCCCAAAGACCATAAGTAAGTAAGTAGTAGTGTCCCCTTTGGCGTCGAGACACTTGGTCCGTGGGCTCCGAGCGCACACGCGCTCCACAAGGAGCTCAGCATGCGCCTGAGGGAGGCGACAGGTGACCCTCGTGCTGGCGGCTTTCTCGCGCAGAGGCTGAGCCCAGCCATCCAGCGCGGGAATGCTGCCAGTGTGATGGGCACTTTAAACTGTTTTAAGGCCAGGTTTTTTTTTCTAGGTAGTTTTTAAAGTATTTTTAGGTAGTATTATTAGTTTGTTTAGTTTAGTTTTATTATATCATATTTTTAATAGGTAAAAATAAATAAATAGGTAAAAAGTAAGTACTTAAAACTACGGTAGTGTTACCACGAGATATAGATATTGTATAAATGGTGCTACCACAGAGAGGCGAAAATGGGGTACCTATAATCACTTTAATTCAGAATTGATGTGTATATTGGCAGAGGACTGCGTTATTCAGTAACAAGGATTGACAGTTATGTGTGGAATGGACTCAAAATTGACGTAAACATTGGTTTCAATTCTTCATTTTCCTTTTATGCTGCAAAAGTCCAGAAGCGTTCGAAATATAGTACCGGATAAGGATGTTAAAATCTGGAGTGAATGTTAAAATTTTATCTATTTAGTTCATAACGGATTATAACCGAAATTATATATTGGTCTGGAAGTGAAAGTTGCACTATATACATATTATAACATAGCCGTAGCCTTAAAAATAGACCTAGACATACTTCATGGATTTTATCATTTCTTTCTCATGACTGCTAGAAAATAACAGGTTAGGACAAACTTTTGATAGATAGATAGGCTCTTTATTGTACAGTCGACAGCAGATCAATGGTACCACTTTTTACTTTTGACAGTTCTTATTATTTGCGTCGTAAGACTTGAAATCGTACTGCAAGTGTTACCATTGATCTGCTGTCGACTGTACAAAGAATTACATTTTCACATAGTACATTACATGTTATATTGTTGTACAACGGCTGCCTTATCGCTCAGAGGGATCTCTTCCAGGCAACCCATGGAGCTGCAAAAACAATAAAAAGTAGTATAGCGCAAAGAATCAACAACAATTTTGAACTTACAACTAGAGTCTCATTAAATCTACAGTGTAGTAGCTTGTATCTTCTTTAAACAATCTCTTGTTTCCGTTTACAAGAAAGCCGGTATTAACTCCTTTTACGCGTCTTGCGAAAAGACTTGACAAATAAACACCCGCCCGACTGACTGAACTTTCTTCGGTATATTCTTTATTTTGCAAATTCTGCTGTCCCTAAAATAGGGTTAGCATAATTCCGCGATCGAATTAGGACATTGTCATCCGATTGCGAAGTTCAATATTTTTCATGTTTCATGGTACGGTTCTAGATAAGATAAGATAAATATTCTTTATTGCAAAAATAAAGAATTACACAAAAGAAATAGGCTAATACAGTATTACAATTGGTGGTCTTATCGCTCAAAGCGATCTCTTACAGACAACCAATTCTCGGCGTATGAATAGCGAATGAGTAGCTGGTTGAGCAATAATAAATACCTATCATTAACTGGTACTTCAGTTAAGTACCTACCTACAGAAATAAAGGAAAATAAAGTAGTCTAGTGCCGTGTTCCAAGAGTTGTAGCTACTTTTCTTGCAGATATTTTTATAAAGTTCCTGTAAATAATATGTTGGATTCATTCGACTAAAGGTTTTGGTATATTTTCTTAGCTTTATTTTAAGAGACGGCAGAATGTAGGGTGTAAATTTTTAACTGAGATTGGGCACCGTAATCACATAAATCTTTACTACTTTGATAAGCATCAGTACCGACCCTTTGTAAAGTCGTTTGATTCCCTTGACACAGGGTATCCTAGTGTGAGGACTAGTGAATTTGTATCTACAATGTAAGTATCCAATGTACAATTAATAAATTTCAAATTTCATTTCATTTTGGACCACTTGCGATCGATAAAATACGGACAAAATTGCTTCCCCATCTCTATTTGCCACCCTAAAGGAAAAGTCGATCCCTTTCAGTTGAATTCCGTGGTCAAATTCCACACCTTCGATCCGCAGAAAACTTCAAAACGTTGCTCACCCTACTCTAAACAGACACGGACTATTCAAATTCGCATTAACCCTCCCATTTTACGGCCTTAACGAGCTCAATCTTTGTTGCCCCGACGCCGCTAATCTATTCCGTTTACGAATACCTTTACTAAATCCGGCCCATTAAGGGGCCTTCGAGCCTGCTCGGGCACAAAGGGCTTTGATGCACTCGCTTGTCTAGCGAATTACTTAAGGGCCTACTTTAAAGTCTCGACTATTGTTAAAGGCAAGGGAAAGGAGACAAAGCTGTGTCTTGAGGCTGAAGTTGAAAGCCTTTAAGATATCTTTCTATATTTACTGAAGATTGTGAACAAAATAAGTGAAAATCGAATTGAAGGAGTCTGCTTTACTGAAACCATAAAATGTTTCATTAAATTCTTTACGTCGATGCATTTATTAAGTTGTAAACGTTTTTTATCTAGAAAACAGAGGACTACAAAATATGCAGATGGATTATGATAATCGTAGCGTTGTCACCCTGGGTATCTGCGTCTTCTTGTCTTCACTCTGGACGAAGCATCTCGACAGTCATGTTCACTCCCGAACTCGTAGTGGGACTCTTGACTATAGCGCTAAACTTCAGATCCTGCATGAATCCTCCAATAACATCACCATACTGTCATTCGCGAACATTTTCTGATTAACACAAAATACCCACTGTAGACATTAAACTGAAAATTATCAAATAATCTCGCAGCCGTCGTTTCCCGCCATTTTCAAAAGCCTCGACGATTGGGTTACATACGCTTTATTGACAAGAACTGTCAAAACTGACAAGAACTGTCAAGACTGACAAGATCTATACCGCAGTCCAAATCATGTGTCTTATTTTGTAAACAAATATTATCGTCTTATTACCTGTTGTGGTGTACCTAATACTGAAGGAACTGATTGATCGAACCTGTTCATCATTGTGAAAATAAAGTAATCCGATCTAATAATGTAAAAATAACTATGCAATAAGCACAAAACAGCTTAAAGTGTTATTAGGGTAGGATAGTTTTTGGATTCATAGTACGTAAGGTTAGTACATCCTTCATGGGGCACTGTATTCGCTCTTATAACAAGTTGCCAGAAAGTGTCACGACGTTGAAAGAAAGGAAATTTAACAATTTCATTAAAGGAATACTTGTTAAGAAGGCGTATTACAGAATAGATGACTATTTAAACGATGAACATGCATGGTGTGTGTCGCCGGTTCCACATGAGGGATAAACTTACTAACAATAGTAATAGTTACGTACCTATATAGTTGTTAAGTAATAATTGTATTATTATTTTAAAAGATGTGCTGCTGAGAGTATTTTGCCACTTTTTCTCATCAGCGTTGGCACCTTTTCCTTGCAAAGTGATGTAAATGTAAATTCAAAAAATATATTGACGTGCAGAAATGTACTCAACGTGCTTACTTGCAATAAAGAAATTTGACTTGACTTGACTTTATTTACAAAATGATACACTTGATTTGGGCTTCGGTATACGTAGCACAGTGCGATGTTTAATCTCCATAGTTTCACTACGATCGATCCCTGTCGCTGGCACCAAATGTCGGCAGTGACCGAAAAATTGCGGATGACAGCGAGGCACCGAACTGTGTGCCGAAATCTATCTATTTTACACAGCCTATTTGGCACAAAAATAAAACTGTAAAAGGGTGAACTAGACCAGAATTTGAATCAGAATAATGGCATGGTGCTTATGAAAACTTCGAGGCTTTTAAAAGACATTGCCACCTTTCAATGGAGCTTTGCCCCCGCCTACAAAACTACGTGACCATTTTGTTGGGGATTTACTCCAGGTTTCATATTGCATAATCATAATCAGTATCATTTTCTACTACTCTCGCAACTTCTATAGAAGAATAACAAAAACAATGAATTCGATTTTTTACTTCGATTTCTTACTATTTTCTGAATTCTTAATTAGGCTGGTTTTTTCGACTCGCTAGATGTACAAGACTTTGTTTTAAACCAATAATTTTAATAAAAAACGGAGATATTTTTACATCTTGTACATGTTGCGGTTGATGGTGGGGCAGAATCTGGCATTGTCATTTTGAATATAGAGGTTCATAACGACTAGAATTCGAACTCGCCATTCCGTGACATACTATTTTCCAACGGAGCTACCGTAACTCTACGGAGTTACGTTACATGGAAGTAACATTTTAGTTCTCATAAATCCATAGGTCTCGTAACTCTATATACGGACTGATAACGAACTATTTGGGGCCAACCCCTCGCCGCCCATATCTTCCTGGCAATTTGTCAGAGTTGCTTACACGTCGTGAATTCTTTGTAAAAAAGCGTGTTTGTTCAGCTAGCCTAGCAGCGACTATGCGGAGATTCTTTTACCCGACTGCCGCAAGAAGGGTAGTGTTTTCGGAGTATGTATGTCGATCCTTTGTGGAATCCTGAAGATTAAACTTAAGATAAAAGATTTTGATGTAGAGGCGTCTTGAAAGGATACATTCTAAAAGACATTGCCACATTTCAATGGAGCTTTGCCCCACCTACATAACTACGTGACCATTTAAGCTCTGTACCTATCATTTCGTTGGGGACTTATTACAGGTTTCATATTGCATAATCATAATCAGTATCATTTTCTACTAGGTACTCTTGCAACTCCTATAATAACAATACTCCTAGAATAACAAAAACAATGAATAAATCGCTTCGATTTCTTACTATTTTCTGAATTCATAATTAAGCTATTTTTTTCGACTCTCAACTTGTACAAAACTTTATTTTAAACCAATAATTTTAATAAAAAGCGGAGATATTTTTACATTTATTCGTTATCTTGTACTTCATGCGGTTGATGGTGGGGCAGAATCTGGCATTGTCATTTCAACTACTTTAAGTTTTGTTCGTTTTAATACTTTATTGTACATACAACACACCAATACATAAATAAAAATACAAAGGAATCATATTGGCACAAAGGGCGAGCTTATCTCAAAAGAAATTCTACCAGTAAACCCGTGAAAGAGAGAGCAGGCTTGTTTTCACACTAACTTGATACAAATGAATACAATAAAAGTGACCGTGATGTGTGATAGAAGGTGAGTATTCAAACTTAATACAAGGTTATGGTTTCCAGGAGTTTGTGTCATCAGCCATGACTCAACAGGCCCGGGAATTGCTCGTAGTTACCTATACAATTCAGGGGATTATTATTCCGGTAGACCGGTAGAATGTTCTGTTACAAAAATCTGTCGAAGTAGAGGTCATTCGAAGGTGTGTGTTGTCTAAGTATTGTCTGTCGAACAATCGACTGTCGAAGTAGTGGTCATTCGAAGGTGTGTGTCGTCTAAGTATTGTCTGTCGAACAATCGACTGTCGAAGTAGTGGTCATTCGTTTATTCGTTTATTCTTTATTGTACACGAAACATATTTTTATATAAGTGACAGTGAGAAAGGATGTACACAGGCGTGCTTATCTCTTAGGAGAGATTTCTTCCAGCAAAGCCTAGTTAATTAAAAGAAAACCATATATATACATAAGTAGTAGACATACAAGCTTACGTGCACAAAATTTAATAAAATAGGTACATATAACTGCTACTAAATAATTATTTAACACATAATAAATACCATATTAACATAAATAATATTATCCTTACTTAAATAAGTACTACATTATATATATACTTACATACTAAAATTTACATTACATAAAATATAATACATATACTACTTTGCATACTGCTTAGAGACCAGGGATAAGTAGTGTTCTTTTAGCCGTTTCTTGAAGATGCCGACGGAAGGACTATTACGTACGTCGAGCGGTATGGAGTTCCACAGTCGAATTGCTTGGACTCTGAAAGACCTACCGTAAGCCTGAGTGGAGCTTGTGGGCTGATTGAGATCGAGAGAGTACTGCGAGCGGAGAGGCCGCCCCCAGGAAGAGGTAAGAAATTTAAAATGTTCATGAAAGTAGGCAGGAGAAGAAGAGTTATGAAGAATATTATAGAGGAGAGAAAGAATATGTGCATTTCTACGAAAACGAATTGGGAGCCATTTTAATTCATTGCGAAAATTGGAAACATGGTCGAACTTTCTCAAACCGAATATAAACCTAATGCACAGATTCTGAAGTCGCTCAATTTTGCTAACCAACTCCTCAGTGGCATCCAAATAGCAAACATCCGCATAGTCGAGTAACGGAAGCATGACAGTTTGGGCCAGATTGATTTTCGTTTTGAGAGGCAGATAATTTTGGAGACGCTTAAGAGAATGGAAAGCGGAATGTACTTTCCTGCTTACATCGTTGACATGGGTGGTCCACGACAAGTTGCAGTCCATGAGGACACCGAGATTTTTTGCCGTGTCTGTGTAATCTATGAGAACACCATTGTACAGTAGCGGGGGAACAGACGACTGGAAAAGAAGATTGCGTGTAAATTTCGTGCCTATCAGCATAGCCTGTGACTTCAACGGGTTCACAAGGAGCCCAAACGCTCTGGCCCACTCATACACACGGGACAAGTCCGAGTTCATTTCGGCAACTGCTGAATCCACATCCCCTATGTCGAAATGGCGGTAAAGTTGTAAATCGTCTGCATATAGGTGGTAGTGCGAGGTTAATAGATTAGTAACAGAGTTGATAAATACGGAGAAAAGGAGAGGAGAGAGAACGCCACCCTGCGGGACACCAGCAGTGAGCTCGCACCAATCTGATAGACTATCGTCAGCGCGAATGCACTGCCAACGTCCTCGCAGGTAGGAGTCAAACCATTCTATTACCAGAGGAGATACATTAAAAGACTTGAGGATGCCTAGAAGTACGTCAAAGTCAACCGAGTTGAACGCACTACTGAAATCCAGTAAAGTTAGGATTGTAAGCTTTCTTTCGTCCATTGCCAGGCGGATATCGTCCGTGACTTTGAGCAACGCAGTCACCGTGCTATGCGCCGGACGGAACCCAGACTGAAAAGGACTCAGTAAATGGTTTTCAGCTAGATATGACGACAGCTGACCATGGACAATACTTTCTAGGACTTTGGATAGAATAGGAAGTATAGAAATTGGGCGATATTGAGAAAAGGACGAAGGATTGGTTGTTTTGGGGAGAGGGATCACTAGGGCTTTCTTCCAGGCTGTGGGGAATAAACTTGTAGCCAGAGAGTAGTTCAAAATGTGAGTAATAACTGGCAGCAGCTCATCCAGAATTAAGCGGAGCATTTGAGAACAGATCTCATCATCACCCACGGCCTTGGAGGAGATGGATAGGATTGCCTTTCTAACGTCACTCAGGGTAACAGACTTGAAAGTGAATGAGTTGCACTTGGTCATTGGCATATTTTGTAAATTGAAAAGTGTAGACATTTTAGTGTTGTCATCTAAAGTGATCGGAGGGACGGAGAAATGCTTATTTAATGCGTTGAAATCGATGCCAAAACATGGTGGTATACCTGTGGATTTGCCAATTCCAAGCGTCTTAAGAAATTTCCAAATTTGAGCGGGGCCAGAATTTTCTATAGTTTCGTGAATGTGTCGTCTCTTCGCATCCCTACACAGCCTATTGCAGCGATTCCGCAATCTTTTAAATATGTCATGATTCTGTTCGTTTGGATGTTTTCTATAATGACGTTTAGCACGGTCCCTTTTAGCCATAGCACTACGTATATCAGAGTTAAGCCAAGGCGCCGGTAGGTGTTTAACTCTAACGCGTTTCAATGGGACATGTTTATCGTAGAAGTCATGGACGATTTTGTTAAAGTTAGACACCATATCATCGACATTAGTACTAACGACGACGGGAGTCCAGTCAATACCATCCGCTTCCCTCCTAAGCGCCTCCAAATCAACATTTTTAAAGCTGCGAAGTAGAAGAAATTTGGCCTTTTGTTTGGGAGGACGCACCTTATAGGACATATAGATAAGGTCATGATATGAAAAGGGCGCATTTAATTGGCCATGAATAGAGACTTTTGAGGGGTTAGAAACTATCATAATATCAAGAAGAGAAGGCGTACAGCCTGGAGCATGATGTGTTGAAGACAGAGGGAGAATGTGTAAATCCAGAGAAGAGATTATGGATGACAGCTTCATAGAGCGTGAATCGTTTTTGAGGAGACAGGTGTTGAAATCACCTAGAATGATATTATGGTTATATTGAGGGCAAAGAGTTTCGAGTTTAGCTTCAAATGATTGGAAGTAGTCAATCTCGCGGGAGGGGCTGTAAAGCACGCCTAACAAAAGTCATTCGAAGGTGTGTGTCGTCTAAGTATTGTCTGTCGAAGCAATGACTTGTCGATCTATGTGTTTTCGGAGTTCGGAACGTGTCGAAATAATGTACTGTCGAAATTCAGCCCGCAAGTCGACAGCTGGTTGCCAGTTGATGGACGGAGTACAGCTTCGTATACAGATCGTATTTGGATCGCTGGGAAACCTTTTCCGTCTCCCTTACGCACGTATATTAATAATCTGTTCGTCCAGCAAAATCTAAATCTGATCATCGTTTTGTAATGATAAAGAAAAGCATTTAATTTCAATACTTGTTAAATACCCCATTTATAGAATTTCTAACTATGTAGGTAGGTACAGTCTTTTAAATATAGCTTGATTAGAATGACAGCTGTCAAACAAATGTGACTAGTGCTGGGAATATATTCGTAATAATGAAATCGATATATCGATACGTTATTCCTAAAAAATTTAAATATGCACCCAGTGTTTTAACTATTTAAATACTAATACTAATTTTGGGCTAGTAAAAATAAACAAAAAAAAATAACAATAATAAATTTATTGACACAAAGGTGTACATCCTAAGTCACAATCATCATCGTCAGAATCAGAGTCACTGGAACAATCTTCGAGATTAATTATTAATTCCTGGACACACAAAGAATCAAAGCGGACATCACGTTGCCAATCTTCTGTGATAATTCTTCGCGTTTTATCGACCACCTTCTTCCAATCATTTGGTGTTACATGTTCACATGCATTGTTCAACAAATTCAACATTTTATTTGCCGTGAACGGTGGGGTGGTATTGTGTCTTGCTGCATGACGTAGAACAAAAAAAAAATATGAGATAAATTTAATTTTTTTAAATAATTAAATTCGACATCAACTTCATAAAAAATATTAAATACCTTTGACTTGCGCCCAAATCAATTCTATTGTAGGTATATACATTTTTCCTTAAAATAAATAACGACGTCTCTCAGTTAAACCGAAGGAAGTTTTACTGTCGGCTTCCCCTCTGCTATTATCGCGAAGAAAACATGGCACAAAAACAATATTCATAATTGCAACATAAATGAGGACCGTAAAAGTCGAACAAAGGAGAAAAAAATGTACGGTCAACCGCATAGCTAGTATTAAACACAGCCCTTCAGCTGCGGTATTACGATCTAGATTACAATGATGTTGACTGTACGTAACATCGTGGATTTTTCTCGGCATAGTATCTTGGTACAGGCTAGACAGTTCGAGTAATCTCAGATTTTATCAAAGAACTGTTTCTTTTCTACGGGAACTATAAGGCACAGTCGAGGTCTTAACTTTGGAAGAATACACGGTGAAACTTATGAAGAAAAAAATAGTTCCTTGCTTTATTTATTTATTATGGCTCGCCAACAACACAATGTATCAAGCAATTGTTACATTAAGTCCAGAGTCATGTTCTGATACATGTGTCACTTACAGGGTAGCACAGCATTCACAATTTCGACTTCTTAACACTTAATTTTGAACATTATTGAAATCAAAATAAATCTATATTTAAGCTTCAACTTTCAACTGTCACAACACGGCAATCACAAAGGCATCACTTTTTTCATGCAATATTTATTTGGGCTGGACCTTTTGGTATTACTCTTTCCTATTTTATTTATTTATTTATAAACTCACGCCTGATTCCCGTAGAGGTAAGCAGAGACGATGGACTTCTTCCTACTTATAAGATTATAACTTTCATTGAAAAACAATCATTTAACATAAATCTGAAAAATTAGGTTGGCGAATGCGATGTCGAATTGCGAATTAGACGAATTGAGAATGCGTCCCATGTCGACCAAACCAATTCTCTCACTGTTCACATATCGAATATGTTTATACTGTCCCCAAATCGTGAAAATTAATTAATTCTTTGTTCCAGATTGCCGTCTAGTTTTTGTCATTCCTTTATTGTATTTATTATGAAATATCCATGCCACCAAATATTTTTTTACTTTTTAATAAGAACACATTTTCTGTAAACCAATTTCATCTAGAAAATATTATGTAATATATATAAAAATTAAAAAGTGCCTTACTTTTTGCACCAAGAATTTTTCGTAGTAGCAAAATATTATATTACAAGATTTTATAAAGTAAGAATGTTTTTAATTAATACCTTTATAACAAAGATGCCAAGGTCCATTTCGCGTCGTATAAATCCTAGAACAATATTTTACTTTTATTCTATGATATTTACAATTATACCACAGCCCAAATCAAGTGTCTTATTTTGTAAACAAAAACTACCCTACCCTACTAACATTTTTAGCTGTTCTGTGATTATTGCACAGTTATTTTCACATTATCAGATCGGATTACTTTATTTTCACAGTGATGAACAGGTTCGATCAATCAGTTCCTTCAGTGTTACACCACAACAGGTAATTAGACGATCATATTTGTTTACAAAATAAGACACTTAATTTGGGCTGTGGTATAGATGAGGTAATTTTACCAATGTTAAGCTAGTTACAGTAATTGTATTGAAAATAGCAAAACCCATGATACTACTGGTTATGCCAAGCTGGTTGTGTCATAGTCAATACATAAAGTTAAGGAATAATAAAAAAAACAATTAACCATTTCAAAAGATGGCGAAAGAAGTTCGAGTGGCTAGGTAAGTAAATAGAGACCGTCTCGAGAAGTAACAAATTTATAAAATACAGTCAGCATTTTTAACTTTTAAATAAAACCTTTCTTTACCTCTAGGGAACATAAGTTTGAACAAGGATTACATATTTACAAGGACTTTACTCGATTCTAAGTCATCTTTGCACATCACATCACTTCGTCAGAAATTCTATTAGATGTGCATATAAAATTCCAAAGACATACTCTATCTGTGCTGCTGCTGTGGTAGGAACACGTTTAGGTCTGGTAATTGTTACGATGCATCGTGAACTGTCACCTAATCCAAAAGACATTGCCACATTTCAATGGAGCTTTGCCTCACCTTTGGTCACCTACGTGACCATTGAAGCTCATATATCATTTTGTTGGGGACTTATTACAGGTTTCATATTGCATAATCATAATCAATAGGAGTTGCGAGAGTAGTAGAAAATGATAACAAAGACAATGAATAATTCGCTTCGATTTCTTACTATTTTCTGAATTCTTAATTAAGCTGTTTTTTCGACTCACATATTGTACAAAACTTTATTTTAAACCAATAATTTTAATAAAAAACGGAGATATTTTTACATTTATTCGTTATTTTGTTCATCATGCGGTTGATGGTGGGGCAGAATCTGTCATTATCATTTCATCGCACCGACTTACTTATCGATATTGGCAATGAAAATATTCCTTAAAAAAGAGAAAAATATTCTAATATAATGATTAAGTATGTAGATATATTCGGAAACTGAAAAATTCATTGCACGACTAGTACAGGATAATTTCTATTACTTCATTTGTTCTCTTTTTTCTTCTGGAAATAGATTTTTATGTTATTAATTTATTTAATTATCTAAGGCCCGTATTGATAAATCACTCTCAGCTCAAAAGTCAATCTTGAGAACGACCTCAGGTTTGCGTTCATATTAATATCTCTGTTAATTGCTTGTACAATACTATTTTATTCAGTTAAACATTATCACTATTTCGACTGTGGTGAGTCTTTTCGTGTCGATATTTGAGGATTTTCTTTACACCCACTAAACCTCTATATTTTTAGACCTATTAAAAAGCAAGTATTTTACAACAGTCGTTACACTACAGCCTAACAACAACAATACGTCTAACATGATAGAGGCTACCCATCGTATTGTTGACAACAAAGAATCTTCAAGCAAAACATTTCTATTCCTAGAATATTAAAAGGCATTCCATTTCAGGCTTCGCGGCGCAGACGGGCAAAATTCAGAGTCTGTTCCTTCAACGTTGGCCGATGTTGCCTGACATTAAAATTCTTCGAAAAATTCTTACTGGTTTTTATTTCTCTGATCAAGCATTCGACTTGGGGTCACTATAAATTCCCGTAATCCATTTCTTTCAATAGAATAAAATGAGACGCGAAGATTCGAAAATCATTGTAGGATGGACAATACAATCAGTACGTTTTACTACCCTCTATATAAAGGCGTCGCCAGCCGATGGCCCAGGGGTGAGTGAGTAAAAGTGAGAGAGTTAATAAATATATTTATATAAAGCGGCATACATACATAAACTCACGCCTGTCTAGTAGGCAAATACGATGGACTTCCATTAGCCGCAATCCTGGTACACAACTATCACTTTCTCAACATTCATCAATTCGTACATGCTCTTGGGTTTATAGTAGACCGCACATGGTCCATAATAGTCCTTTTCATTCATTAAAATTTAAATTATTTCATTAAATATGGAAATTCGATGGCGAAATTTTTTGAATTTATTATTAACATTCGTGGAAATCGCGGTAACTGTCGTTTCTATATATTTTACTCAATATTCGAGAACTCATCGTTACGTTTCATTAAAAATATTATAATATATAAATGTTTACTTTTGGCATTTGACAAACGCAGCCAGAAATTCAAATATTTCACCTTTGGCCGTTGATTTAAGAGAAATACGTGGGTATTTTATTATTCAAAACGGACGCATTGAAAAGTTCTTTGACTCTTACAAAGTACACACTAGAAACCTGCGCAAACTGTTTGAGTTGAGTCTGGTTACATCGTCTCGGAATATTTAAATCGTCTGGCACTCTCGAGACCATAAATGTCATTCTCTCTGTTTTTGTAATATTATTCTTGATATTTTACGTCATTCGGTACTTGTAAACGTAATTTCTTGGTATAGAAAGAGCTTGGTACCCGTAAAAAGATTTCGCCGATCTCATCCGACTCACGGTAGCTCTGTTGGTAAACAGCCACAGAATGATGATGTTTCTGGTTCGAAACCTGCGTGAAGAAAATCTTTGAATATAATAGAAATTATTATTGCAAAAATCATGAGCCGTATTATATACAGGGTGTCCTTAAATTCATTCGACAAATTGAAACTGGGGTTTGTACTCATGATAAATATTAAACTGGTAAGGTTTTTTGGTCAATCAAATCTGCAATTAAAATTGAACTAAGTACATCTCAAGTCACACAATGATCTTAGAAATGACCATTACGTCAAATTCCAGTGAAACAATATGGTGGAAAAAAAAATACTTTTAAATTTGGAAACTTCAAAGCACAGTAACGATGCACATCAAATTAATAATTTTTTTGATAGTTGAATTTATTATAATAATTTTTTCCCCGAATTGTTTAATTTACTTAAAGGCTGTGCAGAATTAATCACGAGCCTAACCATCCATTTAATTTTGTCGAAGGCCACCGCTGTATTTAGATTTTCCTTTCACACAGCGTATACAAGCAAATGTTTGCACAAAACAAAATTCAAATCCCACAATAATATAATTCACTTTTTTAACTTTCACGGTTTGTATACATATTAATTTGATAAAACGGGAATTACCGTGTTAAACATTTATTATTGATGTCTCGATATTTCGACAGCATTGCAGCCATCATGGTCTACTCGTGTATGTCGGCGCGGCTCGAGGAGTCCACGCGTGACCAAAATGCTGGCCTGTATTTCGCCCAAAGGATCAGCCTAGCGATCCAGAGGGGAAATGCCGCCAGCATTTTGGGCACGTTGTCGGACAACGGGGATCGGTTGAACTATCTGTAATGCTAAGCCATTCAGATAGTTCAACCGACCTATTGCATATATAGCTTTTAGTTTAGTTTATATTTTCTAGGTTAATATTATAATAGTTATTTTTATTTTTTATTGTTTTATGAATAAATATCTTTTAATTCGTGCAAGCAGAGAGTATGCACTAGCTATTTACTGGTAAATATTTCCTTAAAAGCGTAGTTGCATAAATGCAAACCGATACTTTATCAGGCTCTATCAAATTCCATAAATCCCGCTACGTAATACCTCTATACGGAGAGTGCGGCTACTATTGTGTGTATTTCATGCATTCATATTTCTATTTTATGTTTATTATGTTATCCTAGTTCTGTAACCCTACCAACCTCTGTAACTGTAACCCTTCCCTCTCTGTGATAGAGGGGGACCTCTATCGTCCGGATATTTCTCGCAAATTCTCGCGTCTCTCCCCGAGGTGTCGTTTGCATTCGACAAGCGAAATAATCAAATTGTGAACATAAATAAAGGATATCTTCGAATATTGATAGCGATTACAGAATACAAAACGGAAGAAAAACAATCAATATGTCTTACTCGGCATGGGAAATCGAAAACATAACTGGGCGATCCCGAAAGCGATTTTTATGAGGGCCGGCTGACGTTTTACCTTATGTCAGTGTCAAGTCACGGGATTTCAACATTCGAGATTTTAACCTTCGGCATTTTAACCTTCGGCATTACAAACATTCAGCCAAACGTCCATTCGGGATTTTAAACTTTCGGCCAAATGAACATTTTCGGCGTTGTGACATTCGGCCTTTCGATTATACTTACTTAGGTACGGACAACAGCAGATCAATGATAACACTTGCAGCACGAATTCCAAGCATCGAAATCAACTCTTATGACGCAGATAATAAGTACGAAGTATTACACTTGATCTGCTGTTAGCTGTACTTACTTCGCTGGCTCAGCGATCCGAAGTGGGTCTTAGTTCGTGGGTCTTGTGTGGCCTTAGTTGGTTATGGTTTTAGCTTAGTTAGAGCTTGCTTAGAAAATTAGTAATTATTTCAACATTGCTTTTCTTTATGAAAAAAAGCGTTTTTGGGAGAAACTGAAAACTCATTGAATATGTAAAGGTCTACACTAAAACAGCTATTTCAGTAGATCCGGTATCAATAGTAAATGCAAACAGGGTCAGATACAATTTATGTTTATTGCAAAAGCGATGAAAATAGTCCGCGATACGAAACAAAGCTTGTACGATATCGAAAAACAATAACGCGTGCCGCAAGCTCGGGTTGGAGTAAAGCCGAGTTTAGAGTCGTGCGGATGAACCGCAACTTACGGTAATAACACGGCCGTTTCCGCAATGGCCTTATTATTTTGTCCTACTAGTATAACATCGATGATTTTTTTATCCACAGCAATTGATATTATTTACATTTCACTTTAAGATATAACATACTGCCAATGACGTACTCGTATTTACAATTTTAAGACTAAACAGAAAATTAGGGAAATTAAAAGGGTGTGTTAGGGTGTGTGTCTGCGTGTGAGGGTGTGTATGTACGAGGATGTCTATGTGAATAGCGTCCTTCGTGCTCCTACAACACAAAATCAAATAGGAATAAAAATGAATTATAAACAAAGGCTGAAACAATCTTAATGCCACTGATTGTACTTAGCGAAAGCTATACTTGATCAGGAAAGGCTCTATTTAGACGAATCACTCGTCAAGGCAGCGACAAAAGTTTGGTATTGTCCGAGCTAAAAAATCAAGTCACTTGAATCAATCGAACATGTTCGTGTGAACAAATTCATATATAGCGACATTTTTTCGACGTCAATTAGTGATCTAACTAAATAGTGTTGGACGTTTTGACATGTAACGACATCTCTTTGAATAATCGCCGCAACATCAAGAGCCCATGGTATAAATATTGTTAATTTAACCGCATCCCCCGCTATACTAAAAACAGTCTTAGTAAAGACGAATTTTCCTTTCCATAAGGCAATATATCTTATTGAATCTATTTTAGGACAATCATAAAAATGTGTGCCACATATGGATACGAATCGTTTAGTTAACGCGAAGGATTCCGTAGTTATTTTAACAAAGGCGCGTATTCATAAACGTGATTTAAAGTTACGCCACCGTTTACGCCTCCTGTCCATTTCTATCTTAACCTTTTTTAACGAAGTGTAAAAGGGATAGCAAAACGATTTGAGGGAAGTGACGTTTAACTAGGTTTATGAATAACAGCATATTAGTATAAAACACTGCAAAAGCAACCAAATGAACATAATAAAGTTGGGAAAATAAATCTAAGAATAGAGAATATAATTAATAATTTTACATCTAAAATCGTAAATAATTCATAATTGTAAATGCGGAGAAATACCCGGTTTAGATAGACGTTTACTAAAATGGGTAAAATTCAGTTAGTTATTTTAATATTCGTATCATAAGTTAATTTAATAGTTAATTTGAATTTTCCTATATTTTAAGGACCAATTTGATGATCGAAATATCGATGGTTGATATTACTTGTATCGTATACATACAATGAACAATGGAAACCCAAAAACAATAGTTTAGCAAAATCGAAACTAAGGTAATACAAAATTGAATTATTTACATAGAGTTCCATTGGTCCTGCTGGATGTATTGTCTTGTTGATTCTATACAAATTCAATAAAAGGCATACAATAGTGCAATATACAAACAGTACTCTAATTCTGTTGTTATGATACTTTACTGTTTTTGAGTGCAATCAGAGACAAAATCGGATAGGTGCACTCAATAGCTTTTGTGTTCGACTAAAAGTCTATAATTATCACAGCTGATTCCCAAAGGTGGATTGACGTGGTTTTGATAGACATTGCTGGGATGCTGTGCGACAAAAAATTTATGTTTGTTATGCATTAATGAAACCCTGCAATGAATATCAAAAATTTAATACCATACAATATTAAAATATACTGCGTCTATTAATATTGAACACCGTTATTGGTTTTTGTCAAAATTCTTCTAAATTATCGGCTTTAATACTGGCCTCTCCAATGAAATGAAATGTCATTTATTTGTAAAAATGTACGTTTTAATATTAGGTAGGTACCTATGTAAAATATTACAGTATATCATGAATGGGTTTATTTGTACAATTTTATTTTTACGAATCGATTTATACATCTGATTTGCTATATAGTTCATCAGGCATCGCTTAAATAAAAGTAAATAAAAAAGAAACGAAGTGACACTTGTACCAAGTTAAGTTACTGGTAGTTTAGTTCTACTGTGTATCAGAATAGCTCCATTGCCACAAAAACGCGTACAAGAGTGTCAATAAACGTTCGTCTGTGCGTACCTACTGTGCATACCGAATTTACGGGACAATCGGGCCCGCGTCAAAAATGTCTTGAGCCCGTCCCGCTGTAAAGGGGTTGTGTCCCGTTCGTCGTTTCGTCGTATTTTGTGTTCAAATTGTTTATTTTCCTGGCAGTTTTTGCGTAGGACTTATTCAAACTTGCCTTTTCTTTTTTCCGCCTTCAGTGTTTGTCGGTAGGTGATTGAACAACAAGAAATACTACAGCAATTATTAGTTGAATTTCAAATAAAATAGGACAAAATACTACCTACCATTTGTGAAGTGTACAGAGAGATCAAAACCCACGTATGCGTATGTATGATCTTCACCTCTTGTGATTCCTTTGAGAGCTTTATATTCAACAGAAAATTTCTTTTATTAACAAAGAAAAGCAGCATTTTTCCACTATATTTTCTCTGAACCACTTGACACAGTCAATACGGCAATCAGTAAATACAAAACCATTGCATATTAATATATATTGAGTTCGATCTTACAACTGTCAGTTTCCTTTCATTCAATTTTGACAGTCGTAAGCGTGAGCACACTTCTGTGACTATCGGCCCTCGTAGATATAGAACATGCGACGCTCACATCGAGTACTATTTTGAATTAAATAATAACTAATAAATAATAACTGGACTCAATCTATAAAACCATTTAGTATTGCACGTTTATAACAAATAGTGTAATTTATATAATAATTAGACAAAACTGACATTTTCCAGCGATGCAAGAAACGGTGAGATGTTAACGGGACACCCTGTGTCCGTCTCTTCAATACGGGACAAGGGTGACGGACGGCGGGACAGGACTCGGACGGAATAACAATAAGATGAGGGTCACGAGCGGTGTAATGAATAAGCCGTATTTTGTTAATGTCCCTTTAGTGATCGTGAATGTGTACTAATTTAATCTGAGGGCGGATTCAATAACTTTGATATTATGATAAGACTGTAGGATTATATTCTGTAAATTGTAATCATCGCCGAAACGTATTGAATCTGATTTTTGAACCATTTAAATGAATGATTTATACAAAGAGGAAACTAAAATTGCTACTGTTAACCATGATGCTGGTGAACGGAATCGGACCTCTAATTTATCTTTAGTAGTTACAGGTGCAATCTTGATATAAACTGCTTTGAGGTCCCTAATAGCATACACGTAACGCTTTCTGAGAAAACTACAATAGCGCATTTAAGAATATTATAGTACAGCTAACAGCAGATCAACTATAACACTTTGGACTTCGGACCGTTCTTATTACTCGTATCTGCGACGTAATAGTTAAAATCGTCCTGTAAGTGTGACCAATGGTCACACTTACTACAATCTGCTGTTGTTGAATGATATTTACCTACTGTTTTTAACGGAAGTGTGCCGAGCGTCCTATATGATTTTTACTTACCTACTTACTCGGCTGATTTATTCATCATCATCAATTGTCATCTTTCATAGAGTTTATTACAACCATTGTCACTGCCGCTCCGCTGTCGTCATGGTACGAAATAACAAAGTATTATTGAAGTAATCCTACTATAAGAGTTCATGGCTGGTCTTACACCGACTCGCGTCACATATGTACCTCAAAAGAAAGAAAGAATAACATTTATTCACAAATAAGACATACACAAGAACAATAAAATACAATGAGGAGAAAGAAACAAAAAATAAAATATAAATAAATAACATAACTTCAAACTTTATACATATATATGTCGTGGTCATATCGTTAAATTGAACATTTCATGAAATAGTCGACCATTTCATGAAATGGTGGCATTTCACGAAATCGTCAAATGTCTATTGGTCATTTCATGAAATAGCTTGGCCAGATCAATGAATAGAAAACGTTTTACGATATGTCCAACAAACGCACGGCTATTTCATGATATGACCAAACACAATTGACCATATCGTAGAAAAATGGCAAAAACTACCGCTAGAGGCGCTGAGAGCGCGCATTGTCATTGTTTATGTTTGTGTGCGTAAGTAAATAATGCGGATTCATGTTGAAAAGTGAATAAAAATGTGCAAATTATATAAGAAAGTGTGTTGGAAACTTGAATAAGTGTTACTATACGAAACGGTGTGAATTTTATGACAGTCACGCAAAAACCAACCTCAATTTACAAAAAAAATCTTGGGAATACATTTCACAGGTACCTATTTAAATGACAATATTTAGTTTATATCCTTTTAAAATCTCATCTAAGTATCTAAAATGTACTTATTTACTTTTAATAATTGAATCCTAGAAATTTAACATACATAATTTACATTTTTAGGTTATACAACAAATAAAGGAAAGTAGGGTGACCAGGCAACGAAAGTCGACGGACTATAATTTACTGGATTACAAAATATTACATCATGGAAAAACTGGAATTACAAGTTTTTAATATACAAGAAGAAATGCATTGATGATCCTACTATTCGTATAATTACGATGGAGAAATATTTTGGAATACTAACGGAATTTCATAAAGGTATACCGTATGTGAAACGAAACGTTTTAACGTTCTATAATATTATAATACAATTTTGTACTTATTTTATTAGGTAATAAATATAATAATAATAATAAAAAAACATTTAATAAAAACATCTTTATTGTCATTTTAATGTGTTCAATAGGAATATTTCGTATATTTAATTCCAGTGGACAATTGGTTTGAAATGCTTGTAAGAATTTTGTAACATATATATTTTTTTAATTTGGTACTGACTAGAACAATAAATAAGTTCGTAATAAGTATATTTTGAATTATTATTACTTACATCCTTAATGGGCACCCTACATTAATGATCTGACCAAACGTCGTTGGACAAATCGACGAACGTTGACGTTTAAACGATATGCCCAGCGCAACATGACGATTTCATGAAATGCCACCATTTCATGAAATGACTGACGATTTCATGAAATGCTCAATTTAACGATCTGACCACGACATATACATTACATTAATTGTGTATGCCGCAGTAGTTAATTGCGACTCAGCATGGTGCCTTGCTCGAGAGCTCGGCGCTGGTCTTCTGCCGCACCCATTGCAGACGACTTTCCGGCATAAGTCGCCAAGGACAACAGAAGATAATTCAGAATGAATTTCGTGTGATAATAAATGACAATGCCAGATTCTGCCCCACCATCAACCGCAAGTTGTACAAGATAACGAATAAATGTAAAAATATCTCCGTTTTTTATTAAAATTATTGGTTTAAAATAAAGTTTTGTACAAGTTGCGATTCGAAAAAAACAGCTTAATTAAGAATTCAGAAAATAGTAAGAAATCGAAGCGAATTATTCATTGTTTTTGTTATTCTTCTATAGGAGTTGCGAGAGTAGTAGAAAATGATACTGATTATGATTATGCAATATGAAACCTGTAATAAGTCCCCAACAAAATGAAAGGTACAGCTTAAATGGTCACGTAGTTTTGTAGGTGGGGCAAAGCTCCATTGAAATGTGGCAATGTCTTTTACCTGCAGTCGGGCCCTATCCAAGATTTTTACAGTAAACTTTTTTTATCATCGCTTGTGTGCCACTATTTTTCTGGACAACTGAAGTTTTGCGTTCCATAACCTGGCATGTTGTCACTGATAGTGGCCCCATTTTTCCATGCCAATTTCCTGGTGAACCGTCACGTGACTATTATTGACAGACGCGGACAGACTTCAGCGAGACGAAACGAGGGTTGTGTCACACACATATACATAGGACAGTGTGCACGGAATTATAATTAACATCGACTGCGCAGATCATAGAAATAAATAAGTAAGACAATTTTATTGAATATCACTTCTTAAACTTTCACGGTTTGTATACATATACAAATCAGAAATCATTTATTGTGTAACTGTGTGCATTACAGATCTTAGAAATAGTTTAGTACTTATAGACAGTTTACCCATTTTGGGCAATAAAAAAAAATATCGAGACATCAATAATAAATGTTTAACACGGTAATTCCCGTTTTATCTAATTAATTTTATGGAACTTCAATTCTTTGTGACATTTACAAGTACAAGTTTGGGTGAGACTGGTATACGATAGTAGTATATAAACCTGTATTTCAGAACAGTCATTGAAATTTTCTAAATTTTTAAAATTATATTATGTTATGTGTGTTGCGAGTGAGAGTGTGTGTGCAAGATGTACACCGCAACCCAAATCAAGTGTCTTATTATGTAAACAAATATGATCGTCTAATTACCTGTTGTGACGTAACACTGAAGGAACTCTTTCACGATTGATCGAACGCGTTCATCATTGTGAAAATAAAGTGTTCCGAAAATAACTATGCAATAATCGCAGAAAAGCTTAAAATGTTAGTAGGATAGGGTAGTTTTTGTTTACAAAATAAGACACTTGATTTGGGCGTCGGTTTATCTATAGGTATGAAAAAGTTAATCATAATACCACATCACAGCATTTCCGCCTACTTAGTCTCCTCTATTGAGGCACAGAAATTGCCATCGAGGAAGATGGATTTATAAGCCATCAGTGCGGCTTAGTGGCGGAGTGGTGGATTATACATGCCTTAGAATTTTCTTATTCCATTACCATTTGAGAATATTACGTATGTAACCATATTTATTATGCATTGGTAGTGTGGTGCTACTGTGGCGTGTAGCATACCCGTAGCTATGGCGTAGCCAAATCGCTACGGCGTAGCAAGAAACTATTATCTCGGGTTGTCTGCATAGAACAAAGTATACAAGTTTAGTCGTTAAAATCAAGGTACAAAAAAGAAAATGAAAGAAAAAAATTATTCGCTACGACAACATTTTGGTTCCATATCTATAAATTTCTATGTTCCTATATCGGCTTTGTTATTATTATAAAGGGATGTTTTCGTATTCTCGTAATGAACCAACGTTTTTTTTGTTAATCGCTACGAGTTCGGAATAAGCAAAAACGAAACCTAATCTTAGCCCTTATCACGTAAAGGATAAGGCTTATAGACTTGCGTAGGAAGGTGTTAACTTTACTGATTATATTAAAGTTACTTAATCAATTTCTTAATAGTTTTAGTGAAGTTAGTTGTCGACTTAAAATAGAATATCATTAAGTTTTGTTTTGATCTCATAAATATTATAAATGCTAAAGTTTTGGGCGCTTGTTACGTAATCTTGGCCGAACCTGACAGACATTTTTTAGTTAATTGGACGTAAAGATTGATTTACTTTGATTTTAAAGTATTCACAGCTCAGTGCTCATCACGAGTTCGTTGCATTGGCTGTGGAGACTTTCGGCCCGTGGTCGTCCGACGCGAAATTTTTTTGTACAGATATTTCCACCCGCCTGATCCTCGCCTCGGGTGACCCCAGAGCTGGCGCCTAATTCAGGCAAAGGCTGAGCCTCGCTATTCAGCAGGGCAACGCCGCCAGCGTGCTGGGATCCCTGCCGCGCAGTGCGGAGTTAGACGGCGTGTTCGGGCTTTAATTGTAAATAGTATTTAGGTATTCCATTTATTTTAGTAAAATTTTTGTTGTATTATCTATTTGTATTTTATATCTCTCCTCATTTTCTACATAGTTTTTTTAATAAAATGCTTTATTTAATTGGCCTAGACCATTTCACGAATAAATAAGAGTAAGTTACAGGTTTCCTCAGGATATTTTCTTTTATGGTTTTGAAAGAGCGAAAGAGAAAGTATACAGGGTATCTAATTGACAAGGTCTAACAATATACACACATTTATTTATTCAAAACTAGGAAATAATATTTACAAATAAATAGGTACAAATTAAATCTAAACTATCTAAACCTACCTAACGTGTAAAAATTATTAACATCCTAAAAGAAAAATACTATTTCAAGATTTTATCTCTCTGAATACGTAGAATTTCTTACAGAATCTTTTTCTTACAGAATCTATGATGTGACGCCACTAGTAGCGACCTCTATGGCTCATATAATTTCTTGCAAATGAGAATAAGAGCGCGGAAAGTGTATAATAATTTGTAACCTTTTCTTACTGAAGAGCCTTCCTAGAGCCAACTAGCGCCGCCAATCTTAAAAAAATCATATCTTCCAATATAATCAATTTTATTAAGAAAGCTACGTTCACATTGTTTATGGTTATAAATATTATTTTTTAAATGCTTATTTGTAACGTGATGCAATGTAGGTAAGTTGTAGTTCATAATTGCGAAAAACGGCCGTTTCTGGCACATTTGTGAACTACAACTTACCTACATTGAATCACGTTACAAATAAGCATTTAAAAAATAATATTTATAGCAATAAACAATGTGAACGTAGCTTTTTTAATAAAATTGCTTATATTGGAAGATATGATTTTTTAAAGATTGGCGGCGCTAGTTGGCTCATGTCATCGCCTCAAATAAGCAGTTTAAATTAAAAAAAAATTGAGAAATTTAACGGAATGACTAGGTCGCAGGTTCAAGTCCTGCCATTTAGAAATGTCATGCTAGAAATTTTTCATCATTTTAAAAATGGATTACATTTTTAGTTAATTTGAACCTAAATGACTCCTTATACTTTTATCAATGTTAGTGCACGGTCCAGCACTAAGGAGGTTTCGCGGGTGAAACAGCGGGTACAAAATGCTCTCATAAATATAACTAAGTTACGTCCACTTTTACCCATAACCGGTATATTTCGTACCGGAAGTGGGGTTGGGAGGTATTTCGGAGGGCGCAGGGTTAACCTAATTACTCGCGACGGTAACACGAGAACGTGACGACCTGGTTATGGCTGCCAGCTTCCACGTGGTTAGGGCATTGCACTATTCATATTAACAGAGTGATTCGTATTTATTAGTGGTTGTTTTCCTGCAGCGATTTTGTCTCGGTAGTATCATCGATTTATTAATATTAGTAAAGAAACGTAGACTCAGGAATGGTGCACAGGTTGAAGGTAGCAAAAAGAAGCATGGAACGCACGATGCTTGGTATATCCCTACGCGACAGAGTGAGAAATACGGACTCGTGTCACCGACATCGGCAAACGAGTGGCAAAACTGAAATGGGCCGATGGAGTAATTGCGTTCTAATGTGAAGACCCCGGACGGGTAGAAGAAGCGTGGGCAGACCACCGGCCAGATGGTCCGACGACATAAAGAGGGTTGCTGGCTCGGTGTGGACCAGACAACCTTGGGATCGGGCCACATGGAGGATTCATGGAGAGGCATTGCCCAGGAGTGGGTTGCGGTATGCTGAGGAAGAAGAAGAATAAAAAAATGACAGTAACTATTGTAAAAAACCGGCCAAGTGCGAGTCGGACTCGCGCCCCGAGGCTTCCGTGCAACGCAACTTAACCCCGTAAATTTGCTCTAACGAAAAGGTAAAATAGATTTAGAGACCAACTTATCTTTGCAATTATCATAATATTATGTCCATACATCGACATACTCCTAATTAGTTGATCATCTGCAAATATAAGTTAATTTTAATATATATTTTTTTCCTTTACTTGTGCTTTAAGACCTAGCTACTTGCTAGTAGTTTGTATGGATGTTTGTTGCTCTTTCACGCAAAAACGAATGAACGGATTTTAATGAAACCTTACAATAATATAGCTCATAAATCAGAATAACACATAGGTTATAATTTATAAAGAACCTGCGCAGACGAAGTCGCGGGCAGAAGCCTATATCTTTATAATGGACAATCCGAACAAAAAGTCTCGTGCCAACTTTAAGCCGTTTTTCGAACGAACGTTTCCAAAATTAAATCGGAGACGGCTAAAACAAAAGCGTAGCAATCGATAGCCTACTTCGTACCGCTTTGGTACTGGCTGACCTACATGCACTAATCATTTGACCGGAAAGGTTGGCCGCTCAACCCTAAATCAATTGCAGGCTTGTTCTGATTGCACGTAAGTGCAATGTTGCGATTCTAACGGTGTTATTCTGCGCCAATTTCTAATCGTAGAGTTGCTAGGCATTACGGTTTTAATTAGATAAAACGGGAATTACCGTGTTAAACATTTATGATGTATCGATATTTCGACAGCATTGCAGCCATCATGGTTACGAGTAAATTCTAGAGTCTTTAGAGTCACTAATATCGATACATCAATAATTAATGTTTAACACGGTAATTCTTGTTATATCTAATTAATATTTATGCAAACCGTGTAAGTTTAAAAAGTAAAATATTTAAGCTCTGTAGATTTTTTATTTAAATGCATTGATCGTTTACAGGTTCGTGTCAATATAAAAATTTAGTATTTCATGAGATTACGCGGCAATTGCATGCACCAACAAAACACCGTTAAAACTAATCCTCCAATAAAAACACCTGCTATTAGTTTCTATACAGCGTCAGTTCGCCGTTCCATGCCATTTAAACGACAAATAGTAAAAAGACACCAACATTTTATTGACATGACTGTACACTTCCATCCTAGAATGTCCTCGCTATAAGGACATTAAGGCGGACAGAGAGATGCCGCTCCATATAAATTGTTATTTCACATTTAATGAGTCAATGTACAGACGAAGACAGAGATAAGTATACAGGGGGCCTCAATAAAGTTGAGATTTTCTCAAAAACTACTGGACCGAATTTAATAATTCTTTACAGTTACATAGATTTAACTTTTATCTGTCAAACAGTGAAAGAATTTGTGCAATAGGTCAAGTAGTTTTTGAGAAAATCTCAACCTTAAAAACTCTCCTGTAAACCTTATTCTGTGTTCCACCGTACCTAAGAGTATTAAGAAAAATGTTAATCTTTATTGATCAAACTTCACAGCAATTTAATTTCAGCAATTTTGATGTATGACTCTCAGAATTTGTCATTATCCATGCTTAAATTAAACATGATGAAAAATTTCTTGCCGTGGGCAGGACTTGAACCTGCGACCTTGTCATTCCTTGTCACGGAATGACAAGGTCGCAGGTTCAAGTCCTGCCCACGGCAAGAAATTTTTCATCATGTTTAGATTTGTTCACCGAGCATGGATAATGACAAATTCTGAGAGTCATATTATTTATAAATTATTATACATAAACGGATATCACTCACTTATATTGTTGAAATCGGCAATTAGACCGACAGTTTCGACGGCGACGGCGAACGGCGACGCGGGCGTGGCGCGCTCACCTTGAAAAAGACCGTCGAAATCGGTCGAAACTGTCGGTCTAATTGCCGACTTTAACAATATAAGTGAGTGATATCCGTTTATATATAATAATTTGTAGTAATGGCTCACTATAGTTTTAATTCTAAAATATTATTCTTAACATGCAATAAATATTATTTTATTCAATTATATTCAAAGAGTTGTAAAGATATTTGAGCTTACAGAGTAACACCACTGCTTTAAACGAACGCAACTTATATTGGGTGATAACTCTGGGTCCCTTAAAGCAAAAATTACGTTCTCACATCAAAGTAACGCGTTCACTTTATTACGTGATGCAAATTGTGTTACGGTTGTAATTTGCTACGCGTGGCATAATGTTCCTCGAATGCCTTTGCCTTTGTGTGTGATGGGGAATCGGGTAATCTTATAAAATTGCTGTTAGCTCCGCAAAGACGGTGCATTACTGAAGTTTATTGTAGAAGATTTTTTAAGAGCAATTTTTCATTCATCATTTTTAAATGGAAATAGGCCAGGATTCAGAACTTTTAAGGGCCTTCCATGAGCCAACTAGCGCCGCCAATTTAAACAAAAAAAATATCTTCCAATATAAACAATTTTATTTAAAAAGCTATTTACGAAAATACTATTTTATAATACTATTTTTTAAATGCTTATTTATAACGTGCCGATTTTGGCACATTTGTGAACTACAACTTAGCTTGTCGCAATTATGCCATGTATTGTATATTTTTATTATTTATCTCTCTACAGCCCTCTTACCATGAACTCTTATAGCAGGATTACTTCAATAATACTTTATTATTTCGTACCATGACGTCATGATAAGCTTACTTTAAGGTCGTCATGGTACGAAATAACAAAGTATTATTGAAATATACTGCTATAAGAGTTCATGGTAAGAGGGAAGATGTCACACTTAAAAATTTGACAGTTGTAGAAACGATCCCACAGTAAGGCCGAGATTTGGAGACATTTTGAGCGCACACTCAGTCTGAGCTCGCGCTCAAAATTGTCTTTTTAATTTCGGTGTTATTCTAGGCAAGCATGATCGGAAATTGCGCTAAAAAGATTGAACCTCTTTATTTATCGATCAATTATATTCGCGAAAAAGATCAAAAATAACTATCGTATTAAATTTATAGATTAATTAGTTAATGGTTTTTTTTTATCAAACACGGCTTGCTCAAAAGAGGGTGCTACGTTATTATTTAAATCTAAGTCGCGATATCCCGATAGGAAGAAAGAAGATAATAGATTAATATAAGAAATACTCTGTAACATGAAATTGGCAAATGACAAACCCCTCAGTTCATTAACAAAACTAATAATAACAAGTCTCTGCACGTATTTTCAAAGTTTCAACAAAGAATACTCTTATATATTTTTACAGTTTCAGACAAATTTATGTAACGTAAATTAATGGACTCCTTTCATCCGACATGCGACAACATCAGCTCCTAAAAAAACCTGAAGGCAAAGCACAAAGGCCTGTCCTGAATAACGCAAGACGAGTTCGCAAAAGACTTAGATTAAAATACTATAGATGCATCAAGGCGGTGGAAATGACACAATATAAATTGCACTAAAATATCGCATAATGCAATCTTGCTCTCAGTCGACACCTTCTTCTGACTTCATTTCATCTTTACACAACAAAATACTATACAATAATAATTATGCATTATGTCAGATATTTGTAATAATGATCATCTGGTAGTCAAATAAATAACTAGTCGAATAAAATAAAAAATAAAATTAATATAGGAAACGTGTTATTAAATTACTCAAGCACTCCGACTAAGCTAAAAGCTTGTTAAGAGCGGCTATTACAGTATCCAGAGACTCGAACTTCCAGTTCCAGCGATTGGACTATTGTGATGTCAGTAACTGATTAGGTCAGAAGTAGAGTAGTTACGACTAAGAGCTGTAAAAGCAAGCCTTTAAGAGCCTTCCTTGTAATAATGCTTATTTGTAACGTGATGCAATGTAGGTAAGTTGTAGTTCGCATAATTGCCAAAAACGGCCGTTTCTGGCATATTTGTGAACTACAACTTACCTACATTGAATCACGTTACAAATAAGCATTTAAAAATAATATTTATAGCAATAAACAATGTGAACGTAGCTTTTTTAATAAAATTGATTATATTGGAAGATATGATTTTTTTAAGATTGGCGGCGCTAGTTGGCACATGTCAGTGCCTTAAACGTCAGTGTTTTTTTACAGTTTATCAACACGTCCCATGAACGGCGACGAAATGAGAGCGAGCTTACATTTTAATGCTATTTCCAGTGACTTTGCATCTATAGTGTTTTAAATCTAAGGCAAAAGACCGCAAGCTCTTTCGCTGTGTAAAAATCTCTTCCTTTACGAAATGCAGCGAGTTTTAGAGTTCCGTCGCTGAAGGGTCCAGTGGAGCTCTTTATTTAATTCATCAAGCAACGTCCGCTCTTTTACCGTCGCATAACCGGTCAAGCACGTTTTTAACTAGCGCACTCGGTTCCATTTCAAAAATATTTTGCTAGAAAAATATTTCTTCTAAAGGCTATTTTAAGTTTGTTTATAGTCAAATGGGTTTGGAAATAGTAATACGACAGACAAATACATCAGTGGTTATTTATAAGGGTTTCTTTTTGACGTGACAACGTCTTATAAATTGGTTTGCCGGGTGACACTTCAAGAAACTGCGTTACGCTCCGCTCACGTTATGCGCTCACAATGAGAGCGAGTGAGAGGCACGCGTCCTTTCCACTCGGGCATGGTTAGCCCGCCTAAGAGCGAGAGAGACAGACATAAAAAGTGAAAGGCACGCGTCCCTTCCACTCAAAGTCGTTGTCACGTAAAACTTTCGCCCGTATACCGACTTTACAGGCAACCATTTTATTTAAATAATCCTGTGGAAATATGTTACTATTTTCCTTATAGGTACGGAACTCTAAAAAAATGTCCTCCTTTATGAAAAGCAGGGATGTTTTAGAATTCCGTAGTTCTAACGGGACTTCCTTGTTTTTATTTGTCAGGTGTCCTTTTTTGTCTGCATTCATAGTTATATTTGAGTTGTTGCAAGATTGTATTCAATTTAGTATTCTAAGAAGGTAGGTACAGTTATGTACGTATTTACTTAATACGTCATATCGAGGCAATATGACACAATGAATTATCGACTCTTTTTGAAGGTAACAGCGTTGATAATATGATGATTAAGTTTAGACCTAAATCTGACAAGAACTTCTGTATACACTTCTGTATACAGTCGAAATCAGACATAATACTGGTAAGGCCCAAAGGCTGATATTTTTTCAAGAACAAGTTGATTTTTTTGATTGATTTTAAAAATTATTTTACTAGTAGAAACTTTTGTGTACACACTGTAAATATTTTCCAAAATCAGTGAAGTGCTTTTCGAGGAAATTACAACCGGAATGCCTCTCGTGTTACATACTTTTCTCTGTGTTATACAGAACCTTAAGCCGCAAGACCTAACTCACACTTTACCGGTTTTTGGATATTTTTCACCTTCCCTTTGGCGCGGGCGATTCAATTATTTTTCCATTAAGCTTTTTAGGTGCGGGCCGCTGGAACGGCGGGGAGAATCTAGCTTTTAAATTCTATTTGGACGTGTTTTCATTGTTCTGAACAATAGGCGTGAGTGTGTGACTGAATAGAACCGGATTTAGAGCGATGCTGGATTTCCAATAAATGGTATTCAGACCTATTATGAAGTATTCGCGAAACGTGAACACTTTGATGGGTGTATTCAATATGGGTATGTAATCATTTTTATTAAAAAAGCTATGTACACATTGTTTATTACGATAAATATATACTTAGGTATATGTATAAAACTAAATATTGAATATAACTAAATACTAACATTAAATAACTAAAAACTAAAACTACCTATAAATAAACTAACTATAAATAAAATATGTCCTCTAGGAATGTATGTAAATATGGGTATGTTTTTATGCTTAGCGCATTGTCTGTCGAAGTTCCTAGCAGAGTATGGATGGTCTAATACAAAGAAAAGTATACAATATACTCGTTCCGTGAAAGAATTCAGTTGTCTCGCAACATAATTTTGGCTACCATACACGAGGACCATACAAACTCATTCCTAAACTCGTTGGCCATGCACTGATGTGAGCTGAGGACGACAAATTCTAATTTTATTTTAATTTTAATATGGGTGAATGATTGTACATTTTGTATTATGTTAGTTAATGCTTGAAATAAAGATATTTATTATTATTATACATTAATAGTCATTACATTCAGCCCCCTTTACCATTAACTCTTATAGCATTATTACTTCAATAATACTTTGTTACTTCGTACAATGACGACCTTAAAGTAAGCTTAATAAGGACCTCATTGTACGAAGTAACAAAGTATTATTGAAGTAATCCTGCTATAAGAGTTAATGGTAAGGGGGTAGATCTTTTTTAAAGTATTCAACTGAATTTAAAAAAAAGTATCTTATTAAGTATTATTCAAATGCATTGTGAAGTAGTTCCAATGCAATATGTAATAATTAATGTCAACCAAATTGTAAAACGTAGTTCCCCAGTGACATCTTTTAGAATTTATTAGAACTGTTGCTATTTCTAGGACTCTATAGGCTTGTTTTATTATAAGTACGTACAAATATTTATATTATTTTCTATAAGTTATTCCTAATGCTGCCCCCATACTATTGTCCAATGGTCCAACTCTCCGTCTGTCCAAGTTTTGATCCAACATCTACAAACATACACGTCGAAGGTTGGACGAACAGTTGGACTGTGAGACGACAGTACGATGCCGTCATAACTATTGTTACGGGAATATGACGGAATTAAACCTCCGTTCTGGTGGCCCCAATTCCCTTATTACAGCGTCCGTCTTGGCCGCGGCTTGGCGAGCGGCGATTAGCATTTTAATTGGGAGCACAGCCGCTTATCATCATTCTGTATTATCTCTCCCAAGATGCTTACTTTTACTTACTTACGTTACACTTAAACCTACTTAAAACTAACAACTACCCTCTTGTGTGTAGCGTCTACGATGCGTCGAGAACGTCTGATTTATGCCAAGCGTACGAGCGCTCTGATTATTTTAACTTCATTTTATAGGTAATATTAAGTATACTCTCATGTAGGGGTACGCAAAGACGACAGAATTATATCTACCGCGAAAAGTCGCAGAACAAATAATTACAAGACTGGTCCTCGCTACAGGGGAACTCAGGGCTGGCGCTTACTTCGCTCAACGGCTGAGTTTAGCCGTTCAGCGAGGTAATGCCGGCAGCATCCTGGGAACCCGCATGGGGGCGACGTAGGCGATATGCTTATTATGTAAATATTTTATAAATAGGTAGACACTTTTATTATTTGTATTATTTTAAGTTTTGATATATTAATTAGATTATTCATTACACTAAATAAACAACAATAAAAATTAAAAATAACTATTATAATATTAACCTAAAAAATATAAACTAAACTACTATGTACATTAGGTCGGTTGAACTATCTGAATTACAGGTAGTTCAACCGATCCCCGTTGTCCGGCAACGTGTCAAAATGCTATGCCTCTGGATCGCTAGGCTGACCCTTTGGGCGGAATACAGGCCAGCATTTTGGTCACGTGTCGACTCCACGAGCCGCCTCGGGAAATCATTAGTGTAAAAATAAATTTAAAATCACTTGCCGATGACCATGCGCTGCCGTTCCTCTGACGTTGCCTTTCCGCTGTTTTAATGTGGTTCAGCCTTTACTAACCTTTTACGTTACAGCCTGTTTAAGTAGGATAGTAGCTAGATATTAGTATTGGGTGTAAAGGGGTGTAGCATCGCTTCTTCAGACCGAGAACCGACAGCCAACCCTCTCAGGCTTGTCTTCACTAATTAAATCTGTCGGCTTGGGTCACCACGGCGCCTTTAACGAAATCTCAACTCTACAGCCAGCACTTACAGCACTGTTTTCAATAACCAGATTTAGGTTATTAAGGGATTGTGAGCCGAAAAGATAGTAGCTACTCGTATCTTAAGGAAATTAGAATTTATTACAAGTGGGTCCAGGGCTGATTAATGATAATGTTCAGTAAAAAATGTGGACTAATTATAATATTTATATAACCTATAATAAAAGTTTTTTTTGGCATGATTCGAAGTGAAATGGGCCTTTAGTAGCTCAGGATTTTTGAAATTTTTCTAAAATCAAATATGACAAGAACTATCAAAAACTGTTTGTAACACTTTGGACCGTTCTTATCATCTGCGTCATAAGAGTTGAAATCGTACTGCAAGTGTTACCATCTGCTATCGTTCGTGATTGTTACAAAAACACCTCGCAAATTCTTCCTTCTCCAAACATCCTTACAACGCGATAACAGTTCCCGCTAAGCATCGAACGCGAACGTGACTACTCGAGCGATATCCATAACTCGTCGAGTTCCAGGAATTGGATCAATTGAGTCCTTAGCTCGGGGCTCAAGAGGCGGTGTAATGCACGCCAGGCAGAATTCCCCGAGACCTCGTCGAGAGGCAGCCGGCACGCGGGCAATCTTGAGTCCTGTTAATGCATCGTTAGGAATGACTGGAATTGTAAGGGAATTAGGGAACGTGCTATGTTTCTTAGTTTGAATTTGTATTGGTGCTATGGAGAAATTGGAATTTCGCACTATAAATCAGTTTACATATTAATTAGATAAAACGGGAATTACCGTGTTAAACATTTATTATTGATGTCTCGATATTTCGACAGCATTGCATCCATCATGGTCACGAGTAGTCTAGTAGTCTACTCGTGACCATGATGGCTGCAATGCTGTTGAAATATCGAGACATCAATAATAAATGTTTAACACTGTAATTCCCGTTTTATCTAATTAATATGTATACAAACCGTGAAAGTTTAAAAAGTGATATAAATCAGTTTATCAATCAAATACCAAATATCTGCGATAGAAAATTTTGAATACGATAATCTTAGTAGGTATATAATTTTTCAAATCATTTGCGACTTGGTTCTTGCGTTTAGTAGTTTAATGTTATTGTTCCAAACGGTAGGAATTTTTTCGGTTGCAAGTTAAGCTTGTCATTATTATATGAAAGTTTCAATAATATTTTATTCCTAACTTCTATTTTTTTTTTATTATTCTTAACTAGTTAAACCTCACTTTCCTTAAATAGTGTTGCTATCCCTATCACACTTCGTTAAAACAAGGTTAAGATAGTAAGGGACAGGGGCCTAAACGGTGGCGGAACTTTAAACCTCGTTTATGTTCGAAGCGAGAGTGATAAGCAAGGAAAAGAGCAGATGGAAGTCCATCATCCCTAACTACCCCTACGGGAACAGACTTGAGTGGTTGAGTAAGTTTGTCATTCAATCAGACTTAGATTTTCATTATACATTTGACTTTTTTAAATATCTTACCTGTTCATGAACTCTCAGGAAGTGTTTCATTGTGGAAACAAATGTTTTAGTTTCAAAATGGGTCGCGATAATATTTATTGTGATGTCATCGGACACTCGAACCTCAATAAATCTAGCTTCCTCTAAGATAACCTTATAACTCCAAGTCCGCTTTAAGCGCTGAACTGAGCACTAGAGACGCTTAGACAATAGCATTACAGAAATGAAATGCTTTGGAGTCTCTACAACAGTAGCGTTGGAAGTAAAGCCGCTTAGACTAGCGCTGACTCTTAAAACTTGTGAGAGCTTACTATTTTGTTAGGTGCTAAATTTTCTTAGCATCTATAAACTTTAAAAAATCAATACGCCATTCCAAAATGATGGCGGAAAGCTCGACAGTTCTTGTAATTTTTGACAGTTTTGATAGTTTCTTGCATATGCGCTATGCGAAACGAAAATCTAAATGATAAATGGAGAATTTTTTTAAAATGATATAAGCATATAGATTTTTTTTCTCCATTTATCGTTTTGACAGTTCTTGTCATTTTTGATCAACGTCGGTCAAAAGTTATGTCGGCCATATGTCGGGCGAAAGTCGAGTCGATCAGCTGTAGTGTCGATCAAAAGTTATGTCGGTCATACGGTGTTCGGGCAACGGTGTGTCGATCAAAAGTTATAGAATCCATTTCGCTTATAAGTGATGCAATAATTAAATAATTAGGAGTAAATACATAGATTAGCCCTACTAGATAGATAGATAAGATAGATAAACACTTTATTGCACAAAGAACAATAACATACAATGAAAACAGCAAGTAAACAATTTGTACAAAGGCGGCCTTATCGCTCAGAGCGATTTCTTCCAGGCAACCGAGGTCAATGGAAATTGACAAAAAATAAACGGCAGTGTAATATATAAAGAATTAAAATAATGAAAATAATTTAACTAGTGATGTTAAAAAGGGCCTTTAATCCAGTCTTCTACAAACAGAGAATCGTATTAGATTGCTGATGCGGAGGATTTGTTTTGCGACAGTAGTAGGTAAATAAAAATACTACGCATACTCCCCACACTCGTAGAAACCAAATATGAATAAATCGATGGGTGCCTGGAACAAAGCCGCAATAGACAAAACATAATTTTTCAGGAAAAAAGATTTAGTGAAAATCTTGAATAAGTACTAAACTACGAGGCGTATCAAAACGGTTTGAATATTAATTGATGTATTATTTTTTCTGGAGTAATTTATCAAGTAAAGAAACATCTAGTGCTTACGTAATTATTAATAAAACTAAAAAAAAGATAATGCCGTTTCATACACTTAAATTCGTTACCGCAAGAGTCCATTGTGGTTTTATTCCAGTAAAATTGCGAAGTAAAGCAAACAGCAATAGCTTATTGCTACGTTGTGCGCAGTTCTGAAGTATGTATCGCGAAAACAGTAAAAGGGTTTTGCAGTGTTATTACATGAATTTTAAAATATAATTGAAAACTGTACTCGTGAATACTGTGAATAGTATGAATACAATATTGTTTCATTGGAATTAATAAACGTCTTGAGGTAAGTGATTGAAGCTGTGTCTAAGCATAGCTGCTTATTTGGGCATGACTGCGTAGTAATCTGGGTTGGTGGGTATACCTAGTCAGGAGATTGGAGCTGTTCAGGGGGTATGTCTTCTTGGGAGTGATGGTCGGTTGCCACATCCTCAGTACCAGATGCCGGGGCCTCGTGGAGGTCATGGTGGTGGCGTGGAATGTCATGGTTTTTGCGTAGGCTTGATGGGTCTGAGTGCGGGGCTTTAGGTATAGGTGTCGGTTGACTGTGGGCTCCTTGCGGCTCCGAAACTATTTCGTCGGCAGGGGTGGCGGCGGCACGCAGTGTTTGTGCACCTCGTGTACGTTCGCTTCGTGTGCGTCCGCCTCTTGCTCTTGCGCCTCGGAGATGGGATCTGGTTGGTTGATCGCGGGTGTGTGGCTCCAGATAGTCACCTTCAAGGCCGTGTTTTGGTTTTGGTATCCTCATGAGTGTGACGCGCGACCACTTCCATAGCATTGGACCGCAGTATCTTGTTGCCCTCTGAGTCATGCATCCGGTTTCGTCCTTCAATGAGCTTTTTTATATCAGCGGGGTCGAATTGAGCCGTCTCTGCGACATTGTGTTTCTCGCCACTGAGTGTGGGAGCGCACGGTGCGTTGCGTCGCCGCACCGCAAGGATTTCGCCGCGGTGGCGGGCGCACGAGCGGTGCGGCGCCGCTGCGTTGTTGTGCCGCGGCCGCGCCGCGGCGGCGACCCATAGTGTTGGACGGTCTGTCGGATCAAGTTTTAATTTTTTTTTGAGTGGAGACGGATCACGTTATCCGTGGATGCAGGCCCGTTAATGGACGTGGATCGTAGGGGATGGGTGCTGTTGGCCCTACTATTACCGTAGTAGTGGCGTGCCACCGTAGAGGTCGACGTGGAGGCATACGATAGTACTGGATCAGTCCCTTTATTGCATTAGGAAGCAGTGATAGACAATTTTTTCTCCAGGAAATTGTTATTTTGGGTGTTGTAGTTAGTTCAAATGTTCCCATCCCTTGTGGCGCATAAACAACTGAGCGGTGCCGCTCCGGCGAGTCCGGCGACCCAACGCATTCCCCCCTCCCCGCCTCGTCTCGCGCGGCGCGAGTCCCGTGCGGCGCCGCAACGCATCGTGTGCATGCCACCAATATTTATATGTAAAACGACGCAGCGGCGCCGCTCAGGCGCCGCGCCGCCGCCGCAACGCACCGTGTGCTCCTACACTAACATTTGAACTGGCTACAACATTTGGAATGGCAATTTCCTGGAGAAAGGGTTGTCTATCACTGCTTCTTAGTGCAGTGGGGGGACTGATCCAGTATTGTCGTATGCTTCTACGTCGATTTCGGCGGTGGTGCGCCATTGCTACGGTAATAGTAGGGCCAACAACACTCATCTTTTACGATCCATGTTTATTAACGGGTTTGTATCCGCGGATGGCGTGATCCGTTTCCACTCAGGGGGAATTGGGGCTTGATCCGACGGACTGTCCAGCGCTGTGCCCGCCACTGCGGCGAGGTCTTTGCGGTGCGGCGACGCGGCGCGCCGTGTGCTCCTGCACTTGGTGGCGAAAGGTGTAGTGTCGTGGAGATGGCTCAATCTGACTTTGTTGATATGAAAGGGCTCATTGAGGGACGAAACTGGATGCATGACTCGGAGGGCAATGGGATATTGTGGTCCAATGTTGTGGGGCTGGTCGCGTGTCGTGCTCATGGGGGCATACTAAAGTTGAAGTATGGCTTTGAGGGTGATTGTCTGGAGTTGCACACTCGTGATCGGCCAACCGGATCCCGCTTCCGAGGTGCAAGAGTGAGAGGTGGACGCGCACGAGGTGAGCGTACACGAGGTGTGCAGGCGCTGCGTGCTGCTGCTGCTCCTGCTGATGAAATGGTTTCGGAGCTGCAGGGAGCTTGCGGTCAACCGATGCCTATACCTGAAGCCTTGCACTCGGACTTATTGGGCCTATGCAGGGGCCATGACATTCCACGCCACTGCCATGATTTCTGCGAGGCTTTGGTGTCTGGTACTGAGGATGTGGTGGCTGACCATCGCTCCCAGGAAGACATACTTTTTGAGTGGTTTTAATTTCTTGATTGGGTGTACCTGCCAGCCTGGATTATTGTGTGGTTATGTTTGGATAAGTAGTTGTGTTTAGATATAGTTTTGATTGCTTACCTCAAGACGTAACTTGGTATACACACTAGGTTAGGATCTATAATAACACATAGGTTAGTTTTTATCCCGGAAAACTTCTCTTTCCCATGGGAATTCGTTAAAAAATGTAAAAGGTGGTGTCGTTGTTCCGTAGGTGACACTGTTTTGTATGCATGTTTTTCACCCTGGTAGCATCAAATTCTAAGGTCTACGAAGACGATGTTGCGGAAAAGCTATTATACAATAATATTACTATCCAAAATATATTGTGTGAAGGTTTTGAGCGTCTATCTTACAGTAATGGTGATCGTGAATCGGCATACATGTTTATTTCGGGGAACAAAGCCGTAATGCTTGTTACCTGTAGACTATTAAAAAAAACTTTTATCTTTGCACATAGCACCATTATTCCAGTAAACAAAATTCGAATTCTAAATGAGGAATAACGAGGCTATACCCATAACGCTTTTGCTAAATCAGCCAGTGTTCATTTAAAATTTGTGAAAAAAATACACGAGGTGTATTCGGATCCATAGATTATGAAAATGGCGTGATAGGAAAACTGCCACTATGGCTATTGTGGTTTTATTCCAGGCACCCATCGAAATGGATTCGCGTAATGCTTTCGACATGAGTTGGCACGTTAACCAATGCTACGAGGGTGAAATACTGCTATTTTTAACCTCGGAGACAGGGCTTGAAAAAATACGCCAATATCGGTTATAACCGGTTATTTTTTTTAAACTATGATTATTCGATACGTAACACTCGGCATGCAACATAGGTTTTCTGTGGGTTTATAATATAATTATGTCCATTGATCTCCTATAAACAACTAGATATACAAAGGTCTTAGTAAAACAATTTAAAAACGTCCAAATAGGGGTCCATTGTTGACGTCCAAATAATGTCCCATAAAGCAAATGAGATTCATCCGTTTGAACATTTTTAAAAGGCAGACTGTGTATCTAGTTGTTTATAGGAGATCAATGATTATGTCATAATAATTCGTCAAATGGTGCTTGAAGCAGTTTTAAAGTCAGTTTCAAAACTGTACATACCATTTTATGACGCTTGATTTACCACACATTTTGAATTGCAGTGCAGCCTTAAAGTATTTCCCACACAGGCGCGATCTGCACGCGGCTTGCGGCCTGCGGCCAGTTGAAACGCATGCCCCGCAGTAGGTAGCGATACCCATGATATTTTCAACCTCATAAGAAATCTTCTTGAGTCTTGCTTCATAAAAATGTTGAAGTGCAAATAAACGATTTGAATCCTAGATTATTCAAAAGCACACAATATTTAAATGTTAAAAAGACCGGATTTAAATACCGGCATTATAAGATTTGCTAACACGAATTCTAACAACTATCATGAAAGCGTAAAAAAAAATATGTCAGACCATCAGGCTAGATTTTCCCGGAGATAGTATTTTCGCTGATAATTCTGTTTACTTACTAGAACTGATATTAATCTTCTTTACCTTTGACAGAACAAAACAAATTCTCGCAAAGTTTCTCAGTTTGAATCCAATCCAGCGATCTAATGATCCATCCAAGTTCAGTGGACATACAATCAATGGTAATGGTAACGCTTGAAGTTCTATTTCTATTTATACGGTACTACTGAGTTAGGAAATTTCTTCGTAAATAAACAAAAACAATGTGAAAGCAATGTTAATCTTATTTAACAATATAAGATAATAATTTTATTACGATTACAAATCGAACGATACCTACACGATTTCAATCTAATTTCAAAATGATCTAATTTCCAATCATTTTACCGGTTAATACGATTACCGGTTATTTGCACCCGTATTTGTAGCGTTACCCTACCTAAAGCAGGTACCGAACGTAAGAAAAATGTTCCACAATTCGAGTGCCTAAGTTTACATAGTTACAATAACTTGACAGACTCAAGCCATTATCGTAATGGATGGTATGAATGAACATTATTTGTTATACATACACAGCTTCAGAAGAAAATCCAAAGCTTAATATAAAAATAACCTGCTAACTTTCTCTTTTTATATCAATGTTTGACAGTAAAATACACACCCTTTTTCTAAGCTTACAAAAGATGTCACAATGTGAAATAATTTTGACCTATCTTTTAATTTGACTTACTTAAGATTTTCCGTCAGTAAGATAGTGAGATTCTGTCATAGCTGCTAAACTTAATTCTAAACCTAGACGAAACTAATTACGGTTACCCATTGCTCATATGCTACCTCGCGTAAGAGTGAACTACATCTCGTTTAACGATGATAAACAAGTAATTTAACGAGACAGCCAAACAACATTCTGCGTAATGTTGTACGAATTTAATAACCGATTGCATTCATTAAAAAATATATATTAGATATAGCAAAACGTATAAATTGACAAAAGACTATCTGCCCAAAAAAAAAAAAAAAAAATATTAATAATAAAAGGTAAGAAAAGAAGTAAAAGATATAAAGAGGAGAAAAAAAAATTGAAGACTCGAAAAAAAAAAAAAGTGGCACTATTAATAAAATAAATATTATGTAGTAGGTATAGAATATAGATACGTATGGTGATGGCTATAAATATAGTAAGTATATAAAGTAAGGCATAATATTATGAATATAATTATATATGGTGACGGTTATCACTTGTACACTATGTGCAATTGATTAATATTTTACAGAGAAAAGTTGAACATACAAAAAAAAAAAAAAGTATATTCAAAGCAATGTACGCTACAAAAGGTCCTCGATCTCCATGTCGAGGGACAAGCTGGCGAACACACAAGAAAAAAAAAAAAAAAACAAGTAATTTATTCTAATAACAATAATAAAAATTAAATATAAACTAAACTAAAAACTATATGTACAATAGGTCGGTTGAACTATTAGCATTACAGATAGTTCAACCGATCCCCGTTGTCCGGAAACGTGCCCAAAATGCTGGCGGCATTTGTCTGGATCGCTGATTCAATATAGCTTGGGACCCGCCGGAATTAAGTCTTAGACTAAAACAATCTTGATCCAGACTTCACTCACATCAAGGCTTGATAAACATCGTATTTCATCCTCTATTCCTAGGTGGGTGTGAAAAACTCTGCATCGGCTCTACGAAGTTTGTGCATTTCCCCCGCGATGTCAGCACAACCACTCTCAACTCTCAACAAGTAGTACAGCAGGGTTGCCAGCTGACAGCTCCACTGTTGCAAGCTTTTTGATACTGGAAGGCTTGTGCCCTTCTTCATACCCATCCCTGTACGGGTTTCATCGGTAGAGGAGAAGTCAAGCAGTACATACGTGCTTCATTATCTCGTCATTGTCCAGTCTTCTATTCCTAATTTTTAATTAAAATTTATTTCCTACGCATACGGTTATATTTGTCCATCAATTACCTGCCGCTATATGATAAATGTCACTAGAATATTTTTCTTACATTTTAACAACGTATAGGCTCTCAAGTATAAAATGAGACAGCAGTGACGATGTACTTTCCTTATTGTTTGAGTGTTAAGTTCCAGTTCGTGGACACAGTCAACTTACTAAGACAGTGATCCAACTTCATTCAAAGGTCAAACCATCTAAAGTCTAGCTAGACCGACCCGACATTTTCAGACTTTTATGATGCTGTATCGTTTAAAAAGATATTCACACTCTTAATATGGTGTTTGACTAGAGTATCGAAAATTAAATATCTTTCATTTTCATTATTTAGAAGACGTTATTTGATATTCAAAATACGTTAAAATAGAAAGTAAATAAATTGTAAAATAAAATATTTTACAATTTAGAAACATGACATAATGTGACGTCTCGTCAAATTTCCGAAATATGTAATATAAATAGTCGGTGCATTTATCGCTGATTGTCCGAAAGTACATCCCGCTGGTAGGTACGCGCTCTTACCAATATCAATGCACTCCTAGAAACAGCCTAGAGTGCTAGGTATTGTGAGAAGAACTATAAATTGCATTCGTCTATTGTATATTCTAAGCACTTATGTACGTACGTTATGCTATATATAATGTAAGTATGACTGCCCTACGCCTTGGGGCAACCCGTTATGTTGGACTTTGAAATAAATAAATCTCCACGAAAATTTTCTCCGAACATCTATAATAATAATAATAAATTTATTAGGCAATGCACAAATACAACTTATCTATAGGGTCTAAAATAAATAAAAGTTACAGTAGGTACATTGAAAATCGGTTCAGATTTCAAGTTTCCCCGTGCACCCCACACTAGGCTAGGCCTGTCCCGTGGGGGCAGTGATTACAAAGATTGCCTTACAAAACGGCAATCTATTTATTATATCGGCTATTCACGGATTTTTATAGTTATTTTGAAGACATCAAACTTAGTTACTGTTTGTTCGCCCAACTGTAGCTCCAACCGAAGTTGGCTGTAGGGCAAAGAACTTTGTATCGGCGAAATTAAATTTTTAACAATTTGTCAGGCTTTGACGCCGAAGCCTGTGTTTCGGCCACAATTTTTTGAGCCCAAGCATAATGGATGACGCAAAGTAATTTCGGCTTTTGACCTTTTGAAACTTCGAACACTTGAGGATATTACATTCTTGTGTCATATTTTTCCGAACAAAGTTAAGTATAGCTTTGAGACAGTTCTTTTATTTCGTTATCGTGAATTTTTCAGTAGTTAAGTGGATGTTGAGTTGTGGCTTCAAAATATTGTTATTGCAACGAAGTTGATTTGATATTGGCAACCAAAAGTTACTGTCAAAGTAGGACGATATAATATTATTTTTGGCCAAATAAAAATAGGTAGTAAAATAATCCATTTATTCAAGAAATCTTACAAACAAATATAATAAAACTGAACTACTTAAAAGTACATTAAAACTAAACTAAAAATCTACCTAACTAAAAACATAAGGTAGGTAGGTAGTTGTCGAATTAAGTACCTAGTTATAGAGAAATAGAAATCAATTATTTTCGAAAATAAGTACTTCAAATAAACCGGTGTGAAGTTAGCGGCCATAAGTAGCGGCGGATAAGTACTTTAATAAACAACTAATTTATAGGTTTTAAAAAATCTACCTATATCGCTCCGGTTTGAACATGTTTTACGATAACAATTCCTGTGACGTCATCGCGGACTGCAACCCCTTCAATATACCAAAGTGGAGGCACTACTTCACCTAAATAGGCTGAGCTGAATTTTTTAAAGGCTTTATTATTGTAGAGAAAAATTCCATTGCTCCACAGGGTATAATTTTTCAGTTATTTCAGAATTATTTAGAAACCTTTATGAATTTCTAGCATAGTTGGTAGTGTGCCTGTGTTGTGGGGTTCTTTGTGCAAAGAGTCTTGGGTTCGATCCTTGTACATATAAAAACACAGAAAATTAAACAGTAAACTTTTTGAGTTTAAAATTTTCTCAATAACTACTTTGTCAATTAAAAAACTTATATCACAACTAATAATAAGAAGGTAGTCTGTCTAATTGTCATGGTGGCACTTCACATGGCTATTTTTATTTGCGTATTTGTTATAATTGACAATTTAATATTAATTATCAAGTGTGTATAGTAGGTACGGTCGAAGACAAAGAAAGGTGTACAGTAGAGTTTTTAAGATTGATGTTATCTCAAAAACTACTTGACCTATTGCAAAAATTCTGTCACTGTTAGATAGATAAAAGTTGAAACCATGTAACTGTAAAGAATTATTAAATTCGGTCTTGTAGTTTTTGAGAAACTCTCAACCTTAATGAGGCCCCTGTATACTTATCTCTGTCGTCGACTGTACGTGTGACAAAACATTCGTCTTATTTGCCTATTCGACAAACACAGCAAATACCAAATACGCGTTTCGACGATGATGTTTGTGTGTTTATATTTGGCTCTCATGTGTGGACGGTCGTATTTGTCTGTATTGGCATATTTGTATGTACGGCCAACAGCAGATCAATGGTAACACTTGCAATACGATTTTATCTCTTACAACGCTATCTGCGTGACACAAAACGATCTACCCTCTTTCGTGTTCGCTGACTGCGTTTTGTATCACCCTTCTGACGTTTAACACTCGCCGACTTCAGTCTACTCGTGACCATGATGGCTGCAATGCTGTCGAAATATCGAGACATCAATAATAAATGTTTAACACGGTAATTCCCGTTTTATCTAATTAATATGTTCAATGTACCTGATAAGTGGAGATTCAACCGAGAGATTGTAACTAGTTTTGTTTTGCGGTTTGATCTGAGTGGATATTTGGTTGGGATATCATCATCATCATCATCATCCGTCCACTGGACGTCATAGCCACTCAACCTGATTATCGGTTTTCGATTCTATGACACGCTCAACGGTTATGTTAGCGGAGTCTCCAAACCGCAGGGCCTGTGTGATAAACTCGAGTCAATGGACAATGAAACACTTTAATGAAACACTTGTCGAATATGACTCATTGGATGTGTCTCTCGTGGAGCTGACGCCTCTCTGTGGAAGGACGCTGCGTTCATCTTTAATTTCTACATCAAACAGGATCTCATAATCCATTAGGAATTAACAGTAATTTAAATAAAATTCCATTTCTATATGTTTTGATATTTTCTTGCATATGCGCTATGCGAAACGAAAATCTAAATGATAAATAGAGAAACATTTTCATCACGACCGGGATTCGAACCAGGGACCTCGCCATCTTAAAATTCACGATCTGGATACGAATCACGATGGCTCTGTTGGAATAGAGCGTGCCACGGAATGGCGAGGTCCCGGGTTCAAATACCGGTCGAGATGAAAATTTTTCTCCATTTATCATTTAAAATTCTATTTCATCCTTCCATCATTTTTTACTTATAAAGATCTAATTGGATATATTATCTTAATATTTTTACTAATTTCTTTAACTTTAATTTACCCTTATCTTTTTCCTCTGGTGGGGGTTGGTGACTCCGTGTAATATACTTATATATTATACTATAAATTAGAACTCCCCGTCGGCATACAAACCATACGTGGTTTCGCCTAAGATGGGAAAGTAGATTTCACATGTAATTTTATAAAATGTTATTAAACAATAAATGAAAAAAAAGGCTAGGAAACGAATGAGTCTTCTAGGGTCGGCATATCCGGAACCAGAAGACTACAGGCTCCTTTCCATGAGCTGCACAACTGACCTATTGAGTTATTTAGAGAGGAAGAAGGAGTATAAAGTAAAGGGGAGAGCACAAAAGATCTCAAAATGGTCAAAGTACCGCCCACACTTGCACCCTATTAGGATAAGATAAGGTACGTTATCTATACGTATAATAAGACTGTAAAAAGTTGTGTCTGTACATTGGATATTTTTTGAAAAGAATAATGATATGTTTTTTGGGATCGATACTGATGCCAAACACTAATTTTTAGAATTTTTGTCTGTTTGTCTGTGACTTTGTGCAAGTATCACGCCATGACTACTGAAGGGATTTTGATGGGAGTTTCACTAGGAGATAGCTGAAATACCCGGAAAGCTCATAGGCTAAGCAATGGCGGTATGTGATGTGGAAACAAGGATCCAGAGAAGAAGATCTGCCTGCTGATCTCCTCCATCCTCCTCCTCACGCAAATGAAGTTGCGGGGTACAGCTAGTTAAAATATTTATCTCTCGTCTCATAGCTCTTAGGACACCATCCCGGACCACTTACATATTAAAACTAAATATAACTTAGTAACTAAGTTAGATGCGAGGTCAAACAGTGGTCTAACATCGTACGTAACTGCCCCGTGTCAAAGAGCCTCTCTGGAGAGGCGGCCAGGGGACATTTAAAATTTACGCCATCAATTTAACTTGCGCTGCTTGCGATTCAACCGGAAGATCTGTTTTAAGCTTGTCGCACACTATATCAACCAGGCACCGTATCATCACCACCCCGCCTGATCTCCATCAGGCGTTAACCTAACGTAGCGGAGCGGCTCACAACCTACGAAGTGTCTGGTCGTTTACGTCGACATCAAAAATAATTCTGAGTTGAACGTGGAGCTGAGCTCATGGCTGTTATTATGTCTTTTGTCATTGCGTAAAATTGCTATGATAGCCGTAGCATTCAATAAAAAGATAAAGAAAATAGAAGGAATGTGACAATTTCGAGCAATATTATGGGGAAGGGCAAGCGGGGCGACCGCGACACGTAAGCGCGGGGACGGCCAGGCGCAAACGCGGCACGCACAGCTGACAGATGAGGTGTGACTGACAGGTGAGTGACAGCTTTCAGAGGCGAGGCGATGCCGATACGGAGGCGATTAGTGTACGTTGCAGTATGGAGTTTCATACAAACTATACTGAACGACTCGAGATGATGAGGCGCTTATCCCTTTCCGCGGCGTTACAGTGTGCGATAAACTTTATCATTGAGATGCTCCACTTCTATGTAGGTACAGTCGAAAGTACATCAATTATAACACTTTGGGCTTTATACCGTTCTCATTATCTGCTGCCGAATTAAAGTCAAGTAGGTATACTATCGAGAGTACTTTTTTTGTTGACGAAATCTCCTAAAGATATCTGACCTCCTTGAGGACGGTACATTTATTTATTAATTTAATGGTTCCATAATGGTTACAACTCCAATACTTCAATCAACCTTAAGAGCTCTAGCGAACACTTAGTTACATACATAATGTAATAATTTACAATAATGTAAGGTAAGTACCGTGGCGAGACAGACACAGGCTGGTGCAGGAAAATCTGGAAACACAACAGAAACCAGATGCGGCTCATAATTGGGGCACTAACGGGACATCAAGCAACGAACGACCTGTTGCACAGGATGGGGTTAGCTGTATCTCCAACCTGCAGAGCCTGTGGTGACAAAACGGAGTCCATGAAACACCTACTGTGTGAATGTGACTCACTGGCTAGAAAGCGAATGAGTCTCCTGGGGTCGGCCTATCCGGAACCAGAAGACTACAGGCTCCTTCCCATGAGCTGCATAGCGGACCTACTGAGTTATATCTTTAGGGAGGAGGAAGGAGCATAAAGGAAAGGGGAGAGCACAAAAGATCCCAATGGGTCGAAGTGCCGCCACATTGGCACCCAATCAGGATAAGATAAGATAAGATAAGGTAAGTACCTACAGAATATAAACTATGTTATGGCCGGATGCACGAACAGAGAATCAGGGCAAAGAACCGACTTCATCTGAATTAAACCGTCCATGAACATATTATTAATATAGTATTAGGTTATAACTTCTTTTTGTTTTTGCTAAATAAATACATTATTATTATTATATTGTTACTATTATTATTCACTATACCTACATCTCTCCCAAAGCACGTAACTCATACCGATTCTCGGCCTTTTGCATCCAGTCTCTGCCAACTGCAAAGGTCATCCGTCCATCAGGTCGGGGGCATTCCACGCTATGTTTACCCGTTTGTGACCTCCATTCGAGAATTCGTCTACTCCATCGGTTATCGGTTCTATGATTCAATTCAATTCAAATCTTCCACACTCGGTACATTTTACATGGTATTAGACACAGTTTGGTGGAAGACTGGTGCTCAAGCTAGGAGTTCTCCTGTGTTTTGAGTCACCAGGCCTCCCCCTTAAATAAATAAAAAAATAAAAAAGCCTTTTATTGTCCATTCTCATAAAGAATTTAAACATTCAAATTATTGTCATGTATAGGTATAAATATTCAATTCAATTTTTCATTTTTTATCGTCAAGTTCACATGTCATTTTTAAAGATTTAATACAATTGAGTCATTTGAATATTGATAAATATAATTTAAATTGTATATTTGTCAAAAAAATATTATTATTATTAATTGCTTAGTCATTCCCCTTACAGACATAATATTAGTACACTAAAAGAAAATAGGGTGCAGAAACAAACCATGATATTATGCAGCCAGCCCACTGCCACTTAAATTTTCCAATCCTATGAACATGTTTTTTTATTCTCTGACGGCTATACTCCTACGTCGTTATTTTGTGTTATTTAATACCAGCACTATGTAGTTTTTGTTTTTCATTTTCTATTAGCCAGCAACAGAGCGCGACGAGAAGCGTGAAGAGCGAAGCGTGAAGAGCGAAGCGTGTGATAGTGGCATCCGCTCTATAGGAGATAGGAGCTCCCATCACTAGTGATTTTCTCCTTTTTGGAACAAAGCTTTTTTTCTGTCGAACGGAGTAGAAAACGTTACGCGAGCTCGTAAAATAGTGCAACCGTATTGTATTGTTCGAGTTTCCAAACCATTGCTGAATAAGAAGAATATATCTTACATACAACGTGAAATGACAATGCCAGATTCTGCCCCACCGTAATCAACCGCAAGTTGTACAAGATAACGAATAAATGTAAAAATATCTCGGTTTTTATTAAAGTTATTGGTTTAAAATAAGGTTTTGTACAAGTTGCGATTCGAAAAAAACAGCTTAATTATGAATTCTGAAAATAGTAAGAAATCGAAGCGATTTCTTCATTGTTTTTGTTATTCTTCTATAGGAGTTGCGAAAGTAGTAGAAAATGATACTGATTATAATTATGCAATATGAAACCTGTAATAAGTCCCCATCAAAATGATAGGTACAGCTTAAATGGTCACGTAGTTTTGCAGGTGGGGCTAAGCTCCATTGAAATGTGGCAATGTCTTTTTGGTGATTGCTTTCCACGGGGGCTATGATTTGCCATTAGAGTAGTACTATTGAATCATAGAGTTAAACTTGACAAATAAAAAGCTGAAAAAAAAAATAACTCGAAAATATGAGAGACGATAGTAACTCACCAGACGTAGGTATCTAGCTTAAGGTATCTAAACCGCACACGCATCGTCGCCGTCGTATGCGCCTAGTCTGCCTATCGCTTCGAAGGGATATCGAGGCGCTACTATTGATTCGCGATCGTTTTCGAGTATGATTTTTCACAATTGTGACTGCCATTATTTTATTTTCATTTATTTATTTTAATAAATGAAATTCTGGATTTATCCATAGTAGTACGGAGAGAAAACAACCACTAAAAAGACATTGCCACTTTTCAATGGAGCTTTGCCCCACCTACAAAACTACGTGACCATTTAAGCTGTAGGCTATCATTTTGTTGGGGACTTATTCTTCTTCTTCTTTAAGTGCCTCTCCGCTAGCGGAGGTTGGCTGTCAGCTCCGCGTACTTGTCCCTGTCTTGAGCGAGCCGGAACAGCTGTTCAGCGCTCGCGATGCCCGTCCAGTCACGAATATTACGGAGCCAAGATTTTTTCCGACGTCCAGGGCCCCGTTTGCCCGCTATTTTGCCCATCATAATCAGTTGGAGAAGTTGGTATCTATCGTTCCGGAATATGTGTCCTAGATACCCAACTTTTCTCTTTTTGATGTCTAGCAATAATTCACGAGACTTGCCCATCCGCTCCAATACTCGAATATTCGTGACTTTGTCGATCCATCGAATTTTGAGCATGCGCCGGTAGCACCACATTTCAAATGCCGCTAGTCTTTTGCAGGTTTCCTCTTTAAGAGTCCATGCTTCACATCCATATGTGACCATCGGCCAAATGTAGCACTGAAGGAGTCTTGAGCGGAGTTTCAGGTTAACGCTACGGGAGCAAAGGATCTTTTTCATATTTATGAATGCTGAGCGGGCCATTTCTATCCTTACTTACTACAGGGGACTTATTACAGGTTTCATATTGCATAATCATAATCAGTACCATTTTCTACTACTCTCGCAACTCCTATAGAAGAATAACAAAAACAATGAATAATTCGCTTCGATTTCTTACTATTTTCTGAATTCTTAATTAAGTTGTTATTTTTGAATCGCAACTTGTACAAAACTTTATTTTACGCCAATAATTTTAATAAAAACGGAGATATTTTTACATTTATTCGTTATCTTGTCCAAACTTGCGGTTGATGGTGGGACAGAATCTGGCATTGTCATTTCACGATGTATAAACAATATCTGACCCGTTCCGTACACCCTTTCCATATTATCGAGGGAAATGAGGTGGACGAGTGCTCATGACAGTTTATCGAACGATCGCCAATTTGTCGTGATAATCGCCCGGCCATAATCGACGCTGTTCAGATTATTTTGATGGCTACATAAATATGAACGGTTACTTTTAAGAGGAGCCTACACTGAATAGTATTAACAAGGGAATTATTACAAAAAGAAAAACGCATCTTTGTTTACATAAAATTGTATCCTATGGCAGGCCTCTAGGATAGAATCGGATCGAACCTGGGACTTCCGTATCGTGGTCCAATCGCTGAGCTCTTGGGTAGCTACATCAAGATTCATCAAACTTTTTAAACTCCATAAAGCTTATAAGGCAGGATATATTTTATGACAAAAAACATCCATTTTAACTTCAAGCATTTTTTTAAATTAACTATTGTTTAGATGCGTGTCGCATCATGTTTTTAATAATTACTAAGCGAAATTAACGCATACCTATATGCGATGTATATTCTTAAGAATGACTGTGATGTTAGAATTTATACTCGTATTAACGGGCACGAAATATTTATTTATTTAGTAACTAATAAGAATTACAATCAAAATTTGAATTACGCATTATTCATGCTCGGTGAATAAATTAGAACATGATGAAAAAACTATTGCCGTGTAAAATGTGCCTTGTCATTCCGTGACAAGGTCGCAGGTTGAAGTCCTGCCCACGGCAAGAATTTTTTCATCACGTTCTAAGAATTACAATTCTTCCATAAATACAGTTTTCCTTTTATAGAAAATACAAGAATTTTCTTGATCTAAGATAATTTTTAACCGTATAATATACCTGAACACGAATTTCATCCATCTCTACACAAAGCCTAAAGAATTCTGGTCGGTAACTCAAGTACCTCCAACTAGCGGAGTGTAATACGCCACTCTTGTGTAATACTTGAGTGGCTACAAGAGGCTTGTGTGCTTACTTTCAGTTTTGATTAATGACTGACGCGACATAACACTACAGCCTCTCGGGGCAAGTGATGGATGAGGACATTGTACCGTCTTACTCCTAAGGAGGAACAGGCTACAACCATAGACAGTGTTTGGGAGAACAACACTGAAAAAAAACGGCCAAGTGCGAATAGGACTCGCGCACCGAGGCTTGCGTGCAACGCAACTTAAGAGCCTTCCATGAGCCAACTAGCGCCGCCAATCTTGAAAAAATAATATCTTCCAATTTAATAAATTTTATTAAAAAAGCTATTTACAAAATGTTTATTAGGATGAATACTATTTATCAATATACAATACATAGAATAATTGCGACAAGCTAAGTTGTAGTTCACAAATGTGCCAAAAATGGCCGTTTTTCGCAATTATGCGAACTACAACTTACCGACATTTAATCACGTTATAAATAAGCATTTAAAAAATAGTATTTATCGTAATAAACATTTCGTAAATAGTTTTTTTAATAAAATTGATTATATTGGAAGATTTAATTTTTTTAAGATTGGCGGCGCTAGTTGGCTCATGGAAGGCCCTTAACCCCGTAACTTTACTCTAACGAAAAGATTAACTAGATTTAGAGACCAACTTATCTTTGCCATTATCAAAATATTATGTCCATTCATCGACATACTCCTGATTAGTTTTTAAAATCATTCTTATATTGCTTAATACAATAACCAATAACAGAAACTTATAAAATAATAGACATAAAAACTAATTTTAAAACAGATATAGAGATTGTACAGTCGAACACAGAGATAAGTATACAGGGGACGTCAATAAGGTTGAATTTAATAATTATTTTACATAGTTTTAACTTTTATCTATCAAACAGTGAAAGAATTTTTGCAATAGGTCCCGTAGTTCTTGAGAAAATCTCAACCTTAAAAGCTCTCCTGTACACCTTTCTCTGTGTTCCACCGTATAAGTACAATTACATAGTACACATTATTTATAATTTTAGAAATTTCAAAATTCAATCAAGTATTTTATGAGAAAATCCCTTGTCTATAAAAAACGTTTAACACCATCCATTTTTATGTAACATCATTAAGCATACTTCATTTACCCGCAAGGCAACAATTACAAGGCAAGATAATATATTATCAAAGTACCTACCTATCTAATTTATCAGCAAATTCATCAATAGCTTTGTCAGATCACAATCGAACAGTGAAATCTCCAACAGCTTATAAGAGAAGCTCTGCCTATAGCATACAATATGAGGTTTCAGTTGACCGATTGCAATTTCCGCAATCTGCCATAGCTTGGTATTTGTCGCCTACTACAATGACTGATGTCAGGGCCGTTTGAAGGGAACTGAGCTGAGGGCGCTAGGTTTTAGGGAGATACACGTCTGTTCTACATACTTGATTAGCCTTTGAGTTATTTATTGTATCCATCGACTTCTGTTACATAGATTTTCATTGGTTCATCATCGATGTTACTACCAGAAAATGAACGTAATTTTAAGAGTCTGTAATGGCAATAATAAAATAACATGTCTTGTAGATCAGTAGCAAGATCACATATTTATGTGATCTTGATTTTTGATTTCTCCATTTTGACTAGTATAAACTTGTGAACAATAGACAAATAATGAATAGTAAGCGCATCTTCAGCCTTTTTTTAAATTACCAATGTAAGTACCAGTGCGTCGCGCGACGACGCGCGATATTTGGCGACACCTTTCGCGGAGGGATGTAAGCTGTCGCGCGAAGTCGCGACCCTCCGTAACGATCTGCGACACCCCGCGACACTCCGCGACGCAACAGCTGGCAACCCTCCGCGAAAGGTGTCGCGCGTCTGTCTGAGCCCTAAGAGCAACCACAGTAGTTCAAAGGTGCGTCCATGCTATTTAAATGTGGAAATTGTAAAAGGAAAACATTAAGAGACAGTGAAATGGTCAGTAATAATGGTGAGACGAAAGAGGTGGGCAGGACGAAGACAATAATATGAGTATATTAATAGTCGGGGCGCTAAATTCATCCTAATGCCACTCTGGACATTGAACGCTAACTGCCAATCTCTCTAATGGCACGCTGTTAATAACATGAGGATATATCGCGTGTAGTCAGGATATTAGTTGGGGACATTATTGATAATAGGGTAATTATTTTGGACCTTTATTATAGGATTTATTCCCTAAAGGGCTTTGTGGGTACGCTCCAACTTTGGTCTCATTAGCACCTACTATCAGGTTAAATTAAATGGTTTTGTACAACTTTATACAAATTATATTCAGTAGGTACCCATATAATATAGAGAAGTTTATACAAATGACAAAGCAGCCATCACAATTACTCTGGTCCCCTGTGTTCAAATCAAACTACTTATGCATTAATATTAATACATTCAAATTCATAAATCAAGCGCTTAAATTCAACCACCGCAAACCAGATCAAACTGGTTATATCCGGTCGAATATAAACTACTCCCAATAACTGGTCACAATCAAAACTGAGCAATTTCCCATAGGAACCGAACCCGGGAACCACTTTGTAAACGATACTGCAACGGCAATGAGATGTCCAAACTGGGATTCTCAGTTAAATTTAGATACTAGATTTAGTGCAGAGTAATATTAAATGAGAAACACGTAACTAAACCATGTTGGATTACTATTACGTATGAATAACTATCCTTTACCTGTATACCATAGGATCTATATTTAATTGCACCTATTTCCAAAGGAAAAAGCCGGCCAATTGCGAGTCGGACTCGCGCACCGAGGCTTCCGTGCAACACAACTTAACCCCTTAAAAATATTTTTGGGGAGATGTAATTTCAAATTTACAGTTTTCGGATTTTTCCCTTTCTTGTGATATAAGACCTAGCTTCTTGCCAAATTTCATGATTCTAGGTCAACGGGAAGTACCCTATAGGTTTTGAGTTGCTCGCGTTTTCATACAAATATGCGAGAAAAGGCGACGTAGGCCATATCTTTTGATTGCGTTGATGTAGAAGTTTGATTGTTTCACGGCTGCATAATGTTGCAGACCTGAGTGTTCAGAATTAATTTCAACTTGATCCGTCCACGGGTTTCTGAGATATAGGTCTTGACAGACGGACAGACAAACGGACAACAAAGTGATCCTATAAGGGTTCCTTTTGAGGCACAGAAATAAAACTTTTGAGAACAGCCCTAAAAATCAAATTGCTTTTCAATAGTTGTAATTCAACTCAAGTCTCCCAACTAGTAGGGTGTAAAGCGAGTCAACTTAGACCGCTTTTGATGTCAAACAAAAAAGAACTTCGCAATGCACTGGGAGTCCCGAGCTCTGAGGAGTCGTTTGACTATCGAAGTTATTTCTCGAGAGAGATCGAATTCTATACGAGGAAGACAGCTCTATATTTGAAAATTCAGGAGAAGGAAAAGCGTTTCTATCTCCAATTTCTTCAATAGACATGGTCAATCACATGCGAGATTAATCTTCTTCTCGTGTGGTTTAGTGACCAAACCTATTGTTAGAGTTATTCAGGCCGCGTTATTATGCAAGATTAATGAGTGGTCAGCGTCAGCGTGCTATGGAAAGAGCCATGCTTGGAATTTCTCTGTTAGATAGAATAATTAACGAGGACCTATATCCGCCGCTCCAGCGAGCGACGAGCGAAGAGCTCGGTGGCACAGTGGTTGGGTCAATGGACTTGCGATACGGAGGTCCCAGGTTCGATTCCCAGCCAGAGCAGCCATTACCAATGAGTTATCCTCGGTTTCTTCGACGGAAAAACTTACGTACATGTACTGAGTGCTCTCAAAACGGTGAAGGAAAACATCGTGATGAAACCTACACTACATGTCCTAGAAGAAGAAAAAAATTCTAAGGTATGAGAAACCCGCCAATCCGCACTGGGCCCGCGTGGTGGATCATGGCCCGAGCTCCCTCGATGTAAGGGAATGTCTGTGCCCGATCAGTGGGGCAATATAAATAGACTATATCCGCCAGAAGACAAAAGTGGTTGACATTGCTCATAGAATCAGTAAACTGCAGTGGCAATGGACTGGTCACATCTGTCGTAGAACCGATAACCGGGGTGGACGAGTTCTCGAATGAAGGCCACTAACGGGTAAACGTAGTGTGGGACGACCCCGCTTTTGTATTTTTCTGTCTTTCCTATTTTCTGCATTTTATTAATACGCGTAAATCTATTAGCAATTTACCGCAATAGAGATTATTACCCACGTCAAAATGACAATGCCAGATTCTGCCCCACCATCAACCGCAAATTGTACAAGATAACGGATAAATGTAAAAATATCTCCGTTTTTTATTTAAATTATTGGTTTAAAATAAAGTTATGTACAAGTTGCGATTCGAAAAAAACAGCTTAATTAAGAATTCAGAAAATAGTAAGAAATCGAAGCGATTTATTCATTGTTTTTGTTATTCTTCTATAGGAGTTGCGAGAGTAGTAGAAAGTGATACTGAGTATGATTATGCAATATGAAACCTGTCAATAAGTCCCCAACAAAATTTATTTATTTATTTATTTATTTATTTATTTAAAATGATAGGTACAGCTTAAATGGGCACGTAGTTTTGTAGGTGGGGCAAAGGTCCATTGAAATGTGGCAATGTTTTTTACTGTAAAAGAACTACGTGCTTAAAACTATACTGCGTCTAAAATTAAACTTTTCTCTTTCGTACCATTCTCTCACACTGTAACTGGCTGTGAAAGAGTAAACTAACTTTTGTGAATGATATGAATGAGACTATTGTTTCTGTTTCTGCAGTCCGACATACCCGCAGAGTTTGTAAACGTGGGTGTATGTTTGAATTTCAAACTCTATTGTTATTCTAGTCTGGTATCTGTGAAGTGACCTTGTTTTTAAACTCAAAGTTGCGTTATTAGCTGAGTGATGTGATGGAGTAACGTGCCGATGATGTAGGAGTAGCGCGCGGATGATGTAGGACTAGCGTGCGGATGATGTAGGAGTAGCGTGCGGATGATGTAGGAGTAGCGTGCGGATGATGCAAGGGTAGCATGCGGATGGACGATGTAGGAGTAACGTACGGATGATGTAGGAGTAACGTACGGATGATGTAGGAGTAACGTACGGATGATGTAGGAGTAGCGTGCGGATGATGTAGGAGTAGCGTGCGGATGATGTAGGAGTAGCGTGCGGATGATGCAAGGGTAGCATGCGGATGGACGATGTAGGAGTAACGTACGGATGATGTAGGAGTAGCGTGCGGATGATGTAGGAGTAGCGTGCGGATGATGTAGGAGTAGCGTGCGGATGATGTAGGAGTAGCGTGCGGATGATGTAGGAGTAGCGTGCGGATGATGTAGGAGTAGCGTGTGGATGATGTAGGACTAGCGTGCGGATGATGTAGGAGTAGTGCGCGGATGATGTAGGACTAGCGTGTGGATGATGTAGTAGTAGTGCGCGGATGATGTAGGACTAGCGTGTGTATGATGTAGGACTAGCGTGCGGATGATGTAGGACTAGCGCGCGGATGACGTAGGAGTAGCGCGTGGATGATGTAGGAGTAGTGCGCGGATGATGTAGGACTAGCGTGTGGATGATGTAGGACTAGCGTGCGGATGATGTAGGACTAGCGTGCGGATGATGTAGGACTAGCGCGCGGATGACGTAGGAGAAACGCGTGGATGATGTAGGAGTAATGCGCGGATGATGTAGGACTAGGGTGTGGATGATGTAGGACTAGCGTGCGGATGATGTAGGAGTAGCGCGCGGATGATGTAAGAGTAGCGTGAGGATTTAATATGTGTTGGTTTATAGTCATTGTGTTAAAGTAGCATAAATCGTATTGCTAGATAGTCGACATTCTCTTATTTACTTCACAACGGCAAACATTTTATACAATTGAAGTTGAAAGATGAAAGCACACAAAATTCAATTTTTAGAATGGAACCTTCCTCGCTCCGAATAGAATTAGTCTTCCTCAGAATTTTCTAAGTTCTTGAATTTATTTTTATCTTATTGAATTTGGTGGTTGCCTTGTGATATGAATGGAGTTACAATTTTAAAACTACGAGTTCCTTTCAGTATTTAGTTGTTGCTATCTAATAATAATAATTTAAGTTTGAATACTTATATGTGTTAGTGTTTTATCTATACTTATGTATGAGTATTTTAGGTAGTTATAATGATGTGATTCGTATTATTCTCATTTTGTCTAAATTACACCGTATCACTTTCAATTAGTTTAAAGTACCTATTGCCATTATACCTACCTATACATTATTGTATAGTACATTAGTTTAACTGTAATGTTGTATTTTTTTAATACATAAATAAATTATTCTCGTAGCGATAGAATCTGCTAAACGGTATCGAAAGACAGTTTCTGAACCACCGATTTTTTTGTGGCTAATTATTGGTCAATTCTTAAACCACCACCTAGCCTTTGAGTTGCGCTATTATCCATTATTGTTTATTAAATAAGTGGGTTGTTCAGTGTGTGAACCGGGTCAGTGATTTTTATAAAAGCAAATAGTTAGTAACATAATAATAATGTCAATTAACATTTATTTTCTTATTATATTTCTATCTTCACCATTATACCTATTCAAAGGTCTAATTTATAATCAACCCCTAAACGCTTCCCCTAGCCATACTAATTGTATTATACGGAATGGTCTAATAAAATAAAAAAATCCGCACCCCATTTTTCAATAAACATTACGCGGGTATTCGATACTACCCTCGTCGGACGACAAAGTATTTATTGAAAAAGTTGGTTATCTCACATCTACACGAGTTACTCGACCAAGTTACTTCGCCGGTATTGGAAGACATCTTGTTCTCTTTTCTCATCAAATAATTCCTAAGATTCTTTCATCATCAGTGGACATTATATCCCTTCTTATAAGGCATTGATCTCCTATAAACAACTAGATACACAGTCTGCCTTCTAATAAATAATAAATATCCGAGCGCAAAGAAGGTCCAAACGGATGAATGGTTTTGCTTTATTGGACATTAATTTGACGTTTTTTTTTAAATTGATTTAGTAAGACCTTTGTGTATCTAGTTGTTTATAGGAGATAAATGTACCTATATCGTGTTTATTTTTACACGCGATTTTTTCCAATATTCATTCGAGTTTGAGGAGGCTCAGGACAGCGATAGATGGAAGAGGCAGGAAATACCTTTGCCCAGCAGTAAGACAATTTATAGGTTAAAAAAACATTACTAATTAGGGAATTACATATGCCTTAGATTTTTTAATGTCTCATTGAGTGCGATCAGTTATCGTTTCCACCTGTTATTATTATTTGCTTATAACAGGTGTATACAGTCTAACTTTTTATTAGTAAGGCTGTAACAGTGCTAGAAAATCAATTAGTATACATACAAGGGCTAAAGATGGTATAGAGCGTTAAACAAATTGGCAGGGGCAATGCAAACACGGCCGGACTGGATCCACGAATATGTTCTATTTACATTTCAAACACCGGCCTTCCGGTTGCTTTCACAAGTCCCGAGTGCGTGTTCTATTATTAGATAACATACAATGTTATACTAGCTGTAATAAGGTGTTGGCTTTCTTCAAATATAGCCTTCTTACGAAGGTTTATCATTATCTGTTGTTTATAGGAGATCAATGCATTATCTCGCCAAAACCGCACGGAAAGAGATCTGCGGGTCTAAAAAGGCGTTATTGCGCAAGTCCTCTGACTGCATTTCATTTCCCGAATTCCTAGCAACTGTAACTGCTAGGAATCCAAGAAATGAGTCGCCATCAGAGTATTAATTAATGGAGATTTTTTTTCTTTTTTTTCGAATCCCGGTCGTGATGAAATTTTTTCTCCATTTATCATTTAAATTTTCATTTCGCATAGCGCATATGCAAGAAAATATCAAAACATATGAAAAAGGAACGCGTCATTAATTAAAAACATGATTTCTAACTGCAATGTTAGACATGAATTTGAGTAATTGCACAATTACTGGATAGATGTCGCTACCGTCCCTAAGACGAGAATATGGAGACAAAATTCACGATCCGGGTACGAAATCACGGTGGTGATGGTTGGAATAGAGCGTGCCCCGGAATGGCGAGGTCCCGGGTTCGAATCCCGGTCGTGATGAAAAAAATTCTCCATCATCTATATGGAATTGACATTTACTTTTTCGTTCGTAAATGCCTATTCCAATTCATTCTTTCACTTGACAAGTAAGTACCTACTCTTGCCGTCTTGAAAATCAGAAATCGGACAGTAAAAAGTCCGCCTTTGATTGGATTGTCGAACTGCATCAGATGTATCCCCAGCATGATCATGGAGCTCGACTCTCACGCAAATTTAGCATCTGTGTCGTAAGGAATTAAGTTTGATAATAATAATTCCAAAATTAAAACGAATTCTCATAATTGTAAGTCATTCGCTTAATTATTAGTTTATTTCAAAAAGGTACCTACAATATAAAATAAAAAAGAACCATTCAATATTTAAAAAACCTAATCAAAACTATTTAAAAAAAATTTAGTTACAGGAAGAGTAGGTACCCAAGACACTGGCAGCGTTACCTCGCTGGATCGCGATGCTAATCCGTTGCGCGAGGTAGCTGCCAGCTCTTGGGTCACCAGTAGCATCTACTATTCGTTTGCTAAGCTCTTTATAAAGCGACCAAGCGCCGGGACCCCACGGGCCGAGGGTCTCGACACCAAAAGCAACAAAGTTGTAAATGGTGTCGAGACCCCTGTATTTTAGAGCTTTACTCTTCTCGGCCGCCTCAGCCGCCGCGCCAGCCTTTCTGGTAGTGCTCCGTATGTGGGACGGAGCCAGCGTGTCTACGCATGTAGCGTCCCACACCAGAGCACGCCCCATCTTCCATGGGATGGGATTCGCTTAATTAATTAATTCAATTCAATTTCATCTTCTAAATTGTGTGGCGGAGTACCATCCAGAATAACATATGGCAATTTCAAGCCTTAAATATACGTCTTTTGACGGCCTTTTACTGCGGTATTTACCCTATCACTACTCCGTACTACGAAACAACTGAATTGACACAATTCCGCGGCATTCACTTTCCATTGCTGTGTCTCGACTAAATTAATTTTAGATGATGCTTGTCTAAGTAGTAATGGTAAATGAAATGAAGATTTTATAGTGAAGGTTGCACGAAGGAAGTAAAGTTCGGGTGGGGTAGATGCAGTAATAATGGTATATGTACTTAGCGCGTTAATTAACGGTGTGAGGCGAGTGGGAGCTACCTAATTAGAGTTGATAGGAAGGTACGAATACGTTGGCTTAATTGTGTAAAAGTTGCGGATCTCATTAAAGATGCAAGTTAAATGGTGAGTTAGGAAAATAACCGTAGTCTAGTAGATAATTATTGTAATTTTCAACCCGACTTTCAAACGAGTAGTGTAATGTTGTTAATCTGCATAAACAGGAATTAAAATACAGTATGTAGTATATGCGTATACAGTATTCTAAAATTCGCAGACTATACAGGGTGTATTTGAATTCATTGCAATATCGAGTAGGTACTGCAAATACATTTGAGGTGAGGCGAGGTGCTCTGTGTCGGCGGCGGTTAGTAGCGGAGTTCCACCCGCAGTAACAAAAATAAAATGTATAAATAAATATTACTCATCCTAAAAATTATTATAAATAGTTTTATATACACATATATTAATATATTATGCTATAGATATTATGCAGCGGTTTGTGTGAGGATATCAGCATCTGGACAAACTTCTCAAGTTTTAAGATGCTGGTGGCCAATCAAAATAATGTATTATTATAACTGTAATGTTTTAAATAAAAATAAATACATTCGACAAATTGAAAACGGGGGTTTTACTCATGATAAATATTAAATTGGTAAGGTTTTTTTAGTAAATCAAAACTGCAAAAAAATGAACTAATTACGTCACAAGTCACACAATGATCTTAGAAATGACCATTAGGTCAAATTCTAGTAAAAGAAATCGTTGCAAAAATTAAAAATATCTTTAAATGTAAAAACTCCAAAGCACAGTAAAGATGCACATCAAATTAATATTTTTTGATAGTTGAATTTATTGTAAAAAAATTTTTTATTTTCCCCAAATTGTTTAATTTACTTAAGAGCCTTCCATGAGCCAACTAGCGCCGCCAATCTTACAAAAATAATATGTTCCAAAATAATCAATTTTATTAAAAAAGCTATTTAGTACAAAATGTTTATTACGATAAATACTATTTTTTAAATGCTTATTTATAACGTGATTCAATTTCGGTAAGTTGTAGTTCGCATAATTGCGAAAAACGGCCGTTTTTGGCACATTTGTGAACTACAACTTAGCATGTCGCAATTATGCAATGTATTGTATATTGAAAAATAGTGTTCATCCTAATAAACACTTTGTAAATAGCTTTTTTAATCAAATTTATTAAATTGGAAGATATTATTTTTGTAAGATTGGCGGCGCTAGTTGGCTCATGGAAGGCACGCTGTGCAGAATTATTACCATCTATTTAATTTTGTCGAATGAATTCAAGGCCACCCTGTATTTACTATTTCGATATCGGAAATATTATGTGTATCCAAAAGTTGGTCGAAAGAGTATTTTGACGAAAATAGTTTTGAGTGTGTGCTTGGTCGAACTGTCAAAGGTCATAGAATCGTGACAGTTGTAAGAGCGTCTATAGTGACAATATTATTATCTTCAATAGCGCATTCCAGGATAATATGAGAATACGAATTGTAAAGGGAGTCGAGCGGAATCGTCGTGTCACGCCATCTATGCATTCTTTGGCGAACTAATACTTTGTGTGATTTTTTTACGCTAAATTAATTTACGATTAGAATCATTGCAATCTACGTCGTATTACCGTGCCGCAAAGTACTGTGTGCTATACTTCAAGTGACATCTTTGCAAATTTGGCGTTCCGCTAACACATGGAAAAGTTTCAGAATGTAAACTACGACATTTATCCATTATTCAGAGGTTTTCAGTTTACAAAGTTGCTGCAACAGCGCAGGTGGAAATGGCTTTGATGTAGGACACTTTGTTGATTCGGGGCTTTGGCACAAAACCGCAACGAGAGCGCACCGCTGGCACAACAGAAAGTGCCAGTAGATTGACGGCCAAATGACAGGACAATTGGTCGCCTATGGAAAGTTGCGGGAAGAGCTAGGGGTGTCAACTTCACAGCTACTTATGTTTCGATCAGTTATTCAATTGTATTGGTTATTGTTTAGGAATCACTCGTAATTTTAAACAGTGTGCATGTAAATATTTTAAATAGACAAAGTTAAATGACATTGCCACATTTCAATGGAGCTTTGCTCCGCCTTTGGTCACCTACGTGACCATTGAAGCTCATGTATTATTTTGGTTGGGGTATTATTACAGGTTTCATATTGCATAATCATAATCAGTAGGAGTTGCGAGAGTAGTAGAAAATGATAACAAAAACAATGAATAAATCGCTTCGATTTCTTACTATTTTCTGAATTCTTAATTAAGCTTTTTTTTCGACTCGCATGTCGTACAAAACTTTATTTTAAACCAATAATTTTAATAAAAAACGGATATATTTTTACATTTATTCGTTATCTTGTTCATCATGCGGTTGATGGTGGGACAGAATCTGGCATTGTCATTTCATAGTCAAAGTCAAATTTCTTTATTGCAAGTAAGCACGTTGTGTACATTTTTGCACGTCAACATATTTTTTGAATTTACATTTAACCCTTCATTTGAATTTACATTTAACCCTTTATTAGCCAATCGTTTTGTAAACAAAAGAGGCTACCATCTGCGCTTTAGTTATGGCTTTAGTGCAAATGGTAGCCTCTTCCAAGCTATGCCAATCCCGATCCTCAGCCATTTATATCTAGACTCTGCCAGTTAATTAACGCAGATCCTCTATCAGCAGGGGGCGGACCCGTCTACGATCCGAAAGCGTCATTACAAAATTAACACCCACATGAAATTCTCTAAAATGACAGAACCGGAATTTTCCGGAATGTTTAGCCGGAATTATAAGCAACGGACCGCGTGCGTGATCATTGTTGTCATATGCAAAGTGTCGGAGTTTGGGCTGCGAGGGTAATCGACCGAGACGAACAATGGGAACACAGAGACTGCACTTTTGGGGTCTGTCAAAAATGAAACGCCGGTTTACTGAACAATGTGTTACTGTGAATATTTTGTGCTTTGTGCTTGTATTCTTCTTACCTGAATCTGTAAAAAAAATTGTGTGTCAACGTTGGCTTAAAATTAGGAAACTACCATTGGTAAATAAGCTGGCTGGCCAATGGTAGTTTCCTAATTTTAAGCCAACTTTGACACATTCGTATTGAATCTTAGGCCTATACATTGTGGGCTAGTACAGCCCACAATGGGGACTGCTCGGGCGCCAGTCGGGTCGCGGATGTATCACAGTTTCCCGTGGCTCGGCAAGAATGGCACGAGGTGGAACACCCCAGTTTAGTCGGTATGCTGCCCCTTCAAGGCGGTCAGCCCGACATAATCAACACGCTCCCCCGGGCGTGGTGGCACTTGATCTTGCAAAATGGGCTAAGTTCGTTTATAGTTTAGTAGTAAAGTAACAACCCTAGAGCGTATGCAGCGCATGCATCTGTGCATGATCATTGTTGCCGTATGCAAAGGAGTTCGCACAGTTTGCGGACGCCATCGACCGGCTAATCGACCGTGAGCTCAGGGAAAATATAGAGGATGCGTTTCTAACGAATTGGTACAGTCGACAGCGCATCTACCTACACAAATGCATTGCTATATAGGTCATGTTGTTGTAAAGTTTCAGCGGCTGTGTGGAACGCCTTACACTGCACTGTTCAAGCGCGCTTTAGGAAAACACCTTGACAAAGACCTTCGGTAGATATCGGTCGAAGCCGTGTGCGCAAAATAATTTGATGGCTCATCTACCTACCTATAGTTTATTTATTTATTTTATTAATGGACTCGAGAGTTCGTTATTTGCCAATGTCATGTTACAGAAAATTCAACATATAATACTCTTCTATCTTCCTCCAGAGGAGGTCGCAGTGGGGTCTTCACCCCGGGTAGCCACGTCTTCATATCTTCATCCAAAAGAGTCGCCGTAGTGTCATCACTCTGCATTCTCAGCTCGGCAGTCACGTTCACTCCCAAGCTTGTAGCGGGACTCTTGATAAAAGCTTAAAACTTCATATCTTGCTCAAATTATCCAATAAATTCATCATACTGTCATTCGCGAACATGTTCTGATTATTTTAACGTAATATTAAACACAAAACAACCACTGTAGACATTAAACTGAAAATTCTCAAATAATTTCGCAACCGTCGTTTCCCGCCATTTTCAAGAGAACCCCTACCTTTAAGAGCCTTCCATGAGCCAACTAGCGCCGCCAATCTTAAAAAAATAATATCTTCCAATATAATCGATTTTATTAAAAAAGCTATTTACAAAATGTTTATTAGGATGAATACTATTTTTCAATATACAATACATGGCATATTTGCGACAAGCTAAGTTGTAGTTCACAAATGTGCCAAAACCGGCCGTTTTTCGCAATTATGCGAACTACAACTTACCGACATTGAATCACGTTATAAATAAGCATTTAAAAAGTAGTATTTATCGTAATAAACATTTCGTAAATAGCTTTTTTAATAAAAATTGATTATATTGGAAGATATTATTTTTTTAAGATTGGCGGCGCTAGTTGGCTCTATGAAGGCCCATAAGTAGATTTAATTCTAAAATTTTGTCGGTCAGTTTTTACACAGACTCCCTCGAGAAATGTCGGTCCACTGCTAAATCGTTCATTAAAACTGCGGCTTCTTCTGATTCCTTGGAGATCATTAAACCAATGAAACTCGTCTGAGAATTATAACCCCGAGTAAGACTAAAAATTGGGCTTGTTAAAAACTTTTCAAAAACTCTAAGAATACCTTTTGATCTTTCCACAAGAACAATATTTGCATTGTAAAGTTTTTGAGAAAAACAGACTGTTGTAACAGGGTTATCTTGAACTAACGAGGAAGTAACAATAACAAAATAACGACTAACTTATTGTCTAACAACTTGTTATCTAATAATAATATTTATATTTTTATTTATTTATTTAGGTTCTCCAACAACACATACATTATACATTTAATAACATACAGTACAGATGGCTGGTTCTGATGTATGTGTCTTTTATAGGAGGACACAACATTCATAACAGCGCGCATGCGGAGATTACAAACATAATATAGTTATGCATTAAGATAGATATAAGATATATAGATAAATAAATATAAGATAGAGTAATTTTGAAAAATATCTGCGGTGGTTTTGTCTACCGGTGGATTGTTACAAAAAAAATACGTTTGTACCCCATAGGATTGAAATTCATTCTATCGTTGAAGGTTACCAGACAAACAGAGCAGATTTAGGGATAACCTGCTCAAGGTGGGTGGCAGAAACTGGATGCAAAAGCTTGAGAGTCGGGTTGAATGGCGTGGTTTGCCTATGTCCAGCAGTAGACTGATACGGGATGATGATGAAAATATAGTTGAAGCCATATTACACCAATAATTTCTTCAATAGATCGATGCATGAGACAAGATGACAACATAAATAATAATTTTCACAATGTCAAACATCAATGCACAATGGTCTAACATAAATAGAGCATTACATAATACATACATTTATGGTCCGACAGGTTCTGCCAGTTTCTGACAGGTTCTGCCAGTTTCTGACAGTTCGTGTCATTTTTGACAGTTGTTGTGAGTTTGACAGTTCTTGCCAATAAGGCGTAGGTATCTGGCTCAACTAGTGCGGTTCTGCACCATTCACGCACAATGGCTGCCACTCATGCGGCCAAGTGCGGAAAAAAGCCCGCGTCAAGATGAAGAAGGCGTAGGTAGGTAACCCGATCGTCAACCCCTCGGGCTTTTGGTCGACTCGACCACTAAACAGAGAGATTTGTGGTCGGGTGGTCGACTTGACACCTACCTTTTTTCGAAAGGTGGCTACTCGACCATCGGCCGAGATTTGTGTGGGGTGAGCTGCCACCTAAGTCTAAAAATCAATAGGTACGTCTGAGTCAAAGTTCGCCGAAAGTTGACCGAGACCGTGGCCACATAAGTCCAGAATCGAAGTCATTACGAGGCCATATGCCAATCCGGGTTGACGTTTTAGCGTCGCCCTAATCCCAGTAAAGGGGTCAATGCATAACTAATAAAGGTAAATTGGCAAACTTTGCCCACTAATTCAGTAGTTGTTTGTTCGGGACCCACGAGGACACCTACAGACCCTTTTATGCTAAACCGACCGTCGTTTCGCTTCGATTAACGAGTCTAACGATAGGTTAAATCCGAAATTGCACAGTAATCTTTGTAAAGGTATTAAAGGCGTTGAAATTGATGAGAATTGTCAAACGTTTGATTAGGGTCTGCGTGATTTCAGTGTTTAGTGAGGGAATGATATGGGTTTCGATCTGTGTGGTGACCTTGAATTAGGATTGAGGGTCATCCTATATACTTGGTTCGTATTGTTTAAAATCAGCATCATCAGTCCTGTGCTGGATATCGGCCTCTCCCAAAGCACGTCACTCAACCAGATTCTCGGCCTTTTGCATCCAGTCTCTGTCAGCCAATTTTCGCAGGTCATCCCTCCATCTGGCCGGAGGACGTCCCACACTACGTTTACTCGTTCGTGACTTGCACTCACACATCACTTACCTCATAGACATGAAATCGGTACAGATTTGCAAGCAAAACATTCTGTCAACGATGAGCGCATAGAGACGAAGCGGGAGACAGGGGTGCCGTATTACGGAGATGTGTCCATGTCGATAATATCTCTTGGTTACACGTGTCGCGAAGCAATTTTGCGCTCATGTGCAGGCAGATACGGGCCCTCCTGTTACAAGTCTATGGGGTAAGTGGTCTGTGCCTCGTCTACCACATCGGCTATGAGTTCTATGGCAGATGTTACATCTGGTCAGCCTACTTCCAGTACAGTTTGCTGATCCTGGCAAGCTGGCAGATATACTCGTTTAGTATTCTAAATTTCAACCATATAAGTACACTTTCATCTGAGCCCCTTCGTACCTCGGAAAGTACGTTAAGCAGCTGGTCCCGGTTGTTGTCGCTTGACAACAGTCGTTAGGCCACGTCAAAGGCCTAGGGGCGGTCTGAATAACTTTGACAAATAGGTTTGGTCACTAAACCACACGAGAAAATAAAGAACCATATAAGTGAGTTTTATCCGTTTCTATTATACTTAATAATTGTTAGTTCCAATAGACAATCGTTGCACTTGGCGACGACAAAATGTGGCCACTGATCGCCACTTTAAATTCTTTGTTCCCTTTTAACTTGGTTTGAAAGTAGGTAGTAACTTTTGAAAAGGCGATCTAACCGGCTCCTCTTTTCTCCCTAAAGAAAACTCTGTGCAGCTCTTTCCATTTCCCTGAGAGACTTTAAACTTTCAGACTTTATGAAACTACGTTTTAGTTAGACTGCCGATAGTCGTGGACTTATAGAACAAAAAGAAAAGAACAGATACATATGTATATCCTGTATATATTACCTGTTGTGATGTAACACTGAAGGAACTGATTGATCGAACCTGTTCATCATTGTGAAAATAAAGTGTCCGATCTAATAATGTGAATGCAATAATGACAGAACAGCTTAAAATGTTAGTAGGGTAGGGTAGTTTTTGTTTACAAAATAAGACACTTGATTTGGGCTTCGGTATATATCTTGAATTTCACGAAGCATCAAGTGCCTTAACACATTATCAGCCCTATTATCTTGGTGTTCAATATACTTATCAGATAATTTACAAAAGCTGTCCTAAACAGAGTTTATCCCGCATACATTTCAAGGGCAGACCTTTACAAGGCTTAGGGTTTTAATGGGCTATTACAGCCACCTCATTTTGGTGGCACTTAGGTGTAAGTTATCCTAGTTTGCTAAGTACTAGGGAAATGTTGTTTAACATTCATTATTGTTAGCTTATAGGGACAGAAATTAGAAGCCAGGAATTTGATGGAATATTCAAACAGATGAGGCATTCTTTAGTGACTGCGGTGGACCTCTCGTAGTAAAGGATGATGTGTACAAATTAGAAGATACACAATGTACAGTCGAAGACAGAGATAAGTATACAGGGAGCCTCAATAAGGTTGAGATTTTCTCAAAAACTACTGGACCGAATTTAATAATTATTTTACAGTTACATAGTTTTCATTTTTATCTATCTAACAGTGAAAGAATTTTTGCAATAGGTCAAGAAGTTTTGATAAAATCTCAAGTAATTTTTTTTGAAGGCAAGTAAATACGATGTTCTTGGTGGATGTTTCTGTCCATTCACGTCCTATTGTCTTCAGAAGAGTGCTCAACCCAGTGTCGAAGTGCTCACATAACAAATTCGATGTATTTCTTTTTGTATAGAGATTGAAATAATAGGCGGGACTTACAAGGGAGACAAAACATTTTTTGTACGGGGACTGTGAACGTTATAATCTGAATCTGACGTGGTAAGCTTTTAGGCCGATATTCATAGACAGTTTTAAGAGCGCCTGAGTTTTAGTCGATCTTATAACTGTCAGAATTCATACAATTTTGACAGTCGTAAGACCGAGCACACGCTAAGCTCCTGCTCAAAACTTTTTATTAATATCGGCATTAGTCTTGTTGGAGTGCTCGGGGTGAAAATTGGTAGTATAAAATTTTGGAATAAACGAATTACACATAAATATAAATAAATACAGAGCGAATGTTGACGGAAGGGTCGGGAGAGGTAGACCGAGGAGAACGTACGTCGACCAAATTGGCGATGTCTGGAAAAAGGGCCAAGTACGGTCTACTACAAACCGACCGAAGAGATTGATGAATGTGGAGGAGGCTAGGGTATGTGCCAGGATAACAGCAGATGGAAGTCCATCGTCTCTGTCTACCCCTACGGGAATCAGGCGTGAGTTTATAAATAAATAAAGGAACCTAAAAAAGCCTTTACCTTTTGGTTACTAATAAAATAAAAGCCACGTTCATTCAGTAGTTACGGGAACAAATTGATTTGTCGAGTAGCCAGTGGCAACTTCAAATACTGCAATCAAGGAGTATTCGGCTCTCACCAGAGTCAATTTCAGGGCAACCGCTGAAACTATTTGTAAATAAAATATGGTTCAAAAAGTTATATTGGCCCGTCATCAGGGGTTCGTCGACGTGAATATCAATTCAAACGTGCGGTCAGGAATAAAAATTGAAAAGTTAATCTAACACAGGATATGTTTGTTAGTAATATACCAACGAAACCGTATTTATTTTTATTGTATATGAGACTAAACCGATGTGTGTTTGGGAGAATGAAAGTGTCTACTAATACGTATTGAAAAACCGATCTTATACCCATATTAGGTGTACCTAATAGGGTTAGGAAAAAGTATACAAGAGAGTCATTATTCGTTAAGGTTGAGATTTTCTTAAAAATACTTGACTGATTTAACCTTTTCGTTTCTACGTCAACGCACTCAAAAGATATGTCCGTTTGTGTTGCATTTTCCTGCTTATTAGTCTTCTCACAAGTAAAGGAAAAAATCCCAATAGTGTAAATATTAACTAAATCCTCCCCCGCAAAAAAAAACTTTTTGTTCGTGAGTACGAGAGCTGACTCGCACTTGGCCGGTTTATTTTCCAATCGCTCAAGTAGTTCTCGAGAAAATCTCAAACTGAGACCCGGTGTACACTTTCGCTGTAGGTACTAGGCAAGAACCACGAACTCAAGAACCACGGCACGTAATTATAAAATAGTATTTAATAATTTAGGTATTCTTATTTAAGAATATCGAATTCTTATTTAAGAATGTCGTAATTTTAACGTAATTAAGAATTTTCTTAATTACGTAAAATTTCCTTCACAAATCAATTTATTTATATACGATGGAAATCCATCGTGGCCGAGCAGGCCACTTACGGAAGAAATTCGAGCTATGTACAGTCGATAGCAGATCAATGGTAACAGAACTGACAAAAGTAAAAAGTGTTACCATTGATCTGCTGTCGACTGTACATTATTCTACGGAATATTTTACAGCACAAAATGTCTTCAAACAAACGCGCTCCAATTCCCTAGTTAACAAATAAAAGTAACATTTTTCCATTTGAAAGGTAAAATATTGGTGGCGCGTCGAACATCTGAATTGCAACATAAATAGTTGCAATCGCCATTCCACTGGGCTGCGTTTTGAAATATAGTTCAAAGCAAATGGATATTTTATTTATTTTTCTAATAAGGATCGGCAAACCAACTGGGCAAGCCAGCCACGATAAATATATAGGATTGACATTAGCTTTTTCGTTAGCAAATATCAATCGCAGACATTTTTTTCTATTAACGAAAGTTTATGCCAATGATAAGTCGTGGTATGGTCCACAGTGAATTTGTCAGCAACGAAGCTCATTTTATAAATAAACTTATGTAGTGATAGAGTGGTTTCTGCCTCTCAGGTATTTCCATGGGAAACTTACCTTACCCAAGGGAGTACTGCACATAGTTCTACTATTTTTTTATTTTAAAATACTTATAAAGTTTCTGTATTCAGAAATTACAGTGCTTGAGATACATGAAAATTTTAATTTATTGTAAAATATCCAATTGTGCGAACCTCAACTATCTTAACCTATCAACCAACACGTTTCCAGGCAGAACTACACAAAGAATTTTTTTAAGAAACCTTCTTTGTATTATTTCTGCTTTCTGAAAGGGATAAAGGTCCACCGAGCTGTCGTGAACAATGTTTTGTCCAATACTGCCCTTCAAAGAAACATCAAACAACGATTGTTTGGCATCGAACACCTTTCCTGTCTAGATCTAAATACCAAATCCAGTTGTGAGGTACACGTTGATATCGCTGGTCGAGGTTTGTCCCATCGAAGTAAAAAAAAAGGTGTACAGGAGAGTTTTTAAGGTTGAGATTTTCTTAAAAACTACTTGATCTATAGTAAAAATTATTTCGTTTTTAGATAGATAAAAGTTAAAACTATGTAACTGTAAAATAATTATTAAAATCGGTCCAGTAGTTCTTGAGAAAATCTCAACCTTATTGGGACCCCCTGTATACTTATCTTCGACTGTACCTGGCATGGATGACCTCTAGTGACATTTTCATCTGACTCCAGGTCTCGGAAAGCACGTTAAACAGTTGGTTCCGGTTGTTATCGTTCGATAGTAGAAGCCTACGGGCCTGAACAACTCTGACAACAGGTTTAATCACCAAACCGCAATGAAAGAAGAATACAAAAATCTTGTGGAAAATATTTGAATATAATGCTGCCAATTCATCATTCCCTATCAATCCACTGCTAGAAGTAGGCCTCTCCCAAAGCACGCCGATTATCAGACCTGCCAGACTCAGCCAGCCACCTTGCAAAGGTCATCTGATCGGGGAGCGTCCCACTGGTTTATTGCCAATTGATTAATTCAAATTAAATAAGTATAAATCAAATTCATTTTAACATCAATTTCGCAAGCAAGCAATTTAACATGCCTTACTATTCTAGCAGGAACAGTGGGACAGAGACAAACACATTGTCGACGTGCGCACTTGGCGTTCATTACACGGTAGCTATTTGCTCTGAACGTGAATGTAATTAAGGTTACCAGCACTCAGACCGTAACGTGCATTCCCATTTATTAAAAACGAAAGCCAATGCCATAATAATAATATGTAAATTCGGTACATCCACAACAAGTTAATAAGGCAACCTGGGTAACATTTCTATCATTTATTTGAACGGTATTTTATAATTGTAACAAGACGATCTGAAATACCTTCCGGTGTTTTGTTCCAGTCCAATCATTCATTTGTGATCTAGATAGCTAGTCTGTAATTATCTTCAAAACGGTTTGTTATAAGCTTTTCTCTGATTAAGTTTTTAATTTTGGGATCTCATGACAATTTCTAGCAAGCGCTAGAATGCGCCATGTCAGTTTTTATGTAGTTTTTTTTTGTATGCTTCTTCCCTAGCTCGATGTTAACGGCTGTAAACTTCTTTGATTTCAAGCAGACGAGAAGATATGACGCAAGATATACAGGGTGTAACGTAAAGGGTATATGAAGCCGAAGGGAGGGTGTTCAGTATCGGTAACTGAACAACTTTTGTTCTACGATTTTTCGAATAAAAAATAAAAATAAATTAATGTCTCATACAAATCGATCAGCTGACCGGTAAGAAAAGTGTGAAAAGTCAAAAAATAAATTCGCGGAAATCGAAAAGTCGTAGAACAAAAGTTGTTCAGTTACTGATACTGAACACCCTCCCTTCGGCTTCATATACCCTTTATGTTACACCCTATATAAAATAGTCAGAATTTTGAGACAAAATTATTTGTGAAGAAATATTGCAAGACGTATTTCTAAAAGTTGTTACAAAACGGTGTGAGAGCCAGCCATCCACGTTGATGGTGTTAATAATTGAACTCGTTCATTTTCATTTTTAGGGCTCCGTGCCACCCCTGACGTAGCAATGAAAGAGCTGCAATCAGCAGAGACCCTGGATTTTCCACGCGAAATACGCTGATATGAATAACTGCTGGACTGCCTTATTTTTCTTTGATAGGCACTCAGTTTGACTTCATAGTCAAGTTGCCTTCTTCAATGGAATATGAAAAAATTTGCAATAGACGTCGATAGGAGTAGCTCAGGGTTTCTTAACGTGGGGTCCATGGACCCCTTAGGGGTCCGTAGCATGTGTGTCAGGGATCTGCAGTAGGCCAGTCAGTCTAAAAATATTGCCTTGCCTTGTCGAAGACTGTCCCACAATTTAACGTGCTCATTGAGGCCAAACAGCAGCAACCTTCTCATTAACGTAGTAAGTGTAATAAAAGTGCCAATAAAAGACTTTTTTTATTTCCAAAATGGCTGGGGTCCGTGGAATAGTTTAAATTGTGAAAGTGTTCCGTGACTGCAAAAAGGTTAAGAAACCCTGGAGTAGCTGATGAGACGATTACATAAATTGAAGAAATGAATATGACAAAGTTTTTCCTACTTATACCTGCCCCCTTACCACAAAGTCTTATAGCAGGATTACTTCAATAATACTTTGTTATTTCGTAACATGACAACCTTATTAAGCTTACTTTAAGGTCGTCATGGTACGAAATAACAAAGCATTATTGAAGTAATCCTGCTATAAGACTTCATTGTAAGGGGCCTGTGTAAGATGAAGTTTTTGACGATCTTTTTGTAGATACCAGTAAACCATTTCATTTCCGATTTAGGTGTGATTTTTGAAGAGCCGATATACGTATAATTTATATTTATTTATTTATTTATAAACTCACGGCTGATTCCCGTAGGGGTAGGCAGAGACGATGGACTTCCATCTGCTACGATCCTGGCACACAACCCTTGCCTCCTCCACATTTATCAATCTCTACATGCATGCTCGTCGGTTTGTAGTAGACCGTACTTGACCCTTATAATTTTTACTCTAATTAAAAGTTTTAATTGTAATATTAAAATGTCTTATCCCGACTTTTATTCATCGAATACTTGGCCATTTTGTCACGCGTTGCAATTTGCGAGCACAAGTGCCGAAAATATACCCAAATGTATTTGCGCTGTAATCCTGCGGTTGCGGTCGGCGCTTGCACCTTATTAATCAGCGGTTTAGAGAACAGTTAGCAACGTGTGAAGGGCCCTTAATGAACCTAGTCAGCTGGTGTATTAGGTAATACAGCTTTAGACACTGATGTAACTGTACATTCTATATCAATACTGTTGTACTAGAAACTACGCTGAAATGCGACTTAGGGTGTTGCCACACCAATCGCTCGATTCCATCGATCGGTATCCGTCAATCAGTCAATACTACCACACCAGTCAATCAATGTCGATCGATGGCATCGATCGATGAACGATCGATTGATGTGATAACACCCTTAAATGGTATTCCACCGTTGAAGCCATGGTATCTTTCTAGTTTAAAGTTTTTAACGAAGCTTAAAATTAGAAAACACGGTTTAAATAGAGACGTATAACTAGGTGTTTGGCTACCAGCGCTAGAGATTCATAGACAGTTTAAAAATGCAATCTTAGAGTGAGTTCGTTCTTACAAACATCTTTCACGTTTGATATTTGTAATAGCGAGCTCACGTCAAGTTCGGCCTAAGAACGAAAATAGATGTCACTTAGGTAGTTCATGATGCAAAGATCGTAGGACAATGAAATGTATAAATCACTACTAATAACAATGTTCCGAATGTACAGATGTAGCACTTAGGTAATTAAACATGAGACATCTCGGCATCCGAATGATCATGAATAATTCAGTTTCCATTCTAAGGGATACTAGACTTGCCGCGGCTTTGCCTGCGATTCTTGATTCAATAACAAACGTACGGTAAGAAGCAGCCATGAAGCAAGGAACGCCTTATGGAGTAAGCCACATACACATAGAGAAAGGTGTACAGACAGGAGAGTTTTTTAAAATTTCACTGTTAAGGTGGCACTTCACTTGGCTATTCGTATTCGCTATTGGATGTTTGTCGTATTTGTTAAATACATGACTTACATACAAATAAGACGAATATTTTGTCAAGAATGCCAACCACACATGGCAATTATGACAAATACGCAAATACGAATAGCGAAGTGAAGTGCCACCATGAGATAGATAAAATTTAAAACTATGTAAGTCGCTGTAAATTATTAAATTCAACCCAGTAGTTTTTGAGAAAATCTCAACCTTATTGAGGCTCCCTTAGACATTGCCCTCATTTATTTTTCCATCGGTAGAAATTTCAATAGAAGATGAATATTGAACAAGGTGTTGAATTACATCACAGCACAGATGTATAACTTACAAGAACGACAAGATAACAGTTTGTAAATTATTATCCCCTTGTGATTAGTTAGACAAGAATAGAAGAACAACATCAGGTCAACAAAGGTATCCAATGCACAATTTATGCTCCTAATTCTCCCATTTTCGAAGTTGCTTTATAAAAACGCCACGAACAAAGAAAGCATTTTTATATAGCACCGATGACAGATTGCGGGTATTTATCTACTATTGTAAAGGAACCAGAGGGTTTTGGGTTCGTTTTGAAGGCAGTGACTCCCATTAAAGTAAAGTAGCTCAATCATTAATTTTAGAGTGTTCCCTGTCCATTTGATTTCAGTTCTGAGAACTGTCAAATTGACTTCCAGGATGCTAAGTTTGGATCCTTTGAAATTGTTCTCCTTTGAATTCCTATAAACTTCAATGGCGTGAAATTGAACAGTCCATAATATACTTATCATTAAAATAGGTATTTCCTATTACACATAATAACATGCTAAGGTGATTACTGACAGCGTGGGGGAAATTCCCAAAACTCCTTTCGTGGGAGTCGGTGCAGTCTCTCTCTCCCGCTTAAGTTTAAGAATAAGTAGGTTTTGGAATTCGTCGCCAAAGAACATGCACTGCAGCCTGCCTTGTGAGGTCGGTAATCTGACAATCTATACAATAAGTATGTAAAAAAAGTCTGTACATTAGATATTTTTTAAAGATTACCTAATTGTAATATATTTTTGGATAGATACAGATGTCAAAACACCAATTTTTTGAATTCTGGTATGTTTGTCTGTATCGATATATTCGGGCATCACGCCAAAACTAATGGAAGGATTTTGATGAGACTTTCACTAGAAGATAGCTCTAATCTCGGGCAACTTATAGGCTCTATTAAGCCATTGCGATAAGTGACGTGGAACCATGTAATCAGAGAGGAAGAGCTACGTGGAAGTATATGTAACCAACGACTTCTACGGGTACGAAGTTGCGGGTAAAGCTAGTTTAAAAGAAGTATGAAATAATAAATAATTGAAAAGGGTAAATATACGTTGGTTTCGCCACTTAGAGCGGATGAGTGAAGGTAGGGTAACGAAAGAAATACACAGAGCGAATGTTAACGGAAGGGTCGGCAAAGGCAGACCGAGGAGAACGTACGTCGACCAAATTGGCGATGTCTTGAAAAATTGCCAAGTACGGTCTACTACAAACCGACGAGCATGCATGAAGAGATTGATGAATGTGGAGGAGGCAAGGGTTGTGTGCCAGGATCGCAGCAGATGGAAGTCAATCGTCTCCGCCTACCCCTACGGGAATCAGGCGTGAGTTTACAAATAAATAATAGATTTCTGTTCCTGTCTAAAGAAGTACAAAAAAAGTGTCTAAAGTAGTAGTAAGATACAGTCGTGCCAAAAGCTTCTCCGAAAGCAGCTTTACAAAATGACACTCACTTGAAAGGAAATGTACGACAAAGCGCGCGGTTTCATTGAATATGCAAATGACGGAGCTAACATTTTACTACCGGAAGTTAGATCGGTATTTCCGGCAGGTTTGGCAAGTTGTTGCCTTCCGTTCTGATTGTGAAGCTCTCGAGTTGGGAAGTTCATTCCAGGGAACTTAAAGTGATGTAGTGTGTGAGATAATTTAGTTTTATGCTGGTGTAATTATTTATGGCTTATAGGAAGTAAATATACATTAAATATCAGAACTAAAAGACAAAGCTTTGCCCCACCAACCTGACCATTTAAACTGTACCTATCATTTTGTTGGGGACTTATTAAAGGTTTCTTATTGCATAATCATAATCAGTATCATTTTCTACTACTCTCGCAACTCCTATAGAAGAATAACAAAAACAATGAATAATTCGCATCGATTTCTTACTATTTTCTGAATTCATAATTAGGCTGTTTTTTTCGACTCGCTAGATGTACAAGACTTTGGTTTAAACCAATAATTTTAATAAAAAGACGGAGATATTTTTACATTTATTCGTTTTCTTGTACATCTTGCGGTTGATGGTGGGGCAGAATCTGGCATTGTCATTTCCAGGCTCTTTCTTCTTTATTATAAATTTCTTCATTTTATTTTCTTGCAAAAACTTGATGCTCTACAGAAACTTTTGATTATCAAAAGTTTGTAATGATTATGAGTTGGTAAACTAAAGACGAGTACTATCGAGAGAATTTTATTGTGTAAGACAACCAAATAATAATTAACAGTAGAAGATCATCATCAACAAAAGACTGGATAAAATAGCATCTAAATAAGAAATTCTGAAGAGGACGGTTCGTATAATAATATTCACTTTCGCAATTTCAATGAAACGGTACTAGGTTTAGAGGCCTAGACCTAATCTATTACAGCGGCTTAGAATGGATGTGTCGCGTTTGAGCTTATCTTAGCGATTAATGCTGTCTACGCCCCCTCACATATCATTCATTATACGTCTAAATCTCTGCTACTAAGTCCTTTGGAAGGATTTAGGCTGTTGAATACAGAATATCCTCGTGCGCAATTAACAATAAAACGTCTAAATTCCGCCAAAAAAACCGCCAGCTCTGTAAATTCTTAAATAATATCATATTTTCAATCACAACTTTTACTAATGGAAATTAGCTTCTTTATCATCATCAGCAGCAGCCCGTAACAGTCCACTGCTGGACGTAGGTCTCTCCCAAAGTACGCCACTCAACCCTACTCTCGGCCCTCTGCATCCAGTCTCTGCCAGCCATCTTTCGAATGTTATACCTCCATGTGGTCGGGGGGCGTCCCACACTACTTCTTTTGACCTTCTTTTTAGCTTATTTTTTTCCTTTTTTTTTGCTTCTTTATACCACTTCTTATTACTTACCAATAACCATGAAAAACCATCATGTTCCAATCTGTGTCTCGACAAGAATTTATATGCAGCAGCCCTATCTGCTTCCACCTCAAACAAGATAACATTGTTATGGCACTTTCATGCAACACCCAATTAGTTTGCTAAACCTCTCGCAGTGAAGTGTGAACTACTTATACTAGTTAAGGCGAGGCCATTGGGCCATTTGAGCCTAGTGAGGGGGTGAGGTGCGGGGCGAGGGAGGGGCGAGAGAGGGATGACGCGCATTGATCGGGGTCATTACTCGCGCAGGTACACAGAGTAATCGTAACCAGTGTCCTCACTGTGACGTCACAGCTCGCTACCCATAATAATACATATACAGAATGTCCCACGGATAGACGATATATCGAAGTCCACTTGTCGGTGCCAACATTATTGACCCATTTAATGCCAAATAGGGAAATCCCAGCAGAGCTCGGTGGCGCAGTGGTTGGGTCAATGGACTTGCAATATGGAGGTCCCAGGTTCGATTCCCAGCCATGTACCAATGAGTTATCCTCGTTTTTTTCGACGGAAAAACTTACGTACATTTACCGAGTGCTCTCAAAACGGTGAAGGAAAACATCGTGATGAAACCTGCATGTCGTAGAAGAAGAAGAAAAAAAAATCTAAGGCATGTGAAATCCGCCAACCCGCACTGGGCCCGCGTGGTGGATTATGGCCCGAGCTCCCTCGATGTAAGGGAAGGTCTGTGCCCGAGCAGTGGGGCAATATAAATAGACTGATGATGTATATCCCAAGTCTCACAGCTTCGGAGTTACTTATTTCAATTTTCGCGATTGTCGGAAAATATTTCTTTCAATCTTGAACTTTTGTCTATACTAAATGTTGTCGCACATTATGTCAACTCGGAACCGTATCATCATCACCCCTCCTGTTCACCTCGCGCCGCCAACCAGGCTTCAACTTCTACACTGGCCCTAACACGGGCTGTGCTCGTGACTATCCCATACCACACCCACTAATATTGTGCGCAAGTTTGGATGGATGGATGGATGTTGCTGAATGAAACTTTACAATAATATAGCTCATATTATACATCAAAATAACACATAGGCTATAATTTATAATCCTGCGCAGACGAAGTGGTGGGCAGAAGCTAGTTGACAATAAAGTAAAGCAATTTGTACTTTTAAACGTATTTATTTATACGGAAGGTCATAAGCAGACATACGTTAAACCGACCGTCCGGAGTGGGTTCAGTGCAATCAAATTCGCGTCTACAGGTTATATATTTTAATTATTTTTTAAGTTATTTATATTGACGTATGATAGTATGACGTAGTAGAATAAAATACTATGTTAATACTAATCTGACGGAAAAAAAGACCTGTTATAATAGGAATGTCAATTAGGTAATATTGTTGTAACAAAATCAATAAAAGTGAAAAATTGGAATAATCAAATTATTTGCTAGGGGAATATATTTTGAAAGTACTTTCACGCGATTTAATAAAAAATGGTAATAACCATAGAGATTACATTACAACAAATCTGTTTTTGACAAATTTAAGTGACAAACTGTCAAGTGTATCAATAAAACTAAATAAATGACGAATTTTTTAACGTGATGTTAGGTAAGTATTATTATTGGTGTCAGGTGTGACGTCAGTGATGGTGAAATCTGGCCCGTGTTATCACTGCGTAGGGTAAAACATGACACACATTATGTGCTGTTGACTGTACTTTTAAAAGTAGGCACAGTGTATATTGAATCAGTCTATAACTACGTAGCTATTGAAATTTGGCCCGTATTATCACTGTGCTTAGAGTAAAACAGGTATATATCGCACACCACATTACAAACCACAGCTACACTTGCATAGCTATTGAAATCTGGCCCGTATTTATTATCACTGTGCGAGTGTGCGTAGAGTAAAATGTGGCAAACTTTATGTGATGTTCACTGTACATAGTTTTACAAGTAGCAACTACGTATAAACTATTTTAAGTTCGATTGCTGTTTGTTTGTTTGCTCTGTGGGACAAATCACCGTCAATAGTCATTTGTTTTGGCCTGTTCCACTTTGGTCAATTTGGAAGTTACTGATCAGCCCCCATATTACCGTTCTCAAAACGATGAAATTATACCATGTCATGGCGCGCCAACCAGAGACGCCGCTATACCAATGCAATAGCACTGTCCCTTTCACGGCCGCTATGACATGGTTTGATTTGATCGTTTTGAGAACCGTAATGTTATAGCCCCACTGTAATGTTAGCCGACTTGTCTTCATCTGCAATTATCAGACCACTGCTCGCTCCCAATATACGACACTCGACACTGGTGTTCGTGTCGCGTGTAATATGATGACTTCAAAAACATGGTTCGCGAAAAATCTATTGTGTTAAGGAATATCTGTTTTAGGTTATGAGTCCTTTTATTTATTCAAAACGATGCACAATCATTCCGTCATTAGTAAACTAATAATCTTAAAGTATAGGTGTGACCAAATTCGACTCGTATTATTTTAAATTTTATTACGTTATGACGATCGTGGGAGCATTCCAACTATTCCAAGGTAAAGACCAAAGTGGAACATTTGGCAAAAATCGATACAGGTCCGACCTCGGCAGCGCCCAGCGGCGCACTGAAGCTCGTAGCGCCGTGCATTTGTATTTATACAAATTGTGTTTTTTCTTAAATTTTGCCTGGTATAAAAAAAACGTTACAAACAACAGATTTTCATCTCATCAAGCTCTTCTATTTATAATAACCTACATTTTGATATATATTTTGTATGAATAACTGTTTTAGTTTAGACACACTACTCAGTGAAAAGACAGGAAAGGGGTATGTTTGTGATTTTTTTCTATCGAGCGAAGTTTGTCCAATCGTGTTTCGGGAGCCAACAGTCCCTAAATAGATACCCCAAGATTGATATATATTTTTTTCAGGCCTTTAATTTCAGTAGTTAGTGCCGTAGCCTTCATCGAAAAACTTAAAAACGTCCCAACACCTCGCCTTAAGCGTTGAACCGTCGAGCTGTTCTAATGGATAGATTAGGAGATTCAAATTTTAGATGAGCTAAACTAAGCTACTAAGCTTATGGAAGTTTATACAATACGGTGGATGATAATATTGCTGTACAGACCGATGTTTTATGTCTATGGAATCTTCCGATTACAAGAAATATGTCTCGATATATCCAAAGCATTTGATAAAGTTTGACAAGGCATAAGTAAATAAATAAAAAAACGCTACCGTTTTGAAATATATTGCACAGTACTGAAGTTATACTTAGAAGATCGTTATTTTGTATAGTCAAACAAGTCGATGTAATAATAACAAATATTCACAAAATCCAGACAGGAGTACCACAAGGCAGCGTTTTCAGACCAACGTTGTACCTGCTGGTCGCATATAGCAGACCTATCCTGTAATAGATATATAACAGTGTGCATATTTGCTTTCAAATATTGTTTTATGTCTACACATTAGAAACCCTAGCATAGCACCTACAAATATTTATAAAACTCAACGACTGTCTGTCTACGTTTGCGGAGTTGATACAGAATCTTTCCCACCACCTGAATATAAGTCTGTCTGTCTGTCCGTCCTATAACTCAAAAAATACCTAGCAATGAAATAAATGATGCGATACCGATAACGTCTAGGCACCGCAAATATAATCTCCATCTCTCGATGTTTCTAGACCTCTTAAATTGACAATAATAACATTGTTAGACATACATTTTTCCAGTATTAGAACAATATTTCACAGATTTATGCACCTTATTCTCTGAACTACAAAGAACTTCAGTAGTTAGCTCTCGTATCGATTGGATTTCTGCCAAACACCTAACCTATCCTAACACCTCAACTCAATAAATTATACCCTGCAGGTATTTTCCGGAAACGAGCGCAATCATGATCGGGTAACCTCGAATCCGACCGCACTTGCACGTAAGTGGCACGGAAAATCCTCGCCACTAACCTCCCCGAAGGCATCATATGTAGGTGCCGTAACGTGTGCCAAATGTGGGTTGTTCCGCCAATTTAGCCACCAAGCCTTGGCCAATTAGCAGATTCTCAAGGTACAAACAGATTATGCGAAACTGTTTCAATGCTTCGGCGTTTGCAATGTTGAAAAATAGATCTAAATTGTTCAGTCGTGTACACACGAAGACAGAGATACAGGAGGTCTAAATGAGGTTGAGATTTTCTCAAAAATTACTGGACCAATTTTAATAATTCTTTACAGTTACATAGTACGAATTTTTACAATCGGCCAAGTAGTTTTTGAGAAAATCTCAACCTTAGCTCTACTGTACACCTTTCTTTGTCTTCGACCGTACAAGGATTAGCTACAAGGAAGGCATGGATAAAGATTTTTGTCACTTTCAAATGACAATGCCAGACCCACCATCAACCGCAAGTTGTACAAGATAACGAATAAATGTAAAAATATCTCCGTTTTTTATTAAAATTATTGGTTAAAAATAAAGTATTGTACAAGTAGCGATTTGAAAAACACAGCTTAATTAAGAATTCAGAAAATAGTCAGAAATCGAAGCGAATTATTCATTGTTTTTGTTATTCTTCTATAGAAGTTGCGTGAGTAGTAGAAAATGATACTGATTATGATTATGCACTATAAAACCTGTAATAAGTCCCCAACAAAATGATAGGTACAGCTTAAATGGTCACGTAGTTTTGTAGGTGGGGCAAAGCTCCATTGAAATGTGGCAATGTCTTTTCGTTAAAAGTTCGAAACTCACTGTGGCTTAAAGTCACGTTTATCGCCAACAGCGCAGGCGGCAACGTCACTTGTAACTCTTTAATTGAAGATAGTAACCACCTTACTATCAGGATACCAATCTGCCGTCACTTTGATAAAAAATAGTCAGCAATAGAAGCAAATTACTCTATATCTAAGTAAAGACACTACCCTAATTGTAAATACTCAGCTATTCTCATCCAATGTCTCCTCCAAACCTTGCAAAAAGCGGTGAGTGGATCTCGGGTCGTATTAAGTGGCACCGATTCAGCAACGACTGTCACCCTGACGCCCCGACACCCTGGCGCAGAGCCAGCTCGCCAATTGAGCGCTAATTGATACTACACAAGCTGACATTGCTACTTACAGCTGGGATTTTAACGTTGACTTACAAAGAGGTCACTTTTTGTCAAATTAAAACAATACCTACTCGAATATAGAAAAATAGTAACGATTCACCTGGATTATAGTGTCGAATGATGATGTAATAAGTTAATAACTTTTAAATATGATTTTCCTTGATGTGTCAAGGAACTCTATTGTCATATTGTGTGTAAATTTCAATTCCATATCACTTGGTTTAGATGCTACATGCCCCTGACAGATGAACAGACAGACATCGTTGCCTCAATAATAGGGTTTATTAGTTCGGAAATGCGATACCGATGGATTTAGGGATATTTACATCGCAGACGCTCTTGCTTGATCTTGAATCTCAACCTTATAATTGTGGCAAGGGCCACTTTTACAACCCTATACTTTTCTATGTCTTCGCGTGTACTATTCTTTGTCGTTATAAATCTAAGCTACACCGACGCGAATTCATACTTACTTTACGAGTGCCATTACCAGTGCCACTTCGTATATTGTACTCGAGATGTCATTTTTCAGACGCTGTCAAAATGACAGCACTACCAGACGTTATTTGTCAGCGTTTCGTGGATGTGGTGTACTAATGTAGTGACTATCACATTGTTAAACAATACTATATCATTAATTATTCAGATACTTACTTACATGTAACTAATTAGACAAGAAGGATCAAAGAAAGGATCAAGATTGTACAGATGAATTCTCAGCAAGAGTGTTTAGTAAAATATGGCAAGTTCTCATTGACAAACTTTATAAAAATAATAAAACGGTATTCATAATAAAAAAACATTAACTAATAGTCCGTCAACGTCGTGCTCGTCAAGGGCGTGACAGAGGAAGGCAGATAGGGGATGAGGTAAGATAAGATAAGATAAGATAAATATTCTTTATTGCAAAAAAATAAAAAGTATTACACAAAAGAAATAGGCTAATACAGTTAGTATTACAATTGGCGGTCTTATCGCTCAAAGCGATCTCTTCCAGACAACCTTTGGTAACTCTATAGAAAGCCGTGCGCGTCGCGCTCGCGTCTCCCGCCACACCGCCCGCAGCCCCGCCGAGACCATATTCCCTCGCCCACGCCATGCCTGTACCCCTAGTGTGCGGCAAGCACGACGTTGACGGACTATAGCTGTTGCCCTTGAAACTTGAAATTGCGACCTTGTCATTCTGTGACACGCTCTTACCAACTGAGCCACCACAATTTATTTAGATATGTATGATATAATAATGAGCATACCATTTGAGCATGGTAATTATAATTACACTAGCTGTACCCCGCAACTTCGTTTGCGTAGAGGAGGAGGATGGAGGAGATCAGGAGGCAGATCTTCCTCTCTGGATCCTTGTTTCCACATCACATACCGCCATGGCTTATAGCCTATGAGCTGTCTGGATATTTCAGCTATCTCCTAGTGAAACTCCCATCAAAATCCCTTCAGTAGTTATGGCGTGATACTTGCACAAAGTCACAGACAAATAGACAAAAATTCTAAAATTTAGTGTTTTGGCATATCGATCCTAAAACACATTACAATTACACGACACAACTTTTTTACAGTCTTATTATATGTATAGATTACTAGTAAGTATGTTAAACCATATAATATTATATTTCACTACTGTAGGATATTATATTACAACCAATTAAACTGATGCAACAGTTCGATTCAGAAAGCTCTGAATAACGTGCTAACCAAAACGCTGCAAATTGTGCCTCAGACAGACAATAGATAGACGTCTCCTGCGAGACGTGTATTGACCTTAGAACTATGTGCCTCTACTTCCGAACTTGGCCTGTCCCCAGCCGTGCAACAAACACAATGTGTCCCAAACAATGGCGGTCGTTAATGTCGTGGGAGTGATGTGATGACGTCGGGATTTTGAGCTCAGTGCCTTGGCCTTGTGAGCAGGGACGTCTCTAACACGAGTAGTGGTCCAATCTCACCATTGTGGGAACGGGGCGCTAATTTAAAATGTATAGTGAACAAATTCCTTAGCTGTTAATATGATGTCGTCGTAAATTAGCGATTTTTGAAACAATTTTCAAAAGAGCACTACGAACTAGAAAAGGAGGTCTGTTTTAGATCGGTCTACCTCAATGTGCATTCCTTTCCAAATATATCAATCTAGTGCGACTAACTTGTCTAACCTAATCTATTGCATAGGGATTTCCACATAAAGCCTGTGCTGCAATCTATCTGTTTTATTGGAAGACTTAACCTTTTTTGTTTTTTGTTTATTTCTTAACTGTGCATTTTCTCAATTCGTTGGTCATCACCTAAGTACTCAACACTGGCAAAATTACTGTGCCCGCCACGGTAGAAGCCATAATTTAAAAAGTGAAGTGAAGTACATTGGGATTTATAAAAATTAAGTCTAAGGGAAAACCAAAGCCGTGGTGTTGTTTTTATTTAACAACAATATGCTCTTATTATTTTGTATGTTTTTGGCTATTAGTAATACTTGAAACTAGATTATTTGTTACTAATTTACATTCACTTTTAGTCAGGTACCTACTATATATTTTATTTTTTATTTTATTTTATTCAGGATAACAAACAATTACACAATGTGTCTTATATAAAAGTAAGATACTTAATACTAATTAGTAATTGTGTAACCAGCATCGTCATCCACAACATAATTTTAAAAAGATACCTAGTTGACAGTAACACAAATTATGATTCATAATACAGATAGATTGTTACAGCAAAAACCTGGATGTGGTATTACAATAAATTGTTTGAAAGTGCTTTAAATACCTGTTTCTTGAACAAACCGGCGGACAGATTGAAAATATCCACATCATAAAGATGTGTGTTATAAGTATTAGTCATGCGCCACAGAGGCGCACGCTTACCGGCATTGGACTTGCAAGGCTTGAGCGCAAACAAGCGATGAGGACATGTATCTCTAATACGTTGAGAACTAGATGGTGTGGAATAACAAATTTGATTAACAATGTCTGGACAGTCTAAATTATTAAACATTAAATTGTAAAGTAGCATTGAATCCAGGAGCAACCTTCTCACCTTAAGTGTAGGCAGATTGAATTTCGACAAAGAATTACTATATGATGATCGTGAACGGAAACATCTGTAATTTACCGCGCGTAGATACTTACGTTGTACTATCTCAATTTGATCATTATATTTCTCATATAGCGGGTTCCAAATGTTGACGCCGTATTCGAGTTGTGATCTTATTAATGTTTTGAATAAATAAATATATGTGCTAGGACGCTTGAAATTTACACAAGATCGCATAACGAATCCATAAAATTGATAGGCTTTGTTTGTGATGTAATCTATATGCATATCCAAATGGAGTTTAGTATCCAGTATTATACCAAGGTCACGAATCGAAGTAACATTTTCTAAGGGCGTCCCGTTAAGGGAGTATGTGTTCGTTATGATATTTAACTTTTTGGTGAAAGATATGGTTTTACATTTAGTAAGACTAAGATGAAGTTTATTGGTAATACAGTAGTCTGTTAGGCGATCTAAGTCTTGTTGTAGTTTGTTGCAGTCATCAATAGTGTTAATATTACGATAGATTTTCAAATCATCTGCGTATAGGAGAAACTTACTATTTTTAAAACAACTATGTATGTCATTGATATATAAGACAAATAATAAGGGCCCGAGGATCGAGCCCTGGGGCACACCAGATGAAACTGTGATTATATTAGAATTAAAACCGTTAATAACAACTTTTTGTGTTCTGTTGGTTACATAGGATTGAAACCAGCGTAACAGGTTCCCTCGGATACCGTTGAATGCAATTTTCTGAAGCAGAATCACGTGATCCACCTTGTCAAAGGCCTTACAAAAGTCCGTATATATTGCGTCCACTTGTTTACGAGCATCCAAACTTTCAAATAGGTAGTTTGTGTAAACCAGAAGATTGCTTACAGTTGATCGCTTTTTAACAAATCCGTGTTGCTCCGGTATAATGATTTGGTGTACGTCTGGGTATATAGCGCTATGGACAAGTTTTTCGAAGACCTTCGACAAAACGGACAGCAGCGAGATAGGGCGATAATTCTGCACATTATTTCGGTGGCCGTTTTTATAGATTGGAACAACATTAGCAATCTTCCAGATTCTGGGAAAGATTCCCTCTCTCATACACGAATTATACAGTATAAACAAGGGTTCACAGATTGATTCTGCAGTGTGTTTAAGAAAGAGAGGTGGAATGCCATCAGGACCCGGCCCCTTAGTTATGTCGAGTGACTTCAACATCTTAATTATAGTTTCTCTTGTGAAGGCAATATCGGAGATATTGACATTACTAAAAGTATTCTCTGATACATTAAGCGTTGCCACTTCGGCATCACCAAGGGTGCTGGGCTCGTAGACAGAGCTAAAGAAATTAGAAAATAGGTTACAAATCGTATCAGGGTCATCCGATTGTGTATCGCTGTACTTCATAGTGTCCGGAATACCACCCTTGCTTTTACGACTATGAATATATGACCAGAAAACTTTTAAATCATTGCGGAGCCCTTCCTCAACATTGGCAATATAAATATTAAAACATTCCTCACTTAATGTCTTGAACCTCTTACGGAAAAGGGAGAACTGATCATAATTCGATTTGGTGTTGTATTTTTTCCATTTAATCCACGCCTTATTTTTATCTTTACATATATGAATGAGAGGGCGCGAGAACCAGATAGGAAAATCGTGAGATTTGAATTCTCTTAAAGGGACATGCAATTTTATTACATCATAAATCAGTTGGTAGAAGACTTCCACCGCCTCATCCGGCAACAAGCCGTCCAGTTCAGTGCACCAATCCACGGCGTTGATGGCACTGTTGATGCGTTCATAGTTGCCTTCGGTAAATCGAAATCTAGGGGGATGACAGCGAGCCATGGATGTATGGTCAGAATCTAATTTAAATTGTACGTATAGCGGGGGGTGGTGATGATCAGGGGGTACCAGTGCACTAGAGGAGGGTTCACAGACACAGTCATCGGTGTTAGATACTACTAAGTCCAAGATGCGATCTAGGTGATTTTTAACATAATTACACTGAACGCCATTGGTTATCGACAGAAAGTTGATTAGACTCCTATCTACTGCGCCACTCGCACTCGTCAGTACGGGCATAGTGTGAGAGAAATTATTATAAGGCTGCGACCATTCTAGCGACGGTATATTAAAATCACCCATGATATAAAACTTATCGATATTGTTCGACAAAAGTAAGGTCTGTATCGCATTCAATAATACGTCATAAGATTGATCAGGTTGATTCGGAGGCATGTATAAAGTTCCTATTATATGATACTGGTTTGGAACATTTGAAGGCAATTTTAACATAATATAGTCAATGTTAGGCGGTAGTGTCGCGGCCGCGCTGTCGGTGGCGGCCGCCTCCGTCCCGCCGGCCGCTGGCCGCGCGGTCGCGGTCACAACGGTATACTAAGTATCGGGCATCAATAAATTCGTTGTCTGCGATGTTAGGAACCAACCAGGTCTCCGTGAGAACGATGATGTCATAACACTCAGATAATATATTCATATACAGCATATTTAATTTTGTCCTGAGACCTCGGCAATTTTGATAGTACAACGTGATTTCATTTTTTACCATCATTGTAATAAGTAAAAAATAAATGTATGTTACTAAAATAATAATATTGGTTTCTGTAATAGACGAACGTATTCACGATCACGAGAATCAAAAACAAAACGTGTGTTATAATAATAACGTAAGAAGGTGTGCTCCTGGTTAAATTACATGTTTTTAAACAAAGGTAATGCATTGTCCAAAAATGTTGTTGCAATATTATGATGTCCAAATAACAATTAATGCAATAATGATGCGCCAATGTGCGCGCCATTATTGTGGGCGCTCTTACAATCTCAAGCAGATTATGCAAAAATAGTACAGAGTAATGTCGGATTAAGAGACAACAGTTTTTAATACTACCAATGCGCAATGGAAATATAGGAATGGTATGTATGAAAATATATGAAACCATCGGCAAATAAATCGTAATACTATTTGGATTCTTTCTGAAATCTAATAAGGTCATCAAAAGATCGTATTGCAAAAGCAGGCGACGTTTCATTTTCACGTGCCAGTATGACGCCATGTTTGATCCATACGAAGCGAAAACTATGTTTCTCAGCGGACTCCTTTGCACTTCTAAGTAAGATTTTGTTCTTGAGTGTCAGATGTTCGTTAACATAAATTCTTTGGGACTGACCAGCAATCTCCAATTGGTCTGACGTAAAACCTTTTACCGATCTGGTTGCAGCAATGAAGTCGTCACGCAACATTTGATTGGCGAATTTGACAATAACATTTTTCGGCCGTGGATTCTTGGGGTTTGATTGTGGAACGCGGTGAACGGATACTATGTCCTGGCGTGATATAGGCCGTTTTATCAAAGCTCCTGCATTCTGTACTAATGCAACGAGGTTTTCACCTTTCTTCTCGGGCATATTACTTATCTCTACGTTACAGTGACGGGCCTGTTGCTCCATAATGTCTATTTTCGCTTCCAAATCAGATATACGTTGCGTCTGCTGATCAAGTGTGTCGACTCTCCCCTCAATCACAATAAGTCGTTGATGAGTTTCCTCTGTTTTCCCAATCAGATCGTCGTACTTGTCACTCAGAAATTTCATCGAGTTTTTCACATCTCTGAATTCTTCCAATATTTTGGCCGTTTGTCCCTCTTGCCTGGCAAACCATTTCTCAAGCATATGGTGAGTATAGTGTCTTGAAATAATTTGAAATCATTTTTCAATGCAGACTCTGAGTCAGACGTGAGTTTTGTACGAAATGTCACGTAATCGCCATGAGGGGGGGATTGTTTTTCGATCTCTGAGGAGACCGTGATATTTGATTGTATGCTATCGGCTATGTCCATAGGTTGTCCTTCTACAGCTTCTGTTTGATTAAAGGTGCTATTCATCGTGACTTGTTTACTCTGTACTTTTCACTACTCTGTGTTTCTACCGCACTCGTGTGTATCGTAACTAAGCTGATGACAGCGCTTGAGGTAAACACAGCGTCTAGCGCACTACGGGTGTTAAAGCGCTGTAAGCGCTAAATACAACAATATTTGCGAAATTGCGGGTTGTCGTAGGTTTTGTATACAAGCACTGGATTGAGTAGTTTTTCGCTTATTACTCACGAACCAAATGGTGTATCAGCACAAACCAAACACTAATGTGGAGTATAAATCAGCTGCCACAGGATTATATAGGTCACTTTGTCGAAATACCACTTTAAACACGCGAATTTAATAAAACTGTGAAGAGCGAAATGACGTGCTACTGTCCCGGTTGACGTTCGGACGAAAGATATACTAGGTTAATATAGATTGAAAATTGAAAATTTGTATATTTTATAAAATTTCAGAGATTACATTCATTATGAACCCTGACTCTTACACTAGGATACCCTGTGCTGTAGGAGTCCGTGTCTTCCAATGGTCTTACTTTTTAATTAAGATATTATTCATGTGAGGATTTCGACTTTAAAATCTATATTAGGGGCGCAATAATAAATGCTAGAGACGCCCCTGCCTGTTACATAGTTTGCAACAAGACTTGTTCTGCCATCCGAGCGATATAATTGCTTAACAATGAACCTGTATCCTCACGCTCGTCTTAAGCTTAGGCGTGGGAATATTCTGCGACATCACCTTACTGTTTAAGTATAGATCTGTGAAATTACAGGAATATCTGGAACCGTACAAAATTGTGGGTGTATCGAAGAATGTTAACAATCTCGTGGTTACACCAAGACCGAAATGAATGTAGAGGAACGATGTAAACCGAAGCCCAAATCAAGTGTCTTATTTTGTAAACAAAAACTAACCTACTAACATTTTAAGCTGTTCTGTCATTATTGCATTCACATTATTAGATCCGATCACTTTATTTTCACAATGATGAACAGGTTCGATCAATCAGTTCCTTCAGTGTTACATCACAATAAGAAATTAGACGATCATATTTGTTTACAAAATAAGACACTTGATTTGGGCTGCGTTATAGATATTATATTAGACATAAAACCGGAACGGAGTAAGTAGGTAATAGGCGTTAATTTCATGGAGGCAGTCAAATACTCCACAACTACAACTACAAAATCAGGCGTCGCCGTTCTATCAAAAGATTTGAGCATAATTCCAAATATCTATTCACATTTTTAACATTAGTAGGATAAGGCATTTAAGTGACGTCACGATTGCCCTTGACATTTACGCCTCTTTACCCCAACTAAAGCTTTTAAAAGACCAATATTTTCCCTTCTACAGCGCTTATTTTCTTAGTCGTTTCACTAAATTATGTCACACAATTGACGTGGCTTCCAAAACAAGCTTGGAACAGAAAAGTCCATTCAAATTACACAAAATAGGCGTACTCAAAAACATCAGGCTGTAAGGACGGTGTTTTGTTGATAGGATTTAGCGGGAGAGGTAGCGGGCGTGACGTGGGGTGGAGGATTAGTGGCTGACACTTTATTAAGGCATGCGAGCTGGATTATAAGAGGCGGCGGTTACAGTGATGAGCGGTAGCGGGTATTGATTAACTTGGTTATTATTCTAATAAGATCCCTCCATTTTACTTTTATATGTATAAGACACATATTGTATAAGTAATTATGTGTTATCCTAAATAACATAAATAAACAAAATATATCCATAATCCATTCATAATTACTGAAATTTTAATTTATATTTGCTTAAATAATAATTTTAGTTCATAGAATGTATGGTCGATCAGAAATTAGAAACACTTTTTATTTTAAAAGATATGTACGGACAACAGCAGATCAAATGTAACACTTGCAGCACGATTTTAAATCTTACGACGCAGATAATAAGAACGGTCCAAAGTGACTTGATCTGCTGTTAGCTGTACGTAGATATAATTATATTGGCACTGATTTAAAGAGGCAGTTGTAAATAGCAGTTTTGGTAAGTTAAAAATTATAAATGGCACGTTTAATAACTAGTTCAGCAGTTAAAACTAAGCAGTAAAGTAAACAAAATGAATAATAATAAAATAATGAAATGGATCATTGAATATATAATTGAGCAGTAAAATAATTAAATGGGCGGTAAAAATTATTGAACGAGCGGTTACGTGTTGGCAGTAATAAATTTTTATATTATTTACAGCAGTTTTTCTAAATAAAACAGCATTTTATTAGTCACAGTCGTCTTATTATTTATTATGTATGTATGTGAATAAATGAACTTGCTTTTTGAATACAAAAAAAACCTAACATCGAAGTCTCGGGCTTGGAGCGAAGCTGCGCTTCGCTCCAAGCCAGAGCCTTCTGAACGTAAACATCCGTGTCGGATCTGACATAGAATTTGCTTAGTAGCAGCTAGAATAAACTTATTGTATAATAATAGCAGGTTTGGCTTGATCTACCAAACTATTTATCGAACCGCTCATTCCATCATTTTTACCGCTCATTCAGTTATTGGACTGCTCAATTATTTTTAGAATTGACATTGTATGATAAAATAACCGACTAATTGATTTTTATTACTGTCCATGTTTTACTGTCGCAACAATTAATCAACCGCCATTAAATTAAATAACTGCTCAATATGTTTTCCAACTGATCATAATAACATCTCGAATATTTAAATAACAGCTCAAAAAATTAGTTCCCAATTATATTTACCTTCAATCACCATCAAGTGAGACTAAGGTAAAACACGGGTTTAGTTAGAGTCTAACCAAACTAGAGACACGCCTGGTCCCTACAATGAATATTTATTTAATATAAGATAAGATAAATATTCTTTATTGCAAAAAAGAAAAGAATTACAGAAAAGAAATAGGCTAATATCGTTAATATTACAATTGGCGGTCTTATCGCTCAAAGCGATCTCTTCCAGACAACCTTTGGGTAGATAATTCAGCGTATGAATAGGTAGCTTGTTGGGCAATAATAAATATCTATCACTAACGGTACTTACGTATAATATGTTTTGTTGTTGAACTTAAATACATACTATTATTACTTATATTTATTAAAATGATCGCAAACATTTTGATTGCGATTTAGAAACTCTATAACGTACTCAAGTGTAGAACCGTGTGCTGTTTGTTAGTCATATAGAAAGTTCAACCTAACTTCACTTAAACCGTATTGTTGTTCCTTTCAATGTTAAAAAATGTTAAATTAGAAAGAAACCGAAGGTTTAAATTGTGTAGTACAAACTTTAAATCACGTTTATGGTTTAGCCGTGACGTTTGTGAGTATTTCCGCTTTTCGCTCTCGCTACAGCCTATGGCTACTGCAACCTTTGTCGCGAGCACGCCTGTTCGTTGTCTCGTGGAGATTGAGCGGGGTCCACAGAAGCCCATGATGACGTCATCCCGGCACCCGGGGTACCCCACAGTAAAAACTGTAAGCCGACTCTTTATAGGATTTAATTTTACATAGGTTTTGTGAACCGTTTTCGGATTTTTTCGTATGAACTTGTCTAACCAGATATAGAAAAAAAAGGTTCCGTAGAGGAGAGGATCAAATGTGTTAATAATAAAAAGACATGGAATATATTTCAGATTTTTTTTCTATCGAGCGAAGTAAAGTCGGCGTCAAGAGAAATGCAGATTTATAGACAAGACAAACTTCAGTAAATTTAATTTATGTATATTTTTTTAAATGCACTTCTAAGTTTAGTCGACCTCTTGCCGAGTTAGTTAATATTGACTAGTAATATCCAGAAGCCAGAACTGGACGGTTTATTCTAAAGTTTAATTAAAAGCCGTTGCGGCCGTCAAGTGCAATACCACCGGAATTCCAGGGGCGGATCTAGGGTGCTGCAAAAGTGCGATTGCATGCACAATTAAATAATAGATCGATAATTAAATCAGAATTAATAAGTAGTAAACCACGAACGTTGTAACCGCGTTATTTACATACTCGGTCGCTACTGAACTTACCATAAATTACTATAACACAAACACACTATGTCAACTCTTAGCGATCTCTATATCGTCGAGTCATGCGATATGATGAAAGTAAGATGAAAGTTTTAGCTTTACATAGTAGATAAGCAATATAATTTTTGATTAATAAGTATACCTACATATAAAAGAATTGATTTATCTTAACATTAAAAAATGGAAGAGTCAAGATAAGATAAATATTCTTTATTGCAAAAAAGAAAAGAATTACACAAAAGAAATAGGCTAATATCGTTAATAAGATGTGGAGTTAAATTAAAGATATGATACGATTTTCGAATATTTATTTTTAAACTTCCCCAAACTTATACTTAACTAAAAACTTATACTTTTTATCAGGAATGAATGAAAAATAAGCGACCCTATTAAATATCAATCATAATGTTAATAATTTACAGGGGGCGCACTAATTTCTGGATGCGACCCTGTTAGAACTTAAACTTTGTCATAAGCTCACAGAATCCTCTAGAGTTTGACCTCAATGGTCAATCTCAAAGCAGGGAATTATATTTTTAGCAATGATAAATTCGAATCGGATTTGAGCCAGTTATACCATCACTGGTGGTTTGGAGGAGATGGCTCAAGTTGGAATGCTAAACATAAACAAAATCATCTCGCTGCGAGAAAACAACCAAGATGGTTGTATCTATACCGCAGCCCAAATCAAGTGTCTTATTTTGTAAACAAAAACTACCCTACCCTACTAACATTTTAAGCTTTTCTGTGATTATTGCACCGTTATTTTCGCATTATTAGATCAGATTACTTTATTTGCACCATGATGAACAGGTTCGATCAATCAGTTCCTTCAGTGTTACATCACAACAGTAATTAGACGATCGTATTTGTTTACAAAATAAGAGACTTGATTTGGGCTATGATATAGGGAGTATCAGCTACTATCGATTTATAATTCATTAAAATAAAAAAAGGCGGAGCAACAATTGTGAAAAATCGAACAAGTAAACCAATCGCAAATTAATTAGTAATAGGTACCTACAACACCAGTTATAAAATACAACAATGAATTCAAGTCAACGGAAGTCAAATAGCCATCAGAACTTGGCCCACAAACCATCTGCAGATGTGACCAGTCCACTGCCACTAGCTTACTGATCTATAAGCTATGTCAACTACTTTTTCGATGAAATCTTACAAACAAATATAACACTAAATTACTTAAAAATACATTAAAAACTAAGCTAAAAATCTACCAAACTTAAAAACATTCTAAAAAACTCGGCCCTCTTGGGAGGGTGCCCATAACGCTTGCATCATCACATCATCATCACCCATCACACTACTCATATAATCTCTCACAAATGAGATTGAGAGCCCGGAAAATGCTATAATTTTTGTAACCCTTTTTCAATGAAATAAACAGTTTAAATTTTAAATTTTTAAATTTTTTTTAAACTTTTATGTAATCTAAACATACAATACTAAGACTGGAAAAAAAGTTGAGCTAAGATAGAAAGGGACAGGGGGCCTAAACGGTGGCGTAACTTTAAATCATGTTTATGAATACCATAGGCTATAAACCCTTGCGGTATGTCATGTGGAACCACGTAACCAAAGAGGAAGAGCTGCCTCCCAGTACATTGAAAGTACGTCGTAGAGGCCTATAGTAACCAGCGATTACGCATACGAAGTTGCGGGGTACAGCAGATAGTCAATGATATTACATTCTAAGGTCTTCAACCAGTGCGTCCTGCCAGTGATGACTTACGGAGCCGAAACGTGGACATTGACGGTGAGACTGGTCCACAAGTTCAAAGTCGCTCAGCGAGCTATGGAAAGAGCTATGCTTGGCATTTCTCTGTTAGATAGAATAAGAAACGAGTACTTATATCCGCCAGAAGACAAAAGTGGTTGACATTGCTCATAGAACCAGTAAACTGAAGTGGCAATGGGCTGGTCACATCTGCCGTAGAACCGATAACCGATGAACCACGTTTACGATGTGTAAGTCACGAACGGGTAAACGTAGTGTGGGACGCCCCCCGACCAGATGGAGGGATAACCTTCGCAAGATGGCTGGCAGAGACTGGATGCAGAGGGCCGAGAGTAGGGTTGAGTGGCGTACTTTGGGAGAGGCCTACGTCAAGCAGTGGATTTATACGGGCTGATGATGATGATGTCCACATTCTGTTTATTTTCAGAAATCCTTGACACCCCCCCCACAATATTTCCCCGTCCAAACTAAGTTATTTATGGCGCAACTGTCACGACAGTGATTGTTCTACTGAATCTGCGAAAACACCGCATAAAAGTTTTATTTCAATGTAAACATTTTGATATATGAACTTATTTTGTTTCTGAATTACGCAGACTTCGACGAACGAGTATCAAAGCAATATAGACATCGATTGACATATTATGTCAATCGATGTCCAAATGCACCTCTTTCTGTATTCCTTACTTAGCAGACATATCAGGTTAGACTGTTACTAAACCCGAAGTAGTGTGACCTACTAGTAAATAACTTACGCTCCAACCGCCATATATCCAATCTGGTGTTCGTTCACACAAATAATTCGGGTTGTAGGCGCTATTGGTCCGTTCCCAATATCACCACTACATTACACAGGTTTAGGCTGTTTGCATACAGTAAAGAGTTTGGCTTATACATAAACCAAAACAGCCCACAAGAGTGTTTCTAATGCATCAATGATAATTGCATCAATTTTTGACCGAATTGGATGTTTAGGTAAGTTTGTTCGGTGACTGTTTTGAATGCTATAGGAACAATAAACAACATTGTCTTCAACTCACGTTCCGTTAAAATTAACTACAATAACTAAATAACATCGTCATGTCTTAGGAAAAGCCGTTGAAATGCGTTGCGAACCAATTAGACGATGACGTCATCGTTCTCTATTGTGCTATTGAATGCCGGAGATCCCAGCTTCCGTCCGTCGTTTATTGCCTACCCCCGGTGACAGGTTGATAAATATGGCGGTGTCGGTGTGGAATTTAAGGCTTTTGAGGTGCTCTGGCCACCTTGATGACATATATTAGCAGACATACTAGTTTTGTAAAACTGAAAACTTGCCAGGATTTATTCAGAGGACTATAAGATTATTAGTGGAAATCACAGGTTACTTACTAGTGGATATAATACTGCTTAAAAATTAGTGACATTGTTGTCAGTTTTATATTCATTTTGCATGCTTCTGGTGGCCAGAGGGCTGGCAGCTACTTTGGCCAGCGCATTAGCCAGGCCATACAAAGAGTAAATTCTGCCAAAGTTCTGGGCACGTTATCTCGATGCGACGCTCTTCCAGACATATTTTATCTTTACTTATTTATTTATTATTTGTAGTTTTTATGAAACAAAGAATATTTCACATATCCTTTATTTGTTAAGATAAGATAAGATATGTTAAGGGTTGGAGCTTCCTAAGATACTACCTTCTACGATCAGGGCGACCATTAAAACCCTCTCGATGGCCGAATCACTTCTTCGAATCTGTATCCAGTGCAATGATATATTATTTGGGCCATAAGTCTGAGCATAGTCTTCTGCCGTGTTTGTATATTTATATTCTAACAAACCCCATTGTTTTTCCACAACGTCACCTGTTTCGCCACAATCCAAGATAATGCTAAAAGAATTACTGCCGTCATTCCCGCTTCCCATTATGTCACCTTGTCACGTTGATTATGTCACTTAGGTACATCTCACTGTCACCCAATAGCTGTCCTGTGTGAGGGCAGCCTACGCTATGTTCATATTACGTGCAAATAGCGAAGCATATCGCCAAGTGTAATTTATGAGCCCAAGGTAATGGGGCGGCAAATTAAGTTCTACCAATATGGCTTGTAGTTGGTCTAGTAGGCGAAATATTCAGTAACTCTATTCATACGTCACTATAAGTACCAACCTTGGACGTTTAACCAAAGTAAAAATGTATGAGAACAGAGTCAAACGATATTGAGAGGGGCAAAAGGAAATTGTTGATTCAACATGGCATCACAACCTTAGGGTTGTGATGCCATGTGATGGTATCTCAAGGTTCAGGATTTAGTTTAGACTAAATCCTGAACCTTGAGATAAAACTACAGGGTGGCCTTGAATTCATTCGACAAAATTAAATGGATGACATACATTAATTCTGCACAGCGTTGAAGTAAATTAAACAATTTGGGGAAATATAAACAAAAATATTTGGTTTGGGTGTAACAGAAATGCGCCTGCCGCCCGCACCTCTCTCGGTCCCCGTTGTCGCCTTCCCCCGCATCCCTGTACCGCGCATGCGAAGACTGATTTAGACGGTCATACTATAGTGTGCTTTGGAGTTTTTTTTCCATTTTAAGGTATTTTTTTGCAACGATTTCTTTCACTGGAATTTGACCTAATGGTTATACTCAGTTATTTTTTTTGCAATTTTGATTTACTGACAAACCTTACTAATTTAATATTTTATCATGATGAGGGGTTGTACACCCCCAGTTTTAATTTGTCGAATGAATTCAAGGACACCCTGTATAACCAGAAATGACTGACGGTCATGAGAAGGAAGTTTGTGTAGATCAAATAAATCAGCCTGATTAAGAACTAGGACCCGCTGAGGGCACAGAACATGCTGAGCTAGTCACTTTTGACGCTGCATGCCGCACCAAGTAGGCTGTTTTATATTTTATTTGTTTGTTTGGTGTATGTATTATACCTACTGTTAAATAAATGTTTCTTTCTTTCTTTCTTTGATTCATTCAAAACTATCCGAAAGGGTTCTCTTGAAAATGGCGGGAAACGACGGTTGCAAAATAATTTGATAATTTTTGTTAAAATGTCTACAGTGGCTATTTTGTGTTTAATATCAGAAAATGTTCGCGAATGACACAGTATGGTGAATTTATTGGATAATTTGAGCAAGATCTGAAGTATCAAGCTTTTATTAAGAGTTCCCGCTATAAGCTCGTGGGTGAACGTGACTGTCGAGCTGCTTCGTCCAGAGTGATGACGCTACGGCGTCTCTGGATGAAGACAAGAAGACGCGGCTACCCAGGGTGAAGACGCTACTGCGACTCCTCTGGAGGAAGATATAAGACTATTCTTATATTGAATTTTCTGTAACATGACATTGGCAAATGACGAACTGTCGAGTCCATTAATAAAATAAATAATTAACTATCCGAAAAAAGGCAATGCGTGGACTTGTGTGCACCTTGACCGCTGTTTTAGATCTACAATGACACTGGCCTTTTCCTCGCCTAGTGTACCGGTGAACTAAGTGATTTAAGGCACGTTTATGAGTATGTATTGCTTTGTGGTCTATTGGTGATACAGTGCTTATTTCGAATGAGATTTATGTAGCCATTTGAAAACAGATGATATTTGCGAAATCTGGTTCATGTGCTCTAGAGATCCCAAAGAGATATAGTGTATATCAAATGTATGTTCGCTTATCGTAATGGATGTTAAGAATCCTCAATTTATCTTATATCTTTACTTTGTTAGACCGAGGAGAACCACAGAGAACGGTGGTACACAGAGAAAGGTGTACAGGAGAGTTTTTAAGGTTGAGATTTTCTCAAAAACTACTTGCTATTGCAAAAATTCTTTCATTATTAGGTAAAACTATGAACTGTAACAGTCCCAGAACCAGTAGTAGTCGATGCCACGGTCCTCGAAGTTGTTCAGAAATATGTCTACTTAGGACAAACTCTGCAGCTGGGTAGGAACAACTTCGAGAAAGAGAGTGACAGGAGAATTCAGCTGGGCTGGGCAGCGTTTGGGAAGCTACGTCATATCTTCTCGTCTTCAATACCACAATGCCTAAAAACTAAGGTCTTCAACCAGTGCGTCCTGCCAGTGATGACCTACGGAGCCGAAACGTGGACATTGACGGTGAGACTGGCCCACAGGTTCAAGGTCGCTCAGCGAGCTATGGAAAGAGCTATGCTTGGAATTTCTCTGTTAGATAGAATAAGAAACGAGTATATCCGCCAGAAGACAAAAGTGGTTGACATTGCTCATAGAATCAGTAAACTGAAGTGGCAGTGGGCTGGTCACATCTGTCGTAGAACCGATAACCGATGGGGTAGACGAGTTCTCGAATGGAGGCCACGAACGGGTAAACGTAGTGTGGGACGCCCCCCGACCAGATGGAGGGATGACCTTCGCAAAATGGCTGGCAGGGACTGGATGCAGAGGGCCGAGAGTAGGGTTGATTGGCGCGCTTTGGGAGAGGCCTACGTCCAGCAGTGGACTGATACGGGCTGATGATGATGATGATGATGATGAACTGTAAAATAATTATAAAATTAGGACCTGTAGTTTTTAGAAAATCTCAACCTTATTGAGTCAACTGTACGATCTTTTGCTAGGTATTCCGAAAAATATCTCAATTGCATTACTTATCGACTGAGCTCGACATTTCGTTCCAACTCAATGGAACCTCTCGATCCTGGTTTCCTGTGATATCAATCATGTCATCCATGTAGGCGCGTCCGCTTTCGACGCGACTGCCGCAGGCCTAATACTCGGGATCACAAATCAGTGCCAATGCACACTGACCGTAGTGATTTGTAGTTTCATATTCGAGTGCCGTTTGTATTTTGTTTATACTTCTTTATGTCCTATATATATATGTATAACAGAGTCAGCATTATATGTTATGTATACTATTACTATGTTAACTATTAAGCACATTGTAACCATTCATTTTGTGAAAATAAATATTATTATTATGTATCTCTCCAGGTATCACGGGTTTCAGAAAACCCGGTCCTTTGAAAGGCTTGCACGGAGACATAGGTCCAACGCGTAGAGGCCCCTTAGAGAACTTTAATTTGAAGGGATATGTGATGCACCTAGCGGGACCCGTCTGAGAGCATCAGAATGCACTCAATGACAGACCCCGTCAGGTGCAGAAACTATTGCAGTGATTGGAAATTAACTTAATTGGGGCTATTGGTTTGGGGTGGTGGTGGGTCAGTCAGTCTGGTCTGTAGAGCGAGACGTCGGACACCTGCCATGATCACATTGTCTCGAAGTTATGAAAAAATTGGCAGGTGGTGACTCGTTATTATTATTATTGTTATTCTTTGTTCCGGTTACTATTCAATCAATTCGGTCAACGTTTTGTTCAATTAGGAAATACTGTACCTACCTAGTTGTAACTTAAGGCTTCGTATGCGCGGATTTACAGTTTTTCTATGAAGGCTACGGCACTAACTACTTAAATTAAACGTCTGAAAAAAATGTTTAGCAATCTTGGGGTGTCTATTTAGAGACTGATGAATACCGAGCTCGGTGGCTCAGTGGTTGGGTCAATGGACTTGCAAAATGGAGGTCGTAGGTTCGATTCCCAGCTAGGGCAGCCATGTACCAATGAGTTATCCTCGGTTTTTTTCGACGGAAAAACTTACGTACATCTACCGAGTGCTCTCAAAACGGTGAAGGAAAACATCGTGATGAAACCTGCATGCCGTAGAAGAAGAAAAAATCTAAGGCATGTGAAATCCGCCAACCCGCAGTGGGCCCGCGTGGTGGATTATGGCCCGAGCTCCCTCGATGTAAGGGAAGGTCTGTGCCCGAGCAGTGGGGCAATATAAATAGACTGATGATGAATACCGATACACGATTGGACAAACTTCGCTCGATAGAAAAAAATCGCAAACATAACCCATAATAGTTCCATGTCTTTTAAAACGAAAATTATATCTAAACCGAAATAGTTATTCATACAAAATATATATCAAAGTGTAGGGTAGGGAGCTTGTTTTCAAAAAATCGGATGTTTGTTGGCGTATTTTTATTTCCCTGCCAAAATTCATAAAAACGCGAATTTTGAGGCACTGCGCTGTGCTCTTCACTCCGCCGCTGCGAGGCGTCTTCTATCTCACTCTTGCATTTGAAAACCATATAGCGCCTTAAGGCAGTTAGGCAGTTGTCACATCGTCGGTATAAGCTATTTTTAAAGAAACGTACAACAGATAGCACATTCCGTGTAAACAAAAGAGACGCAGCGATACTAATTAATTGTTTCGCATTTGCACATATTTATGTGCCTTGCGTTGTGGTGGAAAGTGTCAACTTTTAAATTGAAACTTCAACTATAGTATGACCGTCTAAATCAGTCTTCGCCTGCGCGGTACAGGGATGCGGGGGAAGGCGACAACGGGGACCGAGAGAGGTGCGGGCGGCAGGCGCATTTCTGTTACACCCCTCCATCTCCGTTGTCGCCTTCCCCCGCATCCACGTACCGCGCAGACGAAGACTGATTTAGACGGTCATACTATAGCTTCGACTCTGCTGTAGCATGAATTGTCCTTAAGAAGTGTTCCTGAAATTTTCCACAGGGGAAGAGCCGTAGGCAAAGACTAGTAAAACGATAAATATCTCTAAGGAACACCGTCTAAAAATTATGAAACACGAGTTAAACCTTCAAAACTTTCTCGGACTGCCTTCGTTTGTGACACGACCGCCTCAAGTTATGTCTTAGGGAAACTTTAAATTGCACTTCTACTACTTAAATCTGATTTTTTGTCCTCCTCTACCTTTCGTGGTTAGTATACTACTGTCGTCTTCCCACACAGTTCGTGGATCTGTCCAGGGATGAAGGAATTGACCTAATTTATAAAGTTTGCTCTTGTATTACAGGAGGATTGCTTTATAAGAGATTTAGATAATAATCGGAACGTTCGTGAATGTGCTCAAATGGGAAGGTAGCTTGCGCTCAGTAGCTTACAGATCTTAAGCGACTTACACACTTACAGTGCAATGTGAATTTCTGAGAAAGAAAGAATTTTACGGAACTATTCAGTGGCGTTTGAATATACAGGATGTCCTTGAATTCAAAGTCAAAGTCAAATTTCTTTATTGCAAGTAAGCACGTTGAGTACATTTTTGCACGTCAATATATTTTTTGAATTTACATTTACACCACTTTGCAAGGAAAAGGTGTCAACGCTGAGGAGAAAAAGTGGCAAAAAAATCATTCGTCAAATTGAAACTGGGGGCTGTACTCATGATAAATAATAAATTGGCAAAGTGTTTTAGTAAAACAAAACTGCAAAAAAAAACTAATTACGTCACAAGTATCAACGATCCAATAACGATAATTACAATTCTACCCCCCTACCCTACAAACCTTTAGCCAAGCACTAAATTCCAGTTACCTTCTGTGCTATTTCAATCGAACCTGTTCCGAAACAATGCCACATCCTGTATGCTTAGTGCGACTTTAGGAGCGCCCCGTATCGCGCAATATCGGCAGCGCAATACTTTACGTTCCAGACTTAGTGCTTGTTGGTGCACTAGGCAATGCATGTGGTGCTACCCGTAAACTAGTTCCGATGTAATTCCACATATGGAATTTAAGATAAAAATACTTAAATTTCTGTAAAACTGCAAAAAGATTGAGATTCTTGAAAATATGATTGAAAATTGTTAAATTTGGTAAAAATAATAGGAACAAATATTAGAGAAAACAATTGTATTGAAGGAAGTCAAAGAATGTGACAGAGTTTTAAATTATATACGAAAAAGTACTATACATATTTCAACAAAAATAAAGGTAAAATTATCGCATACGTTTTTTTAAACAATCCAAATCTGACAGGTCTAAAAACAAATACTGCTTATATATAAAAAACTGTCAAAGTTAGTTAAAAATTAGAAAACACAACAGAATCGTAACCATTTACCAGCGCCATTTTGTCCTTATTTTTGCACGTCAACATTTTTTAAACAAAAAGGAAGGAACGCTACCAACTCTGAGAAGAAAAAGTGGAAAAGTTTTCAACAGTGCATCTTTGAAAAATATAAAAACTGATTTTTATTAGTTTAAAACTATGTAAATTATTTTAATTAAGTACGGTCGAAGTACTCAGAGTTGGCAGCGTTATGAGACTTATTATGATTGATATATTTTTCAAAGAGTACTTGTTGATTTAAAAAAAATTAAACAATTACCAGTGTGTACTCGAAACTATCTACTACTAAAATATTTTTTACAATGTGTCAAGTAGTTTTTGAGAAAAACTTAATCTTATGGTCACAATAAGGTTGGGATTTTGTCAAAAACTACTGGACCTAATTTAATAATTATTTTACAATTAGGTACATAGTTTTAACTTTTATCTATCAAACATTGAAAGAATTTTTGCAATAGGTCAAGTAGTTTATGAGAAAATCTCAACCTTAAAAACTCTACTGTACACCTTTCTCTGTGTTCCACCGTACTAATACCTACATATTTTTAATAGAAAACCAGCGCTGTCTCTTTGTCACTTCTCTTAAATAGGTATATTCGAAAAGTGGACACAATTGGGTAAATTCAAGAGTAGACCTAACGAACAAACATTGGCTATAAACGTACAGACATATTATTTTGTTATATTTTCTTCAAAGAAAATCCTGGTAGGTGCTTAGGTATTACTGTAAGGTATGTGAGAAGCTCAGAGAAATGTTACAGCTTAAGAGGATTGTTTGAAGCTGGGAAACTTTCCCGATGCAGTTTTTCTTCCAATCCGCTTGTTACTGTGAGAAAAGTATTCGATTTCAAACTATAAGGGAGACTAACGATCGCCTGCAGTTACGTCTGCTGCGACGGGGAGTTGTTGAGGATGTAGACAATATAGTAACAAGAGTTGTTACAATACAACATTTCGGAATACCGGGATTAAAGCACCGTTTATATTCGCTCCGACCGCCATCACAGCCGGGTTCGCAACTAGTTGCGATAGAATATAACTTTAGATAGGATGGACTCATGACCACCATCAAGAGGAGAAAAGTGGGCTATCTCGGCCACGTGCTGAGACACGAGAGGTACCAACTCCTCCAACTCATAATGATGGGCAAGATGGAGGGGAAGAGGCGGGTTGGCAGAAGGTAGAAATCGTAGCTCCGCATAATAAGGGAGTGGACAGCGATAGCCAGCGTCGAAGAGCTTTTCCGACTGGCTCAAGACAGAGAGATATGCGGAGCTGCCAGCCTTCATTAGTGGAGAGGCACTGCAAGAAAAAGAAGAATGGATAATATAAGAAGATTTAAATTTTTAATAATACATTCTTTAAAATGATCTCCAGCTATAATTAAAGTAACTACCTACTCATCAGTGACATTGACTCTTGTTAACGCTATTAGAATAGAAAGAAAAATGTATGAGGATTGTCATTTGCTTTGTCTACTTTTGGGCTGAACTACTGTGGGTCGCTGAGTCAGTAGTCCTCAGTAGGTAAGTAAGCCATCGCTATTACAAAATTATAGATACCGACCGACCAACAATATGAAAGTTTTTACTCAAAATTGTCAGAGGAATAGAGAACGTAACAACAGTTCTAACAATTACGATACAAAACTGTACTGTTACATTTGCTGTATAGGTGGCTTAAGTTCAAATATTTCAAACGTTTTATTTTCATTTAAAATTTCTGTTTTAATTGTTTTTAGGGAATTAATATACTTTATTTGTGTTATAATGAATGTGCTACAACATAATAAACTTATCTAAAGTAATTTGTAATCTGTTATTGTACAATAAAATGTATTGAAATGCTTATAATATTATGCTCTACTTTAGCTACATTTTATCTTTGTTAATTCCTCTTATTAGGTACTTCTTAGATATAATATCATATACCTTCAATAAGCAGTCATAAATATTAGTCAGTCATCGAGATAATAATGTCGGTTGACTTTGGATTTTAGATCTAGTTTTCAGTAAAATTAGGATAAGATGGGTGCGTTAAGTTTAGTTATAATTGTAACGATATGTTTTGGATTTTTAAATGCAGGGAAACATGACATTTATTCTAGGTAAGTACTTAATTTTATAGGTACTGTTTAAAATTTGTCTAGGATTTTTATTAACGGTATGCTACGTTAAGTTACGGTAAGCCGATACCGAACACTAATGAAAATTCTAATAAAAAATGCCTTAACTTTTACAGTTAATACAGCACTTAATATAACCTTGACAACGATCATATTTTTCGTATTTTATTCTCTGTTTATTTCGATATTTATTCAAAGGGAATTTTCTTTACAAAGACTACCTATTGAGGGTATTAAGAAGTATTGTTGCTCTAAGGAAAATTTAGTGAGTAATGTAGTTTTCCAAATAGGTATAAGACTTTCTTCGTCATTTATTTTGGGAATATAAAGAACTCCTGAATCAGAACCTAGATATTAGATTTAATAAAATTGTAACCATGTTGGCAATTTGGAAGAATTGGCAAGACTTGGAAGGTGAACCAATGTTTAATAAAAAATTTAAAATATTACTAATTGATAGCTGCTTTAACAACGTGCAAGTGTTTTTCGAACATGATTTTGCAAATCAATTTATACGAGTATGTTGACAATTTGAATTTTGAATATTAATCGATAACAATTATTTAATTTTTAGATTTATTTGTATTAAAATTGAATACCATTTATCGTTAATATTTATTTCCAAACATTGATCTCCTATAAACAACTAGATACACAGTTTGCCTTCTAAAAATATCCGAGCGCAAAGAAGGTCCTAACGGATGAATGGACCCTCATTTGCTTTATTGGACATTATTTGGACGTTAACAATGGACCCTTATTTGGACGTTTTTTAAATTGTTTTAGTAAGATCTTTGTGTATCTAGTTTTTTTATAGGAGATCAATGCTTCCAAATAAGATTGTGTAAATTTTTGTACTTACCTCATATTTTTTAAATTCACATTTACATTAGTAAAATGTGCCATTGGCGAGGAAAAAGATGCAAAAAACTTTCAGCAGTCATATCTTCTAAATATTATAAAACGAACATGTAGATCAATATATTTAAACTTTTGGATATCAATGTTTGTTACTTTAACTTCTTCAATGATTTCTCCTTCAATAATTTGGGACAGGCTTAGCCTAGTGTAGGCTTCACTGATTACTAACTTAATGTAAAATAGTGTATTCCATTTCATAATCTCTCATCAGGTACTCAGTCCACGGCGTGACCCTCCGAAGCCGCTCCGACCAGCAAATCCTCCATGAGTTGGAATCCACCTTAAACCTGGACCTATGGCAGCATGGATCCCCTGGACAAAGAGACGCCTCAGTCATGGTCTCCCCGGAGAATAAGGATGTGTTCCTGAACGTACTGGATGTGAATGGGATATCACATTATCTGGAGGTTAATGATGTTGCCACGTAAGTATGTGATATAGATGAAGAGGAACAGCGGTCTAATTGTGGAACTGACAGTGACAGGATACCTATTTCCATAAACAACTTGCTCGGTTGCAGTGCCAAAAATTAAATTAGAATGATATTAATGAAACCCAGCGATGCACCTGTATACAGAAATCTTGTCAGGTCATGGGGATCTTGTCTTGGAAGATTGTATATGCCAGTAACACAATTAGACCCGCAAATCAGAGATTATGAGAGATACTCATATTTTCCGAAATCCGCCGGCGGACTAAGCTGGTGAATATTGGGGAAAGGATGGCTTCCCTGTAGTGGAGATGGGCAGGGCACGTTGCACGTAGAGACGACGAACGCGGGACGTACATAGCTACAGTCTGCTCCCGTACGCACGGGACATCGCAGCGTGGGAAGACCACCGATGCGATGGTCTGACGACATCTCTCGCATATGTGGGAAGAATTGGATGCGTACGGCCACAAATAGAAGAAAATGGAAGGATTGCGAGAAGGCAGTTCCTGCAGTGGCCGGATACAGGCTGACGACGACGACAACGACTCATATTTTCGTATCCGAACTTCATGTCTCCATTCAACTCTTCCAAGTTTAACAAGTATTTAAAAGTTTAACGTGTTTTAGAATTTCAATATAAGTATATTTACAGGGCCTTTGAAGTATTTGACGATGAACTATTTCGGTTCAGAAGAAGCAGAGTGACTAGACAACCGTTTGAAGATTATCCCCGATATGCTGAGGTAAGTGTACGAAGTTTTATAAGGAATATAAACTATAAATCAAAATAGGTCCCTAGAAAATGGTGGAGTTCACTAAGTGCTAATATTTCATTTAAACTTTTCGTTTTCATAACACCACAGGTAGACGAATACATGGAAAGAATCGCAAGAGATTACCCTGATATCGTGTCTATTGTTAACGTCGGACAGAGTTATGAAGGTCGAAATATCAAATATTTGAAGGTACTTTACTAATCGCTCAGATATCTATTCTCCATTTATAACTACGAATCGTATATTCACGAATACATTTCATCCATCTATTGAGTTATTCAATTTTGTATCATTACGTTTATTAAATCTCATTTCACTACATCTTATCATGTTTTCCCACATTCTAGGTTTTTTTCGAATTCATCAAATATACCATTATATACCAGTTTTCAGCGTCAATCCATGTTTCATCATTTATATGAGTTTTGCAGCTTGGTTTTCTAATGCATCTTTCATTTAATCTCCTTCTTATGTCATTCTTTTATTTTAAGCATTCACAGAATTTTACAATCGTTCATGATTCCTTTTACCTTGTCATCCGTTATATCTGACATTCTACAGAAATCCACATCAAATTTCACGTATACAAGCAAACCCGTCTACTTCACGGAATTCCATAACCTACCAATCTCTCTGACTCCATTATGATTTCTACATAACTTTGATTTTAATTAGATATCCACAACAAACTTTGAGGACACCAGCAAACCCATCTACTTCATGGACGCAATGATTCATGCCAGAGAATGGGTCACCACTCCAGTTACCTTGTATGCCATACATAGACTGGTTGAGGACTTGAGATATGAAGACAGGGATCTACTGGAGGATACTGACTGGGTTATACTACCACTAGTTAACCCTGATGGTTACGAATATACTCATACTAATGTAAGTATTTTTGCGATAGCCATCAGGGAGTTAATTTAAAATGGATTCAATTGGCTTCCTGATAATTTACAATTATTTATGAGAAAAGACTGCAAAAATTACTGACGTTGATATTGAATCAGAACCTTACATCAATGTTAAGTTTCTTCTACTGTCAGCCATTTCTAACAATATACATAAATCTTAAAAATACAGTAAGAATGTCAATGAATTTAGTATTCTTAATTTAAATCTCGTTCTAGGAACGTCTCTGGAGGCGCACTCGGTCTTTCAACGCTGCAATCAATGACACCTGCTACGGTGTCGACGCCAACCGCAATTTCGATGTTTCCTTCAATACTGTTGGAGTCAGCGCCGATCATTGCTCCAACACTTATCCTGGCCACCAGCCGTTCTCCGAACCAGAAACTGGATATGTTCGAGACATGCTCTTCGAATACCTGAACCGTACGCAATTGTACATGAACATACATAGTCACGGGAACTACGTTCTCTTTGGTTTTGGAAATGAGACATTGCCTCGTAATGCCGTACAGCTGCACATGGTGGGAGCTATAATGGGAGCCGCTATGGATTCTATGAAACTGCCTGAAGCAGGGTACTATTTGGTTGGGAACAGTGCCATGGTTTTGTATGCAACTTCTGGATCTGCTCAGGATTATGCGCAGGTACGCATGTTGTTTTGCAGAAAATAAGGTCACTTAATTCATCTAGTATTTGTCACCCTGTATTATCTCTTTCTTTAACTGTAACTCATTTACTTGTGGGCTTGACAGAGATTTTACTGTGATTTTTAATATTCTAATTGGATCCACATCACATACCACTTACCCCATAGACATGAAATCGGTACAAATTTGCGAGCAAAAATTCTGTCAACGATGAGCGCATAGAGACGAAGCGGGGGGCAGGGTTGCCGTATTAAAGAGAGTGCGGGCATACACGGGCGCCCTCCTGTTACAGGTTAGGGGTAAGTGGTCTGTGGATCCACGTTGTGTCAAGCTCATGTGGCGCAGCCTGTCTCTGCTCTAGAATTTCAGCCTTATTTCTGCTGTTCTGGTACTTGGAAGTAATTAAGGGCGAATTTATGATTATTTTAAAACATAACTCTGAGTAATGTAGAGAATGTACAGCTAACAGCAGATCAAGTGCAAAACTTTGGACTGTTTTTATTATCTGCGTCATAAGAGTTGAATTCGTACTGCAAGTGTTACCATTGATCTGCTGTTGTCCGTACCTACCTAAAATTACAGCAGTAGACTTGTAATTTTATGATAATTTAGTTTTATCTGTTTGTAATAATAATATAATCGTATTAATCAGATAACAGTTGTAACCACAACTATAGGTTTTGACTTCGAATTCGCATCGAATGGCATGTACCTACATAGTTCACATTAAGCTATTTGTGTTAAAAATGTATGTTAAATTTTCGTTAGATCGACCATTTTGTTATTAATATTTTTTTTTAATTAATTTCCTTCGTATCTTAAGAATATTTTCCATTTCTACGAATAAATGTCCAATTTTCTGCGCCTTTCGTAATATGCCGACGTCAATACTAATTTTTTTATCAGTTTATTGTCATATTTATTATCAGTACTTCGACACGAATTTAGATTAGTTTCTGTTCATCTAATCTATCACATTTCATTACCTCAGCATTATTCTATGCAGTCAATTGACGTAATCATGGACATATGTTTTCAAAGACATACCGCTTGTCAGTGATATCGCACATTTTCGCACCAAATATACGAGGAAAATTGAGTAGGTACCTACATGATCTGAACATCATCATCATCATCATCAGCCCGTATCAGTCCACTGTTGGACGTAGGCCTCTCCCAAAGCGCGCCACTCAACCCTACTCTCGGCCCTCTGCATCCAGTCCCTGCCAGCCATCTTGCGTAGGCCATCCCTCCATCTAGTCGAGAGGCGTCCCAACGACAGATATGACCAGCCCACTGCCACTTCAATGATCTGAACAAAGGCGTAAAATTATAGTCAACCTCCTTTAAAATAAGGCGATACATGTAATTTAAGAACTTTTTTGCTTGAGATAACCAATGAATTATGGCCTCAACACACAGCCGCGACCTAGTTGCGATCTGCGATCAGTTGAAACGCATGCCCCGCCTCATTTTCTGGGCATTTTAATGTCCGGTAGGTAGCGATCTGAGGCCTGCGATTTACATCCAGTTGGTAACGACGGCAGAAAATGCGTTCCAACTGATCGCAGATTGCGGCTAGGTCGCGCCTGTGTGTGTCAAGCTTTATCAATTTACAAAGACGCAGGTGTATGAACAATGCCACAATTTTTACCGGTAGTATGTCATCAGTGACGTACTTGTATAAACATATTATACCTAATACTGGCTTTGTCAACTCATTTTGTCCTCGACAACGCCGCACGGAAGAGACCTAAAACTCTTGCCGTATCATTGGCGTAATTTTCTAAACCATATTCTTCTTCTAAATGGCCTTCTTCTGCCCTGAATCTTTACTTGAAATATCGGATATAGACGGATCTCTTTTCATTTCTCATTGCATGAATTAAATACTGAAGATTCCGAATTTTAATGGTCTGAATAATCTCCACATCTCCATCTCCTACACTCCCATTCGCTGGAGCTCTAGTTCCAATTATACAAATTCTGAACCGTTCTTTTATTTCCAGGATATTGGCGTCCCGTTTTCCTACACTCTGGAACTGCCGGGCTACGGAAGGCAATTCCAGGTCCCTCCAGAATACATCCCGCACTTCATCGAGGAGACCTGGCATGGCATCGCAGCTACTGCCAGAGCTGCAAAGTCACACTATTCCGGTCCTTATTTGTAACAAATTAACGATAGAATTTGAATAAAGAGTTTAATAGAAAATTGTGGGTTTTATTTACAAGATGATGAATTCTAAAATCTGCCTAGAAACCAAGCTTAGGTGGTTGTCAATTTCTTTACCTACAATGTTTACTAGAACCTAATGAATGTCACATTTATTATATTTTCCATTTAATTAGTAATACTTTGAAATGACTATGCCAGATTCTGCCCCACCATCAACCGCAAGTTGTACAAGATTACGAATAAATGTTAAATTATCTCCGTTTTTTATTAAAATTACTGGTTTAAAATAAAGTTTTGTACAAGTTGCGATTCGAAAAAAACAGTTTAATTCAGAATTCAGAAAATAGTAAGAAATCGAATTCATTGTTTTTGTTATTCTTCTATAGGAGTTGCGAGAGTAGTAGAAAATGATACTGATTATGCAATATGAAACCTGTAATAAGTCCCCAACAAAATGATAGGTACAGCTTAAATGGTCACTTAGTTTTGTAGGTGGGGCAAAGATCCATTGAAAAGTGGCAATGTCTTTTGTATTATGCATTATCCATGCTCGGTGAATAAATTAAACATGATGAAAAAATTTCAGAACAGGAAGAAATTCCGTGACACGGAATGACAAGGTCGCAGGTTCAAGTCCTGCTCACGGCAAGAATTTTTTCATCGTGTTCTAGTAATACTTTATTTATTAAAAGGGTGTAATGAAAACTAAAATAGTTATAGTGAGACGATGTAACTAATTCTGTAGCGGCCACTAAATCGAATCCTAAACCTAAACGCAACTGTCACTGTCGTTCATATGCTACTAGAGAGAGAAGGACGCCTCGCTTAGCGGCAACTAATATTAGAATACGCAATCCTGGAATCGCTACGGATGACTCCGTATATCGGAACACTAAGATTTTTTTAAAGAACTGCAGAAAATAGTAATATTATTGTTCAGAATTTGAATTATGCATTATCCATGCTCGGTGAATAAATTAGAACATGATGAAAAAATTCTTGCCGTGGAATTGTCACGGAATGACAAGGTCGCAGGTTCAAGTCCTGCCCACGTCAAGAATTTTTTCATCATGTTCTAATATTATTGTTGTTGCCATAATTTAAGCTCTTGTGATAACAGGTTTAACACATCTATCTAGTCCTAAAAAGACAGCGACGCAGGTAAAAGTTAGTTAAATGATTTAGTTAATCAGATACCTTAATTGGGTTTCCATAATTACAGTTATGATAATGTTAATCTCTAAGATGTATCTCGAAGATTACTATTTATAATGTCGGTGGCTTGACTGTGAACTCTAGCTGTGGTTTGCTCAATATCGGGCTAAGATGGGTGCGTTGAGCGTTGTGTTTATTTTGGCAGTGGCTGTCGGCGTCATAAGCGCCGGGAAACATGATATTTATTCCAAGTAAGTGCCTAATAAACTCAAGTCTCATATGTAACGCAATAGATCTCCATATAAGACTATACATATATTACTTTGGGAAAATGGATCCGAAAAGGAGTTTAGTTTCGATTATTTTTGAAACTTAAAAATAGAACTTAATTGAGTATCTTTATTTATAACAAATTATAACATATTTACATAAACAAAAAAATGTAATATAAAATATTGAAAAATAAAATACTTAAAAAATAAAATTCTAAAAATGTACCTACTTGGACGCGGTATTCCAGCTGTGAGTGGCCTCTACCAGTCACAGGTAAAACACCGCGTCCAAGTCGCTCCCATGCGGCAGGGTGCCCAAGAGAGCGGCCGCGTTACCTCTTTGTATGGCCAAACTTATTCGTTGGCCGAGGTACGCACCCGCTCTCTTGTCACCCGTGACGTCGACCAGACGACTCGACAATTCTTTGTAGAATTGAGTAACAAATTACGAGTACCTGCCTACTGAAAGTCTATGCGACGGAAACTGTTCAGTTCAGTAACATTTTGGCAAGTGGAAGCTAGAAGGGGTTATGTTTTTAGAGTGTATGTATGTCTGTCTAATTCTTTGGCACGCCCTGCAGTCTGAACGGCTTGATGGATTTTAACATATGATCGTTAGATTCGTCTTGATTGCAGGAGTGGCATAGGCTATAAAATTAATCAGAGAGGGTTAAATTTTTTGCATTGGTTTTTTTAAATAATTTCTGCTTGTTGCAAGTTTTAATAAACTATAAAGAAACACAGTACTTAAGGGCCTTCATAGAGCCAACTAGCGCCGCCAATCATAAAAAAATAATATCTTCCAATATAACCAATTTTATTTAAAAAGCTATTTACGAAATGTTTATTACGATAAATACTATTTTTTAAATGCTTATTTATAACGTGATTCAATGTCGGTAAGTTGTAGTTCGCATAATTGCGAAAAACGGCCGTCTTTGGCACATTTGTGAACTACAACTTGGGTTGACACAATTATGCCATGTGTTGTATATTGAAAAATAGTATTCATCCTAATAAACATTTTGTAAATAGCTTTTTTAATAAAATTTATTAAATTGGAAGATATTTTTTTTTAAAGATTGGCGGCGTTTGTACGGTCTAATATCGACAAAAGTCTACAGAATAGTAATTAAAGTTAAGATTTTCTCAAAAAGTATGTACTTGACTGATTTTTAAAATGCGTTATAATTACATAGGCAAGTGTGTACTATTCATAGTAAAATATTTTTTACGATCGATCAAGTATTTCTTGAGAAAATCTCATCCTTATTGAGGCCCCTTGTGTACGGTGGAATACAGAGAAAGGTGTACAGGAGAGTTTTTAAGGTTGAGATTATATCAAAAACTACTTGTCCTATTGTAAGAATTATTTCACTGTTAGATAGATATAGTTAAAACTATGTAACTGTAAAAGAATCATTAAATTTGGACCAGTAGTTTTGGATAAAATCTCATCCTTATAGAGACAGCCCCCTATATACTTTTCTCTGTCGCCGTGTGTAAGTTTCACTATTTTGTGACAATTTTTACATGAGCCTCTCAAAATCAATTCTTCCAACTTAATTGAGCCATCAATCTTCGCCCATTCCCTGTGACAACACCATAATAAATGCATTTTCTTTCTTTCTTTCTTTCTTTTTATAATGCTTTAACGTCATGACGAATGAACGGGCAGACTTACCTCAGGGTGGACAATAGCGATTCCCCATTTCCCCGTTCGCGTTATTTTTGGTGGTGTCATGAGGAATGAACCAACTCTTCCAGTAAATTCGGGCTCAAAGACTTCAGCATACAATTCGCCACAGATACTCAGTCCACGGTGTAAAACTGCGCAACCACTCCGATCAGCAGCTTCTCCATCAACTAGAGTCCACCTTAGACCTGGACGTGTGGCAACATGGGGTGCCGATGGAAAGAGATGCCTCCATCATGGTCTCACCGGACAACAGTGCTGCTTTCTTGAGTGAACTGGACAAGAATGGGATTGTTCATCATCTGGAGGTTGAGGATGTGTCTGCGTAAGTACTAACAATCGAAAGCATATAACGTCTCTAAACTTTGTATTTGACGATCATATCTGCGCCACATGGCTCCTGGCACAAAGGTACGGAGGTCCCACGTTCGATCCCCGGCCCTGTATATATGTTTTTGGAAGGGAAAACTCATGTACGGACAACAGCAGATCAATGTTGCAGTAAGAATTCAACTCTTATGACGCAGTTAATAAGAACGGTCCAAAGTGTTACACTTGATCTGCTGTTAGCTGTACATTCTCCGAATGCTTTCAATGGATTTTTGGAAGTAAAAACTCATGTACCTACATTCGCTGAAGGGCCTTAATGGTGTAGGAAAAGTAGTGACGAAACCTGCAAGCCGTGGAAAGAAATCTAAGGCACGTGTAATACGCTAATCCGCACTGGCCCCGAGCAGTGGGGACATAAAATAGACTTATGACGATGATGTCTGGGGCACAAAATTTCGCTTAAAATATTACCATTGATATGCTTATAGGACTTGAAACATTTTAATATGCATTGCTCTGTTTGTTTTAGTTCTTTTGAGGAGTTCGATGAGGAACTGGCTCGATACCAAAGAAGTAAAGTGATCAGACAACCATTTGATAACTTCCCACGATATGCTGAGGTTTGTATACTTAATTATTTTATATTTGGATTCCATGACGTAATAAATAACAAAGATTTTTGAAATCTAATAACTCGTGATGAAGTATTCTAGGTTAGAGAGAAACAGAGTGACGTGTAAACGTGAGTTAACGTGAAATTAATTCTTATTAGGTTGATGCTTACATCGAAAGAATCGCTGCACAGTATCCAGACGTCGCCACCGTTGTTACCGCTGGACGCAGTTTTGAAGGTCGTGACATCAAATATTTGAAGGTATTCACTTTCTTTTTATCGATATATCACTATTTGCTCTTTATTGGTTATTCGATCCAATAAATATTAAAAGTTAAAACATCCTTACCATGGAATGATGGAACAGTAGTTATTTGTATTTCAATTTTCTCAAATTTCAGATAATCCGCTCTTTTGATCTAGTTCTGAATTTCATTGTCTTTATGTTTCCTTTGGGTTCTAGGTTTTCTTGCATATTGAATAGAAGAAAAGTTATCTTCATCGCCGATGATTTGGATCCATCTATTATAAATCTCTTGTAATATGTCCTTAGATATCATCAACAAACTTCACGGATACTAGCAAGCCCATCTACTTTATGGATGCTATGATCCACGCCAGGGAATGGGTCACCACTCCAGTTACTCTATACGCCATACATCGTCTGGTTGAGGACTTGAGGTCAGAAGACCGCGATCTGTTGGAAGGAACCGATTGGATCATTCTGCCAATCGTCAACCCTGATGGTTACGAATTCAGCCATACCAATGTAAGTAGTAAGATAATAATTCATATCCCTACAAATCTGTGAAATAAATATTATTTTCCTGGCCCCTAATCAATTCAAACATCAAAAAATTTACAAATGGACATGTGATTTCTAGCTAGGGCTTAATCATCCTGCTCCTTGTATTCCATTCATCTTTGCAGACGCAATTCACCTCTTAGGATGACCTTCTAATGTCTAGAAATCAAACAAATAATTTTTGGAAAAATAATTATTCCTATTATAACTCAGTATCATATTCGTTACCTTAATCTTCTTCCAGACCCGCCTCTGGCGTCGCACTCGTTCCTTCAACCCTGCTGTCAGCGCCACCTGCATCGGAATCGACGCTAACCGTAACTTCGATATCGCCTTCAACACTGTCGGCGTCTCCCAGAACCCTTGCTCCGACACCTATCCCGGCAACGCACCGTTCTCCGAACCCGAAACAGGATATGTCCGAGACATCCTTTTCGAGCACCTGGACCGTACGCAGCTATACATGAACATTCATAGCCACGGGAACTACGTTCTGTATGGCTTTGGTAACAGGACATTGCCAGCTAATGTGGTGGACCTGCACCATATTGGAGCTGAGATGGGAGCGGCCATGGATGCTTTGAGGCTGCCGGCAGCAAGTGTCTACTTGGTTGGAAACAGTGCCGCAGTGTTGTATGGTACTTCTGGATCCGCTCAGGATTATGCACAGGTATGATTATTTATTTATAATTCTTCTTCTTCTTCACGTTCCTCTTCTCAGCTAAGGTTGGACAATATCACGGCAACCTTTACCCTCTGGCAAGCTGCCCGGAATAAGGAGCGGCCTTCTAAGGGTGCAGCTGAACCAATCTCGCAAATTCTTTAGCAAACTCGCGAGAATCTCAACGGCTTGAGGACTAAGTTAACGTAATACCATGCCGCTGTAATTACACTAGCTCGTAGGACCTACTAAAGTAATGGATGGACATTATCTTGTGAATTCTAGCTCATCCTGTGTAAACAAACAAACGTTCAGATGTAGATACGAGTATAACATCGATTAATAAATGTATTATCAAAGTAATTTAGATATTGCGACATTATTTTGGTTTACTTTATCTATACTCAATACTCAATTATTTATTGCATTCCATAAGTTATAATACAGATGTTCATATAATTAACATTAAGAATGTTACAATGTTCTTTATGGACCTTGTCTAGGCACAGCAATACAAGAGAGAGACGACCCTTTTTGATTAAAATAATAGGATGTGTAAAACAGTAGTAGCTAAGTATGAATTATGTACGTTTCTCAAATAGATATAGCGAAATAGAACTATATCTATTTGAGAAACGTCATTGTATATGTTTTCTTAGCATTCTTTTCATTTCAATTCAATTCAATATATTTATTGCATTCCATAAGTTATAATACAGATGTTCACATACTTAACATTAAAATGTTACAATGTTCTTTATGGACCTTGTTTAGGCACAGCAATACAAGGGAGAGACGACATTTTTTGCTCAAATATAATGCAATTTGTTACTGTTTACAATTTAATACTGAGAAGTAGGCAATAATTGTTTATTATTTTTTCTCATTCAGAAATTTAATATATAATAGTTGAAGACAACACTTGTGCACATTATTCATAAGTACATTTACATTTAAAAGTTATATAGCACATTTTAATAATTAAAGTAATGTAGCAAATGTCAAAATACTAAAAAATGTCAAAATAATATTACTATAAATGTCAAATTGGCTGATAAAATGTCAAATTAGAATGTCAAATATGGTTAGTAACTACTTATTATATAAAATTAGATTCACCATTTTTCATGTCAATTTAATTTACATTTAGGATGTCTACAATTATCTTATTTATCGTCAAGGAATTCTTGCAAAGTATAGAAACATTTCACAGCCAGATAGTTTTTTAATTGGGTTTTAAAAACTGTGTATTTCTCGATTTCTTTTATATGGTTTGGGATGTGATTGTAGACTCTTACCGACATCGAGTAAGGTCCTGTTTTGAATATGTGTAGCTTGGAAAAAGGAGCTTTTAATGTATTCTTGTTTTGCTGGTATTTTGCAGTTCTAGCCGTGTGCTGTTCCAAACAGTACAAGTGCATGTTTTTCCTAACAATTTATCGTAGATAAAATTGTTCTTACCTCAATTTACTTACTCCGAATCAGAAACTTGAAGTGAATCTTCATGATATATGTGGGCCTAGCTAAACCACAGGTACTTCTCTGTCTCGTCCTTTCAAACATAAATCTGGGTTACCGACCAGCCGATCGTACCAGATTATGCTTTCTATGCAGTTGTTCTTAATTTTTTGCTTCTCGTGTGAGATATCAATATTTAGTGGTCCTTGATACAATTAATTGACAACCAAGTTTTCTTTGATGCCATTCATCACCTTATCCATTCAATATTTACCCAATTCAACTCCAAATTCGCTCAAGTTTTCCATTTCAACCTTTAAATATTCATGTCTTTTTCATGAGGAATAAATCTTAAATCTAATATCATCATTTTGCAGGAAATTGGCGTCCCGTTCTCCTACACTCTGGAACTGCCGGGCTATGGCAGGGCTTTCCAGGTGCCACCACAGTACATCCATCACATCAACGAAGAGACCTGGCAGGGCATTGCAACTTCCGCCAGACTTTCCAAGAAACAGTACTCTGGACGTTATTGATGTACAAATATTTAGGCAGTTAAACAACAAAATTAAATTTTGAAAGCAAATGTAAGGGTTTTATTCATTAATACATACAAACATACTTAAACTTAGGTACACCTGTATCTCATAGAGGTAGGCCAGTAGGCAGATACAATGGGCTCGCATTTGCTTCGATCCTAGTACTCAACTCTCGCTTACTCTACATTCATAAATTTTTCCTTTACGCTCATCCTGAGCGCTGTTGGTATTGGAATGCACTTGGCCTTATTTCAAAGCATGGCCAATATGGTCGATGGATTGGGATGGATTTACACCTCTGCCGCGCCCCTTTCACCAACCTTAATCTGTTAGATCAAAAATTATTTTGATCAAAACGTAATTTACAGAACCAGGATAATATCTCTGTATATTAAATGTTATAGGTACATTGACGAAATGACAATCATAATTATAAGTTATAATATGACATTGTTGTAAAGTTTCTGGCAGTGTAATCATAGGAAGGGTTCAATTATCATTAATTCTAAATATACTAGGATTAGTTGCATTTATATTGTTCAAGTTTAAGATACGTAGCTATATGCAGTAGGTATGTCAGTGTCGATGTGCTTTTGAATTCTTATTTCCTTATCATCTTATCAGGGATATTTATATCTTATTAAAACAATATCACTTGATAATTACATAAATAATCATTAGGTGGGTCCGTTAATACTTAATACTATCATAATCTTACGCATCGGCGAGTTCACAATGATTTCTGGCTGTATTTGGCACGAAACTGGCCAAGATGGGTGTATTCCATTTAGCATTAATTTTAATAGTATCTATTGGATTTATAAGCGCGGGGCAACATGATATTTATTCCAAGTAAGTAATATATGAGATATATTCTTTATTTATAACAAATCAATAACATATTTACATAAACAAAAAAGATGATATAAAAAATTGAAAAATAAAATACTTAAAAAATAAAATTCTAAAAATGTACCTACTTGGACGCGGTATTCCAGCTGTGACTGGCCTCTACCAGTCACAGGTAGAACACCGCGTCCAAGTTGCTCCCATGCGGCAGGGTGCCCGCCCAAGAGAGCGGCCGCGTTACCTCTTTGTATGGCCAAACTTATTCGTTGGCCGAGGTACGCACCCGCTCTCTTGTCACCCGTGACGTCGACCAAACGACTCGACAATTCTTTGTTATTGACAATAAAATTTTAAAATGTGAACGTACAAAATTCAAGAAAATATGGATATATTTTTATAGTAAAGTGCCCAAGATGCTGACAGCGTTACCTCGCTGGAGAGCAAGAGAGGCCCAGATGAAAATCTATCTAATATAGATAACTAAGTAACTATAGTATTCTATGCTAGCGGTCACCCATGCAGGTAAAGACCGCGCCCAGTGTTGCTTAACTTGTACGATCGTTATTAACGTGTACTCGCTACTGGGCTAAGAGGTGTTTGATGAGGATTGAGGATGTTTAGGTATTCTGATCACAGACAACCTAATCAAAATTTGTAGGGAACTTATACAAAGGATTCACTTTCATGCAAACTTTTAAAATAAATACGTCGAATGTCTAAAGGATTTCAAATCTGTCTAGGTATTCTGTTCACGGGGTGAAAGTCCGAACCAAAGAGGACCAGAAAGTACTACAGGATCTAGAGGTCACCTCAGTTATTGATATATGGCAATATGGTACACCAGGTCAAAGAGACGCTTCAGTTATGGTTTCTCCAGAGCACAGAGATATGCTACTGAACGAACTAGATAAGAATGGGATTACACATTATCTGGATGTTCCAGACGTTGCTGTGTAAGTATTCGATTATGTAAATAAAGATGTAAGTAATAAAAGGTAGCCTAAAAGCAAGAAAAAATGAGTTCATTAAATACTTACTTGTTTGTGACTCAATGGCTAGAAAGTATATGAGTCTTCTGGGGTTAGCCCACAGACCACTTACACAATAGACATGAAATCGGTACAAATTTGCACACGAAAAATTCTGACAACGATGAGCGCATAGAGGCGAAGCGGGGGACAGGGGTGCCGTATTAAAGAGATGCGTCCATGTCGATAATATCTCTAGGTTACACGTGTCGCGAAGCAATGTTACGCTCATGTCCGGGCAGACACGGGATGATACAGGTCTATGGGGTAAGTGGTATGTGCCTAGAAGTGACTGGGCGGGTCATGTTAGTCGCTATGTGACTTGTGGGCTAAAATCGCCACTGAATGGACCCCAAGCAACGCAAGCGATGGCGACCTAAACTGGATGCTTTTAAGGAATGGTGATCTGAGTCTGCATAGAATAGAGATGAGTGGAAGAGTTGAGAGGAATCCTTTGCCCGTAGTGTAATATTTATTAGACTACGGGCAAATTTATTAGATCACAGACTAATAAATAATGGTAAGTAAAGGTGTCAGTCTTAAAATTTGAATATCTTGTTGCAATTTGTAGGACTCTTGAAGAATTCGATGCTGAACTATCTCGTTATCGAAGAAACAGAGTTGATAGAAACTTTTTTGAAGACTATCTACGTTATGCTGAGGTTAGTAACCGATCACATTATGTAACATAGGTAATGAATGTTTCAATTTCAAAGTTTGAAAACCTGCAATAATATTTATCAAAACAAAAGATTAAGTAAGACCAAGGATCAGGTGTTGGTTCAAGGCTAAAAGTATATTGAACAGGACACGAAGAGTAACTTTCATATCATAATATATGACACGAAATTATCATGTGAAATTGAACGGAAGACAACATGCTGCTTAACTACTATTGTTTTTATTTTTTGATAAATGTATGTCGATGCTTATCTCATAAAAAGCCCCCTTTCTTCATAAATATAAAAACTTCATCTCTCGGACTTTAAACTGAGGTTCACAGTTTTAACTCAAAAAATATTGCCAGTAGCAACAAAGTACTAACCATGTAATAATAATGACCATTATAACCCTAACCCATTATTATGACTCTGTAATAATAATGACAATTATCTAGATAATGTTATTTTCTATCAGGTGAATGAATACATTGAAAGAATTGCTGCAGAAAATCCAGGCATCGTAACTATTGTCACCGCTGGACCGAGTTTTGAAGGACGCGACATCAAGTATCTAAAGGTAGGTATGTTTTTTCGTCAGAAACATTTGATTGTCGTCAACTGGTGCTAACCCTAATCATGTGAAATAATGTATCTATTTGTATTGGGTTCTTTTACACATTTTGTTTCAACAGTATCTATGTATTGGCCGCTAGCTAAAGTGTTAGAGTTAGTGCGAGGCAACGATGATAGAGTTAGAGTAGTCAGGTTGAAGACCAGCAAGGGGGAATTGGTAAGACCGATCCAGCGAGTTAACCGTTAGAAATTTCAACTGACATCTGTGCAGAAGTAGCTCATCACGTAACCCGCAGCGGCAGGGTAGTCAGGCCTCCACGTCCTCTATGAGGGGCAGTAATCCTGATCAAAAGGCGGGAGGATGTTCGATATCCATGGTTTTATAAGAGGAGTATATATTTTCTTTTGGACAGGAAGCAGATTTGTGTCAGGGACGTTTTCAATAATTGTTTTCTGTTTCTCTCTATTTTATATTTTAATATACTTTTGGGAAAAACTATAGCCTTGTAATTGTATAGGCACTCGCAGATTTAACAGTATCAGTGTATAGCCTTGTCTTGCCACATTATCGTGACACGGAGTACATAATATCAAAGAATAGGTATAAAATTATATACACCTCGGATTTATTCAGATACTGCTGAATAACTTGTCGACCTGACTCCGTTATAATTATTATTTATTCTAATTTTGAATTTAAATAGATATCCACAACAAACTTTGAGGACCCCAGCAAACCCATCTACTTCATGGACGCAATGATGCATGCCAGAGAGTGGGTCACCACTCCAGTTACCCTGTACTCCATACATCGGCTGGTTGAGGACCTGAGGGAAAATGAACGGGATTTGTTGGAAGGCACCGATTGGATCATTCTTCCCATCGTCAACCCTGATGGTTACGAATTCTCGCATATTACAGTGAGTTAATTTTCTAATGATATCGATTCATTTAAAAAAATATGCCAAAATTCTATTGGGTTGGTTCGAGATAAAGTATCTTTAGAAATAAGAATTTCTATGAATAATGTTAAAACTACATAATGGACCTGAAAGAGATGTATCTATATCTAAACAGAGAATTGTGACATATCAATAAGAGAAGAAGTAAATACTGTGTTCAAGAAAGATTTTCAGAAAACACTTGTCTCCTATCAGTTGTACAGTTTCTGTCAGACTAAGATTAAATGCTAGTGTAATAATAGCATTAAACCTATTATATCAGTGATGCTATTACTGTAAACTATAGGAATTAGGTACTGTATTTAACAATAAGGATTGCGCTATTGTATTTCAGTAATATTGCCGCCAACGTGGTCATAAGAAGACTGACCTGCCCTTGTAGCACGAGTCAGCGTTAACGATCGACGCAACGCCGCGGAGCTGTCAAATTGACATTATTACAAGGCGTTTGACATTAGTTTGACAGCTCCGCGGCGTTGCGTCGATTGCGAACGCGACTCGTTCTAGCCTCGCTGATAACTTCCGTTTTTATATCTTGATCTCTACACAATTGATTCAGATAATCGAACTGGTTGCAATTTTTAAATTTGATAATAATATCACTTTCCAGACACGTCTCTGGCGCCGCACTCGGTCCTTTAACCCTGCAGTCAGCGAAACCTGCTACGGCGTCGACGCCAACCGCAACTTCGATTCAGCATTCAATACTACCGGCGTCAGCGCCAATCCTTGTTCAGATGTTTACCCTGGCCACGAAGCATTCTCCGAAATCGAAACTAGATATATCCGAGACATATTTCAAGAGTACTCGGGCCGATTGCAGATGTACATGGATATACATAGTCATGGAAACTATGTGCTCTTCCCCTATGGAAATGGGACAGTGTTGCCACCTAATCCAATACAGGTGCACTATGTTGGGGCATTGATGGGAGCCGAGATGGATACCATGAAGCTTCCCGAAGCGGGATATTACTTAGTCGGAAACAGTGAAATGGCATTATATGGTACTTCAGGAACTGGGCAGGATTATGCACAGGTAAGCTCAATATACATGTTACATACATGTTTATCCATTAGATAAGGCACTAAGCTCTTCTCTATATCGATTGCTACTCTCTGATACTGTTAATATTAAACCTAGTTAAACCTCACTTAACATAGAAAGGGACAGGGTGGCTAAACGGTGGCGTAACTTTAAATCACGTTTATGAATACCAGTCTGAAGGTTATCTTCTCATGTTATGTTGGCCTTCACTAATGAAGAATGACGGATGGTTGTAGGAGGCTTAGAGATCAGTGGAGAGGAGAAAAATACAGTTGTGTAATTTTGAAAATGTTGAAGTCATTTTAGGAACCCTTTTTTAAATCAAGTTTAACCATAAGTTATCTTTGTAGGATGTTGGCATACCCTTCTCGTATGTCCTGGAACTGCCGGGGTATGGCAGAGCATTCCAGGTTCCTCCGGAATACATCTCGCACTTCATCGAGGAGACCTGGCTGGGCATAGCAGCTACTGCAAGAGCCGTTAAGTCCTTATACACTGCTCCTTGAAATGTTAATAACGTGCCATAAGATCTATAGTTATTTTGAAAGTACAATTAAAATTTTATATTACTATTTGAATTTGTAATCTACCTTGGTTTTATGTTTCCGTAAATCAGTGACTAAGGTGTTAGACATAAACTTTAAAAAGATAAACTGGGATTTTCACAATTTAGACTTCGTAAAGTTCATTGTCATTATAATCATTCACATTCATGGATAGTACTAGTTTTCTAATTGGGCATTTAGGGAATGGATTTACGAGACTTGACTGATACTCCTAAAATTAGACCAAATTGTACGGTCGAAGACAAAGAAAGGTGTACAGGAGAGTTTTTAAGGTTGAGATTTTCTGAAAAACTACTTGAGCTATTGTAAAAATTCTTTCACTGTTAGATAGATAAAACTATGTAACTGTAAAAGATTTATTAAAATTGGTCAAGTAGTTCTTGAGAAAATCTCAACCTTATTAGGACCCCCTGTATACTTATCACTGTCTTCGACTGTACATATCTACCTATCTGTCTTTACTATCTCAGTTATGTTAAATTATTGCAGTATCTTGCGCAATTATAGTGAGGAGAATCTCGTTGTAAATTGTAATTTTTTATCCAGAATATTGATTGTTACCACCATGTAACTCTTTTGATATCATAATTTAGGTATGCGATACATCAATATTCAACTGTTTTTGAATTTCAATTTCCATATCAGAGTACACTTATCTGATAAAACAATATTACTTGATTGATAATGATCATTGGGGTCTTTTATAGTTACTATCGTGAAATTATCTTTATAAATGAGTCGGTGTCACTTTGAATTCTAGCTCTAGTTCGCACAGGATTTACCTAAGATGGGTGCCCTAAGTTCCCTAGTATTTCTTTTAGTAATATGTACTGGATTTATAAGTGCGGGGCAACATGATATTTATTCCAAGTAAGTATTCCGGATCAATATTTTTAAATACATTTTTTCTTCTTCAAAGGTGTGCGCGATCTCATCCGAAATGAAAATAGAGTTGTATCAAAAACAACTTTAAAACAAAGTACAGATAATTCTAAATTAATTTGGTTATCTATACATAGGTATAATAAGACTATAAAAAAGTTGTGTCTGTACATTGGATATTTTTTGAAATGAATAATTGTAATGTGTTTTAGGATCGATACTGATGCCAAAACACCAATTTTTTGAAATTTTGTCTGTTTGTCTGTGACTTTGTGCAAGTATCACGCCATAACTACTGAAGGGATTTTGATGGGAGTTTCACTAGGAGATAACTGAAATATCCGGACAGCTCATAGGCTATAAGCCATGGCGGTATGTGATGTGGAAACAAGGATAAAGAGAGGAAGATCTGCCTCCTGATCTATTCCATCCTCTCCATCCTCCTCCTCTACGCAAACTAAGTTGCGGGGTACAGCTAGTATTTGTATACAAAGGAAATTGACTTTCATATTTGTATAAAAAGGAAAAGGAATTTCTCCTTTGCATATGGAATAGGTATTTAATTTTGGATGGAATACAATTTGAAAGAGGTGTTGAAATAAGCATTATTGGAAATGAATACCTATCCAATATCCAATCCAACAAGGAGTATAATACTCCTAAAAATCATTTCTAATTGTAGCCATATAAAAATGAATGTATCTAATCCTAGACTCTTCCCTATAATAGAATCAAGTTAAGGAAATATATCGAATGTCTAATCTAAATGAATTCCAATCCAACTAGTTACTCAGTCCACGGAGTGAAGCTGCGAACTAAAGCTGACCAGAAACTCCTCCATGACCTACAGCTCATCTTAGACGTTGATATATGGCAATATGGGACACCAGGTCTCAGGGACGCCTCTGTCATGGTTTCCCCAGAGAACAGACTTGCCTTCCTAAACGAACTGGACAAGAGTGGCATCACACATTTTCTGGAAGTTACGGATGTTGCTGTGTAAGTTGCACAACATAAAATTGAGATACTTAACAATATAATGTGGTTCAATACAATATTGACGTTTGTAGAACTCTTGAAGAATTTGATGCTGATCTCGCTCGCTATCGAAGAAACAGAGTTAATAGAGCAATTTTTGAAGACTATCTACGTTATGCGGAGGTCAGTAATCAATTTCATTATTAATAATGAAGAATGAATTTGAAACATGCATATTGCAGGATAACTACATTGTCCCAATACTCCAAAGGAGCATTTTTTTGTAAACCTATAAATTGTCCCACTGCTGGGCAAAGGTCTCCCCTCTCCTCTGCCATCCATCCCTGTCCTGGGCCTCTTCCAGCCACCCATCCCTGTATCTAACGATATCGTCTCTCCACCTACGCCGAGGTCTGCCCCGACGCCGGCATCCGTCCGATGGCACCCATTCTGTAACAGTCCGGGCCCATCGGTTCGGAAAGGAACATTTAAATAATAATATTCTGTAAAGATTTTTTTCATTTATTTCTTGTTCTGAAAAACATCACCTCGTCGAGTTTAGTGTCTTAAAGTGGATCTTGGCCTCCGATACCTAAAATCGCCACTCAATCCTGTCTTGAGCTGTAAAATTTTGAAATCCTAGAATTTGTATGTAATAATTAAAGACTTTTTATTAATAGGTGGATGAGTATATGGAAAGAATCGCTGAAGAACATTCAGATATCGTCTCTATAGTCACCGTTGGGCAGAGTTTTGAAAACCGCGCCATCAAGTATTTGAAGGTAAGGTATTACTCATTAAAAAGATGTACGAGTGACTGATTCAGTAGATATAATTAGTATATCGTATTTCTATATTATGTCACCTTACGATTTATCTAAGTCTCTGTCAGGTGTTTGACCAAACCAATTTGCAAAGTTATTCAGGCTGCCCGTAGGCCTTTGACGTGGCCTAACGACTGATGTCAAGCGACAACAACCGGGCCCAACTGCTTAACGTGCTTTCCGAGGCACGGAGGGGCTCAGATGAAAGTGTCACTAGCGGTCACCCATCCAGGTCCTGACCTCCCCCCAACGTTGCTTAACTTGTACGATCATTTTCAACGTGTACTCGCAACTGGCCTAGGATCTATCGGTATATACATATAAGCCTGAAACTAAAATTTACCTCAAAATGCACCTATTTTGGAAAACAACCCGGTAGAATTCCATAACTTAACGCCTGACTCCATTATATTTTTAGAATATCCTTGAATTTACTTAGATATCCACAACAAACTTTGAGGATACCAGCAAACCCATCTACTTCATGGACGCAATGATGCATGCCAGGGAGTGGGTCACCACTCCAGTTGCCCTGTACTCCATACATCGGCTGGTTGAGGACCTGAGGGAAAATGAACAGGATTTGTTAGACGACACCGATTGGATAATTCTTCCCATCGTCAACCCAGATGGTTATGAATTTACACATACTGATGTGAGTGATTCTAGTTTACATTCAAAGTTCAGTTCAGATGATACCCTAATCTCTTCTTCATAAAATATTTCAAGCAGTGTCTTGCTAGTGTATTGCTTAATGAAAATACATTATCAGAAGTAAGGTTCCAGTAACAACGAGGTATCAATAATGTAGGAATTAGACAATAGTTACGAAACAGTAGCGACTATGTAAATAAATACCTTCGCTGGGATTCTGTGTTGTGTGTGTTGTGTTTGTTCTGTGTTGAAACTCTCTGCTGGGAGTTCCACACTACTAGAGGTGCAACACAAATTCGACAAATCCCGTACGTTGCAGCTGTAGTTTACGTAACAGCTAGCTGGCGAACTTATTTTAATAGGGGACTGGGATTTCAATCATTAGAAAATATAACATTATATTTACATCTTTTGAATTTTTCAACTCCCTCCTTCTAGACACGTCTCTGGCGCCGCACTCGGTCCTATAACCCTGCAGTCAGCGAAACCTGCTACGGCGTCGACGCTAACCGCAACTTCGATTCATCTTACAACACTACCGGTGTTAGCGTAAACCCCTGCTCAGATGTTTACCCTGGCCACGAAGCATTCTCCGAAATCGAAGCCCGACATGTTCGAGATATACTTCACGAGTACTCGGACCGAATGCAGCTGTATATGGATATGCATAGCCAAGGAAACTATGTTCTTTTCCCCTATGGCAATGGGACGATGTTGCCACCTAATCCAGTACAGGTGCACTATATCGGAGCTTTGATGGGAGCTAAAATGGATGCCATGAAATTACCCGAAGCAGGCTACTATTTGTCTGGAAACAGTGAAATGGTGTTGTATGCTACTTCAGGAACCGCTATGGATTATGCTCAGGTAATGACGTTATCGAACTTGTAGGTTAGTTCTGAGTCCAAATAATCCATAACCTTTAGGACCATCTCGTTTTCTTGGGAAGATTGGTCATTGTTTAGGAAAATACTCTCTATGACGCCACTCTCAATACGATGTAGTACTATTGTTGTACCATTTGAATGTATTATGGAATATATTACTATGATATCCATTATCAACTTATCAGTTACAAATAAGCGAATCGGTATCATAGGGACCAAGCCAACTGATCTTCCAGAAAACCGTGATATCGTTTTATTTTATTTGTGAAGCTATAATTTAGTAAAATATAATATTGCTGCAGTATTTATTGTAATGATATTAATTATCTAAATTACCGTTGATAAATAAAAATTCCACACATTAAAATGCCTGCATCAATGTACATTTCACTTAAAGAATTATAAGTATTTAGATATTATATCCTAATCGCACCATCTCTTTACAGGACGTTGGCATACCTTTCTCCTACGTCCTGGAAATGCCGGGTTATGGAAGAGGTCACCAAGTCCCTCCGGAATATATCCCTCATTTCATCGAGGAGACCTGGCAAGGAATAGCAGCTACAGCTAGAGCCGCTAAGTCTTTCTACACTGGCCCTTACTAGCCGTAAATAGGGAAAACAGAGATTGTGGAAGTAATAGAAGAAAATGAGACTTTATTTGTAGCAATTCAAATAATAATGCAGGAGCTTGTTAACTAATACGCATAACATTAAATGAACTAACCATAATGACGATTTTAATTTATTATAGCACAGATAAAAATATATGATATATAAAGATATATGTCACGGAATGACAAGGTCGCAGGTTCAAGTCCTGCCCACGGCAAGAATTTTTTCATCATGTTCTAATAGATAAAGATGTTTCCATATTATTAACTACATTAACACGTGAACAAGTATGTAATGAGGATCCCAGAATTCTAAACATTCGAACAATGGTAAGGACAAGCGCGTGCGCATCAAAATGGAGCATAATTAAATGACACTTGCTAACAACGTTGCCATTCTGTGCACAATGTCATCATCATTCCTATCGCAACACCTGTTTTCCGATATGCGGGTGCAGCTTCAAGAGACATTATTTTTCCTCAGGTAAATGACGATGGCGCCACTGTCTACGTGAATCTGTCAGATTAATATCATAGTTCCACTTTGTGACACCATTTTAACTGTCAAAGAACATACTACTTGTTGATACGATAGTGAAAGTATGAATGAAACGAAGGTATAGGTGTCTCACTTACACTATTCACATTTTTACTAAGGCATGAGTGAGATAAACTATACTTCCATCTCTACAAACGAGCAAGTATTATTTCGCGATAATCATTCTCCGGAGCGAGTCAAAATAACATGCGTGCTAATTTTTGATGTTTACCTTTTTTTGGATGATTTAATATCGAAAGTGAACAATGTTTGTTAGTTATCAAGTCATAGCAGCTTTTGGCGTATCGGCGGTAAGTAAATTATATTACAGAATGACATTTTGATTGCATTTGCGTAGTTATTCAGTGCGCAAACAAAACGTGACCAAACTCGTAAACTGGTTGTAACATTTTGCTGTTAATAATCCTTTGTTGTATTCTTGTATTACTATTCTGGATGTTTTATCTAATATTTAGTTTAGTTCAATGTTTCCAGACAGTTTACAAGGCATAGATCTAATATTAATTACATACCTCGATTTCTTCGTAATAGGAAAATACTGCTTAGTTATTTCAAATGCTTAAAATATCTTCGTAGTTATTTGAATTTAATTAAAACAACAGCAATAGGACTGCTCTAATTTTCTGAATTATATTATTGTTTTACTAAATTTAAATTCATTGTTTTAGTAATATTACCTAAAGGGTAGTAGTAGTATTATCTATATTAAAGGTTAAAGGAAGTAGTAATATTACCTATATTAAAGGTAAAAATAATAAACTTCAGTCTCGAGTTTCGGTTAGAGATTTTGAAATATTACCATTGACGAAAATAACTCTGGATTATTAATTAAATTTCAACCTTATTATATTTTATCGGCAGGCCTTATCATTCGCCGTGTCAACATCTTTGCTGCTGCTGATAGTGGCGAGGAGTGGTATTCTGCGCGTCGGCAGCATCAAGCCTAAAGGAGGACAAGTGCTGCTGCCCAGACTGCCTGAGCCTATACCGATATCCGCTGAGCTGATGCCACTGAAACACAAAGATTTTTAAATTAAAAAAAAATAACCTGGCTACAGATTATCTTATTGTATTGGCAGCAAACAAAATTATAAAAAAAAAACATTTGCGAATCAATCTGCTATGATGTCTGGAAAACACAATTTTTTTTTTAAATACTAACTAAGCACATTTTGTTTTGCTGCCAAAGCATAGAGCAATGTTATGAATGAATTTATATCATCAATTATCGACTTGAGATTGACGTCATTAACTAAAAAGAAAACCAAAATTGAAAGAAAATTAACTCACAAGGCTGGCATATTCAAGGTGACAAAAGCCTTTAAAACATATTTCGTCTACGGTATCGCAGCAAAATAAACAAGAGTATGTCGACAATTAGGGAAGGTCCTTCCTATTATAACTTCAACAAGGAGACTACAATATTTGTAAATAAATAGATCATCCAATGTTAAGAGCCTTCCATGAGCCAACTAGCGCCGCCAATCTTAAAAAAATAATATCTTGCAATATAATCAATTTGATTAAAAAAGCTATTTACAAAATGTTTATTACGATAAATGCTATTTTTTAAATGCTTATTTATAACGTAATTCAATTTCGGTAAGTTGTATTTCGCACAATTGCGAAAAACGGCCGTTTTTGGCACATTTGTGAACTACAACTTAGCTTGTCGCAATTTTGCCATGTATTGTATTGTATATTGAAAAATAGTATTCATCCTAATAAACATTTTGTAAATAGCTTTTTTATTAAAATTTATAAAATTGGAAGATATTATTTTTTTAAGATTGGCGGCGCTAGTTGACTCATGGAATGCCCTTAACATAAAATAATTCTGACATGGCAACTAAATTTTGCTTTTTGGCAGCAATATAATTATTGAATTAAATCTATGAAGGTAAACATAACATAACCTTTATAAAGGAGTGTTTTACAATATAATAAATGGATTAATATTAACGCCCGTCAAAACCAAAACATTTTAGCAGCTAATTAGGAGACTACCAATAGCTGCCAAAATGCTTTTGTTTCGACTGACTTTAATGAATTTAGAGAATAATGCGTAGGTAGGTAGGAACAAATCGAATAAAATGTAACACTCCAAAACAATCACAAATCAAAAATCATAAGTGCCATTGAAAAACCGTCCAAAACACAAATTATCGTATAATTATTTTTGTAACATTTTATTTTAGTTTGTAATAATATTAAGGATATTTGTGATATTTATTAAAATGGTAATATTACGTTTCGAGCTGCTTTTGTTTATTTTTATAATAGAAAAAATGGGCTTTTTGCCCGTGGTCCCCTCGGCTGTTCACCTCGGTGTACCACGGGAAGTTTTTCTTATTTTAGTTTCATTTAAAACATCAACACTTATAAATAAACACAAGTGGTGGACCACGGCTATAGGTATAATTAGTAGGGTGTTGGTGTTTGTTTCGATTCGGTAACAGAACTAATTTTGTTTTTTATTTATTTATAAACTCACGCCTGATTCCCGTAGGCAGAAACTACTTTTGTTCTACACTACAATTGCTAAATTTTAAAATCTTCATCTATCTAGCCTATCTACTACACTTTTTTAATTTTTATTTCATTTAAAACTATTTAATATCACGATCCCGAACAGGCCCAAACTGGAAGAAAACTATTCATTAGAGATAAGCTCGAGTGATGTAATACATCCGGTTTCTTGTAACATTGTATGTACTTACAACAACATATTTCGACGAATTGAGAACCTCCTCCTTTTTTGAAGTCGGTTAAAAACCTAAAGTAGGTAAAATAGACAACTTTCTAGCTGAACCAACTCACTGTTATGTAAAATTAAATTCGATGATAAGCCATATTTAGAATACCATGGGATACGATAATACGTACCATGGGATTGTCATAGTCAATCAAAAATATACTAGTACATATGTAAATTACTTTTTTAAAATCTGGCCCTCAATTACTTTCCTGTAAGTACACTTTTCTCTGTATTAGTAGATCGTACAAAAATCCCTAAATAAATGTCATAAATATATATTACATAAAAATAACTTCACTACATAAGCATACCTAAGCAAGCATCTTTGAATTTGTTACCTAAATTCAGCGATTTTTAAGCGAACACATTTTTATTAGAACTATTTTTAGAAAAGGAGGAATGCAAAAGATTAGAAATAATAAAATATATGATAAGTCGATAAGCATCGGAAATTACCTATTCATAAAACAATGAAAATTACAAATAACTACTTTTTTTGTGGTTGGTAAAATTCCGCCCAGAGGGAAAGGCAAAGCCAACTGCCCTAGTTACAGTCTGGTCTGATGGTAATAGAATGTCTTAATTCTTATAAATACATACTTACATATATACGAAGATAATCTAACCTAAACCTACACACAACCCTCCCAAACCCCTAAACGAAATAACTCAACGATCCACGCAATCATCGAGTTATGCAAGGAATCCTTGCTAAGAGCACAAAACTTCACAAATACGACTAGCTTTCGTTCGCGGACATCTTCTGATTAACTTAACTTGATCATTAATCACAAAAAACCACGGTAACTACTTATTTAATTAGAATTTTCAACCCGTTAAAATGATGTACTCACTTGAAATGTTAACTTATCTATAGTTTTTAAATAGAATTATTATATTGTAAGTAGTTTTATAAAGGCATATCAGCCTGAACAAAACATTATTTTAAAAATATTACTTTTTGTTTAGCTTTTAAGTACTATATTAGCTTTACGAATGTTATCACATCACCATTTTATTAAATAAAGAATTTTTAAAATCAATCAATCAATTAGAATTTTCACAAAAAGCGTGGCTTTCAAGGAATCGCATATAACCATATTAGGCCAGTCATTCTGGCGAGCGTTTGTATGGAGACCCCAACAATAACTCCTCTATCGATGAAACTTTTTTGTATACTTTATAGCATATTTTTAAGAACAATTGTCAGAGAATCCAATAATATTTCGAGGCGGAAGTTACTTATTTTAATTGAAATTCAACATTATACCGTATCTTTTTCTGGAACAATGTTATGGTCATAATTCTTTTTCTATAAATTGTATTTTATTAGTGTGCTTCTGTACATTCATAAGTAAAACTACTTTTTAATTCGAAAGTGTAGGTATTTTAATAAAATGTCTTTTTTGGCCGTAGTTTCCATAGGATAATTGCTCCGCCGGGTTTCTGTTTTTAATATGCCTTCAAATTATTATTTCTAGTATAAGTACGAAAATCCAACAAAAAAATCCAAATGAAACAATTCATTATACAGAATTTGTCTTTTAACTATCTGTGGAAAATTACTCTATCAGATATTTTTTACAATTGTAATGAGATACCCAAAAATAACCTGATTTCAAAGGATCCAACAAAATATCCAGGCGGAACACCATTATTTCGAAATACCTATCAAGCGCAGGCCAGCGCGGGGCCCGAGGCGGGCGAGGGGCGTCGAAAACCGGTCGCGCGGCGGGCGAGTTTCTTCAAGTAGGTTAATAGGTACAGCTAACAGAAGATCAACACTTTGGACTAAGTACCGTTCTTATTATCTGCGTCGTAAGAGTTGAAATCGTGCGAATGCGAGCGTGTATTACCATTGATCTGCTGTTGTCCGTACTATACGTATGTATGTATGTGTATGTAGGAGGTTGATCTAAACATCGCAATTTAATTATTATTATCGTCATCGTTTCGAAACATACGAACGCAGTAAATGTAATATGCGTATTGCCTTGTATAAGTTGAGTATATAGTGTGTGTTTTCTTCGCGACACGGGGTCTAGGATAAACTAACCCAGAGATTCCTTTAGAGTGTCTTTAACTTAATTGGGCGCTTAGTGTTTTTTATGTTACTTCCAGCTTTAAGAAACGCCCCTGTTGTGAATCTGTACTAGATTATTTGCAATTTTGTCGAAATCTAGTCGCGTTCATGTCTCACGCTGGTGCATGAGATAGTGTTTGATAATTTCGCCACGCCAAACAGCGGGCGTATTGGTCGAGTGGCTGAAGCGGTCGCCTCCCGTGCACGCGGTTCCGGGTTCGATTCTTAGCTAAATATTTTTTTTTTTTCGTGTTTTATTTTGTATTTTATTTTAATTGTGTTTCGAATTTGGTTAGTATTTTATCAAACATTTTGTTGTAATTATCTTTGAATTTTATTTGAGCATAAACTCTGAACTCATTTATATCGAAGTAGGTGTATTAGGAGAGCTGGGAATCTGTCTGTACTAGATTACTTGCAATTTTGTCGAAATCTAGACGGAGCGGTCCGTTCATGTCTCACGCTGGTGCATGAGATATGCTTGGTAATTTCGCCGGGCTAAACAGCGAACGAATTGGTCTAGTGGCTGGAGCGGTCGCCTCCCGTGCACGCGGTTCCGGGTTCGATCCTTAGCTAAATATATATATATTTTTTTTCGTGTTTTATTTTGTATTTTATTTTAATCGTGTTTCGAATTTGGTTAGTATTTTATCAAACATTTTGTTGTAATTATCTTTGAATTTTATTTGAGCATAAACTCTGAACTCATTTATACCGAAGTAGGTGTATTAGGAGAGCTGGGAATCTGTCTGTACTAGATTACTTGCAATTTTGTCGAAATCTAGACGGAGCGGTCCGTTCATGTCTCACGCTGGTGCATGAGATATGCTTGGTAATTTCGCCGGGCTAAACAGCGAACGAATCGGTCTAGTGGCTGGAGCGGTCGCCTCCCGTGCACGCGGTTCCGGGTTCGATCCTTAGCTAAATATATTTTTTTATTTTATTTTTTTTGTATTTTGTTTCGTGTTTTATTTTGTATTTTAACCGACTTCCAAAAAAAGGAGGAGGTTATCAATTCGTCGAATTGAAAAATTAATTGTGTTTGGAATTTGGTTAGTATATTAGGCAGATCACCCTCACTTGTAGATTTTTGTGGTTGCAGTTGCGATTACATATTATTAGTAGGTGAATATCTCACGCTATCGTACAAGTGTAGAATTTAAATTTGTTTAGCTGTAGTCGTCAGTATGACGTAAGTAATAAGACCTATGCCGCACGCAAATATACCCGTAGTCGATGTGCGAGCGAGTTGAAAAATAACAAGCTGTCTTTGTTACTCGAGGGGGTGAGGGGGGTCCGATCGCATGTTGCACGGCGTACCGTTCCGCTGAATCACTTATTGACTGATAATCTATTTTGATTCTAATAATATCACAATACAGTAGGGTTTTATATAACAGATAATTATAATTTTAAGAAATAATTTGATACACGCACACCAAACGAGATCCAACGGCGAAAAAAAGGTGTTTTGCCATTGTCCGTACTAACCTTGACATATGTTGTATTTGTTGGCGTAGGTACTATCGTCTCGGTCGAGCTTACTTAAACATTCCACGTAGTAGGTACTTACACACATAAAAAAAACACATCAAGTTGTAATACTTTGGACCGCTCCAATCTATATATCTATCTGCGTCGTTAGAGTTGAAATCGTACTGAAAGTGTTACTATTGATCTGCTTTTGTCCGTACTAACCTTGACTTGACATGTTGCGCTTATGCGCCGATGATACGGGCTAGATTACAATGGTTTTGTGTATGTTGGCGTAGGTACTGTTGTGTCGGTCGAGCTTACTTAAAACATTCCAAAATCAGATCAAGTGTAATACTTTGAATCGTTCTTATTATCTGCGTCGTAAGAGTTGAAATCGTACTGCAAGTGTTACCATTTGTTTTGCTATGTCCGTACTAACCTTGAAACGTTGTCGTACTTATGCGCCGATGATACGGGCTAGATTAGAATGGTTTTGTGTATGTTGGCGTAGGTCGGTCGAGCTTTCACCACTCGGTAACGAGTTAACCTAAAATAAACCTTATTCGTATAACTGTAGGTAGAGTACAGAATCCTATCTCCAAAATATTTGTTCAACTTCCAGTCCACGTTACCGATGCGATAGATATTTTCTACTTGTATAGGAATAAGGTTTATTATAAATTGACTTTGACTTTGAAGAACAGTTCGACTAAGATCGTAAGTATGTTCGTAATGATAAGAAAAATCGAACTTAGCATTTTTCTCAACTCTAATTTTTCGTCGATTTCTAGAAAACGCTTGTCCGCATGGATCTTTACTGGACTTTAGTAAAGAGTTAATCTACAATTAACCTTATTTGTATATGAGTAGACAACAGAATCCCATCTCCAAATATCTCCTCCACTCCGTCCAATTTCTCGTCCGCGTTCCCGCTGTTCTGTAGTCGAAGACAGAGATAAGTATACAGGGGGCCTCAATAAGGTTGAGATTTTCTCAAAAACTAGTCGACCGAATTTAATAATTATTTTACAGTTACATAGTTTTTATTTTTATCTATCAAACAGTGAAAGAATTATTGCAATAGGTCAAGTAGTTTTTGAGAAAATCTCAACCTTAAAAACTCTCCTGTACACCTTTCTCTGTGTTCCACCGTACGTGTAATAGGAATAAGGTTGTTAATCGGCCGCAGTAGCGATCCGCGCGCAGTGACGCCAGTGGCGCATGCACCGCCGCGTTGATTAGAAATATTTGAATACAACTCTATTTGATATTTATGTGCTTCGCCTGCATTTTTTATTGGAAAACTTGAAAAACAGTTTTAATAAGATAATCTGTTCATAATGACAAGAAAAATCGGGCTGAGCATTTTTGGAAACCCCCATTTTTCGTCAATTTCTGGATACCGCTTTTCGGTCTGGATTTTTTATTGGATATTCATAACTACTTTCGAAAGTAATATTTTAAATACATAATTAAATAGAAATTGGAGTGAGTAATTATCCCTTGGAAATTACGGCAAAAAAACACATTTTATTAAAATATATATATTTCCATATGGAAATATGGTTGGATATTCTGTCAACACATGCCTATAGGTAACTAGAACTTGTAAAAAAAGAATTTTGGATAGAGCAATTTTCCTGTAATTGATACCACGTAATTTAAGTTTGACCTTGAAAATACCTAACTTCCGTTTCTACAAATTATTGGATTCTATGTCAATTCCAATCTACATATGGTACTCTATCACTGTGCCAAATTTCATAGATAGAGGAGTTACTGCTAGGGTCAACTCCTTTAATGACTGGCCTATATCTAGAGGGAGTATCACAAGAGCCGCAGCCCGCGTACCCACATTTATCCTTTCTTTCTGGCAGCCAGGTGTTGCCTAGGAAAAAACATTACCCAATTTTAATTTCCTATTATTTTATTAAAATAGCAATTTAATACAATGTCAAACTTAAAACTAAAATATCAGGTAAACCTTCGTCAGTCAAATAACCCGCCCCTTGTCATACCCGGTGCAAAGGTGCCCATAACGCTTGCGGCATTACTGCGCTGTATAGCTATGGCTAACCTTTGCACCAGGTAGGACCCGGGTCCCGGAGCGAGAGTCACAACCCCTCTCTCTAAGGCGACGGCCAATGTCTTCGACAAATTGTATGGCTTCCGCCCCCCAGCAACCAATTTTAAGGGTATTTTTCACAATAAAATTCTAACCATTGAAGTATTCATTACCACATTCCCTCTATAAGTTTCTCTCTCTACGCTGTAACTAAGCTAAGCCACTATTTTTATTTTGTGATTTTTTTTTATTTTATTTACCGATTCTATACAGAAGCTTACTATACCCTTTATTTACATATAGTATGTATATGGCAATCTATATTGCTTATGTTTGTGTGTATTCATATTTTCCGCACCCTAGACAGTAATCTTGTCAAATCATGAGCACGTTTTCCAGCTGATTTGCTCACGTTCCGGCGTTTACTTCGTTCGAGGCGGTTGCGAATTCAATTCAACATTATTTCCGCCATTGATCACGGGAAAAGTGTCTCAAAGGACTCATAAATGTGTAGTAAGTATACATTCTTTGCGGTGGCAATCTACTTGAATTTCATACAATACAACTATTAGCGGCATTATTTGCGGTGGTAATCTACTTGACTTTAATACAATGCAACTATAAGCGACATTCTTTATGATGGCAATCTACTTGAATCTCATATGATACAACTATGATATACTTACATGCTTTGCGGTGGCAATATACTTGAATCTCATACAATACAAGTGTAGGTAAGCGTTATTATTTGTAGTGGCAATCTACTTAAATCTCATACAATACAAGTGTAACCGTTATCTATTATTTGTGATGGCAATCTACTTGAATCTCATACAATACAAGTGTAAGCGTTATAATTTGTGGTGGCAATCTACTTGAATCTCATACAATATAAGTGTAAGCGTTATCTATTATTTGTGATGGCAATCTTCTGGAATTTCATACAATGCAACTGTAAGAGGCATTATTTGTGATGTTACCATCATACAATGCCTCTAATAGTTGCATTGTATGCAACTATTAGCGGCATTCTTTGCGGTGGTAATCTACTTGAATCTCATGCAATGCAACTATTAGCGGCATTCTTTGCGGTGGTAATCTACTTGAATCTCGTACAATGCAACTATTAGCGGAATTCTTTGCGGTGGCAATCTACTTGAATCTCATCTAAAGCAACTATTAGCGGCATACTTTGCGGTGGCAATCTACTTGAATTTCATACAATGCAACTCTAAGCGGCATTCTTTGTGATGACAATTTACTTGAATCTCATACAATGCAATTATGAGCGGCATTCTTTGTGGTGGCAATCTACTTGAATATCATACGATACAATACAACTATGAGCGGCATTCTTTGTGGTGGCATTCTACTTGAATCTAATACAATGCAACTATGATATGCATTTTTTGCGGTAGCAATCAACTTGAATCTCATACAATGCAAGTGTGAGCGTTATTATTTGTGATGGCAATCTACTTGAATCTCATACAATGCAACTATGATTTGCAAACTTTGAATTGGGTCCAGTAGTTTTTGAGAAAATTTCAACCTTATTGAGGCCCCCGTGTATACTTATCTCTGTCTTCGACTGTGCCTACTTCTGTTCGATAATTGAAAACTATTGTTCAACGACTTTTCGATTTTCGCGAATTTATTTTTTGACTTTCCATACGGCTGATCGACATACATGAGACATTAATTTATTTTTATTCGAAAAATCGTAGAACTAAAGTTTTCTGTTCAGTATCCGTCACATCTTGTCGAGTAGAAAATTATGAAGATTCCACTTAAGCTAAGTGGCTCTTGTCATCTAAGCTGCCTCCCATAACTTAGCCACCTCCATTTCCTTCAAAGCGCGCGTTTCCGAATTGAATTGCCCTCCCCAGCTTTCTACCGACTGCAAGAGATTTTATTACGGCCGCGGCATTACCGCCATGAAGGAATAACGCCGCGCCCTATGGAGATAGCAAATATGGCGACAGGCATGGGCGTACCCAGGTTCTGGGCCAGGGGGGGTCAGATTTTTTTTAATAAGCTAGGTGCTTATAAAAAGAACGAACGCGTCGCGTAATTTTTAGTTTTAAAATATTGTATTGCAAACAAATGGCAAAAAATTCGTTTTCTTAATTTTTATGGATAAAAGTACTAGATAAGATACTTAGTACGGACGTCAACATTATCCGGGGGGGGGGGGGGGGGGGGGGGGCAGCTGCCTTTTCTACTACTCTCGCAACTCCTATAAAAGAATAACAAAAACAATGAATAATTCGCTTCGATTTCTTACTATTTTCTGAATTCTTAATTAAGCTGTTTTTTTTCGAATCGCAACTTGTACAAAACTTTATTTTAAATTTTTTAATAAAAAACGAAAATATTTTTACATTTATTCGTTATCTTGTACAACTTGCGGCAGATGGTGGGGCAGAATCTGGCATTGTCATTTTTCGCACCAGTATTTTGCGACCTCTATATCCCGGGAAGGCTGATGATGATGATGAATGAATGAATAGACATTTATTTGACACAATACAGCACACTTAAATACATAATGTACACATAAGTATACAAAATAACAAATTATATAAATAAACTAAGGTGCATGCAGCAGTGCCCAACTGGTCCCAGCTCAGCATGGTGCTATGGTGATGATGATGAAGACCTCCGCATTGTAAGTATAATATTCCAGCATCGTGTCACCTAACTTCATCTAGGAGAGGCTCGTAGTGCAGTTGCGAGTACACGTTGAAAACGATCGTACAGGTTAAGCAACGTTGGGCGAGGTCAGTACCACTAGTGACACTTTCATCTGAGCCCCTCCGTGCCTCGGAAAGCACGTTAAGCAGTTGGTCCCGATTGCTATTGCTTGACAGCAGTCGTTAGGCCACGTCAGAGGCCTTTTTTTTACCCAGGTAAAACATGCAAAACATGTGGCACCACGCCCGGGGGAGCGTGTTGTTTATGTCGGGCTCACCGCCCTGAAGGGGCAGCATACCGACTAAACATCCTGGGGTGTTCCACCTCGTGCCATTCTCGCCGAGCCACGGGAAACTGTGATACAACCGCGACCCGACTGGCGCCCGAGCACTCCCCATTGTGGGCTGTACTAGCCCACAATGTATAATCCATTCATCCATCCATTCTTCCTCCTCCCCGTCTGAGCCTCGAGCCACTCGGGGCCGTGCGGTTCTCGCACTGCGTCCGTGGGCCCGGGCCCTTACTTAGGCGGCGGCACCTCGTACACTCCGGACGTCAGAGGCTTACCATAATAACTCTGACAAATAGGTTTGGTCACTAAACCACACGAGAAAGGAAGGAACTTCATCTAGCAACAAATGAAATTGCAACAATATCGATACCAAGAAAACCGTTTCAACTATGAACTCACTTGGCTGTTTATTGTTTTCCCCACTTGGGGAAAATCCCCTCATAAAAGTTGGGAAGTGTATTGGATGTTATGTTGGGGCGTAAAGGCGCAAATATGTCGCTATCGTTCGCGCTACGAGGCGTAAAATATCTCACAATGTTTGTGGCGTATTTGCTGATTACGCTGTTTACTCGTATGCGGTTTTGTAGGTTTCAATGTTGTCAATATTAAGGCCTACGCACACCTATAAATAAAATAAATAAATAAATTAAAATAAACCTTTATTGCCTTTTTTTTGGAATCTATAATTGTTTAGGGGAATCTATAATTATACACATAAAGTGACGATGCCAATCCCATCGTACCTATTCTAAATTAACTTAAATTTTATAAAAGATCGAGAACAGCATTTTAGCTGGGCCTGAAGTTGGCTCAGCTAAAATGCCGTGGAATATATCTACATCTAATTTGCATAAACCTAAACTATTGATAACATGCTCTCTTTTAGTCGCGTACCTTATTGCCATTTAACAATTACAATGTTATTTACATAAATAACAGCTTTAACGTTTAATCGTTTAACGACGATCGGTTTGCCAGCAACAGCTTGTCCTTCGACTCTTTTTATATCATCTTCCCAGCGTTTCATTTGTCGCCTTTTACTTCTTTTGCCATTCCTAGGGTACCACTCTGATATTATTTTTGTCAATTTCTCATTCTTCTCCCTTAGCATATGTCCTGTCCATTTCTATTTTAGTGTTTTACATACTTTTTTTCGCATCCTTGAATTTAGTTTTTAGTTTTATTTTGTTTAATCTTACTTTATCTTTTCTCTTGATGCACGCACACCTATCGAAGCCCAAATCAAATGTCTTATTTTGTAAACAAATATGATCGTCTAATTACCTGCTGAGGTGCAAGACTGAAGGAACTGATTGATCGAACTTGTTTATCATTGTGAAAATATAGTGATACGATCTTATAATGTGAAAATAACTATGCAATAATCACAGAACAGCTTAAAATGTTAGTAGAGTAGGGTAGTTTTTTGTTTACATAATAAGACAACTGATTAGGGCTTCGGTTTAGATGGCAGATATTTTAATTTATTACTAAAGAATTTTTAAACTTAGATAAGTTTAAAAATTCTTTTATCTATTAGATAATAGGAATACTTGTCCATGACATACATAAACTCACGCCTATTTCCCGTCAATAATTCATTGACCGTCTCTATTTAAATGGAGTTATCCATATTTACATCGCAAACCCCATACAAAATATACTTTAAGCTATCTTCATGGAGCTGGACGAAATTTCCTTCATGCTATTTATATAGTAATCACAAATGGTGGAGTTAGTATTTTTTTATATTAAAAGAACTAATGAGATCGATATATTAACCGACTTTTATACCGATCATTGCTTTTATTACAGTTTTGATTATCAATCTATCAGACTGAGATTAAACTTTTGTCAGACGAACAAGAGTCTAATATAAACCCATTCTACTGCAAAATGTAAAACGGTCTTATTCATCGTCGGGTCCAAAATGAGCAGTTATTATTTCTAGCCCTGGCAGGCAGGGAAGAGAGGACGCAGGTACGGTATGAAGGAACTCAGTAACCCCGATTATAATAAAGGATGGCTTAATTAACTCTCAGCTGTATGTATATTTTAAAGGTGTACGGTTTCAGACGAGCGGTTAAACCGTCGCGTTTGTTTAAAAACGCTAGGAATGCATTACATATTGTATTGATTTTCGTATGCTATGCTATAGGAAATTGTAAAAATTGTAGCGACACGATACAAGAACCACGCTGACGGATTTGCAGGCGAATTAAATTGTGAAACGAACCACAATTACTTAGAACAAAAACCGAATATTTGTCGCAACTGTATTTCTTTACATAGGTACAGTCGAAGACAGAGATAAGTTTACAAGGGACCTCAATAAGGTTGAGATTTTCTCATAAACTACTGGACCGAATTTAATAATTCTTTTACAGTTACAAGTTTTAGCTTTTATCTATCAAACAGTGAAAGTATTTTTGCAATATGTCAAGTAGTTTCGGAGAAAATCTCAACCTTAAAAACTCTCCTGTACATCGTTATCTGTGTTCCACCCGTACTGAAAACTTATTATTTAACGACTGCACATCGTTATATGGCGACGTCATTATCGTCATAGTAATGACAGTCGCGACAAAGTTTAACCACACAAGCCGCCATGATGGATGCCTAGTGCGCGAGCTCCAATACCTACACTGTGTCTAACAAGTCGTTTAACCGCTCGTCTGCAAACCCGCAAGACGTCAAGGCAACCCTCCCGTAGCACCACTCACCGGAGGCTGTTCTGTTTTAATTCAACACTTTCGCCGCCGACCGACATATTTTCTTAGGCGGCATGAAAACCCCGTATTTTCAAGTCCACTGACTTAATTTATTAAACTACAAGTTACAAGTCCAAAATTTGTTGAGCCCACAAATGTCGATTGTAATAATTATTATGCAATACGGAGGTCCCAGGTTCGATTCCCAGCCAGGGCAGCCATGTACCAATGAGTTATCGTCGGTTTTATAGACTGAAAAACTTACGTACATTCACAGAGTGCTCTCAAAACGGTGAAGGAAAACATCGTGATGAAACCTACATGCCGTAGAAGAAGAAGAAAAATCTAAGGCATGTGAAATCTGCCAACCCGCACTGGCCCCGCGTGGTGGATCATGGCCCCAGCTCCCTCGATGTAAGGGAAGGTCTGTGCCCGAGCAGTGGGGCAATATAAATAGACTGATGTTGAATAATTATTATTTCACTATTAGGCAGACAGACTATAAATTGGAATTGTTATTGAATTTCAAAAATCGATTTTTTTTTACTTTACCTTGAAATTGTATCACCTTCTAGGAATTAAACCGTGGGCTAGTTTTCATTTTCATAATAATATTATTTCAATCAAATTCAGAGAACCTAATAGTACTGTACTGTATAGTCGACTTCACATTTATGGTAAAGTACCCGTACTTAGAAGTATGGCGCATATAATGTGAACGTAACGATGTATTTTTGTCAGTATAATAAGGTGCGATAAGATAAATATTATTTATTGCAAAAAGAAAGAAATAATAACACAAAAGATAGGCTAACACGCGAATGCTCCCGGTGAGGGAGCACCTTAATACAGTTAGTACTACAATTGGAGGTCCTATCGCTCAAAGCCAATATGTAGAGACTTGTAAAATTGTAACTTGTAGTATAATAACTCCGAACCCAATTTAGCCCCGAATTAATTAGTTAGACCGGTGTTAAGTCCGTATTAATTATGCGAAGACTTTGTAAAAAAATATTTAGTAAGGCAAAGTCAAGTAAAGGTGGTGGTAATACCCAAAAGCACTGTTTAGGAATAAGAAAATTAAACTTCGTTGTATTTATTTTATTTATTAATTAGTAAATTAAGTACTTATTATAATTAGTTCTTACGGTAATTGTAAGTAGATAGTTACTATAATATTGAAGTAAGGCCGAACGCACAACGCCACGGCGCGGCGTCTACCGCGCCATGTACGGCACGGCCCCGCGCCGTGGCGTTGTACAGTCGACAGCAGAATAATGGTAACACTTGCAGTACGATTTCAAGTCTTACGACGCAAATAATAAGAACTGTCAAAAGTAAAAACTGCAGTATGACATGACTGTCTGATTGACTCTATACATATTTTCTAAAGAACAAAAGGAGCCGTACCTACTGGTTTGAAGACAATGTTCAATATTCATTCCATATTTTTCTACATCCAGTTAGATCGCAATATTACTAGGAATATATTCAATTCATATTTGCAAATAAATTGTAAATCTACGAATTTATTGTACCTAAATATTTTTTTTATTTTCCCCAAATTTTTTAATTTACTTAAACGCTGTGCAGAATTAGTGTATGTCACAAGCCTAACCATCCATTTAATTTTGTCGAATGAATTCAAGGCCACCCTATAGTAGATGTACCTACCTCAGATTGAAATAGTACTCCAAGTACATTATCGTACTATCGAGTATACCAAAGGCAGACACGAGTCTCGCCTTATCTGTTAGTTTTTGACCTATCTCACGAATGTGAATGTCAACTATGTAATGTAACCAAGCAATATATCAGTTTCCGCTCTGCGGTTTTGCACCCAGAACTATATAAAAATATTGTATAAAAATGCTCATCATTATTTCACGTATCACTCCTATTCACAGTGCTTACTGTGAAGGGACACGTGTATTTATTTATTTAACTATTTGAAGTGTTTATTTTTTAATTCCATTGTAAGTATCCGGTTAGAAGCTTAACTACTATTATATCACACTTGTTCGTTTTTAGGGGTATAGGATCACTTTTGTCCTTCCATCTGTCTGTCAAGACCTATATGTATATTTATAGATTCCAACCCGAGTTTCCATCATCCTGATTTTAAATATTTAAAAATATTTTGAAAGTAAAAGACAAAAATAATTATAAAAGGCGCCGTCTCGGGTCGTGTCTCGTCGAAAGGTCCCCATCACACTGGCCGTGTTACCGCGCTGGATTGCGAGGGATATACTTTGGACATATTGATTAATGCAACAATCTGTATTCACTCCCAGAACGCTATAGTGCTAAAATGACGGACGTGGTGAAAAGTCTCCAACTACTCTTCGACCGGCCCAGCGAGTCGTTGATCACGCCTAAAGGAGAAGAGAAAGCCATCTTCCAGCTAACGGAAGAGTTCCTTGTAAGTGTACCTAATAGAATCGTCAAAGATCCTAATATAATCTCTATTACATATAGCCCGCAAGCGATAATGCATTGGAAAAGACATTGCCACATTTCAATGGAGCTTTGCCCCACCTACAAAACTACGTGACCATTTAAGCTGTACCTATCATTTTGTTGGGGACTTATTACAGGTATCATATTGCATAATCATAATCACTATCATTTTCTACTACTCTCGAGAAGAATAACAAAGCCAATGAATAATTCGCTTCGATTTCTTACTATTTTCTGAATTCTTAATTAGGCTGTTTTTTTCGAATCGCAACTTGTACAAAACTTTATTTTAAACCAATAATTTTACCAAAACACGGAGATATTTTTACATTTATTCGTTATCTTGTATAACTTGCGGTTGATGGTGGGGCAGAATCTGGCATTATCATTTAGCATAGGATGCAAAAATTACTTCAAAGTACTTTAAATACTTAAAAGTAAAAAGATTGAAATAAATATGGGTCGGGTTCATTATAACTTCCAATAAGACGTATTTGCTAGATAACTTGAGTTTATTTTACGGAAAACAGCAGATCAGTGGTAAGGTGCCCACACACAGCAGCTATATAACGTTAGAGACTGTTGCTTAACATTTTGTTGTCTAACTTTTTACTTGTAAGTTACACGCTGTTATAAAATGTTATCGTGTTACACAATGTTTTATAACGTTATATAGCTGCTGTGTGGGAGCACCTGTACGATTTTAAATCTTGCGACGCAGAAATTCCAAGTGTTACACTTGATCTGCCACCTATTGTAGCGATTTCAATTCAATTCAATATATTTATTGCATTCTATAAGTTATAATACAGATGTTCACATAGGTACTTAAAATTAAATGTTTTTATGGACCTTGTTTAGGCACAGCAATATAAGGGAGAGACGACATTTTTTGCTCAAATATAATGCAATTTGTAGTAACTAAGAAGTAGGCAATAATTGTTTATTTTTTTTTTCATTCAGAAATTCAATATATAATAGTTGAAGACAACACTTGTGCACATTAGGGCTCCCGCACACGGGCCACCGGCCACAACCACAAAACGCCGCCACTGGCATATTTCCTGTAATTTTCATACATTTTATATGGACTCGCCGCACACGGTTGGCGCCGGTGGCGGCCACACGCTACAAGCTTCTAGCTTCTCGTGGCGGCGTTTGTGGCTGTCGCGTGTGGCCCGTGTGCGGCGACACTTATTCAGATTGCGTTCACTAATTAGTCGCCGCTAAGCGAGCTGGCGTCCTGTAGCATAATATGAACGACAGAGACAGTTGCGTTTAGGTACGGGATTCGACTTAGTGACCCTTAACCCTTAAGGGCTACAGAATTAGCCACAATATGTTAATGACCCCCCCCCCCCTAGTGTGACGTCACATGTTTTGCAATTTCACATCGAAAAATTATTAAACTAAAACAGCAGTTCCGAAATTAGTTTTATTTCCATTTAAATTAAGTACTTACTTTTTTTATGAAATCAACATTATATCAAATATTTGAAACAATAACAAAGCAATAAACCATTGAATATAAAGAAAAAGAAGAAGAAAGAAACTCAAACATCTTCAGTCTCTAGATATATTATATTTTGAAATGTGATGTCACGAAACTTAGGACCCCTCCCACCCCTTGTCACACCATGTCACACTTTGTCGACACCCTCCCACCCCCTTTACGTGTGACGTACTTTATGGATGGCCCCTTAAGCCCTGATGATGACAATTTCCAGCCACCTGAATATGAGAACAACGGTCTCGAAATAAACAACCGCTTCGGGGACGATGCTGGCGAAAAGATTCCTCTCCAGAAGTTGAGTCAATTGCCTCAGTTCAACAAGGCACGGCGACTAGACCACGATGCTGACTTCTCCTTATTCCTGCCAGCTCACCAGGAGATGGCCACTGAAGTCATTGATGTGCTTATGAGTGAGTAGGAGTTATAAAGACATTGCCACATTTCAATGGAGCTTTGCCCCACCTACAAAACTACGTGACCATTTAATCTGTACCTATCATTTTGTTGGGGGATTACGAGGCATGCCTTTTAAGTTTTGTCGTTTGAAGAGAAAAAAACAACTATAACCTTATAGTAAGTTTTATTGTTTTTCAAAGTATTCACCACGAAGTTTAATACACTTTTCCATTCGCTCGAACCAGTTATTATAACATTTATTCCACTCCAAAGTGGGGGTGTTCAAAATGGCCGACTTGAAAGCGTCGACCGCTTCTTCACCGCACAGGAACCTTTGACCACGAAGAGTTTTCTTAATTTTAGGAAATGTAAAGAAATCGTTAGGGCTTAGGTCAGGACTGTATGGAGGATGGTCAAGAATTTCTACGTTTTCCTGCTTCAAATACTCAATCGTTTGACGAGCGGTGTGTGAGCTTGCGTTGTCATGGTGCAGGATAATGCGTCGCTTTGGGCTAGATTTCCGAAGTTCGGCGATGACTTGTGGTAAACAAACTGTGGTATACCACTCCGCATTAACCGTTCTACGATCTTCAAGTGCAATCGTCGCAACATGACCGGTTTTCGCCACGAACGTAGCCACCATCTTCTTTGAAGTGCTTCGAGAGCGAACAACTTTAGTCGGCTTTGGCTCGTCTTGGAAAACCCAGACTGTGGATTGTTGTTTGGAATCAGGATCGTAGGCATAGATCCAAGATTCGTCACCACTGATGATGTCGTAGACGTGATTTGACTCTCCTCGGTTGAGCCTCTGAAGAGTTTTCTTACACCATCTGACGCGGGCCGCCTTATGATCGTCGGAAAGCAAATGCGGGATCCAACGGCAAACTAGTTTTCACACACCAAGCGCCTCATGCAATATCTTTTGAATGGTTGTCCCTGAGATGCCTAATAACGCCTCTATCTCTCGATATGTCACATGACGATCTTCGAGGATTAGTTGTCTCACAGCAACGATGTTATCTTCAGTGAAGGCGGATTTTGGACGTCCTTCGCGAGATTTGTCACTAAGTGTGGTATGTCCACGCTGGAATTCCAAATACCAGCGTTCGATGGTCCGCAGACATGGGACTTCATCATGGAATACAGATGTTAACTCTTCGAAACACTGAAGTCGCGTTAGGCCTCTTCGAAAGTTATAGAAAATTATTGCACGGACATTTTCCTTAGTAAGATTCATTTTCGTAGTGACCTGACAGATTCAAACCAGCGCTGTGACTAAACAATTGCATTAATCCTAATGATTTCAATTGTATTGATATTCGAAATTCCAACAAATTTGAATTTTGAACAGTTCTAAATTAAAAATTGGCGGCAAATATGCAAACGACAGAACTTAAAAGGCATGCCTCGTATTACAGGTTTCGTATTGCATAATCATAATCAGTATAATTTTCTACTACTCTCGCAACTCCTATAGAAGAAGAACAAAAACAATGAATAAATCGCTTCGATTTCTTACTATTTTTTGAATTCTTAATTAATAATTTGCTTTTTTTTTTGAATCGCAACTTGTACAAAACTTTATTTTAAACCAATAATTATAATAAAAATCTGAGATATTTTTACATTTATTCGTTATCTTGTACAACTTGCGGTTGATGGTGGGGCAGAATCTGGCATGGTCATTTACTTAATACTTTCATTATTTAAATAGGAGACAGTCAAACAGTAACTTTTACGGTAAAATGTATGGTCGTTAAATAATACATGTAATATTAGATGAACTCTCGAAGAACAATATTCACGGATGTATTTATAAAGTAAGAGTAATTTCCCAAATCATAATGATGTGTAACTTGAGGGGGCAGATTATTCTTCAAGAAGCGTGTGTATATTGGTGCAATTTTACATCAATAATCTAACCTTCTTTGAACTAGGATTCTGCTTGTAGTCATAGTCACTAGGGTTTTGAATCTTAAGAGCCTTCCTAGAGCCAACTAGCGCCGCCAATCTTAAAAAAATCATATCTTCCAATATAATCAATTTTATTAAAAAAGCTACGTTCACATTGTTTATTGCTATAAATATTATTTTTTAAATGCTTATTTGTAACGTGATTCAATGTAGGTAAGTTGTAGTTCACATAATTGCGAAAAACGGCCGTTTCTGGCACATTTGTGAACTACAACTTACCTACATTGAATCACGTTACAAATAAGCATTTAAAAAATTGTATTTATAGCAATAAACAATGTGAACGTAGCTTTTTTAATAAAATTGATTATATTGGAAGATATGATTTTTTTAAGATTGGCGGCGCTAATTGGCTCATGTCAGCGCCTTAATTGACCAGATCATATTCAAAAGCCTCCGAACCTACAATCGAATTGCTAGTCAATAAGGTGACAAAATCTATGATAGTCAATAAGGTGACTATGATATCAGATACTGATTATGACTATGATTTGATGGCCTCTGCTGAACAAATACTAATATAACTTTTTGCTTTCTATTTTTAGAAGTCCCTCAAAACCAACTACAGGACTTTCTCTCCACTTGTGCTTTTGCAAGAGTTCATCTCAACCCGCAACTTTTCAACTATTGCTTCTCTGTAACACTAATGCATAGGTGAGTCTTATCCACATGATTTATACCTATCACAACTACTCCTTTTTTGGGGGAGGGAGAAACAATCAACCAGGCCTTAATTCACCTTGAATTAGAAATGGTACAGCCCCCTTACCATGAAGTCTTATGGCAGGGTTACTTCCATAATACATTGTTACTTCGTACAATGACGACCTTAATAAGCTTAATTTAAGGTCATCATTGTACGAAGTAACAAAGTATTATTGAAGTAATCCTGCTATAAGACTTCATGGTAAGGGGGCAGGTGGCTCTAAACTTAATTCATTTCTTTTTACAGGCGTGATACGAGGAATGTTCCAATTCCTAACCATGCTGAGACTTTTCCTTCCAAATTCATAGATTCTCATATTTTCCAACAAGCTCGCGAATCTGCTGCAGTCCTTAATGGTGCTGAAGTAAGTAACGGCACAATTATTAATCGTCTCTTCGTTATTGCGATTTGTTCAATTGTTTATACAATGATAGTTATCTGTCTTATCATTAGCGCCATTAGTTGTTCCCATTGGTTAAAAACGAATATTTAATAATCAATTATCATTAGAATCTACATTTGTGGCGATTCCGACTTACTGCTACCGTTCGCTAAGCGAGGCGTCCTCTGTCTTACGAGATGCAGCGTATGAGTTTCGTTTACATTCTGGATTAGATTTGTCGACCACGACATTATTACTAGACTATAAGTTTTAAAATCCCATATTTTGACTTTCAGCGAGCACCGATCATAATCCCAAGGGACTATACAGCCACGGACCTTGATGAGGAACACCGCGTGGCTTACTGGCGCGAAGACATCGGCGTCAACCTGCACCATTGGCACTGGCATCTCGTATACCCCTTCACGTCCAGCGACAGAGCCATTGTCGCCAAGGATCGTCGAGGAGAGCTCTTCTACTATATGCATCAGCAATTTATTGCCCGGTGAGTTCCACGCCACTTACTTGTCTATACCAGATCAGAGAGAAACATCTCATTGTAATCTGAGCACATTACGACATGAGCAGATTGAGTCAGAGCATGACCGTAATACTAAATGGAGGCTCATTTAGTAAGGCGAAGTGTATTTACTTATTTTTTTTCATTGGCCCATAATATCTTCCAAACTTAGTAATAAATACTGATCATTTTAACTAGATAAATTCTCCAGATCCACTAACTCCTCTTCAAAGTAAGGTGTCTTAGGAAAAACTTCATAGCTGACAATACAATCGTCAGGAAATTTTAAATGTATATTTTTCAGAAAACAAATTGATTTGAAACATTTTTAGCACCCGAACTGAGGAGTTTTAATGGAAATATTTGTATACAGCACGAATACTAAATTCATTCAGCAATTTTGCAGGCCTGTCTGAATAATAAACAGATACCTACTCATAAAATGTTGATATTATAAATGGATAAAAGTTTTGGAATTTATTATGTTACGGATTTTATCACTAACGAGAGTTCGAAAATTGCAGAATGCCAGTGGCTATAAAATATACACAAACTATGCTGATTTGAAAACGTTTATGGGAATTTTACAACGTCCATACAGCGACAGATTTTGTAAACTTGACAGTGCTTCCCTATAACTAAAAGTCTCAGCACATTGTATCGCCGCGGAAAGGGATAACCGCCGCCCCGCCTCCTCCTCGGGCGGTCAGAATGATTTGTATGAAACTCCATACTGCAACGCACACTAATCGCCTCCGTAACGGCATCGCCTCGCCTCGGTCAGCTGACAGCTACGTCAGTGCATGTCGAGCTTGCGTCTGGCCGTCCCCGCACTGACGTCTCGCGGTCACGCGGGGACGGCGAGCTTACAGCCAGGCGGTCCCCGCGCTTACGTCTCGTGGGCGCCCCTTGTCACTCACGGTAGCCTCGCTCCTCTGTCCACAGCTATAACTGTGAGCGCCTCTGCAACTTCTTAAAACGAGTGAGAAAGCACAGCAACTTCAGGGAAGTTATTCCCGAAGCTTACTACCCAAAGCTGGACAGTCTGACGTCATCTCGCGCCTACCCACCGCGACAAGCCAATATGCGTTGGCAGGACATCAACAGACCCATCGATGGTCTGGTAGTCAGTATTGCTGACATGGAACGCTGGAGAAGGAACCTTGAAGAAGCTATAGCAACAGGCTTAGTACGACTGGTAATATTTCTTGATGAATTTTATTAGGAAATCATTTAGCATTAATTCACAGTAGTGAGTCGTTTCTAATCTGATAAGAATCTCTTTCTCGTCTTCTTCTTCCATCATATAATGAACTGACCTTTATTTTCCAACTTGTGAAACTGTAATACAACAAATGGTTCAAGGACATACCATACTTTTGAGACAGGCCTGGAATTATCTTTCTATTTTAAGGCCGGTCACTAAGTTTTTGTTCTGAGCATCCAACAATGTCCTAAATACTCTGTCTATATATTTCAGCCAAACGGCCGTACGCAGCCTCTCGATATTGACACTTTGGGCAACTTGGTGGAAGCTAGCATCCTGTCTCCAAACCAGCAATTGTATGGCAGCATTCATAACAATGGGCATTCCATGTCAGGTTACCTGCATGACCCGACACACCGTTATCTGGTAAGTAAATGGTATGAGATTAATCATTAGCAACCTCGTTAATATCTCCCTGTTAGGACAAACCAAACGTTGCTTACAACTATGGTTATTGATAATCTGTCAAAAGATTTGTTAAAGCTGATGATGGATCAATGTTATTAATTTGTTGCAGGAAACATTCGGAGTGATTGCAGAGGAAGCTATAACCATGAGAGATCCCTTCTTCTTCTGCTGGCATGGATGGATTGATGACCTCTTCCACAAGCACAAGGAATCGCCATATGTCAGCCCATACTCCAGATCTGAGGTGAGACAATGTTGTCTCTTTTTAGACTAAAATTATGATGAAATATAACGCTGTAATCAACATTATTTCCTTTCACAGCTAACAAATCCAGGCGTGCAAGTAACTGGAATCAGGATTGAAAACACAGAGGGTGGCGGTCAGCCGAATACCCTCAATACTTTCTGGATGATGAGCGATGTGGATTTGTCTCGTGGTTTGGATTATTCTAACCGCGGGCCTATCTACGCGCGATTCACGCATCTCAACCACAGGAGATTCCGTTATGTGTAAGTTATGATCAATTAAATGTCTGAAATTTAAGGTGAAGAATGGAGACACTGTTTCGTATAACCTCCATGCATAAAATAATGAGCCTGAATATACATAGACCAGTGTTAATTGATAAAATGAATGCTTATAGAGGTTCTATGTGCCGGCTGTGACTGAAAAAGTGAATAACAATAGACGAAGCAAAGATCTCTGATTTATGTCACCCGATAAACATATAAGCTGAAGGATCTGTACGATTTCAGTATCAATGTGAACAACACCGGAAACGCTCGTCGTACAACTGTCCGTCTCTTCATTGCTCCGAAATTCGACGAGAGGAATCTACAATGGTTGCTTCCTGATCAAAGGAAGATGTTCATCGAGATGGACAGATTCGTCACTCCATGTAAGATTTAACCTCATTTTATGTTCTCAGCTTTCTATCATTTACATATTCGTTATGTCCTCCTCACGACAACTTACCTTCCACATCTGTTGATACTTCAATGACAACAGTTATCAACGCATTGCTACATAACTTTGCCAACTCCTTACTCAGTATCGGCATCTTTGATTAATTGTCAACGGAGTATATTGTTAAACAAGCGTATGAGTCCTTGAATAAGGACCATGTTCCTTTTGCAGTGAACTCCGGCCAGAACACCATTACACGGAACTCAACCGAATCGTCACTGACCGTTCCATTCGAGCAGACATTCCGTGACCTGTCCATCCAGCGTGATGATCCTCGCCGACAGGAGCTGGCTGCTTTCAACTTCTGCGGCTGCGGTTGGCCCCAGCACATGCTGGTGCCTAAGGGTACTGAAGGCGGAGTTGCATATCAGCTATTCGTTATGTTATCTAACTACGAATTGGATAAGGTAATTCGAGTTCTAAGTATTTGCCAGTTGACAAACGCACATTTTTTAAAATTGGCGATTGTTACAAATTTAGGAGCTTTTACTTTGTAATTGGGATTGTGAGCTAATACTTGAATAAAATAGCAATTCTGTATTCCTTAGAATATGTGCTCAAAGCACCAATATTTTTCATCAATAATTAAGTTACAAACAAGTGAAAGCACTTGTGAATCATCATCATGGTAGATGTCTTTCTACATTGGCCTCTTCCCCTTATCTACTCATCATACCTCATATCGATCGGTCGATTTAACGAATCAAACAAATTTCAGATTGAACAAACTGACGGCAAGGAACTGTCGTGTGTGGAAGCATCCAGCTTCTGTGGCCTCAAGGATAGGCTATACCCTGACCGCCGTTCCATGGGCTTCCCATTCGACCGGCCTCCAAACACCGCCAGCGACATCGAAAGCTTCGTCCTTCCAAATATGGCCCTTCAGGATATCACCATCCGTCTTCAGAACATCACTGAGCCAAATCCGCGAAATGCTGTAAAGTAAAAATTGTAGATAATCAATGGAGCTTTAGTAGTCTGAACTTTATCGATGACACATTAGAGTATAACCATCTAAACTCTTCAGAATATTATATCACCCTCTGCAGAAGATCATTAGCCATATCTAAGAAATGTTCTGAAGTAAAACTAAATATCACGTGAACTGTAAGGAGTGGATACCACAGATACAGTGTGCGGCAGAAATAACTATCTGAAAGCTTATAGAGATCACATTCCGCCTGCAGACCTTCATAAATCCATGAAAATATATTATCCTGTGAAATCTGGTCATTCACTAGACTTAGATACAAAGGCTCGTCCATCATCTTTGCACAGATCAAAGCTTCGGTAACAATTACAAAATCAGATCATTTTAATTGGCAACGTCTAAAATACACTCACGTAACAAATCTCAAATAACGCCTCATGAATGAGTCATTACAAATACTTTTCTCCACTTTTCTCATTTTAATGAGCTCTTATCTGTACCTAATTATTTACATACAAATGACAATGCCAGATTCTGCCCCACCATCAACCGCAAGTTGTACAAGATAACGAATAAATGTAAAAATATCTCCGTTTTTTATTAAAATTATTGGTTAAAATAAAGTTTTGTACAAGTTGCGATTCGAAAGAAACAGCTTAATTAAGAATTCAGAAAATAGTAAGAAATCGAAGCGATTTATTCATTGTTTTTGTTATTCTTCTATAGGAGTAGCGAGAGTAGTAGAAAATGATACTGATTATGATTATGCAATATAAAACCTGTAATAAGTCCCCAACAAAATGATAGGTACAGCTTAAATGGTCACGTAGTTTTGTAGGTGGGGCAAAGCTCCATTGAAATGTGGCAATGTCTTTTACAATGTCTCTGTAACAGCGATTACATATGATACATCGAGCCCTATATTCGGCTCCCTTCCCTTCACACCAGCCCCCTTACCATGAACTCTTATAGCAGGATTACTTCAATAATACTTTATTATTTCGTACCATGACGACCTTAAAGTAAGCTTATTAAGGTCGTCATGGTACGAAATAACAAAGTATTATAGAAGTAATCCTGCTGTAAAATTTCATGGTGAGGGGGCTGGACTACTATGCTAAATGTATTGATAATTTGAATGCAGAAAGAAAGGGACTGTTTACGCAGGCTCTCGGTAGGTACGCATTATTATGTCCTCCTACTATCATCAATTTATAGGGATTTCAGCTCTTTTTATTTCTTTATTTATTTATTTTATTTATACAATACAGTTCACAGAGTAATATCTCCAAAACACTATTGTCATTCACAAATAATACAAAACATAATAATCTATATAAATTAACATTACAAACATAAAAAATAACATTACAAACATTCACTTACGTACCTATAAAAGTGGCCAATAAAAGGACCGATTTTGTCGACAAATATATCGACGTCCTCGCGCGCAGCGAGCATATCGCCAAGGCAGACATGTTGTCGACCTCGTTGTGAAGCAACGTATAGTAGTGCACCACAAGCAGCAGTCTCCGCCTCAGAGATAGTGTGTCCAAGCCTACCATTCCCGATACGAAGTCTTTTTGAATTTTTCCAGGGCAAGGTTCATAATATTTTCACGGTTGTCAACAGGTTACATTTTACACAACCACTCCTGAAAATGAGCACGCAGGCAAAATGTTTACTTTCATTTTTGCTATAGTTTCTTTTTTAAGTTATCAAACTTCTAAAATTATTATTTTAAATTGAATATTATTAGAAATTAATTAAAGCACACAAAATGAAAGGCTGGATAGATAAGTTTTAGAATTGTAGAGTAATTAATATGCAATGTACATAATTATACATTAATTAAGTAGTAATATGAAATATTAATATAGACCCGCCAATAATTAAGGATGTACTTATTAGTTTACTAGGTATTTTGGTAACAAATAAACACAATGAAACATAAATTCGTTTATATTTCTAACATCATCCCATAATTTAAATAAAATTAGGCAGTGTAATTAACGCTGTAGTGGGTCAAAAGTTTATTTTGTCTATTAATTGTTGAATATTCGTAATATATGTATTTGCGAACACAGACTACTTACCCGATAGACCTGTAACAGGGGCCCGTATCTACCCGCACATAAGCGCAAAATTTTACGACACGTGTACCTAGAGATATTATGGACATGGACGCATCTCTTTAATACGGCACAGGGGTGCCTGTCCTCCGCTTCATCTCTATGCGCTCATTGTTGACAGAATGTTTCGCTTGCTTTGTACCGATTTCATATCTATTGGGTAAGTGGTCTGTGATTTGCGAACTACTAGAATATAATCTACTCCTATTTCTCGCATACAAAAAGATAATAAGTTTCCTCGCGATGTATTTCTTCACTGTATTGCATTGATCTCCTATAAACAACTAGATACACAGTCTGCCTTCTAAAAATGTCCGAGCGCAAAGAAGGTCCAAACGGATGAAGGACCCTCATTTGCTTTATTGGATATTATTTGGACGTTAACCCTTATTTGGATGTTTTTTAAATTGTTTTAGTAAGACCTTTGTGTATCTATAGTATGACCGTCTAAATCAGTTTTCGCCTGCGCGGTACAGGGACGCGGGGGTGTGACGACAACGGGGACCGAGAGAGGTGCGGGCGGCAGGCGCATTTCTGTTACAATACATTTCTGTTCGCGCGCCCGCCCCCGCACCTCTCTCGGTCCCCGTTGTCGTCCTACCCCCGCATCCCTGTACCGCGCAGGCGAAGACTGATTTAGACGGTCATACTATAGTTGTTTATAGGAGATCAATGCTGTATAGTCTAAAGTGTGAGCGAAACGTAACATTACGAAGGTAACCTAATTACTTGCCAGCTGATATTATACTTTGTGAACCAATTTAATTGAACTAAAATTAACCTTAAATCAATTTTAATATACCCGTCCGTCACGTGAGTATAAAGCGGGCTTATTCAAAATAACATCACAGAATTGATTGAAATATAAATGAGAATCTATTGAGTAGGTACCTCATGTTGAACGTCCGTTGGACATTCCTATAGCAGCAATTATCGGCCCATTCCACTTGCTTCATCGAAACTCGACGCAAGTTATCACACAAATGACAATGCCAGAATCTGCCCCACTGCACCATCAACCGCAAGTTGTACAAGATAACGAGTAAATGTAAAAATATCTCCGTTTTTTATTAAAATTATTGGTTTAAACTAAAGTTATGTACAAGTTGAGATTCGAAAAAAAACAGCTTAATTAAGAATTCAGAAAATAATAAGAAATCGAAGCGTTTTATTCATTGTTTTTGTTATTCTTCTATAGGAGTTGCGAGAGTAGTAGAAAATGATACTGATTATGATTATGCAATATGAAACCTGTAATAAGTCCCCAACAAAATGATAGGTACAGCTTGAATGGGCACGTAGTTTTGTAGGTGGGGCAAAGCTCCATTGAATGTGGCAATGTCATTTGATTTTCTTTGGGTAAAGTATTGTTAAACGTAGTTTATTACTATAACATAATCGATTTCTAGATCATTGGTAAATATGAATTGGGTACATGATTTTGGTGTACTAATTTGTACGAAATTGAATAGTACGTAATTCATTAGGCTAGGGCAGCATTTTGCCGTCAACTCCAACCCTGCGACTTGTCGACCACTTTTTTGCCGCAACGATGTGGTGCGGCTGTGCTACGGTCCACAGAGAAAAGTGTACAGAATAGTTTTTAAGGTTGAGATTATCTCAAAAACTAATTCACCTATTGCAAGAATTCTTTCACTGATAGATAGATAAAAGGGTAAACCTATGTATCTGTAAAATAATTATTGAATTCGGTCTAGTGGTTTATGAGAAAATCTCAACCTAATTGAAGGCCCCTGTATATTTTTCATATAAATGTAGAGGGAGCCTCAATAAGGTTGAGATTTTCTCAAGAACTACTCGACCGATTTTAAGAATTTTTATACAACACATAGTTTTAACTTTTATCTATCTAACAGTGAAAGAATTCTTGCAATAGGTCAACTAGTTTTTGAGATAATCGCAACCTTAAAAACTCTTCTGTACACCTTTCTCTGTGTTCCACCGTACTACTAAATGTATGCAAATAACCCTTTCCAACTATCTGATGCACTAAACCTGCTCTCCTATTACCAAATTCAGCGGCCGTCGCTGCAAGACAAACCGGTGGGATCCCTACATGAATAATTCATACAAATCTGATCTTCCCAGTGCCAGCTAATATTTGAGGTGCACCCGTGAACAAGGAACGCGGGTAACACGACAAATCCCACCGAATCCTATGACATTTTCCGGAATCCAGTTTTTTATTAGACGGAAATTGTAAGAAGAGGCTTGTTTATTGTATTACGTCTGGTATTGATATTTTGTATCTGTAAAAGCCTTTATATTGCTATTTAAAGACGAGAAAGAAGAAAATATTTGAAAATAATAACTATATTATATTATGCGGATTGCGGCCTAGGCCTCAGATCGCTACCTACTGGACGTTAACGACGGGAGAAAATGGGGCGGGACATGCGTTTCAAATGGTCGCAGGCCGCAAGCCGCGTGCAGATCGCGCCTGTGTGTGTCAGGCTTTATGCGCAGCTTAGAAGGAATTATGAACTGACTTTTTAACGACACAAAATACTTTCTATGGACTCCAGAATCCGCCATCATTTTGGAATGGCGGATTGATTTTTTATTCGTTTAATTTTCTATTTACATGAATACTATAAATGACTCGACATTGGCGAAATTATCTCTTGAATAAGAGTAGAAGCCATTCAAATAAAAATATAATAGAATACTTTCTATGAAGGCGAGATCTACAGAGAGAGTCTAATACGGCGTTACTCACGTGATACCCGATTCCTAAACGCGTACCTAAGTTACGTTTATTAATAAACACGCCATCTTGGGGTCGTTCTCAAGATTGGCTTTTTAGCTGAGAGTGATTTATTAATACGGGCCTAAATTACTTATACATTTCTTTTGTATTGGTGGTGGTCTACGCACAGACTAGTTCCATCTACGTATTTTTATATTGATTTCTATGCCAATACTCTCCTACTCCCAGAGTACCGATACGTCATTTCCAGATAGGAACAATTAAAAAGTAATTTAAAAAGTTGCCAACGGCACAATTAATACCACTGCGGGTGAACTCGCTCAATTTAACGTGTATTCGTTAAACGGAACGTGTGGCCGGTAGGTGTGATGAAAGGGATGCAATTCGGACTGCGGTTCATTAAAATAATACAATTCAGTACCGTTGAAATTGTTGTTGTAAGGTCGCTCGCTCTCGCTAGCGAGGACGTAATAATAACGTCAGCTACAAGGTACGTAATTTGTAGGGTTTATGTTACACTGCTAGCGGCTAATAATCCGAAAATTCGATGTTTCCATACATTTAGTATGGCGACATGGATACCATTTGATAGAGCTTCTGAAGCACTTTCAGGACCAGTGATCAGTTTTCCGATATCTTATATAGTTTAGAAATAATTCAGTGAGATCACTTATCGTTTCCACCCTGTATAATATTTGCATGTCAGAAATCATTGAGTTTAAACATGATGAAAAATTTCTTGCCGTGGGCAAGGTCGCAGGTTCAAGTCCTGCCCAAGGCAAGAAATTTTTCATCATGTTTAAATGAAAATACCAGATTCTGCCCCACTATCAACCGTATGGTGAACAAGATAACGAATAAATGTAAAAATATCTCAGTTTTTTATTAAAATTATTGGTTTAAAATAAAGTACAACATGCGAGTCGAAAAAACAGCATAATTAAGAATTCAGAGAATAGTAAGAAATCGAAGCGAATTATTCATTGTCTTTATTATCATTTCCTACTACTCTCGCAACTCCTACTGATTATGATTATTCAATATGAAACCTGTAATAAGTCCCCAACAAAATGATATATGAGCTGCAATGGTCACGTAGGTGACCAAATGTGGGGCAAAGCTCCATTGAAATGTGGCAATGTCTTTTGTTCACCGAGCATGGATAATGCGTAATAAAAAAATCTGTAATCATTGAGTGTGCTGGACAAAAGTATCAATGTAAAAACCTTGTAACTGCGAGTATATTCAAGGCTAATAAATAATTTCATTTCCAGTAGCGAGATTTAAGTAGATAACGTTATCGTACTCGCTAGCTAGCTATGTAATGGTATATAGAGCTAAACAAACTGGAACTGGTAAGGTTTACCTGCCCTACTATAGTTAAGTGTCATTTTGAAAATACGACAAGTTGCAGAATTTTGTACTTGTGGTTCCTCAACATATTCAAAATATTAGTTTCCTTTCTTTGACTGTGGTTAGGAGTTATACTTTCTTCTTCATCCTTATGAGAACAAAATTACGTAAGTTTCATGAATAAATAAATCTATGATTAAATGTGAAACCTTCTTTGAAAGAATCGAAATTAGTTCCGAAGACTATTTCCACGTCAACGAAGTAAACTGACGGAACCAGAAAGCTTAGAACTCTGTTGCTAAATTTTTCTGAATTCCTACGTGATAGGAATTTCCGCGTCGACGAACACGCGGAAGAAATCTAATCTTTGTTACACGAGAAAATAATTTGGAACAAATCAAGTGTAAAATCGAGTGCTTTCAGTGAAACGTACTTACATTGTAATACTTGTAATGTTTTCCTCGTTTCCGTCAGCGAGGACAGGATGTAATAAAAATCAAGTTTATTTGGTACAGTTGATGGCATTCGAAGATACTTCACATCGTCATAACAAATATTTACGCGACAAATATAAAACGAATGCACAAAACTTTTAACTGATGTCACTTGATCCCAGTACCTAAACTCAGACCCTAGCAATAAACGTCAGGCCCTGGCGGAGGCCCGTGGCCCAGCTAAGGTCAGACTTCATTGCTTCATGCTAAGACCGATAGTCATATACAGTATTGAGCCCTAACTCAGCGTGATCTCGCACTTCGACACGACGGTCAAAGTTTTAAGAAAACTGACAGTCGCAAGAGACGGAACTCAAACTCTACTCAAACTCTACTCAAACTCTACTCAAACTCTACTCAAACTCTACTCAAACTCTACTCAAACTCTACTCAAACTCTACTCAAACTCTACTCAAACTCCACTCAAACTCTACTCAAACTCCACTCAAACTCCACTCAAACTCCACTCAAACTCCACTCAAGCTCCACTCAAGCTCTACTCAAGCTCTACTCAAACTCTACTCAAGCTCTACTCAAGCTCTACTCAAACTCTACTCAAGCTCTACTCAAGCTCTACTCAAGCTCTACTCAAACTCTACTCAAACTCTACTCAAACTCTACTCGAACTCTACTCGAACTCTACTCGAACTCTACTCGAACTCTACTCGAACTCTACTCGAACTCTACTCGAACTCTACTCGAACTCTACTCAAACTCTACTCAAACTCTACTCAAACTCTACTCAAACTCTACTCAAACTCTACTCAAACTCTACTCAAACTCTACTCAATTTCTACTCAAACTCTACTCGTACTCAAAACTGATGTCTATGACTATCGGTCAATAACTCACTAAGTAGACTGATCCACAAAAGTAATACACATTTTTCTGGATGTATTTCTTCTTCTTCTTCTTTCTTCATCAGCATACTCCCACCCACTCCTGGCCATCAGTTTATCTATGCATCTTCTCCATATGACCCGATCCCAGGGCTTTCTAGTCCACACCACCTCGGACCATGGGCCGGTTGTCTGTCCACGAAGTCTGCCCGTCCGGATATGGACTGAATTGGCACTGTTCCAATTGCTAGAAATACGAGAAGAAGAAGGCGTATTACAGGATAGATGACTATTTAAACGATGAACATGCATGGTGTGTGTCGCCGGTTACGCATGAGGGATAAACTTACTAACAATAGTAATAGTTACGTACTGTATAGTTATTAAGTAATCATTGTATTATCATTGTTTTAAAAGATGTGTTGCTGAGAGTTTTTTGCCACTTTTTCTCCTCAGCGTTGGCACCTTTTCCTTGCAAAGTGGTGTAAATGTAAATTCAAAAAATATATTGACGTGCAAAAATATACTCAACGTACTTACTTGCAATAAAGAAATTTGACTTTGACTTTAAGTAACGAGGTATAAAAATGTGAATATGCGTCTTTTGTGCGAGACTTGTAAAAATGCAAAAACATTGAATACCTTTAACACCTAATCAATACCCGAATTTCTCCGGCCTGTATGTAACTGGAGTACGAAAGGAATTCGTCCTCACATACCATTACTGTAATTTGACGTCGAGTAACAGACTCTCGGAGATCCATGAAAATATATTAAATTTATTTCATGGAATTACGAGCCCTCGCCATTAGGCTCTTGAGAGGCCATTAAGGTTGACTTTATTGTTAGGTACAATTGTCATTTCGTCAAGTATAATAAAATAAGTACTATGAAAGAATATATGTTATATTTAGTAAATAAAGTGGATAAGATCAAAGAAACAATGCCAGATTCTGCCCCACCATCAACGTAACGAATAACAAGATAACGAATAAATGTAAAAATCTCTCGGTTTTTTTTTTAAATTATTGGTTTAAAATAAAGTTTTGTACATCAAGCGAGTCGAAAACAACAGCTTAATTAAAAAGCGAATTATTCATTGTTTTTGTTATTCTTCTATAGGAGTTGCGAGAGTAGTAGAAAATGATACTGATTATGATTATGCAATAGGAAACCTGTACTAAGTCCCCAACAAAATGATAGGTACAGCTTCACGTAGTTTTGTAGGGGGGGGGGGGGGGGGGGGGGGGGGGGCAAAGCTCCATTGAAATGTGGCAATGTCATTTATCGTACTTTACGGGATAAATTCATTTTGGTACAAATTGGTTCTGTAAAGAAAGATACGCGTTTAGGTTTTAAGATTTCTGGAACAGCGAATTTCTTCAGCAGGGATGAGAAGTATACTGCATTACATGAAATACTGCCAGTTCTTGTTGCAGAGCGTGTCTTAAATGATGTGGAGCTAATGTTCGCTACTGTAGATTATTCGTTCAAAGATATATGGGTCAATGTGAATATGAAAAAAAAAGCTAAGTGGCACAGTGGTTGGGTCAATGGACTTGCGATACCGGAGGTCCCAAGTCCGATTCCCAGCCAGGGCAGCCATGGACAGTGGAACACAGAGAAAGGTGTACAGGAGAGTTTTTAAGGTTGAGATTTTCTCAAAAACCACTTGACCAATTGCTAAAATTCTTTCACTGTTTGATAGAGAAAAGTGAAAACTATGTAACTGTAAAATAATTATTAAATTCGGTCCAGTAGTTTTTGAGAAAATCTCAACCTTATTGAGGCCCCCTGTATACTTATCTCTGTCTTCGACTGTACCAATGAGTTATCCTCGGTTTATTCGACGGATAAACTTACGTACATTTACCGAGTGCTCTCAAAACCGTGAAGAAAAACATCGTGTTGAAACCTGCACACCGTAGAAGAAGAAAAAAAATCTAAGGCATGTGAAATCCGCCAATCCGCAGTTAGCCCACGTGGTGGATTATGGCCCTAGCTCCCTCGATAGAACTGATGATGATGATGAATATGATACTCTTTCTAGTGTTAAGGTGATATTAATAACTACTTTGTACAAATTAAATGACAAACCACCCAGTGAAGCAACATCCAAAAATCCGAAATGACATGAATCGCCCCGGGTGGTTCAATCGACTCACAAAGAGTTGCTTTAAACAAAATATCCGCTTCACAACCCACTGGCTCGGTGAACAGCATCTCGTTTATGATTGGTACAAGTTATGAGATGAGCTGATTGGGTTTCTTCGAAAATTCTACCTGTTTCCTCTTTATGCAAACAGTCTACCGCTACCTTTGTTATTTCTAGATCTAATATAATACACTCACCATAATTTATCCCAAACTTAATTTGCCCTTAAAACTAATTTTAATGAATAAAATAAGGGAAACCTAGTTTTATTTTGCGCTGTTTTCATTAGTTTTGGGTTAGAGTGATCTAAAACGATTGTAGTGGTTATCAAAAAAGTATTTTTTGTTAATGTTAAATCGTGCACAGTGGATCACTTCACCGAAAATTGCAATTTAAATTGAAACACCAAAAGCTTAATTATCGCTTAAAAAAGAATAAAAAAAATTGTGTATGTTGTTCCTCAGTATTTTATAATTACTTGCATGCAGTCTGTCACACTGTGAATGATGATTTTATCACCTCCTGTGGGATTTCCTTCCAAGAAGTCAGAATTTAAATCAAAAAGGTCCTGTGGCCCTTCTTTATACCCCAAGTTTCAACATGTCCCAGACATGATCTCTCGGATTCATGTCCAGGCTTCTAGTTGGCCATTGCTTGAGTACCAACCTCGAAAAGGTAATCTTTATTAATTTATTTTTACCCGACTGCCCCAGAGTCAACGGGAAGTACCCTAAAGGTTTCGAGTTTTATGCGTTTTCATACATATATGCGCCAAAATTCGGCATAGATCATATTTTTTGATTGCGTTGACGTAAAATGATGTTTTTCACGGCCGCGTGAAGTTGCAGAGCTATTTGGTACAAAATTTCAAATTGATCCGTGTGATGTCTTGACAGACAGATAGACAGACGGACGGACAACAAAGGGTTCCTTTTTTTTCCTTTTGAGGCACGGAACCCTAAAATTAATCAAAAGGGGATAGTTTTTTCGCAGTTGTCTTTTTTTTTTTTTTTAATAGTTTCTGCTTGTTATTTAGCTATCCAGCCCTACATTGGAACTCGTAAGCTAACCCTAGCAACTAGGCCCAAATGGCCGTGGCCTGTAGTCTTGTTAATTTACGTCAATTCGTCCTGAATTACCTCCTCCTTAATCGTGACCCATAACAGCATTCTGAATGTAACAAACTTATAGTCTACAACTTGGACCAAACAAGAAATATTACTTGCTTAACTCCCAACTTGAGCGAAAGCCCGACAATTTCGCAATCGAAAACTCCGCCCTTTCGCTTGGCTACTGTAATAAAAGGCTTTTGCTCTTTGGTCCGAGGCTTTTTTGTGATTTTGATGGTTTTATTATCTAGGTAAGGTATTAGGATTATGATAAAACGGATTTAACTGCGGAAAGGAAGATCTTAATCAAGGATGATCTATTGTTGATGGTTTCTTCACCTTCTTGCGCAAAATGACTGTTTTCATGATTAAGAGAATTAGTGGTTTTAACAACATCTTGGAAGAAAAGCTTGGAGTCGACTCCCCAATCATAAAATACCTCTTTGACTTCATCTGGAGTCGATACAGCAGGTACGGTTTAACACAGAGAAAAGTGTACAGGAGAGTTTTTAAGGTTGACATTTTCTCAAAAACTACTTGACCTATTGCAAGAATTATTTCACTGTTGGATAGATAAAAGTCAAAACTATGTAACTGTAAAAGAATCATTAAATTCTGACCAGTAGTTATTGAGAAAATCTCAACCTTATTGACACCCCTTGTATACTTTTCTCTGTATTCTTGTTGATATTCTTGTATTATGTGCTTATTTAATTCTCTATTGATAGTTTGTAGTAAATAATAAGAATTTATCTAGCAATAACTTAAAAACTTCTCAAGGCTCGTCTCCAAAAATTAATAAAATGTAAATTGTGTGTAATCTCTGAAGAAAATAACTCATTATGAAAATGTTGAATAACTCTGGCGTTGTTTGTATACCGAGGGCTATAAAATGTAAATACTTACATCGCAAACCCACTGGGAGCTTTTTAAAAATTTATGATCGCAATTATTTATGACTGAGATAGGGAAATGAATTCGTTTACCGTCTCCAATGGCCGCGTTCTTTTAAATAAAATGTAGGGAGTCTTAAAATAGAAAAAATCGTTTATATAGCTTTTTTTACCTGACTGCGAAAAGGAGGAAGATAATGTTTTTCGAGAGTTGTCTCAAATAAAATAAATATTGATTTTTTATATATCCCGTGTTTTATAATGAGTGTAACGGTTTTAAGATCGCGCAGATAAGCTAGTCTGTTCACATTCAATTGTTATTCCGTTATGTTGGTATGTCGGTTATATTATTTATAGTACGATGGAAAGACAAACACAGATAAAGGTGTACAGGAGAGTTTTTAAGGTTGAGATTTTCTAAAAAACTACTTGACCTATTGCAAAAATTCTTTCACTGTTTGATAGATAAAAGTTAAAACTATGTAGCTGTAAAATAATTCTTAAATTCGGTCCGGTAGTTTTGAGAAAATCTCAACCTTATTGAGGCCCCCTGTATACTTATCTCTGTCTTTGACTGTACCTATAATGGCTTAATGAATTTGGATGTAAGAGGCATCGTTAGCTTCGTCTCGGTCACACGAATAATATAAAACCATACCGGTTTTTTTGCAACAAAAATCGACTCCCTTTTTGACCAATTTCTTCTTCAAATTTTTTTTTCGTAAAATTGTAAAATGACTTAAATTCGTAGCGTTGCAAGCAAACTAGCAAATTACAGAGATTGTTTTGTTTCTCGCATGGGTTTGGCAATTCGCCAAAGAATGTAAGTTAGCCAAAGGACTTTTGGCGATAAATTATCTCACTATTATTTACGGGATAAGAAATGTTTACAACAGAAATGCACTTTTTATGTCTCAATGAAAATTTGCGGTTTCATAATAAAGTAACGTCGTGTTTCATTGCGTCATTCAGTAGTGTTTTATTTATACAGGGCGTCCCACGGCCATGCCACACGGAGAGAAAATACATTAAAATTTAATTTATCAAATGCTCAAAATGTGATACATTCTGTATTTTTATCATGTACGAGTACTTATAATAAGGAAATCTTAAATAAAATGTCAGATTTCAAGATCTTCCTTTCATTTTAGATGTTATTTAGGATAAAATAATCCTTATGATTCATCCTTTCGACCGTTATAATAAAACACGTGGTGTTTTTTTTTCCACATTTGGCGGCTTCGATTCCCGGCTGAGGAAGGCGATTTAAAAAGATCTGTGAATGCAGTTCTACTTATTATTAAAAATAAAATGATGTCTCCTTTCAGTAAAATATTCTATCTTCAATATTTAATGTACTTTCTCTCCGTGTGCTATGGCCGTGGGACGCCCTGTATAGGGTTTCCTGCGACTTATTTACTTATTACTGCAAGAACTATGTTTAGTTGGAGAAAAATATACTTTTTTTTTGTTAACCTATATATTGTCCCACTGCTGGGCAAAGGTCTCCCCCCTCCTCTTCCATCCATCCCTGTCCTGAGCCTCTTCCAGCCACCCATCCCTGTATCTAACGATATCGTCTCTCCACCTACGCCGGCGTCGGGGCAGAAAAATATACTATTAAACACAAAATCGACTGATTTATATTTTTTTTGTAATAATTCACTTGTTTATGGTATAATTTAAGGAGCATACCATACCCTAGCTTTGTGGCGACCGGCGACCCCAAAATCATATTTTCTAAAATAATTTTATTGGGAAACGAAATTCTTAAGCATATGGAAGTCCATTGTCTCTGGCTACTCCTGCGGTTAAAAAAGGCGTGAGCTTATGAATGAATGAAATTGTTAAGATATCTTTTTTAGATTGTTATTGATTATTTTGCTGGTACAACATCTCTTTGAAGTGTAGATTTTATAAGTAAAAATGTTTTAAATTTATTTTGTTACGAGTGTTTGGTTTTTATTTTATTTTTATAAGGATACTAGCTGTACCCCGCAAATTCGTTTGCGTAGAGGAGGATGGATGAGATCAGGAGGCAGATCTTCCTCTCTGGATCCTTATTTCCACATCATATACCGCCATGGCTTATAGCCTATGAGCTGTCTGGATATTTCAGCTATCTCCTAGTGAAACTCCCATCAAAATCCCTTCAGTAGTTATGGCGTGATACTTGCACAAAGTCACAGACAAAAATTCTAAAAATTAATGTTTTGGCATCAGTATCGATCCTAAAACACATTACAGTAAATATCCAATGTACAGACACAACTTTTTTACATATGTATAGATTGTTTTAGTTGTATTTTTTGAGTCGATTACAAGGTTTCTTTTTCATTTTCTTTAGTCTTCCTATCCTCTTCAGATTCTTCAAGCCATTAGCTCGGATAAGGAACGATCAAGGCCCCGACTGAATCAGTTAGGAGTATTCACCAGACTATGCCATCAACTACGGCTTAGCCGGCAAGCTTGTGGTCAAAATCTTCTAGAAACTTACTTATAAAACAACATAGGTATACGAGTTGGTACGTGCCCCTGTTGTGGGGTGCAGCTGACAAAGTACCCTCATTTGACAACAGCGAAAGATTTTTATTTGGTCCACTTTGTCTTCCTATACGGTACACCCTAGAGAATTACTCGACTACTGAAGTTGTAACACTACTGCTGTTGAAATATTCTTGGCAACGAAACCGGTCATGTACCTACAAACATAAAAGTTGAAAAACGATATAAAATTAGCTCCAGTGGCAAAACAAGTAGGTACGGTAACGAATAATTCGCCTCGATTTCGGCGAGGTGTTGGGACGTTTTTAAGTTTTTCGATGAAGGCTACGGCACTAACTACTGAAATTAAAGGCCTGAAAAAAATATATATCAATCTTGGGGTATCTATTTAGGGACTGTTGGCTCCCGAAACACGATTGGACAAACTTCGCTCGATAGAAAAAAATCACAAACATACCCCTTTCCTGTCTTTTCACTGAGTAGTGTGTCTAAACTAAAACAGTTATTCATACAAAATATATATCAAAATGTAGGTTATTATAAATAGAGGAGCTTGATAACTTAAAAATCTGTTGTTTCTAACGTTTTTTTTATACCAGGCAAAATTTAAGAAAAAACACAATTTGTATAAATACAAATGCACGGCGCTACGAGCTTCAGTGCGCCGCTGGGCGCTGCCGAGGTCGGACCTGTATCGATTTTTGCCAAATGTTCCACTTTGGTCTTTACCTTGGAAATCTTGGAATGCTCCCACGATCGTCATAACGTAATAAAATTTAAAATAATACGAGTCGAATTTGGTCACACCTATACTTTAAGATTATTAGTTTACTAATCACGGAATGATTGTGCATCGTTTTGAATAAAAAAAGGACTCATAACCTAAAACAGATATTCCTTAACACAATAGATTTTTCGCGAACCATGTTTTTGAAGTCATCATATTACACGCGACACGAACACCAGTGTCGAGTGTCGTATATTGGGAGCGAGCAGTGGTCTGATAATTGCAGATGAAGACAAGTCGGCTAACATTACAGTGGGGCTATAACATTACGGTTCTCAAAACGATCAAATCAAACCATGTCATAGCGGCCGTGAAAGGGACAGTGCTATTGCATTGGTATAGCGGCGTCTCTGGTTGGCGCGCCATGACATGGTATAATTTCATCGTTTTGAGAACGGTAATAGGGGGGCTGATCAGTAACTTCCAAATTGACCAAAGTGGAACAGGCCAAAACAAATGACTATTGACGGTGATTTGTCCCACAGAGCAAACAAACAAACAGCAATCGAACTTAAAATAGTTTATACGTAGTTGCTAATTGTAAAACTATGTACAGTGAACATCACATAAAGTTTGCCACATTTTACTCTACGCACACGCGCACAGTGATAATAAATACGGGCCAGATTTCAATAGCTATGCAAGTGTAGCTGTGGTGTGTAATGTGGTGTGCGATATATACCTGTTTTACTCTAAGCACAGTGATAATACGGGCCAAATTTCAATAGCTACGTAGTTATAGACTGATTCAATATACACTGTGCCTACTTTTAAAAGTACAGTCAACAGCACATAATGTGTGTCATGTTTTACCCTACGCAGTGATAACACGGGCCAGATTTCACCATCACTGACGTCACACCTGACACCAATAATAATACTTACCTAACATCACGTTAAAAATTTCGTCATTTATTTAGTTTTATTGATACACTTGACAGTTTGTCACTTAAATTTGTCAAAGACAGATTTGTTGTAATGTAATCTCTATGGTTATTACCATTTTAATAAATTTTGTATTTTATAAGAATTTATGCTCAATTTTTTATTAAATCGCGTGAAAGTACTTTCAAAATATATTCCCCTAGCAAATAATTTGATTATTCCAATTTTTCACTTTTATTGATTTTGTTATAACAATATTACCTAATTGACATTCCTATTATAACAGGTCCTTTTTCCGTCAGATTAGTATTAACATAGTATTTTATTCTACTACGTCATACTATCATACGTCAATATAAATAACTTAAAAAATAATTAAAATAGACCTGTAGACGTGAATTTGACTGCACTGAACCCACTCCGGACGGTCGGTTTAACGTATGTCTGCTTATGACCTTCCGTATAAATAAATACGTTTAAAAGTACAAATTGCTTTACTTTATTGTCAACTAGCTTCTGCCCACCACTTCGTCTGCGCAGGATTATAAATTATAGCCTATGTGTTATTTTGATGTATAATATGAGCTATATTATTGTAAAGTTTCATTCAGCAACATCCATCCATCCATCCAAACTTGCGCATTTATAATATTAGTGGGAGTGGTATGGGATAGTCACGAGCACAGCCCGTGTTAGGGCCAGTGTAGAAGTTGAAGCCTGGTTGGCGGCGAGAGGTGAACAGGAGGGGTGATGATGATACGGTTCCGAGTTGACATAATGTGCGACAACATTTAGTATAGACAAAAGTTCAAGATTTGAAAGAAATATTTTCCGACAATCGCGAAAATTGAAATAAGTAACTCCGAAGCTGTCAGACTTGGGATACCCCTATTTGGCATTAAATGGGTCGATAATGTTGGCACCGACAAGTGGACTTCGGTATATCGTCTATCCGTGGGACATTCTGTATAGGTATTACTTATTACGGGTAGCGAGCTGTGACGTCACAGTGAGGACACTGGTTACGCTTACTCTGTGTACCTGCGCGAGTAATGACCCCGATCAATGCGCGTCATCCCTCTCTCGCCCCTCCCTCGCCCCGCACCTCACCCCCTCACTAGGCTCAAATGACCCCATGGCCTCGCCTTAATGTTTAACGCTCAGCACTATCTGTTACATTGTCTGATGGTGGGCCCACAATAAAAAAAAATGTCACGTTACAATGAATGATTAACGGAAAAACTAAGAGGAAAACGTAGAAAAACTTTTAAAATTGATTTTTCGACGCGCAACTTGTACAAAACTTTATTTTAAACCAATATTTTTAATAAAAAACGGAGATATTTTTACATTTATTCGTTATCTTGTACATCATGCGTTTGATGGTGGGGCAGAATCTGGCATTGTCATTTCATGAGTCTAGAGGTTTTGCTTCCCTTGCGTTTTCATACAAATATGCGAGAAAATGCGACATAAATCCGCATCTTTTGATTGCGTTGACGTAGAAGGTTGAGTTTATCACGGCTGCATAAGATTTCAGACCTGAGTATTTACCATAGTTCTTGAGAAAATCTCAACCTCATTAAGGCTCCCTGTATACTTTTCTCTGTTTTCGACTACTTATATGTACTTACAATATTACGTTCTTTATTGGTAGGTAGCGACTTGTTTGTTTGTTTTTAAAATATCTTTATTTTACAAAGGAGCATTATAACTTAATTCCCAGTGTACATTTTCATTCCTAGGTCTAAGTAACATGTAATATAGTTTAAGTTTTTTTTCAGGTTATACCTATTATAAACTTTGGCGATTTAAGGAGAGGAACTATTGATAAACTTAGATTAAATAATATTACTTAAAATAATAAAAGTATAATAACTGTATGTGTGCTTTGTTTAGCTCACATTTATCGCATTTGTATACATATTGTATCGCACATGTATCGGTAGCAACTTGTAAGTTGTCGCCTTGTACTATCCCAATACTACTGTCGCATCGTTCGTTACGTCGCTACTGTAAACAAGGTTACCGACGAACAAACAACGGCGTACTTCGTAGTTTTCAGTACACGAGCCGTGAAATAAGAAACAGGGTTGTCAAACCGTAAAGCTGGGAAAAGACGTCTGGAAGAGGATAAACCCTCATACGGTTCAAAGTTTAAATTCAGAAAGTCTTTAAAAAGTCGCTTCTTACATAGGTAACAGGTGCGATTTTGCCGTGGCTGTTAGATCTAATACTAAACATAAATGACACTTGGGTAGGGTATGTACGGTGGAACACGAGAAATGATAAATGTACATGAGAGATTTTAAGGTTAAGATTTTCTCAAAAACTACTTAACCTAGTGCAAAAATTATTTCACTGTTTGCTAGATAAAAGTTAAAACTATGTAACTGTAAAATAATTATTAAATTCGGTCCAGTAGTTTTTGAGTTTTCTCAATCTGAATCTTAGTGAGTCCCCTTGTATACTTATCTCTGTCTTCGACTGTACTATACCGAGAATGGTTCATGTGGCGGGATACTGTGACACATCCCTGAAGAGTGCCCGCTTTCATATATTATATAGGATAGACTTGCCAAAATTCATTACAAACTTACGCATGTTTCGCGTAGGTAGAGACGATGGAGGCCCACCTGCTACGATATGGCATACAACTCACGCTTCCTTCACATTCATAAATCTCTTCATTTTTACACGCTCGTCAGTTTGTAGATAGACCGAACTTGTTTATGTTTAAATCGCCTTTTTTAAATTAGGTCGACGTATAGGTTTATATAATAACGTATTTTATTAATAATTTGAATTTTATTTCAATTGTATTGACATACCAAAATAAATATTGTTTTTAATGCCAGGGCGAAACATTTATTTGTTTATTTATTTTATATATACAACGTCATTACAGGAACACTCCTAATTCAACACTGTATTCTTATCCTAATATAGAATTTATTTTTCTAAAATAAAATAATAAAAATATCCAAAACATTCAACATGGTATCAAATTAAAGATAAGTATAAAAGTCTAGATTAAGTATTATTAAAATCATGTACATGTATGTAAAAACATGTATCTTACCCAATTATGCCACATTATCATTTTATGTAGATACTTAACCATGTTTCTACTTTCTAGCAAATAAACTCCATTTTATATCCTTAAGAACAATATAAAGTCGTTCCCACTCGTTCCAGAGACAAACGCACAGATTTTCACCTTTATTAGTGAGGCTTATAAGATTAGCGCGGATAAGGATTACTAAGGGACGCCAATATCTCGGCAAAGGGATGAAACAAAGGCTGTAGTTACACGTAGAGCTATTTGTTAAGGCATAGGGTAAATAAAACTGCTGAGATAAATAGAGGTTTTATTTATTGTAATTACCATCAAAATCCGTAATAAAAATAATAACATAGGTACTAATACGTCCATTCTAAGATGCGACACCTTCAGACGAAATAACATAATTAAGCTGTATAATTTACTATGTACTAGTATTATTAAAGTTTATGGATTATGGAGAAGAGGACTGTATCTTTGACTTAAAGTTGAGAAGAGAGTTAAGGTTAATGTCAAGATCGGTTTGGTTAATGTCAAGATCGGTTTTGTTTTTTAATGTAGTACTTATAGCAAATAGATGGCTAAATTGTGAATGCAGCTTTACTATCAGTCTCCCACTTCTTTCTGTATTTACGATTATTCCTAAATTAATATACATTTATCTTTGTCGCTCCTTATTCTATTCAAAGAAAGACAGAATTTAGATGTTAATTAGTTTCATTATCGTAGTTAGGTAGTTGTTTTGTTACGGGAGGCAAAGTTTTAATTAATTGGAGTCAAAATGGCCTTGTAATAGAGAGCCGTTTTCTCATTAGCGCTACCTTCCTACCTTTCAGAACTGAGTCGGACATACTTCTAGTCTAGTACAGTCGAAAACTCACAAAGTTACTTTGGACTTTGTATTGCAATAAAATTGCACTAATTTTCAACTCAAATACGAAGACAGTAATTATAATTGAAAATGTCTAAATTTTACCCCTTTTTATTAAAAAAATTTTTATGAAAATATAGGTAAAATTAGGGGCCCATATTTTTTCTTTTATTAAAATATTCATTATTTAAGACCGGCCAAGTGTGTCGGACTCGCGCACCGAGGCTTTCGTGTAACACAACTTAGCTCCACGTAACTTTGCTCTAACGAAAAGATAGACTAGATTTAGAGACCAACTTATCTTTGCCATTATCAAGATATTATGTCCATACATCGACATACTCCTGAATAGTTCATCATCTGCAAATATAAGTTTGTACCTAATAACAAAAAAATATTTTTGGAAACGGACGGACAACAAAGTCAATGGAATCCTATAAGGGTTCCTTTTTTTCCTTTTGAGGCACGGAACCCTAAATTATATATTAAAAAAAATATACAGAGAATCGGTCAAGCACATAGTTCTTGATAAAATGGTTCCTGTATTCTTTTCTCTGCTTTTACTCTTATTCAACATGCAAGAAGAACTGATTTGAAATCAAAATCATTAGGAAAACACCCTTCGACTTATTTATTGATCACAAATTACTATTTATTACAACAACGAAGCTATCGTAAATATGTACAGCCAACAGCAAATCAATGATAACACTTGCAGTACGATTTTAAATCTTACGACGCAGGTAATAAGAACGCTCCAAAAAGTTACACTGGATCTTCTGTTAGCGTACGACAGTTGATTGAGTTATATTGGGAACAACCACGGTACACAATAACGTCTAAAGGACGTCGGGTCGCGGTGACCCCGAGAAGGTCCTCCCACTGGACATGTTAGCTTTGTTTCAAAAATATCAGAAGACAGAAGAGCTAACATAGAACAACATCGCCAATTTTTAGGGTTCCGTGCCTCAAAAGGAAAAAAGGAACCCTTATAGGATCACTTTGTTGTCCGTCTGTCTGTCCGTCTGGTAAGACCTATATCTCAGAAACCCGTGGACGGATCAAGTTAAAATTAATATCAAATACTCATAAAATATAATATGTACAGTTTACATGTAGAATTACATAGGTACTTATAGAAAAGTAAGATAAAAATATCCATCGTGATGGCAGGCGTAGCTGAGCCAGACGGCGCGACAGCTCTGGCGCCAACGGAGGCCAGATAAACAAAGAATAAAATATTGTTTATAGATAGGACAGTAGGTAGGGGGATGCGTAACTAACTTACATAATCCATTAGAACATGATGAAAAAATTCTTGCCGTGGGCAGGACTTGAACCTGCGACATTGTCGTTCCGTGACACACTCTTATCAACTGAGCCACCACAGGCCACGCCACGCCCACCGAAAATCTTCATCGCTTTATACATACTAAAATGGTATTACATAATCCACTTACCACCTGATGGTAAGTGGTTACCGTTGCCTATTGAAGACTTCCAAGACTATTAATAACGTAACGCCTCATGTTCTCGTAGTTACACTGGCTCCCCTACCCTTCACACCGGAACACAGCAATGCAATAGCATAAAGTATTGCTATTTTACGCTAGAAAATAGGTAAACTTACCTTACATGCAAAGATTCTGAATTGTAGTTGTGAATTTTGTATTTTTGTGAACGACTGTAAAATTGGCATACGATTGACTAGGATAATTACTAGTTTACTAAAAGAAGCTAGTGGCAAAATTATTATTATTTTATTTTACTATTAATTTAGGGCGCCCAACTTTTTACCGGGATTATAATATTAAAATATGTTTCGTGTGGTCGGTTAAATAGCCGCTGCTGTAGCCGTAGAAGAATTGGTATCACTACGAGTTTGTAGGTAGGCATTTTAAGATGGAAGTTCGGTAACTAATCTTTGACGAAGAAACCGTAGACGAGTCATCCCCAACTCGTAGCAAATTCCTATTGGTTTGTTTATTTAATAAAATGATATTTCCTCCAATCACAGCGCTCTTGTTTTTCTTTTTATCCAATGGCAGACTCGTAAACCTTTTTAGTTATCCAATCAAAAGTCTTGTTGGGGAATTCAAATCTCGTAAGGGATTCTTGGTGCAGTCTCCTGAATTTTCTTTTTGTTTGACGTGTGTAGATATTTAACAATATTATTATGGAAAGGTGTTGGCTAATTAATAAGTGGTTAGTGATATAGTTACCTATACTGTAGAAGATGGATTTAATATACATAGACATAGTACTTTTAGTTATTTTGGTGAGTTCAAGTTTTGTGACCTACTTAAAATAATATGATATGGTAAAAAGCTTTCGTCAATCATTGTTAGTCGTATTAATTGTCTCATTGAATTTCTTACTGGGCTTTATTTATGTACAATTAATTAATCATTTGATATATCTTAATAGTCATCATTATTTGGTAAAACTCGTATATTAGAACCAAGTGCGCCTCGGTCATGTTTCCATGTTATATTGTTAATATTTATTTAAAAATTACTTACATTCCAACATTCTCCGCATAACTGGCCATGAATAAATTAAATCCGGCCCTGGCCGGGCCGCGCCAGGGATCGGACTTTCATTGCTTCTTATCTGTGGCGCAGTGGTTGGACTTACGACACGGAGGTCCCTGGTTCGGTCCGTGTTAGCCATGAAGTAACTGAAATAAAACCCTTATTTTCAGTGCGTCCTGACAATATTCATGTGCGGGTACGGTTTCTATTGCGTATACAGACTCGTACGTAGTATGCAGGTATGTAATGTTAAGGTGAAACATTAGGCCCCGTTCTGCAAACAACACTTTTTTTTTAATAGCCCGCAATGTCCCACTGCTGGGCAAAGGCCTCCCCCCAACCCTTCCACTCATCTCTATTCTGCGCAACACTATGTCGGCATAAACTCACGCAGAAAAAGTTGGTGGTTAACTTTTTTAAGCTTGACACACACAGCCGCGATCTAGCCGCGGCTTGCGTCCTGCGATCAGTTGAAACGCATGCAGATGAGGATTTTCTGCCATCCTTACCTACTGGACGTAGATCGCAGGTCTTAGTTCGCTACCTAGTGGACATTAAAATGCCCAGAAAATGAGGCGGGGCATGCGTTTCATCTGATCGCAGGACGCTAGCCGCGGCTAGGCGGTAGCTGTGTGTGGAGGGTATTAAGGGGCTGCCATCATTACTATTTAATATAATGTTGTATTTACTTTGCAGATGCAGATATTATTGAGACCCACAAGAGTTCTCTTTTCGCATAACAGAGAGGGACAGACTACTGAGGAGTTAAGGTGAGATTCTGAGGATCTGTTTAGAAATCGGGAATCTTATTTCCCTGATATTTTGAAACCTAACCTGATATTTTGTAACTTTTTTTCTGTAAGCTAAATGTTATCTAACCTAACCTACTATACTCATACACGGTCATTGACAAAGGATCAGACGTCAAAACTCAAGGTCTGCCAACGCGCAATGGAACGCAGCATATTGGTCGTGAGAAGAACGGATCGTGTCAGGAACACAACCCTGCGATCAATGACAGACCTAGCAGACGTTGGCTAGCAAAGCAGCTACATTGAAGTGGAGTTGGGTGGGCCACGTTTGCCGCATGCAGCCGGACCGATGGGCCCGGTCTGTCACAGAATGGATGCCATTAGACGGTCGGAGCAGACATCGGCGGAGGTGGAGAGACGATATCAGATACAGGGATGAGTGGTTGAAAGAGGACACAGATTGGTGGAAAAACGACTTTTGCCCATCTTTGCCTTAGAGGTTATAAAAAACAATGTTATCTATATTTTACAGAACAGTAGTTGCATACCAGAATCCCTTCACCGGAGACTACTGCATCCACAAAAGCAGGGCCGGCCCTAAGGGCTACATAAACTCGCTCCAGATCGAGTCTCCAGACAGCGGCCTCTCTGACGAGTATGAGCCACTGAACCTGGACCCTCACGGCCAATTGCAGCCGCCGAGAGGACTACACCGATTGCCGGAAGAGTTTGATGAAACTGCCGAGGTAAATGTGAAGTACTGAGTGTGAGTCTCATTGATAGTTTTGAACCCAAGGTTAGCGTGAGCTTGGTTTTACAAACGTCAAATTTCATAGACGATTGATAGTTGTAAGCAAAACTGTCTATGAATATCGACCTGTGTCGGGTGATGTGACTCTATCTTGGGACTCTATACAACTCTAACAATGCGTTAAGGATGTTGATGGGGCTGCCTCGATGCTGCAGCGCGTCAGGGATGTTTGCGGAATCCAGCGTGGACGGATTCAATGCCATCATACGCAAAAGAGCCGCGTCCCTGATGCAACGGGTTCGCGACAGCCCTAACAGCATACTGAAGGGCATTGCGGATACCATGGACAGTCCGATTCTGGGACACTCAGTGCACTTACATGTCCCGGGGTCTCGGAGTCGGACCTAAGTCGCATGTCATAGCGCGCAATACACCTCGTGTAAACACTAACATAGTTTTAAGTACTTACTAACACTTATATGGTCTTTGTGACTGCAATAAATCGTTTGAATTTGAATATACCCTAATTCGACACATCGAACATCGATTGAACGAACAGTCGACTCTACATATCGAGTCAACAAATATTCGAGCCTACGGCAGTCGGCCCCATGGCTATTCTAGCCAGAGCGCCCATCGATATAACGAATTTCGATGACATGGGGTACAAATCTAACAAAACCACTACTCATTGTAATTCCGAGGGAATAATACTAAGGGCCATGGCACACGGCCGATGACTCACTCACTCAACTTTTAAGTTGATGGCCTTCGACTGCTTCTCCGAAGAAACTAGCGCCATCTGTCAAACGTATCCCCGTAACTTTCTGTCAGCAACTCAGCAGTATTGCCAATTCTAATTTTGGAATTTTGCTCAATTATTTCGGCAGAGTACAAAATTAATACAGGTTCATTATTTTATCAACATTATTTCGTCAATTTTTTTTTGTAACAAGCTGTCTTCACGTTAGAAAATCCGTTAGCTGTTTGAAGAGGAATTTTCTTCTTTCCAGCTAATAGAAATTCACTAGATTTCCGCAAAAATTGGCAACACCTCGGCCACCAACTAAAAGTTGGCCAAGCACCATGGCCCTTATTAGCCTAAAGACAAAACTAAACTTATTAGATCCTTCAGCTAGCAATAATAATATATTTACACATAAAATTAAGAAATCCAAATCCAAATACTTTCTCTTTCAGGGAGAAGAGCTGATAAAGCCACCGATAAAGCTTACAATGGACGACAACTGTGTCAACAAAACTTGGAACTGGAACTATAAAGAGTATCAGATATAACAACCTCTATAAACTTAATCCTAGCATCGTGGGAGCACGTAAAACTTAGATGATAATCTACATTTCATGATGAAATTTAGGCCCTTATTAATAGTCTGAGCTCAAACCCGCTCTCAAGAGCGAATTCAGCTGATACCTCAAGACGTGATCACCATCTAAAGTATGGCATTTATTTATAAACCAATCTTGAGGGCGTATTACGTGATGTCTTTCTCCAGTTTCAGTAAACCTCGTCACGCATGGCGGGCCAGCTTTTACTGGTTACGCAAAGGTTCTACTCTGTATCCAAATATCTTACCGGAATTGCAGGTCTGTCTTCATTAAGGGCCTTCATAGAGCCAACTAGCGCCGCCAATCTTAAAAAAATAATATCTTCCAATATAATCAATTTTATTAAAAAAGCTATTTACGAAATGTTTATTACGATAAATACTATTTTTTAAATGCTTATTTATAACGTGATTCAATGTCCGTTTTTGGCACAATTGTGAACTACAACTTAGCTTGTCGCAATTATGCCATGTATTGTATATTGAAAAATAGTATTTATCGTAATAAACATTTTGTAAATAGCTTTTTTAATAAAATTGATTATATTGGAAGATATTATTTTTTTAAGATTAGCTGCGCTAGTTGGCTCTATAAAGGCTCTTAAGGTGAACACATACTTATCCGGGCCGAAAGCATCAAACGAATCGAAGTCAAGGCGGTCTCGCTCACGTTATATCGGACGAGAGCATCGACAGCCAGGCTTCTTCCACATTCATCAGTTTATTCTCCTTCAATATTACCCGCTCTACTCACGCTCTGCTGGAAATAGACTCATAGGCTTGTAACCATAACCTAGTTCCATCTCACTTCCCTTAAACTGTGTTTATCCCTTTCACACTTCGTTAAAAACATTAAGTTAGAATGGGACCGTGGTCTAAACCGTGGAATAAATTTTAAGTCACGCGTATGGCTAACTCTAGTTTCCTAACTTAGCTTTAAGCTCACCGTTTATCTCACACATCTCTGTTATAAAAACAGCCTAATCCGAGACAGATCGGAATACGAAAGCAGGTACAATCGCCAGGACAACACTATAAAACCATTGCAATCTAGATTGTATTACCGTTGCGTAGAGTACCAGTATTAATCTCTGTACGTGTGATCGATTGAGTGGCGAATAGAGGATTCCACTAGTAACTTGGAAACCTTTCAATCGGTCTTTTGTGGCTCTAAAACGCCTTTGTTCGAGACATTCAATAGATAAGTATTTGGTACTTTCTTCTGTGATTGTGGCTTGCTTTAACCAGGGAGAGGAAAATACGGAATATTGTTACCATTCAATCCTTTTCCCATTGATCTCCTATAAACAACTAGATACACAAAGGTCTTACTAAAACAATTTTAAAAACGTCCAAATAAGGGTCCATTGTTAACGTCCAACTAATGTCCAATAACGCAAATGAGGGTCAAGTTTGGACTTTCTTTTCGTTCGGACATTTTTAGAAGGCAGACTGTGTATCTAGTTGTTTATAGGAGATCAATGCCTTTTCCCTAACAATTTGAATGTACTTATAATTTTCATAGGGCCTCGAAAGGCCTCTATATAAAATCGACAGTATATCAACCTATACAGGATGTCCTTGAATACATTTGACAAATTGAAACTGGGGCTGTACTCATGATAATATTAAATTGGTGAGGTTTTTTAATAAATCAAAATTGCAAGAAAAAATTAACTAAGTACGTCACAAGTCACACAATGACCAGTAGGTCAAGTTACAGTGAAATAAATCGTTGCAAAAAATTAAACATACCTTAAAATGTAAAAAAAATCTCTAAAGCACAGTAACAATGCACATCAAGTTAATAAAAAAATTTGTAGTTGAATTTATTATAAATATTTTAGCTTTATTTTTCCCCTAATTGTTTAATTTATTTCAACGCTGTGCGGAATTAATGTATGTCACAAGCCTAACCATCCATTTAATTTTGTCGAATGATTTCAAGGCTTGTATTTAACATTGCAAACTGGGTTAGTCGACCACAGATAAAAGTGTACAGTAGAGTTTTTAAGATTTAAATTATCTCAAAAACTACTTAACCTACTGGAAGATTTCTTTCACTGTTAGATATATAAAAGTTAAAACTAAGTAACTATGAACGAATTATTAAATTCGGTTCAGTAGTTTTTGAGAAAATCTCAACCTTATTGAGGTATTGTATATATTTTTCAGTTGTGTGTACAATTATCATTGCGTCGGGTGTATTTGTTACATTTGATATGCCTTCAACTGTACTTTTGTAATTAAACGGTAGGTCAAATATAGTCTGAGGGATGAATGGATTATGCAATGTGGGCTAGTATAGCCCACAATGGGGACTGCTCGGGCGGCAGTCGGGTCGCGGTTGTATCACAGTTTCCCGTGGCTCGGCAAGAATGGCACGAGGTGGAACACCCCAGGACGTTTAGTCGGTATGCTGCCCCTTCAGGGCGGTGAGCCCGACATAACCAACACGCTCCCCCGGGCGTGGTGACACATGATCTAGCATGTTTTACATGGGTAAAAAAAAAGGTCAAATATAGTCGACAGCACCTCAAATGTACCTATGTGCCTTGCGCTATGGTAAATCGGTCTAGATTGCTATGATTTTAACTGTGAAGGTTGATGTGCTTATGTATTTACTGTTATTGGATAAAGTATCACAGAATATACCTATTGTAAGCTGAGTTTTCCTTGCGATTTATTATATATAAGATTATCGGAAAATTGTAATAAAATATTTAATATAAGTACTTACATTAATTAAAAGATTTTAAAATAATGTTGTGCTTCTAAAGTTTATAATCTATCTCGTTAAAAGAATTGCTCATGTATATACGAATTACACAATTGAATTGAATTTACTCAATTATGCAAGTAGGTACTACTATGAAATAAATATACATGATAATGATAATTAATAATGTTTCATTCTTTTAAACCGATTTTCAAAAGTTATGATAAGATGTTAAGTTAAGATATTCAATTATTATTCTGGAAGAAATCGCTTAAAGCGATAAGGCCGCCTGTCTGTACGTACACCAGCTAATTTTGGTTTTATATGTAACTGATGTATTTTCATTTGTGTGCAAATAAAGTAGATTTGATTTGATTTAATTCTTAATTCGGCGAGAATCATGAGATACATGTGCCTTTTTCAAATTTTCTTTTATCCTTTGGTTTGGTTACTTTCCATGATATTTTTCGCATTTCCCATATAAAACTACATCGCTTGAATAATTTTCTGTGAAGCCTTTGGAAAATCCCTTATATGTATTTAGCCGGGATTTTCCAAAGGTTTCCCTTCCATATAATAACTTCAATCAACCTAAGAAACCATCAAAGCAAGCATCAGATTCAAACCCCATAAGGAAAAATATAATTCGGAAAGTAATGCCAAAGCGTAGTTTTATTTCAATAGCGGCATTCACTTCGATTTGCTGAAGTAAGTACCTACTTATTTATACCTCTTAATCTTTATACTGCTATGTAATAATAAAAAATTGGATAAGTTGATGAATAACATTTATTTCATATACATATAGGGTTTAACGGAAAGGGTGTATGAAGCCGAAGCGAGGGTGTTCAGTATCGGTAACTGAACCACTTTTGTTGTACGACTTTTCGAATAAAAAATAAAAATAAATTAATGTCTCATACAAATCGATCAGTTGACCGGTACGAAACGTGTGAAAACTTAAAAAATTAATTAGCGAAAATCGAAAAGTCGAATTTATTATTATTAAAAAAAGAGGGTACATAATATTATAAGTATATTTAAATAACAGACAGAATATAATGAATTATCTATTTTTATGTATTTATTTATGTATTGCATAATGCACATCCTCTGTACAAAAACATTCAGCTTATTAGATACTGAGGTAACAATATTAATCTACATTTTCTGTATGTCTCAAGGCAAGGGGCATCCACTATTTTTTCTCCAACGCCATTCTTGACCACGTGTTGACCATCATTTCCGAAATCTCCATACTCTATTCCTTTTTGAATTACCTATTACAATATTAGTCTCACGATCAAGACAAATAGCTAATAAAATCGCATAAGTTCAATTAGGTACCTAGTTGAACTTCAATTTGAACTACTGGGAATATATTCGAAAATCAGTAGAGAAAGAAGCCAACAAAATCGAACGCAATGCATTTTCCGGGTGGCCAAGTCTCGCCGCCTCGTCTAACCATTAGGGATGCCACTTTTTAACTAGCTTTCAAAGAGCAGTATGTTCCGACCAGTTGTACCAGTAGAACTCAGTCAAGATGTCAATTGAAATGCATTATTAATAATTCTGTAGGAATTCTGCACTTATTTAAATAATGAAAAAAAAAGTTTCAAGACAAATAAATTAAAGCGCATTATACAGGATATAACATTGTATAGTATAGTTTGTACCACGATGGTCTTAACTGTAAGGGTGAAAATGTTATTATAAATAAATAAATAACACTGATCGCTAGGCCGATACGCTACGCCTGCGGGTGACTGTACTGATACATTGCATTTTCTTTTCTCTTTGGTTCTCGGCACGACTATGTTTTATGTTTTGGCTCATTTAATTCGTAACTTAAGTGGTAGTACAAATATTAGCTAGGAGGCGGTGACAGTGCCGCGTTTACTTACAGATCTTCTGTCTCCGCCCTCTTTACAAAGTTCCCATTGGACTTATCCTCCCTAATCGTTGCCTCAGTGCTGAGGATCGTGACCCTCAACAGCAGGTGCTGTCTTGGCATGTATGAAATGGCGCCAGGACACAGTCTTGTGCCATTGGGCTAATAAGCCAGCTTAAAATTAGAATTCCATACGAAATAAAATAAGGTGAGGTGTCAACCCTACAGGGGATGCTTTCCACGGAATTGCGTCGGCTGCGTCAACAGATGCAAGTCAAATGCAAGGGAAACATTGGCGAATTGAGTCGGGGCGGCCGCATCCGAATGCGGGCCGGGCGACTATTGACTATTGCATTAAGCCACTTTCGGCTCTCCTTCTTTGCATTGCATTATTTGTTATACTAGCTATCCAGAGTCTCTAATCTACTACGGGGCCATATCTTTTGATTGCATTGACTTTTGGCTGTATGAGGTTGCCGACCTGAGTATTGATGGGTTTTTAGGCAAAAAGAAAAGATATATAGATAGATTTAACTCGATTTATTCACGGAGACCATATTGTCACAGCAATGGCTGACGTAAGAAGAAAGAACAACAATAGACAACTTGACAGCTGACACATGACAGTGACATAATAAGATGCGTTTAGAAATAATTCAACACTTGCCCTTAAACCAACGATCTGACAAGTTGACTACAACTATCACTATATACTAGCTGTATATAACAATGTTACAACTTAAGACACATTAATGAACACAATGTACATAATAAACTTATGAACTTGTACACATACAGAAATATACTATTTACTATCTATACTGGACAGGCTGTGTTATATACTACATGCAATTACCTTATGTATTACATCAAACCATGTTTATATTAATTAAACCTAACGCAGTTACAAATTTACAATGTTTTTCCTTTGTTAGAGGTTTTGTGAGTACGTCAGCCGTCATTTCATCAGTTGATAGGTATTTTATATCAATAAAGCCTTTCTTTACAATATCACGAATGAAATGATGTCTGACATCAATATGCTTAGTTCTAGCATGGAACATTGAATTGATACATAACTTCTGTGCTGATTGATTATCATTGTACATAGTTATTTTACAATGTTTACCTAGAGTCTCAAATATAAAGGTACGAATAAAGATAGCTTCTTTACAAGCATCAGAAATTGACATATACTCTGCTTCTGTGCTGGACAGAGCAACTGTTTTTTGTTTACGACTTTCCCAAGAAACAATAGAGTTGCCGATTTTAAAGATAAACCCTGTGTATGACCTACGGTCTACTTCATTGGCTGCCCAATCGGCATCCACATAAGCAGTGACGTCCAGGCCATTTTTCTGAAAAACTAAACAATAGTTTACAGTACCTTTTAAGTAGCGTAGTACACGTTTTGCTGCTTTCCAGTGTACATTGGTGTAACAGTTGTTAAACTGACTCAGTGTACTCACAGCATGGGAGATATCTGGTCTTGTACATACTGCAACATACATAAGACATCCAATTAAATTCCTATATTCACAGTCTTCATTTTTCTCCCCTTCTTTGACTAGTTTCTGTCCTGAAACCATTGGGGTATCTGCTGGTTTACATTCACTCATGTGGAATCTTTCCAGTATATTTAGTATGTACCGGGATTGATCAAGAGTGATTTTTTCATTGTCTCTGCAAACCCGCATGCCCAATATATGATGAACTGGACCTAGATCCTTCATTTCAAATTCTTTCATCAATTTTCCTTTTATTTCAGCTTTTAATTCAGGTGTACATGAGCTAAAAAATACAATATCGTCAACATAAAGGGCTATGATGATAATAGACTCTTCATGTCTTTTAAAATATACACATGGCTCAGAAGATAATCTGATGAAATTCATTTTCTTCATTAAAACTCCATTTATTTTATCATACCAGGATTTGGAGGCCTGTTTTAAGCCATATATAGCTTTATTTAATTTATAGATTTTATTTTCAGATCCTTCAGCTTTGAAGCCTTCTGGTTGTTCCATGAACACAGTTTCCTGAAGATCCCCATTTAAGAAAGCAGTTTTAACATCCAGGTGATCAATTTCCATATCAAACTCTGCGGCAATGGCTAGCAATGTACGGATCGTAGAGTATCTTACTACAGGAGAGAACGTCTCTTCGTAATCTATGCCATACCGCTGCGTGCAGCCCTTGGCTACCAGCCGAGCTTTGTATTTTAGTAGCTCACCATCTGCTCCATATTTCTTCTTGAAAACCCACTTGCATTTTACAGCTTTTTGTCCCTTCTGTCTCTCTGTGAGAGTCCAGCAATTATTGTCAATGAAAGATTGATACTCATCTGCCATTGCAGCCCGCCACTCATTCGCTTCAGGACCCGTCAGCGCCTGCTGTACGGTATCTGGTTCATCACCCTCGCTGCAGATGCCTCTCACCAGCTGTGCAGACTCCACTAATGTATCTTCATACTCCGACAGCTCTGTATTGGTATCCTCACACTCGAGGAATGATGAATCTGGAATGTATGTTTCATCCGAGGAATTACCGCGTTCAGGACTGCTCCAGCTCTCAGTGTCATCTCCAGTGATTGGACTTTCCAATTGTGAAGGTCCCCGTGAAAAATCTTGTGATAATGTTATGTCATCAGATTGTTCACTCATATCAGATGGCCCTGAGAGCACAGAGTCCTCAGATGGTTGGCTAGTACTATCAGTACTAATTTTACTTGTACTGTTAGTGAGTATAGGTACGAACATGTATTGCATGTCCTCATTAGTATCATCATGTGACAATTTCCTAAAAAAGTGGTTTTCTAAAAATGTGACATCTCTAGATTTCACACATTTCAATGGGCTGTTAGGGTCTAATAACCTATAACCCTTGGTTTCTTCACAATAGCCCACAAATATATACTTTTTACTTTTCGAATCCAATTTCTTTCGATTATGTGAAAGAACGTAGGCTAGACAACCAAATATACGTAAGTGACTGAGGTTCACCTTTTTATTCGTCCATTTTTCTTCAGGAATGACTCCCATCACAGCTTTGGTAGGTGACCGGTTCTTCAGGTAAACAGCTGTATTGACAGCTTCAGCCCAGAACCTCCCGTCCAAGCCAGCACCCTGTAGCATGCACCGCGCCTTCTCAACTATGGTCCTGTTCGCCCTCTCTGCTACTCCGTTCTGCTGAGGGGAGTGCGGGACCGTTGTCTGATGACGGATGCCACTAGCCTTCAGGAATGCCTGAAATTTGGAATAAATATATTCTCCTCCATTGTCACTTCTAAGGACTTTAATTTTTCTGTTTGTTTGGTTTTCCACTAAAGCCTTAAATTCTTTAAAATTCTCAAAAACTTCTTCTTTTCTTTTAAGAAAATAAACAAATGTTTTTCTAGAATAATCATCTACGAATATTAAAAAATATTTATAGCCACTTAATGAATTAGTTGGCATGGGCCCACACAGATCTGTGTGTACTAGCCCTAATAATTCACTTGCTCTGTTATGAGATTTCTTTGGAAAAGGTAATCTACTTTGTTTTCCTTCAATACATGCAATGCAAACTCGAAAATTAGTATCATCATAATTAATGCCAGTTACCATACCTTGTTGTAAAAGTTGCATACTCCTGGAGTTGAGATGTCCAAGACGGCGGTGCCATTCCTCCTGTGATGCTGTCACACTGCTGTCAGATGAGGTAGCCAATGAAGTAGACACGACTAACTCTCTCTGTGGCTTGGGCACACTGGCCAGAGGCTGTAAAGACTCACAGTTGCCCGACCCCACACAGCTTATACAGTTTGTCTCAGTTGATGAGACCATACTACATAACATAGGGTTTGTACTAATGGTATCGAGTTGATAAACACCATGTACTAGTGTAGCACTAGCTATCACTACCCCTGCATCATAAATATGACAACCACTTGTACTAAATACAACTTTATACCCCCTTTTAATCAAAGTACTTACAGATAATAGGTTAGCTGAAAGTTTAGGTATATAAAAAACATCATTAATTGTCCTTATACAGTCTTTCAATTGCACTTGCACACTACCACGACCGGCAGTCAACAATTTTTCACCATTCGCTACGTTAACTTCTAACGATTTCTCACTCACAAAAGTGTTCATGATTTTCCTATCGTTACACATGTGACTCGTTGCCCCGGAGTCTATGTACCAGACATCACGATCAACACTCACACATAGCGCGGTCAGTAGGCCTTTGGACGCCTTATCCTTACTGGTTGTGTCAGTTTTGTTGTTCAACTTAGGACAGTCCTTCTTCATATGGCCCTGCTTCTTACAGTTAAAGCACTTGAGTAGTTTTCTTCTCACTGCTAAGGCTGTCACGGCTTCACCCTTGTCATCACGGCGCTGATATTCCTGTAACAGCTTACCCTTGACAATTTCACTGGTCAGCTTCAAATTGGAGTTCTCCAATGCCATAATTAGTGGATCATAACACGACGAAAGACCACTCAGCATTAGTACGGCAATAAAATCGTCATCAAGAGGTGCTCCGATGTCATTCAGTTGTTGTGACATTCCGATGATTTTATTCAGATAGCCCTCCATGCCCTCGCACTCGTTCAACTTGGTGGCAAACAATGCCCGTAGTAGACCAAGCCGTCTGCTCAAGCCTCGATCCTCGTATGCATTTTGAAGATTCTGCCATGCCTCATACGGCGTTTTACTATTTCTAATGTGAGGAAATGCCATCGGTTGCACGGAAAGGCAGATTCTTGCCAGAGCTTTCTCCATTCTTTTCTTGTCCTTGCAGGTTTCATCAATCGTATCCCATAATTCTTCATGAATTAATATCATTTTCATAAGAAATTTCCATGTATTATAGTTTTCAATACCTTTCAACTTCTCGATTGCCTGCTGCATGACGTGTGAACCACCGGCGGCGGAACTCATGGCGGAAGAGGTTATGTTTTATTTTATTTTGGAAATAATAATGATTTTACAAAAATAACACTTTTCCCGTGTACAGCGTCTTCTGGGCCCATAACCTGATGGGTTTTTAGGCAAAAAGAAAAGATATATAGATAGATTTAACTCGATTTATTCACGGAGACCATATTGTCACAGCAATGGCTGACGTAAGAAGAAAGAACAACAATAGACAACTTGACAGCTGACACATGACAGTGACATAATAAGATGCGTTTAGAAATAATTCAACAAGTATTTGGTATTAATTTTAATTTGATCAGTCTACTCGTTTCTGAGATATAGGTATTGACAGACGGACAGACAACAAAGTGTTCCTATAAGGGTTCCTTATTTCCTTTTCAGGCACGGAACCCTAAAAATACTATTTTGTCAAACCTTTTGGGACTTCTTCACATTGATGCAAACTAATGAAAACATCACACCCTGTAGGTACTAACTTCACGCCATTACCGGCCCGTCACTAGTTAAAAAAGGGTATAGAAAGACCAAATGCTGAATAGTTAACAGAAGTCGGTCCTTACGTGGAGTTAGGGCTCCATCCATCAGGAGAGATTGCTGCGCGCACATCGATCAGTGTCGAATACTGGCCACACATGCACAGAGATGTAAGATGAGGTTGAGAAGTCATGCCGAAACCTGATAGGTGATAAGTAGTTATTGGAAATAAGATTTTTTCTATTATTATGAACTTTAAGATAAGTATGATAAGATTAATATTCTTTATTCCAAAATAAAAGGAATTACACAAAAGAAATATGCTAATGCAGTTCTGCCCCCTTACCATGAACTCTTATAACAGGATTACTTCAATAATACTTTGTTATTTTGTACCATGCCGACCTTAAAGTAAGCTTATTAAGGACGTCATGGTACGAAATAATAAAGTATTATTGAAGTAATCCTGCTATAAGAGTTCATGGTTCCTGTTAATATCGCAATTAAAGTATGACCGTCTAAATCAGTCTTCGCCTGCGCGGTACAGGGATGCGCGGGAAGGCGACAACGGGGACCGAGAGAGGTGCGGGCGGCAGGCGCATTTCTGTTACCGAATAAAGAAGGTCCAAACGGATGAATGGACCCTCATTTGCTTTATTGGACATTATTTGGACGTTAACAACCCTTATTTGGACGGTTTTTAAATTGTTTTAGTAAGACCTTTGTGTATCTAGTTGTTTATAGGAGATCAATGGTGTGCTCACATTATTCTACCGCACACAAAGTGAGCAGACTTATCGTCTTACTCCTTGACATTGGCTCGCTCGCCGAGTGGCCTGTAATCACCGGGGACCGAACTACTGAAGTTATTTTATCAACTTTTCAATTTGAGCCTCATTTATTTATTCGATTGAACCTTCTATTTATTTATTAGGTGCTAATATTTGATGAACGAAGCCTCTAGGGATTTAATCGAACTTCAGAGTTTTTATTATTATTTTTAGGGTTCCGTGCCTCAAAAGAAAAAAAGGAACCCTTATAGGATCACTTTGTTGTCTAGGTCTGTCTGTCAAGACCTATATCTCAGAAACGCGTGGACGGATCACGGTGAAATTAATACCAAATAAGTACTCAAGTCTGCAACCTCATGCAGATTAAAAATCAAACTTCTACGTCAACGCAATCAAATGATGTCCGTGTATGTCCCATTTTCTCGTATGTGTGCTATTGTATGTCAGTATCGCAGCAGATGGAAGTCCATCGTCTCTACCTGCCCCTGCGAGAAAAAGGGGCGTGAGCTTATGAATGAATTTTATTATAGGTATTATTTCCTATTATGTCGGTTCAATACCATTAATTAAAGTAGTACATATTTCTGTTTTTGGTTAAATATCTATTTATCGGCACTTCATGTACAGCCGACAGCAGATCAATGGTAACACTTTTTACTTTTGACAGTTCTTATTATTTGCATCGTAAGACTTGAAATCGTACTGCAAGTGTTACCATTGATCTGCTGTCGACTGTAGATCTGATATTACTAGGTGTTACGGTGGTACACAGAGAAAGGTGTACAGGAGAGTTTTTAAGGTTGAGATTTTCTCAAAAACTACTTGACTTATTGCAAAAATTCTTTCACTGTTTGATAGATAAAAGTTAAAACTATGTAACTGTAAAAGAATTATTAAATTCGATCCAGTAGTTTTAAGAAAATCTCAACTTTATTGAGGCCCCCGTATACTTCTCTGTCTTCGACTCTACACTATCCTGGTAGATAACAGCAGCCTACCGGCGGTAAGAGCACGCCACTGATTGATGGACAAGGATCAGCCGAGACGGATAGAGCCATTGTTTTAAATAGGCCCATCAGCTGCGATTTATTAGGATACCTTCGGTTAAACGGGTTTGGATTCAATTTTTTGCGCAAACTGAAGGCGGAAATACACATTTTCATATAAAAATTTCGAAGAGAAAATATTTATTTGAGAAACACAATTTAAATATTATATGTACGGTGGAACACAGAGAAAGGTGTACACGAGAGTTTTGAAGATCGAGATTTTCTCAAAAACTACTTGACCTATTGCAAAAACTACTTGAGTTATTGCAAAAAATATTTGACTGATAGATAAAAGTTAAAACTATGTACTGTAAAAGAATTATTAAATTCGGTGCAGTAGTTTTTGAGAAAATCTCAACCTTATTGAGGCCCCCTGTATACTTATCTCTGTCTTCGACTATACTTAACGGAAAAGGTATAAGTAAGCTGAAGGTAGGGCGTTGGCAATGGAACAACTTTTGTTCTACGACATTTCGATAAATAAGAAAATACTTACACGCTTTTTATTGTTAGAACATGCACCTAGGTATCTAATATTATAATATTTTAAAAATCATAACTAACGTCTGGTCAAGGAATGACAAGTTACATAGTTTTAACTTTTATCTATCAAACAGTGAAAGTATTTCTGCAATAGGTCCAGTAGTTTTTGAGAAAAGAAAATCTCAACCTTAAAAACTCTCCTGTATACCTTTCTCTGTGTTCCTAGCTATTAGATCTTCATGTTTTTAATTGTCAGGAAATATAATTAAAAAAGTACTAGCCGAAGATAAAATTAAAAAATACCGCTTCTTTATAATATCAGACTCGAGATGACTTTATTGCGGCGTCGCTTCACCTAGTGTTGTAAATCAAGAAGAATTACTTTCTGCAGAATATTATACTAATACAGGGTGTAACGGAAATGGAATTACTCTAGCTATAAATGCGACTCAACAAAAGTAGACAGTGGTTTTAGTTAAGTATGGCTTTTCGCTGGATTTCCCCAGACTAAGGGTACCTTTCCACCAGAGATGTGCTATGCTCCTTGCTATGGATGCGTTTGATATCCACCAATCATATTCATTCAGCTAGAGATAAGATAAGATAAGATAAATATTCTTTATTGCAAAAAAAATAAAAAGTATTACACAAAAGAAATAGGCTAATACAGTTAGTATTACAATTGGCGGTCTTATCGCTCAAAGCGATCTCTTCCAGACAACCTTTGGGTAGAGAATTCGGCGTATGAATAGGTAGCTTGTTGAGCAATATTAAATACCTATCATTAGCTGGTACTATAGAGCTATGCTATGTGGACCAATGAATATGATTGGTGGATATTAAACGCATCCATAGCAAGCAGCATAGCACATCTCTGGTGGAAAGGCACCCTAATCTGTAGTTCTCTAGAACTACTTATAACAGATTAAAAATACTGAGGGTAACGTTCAATACGGTAATTAATTTTCTTAGTTACTGCAAATTACATTGTATTTGAACAAATGTTGTCTCCCTCTTGTATTGCTGTGCCTAAACAAGGTCCATATAGAGCATTGTAACATTTTTAATGTTAATTATATGAACATCTGTACTATAACTTATGGAATGCAAAAAATATATTAAGTCTTAATTGAAAAACTTTTGTTCTACTACTCTTCGATTTTGGCGAAAAAACAAGCCTGAACATAGCAATAACTATCAATCGTCATTTAAATACGTTTAAAACACTACAAATAATGACACCATGTAGTTTTAAATCCTATCATTAGGTAATTGTATTTGTTAAATTAATAAAACGATGAAACCCGAAATCCGTATTGATACAAAATCGATAAAACCAACACCGGTTTACGAGCTCGATAACTGAACAACAGGCCGCCTGAATACATTAATCTAGATAATGCGCTGTGAAAGGCTGCTCGCAGTTCGTACACTACAGCATTTCAACGATCTTTAATTTATGTAGCGATTAATAGTAACATAAATTAGATAGCTCAATACTTGCCAGTATCGAGTATATTTTTCCACGTCAACATATTTTTCGTGATTTTTATTTACACTACTTTGTCAGTAGTGGCACAAAGCACGTCGATATCGGTACTCACAGTAATAAATATTATTCTACATGTAGTCTGTATTCCGAAATCCTATACCAACCTATATTCCAACATCTTCTGACCATCCTTCGACTAAAAAGGACAAATTAAAGTTGTACAATGAAGAATTTTGGGAACCTGCATTGAATTTACTTATTGCCACCTACCCTACTTATGGTCCATTGTCCTGATTTATTGCCACAAACAATTTTTTTACAACAGCTGTTATTAAAACAACAACAATAATAACTTTAACGATGGATCGAATATTTCCCAGCAACAGATTGTACTTCGACAAAAGCTTCCTCTAAAGACTTCCTGTCTCTTGCTATTCCTGTCCATTCAGGATCAACAATTAATTACATATTAGTCGAAAAATGGTCGCAGGCTCGGAGGCTTATCAGTGGAAAAAGAGGTCTTTGCCTAGCAGCATAACGTTATTTAAATAAGTCTAGATCTCATAGAAATAGCTTTACATATTTAAATAAGGACTGATAAACGATTTATTCAATAATAAAACTAAAATTAACTTACAATATAAATTAAAACTACCTAAAATATTAAAAACTACTTAAAAATACATTCAAAACTACCTAAAAATCTACCTAAAACACGCAAAAAAACTCGGGAACCCTCCCATCACATATTTTATACAAAACGAGGTTTTCAGAACTGAGAGCAGCCTTCAATGGTCGAATGCTCGTGAAGCTAACAGGATAATGTATTTTGGGTTCAGACCCGACCGGCTGATTGGAGTGGAGAGATACGAGAGTGGTTAGTGCTGAGATTAAAAACACTAAGGGTAACTCTAAAAATTGAAAGTACGTAACCTCTGTCCTAGAATTTGAATTAGCAATTTCAATACAAAAATGGTATGAAAATTGTTAATTCGAATTAAGGAAAATTCGGAAAACATCATTGCAGGTTAAAATTAAACCGGGGTCAAATCACAAAAATTTATGGCGATTTTAAACTTTTGAGTTTTGTGTTCTTTTTAACCTCACTCGGGGTAAGAATACTTAGAATAATATTTGCATTAACAAGGTAACTTGTGTTAAGTCATAAAGTCGCCGTTAGGGTTTACGATTTAACCCGAGTTAACTTCAATTACCCCTTTGCGCGATTAGCAATAAACGTGATTGAAAACTTAAAGTAACGGTCTAACTTAACGTTTTTTAACGAAGTGTGAAAGTAACAAAGCACGGGAAGTGAGGTTTAACTAAGTTTATGTCTAACAGCTTTAAAGTAGTACGGTGGAACACAGATAAAGGTGTACAGGAGAGTTTTTAAGGTTGAGATTATCTCAAAAACTACTTGACCTATTGGAAAAATTCTTTCACTGTTTGATAGATAAAAGTGAAAACTATGTAACTGTAAATGAATTATTAAATTCGGTTCAGTAGTTTTTGAGACAATCTTAACCTTATTGACGACCACTTTATACTTATCTCTGTCTTCGACTGTACCACAAATATCAGGGTTACTTAGAGAATATACAAAACTGAAGTACGATCTCGGTGAGAGCTCGGTGGCTCAGTGGTTGGGTCAATGGACTTGCAATATGGAGGTCCCAGGTTCGATTCCCAGCTAGGGCAGCCATGTACCAATGAGTTATCCTCAGTTTTTTCGACGGAAAAACTTACGTACATTTACCGAGTGCTCTCAAAACGGTGAAGGAAAACATCGTGATGAAACCTGCATGTCGTAGAAGAAAAAAAAAATCTAAGGCATGTGAAATCCGCCAACCCGCACTGGGCCCGCGTGGTGGATTATGGCCCGAGCTCCCTCGATGTAAGGGAAGGTCTGTGCCCGAGCAGTGGGGCAATATAAATAGACTGATGATGATGATGATGATGATGATGAAGTACGATCTGACCAAAATGTTTGCAAGTAAGTAAATGAACCCAAAATAAACTTTGTGAAAGCGTTTCATAACTCGATACAAATTGAGTTTCAAATTACACAACACTCTTAGTAACTAATCTGTAAATATTTACTGGATCGGTAAAAGACATTGCCACATTTCAATGGAGCTTTGCCCCACCTACAAAACTACGTGACCATTTAAGCTGTACCTATCATTTTGTTGGGGCTTATTACAGGTTTCATATTGCATAATCATAATCAGTACTCTCGCAACTCCTATAGAAGAATAACAAAAACAATGAATAAATCGCTTCGATTTCTTACTATTTTCTGAATTCTTAATTAAGCTGTTTTTTTCGAATCGCAACTTGTACAAAACTTTATTTTAAACCAATAATTTTAATAAAAAACGGAGACATTTTTACATTTATTCGTTATCTTGTACAACTTGCGGTTGATGGTGGGGCAGAATCTGGCATTGTCATTTATGAGCGGAAATCCTATTTAAATGAATGTTCAATTTGAGGCAGAGGGAGTGACTGGCAAATAAATTGTTGTCGCTATATTGGTGTTAACGGCAGCATAGTGAATTATACGTAAGAGTTCGGATAGCAACTACAGTGCGAACGGACACTAAAGTTAAGCGTAAAAACCTAATTTAGTGAATAGAGACAATTAAAGTTTTGCCGGAAATAAGTAAACAGATGTGCTAGTGAACCTTTTGACATTATTTAAAAAATTGTTGACATTTCACAATAATTTCCCTAATTGTATACACTGAATGACAAAGCCTCTTTACAGCTGCTATTATAGTATATAAACTAGGTGAAACTTGCAATTGTGACAATTGCAAATTTAAATATTATGAACTAGGTTTAAGAACAGTGTTACTGTGCTGCTCTTTGCGCTCACATCACCCAGCCATGTGATTTGATATATAAGTAATCAATGTGTACAAACATATAATATGTAAGAAACGTGACGTAACCAAGTGTTCCATAGTGTACCTAAGGCCGAATAAATGAGTATGAATATGAGTCAATAGTGAATAGATTAAGAATGATAGAAATGTAACAATGACTTTATTATTTTGTATAGTCGTAAAGGCGCAGCTGCAGCTCAGGAATTGATTCTAGAAAACTCTTTGTGCACGCCGACCGGCACCTACCTGACTGCGGGAGCGGCAATACAGTGCGCGAGGCGTAAGCTCAGGTTTGCATTTGTGTGAGTGCACACAGATAGTGTAGAGTGATATTCGACCTGAGGCGCGACGCGTCCTACGCATACAAATGACATTGCCAGATTCTGCCCCACCATCAACCGCAAGTTGTACGTGATAACGCATAAATGTAAAAATATCTCCGTTTTTTATTAAAATTATTGGTTTAAAATAAAGTTCTGTACAAGTTGCGATTCTAAAAAACAGCTTAATTAAGAATTCAGAAAATAGTAAGAAATCGAAGCGATTTATTCATTGTTTTTGTTATTCTTCTATAGGAGTTGCGAGAGTAGTAGAAAATTATACAGATTATGATTATGCAATATGAAACCTGGAATAAGTCCCCAGCAAAATGATAGGTACAGCTTAAATGGTCACGTAGTTTTGTAGGTGGGGCAAAGGTCTATTGAAATGTGGCAATGTCTTTTATACACAGCGGGACGCCACCCTGCCGCGCACGCACCGCACTTCACCTCTTGTACCGCTAGCAGCTTGGCGATCACTCACACAAATATAAACCTGAGCTTACGCCTCGCGCACTGTACTAGTGTAATTAGAAGCAAGAAATGTTTTTACAAAAATAAAGTTAGTCGCTCAGCAACCTCCGAATCGAACGAACGAGTGGTTTCATTTTCGCCTCTCTCCAGCCGTGTGTGAAGCCTCGACGCTGTCGCTAACCCGCCGCGCCGGAATGTTATAATTGGTTTGTACGGTGGAACACAGAGAAAGGTGTACAGGAGAGTTTTTAAGGTTGAGATTTTCTCAAAAACTACTTGACCTATTGCAAAAATTCTTTCACTGTTTGATAGATAAAAGTTAAAACTATGTAACTGTAAAAGAATTATTAAATTCGGTCCAGTAGTTTTTGAGAAAATCTCATTCCATTTGGACCCCCCCCCCCCCCCCCTGTATACTTATCTCTGTCTTCGACTGTACCTATTGTAGAAGCGTTTACTTAAATACAATAAATATATAAGGGTAAACGTCCATGACCTACCTAACTGACCTACCCTAACATAAATAAATGAATTGGCCTGGTGTGATCGTCTAGTTCTAGCTATCCTAAAGGACCCATTACGTTGTGTTTAAAGTAAATTATTACGCGTTAATTACTTACAAATTAAAAGAATAGACCCGCGTGTTGAAACAGCAATACCTAGAAGGGATGGCACAAAAAAATTGAAAGTTACGGTAGAGTACGCTACTTAGCTCGATTCGATTCCATACAATGGCATCGGCTCAGCTGCGCATCGGTCATACGGTCACCTCTCATGCGCCACTATCCCGTTTCGTCGCACGCGCCGTACACCCTCTATAACAATGGGTTACGCCTAATGCTAGACATAATAAATATTAAATTAATAATGGTAAAATACCATGTTCGTCATGAAGCTCGCCATCTGTACCTAGAAATGAATATTGACAGATATGACCGACAACCAAATAAAATTCCAATAAGATGAATTTGGAGTTAGACCTTAGGTCATGAATGGGGGAACCCTAGTTCAATTTTGATTGGCCTTTCGGCCACGCAAGCTCCCATCCAACCTAGCACTTGCGCCTCTGCACGGACTGTTACAGGTCTACGCGACCCCAGTCCCATGCCCAGCAAATCCGTCGGTTGAGCGACCTATGACCTTCTAAGCTAAGCTAATGGTCAAACCGTCTCTCCATGCCGATCAGTTCGCATTCATACATCTCTCAAATGCTCCGTATGAGACGTGCAACTGCTTAGTTGCTCCCTAATGTTAGTGCAAGCATAATATACATACAAATACATACTAATATAAATAAGTCCCTGAGGTTTATATCTAGCTTAATGCCATAAACGGCAATACTACAATTTACTTGCACTTTACCGAGTTCTTCTGCCAGGCTCGGCTATATAGGATGACGGCTATGAACGTATTGCCTCTTCAATGTGGCACTACGCCCAGTCCGCGGTCCACCGAGTACCAGCACCCAGCTTGTGCTTATGCAACGCGCGAAGAAATTTTTTTTGGATTTTGCTCTTCTGCGATGATACTCCGGTGCGACAACGAATTGCCGGCCTTCCCCATCTCGAGCGAACGCAAAGCTCAAAATTCTCCGTTGAGATTTGACGAAAGCAAATACTAGACATTAATCTCAGGGAAAACTATATAATACACAAGTATATCAGAGTACTGTAAAATATCCAGCTCAAGCGTAATTGTTTTATTTATGAAGATCATGTTGTTTGAAGATATATTTTATGATTGATTGATTGGCTCACAACGCCATTATAAGTATTTAATTAGAGGTCGCAGTACGACTGTCATTAGCACAATATATTCTGCGATTAGGTATTCGGTGATCATTTTATAATTTGTATAATAATGTATCAGTGACGAATCCATAGGTAATGCTGTTATACAGCCAAGTTGTTTAGAAATAATTTCCGAGGTCTGCATCAAACAGTGACATGTCTCACACTTAATGGTATCGTTGTATCACACAGCCTAAGACCCTACAGTCCCTATAGACCTATGCTACTACCCAATCTAGGTCTGGAACTGTTGCACGATGTCACATATCCTGTTAAGGTGGTTAGAGTAGATAAAACCATCACACGTAAATTCCCTATTCTATGTATGAGTTGAGGAATACAACGGTGTCTAACAACTTAAAAGATAACTCACTGCGTCACGCCCCTCGCCTGATGCACTGTAGACACACTGTCACGTTAGTTACACTCCTGATTACATTTTTCTCATGCACAACACCTTAAAAATATATTATATACGCTTTGCACTATTTTGTGACCAATCTAGGTCTTATGCCTCACGCAAATGTGTTAAATTATATTCTAATAAACTACGCGTGTTGCTTTGGTCCCGGTTCGATCCTGAGTGTCCGGCAGGCAACTCTCGGAATCCCCGAAAGTTGGCGTCATATTTTTTTTTCAACACATTCCATAACACAAGCAAAACTGTTATCGTAGTTTCAAGTGTTAAGTTCGTCGCGCCAAGCGACGAATTCCAATGTTTCACTGAACACAATGCACGTTGTAAGGCGTTTTAATTTTTTCTGAAGATCTCGGCCCCGTCTTACTCGCCTTGTTTTAAGATCAGAGGAATCTTAAATAATGCAACCATGTACCGAGGGTATGTATTTATAGATAAGTATGTAGGTAGGTATATGTAAGGTACATTATTTCATAATGACCGTTACAGATCGCCCCTTGATTTCAGAAATTTTTGGCTGTCCGAAGGCATGACGAAAATTGAAGAAATCACAAGCTCAACTATACTTGAAATGCTTTATATTGGAAGATGTTGGTTGTTCTTCTATTCTAATGAGTGTCTTATAGGACTATCATCTTTCCAATTGGAAATGGTAAATACATCTCGATTCTTTGCAAGATGTCATACCCCGCCCCTAGCAGCTTATGAGTAAAGTAGCTGAAATAAAATCAACCGCACTAAATTGATAAATTACTTTACAATTTATATATTGTATATTCCAAGACCATCAGTGCTAATGTCGTAATTGAATTAACCAGAATTTGAATTATTTCCTTTGTATAAATAATCGTTGCACTCGCCCGCGTTAAGCATCGGCTCCTTTGAAATACCATCACCATTAATTTCTTCAAATATTAACATTAATACCCTTCTTCTCTTGTTTGTTTATCAATCAAAATAGGTATATTTGCAAAAGTAATCACTCACATTTAAAGACAACCAAGACAAAAATTGCAGTTCTTGTAAATTTAATAATTCTTCCGAAACGAAATTGTGCGAAACGAGACGAACCCCAATATCGATGCACCCCGCGAGCACACATGGTCGCAAGGCGCCCCTTTTTTTTCAACCACTGCCGTCCGTCCTCTCAAGTTAGCGCTCGAGATAGCGACGACTAACCATCATGAGAAAAAAAAAATGGTAAATGGTAATGGTTAAGTAAGCGCGCGAATAAGTTTTTATTTGTACTACTTTGTTTCGACAAACCACAGACGTCTAATTTATTTAAAGGAAAACATGGGAAACCATCACAATAAGACCACACGATTAAGTCCTCCTTAAGGTTTCTAAAATATCGCATAAAGGAAAAATACGGGAAAACTGGCCTCACGATTAAGTTCTTCTGCAGTCTACCACAGGAAATTATGAGAAACTCCTGTACGTAAATAATAAAAATGCATGACGTAAAGAGTAAATAAGTATACATCGCCTCTGCTTTATAATATCTATAAGCTGATAATCTAAGTTTACTTCTAAACCACTAATTACATAATAACCAATATTAGGTTAATCACCCTTTGATGCTTTGAGATTATTTGCATGTCAAATTGTGCATTTTATTTGCACTTTCCTATCACCACCAGTAATATAAATTGGCCTCAGCTGATTACTTACTCACATGACCCCTTTTTTTCAATTCCAAAAATAAACAGTCCAAAGATCTGTACAAAAGTAACATACGTCACCAAAAAAAAATGTGACCCGACTGTTGACAAAAAATCAGGTAGAGAGAATTAGTTCTGCACAGTTATGCAAGTGTGCCTGAACAGTTGATGAGACGAACCATTTTTTTGTGTATCGCCCGGATCTTTATTTACGTTTGTGTCATACTATCGTGGGAGGCTCAATCGAAGATCCACCACAAGGTTAAGTGCAGATTAAAATTTTGAAACTTTCTAGAGTTGAGATTAATATTCTAAATATTGCTTCCTACGTTGTGTTTTGAAGAATACTAAGATTTTGAATTACCATGATTTGATTTGTAGTATCTCAGGTTCTTTTATATGCGTAACTGAATCAAAATTGATTCAGTTTTTAATGACGCACATCCTCTGGTCATCGGCACCACTGTAGAAGCGTTTACTTAAATACAATAAATATATAAGGGTAAACGTCCATGACCTACCTAACTGACCTACCCTAACATAAATAAATGAATTGGCCTGGTGTGATCGTCTAGTTCTAGCTATCCTAAAGGACCCATTACGTTGTGTTTAAAGTAAATTATTACGCGTTAATTACTTACAAATTAAAAGAATAGACCCGCGTGTTGAAACAGCAATACCTAGAAGGGATGGCACAAAAAAATTGAAAGTTACGGTAGAGTACGCTACTTAGCTCGATTCGATTCCATACAATGGCATCGGCTCAGCTGCGCATCGGTCATACGGTCACCTCTCATGCGCCACTATCCCGTTTCGTCGCACGCGCCGTACACCCTCTATAACAATGGGTTACGCCTAATGCTAGACATAATAAATATTAAATTAATAATGGTAAAATACCATGTTCGTCATGAAGCTCGCCATCTGTACCTAGAAATGAATATTGACAGATATGACCGACAACCAAATAAAATTCCAATAAGATGAATTTGGAGTTAGACCTTAGGTCATGAATGGGGGAACCCTAGTTCAATTTTGATTGGCCTTTCGGCCACGCAAGCTCCCATCCAACCTAGCACTTGCGCCTCTGCACGGACTGTTACAGGTCTACGCGACCCCAGTCCCATGCCCAGCAAATCCGTCGGTTGAGCGACCTATGACCTTCTAAGCTAAGCTAATGGTCAAACCGTCTCTCCATGCCGATCAGTTCGCATTCATACATCTCTCAAATGCTCCGTATGAGACGTGCAACTGCTTAGTTGCTCCCTAATGTTAGTGCAAGCATAATATACATACAAATACATACTAATATAAATAAGTCCCTGAGGTTTATATCTAGCTTAATGCCATAAACGGCAATACTACAATTTACTTGCACTTTACCGAGTTCTTCTGCCAGGCTCGGCTATATAGGATGACGGCTATGAACGCATTGCCTCTTCAATGTGGCACTACGCCCAGTCCGCGGTCCACCGAGTACCAGCACCCAGCTTGTGCTTATGCAACGCGCGAAGAAATTTGTTTTGGATTTTGCTCTTCTGCGATGATACTCCGGTGCGACAACGAATTGCCGGCCTTCCCCATCTCGAGCGAACGCAAAGCTCAAAATTCTCCGTTGAGATTTGACGAAAGCAAATACTAGACATTAATCTCAGGGAAAACTATATAATACACAAGTATATCAGAGTACTGTAAAATATCCAGCTCAAGCGTAATTGTTTTATTTATGAAGATCATGTTGTTTGAAGATATATTTTATGATTGATTGATTGGCTCACAACGCCATTATAAGTATTTAATTAGAGGTCGCAGTACGACTGTCATTAGCACAATATATTCTGCGATTAGGTATTCGGTGATCATTTTATAATTTGTATAATAATGTATCAGTGACGAATCCATAGGTAATGCTGTTATACAGCCAAGTTGTTTAGAAATAATTTCCGAGGTCTGCATCAAACAGTGACATGTCTCACACTTAATGGTATCGTTGTATCACACAGCCTAAGACCCTACAGTCCCTATAGACCTATGCTACTACCCAATCTAGGTCTGGAACTGTTGCACGATGTCACATATCCTGTTAAGGTGGTTAGAGTAGATAAAACCATCACACGTAAATTCCCTATTCTATGTATGAGTTGAGGAATACAACGGTGTCTAACAACTTAAAAGATAACTCACTGCGTCACGCCCCTCGCCTGATGCACTGTAGACACACTGTCACGTTAGTTACACTCCTGATTACATTTTTCTCATGCACAACACCTTAAAAATATATTATATACGCTTTGCACTATTTTGTGACCAATCTAGGTCTTATGCCTCACGCAAATGTGTTAAATTATATTCTAATAAACTACGCGTGTTGCTTTGGTCCCGGTTCGATCCTGAGTGTCCGGCAGGCAACTCTCGGAATCCCCGAAAGTTGGCGTCATATTTTTTTTTCAACACATTCCATAACACAAGCAAAACTGTTATCGTAGTTTCAAGTGTTAAGTTCGTCGCGCCAAGCGACGAATTCCAATGTTTCACTGAACACAATGCACGTTGTAAGGCGTTTTAATTTTTTCTGAAGATCTCGGCCCCGTCTTACTCGCCTTGTTTTAAGATCAGAGGAATCTTAAATAATGCAACCATGTACCGAGGGTATGTATTTATAGATAAGTATGTAGGTAGGTATATGTAAGGTACATTATTTCATAATGACCGTTACACTATGTACGGACAACAGCAATAGTAACATATGCAGTTCGATTTCAACTCTTACGACGCAGATGTCCCAGGTTCGATTCCCAGTCAGGGCATCCATGTACAGTCGACAGCAGATCAATGGTAACACTTTTTACTTTTGACAGTTCTTATTATCTGTGTCGTAAGACTTGAAATCGTACTGCAAGTGTTGATCTGCTGTCGACTGTACCTAATACATCTGATATTACTAGGTGTTATGGTGGTACACAGAGAAAGGTGTACAGGAGAGTTTTTAAGGTTGAGATTTTCTCAAAAACTACTTGACTTATTGCAAAAATGAGTTATCCTCGGTTTTTTACTTACGTACATTTACCGAGTGCTCTCAAAACGGTGAAAGAAAATCATCGTGATGAAACCTGCATGCCGTAGAAGAAAAAATATCTAAGGCATGTTAAATCCGCTAATCCGGCATGGACCCGCGGATTTTTCGGAAACCTAAAAAGCAGTTAAGTTCTTTGTTTTTGAACGAGTGAGTGAACGAAAATGAGTTTTAACACAGTCCAACTTTCAGTATTTCTACTCGACTGTACGTTCTAACAAAGAAAAAGGTGTGCTGGAGAGTTTTTAAGGTTGAGATTTTCTCAAAAACTACTTGACCTATTGCAAGAATTATTTCATTGTTAGATAGATAAAAGGAAAAACTATGTAACTGTAAAAGAATTACTCAAATCGGCCAGTAGTTTTTGAGAAAATTTCAACCTTATTGAGGCCCCCCCCCCCCCCCCCCCCCCCGTATACTTATCTGTCTTCGTTTGTACAGTCGAAGACAGAGATAAGTATACAGGGGGCCTCAATAAGGTTGAGATTTTCTCAAAAACTACTGGACCGAAATTAATATTTTTTTTTACAGTTACATAGTTTTAACTTGTATCTATCAAACAGTGAAATAATTTTTGCAATAGGTCAAGTAGTTTTTGAGAAAATCTCAACCTCAAAAACTTTCCTGTACACCTTTCTCTGTGTTCCACCGTACTAAAACTAGTCTCACGCATGAAGTATCCAATAAAATGTTACATGGGTTCTTTTTACTTTAGTTTACGTAGTAATTACTGCTTTTAATGGCACTTGGTGAAGTACTCTACTTTTAAAATAAACAAGCCCAGTAAAGGACTTACTGGGAGCTAGTGATAGATACTTCTCTAACTAGTATCTCTACTAGATTCTTGTTAATACAGGAGTATCTCTAAATTACCGGATACGGCGACTCCTCTGGATGAAGACAAGAAGACGCGGATACCCAGGATGAATGACTCTCCTGGATGAAAAGAAGACGATATGATATTTTGAATATTCTGTAACATCGCATTGGCAAATGACGAACTGTCGAGTACATTAATAAAATAAATACTTAATAATAAATAATCGACTTGTCATTAATGGCACAAAATGGATCATAATATTATATAGAATTTTTATATATAAACGGATATCACTCACTTATATTGTTGAAGTCGGCAATTAGACCGACAGTTTCGACCGATTTCGACGGACTTTTTCAAGGAAGGTTTTTATAGTAATGGCTCACTATAGTTTTAATTATATAGAATTATTCTAGATTTGTTAGAATTTCTGTCTTGGCTAATAATGCCGTCAATATACGAGTACCATTCTTTGATTTTCTGGAAATACATAAAGGGGTTGTCCTCGAGGCTAATTGGTATCAAAGAAAACCCCTTTGTATTTCCAGAAAATCAAAACATCAACCTGTCTTAAACTTTATGTCGGTATACAATCCCTTATAAGTATAGATAATACTAGCTTTTAAAAGCTCTTACTTGAAGGTCGCTCGTGTAACCTTAACCTTTACGAACAAACTGAAACTCTACTTGTTGCCCCAATGACCGCAAGTTATGTAAAGTATTCGTAACTAAGTACAAACTTCATAAGTGTTGAGGGTCCTGCATGGCATCCTTGTAGAGTAACATCTGACTCTATACAAAACAACTGAACTGACAGGTGTGTATGGAGTATGAAGAACAACAGAACCAGAACTGAGTTACCTGTAGCAGCTAAATGACAATGCTAGATTCTGTCCCACCATCAACCGCAAGTTGTAACAAGATAACGAATAAATGTAAAAATATCTCCGTTTTTTTATTAAAATTATTGGTTTAAAATAAAGTTTTGTACAAGTTGCGATTCGAAAAAAAACAGCTTAATTAAGAATTCAGAAAATTGTTAGAAATCGAAGCGATTGTTTTTGTTATTCTTCTATAGGAGTTGCGAGAGTAGTAGAAAATGATACTGATTATGATTATGCAATATGAAGCCTGTAATAAGTCCCCAACAAAATGATAGGTACAGCTTAAATGGTCACGTAGTTTTGTAGGTGGGGCAAAGCTCCATTGAAATGTGGCAATGTCTTTAGAAAAATGGTTTTATAGTGTATTTAATTCTTAAACACAGTAGAATGATAATTCCAGGCCCACCCTGTATACTGCTGTAGGTACTGTTATTTGAGACAATATTCTATATTCATACACATATTTTTTTACCCTTTTTTTAAGTATCATTTTGGGTAAAACGTGGATTGTCTTGTTCTAAAAGATATTTTCATCAGTGTAAGTTTCTCATTAAAGTAAACACATTTATCTTAAAGGTATTTCGATTGAAATTCTGATATTACACTTCAGGTCAGAAGGGCGGATATAACTTGCCGATATTAATATTAGTGGTTGGTAACTAGTTGTGACGTGCCGTATTGAGAGTGGCCAACTTGGAAACCAAGTTGCGACCTTAATTTGAACGATACACACTAGGCGTGAAACACTTAGCGGTTTAGGATGTGATCAATTTATTATACTCTACTTTTACAAGTTACTTATTACGTTATTACTATTTTCGTAAACGTTAAAACTTTAGCTGAAGTTTGCTTCTGTAATACTCCGCCACGGGCCGCTTTCCATAATAACTCATCAATGACGCATATATGCCATAGTAAAGTTAAATATGTCGAATTAACTCACACAAAATTTTACTTTACGTAGGTACGATGTAGATATGTTATGTTTAATCTAAACATTATTGAATATGAAATAAAATATCAACCTTAATGAAATTAATAAAATGTCATCACGCGAAAGAAACTTTAAAATGCCCATCTTCAAATTTCTCCCCCATGAAGAGAGATACTTATACCCGTATTCTATTGCGTACATGTACATTGTTTTGATACGTATCACTACTATCAGTAGTACCATATTATTATTTAAAAAACCGCTATAAAACCGCCGCGTTTTCTCCGCACAGTGTGTTGGAAATTAATCGGCAGCAAGTGGCGGGTGCGCAAACTATTTACTTAGCAGTTGTTGCATTACATAGTTACTCGGTACGGTTTATAGGTCGCAAGGTTGAACCAGTGGGTCTAAAATATAACCACGAACAATCAAAGTGGAATCGCGGAAGGTAATTTTTAATTGGAATTCCGCCAAAGAACAAAAGTAGTTCATATTGCTCATATAGGATTCGCAATCTGAAGTGGCAGTAGCTAGCCACATCTGTCGTAGAACCGATAACCGATGGAGTGGATGAGTACTCGAGTGGAGACCAACAACAATGGGTAAACGTAGCGTCTTCGCCAACCAGGTTGTCAGGTTGACCTGAGGAAAGTGGTTGGCGAAGACTGGATGCAAAAGGCAGAGAATCGGGTCGAGTGTTATGCATTGAGAGAGGTGTACCTATGTCCATCAACGGACTGGTTTTTCGCTTGTGGTTTAGTGACCAAACCTATTTGTCAAAGTTATTCAGGTCGCCCGTAGGCCTTTGACGTGGCCTAGCGACTGCTGTCAAGCGACATCAACCGGGACCAACTGCTTAACTTGCTTTCCGAGGCACGAAGGGGCTCAGATGAAAGTGTCACTAGCGGTCACCCAACCAGGTCCTGACCTCGCCCAACGTTGCTTAGGTACCTTGTACGATCGTTTTCAAAGTGTACTCGCAACTGGCCTACGAGACCCTTTACGAACGGACTGATGATGATGAATTGAAATTCCTTTACGGCTACAACCAACGACTGAAATACTTATATTTTGCTACAGAATAATTTTCTGCAAATCCTTTCTAGATGCGTGTTGTAGAATATTACTTACTCGTGGCTTCTTTCCGGAGTGTCTTTTCTTTTCAATTGGTGCAACGACGACCATGCTTACTTTAGTCAGCTCTACCTCTAAGTCAGTCAGATATTATTTTATTCTTGAACTACGAAAAGAGCAATACTTTATCATGTTGAAATGACCCTCGTGTTCACAAGCCCTTGAACACGCGAAGTTGGATTGCCCCCAATAATCGGGTGTAAGGCTATAGAGGGAGCAAATGGCAACAATATATCATTATTATGATCCATTATTTGAGGAAGGAAAGTACTGATAAAAAAGATGACAAAGAGTCGTTTTTGTCTTGTTGTCGGACAAGGTCACTGTAGGGCCAGTGAGTAGGCTTTTTGTATTAGGTAAGAGCAACCTTTGCTATTTTGCAATGAAAGATTGTGCATCAAGTCAAATTCACAAAAGTCAAAGTCTTGTTTCAAAGCTTTCGCTATTTTCATTTCAATGCTTTGTTATAAATCTTCGTTCGTCTTCACCATCAGGTCATCAGCATAATATGTTTGGCCGGCAGAGGTTGCCGGTATTCGCTAAGAAATGATTCTTCGAATATCGATATCGTTTCGAATCTCAACCTTATTGAGGCCCCCTGGATACTTCATCATCAGTATATTTATATTGGCCCACTGTTCGGGCACAGACCATCCCTTGCATCGAGGTGGCTAGGGCCATGATCCACCACGCGGGCCCAGCGTGGTGGATCAGCGGATTGGCGGATTTCACATTCCTTAGATTTATTTTCTTCTACGGCATGCAGGTATCATCACGATGTTTTCCTTCACCGCTTTAAGAGCACTCGGTAAATGTACGTAAGTTTTACCGTCGAAAAATCCGAGGATAACTCATTGGTACATAGCTACCCTGGCTGGGAATCGAATGGGACCTCCATATCGCAAGTCCATTGACCCAACCACTGAGCCACCGAGCTGCCTGGAGACTTATCTCATGTAATAGGCTGTGTAAGTACATGTGTTACATATACCGACATGTTCAATTGCCTACCTGCACTGTACCATACACCAATCTTCAAAACTTTTCGTGTAGACTTTGTATTCCAGATTTGGCTTTACTGAGTAGACAAGACTTATTGCGAATGTGCTAAAGCGAACACGCTATTTCTATAGCCTCTATTCTCCAGATCATGCGATACCGGACGGGCGGAAGGCATAAATTTGCGAGCGGATAGGAAACTCCCTGCTACATCGGTTCCTCTCCGATACAACCCGCCCGAATATTTATTAGCACGCAAAGTCCATGGCTGAACCCTTCGGAAAGTTTTTTAGAAAGAAACTTATCTACTTATTCGTCTAAAATGTATTTTTAACCTCTTGGTATTTTGACTGTGTGTCAATCGATAGGCACTCTTGCAAGCGGTAGGTTCCTAATGACATAGAAAATAGCACGTCTGTAAAAAGTCCATTCTCAGAGTGACCGCGAATTATAAGGCGGGTCACTGGGTCTTTGATGACCACGACCATTCTGGCAAGAGATGTTGAAGAAGAAGAACTAATACTATGCAATTCTGCCGGAAATTGCATCCTGAGAAGATGTAGTAGGTTGTGAAGAAGAGTTTCCTCTTCTTTAAAAACTTTCACTACTGGTTTATTCCTACAATATCCAGATTTAAAGCTGCAACATCTAAAGTGAAATTATAAAATGATGCCCTCAAATCTTCGATACAACTGGAACCCCAAGAAGAAGAAGCAGTTCTGAATAGGTAAACGCAGACAGGTACAGTACATATAACAATGCAATACAGGGGCCACCCATAACACGGGATTTCTATGTATGCTGATCCTATCTACTGTAGATGCAACTATTCCAGGATTTACATCGCGCATTCATATGCCAGTTCCATATGTAAACGATCCTAAGTAAGTATTAGAAGAATGCCGGGTCTACCGTATTAGCATATTTTATTCGGCTACCCTTGAGAGAAAGGGCTACATATTTTATTCTTAGAGATAAACATGAAGGTCGAATTCTTTTTGGTTAGTTTTGTACACACGATAGAACGTTAATAGTAACGTTGAAGCATAATTTCAACTCTTATGGTGCAGACAATTAAGAAGGATCTAAAGAGTCCTTTTGAATGTCCAACAAGTTTAATTTACTCATACCCTTTGTTAATAAGTTATTTTGTTTTGAGCCCAGCTCGTTAACCTGACCCGACAAAGTTGAATAAATTGAATTATTGTCCCCATTGACTCATCAGGCCGCTCCTGATTAAATCCTTTGTACCTACTACCTGTCCGAATTAAGGTAACACTTTTAGCTAATAAGGCCGTACCCCGAAAGGCAAACCAGCCAGCTGATATACGGGCTTCAGTTTTATAACGGCTTTATAACCTTACATTTAATGTGCGTTATCAAAGACATTACTCTTCTGTACCTTAAACACAAGTGGGGCTGGAGAGATTTGCCCATCTGCTTAAGAACCAGACCATGCGGCACATAGTCGAGAGTCATAGTCGACCTTGCGGCACAAAGTTGATCTTCATCAAAGATTCTATTCCTGGAGCCACCTAAGCATAAGCGGTGCTGAAGAGATTCGCCTACGTGCAACTGTGGTCTTGAGGATCAGACCATTTAGCACATATGTAGAGAGGTGTCTGCTGCGTGCATACCAGGGGAATCCCAGGGACCAGCTATAGGAACTCTCGCCTACGCTATCCAATGTCTACAGCAACTGAATGTTGATGTCTGACCACTGTCCAAATATACATTTTTTCCTGTCTTTGCGCCATACTTCAATAACCAGTGTAAAGTTCTCAGCAATATAAAGTAGGCTGTCCTTCGAAAGAAGAGATGCCAGTCGACAATCCTGCAGCGGCACCCGTATCGTTTGTGGCTGCAGTTTCAAGTAATATGTATATTTTCATCTTTCCGATGAACTACAACGTAGTCAATACCTGCCATAGTATTTTAACCATGTTCTCATGATTTAAGTGTATTCACGATATAAATATACTTACATAAATTCACGCCTTTATCAGACAGTGTCACCACCTTTGCATCGTCAACATACGTTCGTCGGTTTATAGTAGACTTGCCCTTTTATTTAATTTAAATTCGCCACTTTGGTCAATGGTCTCCTCAACAACCACAAATCTCTGTCGTAAGCTGCTCGTAAACCTTCTTCTTATAAATGTGGAGGAAGTTGTGTACACAAGAAGAAAAAGAAAAGTATACAGGGGGACTCGAAGAGGTTGTGATTTTCTCCAGAAATACTGCACCGAATTTAATAATTCTTTAACAGTTACATAGTTTTAGCTTTTACTTATCTAATAGTGATAGAAATCTTGAAATAGTACAAGTAGTTTTTGAGATAATATGATCCTTAAAAACTCTCCTGCATCCTTCCTCTTCCTTCTGCATCTCCTGCTTCTTTGTCTTCGACCGTACCAGGATCGCAGCAATTGGAAGTTATTCTATGCCTACCACTACAGGAAACAGGCATCAGTTTATGTTCGTATGTAAGTCCTCTGTCATCTATACATATAATAAGACTGTAAAAAAGTTGTGTCTGTACATTGGATATTTTTTGAAAAGAATAATTTTGTAATGTGTTTTAGGACCGATACTGATGTTAAACAACTAATTTTTAGAATTTTTGTCTGTTTGTCTGTGACTTTGTGCAAGTATCACGCCATAACTACTGAAGGGATTTTGATGGGAGTTTCACTAGGAGATAGCTGAAATAACCGGACAGCTCATAGGCTAAAAGCCATGGCGGTATGTGATGTGGAAACAAGGATCCAGAGAGGAAGATCTGCCTCCTGATCTCCTCCATTCTCCTCCTCTACGCAAACGAAGTTGCGGGGTACAGCTAGTTCATTGTATACTCAATGAAGTATGGTACCTAAACTGATTTTCGATTCATAATAATTCCGTCTATGAATATGTTATTAGTTTAAAACTTCCTTGATCCATCTTTGTCGAGAGGATCCACCGGGTAATAACCTGAATGGCTCGCAATTCCCGGCTCAGGTCCTCTATGGGGGAATTTATCGCGCACCTGCAATACCCGCCCCCGGGTCCATCGGCACCCGCTAACTAATGTGTCACTTTGCGGGACGAGGGTCATCACCAGCGCACTCCCGGTTTCACCAAATACAACGTGAAAAGACATTGCCACATTTCAATTGAGCTTTGCCCCACCTACAAAACTACGTGACCATTTAAGCTGTACCTATCATTTTGTTGGGGACTTGTTACAGGTTTCATACCTATTGCATAATCATAATCAGTATCATTATCTACTACTCTCGCAACTCCTATAGAAGAATAACAAAAACAATGAATAAATCGCTTCGATTTCTTACTATTTTCTGAATTCTTAATTAAGGCGTTTTTTGGAATCGCAACTTGCACAAAACTTTATTTTAAACCAATAATTTTAATAAAAAAACGGAGATATTTTTACATTTATTCGTTATCTTGTACAACTTGCCGTTGATGGTGGGGTAGAATCTGGCATGGTCATTTTTTTTCCGCAGCGAGATGATCGTTAATACTATCGAATTTTTAATAAGTAAGTAAGTACCTATATATTTTTGGTAAATAAAGAAATGACAGTAACAATTGTGAGAAACTTTACTCGATAGCGATCGCGAATCAATAGTAACACCTCGATATCGCAGCGTGGCAACCGGTGGCGGCTTTCAAATCGGACCATCCGTTCTGGAGCTACGATGACGAAGACAGACATTAGATATCAAACTTATTACCCCTCTTTCCGTGGAATGATTGCGTGGAAGATCACTGAATCATTAGGCGGATCAAGTTAAGAGTTTGCCCGGCTTATACATATATGCCCTGAGACGGGCTGTGGACAGAAACGGCTGAAGGATCTTGATTAACAGCTCGATAAGGGATTTTAATTCCAGATACAACCAAGTATTGAAGAATACGACAGAAGAAGAAATTAAAAAATGCCTCATACAAATCGATTAAGATCGGTGCAAATTGATATGATATCATTTCAGTCTTAGTTACCATTCGTTCTCTCAAAAATGTAATTTCTATACCGCAGCCCAAATAAAGGTCTTATTTTGTAAACAAATATGAGCGTCCAATTACCTGTTGTGATGTAACACTGAAGGAATTGATTGATCGAACCTGTTCATCATTGTGGAAATAAAGTGATCCGATCTAATAATGTGAAAATACCTATGTAATAATCACAGAACAGCTTATAATGTAAGTAGGGTAGGGTAGTTTTATATAAAAAGTTATATATAAAAAACATGCCCCAGGTCCCCCACTATTGGCAGCGTGCCCAAAAGGCTGGCCGCGTTGCCCCGCTGTATAGCGAGGCTAACGCGCTGGGCGAAGTATGTGCCAGCCTTTTGGTCACGTGACGCCTCGACCAGGCGCCGCGTTAGTTCTTTGGCGATGCGGTGTGCTCCCGGCCCTTTGGTACCAGCGTCTCCATCCTATAGTCCCAGCGTCTATATCCTCAGTAGTTATCCCTGAGGACTGCATATTTGGTAGTTTTTAGACACTCTATTTGGGCTTCGATTTATGATCTTTAGGGTCAATTCAAATGAGATATGTGTCAACTTTTAAATTGACACTTCCATGCGCTTCGACTCTGCTGTAGCATGAATTTGATAATGAAATGAAATTGATAAATAGAAAATGGGCGTAATGGGAATGCACCAGGTCCCTCAGGAACACTTTTATCACACATGTATGTTATGAGGGAATCATTCATGCGATAAACGACATATCATCGGAATGGCCCTGAATGGCCCAAATGTGGCCCAAACCTTTGTAGGCAATAATACCTACCTTATGTGCCTTTATGCTGGTGGTTTATATAAAAGGTAGTTATTTGTGATGCTTCCGCTTCACTTGGCTATTCGTATTTGCGTATTTGCTATACTTGCCATGTGTGGTTGGTATGTGTGACAAAATATTCGTCTTATTTGCCTATTCGACAAACACAGCAAGTACCTAATACGCGTATCCGCGCGCTTGTGGACGGTCGTATTTGTCTGTATTTGTGTCTAGTACGACAGGGTGGCACTTCACTTCGCTATTCGTATTTGCGTATTTGTCATAATTGCCATGTGTGGCTGGTATTCTTGACAAAATATTCGTCTTATTTGTATGACAAACATCCAATAGCGAACACGAATAGCCGAGTGAAGTGCCGCTATCAAATATTTTGACAAATACGACAAACATCCAATAGCGAATATGAAAAGCCATGTGCCATTATAGGAACAAAGAAAATAGTATATTCTGGCTTTAAAAAAGCAAATGTACCTAATGTGTATCCAAATATCTTAGCAGAATTGGGAAGATGACCTTCTGGTACACACATCTCATTTATATCGCTTCTCAGTTGGTATTATAATGCTTTGCTACAAATATAATAATATCTTTAGTAAGACCCTTAGATACCTGAAAAATATCAAGTTGCCTCGGGAAATATGTACCTACTTACCTACTCTTCTAAATGATGAAACACACGCCCACAGTAGGAGTGGGCTACGACTGTGACCTTTAAGGTTTTCAGAGCCCAGAATGGAGATCTATCCTGTCTATACGAAATATTCGTACAGTCGAAAATAGAGAAAATTTAAGTATACAAGTGGCCTCAATAAGGTTGAGATTTGTTCAAGAACTTCTTGGCCGACTGTAATAATTAATTACTAGTTTAAAATACACTATTATGCAACTTTAAAGAATGTACAAAATGAGTGAATTACTTTTTGAGAAAATCTCAAGGTTCAAAACTACCAATACATTTTCCTCTTACACTTCTGGACATTAAATTGACCTAATGAATAATCATCATCATCAGTCTATTTATATTGTCCCACTGCTCGGGCACAGACCTTCCCTTACATCAAGGGAGCTGGGGCCATGATCCACCACGCGGGCCCAGTGCGGATTGGCGGATTTCAACTTGCCTTAGATTTTTTTCTTCTTCTACGGCATGCAGGTTTCATCACGATGTTTTCCTTCACCGTTTTGAGAGCACTCGGTAAAATGTACGTAAGATTTTCCATCGAAAAAACCGAGGATAACTCATTGGTACATGGCTGCCCTGGCTGGGAATCGAACCTGGGATCTCCGTATCACAAGTCCGTTGACCCAACCACTGAACCACCGAGCCCTCCTCTCTAATGAATAATAAATAACGAAAATACTTTATAAACTTTAAGGCTTCGTATGCGCGGATTTACAGTTTTTCTATGAAAGCTGGTGCCATAGCTTTCATAGAAAAACTGTAAATCCGCGCTACTACTAAAATTAAACGTCTGAAAAAATATGTAGCAATTTCGGGGTGTCTATTTAGGGACTTATGAATACCGATACACGATTGGACAAACTTCGCTCGATAGAAAAACATTCCAAACATACTACTTATCTATACTTCCGTGTCTTTTAAAATGAAAATTATGTCTAAACCGAAATACTTATTCTTACGAAATATATATCAAAATGTAGGGTATAATAAATACGAGAGCTTGTTTTATTAAAATATTTTTATTGGCGTAATTTGCCAAAATTCATCCAAAATTAATAAAAATACAAATATGGAGTCACTGTGCCGTGCTCTTCACTCCGCCGCTGCGGAACATCTTCTGTCTCGCGCTCGAGTTTGACAGCTGGCAGCCCCTTAAAAGCAAAGGAGCAGGTGCTTTCTGCTATGAGGAGACCCTTCTGATGACATTATTCTAAACGACGCTCATAAATTCAAAACAAAAGACCATCGCCAAATTCCTGAAAAGAAAATTATGGTAAGTCTATTAATAATGTCTCAGTAAAAACAGCCATATACACTGTGTTGCAAATAAATTGTGCGGAGTTAAATCCAGCAGCGTGGCACCAGATGCGACGGGCTTCGGGGAGTCATGAATCTTTTTTCAACATGACACGACAACCGCAGTCACTCGTATATTTTTCATCGGTCATTTAATTATTTGGACAGAAAATATAATGTATACTTTATAGTGGCAGGGTGTGTATTTGTACGAACAAATTTACGTTATTATTAGATTTCCGTGTTCTTGCAAATGTAATATCATCAGGTTGCTCAGACTTATAGAAGTTCCTCATATCCTGTTACCTCCTGGGAAAGAGCTGGTGATCTTCAAACGGCTAAACAGATCTTCTAGAATCATAGCTGATAAGATAACAATCTCAATAAAATCACCTTTAAGTATACTGAAGCTCAAATCAATTGTCTTATTTTGTAAACAAAAACTACCCTACCCTACTAACATTTTAAGCTGTTCTGTGATTATTGCATAGTTATTTTCATATTAGTAGATCGGATCACTCTATTTTCACAATGATTAACAGGTTCGATCAATCAGTTCCTTCAGTGTTACATCACAACAGGTAATAAGACTATTATATTTGTTTACAAAATAAGACACTTGATTTGGGCTGCGGTAGGTATACATACCTACATACATAAACTCGCTTCATTCATCAATATTTTCATACACGCTCGTCGGTTTGTTTCATAGTCACAGACCACTTACCCCATAGACCTGTAACAGGAGGGCGCCCGTGTCTGCCGCACATGAGCGCAAAATTGCTTCGCAACACGTGTAACCTAGAGATATCGACATGGATTTAATATGGCACCCCTGTCCCTTCTTCGCTCGCTCGATTCGTCTCTATGCGCTCATCGTTGACATAATTTATCGCTTGCAAATTTGTACCGATTTCATATCTATGGGGTAAGACTATGGGGTAAATTCTCAAAACACCCTTTCAAATAATTCAAAAACTCAATCAAAATTCGTTCACCATTTCAGGAGCTACCATGCCCCAAACAAACACAGATTCTCACTACGCTGTACTCATAAACCATTGATCTCCTATAACCAACTAGATACACAAAAGTCTTACTAAAACAATTTAAAAAAATGTCTAAATAAGGGTCCATTGTTAACGTTCAAATAATGTCCAATAAAGCAAATGACCATTCATCCGTTTGGACCTTCTTTGCACTCGGACATTTTTAGAAGGCAGACTGTGTATCTAGTTGTTTATAGGATCAATGTCATAAACTCTTTATTTTTGCATCGTGGGTCAAAACTGCTTAAGCTCAGACGTTCATGGGCTGTTAAAACTATCCACTACTACAGCCGTTTTTATAAATAAAGCCTTCCTTTCTTACGATGGGCTTAATTCAATCTGTGTAGAAAGTGCACTTGAGGTAGAGTAGTGCCTCCATTATGTTTGCAGGAAAGCTCATTCCGCGATCTTGCCACTTACCTACATTAGCTGCTTAAAAATGCACTCTGCTCCTAGTTTCCTGGGATAACTCTAGTTCTAGAGTTCCGTAATGATATGCGGAAACTCTTTACTCCAAATAAATGAGGTATTTTTATGAGAAAGGGCAGAAACAGACGTACCACCTAATGGTAAGGTCATCGTCGCCTCGAGGCACCTGCAGCACCGGAGGGTTCTATTTTTTTTGGGTAGTACCTACATGTATTTTTCCTCTAGTCTCAATAGTTCGGATATTTTGTCGGGTGCCGAACTAATGAGGTCTCAACAGTTCGGCTAGTTATTTCCTTGTTCTCGTCCAAGGAAAATAATATAACGGGCTTTTTTATTATGTTGTAATGATATTTCACTCAACGCACAAAGATTCTATTTTATCACTCTTTAATGAAATGATGACACAATCTGAGCAACTGAGCTGCCCCCCTATACCGTTCTCAAAACGATGACATCACACCATGTCGTGGCGCGCCAAACAGAGACGCCGCTACACCAATGCCATAGCACTGTCCCTTTCACGGCCGCTATGACATGGTATGATTTGATCGTTTTGAGAACGGTAATAGCCCCACTGAGCTGGGCAAGAATGCCCAAGACGTCATGCGTTCAATGTTCACCGCTTCCTTAAATATTTTCTAACCAATATCTATGAGATTTCAATGTACACACGAAGACAGAGATAAGTATCCAGGGGCCCTCAATAAGGCTGAGATTGTCTCAAGAACTACTTGACCGATTGTAAAAAAAAAATTCTACTAGATTGTTTAGAGTACACACTAATATAATTGTAAAGAATTATCTAAAATCAGTCAAGTGCTTTTTAAGAAAATCGCAACCTTAAAATCTCTACTGTGCACCTTTCTCAGGTATTCGACCGTACATTTCGAAAACTAATAGTGCACAGAACCCTTCACTACAATTAAATGAGCGAAATCTATCAGTGACTAAGTTTTTTCTTAGCACAGTGGCAGAGTACCTACCTAGTTGAATGCATTAGAACAGTTCCCCGGAGTAACTTCAGGAACTACAGCGAGCTAAATCGCCTGCGGTTATTAAACGAGAACTAAGTACTAAGTTCCGAACTTGACGTTCTATGCGAACTTTACTAATTAGGCTCTAATTTATCACTTAATAAGATTTGTAAAAATAATGAATATCTGAGGTAGATGTAGAGTCGATAACACATCAACCTATAAGCCCAAATCAAGTGTCTTATTTTATAAACAAATCTGCTGAAGGAACTGATTGATTAAACCTGTTCATCATTGTGAAAATAAAGTTATCCGATCTAATAATGTGAAAATAAGTATAAAATAATCACAGAACAGCTTAAAATATTAGAGATAAATGGATTATACATTGTGAGCTAGTACAGCCCACAATGGGGACTGCTCGGGCGCCAGTCGGGTCGCGGATGTATCACAGTTTCCCGTGGCTCGGCAAGAATGGCACGAGGTGGAACACCCCAGGACGTTTAGTCGGTATGCTGCCCCTTCAGGGCGGTGGGCCCGACATAACCAACACGCTCCTCCGGGCGTGGTGACACATGATCTTGCATGTTTTACCTGGGTAAATTGTCCATCCTGTAACGGAAGTCCTGGGGGTTGGTTGCCACTTTGCATGGCATTTTAGACGCTCAAATCCTGCCATACTTTTTTGTGCGCTATTTTTAATTAATAAAAAGATTTGGGGAGGAAGGGAAAAAAATTCCCATCCTCCCACGTGGGGGAAGAACGATTTCATGGGGGAGGACAGGAATTTTCGACTTGAGCGACTTGAGACTTGATCGACTAGCTAAGATCGTGCTAAAAACTGTCTTTAAAACTCAGCTTCAGATCATAAATCCCAACTTTCAGAAAATAAATCTCTAGTTTAAGTAAATAAAGTATTATAAAAGTCTTTATTAAATTGTAAAGCAAAGTCTCTCGTATTCGTATACACAGCAAAATACTACCAAATATATTAATATTATACATTCTATATACATTGCGTCATCTCTTGCAGCGGCACATTCGTTTCACGGCTCGCTTCAGGCCGGCCACGTAATGTATCACCTGCTCCTGAAATATAACACAAATATTGGTCAAGCGTGACATACTAAGAGAGCTCGGTGGCTCAGTGGTTGGGTCAATGGACTTGCAATATGAAGGTCCCAGGTTCGATTCCCAGCTAGGGCAGCCATGTACCAATGAGTTAACCTCGGTTTTTTCGACGGAAAAACTTACGTACATCTCCGAGTGCTCTCAAAACGGTGAAGGAAAACATCGTTATGAAACCTGCATGTCGTAGAAAAATAAAATCTAAAGCATGTGAAATCCGCCAACCCGCACTGGGCCCGCGTGGTGGATTATGGCCCCAGCTCCCTCGATGTAAGGGAAGGTATGTGCCCGAGCAGTGGGGCAATATAAATAGACTGATGATGTGACATACTAACGTATGAAAGGGGTCCTTAGTTCACACATATTCACAGAATGAAGGTACATAATTATAACCTAAGACTAAACATAAACCTAGTTTAACATCGCTCCCAATTTTTTTTTTACTTTCACACTTCATTTAAGGGCCGGCGTACAACATCACGGCGCGGCGCCGTGCCTTCGCATGGCGCGGCGTGTCACGGCGTCTGCCGGCCCCGTCTACTGGTGCACAATGTCGCCGGCGCCGGACACAGGCGGACAGCATTCGTGCCGGCGGACGGCACCGTCCACTGGCGCGGTACACGGCGTCGCACACGGCGCGGCGTCGTCCGCCGGCGCCGTTCTGTTGTACGCTAGCCCTTAGTTAGAAAGTGGCTTTAATGGGTAAAATGTAATAACTTATATCAAAAATGCAGCTTTTTTCGTTAAATCGGTGTTAAAGGGTTATAGCCGGCCCAGATTAAGCTTGTAGAATTAAAATTATATTTTGGTTATACCTAATTGATTTTATTTCTCATATTTTGCATACCGTACCCTAGAAAATGTCAAAACATAATAGATAATTGAATTATACTCAAATTCTTCCGTTCTATTTTCATAAGTAGGTACGAGTAGCATCAAGTACAGCCCTTCAAGTGTAACACTTTGGACCGTTCTTATTATCTGCGTCGTAAGAGTTGAAATCGTACTGCAAGTGTTACCATTGATCTGCTGTTGTCCGTACCAACCTACGTACATAGATAAAAGATATATCTTTGTTTTAGAATAGTAGATATACTCCTAGATTCTTGGTGAAGAATTATATCATCACTGCTGTTATTCATAAACCTAGTTAAACCTCACTTACTTTAAATCGTGTTGCTATCCCTTTCACACTTAGTTGAAAAAGGTTAAGATAGAAAAGGACAGGGTGGCTAAACGGTGGCGTAACTTTAAATCACGTTTATGAATAACAGCCACGTGGGTGGGTGGATGTTATGCTAGGAGTCCTGAATAAATACAGAAAGGTCTCTACGAAATAATACGAAATATTTTCTTAGAAATTTTGAGCTACATTAAACACAATACTTATAGGACTCCCTAGATATTTCAGTCGACTACGTACAATTGAAAGGCTTATTCCACTTTGGTCATAGTAGACTTTGGTCACATCTTGGAATGCTTCCACGTAGGTCACACCTAATAAAGTTTAAAATATTACGATTTGACAAAAACAAACTATCGTACAGTTTTTAATAAAAATAAATTGTAACATTGCAAATTTGAAATTAAATAACTAATCATAATCATTTCAGCTTCATTGTCATCAGTCTATTTATATTTCCCCACTGCTCGGGCACAGACCTTCCCTTACATCGAGGGAACCTTTTGCGTTAGTCAATCCCATTGATTCTTTATATTCTACTAGCGTTATCGAAAGTCTATGCCACTTGGTTAGAGATTTGCTTATGAATGATATTGACAGTTGCCATTAGGATTAAATTTGGTAACAACTACAGAGACACCGAGGACCTAGCTGGCCTAGCCAAGTTTCGACTGATGCAAGTAAAGACACTTGTCTAGAGGTCTGATAAAGCATTGTAGAACCAACCTGCATCAAGTTGAAGCACATAGCGACCAGCGCCATCCCCAACATGAGGTACATGGAGCACGCTATGAAGGAGGTCTCGATACGAGGCGTGTAGATACGCTCGCCGGGCACGAAGTCACCAAAACCGATGCTGGAAGTTAAACAAACGTATAAGTTAAAGCTGATCAGGAGGCAGCTGTGTTAAATATATTATTGAGTAAAACACATACTGAAACCTATAAAAGTTATTGTCAATTAAAAACAAAACTGAATAAACTAAACCATGGATAAAATAGGGAAAGACTAAATGGGACCCACGGGTCCATAGTAAGTAGTGTAATGGTTTGTGATAGTTTCTGTTGTGGGGGAAAATGCTGCGCATCGGACAAACGTATCCATCCTCAAGGAGATTAGGATAACGACCAGGCTGTCAACCATCTGTCTCATAAGGATTCTTGAATACTTCGGTCACATTGCCAGGAAGAGTGGCGACAACCTGGAAAGATTAATGGTGGCAAGGTAAATGAAAGGAGACCTCACGGGCGAAGCCCGATACGTTGGTCCGATCAGATCCGTACCAATCTCGATACCGGTTTTTACAATGCTCTTCACGTCGCCGAAGATAGGAACAAATGGCGCAATATCATCAGAGAAAACATGATCCAGAGATGTCACGACCCTCAGCTATGAGGAATACGACGCAAGGAGGAGGAGTTTATGTGCATGAATCGATCACAAATAATTACATTACATCACAATTTTTTTATTCCAGGGGCTACAGCGATCCGAAGTGAATCAAGCTAAGGAAACGAGAAGATGATAGTCTTATTAGATCTGGACTCATTCCCAAACAAACTACAAACCATGGCTGGCGTAAAACAAGTAAATATCGGTGTGTATTTAGTAAAAATATAGACAAGGAAATACAGTTATGATAAATTCAAGAAAGCTAAAGACTATCTATATATACGATGGTCGATGGAGAAGTGCGTTCCAATGTGGAGGCACGGGTAGAAGAAGCGTGGGCAGACCACCGGCCAGATGGTGCGACGACATAAAGAGAGTTGCTGGCTCGGTGTGGACCAAACAACCTTGGGATCGGGCCACATGGAGGATTCATGAAGAGGCATATGCCCAGGAGTGGGCTTCAGTAGGCTGGGGAAGAAGAATAAGAAGAAAGGCTACCTAAATTCAAATAAATGCCAAAGTTACGAACCTGCTAAGTGATATAAAGCAAAAGTAGGCGCCATCCAGCTGATTCCAATTCTCCCACATGCCGAATAACATTGAGCCAAATATTAAATAACTGGAAAGAAAGATAGGTAAGTAATTAAAATTAGGTAAATTAGGTTGTGGAATTAAATATCCTACAGTATTCATCAAAATCCACAAAGATGACAAAGTGCTCTTGTGCTCGGTCCTATCCAAGACTTCTACCATGGGATGAAATTGAGGCCTAAACAGATTGGGAATCTTTCTTTCTGTTATATTGACTTAGCCAGACCAATCACTAGATTTTTAAAGTATCCTACACCCCATCAACACCTATCGCAAAGTAAAAACTTTCGTAAATATTTACTGGTCTAATACAGAGAAAAGTGTACAGGAGAGTTTTTAAGGTTGAGATTTTCGCTAGAACTACTTGACCTATTGCAAGGATTCTTTCACTGTTAGATAGATAAAAGTTAAAACTATGGAACTGTAAAAGAATTACTGAATTATCTTCGTGTGTACATACCCAACCAAAATTGCCACACAGACACTGAGGGGCACGGTAATAGTTTGAGCATCGAAGGTTACGTAGCTGAACTCGCTGGAGCCTTGGCTATCATTTCGATAAGCAAGGGGTTCTGACCACCCCCTATTGGTGAGGTCTGGTCGGTACCGCGAGCTCTCCCAGGGTTGGGGCATGGATGCGCTGCGAAAGTAGTCTGGTCTCCTGGAAACGTAATGTATAAATTATTTTCATAGTTGTAGGAGTGGCATTTTGGGATAGCATTGTAAGTTTGGGTTGGATACAAAAATATTCATATAATTACGTCCCGAAATTGTGACATCATTTTATGAGATCAGAGACACTGACATCTTCGTCTTCTATATTTATGAGCCCTGCATTCGTTGCTATTAAAAGCAACGTTGGAGGCATCCCGATCTGTCTTCTCCTTCTCTCGATCTTTGTTTTCACTACCGTTTATATTAGTTTCATACCATCATTATAACCGACAATTTTTAAGCAGATCAATCACATTTAAATTATTCCGCAAATCAGTATTATAAAATTGTCGATTACCTTTGGAAATGTTTTTGTGGATCCGGTGGGTATCGAAAATCCGGTGGATATACTTCTGGTGGAACCCTATACTCTTGTCTGTAATCTGCTGGAATTCTATAAGCTGATTGGGGATTTGGTGGGTTTCTATAATGTCTATCTCGGTGATATGGGTGATCAGACGGATCTCTGTGATATGGGGGAATTCTAAAATCTGGTGGAAGTATATGTTGTGAAGGAAATCTATTATTTTGTGCAAGTCTGTGGTCTGAAGGAATCCTGTAATCTGCAAATCTATGATCAGGTGAAAGTCTGCTATCTCTTGTAAATCTATTATCTGGTATAGGTCTGGGATTGGACGGAAATCTACGATCAGGTATTTGTCTATTATATTGTGAAAATCTAGTGTCTAACGGAAATCTGGGATCGGGTTGATATCTATCTGTCTGACGCAGTGGAAATCTGTTATCTGTTGGCAATCTGCGATTAGATGAAAATCTGTTATTTAGTGGAACTCTGTGATCTGACGGATATCTATTGACTGGCAGGGATCTATAATCTGGTGAAATTCTGTCATTTGGTGCAAATCTGTTATCAGATGGAATTCTAGATACTGTCGGAAATATATTTGCTTGATGTCTGTAATTTGGTTGAATTCCTGGGGCAACATCGACTTGGTTACGTGTTCTCCAATCTTCGGGCCGTTCTATGCTCTCAGCATCACTGATTTCTAGCTGAAAAAAATCAGTAATGAAATTAAGATGCGTACTTTCAAGGAAAGCTTTCAGCCAGTAGATAGACTTCTAACCAAAACCAAAATAATTGTGTGTACCTGTGACCGTAATTTGGCAACCCGTCTCCTTGTGAAGCCAGGACATCCACGGCAAAGGCAGATAAGTGCATAAATACATTTGAACCAGCGAGCCAACAGTTCTCCTGTAATCAAATACGTATTTGGAGTCTAAAATGACACATTTTGTACATCTTCCAAATAAAACCAATGAATTATTTATCAAAAGAGAAGAATCTCTTACCAACATTAGCAAGGTACAGAAGGAAGAGTGGCATCCCCAGCAGAGCATAGAAAATGGTCGTGATCTTTCCCCAGCTCGTTCGAGGCGACAGATGACCATAACCTGAAAGAAATCACAATTTATGGCTGATTACAAGGCCCTATTTTTGGAACTCTTCCCCCGGTGCGAGACATGTGCCCAAAACTTTGCAAATATGCTCAAATTCCGTCTTCATTGACGGTTTTTTATGACGTCGTATTTATAGATTCTTTACAAAACCTTCAACAGTAGGTAAAACTTTGCAACGATGCTCAAATGTCTCGCGCTAGCTTTCGGGCTGACCAAACCAGACCCGATAGGTCAAATCTTTCACTGCCCTTGTTGTTCTATGTCCTAACTTAATATTGGCGTAATATTGTCTTACCTATAGTAGTAATAACGGTGAGAGAGTACAGGAAGGCTGATGAGAAGCTCCACTGTCTGCTAGACCGACCTCCGTCCCAACCTCTTCTCACAGCCACCACTATCTTGCGCTGGTAACGTTGCAACTCGATGCTTACACTGAAAGCAGTTTCAAGAACTGATGGGTTCAAGTAACAGTGTTTGGTGGTAATGTAGCAAATACATCCAGATTATAAATCTACTAGATTAGACTCTAGTCTCCAGATGGACGCATTTGCTACATTCTAGTTACCAGACCCTTCCTTACCTAGCTTTCAAGGCAGTCTCATTCATTGGGTTGAATCTAAGCGTAACGTTATGCCATAAGTATTCAGCTATGTTGTCCCTTTCACGCGTCATGTTGCTCGCTCTCTCCATCTCACTCGCTCCCTCTATTGCTTGAAACATAAATGCACCTGAAACAAAGAGTTGCATAGGCAAAAATTAACTCAGTTTGGGTATGTTTCCATAGAGCTCGAATTTATAACGTTGATGTGTAGTATCTTCATTCATTATCATATCGGCCTATATCCCTGCATCCTCTAGGTACTACATTGACCTCTTTATTTTTGTGTCTACTGAACGGTTGTCTGCTTGTCGTCTATTTATCGACAGTCTGCATTGCTGGGTTGATTCTGAGCTTGCCTTTGTCCAAGAAACACCTACATTGTCGCTACATATAAACTCATAAATAGGTATAATGAACATATCACCAAACGTAATAAATTTATTTAAACACTTGCGAGAGAGTCTCCAAATAATGATGACATTAAATTAAAACAAAGAAAAATTTCCAAAAACGTGAAGTCCTTCAGTCATTTTCTTCAAAGATTTCTTACACAACACACAACATCATTAATTTATTGTTTCATCGTCAAAAACACTTTGAACAAAATGACAAACACTTCTGGGCCAAATAGGTCATTCATTACTCAAACGAAACACATTTTCGCTTTGATGAAAATTAACTCGCGAGACAGAATTATTTTGATTCGCTTCAAAAAGCCAATAACAAGAGCATAAACGTACTAGCCCGGTATTATGAAGTCGTCTAGGAAAACATGAGTTCAAATTTCATCTAACTTTTCGGTCCCTTTGATGTTTCTATTAAGGGTTGGGGGTTATCCTAATCCGAGTACGGGATTGCGGATATTCTTCTGGTCTGTTTGTGAAATGAATCCGTCGAAATTCACTGAATTTGGTTAAAGAGAAAACAGCAAATAAAATCTAGTTTTATGCTATTCAATGTTGACTACGGCTAATTGCAGATTTATATCCCGAATTGAAGGATGAAATCCAGAAAGAACTCAATATTTCGCTATTTAGGTACGTTATTTTGGTACAATATCTCCATCACACGAAGGTTGCTTGGAAGAAACCGCTTAAAGCGATAAGGACGCCTGTCTGTATTCTAGCCAATTTTGGTTTTATTGTAAGGATGTATTCTTTTCTGTGCAAATAAAGTATAATTCTGCCTCGCGAAAGATAGGCATATGAAGAGCTGATTGTCAACCTTCACTAGTTGGAGAGGCAATCCCCAAGAAGAAGAAAGTATAATTACTTATTTGATTTGCTTTACAATCCTCAAACATCTGTCATGACTCATGACTACAACCCTAGTTTCTACTGTCGTGGGCCGTTGTGGGCCAATCCCCGTCAAGCGGAAGAATCACAAAGAGTGACCTTTAATAGCCCGTTAAACTGAAAGGGGACAGCCGACCGGAACCTCCAAAACCCTTACCCATTTTCTGGTAATGACATGACCGGAGTTAATTCTATTATTCTGAAGCAGAATATTGATAGCTTTTCAATAATCTAAGGTTCAGATACAGACGTAGCTACTGACACAGAGAGAAAACCTCAGAAAATTAAAATGTTTATAGAAGAAGTTCCAGTTCATTTATTCGGTAACAAATAATTTTGAGAATGACTTTCTTTTTTCTTAATTAATAGTTGCAATTTCAACATACAACAGACATTTTTGAACCATTGTTGTTTTGTAATGAAAAAGACACATTCCTGAAATGAGAAGTATATCATTGTCGGTGACATACACCGATTGTCTTCAAAACGACGATGCAAGTTGAACAAATTGATAAGAATATAGGAACAAATTGGTACCTATCTTCTCATCGATCGTAACAGTTCCTAACAGAATCTCTGACTGATCAGGAAAAAATGATTCATAATTGGAAAAAAATGCACAAGCATTGAAAAGTTAGATAATATAATGTTCCTCGGGTTCTAAAAATATCGCCCTGAAATATTTTTAATGTGTCTGTAACTCAGATCAGTTTCTTATTCCTTGATCTGAGGTTTGTAAGATCTTGAGGCTGTAAACGAATGCGTCACCAGTAATATGCCCGTCTGCAGAACTCCTTAGGTCATAATTCAACGTTTTCATAGCTGGCGTACAATACAAGGGAGTGTCAAAAGGTGATTTTCGGCTTCTTTGTTGAAACCTGTTAATTAAAATTAATTATTTACGTTGCTTTACCATTCGATTTCAAAGGCATGAAGTGAATAGACCGCTCGATTTATAATTATTTAGCTTACGAACTCTGATCCGAAATATGACCTCTATGAAAATCTGGGCCAAACTGCGAACGATGTCATAAAATTAATTGGCGGAGATTAATAGCGTAGCGACAAAAGCCGAATGTGAAAATAATATAATACTAAGTACTAAGACTAAACGAAAATGATCAATTTATGTAAGTAATCATGAAGTTTAAATACATAGTCCCACTTTTTTGACGATGCCTCCTGACGAGGTTGACATTGCTGATTTTTTTTTTAACTAGTCCAGCAGTCGCCGTACGATATAATTATGTAGATACGTAGTCACATATTTTTAACGACCTCCTGAAATTCTTATCGACTTGAGCGTTGCTGATGATGTACCTACCAGCGATGGCACTGATCTTGCTAAATAAGAACGCATGCGGTTGTTGTCGTAGATAAAGAATGTGTGGTTGTGGGGCGTATGCGTAGTCCTACATTCCCTGACAAGTGACTTATGTGAAGCTGACGCAGAACTCACCGGCGATGGTGTACCCGACGACCAGCACGATGACGCCGACGTTGCTGAACAGGAACGCGAGCATTCGCCGTACGTAGTCCCTCAACCGGGACGCCAGTCGGCGCTTGCGTCGCGACATTATGACGTCATCCGTCAGGCCGCCGCCGCGCGCGCAGCACTCTCGTGCGGTTTGAGTCCACCATCAGGATGTTGATGCGTATGTTTAAGCAATCGTTAGCTCATATTCGGGGAGCTAGTTAAATCTGAAACAGAATGAAACGACTACATAAAGGCGCGGTATATTTATTACTCTACTCAGTTCTGGCTATGGCAGTAACCTTCGATCTTCAGATACTTCGAGTTCCCTCTGAACGCATATATGTATGAAAAATGGTCGTTGGGGTAAGTTGTGGCAACCCGGGTAGAAGGAGCATGGGTAGACCACTGCCCAGATGGTTCGATGATTAAGGTAAGGGAAGGTTGCTGGCCCGGTGTGGACCAGAAAGCCCTGGGATCGGGCAACTAGGAGGATGCATGGAGATGCATATGCCTATAGGAGTGGGCTGGAGTTTGCTGATGATGAAAAGTCATCCTAAATGAAGACTAAAGACATATCCATGCTCCTTCCATATCCCAGCAAACAAAACCCTAAAATTATCTATGACTTTTGTTCTATTATTCCAAAAATATTACCTGAATGTAAGCTTTAAAGAAATCGTTAAATATCTAAGCTTTCATAACCCAATTCCCAATTAAAATGACCTTACAACAGTCCCGCGTCACTCGCTTTAATCAATGAACGCAAACACGTAAAACAAAGCATTTTCCGGTAACAATAACTCAAATTGACGCCTCACAAATCCTTTGAGACGAAAAATGACAAAGATAAATGAAGAGGTTCTCCAACGTTGTTTGCCGACACGTCGACTCTTTGACAAGTGATGTGACGTGACGACACGCGTGAACATTGTTTTGGAGTTACGTCAGCTGTTCACACGTTTTCGTTTGTTGGAATTGTTCTATTTCTTCAGCGTGTTCCGTTTAGATCAGATATTTGTATCTCCCAAGGGTTCCAATAGGGACTTGCTTTTTTACGGTTACCCTTTTTATCTTTAGGTTGGGGTGATATAGACTCTGCACCTACTTCGCAAATGTGGGAGTTTTGTGCATTTCCGCCGCGCTGTCAGCTCAGCCACCCCAGCTCACTGGAGGAGCGCCGCAGGGTTGCCGGCTGACACCTACACTGTTGCTGGCTTGATACTAGAAGGCTTGTATCAGTCTCCACACACATCGATTGGGGAGTATAGCCGAAAGCACATCAAGGGTAACACTTGGACCGTTCCTATTATCTGCGTCGTAAGAGTTGTAATTAGTACTGTAAGTTACCCTGCTGTCGTTCGTACAAAGAAATATAGGACATATTATGCAATTAGTAGGTATTACAATTTTTGGTTTTATCGCTAAAAGTAGTCTCTTTCAAACTTTAGATAAATCAGAGGCGCTATCCATTGGCGCGTATTCATAAACGTGATTTAAAGTTACGCCACCTGTTTAGGCCTGTCCCTTTCTATCTTAATTTTTTTTAACGAAGTGTGAAAGGGATAGCTATACGATTTAAGGGAAGTGAGGTTTAACTAGGTTTATGAATAACAGCAATAATCTCGACGAACGGAGATAATCTGTAAGCAATCTATAATAAATGTTAGCGGCTATTATAAGAGTATCTAATTAGTTTCTCGTAAACTCGCATTCTCATACATTTATCGCTGTAAATAAATGTTAATGTTTACGCCAGGTGTTTTTTGAATTATTTAGATAACAGATTACAATTTAAATAAATAGTAGTCGTAGAAAATTGTAATATAAACATACGTCAGAGTTCGAAAATTAATAGTTTAAAGACCATTAACACGTTTACGCTGCTATAGGTACGTAGATTTGTATTCTATGCGATTGTAAACTTACGGGAATTGGTGTGAAATGATTTTCATGGACGTAAATTTTTACCCGACTAACGGAAGAAGGACGGTAATATTTTCCTAGTACCTATATTATATGTATTTCGGTTACTTTGTGGTCTTCTACAACCAAAACTGCTTATCGTTATATAGATTCGTCTCGAAAGATTGGCATTGTACAAAAACAGCAGCCGCGTTTTTTTGTTTGTTAATTTAATAATTCACTTCTTTTTCCGACTGCGGCAAAGCTTGACACACACACCAGCGACCTAGCCGCGATCTGCGATCAGTTGAAACGCATGTCCCACCTCATTTTCTGCCGTCGTTACCTACTGGACGTAGATCGCAGGCCTCAGATCGCTACCTACCGGATGTTAAAATGCCCAGAAACTGAAGCGGGGCATGCGTTTCAACTGATCGCAGATCGCGGCTGTGTGTGGAGATTAAGCCTTCCACACACTGACGCGAACTAGGCCGCGAAAGGTCGTTCAGAAGTATTTGACAAGTCGCAGGACGTGTGTCTATTCCGAGCTCTCGTCTCAGTGGTGTAGTATTTATTTATTTTATTAATGGACTCGACAGCTCGTAATTTGCCAATGTCATGTTACAGAATATTCAAAATATCATAGTCTTCTCTTTCTCCAGAGGAGGCGCGGTTGCATCGGCACCCTGATATCCGCTTCTTCTTGCCTTCCTCCAGAGGAGTCGCCGTAGCGTCGTCACTCTGGACGAAGCAGCTCGACAGTCACGTTCACTCCAGAGCTTGTAGCGGGAACTCTTGATAAAAGCTTGAAACCCCAGATCTTGCTCAAATTATCCAACAAATTCACCATACTGTCACTCGCGACCATTTTCTGATTAATTTAACGTGATTTTAAACACAAAATAACCACTGTATAGACATTAAATTAAAAATTATCAAATTATTTTGCTACCGTCGTTTCCCGGCATTTCCGAAAGCCTACAGTGGTGTAGTATCATTAATTTCCTGACAAAATTTTCTATTTAAAAAGGACGTGCGAAAACATACCTATGTACACCGTATTTACTTGAAAAAAACGATCTGTATCTAACAAATTACAGAACATTTTTCCTTCGAAAACTCCGAGGCTATCATCAATTAGGCGGAAAACTTTAAGTTTTGATACATTTTATACATCCTATTCCAATATATCCAGTTGACTACTCCCGAAGATTAATGGATGGCTACACGTTATAAACTTTCAGACATACGTTTATTATACAAACTGTAATAAATTGGATAGTTTTATTTATGCATTTCAATTTACAGGTTTGGAATAGTTCGGTGCCCATTTCCACAAACTCGGGATAAAGTTTAGCGATGGCTTAAAGCCACGTTTTCAGGGTTTCCGTTAATAAACAATATTTATAATTATTACGCCATACAAAGATGGTTTAAATAGGTCGATCCATAACTGGATGGATGGATGTTGCTCTTTCACGTAAAAACTAATGAATGGATTTTAATGAAACTTTACAATATTATAGCTCATAAATCAGAATACTATAATTTATAAATGTCCTGCGCAGACGAAGTCGCGTGCAGAAGCTAATTTCTTTATATTTAGTTACATCGTGTACTAAATATAAACTATCTAGAAACTATCTAGTAGTAAAAAAAAAGTTGTAATTAAGTACTTGAAAGAAACGGCAGACGCCGTGACACGCCGCGCCATGAGACGGCACGGCGCCGCGCCGTGGCGTTGTACGCTAGCCCTTAGGTTGTCAATTTTAGTTCTATATAAACCACCACCAGTGACATAACGTTTCAAATCGTTATTTTTAAATATAGAATTTCAGTCAAGAACGCTAATTGTTCCACTAAAGCTTAGTAAATCAACAAACGCTTAACTATCGACATTTAAACAAACACTGGCAATATTTGTGTAACCCTGACTCTGGAGTGTGTCTGAGAGTTTCGACGAATCTATTACGATCTATTTAAGTATTTCTGTTTGGACAGCGATCGACAGTAACAAATTATGTGGAGTTAAAATGATTTTGATTGCTATTGCTCTACTCTACATTGTAAAGAGGTCGGTTGCGCAGCGATTAAGACACTCGAGACTCGATACGGAGGTTCCTGGTTCGATCCTAGGTCATACATGTGTCAATAAGTTTCCTTGTCGTTCTTTTTCAAAGAAAAAATCACAGGCCGTTTGTACAGACAGAGATAAGTATACAATAGCGGCCTCAATAAGCTTGAGATTTTCTCAAAAACTACTGGACCGAATTTAATAATTATTTTACAGTTACATAGTTTTCACTTTTATCTATCAAAACGGTGAAAGAATTTTTGCAATAAACTAAAATGTAGTAGTTTTGGAGAAAATCTCAACCTTAAAAACTCTCCTGTATACCTTTCTCTGTGTTGCACCGTACGTACTTCGTTTTTTCAAAAAAAATTCAGATATCTGATCCTGAAGTATTCTTTGAAGACTTTCTTTTTCTACAGGATTTCTGTTCTTCTTCTGAAGGAATTATGACCTACCGCGTTCACATCCTTACAAAAAACCTCAAATGCTCGTATAAATTGAGAAATTTCATTATGCAGCAGATCATCGATATTGTTCTTTCAGATAAAGCAAACCACATCAAAAGCCCACCCACCTAACCCATTCGTGAGATAGAAACCACGTACGCTAATAAACCGCATCAAACTAACAATTCTCCTTTTATGTGGCGGCGATACGATGGTTTAAAAATTGATTTTCAGATTATACTGCGATTTTGTGATTTTAACTGAAACAGAAAACCAATAACAACTGAAGTCTGAAGTCGTTCAATATTATTGATTCAGGAAATATAAAATTTTCATTGTTGCTTTGTCAACATAGATATGCCTGTCTATCAATGACTATTTATAACATTGCCTTCTCTGCTGACCGAACATTAATAACATTATGTTCAATTTATACATGCACCTTTGCACCGGGTACGACAAGGGGCGGGTTATTTAATTAATTTAGGTAAGTATTTATTTTAATCAAGTTTTAAGTTTTATTTGTTATTATAGGTATTAGTTTTTATTGTTATTAGTTTGTATTTTTAGCTTATTACAGAATAAATTTAACAGAACCAAAAAAAATTATACATAAAATGAGATTGCCACATTTCAATGGAGCTTTGCCCCACCTACAAAACTACGTGACCATTTAAGCTGTACCTATCATTTTGTTGGGGAGTTATTACAGGTTTCATATTGCATAATCATATCAGCATCATTTTCTACTACTCTCGCAACTCCTATAGAAGAATAACAAAAACAATGAATACATAATTGGCTTCGATTTCATACTATTTTCTGAATTCTTAATTAAGCTGTTTTTTCGACTCGCAACTTGTACAAAACTTTATTTTAAACCAATAATTTTAATAAGAAACGTAGATATTTTTACATTTATTCGTTATCTTGTTCATCATGCGGTTGGTGGTGGGGCAGAATTTGACATTGTCATTTCAATAAGAGAACATATTTATTTGTAGTAATTATACTTCTGTCTTATGATGAGTCTTCTTGGGCACCGGAACCAGAAGACTACAGACTCCTCCCCATGAGCTGCATAGCAGACCTAATTCGTCTGTTCATTCACTTTCAGGGAATGAAATGCGTAAAGGAAGTGCACAAAAAGATTCCAGTGTAATGGTAGAATTGCCGCTGAAGTGACACCCTAGCAAGATGAGATAAGCTTATTCCAATTGAATACCTATTCCTAAATACAAATCACGAAGAACATGCGCAAACTTTTATTTATACGAGTACCTAGTTAAAACTAAGAAGTTAAAACGTCAAAACGAACGGGTTAATTTAAAATTCTCTCCCACTTTATTTTATTGCCACAAAGTTTTAGTTTAAAATTAGTTTTACTTAATTAAATTTTTGTCACTCTCAAGTTATTGTTATACGTTGACCTACTTAATAATCCACTAAAAGTTCTTTGTCGGATGTACATATTTCCGTTCAGCCAGTGACCGTTTCTTTTTCTTCTTCTGCGGTGCCTCTCAACTACTGAAAGTTGGCCTCCGCATATCTCCCTCTGGTCTTGAGCCAGACGGAACTCTTCGTCGCTATCACTATCCATTCTCTTATGTTGCAAAGTCTCTATTGTCTCCTTCTGCAAACCCGCCTCTTCCCCTCAATTGGAGGAGATGCTGCTGCTCGTGCCTCAGCACGTGTAGGAGGTGGCCCAACTCTCTGATATTCATGAGGTCCCGGGATTTATTGGCCCGTCGCAAGACTCTTGGGACCCAAACGTATCATCACATTTCAACGGCGTCTAATCTCTTGCGAAAGTCCTTTAGGGACCAAGTATCCAAGCATTGAAGATGGTCCTTTGCCTTTCCATAATTTAAAAGAAAAATAACTGAAAACGCCACATATTTAGAAACACTGTTCCCGAATTCTCATAGGTGTTCTTAAACGCAGTGTCATCGACATCGTACTCATCCTATTAAACGAAACATGTTTACGAGACGCTGAAATGATATTTATGAAAACACCCATTATACACAGGAAACACTCGCAGTTTCAACAATTTCGTGTCCTGAAAATTCAGACCTGTCATCACTTTTATATGAGTGTGTTGAAAATAGGATGACGAGGTTAGGCGACAGTTTAATGACGTTATCAGAACATTTGGTATAACTGAATGCAGAACGAACGATCACTTCAATGTCGTTTTGATTCAGAATAACTATTCTAGAAAACTAAATCATCATCAAGAAACATCGTCATCGTTTAAACTCTAAATCATAGTATTCTGTCAGGTGTGTGCAGCTCTGTTTTTCGACATACACCTCTCGTATATAAAAAAGAACAGTTAGGTGTCAGCTTAGCTGAACCATACACCATTTACCACACCATTCTTTAAAATTCATTATTTGATTTCTTAGCTTGTTGTAAATATTCTCTATTCTATTTTAAAGTAGGTATAGTAGGTATTTAAACTGTATTACTCTCCTATGTGCGAGATTTGCGAAGTGTAGAAATCACGCTGTGTTACGCGATCATCGGCTCTGAACAGTGACGTCATACCTGCGCCCACGCACTCGCAAACGCTATGATACGGCATTAACCCGGAAAGCTACGAAATCAGCGATTTAGAAACTTGGATCGGTTCAATGTGGACCACAATGAAGGGGGTTATGCCCTAACTCGATAATGGTAAAGGGGTTTAAAAGAAACTGTGAATGATCACTTGGGCACGTTCAGGCAGTCAATTAATGTAAGTACCTAATGTGAATATTTCAGTTGAATAAATAAATAATCTAAACCCCCAATTTCTGTCGTTCGACAGCATCAGACACCCAGTAGGCAACCTAGACAACTTTCTCAATAGGTTTTACCAAGCAATTCTGCGAAAAGCAGAAGTTTTGGCAGAAATTTTTATCTTTCTTCATATCGAAGAGGCAGAATTTGAGTTCCTGTACAAATGCTCACTAGTTTCCACCGGTTCCATGGCCAGACACGACGCCCATATGAACAGTGACGCGTGCCTACGTGTCTAACGATGTAATATAAGATTTATTTAGCGAGACCAAGGATCTTTTCTCGGCGTCTTTTTATTGGTTTCCTAATGGCGGGACATTAAACCGAGGTGTAAATAGCCCCACGTATTTGGGAGGCGGCCAAGCTCACCTGGAGTGCAGCGGTGGACCTGGAGTGAGCAATGGCTTTGGAATTACACCTGTCATGCGAAATTCTTCTTCAAGGCTGTGATATTGTTATGAATTTGTTTTTACTTATTTTCTAGTCGCAGTCACAGGGACATTCACCTGCCCATTACAAGTTTGGTCTATTGGCTTGCGTGGTACACATCAAAGCACATGAAGTGTTTTTAGTCTTTGGACCGTTCTTATTATCTGCGTCGTAAGAGTTGAAATCGTACTGAAAGTGTTACCATGATCTGCTGTTGTCCGTATAAGACCAGTGATAGTCCGCTGTTGAGTTTCGCAACAAAACTTCCTCTTCTCTTCAATATTAATCAGAATAAGCGCAAAAAGCGTCCTTCAATGTCGGCAACGCATTAACAACCCCATGGTGTTATAGGAGTCTCTCTTCGTATTTCTAGATTAAGGAATCATCCATCTCCTTAGTAAGCAAACTCGGGATCTCGGAATCACTCCAATGAAGTCAGTTCTTCTTTTGGATTTTGACCTCCGACACCGCAGAGAGCCACTGCAGCCTTTCTCGAGCTGTCTGGCGCCAGTCGAGCGACTGCAGCTCTTGCAAGTATTTCTGCACCTCGTCGCTCCAGGGTTACCTAGAACGCCCAACCGGTTGTCGTCGTCCGATAACTGTGCCTAAATTAAATAATATAGTTTAACCTTTTAACACTGGCATTTCCTAATGCTCGGTCGAAGACAGAGGAAGATGTAGAGTTATTAAGGTAGAGATTTTCTGAAAAAGTGCTCTACTGATTTTTTTAAATTCTTTACAAGTACATAGTGTGTACTCTAAACTATCTACTAGTAAAAGCATTTGCAGTCGGTCAAGTACCTAGTTCTTGAGAAAAAATCAATCTCATTTGCCGAAATATTCGATTAAACATAGAGGTTTACGCGATAGCAATATACAAAAGTTTAATGCAGTTTGATGCGCCGTCGACTGTACATGAATAGTGCACATAGTGGAAAGACTGACGTTTGGTTTTCACTCAAACATTTGTTTAAACCAGTTTGTTGATTTGTTTAACAGTTTGTTTATGGACTGACAAATGAACGATCGCGTACGTTCGCACTCGTGTTTACCTAAAACCCACTGAGCCTAATGTGATGAATTTATTAGATCTAACATTCGTTTCCTCTTCTAAACGTAGTCAGTGGCCAAATCCTTTGTTATGTCAGTTTTAATCAATAGGCAAGGGCGTCGCCAGGGGGGGGCAGTAGGGGCAGCTGCCCCCCCCTAGAGATTAGAAAAAATATCCAGCCCAATGCAAAGTCCTTAGTCAGGTACTGGAAAGGCGATGAGGCGAGAGCGAGCGGGGAGAGGAGAGTGCTACTGTCTCTCCTATTCCGTCCACGCGGCCGCGTCGTCGCCTGTTCTCACACACAGCTGTAATTTATATCGACTTGCCCCCCCCCCTGGGCCATCGGCTGGCGACGCCCTTGTCAATAGGTAGGTATTCCGTAGAAGAAATCTAAGGCATGAGAAATCCCGCCAATTCGTACTGGGCCCGCGTGGTGGGTGGTGCCCCAGCTCCCTCGATGTAAGGGAAGGTTATTATACGATTACAGCCTATCGCACTACCACTAAAATAGAAACTGTTGAAAACTACGGACACAAGAAAACATCAACAGAGATTTTAAATTAATTTAGATTTTTATTCTGCAAGAATCTCTCGACAGCGATCTAATGACACCGACAATCAGATAGAACACTTCGATATTATTTTTAAAGATATTTAAAAATAATCAGCCAGTGCTAAATATGTAACAAAGGTCTGTTCCTGAGCAGTGGGGCAATATAAAAAAGACTGATGATGATGAGGTATTCAGGCCACCCTGAAAAGCTAATAATTACTATGGCTAGTTATTCATAAACGTGATTTAAAGTTACGCCACCGTTTAGCCGCCCTGTCCCTTTCTATCTTAACCTTTTTTACCGAAGTGTGAAAGTGATAGCAACACGATTTAAAGGAAGTGAGGTTTAACGAGGTTTATGAATAACAGTATATATAAGTAATTTTAGAAATAAAACTATAGTGAGTCATTACTACAAATTATTATATATAAACGGATATCACTCACTTATATTGTTAAAGTCGGCAATTAGACCGACAGTTCTGACCGATTTCGACGGGCTTTTTCAAGGTGAGCGTGCCACAATAGCATATAAGTACTTAGGTATGTAAAAGACTTAACTTACTTAGGCGAGCATACGTCGGAAAGCCCAGCGGACGACGGCCAGTCGGACGTCCTAGATACCGCTGGGGCGACGAGGTGCAGAAGGACCTGCGAGAGCTGCAGGCGCCCGACTGGCGTCAGACAGCGCAGGACAGGCTGCAGTGGCGCTCTGTGGTATCGGAGGCCTAGATCCACTTTGGGTCACTGAGCCAGCGGAGTAAGTAAGGCCCACTTATAATAATAATAAAGCCGAATAACCAATTTAACACGTCAAAATGTTTGGAGTCTTATTCACATGTTAATTCGCCAACTCTCGAATTATCTCTTACTACAAATGGTCCTTAGGTAAGTACCTATGTGAGTGTGAAGCGCTCATTCACAGCAGAAGCCGAGCCTTAGGTGGACACATGATGCCACCGGAGGATATCAAGACTCTCTCATCCAAGTGCATTGTACGGTTCCTGAGGGGCGTTGGCCTTGGGAGCGAGATATAAGAACTCGATGCGCGGCCACAATAGACCTTTGAGGTCGCAGTGACCCTTGAGCGTGTACCAACGCCGTGATATCAAATAATAATAATAAGTAAGTACCTATGAATCAATTGCGCCAATCAGGGATTACAAGTTAACCAGTGTAGCCAACTTAGGTATGCCGTTTTAGTGGCTTAATTTGGGGTATTATTTGGTGAAAATGCAATGGCCCTAAACGTGAACATTGAAGATCGTCTCATACTCATAAACTGTAGCTAAAATGTAAAATTGAATAGACTGTGCCTTAATTCCAATCAGTTCGCATCAAATGGGTTTTATATCGGATCCAGTTATTATGATTTGTTTGACACTTAATAGCTTTAGCCTTAGAGAAATATTGCGTCTGTCTGTCAGCCGTTAATCATGGAAAATATGAATTTATTTTATATTTACAAACGTATATTTAGGTATAGTCGACATCATGTCATGTATTCAGAGGTAGCTTGTACACATCCGGTTCGAAGGACCAATTTCATTTATGTCTGTTTTGTATGTGTAAAAAATTTGACTAATAATATAGCTATATTTGATAATATTGTTTCCTTGACAATCTTAAATTAATTTAATTTGTATAAATATCATTTCTTATGACATAGACTGACATTTAATTATTATTATTTTTATTTGTATAAGTTGACTAAGTTATTATAATAATTATGAATTACACAGCGCATTGGTTTCTGACTGTAATGCTATGTAAGATTTTGTAAATAAATAAATAAATAAATAATAAATAAATGTCAAATATGAGCGTTTCGTATCATAAAATTCACAAGCTCGGTGATACCTAGGATACCTATACCGCAGCCCAAATCAAGTGTCTTATTTTGTAAACAAATTTTAATATGATCGTCTAATTACCTGTTGTGATGTAGGTAACACTGAAGGAACTGATTGATCGAACCTGTTCATTATTGTCAAAATAGATTTATCCGATCTAATAATGTGAAAATAACTATGCAATAATCACAAAACAGCTTAAAATGTTAGTAGGGTAGGGTAGTTTATGTTTTCAAAATAAGACACTTGATTTGGGTTTCGGTTTAGGTAAATTATTATCTCATATAAATCGAGCCGCTAATAGTAACAAGATGTAAGTAAGTGTGAAATGTAAAAAAAATACTTAGTGGAAATCTAAGTCGTTGAATAATAAGTTATTCAGTCTTCGATAATGAACATCACCCTTTCGAATCACATATGAACCCTTTCCGTTATACCCTGTATAAAGGAAATGAAATCCATTCGTCTGATGTTTTAACTCTCAAGTTAAGAAGACTACTTACCTTTAACTATCTAATTTATGTCTTGAAGAGATCGCCTGCCCTGTGAAAACCCTATCACCGTAGCCAAAGTTCCAAAAATCTCTGTTTTAATAAATAAATGCTAGCCAAGTAGCCACATACTTACCTATTTACATTAATCAATCAATCACTATCAATCTCTAACCATCACTATAAAGTAAATTCAATGTTTTATTTATTTACTTTGAAATAAACACTTATCATCACTCCACACTCATATCATAAGTCTTGCAATTTATGGACACATTAATTTCGATCGTAACACATTCCGTTGCAATTTTTTATTAGAGTAATATTTGTATGGATATTTCACTTTGAATATTTCAATACTGAATATTGAACGTCAGGTGAAACAGTAATGTTCAAATGGTATTGCCCTGGCGCACACCGACAACACAACTGCGAGTCGGTTTATAGGGATTCATAGTTACAAATCAGAAGAGACAGGACAGTATTTTGAAGGAGCTTATGCAATTTTACCTACACTCATGATTGTGACTGTCAAAACCAAAACGGTCATCGTAGGTAGGTACGTGATAGATATAATCATAGTAATATAATAATATAGGTAAGAACTGGACAAATATAAGAGATTTGAGTAGACATACTTACCTAGGTTCTTTCTTTTTCTTTCTCGTGTGGTTTAGTGACCGAACCTATTTGTCAGAGTTCTTTAGGCCGCTCGTAGGCATATGACATGGCTTAACAACTGCTGCCGAGCGACAGCAACCGGGACCAACTGCTTAACGTGCTTTCCGAGGCACCCCCTCCGTACCTCAGATGAAAATGTCACTAGCGGTCACCCATCTAGGTACTGACCTCGCCCAGCGTTGTTTAACGTATACGATCGTTTTCAACGTGTACCTACTCGCTACTAGACTACGAGCCCGTCGATTAGACATAGGTATTATAATATTGTTGTATGTAGTACGATTTTCTAAATTGAATTCAAAATGTAAGAGGTTTTTGTATCCACGATATTTAGATACGGACAACATCAATCAATGGTAACACTTGCAGTAGGATTTTAACTCTTACGACGGAGATAATAAGAACAGTCCAAAGTGTTACACTTGATGTGCTTTGATAGTAAATTAATCGTCGCTCAAGTTTATCCTTATATTATTACCCATATAATTAATCTATAATTATTAATAAAATGTACAGCCTCAACAAGCGAGTTTCGAGCTGCAGCACTGACATCACTCTCATCTATCTCGTCTAAAGATACTTTACCACTCCGCACATCCAAGGAAAGAAGTTCTTCGAAAATAACCTCGCATGCATACGAGTTATACAGCTAAAGTCAAAAAAGGCCAACACATTTCCTGACCTTCACTTTATTTAATTCGGGTTTAATTTTATTCTCAGAGAAAATAGTCTCGAGTAGGCACAGACTCCCATCCAATCACTACTTGTTCTATGACACGTCTCGTCTAATATTAGTTGCGCATGCGACGACGGCGCTCGTTGCGTTGCGTATCAGTTTGGTTTTTATTGTACACCGCTCCGGCCAGTCCAGTGTATTTCTGGAATCCCATTTGCCATCACCATGTAGTTAGCCATTGAACCAAGTGAATTGTACGCAATGGGAGAAACTAAATGGGGTCAAAGAGAAATCATCTGTGATGGAATGGACGGGTATTTTGTTTTTACCCGACTGCCAAAAGGAGAAAAACAATGTTTTTCAAGTGTATCGTGTATGTAGATATGCATGAATATCGGGACCTCCTGCAGCCCGAATGGCTTCTGGGTTTTAATGTTAGAACCTAATTGGCGTGTCTTGCTTGATTCGTAAATGATCACGGGACACATACAATAATAAATATAAAAGCAGTTTTTTTGTTGGTTTTAGTAATAAACAGTAAGAAATTCCCCAGAACCCATTGAAGAGTATGTTGTATGTGCATAGGTACGTAAATATCCAGTGTGTATACAATAAAGTGTTAATAATAATAATAATACGTTAACAGCTGCAGCAGCTCAAATGTAACTTCGAACCTTGGACCATTCTTATTATCTGCGTTATAAGAGTTGAATTCGTACTGCAAGTGTTACCATACCATTGATCTGCTGTTGTCCGTCCGTATATACAGACTGTAGTTTCCGTTAGCTGAGTACGTAGGCTGAGTAAAAAACAGAATCAAACTTGGATGTATGTTCTTCGGTAGCTTTGCCTACAACTAAGGGGAAAAAACTTTTAGGGATGGCTACCTTGTTAATAATATATCGATATCACTATCCAACATTCTTGACTATGAAGCCTTAAGAGCCTTCATAGAGACAACTCGCACCGCCAATCTTAAAAAAATAATATCTTCGAATATAATCAATTTTATTAAAAAAGCTATTTACAAAATGTTTATTACGATAAATACTATTTTTCAATATACATACAATACATGGCATAATTGCAACAAGCTAAGTCGAACTACGACTTAGCTTGACAACAACGACAAGAACGGCCGTTTTTGGCACATTTGTGAACTACACAAATGTGCCAAAAACGGCCGTTCTTCGCAATTATGCGAACTACAACTTACCGACATTGAATCACGTTATAAATAAGCATTTAAAAAATAGTATTTATCGTAATATTAATAGTTAATACTAATTAGTATCTATTCAAACTCTGAGTGGAGGCGATGATTTCCAGTAGAAATCAATAAATAAGGCACAAGTTACAATTTGATTTGTAGGTGATTGATTACCTACTAAAATATCTACTAACTTACTTAGATGATTCTGAAATTAATATATTAAACTAAATTTATTTATGTAGTTTCAGTATAGAAATAGGTAGTTATGCTGCGGAAACCTTTTTCAATTAGTACGCAACACAAATAAAAAAGTATCGATATTTTCAAGTATCGATATTGTACCACCCAGCCACCAGCCAGCCGGCGTCTTTTTTTTTCTTTCATTTTGACGTTTCGTTCAAGACGATTGTTTCTTTTACGGCAGAACACGTTTCGTGTCTTTACGACTTAAAAGTAAGTGTTTTAATTGAAATATTATAGTGAAATTAATATTAAATTAACATCCGATCCGTGGAAAGTATTTGTACGTGAAAATGTGCATTGATATAGAAGATTCACTTGGATGTATAGTCGACCAGCCAACTCCATCTATTGTTTTGCGTATTTATTCTGGTGTTTTCAGCTATAATAAACATAATCCATAACGTGTACGTTATTCATATTATAATAATGTACGCGCAATATATTACCTTAGCAAGATATTATTCAGTAAAATCCATTGTAAATTCCAATCAAAGTCATAACCTCAATCGTTCATTCTTTGGCTTTAGCGCGTCTGATATTGGCCTCAATTGTGATTTCTATTTGTTTTCCTTGCTTGTGTGTGGTGCTGGATCTATTGTAATGTTATACTATGTGTAAACCGCGTAGAAATCGCGATTTCATCACGTTAGGTAAATTATAATATCCAACTCGCACTTGGTCCCAAGATTGTTTTTATGCCAAAAACACATGGCATGGTGCGAAATATCGATTAAGGTAGCGTTAACGGGGCCACATGGTAAATACTTAGAGAATGGTTCTTTGGGCCCCTGATTCATGTACCAAAGTACAGAAAACGGCTTGCGAGAAGCAGCCTTATCGACAATTGCTGAAATCTAGTGGACACGCCTGATCTTTTTTTAATAATTATTTTAATGTCGTCGTCGTCGTTGTTGTCCCTTATCAACAACTGACTAGTATAAGATAAATGTCTGTAGGCAGAGTATAGGCCTAGTAACACCATGCACTTGGCGACTTGAGCTGACAGTGCAAGGGAAATGCACAAAACTCCCACTTCCATGGAGTCTGTGCAGCCTTTCGCCCTCACATAAAAATAAAACACTTGGCAATGACAGGTGTTTTACTTCTATGCGGTGTTATGTTGATCGCTAATTACTGGCAATGGTTGCTAAGACTACTCGTTGTATTGAGCAACAAATCTCTAAATATCACATTGCAACAATTACAGAATGCGTTACGTGGCCGCTTACTTACTGGCTGTGCTGGGTGGCAAGGCGTCCCCGGCGGCTGCTGATGTGGAGAAGATCCTGAGCTCGGTGGGCATTGAGGCTGACGGCGAGAAGCTCAAGAGAGTCATCTCAGAGCTCAATGGCAAGAGCGTCGAGGAGCTGATCGTGCAGGGTAAGATTTATAGATTCACTCTTGATTCTGAATATAGCCAGATTTATTGTAACGTACAAATCTGAAGTGGTTTAGTTAGACTATTACTCAAATTCTATTCAACTAACAACATAAGGCAGTTGTCCTACCGCCCGGCGAGTAACTATCGGCTATTTTCTAGCTAAAGAAACAAACTATAGATAGTACATTCTGTGTAAACCAAAGAGACGCAGCAATACTCTCTCAGCGTCATATATTTTCTAGTTGATCGCTGACTGATACTGCCTAAATCACACTGTTACTAAATTTATGAATGTATGTTAGGGCAAGATTATTATTTTATTTATTAATTGTTGCACGCCCCCTACTCCCTACCCAAAGCGACACACAACAATGGAGCTGGAAGAACGATCCTGAGACCCAAGTTAATAAGAGGATTGCAGTCTCAATGGAGGCTGTGAATCGAAAGCCAATCTTCGCTCACCGCATTCGCTTATGGTCCGAAGACTGATCGCAGATAAAACCCAGAGATTTTTTTTATTATTAACATACAGCTCATTGCTGATTTAGGCCGACCGTCAGTTTTCATACAATTTTGACAGTCTTAAGTTCGAGCTCATGCTCAAAACTCTCAATGACTATCGGCAGTAGTTACTAAGTAGCTACTAAACTCTTGTTAATTGTTTTACAATAACTACACAACTTTTACTGTAGGTAATGCTGAAATATAAAATGATGATTCCAAATCAAACACCATCTTTCGTCTGAAAAACATTGCTGTTCTCACACTACCTGATATTCCGTCACTATCGCCACACATACACTCCATCATTGTCCAAACACTAATGGTTATATCACACAGGCCGTGAGAAGCTGTCGTCGATGCCGTCCGGTGCCGCCGCGCCGGTCGCTGCCGCCGCAGGCGCGCCAGTCGCCGCCGCCGCTGAAGAGAAGAAAGGTACAGTACTTGCAATACATACATTCACGCCTGATTCCCGTAGGGGTAGAAAGAAACGATGGACTGCCACCTGCTGCGATCCTAGTACACAACTTACTTCCTCATACTTCATTCATCAATTTCTTTTGTATAGTATTTACATTACTGTCAATATTTTGAAGATAAATATGACACTCTTTCATACAATGTATAGTTTGATTCAAGAGAAACATTGAATTTAGTTCTTAGCCTTCCTTTGCCGTGGTACCATTAAACCCATACCATTGCATTGATGGTACTGTGGCATGGGGAGGATTTTTAGTTGTGTTGTTTGTTACTGTCTTTATTGAAGACAATGGTTTGGTGAGGCAGGTTCGATCCCTGGTCAGAAACATCCAGTGTAACACATCAGCACTCTCTGCTAGGCAGTAATATGATCTAGTACAGTGGTTTTGTGTAGGTAATGATTTTCCTCATTATTTTGAAGCGAATCTACAAAATGCTTCCAAAGGAAAACACGCCGATCAATTCACACGACATCAAGGTGGATCATGGCAACGAAGAAAAGGCCTGACAATGGAGACATTTAATTAAATTGCAAATTTGCAACAACTTTAAATGATGATTTCAAATATACACCATCTTTCGACTGAGCGTCAGTGCTGTTAACTTTTAATCTGATTTCAAATGGTGTTATAAATATTTCTAGCATCTTGTGTCCCGTTCTAACACATTGTATTTGTAATTTGCAGAAGAGAAGGAGACCAAGAAGGAAGATTCTGAGTCTGATGACGAGGACATGGGCTTCGGTCTCTTTGACTAAATACATTTTAAAGGTGAGTAGAGACAATCACAGGAGTTTACAATTTATTGACAAAATCTCATTTGAAGAGATCAGAGGAAACTATCTAACGATACCTCATACACCAAAATCCATCAAGCCGTTTAGGCTACAGGAAGGACATACATACACCCGAAAAACATTACCCTCCTTCTGGGGCGGTCGGGTAAAAACAGCTTTTGACACATTTCAACTGTCAATGCAGTCTGACTGTTAATTATATTACCGTCCCTATGTTTTCATAATAATTCAATAGCAAAAGCCAACAAACAGGGCAACAACATTCAAAGTTGCTGGGTTATCCTGTTTTAAAATACAGGTATTACATAATAAAAGTAATATAATCTTAACTTTTAATTAGCAATGTCTCAGTTTGTTCATTATGTGGCAAAAACTGTTTTTCTCCTAACCCCATCATTTTGCAAAACACCTATGGAGTACGTTAAGAAAATTTGATATTTTGTGCACTCAAAATATGATTTGAGAGAAAGTCCTTTCGAAAAGTCAAGCTATATTTATGAAAGTTCATTGAACCTAACAATATAACCTTGTCCTCCGTACTTCCAGTCTTGAAATCAGTATCTCAAAGTTTTCTTTATTTTCAGATGATGGCGGCGAACGCGGCCGTAATTCCATTTATGGTGTAAGCGCAACTTGACAGCAACTATGTTTCTATGAAATATATTGGTGCAAAACTAACATTTGTTTATTTTTTTTACAAACGGACAAACTCATGAAAGTATACGCACACTTTGCGCTGCAAAAGCAGATCAATACCCTTAAACCTTAACCTAACCTTGCAACCTGGTAACCTTGCAGTACAATTTTAATCTTACGACGCAGATAAAAAGAACGGTCCAAAGTGTTACACTTGATCTGCTGTTAGCTGTACGCTTTGAATCGGACACATGCTCTTGTGGTGGCGGAAAGTACGCGTTCACCTTCAAGGCTAGATCCCAGAAAATTTTGTATAAATTGTTTTAGAGAAAAAAATAATGTACAGTGGACGGCATTAGTAGATACAGAGCCATTGCTCCCCAGCATTCCCGTCGTGTAGTGCTCTCGTAACAGTAATTTAGGGCTTAGAAAATCTATGGTAATGCTAATGGATAATCTAGGTAAGCTAGCCAACCATTATTATCTTTGCTTGGGTTGTCAATAGGACTATAATTTAGGATGTGCGCCACCTGTCGATAGTCATAGGAAACTTCAATAGAACGTAGTACATAATAATCTTGTAAGAGGGCGCTAGTGCTCTTTAAAACACCGCCATCTATTACCATTCTCAGAAACTTTCATGGCGTTGCTTAATACGTAAATGCCTACATACTCAACACAGATGTCGCTACTTTCCATAGTACACTATTGCCATCTACTTTATATATGATGCACTTTATGAACCAAATTAATTCACAACTACATCACAAGAGGGCGCTACTGTCTACAATGCAAACCGCCATCTACTGAATAGAAATACGAAACTTTTGTTATTGTAAAAGTTCATAGTTAAATTGAAAGAGGGCGCCATTATACACAAATCACAATAAAATCTCTTTACTTGGCAACTTTTGAAATTGAAAACGACGCGGGAAAAGTTTGGGACTTTGGGTACGTAATCCAGTAAAGTTGTTTACGTGTGGAGTTTTTGAAAGATTTGCAGTTTCCAGCTAGATTCAAGTCAAGAGTCCTACTACAATTAATAGCTTTCTCTTGCTTGGGAGTGAACGTGGATAGCTGAGCTCCTACGTCCTTATACCTATTTTTATTTACTCCTTATTTTGACATTTTAATAGGTAAGTAAGTAGGTAGGTCAGTCGACAGCAGATAAATGGTAACACTTGCAGTACGAATTCAAGTCTTATGGCACAGATAATACGAAGGAACGGTCCAAAATGTTACACTTGATCTGCTGTTTACTAGGTATAAGCTGCAGTTTTTCAAATTCAATATTCAAATATTTTTATTAATTTATAGATAACAAGATCCATTTTGTGTTAGTAGTTATACTTAAAATTATGTTAGTACTTACGTAAATAAAATTCAGACGCAAGAATATAAAATTTATGTGTTCATCTCCCACCACGCCGACCAGACAGTAACATCTATCTGATCAATTAAGTTTTGGCAAATGACAAAACTTTAGAATAAAACTACCTAAATAAATAGTACTTACCTATTTTTCTTGAGATAAGTAGGTAAGTATTTATACCTATTACACCTTTAGGAAAAAATGCAAATCCTTTGATATTAAGTATATATTTCATTTAGGTACTTCGATCGATAATTGATAGTAGATAATGAATTCAACTTGGTCACACTGGTATATGAAAAATATCTAAGTATTTACTTACTAAATAAACGCCCACTTTAAGCCATAGTTATCTATTAATTGTCGATACAAAGTTGGTTCATCAACCTGTCAGTCCACTTCCAGTTGCTTGAAAGTACCCTCAATGCTGTCAAATATATCTGACATGGTCCGCGGCGCGCCCGGGCGCAGCGCCTCCGAGACCCGCTTCATGTTGTCAGCGTCAAAGAAATGCTGGTTGGCTTTCATCTTGGAAAGAACTTCAACTGAGAACAATAAAATGAAACTAAGGTTCTCTTGCAAATTACGACGCGACTTATTCGTCAACTGGCGAGTGTGGAACTCGCGAGTGCGCGCGGGTTGGCACCTTCTGATTTTACCTTTTTTTTGTCGTCAACTCGCGCGCACGTGTAAAGTACAGTCATATAAAAATGGATTGAATCCAAAAACTTAAATAAATAACTATTACCCGCATTGCCCGAGTTGGCTAATTCGGTTAAGTATGGATTATTTTTGATAGTTTTTCTTTTAATATCTACAGGGGTGGTATTATTTTGTGCTGAACAACTTTTTTTTCTACGACTTTTCGAATAAAAAATAAAAATAAATTGGTATCATACAAATCGATCATCTGACTTACAAAATGTTCACGAAAATCGAAAAGTCTTAAAACAAAAGTTTGGTCAATTATCAATACAGAACACTTCCCTTATACGGCTTCCTATAACCCTTTCCAAAAAGAAAATGTAGTAAATAGAATTGAAAAGGGTATGTTACGTTGGTCACTTAGAGCGGAGAGTGAAGTAATAACGAAAGAAATACACACAGCGAATTTTGACGGGAGAGTCGGCAGAGGTAGACCGAGGAGAACGTAGGTACGTCGACCAAATTGGCGATGTCTTGAAAAAGGGTCAAGTACGGTCTACTACAAACCGACGAGCATGCATGAAGAGATTGATGAATGTGGAGGAGGCAAGGGTTGAGTGCCAGGATCGCAGCAGATGAAAGTCCACCGTCTCTGCTTGCCCCTACGGGAATCAGGCGTGAGTTTATAAATATCCCTTTCCCTAAGAAACTGTTACTAACTTTTCAACTCCTCCAAGCTGAAATAATTCCCTCCAGCCTCCTTAGGCAGTGCCTCAATCGGTATGACCTGGTCTATCTCGTTGGAGCCGACGGGGTAGGTGTGCAGTAAGTCCATAATCTCACTCTTGACGAACGGCCTGGCCATGGCGACGACCTTGTCTATCACAGAGCCAGTGTTGATCACGTAGAAACCTTTTAGTCTGACTAGCAGAGCTTCCTGGAAAACGAAAGACGAGCATTGACTGCGACTTTTCATCGTTTTCGTTTTTCTACGAAGGCTACGGCATTAACTACTAAAATTAAACGTCTGAAAAAATACATGATTGGACAAACTTCGCTCGTATAAAAATGTAGGGTACTATAATTACGAGAGTATGTTTTAAAAAAATCTGATTTTTGTTGGCGTATTTTTATTTCCCTGCCAAAATTCATAAAAATACGAATATCGAGGCACTGCGCCGTGCTCTTCACTCCGCCGCCGCTGCGGAGCATCTTGTGTCTATTCTTGCTTTAGACAACCATTAGCGCCTTAAGGTTGAAACACATTAAATTAATTTAAGAAACAATAAAAAAGACTGGCAACAAGAGCCGCTTTGATTAAATTTTTATACCCTATGTCACTCTTACAATCAAGACGCATCTAACGACACTTCTTATGTTAAAATCCATCAAACCATTTAGACATAAGTACATGCTTACATACACTCGAAAAACATAACCTCCTTTTCTTTTTTTCGGGTTTCTGGGATCGCTGCCGGTCGACGTATAGAAGCATCCCACATCACAGCTCTATCGAAAGACCTCACAAGGAGCAGATCATTTAACATTCTGTATGTTCGCCTTCTTTTCTGTAAAATCTTACCTGTAAATAGTATAGGAACTCCTGAAAGCCGACCAGATCGAACTTAGCCATATGACCGAATACCATTCCTTCGATGTTGCAGATCAACACAAACCCTGGCCAGGTCCCTTCCTCGTACTGCCAGAGTTCTATTACCATTATCATAGCCCTAAAATAAACCGGGCAATGTTAAAAAAGACCGTCATCATAATTCATCATCATCATTGTCGTGATGACGACAATTATTCTTACTTTAGTGCATCAACGAAGTGGAAATTCTGTGGATCCTTCCCCATTTGTGCGTAGAGTGCCTTGTAGCCATCCCTCGTGTAGGTCGGTAGGGGTTGCAGCAATCTGGAACAAAAAAAACTTAAGTTAATACGTAGCGTAGCGAAAAAGTTTATCGTAAAACTTCTAAACGGTAGATTATTAGGGTTGAAACAAATTAAAAAACAGCGGAAAGGCAACGGCCGTGGTTGTGATGTATGAAACTATATGAAAGATGACAGACTGATGAAAGCAGCAACGGAGCGTCAGCGGCAAAGCAAAGTAGTCGCCAAAGTGTCGTCAATGCTGGACAAAAGATCTCAGCGTCTTCCTCCAGAGGAGTCGCGAACCCTTTTTTTTGTTGCCCAGGAGAAATTGATTGTGTTGGACTCGCACCAACTAAAACTCCTGGGGTGTTCCGCCTCCGCCACCATGGACAGGACCACGGGTACATCTTTCGAAAACTACCGCGGCCCTGTCGGCGGGTGCCCTTTCGGGCCCGACTCCGGGGGGCCTCATGCCTCCCCCTTCTCCGCTGAAGGCACTCGGACCAACCCTGGACGAATCAGCTGAAGTCACGTTCACTCCCGAGCTCTGTAGTGGGATCCTTGAATCTAGCTATTGGAAAACTCCAACTACTTAATTGATATTCGATTAATTTAATGTGACATTAAACAAAAGACGACTGTAAACAATAAAATCTAGTAGTCCGATTGTAGCAGAACTGCTAAAGAAGGCACTCACACATAATTTAAAGCTGCTTCTATCTTCGCATCCACTCTTCTATCCTTAAAATATCTGGGGAACAAGGTCTTCAATGTGTAATGCAGATCCAGTACTTGCTTCGATACTTCTGTACTGCATTCACAGGAATGGTACGTCAGGATGAGATCCAGATCTGGGAACGATAAGTTGGTCAATTGTAGTCTCCAATCTTAGCAGGCAGTCTGCAGACATCATCAAGTTGAGCAGCTAGAGCAGAGGTTCTCAAACTTGTTTTGTCACTTTTAAAATGAATTCATTTTCAGCGCCCCGTTTCTTTACTTTACCACAGTTTAAAAACCACAATGACATTTATTACTTTAATCAATTTCCTTTGTGCTATATTTGTCTGGTCTGTAGTTTAAACTTACAATCTAAAATATATCTTACAATAGGTCAAGTTCTTGAGAAAATCTCAACCTTATTGTGGCCTCCTGTACACTAATATCTGTCATCGTGTGTATGCCAAAGATCGCTGACGTGAAATAATGCCAAACAGTATTTATGTAAGTACTTACTTATCATGATGCACAAATTTTTATCAACTTTTGTTTGGAAAATAATGGCTAATTTCCTGTAAGATATCTATCAGCGCCTGTGATTATCATTTGGTAAATATGTAAAGTTTTTTTTCTATATTGATTAAGGGATATTTGTGCACATAGTGACAATGCCAATCCCATCGTACCTAGGTATTCTAAATTTACTTATCAACTTAAATTTACAAAAAAGCGAGAACAAGATTTTAGCTGGGCCTGAAGTTGGCTCAGCTAAAATGACGTGGTTTTTAGCTGAGCTACATCTAATTTACATAAACCTCCTCTATTATTAATAAATGTTCTCTTTTAGTCGCGTACCGGACACATTCCATCAAAATATGCTGCAAGTCTTCCTTGGTCCCACAATCTTCGCAGTTAGGAGATTCAACTGAATGCAAAAGATTTCGATGGAATACGTCCGGACCGCGATCTAGGTGCCGTAATTATGTACTGTCTACTAATCTTTAAATATGTAAAGTTGTTCATAACTGTATCATTATCATGAGTTGTCAACGCAAGTTCGCTAGCGACTACGTAAACTACAGCTGTGTAACGGAGTGAGTTAAATGTGCTATGAAGATGCGCCGGTGCGATGTACCTGTGCGAGAAAGATGCGCAGCTTGAGCTATACGATGCATCTGTCGCAGTCAACTGGTTAAAATAGAGGTTTGATTGAACAGCTAGTTTGATGATTGTAATGGTGTCGAAATATTTCATAATTTAGTCCAATTCGCGGTTAGAAATTGATTTTCAACCAGTCAGCTGAGCGTCGTCTAGCTGATGTTTGGGTGAATGGCGTCGTTCAATTAAAGTGCGTACGCGTTAAGAAAATAGTGAAAAAAAGAGCACGTCTATCCACGGTTGACAAATTAGATGACTTAGACAAATGTGCCATAAGAAGGAAAGTTCAAAAAAAAATTCAACTTTCCTTCTTATGACACATTTGTCTAAGTCATCTAATTTGTCAACCGTGGATAGACGTGAGCTGTTCAATCACACGTCTATTTCAACCAGTTGACTGCGACACCGGGGAAGGCGCGGGGGGGGGGGGGGGGGGGGGGGAGCTACTCGCGCATCCTTCCATATAAAACATAGTTGAACTCGTTTCCACCAGTGCTATGCTGGGACCAATGAATATGAACGTAGCATAGCACATCTCTGTTGAAAAGGCAACCAAAAGACCTACCTGTGACATGTTCTCCTGGTAAATGTGGTTGCGTTTTGAGCCATTCCCGTAGTTTGCTGATATCCTGAGCAGTGATTCCAGTCGGTTTCTTATACTCCTCCTCTACGGGAAATTGTTGCACTATACCAGACATAATCCTATAGGTAATAGTCTCATTCACACATGATATACGAAATCCGATTGAAAACTGAATGTTAAAGTAGGTACATTAGTAGGTATCGTCATTATCAATATTGTGATATACCGATATAAACAAATAATAGATAAAACGGAAGGTGTAACGTAAATCCTACCTTATGCCGTTACCATAAGTTGTAGGTAGTAGTTGCAATGAGGTTTGACATTGGTGCGATCTTTGTTGCTAATCGGTCTGTAGCGGAACTAAAATCCCAAATTTCACAAGCCGCTAGCTACAGTAGTTTTATATATGTAGGTAGGTATAGCTACCTACGCTTAACGAATTTACTACTTACAGGAATTCATATATGGTACAGTCGAAGACAGAGATAAGTATACAGGGGGCCTCAAAAAAGTTGAGATTTTCTCAAAAACTACTGGACCGAATTTAATAATTCTTTTTCAGTTACATAGTTTTGACTTTTATCTATCAAACAGTGAAATAATTTTTACAATAGATCAAGTAGTTTTTGAGAAAATCGAAACCTTAAAAACTCTCCTGTACACCTTTCTCTGTGTTCCACCGTACCTAGTCGCAAAACCGGCCAAGTGGGAGTCGGACTCGCGCCCCGAGGCTTCCGTGCAAACAACTTACTTAACCCCGTAACTTTGCTCTAACGAAAAGATACTACTATCAACTTGATCCGTCCACGCGTGTCTGAGATATAGGTCTTGAGTCTTGACGTGTATCTAGCACCATGTGCATAAAAAATGTTCTGTAATTTGAGGAACATATCTACTGTCTGTACTGTGAAATATAGGCAAATCTGCCGTTCTGTGATTTATACAAGATTTAGAATTCCAGGTAAAAAATATATAAGTTAAATTAGTAAAATAAATACTTTATATCAAATCGATGGGTGCCTGGAACAAAGCCGCAATAGACAAAACATAATTTTTCAGGAAAAAAGATTTAGTGAAAATCTTGAATAAGTACTAAACTACGAGGCGTATCAAAACGGTTTGAATATTAATTGATGTATTATTTTTTCTGGAGTAATTTATCAAGTAAAGAAACATCTAGTGCTTACGTAATTATTAATAAAACTAAAAAAAAGATAATGCCGTTTCATACACTTAAATTCGTTACCGCAAGAGTCCATTGTGGTTTTATTCCAGTAAAATTGCGAAGTAAAGCAAACAGCAATAGCTTATTGCTACGTTGTGCGCAGTTCTGAAGTATGTATCGCGAAAACAGTAAAAGGGTTTTGCAGTGTTATTACATGAATTTTAAAATATAATTGAAAACTGTACTCGTGAATACTGTGAATAGTATGAATACAATATTGTTTCATTGGAATTAATAAAAAAAAACATAGAGAATTACGTATTTTATAAGGGGTGTTAGGGACAGGTTGGCAAAAACGGAGAGGGTGATTCAGCCCATGATGATTTTTTTTATTTCCCTAGGAAAATTCCACTTGATACCAACTCAGTATCATGGGCTGAGTCATCCCTCTCCGTTTTTGCCAACCTGTCCCTAACACCCTGTATTATCTTTTTGTAAATAATGTAATGGCTATTTGACACAGGATTTGTAAAAAAACTGCAAAAAAAAAAATAGAATAAATCTGTTTATTTACGAAAAACACAAATAGCTCTTTATTAAAATAATAGGCACTACGTCTTGAGGTAAGTAATTAAAACTATATCTAAACATAACTACTTATTTAAACATAACTACATAATAATCTAGGTTGGTAGGTATACCTAATCAAGAAATTAAAACTATTCAAAAAGTATGTCTTCTTGGGAGTGATGGTCAGTTACCACATCCTCAGTACCAGATACCAAAGCCTCGTAGAAATCATGGTAGTGGCGTGGAATGTCATGGTTTTTGCATAGGCTTAATAAGTCTGAGTGCAAGGCTTTAGGTATAGGTTACTGTAAGCTCCTTGCAGCTCCGAAACTATTTCATCAGCAGGAGTAGCAGCAGCACGCAGTGTTTGTACACCTCGTGTACGTTCACTTCGTGTGCGTCCACCTCTTACTCTTGCACATCGGAAGTGGGATCTGGTTGGTTGATCACGAGTGTGTAACTCCAGATAATCACCTTCAAAGCCATATTTTCATTTTAGTATGCCCTCATGAGTGTGACACGCGACCACTTCCATAACATTGGACCACAATATCTTATTGCCCTCTGAGTCATGCATCCAGTTTCGTCCTTCAATGAGCTTTTTTATATCAACAAAGTCAGATTGAGCCATCTCTACGACATTATATTTCTCGCCACTAAGTGTAGGAGCACACGGTGCGTTGCGTCGCCGCACCGCAAAGATTTCGCCGCAGTGGCGGGCTAGTGTTGTTGGCCCTACTATTAGCCATTACTACGGTAATAGTAGGGCCAACAACACTCATCTTTTACGATCCATGTTTATTAACGGGTTTGTATCCACGGATAACGTGATCCGTTTCCACTCAAAAAAAATTAAAACTTGATCCGACAGACTGTCCAACGCCGCACCGCTCGTGTGCCCGCCACTGCGGCGAAATCTTTGCGGTGCGGCGACGCAACGCACCGTGTGCTCCTACACTTAGTGGCGAGAAATATAATGTCGTAGAGATGGCTCAATCTGACTTTGTTGATATAAAAAAGCTCATTGAAGGACGAAACTGGATGCATGACTCAGAGGGCAATAAGATATTGTGGTCCAATGTTATGGAAGTGGTCGCGTGTCATACTCATGAGGGCATACTAAAATGAAAATATGGCTTTGAAGGTGATTATCTGGAGTTACACACTCGTGATCAACCAACCAGATCCCACTTCCGATGTGCAAGAGTAAGAGGTGGACGCACACGAAGTGAACGTACACGAGGTGTACAAACACTGCGTGCTGCTGCTACTCCTGCTGATGAAATAGTTTCGGAGCTGCAAGGAGCTTACAGTAACCTATACCTAAAGCCTTGCACTCAGACTTATTAAGCCTATGCAAAAACCATGACATTCCACGCCACTACCATGATTTCTACGAGGCTTTGGTATCTGGTACTGAGGATGTGGTAACTGACCATCACTCCCAAGAAGACATACTTTTTGAATAGTTTTAATTTCTTGATTAGGTATACCTACCAACCTAGATTATTATGTAGTTATGTTTAAATAAGTAGTTATGTTTAGATATAGTTTTAAATACTTACCTCAAGACGTAACTTGGAATACACACTAGTTTAGGATCTATAATAACACATAGGATAGTTTTTATCCCGGAAAACTTCTCTTTCCCATGGGAATTCGTTAAAAACTGTAAAAGGTGGTGTCGTTGTTCCGTAGGTGACACTGTTTTGTATGCATGTTTTTCACCCTGGTAGCATCAAATTCTAAGATCTACGAAGACGATGTTGCGGAAAAGCTATTATGCAATAATATTACTATCCAAAATATATTGTGTGAAGGTTTTGAGCGTCTATCTTACAGTAATGGTGATCGTGAATCGGCATACATGTTTATTTCGGGGAACAAAGCCGTAATGCTTGTTACCTGTAGACTATTGAAAAAAACTTTCATCTTTGCACATAGCACCATTATTCCAGTAAACAAAATTCGAATTCTAAATGAGGAATAACGAGGCTATACCCATAACGCTTTTGCTAAATCAGCCAGTGTTCATTTAAAATTTGTGAAAAAAATACACGAGGTGTATTCGGATCCATAGATTATGAAAATGGCGTGATAGGAAAACTGCCACTATGGCTATTGTGGTTTTATTCCAGGCACCCATCGAAATCATTGCAATGGTTTATTTTAACATTCCACTAAGATTCCATTAAGCAAATAAGGTAATGAGCGCAATTCGCATTAAATTAATAAAAACGCGCCCATGTTTTAGTCGGTCAGCATTTCTAATCGCAAACCATAAGTAGGTGTGACCAAATGGGACTCGTAATATTTTTAATTTTAATAGGTACGAGATGAGACACAATCCGAGGTGTTACCAGATGCTACTATTACCAAATGGGAATAAGCCCGGACAACAAAGTGACCCTTGTTCAACAAAGTGATAAGGGATCCTTTTATCCTCTTGAGGTACCTACGGAACCCTAAAAAGAAGTGTTTTAGTTTTCATTATATTTTGTAACTGCATGACTTTTGTATTCTAAAACCAAAGATCGGCCAAATTAGGACTCAATTTTTTTATTCCAAAATACTTCAATTTAAAAAAAAATTCTATTTTACACACATAATTATCTACTTGTAAGTATAAATATCACATTTAAGAATAAAATATAATAAAATAAATAAATAATATAAACCAAAGATCGGCCAAATTAGGACTCAATTTTTTTATTCCAAAATACTTCAATTTAAAAAAAAAATCTATTTTACACACATAATTATCTACTTGTAAGTATAAATATCACATTTAAGAATAAAATATAATTCAAACAAATATTATCACACACCAATGTAATCTAATTATTAACATTTCAGATCAATCTATGTCGAGTTTCTTGAAAGAGCCTTCTACTCCCCCGAAAATGTCCGATATAGTCTTCGGTTTGCCAGGCCTTCGGTCCTCTGCAACTCGCTTCTTATTCTCTTCTAAATAATACTCTTTATTTGCGTTCATCTTCGCTATTATTTCATCTGTAATGATAACGAAAGAAAGATTAAGCAGAGTTATAATTACATCATCAAAAACTGCTAGAAATATTGACCAAAATAGCTTTTACTTGACCGAAAACACAATTTAGTTGAGGTTTCTGTTGGGTTTGTGTCGCCAAGCTGTGAACGTTATGTACCTACTTTCAAATAAACGTTAATTAGTCAGAAAGGGAGTATTGCTTAAACCGTGGAATAACTCTTACTCCGAGTTTATGACTACGCACCATTGTTTTCATGGTCATAAACGGTACATAAAGGTAACATTATTTTGCAAATGATAAATGGAGAAAAATTTTCACCACGACCGGGATTCGAACCCGGGACCTCGCCATTCCGTGGCACGCTCTATTCCAACAGAGCCATCGTGATTCGTATCCAGATCGTGAATTTTGTCTCCATATTCTCGTCTGAGGGACGTCATTTAGATTATCGTTTCGCATAGCGCATATGCAAGAAGATATCAAAACACTATTTTGTTCAAGCAGACAAAATACCCGTCGACCATACAGTCGTTATGTGGCACTTTGGACTTTCCGCCCTTCTTATGTAAATACTTAGGCTGTTATTCATAAACGTGATTTAAAGTTACGCCACCGTTTAGCCACCCTGTCCCTTTCTATCTTAACCTTTTTTAACGGATTGTGAAAGAGATAGCAACACGATTTAAAGGAAGTGAGGTTTAACTATGTTTATGAATAACAGCGTTATTGTCTACGCCCTGGGGGGCTAGCCGGCTGGCCTTTTTTGTCCTGTCAAAGCCTGCGCGAGCGAAATTTTTGTACTAATTTTCGCCAAAAATCTGACATTGACAGTGTAAAAATCGACGCGGCTCAGCCCCCTGTGTGTTGAGCGTAGACTGGCTTCTCTGTCTACGGTGTTGAGAATTGTTCTAGAAGTGTTACCACTGACGTGCTACCAACTGTAGTTACATCCCAAATAATTCATATACACTGTCATATTCCAACTCCCATGGGATCAACTAACCTCTCAACTCTTCTACACTCCTATCGTTTCCACCGGGAACCCCTTTAGGCAATGCCTCCAATGGATAATATTTGTCCAGGGTCTTCGCTCCAACCTGATGTATTTGCAGTATAGACATTAGCGTCTTGTTCAGGAAAGGTCTTATGAGCATCATCAGTTTGTCCATGAATGGTGGTGCGTTCAGAAAATGTAGCCCTTTGAGATTCACTAACATTGCCTCCTGCAAAAGACATTGGAATATTTAATAGTTTATTTAAATTAATAACTTGAAATAAAAAGGGGCTCGTAGGCCAGTTTCGAGTACATGTTGAAAACGTACAAGTTACGCAACGTGAGGTGAGATCAGGACCTGGATGGGTGACCGCTAGTGGCACTTTCATCTGAGGTCCTTCGTGCCTCGGAAAGCACGTTAAGCAGTTGGTCCCGGTTGTTGTCGCTTGACAGCAGTCGTTAGGCCACGTCAAAGCCTACGGGTGGCTTGAACAACTTTGACAAATAGGTTTGGTGACTAAACCACACGAGAAAAAAAAACTTGAAATATTACGCAGACAGAAGGCTACGGATTCCAAGCTCTAGGTTCTAGTAACTAATGTGAATTAGTCCAAGTACGTCCATAATATTAGTTTTGTTCTGATATAACATTAACCTAACATGTGTCCACAAAGCATTGACTGATAATGAATATGCCTGTGACTATCTCGTCTGTTTCATCTACATTGTCCAAACTTCTGGATAAGTATTGCAAAGGAATCTCTAATAAAAAATTGTTCTTGTTGGTGTTTTGACCTGATTGATAAAAAAATCTTCGTCTCGTCATATTTTTAAATTCTAATATACCTGTAGATAATACAAATACTGCTGAACGCTTTGTAGGTCCAGTTTAGCGAAATGTCCAAGAGTCATTTGCTCCAAGTCGATGACCAGCAGGAATCCTGGCCAGGTCCCCTGTTCGTACTGCCATAGATCCAGCACCATCAGACCGGCTCTGGTGGTAAACAAAACAAGAGCATCTAAAATAACCAATAAACTGTTTGGACTTTGAACCGTTTCTTATGCTCTTCGCCATAAGAATTAAAATCGAACTTCAGACGTTACTCAATGTGCTATCGACTGCACCTTCTGATTGTTAGAGTTAATTATTCTTTTCACAACTAGTTGTTACTTACAAGAGGCTTATTAAATGGAGGAGGAAACGCTGTAATTCTAACTCCGACAACGTATACATGAGGCCTCATTAATATGGAGGTATTCTCAAAAACTACTTGACGACAAAACTCACCGATAGACTTCGGACAGAACAAAGTGTTTTGGATCACGATCCAGAAACGAGACGTAGAACACAGCATAACCCTCTTTTGTGCGGGTTGGTAGAACGGTTATCAACCTGTAAAACAAAAGAACTGAATAAATATAGCATTTTCGTTTCAAGTTATTCTACGGCAACTTCTTAAATCATAAGTCATACCACTTATGAGATCATATAACATTTTATGGTTTGATCATCATAATTTTAAGCCCTTATTTAAGTTGGTTTCGACGAATAGTAGAAAAAATAGCAAACGAACCTTGTGTATCTAAAATGCAAATAAAAATGAAGTCAGACAATCACATTGGCATGCAGTTAACAGTTAGGTACTTCCGTGAGTTACTTAGTAAGTATAGATTAATTATCATTATCACCAGCTGCTATATATGAAATTACACAAGATAATACCAAATTAATGGCTTTATTCAGATAAAAGACTTGAGCATATATTACATAGAATGCAGAAATAGAATGACAGATACAATACAACTACAATAAAATGGTTCGACAGTTATTTAAGTAATCGAGCGCAGACAGTGGAACTGCGTGACTCGCACGGTAGATCCCATTCATCAGCCATGTACCCGCTAGCCAGAGGTGTCCCGCAGGGTTCAATTTTGGGACCACTTCTTTTTATTCTGTATACTGCTGATATAATCGATTGTATTCATACTTGCAAGTACCACTTATATGCGGACGATTTGCAGCTATATCTTCCAGTCAACCCTAACGGAGTTCATATAGCAGTGCGGGATATGAACGATGATCTTGATAGGATAGTTATATGGGCCACTAGGAACACTCTCTTGCTTAATCCAATCAAATCTAAGTATATGATTCTGGGTACAAAGAAACAAATCGATAAAATATCCTCTATGCAACCTAATATTAGAGTCATGGGCGACTCCATTGAGCGTGTTACCGAAGCTCGAAACCTAGGAGTTCTGATGGATGCAGAGTTGCGCTTCGAAAACCATATTACGGATGTAGTACGAAATAGCTTCTACCGCTTAAAAGTGCTGTACCGGGTTCGTGAATTGCTGAGCGTTCCATTGCGTATACGACTTGCGGATTCGGTGGTGCTTTCGAGGTTGAATTATGGCGATACCGTATATGGACCACGCCTCCTGTCTAGAACAGAGCGGTTAATACAACGCGTGCAGAACGCGTGCGCACGTTTCTGCTTCAATGTACCACCCCGAGGACATGTTACGCCGTTTTTCAATAGGCATAATGTTATAAAGATGGCGTCGCGTCGTTACATGCATTTAGCTGCTCTGTTATTTGGTATAATAAAGACCCGCAAGCCAGCCTATCTGTACGACAAGTTGTCATGGGCTCGGAATTACAGTAGGTACAAAACACGTGCATCGTCCTATCTCCTGTTAGTTCCTCGGTTTACTACCGCCGCGTTTAGAGGCAGTTTCAGGTACGCTGCTGCCAAAATTTGGAACAACCTCCCACCACCGTTACGAGACCCGCAGGCAGTTGGGACATTCAAGAGAAAACTTAAAATCTATGTTATGGATGCACAGAGATCCGATACTGTGCAGTACCTGTATGGATCCTAAAAATGCATAATGTTTCAAGTAAATAAAGCTGACCGGAACCCCAAACGACATTATGTTGTATTATAAGTAAGTCTATTCTATTTCGTGTATAATATGTATCCTATTCTATATATTTCTTTCTGTAATGTATATAATATTATTATTTATTTATTTATTGTATATGTCTCGCAACTTCCCTGTTAGTGTGTTTGTACTCGTACTTTTTGTTTTGTCATATTTATGAGTTGTTAGCGAGGGAGCGGTGCTTGACCGCTCATCGCCTGTGCCGACCGCCACTACCGCCGAGGCCAGCTGAAAACCAGCGCTGTGGCCCGCTGGGGACACAGCACATGCTGAGCTGGTCTCTTTTGGCGCTGCATGCCGCACCAAGTACCTACCACTGTCTTTTTTGTTTTATTTGTTGATATGTTTTCATGGTGTATGTTTTGTGGTGTCAAATAAATGTTTCTTTCTTTCTTTCTTTCTTTCTTTCAGATATATTGTCTAATTTCTGTCTTCAGAGACATAGACAAGACTAAGGAATAGGTCATTCACCCCCCCTTCCTATTTGTTCCACATGGTATTCACGAAGATATAAAGGCAGGTGTCTCTCTCGGTTGGATCGGCGCGGTTCAACATTCTCAACTGGCGTTACTTCTGGAGGACGTGCATCATCGCGAAGGACAGGTGAGTTTTCTTTGGACACCTGGTTTTCAGCTTCATCGTACTGAGCATCGGAATTACTTGTGTTCTCAACTTCTTCTTGTTCTGAGGGTAAAGGAGCCAAATGTCTATTGGATATGGTAGCTTCTCTACCATTTGGTAATCGAATAAAAGAATATGAGGGATTTGCTTCAATAAGTTCGACTTCCTCAACTAAAGGATCATATTTTGTCTCTCGGACATATTTCTTCATCAAAATAGGTCCTGGAGATAAGAGCCAAGACGGTAAGGATTCACCGTTCGAAGATCTTCTTTGGTGAACGAACATTCTTTCATGAGGACTCGTATTAGTTGTTGTGCATAGTAATGATCGGATAGAGTGCAAAGCCACAGGCAATACCTGTTCCCACAGTTCCGTTTTGAGAGCTTTCGCACGTAGGCACAGTTGAATAGTACGCCACAGGGTGCCGTTCAATCGTTCCACTTGCCCATTTCCTTGCGGATTATAAGGTGTAGTTCTGCTCTGGGCCACTCCAAGTGAGATAAGAAAACGTTTCAAGTCTTCGGACATGAAAGCAGTTCCCCTATCCGAATGAACGAATTGTGGAATCCCAAATGTGTAGAAAAGATCTTTCAAGCATTTGATTACAGTTGCAGCGGACAAATCTTTGCATGCATAAGCAAAAGGAAATCGTGAGTACTCATCAATAATAGTAAGTATGTACTTATTCTGCGTATTGGTAGGTAATGGTCCTTTAAAATCGATATTGATTCGTTCGAATGGTGAAGTTGCTTTAATAAGGATGCCTTGATTTTTGTAAAAACGTGGTTTTACTTCGGCACAAGTACGACAATTAGCAGTCATAGTACGAATTTCATCAATAGAATATGGGAGATTTTTTGATCTAACCCAGTGATTCATTCTTGTTACTCCGGGGTGACAAAGTGTATCGTGGAGATCGTATAATTTGTTAGTATTAATGCTTGCACTAACTCTGGACAATGTATCAGCAACGGTGTTCTCTTTGCCAGGTCTATAGATAACATCATACTTAAAACAGGATAGCTCTAGCCTCCATCTTTCAATTTTTTCATTTTTGATCTTGCTTGAATGACGATTCAACATAAATGCGACCGACTGCTGGTCTGTAATTAGTATAAAATGTCTGCCAATTAAATAATGACGCCATTTACGTATTGCTTCTACTATAGCACAAGCTTCTTTCTCTACTGATGACTGATGTCGTTCAGAGGGCGTCAGAGATCGTGAGAAGAAAGCAACAGGGCGACCTTTCTGTGTCAAAGTAGCTGACAAGGCGTGTTCTGATGCATCTGTTTCGATTGTGAATGTTTCAGTGTCATCTATAGCTGTTAGAGCAGATTTAGCAATATCTGATTTTAAAGTCTCGAAACAGTTCTCAGCACCTAACGTAAGAGGAAATCTCGTAAGACCAACCAGGGGTTTTATCTTTTCTGAGAAGTTTTTGATATATTTAGAGTAATGAGCAAACATTCCAACAGCTCTCTTCAACGAGGCAGTGTCTACCGGAATAGGTAGATTGAGCAAGGGCTTTAGTCTTTCTTTGTCGGGGCTAATAGTATTGTTGCTTATCGTATAGCCCAGTAAACTGATAGTGTCAGTATTAAAGATGCATTTGTTTTCATTTAGTGTTAGACCATATTTCTTTACTGCTTCATTAAATTTCTTTAAATTTTCATCATGTTGATTTTCATCTACTCCGCATATTGTAACATCATCGAGATAGGCATATGTGCCGCGTAATTTCTCTTCTTTAATTATATATTGCAGCGTTCTTTGAAAAGCAGCAACGCCGTTAGTAACTCCGAATGGAATTCGTGTAAACTGGTACAAACTTCCACAAGCTTCGAAAGCCGTATATATTTTTTCTTTATTCAGGATTGGCACTTGGTGGTAGGCACTTTTTAAATCTATTTGACTGAAGAAATTATGTTTCGCAACATTGGTAACAATGGCCTCAATGTTTGGTAATGGAAACGCGTCCAAGTGCGTATATCGATTAATTGTGCGAGAATAATCAATGACAAGTCGTTTCCTGTGCACTCCACCTCCTGTAACTAGAACTTGCGCACGCCAAGGTGAGGTACTTGGCTCGATAACTCCGTCTTCCAGAAGTTTAGTTACTTCATCTTCTATAAATTGTTTATCTTCATCACTATATTGTCTTGATTTTATAGCAATAGGCTTTATATCGTGAGAAAGATTTGAAAAGAGCGTAGCTGGGGGTACGCTGGCTTGCATAACATTACATATTTTCAAAGGCTCTCTAGCTCCTCCAAAGTCAACTTGGAGCAATGAATGATTTTTAAAAAGGTCGTGCCCCAATATTACGTCCGCACATAGATTGTTGATTATTAGTAGTGGTTGTTGTTTATACGTGTGCTGTTGTAATTTAATAGTAGCAAAGCATATTCCTTCCACAAAGGACTCATGGTTCATAGATGCCAATGTTATACGTTGCTTGCATGGTTTTCTTTTCAAATTTAAAGTAATAGCTAATTGCTTGTCGATGAAACTCTCTGAGCTTCCAGTGTCTATAAGGGCATCAGCTCTTGAATCGTTTATAATTATAGGTGTTGTCGCTTTATTTAAGCTAGATGGAGATGCAGCAGATATAATAGACAATTTAGGATTGAAATCCGATTCAGTTTCATCAGTAAGGCAGGAGTTCAGTGCAGGCTTATTACCGCGACATACTTTAGCAAAGTGCCCCCTTTTAGAACATAATTGGCAAATAGTATTGAAAGCAGGACATTTAATTCGTTGATGTATATTCCCCCCACAGAACCAGCAAGATTTCTTTTGAAATTTCTGAGGGACAGCCGGCCTCTGTGATGTGACAGCAATTAAATTATCCACGCTCGTTTCGTTTTGCTGACTGATATGAGCCATTTGAGAAGTGGAAGCTAAATGAGAAGGGTTCGTCGGAGCAGTAAAAGCTTGGGAGTTCTTCTCTGCCATTTCTAGAGAATTTGCTTGATTATGAGCATCGTCCAAACTGAGTTTTAGGTTTTCCAGTAACCTTTGTCTGATTCTGTTATTAATTAGACCAGATATGAATGCATCGCGTATGTATTCTTGTTTGTACTGTTCAGCGGTAACGTTTTGGAAATTACAATCATGTGCTAATTTCTTTAATGCTCGTAAGTATTCATTTATAGTTTCTTCGGGGAGTTGTTTTCTAGTTGCTAATAGGTGCCGTGCATGAGTGTCATTTTTCGGTTTGACAAAGACGTTTTCGAGTATTTGTATAGCGGATTTATAATCGTTAGCTTCTCGAATAAGAGAGAAAATAGATGGAGACAAATGATTTATTAAAAGTTTGAGCTTCATCGTGTCGTTCGTCATAGTAGCAGAGAATTCTTCCGCTAAAAAACTATCGAAAGTACTGTGCCAGTGCAACCATTCCAAGTCCGACCCTGGAGTACTGGGATCGACGTTGAATCGATCGGGTCTTAGATATCGTGACATAGTACCTCTCGTCGTGAATTTTTCCTCGGGCTCCGTCATGTTTTAATTTGTAATTGAAAGTATTATATAAGTATTATATTTTTATCTGAATAAATTGCTATATATGAAATTACACAAGATAATACCAAATTAATGGCTTTATTCAGATAAAAGACTTGAGCATATATTACATAGAATGCAGAAATAGAATGACAGATATATTGTCTAATTTCTGTCTTCAGAGACATAGACAAGACTAAGGAATAGGTCACCAGCTAATTGGATTCGCGTGCTACCTTCAGTTCCATTAATTAACGTCTACTAAATTATCTTTTCTTTGCGTCCAGAGGTTTAAATGACATACAGTAAGCGGAATGGAGGTAACTGGAATCTCCCCGGACGTATTTCCATAGAGCTATGATATAAAATGGGTTCAGAGAAACCTGAATGGATCTCTTCAACCGCAGAGAACAGCAACTGCTTGAAGACTCCTAAGTTTCATCCTTCAGATTTCCTTAACATAGAATGTTTAAAGAAAAACGTGAATGAATGTCTTCAAGGCCGTCAGAAAACACCTTGGCTGGTGTCTTTGTTCGTGGGATGAGATAATTACGCTTGTCTGTTGAGATCTCATGGGAGACAGAGACGTGTCTCCTAAAAATGATTTTAAAACACCTCTAAGTAAACCGAACTCACATCATATTCAGAACGCGTTCAATCTTTTCATTCATGACTCGATCCTTGAAGAAGTTGGTGAATAAAGTCCTCAGCGTGAAGTGAAGGTCAAGGACTTGCTTGGATACCTCGGAGCTGCGGTCACAGCATTGGTACGCCAGTATGAGGTCCAGATCTGGAAATTGAACATGGAGACCATTTAGATTTACTAGTAGGAATCAGCATTGCTGTGTTTCAGTGTAAAGGATAAAGAGCTAGAGTAATTACGGGCACGAGGGCACTTCATCTTACGTCATTAGGGCGGTAACTGTACCTGCAACCCTTCCGGGTACGATTTATCATCAGGAAGCCAGTTCCCCGGCTTTAAGAGCCTAAGGACCAAGATCTAGAGACGATTTTGAACACGAGTAGAGTCTGAGCTCGCTCTTACGATTCCTTTCTTACGATTACGGGAGCTCAGACTAATTTGAGGTCTTGCTCAAAATCTTCTCTGAAACTTGGCCTTAAACATAAGCACCCAAACTACTTGTATTCACTATCTGTGATGTGTCCTATGACTGCTGAGCAAAGGCTGCCCAACCCTTCCACTCATTTCTATTGCAAACTCAGACCACCCCAAGGAACTTCACACCCTAGCTGGAGTGCAAGTTCCTTACACCACCATCTCTTAAAAAGTCCAGTTCTTTTCGCCATCTTTTCGCGTTCCTTGGGGTTCATTGGGTGACGAAATCTTGTATTGATATGTATTGTATGAATTATGTAAATAATCAATAATTATCCGAAGTTATTACCATCATCAAGGTAGGTACCTTGATGATGGTAATAACTTCGGATTAGAGATTACATAGGTATGTAATCTCTAATCTACCACAATTTCTATGGATGTCAAAATTTATATGGCAGGGTCACAGATTGTGCATTATTAAAAACTAATTATTTTATATCCTGTTTGTAATTATTTTGTTAGGTACCTACATAAGTATCAAAGTTTTTTCTATGCATACTAATAACTGTAAGCTTGATACCTACCTACCTTATGTTTTATAATATAAATCGGGTAAGATTACGGTATTAACCTTTTTATTGCATATTTAACAAAACCTAGCTGCTATAAATAGCTTAAGGCCACAACACTAAGTATAAGGAAGTAGACAAACACACAGTGAAACCTTCACATACGCTAAAAAGTTGAACTCATTTTATACGATTGGTTTTGATAGCGATTCAGAAAGTCCTTTTACGCGATGTTGCATATGATTGAAAAGGACAGTTGCGTTTAGGTATAGGATTAGTTTTGGCCACGAGAGAAACATACCGTGTCTAATACGAAACATTTATAATTTAGTTACCTAGTCTTATAAAAACTTCGAATCTGCAAGGCTCCATGTGATTACATTTAGTTTTTATTGCAATAGTTTTTAATTAATTAATTCTTCTTATGTGGTTCTCTGGCGAATGCTGACACGGAGGGGCTCAGATGAAAATGTCACTAACGGTCATCCATTCCCATACAGACATTGTAAGAATGCTTAACTTGTACGATTGTTTTCAATCCGAACTAATGAGAAAAAAAATCCCATTTGTTCATATTAATTAGATAAAACGGGAATTACCGTGTTAAACATTTATTATTGATGTCTCGATATTTCGACAGCATTGCAGCCATCATGGTCACGAGTAGACTGAAGTCGGTGAGTGTTAAACGTCAGAAGGGTGACACAAAACGATCTACCCTCTTTCGTAAATAATAAATGTTTAACACGGTAATTCCCGTTTTATCTAATTAATATGTATACAAACCGTGAAAGTTTAAAAAGTGATACCCATTTGTTCAGTTGAAAATAAGTCTACTTTTGCGCCCGGTTTCATTTTCGTTCTCTACTAATAAACCACACACAAAAAGACAAAACACACAATTTGGACAACTCCCCCTGCCCCTCATTCGTCTTACTGACATAAGATATGCTAAAAAGTGTCCTGCGGGGTTACTCTCACCTCTTATAGCGATCCAGTTTAGGTTCCTAAACTGACAATTTGCTACAATGACGTCAAACGTCATTGTAGCAAACAGCGATTCGGTTCAGTTTAGGAACCTAAACTGGATCGCTATAAGAGGTGAGAGTAATCCCGCAGTTCTTTTTGTATTCATTTGTTTATTTATCCGGGTAATATAAATTCATGCAAGTTGCGGTAAGCAAAGTTGCATTTAAAACCATACAGAATTAAGGCATTTCTTGTATGATTGGCGTGAAACGTCGTTCTGTGATTAGTTGAATGCTAAAATTGTGTCGGAAAAAATGTTGTTATGTCTGGTACTTTATAAAATTCACGGAACGCAATTATTTGACAAAATATAAAGTTATTATTGTAGATAGGTGCCACCCACTTCCATTGTATGTTGATGAATACCGAAGTACTGTCGTCCGTCGGTGGTATCATTATGGTTTCCATACGGCTGTTGTCACAAGGTTCTATAGGCGGTTGACCAGAAACCGCAACTGTACCTACCTATTGTAATGCTTCCAACAAATGACAGGTCATGTTTTATAATAGAGTGACAATTAAGACGTTTGTTTCTATAAATGCTGTTCGTCACGCTAGAATATAAGTACAGGTTAGAATATCCGTGTTATAGAATATCGGATTAAGTTGCTCCCCCAAGGCTGCGATTTTTTTCTGCAAATCGGCCGCTGACTGAATGAGTCGGCAAGCGAAACGTCGCAAACTACTTACCTACAATAGGTACGCAATTAAAAAAAATATAATAGTGGCAAACACCTCCCATTATATTTTAGATGGAGCTTTTAAACAGTCAGCCGCAAACCACTTGCTTAATGTGTCCACAACCTTAATTATTGAGTTAAATAGATGATTATTAAAAAACGATGGATGTGTGCAATTGTGCATGGCCGTGTATCTCCTTCAAGGATAAATTTTAGATTGTTAGTAATAAGAATTATGTAATTGCCAAGATTTTTTTGCCACTTTTTCTCCTCAGCGTTGTCACCTTTTCCAGCGCGGTTTAATGTAAATACAAAAAAAAAATACGTGCACAAATGTACACAAAATACTTACTTGCAATAAACATTCTAGTTGGACGGCTAAACAAACCTTACCCGTGATATGGTCTCCTGGTAGATGCGGTTGGGTCTTGAGCCACTGCCGCAGTTTGCTGATGTCCTCAGGAGTGATTCCTGTCGGCTTCTTGTACTCGTCCTCGAGAGGGAATTGTTTTATTGTGCCGGCCATTTTTGTTTACTAAAAATCGTACATTTATTTGGTTAAAATAGTTGCAGTTATCGTAATTTTTCGATTCATCTACGAGCTCGTAGCCTATATAGTCGATAGAGTGTAATGTGTAGGTATGCCTTCTGTGCAGGAGATTCTAGGTTCGACTCCTAGAAGGTGCTACCTGTCTGTCTCAATCCAATTTTCCATAAATAAATAATTAAATATAGGTAACTAGGTAGGTTATATACTTATCAAGTATAACACATCTAAATTACTCAATTAAAAATCATCTCCTATATACAGTTGTAACATTTTTAAAACAAGACAATAAGAAAAAAGTTTTATAACTATATGAAATATTAAGATATTTATAAAATAAAATTTGGTTTATATATTAATTTTTAACAAAATTGCAATTACATTTGTTGCCAAACTGCAATGCAGTTTGCTGGCGAAGCTCTCTTACTTCTTAGTTTTTAATTATATTAGGTTTTATAGCTACATGTTTGGCCTAAATACTTATTCGACAAATAAACATACTTACAATTTTTAAAGTAAGGCCAAAGCCGTTTTGTATGTGACCTCAATATTATTCTTTATTTTAAAAAAAAGTAACCGACACAACCAGATATTTTCTGCTGATATCCTTGTTTTTTTAAGTCCGCTTGTATCACCAACACTTTTAAATTAAGTAAGTATTTTATTGTTTTTGTAATTTAATAAAATCTCGTATTGTTATTCTGAAGCAGATATATCGTTAAATCTCGTCACAAACGTGCGGCCGTTCGACCACGTTACTATGACTGCGCTCGCGCAGGTATCAAACAACCTGTTTCGCGGATCAAGTAACTACATTCATTAGGCAGTTGTCCTACCGCTGGCGATGAGCGAGTAGCGAAGCTATCAACTATAAAACGAGTGGGCGAGCAGCGAGTGGCGAGTATAGTTTTGTAGCTCGGCTATCGGCGCGTGTCGCTGAGCGACGGGCGATTACTCGCTTCACTCGCCAGTGTAGCTCAGCGACAAAATAGCCAAACGAGTACTCGCCGGTGCGAACAGTCGGCGATGAACTATTGATATATGCATCTCTTTTGTTTACACGGAATTTAATTTTTATAGCCTATGTCACTTCTACAATCGATACGAATCTAACGACACCTCATATGTTAAAATTCATTAAGCCGTTTAGACTGAAGGGCGTGCCAAAGAATTAGACATACATACATACACTCGAAAAACATAACCCTCCTTCTAGCGCAATCGGGTAAAAAGTGACTAGGATCACATCAGCGAAATCTTCGTCCATGTTACTCTAGAATCTAGATAGGCTAGAATCTAGATAAACTATATACAAACATATCGTACGATGAAACACAGGAGAGTTTTTAAGGTTGAGATTTTCGCAAAAACTACTTGAGCTATTGCACAAGGTCTTTCACTGTTAGATAGATTAAAGTTAAAACTATGTAACTGTAAAAGAATTATTAAATTCGGTCCAGTAGTTTTTGAGAAAATCTCAACCTTTTTGAATACAACTTATCTCTGTACAATTGGGATATACTTGCGTCGATTTCAGAGTGCCCCAAAGGTTCTTAAATATTGTTTAGCAGTAGAAGCCTAAACGCGTTTCAAACCCTAAACATTTTTATTGTCTTGCACATCATCTAATAGGCACTAATCGAGGTGTCTGCTTACTCTTACGCGATGTAGCATATGAGTGACAGACTGACAGTTGCATTTCCAAAATGTTGAATCCCAAATAACAGAATCACATCTATTGTTAGTTTATTTGTTTAATAAATAAAACTAAAAATTATGCTAAAGCGAAACACTCGTGCAAACTTGCACAGTCATTTAGTCACATCTATTTTCATTAACATTAATAAATAAGACTTTAGTTATTTCAGTCTATATCGAGCTTCTTGAATGAACCCACGACCCCTCCAGTGACATCGGGCATACACCTTGAGTCCGCAGGGCGACGCTCTTCCACCACTCTCTTCTTGTTTTCCTTGGCGAAGTATTCCCGGTTAGCTTTCAATTTAGCTACTATTTCATCTGTAATCAGATAAAGTAAATTACCATCGAAAGTTTCTAAACAAACGTTGGAACCTAAAGTCGCCTCGCCATCATCATCAGCCCGTACAGTACCGTCTTTACCATAAGCACATGGGGACCCCATCCTCACGGGGGCCCCGAAAGACCGATATTACACTTTACTATTTATTTTATATTTTGAACCATTTATATTTGAGCTGCACTAAGAATTACCGCCAACATTTCTTAGTCAAAATGTTAATCGGACACCAGATTAGTTTTTCTTCTAAACAGTGAAAATTTTAATTTTTTTGTCATCCTATTTTTATTTTCCAACAGGGCCCCATATTCTTGTGTGTCCAAGGGCCCCGGAATGGCCTAAGACGGCCCTGAGCCCGTATTAGTCCATTGCTGTACGTAGTCCCTCATATAGCGCGCAACTCAATCGCCACGCGGTTTTTGCGTCCAGACCCTGGCAGCCACCTTGCGTAGGCCCTTCATATGGTTGCAAGCAGTCCCGCAATATGATTTCCATTCGAGAACTCGTCTCCCCCATCAATTATTATCGGTTCTACGACAGATACGACCAGCACACTACCACTTCAGTTTGCTAATCCTTTAGCAATATCAACAACTTTTGTTCTCTAACGAATTTCAACGTTCACCATGGCTTAAAGACCCATAAACTCCACTGCCACTGTTGTTCAAAAACTAATATTAACCTAAATTTTGTTTCTTGAATCATACAGAACCTATAATTAAGGAAACTTGCCTTTAACTTCCTCATAAGTCTTATATTTTCCTCCAGCCTCCTTAGGTAGGTCTTCAACAGGGAGGTACTCGTCCAATTTGGCACCTGCCTGATGAACGTGAAGGATGTCCTGCCTCGACTTCTTCATAAAGGTCTTTATCATGCCCAGCAGCCTGTCCATATAAGCTGGCGCGTTCAGGAAGTGGAAACCTTTCATACTGATGAACATGCCTTCCTGGATAAAAATATCACCCATCATGTTTACATCCCGTTTTGTTAGGGTTTTATCATTGCAATAATAAGATTAATATCTGTGGTACTCAACCAACTCCTTACTGAACAAAGTGGTGACCGAAAACGCGGCAAATCAATAATCCTTTTGGTTTGGATACAAGTGCCCAAGTTTCAACAAATTCAACAGCAGCAGCCTATTTCATTATTGGGGCACATACATCCTCACAATCGAAGGAGCTCGGACTGTGATCGTAATACGTAACCTATTGGTGGCCAACTAACCTATACTTTTTATTTTGTATTCTAAGGCAGGTTGGTTTCTCAGGGGTATCTTCCTTCAACGTTTGAGAGTATTTTGAAAATGTGCATAAGTTTTTCCTTCGCGAACGAAAACTCATTGGTTCATCCACCATGCGTAAGTCATATTATATCTGGTCGGGGGAGGCTTAAACTACCTTTACAATAATACTTACTTGTAAATAATAAATGAACTGCTGAAACGTTTGCATCTCCCACCTCGTCAGGTGGGAGAAGGAACTGCCCTCCAGGTCAATTGCCAGCACAAATCCTGGCCACGTGCCTTCTTCATACTGCCACAGGTCCATAATCATAAATGCTGTTCTGAAATCGCACGGAAAGCAAAGAGAGTTTTCAGAGTTGATTTATAAATTGGACCCATCTTTAAAGGTTCCTGGTGGTAGACGGGTTCTTGAAGACTACGAACGGGTGAAGGTGGTGTGGGAGCAAACCACATGGAAGGATGATCTACGCAAAGGTGCTGACAGGGACTTGATGCAAAAAGTCAATAATTGGTTTCAGTAGCGTGGATAGGGAGAGGCCTACGTTCAGCAATGGACTGTTACAAACTAATGATGATGTACTCTCTATTGATGGGATAGACGTGAAACCAAAGGTAGCAATTTACTTCTAAAGTAAGTATAGACTCCTATAATCTGTGATTTTAATTATGTATTCCTTAAATGATGTATCCTTTCTACCTACCAGTCCACACCCAATTATTAAATTTTATTATAACCGTAACTGTGACTCAGCCCTTGCATTAAGGAAACCTTGATATGAATATTGGATTAACAAGTAGATAATCTTTAAAATGCGATAGCTCAATGATTTGCAGTTAAAGTGTTTCATTGATAATAAATTTTGGTTAATGTTTTGACATTACCTGGCAACATCGATAGTGTTATAGTTTTTGGGATCGAGGTCCAGAAAACGCATGTACATGACTGCATAGCCTTCTTTGGTCTTCGTGTGAAGAGGCTGGACTAATCTGAAACATAGAAATACTCTTAGAAATGGCAATGCCCTCTGAATTGCTGCTTATATCATAGCTTCATTATTGGAAGAAAAATAGTGTAAGTCTAATAATTATATTACCCCAAATAATTATCGATATCACTTTAACCTTACTCTACAGATACCAAGTATAAATGATCTAAATAGTCAGGAGATAGGTTCATCGCGCCCAATGCCTAAAATGGGAAAAGGTCCACTCCGAAATCGTCTACTTCATAGGACTCCCTCTTATGACAATTTAATGCCTCTATTATTAGGTATTCATTCATTCATTTGGTTAGTCAGATGGGAATCGCTAATATGTATTTTATTTTTGCACATATGTTACATACATACATAAGCTGACGCCTGCTTCCAGTAGGGCAAAGACGATAACCTAGCTGCGATTCTGGCACTCAATTTTGGCTTCCTTCACATTTATGATAATAATAATAATTATTATTAATAATAATAAGACGGGGTCTGTCATTGAGTGCATTCTGATGCGCTCAGAGACGGGTCCCGCTAGGTGCATCACACATATCCCTTCAAATTAAAGTTATCTAAGGGGCCTCTACGCGTTGGACCTATGTCTCCGTGCAAGCCTTCCAAAGGACCGGGTTTTCTGAAACCCGTGATACTTGGAGAGATACATAATAATAATAATAATTATTTTTTTATTATCATAATATTTCATTATCATAATAATTATATACACCATTAGTCTCATGAAGGTGAAGAAAGATTTAAGCACTTGCTTAGATTTCATTATCAATCATATTGTTTAAATTATCTGCTGTTATTACTCACACTACATTCAAGGTTTTTTCTACTTCATCTACAGTTCTGTCCTTGAAGAAGTTAGTCATGGCCGTCTTCAGGGTGAAGTGGGTGTCCAACGACTGCTTGGCCACCTCGATGCTGGCGTTTGACACGCGAAACGCAAGAACCAGGTCCAGGTCTGCAAATGTTAGATTTTTTCATAATTTGTGACTCCAAGTTGATCGCGCCAATTTTAGAACAACGTTGTAGACAGAATATTCTGAATGGCGTTTGCTAAGTTTTAATAAAATCCCCCGAATGAAACATCGATAAAGTATTCTTGTGACGTGAATTTGCTAAATTAATTGCATATATAGGTAAGCCGGGAACAGTACCAAGCCGGGAATCCTTTTTTTTTTTCATTTTGAACGCGGTATACCAGGCTTGACTTGATTTAAGAGACTTCAAGAGTCTCACAACAACATTTTAGTAAGTATCAAAGTTTATACGATGTTTATTTTTTCAAACAAATTTTCAACCATCATACAAAAATGGCAATCCCTATTCTTTCACGGAAATTAGGAAAGAGATAGCACTAACAATATTTAGTGACGTCTTTAGTTCAAAGTAAAAGTCGTAAATAAGAATCAGGAACATTTACCGGATAAATATTCTCCTGGTAGATGAGGCTGAGTTTTGAGCCACTCTCTCATTTTTCTGACATCCTCAGCAGAAACTCCTGTTGGCTTTTTAAACTCCTCCTCAACAGGAAACTGTTTAACCACTCCTGAAGACATTTTAGTAGTTATCAATATCCTTGATAATAACAAGTATATTTCAATTAAAACACAACGAAACTTGTATTAAACCAGTATGTATGCTTCGTAAGTGATTTCATTTATAACTGTAAGGCCCGAATTTTCCTGTACATCATTGGGTACTGTCATCCTATCTATCGAATTTTGTGATAAAACACTTACTGTAATCAATCTTATCTAAGTAATAACAGTTAGTATTAATTATATGGTAGGGAAATAATGCCTATAATGTACGTAGGTAGCCCTTCCTTGAAAATTGAACACTCGGCTGATCAGATGTAACAACTCTTACCTTTTTGTTACCTCGTCTTCTTCTTCTGAGCCATTCTCTACCAGTCTGGTGTAGACCTCCTTTAAAGTTATGCACTATCGTCTATTTTGCGCCACTTGGATCCACTTCGAACCGGCTGCTCTTCGGCTGTCATCACGCCATCTCTTCTGTGGCCTCCCTGTAGGGCGTTTTTCTCCACTCAACCACTGCCTTACACCAGGAGTCTTGCTTGCGTGCCACGTGACCAGCACATTCACAGCCCATTTTGTTACCTAAGAGGATAAAAAAAATTTCTTAGATCAAGATAATAGTTTCCTATACATGCAGTCCCAAAATAATGTCAAGTGTAGGTAAGTCCATAGATAATGTACCCCTGGTATCCCGAATCTCTCCCATTGAAGATCCTCGATTTACGAAAGTCAGTTTAGTATTCAGAATCACGAATACTTGAAACTGTTTTGACTTGCATACATTGGTGCACCATACCATACCCTAGTTTGCACTCAGGGAGTAGGCCAGGAGATGCCTATCAGATTCTTAGCACGTGCCCTGCAACATGCGAAGTCATTGCCAATTCATCAGCACTAGCAATTTGTTTTAATGAGTCAATAGCCATATCAGTTTATCTCAGTGCCGGACTAAGCAGACCGAGAATAGTCGCCCCATGAATCTCTCGCAAGTAATTCTGCACCTGTCGTACGGTGGAACACAGAGAAAGGTGTACAGGAGAGTTTTTAAGGTTGAGATTTTCTCAAAAACTACTTGACCTATTGCAAAAATTCTTTCACTGTTTGATAGATAAAAGTGAAAACTATGTAACTGTAAAATAATTATTAAATTTGGTCCAGTAGTTTTTGAGAAAATCTCAACCTTATTGAGGCCCCCTGTATACTTATCTCTGTCTTCGACTGTACACAGGAGTACCTAGGACGCCCGACCGGCTAGGCGGCTGTCGTCCGTTGAACTATCATTTAGACATACGTTGACTGCAATGGGCACAGATTCTCCGATCCTTTTAAGATAACAAAGCCAGCAAAGTCGGCCTGCTATATTCTATATTTTTTTCCAATGATGTTAGATGCGACGGAAATTGGGGATTCGGAAACTAGTTTTATAAAATAAATTATAATGAATCTTAGAATCCACGAGTTGAGGAGAAAGACTAAATAATATGTTCCGTGGAAAATGTTATGGCATGGACGACCGGACACCCGAGTCTCACCACCATTTTTGTATTCACCGTTTACTTTTAATTACCACACAGACGTTGTTTCACTTATACAGGGCGACGATTCTCTTTCCCTTACTCCGGCACTGATTAACTTCTACAAATCCATTGCAATGTATGCCATATTACCATCTCATAAAGTGAATGTGTTGCACTTGGTGTGTTGTCGACTATATGACCTTCAATCGGTTGTTATATGTTACTACTTCCTTTATCAGTTTATTGGTGTGTGTCATGCGAAACCAATTACATAGCCAAGTTTTATCTGGTTATCTAAATCGACGGGTTGTAAATGGAAGTTACCTGTCGATACGAGTAGTCTAAAACAATCAGTCACTACACTAGACTAAAATAGCACGATAATCATTAGGTAATGTGGTCGGAATACATAACTGGTAATATGCTTAATGCCAATATGCGTTGAATGGTACTTGATCGACATTGGGATTCTTCTTCTTCTTGAAGTGCCTCTCCGCCGGTTGGCTGTCAGCTCCGCGTACTTGTCCCTGTCTTGAACGAGCCGGATCAGCTGTTCAGCGCTCGCGATGCCGGACGGGCTCCGTAATATTCCAGCGTCCAGGGCCCCCTTCTGCCCGCTATGTTGCCCATCATAATTAATTGGAGAAGTTGGTATCTGTCGTTCCGGAATATGTGTCCTAGATAAACTTTTCTCTTTTTGATGTGTAGCAATAATTCCCGAGACTTGCCCATTCGCTCCAATACTCGATCCATCGAATTATGAGCACGCCGGTAGCACCACATTGGGATTACTTTTGCGATACTAGCGTTACCAATATTTTATGATTATCAAATGTTCATACATGGACTTCAATCTGCTGTTCTGATATCCTGGCACACATTGCAACTCTCGCTTCCTTAACTTTCATTAATCTCATCACGCACGCTTGTCAGTTTGTACTAGACCGCACATGGTCCATATTTTATAAATGACAATGCCAGATTCTGCCCCACCATCAACCGCTAGATGTACAAGATAACGATTAAATGTAAAAATATGTCCGTTTTTTATTAAAATGATTGGTTTCAAATAAAGTTTTGTACATCTAGCGAGTCGAAAAAAAACAGCTTATTAATTAAGCATTATTCAGAAAATAGTAAGAAATCGAACCGAATTTACATTGTTTTTGGTATTGTTCTATAGCAGTTGCGAGAGTAGTAGATAATGATACTGATTATGATTATGCAATATGAAACCTGTAATAAGCCCCCAACAAAATGATAAGTACAGCTTAAATGGTCACGTAGCTTTGTAGGTGGGGCAAAGCTCCATTGAAATGTGGCAATGTCATTTGGTCGACTTTTGCCAGCGGGGTAAATAAATATGCATAAGTATATTAAATTATATATTAACTAAAAATGATTTCAACATGTCTTGATTGAATCACATTATCATTTGGTCACTGTGAAGTCAGTCGATTGATTGCTTAACGTGGGGAGGGCTTGATTCTCCATCAATCTATATCGAGTTTCTTGAAGGATCCCTCCACACCGCCGAAGATGTCTGTGATGGTCTTCGCTTTCCCTGGACGGAGAGCTTCCACCACTCTCTTCTTATTCTCGGCTGCGAAGAACTCGGCGTTGGTTCTCAGTCTTGCTTTTGTGTCCTCTGAAATGTTAATTAGGACAGTTTAATAGTGTATAAATAATTCTTCAAATAAGATATGCTCTAAAATGTTTATAAAATGTTTATACATCCATCGGTATATCATCAGAGCATAATGAAACAAGATAATTTACTACTTTGAGTCTTTGAGTCGAATATCTTACCTTTAATCTCCTCAAAAGTCATGTTCTTTCCACCAACGTCTATTGGCAAACCCTCCAGAGGAACGTACTCCGTGATCGTCGTTGAGCCGACCTGGTGGATGTTGATCATGTCCATGAACCTCTTATTAAGGAAAGGCTTCAGGAGCATCATCAGCTTGTCCATGAATGAAGGAGCATTCATGAAGTGGATCTCTTTAAGTTTCACTAGTAAAGCTTCCTGAAATTACAAGGATACATAACAAGTTTTGTAGTCGCTCTTCCTTATCTATAATATTATCATAATTGTTTGGATTGTGTCTAGATTATGGCCTTAAAATATTCAAGCAACCTACATCAGCATCACCTGCATTATCCATCAGGTGGCAAATAAATAATATGGTTACTTGAATGAATGTACAATGTGTTTTTGGTTGTGCGATGTGCTTGTTTTGTGTGTTTCAGAGTGTTTCGTATGGCAGGAAATGTTTAAATAGTTATCTAAATAATGATATTTGGTGATGTATGGGGGATTCTGATGAATAGCTGAGTTCAGGTGGATTTTTAGAGATCTTGATGGATGAAGGCTTGGGATCAATATTATTTAGACACTGCCCATATTTTTTCTTTTGAAACATATTCCGACCTGATGATAATATCTTACCTGAATAAAGTAAAGGAGTTGCTGCAAAGTCTGGAAGTCCACCCTGGCAAGGTGACCCATTACAACGTTTTCTAAGTCAATTATGAGGACAGATCCCGGCCAAGTTCCCTCCTCATACTGCCACATGTCTACCATCAGCAGGACAGCCCTGCAAACAAATTCACAAAAATATGAAACAATTCATGGATGGTAGACCTCTCTCAAATTCTTCTTCCTAGATTTTGAAAGAGATCTCCTTGAGGGCTTCATCATTAGCTATCATTCTCTGATGGACGTAGAACTTTCGCAAATTAGCCCAATGAGCCCTATTTATATGCTTCCAGACATATTGTTCCATCGCTCTATTTTATCTGAGGGTTCTAACGTCTATTATTAGCGCTCAAGTCCTGTCAAAGTCATTGTCAACAAATTTTGGACAAAAATAATCTGACATTGATAGGACGCTAGTAAAAATCGTTGAAGCTAAGCCTATGTTGATAATGAAAACTTGGAATTATTCTCAAGATTTACCTGACAGCTTCCATGAATACGAAGTGTTTGGGCTCGTAGTCCACCAAGCGAGCGTAGACCACCCCGTAACCCTTGTGAGAGCGGGTCTCCAGGCCAAGCACCAGACTGGAACGGAAATGATAGCATTTTGGAGTATTTACATCAATGAAAAATATTCTCTTATACACAGAAAATTACAGAAATAAATGATAAATGGAGAAAAAATTTCATCATTACATGGCACACTCTATTCCAACAGAGCTACTGTGATATCATACCCAGGTCGTGAATTTTGTCTCCATATTCTCGTCTTAGGGACGGTTGACGGTAGCGACATCTATCCAGTAACTGTGCAATGTTAGACATGCATTTTAGTAATTGCATAATCGTTTGCGTAATCGTTTCGCATAGCGCATATGCAATAAAATATCAAAACATATTACAGAAATAAGCATAACAGCCTACTGTTATGCTTATTTCTGTAATATGTTTTGATTTTGTGCCCTAATGCTGGCACCACAAAACAGTGACGGGCTATGAGTACAAATATGCTTAACATTGTGTACATGGGATTAACCTGTATTCTTGTTCTCTGTGTGCCAGACTGGCCGGGCAAGTACCGTACCGAAATATCAGGATCTCAAAACATAAAACATATTGGTATGAATTCCGTTTTTGTAAATTTATAACTCGCAGTTATCAACAGGAAAATAATTCAACTGATGTCCTCGCCCGCCGGGCTTTAGTTGTAAATCATCCTCATCTGTTGATAGATGAATCCATTTAGATACTGTAGACTCACAATGGATGATTCGCACTAACCGGAAAACTGAATCTACGATATATCTTTCATTCTTAGTTATTAACAGGAAAACCCTTGAAACCAGTTAAGATTTTGAACTAATGGGGATGTTAACTAAAATAATTTTATTGCGTACTTTTACGAATAAATCCACTCACATTGATCATGATCATGCTGAAAATACACGAAACAAGTCCAAAGATATTTATGATCATCCTTTTTGGGGTTCCGAACCTCGAGAGGAAGAAAGGAACCCTTATAGGATCACTTTGTTGTCCGTCTGTCAATACCTATTTCTTAGAAACACGTGGACGGATCAAGTTGAAATTAATACCAAATACTCAAGTCTGCAACCTCATGCAGTCGTGAAAAAATCAACCTTCTACGTCAACGCAATCAAGAGATATGTCGCATTTTCCCGCATATTTGTATGAAAACGCAATGGAACCAAAACCTATAAGGGGTATCCCGTTGACCAAGAATCGTGAAATTTGGAGCCAAGGTGTGGGCTGAAAACCAGCGCTGACGCACTCTGTGTCAGCATCAGCTGAAGCCTAAACCTTTTGCCTAAGTTATATGTTTGTTAATTGTCATTGTAATTTTTATTTCTTATATGTATATACTTAATAGGCAATTAATGTTATTCTATTCTATTCTATTCTAAATTTGGCCAAAAAGCTAGGTTATATCAGGAAAAATCCGAAAACTGTAAATTTGAAGCCTCGGTGCGCGAGTCTGACTCGCACTTGGCCGGTTTTTGTAGTAGTACCTACTCGTATCTATAGAGGGAACTAGTAGCTATAGATTTCCGATTTTCAAATGACTGCAATTATTTTATTTACCAACTGAAATTTTCGGACAAATTTATTCGGTTATTTTTTGAATAAATTTTCTTTCGTATTTGTAATAAATTGTCGACTTATCAATATTCGTCAATTTGTCCATTGATTTGTTTTTCAATTATTAAAGAAGATATTCGATAGTTCAATGAGTGGTTATTTATTTATTCATTTTATTAATGGACTCGACAATTCGTCATTTGCCAATGTTTCATGTTACAAAAAAAATTCAATAATCTTCTATCTTCCTCCAGAGGAGTCGCAGTAGCATCTTCACCCTGGGTAGCCGCGAATTCATGTCTTCATCCAGAGGAGACGCCGAAGCGTCATCACTCTGGACAAAGCAGCTCGACAGTCACGTTCATTCCCGAGCTTGTAGCGGGACTCTTGATAAAAGCTTGAAACTTCAGATCTTGCTCAAATTATCTAATAAATTCACCATCAACATTCACTGTCAATCGCGAACATTTTCTGATTAATTTAACGTGATATTAAACACAAAATAATCACTGTAGACACTAAAATAAAAATTATCAAATAATTTTTCAACAGTCGTTTCCCGCCATTTTCAAGAGTACCCAATGAGTGGTTATCATAACTTCTCTATTCAAAACTTACCAGACGTCAAAAATTTTCAGCATCTCTTCATCCACGAATCTATTCTTGAAGAAATTATTGAAGAGGGTCTTCAGAGTGTAGTGCAGGTCCAGGACTTGTTTGGACACTTCCATGCTCAGGGCACAGGAGTGGTAGGTCAGGATGAGGTCCATTTCTGGAATGGTAGAGAAAAAAATTATCATCAGACCAAAATACAATAGAGGATGACTGCGGACCTTTAGAAGGAGAAAATCATGGCTCCACAATATAAGGGAGTGGATCACAGACCACTTACCCAATAGACATGAAATCGGTACAAATGACAATGCCAGATTCTGCCCCACGCCCCACCATCAACCGCAAGTTGTACAAGATAACGAATAAATGTAAAAATATCTCCGATTTTTATTAAAATTATTTGTTTAAAATAATAAGAATTTATTTTAGGCGATTTATTCATTATTCTTGTTATTCTTCTATAGGAGTTGCGAGAGTAGTAGAAAATGATACTGATTATGATTATGCAATATGAAGCCTGTAATAAGCCCCCAACAAAATGATAGGTACGGTACAGCTTAAATGGTCACGTAGTTTTGTAGGTGGGGCAAAGCTCCATTGAAATGTGGCAATGTCTTTTGCAAGCGAGAAATTCTGCCAACGATGAGGGCATAGAGACGAAGCGGGGGACAGGGGTGCCGTATTAAAGAGATGCGTCCATGTCGATAATATCTCTAGGTTACTCTTGCCGCGAAGCAATTTTGCTTATGCGGGCAGACACAGACGCCCTCCTGTTACAGGTCTATGGGGTAAGTGGTTTGTGGAGTGGATATACCTACTATAAGCTAACGTATAAGAACAGATGGCTAAACAAACAATCGTGGTAGAAAATCGTAGAAACATTAAGACAGGGCTATTACTGCTGGAGGCCTCTAAAGTGTGCACTCCAGGATAACTTTTGTTGCTTGGGTAGGCAGTAGAGTTAGCCAGATGATACACATTAATATTTATCGTGATACCGATCACGAGCAATATTGGAGCATAGCCCGTACATTGAGGGAGCTCGGGCCATGATCCACAACACGGGTCCCGTGCGTATTGGTGAACATTGCCTTCTATTCAGGTTTCCCAGGGTTTTAAAATATACGAATTGTTTATAGGATTTTCCTTCGAAAATAAACGAGGAAAACTCGGTTTAAACTGGTAAATGGACGACCAGTTTAAATAATTGTTTAAAGAAATTGTTATTATTTGGGCAGGAAATTAATTGTACATAATTAATTAAGTACAAATATATGCCGGTCGCTCGGGTTATGTTAATTTGACATTTTTCCCCCAATGCGGAAATATTTATATGTCTCAGACAAAAACTCAACCTTGTTTAGATGTACACGATACGATGCTAAAACTCAGGGTTTGATCAAACACTAAGGCCAACGCCACACATCAATATTTATCGTGATCATAATTCAGCCCCTAAGAGCCGAATACGGACATATGCACTGCCCCAAATGACCATGCCAGATTCTGCCCCACCATCAACCGCAAGATGTACAAGATAACGAATAAATGTATAAAAAATCTCCGTTTTTTATTAAAATTATTGGTTTAAAACAAAGTCTTGTACATCTAGCGAGTCGATAAAATCAGCCTAATTAAGAATTCACAAAATAGTAAGAAATCGAAGCTATTTATTCATTGTTTTTGTTATTCATCTATAGGAGTTGCGAGAGTAGTAGAAAATGATACTGATTATGATTATGCAAAATGAAACCTGTAATAAGTCCCCAACAAAATGATAGGTAGGTATAGCTTAAATTGTCACGTTGATTTGTAGGTGGGGCTCCATTGAAATGTGGCAATGTCTTTACGCCATTCCTTTCTACTGTCTGTCATTCGATTCTACTGCGTCCAAACGACTCTAGTCTTTATATCGTCAAATCAACGAGCCTTTGTTCTTCCAGGTCTCGTGAGTCCAGTTCGAGCTCGCCATTCCGTTAGTCTTCCGTTGTTTTTATTAATCTTGATACGGATTACGATCCGATGGGTGCAATTCAGAATTATTGGCCAAAATGATCTCTATGAGTCTGTGTACACTTGCTCTGTATGCTCCAGAACTCATCTTTCTCTCACATACACTGGTTGGCTAGTAGAGAACTCTATCATAGAGTTAAGCACATCGTATGTACAGTCGACAGCAGATCAATGGTAACACTTTTTACTTTTGACAGTTCTTATTATTTGCGTCGTAAGACTTGAAATCGTACTGCAAGTGTTACCATTGATCTGCTGTCGACTGTAGATCTAATTTGATTTAATGTGTATTTATTTTGTGTGCTAACAGCAGATCAAGTGTAACACTTTGGACTTTGGACCGTCCTTATTATCGGCGTCGTATGATTTAAAATCGCACTGCAAGTGATACCATTGACTGCTGTTGTCCGTACATTAAAGAATTACATAATTTGATTTGCTGTCGAGTATTAGATAAACAAATGCTCGTTAATTCTCAGAATAAAATAGATTTTATAGATAATTCTTAGTACGTATGTACTAATTCCAAAATATTTAATTAGCTTGACATATGTTTACATAGAAAATCGTAGAGATAACATGAATGAATTCAAGGTTCATCATTTGCATTATTTACAACTCATGCATATTATCCATAATTAGTTTAATGTGTATATAAAAAAAATACTAATTTATTTTTTCATATAAATTGTTCCAAATTGTGATTTTATCAGAAGATTAGTGATTTAAACCGGACACAATCGTAAAAAAATACAGCTCAAAATATTAACCGATAACTATCTTTTAACGTCACAGTTGTACCGATTCCAGAGTGCGCACGTTAGATGTAATCGTCGCTAAGCAAGCTATCTCGCTCACTCTTACGCATTGCGGGACAGTGACAGTTGCGTTTAGGATAAGGATTACATTGGCGATCACGGCAGAATCACACCTATTATCTACATTATGTATTACACTGACATGGACACTTTATCTGCAGCTATGAGAGTGCAATTATGAAGTGATTATGACAAAGCTTATAAAATAGATAAAATTATTAAATTCGATCGAATTTAATAAAACAAAATTTCACGTGTGGAGACAACCCCGTATAAAATAAGTTATAATTAAAACCGGATAGTTCAACCGACCTATTTTGTACATATAGTTTTAGTTTAGTTTAGTTATATTTTAGTAAGTACTTTTATTTTTAGTTTAATATTGTAAGTTAGTTTATATTTTTAGTGATTTAATTAATAAATATTAATAAAACCGGTACCTATCTTAAACTTTGTTTAAAGGTGATGGATGATCTAATCAAATAACTCTTTCCTTGTTGAATTCTTCATAAGTTTCCGTATGTTTAATGTCCTTATATCACATCATCGCTATAGCCACAGACCACTTACCCTATAGACATAAAATCGGTACAAAGCAAGCCAAAAATTATGTCAACGATGAGCGCATAGAGACGAAGCCGGGGACATGGGTGCCGTATTAAAGAGATGCGTCCATGTCGACAATATCTCTATGTTACACGTATCGAGAAGCAATTTTGTTATCACGGGCCTGTTACTGGTCTATGGGGTAAGTGGTCTGTGGCTATTGCCTTAAAGTAACTTAAAAGTTATAGGTACCACAGTCCCTTTCTAACTTAAATTAAATTCTTATACTTTCTTTCTCGTGTGGTTTAATGACCAAACCTGTTTGTCAGAGTTATTCAGGCCGCCCGTAGGCCTCTGCCGTGGCCTAACGGCTGCTGCGGCCAGACCGGGACCAACTGCTTAACGTACTTTCCGAGGCACGGAGGCTTAATTGCGACAAGCTAAGTTGTAGTTCACAAATGTGCCAAAAACGGCCGTTTTTCGCAATTTTGCGAACTACAACTTACCGACATTGAATCACGTTATAAATAAGCATTTAAAAAATAGTATTTATCGTAATAAACATTTCGTAAATAGTTTTTTTAATAAAATTGATTATATTGGAAGATATTGTTTTTTTAAGATTGGCGGCGCTAGTTGGCTCTATGAAGGCCCTTATCTACTTGAATTATCATTATTTAGTTAGATAGATCGGTTCATATATCTGTGGCTTTTTGTACAATATATGCTGACTCGCTAATTTTCATTGCCGCTGTTTAACGAAGTTTTAGGTAATGATCATATCAAAACACGGTCTAAGGGAAGTGAGGATTAACTAAGTTTATGGCTAACACAACAGCCCATAATATGAACCAATAGGTTTTTTAATTAAATGGTTTCTTTTATAATTATTACAATGTGGGAACTACAATTTTGAAACAGAATTCTTCCGTAAACATTTTATTTTAGAAAAACAAAAAATATTCTCCATACTTGACTTTGGAGATAAAAAAACAGAGGTTGTTTTTGGTTGAGTTTATGCGAAAAAAAGGCTTAAGTATTCATAATTATGAGGATTAATTGCGTAAAATAACAAGTGTGGGGTCAATTTAACAGCCATAATTTAGGGTTACTCTGTATACAAACAAAGAGTAATATAAATTAAAATATTTATCCTCATACTGACCTCAGAAGAACCTAGTCTAATGATTTCAAGTTTTATAACGCAGACATTAAGAACGGTACCAACAAAATCCAAAATGTTACCTACACTTGTAGACTGTACCGAATGTTAATTTTGTTTATTATTTTATTATTCGCAGTCGTAAAATATCACAATATTAAAAAAGGAAGTGATCCCATTTGTCACCTAATATTAAGAGAGCGCAGTGTCGATGTGGTTAGAACAATTGACTTACATTACAAGGTTCGGATTCAATCCACGTGTAGGTCATGTACAGTCGAAGACAGAAATAAGTATACAGGCCTCAATAGGGTTGAGATTTTCTCACAAACTACTGGACCGAATTTAATAATTCTTATACAGTTACATAGTTTTAACTTTTATCTATCAAACAGTGAAAGAATTTTTGCAATAGGTCAAGTTTTTGAGAAAATCTCAAGCTTAAAAACTCTCTTGTACACCTTTCTCTGTGTTCCACCGTACCACTGAGTTCTTTTTACCAAGGAATATTGAGGTACATTTACCGAATGCTCTCAAAACGGTGAAGGATAACATCTTAAGGTAACCTGCATGTTTAGAGAATAACAAAAATCTAAGGCGTGTAATCTGGCAATCCTCACTGGGTCCGCATGGTGGATGGCCCCAGGTCCCTCGATGTAAAAGAAATAATGTGACCCACTAGTGATGACATAGGGAATAGACTGATAGATGATAACAATTTTTTTAAACCATTCGTGTAAATAAGAAACAGAATCGATTAAGTTAATGAAAATCTAAAACGTTTCTTAAACGGTTTTCTTTTGTAAAAATAATGTCTTTTCCGACAGTGCGCTGAATCAGTAGTAGGTACCTTACTTTAGGAGCAGTGGGATAATATTTTAATAGAGTTTTAAGTGCTAGCTCACTTTATTACGCCAGCGTCATTATTTCACACATACCACAGCCACCTTGGAGAGGACCTTTTACATACAGACATTTATCCCTTGCTATCCAGAAATCATATTATGATTTCGATCGTAATTGGTTGCATGCACGCACATTGCACAGACCACTTACCCAATAGACATGAAATCGGTACAAATTTGCAAGCGAATTTTCAGCGATGAGCGCATAGAGACGAAGCGGGGGACAGGGGTGCTGTATTAAAAAGAGATGCGTCCATTTCGATAAATATATAATAGATAAATCGCGAAGCAATTTTGCGCCCATGTGGGCAAACACGGGCGGGCGCCCTCCTGTTACAGGTCTATGGGGTAAGTGGTCTGTGGTTGCATGTACGCTGGTCCATATTCTAATATGGCATCCCTCTACACCATTAGGTACCTGTAATGAAATCTCGCGGTAGATGAGGCTGTGTGTCGAGCCATTGCCTCAGTCTCTTGATGTCTTCGGCGGTGATTCCATGGTCCTTCTTATACTCGTCTTCGAGGGGGAACGCATTCGCCAGCAACGGACGGGGCATGGTGCTGGAAAACCAGGGCACTTTAATCAAATACAAACCTTACTTAGCCTTAAATAATGATGGAAATTCTTAGGTAGGCATTGATCTCCTATAAACAACTAGATACACAGTCTGCCTTCTAAAAATGTCCGGGCGGAAAGACGGTCCGAACGGATGAATAAACCCTGATTTGCTTTATTGGACATTATTTGGACGTTAACAATGAACCCTTATTTGGACTTTTTAAAAATGTTTTAGTAAGACCTTTGTGTATCTATTTCTTTATAGGAGATCAATGTAGGTAGGCTTTAGATTTGAGAAGCTCGGTCTTGATCGATCGGGTTGGTAGCTATTTGTAAGGTTGTAGACCAAACAGGCCCTTAGGGCCGGCGTACAACGTCACGGCGCGGCGCCGTGCCGTCGCATGGCGCGGCGTGTCACGTCTACCGGGGCACGATGTCGGCCGGCGCCGGTCACAGGCGGACAACATTCCTGCCGGCGGACGGCGCCGTCCACTGGCGCGGTACACGGCGTCGTCCGCCGGCGCCGTTCTGTTGTACGCTAGCCCTTACTTAACCATATTTACATCGCAGACTTTACATTGCAATCACCCAATCACTTGCTTTTACATTGTTTGAATAGAAGTTGATCATATAAAACATCCGAGGGAGAAAGTGACAAGGGCGAAGGTCCCCACACAAAATATAATTTATGCTCTCTCTCCACGGATTTTTATCTTCACGCACGAAATACTTTGTGTCCAAAAAAATTTTTTTTATATAATTATTCGTTATTCAACTACCAAAATCACCTTGACGAAAATAGTCCAAATAAGTTCTTTACAATGTTTATAGCTTTAAATGTATTCCTACCTGAATTAAGTACACTGAATAAAACGAAATCACACAATTAAATAATTTTTGTAACAAAATTAGGAACACAATGTCCAAACTCAACGGTTGTGGCTGGACTGATTACCTACGATTTATATTTCGATCAATCAAAAATATAATAAACAGGTTATTTCGGGTGGACGGAGCTGTCCCACAATAAAAGTTGGTATCGCAACGCATATTAAGCCATATTTTACGTTATCATTACATACTAACCTTATCAAGCACATCACAAACTAATAATATCGATCCAGGTTTCAAAAATAGAAGTAAAAATAATTGTTTTTAAGAGATGATCTGAGTCTACACAGAATAGAGATGAGTGGAAGGGTTAGGGGGAGGCCTTTCCCCAGCAGTGGGACAAAGTCAAAATTTAATTTCTTTATTGCAAGTAAGCACGTTGAGTACATTTTTGCATGTCAATATATTTTTGGAATTTACATTTACACCGCTTTGCAAGGAAGGACATTACAGCTATTAAATAAACAATAATAAATTTGATTGCAAGTATTCCTGCCGTAATTAGTTTTGTATAAGTACACCATCTAGTGCATGTTCATATACCATCTAGTGCTATATTCCGCAGGATTTATTTGTATTGCATAGGATTCGTTATTATCTAACTGCGTAATTTCCGTGATTTTAATAACTGATACTAATACACATATTACTAAAACCTGACCTATAAAGTTATCCTTCCGAACCACAGACCAGACCACTTACCCCATAGACGTGTAAAATTGCTTCGCGACACGTGTAACCTAGAGATATTATCGACATGGACGCATCTCTTTAATACGGCACCCCTGTCCCCCGCTTCGTCTCTATGCGTTCATCGTTGACAGATTTTTTCGCTTGCTTTGTAGGTACCGATTTCATGTTCCGAACAGACTCTACTTACGTTAACATTTTTTGTGACGTCATCAACGGCTTCAACAGGCTTAGATTAAAGCCATTAAGTATATGATATCTCTTTCTAAAGCCTTACTTTGAGGATAAAAGTGATAACACATGTTTTTGAGGATAATTTTGTAGAAAAAATTATAAATGAAACTGTCCGATTCCAAAGTTTAAACTTAGTTTTTGTGGGTGGGTGGGTAATGGGTATGAATCGTAGAGGGATGTATGAATATTATGATATCGAAGATTCTAATAGGAATCCACTTTGTACACGAAGACCGAGATACATACAGATATATACAGGGTGTCTCAATAAGGTTGAAAATTTATCTAGGACTACTTAACCCATTGCAAAAATTATTTTACTAGTAGATAATTTTAGAGTATTTTTATTTTTTATTTTATGGTTTTATTGGGCAGCCAACAGCGTAGTAGGTTTTATAACAAAGATAATTTACATAAAGTAAGGCAAATAATAGACTACCACATTATTACAAAACAATAGACGTGATTGATAAAATAATGCTAAATTGAATACAAACATTGATTAGGTATATCTACTTAATTGATAACCTGTAGGAACGAGCAGTAAACAAATATAGGTATATTATGTTACTTATAGATAAATAAATGAGTAATAATAATAAATTGGTATTGTTTAATTACTAAATAAAGAAAAAAATAAACCGAGTAAATAAATGCACTACTAATATTATAAATAATAATGATAAAATAAATAAAAGAACAAAATTAGAGTAGGTACACACTATGTAAATATTGTAAAGAATTTTCAAAAATTCATACTGAGCTCATACCTCGTGTATGATAGGTGGAATAGTCGTCTCTTTGAATGCAATATTATTCAATTCTTGACCGTATTTGGAGAATAATTGTACATAAGCTAATTAAATTTGATAATCGTCATTACAATTATTTATTTAAAAAATTACTAAATGCGCCTGATGTTTTATAGACGCCCAACTACGACTTGAAAATCGCGCTTAGATGTGGTGTGTTATACTATTATGATCAGGCGAATACTGCTGCAAGGATTTAAAAAATAAGAAACGCAGTCAGGCTATAAATTCTTTAGAGATTCGCAAGATAAGAGCCAAAATAGTCGCAAGTGTATTTAGAGAATAATCGCACATAAGCATATTGATAATCGTCATTACAAATATTTATTTAAAAAAATTATTAAATGCGCGTGATGTTTTATAGACGACCAACTACGACTTGAAAATCGCGCTTAGATGTGGTGTGTTATACTATTATGATCAGGCGAATACTGCTACAAGGATTTAAAAAAAAGAAACGCAGTCTGGCGATAAATTCTTTAGAGATTCGCAAGATAAGAGCCAAAATAGTTGCAAGTGTCGTTTTTCCACTAGTACTAAGATACATAACGTTTCGACTATCTTCCGGAAGCAAACGGAATACACAAAAAGCAAAAAGCGATGTACTCGTACCTGTTACGTTTACAACCAGGCAAAGCCACAATTTTAGCGTTCTATGAATGAATGAACGAATCATTTATTTGTCAGATTTCTGGTTACAAATTAGGTATTTTAAATAGAATCACAAAAATCTGCCATTTCTGGCGTACAAATATTAAATTTTCATTTTAAATTGTCACTATATTTTCTTTTAAACATGTCTAATCTTAAATAAATAACCTTAAATAAATCAACCAATAATCCTGCACGGTGTCACGCCAATCCCGCAAAACGCCGACATTGTTACTAGTTGTACATCTTAAGGGGCTGCCAGCTGTCAAACTCAAGCGCGAGACAGAAGATGTCCCGTAGCGGCGGAGTGAAAAGCAAGGCACAGTGACTCCATATTTGTATTTTTAATAATTTTGGATGAATTTTGGCCGGGAAATAAAAATACGCCAATAAAAATCAGATTTTTTTAAACAAGCTCTCGTATTTATAATACCATACAATTTGATATATATTTTGTATGAATAACTATTTCGGTTTAAACATAATTTTGATTTTAAAAGACATGGAAAGGGTATGTTTGCGATTTTTTTCTATCGAGCTAATTTTGTCCAATCTTGTATCGTAATTCATCAGTCCCTTAATAGACACCCCAAGATTGGTATAATTTTTTTAAGATGTTTAGGTAATTTTAGTAGTTAGTGCCGTTAACATTCATAGAAAAATTGTAAATCCGCGCATACGAAGTCTTAAGGCTCTACGGATTACAGGGAATGATCGCTCTTATGAATGGTAAAGTAGAGTCTGCAACAAAATGTAGAGTCGGTCTCGGTATAGCACCTTGCTTCATTCGGTCACTCGTACAGTCAGTCAGTGCCGAGTTGTTGCGAGAAAGCCCGCGTGGATTCGATCACCGAAAACACTCGTAAAGTGAGTTGTGATTTTAATATTTACGAATTATTATTAAAGTGTTCTGTTAAGGTATGTCACTTAAATTAATAACTAAATTAATTAGTGCTGGTATATTTATTTTCTAGCGAAAATTTAGACTTATATTAGCAAAGGATTTCGTTACATTTTTCGTTCAAGGAATGTCAAGGCTCAATTCCGATATAATACGTCCTAGAAACTAGATATTTGCTAAAATAATGTGATGACGTAAAATCTTCGAGAAAATTCGAAATTAGACCAAATCATCGTTAACTCTGGCTCTTCGTAAGTTGTTTAGTTTATGGCGTCGCGTAGATGACATAACATAAAGTTACTAACGACGTAGCTTGGGTTTGTGGTATCTTTTCTATAAGTTAACGATATAACTTACGTATACCGAAGTCCAAATCAAGTGTCTTATTTTGTAAACAAAAACTATTCTACCCAACTAACATTTTAAGCTGTTCTATGTGATTATTGCATAGTTATTTTCACATTATTAGATTGGATCACTTTATTTTCACAATGATGAATAGGTTCGATCACTCAGTTCCATCAGTCTTTTATCACAACAGGTAATTAGACGATCATATTTGTTTACAAAATGAGACACTTGATTTGGGCTGCGGTATAGAATAAAATGAATTAGTTGACATAACTCTTCAATACTCAATATATTTATTGCATTCCATAAGTTATAATACAGATGTTCATTAGGCGTTTAGTTATTAGTTAGGCGTTTTTTGTAGATAATATAATTTGTAAAACTTCTATCTTTATTCGTTGTTATAAACCACTTTTCAAATACCTTTATCATATTATTACATTCCGAATAGGTTTTTTTTAAGACAAATCGTCTGAAACAATGTACAATATGATGGTGATTAAAATAATTGGTATTAACGACGCGTACCTTTTATAATAATACTAGATGCTGCTCTGCGCAGGATTATAAATTATAGCCTATGTGGTATTCTGATGAGTATGAGCTATATTATTGTAAAGTTTGATTAAAATGCATTTAGTAGTTTTTGCGTGAAAGAGCAACAAACATCCATCCATCCAAACTTTCGCGTTTATAATATTAGTAGGAAGGATTTTATTTTACTCAATTAATTATTACACAATTAATATTTCAATCTACTTTGTGTTATATACTACTATATCTGAATAAAAATCCTATTGGTATTTGCAACAAAAACAACTTCCAAAATCTGTTTCAAATTCACTGCACTATCAGTGTCTGATGCTTGTCACTCAATAAATTCAAATTGATGGGTCCTAGGGTTAAATCTAATAAATAAAAATAAAGGTCCTAAATTAAAGGGTTCACCTGACCGTAGAATATGTATCGTGGAGGCATTATAGCAGTGTTTCTTTCTTATAAGTAAATAGATTTTTATAGGTTCCTCTTTTATTGTTCTGAGGTCTGTTTAAAAGCAATTGCCGCTAATTATGTGGTCTGATTCTTATTTCATAATCATTATTATATATTTTTGATTTATTCCCGCAGCAGTGATTTCTCTTTCCGATGAATTCCCGTAGCGGTGACTCCCGATGCAGTGAGTATCATTGCGATGATTCCTTTTGCGGTTACCACCGCCTCCATTGTTCTAGAACCTATACAGCTTTGTAATATGATCAAATGAAGTAAATATCGTCATCTTAAGGCATTGATGTCTTAGGAAAATGTTTTTCAGATCAAATTACAACTAATCTTGTTGACCTTACAAGTCATTTAACATTGGGTGAGATTAAGGCCACACTCGGATTTATAATTTTGAATAAATAATAAATAAATCTTACGAATAGACTGTTTATTACCTGACTTACTCTTGGTAGGCGCTAAAAATAAGTCTATATAAGTATGATCTGAACAAACATTCTGATCTTTCAGAATAATTTTTATTATTTTAAGTTGTAACCTTTTCGTACGAATGTAGAATAACCGGATAAGTGTTCAATAAGTTAGGCTGCTATTCGCCGAATGGCCTTGGTGTACCAACGCACGATTATTACTAAAATTCCTTGAAAAAAAATACATCTAAACAATCGCGCAAACGATTTTCAATTTATTGGTTGTGTAATTTTGGTCAATTATCATTGTGGCATTGAATTTCGGTGAGTATAGGCATTAGGACATACGTGGTTGCGAGTTTCCTTACGACCCTAAATACATAGGTGGTACTGTCATGGCCGCCAAGTCTAAATCCCAAAGCTTTTTCTTTTATTTTTCTCTCTTCGTGTTCCTGCGTCTTTGGCTGCAATAAACGACTCTTGTGTTAGACGGTTAGAGCTTTGTCAGCAGGACATCACCCAATGACCACCATTCCCATATTCTGTTTTATTTAGTGTTCCAACGATTATTTCGCTATGGCTCAGGAACTTACGCTAATGGTACGGCGAGAGTATCACTCTCTATTCAGTGCGGCGTTGTCGAGAGTGCCAATTGTCATAATGATCGCCAACCTTCGTAAGAAGACGGCAACATAAGAAGAAGAAAATTATTTTGCTAGGTCCAGTAGGTACATTGGTGTTTAATCGCGTGTAGTCTGATGCTCGGTTTGTCACCAGAGCCAATTATTTCGCTAGGTCCAGTACATTGGTGTTTAATCGCATGTAGTCTGATGCTCGGTTTGTCACCAGAGCCATAGCCAATTCATTAGGGTACATAGTCGCTCCTGCTATCGTTTGCTGTTCTCCCGAGACTCCGTGGAAGATAATTTTGTTGCTGATGTAATATCCTAAAACTAAACGCAACTTTATTGACACTATCTGCTGCACTGCCTCATAGGCGCTTATACCATCAGGGACATGAGTCCAGAAACACTTGCTTGTGAATGTGACTCACTGGCTACATAGCGAATGAGTCTTCTGGGGCTGGCAAATTCGGAACCAGATACTTCCCATGAGCTGCATAGCAGACCTAATATGAATTTCATTTTGAGGAAGAGTCTTCTGGGGCTGGCTTATTTGGAACCAGTATAAGCCCATAAGCTGCAAAGCAGACATAATATGAATTTCATTTTGAGGAAGAGTCTTCTGGGACTGGCTTATTTGGAACCAGTATAAGTCCATAAGCTGTATATCAGACCTAATATGAATTTCATTTTGAGGAAGAGTCTTCTGGGGCTGGCTTATTTGGAACCAGTATAAGCCCATAAGCTGCAAAGCAGACATAATATGAATTTCATTTTGAGGAAGAGTCTTCTGGGACTGGCTTATTTGGAACCAGTATAAGTCCATAAGCTGTATATCAGACCTAATATGAATTTCATTTTGAGGAAGAGTCTTCTGGGGCTGGCTTATTTGGAACCAGTATAAGCCCATAAGCTGCAAAGCAGACATAATATGAATTTCATTTTGAGGAAGAGTCTTCTGGGACTGGCTTATTTGGAACCAGTATAAGTCCATAAGCTGTATATCAGACCTAATATGAATTTCATTTTGAGGGAAGAGGAAGGAAGTGTACAGCACAACGTTTTGATTCGGATTTACATTTTTTGATCAAAAATCTTTTCCGTTTTGAATAAACTGATATAATGGTTCTATGTCGATTAAATTATCAAAGCCTTCTGTACCTGTCCTGTAGATAGTAACAGTACCGGTGTATGTATTTGTCGAGTACAAGACGCGACGCCTCACCTTGACCGGTCGAGCCACTGGAGCACTGTCACTTTCATTATGCGCAGGCGCACACGTGACAACAAAAATAGTATTAAACTAGCTGTAGGTACCCCGCAACTTCGTTTGCGTAGAGGAGGAGGATGGAGATCAGGAGGAAGATCTTCCTCTCTGGATCCTTGTTTCCACATCACATACCGCCATGGCTTATAGCCTATGAGCTGTCCGGATATTTCAGCTATCTCCTAGTGAAACTCCCATCAAAATCCCTTCAGTAGTTATGGCGTGATACTTGCACAAAGTCACAAAAAACAGACACAAATTCTAAAAATTAGTGTTTTGGCATCAGTATCGATCCTAAAACACATTACAATTATTATAATAAATTAGATTACAGTAAAACTTCACATCTGCTTTACTTTTTTTGGTCTTTCGAGGCGGATGAACTAAGGATTAGTACATAGCTTAGGATTTTGGATCGTTCTTATTGTGTATTACATACACTAAACCAACAATTGTAGATATTTCAGAGTGTGACACGTTAATTTTAACCTAAGGCCTAAGCGCGGCAGGCCTGTGTTACAGTTGCGTCTAGGTTTTATTACATTTTGGCTTTCACGAGATGTTCACACCAATTAGTGTGTAGTTTATGTATTATTTATCGTGTAATATTTATATATATTTATATTTTATTTATTTATTTAGTGTTAGCATTTACATTGTATAATGTATGTCTACTTATTTAAGTATGTTTATAATATACATTTATTGCATTTAGTTTGCCCAATAACTGTAATTATCAGAGTAATGTGTGGATTCCCTGCGCTATACTACTGTTCGTCGTTATGCATCTCCTTTCACTGGGGGTTGCCTGGAAGAGATCGCTCTGAGCGATAAGGCCGCCTTTGTACAATAATATAATCTGTAACAATTTGTGTAATGTAATATTTTTGTACAATAAAGAGTCTATCTATCTATGTATGACAAAGTGATATATATTTTATATAACATTATGTTCAGTCCCCGTAGCCACGTGGCATTGAGTTAACGCCAATAGAATAGAAAGTTTTGTATGGGATTGACATTTGTTTTTTTCGTTAGGAAATGTCATTCCCATATATCTTCATTACCTATTTTCTACTAACGATATGGCCATGGGGCAGATTTGTTAGATCCTCAAGAACGTAAATCATTAAAAACCATCTCAACTTTCGCATTTATTAGTATAAAACAGAAATAACTTAACACTTGGGCAAACTTGAACACTTACGAACCTCATGCATTATCAAACCAACAATTAAGTTTAACATGTTGCATTGTTGCACGCTCCACTAATTCGGACATAATCACTTTTTTCCGGATTCTTTCGCACTTATACCTTGTTATAAGGTTAATGATTGGTAATAAAGTGAGGGGGAGCTGGCTCAGTGGTTGGGACATTAGACTCCTGATACGGAGGTCCCAGGTTGGATCGTTAATCAACTAGTAAGGGGAGACTTACATATATTTAACGATAAAAGGTTGAGGAAACATATACGCCTGAGAATAAACAAAATTGTAAGACTTGTCTAAAATGGCCCTAGACCAATCACAGGCAGCAATAAAACTGCCTAAAAGGTAATTTGAGAGTTGCTGAACCACTGATTTTGTATGGCGAAGTCCTGTGAAAATCCTTACCTTGTGGCGTAAATAATCACTTAACTTTTAAGTCACTTTTATCGCTACGAGGCCTAGAGTCTAGGATGGAGCATTATAACGTTTTAATTATGTCTTTGGTGGTCTGTGTTTTAGTGGTTTCTGTGTGAGTTTGAATATTATTAGAGACAAAATGACTTCATTTCGAGCCCGCTGTTGAATCGTTACAATAATTTGACTCTCAAATAAGAAAGAGCTGTAATTTAAGATACGAATATGCACCATTTGGTCGCATTTCCGACATATTTTGGTCATTTAAATATATTATACATACATTATCATGAAACAAGTAATATACTATGGAGTAAGATGTTTACAACACAGCTCTTGAATGACAAATAGCGTCGCCGCCACTCATTTGTTTTCCATTCTTTGAATTTTCAATTGAAGTCGGTTATAGTAAAAAGAGATGTCTCTTTCTTACGTATGAGAGTGAAAGTGACAACCAAGACGGAGACCTGTATCCTCAAACAAAACATAATTTAGTTAGGCTCTCTTCATAGAGCGCGAAGAATTTTTTTCCTTCGTGTAAATACCTATAGCAACAAATCAACATGACCTCTTGCTAGTTCCCACAGAAAAGCCTTGATGTCAGACAGAACTTAACGGATGACGCATCAAATGTTTTAATCATTCATGCAAATGAGTACTTTGACTGAGCGTCATCTTCCTGACGTTGGCGGGACGATAATATACGATCCCACAAGGATCCTCCTCTATGAAAGATGATAGAATGAACGCAGCAAGGGAGCGCCAGCGGCAAAGGAGCGGCAAGCGCGCGGCATTCAGTCTGAGGAGAAAAAGTGAAAATTTCTCACCAGTATTTTAAAACAATTTAAGGCTTCGTATGCACGGATTTACAGTTTATCTATCAAGCCTACGGCTCTTACTAAAATTAAACGTCTGAAAAAATATATAGCAATCTTGGCCTCCACCCAAAACGGCTCAAATATATAGATCCCGAGGACTGCATATTTGCGCCGTTTGAGGCTTTCCGCTGTGGTGGCCGCAGCGCCGACCTATTTCGTATATTTGTTTACAAAATAAGACACTTGATTTGGTATTGTATTATTATTATGACGGTCTCTATTAAGCAGTGACAGACCCACAGGCAGTGGGCGAGCCTTTCTATACAAAGGCAGATGATGTGTGATGTACCAGGAGTACATAAGCCTACATCAACGCCTACAAACATTTAGATAATAAATCTATTGTTTACAAAGTACAAGCAATTTGCACTGTTGTTTTGCAAATTGAATTGCTGCCGTAGGTTTTATTTATAAACCAAGTGTAATCTTACCATATCGGTTAAGGCTTCGTATGCGCGTATTTTCAGTTTTTCTACGAAGGCTACGGCACTAACTACTAAAATTAAATGTCTGAAAAAAATATATAGCAATCTTGGGGTGTCTATTTAGAGACTGATGAATACCGATACACGATTGGACGAACTTCGCTCGATAGAAAAAAATCGCAAACATACCCCTTCCATGTCTTTTAAAATGAAAAAATTATATCTAAACCGAAATAGTTATTCATACAAAATATATATCAAAATGTATTATAAATGCGAGAGCTTGTTTAAAAAGAAATTGATTTTTGTTGGCGTATTTTTATTTCCCTGCCAAAATTCATAAAAATACGAATATTGAGGCACTGCGCTGTGCTCTTCACTCCGCCTCTGCGGGGCATCTTCTGTCTCGCTCTTGCTTTTGACAACCATATAGCGCCTTAAGAGTTTTAATACATTATCTCACACCTGCAATCTGCAATTAAACACGTGTTTACGTTAAAGTAGGTTTATGTCAGCTGTAGTTTCGGGAGAATAGTGCTACAAGTAACCCTATAATAATACGATTTTATTACTAAAGCTACCGAACTAGTTGTTAACCCGCAACCCAAGTCGCTGGTTACTATTGACCTCCACGAAGTACTTGCAATGTACTGGGAGGCAGCTCTTCCTCCCTGGATACATGGTTCCATATCAAATCCTGCAATGGCATATATCCTATGTGCTGTCCAGATATTTGATATATCTCCTAATGACAGTCTTATCAATATACTTCCAGTAGTTCTGGCGTGATGCCAGACCATCGACACAGACAGACAAACATACAAGAATTTCAAAAATGGTTTATTGTCGATCCTAAAACACATTACAAATAAGTATTAAAATAAAATATCAAATGTAATGACTCAACTTTTGCACAGACTTATTATAAACGAAAGTAAACCGAAGCCCAAATCAAGTGTCTTATTTTGTAAACAAAAACTACCCTACCCTACTAACTTTAAGCTGTTCTGTGATTATTGCATAGTTATTTTCACATATTAACTTCATTTTCACAATGATGAACAAGTTCAATGAATCAGCTCCTTCAGTGTTACATCACAACAGGTAATTAAACGGTCATATTTGTTTACAAAATAAGACACTTGATTTGGGCTGCGCTATAGGTACCTATCCATATTGGTAACTTAAATTTCAAAAGACCAAGCTCTGCTGATTATCGATTGTGATTAGATGCAAGTAAGTACAATAATGAATAACTAAGGCTCTCCTAACGTTTAGAGATTCTTATCAGTCATCAATTCATCATGACCTCATTGCGAACAATCCTTTTTGACTGTCGAAATACAATTCCGGGTTCTAAGGTCACTTCTGCAAACGCAGTTTGAGCTTATTGTAAATAATAGAGCGAGTGTGAACTGTTGCGTTCGTGGAGTATTTAGCAATTGAGATGTCACAAGAACGCGTGTTCTATTTATAAAATTTCGATGTAAACCATTGATCTCCTATAAACAACTAGATACACAAAGGTCTTACCAAAACAATTTTAAAAAAAACATCTAAATAAGGGTCCATTGTTAACGTCCAAATAATGTCCAATAAAGCAAATAAGGGTCCATTTATTCGTTTGGACCTTCTTTGAGCTCGGAGATTTTTGAAGGCAGACTGTGTATCTAGTTATTTATAGGAGATCAATGAAGTAAACTTATTTTATTAATAAATAATAAAAAAATAAAAATTGACGTTAAATCTGTGGGAGAGTGCCCAAAAGACTGGTGACGTTACCTCGTTGTATAGCCAGCGATATACGCGTGTTCTTGGTTCAAATGTGAGTTAAAAACCTTCTGGATCACTTGATCACTCCATAATTTTAATGCCCACGTATTTACTAACAAGAAATCATGTACTCTGTTTCTAAAATTATTTGATCTGCAAATAATACAACTTTTGTCAGCGCAGATGGTGCAGTCAACGAACACACAAGATGGATTTGTTTCGGCCATCTAACGATCCGAATTCATCAACTTTAGTCTCATAGTGACTACAATCGATCTAAATATTGGAAGCTGAATCCTCAATGTTAAACATGGTTATATATAATATCCCGCCTTGTCTCGTTGAAATATATTTTGACAAATAGTTTTGTCCACTCACGAGTCACGACGTAAAAACAAGGGATCTTCTTCTCGTATGATTAAGTGACCAAACAATCAGAGTTGTTCAGGTCGCTCGTATTTCTCTGACAGTGCTGCTGTCGAACGACAACAAAACGGAACCAATAGCTAAACGTGCTTCTAGGCAAAGAATATGACTAGCTAGGTACAGATCGCGCCCAACGTTTCTTAACTTGAACGATCTTTTTCAACGTGTACTCGCAACTGAACAACGGATAGGGGGGCAAAGCAATAGCTCGTCCGGATCCAAATGGTCCAACGCGTTGCGCCAACGCAGCGGCGGCACTGTCAGCCGTTATCGTATTAGTCTTGTTGCCTCACCGGCCCACTGTTGGCCAATCGATATGCTCCGACGATTTTCGCACACATTGTATCGACATTATCGAGAAATAGGCTCGCCGAATGAGTTGCGAATTAGTTCACTATTTGCAACTCATCGAACTGCATTTAGGTTGACTTGCAGTAAAAGATAACTCGACAGCGCTCAACCCGTGGCAAGTGCATACATTTTTCACGGATTAAATATTTAAGGTCTTCTTCTTCTCAACGTTCCTCTTCTCATCGAAGGTTGGACGACATCATGGCAATTTTCAACGGCTGCCCGGAACAAGGAGCCGGTGCTGCAGCCGAACCAATCACGTAAATTCTTCAGCCAAGAGTGTCTTCTCCTGCCAAAGCTCCTCTTTCCACAAATTTTGCCCTGGATGATTAATTGCAGCAGGTTTATATCGGGGGTACCGCATAATATGACCGAAATATTGGAGCTTCCGTCGCTTGACCTCCTTTAAAAGTTCCAACTTTTTATCCATACGGTTCAACACCTCAACATTTGTCACCTTGTCCCTTAAGTCTTTGTCATTTAAGGTCATTTACTCCTTATATAGCGTTTCTTCATGGAAGTGCCAAAAGAAAGAAAAACTTTGTTTTCAGGTTTCCGAAAAATACCGGAACCCTCATAATCGTATTTTCTGTCCATCTATCAGATAGAATTAATGTCTGAGTTTCCTTGAAGTAACTTCCAATCAATCAATTAATTTATTAGTTCTTCGTTCAACCGAAAAAAAGACGAAGACCAAACTCTTCCTTTTATCTTATTTGTATCCTGTTGTAGTCAAGGAGTCGTGACCTTAAACTTGACAGAATAACGATTGTCAATTCTCAAGGACTATTTCCAAGAATTAATTTCCATTTAAATTGCACCGAGGACATTATAAATATTTACCATTAATATATTAAGTGTACTTGTACGCAATCTAAATGGTTTCATCTCCTGTAGAATTACCTGCACAAAGAGGCCACGAAGCAAGCGAACGAGAAACTTTAGTTTCATAGTCACGACGTCGTCGGACATGCGCGAGCGCAGCGTTTTTAGTCGACATGCCCAAGCCATAGGGGGTTTCGGGGCCGAAAAGGTACCCTAGAATCTTTCCCGACCGTTAATTCTAGTTAACTGGGGGTCAGATAAACACCAACCTACTTCAAACCATTGCCTTGGAATATTTTTACAGAATATTCAAAATATCATATTATCGTCTTCTCTTCATCCACGGGAGTCGCCGTAGCGTCGTCGTGACCCTGGGTATCCGCGTCTTCTTGTCTTCATCCGGAGCAGCCGCCCGTAGCGTCATCACTCTGGACGAAGCAGCTCGACAGTCACGTTCACTCCCGATCTCGTAGAGGGACTCTTGACCATAGCGCCAAACTTCAGATTCTGCATGAATCCTCCAATAATTTCACCATACTGTTATTCGTGAACATTTTCTGATTAATATAACGTGATATTAAACACAAAATAACTACTGTAGGTGTAGACATTAAACTGAAAATTATCAAATAATTTCGCAACCGTCGTTTCCCGCCATTTTCAAAAGCGTCCTTGGACCATGTTAGCGTAGAATTCTCAGTCTGATCCACAACGCCTCTTGGTTACGTCCAGGGATTGGAAGAAAATCGTGCTGCCATACTAACTGGGGCAAGCGATTGGCCGCTGGAAGGGCGAGGTCGAGAAGGACCTGCATCAACTGCAGGTGCAGGCACACACGTCGCGACAGTCGATGCAGGATCGGCACGACAGGCGTCTTCGTGGCGTGGGTCAAGATCTCAGATCAGTTAATTAGACGAGATCCACTTCGGGTCACTAAGCCAGCGATGTAGAAGAAATTAACGACCAATTTGGCGACCCTTCTTCTCCTAGTGGAACTAATCGTACACACGGGAAGGACCAACATACGCTTTTGAAGCCGCTTCTTGTGTGGCCAGACGATGCGAATAACGTGGGTCCCATCACACGCTCCGTGACGCAATGCACCTCGAAAGGTCACGCAAACCAGTTCCGAGTGCGATGCTTCTAAACAAAATAACATGGCTATTTGTTTAAATAACCAGCATAAAGTTCCAGGAACTGGCGAGCTCGAGCGATGGCGTGGTGCTCGCTCAATGTTTCTGAATACTTGTGAAGTGTATTTTTACGCCATTTAGTAAGGTATTTAGAGAAGTCGTACATAGTATTTTGGACAACATACACTGCACATGGCAAAATATTCCCAAACGATGAGTTTAATCTATATGTCTACATTTCGTTAGTGTTTGTATGTGATCTCTACGGAAATTACAGGTGTCTAACACGCATAAAAGTATACAGGAGGTCCCATTACGGTTGAAATTTTCTCAAGAACTACTAGACCGATTGTTAAAAAAATTTCACCAAAAGAAGCTGCCAGACTATGTACAAATATTTTAAAAATCGACCGATTACTTTTAGAGAAAATCTCAGGCTTAATGATTATACAGTAATTATACTCTTCTTTGTGTTAGACCGTGCTTGTGGTAAGGTCAAATCAGCAAGATCATCAACTATTCGAAAGATAGCTCCGATTATTTTAACTTGCAGATGCATTTGCGATGTATAATTTGTCTGTCCGACTCGTCTTGGCATAGTTTCGTGATGATGGTCGTGCGACGTGCGGTCGTGACTCCGTATCTTGGCGACATCTTGTGCACGAAGCTTGCCAGCTATTGCATGTAGTTCTACCAATTGTGGAATATTAATTATTTGGGAGAAACAAAATTGATAAAACTGTCGTCACAGATTAACATGCGACGCACACCTCTTTAAAGCGAATGACGCCGTTAAGATCGGTATGTGAGGGGTCGCTCTCTCTAACCCCAAGACAAGATATAGATGTACCGTGAACATGTTATTTTAAGTAAGTACTCTCCAATGAAAATATCAGATAGGAAACGAGTAAATGAGACAGATCAAAGATCCTCCTTTTTGGAAGTTGATTAAAAATATTCCAGTAGGGGTAGCAAAATACAATGCACTCCATCTTAGAATAGAATAGAATAGAAAACATTTATTTGACACACACACAGAGCACAGTACATAAGAGATACATAGAATAATAATTACAAAGAAAAGAGATACGTAGTGCAGTGGTGTGGTGCCAAACAGGTCTCCAGCTCAGCATGTGCTGCAGTAATTGGACATTACTGCAGCGCTGGTTTTCAGTGGAGCCGCTGATGCAATGACGTACGGACACCGACGAAGATACGAATACATATGAGAATGCTATATAATAATATAAATACATAATATCAATACATGTTAATAGAAGCTATTACAGAAAAAGGAGACAGTCGGTGTATGTCAATCTTGATGTGCTCTTTACTAGCCTGATGTTATGTTCCATCGAAGAAGAACATTTAGTTAGTAGAAGACGCAATTCCTTGGGAATATAGTTGGATATAAAGAGAATTCACAGAATAAATAGGGTTCCTACGATTGAAAGATTTTAGGACCATTATTTACTCTTAAGGTATTTCAACCATGCCAGAACCAAGGCTATCACAAAGAAATCGGCGGGGCTATTGCGGTTCTCAAAACGATTAAATATCATAGCGTGCGTGACAGGGACAGTGCTATTGCATTGGTATAGCGGCATCTCTGTTCGGCGCGTCATGACATGACGGTATGGTATGATTTCATCGTTTTGAGAACAGTAATAGTAATAGGCTGATCTAAGAATAGAAAATTAGAAACGGGCTGTAAAGTCTCTAAGCTCCACTCAAATTATCCGCTGTACTTTTCCAATTGCAGATGCTGCTCCCACTGCTCCTGTCAACCCTGGCGTTGGCGGCTGCCGACGTGTCGCATATCCTGGAGGAGCACAGCACAGAGTCTCCACCGGCGAAGCCTTACGTGTTCTCGTACACTGCTGGCAGGTATCCTGGACACGCGGACCGACAGCATACAGAAGTCAGCGATGGCAGTGGAGTTATTAGAGGTATGGGCATTGACTGAGTAGCTGGTTAGGTTAGATCTATTAGCTATAACGCTGTTAGCATATACGAGACTTAAAAGTTAATCCATGATTTAAGTCATGGTCCTTTTTTAACGTAAAGTTTTTAGCGAAGTGTGAAGGAGATGGTTTAAGGGAAGTGAGGCTAAAACAGGTTTATGTCTAACAGCCTTAAAATTTGTAAATAACAGGTTAGCTGGCATCGAACCTGGCACCCCCATTTATTTGACATTCGCTTTTGACCACACTCGTCCCGCAAAAATCCAGTTTCCAAGGTTCAAGTATTTACCTACGTTCCAATCCTAAACTTTATCATGTGAGTCCAGAAAACTCATGACAACATGTCTTAATTAAATAGAAATGATGTAAAGTTTCCGGTTGTCAAACCTTTCATCGAAATTGCTTGCTTACAATGCTTTCATCGCACTGAAAACCTTCCTATCTCCTTCCAGGCACCTTCTCATACGTGGACCCTCGCCATAAGGTCCGCACTGTGGACTACGTGGCAGACAAGGAGGGCTTCCACCCAGTCCTGAGCGATAACCCTCCAGAGCACCCTGCTGACTCCGCAGCCGTGGCTAAGGCTAAGGATCGGCACTTCCAGCTTTACAATAAGATTGCTGAGGAGCACGCTCATCATCCTTATGCTGATGGTAAGGGTTTGTGTACTGCTTAGGTTAGCTTGATAAATCAGTAAAGGTCCGGATGCTGACCTAATATTTCTTGAAATCATCGTTGGTATGTCTCTAGTTGAATTAAGTTTGCCCTTAGGTAGTTGTTTGGCTAGATAAATTGTTATATCGAAGAAACTTGGACCTGTGGAACAAATGACTATGCAGGTTCATGATTAGTTTGGAAAACGTACTCATAGAGAATCTTCCATGTATTGCGTTTGATCGATCCTATCGTGTACAATATTGTTTATCTATACCTATCTATTGTGGCTTTCAGGGTATTCGTTTTCATATTAAATAAAACATTAATATTCATAAGTATTAATTCATTCATTCAAGGTTTTCTGGGAGATGACCTATAGTTTCCGTTTTAAACCGGTTTTAAAACAAGTGAAGTGAGCCCTGGCAGCCAGTATACAAAGATTATCGTGTTCAATAAGCGTTTTCGCGATAAGCTCCTGATTCTATCTTTGGTATAGCAAAATATGCCTTCTGCTACAGTTTCATCATTCCTCATTTCAGAATCCGTTGCCCCTCGTCAATCTGCAGCGGTCGCGGCCGCCACAGCGAAGCACGCGCAGCTTTTCAGGGTGATCGCTGAACAGCACGCGAGGATCGCAGCAGAAAGAGAAGCCCTCCAGAGGGAAGATGAGGAGAGACAACTCTTACAGGAACTAGGACATTAGGACTAAGCTAGACGATAGGACCCAAAGAACTTTTCGATGGAATTGGTTTACTACATACATACATCTTACGACTTTCTCCTGTAGGAGTAAGCAGAGATGTTCTTCCATCTGCTGCGATCCTGGTACCGCAGTCTGAGTATTTCTTTGCAAAGCCGCGAATATGTATAACTTTCTAATTTGTATAAATTGCTATAAAATTGTAAATAACTTTAATTCTAAGTAAAATCGAATACTCCAAAAAACATGCCATAAAATGTATAGTGTAGCAATGATTTTTGTATTTTTATATTTTTTACAAGAAAATGATGGTCTCGAAAAGTAAAAGTTAACATTACTCAGTTGTATTTATTATTTCTATAAAATAATAACTATTTGAACCCACAGGAAATGATCAGTGTACACAATTATCTTATTGGAATGAAACGATGTGGCTATATGTAAGTAATATAACTTTATTTATGATCAAGTGCTGTATTTTATGATGCGGAAGCCGAGTCCATTGTGTAGATTTAAGAGGTGGTGTCTGTAACAACACATGGTTAATTAACACAAAAATAGAAGAACATCTCGGGGATTATCTAGTTTCTGACAAACTAGTGGACGCTATATAAACATATTTTAGCCATTGAATTCAATTCCTTTGTATTTCAGGTTCCACCCCTCGATTGATACGTTTGGCAGGTTTTTTCTTCCCTGTTCTTTCAGATCAGTAGTCCTTATAGCAATGCGTTAAAAGCTCGTGGCTTTTGAGCCCCGAGATTACGTCACATTTTATGTCTTTCGTTTTCTATTACTGTTTCATGGGTCTGCTAGAAGGCCATATAGGCGCGCCCTTCGACCTTTTAGGTTTTAACATAAAGTCCCAGCCAGACACCTTATATAAATAGTTGCACCAGCCAGGGGTCACTAAGTTCACTCGTTGGTGGTGGTCTAGAGAATTCGTCTACATCAACGGTGGAAATTCTTCCGGACATAGGAAAATCAACGGGTAGTATAGATATAGGTACTCACTGCTTGGTGGGGGGCCAGGTGGTGGACCCCCAGGTCCTCCAGGTGGTCCACCATTACAGCCAGCGGGCTTCATCTCCCGTAAGCCTGCTGTGCCAGCTTTCACACTCATGCCGCTCTGGAAAACATAGAGGTGGTTTTAAAAGACACCGTAGCTAAAGGACATTGTTTCTTCAAACAATATCTCGTGTAACCAATGTGATTAGGTACATGGAATATTGGATCCCTTGGAAAACATAGAGGTGCTGTCAAATATTTAAACAGCAGCCAGGGGGCATTGGTGCATCAAGCAATATAATATCCAACAAGATTACATGGAATGTAGGATCCCTTAATACCACAGAAGTCGATACGAATGTTAGGATAGGATAACTGAAAGATAAAGAATACCAATCTAAATTATACAATATGCATTACAATATCAAAACTTACCTTTGATTCTTCAATGAATGACTCTTTCATTAAAGCGACTCTGCAATACGTACTCCATTTTCAACCTTATTAACCCATATCCTCACTTACCACCACTACCACCAGTACTATTACCATGGGTTTCCAACGTAAGTTCGTTGGCTAAGGACTCCATAAACCACAGCAGCGACGTATTGGATTGACTGGGTTTGTATTTCATCTCTTGCGACTGTCTAATCGAATTCATGGTAATGGTACAGCTGATGAGATCAGACCAAACACCAGCAGGTAAAGTCTCATTTAAAAACACTTACCACCGCAGCAAAAATAATGGCCATTATGGCCAGAATGAAACCGAAGAACTTCATTTTTTCAAATATTCTGCCCAGTTCGATCAGAATACTAACAGATCGAATGTCCAACCAGCCTTTTATACACGGAACGCAGGAAGCTGGAAATTGTCGACAATCAACCCAGTGTTAATGCTTAAAATAGTTATTATAATCTTGTGTGAGTTCGATCATTTTCCAAAGCGACGGACCATGCCGGGTAATGATGAGCTGATGACTTTAAATGGTTTTGCTCTATTAGAATTGCGTAGTTTATTTTATTGTTGCATTCTAGATCAGTACCTATTCTAGCTAGAGGACGGGATAAAGTCATTAGAAGTACATTGAACAAAGAGCACTGCAGGGTTACTCTCACCTCTTAAGCAAGGTCTCCTGCGACGTGTTACCGTGTTACGAAACACGGAAACATCCGATTTAGGGGCGTGGCGTAACAATTTTCCTTTGTAAAATCGGTTACCGAAACATGTTACGCGCGGTAACACGTCGCAGAAGATAGCGATCCAGTTTAGGAACGTTTGACGTCATTCATACAAATAGCGATTCGGTTTTGTTTAGGAACCTAAACTGGATCGCTATAAGAGGTGAGAGTAACCCTGCTGAGCATTTATTACAAATCAATTTTCCAATTACAGTCAAGTCTGTCCGTAGGCATCTCCTGATATCATGGGTTGGTTCGGAAAAACACACATATAGTCAAGTGGTAAAGTATATTTTTGAGCACAGCATTTTCATCAAACAATTTTCATAGAACCCCATATAAATAACACTCATAACAGACATCAATGAAATAAACTGACAATAGGTATGTGTGATTCTATCGCAGCTACCAACTCTAATACTAAGGCTGTTATTCATGCCACCGTTTAGTCACCCTGTCCCTTTCTATCTTAACCTTTTTTAACGAAGTGTGAAAGGGATAGAAACACGATTTAAAGGAAGTGATGTTTAACTAGGTTTATCATAAGGGCGCAACTGTCATGTCATACCTATGCAATGTGTGTGGTAAGATGGACGCCTTTAACGACGTTTAAAATAGTGCACATTCTAGAATCACCACAATTCATTTCTTTTTACAATTATTCCTATCCTAAGCCTAACCCCCTCTTATTATATCAGTCTATGTCCAGCTTCTTGAAGCTGCCTTCGATCCCGAAGAGCGTCTCTACGGTGGTGGTCTTTCCGTTAGGGCGAAGACTTTCAGTGACTCGTCGTCGGTTCTCGTCTTTGAAAAACTGTTTGTTGTTTTTTATACGTATGTTTAACTCGTCTGGAAAGAGAAATATAAGTCCAAATAAGAAATAAAAAAAGCCTTTGATGTAATGTGTATCGTTACTGTGCTTTGGAGGGTTTTTTACATTTTAAGGTATTTTTAATTTTTTGCAATGATTTCTTTCACTGGAATTTGGCCTAATGGTCATTTCTAAGGTTGTGACTTGTGACGTACTTAGTTAAATAAAAGCATTTTATTTCCGTAAATAAGAAATAGGATATAATTATTAATAAAGTTTAGTATTTATCTAATGAAAAAAGTGTCTATAATGTTTCTAGACCACAGACCACTTACCCAATAAACTAGAAATCGTTACAAATTTGCAAGCGAAAAATTCTGTCAACGATGAGCGCATAGAGATGAAGCGCGGGTCAGGGGTGCCGTATTAAAGAGATGCGTCCATGTCGATAATATCTCTAGGTTACGCGTGTCGCGAAGCAATTTTGCGCTCATGGGCAGACACGGGCCTCCTGTTACAGGTATATGGGGTAAGTGGTCTGTGGAATTAACTCTGGTCAAAGGAGAAAGACCATCTAAGGCCCACCCTTGATAGAGCTGTTCTGTTATTGAGACAATATTCAATATTCATTCCATATTTTTATACCTCCTGTTAGATAGAAATTGTACTGGGAAATTATTCAATTCATATTTACAAATAAATTAGTTATATATCGACTTTGAACAATGTCCTTTAATCCTAAGTACTTAGACATGTATATTGACCTCACCTTTAATAGTATTATGATCCTTATACTCCCCACCTTCCTCTTTGGGGAATGCTTTCTTCGGTACATAGTCGTACAGCGCCTCCGACCCTGGCTGATGAATGTGGATGATGTCCATCAGTGACTTCTTCATGAACGGCTTCAGAATCATCATCAGCTTGTCCATGAATGAAGGAGCGTTGAGGAAATGGACTTCTTGAAGTTTTACTAACATGCATTCCTGTGGGCACAGAAGTAAAGGTTGAAGAATAATGTAATGAAGAAGGAAAAACCCAAACGAGTTAAGTTCTCACACTAAAGTAGTGATTCAATATTCATAGACAGTTTTGAACACGGACTAAGCGGAAGCTCGGTCTTGCAACTGTCTTTTTTGGCATTTGTCTTTAATTTACGTGTGGTGGGTTTTGGGGCAATCCTATTCAATCCCAAGTCCATAAACTTTATTAAAAACTTCACCGACAAGATTCATTCAGGGTTCTCTTGAAAATAACGGGAAACGACGGTTGCAAAATTATTTGATAATTTTTGTTTTATTGTCTACAGTGGTTATTTTGAGATTAATATCACGTTAAAATAATCAGAAAATGGTCGCGAGTGACAGTATGGTGAATTTGTTGGATAATTTGAGCAAGATCTGGGGTTTCAAGCTTTTATCAAGAGTTCCCGCTACAAGCTCGGGAGTGAACGTGACTGTCGAGCTGCTTCGTCCAGAGTGATGACGCTACGGCGTCTCCTCTGGATGAAGACATGAAGACGCGGCTACCCAGGGTAAAGACGCTACTGCGACTCCCCTGGAGGAAGATAGAAGACTATTGAATATATTGAATTTTCTGTAACATGACATTGGCAAATGACGAACAGTCGAGTCCATTAATAAAATAAATAAATAAATACCGTGCCATGGCGCTGCGGGGTCCTTAGAGAATAGGTTCTTTCTCTAAGCTCTCACCTTTATTTATTTATTTATTTTATTAATGGACTCGACAGTTCGTCATTTGCCAATGTCATGTTACAAAAATATCAATGTATTTTATAGCGATCCTTAGGTTCCTAAACTGACAATTTGCGTGAAACGTCATGTCATTGTAGAAAATAGCGATTCGGTTCAGTTTAGGAACCTAAACTGGATCGCCATAAGAGGTGAGAGTAACCTTGCTGTTCGCTAAAGAAAATTGGGAAAAATAAGGTTTAAACTAATGTCGATTCCAGGATGTCATAGGCTAAATCCAATTATTTTTAAAATTCACTCGTAAATGCAAATCTAGTCTATGAGTTACAGGATATCAATGTATGTATGCAAATAAGTATATACCTACAAAATTACCTGTAAAAAGTACAGCATTTGTCGTACAGTCATGACGTCTAACTTGGCTATGTGCCCCAACACACATTGGTCCATGTCTATCATAATCACCAGCCTGGAAAATATACTCAGGTTATAATATACAGAATGATTGGAAATTCGAAACATTCCTTGAAAGAGGTGATACAGAGGTGGTCTGCAACAAATTAGGCCATATTAACGAGGGGTCGATAATTGCATTTTTTTAGAGTAGTCGATCGATTTAAACATAACATTGGTAAAAAATTCAAACCTCGTGATTTATGACCTTTTATGCATGCATTTTTAAGGTAATCCTCTACTTTATCAGCTTTCAGAATTCTTTTTAGTGAACAAGTCAGAAGATTCCTATATAACTCTAAAACTACCGTAACTCAGAAACCACACATTTTCGACCCCTCGTTTGTTTGACCTAATTTGTTGCAAACCACCTCTAGTATCACCCCTTTCAAGGAATGTATCGAATTTCCAATCAATTAATATTTACATAAATATTTTTCTATTTTAGTTATTATGTAAATTCATAGTAAATTGCGATTGCTTTGCTACAGAAATATTTGTTATACAACACTTTTTTATTTTTGTAATAGGTAGTGGCCAGTGTTATTTTATCATACAAAATATTTTTGAATAGTGAATGGACTATTTTATAATGTCCTGGCAGTTTCAAAAATTAAATAAAAAAACAGTTATTTTTTCTTAATTGCACGACAAGAGGCCAGTAACCTAAATATGACCTAAATAATTAAACTCTTTGCTCATTGATTTAATATTACGCAACGGAATATTACGAGACATTAACGAAAGACTAGAATTAACACATATACTGCTAAATAAAGATACCATACCCAGGCCAAGTCCCCTCCTCATGCTGCCAAAGGTCGAACACCATCATGAAGGTCCTCACCATGTCAGGGAAGAAGAAGTTGCGAGGGTCGGCGTTGTAAAGACGCACATAGATCGCGCGGTATCCGTGGACAGTTGGCGTGGGGAGAGGAGCGAATACTCTGGAAAGACAAATGAGGATATTAAAGAACTTGTCGCATCGGAATCTTAGTCCCAAACCCAAGCCAGAAATTTTGATAAGAAATATTTATTTTCATAGTTACAGTAGTTCTTAATTTCTAATAGAGTTCAACACATTTAGCCAATAAAATGACATGCAAATTTCACATTATACGACAAATACAATCACAAACAGTAAATTCAATCAATGCTTAAGTAGGTACTCCTGAACTGAACAAAAGCATTTTTCTGCCAGCCATGAATACACCGCAGATTTAAATTTCTTAATTGGATATGTCTTGAAATTTGCCTGACCGGCAAATGATTAAAAATTCTTACCGACATAGCGTAACAGTTTCTGTTCCTGTAGTATTCATGTTTTTTTGGACCAATCTATCAGGATACCTCGTATTAAATTTAAACTCGTCTTTATTTGTTTTAAACAATTCTGGATTCATTTTTACGAAATTACAAATTTCGTATTATATATATTTATTTCGTAGATACCAGTCAATCATTACATACATGCACACCCTCATTCGCACACCATTGTATCACACTCGAGCACACCATCATTGTCGCCGTGCAGTCACTATGGGGTCAGCTGATCACCAACCTGTTATGTCAGGTCTCAGCACTATGCAGCTGATGCCCATTTGACACCACTGAGCAAAGCGTATATTTGCACAGATATCGCCGCTTTACTTGTTTTTGTCTTCATTGTTCATGTGCATCTGTTATTTGTGGTTTAACACCACGTAAATCTGTTTTCTTTCATTCTTTCATCGGACGGCATTGTCATGATTTCATACCAATATTGTGGCAATTTAAGTGGTTTTAGAGATTCTGAATCCTTTACTTCATAGAGCCAATCTTAAAAAAATAATATCTTCCAATATAATCAATTTTATTAAAAAACGCTATTTACGAAATGTTTATTACGATAAATACTATTTTTTAAATGCTTATTTATAACGTGATTCAATGTCGGTAAGTTGTAGTTCGCATAATTGCGAAAAACGGCCGTTTTTGGCACATTTGTGAACTTCAACTTAGCTTGTCGCAATTATGCCATGTATTGTATATTGAAAAATAGTATTTATCGTAATAAACATTTTGTAAATAGCTTTTTTAATAAAATTGATTACTTATATTGGAAGATTTTTTTTTTTGAGATTGGCGGCGCTAGTTGGCTCTATGAAGGCTCTTAAGATGGCCTAGCCCAAACATTAAATGCAAGAATTGTTACGCGGGACTGGGAATGAGGCGTTTTTTTTATAAAAATGAATGTACTTATATGAATTTATTACCAAGATTCAAGTTTACGTTTCATCCTTGTGCTGCCATCTAGTTTTAAAGATGGGTTCTTAGCTTCTAACAGATAATGGCTCATTGGGATAGATACAGTCCTACAACACCTAATTAATTCATATTTTCGCGTGTTACTGTGGAAGAAGTGATGATTATTATATCTTATCTTTGATAAAAAAACTCAAGCCGGCTTTTAGATTAATTTATTAATTTAAACCAGCATGGAATAAATTTCTATGAGCACCCGCCTTTGTAGAAATTTTTCACATCTAGGTTACAGCTTGTTTGGTGTACTTATGCTCTTTTGTGCAAGTGTTTATCTATCTATCTACCATCTTTTGGTATGGCTAAATCCTTGCTAAATCCCTTTTATTAAGAGCCCCCATGTTGTGACAAGTTGACAGCCCCTAATTGTGACAGGCTGACAGCAAACCCATTCCATTTGTATAATCCATTGCTGGGCTTTTATGTTCCTAATGAAAGCCAGCAATCGAATATATAAATGGACATAGGCTTGCTGTCACTGTCAGGTCTACAATTAGACCGCTGGTTTGATAATAATCCCGTTCTTTCATCCCATTATAAACAACTAGATACACAGTCTGCCTTCTAAAAATGTCCGAGCGCAAAGAAGGTCCAAACGGATGAATGGACTCTCATTTGCTTTATTGGACATTATTTGGACGTTAACAACGGACCCTTATTTAGACGTTTTTTAAATTGTTTTAGTAGGACCTTTGTATATCTATATTAATTTGATAAAACGGGAATCTATATCTTTGTGATAGTTGTTTATAGAATGATCGATAGATCGAAAAAAAAATCAATGATCTGGAACGCGACCAAAGGCGCGATCTGGAACGCGATCTAATCATCATTTGGTTCCCAAATTATGGGTCGCGACCCTCTGGATCTAATGATTAGATCATTAGTTATAGTGTGGTCAAACTAACACGGTATCCAGAGCTAGTTGCACCCGCTTGTCCAGCTCCCTGTCCTTGAAGAAGGATGTGAAGAGCGTCCGCAGCGTGAAGTGCAGGTCCAGCACCTGCTTGGACACCTCGGCGCTCCGGTCGCAGCAGTGGAACAGCAGACATAGGTGCAGATCTGGAAAAATCATGACCAAAATATGAATTCAAATGTCCAAGTAAACCGAAGCCCACATCAGTTACTTGTAAACAAATATGATCGTCTAATTACCTGTTGTGATGTAACACTGAAGGAACTGATTGATTGAATCTGTTCATCATTGTGAAAATAAAGTGAGCCGATCTAATAATGTGAAAATAACTATGCAATAATCACAGAAAGCTTCAAATATTAGTAGTTTTGGTTTACAAGACACTGGAGTTGGGTTTCGGTATCGATTAGGTTTAGGTTTAGGATTAGGGTTCTCTTGAAAATGGCGGGAAACGACGGTTACAAAATTATTTGATAATTTTTGATGTCTACAGTGGCTATTTTGTGTTTAATATCACGTTAAGTTTATCAGAGAATATTCGCGAATGACAGTATGGTGAATTTATTGGATAATTTGAGCAGGATCTGAAGTTTCAAGCTTTTATCAAGAGTTCCCGCTACAAGCTCGGGAGTGAACGTGACTGTCGAGCTGCTTCGTCCAGAGTGATGACGCTACGGCTTCTCCTCTGGAGGAAGATAGAGGACTATTATATGTTGAATTTTCTGTAACATGACATTGGCAAGTGACGAACTGTCGAGTCCATTAATAAAATAAATAAATAGATTGCACTAAGTACATAAGTAATTCGTTAGCTCGGCTCATACATAAGGAACGTGAAGCGTTGAGTTATTTCGTTATGGGAGAATCGTGTTAAAACAAACAGATTTCAATCTGTTTGCTGAATATGACTATTACGTCAGAGTCTGACGGTCAGACCGATGTATGAGCATAGACGCATTGTATTTCGTTTTGGGAATATATAATAACAACACCCAAAAAATTGAAAGGTATAAAAACTACGTTCACAAAAATTTAAAAGAATGCGAATAAAATTATAATCATTAATCAGCAAAGTCCAAAGTGCAATTTTTTTTATATATGTTGGTGTTCGGTGTTATTGGTAGATATTTGTATTGAATCACGGAAACAGTTCGCTTAGCGTACAAACAGATAAATAAACAAATTACGATTCTTTAGATAATTAATGCACAGCTTTATGTTGGATAATTCTTGGAGAGCCATTAAGTATAATTATCGATAATTGTCTTGGACAATGTTAACTGAACTGACCATTATCCGATACAAGACATTCAAGTTAGAACATAGAGTTAGAATGTAAGCTAAGATAATCGAGTCACGTATGGTACTACATAGAATTATACTTAGGGAGCTACGGCCGACTTTCAGTTGGTAGCCGATTGTTAGGTGTTGAGGAGCTGGGCTCGCTGGTGAATAAAAGACTTAATTTCAAGATATCAAGTGGTATAAAGTTATTCCTAAAAATTACACCTGTTAGCCATAAACGTAACACAAAAACACGGTAATGTTTTACTAAGTATGAAAGTGACAAAATGTCTGAGGTTAAACTAGAGTTACGACTAACAACACTATGTTTGTTTGTTTCAATTCGGAGCTAAGTATATATAGTAATATATATATCTTATATAACCCTCGCGTATAATTTAATTTCGTCAGTATTATATACTAACGTATGCTTAACATCATGCAAAGCCAAGGTCATAGTCACGACTTTGAAACCAAGAACATAGGTAAGTACTAAAATTACTTACGTCTTTCAATGTCAAAGATTCCGTCAAAATAATAAAACACACAAAAAATAACTAATTGGGACATTAACATTGTATTGTTCTTCTTATAATTTTTGCTATCAAAACGCAGGAGGCTAAAGGCGGAATACCCTATAAGTAATCGAAGTTTTTTTAGCGTTTTAACACCACAATTTGGACATTTCGGGTGTTGGCGATAATATTTTCGATACATTGGATTTTTGGAACGCTCCAAAATTCATAAAATTGTGATGATGGCTGCGATTTAATTGTCGAATCCAACGCCGTGCACGATTTTCACCAAAATCATTATACTTTTATTGTCATTTATATTGGTCAAAACTGCGCCAGCAAGCGGGCGTCGCGTTTAAAAAGAATGTTTCCACTTTTGAGTTGATCAATTGACCAGCAGTTGACCATCAATTCCAGAACATTTATATTGCGCCTTTACTTTAATTATTATTGAAAATACAATTATATTGGTCAAAACTGCCAGCAAGCGGGCGTCGCGTTTAAAAAGAGTGTTTCCACTTTTGAGTTGACCAATTGACCAGCAGTTGACCATCAATTCCATGGCATTTATATTGCATCTTTAGTGTTTTTAATCTAAGAGTAGATAATACTCAAGAAACACGCGAAGGCTGCATCATTCTGTGCAATTGCCGTGTAAACGAGGTATTACTTAAGTATAGATTAGCGAGAATAATTTTATTAAATAACAGTATAACACATTCCTCACAATGTTGATGTGATAAGTAATGCTAATCACAAACATATCGGTTCCTAAGGACTTAAAAGATAAACGGTGGTTACCAGACACGTTTTACGGAAATCCATGCTTAATAAACGCGTACCTACCTATATTGGTTTAATAGGTAATTTGGCCATGGATTCAATGAACCAGTTTTTGATTTTTGATTTGATTGACGAAGGTTCAACGGATAATTTAGTTATAATTTGTATTAGTTTTAAGCTTGACATTATAAATAACTTATTTATTTTTATATATACAGAGTGATTGGAAATTCGATAAATTCCTTGAAAGGGGTGATACTAGAGGTGGTTTGCAACAAATTAGGCACTATTAACGAGGGGTCGAAATGAGTGGTTTTATCACCCCTTTCAAGGAATGTATCGAATTTACAATCACCTGTATAAAAAAGTTTATAGACTATTAAAATCACAGACCACTTACCCTTATGGTCTGTGATTAAAACTTATAGTGCTTCACCACCGAATTAGTCACAACAATTAACAACCTATTTTATGTCCTCACAGTGCCTCACATCGATGGAAGACGTCATATTCGTTATCCAACACGCGGGCCCAATGAAGATTGTTAGATTACACATTCCTTAGTTTTTTGCATATTCCCAGACGTGCAGGTTTTCTCACCGAATTTGCCTTCACCGGTTGAGAGCATACGGTAAATGTACATGTACACACGAAGACAGAGAAAAGTATACAGGGGGCCTCAATAAGGTTGAGATTTTCTCAAAAACTACTGGACCGATTTTAATAAAAAAAATTACAGTTACATACAACTTTAATCTATCAAACAGTGAAAGATTTTTTTGCAATACTCCAAATAGTTTTTGAGAAAATCTCAACCTTAAAAACTCTCATGTACACCTTTCTCTGTGTTCCACCCGTACTCGTAATAAAATCGTTCTATCAAATTGTCGCATATAGGTATTATCTTTGTACGGTACACAGAAAAAAGTAGCAGCCCCCTTACCATGAACTCTTATAGCAGGATTACTTCAATATGTATTTGTTACTTCGTATAATGACGACCTTAAAGTAAGCTTATTAAGGTCGTCATTGTACGAAGTAACAAAGTAATATTGAAGTAATACTGCTATAAGAGTTTATGGTTAGGGGGCAGGAGGTTTTTTAGGTTGAGATTTTCTCAAAAAGTACTTGACAAATTTTAAAAAAATACACTTTTTGAGAAAAAATCAACCTTATTAAGGCCCACTGTAGGTATACTTTTCTGTTTTCAACTACCTGTCAATAAATCCCCGGGCAGATGTGGCTGTGTCTTGAGCCACTCTCGTAACTTCTGTATATCTTCAGGTGTTATGTCTGGGTTCTTCACGTACTCCTTCGCCATGGGAAAGTCTTGGACAACGGACATGTTGCACCTGGAATTAAGGATTTCAGGAAATCAAGATTTGATTGACTCCGTTGCGCGGAGTTTCAGTTTATGTATGAACGCTATGTACTACTAATTACTGAAATTAAACGTCTGATAAAATATATAGACTGTTTGGACAAACTTCGCTCTATAGCAAAAATAAAATCACGTCATTCCATTTCCATGTATTTTAACCGCATTATAAAATATTCGAACAAAGATACCTTTTGTACAGCTAACAGCAGATCAAGTGTACGGTGGAACACAGAGAAAGGTGTACAGTAGAGTTTTTAAGGTTGAGATTTCTCAAAAACTACTTGACCTATTGCAATAATTCTTTCACTGTTTGATAGATAAAAGCTATGTAACTAAAAAAGAAATATTAAATTCGGCCCAGTAGTTTTTGAGAAAATCTCAACCTTATTCAAGCCCCCTGTATACTTTTCTCTGTCTTCGACTGTACCTAACACTTTGAACTTTGGACCGTTATTGTTATCTACGTCATAAGAGTTGAATTCGTACTGCAAGTGTTACCATTGATCTGCTGTTGTCGGTACCTATAGATATTTAGTATTATCGGTTAATGTTACAGTATTGTTAAATAGTTAATACAACAAAAATAAAATAAATATACTTAGATAAACGCCTAGGATGTGACTTCATATGACTCAATGTAAATAATTATACCGTACCATCAATTATTTTACTGAAGTTTAGAAATAAATAGCAGCTAGTTAGCGTAACATTTCAAAAGAATGCATTTAATTATAAACAAGACGAATAGGCCTAACTTAAAACATAAATGATAATTGCCTTAACTGTCGTAATCGTCGATTTAATTTATAATAAATAAATATTAGATTTAATTAATTTATCTTAGTAAATTACCTATGTTAATTTATTACAGAAGGCTATCTATACTTACAAGTAATAGGTTTCTTTTAATTTTATTATACAATATATAATAATTAACAAAGTAAACCGAACAATAAATATAATAAAAATACGTATAAATTTTTACCTTAGTTAATTTTATATAATATCCACTTAATAAATCCACTGCAAATGATCCGTCCGTGTAGAGCGAACTGCCCTAAGATTGAGACCTCACTGACGATATCAACTAAAGAAACCCCTCCGCCACTTATCTGACTCGTTCCACTGTGATCCAACGATATACTGTATGTGTATTTACACGACTGCCGCTGGAGGGTAAAGTTTTTCGGATTTATTTATGTGGATTAGATAGACTGGTGTAAGTCTACTCGTGACCATGATGGCTGCAATGCTGTCGAAATATCGAGACATCAATAATAAATGTTTAACACGGTAATTCCCGTTTTATCTAATTAATATGTATACAAACCGTGAAAGTTAAAAAAGTGATATTATTTATGTGGGTTCCATTGTGTCCTAAACGGCACGATGGATTTTTATAAATGTTTTCAAATCTAAGCTTTACAAAATCCTGGTAAGTAAATGCTATTATTCTATTGACGAATTTCTTAACGAAAAAGTGGTATGACAATATGTCATGAACTTGACTAATTAGTAATTTATTATTAATAGGCTAATGGAACGGGGCAATTTGACATTTAATTTGACATTTAATTCAATAAAAGTAAATTTCTATTTAATCGTTGTAATGAGTAGTTAAAATATATTCTGAACACCGAAAGGCAGTTGCAGCGAACATAATTATCTGTGAACATCTGTATTTATTTACCTGCAATACCAATAAATAACTTTGAAGTTTGATAAAACGAACCCTTACGAAACCTTATAATGGAGCAAAATTTATGAAACTAAGATCGTTTGACACATTTTGAATTAGGTATTCAAACTGAGATTGGTCTGGGCACAATATACTTGTAGGTACACGATAGCGCTATTAATCGATTACGTTCCTAAACTGTTAATTAAATTCTCACGAATAATAAGTATGGTAATAGGTTTGATAATAGCAAATACTCCCCATTGAGATCATACTGAGCACTTGTTTGTGTAAACTCTTCATTAGTATAATTAGTGGGCTTGCTTTATTTGGTATGCTCAGTACATACCGTTCGCTGTATAAGGTAAAACTTATATACTCGTTTGGTGTGCTGTGATTAGGTCAAGGTACATTTATTATATTATTATTATTATATAAGCGCCGAAATAAAATAAATACTTAAGTAATATCCTGTATTACCACATGTACAGCAAATAAAGTACTCTGACTTTGAATAAAAAATGGTGACATAATTAATACCTATGTATTTACAAACCAACAACCAAAAATCACAACAACAATTAGTTAAAAAAACACTTTATAGCGAAGTGTTATTATATGTTCGTTTTGATCAGCTAATTATCCATGCAAGAAAAATCCTAAGCAAAGTATTATTATTGCCCCCCCCCCCCCCCCCATATATTTATTTATTTTAGCCTTCATATCATTCTAAGCTATTGGAGCTATTTCTCAGACCCGTGTAGAACAAATCAGTTTTTCCTCTACGCATGAACGAGTGCGTTTTCAACATTCCATCGTTATGGTTATGGAGTCTACACTAAAAGCCCGTTTCTATTAAACGGAGTGTCGGTGTCGGCTGTCGGTGGCTTTGGTGTGTATATAGGCTCCATTACACTACGACATGATAATGATATGCGAGTATGGTGTATTTATTATAGACATTACATCAAGTAACATAAATCTAGCTTTTTATAGAAATCTATCAAAGATAATGTTAAATATTAAAATATTGAATTTAGATAAAAGATTCGACACGACTCACGACCAAGGCCTGTATTAATAAATCACTCTCAGCTCAAAAGTCAATCTTGAGAACGACCTAAAGATGGCGTTCCTATTAATAAACGTAACCTAGGTGCGCGTTTAGCAATCGGGTAACACGTGAGTACGCTCAAGAGAACTGTCTAACTCACACTTGATAACATATTTGCTGATTGCAGGCGAACCGCGACTTGAGATAGACATCACGTGATACGCCCTCAAGATTGCTTATACTTGAGATGGTGAACACGTCTTGAGAGTGTATCAGCTGAATTCGCTCTTGAGGGTGGGTTTGAGCTCAGACTTAATACGGGCCCAAGATTCGGAGCTACTAAATTAATAAAACTTAAGCTGATATGTAAGTAGATAGAAGTGTTTATGATGCATAGATAGTTCGCATTTTGTTAGGTAGATCTTTCTGGGATATCAGGTACTTTGCATTCCGAGAAACTACTAGTTACGACTGGGTATGTTGACATCAAGGGAAAATAACCTGATCTTTGCCACCATTGCAAGTTAACTGGGGAAATATACAGTCTGACTTAGGTAGGGCCCAGGGCCGTCTTAAGTCTATTCTGCGCCGGGGTGCGGGACTCAGCCTGCGCCCTCGTTTTTTTTTGCACTGCAGCGTGGCACGCGACCGACGACGACACACTGACTTACCTTGATATATTTTCTCTAAGAACTTCCGTGCTAATTCGCCGGTTGTCGCAAATGAAATGAGCTAACGAATTCAATTACTTAAAAAGAAGAAATCAGATCAATCACTGACCGACACTTACATAGGCGCCGCCCGCGCGCCGCGCTGTAAATTCAAATGAACTTACACTCTATTGACTTAGAGATCATTTTGCTTCAAGTGCGGGCGACCGGCCGGCAATGTCAAAGGGCGCAATTACTCGCCTATGGCAGACGCACAGGTGCCGCGCAGCGCGCCCATTTCAAATGAACTTACACTCTATTGACTTAGAGATCATTTTGCTTCAAGTGCGGGCGACCGGGCGGCAATGTGTCAAAGGTACACACACACATACACTCTCTTTGGATTAGAGATTTTGCCGCGCGCGTGTTGTATTAAATAAAATTGTTATTTGTGTAGTGTAGTAATGCGGTATGACAAGCGCCGAAAGTTTAATAAAAGTAAAAAAAAATTATTGTTGATGACTATTTGTTTTGCTTGCGCATACGTATTTGTCGTAAGTAACAAGTATATAAAACTGTGCAATGGCGTTAAGTTCACTGAAATATCTAATAATTCAGCGCTCGGCAGGCGCCCCCGGGCGAGCGCCCGGGTGCACCGCACCCCTTGCACCCCCTGGTAAAGACGGCCCTGGTAGGGCCCCTTGTAATAAAAGATAACCGGAGACTTAGCCACATAACCCGTGAAAACTCATTATATTTTTCAAAGATTATAAATAATAACTCGCGGTTAAAAGCAAAGAGCTCGGTGGCGCATTTGTTGGTCACTAGACTTACGAGGTCCCAGATTCGATTGATTAATGGTTATCCTGTATAGATAGTTTTCTATGTGTTAGGCCATACAATTCGCCGCTTCGATCCACTATATATATATAGTATATATGACTAGAACACACACTCTCTCTGAGACATCACGCACACCCTAACACACCCTCACACACCCTCTCTCACACCATGCATGCGTATTATTTAAAAATTGTAAAACTTGTACAAAATAATGTAATTTAATTAAAAAATAAGATCATGATTGGGAAGACACTGACTCCTACAGCACAGGGTGTCCTAGTGTAAGAGTTAGTGTTCATATTTAAGGGCCTTTAAATATGAACATAAAATAATATCTTCCAATATAACCATATACCTATTGGAAGATATTATTTTTTTAAGATTGGCGGCGCTAGTTGGCTCTATGAAGGCTCTTAATGTAATCTGAAATTTTATGAAATATACAATATTTCAATTTCACTATATCGAAGAAATTCGTGAGTATCGACATTCTGTGCCACCATTAGATCAGTAAAATGTACCACCTCTCATGCCAATAGTGGATTCTGCTAGGATCATAAATCAATATGGTCGGCAAGTGATTGCTGTGAATTATTGTTTTACCCTTGAAAATCAAAAAAATCTTATACTGATTTCGTTACTTTTTAAACAGGCTAAGCAAGTTATGTATGACGTCTGACAAAGTTACCAAACTACTTACATTATGCTTACATACATAACCATGAAGCAAGGAGCGGTCTATAGAATTAGCCATATTTACAAATTTACATCGCAAACTCCGATCTTTCATCTCTGATAAAATCAAACTTCTACGTCAACGCAATCAAAAGATATGGCCATTTATGTAGTATTTTCTCGCATATTTGTATGAAAATGCAAGAAAACCAAAACCTATAGGGTACTTCCCGTGGACCTAGAATCATGGAATTTGGCAAGAAGCTAGGTCTTATAGCACAAGTAAAGGAAAAAATCCGAACACTGTTTGAAATACATCTCACATACATTTTTTTTGTTCTTATTAGAAACTTATATTTGCATCGATGTATGGACATAAAATTTTGATAATGGCAAAGATAAGTTGGTTTTTAATCTAGTTTAACTTTTCGTTGAGCAAAGTTGCGTTGCACGAAAGCCTCGGTGCGCGAGTCAGACTCGCACTTGGCCGGTTTTTGTTTGTTGGCTGTCGCTACCCTGTCCTGTGCCCGTACAAAATATACTTTATAGGCTCTCTCTATGCGATTTTTTTCCTTCGTGTTACATACATATACCTACAAACGGCAAATCAAGTTGGCCTTGGCCCCTAAATTGACATAGCCTTGTTAAGAGCCCAGTGGAGCAGTGGTTAGGACACTGTACTCACGATACAGAGGTTTAAAGTTCGATTCCGATATATCCGGTTATGTATTACCGGGTCATTCTAAAGGCCCATGAATCTATTGTTCTCCTTTTCCCACCAGGTCCACGGCAAAATAAAATTGGTTTTCAAATCTCCATACACGAATTCCCAGCAGGTCCACGACATTTATTCAAGGAACCGTCAGTAAAAACGATTCAGGAGCATTTCATCGGCATTCAGGTCAGGGGTACCTTGTAAGTACTATTATTTCTCTACTTACCCTGTTAGTAGATAGGCTAAGAATAAGTTTTCTTCGGTCGACAGAAAACTTAGTACCCACTTACATTTACCGAATTGTCTCAAAACTGTGAAGGAAACATAATACGGAAAGCTATTTATCTAATAGTAATAAAAATCTAAGACATTGTGTAATGTAATCCACCACTCCGCAAACTGCCGGCATCCGTTTCCAACTCAAACGGATCCCGGGATCCGTGGAGACAACCCCACCGGTGTCTGAGCTCCCTTAGTGTAAGGAAAGGGACCCCTTTTTTTCGCATAATTTTTTTGTCCTATTTTAATTTAGCATAATGAGTTAGGCATAATGTTTTTTGTCATAATCATTTATTTATTTTTATTTATTTATTTATTTATTTAGTACATTTAACATTAGGTAAGATACATTTTGTGGGTAGATGTAAGTGGTAACTTAGCTCATGGCTCAGGTCTGTACTTACCGCCGAAACAGTGAATATCTGACTCCTAACTAGGTAAAAACCTGTACGTAGGAAACCGAGAGTTCATGTTGAGTGGTAGTGTTCTCGTTCTTGTGAGCACTTTTCACTTCACACACACAATATTATATATTATAAATATCACCATTTCCCTTTTCTCTGGTACTTACATATAAGATACATAGTAATATTTTCGTATAAATAAATATTAACAGTATAAATATATTTGTATAGTTTCTTTCCAGTAAGTTATAGAAATAAACTTGAAATAAATAATAAATAGGCCACAATGTTTCGATTACCCACTATTAAAAATGTTAGTCGAACAAAGGAATGTGTTGTTCAATAACAATGATCTATGTTTCCCTGGAATAGGTTGGAGCGTAGTTTAGTCGGAGCGTAGTTTGGTTAGAGCGTGGTTTGGTGGTTGCACTATACCAAGTGATTTCACTTAATGCAGTGCAGCCATCAGACCATGTAGTTAGAAATATGTAAGTATATTAATATATATAATATATTATATTCTCAATAGGCATATTTTATGTACTTTTTACAAGTATTCATTGTTTAGCTTTTTAGTGTGTGTTCCATATAATTATCAAGTTAATAGTTAGTTGACTTCTTTATTTAATCTATAATATTTATGTGTAAGTAAGCAAATATTTGTATTATTATTATTTTATAATTGTTAAAAGTTTTTCAGTTGCATGATAGTCGAGTGTGTAAAGGTAGTTTGTCAGTGACTGTTTAATGAAGCGTTTAGTGTGAGGAAGCATTTCTAATTCTCGACTTAGTGTATTATAAAGTACGGGTGCCATGAACATGAACTGGTTTCTAGCGAATCGAGTGTGCAGTTTTGGTACGGTACACACTAGGTCGATCCTCCTTTTGTGTTTCAGATTTTCCTGTACTTCGTTGTAGTCTATTGTTGAGTGATGTCTTATAGTTAGGTTCAGGATGTATAGTTGACGAACAGTAAGTATTTTGCAAGCATTGTATAGTTGGTTAGTTGGAAAACGATATGGCTTAAAAGTCATTACTTTTAGTAAGGCCCTTTGTGCTCTTTCCAATCTGATGATTCGTGTTTTAACTGATCCGCCCCAGACTGGGATGCAGTAAGTTAGAACAGACTGGACAAGAGCAACATATACAGATCTGATGAGGCTATAATCAGTTGTACTACGAAGGTTTCGAAAAATGAAAATAAGTTTTCGTACACGAGATGATAGATAGTCGATTTGGGAATCCCAGTTTAAATGCTGGTCCATTGAGACTCCTAGATATTTAATATGTGTTGTTTGAGTTAACTGTTGACATGGACAAGCAACGTAAGTATTGTCTTGGGCGTTACAAGTATGGAGTTTTATGTTGAAGTTGTCGCTTGGTTGCGTTTTGTTTGAGATTGTGAATGAAATGAATTTAGTTTTTTCAACATTTAGGGTTAGTAGATTGTTGGTCAACCAACAACTGACTTGACGCATTCCCTGTTCACCAATGGTCTTTACTTGCTCCCAGGAATCACCATAAAATAAAATTGCTGTATCATCGGCGAAAGTGTATAAGTTTGCGCTTGCTATTTGGAGATTGCAGAGGTCATTTATGTATATTAAAAATAATGTAGGGCCCAAGATACTGCCTTGTGGCACCCCATGCGTCACTTCTTCTTCTTTACTAGTATGAGTGGAGATTCGGACTGTCTGTGTTCTATTCGTCAAATAATTTCTAAGGAGTTCCAAGGCCAGGCCTCTCACTCCTATAGATTCCAGTTTAGCCAACAAAATGGGTATAGAAACGGTGTCAAATGCTTTGGCTAGATCCAAAAATACTCCCAGACACTTTTTCCCCGAATCCAATATTTTTGTGATTTTGTCGGTCATCATTGAGACGGCATCGATAGTTGATCTTTTTCTACGAAAACCAAATTGATTCCTTGATAAAAGTTTGTTTGTTTCTAAGAAGGCAACAAGCCTCTCATTGATGACTTTTTCAAAAATTTTGGAGAGTGTTGGAAGCAGCGAGATGGGGCGGTAGTTTGAAACACAATTTCTATTCCCACTTTTATATATCGGACATATCACGGCTTTCTTTAGAGGAGCTGGAAACTTTCCGGCTTTGATCGAGATGTTGCAAATATGGGCTATGGGTATGCATATACTAAATTTGGCCAATTTGAGAACTTTAGTGGGTATGTTGTCCCATCCAGGGGCACTCTGTTCGTCCATTGTATTAATAAATTTAATTACTTCATACTCATCTGTGTCATCATATTTTCATATTTTGTCATAATTGTTTTTGGGCATACAATCTAACTAAGCATAATTCTAGTTTGGACTAATCGTTTTTGCCCTAATTTTGATTTCCATATTGTTTTATGGCATATTGTTTATTCGTCTAATAGATATTATACATAAATAATGTTTGTTTATGTATTTCTTCTTTTTTGTTGGTATTGGTGTTGTATGTATGGTGTATTAGGTAATAGTAGGTTACGGTGCGGCGGGGGTGGCCCTTGGGCCACCCGTAAGCCGCCAACATGATTATTTTATATACAATCAAAAAGTAGGTATTAGGTAGGTATATCAGATATAAGTTAGGTACCATAGTGTAATAGTAGGTTACGGTGCGGCGGGGGTGGCCCTTGGGCCACCCGTAAGCCGCCAACATGTTTATTTTATATACCTACAATCAAAAAGTAGGTATTATAGTGTAATAGTTGGTTACGGTGCGGCGGGGTTAAATTGGTTTAATTTTTGTTTTTAAAACTTCAGGAGTATATTTTTCGGCGAGTAATTAATATGATTATTACAATTATGTTTAAATATCATTATGACAAAGTTTATTTAGGCTTTATAATATTATTCTTAACAATCTAGTCAAGTTTGGGGGCGTTCACAAACTGTTTTTAAAAAGTTAAAACTAAATTAAAACTATGAGAATGAACGGAGTTTACGTCCGTACCGAGTTGGAGGTACTTTTATTCTGCCTCTTCAAATCAGGCTGGCTATAAGGTTACCTTAATCTAAATGGGAGATGTGGGAGTAGTTTGTGTCAACAATGTCTGGGAATGTGCTGACTCTACACTCTGACCTCTATGGTGCGAGAGCCAGGTGGAAGCATAACTCCTCCCTCATCGAGAGCGAAATTATCAGGAGAACGTGTGACCTGATCATTTCGCACCCTTTTCCATAACTTATAAATATGCTTGCGGGATACATATAACAAGCAACTTATACCTATGATTATATATAGAGCTATGGTAGCTACACTTGGTTTCACTACACTGAAAACGTGTCCTTCGGTCACTTCCTTGTCCAATTCATACGACATATGTTTTATGTCATCCAGGTTCAGGCCCTTCATGTGCACTGTGCTTCTTCTGCTGCTATTGTTATGTTTCAGAACTGGTAGAGTTGTCATCGGCGTGGCTCTATATTGTAATTTTCCAGAGTTGTATCGATGGCTGAGTATTTTAGTGGTTTCCAGGAAAAACTCACAATTTTCTTCGGTAGTTAATATGTAGCTGCCCTGTAATGACTGTTTGTATACATCTTCGTTGCATTTCTTCGTCAAAATAACACTTCTTCTGGCATAAATTATCCAGCTGTTAGAGCAAATCGACTGTATCTTTATATCCTCGAGGTCAACGTCGTGTGGTGTACAAAGGGTAAGATTTTCGTGGAAGTTCATCAGCTGCTCGATGCAGGTGTGCTCTGGGTAGGGCACCACGTGGCTGTCCGTGCACAGGAACTGGTTGGCTGCAATCTCGTCGCAAGGGTTCGCGATCGGCAGGTATTTCTGACTTTTCACCAGGATATAGGGATATTCAGGGATAACAACGGATGTTCTGTTATTAGAATAAACCGGCAATGAATACAATTTGAAATAGCTATAGGTATTTCCATCAGTGAGAGGTATTTCCATTATGAACGTTATCTGGTGTTTCTTTATATATGCCTTAACTACTATTGTCCTTTCTAACATAACTAAATTATTTTCATTAGCAGGGTAAACCAAACTATCAGTTTTTGATATAGTTTCTAATAAAGTTAACAATTCGGTAGAGTTTACAATAGATTGATGCAACACCGACACCTTACTGAAAGCCAGGGCTGTCTCTATTTCACTTAAGGTCAAGTATATAGTGCGAAAGTTATTTAAAAACATATTAAACATACCGAGTATGTATACGGTGTATATAGAACTGTTTTCCTTTGACTCTATGTGCTCTACTATGTTTTCAATAGCCCTTAGTCGCTCGTTTAAAACCAAAGTGTTTTCCTGTAAGGTTCCAGTGGCATTTACAAGGTTATTTAGCAATTTGGAGATCATCGTGATTTTCTTATCTGTGTGTGTTTGTTTATCTTTCAATTCATTAGCAAGAGCGTCATACCTAATCGCATCGTCATGGTCTAGATTGCCTGTAACTAGTTTTATTAGGGAACCGAGAGGGTTGATAAGACCTCTCTTAAACCTTCCTGAGGGGACCAGTTGCGTATACTTCTCTGTCGTTTGATCACGTAAAAATTCGACTTGAATGCTAACAGTTTTAAATTCCTCCCTATACGGTTGGTTTATACTTATTAATTTATCAAATTCTTTATATTTTAGTATATTGAAAGCTAAATCGTCCTGTAAGGCACTTAGGTCCAGAATTTTGAATATTGTCCACTTATCGGTGCATTTGAATGCCTGACCTATCTTCACCGGTAATATACCCGGATTATTCTTGATCTCGTGAAGTTGATGGCCGTCCGCCAGGGTCAAGGTCGCTGTCAGCAAGGCGCATCCCCACCTGTGGAGGACGTTTAACGTTTTTAATGGGGGCTTTTGTCTCCCTTTCACCTATCTTGACAGGTACAACATTTTGCTTGACGCTACCCTTCACTTGTGCCTTTTGGTACCTGGCTTTATCTTTGCTCTTTCTTGTATTAATATCCTTTACAAAAATGGTCTTTCCTATATCAAGGTCCATACCATCCTCTCCACCTCTTTGATCTCTAGCTTTTTCTTTATTTGACAGCATAGTGTCTGATAGGTACTTGTACAGGTGCTTAGTACGCTTTGCGTGGTCTTTCAATAATTGTTGCATATAAGCCCTTTCTATATCGGCGCTAAAAACGCCAGTAGAGTCCGTGTGACCAAATACTACCTCGAATGGGGTTAGACCGGTGGCGCTATGTATTGTGTGATTGTACGCCATTATAGAGTACGTCATCACCGATGTAGCGTCTGTACATTTTTGTTCGTACTTTGCTATTCGGTAGATCTCTATAAGCGTTGAATGGAAACGTTCAACAATTCCCGTGGAATTAGGATTGTTGGGCGTTGTAATATGGAACTCTATTTTGTACATGTTTGTTAACTCCTTCATTAGCTCGTTATTAAATTCCGTTCCAGGGTCGCAGGTTATCTTTCGTGGAACTCCGTATAACGAGAAATACTTGATCAGAGCTCGTACAACTTCCGGTGTGGATCTATTCGGGATCTCTAGCGCCTGTCCCAGCTTACTAAAGGCATCAACTAATGTCAGATAATATTTTTGTTCTATATTAAATAAATCTATGAAGATTTCTTGAAAAGGTGCGTCCTGGGTTTGAGTCAACTGTATAATTGGTTTAATAGGCCGTCGGTCGTACTTCATTTTACGGCATGCTTCACACGCGTTAATAACAGCTGTTACGGTCTCCTGCATGTTTTCCCAATAGTAATTTCGACGTAATCTAGTCAGAGTTTCTTTAATCCCTCGGTGGCAGGTTTTTCCTTCGTGGTGCTTCAGGATCACCGCCTTTTGTTCCTTTTCATCCTCTATATACACGACTCGTTCGGTACATTCATAGAATGATACGGTGTCCTTTTTAAACAGGTTAATTATAACTTTAGAGAATTCCCTTCTATGCATTTCTTCTTCAAAGTATATAAAGTACTTAAGCTTCGGTTTTATGTATTCCTTTAAAAACTGTTTTATTAAGCCTTCGTTATTGGTTGGCAGGAATACTTCCATGACCTTTTGTTTGTCGCGTGGTATCCTTTTGACATCTAATTTGTCTCGTAGCCACGAAAAAACTAGAATTTGGTTGGGTTTTGTGTCTATGGCCTCTCTTAATATTGGTATCCCGGTGGACTCCAATTCTTGTCCAGAGTGAACGGTGTCGATGTTACTATCGACAGACGGAACTGGGTAGTTGTCTGTCAATTCAAGAGGATCTGATGCTGATATGGTACCGGACTTATCTGATATGCTTGCCGTATCCGAGTCATCAATGACAATGGGTTCATCTGTTCTCGCCATTTGTTGGATCTCTTCGGCTAGGCTGTCCACGTATTTCTTTAACTCTCTTTCTGTCTTGTCCACATTTACCTTCGTAGATTCGTTATCCGAATCTAACGCATTTACTTTTATACGGGACAATGCATCAGCGTTGGTGTTCTGTTTACCGTTCTTATATATTACCTCAAAATCGTATTCTTGTAGGCGCAAACGCCAGCGAGTGAGCTTGCTATTTGGTTCCTTCAATGCGTAGAGCCATGCCAATGGGCGATGGTCCGTGTATATGGTAAATCGGCGTCCATATAGATAAGGTCGAAATTGTTTAACTGCCCATATGATAGCTAACAGCTCGCGCTCTATGGTACTGTACCGCGATTCAGTGTCGGACAGTGTCCTACTTGCGTAGGCGACAGGGTTATCGTTACCTAATGGTCCCTGCGATAACACAGCACCTAAGGCGGTAGCAGAAGCGTCTGTTGTTAAAATATATGATTTTGTATGATCTGGGTATTGTAGGAGCGGCGCTGATGTCAGGAGCTCCTTACATTTCTCAAACGCATCGATGTAGGTTTTGTCGATTACGATCTTATTTTTCTTCTTTAGGCATGATGTTAAAGGTTGCGTGACCTTGGCGAAGTCCTTAATGAATCGCCTATAGTACCCTACAAGGCCGAGAAAGCTTTTAATCTCGGTTGTCGTTTTTGGGATTGGGTAATTTAATACTGCTTTGATTTTATCGTCATTTGGTTTTAGTCCGTCTTTGGTAATAGTATGTCCCAAATATAATACTTCCTTCCTAAGGAATTCGGATTTGTCAAGCTGTATTTTTAAGTTTGTCGCTCTCAGTCGGTCAAAAACAGTCCTGAGTTTCTCTACGTGTTCTTGTAAGCTGGACGAGTATATTATAATATCGTCTAAGTACACAAGACAGTGTATACCTTGGAGTCCTCTTAGAATATTGTCCATGGCGCGCTGGAAAGTCGCCGGGGCTGTCTTAAATGGTTTGGTGATTACCAAGGTCAATTCCTTGTCTGCTACATTTTGAATAACTGTAGTAGCATATCCATTGACACACTTTACTAGGGCACTAGGCATACGTGTGTCCTTGTCAAACTGAGTGAAGTTCAAGATGGCATCGCCTGAGTACAAGTCTGTCGGTATTTTAACCTTTAGCTCAGAGCGTGGCGGCAACTTTAACCTGTAATCACAGTTATGACTCACTATAGGTATAGCGGTCGTATTTGTTTTTAGTATCAGCTGTTTTAAGTCGATCAAGGCTCCTAGCTGTTCTAAAAGGTCATTTCCTATCAGTCCGTCGTAACGTGAGTCGACGCTGTATAGGTAAAACTTGTGGTAGTCAGCACATTTAAAAGTCGGTGGTAATGGTATGTTTATTACCTGATCGTGTGAACTTGTCGCATGTGTACTGATCACTTTGAATGGCTCGTGATAGATAAAAGCCGCAAAATACTGATAGGCTTTGTCTGGGTTTAAGAATGACCTCGTACTTCCGGTGTCAATCATAAACTTCGCATCAATTTCCGGAATGTATATGTACGGTAATTTTAAGGTCTTGTCACAATTTAGCTCTATCACTTGTCTATGTTCGGCGGGCACTCCATATGAAAATTTCCCGACTGCTCATCACTTCCGGGTGTCTCGGGCATGGCCTCAATCGCAGGTGTCATATTAAGGTCCTCGTACCCTACATAGTCATTGTATACGTCATATGTCGGTTCATAGTCATACTGCTCGTAATTAGTCTCTGCCAAGTCTAGTTCATTTACGGGGAAGCCCTGTGGTCTCTGAGGGGCGGTTCTCATTGACACGTCTGTAGTCTTAGGTACAAATTTTTGCATACCAAATTGATTCGGTCGCATTGGCTGTTGCTGTGGCTGAAGGCCAGGGGGTCGGTATCCGTACTGTGGTCGATATCCGTTTTGTTGGGGTTGCGCGAATGTCGCAGGTCTAAAGGGTGGTGGTCCACCAAACGGTGTGTATCTGTTTTGCTGGTTCTGCTGGTTGTTATATATAGGTCTAGTCATATTTTGTTGACCAAAATTGAATCTAGGCGCCTGTGGAGGTGTTGGGTTGAATCTAAAACCTGTAGGCTGAACTTGAGCGTTATTATTCAATCCGAATTTAAATTGGGGTGGCACTTGCCACTGCAGAGCTGGCTTAGGTGCCGCACTGGTGTATGGGTTCATTTTATTCCTCATATTATATTGGTCGTGAAAATTGACTTCTTCAAGGACGACGCTGAGGGCGTCTTCAATAGTTATGGGTTTAGTGAGGCGAACTATACGCACCATGTTTTCAGGCAAGTTATATAAAAAGACGTTCAACGCGGTATTATTGTAAATGGAGGTTTTGCTTGAACGCATCGTATCCTGCTCTATTGCATTAACCTTGCACATAAGTGCTGACCTTGCTGATTGAACTCTAGAGCAAAAGTCTAGGTATGACTCTCCTTGCTTTATTTTTAAGGTTTCTAATTCAATGGCGAGACATTCCTCGCTACGGGGATCTCCAAAATGCTGCGTTAGCAAAGCCTTGAACTCGTCCCAACTCTCGAGGTCGCCGCGCTCGCTGATAAGAGCGGCTGCGTTCCCGGTCAGACGGCTGGTAACGGAATGCATTACGTAAGCATTCTGTGCGGGGGAACCCATGAACCTTGCGATTATGTACTCGCATTTTCTTGTGAAAAGGCTCAATTGTCTTTTGTCACCATCAAACATTGGGATAAGTTTCAACATTTCGTTGGGAATTAGTGAAATATTCTCCATTTTATTTTATTTATATCGGGTAGAGTTTTACAACCGATATAATAAAATATAATAAAATAAAATAAAATATTAGATACCTAATTAAAACCTAAAGTGTGTAAAAGCAAATTTTGATGTCTTTTACACGTGTAACCTATCTATATATTCTATGTAACTAATATCTAAGGTATATAAGAGCAAAGTTTGATGACTCTATACACGTTTAAAACTAATTTTTACTTAACACCAGAAAACGTTATGATGGAAGAGGTTCGATTCCAAAATAACAGAACTAAGGGTAGGACAGGAAGGTGAAAAAGTCTTACTCACCAGCCAATCACCCTTAAATCCATTGGTCTGCTTCTTTCTCCAAATTGACAAATTTGTTTGGTTCGTCAGGATCGCTTTCACACACCACACAATCACGTTTTGGGTCCAAAAATTCACAAACCACGTAAACACGAAGATGGCGTACTTATATAAGCGATCCTACCGGCTGCGCCAGTCAAGTTTGGGGGCGTTCACAAACTGTTTTTAAAAAGTTAAAACTAAATTAAAACTATGAGAATGAACGGAGTTTACGTCCGTACCGAGTTGGAGGTACTTTTATTCTGCCTCTTCAAATCAGGCTGGCTATAAGGTTACCTTAATCTAAATGGGAGATGTGGGAGTAGTTTGTGTCAACAATGTCTGGGAATGTGCTGACTCTACACTCTGACCTCTATGGTGCGAGAGCCAGGTGGAAGCATAACTATCTTTATGCTGTTTGTAGTTATGCTTAATAATATTATGCCTATAAAGTTATGCCTAATGACTATTATGCGTAGTTATTACTAGGACAATTTAAGGTATGCCATGTTATATTATGACATAAAAATTTATGCATAGAAATAGGGAACCGTAAGGAAAGCCTACCCTTACCATGAAGTCTTATAGCAGGATTACTTCAATAATACTTTGTTATTTCGTACCATGACGACCTTAAAGTAAGCTTATTAAGGACGTCATATCAAATAACAAAGTATTATTGAAGTAATCCTGCTATAAGGGTTTTGGTAAAGGGGCTGTGCTCAAAACAATGCATGTCGCCAAACCTTGCAAAGTGGTATGCATTTGACTTGCAATAAGACAAGTAGGTACCTATATAGGTACCTATATAGGTACCTACTTACACAAAGTATTTATTGCAAAAAACGATATGACTGGGACCTGTTTATGCACCTTAGCAGTATAATTCGGTATTTTATACAAGGTGTCCTTGAATTCATTCGACAAATTGAAATTGGGAATTGTACTCATGATATATACTTACTTACACATTAAATTGGCAAGGTTTTTTTAGTAGATCAAAACTGCGAAAAAATTAACTAAGTACGTCACACATCACACAATGACCTTAGAAATAAAAATAATCACCTTCCAGTGGAAGAAATCATTGCAAATCATTAAAACTATGTACCTACCTTAAAATATAAAAACTGTAAAGATGCACATCAAATTAAGATATTTTGTTGGATTAGTTGAATTTCCCTGTATCTAACGATATCGTCTCTCCACCTACGCCGAGGTCTGCCCCGACGCCGGCGACAGTCCGATGGCACCCATTCTGTGACAGTCCAGGCCCATCGGTCCGACTACATGCGGCACACGTGGCCCGCCCAGTTCCACTTTAATGTGGCTGCTTTGCGGGCCACGTCTGCTACGCGATCGATCGCAGGGTTGTGTTTCGGACACGGTCCGTTCTCCTCACGCCCAATATGCTGCGTTCCATTGCGCGTTGGCTGGAAGAGGCTCGGACAGGGATGGATGGAAGAGGAGGGGAGATCTTTGCCCAGCAGTGGAACAATTTATAGATTACCAAAAAAAAATAGTTGAATTTATTGTAAATATTTTGTTTTTGTTTTTCCTCAAATTATTTAGCACAGCGTTTAAGCTGTGCAGAATTAATGTATGTAATGACTTTGGAATCCAAAGTGTTACTTGAACTCTTACGTTACGACGCAGTTGAAATCGTACTGCAAGTGACCATTTGATCTGCTGTTGTCCGTACATGAAGCGCCTACTGATAAAAGCATAGTTACAGATTGGCTGCGTTAGTTAGTATTATACTCGTATATTGGCCTGCTTACAATTACCAGGCACTGTAAAATTGACATCCAGTATTTTAATTATTTGTTAAGATTTTTAAAATATTTTTGGCCTATCTACCAAAAATCTTTAACCTTGTTAATAAAAAGAAAATGTTTTTAAAAATACAAAAAGACACTGTTTCCGCCCGGGATCGAACCGGGGGCCTTGTGCGTGTGAAGCACACGTGATAACCGCTACACTACGGAAACTTAGGAAGCAGTGTTGAAATTATCGTATACCTTCTCTCCTAAATGAGCTATTGTGTGACGTAAGTAAGTATAGTGCTAAACTAATGATAGTGTGATGTAAGAATGTAACACTTTGGACTGTATATCGTTGTTAAAATCGTACATAGTTAAGTACTGTCGTTGTGATGTCTAATGTACTTATAGACAGCTTCGACAGCTGCTGATTAACTCAACACAACACAATCTCATTTCACTTTCGACCGTATTACCGCTGCGTAAAGTACTTACACGATGTATTCAATGTGCTGTCGAATATACTTAAATAAGGAGTATTGTAAGTAAGTATGATTTAACATTTATTTTGCATTTAGGTTTCAATTTCAAAGCTCACGATTTATTGATAAACCATTCTAAATAGGTACAGCTAGTATTGTTGCGATCGTGCTCGTCTCCTTTGCAATCAATAGTGATGTGCATAAATCTGAAACATCGATATATCGACGAACCAACTGAAAAAAAAGTTCACATTCCGACGGATTCCATGCGGTCGAACCACGTGGCCAGGAGCGATTTAAGTGCGATATCGATATGGGCAGGTAAATGTAATAAAAGGTACATGGTGTCAGAGTATCGCCAATTCTGCATGACTAAATTTCAATTGTTTTAATAATATACCTAATTAGTTATTATATGCCACTTAATTGTTTTTGCCAACTTGGCATTGACAACTTGGCACCTTTTCTTTGCAAAATTTTGGTTTGCCTTTTTGGTGCAAATTCTACAAGAAATTATTGAAAAATGCTGCCAGCGTCCTGGGCAGCATTCCATAGAACGGGGATCTCGGCGTGTTCGTTTCTTTAGTTTTTAGTTTTATTTTATAAGTATTAGGTACTTATATGTCTTACTAATAGCTACTTTTATTTTATTGAATAAAGAAATGATTCTACAATAAAATAATTACACAGTACAATACCTACCTGCTTATATGAAATCGGAAAATCTCGTACTCTAGCGAGAGTCATTCTATCATTAACATGACTCAAAAATAAACGTGACCTGTACAGAATTATACAGGATAAACAGGATAATATGCATTTAATCGATGCTTATTTTTAAAAACCATCGACTAACTAACATCACTAAATTAGTTGTCGTGAGCTTAACGTCTGTCTGACAGAAACCGAAAGTGAAGCGCTGGGCTGCGTGAGAAACAGGCCAACAACCTATAAATACCATTACCAAGGCAATAAATGCTAAATAATAGGTGTGTATATGTGATAAGCTGAACGCTATGATGATTAAGACCTCAGTTAGGACACTAACTTCCGTTACGGAGGTCGCATAGGTTCGATCCACGAGTAGCCATGTACGGTCGATGACAGAGAAAGGTGTACAGGAGAGTTTTTAAGGATAAGATTATCTCAAAAACTACATGACCTATTGCAATAATTATTTCACTGTTAGATAGATAAAAGTTCAAACTATGTACTGTATAAAAATTAATAAAATCGGTTCAGTGGTTCTTGAGAAAATCTCAACCTTATTGAGGCTCCCTGTATACTTATCTCTGTCTTCGTGGTACCAATAAGTTTTCCGCAGAATATAAAGAAAAATGTATTAGATCGACATAATGAGAAAGTACACACGAAGACAGAGCAAAGTATACAGGGGCCTCAATAAGGTTGAGATTTATCTAAAAAACTACGACCGTATTTAGTAATTATTTTATAGTTTCATAGTTTAAACTTTTCAGTGAAAGAATTCTTGCAATAGGTCGAGTTGTTTTTGAGATAATATCAACCTTAATAATTCTACTGTAGGTACACTTTTCTCTGTGTTAGACTCTACCTACACAACTATAGGTTTGTCACCGACTTATTCATTACTTCACTACAGGGTGTCCATAAGGTATCTGGTCTTTAAAAGTAATAATTATAGGCTCAAAATATCACTTCTCACCGGAACACATCAATGGAATATGAAATGCTAATGCATTGCTATTTGAAGAGGGTGATGGTCTATTACCTCCTTGCGGACAGTAACCGGCGGATATGAAATACATGGATAAAACATAGTGATTAAAATTCGTACAGTCGAATATAGAGATAAGTATACAGGGAGCCTCAATAAGGTTGAGATTATCTAAAAAACTACTGGACCGAATTTAATAATTCTTTTACAATTACATAGTTTTAACTTTTATCTATCAAACAGTGTAAGAATTTTTGCAATAGGTCAAGTAGTTTTTGAGATAATCTCATCCTTAAAAACTCTCCTGTACCTACACCTTTCTTTGTGTTCCAACGTACCTGTCCAAATATTCGCAAGGTGGCTGGCAGAGACTGGATGCAAAAGGCCGAGAGTAGGGTTGAGTGGCGCGCTTTGGGAGAGGCCTACGTCCAGCAGTGAACTGATACGGGCTGATGATGATGATCCAAACATTTGATTACAATGAGGTCTTTATAGTATACTCAAGTATGTAGGTATAAGAATACGCTCCATTTTAGTACAATTGCAACACGTATAGAGTAGGTATAGAGAAATGTCTCAAGATCGCCCTGACATTTGTCTTGAGCGACACACTTGATTTAGCATTTACTAAGTGTAGGATTACTGGTCGATCTAGCCTAATTGGACTTAAATATAGTATAATCTACATAAACCATTATGTAGATTATACAGGCTGTCCTTGAATTCATTCGACAAATTGAAATTGGGGGTTGTACTCATGATAAATATTGAATCGAACCTGGGACCTCCGTATCGCAAGACCACTGAGCCATCGAGCTCTTCTTCTCTTCCTGATCTTATCTTACTAATCCTTAACTACTCTCAAATACCATGCATACACCTTTTCGATACTGGTCCAATATATTTGCTAACCCCTACAACGCACGCATGTAGTAGCTAAACACATGACGCAACGCTGCGTACGCGCAGCTGGACTGGTGCTAAATGAAAGTTGCCCCCGCGCCCGCCAGCGCACATCAGCCGGACACCTTATCATTATCACACGTGCTCTTATCACACAGTATCTAGTTAGTTTACGTACGGACAACAGCGGACCAATGGTAACACTTGCAGTACGATTTTAAATATTACGACGAAGATAAGAACGGTCCAAAGTGTTACACTTGATGTGCTTTGATGTGTACTTATTTATTTTAGGCATCTATACAGGGTGTAACGTAAAGGGTATATGAAGCCGAAAGAAGAGTGTTCAGTATCGGTAACTGAACAACTTTTGATCTACGACTTTTCTAATAAAAAATTTAAATAAATTAATGTCTCATACAAATCGATCAGCTGACCAGTACGAAATATATGAAAAGTCAAAAAATTAATTCGCGAAAATCGAAAAGTCGTAAAACAAAAGTTGTTCAGTTACCGATACTGAACACTCTCCCTTCGGCTTCATATACCCTTTACGTTACACCCTGTATATGCGTAGAAGTACTTTCAGACGCGTATTCCGGCTACAATAGCTTTTTCAATAAAATTGATTATATTGGAAGATATTATTTTTTTAAGATTGGCGACGCTAGTTGGCTCATGGAAGGCTCTTAAATGTGGATTCAGATTCAGAATCACAACATTTTTTGCGTATTAGATATGTGTACTTTTTTCCGAGTTAAACTGTACCCACGAGTGCGCGCAACTTGTCCGAAATTGTGTCAGATCTCAATGGTTTACGCTAATTGATTCCAAATAAAAGTTCAGTTTTATTGAGTTGGTTAATTAATGTACTGTGAGATGTGAAATAAAAAAGATTTCGTAACCGAAGGCGTCAGTACATGGTACAAAACAAATGTGTAGGTAGGTGATCAATAGACAGCTTAAGTTTTGAACATACATACCTACTAACATACAACAATTACGCAAACTTAAGCCCAAATCAAGTGTCTTATTATTTATTTATTTTATTAATGGACTCGACAGTTCGTCATTTGCCAATGTCATGTTACAGAAAATTCAATGTATAATAGTTTTCTATCTTCCTCCAGGGGAGTCGCCGTAGCGTCATCACCCTGGGTAGCCGCGTCTTCATGTCTTCATCCACAGGAGACGCCGTAGCGTCAATCACTGTGGACGAAGCAGCTCGACAGTCACGTTCACTCCCGAGCTCGTAGTGGGAATCTTGACCATGGCGCCAAACTTCAGATCCTGCTTGAATTCTTCAATAACTTCACCATACTGTCATTCGCGAACATTTTCTGATTAATTTAACGTGATATTAAACACAAAACACCCACTGTAGACATTAAACTGAAAATTATTAAATAATTTCACAACCGTCGTTTCCCGCCATTTTCAAAAAGCCATCAAGTGTCTTATTTTGTAAACAAAAACTACCCTACTACTAACGTGTTAAGCTGTTCTGTGAGTTTTTGTATACAACACTTAATTTGGGCTTCAGTTTACATCAACAAATTTTTGTCGAATCAAGTTAAAATATACAAGTTCGTAGTTTATAGAATTCACAGAAATTTGTTATCGGGGAAATATAATCTCAACCTTTGGTCCTAAGATGCGAAAATTAAAAATTGATAAAGCCGAATGCATAGCTAAAGCTATAAGATAAGTAAATTACAATTTAATGTCTTTGTGCATCTCGTCAGAAAAGTAAAAGAAAAATATTGCGTAATAAATAGTTGTAGAGACACTAGGACGATTTTAATGCCTCTTTTTTTAAAGTAACTCTAATACCCGTATTTTTGAGGGTTATGTGGGATTTGTATCCCTAAAACCTCCTCGAAGGCCGACCTCGTGCTGTTTGGGTTCCGGGTTCTCCTTGGGAACGCACCGGTGTTCCCCTAGCACTTGCTTGAGGCCCGTCCCGGAACTACCTCGACTACTTTTGACGTTAAAATTTCTGCTTAGTAGTGTAGTAGTAATGGATGGTAGTCTAAGTTCCATCATAATTTCCATGCCAGTGCGCATACGAGAATAAATAATGTGATGGACAGAACGTGCTCTCTTTTAAATTATACTGTATGCTTTTATTACATTAATAAACATAACTCTTCAATTAAGAGGGATGCAGTGGTGATAACGTCACATGGATTATAATAGCATTTTAATACATAAAGAAACCGAAGCGATATAGGTAATAGGGGTGTTGAAAGTAGTGTCCGACCGAACTTTCGGTTTCGGCCTAGTTTCGGCCAAATAACGGGTTTCGGCTTAGTTTCGGTTTTCGGCTGCCATCCGGTCGAAACTACGGCCGAAACCGAGTTCAAAAGCCATACTTATTATGGCTTTTATATGCTTATCATATAACGTTAAAAAAATTAAAAAATTAAAGTGTAAATAATTTATTTGAAACAAGGGAGTGATAATATTATGTAGTGCTTAAGGATTGCTTCAAATATCAGAGACTGAATTGTTTAATATGTGATTTATAAATAAAGACTGATTGCTGATTATAATTGCCTTTTATTTTTTCCACGAAAACATGACCTTATATGGAAGTTTCGTTTTCGGCCGAAACTAAGACCGTGGCCGAAATTCGGTTTCGGTTTCGGCCCTAAAACCTAGTTTCGGTCGGACACTAGTTGAAAGTAATGAAAAGTAATTTGTTTTTAGACATACATTGAAAATTTAATATTTAATTTAGCAAAAAGATAAAATTGTTTTACGCTCCTTAAAAAGAAAAGGGAAGTAAAATCAGAAAAAGTTAACAATTTGGTAACTTTAGTAGATTTATTTATTTATTTAGCTTAATTGCCGCATACGTACCTACTACATTTCAAATGATGTTAGTGTGTTAGTTTTTTCTTAGCTGTGTTCATGTCTATGTTAGTTATTAGCTATTTGGTATTATGGTCCCTGTTATAAAAGCCTCCTCCATGTTCCACCTTTCTTCGTCTTGTGCTGTTATCATCCAATCTTTACCAGCTACTTCCACGATATCGTCAGCCCATTTTCTTTGTCGTCTTTAGTACATAAATATTAATATTATTTCTGAAAAACAACAACAACAGCTAATCAAAGAGCCTACAGCAAAAACTATGGATTATATAACATCAAAGAGTTTTTCGTGGAAACCTTCGCCTTGGAGACACGGCCGTGCTACTCGAGCGTAAAAAGTGCGATTTTGTATGGAATTTACGCCTTTAAAAATTTTTTTTTGCTTTTTATAAAGACCATGGCAGATTATGAATTGAAGCGAGGAAGTTATAGTTTACTCGTAGGTACTTACTTCAAATTTCAACCTTTTCTTTGCTCAGCAAGCAATAGAACTAATAAATCTAATAATATACATGTCAGTTTGGTCGACACAATTCTTTGTCACAATCATATTTTGACACATTCCGGTTTCCGCCTAATCGCAAATTGGTCAGGCCAAGTATTAGATATAACAGTTTTAGTAGCGTCGAGTGCGTAGGAGTTCAATTAAACCCAAAAATTTTAAATTTTCACATAAATTTTTTTTAACAATTCCCTAAGACGAATATGGAGACAAAATTCACGACCTGCGTACGAAATCACGGTGGCTCTGTTGTAATAGAGCATGCCACGGAATGACGAGGTCTCTGGCTACCACTACTCTTGTGGGAAAGTTTAGGAGTACCTGGGAGAATTCCTTCGGAGTGGCTGCGTTCGGTCTCCACCGTCCGCACAAGAGTTAAAAATGAAAATTTATGATCTCAGCACTGATTTGTTCACAAAAATGAATGCACTTTTGATTGTATGGCGTTTTGAGAGTTTTTGAGAATTTTAGAGCGCGCGCGCGGATTTGCGGTTTTCGTCGATATTTTTGACAGATCTCGATTCTCGACTGTTCGGTACACAGGGTCGTGAAGAAATTTTTTCTCCATTTGTCATTTAGATTTTCGTTTTACATAGCGCATATGCAAGAAAATATCAAAACTCTGAGGATACAGTACCTATAGTGGATTGATACGGACTAATGATGACCTCATCACAACAGATAATAGTCCAGTGCACTCAGATCACTTGATCGGAGAGTCTGAGAGTGTCCTTACTGCGCGCGCGCAACCCGCATGTCTGAAAGCGCACGGTAAGCGCAGTGCGCACCGACTCAGCGCGCACGGAACACGCGCACGCGCATGCGACAGGACAACCACTCGCGAGTAGAACCTTTTGGGAATTTATTTGTGTGATAGTGAAATTGTGACGTTAAGGTAGGTATTTTTTTAGTTATATGTTTAATTAAAATATCAATAATGTACACATTTTTATATTGCCGTCGTTTTTGAAAGAAAAAAAATTACAAAATGTAAGGCATATTATTAGAGACTTTTGAAGGAAATTTTGGTTTATTTTAATTTATATATCTTTATTATTTATTAAGTATACTTAAAATAAAATGTAAGGGGATTTAAAATGAAAGGAAAGTTTTGTTTATTTTAATTTATAACTTTACTCTTTGCCTCCTGCCTTTGCCCAGCAACTTCATAGACTAATAAATAAAATGAATAATAAATAATTTTACTATTCTCAAACATCACAGTTTCAAATAAAAAAGCTGCAGAAAAGGCGCACATAACTCTAAAATTATCTGTCTAGTCTCTGTAGGGATTTCTCTTAATCCATATTCGTATCACCTTTGTACTAAGTCATTATCTATTGAATTAATTTCAATAACACTGTACGTACGCGTTAAGAAAATAGTGAAAAAAAGAGCACGTCTATCCACGGTTGACAAATTAGATGACTTAGACAAATGTGCCCTAAGAAGGAAAGTTGATAAAAAAAATTATTGAACTTTCCTTCTTATGGCACATTTGTCTAAGTCATCTAATTTGTCAACCGTGGATAGACGTGCTCTTTTTTTCACTATTTTCTTAACGCGTACGTACGGAGTGGCACTCCGTTCCATTAAGTGTAATACTTTAAACAAACCCCAAGAATGAAATCGTATTGGCGATCGCAAAAGGTTTAATTGTATAACCTCCGACTACAGAAGATAGTCGCTTGACCTCGTACCTCCATTATGGTCCAAAATCACCTTTCATATTATTGTATTTTATTCAATGTCTGTGCCTAATGCTTGGGTACAATCTAACACAGAACAAAGTGTACAAGGCATTTAGGCCTGCAAATAGCTTCGATACAGTGCCATTTGAACCGTTTGTTCTCCGTGGTACGGTTTTCTTTCTTTTCTCGTGTGGTTTAGTGACCAAACCTATTTGTCAAAGTTATTCAGGCCGCCCGTAGGCCTTTGACGTGGCCTAACGACTGCTGTGAAGCGACAGCAACCGGGACCAACTGCTTAACGTGCTTTCCGAGGCACGAAGGGGCTCAGATGAAAGTGTCACTAGCGGTCACCCATCCAGGTCCTGACCTCGCCCAACGTTGCTTAACTTGTACGATCGTTTTCAACGTGTACTCGCAACTGGACTATGAGCCCCTCTACGTGGTACGGTGGAACACAGAGAAAGGTGTACAGGAGAGTTTTTAAGGTTCAGATTTTTGCAATAACTACTTACTTGACCTATTACAAAAATTCTTTCACTGTTTGATAGATAAAAGTGACAACTATGTAACTGTAAAAGAATTATTAAATTCGGTCCAGTAGTTTTTGAGAGATTCTCAACTATACTTATGTCTGTCTTCGGCTGTACTACCAGTCTACTACGGGCACTAAATCGTCCCGTAGTAGCTCCTACAGCAGTACTACCAAGCCGTAAGACGGGATTTTTTTTACCCGTCGTCGTCCAGCTAACATCAGATCAAGTGTAACACTTTGGACCGTTCTTATTTTCTGGTCGTAAGATTTGAAATCGTACTGCAAGTGTTACCATTGATCTGCTGTTGTCTTCTAACATTCTTATTAAAATTATGTTAGAATCTTTTTAGGCAAATTTTCATACTTCACTCAAAACAAAGATACTCGTCAAATGTTCCAATTTCTCAACATATGAGTCATATGGCAAGATAACTATTTCACCCTAAGGGCTGTGGACCTGTGAAGGCAAACCACAGACCACTTACAAAATAGAAAAATTATGTCAATGATGAACGCATATAGACGAAGAGAGGGACAGGGGTTCCGTATCAAAGAGATGCGTCCATGTCGATAATATCTCTTGGTTACACGTGTCGCGAAGCAATTTTAATGCGGGCAGACACGGGCGCCCTCCTGTTACAGGGGTAATTAGTCTGTGAAGCAAATAGTTTGCGACTGACTGATAAAACCCGTACGTATTATATGATCTCTCCATCTATAGTATATTGAAGACAAACAGTCAGCACGCAAACTATTTGCGTAATGTATCCACAACCTTATTCATTAAGGGCAAGATTTTCTTAATAAAATAGTATCCCCCTGTACAGTTTTCTTTACTTTCAACTGTACAACTGCAACGATATGTTAATAACATTTCATAACATACTTACGCGTGCAAAATTGATTTTACATGCACATTAAAAAGTTAAAGATTTCGAAAGTCGATGGTACAACGATGGTTAATATAGTGTTACACTTGATTTGCCTTTACATACAGAGTCGTTACACCCTGTATGAAAGGGCATATGAAGCCGAAGGGAGGGTGTTCAGTATCGGTAACTGAACAACTTTTGTTCGACGACTTTTCGATTAAAAAATAAAAATAAATTAATGTCTCACACAAATCGACCAGCTGACCGGTACAAAAAATTTCGCGAAAATCAAAAATTCCTAAAACAAAAGTTGTTCAGTTACCGATACTGAACACCCTCCTTTCGGCTTCATATACCCTTTTCCGTTACACCCTGTATACAATTGTACTTAGATTGTAATATCTTTACAAATTGAAAGAGACTAGCATAATGAGAAGAGAATACAGAAAATCCTAGTGTGTCAATTAGACCCATTATTCGGTTATTCTGTAACAATCAAATTAAGCTACAGTTTAGTCAAATTTTATTACTAAGAACTTGTGTATTAGTAGTGTCACTAACAACAATCTTCTCCATCTTTTCATATAAAAGCCTTAGAGCATAAACCTTAACGCAATCTACCATCAGCTATCTACTGTGGTTATCCGACTGCAGATATGCCTATTGTGTGCTATGCATTTTTATTTGCTCCTACTAGGTGCTCCCATTGTTTCAAGCACAATAACACTTTACTCGTATGTCTATAGTCGCTCACATAGTTGCATCCTTATCACTGTGTACGTGGAGATGTTGGAACTGGAGACGCCGTCTTTATACATTCTTCTGCCAAAGTATAAGAAAAAACGGTATTGTGGGTTAAATTCCGCCTCCCCATAGTTCCTGATGAAGATAGTTTTTCAAGTCTGCACTGGTAGAAGTTGGTGATGTAAGCGTATCAATGAGGGGGAAACTTTTTGTATCCTAAGAATCGTAAAATATCCTAGTAGAATCTTTAGCTAGCCAGCAAGGGACTTGATTCCATCTACACTTGACATTTTAACAATGGCAACATTTAAGTACCATTTTTAATCTTGAGTTATAGATAATAAGAGCATTACAAAGGCCAAAGTGTTACGCTTACATGCTTTTTACTGAACATAAATTTATTTATCAATTTACTCAGAGTACTTGTTTTAAGAGTATCAAACCGGAAGGAACCCATGTGACATCTTTATTTGCATGACACCTTCGCTCGTCACATAAAAGAAAGAGTAATGTGTACAAATGTGAAACAATAAGCAGACTCATTATACGGAGTCATACACGAATTACCCAACACTGGTTCGCCCATTGTTGTCTTGTCAAAAATTTTGCTCTCGCGTGCCGTTTTGTGTTTGACACAAAACTAAATATCGTGCATAAATATATAATATCTATAGACCGGGGTTCTTACTTCGAATTTAAGCTCAATCCTCTGGATCAGTGATCCAAATAGTAAATTGATCTCTAACACCAGAAAGTGTCACTATCACTTATCCAGAAGCTCAATCGTCAACCCTAGGGATACCTAGGACGCCGATATCTACCGATTGACAGTTCGAAAATAACTCTCCACATAAAATCATTCGAGCAAATGGTTAGAGAAATCTATTGTTGAGTTCGGTTTTGAAATCTGAATGACGTAATTATAAAAATATTGACAAATTGCACCTGAAACCTTGATCTAAGAACTACCTAGATCTAAGAACTGAAGAACGAATCGTTTTTTTTTGAGATTTCGAAAAATATCAGTTGCTGACCAAAATTTAATCGATTTTTTGAATTTCCAAAAAAATATGACTCGCATATAAGTTCTATTGGTTGGGTCATGCCACCCCTGCGAGTTTAATTCGTAGATACATATTTATATAATTTAAGTTGGTATGTTATGTGGTATACGAGTATATTGCTTAACCTCACATTCACATATCGTAAATGCGTAACAGTATCCCACAGCCAGCTACATAAATTAGCTGTGGCTAAAATGTACACCGCCTAAAACGATGTGGTTTGCGAGCTGTATCGCGTAACAAATCGAATTTTACAGATAAATATACTTACCTATTACCGAATAGAATGCACAATTTGCGTGTGAAATAGGTAGATATGCAATTGCCACACATATGTTACTTAGAAGTAATTTTATTTAGTAATAAGTCGCCATTTAATTTGAATACTTTAGGGTACAAATAAGGGCAATATTTTATTAGAACGTGCATAATCACGGTCCAATTTTAACTTTAAGTGTTATAATAAACGGTAGTTAATTCGTGACTTAGCGAAACCCACACTAATCAAACAAAATGGACCTACTACACGTAAGTAATACCTACACAGTATTTTACCTATCAATATGAATAATAAACGCACACGAATCTTCTCAAATTGTAATGTAGAAAATAAAAATAAAAAATTATTCAATGAATATATGTAAATTAGCACCACTGTAGAGTTATAGCACATTCGAATTAAATAAATATGCAAAACGAAGTGGTTTATGAATAAAGAAAGCAGGGCTAAATTAAATACAAATGAAATTATCTTGCAACGTAATCTCATTTCATATAAGGATCGTTCGTATATTTATTCTTATGGACCTGAAATTTTTGATGTAATTTGCTAAAATACACTCAATGACAGGAAAAATACCACTAATAAACTTGAAAATCAAATGAACATCGTGTGTCAAAGCCATAATATTTTTCTAACAGTCAGCTCGGCACAACTTTTAAAAAGTTTGCCGCCATTTTCGTTTGTTTTCTTTACGGCCAGTCGGTTGAGCAAACCAAGGAGATTTTACGCGCGGAAAAAATAGAGACGTTTCACCGATACAGAGCAATGAATACTACGGCGATCTTTGATTGAGCTATAAAATAAAACGGACAAAAGTAAAATCGAGAGGTTTTCACGGTTATTAAACTGACGGTAACTGTAACAATGGAAAGCCCTTTTGTAATGTGCGGTAATCGCACGCAATAACGACATTACGGCTAACGGTTATTGTGCGTTTGGGAGCTAAAACTACTCGAATAAAAATAGATTTAGTCGATCAAGTTAAGAAATTATTATTTCCCTTAGATAGGAAATATGTTTTTTCCTATCTCAGAAAAAGTAACTACCTACTTATCTACATAATATTTACTTGGTTGAATAATAATATTCAATTCAAACTTCTTATGACTGAATAATAATAAGTAATAAAACCATATTATAGGTAACCAAAAAATATTGATAGGTAAGATATAAGTAAAGTAAGAGTACTACAAATTATAGCATATTAATGTATTTGCTAAGGCAGGAGCATTGTACAAGGAAAATACATTAATGTATACATACATACCTACATAATTCGTTTATGTTTTATGCTAATTATAATTGATATTTAAGAAAATCATTACTCTGCGCGAAAACTGCAAGACTGGCTTCTTTTTGAAATTACTTACTATCTTTTTGGAATCATTATTTTATGAGTAATTGTAAAAAAATAAATTAAAAATACTATTTTGCAGTAAAAGTTATCAATCGCTTTATACTACAAAAGTTGTGACTAATCCAATCATTGAGACTAACAACCGCTCACAGGGCGACCAGCTAAACCTTTTGATTGTGTAATGCAAGGACCATGACATTCACACTCGCTCCAATATACAGCACAATGCAACTCAACGTCTTACCGCTTATAACTTTAAGAACCGCTAGTCAGGAAATGATGCGATGGCCAGTAGCGCACAGAAAAAAGTTTTAGGATCAAAATTTAAAGAAAAATATATTTTTCATTTTGAAAAAAAAATATATTCCTATGGAGAAACATAATCCGTTACGCAGTTACGCACGACCTTATTCCAACCAATGCCATTTCGTGGCACGTTCTTTTTCCAATAGACTTCTGAATCTTTTCTTAATTTAATTTATTTAAATAATTAAAATATACAAACTGACTATTACAATATTAAACTAAAAATAAAGGTAGGTAAACTACCAAAATATATCTAAACTAAAATAAAACTAAATATATGTACACAATAGGTCGGTTGAACTATCTATTTTAGGTAATAACTTATTATAATAACTTACGGAATGCAATAACGAATTTGAATTATGAAAAAAAACATCAAATAAATGTGGTTTTCAAAACTTATCTTACATAAATTGAAACTTTAAAGTTGACGTTACGTTATAAGTCAAAATGTGGCGATGAAGATGATCAGCGTCGCGTACTTTCAAACACCTAATTACACATTTTAACAATCGCCTATAAATCATCGATATTGTATCGACAGTTACATCACTAGCTTTCTATGCTAGAGATGACAATGGTTCGATTATATCGACAAAAGGGGCTTCGGCCATTGTGACACTGTGTACTAATGATAGTTTGCGAAACTGTGATAGATAATATTTTGTATAAATTATGAGAACGTCATTTGGTGATTTGTAATGGTTTCATTCATATTGCTTTTGAAGATTTACAATAGGGTAGTTGACTTAACTTTTTGATTGCCTAAGTCACCTCACACTATGATTCTGAGGATATTTCAATTAATGGTGGATTTAGAAGCCGAGGAAACACTGAAATTGTCACATCATTTGGCGTTAAATTGTGACAATGCGTCCGTCAGCTATTCGCTTGGGCTTAGATTCTGAATCTAGCTTAACACCAGAGATTAATGGTTAAAGATATGCCGGTTAATGTTATACAGAGTGATTGGAAATTCGATACATTCCTTGAAATGGGTGATACTAGAGGTGGTTTGCAACAAATTAGGCCCTATTAACGACTTAGGTGGCGAATCATCCGACGAGGGGTCGAAAATGAGAAAAAAAAAATCTAACCTCGTGATTTATGACCTTTTATTTTATGAGTTAAGGGGAATTTTAGGCATGCATTTTTTTAATGTAATCTCTACTTTATTAACCGACTTCCAAAAAAAGGAGCCGAATATTATATTCATATAATCTATTTCTAACCATACGGAACATTACCGATCACTTGGTTATGTCAACAACAAATTGGTATCATACAATGAAACCGGACTCCAAGCTTATTTAGGCGAAGAATAGGACTCACATCAGAGATTTAAATCTTTGATATATAAATTTGTACTTAGTTTTGCAACTATCAAAATATACCACCGTTTTGTAAGTTGTTTTTAATACGGCTGCATACAACCTATTGTATCGAAAGGTAACGTTGCCTTAGTTCCACTAAAATTCCTCGAAAATGCACTTATTAGCATGTAGGCCTTACATTGCAATAGTAATTTGTGGGAGCGCGTGTTTTATGCGGTTTCATTGTGTCGACAGCAATTAAGCTATGACACCGCGGTTTAATTAGAATAAGATAGTGCAATAAGAACACAATGGTAGTAATTCAGGCATGCGCTTTTTTAAACTAACCTAAATCTGACAGGTCTAAAAATGCTGCCGCCAAGTTGCCTTCCTTACATCAAAGTTATCAAGAGGATGACACTACTTTTGGAATGTTATAAAATAATAAAAAAACATGTACAGTAACCAGTAGTAATGAAATATGTGAGGTAGACGAGAACTAATCTAGTTAGTGACTAAACCCGTGTTAAAACTATAACCCGTGTTAACAAAATTTGAATGTAATGTAATACTTGTGATACTGTGTTTATAACTAATATTTCTGCGCAGTCGCACGCCGTAGTCATTGACAGTTTAGAGAGTACGAACTCAGCGTGAGCTCGCATTTACGACTATCGAAATTGTAAGACCGAACTCAAACTCCACTCAGACTCAAAACTGTCTATGAGTATCGGCGTATCTTCTTCCAAAACATAGCTTTTACCTACTATCAAAAAAACGAATGTCACGCCAGCCCTCGACGATTTTTTTTAATTCTTAATATCTGTTCATTTCTTCATGGCTTTATGGATCAACGCTATTGGTATTTGTATTATTACGATAGGGTTTACCCCGCGTAACTTTTACCTTTTAAAAACCACAAGCCAGTCTGCCATTTTAGCCTTCAATTTGAGATCACATTTCGCCACACTCAGGATAATCTGAAATTAACCGGATTAGTTTTTCTAAGAACTATTGCAATGCAAGTGCTCGCTCATAGCTAGTTTTTGTCGCGCGTGTGAACCCGGCCTTTCGCAAGTGCGCGGGCGCACCGCGGCGGGCAGATTAGGATCGCGTGAAACAAGTACCTAATGGCTGAGTGTTGTGTTGACATGATGAGGAAAGTTATAAAAATACGGTGATGCTAAAAATAGGTGTTGGCGCAAAATTATAATTTACATTGTTAGATTAGCGATAGGCGCATCTAGATTCTAGGGTTGCCAACTTTTGTAGACGTAATCGTAGTTGTTGGAAATTTATTCCGGAGCTTAATTCTTTCTACGAATTTACATTGTATCTTTAACGATATTCAGTTTTTATCACATTTACGAAATCAAGAATCGTATTCCAGCGCGCAGTCGGCTAAATGTCAGTTACAATTAGTTGACAAAAAAAATCATAATTCAAAATAATAAGAGCTTTTTTGCCACTTTTTCTCCTCAGCGTTGGCACCTTTTCCATGCAAAGTGGTGTAAATGTATATTCAAAAATATGTTGACGTATAAAAATGTACACGTAAAATGTAACGTGCTTACCTACTTGCAATAAAGAAATTTGACTTTATATAAAATAGGTTCAGCCTTGATATACTGAGAGGTAATGCAGCCAGCGTCCTCGACACGATGCCCTGTGGCAGGACGACGTGTACAGCTAACAGCAGATCAAATGTAACAATTTGGACTTTGGGCCGTTCTTATTATCTGCGTCATAAGAGTTGAATTCGTACTGCAAGTGTTACCATTTTTTTTTTTTTTTTGATATTGGCTTTGCTTGCATTAGTGTTACCATTGATCTGCTGTTGTCCGTACCTATAGCAATATTTTATTATTATTTATCTAATTTCAATTTAAATATTTGTTTTCAATAAAACGTTGAATTTTACAAAATAAAGTCTAGACTAGACAGTACCAATATTTTCATTTTATTAATTTTCTCTTTAAATACTCTTAAAAAATCAAAATAAATAAAAAAATATTCACTAAAATGAACTTCCATGATTCGTGTTTTATGTCCCCACATAAAACACGAAAGTTCCATTTGTTACAAAAACTAACGACATGACCTTTGTAAAGTAATAAAGCCTTCAAAATGTGTAATTGTCGCCTGAAGGCAGTATACAAGGCCCTCAGTGCGGGCCGTTGCCTCACAACCTGCAAACTCACGAGATCACGCAGTTACATCCCTGAGGCGATTTGAGAGATTGTCAAACGAATTGGCCAACTTTTGGCCAATATTCTGAAATAAGGAAAAACCTCTCTACGAATGCCAGAGTATTTAAGAATAATATTTCGCGTTTTTTTAGTTATCGATATTGTTTTAATCACTTATTTAAATTCCAAAAAATATTTTAAGAAACAAAAGACATTGACACATTTCAATGGAGCTTTGCCCCACCTACAAAACTTCGTGAACATTTAAGCTGTACCTATCATTTTGTTGGGGACTTATTACAGGTTTAATATTGCATAATCATAATCAGTATCATTTTCTACTACTCTCGACTATAGAAGAACAACAAAAACAATGAATAAATCGCTTCGATTTCTTACTATTTTCTGAATTCTTAATTAAGCTGTTTCTTTCGAATCGCAACTTGTACAGAACTTTATTTATGAACCAATAATTTTAATGAAAAACAGATATTTTTACATTTATTCGTTATCTTATACAACTTGCGGTTGATGGTGGGGCAGAATATGGCATTGTCATTTAATGATCAGTGGATCAAGAAAAAAACCTGCAATGTTTTTAGCTGTTACGGTGAGAAGTAATTATAATCTCACTTCTCTTTCACACTTCGGTAAAAGAAAACCCTAATTTAAAAATTAACCGTTTCTTATACAATGGACTAACTTTAAATCAACCTAACTAGCTGCGTAAGTTACAAACTTAACTTCAGGTCTATAGTCAACTTAAAGTTTCTATAGAACAATAATTCCGTCCAATTTGGTTGCAGCAGATATTCTAATGCCAAGGAATCAATCTCAAGGGAAGTGGCCAGCACTATCATTACAGAGCATAGTTGTCACGAATAAATTGCAGGGAGAACTATTGGGAGCCGTCTGTCTGTCAATTTATTGCTACTTCAAGTAAGCCTGAAGCGTAGAACTCGGTGCGCGGCCACAATAGACCTTTGTCATCTTGTACGGCTTGTACGGTGGAACACAGAGAAAGGTGTACAGGAGAGTTTTTAAGGTTGAGATTTTCTCAAAAACTACTACACCTACTTGACCTATTGCAAAAATTGTTTCACTGTTTGATAGATAAAAGTTTAAACTATGTAACTGTAAAATAATTATTAAATTCGGTCCAGTAGTTTTTGAGAAAATCTCAACCTTATTGAGGCCCCCTTATTGAGGTATATTATATTATATGTGTCTCTGTCTTCGACTGTACCAACACCCTGATATCAAATAATAATAATAAGCCTGAAGCTATGATTATACAAAACCCAAGACAAGTTTATGCTCAATACAAAAGACATCAACGCGCGTGCTCATCTAATAAATAACAAAAATAGGTAAGTATTATAAAATCAATGAAACTAACTTGTAGGTAAGGCAGTAAGCCTTAAGAAAGTTGAGATTTTCTCGAAAAACTACTGGGCCGAATGTAATAAATTCATTTACATACATTTTATTTTAGTTACTTACATAGTTTTAACGTTTATCTATCTAACAGTGAAATAAATATTTCGATAGGTCAAGTAGTTTTGGGCATAATTTCAAGCCTAAAAACTCTCCTGTACACATTTATCTGTGTTAGGCCGTACCATGGGCGTACGTAAGTATAGGCATGCTATATGCCATAGCAAACCATAGGTACTCTAAGTAACCATGCTTAATGCTGCGCGTAAACGTTACTTAGAGTAACTATGGTTTACGCGCAGCTTAACGTACGTGTATATTAATGTTTGTTAGTAATGTCTAATTGAGAGTTTACAACTTGACCTTTTTCAGCATGAATTCACAGGCAAACACTAGTTTATCTTTCAAACTTTATACATTGGACCCACAGACCACTTACCCCATAGACCTGTAACAGGAGGGCGCCCGTATCTGCCCGCACATGAGCGCAACATTGCTTCGCGACACGTGTAACCTAGAGATATTATCGACATGGATGCATCTCTCCCCTGTCCCCCGCTTAGTGTTGACAGAATTTTTCTCTTGCAAGTTTATACCGATTTCATGTCTATGGGGTAAGTGGTCTGTGTTTGGACCCTTAGACCCGTCCCATGTATAAGCTATTGCAACGAGTATGCCGTATGTATGCTATGAAACCGCCTGGTGTGTTATATGAGCTCTGCAGCACGTCCTGAGTGCGCGCTCACACATGTAAGTAGAGCTGATTTACTGATTCTACTTTCACTAAATGTCGTCCCGTGGAGTCGCCGCCGCGTTATCATACGACACGACAACGACGACCATACGTAGGATCTATTTATAAATTACGCTAATATTTTAATCAGATATATGAAACTTCCTCTATTCGTCCCCAAATCAAATACTTTTTTATCTTGTGCTGTTAAACCTAGTTTAGGTTAAACTTTCCTTAAGGGCCTTCCATGAGCCAACTATCGCCGCCAATCTTGAAAAAATAATATCTTCCAAATTTATTTATTAGGATGAATACTATTTTTCAATATACAATACATGGCATAATTGCGACAAGCTAAGTTGTAGTTCACAAATGTGCCAAAAAAGGCCGTTTTTTGAAATTATGCGAACTACAACTTACCGAAATTGAATCACGTTATAAATAAGCATTTAAAAAATAGTATTTATCGTAATAAACATTTTGTAAATAGCTTTTTTAATCAAATTGATTACATTAGAAGATATTATTTTTTTAAGATTGGCGGCGCTAGTTGGCTCTATGAAGGCTCTTAACCCGTATTTTTGTCACTTTCACTCTTCATGGTACGTAAAGGTAGAAAGGGGCTTGGATGTATAAATTAAGAAAACACCCAAACATACTCGAAATCCATATTTCGAGTCGACCATTACAGCTCAAATATTTAGTAATTATTAAGTTTAGTTTGTAATAAACAGTAATATTTGGTCGGTTGTCCATTATGTCCAGTTCCTCCTAATAGTTCCTCTACTAAAAATCTCGATTACATCGTGTCGTTCTTGACCGTGGAATCGAACCGGCACTCCTTATTTTCTAGTAGGTACTGCACTACGTCCCATTTTGGTCATACATGGCTGTGACCGGGCGTTTCCGTGAAATGAGTCTGGTACAGGTTGGTACAGTAACTTACTCTTGTAAGACATTGGCCGGAAACTGGTTAGGTTATTTTCTTTTAGATAATTCTTATCAGGTCAGCTTTGATAATATAAAGGAATCAGACAAAATGTTCTTGGAAGCGCGCCCGCCACGTCAATACAATATTTTTAACATTGAATTCAATTCTCAGATAGGTCAAACGTATACCTAATTAGGCCTAAAAGAGTCATGCCTGCCTAAAAGGGACGGATTCTTACCGACCGACGACAGATAGTTTTGTTTCTGCTATATACATTATACATAGATGGTATTCATAAACGTGATTTACAGTTACGCCATTGTTTAGCCACCCTGTCCCTTTCTATTAAGATAGAAGGTTAAGACCTTTTTTAACGAAGTGTGATTGGGATAGCAACACGATTAAGGAAATGAGGTTTAACTAAGTTTATGAATGACAGCATAAGTATTTAAGAATCTTGGACTATCTTTTATCACACGAATAATCGTAATTTACTTAAAATCGATTAATTGTACAATCATTCTCCAAAACTGTGAATCTTGCGACCACAAATCGATTTTATCCAAAAACTCATGTGTGCCTAAAACGTTCTGTAAATATATGACAGTTTAATCATTAGTTGATGTAATTCGTTTAATGTAATTTTAACCACCTCTTCTGTTTTGGTGGTACACAATGCGTCTTGCAGTTATCTCATCTGGTGGGAATCGGGCCACGGTAATGTGACCGTACTGGTTTACAGCGTTGGGAACAATTCGGAACTAATTGCTATTTTGGGTTGCAAGTCAGAATATTATAATTTATGCATTTATTAAAGTTTCATATTTTATTGAACACGTATACCTACCTAATTACTTACGTACACCAGATGCTCTCTAAACGATGAAGCATCTTAATATCCAAATAAGTTGTTACTGCGCTGTACTTAGTTTCTAGTTTTCCAAAATATTTTTTTTTGTATTTTGTATCTAATTATGAAACCTGCATGCCGTAGTAAAAATCTAAAGCATGTGTAATCCGCACTGGGCCGGATGTAGTGGATCATGGCCCGAGCTCCCTCGATGAAAGGGTAGATCTATAACCCAGCAGTGAGAGCATAAAAATTGACGATAAAACTCGAAATACGTAGTTTTTGAACTCTAATGCGCGTATTCATAAACATGGTTTAAAGTTACGCCACCGTTTAGCCACCCCGTCCCTTTCTATCTTAATCTTTTTTAACGAAGTTTGAAAGGGATATCAAGACGATTTAAGGGAAGTAAGGTTTAACTAGGTTTATGAATAACAGCACATAATTGCTATACAGTCGCAGTTTATGATTAAAGTTGATGGCCAGACGACAGAATCGTACCTATTCGTTACTGCAAAAAAGACTTGTTTGCGAAAACCAAAACAAAATAAGGAAATTAAATAGTTACAGAGCCAGGAATATTTAATTTCTTAGTCATACAAGAGCATTCTATATTTAGTTATCCTGTGAATAATTTATAATTCTTTCTATAGATAGTTCAACCGACCTATTGTACATATAGTTTTTAGTTTAGTTTATATATATTTTTTTAGGTTAAAATTATAATAGTTATTTAGAATTTAAAAAAATAGTCTTTTTCGTAATAAACATTCTTTCTATAGATTAGGTTTTAATATTCAATTAGATAATAATCAGGTTTAGCCACTAAACGTCACCGACTGCACTCCTGGGCTGACATAAACCTAGTTTAAGCACACTTTCCTTAAACCGTGCTTTGTCACTCACATTTTGTTAAAAGGGACCGATAACTTTAATCCATGGATTAACGTATATCACGTTTATGGCTAACAAGCTGATACGACAGTAGTACTTTTCATTTTCAATACATGCTTGCTCAAGGATAATCCTATATTGCAATGTAGAAGACATGTAATGTATTTTTTGAGCGAAGTGGTCTCGAAATGGCGAAACGGTTTATAAGATAACATATTGCAACCACTTATTCCGAGTGTCACTTATTGGTCGTTTATTATTCCAATTAAATATAAAGATATAATAAGACTGTAAAAAAGTTGTGTCTGTAAGTACATTGGATATTTTTTGAAAAGAATAATTGTAATGTGTTTTAGGATCGATACTGATGCCAAAACACTAATTTTTAGAATTTTCGTCTGTTTGTCTGTGACTTTGTGCAAGTATCACTCCATAACTAATGAAGGCATTTTGATGGGAGTTTAACTAGGAGATAGCTGAAATATCCGGACAGCTCATAAGCTATATGACATGGCGGTATGTGATGTGGAAACAAGGATCCAGAGAGGAAGATCTGCGGCCTGATCCTCTCCATCCTCCTCCTCTACGCAAACGAAGTTGCGGGGTACAGCTAGTTTAATATAAAGATGTTGTTTTACTAGCCATCCGAGCATAAAATAAAAATTTAATTTGTTGTCTATGACTATCGGCCTTAGAGGTCTAAGGCCGATAGTCATAGACAGTTTTGAGCACGAACTCAGTGTGAGCACTCACGCCTGTCTGAAAATTGTATGAAAACTGACAGTTATAAGATCAAATTCAAACTCCATCATACTTAAAACTGTATGCATGACGGCCAATAGCGATCCAAAAATCGCACCTAAGACAACCCCTTACTTATTTGAATAACCAAAATACCATGTTATTATATATTTCTATATAGTGAATAAATAAATAAATAAAAAAATATAAAAAAACATTTACGCTTTCTCTAGCGAGTAAACTTACATTAGCAACTACTATAGAGCTAAAGTTCCAGCCTTATCTATTCAAAACAGATTAGAGCAATTATAAAACCGCAAGTCACCACCTTCGGCGACCGCACAGTAACAAGTGAGGCGTAATTATTACCGAAACGGTAATTATTCCCAAAAAGGTAATAATTGCCGAAAGGGTAATCATTATGGTAATAACTGTGGTCTGCGGTATTCGCTGTTCACACTTCGTAGAGTCGTGAATTATGATTTATCTTATGACAAATGTAAATCTGTGTATTTTTAAAATCATAATAGCTTCAGTAGAAACGAGGATATTCAGGTAGCCTCAACCAACATTAATCCTTAATTCCAGCTGGTTTATAAAATAACCTGAAATTACACATTGACTACAAGGATCCGTGTATCAAGATCTTATATTAGTATCTGCCATTGAACGGTGGGTCCTGTGGCAAGCAAAGTTATATTGGTCGGCCAACCGCGCGAAAAATACTTTAAAAAGTACGGTCTAACACAGAGTAAAGTGTACCTACAATATAGTTTTTAAGGTTGAGATTGTCTCAAAAACTACTTGACCATTGACTATTGCAAGAATTCTTTCAAATATCAATTTATTGCTTCATGTGGTACAGTCAAAAGCAGATCAATGGTAACACTTGCAGTACGATTTCAACTCTTATGACACAGACAATAAGAACGGTACAAAGTCCAAAGTGTTACACTTGATGTGCTGTCGACTGTACATGCATGGTGTTACATTATTATTGACTCTCACATAAACCCTGCAAGGGCACTTCAACTTTACATTTTATTATCAATTTTCTCATTCCAATTTCAATATAAACACTGTTAGACAGATAAAAGTTAAAACTATGTACTTAACTGTAAAAGAATTATTAAATTCAGTCCAGTAGTTTTTGAGAAAATCTCAACCTTATTGAGGCCCCATGTATACTTTTCTAATACTCTATCTTCGTGTGTGCTAAAATAAACCAGTAAAATGCAATTTCTAGGCCGATTATTTCCTTTAGCATCGAATGTGTCTCATTTTCGCAAGTTTCATTCCATGTGGAGTTGACCTTTTCAGAACAAGACTGGTTGATTATTTTATTATAGTGTTAGACCATCTTCAACGCTAGCTTACCTCAAGGTCTTGAGATGTGAAGCAAACCGTTTTGTGTGAAGGTTTTACAAAGGAGCAATGCAATTTTATAATTTGCAGTTATATATATATATATAGAGATCAGAATACATCGCTTTACTGTTGTACGGCCAACAGACCAATGGTGACACTTGCAGTACGATTTTAAATCTTACGCAACAGATAATAAGAACGGTCCAACATTCAAAGTACCTATTACACTTGATCTGCTGTTAGCTGTACCCGACCACTTACCCCATAGACATGAAGCGAAAAAGTCTGTCAACGACGAAGTGGGGGACAAGGGTGCCGTATTAAAGAGATGCGTCAATGTCGATACTATCTCTAGGTTACGCGTGTCGCGAAACAAGTTTGCGCTCATGCGCGGGCACATACGCCCTCCTGTTACAGGTCTATGGGGTAAGTGGGCTGTGGCTGTACCACATGGAATTGGAATTCATACGATTGATGAATACAAATAGGATAACAGTTATAGAAAGTACGATCTTCTACAACTGATTCTTCACGGAAAGTTTCAGAGCACAAGAAGGACAGAATCTTGACACTTGCCAGTCAATAATCTAACAATATCCAATGGATCATCAAATCAAACCTCACACCGTGTATACACGTATGTTTGCGTATTGCCGACAATACCCAAACAGACCTTTCAGCGGTTCCCTTCCAATAGCGAGTGAGCGGCTCGTCAGGAAGATCTCCGCTAATGTCAAGGCGCTGCGCCGGCGCACGCGTAATGTCGAGCAAACCCGTTCCGCGGGCTGCTATTGTGGTGCAATTGTATTTTTAGACGATACTTAGGTGACGTGTTGTTTACAAAATTATACCTAAATGTTTTGTTGTAAACAGGATGTCGGCGTTTTGTGGCCAAAACGTTTATTTGTGTGAATTGCTGATAGTATTCCAATGGGATCGAAATTCATTTTGTCACGAGTAGACTGAAGTCGGTGAGTGTTGAACGTCAGAAAGGTGACACAAAACGATGTACCCTCTTTCGTGTTCGCTGACTGCGTTGAGAAAAGTTGTTGATATTTGCAATAATAAATAATTCCCGTTTTATCTAATTAATACAAATTGATATAGTAGTAATTTTCGTTATCTTGTACATCATGCGGTTGACGGTGGGGCAGAATCTGACATTGTCATTTGAAAAGGAATCAGCTCCAAATAAGTTTCGAACAGGTATAAGATTGGGTAATATCTCTACCAAAATAAGTAAACATGTCAAGCCAATATAATCATTTCGTTGCTCAATAGCGGAGCGTTCCACGTTGTACTGACATCGGGCAATTACACAAATCTTTAATTAGTTGAACGATAAGTGGTTCGTTAGTTAAATCTTAAACAACGATTGGGAAACAGTATGAGATTTGAAGGGTCCTGTATTGTATTGTGAACGAAAACACCATTGTAGTTCATGGCACCTATACTGACTGACTCTAGTATGGCTACTTATGTTACGATGCGGTCTCTTTTGGCCGCATCTTGTGGTTGGCCGCCTAAGTTTAAAAATGGATAAGAATGTTTTAAAAAGAAAAGCTGTCACTTTTTTATTTTACGGAATCAGATGGAAAATTGTGTATTTTACTACTTTTACTATTGATAAGGATTTAAAAATAATCTGAACTATATAAAATATACCCATTTTTACTATATATATATTTCTCTTATTTAATAATCCGCTCGCTCCGCAACACTTAACTCTTGAAAACGCCATATACAACAAAGTGATCCTACTGTTGAGAAGAAGAAGTCAAACGTCAAAGGATCGTCTTTCGTTTTTCTGTTTATAATGTCACTTGACAATAAAGGCACGATTTAGTATTTTTAACGCTTTTTTATTAATATCCCGAACATTATGGTCATTGTGAACCGGATAAACCAACCTATGGATATATAAGTCGAGCACACCAGGGAGTGCGAGCGGAGTGCTAACCTAGTAAATCTCCGCCGCTCATTGGTGCACCAACGAACGACGAAGCGACGTGTTCTCGAGCACAGCGTCCAGGTATCTGCGGCGTCCGCATCACCAGCTGCTGGAGTCACGTCGTACTAACACGAAGAACATCACCATCAAGAACATCGAACACGAAACCACCTGATAATCGGACTCCGTCATCTGTAGCACTCACCGATACTACAAGCACGTCAATACTCGGGCTAGGGTTGCACAGTGTGACGACCGGTCAGGTTTTACATTCTCATTACTTTCATAACTCATTCAATTTGCCGTAAATACTATTTAACGCCTATTTATCACCAATTTATCACCAAATAAGCTTCTTTATCTTCGTACAAACATGGCAAATGAAAATGCCAAACTGAGCCCAAACTCAGGCGACGAAATCGATTGCCTAGTTCGTAAAAGAGGCTCCATAAAAGCTCAATTGACCAACTTCAAAAAATTCGTCAACTATCTCACATCTCCAATTAATACAACGGAATTAAAGCTTCGACTTTCTAAAATTCAAGAACTTCAGTTTAAATTTGATGAATTTCAGAATCAAATCGAAAATTTAGAACAGGATGACGAGAAGGTGAATCAACGATACGCGGAGCGTGAAAAGTTCGACGATGAGTTCTATGCGACAGTTTCTCTCGCTAAGCGCCTGCTCACCGGGTCCACACGCGACGGTAGCAGCGTCAGCAGCAAACACTTGCAACGGCCGTTACGTTCAAACCCTGTCGACCAACCCGACACGATACAAACGGTGCAGGGTAAGAAGGGTGGCTCCACGGACTATCAAGGTATCAACGTTAAATTACCAACCATCTCGTTACCAAAGTTCGATGGATCAGTCGGTAAATGGCTTGAATTTCGAGACACATTCACGTCATTAATTCACGAAAATCAATCCATTGACGATATGAGCAAGTTTCATTATTTACGCGCCTGTCTCGAAGGTAACGCAGCCCAAGTCATAAAGTCTATTCAACTCTCGAAAGGTAATTACGCAATAGCTTGGGACCTGCTACTGGGAAGATTCAATAACAACAGTTTGCTCATTTCTAATCACGTCAAATCACTATTTAACATCAAACAAATGTCGATTGAATCAGCTGCGGAAATACGCAATTTAATCGATACGTTCAGTCAAAATTTACGATCGCTTTCTTCTCTTGGCGAGCAGACCAAATACTGGGATACACTGCTAATGTATATGGTTAGTTCCAAGTTCGATCCATCCACTGCCAAAGAATGGGAGCAAACGAAATTGCAACTAAAACAAGCTTCATATGACTCATTAGTCACATTCATGAATAACAGAGCTACATTATTAGAGACATTAGAATCAAACAAACTCGTATCGCACAAATATCATACAAGCATCACTACCACACAAAAAACTACACACTTGAGTAAACATCACGGTCTTGCAGTCACTCAATCAAACGATCACAGCCTACAGACACAACCACTTGAGTGTCCTATGTGTAAAGGGGCACACAGATTGTTTTTCTGTGACGAATTCCGTGCACTTTCAATACAAACGCGAATCGATACGGCGAAACAGCTCAATGTATGTATGAACTGTTTAAAGCCTAGGCACACTGCGGCAGTGTGTAAGCGTAGTCATTGCCAGAAGTGTACTACTAAACACAATACGCTTCTGCATCTCGATGATGAACCATATCAATACTACTTACGAACTCCTAATAAAAACGAAACTTCCTTAACATCGTCTACAGTTGGTCCAACAAACCACATTTTGTTGCCGACAGCCTTGGTTACCGTATATGACACACAGGGTGTAGCGCACGAAGCTCGCGTACTACTGGACAGCGGAAGTACGTCGTGCTTTATCAACGAATCATTCGCGACAGCATTGAACCTTCCTAGGACAGACACACAATGCGCTGTCTCTGGAATTAATAACGTCACTACATGTATATCAAGCAAGGCGTCTCTCACGATATACTCACGAATAAACACATTTAATCTTCAGATTTGTTGCCTAATACTACCAAAGATTACACAATTGGTGCCGTCGTATCGCGTCGATACCAGCGGGTTCAGCATCCCTGATCACGTACAGCTCGCAGATCCGCTGTATTTTGAGCCAAGTGATATCGATATACTGATTGGCGGTGAACATTTTTGGGATATATTAGGATCGCAATCACAACATTTAAGCCTGGGACACAATCAGCCGTCGTTAATACAAACTGAACTCGGATACATAGTTGCTGGCAATGTTTTGTCTGCTCACAAATCCCCGTCACTTGAAATAAATTGCCACGCCATCGTTAACGATTACGATTTGTTACCACAAACACGACGAATGGAAGAACAAGTTGCAAAAATTGGCGAACACGAAAACGTTCCTAAGACTTCACCTTCGTCCCTTGAAGAACAACAATGCGTACAACATTTTATAGAAAACACCTCACGAACTACTGATTATCATTCACAACATAACATGGCTGAAACAAAGCCTAATAACGAATCTGCGTATTGTATCGATAGCCACGAAGCACCTAAAGACGCGACTACAACAGAACTACGTAATACTTATACAGTCCACTTTCAACTCCTATGTACTGAAGATAGAGTCCCACCTCTACAACCAACAACAATTCCGCAACTAGAGTTATGTGGTGCACTCTTAGGTACTCATCTGAGTAATTATACACGAAATAATCCAAGTAACTTATTAAAACGACAAAATCACATTCAATACAAATCACAGACACTTCATTCTAATCAACTTTCATTCACTGGTAGTCCGTTACCAAACTCGAGTCATATTTTAAGCGGTAACGGATTATTACCACGAGTTACAGAGCGTCTGAAACGGACACACTTAACTTACTTTTTAAAACATCTTATTTTCATTAACGTCACTAAACACAACTTGCGATCAATTACAATCAACGTTCCAATTGTGAGGGACGTTCCTCGAGACAGGACGGAACCTAAACCGCCGTTCACTAATACTGGCGTCGAATTTGCATGGTCACTATACTTATGGCCACAGATAGGACGTGGAGCCAGTCTTCTAAAGACATACATAAGGCGTTTTTGTATGTTTAGTCATTTGTCGTCACAAGCGTATCTATTAGCGTTATGGTTTATTGCTCGTCGTGGTAAACCTTCTCGTGTTCATTGCAACAAATGATTTTTACCTTTACTGAAGCCTGGCGTAATATTCACAATCTCGATTCCAATTAACCTACGAAGTACTACTTATATACTTACGATTCTTGTAATTATTATCTCGTTAAAGCTATCATCAACTCTATATCTCACTATCATATTCTATTAACGATCTCAATCCATGCCCATCTTCTCCTCTATCGTCCACTCATTGCATTCCCTACGCCTGATATGAACGACGAAAGCATAGAGCGCCTACCATTACCATCGTGTTGCGAATTTGCAGCAACGAATTTAGAAATGACGAACCTCGCAACACCGGTTTCAACTTCAAGAACGAACAAGAAGGAGACAAGCTGGCACCTTGGTGGTTCAAAGAAGACGTCCTTCTTCCACTGATGTGCGATTTAGCAGGATTGTGGCTCGCGTGGGCACAATTAAGAGCGCTACTGATGCAACGAAGAGACCAGTAGTGAAGATATACCATTGAAGCCTCTTGAGGCTTCAAGGGGCCCGAACATGTTGAGAAGAAGAAGTCAAACGTCAAAGGATCGTCTTTCGTTTTTCTGTTTATAATGTCACTTGACAATAAAGGCACGATTTAGTATTTTTAACGCTTTTTTATTAATATCCCGAACACCTACAAGGTTCCTTTTTTCCTCTTGAATACATGGAACCCTAACAATCCAATCCGTCCATTCCAAAATGATAGCGATTAATCTCAAATTGAACCTAAATTCATCACCACTCCGCAAGTATTGGAATGATATTAATTCCTTTTAAGAATTTAATTTAATAGCGAATTTGGGTCGGTTTTGGGACAGTGGTACTGACCGCCCCGCTCCGGGTCGTATCTCGTCCAAAGTATTTCCCTCGCAATCCAGCGCGGTAACGCTGCTGGTGTGATGGGGACCTTTCGACGAGACACGACCCGAGACGGCGCCTTTTATACTTGATTCTATACCAAATTTTTGTCTCTTTATATAATCTGTTTTGGCGTATATTCATTTTTATTACCTTTTAACCTAACAATTGTTTTTATTAATTTTAACTATTATCAAATTTAAGACCTTATAAGATTGAATTTAAATTTAAATTCACATAATGGCAGTAAAACTTCACGTTAAAGCATCTGTTTTTCGTGACTTTATGCCGACATTTCTTTTTTTCTTTTCTCGTGTGGTTTAGTGACCAAACCTATTTGTCAAAGTTATTCAGGCCGCCCGTAGGCCTTTGACGTGGCCTAACGACTGCTGTCAAGCGACAACAACCGGGACCAACTGCTTAACGTGGTTTCCGAGGCACGAAGGTGCTCAGATGAAAGTGTCACTAGGTCCCATCCAGGTCCTGACCTCGCCCAACGTTGCTTAACTTCTACGATCGTTTTCAACGTGTACTCGCAACTGACCTACGAGCCCCTTATGCCGACATAGTTTATGCAGAACGGGGCCTAGCGTTGCACCTTAAGTGTCAAAGGTCTCCGGAAGTACCTCCTCGAACCTACACAGTTCAAGGAACTATTTCACTTACTTACATCGCGCGTCACGACTGCTTTTCGTGAAGTTGTTAACAATAGAGAGTCGCGTGACTCTATGTCACGTGCATAATGTGAGGAAGGAATTTGAACTTTAAAAAAACAAAGATTTTAAGATTCAAATTCATACCGTTTATTTAAGTGTGTATATTTTGCATGACGAAATATTTTTTTGAATGCAGCATATTTAGACCTTTAGGGAAAGGGTAGAATAAGCTAGGTCTTAATAACTAGGAACAAGCAAAGGAAAAAAAACGAATTTGTAGTTACATCTTATTACACAATTATATTTGCAGTTAATCAAATTGCAAGTATGTCGATGTATGGGCATATTATTATGGGATCGACAAAGATAAGTTGGTCCTTAAATCGAGTTTATCTTTCAAATTGAGCAAAATTACGGGGATAAAATGTCACCGTTTTCAGCTCAGCGCTGGTATGATACCACCTGAGATGTTTGTAATAAGAAAAACATATTTTTTTAGATGTTGTGACGGAACAGTTGCTTGGTTACGTAGAAAATAACAGATCTGTCACTCTCGCTCTAAAAGCCCTATCCGAAATACACGATTTCACGTTAATTTATATTTTATTATCGTTTTCCATTCATCCCAAACGCGGCTGTGCTGCATCATACTCCTCGCAAGCGCCGAGGGCCTCTTTCCGTTATAGATGTAACTACAAATTCGGTTTTGTTCCTGAGCTGAAAACGGTGCAATTTGATCAACTGGATTTGTAATAAGAAAAGAAAATTTATAGATGTAACTACAAATTCGGTTTTGTTCCTGAGCTGAAAACGGTGCAATTTGATCAACTGCAAATATAAGTTTGTAATAAGAAAAAAATATTTTTTTATAGATGTGACTACAAAACAGTTTTCGGATTTTTTCCTTTACTTGATATAAGACCTAGCTTCTTGCCATATTTCATGATTCTAGGTCAACAGGAAGTACCCTATAGGTTTTGGCCATCGGAGAATGGATGGACTTCCGATAGTAGAGGAACTTAAAGATGGTCCAGTATTGCATAACATAGCCAGCTGAGGTGGCCACGCCTGGGCGGTCGCGATACACATCGCTGATACGCGATCTGTCAGAGATAGAGTGCAATTTGCAGCCACATTTGACAGTTGATGTTTGTTTACGAAACACACGACGACTGAGATTTATGAATTTGATCTCCAACTATGATCTAAGTTGATGTAATGAGGTACCTATGTCGGGATAGTGAAATTAGCTATCTTGGTTTAGGCCTAGATTCATACGGTTTTGAGCGTAAACTTAGCGAGCTCTTATGCAAGCGTCTATGGATTTTGACGTTTGTAACATCGAGTTCACTCTGAGATGGCGCCCAAAACTATTATATGAATCTGGGTTTTGGAGCCAGTCGTTTAAAGGTTTTAAAGGTAGTGCGGTGGTACTGTCTACAGAGAAAAGTGTACCGGAGAGTTTTTAAGGTTGGGAACATCTCAAAAACTACGTGACCCATTGCAAGAAGTCTTTCACTTTTAGATAGATAAAAGCTAACTATGTAACTGTAAAATAATAGGCTAGTTAAATCTAGCTATATAGGGGAGCTTTCAAATGAATTCATATCCATTTATTTGGTAAATATTTCATTTACATGTCATTAAAATTTGAATTATTATTAAAAATTCAATGTATCTACCAAAACCCACATAAGATTGATAAATCAAAAGAATCGGTCAGCCCTAAAAATCCAGAGTGACGTCACGAGCGTTTTTAGCGCGTGGGGGGAAAACGGAAAAATATTTTAATTTCAATTTGATTTTTTACAGTCATCTTCTACTTTTATGTAATAAAAGTGATCTATTTGGGATCCTGATGTGATATACTATTTTTTTTTTGGAAACCTAAAAATTGTCCCACTGCTGGGCAAAGGTCTCCCCCCTCCTCTTCCATCCATCCCTGTCCTGAGCCTCTTCCAGCCACCCATCCCTGTATCTAACGACATCATCTCTCCACCTACGCCGAGGTCTGCCCCGACGCCGGCGACCGTCCGATGGCATTCTGTGACAGCCCGGGCCCATCGGTCCGGCTGCATGCGACACACGTGGCCCGCACAGTTCCACTTTAATGTAGAGGCCACTGAGAAATACTATATGAAATAAATATTGTTTTATTGAATTTCGATATGAGTCAAGTAGCCTATTGTTAAATTCAGCCGCGTGACTCCATTCAAGTATGTTTAGCAATCGCGATAGTGTAAATTCCGCTTAACCCAGCTTTTCTAAGCACAGTAATTATCCGCTAAGAGTACATTTTAACGGATACACGTAGGTAGGTAATGATTAAAATGATTAACGACTGGCATTACATGTGATCACATAAAATTACCGCGAGAGGGCGTCCCGTCTGCGACCAATCAGCTTAATTATCTTATTTGTAACTTCCTCTACCTTTGCTAGGCTTACGTATAGAGGTTCTGTACTATAATATCCTGCGCAAATGACTGCTTCTCAACAACGGCATTCGAGAAAATCAAGTCCAGAATCATGTAGGTATTTCAAGTAAATACATATCAAATCCAAAATTAACCATTTAAATCCAAAACCAGATGGAGGGATGACCTTCGCAGGGTGGCTGGCAGAGACTGGATGCAAAAGGCTAAGAAACGGGTTGAATGGCGTGCTTTGGGAGAGGGCTACCAGGGCCAGCGCTACGCCTTCGGGCGAAGGCGTAGCGCTGGTCTTCCGCTGTGACCTGGATCACGGTCGGCAGCGATGATGATGACGTTCAAATCGCTTTCTGTTCGAAATTACAATTTATAACAACTTTGGAAATCACTTAGTCACAAATCTAATGAACTGCTATACTATGGCGCGTGACCGCTCTATATAGAGTTACGAAACTCTTACAAGAAGTTTAATTTGGACCGTAATCTCCAGTTAATTTGCACCTAATTTTAGTCCGACTTTGAATTATGTTATGATGCAACGTAACTTGACTTGAAAGCTTAGAGGTCGAAGTTCAGAGGTCGGGCATTGCACAGAAATGGTAATGAATTAGTTTTAAAAATAATTAGGTATATCTGATTTCTTTGTTATTTAAGACAATATGCTAGTATTGTCACACACACTCAAGAGTCGATTGTTGTTTGTTATTTAAGGCTTTGTATGTGCGGTTGTACAGTTTGTCTATGAAGGGTACCTACAGAGCATTAACTACTAAAATTAAACGTCTGAAAAAACTACATAGCAATCTTGGGGGTGTTTATTTAGAGACTGATTAATATCGATACACCATTGGACCAACTTCGCTCGATAGAAAAAAATCGCAAACAAACCCCTTCCATGTGCAGTGAACGTCCAAACTAAATTAAATTTTATTTGAACAAATTATATAGCATTCTTGGCGTATCTGTTTAAAACAGACTTTTTACTGATACACGATTGGACAAACTTCGCTCGATAGAAAAAAAGCAAACATACCCTTTCCATGTCTTTTAAAATGAAAATTATGTCTAAACCGAAATAGTTATTCATACAAAATATATATCAAATAGGGTATGTAGGGTAATACCTCAAGAATGTTATATATATTTTTGAGACATTTTATTTTAGTAGTTCGTGCCTTCATAGAAAAACGTAGTGTTTAGGTGTGATTCTATCATGACCAAATCTAATCCTAAAACTAAACGCAACTGTCACTGTCATTCATAGGGCTACATCATGAAAGGCCGCGTTTTTAAATGCTTTCCATCGCGCAAGTTTTTTGCGACTTCTCCTCATACGTTGGCACTTTTTACTTACAGAGTGGCGTAAATATTCAAAAATAATTGATGTACACATTGTATTTAATTACAAATATAAATCAAATAAAAAAAATCTTTACAATAAGTTAAACTATAAAAAAAAATATTAATTTGATGTGCATCGTGCTTGGAGTTTTTTTCCATTTGTAATTTTAATAGAAGCAAGTAGCCAATTATAGGTTTTCACTTATAGAACGTCTTCACGAATAAAAGAATTAAAAATAGAATAGAATATTTATTTCGACACAGTGTTTTACTTATAAACGATAAGATAAAGAAGAATAACAGAATAATTATAAAAGGTCAAGTTACCTAGATAGACTCTACATAGAGTCCTATCTGGAAAGGTATTTAGCACAATCGTGATAAACATTACTTTTTTTATATCCGCATTCAGGTAAAGCTGTTAATTCGGGTCGCTGTCATTCGCAATCTTAAATGAGTCATGTAGAGTAACTTAGTAGTTCATACTCTCGCAATTTAAATCAAATAAATGTTTTCGCAAAACGTTTAACAGTAGTGCCAATTACATGTCATAAAACTATGATCTAGTTATTAAAGTTACGAAATGATGGCTTAACTCTCGCTCGATGGACATAATAAAAATGTAGGTAGAGTTATTAAGATCGATTTGATAATAACGCCCACATCGATAAACTCGCTAATATTTTCGCGGACACTTGCTAAGAAGAAATTACGTGATCTTCATAACATAGATTGTATGTACAGTGGAACACAGAGAAAGGTGTACTTAGGTACAGGAGTTTTTGAGGTTGCGATTTTCTCAAATCTACTCTTATTAAATTCGGTCCAGTAGTTTTTGAGACAATTTAAACCTTGTTGAGGCTCCTGTATACTTATCTCTGTCTTCGAATGTACAGTCGACAGCACATCCTACATAAAGTGTATATTACACAATTATTACTGACTTTCATAAGAAATAGAGACATTTTACAAGTAAGTACATTATTATTCCTCAACGTTGGCACCTGCTCTTTGCAAAACGGTGTAAATACTTATACATTCCCAAAAAATCACGAGCAAAAACATACATTTACTTACAAATAAAAACGTATGATTTATGTAGCTGTGAGTAAATGAATTTTAAAAATTGTTCTATCACTTCTTGAGGAAATCTCAACCTAGGCCTTCCGTATGATTATAACAATATGAAAATCTAATTAATACTAACTTTAATGATTAAAGTATTCTTCTTACCTTGTGCGTGCCTCGGCCAACGAATAAGTTTGGCCATACAAAGGGGTAACGCGGCCGCTCTCTTGGGTACCTGCCGCATGGGAGCGACTTGAACGCGGTGTTCTACCTGTGACTTGTAGAGGCCACTCACAGCTGGAATACCGCGTCCAAGTAGGTACATTTTTAGAATTTTATTTTTTAAGTATTTTATTTTTCGCTTTTATACTATTCATTATTAATTTGTTATAAATAAAGAATACCCTACTTCTAAAATAGCCTAAGGTTATCAGATACCTACTAATTCCAGTAATAACCAGTCATATAGCTTAAAGACAAGCACACAGTATTTATTTCATACGTGTATTCAATTAATACTTTAATTACACATAACACAAATAAAGATTTAATTAAGGATTATCGCAGACCTCAAAACTCATCGAACCTAACGTGTCATTAACACTTATCAAGTTATCACATCAACCTTGGATCATATCGTACAATTATGTACTTAACTTAATAAACAATCATTACATGGACAAGCAACGAATGTAAGCACTTATTAATCTGTTTGCATCTGTGACCTCAATGTGGTCGACAAGGTACTATTGTAAAACAAAGTGATACGGGGACTTTGAAAATTAAAGCCATCAAAGATTCGTTCTAAGATCATAGATAAAATCACAGTAGCCCGTAGCCTAGCTAGATTTCTTGTAACGTGTAGGTATTAATTTTTGTACATTTAATTAAAGAATTACAGAACAAGGTTTTAGGGGAAAAATAGTGTTTTGAAAACATTGCTAATTTTAATTTGTATTAAAAAAACATATTATTATGTCTCTATGAGTCACTTAACAAAAATACCAAACATGAATAAAAAAATATACTTATCAATTAAAAGCGATTGACCGATCCAGGCTCAGCCTTTATAGAGCCGTACAATCTTTTTTTCTCGGATCTTTTGACATTGCATTTTACCGAATGCTCTAAAAGCGGAGACGAAACAACATGCATCATAGAATAACTAATAATGCCTGCATGTTCAAATTAAACCAATAAAAAATTAGGACATTGTGTAATCTATCAATCCGCACTGAAGTATGGCTCTCGATCTCAGTATGATCTGTGCCATAAATTGTATATGGATACTATCAGAATAAGCTGATGATGATGTGGCATTGGTAGCCACTTTCAACTTTTAACCTAACTCTGACATTAAACAAAGTAGGTGTCATCCCTTTTTATAACTTTGGTGTATTTTCTACACCATTTTTAGACTTGCCAGGCTTAGATAAGTTTTATAAAAGGCATACCATGGTTTTTACCTATCTGTTTTGTTGTGGAATTTCGATAAAAATCACTTTCAAAATCGAGTTCCAATCAATCGTAACACAATGCTAGCCGGTGCCAATACATCCAAGCTTGTCATTGCCGGGGGCTGGCATGCAGTCAACACGCAAGCATGAACCGTGTTATTCTTTTTTCTATGACCTTGGGGTGACAGATGATATCTGTCACATTGGGCAATAGCCTGCGGGGATGAAGGCTTATTTATAACAAAGGCCTCGCTAGAGTTGAGATTTTCTCAACCACTGTTGTAAAAATTCGTTTAGACACAATTTACAAGTACCTTTCGAAAACTAAATTATTTTCGATATTGATCGTAGGTCAACTGTGAAAACAGAATTGAAAACAATTGAAAAATGAAATAATTACAGGCATTTGAAAATCAGGCACGACTTTGAATATTAATACCATGGAATATCAAAAATTCCCTTAGCCGTTCCCGTCGTCGTCTCCACCGCGAACATCACATTTTAAAGTCCGGTAAATTTTGCTGTGATCGGAGGTCTCCTTTTTAGGCTTTTACGCCTGTGCCAGGAGGCTCTGCATTAGCCATAACAGTAATGTGCTAATGTATAGTTTATTCATTTATTACAATTATTATAGGTACATAGAATTCTGCAGTAATACTTAGATACACTTGTAAAACTGCGAGATCGCTGGAAGAACAACGCTCGAAAGACACCGTTGGCGTGACGGTGCCGCCGCGCAAGCGTCGCGTCGACGCTGCGCGTTCGCTTCGCTAGTGTCTATTACCTTAGTAACTGAAGGCTGTATGTTTCCAGATGGCGATAACGTGCGACTGTCCGATGTCGCAGCCGGGGCCGACGCTGGCTGCCACGTGCGGCGGCGGGGCCTTCATGCTGTTCATGGGGTTGCTGGAGGTCTTCCTGAGGAGCCAGTGCGACCTGGAGGACCCGTGTGGACGAGCACAGGTAGGGGCATTGGTGTTCAGGTCGATATTTTTACCGGATGGTCGCCAGAAGATCAATGGTAACACTTGCAGTACGATTTCAACTATTACTGTAAGGTTAAGATTTTGGCAAAAACTACTGGCCCGAATTTAATAAATCGTTTACAGTTACGTAGTTTTATCTTTTACCTATCAAACAGTGTAATAATAATTGCAATAGATCAAGTAGATTTGAGAAAACATCTGAAATGCGTTGACCAGCAATTCAACAATCCCTCTTCGTGACTATTGTAAGTATATTCCAATATTATTGGATCGCTGAGAAGCTCTCTCGCTCCGACTTCACAGATTTCTCTCCGTGATCCCGGTATCACGATTGCTCTGGAGCAATCATCGTCAATTGACCCGCTATTACAAATGCTAATCATTTCGTGGAATCCAAATCGCTTCCTCGGCGCCGTACAGATTTGCGGTTGATTTCGGCATTTACCTTTCTATCTAACAATCCAATGAGCCTAGCTTTCTACAGTCGTTAACGCTTGTAGAGTAGAAAGATAAATGCGTTTGACAGTTGCTAACGAAAAATCACGTGACTGACGTAAAATAGAATTTGCTTTCGCTAACTTTTGGTACACTTTAATTCGCTACCAATCCAATATCGCTATCGTTTACGTTAGCGAGCAGCGTTAACGCTGAAATATTTGTAGAAATAGAAACGCTTCGAAGCGTTTGGCACTTGGCTAGACCGTGGTTCGATGCGATTATGTCGTATCGTGACCGCAAAAGCTAAACCTGAGTCTAAAATTGTCACAGTCTCTCATGTGATTGGAGTTAGTGAAGCATTTGTTTTACCGAGAGTGAGACACCCCGTGACCGCTAGGGTATTTTTACCTAACTGCCGAAAAGTGCTAATCTCGTTAGTGCGACAATTCAAATTATCTATACATGCATACGCAGATCAATTACCATCTTCACGCAGAAAGTTAAAGGTTAACCAACTGCAACAATGGTGTGAACCGTGACATCCGCGGTGTACAATTATCTTATTAGATGCATGAGCACGATAACTGTCTTTAAGTAGGAAGTGCAGTCGACATTACATCAAGTGTACGCCTACGCTTGGTTCAAGCAAAGACTTCCATCTCTTGCGATCCTGGTAGTTAGATACAGTTGCCGTCAGCTAAGTTGACTCAAAATGGCGGCAGTTCGCAACGTTCTTAGACCGTAGACTCGACAACAGATATATCTATAATAACACTTAGATTAAGATTTCAACTATTGCGACTTCTTACATTGTTAGAAAGATAAAAGTTAAAACTATGTAAGTGTAAAATAATTATTGAATTCGGTCCAGTAGTTTGTCAGAAAATCTCAACATTATTATGGCCCTCTGTATAGGTACTTTTCTGTCTCTGTACCTATCATATTAATTATTCGCTTTAGCCAATTGTGATAAGTACTACTTTACTGTATTAGATTTGATTGTAAAACTTTTAATCGACAAACAGTTGCCCGAAAGACATTTGGCCGACATTACGTTTGATCGACACTACAGTTGATCGACATGACTTTAGATTTCCTTTGTGTAAGTAATCTTTTTTGCAATATTTGTCTTATCTTAAGTATAATTTGTTTCCAGTATCGTCGCCACATGGACTCAGTATATGACTTTATAGTGATTGGCGGAGGCTCTGCAGGCTCCGTCGTAGCGGCCAGGCTATCAGAAGTGCCAGAGTGGAGAGTACTGCTATTGGAAGCAGGTATTGTTTTGTATTTAATTTCCTAGATTAATAATAGCATGGACTGTCAGGTTTCCATTAATATAGATATGTCAGAGAAAGAAACCCACCTCTGTACAAAAATCCGAGTCATCAATTTCTATAGCCATTGCTATAGAAATTGATGACTCGAATTCTGGGTCAATTAAAGAAGCACCATTTTTAAAGAATAGCGTGAAGTGAGACGAGGCGTGAACGAATGATCGATTGGTTTAAAATCTATCAAAAGCTATCCAGGTTTTGAATTTTATTGAATTCGAACGAGTTCGTTCGTTCGACGACGAACGATTCAAATCGAACAATGGTCGATAGTCATGATAGTCTCTTCTGCCATAGTTATTATTGGCACTATTACAAAAGGTCTTCTGCTACGGCTCATAGCTCACAGCAGTGAGCAACAACTTCTTTATACTCTATTCTTATTTCTGTCACGTACGGCATTATAGCCCCATTGTGTCGCTTAAACCAGTCACTGTATGTTGGTCCAATAGTACACCCCTGTTGATCCTTATCAAACAGGAGTTAGAGAAGGGAAAAAAGTCATGATATTGTAAGTGCGAGCTCACCCTGATTGTTCATGCTCAAAACTGTCTATGACTATCTACCTTCTCACCAAACCTCTACCTATCTTATCAAAGAATTTTGCCATCGACTCGTTTCCCAGGTTTCGACGAGCCAACGGGCACGCAAGTCCCGTCTATGTTCCTGAACTTTATCGGATCCAGCATCGACTGGGGCTACCAGACGGAGCCGGAGCCAGCGGCGTGTCTCGGGGAGAAAGACCGGAAATGCTACTGGCCCAGAGGAAAGGTACGGCAGGGGTCCACCCACTTTATTCACATACTATATAGCTTACAGAGATGTTATCTCATAATGATAGGTAAGTTTTTAATATTGCTCAACAAACTACCTATTCATACGCTGAATTCTCTACCCAAAGGTTGTCTGGAATGAATCGCTGAGCGATATAAGACCGCCAATTGTAATACTAACTGTATTGGCCTATTTCTTTTGTGTAATTCTTTTTTATATTAATCTTATCTTATCTTATAATATCACATATCAATATATTGATGTTCACGATCTGCGTGGGTGCATTCTGAATATCAGCCAAAACCCGAGTTTTTACGCCAACATGTGGCAATTTCAGCATTTTTGAGATTTGAGATCCACCCATCAGGGAACGATTCTTAAAATTGCCACCATAATGACGTGATTCTTTTAGGGTGCCAAGTGGTCAGTGATTCTCAACATTTTTTCACTCTTGGGGTGCTAGGTTTGGAATGCTAACTTCCCGGAGATATGAAAACGCGGGTTTTGGTTGATATTTTGAATGCGTACACTGATCATAATCCGGATCACGATAAATAATGATAGTCCGATTATCGATGGTGAGGTTGTTGTTGCCTTGAATATCCCGCAAGCTTTTAGTCATGCCATAGATGAATTAATTTGGTATTAGTGGCTACGCTATTGAAAACTGTTCTTTAGATTGTTTTAAGACAATGAAACATTGACCGTGAATGTTGCCAATGCCAATTGGGTTTACCTAAAGGTCGATCTTATGATCAGACTGTAGTTACCATACTGTGACGTGAATTCCGGCGACTAAAACCTTGGATATTTTTCTAATCCGAATACTTACATATTGAAAGCATCAGGAATCGACAAACTTGCGTAAATTGTGGTCGCAGCAGATAAAAATATATCATCTGTGTTTATATGAGAGACCAGACTAGAACCTACTCAATATTAAAAAAAAAAACAATAAACATCCTCAGGTCCTGGGTGGAACATCAGTAATGAACGGTATGATGTACATCCGAGGGTCCCGCAAGGACTTCGACGGGTGGGCAGCTGCTGGCAACGAGGGCTGGTCCTACGACGAGGTCCTGCCATACTTCCTGAAGTCGGAAGATAATAAGCAGATGGAGGAAATGGACCAGGGGTACCACGGGACCGGCGGCCCGCTGACAGTGTCCCAGTTCCCCTACCATCCTCCACTCAGCTACAGCATTGTTAAGGCTGGGGAAGAATTAGGTGTGTATGCTTGAGATTGTTTTGTAAATACTTCACTGGCTCAGCAGCGACCCTAAAGGGGAACTTGCTAGAATCTTCACAAATATATTTATAATAAGCATTTCACGTCTTCATATCACAGGCTACCAAGCCAGAGACCTAAACGGCGAGCAGCACACCGGTTTCTCAATCGCCCAGACCACCAACCGCAACGGCTCCCGACTGAGCGTCGCGCGCGCGTTCCTCCGCCCCACCAAGCACCGCCCCAACCTGCATGTGATGCTCAACGCGACAGTCACCAGGGTCCTCATCAACCAGACGACGAGACAAGCGTATGCGGTCGAGGTCAGGAATAGTTTTGGGGGCACAGAAACTATCTTTGCTAACAATGAAATTGTTGTCAGGTGAGTCTGGCTGGTATTATATCATCCACGTATTCCCATTTTAAGTCTAACTATCGAAACTCATCATGTCTATTTTTATGTCCCTAACATTGGGAAGAAGACCTTGCCTTAAAGCGAGGGAGACGTTAATGACGTACTATCGATACTTAACATACATCCAAGGTATTTCCCACCTTTAGGTGTTGTCACCTAAGTACATCTGAAGGATTAAAGATGGAGCTTGGTTTACCTGAAATATACAGCTCTAGAAACAGCTCGTCATTGGTGTAGGCAGGGAATTCGACATCCAATCCGTATCTACATTGATCCAGTCATAAGTACCCGTACCCACATATTTTTTACTTGAATGGGTCAAATTTACTACCATAACTTCCCAGTCAGTTTCCTAATCAGCTCAACCAATTTCTCCAAAACAGCGCAGGAGCAGTCGCCTCTCCCCAAATCCTCCAACTCAGCGGCATCGGCGACCCTGAGGTGCTCAACCGCGCTGGAGTGAAACTCGTCCACCGTCTCCCATCAGTTGGCAAGAACCTGCACAACCACGTGGCCCACTTCCTGAACTTCCACGTCAACGACAACAACACTGCCCCGTTGAACTGGGCGACGGCTATGGAGTACTTGCTGTTCCGAGATGGACTTATGTCTGGGACTGGTAAGTAAGAGTATTTAACATCCAATGGCATCACCTGATGATTAGTTGATCATCATAGCCTATCGACACCGAGTCAAGTTCCGACTTTTAGCGGTTTTGATAGGCTATGGTGATGAAGTTGAAGATACTCACGAATAAAATCAAAGTAGTAAACGCAATTTACGCGAGGCGCTGCTCGTCAAGAAAACGAAGTTATTACTATAAAATTTCCTTACTGGCCGCTTGCAATTAGCTTCAGAAAACGTCTCAATCCTATTTGTAGATCTGTCTTCCACCGATCAATATCAGTTACTGCTCGATACCCTCTTACAAATGACGAACCCTGCCGAGTCCATTAATAAAATAAATAAATAAATGACGAACCAACAACGAGTTTCAGTCAGACTGTGATTCCGATCTTTGGTTACTCAATTTGAAGATTTAATTATCCATATCTCATCATCTGCAAATCGACCACTTTCAGGCATATCAGAAGTCACAGCCTTCATCAACACCAAATACTCGAACCCAGCAGAAGATAACCCAGATATCCAGCTGTTCTTCGGTGGTTTCCTAGCTGACTGCGCGAAGACCGGGATGGTAGGCGAACGACTCGACAACGGGTCCAGGAGTATTCAGATCATACCCACCGTGGTGCATCCCAAGAGTCGGGGAAGACTGGAAATCCGGTCCGCAGATCCGTTTGAATATCCGAAGATTTATGTGAAGTAAGTTTTTTTTAATATGTGAAGTTTTGGAATGAGGCATGTAATTTTGGCAGGGTAGGTAGGTACGAGGTTTTCTAACAGCGCTGCAGTGGTAAAAAAACACAAAGACAGATGGACCAAGGTAGGTAATTCAGGATTTTTTGTATGAGAAAGGGAGATAGAGCTGGGCCATCTAATGGTAAGCGTAAGCGGCCATCGTTGCCTAAACATCTGCCACATATGCAGTATAGCTTATAGCAGACCTAAAGGCAGATTGTGGGTTACACTTTGGTACGAGATTTTACTAAATTAAATAATAAGCTACCTAATATTCTTTATTCCAGTTATCTCACCCACCCAGATGACGTGAAATCATTAATTGAAGGCATCAAATTTGCCGTCAAGCTCTCTGAGACGAAAGCCCTCAAGCGATTCGGGGTCAAATTAGACAAGACACCGGTGCAGGGTTGCGAGAAGATCAAGTTTGGCTGCGATGCGTATTGGGAATGCGCTGTGAGGATGCAAACTGCTCCGGAGAATCATCAGGCAGGGTCTTGCAAGATGGGGCCGCGAGGTGACCCTACGGCGGTGGTTGATAATTTACTGCAGGTATGTTGTCTGACGTCGAGATAATGGGATAAGATCGTGCTGCGAAGCTAGCATCGGATGACCATTTGGGCTCTGGTGGCACAAGATCGAGAAAGGCCCGTACCGACTGCAGGCACTCGTGGCAGCAGTCGGTGCAGGATCGGCATGACTTTTCAAGACCAAAATCTAATTCGGGCCAGTGCGATATTGTCCGAAAACTTAGAACGTCAATAACCAAAAGACTGCAAAAGCATGACCGTTTAAGTAAACACAGTTTCAATCAAGTTCGTAATTGACAAAAGACTCCATCGAGATTACTCTCAATGTTAATAATTAAGTTGTTGCAAAAATTTGTTGATGCAAGTCTTGACATAATCCATAGCGAGGCGGCGAAAGGCTTTCATTATAGAGGTAGGGACTTCCATTTGTTGTGATCCTGATACACCACTCTTGATTTCTACACATTCATCAATTTCTTTGTGCACATTCGTCGGTTTGTAGTAGAAAGAAAGAAACCATCTGAAAATTATACGACACCATACCTAAATAAGTATAACCTTTATTTTCTAGGTGCAAGGAATAGACAGATTGCGTGTAGCTGACGCCAGCATCATGCCGTCAGTGACGTCAGGCAACACCAACGCCCCGACTATTATGATAGGAGAGAGAGTCTCCGACTTCATAAAGCAGCGTTGGTTGGGCTCTAGTGCCGTAAGTACTAATTACTCGTATATTGCAAGCTAGCAGAAAAATCTATTAGGATCTTTTACGATACTCAGTCGCTTCTCTTTGAGGCAAAGACTATAAGACAGTATGCTTTGGGGGCAACCTTTCCTATTTCACACACGCCAGAATCATCGGTGTTACAGGTTTCCTCGTCAGGTTTCACATTTTGTTAATAACTTTGCTCTGGATCCAAGTCTTAGTCTTCTGTTTCTCTTTACAATAGTAAGTTGCTCTTCAAAAGCTGGTGTGGTACCCGCCATCCTTGCTTTCTAGTGAGATTTGCAGAAGGATTAAGAGTTCTTGCAAACTTATGTCACCAAGACTCGTAATAACAATTATTATTATTATTCGATTGTATGAAGAATATTTATTACGATAAATACTATGTTTAAATGCATAAATGTATTATCAACGTGATTCAATTTCGCTAAGTTGTAGTTAACAGAATTGCGAAAAATTGCCGTTTTTGGCGTACTTGGAGTTCTTACTCCAACTATGTATTGTATATTCAAAAATAGGGTTATTGCCCGTGGTCCAACTCGGCTTCGTCATAGTTTTTTAATAAAATTGATTATATTGGATTATGTTTTTTTTATGATTGACTCATTTATGTGTATTAGACCGTAGCTACCGCTCGTGTATCAGGAATTTCAAATGTTGTGTCCTTTCCAGACCCCGTACCCAGTGAGCGGTGAGGGTGGAGTCTCCAATGTCCTGCAGGCCAGCGACTCGCAGCACACCGGCTGGCCCCGATGGGCTTGACTAACACAAACACTAGCTAAATATACCACTTTACCATTAAAATTATATACAACGTGCAAATTAAATAAGGCATTTCCTTTTAGAGGGGTTAAGGTACCTACAGTAATCTTTATGACGTATCTGAATTTAGTCACTCGTCTCGTACTCCAGGAATTTGTACTGCGACGCGTCTCGTGCCTATATTCAGATATGTCATAATATTGGTACATACTGTACTCAAGGGATTGCTATTGAATTTGGGGTACAAAAGATGATTTTGTTAGATTTCAAAGTACCTGGATTTAAGAGTAGACCTATAGGTCCTATAGTGAAGGTCATTCATACTTTTTATGAATATTTCTTAAAAAAATAGAGGGTAGGATAACCCCCAGATGCAATGCCTTATATTTAATCCACGTTGTAACTGGTATTTATGTCGTGGTCAGATCGTTAAATTGAGCATTTCATGAAATCGTCAGTCATTTCATGAAATGGTGGCATTTCATGAAATCGTCATGTTGCGTCGGGCATATCGTTTAAACGTCAACGTTCGTCGATTTGTCCAACGACGTTTGGTCAGATCATTAATGTAGGGTGCCCATTAAGGATGTAAGTAATAATAATTCAAAATATACTTATTACGAACTTATTTATTGTTTTAGTCAGTACCAAATTAAAAAAATATATATGTTACAAAATTCTTACAAGCATTTCAAACCAATTGTCCACTGGAATTAAATATACGAAATATTCATATTGAAAACATTAAAAGGAGAATAAAGATGTTTTTATTAAATGTTTTTATTATTATTATTATATTTATTACCTAATAAAATAAGTACAAAATTGTATTATAATATTATAGAACGTTAAAATGTTTCGTTTCACATACGGTATACCTTTATGAAATTCCGTTAGTATTTCAAAATATTTCTCCATCGTAATTATACGAATAGTAGGATCATCAATGCATTTCTTCTTGTATATTAAAAACTTGTAATTCCAGTTTTTCCATGATGTAATATTTTGTAATCCAGTAAATTATAGTCCGTCGACTTTCGTTGCCTGGTCACCCTACTTTCCTTTATTTGTTGTATAACCTAAAAATGAAAATTATGAATGTTAAATTTCTAGGATTCAATTATTAAAAGTAAATAAGTACATTTTAGATACTTAGATGAGATTTTAAAAGGATATAAACTAAATATTGTCATTTAAATAGGTACTAACCTGTGAAATGTATTCCCAAGATTTTTTTTGTAAATTGAGGTTGGTTTTTGCGTGACTGTCATAAAATCCACACCGTTTCGTATAGTAACACTTATTCAAGTTTCCAACACACTTTCTTATATAATTTGCACATTTTTATTCACTTTTCAACATGAATCCGCATTATTTACTTACGCACACAAACATAAACAATGACAAAGCGCGCTCTCAGCGCCTCTAGCGGTAGTTTTTGCAATTTTTCTACGATATGGCCAATTGTGTTTGGTCATATCATGAAATAGCCGTGCGTTTGTTGGACATATCGTAAAACGTTTTCTATTCATTGATCTGGCCAAGCTATTTCATGAAATGACCAATAGACATTTGACGATTTCGTGAAATGCCACCATTTCATGAAATGGTCGACTATTTCATGAAATGTTCAATTTAACGATATGACCACGACATTTACACGGATAACATTTACTTTTTTGGGTGTATCACTCTCACCATGAGAAAGACCGTCGAATTCGGTCAGAACATCCCCCTTACCATGAACTCTTATAGCAGGATTACTTCAATACCACTTTATTATTTCGTACCATGACGTCCTTAATAAGCTTACTTTAAGGTTGTCATGGTACTAAATAACACAGTATTATTGAAGTAATTCTGCTATAAGAGTTCACGGTAAGCGGGCAGAACTGTCTAAATACAGGAATCTCCAAAAAAGTTATAAGTATACTTACTTATTCGTGTGAATATTCAATTTCATGGTAATGGCTCATTGTAGTTTTAATTTTAAAACTTTACCATCTGCGTGCGCAGTTGGGTAAATAGTACGTAAACAGTATTTCACTTGAGTTACCATTCCTTGTGATTATTATTCGTAGTTCAAGTACGCAGCAGCGTTATTGTACAAACTAGTATTTATTAGTTATTTTTTACAAATTAAAATACTATAGTTTTAAGTTGATTGTACTTATTTATTAAGAAATTTAATGTAAAAATGTTGTACATTCTCTATTACGGGCGAAAAAATGAAAAAGATTCCTAAACTTGTATTTAAAATATTATTTTTTTGGAATAAAACCGTTTAGAAACAACAGAGGATTTTATATTCGGAAAATATCGCTATGCGTGCTCCATCTTCATTTGCAATTTTTGCAAACCCGCGTTTACCGCCGATCTCATGCAAAACGCTGGTTTACAAAACTAGTTTCTGTAAATAAAGGTACTCTTTGGAACTTATGGAGACTACGCAGACAGCCGCCGACACAGTCCGAACGGCTTGGAAATAGAAACAGGCTGGTTCTCTTGAAAATGGCGGGAAACGACGGTTGCAAAATTATTTGATAATTTTCCTTTTAACGTCTACAGGGACTATTTTGTGTTTATTATCACGTTAAATTAATCAGAAAATGTACGGTAAAGTTATTGGATTATTTGTGCAAGATCTGAAGTTTCAAGCTTTTATCAAGAGTTCCCGCTACAAGCTCGGGAGTGAACGTGACTGTCGAGCTGCTTCGTCCAGAGTGATGACGCTACGGCGACTCCTCTGGATGAAGACATGAAGACGCGGCTACCCAGGGTGAAGACGCTACTGCGACTCCCCTGGAGGAAGATAGAAGACTATTATATATTGAATTTTCTGTAACATGACATTGGCAAATGACGAACTGTCGTGTCCATTAATAAAATAAATAAATAAATAGAAACAGGCTGTGTCGGCGGCTTTGGTGAGTATACTCTATTACCTTGGCATGAAATACAGAAAAAGGTATTTATTATACAGGGTGTAACGGAAAGGGTATATGAAGCCGAAGGGAGGGTGTTCAGTGCAAATGAACAACTTTTGTTCTACGACTTTTCGATTTTGAGGATTTATTTTTTGACATTCTCTCCCCGATTTGTATGAGACATTAATTTATTTTTTTGATATTTTCTTGCATATGCGCTATGCGAAACGAAAATCTAAATGATAAATGGAGAAAAATTTTCATCACGACCGGGATTTGAACCCGGGTCCTCGCCATTCCGTGGCACGCTCTATTCCAACAGAATCACGAATCACGATGGCTCTGTTGGAATAGAGCGTGCCACGGAATGGCGAGGTCCCGGGTTCGAATCCCGGTCGTGATGAAAATTTTGCTCCATTTATCATTAATTTATTTTTATTTTTTATTTGAAAGTCGTAGAACAAAAGTTGTTCAGTTACCGATACTGAACACCCTCCCTTCGGCTTCATATACCCTTTTCGTTACACCCTGTATTACGGTTGATTACCGCAATACAAATCAGAGGTATATGTTTTGGAACTGTTACGTAAGTAACGAAGCACATTTTGTAAGATAATTTTTATTGGCATCAATAATATGTATTAGTCGAAAATAAGCACACAGCTGTCAAATATATATCTACTTATCTAAATACTAAATTGTGATATTTGTGGTGATGTCAATATGACAGGGACCGATACTGATTGCGAATTATCCAGGGCCGCAGCTTGTTTTAACCGATTGTTAAAAAGAGGGTAAGTTTTCGAGTGTGGTTTTGATCAATGACGAGCGACAGACAGGTGATATACTGATGCAAAAAAATATTATAAAAATATTTTAATTAGTCGTGCAAAAATCACAAATAATAAAATTCGTTGTTACCTACTACGCGTCGCCTGTCGGCCGGGTCATTGATAACATGATCGGGCGACGCGGAGGCGCGCTTTGTACCATTGTGTTCAAGGGAAATTGAATAGAGATTTTGTTTTAGTAATTGACACGGTCTAATTTTTTATAAGGTAAGCCGAAGGGACGGTATTTAACATCGGTAACTGAGCAACTTTTATTGTAGAACAAAAGTTGTTCATTTACCGATACTAAACACTCTTCAGAACTTCTCTTCTCGCCAGAAGACAAAAGTGGTTGACATTGCTCATAGAATCAGTAAACTGAAGTGGCAGTGGGCTGGTCACATCTGTCGTAGAACCGACAACCGATGGGGTAGACGAGTTCTCGAATGGAGGCCACGAACGGGTAAACGTAGTGTGGAACGCGCCCCCCCCCCCCCCCCCCCCCCCCCCCCGACTAGATGGAGGGATGACCTTCGCAAGATGGCTGGCAGAGACTGGTTGCAGAGGGCCGAGAGTAGGGTGGATTGGCGCGCTTTGGGAGAGGCCTACGTCCAGCAGTGGACTGATACGGGCTGATGATGATGACTATATGAACTAGGGGATGAGTGGCGTGCTTTGGGAGAGGCCTGCGTCCAGCAGTGGACTGATACGGGCTGATGATGAAACACTCTTCCTTCGGCTCACCTTTCCATTACACCCAGAGATAAATAAGCGGCCGAAAAATGACGGCGGAGATAAAGATCCGCCATCATTTTGGAATGGCGGATTGATTTTTTATTCGTTTAATTTTCTATTTACATGAATACTCTAAATAACTTGACATTGGCGAAATTATCTCTTAAATAAGAGTAGAAGCCATTCAAATAAATCATAGAATATAAATAAACGGCCTGGATACTTTGACAATAGGATTTGTCAATACGGAAGACTAGTTGAAGTGCAAATCAGAATCGGACCTAATAGTTAACTACTAAACCTTACAAGCTAACCTATATCTAAATCACATTATAAATTATATCGATTGTAGCTCTGTTTTACTTTAATCACATAAATAGTCAACTTGATCACATTACGACCTAAACGATGCTTGCTTGTTAATATTTCTTAATAATAGAACAGCAATTTTCGAAATCACATATCCGTTACAACTTACCAAAATATTTTTCAACCCTTATAAGATGACTAAAAACCCGTTTATATCTACAGACATTGAGCGTGTCAGACACGTGCCGTGGCATACAAAATATTATTATTGATACAGGCTGATGATGGTGCCTTCCCCACTGCTTTTCAAAGCCCAACTCAAATCTCTTTGTTGCATGTAAGCACGCTGTGTACATTTTTGCACGTCAACATTGTTTTTTTTTAAATTTACTATTGCAACCACTTTCCAGCGAAAAGGTTTTAATGCGTTTCGGCTTTTAACGTATTTAAATCGACCGTAACACAGCCGCGTAGATTCGTACACGTTGCATAGAGTAATATTTTGTATTTTTGCCACGGCGCGTGTCTGACACGGTTAATGTCTGTGGATATAAACGGGGCTTTACACGATAAACTTACCTTACATTATTTTACCGAACATTATTAAGCGGATTCCTTAATTCCTCCTTTTCATACTTGATTGAAGGTACTGTACTCGAACCCACACAATTTAACTACATAATCCTTTAAAAAAGCGAAAGTTCAATACATTTTTCACGGATTAAATCGTGACTCTCGGGTTATCTTTTATTACAAATGGCCCATATAGAACCGCGGAAACACATGATATGTGTATTTTTAATAAAATAACAATGCCCTTTTCGAGATTCTAGACAGAACTCAAATTACGAACAATATAACTATCGTTTCAAGAATCACAGCAAATACTGATATGATAAGACGCTGGTGACAGGCCCGGCTTGTACATGGTACTCTGGGTTTGTAACCTATAATTCAATACATGTACGGTGGAACACAGAGAAAGGTGCACAGGAGAGTTTTTAAGGTTGACATTTTCTCAAAAACTACTAGACCTAAAAATTCTTTCACTGTTTGATAGATAAAAGTGAAACCTATGTAACTGTAAAAAAATTATTAAATTCGGCCCAGTAGTTTTTAAGAAAATATCAACCTTATTGAGGCCCCCTGTATACTTATCTATGTAGTCGACTGTACTTGATTTGGTAGTCAAGTGAAGGGCTCGTGGTCCAGTTGCGAGTACACGTTGAAAACGATTGAATTAGTTAGGCAACGTTGGACGAAGTCAGTACCTGGATGGGTGACCGTTACTGACATTTTCATCTGAGCCCCTCTGTGCCTCGGAAAGCACGTTAAGCAGTCGGCTTAATAACCGGTGTTATTGACATTCGGTAGCAGTCTTTAGGCCACGTCGACCTGAATAACTCTGACAAATAGGTTTGGTCACTAAACCATACAAAAAGAAAAAGGTAGTCAAATTGTCTTAGGTTGCAGCTCGACCGCACAAATCTCGGCCGACGGTCGAGCAGCCACATTTTAAATAAAGGTAGGTGTCAAGTCGACCACTCGACCACAAATCTCTCGGCCGATGGTCGAGTGGGCAACATACCAGAACTGTTAGTCGTCGAGCCGACCAAAAGCCTGAAGGGTTGACGATCGGGTTACCTACGACAGGAACTGTCAAAAATGACAAGAACTGTTAGAACATGTTAGAACATGTCAGAAACTGTCATAACGTGTCAATTTTGACAGTTCTTGTCAATAAGGCGTAGGTAACCCGATCGTTAACCCCTCGGGCTTATGGTCGACTCGACGACTAACACGGGGGTTACCGCGACTTCAATCGTTATGGTTATCGCTTTCATTTTGACACTTGAACGATATACATTGCTGCGTTTCGTTGTAGTTTGTTAAATCTTGCAAAAACATAGCAGCAATGTATAACGTCCATGTGTCAAATATATTGAGTATTGAATTCGCGGTCACAACACGAATGTAAGTCGTCCACTCGACCATCAGCCGAGAGATTTGTGGTCGAGTGGTCGACTTGACACCTACCATTATTCAAAAGCTGTATGCTCGACCGTCGGCCAAGATTTGTGCGGTCGAGCTTCCAACCTAAGTCGTCAAATTGTGGGTATGAGTTCAGTAAGAGTTAGTATGACAGATGAAACTAGAGGACTACTTACACTACACAAGTAATAAATATCACTGAGACTAGTACTGTAAATCGTTTTTTTTTAACCTATAGACTATCCTATTGATGGGCAAAATTCTCCACGGCTATCCTCCACCGTACTGTAAGTACAGTCGACAGCACATCATGTTTAGCTTGCAATTGATTTGTGTAGATTGATGTACTGTTTACTCTACCACAGAATAAATAATAGCACACTAAAAAAAGCTTGTATAAAATTCAATAGCAATAGCTGTGCAAATAAAAGTGATTGAAGGCCTATGTACTAATACAGAGAAAGGTGTACAGATTTATTAAGGTTGATAATTACTCAAAAAGTACTTGACTGGTTTTAGAAAATTCTTTACAATTACATAGGCGCGTCAAATGCGTGATTTAAAGATACGCCACCGTTTAGACCCCCTGTCCCTTTCTATCTTAACCTTTTTTAACGAAGTGTGAAAGGGTTAGCAACACGATTTAAGGGAAGTGAGGTTTAACTAGGTGTATGAATAACAGCATTAATGTGTATTCTAAACTGCTAGTAAAAGAATTTGTACAATCGGTTAAGTAATTCTTGAGAAAATATCAACCTTATTGACGCTACTGTACTTTTCTCTATTATCGATTACATGGTATATTTTGTAAACGCGCAGAGAACGAGCGTTTTTTATTCACGGTAATAGCGATCTACGATTTCTAATTTTAAAGTTAATTTTACGTTTCTAAAAGTATTACCACCCTTTTCATAACTTTAATGCAGGAAAGGAAGACAGCGTTTATCGACTTGTCAGCAAGGGCGTCGCCCCGGAAAGGGGAAGAGGAAGGGGGGGGGGGATATAAATTACAGATGTGTGTGAGAACAGGCGACGACGCGCAGCGTGGAAGGAATAGGAGAGACAGTAGTACTCTCATCTCCCCGCTCGCTCTCGCCTCATCGCCTTTCCAGTACCTGACCAAGGACTTTGCATTTGGGTGGATATTTTTACTAATCACTAGGGGGGGCTGCCCATAAGCCCATGTGCCTATATGCCCCCCCTTGGCGACGCCCTTGCCTGTCAGGTTCAGTTAAGTGTAATAATCACAACCGTTGTGGACTGCATTGCGTTTGTTTTGAGTTTTAATGAGGGGGTTTCAAGGTTACATTTAAAAAAGAAAGAAAGTACCGATAGCCCCGGTAGATGGCACTGACTGGTGTGATGTCACAATTAAATGCCTTGTTATTGCTTGTAACTTGGGCTTTTCGTATTTCATACGTAGTATTAATTTGTATTATATTGTTTAAATTACACAAACAAACCAATAATAATAAATTATGCAGCTGGCATTGAAAAAAAATTCATGGTGCTGTTTTTTACGATGACATCGCACTTCGGTACAACACCATCTATTATGTTAACACGTTCATGGACAGTAGAAATTACGAAATGACAGTGAAAATTCTCAACTACTGTCATAACCGTGGGGGATTCTAAGTATGTGCGTGTCAAGACCACAAAAATGTACCTACAACCTTTATTTTGACAGTACACATACCTATTTTCTACACAGAATGACAGTGGGACCGCTCCACAAAGAAAACCGCCTACGAACGCCGCGGGAGATGCCGTTGTGTCTTTTTAAATGCATCAAAATATACGTCATACGCCGTACTGTCATTTTCCGAATACTCAAAGTACGGCCTATGCCGCCACTGTCCCGTGTCACGTGTTAAAAAGCTTATTTCTTTCTTCTTACAACTGTCACTTTGAAAACCCCTCATTGCTTCAACGCGCGTCCTCTGCGCGTTTAAAATACGCCGTCTATATTATCCCTAAATCTTGGCTGATTCGTTTACTTCGTCTATTTCTAAGTTTAAGTACTCTATGAAAATATATTTTTGTAGTTGATTTTTTATTATCTTATTTTGCTTTGCTTTACCTCCTTCCTTGAGAAGTTTAGGCTCTTTAAGTACTAAGTATATATCTACGTCAGCGAACTGACTGGTCTAATCAAATCACAAATCGTATGAAATGCATAATGAAAACAACGCATTATGCCGCGTTTACAACTATACTAAATAACATTCATTTTCGCCATTAATTTAGCGTTCGACCACCGGGAGCATTCGCATGTAATGTAACGTTACAGATTCGACTTTGAGCATTACATTACAATACTATCCCTGACTGACGCTGTTTTTCTCCTTCACTGATGTAATGCTCGAATCTGTAACGTTACATTACACGCGAATGCTCCCGGTGAGGGCGCCTTAAGGTTGCAATCAAAACCAGTCATAAATTCAAGGGTTTTTTCCGTGGTTGACTTAACATGTCGGCAATGTCGGTTTTCGATTATCGAACGCTAAATTTGTGGCTTTTTAGTGAGATTTTAATGAGATTGTCACAGAGAATCAAGCTTTCAACACAAAATATACAAAACGCTGAATATTCAATGTGGCAATTACGGTTATTTTATGCTCGCACTTCACTTGGCTATTCGTATTTGCGTATTTGTCATAATTGCCACGTGTGATTGGCATGCTTGACAAAATATTCGACTTATTTTTATTTATAATCAGCATACAAACCATACGTGGTTTCGCCTAAGATGGGAAAGTAGATTTCAAATGTATTTTTATAAAATGTCATTAAACAATAAATTAGAAAAAAAATGTACAGTCGAAGACAGAGATAAGTACACAGGGGGCCTCAATAATGTTGAGATTTTCTCAAAAACTACTGAACCGAATTTAATAATTCTTTTACAGTTACATAGTTTAAACTTTTATCTATCAAACAGTGAAAGAAATTTTGCAATAGGTCAAGTAGTTTTTGAGATAATCTCAACCTTAAAAACTCTCCTGTACACTTTTCTCCGTGTTCCGCCGTACGTCAAGTATTTGACAAATACGACAAATACCCGATAGCGAATGCGAATAGCCAAGTGAAGTGCCACCAAGTATGGCATGGTATAATTTTGACGTAAACTTGTCGTCAATGGCGTGATTTTACCGCTTATTTTTAATTCTTGCATTTTATACTATGACGTATTTTCGGTGATACCATTATAATGAATGAATGGATTCGTCAGTACCATGTTTTGCACATTTTGCGTTTTGAACATTCCGAGCCCAATTGTATGATAATGCCTCTACATCATTATAAACCGCGTCACATTTCATTAAGGGCCTTCATAGAGCCAACTAGCGCCGCCAATCTTAAAAAAATAATATTATCCAATATAATCTAATTAAAAAAAAGCTATTTACGAAATGTTTATTACGATAAATACTATTTTTAAATGCTTATTTATATCGTGATTCAATGTCCGTAAGTTGTAGTTCGCATAATTGCGAAAAACGGCCGTTTTTGGCACATTTGTGAACTACAACTTAGCTTATCGCAAATATGCCATATTATATATATTGAAAAATAGTATTTATCGTAATAAACATTTTGTAAATAGCTTTTTTAATAAAATTGATTATATTGGGATATTATTTTTTTAAGATTGGCGGCGCTAGTTGGCTCTATGAAGGCTCTTAAGCGGTTCTTACTAGCATAAAACTGTCATCAAATCGAGATCTAATTGGATGCAAGCTATACAATTTATATGAGAATGTCGCCGATCGCCGTCTACGAACGTTAATGCCGACTATTGACAGTCACAGTGGCCCAATGATGGCTAGGACTGCGACACAAGCGACGCAAAATGATTAAATTAATTTTTTTAATAAAATTGACAAAAAGCTATCTAGAAGATATCTTTCCGGTTATCATCAGACCCTGGATCCTTTAAGTCTAAGAAACTTCTCGTCAAAATAATCTATGAAGCGAAAAAAAAAAGGTTTAAAGGGTTCCACACACAGCCGCGACCTGCCTGCGGCCAGGTGAAACACATGCCCATTTTCTGGGCATTTTAACGTCCAATAGGTAGCGGATTGCGGCCTAAGCCTCATATCGCTAGCTACTTAGAAAATGGGGCGGGGCATGCGTTTCAATTGGCCGCAGGTCGCGGCTGTGCGTCTGGCTTAAAATCGGACCATCCATTCTGGCGCTACGAAGGTACACAAGGGCTTAAAATTTGTACCATTTATACTTCGCAATGCGTCGTAGGTTAATAGTATAATGTCATAACATTGCTACATAATTTTCACACATTAAAATCTTACATAAATTGTATAGTTCCCATCGAGTTCGATTCTAAAACCATGCGTCTAATTTCATTATTACTTGCCTAAATCGTCCTCCTGTCAAAGATCAACATTGTTCAGATTCGACCCAGAATGCGTAGGCAGGTCATCTTTCACCAGCAACGTGCCAATAGATACAACTGCCTCATCGCGTTCCCGAAGCTTTATCATTTCATTCCTCAGTTTCTCCAGGACTGCGTAGTTGGGTTCGTTGTGACGCGCAGAGTCTTGCAGAAGAGTTATCTGCTGTTCTTCGAGTTTCTTCTCTTTACAGCTTTTGACTGATCGGGAGCCGTAGAGACGGAGCAATGAGCCCCAGGATCGAACGTGGGGATGGAGCGCCTGAAAAGACATAATAAATAAATAAAAATAGGGTCCATGACTAACCTGACCTGGGCTAAGTGGCGTCGTCAAATTCAAATTCAAATTCAAATTCATTTATTTATTCATAATGTATGAAACATTACGGACATTATGCCTAAATCGTCACATACATTTAATTATTTAAGTTTAATATAATACATTATGGTCATATTTAATTTTTAATTATTATCCCATATCACAGCCATTTCACATATATATGTACTTATAGCTTTTATTTTATAATATCACATTTTACATCTCATTCACACACTCATACATCACATACACGTCGATTCCCTTGCACACACACACTCGCAGAACTTCAAACACTCTCAACGTCAACTGGTAGAGAACACCTCAAGGCGTTAAGTTCGCCTTTATACATGTTTTGTGTAAGAAGTTTACTTACAAAATATACTAATTGTAATATATTTATTCATCATCATTAAATCAGCTGTAGCCGTGACTGCCTCTCCCAAAACACGCAACTCTACCCTAATACGCTTTGTAAAACATTTGGTCCAGTGAACGTCCAAACTAAATTAAATTTCATTTGAACCAATGGCATGTAGGCTGCAGTGTGTGAAAAAAATTATATAGCATTCTTGGCGTATCTATTTAGAACAGACTTTTTAGTGATACACGATTAGACAAACTTCGCTCGATAGAAAAAATAGCAAACATTTCCATGTCTGTAATGTAATGTTATGTCTAAACTGAAATAGTTATTCTTCCAAAATGATAATTATCAAACAGGGGTTGATTGTATAAATTACAAACTTAAAATATTGAACTTAGCTTTCGTAGGATAGCCAGTGAACAATCAAGTTTTAATAAGGTTTTGGTAAAATAAAAAAAAGGTTAGTATTCAAAGTGGACGGTAGACGAAACAAGTTTGAGAGCCTCTGGTTTAAATAGTCACATCAAACTATTCGGTTCCCTATTTTTGTGCATAAATTTTTATGTCATAATATAACATGGCATACCTTAAATTGTCCTAGTAATAACTACGCATAATAGTCAATAGGCATAATTTTATAGGCATAATATTATTAAGCATAACTACAAACAGCATAAAGATTGTTAAGAATAATATTATAAAGCCTAAATAAACTTTGGCATAATGATATTAAAACATAATTGTAATAATCATATTAATTACTCGCCGAAAAATATATTCCTGAAGTTTTAAAAACAAAAATTAAACCAAGGGCCACCCCCGCCGCACCGTAACCAACTATTACACTATAATACCTACTTTTTGATTGTAGGTATATAAAATAAACATGTTGGCGGCTTACGGGTGGCCCAAGGGCCACCCCCGCCGCACCGTAACCTACTATTACACTATGGTACCTAAGTTATATCTGATATACCTACCTAATACCTACTTTTTGATTGTATATAAAATAATCATGTTGGCGGCTTACGGGTGGCCCAAGGGCCACCCCCGCCGCACCGTAACCTACTATTACCTAATACACCATACATACAACACCAACACCAACAAAAAAGAAGAAATACACAAACAAACATTATTTATGTATAATATATATTAGACGAATAAACAATATGCCATAAAACAATATGGAAATCAAAATTAGGGCAAAAACGATTAGCCCAAACTAGAATTATGCTTAGTTAGATTGTATGCCCAAAAACAATTATGACAAAATATGATTATGACAAAAAACATTATGCCTAACTCATTATGCTAAATTAAATTAGGACAAAAAAATTATGCGAAAAAAAGGGATGCCCAAACTATTCACCTGCAGGATAGACTGTGAGGCGCGCTGCTTGGCGGTCTTCTTGTTCTTGCACACGACGGTCGCGGTGTGCTTCCCCACCTTCATCGTCAGCTCGATCTTCTGATACTCAAGCTTCTTCATCTGTCAGAGTAAAGTTGAATGAGGATTGTGATTTAGAAAAATACTGGATAAAACAACTCATGTGATAATGCTGAAAATATATCTTTATTTAAGTATCCTCGATTTCATAAACATTCATGGGTAAGACCGCGATGGCTGGAAACCAGTGCTGTTGATCAACTTCATTCGTGAAGTAAAGGCACAGAGTTCCTTCCCACCGAGAGCTCGGTGGCACAATGGTTGGGTCATTGGACTTACGATACGGAGGTTCCAGGTTCGATCCCCGGCCAGGCCATGAGTTATTCACGGTTTTTTCGTCGGAAAAACTTAGGTACATTTCCCGAATGCTCTCAAAATAAACGGTGAAGGAAAACATCGTGATGTAACCTGCATGCCGTAGAAAAAAATCTAATACCTGTGTAATCCGCCAATACGCACTGAGCCAGCGTGGTGGATCATCGCCCGAGCTCCCTCAATATAAAGGAAGGCCTGTGCCCGAGCCGTGGGGACATAAAATAGACTGCATCATAATATCTATACCGCAGCTCAAATCAAGTGTCTTATTTTGTAAACAAAAACTAATATACACTACTAACATTTAAAGCTGTTCTGTGATTACTGCATAATTATTTTCACATTATTAGATCGGATCATTTTATTTTCACATTGTTGTACAGGTAGAGTCGAAGTCAGAGATAAGTATACAGGGGGCTTCAATAAGGTTTAGATTTTCTCAAAAGCTACTGGACCGAATATATTAATTATTTTACAGTTACATAGTTTCACTTTTATCTATCAAACAGTGAAAGAATTTTTGCAATAGGTCAGGTAGTTTTTAAGATAATCTTAACCTTAAAAACTCTCCTGTACACCTTTCTCTGTGTTCCACCGTACGATCAATCAGTTCCTTCAGTGTTACATCGCAACAGGTATCTATACGATCATATTTGTTTTCAAAATAAGACATTTGATTTGGGCTGCGGTATACAGGGTGTAACGTAAAGGGTATAATAAGCCGAAAACAGCGGGTAGGGCAGATGCCACCTAACACGGGAAAAATACGCCCAGGTCCAGAAAAAATTGTATGCAGGAGTTATACGATCACAAAGTATGCCTCAAATCAAGTGTAAAATATTCCTAAGAACAGCTGCTGTAGTGGCAATTACCCCGTGCAATGACCGACCTTGCGATGAATAGCGCCTCTGAGCCCCTGGTAACATAGACTAAGTAATTAATGGATAAGACATTTTTTCTACCTACGCCTCTGTGGGAGAGTGAATAATAAAACTAAATAATAAAACAAATTAAGTTTGATTATGCCTTTTTTTGAATGAAAGAAAAATTTCATTCGAATTTAACACACATGGAAACATCTGCTAGTGTCTGATTATTACATCATTTCACATAGTTACCTACACATGTATGTATGTATGTATGCTACTCATGCATGATATTCATTCAATATTTACATTTGTTATGATACGTACGAGTAAAATATGCCAATGATAATAGCGCATGATAAAATGAAAAATGTGTGAATCTACGCGATCATATTAGTACCTATTTGAATGAACAGACTGTCCTATCTGCGTGCAAATTGGGATTGGTAGGACTTTTAGTTCCGCTACTCACTACTAGAGAAGTAGCGGCGCTAGCGTACGTATTGAAACAACTCTAACAAACTACATAGAAGTTTAACACACACATGCCTCGTAAAGAATGACCTGTTACGGATTGTGTCGCACAGGGATCCGTACATTATTTTATTTTTAATTTTGTTAAGGTCGAACCGCGGTCTTGGATTTGATCTCATATTAACAAACTGAGAAAAATGACCTTTAAAAACACTGATTACGTCTTGAATTTTAATGGTCACAGAGCAAATATCTTGTGCGGGTTTTGGTTTTACATGTGGTTTTACATAAATGGTCAATAAATACTGTTTATGTTTAATGCAATAATAATAATCATGAACTCTCGGTTTCTCAAGTCAGTATCAAGTACTCAGGGCACTGGAACTCGATACTGACAAATAAATGCGAATATTAAAATAAATGGCTTGTTTCACTTCTCCCTGCACCGACCTTCAATAAAACGCACTGATTGTGGTTAACATTTGTTGTGTACTGACTACGGAGGTTTCTCGGTATGTTGAAAGGTACCTACATAAGTCGTAACAAAAGCAAGTGAATTAAAAAAGGGCGTTGAAAAATAGGAAAAAATGCCAATCCTATCCCCCAGGTGTGTAGATAATGTGCAGTGATTATGTTAGTTATCTACCAGATGTCAAACTTATTTTATTCGAGAATGCTGTCTTTAAAACTTATCCGACTACGGTCACTATGTGCTAGGCATCGGCCATAGAGGCTAGGTAGTAGGTACATACCTCAAATGATTCACTGAGTTTTATTTCAAAATCCATTAAACTTAATTTTAACTCTCGATGGCATTTTATACCGTTTTACTTGTAAATTTACCGTTTGCGGAACCCTGCCCTGCAATGACGTCACTTACTTTACTCGCACGAAAATGTGCAACAGAGAATGTGCAAATGCATGCTTTCTCTTTCTGTAAATATTATGGAAACAAATTGCAAAATATCTGCCGAAAAATTGCTATCCTTTTCGCTCGATTAGTATCGTAGTAATGGCGAGAAAGAGAAATACGTAGGAAGTGAGATAACTTAGTAAAACATTTTATTTGTCCGGATATTGTTCATTTATTATTTCGAATTATGTATCTAAGTTACAAAGTTTTCGTGCGGAAGAGAAGTTCCCTCGTTGGTTGAATTTCAATTTACTAAACTTAACTTTAATTAAATGACACGTTTGTTCTTTTTTACCATGTTTTACATTAAACACTGTAACGTTTATCCGCGATGTGATGTGATTGTGAATGTAAATTAAGTGACGTGATTTTGGCTACCTATTAATCCTATTATGAAAATGTGATTTCATGGATTCAGGAGACTACAGCCAACATTCAAGTAAATTATCCAGGTCAGTCAGAATATGTTGTTTTTTACAATAGTCAGGTATTATTTAACCCGTTAATAAAATAATTACCTACCCTTTGAGTGTGTTGCCGCTTCGTGCATCCGTGGGGCAGGCCAGAAGTCGGCGCGAGCGGCGGCGGGCGGGCGGCACGGCAACCGCGCGCGGTTGCCGTGCCGCCCGCCCGCCCCGCCTCGCGAATAGTGAATGAATAGTACCAGGCGGCCATACCTAACCTTTTTAGAAGGTCGACTACTCCCGAATGTTATCAGCAGTAGCGCGCCTAAATAAAAGCACCGTTTACAATGACTTAAAATAATTAATATTAAGTTTTGTATGGAACTCACAACTATTTAAAAAAAAGTTAAAACTCTGTGTACAGCTTTAGTAGGTCGGGTACGTTTGTATTCTTTCGGCTTAATATACCCTTTACGTTACACCCTGTAGAAGCTAATTACAAATCTCAACAAATCTCCTTTTTGTCGCCTACCTCCGTGTGAATGTGCCTGTCTCCCGCGCCGAAGTTGCGCAGCAAGCACGTGCGCAGGATGGCGTGCGGGGACGGCTCGCAGGTCGCCGCACAGAACTCAGTGATGCGAGGGTCCTCTATGCCCACGTAGTCGAAGAACTGGAACACCGTACGGACATAATATTTACATACTTATTTTATTTCTTTTTAATTTATTGGAAAACCAACGACAATATACCTCTAAAAAACGAAAACTAACAACAATCATTTAACGATCATTTGTACTCCAGGGAGAGACTAGTCTCCCACAACACAGGGAATCCTAGTGTGGGAGCTAGCGCTCACCAATATAGTTTAACTCTAGCCCTAGCACCTATAATTTAAGCTGTACTGTGGAAATGTTTTAGTGAAATAAACAAATTTATAATTTAATTTATACAAAGGGTAAGTACTTAACACAATATAAAACTGATAGCCAATTACAGATTTTCACTGTTAGTATATTGTATTGTTAAATAATCTACAGTTTTATATACATTTTATTCCATTCTTTAACATATTACATTGAATTTACATATCACATTAGCGATTCTATCACAATTTAATATACAAGGAATTAGCCAAATATGACGCGACGTCTTTAGAATATGTAGTTAAAATCATACGTATTACTAATTTAATTTATAGCACAAAAATGAAAAAAAAAAATATTTAACAATTTTGACTAATTTGCAACATTTTATCTCTAATATTTCGGAGGCGTCTTTGTTAACGCATTCGATTGTCAACTCAAAATCCAACTGTCAAAAATTACCTTCAATTTTTGAACGTTTTTGACGTTTGATTAGTGCGCTTCTACATAGAATTTTTAAAATTGAATATCTAACATATTTGGGTACAGAATATAATATATTTCAGCCAACTCGCACTTGGCCGGTTTTTTTTAAACGCCTCATAAAAACATAATCCTTAATTTTTTGGTGCTGTAAGGAGGAGGGGTTCTTGGGCCTGAACTGGACCATTACGGTTCTCAAAACGATCAAATCATACCATGTCATAGCGGCCGTGAAAGGGACAGTGCTATGGCATTGGTGTAGCGGCGTCTCTGTTTGGCGCGCCATGACATAGTATAATTTCATCGTAATGAGAACGGTAATACGCTGATCTTCCGTTGAACCTTGAATTCCTATGACGTCACTCACCGAGAAATCTGGTTCAGTGCTAGTCGGATTTGGCGTCGCCGTCTCTAGCTCCGCGCCCATCTCGGGAATGAGAATGTGTATGGAGGCGCGCGCCGCCGCCGACTTGGCGGAGCGCTTGCTCGACCCGTGGCCCACGCCATACTGCATGCCGCCGATGTACACGGTCGCCTGGTAAGGGGTCGCCGCGTTCTCTGCAAGTTAATTTATATTTTTATTTTAAATGACATTGCCCGATTTCAATGGAGCTTTCCCTCACCTTTAAAATTACGTGACCATTGAAGCTGTACCTATTTACCTGTTACCTATTTTGTTGGGGACTTATTACAGGTTTCATATTGCATAATCATAATCAGTAGGAGTTGCGAGAGTAGTCGAAAATGATAACAAAGACAATGAATAATTCGCTTCGATTTCTTACTATTTTACATCAAACGGATGTACAAAACTTTATTTTAAACCAATAATTTTAATAAAAACGGAGATATTTTTACATTTATTCATTATCTTGTTCATCATATCGTTGATGGTGGGGCAGAATCTGGCATTGTCATTTATTGGAAAACCAACGGCAATATACAAGGTTGCCTTGAATTCATTCGACAAAATTAAGTGGATGGTGGCCTGGGACATACATTAATTCTAACAAATTAGACTATCCAAAAAAAAAACATTTGATGTGCATAATTACTGTGCTTTGGAGTTTTTTTATATTTTAAGGTATTATAGTACTAACCAAATATTTATATTCCAGTTAGTACTATAATATGGCAATAGATGGCAGCACTAGTATTTTAAAACGCGCTATCGAAGTGTGTACTAACTAAATATTTACATTCCAGTTAGTACTATAATATGTCAATAGATGGCAGCACTGGTATTTTAAAACGCGCTATCGAAGTGTGTCCGATAAATATACACCTTCGAAACGTTGCAGTCTGTTACTTGTATAACGTCCTGCGGGGCAAAGTTAACGATGATCATACAACTATTTTTGAGAGGGCGAATCCATTCCGTATTTTCGGTGGATGCGCTCTAAGATACTGAAGGATTCTTCAAAGGAATATACGAAGGTGCTAATTTAATTTAAAAAAATTAAAGGGCCTTCCAAAGCCAACTAGCGCCGCCAATCTTAAAAAAAATATATCTTACAAATTATTAATTTTTATTTAAAAAGCCATGTACAAGAAAAGAAGAAAGAAAATACATTTATACAGGCACGTACACAAATACAAATATTACATGTACACAATTTTTATTAGGATAAACACTATTTTTTAACATACAATACATGGCATAATTGCGACAAGCAAAGTTGTAGTTCTCAAATGTGCCAAAAACGGCCGTTTTTCGCAATTATGCGAACTACAACTTACCGGCATTGAATCAGATAATAAAAAAATTTAAAAAATTAACACGGAATTTAAAACGGACACTTTCATCTGAGCCTCGTTGTTATCGCTTGACAGCCACGTCAAAGGCCTGAATAACTTTGACAAATAGGTTTGGTCACTAAACCACACGAGAAAAGAAAGATCCGAACAGATGGAGGGATGACCTTCGCAAGGTGGCTGACAGACTGGATGCAAAAGGCCGAGAATCGGGTTGAGTCGAGGGCTTTGGGAGAGGCCTACGTCCAGCAGATGGACTGATGATGATAGATAAACATTATATGGCACAAAGAAACATACACTTAGAAAATAGTAGTAAGTGAAACAAATTGTACGGAAACAGCAGATCAACAGCAGTACAAGTTGTACAAGATAACGAATAAATGTAAAAATATCTCCGTTTTTTATTAAAATTATTGGTTTAAAACAAAGTTTTGTACAAGTTGCGATTCGAAAAAAACAGATAAATTCAGAAAATAGAAAGAAATCGAAGCGATTTATTCATTGTTTTTGTTATTCTTCTATAGGAGTTGCGAGAGTAGTAGAAAATGATACTGATTATGATTATGCAATATGAAACCTGTAATAAGTCCCCAACAAAATGATAGGTATAGCTTAAATGCTCACGTAGTTTTGTAGGTGGGGCAAAGCTCCATTGAAATGTGGCAATGTCTTTTAATTAAGTAAATATCAAGTTACTGGCGACCTCTTCCGGCTCATATAATCTCTCACAAATGAGATTGAGAGCCCGGAAAGTGCTATAATTTTTGTAACCTTTTCTTTCACTGAAATAAACAGATTACAATATTTTTTTTTAAAGTATCACTTTGGACCGTTGATCTGCTGTTTCCGTACAATTTGTTTCACTTACTACTATTTTCTAAGTGTATGTTTCTTTGTGCCATATAATGTTTATCTATCATCATCAGTCCATCTGCTGGACGTAGGCCTCTCCCAAAGCCCTCGACTCAACCCGATTCTCGGCCTTTTGCATCCAGTCTGTCAGCCACCTTGCGAAGGTCATCCCTCCATCTGTTCGGATCTTTCTTTTCTCGTGTGGTTTAGTGACCAAACCTATTTGTCAAAACTATTCAGGCCCGTATGCCTTTGACGTGGCCTAACGACTGCTGTCAAGTGACAACAACCGGGACCAACTGCTTAACGTGCGTCCCGTGGCACCCATCCAGGTACTGACCTCGCCCAACGTTGCTTATCTGGTCGGATAATGTAATATTTACCTAATTGTTTGAATTCATACACTGGCTGTTTCTGCAGCGCCCGGCGCACGTACTCGTGGAACACTGAGAGATAGCTGCGCCCGTTCATGTTCATCACCCAATCGCGCTTCGTAGACTTATTGCCTGCAAATTGTAACGTATAATTTTCATCGTCAGTCCGTATCAGTCCACTGCTGAACGAATAAAATCTTTACTTATAATAAGACTGTAAAAAAGTCTAGTATGTACGGTGGAACACAGAGAAAGGTGTACGGGAGAGTTTTTAAGGTTGGGATTTTCTCAAAAACTACTTGACCTATTACAAAAATTATTTCATTGTTTGATAGATAAAAGTTAAAACTATGTAACTGTAAAATAATTATTTAATTCGGTCCAGTAGTTTTTGAGAAAATCTGAACCGTATGAAGGTAACCCTGGATACTTATCTCTGTCTTCGTGTAATCAGATAATTTTTGGAAAATAATAATTGTAATGTGTTTTAGGATCGATTGATACTGATGCCAAAATGCCAAGTTTTAGAATTATTATCTGTTTGTGTCTAGAAGGATTTTGATAGGACTTTCATTAGGAGATAGCTCAAATATCTGGACAGCACAGCACATACATACCAGAGAGGTTATCGCTGCCATTGCATTGTAAGTACTTGGTGAAGGTCAATAGTAACCAGTAGTAATTGCCACCTGGGAACGTTCGATGTGGGGGCAACTGGGAGTATACCGTCAAAAAAAAACACCAGCATATAAATGATACAAAAATAAGGTACCTCCTAGTAGGCAAATTAAAAACTCTTTCTTAGGTCTAGTTAACTTAAAACTGGCATATCGGTTCCGAAACAGCAAGCATTGGTAATGAAAAAAGAAAATTAAACATGAGGTAAGTTAAACGGTAAATCAAAACTATGACAAATTGTTACAAACATTACAATGTTTTTCAAGAGGCATGAAAGCAGGAATATTCGGAGCTGCGGGCTTCGCGGCATTCTCAACGGCGATCGAAAGTTTTCCTTGATACATTGCAGCAATTTGGACGGCAAATTCTTTCATTGCATGTTACGTTTCACCAGTCTGTACGTGGCATTATAGACGGTACCTCCGTTATCCTGTCCCGTGGCCGGCTGAGCCGGTATAGTGATGAGCTTGGTGCCCTCCGGCAGCGTGGGGTACTGCAGTGTCTTCCTGGCCTTGGTGTACTTGCGCCGGTCAGCCCAACGCCTGCAATCACAATCGTGTAACGTGAAATACAAATAGGTACATTTATTTGCCAAAAAGATTATATATATGGTTGTCAAAAGCAAGAGTGAGACAGAAGATGCCCCGCAGCGGCGGTGTGAAGAGCACGGCGCAGTGCGTCGATATTCGTATTTTTATGAATTTTGGCAGGGAAATAAAAATACGCCAAATCAGACTTTTTTAAACAGCTCTCGTATTTATAGTACCCTACATTTTGATTGAATAACTATTTCGGTTTAGACATAATTTTTTTGAATAAATAAATAATTTTCATTTTAAAAGACATGGAATGACATGGGGTATGCGATTTTTTTTCTATCGAGCGAAGTTTGTCCAATCGTGTATCGGTATTCATCAGTGTCTAAATAGACACCCCAAGATAGCTATATATTTTTTTCAGGCGTTTAATTTTAGTAGTTAGTGCCGTAGCCTTCATAGAAAACTGTAAATCCGCGCATACGAAGCCTAAAATGTGTCCAAAGTCCAAACATGTTTGGATGTCTGCTGCGCGCAAACGGCAGTGCATGAATTTGTTATATATAAACGGACATAATTCACTTATATTGTTGAAATCGGCAATTAAACTGACAGTTTCGACCGATTTCGACGGTCTTTCTCAAGGTGAGCGCACCGCACCACACCCGCGTCGCCGGTGACGTTTCTTCGGGCGTGGCACGCCTACCTTGAGATAGACCGTCGAAATCGGTCGAAACTGCCGTCTAATTGCAGACTTCAATAGTATAAGTTAAATTCCGTACATATATAATATTTTGTAGTAATGGCTCACTATAGTTTTAATCATAATGGTTCGTAAAAACTTCACTGAATACAGTGTCCGTTTCAATAAATGCTTCGTTAGTGAAGATTTAAATACATTGAAGTTCATTTCAACAGTTGGTCCCGGTTGCTGTCGCTCGGCAGCAGTCGTCAGAGCCAGCCTGAATAACCCTGCCAATAGGCTTGGTTACTAAACCACACGATGAGAGAGTAAATAAAAAATCTTACTTGAAATGCATGACACTGACAGTTTTGAATTTAAACAGCTTCCTACAGTACTCGTTCACTTGCTCTTGTGTTAGATGCTGCGTCTTCCAACTAGTTGAGACAGTTTCGACCCTCGGTGGAGGCATCACTATACCACCTGGTAATACCACTGGTTGCCTGTTCAACGGTACATCATTTACTTTGCCTTCAGAATCTATATTGTTTGTGCCTGTTGTATCTTCGTCTTTAGTTACAGCTTCTATATTGTCATTGGGAGACAGACATTTGTCATTGTTAACAACGTCTTCATGCTTTTTAATTTCATTATTAAAAGGACATTTTGGAGTCTCACTTTCATTAGTTATATCTTCTTCTACATTATTTTCAGTTTGTACTTCATCTTTACCACTTTCCTTAGAATCTTGAATGGAACCTGTATTATTAAACGGACAATTTGATATATCACCACTGTTATGAGTAAGATCTGTAACGTTTTCAATATCTTCTTGAACATTGTCTTCGGCAATAATATTGTCATGTTCTAAAGTTGCATCTTCGTTTCTTTCGCGACTATCTTCACTGGAATTGACAGGACTTTTTTGAGCCTCATTAGTTTGGGTTGCAGATTGTCTATCGTTAACGGAATTGACTGGACATTTTGATACTTCGACTTCCTTATTTTTTCCAGAACCAGTCTTTCGATTTTCACTTGCTTTACCACCTTTGTCTTGAGTTTCATGGTTGGTTTTATTCTTATCAGCTGTCTGCTGCCATGTGCCATGTTTTATCTGATCGTCTATGTCTTTGTCAATCTGTTTCTGTTTCCTTTCTTCTTCTAAAGCTTTTCTGTATGCTAAGCAGGGGATCGCGCTAATTGGGATGTCGTGTCTCTGAAATAGTAAGATACCTTGTATAGAAATTGAATGGCAAATGACAATGCCAGATTCTGCCCCATCATCAACCGCAAGTTGTACAAGATAACGAATAAATGTAAATATATCTCCGTTTTTTATTAAAATTATTGGTTTAAAATAAAGTTTTGTACAAGTTGTGATTCAAAAAAAAACAGATTAATTAAGAATTCAGAATATAGTAAGAGATGGAAGCGATTTATTCATTGTTTTTGTTATTCTTCTATAGGAGTTGCGAGAGTAGTAGAAAATGATTATGATTATGCAATATGAAAACTGTAATAAGTCCCCAACAAAATGATAGGTACAGCTTAAATGGTCACGTATTTTTGTAGGTGCGGCAAAGCTCCATTGAAATGTGGCAATGTCTTTTAAAATTATACCTACTTTCCAATTATATTTTGTGACAGAAATATATAATAGGTCGTCGAACGTAGCCGTAGAACAAAAGTTGTTCAGTTACCGATACTAAACACCCTCCCTTCGGCTTCATATACCCTTTCCGTTACACCCTGTATAAGTTTTTGATGTGTAAGTTGATATTTAAACACAATAATAATAATAGCTTTTAGCGATAAGGCCGCCAAAATTGTACATATTGTTTTGTATTTCTGTATTGTAATTGTTTGTGTCTTTTATGTACAATAAAGTGTATTTGAATTTGAATAATATTATGTTGCAATGCCCTGACAAGGTTCAAGTTGAGAGAATGGCCTTTTATGTAACACCTAGAATTAACCACATGATCGCAATAAAATATTTGGCTTTGATTTCATCAAGCCATATAACAAATAGGACTAAAAACTTATATACATATATCCATGCCATAATATACTAGATTCTAGTGTATTATGGCCAAAAGTAGTACGGTATTGTTATTCTCGTACTACTTTTGGCACTCAGCTCAGGTAAAAATCAGTTATTTTTGTCATCATCATCAGTCTATTTATATTACCCCACTGCTCGGGCACAGACCTTCCCTTACATCGAGGGAGCTGGGGCCATGATCCACCACGCGGGCCCAGTGCGGGTTGGCGGATTTCACATGCCTTAGATTTTTTTTCTATGGCATGCAGGTTTCATCACGATGTTTTCCTTCACCGTTTCTGAAAGCTAAACCGGTAAATGTACGCAAGTTTTTCCTTCGAAAAAACCGAGGATAACTCATTGGTACGGTGGAACACAGAAAGGTGTACAGGACAGTTTTTAAGGTTGAGATTATCTCAAAAACTACTCCTATTGCAAAAATTCTTTCACTGTTTGATAGAAAAAAGTTAAAACTATGTAACTGTAAAAGAATTATTAAATTCGGTCGAGTAGTTTTTGAGAAAATCTCAACCTTATTGACGCCCCCTGTATACTTATCTCTGTCTTCGACAGTACATGGCTGCCCTGGCTGGGAATCGAACCTGGGACCTCCGTATTGCAAGTCCATCGACCCAACCACTGCGCCACCGAGTTTTTTTGTCATATTTATTTACAATTACAATACATACTCTCGTGTTCCCCTTGCCGAGGAAGTACGGCTTGGCGAGCGTACAGACGCGTGTGGAGCGGTGCATGTAGATGGGCATGCCGCTGTAGTGGCGCGCCATCAGCCAGTCCAGGGGAAGCACTTCGAAGTGGTTGATACCTTTCTCTGTAACGCCAAAAATACAAGTAACGCATGAGCATTCTATGAGAAGGCAGTACTGCCTAAATTGCATTGCTTATGTGTAGGTTGACACTTGATGTGCTGTTTCCTCTTTTTAAAAATATTTGTTTTTTCTTTTTACAAACTTATATTATGTTAAGGTCGCGTTGCACTGAAGCCTCGGTGCCCGAGTCCAGCTCGCATTTGCCCGGTTTTTATTTTATGTTCTTAAGAGCCTTCATAGAGCCAACTAGCGCCGCCATCTTAAAAAAATAATATCTTCCAATATAATCAATTCTATTAAAAAAGCTATTTATAAAATGTTTATTACGCTAAATACTATTTTTCAATATACAATACATGGCATAATTGCGACAAGCTAAGTTGTAGTTCACAAATGTGCCAAAAACGGCCGTTTTTCGCAATTATGCGAACTACAACTTACCGACATTGAATCACGATAGTATTTATCGTAATAAACATTTCGTAAATAGCTTTTTCAATAAAATTGATTATATTGGAAGATATTATTTTTTTAAGATTGGCGGCGCTAGTTGGCTCTATGAAGGCCCTTAATTCGAATTCGTCCATCAGGATGATCGATAGAGCAATGATCCTCTAGAAATCCCCATGAATTCGTCAGATTCCCAGTAATCACAATATGGGTCTTTCAATGTGCCTTATGATAATATTTTTAGATCTGCTGTTCCAGAAATCTCATGAAATGTAAACTCAGAGTCTAACTTTAGAGACAGGTTGAGATTTTCTCATTCGATAGTGTGAAAAATATATTTTAATAGTTTATAGTCTAAACTAGCTACTAATAAAAGAATCGCACAAGGTCGAGTAGATTTTGAAAAAATCGCAACCGTAATAAATCCCATTACACTGTATTGTTAGTTCAATAGCTTACCTTCCAGTACGACCTTTTGTCGCGTAATGAAAGCTTTCTCCTTGGGCTTGGGAGCACTCTTGAAGTCTTCGGGCAGGCCCTCATCCAGCATCTTCTCCAGCTCCTCCTCGGGCAGACCATCAGACTTGCCTGCAAATTGGGGCTGAGCTATTATAGTTACCGTTTAGACTGCAGATGGGGTTGCAACCTCAAGGGGGGCTGAGGCACCTACTAAATGGGGCTACTCATGTCCCCCCCCCCCCCCCCCTTCAATCCTCCTGCCACGGACAAAAGGGACCTAATAAAACTACCTAATAAAAGGTTGTTGAGTTGGGTTGAATATGATTTGCGTATAGGTATTTTTGCATGACAACATTAAAACACATTTCAGAAATTAAATAATTACACCACTTTGCAAAGAAAATGGGACAAAAAAAACCTGAGCAGCACATCATGTACAATAACAATAATTAGGTTTTCATTTTCTTTACGGTTTGGTACATATTTTAATAGATAAATATGTCCCAATGAATATTTTTCGAAGGTTTCTAATCGAGACTAACACTGTTAACTTTAGAGAATGACACTACAAATCCACCACCAAGATCCGTACTGCACGAAAAATAAAAAAGTTCAGCCCAAACGATTTCAAACGAATAATTCAAAATGAAAATACCATCCGAGCTATCTGACTCTTCAGCATTGCTGTCCTCATCGTTCGACTTCACCTCATCCAGGACCTGGAACTCCCGAAGCTTCTGCAGCTCCTCGATAGTCACATAGTTGTCATACTTCTCGTTTACCGGACAGCTCTCAGCGGCTTCCGACGTGTCAATGTCTTGAGTAAAGTCATGTTCTAGGTTATTCACATCTTCCAATTCTGCATTGTCAAGCTTCTGTTTTTTTGCAGCAGGCTCTAGAATTTGAGTATCTTCACTCATATTTCTACCTGTACCTAAAATGTTTAATTAGTTTCATATTCGGTCTGACCAGAAAATAGAAGATAGATGTACTAATTTACTTGCTATTTGTATAAATGTAGCTATATATAATAAATACATAATTGTTGATTAATAAATACATGAAAGTAAAAATCATTGCAGATGCAAGTTCTTTCCTTCATGAATATATCAATGACATATCGTCCCTTACCTAACAACACGGCAACACCGCATAAATCATTTTTACCAACTTTACAGGAGACGAAAAAAATTGCCAACTGTTGCGAGGCCAACCGACTTGCGCGCTGTCACTACTTTTCGAATAGCTTCTGATTTGGCTGAAATCTATATCATGTGACCAATGGTTAGACACGCAATGAGCAGCTCCATCTAAAGATCTAAAGGCATTAAAATGTGAAAACTGCCAATTTTCGACTTGAGCGGTGTTGTAAGCTAAGGGATGATATGAAGATATACTTAGATAGTTTCATAGTTATAAACACTACATACTAAATAAACCTAGAAGAACAATGGGCCCATGAAATTCTTGATTGTTATGTAGCTTTGCCATATTAAACTTGAAACAAAACTAGTGAATTAACAATGTTTTTCTTATTTTTGAGTATTGTGTGTAGGTATGATAAGATTAACTATGCTTTATAGCAGTCAGACAGTCTTTAATATGAACTCAGTATGAGCTCTCAAGTACAGACTGTCAAAATATTATGAAAACTGACAGGTGTAAGTCCGAACTCGATCTTCAATCATACTCAAAACTGTCAATGACTATTGGCTAAAGTATATCCATTTACATGGGCCCATAGTCTCAATCAATAGCATAGCATCAGTGAGGCTATTACGGTACTCAAAATGATGAAATCATGTCATATTGTGACAGGGAGAGCGCTATTGCGTTGGTATAGCGGTGTCTCTGTTCGGCGCACCATGACATGGTATGATTTAATCATTTTGAGAACGATAAGGCTCTTGAGCCTATAAAATAATAATAAACTATATAGCAAAGTCTAACATTTTACATATGGAATTTCTGTAATTAGAAATAAATGATAAGTAGCTCAATTACCTATTATTAGGTTACTGATTCATAATTTTTTAGCATTTCTCTATGTTAGAGCTGTTATTAAAACGGATAGCAGAATCTAATATACTGTGAAACTATGGGTTAGAATGGATAGGTTATCTTATAACTTATCAATGGTACACCATGTATGTGCATAAAAATGATAGCTAAAGCCATGTGAAAAATAATATGAAAATGTTGTTAAGGGGATAAAGGAGAACTTGCTAATAATGAATTCAAACAAATAAAAGGGTACAATTCCGAGACGGGCGGCAGACTGCAAAATCGCAACTGTAAACAGCAGATTGCTTATAAAACTTGTATGCTATTGTATGTTTGCAGCTGCAGTCTGTGGTTTACATTCACAGTTTGCAGTCTACCGCCCGTGTTGGAATCGTACCTTTAGGTCACCTATTGGCAACCTACAAAAGCCACGCATTCGTCCTTGATTCCCTTATCGACACCCCGACCCTCACATCTCCGAGGACACCAAACCTTCAATGGTACATAACCCGAAGGGTTCACTTTCGAGGTTATTCACATTTATCAGTAAGATGTTCAAAGATCGTCCACAAATAACGATGGCATTAAAAATCCAATGTGCGATAACAGTTGGATTTTCCCATCGCTTGCTGCAGACTTTCGTTAGCTTTCTGTCGCCGCGTCACGAGCCAATGTATAGTGTGGAAAGCGGAATTGCAATAGACTAGACGCTCTGGCAAAGTGATACAGAGGTTAGTCTACGACAAAACTGCTGTAATAACGAAGAATAGGTCTTCAACGGCGCTGTAACTCGAGTCTGCAAGAAAATAGGTCAGTCCCACGTACGAAACGGTCAATCGACTCAAGTTTTGATTTTAAAGTGTCTAATATTGCAATTCCAACGTGATGTGATATTGCAGACGTAAGATTTCAGCAAAGAACTAGGAATATATTATAGTATTACAGAATGCCAAAACAGAGACTTGTAGATAACATTGACCGCATTGCACGTTCGTATTTTGACAAAAATTTGCGCACTTACCCGACCCGGGCGACCTAATTATTTTAAAATATCCAAGGAGTTCGCTGTAGGTTGTTAAAACAATCACGAAATATCACAATTTAATTCAAAATAAATTGAAAATCTGAAAATAAAACTACGAAATGTTCAAATCAAGCACATCAAACCAAAAAACCAACCAATGATGACGGAAAAGAATAGAGTAGAGATGTGAATCTCGATGACTCGATGTATATCGATATCCGATAAAATGTCGATGCTAGCTATTCTCGATATGTCGGATATATATCGAAGATATTATTATCGAAGCTCCAGACATATATTTGATGAATATCGATCGTATCGAACACTTCGAGTGAAAATTGTGGCTTAAAAACGCGATTTAAAATTATTATGGCATTTTCAGCGTCCCCCGAGGTTCTACCTCTCTTATCCACTCTTTATCGACCCCTCTTTAATAGGGCCTAATTTGTTGCAAACCATCTCTAGTATCACCCCTTTCAAGGAATGTATCGAATTTCCAATCACCTGTATAGTAAATCCACCATCCATCTATTATATTATTCAAATTCAAAAACACTTTATTGTGCATAAAAGACACAAACAATTACAATACAGAAATACAAAACAATATGTACAATTTTGGCGGCCTTATCGCTAAAAGCGATTTCTTCCAGGCAACCACCACTATTATATTATTCGCGACTGTGTAAGAGATGACTAAATCACCGCTCACGGTTATTAATGTTATTATTTTTTAAATGAACATCACTAGATTAGTTCAGTATTGCCAGTCAACTATTCAAAATTTATAGTTTTTTGTTTATAGGTAAATGTGATCCATGATGTAGGTAGATAATAAATATATACGTAATAATACGTAAAATTATTTAAGTTAATGATAATCATTAAAGTATCCCCAACAAATCCGACAATTTCAGTCAATGTCATATCAAACAAAATATACCAAATTCGAAATAAAAGTCAAGATTGGTAACACTGTTGTGTTTTATTTTATCAATAGTGAGGTAAAGATATATCTTACACCCAGCCAACTGGGTAGTCAGTGTAGAACATATTATGTAAAACATAATATAAACGTAAATACAAATGTAAAGATTCCTGCAAATAAAAAAGGTTTTTGTAATGGTCGTTAAAGTATAAGTTCACTGGATTCGCCCACCCTGAAGGGCCTTACATGAGCAAACTAGCGCCGCCAATCTTAAAAAAATAATATCTTCCAATTTAATATTTTTTATTAAAAAAGCTATGTACCATTGATCTGCTGTCGACTGTACACAATCTTTATTAGGATAAATGCAATCTAATTTACATAATTTATTGTAATGTGATAATGGATGTTTCATTTTTAATAATCTTACAACTGTAATGGCCTCCTGATGGCCTTTGCCTACCTGGAAATGATTTCTGTTCCGCTCACACTTAGCAAAATAGCGTCGCTACCTGTTTCACTCAAATTTGAAGTAAGAAAAATTTGCCCAGTTTTGGCGATAGTTTATAAAAACCGAAAAACAAATCAAAATGGCCTTGTTAAAGCAATATTTTGGTAAGTGTTTTTGGAATCGTCATGGCTTGCGCCAACTTTTGAGATCACTTGCCAGAAAGGCGTAGTACATTTTTTTTTTTTCAGGATAGTTGATTAAAGTTGGGCAAAGGAAAAAATTTCAAAACTTGATAGGTCAAAAAGTGATCATTTTCATCTGAACTCTGGCAGTTGGCTTTCAGTTTTAGACTAGAATTTAGAGAAGCATTATTAAGGGTAACATCAAAAAAAAAAAAAAAAGTTAAGATTTGTAATAATTGTACTTAAAATAAAAAACCATCAAAGGATGTCGCTTTTCTCGAATTTTTTAAATGCCAATAATTTTCGAAATACGTGATTTGGATTTTTATTTTATTTTTCTCATAACTGTTATCACTCGTTTCCGACTTGACGTCGATTTCTGGGACACCTGTATATGTACATACATTATATATTTCTGATTGATGATTTTCTAAACACGTATACTCAACTGAAACTATGTATAGTAAAATAAAATAAAACATCAACCTTTTTCGTTTTTTTAAGTCATTGTTTGATTCGGTTGAATGTGATTCGGTTGAATGTGAGTCGGTTGTATGTGAGACGGTTGAATGTGAGTCGGTTGAATGCGGATCGGTTGAATGCGGATTTGTTGAATGCGTAACGGTTGGGTGTGCGTCAATTGTTTCGGTTTCGGATATCTCAGGTTCGGTTGACAATTCGGTTTCGGTTAACAATGGGGTTTCGGTTAACAATGCGGTTTCGGTTAACAATGCGGTTTCGGTTAACAATGCGGTTTCGGTTGATAATTCGGTATCGGTTAATATTTCGGTTTCGGATGTTTCGGTTTATAGTTCGGTTTCGGAAGTTGATGTTTCGGATGAGGATGTTTTGACTGAAGAGATTTCGGTTGAGGATATTTCGGTTGCTGACATTTCGAATGACGACGTTTCGGGTGAGTATGGCTCGTTTAATGTTGATGGTATGTCGGTAAATAACGGTTCGGAAAATGATGTCTCGGAGCATGAAGTTTTGGTGAATAGTCCACCTGTAGTTGAGGCTTCGGTTTGCGCCTCTGCTACTGAATCTTCGGTTGATTCTCGGTGTAATGATTTTTCGGTTCCGGTTATTGATTCACGGTCGGATAATGAATCAGTGGATGATTCTACGTTTAGTAACTCTCGGTCGGTTACTGAACTTTCGGTTGTCGGTTCTCGGTCGGTTTCTCCGACAACTGAAAATAAATCTTCGGATATTTCTCGTACGGATCTCCGGTTCACTTTCGGCCGGTCTAAAACACTATCGTCTGGTACGGTCGGTTTTGAGACACTCTGCTGCGCGATTCCCTCTGCAGGCATCGGTAATGACGGAAAATGTTGTAGCAACATTGCTACGTTTGCCTTTCGGTCGGAACGATGGGCATATTTTGCAGCATTCGGCCCTATTACTGGACTCAAATCCTACTGGTTGATGATATCGTGGATCGCTCGGTCGGATACATTCACGTATTGGTTAAAGTTACCACCGGAATCAATTGCCCCTGGTGCAATATGCTAATGCCTGCATGTCTCACGGATGGTTTTTCGGATACGGCTTTTAATTTCGGTTAATTCTAATTTTATTTCTTTTGTTTTGTATCGAACTTGTTTGGTTCGATGCTCTGTCTTCGGTCGCTGACGTTTCTCATTGATCGCTTTCGCGCTCATTCAATTACGTCAAGCTGAAACCGCTTGTATTCGGATCTTTCGGATTTTGAAGTTCTCTCAATTAAAGTTAACTTCATTTCGGTCACGTGTATATTACTGAGTTCGGCAATCGGATATCACATTTTTATCGGCTGTGATGGACACAGCGGTTTCGGTTTCGGTATTGTTTATTTTTGTACACTTGGTTTATTTATATATTATTCGGCTTTGACAGATACGGACCATGACTTTATTTCGGAATCACCAAAGTTAGACGGCTTGTTTCAAAATTATTCGGTGGGTTTTCTAAATTATTTCGGCGGGTTTGCAACCAATGCAAGCCTTGGTTCGGGGCGGAGATGTTCAGGCGCATCTAGGTGCATGCCAACTCCTTTCTCATGCACCTTCACGGCGGATGGCGATGCCATTTACTTTTAAAAACTCACAGACATTGCTGTCATTCGGCACAGACTTTTACTCGGCTTATCGGCGGTTTCGGTCGGCTATATATATTTGGAAATTAATTACTCGGTTCGGTGCAATAATACGGTGTGTTGTGAACTGTGTGGTGTAGGAGCATCTAATTACACCGCAGAGAAAGCCAGAGCTGCCGCCGCCTGCACTGCACCCTGCATGCATGAGGGTGAGTGGGTAGGCAGTCTAGGTGCGCAAACATTGTTTTAATTCACATTCAATCTTTATATCTAGCAGAGAAAACAAAATATTCTTACATCTAATCATCATTATCACAGTTATTTTTAGCAAATTTAAATAATAGTAATACAGATTTATCAATGTAATACAGGTGTATCATTCTGATACACCGAAGCATCGTCAGCCAGCTGTCCTCACACAGTCAATTACAATATTTACAATACCCAAATGGCTTTGACTTTCGTTAAAGCCAGTATCTTCGTCCCCCAAGCTTGGATCTTAAGATCAATCTCCCTGTCCCCCCTAACTCCCCGACTTCCCTCTTGACTCCCAAGACCAGTCACTCACGCCCCTAACTTTCCCCTTAAATCCCAAGACCAGTCTATCACGCCCCTAACTTCCGCCTTAAATCTCAAGACCAGTCTATCACGCCCCTAACTTCCCCCTTGAATCACAAGACCAGTCTATCACGTCCCTAGCTTTCCCCATTGAATCTCAAGACCAGTCTTTCACGCTCCTAACTTCCCCCTTGAATCGCAAGACCAGTCTCTCACGCCCCTAACTTCCCCCTTGAATCCCAAGACCAGTCTCACACGGCCCAAACTTCCCTCTTGAATCCCAAGACCAGTCTATCACGTCCCTAGCTTTCCCCATTGAATCTCAAGACCAGTCTTTCACGCCCCTAACTTCCCCCTTGAATCGCAAGACCAGTCTCTCACACCCCTAACTTCCTCCTTGAATCCCAAAACCAGGCCTCAGGCCCCTAACTTCCCCCTTGCATCCCAAAACCAGTCTCTCACTGCCCCAAGACCAGTCTATCACGCCCCTAACTAACTCCCTCTTGAATACCAAGACCAGTCTACCACGTCCCTAGTTTCCCCCCTTGAATTCCAAGACCAGTCTTTCACGCCCTCAATATACCCCTTGAATCTCAAGACCAGTCTATCACCCCTAGCCCCTCCTAAGGCCAGCCTACCGCCTACGCCGCCTACTGGGTTTGCTCGGCGGCGCGACGCTAACACTGCCGCCGGCTATCTCCTCCTGAGTCGCTCCCTCTGCATTCTCCAGTTGCCCGCGAGCTTCCACGAAGAACATCACGTCGCGAAGCTGTTCCTTCAACTCAGATACCTATAGAATAACAAAATAGGTACATCATAACATAAGTAAACCGAAGCCTAAATCAAGTGTCTCATTTTGTAAAAAAAAATAGACGGCGTTAGCAATATCTAACGTTAAATTCTATTGGTGTCATATAAAATTCCTTGATTTTTTTGTTATTGGCATGGCCCAATGCCGTCGGCCAAAATGTCTTTGAATTCACATTACAAATACGTTTAGTACATTTTACTCATTGTGTAGTACACAATAAGTCAAATAATGACCACTAAATATTGGAAAATCGAGAAGGGCTACAATATTTCAATTTCAAGTTTTTGTTTCATCCATGTGCTGCCATCTAGTGTTAAAGATACTAGTAAGGGTATTAACAAAAAAGGCTCATTATGTGACGGATTTTACTTTCGGATTCTATTTTTTTACCTTTTGATTCTATATCCCTTTCTAATAAAATATATTAAATCCTGTACCCAAATATACCCAATTTTAAAAATTCTATTTAGAAGCGCACTATTTGAAAGTTAGTTCAAAAAATTTGAGTCATTTTTGACACAGAATTTTTAAGTTGACAATCGAATGCGTTTACAAGACGCCTCCGAAATATTAGAGACAAAATGTTGCAAATTAGTTAAATAATGGAATAAAATGTATATAGAATAGGCTAGTTGACACGTATCGAAAATTAAATGTTTTTCATTATTATTACAAAATAGACACAAATTCATGGTCAACTGTGAAATCAAAATGGAAATTAGTTTAAAAATGAAGTAACTACAGGCATTTAGAAAAGTTGTGTTAGAAAGAGACAGAAACAGTACACGACGTATTGTACCGCTACCACGGTATGACCTCATACCGTGGTAGCGCCTATACAAACTTCATAATAAAGACTGTTTTGCTAAAACGAGATGGAGCATCCCCACCACTTGACTTAATCGCTTAATATCTTCGGTATTAATTGAGATATCGCAAAACTGATTTCACAGTTCTCTTCAGCAGGAGCATGAGAGTTTATTGATGCAATAAAAAAATGAATCAACTAGGCTATTATGGATTTCTTAACAATACAATATGTAAATATTCTGTTCCAGTTTTTAGACTACGTGGGCATTTGAGTGGGCATGTGAGAGTGTGGTGGTTTGAGTTACCTCTCTAAGGAAGTTCTCCTCCTTGAGCTTTGCGCGCGCCTGCCACTCCGCCTGGCTGCTGGCCAGCGCCGCCGCGAGACCGCGCTCCTCGGACAGCTCGCTCTGAAGCAACGATAATCTGCAAATAACATTTGCATTTAACGTTGCAATTCAACATATTGAATAAAAGAAGCTATTCAAATAAAATAGAATAGATTTTTATTTGTTTAATTTTCTACATTACATGAATACTCTAAATAACTTGACATTGGCGAAATTATCTCTTGCAAAAGAGTAGAAGCCTAGGTTATGGTATAGGATTTGGGTGTGAGTCCTGAGTTGGGCGGCGCTGATCAAAAACACAGGGAGTGTTTTTGATCAGCGCCGCCCGACTCAGGGGTGGTAGTCTAAATAACCTTAGTTCCTAAATTTGTGCTTTTAATATTTTTACAATAATAATTACTATTAAAATATCCCTGTTCAATCTCTCTGACATCTTGTCAATGACCCGGCCGACGCGACGCGCAGTAAGTAACAAAGGATTTTATTATTTGTGGATTTTTGCAAAAAAAAAATTACACTAGTATCGTGTATATTATCCTGAGTCGCGCGTCGTTAGTCAAAACCACAGCCTGTGATTTTTACCTACAGTGAAACAAATGGCAAACGTATTTGAATAATGCAACAGTTCACACTGAAACACAACTTTCGCATCCTTCTTAAAATAAAATTAAACAGTAATTATTTATTTATTTATTTTATTTTATTATGTTTGTAGCCTGCGCTCCGTGGCGCTCTGGAAAATAATACCCCCCCCCCCCCCCGACACCCTCCCTCCCCGAGTTGGTCAACTACCCCACAGTACACCCCTACCGTACTCACTTGGCAGTGACATGGTGCAACTTCTTCTCTAGTACTTTATTATCTTTGTTGAGCGAGTGAACCTGCTGCTTCAACTCGACGGCGGTCGTTTCGGCTTCGGTCGCTCGCGCGCGCAACGCGTCGCATTCCGTAGTGTGAGCGGACTCTAGCCTTAAGAACATAGACAACAAATCACATAACTATCGATAAAGGGAAGCTACAAAGACGTCGCCATATAAATCCTTACTTAGCAATGTTCTCCTCATATAACATCCTTACTTAGCAATGTTCTCCTCATATAACATCCTTACTTAGCAATGTTCTCCTCATATAACATCCTTACTTAGCAATATTCTCCTCATATAACATCCTTACTTAGCAATATTCTCCTCATATAACATCCTTAATTAACAATGTTCTCCTCATATAACATCCTTACTTAGCAATGTTCTCCTCATATAACATCCTTACTTAGCAATATTCTCCTCATATAACATCCTTAATTAACAATGTTCTCCTCATATAACATCCTTACTTAGCAATGTTCTCCTCATATAACATCCTTACTTAGCAATATTCTCCTCACATAACATCCTTACTTAGCAATGTTCTCCTCATATAACATCCTTACTTAGGAATGTTATCCTAATATAACATCCTTATTTATCTGTCTGCCCCAATCCAATTTTCCATGGATGTAAACAAATATGGCGTTTGAAAGTTCACACCAAAAACAATATTATACTAATTAGTGAATGAATTTCGATCGTTTCACTCTGAACTGCCTCATTTGAGTCGTAATGCCCAAAGCTGGCTAAAGCAATGAATAAATATCGTGATCATTAGTGAGTGCGGTTAGTAGTTTATTTACCTCCATGGAAAATTGGATTGGGACAAACTGTACTTAGCAATATTCTCATCATATACCTTCCTTAATTTAATTAGCAATCTTCTCCTCATATAACAGCCTTAATAAGCAATCTTCTCCTCATATGACATCCTTACTTAGCAATCTTCTCCTCATATACCATCCTTACTTGGCAATGTTCTCCTCGTAGAACATCCGCTGGCTGTCCAGCTGCTGCGTCAGTATGTACGTAAACTCCAGCTGCGCTGAGTCTAGCTTCTCGCCGCCGCACGCCCCATCCTCGCGGCCGCCCTCAGCAGCCACCAGCTTACCGTCCGTCTTGTTCTGGACGAGACGGTGGACGAAGTTGTCGCCTGCACAAGGACGGTCAAAATTCGAGATTCAGAGACAGTACTGTGCGCGATCTTGAGCGAATTTTGACATTGTAAAGCCTGTCGTTAAGCTTGATTTACATCTAGAGACATTGAACGTGTCATGCACGTGCCGGGGCAGACAAAATATTCTTCTTCCATACAATGTGTATGGACGTATTTACATCTACATGGAAGACCAAATCAAGTGTCTTATTTTGTCGTTATGCCACAGATAATCATGGCGGACGGTGTTTTTGATGGAGGTTGGAAAGCTGCATTTTAAATGGAAGGTTTTGGTGTTTAAGGGTCTCAAAAAATTCTGTAATTTTTGTACGGTGTAATAGAACGATTATTAACTATTTAAGACCAAAAAGAAATTGGGTCAACTAGCCTATATAACCTAGACTATTATTGGTTATAATTACCAGCGTAATCCCATACTCTGTTGGAGCCTAGCTGCAGAGCATACGTGTGATTTGACGCGAGGAAGTGCTTAGCAGCATGTCCGTTCACATATCTGAAAGATTGTCGAGATGTTGTATTGTAAGGCCCGATAGTCATAGTTTTAACACGTTTACAGTCCAGTGCCCCATATATGAACTAGCTTCACAAACCCGTGTCCACATATGTGGCACGATGAACAAAGTATGTGCCTACCAGATCCGCACTAAGGGTATTTTTTTTTCTGAAGGTAAGTAAATACGATGTCCTTGGTGGATGCTGCTGTCCATTCACGTCTTATTAGTCTTCAGAAGAGTGCTCCACCCAGTGTTGAAGTGTTCACATAAAAATTTGATGTATTTCAACTTGTATAGAGATTGAAATAATAGGCGGGACTTACAAAGAAATCAAAACATTTTTTGTGCGGGGACTGTGAACGTGTTAAGTTTGAGTTCGGTATTATAACTGTCAGATTTAATACAAGTTTGATAATCGTAAGACAGAGCTCCAGTTGAGCTCCTGGAGGGCTAACTACGAGACCTTTTAAGCTCTCAAGTTCTGTCAAAGTATGGAACGCAATTTATGTACTACTTTTCGCCAAAAATCTGACTTGCGAATGGAATCACTCGCTAATGGGATAGGGCACGAATTAGACGGGTTACTAACGGTACCGAGATATGAATAGGATGAATTGCTAATGGGACGAGCTGCGAATAGCTGAATTGAGATCAGAACTATTTGCGAATGAAGAACGAAAGAAGGGAAGAGTTGTGAACGAAACGTTTTGTAAATGGACGAGTTTTAGTATTTCCGTTGCCTCACCTGCCGCATCCGACGTGTCCGCAAATGAGGCATATCCACAGCGAGCCAGCGTCAACGCCCTCCAGCCCCTCTGCCACACCGCTGATGTTGTCTTTCGTTTCTTCGACATCTTCTTCTGTGCAATACAATTACAAAATTGAATAAATCCGTAATTAACACATAATCAGAACACTCGGAAAATTGGATTGAGACTTTAATCTTGGTTTAATTAACCATAGGACCAATCTTAGAACATAGGAATTTTTTTTAAAGTTTTATATCGTATCGTATGTTTGGGAGAGGCCTACGTCCAGCAGTGGACTGATACGGGCTGATGATGATGACTATATGCACTATGGGTTGAGTGGCGTGCTTTGGGAGAGGCCTACGTCCAGCAGTGGACTGATACGGGCTGATGATGATGACTATATGAACTATGGTTTGAGTGGCGTGCTTTGGGAGAGGCCTGCGTCCAGCAGTGGACTGATACGGGCTGATGATGATGACTATATGAACTGTGGGTTGAGTGGAGTGCTTTGGGAGAGACCTACGTCCAACAGTGGACTGATACGGGCTGATGATGATGACTATATGAACTATGGGTTGAGTGGCGTGCTTTGGGAGAGGCCTACGTCCAGCAGTGGACTGATACGGGCTGATGATGATGACTATATGAACTATGGGTTGAGTGGCGTGCTTTGGGAGAGGCTTACGTCCAGCAGTGGACTGATACGGGCTGGTGATGATGGCTATATGAACTATGGGTTGAGTGGCGTGCTTTGGGAGAGGCCTACGTCCAGCAGTGGACTGATACGGGCTGATGATGATGACTATATGAACTATGGGTTGAGTGGCGTGCTTTGGGAGAGGCCTACGTCCAGCAGTGGACTGATACGGGCTGATGATGATGGTACCGTTGTCCTCGCACTGCGCGCACCGTGCGCTGGGCGCGGGCTCCGGGGTCTGCGCGCAGCGGCACACGGGGCAGCGCGCGTCGCGCCAACGCACCAGGCACTCAGCGTGGAACGCGTGCGCACACTGCACGCTCAGCACGCCCGCCACGCTCTCGTCCATGCGCTCTGACAATACAATTGCATACTCACTATTGTTATTTTAATATTAATTGACTAAATTATTTAAGTATGCTTATTTTTACGACATTTAGCATTATTTCTGGTTCATATTCCATGTAATACGTGCCATTTTTGTGCACTACAATGTATGACTACAATTACACATTAGACATATGTTCTGTAATTGTAATTATTGAATAAATAAAATCACGCGCGTTCCAGTTTCCTAAATAGATAGGAAATGGCACACTGGATAACTATTCTAAAGTACAAAATTTCACCTACTATTACTGGACAACTATTGAAAGTAGAAGTCCACATACTCAAGAACACTGGACAACTATCGAAAGTACAAGTCCACATACTCAAGAACACTGGACAACTATCGATAGTACAAGTCCACATACTCAAAAACACTGGACAACTATCGATAGTACAAGTCCACATACTCAAAAACACTGGACAACTATCGATAGTACAAGTCCACATACTCAAGCACACTGGACAACTATCGAAAGTACAAGTCCACATACTCAAGCACACTGGACAACTATCGAAAGAACAAGTCCACATACTCAAGCACACTGGACAAATATCGAAAGTACAAGTCCACATACTCAAGCACACTGGACAACTATCGAAAGAACAAGTCCACATACTCAAACACACTGGACAAATATCGATAGTACAAGTTCACATCCTCAAGCACACTGGACAACTATCGAAAGTACAAGTCCACGTACTCAAGCACACTGGACAAATATCGAAAGTACAACAGTCCACATACTCAAGCACACTGGACAACTATCGAAAGAACAAGTCCACATACTCAAGCACACTGGACAAATATCGAAAGTACAAGTCCACATACTCAAGCACACTGGACAACTATCGAAAGAACAAGTCCACATACTCAAGCACACTGGACAAATATCGATAGTACAAGTTCACATCCTCAAGCACACTGGACAACTATCGAAAGTACAAGTCCACGTACTCAAGCACACTGGACAAATATCGAAAGTACAACAGTCCACATACTCAAGCACACTGGACAACTATCGAAAGTACAAGTTCACATACTCAAGCACACTGGACAACTATCGAAAGTACAAGTCCACATACTCAAGCACACTGGACAACTATCGAAAGTACAAGTTCACATACTCAAGCACACTGGACAACTATCGAAAGTACAAGTTCACATACTCAAGCACACTGGACAACTATCGAAAGTACAAGTCCACATACTCAAGCACACTGGACAACTATCGAAAGTACAAGTTCACATACTCAAGCACACAGGACAACTATCGAAAGTACAAGTCCACATACTCAAGCACACTGGACAACTATCGAAAGTACAAGTCCACATACTCAAGCACACTGGACAACTATCGAAAGTACAAGTCCACATACTCAAGCACACTGGACAACTATCGAAAGTACAAGTCCACATACTCAAGCACACTGGACAACTATCGAAAGAACAAGTCCACATACTCAAGCACACTGGACAAATATCGAAAGTACAAGTCCACATACTCAAGCACACTGGAGAACTATCGAAAGTACAAGGCCACATACTCAAGCACACTGGACAATAATCGAAAGTACAAAAGCCCACGTACCTAAGCACACGGGACACGTGGGTAGCTCCGTGTGCGCCGGCGGCGGCGTGCCGTCACGCGCCCACTCCACACGCGACACCCACGCCATCTGGCACACTGCGTGCGGCTCCAGGCTGCTGTACGGCACGCCAGCGAACGCCTCGTGGAACTCGCGGGCGGACTGATACGTGCGGAATCTAGAGGGAAACTATAGTATTTAGCTCCAAAACAGTGATAAGTGTAGTCTGAACGCAAGCGCTGTACTTTGGGTGGCGAAAGACGTACGGGCAGAGCACAGACCATTTACCCAATAGACATGAAATCGGTAAAAATTTGCAAGCGAAACATTCTGTCTACGATGAGCTCATAGAGACGAATCATTAAAGAGATGCGTCCATGTCGATAATGGTTCACTAATGTTTGACAAAAAACGTATGACAAATGATCATTTTACAAATTATTTTTGAAAAAGTAATCATTTGACAAACTTATCATTTACTAAAGTGATCGTTTTAAAAGTGATCATTTGACAAAAATCCATTTTATAAATATTTAACATAGCAAATGTTGTGAATGCTAAACCGTCATTTTGCAATTGATTAAATGACCAAAGTATTCCTTTTGCAAGGTCGCCATTAGACAAAATATTGGGTAAATAAGTGGGTATTTTATATGTATAATTGTTAATAAATGAACTTGCTTTTTGAATACAAAAAAAAAACCTAACATCGAAGTCTCTGGCTTGGAGCGAAGCTGTGCTTCGCTCCAAGCCAGAGCCTTCTGAACCTAAACATCCGTGTCGGATCTGGTTAGAGAGTTGGTCGGGGTGTCCCTTCATTTGATAAAAAACAAATTACAATTACCAAACAATGCATTTTGTCAAAGGTTTTTATGCCTTGCGTTGTTTTATCTATTAACGTATATAATAAGTGAATAGTTTGTTAAGTGATGTTTTGAAGAAAGAAACTTTGTCTCGTAATTGTTTTGTCAAATGAATTATTTATAGAACCATTACTTTGTACAAAGATGAACTTATGAATCATAGTTTTGCCAAACGTTGTTTGTGAAATGAAAATTTGTAATTTGTTTTTTATCAAATGAAGGGACACCGTCGATAATATCTCTAGGTTGCATGTGTCGCGAAACAATTTTGCGCTCATGTGTGGACAGACACGGGTGCCCTCCTTTTACAGGTCTATGGTCTGTGGGGGAGAGAGTGAGTGCGAAAGAGAGCGGACGACGCAATGACAGAGTGAAGTGATCTGCTCCACCCCCGCGTCTAGCCGCTACTATATCCTATGTCTTATTAAGGTTGAGACTTTCTCAAAAATTACTTTCTGTCTGGCTTGAGCTTAATAGAAAGTGCACAATGTAAATGTAAGAGATTTAATAAACTGATCCAGTACCTTTTGAGAAAATCTTAACAAGTCTTTTTACTATAAACTTTTCTCTAATGTAAACTTTAGAAGTTTATATATATTTATTTTTGTACACTTTATTAGTCATCGAACTAGAAGACATGAACTAGAGACTCCAATGCATCATTAAAGTATACTAACGTAAATAAAGCCATGTAATGATCAGGGGAGCCATCTCTTAGGATCCTGACGTGTGCGAGGTCTTCCTGGCAGGCTGCTGCGAATGACAGCAGGTCTGGAGCACCAAGAGCCCCGGGAACAGACAGCAGGCACAGGGTCTTAGCCTCTTCTGCTTCTTTCAGCTCACTGGCATAAGAAAAAATATTGTTAATACTTATTAAAAATCAATATTACGACGCGGCCGTGGCGCGCTCAGCTTGAGAAAGATCGTCGAAATCGGTCGAAACTGTCGCTCTAATTGCGACTTCAACAATATAAGTGAGTGATATCCGTTTATATAGGGTGTAACTTAAAGGGTATGTGAAGCCGAAGGGAGGATGTTTAGTATCGGTAACGGAACAACTTTTGTTCTACGACTTTTCGAGTCTAATACAATTATTAATATAGTCAACTTAATTAAATGATTATTGTTAGATGTCAATAATTAATAAAGGGATGAGAAACACCTTTGTTGTTATTTGCCTAATAAACCGAAAACTCACTTCTCTTTATACAAATGCAGCACTCCTTTCGTGACCTCCACCAATGGGTTTCCGAAGAAGAAGCTGATGGTCTCCTCTTCCTCTGAGACGCTGTCTTCGGGCGGGGAACGTCGCGAACTGGTCGGCAAAATGCCAGTGTCAGTGTTTGGGCCAATGAGGATACTGGCATATGTTTCCACTGTGATAGTCTTGGAGTCGCGGGCGCCACGATCCTTCTTCTTTTGTTCTTTCGATGCTTCTAGAAGGGCCAAAGCAAATAAGTACAAGGAAAAAATATATCATATCATTTTGTTTGAAACTGAAGTGTAAAAATTTAGTTTTGATTAGATTTTTATCATTTCACACAGTAACTCACCATTTTCTGCGGTATTGTCACCCATTTCGGGAAGATCTTCGTCGATTTCAACCCTCAAAACGCACAAAGACACAGACATTTACGAACCCAAATTACTCCTTGAAAACTAAATATAATCCAAAAAATTCTGTGTAGATAATAATTACATGCTTTACACCGACGAATTATCGGAAAATAATCAAGTCTTCGATAGGATATCGATTATGTTTTGATGAAAATGGCAAAAACGTAAACAATGGAGGTTACGAGAAATTTACAATATGCCACAAATTCAAAGAGTCGACATTGCTTATTTTCATGAAACGCCATATCTGGAAGCGTCACAAGAGGAAGGGAGATGCACAATGAAAGAAGATGGCAATTCCATGTGGTAGGATTACTTACCATATTGACGTGACGTCGATTGCCATGGACTTTTTTTTGTCTATGCTATGATTCAAATCGGATACGCAATCCATTTTATCCATTGCACTTTTCGTGGTTGGTGTTGGTGAACAATACAATACTAACATTTTGATGTTCGGTTTATGTTTGGTTCGTTGCTTGATTGGTCAATGGAATGATAGATGTGATGAATTTCTATTTGCATCTGCCTTTTACAAAAAAACGCCGAACGACGAGATGTAAAAGAATTATGCTGTGCACATGTGTATTCAAACGCCACCTTGCGCTGATTGGTTGATTGGATGTCGTTGTGGAATGGGGTGGTGGAAAAAAAGCAAAAATATTCAATATGGCGCCAGATCATACGACGTGAACTGTCAGCTGTAATAATTTTTGTTTCTTTGTGTTTAGTACGCGTTTAAAAATGTTATGATTGAGAAATATACGCGATAATGGGTGCGAAAGACTCTAAACCATGTTTCATATCCTACGACGATGCTGTGAAACGAGGTATTAGACGTGCGAAATCGACCGAAGTGCGTTGTAAGATTAGTACGAATATCAGCTTATTGTTTTATTTGCAGTGTCTGATAGTGAGTTGAGACGTATTCGCGAGGCATTCAAGAGATGTGCCGGCGCGAACGGGACGGCCTTGAGCTTGGAAGCTTTCGTCCATGAGGTTTTGTGCGACGGCGTACCGTACGAGGTAGCAGAATGGCTGTACCAGGCTTGTGGAGGCACGAAGCGAGGTATAGCATTCAAGGAGTTGATATGCGGCGTCGTAGTGCTCACGAAAGGAAACTTGGAAGAGAAAATCAGGTAAGAATCTAGTACATAAACATTTTTATCTTCCTATAAACATTACATCATGTTTTCATGATAACATTTGTTGTAGGTTTTTATGGACGCTTTACGTGAACAATCAGAGTGATAATGGCACGTATATATACAAACGGGACTTCGCACGTGCATTGCACTTGGAGAACACATCGCTGCCCGTGACAGGAGTGCAGAGAACTGCGGAGATTTTAACAGGGCTTTTTGGTCTCGGTGAAAAAGTCACATTTGAGCAATTCCGGTCATGGTTGCTGATACACAAGGATGCGACAGTCCTGTCGAAGTGGCTGCTGTCGGATCGGCCCAATGTGGTCCAGGATCTGGACACCCCGACATTCTATCAGAGCCTAGCCGGTGTTACACACTTAGAAGAACGGGTAAGTTTTTATTATTATTTTATTTGCAATGTTTTCGTCTGAAAGAAATTATGTATGTTGGTATGACAATATGTACTTTCATTCAAAAACTTTATTCTTATTAGTACCTACAACTTTATTTAAAACTCTAACGTTAGGTTTGCATTGGTAATTGGTATTGGTATAGATTCTGCTACTGTATTTGTTTTACATACTGTACCTTTATTATTTATAAACGGATATCACTCACTTATATTGTTGAAGCTGGCAATTAGTCCAACGACACACTGACCCTTTTTATTTTCTGTTATTTTTTTAAATAAACATAACAAACATACTTTGCTTAACCTTAGGATAGAGTTATCAGACCACTGTAAAAGAGAGATGAGAGCATGAGCATTTTTGGTTAATTTCCAATTGTCTTTGCTTACAATAATTCATATCAGTGATAGACCTAATTTAGTTAGACTCTAACTGTTAGAGTATTGGTATTCTCATAATTAGTGGTTATAGATTGATAATTTGTTTTCCACTACTTGAAATTGTTATCATGTATCTAATGGGAATTGAAACCAGTATGATAATGAAAAGATACCATGAATAAATGCGAAAGTTTGAGTGTTTGTTACTCAATTCCCATTAAGACAGACAAATGACTCAGAGTGACTTAATATAAATAGGTAATCAGTCAGTTTCAAGTGTTTTGAAAACTAATAGACATCACATGCATTTATTTATTTATTACATTGTCTATATTACTTTGTATTTCCCTTCACATTTGAGTATATCTGTAAGAATTAAAATCTTATAACATTCTAATTGGATTGCTTGAAAAGAAAAACTTTCACATAACTACTGAATTGAGCACAAAACAAACTCTTTTGTTTTATGTACTTTTCTCATTTTTTTCTGAACCTAGCAAGAATTAATATTGTAAGAATAATTAAGTAGGCTCATTAACAAGTACATTTTAATTGCTGTTTAATTTTTAATTAGGTATTATACATATTTAGGCCAGATTTAGGAACAGTGTGTTGAATTTTAAATATTTGGGTAGCTATTTATTCTTATAAATGATATTAAATTACCATTGCCAATTAATTAACCTAGTCATATCTGAATGAACACTCTTCCAATTATATTTATATGGATTTGGAGATCATTATAGGTACAATCGACAGCACATCAAGTGTAACACAAAGCGTAGATTGCAATGGTTTTGTGTGTGTAGGTTGATGTGCTGCCAACTAAATCATTTTATTGTTAAGCTTTCATTAATTTTTGATATATAGATACAAAGAAGCATACATATAGAAAACAGTGGTAGTGAAATAATTAGTACTAAGGCGGCCTTATCACTCAGAGCGATTTCTTCCATGGATTTTGATTACTAATATCAAAATAACAATTTACAGTTGACATCGCACAGATTAGGTTCATAAAACCATTGCAATTTAAGTCGTATTATCATCGCGTAGATTGTATTGTCGGGGCAGCAGCTCTGGGCCCTGGGCTTTAATTCACTACAATTTCACAACATTGACCTTCAAAGAACATAATCAACATGTTTTCATGCATTTTGGTAGAGGATTAAAAATCTATGTCACCTTATTTGACTGTTATCAGTTGATCGGCTAACAATAACACCATTTTCCCTTATCTCTTACCCCATCAGCATATTATCATTTTATGTATGCCAATAACCGGAATGGAGTGACGTGATAACTGTTGCATACTTGTTTATTGACAGATAAATAGGTAATTAATACATCTCTCAAATGATGTATGACTGAAAAAGAATAAGATAAATGAATCAATGATATAGAAATGTTATGACATTGGCAGAGGAAATTTCATTAGAAAAACAAAATACGCCGCTGATTTTTAGTGTAAAATGATCATGCCAGATTCTGCCCCACCATCAACCGCAAGTTGTACAAGAAACGAATAAATGTAAAAATTATCTCCGTTTTTTGTTAAATTTATTGGTTTAAAATAAAGTTTTGTACAAGTTGCGATTCGAAAATACAGCTTAATTAAGAATTCAGAAAATAGTAAGAAATCGAAGCGATTTTTGTTCATTGTTTTTGTTATTCTTCGTTAAAGCTAGTAGAATAGAAAGAAAAGAACCGGCCAAGTGCGAGTCGGCTGTTGTACTCGCGCACCGCGGGTTCCGTGCTACTTCACCATAACATTTGCTCTAACGAAAAGATAAATTAAATTTAGGGACAAACCTATCTTTGCGTTTTCGAAACTGATAACGTCTCATACATCGACATACCAGGCGTCAACTGCAAATATAAGTTTGTAATTACAAAAAAATAATTATTTCATGATAGAACTTAAGTTTACAGTTTTCGGATTTTTTCCTTTACTTGTGCTATAAGACCTAGTTTCTTGCCAAAGTTCATGATCCTAGGTCAATGGGAAGTACACTATAGATTTTGGTTTTCTTGCATTTTCATACAAATACGCGAGAAAATGCGACATAAACAGCGATATCTTTTGATTGCGTTGACGTAGAAGGTTGATTTTTTCACGACTGCATGAGGTTGCAGACCTGAGTATTGGGTATTAATTTCAACTTGATCCGTCTAAGCGTTTCTGAGATATAGGTCTTGACAGACGGAGAACAAAGTGATCCTCTGAGGGTTCCTTTTTCGGCACGGAACCCTAAAAACTAAGTGGAACCAAGTACCGAGCAGTGTTATTAATAATGTCTCACAAACATTAACCAAACCACCTCTTCCAGGACATAATAGAACTGGAGAAGTGTTTCTGGTCTCTCCGCAACTCCGCACCGACGGGGCAACTGGACGCCGAGAGCGTCACCCCACTGCTGTCGCCTCCCCTGCCCCGTGCAGCCGTCTCCGGTGCCTTCCTAGCCTTTGACGAGAACCGGGATGGACATGTGGACTTCAAGGAGCTGTGCTGTGGACTCAGTGCTGCTTGCAGAGGACCTAGGACTGAGCGGCTTAAGTGTGAGTTCGGATATTCTATTTGTGTTATAAATATTGTTCTGGGCTTTGAGGAGGGATATGTGGCCGGACGATCTCATGGCTTTATGGTTCACACCGCATCATCAGACCACTCTCTTCTACCCGTCTCTGCTTCTACCCAAGGTCTCCATAACCTATCACAAGTCTTATTCCATTGATCAACTTAGCTATGATTTTTTTAATGAGCTCATAAATGGATACATTATACTTACATATTATATTATAAATTAGAACTCCCCGTTGGCATACAAACCATACGTGGTTTCGCCTAAGATGGGAAAGTAGATTTCACATGTACTTTAAAAAATGTTCTAAACAATAAATTAAAAAAAAAACCATACATAGATTAATATGTTGAAGGTGCAGCGCAGACGGCACACTTTTTGTGCGATCGAGTCTGCGGCGCACAAAATGTCTGTATGGCGCGCAAAAAGTCGGTCGCGGACTTTTCACAGACTCAAAGCACACGACATCTTCGATCATTCTGTCGGCAGAACTGTAGAGACGTACACGCTATGGAAATCGCGCAGATTGCAGACTAAAGTGTGCGCCGTCTGCGTTAGCGCACGTTGAAGCAAACGTTCTATTCTTTTTGTGCGGCGCGGCGCGGCGTGGCGCGGCGCGGTCTGCCCAAATTACACAGATTTTTTGTGCGCCGGACTTTTTGCGCGTCGTATGCGTTGCTGCATATTAATTCTATAGTTCTATTTTCACACACTAAAAAGTGCGTCACGGACAGTCTGTCGTCTGCGCTGCCCCCAAACAATACCACCAACATTGGTATTTACCTAAATCAAATAAGTATACATTTTATTGAAGATATTTTTAATCTATCCAAATAACTTTGACATGCTAAAATCCTTGTGAAATCATAAATCATTTGAAACTAGTTAAACTGTCCTGTAGGGAGTTAGCATACGAACAGGCCCGCGACACTCCATACAACGCGCAATGGGACAAATATAACTATACCGAAGCCCAAATCAAGCGTCTTATTTTGTAACAAATATGATGGTCTAATACCTGTTGTGATGTAACACTAAAGGAATTGATTGATCGAACCTGTTCATCATTGTGAAAATAAAGTGATCCGATCTAATAATTTGAAAATAACTATGCAATAATCACAACGGCTTAAAATATTAGTTTGTTAGTTTTTGTTTACAAAGGCTTCGGTTTACGTAGAAACGCACTAGCTTGCGTTTAGTGTACACATGCGGCGGCGCGGCGTATTTTTATTGCACCGATACGATCAGCGAACTCGCCCTCAATATGTTGTGGAGGGTGCGGTATTTACGTTCGGTGCGGGGCGGAGAGTGGCGCTTCTAACGCAGTATATTTAATGATACAGACGTGCCCCCCCCCCCCCCCCCCCCTGGCTTATAGAGAACTCTTGGACACCTAAATGTCTGACCTCGGTATCCTTCAAGCTCATAATCATATAGATACAAGCATTTAGAACTTAATCAAAGGCTGATTGTGATCTAAGAGTAACGTGCAAGTCATCCTTATGAATACTATCCTTATCTAACTACTCGTACCTCACTGATTTTATGCAAAGATGTACAGTCGTTATCAAGCGTATCGAGCACTTTACGCTGTGGTAATACAGCATAGAATGCAGTGTTTGTGTAAGCTAGTGGTACTATCTGTTCTATGCTCCGCCTTTTATTTGCATGTATGTACACGTTTATTGTCTTTTAAACTATGAAATAGTGGCTGAGTTAGACCGAGATTCAGAGATTTTAGTTACGAGTTTTTTTTTTCTTATTCATGCTTTTACTATTCATGATTCTCTTTCAAAAATAAAAGAGAAGAGTGGGTCTCTTCTCTTTAATTAAGTAGGTATCCTATTTGAACAAAATTCATAATCTGTGGATCTATCAAGTTTGCTTTTGGGCATACTTAAATGACGATGTCAGATTCTGCCCCACCATCAACCGTATGATGAACAAGATAACGAATAAACGTAAAATTATCTCCGTTTTTTATTAAAATTATTGATTTAAAATAAAGTTTTGTACATCAAACGAGTCGAAAGAACAGCTTAATTAAGTATTCAGAAAATAGTAAGAATTATTCATTGTCTTTGTTATCATTTTCTACTACTCTCGCAACTTTTACTGATTATGATTATGCAATATGAAACCTGTAATAAGTCCCCAACAAAATGATAGGTGCAGCTTAAATGGTCACGTAGTTTTGTAGGTGGGACAAAGCTCCATTGAAATGTGGCAATTGGCAATGTCAGTTGTACCGATTTCATGTCTATTGGGTAAGTGGTCTGTCTATACGATACAAGGGTGCTTTGTCTTCATTACCATCTCAGTCGAAGCACCGACTGTAACGATTTTAATGCAAGCTTCCTTCGTCTAACCACTTCCTTCCTGCTTACCCTACGCGGCGGGATTCACGCGTGTTACCGACGTTTTGTTCGCGGAAAGAGAAAGACTATTGTTTATGACATTGTGTTAGAAAGAGGTGACTAATGAGCGAGTGATTGTCAAGGTTGAAGTGTTATTGTATGATAATATCTATGGGTAATATGGTCTTTTGTTTTACATTCTCATTCAAGCTCAACGGTACAGATAAACAAGGTTCTATCGGTCTACGTTCTTCTTCTAATGTAGTTTAGACATTAGTCGAGCTTATCTCTAATAAAGAGATTTCTTCCTGTTCGTTATCATGAGATTTTGTATGATGATATAAACTACACACATACATTCGTGTATAATACGTAATTAGGTACACAACAAGACAGAGATAATTATACAGGGGGCCTCAATAAGGTTGAGATTTTCTCAAAAACTACTTGACCTTTTGTCAAAATTATTTTACTAGTAGATAGTTTAGAGTACACACTATGTAATTGAAAAGAATTTTCAAAAATCCATCTTACTACTTTAAAACTTAAAGTACTTTTTGAGAAAATCTCAACCTTAAAACTACTGTACACTTTCTCTGTATTTGACTTAATTAGTAACAAAGAAAATTACTTTTTATGTAATAATAGAGACGTTTTACCTGAAAATAAAACGTTTATTAAATACTTACCTAATTCGAAGCCTAATAAAACAATATGAGAATAACATTCTTGATTTCCGCTTTCCGAAGTCATAATACGTCACGTCCGCCAGCCCTTTCCTCCCACGCGCACCCCGCACCCCACCACTACCGACGGCAGCTAGGCGGGGAATCGCCATTTCACTTCATTGCATCTCTCATATAAAAGCCACCAGGCAGAATTAGAAAGTGTTAGGCTTCGAATTAGGTAAGTATTTAATAAACGTTTTATTTTCAGGTAAAACGTCTCTATTAAATCCTGTACCGTAATTCGAAGCCTAATAAAACAATATGAGAGACGTGTTTGTTATCGCCTGGTGGTAGTGGTGGTGGTACCAATTAAATATGCCAATGTGATCTGCTTAATTGATTTAAGCAAAATATGTAAAGCCTTGTAGTATGAGCGAGCATACTAGATTATCTTAATACATAAGCAAAAAGAGCCACTCTATGCATCGAAATAGTACGATTATGAACAATCATTATCCTTTAGTAGGTACCCATATCATTTGTAACCTGTGTAACAAATACTTAACTGATTGTCAGTTTATCTACATTTGTACCTATGGTATGCCTTTGCGCTGATCTAATCGATTAAAAAAGAAAATATCCTGAATTTCATATGAAATCGGATATCTTGACCTTTTTGAAGGTATTGACAGAAAGGTGATGAAATCGGATATCTTGACCTTTTTGAAGGTATTGACAGAAAGGTGCCGCTTGCGGGCATGTTAGGTACCTTAGTTAATTTACCCAACAAATTTCTCATCACCTGCTGTACTTACAGCTGTGCAGTTTAATCTAGTTATAAAACATCGCCTTGAGTTAAAATACAATTTTCACAATGTATACCTCTAGGTAGGTAAACCGTAAGTAGGTTTTATACACTTGATGTTAGGTTACACAATAAACCCCTGCTTCAAATTCGCCAAATTGTTTGGGTGTAAACTCTATAATATACAAAATGTATAGATGTATCAGAGAGTTTGTATCAATATGAAAATCCTCATCCAACTCGGTGGATCTCCCATCAACTTCTTAGTATCTGAGAGGAAAGTTTTAGAGTCTCGCTCGCATAACATGGGGAACAATGGCGTTCACGAGCTATATATTAGAGGTCTTATTTGATTCGGTTTAATTAATTAAATCGACAGATTTTAAGAATTGGTTTCGAAAACTGACCTGGGTGGCGAGTTTTGTTTGAACCATTCCTATTAAACCTTATCCATACACTGTATTGTAAAACTTCACCGGAATAAGTTGCACATTGCCACCGCACTGCGGCGCTGTTTGCAACAAACGGCACAAGGAACCGGCCGTGATAAGTAAAATCTTTGAAAAATATATATATTCTATATATTAGAACCTAATGAAAAAATTCTTGCCGTGGGCAGGACTTGAAGTTGCGACCTTGCCATTCCGTGTCGCGCTCTTACCAACTGAGCGACCACAGGCCACGTCCACCAACAATCTTCATCGTATTATACATACTTAAAGGGTATGTTATGCAAATCCATCTATCGGACAATAGTAGTAGTATTCCGACAACCACGTCTAACATTCGGTTAGAAACGAATTTGTATTACGCATTATCCATGCTCGGTGAACAAATTAGAACATGATGAAATATATTCTATATATTTTTGTGTGTTTAAGTCCGTTCCATGTCTATTCTTCGTTATTTTCTATGAACTAGTGCATAATTTAAAGTATACTAGATTTATGGGAATAAAAATCTTGACTGTACGTTGAAGCCCCCGACCGGGCGGGAGGTATAATATGCGCAGCGTAGCCGGCAAGAAAATAACTTTGAATTGGAATATGTATATGGTCGAGAAGCGCAGCTAAGTGTAGCCGACGCTCCGCAGTTACATAACTATTAGAAGGCTGGCACTACATATAATTTCTGTACACTATATACCAAACAGTGCCACGCTTCAAGTCACAAGGTTCGTGGTCAGATTGTGAGAACGCGCTAAAAAGGATCGTAGGTAGGTACACGTTCACCAATGTTGGGTGCAGTTTGTACTTGGATGGGTAACCGCTAGATAAATTTTCGTATGAGCCGTGAAACAGTCGGTTCGGATTGTTGTTTTTTAACAGTAGTCGTTAGACAATTGTGACAGGTTTAGATGGAATAGGGATGGTCACAAAACCACAATCATACGTTCGCTTTGAAGCCTTTTCAGGTAGAAATGTAACGAAAAACATTTCGATGATGTCGTTCCCTAATAAATTCACTACCTACAATTATGGTAATTGTAATAGTGTAGGGATTCAAGCAAAACAACATTATTGATGTTGTGGGTAGAACAACACGTTGTATGTTCTTGTCTCTCACCGTTGGTAGGCAACATATACACGACACGTCGGATATAATTGCTACAAAAACCGGCTTATCGTATCGTATATAACTCTGATACTTTGTTACACGCTGACAAAGGTCGAAAACCTTTGGGGCGAGAATCATAATTAGAATTGAGTTACATTTTATTCTATTTCCAGTATCGTAACACGGCACATGTAAGGGCCGACCTGTGCCTGTGCTGCGCCAACTACCATGTACTGGCTCCGCCGGGGGAGTGACCAGTGACGATGGAGTTCTGTTCGCTAAAATCCGATTCCGGCAATCGATCGCCGTATATCCATAATAATATGAGTACATTATTTTCTATCTTAATGTCTTTATGTAGGTAGTTGTAAGTTGAAAGATTTTAATCATGTAGTCAGGTTCATATCACTTATTGCAAGTAGATTGCATTGTTTACATTTTCTGCGTTACGTATAGTCGCGCCTTCGTTGTGAGGGTAGGCGACGACAATGTTGTTATCGTTTAGGGTCTGTCGAAGTGTTCGGAAATTAATAACCCGGCGAACGGAGATGTCATATTAAGCACAATATGCGTACTAGTATAGAACGGCGTGATAGGAAACCGCAAAGCGCGGGTATTGGTGCTTAAAGTATGGGTGACGTAATAGTACGTAATAGTATCTTCTGTATTAGAATGTAATACAATGGGAACAGTACACTTCTAGCTTTGGTAATCATGATCTAGGAGTAGATCTAGGTCTAATTTCCACATTCCAACCAAGATTGGTAGTTTCTATTATGATAAGTACATCAATGCAATGCAACAGATGTATGTGGGTCCGAGAGGGAGTCTGTAGTCCCTTGACCTCTATACCATACCAGCTCAGCATACCTAGGCAGTGGTCCTCGCCGCCTTTGAGTAGTCCGATTGGAATGATAGTACAGGACTCGAGTCCCGTGGGGATTATGAGGTTTGCTTGTGGGTAGTCCTTGGTAAACTGGTTCCCATTTTGCCAATTTATTAATATCAATTTAACTTCTACGATGTCTGCGGGATGACAATACATCTTCATTCTTATTCAAATTACATTTTGACTTGTTAGCCACATGACAGACCCATTCGCCAGGCGATCTCAGAGCGTAACTCAGGTTCCGGGTGGCAAATATGGTATGGATGCCGCCTCTGTAGACGTATCGGAGACAGCGTCTGTAGGTGAAGCCAATGGTACACGATGGCAATCCAAATACTTTTGTTGTCGTCGTAGTTCTGTCTGAGTCACGCGAAAGTCCGACACTCGTTGAGTTTAGGAGACTTAATTGAACTCATCAGTTAGGAAACCCTTTGGGGAAGTACTGTAGTACCCCTTGGGATAATAGCTCGTTGTGCTTTCTTTCTGTGAGGCGCGGTGTATCCTTGGTGTTGTAGTCTCGTAACATGATGTCATGACCGGAATAAGGTAGAAGCCGGTATAGGAATGTAGGGCGGAGCCCGTTCTGTTCCCAATGGTGGTAGCTCAACTGATCGACATGAAAAGCATAGGACTCATGCTAGACGCAACTCTCCTGTCCCGGTGGGACGAGGAAGAGTCCGCTCTGATCTGTTAATTGGAGAACGTATCTAGTCACTCGGTACTTACTTACCCTTCTCCAATTGTCTCATTGCACCATTACTGATGTTGACCCACAAGTTGGGAAAAGGATATTTCTGTGGTGCACAGGAAATGCAATCCTTATTATTAGTATTTATTCATACTATCAGCTTCCTGTGGCGACGCTGCATGTGTTGTCAAACCAGAACGCACGTGCGCGGCACGGTTTGCGCGGCACAATAACTATTAGATTGCGTTCTCACACCAACAACTCGTGCCACAATTTGCAGCTGGAAACTACAGTGTATGGTAATCAGCATTGCCACGATTTCCATTATGAAAATTTCAGCGTATTCGAGATTCTGAATCCATCTTTACACTGAACATTACTGTAAAACAGTCTTACTCCCTCGATGTCAACAGAATACAGGGTATAATGTTTCGTACACTATAGACTTACTCCGCTGAAAAAATTAGTTAATCCTGGAAAAAAGCTTATCCTAATGTTAGTTAATCTGGTAGTGGCGTCAGACTGCCGTAGAATACAAGCTGGCGTCGCCAACATGTTGCCACAATGTACGCGCATTGCGACTATTGTATTTAGGTATTGCATGGTATGCATATTTCAAAAACAAAATATCACGTTAAGTATATAAATGAAATAAAATATCGTGTTATGTCCACTTCACTGCCCTAATGAGTGGTCGTCTTATAGTTCTTGTATAGTTATAAGCAAATTAACACCACGTGTATCAAATTATATGAATATTGAAAATAACGAGGGTATTTTAAGGTTAAATAGTTGAAATCCAATATGTGCGCACAGAGCGATTGAATTCAGTACTCCTGGGCCAGTTACCCTCTTCTGGGGTGCGAGTACCCACGTGTTCGGGTGCCCGTTAATTACCCTAATGTTTGGACTCGGGTGTACCTTGCGTAGCACTAATGGCCCCAATACTGAAGAAAACAACTTCAATTTGCATGCTTAAAGTAATGAGCGATGTAACTTACAGTTTAGCGAACATTCCTTAACGCAACGTTGCTTGCGAGCGCCGCCGTTAGAACATAATATCGCGCCATGTTAAACACACCTGTTGCTGCTATCCTTCCTTCTTCCGTATTCGTCTCCTCCTGCTGGCGGGCCGGACGTTTCTAATACCTTTATTAATTATAAAATCAAACCGAACGGTAACACCGTTAAAAATATGCACCACAGAAACGTGGTGAAATTATTTTATCTTTCACTTTTATAAGTAAAGATTTGCAAATACTTTGCTACGTATAATATGACTAAAATAAATTAAATTCGGTCAACCTCACGCTAGGTTAGGTTAGGCGACCGTACGGGTCGGGAAATTTAATGCCAATGAAGTGAAATGGCGATTCCCCGCCTAGCTGCCGTCGGTAGTGGTGGGGTGCGGGGTGCGCGTGGGAGGAAAGGGCTGGCGGACGTGACGTATTATGACTTCGGAAAGCGGAAATCAAGAATGTTATTCTCATATTGTTTTATTAGGCTTCGAATTACGGTACAGGATTTAATAATGGTTTATTTAGTACCACATTTATAATTTACACTTTTATCTTAATACTAAATACATTTAAGTACAGGAGTTTAGACGTATATAACTAACACTCTAGTCCCCTAGGATTCCCTGTGTCGTGGGAATTAGAGTATTCCCAACAGGTGCATAAGACTTGTAGACTCGATGGCACATCAACGGTGATACTTTGAGTATCTTATACTTATATTTACATCGTACTCACTTTCTTTGAGTAAAATAAAGCCTACATACATTATATATAAACTACATATTAGCATACTACTTAGGAAGCTATCGTCGTGTTTTATCGGCATTCTCCGACATCAAATACGGCAAACGCCTGTCCTAATTCTTCGTTGTGCGACCACCGTCATCCTCTGTCCTTTTCGCTAATCGGATTAAATGAATGTTTCAATTAGGTAATTTGATAATTTAATGTTGATAAGCGTTATCGCGTGTCTGCGCTATCTTGGGCAATAAAAACGAAATGTAACAGCTGTTTGGGTTTTGCATATCGGATTTATTTAATTAGAAATGCAAGGTGGCTGTCTGCGACTGGTTGCGAAAGGCCTAGAATAGAAATAGTTTACTTTATAGTTGTACATTACACAGTTGATAGTGGCCCAGACTCTCAAACTAGGATAACCTGTGATAATCTGTCGTAGAACCGATAACCGATGGGGGTAGACGAGTTCTCGAATGGAGGCCACGAACGGGTAAACGTGGTGTGTGACGCCTCCGGGCAGATGGAGGGATGACCTTTGCAAGGTGGCATGCAGAGGGCCGAGAGTACACTCAACGCGAGTGGCGTGCTTTGGGAGAGGCCTACGTCCAGCAGTGGACTGATACGAGCTGATGATGTTACTTAGAATAATATAAATTATTATTCTAATGGCCTTCGCACACCGGGACGGGATGGCAGAGAATTTTGCCACCGGTCAGCGCACACTAGCCGGTTAGATATCCCTTAGCACGCTCTTCAATGCCGTGTCAAGAAATCCCTTTTGGTGCCACGGGATCAGTTTAAAACATTGGAATTTATATCGTATTCCTACTAGATAAGTTTGAATGTCCTTCGGTAAAAATTTAGAATCTCGATCATCCCGCCCGTATTCTTGTCTCTGTATTCGTCTGTGCCTTCATAAACACGTAGGAAAATATGCGGTTTATCTTTAACGATGTCTTAATAGGCGTTGTGTTATGTATGGAGTGGAGATTTCCACAGGATATTTTTCCTTTAACGTTCCAAATATCAAAGTTGCAACCCGACCACTGTTCCGGGATTTCCCGAAGTAAGGAAAATGTAAATAAAGAGAAAGGTAGTCAACAATCGAGTACATAAGGATAATGTTTGAATCCTATGAGCACAGAATATATATTGAAATTTACGCGACTAAGAATAATTTGAAAGTTTTTAAATCCTAAACAGAATAAACTAAAATTATGTGTCTTTTTACCCGACTGCGCAAGGAGTGTTATGTTTTTCGAGGGTATGTATGTGAGTTTGTATACCTATCTAATTCTTTGGCACCCGCTGCAGCAAGTTAACCCCATTTGATTATTTTTATATCCTATGTCACTTCTACAATCAAGACGAATCTAACGACACCTCATATGTTAAAATCCATCAAGCCTTTTACGCTGCAGGGCGTGCCAAAGAATTATACATACATACATACATACAACATACATACATACACTCGAAGAATACAACTCTCCTTCTTGCGCAGTCCGTTTTAAAAAAAGATAACTATGTAGTTATCAAGTTATTAACATAATTAAATGTCATTATTTTTTTAAGATTTGATGCTGAGAGTTTTAGAAAATATGTTTAAAATGTAAAATTAAAAAAAATCCAATTAAAGACGTGTTTCTGAATTTTTTATTATTAGAATTAGGGCTACGACTTGTTCTTGACGAAGTTACTGAACTATATCGTTCTCTTTCAGTCTGCTTTAAGATCTTCGACCTGGACAGGGATGGCGTGCTCAACAAGAAGGAACTCATCGACATGGTCGGCATACTCTGCACTGTTGCAAATGAATCACTCAAAAATGTAAGTTAAATGCGCACTCTATAGTGTCTATTTTCCAGTAACTCCATCCCAGTAAGGCGCTCGGTGACGTAATTGTTCGGTCACTGGACTTACAATACGGTCCCAGGTTCGATCCCCAGTTAGGTCAGCCATATACGAACGACAGCAGTTTAATGGTTACACTTGCTGTACGATTTCCACTCTTACGACGTAGATAATAAGTTTGTTCGTTACATTTGATATCCTTTGGGCTGTAAGAATCAGTTTTCCTTGTTTTTTTTATGGAGGAAAAAACTTGCGTATATTTACCGATTGCTCTCAAACAGAGGAAAATATCTTGAGGAAACCTGCACGCCTTAAAAACAATTGAGGAATATGACTGTATCATCAAGGACTATAGCTGCTCATGCACAAATATAAGATATTCAACTATGATCTGATGAACCAAAAGTGGTCGACATTGCTCATAGAATCAGTAAACTGAAGTGGCAGTGAGCTGGACACATCTGTCGTAGAACCGATAACCCATGGGGTAGACGAGTTCTCGAATGGAGGCCACAAACGGGTAAACGTAGTGTGGGACGACCCCGACCAGATGGAGGGATGACCTTCGCAAGATGGCTGGCAGGGACTGGATGCAGAAGGCCGAGAGTAGGGTTGAGTGGCGCGCTTTAGAAGAGGCCTACGTCCAGCAGTGGACGATGAACTAAGATCCGCACTGCCGCCCACATGGCATTTCTAACTTATATTACTTGTTCTCTGGTCTGAATAGAGCTAACTTTGTCATACAACGACACGTGTAACATTCCCACCTGACTGTCACATTAACAGCACAATGGGGTGATAAAGTGTGACGTCACACACGTTCTCTAAATAGGTACCTACTCCATAAACATAAAATTTTACATTTTATGGCGTTCCGGAGTGCACGTGCTTTAATTATGTCATGTTTATTGCACAGATTATTTTGTCTCCGTGTGGGATTTGAATTTAATTAGCGGACGTTTTACCGCAATGAATAGAGGTATGCGAGATACGTTTTTAAGGTTCAAATTATCTCCAAAACTACTTGTCCTATTGTAAGAGTTCTTTCACTGTTAGATAGATAGCAGTTAAAACTATGTAACTATAAAAGAATTATTAAATTTGGTCCAGCAGTTTTTGAGAAAATCTCAACCTTATTGAGGCCCTGTATCTTTGTCTTTGGGTGTATTACCGACAATGTTATAAGCCTGACACATACAAGCGCGGCCTGCGGCCAATTGAACCCTACTTTTCTCCTAGTTTTCGGTTGTGTACTATACGCTAACGACGGAAGAAAAGGGGGCGATGCAACTGGCCGCCGGCCGCGCGTGTATGTGTCAGGCTATAAGATTATCAAAAATATTCTGAACATTTTCCTACAGAGCTCCCGAGCGTCAACGCCATCTGACGGCAACGAGTCCGAAGGCACGGAGAAGGGGTTCGATCCTGAAGTGATCCTCGTGAACATCCGCGAGAAGCTGGTCACAGTGCCTAAGAATGGAAGGAAGCCAGTGTTCCAGCTGGGACCCAACGGGGAAGGGGAGCCGATTGTTGTGGCTGATGAGGTAGGATGCTTACAGTACAAATATTTGTATTGTGCATAATGGTGGCACTTCACTTGGCTATTCGTATTCGCTGTGGGATGTTTGTCGGACGGACAACAGCAGATCAATGGTAACACTTGCAGTACGAATTCAACTATTATGACGCAGATAATAAGAACGGTCCAAAGTACAGTCATGAGTAATAACCCTTGTACAACATTTGCTTGGTGGGGTGTGTACTTTATTTTGATACAATTTAGCGTTTACATAATTATTGGCCACAGTTTAGCATACTTATTTTTGCGATTTAAAGTTGTTACATGAATTTGAATTTTAAGGATGTTTCTATGTTATTACTCATGACTGTACAAAGTGTTACACTTGATCTGCTGTTAGCTGTACATACAAATAAGACGAAAATTTTGTCAAGAATAGCAACCACACATGGCAATTACGCAAATACGATTAGCCAAGTGAAGTGCCACCATAAAAAGTGTGCTAAGGGGCAAGTCACACAGAAAAGACGAAAGACTGGATGAGGTGGAGACGCGACTTTTTAAATCATACAGTTTCATGCATTGATGCCATTGACAGAATTCTTTAATCGCAACCAATTGCGAACAAATAATGAACTCTCTTATATCGCAACTAGTTGCGAAAACCGGTTGCGATGGCGGCCGAATGGCAGAAACACAGACCATTTACTCGATAGACATGAAATCGGTACGGCGAAAAATTCTGTCAAACGATGAGCGCAATAGACGAAGCGGGGGGCAGTGGTGCCATATTAAATCCATGTCGATAATATCTCTAGGTTACGCGTGTCGCGAAGCAATTTTGCGCTCATGTGCGGGCAGACACCTGCGCCCCCCTGTTACAGGTCTATGAGGTAAGTGGTCAGTGGGCAGAAAAGACAGGTACGGACGCGACGGCTACGCGAGAGCTATTTATGTGTTATAGTCAAAGGTCGATCCGACGCGGATTGACTTGTCTTTCGTTATATATTGTTGGTTCGATTGGGCTTTGAATATGAAAGAAAACAAGGACTTGGAAAAATATCTATTAAAACCAACCAGTCGCCAACATTTAGATTATAGTTTCGGCTTTTGACTAATACATCATATTAGGAAGTATCCAAACATGGTAGTCCAACTTCGAAAGTAAAGTTAAAGCCGCTACTTAATTTATTACGATTGTTACTATTTTAATTAATTATTAATGAATGTAAGTAGTGTAATTACTTTTAGTGCCCACTGACACAATACAGTGGGTCTGCTTTTGCCCTTCTGCCTCTTTGTATATCGAGCCATGTAATATACAGTATTAAACATGTATGATCACAATATTATACAATGTATGACGTAACCAAGTGTTCCCTGTGTACCTAAGGTTAAAATAAATAAGTATGAGTAAAATAATCTGTTTCGGTATTTGCCTACTGAACTGAGGCAGCCAAAGATCGATTTATTCTGCACTTTCGAGTTTTATGTGTTTATGATGACTTTTCTTAATTATCCCAGGAGCCGTCAGAGAACGAAGGCCTCATAGCGAACGACATGGCGCTCACACTGGAAGACTTCCTCATCTGGAGCGTGGAGAGCGCTGAGGCGCTGGTGACGCCGTTCCTCGACCTCATCTTTGAGGTGTGCCACATCGTGCTCGGCCTCAGACCTCAATGCAAGCACCAGGAGAGGGATATTGGTGAGTCAGGCAATACCATCAACGCGTATCAGTGCACTGATGGTCATATCTAGTAGTTTAGTAAAGATTTTGCGCCTTTATACCCTACAAGCTGTGTTGTGACAGCTGATGACCGAATCATCATCATCAGTCTATTTATATTGCCCCACTGCTCGGGCACAGACCTTCCCTTACATCGAGGGAGCTCGGGCCATAATCCGCCACGCGGGCCCAGTGCGGGTTGGCGGATTTCACATGCCTTAGATTTTTTTTTCTACGGCATGCAGGTTTCATCACGATGTTTTCCTTCACCGTTTTGAGAGCACTCGGTAGATATACGTAAGTTTTTCCGTCGAAAAAAACCGAGGATAACTCATTGGTACATGGCTGCCCTAGCTGGGAATCGAACCTGGGACCTCCATATTGCAAGTCCATTGACCCAACCACTGAGCCACCGAGCGCTCTGATGACCGAATAATAAATAAATAATAGCTAGTAGCCCTTTCCCAAGCCATATGCCTGGGCCACACTGGCGAGCATAGCGCGGGCGCGACGGGCGCGCCGTTTGTGTCTGCATTATGATTTTTGGAAATACCTCTGGTTATTTTTAGTATTCCGTGCCTCAAAAGGAAAAGAAGGAAGTCTTATAGGATCACTTTGTTGTCTGTCTGTCAAGACCTATATCTCAAACGCGTGCACGGATCAATTAATACCAAATACTCAGGTCTGCAACCTCATGCAGCCATGAAAAAATCAAACTTCTACGTCAACGCAAACAAAAGATATGGCCATTTGTGTCGCATTTTCTCGCAAATTTGTATGAAAATGCAAGAAAACCAAAACCTATAGAGTACTTTCCGTTGACCTAGAATCATGAAAGGCAAGAAGCTAGGTCTTATAGGACAAGTAAAGGAAAAAAATCCGAATCTCCCCAAAAATATTTTTTTTCTTATTACAAACTTATATTTGCTGATGATGAACTAATCAGGAGTATATCGATGAATGGACATAAAATTTTGGTAATGGCAAAGTAAGTTGGTTTCTAAATCTCTTTTCGTTACAGCAAAGTTACGGTTAAGTTGCGATGCACGGAAGCCTCGGTACGCGAATCCGACTCGGACTTGGCCGGTTTTTTCTTTACATACCGAATTGCTAAAATTATTTTTATTACTTTGGGTCTAAACTTGTCAGCATTAGTTTAGGAAAAAAACACAGGCCAGAATTACTGTCATTATCTTTGTACTGAACTTTCAGGCTCAATGTTATTCTGATAACACTAACTCTGTCATTAACCGTGCGAGTTGACTAAACGCTATCGGTTATATCGGTCGTTTTATTTTAGCGCTGAAGCGACATGTTATCTGGTAATTGTTACCACATCCGCTATATTTAGCGAGCATTCACCGGTTAACGTCGCCAGGCATGTAACTAGTATTTTATGGGGGCCCAATCTCGTCTAGAATCATATTGGGGCCCCATACGGAGACCATCTAATGTTGTAAATCAAAACTCGTTACTAATTTTAGCATATTCTGAAAATATTATTATTATAAATAATGGCTAGGAGGGCAACAATCAGATGTAGTATGTACTTTGATTTTGTACCGACCTTATGGTCTACACCGTAAGAATTGTAATTGTCCGAATACAGATTTGATATATAGGACGTCGCACTACCACATTATCGTACAATATTTGCTATAGATTTGATTTTACAGTCTTGAATTATTTGTGCCTGAAATGTTATACATATTAACATGCGCAGACAACCAATCGCAGATACCTAGAAACTAATAAATATATTATAATTTACACACAGATAACACTCGCTTAGTGGGGGAACTGATATAAATATACTGATAAAATACGGACTTCTCCCAAAAAGTTAGCGTTTCTGTAATTTTAAGTATTTGCTCACCCATAGCTTTAATTCTAAAATATGCAATTGACAGTCAAACCTGCTGTACTAATAATCACAGTAAATCAAAAATTGGCCATAAACTATTTTGTAAGCCCCATTTAAATCACGGTATTTTGAAACTGGGGCCTCCTTTAACGGCCCTGTTTTCCTCTCAGCCACGTCGTTGTATGTATAGTGAGAGTAACGCAATGTCAACACTGTTATCATATCAATGTGTACCAATGTCGCACACTTGACACAAATAGTGTAATTATCATGTTTATTGTAATTGATGGAGGTTTCATTGATTTGATTTTACGAGTGGCTTTAACATGATCAATTCTCTTCCTATTTAAACTATATTTGGAATTCAGACATGTTGTGGAATTAGGTCACGCACTCTGTTTTTACCCGACTGCCGAAGTTATGACACTGAGTTAAGGTTGACGATTTTAGGCTGGTGTATACTGTGTATAATGTACATATACATTTACAGGATTGTATATTAAAATACAGTAATTATTGTATATTAAAACATGACAAACCGTCGTGTACATTAATAACAGTAAATATGAACAGGCTTTGTTTGTTAAGCACTGCACTGTATCTTAGTTTTATTCGTGGCGGACCCGTGACACCACCCAATGGCACCACCGGTGGTGTCATGGGTATTTTTCAATCCCCATGGCACCACCGGTGGTGCCATGGGGATTATTTTTATATCATGACTCCACCGAGTAATATAATAGAGAGGGGAAAAATCAAGTGCAATGTAATATAAATATTTAATGAAACAAAAATCAGCGTAATTCAAACTTGAATTTTTATATACAATTTACGACTTCATTTTGCAAAATGAAGTCGTAAATTATATATTAAATACTTCTTTCTTTTCGCAGGTAACTTTAAATCGTGAATGTCCGTCAACACGTTCAGTAAACGTTGAATTGTTGTATTTTTCTTAATGTGTTTGTTCAATCTAGAATGAAAACCTTCTGCAACATTCGTAGTACGATGACGTTCGCCGAAAACGCTGAACACGTATGGGGAATGCACTTTCAACCAATACCCTTCAATGTTAATTACATGCCGCGATTCTTCAGAACTAAAAACAAATATACGTGTGTTTTCGTCTGCACAATCCGCTAATATAAAGTTATAAAATTGTAGTTGGATCTCGACTTTATTTCTATTTCTAAAGCAGTGCAGCCTTGTTTCGTGAATCGTAGAGAAATATTCTAACTTTATGCATAGAATATAGTACAGTATAGTATGTACGTACCTACTGCGAACGAGAAACAAAAATTAAATGCACTTCATTAGGGACTCTATTACTTGGTGGTATCATGTTATAAAAATAATCCCCATGGTACCACCGGTGGTGCCATGGGGATTGAAAAATCCCCTTGATACCACCGGTGGTGCCATTGGGTGGTGTCACGGGTCCGCCACGGTTTTATTTAGTATATTTTTTTATGTAATCGGAAATCTTACAGCTTTTATGTATGTAATATGGGTTAGAAACTTATGCTGTTATTTATAATCCTAGTTAAACCGCACTTTCCTTAAATCGTGTTGCTATCCCTTTCATACTTCGTTACAAAAGCTTAAGATAGAAAGGGACAGGGGGCCTAAACGGTGGCGTAACTTTAAATCACGTTTATGAATTAACAGCCTTAAATTCTAAACAAAGCCATTCACAAGTTTTCGCCAATAGTCTAAACATTATATTAGTTTTATTAGTTATTTCATTCTTTGCGTCTTCTTTAACTACTCAGTGTCTATAGCCCGGCAGATGCTTCCCTATAATTGGCTTCTTGCATCTATTTAAATGATAATGTTGTTTATAAACTGTTGGTTTTCCATATCACAATAAAATAATATAAATTATTCTTTGTTTGTCAGTGGTCGGTTGGCTCCGTCGCGAGGTGCAGCGCGGCTACTCCGTGGGCCAGTTCTGGTACCTCGTGGGCGCCGAGTGGTGGTCCGGGTGGCTGGCGCACTGCGGGGGCGGCGCCGCGTGCTGCCGCGCGCCGCGACCCCTGGACGAGGCCATCGTGTGCGACGAGAGCTTCACCACCAACTCGACAGGTGAGTAAATGCGTGGTCCGGCTGACTGGCGAACTCAACAGGTCTACGGTTTACACTAGCATTTTGATGTTAGTTTAGTTGTAGTTAGATTCAAGTTGTAGTTATAGTTATGTTGTTGAGTGGCACAACAAAGAGAAGTTAAAATAAGTTTAGTTAAGTATATAGTTAGTTGATGCACACTGAATTGATTTCTTGAATGGTTTTGGAATGGAATTGGGTGAGAAAATACCCAGCCTACTGCAAAGACCTTACTCAGGTACTGGAAAGCTGTGAGCGAGCGGGGAGAGGAGAGTACTACTGTCTTTCCTTCCTGGGGGGGGGCCTTGGGCCATCGGCTGGCAACGCCAATGTAGGTTGCACGAGCGAGGCGCGCCCAAATGGGTCGCTGACCAACCGTACAAGGTCTAGACAATAAAATTATTAATTCGTCATCAGCCTGTATAAGGCTTTGCCGGCGTTTGTCCACCGAAGCGTCGCCGTCACCGAGCCGCCACAGAGAACAGGACGGCGCCGAAGTAGCGATACATTTACTACGGCCGCGTGTTCACAGCACGTCCGTCACTCGAGCGCCGAAGTAACTTTTCTTGATAACCCTGTTTAGGTGGTTCAAGTGCAATAGTGAGTCTCTGTAGACCCCTAGGGGTTTAAGTAGCACGGACCACTCGGCCCGAATCTCGTGTCCTTCTCGCAATCCTTCCATTGTCTTCTGTTAAGGCTGTGCTCGTGCTCGGTGGTCAAATGCTCGGTGGCATAGTGGTTGGGTCAATGGACTTACGATATGGAGGTGCCAGTGAGTTTCTGGGTTTTTGCAGCTAACTTACGTACGCACAACAGCAGATCAATGGTAACACTTGCAGTACGATTTTAAATCTTACGACTCAGATAATAAGAACGGTCCAGAGTGCAAAGTGTTACACTTGATCGTCAGCTGTACATATTTGAATATACATTTTTGATGTATGTTATAATTGAGTATTAGATTTTATTTATTGACCTTTTGATATAATAAAAAACTCATAATAATAATAATCTATTGTAGAGTCGATGGGGTCGCTATTGTGGCGCGCTGAGACCGCGTCAGTGGGCAGCGCGGGCAGCAGCAGCGGCGTGAGCAGCGCGGCCGCCAACCGCGCGCCCAGACACCCCGGGCCCATAGACAACAAGCGTCTGCTCACACTCAACCAGCTCAAAGTATGCACTTACAAATTATTATTTTTTCGTTCACTCCCGAGCTTGTAGCGGGAACTCTTGACTATAGCACGAAATCAGGTCCTGCATGAATCCTCAAATAAATTCACCAAACTGTCATTCGCGAACATTTTCTGAATAAATTAACGTGATATTAAACACAAAATAACCACTGTAGACATTAGAATTTCGCAACCGTTGTTTTCCTTGGTTGATAATCTTGCATTTCCAGGATTCAGACTACGTAAGGTTAGTACATCCTTCATGGGGCACTGTATTCGCTTTTATAACAAGTTGCCAGAAAGTGTCACGACGCTGACAGAGAGGAAATTTAAAAATTTCATTAAAGGAACACTTGTTAAGAAGGCGTATTACAGGATAGATGACTATTTAAACGATGAACATGCATGGTGTGTGTCGCCGGTTCCGCGTGAGGGATAAAGTCTAGATTACTAACAATAGTAATAGTTGTGTAATACCTAGTTATTAAGTAATTGTGTATTATTATTATATTATTTTAAAAGATGTGCTGCTGAGAGTTTTTTGCCACTTTTTCTCCTCAGCGTTGGCACCTTTTCCTTGCAAAGTGGTGTAAATGTAAATTCAAAAATATTTTGACGTGCAAAAATGTACACAACGTGCTTACTTGCAATAAAGAAATTTGACTTTGACTTTCCGCCATTTTCAAAAGTCTCCCAGCTATACTTATGCAGTCTTTTTTAAATAATTTTTGGATTGTTACATTATTGCTGTCTTTCAGTCTCGTAGCGTAGGGTTGTCAACACTATGCCCCTGTATTGCAGGTGCGCACGCTGACCGGCGAGGGCGGTCACCTGCGGCGCGACATGACCCTGGCGCAGCACCGCGACTTCGAGCTCGTGCCCGACGCGCTGTGGCGCGCGCTCGCCCTGTGGTACGGGGGGCCGGACCCGCTGCCCAGACAGGTACGGACAACACCAGATCAATGGTAACATTTGTAGTTAGATTTCAACTCTTACGACGTTGATAATAAGAACGGCCCAAAGTGATGTACTTTGATTTTTATTGGACTGCCTCAGTGAATCATCATCATCAGTCAATTTGTCCAAGCTCTCAATCCCATTTACAAGAGATTATTGTGAGTTCGAGAAGTCGCCAGCAGTGGCGTTACTTAAACATAGCCAGCCTTACTTATAATCGATGATTAAAATTAATACCTTGTTTAACAATTGTTTAAAAAAAATGTTTACTTATAAACGCTATTTAAAGTTAATCAACTCCTGAAGAACGGAATAAGTAGCTGTCAGTTTTTTTGGTATATTAGCTAATCACTGTTTAAGTAACGTTTATTTATAAGTAAAAAAAAGTTAATCGCTGATTAACTGTTTAAATAATGATTAGTTAATATGTTGTTCAGTGGTTGATTAGTGTTTTTTTATAAGTAAGGCTGAGCATGTTTACTTAGTTTAGTACATTTCGCTCGATAAGTGGTATACTCCATCAGTTGTCGGTTTACGACAGATGTGGTCATTCTACTGCCATTATAATTTGCTGATCCTATGAGCTATGTCAACTAGTTTTGTTGGAGAATAAATTCATTGCCACTAAAACTTAAATTTCTGTATTTATTACAGGTGATACGACCGCCAAACTCTGATGTGGAATTAGAACTGTATCCGCTACATTTGAAGCTTCTCCGCCACGTAGCCAGTCCACAGAGTGAGTACTTATCTTATAATACGTACATAAAGTCACGCCCAGACGGCAGGGCTGTTGATCTCCTCCCATCTCTCCGGACTACTATTATGATATAGTAATTAGTAAATATGTAGTAGTAATATACCAAATTAGTAATTAAATAAATAAATAGTTTAAAAGATGTGCTGCTGAAAGCTTTTGCCACTTTTTCTCCTCAGCGTTGGCACCTTTTCCTTGCAAAGTGGTGTAAATGTAAATTTAAAAAAATGTTGACGTGTAAAAATGTACACAACATTGTTGCAATAAAGCGTTTTGATTTGATTTGAATTTCATTTACAAAGGTACTGCTGAGAGGTTTTTTTGCAACTTTTTCAATATATTTATTGCAAAATGAGTTTAATAATTAAAATAACAAATATAGGGTATTATTAAAAACATACAACTAAAGATAAAGTATAAAAATAAACTATTCCTCAAATGATAGTTCCCGATGCAAAGGTGCCCATAATACCAGAGGCGGACCTTTGCATCAGGAACGAATTTATTGCATACTATAAGTAGGTCTATAAGGTAAGTCTTGCACCTTACTTGCAAAGTGGTGTAAATCTCATATTGCGATCTGTTTCAGGAATGAGCACCGTGGCGGCTGTGGGCGGCGCCGGCGTGTCCATGTACAGCAGCGTGCCGCTCGCGCCCGCGCCGCCCGAGCGGCAGCTCGCGTACACCGCGGCGTTCTCGCGGCTCGCCACCGTCAGGCAGGTCAGGCAACAACACAGTCATCAGCATCACTCCCTATGTGTGTTTTCGGATGCTTATAGTGTGTTTGCGGATGTTTTTGTGTGTTTTCGGATGATTTGCATGTTTAGCCAGTATCCCTAAGAGGGTGGTGCAGAGAGCTCATAGGATTATTATATACTAGCTGTACCCCGCAACTTCGTTTGCGTAGAGGAGGAGGATGGAGAAGATCAGGAGGCAGATCTTCCTTTCTGGATCCTTGTTTCCACATCACATACCGCCATGGCTTATAGCCAGTGAAACTCCCATCAAAATTCCTTTAGTAGTTATGGCGTGATACTTGCACAAAGCCACAGACAAACAGACAAAAATCCTAAAACACATTACAATTATTCTTTTCAAAAAATATCCAATGTACAGACACAACTTTTTTACAGTCTTATTACTATTACTATAATATATATAGCTGCATTACCACTCACTCACTCACTGACACGTGGATTGAGGAAACTGGAGGGTGTGGGGGTGTGGTGGGGGGTTGGTTGTATAGACTTTGGGGATGTGATGTGCGGAAAAATATAGCGGTCCCCCTGGGGGGTGTTTATCTTGGGGTCACTATGGTGAACTCTGAGATGCGCAGTCCGATTTGGATAAAATTTGAAACAAATGTAAAAAATACAATCTAATAAAAGATTTTTTTTTTAATCTTGAAAAAAAACAAAATGGCGGCCGAGTTATAAGAAAAAAAGTGGGGGGGACGAAAAAGACCCAAAAGTAGGGTACTGGTAAATCGAGTTGGGTGAGCCGTAGGGAGGGGTGCAATATGTCGTTGGAATGGGTAAATCCTCTACTTTACCCAAAAAAATGGGGGGTTAAAAAAAACAAAATGGCCGACGAGTTGTGAGCGATTGAAAAAAAGGGAGGGAAATCACGAGTGGGCAAAGCGATATTACTCCCAGATGGCAACACCGCAGAGCTTCGGCTTGTATGGGGCGGTTGTAGGTCTCGGGGAGTAGTGTTGCCAGGAAAAAAAAAATTCCCAGAAATCGGGGTAATTTACCCCACAGGACCGAAAAAGGTGACAAATGGAAATAGGGACTTTAGGAAAATTCTGGGTATGCAGTCCGATGAGGTTGGCCCACCCAAATGACATTTGGGTATTTTCATCGAAATCCGCTGGCAACACTGGGATTGGCGAATTTTTTAAAATTTTCGGCAGTTGCCAACTTTGGAGGGCAACTTTGTTAGACCAAGTTTGAGCTAGCGCAACGGTTTAAATGCAGTTTGTTGGGAAATTTAGTCTAGATAAAAAGAAAAATAAGGAATTTTTTTAAAAACAAAATGGCGGCGATACGGGATACAATATGTGAAAAAGTTGAAAAATTGGAAATTTTCAAAGCGATATTACTCCCCGACGGCGCCACTTTAGAGAATCGCTATGTATGGGTCAATTGTAGGTTTTGGGGAGTAGTGTTGCCAGGAAAAAGAAATTTCCCAAAAAGTCGGGTAATTTACCCCACAGGGTCCAAAAATGTGACAAATGGAAATAGGAACTTTAGGGAAATTCTGAGTATGCAGTCTGTTGAGTTTGGCCCACCCAAATGACATTTGGGTATTTTCATCGAAATCCGCTGGCAACACTGAGATTGGCGAATTTTTTAAATTTTTCGGGAGTTGCCAACTTTGGAGGGCAACATTGTTAGACCAAGTTTGAGCTAGCACAACGGTTTAAATGCAGTTTGTTGGGAAATTTAGTCTAGATTAACAGAAAAATAAGGAAATTTTTTAAAAAACAAAATGGCGGCGAGGTGGGAAACAACATGGTAAAAAGTAGAAAAAGTGGGAATTTTCAAAGCGATATTACTCCCAGATGGCGCCACTTTAGAAAATCGATATGTATGGGACAGTTGTAGGTTTCGGGGCGTAGTATTGCCACAAAAAAGAAATTTCCAAAAAAGTTGGGTAATTTACCCCACAGGGTCCAAAAAGGTGACAAATGGAAATAACGACTTTAGGGAAATTCTGAGTATGCAGTCTGGTGAGTTTAGCCCACCCAAATGACATTTGGGTATTTTCATCGAAATCCGCTGGCAACACTGGGATTGGCGAATTTTTCAAATTTTCGGGAGTTGTCAACTTTGGAGGGCAACTTTGTTAAACCAAGTTTGAGCTAGCGAAACGGTTTAAATGCAGTTTGTTTAGGGAATTTAGTCAAGATAATCAGAAAAATAAGGATATTTCAAAAAAACAAAATGGCGGCGAGATGGGAAATAAAATGTGAAAAAGTTGAAAAATTGGGAATTTTCAAAGCGATATTACTCCCTGATGGCGCCACTTTACAGAATCGGTATGTATGGGGCAGTTGTAGGTTTCAGGGCGTAGTGTTGCCACGAAAAACAATTTTTCCAAAAAGTTGGGTAATTTACCCTACAGGTCCCAAAAAGGTGACAAATGGAAATACGCACTTTAGGGAAATTCTGAGTATGCATTGTGGTGAGTTTAGCACACCCAAATGACATTTGGGTATTTTCATCGAAATCCGCTGGCAACACTGAGATTGGCGACACTTTGAAATTTTTGGGAGTTGCCAACTTTGGAGGGCAACTTTGTTAAACCAAGTTTGAGCTAGCGAAACGGTTTAAATGCAGTTTGTTAGGGAATTTAGTCGAGATAATCAGAAAAATAAGGATATTTCAAGAAAACAAAATGGCGGAGAGAATGGAGGGTAAAGTTGTAAAAAGTACCAAAAACAGGAATTTTCAAAGCGATATTACTCCCATATGCCAACACCGCAGAGCTACGTCTTGTATGGGTCGGATGTAGGTCTCGGGACGTAGTATTGCCATGAAAAAGAATTTTCCCAGAAACTCGGGTAATTTACCCCACAGGTCCAAAAAAGGTGACAAATGGAAATAAGGACTTTAGGGAAATTCTGAGTATGCAGTATGGTGAGCTTAGGTCACTCAAATAACATTTGGGTATTTTCATCGAAATCTGCTGGCAACACTGGGATTGGCGAGACTTTGAAATTTTTTCGAGATGTCAAACGCCAGGAGCAACTTTGTTAAAAAAAGTTTGAGCTAGAGAAATCGTTTAAATGCAGTTTGTTGGGGAATATAGTCCAGATAGCCAGAAAAATATGGAAAGTTGGAAAATCAAAATGGCGGAGAGAGTGGAGGGTAAAGTTGTAAAAAGTACCAAAAAAAGGAATTTTAAAGCGATATTTCTCACAGATGGCGCGAATTTAGAGAATCGGTTTCTATGGGTCAGTTGTAGGTTTCGGGGCGTAGTGTTGCCATGAAAAAGAAATTTTCCCGAAATTCGGGTAATTTACCCCACAGGACCAAAAAGAGTGGTAAAATGAAAATAGGAACTTTGCGGAATTTCTGGGTATGCAGTTCGACGAGGGCAGCTCATCCAAATGATATTTGACCATTTTCATCAAAATCGCATGGCAACACTGGAAGTTATGAGACTTGAAAATTGTGATGAGAGCCCCGTTTGGGCGCCAACTTTGTTAAAGAAATGTTGCGCTAGAGCAATAAAATATATGCCATCTGTTAGGTACTATCCTGTACATAATCAAAAAAGTGTAAAGTATTTTAAAATCAAAGATGGCTGCCAAAATTTTGACATCCGAATGAATCGAAAATTTCGACATACATTTTCATATAAAAAACGAATGAGTACTGCAGGTCTATATAAAACCATGGTCAATGCTTCCAATAATCGATGTCCATCGACAATTATAACGAGGCCGAAGGCCGAGCACCCACCCGCGAGGCCGCAGGCCGAGCTCCGCGTAGGGCGAAGCCCGAAGCGACCCCCCCCCGCGAGGCCGTAGGCCGAGCTCCGCGTAGGGCGAAGCCCGAAGCGACCCCCCCGCGAGGCCGTAGGCCGAGCTCCGCGTAGGGCGAAGCCCGAAGCGACCCCCCGCGAGGCCGTAGGCCGAGCTCCGCGTAGGGCGAAGCCCGAAGCGTCCCACCCGCGAGGCCGTAGGCCGAGCTCCGCGTAGGGCGAAGCCCGAAGCGTCCCCCTTGCCAAGCGGATACAATACGATCATCTGTGTCGCCTAAACAACCTTGGCGAGGTCGAAGACCGAGCCCAATGCGAGGCCATAGGCCGAGTTCCGCGGAGGGCGAAGCCCGGAGCGTCCCCACGCCAGCAAAAGCGAAAAGGAAAATGCGTATACGCTCCGACTCAGAATGAATTTTTGAAATCTATATAAAGATGATAACACTTGTCTTTTGAAGTACATCTTCATTTAGTGCCAGGCCTTCGGTCATTTGGGGTATTGCATGCTCTATATTTATAATCAGTTAACAACTTTAAATCAAACTATTGTCGAAACATGTCCATTTCATAACGTTTTGAATTTTAAACTTTCGGGCGTCGCTTGATTTTAAAGTGGCAGGATAAAAGGCATTTCACCACACCAAATTTCAAAAGAAACAACCCAGAGAAATAATTTAGTTAGTTGCGCCGCCTCCAAACCTACAGGAAAAAGAAAGCCCCGCGGGCCGCTCGCGGCCCGCGCACCCACGCACCTACTAGTTACTAATATATATAGCTACATTACCACTGACTGACTGACTGATACGTGTTTTGAGGAAACTGGAGGGTGTGGGGGTGTGGTGGGGGGTTGGTTGTATAGATTTTGGGGATGAGATGGGCGGAAAAATATAGCGGTCCCCCTGGGGGTTGTTTATCTTGGGGTCACTATGGTGAACTCTGAGATGCGCTGTCAGATTTGGACCAAATTTGGTAGGTTTGTAAAGAATAGCATCTAATAGAGAATTTTTTTTTTAATTTTGAAAAAAACAAAATGGCGGCAGAGTTATAAGAAAAAAAGTGGGGGGGACCAAAAAGACCAAAAAGTAGGGTACTGGTAAATCGAGTTGGGTGAGCCGTAGGGAGGGGTGCAATATGTCGTTGGAATGGGTAAATCCTCTACTTTACCCAAAAAAATGGGGGGTTAAAAAAAACAAAATGGCCGACGAGTTGTGAGCGATTGAAAAAAAGGGAGGGAAATCACGAGTGGGCAAAGCGATATTACTCCCAGATGGCAACACCGCAGAGCTTCGGCTTGTATGGGGCGGTTGTAGGTCTCGGAGAGTAGTGTTGCAAGGAAAAAAAAATTTCCCCGATATCGGAGTAATTTACCCCACAGGGCCGAAAAAGGTGGCAAATGGAAGTAGGGACTTTACGAAAATTCTGGGTATGCAGTCCGATGAGGTTGGCCCACCCAAATGACATTTGGGTATTTTCATCGAAATCCGCTGGCAACACTGAGATTGGCGAATTTTTTAAAATTTTCGCGAGTTGCCAACTTTGGAGGGCAACTTTGTTAGACCAAGTTTGAGCTAGCGCAACGGTTTAAATGCAGTTTGTTGGGGAATTTAGTCTAGATTAACAGAAAAATAAGGAAATTTTTTAAAAAACAAAATGGCGGTAAGATGGGAGACAAAATTTTAAAAAGTTGAAAAGTTGGGAATTTTCAAATCGATGTTACTCCCAGACGGCGCCACTTTAGAGAATCGCTATGTATGGGTCAATTGTAGGTTTTGGGGAGTAGTATTGCCAGGAAAAAGAATTTTCTAAAAAAGTCGGGTAATTTACCCCACAGGGTCCAAAAATGTGACAAATGGAAATAGGGACTTTAGGGAAATTCTGGGTATGCAGTCCGATGAGCTTGGCCCACCCAAATGACATTTGGGTATTTTTATCTAAATCCACTGGCAACACTGAGATTGGCGAATTTTTTAAAATTTTCGGGAGTTGCCAACTTTGGAGGGCAACTTTGTTAGACCAAGTTCGAGGTAGCGGAACGGTTTAAATGCAGTTTGTTGGGAAATTTAGTCTAGATTAACAGAAAAATAAGGAAATTTTTTAAAAAACAAAATGGCGGCGAGGTGGGAAACAACATGGTAAAAAGTAGAAAAATTGGAAATTTTCAAAACGATATTACTCCCAGAAGGCGCCACTTTAGAAAATCGATATGTATGGGTCAGTTGTAGGTTTCGGGGCGTAGTGTTGCTATGAAAAAGAAATTTCCCAGAAATCGGGGTAATTTACCCCACAGGGTCCAAAAAAGTGACAAATGGAAATAAAGACTTTAGGGAAATTCTGAGTATGCAGTCTGGTGAGTTTATCCCACCCAAATGACATTTGGGTATTTTCATCGAAATCCGCTGGCAACACTGGGATTGGCGAATTTTTCAAATTTTCAGGAGTTGTCAACTTTGGAGGGCAACTTTGTTAAACCAAGTTTGAGCTAGCGAAACGGTTTAAATGCAGTTTGTTTAGGGAAATTAGTCAAGATAATCAGAAAAATAAGGATATTTCAAAAAAACAAAATGGCGGCGAGATGGGAAATAAAATGTGAAAAAGTTGAAAAATTGGCAATTTTCAAAGCGATATTACTCCCAGATGGCGCAACTTTACAGAATCGGTATATATGGGGCAGTTGTAGGTTTCGGCGCGTAGTGTTGCCACGAAAAAGAATTTTACCAAAAAGTTGGGTAATTTACCCCACAGGTCCCAAAAAGGTGACAAATGGAAATACGCACTTTAGTGAAATTCTGAGTATGCAGTTTGGTGAGCTTTGGCCACCCAAATGACATTTGGGTATTTTCATCGAAATCCGCTGGCAACACTGGGATTGGCGACACTTTGAAATTTTTGGGAGTTGCCAACTTTGAAGGGCAACTTTGTTAAACCAAGTTTGAGCTAGCGAAACGGTTTAAATGCAGTTTGTTAGGGAATTTAGTCGAGATAATCAGAAAAATAAGGATATTTCAAAAAAACAAAATGGCGGAGAGAGTGGAGGGTAAAGTTGTAAAAAGTACCAAAAACAGGAATTTTCAAAACGATATTACTCTCATATGCCAACACCGCAGAGCTTCGTCTTGTATGGGCCGGTTGTAGGTCTCGGGACGTAGTATTGCCATGAAAAAGAATTTTCCCAGAAACTCTGGTAATTTACCCCACAGGTCCAAAAAAGGTGACAAATGGAAATAAGGACTTTAGGGAATTTCTGAGTATGCAGTTTGGTGAGCTTAGGTCACCCAAATGACATTTGGGTATTTTCATCGAAATCCGCTGGCAACACTGGGATTGGCGAGACTTTGAAATTTTCTCGAGATGTCAAACGCCAGGAGCAAATTTGTTAAAAAAAAATTGAGCTAGCGAAATCGTTTAAATGCAGTTTGTTGGGGAATATAGTCCAGATAGCCAGAAAAATATGGAAAGTTGGAAAATCAAAATGGCGGAGAGAGTGGAGGGTAAAGTTGTAAAAAGTATCAAAAAAAGGAATTTAAAAGCGATATTTCTCACAGACGGCGCGAATTTAGAGAATCGGTTTGTATGGGTCAGTTGTAGGTTTCGGGGCGTAGTGTTGCCATGAAAAAGAAATTTTCCCGAAATTCGGGTAATTTACCACACAGGACAAAAAAAAGTGGTAAAATGAAAATAGGAACTTTACGGAATTTCTGGGTATGCAGTTCGATGAGGACTGCTCAACCAAATGATATTTGACCATTTTCATCAAAATCGCTCGGCAACACTGGAAGTTATGAGACTTGAAAATTGTGGTCAGAGCCCCGTTTGGGCGCAAACTTTGTTAAAGAAATGGTGCGCTAGAGCAATAAAATATATGCCATCTGTTAGGTACTGTCCTGTACTAACTCATAAAAGTCTAAAGTATTTCAAAATAAAAGATGGTCGTCAAATTTTTGACATCTGAATGAATCGAAAATTTTCCCATACATTTTTCTATACAAAACGATGGAGTAATGCAGGTCTATATAAAATCGTGGTCAATGCTTAAAATAATCGATGTCAATCGACAATTATAACGAGGCCGAAGGCCGAGCACCCACCCGCGAGGCCGCAGGCCGAGCTCCGCGTAGGGCGAAGCCCGAAGCGACCCCCCGCGAGGCCGCAGGCCGAGCTCCGCGTAGGGCGAAGCCCGAAGCGTCCCACCCGCGAGGCCGTAGGCCGAGCTCCGCGTAGGGCGAAGCCCGAAGCGTCCCCCTTGCCAAGCGGATACAATACGATCATCTGTGTAGCCTAAACAACCTTGGCGAGGTCGAAGACCGAGCCCAATGCGAGGCCATAGGCCGAGTTCCGCGGAGGGCGAAGCCCGGAGCGTCCCCACGCCAGCAAAAGCGAAAAGGAAAATGCGTATACGCTCCGAATCAGAATGAATTTTTGAAATCTATATAAAGATGATAACACTTGTCTTTTGAAGTACGTCTTCATTTAGTGCCAGGCCTTCGGTCATTTGGGGTATTGCATGCTCTATATTTATAATCAGTTAACAACTTTAAATCAGACTATTGTCGAAACATGTCCATTTCATAACGTTTTGAATTTTAAACTTTCGGGCGTCGCTTGATTTTAAAGTGGCAGGATAAAAGGCATTTCACCACACCAAATTGCACAATGAACAAACCCAGATAAAATTGTAGTTAGTTGCGCCGCCTCCAAACCTACAGGAATAAGAAAGCCCCGCGGGCCGCTCGCGGCCCGCGCACCCACGCACCTACTAGTTACTAATATATATAGCTCGATTACCACTCACTCACTCACTGACTGACTGACTGACTGACTGACTCACTGATTGACACGCCCGTTTAGTCTGAAGGAGTTCCCGGAGGTGAAAGTGATGTAGGGGGGAGTTGTATAGTTTAGTGATTGGACCAGAGGAAAACTATAGGGAAGTGAAAAAAACAAGATGGCGGCGGGTCACGTGATGCCATCTCCGCCATTTTCCAACCGATTTCGTTCAAATTTGGAACACGCGTCACATGGTCCGCCTAATTTGTGATGAAATTGAAAAACAAAAGAAAAACAAAATGGCGGCGGAAATATAGCCGATTGAAAATTTGGACATTTCAGACCAAACTTTGACGAATTAGCTGGCCTAGCACGAGCGCATGAGGAATATCCAACCAATTCCACTTCGTAGCACATATGATGTAGTATACCAGAAAATTGTCAATTTTTGGAAAAACAAAATGGCGGACGAGCAGTAAACCATAATATTTTCATTACAATTTGGCAAGATTTTCAATCTCATTTTTCGGGTGAATGGCAACATTTTAGTGGAATGTCTTGTATGGGACAATTGTAGGTCTCGATGAATAGTGTTGCAATAAAAAAAAAGTTTTCCAACTTTTAGGGTAATTTACCCTCCAGAGCCCAAAAATGGGGAAAACGGAAATAGCGCTTTTTAACCAAATTTGGGTATGCAGTTCGATGAAGGCACCTCACCCAAATGACATTTGACCATTTTCATCTCAATCGCCTGGCAACACTGGAAGTTATGGGGCATGAAAGTTTTGGTCAGAGTCATGTTTGGGCGCTAACTTTGTTAAAGAAATTTTGGGCTATCGTAACGGTTTAAATGCCACATGTTAGATGCTATCCTGTACATTAATTACAAAGTTTAACATATTTTAAAATACAAAATGGCGGCCAGAATATTGACTTCTCCAAAAAGTTACAGTTTCCCCATACATTTTCCTATACGAAACGAAATGATTACTAGCGTGCGGTAAATATCTAACAGTAACTATAGCGAGGCCGAAGGCCGAGCACCCCCCGGCGAGGCCGAAGGCCGAGCTCCGCGTAGGGCGAAGCCCGAAGCGTCCCCTTGCCGAACAGAAACAACTCCCCACCCTCCAAGTAAATTTTGCGAGGCCGAAGGCCGAGCTCCGCGCAGGGCGAAGCCCGAAGCGTCCCCTTACCGAGCAGAAACAACTCCCCACCTTCCAAGTAAATTTTGCGAGGCCGAAGGCCGAGCTCCGCGTAGGGCGAAGCCCAAAGCGTCCCCTTGCCGAACAGTAACAACTCCCCACTTTTCAAGTAACTTTTGCGAGGCCGTAGGCCGAGCTCCGCGTAGGGCGAAGCCCGAAGCGTCCCCTTGCCGAACAGAAACAACTCCCCACCCTCCAAGTAACTTTTGCGAGGCCGTAGGCCGAACTCCGCGTAGGGCGAAGCCCGAAGCGTTCCCTTGCCGAACAGAAACAACTCCCCACCCTCCAAGTAACTTTTGCGAGGCCGTAGGCCGAACTCCGCGTAGGGCGAAGCCCGAAGCGTCCCCTTACCGAGCAGAAACAACTCCCCACCTTCCAAGTAAATTTTGCGAGGCCGAAGGCCGAGCTCCGCGTAGGGCGAAGCCCGAAGCGTCCCCTTACCGAGCAGAAACAACTCCCCGCCTTCCAAGTAAATTTTGCGAGGCCGAAGGCCGAGCTCCGCGTAGGGCGAAGCCCGAAGCGTCCCCTTACCGAGCAGAAACCACTCTCTTCCTTCCAAGTAGCTTTTGCCCCCCGGCGAGGCCGAAGGCCGAGCTCCGCGTAGGGCGAAGCCCGAAGCGTCCCCTTACCGAGCAGAAACAACTCCCCAACTTCCAAGTAACTTTTGCGAGGCCGAAGGCCGAGCTCCGCGTAGAGCGAAGCCCGAAGCGTCCCCTTACCGAGCAGAAACAACTCCCCACCATCCAAGTAACTTTTGCGAGGCCGTAGGCCGAGCTCCGCGTAGGGCGAAGCCCGAAGCGTCCCCTTACCGACCAGAAACCACTCTCTTCTTTCCAAGTAACTATTGCGAGGCCATAGGCCGAGCTCCGCGTAGGGCGAAGCCCGGAGCGTCCCCACGCTACCAAAGGCTGAAAAATGCCCCTGCCTTTCGAATTATGAACAAAGTTATGCAAATTGTGTACAGCTAGCAACGTTTGGCTTTTGAAAACTTTCTTTAAGTTTCTGGCATACGGGCATGTTTCAGCCTTTGGTAGCGTGGGGACGCTCCGGGCTTCGCCCTACGCGGAGCTCGGCCTTCGGCCTCGCAATAGTTACTTGGAAAGAAGAGAGTGGTTTCTGGTCGGTAAGGGGACGCTTCGGGCTTCGCCCTACGCGGAGCTCGGCCTACGGCCTCGCGGTCCGGCTCGGCCTTCGGCCTCGCAAAAGTTACTTGGAAGGTGGGGAGTTGTTTCTGCTCGGTAAGGGGACGCTTCGGGCTTCGCCCTACGCGGAGCTCGGCCTTCGGCCTCGCAAAAGTTACTTGGAAGGTGGGGAGTTGTTTCTGCTCGGTAAGGGACGCTTCGGGCTTCGCCCTACGCGGAGCTCGGCCTGCGGCCTCGCAAAATTTACTTGGAAGGTGGGGAGTTGTTTCTGCTCGGTAAGGGGACGCTTCGGGCTTCGCCCTACGCGGAGCTCGGCCTACGGCCTCGCAAAAGTTACTTGGAGGGTGGGGAGTTGTTTCTGTTCGGCAAGGGGACGCTTCGGGCTTCGCCCTACGCGGAGCTCGGCCTTCGGCCTCGCCGGGGGGCAAAAGTTACTTGGAAGGAAGAGAGTGGTTTCTGCTCGGTAAGAGGACGCTTCGGGCTTCGCCCTACGCGGAGCTCGGCCTTCGGCCTCGCAAAAGTTACTTGAAAGGTGGGGAGTTGTTTCTGTTCGGCAAGGGGACGCTTCGGGCTTCGTCCTACGCGGAGCTCGGGCTTCGGCCTCGCAAAATTTACTTGTAAGGCGGGGAGTTGTTTCTGCTCGGTAAGGGGACGCTTCGGGCTTCGCCCTACGCGGAGTTCGGCCTACGGCCTCGCAAAAGTTACTTGGAGGGTGGGGAGTTGTTTCTGTTCGGCAAGGGGACGCTTCGGGCTTCGCCCTACGCGGAGCTCGGCCTTCGGCCTCGCCGGGGGGCAAAAGTTACTTGGAAGGAAGAGAGTGGTTTCTGCTCGGTAAGAGGACGCTTCGGGCTTCGCCCTACGCGGAGCTCGGCCTTCGGCCTCGCAAAAGTTACTTGAAAGGTGGGGAGTTGTTTCTGTTCGGCAAGGGGACGCTTCGGGCTTCGTCCTACGCGGAGCTCGGGCTTCGGCCTCGCAAAATTTACTTGTAAGGCGGGGAGTTGTTTCTGCTCGGTAAGGGGACGCTTCGGGCTTCGCCCTACGCGGAGCTCGGCCTACGGCCTCGCAAAAGTTACTTGGAGGGTGGGGAGTTGTTTCTGTTCGGCAAGGAGACGCTTCGGGCTTCGTCCTACGCGGAGCTCGGCCTTCGGCCTCGCAAAATTTACTTGTAAGGCGGGGAGTTGTTTCTGCTCGGTAAGGGGACGCTTCGGGCTTCGCCCTACGCGGAGCTCGGCCTACGGCCTCGCAAAAGTTACTTGGAGGGTGGGGAGTTGTTTCTGTTCGGCAAGGGGACGCTTCGGGCTTCGCCCTACGCGGAGCTCGGCCTTCGGCCTCGCCGGGGGGCAAAAGTTACTTGGAAGGAAGAGAGTGGTTTCTGCTCGGTAAGGGGACGCTTCGGGCTTCGCCCTACGCGGAGCTCGGCCTTCGGCCTCGCAAAATTTACTTGGAAGGCGGGGAGTTGTGTCTGCTCGGTAAGGGGACGCTTCGGGCTTCGCCCTACGCGGAGCTCGGCCTTCGGCCTCGCCGGGGGGCAAAAGTTACTTGGAAGGTGGGGAGTTGTTTCTGCTCGGTAAGGGGACGCTTCGGGCTTCGCCCTACGCGGAGCTCGGCCTACGGCCTCGCAAAAGTTACTTAGAGGGTGGGGAGTTGTTTCTGTTCGGCAAGGGGACGCTTCGGGCTTCGCCCTACGCGGAGCTCGGCCTTCGGCCTCGCAGGGGGGGGGGGTCAAAAGTTACTTGGAGGGTGGCCGAGGCCGTCCCTTACCGAGCAGTAACAACTCCCCACCCTCCACAACTTTTGCGAGGCCGTAGGCCGAGCTCCGCGTAGAGCGAAGCCCGAAGCGTCCCCTTACCGAGCAGAAACAACTCCCCACCTTCCAAGTAACTTTTGCGAGGCCGAAGGCCGAGCCGGACCGCGAGGCCGTAGGCCGAGCTCCGCGTAGGGCGAAGCCCGAAGCGTCCCCTTACCGACCAGAAACCACTCTCTTCTTTCCAAGTAACTATTGCGAGGCCATAGGCCGAGCTCCGCGTAGGGCGAAGCCCGGAGCGTCCCCACGCTACCAAAGGCTGAAAAATGCCCCTTTCGAATTATGAACAAAGTTATGCAAATTGTGTACAGCTAGCAACGTTTGGCTTTTGAAAACTTTTTTTAAGTTTCTGGCATACGGGCATTTCGAGCGTTGCTTGCTTTAAAAATAAAAAAAATAGCCTCCTTTAAATAAGAAAACTCTTTTCGAATAAATGTTTTCATAGAGTTTTGAACTTGAAACTTTCGGGCGGTGCTTGATATAATCAGTGGATGGCTTGCACGAATTATTTGCACAGCGAACAATCCGGATAATGTTTATTTAGTTGCGGCGCCTACAACACGAAAACAAAGCAGTCTCGCGGGCCGCGCGCGGCCCGCGCACCATGCAACACCTAGTTATATTATATGTATAGATAAACGGATATCACTCACTTATATTGTTGAAGTCTGCAATTAGACTGAGATCAGCGCCCTCTGTAAAAGTCAGGTTGAGTGTCCAGCAGTGGACTGATACGTGCTGATGATGAGGATGATTTATCCAGTTTCAAGACCAAAATTGCAGCTAGGATGTTTTTTTCCAGGTGCAAGAATTCCTCTGCCAAGCGCTAGGGTTGGCACGCGAGGACATGCGGCTGTGGTCGCTAGGAGCTAACACGGTGCTGCTGGACGACGAGCGGCCAACCCTACAGGAGCTGCGGTTCGACGAGAGGACCCGTCTACTCATTGAAGTCAGGAATGCGGATCTCACGTGGCCGGAGGAGATTGGCGCTTTGAGGTATTTGTTATATTCCATTCAGTATATTACATACAGTTACAATATGTTGCTAACCTAAAAAAACAATACTATACAGGGTGTAACGTAAAGGGTATATGAAGACGAAGGGAGGGTGTTCAGTATCGGTAACTGAACAACTTTTGTTCTACGACTTTTCGAATAAAAAATAAAAATAAATTCATGTCTCATACAAATCGATCAGCTGACAGGGACGAAATGTATGAAAAGTCAAAAAAAAAATTCGCGAAAATCGAAAAGTCGTAGAACAAAAGTTGATCAGTTACCGATACTGAACACGCTCCCTTCGGCTTCATATACAATTTACGTTACACCCTGTATATACTGTATTTCGTCTCAACAAGGATTCTAACCTGAGACCTCGTCCTTTTCAACAGAACTACCGTGATTCAAGAGCTATTGGCGAATTTCCCTATTATACTTCTTAGGCCCGTAATAATAGTCTGAGCTCAAACCCGCCCTCTAAAGCGAATTCAGCTGATACACTCTCAAGACGTGATCACCATCTCAAGTATGTCCTTTATTAATAAACCAATCTTGAGGGCTGATGTCTTTCTCAAGTGGAAAAACTCAAGTAAACGTCGCGGTTCGCCTGCAATCAGCAAATACGTTCTCAAGTGTGAGTTTGACAGTTCTCTTGAGAACTGAGTTTTGTTTATTAATACGGCGTTACTCACGTGATACCCTATTCCTAAACACGCACCTAAGTTACGTTTACTAATAGGAACGCCATCTTGAGGTCGTTCTCAAGATTGACTTTTGAGCTGAGAGTGATTTATTAATACTGGCCTTAGTATTATTGATAATATTATTGTTTGTTTGTTACCAGTTTGACAAGCCGCGCGACCGAACGGCGGGAGACCCTAATAGCGCCCAACTTGCCCGGCGCCACGGGTCTACACAATCTGGGCAATACGTGCTTCATGAATGCGGCTTTGCAGTCAGTAAGTCATACATAACGTGGGTTTAAGGCCCTTCCATGAGCCAACTAGCGTCGCCAATCTTGAAAAAATAATAAAAGCTATTTACAAAATGTTTATTAGTATGAATACGAGTAAGTACCTCGTGATATCGAAATATCGTTTCGTAATGTATCACAATGTATTGTTTTCATGTAGGTATGGAACACCGGCCCTCTAACGAAGTATTTCAACTCGGGGATGCACTTGTATGAAGTGAATACGACCAATCCTCTCGGCACGAAGGGGGCGCTGGCGTTGCGATATGGAGAACTGTGTAAAGAGGTCAGTTTGTAGCATTATAGCCATGTTTATATAGTGCAAACAACATTTTATATTTTGTTTTTAAAATGTCTTTATTGCCAGAATAACATTAAAACTTATAACCTAGTGTACAGTCGACGACAGAGATAAGTATACAGGGGGCCTCAATAAGGTTGAGATTTTCTCAAAAACTACTGGACCGAATTTAATAATTATTTTACAGTTAGATAGTTTTCACTTTTATCTATCAAACAGTGAAAGAATTTTTGCAATAGGTCAAGTAGTTTTTGAGATAATCTCAACCTTAAAAACTCTCCTGTACACCTTTCTCTGTGTTCCACCGTACATTTGATCCTAGATACAAGTATCTTAAAAATACAACGGTTTTTCAGGCTAAGCCTTTTAGTTATAACTTTGGCAAAATTATAACTAAATAACAAACATCGTAATATAAATTAATACTATACTGACTTCAATAAAATATAATAATATATCCACTTTGTATTAGCACTTTGTATTGTTTGTATTTTTCACTTGTAGCTAAGTAAATATAAATAAAAGATTATTATATATAATTTTGTAGTAAGTCCTATTCAGGATAGGATTAACAGTAGCGTATTGTCGAACCGTCTCCTGTCATACAGCGACTCACACATATTTCTTTTGTAACCCTTCTTTCATTATTTCGCCCTAAATACCCAAACCAGTGTAACATACTCTTTTCAGTTAAGTTTACTACATTTAGAATGTTTTTTGAAATTGACGGGAAACGACCGTTGCAAAATTATTTGATAATTTTCATGTTGTTTTCTGTAGACTTGTGTTTAAATATCACGTTAAATTAATCAGAAAATGTTCGCGTATGTTGAAAAAATGATGTGCAAAATCTGAAGTTTCGAGCTTCAAGAGTCCCTGAGCTCGGGAGTGAACGTGACTGCTGAGCTGTTTCAGAAATGAAGACTATGAGATACTCTCCAGGGTGACAACGCTCCGGCGACTCCTCTGGAGGAAGAAATGTAATTGGCTAATGACAAACTGTCGAGTCAAATAATAAAAATCATATAATTTCTTTCAGACCACACTATTCTCTGATCACTTCATTCCTTACCTTCCGGCGAAATAAACAAATGCCACATTCCTCTCCCAGGTGTGGTCGTGCAGTGCTCGTTCCGTGGCCCCGCTGCGCGTGCGCTGGTGCGTGTCGCGCCACGCGCGCGGGCTGGCGGGCGGCGGGCAGCACGACTCGCAGGAGCTGCTGGCGTGGCTGCTGGACGCCCTGCACGAGGACCTCAACCGCGCCGCGCCGCAGCCAGCAGCGCCGCATAGGGACTCGGCGGGACGAGCGGATCAGGTGAGACCTGAGAGTGCATACCATAACGACAATAGTACGGTATTTATTTATTTTTCGTATGGTCAGAGATCAGACCATGAGTGGGAGGCTATGCAGCCAGCGTCGTCAGCCTTAGGAGTGGCGGCGAAGAGCATTCGCCGACCGCAGTGCGGGCTTACACGGCCGCCTAACGAATTGAGATCCTTCGCGCGACGCACAGCTCTCAGTAACATTTTACTTCACTAGACCGATTACAGTCGTATGTTAAAGTATATAAAGTTGTATTCAAATTGTTACTAAATTAGTCGCTAAAGTTTTTAATAGTTAAGTTTTTCTCAATAACTACTTGACGTATTGCAAAATTTCTTCCACTGTTAGGCAGTTGTCCAACCGCCAGCGAGTAATAGCTTTTGCGAAAGAAACGTACAACAGATAGCACATTACGTGTAAACAAAAGAGACGCAGGAATGCTCGCATGAACTATAAAAATATGTCGCTGAGCGAGTATTGAAAGAAAAAAAGAAAGAAAGAAAATGCATTTATTTGACGCCACAATAAAATAGTAACATACAGCATACAGTGAATAAATAAACGAAACACAAAAACACTAATACAATGCGCGGCTGCGGCCGCCGCAGAAAGCCTCAAGCGGCGTAAGTACAGTGGCCTTGGTCAGAGCTACCTATTTACGCCGTTTGGGGTCGAGACACTGGGGCCGTGGGGGCCGGACGCTCGACAGCTCGTCAAAGAGCTGTCCAAGCGGCTGGTCGAGGAGTCCGGTGACCAGAGGGCTGGCAGCTACCTTTGCCAACGTATTGCGTTGGCAATTCAGAGAGGGAATGCTGCCAGCCTTCTGGGCACCGTGACTCCCGATGCCCTCCTAGAGGACATATTTTATTTATAGTTAATTTATTTATAGGTAGTTTTAGTTTTTAGTTATTTAATGTTAGTTTTTAATCATGTATTATATTATTCAATTCTTACTTAATTAATAAATACACATTCTAATTTTAATCTAAAAAAAAAATACAATGAACACTTAAAGACAATATATTGCTGCGTCTCTTGTACCTTTTGTCTATCTTGTACGTGCTATCTGTTGTACGTTTCTTTCGCGAAAAAATAGCCGGGATTTACTCGCTTACTCGCGTGAGACAACTGCCGTAGATAGATAATAGTTTAAACTATATAACTGTCAAAGAAATTTTAAATTCGGTGTAGTAGTTTTTGAGATAATCTCAACCTTATAGAGAGACCCTGTATACTTTTTGTCTACTTGTGACAATTGACACTTCTTCGATATCGTTAGGTGGTAGCAGCTGAGGCCTGGGAGCAGCACACAGCGCGCAACAAGTCCATAATGACTGACCTGTTCTACGGGCAGCTCAAGTCCAAGGTGCGGTGCGACACGTGCGGCCAGGAGTCGGTGCGGTTCGACGCGTTCAACATGCTCAGTCTGCCGCTACCCATGGAGTCGTACGTGCGGTGCGAAGTCAGAGGTACGCACATCAAGTGTAACACTTTGGACCGGTCTGTAATTCTTTAATGTACACCAAATAAATACACGTTACATGAAATAAAAATTGGATGTACAGGTGTGCTTAACTCTACGATACAGTTCTCTACCGTTCTATCGTTATTATCTGCGTCGTAAGAGTCAAAACCGTATTGCAAGTCTTACCATTGGTTGGAGCGCCACAATGGGGGGGGGGGGTATATATATACTGTAATTCTACTATAAATCTAGTAATATATATCTAAAAACATAATAATAAACTAAATCTAAATGAACAATTACTAGGATGCCTAGTAAAGGTCACCCTCCAAGATTCTCTGTACTTTGCGCCTGAATACCGGAGCAGAGTCCACGAAGATGTCCACACATACGTCATTCAACAACAAATCATTATAGTCTGACATAGGCCTGACAGCGTATCACTGAGCCTTTCCTATTCATCTATCTATACCAATTGTTATGTCATTTCTATATTCTGTCTATAAGTTAATCATGTATCTACATCTTTGTGCAGATGAATAAATGTCTGTTTTTTATTTAGGTACTAGAAAGTTCGTGATGGTGCAATGTTTTTTTGTGTCGCTAGCATCCAATAGCGGAACTATTGTAACGTATGTATGTATTGTTTCCCAGTGATGCTCCTAGACGGCTCTGTGCCGGTGAAGTATGGCGTCCGCGTGAACTCGGAAGGCACGTACTTAGACCTGAAGAAACGACTCGCGGAGCTCTGCGGGCTGCCGACTGAATCGTGAGTTTACTACTACCTATTCATACGCTGAATTCTCTACCCAAAGGTTGTCTGGAAGAGATCGCTTTGAGCGATAAGACCGCCAATTGTAATATTTATTTATTTAGTACATTTCACATTTGGTAAGTTACAATTTGTGGGTAGATGCAAGTGGTAACTTAGCTCATGGCCCATTACCACCGAAACAGTGGATATCTGACTTCTAACTAGTTAAAAACCTGAACGTAGGAAACCAAGAGTTCATGTTTCTGTAGGTTCTCGTTCTTGTGAGCACTTTTCACTTCACACACACACACACACACACACACCCTCACACCCTAAAATATTAACTGTATTAGCCTATTTCTTTTGTGTAATTCAAATTTTTTGCAATAAAGAATATTTATCCTATCTTACTATCGTCTCTTATGTTTTCGAGTTAAGGGCCTTCCATGAGCCAACTAGCGCCGCCAATCTTGAAAAAATAATATCTTCCAATTTAATCAATTTTATTAAAACAACTATTTACAAAATGTTTATTAGGATGAATACTATTTTTCAATATACAATACATGGCATAATTGCGACAAGCTAAGTTGTAGTTCGCAAATGTGCCAAAAACGGCCGTTTTTCGCAATTATGCGAACTACAACTTACCGAAATTGAATCTCGTTATAAATAAGCATTTAAAAATTAGTATTTATCGTAATAAACATTTTGTAAATAGCTTTTATAATAAAATTGATTAAATTGGAAGATATTATTTTTCAAAGATTGGCGGCGCTAGTTGGCTCATGGAAGGCCCTTAAAATATTTTTTTTTCAAGTTAAATAAACTCTATAATTCATTTGTACTACTGATAGCAAACCTGCCTCATTCATCATGTCTGCGCACTAAAATTTCACGTTGTATAGTCGTTGTCTCTGTGTCCAGTATGTTACTCGTGGAGTTGTCCGGCGCGACCATCGGCCGCATCCTGGAAGACCCTGCCAAGATCGCAGCCGCGAGCGCGGGCGAGCTGTACGCGTACGAGACGCCGCGCGACGGCCAGGACGAGGACGACAGCGACGCAGAGGACGTGCAAAGCGAGGGACAAGGTGCGTTGAAATAGGCACCAAGGGTGTTGACATACACGAGTAAGTCTAGAGACACATTATGCGGAAAGTACGCGACGGAATTCACAAAACTCAAGTCAAAAACAGAACTTCTGCTTATAGTTGTAACGCTGCTTTTAGCCTGTAGCGGTGAACCGCTTTTGTTTCGACGCCCCACTCATTCCTGCTAGACTGAAAGCAGGGTTATGGCTATGAGCAGAGCGTCTGATTTTGACTTCAATTTTGTGAATTCCGTCGCGTACTTTCCGCATAATGTGTCCCTAGGCTAAGAGCTCATTCCCAGTGGCGGATTTACCAGCAGGCTAAGTAGGCTGGAGCCTAGGGCGGCTAGTTTGAGTCCAATTTTATTTTATGTCTTACTAGCTGTACCCCGCAACTTCGTTTGCGTAGAAGAGGAGGATGGAGGAGATCAGGAGGCAGATCTTCCTCTCTGGATCCTTGATTCCACATCACATACCGCGATGACTTATAGCCTATGAGCTGTCCGGATATTTCAGCTATCTCCTAGTGAAACTCACATCAAAATCCCTTCTGTAGTTATGGCGTGATACTTGCACAAAGTCACAGACAAACAGTCAAAGACTGACCTAGAGCCACGACGTAATGTAATTTTTTTATTATGTCATGTCCAGGGTGGTGCGAAGACGCTGGCGCGTGGACGGAGGTGAGTGTGCCGCGCCGAACCACTTCCTCACTCTGCATGCCTGCACTCTTCTGCTTCAAGGTTAGCTGCACTCACTACACACACAATACACGACACACACACGACATACAACTTATACATGCGACAAATAAACACTGTTTTCACTGCCTGCAATTTAATTATATTTCAATTCAATTCTTTATCATACATAGTCATATAATCAAAGCGTTGTGTAAAAATGATATGAAGGAAGATCCTGATACATTTATTTCAATGTTTTTTGAAAGGTTCAGGAACCGGTTCAGCGTGATTTAATAATTTGAATTCTATTTTATATTTGTCTAGCAGCTAGCTGGATTAATCCGGTCGGAATGACAATTTACATAGCGTTGTCTAGTATTTTACACATATAACTATGATTTTTTGATAGTAATAATAATAGTCACATGATGATTTAATAAACAGATTACTAAAATTACAATCCACCGATTCAGGCAGTGAATAAAATCCCCAATAAAAATAATAATTTGGTGAAAAGGCTTTCTCATAGAGCAACACACAGCTTACTAAAGCGATATTAAGTGTACATAAAAATTACTAAATAAATAATGATTAATTAATACCTAACATAAACAATAACATGTATAAAAATGTAAATACTTAAATGTAAATATTTCCCTTGCTATTTTTGTGTATTAAAAGTTATATGTCACAGAGTCTACATAGAAACACTGCTCGATTTGATCACAACGGAAAGGTAAACCCCCAAAACACAATAGTGATTGACAAAATTGGTGTTCAAATTGTAAGTCTGTTATTTTAACTCTCCAGCAACCATCAACTCTTATAGCAGGATTACTTCAATAATACTTTGTTATTACATACCATGACTACCTAAAGTAAGCTTATTAATTACGTAATGGGACGAATTAATATAAAATTTATGATGAAAAAATGATTAAATAAAGCTAAGAAGAAAATCTTTATAATCTAAAAAACCTTAAAGCCAGATTTACGTCTACAGACATAAGGGTCTGACATGAGCCAGCTAGCTCCGTCAATCTTAAATAAATCATAATATCTTCCAATATAATCAATTTTATTAAAAAAAGCTATCAAGTAAATCTTTATAACAATTAACGATATATACAATTTTTAAATGGTTAACAACTTGATTCAATTTCGGCAAGTTGTAGTTCGCATAATTGGCGAAAATGGCAGGTTTTAGTTTTTTTTTAAGATTGGCGCTATTTGGTTCAAGCCAGACCCTTAAACGTGTGACAAAAGCACGCAAATGTACGCAACGCCAGGTTTCCTCACGATATTTTCCTTCACCTTTCGAACAATTTGGTGAATGTAAAAACACGCACACAAGAGATCAATCTTTTCAATATACAAAATTAAATATTGCCTAGTTGAGTAGGTTAGTTAGTTGCGATGACTTAGTAAATGGTACATAAAAAGGCTGAGATTCGTGGACAGTTTTGAGTTCGAACAGAGTTTGAGTTCGGTCTTACAGCTCTCAGATTTCATACAATTTTGTCAGTCGTAAGAGCGAGCTCACGCTAAGATCGTTCTCAAAATTGTCTCTGAATTTTGACCATAGGCCGATGCTACGCGTCGATATTTATCGTGAATCACGTTCTGATGAGTCCAGTCAGATTTGTCAGCGTATTCACGCCATTGTTGTGTCAAGTTCAGGGTTTTTACGTTCTGGATTCACCTGAGGATCCAGAATCCTAAACAAGCAGAAATTATTTCAAAAAACAAACAAAAAACGACTGTTAAAGAGATATCCCCTTTTTGATTATTTTTTTATACCCTATGACACTTGCGCAATCAAGACGAATCTAACGATACCTCATACACCAAGATCCATTAAGCCGTTTAGGCTACAGGATAGCAGGAAGGAATGGACATACATACATGCACCCGAAAAATATTACCCTCCTTCTGGGGCAGTCGGGTAAAAACGCTGAAATTGCCGCAATATTGGTGTGAAATCGCGGATTTTGGCTGACAATTTTGACTGCACTCATGGGATCGTGCTCCATAATACGATAAATATTGATGTGTAGCGTCCACCATAGTGTAGTTAGATTACAAATGGACCACAAATCATTCATTATGTGTTTTTCATCATAAGAATATCTTTGTGTTTGTAAACACTGAGTGTAGGCTTGTTCTGTGTTGCAATAGACGTTTTTGTGATTTTAATTCTTACTTAATTTGTGTTTGTGCTTCATTGTTGCGTATTAAGTTTGTGTGAAATCGAAATTGAATATAGATAATAGACAAAAATAATGTAATTCCTATAATTTCGCAAATATTTCATTAGCAGTGGTGTGACCGCGACTTCCAATCGTTATCGTTATCGCTTTCAATTTGACACATGGACGCTATACATTGCTGCTATGTTTTTTGCAAGTTTTAACAAACGACAACGAAACGCAGCAATGTATATCGTTCAAGTGTCAAAATGAAAACGACAACCATAACGATTGAAGTCGCGGTCACCCCCAGTATCGAGTAAAACTCTGCCATTAAAAGTGACCATTCTAAAGAGATCTTTCCAAAATGAAGATTTCAAAGTAATCATTATATGATGATATATGAAAAATCTGCAATTTCGAGCTAGATTCAAGAGTCCGACTACATAGCTCGGGACTTAACGTGGCCTGCTGAGCTCCTTCGTCCAGGGATGCAGTCGCATCGGCAGACTCTTCTGGAGGTAGTAATAGTAGTAATTTTGGTGTAAAACATATTATATAAACAGTTCTACGACAATTTCGGGACGTATTTACGAATCCGGTTCGGATGCCGGGCGAAACCGCTGTTACTCTCTAACATGATATTGGCTAATGTCAAAAACAGTATGTAAATGAAACTAATTAAATAAATGACGTGTGCCCCGATCGCTTTCAGCGGTCGCGCTCGGAGATTCTTATGTCGCAGAGTCCGCCGAGCACGTTCTTCGGCGGCGAGCACAACGGCGTCTTCGGCGAGCGGCCCCCGGCGGACTACCGCAGCCAGACGCTGCCCAAAGACCTTGCCGACTTGAAGAGGTCACTGTTTGCCAGATACACAGACCACTTACCCCATAGACCTGTGACAGTAGCCCCCGTGCCTGCCCGTACATGAGCGAAAAATTGCTTCGCGGCACGTGTAACCTAGAGATATTATCGACACGGACGCATCTCTTTAACACGGCACCCCTGACCCCCGCTTCGTCTCTATGCGCTCATCGTTGACAGAATTTTTCGCTTGCAAATGACTATGCCAGATTCTGCCCCACCATCAACCGCAAGTTGTACAAGATAACGAATAAATGTAAAATCTCCGTTTTTTATTAAAATTATTGGTTTAAAATTAAATTTTGTACAAGTTGCGATTCGAAAAAAACAGCTTAATTAAGAATTCAGAAAATAGTAAGAAATAGAAGCGATTTATTCATTGTATTTGTTATTCTTCTATAGGAGCTGCGAGAATAGTAGAAAATGATACTGATTATCATTATGCAATATGAAATCTGTAATAAGTCCCCAACAAAATGATAAGTATAGCTTAAATGGTCACGTAGTTTTGTAGGCAAAGCTCCATTGAAAAAGTGGCAATGTCTTTTGTACCGATTTCATGTATATTGGGTAAGTGGTCTGTGGCCCGATACTGCCCTGTCAGATTATCTGTGCACCTCTCTGTAATGCGATGCCCGCTTCGCTTTCCCGTCACCTCCCCGCGCTCGCCCCATCGCGTCAGTATGGTTAGCATCTTTGTTGCCGATGTGTGTGAGGCGTCATCGACGCCAGGTGCACAGATAATCTGACCTGGTATTGCCCTGATTTATAGGTTTTAAATGTTTCTATTTTTTTATGGTACCGTACCTCGAACGTTGTATCAAGTTGAAATTGATAACATATACTCTTGATAAGAAACTATTCTTGTGTAAATGGCGCTTAATGCAATATATTTAGTATTCTGATAATAAGACTGGCATTGGCGACATAGTGGTGGTACTTATTAGGTCTTCTTACCCCCAGGTCTGAAGCCAACGGCACCAGCTCGCCGACCCTGAGCGTGAAGTCATTGACCCTGAAGCCGTCGAGCCCGCACCTAGGCAAGGTCAAGTTCGGCTCGTCCCCCTCCAACATGAACAGAATGAACGAGACGCAGCACATGAACCAGCCCATTGGCAAGATACAGTATTTAGTGGCAGTGCAGAGGTACGTTTATGTGATGATTGCTGTTATTCATAAACTTCCTTTAAATCGTATTGCTATCCCTTTCACACTTCGTTAAAAAAGGTTAAGATAGAAAAGGACATGGTGGCTAAACGGTAGCGTAACTTTAAATCGCGTTTATGAATGACAGCCGATGATAATATACATATATTGGACGGATGTGGGTAAATAGTGGGTTTGATAATGGTAGGTTTATAACATGTAAACTAATATTTTATAAGTTACTCCAATACTAAGCTCGCTGCTTACTGTTTTGATAGGTGCTTTTTAAATTGGCATTGATTTGAATTTCAGCATTTTGATTGATAGGTACCGCAATAAAGAGAACCCTTTTCAACATTCATCTTTTATTAACAATAAACTGTATATTATTATATATGAACGGATATCACTCACTTATATTGTTGAAGTCGGCCAGAGGGCGCTGATACGTAGTGCGCGAAGAAACGTCACCGGAGACGCGGGCGTCAAAAAAAAGGGCGGGCGAAAAAGACCGTCGAAATCGGTCGAATCTGTCGGTCTAATTGCCGACTTTAACAATATAAGTGAGTGATATCCGTTTATATATAATAATTTGTAGTAATGTCTCACTATAGTTTTAATTCTAAAATAGACCGTATATTATATTACAAACATAACTGACTATTAATTAACCTATATGTACCCAGGAAACAATCCCGCGCCGACGCGTACTTCCTACCGTCTCAGCGCTCCAAGCCGACGTTATTCGGCGTGCCGCTACTAGTGGGGTTGCGCGACGGTCTTAGCGGGCGCGAGGTGTACGCGCGCGTGTGGACGCAGGTCGCGCGGCTTCTCAGCGCCAGGCCGCCGCACCCGGACCACGCGAACCACGCTATGGACTGGTTAGTAATAACATTACTGGCTTAGATTAGCATTAATGGTTCAGTTTATATCAAAGTTTCATCTATCCATGTTATTTTGTTATATAACAGCTGTAAGTTTTTCGAACCAATCAAAAAATAAAACAAAATAAAGATAAATAAATACAATGATGTGTAAGAAAGGAAAAAAAAAATAGACTTTTAGTTTAATTAAACTGGTATTTCTACACGAGCGGCTTATGGATCCATTATACCCAAAGATCCTACAACGCCCTGCGCATCCAGTACAACAATGCGTTCAGGGTGCTGTTGGGGCTCCAGCGTCCGGCATGTTCGCGGAACAGCATACTGAGCGTAGTTACCGATAAGTACGACTGCCCCATTATGCGGTACTGGGCGTGCGTGTTGGTGGGCTATGGTAACATAGTTGGCCTACCAACGCCGCGCCTATAGTGACGTATACTTTACTTTACATTAAACCTACCAAAAATAAATATACTAACTTAGCTTTTAAGAAAATTGTTACCAACACAAATGGACCTAGTTTTCTGAATAAATATTATTATTATTTCCAGCGACGACAGCCTTGGCTACGAGTTTCCGTTCACGTTGCGCGTGGTGTCCGGCGGCGGCGCGTGGTGCGCCGTGTGCGCGTGGCCGGCGCTGTGCCGCGGCTGCGCGCTGCCCAGCGACGACGAGCCGCTCGTGTCCGGCTGCACTGGTCAGTGGGATACGTGTTGCTATTTATAAACACGCCTGATTCCCGTAGGGGTTGGCAGAGGCGATGGACTTCCATCTGCTGCGATCCTGACACAACGCTTACCTCCTCCAGATTCATCAATCTCTTCATGCATGCTCGTCGGTTTGTAGTAGACCGTACGTTTCTAATAAGCCGCTGATTTCCTTTATCCAGAGTGACGACGCTACGACTGATCTGAAGAAAGGAACAAAGATTGATGCTATCTGAATTTTCTGTAACCTGACATTGGCATATGACGAACTGTCGAGTCCATTAATAAACTAAATAAATAATTATTATCACTTTACTGTACACGAAAGAACATTTATGATTGAAGATTTAGGAGATTGTAGATACTGTTGATGTCTCTCTTAGGTCGAGCCTGTACTCTAGTCTTAAGTTACTATTCCTCCTCCTCCATCATTGCCTCAGTGCTGAGGATCGTGACCCTCAACAGCAGGTGCCGTCTTGGCATGTATGAAATGGCGCCAGGAGACACGGTCTTGTGCTCTTCTCACAGCCTCTTCAAAGGGCACGCCAAGGATTCTGCCAACCGCATCAGTCCAGCGGGCTGGTCTCCGGCCACGTGGTCTAGACCCCTCAACTTTGCCGAGCAATTACTATTACCTATGTAAAAACTTAATGTGGCAATAAATGAATTTATTATTATTATACACTAGCTGTACCCCGCAACTTCGTTTGCGTAGAGGAGGATGAAGGAGATCAGGAGGCAGATCTTCCTCTCTGGATCCTTGTTTCCACATCACATACCGCCATGGCTTATAGCATATGAGCTGTCCGGATATTTCAGCTATGTCCTAGTGAAACTGCCATCAAAATCCCTTCAGTAGTTATGGCGTGATACTTGCACAAAGTCACAGACAAAAATTCTAAAAATTAGTTTTTTGGCATCAGTATCGATCCTAAAATACATTACAATTATTCTTTTCAAAAAACATCCAATGTACAGACAACTTATTATATATAAACGGATATCACTCACTTATATTGTTAAAGTCGGCAATTAGACCGACAGTTTCGACCGATTTCGACGGTCTTTTTCAAGGTGAGCGCGCCACGCCCGCGTCGCCGTTGACGTTTCTTCGCGCACTGCGGATGAGCGCCCTCTGTGCGCGCTCCGAGATAACTTGTCCCGCCGACGACGACGGTGCGTTCGATGGCTGTAGCTGGATTCGTTGATCGATCTCACTTGTCGGGGAGTTACCGCCACTCACGTTAGGTCCCGTCACGCAGTATGTACTCACTGCGTCTACTCCGCATTCGAAACGGAATTCGGTCGAAACTGTCGGTCTAATTGCCGACTTTAACAATATAAGTGAGTGATATCCGTTTATATATAATAATTTGTAGTAATGGCTCACTATAGTTTTACAGACAACTTTTTTACAGTCTTATTATATGTATAGATAAATATTAGGAACAAAATACTTAATGTACACAGGTGGTGCTTATCTCTAAAGAAAGGTTTCTTCCATAAATAATGTTGTTATAACGTGTCTATTTCTCTTGGCCTTTCGACATCTACCCGGTAGATGCACTCGGTACTCGCTCACTCAATATATTTATTGCATTCCATAAGTTATATTACAGATGTTCATATAATTAACATTAAAATGTTCTTTATGGACCTTGTTTAGGCACAGCAATACAAGAGGGAGACGACATTTTTTGTTCAAATAGATAATGCTCGTTTCCCGAGTGCAATTTCTTCACTCCCTAATCAATACTATTGTTGTTTGTTAGGCAACACCCCCCGGCCTCGCAAGCGGTCGAGCGTGGCCAAGTCTTGCGATCGCGGCGCGCCCGACCCCAGCTCGCCCGTCGCCCGCGCCAAGCTGCACCGCCAGGCCAGCGCGCGCCTCAGCGTGGACATCAGTGTGAGTCACACACCCATAGATTCCCCAGCATAGTCGTATTATAATCATCATCAGCCCGTATCAGTCCACTGCTGGACGTAGGCCTCTCCCAAAGCACGCCATTCAACCCATAGTTCATATAGTCATCATCATCAGCTCGTATCAGTCCACTGCTGGACGTAGGCATCTCCCAAAGCACGCCACTCAACCCGATTCTCGGCCTTCTGCATCCAGTCTATGCCAGCTACCTTCCGTTCGTGGCCTCTATTTGAGAGTAGGAGGTAAGTATACGGGGGACCAAAATAAGGTTGAGATTTTCTCAAAAACTACTGGACCGAATTTAATAATTCATGTATAGTTAAACCAAAGCCCAAATCAAGTGTCTTATTTTGTAAACAAAAACTACTCTACCCTACTAACATTTTAAGCTATTCTGTGATTATTGCATAGTTATTTTCACATTATTAGATCGGATTACTTTATTTTCACAATGATAAACAGGTTCGATCAATCAGTTCCATCACAACAGGTATACAGACGGTGACACTTGATTTGGGCTGCGGTATACATAGTTTTATCTTTTGTCTATCTAACAGTCAAATAATTCAGAACTTGTTTTATGCATTATGCCATGCTTGGCGTACAAATTAAAATGATGAAAAATTACACGGATTGACAAGGTTCAAATCCTGCCCACGGCTCAAAATTTTTCATCATTTTAATAAGTCAAAGAATTCATGCAATAGGTCGAATAGTTTTGAAGATAATATGAGCCCTAAAGACTCTTCTGTACATCTTTCTTTGTCTTCGACCGTACAAACTATATTTTGTACGGTGGAACACAGAGAAAGGTGTACGGGAGAGTTTTTAAGGTTGACATTTTTCTCAAAAACTACTTGATCTATTGCAAAAATTATTTCACTGTTTGACAGATAAAAGTTAAAACTATGTAACTGTAAAAGAATTATTAAATTCGGTCCAGTAGTTTTTGAGAAAATCTCAACCTTATTGAGACCTCCTGTGTACTTATTTCTGTCTTCGACTGTACACAGAGCGCCGACACCGGTGAGCTGCGTCGACTGGACTTCAGCCTGCTGCGGCAGGTGTACCGGCGCGCGCGCTCCTCCGTCATGCTCGCTATCGACTGGGACCCCACGGCGCTGCACCTACGGTACCAGTCCACGAGGGAAAAGGTGACGCTAGCTTTATTAACAGGTCGTTCATTATACAGCACATGATATTAAAACGCAAAATGAATTTCATTTAACATGTACCAAAGATAAGAATATAAATATAACTCGCCCGCTATAAATCTGGGCCGCGGGCGAGATGTCCACTTTTTGCGTCAACTCGCCCGAATAACTTTTATATGATGGTGGCACTTCACTTGGCTATTCGTATTCGCTATTGGATGTTTGTCGTATTTATCAAATACTTGACGTATATACAAATAAGACGAATATTTTGTCAAGAATACCAACCACACATGGCAATTATGACAAATACGCAAATACGAATAGCCAAGTGAAGTGCCACCATGACATAACACAATCTAAAATAAATCTTTCCAAATTCTCACGTCAACTCACTTTCAATTTCTGATTTTTGCTGCATAAACAAATATTGTTCGCGCGGGCTTTGAATGCCTAAAAAAGCTGCAAAGCTAACCACTATTAAACTTGTGTTTGAAATGAAGAATATATCGTTCATAAGCGCGCTTTCAAACATTCACATAATCAAAGTTGTTGTCAGGCGTGGGTGGAGCACTCGTCTGTGAGCGAGTGTTGCGCGGACGCGGCGCGCCCGATCGACCTGGCGAGCTGCCTGCGCGCGTTCACGTCGGAGGAGCGGCTCGAGGAGCGCTACCACTGCGGCGCGTGTCGCAGCGCCCAACCAGCCACCAAGAAACTGCAGATATGGCGAGCGCCACCGATACTGGTACGATACTTACTTATTAATTATTGAATAGCCTGTAATGTCCCACGGCTGGGCGAAGCCCCCCCCCCCCCCCCCTCCACTCTGCGCAGACTCAGACCACTCTCTCATAAAAACGTCAAGTTCGTCTCGCCATCGTTTGCGGGGACGGCCACGTGGCCTTTTCGCGTTGTTTGGGGTCCATTTTTATTATTTAAGGGCCTTCCATGAGCCAACTAGCGCCGCCAATCTTGATAAAATAGTATCTTCCAATTTAATCAATTTTATTAAAAAAATCTATTTACAAAATGTTTATTAGGATGAATACTATTTTTCAATATACAATACATGGCATAATTGCGACAAGCTAAGTTGTAGTTCACAAATGTGCCAATAACGGCCGTTTTTCGCAATTATGCGAACTACAACTTACCGAAATTGAATCACGTTATAAATAAGCATTTAAAAAATAGTATTTGTCATAATAAACATTTTGTAAATAGCTTTTTTAATAAAATTTATTATATTGGAAGATATTATTTTTTAAAGATTGGCGGCGCTAGTTGGCTCATGGAAGGCTCTTAATCAAAATGGATAAAAGTAAAACAACTAAAGATAAAAGTGTAATAAAATAATATATGAATATAATATATAAATAATAATGACAACGGGGATCGGTTGAACTATCTGTAGTCTTGTATTAAGCTGCGTCCGATGCGACGTGTTACCGTGTTACGAAACACGGTAACATCCGGTTTAGGGGCGTGGTGTAACAATTTTGCTTTGTTAAATCTGTTACCAAAACATGTTACGGTGTTTCGTAACACGGTAACACGTCGCATCGGACGGAGCTTTACAGATAGTTTAACCGACCTATTTTGTATATATAGTTTAGTTATATATTCTTTTATTTTTTATTCCACAGATAATCCACCTAAAAAGATTCCAGTACGTCAACAGCAAATGGATCAAGTCTCAGAAAGTCGTCAACTTTCCATTCCAAGACTTCGACCCCGCCGCGTACCTCGCCTCAGTCCCTCAGGAGACCATCCTACGGCACTTGGAACTCAAGCACAGTCGCCGGAGATCGTCCATGTTCGTTGATGTCGACGAAGCGATATCTGAGAGCGAGAGCGATGAAGAAAAAGTGGAGTTCGAAGTGAAGCGTAAAGCGAGAGTGGAGAGGAGGAGACGGGAGTCGGTGGAAGTGAAAGGTGCGCAGTATTTATCGTATTAAGGATTTGGTACAGTCGAAGACAGAGATAAGTATACAGGGGGCCTCAATAAGGTTGAGATTTTCTCAAAAACTAATGGAATTTTTAATAATAAAAATTACAGTTATATAGTTTTAACTTTTATCTATCAAACAGTGAAAGAATTTTTGCAATAGGTCAAGTAAAAACTTAAAAATAAGTCAAAATTGTAAATGGACAGTCGCTAACAATTAGTATATTCCTCTGTATACAGGGTGTAACGTAAAGGGTATATGAAGCCGAAGGGAGGGTGTTCTGTATCGGTAACTGAACAACTTTTGTTCTACGACTTTTCGAATATAAAATAATAAAAAACTAATGTCTCATACAAATCGATCAGCTGACCCGGACGAAATGTATGAAATGTCAAAAAATAAATTCGCGAAAATCGAAAAGTCGTAGAACAAAAGTTGTTCAGTTACCGATACTGAACACCCTCCCTTCGGCTTCATATACCCTTTACGTTACACCCTGTATAGTTTGTGTATTGTGTTTCTCAAATACATGTTATCTGTTATAAAGGGCGTGCGCGGCTGGAGTCCACAAGTCTCGTGACGACTCCCGTGACGGACGACAACCTGGTGGACTATCACCGGCATCACCTCAAGAAGGACCAGGACCCGTTCGATCTGAAGTACAGACTGTATGCTGTGGTGGTGAGTGACAATACTAGTATTATTAATAAAAGTGGCGGGCCAGTGAGGGGCCGTTTAAGTATTACGTAAGCAGATTTATTACACCCCTCCCCCCCTTATCACCAAAAGTAAGCAACGACCCCCCCCCCCCCCCCCACCCCCGCCCCCCTATAGTGCTTACGTAATACTGGAATGGCCCCTGATATAACTGAACAACTTTGATATAACTGAACAACTTCTGTTTTACGACTTTTCGAAATACTATATTTTTGGCTTTTCATCATTGATCTCCTATAAACAACTAGATACATAAAGGTCTTACTAAAACAATTTAAAGAAACGTCCAAATAATGTCCAATAAAGCAAATGATCCATTCATCCGTTTGCACCTTCTTTGCGCTCGGACATTTTTAGAAGGCAGACTGTGTATCTAGTTGTTTATAGGAGATCAATGCTTTTCATCCTTTTTTTACAAGAGCGGTGGTTGGGTTACTTGACTTACGATTCGGAGATCCTATTATAGATCTCCGGCCATTTCAGATGCGTTTTTTTAGATTGGCGGCGCTAGTTGGCTCATGGAAGGCTCTTAATGTATGAGGTAGATTAGTCTTTCTCACGCTGGCATATTATGATACATTTTATGCCCAAAAAAACCAGTCTGATTATTTATTTTGACAGCGTTTTTTGTGACAGCTCCATGCCATGTTTTCAGTCACATTCCGGCCAAATGAGTGGGGGTCACTACGTCGCGTACGCGCGGAATCCTTCGGGCGCGTGGCTCTGCTACAACGACAGCTCCTGCCGGGAACTGACCCCCATCAGGCGAGACCCACACCCTCAACCCGTGCCCCCCATAGACCCGGCATCGGCGTACCTCCTCTTCTACGAACGTCAGGGTCTGGACTACGACCCGTATCTGCCTGATATAACGGGTAAGGACCCAGTAGTGAAAGACACAGAGACTTTGGACCCAGATGAGAATGATTTAAAGAAATGTGTTATAGCATAGCGTAGTTGCCATAGACCCGGCATCAGCGTACCTGCTGTTTTACGAGAGACAAGGCTTGAAATATGAGTATCTCCCAGATATAACGGGTAAGGACCCAGTAGTGAAAGACAGACAGTTTGGACCCAGATGAGAATGATTTGAAATGTGTTATAGCGTAGTTTACTGAGAGTAATGTAACGAAATACTTATATTGACTGTTGGTGGGGCGTTCGCTTGGACGAATTAACCAAAGAACGCGAAATGATCGAAAAATGTATGAGAACCGAGGCAACCAATATCGGTTGATGCCTTCTTTTTTTTTAACTTGGGGAAATGCTTTTCGCATCTCACCGCGCCAATGAGGAGGGGCGCGCGGTGAGTACGTGGGACTCCCGCCAGAATACGGTCCTATACCCACTAAAACCCCAAGGGTCAGTGCCATACCAATAGCATGGCTGAATTAACATTGGTTAACTCGTCCAAGAGTGTTCAGTATTCAAAAATAAGGTTTCATTAATGGATTTAGGATTCCTTAACGATCACAAATTACATTCATAGATTTGATCACGAGCTTAGCAAAAAGTTAATGTTATCCGTGTTTACATCATTATTTCAAGTTTTGTCTAATCGTGATTGTATGTTTTGTATGAAAAGACGAAAAATTAACTGATAGTGAACTCCCCTGTAAATTATCAATACATGTGGTTTGTTAATCCATAGAGGCAAGACTTTGTAGGTAGCTTAATGTTCATAGAAACCCGGGATGGTCGGCAGCAATCTCATTAATGTAGAAACTTCGTCGTAAAGCCAATACAGATACAAGTTTATTATTCAAACGAAGTGATTTTTCCTCTTGATAGGAATTACGCCATAGTTACGGTGGGACAAAGAGAAGGTACAGGCAGGCCTGGTGCACTCCGCGCTTTAGGTATAAATCTACAGGTACATCGGGCGGGCGGCCTTGGGCCGCGCCGGCGCGGCTATTCAGTGGGCTGCTGCGCGCCAGATTGATTGCACGTAGCCCGCTATTTTGCGCCCGCGCTGCGACGTATTTAGCCGTCTTTCATTGTATCGGAAGAAAAAAATCGTGACAAGAATTTGGTCTAAATTATTAAAATATTCTTTCATACAATTTAGTACCTACCATAATAATTTATTTTATTTAGGGTGGATTCGACCAAACTTCAATTTATACTGGAGTAACTATCCCAGGGTTATTTTTATTCCCCGATTTTATTCTCCATTAACTTACGAGTAGTTTTACCATGCAATCTAGAGAATAGTTGCAGTTAATTGAATGAAATTGAATGAATAATGAACGAATAATTAGATTAGATTTATATAATAAATCGCAAGGCTAGTTCTTGCATCTTAAATATGTAAATATGGGTTTCGGCTCCCGGACTAGATTGTACCTAGCTAAAACCTAAAAGAGTTATGTTTAGTATTGCAGACACCCATTAAAGTGTAAGAAGATAGCATGCCTATGGTCTTTTGTGATCTAATACCGTAGGTATATTTGAAATATCAGTTTTTTTACAAAAGTAGAATAATAGAGTGGTATAATAATATATGTTCATTAAATATTCAGATTATTTATCTTTCACAAGCCGGCAGCCCTAATCGTGTCAGAAGAGTAAAGAGCTACCCGATAGAAAGAGACGCACGTTGTAGGTGAATATAATAGTAGGCACTTCGCGCTGCGCGAGCTGAATTGTACTTTATTGCGTCGCTGCGAGACTCGCGATTTATTTTAACGGTTTTTAGGAGAGACTCTTCTGTACTTGTACTATTATATATTCTGTGGTACAGGAGAGTTTTTAAGGTTGATATTATCTCAAAAACTACTTTACCTATTGCAAGAGTTCTTTCACTGTTAGATAGATAAAAGTTGAAACTATGTAGCTGTAAAGAATTATTAAATTCGGTCTGGTAGTTTTTGAGAAAATCTCAACCTTATTGAGGCCCCCTGTATACTTATCTCTGTCTTCAACTGATCCAGGGCCGTCTTAGGCCATTCTGGGGGCCCTTGGGCACACCAGAATATAAGGCCCAGTTAGAAAATAAAAAGTGAATGACAAAAACATTTAAATTTTCACTTTTTAGAAGATAAACTTATTTGGTGTCCGATTAGCGTTTTGACTTTGAAATGCTGGTGCTAATTCTTAGTGCAGCTCAAATGTAAATAGTTCAAAATATAAAATGAATTGTAAAGTGTAATATCGGTCTTTCGGGGCCCCCGTGAGGATGGGGGCCCTGGGCACGGCCCCCGTGTGCCCTTATGGTAAAGACGGTACTGGTTAATAGTAAGCTATTATCAAATCTAAACCGACTGCCGAAAGGAGTTAATGTTTTTCGAAACTATGTAACTGTGTCACGTTTTGGATTGATTTTGATGTATAAGGTATCGTTAGATTAATCTTGACGGGACTGACGATAATGCATTTTACTCGAACAGTACCCTCCTCATTCCGGCAGTCGAGTAAACATGTGTTTGCGGTATAAAGCGATTACTAATTAAAATATTGTATCTTGCTGTCATTATCAACATTCTTGCCGACCGATTTGATGGTTTAAAATAATTTCAAATGGCTTATAATACTATGGCCTGCCCTCCAAGAAAGTGCAAGATTCGATTCCCGTATGAGACAAGACTGCATTAGCTAGATATGAAATTAGTAAAAAGTGGTTTCCAAACTTGCCAGCCTTTGATAGGATTTCAATTCTTGTGGCGTAGAAAATAAGAAGGGTACAAAGGTCAAAGTTAACACTTTACGTGCTTTCGACTGTACCTATATGAAAGCGGAATTATCTAAATTGTTGTATAATTGAAATGCCCTCCTAAAATTATCTTGGATACTCGTAATACAGAACAAACCAGATATAGCCTAAAGGTGATTTCATGAAGTCACTTTTAGTACATTCTGTCCCAATCCAATTTTCCAAGAATATAAACAAATGACAGTGCCACATTTCAATGGAGCTTTGCCCCACCTACAAAACTACGAAACCATTGAAGCTGTACCTATCATTTTGTTGGGGGCTTATTACAGGTTTTATATAGCATAATCAGTAGGAGTTGCGAGAGTAGTGGAAAATGGTAACAAAAGCAATGAATAATTTGCTTCGATTTCCTACTATTTTCTGAATTCTTTATTAAGCTGTTTTTTCGACTCGCAACTTGTACAAAACTTTATTTTAAACCAATAATTTTAATAAAAACGGTTTTTTTTTACATTTATTCGTTATCTTGTTCATCATGCGGTTGACGGTGGGGCAGAATCTGGCATTGTCATTTGGCGTTTGACAGTTCACCAAAAACAAAGACTAATGAGTGATTGGTTTCGATCGTTTCACTCTGAACAGACTCATTGGATTCGTACTGGCCAAAGATGGCTAAAACAATGGATCGTGATCATAGTAAATGAGTAGGTTAGTGATTTGTTTGCCTCCTTGGAACATTGGATTGGAACAGACTGTATGTGAACAAGCTAATATGGGGTCACGACACGAGGTGTCTGCTAAAGTGTTTGATCTCATTGCGTAAATCGGGCAATGTTGGTTTGTTCTATATTGTGAGCTTAGAAATTACCATATAACCTATTTTAAAAAGTGACGATCCTAAAAATGGATACGCTCAAAATATTTTGAATATGTATTAGATAAATTGCCTAAAATGTTTAATCTTAACTGCATTTGTATTATAAGTGTGGCTTAAAAGCATAGCACCGTATTCAGATAAAGGAACTCATATTTTAGTAATGTTGCAAATTGTATTGCATTAAGCTAAATTCACTATCACAGACAACACTGCGGCACTTTTCATCCCGGCCAATCAGTCTGGCGAAAAATGTGGTTCTAAATACAGCTGAAGTGTATTTTTTGTATACAGTCCAAAAAAATGTATTTGATCGAAGATAAGGATCGCCTAAACTATTCCTTATTTATCTCATTAATTTATTGGCGCAATGTTGGACTTTTTTTGCCGTTTGGTCGCCAAATAGCCAATTCGCATGACGTCCATTTTTATTAAATTCGCGAGAGGGGAACGGAGCACAGACCACTTACCCAATAGACATGAAATTCTGTCAACGATGAGCGCATAGAGACGAAGCGGGGACAGGGGTACGATTAAAGAGATGCTTCCATGTCTATAATATCTCTAGGTAACACGTGTCGCGAAGCAATGTTGCGCTCATGTGCAGCAGGGCAGACACGGGCTGTTATAGGTCTATGGGGTAAGTGGTCTGTGGCGCGGAGTCAGTTATGTCATGTATGTATGATGATAATTATCGCACTTTAAGACAGTATATTGTATATTCTGTAAAAGCATCAACTTGAAACGCTTTTTCTCAAGCAATATGAAACTGAATTTTGTTATACGTTGTTTTGTATTATAGCAATCATTGTAATGTAATGCATTCCGTTTGTTATTCGCTTTGTTATAATGAAACTTGAATTTTGTAAGGCTGTTTTTACGATTACGAAAATATTTATATGAAATTATTTAACTTATGAGAACCAGTGATGGTTATTTTGGTGGCATTCTGTCTAGGTAGGTGCTTGGAAGAATTAACCAAAGGACACGAAATGATTGAAAATATATATGAGAACCGAATAAACAAATGAGACCAATACCGACGGATTAAAAAACTACAACAGCTCAATAGGTTATTTGACAAGAATCGAAAATTAAATGTTTTTTATTATTATTACAAATTAGACACAAATTCGTGAAATAAAAATTGAAATAGTTGAAAAATGAAGTAACTCAGGCATTTTGAAAAGTTGTGTTAGAAAGAGACAGAAACAGTACACGCCATATTGTGGTTCTGACGTCATACTGAGGTACATACAACTTCATACTAATCACCGTTTTGCTAAAAAGAGATGGAGCATCCCACCACTTGACTTAACCGAATAACTTAACTTGAATATCTTCGGTATTAGTTGAGATATCGAAAAACTGATTTCACAGTCTTCAGCAGGAATATGAGAGTTGATTGATGTAATAATTTTTTTTGTCAAATACCGTATTGTTCCTACTTTACATTTCCGAGGATTTTGCGTGTTATATGGTAGTCTCACTGAAAGTGCAATAAATACCGTTGCTAAACACAGCACCCCCAAATTATCACGGTATGTGGTAAAGGCAAGTACGGCCCTGTTTCGTGACCATTGGTTAATTCGTCAAATGGTAGGTGATTGGAACATTTTAGCTATTAGCTTTCACTAATTAGATTTTAATTCGCATAATAGAATGGTGAACAAAATTGTATGGGTGCGTGGCCGACACTAATTATTTTTTATAATTATTATAATCGAGACTGATGTGATGTAATTCTATTTAATGTGATGTGCTATATTTACTCATTGATCTATTTTATATTTAACTATGCTTATTGTTAGATGAATGCGTGCTTCAATGTTTTGTATCGAATGTAAATAGGATCGCATTTGACAGGGATATTTAACTCGTAATTTGTATGATACAAAGTATTGAAGCATTGTATATTTTGGTAAGGTTAGTGGGAAAGAGATTACTATGTAATATTTAATTACTTGAAATTTTATCTTGCCATTGGGTGAGATTCTGCTTTGGCCGCTAAATGACATTATCACGATCACTCATGCAAAATACTGTAATGGTGGCACTTCACTTGGCTATTCGTATATTTCATATTCGCTATTGGATGTTTGTCGTATTTATCAAATGCTTGACGTACATACAAATATGACGAATGTTTTGTCAAGAATACCAACCACACGCAAATACGAATAGCCAATTGAAGTGGGAACATAATGCACGAGTGATCCGCCGAGTAAGCGAGCGACCAAACTATCGAAACTACTACTCGCCAACTCGTTTCTAGCTTTACTCGCTCATCGCCGACCATCGGCGGTGGGACCGCTAAAGAGTGAGCCGACGTTTAGTTTTACGATGATTAAAAGCGTGCTATACAGGAATAGAAAAAATAGTGTACAGCTCTTTTTATTTCAAAGTATACTTTTAGCCTAAAGGCTTTTTGTTCTTTAAAATAAATTAATTTAGTGAAACAATGTATATATCTTTACCACTAATCTAACGCCGATAGTCAGACCGTTATGAGTATGAATGTAATTCGGTCTTACAACTGTTCTATCAGTTTTCATACAATTTTGACAGGTTTGAGTGCGAGCTCAAGCTGAGTTCGTACTCAAAACTGTCTATCTATCGGTCTAAGTCTGTAAATCATATGAAATAATTTTAATCTTATCATGGTTTTAAGTTGAATAGTTGTAATTTATTGATGAATTAATATTGATGTTTGTTTTAAGAGCTAGTTATTTAGCTAGTCTGGTATCCAATCACGTTGTTGGTCGTCAAACATGTTGCGCGACAAGTTGATGGATACACGAATGAGTTGGTCTTATGATTTTTTTTATTCACGTTGCTTTTGGCACAGATGTTATGCTTGAATAGTGAGATGCAAATAAGTATTAGACTTGTAAATGCTTAGGTTGGGCTACTGACAAGGTTTTTCAACATTTATCCTTTATTTTTGAATGTAATGTAGTAAATCCTCTAGTCTCAGTAGTTCGTCGATTTTGTCCGGTGCCAAACTACTGAGACCCTCTTAGTCTCAACAGTTCGGTTGTACACGTGCACCGAACTACTGAGACTAAATTTCACCAGTTCGCCTATTTAGTTCCTTGTATCATCTAAGGCAAGTAAATTAATAAATGGGCAAACGATGGCGAGACAAACTGGATGCTTTAAGAGGTTTGAGCCTGTACAGAATAAAAATGGTATAGAATTGGGGGATGCCCAGCAGTGGGACATCACAGGCTATAAGGTTTGATTCACACCCACAACTACGCGACTATTACGTTATCTAGCGCTATAATTTGTCTGAAAATGAATATATAAATTCACACGAACCGCATTTTGCCGTCAACTTCAACCGCAGTATTCGGCCACTAATTGGCGCTGCGATGTGGAAGGAAAAAAATCTCCCAGTAAAAGGGTGAATGTTGAAAAAGCGGTTATAGTCAGTCCTAGATAATATATTATTCTTGATATTATAGGCAGCCATACAAAGCACTTTGGCGTCCACGCAGGGAGATGTATTTTTAGTATATTATATTAATTGCACCTACGTCACCAGAGTGACGTCACTATCTACGACGAGGTTCAGTGCCATCGATATTGTTTCACATTCTATTCTATATTATACCAAAGTAAAAGGATTAAATTGTATAAAAATGTTTACCCATTTCGGTTAGGTTATTTCGCGTATTATTATGAAGGTAACTGAACTTTGGAATGTACAGAGCTGTTATGTCTATACATGCCATATTTCATGTTAAATAGCGGATTTTATGATGATAAATTCACTGTTATTCTGTTTTTAAGTAATTTAATTGAATATCCCTGTGCAATAAATATTTTTTTGTATGGATAATTTGTGTTCGTATTTTACTTGCCCTAAGTTCATATAGTCAATCATCATCAGTCCAATGCTGGACGTCGTAGGCCTCTCCCAAAGCACGCCACTCAACCCATAGTTCATATACAGGATGTAACGGAAATGGTATATGAAGCCGAAGGGAGGATGTTCAGTATCGACTGAACAACTTTTGTTCGACATTTCGATATCCGCGAAAAAAAAATTTCGTCTTCATACATTTCGTACCGGTCAGCATTTTTTATTCGAAAAGTACAAAAGTTGTTCAAGTTACCGATACTGAACACCCTCCCTCCGGCTTCATATACCCCTTCCGTTACGTCATGTAGTGTCGCCTGAGAAATTAAGCGTTGATTAATTAATTGTTAAGAATTTGACGCTTCGACTCTGGGCTCGTATGAGCTGACCCCATACACAAACTCCTGCCTTTCATTTGTGTGGCCTTATATTCCGAAAAATTAAATCTCATTAAATCAGCCATCGTCGTCTCGTTACCTGCAAGGCTGCATGCCCCCGAGGCGTTGCTGATTCATTGCAGACCTTCGAACGGTACGGAATTGGATTACCGAGATGCAACTCGGGAATCCAATTCCGTATTTTTTACATAATATTAGAATGAAACGAAATTGTGGACTTTTGAATTTTATTATTAGATTTACACTGTCATTTACAATAAATTTCCATGTAGTTGGTAGGACATAAATCAATATTGCATAACACTAAGGCTAATTGCATCAGTATTTTGTGGATAAATTAACAAATCATATGCAATATTACAAATTCAAATAAAATAACGCTAATATCTTACTCGGGCACGCACTGTGGCTCCCCGGCGCGCCGCGGCCGCTGGAATGTACGGCTGGCAGCGCCACTACTGGCGCAGCGTACGGCTGGACGCTTGTACAGTAAGAATGTAGCGCTACAGCCAATTTTAGAGACAATATGCGAAATTAAAAAAATAAATTAAAATATACAAAATCTCTATCACAATACTCGTAAGTAATTAAAGCGATTCAAGTGTGAATACTCCAAAAGTTGTAATACGAACGAAGCGGGCGTGGCCGAGCGGCTCTCGGCACAGTGCTACACAGTAGCCTTGTGCCAGAGCGTTGCAATAATATGCGTAACGAAGACGCGCGGTACGACAGATACATAAAGACCAACAGGGTGACGCGACTATCGCTTAGCTAAGTATTGCAAGTACTACATATACCACCCTAATAATGTAATGGTTATCCTTTAAAATATATCAATTAATGATTTAAATGTATACAAATGCATGTTGCGGGCGCGCGGAAGACGAGCGGCGCTGTCGCGGCCGCCCGCGCCCGCGACACTTGCTAGCGGTCGACCGACCTAGCCACGAGATACACGGCCAATACAAAACGACTATTTGTGCACCGAATTCAACACTGAAATGTTCACGATACAAAACTATTACACAGATACACTAAGTTCAATTCAAATTATAATTCATTTCATTGTTACATGCCACTATGGTGCTAGTACGAGTCTCAACAGAGTTAAATACATTAAATTTTACACACGGTATAAAATACTTAGAAAATTTACAATTCCCCACCTTAAAGAGTAGCCATTGAAAAGATGGAAAATTCTATAGCGTTCTATTAATTATAGTAAAAATCCCTGTTGGTGACATATCTACTCTGTTAGACGCGAGCCACCACCGATTGGCTCAGCAGGCGGGCGCGGGCCCGGAGCGGGCTAAGAGATCGAGACGAGGCGGGGCATCGCCCATCAACAAACACATCCGACACAACACTCAGTTAAAATGCAATACCAAAGTACTTTCTCTTAAACATTATTCTCATCCATAAATTGAAAACAAATATATCAAAAAGAAGTACATAGTTAAAATGTATACTCGGAGATAATTTGACACGATACATATACGCGAGTTGTGTCCGAGTCGGGACGTCGCCGGACATTTTGGCTGGTGATTGCGTGGCCATCGCGGGTCTGAGGATCCTTACAACCGGCTGTCATCGAGGGCTGGGTCTTACATGATACTATAGTTATTTTTTTTATTATATTTAAATAGAATGTTAAAAAGTATTACGAGACGTCCTGATCTTCCACGTCTTGCGCCTGCTCTTTCTGTTCGGCTTCACCTGCAAGCGAACAGACACACGTTACTCACTGCACTGGACACTTTCAGTAAACAAGCCGGTCATCAGAAACTGGAAAGAGCACACTAAAAACTAAATGGAATATGGCTAATTCATAAACCACAGTAACGACTTTAGCGTGCGTTTCCTTTTTTTAGATTCTTGACGCTTAGGTGAATCCGTTCATACCGTTCAGAATCTCAGAAAACGCCGCAATTGCCTCAATATTGGCGAGAAAACGCGGCTGATAATTCGAGGTAGGTATTATCTATACCTATGGTTTACACTGTAAACTTTACAGCGTTCTTTAAAGTTATCAGACATCTCTAACGTTGTTGACGCTGTCGCAGGGTCGAATGACATACAACAATGTCATTCAATGCTGCCTCCGTCGAGATCAACGCTGTTAACTTTAGAGAATAATACTGTTGAACGCATACATCGGATCGCGATCCGTAAATAATGATGTGCAGCATTCAAATATATTCATTTGTAGAAAAGGGTTTACAGCGAATAGATGTTGATCCCCCGACCAGATGAGGGATAACCTTGACCAAGGAGGTTGACTATAATTTTACGCCTTTGTTCAGATCATTGAAGTGGCAGTGGACTGGTCACATCTGTCTTTGGGACGCCGCCCGACTAGATGGAGGGATGACCTTTGCAAGATGGCTGGGAGAGACTGGATGCAGAGGGCCGAGAATCGGGTTGAGTAGCATGCTTTGGGAGAGGCCTACGTCCAGCAGTGGACTGATACGAGCTGATGATGAGATGTTGATGATGTATTACACGTTTCTCCGAATCTTGCCGATTTAGAGCGTACAATAAAGCGTTCGCCTTACATTTCCTCCGTCCACCTGTATAGCCCAAGGTCTTGTTAACTCACCGGACTCTCCGTCGCCCTGCATGTCCGAGGTCCAGAGCGTGAGGTTGTCGCGGAGGAGCTGCATGATGAGGGTGGAGTCCTTGTAGCTCTCCTCGGATAGGGTGTCGAGCTCCGCGATTGCGTCGTCGAAGGCGGCCTTGGCGAGCCGGCACGCGCGGTCCGGGCTGTTCAGGATTTCGTAGTAGAATACCTGCAAAGTACATATAATATAGGTTAGTTAGGAATAAGTTCAAGTATACCACAGCCCAAATCGAGTGTCTTATTTTGTAAACAAATATGATCGTCCAATTAACTGTTGTGATGTAACACTGAAGGAACCGATTGTTCGAACCTGTTCATCATTGTGAAAATAAATTGATTCGATCTAATAAATAATGTGAAAATACCTAATGTGAATAAACTGCTTAAAATGTAAGTAGTGTAGTTTTTGTTTACAAAATAAGACATTTGATTAGAGCTTCAGTTTCGGAACTTGTCACACATTAAAATAACAGCGGAAAGGCAACTGCAGCGGTTATAATGTATGAAACTGAATGAAAGATGACAGAATGAATCAATCTACCTATGCATACGCTGAATTCTCTACCCAAAAGTTGTCTGGAAGAGATTGCTTTGAGCGATAAGACCGCTAATTGTAATATTAACTCTCTTGTGTAATTCTTTTTTGCAATAAAGTATATTTATCTTTATCATAATGAACGCCGCTGCCTTGCTTTGCGCCTGTCATCTTTCAAACAGTGTATTTACTACTACTGCTGCTGTCTTTCCGCTGTTTTTATGTTTCAACCTTAGGTTTCATGTCTATTCAAAACTAGGTATTTATATTGCAAATGGCGGCTCCGCCATTTCAAATTATGGTCGCACATAACACCCACCTTGCTTGTTACCATAACATTCTGGTGAGTAATTGATGAAAGTCAAATGCTATTATTACAATAGCCAATTCGTAGAATCATAATGAAACTGTAGCATAATAATTATCGACAATTCGCCATACGTATATACCTTTGGATACTCGGGGAACTCCCTATCATGCTACCGCAACTAATACAGAGTATAGCACGTTATTTGCTTACAACTATCATTATCTATCACCGAGATATGCAATCGTGACTTCGTACAAAAATCAATCAGACATACTCAGTTGGGTTTACATAGTTATGCTAATTAAGGTATTTAGGACTATTATAGCTCGCACGAAACACTGCAAGATGACTATATAGTATATAGATGTAACAACAAAGGTGTACTTTATGTAAATGATTTGTTTAGGTATTGCCTATTACATTACAAATACCACGCCGTGACGCGTGTATCGACAGACGTTATCTGTTACTGATAATTGTACTAGCGTAGGGTTGACATTCACCGCATCAACAGATTAACGGTTACCAGGTAATTTGGCGACAAGTCGACTCGTAACTCGCCTTGGCAACCATTTATTTGATTTTTTACTACTTATAGGAAAATATTAACCTTATTTCTTTTGAAACCTATAGAAGCTGGGACCGCCCCTGTTATTTAACAGAAAGACCTTAGATTTGTGACGAGTCTTTGGAATATCAGGTTCTTACCAGTAAACACTCGAGGATTCGCACAAAACATCAAGACATTGACGTAGGAGTAGCCTAAAATCATTGATATCCTATAAACAACTAGATACACAAAGGTCTTACTAAAACAATTTAAAACAAATGAGGGTCCATTCATCCGTTTGGACCTTCTTTGCGCTTGGACATTTTTAGAAGGCAGCATGTGTATCTAGTTGTTTATAGGAGATCAATGCCTAAAATAGAGAAAAATATACAGAGGACCTAATTAAGGTTAAGATTTTGTTAAAAACTACTGGATCGATGTTTAAAATTCTTTTACAATTACCCATTGAACTATCTATTATTTCACAAAGTACATTCTTTTGGAAAAAAATCACAACATTTAAGGTTGATGTATACTTTTCTCTCCTAATATATGGCCCTGGCTATGTCAACCCTAGAGTCACGAAATGGCGTCAAAACGCATGTCTTTGTCGCGTGATGTCACCTCTGGCCGGTATGCGTGAGTCAGTGTCCGTCCGTTTACCCAATTTACTGCTGATTAACACTTCAAACAACGCTGGATAAGCCGTTTTTTTACTCTCAACTCAAGTTACCGTGTTAATAGATTGGAGTGCACGTCACTTGAATGTGACGGGACATTTTACATATTAACAGATTGTACAGTTCCCGGCAGCTAAGTTGACCCAAAATGGCTGGGGTCCGCGCATGGATAGCCGAAAGCCCAATAAGTGTAACACTAATTTATACCTGCGTCGTCGAGTTGAAATCGTATTCCATTGAAATTCATTCTATCGAGAGATGTGACGGTTTTTAGATTTAATTTTTATGCAATTTTTGAGATGATCTCAACCTTATAAACACTCCTGTACAGATATATTTGTCAGAATTTGAATTACGTATTATCCATGCTCGGTGAATAAATTAGAACATGATGAAAAAATTCTTGCCGCGGACAGGACTTGAACCTGCGACCTTTAAGTATGTATAAAGCGATGAAGATTTTCGGTGGGCGTGGCGTGGCCTGTGGTGGCTCAGTTGGTAAGAGCGTGTCACGGATGACAAGATATATTTGTGTTGAAATAACTCCATGTTGTACTCACTGAGAAGTTGAGCGCTAGCCCTAGGCGGATGGGGTGTGTGGGTGGTAGTTCCGTCATGGCGATGTCGGAGGCAGCCTTGTACGCGACCAGCGAGTTCTCGGCGGCCTCCTTGCGGTCGTTGCCGGTCGCGAACTCGGCCAGGTACCGGTGGTAGTCACCCTGCAACACAACACGCAATACGTTAGAATAGGGAGGTTGTGGGACCCCGAAGTAAAATGTATTATTGTTAATAGATTGTATAAAGCCTCGTATCCACCTAGGCAACAATTTGATGTTGATGTTGTTAATGGCAATGTTAAGTCTAAATCTATTTTATCTTTTCGTTAGAGCAAAGTTACGGGGTTAAGTTGCGTTGCACGGAAGCCTCGGTGCGCAAGTCCGACTTGCACTTGGCCGTTTTTTTTTTATAATTTACATCACTTTGCAATGCTCTAATACCAATGGTACCTCAAGTTCGTCGTTGCAGTTCAACGTGATGTCATGTCCCGCGTCAAATGTTGCCAGTGGATACGAGGTTTAAAGCTTTTTAGACTTTGTTTCCACTTGCAAGTAAACACGTGCCAAGTCTGTCTTGAGTTACTTGCACTATACTTTACACACTGCAATTTTCCTACAACTACTCGCATGAAGTGCTAAACAAGCTGTCGCGCAGCACTTGTTGCAGAGGTTACACTTGCAAGCTGCTGTCGGACATTTCTTGCAGGTGGAAACGCGGCATGTATCCTTGGACGAATGCCTCCCCGATCAAAACGCGGAAAACTACTAAGGCTCAATTGCGAAATTGCCATGGAGAAAGTACGAACAAGATAAATATATATCATATAGATAATTGTAGACTAAAAGGTACATTTTTGGTATTCTCTGGGTTTTATCTGCGATCAGTCTTCGGACCAGAAGCGAATGCGGTAAGCGAAGACTGACTAAAAGGTACATGAAAAAATTTAATACAGAAAAAAATAGTCTGAGAATATCATAAGATAAAAATCATAATAAAAACACTGTATTTTGAATTTTTGAACGAAAATGTGTGAAATTGCGTAGAACGAAATTGTGTAGAATGCCTTATTTTTTCCGAATGAACCTCTTTCCTGTTTTATTATAGTCAATATGTTGTCTTTAGGCCTCGTAGGGTTGGTGCAGTGTGTATGTTTGTTGTTACCTTCATTTTGTAGTAGAAGACTTTGGACTCGCCGGTCTGCGAGCACGGGATGAGGTGTTTGTCGAGCACGGTGAGTATGTCGGAGCAGATGTCGCGCAGCTCCTTCTCCACCTGGCTGCGGTACGCGCGGATCATGTTCAGTTTGTCCTCGGCGCCCTGCAAACAATACGCACACAACACCATTAGAAACAAAGAAAAGGACTTATACCGCAGCCCAAACCAAGTGTCTTATTTTGTAAACAAATATAATCGTCTTATTCACCGAACATAGGACACTGACAAAAATTCTAAAAAATGGTATTTTACAATCTTATTATAAGTATAGATTCAATGACCGTGGCCTACTTCACGCATTGTGGGTAGCTCTGGGCTATATTATTGTTGCCTAGTTATCCTATCTTCTTCTTGGGGGTTGCCTCTCCAACTAGTGAAGGTTGGCAATCAGCTCATCATATTTATTTATCTTTATTTATTATTTATCATAGTTGAAGCAACTCATAGCGCTCGTGTCTCAGAGCATGTCCTAAGTACGCCACTTTACGCTTCTTGATGGTCTGCAAAAGTTCGCATTTTTTGTTCATCCGTCGCAGGAGTTATCCTATACCGAAGCCCAAATCAAGTGTCTTATTTTGTAAACAAAGACTATCCTACCCTGCTAACATTTTAAGCTGTTCTGTAATTATTGCATAGTTGTTTTCACATTATTAGATCGGATCACTTTATTTTCACAGTGATGAATAGGTTCGATCAATCAGTTCCTTCAATGTTACATAACAACAGGTAATTAGACGATCATATTTGTTTACAAAAGACACTTGGTTTGGGCTGCGGTATACTACTACTACTCCACTGGCTCAGTGACCCGAAGTGGATGGCCTCCGCAACGAGAAGCCGCCAGTCGTGCCGATCCTGCACCGACTGCCGCCACGTATGTGCCTGCAGGCGGTGCAGGTCCATCTCGACCTCGTCCTTCGTCGACTTGTACTTATTCATAACTAACCTATATGTATGCACTTTGCAGGTATTAGCAGGTATATAACTATACCAGTTATTTATTTGATTTATTAGTATTACAGATAGATTCACTAGGTAAATCTATGTCAAACAATTATGTAAGTATACAATATTTAGGACAACACAGGTCAAATTATATTCGATCCGGTGTATGAAGTGTCGTGGTATGCCCCGGTTTTATTCGGTGCAAGCCCGTCAACTACCCCGAGGCGGCGGCGGGTATGTAGACTAAACAACACGAGAAGAGAAGGGAATTGTATGCAGAGTTTGTATTATATTTAATGTCACGCTATAAATGTTATTTCGACTGTACCTATTATTATTATTTGGGTTCTAATGTCTCTTCATAGAATTCTGTCAATGTAGAGTCGGATATGGAAGAGATGTAACATTCCGAAACCCAATACACGCCAAACAAACTCAACTTTCCGTTAATCAATTAGACATTATGTCATACAGTGCGGCCACGCCCTACAGATCCCATTTACCGAAAACTATTATGTAATGGGGAAAGCATTGTGCGAGTACTACAATGTCTTTTTATTAATAATAATTATGCAGGAAGGAATGGCCGGGGATATGGAATAAGCCATATTTACATCGCAAGGTTGCTGTAACATGGCAATTTTCGCGTGTCTTTCTTGTTTTTTACATATTTGAAACAATAGATGTCGAAACTACCTTGTTTTTAATAAATATAGAAGTCAAAATGCCAAAAGCAGATGTCTCTATCAACGCAAGACGTGTTTTCGTATTATTTGAATGTTCAATAGAAGTCGAAACGCCAAACGAACGTGGCGCCACTGTCTTATTAGGGTTCCGTGCCTCATAAGGAACCCTTATAGGATCACTTTGTTGTCCGTCTGTCTGCCTGCCTGTCAAGTTTTTATTTTTACAAACTTATATTAAGTTAGGGGTTACGTTGCGTTGCACGGAAGCCTCGGTGCCCGACTCTCACTTGGCAGCTTTATTTATTTATTGTTGGATTGGAATTTTCAATAGAAGTCAAAACGCCACCAAAAATTTGTTTTATGCATTAAGCCATGCTCGGCGAACAAATTTAAACATCATATCGTCTAGTATTGTATAATACGATGAAGATTTTCGGTGGGCCTGGCATGGCCTGTGGTGGCTCAGTTGGTAAGAGCGTGTCACGGAGACAAGGTCGCAGGTTCAAGTCCTGTCCATAGCTAGAAATTTTTCATGATGTTTCAATATGTATCTTTATTATTATTACGTAGGAGAGTAAAATGACAGGGACGGCCACCTGCACTCATAAACATACTTTAGACTCCATTACGCGCGGAGGTTTTTTTATTTATGCGAACTATACAATTTGTATGAGAATGTTGGTGGTCAACAAGTTTTGCAGTTCTTTAAAAACACTCTGTCATACACATTTTTCGGTGATTTCACTGTTTTCGGCACTGCGTCACGTTTCCGAATAACATTGAAATAACCCACGACACTAAATGACTAATTAATTGGCACATTCATTGATTTTCACGTAATCCACATTATGCATCAAGCCTACCTGTTCTAGGTCACTAGTAATTGATTAGTCAATTGTGTGATCAATATGCGTGCTTGTTTATCAATGAAATGGTGGCTGAAAGTGAAAAACAGTTCGATAATGCAAAAAAGAGTTTCTTTGTCCTAAGGTGAATCATCATTAGGGTTCCGTATCCCAAGAGGATAAAAGGAACCCTTATTTATAGGATCACTTCGTTGTCCGTCCGTCTGTGTAGCAATATTACCCCATCATTTTTGTCATTACAAACTTATATTTGCAGTTGGTCACGGTATGGGAAATGTCGATGTCTAGGCATAATAGTTTACGAATGGAATGGCAAAGATAAGTTTGTCCTTTCATCCTTAGATGTTACGGTACGTATCTTCGACTTATGTAAAACAACACAATAGGTCAGTGGTTCCCCAAGTTGACTGGACCGCGACCCACCTTATAAAAACTTCGAAATTCAGGCTGTCTTAAAGAAAAAAAAGAGTAACTTAACTATTGATATACTTTAAGTTTAATGATGTCTTATTTGTTCGGGCTATTTGTTTTTAAAATGTTTATCATCAATCGTCAATTTATCGTCAATTCTTCGCGCAACAGTATTATTGGACAGTGGTATGCGCTCAATTTCCTTTACTTCTTTTTCAGTCAGTTCTTTGTCAGTGTCTCAGTGGCCGTCCAGCTGTTGGCCCAGTCGGTCGTTGTATCGTCCCATGTTTCAGGGCCCACTCAATATTCATACCATAGTTTGGGAAAGGCTGGAATAGGTAGTTACAGTATAGGTATTTGAAATCAGGAATCAAATAGTAAGACATGACGTCATATCTTACTAATTCCATACACACTCAATACTAATTTCGTTTCACCAAAAAAGGGGATGAATCACGACTTTTGTATCTTTGGTCACAGAATCTTTGGTGTTAAATAATGAATAATTAATTTAAGATGCATTTTCAGCATAATCACGCGAATTGATTATTATTGTCAACTACCGCAATGTGCATAGGATTAACAGTTACTAGCTGGCAACATCGCGCGTTGTTGTGCAACGTTACCGACCTCGTTGAGCGTCACGTGTTTCGTGTCAATTGTTGCCTAGTGGATACGAGGCTTAACTCGAAAGAAAGGACTCCCGTTCGGGGGAGTAGCCAATCCGAGCAGAGTACAGCTGGATCAATAACATGTGAATGTGGATTAACCTAGACAGTGAGATTTGACCCCAATAACCACAATTTCATGACCTCCATAGTAACTGTACTGGAACAAATTACTGCACAAACAGAAAAGTAAGGTTGCTTCTAATGAATAAAACATTATTTATTTATGAATCTACTCAAATGATAACTTGGTATAATAGTACGGATTGTGTTTGTCGAACGGAATACTGAATTTTACGAAGAACCCGTAACTTACTGCACTTAAGGTTGATTAGTCAGTATTGTTTGACGAAAACGTCAGATAATCAAGCTATCACAAGGGCACTATCTCACAAGCTAGACCATGGTTGCGCCATCAAATTGGTTGCGCAACCAAGCGGTCACCAGGTGAGGTATTCTCCATATTGGTGTCCTAATGATATATAACCTTAAAACTGACTATTGAAAAATTCAAAAGCAGTCTGTTTAGTGTGTTGTCATAATTATCGATTAGTAATATCGTTTGCTAGACAGCGGAAAAAGGTGCATTGATCGAACGTAGTGTAAATAATATTCAAAGTACGCAGCCTGTGATTTTCTCCCTGGCAGGGTGCGTGCGTTATTAGGTGTAGTTATCACGTAGTTATGTTATGTGCGAAAGTGACGAATGACGGCCCTCGTACACTTTGGACCGTACTTATTATATGCGTCGTAAGAGTTGAAATTATGCTGCAAATGTTACTGTTGTCTGTACAGTCGAAAATAGAGAAAAGCTGTATCCTATCGTCAATACCTTGTCCATTACAGTACAAGTAAATATTTTTTCCATTGGTTTTCATTAACGACGAGGTTTTTAGAAAAAACTTTTCGATCGATTATAAAAATTCTTTACTTGTACTCTTTCTAGACATACTCATAGATAGTTTTGAGCACCAGCTTAGCGTGAGCTCGCTCTTACAACTATCAAACGTCCATGAATCGCTGCCTAATTGCCTGCGCCACAAGAGTTGAAGTCGTACTTTTTAACGGCTATACCAAATAAACAGTTCCTTCACTAGCCCAGCTGTGTCATTTCATTTGTTTGATTTGTAAAGTTACATCAACTTTCCAATTACACAGTAAATTAGTTTCCCGACAAGAAGCGACTTTTTGTGTACACAGTTATACAAAAACTCCAAATTGAGTTTGCTGTTACCTTAGATTAAAATACGCTATCACCTTCACTATCACAATGGTGGCCTGTATTTAAACTAGTAGCATTACTATACTAATCTACTAAATTATAAATTAAAGACATAAACTGAAGCCCATGATGCCTTATTTTGTAAACAAAAACTACCCTACCCTACTAACATTTTAAGCTGTTCTGTGATTATTGCATAGTTATTTTCACATTATTAGATCGGATCACTTTATTTTCAGGATGATGAACAGGTTCGATCAATCAGTTCCTTCGGTATTACAAAGACACTTGATTTGGGCTGCGGTATAGGTTTCGCCACGACACCGCACCGGTCAACTTCGGGAAAGTGGAGAGCCCATGACAACTAAGAGAAGGGGTGAGTTCTAAGTTACCTAGTGAGTTGTGACGTCATCGGAGTGGTTGTGGCTACGCTCGGTTGTCGTTTTTTACTATGTAAAATAAGTTGTAGCATCTTCCTAATGAACATATCGCCTGTGTTTGGGATCCTGCTGAAATCGTGGCAATGGCGTCCGCTGATTGGCTGGCGTGAAAACGCGGGTTTTGACTGAGATTCTAAATCTAGCTTAATTTATTTTACAATGTTGTTAAGTTGTCTAATGTCCTCAATATGTTGAGAGAGGTGCGGTATTTACGTTCGGTGCGGAGAATGTCATATTGTGTATTCTAGGCCAGTAGTATTTATTACCCGACTGCCCCCAGAAGGAGGGTAATGTCCTTCGGGTGTATGTATGTCCATTCCTTCCTGCCATCCTGTGGCCTAAATGGCTTGATGGACTTTGGTGTAAGAGGTATCGTTAGATTCGGCTTGATTACGGGAGTGTCATAGGGTATAAAAAATTAACTAAAAGAGGATAGGTTTTTTTTCAGTCAGGTTTCTTGTTTTTTTGAAATAATTATAATCTATAAGGTAATTGTAATAAAGTGAACATTTGCACGTACTTTGGTCTCTTCCTTCTGTTCGATGGATGAGATGATCCTCCAGGATGCCCGGCGCGCGCCTATCACGTTCTTGTAGGCCACGGAGAGCAGGTTCCGCTCCTCCACTGTGAGCTCGTTGTCGGACACGTTCCGCGAGGCCACGTTCTTCATGGCCTCCACCATTTCTGGAAACAGACGACAGTCACACATGAGACGCTTTGAAGCGATGAGGTCATGAATAGATAAACAAAGTTGTCACAGACTCCTTGGTTTTTATATTTTTATATAAAAAATGTTTGATTGACTTAGAGTTGATTTTGTTTTTGTCTGTGAAATGTATATTTTCTATATTAAAATATAATTTGTTCATTTCATCAGGATTGCAGTTTCATTAGCTTCCTCATTAGCTCCATATCAAAAGCTTTGTGCTTCTTATTTTTACCAGACTGCTTTTATGAAGACAAAAGTGGTTGACATTGCTCATAGAATCAGTAAACTGAAGTGGCAGTGGGCTAGTCACATCTGTCGTAAAACCGATAACCAATGGGGTAGACGAGTTCTCGAATGGAGGTCACGAACGGGTAAACGTAGTGTGGGACGCCCCCTGACCAGATGGAGGGATGACCTTCGCAAGATGGCTGGCAGGGACTGGATGCAGAGGGCCGAGAGTAGGGTTGAGTGGCGCGCTTTGGGAGGTGCCTACGTTCAGCAGTGGACTGATACGGGCTGATGATGAAGAAAGCTAGACAGATGGAAAGAGGTAGGAACTGAGAAACATGGATGCAAAAAGCCGACAATTAGGCTCAAGTGCCCTTTGTCAGAGGCCTACGTCCAACAGTGGACTGACACAGGCTGATGATGGTGGAAGTTATTCATATATTCCTACCCCTACAGGAAACAGGCGTGCGTGAGTGTATGTAGAAATGCACCACTTTATCACTGTTAGCCACAAACATGACTTAAAGTTATTCCTTTTTGAACAAAGTGACAAACACAGCTTAAGGGAAGTGAGATTAAGCTAGGTTTATGACTAACAGCTTGTGTGTTATAATGTAGGTACTTACACATTGTAACCAATTACGCACATATTCATATGAGTAAGATTAAGATCCTGTCAACCTACTAACCAGATAAAACTGTTGAAATTAACATCTGGTGCACAAGTACAGTCAACATCACATCTATATAAAACCAAAGCAAATTACTCCATATTACCGCATCATAAAGCGCTTGTTACACTAGATGCGCGGCCGACTGTACCAATAAAAATTTGAGAACAAGGTCAACTTTCATGTCTATGACTTTAATATCAGAATTGTTCAAGTTAATAATAGACAGTTACAGAAGGTGTTTCAATAAAAAACCATGTTTCAATTTTCTATAACTGGACCTAAACATGAACTAGGTATATTTATCAGTGTAGACCTTAAAGGCTATCTGTGCTATACAGAGTGTCCTTGAATTCATTCGAAAAATTGAAACTGGGGGTTGTACTCACGATAAATATTAAATTGGCAAGGTTTTTTTAGTAAATGACAACTGCAAATAAAATTACATACATCACCATTCACACTGACCACTGACCTTAGAAAATTACCATTAGGTCAAATTCCAGTGAAAGAAATTGTTGCGAAAAATTTAAATTTACTTAAATGCTGTGCAGAATTATAATTATAATCACAACCTGAACCATCCATTTAATTTTGTCGAATGAATTCAAGGCCAACCTGTATTGTGCTTTTATATTCCCATTTAATGTTTCATTGGTATTTTTTTCCATTGTATTGTACCTAAATAAAGTAAAATAGAAAGGCAGGCAGTGAGAGAAATGATAGTATACATAGGCAGCTGTAGTTATAAAATATATATCATCAGACTATTATCGGATGTAGGTACATAGTGAACATAAGTGGTTACAGAGGAAGCCCTCTTACAACCAGGTCTTGTCAGATTTCAGCCTCATGATGCCTTCTTGCAACAACTCAGCGGCAAAGGGGTGAGAATTGCATCAAGCATATTCCTTTTAAAATGATCAATCACCTTGACGATGGTTGGCATGTTCAAATATTGAATTATGTCTACCAGCGTCAACCAGGGTGCGTTGGCGTCGTTCTTAGAATGCTATCCTTTACTGTCTGGAGACAGTGTGTTGTTCGGTTAACTAGATATGTTATGAAATATAAAAAATATTTTTTTCATATTTACCATGCACTATTTTCTATGTCAATAATTCCAGTCACAGTCTTTCATACAAAAAAATTGCCATTTTTAACTGGAGTTATGGCACAGAAGTAGGGCTAGGCCTGACCAATGACAGAAATTGATTCACACAGCTCTTCAGTCTTAAATTGTGTCTGCATTTCGACATTATATTCCATCAAAACCACAAATTTCAACATAAAATGTTAAACATGAACAATTCAGTTGTTATTCATAGTACCTACCTACATGGCTGATTATTATTAGAATGTCGTCATCTTTCCCTATCACACTAATCTAAATTATTAATAAATTATCATTAATAAAGGTTGGGTCATATTATTATTTGAATTAGAAATTTCATAACAATTTTATCAGTCAAAAAGGTTTAGGTTATCAATCAAGTTGACCTAGTGCTCAATTCAAGTTCTAGGTCAACTTCAATACCATCCCAGATTCATGTTCATTCAATGTCAGAACTTATAATAACTGTTTTCATATTATATAGAGCCCCAGGGCTCAAACAAGTGAATTTAGGTTAAACATTTGAGTTTTCAAGATAACATTTCAACGTCAGTGTCATATTGATTTTATCAATTTATCTTGAAAGTTACATCACTATGACGTCTGCAAATTACGGTTTTTTCTGCTACAATGGAATTAGTGAGGTCATTGAACTGAAATTAATTAGGGCAGGGTTATGCACTCAACACTCCATGTATTGATTTTTTTGAATAGTTTCATATATTGCTGGCTGAGACTAAAATTTTATAAAATTATGTCAAAAAGAAAGTAAGTGCAAACAGGAAAGATTTATCTCAGAGATAACCTCAATGAATGCATTATTCAAGATGAATGCAAGTCGCGCCATTCACAGGTTCTCGTGGTAATGCGAACAATAGGTGAAAACTAGGCGTCACACTAAATTTATAGCCCGTAATCAACCTAGAACCTGCGCCAGACTAGAACATTCCGTCACCACACGAGTATCAAGTGATTTGCCCAAGGTGCGACATGCATGAACGATCTCATTGACATCGATTTTACAGGGATGGTAAAATATGACAATTTTCTTTCTCAGAAATTACCATGGTATTTTCGGGTGTCACACATAAATTGCTACTGAAACTACACAAATTCACGATTTCGTTAGGTTACGAAGAGTTTGGAGTAGGCTAAAGGGTTTTCTGTAGAGTTTGTCAGCGTAAAAAAGGTAAAGGGCATCCCACCGGCGCGGCGGATGACGCATCGATCGCTGACCAAGCCTAACGAATGTCATTGATTTGCTAGTTTCCCCAATAAAGTGCTCAGAATTGAATGTATAGAACACACCTAGACTAGACATAGGGTCCACTAAGGTGTCTAAATGCTGTCCAGGTGTAGAATTTTTCTGAGCTTATCACCAAATCGTCTTTCAACTGTCGGCGAAAATACCATGAAATTTTCAGCGCAATACCTAACGATACAACAGAAATATGTACTCACCATCATAGCGTTCAGCCTGCTCGGCTAACTTAGCTTTATACACATTATCTTCCCTTTCAGACATTGTGGATGACAAATGATTTTTCACTAACTAAAACCGAATCGCCAGGTCACTAATTCACCAAGATGGCCGCGCCCGCCAACCGAATCCGAATTCGATCTTCAACTAAACTCCGCCCATGACGTCACAGAAATGGCAGCTTCCGTTATGCAAATGTTGCCATGCCACATTGCAAATTTCTACCATTTTCGAACTGTTGTACAGTCAACACCGCATCAACCTATATACAAACATTGCAATATAACCCGTATTGAAGTGGCTGACTGGCGTAAAACTTGCCATGTGTTACAATTGATGTGCTTGCGACTGTACGTATTATGATGTCATCAAATGACTAGATACTCGTAGCATAGGTTAATTAAAGCGCCAGCCGCCACTCTGCGCTTAGGCACAAAGCTACAAAGTACATCGCGCGCCTCCGGTCTATTCCGTGGGGATGGGAGGGATAAATCCGACAAGACGCTACCGTTACTTGCTCACGCGCCGATTAAAAACAAAAGCTACGTACGATGTAGTTGTTTTCTTAGTAAATAATATTTACTTACTTTGTTAGATATTTAAGTTTGTCGCAAAAATGCTATCATTTTCATACAAAATGGGTAAGTATCGTAAGTGAGAATTATGGGACAATAATTATTTTGTCGTAGTTTGAGCATGGTTTCAAAGTTATCTCGACCTTACGGAAACGTCAAATCGGGCCTTTCTCGTTAGCCCTAATCACACACGAGAACAAAATGTAAAGTGAATGATATGGCATTCCGCGATACAACACTACAGACTTAGTGTCTATTTCGTTAAAACATCTGACGAAATATTAATTACTTACTACGTACGAATATATTAAACAGTTTGCATTATTATGTTATGATCATAAAATATAAAGGATATAATTATATTATTATAAAGAATTGAACACAAGAAGTGTAATGTAGGAGGAAAATCTCGAGCAGTGAATAATATACAATTATGTTAATTTAAAGCATCTTAAGCACCCCACTTGCAATATAAGGTAACTCTCTAGAATTAGCGACTTAACCCGAGCAAATTTAATGGATTTTTCTCCGGTTAAGTACTTAACTACAAATTGTAATGTTTTGTGTGAGTATGAATGTGTGGTTGTCTTAATTTCTATTTTTATTCTTTGACCCGTGTTGTCCAAAATATTGTATATAATTAATTGTTGACATAGGTTTACATCTCAGGTTTACATAGTGAAAAAGAATCTATCTGTAATACTGGTAAATCGAGTAAATAAATAAAAATAAATTAACCGAATGTTATCTCGATATTGCAAAAGATCCTTATTTTTATGCGTAGAGGGAGAATCTTTTTATGGCTGAAACTCAAATCAGTGTTCACTTGTTTAAAGTTGAACTATGTCTGGCGTCGGCGTAACGCAATGACTAAGTCCGATGCGACGTGTTACATCGGATTTAGGGGCGTGGCGTAATAATTTTCCTTTGTTAAATCGGTTACCAAAACATGTTACGGTGTTTTGTAACATTGTAACACGTCGCATCTGACCTGGCTTAAGGAATACCTACTGACGTCGGTCGGCCGTGTTACTCTCTGATTGACTGTACGCTAAAATTGTGGTGATAAAATTGCAATTTTGTGAGGTCGCGAAACAGCTTTTTACCGTGTAACGCACAGGGTCACCTGCACAAATAAATACCCCGAGTGCCTTAACCCTCACTAAATTATATAGCGTTTACCTTATTTGCAAGTGGTCCTAAATATATGAAAGACATAATCTACCAAATAAGGTAAAAACTTTATTTGAAAATATTAATCAACTGCTCGTTGATTTCTCGAATGGAGGCCACGAACGGGTAAACGTAGTGTGGGACGCCCCCCGACCAGATGGAGGGATGACCTTCGCAAAATGGCTGGCAGGGACTGGATGCAGAGGGCCGAGAGTAGGGTTGATTGGCGCGCTTTGGGAGAGGCCTACGTCCAGCAGTGGACTGATACGGGCTGATGATGATGATGATGATGAATCAACTGCTTAAAAATATATGAACAATAATAATAAAAACATACTTATAAATAAAAAATTGACGCCAATTCGCTACCCTGTGGGAGAGTGCCCAAAAGGCTGGCGACGTTGCCTCGTTGTACAGCCAGCGATATACGCTGGCCGAGGTAAGCGCCAGCCCAAATTAGATAATTTTCAAAAATTTAGTAAAAAAAATAATTATATTCTGGCAAGAAAATAAAAACTATAAATAATGACATTTAAACCTAGTATTGCCAGCGTTAAAATTAATATGCTTTTAAATTGAGATGGCTTAGTACTCAGTCGGTTTGCGTCAGTAATGTAAATTATTTTATTTTCAACTTATACATGCTAAAATGAGCCTCAAACAGTCAAATGTTGTAAATAGAATTATCGTAATAACCGCATCTTAGGGATGATTTTTGGATGTTTTGGCATGCTCGGGCGGCAACCTCGCGGCAACACTGCGTTTTCGGCGCGGCGGCGGACGGCCATCTTTCTTTTTCTCGAAATTTAGTTCTTGGGTTTGTTGTTTTTTGCTGAAATTAGTTTTAGAGAATTCTCTAATTATTTAGTAAAATTATACCCTAAAATTAAAATATTTGTTAGATCAATGCTAAATCTATCTGAAATGCAGCACTAAGGCTTTGTACAGTGCTGTTTGGGTCAGAAATTTCGATTTATAATAGGCCTTTGGTAGGTCTCTTCTTGGAGTGTTTTATTTGTCGAATACTGTTGGCGAGGTTGAGAGGAGCCTATTTTGTGAGCTGCAATAATGTCTAACGTTAGCTACGACCTTGATACATCGGGCGGGTTGATGCCGGTAAGCCGCTATTACTTTATTCATCAAGACTTGAATCTTGGAACTTAGTTTTCTGGCGCCATTTTATACACCTTGCTTCCGTAGTTACATACTGAAGAACTAAGGTTATTGATGCTTGTTTTAGCTCATTCGTGCCTTGATAAAGCCCCCTGACGAGGAAGGGAATGGTCAGAAGAACAAGAAGCCTTCTCATCCTTACTACAAGCGACCTGGTAAAGGTCATAACCACGATTCTTGCGATGCGTGCGGCGAAGGAGGTGATCTGATATGCTGCGACCGCTGCCCAGCTAGTTTCCACCTTGGTTGCTAGTGAGTAAACTACTGCAGTAAGTTTGTTATGGTGTGGGAATGACGGTAAAGGTATACCTGATTCCCCCAATCTACTAATTAGGTAAATAAAATAAATAAAAATATTTTCTCACAATTCGGGCTTTTGCAAATGAAAGTTAATTAAAAAAAATAAGTGTAACATCAGAATCAGATTATCAGGCTGTCCAGCATCATACCTTTTGTGAGTGGGGCAGACCATGACATAGGTGTAGAAACTATCTCACTCAATACAGAGTTGGATGGATGGAGGCGGCTTAGGAGAGAGATCAGGGGAGGGGTGGACCTAATGCCCAGCAGTGGGATGATTTAAGCCTGACACATAATAAGGTGGCCTGCGGCCAGTTACAATGCATGCCCCGCCCCTGACGGCGACGACGACGGAAGAAAAGGGGCATACATTGCACCTGGCTATGGGCAGGCTGCCTGTCTATGTGTCAGGCTTTATTAGTTTAGAAGAAACAACTAAACAAGATGCTATACATCCTAAAAAGTAAAAACTGGTATCTGACTAAGGGCCGGCGTACAAGGCCACGGCGCCGCGCCGTGCCGTCGCATGGCGCGGAGTGTCACGGCGTCTGCCGCCACCGTCTACCGGTGCACAATGTCGGCCGGCGCCGGTCACAGGCGGACAACATTCCTGCCGGCGGACGGCGCCGTCCACTGGCGCGGTACACGGCGTCGTCCGCCGGCGCCCTTCTGTTGTACGCTAGCCCTAAGATTCTGAACAACTTTTGTTTATCTCATGTGGGGTCCATATCAGGTTTTGAAGATTATCCAAGTCCAACATTTTATTGTTATCAGACTAATGCAAGATTGTCAGCCTAAAATTACATTTAGAAGTGGCTGAAAATTTAGTTACATGATTTGTTTACATACATAGTCAGTAGTCACACACATGCAATCAACCTAATTGAAGTGTGGTAAAAAAAGTACCCCCCCACTTGCAGCGACCCACCACTCGACGAGAATGACATCCCAGCTGGTCTGTGGCTGTGCAAGGAGTGTCGCGGCGCGGACGCGGAGAAGGCGGGGAGCTCACGCGGCAGCCGCGCGCAGTCACCCGTCGATGCTAAGCCGGAGGAGAAGAAAACTAGGCAAGCCTATTTTGTTCGATTGTTTCCTGCGATTTTCTGAGTCTTTGAATGCAGTTTTTCTTTGAAATCGATGTGGTTCCTGCGCCGGGTATGACAAGGGGCGGGTTATTTGACTGACGAAGGATTAACGGATATTTTAGTTTTAAGTTTGACAATTTTACAAACTATAGTATGACCGTCTAAATCAGTCCTCGCCTGCGCGGTACAGGGATGCGGGGGTAGGACGACAACAGGGACCGAGAGAGGTGCGGGGGCGGGCGCGCGAACAGAAATGTATTGTAACAGAAATGCGCCTGCTGCCCCGCACCTCTCTCGGTCCCCGTTGTCGTCATACCCCCGCGTCCCTGTACCGCGCAGGCGAAGACTGATTTAGACGGTCATACTATAATAAAATACATATGAAGAAAAAAAAAGTTATAGTAGGTTGTGTTAAGTGGCACAACAGAGAGAAATGCAGTTAAAAGTTGAAATAAAGTGAAAGTTTTATACTTAAGTGAAAATATACAATTTAGTTATTTCGTGACTTCTCTATGTCGCATGCTAAATTATTTTAAGTTCCTTTTGGGTCATGTGCGGTCTCATTAGAGTCATGTACATACATCAGCAGATCAATGGTAATGGTTGCAGTACGATTTCAACTCTTACGATGTAGGTAATAAGAACGGTCCAAAGTTCAATCAAAGTGCTACACTTACGCTTTGATGTGTACCTCTTCGGTCATGTGTTTTATTTTTATTCTACATGTAAATAACATGAAAAGCTCGTTCACCAAAGGTTAACTGGTAGTAAATGGCGCAAGGCATTAATTTCGCCTTTCTACGTACTTGTGTAAAAAGTTTAATAATAATAAACTTAACTTACCAACTATGATAAGACACCAGCATTATGCTATCAATTACCTAATAATAATTCTTATAGAACTCTCCGGAACAAGAAGAAAAGCAAAGACGATGTCAAGGAAGACGAGGAGGAGCCCAAAAAGGAGCCCGAGAAGGAGCTGACTCCGATGGAAGTGCTGGTGAAAGCGGCCAGGATCATGAACCCGCGCCAGTTCGAGCTGCCAAGGGAAATGCAGGTGCCGTGTCTGTTCCCTGGAACTGACAAAGGTGAGTTAACATTAGTATACCACAGCCCAAATTAAGTGTCTTATTTATTGAATCTTAATTATTGAAATTTAATTATTGATCTAATGAAGATCATATTTGTTTACAAAGTTCCTTCAGTGTTAGAGGTAATTATAACTTGGTAAAATGTATCTCTACCAAATATTGGTAAGTAAGTATGTATGTGTCATACCTAAAGTTTAATGGCCGCCAGAGCGTACGTACGCGGTGCAGGTAGCGTAGTACATGCGTGTGCGTGAGTTGTACGCGTGTACACTGAAGGAACTGATTGATCGTACCTGTTCGTCATCACGAAAATGAAGTGATCCGATAATGTGAAAATAACTATGCAATAATCACAGAACAGCTTAAAATGTTAGTAGGGTAGGGTAGTTTTTGTTTACAAAATAAGACACTTGATTTGGGCTTGGGTTTAAATCTTACATTTCACTAAATGTAATCTGTGGATAATGTTGCTGGGTATACAATAAGTGCTACTATTTATGTTAATAGAATAGAATAACATTTATTGCTTATTAAGTATATACATATAAGAAAACAAAAATATTCTCGATAAACTACAATGACAATTCACAAACATATAACTTATGGCAGTTAGCAGTATGTAAGCTCTATGCTAAGTATACATGTCTCCACTTTTTGTCTCCGTTCCTTTACCTATCTATTCCGATCTCTTCTTATAAAAGTATAACCTAATCTTATTGTCTCTCTCGCTCTCACACACACGCACTCACACACGTGTACGCCTATTAGATGTAATTATTATTAGTAATAAACAACAGGGAATTACAGGTTCTCAAGATACAGGTTAGACCTAGTTTGAGAACCAGTGACCATCATAGTTATTTAAGTACAGAGTGTACATTAATTGTTTCCAATAAATTGTTATTATTATTATTATTACCTAATCTTATTGTCAGAGGGTGTAAAGAACAGCAGTCCCTCCGTCGTGACAACTGACTCGTCGGGCTGCGTGCCCCTCCCGGCCAAGTCGTGCTACGTGTGCCAGGGCACGTGCAAGATGGCGCCGCTGCTGCAGTGTGACTACTGTCCTCTGCTGTTCCATCAGGTGAATACACTATAGACCACATTATACAGGGTGTAACGTAAAGGGTATATGAAGCCGAAGAGAGGGTGTTCAGTATCGGTAACTGAACAACTTTTGTTTTACGACTTTTCGATTTTCGCGAATTTATTTCTTGACTTTTCATACATTTCGTTACAGTCAGCTGATCGATTTCTATGAGACATTAATTTATTTTGATTTTTTATTCGAATAGTCGTAGAACAAAAGTTGTTCAGTTACCGATACTGAACACCCCCTTCGGCTTCATATACCATTTACGTTACACCCTGTATACAAACCATGTAAGTTTAAATTAAAACTGATACGCGTAAACATACAAAACTTGCTTGTGAGTTTATGATTACAGAATGATAATGGTATGGATATTTCCAGGATTGCCTGGACCCCCCTCTGACCGCGCTGCCGACCGGCCGATGGATGTGTCCCAACCACGTGGAGCAGTATATTGTGAGTGTTATTTATCTAGTTTTATTATTAACTAGGTGTTGCATGGTGCGCGGGCCGCGCGCGGCCCGCGAGACTGCTTTGTTTTCGTGTTGTAGGCGCCGCAACTAAATAAACATTATCGTAGTAGTAGCGTGGGGACGCTCCGGGCTTCGCCCTACGCGGAGCTCGGCCTATGGCCTCGCAGCCCGGCTCGGCCTTCGGCCTCGCAAAAGTTACTTGGAAGGTAGGTAGTTTTTTTCTGCTTGGCAAGGGGACGCTTCGGGCTTCGCCCTACGCGGAGCTCGGCCTATGGCCTCGCAGGCCGGCTCGGCCTCCGGCCTCGCAAAAATTACTTGGAAGGTGGGGAGTTGTTTCTGCTTGGCAAGGGGACGCTTCGGGCTTCGCCCTACGCGGAGCTCGGCCTATGGCCTCGCAGGCCGGCTCGGCCTTCGGCCTCGCAAAAGTTACTTGGAAGGTGGGGAGTTGTTTCTGCTTGGCAAGGGGACGCTTCGGGCTTCGCCCTACGCGGAGCTCGGCCTACGGCCTCGCGGTGTTCTATCGCTTCGGGCTTCGCCCTACGCGGAGCTCGGCCTTCGGCCTCGCGGGAGGGTGCTCGGCCTTCGGCCTCGCTATAATTACTGATAGATATTTACCGCACGCCAGTAATCCTTTCGTTTCGTATAGGAAAATTTATGGAGAAAATATTATGGTTTACTGCTCGTCCGCCATTTTGTTTTTCCCAAAAATGACAATTTTCTGGTATACTACATCATATATGCTACGAAGTGGAATTGGTTGGATATTCCTCATGCGCTCGTGCTAGGCCAGCTAATTCGTCAAAGTTTGGTCTGAAATGTCCAAATTTTCAATCGGCTATATTTCCGCCGCCATTTTGTTTTTCTTTTGTTTTTCAATTTCATCACAAAGTAGGTGAACCATGTGACACGCGTTCCAAATTTGAACGAAATCGGTTGGAAAATGGCGGAGATGGCATCACGTGACCCGCCGCCATTTTGTTTTTTTCACTTCCCTATAGTTTTCCTCTGGTCCAATCACTAAACTATACAACTCCCCCCTACATCACTTTCACCTCCGGGAACTCCTTCAGACTAAACGGGCGTGTCAATCAGTGAGTCAGTCAGTCAGTCAGTCAGTCAGTCAGTCAGTCAGTGAGTGGTAATCGAGCTATATATATTATTAATATGTACTGAAGTGGGCGGCCTCCGTCGCCGAAACGATGGTCCATGAATAAGTGCGTTCTAATGTGGAGACCTCGGACGGGTAGAAGAAGCGTGGGCAGACCACCGGCCAGATGGTACGACGACATCAAGAGGGTTGCTGGCTCGGTGTGGACCAGACAACCTTGGGATTGGGCCACATGGAGGATTCATGGAGATCCATATGCCCAGGAGTGGGATGCGGTATGCTGAGGAGGAAGAAGAAGATCAATATTTGCTATTTGCACGAGAACTCGGTGGCTGAGGGGTTGGGTCAATGGACTTGCGATACTAGGTTCGATTCCCAGCCAGGGCAGCCACCTTCGACTTTTCATACATTTCGTACCGGTCAGCTGGTCGATTTGTATGAGACATTAATTTATTTTTTATTAAGTTAAAGTTTTATTAAGTTAAATTAAAGTTACTCAGTTACCGATAATTTATACTAATTTTGACTTCATACCCAGGAATCAGCGCCATCTACCCGAGCTATCGGTACTATTTTTGTTTCTTAACTATCACTTTGAAAACCCTTCATTGACACCTCGTATTGTCTTCAGGACTTCAAGCTGGTGAACTCTATCTCCGCCAGCGAGCGCGTGGCGCTGTGGGACAAGTTCTCGGGGCCGGTGGACCAGCACGCCATCAAGGTGGACTTCATCCGCAGGGCGAGGAAGGCCAGGCCCGCGTTCAGGTAACACCGCAGCGGTTTTATTAAGGTTCAGATTTTCTCAAAAGAAAGATAGAACCTACATTTGTTTTGATATTTTCTTGCATATGCGCTATGCGAAACGAAAATCTAAATGATAAATGGAGAAAAATTTTCATCACGACCGGGATTCGAACCCGGGACCTCGCCATTCCGTGGCACGCTCTATTCCAACAGAGCCATCGTGATTCGTATCCAGATCGTGAATTTTGTCTCCATATTCTCGTCTGAGGGACGGTAGCGACATCTATCCAGTAATTGTGCAATTACTCAAATTCATGTCTAACATTGCAGTTAGAAATCATGTTTTTAATTGATGATGATTTTTGATTGATTGTCCATTTATCATTTAGAACTTACATTGTTTTCCAACAGCACACCATTCAAACAAGCGATCCAACATGTGGTAGAAAAATATTTAATGAATTTTGTATACAGGTGTCCTTGAATTCATTCGATAAAATTAAATGGATGGTGCCATACATTAATTCTGAACAGCGTTTAAGTAAATTAAACAATTTGGTGAAAAATCCCCCAAAAAAATATTTACAATAAATTCAACTATCAAAAAATCTCTATACAAGTCGAAATACATCAAATTTGTTACGTGAGCACTTCAACACTGGGTGAAGTACTCTGAGCACTCTTCTGAAGACAATAGGACGTGAATGGACAGCAGCATCCACCAAGGACATCGTATTTACTCACCTTCAGAAAAAATACCCTTAGTGCGAATCTGGGGTACACATACTTTTATCATCATGTCACTAATGGGGGGGGGGGGGGGGGGGGGCACGGGTTTGTAAAGTTTGTGTTCGTCGTGCTCCATATATGGGGCACTGGACGGTGAACGTGTTAAATAATTCTCTGAAATTCTTTCCTGTATTATTTTTCTCAATTCAATTCAAATATACTTTATTTGCACACAAATGAAAATACATCAGTTACATATAAAACCGAATATAGCTAGTGTACAGACAGGCGGCCTTATCGCTTTAAGCGATTTCTTCCAGACAACCTTCGTGTGATGGAGATATTGTATCAAAAACAACGTAGCGGGTGCAAAAAAATCTCCGTTTTCGTCTGTACTTACGCATTCGTCGCCTCCATTCGGTTTAATATGAGGTAAGAGTTTTACAACCTGTGTTGTAGGGTGAAGGTGCCTGTCGGTGTGCGCGGGCGCGTGGTGGTGCCGGCCATGGTGCGCTACCACTACCAGCACCCGCCGCCGCTGCTGCCCTCGCGCAGGGAATACGTCAGGTGTACTAACGGTGAGATTGTAGAGAAATTATAAAAAAAAACGCGTCTTTTACGTAACCATTTTCACGCCAATTTATCTAGAAGGTGGAAATGGCTCAATAATACTCATATAATGAAAGTCTTGACGTGACCAAAGCGCTGGCGGCTACTTTGCCAATCGCGTAAAACCCATCACATTGCAATGAAAATACTATAATATATATATTATATAATATACATATCGCTCACCATACAATTATGGTACAGTGCGCGAGGCGTAAGCTCAGGTTTACATTTGTGTGAGTGATAGCGGTACAAGAGGTGAAGTGCGGTGCGTGCGCGGCAGGGTGTATTTTGTTGCGTTTGTACCTATTGGACGCGTCGCGCCTCAGGCCGAATATCACTCTACACTATCTGTGTGCACTCACACAAATGCAAACCTGAGCTTACGCCTCGCGCACTGTATCCCGTTCCACTTCTATAAAAAAGGTTAAGAGAACCCTACACGGTGACTTAACTTTAAATCACGTTTATGAATTTGTCCATGTGTACAGTCGAAGACAGAGATAAGTATACAGGGGCCTCAATAAGGTTGAAATTTTCTCAAAACCTACAGGACCGAATTTGATAATTCTTTTACAGTAGATAGTTTTAACTTTTATCTATCAAACAGTGAAATAGTTTTTGAGAAAATCTCAACCTTAAAAACTCTCCTGTACACCTTTCTCTGTGTTCCACCGTACAAACAACAATAATCTTTTTGCAAAATGGGGGTACTTGCAAATATCAATAACTCTTCTCAACGCAGTCAGCGAACACGAAAGATAGATCGTTTTGTGCCACCCTTCTGACGTTCAACACTCACCGCCTTCAGTCTACTCGTGACCATGATGGCTGCAATGCTGTCGAAATATCGAGATATCAATAATAAATGTTTAACACGGTAATTCCCGTTGTATCTAATCAATAACAATAATAACATTAATTCTAACCTTGTGCAGTACTCAAGAACCTCCAATCCGATTACACTGAGGAAGACAATGACGAGCCGAAGCACCCGATCTGCCTGAACCCGTCGTGCGCGCAGTACCGCGGCGCGGGCGCGTGTCCGCACGACGGGCCCGCGCTCAGGGGCGCCAGCGACCGGGACGCCGCAGACGACTTGCAGGCCATCGGGGAGGCGAAGGTACGATAGATAAATAAACACTTTATTGCACAAATAAGCAAGAAAACACGTAGTAAGTGAAACAATTAACTAAGCAAATAACCAACGGAGAACCGATAGCTAGAATGTTGAGCGGGTTAAGAGTGACAACCCTACCACATCATGCATCAGCGGTAATAATTAGGGTTCTCTTGAAAATAGCGCAAACAACGGTTGCGAAATTATTAGATAATTTTCATTTTATTGTCTACAGTGGTTGTTTTGTCTTTAATATCACGTTAAATTAATCTGAAAATGTTCGCGAACGTCAATATGTTGAATTTGTCGAAGAATTATGTGCAAGGTCTGCAGTTTCGAGCGGGATTCAAGAGCTCGGGAGTGAACACGACTGCTGAGCTGATTCGGCTTGATGACGCTCCTGCGTCTCCTTTTAAAAGGAAGAAATGAAGACGATGAAATCCTCTCAGAGTCCGGAAATATATCTGTTATTTTGACCTGTGTTACAGCTGGACAGAGCAAGCGATTCCAGCGATCTCTCCGACTCGGACTTCGAGTATCTCACAGCTGCGGTGAAGCGTCGCAAGGCGTCGCACGGCGAGGACGCGAGTCCAAGCAAGCGACGCCGCAACGCCAAGCTGGAGCTGCTAGCTGATGCCAACGCAGCTGTGTTGCTCGCTGCTGTCGACGAGCAGCTGGAAAAGCTGGACGAGAGACTTGTTAAGCTGCTCGCGTGGCAGAGACTGCAACAGGTAAGCGAGATGCTGTTAGATGCTAAATATGCGACAGAACATCAAGATGGAGCTGCTAGCTGATGCGAACGCAGCTGTGTTGCTCGCTGCTGTCGATGAGCAGCTGGAAAAGCTGGACGAGAGACTTGTTAAGCTGCTCGCGTGGCAGAGACTTCAACAGGTAAGATATGTACTGATAGATGCTAAATAAGCGACAAAACACCAAGATGGTGCTGCTCGCCGATGCGACCGCAGCTATGTTGTTGGAAGCTGTAGATGAGTAGCTTGTAAAGCTGGACGAGAGACTTGTTAAGCTGCTCGCGTGTCAGAGACTTTAACAGGTAATGAATATGATGTTAGGGTGCTACAGATATAGACAAACACCAACATGGAGCTGCTAGCTAATGCCAACGCAGCTGTAGATGACCAGCTTGAGAAGCTGCACGGGAGACTTGTCAAGCTGCTCGCTTCGCAGAGACTTCAACAGATAAGAAATATGATGTTAGGGGTGCCACAAATACCCAGATGGAGCTGCTAGCTGATTCGAACGCAGCTGTGTTGCTGGAAGCTGTAGATGAGCAGCTTGAAAAGCTAGACCAGAGACTTATTAAGTTAAGCTGCTCGCGTGACAGAGGTCTCGGGAAAGAATAGAGGATATTCTGGCAGTACTGGTTGTGTCACGGGCAACATACTAAAAAATAATGTCAATGGCGCGTATTCATAAACCTGATTTAAAGTTACTCCATCGTTTAGGCCTCCCGTCCCTTTCTATCTTAACCTTTTTTAACGAAGTGTGAAGGGGATAGCAACACGATTTAAGGGAAGTGAGGTTTAACTAGGTTTATGAATAACAGCCAATAATCGTAGCTCCTGTTGTTGTAAGGTGTTGGTGGGCGAGCAGTGCGCCGGCCCGTGGCGCCGGCTGCCTCTTTCGCCGGCGGCCGAGGCGCTGGTGCAGCGCAGCATCGACCGCGGCCGCCTCGCGCGCTACGGCTTCCGCCACGTGGCGCTGCCGTCGGAGCTGCTGTCGCGCGGCGAGCGGGACCGCATCGCCAGGTACTACACACATGCAGACTTGATACTACTATTTGATGAAGAGAGCGTTGTATGCCAGTATCGCGGCAGATGGAGGTCCATCGTGTCTGTCTACCCCTATCGAGGACAAGCGTGAGCTTATGATGATGATAGGCTAGAATTTTTTCTTCATTTAAATGACAATGCCAGATTCTGCCCCACCATCAACCGCAAGTTGTACAAGATAACGAATAAATGTAAAAATATATCCGTTTTTTATTAAAATTATTGGTTTAAATTAAAGTTTTGTACAAGTTGCGATTCGAAAAAAAACACCTTAATTAAGAATTAAAGAAAATAGTAAGAAATCGAAGCGATTTATTCATTGTTTTTGTTATTCTTCTATAGTAGTTGCGAGAGTAGTAGAAAATGATACTGATTATGATTATGCAATAAGTCCTCAACAAAATGATAGGTACAGCTTAAATGGTCACGTAGTTTTGTAGGTGGGGCAAAGCTCCATTGAATTGTGGTAATGTCTTTTGTTCACCGAGCATAAAACAAATTCTCTCTCTGTCACACACGCACACCATTTACTTTTGTCTCATATCACAAGTTATCAGGGCTTTTTACCCACGAAACCCCCCTCTATAGTTAAGGTTCCAAGATCTCCTACGAAACGTGTCAGACCTCAGGTAAATGACCGTGCTCCTTAACACCTCTGACGCTACTTATTTTAATAAAACTTATAGTTAAATGATACAGTGATCCTTCACCTCAGGTCTGACCCAACTCATTTTATTATGTAAATTTTTAATAATACTGTTTATTGTTTTAAGTACGAAATTGGATTATCAAGAGTCACGATAACGTGTGATTGTTACTGCATGTGTGCCAGGGCTGTGTGGGGCTCCCCGCGCGCGCGCGCCGCGTCCCCGCCCGCCGGCGCCGCGCCCGCGCACGCGCTGCGAGACGCGTGCGCGCGCGCCACGCTGTGCGCCGTGCAGCGCCCGGCCAGGTGGGTCTCTGCTGGGGTTACGCCTCGCCTTGTGTGGCACTCACGTGCTACGCCTCGGCATGTGTGCTATGCCTCGTCGTGTGTGTGCCGGAAACAAATTTTTATTTTTCACGTAACTGTGTGTTTGCATCTTTTAAATACATTGTATTTAATACATGGTATTTTTATGGTTCCGTGCATCAAAAGGAACCCTTATAGGATCACTTTGTTGTCCGTCTGTCGTCAACACCTATATCTCAGAAACGCGTGGACGGATTAAGTTGAAATTAATACAAATACTCAGGTCTGCAACCTCATGTAGCCGTGAAAAAAATCTAACTTCTACGTCAACGTTTATTGTATGTCAGTGTGCCTGCTCAGAATACGATCTCCATTTAAATAGTTTAAGGTTAGCTGTAAGAGAACTCTATAGGGTTAAGCTCGCCGTTGTAAATATTGTCTCTAAAACTATGTGTTAATTTTTAAGGTTTTATGTACAATAAAGAATACAAACAAACAATCAACGCAATCAAAAGATGGCCGTTTATGTCGTATTTTCTCGCATATTTGTATGAAAATGCAAGAAAACCAAAACGTATAGGGTACTTCCCGTTGACCTAGAATCATGAAATTTGGCAAGAAGCTAGGTCTTACAGCACAAGTATAGGAAAAAATCCGAAAACTGTATATTTGAAATTACATCCGTTCCAAATTTTAATTTTAATTTTTTCATTAGAGCAAAGTTACAGGGTTTGGTTGCTTTGCACCGAAGCCTCGGTGCGCAAGTCCGACTCTCACTTGGCCGGGTTTTTTTACAGCTTCTGGACTGAAAACTACACAAGTGATAATCACGTTTCCTTCCTTTAGACACGGTCTTGGCGACGGTCTCGGTCGCCCGATCCCGATGCGTCTCTCGCGGCTGACGGTCGGCGCGGACAGCACGTGCGACGTCGTGCTGGACGCGACACGGTGTCGCTGCGTGTCGCCGCGACATGCCGTCATATTCAGCGACGAGGTCAGTTGATTGACCTGTAATTAGTATTTAAAATTGGTGACCCTTGTATATTATTGTATATGTGGGTATATTTATTGTATGAACCAGAATCATGTGTACGGTGGAACACAGAGAAAGGTGTACTGTACAGGAGAGTTTTTAAGGTTGAGATTTACACAACTACTTGACCTATTCCAAAAATTCTTTCACTGATAGATAAAAGTTAAAACTATGTAACCGTAAAATAATTATTAAATTCGGTCCAATAGTTTTTGAGAAAATATCAACCTTATTGATGCCCCCTGTATACTTATCTCTGTCTTCGACTGTACAAATGAACTGAAACGACGCGAAGTAACCGAAAAATGTATGAGAACCAAGCCAACCAACATTAGGTGTGACAGTTGTCAGACCAAACTCAAACTAGGCACGCACTCAAGCCACGGTCTCATTTCGAATTAATAACAACGCTAAGCTAGAAAGTGAACGCGGGCTTTTAAGTCACATTTATGGCTAACATAGCCCTCACCGGGTCATCAGAGACCCACCATTCTACCATGGCCCTACCCATGGGCGTACCCAGGTTCTGGGCCCGGAACTGGGTTCTGGGTTCCTTAAAGTAAGCTTAATAATGACGTCATGGTACGAAATAACAAAGTATTATTGAAGTAATCCTGTTATAAGACTTCATGGTAAGGGTCCTGTGGGGCTATTACGCTTCTCAAAACGATCAAATCATACCATGTCATAGCGGCCGTGAAAGAGACAGTGCTATTGCATTGGTCTACGGCGTCTCTGTTTGGCGCGCCATGACATGGTATAATTTCATCGTTTTGAGAACGGTAATAGCCCCACAGGACCCTTACCATGAAGTCTTATAACAGGATTACTTCAATAATACTTTGTTATTTTGTACCATGACGTCATTATTAAGCTTACTTTAAGGTCGTCATGGCGCTGGTGAGGTAGGGCTCTAACGAGTGCACCTAGTTACCATTAATCATTTTCCTACCAGGTGACCCGTCACTTCGAGCTGATCAACTACTCCGAGTGGGGTTCTCGCGTCAACGGCGTGCTGTACGCGTGCGACGTGACGGGCGGTGTGCCGAGGCAGCCCGAGCCGGTGGAGGGGGACGAGGCGGACGCGCGCGCGCACGCCGTCAGGGACATCGTGCGCAACCGCGCCGAGACCACGCTCAGGTACGGGGGAGACAGTGATTTGGTACGCCTCGATAGGTGTATGTGTGACAATTGAAATGTTTATTATTATACTTAATTCTACGTTAGAACAGAATTAACTGATACACTTACACTTTAACACCAGTAATACTTAACTGTTATGGTGGCACTTGGCTATTCGTATTCGCTATTTGTCGTATTTGTCAAATACTTGACGTACGGACAACAGCAGATCAATGGTAACACTTGCAGTACGATTTTAAATCTTACGACGCTGATAATAAGGACGGTCCAAAGTGTTACACTTGATGTGCTGTACAAAAACGACGAATATTTTGTCAAGCTTACCAACCACACATGGCAATGGCACATGGCAATTATGACAAATACGAATAGCCAAGTGAAGTGCCACCATTACACTTGGTGTAATCACGATTGCAAGTTGTGATAGGTATATACCTACTATTAAAATGCATATAAATAACTAAATATAAACGTATATCACTCACTTATATTGTTGAAGTCGGCAATAGAATTAAGTATTTGAAAAACTGTTCGTCTGCAAATAAAATAAATAAATATATTTTTTTTATATTAGTGGCGTAGGTTTTAATGGTCTAAGCTATCTATATTCTATTACTGTTACGAATGAATTGTATTTTATTGTTGACATTTTTTTATTGTATTGAGGATTTTTGTTTACTAACATATAATAAGCAATACTAACAATTTATGGACCACTGTTCAAAATAAAGATTATTATTGATTATTACAAAATTCACAGCACTTAATGCTACTTAAAAAAAAACACAAATGAGCTAAACCTACTGCCAATTACGGATTTACAATTTTTAAATAAGACATAATAAAGCCTAAACAACTAAATGCCTAAAACTTAGCAAGACCAGGATGTGGTGATTATGCGGTGTAGTGTGTGTGTGTAAAACACGGGAATTACTGTGTTCAACATTTGGAATTGAAGTCGCGATATTTCTACCGCATTGCAGCCATCATGGTAACGAGTAGACTTCAATTCCAAACGATAATTCCCGTTTTATCTCTCTAATATCTAATGAGTTTAAAAGTGATTAGCTACATTATTTAACTGCATCCTCCATTCCAGAGTGAACGGCTCTCTCCTGCCGCCTCCGCCCTCGGACTGCTGCCGCTGCCCGGCGGCGCCCCCGCGCGAAGCCGCGTGGGAGGGCTCGGCGCTGGTCCCTCACGCAGCATTGCTCCACTTCGGCTGCCTCATGTACGTGTTCAGCATTACAGACTCACACGCGTTCCCATACGAGACACAAGTGGAGGGGGCACAGCTATAGTGAGATTGTTAAGGCCGATAGTCATAGTTTTGAGCACGAACTCAACGTGAGCTCGCTCTTACGACTGTCAAAATTGTTCAGCGTTACTGACTCCCACGCGTTGGAGTACGAGACGCCAGTGGAGGGGGCACAGATATAATGAGCCTGTATGACTATTTAAAGTGGACTTGACCGTGTTAAGTGGGCTCTTAAGTACGGTTTTTGTTGCTATACTTTGTCCGTAAGTGTTATACAGGTCGCGTCATGTAAAAAGAACGCTGGCGGTGAAGCTGCGCATTAGGCGATTTATCGATCTATTTGGTGGTATGAGGTGCGGGCGGCGAAGGGCGGGTCACGCGCTGCATGCTTGCCTCTGCGCTATTGGTTCGTCAGTCGACCTTTGCTTTACCCATGCGCAAACACAACCCCTCCACTTTCTTCCAGCGTTCTTTTTACATGACGCGGCCTGTACCGCGCCTTGGGTGGTAGATGTCACTTTCCTGATTTCTTAGTATCTTACTGTATTTTATGAAGTTTTGCATAAGCCATTATATCCAAAAATAAGGTATAAAGTGAACACATTTGTTTAATTTGTGTATGTTTCGAATGGTCGCCGGCGACGCCAGTTATTGAACTTTATTATTATTTATTACTCAAAATATGAATTAAAATTGTGGCGATTCCAGAGAGCGGACGCTAAATGTAATCGTCGCTAAGCGAAACGCTCCGCTCACTCTTACTAGATGTAGCATATTAGTTACGTTAATTTTAGGATTAGACTTGGAAATCCTAAACTCACTCCTATAGGTTTACTTACATTTTTCTTAAGTACTTACCTACTTATATAGTTTTATAGGATTTTTAAGTTTTTAATTAAAAAAAGCGACTTTATGTTCCTCCCTTACAAAACGCCAATTTCATATGTAAGGACCTAATAGTTCAGCTGTTTTTTTAAAGATTTCAGTGTTGGCCAAATAGTCATGGTCTCACACAATTACTGTTATTCAACGTTTACAACGCGTAAGATACTTCGCTTAGATCGCTTAGCGACGATTAAATTTATCATGCGACGCTGTGGAATCGCCACAATATATTTACGTAATATTATAGGAAGTTCGGTAGAAAAGTTAAACTGTAATGTAAAGAATCTGTAGTGGTAATTTAATTATACTTCATCAGTACCGCATTTTCCGTAACTCCTTTTCTGTCGCTTAGAAACATGGTTAGCTAGAGTGAGAACACATGCAAGCGATTAGTATGTAATTAGATTTAATATGGACGTGTGTTGTGTGAATGAAAGTATGATAAAACTTATGGAAATACCACTTTAATGTTGTCAAAATAATAATGTTCGCAACGAATTCATCATGTACTTTAAATAGGAAATTACTTTTAAATTAAAACTATAGTGAGTCATTACTACAAATTATATATAAACGGAAATCACTCACTTATATTGTTGAAGTCTGCAATTAGACAACAGTTTCGACCGTCTTTACAGTAGTTGATTATATCAATAAATACTGCCGATTAGATAAATTACATTAGGGTTTAGTGATGTTTATGATTGTCAAAATAAAATGTATTTTTAAGAATTTCTTGTTTAATTTGATGCTTCGGCTATTACTATTTGATATCAGGGTGTTGGTACAGTCGACAGTAGATCAATGGTAACACTTGCAGTACGATTTCAAGTCTTACGACGCAAGTAATAAGTAAAAAGTGTTACCATTGATCTGCTGTCGACTGTACTGTACTACTATACGGCTCCCTTTCGCAAAAATTTCCTTTTCTCCTTGTATATGTTGTGATTTTCAAATAGTAAGTATAAAATCTAAAACAAAAATAATTTAGATTTTTTTTTAAATTAAGTACTTAATGTAGCTTGTTTGACATTGACTGGATCATGATTTACAATTTTAATTGTGGCCTCGATAAAATTGGAGAGCCAAATCTTTGTTTCACAAAAATCTAAAACTTGTAGAACTGACCGATACTGAAAACCCTCTCTTTTGGCTTTATATTTTATACTCTTTCTGTTTCCTATTCCACAGTAATTGCATGAAAAAGTTTTATTTTTCTATAAAAAAAAAATTATCGCTCCCAAGGCCAACGTCCTTCAGGAATCGTGTGATGCACTTGGGCGAGAGTTTCAATATCTTTGGGCGGTACTATGTGTCCACCTAAGGCTCTGCTTCTTCGGGTAGGGTTACATTGTTATGATAATGCTAAAGCTATAGTCCGTACACGTCGTGTTAGGCGCTCCCACGGCGTGACGGGTTGGCGGGGACGAGGTTACTCTATACAAAGCCGTGCACGCCGCGTGAAGCAGGCCCGCCGAGACCGTATTCCCTCGCCCCCGCCATGCATGTACCCCTAGCGCGCGGCAATCACGACGTCAATGGACTATAATAACTTTTTTCAGCTCTACTTTTTTAATGAGGTTTTTAATGAGGCATTTCCTCTGAGGTTTACTTACATTTTTCTTAAGTACTTACCTACTTTACTTATATAGTTCAGCTGTATTTTTAAGATTTCAGAGTTGGTCAAATAGTCATGGATTCAACATCTAATAAAAAAAAACACCACGAAAGCAGAAAGGAGGTTATAGTATAGCTAATTAAAACGACTGAAATTAGAAAAAAAATCCTTTAATCATCATCTTCTTCATCAGGGTCAGGTTCATCGAAATCCTTGATCTTCACATCTGCGTCCTCTCCCCACTGTATAATATTGTCTATGGTGAGCAGAATATTGTCTATGCTCTCTTCATCTTTGATATTGAGCGGATAGAACCTCACTAAGCTGAAATTCTCGATGACTTCGCCTATAGCTTCTGTAAGTTTAGCGTATTTATCGTGCCACTTAGATTTTGAGTTGCGCATGTCTGCTAGAAGTATGTGAGGGTCGGGGTCTAGATAGCTGCAAAAAAATAATTCGTTATGGCGATATGTAACTTTTCTTCAACAGAATTCTTTCACTTCTGAACTTGTATGCTGTTATTCATATCCATAGGTACTTATATCCATGTATTTTATACTTATATAAAATAAAATAAAAATAGCCTTTATTCCACTAACAATTCGACCTTACACTAAGATATAAAAAAATTACATATTAAGATATAAAATAGTTATTACATCGGCGCCGAGTTGCTAGGCTGTCCTTCGACATAGGCCTCCTCCTTCATTTTATACTTATATACATGTCATTAAAATTTGAATTATTAATAATAATTCAATGTATCTACCTAAACCCGCATAAGATCGACAAATCAAAAAAATCGGGCATCCCTAAAATGCACAGTGACGTCACGAATCTCGCGAACATGGCCGACTAGCGTTTTTGACGTGTGGGAAAAAACCAGCGCGGGAGAAATGCTCACGAATCGCTCCTTTCGTGGAGTCAGAGTGCAGAGTAACGTAAGAATAAGGTAGTAATACTAACCTATCAAGCTGATTTCTTGCCGATTTGCTGAGGAGATCCATTTTGGTGAGGATATTCACGTGCGGCAGCTCTAAGTTCACCATTACACTGAGTGCCGCCATTGTGCCTGAATAATTATACAATGACTGATCTTAACTTATGACTATTGTACTCGTATGTTGGTCCTCCAAAAATATACATATAAAAATGACTAATTTGTGTGATGGTTTTAGGTCATGAGAAACTGCCTGCTTCAGCTTACATATTTGAATCTTTGGAAGCGCAATTAATTGATTTGATTTGAAGTTACTATTCATAGATATTCGTAGTTGTAAAAATTCCAGAATGTGGCACACTAAATTTCATCGTCGCTAAGAGGCGTCCTTCGGCCTTACCATGAAGTCTTATAGCAGGATTACTTCAATAATTGTTATTTCGTACCAAATAAAATAGATAAATAAATACTGGTCATGCTGGTAAAGCCACAATATAATCACCTAATGTCGTATAGAAAGCTAGACTGATTTACCTGATAAAAACTTAGCCCCATCAATCATGAACTGTGAATCCACCATGAATACCACACATATCCTGAAGTTCCACCTCTCCAGCTGTTCGACTAGTTTCCTCATGACGGGCAAGTGTGTGTACAGCTCTATCTGACCCGGGCAGTCGAAGAGTAAGTAGTCATCGTCTACATCTCCGAGTTGCTCTTCTAACCAGTCACAGTTTTCTAGGAGAGTTCTGGAGATGTAAATAAGTATGTAACTTAGTGTGTAGGTTGATACTATGTGGTAAACTTAATTAATCAACATAAATAGAATACATTCACTAGTTTTACTGATTTGTTTTATAACACGACTGAACCAGTAGTGTAGTTTTGGCTACCTGCATAGATACACTCTCTCTCACAAGCATGTTAGTCTAATATGATTTTTTATGATTCCTGTAGGATCTACTTTATGCCAACCTCGCTCGTCACACATAACTGGTGGTACAGTCTGCTGCGGTTCTTTTTTCCATGCATATTCACAATTGGACTATGAGTGACTCAAATATTACATGTAAAGGCGGTCTCATTCCCAGCTCTCTCATACATACTACACATTTATTTATTTTTATAATACTCACTCTATACAAAACACAAGCCCACCATTAGGCCCAAACTGTAACTCCTCATCTTCCATAGCATCATCCAAGTGTATCAGTTCTCGGATGTCCACCAGTGGTTCATAGTCGAAATGCTCGGCCGCCGGGTCCAAGTTGACCACTTCAACGATACGTTTTGCATCGCTTGCATGTTTTACTATTGTCGAGCAGTATGTGGACTGGAACAGTTTTTATATAAATGTTTTAGTGTGTGGTGTAGTACAAAGTGAAGGATTGCTAGTATGGTTGTATCGAAAAGTAATCAAACAATTCTTAAAATTATTTTACATGACAGTCTGCACTCTAAACTGTCTACTAGTGAAAGATTTTTTACAATCCATCCAGTTGTTCTTAAGAAAATCTCAACCCTACTGAGTCTTCTGTAAACCTTTCTGTTTTCGATTGAACAACCAAACAAGTCGAACATACAAGGGATTGCTAATAAAGTATGTGAAATTGCTCCAACTTTTTTAATTGATAAGGAATGATAAACAAACTAGCTTACCACCTGATAGCAAGGACCATCAGACCTATGTTGTTTCGTTTGATGTACCTAGGTGTCTTTTAGACATATTTAAAAGAGCTACAAGTGCATTTGTTGCACTAAGAACTGAGATGCAATGCACAAACGACAGCAGGTCATTCGTAACACTTGCAGTACGATTTCAACTCTTACGACGCACATAATAATAATCATTTATTATTTCCTCACCACAAGAATGGTCCAAAGTGTACACTTGACGTGCTTTGGGCTATACCTAACATCTTATGCACCCATTATTGCTGGCGCATTGGTATTTTGACAGTACAATTAGGTGTCTAGATCTCAGTTCTAGTTAAATATCGGGTACCTAACCTAACACCTTGTAAATACCGTCATCATTGGACGATTTTGAGTTTGAAAGTAAATATTCAGAATGAAATACTAGTAATACTCACCTTGCCGCTACCAGCAGGCCCCACAACTAACTGGGCGTACCGCATTTATAAAGAAATGTACACTGTTTATATTATAAAATGAAAACGGCACTTTTAGGTTATGTTTACAAACTTCTGCAGAATTAAGTTTATTTTCGAATTCAATGTTAAATCTACATACGCAATGCAATGATATAATTTACTTCAATGAAAGAGTAATGTTTATTGGAAAATTAATGTATTTACATGAACACCAACCCAACGAACCGACGAATACTCATTTTTATTTTTGTTTTGTTTGATGATGATGATATTATATTATTAGGAAAGGCAAAGGCACCTATATCATACAGCCACGTCTTAACTATGAAAGGAAAGGCAAAGCGATCTATATCGTACTGCCACGTCCGAAGTAATTTATTTTTATGTTGATGATGTATATGATAAATAAACTTAAAGATGTGAAATCATGTTAGTGGAGCGGAGTTTAGCACAAATTCCAAAATTCGCCAAGGGTCTCTTATCGTGGTTCACTAAGCATAAACCAGCCAGCATTCCATCTTCAGCTTTATATTATTTATATTAGTATGATATTAATATTATGTAATGTTGATATAAAATTAAACAAACATCGATTAGCAATTTCTTTATTTTTAATTTAATAACTTTAGAAATTGTTCAGAAAGAAGACAATGGTTTCAGCGTCACGTCGTTATAATTATGATATGAACAATAATAATAATTATCGCTATGTTTAATACTATTCATTAGAGTAGGTAGGTAGTTGTATATAACGGATATATTCGTCTATGTGTCTACGTTTACTTATGTACAACGGTATTTTGCTAACATCAACTCAACAATAGAATACAAGATGGCGCAAATATAGACTCTAAGTACCTTGAATATTACCGTAAAGAATGCAAAGACAGTTCTCATGGTTAACTCTCCAGTTGAAACCAGTCGAATATTGATTGATAATCAATTAAAAGTTATTGTAATTCAAGCAATATCTAGTTTTCGCTATAAATAAGAAGTAAATTGTAGTTACAGTCAGGATTTAATGTTACGTACGCACTTTCGTACTTTGTCATATTAATTGAATTGCCATTGTATTTAATTTTCGTAAGTAAAAACACTTCAAATCTCAATATGACAAAGTACTTTTGATATCTATGTAAAGTAATTATAAGGCTAAGGTAGCGGCGCTTTTCCTTATCTTGAAACACATTTTTTTGGTACGTACGAGTAAGTACATATTCCAATTTACTCAATTTTGTAGAAATTAGCTTTTCTGTTCATAAATTTACAGTAACTTTTGATAATAAATATCGAACTGGTTTCAATATGAGTTGCGATAACATATTAAATTGTAAGTATTAGGGGCGACATTAAATTCTAAAAGTGTTTTGGGCAAATTACATTTTAAAGTCTCATCAAGTCATCAGTGTATCATCAACCAATTAATTTCTAACGTAAGATCCAATTATGCCAATCGCAGATTATAGTTAATCGTGTTACAATACAGAAATGTATATGACGTTACTTTGTGTTAACAACCGTTATTCGCTAACACTCGGATTTACTTTTGCCGTAATTGGACTAAAAGGTAAGGTACTTTATTTTGAAGGAGCTACTTTAGAAAGAGTTTTAGAAACATATTTAAATTATCTGCGAAAGGAACTAATGAGATTTTAACGTACAGGCAAAAACAGAGAAATATATACTTACATGCCTAAATAAATTTGAGATTTTCTTAAGAATTACTTGACCGACTGTAAAAATGATATTGCTATTAGAGTAGGTACAGTCGAAGACAGAGATAAGTATACAGGGGGTCTCAATAAGGTTGAGATTTTCTCAAAAACAACTGGACCGAATTTAATAATTCTTTACAGCTACATAGTTTCAACTTTTATCTATCTAACAGTGAAAGAACTCTTGCAATAGGTAAAGTAGTTTTTGAGATAATATCAACCTTAATAACTCTCTTGTACACCTTTCTCGTGGATCGTAGATTCGTCAAACATTCGGGCTGATTTGATCTAAAATACTGCCTACAATGTTATATTAGTTTCTGCGCATCCTAAGCATGGTAAGTAGCTGTCGCAAAATATTCAAGGCGCCTATTAATAATTAACAATATTATATTAATATATATTATGTTCTTTAAAAGCAAAAAAAGATACTAAATTATTGCGATGGAGTTAGGTAAAGTAATTCTGTATAATTTTGAGTATATAATCAAATGCAGTAACTTAAATATTTGGCTAAAAAGAGTCTCATACAATTTTAAATGAAGGGGTATAACTGTCAAACAGCCTAGGGTTTTTAATATTGACTATTACATGCTATTTTCTTACGTCCTAACTTACTGGTTTTATTATATAACATCGATATGTATGAAGTTTGGTATTTCTAAATCTGAATGTATGTATTAAAAGAGATTTCTCGTTATTTATTTTAAGAATTGTCAAAAATTTCCATACTTACTGGTTTCGATAATATTGAGTTTTCGCAAAATTTCGGGGCCTAAATCTATCAAGACATTTTTCAATATATTTTGTCGGATAAGTATATGAATGACAACAATATCGAATAATCATGAATTACCCTTCGAATTTTAATTTTGAGTGTCCTAATCGACTATTTTATCTATGTTTCAACTTTTTTACTACCTAAATGTGGCATTTCACTTATTATTTACATTATTTTAACGGAATATAACTATTTACATGATGCAAGGAGTACGGTTCCTCTTTAAATGTACATTTTTTACTTAAACTCCTAAGAAAACAAAGGAAAGCTGGGAAAAACAAATGAAAATGAAACAAAAAACTTGAAATTAGATTAAAAGCAAATTTTATTGCTAAATAAAATAAAAACTATAACCACAAGCAATACATCATTTGCTTAATCTTAGATTTGTGTCGAGATTTGTACGTTTTCTAATAAAAAATTATAAAAAAGAAAAATTGTGAACTAAAAAAAATGCAAACTGCTATTGCTATTCGTGATTCTAAAACTGGAGTAATGTTGCCTATTGAATCTATGATAAAATGTCAGCTAATAAAAAAATCACAAACTTGAGCGGTCCCATGTTGGCTACGTATAAAATAATGTATAGAAAACATACAATAAGTATAAAATAAACATTCATAATTTAATTGTAAAACTTATATAACCCAATTATATATTTTAAACCTTATCGGTTCATATAAACATAATAATACTTTCAACTGGGGTTCAGTAGATCATAGCTTAAATTTACATCTGATTGCACTTTAAATTTTTTCTTTAACAATTAAAATGAACGTCCCTACCCCTAAACTATCGGCAACGAATTTATCTTACACATTACGAAGTAAGTCTAACCTACCTTATATACAAAAACCGTGGCTCACAATCATTCGATACATATTTGGTATATTTATTTACATCAATCGAATCAAGCCGTAACTTAAAATTAGTCAGATATTTGTACCTAGTCAGGGTACTATTTTTTGTCTAAATTATATAAAAAAAATTAAAGCAAAATGCATTTTTGTATCGTAAGTTTTTCTCGCCCAACTGGGGCGTATGCCTGGCATAACTCGAAACAAGCTACAAGAGGGATTTATTTACAAAGTCTTTGGCCTTACAATCGAACTATAACAAAACACATTTAACTAGACAATAATATTTGCACTGAACGTCTACACTGACAGCCAACGGTCCATTCGATGGAGCGACGCGCACTTAACTAACAATAAATAACCGTCCAACCGTGATATGATATACTAGAGTCAGTCACATCTATTCTAACACTCTCGTACCCGTTTTAACCGCTAACACACTCGGCAAGAGTTCTATCACACGAAGTCACTAAAGTCTAATACTCCCATCTGTCGTCGTCGGTTTCAGATTTGATTTTGTCCTCGGAGAGCACTTCCTCGGGGGGAGTGATCGGAGGGCGAGGGGTGTGCGGCGTGTGGGGTGTGTGCGGGGTGCGCGGCGCCGGGGAGGCCGCGGGGGACGCGTGAGGCACGGGGGAGGGCTCGATGCGAACCGTCTCCTCCGCTTCCCTCCGGTAGTCGTCACTCCTCATCACGCAAACTCCGTTAATGATCACCTCGTCAGGATTTCGAGGCTTCTCGTCCTGCCAGTCAGGGTTCACCCACTGCGGCGCCGCAGGTTTCCTCCGATTCGATCTACCCCCAGCCGGCGTCGAAGCCGCTTTCGGTTCAGTCTTACTTTCCCCGTCGTCCAATGAGTCATCGGACCCCATATTACTTTCCACGTCATCATCCTCGAAGTCGTCTCCGTCGGGTTCTCGTTTCAGAGGCATCGATAAGTCAAGACCACTGGTTTGGTCCTTGGCAGGAAGATCATCAGGAGGAATTAAACCTCGACCGATCAACGCTGCGAGGTTTGAGTTCGCTGCAAAGTATGGTGGATACGGTAGAGGTACTCCAGCTAGACCCATTCTCTCCTTCTGCAATTCTAGCAGTCTCTGGTTGAGGAGAAGGCGGAACTGAACAGGGTCGAATGGTGCAGAAGATTGCTCTCTTGCCGGGGGTTCTGCTGGAAGACCGTGTGGTGCCTGTTGCTTTAGCCGCATTCTGTGATTATGGAACCAATTTGTAATAGTTCTCGTCGATAATCCAAGTTCAGCTGCTAAGAATTCTATCGTGGGCATGTTTGGATATGGGTCCAGAGCGAAAGCTAATCTTAACGCCTCCTTCTGTTCCTCGGAAAATAGTACTCGTTGTTTCTTCGCTGAGGGAGCTCCTGAAGTGGGACCGGGAGAACTCGAATGGTAAAACTCTGATGTGTCATTAGATGATGTATCAGACGAGTTGTCTTGTCCAGGACCGCTCGACCTTCGTCGTTTGTTCGCTTCCCGGCGTTCGTTTTTCAGAGCTTGAAGGCGGTCAATGTTATGGGCGTCACTGAGCCACAACTGCATCCGAATGAATGGCTCACGGCCCTTGATGCTCAGCATATGCCATGGTTTCGGTTTCGAGAGGAGCTCGCTGACTGATCCTTGGGATAAACCCAAAACCGCTTCACCAAAGATTTTCTGGCCGATATTGTTGGCCAAAAGAGCTTCTTTGATTTTTGTTGTAATAGTTTGCGTGTCTAGGTCTTGTGTTAGAGCGGCCATTTCGTAGACACTCGGGGAGATATGCTGATGTAGACTACGCATCATTGGAGGCTGATGGTGCGGCTGCGGCGGAGGTGGCGGTTTCCTCTCCTTGTTGCTATTCTCGTGGTGCTGAGGAGGTAGGGTCACCGCGTGGTGAGGAGGGAAGCCAGGAGGAGTCAGCAATAGAGGCGTAGGTTGACCCATATGGCCCAAGTGCCCTGGACCCAGGAGTTGTTCGTGTTGCATTTTGGACAGCAACGAGGTCGCGTCTGAGATCATTTTTTGCGTTGGCGGCATCGGTTTGTTCATGTTTGGCGGACAAGCTGAAAAGATAGAGAACAATGTTTAATATTTTTGTCACGTAGGTTAAGTTTTTATGGGTATTTACGGTGCAGGTGTGGTATACAAATGGGACTGATATTGTATTTTAAAAGTTGCTCTGAAAATAATGTGGAGATCAAATGTAACAAAACTTTGCAAATAAATAAATACTTACGAGGTGCTCCGCTGTAGTTTCCAGTCCTCATCAATTTCTCCGGCGCAATTTTATATTGGGATGCGACTAACTTGTGCACAGCGTTGTCATCCTCCAAGAACATCTTCATGCGGATAAACGGCTCTCTTCCTTTTTGGGTGAGCATATGCCAGGGTTTGGGCCTCGCTAGCAAGTCACTCACAGAGCCTTGTGAAAGGCCCAAAACAGATTCACCAAACAGTCTTTGACTAATAGAGTACTGACTCAAGGCTTCCTTGACTCTTCTGACTATATCTTCAGTGTTAAGATTGTTAAAGAGATCGAATTGTTGTTGCGTTATGGGCGGGAGTACAGCCTTCATTGACCGCTGCTGAGGCGTGTGGTGAGTGGGATTCGATGGTTGAGAAATAAGACTATTGGTGATTGAGGCCATTCGTTGGAGCGGACTCGCTGCAGCTGAGCTGCTGAAGTCTTCGTTTGGAGTTATCGCTGGCGGGAGTATCGCATTTCCTAAGGGACTGGAGGCCGATGAGCCAGTAGATTGTTGTCCAGGCTCTAGTTTCGGCCTCACTAACGAAAACGCGCTGCCAGCGTGTCTTATAGCCTCTTCTGCGTCCATAGCTCTATCCTTATCACTATCAGTCATTCCGTTTATTTTGGCCATTTTGTCTTTAGGTAGAGAGAGGTCTTGAACCGCTCCCGATCCATTGATGTGCTGGTTCTGGGCTTGCTGCATGGCCTGCTGCTGTAATGCGAGCAGGTTAGGGAACGGTGGCATACCAGGTATGTTGTGAAGGTTGGGGATGTTGCCACCGGGTTGGATTTTGGCTAGTTCTCTGTGGTACGCTTCTAGCGCCATGCGGATGTCTTCTGGTGGCCGCTCCATGTGCGGCGGCATACCGCCACTGAAAAAAGGTGGAAACATGCTACAGTTAGTTTTAGATTAGCTGTCCTCGTCTAAATATGATCAAAAATTTTTTAAAGGTCTTTCATTTGTATCGGGACAATTCGGGATAGAGTTGAGGACTTACCCAGGGAAGCCATCACGGTTGTGGCGCATGTCTTCGACCCGTCTGGTCATGATCTTGGCCAGCTCCTCCTGGTATATGCGTACTACTTTTTCTTGGGGAATGTCATCGTTTTCGTATTTCTTCAGCCTTCTGTTTTGACTTGAATCCTGAAATTATTATAACAATTCTGATTTTAGAACATGTTTTAATATTACAAATTTTGTTTGATCAAGATCACAATATGAATGTATCATCGAAAGTTTTGAGTGTGCACTGAGTTTGTGTTCGGTCTTACAACTGTCAGATTTCAAACAAATTTGACAGTCGTAAGAGCGTACCCACGCTGAATTGTTTATGAATATCGGACTAAGAACACAGGACGTGTCCAAACAGTGTCGTACCCATAATAACCACTCCCAAAGTGACCACTTCCCATAACGTGCACTCACAAATTGACTTCTCGTAAATCTGTCATAAAGCCGATGGGGTAGACGAGATCTCGAATGGAGGACACGAACGGGTAAACGTAGCGTGGCACGCCCCCCGGAGGAGGGATGACCTTCGCAAGGTGGGTGGCAATGACTGGACGCAAAAGGCCGAGAGTCGGGTTGAGTGGCGTTAGGAGAGGCCTACGTCCATCAGTGGACTTATAAGGGCTGATGATGAAGGTAACACTAGGATAAAATATTCACCTTATTGGAGAAAGGGGAAGGGCATTGAGTGCGCGGTGAACTGGAGTCTTCATTGCTCCTGGAGTCGTCGTTGTTTGGCTGGCCGCTGGGCTTCATCAAGTGCGAAGCCTCGTTGAGGATGTGCGCTAGACGGTCGTCGCCTTCGCCCTCTGGTCGCCCGAATCCTGGGCCCATGGAGCCGTCTTTTGAGCCGACTGTAAAAGAACATTAATGGATGGTTAAATTCAAAATTCAATCTAAGAACGTTTTGTTCTAATTTTATAATTGTCTATTGGATGAGTTGGGATAAGGCTTAGATTTTAGAAACGTTTTTAAGCACGAGCTTAGGTCAAGATTCATAGACAGTATTGAGACCGAGCTCGTGACCTCGCTCTTACAATAACTGTCAATTGTCTATGATAATTGTAAAAGCGAGTTCATGCAAAGATACCGGTCAAAACTATCTATTAAAAGTGTTAAACTCTACCTTAGTGTGGACTCGCTCTAATAAAACTGTTAAAATTCATAGTTTTAAAAGAGCTCACGCCGAGTTACGTTAAATCTCGCGCTCAAAATTGTCACTGAATCTCGTCCTAAGAATATGGAAATGTCAAGTCACAGTAATGTACTGAATGAATGACTCATACATACGAATACTTAAATTAAATTTAAACCAGCATAGGTCCTATCCTCATTGTTAAAAGCAGTTGATTAGAGCAGATGCGTAATCATATTTGACTCACACATTTGATCTTCAACGCGCGCAATTTTAATTGCATCCAAAGTGTGTTGCACACATACATAGTTGCTGCGACGATTCATATAATAGCTTAAACTCTTGCCAAGTAATAAATACACGAGTTATATTTGGTACAATTGAAATTAGGCGGGTCATTTAAACGTTGAGGCGAATAGTGTCTTAAAGGCTGAAACACATTAAGAAAGCAGCGGAAAGGTAACAGCAAAGGAACGGCAGCGGCAGTGGTTATAATTGTAATGTATGATATGAAACTCTATGAAAGATGACAGACTAAACGCAGCAATGGAGCGTCAGCGGCAAAGTAAGGAAACGTTACCGTATCTTTCATAGGGTTGCAAACATTACACAGTCGTTGTATCGCTGCCGTTGCCTTTCTGCTACTTTATAAATGTGTGTTCACCTTTAAACGAGGCTAATAGTGTCTTAAGATTTGAATGGGAGTAGGCACTCATCAGCTAAGCCAGTAATCCTAAAACGGCTCGTCCATAAACAAGCGGAGTTACGCGCGAAAACCGGCAGCCATACTGTGGTCATTCATCCTGTCAACATATTGTCTCTGGTCCACAATGAAATGATACTATTTAGGAGCTAATATATGGACGGCATCAGTCTAATTAAGACGCGTAATTAGTTTTAGGCATTTGTTGAAATACATCTGGGATTAACTTAGGAGTTTGTGCTCTTCAAATTCCTAACTCTCTACTTATTTTTAGTTCTTCTTAGTATGCATTTCGTGTACAATTTCACTTAGATTTAGTTAACTTTAAATTATTAGGCACTGTCGAACAGAGAAAGGTGTAAGTACGGAGTTTATTTTCTTAAAAAATACTCAAATAAGTAAGTTTTCACTATTTGTGAAAATTTACTGGTATAAAGGTTTATAAAGTTACTTATTAGGTGAGATTTTTTCAAAAAGATCTTGATGATTTTTTAAAATGTACTGGTAAAAGATTTTTTACAATCGGTAAAGTATTGCTCTTGAGGAATTCTTTAAAACGTTATCTTTGCTTTCGACTGTACCTACTAAAGAATCCGGAAACACAACATACATTGTTTAATAAGATAAGGAAAAACCGATGATCAAGTCATTGGTTGGTACAAAACTGACGTGTTCTTTGTTCGTCTATTTCACGGAACTTGCAAGTTTGGCAACAGACATAATGAATGTCGTAAAACAATTTATCTTAAACATGATAACGATAATGATTCTGATGAATAAGATACCTAATAAGGAATGTCATGAATATAATATTATAAGAATAATGATTAAAGAATACTTAATGATTAAATGAAGAAAGAATAGTAGTCTTTGAGAAAATCTCAACCTTAAAAACTCTCCTGTACACCTTTCTCTGTGTTCCACCGTACTCATATTTATATTATAAAGGGTGTAACGGAAATGCCAGAGTAAGCAGTAGAGAGGGCACTCGGCTTAGGTACTCTAACCTCTTCGTTATAATCTGTGTAGTAGGTATATTTAAAAAAAAGTTTTATAAATCGGAAATCGGTTCTATTCTTTAAAATCACCTCCATTTCCAAACACCTCATTCTACTTCTTTACAGTTCTAGCAGAGAATACTAAACATGTTTTAGTAAGACACTCGATACTTCCGCTCATAAGTAAATACATTCAAAACTTTTTGGAAGAACGATATCCTATTTATTTTGCGGCATTCTTACGACTCCAAAGAATTAACGTGCGACTAACATATTAATTTCCAACAATCACAAAAGACTTAATTGCGTTCTTAAATTTTATTTTAAAACCGACAGTATGTTCACTAATTTCACTCGAACAGTTTATTTTAGATTCGGTGGCGAATCAAGCGAGGTTAAGTCTTGATTAATTGGCAATAAAACGCATTATGCGATGCGATGCAGTTGTTTTTGTTGGAACACTCAACTTTTATTGGAACGTAAATGTGGATTTAATCGGGAAATGAAAACGGATCAAGAATGTTCGGATCTTTTGTGTCTTTAGCTGAAAAAGATTTAGCTAATAATAATTCCAGAGGTTAATTATTCGCAATGGGGTGTAATAAAATATTTTTAATTTATGTAGTCTTTGGTTTGTTTTGTGTCGGAGCCTCGGAGGCAAAGACCCATTTTAATTGATGAGCCAGCAATATAATATAAGTACATATTACTGAATGCCTAAACACAGACGTTGACTTTCTTTAACGTTTAGTAGGTACGTATGAAAAATATACCTACCTATGGGATTGACATTTGCTAATGAAAAGCAAAGGTCTCTTTAATGAACCCCTTAAATTCTCTTGCAAACTTCGCCTAACAACAAACTTTAGTTTAGGAATACCTAAACTAAAGTTTATAAAGCAATAGCTTTAAAACAAATAAATAAAAAAAATCAAGGAGGTTTTGTCATTTTAATAAAAAGGGTTACCTACCAACCCAAATAACAATCCATTTCTTTTGTTAGGCAAAGTTTGCGAGTTTATGGTAACGTAACTTTCCGCCAGCAGCCTTACAAAATTCGAAGAATACTGTAATTGTACTTATTTAAACTTTTATCAAACTCTCATTGAATCGAATTACAATTCTACAAACGAAGAATCGAAAATAATGACCCATTTTTTTCTCACGTTCCACATAATACGCAAAACATTGTCATGTACTTCTATGGAGTTTATTTTTTATAATGCATTTCGAAATCACCATCTAACGACTTATGACTAAGAGAACGTGATCCAAATATATTTTTAAAACTCGGCCGGCATGGTCTTTAGATAATATCTGTGACCATAATGTTCTTAAGTTTCAACCCATAATATGTTAAACAATAAACTGCTTAAACGTGATTTGGTTTTATAATTGCTTGTAATATTTTTAATGTGTTCTTAAATTGTTCGTCTACTGTTTATTACTATTGAGCTTTTTCGTAATAAAAGAAACGGAGGCAGCTACTTATTTACGTGGGTCTTATATATTATTTCCTCAATTAAGGTAATATTATTGTCAGTAATTACTAATTAGGTGTGATTCTGTCGTGGCTGTCAAGTTTATTCCCAAAATAATCTGTCACCCGTCCCGTATGCTACATCGTGTAAGAGAGAGCGGGACTAGAACTAGATATAGAGCGACGGATTTTAGAGTATGACAATCTGGAATCGACTCAATTCTCATATTGTATAAGATAATGCCTACAAAATATTCTTAAGTCATATATCCCTTGGGCTAGTCAGTGATTCTACAGGATCTTTTGAGCTCAGCTCATCTCTCATGCATGACAGGTTTGTGGATGCTTTTTGACTTTTACTCGGACTGTCAAAGCTATTTTTATCGAAATATATATCCTATAAAAGACATGATCAACATATATTTAGATGTGTGTCATGTGTAGCCGCAGCCGGCAATAACCAATTAGGTACTTTATTGTGTGTATTACAAATTCTATCTTCGACACGCGAGCCGCCAATAAATTTCCACACACGTCTATTGCCTTTGATCTTGTGCAGACAGTTTGTTATTCTGTGGACGACACGTGCACAATTACCACTACGTGCCGTGAAATATTTAAAAAAAGTAAGGTTATTCCCATTTGCCAATGACGCAACGTACGCCATTTTGGTAGAAACGTCAAAGTCATCAACATTGGTGATGTTTAAAATTCACTTTTTGTCACGAAACTTGAGTAAAGTAGGTACTTGTGTGTTGTATAGAATAGGAGAAAGCGTTGTTGCAATTTTTTGGTGAGAACCAGGACACGTTATATATTAAACAATTTTGTTGTTTAAAGCACGGCGGAGAACGTCACCCCATAAGTTATTGCAACGCACGTGGTAGGCATTGGTAATCAAAAGTTATTCTGTATAACCAATAATCCAGCTTCTGCCAAAAAAAGCAAAAAAAGAAAAGAAGATCATTGTACGTAATTAAGAAGTTATGGAGCTCATAATTCATGAAAAAGCAATGTGGCTTTATAATATCAATTTAAAAAATATTTTTTGTTTATTTTGCTAAAACTAGAAACTAGTTCTTATTTTTAATAAGTCTTCATTTTCAATATCAATCACGTTTCGACGTGTGTCCTGATAGTAACTTTTGTGACGTCACCTGCCACTCCAACAGCAACATTTTGTAGCGTACACAATAGGTACCTACCTACCTAGGTACCTAATCGGTTATGCATCGAACACTGAATCGAAACTTCTACCTATTTTGCGATGCCAAATGTACAGGTACAGGTTCCGTAATATCAATAGGAATTTAACTTTACTATTCTCCTTTGTTAGTAAAGTTTATAACGTTCTTATCTTCAGAACTATAAAGTATAGAGTGATTATGATCACTTTTTATTGCGCCCATTAAGATGTGCATTTTGACGGATATTTAAAAAAAGCCCGTTCCCAATTAATGTTGCGGAGTCACGGAAGTTTTAAAATTTATCGGACTGAGTTTGACGACTGACCGAAGGGGTCTACTGTAAATTCGAGCAATAATTTCATAATAACAATAAAAAAACGTTGAAATTATTTGTTTATGCGACACCATATCGCGTGCGTGCACGCGAAAACTATTTCTTTGTAGCCGTTATTGATTACCATTGCCGTATGAATATTCAAAGGCTTTGGAAAGTAAGGGGGTGGTGCCCTAAATTATCGTGTCACTGTGACATAGTTAAAAAATTACTACGCCAAGTAATTTACGTTATACCTATCGAATTCAACTATAAAGGGGAGTGAGTGGCAATTGTAAATCAGTGTCGGGTAGACGCAAAAGAAAGGGGTGAGAAGTGGCCGCTATGACGTCACACGGTAGATCGATGGTCATTTGCATTCGGACCGCCGACAGCAGCGGACGTCAGGGCCGCTCGAAAGTGTTGCGGAGCGCGGAAAAAATGCCCGCATTTGAATTGTTAATTAGATGCTAAAGAAATAGTTGCATGAACTGGCAACTGGAAGTTAAAATTAGGTGCTAAAGTGTTGCAACTAAAATGTACAAATAACTCGCTCCAGCACGTAGGTGCCATATTATAATAATTCACATAAGTACGCAAATACAAATTAGAACAACTTCCAAATCCAATAGGTAGAATATTGATAGATTGTTAATACACATATTTTTCTACGTCTTCATTGGAACTATTCGAATTTAAAACATAAAGGTGTCTACACACGGTCGGATTCGATTAGATCTGTCCGGAATCCGGAATAGTTGTTGTCGGGAAATTCTTTTGTTTCTGAGTCGGGGATCGACGTCGCGTGCGTAGGGCCGGGTGATCGGGATCGCGTGCTAGATGGCAATCTGCCGCCGCCGGGGGCACCGACCACAATTGATTCACCAGAGACCGAGTTACAAGAAACGAGATATCTTTGCTTGTGTCAATCGTAATACTCTCATGTGGGTACTGATACATGTACGGTTTAACACAGAGAAACGTGTACAGGAGAGTTTTTAAGGCTGAGTGAGAGTGTCTCAAAAACTACTTGACCTATTGCAAGAATTGTTTCACTATTAGATAGATAAAAGTTAAAAGTATGTAATTTCAGGCGTTTTTGAGAAAATCTCAACCTTATTGAGATTGGATATTAGGTAGGTTTTTTTAATTATTCACTATACATAAATATATAACAACATGGTATTTTGGTTATTCAAATAAGTACCTATATCTATTGAATATATGCATGGAGAGGGTTGGGGTTTCCGCTATTGGATACGTTTACTCCATCCCCCTTCCAAATTAGGTAGTTAGTCAGGTAATACAAACTCGTATGTTTGTATTACCTGACTAAATAAAAATTGTTAACCTATTAGGTAGTAAGTACCTAATACGTTAACAATTTAATTTAAGTTACCTACATAGTAGGTACCTATTAGGTACCATGTATGTAACCTAACGTAACTTATTATCTTTTTTTATTATTATTTAGTATTAGGTAGGTTAGGTACATATGAATAGGCGTATGTCATGCTATGTCCAATTTTTTATTTGGGTTTAATTGTAGATCGTTTCTGTGTATAATGTCTCTGGACAATATCTTATACAAGAGTACTTAGATCGACTTATTATTAATAATGCGATTTTAGTTGATCTGATCTCTACATAATAATGATTAAATGATTAATACGTACTTTCACTTATGTCTAGTGCGTTAACTAACATTAAATTGAGATATGCCTCTAGGCTTGCGTGTGTCGTGTATTTAAATGTTTTCGGATAAAAAAATGTAGTCACCTTATGAGTAAGAAACAGAGGTAGACCATAGAAGGCATAGACAACCAAATTGGTGGATTTTTTTAAATAGGCCAAGTGCGTAGGTATTATACAAATAGACGAGTGTTGATTTGTATAGTACTTGATGAAGAGATTGATGAATCTGCAGGAAGCGAGAGTTGTTGGCCAGAATCGCAGTAGATGAAAGTCTATCGTCTCTGCCTACCCAACCCGGAAAAGGCGCAAGTATGTTAGGTGGTACGTAAATATAAAGAATATTGAGATACTTTGTTGTAGGGCCGATTATTATTATTATTATTCATTTGATAGACAGGCAGCACAATGCTGGTGTGTCTATATCACAGTGTTGGTAAGTTCAGTCTATGTTGTCTAATGTTCATATGATTCACTACACATATTGCTTTTTTATATAATGTTTGATTATCACAGACAATTACAGAGATTCTATTCATAAACGTGATTTAAATTACTCCACCGCTTAGACCCTGTCCCTTTCTATCTTAACCTTTTTTAACGAAGTGTGAAAGGGATAGCAACACGATTTAAGGGAAGTGAGGTTTAACTAGGTTTATGAATAACAGCATAGGAGTAGAAATTACAATATTTGCGAATAATAAGGTACCTAACCTTTTATTTCCTGATCTATCTAGTTTATAGGATGTATTTAAGTGCGCTCTATTGAAAATTCCCCAGTGTGAAGGTAAAAACGTTAAGAGCATTCGCTCCCGTCGCGCGGACGTCCGTAGTTTGTAACTAGATTCGATAATCAATTTACCGAGCTCCGCAGAGAACCGGGAACGTTCATATTCATAGTAACTTTTTTTAAATTCCACTGCGGAAGTATTTAACGGGAAAGTTTCATTTTGCAACATAATAACGAGTTATTGCGTTGAAAAATAACGTTCTAAATGCTAAAGCCGATAGTCATAGACAGTTTTGAGCACGAACTCAACGTGAGCTCGCACTTACAACTGTATTTTTTTTAAACCGACAGTTACAGGACTGAACTGCTCTTACTTAAAATTGTCTATGACTATCGGTCTAATTTAGTTGTCTGATTTTATGGGATATGTTTTTCTTTTAAGAATATTGAATATATGTATGGGACGACAGATCAGTCGTTCGATATCGCTGGAGGGGACGACGTAGAGAGGGATATGTACTGACTGCACTGCAGCATGCGGGGCGAGTCGGTACAGGTGGGTGACCGCGACTTCAATCGTTTTCGTTTTCATTTTGACACTTGAACGATATACATTGCTGCGTTTCGTTATAGTTTGTTAAAATTTGCAAAAACATAGCAGTAATGTATAGCGTCCATGTGTCAAATTGAAAGCGATTACGATAACGATGGAAGTCGCGGTCACCCCATAGGCCTCATGATTGGCGTCTTCTTGTTTCAGAGGCCATGGTCTACTTCGAATCGCTGAGCCAGTAAGTAAATACATATAGGTACCTAACCTTGAGAAATCTATAAAACACGTGTATATCCCACCATATAACATCCAGTGCTGCTTTTTTTCGCCACTTTTTATCCGCACCTTTTCACCTCACCTCATAAAAAAATATGTTGACGTGCAAAAATATACACAATGATTTACTTGCAATAAACAATAAGAAATCGAATTAGAAATGTTTCTTCTGATAATCAAAGTTGATTTAAAGTTGGGTTGCAGCGACACTCGCTGGTCCAAAACAGGCCTTTGAATTTCCCCATTAATACATGCACTTCACTATGAATTCTTCCCCCACCGGTATCGGCCCACGGGAGCTTATTCGTAACTTTTAACGATAGCAAAGTTTTTTAACGAAATAACCGAATTCGCGCGGTAACTAGGCACGAGTTACAACCATAACGTAGTTAGACACGTCTGAATCAGACGATCTGACAGTCTGATCGTCTGTGGGGGCCTTTACTTGGGATTGAAAATCGATTACAAATACCACTTAACAAAATCTTGCGTGAATACAAAGCTTAATTTTTTTTTTTAATATTGTAAAGAGGACATAGCTCACCAAGTCGCGAGTACACTTTGAAAACAATCGTACATGTTGAGCAATGTTGGACGAGGTCAGTGCCTGGGATGGGTGAACGCTAGTAACATTTCCATTTGAGCCCCTCCGTGCCCCAGAAATTACGTTATGCAGTTGGTCCCGGTTGTTGTCATTCGTCAGGTCATGTCATAGCCCTACGGGGCGGCCTGGTAGGTAACTCTGATAATTGGTTTGGTGACTACACCACACCAGAAAAGAAAAAGAAATTCGTTGTGCCGCCTCTGAGCAGGTCAGACTGCTGCCGAACGTTAACTACCGAAGCCGATTAACATGCTTTTCCAGGCACGGATGCCCGCTCAGATGTGAATGTCACTAGCGGTCACCCATCTATAGGTAAGTACAGACCTCGCCCTACTAGGATTAAATTGTACCTTGTTATATTTTCTAAAACCAATAAATTCTAGGTCCAAGGTATGTAAGCGGTAAAGCGAACTATTTTTCCCCAGTAGCACGACACCGCACCGGTTATTAATGCATTGATTTGTGCACGGTCGGTTTATTGATTATAAGCGATTGATTGCTGTTTCGCACGCGATTGCCGAGTCGGTGTGCACGGGCCTTAACAGATGACATGGAGGCCATTGTGAAAAAATATAATGCATGTTTTTAGTTCTTTACGTCATCAGCTTGCTTGAACAATAAAATCAAAGATCCTTGACTAAAGTACCTAGGTAATAAAAACAGCATTGTCGAAATTGAATTTGGAATAAGTAATTTGGAAAGAATAAGTAGGATTTTTAAATATAGGTAGATAAGTGCTTAATATTTTGAATTTGGAAGATAGGAAAAATTATCGTACTTAGATAGGAGTTTTTTTGTAAGGTTTCCTACACTTTAAACTTAAAATTAACGCGAACAATAAAAGTCACCATTATCTATGCAAAAATGCATATTAATCGAAGAAAACATAGATAAGTATTCATTCTTAGTCAATAACTAATGTTTAAAGTGTGGGTACAATTAAATAATTCTGGATAAAATGACTACGTCCATGTACCCAAAGCAGTTAGGACGTATTTAATTTAAAAATAAATACCTATATTATTTGATTGTAATTATTTTAACTATAACCTCATTAAATACTTTCCTAGAAATAACCCTAATTTCGCCACAATACCGAGTCATTCATAGCTCCGCATTAATCCTAACTAATTATGCAAGACAGGCAGCAAAGATGTAAGATGGCCTCTCACAAATCGCGGCTACACTGACAGGTTAAACAACCTATCCCGTGTGACAGACCAGTGATATACACCTCGCTCTCGCTAAGGAAATGTGGGTAATTAATTCAGCGGAATAATATGTCAGGATGCACTTAATTTCCTATAAAACTGTTTACGTTTGGGAATGGAAGGTAAAATGGCGGATGGAGATTGCGCGCCAAAACTTTAGTGGCTGCCATCTTGCTTTGACAATGGCCAGTATTCTACAAATAATAAAATAGAATAACATAGATTAAAATAGTTATAGATGACATGACAAAACGAAAACAAGCACTCAACTTTATAAGGGAGAGTACCTACCTAACCTACCCATAAGCAACATCAAAATCCGATTTAAAGATACGATTTAAAGTCTCATGCCGTCGACTATAATGTTCACTTGCAATAAAAGATAACCCAGTTAGCGACTTCACCTGCAAAAACAGCATAAGTACATTTTTCTTATTTAACCCCGGATCAAGTGCTAACCCCTGGTCCTAAGTCCGAATAAGATTATCCACGAAAGGACGACTGAATCAAGATAATTTTAGCAGCATCCACATTAATAATTGTTTTTCACCGATCAAGTCACCGAAATCGAAACACTCGCCCGTGGGCGTTGACGTACAACAGTCGCGACGTGTTTACGACAGTCTGACCGCGGCTTTATTAAAATAATTACCCCCGGACCACTGACGGGACGGATAATGAGAATACCTCTCTTTATCGTTTTTCCCTGTATTGTTAACGCATTTGGGATTTGTTTACGAGAATGGGATGACGTGGTGTGTTGCCAATTTCGGGGTTCAAGGTTCGAATTTTTGGGAGTCAAAGGGGCTTAGCGATTCTGTCGTGTTTTCGAATTTTAAGGTAATTTTGACACTTCTAAAAGTAGATCATTTTTGTAATATTGATGTAGGGAAGGGCAGCAATGTAAGCCAGAATTAGGCACTACTACTGCCTACCACTACTAAGTACCTATATCTAGATAATTTAAAAATGTTATACCTATGTGGAGAATCCATGTAAAAGGAGTTTGTCCGGCAGGGGCCGGGCACGATATGGAAGAAGATAATTTCAAGACACAAAACATACGAGAGTTTTTATCTACTACGAATAGAATAGTAGAAAATACAGGGAACGATCAAGTCAAAGTAAATACTTAGACAAGCGATCACTTAGATATGAATAATTACGATGTTAGTTACATAACTTACAACATACAATGAAATAAATAATTTGGAACTGAATAAAAATGTTCATTTTGAAAAGTTCAAGAGTCCGCTTAAAGAAAATGGAAGCGATTTAATCAAAAGATGAGTTTAATATCGTATCGTTAAACAACAATGTTCTGACAGAGATGAGATCAATTTGGCAGATCTTCATACATTTCTGCCAATGTGTCCTGAAGACAACAGAAAATATATGTTGCCAACATTGCGGTGGCGCCTGTAAGTCGTTTGAATAGTCCTTAACACAATTATCGTTTAATTGCCAGCTAAAAATAACACCCAACTATATTAAATCGCCGAGCCCTTGTTCTAACAGCTAAGATTTTCATTGCATCTGTAAATTAGTTGCATTTTACAACTAAATTTACTCTTCTGGAATCAACAGTTGACAATTTGATATAATGTACTAATCTAAATAAATCAGGGCTGCCAACCGTTTAATTTTTTCTTTTTCAAATTATGAATTTGATTCGTTCTGAAATCAGTTTTGCGTCTGTTTTAGGTGCCAACTACACATATAGAATTATGTACATTTTGGGATGGTTTCCTATTGTTCTGCTCATGACCTAGATTTAATAAAATATAGAACCCATCATACCTTGAAAAGGAAACCTATGATAAAACCTATTAGGTTAAATTTTAGTCAATTTAGTTTCCTGAAAGCCCTAATGTCTTCAGTCAGATGAGTAAAATAAAGCGTCGTTTCAGTGAAACAGCCACAAATCCACACCTCGGCTCGACTAGGCGAATTAAATAATTGTTTTATTTATAGATATTCTACTGAAAGCAACTGTAAGTGGAGGAAATGGTCTGAACACATCTCGTTTGTCTGTTTATTTTGTCATCATTTCCATTCACAAATGCTGCTGCGTAATTAAGATCGACCAAGGAATATCAAAACGATTGAGCTCACAGATAATTTGCAATGATAATTGAACGTAGGCAATATAAGTATATTCTTTATATTTATCTCAATTCTGAATATGTTTGCGAACAGAGCCAATTAACATAAAAACAGAAAAACTAAAAACAAATAAAGGATACGAGACAGGACACTGTTTACATGCCGTTTACGCGTTCAACAATTACTGATTATTAGCCTTATGTATAAAATCATAAAGTATATAATGAGACAGAGTATTAAAATCATAAATATAACATTAAAGAGGTCTGATTACTTCGTCGGAAGGCATCAAAGCGGCCGCCCGGCGACGAGAATTCCTGAACGAATATTTCCTTGACCTCTACTAGAGCTTCGCGCTACTCGCCAACAGATGGCGTTACAAGCGCATCGTGGTCATACCAAACTTTTTTAGATTCCCCCTCTTTTCGAGTTATTTCATCGTAAACGCTCTTAAATGGCTATTTACTTTTTCAAAGCTGCTTTCTAAGTGGCTGTTCAGGATGTTTTTTTTGCGAGAAATGTCCTTTTGTAATAATACTCGGTGATAATTGCATCGTAAATTAAATGTCTGTCTCTGTTATAGTAATTTTAAAAACGTAGGTGTATGTTCAAAAGTTCAATTAAAGCCTTAATAGTTTCCTTTAATCTAGTGCAATAATCTTACAATTATTTTTGTTATTGCTACTTTCCGCTAGATGGCGTCTCATTTGTCGTCTCTAAGGAATTTATTTTGTTATTAAATAAAATGTGATTAGTATGTTGGCAGCATTGATGTTCAGTTCTAAAACTAATAAACACTCGCATCAATATACCAAAAGCAGGCTCGTCCCAAAAGTTTCGTCCCTAATCCCGTCGGTCCCATTCGATACCCGAGGTCTATCGGGTAATTATTATGTGATTACCCTTCGCCGAATTTTCGCGTAGGTTTTAAAGTTTATGATTTATGATAGATTGACCCGTTTGTTCACCAGTTTCGACGTGTCGACGTCCCAAAGGTTTTCGTTCACAGTTTGTTTTTAACGAGGGGCTCGATAGGCACACAAAAAGCGCGGTTGGTTTATTTATGTTGGCTAAACTGTAAGTTGAAATTAATCGTTATCGCCACACTGGACACGATCGATATTGTTAATAAAAAGTAAGGTACTGTTGCAGGTAAATTGAAAAAAAGGCAAAATTGTTGTTTATGAAGTTAAGGAGTCTGGAATTCAGGAAAAACTTAATGCGAGTGTGGAAAATATGAAGCACCTTCTTGTTCATTTGTTTGCGGAATTATTAAAAAATTTCAACAACGGTTGGTTTTTTTTTTAAGTTTTGTCTCTCCTCGCCAGAACATTTTTTTTCATTACTTCTAGTAATTAACTTACTAGGTCTCATTATGTACTTATTATGTTGTGGTCACTTAACTCTCGTTTTCAATATAACTACAAATTATATATTCAAATAAATCAATCCCAAACCTAACCCCTGTCCAACTCAGTGCATTTCGAAGTTCCGAACGGCAGGCCGGAACTTTTGGCCATTTGTGTTCGATGTGTCGCGTAGTCCGAGTGTATTAGTGCACGGTTAATACACTTGCCAACTTCCCAACTTGGAACTGTTTTAAACGCTTTTGACAGTCCCCCGAACGAAGTTTCCGAACGTGACCCCGGCATTGATAAGTTTGCCTTTGGCTGTATGGCTAACGACATTTGCCTATTCTAGAAAAGGGTGAATTAAGTTTTTATTTTTGAATGTTGCCACTACTGGATTTTGTGCAATTTTCTTTATATGAACTTGTTTTTTTTTTACTTTAATAAGTTATATATCCTATTATAAAACATCTCCGCTGTAAGCTTAAGTTAAACCTAGTTTAATTTGAGATTTGACAACTCAAACGTACAGAGAATCATATACCTAAGTACTAGAGTAACTTAATATCGCGATTAGAAGAAATATATGCCTTACTACGTAGGTTTTTAGGTATACCTATATCAGTGCAGTCGAGTTTACAGAAACCCATACAATTATGATATACCTACCTATATCACAAATGCATCGTTTAGCATATCAATTAGAAATTCAACAACAATTTGAAACACAACAAAAGCGCAATTGAATATTAAAATTTGCTTAGCATTAAACTAAGAGCACTATAAGGGGAGTTTAGAGTAAAGGAGCATCGAGCACGCTTAACTTCGGGCATAAAGCCTTTGGGTGTCCTGCGCCGGCCGATAGTGGCCATTGAAAATAGATTTTCACGCTACGCTTGAACCGCTTTCGAGAGCAGAACTTTGTCCAAACATTCGGGATTTAGCACACATTTTCAGAACGTTCCTTGCTTGTTTGTGGTCGTTTTTCAAATGTTTTTTAATTTTTTATGTTGTCGGACTTGTGTCTGTAGTTTTTTTGGAGTTGTGGCACCCTTGGGTTTAGTTCATTCAACAACGCTTGGTGGTATTTATAATTGTGGACAAACAATCTAATAAGTTTAAGATTAAGAATAAGTTCTTCCTTATACACTGTAGCTTAGTATTCCTACAACTATATTAGTAAATTAAAATTTAATTTAATTTTGTAAAGTAGCATATTAATTAACGCTATTTACCATTAATTAAATCGGTTGTTAAACCACTAAAATTTTATAGCGTTTAAAACAGTATTTGTAAGTACTAATACTGACTAAATAAGCGACAGCCTAGGAAATTTTAAGACCGTAGGTAAGTTTATTTCTATGCACTTTCATCACTGAACCGTGCAAGAGTAATAAGACCAATAATTATTACTGCCGTAACTAAACTTAATTGGAACTTAGGATTAAGTGAATAAATAATGTGCTTGTAAACTTACACCCGACCGCTGACTGCGAAATATGTTTTTTTAATACACAACTAACGCAGTAAGGTGTGAAAATTATTGAGCTTTATTGGTTCTGTTGTTGGTGAGACCGATTTTAATAAACAATATAGAGTAGAATCGAGTCTAGTCACGAAATGGCAAATTCGAATTATAAACTATAATTACGACGCAACTTAATTTTTATTCACACTGGCTGGCTAGTTTTATCATTACTTTGCCAATTATTAATTTTTGATATAAAAAAAGTTGGTTATTATTATTAAATTATAATAGGCAAAGGTAACAAAATATGACAGCTTTGTCATTTAGTTCTATATTTTTTAACCGCTTGGCACAAGTCATTTCTCGATATAGTAATATCTAAGCGCGCGTCTGTAGTTACATAAAAAGGTTAATTCATATTGATAGCAAATCCCGCCTTCCCGCGTAATTAATAAAAGCGTTTTTGCGCTTTTTGCGCTACACTAGCGATAACAAATTGTAAGGGCGGGCTGTTGTTGTAATTGACGTATGGAGTATTAATTTCTTGGAGTTCTGTAATTACACGCGGTGAACCTTTAATAACATAGGTATTTGACACTGCAATGCATCACCTAAATACGCCACAAATTAATCTGAAACTCTCTTTTCGATACTTATATGAAATGTTTTCTTATCTACTCATTTTCTCCTGGTTAAAATTTCATCATTTAAAAAAAATATACCTATCTATAAATAATATGGTTTAAAATAGTAATGGCTGTTGTAGTATTTTTCAAACTTATGATTTCTATATTTATTCTCTTTTTCTACTCATTTCGATAGCATTTATTTCATATTTAGCTATAAAGTAGTACGGATATCAAAATACATTTATGAACATTCTCATATCGACTACTTATAAATGATATACCTACATACATGCTGTGTAATAAGAGACCTGCGGAACCATTGATGCCCCGAACTTTCCACGTTCTTAGCCATTTTTTGCCGATTCAAGAGTTATTGCAAATCGTAAAGTTAGGAGTGCATTAATTGATTTTATTCAACCTAGATAGGATCGACGGGCATTGAATTAATTATTTTTTATTCGAAGATTAATCAGGCAGTTCTATTAATAACTTGGCCTTTGTCCTACCGCTCGTGTTGTAATCTAGAACCATGCTTTAGATTGGAATATAAATTATTATACCTACAATAGAAACCAAAGAACACACGTGCAGTTAAAAATATAATTTTTCGAACTTGTCAAGAATTTAAAAATTTAAGAAAAAAAGGCACCATAGACATCTATTTTTTTTTTAAATTTGTTTACAACTGCTACCTAACTATTTAAGTCATCTTGCCGAACGCTATTGCAAACTATGACTAACTCTAGCTAACTACGGTAAGGCAGAGTTATGGCAGCTCCCATAGATACAATACCATGTCATTTTCCATGTTATGGCGTCCATTTCCCCATTTCCCACGATACATACATAATGGGGTCCTGTCCGTCTGTCCGTTACGAAACGATTGTTCGACGTTCACACGTGACGATATGGTACGCAAATGACATGAATGCAAAGAGATCCATGCTAGGTAGGCAAACGTTGCGAAAGTAAAACTCCTTACTCATACATACTACCCAGTATGCTGTAGGTAACTTCGACCAACCTAAATAATCGAATAGATTATACCCAAATACGTTTTACATTACAACACCGGAGTTTATTGACATTTTTGTTTGTTATTGTGGTACTGCTGAATCACATTTCGAAATTCAAAATTATCCAAAAAAATGTTACTAAGTTGTTTCTTTCACATGTCCGAGACTCAGATACAATTATTTTGAACGCGAATTTAGGGTAGTATGAGCTCTTACAACGCTGAGTCTGTGTTTTACAACGTGGTTAGGTATATTACCTTTGATAAGTAGATATGCAGTTGTATTACCTTATGTGACACAATTTCCCTAAAAATTGCGAAGGACATGTTTGGTTGTTATGACTGTGATTTTATCACATTACACGACAGTAAGTATGTCAAGTTAAATATTATTTTGACCCCGATTCTATCAAATGTCTACGTCATACTAGATTCGTAAACTGCACATAGGTACACATTTTTCTTTCTATAGGACCATTCATGATTTTAATTGCAAGTGCGTGAACTTTTTTTAAAAGTTTACATTTACACCAGTTTGCAAGCAAAATGTGCCAACCAAAAACTTGAGTTTCGGATTTGCAGTTTGGAGTATTCGTGAAAATTGTAGGTTTGGTCACGATTCTAGCAAATAATCGTATGGATAAAAGAGTAATAAGTCTGCCGTGACATCAAACTGAATATCATGTTTTATTATTGTTTATGTATCGATGTTTGACGTCGCCAGCCATCAACAACCGCGTTTACCGTCCACATCCGTCGGCAACCAGTAATAACCAGTAATGAGCCGGCTGGTCACGCTACCAACCAATAATCAGCTGTAGCAACGTGGGAACAATCGCTCTTTCTTCGCGTGTACCTGTACTGGGACTTAATATACCTATACTGTGGTCGGTTGTCTTTTTGGGTCAAGACGATTTGAATTTGATGCGTTTCGCAATAGAATTTTCATTTTTAGAATATTTTGGCCACTGAACCAATTTTGAATAAGTAGGTAAGTGACGAAGCTTAGCTCTTGATTTTATATTCTTTGAAGTGCCTGGATAATTGCGAGGTAGTGAAAAATTATTAAATTTTTCATTGAGAAAATTTATTATGCAATGTCTCGAACGATATCCATAGTTTCATACAAACCCATCGAACCCATGAAAATTAGAAGATTTTTTTTATCTTCATTAAAGAAGATTTGAAATTGATTTATTTTGAAACCAAAATATTAGCCATTAATTTTTTTTTAAATCTGGGTAGTGCCTTTTATGATTTGAAAAAAATATCTAGGTTTATGAATTTTCATAAGAATATTTAATAAATTTTCTGTACCTACGTGTATAGTTTCATAACAAACCAATTTACTGAGTGAAAAATTTCTATATTAGGTACCTTATCTATCTTAGGATTTGAGAGACACTTGATTTTGAAGAGCACTAAAGTTTCCAGAATTTTGATAAAACAACTGAGAACGGGGTGTTTATTTTAAAATTGTATCCCTGTATTGTATGCATTTTGCCAATTAACAGACCGATTTAATCAGAAAACGGAACCAAAACTCGTAATTTCACAGAAAATAAGAAAACCAGCACCCTTTCCCGAATTATCTGAAATTCAATCTATCCTGGCTCATCCCGTCGATGGGACAAAAGCTAATGCACACAGGCTATTGTCCTCCGCAGATTTATACCTTGTACTGCATTGTCATTAATGTGTACTCTGCCTTACAATGACTTCCGTCTTTTTAATTTTTTGCACATTCTCTCTTTTCTGTTTCCGTTATCACGAGTTGAGTTCGGCTACTGTTTTTTATGGAATGTGACAATGTACGGACTTCAGAATTGTGTGCTGAAAACGGCTTTAGGAGAGTCGCCTAAAACAGTACCTGGTTTATTGAGGGGTTTTATCAATTCCTATCTTTGGTCTTTAGTTAGTTCATTTCATTTATTCGTAATAAATTGTAGGTTTGAAGTTGATGGTAAATATTACAGTAAGAATTAGTTTCATACAATTTTACCCGTCGGGTGTAGCGAGAGGAAAAATACATAAAAATAAATATTTAATTAGTTAAGACTAATTATACATTAGTTATTATACAAATTAGTGAAAACAATTCAGCTACCATAATTAAAATGTCATTCTAAAACATGTTATTCCACTTAAGGGCCTTCATAGAGCCAACTAGCGCCGCCAATCTTAAAAAAATAATATCTTCCAATATAATAAATTTTATTAAAAAAGCTATTTACGAAATGTTTATTACGATAAATACTATTTTTTAAATGCTTATTTATAACGTGATTCAATGTCGGTAAGTTGTAGTTCGCATAATTGCGAAAAACGGCCGTTTTTGGCACATTTGTGAACTACAACTTAGCTTGTCGCAATTATGCCAAGTATTGTATATTGAAAAATAGTATTTATCGTAATAAACATTTTGTAAATAGCTTTTTTAATAAAATTGATTATATTGGAAGATATTATTTTTTTAAGATTGGCGGCGATGGTTGGCTCTATGAAGGCTCTAAGTATCTTTATTATACTTAGGGCCACCTTCAACAATAACTCAGATTGAGTTAAGTCACAGTTAGCTCATAGGAGCTAAACACAGTGGCGGCTCGTGAAAGATTTTATTGGGAGTTCACTTACTGCGGGTTTCCTGCGACGAGTTACCGCGCGTAACATGTTTCGGTAACCGATTTTACAAAGGAAAATTGTTACGCCACGCCACTAAATCGGATGTTTCCGTGTTTCGTAACACGGAAACACGTCGCAGGAGACCTTGCTTTAGTCTGCCAAAGTTGTCGTGCTTGCAAAATTCAACAAAACAAAATATAACCATTTTGATCAACGCGGTCATTGAACTCTCTACGCGATTTTCTATAAGCTTAAAATCGAGCGCTTTACGAATATCTTGGCGGCAAACTGTCGCCAATTGCACTTCATTTAACACGTGAAGCCGAGATCGTGAATGTTTTAACATTTAAAGAAAAATGCGCTAAATCTTCAATAAGTAAGTAAGTACCTGTTTCTGTCCAAGCATATTCCATTTTTATATTTCACAACACAAACACTACTAAGACTTACACAATAATCGAATAGTCTCTATTAATTACTCAATGTATAAACAAGAAAATTCAACAAAACCAAACGTTGGCGGAAAAACAACAGGTTTGTTTATTCATATTTGATTCAAACTGATCTGAACAGCGTAACGAACTCGTGCGCATGCGCGCGCCGTCGTACCACTTCACGCGTTCTCTCTCTACGTCCCACGGCCTGCATGGTGGCATCTCGCTCACTCGCGGTGCCCTGCACGAATTTAGCTTATTTTCTTCTGATTTTCTCATAAGTACAAATCCTTTTTTTAAGATCACGAACCGCGCTGTTTCAGAATGAGCGCAGTTGTCTCTTTCGCACTCATTGAATTCACTATTTAACTTTGTAAACAACTTCGTTTCGTCGGTGCGGATCGTTGGGGCGGCACTCGCTATCAAATGCAGTTTTCTATAGAAATTTACTTGATGTTAAGTATGAATTAATTAAATAAATGAAATGATGTTTAATTCCAGAAGAATTCAACATGCGTACAAAGTAGTTGTATGTCTTCTAATCAAAATATTAAATAAATACTATTGCTACTACTCTAATATGATACGAAAGTTTAATTGATATTTTAATTTTTTGGGTGGGAGTTCACTGCACCAGCGCTCCTTAGGACGAACCGCCTCTGGCTAAACAGTTATGCTTAAGGGCTCATAGTCTAGTTACGAGTACACATTGAAAACGATCGTACGAGTGAAGCAACGTTAGGATGGGTGACCACTAGTGACATTGTCATCAAACTTTTCGTGCCTCGTTAAGCAGTTGGTCTCAGTTGCTGTCGCACGGCAGCAGTCGTCAGGCCACGTCAGAGGTCTACGAGCGGCCTGAATAACACTGACAACAGGTTACTAAACCACATCAGAAAATAAAAAGAAATGCGAGGTTATAATTAGAATTGGTTCAATGGATAAAAATATTCGAACTTTTCTAGTTTTAGATGAGTCACTGTAGTTTAACCAAAATAGGCATTTAGTATTCTAAACACAGTAATTTACTGACCTTGACAAGTTAGAAAACTCATTCGGAAACTGAGGTCGTGTACCTCTTCCATTTACTGTGAGTTTGTTTATAGCTAAGGTAAGAACAGCTAGGCCACAAGTCATGTGGTTGCCAATTATGTGTAGGTTCGCTGGATTTTTTGAGATACTGGGTGAAACGTAACGAACGATTAAGGCTGCTTTTCCACCAAAGATGTGCTATGCTTCGAGAATGCGAAAGTTACGCTACGGTGGAAACGGTCACATAGTTTCGTAGCTTAAATTTATAGCTTTCGCATAGCTGCATAGCACGTCTCTACTACATCACATCTCTATATTAGCAACACATGGTCTATGTAACTGTAATCTGCCGAAAGCTTACGTAGCTGTCTTTCTTACACATGGAACTTTATCGCTCACACTTGTGTCTAAGTGTAGCGAAATCTTAGATCTAAGGCGAGGACGACTACCTTTAAATAAGTCTACAATATAAAAGTTATTATAATTTGACGTGCAATTGTTACTACAGTTGTATGGAACCGACGCTAGGCGTGTCCGCTTACTTTTCCATTGTTTTGGAGACATGTCCGTCTGTTTATAATGGAGTTTGTATCTGGCAAAGTTCATAAAAACAAATGTAGCGGAATTAAAAACAAATTAAAAAAAAAAACTCTAATTGATCCCTCTAATTTTCCATTACAAATTTCAAAATTAGAATCAAAAAACAACATTCGTAAAAATTCGATTCAAATAAAAACCGTTAAAAAGGATTAACGAAAGAATACTGCGGACATTCCAACAATAGAATCACGTATTTGAACTATAAATCGAAATCGTTACGACAGTCGGGGAGGAGCGCGCTTGACCATATCCCCCTTTAACTACATTGCCACCCTCTCACCCCCCTTTATGCGACAAGGACGGAGAATCTTTCCGTAGTAGTACAGTTTCCGCACGCGACAGGAAGTTGGGAAGGGCAAGATACAAGGCTGGGACAAGGGCAGGGAAACAAACAAAAAATAAAAAAGTTGTTAAAAATAAAAAGTGCGGTCACTAAGTGATTAAGCCGTTTTGTAGTTAATTTGAGAGTAGGGTTAATTCAGACAAATACAAATTAAAAGTCTGAATGTAATAATAACTCTTTATTGTACACACTGATACATTAATGTAACAAAATAAACAGAAAAGACATGCACAAAGGGCGTAACTTATCTCTATGAGAGATTTCTTCCAGCAAACCCCATGAAGTGATAACTTAAATAAAAGGATGTACCCTAAATAGGTAATTTGGATTCCTTGTACAATCATTTAGAAAATCTTTTAATAGTTTTTTTTATGATTGTACAACGGAGAAAGCTAAGTGCAGTTTCTAGAAGTATTTTCTAATTCATTGTCATAACATAAACGTTCATTATTTATGTAGACATGATATTTTTATGGAAGCTATATCATACATATCTTCTAATAATTGAAGCAAACAAGAAAGATTTCAATGTAAAGAAACAGTTACTATAGAAAATTGATACCAATATTGAAACCTCGATAAAAATATCATTGCCGATGTAAACCAAATCGTGTGACCTACATTCCTTTTGTCTACCGTCTAACGGCTCCAAGCATAAACGTTGTCTTTCTGGGCTTTGATTGATGGCCCATTGTCAGGTAGCACTGATAACCCGTGCCAAACCAGACGGAAGATTGTTGAAGGGGAATTGATGGGTGCTATATCAAAACATGCTGAGCTCCTACCAAAGACTCCAGTTTTGAACGTCAAAATGATTCGCTAATTTATCGGTAGCTGGTTATAGATAGCGGTTACTAATTCAGTTAAATAAGCACGTTTCAATTTTGAAAAGTTTGTCTTTCGGAGAAATCCATGTTAAGATTTCGGATGCGAGTTCTTCAAAGTTCTAATTTTGAAAAATAGGGCGGTGTTAACGGTTATGTTTAGAAAAATTTAAAACAAATGTCCATGGTAGAGGCTCTTAAACTATGTATCAGAGATAAAAAATGAAAATAACATACATAATATACCTTTTTTAGGGATAAGTGACTTGAGTAGCATCACTGCGGCCTCGTCACATGCCCATGCGTGCATCTTCCTGTATGAGTCCCTCCCTTTCTCCGTCAGCTTGTCCCAGGGCTTTGGCTTCGAAAGCAGCTCCGACACGGTCCCCTGCGACAGCCCCAGCACATACTTCGCAAACAGTCTCTGCCCAATATTATGGACCGACAACAATTCTCTGACGCGCCGGCTTATATGCAGCGTATCTAAATTCGTATTCGCGTATTTATCCATATTGTATCTGAGCATTTCTTGCAATCTCGCTTCCATGGGATCCCCTTTAGGTATGAGCGAGTCTCCTAGGCGTCCGACTAGAGCTCCAGGCGGCAGAGGTCCCATGTCATCTGCAAAGCGGTAGGGTCTGTGCTCCTCGAACCGAAAAGGGGATGGCGGCGGCAGCGGCAGCGGCGTCGGCCCGTTGTTGTTATGATGCGTCGTGTTGTTATTCAGCGGGGGCGGGGTGCTCGGCCAGTCATCCGGACCTGCAAGAGTAGACTGTTACGCGGGAACACGAGGATCGAGGAACGGAGGGGGGGATCACGTACGTACGTAAGCGTTGCATTCGCGGGAACGTCGTACGAATTTTTATACGCCGCGGCGTCTGTGTTGTTTGTTTGAATAACCTATGAACGATTACGCGCGTTCGTGAGGTGACTGCGGCTGGGTGGTGGGAACTGGTCTGGATTCCTCGTAATTCCGCGCGGTTTCGGACAAAAGAAAAGTGAAGCGAACACGAACTAGCTACGGACGGACACAGGGTTGAATATCGAAAGCTTGCATGATCTGTCGATTTCCAATGGACTTGACGACAACTAGATGTGAATAAATCCTTAGTCAACACGAATTTACAATTTCTTTTCCTTTTAAGCATTGAAACTTACATAGTTTGTTAGTTCGAATTGACTAAGAAAGCGTTTGATTCAACTTGACTAGTTTTATTGTTGTGTTTTTTTCATATGATTGATTAATAGTAACATAATTAGAAGACTGTCATTGGAAAGACGAGGTCGAAAAGAATTCTAACATCAGGTAGAAATTGTTGCCTTTTTCTTCGGCAAAGAACTTCAGATCGCTGGGCCAGCGAAGTAATTAAGTAAGCTCTTAGATAAAACTCTACTTCTAAATACGAAAAACAACAAAATTAGTCAAGTGATCTCCTATTGAAGCCAATATGATATTACATACCTGTATCCCTTCGTTCGGTGCTTCGTTCTCTTTCTGCGGAACTCCTCTCTTCTCTAAGCGTAGGCGCGACGCTGGGAGAGCGCAGAGGTTCGGGCTTTCGCTCTAGGGAGCGTTCTAATGAACGCTCTAGCGAGCGATCCAGTGAGCGGTCTAGAGAGCGATCTAGAGACCTCTCGCTCCCTCCTAGGTCGAGGGCACGGAGCATGCTGGAACAAAAAACGAGGATTGTATTAAAATGATCTTCTGAGCTCCAATTGGACTCGGAATGAGATAAGACGAGAAAGCTTCGAAAGAATTAGGAGATTCTATTGGGAATGGAGAACTGTCACTCTATGTAGTTGGTATTATAAGCAAGCAATAATAGTGGGAATAAACAACCTTAAACCCCGGTTTCCACCGCGGAAGAGTAATGAGTAAGAAATGGCTAAGCTGAACGGACTCCGTTTAAATAAAATAGGTTTACATTTTCACCAAGGAAGAGTTGCGAGACCTTGCCGCAGCGGACTCGTCTCAACCACTTTAATCCGCTCACCTCTTTCTCTATAGAAACGCTACTATGTTAATTGTCATTGCGTTAAACGGAGTCCGTAATGACTCCGCTCCGCTCCCATTAACACATTAATTTCAACTCTTTCGGCTGGCTCAGTCCTTTCCGCTAGACTATTTTTCGGTGGAAATCATTGATCTCCTATAAACAACTAGATATACAGTCTGCCTTCTAAAAATGTCCGAGCGCAAAGAAGGTCCAAACGGATGAATGGACCCTCATTTGCTTTATTGGACATTATTTGGACGTTAACAATGGACCCTTATTTGGACGTTTTTTTAAATTGTTTTAGTAAGACCTTGGTGTATCTAGTTGTTTATAGGAGATTAATGGTGGAAATACATGTATGCAGTTTATTCTTGTGATTTAAACGGAGTCCTTAATGGGTCCGCTCCATCGACAACTGTCTCTAGACTGTTATAAGATCGAGCTCATACTATAAGTTCGCGCTCAAAAATTATCTCTGTATCTCCACTATCTACCTACCTGTACAAAGGGCGGGTAAAATATCCATACTTTCGCATTTATAAAGTGGAATTTAACTGGGTGGTCCATTTATCAGCCTGTCAGTGCCTACATGATAAGTTATTAATTCACCGATATCCAGTTTACTTATACATTTATTACCTACTATCGCCCACGATTGGCTCTAGGCCATGTTAGACTAGGACCGATTGAAACTAGTTTTTAGTCTCGTCTAGAATCTAGATGTAATTTCCTGGGAGTATTAATTTTAAGAAAATACTATCTCTAACTTGCCAGGTTCGAGTTTTTACTGGAAATATCTCTTTTAGTACATTCTACTTGGTACTTACGTAGATTAAGAATTTTTATTTTATTTGATGTAATGGCAAAGGTTAAGATTGGAGAGTCAAAACAAAATAACGATTAGTTTTTCACCATTTTTTTCACAGAGAAAATAATAATAATTCACTGATGATAAGCGGTCATCGTCGCCTAGAGACATTAAAGTAATTCCATTAAGAATCGTCTAATAATAAGTAAAGAAAATTACGTACAGGTAATTCGGTATTTGAATTAGGTACCATAAATATCTATTGGATCATATTGTAAAAGGATTGATCAAGTAGCGAAATTGTCGTTTAACTCTATAACATAAAGAAAATGGCGGCATAATTAAGGGGGTCACCTCCCAATATACCTTAATAAATTGAGCGAAAAGGGAATTGATTAAAACCATTTCAGGTGAATTAATTAAGTATTCTAATTAATAGGATATGCCGGTGCCCTTATTGGCAATATTCCTTTCATAAATTTATTGAGATTGAGCCCTTTGAAGGGATCTTGGTGGCTATTAGGCGATAAGGTCGTCGCGTACCTTTGCCTGATAATGCTACTTTATATTTTATATCAGTTCAGGAATTCTATTATAATTATTGAATAATGGCGGCTATCTGTGCGTATGAGGTCTTAAAGTTGGATGCTTATAATATTTTGTTTGCTAAATTATAATGCGAGAGGAGCTATTTCTTATAATTTTTTAAAAGTTTCCTTGCCTGGTTACATAGCCTTTTACCGATTGACTTTTACACAAAATCAAGATTAAGAAAAATTTATAATTAAGTACGTTAGTCATAAATAGTCACTAATTCCAGTCTCTTTGTATCAACAGGTGGCAACTATCGATTAATGACAACTATGAATGCTAACAATCACTTCTAATTACACTATTGTTTCCTACGAGACGCGAATTCGGATTAGTTCGACGACTAGTTTGAACTAAACGTTCGATCCATATTCCCGGCTTTTTGTATTCAGTTCTTAGCAGCTACCTTGTGTAGGTCATATCTCTATCTGGTCCATCCCACATTACGCTACACCACTGTTGTTTATCTTGTTTTATCAACTCATCTCTGTAGATTATTAAACTATGTCCGTAACAAACAATTTCGGACCTCATAATATTTTTTTAAACTGGGCTTATTTTATGCCTGAAAAACTTCCCCCAGATACACTCTCTTCTAATATATTACATACATACTAAGGAGTATGTAATAAATACTCGATCAAAATTCCCATAAAGACAAATAACACGATCAGTTGCTCAACAAGTCCAAAATCCAGCTATCGATTTGCCCGAAGCGGAACATTTTCGCACCTCCAACAATAGGGTTGCACCTTAATTACAATTTAATATATCGCCAATTAAATCGTTTGATCGGGAGCACGCGACCGAATTTAGATGTCTCTTGTTCCCGTAGCGAATACACGGGTTGGAATATCTTCTGGAATTGGTCGGGTGTTGTTAAGAGCCAGCAATAAGGTAGTTTAGTGTGAATTTGTATGAATTGTGTTCAAAGTCCCCAGACGATTGGTAACAGGTGAGAACAGACTGAATTGTCTCGTGTTTGTATTTTGTATGCTTAATGTACAGAGATTAGGAGATTGGGAGAGGAACAATTTAACCAATATGTGGTGTGATTTATTATAATGTATTCGGGATTTTAGAATGCGAGCTCGCTTCGGACCTAATGGCGTTTTTGTAACTAAATACGACAATTTTAATAGTTCTTAGCTTGGTACAAATATAACTTCAAATTATACATAATTTTTACCATTTTTAAGGCTTTGTATGCGTGGATTTTCAGTTTTTCTATGAAGACTACGGCACTAACTACTAAAATTAAACGTCTGAAAAAGATACTTATAACAATCTTGGGGTGTATATTTAGAGACTGAAGTAATACACGATTGGACAAACTTAGCTCGATAGAAAAAAAATCGCAAATATACGCATTCCAGTCTTTTAAAATGAAAATTATGTCTAAACCGATACAGTTATTCATACAAAATATATATCAAAATAGAGTATTATAAATATGAGAGCTTGTTTAAAAAAAATCAGAGTTTTGTTAGCGTATTTTTATTTCCCTGCCAAAATTCATCAAAAATGAATACAAATATGGAGTCACTGTGTCGTGCTCTTCACTCCGCCGCTGCGTGACATCTTCTGTCTCACGCTTGAGTTTGACAGCAGTCAAACTCTTAAGGAAGTTAGATAATTTGTTCTTTATCATCATCAAATAAGCCTATTTTTTTATTGGGGGCACCCGATGTTATATTCAACGGAGCTGTGAGGCCATGACCCGCCACAAGAACCCAGTGCAGATTGGTGAATTACATTGTCTTAGAATGTTTGGCTAACTACTAAGGGCATTTATCTAGCTCTAAACTACTGGTCAAGGGTGTACAGGTGTAACAAATACCTGTACATGTCCCTTGAAGGGCGGGATCTAGGGTGGAACCCTCGCTCCGGCCCGCGGAGTGAGGGCCGCCCCCACGCGTGGTGGAGCGACGTCCTACATGAGGGCGCTGGCGATATCTGGGGGCCGGGCGTGGTGGCGCGCCTCAGGAGAGGCCTATGCCCAGCACTGGGCCAAAACGGGCTGTTGGACACACAAAGTAGAATTTGGTCACTAATTTATTATTAAACGCACTATAAATATTATAACTATTAAATTAATTGGGTTCCACATCACATACAGTAATGGTTTATAACCTATAAGTTGCCCAGCTTTTCGAGCTATCTTTTAGTGAAAGTCTCATCAAAATCCGTCCAGTAGTTTTGGCGTGATGCCCGAACATTAATACAGACATACAAGAATTCTAAAAATTAGTGTTTTGGCATCAGTATCGATCCTAAAACACATTACAATTGATATTTTCAAGAAATATTCAATGTACAGACACAACTGTTTTACAGTCTTATTATATGTAGGTATATGTAGTTATTCACATTTTAGGGTACTTGTATATAATACTTAGTCATTTTGTTTTTATCTTTCTAAGTTCATAGGAAAGACATCAACGCGGACTTTTTTAGTTTCTTTTTTCTTTTTTAGTCTTTCTGAAAGACGATATCATTTTAATATACCTACTATATTACGAGTACAAGCTGTATATTTTAATTGTAAAGTATTATTGAATAAATTGAATATTTTTTATTTGAATACTATGATATTTCTCAACTGTTCTCAAATATATTTCCATTTTATGCTAAATTGTTTGATAAAACTATTCGATCTATTTATCACATATTACAATGTCCTTATGTACCGATATAATATATTGTACATTATGAACACTGGTGGTGGAACTTGGTGACATAGTTATATGTTTTATGCGCAACCGAAAGTAGGTGAAGCATGATAGCAAGGAGTTTTAATAGCGCGCGATGGGCACAGAGCCGGGGGTAGAGCTGGTAGAGACACATAGAGTTTACAATATCTACATTATAACAATAATCTACCTAGCGAACTGTTTTGGCAATAATATAATGTAAAAACTACCTGTGGTAGAGTCGGTAGAGATGCATAGAGTGCATCATAGGAATCGTAGGTCTAGTAAACAATTTTTGCAATAACGGAATGTGAAAACTGCCTGCAAAAATCTAATCTAGGAGGTTGGAGGTAGAGTCGATAGAGATGCTTGGAGTCTGCATTGAATCGTAGATTCAGTAAATGATTATGGCTATAACTTAGTGTGAAAACTACCTGAAATAACCTAGCCTGGGTGATCGGTAGAGCTTATATTACAGATGATAAAATCTTAAAAATTCGGATTGAATTTACTAAGTGGATAAATATCTAATGAAACGTATTTATCTTTGAATCTACTTCTTGAGTTTTGACTCTATAATATCATTACAGAACCGGTACAAAAGTTAGTCTCAAGAAGATATGTGGCAATAGTCTTCTTTATTAACTTGCGTAGTTTAAAAGAAACTTAAATAATTCACTTGCATTTTTGCCTCTCTAAATATCTTTAGCTCTACCGCTCTATCCCTCGCGCTGTTCTAAACGGAAGCTTAAAAGCATCTTTGTCTTCGGCCAAAAGCCTTCAGTTTAAGGCATGTAACACACTGAATATTTGATGAACCGAACTCGGCGACCGGTGTGCTCCCCTCTTTAGGTTTACCAGGAGTTTTTGAATTAATTACTACGAGTAATACTGTTTTAAGTTAAACGTGTGTGGTTGATAAGTTTTCTCTCGGTGTGTTTCTATCTTTACTTATTTAGAGCGAAAGATTGAAAGAAGAGCCGCGAATAATATGTGTAGAGCGAATGTTGGTGAAAGGACGACTAGGTAGACCGAGGAGGTACGGACAACAGCAGATCAATGGTAACACTTGCAGTACGATTTTAAATCGCAGATAATAAGAACGGTCAAAAGTACAAAGTGTTACCTACACTTGATCTGCTGTTAGCTAGTCGACCAATATGGCGATGTTTTTACTTCACCGTTTTGAGAGCACTCGGTAAATATTTCCGTCGAGAAAAAACGAAGATAACTCATTGGTAGGTACATGGCTGCCCTAGCTGGGAATCGAACCTGGGACCTCCGTATCGCAAGTCCATTGACCCAACCGAGCCACCGAGCTCTCAAAAACATATATAATTCGCAGATATGGTTGAGAGGCGCAGCTTAGCCTTAGAGCGCACTTACAAGATGATATAACCTGTTTTCTGTCTGAAATTCCGAGATTGAACGCCGCACTCGCATTGAAATCCTTCCACTTACTGCATTACCGACCCTTTCAGTGCGAATTCGTAATTTATAATCAATATCGCAGCATCCTTTGGCGAATAACTGGGGGTTTACTAGAAATATGTCTTTGATACCCTTTGAGAGGGGAATCCGCGTCGCAGGGGACATTAATCAAAAATTTGTAGCAGATTTGTCGATAATTTTAAAATTAAAATTAATTTCAGATGTATTTTGTAGCACAAAATTAACGTTTGAAAGGAGATTGGATTTTTTAAGGTAGAATTACTATTTTTGTATTCAAAATCGAGAAATGATCTAAGTTTAGGGTTTATATAAGATATACGACATTTTAATTTTATCCTAAAGTGATAATTTATTATGCAAACCTTAGTCGAAGCGGCAAGTAAAATGTCGAATCGAACATACATTGACTGTAAGTAACTATTCTAATTCAGAAATAAAAATAACGGATATTTTAATTCAATCTAAAACACCTCCTTCATTCGACACTCGGGTAAAAGTGGAAGTACCTAGAACTAAGAAAACTGTTGCTTTCTATTTCCTTTCGCCTGGAGTTGCCTGGAATAGATCGCTCCTTTGAAGTGATAAGGGTAAAGGGTTGCGCCGTTTTTATTGTTTGAGTGGTAAGAGTTAAAATCGCATTTAAGTATTGATGCGATGTCGAGTGTATAAATTGTATTTCTTATAATGTGTTTTTTTGTTCAATAAATAGCCATACTTATCTATTGTTTGATGATTAACGAATAACTTCCTCAAAAACCGTGCCACCCAAATAATCGTCTACCAGGAAAACATAATCACTATAAGACCTGTTTTTTGTCAACATTGACTCATGTCTTCGAACAATGACGGTCACCGTATCGGTCGTTATCGGCCGAACCATCGGCGGCCGATAACCTGACTCCGCCCCGTTCGGTAACTGACCAATCGCGGCCGATCGATCGGTCAATACGGTACGCCTTTCGAACGTTCACGTATGTCCAAGTGAGAAATCAACCGGAAAATTGAAGCCACAATGTTATTTGAACTGTCTATCAGCCAATGACGAGCTTTGTTTATGGTGCTTGTGTTCCAAATTCGAATGGAAACGGTCGTAACGGAAATAATGACGGTTGAAAATTGATGGGTAAAGATTAGATAGATATAAAGATTGGATATAGACATAATATAATCTAAATCGATTACCTACGAGTATCATTGAATAATAGACAAGTAAGTACTTATGTAAGTACAATCGTCAGGACACCAGATCAATGGTAACACTTATATGAATCATAAGACTTCAACGACTACAACTTATGTAGCTACGAGAGTGGAAAAGTGGTTACACTTACACTGAATAAGTCAACGGCACACGTGTAACACCCGCGCGATGGAAATACGACCTAGATTGCAATGATTTTGTGTAGATCGATGTGGTATCGATTGTATAATAATCTAAAACGGAAATCGATCCATAACGTTCAATCAATAGAACAATGTTCATTATTTTAAAGGCAGTTGCGACATAAGAAACAGTGTCGCAAAAATCTAAACAGACAGATTTCGAAAACACCAAACTCCTAGGCGAAGTAGTAACAATAGGAATTGAGAAAGAGAAAGAAGCACTGTTCGTGAAATATTGTGTAACTTTGTAACAACACTTGGTTGGTTTTTGAAGTAGGTATAAAAAAGTAGAGAGACGCTTGTGATTGGCTTACAGCCTTAGACGGTTTCAAAGACAATTCGAAAATATAAAAGTAAAAATTGAGGCAGCGTGTCATTGGTTCGTTGACTTTTTAAAACAAAGGCTCTATTCAAACTGTCCATGTAACAACGACGGCAGCGACAAAAATGTCACCTCGAGCTTGAAACGAAGTCGCAAAGATAATGAATACAATTAATAACAGTGTCCAATGTCGACCAAAATTAACACTAAGTTCTAAAATGCTTTACTGACAGCTAATAACTTAGCTAAATATTTAAAAATATTGAATTTCGTACGATGCAATTCTGTAATTAATTAATTTAGGTAGGTACACAAAATAATTCATAATTAACACATCATGAAATCAAATTGTATTGGTATATATTACCAAGGGTGTGTGTGTGTCTATGATAGAGTAATATCAAAAGTTCTGCCATAATAGCAAGCACAACTTACCCGGTGACAATTTTGTCGCGTATAGTCCGTCTGAATAGATCCTAAACCACAGACAAAAGCCCATTTCCCGGTTCCTAGGCTCAAATTCAAATTTCTCGAAGACAAACGTTTGCTAACGAAAGCAACATAGTGTCAACACGTTGTAAAAAGCTTATGGCCGACGAGAATTCTTTTTATGGCTTCAAAAAACGGTCGGGGAACGTAAATTAGTTGATAATTTGTGTGTGACAGTATAGCCCTAAACTTTCGTTAAATGTAAGTCAAACACCGCCTAAGCAAATGGAGACAGGTGTCCACGATAGGACCTCGTATTGATATATAGGAGGCAAACATAGCACTGTTGTATGCCACATAATATACACACTCATGTTTGCTTTACACGGAGAAATATGTAAATTAAGTGTGTGCTTAGTTAGCTTTTAATTAAACAAGAGATAACCGATGCTTGATTCACTATTTGTCTTAAAAAAAAAAAGTTGGAATGTCAACTTTACTTGAAAAGATAAATCTGTGCTTCATCGTTTACAGTAACGCAATAAACGGATTTTTTATTTGTACTTTTTATATACTATGTACAGTTAAAAGTAATTACCTACATAATTTATAGAATTCTTATTGTCAGGGCCAAAAGAGATGAAATTCCACCGATATGGTATCGAATGTACTAAACAAAACGAAAGATTTCAAAAGGAGAATGCCAAATTTCGAATTCAGAAATTAATCACAACGCAAACACCGACCAATCCGCAGTTAAGACGAGATTTGGCGCGGTATCGTTTAGAAATCAATCTATTCCAACCCCCTATTAAGCTTTAATCTCAAGGCTGGCTATAACTTAATCCTAACTTGAGCAGCGGAATAAATAAGCAATAAACCGGTACAGGTGCTCGGAACAGTTTATTGAGAATTTGTAACATCTTATGGGATTAGTTTGGCGCCGTTTTTGTTCGGAAACCATGATACAAGGGAGGACTTTGTCCGATCATGGGAAAATCGACAAATGTATCGCGTGTTCGCAGCAATAATTGAAATGGGACTGTATATTTTCCCTTATTTTTCTATCACAGACCTGTCTTCGCCTCGTGTCGTGTAAGTCGATAATAATAATCTTGTGATTTCAGAACGAATTATAGTATTTTTTCTATTATGGCTGTATTGCTTTATTTCCTTTGCCATTGATATGGGTACCTACTTTGAGTTATTAGGTTATTACGTGTTAGTGTTACCTCTTTGATGGAAATGAAAATATACGGCGGCACACTACTTTGAATCTCCTAAAGTAACGTCTCAATCTCTCAAAAGGATATAAAACAAGTATAAACAATTACTGAAAACATTAAAAGGGTCCTTAAGGATGTGGTGAACAAACAAAACAGTATGAGTAATTAACTTTTTTCGAGAAACTCTCACAAGCTGTGAAAACAATGTTCAAACGGGGTTTTAATTATGTTCAATAGTCTGTTGTCATTTGAACTGTAATAAATGTTCTACTTGGGTACTTGTACTCATGTCTATTTACAATTAGGCTGTTTGGTCTGTCTAGGTTCTTTGCCTGTTTTAAACAAACTTTGTTAAAGCTTCTGCTGATTTTATGCAAATTCTGTGATTTTAGCATTGCAATCAGACAAAACCGTAGTCAAGTATTTTTTCCTAATAATTTTTCTTGGCAAATTAACACCACTAGTCAGTTTCAATGAATTTCCACATTAATAGCTTTCCAGTCGAGGTTTTATTTTACATTGTTGAATCTTGGATTTATTTTATAAAAAAAATAATGGTGTCATTGCAGTTTCCTTAAACAATGCAGTATACTATGGCCTAACAATGAATCCTGTTTATCAATACGAGCCTAAATACTCGGAAGTCTATGTACAGTCACAAATCAACCAAAACCAATTTCAAAGTTCTCGAAAGGCTGCACGAAGGAGGTCCTTTGCCTTTTTTATTTTTTTCCCAACTTTTCGTCGCGGTATCGGGAACCACTCATGTCACAATCCCACAGGTTATAGCATCTACCCGCTAAACGGTTCGAGATATGGAATTTAGCAGCCACCCCCATGTTTGAACGGCGTATTGATACAAAAATCGCTCCCTGAGAACCCTAAAACTTTTTTCTTTTTTTATTATTTCCTGCCATCAGTGGGAAATATAAATAGAATTATCGAAATGTGTTCTAATTTTGAAATTTTGATATGAATATGTGTGAAGTTAGGATAAAATAAATAACCGTTAATCTTGTCTCTACATAATTAACAAAGCATTTGTCTGTTGGCTCTATTTTTATATGATTAGTTTTTTAAAGTCTGCCTAACTCGTGGCTTTTACAGCGGTTTAGTTAAATACAGCATGCGACATGGATCAATGTTAATGTGGTACTTTTATGCCGTACATATACTCATTTTCGATAGTATGTCATGGCTCATCGCATAGCGATCTGTAAATATAATATACTTTTGTGTTTATTAAACAAATTTCCTTAAACCATGACAAATTGGTTAAATCGCAATTTCTTCTAAGGCCCTTAGCAATAATACTGCCCAATCGGTTTCTTAATTTGACAGTTCTGGACAATCCATGACGAAGTCTCGCGAAAATCTCGCGCAAATTCATCATCATCAATGTATTTATATTGCCCCACTGCTCGGACACAGACTTTCCCTTACATCGAGGGCGCCCGGGCTATGATCCACCACGCGGGCCCAGTGCGGATTGGCGGATTACACACGCCTAAGATTTTTTTCTACCGCATGCAGGTTTCATCACGATGTTTTCCTTCACCGTTTTGAGAGTGTTCGGTAATGTAAACCAAAGCCCAAATCAAGTGTCTTATTTTGTAAACAAAAACTACCCTACCCTACTAACATTTTAAGTGGTTCTGTGATTATTGCATAGTTATTTTCATATTGTTAAATCGGATTACTTTATTTTCACAATGATGAACAGGTTCGATCAATCAGTTCCTTCAGTGTTACATTACAACAGGTTGTAAGTATATGGGCTGCGGTATAAAGTCGCGCAAACTGCCTAACCTTAAAGTCGCTACTGGCCTCAAGTTTTATTTACAATTTTGACAACTTCAGGTACCATATTTTTTGTCCATACGCTTTACGTTCCCACGTAACAGTTTCCTAGTAATCAGCCCGGAAGAGATCAGTCAACATCCTCGCGCTAAGTGATAAATGATAATGCATCAGTCAAAGCCTTGATCCATCGATCAAACTATAGCGTGCGGTATTGCTAAATAGATAAACAAGATCTAAAACACAGTCTAAGGAGGCATTTATACCTCCTGGTTACAGAGGATGTAACGGAAAGGGTATATCAAGCCGAAGGGAGGGTGTTCAGTATCGGCAACTGACTTTTCGAATAAAAAATATAAATAAATTAATGTCTCATACAAATCGATCAGCTGACCGGTGCGAAATGTATGAAAAGAAATGAAATGTATGCTGAATTCTGTAAACAAAGGTTGTCTGGAAGAGATCGCTTTAAGCGATAAGACCGCCAATTGTGATACTAACTGTATTAGCATATTTCTTTTGTGTAATTCCTTTTACTTTGCAATAAAGAATATTTATCTTATCTTAAAAGTCAAAAAATAAATTCGCGAAAATCCCATATTGATTATATATGGGTGTCACTTCACTTGGCTATTCGTATTTGCGTATTTGTCATAATTGCCATGTGTGGTTGGTATTCTTGACAAAATATTCGTCTTATTTGTATGTACGTCAAGTATTTGACAAATACGACAAACATCCAATAGCGAATACGAATAGCCAAGTGAAGTGCCACCATATGAAGTATCTATCAAATCTGATTGTTCTGAATTAAGTATTATAATTTTGTGACTGTGAATGACCAATTCTTCCAATGGTTCCACGGTCTTATAACTAATTTGATGGACAATAATCTAACTTAATTTTGGACTTTGAATTGCCAAGTATTCTTTAATCACTAGAACTATTAATAAGGGTGACATTTAAACGACTTGACACGCAGTAACGTCAGACCAACTAGCAATGTTTTTCATAGTTAATGTGTTATTTTTACCAATATGGCAACCGATGGGCGGCCCGTTTGATCCATCAAAGGGTTGCATCAAAGGCGCCGCGGCGATGCGACATAAAATCAACGCATGCGCAAACATTGTAAAACACCTTTTGAAAATAAAGTTGTACAACTATTTATGGGTGTTAATCGATCGCTATTTTAATTACAGGAAATTGCTATGCAAGTGCAAGGTACGGTGAAGGTTAGTACCTACTGCATTTACTTTTTCTCTCTCTCTTCACCGTCACTCTTAATAATACAACGTGAAATTTTAGTGGTTGTTTTCTAGTTGATTAGTCTCGGTAGTACTATCGATTTATTAATATAATTTTTTTTTGATAATGTTAATATTTATTCAATTTAAATAATTACAATGTCAAAATAAAACTAAACTAAACAAACTAATAATACTACCTAAAAATACTTAAAAAAATTTTGTTTTTGTTTTTTTGTACAATAAACATTGATCTCCTAAAGCAACTAGATACACAAAGGTATTACTAAAACAATTTAAAAAACGTCCAAATAAGGATCCATTGTTAACGTCCAAATAATGTCCAGTAAATAAAGCAAATGAGGGTCCATTCATTCGTTTGGACCTTCTTTGCGCTCGGACATTTTTAGAAGGCAGACTGTGTATCTAGTTGTTTATAGGTGATCAATGACAATAAATAATACAAAAGTTCGCTTGTTCCCTGAAAAGTCATCGATAAGCAAGATTTTCTAGCTTTCAATGATAACGCAAAAGCAAGTAACCACTCGTGAGTTGTTAATTAAGTAAATGAAAACAATAGAAAGTAGTGAAGTAAGCTTGTGGCGCCATCTTTATCGTTATCAGTCAAAGGTAGGGTCTGCAAACATGGCCGTGCATACAGCGCGTGCAATGACATTACTGAGGTAAACTTGTTGTAATGTTGGTACTATTGTCTTTGCCTTACTCACTGATCAACCGTTGAGAAATAGTAGTTTATTTGTCATTGAATTGCTGTGAGGGATGTCTTTTAATTTGTAATTATTTTTGTGTAAAGAACATTTTGTTTTCCCTTTATCCATTTAGTTTGGTTTAATATCATAATAGGTAATTAGACGATCATATTTGTTTACAAAATAAGACACTTGATTTGGGCTGCGGTATACATCGTAATGTAAAAGAAAAAGACTAAGAAAAACCAAAAATGGCATTGATCTCCTATAAACAACTAGATACACAGTCTGCCTTCTAAAAATGTCCGAGCGCAATTTGCTTTATTGGACATTATTTGGACGCTAACAATGTACCTTTATTTGGACGTTTTTTTAAATTGTTTTAGTAAGACCTTTGTGTATCTAGATGTTTATAGGAGATCAATGGGTTTAAGTCTAGTTTTTATCCGACTGCCCCAGAAGGAGGGCTGTGTATGTATGTCTATTCCTTCCTGCCATCCGATAGCCTAAACGGCTTGATGGATTTTGATGTATGAGGTATCGTTAGATTCTCTTGATTACGGGAGTATCATAGGGTATAAAAAACTAATCAAATGGGGATATTTTTATTTGCAATCGTTTTTTGTTTTTGTTTTTTTGACATAATTTCTGCTTGTTGATAGGTACTTCTATATTGACAAATGCGAAAGATTTGATACTTATTTACGGTCATTGTTTATGGTCAAAAAATTACCTATATCTTTACCCAAAAATTACCAACTTTAATTTGGTGGTATTTTGAACTAACAACAAACTACGAAACTTACGAAATATAAATATTAGCTCTTTAATGACAACCATCATCACTTATTAAAAATACTACATCAGACTTGGTTGTATGGGCTAGATTCCCTTTGCCTTTTCCTACGTGATAAATCATATCATCATCGAAGAAAGTTACAAAATAAAAACAAAAACATCTACCGTGACTGGCTGAACCCCTGCCGTTAAGTTGGTCGACCACATTCAAGGCTCCATTTCAGTTTCCCAACGTGTGCTCAGCTAATCTCTATCAAACAGATGGCGGGGTGAACGACCGGTTCTAGCCTTATCAAGTTTATTAACGCGTGCGGGAAGATTTGTATGCGTTTAGTACTTTCATATACTTGTGATGACGGCTAGGCTAGACGAAACGCATTCATTAGTCACATTAACCTCTAAGCTCTTGTTACTCGACTGCTCAAGAAGGAGGGTTATGTTTTTCGAGCGTATGTAGGTATGTGTCTAATTCTTTGGCACGCCCTACAGAATAAACGGCTTGATGGATATTAACATATGAGGTGTCGTTAGATTCGTCTTGATTGTAGAAGTGACATAGGCTATAAAAATTTAATCAAAGCGTCTTAAATTTTTGGCAGTCGTTTTTTTTGTTTGTTTTTTGGTTGTTCATTTCGTTTTTGTACGACCCACTGTTTCATTATTTTGTTAAATCCTCAATACATGTTTGTCTGGGAGAAATATCTTTTTGTTGATTAATCATTTGTGCCTTTTTGATTTGATGTATACAATTTTTTATATTGATTTGATGTATAAAGTGTATTAGTACACGTTGAAAACGATCGTACAGTCGAAGACAGAGATAAGTATACAGGGGACCTCAATAAGGTTGAGATTTTCTCAAAAACTACTGGACCGAATTTAATAATTCTTTACAGTTACATAGTTTCAACTTTTATCTATCTAACAGTGAAAGAATTCTTGCAATAGGTCAAGTAGTTTTTGAGATAATCTCAACTTTAAAAACTCTACTGTACACCTTTCTTTGTCTTCGACCGTACCTACAAGTTAAGCAACGTTGGACGAGGTCTGTACCTGGATCGGTGACCACCACTAACATTTTCACGCGGAAAACACGTTTAAACAGTTGCTACGGGCGGTCTAAATAACTCCGACCATAGAATTGGTCACTAACCATATGAGAAGAAAAAGATTTGATTGAATGACGGGTGGTGTTCATCCTTAACCCTCCCCCAGAATCCACTACCGAGTGCCTATCACCATTCCCACTACGTCATCCATACTCACCTGATCTCTCTCTTAATATCATCGTAGTCCCTCTGTGTGTCGAGCCTGGCCTCGAGCCTCGCTATGTGCTGCTTCTTCTCGTTCAGTCGCTCCTCCAGCCGCTGCAGCTGCTGAGCATGTGCTTCCTGCAGCGCTGTCAGCGACGCTTGGAGTCGGCGCACGTCTTCCACTAGTTGCGCGATCTGGAAGGAAGAAAGGTTTGTTTAATTATTTTTACTAGCTTGTTGAAGTTTTCCGTTAAAATGCAATGTTATACCGTAGTAAAACATTAGTCTATATGGTCTTATGCTCCTGACCCTATCAGGAGGTCAATGTGGCGGCACTTCGATCCCAGGATCTTCGGGTACTCCTCTTTCCTTTATATTTTTTCCTCCTTCCAAGAAGTTTCACCTTAAGACCATTATCTGTTATGCAGCACATGCGAAGGAGTCTGGTAGTCTTCTGGCTCCAGATAAGCTAACCCCGAAGACTCATCCGCTTTCTAGCCATTGAGTATCTCATAGCAAGTATTTCATGGGCTCATTGGACATGGACAGGCTCTGCAAGTTGGGAGACACCGCCAATCCCATCCTAAAGCCTGTATTACTCTGAGGCTACCATTTAGATACTATTTTGAGCGTGACCTTAGTGTGAGGCTGAGGGTTCCACAACTGTCAGAATACATACAATTTTGATAGTTCGGAGAATAAGTCTCTTAGTGTGCTCAGAGTTTTCTCTGAATCTAGGCCTGGAAATCTAGATGTGTGTTTGCCAAACTGGGTGCCAAACCAATCTACAAAATGTATGAAAAGTGATAACAGAAATTGGCAAAAATCGAAAAGTTGTAGAACAAAACTTGATCTGTTACCGATATTGAACACCCCACATTCGGTTTTTATATAAGTACCATTTCTCATGAATGAGATGAGAATATTTTAAAGACTATTGCTAGGCATTCTACTTGTACGTAAAGGCTTGATTCAAAGGCGGATGAATGTAAGAACGATGACATTTGATTTGTTGATGAAGACATAATATAACGCTAAAAGATGTAATAGATAACATTAGTGAATAAAAGCAACATTAATGCTGTCAAAACAGGAAACTATAAATAACATCTTAAATGAGGCGATTCATTCATATACAACGTGCTAGGCTAATGAAATACCTATCGCAAAAACCGTGAATCAATGGAATGAGTTTTGTTCCAACTCTATGCCATTTTGTTTTCGTACATCGCCAGTGCTGTATAAAATTTGGTAGTTACCTAGTTATTACATGACATTGGCAAATGACCGACTGTCGAGTCCATTAATAAAATAAATAAATATCTAGTTATTCAAAATGTAATTGTTATTATGAGAAAAGATCAACTTTTCCTTGGAAAGTAGCGTAAAAATATACGCAATGTATTGCAATAAAGAGATTGACTCTGATTCTAGTTTTTGTAATAATTAATGGTATTAACTTATTATAGAAGCTACAAATCCTATTACTTACTTAAGTAATTGTTAGTCTCTATAAACAAAGAATTTGATACTAAGCTAATGTATGTTAAGTACCTAATGGAAAATCCAAACATATAATTTATCAATCATAAACTTACATTTAAGTATATTAATACTGCGTCATTCGTACTGAAAAACATTGCGGTAAAACTGATTAGTTTACCTGAGTATTATTTTATTAATTAGACAAGTGATACGATGTCCAAACATAGTCAAGGTTATGTTTGATATAATTTTTGAAGAGAAATATGTCATGATTATCAGAAATGATAAGAAAATGACAAAGCATACTGAAATAAGAGCCAAATCCTGGTACACAGTAAGTATCTATCAAGAGGCCTCATTAGAATTAAAATTTTGTAAAAATTCTAAAATACCTGCTAGATACATAGTCTGCCTTCTAAAAATGTCCGAGCGCAAAGAAGGTCCAAACGGATGAATGGACCCTCATTTGCTTTATTGGATATTATTTGGACCTTATTTGGACGTTCTTTAAATTGTTTTAGTAAGACCTTTGTGTATCTAGTTGTTTATAGGAGATCAATGTTATTTGGTGACTTTGGTGAATCAGGATTCGGTCGGAAATAGTGGTGGAAATTTAAATTCAAAAATATGTTGACGTGCAAAAATGTACACAACATGCTTACTTGTAATAAAGATATTTGACTTTTGACTTTTTAAATATGGGAAACAGATTTTTTTATTTATCCATGCACAACATGTGAGTGGTTTGTATATACTTTGTAATACAAAGTAAACGATAAAGACGTTTTCCAACCAATCAATAATTTAATATCATTGAATTTATTTTCAATTGATCCATTGATTTCAAACGTCATCAAAACCTATGCATCAATGGAGACATAAAATAGGCTATTGATGACGCTGAAACACTAATAATCTAAAATCTGGGAAACTCGAAAGCCGTGATCATAAAGTCCAATATTCATAAAGTCTGTTAGGTATAAGCAGTCGTTTTAGCGAGTAACCTTGAAAACGATTCAGAGTCCATGACCGATGATGAAAAACTGATTCCAAACCACTTGTTATCTATAACCGTTTCCGTTCAACAATTGACGATCTATTCATAAAATCCACACATTCCATACACCAACTTATAACTTCAACTGCTTCAACACATTCATCTTCAATTTTCAACCTTGTCCATTAGACAATAGAGGTATTAGTAACGTTTATTGGCGGCAAAGTCGTATTGATAGGTGGATGGATAGGGTTGTCACTTGTCATATTGGCAAAACACGTTTTAGAAGTACTCTTCTCGTATTATTTGAGTTATACTAAAATAGATAAGAGTTAGATCTTTACGTACGTTTACATTTTATTATTTTTAACAAAACAGGATAGGTCTACTTTGCTCGTGATTTTGTCATCTTGCGTTATGTCAAAGTATGAAAATGCAAATAAGCAGTTTACGTAAAATGGTTTGAGAAGAATTCTGCTACAAATATTTGCGCTCTCATAGTCATTAATGAGTCAGTCACGGACTTTTTATTTTTTACACTTAGAATACTAGAATCGCAGAAAATGCTAATAGAATGTCTGAGTAGCCAGCATGGGATAAACGTTGTGAGAACTCGGATCGGAATGATCATAATACGCTTTCAATTGTCTAATCGGCACGTATTATGAACGTCGTTGTCGACCTTATTAGGTAACAACTAGCCTCATGATTCGCGGCGTTGTCCATGGCTTTCCTGCTTTAAAAAGTACCCTAGGTATGTATTATTACTTACTTTAATAGATCATTTCCATAGTAAGCTTTGTAAAGGCGAGAATTTGATTCCATAGCTGTGTATCTTGGTCTATTCTTATATTCGTTGAAGAGAAATGAGTAATAAAAATGAGGACCTAACACAAAAAAATCTATTCTTTTTTACCCAATTTTTTTTTGGTGTTCTTTAGAGTCAATATTTTGTTTAAAATTGTGCTTTGCTACACCTTTATGGCTGGAATGCTGGTAAAACCCTTTGGACAATACAAATTGAGTGGTATGTAATAACAATGCGAGCTGCCAACCCTATATTGAGGCCTCCCAACCTGTTATTTGTCGACCTTCGGAAGATATCAATTGTTGCAGCCGCCAGGTGTCGCGCGCGCTCAGCCGTGAAGATGGGTATCACGAAGATAGATGCGACGGAAATCACGCGCTGGTGCCGTGTGTACATGAGCGATTTGCGAAGACAGCAACGAAGATGCCTGAAGTTTAATAGGCTAGGCGTTGAAGGTTTCGGAACGCGACCGAGAGTATTGATTCTAGAATACAGAATTTGGAACGTACTCTTGTGATGTAGCATATTATTATGCTCAGTGTGTAGGTTTAGGTTAGTTTTTTTTTAACTTACACGGTTTGTATACGTCATATTAATTAGATAAAACGGGAATTACCGTGTTAAACATTTATTATTGTGTCACCTTTCTGACGTTTAACGCTCACCGACTTCAGTCTACTAGTGACCATGATGGCTGCAATGCTGTCGAAATATCGAGACATCAATAAAATTAATGTCTAACATGGGAATTCCCGTTTTATCTAATTAATATGTTTAGGTTAGGGTTAGGCTTCCCTTTGGAAAGAATTAAAAAAATATATATTATGCTCAGACTTAAAGGCTTGCTCTAAAGTGGTCAGATTATGTTTAGGTTTAGGATTAGATTTAGTTGGCCACGACAGAATCATACTCCTGTGATGCTCAACTCAACACAACAACCAACAACCCGGGAATAAATATCGCCGGTGCTCCACGGAGAGAGTCTCACTCAAGTATTCTCCGTCTTTATTGTAAATAATATGGCTAACTCGATCGGCCGTTTCTTGCTTCATGTTAGTACCCGACTGACTAGAATACTGACTGATGCTTGACTGATGGTAGATTGTGTTTGAGATGTTTACAAAATAAACCAATAGCATTAGAGTAGAGGCCTTAAATTCTTGACAATGAAGTGTACTAAAAACGTCAAACAAAAAACTTTGTTTACCACTCACTACACTGACGGCATAAGGTTCAAACTCGTTTAATTAATCACCTTGACATCGATATCTTTTGTACAGTATCTGCGACAAATACATAATGATCCCTCTTCAAATATTGTCAGTTTGACAAGTCCTTGAATATTTGACATTGACGCACATATAGTCATAAATCTTTTTCTCTAATTAGATTTCTGATCCTTTTAATAGTGTTGTAAAATGCTTAGTAAATTATTATGATCAAAGACAAATTATCGTTACGTTGATAATGATAATAACCCGCAATATAATATTTTATGTCACTAACAATTTAAAAGTGAGATACCTACCTACTTATTTAAGACCTTCGACATAAATAATGGAGAGTACCATAAAGCAATGAGTCTGATTTGTAAATTAAACCAAGACTTCCTAAAAAGTATGCAAAGTGTATCGTAAAGAACAGAAGAAGGTTCCGTCTAATTTTTTTTGCGGAAGTCACTTATATTATCTGACAGATGAATGGAATTCATTGATCAAGTAATTTCTGAGTTGTTATGAAAGCAAATCTCAAAAACTCTTTTACTTACAAATAATTTATAGATCGACTTGAAACACCCTAATAAAAATATGGTTGACCAAAATGTTAGGGCCAAATGAGGGTAGAAAATGACATACAAAATTGGAATTTGAAATGTCCTGAGGGGGTGGCATGTTAACGCCATGTAAATACGTATTCATCCAATTCAAATAGTAGAGTTTCCCCGTAAAAAGTATTAGGCGAAACGAAATTTGCACGGGACAGAACCACGAGTAATTATTGTCTTAATTCGGCTCTGTGCTGACCGCTATTAACATCAGCGTGAGTGATAGGCGGTAGCGGGAGCGGACGCTAAAACGCTTACAAGTATGTTGAACCAAGACGCCACTTTATTACATTAAAGCACATCTACACTTGATGTGCATACGCTGGACTTTGGACCGTCTTATTATCTGCGTCGTAAGAGTTGAAATCGTACTGCAAGTGTTACCATGATCTGCAAATGTCGTACCAACGCCATAGTATTGTCGCTGTCACTTGATTGATATCTTTCATTGATTTAGAACGGCATCTGCCAGTTCCACAATATGTAAGCATATTTGTACTATAGAGTAGTAAAGTTGATTGGCCTGATTTCAGTTACAATTACACAGGCTTACAAATATATTTTAACTTTTAATTAACAAAATATTGCTCACATCATGTTAATAAATATTTAAACTGCTTATCTATCTAAAATGGTTCATTGAAATTCAAATGTTGTATTATTTCTACGTTAACCGCTCTTTCTCTTCCTTTGGACCACATCGAAGGGCAGTTCCTTGTGAAGGGTTAAAGGGTAACCCTCGACAATTACCTACAATCGTTACTATGGACAATTATGTCCTCGGCCCGTCACAGTCGCAGGTTTTTATTGGGCCCGACGCGTTTTTAGTTTAAATTACAGCCTTTTTGGCACAACCCTGATCAGCCACGTGTGACCGTGGCGATTAACATGGAGACAACCCTATTTGCGATGCGAACATCAATGCAAGAAGAGTTTTCTTTACCGCAGAAAAGTTTGGGGCACCCCTCGTTCATGGGGTGCCCAAAACAGTCCTGATTAAGAGAAGGTTTTACGCTGACAATGGTGGCCAGTTAATGTCCAATGGGGTTAATTAGGTACCTTTAAAAAGGTACTTCCTAATCCGAAACTCAAACACAATTCCGCTCTTTATTTGGCATCCCTTTCGAATTCAATAGGAGAAGCAAAGACAACAGACAGTAATACAATAAGTTTTATAAGAAATGGCATCACTAAAAGATATACAGCACAACAATCCGTTGTGAAGATAACTGGAACGATTATTACGACAAAATTTACCATAGATAATGTTAAAAGTGCCTAGTAAAGGGCGAAATTGTGGTGAAAAACTGGAAAATATATCACCAACACCAACATTCTTTGCCGATGTAAAAGGCCAGGAAGGCACAAATGCAAATAGTTGGTGAAGTGTAGGCCATAAATTCAATGGTAATGTCTCCGGTGTTTTATCAAGCTGTTTGTTCGATTATACTGAACCCTTTGGTGTCGAGGTGAATATACTAGTGTTGAGTGTTTCGAAAATAGTTTGGTGTTTGAATTTTGTCGTTTTGTACTTGGGCTTGTAGAGGAACCCTAAATTCTAAAAGTTTTGGAAATGTAGTGCTGTTGTTTCGGCAAAGCCATAGTTAAAAAATGTTTTGTTTTTAAATTTGCGTTCAGAATGGCAAGGACCAGATACAGTCTGTTCTAAAGATGATATGTAGTATCTTTGCAATAAGATAATATTAATAAGAAAAGAGATACTTACGTAATTGTGTTAAAGATGATAAGTTTAACTAAAAACGATGTTTGTTTAAGTAATTCGTAAGTTTTATACACTTAAGTTATAAGCAAATTAGCATACCTACAACTCTACCAATTGTGCTAATATCACGGTTATGTGCGATTTTATCATTTTATAGTCTACGGTAATAAGTGAACTCTTAGATAAGTGTCTTAATATAAGGAAAATCTTTGTCTATGAGCTTATTAATCAACCTGATTTTGGGAGAAACCCATATGTCAGATATATGATTACTGATTACGCTTACTCCTGCCATTTCTTCCCTCATGGTTTTTCCTTTTAAAAGTGCTGATATGTCCTCCCACGCATATTGTGCTATGACGTTGCTCCCATACGGAGCGGGGCTCAGATTCCCCAATCTTCATAGAGAACAGATTAAACCCGGCCGCAATAACTTGGCTGTGCACGCGAGCGAAGCTTCCTTTTTTTCGTCGATTTATGTCCATTTCGTACGATATTCCTCCTCGCAATGTTAAAGGTTGTCATACTGTGGCAGAGCTAAGCGATGCTACACAGTATCACTTTTTAAACTTTCACGGTTTGTATACATATTAATTTGATAAAACGGGAATTACCGTGTTAAACATTTATTATTGATGTCTCGATATTTCGACAGCATTGCAGCCATCATGGTCATGAGTAGACTGATATGATGACGGTAGATGCTATACAGGTTGTAACCTAAGGAAGGTTACATATTGGTACAGTCCATTCGGCTTTTGTTTCGATCCGAGTCAGCAACGAGCGGTTATTTTCCTTTACTGGAATTTTTCTTTTTATTAGATACACATTCGATTGTGTTTATAGCACGCATAATTGCATTACTTCTGTTCTACATTTCAATTTGTGAGGTTTATGGCCTTTTTTAAACTTTACATATCAGTTGATCAGTTTGTATAAGACCTTGATTTATTTACTATTGTTGGATTGAGTGACAACATCGTTCTTCTTCACCATGTGGTCTATTTTAATTTTCATAGTTACTGACTCTCATTATGACTGTTTATCTAGATGTTTCTAATCCATTTTCTATATTACAATGCAAATTACTATCCATAGCTCATTTATAACAGCCTCGGTTTTTATAGCGTCATTATCGCAGCACTACTGGAGTCTCGGCTTTATTCAGTTTTCTGCTTATACTTGTGTGGAGACCTTCATTAAAATATTCAGACATTTTTGTTTGGCTACGCGATTATTATTCGTATACATTTTCAGTGCTTAAAGATAAAACAGGGTTAACTTAAAAATTTTGATAGTTCTGCAATGTTGGTAGAGGTACCATATCTCTCGGGGCCGAGCGATTGCGAGAGCGTCGCAGGGAGTGGGCTACCCGGCGCAATACAGTTCCCACATTTATGCGGGGCCATAGCCAGCCACTTCACGACCGTAGTGCGTGGTGAAGAACCACATCCTACCCGAGGTGGCCCTGTTTTCTACTAAACACTACGGATCTAGGCTGGAGAGCCGATAAACACTCCTGAGTGTGGTATGTGCGCAGCGCACCCAGTACCGGGCCGGGCCGACGAGGTCGATGTAGTCCAGGTAGACCCAAGGGCTGGCACCGGAGAGCGGTCGGCGGAGTAGATAGGTACTACCCCTACTATTTCGGCGGGCGCACTGCAAACTCGGAAGTTCGTTTTAGTGATGATGGCACAATTACAAGAGAAACTACCCCAGGAGGGTACCGGCTACGCCGGAGAATCCCTCCCCGAGCTTAGCTCGGGCTGCCCCTCGTATTCTGGGGGGGGCAAAATTGTGCAGGAGTCAAAGAAGGGTGCAAACGAGGTGGATCCTTTCGCAAGGCGAGATTCTATTCTTAGGACTCCGCCGAGCAAGGGGGATGAGGCGTCGGCAGTGATCGACGTATGCGAGGCGAGCGACCTGCCTTGTGACCGGGCCGGACCGAGCCAGGGGCATACTGCAGGAGACGAGTCTGACTCTAGCCGTGCACCTAGCATGGCAGACACAGAGCTCGGTCGGCTCTGGCGTACAGCTAGTGGGAAGAGGCTTCGCCTCAACCAATTGACCGGAAGTGACGTCCCATCTACCAGTGGTGACGAGACACCGAACATGGATGAATCGGAGGAAGTGCGACGCAAAAAAGGCCGTCCGCGCTCTATAAGTCATTATTTCGGGCTTGCAAAAGCACAGCAGGCTCTGTCCGTAGCCCAGCGCGAGGATCAAAAGCTCAGAGCAGAGGAAGAAGTGGAGCGACTAGCGCAGAAGATCCGCCGTCCCCGGCTACCGCGCCAAGCTGACGCACGGCCTCAGCCGGAGCTGCAACTGGCGCACGAACTGAGAAAGCAGGTGCAGGACTCCGTGGCTGTGATAATTAACGTCGCCACGAAATCCTCAAATCTGAAGGGCACCTTTATGAAGGGCTTAAAAGATGCTGCAACAACAATCACTGAGGCCACCACCGAGCTAAGTCGGCGTTCGGCCTCTCAGGAAGTAGCAAAACTGCAGGCGGACAATGACCGCCTGCGAGCTGAGGTGGGTAGCCTCCGAGAAGAGTTGGCGAAGTTAAGAGTGGATATGGACGAAGTGAGAAAGCCTATCCCTCCCAAGAGGACAGAACAACAGATGCCAGGCGCTTCCTATATGCAAGACCTCTCGCGCAATATCATGGAACAGGTTGGGGCCATGATGGACACCAAACTCCGGGCGATAGAAGAAAAACTTCTTCCTACGAAGCGTTTGCGACCCCCTCTAGCTACAGAAAACGTTAGAGCTACAGCCACTGCCGCGGCAGTCGGGGTGAAAGAGCCGCAGAGAAAGCTACCGGAAAAAGCGACCCAAGACCATTCGGTATCGAAGCCTACCCGGAAGCAAAAGAAAGCTAAAGCTACTCGCTCCGGGCAATCAGAGGCCGTCCAGGAGGAACTACGCCCAACGATACCAGCGACTCCAGCTGCAACTGAGCAGTGGAAGGTGATGGGCAAAAGGCGAAATAAAAAGCCGGCTAGCAAGGCGCAGCCGCAACCCCAGCAACACCGTGCGGGGAAGACGCGCAAGCTCCGCCCACCCAAGTCGGCAGCGGTGGTAATATCGTTGCGCCAGGAGTCGGAAGAGAAAGGTGCGACTTATGCGGATGTACTAGCCGAGGCCAAACGGAAAATAGACCTTCCTGGACTCGGCATCACGGCCCTCCGCTTTCGCCGAGCGGTCACAGGCGCGCGCATCCTGGAAGTGCCGGGGGCTACAAGTGGCGACAAAGCCGACGCGCTGGCCGAGAAGCTGAAGGCCTCACTAGGTGGCATTATCCTGGTCTCTAGGCCAAGTAAGTGCGCAGAAATGCGAATCTCAGGCCTGGATGACTCGGTCACGGCCGTGGAGGTGGCCGCTGCCGTGGCGCGGGTGGGTGGTTGCCCCGAAAACATGCTCAGGTATGGTGAAATTCGCCGTGGTCCCGCAGGCCTAGGCACACTGTACCTGCGCTGTCCAGTTGCGGCGGCAAACAAGATTGTAAAAGGCGGCCGGCTATTGGTGGGCTGGGTGGCGGCACAAGTCAAGCTGCTGGAACCCAGACCAATGCGATGTTTCCGATGCCTTGAGATTGGGCACATCGGAGCTCGATGTACTGCGGAGGTCGATCGCAGCAAGGAGTGCTACCGCTGTGGTCAGTCGGGCCACAGGGCGGCCATGTGCTCCGCATCACCGCACTGCACTATATGTGCGGCGGCTGGAAAACCGGCGGCGCATAAGCTGGGGAGCAAAGAATGCGTAGCACCGTCCCCCAGAAAGAAGAGAAAGAAAGCTGGAGATGGCCCCAGGGTCCCCTCCCAGCCCGTCCGCCCACAGGGCAATACAGCTCCGGTTGAGGAGGTACAATCAACGGTGGTTAATTAGATGGCTTCACGTTATCTTCAGGCGAATATCAATCACTGCGCCAGAGCACAGGATCTACTGCTCCAAAGCATGGCGGAGTGGCTGATACATGTGGCCGTCGTAGCGGAGCCATACTACATTCCCGACAGAGGCAACTGGGCGGGGGATATCGACGGTGTGGTAGCCATTGTCACGCAGCCTGCCGCAGGATCGCCTACATTCCAAGAAGTGACTCGGGGTCATGGATATGTGGCGGCTGTCCTGGGCGACATAACGGTGGTCGCGGTGTATTTTTCGCCAAATGGGATCCGAGCTGATTTCGAGCACCTGTTGGTCAAAATAGGCGCAATCATTAGCCAAAGCCATCCGAATGCAATCATCGTCGCTGGGGATCTCAATGCCAAATCTGCGGCATGGGGCTCCCCAGTGCCGAATGTACGGGGTGAGCTACTGGAGGAGTGGTCGATTGCGTTTGGACTAACGGTGCTAAATCAGGGAACTGTTGACACATGCGTGCGGCAACAGGGCGGCTCAATTGTGGACGTAACTTTCGCGAATGCCGCCCTGGCGCGCCGTGTTCACGACTGGCGGGTCTTGGAGAGTGTAGAGACCCTATCAGACCACCGGTACATCCGGTTCGGCGTCTATGAGCACTTGGGGAGGCCAAGAGGTCGAAGCAGTCCCTTGTATGATGGCGGTCCTCGCTGGTCAGTAAAGCGACTAGACAGGGAGGCGCTAAGAGAAGCCGCCCTCGTGCAGGCCTGGCTTGTGGCGCCTGAAGATCCGGTTGACGTGAACAAGGAAGCGGAGCAACTGAGCGCTGCCATGACGCAGATATGCGACGCGGCGATGCCTCGTCACAAAACCCTCCCTGCCCGACGCAAGGTGTGCTGGTGGTCCGAAGAACTTGGCCAAATGCGTGAAGAGTGTGTAGCTGCAAGACGCCAGTACACCAGGTGCAGAAGACGGCGGCGCCGGGATGTGGCACAAGAAGAACAGACGTACGCCATCTACAGAGAGAAAGTGAGGGCCCTCCACGTGGGCATAAGCAAGGCCAAAGCTGCAGCCCATAAGTCAATGCTCGAGACTCTAAATGTCGACCCGTGGGGGCGTCCATACAAAGCGGCGAGGAGCAAGCTTCGACCCTGGGCGCCCCCCCTGACAGAGAGCCTAGAGCCCAAACTCCTGGAACAAGTAGTCACGGCACTGTTCCCGGAGAGGGGGCAGCATGTGCCTCCTTCGATGGCACGGCATGCAGCTGAAGACAGAAGTGATGGCGACGCGGCCGACCCGCCAGAGGTGTCGGAGGGTGAGCTGACGGCTGCGGTCCTACGGCTCAAGGCCAAGAATACCGCCCCTGGTCCGGACGGGATACCCGGACGGGCCTGGGTGCTTGCCATGGAAACCCTGGAGCCTACGGTGAGAGGATTGTTCACTGCATGCCTAGCGCAGGGCCAATTTCCGAACAAGTGGAAGACGGGGAAGTTGGTTCTGTTACAAAAAGAGGGGCGGCCGGTCGACTCGCCGTCGGCTTACCGCCCCATCGTGCTGCTCGACGAGGTGGGCAAACTTTTCGAGCGAGTCATCGCCGCGCGCATAGTCCGGCATCTGGAGGGGCCCGGACCTGATCTAAGCGACAGCCAGTTTGGCTTTCGCCGGGGTCGCTCCACGGTTGACGCAATAGCACAAGTAAAAGCTCTGGCCCTGGAGGCTGTGGCTGGGGGTGAGGTCGTCTTGGCGGTGTCCCTGGACATTGCCAATGCATTTAATACCTTGCCCTGGGCAACTATAAACGAGGCTCTGTTGCACCACGCCATGCCGGAATACCTGAGCCGGATCGTGGGAGCCTATCTCTCAGAGAGGGCGGTTGAATACCCGACAGGCAAGAAGGGAGGTCGTCGAGCAATGTCGTGCGGTGTTCCGCAGGGTTCGGTCCTAGGGCCGCTCCTGTGGAACATCGGGTACGACTGGGTACTGCGAGGTGCCAACCTGCGAGGGGTCGACGTCAACTGTTACGCCGACGATACCCTTGTGACAGCCCGTGGCACATCGTACAGACAGGCTGCCATTCTTGCAACGGCCGGAGTCGCCTTGGTGGTGGATAGAATCCGGAGGCTGGGCCTTGAGGTGGCCCTAAATAAATCTGAGGCCCTTTGTTTCCATGGGCCTCGAAAATCGCCACCGGCGGGGTCGCAACTTGTGGTGTGTGGAGTCCCGATCGGCGTCAAGTCCACGATGCGGTACCTAGGCGTCGTCCTTGATAGCCGGTGGGATTTCAAGGAGCATTTCAAGCGCTTAGCGCCCAAACTGATCAAGACAGCTGCAGCTCTCGGACGGCTTCTGCCTAACCTGGGTGGGCCTAACGGGTCTTGCCGACGGCTGTACACGGGTGTGGTTCGGTCAATGGCACTCTATGGCGCGCCGATATGGGCAGACGCCCTGAACGCCCATAACAAGACTCTCATGCGAAAGCCGCAACGGGTCATGGCTATCAGGGTCGCGAGAGGCTATCGCACCATATCCTGCGAGGCGGCGTGCGTATTGGCCGGGACCCCGCCCTGGGACTTAGACGCAGAGGTGCTGGCGGACGCCTACTGGCGGGCCGCACAGGCAAAGGAGATGGGCGAACATCCATGTCCGGAGGAGAGTAGGCGATGTAAACAGGAATCGCAAAAGGCCCTCCTTAGGAAGTGGATGGAGAGATTGAAGGAGCCGAGTGCCGGCCAACAAACCGTGGAGGCGGTGCGACCCGTCCTGGAAGGATGGGTCGACAGGCGACATGGTGTGCTCACTTTCCGCCTCGTGCAGGTTCTCTCGGGACACGGTTGTTTCGGGAGATACCTGTGTAACGTTGCGGGTGGGGAGCCCACCATGAAATGCCACCATTGTGAGTGCGCCGAGGATACGGCGCACCACACATTAGCTGAATGCCCCGCATGGGCGGAGCAACGCTCTGCGCTTGTCGCGGCAGTGGGAGCCGACCTGTCGCTGTCGGCCATAGTTAAAACTATGGTGGACAGCGGCGGGTCGTGGGACGCGGTGGTCGCCTTCTGTGAACAAGTAATTTCGCAGAAGGAGGCGGCGGAGAGGGCAAGAGAGGTTGATCCATTGTCCGAACGAATCCGCCGCAGGAGAGTCGGGCGGAGGAGGCTGGCGTATGCCCGTAACCTCCCCCCATAATGAGGGCTTCCGGGCGAGTGGACACGGGGTAGTCCAACGCTCGGTAACAGGTCCTCGAGTTGGTTGGCGTGCATGTGTTCCAGCACACCGCTAACAGTCGGATGGGGTCAAAGACCCCCGAGAAGGGTCCCCCCGGACACACAGCCGGCGTAGTCGCGGAAGTAATTCGCAAGTCTCCCCGTGACTCCGTCATAGGGCGGCGAGACGGAACACCGAGGGGTTTTTAGTCGGTAAGAGTCCGACATAACCATCCTCGCCTCCCCGTGGCAAGGAGGTATCATAATATCTGGATGATTTTCCCCCCGAAAAAAAAAAAAAAAAAAAAAAAAAAAAAAAAAAAAAAAAAAAAAAGGTACCATATCTCCTTTTTGTTTCAAAGATACTCGTCAACTATGTGTTCGACTAAGCGGAAAAATAACCTAATCTATCATTCAATAGAAATATTTAGAAGGTTCTCTTGAAAATGGCGGGAAACGACGGTTGTAAAATTATTTTAAAATTTTTATTTTAATGTCTACAGTGGTATTTTGTGTTTAATATCACGTTAAATTAATCAGAAAATGTTCGCGAATGACAGTTTGGTGAATTTATTGGATAATTTGAGCAAGATCTGAAGTTTCAAGCTTTTATCAAGAGTCCTGCTACAAACTCGGGAGTGAACGTGACTGTCGAGCTGCTTCGTCTAGAGTGATGACGCTACGGCGACTCCTCTGGATGAAGACATAAAGACGCGGCTACCCAGGGTGAAGACGCTACGGCGACTCCGCCGAAGGAAGATAGAAGACTATTATATATTGAATTTTCTGGAACATGACATTGGCAAATGACGAACTGCCGAGTCCATTAATAAAATAAATAAATATTTAAAATTAATTGTCTAACAAAGGCCTGAATAGAAAGACAAAGGTTCATACACGTCAAAGAAGAATGACAACTAATAAACCAACAAAACGGAATCAATTCGTCCTAACAATTCATTGCACAGACTCAATCACAAAAGAAGTGATGAAAGACAAGTGAGCCAATAAAAAAGGCATAATACGCCATTTTCCCGTCAGAAAGTAGAGTCTGTGTCGGCGATCTGTCAAACTGGTCAAACATGAGGTCGGCTAAACGAGAATTGGCGGCAAAACCTTTAATAACCGACGAAATTCAAAAGCCTTCCAGCGCTGAGAAATTTCAGAACGGACGACTCATCACAAAATTCGAACGGGGAATCAGTAATACCAACTGCACGAAACAAAAAGACGTTTGGAAAGCTTCTACGGGGCAAAGGTTTTCTTTTTTATATCCACTGTCTAGTTTGACGTGGAGTTTCATTTCGGGGAAAAATGATAAATGACGTGAATGATTGAGCAGCCGGACACGAGTTTAGGGCAGTTTCCAAAAGAGATTTCGGCTACTATCCGCTTTACGTTCCATTGGAATTATGAACGGTTTTTGACGCGTATGACGTATCTATCGGAATTAAAACGCGGAAATTCATCTGCCATTTTAACGAATTGTCACGACAACCGTTACGAGTGCAAATTCATAAATATTCACAAGAATGCCGCAATGCTTTTACAAAACACGACTTTGATTGACAATAAATGTCATGACATCAATCAGAAAAGTGATCGATCTACCGCCATGCAAAAATTAACCTCCGGAAATACATCAACAGCCAAGTCAAATTCTCTGATTTTGTGTGGTTAAAAAGGTTCAAAATCCAATCTATTTTTGACATTTGCAAATATGGCGTCCAAATTGACGGTGAAAAGCCGGCGGGAAACTTGTCTATGCACTTTTGATGGCATTGTCAGTCCGATTTCGTGTTTCGAAACATTGCAATGAGCCAATCGTTTCGATTATTACTTTTTAAAGCAGTCTGTGTAAACAGCTTGCGTTGCTGAACTTTTTTAATTTCTGTGTGGAGGCTTTGACTGTTTCGTTCAGCCTAGTTTATTGTGGTTTATTTTGGAGTAAGTACCTAATAGATATTGAAATTCTGATATTGATGTACGTTGATTATTGAGGACGAAAACTAGCTTCATGTCACAGTCACAGAAATTAACTATTAGGAGACTATACAGTTGGATATGTTTTTTTCTCTCTCTAATTTATTGTTTAATATCATTTTTAAAAGTACCTACATGTGAAATCTACTTTCCCATCTTAGGCGAAACCACGTATGGTTTGTATGCCGATGGGGAGTTCTAATTTATAATATAATATGTAAGTATCACGTATCCATTTATGAGCTAGGTACCTATAAGTAAGTACCTAGTGCAGATAATGATGAGAGCAGGATATAGGGTTTAGATCTGGAAGTAATTATTGGTGTTTGGCTTCTACGATCAAATGGAAAGAATTGGTGACGATGGTGATGCAAGGCCTGGAGACCTGTGACAGCTTTATCACCCGACTTGAGACAGGCTGCAGTGGTGTTCTACGGTGTTAAAGGTCGGCAAGCTTTTGGTAAAGTAAACTCTACACACATTTGCATGTTAACCAATACCATACGCTGTAGTATAGTAGTACCAATTTAGATTGGCTATGTACAAAGCTGATAGCACAAAAGCGATAGCAAGTCGAAACTAAATTAAAATAATTATCTAGATTGCAGTTTTCGGGCGAATGCAAGGCCGGACTGAATCAGCTATTCCTTGCATACCCACTGCATACTGTGGCCTCTCTGAATTGGCTTCTCGGTGAAATAAGGTAACCTGAAATGGTTGGTCGAAAATAGTGGATAGAGCTAATCGAAAATAGCGTTCACCGAAGTACAAAGTTAATAGAGGGAAAGTTTAGCTACAGATTCCTACGAATCGTGAGAATTAAACTCTATGAGGCTTAAAATCGAAGTATCGTGTTTGGAATTTTGCACAGATATGGCTACTTATATTTAGGAGATACATCGATTTATTTTCTTCCATGTACTTGTACACGAATCTAATTCCTAAATACATAATATACACAAATGAGTTATCAGTTGGATAAATATTAGAAATGACTGCGGCTTCGACCATCTGTTTATCGAAATAAAAAACTTAATTCTGATTTTTGAAATGTACACGAATATATGTTTTCTGAAATACTATTTCTAAGTAAATAACTTAGATGTTTTGGTGCTGGAATTCTGTAAGTAGCCAGTATTAAAAGTTATGATGGAAGCTTGCATGAAAGAGATAACATAATCAGAATAATATCTCTTTATCACAAGTAAGTTGTGTACATTTTAGGAAGTCATTTTTTTAAAACCTCTCAACAGTCAATTCTCTTTAACCCGACTATACCATAAACGATGACTTTTAATTGCACCAAAACAATATTTTATAGTGTACCGACTGCGTTTTTTTTATTCGCCGCCCCCGCACCGTTTCGGGGCCGTTATTCAAAATTATCTTGTGCAGATATCTCGCGGAACCACCAACTACGTGATGTATAGGCGCTAACAACGGAGAAATTAAGTTTTGTAAGAATTTTTCCTTAAATATCGAGTGACGTGCAGAATTGCAGGTTAGTTTTAAAGGATAGCGGTTTTAAAAAATGGAAATGCATTTTATCTGTAGGATTACCTCTACTATTTGAAGTACTTTTTCAATAGGCAAAGTTAAAGTCAAATTTCTTTATTGCAAGTAAGCACGTTGTGTACATTTTTGCACGTCAAAATATTTTTGAATTTACATTTACACCACTTTGCAAGGAAATATTTTGATAGTAAAAGTTTAGGAAACTTGTAATTACTAATTACATCCAATTTTTGAAAATATCATGCATACATTTTACATCTTGATGTAAAATATAAATGATACGGTTAAAACTAAAGCTATACCAAAGATTATAAGTACTTATCACATATTTTTGTTTTGTTATTGTGGCAGAACAGCTAATAATGCATCGTTCGAAATTCAAATTATCAAATGTTTGTCATCAACTTGTTTCATCTTATAATGTAGTGGTTATACGAGTATTGCGTACCTATATATTATTTGATATAGGCATGTGCGTACAATTAAAATTAAATATTAATTTCCAGAAATTTTAGTACACAATTTGCGATAATCTGATTATTAGTTGCGCCAATATTACTTCTACAAAAGCCGCAAAATAGAAAATCATCCAACATGAAAACAAAGTTGGTATACTAGCACTGAGTTAGTTTTCCGTTCGGTTTTATAACGGACGATAGGCAGGCAATAAATGAGCTCCCTCAACTTATAATTGCTTCATTTTGTAGTCAGAACGCGCGCGATTGCAAATTGCAATACAAATAAAGTAGGTCTTACTTATCTATGGTACAAATTGATCGCTGATTTATTTTATTAATGGACTCGACTGTTCGTCATTTGCCAATGTCATGTTACAGAAAATTCAATATATTCAATAGTCTTCTATCTTCCTTCAGGGGAGTCGCAGTAGCGTCTTCACCCTGGGTAGCCGCGTCTTCTCGTCTTCATCCAGAGGAGACGCCGTAGCGTCATCACTCTGGACGAAGCAGCTCGACAGTCACGTTCACTCCCGAGCTTGTAGCGGGAACTCTTGATAAAAGCTTGAAACCCCAGATCTTGCTCAAATTATCCAACAAATTCACCATACTGTCACTCGCGAACATTTTCTGATTAATTTAAAGTGATATTAAACTCAAAATAACCACTGTAGACAATGAAGCAAAAATTATCAAATAATTTTGCAACCGTCGTTTCCCGCCATTTTCAAGAGAACCTTGATCGCTTATAAAATAAAAAAATGAAACCAAACAATGCATTTATTAATTATTGACAAGAAGAAGACGAGCCCATACATTATAAGCAAATTAGATACCTTTCTGAACGAACATTGCATCACCGAATTCTTTCGTTTTTTTGCTTGTTATTGTGGCAGCGCTGCTGATTTGCATCCTAATTATTATTGGTCAAACTTCCAATTCAGCGGTCCTCTTGTTTAACTGACATTCCAGATGGTAACTATTAGTAACATGGATTTCATTAGCACCATTTTTAAATACAACAATGATTGTCAAAAATGTACTTCTCATCTGTCATTAGTGGTAAGTAGTTATTTATAACAATCTAATATGATAAGTGACGTCCTTGTGACGTTTAAAACATTTAATTGTGAAAATATCTAAACACGTGACTTTATTCCCCATAACCCGTAGTAATTGTTAGGTAACTTTATTATATTCATCAAGCAATCCTTTGTTCTCGATACAAAACAATTGAAATTCAATTTTTATAATTCAAAAAGTTTGCCATTGAATAAGTTTTTCAATGAAAATCGTTATATGACAGGTCCAAGAAACCTGTAAAGAATTTGTAGTAAAAACTTTAAAATTAAATTGCATTGAGCATTTACGTAGTACCAACATAACACAAAAGTTTGTGACTGAATCAAACAGTGGCATAGACAAAATAAAACGACGTCAGCCGTTTGATTGTTGGTCCGTGAGTCGATGACTTCCCGAATTACCAATGCTGCTTATAAATGCCGAATGAGAGACTCTTTCAAGAGCGGGGGCATGTTCCGATTCGGATACACGATCTCTGAGCTACCTCTACCAATGTTGAGATTCGTTAAAGGATGGTAACAAGTGTTGTAAGCATTCAAAGATACCATTACGCTCTAAGGTTCTCTTAGAAAAAAACAATAGGTAATATTGTTATATAAAATTTTGAAATTCGAAGGATGCGACGTTCGAAATTCAAATTTTTCAATATCAACAGTGCCACAGTTACTAGCAAAAATGTGTATGAATTCAGTATTTTTTCTAGAAATATCCTATGTGAATGGATATCCTAAGGTGCTTGGGGGTATGTGAACGGTTTTCTTGATATTGTTAACAAAATTGCAAGTCACATATTTTTTTAACAAGAGTTGTTACAATGTAAATCAAGATATTCATATTGTAGTAGAGGCACCGGAGATTGGCGGAGTTACGACTCCGGTTGGATGGCATTTTGGAATGGTTTGAAGGATTGGAGTTTAGTGAAGCTTGATTCGACGCAAAATATAAAATAAAAATTGGTAAATGCGTGACGACAAATTTTTGAGGGTTGAAAGGAAAGAAAGATAGAAAATTCAAATTAAAGGTTTAAAAAATAGACTTAATTTAGAATTGCTGCAGATGGCAAGTACTTACCTACTGCCAGAAAATTCCCACCATCTGACACTTTAGTTTTAAGTGTATACCGCAGCACAAATCAAGTGTCTTATTTTGTAAACAAATACGATCTTCTAATTACCTGTTGTGATGTAACACTGAAGGAACTGAGTGATCGAACCTGTTCATCATTGTGAAAATAAAGTAATCTGCTCTAATAATGTGAAAATACCTATGCAATAATTACAGAAGAGCTTAAAATGTTAGTACTCAATATATTTATTGCATTCCATAAGTTATAATACAGATGTTCATATACTTAGCATTAAAATGTTATAATGTTCTTTATGGACCTTGTTTAGGCACAGCAATATAAGAGAGAGACGACATTTTTTGTTACTAATGTAGGGTAGTTTTTGTTTACAAAATAAGACACTTGATTTGGGCTCCGGTATAGGTATGTGTTGATTTGTAATTATGTGTTCGTATGGTGTGCTGTATGCATGTATGAGTAAACGATTTTATTTATTTAATTTTTTCTTTATTCATAAATAACATCGACTCACACCTGACCGCTCCAAACCTATCAGTATTAATTTACGTCTTAACGAGTTAACAAACAATAGACACAGACATATAGACGCAAAAAGAGACAAGATTCGTTATTAGTCATTAGTCGGAGCGGAGTTTTCTAATTAGACTAAGCACACAAACGAAATAAAGCATTAAGGAGTTGTGCAAATAGAATGGAAGAAGGGGAATGTGGCATAGATGTAAAGCGTTGCTGGATAAGACAATAGATAAAAATCAAAAAAAGAACAGTGTTTGGAATGATCTGGGTACCTACCGACCGCGAAATGCCATAGTTTTCGTACCTATCGTTTTCATTTTGACATAAGAACAATACTTATACATTAGTGCGTTTCTTTATCTCTATATATATATATATATATATATATAGATAAATATATATATATATATAGATATATATATATTAAGACTGTAAAAAAGTTGTGTCTGTACATTGGATATTTTTTGAAAAGAATAATTGTAATGTGTTTTAGGATCGATACTGATGCCAAAACACTAATTTTTAGAATTTTTGTCTGTTTGTCTGTGACTTTGTGCAAGTATCACGCCATAACTACTGAAGGGATTTTGATGGGAGTTTCACTAGGAGATAGCTGAAATATCCGGACAGCTCACAGGCCTTTCCGGTATGTGATGTGGAAACAAGGATCCAGAGAGGAAGATCTGCCTCCTGATCTCCTCCATCCTCCTCCTCTACGCAAACGAAGTTGCGGGGTACAGCTAGTAGTTTAATTAAACTTGCAGAAATATTCTTGCAATGTATCGCGGTCATGTGTCAAAATGAAAACGATTGCGAATACGTTTTAATTTCACGGGCGGTCCTGGTCCCGGCTGCTGTTCCATAGAAACATGACATGGAAACGCGAGAGCTTTTCAATGTCCAATAACGTCTCTGGGGTTGTCGGTTTCTCTAGGCGACGATGCCCGATTACCATTTAGTGAAATTAGTGCGTGAATTTTAGACATCGGTTGACGGATGACTAATTGATGATTGAAATTCACACGATACGACTCCGCGCGGCCGATATAGAGCCTATCTGTCGATTTAAATCTTTGATTTAAGGGCCTTCATAGAGCCAACTAGCGCCGCCAATCTTAAAAAAATAATATCTTCCAATATAATCAGTTTTATTAAAAAAGCTATTTACGAAATGTGTAAATCGTTGTAAGTACTTACCTATCTAATAAACTACATTGAAGAAAGTCATATCATTTCTAGTATCTTTAAGGATATGATTAAGACCCGTATGCACGCCTCGTACTCAAATAATATGACGAGATAAAGAGAATGGAAACCGATAGGTATATTATAGATATTCATGCAATTTATTTATTTTCATACATATAACATAAATAGTCGCAAAGAGAATCAATAGTTGGTACAGCTAACAGCGGATCAAGTGTAACACCTTGGACCGTTCTTATTATCTGCGTCGTAAGAGTTGAATTCGTACTTCAAGTGTTACCATTGATCTGCTGTTGTCCGTACATAGGTAACGTTTTTGTATCGATTCTGTCTCTTACTTCAGATTTTTTGCTGATAGCCATAAACAATCGTCATTTGTCACTTGTTGTAAAACAGAGAGTTAGAAAGGGATCGTGGCTTTGACGGCGTTATTCCTTTTATGTCAAGTTTATGCTTAACCATGTTAGTCTTAAAAAAAACAACTCGCAGAATCCTGTAGAAATTGCAAAAAATATGTCGTCGCATACAAATAAAACAACCAATTAAATTCGGCGCAAGCTTAATACACATTTAATTACGGAAGCGATCGCAATATCGCATTTATCGTTTCTCGTAAGATCTGCGCCTACGCAGCACGCCATTGTATTCGAAGGACGCGGCATTACACTGGCGAGCATTGCCATTGTATCTGTAATGCACGTAATTGTACGTCTAGTGTGGATTTAATTTCGTCATGCCTTCTAGGTTGGTATTACGTGGTGTTAAGGTTATGAGTGACAATTGGTACCCGTTCGTAGAAATTGGTACCCACTCATAGATATCCACTGATGCCAGCATGTTTTAGATATTGGTAAGTTAGGGTCTTAATTATTATAAGCTATGTACCGATTAGACAAATAGTTTGTCTCCCATGTATTTTAGATGAATCGTTCATACAATGCGTACTGTACGCAGTTTGTGGCGTTTCGCTTACCGACTCATTCCGTCAGCGGAAAATCTGCTATATTTATGGAATTATTAAGTAACTAAACGTGTTTAGAAAACTATACATGGAACAGTACCTAACGCTAGAAAATTATATCAAAGAATATAAAAAAACACTTTCAGAGCGTTCAATGTTAACTGAACCCTTTTAAAATTCTTCGAAATCATTCTACGGAGTTCCTTCCACTTTTCCTTACTATATCTAGCCTTCTTAGTAATCAGTACAAAGGTACAAAGTGTTTTTTGCGACGTGCCAACACTATTACGATGTCAACTTCGTTAATTGTGACTTTATAAAGGTGCCGCGTCTACAAAAACCTGTCTATAATGTCGCTTAATCTATGTCTCGTATTTATAATAATTGCGGTGTTTAATATCTACACATAACCTTTTCTCGTATTAAGTGAATTATTTCTAGAAAATTGTTAACCCACTTTGGTAATATGGAGCCGAGTAATTAGTGTCAATTTTGTTTTCATAATTGCGATGGTATTTTAGTGAAAAAAATGTGCGCGGTATGAGATATGATGCTATTGAAATTGTTTTGGTCTATTAGTCCTAGATCCTAGATAACTGGACTAGACTAGGTAGCTAGAGAGCGTTACTAGCTTAAGTGGGGAAGCTCGGCTAAGGTGAACAACACACATCGTATTTTCTATTAGAATCGTACATCAATGGCACTCTACGCACTGGTAAAATACGGCTTAGTTTGCAATGGTTTTGTGTTGGTTGCTGTGCTGTTGACTGTGGTCAACAGAATATTTGGCTAACCCCCCAGATTTATCCCTATAATGCTTCACTTGGCTATTCGTATTCGCTATTGGATGTTTGTCGTATTTGTCAAATACTTGACGTACAGTCGAAGACAGAGATAAGTATACAGGGGGCCTCAATAAGGTTGAGATTTTCTCAAAAACTACTGGACCGAATTTAATAATTCTTTTATAGTTACATAGTTTTAATTTTATCTATCAAACAGTGAAAGAATTTTTGGAATAAGTCAAGTAGTTTTTGAGAAAATCTCAACATTAAAAACTCTCCTGTACACCTTTCTCTGTGTTCCACCGTACATACAAATAAGACGAATATTTTGTTAAGCATGCCAACCACACATGGCAATTATGACAAATACGTAAATACGAATAGCCAAGTGAAGTGTCACCATAACACCCACTTGCAATATAAGAAAACTTTAGAGTAAGCGACTTAATACGAGCAAAATGTATGGAGTTTTCTCGAGGTTACTTAACCCAGGGTTATCTCGATATGCCACGGTAGTTTTCGAAAGAGTACCCGTGGTCCTGTCTATGGTGGCGGAGGCGGAACACCCCAGGAGTTTTAGTTGGTGCGAGTCCAACATAATCGCCCGTTCCCCCGGACGGGTGGTATACATAAAGTATTTCTCCTGGGTAACAAAAAAAAGGTTTATCTCGATATTAGAATGTCACGTGTTGTAGGTTCTCCGTGTTACTTTCTCAGTTATTGAAAACAAAACAGTAATCTTTCCAAGGAGCTCGGTGGCTCAGTGGTTGGGTCAATGGACTTGCAATATGGAGGTCCCAGGTTCGATTCCCAGCAAGGGCAGCCATGTACCAATAAGTTATCCTCGGTTTTTTCGACGGAAAAACTTACGTACATTTACCGAGTGCTCTCAAAACGGTGAAGGAACATCGTGATGAAACCTGCATGTCGTAGAAGAAGAAAAAATCTAAGGCATGTGAAATCCGCCAACCCGCAGTGGGCCCGCGTGGTGGATTATGGCCCCAGCTCCCTCGATGTAAGGGAAGGTCTGTGCCCGAGCAGTGGGGCAATATAAATAGACTGATGATGATGATGAATCTTTCCAAAGCAAAATTTCTGCCTTCTAAAATGACTAGAGCTATTATTAAAGTGAAGAGCACTCTCGAGATTCTCAATCGATGATCATGAAAAAGAAGAAAATTGGCTTTGTGTGCTCGTACGTTTTTCCGTAGATAACCAAAGGGTCCGCCCCACAAAGGCGGCTATCGGAAGGAAAACGAAAGGGTAATGCGGGCATAAGATGCGCATCGTCACACACGGCCTAATCACGACATCGGCCGGGGGGTGGGGACCCCCACTTGCCACCCCAACTTTTGCATATTGCCCAAATTGCCCGTGCTTCCCCACTAAGGGTGTGCGCGTAGAAATGTGAAATCGCGACGCTGCGTTTTATAGAAGTGACTTTTTGTACTTAGTTGATTTTTAAATAAATAATTAAGAGTGAGCCAAGACGCCTCGCTAAGCGACGATTAAAATCAGCGAGTCACACTCTGGTATTGCCACTATAATGTCGAAGATTTATGAACAAAAACTAGTACACAGTTAATGTAGGCTAATAAACAATCTTTTAAATACAGGGTGTAACGTAAAGGGTATATGAAGCCGAAGGGAGGGTGTTCAGTATCGGTAACTGAACAATTTTTGTTCTACGACTTTTCGAATAAAAAATAAAAATAAATTAATGTCTCATACAAATAGAGCAGCTGACCGGTACGAAATGTATGAAAACACTAAAAATAACTTCGCGAAAATCGAAAAGTCGTAGAACAAAATTTGTTTAGTTACCGATACTGAACACCCTCCCTTCGTCTTCATATACCCTTTCCGTTACACCCTGCAGAATGAAAAGAATATTTGAAAAATAAGTTTTTAAATACGATTAGCCAAACGTTGCAAGTTCAATCCCGTTACAACTATACTTATGCTAAAGCAGATACCTACTTTTTTCCCTGTTGTCAAAACAAGACCTAATTACGGCTCAATAATACGTACACCTAATAGCCAATCTTCAATACATATTTCTCTCTCTCTCTCTATGCTCGTACATTTTTGCCGGCGGGTTAATTCTTTACGTCATTCTGCGGGCATTACGTCAACTGTCATTCGAATTTTGTCCTTATGTCGTCACAATACGAATGTGGTTTAACGATATGGGGCGTTGTTTTGTATTTATACTTTAGTTGTGGGGTGCCATGACGTTTGAGAGATGCGTCGACTGCGTCTTAATTGTGAACGGGCTCGGTTTGGTATCGATTTTTTAATCTTACATGTCACATACGAGTTTAATTTTCGGTAGTAATTGCTTGTAATTTATACCTATTTATGTAATTAAAGGCTTTTGTTGCAGGTTCTCAACGTAAGCTATTTGATTTTAAGACTACTTCTTTAAAATAAAACACAGGTATAATATAATCTCTTCATTTTTGGAAGTGGTTTAAAATGTCGAGGCAATCCAGATCCTCGACAACACTGACATAGTGAGAAGACTGAAAAGAACCAAACCTTTTGAGATAATGTAGTGTAGTGAAAACAATTCGTAGTGATAGTGCGCGAATGTAAGACACGTGAACAAAGTGATCGCCCTTAATAGACTCTAAGTAATGTCGTTGGACTAACTCTTAGATATAAGTGTCAATTTATAGAAATTTAGGTCAAAATCAAATTACTTATTAGTCTTATTGTATTTAGGCTAAGTCGTAATGTGAATAAAATGTCATATTATGGCACTTTATTTAATAAATAATAAAAAAATGAGTCGTAGCCCAAGTGATTTAAAACTTACCCTAACCTAGGGGACCTTTTTGGACGAACTTCCGATCCTATTTTTCTTTACTAAGACATTTTGAGGGGGTTCTCTTGAAAATCGCGGGAAAAGTCGGTTGCGAAATTATTTGATAATTTTCCTTTTAATGTCTACAGGGACTATTTTGTGTTTAATATCACGTTAAATTAATCAGAAAATGTTCGCGAATGACAGTACGGTGAAGTTATTGGATTATTTATGCAAGATCTGAAGTTTCAAGCTTTTATCAAGAGTTCCCTCCCGCTACAAGCTCGGGAGTGAACGTGACTGTCGAGCTGCTTCGTCCAGAGTGATGACGCTACGGCGTCTCCTCTGGATGAAGACATGAAGACGCGGCTACCCAGGGTGAAGACGCTACTGCGACTGGAGGAAGATAGAAGACTATTGAATATATTGAATTTTCTGTAACATGACATTGGCAAATGACAAACAGTCGAGTCCATTAATAAAATAAATAGATATTTTGATGACAAGCTGTCGACACGTTGACATAACGACGCTCAATCTAATCGCTGAAGTTTTAATTATTTCCTTTAACTATACCACGGCACAGTTATTGAAGATCACAGAGACACAATCATCTGAATGTAATATCCATTAGTAAAATCGACTACACTCGCTAAGGGCGAACTCGTTAACACACTTTCGAAGTTTCGAATCAGAACTACCCCCGTTTTGACTACCAAATACGCTCACCGAGGACAAACTAATAAACGTGAATGTTTAATATTCTACCAAATCTTCACCCCCTACCCCCCAAATTTCAATACGAGCTTAAGTAATATCCTTAGGTCACATAAAGCCGAAGATGTGGCGCCAACGGTGTCAAAAGACATTGAAGGTGTCAAGTTTAGGTGTCGTCTTAATAGAATACGAATGCGCGATGTAATACTGATGTCTAATAGGGAAATTGACATTATACCAAAACTATAAAGCTGAAATCACAATGAAAATATATACCTATCTAAAAAGCAGCAATTCGTCGTTAAAATTTAAGCGTTAATTTCAATCAGTTTTACCACAGTCTCTGCATACCCCAATAAAAAAATATTATCATAACGTTCTTAGGCTGATACCTAGTCATAGAGAGTTATGAGTATGAATGAAGTTTGAGTTCCGCCTTACAACTGTCAGTTTTCATATAATTTTGATAGTCTTAAGTGCGAGCTTACGCTGAATTCGTGCTCAAACTGTCTATTTATTTATATATTTATTTAAATTACACTCCACAGCATAACAGTACTGAGACTAAAGCACTGTGAAATTACATAATATTAGGACACAATTTTTTTTTACAAGGATTAGTATAAATACTAACAAAAATGACTAAGTCTATGACTATCGGCCTAACTAAGCTAAGCATATTGGATTGCTTTATGTCAAACCCTAACGCCACATCTCCTACTCTCTGCGCTCTTAATAATATCGAATTCAGGAGTCACATTTCGCCTGTAGAAGGTTGTAAAATGTTATAAGGCGTTGGGAGTTACGCCCTTCTTCGGTTAAAGCCTCGATACCGACGGCTATAGTCGATTCGCAGAGTGATTTCCCTTGAAACCAATGTAGCATATAAATACCATTATTCTGAAACAATACGCATTTTCACCCCCGTCTTGTTTGGAAACTTCGAAGGCTTATGAATATTCGAGTAAGGATTCAATTTTTTGACGTGTCTTGAAGAAAGGTAGAGTCGAATGCACTTTGTTAAATTTTTGTACCGTTCTTGGCTCTAAGACGGTGAAGCGAAGTCCCAGAGGTCTGTATACATACTCGGGCCACAGATCTACAATCGGCTGCCGGACGAGGTGGTTGACGCACCTTCCGCCATGTCCTTTAAAAATAAACTGAAGGTCTGGCTGTTAGAAAAACAATTCTACAGCATTAAGGAATTTATGGAACAAAAAAGTCTAAATTAACTAAATTTTATTACTTACCTACTTATTTTATATACAAATGATTACAATTGTAAATTATTTCATACAATTAATTGTAAATGTGACATGTAAATTATTTTATGAATAAATGAATCTGAATCTGTGATAATACCTCAAATGTTACAATTGATGTGGGGTCGAGTGTACCTAACTTATATTTAATTAATATAGAAACCCGATTAAGTATGATAATATAATACAAGGTTAGGTTGAAAAGTTAGTAAGTTGACACTACAAAAAATGTAGATTTTCAAAAACGTTTCATAATTGCAAAACAGTTTGCGATAATATTAAAGTGTTATTGATTTTACTAACACGTAGATTTCTACATGTAGATAGTGATAAATGGTATTCATTAGTGTAACTAACAGTTAACGCGTGAATTACACAAACGTGTGACAAATTATTGTGAAATTAATTAGGGTATAAAGGTTTATTTAAAACGTGATATAAGTCCGCTGTTGTACAGTCTAAGACCTCTGTCTAAGTATATAGGGGGCCTCAATAAGGTTGAGATTTTCTCAAAAACTACTGGACCGAATCTAATAATTATTTACAGTTACATAGTTTCAACTTTTATCTATCTAACAGTGAAATAATTCTTGCAATAAGTCAAGTAGTTTTTGAGATAATCTCAACCTTAAAAACTCTCCTGTACACCTTTCTGTCTTTGACCGTACTAATACTAGGTACAAGTAATTTCTCAGTACCTAGTATGTATGTACAATTCCTGTACAACAAATCGTCTAAATGATATCAATATTGATGAAAATCAAATGAAAACACTCACATATAATTTCTGTTGGTCATGATTATTTCTATTTGTATCGGTGTCAGCTCAGCTGAAACATGCACCTTTTGCCACACCACTTAGCATAACTATATTAGATTATAACTTACTACTTTATTGATTTTTTGTAAGCTTATGTAATTGGTGTATGGCAATAAACATATATTCTATTCTATTCTATTATCTCAACTACCAATAATAATAAGATAAAAATCTTTGTAAATCCCAGAGCAATTCATCAAGTGCTTACCAGCCACCCCCACCCCCTACACATACACGACCGTCTAATGAAATCAGACATCCCGACGCAATTGTAGATTCAATTAGAATACACCAGTTACCATTCTTATCGGAGGAGACGATTTTACGAACGAATTAATCCGAAAACATACGATTCGTATCTCCTCCTGCCACCCCACCATCTATAGGTATCGTATCGATGGTACCCATTGTATTTGCCGGGAGTAATTAAGTACATGTGGATTGAGACGGAACTTTGGAACGATAAGTAATGGAGTTTAAAATCTTTCGAGTTTCAAGATTGTCTGCGGCGAGTCGCTATCGAGTTTCCGTGGTAGGTTTGTTTTTGTCAACTTTGGTTTTAACATTGTTGATTTATTTTCAGGTTTGGTTGCTAAATGTCTTTTTTGCATTTTATTTCAAATTTATTTTATTGGATTTTGAATTACACATACTGACATAATTAGCGGAAGCTACTTTAAGTCTATTAAAAACAAAGAACAATCCATTACCGTTTCCAAACGAAAACAAAAGAAAAAAGTGAATCGTAAATCAACATAAAACATTCCCAGATTTATTCTATCTCTAATACAATCAATTGAAATCAAAACAAATTAATATTTCTGAATAGAAAAAGGGATAAGTAATTCAATAGACAACTCTATTTTATAAATCAAGCACCCAATCAAAACATAGACCACCGTAACCGATCGGGAATAGCCGATAACCGTAATCGAGGGGCGAAAAAAATAGGGTTTTTTTATATTATTATCGCTTATTGATCAATTGATCACGCCTCGGCATTGAGGATTATTGATAGATTGATATTAATGCGTAGTGTTCCGTGGGGTGACGGTTTTTTCAATATGGAACTCGTTGACGGAACCACAATTGGATATTGTGTGTAATTCTTTATGCAATCGATTTTTTTTATTGTGAGTCTGTTTGCGCCGCTTTTCATTATTGGTATTTTTTATTTACATGTTTGATTTGAATGGTTTGTTTATTGAATGCTTGGTTTGATTTGTTGAGGGCTTTTTTTGCTCGTTTGTTACACATTTTTGTATTCGTGTTTTGTTTTGAGGTAACCGTTTGGAATAATTTCATCTTTTGTGCGAATTAAATAGAAATATAATTGATGAGAATCACAAAAATGGCATACAATTCTGACAGTTTCATTATTGATGGAATTAAAATATACACATACCTAATGTGTAAATGTATAGGAGAAGCAATTATTTCGTCGCAGTAAATCGATGGGTACAAAGCGGAACAATTCAAATTAATAGACAATATAGATAGAAGACGAAGGCATATTCGCTCGCACTTCAATATGCGAAATTGACACCACAATATTACAAACAGAAATAAGATTGCCTGGAGCCACCCTGGGGGTGTCACACCCCACTTTATTATATCCAGAACGTCTCCACGATTGAAACCAATTGTTAATTGAGCCATATCTATGAAAATTGCGTCTTTGAATGTCTTCGAATGTCTCCCGGTCGATTCTTATCGGAATTTGTCGTTAAATTTATTACAACAAAGCCTTGGGTTTTACGTGGAAAGGAACGCGATTTCAACGGCGTTATGATCGGATTTAATATTTCGAACTCGTAAAATATTGTACCGAATTGCGGGAATTGATTGTAAATTTAGTGAGGAATTAATAATTTTAGCGGCGGTATTCGTTCATTCAATTAAATTATATTAAGGTTTTTGGTGTATCGTTTTTAATGGTCAAAAGTGTACCTACGAAAAATTTCGACAAATATTAAGTTTTAACAAATTAGTGTACCTAGCTTCTACGACAGTAGAAGCAATGAAAATTAAAAAAGTGTTCGTTAAATAACTTAAGATTTATGTGAAATATCAAGTTTTTTCTTTATTGGCCTTCTTAGATTTCCCTCGATATTTATTTTTCGAGGATCTTGATTTTAGTAGAAGTAATAATACTAGATCCATTAAAAACTAGTCCACATCTCCCTAATATTACCAAGACAAGTGTCGTCACCATTCACTACTTATTCAGTGCAGCTGACCTCATAACGTCCACACGAAATATCTTATGTAACTCTAAAATCAAAAGACACAAGAGCATTTTATGAGATGAGTAAAGCAAGGATAGAAATGGTATCTATACCATTTCTCTCCTTTTAGAGTTACATAATGAGATATGTCTATGTAGACAAAGGATATCAATAATTAATACACCAGGTAGTAAGTTCTATCAAAAAGATATTAAACGAAGCGTTGTAAGAAATACCAAATTAATAAACCAAATCAGTTGAAATCCACACACGAGGCCAGACAAAACCACGGGAAATAGAAACAAAACGCAATCAATTCCTGTGGGACTCAGAATTGAAGGCATTAATATTACAAAATTTGATTATCCCATAAAAGATTCGGCACATAAAACTCAATAGTTTCCATAGTGAACGAACGACTAGGGATGTGTGAATGATTTAAAAAGCCAACTAGCGCCGCCAATCTTTGAAAAAATAATATCTTCCAATTTCATCAATTTTATTAAAAAAGCTATGTACATAATGTTTATTACGATAAATACTGTTTTTTAAATGCTTATTTATAACGTGATTCAATGTCGGTAAGTTGTAGTTCGCATAATTGCGAAAAACGGCCGTTTTTGGCACATTTGAGAACTACAACTTAGCTTGTCGCAATTATGCCATGTTGTATATTAAAAGATAGTGTTTATCCTAATAAAGATTGTGTACATAGCTTTTATAATAAAAAATTATAATTTGTTAGATAGGTATTATTTTTTAAGATTATTATTATCTGCGTCGTAAGATTTAAAATCGTACTGCAAGTGTTACCATTGATCTGCTGTTGTCCGTACCAACACACAATATGGACATACCACAGTCTGAATTAAACATAATAATTTGATTTGATTAAAACCTTAATCGAATTAACGAATACTCGTTCCAATCCTAGTTGTTCCAAATAGGTACATCACTACAATATACGAATTAGGAACCCTTTCCCCACCCCCGCGTCTCCCGCCAACCCCCGGCTGCCATTCATTTTCATAATAAAATCGTAACAAACGGCACAGGTACGAAATATGGAAGACGATTCGATATTTATGTGAAACGCAAAGATATTATTGTGGGTACTTGTGAGATTCGTGTTCATATTACACTTATAGGGGATGACTGTTGATGCCAATAATAAAGGGGGAAAAGCATAAACTTATGAAGAAAAAAACCTCGTGCTTTTTTCTCGCTGGGATAGGCAAAGACGGTACATAACTTTCTCTATGAAAGATCACCAATAATAATAAAAAAATACCTACATAATTATAGTTCATAATTCGCATTGAAAATACAAACAACTCATTGGTGAAAGGTGCAAATAAAATGTTTGAGAATCTTGAAAATGGCTTTAAATATTTTTAAACTATTATCACGATCAAGTTACTTCCGAAGAAGAGAATATATGAGCAATTTTTTTTTAGACAAATTAGAGCATCATCATAGACAAAATTGACTATTAACATACATCCTTATTCCTGAAGCTTTTAGAGTGAATTGGCATTAACTGGGTCCGTGTACTTCGACATAACTCAACTTAGGCGGAACTTAGTTCTGACGTAAAATAAAATTGGTTGTCCAATGTCCAGTTAAAATTGTACCATCCATATCCATACTAAGTAACCTTCAGGAAAGGCCCAATCAATCTGTCTGTATGAGATACAGTCTCTAAAGTCTAACTATTGTTCGGGAGATTTCCATTCGGATTTATTCATTTGCCTATTGTCGGTCGCCTTTCCGCCGCCTGAAAGGTATCCAAATCAATAAATTTGGTGCCCAATATTCAAATTCTTTGATTTGGGGTTCTTAGCACAAAATTTACAAATTAAAGAAAAACAATACTTACCTACCTCAACTAATATTTTTTTTTTAAATCTGTTTGCTAGAAATATTGATATTCAACAAAAATATCCGTTTAGATGTTTGTTAAAATTCCGACAAAACGCATACACGGATTATTAAAGTTATATAATCTACTGTGACATAAAGGTTGCCTAATAAAACTACTAAGCATGAAACTTGAGCTTCGCACAAAGTTGATTCGAAATGGAAAAGGTGTACAGTAGAGTTTTTAAGGTTGAAATTTTCTCAAAAACTACTTGACTGATTGTAAAAATTATTTCACTGTTAGATAGATAAAAGTGAAAACTATGTAACTGTAAAGAATTGTTACAATAGATCCAGTAGTTTTTGAGAAAATCTCAATCTTATTGAGGCCCCCTGTATACTTATCTCTGTCTTCGTACCAAAACATTGCGTTAGACTTAGGTACTTACGTATGTTAGACTATAAGTAGATACCTGGTGTACCTAGGTATATTTCCTAAAAACCAAAGCTCGAGGCAAACAAACAAATCTCACACAATATTATTTTAATTACAACCGAATATGTATTAAACGTCGCTTCTTCGTATTATACTTACATACATATATATTTTTGATACGCCCGTCGACTTTCTCGGAAATAATTTGTGGTTACATGTTTGTTCTGATAAATATTATATTCATAATTTTACTTACTTATACATAATTATAAATAATTTATAAACATCGAGTTTTGCTTTGTTAAGGGTCTACCATTTAGTGTGCCGTTTCACAGAAATAATTGGAATTTTCATTGTTCAAGAATCCGCGTGTAATTAGAAAACGGGATGTGTGGTGACATTGTTTACGCTTCTGCAAGAAAGTTGCAAATTATAGCTTTTTCGTTTTTAAGTTGGCAGCACTGCATTATAGTGCTTTTGCAATAGCATATTAATAATGGTGGAATATCCTAACAGCTATTTTTTTAAATCAAGGAATAGTATGTAAATCACCGTCCAAATAACACACATAAAAAGTATGTTCCTCAAGACTCACAAGAGGAACCACATTTGCCATTCCTTATAAAAAAATGTCATTTCGTTCTTTTTATCATTATCATCATCAGTCTATATTTATGTCCCAACTGCTCGGGCACAGACCTTCCATATAACATCGAGGAAGCTCGGGCCACCACTTTCTTTATATCTCGTAATAAAAAACTAAGAAATTCCGTATAACAGACTATTATTAGTAGATATGCAACTCCAATACACCTCCTCTATGATCAGTCTACGTCTACGAGGAGTCGAGGACTATATTTAAAAAAAAACTGAAAGGCAAACGACAATAAACATACAGGCTAACCTCAAAACAAAATAAGTTAGCTGCGTTCAAAAACCGAATCCTTCTATATCCGTTCACATACTCATATAATATCTAACATTAAATGTAATCGCGGGAAACCTGTGAAAATATGTAAATTGATCCTTGGAGATGTCGGACCGACGGACTGAGTGAAATTTGAATATAAACTTTCCACCGGCACCGTATAAGCGCCATTTATTTCGGCCGCCCATAAAATATAATGATTTTTGACGTAGCTCTCGGCTATATTAATTTTGTGGGGGTCGTTACGAGTGGTAGGATATATTGACAAGTATTCGTACTTATCTACTCTGAAGTAGGCATATTGTATACCTACTTCTGTAGGTACTTCATAATATTATTACTGTACCTATGGTGAGAGAAAATAAAAATACTTGAAAGATACATTTGATGTGTTTTCAAGTGCACTTGTAAAGAAGAAGAAAGAGAACATAGATTAAAAACCATTATGATAATACATATTTACCAAAACGTCACTATCACCAAAAGTTGGTAAGTCAACAAACAATAAATTGGGTATGTGATAGAAGAGAAAAATATATATCATTGCGATATAAAAAGAGAACTATCGTATTGCATTATGCATGTATGCAAAAATTTAAAATACATTATAAAAATTTCCGAACGTCTAAATGTCGGAAATAGGAAAAAAAGCCGCAAAATGGACGCCACTCGTCTGAATAAGAGATCGACAATATTTACATAAAAAACAAATAATACACGCCGAGACGGGATGCGCGCATAAAATTAAAATCGATGAGAAATTCTACCCTTCGAATTAAATATCATTGCCCTGTCTCACACAGACGGACCAACGCACACACAAGATCTAGATTAATGCCGAAGGGTCGACCCATAGATAATATTTAAAACGACAGTTGATTGAGAACGTCACTTTCAAATTAGGAACATTTTTAAAAAGAAAATTGGATAGGGATGTGGCAATGTGTGTTGTATGGTTTTGGGAAAACTGAAATATTCTTCGATCTCTTTAAATTGTTTAAAAGTATTCCACAAAAACAAGCGCATTCTTCCAAGCGATAAAGAGCAGATATTTAAAAAAAAACTGCACGACACCAATGGGGTGTAGCTTAAAATATCGGTCCGTGCTTATTTGCATACTAACTAAAATAATTTATTATTTTTTCTCTGAGGGGCGACTATGTGGGGTGAGATACACAATGGGAATAACTAGAAAGTGAGTGTTATTGGCCCTGATCGTCCTCGATGTAACATTTTTATGATTCTGAAAACATTTATTCGAATTGCTCCGTTTGATGTTTCGAATTCGAATATTCCTAGAATGACGTACGAACGTAAACTATTTCTAAACACAAATCATATTAAACACACACGGAAATGCAATATTCGACGTCAAAATACTACTTAAAAGTTGGTATCAAAGCGTTCGGAAATCAAAGTACGGTCTGCAAAAGGATGAGTGGAACGGAATGCATCGCATCCTTACAAAATAGCGTATGATTGCGCGAAACAAAGCTCGGAGGAGATAACTTTCACAACGAACTCGGCTGCGCGGAGAAAAAGTTTGGCGACTACGCTCTACGTTTTGTCTGTGACATGTTTTTGAACGATATTTTAACATCAAGTCGATGCTAATTTATTACGTTTTTCATTGGTTTCAGTTTCAAAAATTAACGTTTGAAACCATATAGATTCGATTTAAAATATATTCAAACTTTCGAACAAAGAAATACTTCTTGTCCTTTGAATTGGCAACAACGATTAGAAACCATACAGCCTTGTATGAAAGTATTTTTGTACAGTTGTATAAACAGAGTTTTCGGACATTAATCCGAAATATATTACTCGTTTTTGTAGACGGTGCAAATGTAGCTCTGCGAACGAAATTATCATCCGAATCAAAGGGAATATTTTAAATATCTATACATAAACATCGTCCAGACTACCCCCGCTCCCTCGCACCCCTTCACCCCAAGATTTACACCCGTTCCGTGCGATACTGTTTAAATGCTATGCTTCATGTGAAGCTATTTTTTTTGGGTGTCTGGTTTGCTTTTGTTTTCGGTTTTCAATATTTAATACGTAATGGCTCTGGGATAATGAATTGTGGAATGATATTTCCATTACATTGCAGTTCATTGTCGGTGTAATAACTTTTTCGTTTACACATATTCTTTGATCTGAATCTTCTTTACTAAGTTTTAGTATTCGTTTTTCCCTACCCTTTGCCTTTTGACTTTAGGTCGTTAGAAAAGCCGTCGAAGTAAAAAATACAGAGCATCTCCGTTTTACGAAATAAATGAATTACTAACTACAGATAATACTAATAATAATGGTACCCCTTTTCATTACTGTTACCATTTCATATAAATTTTATCAATACGTTGTCTAAGCTCACACACCCATAGACAAATCATTAATATATTCGAGGTGCACACAAATTTTAACGATACTCATGCATATTTATAAACTTAATGTGTATATATTATTTAATGTTTGCGTGAGTGTGCGTTCTAGGGGGATCGAGGGGGGGAGGGTCTTAATAACAGATATTCAATCAAATTCAACCCCTTTCTGTCCGATATCTTTTGCTCGATGCATCTCCCACTCCCCTTGCGTGTGTTTTGTTTTCTGACGGTTGGTAGAATGTAGATATGTCTGTATCTTTTTTGAGTCTATGGTGTTTTTTTTAATTAGATGATTACAGATCAAGTGACAAAGATTTTCACTAACTCTTAAATTGTAAACGCCAGACATGTATTTATTTATTTTATTAATGGACTCGACAGTTCGTCATTTGCCAATGTCATGTTACAGAAAATTCAATGTATAATAGTCTTCAATCTTCCTCCAGGGGAGTCGCCGTAGCGTCATCACCCTGGGTAGCCGCGTCTTCATCCACAGGAGACGCCGTAGCGTCAATCACTGTGGACGAAGCAGCTCGACTGTCACGTTCACTCCCGAGCTCGTAGTGGGAATCTTGACCATGGCGCCAAACTTCAGATCCTGCTTGAATTCTCCAATAACTTCACCATACTGTCATTCACGAACATTTTCTGATTAATTTAACGTGATATTAAACACAAAACACCCACTGTAGACATCATACTGAAAATTATTAAATAATTTCGCAACCGTCGTTTCCCGCCATTTTCAAAAAGCCCCAGACATGTATTTTTGCCAATAGTCCCCTTCGATATTCAATTTCGAATAGGTCACAAAAAGCGTGGATGATTAGCTGTATTTCGCTTTTCATGAGTTAATAGTTTAGTAACAAAAGTCGCATAGATTCATATGCAAATATAGAATTGAACACAATAGGGTCCCGACAATCTTAGATCGACGAAATCTTTAGAAATATTAATATAGGTGGGGGTTTTGTTTGAAATTATACGTTGTGCGTTAAAATTTTATAGCAAGCTTTTTATTTAGAAATAACCAATGTACTCGTACATTATTTTCTCATATTGTAGCATCCATTTACTTACAAGTAAAGCACATTATAAATAAAGTTGCAGTTAGGTATACATGCCAATAGAAACTATGTTTTGCTTTATTTAAAGCAAAAGATTATAATAATAGGTTGCTGGCCAGAGATTGTGTATAATAAAGATTCTACTAGAATCCTCTTTGAGCCGACGTCAATATTCATGCACAGAAGGAAAAATGATGACGTAAGTACACAATATATGATAATTTTAACAGGAGTTGTTGTTCAAAACTGTTTATATGACCTACTATAAACCATATGGATCAGGCTGAAAAGGTTCTAAGGCGGATCAAAAACATCCCTGAATAAGTGTTTTTTTTTTAATTTATTGATTAATGCCATTTTATAAAAGTACATTTGAAATCTACTTTCCCATCTTAGGCGAAACCACGTATGGTTTGTATGCCGATGGGGAGTTCTAATTTTTAATATAATATGTAAGTATATTACACGGAGTCACCAACCCCCACCAGATGTACCGCGTTCCATTATTATAAATACGTCTGATTTCCGTTTCTGATGGCATAGAATAATTAATAGCAGCGATTCTGCGATGTGAGGTTTCCTTTCACAAAATTCAGTCGCTCATTGTCTTGGGAACCTTTATTTTTTGTTTGCTAAGAATTAATTTACTTGTGCTTACGTACGGAGCTATCATACGCAGGCGGTTTTAATGATTTCTACGTTATACGTAGGTAGATTGTTTTTGAAATTAGAAAATGAAATTAGATATTTTGTTTTTGGGTGGGTTTTTGATTATAGAGAGCCGTATTAATGAGGTTTATGCGTATGTTTAAGTTGGCTTTAATTTTAGGATGAACGTTTTAGGATTGGATATATATAGCATTCTTGTTAGGTAAATAACTTGTTTGTGATAATTCTCGATTTAATCTGAGAAATGAAGGAAGAAAATGAAATTTGTTGTAAGTACCTTTATAAACAAGAAATTTTCATGGTTTCTAAACTGGAATTTTCTCAAAATCCTATGAAAACCAAACAAATATTTGTCAATTCCTGTTTTATCTTAGATTTACAATTTCCTTTTTTTAGCAGAAACTAACTTTTACAGCAGCTTTTTGGTCCAGTTTTACAACTTATATAGACAAATCAAAACTAAACAAAATCTTTGCCAAATCACAATTTTTCTTTAACCCATCGCTGCCATTTAAAATTAAATAATAATAAAAAACAGTAGTAAAACTTTAAATTTCAGTAGTAGAGTAGACATAACAATCTATTTTCGATTTGACTGACAGAAGGTGAAATCGAATTGGCAATGCTCATCGTCGTAGATGGCGTTTGAGTCGAAATGTCGGGTGTCATTAATGGGCTGTCAACGTCAACTGTCAAATGTCATTGTCTGTCAGTCGGCGCCCCGCGCCCGCAGCGATCGGACGTCTCAGACAGTACGATACGAATTACAATTATTTTGGTTGACGACTGGTGGCCAAGTTCGAATCGTTTGATGTATAAGGTCTTTTAAAAATAATGTTGTACGGTCGATAGCACGTCAAACTGACATAGAAGTAGGTATTGGGTAAAGTGAAGGTACTTTGTTAACAGAAGTAAAAGGTTTTATTATTGTATTGATGCTAGAAATAAATCTTTAAGAAAATATTTTTTTTTCCCATTAAAGATCACCTGTTCATTTTAACTTATTATTATAGTACTTATCCATTTTAGAATAATTATTTATAGCCGGCTTCCTATAAAGGAGTAGTTTTCATTTCGTCGTGTTTGTATTTTTTAAGTCAATAGTCTATTGACTTAAAAAAATACAAATTAAGACTTTTTTGTTCAATTGTAAATGATAATACCTACGTTGTAGAAATTATTTCAATTTCATTTGTAATAGTTTAACCCTCAAATTCCCCGCGACACATTTGCAATGAAAACATTCTGCCAATTGATAAATATCCAATTTAATTAAAACTGGGCGATGTCAAAACTAATAAAACTTCGCGGCGGACGTTATTTTGGATACGTTCCAGATTTTTCTAAATGAAAGCTCTTTTTTTAAACAAAAAAGAGTTCAGATATGAATATTCGTTACCACGCGTCATGTCGCCCTGCGGATAATGTATACGTGGACGATGTACGTGACAAGCGGAAGCGATTTCAACGGTCTAATTGTGGATCTGACAGTGACAGCAAGCACATTCACATTTCTAATAGTCCATTGCTGGCTTTCATTAGTAACATAATTTTTTGTCACAGCGACCGAGCAATGGATTATGCAATTGGGGGCAGGAGGGATCAAGTCCTGTCAAAGTCAGATTATTGCCGAAAAATAGTATAAAAAATTTCGTCCGGGCGCCTTTCCTTCTTTTTTTAACTAGGTAAGAAGTTAAAATTAATGTCATTTTATTGATTTCAATAGAGATGATATAATGTTGTGTAATTAAATTCAGAGCTTCACTGCAACTTATTAATTTTAGAAAAGTTTTATTCCTTTCCTTTTGCAGAAACTGATTAAAGCGAAGCCCAAATCAAGTGTCTTATTTTGTAAACGAAACTACCCTATCATACTAACATTTTAAGCTATTCTGTGATTATTGCATAGTTATTTTCACTTTATTAGATCGGATTACTTTATTTTCACAATGATGAACAGGTTCGATCAATCAGTTCCTTCAATGTTACATCACAACAGGTAATTAGATGATCATATTTGTTTACAAAATAAGACACTTGAGGGCTTCGGTATACCTATATTTATCTCTTTTTTTCACTTACATGAGTGTATTTTTTTGATTCATCAAAATCGTTTAGGTTTCAACATGGCGACTTCAGTGTCACCTCTCAACCCGCGTTAAGATTTCGAGAATTTTGAAAATCGCTCGCACTTTATCACTTAAGGGCGATTACAAGAAGGGCCGTTTTTAACAGGGTTGTTCACCTTGCTGTATCGAAAGGGTTAATTCTATACGAAAGGGTTATTACAGACGGACCGCGTTTATGAATGTGTATAATATTCGATCCGTTTGAGGTATTGCGTGCCAGAAATGCTTTTGTTTTTATTTTGGGGTTAAAGGGATGCTTTGCGATGTCTGTCCGTTTGTGGGCACATTGTATCGTTTGAACCGATCTCCGAAATTTATAGTCAAATAAAAGAATTGTTACGATTTTCGTGAAATTTTTCGGTAATCATTGGGGCGGATTCTGATTAACTTTTTATTGACGTGACTAAACGTGGCGCTATCATTTTCGATACTAAACCGAAGCCATTATCAAGTGTCTTATTTTGTAAACAAAAACTACCCTACCCTACTAACATTTTAAGCTGTTCTGTGATTATTGCATTGCATAGTTATTTTCACTCAGAATTTGAATTACGTATTATCCATGCTCGGTGAATAAATTAGAACATGATGAAAAAATTCTTGCCGTGGGCAGGACTTCAACCTGCGACCTTGTCATTCCGTGACACGCTCTTACCAACTGAGCCACCACAGGCCACGCCGAGCCCACCGAAAATCTTCATCGCTTTATACATACTTAAAGGGTATGTATTATTTTCACATTATTAGATCGGATCACTTTATTTTCACAATGATAAACATGTTCGATCAATCAATCCCTTCGGTGTTACATCACAACAGGGAATTAGACGATCATATTTGTTAACAAAATAAGACTCTTGATTTGGGCTGCGGTATATCTAGACCTATTTTCTGAGATTAGCAAAAATTACCCGATAATATAAATCTAGATTATCGTGATGTTTTTATCTCAAGATATATAATTTCCTCTTTATATTTTATATAGATTCTATACATTTTTCCAATGAGAGAATATGAGTGATATTTATTTTTTGTAAACCTATATATTGTCCCACTGCTGGGCAAAGGTCTCCCCCCTCCTCTTCCATCCATCCCTGTCCTGAGCCTCTTCCAGAGTGATACTATTTTTCTTTATTAATTTTGTAAATACACGAATCTAATTCTATGTAAGTATGTTAGATAACATCATAGGACCCTCCTTGCAATATTTTAAACGTACCCCTTTCGGCACAACACCCCTTAAGCTACTCACAGATCAATCGATTGGGCCTGTCCACCCTGTGTTTATATTCCCTATTATTTACTGATTGCTGTGTTATGTAAGGATTCATTTATGTTATCAAAAGATTTTGAAGTCTCAGAAAGTATCGATTTTATATAAACTGAAATTATGTTTAATCGAATTTTCGAGGGGCTCGTAGACACGAGTACACGTTGAAAACGATCGTACAAGTTAAGCAACGTTGGGCGAGGTCAGTACCTCGATTGGTGACCGGTAGTGACACTTTCATCTGAGCCCCTCCGTGCCTCGAAAAGCATGTTAAGCAGTTGGTCCCGGTTGCTGTCGCTCGGCAGCAGTCGTTAGGCCACGTCAGAGGCCTACGGGCGGCCTGAATAACTCTGATAAATAAGGTTTATTCAGCAAACCACACGATAAAAAAAGGTTTATAAATCAGACATTAACTGATCAAACAAGAAACGGCCAATGGAGTAAGCCTCCGAGTGAGATTTGTATGAATTTTTTGAAATAATTTTTTTTTGTGAAAATATTTTGAAACTTGTTTCCAGCGTTGACACCTATTCCTTGCAAAGTGGTGTAAATGTAAATAAAATGTTGACGTGCAAAAATGTACACAACGTACTTGCAATAAAGAGATTCTGATTCCGTTAAAATATGAAATTAGCCAACATTCCCATTTTAAATTTTATTAATAAGCTTTCTTGCGAAATGCTTGCCTCACAATAGCCACCCAATCAAAAATCAATAGTCGTCATATACCAATACCATAGACAATCGCACACTTATGTGTCTAAAAAATTGACCCCCTAATCTGTCACCCCTTACACACACAAGAGACTTTCGATAGGGTTCAATCGAGACTTGATTTTTGGACGCCCCCATCTCAAATTTTGGTCCCCAGAGCATACACCCTTACACATACAAGACTTATACATTATTGCTGAATAATATATAGGAATTAAAATGGTGCCCAAGGGTAGATATAAATCTTCTAGTAGATAATTAAAAAACATTACTTTCTTGCGGGTATCGGGTAAAAAGTATAATATCTTATGTAGATATTTAAATACGTAGTAGTAAAGGATTTAAGCAGAATTGCTGCACTATACACTATTCAAGCCTAAAACTATAATGTAAAGTAGTATGTTGGCACTTCACTTGGCTATTCGTATTTGCGTATTTGTCATAATTGCCATGTGTGGTTGATATTCTTGACAGAATATTCGTCTTATTTGTATGTACGTCAAGTATTTGACAAATACGACAAACATCCAATAGCGAATACTAATAGCCAAGTGAAGTGTCACCATTAGTGATTCGTATTTTTGAATGATAAATGGAGAAAAATTTTCATCACGACCGGGATTCGAACCTGGGACCTCGCCATTCCCTTCACGATGGCTCTGTTGTAATGGAGCGTGCCACGGAATGGCGAGGTGGTTCGAATCCCGGTCGTGATGATAATTTTTCTCCATTTAATCTCAAAATTCTCCATTTCTCCATCATTTAGATTTTCGTTTCGCATAGCCCATATGCAAGAAAATATCAAAACATATCGTATTTTTGAATTGATTTTATATTGTCTTCATTAACTTTAAATTCTATTACTGTCTATCCTTCTTTTTTTTCTTAATTTTTTATATATATACTAATACTCGTATATAACAAATAAAACTATCCTTCTTTTTGCATTACCTACACTATATTCTATAAAATATGTAAAAACAAAACAAACTGCTTTTTGAAAGTGGAATCATATAACTTGCAACTATTCGCAGAAAAGTAGTCGTAAATTTTTTTTACGAGGAATCTCATTTATTATGTACATTAGCACTATCAGAAGTAACTTTCTTTATACTTTTACTTTGCATAAAAGTACCTAACCTAGTTAACCATTACAATGCAGTTTGATAAGCAGATAGTTTAAGCCTCTCCAACGGAAATTCTGTACCATCAATTCACAAGCAGAAGTTAAAAACAAAAAACTAATTTATAAGCAACTAGATAAATGCAGTTTTATTATCCTGCGACATGCGATATCCCTGATTATTTTGCGGATTCAAAATGGCAGACTATGATAACATTTTAGGGTTAATTCGGCAAAAGGCACAGAAAACACTGTGTATTAGCGACTTGAAAGCTATGACTAGTAATATTGAATGAGTTTCCCCCTCGGGGATCTATGGAGGTTTGAAGCGAGGGGGGATGGAAAGGCCTGAGAGTTCATGGTTTGCATTGGTCCTTCGTAACCCTGTGAACGCCGTGGAAAAATTCGGCGCAAGTTGGAAAACAAATTCCGTGCAACTCGCGTGACTTGCCGTGTTGTTTTTGACACGGAACGGTTTGTAGTTTTCACACTCAAATTTTCGCGTTTAACGTCTCGCTTTTTGGTGTGCAATTAGTGATTGTTATCTTGTTTTGTACTGTGCATTATGTGGAGGCGTAAAAACGAGGTCTAAGTGGTATTAAACTATTGTGAAATAGATGCGATACTTAAATTAGATATAATTCCATTGTATGTAGGTTACAATAATTCGACAACCTTCAATTGTAGTGTCGTGCCTTTTTTGAAGAAGAAAAAAAAGGTTATTTAAAAACTGTATCTGTTCTAAGTTTAAAATACGTTTTTTCAAACTTAATCTTTTTTTTTCTTTCATAAATGGCAAGGCTACTTTATTACATAAATTATAACAATTTAAGGGAGTAGTAGTCAAGAAATATCCTCAACGCTTATTAAAATTGTAACGTTCATCTCACCGATCAATCCTTCAACATCGCGTATGCAAAATAAATATTAATGACACACACACATATACATATAAACTAACCCTTTCTTCTACCCCTATCCGTTATAGAATTGGAGCCGAAATTTCACTAATAAATGTGTATAATTAATCATTCAAATGTGGGCACAGGCGGTCGCGAAATATTTCGGTGAGGTGGTAAAAACCAGTGTCGTTCTTGTAAGGGTTACATACATTGAAAAAAAAAAAAAAAGATTTTTGGATAATTAAAAAAAAAATTGGATGTCTGTAACGCCCTAACGGTTACTTTCTAAGTTGCGTCACTTAAGAAAATACATTTAGGTTACAATTTTTTGAATTTCGAACGATGCAGTTCTGCTACAATAAAAAGCAAAAATATGAATTAATTCGGTGTTGTAATGGTTCACACCCGCGATATGTAATGTTGCTTATAATCTATGGGCTAGGTTATTTTTGGTTGATCAAAATTACATCACACTAGTCTTAAATTTCCTAAGCTGATGTAGAATTAATTTTGATTATAAGTTCCTGAAAACCTTTTTAAAAACATTATCTATTGATTAGACTGATTACTTATAAAGTAAATATTTACTGTTTAATGTACGTAGTAGGTGGAGTCATGCAAATTCTCATAGTCATCAAAAATCAATGAGGCGTTCTCAGAGATAGCTAGACACATTTCAAAAGACGTTCACATAAATCATCTCACACGATGTACTGACAATAGCCACCTCTATAAACACACCCCTACACGCTCCAGTAATTAATTAAAATTATTAATGACAGCCCAAAATAATGGAAAATCAATAACGGCTATATTATAACGGTATAATAACGATTCGGAGAACATAAAAATACGCCAAGCATTGAACGGGTTATTAAACTTTCGCTAAATATTTTCTTTTTGTTTTTTAATGGTGGAAATATGCAGATGGACGTCGTTTTAGCGTTTTTATTGACAGTTTATGGTTTGGAAACTGAAAATGACTTTCCTAAATTACGATTCGATAATTTTCCTCTGTTGTTGACAGAAATGTGAAGATGTTTTGCCATTAAGGATGCTGAAGAGAGAGATAGAGTTAAAAATAAAAAAGGTGATAACAGATTACAATATACTTGCTAATCATTATTGGTAAATTACTATATTTTGAGGTTATTTTACAGAGTATACTGTAGGTACAGAATTTATTGTTTGGAAAAAAATTCAAGACATAGACCTAATAATTGAAGATAATTATGACTACTAAACTACGGGGTGATATATTTGCGACCTTTCGAATCCCTTTAACAAAAGCGTAGGATGTAGTGTCAAAGTCAAGGATTTCTTTTGTAATCGATTATGTTAAGACAATAGTTCTAAAGGTTCTAACCCACGAGTTTGACAGCTGTAAAGGATTACTCAGTATTGCCACGTTACTCAACTGTATTTATCTGTGACAGTCGATAAAACGTTTTAAAAATGGGCGCTTTTTAATCGTCACGCGATTCGAAGTAATCGTTTGACGTTTCGAGATTAGAGAGTATTTAATGGTACCGATTTAAAACAATTCGGAGGTATTGACAAATTTCGACCATTAATATGTTGATTGTGCGGGGTTAAGTAGCTACTTCAAAATGCGTCGATTGTTTTTGTAGCTGTCATAGATAGAAACGTCAGATTTGACAATTAAAAATGCTGACTTACGTAACGTTGTTTCGGATATTCTTTTAGAATGGCGGATTGATTTTTTATTCGTTTAATTTTCTATTTACATTAATACTCTAAATAACTTGACATTGGCGAAATTATCTCTTGAATAAGAGCAGAAGCCGTTCAAATAAAAATAGAATAGAACATTGTTTCGATTGCAATGCACAAGTTCAACCAATCGGATATTGAGCCAACGGGTTTGCTTTCTTTATCCTAACGTCGTTTGTACTAAAGTTATTTGACATAATATTTTGTAGTCATAATGGTAGTCGTAAAATTATGTTATGTAGACAACACGAACAACAACATAAGCCAACATTACAACACGATCCATTCATGTTTTTGTTGTGGCAGAACTGATAATTAGCAGATTTCTAAATTCAAGCGTCCAAGTTTCAAAAATATTGTTTATTATCTTTGTTGGTTTGCTTACGCTATTTATTCCTTTTGGTCATTGTACTTCAGCTTACCTGAAACAAATAATAGTTTTAATTAGAACACTAAATAAAGGATAGGTACGGTGGAACACAGAGAAAGGTGTACAGGACAGTTTTTAAGGTTGAGATTATCTCAAAAACTACTTGACCTATTGCAAACATACTTTCACTGTTAGATAGATAAAAGTTTAAACTACATATGTAACTGTGAAAGAATTATTAATTCCGGTCCAGTAGTTTTTGAGAAAATCTCAACCTTATTGAGGCCCCCTGTATACTATCTCTGTCTTCGACTGTACACACGAAGACAGATATAAGTATACAGGGGGCCTCAATAAGGTTGAGATTATCTCAAAAACTACTTACTGATTGTAAAAATTATTTTACTAGTAGGTAGGTAGTTCAGAGTACCAAAAGACTGTGTAATTAATTGTAAAAGATTTTAAAATATCAGTCTAGTATTTTCTGAGACAACATAAACTTAGAAGCTATTCTGTACACTTTTCTCTGAGACCCTAGTAGGTACGGACAACAGCAGATCAATGGTAACACTTGCAGTACGATTTCAACTCTTATGACGCAGATAATAAGAACGGTCCAAAGTGTTATACTTGATGTGCTTTGATGTGTTCAGTAAATGTTGTATGTGATGGTAAGAAACATTAAGGAATTAAAAAATGACAATGCCTGATTCTGCCCCACCATCAACCGTATGATGAACAAGATAACGAATAAATGTAAAAATATCTGCGTTTTTATTGAAATTATTGGTTTAAAATAATGTTTTGTAATCAAACGAGTCGAAAAAACAGCTTAATTAAGAATTCAGAAAATAGTAAGAAATCGAAGCGAATTATTCATCGTCTTTGTTATCATTTTCTACTACTCTCGCAACTCCTACTGATTATGATTATGCAATATGAAACCTGTAATAAGTCCCCAACAAAATGATAGGTGCAGCTTAAATGGTCACGTAGTTTCGAAGGTAGGGCAAAGCTCCATTGAAATGTGGCAATGTCATTTATAATGACAGGAATTATCCCAGTTTTTCCGAAGACAACCCTAGAAGATTGCTATCAAAGATCGAGCGGCCATATTTAAATGTTGCAACCGGGAGTAAGCGAGGCGAATCCCGGTCAAACCATCTGGAAAGTCGCGCCGGGGGTGTCTTGTCTGACGAGCAATTTATAAAACCGAATTACAGGCAAATCCCACCGATTTTACAATATTGCATTTATTGGAAACATTGCAAATAATCTCAAAAAGAATAGGTAGGTTATAAAACTTGCACTAATGGTACCTATTTAAAAAAATACAAGTACAATATTGGTACAGGCGAAAGCACATGAAATGTATTATATTATAAAACCTATACGGGTACTCTACGCGATGGTAATACTTCTTAAATTGCAATGGTTTTATCTATAACTTTTTATATATATATTATGTGTACATAATACTTATAGTTTTAGTATATTTACTTTAGTTTAATTTTAATGTTATACCTAAATACTGCATTAAAAATAAATAAATAAATTAGTTATTAAACAAAGATGTGCTTCTGAAAGTTTATGGACACTTTTTATTCTCAACGATGGCTGACACCGGTATTCTGCAAAGTACCTAATGTAAATATACATTAATTTAAAAAATTACGCACACCAACCGTGTTATATACTTATGTCGTTTTTATTGTGTACGTTGTGTAGGTAACACAACGTACACAATAAAAACGACATAAGTATTTGAAATAAAATATTTTTATTATTTGTAAAATTATGTGCGTCAGTATGAAAAGTTATTGTTAAATAATGTATGGAAGCGAGTAACTGATGAATCGCCTTAAGGGTGTTTTTGTTGTTGCGTACAGTACAACAAAAGATACGCGCCTCGAATGTGGAAAGCAATTACTGACAAGTCTCCGGTGACGTCGAATACGACACAAGAGATGTTAGGGAGACGTCGCACTGGCGACGAAATCGCTGCGTTCGAGTGTACCAGAATAAACGTGGATTGGACTCAAAAACCGCTGTAAACGCCACAATATTGACGTGAAGAAAAGAATAGAGTTATTAATACAGAAATTATACAATAGTCATGTATTTAGTACAAACTTAGGTTCAGAATCTCAGCCCAAACCCGGGTTTTTATGCCACAATGTTCACGCCAGCCATTCAGCGAACTGCATTGCCTCGTTGGCAATCACTATGGTCGCTGATTAGTAGACTAAGTACCTACATGATTTCTGTAATAATAATGATTTTCATTAAGTATATAATTTTTAATAGGTTTTAACTTGGTATATTATTTGAAATCATAGTCTCTTTAGACTTTAACTACAGAAAATTCATAATCTAAACTCTATTCATGTTCAACGTGTTACCACTGATGTGTTGTCGGCGATGCTTTGCCTGCATTCACTCTTATTTTCCACGATATACAAATATCAATGTGTACACATATTTTTGGATTACTGTCTAGACTGGACTATACATTTAAGACTCTGATATTTTAATTTTACAATGATTGTAATCTGTTTTGTGTACCAAATAAAATAAAATGTAGCAATCTTCTGGGTAAAAAAGAAATACGACACTTCATGTGATTTTGACAGGATATGCGTTTCAGTGCAAATTTGACAGTGTAAAAGCACTGTAATAAGGGTTGCGCCTAAGAAATTTATAAGTAGGCTCCGGCATAAGGGAATTAATTGTATTATTCTACGCACCGCTCCGATGAGGGATCGGGAAGAATTATCAATTAGAGAAAGAAAATGTCGAATTGCGCCCCGATGCAGGGTTGTCAACGTGCATTATTATATCATCTAAAGTGTATTTATAATTTGTTTATGTATATCGTTTTAAGTATGCACATTTTTAAGGTAGGTAAGCACCTACCTAGAAGGTGGACAATTCGTGCAGATTTCAAGTTTTCTTAAATGTGATAATTTATCCAGATTATATATATTATCAAGAGCCGAAGAGTTTTAGGCATAAGAAAATAAATTACAATATACAATGTCAGATGCTTAAAACTATTATTTACGAGATTATTATTAAAATTTTTGGTTGCATTAAAGTAATTTGTCTAACAATTCTGAAAGATTCAGCATTGACCGCTAAATATGTTTTTTTCTTCTTCAAAATGGCGCCCAAACCAAGTATGATACCGGATGGCATAAAAAAGTTCCCAAACACTTTTATTTGAAATAGAAAGTCAAGAAAGCTTCGTAAATTCAATAAGTATGAATCCTAATTAAAGGACAAACTAGTCGCAAAAACTTTAAGACAAAAGCAATTCATATTAAAATGTTAAAAATTAAAAATAAACAAAACCCCATTCTCCTGCGCCCAGTAAATCAGCCGGTCGCGTCCCTACAGGCCGAGGGGAGGCTGGGGTGGCTTCGATTTTCCGCAACATTCGTCTTAGCATTAGTACTTACAAGTCTCGTTGTTTTCCTCTTTAATTGTGTATCGGTTTGCCCCGACCGCCTCTTTGTACATATTTCTTATTGTATGTACACTCTAATGCAGATAAAAGTATACAAGAGGCCTCAATAAGGTTGAGATTTTCTCAAGAACTACTCGACCTATTGTAAAAAAAATCTTTTACTATTAGATAGTTTAGAGAACGTACGGATAACAGCAGATCAATGGTAACACTTGCAGTACGATTTTAAATCTTACGACGCAGATAATAAGAACGGTCCAAAGTCTAAAGTGTTACATTTGATCTGCTGTCGGTTGTACTATGTTATTGTAAATAATTTTCAAAAATCAGTCAAGTACTTTTTGAGGAAATCTCAACCTTAAAAACTCTCCCGTACACTGTTCTCTGTATTATACCGTACAATTGTGATTTTCTTTCTTTTCTCGTGTGGTTTAGTGACCAAACCTATGGAGGGGCTCGTAGTCTAATAGCACGTTGAAAACAATCGTACAAGTTAAGCAACGCTGGGCGAGGTCAGTACCTGGATGACCGCTAGTGACATTTTCATCTGAGCACCTCCGTGTCTCGGAAAGCACGTTAAGCAGTTGGTCCCGGGTGCTGTCGCTTGACAGCAGTCGTTAATCCATGTCAGAGGCCTACAGGCGGCCTGAATAACTGACAATTGTGATTGTAATATTATTTCATTTGGATAGTGTTAATACATAGGGGGAGTTTAGTTATTCGATAGTTTCGATACTCGCTCACGAGAAAGTTACCTAACTATCATTTTCAATAGAAAGTTACTATCGCCGTGAATTTTCCGTATAAAGACGTAACGCAAACGCTATCGAAAAGTAAACCTGCTCGCTAAAACTTTACTAAGGTTATATTTAGAGGCTGAGCAAGAGCTTAGTGTAAACTCGCTCTTACAACTGTCAAAATGCTATAAATCTTTGCTCGCGCCCAAAATTGTGACTGGCCTTAAAGTATTGGAAAGTTAACCAAAAATCAAAGCAAAAGTACTAATTAAGCTACAAGAAAATCACCCTAAGAAGAAAACTCTACGAATTTTTCTCCACAAATTCCAATCCCTTCCCGATCTTAATTTCAATTTTAAACTTTCGTGTCTTCATTTTAAGTCGAAATTAAGTTTTAAATAAAAGTCCTTTTTTGTCGTCCCGAAGCCTCAGGTGGCAAAAGCCTTATATAAATAAGTCTTAAATAATCGAAGGTTATTAAGGGAATCCCCTTTCAATTATCGCGGGGTGTTCCCGATACACTTTGTTCGGGATAAATGTTTTGTCGTTTTGGTGAAAATTAAAAACAAAAGAAGCCTTAATTTAAAGGGCTCTCATCATCGGCATACTTCTCCATTACTCTTTCGTTCATACCTTTTAATTTTGAGGTAAAGATTAGTATACGAAATGACAATGTACAGTCTAACCCGAGATAAGTATCCAGGGGGCCTCAATATAATTTTATCAATATAACTCATCATCATCAGTCTATTTTTATGTCCCCCCACTGCTATGTAAAAATAGGTAAAATTTTGTTTACGATCTAATTAGGGGTAACCTGTATTTGTAAACTTTAAATAAATAAATAAAAAATAAATGCTCGGGCACAGACCTTCCCTTACATCGAGGGAGCTCGGACCATTCGCGGATCATGCCTTAGATATTTTTATACGGCATGCAGGTTTCATCATGATGTTTTCCTTCACCGTTTTGAGAGCATTCGGTAAATATACCTAAGTTTTTCCGTCGAAAAAACCGAGGTTAACTCATTGGTACAGCTAACAGCAGATCAAGTGTAACACTTTGGACCGTTCTTATTATCTGCGTCATAAGAGTTGAATTCGTACTGCAAGTGTTACCATTCTGCTGTTGTCCGCACATGGTTGACCTGGCCGGGGATCGAACCTGGGACCTCCGTATCGCAAGTCCAGTAACCCAACCACTGCGCCATCGAGCTCTCACGTACCTATTCACCAGGTAAACTTTATTTTCATTTACTCCGGTCTCATCAATTTCGCTTTTTCACACAAATTCAAATCATCGCTCCCATGTAATTATCCCGCAAATACATACCATAGAGTATATAAATCACGATTCGCTTTCGTCAATTTAGGTTATTTTCTTTACGGTTGAGTAAATCCGGCGTGCACAATAACTAGCTTGTCATGGCTGCCGTGGATAATGGGTTCGATTCTGAGCGAAGCAATTTTCTTACATAATTTAAGCGATTTTTATGATCGGTGCTCTTCTATGGTCATGTCTGTTATGCATGATGAAGTTAGATTTTTTGTCGAACTTGAGACCTTCATATGGTGAGTGTCTTAACCAATGTGCTACTGAGCTATAAGGTAAATTTGTGTAAGTAATTCTTTTTTGCAATAAAGAATATTTATCTTATCTTAAAGTAGAAAGAATTTTGTAGAGTCTAAAACAGAAAAACGTATACCAACAGAGGATATTAAGGTTTAGAATTTCAAAAAAAACTATTATATAACGATTTTTTTAAATTCGCGGGTCGGATAATATTGGGTTCAGTGTGCAACCACCCTAAGGGGAATCCTAAGGCCGATGAGTATGAATGAGTTTGAGTTTGGTTTTACAACTGTCAGTTTCAATACAATTTTGACAGTCATAAATGCGAGCTCTCGCTGAGTTCGTGCTCAAAACTGTCTATGACTATCGTCCTAAGCTCCTCTCTTATAAATTCAGTCGTAAATAGAGAAAAGTATGCAAGGCCTTTGCATACATTTCTGAAAAACTACTTGACCGTATGTAAAAAATATTTCACGAATAGAAATACAAACATTCATACTCATCGGCCTTAAGATTCCCCTTAGGGTGGTTGCACACTGAACCGAATATTATCCGACCGAACTATTGTGTAAGACATCCATCAATAAAACTTAAACAGGCAGCCATTGCTATGTAGTCCGTGAGCTAATTCCGACTGTCATAAATCCTGGCATTAATTTAACGACACGGCATTAGATACCTCCTACTGTCATTGTATTTGTGTAACAGTAGGGGATGAGAAATATTACATGAAAATCCGCTTCGGTGTCGGGTAATCTCGAAATGCGTATGGCAACGCGTCTGTGTTATAGTGCGGACAACAGCAGATCAATGGTAACACTTGCAGTACGATTTTTAATCTTACAACATTATCTGCTCGATAATAAGAACGGTCCGAGCTCCAAATTGTTACACTTGATCTGCTGATAGCTGTACAATAATTATGCTCAAAAGAAACAAAAATACCGTTTTAGTAACAAAGTGATCATTCATGATGATGAGTGACGAGATTTGCTGAATACGAGAGTGTGGAGGGTCAATTTTGTCGCTTAATAGTGAAATATTAAAAAAAGACTTTGTTTTTGTTTCATAAAATGTATTCTATGTCAGTCCTTTGATCAAGACGAATCTACAACTCATAAATCGCTACATTACCACACAGATCTGTTGAAGCGTATTGTCACCATTACCATTATTTGCTACAGTTAGTATATAGCATTAGTTGCTGAGTAATAATAACGATGGCTTAAAAGGTACGTGCTTAGTTCGGTTTCTCCGCTACTGGCCGAAGAAATAGGAATTCATTATCAAGACAGTCCATACCTTTTCTACGTATACTGTGCCACTATCCTTCGGGAACTATTCCGATAGATTGGTTACGAACACCCTGGTAATCCACACTTATCTCCCACGCCTACAGCATCCAGAATCAATCGAATTCACACTCAAATAGAGTTGTATTTGCGTTGACACTGAGCTTGTCTTAAGACGTTTTGATGTTGGAAAAGATTCCAAGGACGGAGGGCGTCTTCAATCGAATGTCAATCTTATCAATTGATAGTTTTGGGTGCAAAATCGGTGTGTAGATAAGGGATAGGACATTAGAGTGATTGCTTAATGTCCTCTAAGCGGCTGGTGTATAGAAATGTTTTGTTTCGAAGGGTATTTGTGTGTATCTATTCGATTGTTCCATTTGTGCTTATCGGAGGCGAATAAATTGAATTTAAATACATTAATTGGATTCAATTGGATCTGGGAATATAACCCTTAAGGACTTTAAAGTAAAGGTTATAAATCGACATCGAATTTACAGAGTGTTGTGTAGTTTTATACTAAAAGCACAAAAGAAAACATGGAAATCGAATTCGGAGAATCCCCGTTTAAGGCGAGGCCACTGGGTCATTTGAGCCTAGTGAGGGGGTGAGGTGCGGGGCGAGGGAGGGGCGAGAGAGGGATGACGCGCATTGATCGGGGTCATTACTCGCGCAGGTACACAGAGTAAGCGTAACCAGTGTCCTCACTGTGACGTCACAGCTCGCTACCCATAATAATACCTATACAGAATGTCCCACGGATAGACGATATACCGAAGTCCACTTGTCGGTGCCAACATTATCGACCCATTTAATGCCAAATAGGGATATCCCAAGTCTGACAGCTTCGGAGTTACTTATTTCAATTTTCGCGATTGTCGGAAAATATTTCTTTCAAATCTTGAACTTTTGTCTATACTAAATGTTGTCGCACATTATGTCAACTCGGAACCGTATCATCATCACCCCTCCTGTTCACCTCTCGCCGCCAACCAGGCTTCAACTTCTACACTGGCCCTAACACAGGCTGTGCTCGTGACAATCCCATACCACTCCCACTAATATTATAAATGCGCAAGTTTGGATGGATGGATGGATGTTGCTGAATGAAACTTTACAATAATATAGCTCATATTATACATCAAAATAACACATAGGCTATAATTTATAATCCTGCGCAGACGAAGTGGTGGGCAGAAGCTAGTTGACAATAAAGTAAAGCAATTTGTACTTTTAAACGTATTTATTTATACGGAAGATCATAAGCAGACATACGTTAAACCGACCGTCCGGAGTGGGTTCAGTGCAGTCAAATTCGCGTCTACAGGTTATATATTTTAATTATTTTTTAAGTTATTTATATTGACGTAACGTAGCGTAGTGATGTAGTATGACGTAGTATAATAAAATACTATGTTAATACTAATCTGTCGGAAAAAAAGACCTGGAATAATAGGAATGTCAATTAGGTAATATTGTTGTAATAAAAGTGAAAAATAGGAATAATCAAATTATTTGCTAGGGGAATATATTTTGAAAGTACTTTCACGCGATTTAATAAAAAATTGAGCATAAATTCTTATAAAATACAAAATTTATTAAAATTTTAATAACCATAGAGGTTACAACAAATCTGTTTTTGACTTTAAGTGACAAACTGTCAAGTGTATCAATAAAACTAAATAAATGACGAATTTTGTAACGTGATGTTAGGTAAGTATTATTATTGGTGTCAGGTGTGACGTCAGTGATGGTGAAATCTGGCCCGTGTTATCACTGCGTAGGGTAAAACATGACACACATTATGTGCTGTTGACTGTACTTTTAAAAGTAGGCACAGTGTATATTGAATCAGTCTATAACTACGTAGCTATTGAAATTTGGCCCGTATTATCACTGTGCTTAGAGTAAAACAGGTATATATCGCACACCACATTACAAACCACAGCTACACTTGCATAGCTATTGAAATCTGGCCCGTATTTATTATCACTGTGCGAGTGTGCGTAGAGTAAAATGTGGCAAACTTTATGTGATGTTCACTGTACATAGTTTTACAAGTAGCAACTACGTATAAACTATTTTAAGTTCGATTGCTGTTTGCTTGTTTGCTCTGTGGGACAAATCACCGTCAATAGTCATTTGTTTTGGCCTGTTCCACTTTGGTCAATTTGGAAGTTACTGATCAGCCCCCCTATTACCGTTCTCAAAACGATGAAATTATACCATGTCATGGCGCGCCAACCAGAGACGCCGCTATACCAATGTCCCTTTCACGGCCGCTATGACATGGTTTGATTTGATCGTTTTGAGAACCGTAATGTTATAGCCCCACTGTAATGTTAGTCGACTTGTCTTCATCTGCAATTATCAGGCCACTGCTCGCTCCCAATATACGACACTCGACACTGGTGTTCGTGTCGCGTGTAATATGATGACTTCAAAAACATGGTTCGCGAAAAATCTATTGTGTTAAGGAATATCTGTTTTAGGTTATGAGTCCTTTTTATATTCAAAACGATGCACAATCATTCCGTGATTAGTAAACTAATAATCTTAATGTATAGGTGTGACCAAATTCGACTCGTATTATTTTAAATTTTATTACGTTATGACGATCGTGGGAGCATTCCAAGATTTCCAAGGTAAAGACCAAAGTGGAACATTTGGCAAAAATCGATACAGGTCCGACCTCGGCAGCGCCCAGCGGCGCACTGAAGCTCGTAGCGCCGTGCATTTGTATTTATACAAATTGTGTTTTTTCTTAAATTTTGCCTGGTATAAAAAAAACGTTAGAAACAACAGATTTTTAATTTATCAAGCTCCTCTATTTATAATAACCTACATTTTGATATATATTTTGTATGAATAACTGTTTTAGTTTAGACACACTACTCAGTGAAAAGACAGGAAAGGGGTATGTTTGTGATTTTTTTCTATCGAGCGAAGTTTGTCCAATCGTGTTTCGGGAGCCAACAGTCCCTAAATAGATACCCCAAGATTGATATATATTTTTTTCAGGCCTTTAATTTCAGTAGTTAGTGCCGTAGCCTTCATCGAAAAACGTAAAAACGTCCCAACACCTCGCCTTAATATCTTTAATGATAATTCAATACCTACTTACTTCAATTAAGTAAGTATATAAAATGTTCACTAACCTTAGCAGATAGATGTTCACCAATAAATAAAATAAATGTCAATTCAAATCACAAATACACTATCACCAATTACCGGATGCTAAAAAAGCGACTATCTGTACCGACGCCAGCTTAGATATGCCCAAAATTCAGAGTTCACAGCAAAAGTAACATACCTAATTATAACTATAATAAAAACTACCTATAAAAACTGTATTATCTGCCACTAATAATGTTACGCAAATAATATCGATTAATTGTTTTCGATTGGTTCTCAAACTTTGCCGAAACTCTTAAGTCAATAATTAATATGTGTGATACTGACTGACATGGTTGCTAAATCGAATCCTAGACATAACAAGTAAAACAGTAATTATGCTCATAATAGAAAACATTCACTATTGGGGAGGCATTTGAGTCGACAGTTGTAGGGATTACGATTGAGCACGCTAATTGTAATCGTCGCTAAGCAAGATATCCCGCTCACTCTTTCACGATATCGTATAGAGACAAAATTACGTTTAGGATTAGACTTGATGATGATGATGTGTTCCTATGACTCCCAGGTGGAGCTAAAGGCCGCCGATGTACTCTTCCACTTTTCCCTGTCCTGCGCCGCCTCCGTCATCCTCCCAAGTGAGTCCAACTCTCTTCAGCTCGGCTGTCACCGACATTCGCCAGGATTAGACATAACATAATTGTCCGGTAACGCCCTAATTGACCGGTTTGTAAACACTGGGTAATAGATTGTCGAAATCGGTCCCATTCTGGGGCGACAAAGTCAGAAGGACCTGCGGCAGTCGCCGACGATGGGCGACTGGAGCGCAGCTCTTTGATATCGGAGACTAACAAAAACTTTGAGAGCCACTGTTCGATAAACAAAACACGCGTTCGCATAAAACATATAAGGAACAGTTAAATATTGACCCCGGATCGATAACGGTGGCCATTGACTCCGTGATTAGCTGAATATCGATTGTTTTTACTCACTTTTTAATCTCGCGTGACGTCCGGGTTGCATCATAGAGTGCTCAGTCATTTGTTATTATAAACCTTAGCTATAAATAATACCGGGAACTCATCAACCACCATCAAGAGGAGAAAAATGGGCTATCTCGGAAACGTGCTGTACCAACTCATAATGATGAGCAAGATTGAGGGGAAGAGGTGGGTTGGCAGAAGGAAGAAATCGTGACTCCGCAATATAAGGGAGTGGACAGCGATAGCCAGCGTCGAAGAGCTTTTCCGACTGGCTCAAGACAGGGAGATATGCGGATCTGACGGCCAGCCTTCATTAGTCGAGAGGCACTGCAAGAGGAAGATAAATAATACTAAATAATGGCTACGATGATCCGTCGGGTTTCCTAGGTGCAGAAGGATCTGCTCTAGGTTCAGTCGCCAGACTAGCGCCAGACAGCGCGAGACCGGCTGCAGGGGCGCTCTGCGGTGACGGAAGACAAGATACACTTTGGCCGATAGTCAGACGAAACGTGAGTAATATCAGCGTGAGCTTAGTCTTTGTTTGAAAACTGACAGTTGTAACCGAACTCATCATCCACCTATGACTAACGATCTTTGGGTCGCTGTGAGCTCACTCTAGTGAGGATAGCAATGACTATATTGCTTCATGGAGGAAGGGATAGGTTCAATAGTGGGGATTTGAATTTGCTGTTTCTATAACGTCCTACACCATCTTTAGTTCACTAATCTTTGTGAACAATCACCTATACTAACTTAAGGAGGAAATCTTTAAACCATGGCCTAATTTAATAATTCGTAAAATAATCAGACAAAAAATTCTCAAAATTTTAAAATGATGTTTAGTCGCCTAGGAAGAGATTCAGTTGTGTTTTTTTTCTTCTTCGAACCAAACGGCAAAGGTATCAGGGTTGTCCAAAACCGTCATTACAATAACAAAGGGAAGTATTACGGGAATATTAAACCGACCCGTTTGTTTCGGTGTCAAAAAATTAATATTAACGATATTCCTCGGCACAATGAAGTGGAGAAAAAAAAGGAAATAATTTATGCAAGACATTTTCTTTGACGCCTTTGTTTCGAATGTGCGGAAATATTCAATTTAATTGAATATTTTTCGGCATCGCGATCCGTGAATGGGCTATTTTTCAAAGTTGGCTCCGACGATTGGGGAGATTTGAATTTTCACGCGGTTGGTGTTTCAGGGCGAATACAACTTGAATAATATTAGTGTATTTCTGTAAAATATAAACATTCGGAAATATTCGTTACGTGATTCTCGCGCGTTTTTCTCTTCGGAACCCGATACTCTATCGGAGTAAAAAGTAGTCATTGCATAATTTGTCCGAAACTATACTAGATGAGCGCATTTCACAGAAATTCGGAAATTTTTAGGGTCCAATCAATTTTTAAACAACTTCAAAAGATCTTCTATATTTTTTTAATTTTTATCTAACCCGTTTGTTTGGGACTATTACGATCTTTTTCGATATTTTTGACTAGACCAGTATTTTTTCAGTAACTTAGAAAATATTCAGAACAATCACCGACTTTCCTTACTAATAAAAATAGGAATACGAGCAACGCAATAACATAATCGTAATTCGCCATTAAAAATAAATAAAGAAAAAAATCCCGCATCAATAGATCTGGTTCGATTATAAGGGCAGCTGGTCATCGGATAGATTTATATCGTCCATTCATTTGGCGTACGGCCGTACAATATACCTTACAATAGCCACCATACGAAATTTGGTCTCTATTATATGCACTTAGAGTTGAAAAGAAACAAGGTATAGACTTGAGTGATAGAGTGTACGAAATTCGATTGAATGGTGTTTTATTAGGAACCGGTTTAAACCGGTTCGGACCCCACGACACGTGGTCACGCAGTTTTGTCATTCACAGTATTAAAATTATCGGTTGTTTTGTCCTATAGTGTATTGTCAGTTTCAGAATCGATAATTTATCGTCTCGGACTTTTATTTTTTAATTTTAAACTAGATTCGAGAGTTGATTCGGTATAATCTTATATTGGTGACCGTTGGTGGATCCGGTTTTTATAGGCAGAAAAATAATGTTGCTGAAATGGAAATAATCTGAAACGAGATGTAAAATATACATACCTACTTTAAAAATTGTAATAGTGGCCAACCCCAAAATATTTTTTCTGAATCAGAAGGTGCCAACCCGCGCGCACTCGCGAGTTCCACATTCGCCAGTTGACGAATAAGTCGAATTTTCACTACTTCGAAAAACAAAATCGACAGGGAATAAACTTATTCAATACCTATACCTAAACGGTTTTTGAGGAACTACATTTTCTAATAACTGAAGTTAAACGTAAGAACTAAACAAAGAACCTTAATTATTAACTTAGAAGACGCCCTTAAATCTTAAGTTCTCAAGTTGATTATTTTTTCAATCTAAAACTTCGTTCCTGCAACGAAATGCAATTAAGTTCATGTCCGGACCATTCCGACTATTGTTTTTATTAAAATTAATGCAAAAATCAATCAATTCTCCCGGACTTAATGGAATAACATTTTTCTTCGCACCCCTCTTTTTAAGGACAATGGAAAATGGTTATTAATATTCTAATACAAAAAACGGCGAGACTAGACAATAGGTGTTGTTAATTTGCTCATTAAGGATTCATGGGGTGTCTCCCAAGGGGTGTGGGGTAACGAAGAAATATTGGACCATTGATTAGGAGCTGTTGATACATTTTGGGAATCTGTGGTTTTGATGTGTGTGAGATAAACAATCTCAATGTGGATATCTACATGAGAAGAAGTGTAATTTTACTTTCCTCTTTCTATATTTCTCCTCCCTACATTTGTGTGTTAAATATTTAAGTGTAAGAATGTATATTTTTAGATAACTAGGTATATATTTATTATTAAATATAGGTATATGTAATGTATTTATATTATTATTAATAAGTTTATTAAATTATATTGTAGGTATTAGGTTTATTTAACGTTTTTGAATACGATAGGTATTTTATTACATTTATATTGTTTTATGACATTTTTGCACCCGCTACGCTGTTTCGATACAATATCTCCATCACCCGAAGGTTGCCTGGGAGAAATCGCTTAAAGCGATAAGGTCGCCTGTCTGTACACTAACTAATTTTGGTTTTATATGTAACTGATGTATTTTCATTTGTGTGCAAATAAAGTATATTTGATTTAATAAACGCATATAAATAAACGCAATTAAATGGTCGAAATCAATACGGACCCATAGTTGATTATATCATCATCTTCATCATCAGTCTATTTATACCCCCACTGCTCGGGCACATACCTCCCTTACATCGAGGGAGCTGGAACCATGATCCACTACACGGGCCTACTGCGGTAGATCATAGCATGCGGTCATTGATCTCCTATAAACAACTAGATACACAAAGGTCTTACTAAAACAATTTGAAAAACGCCCGAGCGAACTAGATGCTTATACATAGGTATAGTAAAACGAAACAAAAAATATTCTTTAAAATTATGCGCAAATGAGGGTCCATTCATCCGTGGACCTACTTTGCGCTCGGACATTTTTAAAAGGCAGACTGTGTATCTAGTTGTTTATAGGAGATCAATGCATGCGGTTGATTGATTACATAAATAAAACCAAATATTACAATAGCTCATTGATCAAACAGCTTCCGATATTAGATAACAATTTAGCAGAAGTGATAATTTGATAATAAACAATTACCAGCCGAAACTACGTCGCTATTATGTTAAGGCACGACACGAAATTCATCAATTACTGGAATTGGGCCCGATCGAACAATACCCCCATTAATGGGTGACATAGAAACAGATAGGGCATTATTCCGATAATATGTCACAAATTATCTTATATGTGGAGTGGAGGGTTACTCCCGCTTTCGCCAAGATTCGTGAAGCCCACTTGCTTAACGTCTAAGACCGATCATAGACAAGTTTGAACAAGAGCTTAGCTTGAGCTCGCTATTATAATCAACAATCAACGTCTATTTGACGCTAAGGCTCCTGCTGGAACTAGAGTTTAATGAAATTGCCTGTAATTAAAAATAACAGTAGGTAATGTAACACATGAATAAACACAAACAACTGTAATAATGAACAGTATCCTAATTCAATCCCTTGATCAAGATAATATAACGTCACCTTATACATAAAAATGCATCAAGACATTGCGATTGACATTAATCCGAGTACTTACCTATATCTAATATGACTGTGTGAAATTTTGACATAATTTGTGTTGTAATTATTTTATTGTTATTGAGCAAATATTAAATGAAATTCGTGGAAGGTTTTCTATTGCGTTTATTCAGTTCCGCCATGACACGAGAAGAGAGTTTATAATAGTGTTGCCAGTAATATAATCTTATATTCTACTTAATATAATATTAGGCTGTATGTCTGATATTACAACATGCCGCTCCTTAAATAAAAAAGAAAATATTTTTACTCTATGGTTACAAGATTGATTTACTATTGATTGATAAATGTAAACAAATAATAATGAAATTTGGAACAATGAGTTTTACCTGAAAAACTTATTAAATGGATTATATAATGCAAGAATTATTTTATACAATGCAATAAAACAATATTGAAGTGAATAGCAATGAAGTTAATGTGCAATTGTGACTTAAATGTGAAAGTTTGTTACAATACTATGTTTACAATGTTTTTGTGAATTCTATGTGAAAATTAAAGTTATTAAACATAAATGTTGTTGTTAATTTACTTTACTTAAGTTATTTACTTACAATTCTTATTGAGTTAAACGCAATGAAAAGTTTACTTACATACTAATTACTTAGTACTAAAGAATTTAGGAGTTTTTACAGTTCTCCCTGACCTAGTTACTAATTGTTTATCAGAATCTTTCTTAGACTTAGTATTAGACATAGAAGTTAAAGAATCTTGATAAGAATCAGTTTCTGACATGTTACTTGGTACATAGGTTTCATCGGACAGAGCGGTTTGACAAAGTGTATCTTCTGATACTGACATTTCTTCTGGATTAGACAATTCTGATTGAATAGATTCAAAGCTAGAATGTAATGACTCATAGTTAGACTGCATATCTTCTTCTGTAATTGACTGTAATGACTGACGTTGAGACTGACTTATACGACTTGGACCTGGACTTGATTCAAATATATTTGTAGACGACTGACTGATTTGACTTGAACCTTGACATGGCTCTGACATTATAGATTCTGACTCTATAATCTGACTTTGACTTGAATCGTTGACTGAATCTGAGACATTTGATAATTGACTGTATGACCGTTCTGATTGTGACTGTGAAGACATTAATTCTCTTGACTTTTGTTTTGAGTTATTGTACCAATAGTAAGAATAGTTATCGACATTAGTAAATGAATTAGTTTCTGTAGACTTGTATGAATTTGACATGTTATTTTGTGACTGTGATTCTGAATTCTTATGTTTATTTACTCTGTGATTAGGTAAATTAATATGTTGTATATTCCTTCTGTATACACTTCCTGACTCATCTCGCACTATGTAGGAACGAGGAAAATTAGTTTTAGAGACAACAAATCCTTTACACCACATTCTATCATTAGGATTCTTTTTGAAATAAATGAAATCATTTTCTTTTAATTCTGGTGACACCCTAGCATGTTGGTTATAGAATAACTTTGTTCTGTGTAAATTACTTTGTTTATTTTGTGTATGTAATGAAAATTTGACAATTTTAGGTTTTAAATTAGAAACTTTGTTAGGTAATTTAGTTCTTAATTGACGTGACATTAGTAGTTGTGAAGGAGAACTGAGATTCCCTCTTGGAGTATTACGATATTGTAATAATCCAATATAAGGATCTGTTCCTGAGTTTTCACACTTTCTAAATATGTTTTTGACTATTTTGACAGACACCTCAGCAAGACCATTTGCTCTAGGCAAATAAGGACTGGAGGTTATGTGTTCTATGTCCCATTCAGTTAAGAATTCTTTGAAATATTGTGAATTAAATGGGGGACCGTTGTCACTGAGCAATTGCATTGGAATACCATGCCTTGCAAAAATAGACTTTAATTGTGTAATAACATACTGACTTGAACTGTTATTATTCAATAATGCAATTTCTATGTAGTTAGAATAAAAATCTACACATAATAGATATTTCTTGTTTTTGTAGTCAAACAAATCTACTGCTATTTTTTGAAAAGGAAATAAAGGTTGTTCGTGTGAGAGTAATGGATCTTTTGTTTTATTTTGCATAAAAATTAAGCAAGTTTCACACTGTTTTACTTTTTGTTCTATATCATGGTTAATATTAGGCCAATATACTGTGCCACGGGCTTGACTTTTAGTTTTTTCGATGCCCTGATGACCTTCATGCAAAATTGATAGAATTTCTGATCTCATTGATAATGGAATTATGACACTTTGATTTTTGTATAGTAAATGATCAATGACATGAATTTCATCTCTAATATTCCAGTAAGGCAAAACAATAGGATCCACTAATTGTTTACAATTAGGCCATCCATTATGAAAATAGTATTTTAACTTTTGAAGTACTTGATCTTGATTTGTGTGTTGTAGAATTTTATCCAGTTTTTCTTTACTCAAAGCTAAGTTAGAGGTTAATAAATTGACATGAATTTCGACACTGTTTTGTAAATAATCTAGATTTTTGTCTCCTGAGTCATTGACTGGTGCTCGGGACAAAGTATCAGATACATACATTTGTGAACCTTTTGTGTATGTGACTACTAAATGATAGGCTTGTAATGTAATCATCATTCTTTGTAAACGAGTAGGAACATCAGATAATGCTTTTTTGAATAGTGTGACAAGAGGTTGATGATCAGTTTCCACCTGTACAATCTTTCCATACACATATTGATGAAACTTTTTGCAACCAAATACTATAGCATATAGTTCTTTCTCAATTTGTGCATAGTGTTCCTGACATGTAGTTAATGATTTTGATGCATAGGCAATTGGGTTTTTATCATGAAATATTACAGCACCTACAGCACTCTTCGACGAATCGACAGACATTCTTAGAGGTTTTTTCATATCGAAATGAGTTAATACTGGTGCTTGACAAATAAGTGATTTTAATCTATTAAATCTTTGTTCATGTTCATCTGACCACTGCCATAAATTTTGTTTTTTGAGTAAATCTCTGAGAATATCGGTTTCTGAGGCTAAATTTGGTATGTATGAACCTAAATATGTTATCATTCCTAAGAATCTTTGCAAATCTTTGACATTATTAGGACTTGGCATCTTAAGAATTGCTTCTACTTTAGACTTGTCTGGGGAAATACCATCTTTATTGAAAATATGACCAACATAACATACTTCTGAAAGACCAAATTGACATTTAGATTTATTGAATTTTATGTTTACTTCTGCTGCACGTTTAAATACAGCTTTCAGACGTCTGTTATGTTCCTCAATTGTATCTGCATGTACTAACAAATCGTCAATAAATACTGCTACACCAGGAAGATCTCCAAATGCTTCTACCATTGTTCTATGAAAAATTTCAGAGCTAGAATTGATACCGTATGGTAAACGTAGGAATTTGTATCTACCATATGGAGTATTAAAGGTACAGAGGTCACTGCTCTCTGGATCTAACTTTATTGCCCAAAATCCTGAATTTGCATCTAATTTTGAAAAAATTGTTGAATTTGCGACTTTAGAACGTAAATCATCAAATGTAGGAAATGGATAATGAGGTCTTTTAATAGCTTCATTTAAATTTCTTGGATCGAGACATACTCTTAATCTACCATTAGGTTTTTCGACTAAAACAATAGCATTGACCCATTTTGTCGGCTTAGTTACTTTTTCTATGACTTGTTGTTCAACCATTTGGTCTAATTCTTGTTTGAGACGAGAAAGTAATGAGTAAGGTACTCTACGAGTAGGACATATCTTTGATTGTATACTAGTATCAATATCCAAATGTGCTTCATTAGGTAGACAACCTAAACCTTCAAATGTGAATGAATATTTATCAATAATACTTTGTACTGACCTGGGTAATACTTGTTGTTGATTTTGTGTTGACATTTGTTTATTACTTGATTGTGAAATACTCTTTGTCGAACTCTGTGTCCTATGAGACTGTGACTGTTGTTTATTACATAAATCATTGTCCTGAAAATTCTTAGTTATGCTGAAAACACGTTTAACAATACCTAAATCATCACACGTTTTGCTACCAAGTACAGTCTGACATAATATATCTGCAACAGCAAAATATAAATCTGTGATTATACCATTTGAAAATGTGCACATTAGTTTACATCCTCCAATTATTGGAATTTGGTTTCCTGAAAATGAATACAACTTATTATTCGAATCTGAAATGTTTACACTGTTTGATAATTTTTGTAATGTTTGTTTAGAAATTACATTTATTTCAGCTCCTGTGTCAATTTGACATTCTAACATTTTACCATTTACATCAATATTTATTTTCCAAGTTTTATCAGATTGACACAAGTTCACAGTATTGATAAATCTCACCTTTTTGTTATTTTTATTGCTGAAACAAAATCTCGAATAATGGTTAGGACGATTGCATACACTGCAAGTTACACCTTTTGCTGGACACCTGAATCGATGAATTTGTCCACATCTGTGACAATTCGAATTTGAGTTTTGACCATTGTTGTTGTCATTTCTCGATAGACTTCTTGCTCTTCCGTTGAATTTTGATTTCTTTGAATGACTGCGCTTCCTTCCTTTGAAGTTTGGGGTATGACTTCTTCCACGATGTTGCATTTTACCTTTGTAAATAGCATTTATTTGCTCCTTTGACTGTGAATCATTACTTGACTGGACTAGTTGATTGGACCGTTCTTGAGACAATTCCATACTTTTGGCAATTTTAATAGCTTTTTCTATAGACAGATTATCTTCTTGGAGTAATCTCTCCTTGACTCTTTGATTGTTTATTCCTATGACAAACATATCTTTGATCAAAGATTCCTTTAGACTTGACAGATCACAAGAGTTGCTTAAATTTGTCAAAATTGTTATATATTCGTCGATAGTTTCATTTGACTTTTGTAGTCTTGTGAAGAAATTGTATCTTTCCACCGTAAGATTCTTACACGGGTTGAATTTGTCATCAAATTTTTTCATAAGCTGTTTTAAGGTTATATCGATTCTTTTGACATTGAATGAGTTAAAAATTTCGAGGCATTCGTCACCAACAATGTTCAGAAATATTGCCACTTGTCGAGCATTGCTTTGCTTGTCTAATTCATTGGCTTCAATATATATCTCGAATTTTTGCTTCCATATTCGCCATTTTTCCGCCACGTTGCCGTCGATAGTCATGGGACGAATCGAGTTCGAAACCATCACTACACCTGAATTGGAATTACCTGTGCCTGCGACGTCCATATTTTGATTATTCCTTTACTTCTGACACCATATTTTATTGTTATTGAGCAAATATTAAATGAAATTCGTGGAAGGTTTTCTATTGCGTTTATTCAGTTCCGCCATGACACGAGAAGAGTGTTTATAATAGTGTTGCCAGTAATATAATCTTATATTCTACTTAATATAATATTAGGCTGTATGTCTGATATTACAACAGTAATAATATTGGCTTCAATAATGGTGATGAGCTTGACATTATAATTATCGACATTAATATCAAATTTATAATAATAATTTTGTTAAGTAAGTTTTATTTTGCTACACCCAAGATTGGGTAAAATTGTATCGGCACTTTATTGAATATATGTATAAAATCTCTGTATAATAACCTGCAATTGAAGGCAAATAAATGAAATGAAATGAAAAAAGACGTTAAGGCTACAAAATATCACAAAATATACGTATATTCGATAAACATCGCCACCTCTCATTACAGCAGTACATTTCTTCTACACATACTTACAAACGTGCATTCATGAATTTGACGGAAGCGAATAAGGTGTCCCAGGATCGCAGCAATGGACGTCCGTCGTTATTCCCTACCCCTATGGGAAATAGGCGTGGATTCATGCATGTATGTTATAAATATGGAGACATTAACAAGTGGGAAAGGTGTGTATAGGAGTAACCCTTCCTCCTATATGTGACACAAAGTTTATAATGAATTGACATATTCAGCACACGTGTTGCGCGGTTCGAGGCTTCAAACTAACATACCGACAGAATGTTCCAATAGAATATCAACTTTATCGCGATCCGATTAACATATGAAATCGTTTGTAGGAGATGAGATTTATTAGAAATTGATTCTAATAAGACAAGTAGGTACTTCTACTTGGAATTGCAATTAAAGTTGAACTTTAAACTCTTTTGATTAAGTTGTTGAAAAATAAAGTTCCGATTTAAAATTATTGACTAATAAAAACTATTAAAGTACATAAATCGAGCTCGGTGGCTCGGTGGTTGGGTCAATGGACTTGCGGCTTGCGTCCCAGGTTCGATTCCCAGCCAGGACTTACGTACATTTACCGAGTGCTCTCAAAGTGGTGAAGGAAAACATCGTAATAAAACCTGCATGCCGTAGAAGAAGAAAAATCTAATGCATGTGAAATCCGCCAATCCGCACTGGGCTCGCGTGGTGGATCATGGCCCCAGCTCCCTCGATGTAAGGGAAGGTCTGTGCCTGAACAGTGGGGCAATATAAATAGACTGATAATGATGAAAGTACCTAAATTATTGGGCAAAGCTGAATAGAGCAGGTTAGATAATAGTTAGAAAGGATTGTAAGAGCAAAGCGAACTTTCAAAAATAACCATTTATTTTGTATGTAACCGAACACCCGTGATTTTCCTCAATATGACATCTCAAAGACGTCCCGAAATACAGTAGTGGCAGATGTATCGTATAAAGCGAAACACTCTGCAAACGAAACAAAGACAGAACTTACAGTATCCGTTTGTACAGTAGGCATAACTACATTTAGAAAACGTCAGGTGGTGTTCGAAATGACTAAACATTATGATAATGCGATTACGCCTCTGGAAAAGTCAGGAGCTGATAAGCCTGACAATAAAAGTGACATCATCGGCATTTTAACGTGAAGAGAAAAGAAAGACAATTCTTTACCAACATAGAGTGCAAATTTTTCCACAATCTAACATAAATTCTGCCGAATATAATGAAATAATAAGGAATTTGATAACTTGATTGCTAAAGAGTAAATAAAAGTATCACGAAAGCTTTTTATTGCAGAATGGTGTGATTACGTTGAAAGAAAGTTTCTGTAAACAACACTCGGGAACGATGTCAAGTGTTCACCGCCATCTGAAGAAGATTGCAGCTTTGAGAATAATTTTTGGCACCGCGGTACGATTTTCACCGAGCAAGTTTAGTACGGGATTCCCTACTATCTTTTGATACTTCGATCTCAATGAAAAAAAGAATTCTACGTTATACGAAACATGTTGCAAGCGAATCCGACGACCTTATTGCAGGCTCCAATGAGAACGTTGATAGGATGACGGTTTTATTGTTACACGGACGGACAGACAGACACAGTCGGCGCATTAGATTAGTGAGATTTTGAGATGCATAGATGTCACAATAATTACTTGAAGAGGTAGCTAAGGTATTGGATACCTAGTTATTTTTTTCTGCAACAAACAGACGAGATATTGATGGTAAGCGATATTCGTCACCTTAGTAAGTAATGGCTTTTGTTCGAAAGCCGGAGTTGCTTTGGGTTTCTGAGTGAGAAATAAGTAAGTAAACTAGCATTTTCCAGTAGATCTCTCTAAGCAAGCAAAACGATTAATATTCGAAGATATTTTTATGACATCCTGTAGATATCTCTAGAACTGCATAATTATAAAGATAACGAGCTGACATTGATGCTGTTTACACAAAAATAATGATAGAAAATTACAGTTCTATCCATGTGTCATTCTTTGAGCGATGTTCGGTCTGACTCAAAGCAAACTTTGACTAAATTATGACTAAAACCAACTAAAATGATGTCATTAAAATACTTTAATCGACTTCGCGCTGTCGAAACTTATCTAACCTTATCTAAAATTTACAGTGTTCTTAATTCATCAAACTGTGCGATAAAAGAACTCGCATAGTTTACTTAATAATACCCTGACGTCAGTAGTAAAGCCGAGAATTACTGCAGAAACAAACGTTCCAAAATAAGTCGAGCTTTGAAGATAAATAATTTATCGTGCCACTAAACCTGCATAAGAAAGAAATGTTGATAAACATCGAACATTAAATATGTAACTGTTAGTGATCGTAAAAAGATGGATGCCAGACATAGTTGGTACATATACAAATATCACTTCTTTGGAAATAAAAAAAAAAAAAAATTAAAATTTAAACTGTTTATTTCATTGAAAAAGGGTTACAAAAATTATAGCATTTTCCGGGCTCTCAATCTCATTTGTGAGAGATTATATGAGCCGGAAGAGGTCGCCAGTGGCGCCATTTTAAACTTAAGTAATACTTAATATTTACTTAATTAAATTTAAATTTAGCACTTACTTAAGATGTAATCATGGTAAGTTTACATGTATTAAATTTGTGGGCTTTGTAGCACATTTATTTGTATGAAAAAGATAAGCAGGCAAATTGGAGCTATGATTCTACTTACATTATGTAGCATATTTATCCAATAGTATTTTTTTAAGATGATTTTGGACATTCTTGGAGTTTTTGTTATTTAATTTGTCTAGTGATTCAGGCGGAAGGCTATTCAGAAATACAGGTAATAGGTAATTGCTACATCTCTTTCCATATGTATTTTGACACTCGGGTAAGTTAAACATTGGTAAATGCAGCTGTTGTCTTAGGTTTATAGGTCTTTCTGTTCTCACTAGTGATTGTATACTACTACGGTTCTGTGATATTACTGATATTTTAACTTTATCAAACACATTGACAACCCTGCAGTGTCCAAATAGCTGCTCATATTGATCTTTATACTTATATTTAATTTTCAATGGTACAATAGTCTTTAATAATCTGATCTGTAGATCGTATATGTTTTGTAAGTATGTTTTATAGGTTCTACCATACCATAAATGAGACTTTACACATAGAATATCAGAAAGCTAATCAAATCGCTACCAGGAAATCGACTGTTACGAGTTCAGAGGCGACTGTTGTCGTTCGGGAACAGTCGTCGAGGCCTACCAGTAGCTTGAACAACTCTGACAATAGGTTTGGTCACTAAACCACACGAGAAGAAAAGATGCGACTAACCAAACAGCCTATGAAGTCCACCCTTCTACGACAGAATCCATTTTCATTTTACATCGCTTGTAGTATAGAGAGAGGGATAACGCTTTCCAGCTAAGATTTACATTAATGTACATTATACACTATCAATGGATTTTTCACAATTCTCGTCAAGTAGACTTAATAGTTTAGCTACAGGTCTCTTTACCGTACTCCGACAGCCAATTTAAAAATGAATATTTCCATGGGCAATTTGCTGGGGTAGGCGTTCGTTTGATCTGAATCTCGGAGCGTTCGACCCGACTGATCGCTCTGATTTTTAGTAACGCATCACATAATTTGATGGACGACACTTCGGTTCTTTAAAAACCGCACCTACATTCGATTTAATCTGCTTTCCGTGCTCTTAATGTCTAGAGTCACATTGAGTTCTGGTTTCGGGCACTTATTATTTATCTTTTATTCTTGTGATTAGGCAATGAAAATTGAAACAGACACCTTTATTTACTTATTTAAGCGAATAAACTCTCTCACGAGTAGTTTTCTCAGACCTAACGTTCTCGAATCTTTTGCTATATTATGCAAGATGTATGAGCAAAAGTTTAGGTGATGAACACATGTTACAAATCCAATGACAATTTATTCGTGGTGGTGATATGGGAATGTGTTGAGGTGGAAATAAAGCTAAAGTTTCGGTTTTGGTCAAAAAACATCTTCCCTCGGAATCTCTACTAATGTCCGTCTTGCGGGCGACCGCTAATAGAATCAACAGGTGTGCCACAGGGTGGTCTAATCGGCCCGCTACTCTTTCTTCTATTTACATTTTCACGAATTCACAGCAAACGTTGACGTCTCGACGCGCACATTTGATTCATTTGCTTACCCTGTCACTTTTTAATACTGATTTACAATAAAAACAGAACTGTTTCACTGGCGATTGATGTGAGTTATGATTAATGTTGCGTCTTTGATGTTCCACGCTATGAATCTATCAAGTCGGCTTCTGAATATCGACGGTGTATAAATAAACCGGGACGAATCCGACGAGATGCGTCTTCGTTTTAGTTAATTATGAGGTTATTAAAGATACATTGACTGTCGCTGACAAAGTCAGATCAATTTTTGTTGGTGTACTTATATCAAACACATTTAGGCGATAGTCATTATTGTGGTTACATCATCGGGGCCTCACGCCATCGTTGTCACGGTAGACACGAATTATATATTTCTTTTTTTTCTTGTTCCGAAATTAGACTAATCACAATCGAGTACAAAGAAGCAGATCGCTTTCATCATCGACATGAGATGATGTTTACGTCGAATCTTCTGAGAAACGTTCCCGGCATTCAATACTTGGAAATAAATATGTGAGTTTGACATTTGCTTTCATGTGTTGCCTCGCGTGTTCCGACTGTAATTACTGGTACATTCGACGGCCAATTTCGGACGCCTTACACCTCTGTACTTAGAGTTTATTTTGTCCCTTTCTCCCGCCTAGACTTTTTTGTTATTAAATTATCGTGCGTGCCGATTTCAGACAAGATGATAGGTTGCGTTTGATGGGGCATCTGATTGCCTCTCTTGTCGACATTTCGGATTTGGTTGCTTTCTCTTTGATTGACGGAGTTTAGAAATCAGTCTGTGTTTGATATGCTGCAGAGGTCACCGTTGTTAATATCAATAATTTTGAATTAGACACCTTTTTCATTCATCCTAATTTGCGTAATATTGATCGCAGCTTTTCTCGTAAATACAAAGCTTGTATCTACCGAAGTAGAGATTTCTTTCCCAACACGACAGTTTTTAAGAGTCTCAGAATTGGAATGATAATCAAGCTGTTCTTTGTAGTATATTTAGCGACTGAATTCGCTTGCACCACTCCCTATGTTTCTTTCGTAAATCCACCGTTAATCTTTCAATAAGCGCAGTCAATAAATGTCAATATGGTCTAAAATAGTTTATGATACGACTCTAACATCATTAGTCAGCGGTTCGAAGATAATTCACTGTCGAACCGAACTGCTTCTCGACGTCCGAGAGTTAATAAGAGAAATGTGTGGCGACTAGTGGCCGAAACGACATATTTTTGACCAGAACCAACATTTGAGTTTTTATGTTCTTCATTACAAGTCCGAGCTATGGCGATTGTGTTCACAGGCATGGTTATGCTTTGCATATGACTTTCTTGGTATACTCAGTGTGCTGAATTTTCTAAAGTGATTGCTTGATGCTGTAACATTCTAACATTATACTATATCTCGACAACCTAAGATCTTATTTGATTGAATATTGAGTACGAGAATGGTCAGATGAGTGGAGGAGGCCGAGAATTTAGTTCAGTGGAGGTGGAGCTTTGCCTAGCAGAAAAGCTATTTATTAGTCAGTTTTAGGTTATGTTGTGATAATGTTGTATTATGTATAATATGCTTATCTGTGCAATAATGTGTCTTATGTTTATTAATCGAAGGCCTAATAATTTGTGACCGAAAACGAAATTTATTGAGGCCAAAGTCCGAAGCGGCCGATCACTAGAGTGCCGACCAAAAATAACAAAATTAAAATAAATCGAACGACAGGCAGACGTCATAAACTAATTTCGAGTGTATTCCTTTTGGTAACACAAAAATAGCTTCGTCACTCTTTCATGTTCCCCAATGACATTAAGGAAGAATTTACTGTTTTAGTACAGCGCCATCTATGACATGAAAGTTCCTTTTATTGCCCAAAAAGAAAGGTGTTTATGATTTACGTTCGGTTATTATTGCTTTGGAATATTAAATAGGCGCTCCTGTTTCGATACTGGATGCATGTACTGTTGTTTTATGAGTAGTCATGTCTTATGTTTACGTTTTAAAATTATACTTTAAAGACACCTGCATCTGGTACTTTGATATGATTGTTATTTTTAATTCGACTTTATTTCCGAATGTTTTATACATTCTGTCATTGCAATGGTAATTAACTTGACTTCTGTTATTAGTACTGTGTTATGTAATTACCTCATTCATAATACCTGAAACTGATTCATTACGTATCTACTTGTATTTGTATTACTTGTACTTTTCATACATTTTGTAAGGATGGATCAGGTGACCGATTTGTATGAGACCATAATTTATTCTTATTCGAAAAGTCGCAGCACAAAAGTTCTGAACACTCTCCCTTCGGCTTACTACTCTGTTTAGACCGTACGTAAGAATTATGCATTAAAACGGAGAAATATATAAAATAGATTGACCCTAATTTGGGTCAAGCCAATTTTTTCCCCTCGGAAAAAGTTAGATGAAAAATCTCATCTCAAATCAAAACCAATTCGCAGAAACTGTAATCAGAAAAGTTACAGAATCGTTTATCGACTGTCATCAAAAAGAAATAACATTTCAAACTGGTACCCTTTTTGCCAACTTAATTAAAATCGAGTCACAAAATGGAGAAAAAAAGCATCAGAGAGAAAACTTTGCTTCAATACGGTTAATAAGGGTAACGTAGGGTTAGGGAATGGTAATGTAGATACAAGTGTTTTTTTGACTTTGCATTGTGTTCTTATTGTCTGGGTTATAAGAGTTGATATTGTACTCAAAGTGTTACCATAGATCTGTTGATTGTACGGTCGTCAAATATCGAATATATTTTATTTATTTATTTTGTTCGACTCGACAGTTCGTCATTTGCCAATATCGTGTTATTGAATATTCAAGATATCATAGTCTCCTCTTCCTCCAGAGGAGTCGCCGTAGCGTCGTCATTCTGGACGAAGCAGCTCGACAGTCACGTTCACTCCCGAGCTCGTATTGGGACTCTTGACTTTAGCACGAAACTTCAGATCTTGCACAAATAATCCAATAAATTCACCATACTATTATTCGCGAGCATTTTTTTATTTATTAATTTAACGTGATATTAAACACAAAATAACCACTGTAGACATTAAAATTATCAAATAATTTCGCAACGGTGGTTTTGCGTCATTTTCAAAAGCCTCCTATGCAATGTTAATATGGCCTAGACAGCAATGGTTATGCCAGTGGCGGACTAAGGCTCTATGCTGACATGTCGCCCGTTATCAATGCCGCTGGGTGCGATTTTATGAAAACGCGTTGGATATGTAGGCAGTGCGCAGACTAGAGTCACGACAGTTTTAAGACAGACTATTGCTTTACAAACATTATGAAGCGCGCACACTTCAAACGAAACGTCTCATAGACAAAGCTGCCTAATACCTACGAGAACTGCTCAGCGACAAGTCTGTCTTAAAACTGTCGTGACTCTAGTCTGCGCACTGCCTTATAGGTACGAATCACATGTGTGACGTTGAGTTGAGTTTTTAACCCGTTCGACACTTTGTTTGAGCCGGGTCGGATTTTTTGAGTTTGCATTGTATCTTACTATCACTAAAAAAACAATTTATATTGTTATTTTGTGCTATTTGACTAATACGAGAGTTATGGCACTAGGTCTGTAGAGTACCTAACAAAATTAGGAGTTTTTTTAAATTTATTATTATTATTAAGACATGGAAAACCAACAGCTTATAAACTACTACATTTTCATTTTAATAAAAGCAAGAAGCCAATTATCGGTCTTCACTTATAATTAGTAATTAAACAAGACGCAAATAATTAAATAAAAGATAGAACGTAGAAAAACTAAGATACAGTGCAGTGTTACGCTTACCTCTGATTACGTCACGCGTTGCCACACCTATTTCTAGAAATCGTCGCTTGAGAGTGAAAACCACGTATGTGCATAGGAAGAAATTTTACAGGAGTAAAAATTGTCTACTGAAATTTTTTGTATAGAAGAAACTCATAAATTATTCAGGATTTTAATAAGTCTTTATATTTTAAATTTATAACGTAAATTTAAATTTAATTTGCATAAATAGATAAAAATTGACTCATGGGAAAAACGCCATACGAGGTTTTCACTCTCAAGTGACGAAATGAGGTCCGCTGTTGACGCCATTGGCGGTCCTCCTTAGTCTGCTACTGGATTTTGTAAAGGAATTCTGTCGACTGTATTATAAACCGGAGCGTGCTCCCAAATTTTCCACTTTCCACAGCAATGAATTTGTTTTCTTTTCCTTTATTTTTCTCCTTTCAATAACAAAACAAAACTTTTACGGTTTAGTTAACAGTCAACTCTTTTGTCGTTAACTTTTTGATACTTTTTCTAAGGCTTTATTGCCAGTCAATTGTTTCGGCAATCACGTGCACTGTGGAAATTGGATGGAAGTTTTCGAAAATCGTGTGGGTTTCAATCAATAAGTTAGCGTTTTTGGGTGGTTTCGTTATTTGCTAAAGGTTTCCAGTTTGACAGGAATCCATACAAAACTTTGATTTAATTATTAATGAGATTTTTTTCAGTCGGATCTGAAACTCAGTCTTGGCTGGACTTCGGAGTCGATAAAAAGTCTTTTAGGTTATGAAGAGGTTTCGCCCTATACAGGGTGTAACGGAAAGGGTATATAAAGCCGAAGGGACGTTGTTAAGTATCGGTAACTGAACAACTTTTGTTCTACGACTTTTCGATCGCAAGTCCATAGACGCAACCACTGAGCCACCGAGCTATAGTATAAATTAAAAACGAATAAGAGCGTCATATCCTAAACAATTTAGAAGCAATTGCTTGACGCCCACCGATCGATCAATCTATATCGATACGAACAATTAACTAGAATTGAACGCGATGATATGGCAGTAAATCCAATTTAGTTAAAGTGTTAGGTTATTTACTCATAAACAAGAAATAAAAGTTTTTCCACGGTTTAAACCGCGGTCTCTTTCTAACTATACCTGTCTAATTTCATTTCCCTTAAACCGAATTTTTGCCACTTTGAAACTAATGTACGTACAGTCGAAGACAGAGATAAGTATACAGGGGTCTCAATAAGGCTGGAATTTACTCAAAAACTAATGGTCTGAATTTAATAATTCTTTTACAGTTACATAGTTTTAGCTTTTATCTATCAAACAGTGAAAGAATTGTTGCAATAGGTCAAGAAGTTTTTGGGAAAATCTCAACCTTAAAAACTCTCCTGTACACCTTTCTCTGTGTTCCACCGTACAACAGCAGATCAATGGTAACACTTGCAGTACGAATTCAACTCTTATGACGCAGATAATAAGAATGGTTCAAAGTCCAAAGTGTTACATGATCTTCTGTTAGTTGCCTTAATTGCATTACAATTACAAATAAAATGAGATGGACAAGGATGTCTGAAATAAAATATTAGAATTTGAAAATCACTCCAAAATACTAAACAACAAAAAGAAACTACTGGACAAAAGCCGCTGCACAAAACACGAAAATGATTCATCCCATTTCAAGTACACTCGGCATCAAAAACGCATTGCGGAAAACGAAGCACAAATACTACCGAAATATATTTCAAAGAAAACGCTCGGCTAGTATTACAAGTAGGTTTCTGAATGCACCCATTCACCATGCAGTCATTAGGCATTGAATCGCCAAATTTAAAGCACGAAAAACTGGTTTCAGAACGCATCCGTTTGTTATTTACGGCTTTTCATAGATTTTTTGGGTTTCTCTAACAGTAAAAGAGATTTTTATCTACATACCATTTAATATAACTTCGCAGTGCGGCCATGAGGTCTTCGTCGTGGACCAGAATATAATATGAACACGAGGAAACAGCTGTTTTTGTGGGCCATAGTTGCCCAGGTACTTGTCATCTAACTTATGAATATTGCAAAGTTGATGGGTCTTGATCAAATGGTCGCAGACCAGCTTATTGGTCTGACACTGTGGGTAACATGTCTTCAAAGGGAATTCCGAGAACTATAAAGACGTGGTCTTTTGGCAAAATTTCATACCACAGAGGTTACGACTGGGGTGTAGCGACAGAGATTATCGTACATACGTACATACACGTATATAAACTGATGCCTCAGGGGTAGGCGTAGACTATAGTCTTCCATCTGCTCCAATCCTGGTACGAAACTCTCGCTTCCTCTATATTCATCAATCTCAAACCGCCAATCCGCACTGAGCCCGCGTGGTGGATCATGACCCGAGAGCTCCCTCGATGTAAGGGAACGTCTGTGCCCGAGCAGTAGGGACATAAAAATAGACTGAAGATGATGGAGCGCTAATAAAAATCGTTGATACTAACAGCCTTAGTATTATCTTGGGAGATGACCAATGAAAATACCAATGTACTCGTATGCTAGCCGTACCGACCATCTCCTCAATAACTCATAATAACCGGAGCACTCAGAAACTAATCACGCGGCGGTATGTGCGTGTGCGCACCGAGCTAAACTGTGATATTTATTTAGTGCAAGGATTACCGGCCGTTCGGTGCCGATCAATCATTCCATTGAACGTATCCTGTTTCCCGGCGCTAGGGACGCGATCAGCCGATCACTTGTCGATGATCGACTGTCGACTGTTCTGTTATCGATACCGGAGTACCTGCTATTCGATCGCATTAGTAATTTTGGAATTTTATTTAAGTTTTCGACAGCCTGTAATCGCATTATGAGGCTTTTAGATTCGGACGATTTTAAACAAAACTAAACTCTTTCAGTTGTGTATTGGCATAAATGTCTAATAGTTTCCGAGTTTTAGATTGTACTCTGTTCCAGGTACCTCAACAAGGAAACCTAGTAAATGTTTTAATCTATTAAACAAATAATGATTTCTACCGATAATTAATTGGATTAATGTTCTACCTTTATAACAGCTTTGCTTCATTTTCGAGATAAATACTTTACATTTGAATATTACTTGACAGAACCAGAAACACTGTATAAAGAGCTAACATATTAGATTATACCTATTGCACATACATGTTTCGGCAAATATTCAACAAGGAAAAAAGTCCCAGTTCGCTTGCAGCATATCGAGCAAACCACTATCGATATACCACACAACGTCACTAGATCTAGCCAACTGTCAAATCCAATTCAGCGTTGCCCCCGCGCATGTAATTGATTTATTGATCGTACGTTACATTCGATACGAGATGACTTGCGCGCTGCGCCAGTTAACTACAAGGCTATTGCATCCTTTAACTGTAATCTCCTGACCAGTTAACCGGGTGACCTCACGGATATAACTCTCGCTTATTGCTAGGGGAAGTTGATGTATCGACTTATTTTACCGATAGTTCAATAATTACGGCACTTGGAGCTAATTAAGGCGTATTTACTGAGTCTCGTTGCAAGGTATATGATTTTAAGATACGAAATGATAGTAGGCTTCCAGACGTTACCAGTGGCCTTGAATGAAATACTTCACGTTCCCCTTGAAGCAGTAAATACTTGTCATGAAAGAGGGTTGAGCTGGGCTCAAAAGATCCTATTACAATCGAAAAATCCCATTAGAATCTCTGGCTATCCCTCAAGGGATAAATGCTGTAAGTCCAGTACAAAATCTAACTTCTTGAAAACATGTCGGGAGAAGAACATTGTACATTTTGCATAGAATTATGGAGTACTACTTAGAGATATAAAAAAGTGTTGTTTGGGGCACAGTGAGACATTGAGAAGTCCTTTCGAAAACGGGACATTGTCACGTTGTCATAATCCAAAGTTGACACTACAAATGTTTGGATATCAAAGGTGCGTAAAATTCCCTAGCATCTACGTGAGATTGCTTGTCTTGCGGTGTTTTCTGATAATATTTCCACATGTTTTTCTATCACTTGACATTGGCAAGTGACGCTAATTTCAATTAGTGTAATGTCAAACGAATGTCGGAGTGTCGACAGACTGACAGCAACCATTTTCGTATCTTTTCGCTAAAGTGAAGAGTCGTGTACTATGCCTTGTTCGTGTGACTTCCAATTGAGTTTCAATGTTTGGAAATCGGGAGCGCGTTTTGCCAATTCTTTTTTTGTTACATCGCTCCTTATTGTGTACTGAGTCATTATGTTTACGAATGAATTGCAAAAAGTCTGGGGTGAGTTTTTCTACGTAAATATTTTTCTTGAAGACTGAAATGCCAATTGTTATTTCGGTTATTGATCCTAAATCGCGATGCAAATCATATTATCCTATTTACTTGTCGAAATAACGTTAATGTTTGTCATTTTCATGAAAAAATTATGTGTATGTAGATGAAACGGTGTCATAACTATTAGCGAAGAAACATACTGTTCATACTGTCTGGTTTTAACTCTGCTATTGCCTTAATTGATGATGTTAACGAGTTTAAGAATTAGACTAAGTTTCCTCTAAACATGATAAACTTTCATATCTAAAGTTACATTGTTTCAGTTCATACCTTTATCACTTTTCTTAACTGTTCTAATACGACCTGTAAACGAAATATCTATACTAGAATCAATTGCATTATCAAAAGCACTTACCTCTTTTTCCTTAGAAGCTAATTCGTTCTCCAGATTCCCTCCTGGATTAACAGCAGGACTGCTCCTCGAGGAGTTGCTATTACTCCTGACGGTCGCAGCCATTTCCATTTTATCTACCTCTTCATCAATTTCAGGTGTTCTTCTCTTATCTTCCTTGATGTCGGGGCTGTATCTGTCTATTCTGGTCTCTGTGGCCTGGTCTCTGGTTGGTTCTAGGTGGGATCCATTGGTTTTCGGGACGGTTGCTTGGAGGGGGGTTGGACTTGTAGTGGCTAGTTGCTCCTTGAGCGTCGTTACCTCCTTTTCGGCCAGTGTGGCTCTCTGTAACAACGAGAAATGTGTCTTAGAATGTTTTACCATAACTTAATCTGTACCGTAACGTAATTAATATTAAAATTAATTTACAACAGACAACCTGATGGTGTCTAAGCTGTTGTCGTCTATAGTCTGTTAACGTCGTGTTGATAGACTATAGAGACACCTGCAATGTCAGACGAGTATTAGGTTCAATATCTACTTTTTGTAAGAGCACTATTCGCGTTTCTCTTGAAGCATCATATTATAGCTCTGTAGAAAAGTGTTAGGAGGCAGACCATTAGCATTTTGCATATAAGTAGGTACGCGGAAGCATGTTTGGGTTGCTGTTTCGGCACAAATTCAGATTCCGTTATAGCACCACTAGAGACTTCATCCACATGCTCTGATTCGATGTTCATGATCATATGGATGGAATCTCTCCAACCGACGGCTATTAAGAGAGATAACTCTATTATCAATTTCATTAATAGTAATTAGATAAAGCCGGTAGCTAAATGTTTAAAATCAGCTGTTCCGTGTGTCCTCTGCCGTGAATGGCCGTGACTAAAATCGAGATAGAATCAAAATCATTAAAACAGCAGGAAACATAGATTTACAGACTCACAATATTTCATTAACCCTTTGTTTTTAATCTAATTATCAGTTCCCATAGTTTTGCCGCGCCGGTGATGTATAAAAACAATTGTAGTACTTCCTGCGTACGCGCATACATTACGCGGTTCATTCAGGCTGTAATCAGAGATCTGGGCGGATGTGCGGATAGTCGATCGGTTAAAAATAGGGTTTTGTGAGCGGTTCGGTTGGAGTCATTGCATCAATAAAGCCTGAATAGTGGAAGGTCAGAACTTGTTTAAGCTTCTCGATTCGACAACATTACGAATATTTATAATTTACCATCATCAGCCATTTTTGGACGTAGGCCTCTCACAAGCAACCCGATTCCGGGTCTTCTTCATCCAGTCTCCTACCAGCCACCCAGAAGGTCATCCCTCCATCTGGTCGCGGGGTGTCATAGGCTACGTTTACCCGTTTATAATTTATAGATGACCGCAATACTTTCCAGTTTAAAAAAAAATGTGATGTTTTTTGGTCACTTTTCGCGTTGGCATCTTTTTCCTTGCAAAGTAGGTATTCTAGATGTGAATTCTAAAAATGTAGATGTGCAAATCAAGTATAATCAATATATTTACTAGTAATATTATAAACGATAAGAAATGGAATCTGAGAAAATTAGTATTTTATGTGAAATAGGTAACTGATAAAAAAATGTTTATGAATCTTTTGAAAGGTGTATTTTTAACTGACTAGACGATGTTTCCGTTATAAATTCACAAATGTGAGTCATTGAAGAAAGCAAAAAAACACGCATGTCTACACAGGAGCGGGCACGCGTGACGGGCCGATAGTATCGTCTGAACGCAGATTATGGCAAGGCAAGTTTCAGAAGGTATGAGAGAAACGCTGCAGTTTTTAAAGAAGAAAATTTTGAAATTTTAAGTTTGAATTCCGGAAAATATAGTGGAAAATGCTATGTTACTCTTATTTTTAAATTCTAGGATCGTTTCACAAAAAGATATTACTTAATAATATTTTCTAATATCTTCAGCACAAGTTTCTAAATTCTAAATGTCATTTCTTTGTCTAATTCTGTCAATAGTAGGCGGTGATTCCTTGTTATTTTTAACTTTTGTTTTTTAACTTGAATAATAAAATAAATATAGGTATTATGTAAATATGGTAATATTTACACATACGTTTATACTTATTCAAGTATAGTATAAATATAACATTTAAAAGTAACTACTTATAAACAAAACAAAAAGTGTTAAAATGAAACACCTACATAAAGCCCCCACCTACTTAAAATAAAATGTAAATACAAAACTGTAGCGTTATTTTTAAAAGCTTCTATGAAAGTTTACAATAATATGTTAGAAGATAATTTTACTCGTAGACGTAGGTTGGAAACATAACACTCAAAACTCTTTGCAAAGGAACTTTCAATATAAACGCGTCGTTTATTTCCACTCGTGTGAAACTTCTTAAAAATTACATTATTATTAGTTTCATACGCACCATTTTTATTGCAGCTAAGTTTCTCGATGAAAACCAATGATACTGGGATTAATGATACATTGTTAGTGGACATATACACGTGACGTTAAGTGGTTATTAATAATGTTAATTATTAAGCTTATTGCATTTGATAATTGTACTACCTATGATGACAATAATAATGATAAGTGAGATATACCAAAACTCTCAGATGAGGGTCCGTATATAGTAGGGTAGTGATATAATCCCATCATGGGGACATCTACGCATTGGACCCAGTGGATCTCAAAGAACCATGAAACCTTGGGAGATACAACTTGGAAGATATTGAATACTTTTCTCTGTATCTTTATACAAAGTTCTGATTTTCTGATTTTTCAAGTGACTCGAAGGAAAATAGATTTCATTTATTCAAAAAACTTTACAATTTCTTTACAGTAGTACACCAAAACAGAATTGTAGTCATTCGGTACAATATTTAGAAATACTTAAAATAAAAAAATAGTACAACATGTCAAAAATTTAAATTTGAATATTAAAATGTCGAACATAATATAACCACTGACGGATAATAATAATTATGAAATAATTCATATACAAATAGAGTCAAATTTATAATAATCAAATTCATAAAAACATGTCAAAATTCAAAATATAGATAACAAACCAACGTCGAAGGACTTACTCAAAGTGAACTCTACATTCTGGTAATCTTTGAGTGAAAAGGTAGAATTCACACGAAGATGCTAAAGTAATAAGTGGAATTAGTAATAGCCGAACGTTTGGTCCCTAATGCTTGAGTCACAGTCATCTTAGACAATCAACGAGCGATCAATCACGGTCAATTGAGTCTATAGCACAAATGATGCGTTACGTAATCGGAAGATGACAAATCTTTACTCTAATTTCGGCCTACGACTTTATAGAAGACACAACGTCTCTTAAACTTACGCGGTTTGAAGATAAAACGAGATGCTTCACACATTTCGGTGACAATGCAGACAGTAAGGTTAACATATACCCAATGTATTTCCTTACAAATAGACTTAGTTCTTGATCTAAGCAAAAATATATGAATTTGAATCTAAAGCAGACTGTAGTTGGTGAGTGTGGAACGTAAATAGTTCGAGACAAATCAATTTAAGATCAATTTAACAGACATTTATCTCCTGTCGTCGTAATTAACAAATATTTAGAACTATAGTCTCTCTAACTTGATATAAATTGGAACTTAATGGTTAATATTCTTATGGCTATAATAAATCTGTAGTCACTGCACAAACCAACAGACAGACAGACGTTGAGTTTCACAAATGTACCAAGAGATGATTCAGGGCAAATGGCATCAAATATGGCTCTCTGAATCAGATAGACGACCAAATGTCGACACAAGTCGATAAATTAGTTCTTCCTTTCAAATAATTGAACGCAAGTGATTAAAAATTGCTTGATTAATAAGGAACTTCTTCTAAATGGTATTGTTTTGATTTAACAGATCTGAAAGGATCTTGTCACAGGACCAGCTTGAAGACCATAATTTTTTTTTGTAGATAAAGGCTCAGTAGCATTGGTATCCGCGGATTCATATGTGGAGTCGAGCTGTGGATCAAAGTGGAAGGAGGGGTCTTTTGCACTTGTAGCAAACTTCGGCACTCTGATCTAAATCATGGTTTTGTTTCCTAGTTCGAAAAATATGAATGAAGGTTGCAAAATTTAAATATTAGTTACATAAAAACAACCGCAAGCTTTTCGACCGAATAATTTTATGTTTACAACTAGAAAGCCGCAATTAAGAAATAGTCGAAAGCAAGAAAAAAATCATTACGAGCATTCATTAAAAATCATGAAAGTAACCCATTCAATTAAACTGTTGGAAATAACCAAAGCATCGCACGATAAATTGTGTGAACTGAAACATAATAATAAAAAAAGAAATAATTTTGAATCATTAAAAATAACCGATTTTCTAAATATTATACACACGAAATGTCTTTATAATTACAATTGTAATCGTAGTCGGGACATAGTTTACGATAGACGCGTAGATAATGTGAGAAAGGCGCATTACAATGAACGTAGAAAGTCCAAAACTGTTGAAGATAAACATCTGTAAAGACATTGATTCATAGTTATGTTGACATACTTGGCTAAATGAGACAGAACTACCTGCTGACGATCATTATGGAAACTGCGAGGCTGATGACAAAGAGAAGACTGAAGCGGCATATATGAGTAATGTGTATAGGAAGAATATTAGATTTGAAGGTATGTCAATAATAGCAATCAATATTTGTAAGATACAGTACTGACGATGAACAAATTGAAAAAAGGACTAGCATTCCTAGTTTATATTATATATGTCTTTTCAATTCCATTCTGAACGAAGTGCTTCTGAAAAATGAAACGTAATAAACAACAATTGTTAGTATACTACCTCCAGCCGTGGTAGACGCACTGATTCCAGATATCTTCAAGATTAGGTACAATTAAAACAACATTCGATTCATTCAGTGAGTTTCCGAACGGAACAAACTTATCTATCGGAGCCATCGCCACCGAAATGCGTTGTTTGTGCAATAGATTAAAAGTTAAAGTAATTTTGGTAAATGCTCTCACGGAGGCGGTAATTATAAGCTGTAACGGTGTAGTGATTCAATGAGTGATTACAGTGGCTCCATTCACTGGTAACTAGCCTTCGTTTTAATTTTCGGGGTTCGGAGACTAGAGCTTAATGACATAGATAGCAGTGATACTGTCAGTCGCAGGTTTGATTCTCAGGTCAACCATCTCATATAGGTAGGTTACTACTGTGAACCTGAGAAAAGCATACAAGGGACTACATTACGATTGAGATTTTCTCAAAAACGACTCGACTAATTTGTCTAAATCCTTTCACTCGGTTTTGAGATAGGTACTCAAACTTAACGAGACTTTCTGATACCTATTTTTCTCATTAGAGATTGTGTTTTTGAAAATTTCCCAAATTATTATCGAGATAAAAACGAAGTGAGTCGATTATTAAGTCTCTAAAGAACGACTCATTTCGTTTATCTTTACCATAAAATTAAGTAATTGAATTTTCTATGTTTATTATCTACTTGGTACGTATATATTTTGTCAATAACTTGCCCAAACCAATCAAACCCAACCCTTCGAAATTGACAAACTATATTTCAGCAAATGAATTCGCAAACTTCAGGCGGTCCCGAATTTATTAAATAAAACAATTGATTGATTAATTGAGAGCCATCTGGGCCGGCAAGGAGAGCGGTCGTGTCCCTAGACGAGTCCGGCCCGAACGAAACGGCCCTTTGTCCCAAACATTTCTTTTGTTTAAACCCGGGCCGCCACGCCTGCGCCAACGCAGTGCCATCGAGTAAACCGTAACCGCTTGGATTACAGTCCAAAACAACGCAATCTCCTCTCTCCATAGAAAAGTGCAATTTTGTCAAAAGCTAGTGAAACAGTGCTAATTTTAAGTAATTATATTTCTAAAGTGAGTGAAGTGCAGTACAAGTTTCATTTGAATATAGTGATTGGGTTAAGTGATTTATTTAAGACACAGTTCTTTACATATTATCGAAGCCGGCTGAAACTCTACTAACAGGCAGGACCTACAAATCGGGTGAGACCGTTTTAATTATACGCATGGTACAGCACTTACACCAACCTAGCTACAAGAACAGCGATCGGAGTTAAGTACCTAGTACGGCTTTTTGTGCAATTGCAACAGGACATAGGGACACGATCACTACTATTTTTTGTAATAATGAATGTATTTTTGCGCATTAACAAGGCAATGACAAGGCCACGCCAAGTATACTTAATTTCCAAGAGCAATGTAAGCGTCCCCCAACACTAGAAAAAACTAGACAATACGACAAGCTCAAATGAATCTGTCTAGCAGATGTGCGACTTTCTCCGAATTGGCTTGCGTTGCGATGCGACCCTACCATAAAAATAGAAGACAATACTATGCCGCAAGCGACCTAAAACAGACCATCTTGAATTTTTTTTTTTTGGAATTTCCAAAACTATGCCCGAAGCATTGAGCTATTATTAATATTAGCTCAATGGCCCGAAGGAGGGAAACTTTTGCGTTGCTGTGTAATTTTGGCTAACACTTATTGTAACTACGTTTGTGATTATCTATTCGAGTGTACCTAGTGTCGGTATAGGTAATTAATTTAACGTTTACCAAAAAAATTAAGGACGGTGATACAATCACCGTAACAATACCTATGAAGAGACGCTCAACAACCTTACTGTGCTGACTACCTATTACAAACCAGTCTCAATATAGGTACCTACTGCCTAAGGCAAAAGAAACAGGTGCAACAGCGTAGCTACTGCAACAAGGCACCCACTACGAACACGACGACAGCAGCATCGACAAACACGCGGAGTCCAGAATGAAAGCACTGCAGAGCCAGCGAACAACGACAGCAACGTTCTCGCACAGCGAAACTATTACAACAAACTAAACCACGCCTCTTCGCAACACGATGATACTCAACATAAGATAAGATAAATATATTTTATTGCAACAGGCGGCCATGTCGCTGAGAGCGATCTCTTCCTGATAACCTTCAGGTAGATAATTTATTCTTTTGGAAGAGGCGACTTACAGTGCAATACATGGAAAGGAAGAAATATATGTATATAACAACATAATTATGTTGTCAGGATTAAGTACTTTTTAGTGAGTTTACTTTAGTGATGTGTTTGTGTAAAAATATATACTAGTGAATTATGCTTGCGACGTCAGGTGCATCGTTTGCTAATATAGTAGTGAAGATATAACTGTGTAATAGAAAATTGCAGAAAGCCAAAACTACTAAATTAAATCAAGGACTCACGAAGTAATGAACAACGGGCCTCGACTGTAAACACACAAACACGTGTGACAAAATGGACAATGCAGGAGCCGCGCGTCCTCTCGCTCATAGGGCAATCTACGAGTATCATAAAAAAGGTACTACCTGTTGGCTGCCGGAGAAATGCCACAATACAAGTGGTTATTACGACCAACGAGTCAAAAATAAAGAGTGTGATTTCAATTGGTTCATAGTTCAAAATGTAATGAATCAGACAGCAGATCAAAAACGCAGATTTCGCGGGTGAAGAATGCAAAAAAAAACGACCATATCCTAAGACCGCAGCTCCACATTCGTTAAACCGCCATCATGCATCGCGTGAAGAATACTTCAAGAGGAGACACTCCATGTCACTTAATCTACTATAATTAAGTACAATCATAACGGAAGGAACTCGCCAGGGACAACCATCAATTAGGACAGCTGAATACCAAATCTACTAAATACGCGAATCCGACACTGGAATGGACACTGCGAGACGAATGAACAAAGAATGATTGCCACGTGAATCCTCAGAGCTCCGCCGTCAAGATATAAAAGGAAACCAGAGAAAGAATTCGAAAATAGGCGACCCACGGCAGCACCAGCGGCATCATCATCAACGCTCACACCCATCCCCCCTAATTCCTGCTGGCGCTAGATTGCATAATCCGTTGGCTGTGGTAGCCTGGTTGCGGTTGGGCTACCTTCCTTCCCATCCCAGAGCGTGTCTCCCCCATACAAAATCAGTGCCCTCCGGTGCATCTGGATAGTCCTCGGGCTATCCGGGTCAGGCACGACCTGGCTGGAGTGGTGCTATATGTTCATGTTCATGTTCATGTAAAACAATTGATTGATTAATTCTGATGGAAGCACAATTTTCATAGGAGCTGCGATTGAAGGCTTGGACTTATTGTTTTATTCGGGCTATTGTCTTCGACTAATCGAATTCGATTTGTTTACGCTTTCTTTGATTCTCTTCGTTGTGATTGTTTTTCGAGTGGAAATTTCGGAGACATTTATTTGGTTTGACAAGCATTCATTTAGCTCTATAATGAGTGATATCTATAAATAGTAAACTGTCTATTTGCAATATAGATGTTAGATTATCAACTATTTTGGTCATGTTTGTGAGATGTGTTGTGACAGAATGCTCTTTCTTATGATTCAGATTTAAAATCACATTAAGTGCATCATAATATTTGCCGACATTATCTTTAACGATTTTACTATTATAAGGAGTATTCTCTTGGTAATAGTATGTATTATTAGAACATGACGAAAAAAATCTTGCCGTGGACAGGACTTGAACCTGCGACCTTGTTATTCCGTGACAAGGTCGCAGGTTCAAGTCCTGCCCACGGCAAGAATTTTTTCATCATGTTTTAATTTGTTAGTCCTGCCCACGGCAATAATTTTTTCATCATGTTCTAATTTGTTCACCGAGCATAGAAAATGCGTAATACAAATTCTGAGTATGTATTATATTGATTGATAACGGCAAAAGTAATAAATTCTTTAGTAACTATGTTCTACACCTCGTTATAAGACTTGTATTTACCAATAGGCAATGGTCTTAATTGCTTGGTTAAATAAATATCAGATATAAATGATAGATGAATTAAACATCTTAAAGATAAGCCCTATGTATTTATACATACACAAAAACGTGGCTACAACGATACAGCTAATCATAAAAACATAACTGTATCCACGCATGGAGTAACAGAAATAACGCCCAAAAATCGTAAAGCCGAAAAAATTACATTTAATTAAGAGCAATGTGAAATGACCAATTAATGTGATGCATGAACATAATCTGATAACTGGGGATCCGTGAATGTTAGTGGTGCACGTAACTTGGGTTTGGTCTTTAATTTTGGTCTCGGTTTCGAGAAACACGTGCATTTAAATGATAAACGGTGAAAATTTTTCATCACGGCCGGGATTGGAACAACCGGGGTTAATCATTTAGATTTTCGTTTCGCATAGCGCATATGCAAGAAAATATCAAAACATATACGTGCATTTAATTTAAACTATACCTACATTGTATATTGTACGTAGAGATGTTGACAATTTAACCGATCATAATGTAAGAAGATTTGTAAAGATTTTTAAGTTAAATAACGTTTTAAGTAGCATAGAGGCGACGTATCAAGTTTTTCCAACATTAGGCTGTATTTAAATGCTTCTGCTTGCAGGTAAATAATTGCAATTGATTTAATAGGCTGTAGGTATAGGTACAATTTATTGCCCTCAGAGATCGGGTACTGGCGATCGCTTTTGATATTTTACAGCTTATCGGCACCTTGTGGTATGTTTTAAACTAAAAAAAACAGTTTTTTAATTTATCAAGCTCTTCTATTTATAATAACCTACATTTTGATATATATTTTGTATGAATAACTGTTTTAGTTTAGACACACTACTCACGTGAAAAGACAGGAAAGGGGTATGTTTGTGATTTTTTTGCTATATAGCGAAGTTTGTCCAATCGTGTATCGGTAGCCAACAGTCCCTAAATAGATACCCCAAGATTGATATATATTTTTTTCAGGCCTTTAATTTCAGTAGTTAGTGCCGTAGCCTTCATCGAAAAACTTAAAAACGTCCCAACACCTCGCCTTAACGGCCGATAAAGAAATGATGGCCAATGGGGAACATCCTTAGTCGCAAGACCAAATATTTACAACTTTTGGTTTACATGGCCCGTCACTAATGAATTCCAATGAGCATAAAACGTAACACATCCGTTTCTAAATCATAATAAAATGTTTTATAACAATAATGAAGGAAAATACATAAATTTGGGAGAGAGCCGTCGCGTTTCACACAACAGCGTTATCAATGGCAAACCACGCGTAAATAATGTTTTAATATACTTTATTTTATTGTAATAAACGTATATAATTGGTAGAATTCTCTATTTTATACTTTCTAAAGAGTACAGTATGATAATGAAGTTTAATTGTGAAATTATTTGATAAACAGTGCGTCTATCCCAAGACATCAAATTGTGAACAACTCTACATTTTGGAATTAACTCTACTTCTGCCCTCTCCAACCATTCCAGTCAGTATGTTTGCGGCCTAGGCCTCAGATCGCTACCTACTCCTACTGGACGTTAACGACGGGAGAAAATGGGGTGGGGCATGCTTTTAAACTGGCCGCAGACCGCGTGCAGGCCGCCTGTGTATGTGTCAGGCTATATGTGAAAAGTTGATGGGCGATGCCTGATTTTCAAATGTGATCAAATGTCTGTAACTATGTAATTTTGAACTGATTTCCACTGATTGACCACAAAAGTCTAGATATTTTGTAAATTCTGTCTGTTTTCTGTGAGTACAGATTTATGTATATTTTGTACATGAAGGCAAAAAAAATATATTGTATATTCAACAGAGCAATAAATACTTTAGAATTAAAACTACTTATGTAATAGTGCGTCAGTTATTATATATAAACGGATATCACTCACTAGTTAGTGATAGTGAGTGATATCCGTTTATACAAGCTGTAACGGAAAGGGCATATGAAGCCGAAAAGTCGTATGGCAAAAGTTGTTCAGTTACCGATACTGAACACCCTCCCTTCCCGTTACAACCTGTATATACCAATCAATACTTGTCCACTTAGATCTATCTATAGTACCTAACCTATAAGGTATGTGGCAAGATGAAGTTCGCGTTTTACGTAACATAAACCGCAAATCTTATTAAATTCATAACAATGTAGGTAGATCGATACAATATACGGACAATGGTCGGACGCGGGCAGGGTCCGGCCCAGACAAGGGACATCAATATAGGTAAATAAACATCACGAAAAATATATAGAGTTAGCAAGGGATAGAGCTGGCAAGCGAGAAATATTTAAGATTAATTTTCAGATACTTTATTCTAGAGGTTCTCTTGAAAATGGCGGGAAACGACGGTTGCGAAATTGTTTGATAATTTTTCTTTTAACGTCTACAGGGACTATTTTGTGTTTAATATCACGTTAAATTAATCAGAAAATGTTCGCGAATGACAGTACGGTGAAGTTGTTGAATTGTTTGTGCAAGATCTGCAGTTTCAAGCTTTTATCAAGAGTTCCCGCTACAAGCTCGGGAGTGAACGTGACTGTCGAGCTGCTTCGTCCAGAGTGATGACGCTAAGGCGTCTCCTCTGGATGAAGACATGAAGTCGCAGCTACCCAGGGTGAAGACGCTGCTGCGACTCCCCTGGAGGAGGATAGAAGACTATTGAATATATTGAATTTTCTGTAACATGACATTGGCAAATGACGAACGGTCGAGTCCATTAATAAAATAAATAAATAATAAATACTTTATTCTAGGTCAGTCTTGATAGGTTCGTAGTTAGGTAGTAATTTTTGGCTTCTTTTCATGAACTTAAATTAAGTGATTACCACTTGCTATTGGTAAGTAGGAATAGCATTTTTTTTTATCGTTTTTCACTGATCAGGTCTGGCTGATAGTTTTTGTTGCAGCAATTATGAAATGTAAAGTTATCAACTTTTCTTCGTTTCTGCATATTAATTCAATGCAAAATAATACCAAGTAAATAAACCTTGATTGTTTACTTGGTATAGTCTACAGTACGTCAAATTACACAAAGTCATTGCAATTTAGATCGTATTGATTCCGCTGAAGTCGAATTTCGTCAAAAGACATTTTTATTTTAACACCTGATTTTCTATATTTTTTGACACCAGAGGCTGAACACGTAAAATTAAGATTAATGTTAAATTTTTAACCCTAAAATACATGAAGGGTCTAAATGACCCCAGTACATTTTTTCGTCCCTCTCTATACGTTCCAAACGGTAGACAGTGTTCAGTAGACCGAAAATACAATCCCTTAAGCCGCAAACCGATTTTCCGCTAATGCCTTTAATTTTCTATAAGTACATACTTACTGTACTTGATAAAATATAATAAAAAAATATTTTCTCAAAAATGTTTGAATACTGTTTAAGTATGCCTGGGATATAAAAAAAATATTTCTTTTTTAAATACTTATCTATCCCTGCCGGGTTAGAGAGATTCGGTTATGATTTTTTTCACATTGGGTGAAGCTCATCCCTTATGAACCTACCTATATAAGTTGATATAGATTTGTATACCTATGTAGGTAAGTTATTTATATTATACAGGAATAGGTAATCTATCAATTCGCATTTGACTCTAGTAGTGATATCATAATCCCAAGATACCTTAAAGATATTAATTAATCTATGCACAAATAAAGGTAAATAACTTTAAATAACAAATTATTGATATATAATGTCCTAAGGAACGCGAGGAAGCTTGATTATAAGAAAAATGTATGACCCTTTCATAAATTAAGTCTGTAACTCTCGGTGTTATCTTTTATGCAAGTGGTCCTAACAATTTCAGCTATGAATCAACATTTACGCAATAGACTGAAGTAAAGTTACGGAGCTAAGTTCACATCTAATTCCGTTCAAAACGAGACGCCCTTTGAGTTCGATTTGTAACTAAACTTTGACATTTAAAGACTAAATTAGGCCTCGAGTTTCTATGCAAAAAATGCTTAAGCAACTTCGGCGGAAGCTCACAAATTAATCCAAAAATAATTTCACAATTAAGCGTCCTTGCTATTGACAAGGCAACCAACCCTTCCGATGCCGGAACAAAAACAAAAAAAATACCCGAAACCCTCCACACCCAAGGAGACCCGTCCTTTATCATATTTATTTTATTTCAATTCGGTACGAATTTAATCCTTTTCCATTAATTAGTGACCGCTTGCCGTAACGTGGGGGTCCGAGCGACCCTTGTGAGTGTTGGTTAATTTTTCTTCGTCGTCGTTCGTAGGGTTAGGTGTATCGATCAACATAGGTAGTACGTGATGTTCATATCAAATATTTTTGGGTATGATTTTTTGAAATTGGATATTTTATCTAAGGGTCTATTTTTCAATCTTCAAATAAAGAGTTAGTTTATTTATTCATAAACTCACGCCTGGTTTCCCGTAGGGGTAGGTAAAATTGATGGACTTCCATCTGCAGCGATCCTGGCACACACTCTCGCTTCCTACTTATTCATCAAACTTCTCATGCAGACGCATCTCCATTCGAACTCATGCATTTTTAAAGTTCTTCGTGCTCTTTAATCAACTGTATATTTTCAACTTGTCAATGCGAATATATTTGTGAATTGTCCATACAAAATTTAACCTTATACATATACATTACAAATCCAAGTTTGAGTTGGCGACAAACTAAAACCAGAAAACGCTCAATCTATTAAATGTCCACTACATAATTTTTATGACAGATACAAAGAGAAACGCATTTTCTTTATATATTAAACACTTCATTCTAACACGACAAGCAGAATGTCTCATGAAATTGGCACGACTTCATGATTATACTCATAGGTACAGTCAAGCACATATACTGTTGTCTGAACGAATATCTTGCTGGGAGTATTCAATTGAAGAGCTCGGTCGCTCAATGGACTTGCAATACAGAGGTCCCAGGTTCCGCCAGGGCAGCCATGTATCAATGAGTGCTCTCAAAACGGTGAAGGAAAACATCGTAATGAAACCTGCATGCCGTAGAAGAAGAAGAAAAAATCTAAGGCATGTGAAATGCGCCAATCCAAACTGGGCCCGCGTGGTGGATCATATGACCCCTCCTTCGATGTAAGGGAGGGTCTGTGCCCGAGCAGTGGGGCAATATAAATAGACTGATGATGATGATTCAATTGAAACCGGAAAAATATCGAGAGAAAAAATCTAACATCACATGTCAACTCAATGTGAATGGGTAGAGCCTTTAAGCAAATAGTTTGCCGCTGACTGACTTCCAACTACTTCAGATGGAGCCGTCATACAATGCGAACTGTTCGCAGTTTGCGGCTTTTTGCTTGCCGACTCATACAGCCTGCAGCCGATTTGCAGCAAAATTATTTGATTCACACAGCGCGCTCGCTAAGTTGTATTTATTCATTTGACTGTACTTTATTCGTATAACGGGTGGTATCGCGACTATAATTAAAAGATATTTTTGAGATAATTTTTGGGGTCGAAACACGACGGGTCGAATCGCGACGGGTGGAAACGCGATCGGGTCGAATCACTATTGACCCAGCAAACTGACTTCCCTACGCAACTCAGAGTCAGCTAGCCCACAGTAAGCCGCAAACTAATTGCCTAAATGTTACGCAGCCTACGGCAACGAAAATGTATAATCACCCTATTTGACATAAATATTGGGCATATTGGCATAAATAGGTAAGAAAGTCTTAACAAGGCGCCCTTTGTACAGTCATGATACTCCTGTAACGATTGCTGAGCAGAATTAGCGTTTCAGTTGTAACACTAATCTTCGTGGCTGACTGTACATGAGTCAACGTAAATATGTCGACGAGTATACTAAACAGATTGGCATGTCTAAAGTACACGCAGAGGATAATGAATGAGTAGGAAAACAATAGATTACTATACAGGGTCTGACTAAATTATTACAAAGAAAAAAACAAAAGGTAGCGCACAGATATAGGTTGTGCCAAAAGAGCATAATATAAGCACTTGGGTTGTGCCACCTGTCATGCATAAAGGTTGATCTTGGCACAAAGTAGAGTGAACTTATGAGAATCGGTAAAAATTCTAATGGAAACTCAAATTGAATAAAAAATCCGACTGGTTTCTTGCCATAATAATGATTTATTTCACAAAATGAATGGTTACGATGTGCTCATTACGTAACATAGTACATGTATAACGGAGTCAGCATGATAAATAGCACGATTTTAGATAAGCACTGACTCCCGAACTAGGGTGACCTGTGTTTCGGGAATCAGTGTCCTTCCGTGCCATAAAATATCAAGACGAATCTAATGGTCACATCAAAATCCATCAAACCGTTTAGACTACACGAGGCTACAAAGGAACTGAAATACATACATTTGAAGTTATTTGAAGGTTGTCGTGATATAGACGACATATATTCTGCGAAGGACACCCAAACGCAATGAAAACATTCCAATATCTAATCATAATCAAATTACAGTACAAACGAATTTAAAAATTAAATATTTGTCTAGTTTCCCTCAAGTCGATACGGTACAGTAGACAGCACATCAAATACACAAACCCAATGTAATCTAAGCCATATTACTGTTGCGTAAAGTTCCTCAGTATCTGCACCATCGACTACTCAAGGTGTGTTCCTAATCTCTCAATGTCAGCCCTAATTTGCTGCCGGCATCGAATTACCTTCCAAGAGTTTTATTTTTGAAGCTTATTCCGTAGACAAACGCAAAGGAAACGCGTTTCGACAGCCTACAGTGAAAAAAGTTAATCTCGCGCTAAAATATTTGATAAATCGAACGTTGAAAACTTACGGAAAATACTTGTAACTAGTTGAAAGGTGAAATGAGTTTTTCATGCAGATTTTGGATGATCATCTTTTTTATGCTTTTACTTGCAGTAGAAAGCACAAAAGAAGAAAATATGTATATATTAAAGATGTTAAGATGCCGTCCTTTGCTATTCCGATTGGACAAGTTAAACATCATCATCAATTAACTAACATCCATTCGTTACTGAATTAAAATCGTTTCCTTTTATCTATGGTAGGGTAATATTTTCAGCCAGTATGTTCGTACACAAAACAAAGCTTCTGAACCATGAATTTATCAGACCACATATAAAATCAGGTAAAGTACAAACAAAACCCGAACGAGTAACCAAACAGAATCCAATCGGAAACTAAATAATTCAATTCTGTATAATTTTCCCGAACTCAAACTCGGATTGACAAATTCAAACAGGACGAATTGAGCAAGGTTCTAATTTCAAAACTCCGGTGATTGTCTATTGCCAATCAGTGTGGCCAGATCTATTTGAAAAAATAACACAATTGATAAATGCTAAGATAGTCTGAAAATGTTACTGAAATAGTCGGTAAAGAAAGGGTCAAAGATGGGAGAAACAAAGAAGAGAAAGTGCAATGATAGCAGCAGATGTAAGGTTAATTCTGCCTACTTCTACAACAAGGCAGAAACAGCAAAAAAAGGAGTGACAGACATCAATAACATTATGCTCGTTTTCTGTAAGTGTTCTTGCAATGAGCTCAACCATCTGGCAACACTCGATAGACAGGTATTAGCTATTAGCAGAGAGTAGCTAATCATTATTAGATATTGAATTTTGTAACTTTGGACTCATCCGCTTTCTAATTTACTAATGAATCCGAGTGGTACTGCCATTAGGTTCGCCTCCCTCTCCCACCCTTGGGGAGGCGATGGGAGAAAAGGGGTAAGAACTCGCGCGAGAATTTTCGTCTTTTATACATGTAGAGCGATAATCCGATTGGTGATTCGGGCGTTCCACATTTGAGTTTCCGTGTGTTTTACGTTATTCGGGTGCGGTCTGACTTTGTAGTGACGTCCAATTTTGGGAATTGGTTTGTTTAATGTTGCATCCATACTGTAGGTAGATAGATCACGTAGATTGTATTGAATAAGTATCTATGACAGTATGGTGAAATTATTGGAGGATTTATGCAGGATATGAAGTTCGGCGCTATAGTCAAGAGTCCCGCTACGAGCTAGGGAGTGAACGTGACTGTCGAGCTGCTTCGTCCAGAGTGATGACTCTACGGCGGCTCCTCTGGATGAAGACAAGAAGACGCGGATACCCAGGGTGACGACGCTACGGCGACTCCCCTGGATGAAGAGAAGACGATATGATATTTTGAATATTCTGTAACATTATTGGCAAATGAAGAACTGTCGAGTTCATTAATAAACACAGAATTGTTATGTTTGAGGTTACATAAATAAGTAAGTACTATAGCTTATTATGAAGTTTTAATTTATAATGATGAGACAGCTTCATAGAGCCACAACCTTACTTATTTTCAAATGCAAATTCTGCCTACTTCTAAATACAATAACAGTATCCCGAAAATCCTCGTTGAAAACTAAAAGCAAAGCCTGTCCCATATGTCGTAGTGCATTAATAAGCCAATATTGAGTTAGCGAGAGGCCGGCGCGAGTCAATAAAGCCGAATTGGAGTTTCGCACCTGCGCTCGTATTGAAAACTTTTCACGTTGCAAGGAACTGATGCCTACTGTTCTTTGTCTCTGAGAGACAAAAAATAATTCAATTGTATTGAAGGACGAGCATTTACGAAAAAGAATGAGGGCTCTACATTCGTACAGCGTTGGGTTTATTATTACTGACATTTATTTATTCATTTTGAACTTGTTCGTTATACTGCGTATTTCTCAAGATACCCAACATTTAATAAAAATGAGACGATTACCTATTGAAATGAAAAATGAATTGATGTTTATTTCCAGAAGAATTCAATATGCTTAATTACAAAGTTATTGTATGTCTTCTAATCAAAATAGTACTTATAAACTAAACTAAAACAGCACAGACTAAAGCTAAATTTGACACATACGTTAGTTACGTTATTTATATTGTTTTTAAATATTGCTTCGTATTTTCAACCGACTTTCGATGAAAGGTCTGCTTTACTGCCGACCTTAGGCGTTGCTATTCACGTTTCCCTTGAAATCTTGAAACACTAATTTATAAATTATTGTGTCTTATTATTTCATCATCATCCTATGATTTTATTTATTTTCACAACTTTACATAGCGCAAATAAAGCTTTCAAAGATCGGTCACCATTTTTGCCTAACAATTTCCTTCCGTCGAATCTGTTCTTCACCTTGATCTATGTTCCGTTCGCTTGCCAAAGTTCAGAAATCGGCTATAGGTGTTCGTAGTACCGATCGGCGGGAAACTTGCTCCGCCGTTGCGGGACATTTATTCGCGTGTTACGGCAAAGTTCGCTCCAAAATAAACCAACGTCCCACGTACGGTTGTTTCATTTGTTTTATTGAACTTTGCGTATTTTGATTTAAGTAATTGCAATACAATTATAATTTAGTAATTCATCATTTATATAACTTCATAATCGAAATAAATACGCACGGTCTAGAAATAGTGAGCCTCATTGATTATGTCAAAATGGTACTGGACCAAAAAAATACCTAATACATAACACTTTGGACTTATTATCTGCGTCGTAAGATTTAAAATCGTACTGCAAGTGTTACCATTGATCTGCTGTTGTCCGTACTTTTTTTTGTGAACCTATAAATAGTCCCACTGCTGGGCAAAGGTCTCCCCTCCTCTTCCATCCATCCCGTTGTCCGTACTTAAACATAGTTAAAGAATCTAATTAGTTAAAGAATTTTTACATATTACGGTAAAGTATTTTTTTTTAAATCTCGCACTCAATAATGCTCTTGTATAATTTTCTTTGTTTTGGATTGTAATAATAACTATTTAAGTAACTACCGGTAAGTATTAACAATATATATACAGCTCTCTCAGATCGAATTAAAACATATGGGAAGCTCCACTTAAAGCTAAGTTACATTTAAATAGCGGTTTTCTAGTCCAATACGACATTTTAAATTAAACTGGCACTAATCTAAGATCAGTTCCGTTTGACGGACACTCCGGCTAACTGTAAGTAGATAGTGGTGGTTAGAACAATGCCAGTGAGTGAGATAATGATCTAAATTAGTCGCTTTAAATATTGTTTAAATGCGAGCTTTCTGCGTAATCATAGACGTAAAAGTCAGAATACAGAACCGACAAGACGGGCAGGATGAGGCCAGCGGGGCACGAGTCGCGTTGGCGATCGACGCAACGCCGCGGAGCTGTCAAACTAATGTCAAACGCCTTGTAATAATGTCAATTTGACAGCAGATCGCTAACGCTGACTCGTGCTACAAGGGCAGATGATGTGTAATTTTGGGGTTGTAATTGCCGCTCGACTGACTTTTCGTTAGCAAATTTCAATCCTGTACATTTTGTATTCTATTTTTACTAGTAATCAACGAAAATCAAAACCAATCAAAGCTGAACATCGTCAAGCGACAATGACAACCAAAAATTAAGCTTTTACTTGGGAAGAAACAGAAACCGTCATTAGAACTGGAAATATATGACTATTACGCGACTCAAAAATCACAATCATAATGAAATAACCTTCAATTCTGGCATCACTCTATGTGGTCCATAGAAATTCAAAGATAATTTTTGAGGGCTAAGTATGAGATCGCTCTCTCTCTCTCTCTATCTCTCTGAGAAGTGTGACAGAACAGTTATGAGCTCACACTAGGATCGTTTGCACCTTCTGGTGCATTCTGTATTCTGAGATGCAAACAAGTGAAGTGAATGGATAGGTGAAAAGGCCGTTAAATATTTTGCGTTAAGATTACTGGCGTGGAAACTTTATAAAGGCTCTACAGAGTATAATAACAAAATAGATGCATTAATAGGCATTCGATATCATAAACTAGACTTTTGCCAAAAATGCAATATTTATTCAATTCGAAATATTCCCAGAACTGTATTCTCATGTAGAGAAAAGTATTAAGATTGTAATTTTCTCATAAAAATTTCAAATGACCGACTAAAAATTTCTTTAGGTGGGTACTTTGATATAAAGTTTAGGCTCTAAGCTTCGGAGGCTAGAACTTAAGAAAACATTTGTTAAACTGTTTTTCAGTTTCAGATCATTATCGAGACCAGTAAAATAATTATAAATCCATTGCTTCGCCCAAATCACCACTGTCAGTTAAACCAATCAATTCGTACATATCGTTATTTATAAGAAGTTTTATGTGTGTAAAGTACTAAAAATACATAATTATTATTTTATTAAAGCCTAGTAATTTTCAGCACTCACCCCCTAAACGCCATGTAAGTATCAAACATCTAGGGTGACTTTAAAGATCGGTGATCGTCGACAATTTCCGGCACTCTCGCTTCAGCCCAATAAAGCCTTTATTGGCGCATTATTAGCCAAGCTTTTATCTTCTGACATGTTCAATATGTGATACTTACAGAGTAGCTCAAAATATTGAGTTAAAATTGCTTTATACCTACTAAGTAGTAGCATAGTTTCAGTTTCAGTTTATTCATCCTTAACAATAAATACATTGTGTTGGACATCAGCTTATTAAATACAATTAACATAAAATTAAAGTCAAGCCTTATAGTTAGAATTAAATTATACAATACAAAACAATGGAAATAACTTAGTCACGTGATCGTAATGATAATAATATATATTAGAAAAACAATTGCCTATTAATTTATTCGTACAAATCCAAAATTTTACAACAAATTATTTACAAATTCACCGACCGAATAAAAACACCTTTCCAACAAGAAGGTCTTCAGTGTATTTTTAAATACTTTACAGTCAGTAACCGCTTTGAGATGTATGGGAAGGGCATTGAACATGCTAAATGATTCTAAATGATTGAAAATTCTAGGGCTTAGAGGGTTACTAGTTGAGTTACCTTGTTCAGGAGCATACTTGTATCGAGATATAAAACAAATATTGTTAACAATCAACATACAGGCTTGATATTATCGTAATTTGGATGAATCTGTTACAGAATTTCCAATCACAAATGGTTATTCAAAAATAATAACAACATATGTAAGTGCAAGAATATCTTGCTGACATTTTAAAGAATGATATTCTGAGATATTACGACAGGATAAACGACAATGACAATAATTTGTTCAGATCAGAAGAAACATTACTTTTTATTTATCAAAAACAGACATAGAAATCTATTTCCATAGATATTGAAACCGTATGAAAAGTACTAAACGAAATTAGTCTGTGACAGAGGGGAGGCGTTATTGTCAACTACCGATGCTTTTATCTCAACAGGCGTGAAGAGCAAACCGACAGACGTCACTTACGACGTATTATTAGATATTTTCGACGACATATACGCGGTACTTAATGAAATCTTTGATAGAGGCGCTGCTTTTAGATGCAATTAAACGACAGGTAAGCTGAATTAAGGTAATCGATCTGGATTTTCTACTGCTGTATGGAACTGCCGCGAGTTAAACGAAAATAAGCAGACAAGAGTTCAAGTGACTAAATGACAATATGTTAAAGAAGGAAACACTCAATATGTTTAGATACTAATGAAGCCAGGGAAGACCTAGACAGTCTTTTAATAATCAAATATATGTACCAAGTACTCATATTTATGCACATAAAATAGAAATTCCTAAAGGCGAGAATTATAAGACGACAAATGACAGTGGATCAAACGTAATTATAGACGTGATATTTAAAACATGTAAAATTTGGCACTGGAGACAGAAAAGTCTTAGTTGCTCCATAAAACAACATCAAGCATTAAGTAATGATTAACCAAATGAAGAGTCAATTAAAGATCCTTCTAAATTATCTGCAAACAATCCATTAGATAACATCAAAGAATCGTATAAACTACACCATTTATAGTCTGTAGACAAGATTGATGAGCTTCCAAATGCAAACAGATGCTCTAAATCGATAGATGTAGTCGCACGCGCAGACAGCGGTGAAAGATCCAATCAAACCATGCGTATCACCAGGAACCATTGAAACAACTTCCCTTCCCCCCTTGTCAGGAGGATTAACAGGGCACCGAAGGGATCGCATTCTTTTTGAAGCGTATCTAATTAAATTGTGGAGGAATAGTACTGACAGATCGCTGACCAAATGTGAATGAGTCGCGTCAGCACGAGATTCATTGATTCGTTGGAAACGGACGCCATTTTGGAACGTTGCCATCTTTGTTTCGAATTTGAATTTCGAATTCGCGTGATATTTTAAGTGTTCTGTCGTTAGTGTAATGTTTCTGCGGTTGTCTTGATTGTTTGGGTTTCTCTCGAATTATTACTGCCTTTTGGAATATGTGATCATTGGAAGATTGTGTTGTTTTACAGATACATAGTAAATTGAGTACTAGATGAGTTGCTTTCGTCTAAGGCATTGTTACAAATATGGGCAGCCTAATTTACAATTTTTTCGTGAATATTTTTGTATCAATTTCTGAAAACCTATTTAAAATATAGTCAAACTGATAAATTCATGGAGGTTATGACTTATTACTTCCTATAGACAAGTACAGAAACTTGGTAAGACAAATCGAAATCTGCAAACGTAATTTGCAAGTTCCGAACGAACGACCTATCAGTCAAAATTTCCGAACGAACAAAATCAAAAGTGAGACTGAAAAGGGCCGATCAAAGTCCCCCACCTGAAGGGTTCCGAAGAAATAATTAAAAGGCGAACCGAAAACCGGCAGAAACTTAATTCCGATGCCTATTTGTAGCTCATCGAGTTCAGTCGAAGTTTTCTGAAAGTTTGCCAAAGTTTTCCAAAAGTTGTCTGTCGCTACGAAATTTTGCAATACCCGACTTTTAGTTGTTGATTCGTTAATTTGTAATGGCTAATTGGTTATTATGGGACTTGATCAATTAGGAACTCAACGAATAGCTCATGGTTTTGCCAAAATTAGGAATTCCTGTAATCACACCGACTATGAATTAGTCAGTTTTGAGCATAAACTCGGGGCAGTATACTTAATTCGCATGGGTTAATTCACCCGGCTCATTAAGTACACTATTAGTATTGATTCACTCAGGTGATATCGGGTGCATTAAGTACACTAAATTAGTAGACTTAATTCACTCAAGTATTTTACTCACGAATTACGTTAATGCTTACTGGGGACACTTGACATTTGACTTACAATGCTCGCACTTACAACTGTAAAAAATGTATAAAATATGACAGTTATAAGACTGAACTTAAAATCAGGTCGCACTTAAAATTGTCTATGAATATCGATCGTTCGATCGTGTAGATTGGTACAACTATTTTTATTATTTTTTTCAAAAACTTTGTCGCTGGCTGTAATAGTTTTTCAACATCTTAGCCAATTCCGATGTAGGTACACAGTTGCCGACTTAGTTTATAGTGTATCAAAATAAACAAGCTACCATCTATTCTCGTTCTAAACCCAATTAGAATCGAATGGAGCTAAATGAGGTGCGAATCGATGACGTGCCGGCTTTCATCCCTTTTGAACTCACCTACTCGTGTGTTAAATTAACGCGTTCGACTTCGACAAATACTGTTTAAATGGTAGTGGCTTTCATGGGTTGATGCTGATTTATTAGACTTCCGTAAGGAGTTGGTTTTAATTGCGGTTTGGACAGCGGAAATAAAATTAGACGATTCATAAAGTTTTCTACAAAAAAATCTTCACTACTTTTAGTAGGTACTAAACTTAAATATAGCACATAATTCGACTACCAAATCAAGTATCAGTCCCAGAATCGTCCAAAGTCGTACCTACGGTAGCAGATCAATGGTAACACTTGCAGTACGATTTTAAATCTTACGACGCAGATTATAAAGAACGGTCCAAAGTCCAAAGTGACACTTGATCTGCTGTTAGCATGCTGGTTTCATCACGATGTTTTCCTTCATCGTTTTGAGAGCATTCGATAAACGTACGTATGTTTTCCGTCGACAAAACCGAGGATAACTTTTGGGTACATGGCTGACCTGGCCGGAGATCGAAACCTGGGACCTATCGCAAGTCCAGTGACCCACTGCGCCACCGAGGTCTTCGCTAGCTATGTAGCGATAGCTAGCGTTACTTAGGCCAAGATAATGAATCAGGATTCAGGACAATGTGTGTGAATTAGATAATTAATTGATTAAAAAGGGATCGGAGGATGTTCGTTACAAGTTTTTCTTTGCCCCCCTCACCCCTCAGCCCTCGTCCTCACCCTCAGGGCGATACGGAGGACCAAATTGATTTAACTCAGGAACGTGTGCTTAACTTTCACCCTCGATGATCACACGGTTTTGGATTTTTTGAAACTTTTTTTTGTTTTAGCATTTACATTTTTATTTTGGTATTAATATCTAGAGATACCTATCCAATCAAATCAAATCTTTTTATTGCATATAAAAGTAATACATAATAAAGAATAAAAAATTAAACTATTTCATGCAATAGGCAGCAGGCTCAGCATAGTGCTGGTAGGACACGCAGCGCTGATTTTCAGCCTGTCCTTACACAATATAAGTAAGTCTTTTGTGATAGTATTGGTGTGCTTGTATATCATAGTATCTTGTATATCATAGTATAACCTTGTGTGGGGTTCTGGGTTCGATTCACAGTCGGAAAAGATCTTGTACCTAAGCCCTAAGGTATATTTCGTGTCTAGGTGCTGCTGAAAGCTTTTTGCCACTTCTTCTCCTCGGCGTTGGCATCTTTTCCTTGTAAAGTGGGGTAGGTAAATGTATATAGGTATTGGGAAAAAATGATGACGTGCAAAAATGTACACACATGTTTACCTACGTGGTGGCTCAGTTGGTAAGAGCGTGTCACGGAATGACAAGGACGCAGGTTCAAGTCCTGCCCACGGCTAGAAAATTTTCATCATTTTAAAAATCGTGATTATCTATACTTGCAATAAAGATATTTGATTTGATAACCACTTTTACAAAAAAAAATGCAGTAGTTTTTTGTTGTTGTAATAATTAGATTATTTCATCAAGTTTCCTATTAGGCTTTCTCCACTTGGGTCTATCGCGTCCTCTGAAATAAGTCAGTTAGATATTTTAATTCCATCAAAAACTTTCTCGTAAAGTATCGACGCTTCGCCCCGGAGTATTTATGAGAATCTACTGTCAATTAATTCTATTTTGTCGAAACTTCGCTAATCCGATCGATTCCATTAATCCGACGGCCCCTGCCCTTTTCCGCGTAAACAATATAATAATTCTGTTAAAGTATATTGATCCTGTTACGAAAGGATTGCGTAAAACAATTAACGTCACCAAATTATTGGGCTTTAGGGGGTTTGAGGAGTGTTTAAAGCGATTATGTTAAGAGTTTATTGATAAGGACCTTGCTCTCGAAGACAGTACCTACATACATACAATATACTTATCTTGTATAAAGTAAGTATCGAACACAGATAAAGGTACAAGAGAGTTATTAAGGTTGAGATTTGCTTAAAAACACTTGATTGGCTCTTGAAAAATACCTAATACATGTTTTATTTACTTACGATTTTCAGTGTTTATTATTGGTTCTAAATAATATCTTCATATTTACTGCTCGTTAGTTCCAAAGTTATAATAACACTTACAGGTTTTATTACTCTAATGAATATAATTTGTAATACATAGTCTAGAAGAAAACCGGTTGCGTTGCCTAATTATAAATTAAAGTATCCAACAAACTGTAAAACTGAAATTTCTGTACAGAATATCATTTCCTTCAAAGTTAATTAATAACTCATTTCGCTTAGCCTTTGAGAGGAGTCGAATTTTTTTTCGCAGCCCTGAATGGTATCGTTCCAGACATCGCCAACCTTTTTGCTCACCGTACAAAAGCGTATCGCCCGAGCCCGTACATAAAAACCCCTTTAACTTATGATGAATTAGCGATCTCCTACGTTTTATGTCTCCCGCGTTATCTGACCCCCTTAGACCCCCCACTGGACCCCCCAAACCCACACCCTTGGCGCACGTTTTACGTACGTCAATACGAAGGAATTAATATAAGCGGAAAAATTAGGACGTCGTATGGATGTAGAGTTTAATTTCGATTGCAATTTGCATTTGAAAAAGAAGATTCGCGTTTGTACGCAAAGTTCCTTTTGCGTACAAACGCGAAAATTCTTCGCGGACATCGCAAAAGAAAACTTTTTTAGTAATAATGACAAAATAAATAACAGATGAGTGTTAATAAATTACAAAAACAGTAATAAATAGCATATTTATTTTCATTTTATTAATAATATAACATAATTTTTAAAGCTCGAAAATGGTTATAAAATTACGTATACTTCCGTATTCATTTTTAAAATTCTAATAAGAAGTAACGGAAATTAGAACACTCCACTTAGCACCAAACCAATCGACCCTCTAACTAAAACCCGTCGAGTCACTTCGAAAATTGTCACCCACCCACTCACGGACATTTTAAAAGGCCTCTATGTCATGTATTAGCTAATCCTTTTTCCTAAAAACTTCGGGTCGGCCTGATAAGGGAGATGTTTTGATACCCCCCATCATTCACTTATTCGTATACTTATAAAAGGGGTTCTATAGAAAAACATTGACGTAAAAAGTGGGTTGCAAATGAGGGGGTGGGGTAGGAAATTTGGAAAAGGTTGGCAACCGGCAACCGCTGTCGAAGTGACCGCTGAGGAGGGTCGGTATTATGTGGATAACGTCGTTATGTGTTGATCAATTTTAATGCGGCGTGTAGCGTCAGCCCGGAAAATGTTTACGATGTATGAAAAAAAAACTAAACATGTACCATTTTGTCGCTAAGCAAATTGCTAGCACGATAATTTTACAATTAAACAAAACCCTACTAATTGACATGCAAAATATTCAGCTAAGTAAAACTTCCTAATCGTAACGATTTTTGTATGGCGATTTCCAGCGAAAATCCTAAAACTATGATTTAATTAAAATTTAAGTCACGTTTAATGCTAAAGGCCACAGTGTTTAATTCTCAGCTGTTTTTATCACTGTATACAAATCATCACACTATGGGGGTTTTAGCCAAAGAAAAACGAAGGTGATTTAAAATTTATTTCTAAAGAAATTTGCTTTTTCATTGGTTTTAATTCTCAAAATGCACTAATTTCATCCCTTTTAAACACGTAATTACCAATTTACATCAAAAAAGACCTAACAAACAAATAAAGGCGAGAACACACACCCCGCGCGAAATTGTAAAACCTCAAAAACATGTAGGAGCCCGCATTGGTTCTATGTGTAAAAGAAAAACAGTCGTCTTTCGCGTCGTGTCGCTAATTTGTGCCTCTCTTAATTACCGGCGATGTGGGGACGGAACGCGAGGAGCTAAGCGGAGCGTTGCTTTTTGATGCGGTATTGAGGGGACTTGTTACATCTAGTCATACATTTAGTTCTACATGTATGACTAGTTAAAAAATCTGATTAAGTAGTAGTATATATAACTACTTGGACTTCATTAAAATTCCTTATTGTTCTAAACTGCAATACCACATATCACGTATTTCGAGAAAAATATACCTATGTTTTAATGAGATTTTAATGGACTAAGGGTTATAGGAACCCAGCGTCGAAGAGCCGTTTCATAGTTCATGGCAGAAGGAGAGCTGAGTAGCTGACAAAGCTTTCAGTAGTTGAGAGGCACTGCCAGAATGATAAGATCACTTACTGTAGTTTATTTTACTTCAGTATAAAATCAAATCAAATAAATAATATGGTTAATCATTACAGTACTCAATTAAAATTTTAAAAATAATACAATGACCAAATTTCCTTCACGTTATTTTCATAACCACGCTAACCTACACATATATATTTATTTTGGAAAACCTTAACTACAAATATGGAGTGCTTAAATAAATGCCTCCTCCATTAATTGTTTCATAATATTCCCGGCATCCATTATAGATTCTCTTTTCATTAGAATTTGTCTCCAACTTCTAAACAGGGTTAAAACGTAACGAACTTCGATCCCCTATCAGGAGGAATCAGAACACCCTGTATTTTGCCTTGATGGCGAAAACATCACCCTTTATACAAACAGCCCACGCGCTTTTAAAATATGACACGCTGTATAATTAAAGAAAAAAGTTTTAAAACTCACCTCATGGTAATAATTCCTGATTTTCATAATTTATAAAAGTATTAAAATAGTTTCATCACTAAAATGTTTATTTGTTCACTTTAAAAAAAAAGTTCCTTTCATTAATTCACTTCTGTTCACGACCTAAAAATTAAAAATATAAAAGTCTAATCCGAAATCGGAAAATCGGAGATAGTTAACACTTAATTATTCTTTAAAAATCTCCAATTTTCCGATTTCAGAATTTTAGAGTAAAAAAAAACTAGAAAATAAAAAAATCGCGGCGTCTTATTCCGGTGTTATTTTACTATCGAAATTCGAAATATGAAACGAAAATCGCGCGTGACGTTGTCACATCAGTAGCGCGCAAGCAACTGACTAACCACAGATAAACTTCACCATCTCGCCCGCGTTATCTCCTCATTTACATATGCTCCCAAACTAAGCCGAGTTCCCATAAGCACTCCGTATAAAAATCGTATCAAATCATTTGCATCGCAAAGAAATCGTATGCAAATAATGCATGTGACCCCATTGTCGATGCGATATTTAAATATCGGGAATCTATCAATCGGTAAAACAGGTTTAAATATGTGATGCGTCTTTGTGAAGTTCTGAGATAGGATTAGGGTTAAAGGTTCTTAACATTCTTGAACCCTTGCACCAGATGTCAATGCAGTCGGAGAATTGATATTTAGCTCTTTGTTCGGGATTTGGAATTCGGAAATGGGGTTTTTACAATGAGATGTTACCATGTGCGTGCATTAATATCACAGTTTGTTATTGAAAAGTTTTCTTTCTTATTGTGCCGTTGACATAATCGGAGATCTATAGATTGATATGAAAATAAAAATATATATATTTTTAAAAATGGCGCAAAGATTTCTTAGACTTTTTAAATTTTATATTAATGTTCTTTTGAAAAAATATTGAATACTATTTCAGATTCACAAAAAAATGATACAGTTAGTAGGTACCTAATAAGTAATAAAAATTCCGAAAATGGTAACCGAATATCTAATTAGCACACTCGTTTCGATCAATCAACCCTTTTCGTGAGAATCCGTTCGCCCTCAAGAAAAGGAAACACTAATTATTATTCGCATATTAAGTACCCCGAACCAGTCGGAAATAATGTTAATAATTATTTTTAAAGAAGCATATTTACATATGCAGATCGATGTCAGAAATATAAATCATAGAACAATTGAAGGGTTCCAAATTCAAATGCGATCGAATAGTACGAACTGGTTTCGATAATGCGCGTTCTATTTTTATTTTTTAATTTATTGACCTACATGCTAGGTTAAGGGTGGGCTAGTCGATAGTTTGATAGGTTTTAATTATTTGCATATTAAGAATTTGATGGACCGGTTCTACGTGGGAACGTCTTAAGGGATCGATGGTCTGATTTATTATTTTTACGCGTGATTGAATTTGTCTTTGCATATTATTTTTGTCAATAAGTGCGACATGAGAAGGAAAGTTTATTTCTGCATGAATGATGATGAGCTTAGCGTAAAGTGGAACATATCAGAATCAAAAAAGATCCTGACAGAATCCTTGGCTAGTATGGAGGAGATAATTCTACCTATGCATAAAATTAAAAAATATTCTTTTTTTTTTACGAACTGTGAATTTTTTAAATCTCTGTTTAACATAATCATCTGTTTTTTAATAATAAAGATGGCTGATAGATAATGGCAACATGACGTACAATCCTAAAACTATTCAGTAATATTGACACACAGGAAGCGCGTAGTTAGCGATTTCCGGCGCGAATAAAAATAAAATAATAATGAATTGGTGATGATTCACGGAATTAACACCTTTTAACGAGTTCTAATGGAGGACATGTTAATTAAAATGGAACTATTATTGTGGTTTGTTTATATCCTCTATAGGAATAAACCTGCTAAATAATGTTATCTAGATTCAATCAAAGGCACGTTCGTTTTTGCAAGGAAATTGGCATATTTTGATAAAAGTAGGAAGTTAGATAGTAGTCATAGATAAAACTACTTATGTAAAAAAAGTATCCGGTAAGCTCGACTTACGCCAATATGAGTTAAATTTTTTAACCCGCAGTAACTCTACTTTATAAATTAAAGTAATCCTACCTATTTCGAAATAATGCATTAGCTAAAGCTAGTTTTGCTAAAAGCGGTTTTATCTATTGGTCTTCAACATATTATTTGAGATGTTGAGTCTCGAATTAAACTTTATTTAACTTTAACTCACGTTGGTGCAAGGAGTGTATTTTTTTTAAATTTCAGTACGGTGGAAAACAGAGAAAGGTGTACAGGAGAGATTTTGAGGTTAAGATTTTCTCAAAAACTACTTGACCTATTCCAAAAATTCTTACACTGTTTGATAGATAATAGTTATCACTATGTAACTGTAAAATAATTAATAAATTCGGTCCAGTAGTTTTGGAGAAAATTTCAACCTTATTGAGACCTCCTGTATACTTATCTCTGTCTTCGACGTACCTACGTTTGATATTGATCACATATTGGTATCTCAACATAGTGTATTGGCATCAGCATTGATATAGAGATTTAAAAAGGCTATCTAGGGGTCGTTGGTATTTTTAGTAAATTAAACTAAATTAGTTTAGATGGTACAAAGTATTTCCCTCGCAATCCAACGCGGTAACGCGGCCAGTGTGATGGGAACATTTCGACGAGACACGACCTGATACCTTTTATACTTGAATTTATACAAAAATTTTGTATTTTTCTATAATCTGTTTTGGCGTATATTTGGAAAAAATTCAAAAAATACCTAAGTGTTGGTTCTTACATATATTTTGATTTTTTTTGACCACTCTAAGAGATAGATGTCATTCCATTATTCATACAAGTTGTGTTCACTGAATTATAAAAAAGCAAATGATGGACGTTAGTAATAAAGCTCAGATCAATAAAAAAATATCGTAAAAAATAATTTTCAAGATTGCAGACTGCAATAAAAGAAAACAATAGCTATTAAAAGGCACAATCTCATACAATACACGATTCGTTGACTCCGAAAGAATTTGGAAATGTACTGTTTTTTAAACATATTTTTTAATTAATTATCACTGCTACCATCAATTAAGTTGTTAACCAATTTAAAACTCGTATTTATTGCCAAATACATAAAGTCTGTTCTTAAATGAATATTTCTCGAGCTACTTTTGATGAGAAAAAATACATTATTTCGGCCATTGAATAAGCTTAGCGATCATTGTTGAGATTAATAAAATAATTTGAATTCGGAATTACTTATCCGAAACAATGGCGTAAACAATAATTCAAATTAATGCGTTCGAATTATCTTTGGGGTACCGTGGTGTGTTAAATTTGAAAAACCTTGGTTAACATTACGTAGAAATCATAAAATTTTGGAGTGGAAGACGTGCTTCCAGCAGATGTGCTTATTAATTGTTTGCAGTATCAATCGATAAGTAATTAGTAGCTTCTACGATTTTGGCATATCCCTGTACGAATAGAATTAATGAATTAAATAAGAACCTGCGGAACCCTTAGTTTAGCCACAATCGTTAACGCTTCAGTGGTCTTCTTCCAAATCCAAATTTCGAAACCATTGGGTGCCAACCTTTTCGTATTGTCCGCTACGAAAACGTACACTAGCGAGCAAAGCTTTCACACATCAAGAAAATTGTTAACACAAAGTAAACTGTGTTTCTTTCCTATAAGATATATTTGGGTTAGACAGTGAAATCGGGATGGTGTTTATTTTTGGGTGTATTGTACATTTAACGGTCACGGTACACTTCGTAGCATGTTTAATTAATATAAATAAAAATTATGAATAACGCGTTTTATAACCGCGTACTCATTATCAGATTTGAAATCTAGCGGTCGGGGGCCGCTCGACTGTGTCCCGTCCGTTGCTGAATTTTTATGTTTTATCTTCCGTGTCCATTATATTTGAACACACATAAAATGTTATATTCTTAACGCTCCGTTTGGCGTACGTTAACCGTTTGGTGATAGGCGGCGAGAGAGATTTTTTTTTTCGATTTTATTGACGGTCATATTTACTGGGATTAGGTAAATATTTAATTAATTCAAAATGTCTAGGTACAGGCGACAGAGATAAGTATACAAGGGCATCAATAAGGTTGAGATTTTCTCAGAAACTACTGGACCGAAATTAATAATTCTTTTACAGTTATTTTATCTGTCAAACAGTGAAAGAATTTTTACAATAGGTCAAGTAGTTTTTAAGAAATCTCAACCTTAAAAATTGACCTGTACCTACACCTTTTTCTGTGTTCCACCGTACTAAATTACAAATTTTTATTTTATAATGAATGGAATGACCTATATTTTAGCTGTATTTATTAGGTTATTATTGCGTTTTCTGGGAATTTACATGAACATTTAGTAAATAGACATTCGTGTTTTTATGGCTGCGCATTTTCTTTTTAAACTTGGTGTTTTAAATTTTTTATCAATCGTTACCCAACCAAGCATTATCTATACGAAAAGTTATTTTCAACGAAAGTTTTTTTAGAATTATCGATTTTTTTCTTCTTTTCTTTAAAAGCCATAATTTAATCGACTCGCATGATTGAACTCAAGGAAACGTTCAGAAAAGGGAGAAAAACGCAAGCAAAGTGCCCGTGTAACCAATGAACGCACCCCTAACGACTCAATCTACGCACATTTAAATTGCCCTTTCCGAACGAAACCTCATTACTTCCCGAAATATAACCTCTATGGAGGCCATAAATAACCAAACGGCGTGCATATTTCAAAACAAGAAAAAATAACACATAAAATTTCTTTGCCCCACGCGTCTAATGTTAAAGTTTGTTTCCACTGTTGAAGAACTAGATAACCTCAAATTAATCATTAATTAACAATCTTCGAGTGGTAAAGTTATACACTCCACTGTGATAACTGATCCAAATAGTAAATATTGACTACTATACGAAACTTGAGCAACTGACATTTGAATTTATTGCATTATTCTAATGACTATTCAATATGAATAATTAATTTAATTGATCAATTTATAAACATTCAATTTAATTTTCGACATTTAAGTGACGATGTATGAATATTACAAAATTGAAAATAAATGAATATGAATATGATTTATGCAGAATTTTTTAGGTTGGTGTCTGTTGATTGTTGCATTCGATTCTGTCATTTAAGCGAGACTTTTGATAAGCATTTCACTGTAACTGCATTGTTTTATAATTATGTCTAAGCTACTAGCTAACTATTAAAACGATTAATTAAGGAAAAGCGCAATTGTTTTTAAACCAAAAATATAAAAAAGTCGAGTAAGCACGGAAGCAATCATCTCAAAAGGACCACAGCCTAATTATTCGAATGAACTTGGTATTTGGTACAATACCAAGTATTTGGTACAATTGACGTATCGGACAACAACGGAAATGTTCCCGAAGTGCGTTCCGCGCATAGATTTTTGCATTATTTTACTATGCAAATGTTCACGATAGCGAGTCACTGTAAGAGCAATTTAAATTATTTTTTATGGCGCTCGAGTGTATTGAGAGTTCGCCAAGTAACGCCGCGGGGACTCGAGCTCGCATCGGAATTACCCCGGACGAGATATATTGTTGCGTTCGTAAATTTTGAATGAACTTCCAAATTTAAAATTTAAAAAGTCTGTTGACTTTGATACATGCCTTCAAATATGATACAAAGAGAGGTTTCAACTTCAGCAATATTTGAACACGTAGATTTATTTTTACAGTTTTATTTAGCTATTTTAGAAATTCATGAAAAATATTATGGTCCAAACAAATCTATCACAGTTACAACAATTCCTATATACATTACAATTTGTTAACGTTTTAAGTAATCAATTGATTAATCGATCAGATAAATCCTCCTTATTTATTGCCCATAAAAACAAAATCTGCACAACAACTAAATTATCCTTATTTCGTACCTACCCTATTTAATCCCGAAAAACATTTACGAAATGTACGGAGGAAAAATCTGATTAGCTTCGATGATATATCGCTAAGAATTCCGCGCCTTAGTGCCTTAATTTGAATATTAGACGCGTTATTGAAAAGAAAACTTTCCGAACGAACGGCCCTCCGCAAGCTTTTAATGGTTATTGCTTCTTCCCTTGCTATCTTATTTCCGAACGAATGGAAAAAATATTCACTTCGGTTCAGGTGTTTTCGAACGTTTATCTATATTTTTTAAAAGTTATTAGAAATAAAGTTGCATTGCATATTGATCAGTTTTCTATTTCACAATAGATATGTAGATAGTATACATCGATTGTATGTTTTGGTTTGATTGTTATTGGTCGTTATCGTTTAAATAGAACGCGTTCTTAATTCAAACGCGCTCGAATATCGAACGGAAGCGGAAACGGTACTGATTTTAATTTCAAAACGAAATATCGCAACGTTTCTATTGATAAAATTTTGTGGCACAACGATATTATTTATATTGAACGGAAAATGATAATGGCTTATAATAGGACATTCAATGCATTCGCAGTATAATACAATGTAATATGATTCATCTAGAATTAAGTATAAATCTTGTTGGCTATCGGTAACGGTATAGAAACTTAAAACTAGGGATCAGGGATATAAAAACCACAAGTGTATTCTATGATGAGTCACTTACCTACTGGAAATAACTTGATAAATACTTTTTGAAAAATTTGAATTTCGAACGAACGAGCAGTTCTGCCACAATAATAAGCAAACATTTGAAACGCTCCCGTGAACCACATTTTTCGTGTATCTAACTAATTTTAAGGATGCATCATTTGGGTTGCTCCAAGTGATGATCAATCGATGATGTTATAAAACATGAGTTCTTTGCTTATTAAATTGTTATGAAAATTCGCGTAGAGTGCGGCAAGAATCAAACAATATCAGAACGGACGTATAAAATACAATTTAGGTAACACAGTAATTCTCCCAATAAAAAAGAATCCCATTTAGAAAAGATCAAAATGGAAATTGACGATAAAAGTGAAACATTTATTACAGAATATGAATGTCAATAATATGTGTGCGAAATATTCGTACAATTTAACTTTTTACGGCGATACGTGTCAACCGATGGGGGCGGCCATATTGTGCGTCTATTTGGCGGGAAAAAACTCATAAAACATGATTACCGGTAATGTCGTGGATTCGTTCATTTTTGACGTTCGCGGAACGTTACGCCTTTTCATATCGGAGGATGTCGGAGGGTTTGCTTATAAAAAATAAATTCGATCAATGAGCGGTTTTTTCAGTTCAGAATTTTAATCTTCTTTGTGGATAATAGAGGGAGCTACGTAAACTTATTACTGTACTCACTACACGTTTGAACTGTTAAAACCTAATGCGAGTAAGTATTGTTCCAATCTCCTTAACAATAACAACAAAAACAGAAGTCTCGTCTACTCTCGTCTATGGTCTCTAGAAACGAGATGCAAATCGGAAACAAAACACGGTCGTACTAGAGCCGCGTCAGTTACAATCGAGAATCATCGCTCGCATTCATAATCGATCGATTATACTCGGAGACAAGGTGACGCGGCAGGGAGGTCCGACGGAAGGATTACAAGTAACATTAGCATACGTAATTTGTGAGCACATCTGTCCCTTGCTCACACGTGGGCGAGTCTCGCTTTCTTATTGTTCAAATATATCATTTCGCTCCTTTGTGTTTCGGTTGAATCGCGTTTTGATTTGAGATAAACCCGTGCACGGAAGCTGTTGTCAATTTGGCGTCTCGAGATTGTGTTTTAAGATATTTTTGTCGTCCAAATTGAGATACTAACGATCTTTCATTATTAGGAAATGGGCGATTTTTTTGAGAACTACCATTAAAATTGAAAGGTTGTCTGGAAGAGATCTAAGAGAGATTGTGATACTAACTGTATTAGCATATTTCTTTTGTGTAATTCCTTTTATTTTGCAATAAAGAATATTTATCTTTTATCTAAAGGTAGTATAGATCCCTAGTTCTATTGATGGAGATGTATTTTTTATGCGATCGACTGCTGTAGGTACTATAAATAAACTAATTATTTTTTTATCTGGTCTGTACAATTGTACATTACCAATATTTCTTTTAAATATAGAGATTCTCAATTCCAGCACTTAGTTTGATATAAAATAAAATGCAACAAAATAAAATAGATATGCCAACGCTCTCTGTGATTATTTGAATTTATAAGAATCATTAAAACAATGAAAATTATAGTTAATTTAAAAAGCTCAGAAAATCGCTTTGCTTTTAACTTTATGTCATTCATAAATCTGATGTCTGTAACTCTTTCCATTTTTAAAAGTAAGTGCTATTCCTTACCATTCGATGTTCAAATCGAAGTAACAAATCAATTACGTTCGATTCGAAAATCAAAAATTCAAATCGGTTCGAGACAAAGCGACATGTTGCCTAATGAGCCAATAACTCGCGAGACAATGGCCGGGCGTGGGCGTTCCGAATTCGAAATTATCAAAAGAATATTAATGTAACACTTATTCAAATATACCGCGATCCATATTCAAAAATTATCTTGTCGTTTAATTTGAATGGTGACGGCGACAATTCTTTTCTCTTGTTCTATTTTTGAATTTATCACTGGCATTGTGATCGGTTTTTTTCGAAACTTACTCCCCTTAAGGAACGAACGCACTGGCGCACACCTTTTAATCGTTGGACTGTATTCAGATTTTCAATGTTTTTTTAAGTTTATTAATTTTTGTTTATGGTCCCCTCCCCTGTGCACCACTTCCTGTTCTGTCACCACTAATGAATGTGACGCCGATGACGTCGGACGCGTGCTTTGTGTTCTATGTATAATTATCGTTATTGTTTTTTCTGGCTTTGAGATCGAAACACAAAAGACCTTGTAACTTTTTTGTCGAACATTGCATATTTAGGTAAAGTTTAGCGATGTTTTTGCATTCACTATAACTAGGCAAAAATTTCTGTCGAAAGAACATCAAGTTTGTGCCACTGTCTCACCAGTTCACTGGGAAAGCATCGCTATCCCCGATGCCTTACGAACATTAACAACGCAGAATTAATTGATGGTTTTGCATGTTGTTTCAGAAATACGTGTTCGAAATCCAAATTTTCAAATAACTAACCATCTTCGTTCCTCTATGAAGCATCTTAGAACGTATCTAAGGATTTTATTATGTTCGGTCCCAATTCCGAGACATCAAATATTACAAGGATACTGTGAATTAAAATTCTTTGATGGCATTTAATAACACAAAAAAGGGAGCCGTAATCACGACTGAAATTCGTCTCGATCGAGAAACTCAAATTAGACGAATGGCGGTCGGACGATTTCTTTGTCTTCGGCCTAATGAGTTTTTAAGTCGATTATAGCCATTTTTCATAGAAAAACGCCTTTAGTGATGTATCGGTCGAATCAATCACTGTACAGCTTAAATTGCTCTTTGTGGCGGGACCGGCCTATCGGATCGTAGGCGAGGCCGAACAAATGAGTCGATACGATAGCTGCCAAGAAACAAGCCGAGGCTCCTTTGATATCGACATTTTTTTAATACAAACCGCTACATTGATAGACACTTTTGGCTGAATGGAGCTGTTTCCCACGATCCATGTCAATCCGTTTTTAAAAAAATAATGAAACTGACGAATCCTTGATATAGGTAGGTCTAATCGGAGTGCGAAATTCGAACGCACCCGAAATAAACTGTTAAAACGTTCCCGCTGTGGATCTGTCTGTCACATTCCATATTCAAACGGACCGATGCTGAATGGCTGTATTGTTTTAAAATCCGAACGCATAATGAACGCGTTCCTTTTTCAAAATCGTTAATCGAGCTCTTTCACTTCATTTGCTTTGGCGATTACTTTTATTATTTTATTATTATTTATTTATTGTTTTATGATTCCAACTAGAATTGCATTGAGGCGAATTCGATTTTTGTGCCTATAAGATTTTTTTAAATTGCATTGTAATAGGAATTGTGTAATTCAATACGAATTAACGGAATGGGTTTTGAAATGTCAACGTTTGTATTGGGGTTGCGTTTTGGAAGGGCTCAATTTAAACCATATGCAAATACATAAGTAAATTCAGACTTCGCTACTTCAATGTTATTGAAGTTTCAGTAAAACCATTACCTCAAAGAAACACAGCATTTTCAGCCTTTTCGTAACGTACCTGAAATGAAAAGAGAAAATATTGAGTAGGTCACACTAAAAAGGTTCTTCTTTATATGACATAAGTACTATAATGTTATAAAGGCATTTTATACAGCGAATATATTATTAGGTTAGATTAGGTAGCTACAACATAATCGTATTTTGGTCATTTAAAGATTTGTCTGAAACTGCAATATAATGGATGAAAATATTGGATTGTACCTCTAACTGAGGTAAGTACGGTGGAACACAGAGAAAGGTGTACAGGAGAGTTTTTAAGGTTGAGATTATCTCAAAAACTACTTGACCTATTGCAAAAATGATTTCACTGTTTGATAACTACATAATTTTCTAATTGCCGCAATGTCTGCCTCTGTCATTCCATGTTGCTGTGCCCTACAGGGTGCATATGTCATAGTTTTAAGACCTAATGTATTAATGTACATTCTGACATGTGTATGCAATTAAATAAATTGAAATTGAAATTGATAGATAAAAGTGAAAACTACGTAACTGTAAACAATTACTAAAATCGGTCCAGTAGTTTTTGAGAAAATCGCAACCTTATTGAGGCCCCCTGTATACTTATCTCTGTCGTCGACTGTACGTATGTGAAGAATAACGAGTATGATAAACATGGTTCCATTTCGTAGTTAAACTTCCTATTAACTGAAACAACGGTAAGAAAACGAGCAATGGTTACTTATCATCAGATAAGTAGTATCTTCGACATATTGGACCAGAGATTTATAAAAACGCAGCCAATGATAATATTCTTATCTCAAGTCTCAACCATTTATACTATCGAAGAAAAGTCACTCCTTATTTTTCCATATAAGACATTGGGCGTGTCTACTAAGGGAACGCCTCGAACCTTCACCCGTATCGAATAGAGGTGTTTTTCCAATAACCTTTTATCGGTCTTCGATCGGTCTTGGAAGATATCGAAAACGCCTTCTTAAAAAGCTATAGAGAACAATTTATAACCTTAAAGATTCTCTCATAAAGCTGGGATTGGCGTGAAAAGGAGCGTCGTAAAACATATTGATGCGGTATCGGTTTTCCATTAGCACCAACAAGCGAAACTCGACTCTACTTGAAAGGAAAGAAGCACATAGTTGTATGTAGAGGGTGGAAGGAATGTATTGACGTGGTATCGGCGATGCTTTCGTCCTGTTCTTTCTCGTTATTTTCATGTATGTGCGTCCTTTTCTACGGCGCAGGTCGCAGCGAGATGAAGACTGGTTCTTTGTTGTAATGTCTGCGCATTTCTTTCTTTCTTATCAAAATAGTAATAATGGCTAATAAACCTGCGATAAAATGAACAACTGATGTGTTTTATGATTCCTTAGTACTCGTCTAATGATAATTATGCATTGGGAAGTATTAGTTTCATAATAAAAACCATCTTAACTCATAAAAGGAAATGAACTGTTTTCTACCTGACAACTTTAATATTTCAATTTTGATAGAGGCATTCAATTTGTAAGAAATCATAGTATAATATTATATCATTACTTACATCTACTTAGGTAGGTACTAAGTACACTGGATAGGTACCTAGGTAGGTATTTAATATGAAATGAAACACGAATTGAAGGCCTCGACAATTTGACCTCTCTTGACCTGCCGTTGTCCTTCTATCCCATTTCAGTTGAAAAGTACCATAAGAAAGAGATGATAGCATCCGTGACAATAAATTCAAGGTTATATTTTCAAGATTTAAGTCGATACAGACATAAACATTTATCTTCACATATTTATAATCATAAGGATTGAAATTAATGTAAGTAGGTACCTAATTAAGCTTTTTGGTACGGACAATAGCAAATCAATGGTAACACTTGCAGTACGATTTTAACGCTTACGACACAGATATTAAGAACGGTCCAAAGTGTTACACTTGATCTGCTATTAGCTGTACACGCGTAATGTGGTTACACTGATAATGAAAATTAAAAAAAAAAATCGTTATCCTAAACTTACCTACCTATGATAATTAAATAAAAACAAAAAATGGACGTCAAATTTTCAGTTGAGAATTTGACCCCACCGCACCGATAAAGTGTAGTAACTCCCAAAATAAATAAAACATCAATTTTGAACCGTCAACTGTTCGAGTATATTTTATTATGTTATCTTAATTTTAAATGAATATTTGTGTTAGCCAGTTAACGTGTTATTTCGATTCGACTAGAAATAACTTTTCAAAACATAAATATGATACATGTGGCGTCTCAATCGCGTTTGAGTCTTGTTTGGCTTTTTCTCAAAGATTTATTTATGTTATGTTTTATAAGGATAATTTTGGACTTTTCTGGTGCCGGTAATTAGTTATAGGCATGGCATTAGAGCTTTATTTATATATGAAAAAACGTCTTATTTAGTTTAAGTCACAGAGGCAAAAGTTTACTTACCGTTTTTTACGATTGTCGTAAAATATAAATTTAAAGATAAATATGTAAATGCTACTGAACGTGTTTTATAGCTTTTTATAACTGATCGAGTCAATATCAAATTTATAAAATGTTTTAGGTATTTGTAATCGTAAAAACGAGGAATGCTCAGGTATAGACTTAAAACCAAATTTTCAAAAACGGTGAAATTAATTACAGCGACGAAAGCTACACGGGTAGCTATATGGGTTGTATATACAGGGTGTAACGTAAAGGGTATTGAAGCCGAAGGGAGGATGTTCAGTATCGGTAACTGAACAACTTTTGTTGTACGACCGCGACTACAATCGTTATGGTTATCGTTTTAATTTTGACACTTGAACGATATACATTGCTGCGTTTCGTTGTCGTTTGTTAAAACTTGCTAAAAACAATGTATAACATCCATGTGTCAAATTGAAAGCGATAACGATTGGAAGTCGCGGTCACCCCACTGTACCTATCCATTTCCAAAATAACGATGCAAAGGCCTAATAAAATATGGCAATCTGTTTAGTCTGTAATCTTAGTAGGTACGAGTATATATTACCTATTTCTATTACCTATGTAATAGGTATTACTGACGTCATAAATTGTTCGAGATTATACCTTCACCTTGTGGGTAATAGATAGTAAAACCTTTTATTTGTTATTATTATTACAACGAGTGTACAGAGCTCAATCATCTTTATTGGCAATAGCCTGATTCAGCTTATAACATTAATAAGCAATATCCGCTAACCTTTCATAAACAGATTGCACGTGTTACAAAATATACGCATCAAACTGAACTCTGGCAACAAGTATTTAAAGCTCCAATTCAATAAACAATCTAAATTGGTTTTTATAATGTTTTGGAGTTAGAAGTACTTTTGTATCTGGATCGATGATTGAGATCAATAGACTATTTGTCCAGAATTCGAAGAGCTATAGCATTGATCTGTGAATGTGTCGTTGGAAGGTCTTCTTTTATTGGTCATTTAGTACAAAAGCTTATGTTACCAGTATCTATTGACCCTTGGTAGAGTTCGAGCTTTCCCCTCGGGGTTCCATAAACCTTTTAACAGAGGGGGAAATACGAGTTCTATAAGTCTATGACGCATTGGAATTCGTCGCAGGGATTATGCTTTTGTATTTTTTAAGCCCTACTTAGCCAAGGTTAAACCTATTAGTCTTTCTTAAGTTTTTTTCCCATCGATTGCAGTTGAAGGCAGGTGATCTTTTGTTTAACGATCAGATAAATAGATTGATTAGTTAGATTAAGTACACACCTGCTACTGACTTGTTAACTGTTATTTGTATATTTAGTTAAATAGCAGTTAAAACGTCTTTATTACAGTTCAAAATATAGTTATAAGGTTTAAAACAGCAGCGATGTAAAATATACCTGCTGGTATGTTGTAAGGTGGAACACAGAAAGGTGTACAGGAGAGTTTTTAAGATTGAGATTTTCTCAAAAACTACTTGACCTATTGCAAAAATTCTTTCACTGTATGATAGATAAAAGTGAAAACTATGTAACTGTAAAATAATTATTAAAATCGGTCCAGTAGTTTTTGAGAAAATCTCAACCTTATTGAGGCCCCATGTATACTTATCTCTTCGACTGTATCAATTTTAGAAGATTGATTGAATTAACTGTAAGCATTAAAACTGTAAAGTCTAGCTAGATATTTGGAGAACAAGTATAAGTACAAAATGAGGCATTTTGTTACCTTGAGGCAGCACTTAAACTGCTTTTAATTGGTTATTAAGTCTAACACCTTTAACAAGACTTCAAACTTGAGATAATAAACAAGTTGCACAATTTGGGAGTTAGCTAAACTAAACTGTGAGTAACCGACAGTTTACAATGCAAACTATTGACCCTAATTAAGGCGATGGTCCGTGACAGGATACAATGGTAATCCGGGATTATCCCAATAAAACACCTCTTGACCGGGTACATTACAGCTTCTTTACCCTACTCTAAAAACTAAATTAGTTTGACCTCTCATGCCTCTACAAGAATATGCGAAATTTTAACATAAAACCTTGTCGATTACTGTTAATATTATAGTCCATAAGAATGTAAATCCTTTATAGGTATTATTAGTCGTCAGTACAAAGTATGAGTAACATTAAAGAAATTGTTTAAAAACAAATGATGGCACAGTTCTTGTTATGCTGGTTGTATCTGGATCAAACCGCTTCGCAGCGGCTTTGCCCGGACTTTTCTCGCCAATGGAACCCTTTGCTCTATTATTTAAACTGACCTCATGCCCCCTACTTCTAGTTTGATTTACATGGTGTTGATACAAAAGTTATTGATACTTATCTGATTTCTTAGTTTTAATACTCAATATAGTTTTAGTTTTTTAAGTATAGGTATAGTTATCTTTACAAAATAAACTCGTCTAATTATGTGTCCATCGGTATTCGTATTTTTAAAGGACATTTTTTAAGTACCTATGTATTTTGTTTTCATTAGTATTTTTTATTACAATTGATTTCCATTTCACTTCAGTATAAGTATTTAACATACCTACATACCAAACGAAATTAACTGGTTTCAGTGTAGATATTTACGTTGGTTTATCACGACTCCAACTATAAAACCAAATGTATTCAAATCATGTGAACCCTCCCTAGCTCTGGCCCTCCCTGAGGGCAAGAGATCGAAGGGCGGACGTCCGGTCAAGTCGCCCTCAAACCGATACTACACGACCAGAATTCGATGAGCTATGGACATCCGAAGACCACACCCGCCGGGGCCCAAGCGACCTTTCAAGGGCGGGGGGATGGCAGCGCACCGTGTTTTGTCGTATAGTAAAGTATTTATTGAGTTGCGGCTGACCAAAAGTATTTTATTGTTGAGTTACACCCTTTTGCCGTAGCACCCTTTGTGTCTCAATATTCCTTCAATTGGATATAAAGTCTTATTGTGTGAATATTAAAGTTTGGTTTAAAATGTGGTGGAGTAAAGTCTGGCGTAGAAAGGTGTTATGTCCGTATTAATTGGACTTTGAAATGTTTTCGTTTGTAAGTAAAATTAGTTAATTTGTGTATTTTGTTCGGTTTTGACCGTTATTTCGTAATTGTAAGTTACTTTTTGGTGTCCCGTTTTGCGGTTTTGTTCATTATAGATATTAAAATGCGAAAGAATCGTAATTTATTAACATTTGCTTACAGTTTGCAAGAAAAAGGCATAGCTTATCTTTTTTTTCGATGAAAATATATTTTCCCACTCAACAAATAAACCTAGAACTCAATCGTATTAAATATCGAGTAACTTGGCACTAATGGCTCGTAATCGAAGAGTTTGAAAACAACAGGTGTCAGGAATCAAACTCGAGACTGACAGTTACGGAGCGCACCTGTCGACACTATCGGCTACCGGGGCTATTTCTGATGTAGAGTTTTTGTGTTCTGAATTTTATTTGCAATTAAAGGGTAAAACAGTTATTATACGGAAAACAGTAGATCAATGGTAACACTTGCAGTGCGATTTTAACTCTTACGATGCAGATAATAAGAACGGTCCAAAGTGTTACACTTGATCTGCTGTTAGCTATACGTCGAAAGCCCATCAAGTAATACTTTGGACGTTGAATCTTTATTGTCTGCGTCATTAGAGTTGAAATCGCACTTCAAGCGTTTTATTGTGACTACTGTACTTACACAATTTTTATTATTTTTGATAAAGGTCTTAGTTTTCAATTGTAAAAAAAAGATTTATTTAAGATTGTACAAACAAAGAAAAGTATATAGGTGGCCTCAATAAGGTTGAGGTTTTTTAAAAAGCTACAGGATCGAAGTTAATAATTCTTTTACAGTTACATAGTTTTAACTTTTATCTATCTAACAGTGAAATAATTCTTGCAATAAGTCACGTAGTTTTTGAGATAATCTCAACTTTAAAAACTCTCCTGTTCACTTTTCTCTGTGACCGTACTTTTTTTTGTTTTGTTAACCTATATATTGTCCCACTGCTGGGCAAAGGTCTCCCCCCTCCTCTTCCATCCATCCCTACTTACATTGAATTATAGCATATCCCTAGCATTTATTGCTAAAGATTCTATTAGGATCGTTAACGATTATAATGAACACATAATCATTAAGTATCCTGTAAATTCTACAAAACTATAATCTTGTTTGTACTACGATAAACATTTTAGACATCATTTAACTTAAACGATCGTTATCCAAACCAAAGGGTTAACCGTTAACCTAACGTTTAGTTAGCCATTGACTGACAATCGGACGATTTGCGGTTACTACATCCGGTCTATTGGAATACCGAGGCCAGAGGTTTGATAGGGGATAATCTGGTATTTGGTTAGTAGCTATATCACATAAGCATTTAGTTATATAGCGGTCTAATACAGAGAAAGGTGTATAGGAATATAGGTTGGGATTTTATCAAGAAGTATTTGATTGATTTTTAAAAAATTAAAAATTGTTTACTTGTTGAGATCAGTGTACTTATGGTTTAATAAGGTTGTGCTTTCTCAAGAACTCTTGACCGATTGTGAACTTTATTTTACTAGTAGATAGATCTACTATATATATATATGTAGATAGGTCAAGATTTCTTGAGATGATTTTCTCAACAACCTTATTAAGACCATAAGTACATTGATATCTGTTTCTACAGTACCTAACTAAGAAAATGTACATTGTTTTGTAAAATATTCATTGTGTAATTACTAATTATCCCATTCTATAGGATTTGATGCCATTTTATTAGGATCCACCCACATGCATGACAGATGTTATAGAGTCTGTGTTAGAATAGAACCCTACTCTACAATTTAAGATGCAAAGACTCTACACAGACATATTTATTTTTAGAATAGGTCCAATATTAGAAAACGATTGATTTTTGGAAAATTAAATTGACTACTTGATCGGTAAGAAAACGAATAATAAACTCTACTCAATTTAAAACTTACGAACCCTTTCCAACTCCACATCATTCGATCTCTCAGATACGTAAGTTTAGCAAAAGATGCGAGACGTTTCATAGACAATAAATTCAAATACAAAGTCGATTTTCCAAGAATGCCATTGTTCATTGTCAATAAAAAATATGAAAATAGAAAATATGACCACTTTACAAGGAATCAATGGGGCGAGGGGTTCGCAATAGACGTATCTTTGTCGGTGAAACTCATCCGATTTCCGAACGGGCGCCGATAGCGGAAGCAGCGCCCCCTACCGGATGTGCGTTGAGCGGGAAAATAGGCGGAAGTTTCGCACCGGGGAGAAAAATCCGCGAAAAGAATCCCTCTGACAAATTTGCATTCGAAAAGGGCACTTTTGTGTGTTTTGCTCACCGATCGGTTGTAAATTTGTCAGATTGACAATTCACCACAAATGCTCTTCTTCGTCACTTTTGTTATGCTAATATTTGTTTCTTCAATACGATTTATCTGGTTTTCGCGACTTACAACGTTTTGTCATCAGGCCGCGTTTGTTTATGATTTTTATTTTTTGAATTTAGAAGGCGATATCGAATCTTTTTATTGTTTGCATTTCCGCAATTTAAAGCAAAGTTAGTAGGTAATTATTAATGAATTATCGTGAAGTTGGTAGAGAAAAAAATCTTTAAACGCTGAGACTTGTTAGAAATCGACGAGAACTTACCTACTTAAAGACAAAAAATTGGGTAATGTTGAACCGGGTTCATTATTTAATAATTGCAATTTATAGTAAAATATCATGGACTAAAATCACATACATTATCATTAGAAAATATTTTACAATTCTACTCAGCAAGTTGTCTTTGTGAATTTTGGTTGTGAAAACCTGAGAAAAAATAGACTAACATGATTTAACCCGTATTTTTCATTTAACCCTGGGTTAAACGCTGACCCTCCTTAGTGCTGACCATCTTCAACAATAAAAAAATGTATTCCAAAAATATACCCCATTAACTTGCAATAAAAGATAAGCTTCTGATTCGTTTAAAATTGAATTCCAAATTCAAAATCGTACCGAAGCGCGTAATTAGACAGGTGATTCGCTAATTCGAAAAAGGAATTCGTCTTAATTCCAGTGAGGGCCTATTCGGACGATCGGGGGCGCAACGTGGGAACGTCACGTAGAATCGGCATCCGAACAAAAAGTGGCCAGAGAGTCTGATTGCGGATGCTTTAGGGACGGAGAGTGGGCTCTACATATAAACTTACATTTAATTTCTTATTGCAACGCGGTAAAACTTGATTGACAATGGTTGTGACTGACGTGGCCGCCAAATCATCGCGTGAGCTCGCCTCTTAATTTTTAGCGTAAAGTAGGTAATTGTAAATTAAGACCTATAAGTTATTAAACTTTTTGCATATCTTTACGCCATGGCAAAATGGTTAACTTTTCGGGCTGCGTATAAGACCGAGGTGTCGGGATCGACTCCCAGCGGGTACCTTTATCTCTGCTCTGATTCTTTAATATTTAACTAACAAATGTCGGTCAGTTCCCAAATTATGTTGCGATAACAATTTTTTGAAGAATAACCCCTCCAACAATCTGTAAAATCTACCTTTTAATATTGCCGATGTCTGTCGTGATTGACGTTTAATTTTCAACTCTTTAACGTTCGTATAGAGCGCCAATTTTAATACTGTTTACCGATAATCGCTGGCGGATTTGTAAAAATTATAATGTGCAACAAAGTTGTACGATTAAAAATGTTTAAGTCATTCGATCACCTTTTTGTTTCAAGATTTCAATGTTTTTACTTTAAACGTAGTAAGCATGTATGCTTCATAGTACTATAATTGGCAGAAACAAATGAAAACTGGTTGGTATATGAATTTTTTTTCAGAGTTCAGGTAGTAGAAGGATCGCTCATATAAAAATGACTATGGTTCTTTCTTTCTTTAGTTTTTAAGTGTTACCGTCACGTGACTTTCAAAATTCGAATACTACCGATTGTCAAATCAAATATAGGTACTTCTTGTTCACACAACTCACCGTATAAGCAACCTCAGATTCTGTATATACGCAGCTCATATAAAAATGCTCATTGTCCTTTCTTTTTTAATTTTCAACCATAGATTTTGTCCAATGTCCGTTACGTGTATTTCAAAATTCGAACGTACCGATTACGTGATAGTTATGATACGTTCGAGACAGCGATCGATCAAGCAGCCCCACTTCCTTTGAATCGCACACGCAGCGAGGTCAGGGCCGTGTGGCAGTTACTGCGCTCACGATACCATGCATGTATGATTTATAATTCTGTTGTTAAAAAACTGGCTGGTTACTGTGGTTGAGCGATTTAAAGAAGCATGCTGATGATCATTTGTTATTTAAAAAATGATGTCTCTACATTGACCATGCGGGAAAATTCGTTTGTTTCCTTTCATGGAGAAACTTTTACATTTGTATAGCACAATGATATAATTGCCTATGTTTGGTTAAATGAAATGAAAAATATTTATTACACATACTTGCTTACAAGGTGACAACCTTATTTATACACTTAGAACTAACTTAAATTAATATATGTAATATTTAATTTTTATCACAGATGTTTATATGACGTATAGGTACGTTATAAATACTAATATTATAGGTAGTTATCGATACTTTTTGAATGAATCTGTACGATGCAATTTTGAATTGCAAAAGCGACAACATACGAGTAGCTTCAAATGTGTCGAAATATATGAAATATTAAATGCATGGGTCAACAAAAATACAGCATCTTACATTAGTTAGTGAAAAAGTACAAAAACCACTACGACTTGGGATCGGTAAATAGAGAGCAAGCAATTTTGATGGTATTTTTCCGATCACTGCTCGGCAGCGGTTCGATTGAAAATCGAACGCGAGCATCGGAATCCAAACGACTTGTTCCCGAGCGCGCGTCGTCTCGGCGGCGACTTCAAAAGCGAGTGGCGCGCAATTTTGACAATTAAAACGCTGCGCATCGCGCACATTGTCTTCTCAAGACCGCGTGTCCTTGCCAGGAATTTCAAATACAGAACGTTTTCTCTTTTTAAAATTCGAAACCGGTTTGATTTGTGACTGCTCCAAGTTTTTATATTCACTTGTTTATGTTGCGTTTAATTCCTTAACCATCTACCAGAAGAGGAGGTTCTGATCTCAATATGATATTTGTCATTTTGTTGCGTATCAGTCAACTCACATTAAATGCTGAAGATAAATCAGAAATTCGTGTTTCGATAGTTTTACTAAGAACAGAGATATGAATGGTTAAAGTAAGGTGATGGTCATGCTTCTCATTACTTATATATTTATGTTAAAATTGTTTTTTCTACCAGTTTGTGACTATCTGGTATTGATCCCAACTTCTATAGGTGTTTGGTATAATCTCTCGTATTGCTCCCATGTTTTTTTTCTTAAACTCGAAACCAGTTTGATTTGTCGCACGAAGATTTTATATTCCCTTGTTTATGTTGCGTTTAATTTTTAATTTCGTCGCAGTGTAGTCCAAGCGTCCACTGTAAATTTTTACGACGGTGTTTTCATCGAAATTTAAAGAAAAAAATGTCTTACCGTTTAGTTTAGAACTATCATAAAATTAGAACTATTGGTCGTAATATCGAATTTTAATGTTTAAATTTTAGTTCGATACGTGCCAAGTGGGCACCGTCCGAGTATAAGTCACGATTTTATGGCTCGTAAAATTTTAGGACCACATCGGTAGGTGACTCTATTTTGTTAAACGATCGATTTTAAGAACCTCATATTGGAGTTGATACGGGTTTACGACTTAAAAAAAGATTCTAATTAAAAGATATAATCTCAAACTATCGGTATTATAAATCGGCGACGAAGTTGGTGCTATATCAAAAATTCTAGACGCCGTTTAAAAGTTTATAGTTTAATTTAAATTCAGAGTAGATTTGACAGGTGCGCAGTCTGATCATCCAGTCATCATTAAGGTTGAAAATTTCTCAAAAACTGGCGTTTTTTTTTAAAATAGTATGCACTCTAAACTATCTACCAGTCTAAGATTTTTTATAATCGGCCAAGTAGTTTTTGAGAAAATCGCACTTTTATAGATTGTACTTAAGGAAAAATATTCTCAAAATAATTCTACATATTTAGCGACTTTTTAACAATCTCCAAACAAAACATGAAGCCATTGATCTTAACCAACGCAAAATCTATTTCCGCTGCATTGCAATTGATCTATTTTTGGAAGGCAATTATTTTCGTCGTGTTTTCGTTATGACGTGAGATAGACGTAACAACAAATATTTGTATTGTAAAACTCTCCTTTTCTGTGTCATCAATAGATGTATCGACATTTGTTACCGTCTCTACATACCATTGCACAACTATGTGCATATTTCAAGGAATTGAACCACTCAGTAATTGTATTTTGCCATGCTCGGATAATGGTGAAAAATTTCTAGACGAGGTCGCAGGTTCAAGTCTTGCTCACAGCTAGAAAATTTGCATCACAACCACTGTTGTGTGACAAGAGTCACATCTTGTTGTTTCTAAGACCTGCATGAGGTTAGCAATTGAGTCGGCCGGCTAAATCGGGTCCAATTGACTAACGATTGATTATTCAATCAAAACAGATTGATCGGCATTATCTGATAATAGGCCAACAATTGGACTCGCTGTCGATGTCAACTGCAAGCAGTTGGCTCGATCACGCTTCGTATGCATGTTGACGAACAGGAACATAAATAAAAAAACAATCAAATAAAATTTGAAAAATTTAGGAAGTTTTGACATTTGATAGGTATTTTTAGAACAAAAGAAGCAATATTCATTCTTTACGATTGATTATGACAGTTTCAAAAATTGAATTGTAGGATTTGTATGGAAATAAATCGAACTTCTGCCAACAGCTGTTTGAAGAATTTTCTTTTTAAATTATTATGGTTTAGTTTTTGGACAAGTAAAATCTGAGAATCAATAAAGAAATGTTAAATAAAAGATTTTGCACGTGTAAATCGCTTAAGGGGGAAAGGAAACAAGGAAGTCTCACTTAAAGAGTGAGACATCGAACGTGATCTGAGTCCTAAAAATACCTTTTTAAATCGACAAACTTATCTTTGCAGTCGATAGAAGCGCCACTGTCTACGAAATTTTTAAAAAGAGTTGCGTTTTCCTTTACAGCGATGATTAGTTCAATTTTTCGCCACAAGCAAACATAAGTGTGTTATTGTGTAAGTACTTTACCTGTGCTCGGGAGATTCGGGACCCTTCGAGGGGTGCGTTCTTATATCGGGGATTTTCTTTTGAACTTGTAAACATTGGTTAGAAGATGTTGTCGGTTGTCGGAAAATCTTGTGGTTTCCGAACTTTCGATCGCCCTTTGTTTTCTTTTACTTCTTTTTTTTGGTGACGGGTTTGGGAATGTTAAAAATAGGAGTAGTGATAGTGATTTATGTAAATTGCATACGTAGGTATTAGAGGTACTTAATTGATGAAACGCACGAAACGCGATCAACTAGGTTGTTTACTCAAAAACACCGACGCACGAACCGCGACTATACCAAAATTTTGTAAGTGCCTATATATTATATTATTTATTCGTAATCTTGTTCATCGTACTTTGTTGTGGGGCAGAATCTGGCATTGACTTTTAATGTCCGTCAAATGATTGAATGGGAATGAAAATAATCAGATGTAATAAAGTATTTTTATTACTTTTTGTATGGACTTTGAATCGTTCTGTACTTAAATTATTGTATTGTAAGTATAAGTATATATTTCTTTTCATTTGAAAACGCAACAAAAACGTTAAATGGCGGAAATTAATGCGAAATTAATTGTTCAAAAATCCAGCTGCGTAAGTGACACTAAATGTCAAATTAAAATGCTTTTTAATAACACAATTTCTCCAGTTTTGAGTACATTGTAAGTTTTTTTGTTAACTTTTACCAGTAATTTTTCCTGTAGGTACTGTTATCGAAAAGGTTACTTAAACGTATTTTTAAGTTTGAATTTTATACAAATCTTAATATTTATGATAATGATGAAACCAAATCCACAAAAATATAAGTATAAAATAGAAATTATATTTTTACGTAAGTATATAAACATTTCTTTGAATTATATTTACAAGATAAGTATGGTATATTTGGGCGTGGTACCATTTCACATTATTGTGTGTTGCACATTTTAGGGTATATTTGGGCGTGGTACAGTCGACAGCAGAGCAATGGTAACTTGCAGTACGATTTTAAGTCTTACGACGCAAATAATGAGAACTGTCAAAAGTAAAAAAAAAACGTTACCATTGATCTGCTGTCGACTGTACCATTTGACATTATTGTATGTTATACATTTTTGTATGTTGATAATAATTATATATTTATGACGGTAGAGTGCTAAAACCCGAACATGTTTGGGAATTTTGGGAACTCTACCATTTATTGCCCCAACTCTACACTGGAGGTAGAGTAGGAAATATTCGATATTGACAAGTTTTTGATGCCGAGTCAATGCTAATAAATTTTACAATGCATGCCCTCACCCTTTACGTAAAGGGTGGTTGTTTCCTTGAAATTCTCGAAATCTGTCTTGTACTTTAAAGTCACGATAAATAAGGTTTCAGAAAACTGTAAATTGTACTCGCGGTTTAAATAGTTTTAAAGTTAGTTAACTATCGAATATAGACCTATAATGAGGTACAATCGCGTATAAATGTTAAGTGTAAAAAGGTAAAATAATTTTCAAAATAGGTCAAGTAGATTTTGAGAAAATCTTAACCTTAATGAGGCCCTGTAATTTTTCTAATCTTCAAGAAAAGCTACAAGCTCGACGAATTGAAAACCCATTTTTTAAAGTCTGTTAAAAATATAACGATGTCACAAAGAATGTGTAAACAATGTTTTTCCCATAAAAACAAAAGTTCCATCACCAAAATCCTATAACACCCTGTTAAGGGTGGATCACACACTAAGTCAATAAAAAGTGTTGGTTTCCCTTTCGAACTATTATTCCGTTCTTTTGATGTTTTACAATACCGCCGGGGACTGGCTAAATTGAGTGATAGAGGCGTCTCTGATACACTTCCTCTGTCTCGTCAATTTTATTGTGGAAAAAAGAGAAAAAAAAATCCTCATGCGTATGAACTAAACTAACTCCATCGCATAGAGGGATTAGTTGGCAGAGTTATGGCTGAATATCGTTGCCAAGAAATAAAAACAAAAAAACGAAGATCGGAATTCCTGTTTTACCACCAAAAAGTTTACATTCAACGACCGATCTGTCCATAAAATATAGCAAGAACAAACGATATTACCTTTCCTATTTATTGGAGAGGAATATGAAGATGAATCTAGAAACGAAATTGATACAAATTGCCTTTGCCATCATTGAAGCGTTAAAAAATAAATTGAAAAAAATAAAAAGCCATAGACAATACAGCACACGTCTCCCCCGGAGACAAGGGCAATGGAAACAAATTAATAATTAATTTTCACGCGGCAAGCACACGCCGAAGTTGGGGGCATTTGTTCGATCTCGTTTTGTCCTGAATTCAAAATTCATCCCGGCAGTTCTAAAGTTGAAAAATTGTCTCTGTTTTCGTGTTTTGTTTTCTTTTTCCTGCCAGCCAGTTACCGGATTTATCGATTTGCAATTGTTTATTATTGAGGGGATCGCTGCCGTTTGCCGCTTTGACAACGATCGTACTTAATTCTAACTCAGAAAAATAATAATAATAATAGGTTAATAATACTTATTAAGATTTTCTCAAAAAGTATTTGGCCGATTTTTAAAATACTTTTACAAATGTTATGCACTCGACACTATATTCTAGTGCAATCATTTTTACAATCGGTCAAATACTTCCTCAGAAAATCTGATTGAATGTGGCTTACCAACCAATTGTAATACTAACTGTATTAGCCTATTTCTTTTGTGTCATACTTTTTATTTTTTTGCAATAAAGAATATTTGTCTTATCTTATCTTATACCTTTTCTCGAGTAGACTGTGTAAGTTAAGCAACTTTGGCCTGGTCTGTACCTGGATAGGTGACCGCTAATGTCATTTGAGTTCCGTGTCTAAGCAATTGGTCTCGGTTGAAGTTATCGTTCGGTAGAAGTCGTTATCGGAGACGACATGAATAACTTTGACAACAAATATTGTTTTTGATTTAGTAAATTTGGTACTCACTGTATTTATTTGCTTCTGTTGTTTAAATTACCTGGAAAAGAAATATTAATTACTATTCTGGCCATGAAAAAAAAATACGCCCCGCATGGAGAGAGCTTAAAATAAATTTTTTGAATGGGGACATGTGTCCGCCCTTCTTGTCACTTTCACTATAATACGTCAGAAGTGTTCGACCTCTAATTGAAAACAAAGATAAACAAGTGAGTGGCAGTGACGCGAAAATTTTTCATGCAAGCAGAGTTTGCGATGTAAATATGGATGATTCCATCGGTGGTTCTTTGCTTCATGATTGAGGTAGACGATGCATCTATTTTTACCTTAGACAGGTGATTCAATGATCTACATTTAGTCGTATAATATGATCAGTAGTCTTTAGATAATAATCTTCAATTGAATAAGTAACTTATAAAGGATTACGTATTAAAACGATTCTCAATGTAACAATGCGGGCTTCGCTATAAAATTAAAAGGTAATTCCGTTACATTAATTTTACTTTACGATCTTCCAATTTAGTTTACAACTTATACATAAAATGTCAATTCAATAGGAATCTTGAGATAGTAATGCAAGTATTTCTGAATAATAAATGACATTGCCACATTTCATTTAAGCTGTACCTATCATTTTGTTGGGGACTTGTTATTGCATAATCATAATCAGTATCATTTTCTACTACTCTCGCAACTCCTATAGAAGAATAACAAAAACAATGAATAAATCGCTTCGATTTCTTACTATTTTCTGAATTCTTAATCAAGCTGTTTTTATCGAATCGCAATTTGTACAAAACTTTATTTTAATAAAAAACGGATTTTTACATATTATATTCGTTATCTTGTTCATCATGCGGTTGATGGTAGGGCAGAATCTGGCATGGTCATTTGTCGATTACAAGTTAAGACTCACTGCAATATTCATACTAGAATCACGTCAAAATGTAAAACAGTAAATGGTTGTTACATTGATTTGCAGTTAATACTACGTAGCACATTTATTAATGACTGCGAATTATAACTACTTATAAGAAAAATGTTTTATAAATGGCATTCATTTTGTTTCGTTAATTATTAGTTAATTCGAACCACTTAACATAAAAAATGCATTTGGACTATGAGACCTACCTGAAAGTTATAAACCAAGAAAAGTTGTTCAATAATTATCCATAATAATCATCCTTAAAACTGACCACGGTTCTTATGAACCGATGACATTAAATAAAACGTTTTTATTCGTCTATAAATAACAATAAAAACAACATAAAATAGTTTACTTGGCCGTGATCAATATTAACCTTTTTATTACTATTTTACGATCCGGTGATGGGAAGCCGAAGATGCCTAATTTGACTTCATTAAGTGCTCGGAAAACAATAAAATTATATTTTATGAGTTTTCGTTTAAAAATCTCCACCCGGAGATAATCGATGAGATTAAACTACCTATACCACAGCCCAAATCAAGTGTCTTATTTTGTAAACAAATATGAACGTCTAATTACCTGTTGTGCTGTAACGCTGAAGGAACTGATTGATCGATCCTGTTCATCATTGTGAAAATAAAGTGATCCGAACTATTAATGTTAAAAATAACTATACAATAATCACAGAACAGCTTAAAATGTTAGTAGGGTAGGGTAGTTTTTGTTTATAAAATAAGACACTTGATTCGGGCTTCGGTATACAAACCAAGACGGTACTGGATAGCGCCCAAGACAAACGGACTGAGATAAGGAATCATGGAAGACCAAAGGTTCGTTGGTCTGATGATATACAAAAAGTCGTTGGAAAGGAGTTGAGTTGAATAACAGTAGAAGCGGGTGACGAAAAGGAAGGTTTTTGTCCAACATTGGAATCGTAAGTAATCGATGACACCGAAGACTAACGGACTGGGATCATGGAAGACCAAAGGTTCGTTGGTATGATGACGATAAGAAGTCTTTGGAAAGCAGTTGAGTTGAATAACAGTAAGCGGGTGGTGAAAAGGAAGGCTTTTTTTGTCCAGTATTAAAACCGTAAGAACTGAAAAAAGTGAGTGCAAATATTCGCCAATAAATTGTTATGCAATTTGGCGAAGCTTAGAACTAATTAAAATGTGTAAAATTATTGTTGATTAAATAAATAAATAAAAAAAAGATGATGAAACAAAGAAACTATGCTACAGTGAATATTTCACATGGAATACGGATTGAAGACTAAAAATATGACCTCATTTGACCTGCGGTTGTTTTTCATAAGCTCTCTTAGAGATAGGTACAATAAAGAGATGAAGCAAATCAAACCTAAAGTCGATATTAGAGATGCATGTAATAGGTACCTATCGGTAAATGTATAATTAATATTTTGGACGTAATTTTAATACCTGTTTCTGACTGAACGCAACCAAAACTTCATTCAAAACAAAAGCTTTAATTTTTTTAACATGTCAATAAACAGGAGCTGGCAGGATTAAAAAAAAAGCTTTTAGATTTAAATTTCGAATCGATCCTTTCACACTTCAAACAAATGGTCGCGACGGTTGATTTCCGTTCTTAATTCAAATAGGAACGTCTTTATATTTTACTCAATCAAAAATTTGAATGAACCACTAAAGTGTGTTTCGGTGAATTCAATCGGTAATTCGAGATTTGACGATATTGAATGAGTTTTTTCGATTATAGACTCATTCGATAAGTGACCTCGTTATAAAGATATTGCTTATTTATCGATTGAGGATTGAATGATCTAATAATCTTTTAATGAAACCAATTATTTCCTTTTTCGGAAACCATTTTATGGGAACTTTTATTGGTTTTAGAATTTTGCTTCTTGGATGATATTTGGTTTGTTATTTAATTGAGCAAAAGTTAGTAAAAGTGTAGAGATAAGTACAGTTAATCAATCATTGGAATATGGCATAACTCATTGATTATAAACCGACCGATAGTATGTCCTTTGGGATAGATGAAGCTGTAGCATACTGCCTTAAATGTTCTTGTTTTCGATTCTTGGAAAGTTTTATTCGCGTTTTCGTGGTTGGTGATAAAATGGAAAACTCTAAAGTATCTAAATATAAAGTGTGCCCGATCGGAATCGTGGAGTGACATTCATTAGATTCAGAAAAATAAAATCTATACGAACTCATAAAGTGCTCATAAACACGAAAGGAGGTAATAAAAAACAGACCGATGTCGAGTCGACTCAGCTGTCGCGCGCTATTTCAGAACGTACAACATTCGAAAATCGAACTCCATCGAACTACGAGGGGATATCGCTCCGATTTTAAATTTAGAACGATTTTTTTTTCTTATTTATTACTCGGCGTGTATCCCACTGTGGTTTTGCCAACCTAAGAAAAACACAGAGAAAATCTGGCAGTCAATGTTCAATCTAAGACTAATCGAAAATTGGCGAAACATGCATGGATGTGTTACAAAAAAGTTACTTAATTTGACAGTCACTTTGGCTAAAGTTGACAAATGAATGGTTTGCAAATATATGCATATTTTTAGTATTCTCCATTACTATATTTTAAAGTGTTTCTTATACAAGTAAACACAATTCAACCAAAACTTTTGAAAGTAGGTAAAAGTGTCATTATAATTTGTTTCTCTCAAATTCAGTGCCAAGTAGGTGAGTGCAGTCAATGACACATAACAATCAGTTTATCTTAGCTCCTCGCGATGTTTTCTGTTTTCCAGTTTCCCGTGGGAACTGGATATATTCCCGTAGTAAAAAGTTAGCTTTGTATTAGACAGTAACTTCGTCTATATGTGTGCAAAATTTGGTTGCTGATCTTTCAAGTGGTAACAAAATATTCAAAAAATTTCGCATTTTTAATGGAATGAGATTTATATGTTTAGAAAATTTTAAATGACATCAAGTTGCAATGCTAAAACGTTTTTGTTTCTAACTAAAACGTTGTTACGAAATGTCTTGTAACAATCGTCTATTTCGGAATATTACAAAGAAATATTTATATCGTCGTCCGCCATCTTTAAAGTTTTCGACATCGCGACATTGTTTTTCAGTTGATCGTTATTAATGACGTGAAATTTATATTTTTGTTTTGAATTCTTCGAATTTTCGAGACGAAATACATGAATCATCGATTCCGATGTTCACGTTTAATTGGATTGTCCAGAAATAGAGTCAGTATAGGAAAGTGATAAAATGGCAAATTAATGAGAGACATTCTGTCACAGTTGACAGTTTTATTTTATAAAACTGCGAAATAAATCGTTAAATCGTAATCTTGACATTTTAGTTGTATTGTATTGATTGTATAAGTACAAAATAATGTGTATTTAAATAACTAAGATTTACTCTGTTACTAACAGTATCTTAGGAAACTATGATAGAAACTTAACAGAAAAAATGTGTTTACATGGTATTCTATACCCAACAACCTTTTTGCTTAAGTTTTTAATTCTGACAATTTCATCTAGAATTTCACACGTCTATTCAATATTAATTAAATCTTCAATGTCGTAATGTACGGTGGAACACAGAGAAAGGTGTACAGGAGAGTTTTTAAGGTTGAGATTTTCTCAAAAACTACTTGACCTATTGCAAGAATTCTTTCACTGTTCGATAGATAAAAGTTAAAACTATGTAACTGTAAAAGAATGATTAAATTCGGTCCAATAGTTTTTGAGTAAATCTCAACCTTATTGAGGCCCCCTGTATACTTATCTCTGTCTTCGACTGTACAAGTGTTTTAAAAAATGCAGTCACATTTCTCCGCCATCATTTTCATTATTTAAGATTAATCCAATGATAGAAATGTTACACAGTGAGTTAGGTATCGTCAGTCTTCTATTATTAAATCCAGTGTAGATGGTAAGGTAGCTTTGGCCGAAGTAGGGAGGGTCACAATGTCCATCTCGGATTTATTAAAGCTTTGACCGATCACAGAAAATGTCACCGATACAAATCCACTTCGGCTCAGATATGTCAAAGTCATTGAACTGAAGCATTAAAATGTCAACGAAAGGAAATACCTACAATAAACATCAAGGAATACGCTTCCGTGACCACTAATACGATAATTAAACACATAACTTTAAAAATTATACTTAGGTATAAAAAATTACAGAATTTAATGATTTTTGTTTGTTTTCAAACTGTTCAAAGTAATCTTATTGCTAGATATTCTACTGGAAAATCCCCGCGAAAGCTGAACTAAATATGGATGGAACACACTTTGTAATGAATTATGAAGTTTGTATTTATGAAAGGGGTTTTTGAAAACGACTGTAAGTGTCTTAACAAGTATCTATGGTCAGATACTTGGTGATATTGATCTGAGGACTCTGTAAATGTAATCCAAATGTCCCTAGAAATAATTTAAAGTGTCACAATATATGCATTTTCAACTAATGGTTTAAAATGTCGATTATATACTTTTGTGCTTTGGAATAAGTAGAGCTTACCCAATGCTCTCATAAATTAAAAAAAAAACTCGTTTAAAAGCGCCAATAAATTCATATTTTCCAATCTACAGTTTCGTAACGAAAATCATTAAATGACAAACATCGTAAAGTGGAGGCGAAATAGAACGCATTCTCCCGGATTTAAATTTAAAACTGAACGAGCGACATATTTTTAAAAGTTCGAACGGCGACACTTAAAACTAATCGGTGTTTTCGATTCTAGAGCGTCTTTTGAAAGAGTTCGAATGTGCGTTCTATATTTGAAATGTTTTCGATTTTCGAACGGCTGCCAGTGCATGTCAATTGCTTGTGAAAAATGGCGGGGAATTATGAAATTCCTTAGTATTTTATTTTGTGGTGTTCTAAAAAAGTTTCTGAATTTGTTAACTATGTCATTCAGTCATCGATCTTTAAAGACGTACATTTTGCAGAGTTGCATACCCTCAATGACCAAGCTAATGAAATGCAATGAATGTTTTTAAGCACTATCTAAGAGGCAGGTTACCTACTTATAGGTAATTGTTGTCAACGTTTTAAGAAGAGTACTTAACAGCTCTCAGTAATTTTTATAGCTCTGAATCTAGTTAATGTCTTAATTTGACAATTGACATAACTATTTTTCTATTTCTAATACCTAGTTGAAAGAAATCCTTCATTATTTTGTCAATTAATTACTAATTTAATTTAAGACATTGCCTTCTAATCATTTTCTTTTTTATCAACTACACACATTGATCTCCTATAAACAACATACACAGTCTGCCTTCTAAAAATGTCCGAGCGCAAAGAAGGTCCAAACGTATGAATGGACCCTCATTTTTAAATTGTTTTAGTAAGACCTTTGTGTATGTAGTTGTTTATAGGAGATCACTGTGAAAAGGATTGAATGTTCCGTATTTTCCTCTCCCTGGTTAAAGCAAGCCACAATCACAGAAGAAAGTACCAAATACTTATCTATTGAATGTCAAATTTTCGTTGACAGTTCCTAACCTCAAAACGGAACGGTTTTGATTGTTTCTTTTTTTTACAGTGGCATTATGAAGTTGTTCCGTGGTTTACAAGTAGCCAGCACCGGCCCGGCAAGCGTGCGAGCAATTCCAACTGTGATGCGTATCGCCAGCGAACAATGGGCGATTTTACTTGCGCCTCTCACAGTAGAGTCGACAAAAACATCACAAACAAACTTTTTATACGCATTAGCGATGTGTTAAATGCGAGATTATATGTTACAGTAATCTTAGTTTTTATTCCAGTTTAGCTATTCAATTAGTATAATCTATCTTAACGTTTATATCCCTAGTTTAGGTAGAGTGCACATAACACCTCAATCTTGTTACGCCATTTTAATATCCAGTTACTATTCACAAGTTTAAAAAAATATTTATTGACATTCGAGTTTGTCTATGGTTCCCCTAAAACACCAATAATTCTTTTATTTTTCTTGGTCAAAATTTTACTCGTTTTCTTTGAAAATAATACACTTCGATCCTTGAACACGTCTTTAACTTCGTCCACATGCAGTTGGTCCCGGTTGTTGTCGCTTGACAGCAGCCGTGAGGTCATGTCAGAGGCTTACGATTGGTCTGAGCTTGCTATAGGTTGTCAAGAAGCCACACGATAGGAAGAAGAAAACATTCCTTTCATGCACATTCGCCTCTAAAGTGAGTTGGCATCGAATGGGTCCCATTTAGAATCTTATGCTGTTATTCATAAACCTAGTTAAACCTCACTTAAATCGTGTTGCTATCCCTTTCACACTCCGTTAAAATAGGTTAAGATAGAAAGAGACAGGGTGGCTACGGTGTTGTAACTTTAAACCACGTTTATGAATAACAGCCTTAATAATTAATATAATCTCCAATTTAACGCAAATGATCCTCGAGTTAGAAGTTATTTACATTATTTTGCATGATTTAAACTCATAATACATACAACTTTATTGAATTTAGTGTAGCTATTGTTTTGCTGTCCGTATTACCAGCATTTCGCAGTTCGATAGCGATCAGTCAAACATGTTGAATGACATTTTCGTTGTACAATCACTACTACCATACCAAATCACATGTCATTTCTAACTTCAAATTCTTAAATCTGAGTCGTAAGGTTGAAATTTGACGGCTGTCAGTTTTGATAGCTGTTAAGTTAGCGTGGTATTGGTACAATGATGTTGAGAGCTCTCTTTTACAGTTACAGGTCTAGAAACGGATATTTCTTTGACTTGAACTTTATGGGTTTGGAAATGCGATTCATTATAAAATTGAATATTCAGCACTTGTAATGATGAACTGTGATCTTTACCTTTGACATGTCGTGTTTGTTGTTTAGGAGATTGATTTCTGATCTGCAGAACCTTTTTACAAGAAACGATATTAGATAAGTAACTTTGGTATTCTTTAATGCTGTCCAAATGATTTAGAAAACAAGTCAGGATTGGGCCTTTTGCCACTTAATAAAACAAAAAAACAAAAATATAAGCCCCTTTGATTATTGAATTTATATATCCTATGTCACTCTTACAATCAAAACGAATCTAACGACACCTCATATGTTAAAATCCAAGCCGTTTAGGCTGCAGCGCGTGCCAAAGAATTAGACATACAAACTCACATTGGTACCTACATAAACTGAAGCCCAAATCAAGTGTCTTATTTTGTAAACAAAAACTACCCTACATTGCTGATATTAATCTGTTCTGTGATTGTCGCATAGTTATTTTCACATTACTTTATTTTCACAGCGATGAACAGGTTCGATCAATCAGTTCCTTCAGTGTTACATCCCAACAGGATCATCACAATTAGACGATCATTTTTGTTTACAAAATAAGACACTTGATTTGAGCTGCGGTATACAAATATACACTCGAAAAACATAACCATCCTTCTCGCGCAGTCGGGTAAATATAGAGTCATCTCTTTAACTTTAGCCATTAAAATCAAACACCCGTATATTCATGTTTACTTACTAGAGGTACTGTAAAACCACTTTTCATAAAACTTTACGATTAGCTATTTTGGGCGTAAAGACGTTCCGATCGACCTTTTAACTTAATACACGGATACGTTAAAACTTTTAAGGTTTCCTCGCCCCCTTTGGACGAAAGTTTCGTATAACCCCGCGGGGGATGTCCGACAAACCCCGCAGGTCTTCAATGATTGGTTGAAGAACAGTGCGACATCGCATTAGTGTCGTTTACCGTAATGCGATCGTAAATCTTAAACTCGTACAGACGCCATTTATATCTGTTCTCGATGCAATCGGTATCGATCCGAAATTAATCGATTCTGTTTAACGGAATAAGGACACACGTTTGTTTCGAGATTCCAAATTCGAATTCTTTTAAAAAGTTTCGAAGCTGATAGATGCGTTCCATTTATAAAATTTAAGAACAGAATGCGTTTTAAACCGTATTTTTTTACAAACCGTTGAGAATTTTTGTGCAGAGCTAAACATTGTGGCGTATATTAAAAAAAATCCTTATACCGTTTATTGTCTCATAGCTAAATACGTTTTAACGGACCTTATCCAAGGTTATTTTTATTATTTTTATTAATGGACTCGACAGTTCGTCATTTGTCAATGTCATGTTACAGAATATTCAAAATCGTCTTCTCTTCATCCAGGGGAGTCGCCGTAGCGTCGTCACTCTGGGTATCCGCGTCTTCTTGTCTTCATCCAAAGGAGCTACCGTAGCGTCATCACTCTGGACGAAGCAGCTCGACAGTCACGTTTACTCCCGGGCTCGCAGTGGGACTCTTGTATCCAAGGTTATAATAACCGATTTAAACAATGGTTTAATATTTAAATCTGTTAACTATGTATTAAGGTTCATTATTTAGCATGGTATAAGCGAAAGCACATCAAGTATAATACTTTGTACCGTTCTTATTGTTTATGTCATAAGAGTCCAAATCGAGCTTCAAATGTTCATTGCTGTGCTGAAGAATATACTCAATTATTTAGTAAATATAGCAATTCGTGATATTGTTACTTCTTTAGTTTCTTTAGTATTACCCGTCATAATCATTTATATAAGTTTATCATTTTATCTAACCTAGAGTCGATACGAAAATAGTGTTGCCAACACGCGATATATCGATACATCGGGTAATGATGATTGATAGCGACATCGCCATCGAATTGTTATTTCTTTTCCTTTTGTGCCGAGAACGAGGGTTACTTCTAACTTGATCGGCATACTTTATACACATTGAGCATTACTTAAAAATAATTCAATCTGTATTAGGTCTTAACTTTACTACAAAACTTAAAACTTAAACTTTACTTAAGGTTGATATCGAATCCAATATCGTTAATAAAAAGTTACTGTAAATTAAGAAAAAAATAAACAATTAGGTAATCTTCGCGAAAATATAAAAAAAAATGTTACACTTATCTTAATTGAGCTTAATTACTACAAGTACAATAACATAATGTATTTTGGAGGAAAATTTGATTTTTAGTCACATAGAGTCACTCACTCTTACAACTGTCAAAATTATAAGAAATCTGACAAGACAATCGTAAGCTCAGACTCAATTCGTATTCAAAATCTCGGGCCGTACATTCTGGAAAATGAAGAGACACACACGTAGACTATCTGGGGAGTAGCACAGGAGTTGGCTCATTAACATAATCTTAAACCGCTCTGAACCGGTTTTAGCTAATTTTCTATTCGCTCGCGTGCTTAGCTCAGTTTGCTGCGTTTGGCTAATGCATCGGGTTCAGTGTTTATAAACATCGGTTGTGTTGTGAATGGGCTTGATGTTTTGTGATGGTTAGGTATCTAATTTGTTGTTTTTCTCTTATCTTCCATTGCGTATATCTTACGTTTGTTAATTATTATAAGTCTATCTGTAACTTCTTCATTATGTTGTGAAGCATTCGCTTCACAAAAATGATTTTTTTTCCTCGCAATTCAAATCTCTTTGCTTTAGGCGATCGCCATATTGATGATTTTTTTCTTTCGAGATAGGAATTTGTTTTTTATGACTTGACATGACGGATGATGTCAAGGAGGGGAGAGCGGTTTTGGGTTTGAGAGAATGGAGGTGAATTTTTAAGGAGAATTGGATATTGGTTACTATAATTTTGATTTTATCTGGAAATTTGACGAAACAATCTTTGGGGAAGAGTCCTACCTTGTCCGTTTTTTACAACGTGAATCTGATTCGCCGTATCATACATAACAATCCTGAATCGGTTGCCAAAGTACATTGCGCATCAGTGGCGTGAGTTTACAGTAGCTGTGTTACCATTAGCGGTCGTCTCCGTCGAAAACACCATTGCCAAGTACCATTGCGCATCAGCGACGTGAGTTGTCAATAGCTGGGTCACCGTGTGCAGCCGTCTCCGTCGAGAACACCATCGCGAAGTGTCATTGCGTAGCAGCTACATGATTTTCAATAGCTGTGCCATCATCAGCACTTATTTCCGTTGAGATTACCTATACGCACAATCACCACCACCAGTCATCACCACCACCAGTCATCACCACCACGAAGTCACGATTCTTTCTGTTTGTTTGTTTGTTTTTATATTTCATTTTCCTATTATTCCTATCCGTTCAGTGTTGTTGGTTTTATTTTGTATTTTATACTGTTAATTTTAATTATTATTAAATTCTGTTAACTATATTATGTTCCCGTGTTTGTATTGAATAGGCTAGGGTAAACTTTTGGTACCGCGGTTTTTAGCGGGTTGTAGCCTTGCGCGCCTCGCGGGTTGTAGCCTTGCGTACCCGTGTCGTGTAACGCTACAGTTGGTACACTTCATCTCAAAGGAAGTGTCTTATTATTCTTTTAATTTCCTTGTAGCGCCATCTAGCGATCGGTTGTGGCAACTAATATTATTGAATAAAAAAACTATATTTATTAGACAAAAGTTTAAAAAAACAATTGTTATAACTAAATATAAATATAGATTTCTAAATATAAATTAGAGTTCCCACATTATCTATAAGCGGTAAGTATACTCATCCACTAAAGTTTAAAAATTGTTTCAAAGGTACAAGGTATAAAGGTACTTACGAGTAGATTAATGTAATATGCTGTGTGGATTACTCTACATGTCTCGAGGCACTTGCCTAAGGAAAAACAAAATCCGAAGACTTTCCCACCCCCCTTTGCTTAAAAGTCTTAAGGAACTCCGGAGGGAAGACATATGAATGGCTGCGTTCATAAAAATACTGGTGGAATAGTACCTAATAACCATCAATGATCGGTACGATTGTGAAAAATATCATTAAAAAACCATCAGCGGCGCTGATGATTCGACTGTTCCACGGATCGTGCGGCCGGCCATCAACCACAATCGATTCTGTAGTTTTTTACATTTTATTATTAAATTATCGAGATACGACGTCGTGAGGTCCATTCGTTTAGTCGCGGTTTTTGATTATTCGATTGCCTCGGCTACTGCGATGCGCGGAACAGCTTTTTTTCTTCATTTTAACCGCCGATAATTACCACAAATGTGGAACGAAACTATTCCAAGTTTGAAATTTAAATATTGATGAAATATGTTGATTTAAAAATACGGTTGATTGAGCCTGAGGATCGATAGATCACGCCCAGAATAGGCAAAGGGGGAGGGGCGCAAATCGAATTAGCGAGGCCGATGCATCGATTATCCTCGAAAAGTATCGACAAAAAACACGATTAGCCCCGAAAATCATCGACAGCCGAAAAAAGGTAACAACCGACGGTTAATGGCGGTTTTTGTTCGAAACTCGAAGATTTGAATTCGTAATTTCAACCGCAAGGCGTTCGAATCATTTGTCAGTGACAATTTTTTGGTTGCAATCGATTTTTAAATACAGGTTAAGTCTTTTTGCTTCACGGCCGCGTTCGAATTCCAAATTTTCGGAGTTGTAACTGTTTTTGCTTGCTAATAAGATAATTGCGTTGTAAAAAATCTAAAAATGCTTACTCATTGGCGTCAGAGGAGCAAAAGTATAGTTTATTTTTAGTCTGTCGTCCTTGCTGTCACTATCCTTCGACCCATTGACACTGGCATGGGAAAGCTCGCGGTTTTTTGCTCTAAACGGGACAAATATTTCGGGACGTCAAGGCTGTGGGAACCGATTGCATTCTTTCTTAGTAGGGAAATGCGATCTTTTTACGATTCCAGAGCCGATACGATCGAATGAATGGAGCCGATTAATTACGAGATTCGAAATTCGAAATGTTTTCGTTGCGATGACGTTCCTTGGACGACGCTAATTAACATTCAGTGTTGGAAATGTTCTAGATTGCTATTTACAAATGTCACTCTTCTCTTAGTTGCAGGGTTGGAAAAATCTGTTGTCTAGAAAACTATGACTGCTCTCTTAAATGAAAATGCAGACTTGAACAAAAAATCAAGCATTTGACAATTATTTGCAAATGCTCTTTACTGTGATGATCTACATCATCTATCATGTTTTGGTTACATGGTTATTATCTTGCAGTAAGTATTAATTTTTTATATTCATAAGGCATTGGTCAGTTTGGGCACTCTGCCATAGCAGCCCTATTTTAATTTCAATTGAAATTCGAAACACATCTCTATCGAGTTAGAGTTACTCTATTAAAGGAATAATAAACTCATGCGATTCGAAGCGATCGGTTCGTCAAGATTTTATAGTTGTTAATTGTTAGTTTTATTAAGAGGCTCCTTTGAGTGAGCCTTTTGCGGTGCTTAAGTATGGTTTTAAAACGCCTGACGTCTCGCGAGATGGGTGGCTAATGGTCCGTTTATGACTATTGGTTTTGATCTCAGCATCTCAGCAAGTCAAGACTAAATATTAAGTTGTTGGAGATTTTTTTTCTTCAAGTCCAAGTTTCGATTCTGGCTCGACATTGTTTCGTGGCTCACTGTAACAGGACTCTACGTTACTAGAGTAAAGTCTGAAAACTAGAGTACAAAATGACAATTACAGTTTTGAAATTCTAGTTAAATTCAGCAATTAATGTCTTTGACAGAGCTATTATTTGTACAAATTACGTCATGGTAGGCCACTTATAATAAAAGAGTGGGTCAAACAAAGAGTAATACTACGTATAAGGGTCAAACCAGTGTCAGTTTAACGATAGATACTGTACTGGCCCATTGGCCAAGCAATTATACCATTGTACAACTAAACAAAGACCATGAAAGAGTGCTAATTTTAGGTGTTATGAAATCGCGGAGGACATAATAATATTACGTCGACCTACTGAAAACGATTATAAGGCTAAGTACCGTCTAGTACAAACTGATAAACGTGCACGAAGAGATTGATGAATATGGATGAAGCGAGAGTGGAGACAGGATCTCAGTAAATGGATATCCATCGCCTCTTCAATTTAACAGTGTTCTATGACTATAAAAGTTGGTTACACTGCAATGTAGTCGTGCAATATCGATCCTAATAATATTACGTTCGTGCAACGAAACAGGATTTCAGCTTTAAACTTGAAATTAAACGTAGGTTCTAATCGATAAGTGCAATTCAAGGCACGGCATATGTAAATTTTAATGTAAATACGTTTAATCAATGTAGCTTTGAGCTTACTTGCAGAATTAAACAATACTATCGGGAGACATTCAAATGTGTAGTATCGGTGGGACCAATCAGCTAGTCCCAAGTTCCTTGAACGTGGATGAATATTTATTTGGATTCGCAAGCTTTGTATGTCCCATTGTTTATAATATTTTATCGTAATCGAATCCAGAATAAGGATGTTTTGAAGTTTCAAGCTATCGAATTTCAATGAACATTTTGTAGGTAGGTTATAAATATGTTAAATTACCAACATATCTTAATAAAAATGGTGTTGTTAGCGACTGGCCATTTTAAATTTTTGATATATTTTTAAATTTTAAACATATTGTTCTTTTTTACATTGCGTCCCTGGCAACCCCATTAAATAGTCTAATTTTACGTTAATATATTCATTTTCGTTATTTTTGCATCGTTTTCATTTCTAAAAGTAATCAGGAGCCTAGTTCCTCAATAGGTGTATTTTTTTCTTTAAAAAAATACGGTCCTTCTCAAGGTTACAATATTATAATGTTTCATCAATAGATACCTTCTCAGGGTTTCAGTGTTTCATTACGATATGTTGATAATCTACATAATATTTTCCACAATTTGTCAACAAACTTGTAAGTATTAGTAGGCAAGTAGGTACCAACTACATAATTTATATTTCAACTGGTCAATTTTGTCGTAAGGTGTTACAAATCGCTTTGATTATTGGATATTACATTACAGCCAATTAATTCGTTGTGAGCTAGCACATTAATAATAATTGACTTAGTGTCTATTGCTTGACTCTATGACAGCTGAGTCAATGTCATAGATCAGAAATCATTATCTATTCTCTGTAAATTAGTAGGTATCGCTGTACTAATTAGGTATCTACTACCTTGCATAGATACTTCATACGTTACATTATTGAAAATGCATTTCATTCTTTTCATGCAAGTCTCCTTTATTTACCCTGAGGTACTCCGATGAACAAAAATGTGTCTTAGAATAATGAATACTTAGAATGTCTTCTTGAATTATGTAGATACACGATATACAAATGTTAATTTATTGTCTGTTAGTAATAAATCGTATTCGCTACAAAATTAACACCAAATTAGTAAACAAAAACACGATTGATCCAATCGAATGCCTAGCTAAGTTCCGTAATATCCGCCGACCTTACCTGTGATGTTAATAACAAATAGATACACATCTATGAGTGTCGCAATGAGAACAATGCGATTTGGCTCGATTAGCCAGATGCACTGATCAGATATTAACATATGAAACAATGGTTGGCAATAATTGTTGATGATTCAAAGAGTAGGGTTGCAGAAGCGGTAACCAATAGCTTCATGAATAAATATCTGGACTTAGAAACAATAATAATATTGGTAATTGAAATAAAAGATCTTCAATTGTTATTATCACCTGAAGGAATGCTCTATGCTATGACTCCAAAAATACACAGAGAACTGCAACTGTCACAGAGATTGAACTTAGTCTCTTTAAACTGGCATGTTCTGTTCAGTTAATACCGACGCTAAACTAGAAAGATTGATGCCAAAATCTTCTTGGGTTAATCGTCTAAAAGAGATTTTCTTCGCTGATGATGAAGACATAAAAACAAGGAAAATGAAGCCGGAACTATTACTATCGCTTGCGAATTCAACAACTGATTCGACGGCTAAGAAATTTTCGATTTCTAGAAGAGCTTCTTGATTTATTTTTCTAGTTCGATATAAATCAAATAATTTACCTCACACACCTGTGTTCAACCCTTTGCGTACCCTGATCAGATATTAGCATCCGGAACAATAGTTAGACAATAGATATAATTGTTTTGCGACTCGATGGAGATCGGTTCGACTAATGGCGCCCGGTCGTACCCCGTGGGTTACAGGTTAATTGCGGATATAATGTGAAACTATTAATTGATTTTGTTGCTTTGTATTGCATTTGATTGTCTTTCGTGTAGTTTCTTCAATAATATTAGGTATACCTGTGGGAACACTGTCGTCGTCATCATCTCTGTTAGTAGGTATTAATTCAATTTCCATTCTCTTTGATGATTTGAGAGGTGTCAGGATAGGAGATTGAACTTGTTAGATTTGTAGAGGGAGAAAAAGGAAAATTGAAAAGCTGTCGATAGGAATCATAATTTGGAGTGTGCGTATAAATTAGGCTACGACATATTAGATGGAGTTGCAGTTTCAATTCATTAGGTCTTTCAAACCCAATTAAATAAAATTATTTGTGTGTTTAAGACACCTTTCTGTCCTATATTCAGCTTAAGAGACATTACCTGTTGCCAGAACTGTGCGAGCAGATATATCCTCTCTTTCTTGAAGAGCCAGTCCATCGAGTGCATAGCTTGCACCTCCGCCTCAGGTGCGGCGGGCAGACTGGCCGCGCCCGTCGGGTGCATCCGGACGGAAGACGCGCTACCAGTCTCGGCGCATAGTCAACAGCTCACCCTCACCAAGAGACAAATTCAAACTTCCAGCGCCACATTCTTTAAAAATCTATTCAACGGCTAGTGTCGAAATGGCAAATCGATTGCTCCTTTCGAATTTCCGCGATCGCGTGCCGCAACTTTTCTTTGTCTATTCGATGTTTCTTATTGTGTTGCACCCCTGTTCGACCTGTAACAGAAAAAAAGAAAGTATTGAAAGGGGAAGTTTTTCTATCGATTCTTATTGTGAATAGCAGACAATCGGCCACTCGGCGTGTTCGTGTCGAAACTAATTTGGTTATGCAAGGTTTTGATGCTCAGCCCGATAGCTCGGAAGGAAAAAGAAAATTGACAGGTTCGTGGAAAAGAACAGCTAAGCTTACAATCGAAGGCTACCGTGCGCCTGTCGAATTACATGCCATTGAAATGAGTTTGTCGATGTCAACGTTTTTGAAACTTTGATTTGGGTTACGTACTCTCGCGCCTATTTCCGCGTAGGGGGTAGGCATTTGTGTATGCCTCTGACTGGACCATTACAACAGGAATTCTTAAATCAATTATACCCATGAGTTGGTGTCTTAATATAGTTTAGGAGGTAGCAACAGACTCATGAAGGAAATATAGCTATATAGGACCGAATATCAGTAAAGAGATATATACCCAGGATGACGTTTTAAAGGGTCATATGCAGTTATAAATCAACGAACGAGCATGAAGAGGTTAATGAATGTTAAGGAAGTGAATTATTGGATCAGGAATGCAGATATTGGGACTGTGAATTACCGTGTTATTAGGATTTGAGTCACGATATTTCGACAGCATTGCAGCTATCATAGTCACATATCAAGTCGGTGTGTGTTGAACGTCAGAAGTGCGACACAAATCGATCTACACACTTTCGTGTTCGCTGACTGCTGATATTTACAGGTACGTAATTTCCATTTGGATAATTAATATTACAATCCGTGTAAGTTTAAAAAGTTACATTATAGTAAAAAGTTACAAAATATCTAAGTTTAAGGTATAGGTGATCGATGTACCCCTCGGTCGTCGATCTGGCGTGTACAGCACGAACCCAAGCACCTAAAAACTAACTTATCGCCACCTAAAACAAAGAGCCGTAAACCGCGGCTTGTAAATTTTAAATTGTGGTCCAAGCGACTAGCGTTCACGGTGAGATCATTAGGCGTGAGAATTTATGGTTTCATTAGTATTATATTTATTTATCCAGCCAGGTTCTTTAATTTGTTCAGTGAGCCGAAGTTGATCATAATCTATATTTGTCGTACCCAGTGAAGGTTAATGTAGTATATTAGGTATTTCAGACCTTTTAGGTACTTTTAAATTAAATAATTTACCAATGGGTACGTATAAAGCCCGATGCGGCAGTTTAGAGTGCAGATTATTCTAAAGATCGTCATCCTTCCCAAGAAAGCGTTACCTTAAAAATATAAATGTAAATAACGCTTTAATAACAAATGGTACGATAAAACTTGTGCTAGCCAGACGCATGCGTTAAGACACAATCAGATTTTTAACGCCTAAATTGAGGCGTTTCTTGCGTGAAACGTTGGAAATACCGTCCAATTCCTACCGTTCTCAGCGTTGGTACCTTTTCCTTGCAAAGTGGTGTAAATGTAAATTCAAAAATATGTTGACGTGCAAAAATGTACACAACGTGTTTACTTGCAAATCTTGCAATAAAGAAATTAGCCGATCAGCGGCGCACAGCGACATGCGGCATTCGACTTGGGCCCCGTCTCATTCTTATTACAAATGAGTTTTCCCGTATTTCCCGCTACCTCTCATGACTTGTGCTCGTGTATCGAAGGCGGTGGCCGGTGGGGTTGGAACCGTTGAGTTACTGGCGTGTCAATCAATAAACATGATAAGTGCGGGACTTTCGTGCGGCCGTGCGATATGCAAACAGGATTACACGGCCGCACGAAACTCCCGCCGCAATCGATTCGTGCTCGATTGTATATCGATTGTATTTGGTGGTCACTAATTGTCACTTCACTAGTGGCGTTGGGTATTTATTAGAATTTTTAAATAAGTTTAACGATTTTTAATAAGCGGTTTGAACACCAGGTAGCGGTAAACGTGACTTGACAGTAGTTTATGGATTTTAGTTGGATTTTGCTACAATAAAATCGGTGGTTCAGCAACTTGTCTATTTTATCCACAGTTTAGCAGTTATCGCTACGAGCCCCAATTTTTTAAGACAGTGTTACATATTCATATCATAACATGAGATTTTTTTTGTATTTGTGGAACCCCCTTATTTTTTTGCTTCTATGAAACAACACATTTAAAAGTGTGATTGTAACAACGCGTAATTGTACTTAATTTTCAAAACAACGAAACTAACATAGTTTACTTAATTTCAATAATATTAATACTATGAGAATTGAATAAAAATTGTCTGAGTCTGCACATAATAAGATAAGTTGACCGCAAAGACCTCGACAACCCTTGTCGAGGTCTTTGCCCAGCAATGGGACATCGCTGGCTAGTATAAAATAAATAAATGAAAATCGAGACTTATTTAGACTACAAATAATAAGTACTTTCTTTTAGTGAGTATTCAAATACAGTCGACACTCGACACAATGCAAAATACGGGCACTCTACGCGGGCAGTAATACGACCTGGTTTAGCTTGGTATTTAATCGTTGATGTCCTGTCGACTGTGCCATATTTAATGACTCATACACATAGAAACAATTCCCACTTGGACTTAGTCACTTTACACAGTTTGATATTAGTTAATATTCATTAGAGGGGGAGGCCAGATGCAATAGATAAGGACGGACGAGGCGGGTCACACAAGGCTTATTAACGCATTGATACTAGCCTACCTATTTGTATATTCTTTTTTCAAACTAGGCGTGAAATTTTGAATTAATTTGTAGGCAAATCATTAAAAAGCAAAAATTCGTTTATTATTGGCTGTGATAAACACTTGCCGTTTGAAAAAAAGTAAACAGCATTTTGAAAATCGAACACAAATCAAATCACGTGTTTGAATCGATTTTCTGCCAGATAATTAAAAGAAAATGAAATTAAATATCAAAATAAGTCTACGCTAAAATCGAACAACGCAACAATTGACCGACCGATTTACTTGAACCGTTGCGTAAACGGCTTAGCTATAAATGTGACTTAAAGCTAGGCGGTAGTTTACACCATGGTTTATGGATTTCGCTGGATTTCGTCATACAAAATCGGTGGTTTAGCAGCCATTTTTATTACTACGAGCCGATGTGTACAATTTGTGGTTTAATGGTTTAAGTAAGGAATAGGTAAGTATTTTAATTGCATCTAGAGTCGTCAATCTACAATTATAAATTTGTTATCGATAGAGATCTATACGGAAGCGGTCGCGTGCGGGTCGCCAGTTCTACCTAGTCTATTACCCGACACGGGGGCCCTTAACAACTCTATTCATCGACATACCGAAAAACGTCTCAAAATATAAAATAAATCGTTGAAAATTACCTGAAAATTAGAATTGTAAATTTGTCGTGTGGCTAAGTGGTTCGTGTATAGTCTATTGCTTTGGTACGTAATTGAAATTGTTATTGCTATTAATAAAAACGATAGCAGTAAAGGAGCAATTGTTTTGAGCAATTCGTGACTTTTGTGTTTTTTACTCTAAAGTGCTTAAATTAAAGGAAATAGTAACAAAAGTTTTTTTTCTTTTGTATTTAAAAAAAGAACGGATGCAGTTGTGACTTCGCATTCAAGTAAATCTAAAGGCATGTTTTATCCAAAACTGCATATTGAACTTACTAAGTAAAGCTCTTTTAAAAATCAATGACTAATGTACCAAACATCCTAAATCAACAAATGCAGACTATAAAATTAAAAACGAAAAGACAGGTGCTCTAGTGCTCCACAATAACCGAAGTCGACATGGCCGCAAACATTTTTATCACAGCCATAAATATAACAAAACTGTAGGATCACCCTCACGCGTAAAACTTTTAAAAAACACACCAAAGAAATATCGTTAAACCAACAGAAACGGAACGTTACGAACAACTTTATGATCTCTGGTTACAAAGGAATAAGGTTTGATTCCGACAAGTTACGAATTTCGAATGCTCAATAATACGTAGCGAAAGAAAAGTCGATACAGAAGCAGTAAAAATCTATCGTGCATCGAAAAAGAGGTTTCGTGACAGAAAACTTTGCTAGTTTCCTTTCAATCGATGCTTTTTTTATTTTGGCGTTCTTGTTTATGGTTACATTTTTAATTATTTATGCGCTATAAAAAGCTTTGAAATAAACATTAGTGTCAGCCTTTCGTGTAAGTAAAAGAATCGGATTAGCAGCTCAATGGCTTGAGTATGAGACTGCAAGACGGAACGCCTACTTCTATACTTGTTTTAATCCATGTATATAATACGGACATGCACACAATCTCTTAGTACGGGGCGAAAGTGACTCTACCTGAAACAAAAAATTAAAAAGCAAAGACACTGGCTGAATGCAACGATTGCCAATAATCCGCGGTTTATGAATAAAAAAGATTCCGAAATCAAAAATTGGAATTCATACTGCGAGCATTCGAATACCGTACATTCGAAGCGTTCCTTTTTCGAATTCCTTCCCCCTGTCTGTTTCTTTTTCTTCCTCCTTTTGTTGCCAGTAGATAGGTTATCGACATGAAACTTTGTGCCAGATATTAGTCAACGTTTTTCTTTTGTTTGCTCGTTCGAAAATCTGTTGTGGTTCTTTGCTCTTTGAGCTGCACTCGACGTTCTGAAATTCGATTATTTCATTGCAGTTCTTTGATTGATGGATTTTAGCTCGTTTTCAGTCTTTCTTTGTTTGAACGTGAACGCTTTGTGAACTAAGTGCCTTTTTGTTATCTATCTACCTATCGTTAGATTTTATAAACGTCCAGATATATTACTATTTCGAAATCTAATGAGTTAATGACTGATTACTGATAATAATTTATTTTATTATATATCTGAAATATCTAGTCCTTTTTGAAAACTTTCATCATATAATCTAAACTCTATTGCTGTTAAAAATAAAAACTGCTTAATCTGTGGCTTATTTACTGGCTTAGCTGAATACGGTTTATGGCCTAAACAGCGATTTAAACCAATCGCTGTTACTAAATCGCGTTTGTTAATATATCATTAGACCTTACACGCCAACTTATCTTTGAGGTAGATAGGTACTTACTTCTGCAAGTGACACTAGCGGGTATTAAAAAAAATTGAAAACGGAAGTCAACCCACTAACTGTCAACTTAAATAAATTGAGAATTTCAATTTCCACAGACTATAAAGACACTTTTTTATGTCCACCTATCACGAATGACACTTACTCGATTAAAAGCTCTATTATCGATACAATTGATTCCAAACATCGCGTGACAAGCCCTATCATTTTTAGGGATCCGTCATTGTAAAAGTAAAAACCACTCACGAATTATTGGCGTAAAACTGACTGCTTCTAAGCAAATGCAGTATGTTGTCTTTTAATTAAACTAGGCATACCTATGTAACGTATTTGTTATTGTTACCTGAATGACTAAAGGACGGATAATGATTTTAAAGTAAATAAAATAACAATAAGTTTGCCTTATAAGGTATTATAAAATATATAAAAAACAGTTTTTGCAGTTAGCAAACCTAATAGTTGTCGTGTCAATGAATTAATGTTGTTGTGCAGATATAAATAAGAGGATTTTAATTATTGGAATCAAGACATTTTCGAACTCAATATTATGATATAACTGGATATTATTTTATTTATGGTCACTTGTGATACTGAACCTGGAAGTATTTTGTATACAAAATTAAATACATCTATTCTATTTGTATTTGAATGGCTTCTACTCTTATTCAAGAGATAATTTCGCCAATGTCAAGTTATTTAGAGTATTCATGTAAATAGAAAATTAAACGAATAAAAAATCAATCCGCCATTCCAAAATGATGGCGGATCCGAAAATCCGAGACGAGACAGATATTAAATACATCACATGATGATTCTATTAAATCCAGATTTTTATAGCTGCTACAGATAGACATGACTTTAAAGTTAGGCAACCGTATTAAATAATATGTAGTAGTAAGAACCGCAGAACCCTTTAGCAGAAACATGAGTTCCACTTGACCGATTTAATATAAGGGCAGGTGCGGTCGTACCTTTGACTTTTGACGGCTTTATGTACATCGCAATGTCGTATAGATATGAAGTAGATTAATCGTGTCGTCAATATGACAAACTGCTACCACTTCTATAATCTATGGACGGTGGTCAGTGTTCTATTCAGTAGCTGTGGTATCACACTGGCCGTTGGTTAAAACCTGACTTAAAATTTAAGGTTTAAGGATGTTTTGATATTTTCTTGCATATGCGCTATGCGAAACGAAAGTCTAAATGATAAATGGAGAAAAAATTTCATCACGACCGGGATTCGAACCCGGGACCTCGCCATTCCGTGGCACGCTCTATTCCAACAGAGCCATCGTGATTCGTATCCAGATCGTGAATTTTGTCTCCATATTCTCGTTCTGCATATTGTCGTTGTGCAATTACTGGATAGATGTCGCTACCGTCCTTCAGACGAGAATATGGAGACAATATTGCCGATCTGGATACGAATCACGATGGCTCTGTTGGAATAGAGCGTGCCACGGAATGGCGAGGTCCCGGGTTGGAACCCGGTCGTGATGAAATTTTTTCTCCATTTATCATTAGGTTTAAGGATTTTCACTGGATTTCGTCATACAAAATCGGTGGTTTAGCAACTGTCAAAATAAGCCACCGCTTAACTAATCTTTATTGCTGTTATTCATAAACCTAGTTAAACCTCGCTTCCCTTGAATCGTGTTGCTATCCCTTTCACACTTCGTGATTAAGATAGAAAGGGACAGGCTAAATGGTGGAGTAACTTTAGATCAAGTTTATGAATACGCGCCTATAGCTACAAGCATAGATGTGTAATTAAATTTGATTTCATGTAACTTTTATTGAATTGAATTTTATTGTATTATTTTGTGTACTTTAAAGAATTGCGGAATGTGTTCTTTTTTTCCGTGTGGTTTAGTGGCCAAACCTATTTGTCAGGGTTATTCAGGCCGCCTCTGACGTGGCCTAACGACTGCTGCCGAGCGACAGCAACCGGGACCAAGGCACGGAGGGGCTCAGATAAAAATGTCACTAGCGGTCACCCATCTATATACTGACCTCGCCCATCGTTGCTCAACTTGCACGTTCGTTTTCAACGTGTACTCGCAACTGGACTACGAACCCCTCTACACAGACTCTACTTTTGTTGAGACGTTGTCGACTGTACTTGTCTACGCTAACGATAATGTGATGCTAAACAAACTATCATAGTAATCAATTAATTAGATTAATTATCTTTCTGATATACTTGAACAAGCACTACATTGTGTATCTAACTAGAATATAAGCTTCGGCTTTTTATAATGAATAACTAATTAAAACAAGAAATACCTAATTATGCAGAGTTAATAATTATTTATAGACAATTACTTAGGGATTATAGTAAGGGTGGCGGATTGATTGAACATATTCTCTGAAATATGTAGGTATACCGAAGCCCAAATCAAGTGTCTTATTTTGTAAACAAAAACTACTCTAATATACTAACATTTTAAGCTGTTCTGTGATTATTGCATAGTTATTTTCACAGTATTAGATCGGATCACTTTATTTTCACAATGATGAACAGGTTCAATCAACCAGTTCCTTCAGTGTTTAATCACAACAGGTAATTAGACGATCATCATTGTTTACAAAATAAGACACTTGATTTGGGCTTCGGTATAGGTATGTGCATATTACATACGGCACTTATCTCTACATAGAAAAATGTATGAGATTGACATTTGCTAACGAAAAGGAAAATGTCAATTCCATACATCTTTCTATTCTACTAGCGTTAACGAAAGTCAAAGCTACTTTGTTTGGGGCAGAGCGACTCTAGGTTACTTACTTAATGCTCTAGATTTTTACTGTCCTAATATATGAACCATATCTCTGAATAATCCACAATTTAATCATTTTTTTATTTGTAGCTACTATGATATCTTTCAGTTCAAGTTCTAAGTTCTAAGATGCGTAAGGAAACTACTTGGGTGTACTTAGTATTTTAAATTATAAATTCGAAAATTTTGAAGGATGCATATCAGCACTTTTGCCACAATAACAAAACCAAAAAAAACCGTATTCGGTGGCATATCCGCAAAACTTAAGAGCTAGAATATATAATTTTGGGTTAGCTGAAGTTATACTTAGGTATATTTGTTGTCTGTGATAAAAATATATCTTTTATTGATTTTTTTAGTTATATACTTCGTGTATAAAACCCATTGGAGTATTGCTTGGCCGCAAAATAATACTAATTAAAACGTGCTATAATTTTCAGCTCGATCGATCATCGTAAAATGAACGAGCGATATGTAACAGTTAACAGAATAGGGTCAATGTTCTCGATTACTGTGTTTGAAGTGTCGATAAATTACTTTTTGTTTTGTTTTAGGCATTGGTAGCTATAGACATTCAGCCTAACTTAATTAATTAACTTTAATTCTTTTTCCATCATTGCATCCTTCTAATCGAACTATTTATTGGAATTACATTTTATATTATCACTCGTAAAAAAAGGTACCTAGTTGGCAGGCATAGTCAGTTGGTTACAAATTAAAGGACAAAAATATGTTTTATGCCAGTCTGTTTCAATGATATTATTCCATCATCGGTGCGGTAAAAAAGGACGGGGCAACGAATAATCCAATAAATTCAATTTATTTTTAAAACAGTCATTACTTAAAAACTAAAGTACACACAAGGGATCATAATTAGAAGAATATAATTCATTAGGCATCTTAAATATAGCGTTAGATGACATAATTATGTGGGGAAAGAAGTACGGTGGAACAGAGATAAAAAATACAGTAGAGTGAGACAAAAAACAATGTTTACGATCGTAGAATGCACCTTGACTTAAGTAGGATTAATGTGTATTGATATTGCATCGTTATTTTGCATTTAATAGCTTCTTTTTCATTTTTATTGATTATGGTTAATATTAAATTAGTTAGGTATGAGTAGTTCTGAGTGCATAATTAATTTTTGTGATAAAATATGTTACATATTGATCGATTCTTAAATTAAAGCCTGTACAATTTGAATCGAGGTTAAAATTTCGAAAAGTTAACCTACTAGGCTATCTTTTATTTTGAGAAAACATCACATTCTTACAAGAAACAGCAAGAAATGAATTACTTAATATAAAAACATAAAACTACAAGGTTTTTGGAAAAAAAGTATTGATAACCGTCAATCTCGCGATTAATTATAATTAGAATCTAACGCCTTGCAACTGTCAAACAATGAATTTTGATAAGGCCGAGATGCATAGACAATTTTGAGCACGAGCTTACCGCGAGCTCGCTCTTACAAAGAACTGTCAAACGTCTATGGAATTTCACTTTTGTAAAAGCGAGTTTACACTAAAGTCACGTTCGAAACTGTGAATCTCGGTCTTGTCAATTTCATTGCGACAGTTGCAATACTAAGCTCGCACTTAATATCGTTTCTGAACATTGGCCTAAACTCAGTCCCCAGTGTAAGTGTGACGTATTTTACACGAGTTTCAATCGCACTCAATATTTGTGAACTTTTTAGTGTGTCTATCAATAACTCATTGAGATCGACAGCGCCCGAAATACGCTCCCACGCGAGGGTGTAATGACATAGTGTCTCCGACATGGGACATAGGGGCACCACACATTGGGACAAAATAGGACACAGCTGAGACAATGATAGACATTAGAAACAAGTGAAGAGACAAACGCTGAGTTTTTTTTATCAAAGATGGACACTATGCACTGTGACACAAAAATCAACGTTTTTCAGACAATGAAATGCTCAGCCCTTGTAGCACGAGTCAGCGTTAGCGATCGACGCAACGCCGCGGAGCTGTCAAAGTGACATTATTACAAGGCGTTTGACATTAGTTTGACAGCTCCGCGGCGTTGCGTCGATCGCTAACGCGACTCGTGCTAGCTCCGTAGATCAGTAAATATTATGAAGACAATGATATACCTTTGAAACAAGTGAATATACAAAAGCAGTACTCAAAATGGAGTTGATTTCAATCAAAGGTGAAACTTTAAACCCCGCTATTAACATTACAAGACATGATAAACCATAACGTCATAATAATTTATTGCCAATACAACTTAAACATGATGTAAAGGAAAGGGTAAAGTAAGCAGAATGGAGGATATTCGTAACTATTTAGATTAGAATAATTTAGAATAATAATATAATACCAAAGCCTAATATTGGCCTCAGAAGAACAGCGACTGAGGACATACCAATTTAGATTTTCGTTTCGCATAGCGCGTATGCAAGAAAATATCAAAACAAAAGACATACCAATTGTCATGGAACGAGAGTTGTGATTGTGATGTTGGATAGATTTTTATACCATACTTGACTAAAGTCCTATTCATAAGTGCCGAGAGTCCATACAGTGTGGGACTTATCCTAAGATATCGGAAGCCATGGTCGCCCATCACCGAAGGGGAGCAAAAAACATTCAAATGTCATATTTCGTTTTCCGATGTCTTTTTCGGTTCCCCCTTTCTTCAGATACCGCCGATTGGAATAGGAAATGCCTCTACATTCACGTCAATTTATACAAATTTATTGACAACTAGCTGTACCCCGCAACTTCGTTTGCGTAGAGGAGGAGGATGGAGGAGGTCAGGAGGCAGATCTTCCTCTCTGGCTCCTTGTTTCCACATCACATATCGACATGGCTTATAGCCTATGACCTGTACGGATATTTCAGCTATCTCCTAGTGAAACTCCCATCAAAATCCCTTCAGTAGTTATGGCGTGATACTTGCACAAAGTCACAGACAAACAGGCAAAAATTCTAAAAATTAGTGTTTTAGCATCAGTATCGATCCTAAAACACATTACAATTATTCTTTTCAAAAAATATCCAATGTACAGACACAACTTTTTTACAGTCTTATTATATGTATAGACTACCACGAATAAAAAGGATTCTTAAATCAAGACAAGAGAGGAGATGGGAGAAGAGCGGCAGTGAAGCGAAGCGAGTTTCACTAGGAGATAGCTGAAATATCCGGACAGGTCATAGGCTAAGCCATGTCGGTATGTGATGTGGAAACAAGGATCCAGAGAGGAAGATCTGCCTCCTGATCTCCTCCATCCTCCACCTCTACGCAAACGAAGTTGCGGGGTACAGCTACTAATAATAATAATTTTATTCACGAATAACAAAGATTCAATATTTGTTAGTAGGGTCTTATACCTATACAGGGTGTAACGTAAAGGGTATATGAAGCCGAAGGGATGGTATTCAGTATCGATAACTGAACAACTTTTGTTCTACGACTTTTCGAATAAAAAATAAAAATAAATTAATGTCTCATACAAATCGATCAGCTGCCCGGGACGAAATGTATGAAATGTCAAAAAATAGATTCGCGAAAATGGAAAAGTCGTAGAACAAAAGTTGTTCAGTTGTCGATACTAAACACCCTCCCTTCAGCTTCATATACCCTTTACGTTACAGCCTGTATTAGTAACTAGCCTAGGACATGCAATATAACACATTTTTTAACAATACGGCAGTCATATTTGCCGTCTATCATTTGCAGGATGCCGTTGTCGCTGCGTCGCACTCTGCAGAGCACGAGTATTTGGTTGAAGAATATTATTGTTAATTGATTTAAGAATAATATGATTCAAGCGTAGTCTTTGGGCGGTAATAATCATCATCATCAGTCTATTTATATTGCCCCACTGCTCGGGCACAGACCTTCCCTTACATCGAGGGAGCTCGGGCCATAATCCACCACGCGGGCCCAGTGCGGGTTGGCGGATTTCACATGCCTTAGATTTTTTTTTCTTCTACGACATGCAGGTTTCATCACGATGTTTTCCTTCACCGTTTTGAGAGCACTCGGTAAATGTACGTAAGTTTTTCCGTTGAAAAAACCGAGGATAACTCATTGGTACATGGCTGCCCTAGCTGGGAATCGAACCTGGGACCTTCATATTGCAAGTCCATTGACCCAACCACTGAGCCACCGAGCTCTCGATAATACTAGTCGTAAATATAGACGAATGTCCGTAAGTCCAGTTTGATGTAACGACGAACAGGTGTCGTCATATAATGATGTACGGCATATTTTGTCCCTTCTATATTTAGGATACTCTGATCTATTGGCACACTTTCTGGACACGGGACTGTGGCGATACGATCGCTTGCTTGAAGTTCTCGATCGCATCATTAGAGGCAATTTACACAGCTGACGAAGTTTTTTTATTTATTTGAAAGAAACTGGGCTGACTTTTTGGCAGAGGCTTACACAAGATAATGACACTCGGTGACTCTGTGGTTAGGACAATATACTTCCGTTATAGAGGCCCGTGTTTGATCCCCACGTCGGTCAAATCAAAGAGTTTCCTTAGTTTTTTTTTGAGGAAAAGCATTGATCTCCTATAAACAACTAGATACACTACTAAAACAATTTAAAAAACGTCCAAATAAGGGTCTATTGTTAACGTCCAAATAATGTCCAATAAAGCAAATGAGGGTCCATTCATCCGTTTGGAAGGCAGTCTGTGTATCTAGTTGTTTATAGGAGATCAATGAGGAAAAGACATACTTTTACTCAACAGTGAAAATAGGCATTATGTCCAAAGGGTGAAGATAACGAGGGCACAGTATGAATAAGTTTTTTGTCAGTAGGTACCTAAGTAACCAGTTAAAGTAAGTAGTGGATTGGCCTGATGTTAAAGGACATAGGTCGTAAAGATGTACCGACCGCTTCTAGTGACTTAATCTATGACAGCTACCTGTAATTTGCTTTGAATATGAAAATTATCACTCGACACTGAAATATCTCAGCTTTCGAGAGTGGTTATTGCTTCGATTCGTCATTATTTCTGACTGTCCAATAAAGATGTTCATTATCATAAATTTCTTGACCCAAAACTATCAATTTAATATAAGATATAAGACATAATCAAAAGTAATAATCCAATTCTAATTGCATATTATGATCCAAGAATAATTAAGGTAGTGATTTCAACGCACGAACGCAACGTCGCAACAATCTGGACCAAGACCGATTAATAAACACTTCGCGTGAAGGTGATTCAATGTACCAGCCCCTCTATATAGCCAATGGCTTTGACGTTCGCTAACGCTAGTACCCTCGAAGACAGAGAAAAGTATACAGGGGACCTCAATAAGGTTGAGATTTTCTCAAAAACTACTGGACCGAATTTAATAATTATTTTACACATGTTTTAACTTTTGACTATCTAATAGTGAAATAATTCTTGCAATTGATCAAGTAGTTTTTGATGTAATATCAACTACACTCTACTATACCTAGCATTGACAGAAACATGTCCCTGTTTGACATTTATTAACAACATGCAGAAATTATTTTAAAATAACATAAAAATCGATAGCCAAAATTTTAAGCTCCTTTGATCAAATTATTATAGCCTTTTTCACTCTTACAATCAAGACGAATCGAACTACACCTCATAATCTTAAAATCCATCAAGCCGTTTAGGCTGTAACAGGTTGAATCGCCACGGGTGAAAACAGGAACGCGTCGAAACGCCACTTGCAGGGCGAAAACATCTCGAAAAAACATAACCCTCCTTCTTGCGCAGTCGGGTAAAAAAGCAATGCTAGTTCCCAGAATTCCAGCATCCGAACCACAGCGCCACGGAACTTTACATAGAGCCCCATCACTAAATTATGCAATAATTAATGCAAGTGCGCTCAGAGATCTGCCAATGGGTTCAATCGGTTGAGTTGGTGCCAACACGTAAATGTCGCTGCGACGGGTTAGTAGCAAGTCGTCCCATTCGCAAACATCGTCACTCATTCGCAGATCGTCCTATTCATTGATCGTCCTATTCGCAGGTCATCCTATTATCAGGTCGTCCTATTCGCAGGTGAAAACGCGGGCTGGAATGATGTGACATCATTTTTACAACTGTCAAAAGTCTATGAAATTTTACAGTTATAAGAGCGAACTCACACAGACCGATGCTCATAGAGAGTTTTGTGCGTAAACCGTGACCTCGCTCTTACAAACGTCAAATTCCACAGACGTTTGACAGTTGTTAGACTGATCTTGCTCAAAACAGTTATCTATTATATCGGCCTAAGATCGCATTCAAAATATGTGAATCTTGGGTTAAGACAAGAAGAATAGCCAAAAAAAATATAGCCGACCAACTAATGATTGATTACAATGATTGTTTTATCCTATACAAGGACAGACAAACCGCAAAGAGTACATCCTGTATACATTTATAGCGAATAATAAACATGCTGTTAATATTTACTCAATAATTATGACCATAATCGAAGCCCGGCTCCGATTCTCCGTAACAGAGCGGCATCATAAACTAAACCCGTTGATAAACTATTAAAAAAAACAATATCCATTGATCGCAGGCGGGAAACACATGTGCTGCTGGAAAGGGACGCCTATATACCGCCGAAAAGGACAAAGATACATTTTTCTTTTTTTTCAGCCATCGAAGGCAAAGGCACCGATTTCGCCACATGTTCGGAGCTTTGATGGCTATAAAATTGGTAACTGGGGCTCATGAGCAAATAAACGATGATCGGAGCAGCTATTGTTTTTTTTTATTGACTTCTAGAGGCAAAGGGTAAAGAGCGTTTGCTGAGCACTTTTATTTGGAAATGTACAGTCGACATCAATGTAGCATAGAAACTCTACGCGACGGTAATATGGCTTGAATTGCAGAGGTTTTGTGCATGTTGATGTGCTGGTTACTGTATGATATTTTATGGCCATTCAATCACATCATAATACATTCAAATTCATACTTATTGTTAATTGGATATTTTTCTTCTCTTTTTACAACCCATTTTCAAAACTTACGTACATTTACCGAGTGCTCTCAAAAACTGTGAAGGAAAACATCGCGATGAAACTTGCATGCCGTAGAAGAAGAAAATCTAAGGCATGTGAAATCCGCTAATTCGCACCGGGCTCGCATGATGGATCATGGCCCCAACTCCCTCGATGTAAGGAAAGGTCTGTGCCCGAGCAGTGGGGCAATATAAAGACTGATGATGATGATGTAATATGTTCCTAGAGTTGCTAAGAAATAATTGAACTCTTATTTTAAATACCCTTTCACGAGCTGTCGTGTCGTATTAATTAGTTATTCTGATGTAACCATAATAAGTCTATTTATCACTTTTATTGCAAATTAAAGTACTTGTAGTTAGAATCAATGTCATTCAGGTCGCAATTCTGAGAACTAAAATTTAAAAAATAACAAACACTTAGGTTTCCTATTTCGCCCATCGACCATTCTTTATCATCCGATTGGTAGAGTTCGACATATTTTCTCACGGTACATGCATGGGAAAATAGGTTATATCACGAGGTATTACGGCTCAATGTCGGTAGTTAGTGTAATTTATGTCGATGGTTTGGTGCGTGTGATAAGAGGTAGCGGATTTTTAAAGTTAAACTATGATAAATATCTCTTTATGTAGAGTCGAGATCGTGACAAATGTAACATATACTTATTATCCTCAAATTAAAGCTTAAACACTACCGCTGTTATTCTTAAACCTGGTTAAACCTCATTTCCCTTAAATCGTGTTGCTATCCCTTTCTACATTCTGAATGCAGAATGAATTTATATCACAATAACTGTGTATTAATGTTATCGGAGTTCGGTGGCTCAGTGGTTGGGTCAATGGACTTGCGATACGGAGGTCCCAGGTTGGTTTTTTTCGACGGAAAAACTTACGTACATTTGCCGAGTGCTCTCAAAACGGCGAAGGAAAACATCGTGATAAAACCTGCATGCCGTAGAAGAAAAAAAATCTAAGGCATGTGAAATCCGCCAATCCGCAGTAGGCCTGCGTGGTGGATCATGGCCCCAGCTCCCTCGATGTAAGGGTTCTGTGCCCGAACAGTGGGGCAATATAAATAGACTAATAGATATATATATATATATAAAACATTTATTCGTTTCTGCAACACACAATACATGCACAAAAAAAAGGATCAACTTTCAAAAGGACTGTTGATGTTAATGTCACAATGCTACAGTGAAATGAACATTAATTCCCCATGTTACTACTGGATGGCTTGGTAGTACCATGGGTTCTTTTTATTCCCCGTGGTTCTACTGGTAGTACGACTGGTAGTACTACGGGGAACAAACGATTATTACTGTATTTTTAGTTCACTAAAACTCCGTTCAACATCCAGCGCCACCTGTGCCCGCTCCGCTCATCCCTTGCACCACTCTCCTAGGTGTAGGATAGCACAATATTGCTAACGTACACAAGTCGACGTATCAATTAAACGGTGTACTGTTTCAGTAACCGTCCGGTCGTGAATGACTGTTGATCTTATTCATACTTACGTACAGTCGGAAATACAGATAAGTATACAAGGGCCTCCTCAGTAAGGTTGAGAGTTTCTCACAAACTTCTTGACCTATTGTAAAAAATATTTTAACAGTCGAAGACAGAGATGAGTATATAGGGGGTATAAATAAGGTTGAGATTTTCTCAAAGACTATAGGACCGAATTTAAAAATTCTTTTACAGTACATAGTTTTAACTTTTATCTATATAACAGTGAAAGAATTTTTGCAATAGGTCAAGTAGTTTTTGAGAAAATCTCATCCTTAAAAACTACTTATCTACTAGTAAAATAATTTATACAGTCAGTCAAGTAGTTCTTAGGAAAATCTCAACCCTATTGAGCCCCCTGTTTACGAGTACTTATCTCTGTATTCGAATGGATAAAATACAATTTTTAGACAATGAAGAAAAAATCCATACAATAGGAAAACTACCTATAATGTGTGATTCTATTTAGTACGCTAATTCTAAACCTAAGGCACTTTATTTGGCTATTCGTATTCGCTATTGGATGTTTGTCGTATTTGTCAAATACTTGACGTACAGTCGAAGACAGAGATACAGGGGGCCTCAATAAGTTTGAGATTTTCTCAAAAACTACTGGACCGAATTTAATAATTATTTTACAGTTACATAGTTTCCATATTTATCTATCAAACAGTGAAAGAATTTTTGCAATAGTTTTTGAGAAAATTTCAACTTTAAAAACTCCTGTACACCTTACTCTGTGTTCCACCGTACATACAAATAAGACGTATATTTTGTCAAGAATACCAACCACACATGGCAATTATGACAAATACGCAAATACGAATAGCCAAGTGAATTGTCACCATGAAACGCAAGTGTCATTGTTATGCTACATCGAGCGAGTAATTAAAAAGTATAACCGTCAATATGTCGGGATTGTTGGGAACACAATAGGAACATTATCACCCTGTGTTTTAATACTAATATTGACGTCACAAGTAATCGAACAGTATGGGAGCAGAAGCACTTGCTATGTCTCACGGTTTATAATTATATGACCGACTGTACATATTTATACTGTAACAGAGGCTATAATATACTATTTTAATTAATATGTGCCTGTTTATATTTGAAATAATAATTTTCTTATAGAATTTTTTTTACTACGGATGATTCAGTATTTGAACCCAAAACCTCGATATTCCGTATCGCTCCATATATTAGGTATATGAAGGTACATAATACTTATAATAATGCTATAGGTAAAGATATTTAAAATACAACTTAAATTAAATTTTAAAAAATGGGGTAAGATTACCAACGATGTCCCACCTGGATGTAATATTGGTTTAAAAATATACACTTATGAATTTAACAATGATATAAATAAATATTATATATATATAAGACTTGTACTTATACATCCTCAAACTTTATATTCTATTAGATAATTAACTCAGCTAAACAGCTATAAATTTTTAATGTAATTAGGTACCAACTTTTTGTACTAACTTAGACTAATATATATTTTATTTGAAATTTTTAATGCAATGTAATTGACATTTAATTATTTTTAAGACAAAAATTAATCATATGAAATGCGCTACTAATGTCACAATTAAAAACTTTAATCAGACCTAACCTTAAGATCCTTTAAAAAATATTAAACTAAGCCAAACGTCCTGCCTCTGTTAGCCATAAATGTGACTTAAAAGTTATTCTACAATTTAAGCCAGTCCCTAACTTAATGTTTTTAAGGAAGTGTGAAAGTGACAAATCACGGTTTAAGGGAAGTATGGTTAAACTACGGTTATGTCTAATAGCTGAGTCTATTATTGGAGAAACTTTGTTCATGTTTTTGGCGCTGCATGCCGCACCAAGTACCTACCACTGTCTTTTTTGTTTTATTTATTGATTTTTCATGGTGTATGTTTTGTGGTGTCAATTAAATGTTTCTTTCTTTCTATGTGTCTTTATATTTTTAAAGAATATGAAACGAGGCAAAAACAATCACAATATTATTATCAGAAGCATTAACTCAGCATGATCTCAACAGCAGCGGAAGTGTCACTATAATAAGTAAGTATAGTGTGGTGATCCAGTTAGCACCATGTGTTATCTCAGTTATTTGAATCCTCATCACTTATTATAATCTTAGCCCAAGTGATTTATAATGTAGTTTCGAAGCCGGTCTATGCTCTCATCATAAAGTATAATTTTTATTATTTAAACAAGTTGTACCAAAATATTATCCATTTATTTATTCACCATAGCTTTACAAAGGACGATTATATGATTAGGAACAATGTTCAAAATGGACGTTTAGTGAGTATATGAACCGTTATGGATAGATCAGCTGAAACTAGGATTTTAAAAAAAACATTCTTAACCGATTCTTAACTGAATTCTTAATTTCTTAATTGAGGTTTTTATGCAATGTATGTTCTTTAAGGTTTATCATTTTGTTGACTGAATACTTACTTTAAATTTTTTGGCTAAGACTATTTGGCTTACTTATCCTGTCTCAGTCTAGTCATCAAGAGAAATCTAACGATATTACATAAAAAATTAAAATCCTAAAGAATTAAAGCGTTTAATCTACGGGGTGCCACAAAGGAACTGACATTATTAGATACATAAATATTTACATCAGAAAAACATTGTGTCCTAGCGTCAGTCGGGTAAATTAAAAAAAAAAAAATTTGATATTGATTTTGTATCAAAATCATCTGTCCATAAATAAAAAATTTCTATTTTTCATTACGTCCTCAATAAACTCATAAAAATTTATTTATTGTTTAAAAACATATTATGAGTATAACAATGTAGGGAAATCCATATTTACTAAACTTGAATTCATAATTAGTGATTAGGTAGATATAAATCCCAAAAAAACATTTTTTCTTGTAAATTACTTAATTACGTTTATGCAAATTATAAAATAATGTTCTTTCTGCCTATTTATAAAGGTGGCAGGTGATTATAGATTCAATGTCATATTTTGCATTCATTTGAAAATAATGACAAAATTATGTCATTAACAACTTTAACAATAAATATATAATTATGTTATTTCACATTTGACTAAAATATGGAAATTAATAGTAAAATCAAATTCTGTTTATTTTTATCAAGTCTGATATTTTTTCCTAGTGACACTTGGTCACTAGGAAAAAATATCGATTGTATTGATTGATTGAATAAATAGGTACAAGTAATCATTACAAAATACATCGATTAATAGTTTGGTTATAATTATAACAAAACATAATTAAGTACTTAACGCAGTTATAACTTCTTAGTGGATTTAGGGTAACTACGCGAGTAATCGTCACTGAGCAGAATTTGATTCCAAAAATAATATTTTATTCTTAACACCGAGATTATTTTTCTGATTGTTCTCAGTTTGTTAACGATTCAAAAGTAATTTAATTACATACCGATCCATATAAGTACCTAACTAAACTATTTATTAAAGTTTATCGCGCATTCTAATTATTCTCATTGCGAATATGAGAGAGAATCGCATTTTCTGAGACAATGACATATTTTAAACTTTTTCACTCACTATCTCACGATTGATACATTTTTCGATTCACTGTTTAATCAATACTGTTTAAAGTCGATTAAGTTTTTCAATTCTAATTGGAATAAATAACTGATAGTAAGAATTTAGTTGGGGTAAATGTACCAATATTGTTCAATTTAAAAGTCAAGAATTGAAATATTTATCCTACCTACGTACTTATGTAGAATGTGAAGAGGTTTGTATGTTTTGTATACTTACCTAGATCTTCACACACATTTATTTTGAAAAATTGAACCAGGAAGAAGCAGTAATTCAAGTCCCAATTATTAAAGGTCAAAAATCTCGAGCGCGCCATCTATACGAACTCTGGTAAACTATGTACATTTCAGAGGTTTCAGACCCGGAAACAGTTTTATGAAAAATATTTAGTTTCAGATAAATTTATCAATTTTTTTTTTTATTTTAATTCCCGAGGTACAGACCATTGCTTTTATAAAAATATGTGGAATTTTACTCGTAAGTGTAGGTTGGTAAGTACTTAAATTTTTAGTAAGTAGGTATCTATAACTTGATGGAAAGTAAATTTCAATTAAATTAGGTAGGTACTAATTAGATATAGGACTAATAGTAAGCATTTCAGTTTCGCGAGTTTCAAATCTATTTATTTTTTAATTCGGTTGTTTTTTCTATACCCACCTAATGGATGTATTTTACTTTTAATATACAATCTACACATTTTTTGATAGGGCTTAGAGATTTTACAAAGAAAATTTTCGTTCATAAAAACTTATGGAATTTTGCATAGGATCATAATGACTGTAATTTCGTTTACATTGTTTCTATTCAATACTAGCAGCAACATAACAATATTATAAGAAAACATATTTTTAACAATGAACCTCATTTCTTGATTAATGTTATATTATATAAATCGTGTAACATTGACTTATGTTATTATATAAATCATGTAACACTGAATTATTGAATTTTTCGATTTTGGATGAATTTTCTGAATTCTAAAACAAGTAATTTTAAACCTGTGTAAATTCAATGTCTACTTTGTTAGAGTACTCACTATAAAAAGTCCAATAACAGATATTTCCACAGAATCATATAATTTTAGAAAAGAAATAGGGTAACTGCACTATTAATTGACACTGATCAATCACAAATCCGTTCATTCATTACCAGAGTGTCGTGTTCGTATCTCCGCCGGAAGATTCCGACGCGCGACGCGCTTACGTGCAATCGTAAATTGTATTGTCATGTGTTAATTAAACGTTTTTTATTGTAAGTGATCGTTTGATTTATCGATTGTCTTAGATTTCCAACCGGTACATTGCTTTTAATAAGTGCATTATTCACAGATTTTCTCAGAAAATGTCTTAGAATGATCGAAATAGTTCGTACGAAATTGTTTCGCGGCGTTCGGTATCACGTTTTATTTTAACATCTGAGTATGAGTATGGTTACAAGTAGTGAGCAACTGAAATTTTTAAAGTTATAATTTTATTTTTTATTATTTCAGATTTATGAAAATTTAAGAAAAAATATTCACAATTTCTATATTTTTGTTTGCATTGCTAACAAAATATAGAAGAAAGAAGAAAAGGATTTTGTTAACCCTACATGTCAATTGGGAATTCTAATTAGACTATGATGTTGAGTGAAATTGAATCTTCTTGTTCAGTATTATTTTTGTGATTATGGTTTAAATAATGAAAATATGGTATTTTCTATTTTAATGGCATAATTTCAACAAACTAACACACTGGTCCTATAAATTACTTCGCACAATAAACGTAAATATTTAATTCAAAAGAAACACTTACGGTTGTTTTCAGAGGAGAGCTGAACAATCACAATAATTTCTCAACGTATGTCCACATGACACTGGCTAAGTCAAAATATGCCACAAAACTCATATAAAGTCCTCGTCGTTGTACACTCACAAATGTCTCAAAGTAATGAAAATGTTGCAAAATTATAAAATGAAAACACAGTCAGGAACGCCCAAAAATAATCTCCAAGTCTGAGTGAAAACAAAACAAAAACATGACACAAAGTACACACAACTCAAGTTCACATAGGTTTATATAAAAAAACCAAAATCGGTTCACAATTATCGAAATGTCACTGGTCACAATCGATTATCGGATGAGCGATTTCGATCCGATTAGTTGTTATTACGTAAGGTGATCCTTGGGGATCGTGGAGCGCGGCGTGGTCGCGGGCGCGCGTCGTCGCGGCGTCACACGACTGCACTGCGATCCTTCGGCCGAGCCCCACCAACACTACGCGCATCTGAGGCTCGCTCCTTGGCGCGGCCCCGCCCAGTGGGACGCCACTCGGCAGCTAAGATGACCGTCTCCCTCCTCGTCTCTCTCTATCTGAACTACGCTCGCTGTCCCGCTCTCGCGCGGCGACAGTGGGGCGCGCCAATAGGATCGGTTCGGATCGAGTCGAGACGATGAATCGAGATGTGTACTTAGGTATCACTGCACAAGTCCTTTTGTTGTAGTCGATAATAGGATGCGCTTTTTTGCGGCGCGATCGACTGCCCGCTCTTTGGACTTGCACTTGCAATACAGTACGCTGCGCAGATGGATTTGTTTACATTGCTGCTTGTGGATGGCTAATAACAGGCAATTTTACCTGAATCGCCACTAATATAATGCTAGTCAAGTCTCTTTATTATTTTTTTAAATTTTTTACTGCATTATGCAATATAAAAAAACATCCCCATGTTTACATAAAAATGTAAGTCGTGCTTGACCCTCTACTATTAGTTGAATAAATGTCAATAAAAAAAGAAAAAGTCACAATCCAAAACGTCACCTTGAAATAATGGAAAGTGCATGAGTACAATCGCAAAGGGCGCAAGACGCGTACCGCGTAGGGTGATCGTCTCAGTAGTCGGCAGGGGTGGCTGAACTCGGTAGGGCGCAGATGTAGGTCAGTTTTTGTTTCGCGCCACAGCCGAAATTCGGTTACTAGGTTCGTGTTGCGTTCGGAATTAATCTTTCGGATAGGGTCAATTGTTGGGTGGTTTACCTTACTTTTTTCCGATGATTGTAAAATATTGATTATTGTTTTATCTGAACACAAATTTGTTTAGGATTAAATAGCTGTATATTAAGGCATATTTCATTATCTATTTAATACTAATTTTATTAAAAACAAAATGGCCAACGAATAAATAGGTGACATTGGAATTCATTGGATGCTACTTCGTCGCAAAAAAAAATTTCATTAATATTATACTATTTTGTTATACATAAAATACACATGTACAGCTTTTTAAATTAATTCTAGTATCTTTAATTAATATGTACCTAGAATACCTACCTATTTAGTTACAAAACGATCAAGTACGCATTAAAAAAAAAAAAACCGTCCGTATCTCTTCCCACTTCGTAAACCGTAATGAAATGCTACTCGCTCGCCGCTCGCCGCTAGATGGCGCTACTCGTCGCTTTCCTCAATTTTCACAGCATTTTCCATAGGAAAACTTACTTTATAAAAAGATTTTTATGAGTTTTGCTATATTTCCGTTATAGTAAAAGTATTTACGTCCCACTACTGGACAGGAGAGATTGGAAACAACACTGATTTTATTAGCAAATGCAACAGTGAGGACTATGAGGCTAACCTAACGTGAGGATGAAAATTATTTCCATAAAAACGTCATAAAAATACCTATATTATCGACACCTACCTCTATTTAAGGCGTTATTCTCGTATGTCTGTGTCGAGACAGACAGATAAAGAGATAATAAACATCAATATCGGTTCTAACACACATTACAATAAATTATTTAAAAAAATCCAACTCAACTTTTTACAGTCTTATTTTAAGACGTATACAGGCTGTCCTTAAATTCATTCGACAAATTGAATTGGGAGTTGTACTCATGATAAACATTAAATTGGTAAGATTTTATAGTAAATCAAAACTGCAATTTTTTAAAACTAATTACGTCACAGTCACACAATGACCTTAGAAATTACCATTAAGTCAAATTCTAGTAAAATAAATCGTTGTAAAAAATTAAAAATACCTTAAAATATTAAAACTCCAAAGCATAACGATGTACATCAATTTTTTTTTATTGATACTTAGTTGAATTTATTGAAATATATATATTTTTTAATTGGTTAATTTATTTAACCGCGATGCAGAATAAATGTATGTCACAAGCATAACCATCCACTAATAATAACAAACTAATAATAAAAAAATAAAATTAAAGATAAAAACCTGCCCCAGGTCCCCCACTATAGGCAGCGTGCCCAAAAGGCTGGCAGCGTTGCCCCGCTGTATCGCGAGGCTGATACGTTGTGCGAAGTAGCTCCCAGCCTTTTGGTCACGCGATGCCTCGACCAGGCGCCGCGATATTTCTGTAGCGATGCGGTGCGCTCCCGGCCCTCAGGGTCCCAGCGTCTCCACCCCAAACGGCTCAAACATGTAGCCATCGCCGATAGCTGCATATCATACCATCCACTTAATTTTGTCGAATGAATGACCTTAAGTCACCCTGTAGATTAAATTAGAACACAATATGAATTTTAGGTTGGCATGCATTTAAGTTTTATTTCTTTACAAATAGGTACAAATATAACAGGGGAAAGCGCTCATCTCCAAAAGCGCAATAGTGACAAATAATTGCGCTCCAGTCGATCGTGAGAAAGTAATCTGCATTCACGCAACACTCGACTGTGAGGCCACTGAGCTCAGGCTGCAAGTCACAGGAGCTTGCTGAATTACCACTAGTTGCTGTAGTTTAGCTAGAGAGAGGTAGTCCAGAAAACGATCGTACAGTCGAAGACAGAGATAAGTATACAGCCCTCAATGAGGTTGAGATTTTCTCAAGAACTACTGGACCGAATTTAATAATTCTTTTATAGTTACACAGTTTGCACTTCAGGCGTTTTCAGCGCCTGAGCCTCGCTATACAGCGGGGCAATGCGGCCAGTGCGCTGGGCACCCTGCCGCGCGGGACGGACCTAGACGAGGTGTAGTATTGGCTAGATATATTTTTTTATATAATATGTCATATGGTAAGTACTTATTATAAGATATGAAATGATTATGTATATAAATAAAGTTTTAACTCTAGTTTTCACTTGTATCTATCAAACAGTGAAATAATTTTTGCAATAGATCAAGTAGTTTTTGAGAAAATCTCAACCTTAAAAACTCTCCTGTACACCTTTCTCTGTGTTCCACCGTACAAGCTGAGCATCATTGGGCGAGGTCAGGATGGGTGACCGCTAGTAACATTTCCACCTGGGTTCAGGTTATCTCCGTGCATCGGCAGCAGTCGTTAGGCCACGTCAGAGGCCTACGGGCGGCCTGAATAACTCTGACAATAGAGATTTGGTCACTAAACCACACGAGAAGAGTGATAGAGCTCGCGACTACGTTACCTGAATGCTTCGTGGTTGGTGGGATTTTTGTGACCTCCTCTGCGCAATGTGGGGAACTCTGGGCTACACCAGAGTTTCCCACTCGCTTGCTATACGCCGCTCCAGGCGGGCCCAGCACGCCCGCAGCCCTTGGCTGCAGCGGGACAAGACCACTCTGTACCTGACATCTATATAGATATCATCCTAGATATCGTTATTATTCTTGAATAATGGAATAATCTGCGAAACAAACCGCTACTTTTCCTCTCTTAAACCTAACATAATTGCTGTAGTATGCTCTGTTGGTAAATCTTAATATTTGAACTGCAATTACAACTGTCATTGGGTAATAGTGGATTAATGTGTTTTTCTTTTGTTCTGCAAGATTCGCCACGGGTTGTTGTTGTTTTAAAATCGGATTAATTGCCAGTGCTGGTGAGAGGTGCGCAATTTGCGAATCATGTAACTTCAAATTGGTAACAACTTAGTGGTTTTTGAACAAATACAATGTCATGAATACTATAGATACGAAATCCTCTTTAATATTGTCTAAGAGCTTCGAAGAAAAACAACAATAAGTATAATGCAAACATTAGAAAACATTGGGGCGTCTTGTGCTTAGATATTAAAAACATCTGTTCTCGAACCCTTCGATACCTACTGTCTCCCACACCCGCATCGGAAGGGTTAGGAACAGTCATAATGTGGACATTCTAGAACAGAGTTAAAATGACAATGCCGGATTCTGCCCCACCATCAACCGCAAGTTGTACAAGATAACGAATAAATGTAAAAATATCTCCGTTTTTTATTAAAATTTAAAATAAAGTTTAAAATAAAGTTTTGTAGAAGTTGCGATTCGAAAAAGCAGCTTAATTAAGAATTCAGAAAATAATAAGAAATTGAAGCGATTTATGCATTGTTTTTGTTATTCTTCTATAAGAGTTGCGAGAGTAGTAGAAAATGATACTGATTATGATTATGCAATATGAAACCTGTAATAAGTCCCCAACAAAATGATAGGTACAGCTTGAATGGTCACGTAGTTTTGTAGGTGGGGCAAAGCTCTATAGACTATATCTTTCAGATATAGTCATTCAGACCGCCCTTAGGTCTCTGACATAGCTTGACTGACGACTGTTTCCGAACGACAGCACCGGCACCATTCCGATGCATAGGGGTTCAAATGAAAATGTCACTATCGTCTACTCAGATACAGACCGGACTGACCTACGAGTACATGTAGTTAAATTTTTTAATGAGCATTCTAATGCATGATCGTCTATTTCGGTCGAAATAGTAGGTCAAAGAGCCGACTACACACCAATTATTGGTTTTATATGAAACTTTATCACTTACCCATAATAAATAACTAGATTAGACTTAGGCGATTTTTTGAGCACGAGCTTAGTGTGAGCTCACTTTTACAAATATCAAATTCCATAGACGTTTGACAGGTTGTAAGAGCAAGGCTTTCTGTCGCTCAAAATTGTCTATGAATAACGGCCTTAGAGGTTAGTGTAAAATTGTATTCTCGTCTCCGCTAAATACTTACGTCAGGTAGGCTGATGGAGTTTTTGTAGTTTTTAGTATGCACACAGGAAGTTTCTATAAAACTATGTGTTTTGTTTTGTTATTGTTGTATACGTTTGATATTGTTTTTTATAACCCTGTAGTCGTAACTTACATTACCGGCGATCCACCTAATTCTTTCGTTAACCAATCGGAAAGTGAATGTAAAAATTGGAGAGAAAAAAGCGAGTGTTTCAAAAAATCCCCTTCTTATGCAAATTATTCTTTCGAATATTTACGTTTGATTTTAACAGTCCGTCGCTTCAGAGTGTTGCCGTATTAATTATTAATTTCCAAATGATTTATTAGCGTTTTTCTTTTAATTTTTTCTACGAAAAAGACTTATGAAAAATTCTATAAAAGTTAATTAGAAACGTAAACGTGAGATTCATTGAAAGGGTTCGGACGAATGATTTTTCTTTTTTTCAATAGAATTAATTAACAAGGAAAGAAATTGAGGACATTGAGAGAAAGTTTTTGTTAGCAATTCTTTTTTCATTTTAATTTCGTTTCTTTTATTGGCTTTGTATTGTAATGAAGTAGCTTAGCTACTTGCTTACTAAGGCCCGTATTAATAAATCACTCTCAGCTCAAAAATCAATCTTGAGAAAGACCTCAAGATGGCATTCCTATTAATAAACGTAACTTATGTGCGCGTTTAGGAATAGGGTATCACGTGAGTAACGCCGTATTAATAAACAAAACTCAGTTCTCAAGTTAATTTTATTGCCAAACTCACACTTGAGAATGTATTTGCTGATTGCAGACAAACCTCGATGTTTACTTGAGTTCTTCCACTTGAGAAAAACATCACGTGATACGCCCTCAAGATAGGTTTATTAATAACGATATACTTGAGATGGTGATCACGTCTTGAGAGTGTATCAGCTGAATTCGCTCTTGAAGCTCGCTTTGAGCTCAGACTATTAATACGAGCTTTAGAAGCGTACTTATTACTTTACATAGGTAATAATAATTTGTTTGAAATAGGAACATTTTTATTAGATAGAACTGAGTCACCCAATACGGATACGGAGGTTCCAAGTTCGATTCCCAGCCAGGGCAGTCCACCAACCAATGAGTTATCCTCGGTTTTTTTAGACGGAAAAACTTACGTACATTTACCGAGTTTTAGGATCGATACTGATGCCAAAACACAAATTTTTAGAATTTTTGTCTGTTTGTATGTGACTTTGTGCAAGTATCACGCCGTAACTACTGAAGGGATTTTGATGGAAGTTTCACTAGGAGATAGCTGAAATATCCGGACAGCTCATAGGCTATAAGCCATGGCGGTATGTGATGTGGAAACAAGGATCCAGAGAGGAAGATCTGCCTCCTGATCTCCTCCTACTCTACGCAAACGAAGTTGCGGGGTACAGCTAGTTTTAAATAAATTATAAGGAAAATCTACCCAATCTGCTTTAAAGCAAAACAATCATGATAGACATACGGGTCAAATCCATACTCCCTATAAACTATTCATATCCTTTCAATAAGAAACTGGTTACACAATTCACCGTCACCCCTAGACGAGAAAAAAACCACACAATGGCTGTGATCCACGTGCGACGGACAGACAGACAGACAGACTGTTGTCGTCGAGACAATACGCACCCACTACTGACGTTATAAGACATTTAAATGTAGGGGCCAAGTCATAAGCGGGGCGGGGAGCGAGTTTATGGGCGGAGCGGATTTAAAATTGACTAATATTCCTCGTCATACTCTACATTCAGTCGAGAAGAGTGAATATCATATTTAGGTGTTACTTTCAGTTGTGTGTTAAGAAACGCGGAATAAAAATATAATATATCATGATTAAACTGTCTCATCCTAACTTCATGTTTGTTATCAAAAAACGTTTTAAGAAATGGGAGTTTATACAAATGTTATCATTTATTTATTATATACATATTATATGTTGAAAAAAAAAGGTTGTACTAGTTTTTATTAATGCGAGCTTTTGTTCGTGTACCGTTGTTGTTGCTATAAGTTGTAAAACTTAAATTTTAAAATCAATTCAACAAATCAACTTTCTATGTGGATTATTCTATTAATGGAAAGTCAAAATTCAAGTCCCGATCTGATGAGATCGAGCTATCATGGACCCCCGGTTTACACATCTCATAGACCCTTTTTTTCCCCGCTGACTTGGACCCCTTGTAGGTCGTAGACCCCTGGGGGTCGATATATACCACTTTGGGTATCACTCGATTATAACATAAATTTCAATTGTGTTACACGTAGTCAACAGCAGATCAATGGTAACACTTTTTACTTTTGACAGTTCTTATTATTTGCGTCGTAAGACTTGAAATCGTACTGCAAGTGTTACCATTGATCTGCTGTCGACTGTACATACAATTTTGGCGATTAGACATCCGCCCCGTCTAACTGGATAATTCTGAATCCCGCCATCGCTCATGACTTTAACCAAACTATTTAGATCAAAGTACCGCAACCGGCTCCCGGTATAAGAATTCAGTTTGGCATTAATAATGTATGAAACTTGAGGACTTTATTACGTATATGCTAATGGTACATTCGAATTGAATGCTACTTTTATATCGATGCTATTAAAACGCGTGGGCGGTGGTTACGGGTCATTAATTCATTAATATTATATAACCAAATATAAACAGGGTGCTCCGAATACTACAGCGCGCTGTAGTGATGATGTAAAGGTGACATTGTTCAGGGCATACTGTCTATGTCTATACACATGTCAACTCTGGACCGGATTCACGAGGCGCGCGATGAAAACCATCAGAGTACACTGCTATCAACTTAAGCTGAGAATTGCATTTGTGTGAGTGATCGCCAAAAGTACAGTTAGTAAAGTCAGGCCGCTTGCTATAAACTAGTATAAACTGGTTTAAACCATGCGCGGGACGCGCCGCGCCACGAGCCGATTGCCAATCTACACTATCGGTGTGCACTCACACAAATGCAATTCTCAGCTTAAGTTGATAGCAGTGTACAGTACAATGATGCGTTCCGTATTCTAATGAAGTTGCCAAGATACTGCAGCGCATCAAGCATGTTCGCCGAGGCCGGAGTCCCTGATTTTTTCGCGATCATCCGTTCTCGCGTTCCTTCCTTCTGGAGTCGTCTGCGCGCGTCCGATAACGAGATTCTCCGTACGCTGTGCGGATGCATGGACAGCATACATAGGGTTTCTGTGCATCACGACTGGAACAAGAAATAGCTTGTTTTCAAGCTATTTCTTTATTGGCACATATTATTTTTTTAAGTTTGGCGGCCTAGTAATAAAGCTTCTAGAAACACGTCTTATAATTTTTTTCATACGAACATAATACGAAAAGCTATGCGTGTGATGAGTTCGGGCCGAGCCAATAGACGCCAACTTTTAATATTCTCTGCACAATGATGGTGACCATTTACCATATTCTACCACCATCACAACAAAGTATTCTTTTATGGGAAAGTATCGTTGCGAGTTCAATAATCCACGACGCGTAACATCTTGAATCTTTGATGGTCGCGATATTCTGCACAGAGTAAAGTCTTGTGGTAGAGATACTCGTAGCATTTCCAATTAAACTGAATAATGCAAAAATAAAAATGCAGCGGAAAACAGATTTTATTCACATACTTTTATTTGCCTCACACCTCATTTTATTTCACGTAGGTGTCTTTGCCACTTTTCGCCTCACAGCACTATAGAAAGATACTTACATAGAAAAAATGTCATGCATAAACATTTATTTATTATTTATTAAATAGCCTGCAATGTCCCACTGCTGGGCAAAGGCCTCTCCCCAACCCTTCCACATAAACATACACAATTTTAATAATTTACTTATTAAATGATATAAATCTGAAAGATACTCAAAGACCTGAGACTGCATGCATATTACCTATGGGTCCAGTGAATGGGGATAGGAATGAAAACGGATACATGTGTTGTGCTTCAAAATCCATCAAGACGGTTACTGGACTCCAAAAAACTAATCCTACTTTCAGTAGGTAAATAAGTCATGTAAAAATATTATTTGCATATTACCATCTATTTATCTATTACCATATATTATATTTATCTATAAGAAATCAGGCTGCATCTGTTTGCAGCACTACTCTGTCATTTATTATCGAAATGCACATCGCGGTTTCGCAAGGGTTGAATATTTCCGTAATATTACTGCCACTTTCTCTCGTCGTTCCACAGAACCTTTATTTCCTTTCGCCCAGAGTTCACAATCACTTACTTTACACTAGTGTTATGTTTGCCAGTCGATATTTACGGGCTCACCCGTTGTTGCCACGATTTGCATTACCGAAATTGTACTTTTGTACAATAAGTCGATGTTTTTATGACGCATATTGTATAGTCTATAACCGAGAGAAATGTGGGGAATAATTAACGTTTATTTGTTTATTTATTATGGCTCGCCAACAAAACAAACGTATCAAGCAATTGTTACATTAAGTCCAGAGTCATGTTCTGATACATGTGCCACTTACAGGCTAGCACAGTATTCACAATTTCGACTTCTTAACACTTAATTTTGAACATTATTGAAATCTAAATTAAATCTAAATGACAATGCCAGATTCTGCCCCACCATCAACCGCAAGTTGTACAAGATAACGTATAAATGTAAAAGTATCTCCGGTTTTTTATTAAAATTATTGGTTTAAAATAAAGTTTTGTACAAGTTGCGATTCGAAAAAAACAGCATAATTAAGAATTCAGAAAATAGTAAGAAATCGAAGCAAATTATTCATTGTTTTTGTTATTCTTCTATAGGAGTTGCGAGAGTAGTAGAAAATGATACTGATTATGATTATGCAATATGAAACCTGTAATAAGTCGCCAACAAAATGATAGGTACAGCTTAAATGGTCACGTAGTTTTCTCCATTGAAATGTGGCAATGTCTTTTAAACATAGGTTAAGGTTGATAATATCTCAAAATTGCTTGACTAATAAAGAAATTGTTTCACTAATAATAGTTTAGATAGATTGTGGTTTTTAGAAAAAAACCTAACTTTAAATAAGGCTGTTACTTTTCACGTTTTCGGTTCTAATAGGTAGGTTAGCTTTTCATGTAGGGTGCAACGTAGGTACGCAACTTATAACGTAAATTAAAACGATTCCAAAATAAAATATAAGTAAGATTTTTTCATCATGTTCTAATTTATTCACCGAGTATGGATAATGCGTAATTCAAATTCTGAAAATATAAGTACTTAATCGAATCTTTATTGTAATAACCTTTGGAAATCTTTTCGCTAAAAGCTAGGTAATATATTTATTCCATAAAACCAACTGCAGAGGATGTTAAGTACTCGTATTTAAAGTAGTGAATCTTTACCGTAATAATTTCCGTGCAAGTTGCACACTTACCTCTTTGCATTAAAAGTACGATTCGTGAATAAAGGTCGATGTCAGTCCTACTATGAGGTAGGTAAAGTAGTGGTAATGCCCCCATGACGAGTCATTCACCGCCTGACTCATTGTTTCAGTTCACAATCGGCCATCATTAATTAATCATTATTATATTCTTCAAAAATGCCCCCGAATTGATGTTTCCATGTGAAATGAGTTTCGTGTAGAGTTAGCAGTCTTTCAGAATTGATCTTTTGATGTAATCAATGTCGACAAACAGGTTTCTGTTATAGTTAATACACCTTAGCTACTACCTAACCTATATACGTTATCTACATGACCATTGACCACACTAAAAAAAAGGTTTGTAAATGTATTTATTTTACTTGCAAACCACGCAAGTACTTTATTCATGGACTCAAATTTTTTGTCATTTGTTAATGTCAAGTTAAAGAATAATATTCTATCGTAAATCTTCCTTTCTTCCTCCAAAGAAGTTGTCTGAAGCGATGATACGTTCACAGCATTGATTCAGACTCAAAAAAAATCAAGAAATCGAGGCAATGCATTCGGCTGACGTTGTGAACCTGACCGCTGTGAAAATTATGGCGTGAAAACGCGGGTTTTGCCTGCGATAGTCAATCCAAACTTACGCCCACTTGCAATAAAAGAGTTAGCGACTTAACCCGTGAAAAATGTATCGAGTTTTTCACGGGTTAAATCGCTAGTTAAGTTTTCTAAGGGATATTCTACACCATCCCTAGTTCTGTGGAACTATAGCGCCGTCTGCAACAATTAAAATGTGATGATGCGGGCGCTCTGTTCCCGCTCTCTCGATGCGTCTTGGAGCGAGTTGCGGTGCACTCGCTGTGCACTTGTGTCACCAAATTATATGCACTTTTGTGTCGCATTATAGGCGCAACAATGCCCATACTCCTTTACAATTTTGGGTAATTACAGACGGTTAAATATTGTGTGATTTTTTACGATTGTACGGTGGAACACAGAGAAAGGTGTACAGGAGAGTTTTTAAGGCTAAGATTTTCTCAAAAACTACTTGACCTATTGCCATAATTCTTTCACTGTTGGATAGATAAAAGTTAAAACTATGTACTGTAAACGAATTATTAAACTCGGTCCAGTAGTTCTTGAGAAAATCTCAACCTTAGTGATGACCCCTGTATCCACTCTCTGTCGTCGACTGTACGCCCCATGGGATTGAAGTCTCGATGACCGCTCTGGGTCGCAATATTCTGTCGAAATTCGTATATTAGTTGAGTCGATACACGTAGAATCGACAATGCGATGGAACGCAAGCAAGCTCGAATCAATATCTGTACGATCGAATAACGTAGTTCCTTTTGAGCAGTTTCGAATGACTCTATGGAGTACGAAATCAATGTATCTAATGCATTGATCTCCTATAAACAACTAAATACACAAAGGTCTTATTAAAACAATTTAAAAAGCGTCCAAACAAGGGTCTATTGTTAACGTCCAAATAAAGCAATAAAGGGTCCATTCATCCGTTTGGACCTTCTTTGCGCTCGGACATTTTTAGAAGGCAGATTGTGTATCTAAATGTTTATAGGAGATCAATGACCTAATGTAATGATTATTTCGTTTCAAAATTTATTTGTGCATATTCAGGAACCGAATTCGATACATGACACTTTCTACGACGGGCTTAATTAGAATTACACAATAAATATAATCAAAGTTATTTTTGTAATCAATTGCCTTTTTCATACAATAAAGTGTATTGAAATGGAAAGTCTATAGACTTGATGATAAATATAAAAGTTTTGGGAACTTTCTAATAAAAAAACACGCCCTGATGACAAAAATGTCACCACAAAATCAGCTGTTAATACCGGGAGCTCGTAGTTTTTTCTACTTTTAAAAAACCTGATCTAAATATAATAATATCTTGATTTGAATGTGAAAGGGGCGACATCTGCCTTACGACGAATGGAAGGAAGTGATGAGTGACAAAAAATATGTGAGGGCGTTTGATTTAATTTAGTTTTAGTGCGGTTTTAGTATTGTTAGTGCATTATTGATTTTATTTGTTAATTGCGCTCTTACTTACATATGCAAGCTCATCATCATCTATTTATATTGCCCCATTGATCGGAGACCTTCCCTTACATAGAGGGAGCTGGGGCCATGATCCACTACGCGGGCCCAGAGCTGATTTTCTTCTTCTTCTACGGCATGCAGGTTTCATCACGATGTTTTTCCTTCACCGTTTTGAGAGCACTCGGTAGATATAAGGTTTTATGTCGAAAAAACCGAGGATAACATAGGTACATGGCTGCCCTGGCCGGGAACCAAACCTATGACCTCCGTATCGCAAGTCCAACCAACCACTGAGCCACAGAGCTCTTACAAGCTCACACACTTTAAATTCCATAGACGTTTGACAGCTGTAAGATCTACCTCACCCCGGCGCCAGAAATGAGCGCAAATGTTTGCTCAAATTTTATGGTTTTTTTTATGACGTAGTTATAGTTTCTGTACAAAGCTTTCAATGATAGTTAAAACGTAGAAAATCCGCCATCATTTTGGAATGGCGGATTGATTTTTTACTAATTGTTTAATTTTCTGTTTACATGAATACTCTAAATAACTTGACATTGGCGATATTATCTCTTGAATAAGAGTAGCAGCCAGTCAAATAAAAATATATAGTCAAAAATTTGCAAAAATGCTCACATGTCTGGCGCCGCCGCCGCCGGCCTCAGGCCCGCACACATGACATTTCTAACCTTTATTATTGTTTGAGCTCGTAACTTTGAGTACGAACTTTCGATTTCTTCCATTAGAAAACGAAATGTCAACACAATATTAGAATGCGATAAAAACAGGCAAGGTGCATACACACAGGAAACAAATGAATACGATATCATTAGTTTTTCGATCGATTTTAATTCAGTGAAAGTCACAACCTACTCGAGTATTTTGTAGGCCGCGGTTCTCTTGAAAATGGCGGGAAACGACGGTTGCGAAATTATTTGATAATTTTTGTTTTATTGTCTACAGTGGTTATTTTGAGATTAATATCACGTTAAATTAATCAGAAAATGTTCGCGAGTGACAGTATGGTGAATTTGTTGGATAATTTGAGCAAGATCTTGGGTTTCAAGCTTTTATCAAGAGTTCCCGCTACAAGCTCGGGAGTGAACGTGACTGTCGAGCTGCTTCGTCCAGAGCGATGACGCTACGGCGTCTCCTCTGGATGAAGACATGAAGTCGCGGCTATCCAGGGTGAAGGGGGTTGTCTCCACCGATCCCGGGATCGGGATTGTAATAAATTGCGGAAAAAAACATCAATACAACACGACGACGTCAGAAATAATTTATTATCTATCAAAAAATAATTGTTATAATTACTTATGCAACAGTGAACGCCATATCTCCCCTCTCGTTACACTTTTATATTATTATTCAAATCTACTAATGACTCATGCCATTGTCAAAGGGTTCTGTACATGTTTGATCGGACGAACGATCGTATTCCTTTGCATCTTATTATTAAAAAAAAAACAATATTATTAGCGCGAGTTCCAAATTCAAAAATCGAATATTTAGATCGAACGCATTGTTTAAATATTTGAATGGACGTTCCATTTTTAAAATGTGATCCATCTTTTATGGTTATGTCAAATTTTTCGGTTCTATTTTGCATATGAACGGGTTTTATTGTTTGGCTGTTTGGTTTTGTGCCACAGTCTTTTTTCAATATTGTTAGGATAGGCAGCGGTTTTATCACTATACTGCCGATGTCACTTATTATTTTACGCTTGGATATTACGCGTTTAGTTAGCGTGAATTAGGTTTGGGTAAGTTTAGTTAAGGCAACTTTTCTTTTGTTGTTACCATGACAACCTCAAGTTGTCTATGTGAAGAGTTTTTAATCTTGCCATCAATTCACTGGGTTGTAAGTAACCAGTGTCACCTTATATCGCGTGTCTAACGCATAGGAACTGTGATTCAACCTAGAATTTTGGGAATTCAATGTTTTGGGAATGCAATATTTTGGTATTTAAACGTTTTGGGAATTGAACTTTTTGGGAATTCAATATTTTGGGAATTAAACTTTTTGGGAATTCCTTGAATGTTGTTGTAAACATTTGGTACCAATCGCTATTCTACCAAGCCTTTTGTTCAAAAATGTACCCTTTCCCGATTAACTTAGACTACAAAACACATTATCACTATTTTCTCAGCAAAAAATATACAATACAAATCACTGTATCGCCTGGTAATGATCTTGATGTGCAGGAATGATTGTAGAGTAAGACAGAGCATACAATTCCTAAGGGTTAGTGAAGGACGAAAGATGTGATTCCTCACCGGAAACGGTGTAATATATGGTGCATTGTTAGTAACGAGATCGGTTTGTGTTGTTTGTCCGTGGGCGAAGTGTGCACTCGCCCTTAAATAGCGACGTTTGATTTTTGCCTTATTTTTACGTCAGGTATAGATATTTATTGCCGTGAGGTACGGTGGCTAAAATACTAGGGTCCCAGTAATAGGTACATGTTCAAAGATTAGCTCATAATTCTGTTTATTATAAGGTCAATAAAGAAACATGAATTTATCTAAATAGAGAAAAGACATTGCCACATTTCAATGGAGCTTTGCCCCACCTACAAAACTACGTGACCATTTAAGCTGTAGCTATCATTTTGTTGGGGACTTATTACAGGTTTCATATTGCATAATCATAATCAGTATCATTTTCTACTACTCTCGCAACTCCTATAGAATAATAACAAAAAAGTGAATAAATCGCTACCATTTCTTACTATTTTCTGAATTCTTAATTAAGCTGTTTTTTTCTAATCGCAACTTGTACAAAACTTTATTTTAAACCAATAATTTTAATAAGAAACGGAGATATTTTTACATTTATTCGTTATCTTGTACAACTTGCGGTTGATGGTGGGGCAGAATCAGGCATTGTCATTTGACACAATTTTGAATGTTGGGCGAAAGACGTGAACGAAGTTTAAATCATCATCAGACTATTTATATTGCCCCACTGCTCGGGCACAGACCTTCCCTTACACGAGGGAGCTCGGGCCATGATCCACCATGCGGGCTCAGTGCGGATTGGCGGATTTCACATGCTTTAGAATTTTTTCTTCTAGGAAATGCTGGTTTTATCACGATGTTTTCCTTCACCGTTTTGAGAGCACTCGGTAAATGTACGTAAGTTTTTCCGTCGAAAAAACCGAGGATAACTCATTGGTACATGGGTACCCTGGCTGGGAATCGAACCTGGGACCTCCGTATCGCAAGTCCATTGACCCAACAACTGGGCCACCGAGCTCTCTATATGCTAATAAAAGAAATTTTACAATCGATCAAGTATTTCTTGAGAAAATCTCAACCTTATTGAGACGACCTATATATACTTTTCTCTGTTTGTTTCTGTATGTGCTACAAGCTGACCTGACTGGGGATCGAACCTGGGGCCATTACGCACCAAGCTCTTATCGTTAAACGTCTTAAACTACCCTAAACCGTGTAAATCCTTCCAGAATCCAAATACAAGATAAATGGAGTGCGCATACGACGCATTCGCCACGCGTCGCCGTTCATTTGTCATTGGCTAATGATGGCACGTAGAAGGGTTGCGTGGAATTTACTGGTGTTTACATAATAGGGTGTAGCTAATGTCGTGTTATCTGTAAAAGTGAGGTTAGAAAGAGTTATGTTAATTTGTTATGTAAGATATTCTTGGCATCTCACTTGGAGACAAATGTGGAGAATAGTGGAGATTCGATATTAGATCTCTTCGCGTCGATCGACTACGCGATGGCCCACTTAGTGGCGAAAAGCAGGACGCAGGAGGTGGTTAGTTTGCTGCCTTGAATGTATGGAGAGGATATGTGTGCCATTGTATGCCAGGATATGTGTGCTATTGTATGCCAGGATCGCTATGTGTGCTATAGTAAGCCAGGATCGCAGCAGACGGAAGTCCATCGTCTCTGCCAACTCTTGCCGGAAATAAAGGCATGACCTTATGAATGAATGAATCTCTTCTCGTGGTTTAGTGACCAAACCTATTGTCAGAGTTAGGGTACCTTTCCTAGAGATTTGGGCTATGCTACGTTGCTATGGATGCGTTTGATATCCAATATCCACCAATCATATTCCTGTATAGCACAAGTTGACAATGTATACAGGATCCAAGCTGACAATGTATACAGGGTTCAAGCTGACAATGTATATAGGATCCAAGCTGACAAATACAGGATCAAAGCTGACAACGTATACAGGATCCAAAGTGACAATGTATGCAGAATCCTAGCTGACAATATATTACAGAATCCAAGCTGACAATGTATGTAGGATCCAAGCTGACAATATATTACAGAATCCAAGCTGACAATGTATGTAGGATCCAAGCTGACAAATACAGGATCCATGCTGACAAATACAGATTCAAAGCTGATAAATGCAGGATCCAAGCTGACAATGTATGTAGGATGCAAGCAGACAAATACAGGATCCAAGGTGACAATGTATACAGAGTTCAAGCTTATAACGTCTATACAGTTTCAAGCTGACAATGTATACAGGATCCAAGCTGACAACGTATACGTGCCGTTTTAATTAATACACAGTAAGAGCTTGTATTAAGGCACAGCCTTGCAGCACAGGTAATAAGACTAATTGAGAAAAACGCCTAGTAATTACATTGTATACTGATTAGTGCAATTAAAGGCAAAAACGCGTCGGGTCTCATCGTCACGCGTGGCGCTCAAAGCAAGTCGTGGTATTCGGAAAATACTATCTACTATCAGAACTTGAAGTGTAAGGCTCATAGGCCAGTTGCGAGTACACGTTGAAAACGATCGTACAAGTTAAGCAACGTTGGGCAAGGACCTGGACCTCTAGTGACACTTTCATCTGAGCCCCTTCGGAAAGCACGTTAAGCAGTTGGTCCCGGTTGTTGTCGCTTGACAGTCAAAGGCGTAAAGGCGGCCTGAATAACTCTGACAAATAGGTTTTGTCACTAAACCACACGAGAAAAGAAAGACTTGAAGTGTATTCTGAATATTTGGAGTGCAAGTTCGAACTACAATTGTTCGATGAACGTTTGAGCGTTCTTACGGGAAACAGATAGGATAAGTATTTATGAGATCCTGTTCTAAATGCAAAATTGTATATTTAGATACTAATCTAGTTACTTTAAAATTGTTATTAACTAAGACAAATTACTTAAGTAACTCAGTCGCATTTCGCAACTTCCTATTAATCAACTCCATGTATTTATTATTTTTCTCAATGGGAACAATACTATGACATCGTCAAAATCCGATCAATAGATTGAATACCAACTTCCGACCAACACAGAATAGGCGTCCGATCCTTCCGAACGTATTTGAAATTCAAATTTGGAAATCCATTAGTGCGCTTCGTCATTTTAATGTGACACAGTATTGAGTTACTCTAATTGATGAGTGCTCAGTTCTTTTTTCGAATCGCAGTTCGAAACATGAAATTTGAATATTGAAGTTCGTTTTTACTTTTCGTTTTGTAGCTTTTTAAATAAGTTTTACAGATCTGGATACAGGTCCTTTTTGAAGTTTATTTTTTAAGTTAATAATTAGGATAAATATTAGAAAAATTGTGTGTGCGAAAGAGAATTTTCAATGCTTTGTACCTATTAAGGTTTGAATAACTTTCTAAAAAAAATCATTATTCTATTTTTATAATACCATTTTACCATACCTCCGAATCCGAAATGTCTGTGCATAATGATTCAGCAATCGTACCGTGTAATTAAATTGATGATTGCATCGATTCGGAATCGTATCGATTTGGTTGTCAACTCGATCATTAATCTATATTTAGGAAGAACCCGTTCGTTCGCAAAAATATATTAGCGACGGTGTATGAAATTGATTGAAAAATAATGTTTCTGTTGGTGATGGAATCGTCGAAATTCATCGGAAATAATAGTGCTTACATTGTAATGTATTTGTGGGATGATGTGAGCTGTCTGACATTGCTCATAGAATCAGTAAACTGAAGTGGCAGTGGGCTGGTCACGTCTGTCGTAGAACCGATAACCGATGGAGTAGACGAGTTCTCGAATGGAGGCCACGAACGGGTAAACGTAGTCGAGGGATGACCTTCGCAAGATGGCTGACAGGGACTGGATGCAGAGGGCCGAGTATGGTTGATTGGCGCGCTTTGGGAGAGGCCTCCGTCCAGCAGTGATACGGGCTGATGATGATGTGAGCTGTCTAAAAATGACTCACATACAAAATGGGGATGGTAAAGGGAACATGATTCTTGATCCGATAGTGTAACATATCAGCATAACACCAACTTCGTAAAATGCTACTTGCTCGCAAAATGCCAACTTCTCATAAAGACCGTGAAAGAGATGAATTGTCCTGATTTCAAATTCCACAATTTGTTTTTATTACCACAATTACTTTGACAAATACGTTTGGTCACTATAAACCACACGAGAAAAGAATTCCACAATTATTTATGTACTAACATAAATTGATATTGTTGGGTTTACTATGTAAGATCGACTGCCATGTTATCTAAAATTATAAACGATTATTATTTGATAATGCCAACTGCTCGCAAAACGCCAACTTCTCACAACGCCAATACCTATCGATCAGTCTTCAACGTGAGTTCATGCATAGTAACTTATATTAATTGACGACAATCCCAATTCCATTAATACCTCGAATAAAAAGCTGAAGTAACACAAAAATAATAAAAACAGGACGGCATTCATTTTTGTAACGCAACGGAAGTGCAATGGAATGGAAGACGATAATGAAAAGATGACACACAAATACATCTGTTTAATATTGAACACTCGAGCTAAACGGACACAGGAACTTAAAAGGTAATGGCGACTGCGGCGGTTTTTATAGACATACAGTTAGTAACCAACTTAAAATTTGGGTTATGTGATCAATTGACCAAGAAATTGAATAATTTTTTAAATAAGTATCTAAGTATTGTTTCTGTTTTGATATTTTCTTGCATATGCGCTATGCGAAACGAATATATAAATGATAAATGGAGAAAAAATTTCAGCTCGACCGGGATTCGAACCCGGTACCTCGCCATTCCGTGGCACGCTCTATTCCAACAGAGCCACCGTGATTTCGTACCCAGATAGTGAATTTTGTCTCCATATTCTCGTAAATAATTTTTTCTCCATTTATCATTTACCTACGTATTTATTATTAAGTTACTTGCTTGCTTTCTGGTCGCTGCAATTCCGTATCAATATTTTTATGCAAGAATTTTATAGTTTCCTTTTTTGCGATTTTGAGGACCTTAATGGTAGAGTTCATCTTTCCACCTTCACCTGAGTTTGCCATCGATGTCGATGATCATCATGTGGCACCTATTAGGTACGTGGAAATGTCAGTGATTTTGGCGTAGGTTTTTAAAAACTAGATTACTTAAATCGGACATTTCTATAAATACAGCCTCCCCTTTCATACACCAAACTTATTAAAATAATGACATCGCTTTTAGAACCAATGAAGTTATTTCAAAATTATAAAATGAACGACATACTCAATCGCTCGCTACCTTTACCTGTTATAAAAAAAACAACTATTAATTTATTATTAAAAATTACATTTCACACCATTACAGCAAAAAATAAATTAAGTTTTAAATCTCGATCTAAAGACAACTGTCCAAGTTGCTCGTAAGCCGCTCTCGACCACCCATCGAAGAGGTCGCGGGGGAGCCACTACTCCAAACCGATAATCATGTCGCTTATTCAATTCAAAATGTAAAATCGAACGCTAATTCCACATTTGAATAATGACGGTTGACTGGGTGTTCTTTATTTGAAAGTTTTTTTCGTACTGTGGCGCGGTTACCTAGCCTTAGCCTACCTCGGGGAAAAGAAGAAAAACCAAATAAAAGAACAATGGGTAATTTTGTATGGACCCCGTACCCACGTTGTAGCAACTTGAGACCTATATCATTCGAAAGGTCTTTAAAAATACATAATTTTTTTGTATGGCAGCAACCTTGTAGCTTATGGGAGAACGCCGTTATAATGTCGAGAATGTTTCGAAAATTCACCCTTCGAACCATTGACGCACGCATTTTCTCACGGCCCGTGTCATCGCCCGAGTTTCGTTCGGGTAAATAAAAGTGGCGTACGGCACTGTCCGACCTTTCTAGGTATCTCTGTACAAAAAAAGTCCACTCAATACGGTGTAACGGACCCCCGGTACGGTGATCCCGGACGGGTAGAAGAAGCGTGGGCAGACCACCGGCCAGATAGTCCGACGACATCAAAAGGGTTGCTGGCTCGGTGTGGACCAGACAACCTAGGGATCGGGCCACATGGAGAATTCATGGAGAGGCATATGCCCAGGACTGCTGTATGCTGTATGCTGAGGGAGAAGAAGAAGAAGACGTCTACTTAGAACAAACTCTGCAGCTGGAAAGGAGCATCTTCGAGAAGAGAGTGGCAGGAGAATTCAGCTAGGCTGTGCAGCATTTGGGAAGCTACATCGAATCTTCTCGTTTTCATACTAGAAAGCCCTGAAAACAAAAGTCTTCAACCAGTGCGTCTTGCCAAATGGTGAGCTATGAAGCCGAAACGTGGGCACTGACAGTGGGTCTGACCCACAAGTTCAAGGTCGCTCAGCGAATCAGCAAACTGAAGTGGCAGTGGGCTGTACACATCTGTCGTAGAACCGATAACCGATAGGGTAGACGAGTTCCGCGAATACAGTCCACGATCGGATAAATGTAGCGTAGCACGCCCTCCATCAAATGGATGGATAACATTCTCGAGGTGGCTGATAAGACCAAGATGTTCGATGATCTAGTCATCCCGGAACCAGTGGTAGTCCATAACACGGTCTTTGAAGTTGTTCAGCAATATGACTGTCTACTTAGGACCAACTTCGAGAAAGATAGTGACAGGAGAATTCAGCTGGGCTGTGCAGCATTTGGGAAGCTACGTCATATCTTCTCGTCTTCAATATCACAATGCCTGAAAACAAAGGCAACCAGTGGGTCCTACCTGTGATGACCTACGGAGCCGAAACGTGGACATTGACGGTGAAACTGGCCCACAAGTTCAAAGTCGCTCAGCAAGCTATGACAGAGCTATCCTTGCAATTGTCTGGTAGATAGAATATACTAGTATATTCGCCAGAGAACAAAAGTGGTTGACATTGCTTATAGAATCAACAAACTGAAGTGGCAGTGGATTGGTCACATCTGTCGTAGAAGCGATAACCGATGGAGTAGAAGAGTTATCGAATAGAGGCCACGAACGGGTAAACATAGTATGGGACGCCCCTTCACCAGGATGTAATGATGACCTTCGCAAGGTGTCTGGCAGTGAGTAGTGACTGGATGCAGAAGGCCGAGAATCGGGTTGAGTGGGCGTACTTTGGGAGAGGTCTACATCCGCAGCAGTGGATTGATACGGGCTGATGATGACGACGATACCATTGGCAGCTGTGTTTAGGCTCCATCATTATTTTTTTTTTAATATAAAAGGTATATTGCTGTTACAGATTGCATAAACTACTATTTATTTATTTATTTTATTAATGGACTCGACAGTTCGTCATTTGCCAATGTCATGTTACAAAAAATTCATTAATACTAGTCTTCTATCTTCCTCCAGGGGAGTCGCAGTAGCGTCATCACCCTGGGTAGCCGCGTCTTCATGTCTTCATCCACAGGAGACGCCGTAGCGTCAATCACTGTGGACGAAGCAGCTCGACAGTCACGTTCACTCCCGAGCTCGTAGTGGGAATCTTGACCATGGCGCCAAACTTCAGATCCTGCTTGAATTCTTCAATAACTTCACCATACTGTCATTCGCGAACATTTTCTGATCAATTTAACGTGATATTAAACACAAAACACCCACTGTAGACATTAAACTGAAAATTATTAAATAATTTCGCAACCGGGTTTTTCCCGCCATTTTCAAAAAGCCATAAACTACTATACCCAACTAATGTTATAAATACGAAAGTGTGTTTGTTTTCTGTCCTCCTTTCACGGCAATGTGTATTGACTGGACTTTTTTTGTACAGAGATACCTAGAAAGGTCGGACAGTGCCGTACGCCACTTTTATTTACCCGAACAAAACTCGGGCGATGACACGGGCCGTGAGAAAATGCTTGTCAATGGTTCGAAGGGTGAATTTTCGAAACATTCTCGACATTATAACGGCGTTCTCCCATAAGCTACAAGGTTGCTGCCATACAAAAAAATTATGTATTTTAAAGACCTTTCGAATGATATAGGTCTCAAGTTGCTACAACGTGGGTACGTTTTGACCCATCTTCTTTATTGGGTTCGTAGTTTGGTAATAACTTGATGTATGTATCCACTTATTATTTAAATCGAATCTACAAGTACCTCATAGTTATCTACCATAGCACGTCCAGTCCAGCAGTTCTCGAATTAATCGCCACCGCCAATTTTGCCATAGAACCTAAGCGACTTTTACTTCATCAAAAACCATTACTGATCATCATTATTACCGTTCTCAAAACGATGAAATCATAACATGTCAAAGCGAGCCGAAAAGAGACGCCATTATACCAGCGCAATAGCACTGTCCCTCTCACGCTAGCTATGACATGGTATGATTTGATCGTTTTGAGAACCTTAATAGCACAGGTCAATATGAAACTACATTACAAAAAAATATATTGGCCTGGTCCGTTTGCCGCCCCATAAGGTAGCCTGTATCACTTGCAACACTTATATGGTCATTATAAATACTGTAGATTACAATAGACATAAAATCCATAGGTGCTATGAAACTATCCATAAAAGTATCGATTCCTCGATCTGGCTTTCTTAATAAATTCTATTCGTAAAGAAAGCCGTAATAATAGACGTATTCCGCAATTATTAACGGACATTTACTTTCCTTCATTTTACTGGACAAGCAAGTGTGGAGACGGCTTTGTTTCCTAGGCATTATTCACCTCTTTACCTCTTTTCTTCACCGGGACAACCTATAATTGGCTGTAATTAGTTTAAATCCTACCATATATAAGCATGTGTTGGTTTTGTAATATGAATTAAATAAATAAATATTCTGGCTTATTCAGCGCATATGGCGTTAGCATCGATATAACACGAGCAAAACAAGACAAATACGGATGGATGTCGTGGGGTTTTGGAAGATAAACGAGGCCTGGAAGAAGTTGAACACGTCAAATATGGCTAAGGTTCTTCCCTACCACAAAAAAATGAGGCCCACTTGCAATAAATGTATGGAGTTTTCAAAGGTTATTGGCGGCTTGCGTAATTTCCTTAAATGTTGTTTAGCAGTAGCCAAAACGCATTTAAACTAAACATGTATAATATATTGCACATCAACAGCATTTATCGAACTGTCAAACTACATTTAGACTCTGAAAAACTAGTTATTACCTAACTTAGGTATGAGCACTTTCCCGACTGGAACGAATCCAGGGGGGTGACCGCGACTTCAATCGTTATGGTTATCGTTTTTATTTTGACACTTGAACAATATACATTGCTGCGTTTCGTTGTCGTTTGTTAAAACTTGCAAAAACATAGCAGCAATGTATAGCGTCCATGTGTCAAATTGAAAGCGATAACGATAACGATTGGAAGTCGCGGTCACCCCACAGACCGTGCACAGGCAGGAACACTACTAATTAGAACTAGACCGAGGACTAGAACTAGCCTTCAGGAGGCCGCCGTATATGGTAAAAAGTCTCATACATATGCCTTAGCCAAACACCCTATACTAATGCAACACTAATTAGGACTTAACTAGAGGACTATAACTAGACCTCAGGAGGTCGTTATCATCATCATCAGCCCGTATCAGTCCACTGCTGGACATAGGCCTCTCCCAAAGCGCGCCACTCAACCCTACTCTCGGCCCTCTGCATCCAGTCCCTGCCAGACATCTTGCGAAGGTCATCCCTCCATCTGATCGGGAGGCGTCCCACACTACGTTTACCCGTTAGTGGCCTCCATTCGAGAACTCGTCTACCCCATCAGTTATCGGTTCTACGACAGATGTGACCAGCCCACTGCCACTTCAGTTTACTGATTCTTTGAGCAATGTCAACCACTTTTGTCTTCTGGCGGATATGTTGGCAACACTAAAAATAAGTAAAATGTCAATGCTTCACTTTTTCGCTCTCTAATAAAGTAACGTATACAGTCCACACGCCTTTTCATTCAAAAGTTCAAATTCTGTCTTTTTCCTAAATGGTCTTTCGAGCCGGATACTCGTTTTTTTATTCTATCTCGTCGTATCTGGTACAGTGCGCGAGGCGTAAGCTCAGGTTTGCATTTGTGTGAGTGCACACAGATAGTGTAGAGTGATATTCGGCCTGAGGCGTGACGCGTCCTACGCATACATATTTATACACAGCGGGACGCCACGCTGCCGCGCACGCACCGCACTTCACCTCTTGTACCTCTGGCAGCTTGGCGATCACTCACACAAATGTAAACCTGAGCTTACGCCTCGCGCACTGTAAAAAGTCTCCTCCATATGTGTTAGCCAAGCACCCAATACTAATGGTAGAGATTGGCAGGTGCTGCTCCGCTTCATTTAACTCGGCTCTGCGGAGTCGGTTAGCCATCCACGCGGCGCGCTCGCGGCGATACTTGAAAGAATACATCTGTCAGTATCGGCGTTTATACGGTTAGTTTTGTGGTGTATTGTAGTCATTTTATTTTAAAAAAACATCATCATCAGCCCTTATCTGTCCACTGCTGGTCGTAAAGCTCTCCCAAAGCACGCCACTCAACCCGATTCTCGGCCTTTTGCCAATCTCTGTCTCCGACACATTGCGGAGGTCATCGGTATATCTTAAAAAAATATATAAAAATTTAACTATGTGTTTCTTCAAATAAGAGACAATTAATTGATACAGATCCATATACTCTCTAGCTCAAACATTTTAGATTACATGACATGAGAGAGAGAGAGAGAGAGAGAGAGAGGTCTCCAGAGGTGGTGTCATTTAAACTTTGGACGATTGCAAGCTTAAAACGGGTCACTATCACAACACCATGAGAGAGAGAGGTCTCCAGAGGTGGTGTCACTTAAAACCTTGGACGAATCTAAGCTTAAAAGGGTCACTATCAGAACACCCACATAGTCAAAAGACGCATGCTGAAGAATGACGGAACTGGCAAATTGAAAAATAATAAGAATAAACATAAAAACATTCTTAAAACCTGTAGAAAAAAAATAGTAATTAGGTAACTAAAAAAGTATTGCATAAATCAGTTCACGTAATCACGCTGGAAATACATCTGAAATTAGTTTCACGATATTCCATTTACCGCCAGAGATATGAATGGTCAAAGTCGTTCTTAATTATTTGGCAAAAATAATTTACTATTTACTAGAATTTATTAGTAATGGTGGCACTTCACTTGGCTATTCGTATTCGCTATTGGATGTTTGTCGTATTCGTCAAATACTTGACGTATATAGAAATAAGACGAATATTTTGTCAAGAATACCAACCACACATGGCAATGGACCTACAAGCTGTAAAGAAATTCAACGCATTTAAATCTTCACTAACAAAGCATTTATTGAATCGAACACTGTATTCAGTGAAGGAGTTTTTTGACGAACCATTATGAGGACCTACATTTATAGTTTTGTAAACTGTAATAATCTTTTTGGTAAAAAAATGTATTTGTATTTATGACAAACACGCGTATACGAATAGCTAGGTGAAGTGCCACCATAAGATGTGACGTCATATCTTACTCTTTGGGAAAGACCAGTAGTGGATTGATACGGGATGATGATGACGATGAACAAAAATGAGACGATGCGACGAGTTTCAATGTATGACCCCATTCTTAGAAGCGTATCAAAATGAATCACTGAAGTCCTTATAACAAGTATGGGAAAAATCATCCGCATAATTCAATATTCGTTCCGCTCATACAAACAAAATAGAGCAAGTAATACGATATGATGTTTCACCAGTCTCTGCATCTGTCAACGCCATATTGATTCAACCCTTCAACGCAACGCATCTCAAATCTTTGCGCATTCAATGCGATGAGCAAAAATTTGCATATGCCATTTGAGGGTTAGAAAAAATTATCATATGATTACTTTTGATGCGTCGCATAAAGACGACTTTAAAACGAATTGCTGTAACCTTAAAGTTGACATTTGAATGCATTTACTTATCGGACGAAGGAGTATTGAAGACTCTGGGATGGTTTAAAATTTGTAACAGTTTATCAAATTTATATTTTATTGCTTTGGAATTGTGTTGAAATTGCTTCGAAAAGTTGACAGTATGGGAACTGTACTTAACCCTAAAATGGCTTATGATAATTTTGCGCAAAGCGAATTATTTTTGCTATCATTTTTCAATAGCTCATTAAAGGTCGCTAAAGCCAACTCGGGCGTAAGTGCTATAGGTTTTAACCCTATATTGTTATTCCAAACATTTTAGGTATTGTGCCCAGACCGATTTTATGGTGTTCATTTGAATTTCGATGGCATTTGAAGGGTTGATTTGCATGATTGTGATTTACAGTTTATTTCTGGGACGATATGTTTTGGATTTATGATTTACGAAATAACACTTTACTTTGAATCGGGTAGTTATGGTTTGCATAATTTTGCAATTTGTATTGAATCTGATATGTGTAGGTGTTATAAGAATGAAAGTAGATTTCACACTCCTTGATACCAAGGGTCTCTTGAAAATAGCGCGAAACGACTGTTGCGAAATTATTTGATAATTTTCCTTTAGATAAGATAAGATAAATATTCTTTATTGCAAAAAAAAGGAATTACACAAAATAAATATGCTAATACAGTTAGTATCACAATTGGCGGTCTTATCGCTTAAAGCGATCTCTTCCAGACAACCTTTGGGTGGATAATTCAGCGAATGAATAGGTAGCTTGTTGAGCAATAATTAAATACATAACATTACATAACTGGTACTTAAATACATATAAGTAACAATTGACATACTACTTATACAATAATATAATAATTAGATACATAATAAATGTATATGTGAGTGCAAATACTAATAATTAAACTGACATGTTATAATATAATACTTTACTGTCTACAGTGATTATTTTGTGTTTAATATCACGTTAAATTAATCAGAAAATGTTCGAGAATGACAGTATGGTGAAGTTGTTGGATAATTCATGCAGGATAAGAAATTTCAAGCAATTATCACTACGAGCTCGTGACTGTCGAGCTGCTTCGTCCAGAGTGACGACGCAACGGCGACTCCGCTGGAGAAAAAGAAGACATTGATATCTTGAATATTCTGTACATGACATTGGCAAATGAGAAACTGTCGAGTCCAATAATACAATAAATAACAATAATATAACAGGTACAATACACACATATAAGTACAGTCGACAGCACATCAACCATTTGATTGTAATATAGTATCACTTGACGTGCTATTGAGTACATACAAGGCGTCACATAGAGTTATTAGGTGCATAAACTGTTAAATTCCTCTACGCCTGTATTTATTTCGAGTGCGCATGATTCCGAAATTCGAAAATTCTAATAATAATGACGTCGAAATTTTACAGCAGCGAAAAACGTAACAACGAAATATCAAAACCACGACTAATTCTACATTGAAAGTAGTATCTATTTCCTAAGTAGGCAACGTTAGGTAGAAAAAAATATTATCAATTCAGGCCAGGAATTGAACCCGGAACTTCTAAGGCGGGATATACCGTCAAAAACAAACACATCGCTACACATCTATGACTGCGCGGGCGCATATTAACCTCAAACAGTTAAATAAATTGACCGAGATACCATTTATCAAGCCGCCTGCATTTTTAATTAGTAAAAAAACATATTCGGCCATACGCAGTGGTGCGTGCCAATCGGCTTCCGATCTTAGCCTTTTCTATCCCTGTCCCACTGCAGGGTTAGGCTACAGCCGTCCCTTTCTAACGTGCTGTAGTAATTAGTTTCTCATGTATACGAGCTTTTGTTTAGAATGACATGTGGTCTGAGGGAACTGTTAATTATTATCGAGTTTTTTCAACCGATAGTTCGTATCGATCGCATCGATCTCTATACAGACATGTAACGTTATAGGTTAACGTACTTTCTTTGTTTATTATTGGAGTTATAACTGTATTATAGTTAGCAGAGCTTAGTGGAGTGGAACTGTGTTATGACACCGGACTTCAGAAAGCCCGAGTTCAATTTCCAGGTCAACCTTTGAATGTCTGACTAAATCACAGTGGCGATTAAGGGCATCACTTCCCATATGAGCAGCACAACAAGGAAGCGTAGCGTGGGTCGAACCCCGATCAGATGGAGGCAAAGAGTGAATGCAAAAGGTCGAGGGTCGTGCTTCGCGACCATCCTATGTCCAGCAGTGGATTGATACGGGCTAATGATGATGCTAAAAACCGCGTATGACCTCAATATAACCTTTTGGTATGTGATGATGAGGCCAATAATGGTGTTATTCACCTCCCAGAACCTTCCGAAAGCGGCAGCGTTCGGGCTTGTATGCTGCTACCTTCCCCAGGATCGCTACTACTCTGGACGATTAAACCATTTTCCCGCCACCCTGTACAACAGGCAGGGTTTACTGTAGCACTATTACTATATGAGTATGAGCTCGCGGTTCCAGTAAGTGCCTGTTCAATCTTACCTTGAATATCCTAAGGTTGTAATTTCAGGAAACAACAGCGTCGACAGAACATTCTATTCCCTAGCCATTTTGTATCCATATAGTAAGTTCTTTTCCCAGAAAAACTCGTTGAAAGCCGTCTTAGATGGTACGGCCACGTGATGAGGCGAGACGAAGACCACGTCGTCCGCAAAGCAGTTCCGCACGCACCGAGGGATAGAGGACGCACGCCGGCCACTTGGTTATCCACAGTTCGCAAAAATCTGGAGAGCCCAACTAGCTGATCCGACAACCTAGGACAGAGCGACCTGGCGCAAAAGAACGAGGAGAGCTGACCCCGAATAGACGGGAAAAGACAAAGGCAATGAAGATAGTGAGTTCTTTTCTCCTTTTAGATGGGGTTCCTATTTGATTCGTAAAAGATGCTAATTGAAGCTCTGACCCAATAAGGATAAATGCTATTCCATTTCTAGTAGCTTAACTTTGCCTCTAAGCCAAGTTGTCTTACATACGATTCTATAACTTACTTTTCCTAGTCAATATTCTAAATACTTTATTCATATTCGTTCAACGTCTGTATTAACTACTGTTCAATGCTTCAATGTTTAGTCATGACCCATTTGTATCGAGTAATTTTATTTTGCACGCTAACTACCGCAGGGCTCCGTTATGGGACCCATTTTATTCCTATTAGTTATTAGTAGGGATTAGTGATGGACGGCTTTAGTGTACAGTAAGACCGGAACCAAGAACTCCTTTCTTATAAGAAGTAGTACTACTTAAACATTAAACAATAACGATTGAAATTTAAATGAATGTACCGGATAAGCAGGGTAGCACCGTATAGTTGAATAAGTATGCTGAACATCAAAATTAGTTGCCTAATTTCAGCAGCTAATACTTATCTTACTCAATTGTCTAATAACATTCATAAATAAATATCTAATGGTGGCACTTCACTTGGCTATTCGTATTTGTCATAATTGCCATGCATGGTTGGTATGTTTGAGAAAATATTCGTCTTATTTGTATGTACCTACGTCAGGTAATTGACAAATACTACAAACACCCAATAGCGAATACGAAAAGCCAAGTGAAGTGCCACCATAATAATAATCATGCCATTTATCTCTTGCATTTCATTTTCATTCTATTATGATGTTATGATCTTAAGATTCTAATAAGACATTGGGGCATTCTCATCCTTTATCATGAATGTTAGGTAGATGATAAAGTCTTAGCTTGAATATGCAATTCTTAAAATTATACTCAATTATGGTAAGGCTAATCGAACTAAGACCAATACGTTATGGATAATTAGCCCGACCATCACTAAACGTCTATGCTCGTTACTGGTAATCGCCGATGATGGTTTAATGGCACCTATATCCGCTATAAACATGTAAGTTGCACTATGTACGTATTTATGGCCGTGCCACCCATTCGGTTCATTTTATAATCCATCATCTGCCTCTTAGCCATTTATTTAATATCATTATAATTATTCATAAATGCAGATGTCTTTATTATTTCTGTTTTTGTGTCTGTCTATCTTATCCCAGACCTCATACACATCTCTTTCGGTTCATACAATGTCGTCCCTAGAATGCTCATCTTGAATATTCCATGAACGTCCATCATTCATGGCTTCTTCTATCACTCACTTCGTATCGTACCAGCTTCTCGTGTTTTATAAGAAGATTAAAAAAAAAAACTAACGATAGACTACCATTTGTTGCAATACTTTTAAAGCCCTTTCTCCTCTTTCCCAATTATTCATTTCTTCATTCCCGATCTTAGGGTACATATTTTGATGTTATTTGAAATCGCAATATGCCAAAGGTTGGGTATGAGATAGCGATAGTACCAGTATCGCAGGTTCGATTACTGCAGTGCTCCTAGACACGATTTTAACTTAGTTACATTGGTTGAAACCCTCTTTAAAAAAAGAGTAGCTTACTTTTATTGAAATGCGTTGCGTTGTGGCAATAGAAGAGAAATTGCACAGTGTGTTCGATAGCATTCATCCATATCCGTAACTATTCAAAAGGACTTCCTTCAAACCACAGGCTTTCTTACCGACACACGCTCTAATTACATTCGTATTGGTGACCAGGCAGGTGCACAGCCAACCAGAACGACACTCACTCAACCAGAAACAAACAACAAAACCACCTCAGACATCCTTAACTTAAAGTCGAAAATACCTTGAGACGATTTCAAGGATCTCGAAGCAAACGTTGATGGATGAATAGGTGTTATTGAAGACGTTATAGAGCTTAAAGTTGCACGTGAACATATTTTCGGTGGAATGACAATGGATTGTTACGTTATAGGAAAGGTCAATAGCAGCGAATTCGGTTTGGTTAATTACTGACCGTTTTTAGTTTTAGTGGTCGATTTTTAATAGGTGATGTTCTAAGGAGGGAGTCATTTGAGTTTAATGGGCAACAAAAAGTTGATGGATTCATGTAAATGACATTATAAATGGAGGTACTCGTAACAATGAAATAATTCAAGATGGCGTTTTGAGAAATAGTTTTTTAGAAATACTGAAGAGTGAAGACGACGCTACCTGCAGAGTTTGTGAACAAATCAAAGGCAACACTTTTGGGATATTGGTGATATTATAGAAATGAATATGTTATCGGGCTGTCATGGGACGTCTAAATCGAAATCTAAGTAAATAATCCATACTTAACCGAATTAGCCAACTCGGGCAATGCGGGTGGGTAATAGTTATTTATTTAAGTTTTTGAATTCAATCCATTTTTATATGACTGTACTTTACACGTGCGCGCGAGATGACGACAAAAAAAATAGGTAAAATCAGAAGGCGCACACTCGCGAGTTACACACTCGCCAGTTGACGAATAAGTCATCCTTATTTGGAGTGGTTTCTTAATGTAAGCATACATGTTTGATAGGATTCTTTCGAAGTCATTATGGATGTTTAATCAAGAAAATGAGTCTATCGTCTGGAGATATTTGCAAAAGTAGGAAAGTTACTGATTCTGGTAAGCAATGAACTTCATTCAATCGCAAAAATATAGGTTCTGAGTTTCTTATCTATTATGGTTTACAGTTCTACTATACTCTACCACAAGGTGGTGAAAATTTATTCATAAAACAACAATAAAAATATAAACTAAACTAAAAACTATATGTAGGTCGGTTGAACTATCTGAATGGCTTAGCATTACAGATAGTTCAACCAATCCCCGTTGTCCGGCAACGTGCCCTAAATGCTGGCGGCATCTCCCCTCTGGATCGCTAGGTTGATCCTTTAGACGAAATATAAGCCAGCATTTTGGTCACGTGTGTACTCCTGAGCCGCCGCGACAAATCTTTAAAAAATTCCAGCGCTCCCGGCCCCTAAGGTGGTTGTCCACATATTCCAATTCATGGTATCTTACTTAATTTTTTGAAAAGCATTAACATCTAATTGATTTAATAATCTATGGGTTTTTATACTACTTTAACATATAAGTATTTAGTATCTAGACTTAAGTAAGTACATATTGTTTGTATGTGTATCATACTGTTATTATTTATATTGGTGTATGTGCTTCTTATTTCTTCTTATTCTTTATTTATTTTATGCAATACACTGCCGTTTTTTTTTGGTTAATTTCCATTGACCTCGGTTGCCTGGAAGAAATCGCTCTGAGCGATAAGGCCAGGCCGCCTTTGCACAAATTGTTTACTCTCTGTTTTCTATGTATATGCTTCTTTGTGCAATAAAGTGTTTATCTATCTATCTAATTGAAAATGCACACCTTTGACATCTTTGTAAAGCGATTCGTTAGTAGCTGATGGTGTTATAGATAAAGCATCCTCAGTCGTAACCAAACTTGGAAATTCTTTATCGAGAGCAATAATACTAACTCTAGGTCATGTAGCCTTCACAAACCATCTGTCGTTATCATTAAACGTGTGTTCTCTTATCGATGGCTCGTGACTCGTGACGCATGTCTGCTCCCCTCGGCGGAATCAATTAACTGGCTTGTAATTTATTTCACTTTGATAACTGACAAGATTTCGGTAATGAATAATATATAGTTGGGCTGTAGTCATGTGCGATGCAAGTCATGTTTTGTGACTAGGGTTTTGTGTACCAATGACTTTTAGGACTTCGTATGCGCGTATTTTCAGATTTTCTACGAAGGCTATAGCATTACCTACTAAAATTAAACAATTGACAAAATATATATATAGCAATCTTGGGGTGTATATTTAGAGACAGACTGATGAATACCGATACACTATTGCACAAACTTCGTTCGATAGAAAAAAATCGCCTTCCATGTCTTTTAAAATGAAAATTATATCTAAACGGAAATAGTTACTCATACAAAATATATATCAAAATGTAGATGTAAAAATGAGAGCTTGTTTTAATAAAATCTGATATTTGTTGGCGTATTTTTATTTGCCTGCCAAAATTCATCCAAAATTCATAAGAATACGAATATTGAGGCACTGCACCGTGCTCTTCACTCCGCCGCTGCGGGGCATCTTGTGGCAAAAATTCTGTCAACGATGAGCGCATAGAGACGAAGCGACAGGGGTGCCGTATTAAAGAGATGCGTCCATATCGATAATATCTCTAGGTAACACGTGTCGCGAAGCAATTTTGAGCTCATGTGCGGTAGACACGGACGTCCGCCTGTTACAGGTCTATGGGGTAAGTGGTCTGTGCCTAGTGTATACCAGGCTTTACTTGTACGAATTAGAAACATCGAACGAAAACGACTTTTACGTCAAAAATTAACCCTCAAAAGAGTACTACTTAATTTACCACCAACTACCCACCATGGGGCAAGGGGGTCAATCGGCTGACGTAGCTGTAATCGGCCCGTATCGGCGCAGCGATCGCAGGTTCGATTCCCGTGGGTTGTAATTAGATTGTTAGTCGCATGCGATATTAACGTGTCATGTATTCGGACTTGTTCGTTTTGGTAGTTGACAAAAATGTCTTTAGGCATTTTAAGTTAGCAAAATAATGCGTTTACAGAGACTATTATACCTAAATAAAAAAATGGTTGCCTGTAAAGTCGGTATACGGGCGAAAGTTTTACGTGACAACGACGAAGGGAAAGTGGAAGGGACGCGTGCCTCTCACTCGCTCTCATTGTGAGCGCATAACGTGAGCGGAGCGTAACGCAGTTTCTTGAAGTGTCACCCGGCAAACCAATTTATAAGACGTTGTCACGTCAAAATGTTGCAAATTAGTGGGTGAAAATATAGGTATAGTGCATTTATACAACATGATATTTTAGTGGTTACTTTCTCGCGGCATGGGCAGTATGATTTGTCCTCAGTAGTAGGACTAAATTATTAAATTATAATCTCTATAATTCAATAGTAGTAGAACTGAAGTTGAAAAAAAAAATATTTCAAAAAACCCGACTGCAAATAATTTAACCCCCTTTGATTATTTTTTTTATATCCTATGTCACTCCTACTATCAAGACGAATCTAACGACACCTCATATGTCGTCAATTCTCACTACGTTGATCTACAGTCAGGACAAAAAGTTAAACTGTGCAACGATTTAATTCGTTTTTAATCAACATAAAATAAAAGGAAGATGATCAATATTATGTTGCTAGTAATTAGTGGGTTTACTTATTAGCGTATTGTTAGTACGGACAACAGCAGACCAATGGTAACACTTGCAGTACGATTTTAAATCTTACTAGGCAGATAATAAGAACAGTCCAAAGTGTTAGGTACACGCATCCATCATGCCGTTTAGTTAGGCTGCAGCCTAACGGCTTGCCAAATAATTAAACATACCTACTACATTTATACTTACATACATCCATACACTCGAAAAACATAACCCTCCTTCTTGCGCAACCGGGTAAAAAGTTACGTATGTTTTATTTATTTTTTCAACTCAAAAACATAAGAGACCATAGTCACTAGACGTAGATACCTCCTACGTGCGTCGCAGTGCACATCGTCCACCGGTCACTCCGTGCTGTTGCCTCGCTGCGATATCGAGGTGTTACTATTGATTCGCGATCGCTAACGAGTTAAGTTTTTCACAATTGTTACTGTCATTTCTTTACTTAACAAAAATATATATTTATAAATCGAGTACTGCCGAGACACAATCATGTTACTGCCGGAAAACAACCACTAAAATTTCATTATCTTTTGTACCGTGTGTCAGGAAAATAAATATCATTTCATTTCCCAATTAACAATGTCAAAAGGACTCTGGACCTGTTTTAGTTAGACAGTCGATTTCAGAGCTTTGTTATTTGTATGCAAGTATCAAGAACTCGTAAGCGCACTCCCAATACATTTCGATGCCGATAAGAAAGTCAGTTGAGAATTTAATATACATAATTTCTTTTAACGTCTATCGGTCTGTTAGTTACACCTTTATTATATAGATCGATTGGTACACTTTTATTATGGCGTATTTATTTACATACCACAAGCTCTGGTAAGAATATACAGGGTGTAACGAAAGGATATGGTAAGTGCAATAGAACCCTCTATTCGACTTACCATATATTTTCGTTACATTCTATGTATATCCTTCAGTATCGGTAACTGAACAAATATTATGTTACGACATTTCGAATAAAAACAAACATACAAATCGATCAGTCAGCCGAAAACAGAATAGTGTACTTCTAATTGAATAGTATTCTTTCATATTTTTTTTATTAATGGACTCTACAGTTCGTTATTTGCCAATGTCATGTTACAGAAAATTCAATATGTAATAGTCGTCTATCTTCCTCCAAAGGAGTCGCAGTAGCGTCATCACTCTGGACGAAGCAGCTCGACAGTCACGTTCACTCCCGAGCTTGAAACTTCAGATCTTGCTCAAATTATCCAATAAATTCACCATACTGTCACTCGCGAACCTTTTCTGATTAATTTAACGTGATATTAAAACACAAAATAATCACTGTAGTAAAAATCAATTCATATATCGGGTAAAAATAAATGATAAAAAGAATTTATGATTAAAGCTAAGAGTCAAAATCACTGTAGACACTAAAATAAAAATTATCCATTAATTTTGCAAAGGTTGAGATTTTGTGAAGAATTAGGTCTTACTTGATTGATTGCAAAAATTATATCACTTCATGAGCCAACTAGCGCCGCCAATCTTCAAAAAATAATATCTCCCAATATAATCAATTTTATTAAAAAAGTTATGTAGCAAATCTTTATTAGAATTAATACTATTTTTCAATATACAATACATATCATAATTGCGACAAGCTACGTTGTAGTTCTCAAATATGCCAAAAACGGCCGTTTTTCGCAATTATCAGAACTACAACTTACCGAAATTGAGTCATGTTGATATTATGCATTTACAAAGTAGTGTTTATTGTAATAAAGATTTGTTAAATAACTTTTTTAATAAAATTGATTATATTGGATGATATTATTTTTTTAAGATTGGCGGCGCTAGTTGGCTCTATGAAGCCCCTTAATGGTACTGGCCAATGGTACAACTCGTCATGCGTCACATAATTTGAGGAAGGACCTCAATTCCGTCACATTTGGCGCGGCGCATACTCGTACATTAGAAATACCTAGTTTAATGTCCAAAGTCTAATACTTTGGACTGTGTGCTCTCGACTGTACAAGGTATAAGAGTAGAGTAGTTAATATAATGAAATCGACGTGCGGACTGCAGTCCTCAGAGCTCGCTCCCGAGGGCTGCACTCCTACAATTTACAGCTTTTACGCTATTTTCAATTAAAACCCTAATGGCTCACGGTCCACCGATGTACCGATTGTCTAATTGTAAAGATTTATAGAGCTGTCTGCCAGTGTGTCTGGTAGGGTTTGGTGTGACGATGAAGGATTAAGTTTGGATTGATAATAAGTACCAAAACTTATGTAATTACTGGTTATTAAGTATTTTAATTGTAATTATTAAAAAAAACGTGTTACTGAAACTTTTTTTTTGCAAAGTGGTGTGACTATAAATTCTTACGTACTACTAAAACACCTTGCATTTTCAGTGTTATAGCAAGCAAGAGTGGTTCCAATCCTGCATCCATTAACAACTTCTTTAGCGCATTGGTGGATAGGTGGGACTCTCCCATCCTATCGCACTGGATACTACTGCTGTTATTCATAAACCTAGTTAAACCTCACTTCTCTTAAATCGTATTGCTATCTCTTTCATACTTCGTTAAAAAACGTTAAGATAGAAAGGGACAGGAGGCCTAAACTTTAAACCACGTTTATGAATAACAGCCTTAATCATCAATTAAGCTAATGCTTCCAGAACAATCCTCGTTTGGTCCGTTGTGTTCGTTATATGTACATTAATAATAAGATTTTATATGATTGTTTTATTAATCTATGGACATTGTCTGAAATAAATATTTTAACACCAATACATTCACGGTATCATAGATATCTACAATCCTGAAGATCGTTTTAACAGCTTCATAAAATCCCTTTGGAAGAGCGATACTCGCACACCCTTTCGGAAAAACTTTCCTTTTAATCGTTTTACATTACGATCGTGTAATGTGCCAACTTTCAGCTCTTATTGTTATTGAAAATGTTCCAATATGCTCCCAAGATCGAAACTTCACCCCTGTAATAATGAATATTGCTCGTTCAACTTCGCTATTTGGAATTACAATCGTTTTACGACCTTTAATGTGGACGCCGCATTCGTAATGAAAGTTTAATGTACTTGTATGAATGTGGTAGGGTCCTGAAAAATCTAGTAGGTACAGTCGACAGCACATCAAGTGTAACACTTTTGACTTTGGACCGTTCTTATTGTCAGTGTCATAAAAGTTGAAATCGTACTGCAAGTGTTACCATTGATCTGCTGTTGACTGTACCTATATGACAGACGTCCAAAAGTATAAACTTCAGGGAACTTTAAATAAATAAAACGTAAACTATAAAAAAGTCAAAACTATGTAAGTATCTGTAAAAGACTCATTAAATTCAATTCAGTAGTTTTTGAGAATATCTCAACCTATTTGAGGCCACCTTATACTTTTTACCCGACTGCCCCAGAAGGAGGGTAATGTTTTTTCGGGTGTATGCATGTATGTCAATTCCTTCCTGCCATCATGTAGCCTAAACGGCTTGATGGATTTTGGTGTATGAGGTATCGTTAGATTCGTCTTGATTACGGGAGTGTTTGTGTTTTTGCCTTTTGTTTTTTGAAATAATGCATAGTCGACGACGACTGTACATAGTCGACATGGGAATCGAACTGAGGCTTCTAGTCTCTCAGTCTCTTATACACAGCGTCACAAAGTTCTAACTAAATAGAGAAAAGCTTAATGAAATAAACAATTAAGTAAACAAAAATCTATCTCCCAACCCCAGTTCGACAACTAGAAATTCTAAAACAATGCTCTCGCAGTATCTCGTATGCTTTTTATAAAACACGAACAAAACAAAACACTATATAGGACGTACCTCTTCTGACAAACCTGAGCGTTCTCAAAGCGTGCGAAAGTAGAGCCCCCTTTATCTAAGAGGCGTCGAGGGGGCGAAGTGGGGGGTGTCAGGGAAGGGGGGAGAGGACAAGTGCATCTCAAAGAAATGCAGATTTTACACGTCGCTACTCTTCGGGTGTAGGATGTATCGTAGTGTTGTGTAGAGTCGGACAAATAGTCAGACAAGGAGAGGGGGAATCTTTCTTGGATATATGTGGTGATATGAGTACTTGAGTAGGTACAAAGTCAATCTTTCTTCTCTGTTAAAGCTATAGGTAGTTGACCTCCTCCCTAATTGAACTATACTGCTCGGCAGAGTTGAGGGGTCTAGACCACGTGGGCGGAGACCAGCCCGCTGGACTGATGTGGTTGGCAGAATCCTCGGTGTGCCCTTTGAAGAGGCTGTGAGAAGAGCACAAGACCGTGTCTCCTGGCGCCATTTCATACATGCCAAGACGGCACCTGCTGTTGAGGGTCACGATCCTCAGCACTGATGCAACGATTAGGGAGGTAGTCGACACTTCAATGGTAATACTTTAACAGTTTCAAGTCATAAGACAGGCTCATACACATAGCATCATCATGTGGATGTCGAGGCAACCCAGCTCCTCGATCTCCTCTCTTCGGGGCTCGTAGGTCAGTTGCGAGTACACGTTGAAAACGATTGTACAAGTTAAGTAACGTTGGGCGAGGTCAGAACCTGGATGACCGCTAGTGACACTTTCTTCTGAGCCCCTTCGTGCCTTGGAAAGCACGCTAAGCAGTTGGTCCCGGTTGTTGTCGCTTGACAGCAGTCGTTAGGCCACGTCAAAGGCCTACGAGCGACCTCAATAACTTTGACAAATAGGTTTGGTCACTAAACCACACGAGAAAAGAAAAGCTCCTCGATAACACGGACTTAGTAAGAAGACTGAAAAGAACCAAACCTTTTGAGAGTGTAGTGAAAACAAATTCGTAGTCCTAACAAAGTCATCCTCCTTATTTTTACCGCGCAAGACCAGCTCAAATAAAGACGTCACTAAGGGTATCTATATCCAAGTACAGATCTCGCATCTTATACAATCTCGGTCACATTATGCGGAACCCCCGATATAACCTGCTGCAGTTAATAATCCAGGGCAAGATCTGTGGGAAGAGGAGCGTTGGCAGGAGACACTCTTGGCTAAATAATTTACGTGATTGGTTCGGCTGCAGCACCGGCTCCTTGTTCCGGGCAGCCGTCAGAGGGTGAAGATTGCCATCATGTTGTAGACCTTCGATGAGAAGAGGAACGTTAAGGGGTGATATGAGCCAACTAGCGCCGCCAATATTGAAAAAATAATATCTTCCAATTTAATCAATTTTATTAAAAAAGCTATTTACAAAATGTTTCTTAGGATGAATACTATTTTTCAATATACAATACATGGCATAATTGCGACAAGCTAAGTTGTAGTTTACAAATGTGCCAAAAACGGCCGTTTTTCGCAATTATGCGAACTACAACTTACCGAAATTGAATCACGTTATAAATAAGCATTTAAAAAATAGTATTGTAATCGTAATAAACATTTTGTAAATAGCTTTTTTAATAAAATTGATTATATTGGAAGATATTATTTTTCCAAGATTGGCGGCGCTAGTTGGCTCATGTCAGCGCATTAAGAAGAAGATGCCACTAGATATGAATATGAGTTTTATTATTTATGTTTCTTTGTTTAGTTTGCTGTCTGTACCAAATATGAGACTCATTATAGCGCGTCGGGAGGATTTCTCTAAAATATGTCAAACGTAAGTAGGCGACACGGCACGGGCGTCCTCGCCGATTTGTGCACCTTTTGTTATGAGTCTAATATTACAAATATCTACGTTCTTCATACGTTGTACCAAATAATATATATTTTTACCTACGTTATACCTAGTCTCATAGGCGAATATGTTCACTATAATGCTCCTACATCACTTGGCTATTCGTTTTCGCTATTGGATGTTTGTCGTATTATTTTGTCAAATACTTGACGTAAACCGAAACCTAAATCTCGTGTCTTATTTTGTAAACAACAACTACCCAACCCTACTAAAATTTTAAGCTGTTCTGTGATTATTGCATAGCTATTTTCACATTATTAGATCGGATTACTTTATTTTCACAATGATAAATAGGTTCGATCAATCAGTTCCTTCAGTGTTACATCACAACAGGTAATTAAGACACTTGATTTGGGCTGCGGTATACATACAAATAAGACGAATATTTTGTCAAGCATACCATCCACACATGGCAATTATGACAAATACGCAAATACGAATAGCCAAGTGAAGTGGCATGATAAGAGTGAGCCAAGATTTAAGTAGAAATTCATATTGTATGGCGATCAATTATATAATCTTCTATTTGCTATCTTGGCACTATGAATACCTTCTTTGCAAGTCTGTTTAGAGAATTAGATTTTACATTTTATTTCTAATTTTATTATTTAAAGGAATGTGTGTTTGTGTAAAACCAAAATAGTATAGATTTATACCTGACATTCACAGGCGCGATCTTCACGCGGCTTGCGGCCTGCGGCCAGTAAAACGCATGCCCCGCCCCATTTTCTCCCGTTGTTAACGTCCAGTAGGTAGCGATCTGAGGTCTAGGCCGCAATCCGCTACCTACTTGACGTTAAAGCCTGACACACACAGGCGCGATCTGCACGCCTGCGACTTGCTGCCAGTAAACCGCATGCTCCGCCCCATTTTCTCCCATCGTTAACGTCCAGTAGGTATCGATCTGAGGTCTAGGCCGCAATCCGCTACCTACTGGATGTTTTATATGGGAAAAACTGATTTGGCGACAATTAGCACAATATCATTTTCTGTAATCTTACGTTTTCAAAGCAATCGTTAAAAATAATTTCAAGTGCTTAAAATTACCAAGATCAATGTATTTTTCCGAAACCCAAAGAGGACCTTACCATACTTTGCTCATCTAGTAATTTTTACGTAACAAATTACCTACCGACTCGGAGATACAAATCGACTTTCGAAACATAATTTTTATATCATGAAACAAAGCTATTGTGATAGATTACACAACAATTAATTCTACTATTGTGTCGGCGACCATTGTATCCTGGTAGCTGGTACGCGACATAATGTTTGCATAGCTATTAACTATGTGTGTCAGACAGACGTTTGATTTTTATTCGGGTGATGCAAGGATACTTCAGTCTCTCATAGACTCACATCTCTTTTAGTAGGGTAGTCGAGAGACGATGATCTTCCTTTTGCTGCAATCCTGGTACTTCATCTTCGCTTCGTCCACATTTTCTCATGAAAAGTCGTTTAATAACAGACCTAGACTTATCCCTTTTCGAAAGGTTTTTCAAAAAACTGCAGGACCGAATTTAATGATTATTTTTGAATTTTCTAGTTATATTAGGTATAAGTACCTATAGAGATATATATACTTACTTTATATAAGTAATTTATTGAACATTTATTTTGGCTAAATATATAATTACTGTACACTTGTTCTGTCTGCTCTAGATCTCATCTCTCTCTCTCACACTGGTTTCCTGGTAGAGAACTCTATCGTAGAGTTACGCACACCTTATGTACATCCAATTTTTATTTCATGTAGCGGTATTTATTTTGCGTACATTAAAAAATTACAGAATTCTTTTACGGTTACATAATTTTAACTCTCATCTATCTAACAGTGAAATAATTCTTGAAATAACTCAAGTAATTTTTGAGATAATCTCAACCTTAAAAACTCTTCTGTACACCTTTCTCTATGTTCGACCGCACTAGCTCTATCAGTACGTATATAAAAATGCCATCTCTCCTAGTGTCTGTCTGTCTGAAGAGCCATCGAGCCAGTCGTCGTCAGATGACACTCGGGCGCGATACGTGCATGAAGATATGTGTAGTAAGAATATATCTACAGGTGACTAATATATATCTACATGTGATTAATAGTCACTGAGATATATCTCCGTACATGAAAATAAATTGTTATTCTACTTTTTCATTTTCATCATCAAAATAAAATAATAAAAAAATAAGAAAGCCTTTATTGTCCTCATTAAATTTAAAAATTTGAGCATGCGTATTACAATTTTTCCGTTTAGTCATTTGTATGTTTTTTTTATAAGTATGTCAAAATTATTCATTGTTTAAATAAAATTAATATATATTACATTTTATTTAGCATAAATTAGTAAAACAATAATAATATTACATGTCATGCAATTTTTTTTGGTTGCTTATTATATATTTCTAAGGACGCCTTGTGGGTGAAGGCCTCCTCCAGCTTTCGCCAGTCGTCTCAGTCCTGTGCTACTTCAATCCAGTCTTGTCCCGCTGTGGCCAAATAAAATACTATTAATTAATTAATATATTGTATTGGGTATAATTATTAATCTCTGTTACATTAGGTATCTGGCGAAATTAATGGCTTGCGGCATTTTCTTCCAGTTTACATGCATATATTGTTTAGGCTGGTGTAACTTTGAGCTACTAAAAGAAAAGAAAATCAATAATCAATTTATTATAATATATAAAATGTATATATGGAAGAGGAGGGGGGAGACCTTTGCCCAGCAGTGGGACAATATATAGGATAACAAAAAAAAATATATAAAATGTAATATGTCAAATTTCGTTATTGGCTTTATCCATTTAAAATTAAACGATTTTATAATTTAATTGTACAAATTGCACAACAGGTAATTAGACGATCATATTTGTTTACAAAATGAGACTCTTGATTTGGGCTTCGGTATACTTACTCATTGCTTTATATGGTAACATAGGTGTTATAGTACAGTCGAAGACATAGATAAGTAGGTATACAGAGGGCTTCAATAAAGTTGTGATTTTCTCAATAACTTAATAATTCTTTTACAGTTACATAGTTTAAACTTTTATCTATTTAATAGTGAAAGAATTTTTGCAATAGGTCAAGTAGTTTTTGAGAAAATCTCAACCGTAAATCTCTCCTGTACACCTTTCTCTGTATGCCACCGTACAAATAGTGGTCACATACAAGTAGATTAAATTAATAAAAATATTAATATTAATTAATTATACCAAGTTATCCAGAGAAGCTTTAGGTGTAAAAAGCGAAGGAATTTCTCAATTATCACGTCGCGTGAACCGAGGACGGGATCGAGATGTATGACGTGGACCCCCCGCTCCCGATACCCCCTCCTCTGGGTGGGGGGTGGGTCGACCCACTTATCCAACGTAATAAAGTAAATGGCGACGGCTATAGGATATTAAATAAAAAATGCTATCGATTTGGTTGTATATGTAGGTATTATAAGGACTCGGGATTGTGTGTGAGATTATGTTAGGATCTGTTATGTATGATTCTACTAGAATCTAACTTGGGAGAAGTGGGTATACGCACTCACAAAAAGTAATAATAAGTTGTCCTAATGACATGACCCAAGCTAGAATTCCCAGTGATACGGGTCCTGAAACAAACAGAAATGAATTCAAATTACACCCAGACCATAAATGAAAAGGATATTTATTTGTTTTATTGATCGACTCGACAGTTCGTCATTTGCCAATGTCATGTATAGAATATTCAAGATATCATTGTCTTCTCTTTCTCCAGAGGAGTCGCCGTGGCGTCATCACCCTGGAAATCCGCGTCTTCTTGTCTTTATCCAGAGGAGACGCCGTAGCGTCATCACTCTGGACGAAGCAGCTCGACAGTCACGCTCACTCCCGAGCTTGTAGTGGGACTCTTGATAATTGCTCGAAACTGCATATCTTGCTAAAATTATCCAATAAATTCACCATACTGTCATTTGCGAACATTTTCTGATTAATTTAACGTGATATGAAACACAAAATAATCACTATAGAAATTAAAAGGAAAATTATCAAATAATTTCGCAACCGTCGTTTCCCGCCATTTTCAGGAGACCAATGGCTAAAGAAGCTCAGTGGCGCAGTAGTTGGGTTATTGGACTGACGATACGGAGGTCCCAGGTTCGATCCCCGGCCAGGTCATGAGTTTTCCTCGTTTTTTTTAAAGACAAATCTTGCTTATATTTACCTAATACAAAAATGGTGAAGGAAAACATGATGAAACTTGCATGTCGTAGAAAAAAAATCGAAGGCACGTGGAGGTAATTGATGATGATCAGTAATAAATTAAAATTTGTCAAATCTAGACTCTGTCCTATACAAAGGATCCAGATTCTGTCACTTTAATCACGGCACCATTGGGTGTTCAATTAATAAAGACATCAATAAAAAACAATTTGTTCTCATACATTTCCAGGACCGTCACAATTCCTGCCGTTTCCTACGTCTCTATTCCAATACGCTTAAAGTCGAAATCTCTACATTTGTATGGAAGATGTACAATCGTTTGTATGTAAATGTATTGTCATCATCTAGAAACATGAATATTAATAACGTTACGGTCCATTCATCGTTTATGTTATTATGAATGAAATTGAGTTGAGAAAAAATATCTCTATGTTTGATAGGTAGTAGTAGGAACATTTTTACACGTGGACTTATGACATTTATCTTTTAAAGGCTCGAAGTCCAGTTACACGTTGAAATTGATAGTACAAGTTAAGCAACGTTGGGCGAGGTCTGTATCTGGATGGGTGACCGCTAGTGATAACGGATATGCACTTGAAAATCAGAAATCAGATTGTAAAGTACCTACATTGTGCATACTTTTCTCTTAATGTATTTTTTTTTAATTTACTAGATACTCCACCTTTTCCTAGTGAACAAGCGAAACTCTCATCAGCCTATTCTAAAATAAAAACATGTTCCAAGAACTAAATAGATAACTAACAACATAACTTTATGTATAATAGTGCTCTCAAAACGGTGAAGGAAAACATCGTGATGAAACCTGCATGCCGTAAAAAAATTCTAAGGCATGTGTAATCCGCCAATCTGCACTGGGCCCGCGTGGTGGATCATGGCCCTAGCTCTCTCGATGTAAGGGACGGTCTGTGCCCGAGCAGTGGGGACATATACAGGGTGTAACGTAAAGGGTACCTATATGAAGCCGAAGGGAGGGTGTTTAGTATCGGTAGCTGAACAACTTTTCGATTTTCGCGAATTTATTTTTTGACTTTTCATACATTTCGTACCGGTCAGCTGGTCGATTTGTATGGGAATTTATTTTTATTTTTTATTCGAAAAGTTGTAGAACGAAAGTTGTTCAGTTACCGATACTAAACATCCTCCCTTCGGCTTCATATACCCTTTACGTTGCACCCTGTATATAGACTGGTGATGACGAATCCGGAACTGGTGACAGAAAATTAAACATCTTATTAGATAGGTTAGGTAGGATTCTTGCATCTCTACTATGAATTTATACGACAGAAGAAGTTCGCAAGAATACAATAAAACCAATATAAAAGGAATAGAAATAAAAATATAAGAGATAGTGGAGGAAAATAAAAATAAAACGAAACCGAGCTCGCAACAAATCCTTCGGGAGTTCCGTAGTTTTGTTTTATACTCTTATAGATCCAGCTTTATGTGTTCACTAGTAGACGCCCGCTGGTTCGCCCGCCTTCACTGTAAAAGTTGGAAATCGTCGAGACTATCGATTAGCAGAGTTTGTTTTAAGATAAAGAAAGAAAGAGGAAAGAAACATAGGTATTCATTTAAAACCATGCAATACTGCAATAACTGAGAATAACCACACGCACGGAAAAAAATAACTTACAATAATTATTTATTATTTATTTATTTATTATTTCATTTAAATGTCTAGCATTACAGTCTTAAACTAATACACTATACATTTCATAATTTGTCTTAGTCATATTATTAAATTAATTTACAGGATAACAATAATGAAAATGTCAATAAGAATAAAAATAATACAATATAAAAGTTGGGAATCGTTGAGACTTTATTGATTAGCAGAGTTTGTTTTAAAATAAAGAAGGAGGAAAGCAACATTCATTTAAAACCATACAATACAACCATAACTGAGAATAACGTAGAAAACGTCACGCACGAAAAAATAAAAAGTTGGGAACTATCCTCTTAGAAATTTGTGGTTATCGTTAAGACTGTATCGATTAGCAGAGTTTGTTTTAAAATAAAGAAGGAGGAAAGGAACCATATCATTTAAAACCATAAAACACAACAGTAACTGAGAGTAACATACGAAACGTCACGCACGGAAAAACAATTACAATAATATAATATAAAAGTTGGGTATCGTTGAGACTTGAGACTGTATCGATTAACAGAGTTTGTTATAAGATAAAGATGAAAATATACATCGGAAGAAAGTATTAGTGTTCACAACTGCAGGATAAAACGGATATAAACTATGGGACATCCGCGTGTTTAGCTGTTTTTGCTATTTTGTCTTCCTATCTGTTATAATTATTTGCTCTGACTGACAAGAATGCAGTTTTTTTAGCTAGAAATCAATACTAACAGCTAAATAAATTTAGCTGCTACAGGCAAACCTGTTTTTTCAATGTATCATCAACGTCATCAGCCCGTATCAGTCCACTGCTGGACAAAGGTCTCTCCCAAAGCACGCCACTCAACCCCACTCTCGACTTTTTGCATCCAGACCAATCAAACTAGCTAGGAAAACAAATAGTAATAACAGCAAAACACTTGGCTGTCACTATAGTTTGTAACGGTTGTAGTGTAGTTTCATTTGCGAATACTTAACAATCATAGCTAATCATTTCTTTCCGTGTATATGGACCATTAAAAGAGGAATCTCAGTATGGGGGTTCTCTTGAAAATGGCGGGAAACGACGGTTGCGAAATTATTTGATAATTTTCCTTTTAATGTCTACAGGGACTATTTTGTGTTTAATATCACGTTAAATTAATCAGAAAATGTTCGCGAATGACAGTACGGTGAAGTTATTGGATTATTTGTACAAGATCTGAAGTTTCAAGCTTTTATCAAGAGTTCCCGCTACAAGCTCGGGAGTGAACGTGACTGTCGAGCTGCTTCGTCCAGAGTGATGACGCTACGGGGCGTCTCCTCTGGATGAAGACATGAAGACGCGGCTACCCAGGGTGAAGACGCTACTGCGACTCCCCTGGAGGAAGATGGAATACTATTGAATATATTGAATTTTCTGTAACATGACATTGGCAAATGACGAACTGTCGAGTCCATTAATAAAATAATTAAATAAATCTCAGTATGGAATCACAGGAACTTAGAATAATGTTATATTTCCCTGAATAAATTATTTTTATCGTTATCTAAGTCACATTTTCCTAACTAAAATTTTAATTTATTACGTAATATTCAATTTGGTAGTGTCCAGTGAGAATTTTCCAGTCGAAAATTAAACTGAGTGTGCGATGCATGTGTGCCGATCCAAATTATGCAAATCCTGCGCGAACCGACCGACTGGATAGCTTTTTTATATATAGTGAGGACATATATAGTTAGTAGATAGTTAAAAGTAGGGTTTTCTAGGAAGGTAAGCATTATCAAAATTTCAAAATATTCTCGATAAAGCAGCTCTTTTACCATGAACTCTTATAGCAGGATTACTTCAATAATACTTTATTCGTACCATGACGACCTTAATAAGCTTACTTTAAGGTAGTCATGTTACGAAATAACAAAGTATTATTAAAGTAACCCTTTTTTACCCAGGTAAAAAATGCCAACCATGCACCACCACGCCCGGGGGAGCGTGTTGATTATGTCGGGCTCATCGCCCTGAAGGGGCGGAATACCAACTAAACATCCTGGGGTGTTCCACCTCGTGCCATTCTTGCCAAGCCACGGGAACTGCGATACATCCGCGATGCTATAAGAGTTCATCGTAAGGGGGCAGAAGTACTTACACTTAAACAATCGTCTAATAGAACAACAAAATATCACAAATTAAACAAAATATTAAATGTTGACCAATCTATACGATGCACATTGAATGACCAATGGCACAGGTCATATTGATTGGTCAATATTTAATATTTTGTTTAAATTGTGGTATTTTGTTGTTCTATTAGACGATTGTTTAAGTTTTAGAATTAAAACTATAGTGAGCCATTACTACAAATTATTATACATAAACGGATATCACTCACTTATATTGTTGAAGTCGGCAATTAGACCGACAGTTTCGGCCGATTTCGACGGTCTTTTTCAAGGTGAGCGCGCCACGCCCGCGTCGCCGGTGACGTTTACTCGCGCACTGCGGATCAGCGCCCTCTGTGCGCGTTCCGACATAACTTGTCCCGCCGCCGACGATAATAATTAGATTGTTTAAGTGTCTTATAATGAATGTCCAGGCTATCATGAACATTTTATAATGTTTTTTTATTATAAAACTTCTATAGAAATAGCTTTTCATACTAAGCTCTACCAATACATCACACATTAATAAATATAAAAAAAAACATTTATTTTAAAAGTAAAGTAAGTAAGAATTAGGGATCTACAATTAGTATCGCAATTGGCGATTATATCTCTGAAGACGATCTATTCCAGACCACTTTTCGGTATATTAATTAATTAAGTACTTATCAAAATATGTGTTATATCGAAAACCATATTACTTACTTTCCAAATATCTTCTGTGAATGCCTCATCTCTGTGAAATAACTTAGTATTCAATATATTTATTAACTTGTCCAAATATTCCTTTTAATTTTACATCCATCCAGCAAACGTTTCATTATGCTATGACTTGCATAATAAATGCACCAAGTACCTTACCTTACAGCACTGAAAACCTATTCCACCTCAAAGCTTTTCCAACATCTACGAGTAGGTACCTACGACAATCTAACGCGACTGTATTCGTAGCGAAACGAACACCATCTGAAACGAATTAATTACACCCATTCAGTATTCTGCGAACATCGAAAACGACCACAAACACACACAAACAACCACACACTTTATATACACAAAACATCTAAATCGAGCACATAAAATTCATGTATAAAAATGTCAATAAAACACACACAGAAACACTACCTTTACGAAAAATACAAAACAGACTCACGATTTACGCTTACAGCTGCAGGCACACGCACACTAATAAAGAACCTTTCGCTTCAGGAATATGTATTGCGGCTATATAGAGTAATCTTTCAGCAGAGGCGACGCACACAGGAGCAGGTTTCAGTGTCGATCACAAACACTCGCTCGGTTTTTTCTCTGGTGTGGCTGTGTGCGTCGGCTCTCACGTGCGAGGGTGGGGTGGTGGGAGGGGTAGCATACATTTTCAGGAAGGCTCCAGCGTCACAGGGCGTCTTTCAGCGTTCCGAAGCCGCACACATCGCCGGCTATCGGCGAGACGAAGAAGCAAAGAGTGGATGTAGAGAACTGTAAATGTTAGAGAGATTAAAATTTTACATTAGCGCCTTTATCGTTATTCAAAGCGGAGTAATTAAGCAAGTGTAGATTCCTGAACAAAAACTGCAAATGCTATAAAACAAGCAGACGCGGCCTATCGTCGATGAAGCTATATGTACACAGATCAAGTGTAACACTTTGGACCGTTCTTATTATCTGCGTCGTAAGATTTAGAATCGTACTGCAAGTGTTACCATTGATCTGCTGTTGTCCGTACTACTTACATGCGTATATAGGCAGATCAATTCATGGGAATGGAAATTATTAGAATCTTATCGACTTACTTACTAGAATAGTAATTATTTCCAGTCTAGTTTTTTATTGTTTATGCATGATGTCACATGAAAAGATGATATTTTATCACACTAATGTACCGATTATAGGAGCTATCGAGTACTTAGATTAGAGCTATAAAAATTTGTGAAGTGAATAGTGACTAAAGGGTCAAATCTTGTTTTGACAAAAATGCGAAATTGATGGGTAGGCAGGCTTCATAGAAGTCGGAACTATAGGGTTAAATTTTCACAGCCGGTTTATTATCTGCATTTTTCACGATTGAAGGTTATTATTTCTGAAAATTCACTGTGTCAAATTCTTGCAGCCTCTGTTAAAATTTCGCCTGCACTACTCTACACAATCGAGCGCCCAGATCACTGGGGGTGAGGCAATGGGGGTAGCTACGTGTGTGTTCGGAAAAATGCCTTATGATCCCGGCCACCGTCAGCTGCCCGAGCTCCTACTGGGCTCCAAGTTTTTTATGTTGGCTACATTGTATTACACTAGTTTTGTGATCGATAGCTTCTAAAGTCGACATAGAAAATTTATCGCCCGAATCACCCACCTTTTCCTGAAGGACGTTGACCTTGGGAGCGAGATATAAGAACTCAGAAAGAAAGAAGTACCCTATAGATAGAGTAGGCTAGATGTCGATACCGTCCCTTAGACGAGAATATGGAGACAAAATTCACGATCTGGATACGGATCACGATGGCTCTGTTGGAATAGAGCGTGCCACGGAATGGCGAGGTCCCGGGTTCGAATCCCGGTCGTGATGAAATTTTTTCTCCATTTATCATTTGTACCCTATAGATTTTGATTCCCATGCGTTTTCATACAAATATTTTTATATTATATATATATATATATATATTTTTAATTAAACTTAATATGTTGACGCGTTTCGGAGAAAAAAGATTTTGACGGACGAAACAGACGGATGGTAGGACGGACAGACAGACAGACGTGCAGACAGATAGACGGACGGACAACAAAGTGTTGCAAGTGATGTCGCAATGACCCTTGACCTTGTACCAACACTCTGATATCAAATAATAATAAATAATAACTCCCACCTAATTCAAAATATAGCTGGATGTAAAATGAAGAGGGATCTGGACTGACTGCAGGCACACGTGGCGTTCGTGGCTGCTGGACTGGTGCCTTCTCGTTTCGGAAGCCAAGATCCACTTCAGTTCCCTGAGCCAGTGCAGTAACTAAGTTTTGAAGTTAGACCAAACCCACATTTGACATCAATCTCACCTAATAGTAAGTGACGATGACACCGATGATGGAGCCCGCGGATCCAGTAAATGCCTGTTCACTCTTGCCTTAAAGATCCCAAGGCATGGTATCAGGAAACACCCGGAGGGGCTTTCCATTCCCTAGCCGTTCATATGTTAATGGGGAGCGTATCATGGGACCGAAATTCATACTATAGATGAGGGCTGGCTCGAATATTCGTGGGGTCGAATGCCAAAGGCTCCAATATTTGTTTAATCGATACACTTAGAATCGACAATTCGTTCATTCGAATTTCATGGGCTCGAATATTCGTGGGGTCGAACGCCATTGGTGGCCAATAGGTCGGTCGGTGGATAAAACAATAGCTCCATCAGAAACTTCGATATGAACCTTTGACCTTACAAACCTATCACGGCACGCAATAAGTAATATCCGATCATTGTTTTATAAACTAAAACCTTTAGTGGAATTAACTCAAACAACTCGTTATCAACATTTCTGTAAAGTACTCGTGTCGTTTCTCAATACCTAATTAATTCTAGGTATGTAAGTAGCAATGTTTTCCAAATGATGTATGTTAGCTTGCGTCAGAAAGTTATTTTTTTATCTTTGGTACTTTGTTTCAAAGTTTTATGATCGAAGTTTAACAGTTCCGCTTGCTTCTTCAAGAAAAATACCGCTGTTCTGTGCTATTTGTGAACTATGTATAAAGCTTCAATAATCAAATCCAAAATCTTTCGAACTTTCCAAAGCTCCTTTAACATTAAATATATTTAAAAAATCGCTTCACACGTCCCGCTTGTCCCTCCCACCTCCCTCAGTGGGGGTTGGGGGGTAGTCGGGCCCCGGGTGACAAGAACCCGCTTGCACTAGCCAGGTGCAGTGTATTGGCGCAATCTATTCTCCGCTGCATTTATTAGTTTAGTTAGATTGGCATAGTACCGTTACACACTGGTGCAGTGACCAGGATCAGGCTGAGATTTATTATTTATAAATGCTACTATACAGGGTGAACTTGAATTCATTCGAGACATTGAAACTGGGGGTTGTACTCATGATAAATATTGAATTGGTAAGGTTTTTTAGTAAATCAAGCAAAAAATGAACTAAGTAAGTCACACAATGACCTTAGAAATGACCATTAGGTCAAATTGCAGTGAAACAAATCGTTGCCAAAAATTTAAAATATCTTAAAATGTAAAATACTCCAAAGCACAGTAACGATGCACATCAAATTAATATTTTTTTTGATAGTTGAATTTATTGTAACTTTTATATATATATTATTCCTCAAATTGTTTAATTTACTTAAACGCTGCACAGAATTAATGTATGTCATAAGCCTATAACCATCCAGTTAATTTTGTCGAATGAATTCAAGGCCACCCTGTAGGATCGTATGTTATAGGTACTGCCTGTAAATTATGCTGTCAAACAGAGGAAACTCCCATGCTATACTCTGTGAGTGTCAAGCACTAATTCACAGCAGAAGCCGATCCTTAGGTGGCCACATAATGCCACCCGCGGATGTAAAAACTGTATCGCCCAAGTGCATCATACGATTCCTGAAGGACGTTGGCCTTGGGAGCGAGATATAGGAACTCGTTGCGCGGCCACAATATACCTTTGAGGTCGCAGTGACCCTTGGGATTGACCAACATCCTGATATCAAATATTAATAATAGGTTCGTATTTTAAAATAAGCAATATGAATCTTTATAGTCACGGTACCCTACATCTTTTGAATAGCTGTTGTTTTATTACAGTGTTGGTTAATATTTCTATGAAGATTTAGAGAATTAGAGCTCTACTTCTTCTTGCAGTCCCTCTCCACTAATGAATGCTGGCCCTCAGCTTCGCATATCTCCCTCTGTATTGAGCCAGTCGAAAAAGCTCTTCGACGCTGGCTATCGCTGTCCACTCCCTTATATTGCGGAGCCACGATTTCTTCCTTCTGCCAACCCGCCTCTTCCCTTCAATCTTGCCCATCATTATGATTAACTTAGAGATAACTACCTAATAAAAACGGTACGATTTTAAATAGGTTAGTCCTCGTAAGTATCTCGTAATTTGCAATCTTCTTATTTTAGATTGTGTCCTATTTCTAGTCAAATGTCCACTCTCTTTCACTCTTCCCAAATCGTACCACTTTCCCTGGTAGCATCTAACTTATTTTGTACGAAAACTGTGTTTAGATTTTGATACGAGAGTTTCAGGAAGCCGTGGATGGCTAAATAAATACACATCGTTATTTACCACCTACAAGCTGCATGCTCGAGGCGAGTGTATTTAAAAGGAGATTTTCTGTAAAAAGTTTTAGTTCTATGATTTCACAATTTTCTCTCACATTACTACCTACACTTCATTCTGAATTAAGTTCCTGTTAGAATACAAAATTCTCTCCTGCGGAAACAATAATAAAATACGAGAACTCTACTCGAAAACCACATCTGTTCGGATTTCAAAAATTCGAAATTTGAAAACGGAACATTTAAGTTCCGTACGTCCGTTATAAATTCCGAGAGCGTGTTCTATATTCAAATTGGCCGACGCTATTGGCTGCCGCCTGGCGGTATTTTACATCAGATGAAATTTTGCTGGGACCAAAGAGTTTGGTAGCACGTGGTTTCTGGAGGACACGATATTTTGTAACTAAATCTCTTGCGAGGTAGACGATATAACATAGCGGCTACAGATCTCAATATTGACATAAGTACCTCCTTCGCTTAAACTACTCATATTTCATTAATCATTATCTGGACAACATTTCACTTGATTGGATGTCGGTAAAAAAATATAAATCATGTGTAATCCGCCAATCCGCACTGAACCCGCATGGTGGATCAAGGCCCGAGCTCCATCTATGTAAGGGTAGATCTGTGCCCGAGCAGTGGGGACATAAAAATAAACAGATGATGAGATGTCGATGATCACATTATACGATCGCATTTTAAATTAAAATATATATGTATTTTTTCACAAAGAACAATGGGTAATTTTGTATGGACCCCGTACCCACGTTGTAGCAACTTGAGACCTATATCATTCGAAAGGTCTTTAAAAATACATAATTTTTTTGTATGGCAGCAACCTTGTAGCTTATGGGAGAACGCCGTTATAATGCCGAGAATGATTCGAAAATTCACCCTTCGAACCATTGACGCGCGCATTTTCTCACGGCCCGTGTCATCGCCCGAGTTTAGTTCGGGTAAATAAAAGTGGCGTACGTCACTGTCCGACCTTTCTAGGTATCTCTGTACAAAAAAAATCCAGTCAATACGTTACACATTGCCATGAAAGGAGGACAGAAAACAAACACACTTTCGTATTTATAACATTAGTTGGGTATAGTAGTTTATGCAATCTGTAACAGCAATATACCTTTTATATTAAAAAAAATAATAATGATGGAGCCTAAAGACAGCTGCCAATGGTATCGTCGTCATCATCAGCCCGTATCAATCCACTGTTGCGGATGTAGACCTCTCCCAAAGTACGCCCACTCAACCCGATTCTCGGCCTTCTGCATCCAGTCACTACTCACTGCCAGACACCTTGCGAAGGTCATCATTACATCCTGGTGAAGGGGCGTCCCATACTATGTTTACCCGTTCGTGGCCTCTATTCGATAACTCTTCTACTCCATCGGTTATCGCTTCTACGACAGATGTGACCAATCCACTGCCACTTCAGTTTGTTGATTCTATAAGCACTGTCAACCACTTTTGTTATCTGGCGAATATACTCGTATATTCTATCTACCAGAGAATTGCAAGGATAACTCTGTCATAGCTTGCTGAGCGACTTTGAACTTGTGGGCCAGTTTCACCGTCAATGTCCACGTTTCGGCTCAGTAGGTCATCACAGGCAGGACCCACTGGTTGCCTTTGTTTTCAGGCATTGTGATATTGAAGACGAGAAGATTATGACGTAGCTTCCCAAATGCTGCACAGCCCAGCTGAATTCTCCTGTCACTCTCTTTCTCGAAGTTGGTCCTAAGTAGACAGTCATATTGCTGAACAACTTCAAGGACCGTGTTATGGACTACCACTGGTTCCGGGATGACTAGATCATCGAACATCTTGGTCTTATCAGCCACCTCGAGAATGTTATCCATCCATTTGATGGAGGGCGTGCTACGCTACATTTATCCGATCGTGGACTGTATTCGCGGAACTCATCTACCCTATCGGTTATCGGTTCTACGACAGATGTGTACAGCCCACTGCCACTTCAGTTTGCTGATTCGCTGAGCGACCTTGAACTTGTGGGTCAGACCCACTGTCAGTGTCCACATTTCGGCTTCATAGCTCACCATTTGGCAAGACTGGTTGAAGACCTTTGTTTTCAGGGCTTTCTAGTATGATAACGAGAAGATTCGATGTAGCTTCCCAAATGCTGCAAAGCCTAGCTGAATTCTCCTGCCACTCTCTTCTCGAAAATGCTCCTTTCCAGCTGCAGAGTTTGTTCTAAGTAGACGTCTTCTTCTTCCTCAGCATACAGCAGTCCTGGGCATATGCCTCTCCATGAATTCTCCATGTGGCCCGATCCCTAGGTTGTCTGGTCCACACCGAGTCAGCAACCCTTTTGATGTCGTCAGACTATCTGGCCGGTGGTCTGCCCACGCTTCTTCTACCCGTCCGGGGTCACCGTATTGAGTGGACTTTTTTTGTACAGAGATATCTAGAAAGGTCGGACAGTGCCGTACGCCACTTTTATTTATTTGAACGAAACTCGGGCGATGACACGGGCCGTGAGAAAATGCGTGCGTCAATGGTTCGAAGGGTGAATTTTCGAAACATTCTCGACATTATAACGGCGTTCTCCCATAAGCTACAAGGTTGCTGCCATACAAAAAAAAATTGTATTTTTAAAGACCTTTCGAATGATATAGGTCTCAAGTTGCTACAACGTGGGTACGTTTTGACCCATCTTCTTTATTGATTGACATTACATAAAATAGATAGCGTATATTTGTGGTACAGTCGAAGACAGAGATAAGTATATAGGGGGCCTCAATAAGGTTGAGATTTTCTCAAAAACTACTGGACCGAATTTAATTATTCTTTTACAGTTACATAGTGGTCACTTTATCTATCAAACAGTGAAAGAATTTTTGCAATAGGTCAAGTAGTTTTTGAGAAAATCTCAACCTTAAAAACTCTAATAAACTACACCTTTCTCTGTGTTCTGCCGTACATCATGTCTAATATTCTTTGGAAAAAACATTATTTCAGATGTCTTTATAAAAACGTAAACCATAGACTTGCACTGACATCTCCTGAAAAGTCTCTGGAGTGACGTAAATGGACTAACGATGATAAAATATCTTTCCAAATTAGATTAATTACAAGTTCAAACCTTTTGAGTCTAGACATTCAAAGGACTGCTCCGTGCTACCTCCAAAAGCCCAATACCTCCCTCGATGTCAGGTACAGAAAGCTCCTCGTAATGTCTATGCATAAAGTATTTTAAACTTGTTAAAATGCAACGTATTCCGTACAGAGCCCGAGCAACTCTCGCGTTATCAAAAGAGGTTATTTAACGGATTTTCTTACCCTTTGTGAGGTGTTAAGGTATTTACTACACGTACCGATACAGTTGAGATTGAGTTGAGAATTACGGGCTTGAGTGGACAGGTCTTACTTTGGTACAGGTAAACAGACTTGGTATTATGTTAATTACCCACGGCTTTTGCAGATACAAAATGGGTTACTTATGGATTATATTAGGAACTTTTACAATGTCATTTTGAGACAATATCATTCCGCATAAATAATGTGGCACAGTCGCTTTTCAGACATTTTCTTTGGTAAAAAATATCTCGACAAATCGATAATTGTTAACGTCAGGATTATTTTCAGTGTGATGATGAAGATGAAAACCGTTATCTGACTACTTTTAGAGCCCCTTAGTGCATTGGAAAGCTCTTTAAGTAAGTAAGACCATTGGAAGACACTGTCTCTTACAGCACAGGCTATCCTAGTGTAAGAGTCAGGGTTCACATTGAATGTAGTCTCTGTAATTTTATGAAATATACAATTTTTCATTTATAGTTCTTCTGCTTAATATGGAAAAGTAAATGTATTCCAGAATCATTTATTCTATAGCAGCTAGATTATCTATCATTAGCTATTGTGATAGTAAGTTCCCTCGATGGAGTAAGTAATAATGGTAGATTATATTTATTTATTTCAAATTACAATGTTTCTTTAAATCAGCCTAATACCAATATTTTCAAAATCTAAATTGGCAACTTGATCGTCGTTATTATGCTGTCGTTAGCAATCAAACTTACTACGCTAACTCACGATAGTGGATTAAACAATTCTTACAAGAATAAAATTAGTAGTAACTCAATCCACATGCATTTCGATATCACCAGAAAATTCTTATTTCATGCTGCGTTCAATTCTATTCACAGTTCCGTACATAGTTACATCGACCAAGGCCCATACCTACCCGCATTTTATAAATTTTTCAATAACCCAGAGGCGGCTAACCGCAAGTTATTCTCACGTTGTTTTTAAATAAAATCAAAGTGTACGTTGGAGCAAGTTTGCAGCCAGTTCTTTATGGTCTTCATAAAAATAGCTGTATTTATGTTTTAGTCTGAGCCTTCCTACTATGGAAACTCGATGGAAGAAAACTAGAGACGTAAAATATTAAGATTTTTTCAAAAAGTACTTGCAACTGATTATTAAAATTCCTTACAATTACATTTGTGTCTACTCGAAACGGTCTACTAGTAAAATAATTATTAAAATTGGTCAAGTACTAACTGAGCAACTCTCAACCTTAATTAGGTTCCCTATTTATATATTTTTCATTGTTTTCGAAGTTTGATGTTTGCTCTCAAAGAAGAAGTTTCGTTGAGAGCTCGATAAAGGATTTTCAATCCAGACACGAACATGAAGAACTTGAGTAAGAAAATCCCTAAAATGCTGGTCATACACAGTAGGTTATGACAGGTTTACCGTAGCAAAGTAATTCGCAAGTCTCCCCGTGACTCCGTCATAGGGCGGCGAGACGGAACACCGAGGGGTTTTTAGTCGGTAAGAGTCCGACATAACCATCCTCGCCTCACCGTGGCAAGGAGGTATCATGATATCTAGATGATTTTCTCCCCGAAAAAAAAAAAAAGGTTTACCGTGCAGTCATGTCCGACAGGCAAAACCAAGTTAAATCGTAGGCTAAACTGTACAGTTATGTTCTACACACATACAGTTTTGCACACACAATTGCATACCCTTCAGTCCTACATAACCTACTGTGTGTGGCCAGCTTAAGAGACACGACCAACTAAACCAACTCTCATACACGAGGGACGAACTTAACACAAAGTGATTCCTATTAGAATCTTAAAATATCCTATCAGAAAGACTGGCTAGCTAGTAATTCTGTGTTTCAATAGCATTGAAGCTTTTTTAATTTATAATTTGAGTTAGGATTCGTTAAGTTGGACTCTGCGTAACGAAATAATATTCGCGAAAATATTACCAACTGCAGAGCCATCTGCTTGGGTTTTTCACTGTACATCACTATTAAACGTAAAATATTATATCGGAAGTGGAAGCGTAGGGATGGGACTGTTTTCGCCGATAGATATTGTTACCATATTACCTTTGTAGATTTCTTTGACTTGACTTTGTAGGTTCGAAGTCCAATTACGAGTACAGATTGAAAACGATCGTACAAGTTAAGCAATGTTGGGCGAATTTACCTGGATGTATGACCGCTAGTGATATTTTCTTCTGAGTCCCTTTGTGATTCGGAAATTACATTAAGCAGTTTGGTCCTGGTTGTTGTCGTGCGATAGCAATCATTAGGACTTGTCGGTGGTGTTTTTTGCCACTTTTTCTCCTCAGCGTTGGCACCTTTTCCTTGCAAAGTGGTGTAAATGTAAATTCAAAAATATTTTGACGTGCAAAAATGTACACAACGTGCTTACTTGCAATAAAGAAATTTGACTTTGACTTTGTCTACGAGACATTGGGTTTAGTCATTAAAGAGTCAGTTACACAACTCGTCAGTTTCTCGAACTCAGGCGTGAATAACAGGCAAGTATATTATTGCCTAGTGTAAACAAACGTTAACGTAGATGAGAATGTCTTACGATATTCTCGCCCACATCGTTGGAGAAACTCATCATCATCATCAGTATATTTATATTGCCCCACTGCTCGGGCACAGACCTTCCTTTACATCGAGGGAGCTGGGGCCATGATCCACTACGCGGGCCTACTGCGGATTGGCGGATTTCACTTGCCTTAGATTTTTTTCTTCTTCTACGGCGTGCATGTTTCATCACGATGTTTTCCTTCACCGTTTTGAGAGCACTCGGTATATGTACTTAAGTTTTCGGTCGAAAAGAAACGGGGATAACTCATTGGTACATGGCTGCCCTGGCTGGGATTCGAACCTGGGACGTCTATATCGCAAGTCCATTGACCCAACCACTGAGCCACTGAGCTCATCGTTCGAGAAACTATTATTGTGTAAATAACGCTTTAGTCACACGAGAAGAGGAATACTTGATATAAAGTGAAGTTATCGATAGTTTTATGACTCGTCACAGCACTATTAGCGGCGATGTTTCACAGGGATCGAGTGGAGCCGACGTGCCGTATATCGACCATATTCCGACTGCACCCGAACGTCATATACGGGACCTGGAAAATGTACTTCTGGGGGATACACTGGGAGCGTTTGGGATTCCTTTGTCTTTTTATTTATACACATTTTACATCTTATCTTCTCCTGATAGGGTGCCAATGTGTACATCGACCCGGTGGGATCTTTTATGCGCTCTCCTTTTTTTATACTCCTTCATCCTCCATAAATATGTAACTCATTAGGTCCGCTAATAAGAAGGAATTACATATTCCTTCTTATTAGCGGTCTTCTGGTTCCGGATAAACGAAACCCAGAATACTCGATCATCCGCTTTCTAGCCAGTGAGTCACGATCACCAGTCCAGTGTATATAGGTCTAACTAACCCAAGGCAACGGGATTCCTTGCCATCCACCTTGCGCAGGCCAACCCTTCTGGGTCGGAGGGCATCCCATACTACGTTTACTCCTTTTTTACATTTTGCGTACAGTAAATCTTAACTATTACATATAGTCTGCCAAACTGCTTCGCAGATTATCGGCAGACTTAGTGCTCCCTCCGTTCGTGCTCGTTCGTGGCCTTCCACTTGAGAACTCCCTACACCTGAGAAAGGGTACCTCATTGCTACAGAAAATGTTATAAGCCAAACGTCAGGACTGTCGTAGGCCTCTTCCTGACGATGGCACAATATAACGGATTGTAAAAGATATCACAGGCCTGATGTAGAATGACACAGGGGTTACAGTGGGATAGGGGGGAAAAGGCCTTCACCCCTGAGAAGGGCCCACGAGGGCGGCCGCTGACGTGGTTGTGGTATTAGGCGCTGCGTTCGCACAACCTCCTTCAAAACGCGATGCGTTGAAAACCTTGGGGTTTTAGTGGGTATAGGACCGTGTTATGGCGGGAGTCCCACATACTCACCGCGCGCCCCTCCTCATTGGCGCGGTGAGATGCGAATAGCATTTCCCCAAATTAAAAAGGAGGGGGGGGGGGGGGGGGGAGGCCTGATGTAGGCCTCTTCGGAACGTTTGTGAAATATGAAATCTAAAAGACGCTTTGGTCTCAGTGTGTCCCCGGCTGAGTAGCAGAGCGAATACGACGTGCGATGCCTCGACCGGCCGAATAGCGAATATCTAGCGCTCCAGCGATATACCCGATCTCATAAAGGCGCTACTGAGTTTTTGATACAATTTATATGTGCACAAATGCTGATTGCGAAACTAAAATTTTGCGAATCAAACATTTTGCCATTAAGGCTTACTTATTGCAAATAAGGCATTATATGTGATCAGAGAGAGATTATTGGACTTGAAAGTTAGTCATTTGCCATGTCATGATACAGAGTATAAAAACAATCCATATTAAGTACCAACGACAGCAGATCAATGGTGACACTTGCAGTACGATTTAAACTCTTACTGTGCAGATAATAAGATCGGTTCAAAGTCAAAAGTGTTATTTGATGTGCTATGTCTTCCTCCCTCCAAACGAGTCGCCCGGAGCGTCGTCACCCTGGTCCTTTACCATGAAGTCTTATAGTATTATCGACCTTAAAGTAAGCTTAATAATGACGTCATTGTACGAAATAACATTGCATTATTAAAGTAATCCTGCTATAAGACTTCATGGTAAGACGCCTGGACGGAGGATGTAATAGTCTTCGTTTATTCCTCCAGAGGAGTCGCAGAAGCATCTTCAACCCTGAACGAAGCAACTCAACAGTCACATTCACTCCCGAGCTTTGTAATTGGACTCTTGACTCTAGCTCTTGAGGAATCCAACTACACACAAATTATTCTTGTGTCTAGCCCTCAATCAGATTGTGTCATCTGTTATGCATTAAATCAATTTCAATCCAATTAGAATCATAAAGGATTTTAATAGAATCTCTGGCTAGAGCGGAACGGATGGATATCTTGGTCAACATATACAATATTACCTCTAAAATGGTCGTTGATCTTGCTAAATGACCTGCACGAATGTAGTTTGCCCTATCAAATCAAATCAATTTATTGCTTTATGTGGTACATACATGGTGTTACATTTTAATGACTCTCATACGAACCCTGCAAGGGCACTACAACTTAATACACCTACTTAATAGTTTTACATTTTATTGTCCATTTTCTTATTCCAATAAAATTCTAAATAAAGTAATTCAATATACAAGCAAGTATTTATATAAACCTTCTTGCCTTAAGATACGACTTCCGACAAGAATTTAATGAAACAAAATGCATTTACTGCAATCTGCGCCGAAGCCGTCGTCGCGACGTAGGAAAAATATTTTTCCATTTTAAATAAGTACATGGAAAAGCGCATATATTTGCGTTATCTGGAGTTCGTTAAATATTAGTCGCTGAACGAACAGTGAACTGGGATTGCACTTTTTTTTATTAATAGCCAGACCGCTGATGAGAATGTTCGCTTGAATCAGACTGAGTATTTTTAAAACTTTTTTTAGTTAGCAATGAAACGGAACGTAGTGCATTGGGTTTAATTACTTATTCCTCGAAAACTGAACGGGAATTTTCATTTACCACAATTTTAATTAAAACTATGCTTTAGAACGAAATTTTTGATTCTATTAATGAATAATGAATGAAGGGAGCAGTGACCGAATCAATCGCTGGAGATTTTGTGTGATTGTAATTATTCATTCATTCTATATTTAAATACGGAATTTGTACTAACATGTTTTGGATACGCTTAGACGAATATCTCGTTGCGCTGATTGGTCAATCAATAGGTCAATGATCGAATAAACTTGTAACGAACCAATCACTCAATAGAACGCGCATCGAAATCAATCAAATTCTAATTTTAAACGCATCTATCAGTAGGTGTTTTCTGATTGACCGATCGGCTGGGCGTTACAAATCAAATCGATACCTACACAACGTCAATATATTCCAATCGTGAGACCGTAAAATACCTATCGATTCGAAGGCGGTTTCAGCACATACGCACACCACGACGAGAATTCAAACGTCGAACGTGGTAAATACGAGTATCGGATCGAGTGTGCGCCGTAGTATCCAATCGCGCGGAACCGATCAACCAATCACGGGGCAGCGTTCGGTCTCGATATTACGTTCCAATTTTAACATGACCTGTGCTGTGCGATCCGTGCCCCCGGCTTTGAAAGTATTCGGTTCTGGAGTGAGAGGCAGGGGAGGTCTTGCGACGTTGGTCGGTTTGAAGGTAAAGGTTCGATCTGCCATTGGCTATGGCTTTTTAGTTACGTCACGTAGAGTTTTCCACGGCTTTTTTCTCGCGTCGATGGGAGTGAGCTGCCTCTACGGACATAGGCGGCTATGTACAGTTAACGGGATGTTAATGGATGTACATAGAGTCATGTTGCATCAGCAACCGATTCTTTTCCATCTCTCTGTTTAGTTTGTAGTAACTAATAACCAGTTGGAATGTAAATCTTACTTTTGCCTTTGAGTACTGTTAGAATTAAACGTCTGTCTTTATTTCAGTGTTCGCTTTGTATTTCTGTGCAGCAGTGATTGAAAAATGCACTTCCATCTGTAAATCGATTGAAAATAAAAATCGCTGCCTGTTTTTTTATATATAAACTCCCGCCTGATTCCCATAGGGGTAGGCAGAGATGATGGACTTCCAGCTGCTGCGATGCTGGCACACAACCCTTGCCTCCTCCACATTCATTAATCTCTTCATGCATGCTCGTCGGTTTGTAGTAGACCGTACTTGACCCTTTTCAAGGGTTCAATTTGCAGATTTTCGAATTTCGAATCACTGTCTGTTCTGCATTTATTTAATCTTATAAGGAAGTTTGGACAAACATCTACATCATTATGTTTATTGACAATACTTGACTTTGACCCATATCCTGTTTTAATAAATATCGACTTTATTCACTTAATTTAAGGGTCATTCCCATCCCATACCATTTGCCTCTAACGACGCAACTCAATCTAAAAATCTCTCTCAAGAAGTAAACACTTTACTTTTACGATAAACACTCATTTCTTTATCGTATCTGTAAGTGTACATTGATTTTCAAACTTGAGCCTTAACCCCCCTCTCTTTAGGCAGTTGTCCCACAGTCAGCGAGTAAGCGAGTAAATCCCGGCTATTTTCTCGCCCAAGAAACGTACAAAAGATACTAAATTCCGTGCAAACAAAAGATATGCATATATTAATAGTTCATCGCCGACTGTTCACAGCTTGGCTACACTCGCCCGGCGATACTCGCACACTCGCTGAGCTACACTGGCAAGTGAAGCGAGCCATCGCCCGTCTATCATCGCTGATAGCCGAGCTACAAAACTATACTCGCCAATCGCTGTTATAGTTGCTTTACTCGCTACTCGCTCATCGCCGGCGGTCGGACAACTGCCTTAGGCTGCCTTTACACCAGAGATGTGTTATGCTATGCTGCTTGAATGCGTTTGTTATCCAGCAATCATATTCATTGGTCCACATAGCATAGCACTGGCTGAATGAATATGATTGGTGGATATCAAACGCATCCATAGCAAGGAGCATAGCACATCTCTGGTGGTAAGGCACCCTTAACCCCCATCTCTTTACATACACCAGCACACAACTCTATAACTAGCTGAGAACCGTCTCCTAAGATATAGTACGGATAGATTCTGGGGGGGCCACCCACCGCCCGCTGTCGCCTCCGTATAGATTTTTCTTTTTGCCCCGGGGTGCTATGTACCGATATTAAAGACTAGTAGTTTCGCCTTACGATACTTGAATTATAATGAGGTTTGGAGATGAGAGATTTTGTTTGAGGCGGGTTTAAAAAATAATGAGTTTCGTGTTGGTAATATAAGACTTAAACTTCACGATGTTATAGGTCCAGAATGATACATAGAAACAGTTACAATCACATTAAATTAGTTTTAAATAACCGGCCTGCATGCCGTAGAACAAGATAAAATTCTAAGGCATGTAAAATCCGCCAACTCGCACTGGGCCCGCGTGGTGGTGGTGGCCCCAGCTCCCTCGATGTAAGGGAAGGTCTGTGCCCGAGCAGTGGGGCAATATAAATAGACTGATGATGATGATGATGAACCGGCCAAGTGCGAGTCGGCTGTCGGACCGAGGGTTCCGAGCAGAACGAAAAGAAAAATTAAAAAATGTTTATTCTTAACAGTACAGATTTACATATATCAAAGATTGACTCCCACAATAGGCTAGGCCTGTCCTGTGGAAGCCACTACCAGATTATTCGTTCCAGCGGAAGACCAGCGCTACGCCCTCGGGCATAGCACCATGCTGAGCTGGGACCAGTTTGGCACTGCTGCATTCACCTTAGTTATATAATTTGTTATTTTGTATATGTGTACATTATGTATTTAAGTGTGCTGTATATGTGTTCATTCATTCATTCATTCATTCATTCATTCATCCATTCATTCATTCATTCATTCATTCATTCATTCATTCATTCATTCATTCATTCATTCATTCATTCATTCATTCATTCATTCAGAACTCATCCCGGTAATTTTGCTCTAACGCAAAGAAGAAAGAAACTCTTGCACGACAGCTTTGGGTCGCTCAGTTAGAGACCTACATGGCGACCTAAACTGTGAACCGGCCAATCAGTGGTCAGTATTGTGCGAGTCACTCGCTTAGTAGCCAGGTTCTTAGACTCAAAATACTATTGATGCAAGGTAAATGTATTAAAAGTGGCATAATAAAAATGGTACTTAATAATCTAAAAGTGAAAATTCTTCTCAGACGTACAGTACAGACAGACAGACTGACAGGCAAAAAGTTCCTCTTGCAAACGTACAAGGCGCAATGTTACAAGATATTGCACCGTACTCGGATTCCAGTTAACTTTGCACTGAAAATTGAAATTCCATTAAGGAGATTGCTTTTTAACGTCGACTCTATGATGGGAGATGGAGGGGGGAAGAAGTGGGGGGAGGAGATTATGGACGTCATGGTGTAGTTTTCAATAGACGGCTTTTAGCTCGATTTTTGTAAGATTAAATTGAGACTGACTGATGTTTTTAATTTTGTTGCAGAGTTTTTTGATAAAATGTCATAATAAAGGTCGGCAAAGTTAGGTTTAAAGATTCTTTATTCTCAGCAAAGACAATTACAAGTCACTTACATGAGAAGAAGGTAAAAGTAAATTAAAAGTTAAACCGAAGAGGATCGACGAAAGTATTCGTCGATAAAACGATGTTCTAAAAAATTCATGATTGTGCGATCGGTGAGAAATCGACAAGCGTACATGAAGAGATTGATGAATGAGAAAGAAGAGAAAGTTTCTGTACCAATATCGCAGCAAATGGCAGTCCATTTAAGCCTACCCCAGTAGGAAACAGATGGTATCTATGTAAATTAATAAAGGAATATCAAGAGATATATGTCCTTTTCCTTGCAAAGTGATGTAAATGTAAATTCAAAGAAATGTTGACGTGCAAAAATGTGCACAACGTGCTTACTTGCAATAAAGAGCTTTGACTTAGAATTTTGTCGTTAGTACTTTAAGTTCAGAATTCGATCGACCACCTCAACAAAATGATCATTCCGAACATTGTATCCTCATTTACTTCGATTAATTTGTCTTACATTGACGCGTTTCCGAGAACGCGCTGCGATCCGACGACCGAATTAAATATAGCTCGTTACTGCACTTCGATCCGAGGTGTCGCTCGGGATCGTTAGTTATGGGTGGGTGGACGGACTCAGGTGACAAAATATAATCTGTTTAATTACACAGCAGTTAGCCCAACTACAGGCGACGAGGTGCAGAAGGACCTGCGAGATCTTCAGCCGGGTTGGCGCCAGACATCGCGAGGCAGGCAGCAGTGGCGCTACTTAGGTAGTCTTGCCCTTCCCTTCTTGGATTATGGGGTTTGAGGTTGCCTTCATTGCCCCGGTAGGATCTCCGGGCCAACGGTATTGTGGCCCCTCAGTATGGCAAATGTTCTCGCACGTTTGATAACGATAGTGTAATGTAATATTGTGTTTATTATTATTAAATTATGGACAGGCAGCTTAACGCTGATATGTCCATTTCACAGTGTTTGTAAAGTCTATCACTTAGTGGTATTATTTTTATTTTCGTGGTTTTTAAATAATTGTCCAATTTGTTTTTGAATGCGTTAACCGAGACGGCAGAGACAACATCGTCCAGGAGTGAGTTTCAGGCCTGAACAACTCTGTTGCTCAGGAAGTGACGTGCGACATTGGTGCTGAAGGTGGTGCATTCTAATTTCATGTGGTCTCCTCGCAATATTGTGTTTGTGCAGTTTCAGAGCTCTTTTCTCTTCTGGTTCTATTGTTTTTTTTTGGATGTCCTTTTCTTTTCTTTTTTGTGTGGTGTTTTTTTTCCACATAAGTGGCGCTCTGCGGTGTCGAAGGGATGCTGAGCCAGCGGAGTAAGTAGCTACCAGCTTCGCTTTGGTACCTGCTGGTATTTTGCCTTCTATAGCAATATCTTCTTCCCATTGAATTGGATTAGAAGCAGCGCGTAGGTATGATTGATGAAAGTCTTCTGGAAAATTATTGAACTGTAGAACTTGTGCTAGAATTTGGACAAGGTATACATTTTTTGGACCTCCGTTTCCCGGTACATTTGGTAATAAATGGTATTAACCAATTATGTCGATGATTGATAGATACTATATTGTCGATCGCAAATCGAAAAGTGTACATCTCCAAGTTTACATACGAACATAAAATCTATATTTTGGATCGATTGGTAATTTGACAAATCCCAAATTTTTATATACGACCTATTGTAATACCAAAAGATAATATTTTAAATACAAACAATTACTGCTCCGCCCCTGCCTCGGTCAGATCATGAAAGCATTCCTGCAACATTAAAGTCACGTTCATTTTCATAGATTTATCGACGGACTGAACTTATGAATCAACGGCTCCTAAACTTTCAGACGGATTGTTGGAAATGTGACCATTTTAGTTTTATGAAGCGTAGACGATGAATCTATGAAGGACAGTTAATACAAATCGTAAAGAGGTTTGAGGGACAAACGTATTAAATGCCGAAAGCTAGCAACCGCGAGACCGACTTCTTATAATGCTTTCTGAAGCACGGAGAGGCTCAGCTGAAAATACAACTAGCTGTCTAGATATTGCTTAATTGGATATACACCTTTAACGAGATCTGATCCCTCGGGACCTAGCCATTCCTTAAAACTTCGAATCTTGTCGTCATACCGTGGTAAGTCATTCCTTGGTACGTACATTCCTTAAAAATTACTTCAGGGCCATAAAAATGACTTGGCTTGCCGAAATCTATGGAAAAAATAAATAAAAAATGCCAGACTTGGTGGGATGTACAGAAAAAGTTTCAAGAGAGCCGAAACATAGGCGAAAGGTTGGAGATTCGAGGTTGAGATGATTGGTGGTGTTAGTCGAGAAGAGACTATGTGTTTCATTAGTTTATAGAGAGTTTTACAACAATATTAAAATGCGTCTATAGAGAGTTTTACATTATGCTAATGGAACTTTGAGCACCGCTGTCCAAATGCCAATCGGGCCGGTGGAACCGAACCGGCGCGATGTATTTGCGTACCGCACCTGTCTCTGCACAAATCATCGGCCCCGCAATATTGCGATCTTCGGCCGATGCATCATCGATCCGCACCGCCCGCGTGACGGACTGTGACCGGCTCGACGCTGAGACTGTGAAAGGATGGAGAAGGCATCTTGATTTGAAGTCGAGAAATGCCCATCACTAAAGAACTGTACACGACATTCTGACAACCTCCAGGCTATGGCCAAATAAGGCCTTACCTATCACTAAAGGGCTTTGTCGTTATGATGAACTTCGTGGACGAATGAAGGTTGGCGTCCTTATTGATGTTATCGGACCCATCCGGATATTGAGGTATACCTACGTTTTCATCCCTTCCAGGGTCTCCACATCAGGACACACTTACTCCATCGACCACCATCGGATCACCATCGAAAATATTTTAACAAGAACCCCGAAAAATTAATATTTGTGAAAAGTAGAAAAGCCTGGAGGAAAATTGCTCCATCGACCATCAGTACGGCAACAGAGATGACCCATTTTAACTGTCTGATCCTATGTCGACTTCTAGCGAATAAATGCATTTCTGTTTCTATCCACTAGAAAAACGTCGAGCATAATTCTTTCCAAGGCTCGCTGAGCGACTTTGTGTCCACGTTTAGACTCCGTAGGTTAATACTGGTACCACACACTGGTTTTAAAATTAATATGCAGTACAGTGCGCGAGGCGTAAGCTCAGGTTTACATTTGTGTGAGTGATCGCCAAGCTGCTTGCGGTACCTACAAGAGGTGAAGTGCGGTGCGTGAGCGGCAGGGTGGCGTCCCGCTGTGTATAAATTTGTATGCGTAGGGCGCGTCGCGCCTCAGGCCGAATATCACTCTACACTATCTGTGTGCACTCACACAAATGCATACCTGAGCTTACGCCTCGCGCACTGTATCTTTCTATATCTTTATAAATATATATTTGCAATAAGTAATGTAAACTCGATCAGCTGAAGAAAACTCATTCTATTACACCGTATTTGTAACAATTACATTTATATTCCTTGTTTCACTTCACCACACTACCAATATGTTAAGTAACAAAGTATAGCATGATGATAACAATTCGCCTGTCTTCCGTATCGACGTATCTATTTCCTTATGCCATCGGCATAATAGACCGACAGATATTGATGATAATGGAACAGCTGTCTTGGCACAAATCATTGCGCGCGCGCAGTATTGCATTACATAGTTGATGCACCATTGATTTGCTATATTTAACCCATCGCCGGCTTGTACAGTCTAACTCAAAACAAATGAGGTTGAGATTTTCTCAAAAACAACTTCACCGGTTTTTAAATATCTTTCCCAAAAGTATGTTAGGTTAGGTTTAGTTCATCATTAAGTGGCATCATTAAGTTTGAGGTTCCCTCAGAACTGCTTCATCAGATTTTAAAATTGTTTTAATATTATTAGGTATAGTCAGAGGTATAATTGTGTGACAATTGACAGTGACAGCAGCAAGTCCTTCTCTATAGTCCATTGCTGGCATTCGTTAGTAACATAAAAATTATTGTCATAGCGACCGAGCAATGGAGTATAGAAATGGGAATGGCCTTGCTGTCACTGTAAGATCCACTGTCACTGTCAGATTGTACCCTAAACTGTCTACTAGTGTAAGAATTTTAACAACCGTTTCAGTAGTTGTTGAGAAAATCTCAACGTTAATCAGTCCTCAACATCAATCTCTTCATTTAACTATGCAGTCAGCATCGCATCAACGGGGCATTCTACGTGAAGGGAATACTTCGCAGTCTGCAATGAATTTAGTTAGATTGATATGTCGTCGACTGTACGATATACAATAAATCTTTTTTACAGTCCGTGACTTATTATGCTTTGGTGTCAGACGATGAATATGAATAATTGGCGTCAGTGCAGTGTCACTAGTGGAATCAAAAGATCTTCTCTTGTACTTGTTTGTTCTATGGCTTCTTCCTTGATTTGTTTGTTCAAATGTATTGTATTGTACTTACATTCTGAATTCACTCAAAGACGGTCGTCTATTGATATAATTGGAAATGACAATGAGGTTCTCGACGTAAATGCCAGATTCTGCTCCACCATCAACCGCAAGTTGTACAAGATAACGAATAAATGTAAAAATATCTCCGTTTTTATTAAAATTATTGGTTTCAAATAAAGTTTTGTACAAGTTGCGATTCGAAAAAAACAGCTTAATTAAGAATTCAGAAAATAGTAAGAAATCGAAGCTATTTATTCATTGTTTTTGTGATTCTTCTATAGGAGTTGCGAGAGTAGTAGAAAATGATACTGATTATGATTGATTATGCAATATGAAACCTGTAATAAGTCCCCAAAAAAAGATAGGTACAGCTTAAATGGTCACGTAGTTTTGTAGGTGGGGCAAAGCTCCATTGAAATGTGGCAATGTCTTTTTAACTCTAATGAGGTTTGGGATGTCATGTCAGATGGATCAGTCTCTTTTATATTGTTCAATAATATGGGCAGATGTTATATCTTAATATTTCCTCGAAGTGCTATTTGTCATTTTGATTTGAAGTTTATCTAGTGTTTTTTTGTGGAAATATACCAATACAAATATTTCTTTTGGCTTTACATATTTAATCTTAAGAGTATTAGATGATATATATCTTTGTACTGAAGAGAACTTGATGTATGTCTAAAGTTTAGTGTAATTCTTTGCCTTGACATCTTTATCCATTGCTTTGACATATTTTATAGAATTCGATATAATTTTAAGTAATCATTAACTACAGGTTTATGCCCTGCTTTTACTACAGCGAGTAGTTATTTTTAAATCACAAATCTAAATATATTCACAGCTGAGAGGCGTGAATTATACGTAACTGTTCCGTACACTAGTAATGTCATTTTAATACTTCCATAATCGTATAGCGTGACGTCATTATCATCAACTAGACATCTGAAACCATCTTACATTTATATAACAACAAAATTATACAAAGCCACTAATATCAAAGCAGTAGAGTTCGGTATTGAAGTAGAAGTATGTTTGAAAACTGCAATTACCTTTGGTATTAATACGAAGAGCAACGAAGAAGAAAATGTACAAATTGTTACGTTAATGCAATAGAATAAAGACTAAATTCAAATAGCAAAGGCATATATTGAAAACCAATATAAAAATGATGTTCAAGAAATATTTTTACTTCTTTATCTCAAAGCAATAAAGTTACAAATGCTAGAGAAGGTTTTGCTGATATTGATAATAAGAACTTGGTGATTGGTGGTGAACAAAGTGTTAGAGAATATTTTAAAAATCCAAACATTTCCTTATTTGAAGGTAGTAAGGTAAAAAATCTAACAGAAATTAGTATTGTTAATGGCAAAACAAAACTGGTAATCATAGAATGATCACAGAAATCACCCGATTGTGTCTGAACAGGTGACAATAGGTTTTGTTTTTACTAAACGACTGTTAGCATTCATTTCGGGTAGCTTAAGGTGAAACCAATGTGTGACTTTGATGTGATTTTAAACGATTTCTGATTTCCATATTGACACAACATTTTATGGGCTGATAGTTCCAATAATTTGGTTCTAACTCGTTTGTTATCGTTAAGTAGTGTTCGTCAAGGGTTGTTTATTAATAGAGAAGTATTGAGGTGAGTAACATCACATATTTGGTAAGAAACTTTTGAGAAATGTTTGAATTCATACATCGTAATTGATTGTATAATGTAAGCTCGGTGGCTCAATCTCGGAGGTCCCAGGTTCGATTCCCAGTCAGGGATTTTTTCGACGGAAAACTTACATACATTTACCGAGTGCTCTCAAAACGGTGAAAGAAAAACATCGTGATGAAACCTGCATGCCATAGAAGAAAAAAAGGCATGTGAAATCCGCCAATCCGCAGTGGGCCCGCGTGGTTTATTATGACCTACAGCTCCCTCGATGTAAGGGAAGGTCTGTGCCAGAGCAGTGGGGCAATATAAATAGACTGATGATGATGATGAATTGATTGTATGACGTATTGACCCTCTCCGTGACTCGGAAAGCATGTTAAGCAGTTGGGCCCGGGTGCTGTCGCTCGGCAGCAGTCGTTAGGCCACGTCAGAGGCATACATGCGGCCTGAATAACTCTGACAAATAGGTTTGGTCACTAAACCACACGTGAAAATTGATTGTATTTATGAAATATTCAAAACTATATAAGTAAGTGAACATGTACTCTTCAGGTTTAGTAAGACACCAAAAATGATAGCCACCTAATTAGCAGACACGTAATCATCACATGGTTTAGCAAAAAAATTATACTTACTACAGTTATTTTGTAAGATTTTGGTGTATTAAGAACCACGACTATCGGTTTACTGGTGGTGTTTCTTGAAATGAAAATTGAACAAATGACTTTCAAATGACATTGCCACATTTCAATGGACAAAACTACGTGACCATTTAAGCTGTACCTATCATTTTGTTGGGGACTTATTACAGGTTTCATATTGCATAATCATAATCAGTATCATTTTCTACTACCTACTCTCGCAACTCATATAGAAGAATAACAAAACAATGAATAATTCGCTTCGATTTCTTACTATTTTCTGAAATCTTCATTAGGTTGTTTTTTTCGACTCGCTAGATGTACAAGACTTTGTTTTAAACTAATAATTTTAATAAAAAACGGAGACATTTGTACATTTATTCGTTATCTTGTACATCTTGCGGTTGTTGGTGGGGCAGAATCTATCATTTACGTCGAGAACCTCTATGTATTGTGAACTTTAACTTGTGTTATGTACCTAATATGTGTGTGATATGCAATAAATGAATTATGAACCTCATATATGTACCTCATACGATGTTTTAAAAAGGGCCATTAGCGGTCTACTACAGAAGTGCATGAAGAGATTGATGAATATGGAGCGAGAGTTGTGCCAGGATCGCAGCAGATAGAAGTCCATCGTCTCTGTCTAACTCTACGGGAATCAGGCGTGAGTTTATGTATGTATGTATCTACACATTAATTAAATGCTATGTATATCCAAGTCCATACGGCCCAAGGCAGCCGAACGACGAATAGATGTCTGGAAACAATGCTCGGAAACTAACGCGTCGGTGCGTCGGCGCATACCACAGACCACTTACCCAATAGACATGAAATCGGTACAAATGACAATGCCAGATTCTGCCCCACCATCAACCGCAAGTTGTACACGATAACGAATAAATGTAAAAGTATATCCGTTTTTATTAAAATTATTGGTTTAAATTAAAGTTTTGAACAAGTTGCGATTTGGAAAAAACAGCTTAATTAAGAATTCAGAAAATAGTAAGAATTCGAAGCGATTTATTCATTGTTTTTGTTATTCTTCTATAGGAGTTGCGAGAGTAGTAGAAAATGATACTGATTATGATTATGCAATATGAAACCTGTAATAAGTCCCCAACAAAATGATAGGTACAGCTTAAATGGTCACGTAGTTTTGTAGGTGGGGCAAAGTTTCATTGAAATGTGGCAATGTCATTTGCAAGCGAAAAAATCTGTCAAATCGGGTGCCGTATTAAAGATATGCGTCCATATCTCTAGGTTACAGGTGTCGCGAAGCAATTTTACGCTCATGTGCGGGCAGACACGGGCGCCCTCCTGTTACAGGTCTATGGTGTAAGTGGTCTGTGGCGCATATATACTCAGATCAATCTGTGGCATTGGAGGTCCGCACTGTAATTAAGAGACGTGAAATCTGATTCACACCTGACCACTAGACAATTTTCTTTTGTCATGTGGTTTAGTGACTTGAGTTTGAAGTAATGGCTCACCATAATTCTAATTATAAAAAATCGAAAAATATCACCAATCACAAGTCTCGTAGCTACAGTGTTTCAGTTCTCGCTAGCAAGTGAACTTACACAGATATTGGAAAAGTGACGTTTTATTTTTAGGCCGATATTCAAAGACTATATAGAAAATTAAATAAATAGAAAATGTCAAAGATTATATGGAATCAAATGCCAATTGTTTTGATTATAAATGTCTTATTAGATTCATAAAATAAATTATCCTATAAAATATAAGTGTCTACTTAATATAATAGTTTAAACTAAACGAGACGTTTAATCAAATTACTATAAAATCTTAAAAAATAACTATTTTATAGCGGGGATCGGTTGAACTATCTGTAATGCAAGCCATTCAGATAGTTCAACCGACCTATTTTGTACATATAGTTTTATTTTAGTTTAGTAAGTTAGTTTATATTTTTAGTTATTTGAATAAATATTATAACTTAAAGTATCCATCCATCAGATATGTATAATATATTGGGTATACTATTTTAAATAATACTAACCTAAAAAAAGATATTAATTATGACTTGATGTATTAACATTAGGCAGAGGATGCTAGATTTCTGTAAGTTCCGTAATCCAAAGATCAGGTCATGCGTCAAGTTTAATAAATCCATCAGCTTTTCAGTCATTTTGTTTCAGTATCAAGAATGTCCTTACCGCTCTAAATATCCTGGATTTAGAATAAATAATTTGAGACCACTGATCATAGAGACTACAGAAGATATGCTGTATCGAGGTCGAAGCGTGTCACATGAAACCCCTTCAAGGGGAGATATTTATGTGAATTATAAATCATTATTACTATTATTTTGGTGATATGATTTCGTGCAGAGTCAGCTTCGGTAAATACAGTTAAGGCCTCGTATGCGCGTATTTTCAGTTTTTCGATGAAGGCTACGGCAATAACTACTAAAATTAGACGTTTGAAAAAAATATATAGCAATCTTAGGGTGTATATTTAGGGACTGATGAATACCGATACACGATTGGACAAACTTCGCTCGATAGAAAAAAATCGCAAACATACCTCTTCCATGTCATTTAAAATTAAAATTATGTCTAAACCGAAATAGTTATTCTTACGAAATATATATCAAAATGTAGGGTATTATAATTACGAGAGCTTGTTTTAAAAAAATCTGATTTTTATTGGCGTATTTTCATTTCCCTGCCAAAATGCATTCAAAATCAATAAAAATACAAATATGGAGTCACTGTGCCGTGCTCTTCACTCCGCAGCTGCGGGACATCTTCTGTCTCGCGCTCGAGTTTGACAGCTCGCCGCCCCTTAAAGGTAGATCAAGTGCAATACGTACCACGAGGGATCTCTACGCATTCACAAACCCAAAAGGATACAACTGTCGTTAAATGGCAGCTACTTACTAGATTTCCCGTGTTCTGGTGTATGCAGAATAGACAGTGCGATTACAAACGGATGACAGTTATTATCGAATATAGGTACAGTCGAAGACAGGGATAAGTATACAGGGGGCCTCAATAAGGTTGAGATTTTCTCAAAAACTACTGGACCGAATTTAATAATTGTTTTACAGTTACATAGTTTTAACTTTTATCTATCAAACAGTGAAAGAATTTTTGCAATAGGTCAAGTAGTTGTTGAGAAAATCTCAACCTTAAAAACTCTCCTGTACACCTTTCTCTGTGTTCCACCGTACTAGGTACATAGCAAATTAACAATTAGACAAGTGAAAATAAAATATGTGAGTTATCTGAAAATGTTAGAATTGAAGTTGGCGTTTAGAGTTATTATCGAGGTGGCTACCTCGATAATAACTTTAACTATGCAACATAATGTGGGTTTCATGTGGGGTGTATGCGAGACGTCAAATCCATACATTTATTTATGGGACATAAAATCGTAGCGCGAGGCTGGGCCTAAAGCATCACATCTCCATTTTCTATGATCTAAGTTCAAGGCGATGTATCAGGCTACTACCGGCACCGCAGATTTATACTATTCGTGTAAACTGTTTGTTGTTTTAACGTTATTTTAACAAGATGCATTGCGCTGAAGATTGATATTATATAAAGTGGGTAAAGAGTTAATTTCCGCCTCTACGCTTGAATTAATTAGGATTAGTGCTACGCTTTGAAAAGACATTGCCACATTTCAATGGAGCTTTGCCCCACCTACAAAACTACGTGACCATTTAAGCTGTAACACAGTACTAAATAAATAAAATAGTTATTTCCAGTTCCGCCAAAATATTTGTATCCTCATACACTTACTTTAGATACAACATTAAATAATGTAGTTAGATTATATTGTAACTTAGTTGCGAACACTCTTGTAAGGGGTCAATGTCCCGATGCTTTCCACGCCACTAATATCAGATTGTGCCAACAATAATAATCGTTTTAAGGCTGCAATAATGATGCCAATAAGCTGCTCTGCGTACTATCTGTGTTATGTATCGAAGCGCATGCGCAGGGAAGAAATGTCGTAAATGCAAGTAACTCCAAGAATTTAATTAAATGGATCGTCAGACTTGTGACATACATTAATTCTGCACGGCGTTTAATTTATTAAACAATTTGGGGTAAAATAAAATAAAATATTTACAATAAAATCAACTATCAATAAAATTATTAATTTGATGTGCAACGTCACTGTGCTTTGAAGTGTTTTACATTTGAAAGTATTTTTAATTTTTTGGACCGATTTATTTCACTAGAATTTGACCTAATGGCCATTTGTAAGATCGTTGTGTTACTTGTGTCGTACTTAGTTTTTTTTTTGGAGATTAGATTTACTAAAAAACCTTACAAATTTCATATTTATCATAAGTCCAACCCCCAGTTTCAATTTGTCGAATGAATTCAAGGACACCCTGTATAACTAGATAATAATTATTAAAAGGCAGACACCACTAATCAATATTTCCTCATATTAAAGATATAATTTCGCCAATAGAGTAGTCAAGTAAATAAAAATTCAACAAAATAGTGTAAAATCAATTTTTGGATAGATCTTTGTAAAAAACAGAAACTTACGTCAAATTACGTTGACGATGAGTTTCGCTATTTTTAAAATTATTGTATTCGAGGAAAACATTCCTCCAATTAAAAATCCAGACATCTGTATCTGACCTCAACTCCTGCCATAGAAAATTCCTTCATATTTCCAATTCTCGAAATCCATTTTCCAAATCGTCGCTTACGCCACTTCAGATCCATTATAAACAACTAATTGCTCATTCGAAAGTGCGTACACGCACTCTCACGCGACCGCCATTGTTATTCGATTATCTGCTATCTGCTTCACATGGCTTGTCTTTATTTTACGATAGTGTACATAATTAAACAACAATTTAACTTTAAAACTATGGGTTTCTTAGATTAATGCTGATCCGAATAGACTGTGTTTATATTTGAATACGAAATCGTTTGTTATCTTTAAACTAACGAGATTCAATGAGGTTTTTGTGTAACCAAACTTATTAGCTAAAACCATTTATCTATAATAAATAAAATAAATACCTAATAAAAATGTTTATTTCTCCCAACAAACAGTTACAATATTTTATATATAATAATCAATTATATAAGCCTTGTTTGTGGGGAGACTGGTGCCTAAACTAGGAATGAACCTGTATCTTAGGACACCACAGGCTCCACCATTACAACAGATACATTACCTTATACTTATATACTATTTCACATTATCCGTGGTGGCAGGGGAGATAGATAAGTAGGTGTGTAAGTATATTAAAATTAGTGTAGGTGAGTAAAATATTAAGTAAACATATGCGTGTGTGTGTGTGTGTTGATTTATCTAAATATACTTTAAACTTATATTTTCAGGTGGTTGGTTGGTTCAATTTATATGTGTGTCAAAATATCTGTCCATATAAGCTGTTATAGCATTCACATTAGAACCTGATCAAACTGGTAATCAAATTTTACTGTAAATTAAAAACACAAAAAAAAATGGCTCCGCAGAATTAAGAGAGTGTATACATCGAGAGTCAGCTTTGAAGAGCAGTTCTGGGTGGAGATAGAGGGAGATATGCCTTCAATAGTGGAGAGGCACAGGAAGAATAAAATAAACGATGTACAAAGAAAGTAATATTACGTGTAGTTCAGAAGTTGAAGTGTTTATTTTCTAAGTACGTATAAAATTATAACGTTGCTCTGCTCTAGAAAGATTCTAAACGCACATAATTACCACGTTCTTCTATTTTAAATATGCAATGCTAAGTTTCGAATAGAACAGCAATCTTGGCCTAGACCAAAGCTAGTGTTAGGAGATACCATCGTTTCCTGATTGGACACGCTTTAGACTATTGTTCTTGGCTAGGAAATGACGATGCTAGTATATCCCTTACTTTATGTTCTCAGAAAATACTCATTTTGTCTGTTAGAAGTGATTAGGAATGGCGTGGTTTAAGAAAAGATGTAGAGTAAGCAGGATTGTAAAAAGTTAAATTAAAATGCACAATTGTTTAGAGCGAATTCATAAAGGAAGAGCTAATAAATAAAAAATAGAGGAAATATTAGTGGAAGAGTCGGTAGAGAGAGTCAGACCGAGGATGACAATTGTGGCGATTTCAAATGTGGTACGCTAAATTTTAATCGTCGCTATGTGAGACGTCTAGCTCACTCTTATGGAGGCACTTTACTTGGCTATTCGTATTCGCTATGGGATATTTGTAATATTTGTCAAATACTTGACGTACATATTTTGTCAAGAATATTAACCACACATGGCAATTATGACAATTACGCCAACACGAATAGCCAAGTGAAGTGCCACCATTACACGATGTAGCAAATGAGTGACAGTTGCGTTTAGGGTTAGAATTAGATTTAACGGTCATGACAGAATTACATCTAATATCAATGAAATTGGCATTATTGAAAAAAAGGGTCAAATATTGTTTACTATGAACTGGGGAAACTGCCTGGAGTATTCTAAATTTTACGACGCTAGGTCATCCAGTTTTCTGAAAGTATCGGAAAGTCATGAGAACGAGAAACCATAGTAAGGTCTACTGATCATCTTTGGAAATGTCTAGATACGAGTAGGTACACACTTCCTTGCTCCACTTCGCTGATTCTCGGTTTATCTTGAACCAACAGAAATCATTTGTCTTTTGAAGATTGTTTATCTTTTATTTGCGGATTGTTACTTTTACACATACATTGTAGGTAGATGTAACTAGTATTATTACTACTTTAATTAGTTTATTTGATTGGTTGCTTAATTCTACAAGATCTTGTTTATTATTTTCATCATCATCATCATCATGTTTAGCCTAATATTGGACCTAAACCTCCTCTAAATTTCGCCATCCGCTTCTACTATCCTGTCATTCGATTCCAACGCTCCCAGCGACTTTTTATATATCATCAGACCAACCCCCTTATTATTTTTAAACCTATTTTCAAATCAAATCAATTCAATATATTTATTTGTTAGAATACTTACACAGAATACGAGATGGTATTCAACCTGTTAAGAGGCGTACAAATGTTATAGTAACTACATTATACACATTGATGATGGTCACTAAACTCCTTGACACTGTAGAACATATTTTGGAAGAGCCACCTTGACAACTCTGTTTTAAATGGTCTGCCTTCTAACAACCTCATCGTCTGCTGTCTATTCCTTTCGTCTTCAAGTTTTGTGACTTGCTAAGCTTAAGGCTTCCTATTATTAATTTTTTTTGTAAACCTATAAATTCACTGCTGGGCAAAGGTCTCCACCCTCCTCTTCCATCCACCCCTGTCCTGAGCCTCTTCCAGCCCTGTATCTAACGACATCGTCTCTCCACCTACGCCGAGGTCTGCCCCGACGCCGGCAACCGTCCGATAGCACCCATTCTGTGACAGTCCGGGCCCAGCGGTCCGGCTGCATGCGGCACACGTGGTCCGTCCAGTTCCACTTTAATGTAGCTGCTTTGTGGGCCACGTCTGCTACGCCAGTTATTGATCGTAGGGTTGTGTTTCGGACACGGTCCGTTCTACTCACGCCAAATATGCTGCGTTCCATTGCGCGTTGGCAGACCTTGAGTTTGGACGTCTGATCTTTAGTCAATGACCATGTCTGGGCACCGTTTAGGTTTCTTTCATTAAATGTTAATAATTAAGGCATTTTTTCCACAGTCATCTTGTTGTCAACCTATTTAATAACACAATTACACATCGTACGAAGTATATTGCTATCAAAGATCTATACGTTGACAATGCCATCTTATCTTAGTTTTATATCAGACGCCATTGCTACCACACTCGGATGATTTACCTAATAAGCCTTAATAGTAAGTAATTTTACGTACGTCCTTATGTTTGTCACGATCTTTGTGTGTTTAATTGTCTCCTATTGTGATTGTTACTTTTTTAATGGCTTCTATTTTTTCCATTCTTGTACAGTAATGTAGTACACCTTGGAGTAATTTACTATGTTAAGTAATTTATTATAACCTTGGTAGGTATATTGTATTTTATTAGTTTTGTTTGTGGCACAATTCATATTTTCATATATGATTTTCTTAATCGCTTTACTAACCCCCCTAGTGATTTTGTCAATTTCAATCCCATGCATCTTTCTTTCAATTATCATAGCGTTTAATAAACTTAAAGCAACTTGTATAGATACTTATATAATTTTGTACTTCTGAATTAGCAGTCTTATGCTTTAGTATCAGTATATTATTAGGCCCTTGGTAGTAATGTATGTATAAAATAACAAATACAAAATTCCTCGATTTCGAAAGTCCGTTTAAAATGACTCCTAAATTCGTATCCAATGAAGCCGTTTATCGTTTATTGTTCTATAGTTTGTTGTCTCGCTCCGTTAACTCTTCACCTCCAACAATAATGTTAAACTAACCAAAACTATGTGGTCATGGGTCATTAGAGCCATCGGCCAGAACAAAGCTACCAGAAAGGTGAGAGCTTGATTGATTCCGAACGATTATCATTTACTGGTTCAGCCATGCGATGAATATCTTTTATGTCTTGTGTATGCCACAGGATATGTCCTACATGACATTATGGCACACAGTCATGCAATTCATGTGACATGGATGGATCACTTCATCGAAAATGATACATTCGTTTGCCTATAAATTGGTATCATTCTGTTCAAAATTTGTACGACACAGACATTTTAAAAAACGTCCAAATAAGGGTCCATTGTTAACGTCCAAATAATGTCCAATAAAGCAAATGAGGGTCCATTCATCCGGTTGGACCTTCTTTGCGCTCGGACATTTTTAGAAGGCAGACTGTGTACCTAGTTGTTTATAGGAGATCAAATCAATGGGCATAGATAATTAATGTGTACAGAAGACATACTTCGGTTGAGATTTTCTCTAAAAGTACTTGACTGATTTTTGCAAATTCTTTACAATAACATAGGTACTCTAAGCTACTAAGTAGTAAAATATTTTTTTACATTCGGTCTAGTAGTTTTTGAGTAAATCTCAACCTTATTCAGGCCCTCTGTACCTATACTTTTCTCTGTTTAGTCATTTCCAAATTAATTCATACTTATCAAATCGACTAGCTGAATCTTTTTCGCACTTGTGGTATTTAGGTAATTACTGTTTAAATTCTTTTACCATCGGTTCCTGCTACTTTTCCAAATCTTGGCTTCATTAGACTCTATCAGATGTCTAGTAATTCTAGGTCTCTTGATATCTAAACTTGTTGTTGTTTTTATCTAGTATGACCATTATTGGTCACATTAAATTAGGATCAATATTGGATACCATTGCGTCTAAACCATCAAGATTATTTTCAAAATTAATGGAACTCTCATTTCACAGCCAACAAACAGAACAGTTGCAAAAACATCCAAACGCCATTACAGCACTCATCTATCGAGTCACATTTCCTTGATGGGTATCTTTTAAAAGAAGTAGACAGGAAGGAAGGCAGATATTTCAATGGCGTCGCGACAATCGGCATTATATCATCACGCCAGCGGGGGCCAGCGACGCGTGTCGCCCTCACACTTGAGGCTCTGTATCGAATTGTGTTTTGTGTTTTATAGTCCAATGGTGGGCTGGACGCATAAAGTCTGAAGCAGTTAAGGAAGCGAAAAAAATTACGATTGATAATATTTTTCTGCTGAGAAGGAGTAAGATTCGATTAAATAAGCTGAGATTCACAGTAAGATTCGAGAGTAGCTTGACGTGAGCTCTCGTTTACAATCAATTTAAATCCTGTTATCCTCTTTGTCATTTTTATTATTATTATTTGTATAGATGGTAGTTATTATTATTGACATTGAATATTAATTTATAATTATTATATTACATAATATTATATTCAGTAGATCGTCTAGTAGTCTAGTGTGTAACTGTTAAGCTATTAACAATCGATTATTATTATTTTAAAATAAGACGATCATCATCATTACAAATAGGATTACAATACTCTTATGTAAGAAAATTATGTAAAGATGAAATAAATGAAATCTAAATCTAAATCGCAATTTCAGCTAGCGCTCAAATGTATCTGAATTCGGCCTGGACCTATATGTGCATTCACTATTGCAATATTTGCAATGAAAGAGATATCTTTCTAGGTATGAGAGCAATGAATAGAGAACCAAAAGACTGCTCAAACGATGAAAAGTATGTTGGCCATATCTCCCTTTGTCCATCGATAGCTACGAATAGCAAAACATTGTGTTCACTGTCAGGCTATCAATATGTTCAATGCCCTTTCCGTGGAAACCAAAATAGTCAGTGAACATAAATTCTTTGAAACTAAGCTCATGTTCTAAGGATAGCTGCAATAAGAATCAAGAGATGTGTACTAGAAATCGCTTGGTTGGGTCATCTAGGGACATATAAGAGTTATTGATGTTAGTGGTTCACGTCTGAAACACCCATAGAAATTGCGCTAAATGTTCAATGTTTTGAGAAGGCTAATATCCCAGCTGATCCTGACTTCGCTACGGAAGCCCTTCTCTGTCTCTCTACCAAAACGCTATCGATATTCTTTTGAAAAATTATCGTTGCCTTTATTGAGAATTGGCCATGGAATGATCGTTGTTGGATTGATAGAGATTATTTCTAAGATTATATAACCATCGGGAGTTAGACAATCTTAGAAATATTCCCATCGGGGCTTGTCTATCAGTCCAATTACGATCAAGCACTCCATAGCCAATTCTCAAAAAGGGCAACAATACTTTTCAAGGTCCGCACTCGTTCCTCGTTATCGACTCCACGTAGCAATTGAAGTGGCCAAGAGCCTCGTTACCGTGACCAACCGACCGGCAACTGATTTGTGGCGAACACATCCTTGACATTGTGTGGAGGGAAGGTGATTGTTACCATGTGTAGTGATTTGTGCGGTGCTGGCCATTTGAACAGATTTTTTTTTTTAAATTTCATAATGGAATGGGCTGCTGCTTCTCGCCGTATCAGACTCGAGATGAACATGGACAAACCCAAGATCATATTCAATGACCTAGTCGTCCCGGAATCAGTGGTAGTCAATAACACGGTCCTCGAAGTTGTTCAGACGTATGTCTACGTAGGACAAACTCTGCAGCTAGACAGGAACTTCGAGAAAGAGAGTGAAATAATAATTCAGCTGGGCTGGGCAGCATTTGGGAAGCTACGTCATATTTTCTCGTCTTCAATACCACAATGCCTGAAAACAAAGGTCTTCAATCAGTGCGGCCTGCCAGTGATGACCTACGGAGCCGAAACGTGAACATTGACGATGAGACTGGCCCACAACTTGGCATTTCTCTAGTGGATTAGAATAAGAATTAAGTATATCCGTAACAGACATCGACATTGCTCATAAAATCAGCAAACTGAAGTGGTAGTGGGCTGGTCACATTTGGCGTTGAATCGATAACCAATGGAGTAGACGGGTTTTCAATTTCAAACGGGCAAACCACCAGATGGAGGGATGACCTGCGCAAGGTGGCTGGCAGGGAATGGATGCAAAAGGCTGAGAGTCGGGTTTAGTTGCGTATTTTGGGAGAGGCCAACACTGTACTTATATGGGCTTCTTTTCTTCCTCCAGAGTAGTCGCAGTATCGTCGTCAACCCTGGAAGAAGCAACTCAGCAGTCACGTTCACTCCTGAGCTCTGTAGGATAGCTCTGTAGTAGTTGTTAGACATTTGAAATAAGTTAGTCATATGAGGCGAATCATAGTCTGCTGTGGCTGAATTATCATTATAAAGAACATGAGTCACATATAATTAAATTAATTTATCGTTAACATCGTCCGAATTTACGTTCCTCCATGTTTCCCTTGAACTTCGGTAACTTTATCGTTATTTAACATCTGATATAACTTTTTTTTTTCATATAAAAATCCTCTATCAACAAAGTTTATCTTTCTCTTCTTAAAATAGCATCGTTTAGTTTACCAATCTTTATTAATATAGCAGTAAGGTCGTGAGTTATTTAGAAATTGGGATTGTGTTGATATTTTATAAGTTGGTTTTCCGTAATTACAAGGTTATTAAGTGTCAACATTAGCACTTGTGTGAAATCGTTAAGATTAACATAAAGGCAACTTGAATTAGTTCTCACACTTGTGGTGATATTGACCATTACTTGGTTGCCCATTCATTCGTCATGGATAATATAACTTACAGAATATGACATGTTAGGACTCCATGCTATCTCTTTACCAATTTCTGTCGTCAAATAAGAATGAACATACGTTAATTTCCCATATCATTTGGGGTCGTCTCTCCTAGTTTATTTTCATCGGGACTTTCATAGAGTTTCATACATTATAATTATTTTTTGGTTATCCTATAAATTGTCCCACTGCTGGGCAAAGGTTTCCCCCCTCCTCTTCCATCCATCCCTGTTCTGAGCCTCTTCCAGCCACCCATCCCTGTATCTAACGACATCGTCTCTCCACCTACGCCGAGGTCTGCCCCGACGCCGGCGACCGTCCGATGGCACCCATTCTGTGACAGTCCGGGCCCATCGGTCCGGCTGCATGCGGCACACGTACATACATTATAATTACATAAATGAAATTGGCTAATACAGTTAGTATCACCGTCGGCCGGTCGGGCGTCCTCGGTACCGCTGGAAGGACGAGGTCGAGACCTGCACCGACTGCAGGCACACACGTGGCGGCAGTCGGTGCAGGACCGGTACGACTGGCGGCTTCTCGTTGCGGAGGCCAAGATCCACTTCGGGTCACTGAGCCAGCGGAGTAAGTAAGTAAGTAAGTTAGTATCACAATTGGTGGTCTCATCGCTTAAAAGCTCTTCCATACAACCTTTGGGTGTACAATCGAACTGTTGAGTCGAGACTATGAGGGTCTCAATAGTTCGGACAAAATCACCGAACTACTGAGACTAGAGGGCTAATTCAGCGGATTAATAGGTGAAGGTCTCAACCTTTCCCAAAAAAATTGGGTGCCTTAAAGATAAGATGTCAAGCTTTTTGAAGAATTTTTTTAAATCATAGACTTCCCTCATAGTCTACTACTATGTAGTATGCATATATATATAGGTATATATATATAGACCCCGACCAGATGGAGGGATGACCTTCGCAAAATGGCTGGCAGGGACTGGATGCAGAGGGCCGAGAGTAGGGTTGATTGGCGCGCTTTGGGAGAGGCCTACGTCCAGCAGTGGACTGATACGGGCTGATGATGATGATGATGATATATATATATATATATATATATATATAGATAAGAAGTCAAGCTTTTTGAAGTTTTTTTTTAAATCATAGACTTCCCTCATAGTCTACTACTATGTAGTATGTATATGTATATACATTCACTTCATAGAATACTTAGTTTTATGCCGTGGGAACCGTATCCAGGTCCTCAATTTCCGCAGTCAGACGTCGCGTCTGACCACAAGACCTAAGCGGTTTTATGTCCATTAGACATGATACATTCAAATTGAGCTGCAACTATGATTAAATTAACGCAATTTACCATTAGGCGGGTTGGGTTACAAGATGACTTGACTAGGCATAATGTGTTAATAGAGTACTTAGGTATTTCAGTGACGTATGAGTCTAGCTTGAAGAAAAGTAATACAACGTTAACAGAGAGGAAATTTATAATTTAAATTATTCAGAATTTGAATTACGTTAATTTAAATCCATGCTCGGTGAATAAATTAGAACATGGTGAATTTTTTTTTGCAAATTATTTCTTTTATTGTTTGACCTAATGGTAATTATTATCATTTCTAAGTTTATCGTGTGATTTGTGTCGTACTTAGTCCAATTTTTTGGCAGTTTTGATTTACTAAAAAGCCTCACAAATGTAACTCCCAATTTCAATTTATGGAATGAATTCAAGGACCGCATTTAATTAATCTTTTTTGCAACTGTAAACTATGTAATATATGTATCTACATAACTTTTATCTAACCGTGAAATAATTCTTGCAATAGCAGCTCTTGAAAAAATATCAACCTTGAAAACTCTCTTTACACATTTCTCTGTGATTTTCACCGTACAAGTCTAATTCTAATTCTATTTTTATTTGAATGGCATCTACTCTTGTAAAGAGATAATTTCGCCAATGTTAAGTTATTTAGAGTATTCAAGTCAAAGATGGGTTTGGAAAACCGCATCATACCAGCCATGTTACATAAAGTATCAATCATATTAAAAATAATTTTGATTTCTAATGCATTGTAATAAAGGTAAGTTTAATGGCAAAAATATCTTTGTCACGATACAATAATGGCCGCTGAATTATGTCAAACGTCAAATTAGACGTCTGCCTTCCTGTCGTTCGTATTTTGTGTTACAATAGGAACGCTATTAAATGGAAATGGATGTGTATTACACTGTGGTGTAATATCAGGCCTTAATTTAATATTTTTTTTTGTTAACCTATAAATTGTCCTACTGCTGGGCAAAGGTCTCTCCCCTCCTCTTCCATCCATCCCTGTCCTGAGCCTCTTCCAGCCACCCATCCCTGTATCTAACTCATTTAATGTATTATGTACGTATGACAAAAATGCATTGTGGCCAAATTATACAAACTCTTAGGCGCGTATTCATAAACGGGATTTAAAGTTACGCCACCGTTTAGGCCCTTTGTCCCTTTCTATCTTAACCTTTTTTAACGAAGTGTGAAAGGGAAGCTAACAGCAGATCAAGTGTACACTTTGGACTTTGGACCGGTTTTATTATCTGCGTCATAAGAGTTGAATTCGTACTGCAAGTGTTACCCATCTGCTGTTGTCCGTACATCATCATTATTATCAGTCTATTTTATGTCCCCACTGCCCGGGCACTGACCTTCGCTTTGAGGGAGCTCGGGCCATGATCCAGCACGCGGACCCAGTGCGGATTCTGTAGAATATGTAGAATAAATCTAAGGCACATGCCTTAGATTTACTCTGCAGGTTTCATCACGATGCTTTAATCTACAATTTTGGGAGCATTCCATAAATGTGCGTAAGTTGTTCCTTCGGAAATCGGAAGAAACCTCATTGGTACTACATGGCCGACCTGGCCGGGCACAGACCACTTACTCAATAGACATGAATTTGGTACAAATTTGCAAACGAAAAATTCTGTCAACGATGAACGCATAGAGACGAAGCAGGGGGGGGACAGGGGCGCCGTATTAAAGAGATGCGTCCATGTCGTGTCTAGGTAACATATTGCGCGAAGCAATTTTGCGCTCATGTGCGGGCAGACACGGGCGCCCTCCTGTTATAGGTATATGGGGTAAGTGGTCTTTGTGGCCGGGGATCGAACCTGGGACCTCCGTATCGTAAATCCAATGCGTCCGAGCTCTTATTATACATACATGTTACGCTACATTGTAACACACAGCCATTCTTACACGAAGGTTTTTATATGACAAAGGAGCTTTATTGAATTCTCTATTGAGAAAAAAACGTGACACAGTATTGTTTGTCGTCTTCTACGTTATTACCGTGTCAGTCTAGATCACCAGTAATTGGACTGAAATTGAACTGGGGGACCATTTGATTGCGAAGCTTAGAATAGGTCAAGCAGTTGATAGGAGAATTGTGAAAGTTTATATCAGAAGTTATTATTACATAATGATACCTAACCTACCTATAAAAATCATTGCTGCTCTGGCTGGGAATCGAACCTGGGACCACAGTATCGCAAGTCCATTGACCCAACCACTGCACCACCGAACTAATGGATGTATAAGTAAAATCTTTCAATCTAGTTAGTACCATGCAATTGGAACGGTTGCGCAGGCGCCGGCCGAAACGAAAACATTGAAAGCCACAGAACATTTTAAACAATCACTGGCCACGCACCAGTGGCTGGAAAGGGACAGACGTGCCTTAACTGAACGATGTAGTGGTACCATGGGTGGCTACATCAGAGAGCATCAAGTTTTATAAAGGTTTTTTATTTATTTATTTTATTAATGGACTCGACAGTTCGTCATTTGCCAATGTCATGTTACAGAAAATTCAATGTATATTCAATAGTCTTCTATCTTCCTCCAGGGGAGTCGCCGTAGCGTCATCACCCTGGGTAGCCGAGTCTTCTTGTCCTCATCCACAGGAGACGCCGTAGCGTCAATCACTGTGGACGAAGCCACGGTCACTCCCGAGCTCGTAGTGGGAATCTTGACCATGGCGCCAAACTTCAGATCCTGCTTGAATTCTCCAATAACTTCACCATACTGTCATTCGCGAACATTTTCTGATTAATTTAACGTGATATTAAACACAAAACACCCACTGTAGACATTAAACTGAAAAATATTAAATAATTTCGCAACCGTCGTTTCCCGCCATTTTCAAAAAGCCTAAAGGTTTTTATATATACTTATAAGTGCTTATAGATTAAAGTTCGAATATGTCACCTTTAATGCGACTTTACTGGCTAGAAAGCGAATAAGTCTTCTGGGCGCTGGCTGTGTGATGAGTGACGAACTTCATTGTAGTAGTTGAAAACAGATCCCTTTAGATTAACTTGGTCTCATAGCAGTCTCACAAATACGAATATACCTCAGCATTACTACACAAAATCGAATCCCCAAAGAGTAAGAATTGACGAAGGAAACTTATTTTTAATTAAATCAAAACTAGGGACTGAAGACTCATGACCACCATCAAGAGGAGAAAAGTGGGCTATATCGGCCACGTGCTGAGACACGAGAGGTACCTCCTACGTACTCCTCCAACTCATAATTATGGGCAAGATTGAGGGGAAGAGGCGAGTTGGCAGAAGGAAGAAATCGTGGCTCTGCAATATAAGGGAGTGGACAGCGATAGCCAGCGTCGAAGAGCTTTTTTGACTGGCTCAAGACAGAGGGAGATATGCGGAGCTGACGGCCAGCCTTCAGTAGTGGAGAGGCACTGCAAGAAGAAGAAGAAGGGACTGAAGAAAATGCACTTGCAGAGAAGCCACGAGTGAGTACCGAAGTCACCCAGGTCACCTTTAAAGACCTAGATGTTGAAACGCCAAGAGAAATGGAAATATACAGAAAATCTAACCATATTAGGTACTTAGTCAAACATCATATCAGGCAGGACTGTTCAGGTTTAATTCGGCGAACAAAAATGATGAAAAATTTCTAGCCGTGGAGAGGACTTGAACCTGCGACTTTGTCATTCAGTGACACGCTTTTACCAACTAAGCCACCACAGCCAATAGTCCGACTACCGGAACCTTTCATCGTATTATACTAAGGGTGTATGTGCAATGCGTTCTCGAATTATGTCATCAGAACTCCTCACATCTTTCCGGACCATCTTCTCAACTATGTCAGCTTGCTGAACGTAGAGGCTGTATGTCCTAAACTCTCACATTATGTACAACACATCGGACTCTGTCAATCAGTTCGACAATTATCGGCGGCCACCGGACCATGTCTAACCACGGGCCGACTATTGAATTCGTTTGGCGCCTAAGATTCGATAACGGGTTGCAGAAGCGAATGTGGTATTCCTGACATTAATGCCTAAAAGCAAGACGATCAACGAGTATGAACGAAAAATGAATAATAATAATAAACATTTGTCAATCCAAAGAGCACGTTATTGTATGTTAATTTAAAAATATAGTATAGTAGGCAATAAAACGTCTACTAAAACTAATGTGGACTAAGAAAGTCATTGGTTGTCATTTTACTAAGTACGAGTACTGTATGTAGGCTTATGTAACTTCCTGCATCTACTCTACAGTAACGTTGCCAGCGGATTAAGTAAGTAATATAAACAAACATGTTCAATTTCCAGTACTCTAATCATGAGTTGCCAACGTATGTTCGTAATGTGAACCACAGTTTCGACGTACGGTATTGGTCGTGTTTATGTTGCACCTAAAGCGGCCAGTAGTGGAATTAAAATCCCGCCAATTCCATACGTCTCAGTGAAGGTAGGTACCTAGTCGCTAAGGAGCGTACTTTGGCGACTCATGGTAATGGTACGGACAATAACAGATCAACGGTAACACTTGAATTACGATTTCAACTCTTACGGCGCAGGTTATAAGAACAGTCCAAAGTGTTATACGTGCTTTGATGTGTATAGGTTCCAAACGATCATAGGCATAATAGTCTTCGGTGCACCAATATCGCTTCTGTAGCTTCACCCACTTCGTCTACGGTAACATTGATGTGGTTTCGGTTCACAGACTTGCATTCATCGCCTGCCTTTGTGCCGGCCTGATGATGGGGTTGGTGACGAATTGATTGATGTTTTTGTACCGGCGTATTGCAATGGTTAAAATATCCTGTAGTAACATTCCAGGATTTATTTACTTATTTTATTAATGGACTCGACAGGTCGTCATTTGCCAATGTCATGTTACAGAATATTCAAAATATCATATCGTCTTCTCTTCATCCAGATTAGTCGCCGTAGCGTCGTCACCCTGGGTAGCCGCGTATTCTTGTCTTCAACCAGAGACGCCGTAGCGTCGTCACTCTGGACGGAGCAGCTCGACAGTCATGTTCACTCCCGAGCTCATAGTGGGACTCTTGACTATAGCGTCAAACTTCAGATCCTGTATGAATCTTCCAATAATTTCACCATACCATGAATTTAACGTGATATTAAACACATAACAACCACTGTAGACATTAAACTGAAAATTATTTAATAATTTCGCAACTGTCATTCCCGCTATTTTCAAAAGCCCGTCATATATCTAAATTATTATTGAAAAATCATTGACCCGATTCCATTACGAATCGCGTCTCGCGATTATATACCTACTTTGAGCCATACGCAATCAAAAGCATTATTTCAAGATCAAACATATATAAATAGGGCACCATAATGATCGTTCCGCAATAACTCAAAAGACAAGACTAAACAATAACCCACTCTATTGTCGTGACATGTCTATTTCGTAACATGTCCAATTGTACTTTGACAATAGATTGTGACACTATTACTATGAGTTTTCCGTTACCCTTATGATTTTCGGTTTACAACATATTTGTGTAAATGCCTACCTTTTTTTTTTTAACATTTATTCATCCAAGATGTCGTTATGCAATACATAAGTGTTTATGTTATATACATTACTTCAAATTGAACTAGTCAAGTTTTTCTTAATTCTATAATTATAATTATTTATAACTTTATTTACTTAATGGTAACGTAGTATATCTCCATGTAATTGGAGAATTGTGAACAGTATTTCTCATTATTATTATTATCTCTCGAGGAAGAAATGAAGATGATAAAATCCATGGCACGAGCTCACCTCGGGCTACAATTTGGACTACCTGACTGGCTGGAGTTCCAGCCTATATCAACCCTCCTGGACACGGATCGACAAGTTCTAAGCTGCCGATGCTCGAAGACTCAAGGCCAGTGATTGTGTTCTAGTCTAGACCTAGGGCGTATGGAGGAAGTGTGATATAACGGCTTAAATAAACTGGTGACACTACCTCATCTTTTTATTGAACCCCTACATACCCTATCTTCCGGTGTGCTTGGGCTGGCCTAAAAAACCCCAACCGCCGCACCTTCGTCCAGGGTGACGACGCTCCGGCGACTACTCTGTAGGAAGAAAGAAAACTAACTATATTATTCTACTTTGTAACATGACATTGGCAAATGACAAACTGTCGAGTCGATTAATAAAATTAAAAAAGACAACGCTATGGTTAATTTAATATCGATTCGTGCATGCGTTTTTCAAGTAATTCTTTCCGAAAGAGAGCTGATATTAGCGGAACTTTTTACAAGTAAACTTATATTAGGTACACTGCTTAAAAAGTTTATTTAAAAATCCAAAATATATTTTAATTAGATTATTTTTAAATTTAACTACTTATAGACCCCTTCGACAAGCCACAGACGTCGATATAGAGTCGTTAAGATCTCTATCTACCCTCAGTATAAATTTCGACCGGCCGGCGACACAAGCGATGCGTAAACGCATATAATTAGGGTGAATTCTGATACTATGTCTACTACTTGTAGAGCCATCTAGCGAGTAGAAATTGAATTTTACATATGGTTTTTCGACGGAAAAGCTTACGTACGGTGGAACACAGAGAAAGGTGTACAGGAGAGTTTTTAAGGATGAGATTTTCTCAAAAACTACTTGACCTATTTCAAAAATTCTTTCACTGTTTGATAGATAAAAGTGAAAACTATGTAATTGTAAAATAATTATTATATTCGGTCCAGTAGTTTTTGAGAAAATCCCAACCTTATTGAGGCCCCCTGTATACTTATCTCTGTCGTCGACAAGACAGATAAGTATACAGGGGGCCTTAATAAGGTTGAAATTTTCTCAAGAACTACTTGATAGATTTTAACAATTCTTTTACAGTACATAGTTTTAACTTTTATCTATCTAACAGTGAAATAATTATTGCAATACGTCAAGTAGTTTTTGAGAAAATCTCATCCTTAAAAACTCTACTGTATACCTTTCTCTGTTTTCGACCCGAGTTCGATTTACCGAGTGCTCTCAAAATGGTGAAGGAGAATATCGTTATGAAACCTGCATGCCTTAGAAGAAGAAAAATCCAAGGCATGTGAAATCTGCCAATCCGCAGTGGGCCCGCGTGGTGGATCATGGCCCCGGCTCCCTCGATGTAAGGGAAGGTATGTGCCCGAGCAGTTGGGCAATATAAATAGACTGATGATAATACATATGATTTTACGAATTACTCAAGTAATATTTAGATTTTTTTTAAATTTCATTGACACATCTATTACAGTGTGCGATGGAAAGAATTAGTTATACATCATGGGCAACTAAACAAAACTATCACTTTTTAAACTTACACGGTTTGTATACCTACATTTTAATTAGATAAAATGGGAATTACCGTGTTAAACATTTATTATTAATGTCTTGATATTTCGACAGCATTGCAGCCACCATGGTCACGAGTAGTCATCAATAATAAATGTTTGACACGGTAATTCCCGTTTTGTCTATGAAACATCTAATTGTTTTAAATCTTTACGATTTTCGGTAATTTTTCTGCATTTTTCATACATTTTGTCTCGAATTAAATTGCATATAATCGTTTTTTCTAGGTTACGAAGTTTATTGAAAGAAATCTCTTAAAGACACCTTTATATGCCTTCTTCCCTATGATATGTGTGGAAAAAATAGACTTTATGTTCTAAGAAAAGATACCATCCACATGTTTGAACATATTGACCAACAAAGTAGTATTTCCCGTAGCAAACAACAATGGAGACAATCCTCTATTGCGCAAACATTGAACGCATTATTTAATATAATTTTTATTAAAGAATGTGTTCAGAGGAGCGAAGCTATCTCGAAGCTAATCGTCGCTTCTAATAATAGAAGCCTTCCGTAATTATTTCAAGTGACTGTCTGTCTTTGCATTGATGGTGGTTCAATGGAAGTGGTAGATTTGGGCGTAGAAATTAAGGATGATGAAGCGCACTTGAAGATAGTGGGGTGATAAACATATTATACGTGGTCAAGTATAGATCCTAATGAGTTACTAATGGATGAACATTATATATGTAGTTTTTTATAAATATTTTTGCAGTAAATGGTTGTACGAAAAATAATATAAAATATCTGTATTTGTCAAAAATAACATGGACCATTATGTACAAGATAGATAATGAAGTCATGAGATCACCAGGCAAACAAGAGAAAAAGTATGAATATGCTATGGCGGCCCTTACGTACGAATATCTACGAGAAAAAAAAATGTATAAACATGTAAATTTTTATATATAACAAACTTCCTCAGACGATGAGGTTGTTAGAAGGCAGCCCATTTAAAACGTCGAAGTGGCTTTTACAAAATATGTTCTACAGTGTCAAGGAGTTTAGTGACCATCATCAATGTGTATAATGTACTTACTATAACATTTGTACGCCTCTTAACAGGCTGAATACCATGACATCATTATTAATTTGTATAACATTTCATATTCTGTGTATTCTGACAGATTTGATTTGATGATAAAATCTTGCCGTTGTCTCATCCAGCACAACACTCCCCCGACACTATTTCATTACGGTAATCGTAATTTTTACGTAATGGCAGCCACGGCGTGATAGTATCGCGATGATTGCGAACTCTGGCGGTTGATTACTAAACTAAACGTTGTGGTTCGCCGTACCCACGCTCCCAGCTATTGAAGCTTGCGATGTGGTCGTTTTCCCAATACACCAATTTGGGGTTGAGAAATGGTGGTCTGATTCTATTTGTGTTACTCGTAAATGGTTTTTGAAGTTCTCTCCATTCAGATGACAGCGAACGCAACTGCAACAAAATTTTGCTGGGCATAATTTGATTATTTTAATAATGAAAATTCGTAGTACCAATCACTTGAAAGAAATCGCACTATGTTACGCTAAGAAGATGCATCTATATCTAGAGAATCAAATCGAACTTCCAGTATCGCAACCATCGAGCGAAAGGATTAGAAAAGTGCAATGGATCATTTCAAATGTTGGATCTCTTTGTGCTACATAGTTTCTGGCGACAAATACGTAAATAAAAGCGGAGGAACATTCATTGATACTTAGAGAATCGAACCAGGGACTTCCAGTAACGCAACCATCGAAAAAAGGATTAGAAACGTGCAATTGACCATTTCAAATGTTTATTATAAAAGCCGGATCTCTTTTTGTGCTACACATTTTATGACAGCACCGGTAATGTCCACCGGTACCCAATGTTACAGTGTCCAGGCCATAACGCATGTATGGTGTGCGCTTGCGCTTGACTCACCTGCTGCTATCGAGTTTCGGCATCTTGAAAGTGCTGTGGACGTGTCGATGTGCTATGTACAATCATGCACATGAATGATAGAGCTTGTATGTTTCTTAAGTATTTGATTTTTTTTCTTGTATGGTTTAATGACCAAACCTATTTGTCAGAGTTATTCAGGCTCCCTGTAGGCCTTTGACGTGGGTAACGACTGCTGCCGAGCGACAGAAACCGGGACCAACTGCTTTACGTGCTTTCCGGGTCACGGAGGAGCTCAGATGAAAAAATCACTAGCGGTCACCCCCCCCCCCCCCTTTTGTACTTGAAACCTTTTTGGAACCGCCTATGCTGGCCGCATTAGGTGCTAATAGCTAGTTAGTAGTCGCAAAGAACTGACCAAACCCAGGTACAGTTTCCATACGATCTTTACTAGACGTAAGTGAAGATTGAAGGTCAGAGGTTGATACATTTAATTCAAAGATTCAATATCATTACTTTGGCAATAGTGAAACATAATAAGCTGGAAAGAATATAAGGAACCTGGCGATTGTGTCATCAACTTTGTGACGGCAAAATGACTAAATCCTCTATAGTTGAGTTGATCAGGATCTGAAAAGCATTTGTCTTAAATCTAAACAGCTATACTCAATATATTTATTGCATCCCATAAGGTATAATACATATGTTCATATACTTAATATTAAAATGTAACAATGTTCTTAATGGACCTTGTTTAGGCACAGCAATATAAGAGAGAGACGACAATTTTTGGTCAAATATAATGTAAATTGTAGTAACTAAGTAAGTAGTAGGTAACGATTATTAGCTAATGCTATGGCTTATGTGATATAACGGAGGAGTAAGTGAATGTTCAGCCAATGTATCACGATTAACTTGTCCAGATTTACAAAGGAGTAAGAATTTCGTGCGCACAAGTCCAAACACTCGTCACAATCCAGTATTCCAAGAAGCGGGACATTATTTTTATAAAATCTCCACTTACATAAAATACGAAAATTCTTCTGATTTATGTAAACCACCGGTTTCTGGCCGCGCTTGTCGGTAGACGCCATTTTATCGAACGTTAGCTTATCCGCCATCTTGATGACGTTAATTGACAATTTGACACCTTTTGGAAGTCGCTCGTAGCCGTGACATAATGTCTCAGCTACTATATTTTACTACTTCATCAACATCATTCTTTCCGTCATTATTATTGTACATACTAGTTTTTGTAAATGTATAAGCCATATGAAACATTTTTTTTCTTGTACATTCACGTGTTCTATATTTGTCATTCTTCAAGCACGTTTCGTTCTTAATAATGGTCAATTTAAGTGATGTATGTTTTGACAATGTATGTTTGTATTTCTACTGAACATTGCATTTCTTTAACATTCGCTCTTTGCATCTCTGTTACTACTTTGCTCTCATTTGCTTGCTGTAAAAGCTCATAGGTATGGGATAAATAAGTAATCTTACAAGTAGCTACAACCTATTAAATAGAATGAGCATACTCATTCCGATTTCTGAGTATCATTCGATAATATCGCTCGATACGAGTATCACGTCCAAATCTAACCGAAACATCGAAGGTTCTAATTAGGCGGTCACTACAAATAGTTGACATGGTCTTAAAATAAATTTGAATATCATTATTTTTTTTAACTAGAAATGGATTTTTAGATGACTTTATGTGAACCGATCAAGCTAGACAAGGAATCAGATGAAATCTTACTAATGTCATAATGTGTTAGGCGGACTATTAGGTTATCTATTACGCGAAACCTAGACATGAGAGCGAATCTCGCAGGAACTTGTGTAAGGTTTTTTTTTGTAACCAAGAATAAAGAAGAGCAACAGTGAAGGTGTCAGCAAGCAACCTTGCTGAGCTACTTAAATGGGCTGTGCTGGTTGAGATGACACCATGATGGAAATGCACAAAATTTTCACATTTGAGATGTTAGTACAAAGTTTATCTCACACATTTACGATGTAGAATGGGAGATGAGATCTTAGCAGAAACTGTAGGTTCATCACAGTCGAGTGATGGCATCTTTTTTATGATAGACCATACCCGCGTTTGGCCCCGATCTCACCTGATGGTAAGTGACAATGAGACCGATGATGAAGCACGCGGGCCTAGTAAATACCTATTCATATATCTCAGAGTAATTAATATGTACAAATGAAGGAGCAACTAGGGAAAGAGCATCATATATTGGGAATATAACTTGGGTCTTCATAATCGAAGTCCGGATAATGAAGTGGTATCGAGCTATCAAATGCCATGGACAATTCGTCGAATCCTTTAACATACTTTTGAAGTGATACCTTTCGATCTCATTACCCTACCATCGTAATTCAGTCACGATAACGTTTCGAATCAATTATCAAAGCAATAACATTGTATATTAATGTCCCTTTTACTTCTCTTTATATTCCTAACCGAACGACAGAGAACGCAATTCCAGGAAAACTAAACCTACAACGTACGTGCATCGGTTCCATACCCGATTTTTATCAAAATCGAAACGAGTTTTTTTGGTAGGAACCATTAAAAATCTTGACGATTCGACGAATCATAAAATTTTATGTCTCTATCTAAATTCGTGTGATCGAACGCGATAAAAATTGTTCGATTTTTTTCGGGTGACATATTTTCAAGAAGTGTATTGTAATATCTCCGCATAACATTCTTTTAAACATACATACCGTCTTTCCAGTAGGGGAAGGCAGAGAACCTCCTTGCATCTGCTGCAATCCTGGTACACATCTCTCTTTCACATTCATCGTCTTCATTGCGGTCTAACTCTTTCCATAGCAATATTTAGAAGTCAAAAGTAAACTCAAGGCTGCCTCAAAGACACTTTCACCAAGGTTGGTAACTTAGAGTTTTGGACATATAAAGAAAGATTCTAATAGATACCTAAGCTTAGGTAGGATGTAAGTTCTCTTCGCAACACATCTAGCATTGCACCCAGACGATACAGCCCCAGACTTATAAATAAAAGGGGTTTGATATTTATCGCTGGGTGTTTATTACTACGAAAATTATACCCCTAATGACTTCCCGAATTCTCCCTTTCGTATGGCCGAATCCAAGTGTGGTAAGTCTGCAGAGTGAATAAACAAAGGATTCTTGCTTGACACAACATTTTCGTTGGCTTTTAAGATTTTATAACCAATACTACAGAAAGGGAAGGAAAAACTGTTATAATCTATTTTCGAATTAAAACTATAGTGCAAGACGGAACGCCCCGGCAGCGTACCATCGATATAATGTACTGTCGATACAGTGACCCGTCGATGTAACGTTTTCGATACAGCGACCGTCGATGTAACGTTTTCGATACAGCGACCATCGATGTAGTAACTATCGATGTTGTGAACTAGACCCTAGGCATGGCGCACTCACCTTGAAACTATCAGTCTAAAGACCGACTCCAACCGAAAAGTGAGTTTAATCTTACTTACTCCGCTGGCTCAATAACCCAAAGGATCTTGACCTCCGACACCCCTGAAGCCTGTCCTGCGCTGTCTGCCTGCAGCCCTCGCAGATCCTTCTGCACCTCGTCGCCCCAGCGGTATCTAGGACGTCCGATTGGCCGTCGCCATCCGCTGGGCTTTTCAACATATGATTCGCTTCGAGTCTGGCTGTTTTTTGATTTGTTTTCTTCTACGTGTGTGGCTACCATTATCCATCAGCCTGTATCAGTCCACGCGCTACAGGCCTCTCCTAAGGTACACCATTCAATCCAATCCAAAGCCCTTTGCACCCAGTCAGCAGTTCGTGATGTAATTCGTGATATAAGATGCAAAAACTGTAAATTTGTACTTACGACAGTTTGCCTGTAAGCCGTGCGTAGAAGTTAGGAGCGAGGACAGAAAATCCTATCGGCTATTAACAGTCAAGAAGTGGTAAATTATTGTCGTTACCATCGCAAAGTTGCCCCGCAAAGTCCTTATGGTAATTCCGACGTATTTTGTTCTTGATAATGGCACAGTGTTTTTGTTTAACTGTGTTTTGTTTGGTTGTTTGTGTTTTTTAAACACAGCCTTATATTGTAAAAAAGGGGTATAGTAAGCCGAATGACTAACTGAACCGTTAACTGAACAACTTTTAGTCGACGACTTTTCGATTAAAAAATGAAAATAACATTAATTTATTTTCATTTTTTAATCGAAAAGTCGTCGACTAAAAGTTGTACAGTTAACGGTTCAGTTAGTTCTACACAAATTGATGAGCTGTATAGGGCGTATAAAATGTTTAGGCTCTTTTGCACCCAGTACCTACCTTACGTAGGTTATCTCTCCATATGGTCGGAGGGCCAGTAGGTATATGAAACATAATAGTATTGACCTAATGTTATATAAATTAATTAAGTATGTGGGCAGCATTAAAAGTTATGCCAGTACTATTTTGTATGAAATTCGTGTTTCAAATTATTTGTTATTGAAGAAAAATTTCGGCATGGCGTACATTCGTTGTTTCGTAATTCGTGGTCACAAACTTTCGCTGTAGAGTTATTCGTTGTTATGTTTTTCGGTGCTGTAAAATTTCGCCATCATTATTCGATATTTCGAATTTCGGTATCACGTGGCGCTCTCAAAAAACTTACCCCTATATTATTTTCTATCTCAAATACTTATTCCCAAATAAATATTCTCCCAATAGACAATGTCACATAATTCACGGGTACCCATTCTGTGTCTAATTCCTGAAAGCCATTGTTTCTGATCGGAATTCCTAAAAGTAATTATATGAACCCTTTTGCACTTAATTTCGTACCGTATCGCAATTAACGCATAATTTCTCGAATGCTACTCGTTTTATTGCTCACGCTAATTGAGGCCGATGGTAGGGGGTCAAATCTATTAATAATATGGGTATTATAACTATTTGGGATAGTCCAGGATGGTCTATTTTTTTTTTGGTAATGCGGTTTTTAAATTAAATTTTTCATAAGTACTTTCTTCAAGACGGCATGAATAACTTTTAAAAACTACTAAACTCTGGACTAATAATTGAGAATCTACATATAAAAATAATCGAAATTAAGTTTTTTAAGGTCTGAAATTTTAAGCAAATATAATGAAAAGGTTGTTCCGAATTTACGATTTTTTTTGTTAACCTATAAATCGGCCCACTCCTGGGCAAAGGACCCCTCCTCTTCCATCCATCCCTGTCCTGAGCCTTCCATTCCATTTACGAAATAATAATAAAAATCCGACGTACTGATACTCACACGCACTTTTTTTAAATAAGCAAATTAGCTTAAAATATTTAAACCTATTACAAAATCGTAGAGAAGGTACTAGTGTCCGACCGAAACTGGTTTTAGGGCCGAAACCAAATTTTGGCCACGGTCTTAGTTTCGGTCGAAACCGAAACTTCCATATAAGGTCATGTTTTCGTGGAAAAAATGAATAGGTAAGTAATTATAATCAGTCAGTTTTTTATTTATAAATCGCATATAAAACAATCTTCTCTAGATACCTATAAATATTTTTAAGAATTCTTTATTTTCCATAAATATTTGTTTGATTTTGATTTTATTTATTTAAATTATCAAAACGTAGGTAGGTACTACAAGCAACTTAATTTATACTCCCACAAAATTACCATTTGCCAGTGTTCGATTAAGGCGCCACCATATTGGCACGGTGTAACAAAGACCGAGCCATTAAGGGGAAGTCCAGACGAAAGATTTATGTGCGGAAGGGTTCCGGAGGGTACATCTTCGGTTGTTGTTGCGAATGGCCGCTTTTTGATACTTTTGAGGGCAAAATAATATCAAATATTGGCAAATAAACAAGTGTTGTGACGTTTAAATAAAAACGATTAATTTCTGGAATGTAATATGTATTTTAATAAAAACACTGTATAGCGACAAGATTGAAGTTTCAAGTTGAAGTGAATGACAATCAATTAGGTATTTAATGATGTTACAAATGTTTTAGGCAAAAGCCACTAACGATAGTGTGCCCAAAGCGCATCAACATTAGTGATGCCAACAACAAGTACTTACCTATATTTTATTTAATAAAATGGGTGGCTATCACATTTTACTTTACCTAACGTACTAACTTACTCTCTATGCATATATTCAAAATAGATATACTTAGAATAACCAAAATACCATGGTGTTAAATAAATAGATAATATTAAAAAAAATCGTAATAACTTTGAGGCATGGGGTTGTCACTGTATTGTATCAATAGACTTAAATACGACTACATTATAAAACCAATTAAGATATATGATAATTATAGAGTAAAGTAGTTCAAAAGTGTCTCGAAACGTTTCGTGTACGGTGGACACACAGAGAAAGGTGTACAGGAGAGTTTTTAAGATTGAGATTTTCTCAAAAACTACTTGACCTATTGCAAAAATTATTTCACTGTTTGATAGATAAAAGTTAAAACTATGTAACTGTAAAATAATTATTAAATTCGGTCCAGTAGTTTTTGAGAAAATCTCAACCTTATTGAGGCCCCCTGTATACTTTCTCTGTCTTCGACTGTACGTAGTGCACCCTGATTTTTATAAGTGAGCTAAAAAAAATAACAAAGCTATGAAGCCGCTAACGTGTTATACATACAAGTAACTGTCACCTGTTTCTCGTAGCGTTCAGTACATAATGACGGACTTCCATCGGCTGCGATGCGATGCTGGGTCTTACGTCATATGACTTACTTAACTTTTTTAAATATGCCTTCTACCGTGGCTGGCACAGTAATTTTGCCAGTGTCAAGTACTTAGATGATGACCAACGAATTGAGAAAATGGATGCTTGGTTCATACACAGTCATCAATCTCCTTTGACTGTTTTTTTTTTGTTAAAATCTCAACCTCATTGCGACAACACTCTGTATACATTACTTTGAGTTAGAGTCTGTATACATTACCTTTTATTTATGAAAAACAATAATCATGCCGTTTTGCATAATTGCGTATGCGTTACTGAACCCTAATAAACCAACAAATAATCATAATGTTATATCAAAATACGATATCGAACCGATCGGAGACCTTGCCGGACGATTTTTAATTTCATAAATTCGTTTGTCTTCACGGTTTAAGTATTAAATTAATGTTTTATTTTACATTTTATTTATGATTGAAATTGGGGTTTTGATGATAATTTTTTTATACTTATTATTATTATAGGCTTATTGTATAGGTAAACAATAAAAATGACTAACCATATTTTTTATAGGTATAGTAAATTAGTAATCTGGTAATTAGGCGATCATGTTTGTTTACAAAATAAGACATTTATGCTTAGGTATATAGGTTACCTAAGTACATAATTATTTCGTTTAAATAAAGACTTTTTGTGGTTGTAGAATTTTTTTTTTTCATAAAATAAATTAATACATAGTGTACGAGTTTATATGTAGGTAGGTTTCTTTTTTGTCTTAATATTTACCTATCTGAAAAATTTAGGTTATAGCTTAGGCACCCTTTTTTTTTTACTTGGGGAAATACTTTTCGCATCTCACCGCAAAAAATCTTTATAAAAATCTATCAAACAATGAAAATCGCTAAAATAATCAAGCAAATTAAACATACGCGGTCCTAATTACTCCCAAAAAGTCACTAAACAAAATACTATCAAATAATTATGTCGGTACATTTCAAAACGTCTTTATTCGTTTTATGGTGATAAACACGACCGTAAATCGGTTTTATTGTCGAAAGAGGTCTTTTTCGATAAATATCGATACTTTTTGTCGATTCGGAAACTCGAGGTTTTTAAGTTAAGATATTGTTTTGTCGGACTATTGATTTGCTTTATAGTTATTGGGTTTGTAAGTCAGCGCTGGCGGTTTGATTGTCAAGTCACTTGACCTGGAGCGTTAGGAAATAGTGGACATTCCCGAAAGAAAAGTCTAGACCAACTCACGTGACCACGCCGAAGATATATCTGATTTTTTTATGATAATCTGATTTTTAGTTTGGATGTATGGAATTAGTGAAACATGATGTCACAGTTTTAGATTAAATCTTCTTCTTGCAGTGCCTCTCCACTAATGAAGGCTGGCCGCCAGCTCCGCATATCTCCCTCTGTCTTGAGCCAGTCGGAAAAGCTCTTGGATGCTGGCTATCGCTGTCCACTCCCTTATATTGCGGAGCCACGATTTTTTCCTTCTGGCAACATGCTACTAACTAATTAGATTAATTAAGGATTTTCAAATGCCTGTAATTATTTCATAGCAAACATACCAGATTCATTTTGGTTCTTTTGTGGTATCCTGCAGTAACTACATGTTACGTAACACTGATATAGTACTATTTTTAAATGCTCTCACGATCGATCTCTCAGCTTCGATCTTCATCTTTGCAATATTTGACCACTCTTACACCTTAAAAAGATTCGTCGAAGTGGATAAGGGGAATTAATAAAGTAAAAAGATTGATAATATTTTTTAATGAAGGTATAAAAAAATCTCACAAAGGCTATTTTCATTATTTTGCAAATTAAAAATAAAAGATATACTAGAAGGAAGTTGAAAAATGAAACTATGAATTACAGGCACATCGTTAATCTAAGACTTGATATTTCTGGAATGTAGGCATGTCTACACTTGAAAAACATTAGCCTCCTTTTGTCAGTCGGGTAAAAAGTAAGGTCCATACTAACATCAACCCTTACCCGTATCGACGCTGTATCGGTATATTTATCGTTATCGTTATTATCGGTCGTTATATCGGAATTAACGATCGAAAAGAACAGAAAATATACACATTAATCGTATTTATATCTCTACCTGCGCGCGTCGCTTCGAGACGACTAAATTAAGCTTTGCAATATTACCTGTATTATAAATACAAGAAATAGCTTAGATTGTATATGTGTGTATGTCTACCTGAATATAATCTATAGGTATAGGTAATCTCTCGATCTCGAACAGGCCAGGTTGGAAGAAATCTCTATATTAGAGACAAGTTCGACTGACAATTATAAAAGGATGTGCTGGCCAGTTTATATTTAGTTTTAATATTTTTTACATTTTTCAAAAATTTACGTTTAGAACATGATAAAAAAACTCTTGCCGTGGGCAGGACTTCAACCGGCAAGAATTTTTTCATCATGTTCTAATTTATTCACCGAGCATGGATAATGCGTAATTCAAATTCTGAATTGACGTTTAGTTGGGTTCTAAGTTAGATCACAATTATATTGCTCCTATTATACGTTTTTACCTACGAAAAGGCGTTTCTCTTGGCTCCAGTCCGTAATACTATGTATGATACGATGAAGAATTTCGGTAGGCCGGGCGTTGGCCTGTGGTGGCTCGGTTGGTAAGAGCGTGTCACGGAATGACAAAGTCGCAGGTTCAAGTCCTGCCCACGGCGATAATCATATAAAAAAACATAAATGTTGAAAAGAAAGCCAAGTTTTATTTATAGCGGTACCCGTCAAAAGTGCTAAAATCCAAATCAATGCCAAGTTCAAAAGTACTCCAAGCAGTAACTTACTAACTTAAAACATAATTATACCGGACAACGGGGATCGGTTGAACTATCTGTAATGCTAAGCCATTCAGATAGTTCAACCGACTCATTGTATTATATAGTTTTTAGTTTAGTTTATATTTTCTAGGTTAATATTATAATAGTTATTTTTATATTTTATTGTTTTATGAATAAATATCTTATTATACATATAAATTAAACTCCAGTCATGTTAACTTTTTATGGTAGGTTTTCGTAATAAAAACATGAATTAATTAACCCTTAGCACGATGACATATGGAATAGGGAGAGGCTCTTATATGAACTAGCGGTCACCCATCCAACTACTTACGGCGTCCTAAGTTGCTTTCCCTATCGCATTAAGAGGAGCAGAACAATGGGCAGAAAATTAATATGGCCAGATTTTTTTTGGAGAAATGACATTGCCAGATTCTTTCCACCATCAACCGCATGATGTACAAGATAACGAATAAATGTAAAAATATCTATTTTTTTTTATTAAAATTATTGGTTTAAAATAAAGTTTACATCATGCGAGTCGAAAACTTCGTCTTAATTAAGAATTCAGAAAATAGTAAGAAATCGAAGCGAATTATTCATTGTTTTTGTTATTATTCTATAGGAGTTGCGAGAGTAGTAGAAAATCATACTGATTATGATTATGCAATATGAAACCTGTAATAAATCCCCAACATAATGATAGGTACAGCTTAAATGGTCACGTAGTTTTGTAGGTGGGGCAAAGCTCCATTGAAATGTGTCAATGTCATTTGAAAGTCATTTGTTCAATTTTCATTTCAAGAAACACCACCAGTAAACCGATAGTCGGCGTTCTTAATACACCAAAATCTCTTGTTCTTCTTAATACACCAAAAGTTTTGTAGGTGGGGCAAAGCTCCATTGAAATGTGGAAATGTCTTTTGCACTCACAATTTGTAAACTTTACAATCAAAACCTAATCATTTATGCGGATCTGGCATTGTACACCATGTATTTACATCATTTAATGAATGAATGGATATATTATATATTTATTTCTGACATGTCCATAATATGTTAGAAAAGTTTAAGTAATCCACTATTCCGTAATACGCTTTTTAATAAGCGTTTCTTTATTAAGCAATGATTTAAACCACCGCCTACCTTCAAATCACGTTTATAGCTAACCCGTGAATACAACAGTTACAGAAGCTCAACCAACTCAAATTGCCGAAGGGACATCGACACGACACATCCTTATTACGTGCTCCGGCCTAATGGCGTGTTGATTATTAATTAAAAATAATTACGATTACGACCATATTCAATGACTCTGGTGTTACAGCTATTAACACTTTAGTGATGGGACGCGTATTGATATTGCTGGGTGTCGATTGTCGATATAATGACTATTCACTTCTTTAATTCTTGTGTCGTAACTTAGTGACATAGTTATTGAGCAATATAATTGTTATTATTTACTGCTGAAAGTTTGGCCACTTGTCTCCTTAGCGTTGGCACCTTTTCCTTGCAAAGAGGTTCAAATGTAAATTCAAAATAAATGTTGACGTGCAATAAATTGTACAACTTAGGTAGGTACGTACAACTCCAGATCATACCATTGATCTGACACTAGCAGTACGAATTCAACTCTTATGACGAAGAATAACAATGGTCCAAAGTGTTACAATTGATTTGCTGTTAGCTGTATTACTTTCTGATTCTTTGTAGAACGATAGAGCACCGAATCAGAATTAGGGCCTCTGGATTTTTATAGTAAAATTGTGTGAGTTCTAGCTCAGACCTAATATGGAATAACTGAACACAATTAAATGTATCTAACACTGGAGATTAAAAACAGAATTTGAAAATATTATTTTCTCATACCCACAATCAAAACCAAAACAAACCAGCAATATCAAACCAAAATGCATCTCACCGAAAAACTTAAAATTCTAGTGCGTCCAAATGAGCTTACAAAGTATAAGCCTTCCGAAAATTAGTAGGTAACTATGGAATGGTCTAGCCCAGTCTTTCGCAAAGTGGTAAGGGCTCCAGAATTATTTTAGAATGCAAGTTTAAACTCTAGACCAGACTAATACAGCACAAATTAAATTTATTAAAGTAATGAGTGTCACTGTGGTAAAGTTAAAATAATTGGGAGCGCTAAAAAATAATTGATTTTCAAGGTAGACGAAACAAGTTTGAGAACCTCTGGTCAAGCCGATTCGCGAGTGTTGCAGAACTCATTCAAAATTATCGATATCAAGAATCATCGACACCTCGCATCATTAGTAGCCGTTCTAATTAAGGCATCGACCGTGCACCGAATGTGTGTTTAATCAAGCCTGTAGCCGGCACTTGTTTGCTTTGTAGTTAGCTGCGTATGCGCACCCGGGAAAGTTTAATGACTGACCTATTTTTAAACTCCTTATGATTATGAATCTAATTGATCTTCCTCTATCCTTGTCATTTATTTTATTAATGGACTCGACAGTTCGTTATTTACCAATGTCATGTTACAGAATATTCCAAACAGTAGTCTTCTTTTTCTCCAGAGGAGTCGCCGTGGCGTCGTCACCCTGGGTATCCGCGTCTTCTTGTCTTCACCCAGAGGAGTCGCCGTAGCGTCATCGCTCTGGAAGAAGCAGCTCGACAGTCACATTCATGCCCGAGCTCGTAGCGGGACTTTTGATAATAGCTCGAAACTTCAGATCTTGCATGAATCATCCAGTAATTTCACCATACTGTCATTCGCGAACATTTTCTGGTTAATTTAACGTGATATTAAACACAAAATAAGCACTTTAATTAATATTATGGCTAAACGTCGTGTTGTTTCTTATTCCCCCCGACCAGATGGAGGGATGCCCTACTGCACATTATCTAGTTATCTAAACCATAGAACTCAACAAAATCCATTATTATTTTATTATAATTAATATATTTATTTATTTATTTATTTATTCATTAAAAAGTATAGCATTACAGTTTATCACCTATGCACTATACATTTCATTTAATTATTAATTAGATTATTAGAATATCAATTCAATTATATGTATTACAGTTATAATATTCAATATATATGCTTACCCTGTGTATATTGCCGTTGGTTTTCCAATAAACAATAAATAAATAAAATATATAAACTAATGTAGGTATTTTCTTAGGGTTGGGTTGAACACCTGGGGTTTTAGTGGGTATAGGACCGTATTCTGGCGGGAGTCCCACATACTCACCGCGCGCCCCTCCTCATTGGCGCGGTGAGATGCGAAAAGCATTTCCCCAAGTAAAAAAAAAAGGTTGGGTTATGTATGAACCACTCTCTCTCCCTCTCTCTCTCTCAATACTGATTGATTATAAATCTAGTATTAACTTGAGACAAAAGCAAATGGTCAATTACCGTAATACTTCCGCTATAATCCCTTACTCTTGTAATAAATATGAGGATTACAATTTAAAATAGACCTAATTTGATACAACATAACACGCAAGTAATATTCATTACGAGAAATGATTTAAGGTGCGCGCACACGCCGCATTGTAAGGGTGAGCGCACACCGCCCACAGTAGCGACCCACAGCGATCGGACGACTAGATCGGCCCGCCCGCGAGCTGACCGCTAGGCGTACTAACTGTGGAGACAGCTTTTATACAATTTGACCTTGAACTTGGTGGGAGTTTTAACCTTGAACTTCAAAAATGTGACCTTTGATTATTTACAATAGAATAATATGAAATTTATTCGTTTTCTCGGTATGATAATTATTGTAAGTGCCTACTAATTAAAATAATAATGATTATAATATTGGGCGTTGAATTTTATCACAGCAGTTATGTTTGTATATTTTTCTAATGTAGAACATACTGAATTTTGAAGAAACCTATTTTAATGTTATGTAGGTACCTACTATTTTTTCAAAAACCCTAATTAGAAGTTATGGAGGGCAAAAAACCTACACGAAGCCCAAAGCAAGTGTCTTATTTTGTAAACAAAAACTATCATTTTAAGCTTTTCTGTGATCATTGCTTAGATGTTTTCACATTATTAGATCGATCACTTTATTTTCACAATGATTAACAGGGTCAATAAATCAGTTTCTTCAGTATTATATCACGACAGGTAATTAAATTAAACGATGGTTTTGTTTACAAAATAAGACACTTGATTTGGATCTCGGTATAAATATGTTAAAAGCACCAAACCAAGGATTCTTTTATGATCGATAGGTAGAGCTAGTGAAACTGAGAAAAACAATACCAAAGTTCATTTTAATGACCTTTTCTATACTAATCCTTGAAAGGTTACGCGCAATTTCATCATTAACAAAGTCCCTTTCAATACTTATCTAGCCAAAAACGACATCGACATAGAATAAGTAAAAGCCCCAGTAACAAATAACACGACATCCATTCAGGCATTGTAGGAAACATTTTAAATAATAATAATTGAATCAATGTACTTACGACTGATACTATAAAGATTTCCTCGCCCCCTTCTCTTGAAGCTTTTCCAGAGCCCCGAGGGGGAAGTTCGACTGCAGTAACAGATCATGGAGTATTGGTCGAATAATAAGAAGATGCATCACTAACTGATTAATACACCTACTTTTCATATAGATAATAATTGTAGGAGTATTTATGTGAGTTATAGAGGCGCTTTATTCGATCGGATCGGTATTGTAAGTGGGTGTAATAATGGGTTGATCGAATATGGTAGGATGTGCAGTAGAAAATTTATCTCTAGCTAAAGAACATCTATTAAGCGTATACCTAAGCCAAACAAGTAGGTCTTATCTTAGCAAAGTAGGTCCTATCTCAGCAAAGTAGGTCCTGTCTTAGCAAGTAGGTCCTATCTTAGCAAGTAGGTCCTATAAATTATTCACTCACATATATTGTTGAAGTCGGCAATTATACATTATTAGATATTATTTTTTCAAAATTGGCTGCGCTAGTTGGCTCATGGAAGGCCCTTAAATAGACTGCTGATTTTAGCTCAGTTCAAATAGTGTCCAACAAAATGTCATCACCGGAATCGGCCACAGATCAAAGTATGGAACCGACACATGTTAAAAAATTCTCTAAATTCTTTATTTAGTAACCCGGGCGTGACGGATGAGAACTCAAAACACCTCGTAACTTATACTAAAGCTTCAAAACAACCCTTATTGCATTAAAATAAGGTACATTACTATGGTCTAAAAGAAGTGTCGCCGATTCTACTTTATCAATACTATCGAAGATCAGGAACGATCCCAATGATTTATATGAGAAATGTTATTGACAATACACTCAAATTTGTACTTTGATAGTGTTTCGTTAGGGTTTAAATTCTATTGTCAATATTTTGGAGGCTTTTCTTAGAGGCGTTCGTGATATTTTGAGGTTTATTCCAAAATTGCTAAGGTTGTATTTTGAATGAGTCGAAAAAGGATAACATACCACCAAAGTGGAAAATGCCAGTTTAGACTGATTTATACCCGATACGGCGTATTAAAAGTTTTTATTCTTTTTAATGTAAAAATCGGTAATTTATGGCACTAAAATCGAGAGGTCCGATTAAAATATGTCCGATACTATTTAGATTTATTGGGTTAAGGTGTTTTGTGCTTCCTCTATTTGTCAGTATTATATTTTTTAAGTCAAATATTTTTTTATTGAATTAGTTTGCTTATTAAGTTTAATTTAAGACCACCACTTGTAAGTATCTATTTTATTTATTTAAAACATTGTTACTGTGAAATGTAATTAACATAATGTAGTTTATTTCCAAACAAACTTTAAAACTATGTACAAAATAATAATAATAATAGTAAACAATAACTAAAGATTGTCGTTAAATAAAAATAAAAAACATAATGTAGCAGTTTATTTTATAACAATAATAAAACTTTAATAAAAAACAGAACGTCTTGGTATTTAATTTAAAAGAAATATTAAAATATTGAACGCTATACTAAATCCTGTTCGAATATTATTCTTGAAGTACTTCATTTAACTTTGCTAAAATAGCTTATAGTTATATACGAGCTTCCTTTATACAGGGTGGCCTTCATCATTCGACAAAATTAAGTAGATGGTTAGGCTCGTGATATACATTAATTCTGTACAGCGTTTAAGTAAATTAAACAATTTAAGGAATTCAACTATTTATCAAAAAAAAAAAAATTAATTTGATGTCCATCGTCACTGTGCTTTGGAGTTTTTATACTTTAGGTATGTTTTTTTTTAATTTGCAACGTTTTCTTTCACTGGAATTTGACCTAATTTCTAAGGTCATTGTACTTAGTTATATTTTTTTTGCAGATTTGATTTACTAAAAAACCTTAACCTATTTAATATCTATTTATCATAAGTACAACCATGTGACTTGCATGTATGGTTATGGTTACTTATGGTTACTTAAATATATATATTTATTACGCATATCATCTGGTCCTAAACTAGGATATAAAATCCTGTATCTTAGGAGCCAGCTCTCAACCCTTAAATAATTTCTGAGTTAGATTAATTAGTCTGTCTTGTGTTTATTATAAATAAGAGTCTAAGGTAAGGTTAAAAGTGAAGAAAAGCATGCAATGTGAAAAATTGAAGTTTGAAGTGCATGTGTATTGTGTATGGGTGAGTCAGTGTGGTTTATTAACTGTTAGGTGTAAGTTTGTACATAATAAATAAATACCTAAATAAATAAACCCCCAGTTTCAATTTGTCGAATGAATGCAAAGACATCCTGTATGTTAAAAAAATATTATCACACCGTATTTTTCTTTAAAAACGACTGCAATTAGTGATGTCCTTAATTATTTTCAATTTCAGTAAAACAATTAATTTTGTCCGAAAACGGATTAAAAACACCATTTCGGTCGAACATAATCTCGAGATCAAACATTCCGAATGCCGAAAGTGAAGTGAAGAGTGGCAGGAAACGGCCTGACTACCGTTTTCGGTATTTTATTAGCGAAGTAAATACCGAAAATTGGGGGCGGATCGGTATTTCGCACTTGATACGTATCGGTAAAGTTGTGGAGGGAGTAATTATCATCATCATTTTACTCGTAAACAAATTATTACATTGTTTTCGAATATTTAATAAAGGAGAAAGACCATCGCAGGCCCACCCCTAATAGAGCTGTACTGTTATTGAGACAATATTCAATATTCATCCCATAATTTTTTACCTCGGTTAGATAGAAATTGTACTGGGAAATTATTCAATTCATTATTTACAAATAAAATAGTTATGCATCGACTTTTATTCCATTTTGAATGCGTCATTTCCTGGTCAACTACTCACAAGGGCTCTTATAAATAAAACTATCTAACGATGGCTTAAATTGACAGTCGCTAAACCACCGATTTTGTATTACGAAGTATGGCGTAAAGCACAGCCTAACCTTTATGTCATATTGATCGCAAAGAGCCAAGAAGCATCTATACTGTGCTACACTCCTTGTATATTTTTAAATGATTATTTATAACGTGATTCAATGTCGGTAAGTTGTAGTTCGCATAATTGCGAAAAACGTCCGGTTTTGGCACATTTGTGAACTACAACTTAGCTTGTTGCAATTATGCCATGTATTGTATATTGAAAAATAGTATTTATCGTAATAAACATTTTGTAAATAGCTTTTTAATAAAATTTATTATATTGGAAGAAAGGATGGCTCTATGAAGGCTCTTAAGTACTTTTTGTGTAACATACCTTATGTGCCCCAAATAGTGGGTACATAAAAAAGGCTGATTATGGTCTAATAATTTAATTTTAAATTCTTACTCGGTACGACAATAAACAAGCCTGTAATCGAACCCACGTCGCCTTAACAAGTAACCCTAGGTCCTCAGAATAGAGCTAGCAAGCCTAAGATTAATTGCCAATACACCTCTGACACCGCACTGTGGAACAAGACAAACAAACAAACAGACACGCGACACGAAACTCCAATACGGGTAATAATTTTAGCATTTTGTGTTACTCCTACGTGAATATAGGAGAGAGGAGACGTATTCTGGTTCGAGAATGTCGTTTAAAGAAAGTTTGTACGATATTTTTCACGTCTCGTAAAGAAAGTCATAACATGGTTCGGTTTAGCGGACATAAAATGGTATTTTTGAGCCCTAGAGCTACATAAAATGGTATTTTTGAGCCCTAGAGCTACATAAAATGATAATTTTGGACCCTAACATTATTTTATTTATGTACGCTAAAGGGCAAAAAAATGTTGGGTTTTAATTGCGATTTTTCTACACAGCCAGTAGCATAGACAACGTGGCAAAATCGAGTGAATTTTAAATTCGTTTCCTTTTTTTCAGCTAAAAACGACCACATTAATATTAACTGAGTGTCGACTCATCTGATAGCGACACCGCTTGCGGATGATTCGACGCCTAACATTTTGAAAGAGGATGAAATTTTTGTTGGGCGAATCGTCACCTAAGTCTAAAATTCAAACCCTTTGAAATAAATTTCGTTAACAACGAATTGTTTTTCAAATATTAATCAGAAATTTATATACTCATTTAATACGTTGATGGGAGAGATTCCACATGTCTTTTACACATGTTTTGGACGGTTGTATACCACAGAACGATTTACCCTAGAAAGAAACACGAATAAAACCAATAAGTCTAGTTCTATTAACCAGCAAGTCTTTGGTTGTCTCTAGGCGACGATGACGGTGATGATTGGATATCCTTATCGTTACAGTGTCACAGAATAGTGTCGCGCGGTCACGTCGCGCGGTATCGACTTGAGGGATGGGCATAGCGCGCTGCACTAAATCAAACAGTCGATAAAAAGCTAAATGTTGTCCGATTGCGAGGGAACTCTTGCGCATATAAATTTATGCGGTGCTGATAAATTAAGCGAGGTGTGCCGTGAGTTATGGGTGTAAGTTTAAGATGAACTTACCCAACTTTAAGTTTGGTTTAAAATATATGAGTGTTTTTCCAAATCTGTAGACGCCTTTCCAGGGCATATGCAGTAGTTGACTGAAAAGTATTATTGCACGAATCATGGTGAAGATATTCCAATAATGACAGAGATATGGTCAAAGAAGTGCCTCATGCTTTTTTGGTACCTATTTAGTACGGAGATACTATATGGATAGGTACGTATATTTATCTTCTCCTTATGGTGCCGTCATCTTACGAAGGTTGGCGATCATTATGGCAATCCGCACTCTCGACAACGCTGCACGGAATAGAGACCTGGTGCTCTTGCCGTTGGGAAGGGGCTCGTAGTCCAGTTGCGAGTAAACGTTGAAAACGATTGTACAAGTTAAGCAACGATCGCCCAACCGTTCGTCAGGACCTGGACGGGTGGCCGCTAGTGACACTTTCATCTGAACCCCTTCGTGCCTCGGAAAGCACGTTAAGCAGTTGGTCCCGGTTGTTGTCGTTTGATAGCAGTCGTTAGGCCACGTCAAAGGCCTACGAGCGGCCTGAATAACTTTGACGAATAGGTTTGATCCACACGATAAAAAAAAACTCTTCCCGTACCATAGGCGTAAGCTCCCGAGACATAACATTCTTCTACCCGGCCTTCTTCTGCCCTGGATCTTTCGCTGTAGAAACAGTTGAAGAATATCGTACCTTTTATTCCCCATTATGTGATGTACTGGAGTTTCCGTGTTTTAATGGTTTGAATGGTCTGAAGAGCTCGGTGGCTCAGTGGTTGGGTCAATGGACTTGCAATATGGAGGTCTCAGGTTCGATTCCCAGCTAGGGCAGCCATGTACCAATGAGTTATCCTCGGTTTTTTCGACGGAAAAACTTACGTACATTTACCAAGTGCTCTCTAAAACGATGAAGGAAAACATCGTGATGAAAACTGCATGTCGTAGAAAAAATAAATCTAAGGCATGTGAAATCCGCCAACCCGCACTGGGCCCGCGTGGTGGATTATGGCCCGAGCTCCCTCGATGTAAGGGAAGGTCTGTGCCTGAGCAGTGGGGCGATATAAATAGACTGATGATGATATGATGATATAATGGTCTGAAGAGTCTCCACATCCTTTCCCATTCTCTGTAGAACTGCCTGATTTCTGACTCGCAGTACCCACGATATTTTAAGCATTCTTGGATACACCCACATTTCGAACGCTTCCACTTTTTCACTCATGAGCTTATTGACATTTACCGAAGGCACTCAAAAAGGTCATCCCTTCATATCCCTTGCTGTTCTTAAGAGAACCTAGTTAGTTAATGAATAAATGTTATCTATCTATCTTATCGTCTAATACCTTTCCCGTTCATGGTCTCAATTCGATAACCCGTTTACCACATCTATTGTCGGTTCTACGACAGATGTGACCAGCCCATTGCCACCTCACCTTGTTTTTATTACATGATAAACAATAGTCATCCCAGCTATGATCATTGAAATAGGTAGATGTCTTAGTCACGTCTTGCCCCAATCAGCTAAACGAGGTATCACACAATTTGACATCAGACACAGCTTCCGGTATCAATTGACATCATCACTCATTTGCGGTGTAAATTTGGAGGTTACCTACATATTACACTTGAGGACAAACATATTTTCCTCTTTTTTTTCAAAGAGGCAGACGTGCCAACTGATCGTAATCGTGGCCTAGAGTAGTGACACCTTCAACTATGGCGTTGCTGGTTGGCTTCAGACCTTGGCGAGGTCTATTCAGGTTTCTCATAATTCTACATTAATGAGAAGTAGATAATCGCGGTCGTATCGCTGGAACGATTTCTTCCAAATAATAATAGAGGGGTTCATAGTCCAGTTGCGAGTACACGTTGAAAACGATCGTACAAGTTAAGCAACGTTGGGCGAGGTCAGGACCTGGATGGGTGACCGCTAGTGACACTTTCATCTGAGCCCCTTCGTGCCTCGGAAAGCACGTTAAGCAGTTGGTCCCGGTTGTTGTCACTTGACAGCAGTCGTTAGGCCACGTCAAAGGCCTGAATAACTTTGACCAATAGGTTTGGTCACTAAACCACACGAGAAAAGAAAAGACTGTATATTAAATTATTTAGTTTTGATTTGAGTTATATCGTTTACTTATATAATTTTTAATTTTTTTAAAAGATACAACAGGTATTTATTTTCAATTATTTTTATTCGTCGTATTATATCATAAACTTTTATTTCTTCCTCCGATTAACACGCACCGCCAGTGTACAAATAAGCAGCGAATACTAGTCGGCAATAAAATTGATTGCGCGCAAACGCCGCATCCTGCGCTTGCGCCGGTCGAACGCCCACGCGAATTATGACCAGCAAAATGTGACACTGGATATCTAGTTTTGATTGTATGATTAGGGTTACAATTTTTTTAATTTAATTTCTTATACATGGTGTAATCGAAAAAAGTAAATGGGACTTTTGAGAATTGCGAGAAGGTGACGGTTGCAAAATTACTCGATAATTTAATTTAGATAAGTATTAATATCTGAAGTGGTTCTTTTGTGTTTATTATCAAGGTAAATTAATCTGAAAGTATTTGCGAATGTCGGTATTAACAATTTATATTAATATTTAGTACCTATAAAGTATAAGAATTTTAACAATATCGGTGAAATATTTTTTGAAAAATCTTCGACTTTTTAATGATGCTGTTTATTGCCTACGTGAGAATGTCATCTACGAAAGTTTATACAACAAAAAAACTTGTTTACGCTACCGTTTTTAGTTTCAAATCTGTCCGTAGACGGCGCTGACCACCGACATATACAAATTGTGTATATGACCATGGTATTCCATAAGCCCTCTTCCTGTGAGATCGAAAAATATCTTTGACATTTAACTTACGAGAGATGTTTCTTTAAAAAAACCTTGTAAAAACCTTAAATCTCCTCAAAGGCAGTTTATTTAGTGTTTTATGTTAAACGCTATCAACACGTCTTATTTTGTGATAATAATCAGACATCAAACAATCTGATTAATGTTTATGTATCGACTAGAAACAAGTGCCGACAATCTGGTAGAACATTATAATTTGACATTAATTAGATTAAATAGGGTAAACATAGCTAATAATGTCGCCTAAAGACGTTGCCCACCTATAAAAATATTAGAATAAAGTTTAAACGATTGCGATTTTGACATGGCAACCCATGTTCAAAGTGCTGAAGTGTTGAACCGTATGGATAAAAAAAAAATTCGACGAATTGATACCTCCTCCTTTTTTTGGAAGTCGGTTAAAAAGTTGGAACTCTTAAAGGAAGTCAAGCGACGGAAGCTCCAATATTTCGGTCACATTATGCGGAACCCCCGATATAACCTGCTGCAATTAATAATCCAGGGCAAGATTTGTGGAAAGAGGAGCGCAGGAGAAGACACTCTTCGCTAAAGAATTTACGTGATTGGTTCGGCTGCACCGGCTTCTTGTTCCGGGCAGACGTCAGAGGGTGAAGATTGCCATGATGTTGTCCAACCTTCGATGAGAAGAAGAAGTTCAAAATCAGCGGTAAGTATAGCAACAACTATAGCAAATCAATCTTTCGATGGTTAGGTAACCTGACTTCTAGCATAGGTAATAAAATACTGCAAAAAAATCTTGTTTTGACCAGAGAGGCCTTTCTTCGTAGCCATATACCTATTTGTATAGTCTTGTTCAGTACTTTGTTAAACAACTTTAAGTTGTAAAGGGAAGAGTGGAATAATTTTTAAGTCACATTTATGGCTAAAATGAACATTAGCATGTAATTTGTTATGAAATCCTCTTTTTTTGGTTAGGTAAATAGTTTAGGTATATATATAGATTTTAATATCGAACACAAAGTAATTTTTTTACCGAATAAATGAACTTGAACTTTTAGCGGTCCATAACTCTATTGTTTACCCTAATGCTTTATGCCGCGGCTATAGCTGTCAATTTGACTGATTATAAGAACCATAAAGATTTATTTAGTGACAGTTTTAATGGCCCATCGATTCTAGATAACGTCCTCGATATAGAGCAAACAAAGCAATAATTACACAGAGAGGACATTGATTTGATAGAGTACCGATGTAGAGCTTCGAACGACATCGATAATCGGCGTAGACGGATTCCATGCCATCATACGCAAAAGAGTCGCGTCCCTGATGCGACGGGTTCGCGGCAACCCTAACAGCATCCTGAAGGGCATTGCGGATACCATGGACAGTCCGATTCTGAGGCACTGGGTACACTTACATGTCCCGGGGTCTCGGAGTTGGACCTAAGTCGCATGTATGGCGCGTAATACACCTCATGTAAACACTAACATAGTTTTAAGTACTTACTAACACTTATATGGTCTTTGTAACTGCAATAAATCATTTGAAATTGAAATTGATAAAATTAGATACCATTCAATGAATTAATGATTACTTTAAGATACTAGGGTAGAAGGGTTGAGAGGAGACCACGAATGGGTAAACGTTAATGTGAGACGCCCCCTGACTAAATGGCCTGATGACCTGTGCAAGGTGGCTGGCAGAGACTGGATGCAGAAGTCGGGTTGAGTGAGAGTTAAAGAGGCTAAATGATAAATGATAGTCCTATTGGACTGATATGGGCTAATGGTCTATATCAGCGTGGATTGGGAAGTTTTTTTATTTATATAATAATATTTATTGTCATATAAAATACAATTACAATGTCAAACTTAATACTGAAATATCCGTTAAACCTTCGTCGTCGTAATTATAATGAATTATGATACATACAAAACTACTATAAAATATTGAATAAATATTGATTCGTTTGCAAAATACGCGTAAACTATCTGAACTTGTAGGCATAAAAGGGCAGCTTATAATATCCACCATCTATGCAATTTTTTAATATTATTCTTTGAATGTAAGGCAGGTGTATTTCATAGCGATTATGTTAATGTTAATTCGATTTAAGTATCGATTACAACTAACGATCTCGATACACGATTTTATGGCCAAATGTATGTATATCTACAGGTATCTTACTTACATATTAATGGTTTACAAAGTACATAGCCTAATGAACACCAAAAACTTTAATTTATAATGCAACTTTGAACCTCGAATAAAAACAGCGTCCGCCATGATTATCAGTGGCATGACGTCATTGCGGCCCCGATAAACTAGGGATGTTCAATGTTGAGAAAACATGACGTTATAAAATCGATTTTTTGCTCTTAACATAGATTATCATCGTAATACATGGTTAAATCTTGCTATAATGCCTTCAAATGTATACATAACCATTTATTTGGTATACATGTATACTTTTCTCTGTCTTCGTGTGTACTCACCAACGATCGAACTTTATTGGTGGTAGGCATAACTACTAATTAATTAATTCGACATCGAAACAAACATGCTCACAGAATCCAGTTTCTTGTAAATTAATACCCACCTCTTACTTAACTAATAGCCTTGTCTGATATAATTAACAATGCCGATTAAAAAACATAATATCTTTCCAATACACTCGTATTACTAACAAGAATCACTTAATTTTCGTGTAATGAAAGAAAACTAATTGACAGCGGTGAAGCAAACATGCTGTAGAATACATTGTAGTCATTTGTTTAGTCAGCTCAATTGCACACATAGATAATTAGAATGGTACTTTATAACCATGTAGTATTCAAAAAAAAAATTACATAAATGTCAATGAAAACCTCAGATATATATATATTATATAGTAATAAGCTAAAAATACAAACTAATAACAATAAAAACTAATAAGTATAATAACAAATAAAACGTGATTAAAATAAATACTTACCTAAATTAATTAAATAACCCGCCCCTTGTCGTACCCGGTGCAAAGGTGCCCATAACGCTCGCTGCGTTGCCGCGCTGCATAGCTATGGCCAACCTTTGCACCAGCAACCTGACGTCTCCACCGCGAATGGAACGAACAGGTAATTCTGCTGGAGAGCGGCATACTTCTCTCGCTTCCTGGCGGCTGCGAGCTCCGCTGCTGCCCCGGCCGTGCGCGTAGTGCGGCCCAGGTGGCAGGCCGCGAATGTGCTGACGCAGGTCGCGTTCCATAGCAAGCACGTCCCCTCCCGCCACGGCACCAAAGTAAGGCCGTCGGGCCGCTTGCCGTCAGTGAGGTTGAGCCCCGGGGGCTCCAGTACGCACGGCACATTGGATGACACTAAGGCCCTTCTGATGATATCATTGAGGGCATATATTATATTGTATGAGTAACTATTTCGGTTTAGACATAATTTTCATTTTAAAAGACATGGAAAAGGATTTTTTGTAATTTTTTGAAGTTTGTCCAATCGTGTACCTACGTGTATTCATCAGTATCTAAATAGACACTCCAAGATTGCTATTTTTTTCAGACGTTTAATTTTAGTAGTTAGTGCCGTAGTCTTCATAGAAAAACTGAAAATCCACGCAAGCAACGGTTGTTAACGCCAATTAGATTAGAAAGTAAGGTTTGACGTTTATTTTTCCTTACCAAATGTCAATCACATAATTTTTTTCTTTCTATTCTGCTAGCATTAACGAAAGTCAAAGGCTGGTGATGTATTTAATTTTACTTTAAAAAGAATGAGTGCAAATATTTGAGTCACATTAATCGTAATTAATTATTATAAAGGGGTCGCCAGATGTATCCGGGAAACTGAAAATTGGCAATATTTTTTACACGTACACACTAATTAAGGACTTCAATTACGTAGTACCTACTTAACGTCGAATGACGAATAGTTGACAAATGTAGAGTTAAGAATGTCACCAAAATTAATTTTTATTGCTCTCCCATCCCGTTCGTTTACTTAATTTACTTAATGGACTCAAAAATCCCTTAATTCAATTGGCCGTCAATGATACTGAAGTTATGAATATTCTGACTTTAATCTGTTGAATTTGATTCTTATATAATCCCCAAGTCATTTTTTGCCAGAGAGGATCTGTTACGATTTTAATTTCTAGGAGTCATGGATAAAAAGCCAGGCCAGTACTGATCTTCATCAATTTATTTAACATACTTCATCATATTTATTGAGTAAGTAAAAACATAAGAATAATTTTATGTAAAACCAATTTTTATTTTGCAAAGATAAACACAATGTTGAGAGATGTGTGCCAGGATCGCAGCAAATGGAAGTTCATCGTGTCTGCCTGCTACGGGAATCAGGCGTGAGCTTATACATACAAAACATAATGTTTTCACAATACTAATTTTCTCCTAGATCTCAGTCGCATTTGAACCTTGCATGTGTATTAGAAATAAAACTATCAAAAACGATAATCTCTTTGATTTGTTACGGTAAATCAATTGCTGATATCTACTCCATTCATTAAGTACAGTACCACGAACGGCACTTATAATTATGATCGTCCTGTGTCCTGTCTACATCTTCGTAAGTCTTCGAACAATTAGCGATTGAATTATATTACAGCGTCGCGTGCTTACGGTACAGTTATGGGTAATGTCGGGCATCCACTGTGTACGATCACCTGTCCTGACTGATACGTGTTGGTGGAGTGTGGAGGTGCCTTAAGACACAGACAGACGGACTGCATTTCAACTGCACTGCAAACCAACTGAGTCGGGCTGATTGCAGTCGGAGTGAATTTGGCGTACATGTATTGCATGCATTGGCACGCTGACTGCAAGCTAGCAGTCGTTGAAAACTTGGAACTGCATGTCAACTGCAGTGTATTTGAAATGCAGTCCGTCTGTCAAGAGCCTAAGTTCGCTCGCTAGCGTCTACGTAAACCAAATCTGCGACGTAAAGGACCTAGTACACATTGGCCCATGCTTGGTCATGCACGACGATGCGCCAATAATAATAATAACAATAATAACAGGCGCTTCAACCTCCATATTAAAAAGTTCGAACCCCTTAGGGCCGGCGTATAACGTCACGGCGCGGCGTCTGCCGGCACCGTCTACGGCCGACGCCGGTCACAGGCGGACAACATTCGTGCCGGCGGACGGCGCCGTCCACTGGCGCTGTACACGGCGTCGTCCGCCGGCGCCGTTCTGTTATACGCTAGCCCTTAGTGTCGCCGCACACGGGCCACACGCGACAGCCACAAACGCCGCCACGAGAAGCTAGAAGCTTGTAGCGTGTGGCCGCCACCGGCGTCAACCGTGTGCGGCGAGTCCATATAAAATGTATGAAAATTACAGGAAATATGCCAGTGGCGGCGTTTTGTGGCTGTGGCCGGTGGCCCGTGTGCGGGAGCACTTAGGTGTAGTTTTTTTTAAATTGATGCGGTCGTATCCATGTATTTTCAACCATCAGTTTGACAATGTTTATAGGATATCCGTAATGTCAACTGGGATCGAAATGGCCGTTCATACCGATTCCATTCCTTGCAATGACTTCCTTTACTCATAATTGCAGGCTTTTTATAATCGTAAACATATGTAAGTATTTACTGACAAAAGGGATGATATGTCCATTTTGTACAATTTATGAAAATAGTGTAATGTTCAATACTTGTCGTAAATTGTACGAAATGAACATAAATTAAAAGACAATTGTAGAAACAAAAGTTAAAATCATTTGAAAAAGTTAAGTTAAGGCAATATGATTTTATTTTATTTAAATACGAGAATCATCAGCATACCTAAAGACAATTTCACAAATTAACCTGCACTTAATTAAGGCCATTTTAAACGCTGTTTAAGATTACCGTGCAATCTAATTAAGACGATCGTATGCTCGTATTAAAATTAGTTGTTTTTAATACTGAGGAATTTGAGAGATGGGAATTCTGTACGGGATTTAAGTCTGCGGTTGGCTTTAGACTCTGAGAAAAGAGTAGGCCTCAATGAGGTTAAGGCAGTTGTCCTACTGCCTGCGAGTAGATCCCGGCTATTTTCTTGCCCAAGAAACGTACAAAAGATACTACATTACGTGTAAACAAAAGAGATGCATATATTAATAGTTCATCGCCGCGAGTACTCGCTCGGCTGACAACTGCCTTAGATTTTCTCAAGAACAACTTGACCGATTGCAAAATCAAAGTCAAATCTCTTAATTGCAAGTAAGCACATTATGTACATATTTGCACGACAACATTTTTTCTTTTACAGTAGTTAGGTACTTACACTATAATATTGTAATTGTAAAGATTTTTCAAAAATAGTCAAGTATACTTTTTGAGAAAATCTCAACCTTAAAAACGCTACTGTAAGTACTTATAGTATGACCGTCTAAATCAGTCTTCGCCTGCGCGGTAACAGGGATGCGGGGGAAGGCGACAACGGGGACCGAGAGAGGTGCGGGAGGGTAACTAAGGTAACTAAGTAAGTAGTAGGTAACGATTGTTTATTATTATTATTTTTTCTCATTTAGTAATTATACAGTGTAAATAGCATTTAGCATGTAGGTGTTGTTTTAGCAGTCGTATGAATATTTTTTTCATTTGTTACATTTTTTTATTTCGTCTAGGAATAGTTTTTTTTGATTAGATAATGAAAATAATAAATAATGTTATTTAACCTACAAGCTACCTATTCATATGCTGAATTCTATACCCAAAGCTTGCACGGAAGAGATCGCTTTTAGCGATAAGACCGTCAATTGTAATACTAACTGTATTAGCCTATTTCTTTTTGTGTAATTCCTTTTTTGCAATAAATAATATTTATCTTATCTTTCTCTGTCCTCGGCCGTACTTACAAGTTTCCCGAAGATTTGATGACTTCATATCAACTTGATGTTCATTTGAAGTTACCGTAATAATATCAAATAACAATATGCAAGAAGATAGCCGTACGTGCGATATAATCGAACTATTGATTTTCTTTGTGTGAAATTGAAATCGATTTGGATTCTACAAATGAAGTTACACATGCTGTGCAATGGCTCTACTTAATTATTCTTTTACTAGTATATACCAAGCAAGTTAGACTATCTGATTTTTATGAATCTGAGTATTTCTTGTCTCTTAGGTACTTATAAAATATTTTAAAATTTAAATTGTGTAAATGTTGATTCAAAAATGCTACCATTTTTTTTTATTTGACATTATTTTGAATGATTATTTAAACTGAATTGTTAATATATTCAATTGGTTTAATTTTGAGGAAAAATTATAACCTAAATATTATTTAGTTCAAACATTATTTAAAAAAGGTGTGCCTTTAAACTTGCAATCGAATCTAAAATCAAAGTAGAGCATATGTACCGTACACCAGCTTTTTAATATCGTAATACAGTTGCCACCTACTGTCCGACTGATTGAAATCAATTTCAAATCTCTACTCAGTCCATCGATTATTAACTTTTGTCCACTATTGACTAAAACACATTCAAAACCTTATGAGTCTCAGCTTAGAGATTAATTTTCAACTGCCAGTGAAATCTCACACCTGTAATCAACCACGATATTTTAGCGTTTGGAAAAAATTTCAATGTTAAATATTTTATTCTGTGCAGTAGGATTTAAGGTCGAAGTTATGTTTTGTCAATGGAAAAGTAAAGTTGTTGATTGGTAGTATATTTTTCTATTAAAAGTGATGCATAAAAAGTCGATGAGTCGTCTAAGCATTGGTTCCCATCGATGTTTTGTGACGAATCCCAAGAGCTTTGAACTGCCAGATTGGGATTAACTTTTTGTAGATCTGTTATTGAGTTCGATTTATAGAAATAAGACTTTAATGCAAGCTTCGTATAAATATCTAACTTCATTTTGTTAAAAGTCCTTGGTGATGTTACAATACAACATGATGGTAAACCCGTAACAAAAGTTAGTTGGGCGTAGCAAGAATAAAAAATAGGGCGAAACGATAATAAAATGTTTGTAATAATAAAAAAACAAATTCTGGGCGAAACAAGAATTTTCGAAAGTTGGTCCAAAATATTTGGTCGAAACGAGAACAAATCTAATGATTACTATTTTTTTCTTCAGAAATTGATCCTAACATTTGCTATGATTTATTTCTTTAGTATCGAAGTACCTAAACTACGGTCTAACACACAGAAAAGTATACCAGAGACTTATTAAAGGCGATATTTTCTCCAATAAAAAATATTTATTTATTTTATTAATAAACTTCGTCGTTCGTCAAGAATATTCAAGATATCATTGTCTTCTCTTCCTCCAGGGGTCGCAGCAGCGTCTTCACCCTGGGTATCCGCGTCTTCATGTCTTCATCCAGAGGAGTCGCCGTAGCGTCATCACTCTGGACGAAGCAGCTCGACAGTCACGTTCACTCCCGAGCTCGTAATGGGACTCTTGATAATTACTTGAAACTTCAGATATTTCATGAATCATCCAATAATTTCACCATATTGTCATTCGCGAACATTTTCTGATTAATTTAACGCGATATTAAACACAAAATAACTACTTTAGACATTAAAATGAAAATTATCAAATAATTTCGCCATTTTCAAAAGCCCCCATGGCGTCTTCTTACACTATCGAATCGTTTCATTGATTAATTTCTTTCTCAATTAAAACCTACCAGTTGCGATCGAAGGGTTCCGTGGTTCAAAGCCTTCAACTCAACTCTCGAAAGCCATCGAGTCACTGCAGTGTCCTGAGGGAAAATCTGTTGGAAAATGACAAGTGAAAAACAAACGTCTCGACACGATCGGTAAGTGAGGCATTACGTGACTACAATTTGTCGCTATCGTTTATCTAAACCATAGATTTTGGTTAGGTATGTCATGTCAATTTAGAACATTTTGGAGATCGGTTGCCATTTACCAAGTTCCCGTCTACTAGTTCATCATCATCAGTCTATTTATATTGCCCCACTGCTCGGGCACAGACCTTCCCTTACATCGAGGGAGCTGGGGCCATAATCCACCACGCGGGCCCAGTGCGGGTTGGCGGATTTCACATGCCTTAGATTTTTTTTTCTTCTTCTACGGCATGCAGGTTTCATCACGATGTTTTCCTTCGCCGTTTTGAGAGCACTCGGTAAATGTACGTAAGTTTTTCCGTCGAAAAAACCGAGGATAACTCATTGGTACATGGCTGCCCTAGCTGGGAATCGAACCTGGGACCTCCATATTGCAAGTCCATTGACCCAACCACTGAGCTACCGAGCTCTCTACTAGTTAGCTGTCTTTTATTTTATAAATACCAGAGGGGTTAGCACTGCAGGCTAAATAAACATCTTAAGAGCCTTCATAGAGCCAACTAGCGCCGCCAATCTTAAATAAAAAAATCTTCCAATATAATCAATTTTATTAAAAAAGCTATTTACAAGATACGATAAATATATTTTTCAATATACAATACATGGCATAATTGCGACAAGCTAAGTTGTAGTTCACAAATGTGCCAAAAACGGCCGATTTTCGCAATTATGCGAACTACAACTTACCGACATTGAATCACGTTATAAATAAGCATTTAAAAAATAGTATTTATCGTAATAAACATTTTGTAAATAGCTTTTTTAATAAAATTGATTATATTGGAAGATATTATTTTTTTAAGATTGGCGGCGCTAGTTGGGTCTATGAAGGCCCTTAACAGAATGGGCCTATCCGACACCACTGCCTGTAGATTCTGCTGTGAAGCCGAGGAACCCCCCATGCACATCCTCTGTGGGTGTGAAGCACTCATTCACAGCAGAAGCCGAGCCGTAGGTGGACACATAATGCCACCCGAGGATATTACAAAAACTCTCTCGCCAAATACTATTTCTGAAGGACGTTGGCCTTGGGAGCGAAAGAGAGGCTTTTGGGCATGTACAGTCGACAGCAGATCAATGGTAACATTTGCAGTACGATTTCAACTTTTATGACACAGACAATAAGAACGGTCCAAAGTTCAAAGTGTTACACTTGATGTGCTGTCGACTGTACTAACACCCTGATATCAAACAGGTTCAGAACAACAATACAGACAGACAAGACAAAAATTCTAAAAAGAAACAGGTGTTTTGACATTAGTATCGATCTTAAAACACATTACATCATCATCATCAGTCTATTTATATTGCCCCACTGCTCGGGCACAGACCTTCCCTTACATCGAGGGAGCTCGGGCCATAATCCACCACGCGGGCCCACTGCGGGTTGGCGGATTTCACATGTCTTAGATTTTTTTTTTCTTCTACGACATGCAGGTTTCATCACGATGTTTTCCATCACCGTTTTTGAGAGCACTCGGTAAATGTACGTAAGTTTTTCCATCGAAAAAACCGAGGATAACTCATTGGTACATGGCTGCCCTATCTGGGAATCGAACCTGGGACCTCCATATTGCAAGTCCATTGACCCAACCACTGAGCCACCGAGCTCTTTACAATTATTCTTTAATAAAAATATTCAATGTACAGTTTCAACCTTTTCACAGTCTTAATAAATGTACTTATAGATAGTATTACTTATTTGCATTTTACCATAGCAATCACCAACATCTACTTGCCATCAGTACACGCAACAGTCCCGACTGAAGTGCCAATTGGAAAACTCTAGAAATCAACTGTTGTAAAATTTTGGAGATCAACAGTCGACAGTAACAACCCTTTGCGTGTCGAGGACCCTCAGTGACCCTTGTCCCGACGGTTCGAGGGTTCCGTTGTTTTCTCTTGCCGATTGAAATTTCTATTTGATAAAGTGTCTCCTCGGATAGGAAGTTGTTTACTAATTTGCTGAAATAAATAGGAAAGATAAATCAATGAGTTCTCCATAATGAATGGCTTGTGAATGGCTTATAGTAAGGACATATTATCTCATTGATGTCCTGAAAAGATCATATCGAAATGCAAGAAACTTATTTCCTGAGACATATTTGATTATATGTGCACTTGAAGGCGTATTCTGTTAAATCTACTAGATAGACATCTATCCTAAATAGCTACCACGCAGAATGTGGTATAAAATTAAAGGAAACTAGCTGCTGGTAGGTGATTACTGATTAGATACTACGAAGACTTAAGATCTCACTCAAGTGAATTCAAGATAGGCTTGGCTATTCTGTCTGGCCACTACTTTGCCTTCCTTCTCATTCATCACTATCTTCATGCCCACATCATATTCATGCATCAGTTCAAACCAATAACCATTGTCCAGTCGGTAGCCAACATTGAGCAAATATTCGCAAATTTTCCTGCTCATTACAAACTACGTCACATTCGCGCGTTTGATACGACACAACATCGTCCAGATGTGTCGGCATCTCTCCGTACTGACTCAAAGGGCATTTTTTATCTCCACAATCATCCACCTATCCCATTCTCTCTCCAACAATCAGATGCAACAAAAGGAGACACCAAATCTCGCCAGTAACCCTTTTGATGTCGCCGCCTGCGGTCATTGCATCGCATAAGTTATTTCTCTTTTTTTTTTCATATCGAAAACTAAGAAAAAAATGTCGTAATCACTGCAAAGTTGGTATTTCGTTTTGGTAGCAATTTCGGGTAATCTCAAACGTCTCATGTACGTCCTACGATTATGTTCTGCCACATTAACTTTGCTAATTTCTAAAAGCTTCTCTTTCTTTAAAACTACTGGCACAAAGTTCAGTTTGACTACGTTCTCTGGTTCTGCAGATGCAAAAGCGATGTTGTCGTGATGATTACAAGGAGTTAATTGATTTTGGCAGGCGAACAGATCGAAACGAGCCGAAATTGGCTCTGATTTGGGTTTATGCGTTTGTTTGTTTTTATATCTCCGGAGTGTAGGACTTAATGGAGATGCATTTCAATAATCTTCGTAATATGCAGCTACTGATTCTCTCGTGTCGTTTTATTCGATTCCAATAAGTGTAGTAATCTTCTATATGAATACAATAACTCGCAGAGAGTCCAATCGAGCTTTTGCGTTACTTGATTTATTTGTAGGTTGTAGAATTGCAATTTTTAGATACTTCATCGTGTGTAAAAAATTAAAATTCACGCCGTTTCCATACATTGATGGAATTCCATTGAAATAATTTATTGACTTGATTGATTCAGGAACCCGGGCCGCTGAGGATTTTTAATTTTTATTATATTCAATCATCATCTTCATTGCAGAAGAACATGCGAGAATTTGAGGCTCTCAACTATTAGGGTATAGCCCACACTCGCACCAGTACATATGTACCACGATTATTGGAATCTGAAACCAAGAACCACTTTGCGTCTCTTGAACACATAGGCACTCACATAACGTAGTTTTAAATTTTACTCACAATTATGGACCATCGTAGTCTGATAATAAAAAAATATTATTATGTATCTCTCTAGGTTTCACGGGTTTAAGAAAACCCGGTCCTTTGAAAGGCTTACACGGAGACATAGGTCCAACGCGTAGAGGCCCCTTAGATAACTTAAATTTGAAGGGATATGTGATGCATCTAGCTGGATCAATCTCTGAGCGCATCTGAATGCACTCAATGACAGACCCCGTCAGGTGCATAAACTATTGCAGTGATTGGAAATTACAACTTAAATGGGGCTATTGGTTTGGGGTGTTGGTGGGTCAGTCAGTCTGGTCTATAGAGCGAGACGTCGGACACCTGCCATGTCTCGAAGTTATGAAAAAATTGGCAGGCGGTGACTCGCCACTCACTAGATGGGCCCTCAACATGGTCGTTATTATTATTATAAATTCCTTAGCAAAAATTAAACCAAACTCCTTAATTTGAATCTAGGGATTTTAGTACTAAATTACCTATGTAAGTCTATCCTCATTCCTCATATTATAAGGTATTTAAATATGATAATTATCTTGAAACCATTACTTTAATTGTCAGATTATGATGGAAACAAAGTAGAAGCTAATCTTACAAGTGTTGTAAAGTCTAAAGTCAACGAAGCATAGAACATCAATGACAAAGTGAAGAGAATTCCTTCACGACTTAGCCCTTTGGACATAAAAAGGTTTTACAGGAAAACTTTTAATCAGGGTCCATCTATGCTACCATTTGTTCTCGATTCTGTAGTATAAAGTCGAAAATAATTGTTCGGGCATTGTAAAAGATTTATTCTGACATCCATTCAATCGGTAATAGGGTAGTAGAAAAGTAAGTATTGAATAAGGAAGTATTTCGTTTTACAAATTAGACACAAAGAAGGTGAACTCAACTGCGGCAACAGAATTGACATCAGATTGAAAATAATATAATTACAGGCATTATTTGAAAATCGGAAAACTGATAGCAACGTCTTACTAATTCCATAAAAAAGGTCTGTACTAAATAAGTAAATACTTAAATCAGTTTTGCCAAAAAAGGGATGAATCAGCACTACTTTGACCATTAATATCATCATCAGCCCGTATCAGTCCACTGCTGGAGGTAGGCCTCTCCTAAAGCGCGCCACTCAACCCTACTCTGGGCCCTCTGCATCCAGTCTCTGCCAGGCATCTTGCGAAGGTCATCCCTCCATCTGGTCGGGGGGCGTCCCACACTACGTTTACCCGTTATTAATATCTCTGGCGTTAATTGTGGAATATCGATGAACTAATTTCAGATGTTTTTTACACAATAACTTTTTTTAGTTTACACATTTGTAATCGTGATTGTGTACATCTCTGACTGGACTTATACCTAGTACGAACAACAGCAGATCAATGGTAACACTTGCAGTAGGTAAAGCCGAAGACAGAGATAAGTATACAGGGGGCCTCAATAAGGTTGAGATTTGAACTAATGGACCGAATTTAATAAATCTATTACAGTTACATAGTTTTAACTTTTATCTATCAAACAGTGAAATAATTCTTGCAATAGGTCAAGTAATTTTTGAGAAAATCTCAACCCTAAAAACTCTCCTGTACACCTTTCTCTGTGTTCCACCGTACTATATCGACTCTTACGTAGGTACGACGACGCAGATAATAAGAACGGTCAAAGTCAAAGATGTCATACCTACTTTACCAAGAATGATAGAGCAGAGAGATTCGAATTAATCGAGTTTAAGAGTGACAAATCAGCGACTTTGCACATTAGTAGTGTCCAAGCACTCGGGGACATTGAGCTTAAAAATGAAAGCATAAATCACGATCTTCGGCCCTAATTAATTCCTCCAGGCTTCGTTAGGGGTGTGTGGGGGTAGGATTTATTTGAAAAAGTTTCACCTCTTTCCGTACCCCTTTCATTATCTTTCACAGTTCACCTGTGTTCGAGGGTTTATAGCGATGAAATGTTTTCTTCCCGTCTGATAATTTTTTTAATGTTTTTTTTTGTGGTGAGCTTGGGGAAATTAGTGGCAGAAAAAGAAGTATTTAAGTGCTTTGTTCTGGAAGCGAAACTCTGTATGGTCTGCTGACCCTATAAATATTCTAGACGTACAGGGTGTTTGAATTCATTCGACAAATTGAAACTGGTTGTACTCATGATAAATATTAAATTAGTAAGGTTTTTTAGTAAATCAAAACTGCAAAAAAATTGAACTAATTCAAATACACTTTATTGTACTTAAAAGACACAAACAATTACAATACAGATATACAAAACAATATGTACAATTTTGGCGGTCTTATCGCTAAAAGCGATTTCTACCAGGCAACCGACTTCGTAAGTACGTGGCAAGTGTCAAAATCCAGGATAGAAATCGTTACTAAAATTTAAAAATACCTTAAAATGTAAAAACAGTAAAGATGCACATCAAATTAATGATTTTTTTGATAGTTGAATTTATTGTAAATATTTTTTTTATTTTTCCCCAAATTATTTAATTTACTTAAACTGTGCAGAATTAATGTATGTCACAAGCCTAACCAGCCATTAAAATCGATTGAATTCAAGGTCACCCTGTAAAGGTATCCTTTATTCACACTACGGCCGTTTGGTAGAATAAGAAACCTAATATTTATTATGAATCTATCAGTTCGATAGACATTGTTGCTTTGGTTAATTAAAAAAAAATGCTCTGAAAAAAAAATATCTGTTAAATCTCGCAATTTCTATTTTATTTTTAAATTAATGTTTTCCTTTATAAAAATCTTCAAACCCATTGTAATCTTAATGGATTCGCCGTACTAATGCTAATTACTACACAAAATTATAATCTTAGAATCATATTGGTTTCTTATAAAGGGAGCGTCAGCAAAAAAAAAAAAAAAATACTAATAGATTAATGATAAAGACTGTTTAATTTTAAAACGGACATTTTTTTTCATTTTTTTCTCGTATGGTTTAGTGGCCAAACCTATTTGTCAAAGTTATTCAGGCCGCCCGTAGGCCTTTGACGTGGTCTAACGATTGCTGTCAAGCGACAACAACCGGGACCAACTGCTTCGTGCTTTCCGAGGCACGAAGGGGCTCAGATGAAAGTGTCACTAGGTCACCCATCCAGGTCCTGACCTCGCCCAACTTGTACGATCGTTCACAACGTGTACTCGAAACTGACCTATGAGCCCCTTTAACGGACAGTATAGAATCTATACTTACTATAGATTCGTCCAAGGATGGTTTTGGGTAAGTATATAAATCATCAAACCATAATATCAAACTGGTGACGAGTATTTAAAAATAGGTAGTGTTTAAATATTGTTAATAGGTAGGTAAGGTAAGTGTACATATAGCCGTCAATGTACGTATGCCCGTCAAAATCAAAAGTGAAAAGTTCAAAAAGTGACGGATATTGGGACAGTTACCTTATATAACTTGAAATGACTTGTTAATTAATATACTTACCAATGTAAGTTTATGCGAGGAATATGTAGTTCACTTCTATACAACTGAAAACCATATCTGTAGAGACCTTTATATTTGCAAACCATACTAATTTAGATTAGCGTTCCCATTTTATTTTTTCGCAATGTTTCCAAATGCCAAATACGTCGGGTCCCCAGGGCCGTACTTAACGTGCCTGCTTTCAAACAATAAACGTAATGCCGCGAAATCGCTGTTCCCCACCGCTGATCAGTTTGCTTTTTATTTTTAAACGTTTGAGGTTTTAAAATTGAGTTGTTTTTGTTGACGGTATGTGTGGTTTTTGTATAATAATTGTATTAACAAATCGCTCTATTTATACGTACTAAATTATCATAATATAATATAATAAATAATCATCAAAACCGGTTAGGTACAGCTAACAGCAGATCAAGTGTTTTGGACTTTGGACTGTTCTTATTATCTCAGTTGAATTCGTACTGCAAGTTTTACCATTGATCTGCTTTTTTTTTTTTTTTTTTCTCGTGTGGTTTAGTGACTAAACCTGTTTGTCAAAGTTATTCAGGCCGCCCGTAGGCCTCTGACGTGGCCTAACGACTGCTGTCAAGTGACAACAACCGGGACCAACTCCTTAACGTGCTTTCCGAGGCACGAAGGGGCTCAGATGAAAGTGTCACTAGCGGTCACCCATCCAGGTACTGACCTCGCCCAACGTTGCTGATTGATCTGCCGTCCGTACATACTAAGATAATTTTTTTCTCATTCGCAACTGGTTACGAAATGACGGTTACGTATGCGGCCCAAGCGTATCATTTAGTCCATATCAGTCTACTACGCGTTACACATACATAAAACTCCATAACCTAACAATCGTAGGTTATCTAGGTGCTAAGTAAAAAGGTAAAAAGAAAAAAAAACCTATGCACTTGTTCTGTGTAAATAACAAATATATGTGGTGAAGTGAACGTCTATACTATGGACAATAAATTAGTTTGTGAAGACAATGAAGAAGCTGTTTTCAAGGGTTTTTGAAAATGTCGGGAAACAACGGTTGCGAAATTATTTGATAATTTTCAGTTTAATGTCTACAGTGGTTGTTAAATTAATCAGAAAATGTTCATGAATGACAGTATTGTGAAATTATTGTAGGATTCCTGCAGGATCTGAAGTTTGACGATATGGTCAAGAGTTTCACTATGAGCTCGGGAGTGAACGTGACTATCGAGCTGCTTCGTCCAGAGTGACGACGCTACGGCGGCTCCTCTGGGTGAAGACAAGAAGACGCGGATACCCAGGGTGACGACGCTACGACTCCCTTGGATGAAGAGAAGACTATGATGTCTTGAATGTTCTGTAATGACATTGGCAAATGACGAAATAGAGATAGGAAGGTAGAAGGAACGATCCAGCGCAGAAGAAGGCCAGGTAGAAGAAGAGCGTCATGGCTCAGAAACTTACGTCAATGGTACGGCGAGAGTGCCAGGTAGTCCGTGCGGCGTTGTCGAGAGTGCAGTGGGGTGACCGCGACTTCCATAGTTATCGCCTTTAACTTTACACATGGACGCTACAAACTGCTGCTATGTTTTTGCAAGTTTTAACAAACAACAACAAAACGCAGCAATGTATATCGTTCAAGTGTCAAAATGAAAACGATTAAAGTCGCGGTCACCCCCCAGATTGAAAGAATGCCAACCTTCGTGAGAAGACGGCACAATAAGAATATCAAGGGAACGCCTCTCCTGCTACCTACCTCTGTAGAAGTCTCCTTACCTATTTATATCCATGAAATCTGTGCTTAATCTGCCGAAAGTCCCACAATCACTAGATAAAATAAAAACACCCAAAAATCCACTTCCAAAATCGTCTCACTTCCTCCCCAAATTTTCCACTCCCGAAAAATAATGGCTGACAATAGCGACTAACAAAACAGCAAGTTAATGATGACGGTGCCATTGAAAAGGCTGAAAAAATACTGAAAAATGAACGGAATCGTTCTGGAAGAAAGCCTTCGAAATAATGCGAAATGAAAAGAATGGAGACAAAGGGGCAATTGAAGGCGAAAATAATGAACAACAAACAATTAACACACAACGAGCACGGCACAGTTCATGTTTAGAAACAGTAATCTAACTTTGCGCCGATCTTTGGCTTAGGCTACTCACCCTCCAAAAATCTCACCTATGGGTGAGATGCCTTTCAAAATTGTTAGTGGTCAACTCACCCCGCTCCAAAGGTTACGTTTATGGAGATATCAAATTGATTTATTGTCCACAAGGAACCCTTCGCAGAGACTGGTTGCAAATGGCCGAGAGTCTAGTTGAGTGGCTTGCTTTAGGAGAGGCTTATTCGTCCAGCAGTGGATTGATACGGGCTGATGATGATGATAGGATCTTATCTTATCCTGACAGGGTGCCAATGTGGCGGCACTTCGACCCATTGGTATCTTTTGTGCTCTCCCCTTTCCTTTATGCTCCTTCCTCCTCCCCACACATATAACACGGTAGGTCACCTATCCAGCTCATATGAAGGAGCCTGTAATCTTCTGGTTCCTGATAGGCCGACCCCAGGAGACTCATTCGCTTCCTAGCCAGGGAGTCACATTCGTTCCGCATGAAGGATATTGTTTAGATTTTTAATAATAGTAATACGAGGCATGCCTTTTTAGTTCTGTCGTTTGCATATTTGCCGCCAATTTTTAATTTAGAACTGTTCAAAATTCAAATTTGTTGGAATTTCGATTATCAATACAATTGAAAGCATTAGGATTAATGCAATTGTTTAGTCACAGCGCTGGTTTGAATCTGTCAGGTCACTACGAAAATTAATCTTACTAAGGAAAATGTCCGTGCAATAATTTTCTATAACTTTCGAAGAGGCCTAACGCGACTTCAGTGTTTCGAAGAGTTAACATCTGTATTCCATGATGAAGTCCCATGTCTGCGGACCATCGAACGCTGGTATTTGGAATTCCAGCGTGGACATACCACACTTAGTGACAAATCTCGCGAAGGACGTCCAAAATCCGCCTTCACTGAAGATAACATCGTTGCTGTGAGACAACTAATCCTCGAAGATCGTCATGTGACATATCGAGAGATAGAGGCGTTATTAGGCATCTCAGGGACAACCATTCAAAAGATATTGCATGAGGCGCTTGGTGTGAGAAAACTAGTTTGCCGTTGGATCCCGCATTTGCTTTCCGACGATCATAAGGCGGCCCGCGTCAGATGGTGTAAGAAAACTCTTCAGAGGTTCAACCGAGGAGAGTCAAATCACGTCTACGACATCATCAGTGGTGACGAATCTTGGATCTATGCCTACGATCCTGATTCCAAACAACAATCCACAGTCTGGGTTTTCCAAGACTAGCCAAAGCCGACTAAAGTTGTTCGCTCTCGAAGCACTTCAAAGAAGATGGTGGCTACGTTCGTGGCGAAAACCGGTCATGTTGCGACGATTGCACTTGAAGATCGTAGAACGGTTAATGCGGAGTGGTATACCACAGTTTGTTTACCACAAGTCATCGCCGAACTTCGGAAATCTAGCCCAAAGCGACGCATCATCCTGCACCATGACAACGCAAGCTCACACACCGCTCGTCAAACGATTGAGTATTTGAAGCAGGAAAACGTAGAAATTCTTGACCATCCTCCATACAGTCCTGACCTAAGCCCTAACGATTTCTTTACATTTCCTAAAATTAAGAAAACTCTTCGTGGTCAAAGGTTCCTGTGCGGTGAAGAAGCGGTCGACGCTTTCAAGTCAGCCATTTTGAATACCCCCACTTTGGAGTGAAATAAATGTTATAATAACTGGTTCGAGCGAATGGAAAAGTGTATTAAACTTCGTGGTGAATACTTTGAAAAACAATAAAACTTACTATAAGGTTATAGTTGTTTTTTTCTCTTCAAACGACAAAACTTAAAAGGCATGCCTCGTAGAGTTATTAAGTAACTGTGTTGTCATTATTTTAAAAGATGTGCTGCTGAGAGATTTTTGCCACTTTTTCTCCTCAGCGTTGGCACCTATTCCTTGCAAGGTGGTGTAAATGTAAACTCAAAAAAAAAATATGGTGACGTGCAAAAATGACAACGTGCTTACTTGCAATAAAGAGATTTGACTTTGACTTCACGCAATAAGTGTTACATGGACGCGGGTTTTCATAACGTGAAACTTTAAACACAAACTTGTGTTACTGTTTGTTTATTATAATGAGCCTCACAGCAAGAGACAAGGAAGGTGGAGGTTTTCCGGGTGTCGACTAGGGGTATAGTTTCTTTCAATTTAAATGTTTAACATTATACTTTAAAAGAAATATGACAGCTTTTATTTATTATGTTACGACGTAATATTTAAAAAAGACAGTAATATGTAATTCAAAAAAACTATAAATAAAAAATTTGCCCCAGGTCAGTGACCGCGGGGAGTGTCCCCAGAAGGCTGGTTGCATTGCCTCGCTGGATTGCGAGGCTAATGCGTTGCGCGAGGTATGCGCCAGCTGGTCATTAGACACATCCACCAGGCGCACAGAGATCTCTTTGTGGATACTGTGTGCGCCTGGTCCCCACGGACCCAGGGTCGTGGAGTCTCCACCGAGACCTGCATATTTGCGCCGCTTAGTTGTTAATATGACAGTAAATGTTCTTTTTCGAGAGCTAAATTTAGGTGCTACTACTTGCGATCGATTAATAGAGTCATGAGACATGCAAGTTTTTTACCCAACTGCCAAATAAAAAGGGGTGTACTGGAGAGCAGTCTATCTAGACAAGTGGCAAGTGTACTTGTGAAATCGAGTACCTACCTAAAAAGCTTAAAAATCGTACTCTCAGTGTAACCGCGTACGGCTTTCTCAATGAACACAACAAAAACCTAGTCAATGAAAAGTAAAACTGTGTAATAGCTTTACTGCGAACTGAAATTGTACAGAACCTTCGTATTGTGCTAACTTTTTAGCCCTTTGCGCAGAAAGGGTTGCAAAACCTACCCTAAGAAAAATAAAACATTCTCGAACGAAAGAATGCTCGTTTGTTTCGACCATTGTTTTTACGTTTATTTTGTTTTATACAAAAGTTTCATAAATTTTCCTTTGATCGGGATGGTCACGGGAATTTTTTTGTTAAAAAAAAGTTTGATCGAGCATTTTTTGGCTTCTACGGAAAATTCTCAATGTTGTGAAACTGTTCACATTTAGTTATCAAAAGTTCCTCTATATGACCGTATAAAGTATATAAAAGTTTTTAATTAGGTCACAGAGTAGCGCCAAAACTCTCATGTATAAATGAATTCTAATATAAATTGCTAGGCCTCGATCCTAAAAGGAATTGTAGCTGAGTAAAGATTTTACTACTTATTTATTTTATTAATGGATTCGACAGTTCGTCATTAGCCAATGTCATGAACAGAATATTCAAAATATCATATCGTCTTCTCTTCATCCAGGGGAGTCGCCGTAGCGTCGTCATTCTGGACGAGGCAGCTCGACAGTCACGTTTACTCCCGAGCTCATCGTGGGACTCTTGACTGTAGCGCCAAACTTCAATGAATGAATCCTCCAATAATTTCACCATACTGTCATTCGCTAACATTTTCTGATTAATTTAACGTGATATTAAACATAAAACAATCACTGCAGACATTATTTTTTTTTTTGCAAATATAAGTCTTCCCACTGCTAGGCAAAGGTCTCCCCCTCCTCTTCCAAACTGAAAATTATCAAATAATTTCGCAACCGTCGTTTCCCGACATTTTCAAAAGCCACTCACTATTAGAACCTTCATTGCAATTTATTTTATTTTTTATTTAAGTATTTGTTTATTTCTTATATAATAAAACCAAATTTTACACCAGTCTATATGAACAAATGACCCAGGTAAGCGTTTCACAGTAGTATGCTGCGGTGTTGCAGTAGCAACCCAAAAATACCGAAGTATTAAGTACCTATTCTATTACCTACCTAAATCAACCATAATCATTTTTTTTTAATATTTCCGTATCTAAATTGTGGTGGGAAATTAGACACAAAATGTTAGAATAGGCCAAATACATTTATTAAAAAAAAAAAAATAAGAGTTCTGAATTAATTTTAAAAACCATGCAAAATCAACTAATCTTTATCGGACTATTCATATTTGTCCTACCTTTCTATAGGGAATGCAATCTCGCAGCAAAATATCAATATGCGTATTTCCGAGATTTAGCTATATCTCGGTATTTTACTAGATCTCGCTGCATACAAAAATGTTAATGAAAATAAATAATATAAGTTCAAGAATTATTGTCACTATTTATTTAGCAACTTGTTATAAATTGGTTTTAGGGGCGAAATAATTAAACTACTTATTAAATACGTTAAATTATTATTGAATAAAATAAAACAAATAATAATAATAAAAGTAAATAAGTTTCAAATTATTTAGGAAATTGAAAATACGTTGAGATTTGCTCAAGAACTGCTTGACTGATTGTAAACATTCTTTTATTAGATTAGTACTATGTAATAAATAATAATAATAGGTTTTAATTTAATGTAATTTTATACAATTCCTGATTATTAAATAAATTCAAGCGTAAAAAAATATATGTAATAAATAAATAAAATAATTGTAATTCTACTGAACTATATAACTATCGATAATATCTTCTAATATAATTAATTTTATATAATAAAAAAACTATTTACCAAATCTTTATTACAATAATACTTACTATTTTTCAATACATTATTTATACAATACTTACTTCACATCATAAATTTAGTAACCACCAACATTCGCTAGATGTCGCCACAAGGATATTAAAACGCGCTATCGTTTCGTGTCTGTGATTTTCATATAAGGCCGGGCAGTCGACTTCTAAAGTTGCATGAATCATCCAATAAATTTCAATTTTTGTACGCTCTCTTGTCTCCTTATGGGGATAAGTAAGAGTGCCGAAATCTCTTAAATAGTTATTTATTTTATTAGTTAAGTCAGTGCAGTTGCAGTGCTATCCTGTGGTGCTGGGTGCTTGCTTGTTGGTATGAGCATTGAGCAACAGCAGATCACTCAATGGTAACACTCACTTGCCGCCATAGATCTCCTATAAACAACTAGATACACAGTCTGCCTTTTAAAAATGTCCGAGCGCAAAGAAGGCCCAAACGGATGAATGGACTTTCATTTGCTTTATTGGACGTTAACAATGAACCCTTATTTGGACGTTTTTTAAATTATTTTAGTAAGACCTTTGTGTATCTAGTTGTTTATAGGATATCAATGCTTGCCGCGTACGATTTTAAATCTTTCGACGCAGATAATAAGAACGGTCCAAAGTGTTACACTTGATCTGCTGTTAGCTGTACTTAGTAGTGGTTAATTGGTTATGTCATGTTTTGGTAATTTGGTTGCTGAGCAACCAGCCTCAGCTTGAGTAATAAAATCTAAACGATCTTTCTTACCCTGGCTGGGCTGGTTGCTAAACAACCAGGACCTGGCTGGTCAGCACCACTGACCAGTGCTTCCAGATGCACTGTAGTTACAATAGATATATTGTAATTTTGACTGTTTTACTGTACTTATGAATACTGTAATAATAAAAATACAACGTATGGATCTCTTGTAATTTCAAATTTCTTACTGTTTTCTTAATTAGGCTGGGTGGATTTCGATGAATGATAAAATATCATTACATTAATCTTGAGCAAGTCGTCGTTTAAACACTATAATAAACACCATTAATCACAAAAAAATGCTACAATAACAAAAATTAATTTACAAAAACAAACGATTTCCGGAAGCATTTTTTTGTTTGTTAACCTATATATTGTCCCACTGCTGGGCAAAGGTCTCCCCCCTCCTCTTCCATCCATCCCTGTCCTGAGCCTCTTCCAGCCACCCATCCCTGTATCTAACGATATCGTCTCTCCACCTACGCCGAGGTCTGCCCCGACGCCGACAGAAGCATTATTTTTTATAATTCCAGAGGGAAAGACAAAGCTAACTTTAAGAGCATACATCCTGGTCTGACGTTTTCATAGTCATATTTATACATATATTTTTATTATTATCTTGCTATTTTCGTATATAAGTCTCCTATGTATTTATTTATATAATTAAAAAATAGACTTCGACAAACCTCAGACCAGGATGTATGCTATAGCACAAAAGAAATAATAGTACAGTCGACATCAGATCAATGGTAACGCTTTTTACTTTCGACAGTTCTTATTATTTGCGTCGGAGACTTGAAATCGTACTGCAAGTGTTACCATTGATCTGATGTCGACTGTACGTATACATCAAAGCACATCAAGGACTTTGGACCTTTTTTTTATTATATGGCTATTGTTATATTTGCATTCTGGCATGGTCTTTTAGTAACCACCAATCGTTCGCTAGATGTCGCCACAAGGATATTAAAACGCGCTATCGTTTCGTGTCTGCGATTTTTATATAAGGCCGGGCAGTCGAGTTTCAAAACTGCTTGAATTCTTCAATAATTTTTATTTTTGTATGCTCTCTGTCTCCGTATGGGGATAAGTAAGAGCACAGAATATATAATAGTACAAGGTAAGAGTAAGAGTGCCGTAATCAAGTCTTACTTAACTTAACTCATCTCGTGATCTCTCCTCTCAGTCAGTCAGTGGTCAGCCCCTATTACCGTTCTCAAAACAATGCAATTATAATTCCATTACCACATGTCATGGCGCGCCAAACAGAGACGCCGCTACACCAATGCAATAGAACTGTCCCTTTTACGGCTGCTATGACATGGTATGATTTGATCGTTTTGAGAACCGTAACGTAATAGCCCCCCGCTGGTCAGTGGTGTTGGCTGGGGGGTGACCTGACCTGACCGCAACTTGAATCGATAATTGAGAATTTTTCCCCCCAAAATACGTTTTACAAAAAAATCCCCCAAAAATAAAAATGACTTTAAATTCACATTTTTCAGGTGTTTTTTAAAGGAGGATAGACAATATCACTTGTCTGGAAGACATGTGATTACATTTTATATTTAACGTTTTCTGAGTTGAATTTTAGCAGTCGGTATAAACTTTGAGCATCAGCCACGGGATTTTAAGCCATATCCCACCCTAATTATGTGGTCACAGCTTGAAAACTTTTCCCCAGTAATGTCAGTCAGTTCCCCAACAGCCAAATTTTTCCCCAAAATTGCGAGAAAAAAACCCCAATCTTCAATCTCTCTGGCAACCCTGCAATCTGGCAACCATTGTGTGTACGTATATTGTATAGCGCTCTCATCATCATATGAAATTACGAAGATAGAGCGTACAAAAAATGGAATTATCGAATAATTATATGCGATTTTCAAACCCACGGCCCGGCCTTATGTGAAAATCGCAGACACGAAACGATAGCGCGTTTTAATATCCTTGTGGCGACATCTAGCGAACGATTGGTGGTTACTTGATACGAGTGGTTTACTAAATATGGTGGATTTTTTAAAATAGTATAAATGTGACGATTGCAAAATTATGGTGATAATTTTGATTTCATTGGAAAAATCAGAAATAAATAAGTGTTTACTTAGCCACCCACCGAACCAGCACTTTTAATCAAGCCTCAGCAATCTATTATCTATATTGACTGTAATGTAAGTAAACTCAATACTCAATATATTTATTGCATTCCATAAGTTATAATACAGATGTTCACATACTTAACATTAAAATGTTACAATGTTCTTTATGGACCTTGTTTAGGCACATCAATACAAGAGAGAGAGACGACAAATTTTGTTCAAATATAATGTAATTTGCAGTAACTAAGAAGTAGTAGGTAACGATTGTTTATTATATTTTCTCATTTAGAAATTCCTCTACTGTGTGTAGGTGTTGTTTTAGCAGTCGTATGAATGTTTTTTTTCGTTTGTTGCATTTTTTATTTCGTTTGGAAGATGATTATATATTTTTATGGACATGTTCATGTTCAATGTACCTGATAAGTAGAGATTCAACCGAGAGATTGTAACTGGTACTTACTAGTTTTGTAAGTGGACATTAAGGTAAGGGAAATTGTTGTATACCTTAGTATAAATAATATAAGATACCTACTTACCTAGTTGTTTTTTTTAGATTTTTTTTAAATCACAAAATATTATATCAAAGAAACAGTAAATATACAAATAAAAACTATAAATAAAAAATTTGCCCTAAATCGCTGGATTGCTAGGCTAATGCGTTGCGCGAGGTATGCGCCAATTTTTTTTTCAACTTACCTAGTTGAAAAAAAAATTATAATTAAAACTATAGTGAGTGAGACATTATTACAAATTATTTAAAATTATTTAGTAATTTCCAAAAAAAATATTTTATAAAATTAAAACTATCAAATACCTACCTAATTTTGCAACCTTCACGCACGGTCCCCCATTTTCAAAAGTCCGTGTCAAACTGTCTTTATTTGTTCAAGATATTACAAAACAAAGATCACATTGACACACTTCATCTCAAATAAAAAAAACAATAATAAAAATCAAAATGGCTTGTCAACTTTTGATATCACCTTGTAAACAGTAAACGATACTGGCCATCTCATTCGTGACTCACAATTCTGGTAAAAAAAACTTACATATTCTGATTTTAAAAAGAAAATTCGTCCTTACGCGCGTAGAAATAAAACTGCTGTATTTGTTTAAAAAGTTAACTTAAATTTTGGTTTGTTGACCATGATAGTATCAAGCACGTCATCTAAAACAGTTTGATGGCAGATAAAGGCCGTATATGGGGGATTTTTGGAAAAGCCGCTTCTGGTCCATAATTGGACTAAAACATTATCTTTTCAAAGAACTTATGGCCATTTGGTATTATATCGTTAGGCAGTAGCCAGAACGACAATTTCTGGTTGTCGTTTGAATTATGGGTTCGTGACCGTTGAAATAATAATTTAATTTATAATGTTATGAGTTTTTTGGTTTTATTACTTATGACTTACCTTAGATACGTTTTTTTAAATGAGGACTCGACAGTTAGTCATTGTCAATTAAATATTTCAGAGTATTTCATAACATAATCTATCGTCTTACGTCACTAAAAATACACACAGGGACCATGAAATAAATATTGTTAATTTTTTTTGTTAACCTATAAATTGTCCCACTGCTGGGCAAAGGTCTCCCCCTCCTCTTCCATCCATCCCTGTCCTGAGCCTCTTCCAGTCACCCATCCCTGTATCCAACGATATCGTCTCTCCACCTACGCCGAGGTCTGCCCCGACGCCGGCGACGACGAATTTAATATTGTTAGTGTGACTAATTTTAAACAATACAATTTAATAATTTTAATAGGTACCACACAAAACAAGACATTCAAAAGGGCCTTCCATGAGCCAACTAGCGCCGCCAATCTTAAAAAAATAATATCTTCCAATATAATCAATTTTATTAAAAAGCTATTTACGAATAAATGCTACGAGGCGACGGGTATGCATCATTTCCCCGCGACAAAAGGTTCCAATGCTATGATAACATTTGTTTTACAGGTGACCTCTCCTACAGTCTGTGCTACCAGTATAAATAAAGCCAGCACCCGATGCATCAACGGGAATCGAACCGGCACATAAACAAAGGTTTTATGTAACATAATCTGGTCGGGAGCCGCGGTGGAGTGAGACATAAATATAGGAGTTATGAGCTTGGTGTTGAGGGCCCGACGCATCGCGAGTGACTCAGTATGTTTACATTTTTTGTTAGGCTTTTTAGTATGAGAATCAGAAGTATTTCATTGTAGATTGTGAACCTACAAAAAACCTTTAAAAAGTCTATTTTATTTTATTTTATGGTTTTATTATTTTATGGTTTTATCTATGTCTGAATAATAAGTTTTATAAAGCTCTATGCCAAATGACAATGCCAGATTCTGCCCCACCACCAACCGCAAGATGTACAAGATAACGAATAAATGTAAAAATATCTCGGTTTTTTATTAAAATTATTGGTTTAAAACAAAGTCTTGTACATCTAGCGAGTCGAAAAAAAAGCCTAATTAAGTATTCAGAAAATAGTAAAAAATCAAAGCGAATTATTCATTGTTTTTGTTATTCTTCTATAGGAGTTGCAAGAGTAGTAGAAAATGATACTGATTATGTTTATGCAATATGAAACCTGTAATAAGTCCCCAACAAAATGATAGGTACAGCTTAAATGGTCACGTAGTTTTGTAGGTGGGGCAAAGCTCCATTGAAATGTGGCAATGTCATTTCTATTACGATAAATACTATTTTTAAATGCTCATTCACAACGTGATTCAATTGTGGTAAGTTGTAGTTTAAAGTAATAAATTAAGTAGGTACCTTGAGAAACGGATTGTGACGCCTTAGATTGGAAGAGGCCTACGTCCAAGAGTGACTGATACAGTCTGATGATGGACAATGATATCCGAGGGTCATGTTAAACATATACTTAAACAACAAACAGGTATCTCGTTTGCTTTTTTAATAGTGAATAATACACATCACCATTGCCAAATAAAATTAATTATTTTCTATTTTATCGCCGTGTAAACGAATACCAATAAAGTTCGCAATGCGCAGACATTTAATATTTCGCGATGTACGACGGGCCGGCGCGGCGCGGGCGCAGATTCAAAAGATAAACGACAGATTTGTGGGAAACTGAACACGTACGTCTGGAGGACAATCTAGGATTGTTGCTGCAAGGTTTTTATATGAAATAGAAAGCTTTATTAGCTTTAATCATGAAGCAAATAACCATGTTTTAACGGATGCTAAGGCTCGTATTAATAAATCACTCTCAGCTCTAAAGTCAATCTTGAGAACGACCTCATGATGGCGTTCCTATTAATCAACGTAACTTAGGTGCGCATTTAGGAATCGGGTATCACGTGAGTAACGCCGTATTAATAAACAACACTCACATAATACCACCCGAGGATATTAAAAGTCTCTCACCCAAGTGCATCATACGATTCCTGAAGGACGTTGGCCTTGAGAGCGAGATATAAGAACTCGGTGCGCGGCCTCAATAGAAACTGAGGTCGCAGTGACCCTTGGGCTTGTACCAACACCCTGATATAAAATAATAAAAAATTATGTAACCCGATTTATTTGTTATTTTCTAATTTGGAAAAGCGGCAGGCCTGGCGCTTCAGTCCTATGTAGGTAATTAAAATCAATCCTTCTGTCGCTTCCGTATTTTGTGGCTTAGATCAGGATATTTAATATCGAAACATCCAGAACAAAGGAAAACTTAACTCTTTCTATGTTCCCAACTTGTTATTCCTAACATAGTCCGGAACAACGGTCACCTTTCATCTTTGAGATAGACATCTTGTGTGTATGCATGCGCCCGCGCATCTTAAGCAATAGTAGATCAAGTGTGAAACATTGCGCACTTACCCAGGGTCTTCCAAAGTCCCGGGTTCATTCATTCTTTGGTGTTATAATAACTTTATGTATATTACTCATTTTACAAGTGACTTCAACAGTTTTACTTAAAGTCACTGGATTATGTTTCGTAATGGTCAATGTATTATTCCGTTTTACATTTAAACCTTATTATTGACATCTAAATTACCTTAAAATCATTGAGCTATTATTATTTGTGCTCAGAGAGCAATGTTGCACTATTTGATGTCTAAGTAGAAAAAATTATGCCAATCTCTTTTCATATGACTTTGCATAGACTCAAAGATGGCGTGGATCGTTGAGTTTTTTCGTTTAGGGGTTTGGGAGGATTGTGCGGAGGTTTAGGTTTGGTTATCTTCGTATATATGTATGTATTTATAAGAATTCAGACATTCTATTCGCATCAGACCAGGCTGTATGTCCAAGTTGGCCTAGCCTTTCCCTCTGGGAAGAATTTAAAAACAACAACAACTATCTATGGTATTTTCAAGCTATGAATTTGAATGCGCTAGAATGGTCCAATTTAATTAACTTCGATTCAATAAATACATTTTTCGATCTAAAAAGTTCTAAACAGAACCTCTAGGGTCAAGAAACGAATCAAGACGTTGTCACATAGTTACGATTTCCAATAGCAACAAAACAAAACAGCAATGCATGTCAGACAGAGATGATCATATCACCAGAGAAGCGTGTATGAAAAGGACGGAGGATATTAGCATTCAAGCAGCAATCGCAACTTGATCCGATGCGGCTCCGGGTTTGTGCTTTATGATTTGAGGTTTTTCTGTTAAATGTCAAAGTCGCCGCTGCATGCGCTTGCGCAGTGTTAGGAAGTTTTAGAGAAGGACAGGTTTTAAGATTATGATCCCTATAGGTTATTTATTTTATTAATAGACTCGACAGTTCGTCATTTACCAATGTCATGTTACAGAAAATTCAATATAGAATAGTCTTCTATACTCCTCCAGAGGAGTTGCAGTAGCGTCTTCACCCTGGGTAGTCGCGTCTTCATGTCTTCATCCAGAGGAGTCGCCGTAGCGTCATCACTCTGGACGAAGCAGCTCGACAGTCATGTTCACTCCCGAGCTTGTAGCTTGAAACTTCAGGTCTTGCTTAAATTATCCAATAACTTCATCCAGAGGAGTCGCCGTATCGCCATCACTCTGGACGAAGCAGTTCGACAGTCACGTTCACTCCCGAGCTTGTACCGCTACACTACGACTCTTGATAAAAACTTGAACCTTCAGATCTTGCTCAAATTATCCAATAACTTCACCATAGTCATTCGCGAACATTTTCTGATTAATTTAACGTGATATTAAACACAAAATAACCACTGTAGACATTAAAATAAAAATTATCAAATGATTTCGCACCCGTCGTTTCCCGCTATTTTCAAGAGACCTTTTCTAAACTTTGTCAGTTCTAAACGTTCCTAAGGCAAAGATCACACGGTCGAACATCGTTGGCAGTGTCAGCTTGGCTCATTGTTTTTACATTATTTATATGGTTTTGCTCACCGTACAAATTAAGACATGCGATAGTACACCGCTCGCTGTGAACACTGCTTTATGATATTCGGTTTTGTGTTTATTTCTTTGTGTGTATCGGTTTTGTGCTTGAGTTATGACAGTTTGAGTTTCTTTGTTTCGTCTTATTGGTGTCACAAGTTTGTATTGGAATAAATCTTGAAAAATGGATCTACAATCCACAACCGATTGTTTTAAAGAAGAGTATTTACACTTTCCAAACTATTGACTCACAGTCGCTCACAAACATAACACTCACGTTCATACAATGTTGGCTGCGTTCGTGTAGCCACCTACTGGGGACAGCTGAAAACCAGCGCTGTGGACTATGCCACAGCATTATGCTGAGCTGACCGCCCTTTCAATACCACGCTACACTACCAAATGTTGTTTCTTATATCTTTTTTTTTAAATTGTTGTTAAAGCTTTCCATGTGTGTGTTGTATTAAATAAACGTGTTTTCTTTCTTTTCCTTATTTAACTGGGAGTAAAAGGAGAAAGATCAGGTATAAGAGACGAATGGATGTCGAATAATTGTCAATACCTTGACAAATAAAAATTATTTGTAAACAAGAAAAAAAAAACTGACCAAGTGCGAGTCAGACTCGTGCACCGTGGCACGCAAGCCTCCGTCTCTTATACCTGATCTTTCTCCTTTTACTTCCAGTTAACAACAACAACAAACACATGGAAAGCTTTAACAACAATTTAAAAAAAAAGATATAAGAAACAACATTTGGTAGTGTAGCGTAGGCGGTCAGCTAGCTTCTTGCCCAATTTCATGATTCTAGGTCAACGGGAAGGTACCCTATAGGTTTTGGTTTTCTTGCATTTTCATACAAATATGCGAGAAAATGCGACATAAACGGCCATATCTTTTGATTGCGTTGACGTAGAAGTTAGATTTTTTCACGGCTGCATAAGGTTGCAGACCTGAGTATTTGGTATTAATTTTAACTTGATCCGTACACGTGTTTCTGAGATATAGGTCTTGACAGACGGACAACAAAGTGATCCTATAAGGGTTCCTTTTTTCCTTCTGAGGCACGGAACCCTAACTATGTTTTATATCATAATGTATACCAATTAAAAGCATTGGCATTGCTGCAAAGCCAACATGTTTCATTCTTATTACAATTATTTATTACAGTTCTAAGCAGAAGTAGAATCAAAACAAGGATTAGACAAATGGAGTAGCGAGAGTTTCATTCACAAATTATGACAGTATCGTGTTAGTATTATAAATACGGTTGAGTCTACTCTGTCCGTTTAATTAGCCGCTTAAATCTCAATTTAAGGGTTAAAATTAGAATTCCCTTTAAGAAAATTGTGCGAGTATTTTGGAATATGTCCAGAGTCTCTTACTATGGATGTCTCTCTCACTACAGATTTGAGTTCGATGATTGTTTTACAATTTTGTTTATTGAGAGGTACTTTTTATTTGTGTCCCTCATTATTTCGGCTTTATATTAACATCGACTTATGTCAATCATTATAGTGTCATAAATTCATACTTTCATACGCTAAGTTTCATAACCCACAAATTTTGTGAAAAAAATATTCTTTTTGACTTTTTAAGCTAAATATAGAGCAGGAACAGACTGTCATATTATATTATTATGAGCTTGATACATACTAATAGTCGTAAAAACCCCAATAGAGACTCTGGCTGGATTTTAATGTATAAATGCCGCGAGTCCGTGTATGTATGTTCTAATTTTTGTTTGGATTCCGTTTAAACAAGGCTCTTAGTTAAATATCTCCTCTAAAATCCTTCTCTCTCTGCCTTCTTCTTCTTTGCGAGGTAGACTCAAGTCTATCTCTCTGCAGATCTTCTATTACCTACACCTCACTCCTTTCAAAGTCGTTAGTCTTCCCTTGCATACTTTACTATGTAGAGTGTAGACCTTGGAAACTTCTAAAGTAACATTTTTACAAGTCACTCCGAATTCGATCTAATTATAAACGTGAGTTACTCGCGAGAACATTCAGTACGTTCTCGTTTAATTTCTATATTTCCAGCGATGTCATATTAGTAGTTTACGGTGATAATGGCCTGACCGATGTAATGAGACAGGGTTATTAGATCCCAAGTAGCTTTGATCAGTGCTTTCAACCACCCAAGTTGTGCTTATGTTTTGAAATCCTCGTTCATATCATTGAATATATTGCTTTGTACGGCCTTTGTGTTTCAGTTTGATTTTTGAGCTCATTATTGTACTGAAGTTTTTTTGTGACAAGGAATATTTTGGCGTTGTTTGAAGGATACCTATACCCACCTAATCATGGGTGGGAAATAAATAAATAGTAGACAAGCCAATCAATATGAAATGCATGACAATTAAATAACAAAATAATGTTAAAAATAATATTAATCTGATACGAAGAAATGAAATATATAAGTACAATTTAAGTTAACATGTAATTTAATGATATATATTATACTTGCCTGTTTGATAGATCCTTGACATTTGTAATTTTATTGGAATAAATGGTTTATAATAATAATAATTAACTATGGACGTAACGTGCCATTCGATTGGCAGACCCCTACGAAGATGGAGAGATGATCTCACTTAGATATAGGGATGATTTATATTGATAGGATTTTTTATTTTTCTTTTTTTATTTTAGATATAGGGATGGATGGTTGGAGGTTCATGACAGAGATGTGTGGAGGAAGATCTTTGCCAGACGTCATTCGTCCAATTTAGTTACAACTTCTTTCACATTTTTATTTAGGTGATAGCTTCAATAGTATATCTGTCTGTGTATTACCTATAGTGTCCGACCGAACTTTCAGTTTCGGTTTCGGCCTAGTTTCGGCCCAATAACCTGTCAAAGTCAAAGTCAAATCATTTATTTGCGTGAATGTAGGTACATGTATAATCAGTTGTCATGATACAATAATAAGCCCCTAATACATTCTACCACTTATATGGCATGCAAATATAGAGTATATTACTTAAATGAATTTAATGTCTAAAATGTAACTGAAATTTCATGTCATATCCATGTTTAATACAATAATCCTAGCTATAATTTAAAAATTCGTCAACAGAATAGAATCGCTTGTCAAGTAACCACTCATGCAATTTTCTTTTAAAGAGGGGGTTGGGTAGCTCTTTTATTTCATTTGGCAGCTTGTTGTATATCAATACTGCCATACCGTAGACATTTCTTTTGTAAATTTTTAGTTTGATCGAAGGTATGCATAACACATTTTGGTGACGAGTGTTCCTATTACTTGTAAATACATCGCTGAGCATTTTGAAATAATGTGGATATCTTTTAACGAAGAGGCAGATTTCTTTTATGTACATACACTGTTTCGGCTTACTTTCGGTTTCAAATTCAAATCTTTTATTTCAGACATATTGTGGCCATATGGGTTAGTTACAATAACCTTTTTGTTTCGGCTGCCATCCGGCAGCAAACTACGACCGAAACCGTGTTCGAGAGCCTATAATAAGCATATAATGTTATAATATTAAAAGCGTAAATAATTTATTTGAAATAAGGGAGTGATAATATTATGTAGTGCTTAAGGATTACTTCAAATGTCAGAGACAGAATTTTACTCGAATAATACCTATGTGATTTCTGAGTGTGATTTGTAAAAAAAAAGAAATTTTCTTTATAAATTTATTTTTTCACGAAAACACGACCTTATAATGACCGTGGCCGAAATTCGGTTTCGGCCCTAAAACCTAGTTTCGGTCGGACACTATGCCTATTCACTGGGGGTGAGCATCAACTATTTTTATTACCATGCAAGTCCTGTCAAAGTCTACACCAACGACTTTTTTCAGCAAAAATCGATTTTTTACAGGACTAATAAAAATCGTTGATGCTAACCGTCCAGGGCATCTGTTAGCGTCGTGGTGTAATTCAATGGAACATATATCGAGAGCCATCGACACTGACGCCCACGTGTTTTGGCAACAAATATTGCTGGACAGTCGGAAGCACAAGTGTTAGGCAAACGTCATCAGCATGCAGCATATGGTTGTCAAAAGCAAGAGTGTGACAGAAGATACCCCGCACGGTGCAGTGCCTCAACAGTCGAATTTTTATGAATTTTGAATGAATTTTGGCAGGGAAATAAAAATACACCAACAAAAATCAATTTTTTTTTAAACAAGCCTCGTATTTATAGTACCCTACATTTTGATATATATTTTGTATGAATAACTATTTCGGTTTAGATATAATTTTCATTTTAAGAGACATGGAATTGGTATGTTTGCGATTTTTTTCAATCGAGTGATTTTAAGTTTGTCCAATCGTGTATTATTAATTAGTCTCTAAATAGACACCCCAAGATTGCTATATATTTTTTCAAGACGTTTAATTTTAGTAGTTAGTGCCGTATCCTTCGTAGAAAAACTGAAAATATGTGCATACGAAGCCTTAAAAAAAGGGCCGTTACTCAGACAGCTTTGAGCAGCCAGCGGAAGCTGAAAAGCTATACATTTTTGACATATGACTGGGAGTAGGTAGGCCCAGAGCCTATAGTTCCTCTGCCCTATAGTTTCATCCGCAGCGGGCTGCGTCAGCACACAGCGTCATCCCATCAAAGCTTTGGACAGAAAGAGCATGTTGCCGGCAAGTCCGTGAGGCCTTGCCACATACTGACCACCGTCTGACCAGACAGTTACTCAAACTAAGCAGGAAAGATGTGCGCTTAGTGACTGGCATCATGACGTCACTGCTCTTTAGACAAACATATCTTTAAAATGGGGATTACAGATAGTCCTCTGTGCAGGGACTGCATGGAGGAGGAGGAAACAGCCGCACATGTCCTTCTAGAGTGCAGTGGTGTAGCAGCGGGCTACAATCCTGGGTCACCGAGGACGCTCTCGGAGGCCTGCAGGGTCATTAAGAACATGTTGGCCTTCCTGGCTGAGTTCGACTGGCTAGAGAAGCACCAGCCGCCTCGCGCACAAGGGGCCTTGCGGTCAAAGTATGAACGAGCTTAATATTCAAGATGTATGACTGGCAGTGGGCTGGTCACATCTGTCTAGAACCGATAACCGATGGGGTAGACGAGTTCTCGAATGGAGGCCACGAACGGGTAAACGTAGTGTCGGACACCCCCCGACCAGATGGAGGGATGACCTTCGCAAGATGGCTGGCAGGGGCTGGATGCAGAGGGCCGAGGGTAGGGTTGACTGGCGCGCTTTGGGAGAGGCCTATGTCCAGCAGTGGACTGATACGGGCTGATGATGACTGTCAAAAATGTATGAAAATAGAAGATCGAATAACTCAAACTCCACCACACATACCTACCTACTCAAAACTATCTATGACTAAGGACCATAGATTTAAATAATCTTTGCTATCGATCTATAGTTTATTCTCCATAAAAACGTCAATGACATTGTAAAATTTAAACAAAATTATTGTACAGTTACACACAAAAGCTTTTTCTCGCATCCGTACCTCGCGATGGCCCGCTGTTGGTCGACAATAAATCATAATTAGGGCCGATCTAACCTTTCAGCGGCTGCCGATCGTCGACATAAGCCGTAGTATTCCGAAGTATTCCGAAGCGCCATTCATAAGACCTCACGGCCTTTGACTCTCCACGCATATATTATCGGTTCTGACAATACGTGTGCCTAAAATGTGCTACAAGAACAAATTACCGCATTTTTTGACGTAAGTTGAAATAGGATGTGAGACAGGAGAGTTTTTAAAATTTAGATTATCTCAAAAACTACTTGACCTATTGCAAGAATTCTTTCACAATTAGATAGATAAAAGATAAAACTATGTACTTAATTGTAAAATAATTATTAAATTCGGTTCAATAGTTTTTGAGAAAATCTCAACCTTATTGAGGCCCCCTGTATACGGTTCTCTATCTTCGTGTGTACTGTTGAATACCATATCTTCAACTTTGACGTGCCGTCTTACTAATCTATACCATGAAGCAATGAAGGCTCGGGCCCTTTACATGAGTGTCTTGTATATTATTTTCTTGAACGAAGCGCCATTTTAGCCGTTTGAATTCAATCAAACATTATAAATTTTATTTTACTTATTGGTTAGTACTTTCGCGCGCAGCTGTACGTGGGTGGTAGCTGTGACAACCATTCTTTGGACGAAAATAACTGATCTCGATTCTGATATATTCTTGAATCGATTATTATAAAGTTTGAAGTACTTTTTAAAGTAAAACAAATTATTATGAGCGACATCAAATTATTTTAAGTAAGTATAGTAAACAAGGATAACACTCACTTTTAAAGCCAGTATTTAGACCGACAGTTTCCACAGATTTCGGCGGTCTTTATCAATTTTCTCAAAAACTACAGGCTACAAGTTAGTGTTATCGGGGTTTAACGGAAGGAATCGACTCTACATAATGACACTTTTTTCTTATTCTTATCCTGATTGGGTGCCAATGTGGCGGCACTTCGACCCATTGGGATCTTTTGTGCTCTCCCCTTTCCTTTATGCTCCTTCCTCCTCCCTAAAGATATAACTCAGTAGGTCCGCTATGCAGCTCATGGGAAGGAGCCTGTAGTCTTTTGGTTTCGGATAGGCCGACCCCAGGAGACTCATTCACTTCCTAGCCAGTGAGTCACATTCACACAGTAGGTGTTTCAAGGACTCCGTTTTGTCACCACAGGCTCTGCAGGTTAAAGATTCAGCTAATCCCATCCTGTGCAACAGGTCGTTCGTTGCTTGATGTCCCGTTAGCGCCCCAATTATGAGCCGCATCTGGTTTCTGTTGTGTTTCCAGATTTTCCTGCACCAGCCTGTGTCTGTCTCGCCAATAAAAAGTTTGGAGTGTTTCAGCTCTTTGATGTTTTTCCACTCCAGGTTGTGCAAATCTTTGGCCTTGGCCCTTAAGGCCATTTTGATGGTACTCGTTGCGAGTCCCACAAATGGCTTAGGTCCTGTTAATTTTAAGACATTATGATGTAACCTATACTTATAGGACCTTTTCAAACACGTAATTTTAATAGTATTAAGACGGATATCACTCACTTATATTGTTGAAGTCTGCAATTAGACCGACAGTTTCGACCGATTTCGACGGTCTTTTTCAAGATTGGTCGAAACTGTCGGTATAATAAGTAATAGAGTGATATCCGCTTATATATAATAATTAGTATTAAGACGTCTTACCATTAGGTCAATCTGATACGAAAGTAGCCAAAAGGGATGTGTTAAGTATCACAGCTCGGCCAAATTAAAGCCCATACACTCCCACAATAATCTACAGATTAAATAAATGATAGATTACTAACCATAAGTCACAATACACCAATAAAAAAAATGCAAAAACTTCTTTCTTCCATCCAAATGACGTCACTACCCGTTCGATTCGTACTCAATCCGATTATTTTAAGCGTTTCACAATATTTTGACGCAAATGACTAATTGAGTACGTCCCTGGGCGGATGTCGGAGATTCATGGGCCGACATGAAAGAGGGGCCGGATTCCGACGAATAAATAATATTATTTGAAGACGATCGGCGAAACTGTGTAACTGTGAAATATTGTTTTCAGAATTGTATGCATATTTACTTACGGCTTAGTCGCAAACTCACCCACAAAATAACTGGTCTGCGGGCGAGTTTCCCTTTTGTAAATTTTCACGTAGTAAACTGGCCCACATGCTTTAATGATACTGGGCGAGTTGCTTACGGGCGAAAATTACACGTTGGTTTAGAATAAAAACGAAAACGAGCATTGCTTCAAATTAACTTTTCTTTAATTAAAAAAAATTGTGATAATTTTAAAATAAGTAGGTTACACTCATTTGATCTCCTATAAACAACTAGAAACAAAGGTCTTACTAAAACAATTTAAAAAACGTCCAAATAAGGGTCCATTGTTAACGTCCAAATAATGTCCAATAAAGCAAATGATCTATTCCAAAGGGTCCATTCATCCGTTTGGACCTTCATTTTTAGAAGGCAGACTGTATGTGTATCTAGTTGTTTATAGGAGATCAATGGTTACACTACACTTTAGTTTTTCATGATGTCTGTTTCAGCATAATTAATTATTCATCATGGATTAAAAAAAATACTTTCTGAACACCTATTCTTACTTAAACAATAATTCGGTTGATTGGTTGAATAGGTACCGCATGAAAGTAGGGATCTACAGTCTAACACGATATAGGCATAAGACTAAGTACAGGAGAGTTATTTAACATTGAATTTTTCTCAAAAAGGTATCGACTGATTTTTTTAATTCTTTACAATTATAAAGTACTCTAAACTAAAGAATTTTAACAGTCGGTCAAGTAGTTCCTGAGTTATCAACCTTATTGAGGGTTTGTTTACTTTGTCTGTGTTTTCGACTGTACGGTCGAAGGCAAAGAAAGGTGTACAGTAGAGTTTTTTAGGTTGAGATTTTCTCAAAAACTACTTGACCTATTACAATAATTCTTTCACTGTTTGGTAGATAAAAGTTAAAACTACGTAACTGTAAAAGAATTATTAAATTCGGTCCAGTAGTTTTTGAGAAAATCTCAACCTTTTTGAGGCCCCCTGTATGCTTGTCTATGTCTTCGACTGTGCATGGTTTTTTAAACCAACCAACTTTAAAATAAATCATATCCACCTATACCTACTAGTTTTTTAGTAAAATTTATTATATTAGAAGTTACCAATGATTTGTTAATGTTGCCACTTGGCTACGATATGGTTCTTAATTATTAAAATATTGCGGTTACACCGCTCCTCCATCGGGCCGTACAAATAATATTTACGATAATAAATAAGAAGCGAGTCTGTAAATCAATTGATGGACGATCTGTCGCAATAATTGCTGTACATCTCTGGTTAGCTACGAAACGGTATGTTATTTTATTAAAGTGTGCATTACTGGAAAGTAGTGGATATTATAAGAAATGTGGCGCCGACTGCTGATTATTATGTCTTCTAGGATACTGGTTTATCTGGTTGAAGTACCTGTGGCGAAAACATGCTAGGAATTTAAATATGGTCTAACTCAGAGGAAAATGAAATAAACAGGAGATCAAGTAGAACGTATTTTAAAAAAATCAGAGACTTTGATATAGGTATTCTTCTTTTTCCTCACCTCACTTTGGTTGTTGTCGATTCCTGTGTTATGTGTGTTTGTTGTTCGTAACCGAGGCATAAAATCATATCATTTTCTACTACTCTCGCAACTCCTATAGAAGAATAACAAAAACAATGAATAAATCGATTTCTTACTATTTTCTGAATTCTTAATTAAGCTGTTTTTTTCGAATCGCAACTTGTACAAAACTTTATTTTAAATCAATAATTTTAATAAAAAACGGAGATATTTTTACATTTATTCGTTATCTTGTATAACTTGCGGTTGATGGTGGGGCAGAATCTGGCATGGTCATTTGCAACCGTCATGTTCCAGCCATTTTCAAAAATCCAACCTACCATGATACGAGTATTATTAGTAAATCCCTCATATTTAGTAACTGCCAATCGTTCGCTAGATGTCGCCACAAGGACTTTAAAACGCGCTATCGTTTCGTGACTGTGCTTTTCATATAAAGCGGTGCATTAGATTTCGCTCTTACCTTAATTTTTCAAAAAAAAATCCTATTTTTGTACGCTTTCTGTCTCCGTTTTTCGGGGATAAGAGCGCCGTCGGTCGTACAATACAAAGAATAAGCAAACAATGTATCTAACATACATATCGGAAATTAATCCGTCCGTATGTATGTAAATAAACTCACTCACTCAACTCAGCAGTCAAATCAGTCAGTCGGTTAATAAAAAAATAAACTAGAAATAAATAAATAAACTAAAAAAATATAATTCAAATTCAAATTCTTTATTGTGCTTGCCACATGGTATATAAGATGTTATATAATATAAGTACCTATATTATATAATATAATTACTAAATAAAATAAACTCCACTCCACTCAATCAGTAGTAAAATTTATTAAGTAGTCAGTTCAATTAAGTACTTATAGAACTGAAAAAAAAATTTGAAACTAATAACTAAGCATTTTCATTTCAACCAATCAAATTTCGTCAAATTATATTCAATCAAAACTTGAATCTAGGTCGAACGAAACTGCACTGCAGATCCTGGTCTTGCACTCTAGCATACAATTACCTAGGTAGGTACAGTCGAAGACAGAGATAAGTGTACAGGGGGCCTCAATAAGGTTGAGATTTTATCAAAAAACTGGACTGAATTTAATAATTATTTCACAGTTACATTTTAACTTTTATCTAACAAACAGTGAAATAGTTTTTGCAATAGATCAAGTAGTTTTTGTGAAAATTTCAACCTTTAAAACTCTCTCATACACCTTTCTCTGTATTCCACCGTACCTATATTTTAATCAATCATTTGAAAACTCAATGCAATTGTATACGTGCAATGACGCGAACATTTTATGATTAATTAATGTGACTTGAGATTAAGACACAAAACAAGCAGGCACTTAACTACCTATAATAAAATAAAAATAGCCTTTATTCTTGCCAATTACATACATTATAGATTTCGTTGTTCAGTATAGATTATTTATAGATTTCGTTTTACATTAAGATTATTATTATTATGTTATTATCAATTTTACTTATTATTATTAGATACCATGCTTTTATAGATATTTAATTGTTTACACTGTGATTCTTTTATAAATGTCTTTTAAAAATATTTACTTATTATTTTATTTACTTTTTATTTGTTTTTTTTCAGCAACCCTCACGCGGGCAAAGGCCTCCCCCAAGTTTTGCCACTTCTTTCTGTTTGTAGTCTCCCTGGTCCAGGTGACCCCAATTTCCTTCTTCATTTCGTCCTCCCACCTTTTCCTCGGTCCGCCTTTTTGTCTTTTATCTTCTCTATTGTGACTACCTATAATCAAATCAAAATTATCAATAAACAAATTGCAATTATTATTAGCAAATTGCTGTCACAATCCCGCCATTTTCAAGAGTTTCCATCTATTTAATTTAAATCCTCTCAAAAATCTCATTGATACATTCCTGATGTAAGAATCACACCTAGTAGTCGTAAAAAAATTAAAACTTATCAATGGGCAACGGAAGTTGTAATCGTACAAAATTATCTTTGCATTTCAAAAACACAATCTCAACCTCGTATTATTTGAACTGCGCTTTTTTGAACAACAAAAATAAGTTTGTCAATTCACCAAAGAGTTTGATTAATAGTTTTGGTTGCCAGTAGCTACAATTTTTTTCTTTTTCGAAGCTCCGTTGAATCGAATGGCCAGTATTTTTTATCCGATTCATTTATCAAAATGTTTCATTACTGTCCGATCGAATCGAAATGCTAATATCGAATCGATTGTTCGATCGGGTTGGGATTTATTCAAATAGGTTTTAGTTTTATTTGGATGCTACTGGACCTCTTTTTGTGGATCGGAATCTTTTTAATAGCTAAAGTAGAAAGGCTGTTAAAATACACTTGAATATAAATGTCATGGAGGGCTGGCCTTTTCTGTCCTGTCAAAGCCTGCGCGAACGAAATTTTTGTACTAATTTTTGCCAAAAATCTGACATTGACAGCTAGTATAAATCGACGCAGCGCACCCCCCTGATTGCAAATGACTTAGAATTTAGGAGAAAATCATTGTTTGAGAAAATCTTACTATAGCGTAACGTAGATAGGTAATAGTAGTTTCTCAATTCCTTTTCGAATTTTCGAATGATTACATGCAAGATCGAGGTTCGAGACAGATTCAAGAGTCCCGCTATAGCTCAGGAATGAACGTGCCTGCTGTCACCGACGCTACGGTGACTCCTCTGGAACGAAGACGCCGAGTTCCTTCGTCCAGGGTGACGACGCTATGGTGACTCCTCTGGAAGAAGAAAAGAAGACGCTGAGTTCCTTCATCCAAGGTGACGACGCTACGGCGACTCCTCTGGAAGATGAAAAGAAGATGCCGAAAGCCGTCGTCCAGGGTGACGACGCTACGGCAACTCCTCTGGAAGAAAAAAAGAAGATATGCAGAAATCCTTCGACCAGGGTGACGAAGCTACGGCGACACCTCTGGAAGAAGAAAAGAAGACATTGAGATCCTTCGTCCAAGGTGACGACGCTACGGCGACTCCTCTGGAGGAAAAGAGTTTTTTCTATGAATAATCTGTAACATTACGCAAATGATGAATTGTAGAGGCCATTAATAATAATAAACCTAAATAAAACGGTACATTACGCTAAGAACGCATTTCTACAGCATCCATTCATTGTCATAGACAAAAAAGCAATACCTACCTATTTCAACCAATTACCGAAAACCAAACAAGATCAAGACAAATATTGGCCACCAATATCGATCCATCAATGTTGTCCTTCCGCCGTGGCGTGGATAGATAAAATAAGATAAAAATGATTAGTCTCGCCTCACAGATGGAGATAAAATCGGTATAGGTATCGGATAGATGACGCGATCGGTATAAGATCAGTACTTAGTTTGGTTATAGAGGGTGCTTTTATACGACCAAACAACTGAATTATTATAAAACAAAAACTCGACTGTTTTGTGCATAAGTATAAAAATTATTACTCTATTGAGAGAGCCTCAAGCAGCTGAAGATTATCATCATCAACCCGTATCAAAAATACTCTATTAAGACAAGAGGTTCTATAATAGTTATAGAATAAAATAATTTTATTGCACAAAATATGTTAAAAACATAGGCAGCAAATATATTATTAATTATTTATAAATATCATATATTTAAGTTAGTGTTTAACATTTAAAAACTCCTGCAGCATATATAAAGTAAAGTCGAAGACAGAGAGTTACAGAGGGGTATTTTCTCAAGAACTACTTGACCGATTTTAATAATTCCTTTACCGTTACCTAGTTTAACTTTTATCTATCTAACAGTGAAAGAATATTTACAATAGGTCAAGTAGTTTTTGAGAAAATCTCTACCTTAAAAACTCTCCCGTACACCTTTCTCTCTCTCTTCTCCCAACAGATATAAATAAAATATATAAGAAGAAAATATTCATTATTGCTATAGTATTACACAAAGATGTAGGCAGATAACCATTAAGAGAGCCTATTAAAACTAAACCTCCTGTAGCAGAACCTCACGGAGAGCGGAAGATCTCACTGTTCGATACTGTCGCTTTGATAGATAATCTTTGAAATCGAACAGCGTTCGACGGACGTCCACCATCCACCACTGGTTTAATGCGACGATTATAAGTAGCCCTGCTTACGAATCGTGTTAGATATCTTTTTTTACAATCCTCCTCAATCGTAGCCTCAGTACTGAGGATCCTCAATAGCAGGTGTCATCTTTACATGAAATAGCGCCAGGAGACTCGGTCTGTTCTCACAGCATCTTCAAAGGGAACGCCGAGGATTTTAGCAACCGTATCTGTCCAAAGTCAAAGTCAAATTTCTTGATTGCAAGTAAGCACGTTGTGTACATTTTGAATTTACATTTACACCACTTTGCAAGGGTAAGGTACCAACTCTGAGGAGAAAAAGTGGCAAAAGCCCTCAGTATCACATCTTTTAAAATAATAATAATACTTAATAACTAGGTATTACACAACTATTACTATTGTTAGTAATCTACACTTTATCCCTCATGCGGAACCGGCGACACACACCATGCATTTTCATCGTTTAAATAGTCATCTATCCTGTAATACGCCTTCTTAAAGCATCTTCTTGCCAAAGGGCTGGTCTCCTACCACGGTCTAAACTCCTCAACTTTACCGAGCTGTAATAGTTCTCTTCAAGTTGGAAGAGTCCATTCTTATGGTTTCTAAAGTACCGCAATACATTTCGGGTAACCATTGCCGATATGGTCTTTGATGTTTAACTCCGAAATTATAGACTCATTCTTTCAGAGGTCTCTGTGACCCTTGGGCTTGTTACCAATAGACTACGGTATGTTGCCGCACCGGAATCGAATCCACGACCCATTGTTTCGTCAATGACAGATGACTCAATACGATGCTATATTGGAGTCAATCAGTATTGTCAGCTCTGAGTCCATCTGGATCGGCCTTTGTATCGGTTTGTAGGGTAAATTGAGCTGTTATTGCCTATGTTTATATAAGTAAGATAAAAAAATATTGTTTCGACAAACATGCAGTCATTTCTGTGTATTGTAGAATGTAGCAAATAATTAAATGTTTATTTATATGTCCCATATTACAATATTTGTAAAGATTTTATTTGGTAACATAGGTAATGTATGTAATATAGAGAAGCTGTTGAGAGTTTTTTTGCCAGTTTTTCTCCTCAGCGTTGGCACCTTTTCCTTGCAAAGTGGTGTTAATGTGAATTCCAAAAAAAAAAAATGTCGTGCAAAAATGTACACAACGTGCTTACTTAATAAATAAATTTGACTTTGACTTTGAAGGGAAGAAAGATAGAGAGATGATTAATATATCGCTAAATCGAAGATTGATTATGAATATGATTGAATTAGAATTTGGACCGACAGTTTCTTCGACCGGTCTTTATAGGTGGTCGCAGGACCTGGCTTCGGCCCTTGCACTATGCGGTTAAACAAAATTTTTGGCTTCAACAAAAATTAAGTAAAGTATGTCTCACTACAGTTTTAATTCCAAAATAACCGTAGACTATCTCCGCAACTGTAGATTTGCAATAAAACTTATATTTATTTATTGTATGCCTCCGTGTGACCTATAACCGGACCCTATACCTTCTCAAATCTCGAACACACCTCCTACTTATGCGTTTTTGAACACAATACCGGTGCTATATTTTATTGTCAATCTTAAATAAAGTCATTATTTTGATTGAACGCTCCGAATCGCTTTTTTGTCGCACCAACTCGCGTTCGGCACAAATCGATTGTAATGGACGCCAAGCCTTATTGAGACATTACTCACAGAATATAGAAGCCACGTTCTTTATCACAAAGTAATAAGGTTTCAATTCGACTAGTTTTGCTGCCAAAATCGAAAATATACAAGAAATAGAACACTTTGTTTGATATTGAGTAATAACCGACGATAATCGCTTAGAATCGATTTATGTATACAAATGAGGTTATGTATTGTGATTTTGTGATGTTCAACCGCATTTTGATGTAAACTATGCAAAAGTATTAATCAAGGCTAGCAAAGTAAAGGGAAAAAAGTTTAAGTTTCTAATCTTTGGTGTTATTTTTTTACCACTTTTTCTCCTCAGCGTTGGCACCTTTTAGTGACCTTTTCCTTGCAAAGTGGTGTAAATGTAGATTCAAAAATGTACCTACACAATCTTACTTGCAATAAAGAAATTTGACTTTGATATCGAAAAACTACAAGATGGCAGTGTGATCACCGAGGGATCACCGCTGTTATTGAAATGGGATAATCGGTATCATGTATCAGTCTAAAACTGGTACTTATTTATTAAAAATACAATTAAATAAAAATAAATCTCTCATTACAAAACGATCAGCAAGATAGGTACAAAATATATAAAATTTACCAATGAGTGTTATGCTGTCGTAACCTCAAGACCAGCCTGCGTACTCGACTCCTGCAATGCTACATTTGGCCCATACTTCTATACGGAAGCGAATCTTGGACAATCAAGGAGGAACTGCGGAAACGTGTAGAGGCTTTCGAAATGTGGGCTTACAGACGCATGTTGCGCATCAGTTGGACTGACAAAATAACGAACGTCGAAGACGAAGGGAATGGACTGGAATCGCGAGCGCCGCAGACATTGTCCGTCTCGCGAGAGATAGGCACAAATATGAAGAGCTGATTGCCAACCTTCATAGTTGGAGAGGCAACCCCCAAGAAGAAGAATGAGTTGTCCTCGGTTTTTCCCACGGAAAAACTTACGTACATTTACCGAATGCTCTCAAAAACGGTGAACGAAAACATCGTGATGAAACCTGCATGCTGTAGAAAAAAAATCTGAGGCATGTGAAATCCACCAAACCGCAATGGGCCCGCGTGGTGGATCATGGCCCCAACTCCCTGATGTGAGGGAAGCTCTGTGCTCGTGCAGTGGGGCAATATAAATAGACTGATGATGATGATATGAAAAGTGATTTTTTTTTAATGAAGTTTTATATTGGTTTTAGAATTTATTGTTAATACTTATTGATTGTTCAAGGTCAACGGTGATCACACTGCCACCCCGTATTCTCAGACGCTCAGCTTAATCACGTGCTACCTTAAGGTACCATTCCGTAGCCAACCGCAGATAGAAGCAGCAGACAACGTGTTGCCGTTATTGGTTTCTATGAATTTTATTAGCTAGCAACACGTCTGCTTAGAAATAACATAGAAACCAGTAGTGTCGCGGCGACATGTCGTCATCTGCTGCTGCCTGCGGTTGGCTACGAAGTGGTACCTTTATTCTAGAGACATTTCAACACGTTCACTGTCCCCGCACCAAAAATGTTTTGATTTCCTTATAAGTCCCGCCTATTATTTCAATCTCTATACAAGTCGAAATTATGTCAAAAGACATTGCCACATTTCTATGGAGCTTCCCCACCTACAAAACTACGTGACCATTCAAGCTGTACCTATCATTTTGTTGCAGACTTATTACAGGTTTCATATTGCATAATCATAATCAGTATCATTTTCTACTACTCTCGCAACTCCTATAGAAGAATAACCAAAACAATGAATAAATCGCTTCGATTTCTTACTATTTACGGAATTCTTAATTAAGCTGTTTTTTTCGAATCGCAACTTGTACAAAACTTTATTTTAAACCAATAATAGGGTAATCCTAGGATAGATGGCCATAGAGGATAGATGGCCCATCGAAATATTTCCAACATTCACCACGAGAGGGCGTACGTCGTCATGTCAGTGTGAACGCAGCCATTGTACCGGTGTTTTGGTGTCGAATTTCAAGAGAAAAATCCATGAAAAAGTGAGTAATTTGCGATTTATCTTTACAGCAAGTTCGATTTTTTTTTCACGTAGTTAGTCATTAAACGGTTGTCATATGTAGACATGTATATTCAACCGTATTTAAAGTTGTATCACTAAAAACATATACTAGCCTATAACATAACCTCAAAATAAATTGCTATTGTTGATTTATTAGGAATATAAACAGGTGGGCCATCTCTCCTATAGGTTTTAGGAGTGATGGCCATAATTTTTCTAGGAGAGATGACCATGATTTTAAGCAATTTTCTTGTCATTTCAGATACCAAACCGCTACGTTCGTACATGTGATGAACGTGGTAAATGAGTGACTCAATCACTGAGAAGAAAAAAATAAAGCGCGAGAAATCTACTGGTAAAGAACGCAACAAAAAGAAAAACAAAAGTACACTACAACGGAAAAAGACCCAGAAAGGACAGGAATTTAGTGACATGGAAGAAGAAGATAAACTGATACTCCTGGAGAGTGGTGACTCTTCCCACGTGGAAACTAATATTAATGACTGTGTTGCATGCGAAGAAAATTACTTCGAAACACAATTAACAGAAGATTGGATTGAGTGCATTGTATGTAAAGACTGGGTACATGAAAACTGTACTGAGATTTTATGATAAATGTCACCCATGTGGGAGGAAAGCAAAGAACCTGAAAGAAAACATAAATGTGGTTAATATACAGAAAGCAAAAGGAAAGGGAAAAGGGGAAAAAAGTAAATATTGTATCCTAAATTGTATGGCCATCTTACCTTCACCACTATGGCCATCTCATATTGATTGGTATAGGAGAGATGGCCACCCAAGTGTTAATAAAAAAATTATTTTAATCGTGTTTAGCATAAGACATTTCAGTTTATTTTGTGTTCAATTTCATTATTAATAAATAAGCGTTCCAAAGATATTTGCAAAGTTGTTTTATTTGATGAAGAGGTGGAGTAAATGACTTTCTAATAAAACTATGGCCATCTATCCTAGAATTACCCTATTAATAAAAAACGGAGATATTAAAATATTCGTTATCTTGTACAACTTGCGGTTGATGGTGGGGCAGAATCTGGCATAGTCATTTGTTATGTGAGCTCTTCAACATTACCACAACACTGGGTGAAGCACTCTGAGCACTCTTCTATGGGCAATAGGACGTGAATGGACAGCAGCATCCACCAAGGACATCGTATTTACTCACCTTCAGAAAAAAATACCCTTAGTGCGGATCCGGTTGACACATACTATTTTCATCGTGCCACAAAGTACTCTGAACATTCTTCTATGGGCAATAGGACGTGAATGGACAGCAGCATCCACCAAGGACATCGTATTTACTTACCTTCAGAAAAAAATACCCTTAGTGCGGATCATATATGGGGCACGGGCTTGCGAAGCTAGTTCGTCGTGCTCCATATATGGGGCACTGGACTGTGAACGTGTTAAAGAAAACCTAACAAAATACATATGTAAGGAACATCCATCTCATCACTCGATCTAACCACAATGACAGAAACAATTTTTTCCCCGTCTAAGTGTTGTCGCCATTATTGCGGGGACAATCGGCAAATGATTCGAGAACCGCTAATACGGCAAATGACGATTGGTCATAGAGTAGATCAGTCAGAGATTCAGAAGATGCGACAACCCTTTGAAAGTATAAAGAGATTGATGACTGTGGAGGAAACGACAGTGGACCAGGAGCGCATGAGATAGAAGTCACCCCTGTCTAACACCTACAGGCAGCTACCTGCAGTACTAGGAAGAGGTCCTAATATGGTTTTAAATGGGCTTGCTGCAAAAATGATTACTTCATTGTCGTAGTTCTAAATCATTTTCTTCATAGCTGTGTAACGTTACGTTCAGACGAACGTTAATTTTAGATTTATAAGCTAGAATAACAATAAAATATATTACTGATTATCTATTTACTATTATATCTTACTTAAATATCTAATTATATATTAATTTTTACACAAACTACACACAAATACTAACAATTATAATTTAAAATACTTATATCTAACAAACTACCAGATTGCGTATCCGAATGCAGCAATGACTCGCGCCTACATTAACGGCGGGCGAAGTGACAGATGTCAAATTCAAAATCTGCTTATCACTACGCTGCAAACGGACAAACGAAATGGATCAATTTATTTAATACTATTTATATTTATTTTCTACTTATTCTAAATTACTAAATTTACAAGTGCTGTGTACTGTGTATCCCCTCTAGGGTGAGTTGTCAAGATTATATTATCTCTTAGCTACCTATTCTGTGCTTTCTCTTCCTTAGCCGTTAGACAGACTCAGTAGTTGCATATAGCTTCCGGGTATGGACTGTGCTGATGCAACTGCTGAGGCTGTGGAGACGTGCTGGTCGAGAGCTCAGACCTGGATGAATATTCCAGGGCTGCAGTAGAAAGCTCCAGTGCTAGCTCCAGCTCCGACACTACCTCCAGTGCTAGCTCCAGCTCCGACTCCAACTCCAGCTCCAGTATCCAAAGAAGACGACTGGCTGCCCTGCAGACCCTCGGCACAGAGCAGGCCAGTTCTACCCAATCTACAACCTAGCTAGACTAAAGATCTAGACCGACCAAGTACCCTCGACCCTGAGCACTATTCGTAATAAATTCTATTTTTAAACTACCTACTCTATTATTTCTAATCTATTCTAAATTCTATCTATATTCTAAATTCTACCTGTCTACGGAACTAACTCCCGTAACAGCTGCTTAAGTATTTTGATTTACATATCAACTTTTTTGCATTATAAGTAAATAGTCAAGTATGTTTACCTATATATCAAGTAATATTGTAAATGTAAACATAAACAATAGTTTAAAGGTTAGTCTTACTGCCAGACCCTTTTTGATCTCTCTAGTCTAAACTCTCATATCCAATTGTAAAGAAACAAGTTTTGTTTTATTTGCCACGTTATAAGACAGATAATTTTATCAATGAAAAAACAAATAGGCACAATGTCTCAATTCCAGAGAGATTTAACTAGCAGACTCGCTTCTGCGTTTTCTAAATCCTTCTAGCTATTCTTTGTTGAATCTCAGTACTTAAGTCTGTATGAGGGTTGCATCCATTACAGTAAGTGACTCCCCGTTCGATGTGCATAGCTTTTTGTCTGTCTACGTGATTGATAAAGAAATGGTAGGGATACGACACTCTTTCCCTTCAAAACCGCTCATTTTACCTTTTAATTCGTCTATTATTCGATACTTTAGACTCTATTCTAATGGCTTTAGACTGAGACATTTATTTCTAACAGTAATGTTATGTTTGGCGGATTTTTCAGTGTTTTCAAAGAAGATTTGTTTTAAATACTGGCACAAATCTTCTGATGGGTCTGATTTAGGTCTTTAGTCTGTGGTAATAAGGTAGGGTTGTTGAATTTTGTGATGGATAGAAAGAATTTTGTGAACGAGTGAAATTCTTTAGGTTTGTAAGAATTGGTTTTGAAATGTTTTGTCGAAAATTTGGATTACAATGAATATTTTTAAGGATACATTAGACTGATCATTTTTAGTGACAATGAGATAATGGATTTGATGAACAATGGTAAAAATAGAATTTTGCCATAGGTACTTAAATAAGCAAATTTGATATGGGCGATGGCAAATTATACAGATTTAAAAATGTAAGTTTGAAAATCGGTACTTATTAAAAAAAAACTATTTTTTGTCCTTACATACAAAATACATTTAAAAAAATCAATAACTTCATCAATTGTATTAAAAAAGTAGTAATTAGAAATTTCTCAGTATTTTTTTAATGAATATTTCTAGCCGTGGGCTGGACTTGAACCTGCGACCTTGATTTTCGGTCCGCGTGGCGTGGCTTGTGGTGGCTCAGTTGGTAAGAGCATGTCACGGAATGACAAGGTCGCAGGTTCAAGTCCTGCCCACAGCTAGAAATTTTTCATCATATTTAAAGTAGAGATTTGTTTTAAACATCGTTGTAAATACAATATTTTAAATGATGAAATATTTCTAGCCGTGAGCAGGACCGTCGCCGAGCATGGCATAAAAATAATTCTGAGTAAATACAATATTTTCACGTGATTTGTTTTTAGTTGACGGTTTGTTCCCTAGTATAGTAACTTTATCCGCCAATCCGCACTGGGCCCGCGTGCTGGATCATGGCCCGAGATGTAAGGGAAGTCTGTGCCCGAGCAGTGGGGCAATATAAATAGACTGATGATGATAATAGTAACTTTTATTTACAAATATCGAGGATGTTGAAAAGTATGTTGAGATAACAGTTTGTTTAACAGGTGGCTCTTTAAACAGCCTTAATCCATGATATTAACAAGTCCTTCAATCAATACAAGTAAGGCACAAAGTATTTTTTCATTTTTATATTTTTTACTCAATCTCATATATTCTCGACGACTGATCTTCAATGGGTAACGATCCCGATTATAATCCTTGGTTTGGCTAATCTATGACATACATACACCTTACTCATATCAACACGTACACATTACAATATCCTATCCCTGTCTACCTTCTTATTGGATGTGACGTCAACCTTCGAAAAGAAGATGGCTACGAACCGCTAACCGCTCCGCGTCGCGAGGAACATTTTAATTCAAATAAATTAATTACCGCTAGCTGAAGTGAATCTGAACTTTCTATAATCGTGTGTGCACATTTGTGAACCTACCGAGGTACCTAACTCAAATTTGCTGCAACGGATGGTGACGCATAGTGAATCAGTGAAACGGTCCACATCGAAGGAATTCCCTAAAGGTACCTCAAATCCTCATTATTTTACACCATCCCTTGAGCTGGTCCTTCTCCCGTGATCCTCTCTTTTTGTTCGCATACATTCAACATCACATTACACGCCGCACAATCTGTCTATCACGCCACACAGTTAGTTCATTCCATACCGCACCGCATCCGCCATTTTGTTAACGCTAAAACCGCTTCATTTTTCAAATTCTTCCGTTACGCTAAATTTTTACCATGGCTAACAAAGAACTCATTTTAGCTGCTAAACAGCAAAGCTTATTTAAAATATTGCAAAATGTGTACGACCTAAGTGAGAATGTCGATAACACAGATAGTAGAAGCAATTTTCTAATTCGTTGTAAGACGTTAGATAAAGTACGAACGGAATATAACAGTGTTGTTCACGACGTTCAAGTCGCGATCATGACCCGCAAACCTGAACACATTCCGTCATTTGCTGCGATCGAAATATTCGACGAATTATATTGTCATGTTAAAAGTGTTGAAGAAAACCTATTAAATGTTCAAGTTCCTACTTCAGCTCCAATAAAACCGCACCATAAATTACCTGTCTTAGAACTCGTACCTTTTAACGGAGATCCAAGTAATTGGCCGTTATTTTATCAAAATTTCAAAGAAATGATTCACGAAAATAAACATTTAACTGACGCTGAACGAATTCAATATTTAGTTTCTAAATTGTCAGGTTCAGTTTTATCTATTACGGCAGGCATACTTCCAGTTGCATCTAATTACAATGTAATTTGGAATTTACTTGTCGAACGATATCAAGATCCGCGTAGTTTAGCTTCTCGTTATTTAGAGAAAATGCTTAAATTCAAACCTCTCACGACCGCAACCCCGCAAAACCTAGATTCATTTATTGAACAATATTGTGCCTCAGTAGCCGCTTTAAAATTGCTAGAAGTCGATAATTTGGCTGACTACATATTTACCCACCTCGCATTGAACAAACTAGATAAAGACACCGTCAATCAGTTTGAGCAATTCTCCCGCAATATAAAAATACCTACATTTGAATCGCTTGAAAAGTTCATAAAAGAACAAAGCAAGATTCTCTCCCGCACGCAACCACAAACTAAGCCGCACGCCCCGCACCCCGCTACCGCACCTACCGCTTATAAAACGCAACCTCAAAATAAAAACAAATTACATTCATATGTAGTCAATCAACCGCAACACGCTACCGCTACCTCGCCCGCAACTACTTGTGTCGTATGCAACGACAACCGCCATCCGCTTTATTTTTGTCAAAAATTCATAACGCTAGATCCAGCCATTAGGTTTGATATTGTTAACAAAAATTCCTTTTGCAAAAACTGCTTAGGATTTCACGCCACTAATCAATGCAAGTCAAGTAGAACTTGCTCAAAATGTAACAAGCGACATCACACCTTGTTGCATTTAGATAACTTCCAATATGTTAAATCACCTGCTAGTTACCAAACCGCTTCTAATATCCGAGCGCATACGTCTATTGTTTCTGATCCGTCGCACGTAACGAATGTGAACGAGACAGAACACCGCACTATCAGTACGGCTGCACCGTATAGGTATAACGTGAGCTCATCAGTCGCACGCGCAGCCGGCCACGACGTCACCGCTGCTGACGTCCCCGCTTACAATAATTTTAATAACGAACAGCAATGTTTATTTACCGCGCCCGCGACGAGTTTCGATTGTGAAATTAGTGACAAAAGTTCATATATAGATATCGTTCCTACCGCTCAAGTGATTGTGATGAACACTCCTATTAAACAACGGCAAATGCGTTTGTTACTTGATACTGGTTCCACCGCCAATTTTATAAGTGAATCGTGTTGTAAACGCTTGCATTTGGACATTGTTCACCAACCTTCCTCCGTACAAGGAATAGGTATGTGTGTTAAACCTATTATAGGTCATACAATTATTGTTTTTCAATCGAAATTTGACGAACGCTGTCGTTACACGATAAAAGCCGCAGTAGTGGAGTCGATAACAAGCGACTTACCTACATCTCGCTTAAATACTCGATTGTTAGAATATTTTTATACTATTCCGCTGGCAGATGATCGATTCTTCGTACCTTCGGAAATCGATTGCGTAATAGGCGCTGGTTTGTTCCCACATTTGTTATTACCAGGCAGTGTAACAAATCCCGCACAACAAGATATGATCGCTCTAAATTCCACACTAGGATTTTTAGTGATGGGCAAAGCAGACAGTAATACCTACTTGCCTGCTAAATCAAAACATTCGCTTCACGCTTTTATTAAACCAAACTCTGAAGAAAAATTAAATAATTTAGTTCAAAACTTTTGGAATTTAGAATCTGTTCCCAACAGAAAAGTATTAAGCCCTGATGAACAAATGTGTGAACAACTTTTTAAAGAAAATGTTTCCCGCGAATCAGACGGCCGTTACGTAGTTTCGTTGCCTTTTCGTGAGGATCCTAACGAATTAGGAAACTCATACGCTACCGCAAAACGCCGCTTATTTTCTTTAGAAAAGAAATTAGATTCGAATATCGAATTACGCGCCGGTTATAATGCTACTATTCAAGAGTACATAGATAAAGATTTTTTACGTAAAGTTACAGATCCGCACCCGCCTTCTAATTCATATTATATTCCGCACCGCGCCGTTTATCGACCTGATAAAGATACGTCTAAGACTAGAATAGTTTTAGACGCGAGTCAGGAAACAACCTCAGGCAAAAGCCTAAATGATATTTTACATTGTGGGCCTAACCTACAGTCAAATATATTTGATTTATTAATCAATTTGCGCCTTTTTGCGGTTGCTATCTCTAGTGACTTAGAAAAAATGTATTTTCAGTTGAAATTAACCACTGAGCACCACTGTTTTCAAAGAATATTGTTTAGATTTCATGCTAACGATCCTATTGAAACTTATGAGTTTCAGCGCATCTCGTTTGGTTTAAAATGTTCACCATACCTTGCCATGCGAGTGGTACGCCAACTCGCTGAAGATGAGGGCCCGAAACACGCCCACGCAGCCGCTGTTATAAAAAATTCATATATGGACGATTTTCTACATTCTGTCCAGTCTGAAGACGAGGCGCTCACTCTGTACAATGAACTTGTTAGTTTATTCGCATGTGGTGGTTTTAATTTAACTAAATGGATCTCAAACTCACCTCAGTTTTTACAGAATATACCCGAATCTTCTCGCGCTCAAAAGTCTGTTAATTTTGACAGCGACAGCTCTGAAACTAAAATAGTTGGTCTCAGGTGGAATCCCGCCAGTGATTGTTTTACTTTTAAAATCAAACCCGTTTTTGAAACCGCTTGCACAAAACGCACGATTTTATCGCAAACCGCTGCTCTTTATGATCCGCTTGGTCTTCTCGCTCCGCTTACCGCTGGTATGAAAGCCCTGGTTCAAGAATGTTGGAAACGTGAACTCACCTGGGACGAAGCCGCCCCCGAGGACGTAGCCAGCAGCTGGTTCCAGATCCGCGACGAACTCGTACGCTTGTCTGAAATAAAAATACCTAGACACGTAGGAATCGCAAGTGATTCTTATATCACGCTTTTAGGTTTCGCCGATTCAAGCGAAAACTGTTATGGCGCTTGTATTTATATTCGCATCGGTCCGCTTTCCGCTTCCGCTCACAATGTGTCCCTACTCTGTGCAAGGTCACGAGTAGCCCCGCTTAAAAAAGTAACGCTCGCCCGCTTGGAGCTATGTGCTTCACATCTTTTAGCTCAGCTGATACAGTCAGTAAAGCCTGTCATAGAGGAACGATGCCATATTGATAGCACGTTCGCCTTTTCGGATTCTACGATCACTCTAGCGTGGATCCTTTCATCACCGCACCGGTGGCAAACTTTTATTGCCAACCGTACCGCCGCTATTCAAGATATCATTGAACCAAGTTCATGGTATCATGTTCCGGGTACTGAAAACCCTAGTGATCTAATCTCGCGCCCAGTGACGCCACATAAATTAATAAATAATACCGCCTGGTTCACTGGCCCCGCGTGGATTTCACTACCTCAATTTGAATGGCCTGTAACTACACTTAATAAACAAAATATACCCGCCGACATTCCTGAAGCAAAAAAGCTTACATCTCTAGTTCAAATTACAGAGCCAGAACTACATCCTATTTATGTACTCGCAAGTCGAATTTCTAAATGGTCAAAATTAATTAACACGACTGTTTACATTTTACGTTTCACGAGAAAACTAAAAACTCTTGGTTTTATTAAAATTTCTGACTTAGAAACCGCCGAAACTTGCGTATTAAAATGTATACAGCGTGAGCATTTTTCACAAGATATTTCCGCTTTAAAATCAAATAAAATATGTAGACCTGTAATCCGTAAATTAAATCCATTTTTCGACGAAAAAGACATACTTCGTGTCGGAGGTCGTTTACAGCACGCCCCGATCTCGTACGAACAACAACACCCTGTGTTGTTGCCTTCTAAAGATCACATTATTCAATTACTCGTTGAATATTATCACGCGTTGCATTGTCACACTGGTCCAAGTTTATTACTCGCATTATTACGTCAAAAATATTGGCTCTTATCCGCTCGTAATCTTGTCCGCAAAGTGGTACATTCTTGTAACCATTGTTTCAAAAATAAGCCTAAAGAAACCTATCCAATGATGGGTGATCTCCCGCACTACCGCGTAACGCAAGCTAAAGCTTTCACCAAATGTGGTGTGGACTACATGGGTCCTGTGTACATAACTTTAGCTAAAAAACGAGGCATTAAGAGTCAAAAGGCCTACGTTTGTTTATTCGTGTGTCTGGTTACAAAAGCCCTACACATAGAATTAGTATCAGACTTAACGACCGAAATGTATCTCGCAGCTTTCAAAAGATTTATCTCGCGACGAGGCCCCGTGTCTTTTATTTTAAGCGATGGAGGAAAAAACTTCATAGGAGCTCGTCGACAAATAAATGAAATTTATTCTATAGTCTGTTCTGAAGAATTTAATAGAGCCATTATTCGTGAATTAACACCACAAAAAATAGAATTTAAAATCAATCCACCATACGCCGCGCATATGGGTGGCATTTATGAGGGCAACATTAAGTGTGTTAAATCTCACCTACATAAAGTCATAGGTTCTCAAATATTGACCTATGAAGAGCTCAATACGATTCTTATACAAATCGAAGCGTTAATGAATTCGCGTCCGCTTTGTGTTTTGAGTAGTGATCCATCAGAGCCTGCCGCGCTCACTCCCGCTCACTTTTTAAATTTAACTCCTCTCAAACACATTCCCGCTGAAAATCTTGACGATATTCCGATCAATCGCCTTCAACGATTTGCACTGATCGATAAGTTAGTCCAATCATATTGGCAACGGTGGCACGTTGAGTATCTCTCTTCCTTGCAAAGTCGAGAGAAGTGGAATACTTTAACGAATCCTATCAAGAAAGGGCAAATTGTTATCGTGAGAGAAGAAAAGCTCCCGGTACTGTGTTGGCCTCTTGCCGTAATAGAGGACATTTACCCTGGCAAAGATGGAATAGTAAGGGTTGCAAAGGTGAAAACTAAGACAGGTAGTTATGTGCGTCCTGTTGTCCGTATTTGCCCACTTCCAACACAATAGCTTAAATCATATCATACGCATTTAGTTTTAATTTATTTGTTTTCTCTCTCTCATTAATTTAGTTCAATTTTCATAATTTTTGTTTATTATATCTATCTATTACGTCAAGTGATTACGCATATTATTTTATCCGCATACCGCATTATGTAGAGCTCATGTAGAGTTCACGTAGAGCTCATGTAGAGTTCACCTAGAGTTCATGTAGAGCTCATGTAGAGTCTATTTTGGAGTCTAATACTCCAAGGCCGGCAGTATGGTTTGGCTAATCTATGACATACATACACCTTACTCATATCAACACGTACACATTACAATATCCTATCCCTGTCTACCTTCTTATTGGATGTGACGTCAACCTTCGAAAAGAAGATGGCTACGAACCGCTAACCGCTCCGCGTCGCGAGGAACATTTTAATTCAAATAAATTAATTACCGCTAGCTGAAGTGAATCTGAACTTTCTATAATCGTGTGTGCACATTTGTGAACCTACCGAGGTACCTAACTCAAATTTGCTGCAACGGATGGTGACGCATAGTGAATCAGTGAAACGGTCCACATCGAAGGAATTCCCTAAAGGTACCTCAAATCCTCATTATTTTACACCAATCCTCTTAGAAATAAATCCAGAAAACACAAAGGTTCCGTACTAAAAATCTAAAAATGACCTTCCCCGGTTCCCTTGTTTAGATATTCAATAGATCCCACAGGGGAATATTTTTCGATGTTAGAGGTCTTTAAAGTTTGGTTAAACAGCACAAAAGGTGTAGTTTTTTGTAGGGACTCAAAGGTTGACATTGTACCTTTTGGTATTGATATTGATACCGGAATCGTGGGAGTCGTAAATAACAGGTATCGATACAAGTGACTTTTATAGTTTATGTTATCGATTTGATACCCGCTTTTTTAAATCTTTGGTATACTTTTTTTTAGTCTGGATCGAATTTTGATCATTCAAAATTATTGTTAACTAGCTGTACCTACCCCGCAACTTCGTTTGCGTAGAGGAGGAGGATGATGGAGGAGATCAGGAGGCAGATCTTCCTCTCTGGATCCTTGTTTCCACATCACATACCGCCGATATTCCAGCTATCTCCTAGTAAACTCCCATCAAAATCCCTTCAGTAGTTATGGCGTGATATTTAAAAATTAGTGTTTTGGCATCAGTATCGATCCTAAAACATATTACAATTATTCTTTTCAAAAAATATCCAATGTACAGACACTACTTTTTTACAGTCCTATTATATGTATAGGTAAGGTACGGTGAACACACAGAGAAAGGTGTAGGTACAGGAGAGTTTTTAAGGTTGAGAATTTCTCAAAAACTACTTGAGTTATTGCACTGTTTGATAGATAAAAGTTAAAAATATGTAAATAACATTAATTATTAAATTCAGTCCAGTAGTTTTTGAGAAAATCTCGACCTTATTGAGACCCCCGTATACTTATCTCTGGCTTCGACTGTACCTCAACGTATTAATTTTAATACAGATACTGAAATTTTTTACGTTTAGGTATACTTATGTGAAGAAATGAAAGATTATTGAACGTTTTATAAAGATATAAAAGTTCAATATTTTATAATTAAAACTATAGTGAGCCATTACTACAAATTATTTTATATAAACGGATATCACTCACTTATATTGTTAAAGTTGGCAATTAGACCAAATTAAATTAAAGTTCGGTGGCTCAGTGGTTGGGTCAATGGACTTGCAATATGGAGGTCCCAGGTTCGATTCCCAGCTAGGGCAGCCATGTACCAATGAGTTATCCTCGGTTTTTTTCGACGGAAAAACTTACGTACATCTACCGAGTGCTCTCAAAACGGCGAAGGAAAACATCGTGATGAAACCTGCATGCCGTAGAAGAAGAAGAAAAAAATCTAAGGCATGTGAAATCCGCCAAACCGCACTGGGCCCGCGTGGTGGATTATGGCCCGAGCTCCCTCGATGTAAGGGAAGGTCTGTGCCCGAGCAGTGGGGCAATATAAATAGACTGATGATGAAATTTATTGTTCAATATATTGTAATTTGGTCAAAACAAAATATTAAACTAAAATACACTAATAATTTAAATTCGCTTCACACTAATTTCACCAGAAACCTATCAAAATCTGTTCATCATCATCCATTTGACATCTCATAAATACCATAGTGGTGTATTTTCTCTCGATTCCGAGTATTTCGACCGAAAGTGATAATTTATTGGTGCGCTTGCGCATCAAATAAATCTCCCCAGTTCATACAGTAAATCGTTGGCGGTTTAAAGAAATAAAGATTTTTTTTAATAAGTAGTCATTACAAGATCGTTTTTATTGGTCTGCCTTGGTGGCGATGTCATTAAGTGCTGTTTTGATAGAAATCTGTAATCCAAAGCCCAAATCCAGTGTCTTATTTTGTAAACAAAAACTACCCTACTCTACTAACATTTTAAGCTTTTCTGTGATTATTGCACAGTTATTTTCACATTATTAGATCGGATCACTTTATTTTCACAATGATGAACAGGTTCAACCAATCAGTTCCTTCAGTATTACATCACATCAGGTAACTAGACGATCATTTTTGTTTACAAAATAAGACACTTGATTTGGGATGCGGTATATAAAATATCAAGTGTAGATACAACATCTATCACTATTGCTGTTAGTCATATAGCTAGTTTAACCTCGCTTCTCTTAAACCGTGATGTTGTTCCTTTCACACTTAGTTTAGGCTGGGTGTGCGTGGATTTTCAATTTTTCTATGAAGGCTACGGCACTAACTACCAAAATTAAATTTTTGATAAAAATATATTATCAAGGCTTGTTATACATTAATTCTGCACAGCGTTTAAGTAAATTAAACAATTTGGGGGAAAATAAAAATAAAATAATTATAATAAATTCAACAATCAAAACTTTAAACTGTGCTTTGGCGTTTTTACATTTTAAGGTATTTAAAAAAATTTGCAACCATTTCTTTCACTGGAATTTGACGTAATGGTCATTTCTATTTTATTTTGGCATTATTTAAAAAATAGTTGACATTTCACAATAATTTCCCTAACTGTATACACAGAATGACAAAGCCTCTTTACAGCTGCTATTATAGTATATAAACTAGGTGAAACTTGCAATTGTGACAATTGCAAATTTAAATATTTTGATCTAGGTTTAAGAACAGTGTTACTGTGCTGCTCTTTGCGCTCACATCACCCAGCCATGTGATTTGAAATATAATTAATCAATGTGTACAAACATATAATATGTAAGACACGTGACGTAACCAAGTGTTCCATAGTGTACCTAAGGCCGAATAAATGAGTATGAGTACTAAGGTCATTGTGTGACTTGTGACAAAAAATTGCAGTTTTGATTTACTAAAATACCTTACCAATTCAATATTTATCATGAGTACCTCCAGTTTCAATTTGTCGAATGAATCCAAGGACACCCTGTATATTGTGGGTTACTCAGAAATTCAATTAAGTTATAATATCTATAAGCTATCATTGAGTTGAGACCATTTCATTCCCATGCCAACAAAAAATGACATAAAATCAATATTGTATGCAATCGACAGTAATGCGGTTCGTAAGCAATAAAAGTTCAATTTCAAATCTGAATGTCCTTATTCTGGATAATTGAATTTTATTTTAGACTCCGTCTAAATATTTTCTAGTATTTAGGTCATGCCCATGTAGGAAAAAATCATAGCACTCTATGGAGAGAGCGTAGAGTATAGTTATACCTATTTTATGTTTTGTATTGTTACTACTTTCGGTTCTCTTGAAAAATGGCGGGAAGCGACGGTTTCAAAATTGTTTGATAATTTTTGTTATTACAGTGATTATTTTCTGTTTAATATCACGTTAAGTTAATCAGAAAATGTTCGCGATTGACAGTATGGTGAATTTATTGAATAATTTGAGCAAGATCTGGAGTTTCAAGCTTTTATCAGGGGTTCCCGCTACAAGCTGTCTGTCGAGCTGCTTCGTCCAGAGCGATGACGCTGCGGCGTCTCCTCTGGGTGAAGATAGAAGACTATTATATATTGAATTTTCTGTAACATGACATTGGCAAATGACGAACTGTCGAGTTCATTAATATAATAAATAAATAATAACTACTAAGTTACTTTCACTCTCATACTTCAGAATGAGACTTCACTTGGCTATTCGTATTCGCTATTGGATGTTTGTCGTATTTGTAAATATGATATGATTGTCAACATATTATGTGTCGAATAGGCAAATAAGCCGAATATTTTTTCACACATACCAACCACACATGTAAAGTATAACAAATAAGCAAATACGAATAGCCAAGTGAAGCGGGAGCATAAAACTACATCCAGAATAGTCTTCCGCCCCGTGCGGCGCCACTACCGCGCCGCATGCGCAGTGCTCTTTAATTTGTAAATTGAACCGCCGCTAGCGCCATCTATTAGTGTCGTTGACCAGCTGGAAACCACTGGCTACTGTGCCGGGATTGTCTTTTTTTAGGGATAACATTTTATTTATTTTATTAATGGACTCGACTGTTCGTCATTTGCCAATGTCATGTTACAGAAAATTCAATATATTCAATAGTCTTCTATCTTCCTCCAGGGTAGTCGCAGTAGCGTCTTCACCCTGGGTAGCCGCGTCTTCTTGTCTTCATCCAGAGGAGACGCCGTAGCGTCATCACTCTGGACGAAGCAGCTCGACAGTCACGTTCACTCCCGAGCTTGTAGCGGGAACTCTTGATAAAAGCTTGAAACCCCATCATCATCATCATCATCATCATCAGCCCGTATCAGTCCACTGCTGGACGTAGGCCTCTCCCAAAGCGCGCCAATCAACCCTACTCTCGGCCCTCTGCATCCAGTCCCTGCCAGCCATTTTGCGAAGGTCATCCCTCCATCTGGTCGGGGGGCGTCCCACACTACGTTTACCCGTTCGTGGCCTCCATTCGAGAACTCGTCTACCCCATCGGTTATCGGTTCTACGACAGATGTGACCAGCCCACTGCCACTTCAGTTTACTGATTCTATGAGCAATGTCAACCACTTTTGTCTTCTGGCGGATATACTCGTTTCTTATTCTATCTAACAGAGAAATTCCAAGCATAGCTCTTTCCATAGCTCGCTGAGCGACTTTGAACTTGTGGGCCAGTCTCACCGTCAATGTCCACGTTTCGGCTCCGTAGGTCATCACTGGCAGGACGCACTGGTTGAAGACCTTAGTTTTTAGGCATTGTGGTATTGAAGACGAGAAGATATGACGTAGCTTCCCAAACGCTGCCCAGCCCAGCTGAATTCTCCTGTCACTCTCTTTCTCCCCCCAGATCTTGCTCAAATTATCCAACAAATTCACCATACTGTCACTCGCGAACATTTTCTGATTAATTTAACGTGATATTAATCTCAAAATAACCACTGTAGACAATAAAACAAAAATTATCAAATAATTTTGCAACCGTCGTTTCCCGCCATTTTCAAGAGAACCAACATTTTAGTTACATGATGGTCTTATAGATATTTCTATTCATTCCTTTTGAAACTTATGTTTTTGTGTTAGTCATAAACTTAGTTTAACCTTCCCTTAAACCGTGTTTTGTCACTTTCACACTTGGACATTGATCTCCTATAAACAACTAGATACACAAAGGTCTTACTAAAACAATTTAAAAAACGTCCAAATAATGTCCAATAAAACAAATGAAGGGTCATTTCGTTCGTCTGGACCTTCTTTGCGCTCGGACATTTTTAGAAGGCAGACTGTGTATCTAGTTGTTTATAGGAGATCAATGCACTTGGACCGTTGATTAACCGCGGAATAACTTTAAAGTTATCTTTATAGTTAACAACATCGGCAACATTCCGCAACCTCATACAGCCTTGAAAAAATCAATCTTCTACGTCAACGCAATCAAAAGTTATGGCCGTTTATGTCGCATTTTCTCGCATATTTGTATGAAAATGCATGAAAACTAAAACCTACAGGGTAGCTCTTATAGCACAAGTAAAGGAAAAAATCCTTAAACTGTAAATTTGAAATGACATAATATTTTGATAATGGCAAAGTTAAGTTGGTCTTTAAATCTAGTTTATCTTTTCGATAGAGCAAAAGTTGCACCGTTGCAATGGCACAGAAGCCTCGGTGCGCGAGTACGACTCACACTTGGCCGTTTTATAGGAATGAAGATAGTTATTTTAATCGACTTATTGATAAATGAGAATTATTAAAAGTTAAACAGTAGAAATGCTAAAAGAAAACGACGAAATAACTAAGAAAACAAATGATTAAACATTAAACATTAAAAATAGTAAAACAGGTAGAAGAAGGCGAAAAAACTAAGAAAGAAACAATACTAATAAACAAACAGTAGCAACTATAAAACCAACGAAGCTGAGATGGAATCGAATAAAATAAACTCGCAACAACATAATTACGATCGCAGGCAAATCGAGAAGTCGAATCAAGAATCGATGTCGGCGCCTTTGAGGGCACAGAAGAAATCATCAGAATCCAACTGAACTTATACTAAAGGTCAGTGCACACTGTATTGTAGTGTAGGATTGTCGGATTTCGAATTTGTTTGGTAGTATAAAAAGAGAAAAGGATTTCCGTGACACGCTCTTACCAACTGAGCCACCACAGGCCACGCCGAGCCCACCGAAAATCTTCATCGCTTTATACATACTTAAAGGGTATGTTACCACAGCAAGAATTTTTTCATCATGTTCTAATTTATTCACCTAGCCTGGATAATGCGTAATTCAAATTCTGAGACAAGGATTTGTTTTTTCTTTTCTTTTTCTCGTGTGGTTTAGTGATCAAACCTATTTGTCAGAGTTATTCAGGCCGTTCGTAGGCCTCAGACGTGGCCTAACGACTGCTGCCGACAGCAAGCGGGGCCAACTGCTTAACGTGCTTTCCGAGGCACGGAGGGGCTCAGACGAAAATGACACTAGCGGTCACCCATGCCATCCAGGTACGGACCTCGCCCAAATCGTTTTCAATGTGTACTCGAATCTGTACTACGAGCTCCTCCGAGGGAGAAAAGGATACCTTATTATATGTAGTTGATATTTTCACAAGAACTCCTCAACCGATTGTAAAAAAATATTTTACGAACTGGACTCAGTAAGCCTGTTCTTTTTCTGCAAATGAGATTGACCCAGTAATGAGACAGGTAATGGTTAAATTAATAAATTAAGAGTGAATTTAACGACGAATAAGATGTAGAATTGGAATTCATCAAAACACTCGAAACAAAAAATATGTCACTTAAATCTGATAGCAAGATACCTGTATTTTGGATCATTATTGATTAATTTGGCATTTGGTCTTAATTAGCTTTTAAAATGTCAGTTGATTACCTTTAACCATTAAAACCTAATAAATGCTAATTAAGGAACACATCGCTGTTTTGTCACATATAAATAATCTAGGAATAAAATCATATGTTTTAAGAATGTGAACCAAGCTTTAGCTATCGACGTACATTCACTTACTACTTCTGTCTTTAGAAAAGCAAATCCAACATCTGATCTTGAACCCTTCTCAATTGGAACAGACCTCAATTTTACAGAAACAACTCCAGTTACAAATAACATTTCGTTTGAACAGCAAAATTTATAAATCTAAAAAACAGAAAGAGAAGTGTATAGTGTTACAACCGAGACAGAAAGTGATAGCAACGGCGCCATTCGGATTGTTCGTCGAGTAAGACCAGTAGCAGAGTAGGCAATTACAGTGATTTTGGTCTGGGGATAATTTTCTTCGGAGTTTTCCACTCTATCTAAAGCTTTAATTAGGTTTGAATCGAAATGTATGCGGTGGTCTCAGGGACTGATGTTATTATTTTGATTATCTACAGCGAATGCGTTTCGCTAATCGAGACGGGCAATTGCTGTGAGAATTTGTTTGTCTCTGGTTATTCTATTGTAGTGATGACCACCGCAAGGTATCATTGTTTCAGTACCTATGTTTGTAATTGGAAATTGAAATACGTCAATTTAGCCAATAATCTCTACCTCAGAGCTCCTGATTACAATTACCTAAAATATCATGACTTGGGACCGAAATTCATTTTATCGATGAGCGCTGTCTCGAATATTCGTGGGGTCGAATGCCATAGGCTCGAATATTTGTTGAATCGATACACTTAGAACCGGCAATACAACTTTCTACTATTTATAATTGAATACGTATTAGGTTTATTGGGTAATTTTAAAGTTTTATCTCTAGTAACTTAGCTTCACCCACCTTAACCACAATTAAATTTCTTAGAGATAAGTACTTACTATCAAATAATCAACGTCTTTCGCTGATTCAATTATTTATAACATTATCATTGTCTAAATAAATGATATATTGTGTAGAACTATACCGGAGCCCAAATCAATTGTCTTATTTTGTAAACAAAAACTACCCTACCCTACTAATATTTTAAGCTGTTCTGTGATTATTGCATAGTTATTTTCATATTATTAGATCACTTTATTTTCACAATGATGAACAGGTTCGATCAATCAGTTACTTCAGTGTTACATCACAGCAAGTAATTAGACGATCATATTTGTTTACAAAATAAGACACTTGATTTGGGTTGCGGTATATTTACATTTACCTGTCTAACCCTCTTTGCTACTCGTATACCAAAATGTTAGTATTAGTACCTAAACCTAAATCTATAACTGCACTTAATTGTACAGCTAACAGCAGCTCAAGTGTAACATTTTGGAACCGTTCTTTTTATCTACGTCGTAACATTTAAAATCGTACTGCAAGTGTTACCATTGACCTGCTGTTGACCGTACCTATTTAACTAGTAACCTTATTTTCTAAGATTCCCAGGTCAACAACCTTGTTATCTATTTCAATAGCATCATCTTAGATTATTTATTAAGCGTAAAAATATCACCGAACGTCATTATTTGCAGAACATTTTACTCTACCTGCTTCTTTACCTTTCAAATACCATATTCTTTGCTATCAATACTAAGTTTAGTATATGATACAACTGTAACTATACCTGTTTATCCAGTAACATCATTTTCTAAGATTCCCATGTCATCAACCTCTTTCACTGTTTCAATAATATCATCTCAGATCCTTTATTACTCGTGTAACATCACGCAAACAACAATCTTTTAATCTTAAATACATTTTGAGACAATACTGAGCCACGATGCACACTAAAGATTATACCGATAATGCTTTATGGTATGTTTTATTAAAATTTATGTCTTATTCCGTCTTCTTGGAATTTATTAATCGGCTAATATGAATTCTGTGTGTGTTTTACGGAGTTTTAAAATGAATCTGATATGTTGGTAAGGTTGTTGGCGGTGTTATTTTGGCTGTGTCGCTTTGGTATCGCTTATTCTATCAATTATAAGGTGAAATCCACATGACGAGCGTAACGTTTTATTTAGACTTTCTTTTGAATGGTTCGAGTTTTCTGTGCAATCAGTTTTGAAACTTCAAGTGTTTTTTGACGTTGTTCGTTTTGTCATTTGTCTTCTAAAGCTCTTAATTACTTTTATTGATTGTTTGATTGTAATTTTATTTTAGAGCTATTTATTAGATTTTATTTGGAGATATTAAAATTAAATATAAATATTTTTGCACAAAATCTAAAAAGATAAATTAGTTAAGTTAAGGTTTACTTAGCTCAAAGTCAAATTTCTTTATTGCAAGTAAGCACGTTGTGTACATTTTTGCACGTCAACATATTTTTTTTAATTTACAATTACAGAATTTTGCAAGGAAAAGGTGCTAACGCCAAATGATAAACGCTCAGAATCCTGACAAACTTCAATATTTTAAGAGACCCAGCTCTGTAACTTCCAAATATACATTAATCTTGTTCGTTTTGTTCTTAATTTACAATAAAACATAAGTGCAGCGATAATAATTTTTGAAACATTATCGTTCGAGCAGTCTCGTTATGGTATCAGAAGCGATACAAAAGCGATACCATAGTGTCCGTAATATGCCTCCTAAGCACAGACAGACCGCCTCCATAAAGGTAGTGTTCACTCATTTGTCAAACTGCGTGGATATTTATTTATGGGAGACCCTCCGCGAGTCAGGAATACCTGACCGCTTTTATACCGATACAACAGTCGATAACACATTGAAAATAAATACATACTCTTTATTAAAAACAACATAAGAAATAATTTCCTTTAACATATCGATTTGTGGACTGTAAGATGTAATTTTTTTTGGTTTTAACTTAGTTATAATAACAAATTTAAAATTGCGTCTTGGAGTTTTACTAGTAGTCGCTATTTTAGGGAAATAAGCTTTAGAATTGTATGTTTTCGTTGGAATAAAGATATATATTGGGGCAATAGAAATAAATTTAAAATCTATAGGTCGTTGGTACCAGGCCACCGTTTTTGGGTGTTAATAGATTATATTTGATCCTTTTTTTATAGTTTGTTTTTTAATGAGTCATTAGCTGTTGTGTTTTAATGTCTGTTTGTTGGTTTCCTATAAGTAATAACCCTTTAAATTGCATTGTTTAAATGGTTTATGTTCGTGAGAATGTCAGTTTTTATCTGTCTATCATATGTCGTGAAAGTTTTCTACGTATCTATTCATCTACTAAATTGAATATACTAATAGTATGCTAGTGTATATTTCCAAGTATTCTGTCGCTGTGATAACTAGGTTTCGCAGTCATCAGTCGCGAATTTTTTTGTTTGTTGATATTAATTAAAAATGAAAAAATGTTATAGAAGAGTTATGTTTTCTTAATACGCAATAAAGTGCTTTCTTCAAAGGCAAATACTTACCTACTAAAAGTATTAGAAACATTGATCTCCAATAAACAACTAGATACACAAAGGTCTTACTAAAACAATTAAAAATACAAATAAGGGTCCATTGTTAACGTCCAAATAATGTCCAATAAAGCAAATGAGGGTCCATTCATCCGTTTGGACCTTCTTTGCGCTCAGACATTTTTAGAAGGCAGACTGTGTATCTAGTTGTTTATAGGAGATCAATGATTGGAAAGATACCTACTTATTTATATAATGTATAGATACTTATCTCTTTGTTATATTTTGTGCCTTGTCTTGCGATACGGAGGTCCCAGGTTCGATTCTCAGCCAGGGCAGCTATGTACCAATGAGATCCTTGATTTTTTCGAAGGAAAATCTTACGTACATTTACGGAGTGCTCTCAAAACGGTGAAGGAAAACATCGTGATGAAACCTACATCCCGTAGAAGGAAAAAATTGTAAGGCATGTGAAATCCGCCAATGCGCAGTGAGCCCGCGTGGTGAATCATGGCCCCAGCTCCCTCGATGTAAGGGAAGGTCTGTGCCCGAGCAGTGGGGCAATATAAATAGACTGATGATGATGATTTTGTGCCTTTGATTGTTTTTTCCTGAATAGGTAATTTTCAAATCATGCGTTACTAATTAGGTACTTACCTACTTAATAAAATATATACATAATATATTTCGAAGCTCCTAAAAGTATAATTCTTGAAAATATCTTCTTTTATTATTAATTCGTAAAGTATTAAAAGAAAACCCCAGTTACAGATTTTGCGAATTTTGTAAAAATAAAAGTAAGTAATCGTAAAGACTATAGAAAAAAGCAAATGGAACAATTTGCAGCCATCTTATATCAATTTAAGAAGCAGAACTAACTCTACGAAGTCACGATCGATTTATAAAGGATACAAAAGCCGATACTAATAGTACAATAAGGACTCCGACTGAGAATAAAGAGACACTATGACCACACGCGGCCAGAGAGTGTGGAACGAAGATGTAGAGTAAATGGAATAGACAATAAGTCAGAAAGAATAGAAATAAAAGAATAAGTAGTCAATAAGGGCAAGTGACAATTAATACACGACAATTTATACAGGGTGGGCTGTATGGTGGCCGATTTGTTTTACTGTAATTTGACCTAATGGTCATTGTGTGATTTGTGACGTACTTATAGTGGAGCCGCCGAGAAAAGCCCGATATGACGTTTGGGGAAGGTGAGGCCGATGTAACTTTGAAACGGTGCACAAGTTACGGATAAATAATCATTGTCTTGTATTCTCATTTACGTAATCCATTTTGTACAAAAATAATAAAATTTAAGAATTTCGTAATAATTTCAAACATGCAACAGAGTAAATTCACATTATTTCTTATGAAAAAAATTTATTTAGTTTTCCATGAAGCATAGTTACAATGCACTTACAATGTTATGTCGTCCGAATTAAATCGTAGAGAAGAGATTAAAATACTAAGTGACGATATTTGGTATCAGTTACTAATATCGCTATTATATCATCACAGGAAAATTCTTTTTCGTTACTTTCGTTCAGCCTTAATTTCAGAATGAAACTGGTGTGATGGATATCTTTGTATCAAATTAAATACAAAACAGTTAAAAATAAATCTTTATTAAGGAAAGCCGCCGACAAAAGCTAGTTAATTACTAACACGTTACCTATGGGTTACATCACTATTAACGTCATATTGTCATGTGTTAAAACGGCCGTAGGTACTATCACTCACTTATATTGTTGAAGTCAATTAGACCGACAGTTTCGACCGATTTCGACGGTCTTTTTCAAGGTGAGCGCGCCACACCCGCGTCGCCGGTTATTAGGATTTAAGTAAATTTTTTAATTAAAGTAATGGCAACACATACTATTACTGTGTTGGCAACATTTCTCCTACCTGTCATTCTGAGAAATACCGGCTGTGTAGGTTAATGTATTAGTTACGTTTAGAATAAATACCATCAGAAATTCTCGCTAGTTTTCTTATAACGCCTTAGTAATCCAATAAATCGTTCAGGTTATGGGCCCAGAGATAGTAAACAGTGCAGAACAAGTGTAGCTCGGTACAAGTTGTAAAAGTTGCTGCTGCGCAGTTAGCGAACGCCGGCAAACATGGACGCTGCGAAATTAAGTGTCGAACGATTCGATGGTAATAATTTCCGGCAATGGAAATTTCAAGTGAGATGCGCCCTGAAGGCTAAGGGCATCGATATCAGTATGGCGAAGCCCGAGAACGTGTCGGTAGAATGGTTGAAAAATGACGGCATGGCAATGTTTATTCTAACCTCGTCTATGGATTATAAACAAATAGCTCTCGTAGAAAACTGTGAAACCGCCAATGAGATTATGACAAAACTAGAATCAATTTACGAACAAAAATCCGAACTAAATAAAATGATGGTTCATGAAAGATTTTATCAATATAAAATGAGTCCATCAGACAGCATGGCTCAACATATCTCCAAGGTTGAAAGTTTGGCTCAACAGTTAAAGGAAAATGGAGAGGATATTAGTGAAACTGCCATTATGACCAAAATATTAAGCACGTTGCCAGCAAAGTATCGATCTCTCCGACAAGCGTGGATGTCTTTGGATCCAAGACAACAAACCATACACAATCTAACTGCTCGACTACTTGATGAGGAGGCGAGCTTGACTTGTGAAGAAGAAAATGAAAGTGCATTAATGGTGACAAAGAACAAAACCAAAAGTCAAGGGGAACCAAATCCTCGTCATCGCTTTACATGCTATAATTGTAATAAGAGGGGTCATTTTGCCAAGGACTGTCGTGCTCCAAAGAAGTATGACAAGAAACAACAAGATCAAGACCAAAGCAATATGTTAGCGTTCACGGTAGAACCTGTGTGCACAATAGCCAGCTCTGAAGATGATGTGTGGTTGTTGGACAGCGGGGCATCAATCCATATGACATTCCGGCGTGATTTCTTTAAAGATATTGAAGAATATGATACTGATAGTAGTAAACTTGTGAAGTTGGGGAACCAACAAGGAATTAAAGTATTGGGTATAGGAACAGTACTTATTAGAAAGTGTATTCGTGGACAGTGGGAGGACAATATACTGACTAATGTGTTATATGTACCAGAATTGCGCAGGAATCTGTTTTCGGAAGGTGCGATTATGCGAAAGGGCTTTGTGATAATTAAAAAGGACACTAATGCACTAATTTACAAAGAAAATGAACTGGTACTAAGCGCAACTTTAAAGTCGAACAATTTATATGAAATGAATATACAAACTGTTGTAACTGAGAACTGTAACTCTGTGCAGGCTTCTAAAAACACTATACAAATGTGGCATGAACGTCTAGGACATTTAAACGTAAAAGAAATTCGTAACATGATTAAAAATGGACAAATTAAAGGAGTGGACAAGGATAGTGATGACTTTGTTTGTGATGCGTGCATGTTTGGCAAGCAGAGCAGGCTCCCCTTCAAACCATCAACAAGGGGTGAGCTGGCACCTGGAGATTTGGTCTACAGTGATGTCTGTGGGCCAATGAGCGAGCCATCAGTGCAAGGTACTAAATATTTTGTCCTATTTAAAGATGCTGCATCCAGTTATAGACATGTATATTTTATGAAACACAAGAGTGATGTTTTTGAATATTTTAAAATATACAATGCTTTAATATTGAACAAGTTTCAACGCAATATTGGAACATTGCATACAGATAATGGAGGGGAGTATGTTAACAATGATTTAAAAGTTTATCTCAGAGATCAAGGCATATTACATGAATGTACTGCTCCCTATACTCCTCAACAAAACGGTCGCAGCGAACGAGAACTGCGCACAATAGTAGAAAGCGCTCGTTCTATGCTGTTTGGCCGTGATATGCCAACTTATCTGTGGGCAGAGGCAATTAATTGCGCTGTGTACATACTGAATAGAACATCTTCAAGTCAAACTCCAAATAAATCACCATATGAAATTTGGAATGATGAACAGCCAAATCTACAACATCTCAAAGTGTTTGGCTGTGTTGGATATGTTCATGTCCCTGATGAGCGTCGTACAAAGTTAGAAGCAAAAAGTAACAAAATGCTACTAATTGGCTATGATAACAGCAACTATAAAATGTATGATCCACAGACACGCAGAGTCACAGTATCCAGGGATGTCTTATTTGATGAAACAAGTAAACCCAATATTAAGAAGAATTTTGTCCAAATTGCAGTTGATTTTGATGAGAACAGGGGCTTTGATCAGGTACTGTCACCAATTACTTCTTCTCCATTATCTACAAGAGAACCACCACCTGAAAATCAATTGGAATCACCGATACAAGTTGAGAGAGAAGAACAAAGTTCTACTAGTAGTGATGCCACGACAATGAAGAGTTGTGATAACGTTGATGATAGTACCTATCAACCATCATCAGATGAGAATACCAGTGAACTTGATAGTGATTTGAATGTCAATATACAGCCTAGAAGAAACAATAATTATGAAGCCAATATAATGGAAGTTTGTGAACCTCGTACATACAATGAGGCTATCAATGGAGTAGATTCAGAAAAGTGGATGGAAGCTATAAAGGAGGAGTTACAAGCTCATGAAGAGAACAATACATGGGAAATAACAAAAAGGACTGATAAGAAACCAATTACATCGAAATGGGTATTTAAAATAAAGAAAAATCAAGAAGGTGGGATTGAGAGATATAAGGCTAGATTGTGTGCAAGAGGCTTCAATCAGATTAAGGATGTTGATTATAATGAGACCTTTGCACCAACAACACGCTACGACTCCATCAGAATATTGTTAAGTATAGCAGCCAAATATAACTATGAGATTCAACAATTTGATGTAAAGACTGCATTTCTATACGGCGAGCTGGAAGAAGAAATATTTATGGAAGTTCCTGAAGGTATAAGTGCTGAAGAAGACAAAGTATGTAGACTTATTAAATCTTTATATGGTCTAAAGCAAGCTCCACGCTGTTGGAATTTAAAATTTACGAAATTTTTGAAAAGTTATGGTTTTATGCAGTCTCAATCTGATAGCTGTGTATTTGTTGGAAGCTTTAATAATGAAAGAGTTTTGTTGGTAATTTTTGTTGATGACGCTTTATTATTTTCATCGAATAAGCAAACTTTAATCAGTATAATTGAAGCCTTAAAACAGAACTTCAATATTAAAGTTTTAAATTTAAATTATTTTGTTGGAATGGAAATTACAAAGGGAGTACATTCGATTGATATTAAACAAAGTCATTATGTTGAACAAATTATCTCTAAATATAAAATGTCTGATGCTAGTCCCTGCAGCACTCCAACTGATCCCAATGTTGTGTTACAGAAAAATATTGATGAAACTGTAGATTTTCCTTATCGTGAAGCAGTAGGTTCTTTGCTCTTCCTAGCGTCAGTGTCTCGTCCTGACATATCTTTCGCTGTTAATGTTGTCTGCAGACATGTTAACAATCCTGGTATACAGCATGTTCGAGCTGTTAAGCGTATTATTAAATACCTAATTAAAACCAAAAATGTAGGAATACAATACAAGGGTAGTGAGAATCTGGTTGGGTACTCTGATGCAGATTATGCAGGTGATGTGGATTCTCGCAAGTCTACGACTGGTTACCTGTATCTAATGAACGGAGGTCCCGTCACTTGGTCAAGTCAACGGCAAAATTCTGTGGCCCTATCCACCACGGAAGCCGAGTTTATGGCAGCCTGTGACGCGGCCAAGGAACTTCTCTGGTTAAAACAGTTTATGTTAGATATAGGTGAGCCACTCAATGAGACTATTAATTTGTTTATAGATAATCAGAGTGCCATTAAATTAATCCACAACCCTGCGTATCACAAAAGAACAAAACACATTGATGTGAAATTTAACTTTATTAGAGAAAAGGTAGAGCTAGGTTACATGTGTATCAAATATATTTCTAGTTGTAATCAATTAGCAGATTTCCTAACAAAGTCGCTGCCTTTGGTAAAATTTGAATATGCAAGAAATCAACTTTTAAACTAGTTCTCTGTTTATCTTTCTGTTTAACTTAACATACTATAGTTAATATGTTTATATTTATATAATATTTTAAGAAGTATATTACTTATAGTATCTACTCTTTTGTAAGTATTACTACTTGCAATAAATTGTAAGGTCAATGGACCGTTCCTGTTTTAAAAATTTAGTGGGAGTATTAGGATTTAAGTAAATTTTTTAATTAAAGTAATGGCAACACATACTATTACTGTGTTGGCAACATTTCTCCTACCTGTCATTCTGAGAAATACCGGCTGTGTAGGTTAATGTATTAGTTACGTTTAGAATAAATACCATCAGAAATTCTCGCTAGTTTTCTTATAACGCCTTAGTAATCCAATAAATCGTTCACCGGTGACGTTTCTTCGTCGACTTCAACAATATCAGTGAGTGATATCCGTTTATATATAATAATTTGTAGAATAAATATTAATAATAAATAATACCTCTTCCAGTAGAACTAATACAATAATATTAATATGTAACTTTTCCCTATCCGTATGGTGTGGGCGTTATTCGTATGAGAGTTGCGAGCAAATCCCGACGTAAATAATAACTTGCCGCTCGAATAAGATCTATCTTAACCTATAAATTGATATACGAGCTAAATGCGTCTTTCTGAATGGCAGAAGAAACCAGGGACATATCACTTTTTAAACTTTCACGGTTTGTATACATATTAATTAGATAAAACGGGAATTACCGTGTTAAACATTTATTATTGATGTCTCGATATTTCGACAGCATTGCAGCCATCATGGTCACGAGACATCAATAATAAATGTTTAACACGGTAATTCCCGTTTTATATAATTAAACCAGGGACAGCCTATGAATACCTTAGGTATATACCCTTATCTGCATTTTCTAGCCTTAAGAGCCTTCCATGAGCCAACTAGCGCCGCCAATCTTAAAAATAATATCTTCCAATTTGATTAAAAAAGCTATTTACAAAATGTTTATTTCGATAAATACTATTTTTTAAATGCTTATTTATAACGTGATTCAATTTCGGTAAGTTGTAGTTCACATAATTGCGAAAAACGACCGTTTTTGTTACATTTGTGAACTACAACTTAGCTTGTCGCAATTATGCCACGTATTGTATATTGAAAAATAGTATTCATCCTAATAAACATTTTGTAAATAGGTTCTTTAATAAAATTGATTAAATTGGAAGATTTTTTTATTCAAGGTTGGGGGCGCTAGTTGGCTCATGGAAGGCCCTTTTATTTTCTATTCAGTGGAACGCCCCCGACCAGATAGAGAAATGACCTTCGCAAGGTGGCTGGCAGAGACTGGACGCACAGCACAAGGCCGAGAATCGTGTTGAGTGCTTTGGGAGAGGTTTACATCCAGCAGTGGGGGCTGATGATGATGGTGATGACGGAGGAAGTGTAAGTTATTTACCAGGATCGCAACAGGTGGAAGTCCATCGTCTCTGCCTACCCGACGGGCGTGACTTTATTTGTATGTCCTCAAAGCGATGCATCTTAGAACATTATTATCTTTGGGCAGACTTCTTGGAAGTGAATGAACCGTGGCCAGCCCCTGATCGCGTGATAGCTCGCATCTCGATGTAGACGTCACGTAATCCACAATACTGGTTGAATTTTAATAGTTTAGACAGTCAATTGTTTGTGTTTACCCGCCGGTTGACTTTAGATGTTCATAGAAATAAGATTTTAGACCAGCTGTGAGACAATTTAAAAGACATTGCCACATTTCAATGGAGCTTTGCCCCACCTACAAAACTACGTGACCACTTAAGCTGTACCTATCATTTTGTTGGGGACTTATTAAAGGTTTCATATTGCATAATCATAATCAATATCATTTTGTACTAGGTACTCTCACAACTCCTATAGAAGAATAACAAAAACAATGAATAAATCGCTTCGATTTCTTACTATTTTCTGAATTCTTAATTAAGCTGTTTTTTTCGAATCGCAACTTGTACAAAATTTTATTTTAAACCAATAATTTTAATAAAAAGCGAAGATATTTTTACAGTTATTCGTTATCTTGTACAACTTGCGTTTGATGGTGGGGCAGAATCTGGCAATGTCATTTAAGTGTCATTATTAAGATGTGCTGTTGAAAGTCTTTTGTCTTTTTTTCGCAGCGTTGGCACCTTTTCTTTGCACAGTGATATGAAATTCTAAAAAATGTTGACGTGCCATAAAATCCACGTACTTACTTGCAACTTACAATAAAGAGATTTGATTCAGATTCTTAAAAGCCTCATCAAACATTGTTATCCGCGTTGTTTCATCGGAATGTATTTTAGATGAGATCTTTCCGATTGGTTGATCTTCATCGCTACTGGATCGATCACAAAAACTCATTTTAATTTACCATTGAAAAATTGAATTGACTAGCAATTTATACCTTTTGCCGTCAACTTAAATGCTACACAAATTCTATGAATTGAAAAGGTCAGTTGTAAAGATTTTATTTTCGATTATAACATTTGTTCCAACCGAACGCGTATCGTGACCACTGGGCCATGTATAGAACGCGTCAATCGAATTCGAATTTCAAATTCAAACATGTCAATTCAACACCCGTGCGATTTCGGATGTGAAATAAAAGTATTCGAATTTTGAAAATGGCGGTAACTTGACGGTTTCAAAATTATTTGAATATTTTAACTTCATTGTCTACAGTGGTTATTTTATGTTTAATATCACGTTAAGTTAATCAGAAAATGTTCGCGAATGACATGTATGTTGAATTTATTGGATAATTTGAGCAAGATCTGAAGTTTGAAGCTTTTATCGAGAGTTCCCGCTACAAGCTCGGGAGTGAACGTGACTGTCGAGCTGCTTCGTCCAGAGTGATGACGCTACGGCGACTCCTCTGGATGAACGGTATATAAGGTAACGGTAACTAAACAACTTTTGTTTTACTACTTTTCGATTTTGACGAATTTATTTTTTGACTTTTAATTTTTCATACATTTCGTGCCGGTGTAATCGATTTGTATGAGACATTAATTTATTTTTATTTTTTATTCGAAAAGTCGTAGAATAAAAGTTGTTGAGTTGCCAATACTGAACACCCTCCCTTCGGCTTCATATAGGTACCCTTTCCGTTACACCCTGTATAAAGAAAAAGTCTATAGTAACATTTATTTCAAGAAAAAACATGGAAATCTGCTAAGCCATTACGCGTGACATTTTTATTCGGCAATTATTACCTTATTGGTAGAAAATTGAATCACACAACACCGAATAAAAACCAATTAAGGGGGACGAAGGAATGCTGCTCCACATAAGTTATTATCGGTAATGTTTCACGTGATCGTGCTGAACATACGGCCTCCAAAAATCTCACCTAAGGGTGAGATGCCACCTTTTAAAATTGTTAGTGGTCAACTCACCCCGCTCAAAAGGTTACGTTTATGGAGATATCAAATTGATTTATTGTCCACATCTATACCAGTTTTAACTGTCAAAAATGTAGGTATTTTCAAATATCTAAGTCTATAGTGAGGGTTAAATGTTTGTTGTTCTTTCCTAAACGGTCGCTCATTTGACTTTCGCTATAACATTCATTCAATAAAGAACCGTCGATCGTGCAGTACTGTTTTTATTTCCTGAGCCCATTTCCAATAAAATATGACAAGAACCATCGAGAACTGTCAAAAATGAAAATAACTGTCAAAAATATCTGCTTATTTCGATATTAAAATAAAAAAATTAATGATCAAAGTCGTGTTTCATCCCTTTTTGACAAAACGCATTTAGTATGGATTTTGTATGGAATTAGTAAGACATTTAAGACTTATTTTCAAATGATTGTAATTATATTAATGCATGTAGGTATGGTTTATGTAACTATACTATTTTATAAGTTTTATAAATTAATATAAAAAAATGCTCTGCCTGTTTCAGATCTCATCTCTCTCACACTGGTTTGCTGGTAGAGAACTCTAATCTAGAGTTAAGCACACCTTATGTACATCTTATTCCATGTATTGTATTGTAATCAACTTTGTGTACATTAAAGAATTAAGGAATTATTTTAGTTTTCAACTGATTTCAATTATGTTTCTACACGTTGACCTTCAATTATAGTTTTTTTTAAATCAATAATTGTGATTGAGCCTAGAATCAGACTTATAATCATGTCTCTTTAATGCAAGTATTTTCATTTTTTTAGAATATACATTGCGATAACAATTTATATGACAGGTGTCTCTCCAACGGCCTGTATCAACCAAAAGCGGACGGTCGTCGATGCCACATCAAACCTTGCCCGTTAAAATATATTTTTCCGATTCAAAAACAGCGGGAACCAAAGTATTACTCGACAACAAAATATAAGGACACCCAAAGGTTTAACAGAAGAAGACATACATTAAACTGGCTATAATTATAATTCAAAGAGGACATTACTTTATAGGGAGTGGTATAAGTTATAGGATTAAGAGAGAGCGTTAGCGATAACGTTGATTATCGGACAAAAAACATTCGAAATCGACTGAATCTCGTATTTTCTCAAAATGATTATTTAATCTATACATATAATAAGACTGTAAATAAAGTTTTTAGGATCGATACTGATGCCAAAACAATAATTTTTAGAATTTTTGTCAGTTTGTTTGTGACTTTGTACCACGCCATAACTAATGAAGGGATTTTGATGGGAGTTTCACTAGGAGATAGCTGAAATATCCGGACAGCTCATAGGCTATAAAGCCATGGCGGTATGTGATGTGGAAACAAGGAGCCAGAGAGTAAGATCTGCCTCCTGATCTCCTCCATCCTCCTCCTCTACGTAAACGAAGTTGCGGGGTACAGCTAGTAATGGTAATAAGTTTTGATATTTTCTTGCATATGCGCTACCTATGCGAAACGAAATCTAAATGAGAATAGGATTTTATTTAAGACGATAATATGGATACAAAATTCACGACCTGGGTATATCACGGTGGCTCTGTTGGAATAGAGTGTGCCACGGAATAGCGAGGTTCCTGCGTCGTAAGATTTAAAATCGTACTGCAATTGTTACCATTGATTTGCTTTTGTCCGTAATTGTACACTCAATAGTACCGACAAAAATCACGCAAAATCGCTTTCGCTTTTCACTTACACCACACCCCAGAGGTCATTTTAAGTTACAAACTGACGATTATTACCTGAATGCAATATTGATGTCGCATTCGGCAATTTGTATTTTGCGATACCTCGTCGCTGGCGTCTCGTCGCAAAAAGGACCAACGGCTATGCGTGTGCGCATAACTTTTGTGCGGATCCGACTTATAATGAGCCTTTTTGCCTTGTTTGCTGTTATTTTATAATATTACAGAATTGTAATACAAATAATCGTGTTTCAGATACAAATACGATCATTTGTAATATAACCCCAAAGCAATAAGAGGGATTTTATACGATTAGTGTATCATTGTATTAGGTTCATAATTGCTTTATTACAGGTTTTGGTACCTTTGTCGTATTTTGTTTTGTTAGGTAAAACTTATCAGACCACTTTCGAAAGTGGAAACACATCTTTACATGGTTGATAAAGGGTGGGATTTCAAGTGTTTTTGTATATTTAATTCAACTTTGATAATTTGCCAGTTTTTGGTTCAGTTTTGCATAACTGAACAGATAGATATAATTAAAACAGAACAGATTTACAAACAGACAAAAGTAACTGCTATAATTAGAACTAGGTACATACAAGTGCTTTCCATCACCAAACTCCCGACCCATCCAATAAAAGTATTATATTGCAAAATAAAAAGGCGATAACACGGAAACGAAATTATTGCTAGAGGAAAAAGACGTTAGCTAAGCGAGAAACGAGAATATTCGTATGAGGTTCCGTACAAATGTCGGCAATCGAAATAAATAGGTGCCGTCGATAAGAGAGAAAAATGTACAGAGGGTCCTTACCTTTGGTTGAGATTTTCTCGAAAACCAACTACTTGACCGATTTTAAAAACTCTTCAGTGGTAGACAGCTAAAGCGAAGAATAGTTTTAAAAATCCGTCGATTACTTTGTGACAAAATCTTAAACTTAAACTAAAATCTCTCTTGTATACTTACTTGCTTTTCTCCGTGTTGATTTTACTTTCTTAATAAAAATACCACGAAAATAGGTACAGGGCCCTTACCATGAACTCTTATAGCAGGATTACTTTAATAATACTTTGTTATTTCGTACCATAACGTCCTTAATAAGATTACTTTAAAATCGTCATGGTACGAAATAACCAAATATTATTAAAGTAATCCTGCTATAAGATGGTAAGGCCCCTGATATCTACTGCTACATTAGTACATTATAACTATGACAATCAATACAAATCAACTGAAACCCGATTGCGTTTTTATTTAGCACAATCTTTTGAATATAAGATACTGAAGAGTCATCATCATCATCAGCCCGTATCAGTCCACTGCTGGACGTAGGCCTCTCCCAAAGCGCGCCAACCAACCCTACTCTCGGCCCTCTGCATCCAAATGCAATATACTGAAGAGTACTTCAATCGTTTCATGCGGAACCCTAAAAAGGAAATATGACATTTCGAGGGGCGAAACAGCGGAACATTTAAAAAAGTTTGATTGAGATAGGACAGAAACTTTTGATTGTATCCCGAAGATTCGGGAATAAAAACAACGTATAAATAATGTCGAAGAACAAAAGAGGGGAATGAATAAAATATGGATACTTACCTACTTATGTAACTTTTGTTGACAGTCCATATCAACTTATAAGTACGAGTATTATGTAAGTCAATCATATTTTAGTTAGAATTGAAACTAATTCAAACTTCAATAAACTTCAAACTTCAATATTTATTCTGAAAATAGATCCTTATGAATACTTTTTCATGTCAAAATTTAATAAAAATTATACAACAATATAAAAACTAAAATTAACCAATTTCAATATTAAATATAAATTCGATCAATTAAATATAAATTCATTCAATTAAATAATAGTACACGAGCCATTACTTCAAATTATTATATTGAATACGGAGTTGAAGGTGGTCTTTAGACCGACAGTTTCGACTAATTTCATATCATAAAAGATTTTGATTCTATGCAGCGTACCATTGTGTAAGATCAGCCCCCTTACCATAAACTCTTATAGCAGGATTACTTCAATAATACTTTATTATTTCGTACAAATCTTATTAAGGACGTCATGGTACGAAATAGCAAAGTATTATTGAAGTAATCCTGCTATAAGATTTCATGGTAAGGAGGCTGATTTACATTTGAATATTTGAAAATTCTTACGTGTGTTCAATATCTCAAATGTAATTTAATTAGTTATCCTTGTTCATTTATTTATAGTATTAAAGTTAGAATAGTTACGAATCTCGATATATTTTATGTTTAATTATTTCAACTATCAAAACGGATCAAAATAGGTATAAAATAAGTACAGGCACTAGAAATATAATTTCTCCTTGTTTAGATGTAATTATTGCGACCCAAATAAATGACATTGCCACATTTCAATGGAGCTTTGCCCCACATAAAAAACTACGTGACCATTTAAGCTGTACCTGTCATTTTGTTGGGGACTTATTACAGGTTTCATATTGCATAATCATAATCAGTATCATTTTCTACTACTCTCGCAACTCATATAGAAGAATAACAAAAACAATGAATGACTTTGTTTTAAACCAGTAATTTTAATAAAAACGGAGATATTTTTACATTTATTCGTTATCTTGTACATCTTGCGGTTGATGGTGGAGCAGAATCTGGCATTGTCATTTTATTCAGGACAAAATCAAAGATATTTGAATTAAATTGAGTACCGTAACATTTTTCACGAAAAATCGAAACTAGTATCACTTTTCAGGGTTCCGTACCGAATAAAGGAATCCTTAAGGATCACTTCATTGTCCGTATGTCTGTCTATTTTGGATCTAAACACAGATCGATAAATTATTGCATTTTTGAAGTTGGGTTAGGTTAGAAAAAAAAAAGTTTAGACGTTGGTTTTATAAATACATTTAGATAACAAGATATAACATAATTTACTAACAGGATCTATCACTCATTCACAAATTGCTACATCACACTTTGACAGATGTTCATTAACAAGAACTTCCAAACACACCTGCTGATAACCTAATCTTTATTGATTGTTGTTTGTCCCTTTCCAATTCGTACAAGCATCGATACATCTATCCTCCTCTAACGACTGGAGGAGCTGTCAAAAAGTCAAATAAAATTAAACTAAACTTGTGATGAGATTATGCAGGAAAAAGAAGCGACAAGTAGGAATATGAAAGTATGCACAATTGTAGCTTTGATTACGTGTAGAATATAATCCGGTTAAGTAATAACTGTGCTATATTAAATTATTTTAATTGAGGAATAAGTTAGATTCCCAGTATTTTATAAAATGCTCGGAAAACTAGTATTTTCTTCGTATTTATATTTAATTTACCTATGAATACAACACAATTTCTCCAATTATATTTACCATTACGAGGTATTTACCTCTAAGAGAGTTGAGTAATCTCCTCAATATTCGGTACTATTAAAGAGCTTACACATAATATGTCATGTATCTTATGTTATTTACAAATCATATTTTTCAAAATCAATTTACACTGTTAATGTTTTGGGAGAAATTAAAGTTTTTTTTAAATACTTTGAATGGGTTACGAAAAAAATTATGGATGTAAAATAGAAAGGATGCATTATTTACAAAGTACCTCGTAGGTATAATAGTATAAAGAAGTTTATGCGCACCTAAGTTAACGTTCTCATATTTTTATTCTATGACGCATTGATCGAAGAATCAAACGTTAATTAATTTAGAAGCTTACCGAAATTAACTTGATATTTTCCGATTTATTAAAACGGTCAATTAATTTTGCTTCGTTATAGAGAGGGGTGTAATTACGATTTCAGGGTAGAGTCTATGAAAAATAATATTGTCTAAACAAACAGATGACGTCAGATCAGGGAGAGAGTAATTTTTGGAGAGAAGATGGTATTAAAAATTAAAACCGACATTCTAGATCACGCGAGAAGTGTATGTTAACCCAAATAAATAGAAAAAAAGTGGCAGGGACGCCTCGCCTAGCGACGATAGAATTTAGCGTGCGACATTCTAAAATCGTCACAAGGTGTCACTTAGTACAATTCAAAGTAATGAATGACTATGAGTAAAGTCTTTCCCACACAGGGGCGATCTGGGACATAGTGGGGCGGGGCATGCGTTTCAACTGCCCGCAAGCCGCGTGCAGGCCGCCTGTATGTGTCAGGCTTTATGAATCTCAACAAGAAAACAAAAATTTTGTTTTCCAAAATGTACAATGTCGTAGTTAGATGGTGTGGTTCGGCGCTTTACGAAGTGTCTAGCCGGGCCCGTCTGACTGCGACATATGTACACATGTTAAGTGAGTGCAATTGTTATGCAATTTAGCGAAGCTTAGAAATAAGTAAAAAAAAATGATAACCGATGGAGACGAGTTCTCGAATAAAGTAAAGGCCACGAACGAAACGTGACCCGAGGGATGACCTTCGCAAGGTGGCGGACATAGACTGGATGCAAAGGACCGAGATCGGGTTGAGTGGAGTGATGTGGGAGAGGCCTACGTCCAGCAGTGGACTGATACGGGCTGATGATGATGATAGACTTTTAATCTAAAAACAATGTAGTCTTTACAAATAAATAATTTAGATTAACAGCCGTTTAGCTAAACAAACAAGAAAACAATGTACCAAATAGTCTACAATACTAATTTTACGTACATGACCCTTGCTATAAACGAAGCTCCCGACTCCGCCCGTATTTTTACGACGCATTTGACAGACAGAAGCCATCATTCGATGCCAGCCAATCTAACTTTGTCGAGACGAACCAACATAAATAGCGTTTACATGTGTTGCAGCTATGTTTTTAAATTAGGAGTTTCGTGAAACGACCAAAGACCACGGGCAAAAATGGTCACCTTGGTCTTTTTGACCTTGGTCTTATTTTTTTTAATAAGCTCGCAGTCTGATTTTACCATGGATTTTTATTCTGAAATAGAACCAATATTCCAAATTTGGTGTAGGTACATAAGTTACTTAATATTGTACGATTATTTATTGCATATAATCACACAATAGTAATTCTCTTGTATAGCAATAGACGATTTTATCCATAAAATTTCACGAATTAAAAAAAAAACAGTTATCACAACATATTCTTTTGCAAAGGTAAGCCTATTAATTTAATAAATAACTTACTAATTTAATAGTGAATATTACAATATTACTTGTATTTTTATAGATCGACGTAAACGTATACTTTTAATTTACTTTTACCTTCTTCTCATGTAAGCTTGTAATCTTTAATGAGAATAAAGAATCTTTAAACCTAAAAACGGTCTCTTTCAGACAACTTTGAACTGGATTATAGGAATTCTAATTTTGAATGTTGTTGATGGATTGATGATACAACAATGGACGACAATTTTATGGAAAACGATACCTATTCGCAACATTCAGTGTGTATATCAGTAAAAAATTTAAATGAGAAAAAATAATAAAAGTCTTAGCGAAATAGAAGTACTTCATACTTAGTTACTACTGTTTTACACATCCTATTATTTTAATCAAAAAGTGTCGTCTCTCTCTTGTATTGCTGTGCCCAGACAAGGTACATAAAGAACATTGTAACATTCTTAATGTTAATTATATGAACATCTGTATTATAACTTATGGAATGCAATAAGTAATTGAGTATTTAAATTATTTTGTCACGACTCCGATCAATTTCCTTAAATTAGTAACATTAAAAATATACAAATCTCTGACATGCACTGCAACACAGTACAGATACAACTTATTTTAAGTTTTTAATGAAATATCCTTTGGCAAAGTTGATCTTTCGCAGGGAAAGAATAATTTAGTGAGTCGGGCAAAATCCGAAATGCCCGGAGTGCGCAAAGTGGAATGACAAAAGATTAAATTATGTCTTGAAGTTAACCCTTGCTGGGGCTTGCCCTTTTGGGGAATAAATGTAGTACTTAGGTACGGTCTAACACAGAGAAATGTGTACCGGATACATATTTCTTCTGACATTTTTATTGCTTATGTAACTGAAAACTTTGCACGCGTGTATACAAGTAGAATACTGTACTGGACAATGCAATTTACCATCCTGAGATTTCATGTATTCTGGCAAATAAATGATTTGATTTGAAAGATAAGATAAAATAAATACACTTTATTGCACCATGATACAGTATTAATTACATTATTGAGAAGCATATACAATTGTGGCAGTCTTCAAAGCGATTATTATAAAAAATATATCAGAAAGAGAAGTGCATAGTAAGTAAATATAATAAATAGTAATATCTACGTTAGATAGGTAACACAATTTACGATACTTAAACTTGTAAATTATATCTATTATATACTAATATAATATATATAATATAGTATATATGGATAGTTTTTAAGGTTGAGATTATCTCAAAAACTACTTGAGCTATTGTAGGAATTCTTTCACTGTTAGATAGATAAAAGTTAAAATTATGTTACTGTAAAAGAAACATTAAATTCGGTCCAGTAGTTTTTGAGAAAATAGCTATCAAGATCATAGATATCAAGTACTCTACAGGGTGTAACGTAAATGATATATGAAGCCAAAGGGAGGGTGTTCAGTATCGGTAACTGAACAACTTTTGTTCTACGACTTTTCTATTATCGCGATTTTTTTTGTCTTTTCATACATTTCGTGCCGGTCAGCTGATCGATTTGTATGAGACATTAATTTATTTTTATTTTTTATTTGAAAAGTCGTAGAACAAAGGTTATTCAGTTACCGATACTGAACACCCTCCCTTCGGCTTCATATACCCTTTACGTTACACCCTGTATAGTTTTACGAATGTTGTCATTTTAATATTCTTATGAAAAAATATTTTTTTTAAATCAAAATCTATAATTCTAATATTAACAACGCCTCTAAAGCGATGGTCTTGCTCACTCTTTAGGCGACGTAGCATACAAGCAACAGTGACAGTTGTATTTAGGATCAGGATTGGACTAGTGGCCTCTACAGATAAGCACGGTACGGACAACAGCAGATCAATGGTAACACTTGCAGTGCGATTTAAAATCTTATGACGCAGATAATAAGAACGTTCCAACGGTCGACTCGGTTCTCATACATTTATCGATCATTTCGCGTCCTTTGGTTAATTCGACCAAGTACACCAAAGAGCTTTTAAATAAACAGTTTTATTACATTCTTAATTCAAAACAAACCGTTTGTATTATCGTTAAAACACGATCATGCTCGATTAAGGAGCTAATTGACTACTACCAGATCATCCGTGCATTCATGACTTTGATCATCTATGTGCTAGCTATTACAAAAAGTAACATTACCCACCGTATTCAGAGATAATTGGAACTTTAACCGTAATATGATAGAGTTTAAAATGTAGAGTTGCAAATTGGAGGTTGTCACTCTTTGGTTCAATTTGGAAAAGTGTTGGTTAATTAGTAATACATTTGACATCCGTTCACGCACGAAGTGTCAATGACACTATGGTTAGAGAAAAGTGTTACGATTCATGATCCCCTAACTAGCCAAGTGGCTTTTACTTTCGTTAACGCTATTAGAATAGATAGAAAAATGTACGAGATTGCTAACGAAACAGGAAAGTAGGTATTGTTAGATTTGATCATGGGTTTCATGTTGTAATACATTTTATGTCAAAAAGCTATCTATTTAGTATTAAAAACTAAAGTGATGTTTAATAGATATCACAGACTATAATTAAAAATCAATCGATCTTTGAATATATTTTATAATTATTTACTCCGGTAATAAGTAGTATAATTTGTTAATCCTTACACTTTCACTTGAAAATTAGACCATAATGACAGAAGTTACGATCGGACTAGGCACAGTCGAAGACAGAGATAAGTATACAGGGGGCCTCAATAAGGTTCAGATTTTCTCAAAAACTACTGGACCGAATTTAATAATTCTTTTACAGTTACAAAGTTTAAACTTTTATCTTTCAAACAGTGAAAGAATTTTTGCAATAGGACAAGTAGTTTTTGAGAAAATATCAACTTTAAAAACTCTCATGTACACCTTTCTCTGTGCTCCACCGTACCGTATCATTGATCTACTATAAACAACTAGATACACAAAGGTCTTACTAAAACGATTTAAAAAACGTCCAAATAAGGGTCAATTGTTAACGTCCAAATAATGTCAAATAAAGCAAATGAGAGTCCATTCATCCGTTTGGACCTTCTTTGCGCTCGGACATTTTTAGAAGGCAGACTGTGTATCTAGTTGTTTATAGAAGATCAATGTACCGTATCTTTAGTTTTTCAATTAAAGGCTTTATACACAGATTAACTTTCTCCTATATAAGTACCTATCTATGCATTCAGCATTTAGTAAGAAGTATTATTATTATTAAACTAATTAATAATATTAAACTTTCAAACACAAAACGCCAAAAGACGAATCAAGTGTCACATAGAGCGTTAATATTAATAACCTTTCACGCCTCTTTTCATTATTAAGATTCTAATTAATAGTTCATATAAATTCTATGTAATAAATCAAGGCGTATGTCATATCACACAATAGGAGTCAAACCTCAATCTGTTGGTTCAACAAAAACTAATTCTTAGAGACCTCAATACAATAGTAGGTGTTTGTAACAAAAATCTTGCAAGTTACTATGGATTCTCGAACGAAAATATTACCAGCGCAGCGGGGTTACTCTCACCTCTTATAGCGATCCAGTTTAGGTTCCTAAACTGAACCGAATCTCTATTTGTTACAATGATGTTTGACGTCATAGTAGCAAATTGTCAGTCAAATCTATAGCGTGGCATACGCTATAGATAGTATTAAAAATCTATAGTACTTATTTATAGATTTTTAATACGGGGCCGGGCCTACTGAGGATAGATAATACTGATATTAAATATTATTTATTACGGCGCTCTTATCCCCAACGGAGAGAGAGAGCGTAGAAAAAATATAACAGTCGAACTGCATGCTACCCGTTCCGGATTTCCAGAAACCAACTGCAGCGCCCTCCTACATCAAAATACCAGACACAAAACGATAGCGCGTTTTAAAGTACTTGTAGCGCCATCTAGTGAACGATTAGTGGTTACTAAATATTTCTTTTCTCTTCTCGTGTGGTCTCGTATTCTTGAGTAAAATGCGTTTGTTCCCGTTGAGTCACACCATTTTGTGTGACACTGTTACCCATTGGTAAAAAAAATACCGATTAGTAACACTGTTACTCAATGCCACATTTTTTTTCCCATTTGAGTGACAGGTGTAACTCAACAAAACGCTGTGTTCCCGTTAAGTAACACCTTCTTTTGTAAAATTATTGTTCAAATACATCTTGACTTAATAAAACGGTTATACGACAATAACAAGTATCTCTTAAATCAACCAAACGTTTGATCGTAAACAATAGTACGTTCACTAGTGTAATTCAGATGCATTGTTGTGATCCCAAGGTAAGTATCTAATGATGTTTCGAAAACTTATAGTAGAAGTCAAAGCCAACTAAGTCCTTACAGCTATTATTTTCTCTGCAACCAAACAATCCGACCAACAAAAGGCACAGCGAATGGAATCAAAAAGTTGTCTTTTAATTCATATGGAATTGAATCAGAGAGCGCCATTGAAATTAGTAGATATCGTCCTGACTGTTTGTATTGTAATGTAATTTATGATTTCTTTGCATTGAGTAAATATATAAACCAGAGAGGCTTCTCAAACAAAATTCGTGTGGGGACACCAATGGCACATATTCACTACCTATGTAACATTTGAGCGCATGCACTCACAGAAAATTTAACAAAATAAATGTTCGTGATTACTTATATTTAGTAAAATAATTATGTAATTCAATAGATATGATTTATTCTAATGTAGTATCGTCGTAGCGAACTTTAATTATACACTGATTTCATGTGAACTTTCATAGAATAGGTACGCATTCCATAAAGGTCGAATCAATATTGACAAGCACAGATTAAACTATGTTTTTATTAAATCAATTACCTACTTAAATACCTAGTACGTAAGACTCATTAAATAAAACCATGTAATTGGTAAGCACCTAAGTAAGAATTATCAATATCATAGTTAACAATACCTGCGATCTTCGCTTATCGGTGGCTTGGTGTCAGTGCAGCCGATAGCTGCCATATGATAAGCGCACTCACTCACTTGCATAAAATCGTTGCGTCTCTTTTATTAAAATGTACCTCAATATTTCTTTATGAATTTATTCTTGAAGGAACGCTGGAGTAAGGCACATCGCACCGCTTTGTGGACACGCCTACGCATCTCGTTCGCAGCCAACAATGTTACATTTTATTTATTTATTAGAATCAGATTCATATCGTTTATTACAAGTAGGTAAATACACTGTGCATATTTTTGCACGTCATATTTTTACTTTTGTAATTCTTCCTCTATGACCGAATATTGATGGAAGGGTCGGCCGAGGTAGACCAAGGAGGACACCAGCAGATCAATGGTAACAATTGAAGTACGATTTCAACTCTTACGGCGCAGATAATAAGAACGGTCCAAAGTGTTACACTTGATCTGCTTTGATGTGTACGTCGACGAAATTGGCGATGACTTGAAAACGGGCCAAATGCGGTCTACTACAAACCGACGAGCGTGCATGAAGAGATTGATGAATGTGTATGAAGCGAGAGGGTGGTGTCAGCATCGCAGTATTTGGAAATCCATTGTCTCAAATTAGCTATTGCAGAAAATATGATTTATGTGTGATATTAATCTAGTATGGATCAGGTACAAGTGTGTTGTACAGTCGAGCAGATCAATGGTAACACTTTTGACAGTTCTTATTATTTGCGTCGTAAAACTTGAAATCGTACTGCAAGTGTTACCATTGATCTGCTGTCGACTGTACATTTTAACAGGAGGTTCCCAACAGTTTTAATTGTTATTATTATTATTATTATTATTATATGCTTTGATTCAGTACGCCATTGTGCTCCAGATCACAATACGGGGTTACTAATGCCACTGCTTATAAGGACATTAACTTTATGGTCTCATATTTGTTTCAAAATGGTAGAACGGCTGGACAGGAAGGTTAGTTCCAGAATTCGCGAAAGTCCAAAGGGTTTAAAAGGTCCAATTCCCAGAGGAACCAAATCTCGAAATTACCGATATTTTTTGACACGATTTTAGAATAACACAGATTTTTTTTTACTATTTGTAGAATTTTTATTGACTTGATTAGGTACCTACGGTCGAAGACAAAGAAAAGTGTAGGTACAATAGAGTTTTGAAAGATTTTTTTTGAGATTTTCTCAAAACTACTTGATCTATTGCAAAAGTTTTTTCACTGTTTGATAGATAAAAATTAAAACTATATGTAACTGTAAAATAATTATTAAATTCGGTCCAGTAGTTTTTGAGAAAATCTCAACATTATTGAGGCCCCCTGTATACTTATCTCTGTCTTCGACTGTACCTACTCCAAAAAAAATTAATTGTGAAAAAATTCTAGCCGTGGGCAGGATTTGAACCTGCGATCTTGTCATTCCGTGACATGCTTTTACCAACTGATCTGAGCATGTTATGGCTAGAATTTTTCATTCTTTTAAGTTCGCCGAGCATGGCATAATGCATAAAACCAATTCTCAGTACCCTAAATAACTTATAATTGGCGAAGAAAATAATTAACTCTTTAATAAAAAGGAGAAGCCACAAAACAATCTAATTTATAGAGATCTTTCAACCGCATCTTTAAAACGTGATCGGCCACTTTTTGTAGCTGCGCTGTAGTGTGGTTGGGGCATCTGTGAATTAATAATGACATATCCTTTCTTTTTAAACCTTTATAATTAGGATGTAGGTTTAAAAGATTAATTATTACAATTAATTATTAGCAATAAATAACCAGATTACTATTATAATACTTAATACTATTAAATTAATACAAAATGATCAAATCAAACAAAAGCCATCACAGCGTTCATCCAGAGGAGTTGAGTTGATGGATTGAATTAATAAAATCACAAAAAGCACTATTGTGCCCACGAGTGAGGATCGACATTGAAAGTTTGTGACGGATTGTGACACAAAACATAAACACTGATGATTTTGTATGAATTGAAATGCAGTATAAGATTATTTTGCAGATAAACCCATCGTTTTCTGTAATAGAATTGAATTGGCAAATGAATTGACGAAACTAATAAAATAATGGTAATGTTTTTATGAAAATTTTGTACTTTTGTTGACCTGACTTTAACGACTACTAAGTATATGCAAATTAAGAATTTTGAATATTATGTCACCTGACATTGTCTGTCTGTGTTCATGCATCACGCCGAAGCTACTCGAAGGATTTTGATGGGACTTTTTTTAGGAGATAGCTCATATATCTGGGCAGCACATAAGCTATAAGCCATTTCGGTATGTGATGTGGAACCACTTTTCCGGAGAGGATTAGCTGCCTAGCTGTACTGGGGTACATTGAAAGTACTTCGTGGAGATCTATAGTTAACAACGACTTCTACACATACGAAGTTGAGGTTACAGCTAGTTTTATCTAAAAATGTTAGAGCTACTACCAAAAAGAGAGTTGTAAGAATACTCTTAAAGGATTAGAAGCGGTGACAGATTTAGTCGCCGCAAGTAAAGGTGAGCCACGACTTTAACCGACAATTGATTTATAGTTTCCATGCGAATAAAGCCTCTGACTCCGGCCCATAGTGAGGTCCCAGCTTTTTATTTGTGTACGTATGAATGGACGGAGTCAGTGACTTGGAGGATGTAGGGTTTATGCGGGATCAAGCGCACGCGCATATTGGTATAGCCTTCGTGTGCTTACAATGATACCTTAATAGGCAAATTGTTTGTTTTGAAAAAAGTCACAATAGTCCAATTGGACTTATAGTAGCTATTGCTAGGATATGAGACTGTAGCACAATTTTTTTTGTTATTACAATATACTAAATAAAATAAATAAAAAGCCTTTTTATTTCATAGCCTAAAAATACATGAATATATAAGTATATATACATTTGACCTTAATAGCAATGAACCCCTTTTAGGGTGAAGGCCTCCTCCAGTTCCTTCCACTTTTCTTTATCTTGCGCCACTTGTGTCCAGTTTCTAGCCGTAGCCTTTAAATCGTCTGACCATCTCGCTCTGGGTCTTACCCGCTTTCTGTTTCCGATTGGTCCAGGCCACATAGTCACCATTTTAGTCTATTTTTGATCCAGCATTCTAGCTACGTGGCCTGCCCATTTCCATTTTAGCTTTAGTACGTGATTCAGAGCGTCGATGATCTTGCTTTTCTTTCTTATATCTTCATTTTTTACAATATTTTGTTATTACAATATGGACATAATATTTTGATAATGGCAAAGTTGAACCGGTGAGAGCTCGGTGGCTCTGTGGTTGGGTCAATGGACTTGCAATACGGAGGTCCCAGGTTCGATTCCCAGCCAGGGCAGCCATGTACCAATGAGTTATGTCGTTTTTTTCGACGGAAAAACTTACGTACATTTACCGAGTGCTCTCAAAACGGTGAAGGAAAACATCGTGATGAAACCTGCATGCCGTAGAAGAAAAATCTAAGGCATGTGAAATCCGCCAATCCGCAGTGGGCTCGCGTGGTGGATAATGGCCCCAGCTCCCTCGATGTAAGGGAAGGTCTGTGCCCGAGCAGTGGGGCAATATAAATAGACTGATGATGATGATGAAAGTTGAACCAATACATAGACAATGTAATGCCTCTTCCCACTGGACTTGAAGATGAAAAGGTTGTAAGTTTCAGACCATACCATTCCATGTTGATGACCGCAGATACAAACTAAAATTATAGGACATTAAGCAGTCATAAAACAAATTCTAAACATCCTAATTTCAGAAAATCCAATAACAAAACGTCCCTTTAAAAACGCTGATGATTGACTTCCTTGCGCGTGGGCAGTATCGGATTAAATTAACAAGATTAGATTGGGCTTAATGGCTGTGAGACGCGTAAGGCGTCGATTGACAATAATTAGTGACTCACGCGCATATCGGGTCACTCGTTTATGGTAATCGTTGATCTGTCTATGTGTTGTTTTCCTGGATCATTGGTGGCCTATTTTTATGCATATACATACAGAGCGCGAGGCGTAAGCTCAGGTTTGCATTTGTGTGAGTGCACACAGATAGTGTAGAGTGATACTCGGCCTGAGGCGCGACGCGTCCTACGCATACAAAAAACATTGGCACATTTCAATGGAGCTTTGCCCCACCTACAAAACTACGTAACCATTTAAGCTGTACCTATCATTTTGTTGGGGACTTATTACAGGTTTCATATTACATAATCATAATCAGAATCCGCCCACCATCAACCGCAAGTTGTGTAAGATAACGAATAAATGTAAAAATATCTGTATTATATAAAATTATTGGTTTAAAATAAAGTTTTGTACAATTTGCGATTCGAAAAAAACAGCTTAATTAAGAATTCAGAAAATAGTAAGAAATCGAAGCGATTTATTCAATGTTTTTGTTATTCTTCAATAGGAGTTGCGAGAGTAGTAGAAAATGATACTGATTTCATAATCAGTATCATTTTCTACTACTATTATGCAATATGAAACCTGTAATAAGTCCCCAACAAAATAATAGGCACAGTTTAAATGGTCACGTAGTTTTGTAGGTGGGGCAAAGCTCCATTGAAAAGTAACAATGTCTTTTGTGCTAACATTATGACAAGCTAAAGTATGAAACACTAATACATTGCTATTTGACGGCATTATTGGTACTTTACCAGGTGTAGGTACTCTAAAAAGGAGTTTACTCTAAATATGTCCAAGAAAAACAATGTTAGCATAAAATATCTTCAATACATCATATAGCCAGCTGATAAGATAAGGTATTAGAGGAGATATGTACCAATTTAGAACCTCATTGTATGGTAAGACGACGCAGTTAGCGACACAAAGGAGTTACAAGGAGGAGGAAATTGGACCCCATACCCTTTCCGGAGCGTTAATTGTTTGACTTATTTTGAGTTTGAAAGATAGGTCCTGAGTTTTTGGATACGTCTTCCAATGTAATGATAATTTAAGTTTATTATCGATATTACTGGTAATACAAAAAGAACACAACTACTGGTTTTGGCAGTAAATGAAAATCGTTGTACAGTTATAACTTACGAAGCTTAGAAAAAATTGGTCAATCGCCTTTATGGAATTGACATTTGCTTTTTAGTTAGCAAATGTCTATAATATACTTTTCTTTGCATTCTACTAGCGTTAACGAAAGTAAAAGCCACTCGGCGAGGGGGGCAGGTATTTAAAATGTGGGCATTCCCATCTTTTAAATACGGTATAGATATTTGCTAACGAAAAAGCAAATATCAATTACATAAAGAAGATTGACCAAACCAGGCCCACCCTTTATAGAGATGTACTGTTATTAAGACAATATTCATCCCATATTTTTCTACCTCCTGATAGTTCGAAATATTATTCGGAATACATTCAAATCATATTTGCAAATAAATTAATTTCATATCCAGTTTTATTTCATTTAGAATGCGTCATTTCTAACAAGGAGCTTATACACTATACTAAACTCCTTGAATACGATTAAACAGAATAATAAAACTGAATTGAAACGCTCCATTCAAAAGTGGACAATGTTCGTTTTAATTATTTTTATATTATTACTTACTAGCTGTACCCCGCAACTTCGTTTGCGTAGGGGAGGAGGATGGAGAAGATGGAGGAGATCATGAGGCAGATCTTCCTCTCTGGATCCTTGTTTCCACATCACATACCGCTATGGCTTATAGCCTATGAGCTGTCCGGGTATTTCAGCTATCTCCTAGTGAAACTCCCATCAAAATCCCTTCAGTAGTTATGGCGTCATACTTGCACAAAGTCAGACAAACAGACAAAAATTCTAAAAATTTGTGCATCAGTATCGATCCTAAAACACATTACAAAATTTTTTACAGTCTTATTATAGGTATGTATAGATTACATACACATATTCACCCGAAAAACACAATCCTCCTTGCGTCGGTTGGGTATCAAATTGGCAACCCAAGAAGGTTTCTGGTCACACGCTTTCAATTCCAATAAGTCATGTTAAGACATCGGACAAAAAACAAAGCTGTACCGATGACGATTGAAATTATATTAATTGAAAATAAGTCAATACGAATTGGGATCGTAAGTGTAAAGGAGATTGTAGACTTGTGACCGGAGAACGATTATCCGTTCCGTCCCAAGCCAAGTGGAATTGACTTTCGTTAAGGCTAGTAAAAAAGACAGTAAAATGATTGGAATTTACTTTTTTTTATAGTCAATTGCATATATTTTTGTTTCTATTCTACGATTTTTAAGACTTAAGTAACTTTTTCTATTTATTGTAACTGAAAAGTAGCAGCAGAAGCCTATTTCAAATGTACGGCGGAACACAGAGAAAGGTGTGCAAGAGAGTTTTTAAGGTTGACATTTTCTCAAAAACTACTTGACCTATTGCAAAAATTGTTTCATTGTTTGATAGTAAAAGTTAAAACTATGAAACTGTAAAAGAATTATTAAATTCGGTCCATTAGTTTTTGAGAAAATCTCAACCTTATTGAGGCAACCTGTATACTTATCAGTGTCTTCGACTGTATCGAGAGATATATAATATTTCTGAGGAAATACAAAAATATTTTCACCATTATTACAAAAAGTCTAGTTTTAGTACTTAGATCAAGTGTAACACTTTCGCCTTTGGGCCGTTCTTATTATCTGCGTCGTACGATTTAAAATCGTACTGCAAGTGTTACCATTGTTCTGCTGTTGTCCGTACCTTACATAACCTAACAAAGCCTGCACATCACAAACCATTAAAAATGTATAGTATTTTTGTGTAGATAAATACACTAATAAATAAAATATCTAATGTAAAGTCTATCTAACAATGAAATCGAATAATAAATCAAAATGAATATGGATTGTGAAAGGATTATTATGTTCGGCAACAAGAAAGTTCGGTACACGAAAGATCAACCAATAAGTCGGGTCAAGACCATTCTTAAATCGGTAAAATTGTGCCGAAAGATATGACCATAGCGATTGGTAATAGCGCTGTTTCTAATCTACTTATCATGAATGATATATTATCATTTGAACGTTTTGCCTTTTGACAACATCAATAATATCAGACTTGTTCGACAAGTTACAACTGTCAAAAGTAATTCTGATCAAAATGGCTATTGTTTCTTGAATGAGTACCCAATGAGATCGAAATCTATCGAAGAGCGCTGACTCGATTATTCGTGGGGTCGAATGCCATAGACTCGAATATATTTTTTTTCGATGGATGAACTGTGTGTCTTAACTGTAATACCTAATGATAAGAAATTATGAATATTGTAACGTAATGAATGTTTAATGTATAATAATTATTGACATATCTAATAATAATCATATTATTAATATTATTAGGCTAGTGAGTGATGTATAATACAATATAAATTGCACAGCGCATTGGTTTAATGACTGTAATGCTGTGACAATATTGTTTAAATAAATAAATATTTTATTGAGTCGATTCAGGATACCTAGAGTTGAATAACCTTTCATTTGAAATTCGTAGACTTGGTCAAATGCCGTACATAGTATTGCTATACATTCGATCGCACGAAAATTCGAGCTTACTAAATACGCGAAGGGTCGAATATAATGGTGGCACTTCACTTGGCTATTCGTATAATTACGTATTTGTCATAATTGCCATGTGTGGTTAGTGTTCTTGACAAGATATTCTTCTTATTTGTATGTACGTCAAGTATTTGACAAATACGACAAACATCCAATAGCCAAGTGAAGCGCCAACATGTGGAAACATATCTGGTCCAGTACTTTCGTCCAACCCAATCGCACAAATAATCCAGTAGCACTCAAAATCAAGCTGTTGACGGCTACCAACGAATTCAAAATTAATCTTATTGATCCAATGACAGACATTTTTTTGTAATTTTTTATTAGATTTTATAACGCTGTCTCATACTTGGGTGTATTTTGGTCGTGGTATAAATGACATTGCCACATTTCAATGGAGCTTTGTCCCACCTTCAATTTTACGTGACCATTGAATTACTGTAAGTACCTATCATTTTGTTGGGGACTTATTACAGGTTTCATATTTATTAATTAGATAAAACGGGAATTACCGTGTGTGTGTGTGTGTAGGTTTCATATAGCATAATCATAATCAGTAGGAGTTGCGAGAGTAGTAGAAAATGATAACAAAGACAATGAATAATTCGTTTCGATTTCTTACTATTTTCTGAATTATTAATTAAGCTGTTTTTTTCGACTCGTTTGATGTACAAAACTTTATTTAAAACCAATAATTTTAATAAATAATGGAGATATTTTTACATTTATTCGTTATCTTGTACATCATGCTGTTGATGGTGGGGCAGAATCTGGCATTGTCATTTTCATCACGACCGGGATTCGAACCCGGGACCTCGCCATTCCGTGGCACGCTCTATTCCAACAGAGCCACCGTGATTTCGTACCCAGATCGTGAATTTGGTCTCCATATTCTCGTCTTAGGGACGGTAAAAAAAATTCTCCATTTATCATTTAGATTTTCGTTTCGCATAGCGCATATGCAAGAAAATATCAAAACATTATCAATAAAGATGTCTATGTCTATAGTTTTAATTCTAGAACTCTGTACATTTGGATATATATTGTAAAGAAAAAATTGTAATATGTTTCAGAATAGATACTATGCTGCGAAAATACAAATTTTTGAATTCTGCCTATTACCATTCTCAAAACGATGAAATCATACCATGTCATGGCGCGCCGAACAGAGACGTCGCTATACCAACGCAATAGCACTGTCCCTGTCACACACGATATGACATGGTATGATTTGATCGTTTTGAGAACCGTAATACCTTACCGTAGACCTTGGGCCGATATTGGGCAACCTTTCGTTTGGTAACACATAAAACATTACTTAGCATACTATCTATATACAAATACACTTGTTTACTATATCCATTTTACACAAACACTTTCACACAAATACTCACCCACCTTACACACGTACACACCCAGTCACCCACCCTAGTATAGTTCTAAGGGAAGATAGCACTAGGCTATCTTAGTTCAAGCTCGTTATCATACCGAATATCAGGTATACATGTCAGGGAAGAGGTGCATGTCGAGTCACAGCGCTGCACACCTCGGTGTCAGCTCAGCTGAAACATGCCCCTTTTGCCACACCACTTAGCATAACTATATTGATAACTTACTACTGATTGATTGTTTTTGTAAGCTTATGTAATTGGTGTATGGCAATAAACATATTTTCTATTCTATTCTATTCTAATAGCCCCGCTGGTCTGATCATCTGTCTGTCTGTGTCGATGTTCAGGCATGACGCTAAAACTACTGGCAGGATTTTGATGTGGCTTTCACTAGAAGATAATTCAAATATCTGGGTAGCCATAGGCTATAAGCTATCGCGGTATGTGATGTGGAACCACGTAACCAGAGCTGCCTCCCAGTACATTTCTTGATGGTCTATATCACAGACCACTTGCCCAATAGACATGAAATCAGTACAAATTTGCAAGCGAAAAATTCTGTCAACGATGAGCGCATAGAGACGAAGCGGGGACAGGGGTGCCGTATTAAAAAGATGCGTCCATGTCGGTAATATCTCTCGTGTAAACGTGTCGCGAAGCAATTTGCGCCCATGTGCGGGCAGATACGGGCGCCCTCCTGTTACAGGTCTGTTTAGTAGGCAGCAACTTCAATGTATACAAAGTTGCAGTACAGCTAGTAAGTATAGTTTACAACAAGTACCAAGTAGCAAATGTAAGGTAAATTGACCGCATAATGTCCATCTATCACAACAAAAGCTTTCACATTGATTTGTGAGCTTTTTTTTACAAAGCCTTTATGCGGCTAATGTGGGAATAGGCACGCCCACCGATCGCCGCCGATTTGGATAAAAAAGCTAATTTGGGACCTCAAATTGTGGACAGGCCAAGATTACTGAGATATTAGTAGCATCACGCAGGCTTGTAGCGGTAAACGTGACTCAAGGGTATACGCTGAATTTCCCCATACAAAATAGTTGGTTCAGCAACTTGTCATTTAAGCTACTGTTTAGCAATTTTATTGTATAAGAAAGAAGGCAAATAAACTAGTTGGAGCACTGATTGTAAATGGGTCACCGTCGTGTCTATACACGTAATCAGTGCGATGTCGATAGGTACGTCTAGAACTCCAGAAGAATATGATAGGTATACAGAAGCCCAAATCAAGTGTCTTATTTTGTAATAGTGTTTCGTTTTGTAAACACAAACTACTAACATTTTAAGATTTTCTGACAAAAACATTCACCAATAGAACGGTTCACCGACTCAGGGCATATTGAATCTCTTTCCCTCTAGGTAATAAACGCATATGTCTACAGATAAACTCAAACACAAATTCGATTATAATCGCTGATGTATAAAATCGATTCGTGACGTACATAAGCATCGAGCTAACTCGCCTTATCCGCAACTTGGATAAATCGGTGAATTTATCATCTCTACATTTAATTTGAGTAAAATTCAACGCATTGTCTGTCTGTCCATATAGGAATTATTAATTTGAAACGTGAAATCTTTTGGATGCAACTTTACTGATATTTTGAAGGAGGTTGAATATTTATTAAAATGTCATGTAGGCTGTATGTACAGCTAACAGCAGATCAAGTGTAACACATCTTAAAATGTTTACATATCTTAAAATGTAAGCTGTGGATAACGTTGCTGGTTATACAATAAGTAATTTAGTTTGTTAGTATGTAAGCTTATGCTAAGTATACACATTGTATAATTGTTTGTTTTCCCAAAAAAAAAAAACTTTTTACTTTGGGTCGTTCTTATTATCTGCGTCGTAAGAGTTAAAATCGTACTGCAAGTGTTATCATTGATCTGCTGTTGTCCATACCTACATAAATGTTTTTTTTTATACCTACTAGTAAATAAATACACAAATTACAAGCCTAAATTGTGTGAAATCTAACAGTTATTTGTAAGATTTTTTGCGATTTTGTAATCGCAACTTATATTTATAGTTTATGCCCATACTCGCCAGAGTAATTGAACCGCATAGATAAGTTTGTCCATAAATCTAGTTTACCTATCTATTCGTTAAATTAATGTTACGGTGTTAAGTTGCACGGAACCCTCGGTGCCTGAGTCCGACTCACACTTGGCCGGTTTTTTAATGTGTTTCAGTCTTTAAACACGGCTAATGACTCACGCCCCCCGACCAGATGGAGGGATGACCTTCGCAAAATGGCTGGCAGGGACTGGATGCAGAGGGCCGAGAGTAGGGTTGATTGGCGCGCTTTGGGAGAGGCCTACATCCAGCAGTGGACTGATACGGGCTGATGATGATGATGATGAATGACTCAGAATCGCTCAGAAGAACTCGGTGGCGCAGTGGTTTTGTCTATGGACTTGCGATACGGAGGTCCCAGGTTCGATTCCCAGCCAGGGCAGCCATGTACCAATTATTCTCGGATTTTCGACGGAAAAAATTACGTTTACCGAGTGCTCTCAAAACGGTGAAGGAAAACATGAATGAAACCTGCATGCAGTAGGAAAAAATATCTAAGGCATGTGAAATCTGCCAATCCTCGCTGGGCCTGCGTGGTGGAACATCACCCTCGATGTAAACCTGTAAGGGAAGGTCTGTACCCGAGCAGTGGGGACATATACCTATATATCCTTATGGCAGACTCCGATGTTTTCTTTATGTCACAGCCTCAGTATATCCGCAGGCTGTTGAGAGCACTCACAGAGTAACCGACCGTAGAATGACAAACACGCACACACGCACACACACACACACACACACACACACACACGCACGCACGCACCCTCCGACATGCACACACAAACATACACACACGTAGATAGACAGACATAGACTCGAAAATTTAGTTAACCTTTGTTATCTATTTTATATTCATTTTTTTATATATACTATATAATATTTGGTACATGTTTAATAGAAATTCATTTTGCGTTATGTAATTGGCATTATACATTTTTATACATGTATTTTTTTGCAAATGTAACATGCTGTATAACGACCTGTAAATAAATAAATATAAATAGACTGATGATGAATGACTCAGAATCATGTCGAATTAATGCAGGTAAAGTCGCAGGCACAAGCTAGTGAACTACAAACCAGTCTGAGGTAACGACTAGTGCAGGGCTTCCCAAACTGTGCGTCGCGACGCCCTGGGGCGCCGCGGCACTATCCTAGGGGCGTCGCGAGGCGACTACATAGATTGGCTGTCTGTATCAATGGCAATTTCCAAACTTGATCCCCATTTTGAGAAGCTATGCTGAGAAAAGCAAACACATCCTTCTCATTAATAGCCAGCCAACAAAGTAGAATAAATATTTCTTTTCATTCTCGTTCTTACGTTTTTTTTATCATTTTCTAATGAACATTATAGAGGTTATTAAGAGTATTTCAGATAACTTGTTACTAGCCTAGAACTACAACTTTGGTAGGTACTTTTTGGCCTTAAGGCGTCGCGTAAAAGTGGCAATTTCCCAGGGGCGTCATAGTAAAAATAAGTTTGGGAAGCCCTGGACTAGTGGATAGTCTATACAAATTAGTCGCATTACCCAGCCGGTCGATTACACGCACGATCCGCCTAAGTGCATCGATAAAGGTAGAGTTTGTCTTTAAAATTTCTTCTTGATATGTAGAGAAATACATTGTATGGGGTGTTGTTTTAAGGGCTTTACACGAGCCAACTAGCGCCGCCAATCTTAAAAAAATAATATCTTCCAACTTAATCAATTTTATTAAAAAAGCTGTACACTATCTTTATTAGGATAAATACTATTTTTCAATATACAATACATGGCATAATTACGACAAGCTAAGTTGTAGTTCACAAATGTGCCAAAAACGGCCATTTTTCGTTTTTTATTTTAATTATGCGAACGTTTACCGAAATTGAATCACGTTATAAACAAGCATTTAAAGAATAGTATTTAATACTTTGTAAATAGCTTTTTTAGTAAAAAAAATAAATTGGAAGATATTATTTTTTAAGATTGGCGGCGCTAGTAGGCTCATGGAAGACCCTTAAGTACTTCTGAATAACTTGACATTGGCGAAATTACCTCTTTAATAAGATAAGAAGCCTTAAATAAATAAAAATAAGGTAAAGGATTTTAAGAGAGTTTGTATTTGGACTGGATGTGATCGCTTTCAGGCTGATTTGTAATAACGATTTTCAGTTCCAATGTGCATTAAAAAAGAAACTACTATATAAAACTAAATTAACAAGAATATCCTAAAGCAGTCATCACTATAACATGCTCAGACTGAATTATCGAACATCATTGAAGTAATCATTCGTTATAAAAGTCATTCTCCCGATCTTCTTAATCATAAACTGCCATTAAAATCGAATTATTGGCAACCATTATACAAAGATCTACCTCACCCCCCTAACTCCTTAATAAAACCTTACACATTTACTAGTCTTGTGTGATATCTGGGGTCTTGATAAATTGGGCGATTGTTGTATGTGTAGTTCGTGGGTGTTATTCATAGATGGCGTTGGATGTAGGTTGCACAAGAGTTGAACAAGAGCTACCGAGCCTACTAACGCCATCTATTGTTGAGTAGCGATAATTAATTCAATTTTTTACCTCAATTTTCTCGTGTTTATTTATTTTTGGAATACTCACTTACCTTAAATCGTGTTGCTATCCCTTTAAGTTCGCCGAGCACGGATAAGGCGTAAAACCAATTCTAAATCTAACTCTTGTTTCTTCTATTGCTTTCTACGTGTATACTTCTTTGTTCAATACCTAAAGTGTTTATATCTTATCCTATCTTAGATCAAGTGTCTTATTTTGTAAACAAATACGATCGTTTAATTACCTGTTGTGATGTAACACTGAAGGAACTGATTGATCGAACCTGTTCAACACTGTGAAAATAAAGTGATGCGATCTAATAATGTGAAAATAACTATGCAATAATCACAGAACAGCTTAAAATATTAGTAGGGGAGGGTAGTTTTTGTTTACAAAATAAGACACTTGATTTGGGTTTCGATTTATCTATCTGTACACCTTTCTGTATGTTCAATCGTACAGTTATTTTTTGAGAAATCCGAAAACTTAAACTTGATGGCTAAGAAACGCTCCAATAAAAGTATAAAGTCAACGACTCCATACCATAACCATAACATTGACCTTATGTAGATATGCATGGGATTTGTTTACACAGAATCACGTAGACACGTTAAATCGTGGTTAATAATTATGACTCATTCAAAAACTACCTGCCTCTTAAATATTACGTAATGTCAGTTTTGTCTGTTTGTAAAACTCTACAAATAACAAATTAGTTTTTGACTTTTTGTACTTAAATATGGGTACCTTCCATTTTCTTGCAAAATAGCGTAAATATTACAATATAGTACCTATTGAATATATCTTTATATATATTAATTTAAACCATGCTCGATGAACGAACTAAATGATGGATTTTTTTTTGGTCCTGTCTAAGATAATTTTTTTCATCATTTAATATACCACTTTTCACTTTTGACAGTTCTTATTATTTGCGTCGTAAGACTTGAAATCGTACTGCAATTGATCTGCTGTCGACTGTACCTACTTATACCGCCTATTATGGAAAATAGTAATATGCTATAATTTACACAATATAATAATGGGGACCGGACGCTCGACAGCTCGTAAAAGAGCTGTCCAAGCGGCTGGTCGAGAAGTCCGGTGACCAGAGGGCTGGCAGCTACCTCTGCCAACGTATTGCGTTGGCAATTCAGAGAGGGAATGCTGCCAGCCTTCTGGGCACCGTGACTCCCGATGCCCTCCTAGAGGACATATTTTATTTATAGGTAGTTTTAGTTTTTAGTTTTTTAATGTTAGTTTTTAGTCATTTTAATATTTGTAGTAATTTTAAGCTTTACTAATAATCTTAAAATTACTACAAATAAATAATATAATTTGTTTATAATCTCATGTTTTATATAATAATTATTTAGATCGGAATCGGTATCAGGCTTCATTGCCTCAAGAGTCTACCGAGGAGAGTATATTAGAGAGGTACAGTACAGGAAGCTTCAGTAAGTCTGAGATTTTCTCAAAAAAAAAAAACTCCATACATTCACATAGAACTGTAAATTACCTACTAGCGAAATATTTATTACAAAACCCTAAACTTATATATTGTATACTTTTCTCAGTTCTACTTATGTTTCGTACTATACCTAATAAAATGTTTATGAATCCCGACCCCAAAAGCCATGCAAGCGAAGCAACAAGCTTCACTAGTCAAACAATAAACATTTAAAAGAAGATTTAGAGCTCCCACGGAGGCAGTAATAAAGATAATTGTAATACAAAAGTCAGAAAGCACGCGCGCAAACGCGAAATGAACATGAAGTCATGACGAGATCGAAATCTGCGCCCGCGCACAAACGAGTTTCTTTTCATTATCAGATCAATCGAGGGGGCGGGGCTTACATCGATCTGTCGTCCTCTACCTGTCTCTGTTGCCCTTCCGTTTCGCGTCAATAGACGCGTCGATTAGAAAGAGATAGGGGTATTCACGCTCGATCGATTCGATTGATGGTTTGACTGTTTTGAATTTTCTATGTATTTTCTTGCGTAAACACTTGAACAGTGGACACAACACAATTTGGATTGTTCATTTGATGTCTTTTTATGGGTAGTTTGCATTGATCTCCTATAAACAACTGGACACACAAAGGTCTTACTAAAACAATTTAAAAAACGTCCAAATAAGGGTCCATTGTTAACGTCCAAATAATGTCCATTAAAGCAAATAAGGGTCCATTCATCCGTTTGGACCTTCTTTGCGCTCGGACATTTTTTAGACTGTGTATCTAGTTGTTTATAGGAGATCAATGGTAGTTTGCAATTATCTTGTTAGTGAAATTAAATTCTAGCGCAATTTTTGCTCTTTTTACATGACTAATGTTTTTAATGGCATAATACCTCGAACGGGGGCTTTTGAAAATGGCGGAAACCGACGGTTGCAAAATTGTTTTATTAATTATTTAATCAGAAAATGTTCGCTAATGACAGTATGGTGAATTTATTGGATAATCAGCAAGATTTGAAGTTTCAAGCTTTTATCAAGAGTCCCGCTATAAGCTCACGAGTGAACATAACTGTCGAGCTGCTTCGTCCAGAGAAATGACGCTACGGCGACTCCTCTGGCGGAAGATAGAGACTAATATTGAATATTCTGTAACATGACATTGGCAAATAACCAATTGTCGAGTCAATTAATAAAATAATAATGATCGCTTAATGTCTAACTACGTTTAAAATCAAAGCTTTATACCTATTATGCATCCGAATAAGCAGAAGGGAGAATATAAGATAACTGAATAACTTTTATTGAACGACTTTAAATTGTATAAAAAATCCTATTAATTTTCTCAAAAATAGTAAGTAGGGCAGGCGTTTCAACTGATCGCAGATCGCCGCTAGGTCGCGACTGTGTGTGGAGGGCATTACTTGTACGATCGTTCGAACTGGACTATGAGCTCATTAAAATACATGACAATCATAAGTCACTGCATAGGTACATGTTTAGAGAAAAATCGTTCCAAAAGTACTGCTGTGCGAATATGTTGTATATTCACCCATAAGTTGGTATCTATCTAGATCGTGGAAGAAAAGTTCATCTGTTACCGATCTTCTTCTACTTCCTAGCCATCCTCTACCAAATTCTTGGTGCAGGCCTCCTTCAACCGCTTCCATTACGATCTGTTTGGGTAGTGAGAGTCCAGTTGCTGCACGCCATCTTCTTTATGTCATCTTTCCATCTCATCTGTTACCGATACTAAGTGTAAATATCCTTCTTTCGTGTACTATCCCTTCCTGTGTATAACATGGTTATAGCATTGTCTAGATATTTGAACGTTTTCCATTGTATTATAATCTGTGGCGAGTTCTCATCCCCAAACAAAGTCTGCCCAAACTTCACTCCAATGAAACATAAAAATATAGTGTTGCACCAACAAATGACAATGCCAGATTCTGCCTCACCATCAACCGCATAATGAACAAGATAATGAATAAATGTAAAAATATCTCCGTTTTTTTATTAAAATCATTGGTTTAAAATAAAGTTTTGTACAAGTTGCGAGTCGAAAAAACAGAAAATAGTATGAAATCGAAGCGAATTATTCATTGTTTTTATTATCATTTTCTACTAACTCCTACTGATTGTGATTATGCTATATAAAACCTGTAATAAGACCCCAATGAATGCTACAGCTTCAATGGACTTTTGTAGGTGGGGCAAAGCTCAATTGAAATGTGGCAATGTCATTTGCCGCACCAGATACATTTTATGTTGCCATAACAAAATCCTATCTCCCAACTAAAATCTCCATACGAGGCTGTAGTACCAAATCCGATAATGTACTGTACAAAGTTGCCAGTGTTGCCACCGTTTACCGTCCGCGAAAAACCCATTTTGCCGCTCGATATACCAGCCGTATCAAGATGGCTGCAATTAAAGGTTGGATGGCAATTCGGGAGGGAGGAACTGGGTGGTTTGGAGAAGGTATTTTGAGCACAGTCGTAGGTATTGGGTAATGAGGAAGTTGGAGAAAGAAATCAGGGAAAATCTGGTGTGACTTTTATTTAGTCGCCCCCATATCGTGTGGTAAGTAATGAGATTGAAATTCATTTTTACCCAATCATTGATTGGTTCCTGTGTGGTATCTTGTAGCCTCAACGGCTTGATGAATTTTGTAGGAGATGTTAGATACCAACTTCTTTAATTAATTATGATGGGCAGAAACGGACGCCAGAAAAAATCTTGGCTCGGTAATATTCGTGAATGGACGGGCATCGCGAGCGCTGTCCAGCTGTTCCGGCTCGCTTAACACACTTGCAAAAAGTAGCAATGTATAGCGTCCATGTGTCAAATTGAAAGCGATTACGATAACGATGGAAGTCGCGGTCACCCCCCAGGCCTTTTTTTACCCAGGTAAAACATGCAAGATCATGTGTCACCACGCCCGGGGGAGCGTGTTGATTATGTCGGGCTCACCGCCCTGAAGGGGCAGCATACCGACTAAACGTCCTGGGGTGTTCCACCTTGTGCCATTCTTGCCGAGCCACGGGAAACTATGATACATCCGCGACCCGACTGGTGCCCCGAGCACTCCCCATTGTGGGCTGTACTAGCCCACAATGTATAAAGTCCTGAGTTCGGATATTGTAAAAATGCCTTCTCCAATCCAACCCAATTCCCCACACAGCACCGAAAACTGAATTGCGCATAGCGTTTTTACTGCGTTCAGCGGAACCGTATGACTAGACGCGTTGGATCATTAATCCCGAAGTTCAGTTCAGATGTGAGCGAAGCGATAAAAATTACGCTCGCTCGCGTCACCGGAGCGTGGCGAGCTTCGGGGACATGTTCGACATGCTTTGGGCTCAGATCGAATTGATTGTGGACAGAAATAGTCTGAAAATGATGAATGTTGATTGAGCAGAAGTAAGTATCATTAAGTCAACTTCTTATTTTTCAATTTTAACTCTTTAATTCAATAGTAATACTAACTGATGGCAAATGATTCTGCCGCGGGAAAACAAGCACTAAGCAAGTAAGATTAGAAAGAAATATGAATTTACCAAACAAAATACAAATAATACCTAAATAAATCGATAGGATTTTTATTTACTAGGGAATTGGTCAAGTAAACAATAATAATTATAATACAATAGTAAATAAAAAATATTACAAATAAAAAATTTCGTTTAAACTCTGCCCACCCTGTGGGAGTGTGCCTAGAATACTGACAACGTTCCTAAATAAATAAATAAACTAAACCAGGTAATCTAAAAGTAGCCATGGGACGTCCCTGGCTCAAAGGTAAATTAATAATTGATAATTTACCAATATTTATTCTTACATTTTTCCGCTCAAATTTTTACCCATCAAACGTCAGAGATACGCACGACTGCATTTGAAATTAATAAATATCTTACGGCAATTAAAAAAACACATTTTTTTCTTTTAAAAAAGTTTTTTTTTCTTTTAAAAAACGGCAAAGGGAGCGTGACGCCCGCGGCCTCATCAGCTAGCATCGGTCTTCACAAATGCGTATCTAAATAATTATACGGCGTAAACGAATAATGATTGAAAGGTCTTCTCTTAGGATATATCATAGAGTTAAGAATGGGACAGAGACAATCTTATTTTTTTATGAATCTTGGGAGGGACAGATCGCAAGAACAAAATACAAAACCATTATAAGAAGGTTATTTTAGAACATGAAAAATTTCTTGCCGTGGGCAGGACAAGAATTTTTTCATCATGTTCTAATTTATTCACCGAGCATGGACAATGCGTAATTCAAATTCTGAAGTTTTTTTTATTAAGACGAATATAAATGAAGATTTTGCCGATCTAATCCGAGTCACGGTAGCTCTGTTGGAAAAGAACGTGCCACGCTAGACAGACTAGACAGAAAAATGTATAGGATTTGCTCTTATAATCCAATACATTTTTTTTCTATTCTACTAGCGAGAACGAAAATCAATGCTTATTGCTAAGGCCTAAGTTTTTCTCCATTTAATATTTAGAAATATTGATATACATTCGATGACGTCAGTCTACATAATAGATACAGGAACCTGTGAGAGCCGCCTCTAAACTGTACCTTACTCTACAATTTAAAATAAGAGATAGCCTGCAGCGTCGCATCTGAAATGTATGGACGGAGCCGAGTGTCGAACAAAAGCGAAAAAACAGCTGTTATTAAATGCTCATTAGACTGCGACAACAACCTTTACCAATATACTAAACAACCAAAAATCACCTTTAAACCTTCTCAGGAAAGTATAACACAACTGCACAAGGAAATTTGTCGTCGTCTCGACAAAATTGATACGTTTATTTGCGGTTTCGAAAATGAAAATTTCCTTAACAAAGTTAGGAATGAAGTCGATTTCAACGGTAAATAAGGTGGTAAAGTTAAGTTCAGAGCATATGTAACTAGTTATTTGGAGAATAAAACCGATTTGTATTAATGAATTAACGACTACTTTCGTACTTCGATTCGGTTGTTTTTGTTCACTTCGCTTTGGAATTCGGTATATTTTATTTATTTTATTAATGGACTCGACAGTTCGTCATTTGCCAATGTCATGTTACAGAAAATTCAATATATAAGTCTTCTATCTTCCTCCAGGGGAGTCGCAGTGGCGTCTTCACCCTGGGGAGCCGCGTCTTCTTATCTTCATCCAGAGGAGACGTCGCCAGCGTCATCACTCTGGACGAAGCAGCTCGACAGTCACGTTCACTCCCGAGCTTGTAGCGGGAACTCTTGATAAAAGCTTGAAACCCCAGATCTTGCTCAAATTATCCAACAAATTCACAATACTGTCACTCGCGAACATTTTCTGATTAATTTAACGTGATATTAATCTCAAAATAACCACTGTAGACAATAAAACTAAAATTATCAAATAATTTTGCAACCGTTGTTTCCCGCCATTTTCAAGAGAACCCCCGGTATATTTTTATGGAGGAAACGATAACAGGTACATATACAGGGTGTCCTTGAATTCATTCGACAAATTGAAACTCATAATAAATATTAAATAGGTTAGGTTTTTTAGTAAATCATAACTGCAATTTTTTTAAACTAAGTACGTCACAAGTCACACAATGACCTTAGAAATAACCATTAGGTCAAATTCCAGTGATAGAAATCGTTGTAAAAATTAAAGAATATTTACAAAAATTTCAACTATCCCATAGTTGAAATTTGTGTAAATATTTTTTTTATTTGTTCCCAAATTGTTTAAATTACTTAAACGCTGTGCATAATGAATTGTAAGTCAGAAGCCTAACCATCCATTTAATTTTGTCGAATGAATTCAAGGCCACCCTGTATAGAGAGGAAGATAAGTTTGGTTCTTTATAAATTATAATACAAGGAAGTTAGTAAGTATATCTATTGGAATGACTAAATTGCCTAATAAAATCTCCAATTTAGTTTTTCAAATGAAGTAAAATGTACATAAATTAATGCTCAAAGAAACATACTTAGGTAATATCGAAAAACTTTAATATTCACCATTTTCAGTCAAACGTTTTTCTATATCTTTTAATTCAACTACAGAAAAATTTAATGAAATCACTTTCTTTTCTTTTCTCGTGTGGTTTAGTGACCAAACCTATTTGTCAAAGTTATTCAGGCCGCCCGTAGGCCTTTGACGTGGCCTAACGACTGCTGTCAAGCGACAACAACCGGGACCAACTGCTTAACGTGCGCCCCGAGGCACGGAGGGGCTTAGATGAAAGTGTCACTAGAGGTCACCCATCCAGGTCTTGACCTCGCCCAACGTTGCTTAACTTGTACGATCGTAATGAAATCACTTATTTCCATCTATCGTTTGAAATACAAGTCGCGTCCTTAACAAAACATAGGTAGGTAGTTACTAGATTCGAATAGATTGAAATTCGCCCTCAACACACAAATCGCTTACATTTTAACTACACTCATCCTACATTAGTGACGACAAATCAAACACGATTTGAACTTGCACTGTGATTCCATTCCTGATCTATTCCCCCAGAGACTTGGAAGCTACGAGATTTTGTCTTTGAGGAGTGTTTGCATTGGTTGAACATGTACGTACATGCTAGAAGTCTGTGCGGAAAGAGAATAGGCGTGGCGTAAAATGGAACTAAAAACTAAACTATTTATTTCCCTTAATCAGAAAACATTAATTAATATTCTAACACAGCCTCAGTTCAGTTTTTAAAAATCTCAAAATATCAAGATATTACAGTCGAACTACAACGTGCCAACGTGACAAAAACGGTAATTAAGCGCAGATGCGCCCTAAAATCCTACGCCTATTCTCTTTCCGCACAGACTTCTACCTGACTTGAATCGCTTTTCGAATAGTGAGCTTTTGATCTCTCAACCGCAGACTGTCTATAGGATTGACCTAGTTAGAATATGCTGCATATTATTGTGTTCTGTAAAAATTTAATATACTTAAATGAATGAATTACTTGTTGTTTAAATTTAAAAAAAATATATACAGCTACACAAATAAAGGCCAGTTTGTAAAAATATATTTTTGTAAATAGTAGGTATTAGCAGCGTAAATTTTAGACGTCTGTTATCTTGAGATTGGCGCTGGTTATCGCAGCTAGGCAAGTAGTTGTCTCAAATTGAGACTCTCAATGCTAATATTAGACAAATGGCATTTGTCAGCAAATTGTATAAAATAGTGTCTTTTAATATCCCCAATATTACCCATAATTATTGCAATTGCCCCTAGTCAAATAATTGCTCCAATCTAAACGCTATATTTAAATAAATTGAACTAGCGTTAGTAGTCACAGTACCTAAGTCAAGTTCCTAGTTGCTCTGAAATTAAAATAGCGTTAAGAATGTTGCTCCAATCTAAACTCTGTATTAGCCCAAGCATTCATAGCACGTCAAGTTAGTTGTTCCAATTTAAACGCTGCATGGTAGGACATGGTAGATGCAAGTTGTCACAGCAACTCAAGCAGATGCTCCAATCTAAATGCAGCATTGCAATTGAATAGTAGCGTTACCTGTTAAGTGCAGTTATCAGCAATGCTGTGTGCTAGCATTAGCTAGTGACTTCAGTAACCCTTGCCCAGTCACAGTTGAAATATAAAGGCTGAATGGAAATTGAACTAGCGTAAGTAGGTACAGCAGTCAAGTAGTTGCTCCAATCTAAATGCAGCATGGCAATTGAACAGTACGTTACCTGTTAAGTGCAGTTGTCAGCAATGCTGTGTGTTTCAGCATTAGCTAGTGACTTCAGCAACCCTTGAGGGTAGTCGCAATTGAAACTTGCTGAAAGCTATTGGTTGGTTCATATTACTGGAAATTAAATAGCAGTTGTAGTGGCAGGTTTATTCAGAAACTTGAGTGTTTTAAATTACTTATGTACTCGTATATTGTAGTTTTTATTCTGTGTATGTCACTGGGCTCATAGCACAGGGAATGCTAATTAGGCTACGAGTATGAGTGATGTCTTATCTCAAAATAAAAACGAAATCCAACTAAAGTGCCTTACGACAATAAAACAGCAAAATTCGCATTCGACTTTGGCTATGATAATTATACAGGTGTGTAACGGAAATGGTATAGTAAGCCGAAGGAAGAGTGTTCAGTATCGGTTGTTCAACTTTTGGAATAAAAAATAAAAATAAATTAATGTCTCGTACAAATCCATCAGCTCACCGGTACTAAATTGTATGAAAAGTCGAAAAATAAATTCGCAATAACCTAACAGTTGTGGAACTAAAGTTGTTCAGTTATCGATACAGAACATTCCCCTTTCGGCTTCCCTTTTCGTTCAAAAGTATGGCCTCGATAGTTTTGGGTGAATTACCTACTAAAACTGCCTAAATAGGGCAAAACTCATGACTATTTTATTTTATTGTCATTTCTATGGTCAGTTGAAGTTTCCATCTGATCATAGAAGGTTAATTAACTTTCTCGTGATTCAATACTTATATATATTACTTATAGTACTTGTATATATTGCATGTCATAATATTAGCTGAATTATTTTATATTCAATATAATATGAATTATGATAACATTTGTATGCCTCGTAATAGGTTGAATACCATGACATTTTAATTTAATTTTATAACATCTCATATTTTGTGTAACAAATAAATGTATTTGATTTGATTTGAATATGGAATTCCACTATATGGAAATCACAGTAAGCATGGTATTGCTTATAATGAAACAAAGACACCGGTTCATTCGTCACATTTTCCCAAAAAAAGGTAACAGATACAACAAAGGTACACAAAGCTACCTTTTCTTACCACAAAAAACTTTTCCGCGGGGGCAAGCGGGCATTTTTCGCTTTCCCCTTACAAACGGACCGCAACGCAACAAAAAAAAAGTTACGCCACTCGCCACCGACAAAAGAGGATTTTTTTATATTTCAAAATATTAAGCGACATCGTTAGCGGTTAACATTTGTTAAATATCTGAAATATTTTTGTGTGCTTCTAAAAGAGCTTTTTTTTCGGGTCAGTCCGAGTTGTCTTGTTTTAAGTGGGTGTTTAAAAAATAAGTTTCTTTTCGGTATTGTTTCGCGTTTGTGGAGTTACACCCTTTCGCCGCAGCGGGTGTTAGAACTTTTTAAAAGGAAAGTTTTTTTTTCTCAATGGACTTGTTTTTGAATACCTAGTACGTCATCATCATCAGTCTATTTATATTGCCCCACTGCTCGGGCACAGACCTTCCCTTACATCGAGGGAGCTGGGACCATGATCCATCACGCGGACCCAGTGCGGATTGGCGGATTTCAACATGCCTTAGATTTTTTTCTTCTTCTACGGGGCATGCAGGTTTCATCACGATGTTTTCCTTCATCGTTTTGAGAGCACTCGGTAAATGTACGTAAGGTTTCCGTCGAAAAGGCCGAGGATAACTCATTGGCACATGGCTGCCCTGGCTGGGAATCGAATCTAGGACCTCCGTATCGCAAGTCCATTGACCCAACCACTGAGCCACCGAGCTCTCACCTAGTACGTACTGGGTCAAAATTGTACCTATGACATCTGATAGCTTCCACATACTCACGTTTACCGTAGGGGTAGGTAGCGACGATTATCTTCTCTCTGCTGAGATTATTAAGGCTGGGTGTGCGTGGATTTTCAGTTTTTCTATAAAGGCTACGGCACTAACTACTAAAATTAAACGTCTGAAAAATATATACAGAAAAATATATCTATTTAGAGACTGATGAATACACCGATACACGATTGGACAAACTTCAGAAAAAAATGGCAAACATACTCTTTCCATGTCTTTTAAAATGAAAATTATGTATAAACTGAAATAGTTGTTCATACAAAATAAAGATCAAAATGTAGGGTATTATAAATTCGTGAGCTTGTTTCAAAAAATCTGATATTTATTGGCGTATTTTTATTTCCCTGCTAAAATTCATCAAAAATTAATAAAAATGCCGTGCTCTTCACTCCGTCACTGCGGGACATATTCTGTCTCGCCCTTGAGATTAACAGCTGGCAGCCCCTTAACACTTGAACACTTCAGACAATACCACCGAAAAAATGCTCTTCGGTTTATAGTAGACTACGCCAAGACCTATTTTTTTTAAATCAATATCATATTGATATTCCAATGAACTTGTATCAAAAATAGGCAAAAATATTAATATATGGAAACGTAATACATTTCTGAAAGACAAAGAGATTTGCCTGTTCACAAATAGAGCTATCTTCCGACGTAACTCTTAATAGAATAATTATTCAAAGAGACATAAGGCTAGGACACACTAGCTGTGGTCTGTTATTTTTTGCGACGTCGCGTCGCTTCTATTATGTCGTCGTCGATATGACAAATGACAACGTATTTAATATGCATTATGACTTCATTTATTTTATTTATTTATTTACTTGTTGTATATGGCGCCTACTCATCACACACGTTATGTCGCAAATGACATTTTTAACGGCGACGTTAAATATAATTTTGACGGCAATCGTTTGACAACTGTTTCATATCACTATTGCGACCAAGTACCAGTTTACCAGTTCGCGGCCTCCGTTCGAGAACTCGTCTACGCCATCGGTTATCGGTTCTACGACAGATGTGACCAGCCCACTACTACTTCAGTTTACTGATACTATGAGCAATGTCAACCACTTTTGTCTTCTGGGCCACGCCAAACACAGTTATATGATTATATTTTATAGAAATACTGTTATAGGTTTTATTTTTCAACTTTTTTATTTTTTATTTAATAGCAATTTAATACAATGTCAAACTTAAAACTAAAATATCCGGTAAACCTTCGTCAGTCAAATAACCCGCCCCTTGTCATACCCGGTGCAAAGGTGCCCATAACGCTTGCGGCGTTACCGCGCTGTATAGCTATGGCTAACCTTTGCACCAGGTAGGACCCGGAGCGAGAGTCACAACACCTCTCTCTAAGGCTATTTTAGGTTAGGCCGTTTTAGGTTAGGATACATTCTTTATAGAATTAAGTAATTGAAATCAGTATCCATTAGAGGCATATAGTGGTCATCCCAGCATCTTTAAACTTGAGAAGTTAGTTGTATAGCTTTCTGAGCGACGTTGCATCATTTATTACTTTTTAATTTCTATTTCACTCGTATACCCACAGCTTTAGATCAATGTAATACATCGTACCGCCGAAGAAAATTTACATGGGCCCGCACAATGGCCAGCCTAATTTGAATACCATGCTTATGGGACAATCCGCCGAGGAAAAAATATGAACAATAAGCATACGACGACGTCAAAAAGCCAGCTTATGGTTGTCGCTAATGAGTCCTTTGCCTTATATCAGTCTTTATTGCCACTTGTTTGAGAGTAAAAATTTAAGATAATCTTGTATAGTGGAACACAGAGAAAGGTGTACAGGAGAGTTTTTAAGGTTAAAATTTTCTCAAAAACTACTTGCAAAAATTCTTTCACTGATACATAAAAGTTAAAACTATGTAACTGTAAAATAATTATTAAATTCTGTCTAGTAGTTTTTGAGAAAATCTCAACCTTATTGAGGCCCCCTGTATACTTATCTCTGTCTTTGACTGTACACACGAAGATAGGGAAAAGTATACCTCAATAAGGTTCAGATTTTCTTAAAAACTACTGGACTGAATTTAATAATTATTTTACTGTTACATAGTTTTAACTTTTATCTGTCTAGGAGTGAAAGAATTCGTGCAATAATACAAGTAGTTTTTAAGTAATCAACCTTGAAGGCTCTCCTGTATATTTTCTCTATGTCAGACCGTACCCTGCGAAGTTGGCCTCCTATAGTCTAGTCTATAGCGTACCTTCTGGTAGTCCTGGGTTCGATTTTTAGGTCAGAGAAGGTGCTTGTATCTCTAAGGCTAAGACTAGGTAAACAATTCTTTAGCTGAAAATTGAAAAATCGGCGATAAATTAAATTGACTTGATTACAATGAAATGATAATGCCAGATTCTGCCCCACCATCAACCGCATGATGTACAAGATAACGAATAAATGTAAAAATATCTCCGTTTTTTATTAAAATTATTGGTTTAAAATAAAGTTTTGTACATCAAGCGAGTCGAAAAAAACAGCTTAATTAAGAATTCAGAAAATAGTAAGAAATCGAAGGGAATTATTCATTGTTTTTGTTATTCTTCTTTAGGAGTTGCGAGAGTAGTAGCAAATGATACTGATTATGATTATGCAATATGAAACCTGTAATAAGTCCCCAATAAAATGATAGGTACAGTTTAAATTATCACGTAGTTTTGTAGGTGGGGCAAAGATCTATTGAAATGTGGCAATGTCATTTGTAAATTTTCTTTGAAGGGTTTGAACGTTTTATAAGGGTTTGTCCGCCAGAGAGCGTAAGTAAGTATTTGACATTACACATATGATTTTTGTTTGTTTGTTTGATCTTAATTGGCTAAACCAATTTTGGGTTTTAGTGTTAATACTCAAAAGGTTAGTTGTTTCTCAGAGGGGGTAGGGGGCCGAAAAGTGTCGCGATTTGATACGAAGCTTCTTTCCGACCCACCTTTGTAGATTTGTAGTAGGGGTGTGGTCAAAGACTCACCACCCCGTTGTTGCACGTTAAAGGGGAAAAGACTAGAATGGGAAGGGGGAGGATTTTTTTTTTCGTATGGTCACGGCGACGTGACAGGAGATCAGACCGTGAGTGGGAGGCTGTTCAGCCACTCAATCACGTTCTCGTCAGCCTTATGGATCTTGACAAGACCACCCTCAATTGACTTTGACCATTGCGGACAGTTGTCGGGGTCGGTTGAAGGGGGAGGAGAAAATAAGTTGAAGCAGCATGCAGTTTAAAACTTAGCCAATCAATTTGGTGAAAACTAGAACGGCTGATTGCCTTGGTCCTAGGACACTGACGTGGTAGGTGGCTGGTTAGCTCTGTCGTAGAACCGATAACTGATGGAGTAAGCGAAGTGTCGAATAGAGGTTAAGAACGGGCACACGTAATATTTGGTTCGTGACGTAACATTGGACGATCAGATGGAGGGATAACCTACGCAAAGAGGCTGACATGAATTGAATGATAATCGTGTTGAGTGGTGTACCTTGGGAGATACCCTACGTTCAGCAGTGGACTGATACGGGCTGATGATGATGCTACTAATATTATAAATGCGAAAGTTTGTATGGATGGATGTTTGTTGCTCTTTCACGCAAAAACTACTGAATGGATTTTAATGAAACTTTACAATAATATGGCTCATACATCAGAGTAACACATAGGCTATAATTTATAATCTTTCTAGATGGTTCTCTTGAAAATGGCGGGAAACGACGGTTGCAAAATTATTTGATAATATTTGTTTTATTGTCTACAGTGGTTATTTTGAGATTAATATCCCGTTAAATCAATCAGAAAATGTTCGCGAGTGACAGTATGGTGAATTTGTTGGATAATTTGAGCAAAATTCAAGCTTTCAAGCTTTTATCAAGAGTTCCCGCTACAAGCTCGGGAGTGAACGTGACTGTCGAGCTGCTTCGTCCAGAGTGATGACGCTACGGCGTCTCCTCTGGATGAAGACATGAAGACGCGGCTACCCAGGGTGAAGATGCTACTGCGACTCCCCTGGAGGAAGATAGAAGACTATTATATATTGAATTTTCTGTAACATGACATTGGCAAATGACGAACTGTCGAGTCCATTAATAAAATAATAAATAATTTATAATCCTGCGCAGACGAAGTCGCGGGCAGCAGCTAGTAATGCTATAAATTAATCAATCCCTGCGTGTGCCAACCCTACAGCAAATGCAATAAACAATATATGGCCGACAAATATGAAAATAAGTTCTACCGCACACGTATCGGCATCGGCACAACTCATTTGCCTACCTTACCTCGTGGACAGTCGCGTGCGAAAGTCTTATTCGATGCCACAGTGACTCCATAATATTTGTATTAATTTTGCATGAATTTTGTCAGGGAAATAAAAATACACCAATGAAAATCAGATTTTTTTTAAAACAAGCTCTCTAATTTATAATAAATACCCTACATTTTGGTATATATTTTCTATGAATAACTATTTCGGTTTAGACATAAGACATGGAATTTTTGACATTGAAATGTTTGCGTTTTTTTATTATATCGAGCCTAGTTTGTCCAATCGTGTATCGGTCCCTAAATAGACATTGATTGCTATATATTATTTCAGACGTTTAATTTTATTAGTTAGTGCCGTAGCCACCCAGCCTTAAGGGCCTGATATGAACCAACTAGCGCCGCCAATCTTAAAAAAAAATATCTTCCAATTTAATTAATTTTATTAAAAAAGCTATTTACAAAATCTTTATTACGATAAATACTATTTTTTTAAATGCTTATTTATAACGTGATTCAATTTCGGTAAGTTGTAGTTCGCATAATTGCGAAAAACGGCCGTTTTTGGCCCATTTGTGAACTACAAGTTAGCTTGTCGCAATTATGCCATGTATTGTATACCTATTGAAAAATAGTATTCATCCTAATAAACATTTTGTAACTAGTTTTTTAATAAAATTGATTAAATTGGAAGATATTATTTTTTAAGATTGGCGGCGCTAGTTGGCTCATATCAGGCCCTTTAGGGCCTTCATTTAATTTAAAATGAGATAAAACATCGCATAATATCTTTTATCAAGTCTACATCAAGGTAGAACACTCTCCCTTTCCGTTATACCTTAAACATTCGTCGTCATTTCGCCCGCAAAGCTTTTCTCATCGACTGTACAATTGGACGATTCAATACAATAAACAGTCATGGATTTACTTTTTGCTTTAACCTTAACTACCGAAGATATCGGCCCTTAAGTAGTTGACCGTAACCCCCAGCAATATGCTAAGTTATTTGAATGGGGACTTACCACAGACCACTCACCCAATAGACATGAAATCGGTACAAATGACATTGCCACATTTCAATGGAGCTTTGCCCCACCTACAAAACTACGAGACCGTTGACGCTGTACCTATCATTTTGTTGGGGACTTATTACAGGTTTCATATTGCATAATCATAATCAGTATCATTTTCTACTACTCTCGCAACTCCTAAAGAAGAATAACAAAAACAATGAATAATTCGCTTCGATTTCTTACTATTTTCTGAATTCTTAATTAAGCTGTTTTTTTCGACTCGCTTGATGTACAAAACTTTATTTTAAACCAATAACTTTTATAAAAAACGGAGATATTTTTACATTTATTATTTATCTTGTACATGCGGTTGATGGTGGGGCAGAATCTGGCATTGTCATTTGCAAGCGAAAAATTATATCAACGATGAAAGCATAGGGACGAAGCCAGGGGTGGGGGGCACTATATCCATGTCGATATCTCTAAGTTACACGTGTCGCGAAGCAATTTTGCGCTCATGTGCGGGCAGACACGGGCCCCTCCTGTTACAGGTCTAAGGGGTAAGTGGTCTGTGGGACTTACGGACCATGGTTTGTATTGATTTTTAATAGTATGTACCTATAAGTTTTTATGGTAATGGGATTATTGTCGGTATCAAAATAAAAGATCGAAGCTAATTCTATTCTTTGTTTGTATCCCAATAAAAATATTTCAATTTTGATTGAGCTTTTGATATTTCGATGAGTTTACAGTCACAAGGTGACGAGAAGACTGAAGTTGATGGAATGATAATTCCCATTGTACAGTTAACAGCAGATCAAATGTATGTAATGTAATGTAACACTTTGGACCGTTCTTATTCTCTGCGTAGTAAGATTTAAAATTGTACTGCAACTGTTAATTGATCTGTTGTTTTCCGTACCCCGATAATATCAAATAATTATTATTGTGAAGTAACTAAGTGTTTAGACAATTGGCGATGTTTTAAAAAAGAACTAAGTGCGGTCTACTGACGAAACCTAATTAAAACCGACGAGACCTAATTAAATACAATATAAAGTCTAATAATAATAGATGCTGATAGACCGATCGTCGCGTCGGGCAATTCTGGTTGATGTCACCATCCCCCATGATGAGAATCTCGTGAAGGCCGAAAAGGAAAAGCTAAGTAAATACTTAGACTTGGCTCACGAGATTACCGCCATGTGGGATGTGGACTCAACCATAATTGTTCCCATAGTCGTAACCGTGAACGGGTTAATAGCGAAGAGTCTCGACCAACATCTTAAGAGACTCTCGCTAGATAGTTGGGTCAAGAGCCGTATGCAGAAGGCAGTGCTGCTGGACACGGCACGTATTGTGAGGAGGTTCCTCACTCTGGGATCCTAACCTCCGGCAGCGGGATGATATATTTTTTAAATTTTATTTTTTAAATGTATAAATGTATTAAATAGGAATCCCTATGTGTAAATAAAGTCTAATAATAATAAAATCTAATGCACACATTTAAATCACACAGACATACCAGCGGGGTTACTCTCACCTCTTATAGCGATCCAGTTTAGGTTCCTAAACTGACAATTGGCTACAATGACGTCAAACGTCATTGTAGCAAATAGCGATTCGGAACCTGAACTGGATCGCTATAAGATGTGAGAGTAACCCTGCAGCTCCATCTTCACATTCAATCCCTCGCATTCTTCGTCTTGTACCCCTTATACTAAACGAATTACTTAAGTTTTTAAATTTAATGATGTACATTGATGAAGGGCGAATTTTCTGAATAACCTTTAACAATGAAATTTTGGCAGACGACTGATAAACTTTAATAAAGATAAGTAATTATTATTTCCAAAGCGTGAAATTGAATTTAATAATGCAGGCACTTTTCTCCGCAAATTAATTTCAGTTTAAATCACTTTCAAAGAAATTGATTTTTATGATTCACAAAGGTTCTCACAACGTTTTAACACGGTTAATCCGAGCAGCGTTTGATCGACAGCGAATTAAAAAATAAAATTAAAAAAACTAAAGACCACAGACAAGATCGGGAATGGAATCGCCATTTTAATTATAAATAACCGACTCGAACTCGAAAGCCGTCAAAGTTTACAAAACGATTGAAAAATCAAAATATCTAAAGTGTAATATCAAACTCTGCATTTAATTGGTTGCTGCCAAACCAATAACTACCCCTTATCATTGTCATTTCATCATTCAAAATTGAACCCGAAAACATTCCGCATAAAGCTGAAAATCATAAAGCAAAAGAAGTTATTAAGGCGCGTGTACACGGTTGTAATATTTATAAGACGTATCAAAACCGAAGAGCCGTCTTCCAGACCGATGACGTTTGACGTGTATTCTGACATCCCCTTTAGGAGAAGGTGTAATTTATTGGCGGACAGCGGAAAAATGAGTTTATTTTTTTTATTCTGAAAATATTGAGAATGATATTCAATGGTTTAAATAAAACTGATACACCAAATGACAATGCCAGATTTTGCCCCACCATCAACCGCAAGTTTTTTTGTTATTGACAATATACAATAGCCTACTTGTTTGTCGGTGCACTCGACGTAGGTACGGACAACAGCATATCAATGGTAAGACTTGCAGTACAAATTCAACTCTTATCACGATAATAAGAACGGTACAAAGTGTTACACTTGATCTGCTGTTAGATATACTTCTATCAAAACCTCTCTCTCTCTTCTCGTGTGGTTTAGTGACCAAACCTATTTGTCAAAGTTATTCAGGCCGCACGTAGGCCTTTGACGTGGCCTAACGTTTGCTGCCGAGCGACAGCAACCGGGAACAACTGCTTAACGTGCTTTCCGAGGCACGAAGGGGCTCAGATGAAAGTGTCACTAGCGGTCACCCATCCAGGTCCTGACCTCGCCCAGCGTTGCTTAATTTGTACGATCGTTTTCAACGTGTACTCGCAACTGGACTACGAGCCCCTATCAAAACCTGTGTTACGAACAATGCTTAGTGCTTTCAAAAACCGCTTTCACTTCATCACTTGTACCACACACGCGGAGTATCGCAACTCGATGAGCAAATAAAACAGGAAAGATCCAACGCGTATTATGCTTTGAATAAGTTAGAGCCAATATGGAGATTGTTTTACATACATACCGATGTATAGGTACCCTAATAGATTATAATGTTGAGGAGATAGGTATAATAAGGCCCTATTCTCAGACAATACGCGATTAAAAGACATTGCCACATTTTAATGGAGCTTTGATCCATTGGGGACTTATTATCAGTATCATTTTCTACTACTCTCGCAACTCCTATAGAAGAATAACAAAAACAATGAATAAATAGCTTCGATTTCTTACTATTTTCTGAATTCTTAATTAAGCTGTTATTTTCCAATCGCAACTTGGACAAAACTTTATTTTAAACCAATAATTTTAATAAACAAAAAATATTTTGGCTTATTCCACTTTGGTCATAGTAGACTTTGGTCACACCTATTAAATATTAATACATTTATTCGTTATCTTGTACAACTTGCGGTTGATGGTGGGGCAGGATCTGGTATGTGTTTTAGGATCGATACTGATGCCAAAACACTAATTTTTAGAATTTTTGTCTGTTTCTCTGTGACTATGTTCAAGTATCACGCCATAACTACTGAAAGGATTTTGACGGGAGTTTCACTAGGAGATAGCTGAAATATCCGGACAGCTCATAGGCTATAAGCCATGGCGGTATGTGATCTGAGCATATAACTTTTTCTACGCAAACGAAGTTGCGGGGTACAGCTAGTCCGGAATAAAGTTATTCAACCACGTTTTAATAAAACCTTTCTAACTTATGGTTTTTAAGGAAGTGTGAAAGTGACAAAACACACCATCCCTCGCACCAAACATACACACCCTTAAATACACACCCACACTCACTCACCCTCCCTCTCACACATACACTACAAACTTCAATTTTTCACATTGCATGCTTTTCTTCACTTTTAACCTTACCTTAGACTCTTATTTAAATAAACACAAGACAGACTAATTAATCCAACTCAGAAATAATTTGAGGGTTGAGAGCTGGCTCCTAAGATACAGGATTTTATATCCTAGTTCAGGACCAGATGATATGCGTAATAATAAATATATAGTTATAAGTAACCATCTAAGCTGTTGTAAACTGTCTAAGTAGTTTAATCTCTTGGTGAATAAACTTTATTATTATTATTATTAAAAATATTGTTTAAGGAAAGCTCTGTTAAACTAGTAACTGCTTCTTCTTCTCAACGTTCCTCTTCTCATCGAAGGTTGGACAACATCATGGCAATTTTCACTCTCTGACGTCTGCCCGGAACAAGGAGCCGGTGCTGCAGCCGAACCAATCACGTAAATTCTTCAGCCAAGAGTGTCTCCTGCCAACGCTCCTCTTTCCACAAATTTTGCCCTGGATGATTAATTGCAGCAGGTTATATCGGGGGTTCCGCATAATATGACCGAAATATTGCAGCTAGTAACTGCAGAAAAGTTTAATACGAACTTGCGAATCAATTTTGAAAAGTCAGAAGTGGTCAACATGTTCATACCGCGGGCCGCACACCACTGGCGTCCGCGTGTGTGCGGCCCGCGGCCCGTCTGACCAATAATCTTCGCCTGTCTATAAAACAGGCGTAGCTATTAATAACAAAACGAGAAGTGTACGCAATGAGCCCGACCGTATCGTGACCACCTTGCGGGCTATACTCGATACTTTATTAAAGCTAGTATTGTGTGGATATACTTTAGAATTGAATTTTTTTTTTGAAAAATTCTTCATTTGGTACGGTGGAACACAGAGAAAGGTGTACAGGAGAGTTTTTAGGTTGAGATTTTGTCAAAAAACTACTTGACCTATTGCAAAAATTATTTCACTATGTAACTGTTAAAGAATTATTAAATTCGGTCCAGTATTGAGGCTATTGTATACTTATCTCTGTCTTCGACTGTACGCTATATTGGCTTCTGCATTTCAGGACACAGCAAGTGTCTTATTATGTAAACTACAACTAAAATGTCTAATTACTTACTGTTACACTGAAAGAACTTAGATAAACAATCTGCATTACATTAGTATAATTTTAAAATCCTATCCCAATAATATTATACTTAAACCGAAGGTGAACTCTAAGGACACTGTTGATTGGCAGCAAAATGTTATAAAATTTTATGTGGTTATGAATTGTGGAGACCAGCCCACTGCCACTTCAGTTTACTGATTCTATGAGCAATGTCAACCACCATGTCTTCTGGCGGAAATACTCAAAGTCATTTCTTATTCTATCTGCCAGAGAAATGCCAAGCATAGCTCTTTCCATAGCTCGCTGAGCGACTTTGAACTTGTGGGCCAGTCTCACCGTCAATGTCCATCCACTGTGTCATTATGGATTGGAAATTATAAATCATGAAATACATTGAAAAAGGTTGGAAAATAATTTACTTTTAGAAGAATATCCATATTATTCTTTAAGTCACATGTGTATCGCTGTCATTCACACATCGCCGCTTTTTATACTGTTAACTCTTCAATGCATACTCACAATAAAATAAAAAGTTCGGGTCAAATAGGAGTAACCCGCTGTGATAAACCCATGTCAATTGTTGTCACTCGGCTATTGAATCGTGTACAAGGTACAAGTATGTACAGTATGTTAAAAAGAACATGTCGCGTCTGTACAAAATGTGGATTGTGGAGTCCTGGGCATATTTATTTAATTATATTTATCTATTTTTTTCAATATTTATCCGATGCGGGAAAGGCAAAGGATTTTAGTCCATACAGCCCGGTCTTATGTTTTAATTTTTTCATGCCCGTTTTCAAGTAAGGCCGGAGCCAAGTCTTCTTTATTTTTCCTAGTAAGTTGGTATCATTCATTGTTTAAGGCCCAAAATATTTATCTACTTTTTATAAGTTATTTTTTATTAAAACAGTGACTTTCGGTTAACGACTGACTTTGCTTTTTTTTAACATTATACATGCTAAAAACAACAATAACGTTCTGCTTTGCTTTTTTACCCGACTGCGCAAGAAGGAGGGTTATGTTTTTCGAGTGTATGCGTGTTAAATTTTTGGCAGACGTTTTGTTTTGTTATTTAAAATAATTTCTGCGTGTTTAATTAAATACTATTTATTACCTACACATTATTATTCATACTGCAGTTACAAAAGAAAAAATAATATTTAAAAAATACACTATGCATAGTCTAGTTAAGAGGGATGGCTTTAAGACACCCTAAAATTATGGAGGAGAGGGTCCAACTCTGAAATCTAGAAAACCGGCATGACTTTTTTGTGGGTACATAAGCAAATATATCATTATTACACTTGATCTCTACAGTCCGACATATTAATATTTTTAACTCTTGAAGTTTCTGAACAGATTCTATGTAACTGATTGTACGTCTAAAAAACATGAAGGTTAAAAAAATTGCGAAGTTCTTCGATTTAAAAATCGATTTCACGCAGTGACATTTTTGATCGGATTAAGTCGTTTTTTGGGTTGTTTACGCAACAGTGGATTTTATAATCGATACCTTTTATTAAGGGTTATTCACCAGTGCATGTAGAGCTTATTGTATTGACAATATGTTTAGAGCTTGCCAAAGGCTTTCAACCCAATTGTTTTGCCTATATTAAGTATAGAAGGAGTCTACTATGTACACTTATTTTATCCTTTATGGATGTATGGAATACAAAATGTACACATTTATTTCAAGTCAAATTAAGTATTATAATTAATTGCAAAATACGAGTGCACTATATTATTATACTTCATTAGATAGATATTACATACATGCTCGACTTAAACCACTTGCAACAAGAGATAACCTTGGAGTTAGCGTCTTAATCCATGAAATCAATCTAACTGAAATCGAGCTAACCAAGCAGTAGTTATAGAGGCTTAAACTTTTATTTTATACTTTCAGTAAGAATCACAAATTCACAATATCTACCTAATAATATCTTCGATTGTGGTAATCATATTTGGACTAGCTTCTGCCCGGGACCTTGTCTGCGCGGGATCTTTATAAATTATAGCCTATATGTTATTCTGATTTATGAGCTATATTATTGTAAAATTACATTATAATCCATTCATTAGTTTTGCGTGAAAGAGCAACAAACATCCATCCATATTAATTAGATAAAACGGGAATTACCGTGTTAAACATTTATTATTGATGGCTCGATATTTCGACAGCATTGCAGCCATGATGGTCACAAGTAGACAAACCAAGTACCTATGTTTAATAAGTGATATCTATTAGTGACATTAGTGGGATTTACCAGTCAGTTTGTGAGAGTTCAACTGTGGCAATATAAATCTAAATAATGCTAGGAAAAAATGTGTATAAAAGAACTGCACAACCATAAGCATAACACATCTGTTAAATATAAACAAGAAACATTCTAGAGAAAGAAATAGTTAAAAATCTCAATCGTATAATTCCAATTCCAATGATGACCACCTCGGAAATTAATCAATACACGAACGTGGCAATTAACGATAATTCTTAAACGCATAACTTTTAATTTTGATTGATGATTTAATAATCTGTAATTATGTAGAGCGTATAAATATGACGGCTGTCAGTCAGGGATGATCGTCGCATCAATCCGCTGCGGCCCATTCGTTTTTTTTTAATTTTACAGTTAGGTTCATCAATTTTAGTTTACGTAATTTAGCAAGAATATTAATTGGTATTTTTGAGTTTACATTTAAAATTACGATTCGATTTTTTAAGAAAAACGTAGGCACTTACAAGTTTACGAAGGATGTTTAATAAAATAAACATTTTGACGCAATTAATTATCATGTCAATAAATATACGAAATTTATACAAAATAATCTACATTGTATTGTAGTAGTACCTATTCGTATATTTTTAAGCACTCCTAAATCTATTTTTATAATATGATAAAGGCAAACGAGATTCCTGGTGGATATTGATGACTTATTATTAATTTGGGAAGTGGCATACTTCAGTATTTTTTTGTGATAAATTACAATTTTTATTTATCACAGTAACTTAGATTTACATATTAAACATTGCTGAATCTTTGAATTTGGATTAATACTTACTTAATTACCTATAAAACATCCAAATTACAAAATTTACATATCATCACGTAAACACAAACGAAAATTAGTAATTAAAAACAAAACAACACCTATTCTAACAAGACAAACAAAATCAAAAAACGAGTGAAATAATAAATAAGTTCAGGGCTGTCAAACGCCGGCTCGCGGGCGGGGCGACCGTGTGATTGACAATCCCTGACAGCGGTTAAACACAGGTCGAATCGCGAAAGGATTTTTTTCTTTTTAAAATACTGATGGGTGAGCGGACAGCTGTTTTGATTGAGGGGTTCCGTGAGAATCCGATTTTGACCAAAGAGAAATTGATATCTAATGGGGACGTTGACTAAATATTGGCATTGATACTGATTGGCAAAGCCACAGGTTTGTACCTATATTCAGATCATGACGAACAATCACATGTATTTTTCGTTTATTTTTTAATCGTTTGATTAAAAATCTGTCCTTTACCTACATTTTTTTTAATGTAATATCGTCGTTTACCGAAATCAATAAAAATATAGAGTAGTTGACTATAAATATAATGTTGTATCGCTTAAATAACGCTAGAAACACGTCTGAAATTAGTTTTCCGATATTATAATTTTTATGAGATTTAATGGTCAAAGTCGTGAATGTGATAGGTACATCACTTTCTTGGCAAAATGAATTTAGTTTGGAAAGCTTCTATGTAAGTAGTAAGATATGACGTCACGTCCTACTGTCAGATTACAGATATTCGTGCCTGTAATTACTTTATTTTTCGTTGATCGATAATTTGTATATAATTTCAAAAATTTAAAGAAAATAATATAACTTTCAATAATTGTCAACATCCCTAATTAGTTACCTACCTTACTTTTAAATTTAGCGGAAACGTCAAAATTGCACCTATTTGTGTCGATTACAAAGTGACAAACGCAAAATTAAGATAATCATCGCTAAGGGCGTCTACTCTCACGTGATGTAGCTAAGAATGACAGTTGCGTTTAGGTTTAGATTAAGTGTCCACGAAATCGCACCTACGAGTATTCTCTCCTCTCATTTTCTCACGGAACCCTAAAAAATTGAATTTCGGAGGTTTCAAAGGCTGTATACTATTGTTGATACTCAGTCGGACGTCTCTCGGGTCTCGATTTTATGAAATCCGTGGCATCAAACTTTTTTATTAATCCCCTACAAGTATGGATTTGGTTAAACCCAATGGTGCGACAGATGTTTTGTACGTTTTTTTTAATTTAAGCCATAGACTATTCGAAAAAAAAGTTCTCAAGAGTGTTTCTAATTATTTTGATACGGTTTTCAAAGCTATTTCTTACGTGAAGATGTGTTAACTTTTGGAGATCTTGATGAATAGATTTTGAGAACAATAACCGTATTGAAAGTGTAGGTATTTTTAAATAATCTGTACATTCATTAATTCCTTTAGTACAAATACTTATGTTAATGTATTGTAATTATTGAAGTAATAAAATGACAACGTATTTATTTTTATGAATGGAAAGAGGCATTCTTGGTAAAAAAAAATTGTGCCAAAACAATCACATTGCTTACAAAACGAGGATACTGTTGATTTCTAAAAATACTATAGATGCAAGGTCTTTCACTGAAAATTGCAATAACTCTTATTACTACCTCGGCTACCTCGCTCTTATTCGTGTCTCGGCGCCTTTCACGCGAAGTCTCAACAACGAGTATTGTATTCATTGATCTCCTATAATCAACTAGATACACAAAGGTCTTACTAAAACAATTTAAAAAACGTCCAAATAAGGGTCCATTGTTAACGTCCAAATAATGTCCAATAAAGCAAATGAGGGTCCATTCATCCGTTTGGACCTTCTTTGCGCTCGGACATTTTTAGAAGGCAGACTGTGTATCTAGTTGTTTATAGGAGATCAATGATTGTGTTGAAAAGTTGTTCAAAGTATCACTATAACTAGTGCGAAGGTGAAATTCTATCGCGACGCCATACCTAAATCTGTCAGTCTGTAACGGTTACTCAAATGCTACAACGCTTAGCGACGAATAAATTAAGTATGAGACACTCCGGAATCGATTAAATTAAAAGGGTATATTTCGGATTTGTAATAGTTTCGTTTATTGCAAGTAAAAAAATATTTTTGAATGTTATTCAAAAAACTCATTTTTTCGGATCTTACGAACGTACGCACAACCGCAGATCAATGGTAACACTTGCAGTACGATTTTAAATCTTACGACGCAGATAATAAGAACGGTCCAAAGTGTTACACTTGATCTGCTGTTAGCTGTACACTTACTTGATCACGTCAATCAAACAATACAAAATCATAACTAAAGTAAACTTTTGTTGACACTCTATTGGCAAAGAGCAGACCGTCTCGCATGAAGTCAAATTACAATAGATAGAATGTTGGGAATTTGTAGAGAATTTACTGTAAAAATAATAAAAATTAGTGTAGACTGTATGAAGATTGATTGTAGTGACAAATTTAGATGAAAAAACAATGTAATACAGAGCGTCATTTATAAATTGTAAGAATAACTATAAATAACGTGCCAGTATTACAACATTAGATACTACTGAGTAACGGCTGAGAGAGAGATTGCACTATTTATTTTAGTGCAATTTTATGGGCAATTTTTCAGTGACTTTGCATCTATATTATTTTTAATCTAAGAGGACACCACAATATCTGTTATTAAAATTTTCAATATTGCCTAATGGAAGTCCCGGGTTCGACTCAAAAGTACTTGTATTGAGTGCACCCTTCACGATTTTTAATACCCTCTTTTGTATTCAATGCTTTTGTCTTATTAGAGTGTTTGATGTCTCCCTATTCTTTGTAGTGTCATAATTATGTCATTTCTGAGGGATGGGAATTGATATTTGGGATACATTATTATGTGATGGGTTTTGACGAATTGTTATGTCTTTTGGTCTGATAATGCATTCATTTCTGATTGTTATAATGTTCCTTATTATAAAATGAAGAAATACCTGTTACCTTTGTTTAAACTGACTTTAATATAAATAAATTGTACATTTGATTTTCAAATATAATAAAATGTAAATTAATAATCAATTTAAATATAAATAAAGCTATAAGACTTCGACTCTCTGATACACTGTCTAATTTTGTTCATATTGTTAACCGAATGTAATAGGTATTTTGTGTGCAAATTATGAATATTTGATTTGAAATATATTACCTATACGGTAATTAGAGATAAATTTATTCAGATAATAATAAAAATTCTAAGTAACTATTATAATATTAACCTAATATATATATATATAAACTAAACTAAAAACTATATGTACAATAGGTCGGTTGAACTATCTGAATGGCTTGGAATTACAGATAGTTCAACCGATCCCCGTTGTCCGGCAACGTGCCCAAAATGCTGGCGGCATTTCCCCTCTGGATCGCTAGGCTGATCCTTTGGGCGAAATACAGGCCAGCATTTTGGTCACGTGTGGATACGGTAATTGAAAAAAAACACGTAATATTCATTTAATATTTTACTATACATACGAGTAGGTATATGTGCCTTGAAATAAACAGAAAATAGACATGTAAAAGTCCCATTATTACAATATAAAACATTTTATTATAGATCTGAAACCAATATGACGGTCGTAAACAAATTATTCGTAAAACCACTATTTTGTACTTCAACCCCCCAAATGCCGCATAAAAATATATGCCGAGAATATCCCTACACGCCAAAACGGTCGACCGTAATAAAGAAATGCGATAAACCGACCAAAAAAATGGCCGACATGAATTCATTGGTATGACATTTGGGGTTTTGCCGAATGGTCACGGTTATAGCTCAGAAATTTTCCTCTAGACGTATTTCGGTGTTGCCTGGATTAAAATATCGCCAAAAAATATTATTATAACTGCCAGATTGTCAATTAGTTGTAATAGTTTATACCAAAATTCCAATAAGATACACTCTTTCACTATTAGTCACAAACTTTTAAGTCATTTCACGATTTTAACCACGGCCCCTTTGTAACTTAAACTAGTTAAACATCACTTTCATTAAACCGTGTTTTGTAACATTCACACTTCGTTAATAAAGGTTAAGATATAAAGGGGCGTAAACGGTGGCGTAACTTTAAATCACGTTTATGAATACGCGCCAATGTTTTTAACGAAGTGTAAAAGTTACAAAACACAGTTTAAGGTTAAACTATGATTATGGCTATCAATCTTTATTTCAAAAAGAAGCATTTGTATTTGTAGATAATTGTACAAGACAAACAGTTAATATTAGTATACTGGAAAGAAATCTTTGAAATGTAGAGCGACAAAAACACAACAGGTTTCTTTGCAGATACTTTTCACTTCAGCAGCACATACCTATCTGTTTTATTTATAAATGCAGACAGTAGTAGGTACTACTACCTACAATTACGTTATAAAGTATTCAATATTGTTGCTGCAAACGAAAGATTCTATAAAATAGTAACGACATTTTACAGACGTTACAAATACAAATATTACCTTTTAAAAATTAAAAGTAGAGTACGTCCCTTTTTATCTCTCATGTGAACTATGAAATAAAGGAATCTACGTTCTATTAATTATTTCCATTTCACGATTTAAAAAATCAGCAATCATCTGGCAACATCGGCAATATTTTCTCCTTATAGTTTTATGGGATCGGCCCCCATCTTTTATTGGTCGTCGAGAATCTTGTCAATCCTATTACAGCGGGTCGTTTTTATCCGCAGCCCGCTTTTTAGGGTTACGATATGACAGATATTGAAAACTTGAATTGTCTAATTTGCGGTCCTTTATTGACGTTTCAATTTTATGAATCATAATATAAAGTAATTTCGATGAAAATCCGCCATCATTTTGGAATGACGGATTGATTTTACTATTTGGCAATTTCCTATTTAGGTACCTACTTCTGAATAACTTTACATTGGCGAAATTACCTCTTTAATAAGATAAGAATCCTTAAATAGAAAATAGAGTAAGGTGAGCTTTCAGGCTGATTTCTAATAACGATTAAAAGTTTCATAATATGCTTTAAAAAAGAAACTTTTACCTAGGTACCATAATGTGGACTAAAAAATTTTTTTTTTTAAATCGAAATTTTATATATTTTTTGTTCAACATCTTGTAAAGTTTCCGCAATAAGTAATTAAGTATACCTATTCATATTACTTCCATGAATAATGAGTGATGATTAATCTCTACCTAATTGAAATAATTAATATTTCGAAAGTTGATACGTTTTCAACTAAACCGAAGCCCAAATCAAGTGTCTTATTTTGTAAACAAAAACTACCCAACCTTACTAACATTTTAAGCTTTTCTGTGATTATTGCATAGTTATTTTCACATTATTAGATCGGATTACTTTATTTTCACAATGATGCACAGGTTCAATCAATCAGTTCCTTCAGTGTTACATCACAACAGGTAGAAATTAATTAGACGATCATAATTGTTTACAAAATAAGACACTTGATTTGGGCTGCGGTATAGATACATGTGATCACATATTAGTTGTTTGGTGTCAACTTCCATGGCTGGACAATAATCTCCTGTCACATTATCTATTCCGTCATTTGTATCGAAATAATTTGCGTGCTGGCTTTGGCAATTTTTGATTAGATTGGCATGGAACGTGACATTTGGTAATTTAGAGCGAATGAATGAAAGAAGAGTCTGCCATCTAGCCATTAGCTAGTTAGTTTTTCTATTCTACTAAGAATAGAAAGAAATAGTATACCCACAGGATTGGCATTCATCATCATCATCAGTCTATTTATATTGCCCCACTGCTCGGGCACAGACCTTCCCTTACATCGAGGGAGCTGGGGCCATGATCCACCACTGCGGATTGGCGAATTTCAACATGCCTTAGATTTTTGTCTTCTACGGCATGCAGGTTTCATCACGATGTTTTCCTTCACCGTTTTGAGAGCACTCGGTAAATATACATAAGATTTTCCTTCGAAAAACTAAGGATAACTCATTGGTACATGGCTGCCCTGGCTGGGAATCGAACTTGGGACCTCCGTATCACAAGTTCATTGACCCAACCACTGAGCCACCGAGCTCAATTACGTAACGAAAAATCGGATGTCAATCCTATTTTCTATCTTTTCTACTACGACAGTCAGTCAGGGGGTAGGAAAAGAAGCGAAAGCAATCGCAAACCAATAGTAACACCTCGATATCGCAATGTGGCAACACCGAAGTAGGTACCTACGGCCTGCGGACGAGACAGTTCGGTAGGTGCCTACGTCTAGTGAGTTACTATATCGCTACTCATTCTTTCGAGTTGAAAAATATAGTTAAAAACTGAATTCCTTAAAGTCAAAGTCAAATTTCTTTATTGCAAGTAAGCACGTTGTGTACATTTTTGCACGTCAATATATTTTTGAATTTACATTTACACCACTTTGCAAGGAAATGGTGCCAACATTGAAGAGAAAAAGTGGCTTATTCCTTAAGTCTAACTCTATGATTCAATAGTACAGTCGAAGACAGAGATAAGCATACAGGGGGCCTCAATAAGGTTGAGATTTTCTCAAGAACTACTGGACCGAATTTAATAATTATATTACAGTTAGAACATATAGGTCCACACAGGTTGGATTTTACAGTTCTTATTACATAGTTTCCACTTTTATCTATCAAACAGTGAAATAATTTTTGCAATAGGTAAAGTAGTTTTTAAGAAAAACTCAACCCTAAAAACTCTCCTGTACACCTTTCTCTGTGTTCCACCGTACTACTGATAGCAAATCATTCTGCCACGGGAAAATAACCACTAAAATTTGTAGTATATACTAGATAGGTTGTCTATTCAATAAACGTGTCCAACAAATAACCCTGTCAATCGTAACAATAGTAGACGCGCAGCCAGTCTGAATTGTCGCAGTGTAGCCCCGTCCCCAGCAATTAGTTCCATGCCCGCTAGTTCCGATATGAAATACTGCCGGTTCGGATCAGCCAAGACATAGAGGGGTGAGGGACACACTGCCGGTGATGAACAGACGAAAATATTTACATATACTCTCGGTGTTGTACAGGATACACTTTGGAGAGTGTGAGATGGAATTGCACGGTTTAATTCCTGCGTCCCCAGTCCACCTGCGGGCTACCAGGCGTAGGCTCGGATTCCATCCGCATGTCACTTACGTACGAAGCGTTTTTCTTCATCCTTCATCATACGAACAGCTAGGGAGTGGTCCCTGCCGGCTTCGATGTTTCCTGATACATGTAACCTTGGGATCTTTAAGGCAAGAGTGAAGGCATTTTAATGAAGGCGTGCTTAATCATCGGCCTTATCGTCATATCATCAGGTGAGATCGGGGCCAAACGCGGGTTTGGTCTAACATAAAAAAATGCAATGGGACTGGCAGACGATGTCCTAAAAACATAGAAACTTATTGAAGCGGGTGGTAGTTGGGTTCAAGGTAGTTACCTAGTTCCTACCGGATCCAATTGTGAATCTAAGAGATCCCTCACACTAGCGTCGTCTTGTCAGCGCCCGCGCGACGCTTGCGCGGTGGCATCGTCACGCCAACGGCATCTTTCAAGCATTGTCTTCCTTCACATTTTCAGTTTTCTTTCGGGCGCTGACAAGAAGTCGACGCTCGAAAAACGCTGGGGGGTTGGGGTGGATTTCTAATATCAACACCAGAGGATTTCCAGGTATTTACCTCGATAAGATTTGGAGGTCCGTCGATGTAAGGGAAGGTCTGTGCTCGAGCAGTGGGGACATATAAATAGACTGATGATGACCACGATAAGACATGTTTGTGATCTTTCTTCATTCAAAATATGCCATCAGTGAGTAGAACAAGTAACATATGGATGCTGTTTCTTACTAACTTTCAGTGATGTGATAACATTCATGAGTCATGACTGAGCGTCAAGGAATAACGATTTTTTGTCATACAAAGTAATAAGTATTTTGCTTGATGAAACATTATATCTTCTGTAACCATGATTGTTGTACCGTGTGTACCAACTGTAGTTTCCACCCTATAACATATGCCAAATCCATGGTCTAACCATTTTGCATTCGACTGCGGACTCCCTTTTGGATGACGTCAATATGCAACTTCGATTTAAGCTCCAAATCGGTCTATATTCCGGCAAAATGTTGAAGTAAATTTCTACTGTAAGGCAAATGGTTTAGGTCTGATTTCGTATACAGGTCGAAGGCTGTGTTTGTCGGTAGATTGAACGTCATAGATTCTGTGTCAGGTTGTATTTATTGTTGCCATGCTTTCGGATTTATCCGGACATAAAGAACAAGAATAGAACTTGCCATATTTGCTACCTATGTAAATATGTCTAAGAGGATATGTGGCTAGAATATAGCTAAAATAACTATGTGGATAAAAATTTGGAACTCCTAAAAGTAAAGCGATTGAAACTTCAATATTTAGGTCATATTGTTACCGGTTGAAGAAAAAAAAGAAAAGAAAAATGCCGATGAAACCAATATAGGTAAAAGTTGTTTAAAATAAAACGGTTAAAAATAAAGTAAAAACGTCATAATAAGACCCAAATATAAATTCAGATGCCAATAGACCTGATGGCGAGACTAACTTGACGTTTTTAAAAAAGGGTGGTCTGAGTCTTCGCAGAATGAGTGGAAGGGTTGGCCTTTGCCCAGCAGTGGGATATTACAGGCTATATCTAATACTACCTACTGTTTTATATTTACTAACCATAGATAATAAGTATTGTATTACTAACAACATATGGACCAAATAGTCCGAAATAAAGATATTTGTATTGTATTGTATACAGTTATTAAAAATCCGAGATTCCATCCTAAATTTTCCCCAAACCATTGCCTTCCCAGTACACCAATGAAATATAGTTTCGCCTTCATTGAATCCGTGATAAATTGATACGTAGGGGAAGGCGGTTATTGAATAACAAGTGGTTTGATCGCACGTCATTTTGCAGCTTTGTCGCGTATTTCGCGTCGCGTGTAGCGCGCCTGTATGATGGATCTCGTGCGATGTTTGTAATTGCGCCTCCCGCATTGAAATTGTAACACGCTGTATCAATCATGTTGTTTTGAATGTTGTTCGCGTTGATTTGGGTTTCTGTGGCTGATTTTAAGTAGTATTCGAAGTCGATTGAGATATTTATGATGTGTTTTTAAGAAAACTTGCACTCAGTTTCTTGTTGCCATTCTTGAATTTCAAGACTTTCTCGATGTTTTTGATCGTTTTAGTCTTTTGGTGCCTCAAAAGGAAAAAAAAAACGAATTCTTATAGGATCACTTTGTTGTCCGTCTGTCAAGAACTATATCTCAGAAACGCGTGAACGGATCAAGTTGAAATTAATAGCTAATACTCAGGTCTGCAACCTCATGCATCCGTGAATAAATCAAACTTCTACGTCAACGCAATCAAAAGATATCGCCGTTTATGTCGCATTTCCTAGAATATTTGTATAAAAATACAAGGGAATCAAAACTTATAGGGTACTTCCCGTTGACCTAGAATCATGAAATTTGGCAAGAAGCTGGGTCTTCTATCACAAGTAAAGAAAAATATCCGAAAACTGTAAATTTGGGGTTCAATCTAGAAATAATAATAATTTATATTTGCAGTTGACGCCTGTTGTGTCGATGTATATGTCGTTATTAGTTTCGAAAAGATAAGTTTGTCCCTAAATCTAGTTTATCTTTTCGTTAGAGAAAAGTACGGGGTTGAATTGCGTTGCACGGAAGCCTCGATGCGCGAGTCCGACCCGCACTAGGTCGTTACAAGCCGTGGTTATTTTGACTAGTCCTTTCCCTCCTCCTCCCTAATCATTGCCTCAGTGCTGAGGATCGTGACCCTCAACAGCAGCGATATTGTGCTCTTCTCATAGCCTTCTGATTCTGCCAACCGTATCAGTCCAGCGGGCTGGTCTCCGGCCACGTGGTCTAGACCCCTCAACTTTGCCGAGCAGTATAGTTCTCTCCAAGTTGGAAGGGTCCATTCTTATGACATGGCCGAAGTACCGCAACACATTTCGGGTAACCGTTACCGATAATCTGTCTCTGCTGTTCAATTCAGAGATTATCGACTCGTTAGTTCGGTATCCTGAGCATACGTCGCCAACACCACATCTCAAAGGCATCAATGCGTTTCAGATCCGCAGCTTTCAATGTCCAGGTCCAGTCCTTTGCCTAGAGGTCGATTTATGACCATCACTTGTAGAACACAAGCCTAAAACAGTCCAATTAGCCCCTAAAATTCAAATTCCCCATCCACTGCACAAGATTTACGGACCAAAACCCATTAGGTACCGCGCATACAAGACCATATAATTCGCCGGCTATCTTCAATCTTGCGCCGCACGCAGCCACTAACAAACAACTACTGCGTTGGGACATTAGGTGGAAAGCTGCAGTGACATCTAAATTTCGGGTAGCCACACGAATGCGTTGAGCTACGAATCAGTTTCAGACTGGACAGGTAAGTTTTAGTGACTAAAATTGACGAGGTCTAAAAACTGGTGTGTTTCCGCATGAGGAATAAACTTACTAACAATAGTAATAGTTACGTACCTATATAGTTATTTATTTTATTAATGGACTCGACAGTTCGTCATTTGCCAATGTCATGCTACAGAAAATTCAACATATCATAGTCCTCTATCTTCCTTCCAGAGGAGTCGCAGTAGCGTCTTCACCCTGGGTAGCCGCGTCTTCATATCTTCATCCAGAGGAGACGCAGTAGTAGCGTCATCACTCTGGACGAAGCAGCTCGAAGAAGACGGACGAAGAAGTCACGTTCACTCCCGAGCTTGTAGCGGGAACTCTTGATAAAAGCTTGAAACTACAGATCTTACTCAAATTATCCAATAAATTCACTATACTGTCATTCGCGAACCTTTTCTGATTAACTTAACGTGATATTAAACACAAAATAGCCACTTATAACAAAAAATTTCAAATATTTTTGCAACCGTCGTTTCCCGCCATTTTCAAGAGAACCACCTATATAGTTATTAAGTAATAATTGTATTAACATTATTTTAAAAGATGTGCTGCTGAGAGTTTTTTGCCAGTTTTTCTCCTCAGCGTTGGCACCTTTTCCTTGCAAAGTGATGCAAATGTGAAATCAAAAAATATATTGATGTGCAAAAATGTACTCAACGTGCCTACTTGCAATAAAGAAATTTGACTTTGACTTTGAACTATTAGCATTCTAAAATACCATTTCGAGATTTTGTCTCTCTGATGCATTGAATTTTTTCGTAGAAAAATTTCGAGAATTTTTTTGTAGTGAAAATTAGGCATTCCAGAAGTACTATGGCTCTGATGTAGTGGGCAAAGGGAATCTTACCCACACAGCCAAGTACTACATTGTATTTTTGTTTGTAACACTTTTTCAGTGCTTTCTAGGTAAGTAGTCAGAATCATATTTAATTACTGATTATTTTTGCTTTCCCTCAATTTTTGTTATTCAATATCGTAGCATCGGCTACTATTCGTAGCTGGCCCTCGTAGCTTCTTACAATAATACTATTTACTGATTATTTTTGCTTTGCCTCAGACAATATTATTCAATTTCGTAGCACCGGTTCCTATTCGTAGCTCGCGTAGCCGCGTGTCCGAGAGCGCCGGTGACCACGATCTGCTAGGCGACAAAACATATCGGTCGGTTGTAGCCTGTGCCGGCTCACGTCTAACTCTACCTGTGTACCTATAGCTTTGCTTTATAAGCTGTCCGTTGTATTCGTATTTAGAATTCGTTACAAGCTACAGGGTGGCCTTGAATCATTCGACAATATTAACTGGATGGTTTGGCTTGTGAGTTGTGACATACATTAATTGTGCACAACGTTTAAGGTTTCGTATGCGCGTATTTTCAGTTTTCCTACGAAGGCTGACTAACTACTAAAATTATACGTTTGAAAAAATATATAGCAATCTTGGGGTATCTATTTAGAGACTGATGAATACCGATACACGATTGGACAAACTTCGCTCGATAGAAAATCGCAAACATATTCCATGTCTTTTAAAAAGAAAATTATATCTAGAACGAAATAGTTATTCATAAAAAATCAAAAGGTTTATTGCAAAAAAACTAACTACTACAAAATAAAACTTAACTTAATATCTAAAAAAAAATACCTAGAAATAAAACTATATAATATAATATAACTATATAATAGTTATTCATACAAAATATATACTTATCAAAATGTAGGGTACTATATATACGAGAGCTTGTTTAAAAAAAATCAAATTTTTGTTGGCGTATTTTTATTTCCCTGCCAAAATTCATAAAAATACGAATATTGAGGCACTGCGCCGTGCTCTTCACTCCGCCGTCTTCTGTGTCTCACTCTTGTTTTTGACAACCATATAGCGCCGTGAGTAAATTAAACTATTTGGGGAAAAATTAATAATTATTTACAATAAATTCAACTACTTATCAATTTTTTTTTATTTGATATGCATCGTTACTGTGCTTTGGAGTTTTTAACATTTTAAGGTATTTTTAATTTTTTTCAACGATTTCTTTCACTGGAATTTGACCTAAAGGTTGTATCTAAGGTGTCGTATTGTGTGACTGGTTAAATTTTTATGCAGTTTTGATTTACTAAAAAACCTTACCAATTTAATATTTATCATGAGTACAACCCCCAATTTCAATTTGTCGAATGAATTCAAGGCCGCCCTGTTATAAAAATATACATTTATTTACCCAAAAATCTGCTTATACAAAGAATATGGTACATTCCACCTACGCCCGCGAGATTCGCTCCTCAGTTGAAACGCGTTGATTGATTTACAGGGCTCCGCTGTCCGCCGTACGTCGGTGTGCTTTGTACCGACGCGACGCCATTTCCCTAGCTGTCGCCTCTAATTGCGATAATAATTCATGTCTAATAATAATCTTGTGTTATTATCGGATTGTATAAACAGGTGGGGGTGGGGGCTATTGTTCTGGCGCCGTAGGGAAATTGTTGTTTGCTAAAATTTATTCGCCATTACTACCCAATTAAGAACGCATCCTATTCTGAAGTCGGTTAGAAATCTACATTTACACTCACTGTATAATTTCTTGATATAAAATACACAACACATCGATGAATGCATACTTAAAATTCAATTTTAACTCTTATGGTGCAAATAATAAGAATTGTATAAAGTCCAATGTGTGACACCTAATGTGCTAGCCTCTGTACCATAGGAATCGTGAGATCTATTGTATATTGTCATTTTTCCATTTAGTTTCGGCAATTAGCTCTTGCTGACTAGCTAGAGATTTAATCAGGATCGTTTTATGATTCTATTTTGGGCAGAGAACGTCCAATACCTGACTGGTAGTATAATATGTTGCAACTATTTGAATGCCAATAATATAGCTTTCAAGTAAGTACCTATTTTCTTCATAAATCTTACTTATTTCATAAAAGTTCGGCCCTTTCACGACTCTGTCCGTTGCTTAAGGCGCTATATGGTTGTCAAAAGCAAGAGTGAGACACAAGATGCCCCGCAGCGGCGGAGTGAAGAGCATGGCGCAGTGCCTCGATATTCGTATTTTTATGATTTTTTGATGAATTTTGTACCCTACATTTTGATATATATTTTGTATGAATAACTATTTCGGTTTATATATAATTTTCATTTTAAAAGACATGGAAGGGGTATTTTTGCGATTTTTTTTTCTATCGAGCGAAGTTTGTCCAATCGTGTATTCATTAGTCTCTAAATAGACACCCCGACAAGATTGCTATATATTTTTTTCAGACATTTAATTTTAGTAGTTAATGCCGTAGCCTTCTAGAAAAACTGAAAATACGCGTATACGAAGCCTTAAGGCGTGCAGTGCTAAAACCACAACTAGCACAATCCTAAGTAGGATTGTGCAATCTCTCTATTTATCTCAATTATTATTAGTGTTAAAATATTTATAATCACAATTGAGTAGTCCATTTTCTTCATGTTTAAATTTAGATTTAAATTGAATTAGATCTCAATAATGTTCTAAGTGTAAAGAAGTCGAAATAGTGAATGCTGTGCTAGCCCGTAAGTGGCACATGTATCAGAACATGACTCTGGACTTAATGTAACTATTGCTAGATACATTGTGTTGTTGGCGAGCCATAATAAATAAATAAATACTTAATTCCTCACGATTCTTCCTCCATTGTTTTGAGAATAATCAGTACTTGCATACTTCTGAAAAAACCGACTACTTTCAATGCATATTTAAATATACTTCAGATACAGAAAGAAATAACATATTTTACAATTTTAAATGACCACAAAACCGTCCACACCAATGACGTCATACCACAAACGTATTACTCCACCTAGTGCCACTGGCGTCGCCCCTGATAATGACTCAATCCGCCTGACAATTCGAATCCATTCGGAATGTATGTAATTAATCATCGGTGCTACATCCGACCCGACATAATCAATAAGCCATACACATTGATCCAGTTGTATTGTGATGCTAACGATCTAGTACGAGGATTAGATACGATTGTTCTAATTAATAATAGTTTATATGTATCATTGGACACCAACAAATGTGCAATTGATGTCATTTAGTTTACAATGAATTTAAGCTTTGATCTTTGAAACAAAGAAACGGAATATCTTTATACTGACCATCAAAGTCTCAATATACGTAAATTGTTCAAAATTTCAAATGATCGACGACTTCAATACATTTTTTTAATCCTCATGATTGACTTGTAACTTTGTGAAAAACAACAACAGTGATAATAGCAGATATAAATTTGATTTTTTTTTCAAAAAAGAAAAATGGTGACCTAAGATTTATTGAAAAGAAAGTCACATACTAGGGTTCGTTCTCGCCGTGTCGGACTTGGGATGAACTTGGATAAGACCAAGATCATGTTCAATGATCTGGTCGTCCCGGAACCAGTAGTAGTCGATGGCACGGTCCTCGAAGTTTCTCAGAAATATGTCTACTTAGGACAAACTCTGCAGCTGGGTAGGAACAACTTCGAGAAAGAGAGTGACAGGAGAATTCAGCTGGGCTGGGCAGCGTTTGGGAAGCTACGTCATATCTTCTCGTCTTCAATACCACAATGCCTAAAAACTAAGGTCTTCATCCAGTGCGTCCTGCCAGTGATGACCTACGGAGCCGAAACGTGGGCATTGACGGTGAGACTGGCCCAAAAGTTCAAAGTCGCTCAGCGAGCTATGGACAGAGCTATGCTTGGAATTACTTGGAAGACAAAAGTGGTTGACATTGCTCATAGAATCAGTAAACTGAAGTGGCAGTGGGCTGGTCACATCTGTCGTAGAACCGATAACCGATGGGGTAGACGAGTTCTCGAATGGAGGCAACGAACGGGTAAACGTAGTGTGGGACGCCCCCCGACCAGATGGAGGGATGACCTTCGCAAGATGGCTGGCAGGGACTGGATGCAGCGGACCGAGAGTAGGGTTGATTGGCGCGCTTTGGGAGAGGCCTACGTCCAGCAGTGGACTGATACAGGCTGATGAGGATGATGATACTAGGGTTAAAAAGATTTAAAAACAAAACATTTTGACGAAGAACGAATAGCGAATACCATGAAAATGTGAATAAGAAAAACAAGCTATTAGATAATAGCATAGTTGTAGATACAACTGCCCAACAGATCATAAAAACCACTATGTTCTAAGCGATTCCGTGGAATTTAGACGTCATAGTCCTCAGTAACTAGCATTATGCTCCAATTAATAACATTAGCTGTTAAACACGGCTGCTTAACCGCCTACGAGTCGTACAGATGCGCGTCTAATATTGAAATAGTGATTTATTGCGTCATAAATCCGTTGAGTGTCCGCCCGACAAACGTTGGATAATCGCATGACGTATTCGCGTCGTGTGTTGCAGCCTTTATACTGGTAACTAGACTGCTAGGTTTACTACTAGAAATATGATCTTGCTAAAAATATGTTACGTGGTTTTCGTTACGTGTGATTTTTTTCGTGTCTAATTAGAGAGTATAATTTGAAACATGTAGATTGTATTGGAATCGTCTTATTTAAAAAAAAATGTGGTTTTTTTAAAATACATAATTATAACTATTTAGTGACTTTCTTCATCAATCTGAATTTCTAAAATATTTATTTATTTGACGAATAGGTACATGACGAAATAAATTCGCAGATGTAGCATTTCGAATATGTAAACCAAGATATATGGTGCTAGCGTTATGTACTTTTTATGTCAGTCTAAACCCGCGTATGACCTCAATGTCACATGGGACCTGATAATGAGAAGAGTTTTAAAATCTGAATCACATAGATTAAGCTGCTTCACAAATAGTCCAGTGATCAATTGAACACATGAGACTGCTCTCTCATGCCCCTATTTGGACCTATAGTAGCTCCTACAGTCGTACAACTCCTATAGTTGTATCATGGCAAGCCATTGAGGTAGGTGGTGGTGTCACCCTTTAGCGACACACGTCGCTCCACTATCCGTTCGCAGCGTGAAGCCTTCTGCATATTTTACAGCATGGGCCAAGTTTGCGCGGAGATGGACTTTGGAGTTCGGGGTCAAGGCTTTTTATGTTTATTAATTTAATATTCATTAATTTTGAACAACAGTGGTCCTTATAATTGTTAGTATTACTTATTATACACTAGTAAACAAATTGTCCTCGATAAAATATAAACAAACTGTCAATAATAAAATATAAATAGCTTCGTTTATTCCTACGCCACGAGCATTTTCGTCCAGTGTTATTATATATTAAACCAAATTAGCTCGGTGGCTCAGTGGTTGGGTAAATGGACTTGCGATACGTAAAGGTCCCAGGTTCGATTCCCAGCCAGGGCAGCCATGTACCAATGAGTTCTCCTCGGTTTTTTCGATGAAAAAAATTACTTACATTTACCGAGTGCTCTTAATATAGTGAAAGAAAACATCCTGATGAAACCTGCATGCCGTAGAAGAAGAAGAAAATCTAAGGCATGTGAAATCCGTTGATCCGCACTGGACCCGCGATCGCTCCCTTGATATAAGGAAAGGTCTGTGCCCCAGCAGTGAGGCAATATAAAAAGACTGATGATGATGATGAAACCAAATTAAAGATTGATTTATATTGAATTGATGGTATATAATTAAATAGATTACTTTGTAAAGTGGTTGAAAACGTTAGTAAGTACCTATGTAAATTGATCATAAATATTTTTCATCATATTTATTAATTAGAGTCTAGAATTAATCTAGATTCTAGAGTCTACCAAATGGTCTGAAAATAAAGCATAATAAATACGTTGCGGATATTGCATGCCTGAAATTAATAACACCCAATATTTCCATACTAACCTGCCGTTGTCACAGACCGCACTATTTATATCACGACCACGCGCCCTGACCAATCACCGTGCAGCGATAGGCGGCAATTTGAATTTGGAATTACTACGACCTGACCAACTTGTATCTGCCGCTTTGTATTCCCAAAATTTCTTAGATTGGAACTTATTTGTACTGATGTAAAGGTGAGAATAGGTAAGGATGTTGTTGAAGGACAGCAAGTGTGTGATAGGAGTGAGTATTGTCTTTGATTTATGCATTCGTTCGATGAATTATACTCGGTCGTGTGTCGTCGGGGTCGCACTTTGCGATAAGTTACTCTTGTAATAGAATATACATTAGTTTGTCTGGATGTAAGTTAAGTATATTAAAGAAACTATGGTTTTCTAAGAGAAATATTAAAATTAGTTGATATACACTATTTAAAATTTTAAAGAAATTATACCTTATGAATTTTTCGTACCGCGTTTTTGCCCGCGGCTTTCGAGTTTACCATGGCATCTTTTATTTTCCCGTGGTAAAAATATCCTAGCTGTCATAATCTAATATGTGTATCAAAGGCACTGATTAAGTTACAAAAATACCCAAATATCGAACTTTTCGCTTCACGAGTACAATAGTGGAATAAAAAATGCTTGTGCACTTTTTAATTATTTCCAAGCAAAACCGGGCCGTATATCAAGTTTAAAATAAATAGCGCTGCGTCAACTGTATCGTGGTACGATGCCCGTTCGTCGGGATTTATGCGTTGATTATTTCGCAAAATGAACATGTCTTTGTCACATGTCCGATCCTCGCGAGGGAAGATAGCGCGGAGACAAAAGGAACAAACCTATTTTATATTTTTGAAGAATGAAATTTTAAGTAACTCACCTATTCAATATTTTACGTTCGTAAAATAGATTCCTAGAAACGTCACGACCGGTAACCGATCCACCAGCCCCCTTACCTTGAAGTCTTATAGCAGTATTACTTCCATAATACTTTGTTACTTCGTATAATGACGACCTTAAAGTAAGTTCATTAAGGTCGTCATTGTACGAAGTAACAAAGTATTATGAAGGTAATACTGCTATAAGACTTCAAGGTAAGGGGGCTGTTCGTGGTACGCTTTTTTAAACAGGTAGGGTTCTTGGCGTTATCGCGAAAATATTTTATTTTTATTTTTAAAACATTTTTGTACCGATCAGCTGAATATGTTTTTTTTACACTTTATTGCATAACATATACAAATACATAAATAACATATAGAAGTAACAAGTTTGTACAGTCGAATACAGAGATAAGTATACAGGGGGCCTTAATAAGGTTGAGATTTTCTCAAAAACTACCGGACCGAATTTAATAATTCTTTTACAGTTACATAGTTTTAACCTTTATCTATCAAACAGTGAAATAATTGTTGCAATCGGTCAAGTAGTTTTTGAGATAATCTTAACCTTAAAACTCTCCTGTACACCTTTCTCTGTGTTCCACCGTACGAAGGGTGCGATTTATATGAGACATTACCTAATTTATTTTAATTTTATAAATAATCGAAAAGTCTCTGGTGCCCTGGAGCATGGGACTAGTGTGGGACGCCACGTGCGTTGACACGCTGGCTCCGTCCCATGTCCAGGGCACATCCGTTCGGGCCGGCGCAGCCGCCGAGGATGCCCAGACACTCAAGCGCCGCAAATACTCATGTTTGTCACCTGACCACCATGAGTTTGCGGCGCTTGCCGTGGAAACGATGGGCCCGTGGTCCTCTGACACCAAAAAAATAGTGCATGCAATCTCGACCAGGCTGATCCACGCCTCCGGCGACCTGAGGGTGCCTCTCGCAAAGGCTTAGCCTGGCCATACAGAGAGGTAATGCAGCCAGCGTCCTCGGCACGATGCCCTGTGGAGTGGAGCTGCACGACGACGTGTACCTTTTGTAATGTTCTATTTACCCTATTTTAATTATTTTAAATTTTGTGAATAAATGTATTAAAAGTCATAGAACAAAAGTTGTTCAGTTATCGAAACTGAACACTCTTTTTTCGGCTCACTCTATCCGTTACATTAATCCTCTATTGAGATATTATTTTATCTCGCTAACAATCTGAATATTCTAAAATTCTAAAGTATATGAACATCTAATATACGCCTAAGTTCTAAGAAGCTAACTTTGACGTCAATACAATAACTTTAGTTCAAATATTCTTCAGAAAGTCTATATTAAACTTTCAGTTTCATCTCGTATTCAAAACACGATATTAGCGGTTAGTTTAACCAATTCGCTCTAATATGGCGTTAAAAGTTACGTCTACAAAATTGGAAGTGTTGACTCGAAGTAGAGTCGAGTAGAGTCAAGTAGAGTCTCTAATTTCTCGTCAAAGTCAAAGTTCATATAGGCAAGTACTTGACGGTGAAATATATTCGAGCACTTTTGCGCGTATTATATGTTCTATAAATACATGTGCAGTGATTTAAGACACTGGTTCTGCTAAATAAGTGTATTTCCGCCAAAAAAACATGAAAATATATTAACGAGATAAAACGGGAATTACCGTATTGAGGATAATTTCGATTGTATATATAGCAGCGAGCATCAGAAAAAATACTGAAGTCGGTGAGTGTCAGAAGGACGACCCAACAATCGTTCTACCCTACTTCGTTTTAGCTGACTGCGTTGAGAAAAGTTGTTGATATTTGTCCTTTTTGCAAGTCGGCAATTTAAAGATTTCAAGCTCTGTAACTTATTATTTATTAAGGCGTATAGCGCAAAGACGCAATAAAAAAAAAATCCGGCCAGTAGTCAGACGTCGACATCCAGCTGCAGCCATTAGCTGTAACTCCTTAATGACTTATAAATTAAAAACAAGAATTTCTCCTTTTGATTGTGTTATTTTTGTAAATTAATTAATTTAATTCAAAAAACTTCTAATTACCTAAATTGACAAGCTGTCAAATTAACGTGCGTTTTGATAATAATTTGTATTCTCGGCTCCCGTAAAGTTCATTTCTTTACATATATTGGTGGCACTTCACTTGGCTATTCGTATTCGCTATTGGATGTTTGTCGTATTTGTCAAATACTTGACGTACATACAAATAAGACGAATATTTTGTCAAGCATACCAACCACACATGGCAATTATGATAAATACGCAAATACGAATAGCCAAGTGAAGTGCCACCATATAAATCATTGTTTGTACTCTTTGTCTACCATAAACAATAGAAGTTTCTAAGCTCACACCTGTCTCAGTCGAACATACAATAGTAAACGTAAGTCGATACTTTAACCGCTCGGCGACACTTCCGAAACTGTTCTCTTATCGCACCAGCCACTTACACTAGTTTTAATTAATAATTAGAACACATTTTGTACGAGTCGAAAATTAATCAAATTATGTGTAGGGGTGACGGGTTAGGGATGGCGGTATGCACGAATGAAATATTAATTGGTAAGAAAATTCTGACGCTGAAGGATGTAGTAAGAAAATGCACAAACTATTCTTAGGCTGATAGTCAGTTTTGAGTATGAGTGGTATTTGAGTTGGACATTACAACTGCCAGTTTTTACACAATTTTGATATTTGTAAGTGTGAGCTCATTTTTAGTTCGTGTCTGTAACTCGCTAACTAGCTGGAAGAAATCTGTTAGAGATAAGTGCGCCTTTTATACAAATTATTTTTATTAAGATGTTTTATACTCTGTTGTGTACAATAAAGTGTTAAATAAATTAATAACTTATTAGCTTAAGAGCCTTCCTAGACCCAACTAGCGCCGCCAATCTTAAAAAAATCATATCTTCCAATATAATCAATTTGATTAAAAAAGCTACTTTCACATTGTTTATTGCTATAAATATTATTTTTGAAATGCTTATTTTTAACGTGACTCAATGTAGGTAAGTTGTAGTTCACATAATTGCGAAAAACGGCCGTTTCTGGCACATTTGTGCCTTAAATAGCTTATTCTTTCGTACAATGTAGCCTAACTTAGAGAAATTGATTGTCCGTTTAAAAAAATCTTTCTATAGTAGAGTAAAGAAATGTTTAATCAATGTAATAGAACAAGGCAAGTAGTTTCAAATAAAAAATCTCGAACTTAATGATGCCTCCTGTCTGAGTTTACTGTACCAGTGGAAAGTTTATAAAATAATTCGCAATTCCATGGAACTAAGGGGATAAAAATATCCACTACGTCGAGTTAGAGAATGGAACTACTGAGATGGTGTTGTCACTATGCTGCATAACATCTTCCATTTAAATTCGCAACTAAAAGCATGACACCATGTATTGGAGGGAGATATTAACACCTTTTCAACACATATCAAGTTCTAAGTCATTCTAAGTAACGATATTAAAGTAGTTCAAGTAAAACCAACGTGGCTCATCAGGGTGAAATACGGGATTTTTTTTGTTCGTGGTTCGTGGTGGTGGTTCGGTGGAAATTATTTCTTCCCATGGTCCACCACCAGTTTTACGAGGAGACTTTTCATACATTTTGTATGAAGTCATTTTTACCCGACTGGCCCAGAAGGAGGGTATTGCTTTTTGGGTGTACCTATGCATGTCCATTCCTTCCTGCCATCCTGTAGCCTAAACGGCTTGATGGATTTTGGTGTATGAGGTATCGTCAGATTCGTTTTGATTACGGGAGTGTCATAGGGTATAAAAAATTAATTAAAATGGGATAGGTTTTTTGCAGTCAGGTTTATTGTTTTTTGAAATAATTTCTGTTCGCTTCTTTATTTTTTCATCCGATCTATTTGTGTAATGGTGGCACTTCAGTTGGCTATTCGTATTCGCTATTGGATGTTTGTAATATTAGTCAAATACTTGACGTACAGAAATAAGACGAATATTTTGTCAAGCATACCAACCACACATGGCAATTATCACAAATACGCAAATATTAAAACATTGGTTGAAAGAACGTGTTCTGCTATAGATACATATTCGGCTTTAGAATATCCATTATATTCTGTATACATTGTGTAATTACCTAGGTATATTTCTCACGTAAAATTAAAAGCAATACAAACTTTTAACTAAAGCCTTCATTTGAATCCGAAACGAAAATCAAATCGTCTACGAACACTATAGCCTCAAGTGCAGTACTTAATAACAACTTAGCACCCCCTACCGCCCCCACCCCCCTGTCGTCTGTCAAACATATGACAAGCGCAGATTTCGCTTTGTACTTGTCAAAAATATAGCAAACAAAAGATACGGGCGCACGAATAAATGAAGTGGGCTGATATATCTCGCGGTGTAGAGATGGGACTCTATCGATGGATTAAGAACGATAGGGGCCTTCCCACTTATACACGCGGATGAACAATTAGGAAAAACTTATAATTGTAAACTTACCTTTTCGTCCAGCGGCGGGCAGTTAGCGGTTTTCGAAGATGAAGACACTTTCACAAATGTTATTTTGCGGTGTGTATTATGTTTGCGGTGAGATAAATGTATGTATGTATATTTGAAGTGTTTTAACAATAAATAGTTAATAAAATAAGCGGAAATAAAGGATATGTCTCTTATGACTTGCGGCGGTTAGTGAACGTTGGTGATCACTGAAGTTTTTTACCTTTTGTGACATAGGCTAAGAGCACATTGAACATACAGCCCAACATGCTAAGTAAAACTAAGGCTTGGCCGTTCTACCACTATATCGTAACGTTGTTTTACCGTTGAACGACTGTCGTTTCCAACTATTCTCATTATCATGACATCTATATTATTTATGTTGTCGTGTGAACGACAATTATCGTATGTAATATATATCGTCCTGTGTCAAATTGAAAATGAACAAGGAATTTCGCGTTCGGTACACTGCATATTAGTGCTGCAAAAATCTGCAAAGAAAAGAGACCATAGACAATTTTCCTACAAATACCGCTCTGATAAGCTTATACCAGTTAGGTCACAGTCCCTTTCTAACTTTTTTTTAACGATAGTCACAAATGAGGTTAAACTGACACTATTCCTCTTTCTAATTATTGCAGAAAGAAGGTCTAGTCTAGACACTGATTCCCGAAACACAGATCACCCTAGATCGGAAGTCAGGGTTTAATTAAAATCGTGCTAGGCTAGGTATCATTTTTACTCTAACGTACTGTACGGTGGAACACAGAGAAAGGTGTACAGGAGAGTTTTTAAGGTTGAGATTTTCTCAAAAACTACTTGACCTATTGCAAAAATTCTTTCTCTGTTTGACAGATAAAAGTTAAAACTATGCACTTTAAAAGAATGGTTAAATTCGGTCCAGTAGATTTTGAGAAAATCTCAACCTTATTGACGCCCCCTGTATACTTATCTCTGTCTTCGACTGTACCTTGTTAAGTAATAACCACCTTGTAACCATTCCTTTTATGAAATAAATGAATTATTATTATTAACTAGGTATATGGCTAACAGTCTACGATAATTCAGCAAAACTAGTTCTGACAGAACATCGATATTCACCCCCCTATGTCCCATCACTATCCCCCTACAATATGTGTAGGCAGACAATATAATATAAGTGACGTATCGCACACTGACACCCGGGAGCTCGCGGGAAGTATGCAAAGAAGTTGCTTACACGACAGCCGAACCGTCTTGGCACTTGACATACGATAGCTGGGGCTTCGGGAAGTTTTGACAGCTCTATTTGACATTTCAGAAGTTTAGTCCTAAGCATAGTCGATTTTGTAGGCGCTCAAGTCAAACTCAGAATGATCGACCCCTGTTTTAGACTTTTGCCACTTTGCGAGTGTAAATATTTTTATTAATTTCATAGTACGGCCAAAGACAGAGAAAGCTAACTACTCAAAAACTACTTGACCTATTGCAATAATTATTTCACTGTTGGATAGATAAAATTTAATACTATGTTTGTACTGTAAAAGAAATATTAAAATCGGTCAAGTAGTTCTTGAGAAAATCTCAACCTTATTGAGGCCCCTTTATATACTTATCTAATATCTCAAATAGCCGCGGAACTTTTGTCGTAATAGCAGCGTACTGACCAAAGATCAATGATAATACTTGCAGTACAATTTCAAGTCTTACAACGCAGATGATAAGAACGGTCCATAGGCCAAAGTGTTACACTTGATTTGCTTTGATGCGTACCTAACTAGCTGTCAGATAATAAATACAAATTCGTTGTTTTTAATGTATTTTGATGATATTCAAATGTATTACCATTATTCTAGATTTGACTGCCAGACAGTGTTTGCAAGTTATAATAGGTAGGTTCGCTATATCTTTGCTCTGATTAAAACTTATTATTTTTTTCTTGAGTGGAGGCTTCTAAACAGGTTATATAAGATTTTTACCCCCTAAAACCCCCTTAATGACCATCCTCATGCTTTTTTAATGCACTAACATTAAAATGATGACTGCCGTGGGATTGACACTTGCTCGTCAATCCCGTACACGTTCTCCTTCCCAATATCCCTCGTCCTACTGATTTTAAATCTCTTCTATGTTGTGTGTTCACGCCTTTTATAAATATTCTATGTGATTTTATTCGTATTAAAAAAATATTTATAGAGTGTGTATGTTTTTACTAAGGTGGTGGTTTTTATTGTATTTGTGTTTATCCATGTTCTAGAATCAGCAGCCAAAAGCCAAATTACCCATTCGGACCGATCACCTGCCTCGTCTCTCCCGTATCAGACTCGACATCGGCAGAATTCTATCAAGAAACCCAAATAATAATACATTTTTCATTCTACCGTTAACTAAATCAATGCCACTTAGCTAGAGAGCTGATTATTTACCTAATAGATAAATACAACTGTTAAGAATCCTAAAATCTAATGGAATTGGTATTAGAAAATATGATGATGACGATGGAAATGCTATAAGGCTGTATGATCTTTTGGCGCATTTGCCTTACTAAAAAACGCAACAACAACTGTCATACTGACTCTCGTGGTTCGCTTTTCGCGCGAAAAACCGGTGGTGGTAATTGTGATTCGAATTGGTCAAAGATGTGGTGCTCATTGATGTAACTCAGAGATTATTGATGGCAGTGTGGCTGTGGAATGGTTCAGGTGGTCCTATCTTTGTGACGACAGCGGAGCTGCAATTCGGTGAGATCAATCCAATCTAGTATTCCTTGCCATCTCCCAGAGACCATACCTCGTAAGGTGGCTGCCTTTTACAGTTCAGAATTGGTATAGACTCATGCCCGCAAATGTGACTTAAACACGCTTATAGCCATCGTACCAACCATTGGAGTGTACATTTTATTGTACCTATTTATAAGCGTCAATACGAAAATGTTTCTAGCACACTTGTTTGTTCACAAGCGATTATTTTTATATTATTTCCTGATCTTCATGTTAGCAGCAGGGTGTCTACCAACGTGCAAGCGTATATACAACATACGAGTGCTCAATTTAATTATTTGGCGACTTGCTGAAGTATGCAGGTACCGGTCGGCATTATTATTATTTACACTTTATTCTATACGCCCTGGAAATTTACATGGGGACATAGATGCCAAATAAGACATACAAAGGGCATACACATAGCACTGAATAGTATTATTGATATAAATCAGTAAAGTGTGTCACATGAATCAAATGATTTAATTTTGAGGGTTGTTCACAATGACCGTGAGTTAGGGCCGGGTGGTGATTGGAGTCACGAATTAAGAATTTTCGCTGGTCTTTGTTATGACGGAATCGGTGGTTTGGGAACTGTCGAGCATCGTCTCTATGGCTGTGAGCAGAGATATTTTAGATGTGCCTAGCGGTGACCAGTCTGGTCCGGTGAATAACTTGTACTGATGTATTTTATATTGCTGGCTGATTATGATATGGCAACATTGCATCATCACTGTTTAATTGTGTAACCTGAAGTTGGATGATGTTAATATAATATTTGGATATTGTTTTCTTACCCCGTTAAGTAAGTCTTCATACACCAACCTTCAGGACATTCCATTACTTTAAGTTTGATGAATTTACATACCTACCTACCTACTTAAAAAATTGAAGTTGAATATTATTATTATACATTTGATAGAACTGCAGCATAATGCTGGTGTGTCTATATCACAGTGTTGGTAAGTTCACAGCTTTGATGTCTAATGATCATGATTCACTATGTAATATAATCAAGTTAATAATGTTTATTTTTAACCACATGTCGAGGCAATTTTTAAAGGAGTTCCCTGATGGTGCAGTTACCACATCATCAGACAGTTTGTTCCATGCATGATCAACTCTGCTATTTAAGAAGTTATGAGCGATTTAGTATTGGAGACAGTGCGGTAGATTTTCATATGGTGTCCTCGCAATGGACGTATGTCTTCGTATATTAAAAGTGAATTGGGGGCAATGGGATAAAGGAGCATATTGACAGGGCGAAGAGATAAGAGAGTGTACATATCTACAAAGCTGATATACGATTGGGATGCCATATCTGGTCAGTACTTAAGACCATGAGGATGCAGACAATATTTAAAGCCATGTGGAGTATTATGCCTATATCGGTATATCTAAAGTTATGGATTGGTGGATTTCTTAAGAGTGTTCAATATAATATTGAAGGTAATGTTGGCTGGCTTTGTACATGATTTTTTCCTAAAATTACATCATGGTTTTACGTGTTGTGAACGAAACAGTGACCTAACCATGGGTGGACCTAACTAAGGGCTTGTGAATACATGGTGGCTTTGGATAATTTCATCAATTTTGCGGCATTATTTTATGGTTTTTATTCTTTGTAATGATTACTATTTGTCAGTATATTGTGGATAAAGGAGTATAGGTGTCACACAGAGGAAAATAAATGAAGAATGTCAGCCCTTGACAAACCAAGAAGCAAGTACAAATCGTCTATACTTTGTCATTCCAATCGAAGTATAAAATGGTGAAACCGAAGGAAAGAAAAGACTGGATTACTGAAGAATGGAAACTCACATATTTTTGGACGCATGGACCTATGGAACTCCTAAGAGAAGATCTTTGCAGTGATATTCAAGCTTGGAGACCAATAAACATAATCGTTGGTTTTGTATTATGTTGTATTTATTTACTGATATATGTAGAGGTAACACTGTACGTTTTGTGTCACAGATCCGACTTTGTGGTGTGGAACATAGATAATGTGCAATGACATCTACAACTTATTGTTACTACTGGGTAGACAGAACACTGTTTGAAAATTATGCGTACAATTATAATATTATTCATTATCAACCAGTGAATACTAATGTTTACTTTTGCAATTGATGCCTTTGGAATAGGAAACAGTCATTGAAGGGTATGATTTGTTACGCTATCTGAAGTTTGTACACCGATACTGTTGCAGTGTCGTTGCTTGTCATGCCAGTAAATGAAGTGCAGGTACCTATGTAGTTATAGTGATAAGCGCCTAGATAGGCCATTTGAAAGTTAAATCCAGATTTTACTCTCAACGTCGCAAACCTTGATATATCTAGCGCCTACGGGAAGTCATCAGCTTCGAAGAGATGTTCCGGCTAGCCCACAACAGGGGAATATATGAGGAACCGATGGAAAACCTTCAGTAGTGGGGAGGCATCGTAAGAAGTTGAAACAGCTGTGACATCTCATGTTCGAGCAAGTTCTTACAAGTTTTTGTTATCCCTAGCTGCAATACAGAAATAACTACCAACCTAGATCAGTGTTAAAATATATTTACGGCAAGATCTGCTGGCCGGTGCTTGTGCGACCATATAACGGTGATTGCCCCGATCGGTAATGGCCGTTACGCGTGCAATACAGCGCTCGGCCATAGATCAAGATGAGTCAAGATGAGTCAAGATGAGTCAAGATGAGTCAAGATGAGTCAAGATGAGTCAAGATGAGTCAAGATGAGTCAAGATGAGTCAAGATGAGTCAAGATGAGTCGAGATGAGTCGAGATGAGTCGAGATGAGCCAAGATGAGTCGAGATGAGCCAAGATGAGTCAAGAGGAGCCAAGAGGTGTCAGGAGGAGTCAAGTGGAGTTGGAGTCAAGAGAAGTCAGGAGCTGCCAGGAGGTGCTAGGAGATTTGAAGACATAGCAAGACATAGCAAGACATAGCAAGACATAGCAAGACAGCAAGACATAGCAAAACACAGCAAGACATGGCAAGATATAGCAAAAGAGGACGAGGGACGTCAGGGGAAATCGAGGGAACTGAAGGGAAATAAAGAGAGGTCAAATGAAGCATACGCAAGCTGAACTCGGCGGGCATCCTCTGGGTGGCGAATTGGTGACCCGCCTACTATACGAATTTACCTTATAACGCTTATCAACTTACCAATACCACGGCGCGGCGGTATTAATACGACACCTACGTAGAGTAAGTGCAGAAAGGTCATTTGCTGTTTGAAACCAGTTGAAAACTTCCTCAAAAGTTGAAGCTGCCGACGTCTCCTAGTTTTTATAATGTACTTATTGGAAAGCTGTATGGTTGTCAAAAGAAACCCGGAGCTGTTGAAATAGTAGAATCGGAGCGTGCGACCAAGGAACACTCAAGTTAAAACTCAAATGTCCAAAACAACTCTTAAGGAAAAAGGTAATCAGTATGGCTCCTAGAGTAACAAACGTTCCGAGTAAATAAAACATGTCAATTATTTGTATCGTGTGGAGTCCGATATTATTTTCGTATGCGAAGAGGCACATTAGAGAAGTCTTATAGAAATACCATGCCACCTTATTTTACCTATGAGGACGAATAAATGATTAGGAATTGGAAAGTAATAATTAGAGGTTCCAAAAGGGATATTTGACCTGCGCCTTAACATATCCAAGGATTGGGAGGTGGGTACTGATGGATACGGTAAGGAGTTCTAGAAGCGAATAGTGTAAGTGTTGAAGAACTTCGAAGCAAAACGTTGTAGAGTAAACAGAAAGGAATAGAATGGTATCGTCGTGGAGCGGGAACATGCGATCAGGCAGAGAATAGATGGAATACTAACGGCGTGGCGACCTCGAGGTGGACTCATGGGGCAGATCTGAGTGACCAAAAGCTCGTTGGTCTGATGATATACAGTGGATTACTAGGAAGCAGTGGAACCCAAGGACATCATATAGCAGAAGCTAATGACCAAAAGCTCGTTGGTCTGATGATATACAGTGGGTACTAGGAAGCAGTGGAACCTAAGGACATCATATAGCAGAAGCTAATGGCGAAAATGGGGTGGATTATATCCAGTCGGCAATAGTACCAGGTCTCTATTCCTTGCGGCGGTGTGGAGAGTGCAGATTGTCATAATGATCGCCACCCTACTTAAGAAGACGCTACCATGAGAAGAGGAAGATATCCAGTTAGGCTCATAGGGGCTGAGTATGATGAGGATGAAACTTGAAAGAGCAATGAAAACTTGGCCTTAGGTAAGGAAGAGTGAAGAAGAAGAAAAAAAACAGATCATAAGAGCGGAATATAAGAGTGAGATACGGCCAGCAAAGTCACCGTCCTTGCGTTGCATCAACAAATTTAGCGTGTATTCACATGTATCCCAGCCGCACGATGGCTCGAAAGGGGCACGCAGACACCCGGCGAAGTCACAAATTAGTACCAGCTTTTAGCGGGCCCTATCGTGTTACAGCAATATTGGGCTACGACATACGAGATTATAGTGGCATGGAAGGGAGGAATATCTCTGATAGGAATAATAAGAACATTGTTCCAATGAACAATACTAAACCTTGAGTTAATTTTAGCGAACCCGAGTCGAAAAGTGACTATGGTGAAAGAGAGCGAAGGATTGTATTAAACTAGTACTGGCAACTGGAATCCGACTATCAAGGCGTGACCATAATTAACTATTTATCGGACCGAGAGAGACGTAAAGTAGCTGATGATGTATACGCTTCAGTCACGGGGTTGAGACCATAGCACCTTGTGTGTTCAAGCGGTGCCCATGTAGACAAACTGGCTGAGGCAGTAGCACCCTGTGTGCGCAAGCAGTGGCTGAGCAAATGAACGGGTTGAGGCCGTAGCACATTGTGTGTGCAAGCGGTGCCCATATAAGCGGGTTGAGGCCGTAGCACCTTGTGTGTGCAAGCGGTGCCCATATAAGCGGGTTTGAGGCCGTAGCACCTTGTGTGTGCAAGCGGTGCCCATATAAGCGGGTTTGAGGCCGTAGCACCTTGTGTGTGCAAGCGGTGCCCAAATAAACGGGTTGAGGCCGTAGCACCTTGTGTGTGCAAGCGGTGCCTGTATGACAAACGGGTTGAGGCCGTAGCATCTTGTGCGTGCAAGCGGTGCCCGAATAAATAAACGGGTTGAGGCCGTAGCCTCTTGTGGTGCAAGCGGTGCCCATATGGATTTATTCATTTACCTTGTGGAATATGGACAGTTAATTTATGATAAAAGGAAACATTACGAGTGACTGTAAGCTACTCTTTGTAATTGACAAACCTCTACCTGTGAACTTGCATTGAAAATACCTTGAGAATCGAGACGTAAGAAATACGATGATATAAATTATATGCATTTAATATAACAATATCGATAAGCGAGGTAGGCCGTCGTACCTTGTGTGGGCGACATGATGGCGCCTGATATGATTGACGGTCAAACCGTCGCACCTTGTGTGTGCAAGTGAACGACGGCGACACACGAATAATTAGTTGTTCTGTGGTCCAAGTAAAAGGAGAGATAAAAAATCAAATTAATTTATTGCTTCATGTGGTACATTGCATACATGGTGTTACATCTTAATGACTGTCACACGAAACATTAACACCTGGAAGATTTTGCAAGGAACAATGGACAGATAGCGGCGACTAGCCGACGCAAATATTGGCCAAATTGATATCTAAATATGGATGGATGAATTATAACGTACTATTTACCCTTGTGGCAAGCATAATCGATAGAGTACCCAACTCAGAAATCCGCCGTCGGGCAAAGCTGGTGGATTGGGGAAAGGATGGTTTCCCTGAAGGGGAGACGGGCAGGGCAAGTTGCACGTAGAGACGACGATCGCTGGGCGTACACAGCTACAGTCTGGAGGACACGCACGGGACGATGCAGCGTGGGAAGATCACCAATCGCGCACATTTGGGAAGGAATGGATGCGTCGGTCATAAATACAAGACAATGGAAGGATGGCGAGAAGGCCTACGTCCAGCGGTGGACAGATACAGGCCGACGATCACGACGAAGCATAATAAGGAATATGAATATATAGACCAGAGGCGACATTGTTCATCAGTTTCCAAATATCTCGCTGTTAGAGGTTATTGTTATTCAATGAAGACTTGTGGAAAATGAATAGGTATATCTACGTTAGGATCTTCATATAAATGGCGCGGAAACGGAAGCTGCGGCGAACATACTGAAACCAAACGGCTTATGTAAGGTTGTGTTTTTTTTTGCAGGAATTAAGTGACTCTTCGAATGGGTCATTCTCTAATGTCGGATGGCCGGAACGGTAACACGACGACTTAATCAGAATCCACAATAATACGCGGTTTTGTGGTATTGATCCAACATTGCGTTTCTTTTTTTATTTCGTTTTTTTATTTATTTAAGCTTTTACACGTTAGGGTGCAAAAGTTGATCTTTATTTTCTAGAAGTTTTAGCGTACCGGAATCAACGGAGTAATTTTATATGTTGTAATGACGCATTTAATCGGTTCTGTGTTGTTGTTTTGCTGTGTCTGGGACAGACACTATTTATCAGAATGGCCGAATGTTAAGAATCCTAAAATCTAATGGAATTGGTATTAGAAAATATGATGATGACGATGGAAATGCTATAAGGCTGTATGATCTTTTGGCGCATTTGCCTTACTAAAAAACGCAACAACAACTGTCATACTGACTCTCGTGGTTCGCTTTTCGCGCGAAAAACCGGTGGTGGTAATTGTGATTCGAATTGGTCAAAGATGTGGTGCTCATTGATGTAACTCAGAGATTATTGATGGCAGTGTGGCTGTGGAATGGTTCAGGTGGTCCTATCTTTGTGACGACAGCGGAGCTGCAATTCGGTGAGATCAATCCAATCTAGTATTCCTTGCCATCTCCCAGAGACCATACCTCGTAAGGTGGCTGCCTTTTACACAACGATCAAAACTACTAACCCCTCATACATATCGACAGTAGCTCCAACAATAATAGTTCCGTATCCCATTTGAATATTAGAACATCCATCCACTGAAGATTTCACTCGGAGCTTTATAGAGGGCGCTCCCATCGTGGGGGGAACCCCCCCACACATAGCTGGTTATTAGCGTACGTGTGTTGTCGGGAGACTGCGAAATTGGTAGTTAGGAGGTTTGCATTGGAAAGTTAGACAAAGTGTGATGAGACCAATTATTATTAAGAAAGCGTTCGTTGTTGTCCTCCTAAATTATATAACCACATACATCCATATTGTGCCAAGCACTTGAAAGAAAATGAAAATGAAAATTATATTTATTTCCAGACGTATTCCATGCTTACAAAGTTTTTGGCATCTACATCTTCTAAACAAGAACAAATTATAATTATTAACACAAACTAGAATACCGTAGACTAAAATAAATAAATTATTATTTTTATAGATTATTAGAGGTAAAGGAGTCACGCCATTTATCCAACGCATAAGATTTTATTTGTAAGACCTGTTACATAAGTGCTGACCTTAGCATAAAAAGGTTCCCATTACAATCGTAGAAATCCTTATAAAATATCTGGCTAACCCGTTGTGTATGTAGTCGTAACATTGTCCTAGTAATTTCAAACTTTACCTCAAACGAAACTTTGCAAGCAACATAAGATTCGTTCACACATACGCAATCATATTTCGAATTAACAAAAGAGGGGTGATATTGTTTTACTTATTGACTGGAGGCGGAATCTTTTGCTGTGTTTGTACTCAAGATTTAATTGCTTACTTGTCTACGGAAATAATTGGAATGGGTGTAGGTAAAAAAACATATTTTGAATATAGTGTTCCGTACTTTAGCTTGCCACGAATTCACAATGTTAGCACAAACCAGTCTTTAAATGTAACGTTAATTTTATCTCTAAAGAAAGTATATGTCTGGTTCTCTTGAAAATGTGGGGAAACGACGGTTGCAAAATTATTTGATAATTTTTGTTTTATTGTCTACAGTGGTTATTTTGAGATTAATATCACGTTAATTTAATCAGAAAATGTTCGCGAGTGACAGTATGGTGAATTTGTTGGACAATTTGAGCAAGATGGGGTTTCAAGCTTTTATCAAGAGTTCCCGCTACAAGCTCGGGAGTGAACGTGACTGTAGAGCTGCTTCGTCCAGAGTGATGACGCTACGGCGTCTCCTCTGGATGAAGACACGAAGACGCGGCTACCCAGGGTGAAGACGCTACTGCGCTCCCCTGGAGGAAGATAGAAGACTATTATATATTGAATTTTCTGTAACATGACTTTGGCAAAGGACGAACTGTCGAAACTGTAAACTGATGAATATAATACAAATCCATAGATATGGTGGAACACAGAGAAAGATGTACAGGAGAGTTTTAAGGTTGAGATTTTCTCAAAAACTACTTGACCTATTGCAAAAATTACTTCACTGTTTGACAGATAAAATTTAAAACTATGTAACTGTAAAAGAATTATTAAATTCGGCCCAGTAGTTTTTGAGAAAATCTCAACCTTATTGAGGCCCCTTGTATACTTATCTCTGTACATCTACCCAAAACCCTTTCAGCATAAACTATGGCTGAAAACATTGAATATATCTAATACTTCCCCCCTCATTCCGTAAGTGTGTCATATATCACATAGCACCAGTTATTGTAAACATATTTCAGCCAATACTGCCTCCCGCGTCGTATTTGAGGACATTTGTATTCATTCGCTATATTTTTAGTGGCAGATAAACCAGTCAGCGGATTTTCAATATTTTTACGTGTTTCGGAGTTTCGTTTTGTCTCTGTTAGATTCTGTTTTCTATTTTACCCGACTGCGCGAGAAGGAGGGTTATGTTTTTCGTGTGTATGTGTATATAAGAATGTATGAATGAAAACCGAAGCCCAAATCAAGTGTCTTATTTTGTAAACAATAAGTACCCTCAGAATTTGAATTAGAACATGATGAAAAAATTCTTGCCGTGAAAGTGAAATAACTACCCTACCATACGCATATTTTAAGCTGTTCTATGATTATTGCATAGTTATTTTCACATTATTAGATCGGATCACTTTATTTTTACAATGATGAACAGGTTCAATCAATCAGTTCATTCAGTGTTACATCAAAAAATATAAATAAATGAAACCCAAACCTAGTGTCTTATTTTGTAAACCAATATAATCGTCTAATTACCTCTTGTGATGTAACACTGAAGGAACTGATTGATCGAACCTGTTCATAAATGAAGTGATCCGATCTAATAATGTGAAAATAACTATGCAATAATCACAGAACGGCTTGAAATGTTAGTAGGATCGACCCTAGTTTAAAAAAAAGATACCAGCAAAATCTAAGGCTTGGCTGGTTCGGTGTCAACCTTGTAGAATTCCATTCATGTTTCTCTTCAAGCATCCCGTGATGTGGTTTACGATTTTTTTTAAATTTATAAGCCAAACGAGCATTACTTACATACATTTAAGTACCAAATTCTCTCAAAGCGGTTAATGAAAACATCGTGATGAAACCTGTATGCTGGAGAAAAAATCTAAGGCATGCAACGCCCACCGCGGATTGGTGGATTACCAGACGTGGTGGTTGACATTATACTTAAGTAAATACTGTTTTTTATTCGTTATTAATTTAATAACACCTTTTCAATGTTATACATAACATTATTTGTATTTCGTTTCGACTAAGTTATTTATTGCTATTTATTACCTGACGATCATTTTTACAAATATGACTATATTTGACATAATGTACTACCTATATTATTGTATAGTATTTTATTATGTAAAAATGAAATAAAGAAATCTAAATCTAATCTATTAATATTAAAAACTATATGTAAACCAAACCGAGCCATGCATATCATTTTAAATATACCACCACCCATGAACTCCAAGCCTCCCAGCGCAATCTTTCACAACTCTTTGTACCACAAAGGCTTTGTACTTTGTACCGATGCGATATCAGACGTCGGACAGCTCTGTGACAAATGGAACGACTGAGCCATCGGGTTGCAATATCCTCTTCCTTCTCGGATAAGATATACAGAGTTGAGTAATGTACAGAATAGCCAAAAAAAGGTGGCAACTGATCCGAAGAAAATGAAATCCGCGGATGAGTTTACCATTATAAAGTCAAAGTCAAATTTCTTTATTGCAAGTAAGCACGTCGTGTACATTTTTGCACATTAAATATTTTATAACATATATATGGGATTGACATTTACTTTACTTATACTTACTTTATACTTTATTGCACACAAAATTAGTACAAGAAAATATTTACATGATAATGAATGTACATTGGTCGAGTTTATCTCTAATAAAGAGGTTTCTTCCAGTCTGGCTTGTCCGGGTTTACTCACGAAAAAGCAAATGTCAATCTAATATATTTTTCTTTATATTCTACTAGCGTTAACGGAGGTCAAAGCCACTGAATTGGGGCTACTTCTTTCAAAACTTTATTTGTTTAAAATAGCGATTATTCGTACATCATTTTTATAAACTGTACACTCAACATAGGTGTGCATTAAGCGCTTTTTATCTATCTTTAAACTGCCGATACACAGTCGCATTCAAGCCTTCTCAGTATCGCATTACATACTTTTATCATTCCCTCAATCTGTTCTTCCTTTATTATCTTTATCAGTTCACGTATCTCATTATGCGAGTTAGACAGTTTATCTTGCGATTTTCGATAACTTTTATTTCTTGGGCACCCTGCCGCATGGGAGCGACTTGGACGCGGTGTTCTACCTGTGACTGGTAGAGGCCACTCACAGCTAGAATACCGCGTCCACGTAGGTACATTTCATTTTTATTTTTCACTTTTAAAAGTAATTAGTGCTCTTTTATTTTCTCCCTATACTCAGCTCATTCGCCTGTCTCTCTCTCTCTCTCCATCTGATTTCTATCTCCTTTCTCTAGCATCACATTTCGAACGTTTCCCAATTTCTTACTCCCCTGTATAATCTGATTTTTTCATAATAATTAGAATATGACCATCAGTGTTTTCTCACAACTACGTTTCAATCGTCTAATAATTATTAAATGACATTGCCACATTGCAATGGAGCTTTGCCCCACCTACAAAACAACGAGACCATTGAAGCTGTACCTGTCATTTTGTTGGGGACTTATTACATGTTTTATATAGCTTAATCACAATCAGTAGGAGTTGCGAGAGTAGTAGAAAATGATAACAAAACAATGAATAATTAATTCGCTTCGATTTCATACTATTTTCTGAATTCTTAATTAAGCTGTTTTTTTCGACTCGCAACTTGTACAAAACTTTATTTTAAACCAATAATTTTAATAAAAAAACGGAGATATTTTTACATTTATTCGTTATCTTGTACTGTTGAATTATTTCTAAACGCATCTTATTATGTCACTGTCATGTGTCAGCTGTCAAGTTGTCTATTGTTGTTCTTTCTTCTTACGTCAGCCATTGCTGGTGACAATATGGTCTCCGTGAATAAATCCTATTAAATCTATCTATATATCTTTTCTTTTTGCCTAAAAACCCATCAGGTTATGGGCCCAGAAGACGCTGTACACGGGAAAAGTGTTATTTTTGTAAAATCATTATTATTTCCGAAATAAAATAAAACATAACCTCTTCCGCCATGAGTTCCGCCGCCGGTGGTTCACACGTCATGCAGCAGGCAATCGAGAAGTTGAAAGGTATTGAAAACTATAATACATGGAAATTTCTTATGAAAATGATATTAATTCATGAAGAATTATGGGATACGATTGATGAAACCTGCAAGGACAAGAAAAGAATGGAGAAAGCTCTGGCAAGAATCTGCCTTTCCGTGCAACCGATGGCATTTCCTCACATTAGAAAGAAAGAAAATGAATTTCATCAGATTATCTTCTGAGCCATGTGTATATTTTAAAAGACATGAAGAGTCTATTATCATCATAGCCCTTTATGTTGACGATATTGTATTTTTTAGCTCATGTACACCTGAATTAAAAGCTGAAATAAAAGGAAAATTGATGAAAGAATTTGAAATGAAGGATCTAGGTCCAGTTCATCATATATTGGGCATGCGGGTTTGCAGAGACAATGAAAAAATCACTCTTGATCAATCCCGGTACATACTAAATATACTGGAAAGATTCCACATGAGTGAATGTAAACCAGCAGATACCCCAATGGTTTCAGGACAGAAACTAGTCAAAGAAGGGGAGAAAAATGAAGACTGTGAATATAGGAATTTAATTGGATGTCTTATGTATGTTGCAGTATGTACAAGACCAGATATCTCCCATGCTGTGAGTACACTGAGTCAGTTTAACAACTGTTACACCAATGTACACTGGAAAGCAGCAAAACGTGTACTACGCTACTTAAAAGGTACTGTAAACTATTGTTTAGTTTTTCAGAAAAATGGCCTGGACGTCACTGCTTATGTGGATGCCGATTGGGCAGCCAATGAAGTAGACCGTAGGTCATACACAGGGTTTATCTTTAAAATCGGCAGCTCTATTGTTTCTTGGGAAAGTCGTAAACAAAAAACAGTTGCTCTGTCCAGCACAGAAGCAGAGTATATGTCAATTTCTGATGCATGTAAAGAAGCTATCTTTATTCGTACCTTTATATTTGAGACTCTAGGTAAACATTGTAAAATAACTATGTACAATGATAATCAATCAGCACAGAAGTTATGTATCAATTCAATGTTCCATGCTAGAACTAAGCATATTGATGTCAGACATCATTTCATTCGTGATATTGTAAAGAAAGGCTTTATTGATATAAAATACCTATCAACTGATGAAATGACGGCTGACGTACTCACAAAACCTCTAACAAAGGAAAAACATTGTAAATTTGTAACTGCGTTAGGTTTAATTAATATAAACATGGTTTGATGTAATACATAAGGTAATTGCATGTAGTATATAACACAGCCTGTCCAGTATAGATAGTAAATAGTATATTTCTGTATGTGTACAAGTTCATAAGTTTGTATTATGTACATTGTGTTCATTAATGTGTCTTAAGTTGTAACATTGTTATATACAGCTAGTATATAGTGATAGTTGTAGTCAACTTGTCAGATCGTTGGTTTAAGGGCAAGTGTTGAATTATTTCTAAACGCATCTTATTATGTCACTGTCATGTGTCAGCTGTCAAGTTGTCTATTGTTGTTCTTTCTTCTTACGTCAGCCATTGCTGGTGACAATATGGTCTCCGTGAATAAATCCTATTAAATCAATCTATATATCTTTTCTTTTTGCCTAAAACCCATCATGTACATCTTGCGGTTGATGGTGGGGCAGAATCTGGCATTGTCATTTGAATTTTCTTTGCCACTTCTAAACCTTCTGTACACAACGGAAGCACATTTCAACGCCGCGGGGGCTAAGACTTCTCACTTCGGAAAATATATTTTATTTCCCAGAAATTTCATATTGACAACGCATTCGGAGCACTTTATGAACCCCTTTATTACTTTTTATGACGTTTGTCATATTTTCCCTTAACTCTGAAATGGGGTTAGAATTTAAATTCACCGATTTATATTATAATCGATGGTGTTGATGAGATTATGCGAGTTTTTACCGAAAGGGATCAGTATAGCCCAATATTTCTGCAGAAATTGAAAGTGTACGGTGGAACACAGAGAAAGGTGTACAGGAGAGTTTTAAAGGTTGAGATTTTCTCAAAAACTACTTGACCTATTGCAAAAATTATTTCACTGTTTTATAGATTAAAGTTAAAACTATGTAACTGTTAAATAATGATTAAATTCGGTCCAGTAGTTGTTGAGAAAATCTCAACCTTATTGAGGCCCCCTGTATTCTTATCTCTGTCTTCGACTGTACACATGTCATTATCATGTCAGATGGAGACCTTCGAAATGTGTCAGACAGAGGACTGGATGCAGAGGGCCGAGAATCAGGTTGAGTGGCGTGCTTTGGGAGATGCCTACGTCCAGCAGTGGACTGATACGGGCTATAGTTGTTCAGTTACCGATACTGAAGACCCTCCCTTCGGCTTTATAAACCCTTTACGTTACACCCTGTTTATCAATAATAATATATAATAGAAGAAGGATGAATGCATATTTTTTAGTTAGACTACTAATTCTGACAAGTTTACCCGCTAACTAATCTGATAAGCACATCTTAACAAAACGACAAACATAAAAATACAGTCAACCAATCCGTGGTTCACGATTGCAAAACAAAAGTCGTTCAAACATTCAAAGTAGCTTTCAGTCGAAGATCAAAGGGCCCCGATTGGAAAACACAAAGGATGCATATGCATGCGTGCATGTACGAGTATGCATGCATGAACCCGGAACCGCATCGCATCGGCGCATCATTGAATATGGATGACGATGTCGGTGGGACTGTGACGTAAGTGAAAAGTTTGTAAATAATTTCAATCGGATTTCAGTAGCTTTTTCCTTTCGTTAATGCTAGTCGAATAGAAAAAGAAATGTATGAGATTGGAATTTGCTTTTTCGTTAGCTAATGTCAACCTACCATAAATTGTCAATACGATTACAATTTATGCGAACTACAACTTACCGAGATTGAGTTAGTTACGTTTGGTAATGAGCATTTAAAAAATAGTATACATCGTAATGTAGCGCTCGGTGGCTCAGTGGTTGGGTCAATGGACTTGCGATATGGAGGCCCCGGGTTCGATTCCCAGCCATGTACCAATGAGTTATCCTCGGTTTTTTCGATGGAAAAACTTACGTACATTTACCGAGTGCTCTCAAAACTGAAGGAAAACATCGTGATAAAACCTGCATGCCGTAGAAGAAAAAAAACTAAGGCATGTGAAATCCGGCAATCCGCACTGGGTCCGCGTGTTGGATCATGGCTCCAGCTCCCTTGATGTAAGGGAAGGTCTGTGCCCGAGCAATGAAGAATTTAGAAGAATTTGATATGTTTGAAAACTTTTTTAACGCCACTTAGCTGTGATAAATGGCCCATAAAAAATAGTTCCAAAATTCCTCTTGCAACCTTATCCATAACGGCTGTCTAAAATGAAACAGAGCCTCGAAAAAGCCTTTGATCCGATGATTACTAATGACAATCATTGCGACTTGTCCTCCCATTGTGAATAGCTTTGTGTTCATAATCAATGAGTTGTAGTACCTACGGTAGAACACAGAGAAAGGTGTACAGAAGAGTTTTTAAGGGTGAGATTTTCTCAAAAACTACTTGACCTATTGAAAAAATATTTCACTGTTTGATAGATAAAAGTTTAAACTATGTACCTAACTGTAAAATAATTATTAAATTCGGTCCAGTAGTTTTTGAGAAAATCTCAACCTTATTGAGCCCTTGTGTACTTCGACTGTACATCGAATTAAAAAAAACTATCGTGCATTTGGAAAGAGTATTTTAGAAGACTAGCGGATACCTGTCATCATTCATTTATGGGATACTTTAATCTACCTTATAAAACAGGAATACCCACTATTGTATTACTTTTAAAAACAAAATACTAACTACATAATTAAAGAAGGTTTATTTCAGACCATTTGATTACTTCAACAATAAATGGTGTTAAAATATCGTATGGCTTTTAGCCAACACCTTGGGGATGACGACTATTTTCTAAACTCAGAATTTGAATTACGCATTATCCATGCTCGGTGAATAAATTAGAACATGATGAAAAAATGACGTCACGGAATGACGAGGTCGCAGGTTCAAGTCCTGCCCACGGCAAGAATTTTTTCATCATGTTCTAATTTTCTAAACTATTTAAAAAAAGTAAGGTATGTATAAAAGTACCAACATAGAACAAAAGACATATCATTGAAACTCATTGGCGCTTTTCTATTCAACGATAGGCAACGATAAGCAATCCCTTGCTATCGTCATAAATAATTAACAATACTAAGGATAATTTCAATAAAACAATTCCATAAAACAGTGACCACTGAACAACAATTGACAACAGTGAACAATGATAAAGGTACATTAAAAACAGAACGTTGAAAATGTAGATACTAATTTATTAAAAAGTAACCTATCATTCCGGTGTAACCGTCATCCGTGTTTAAACAGCCAAAAAACGCTTCAAACAACGGTCCCTTGAAGGAGTACAAAAAACCGCGACCGAAAATTAAATAATGAAAAAATATAGCCCGCTCTTCCCTTGTAGAGATGAAATTTGATTAAAAAATCACGATTATTACTGACCCCCCTGTATGGAATTTTTCAAACATCCAAATGATCCTTGAAACATTTTAATCAAACGATTTTCGTCTATGCTGCTTTGAGATAAATGACGTTTTTTTTCTTTCGAGGGTAAAATTAGGGTGGTATTTTTGAAACAGTCGATGCCTCCCCACCCCCTCCCTTCGGCTTCAACCCCCTTTCAATAATTTTTCATCGTTTTGATCCGTTCTCTTTGTGGTGTACTCTTTATACTTAGATTAACAAAGTTTTAAATTAAAATCGGGCAATAAATATTGGCTTTGTTTAGATAGGAGGGCATTTTATATCATAATTTATTAGAATGAAGCCTTAGTTCATAAGGCTGTTATTCATAAACGTGATTTAAAGTTACGCCACCGTTAGGCCACCCTGTCCCTTCAAAGTCAAAGTCAAATTTCTTTATTGCAAGTAAGCACGTTGAGTACATTTTTGCACGTCAATATATTTTTTGAATTAACATTTTTTTTTTTAATTTATTTATTAATTTTTAACAAAATTGTAATGTTACATTTGTCGCCAAACTGCAATGCAGTTTGTTGGCACCACACCACCACCACACTGCAAGGAAAAGGTGCCAACGCTGAGGAGAAAAAGTGGCAAAAAACCTTTCTGTCTTAACCTTTTTTAACGAAGTTTGAAAAGGATAGCAACACTTTTGTTTATTTAATTTAAAGGAAGTGCGGTTTAACTAGGTTTATAAATAACAGCATAAGTCATGTTTATAAGACTATTCGCGTTTATGCGACCTTGCGATAGCGACAAAATTATCTAACTACGTTAACTAATAATTAAAAGTTTATTCTATCGTCCGTCATAGGCGCACTTCATCTGCCATATTTATAAAATTGACATGACACAGATACAATATAAAGGTACAAGTCCGTAACCGACTGCAGACGAAACAGCAGGCGACATGTCGCTGAGACACCACCGGTTTCTATGGAAGTGTCGTCGCGACATAACTCGGCGACAAGACTGTCGTCTATATACGGACTTGTAACTTTTTAGAGTAAATGTCCATAAAACTCCATTGATCTCCTAACAACTAGATACACAGTCTGCCTTCTAAAAATCTCCGAGCGCAAAGAAGGTCCAAACGGATTAATGAAAGAAAAGAAAGAAAGAAACATTTATTTGACACCACAAAACATACACCATGAAAACATATCAACAAATAAAACAAAAAAGACAGTGGTAGGTACTTGGTGCGGCATGCAGCGCCAAAAGAGACCAGCTCAGCATGTGCTGTGTCCACAGCGGGCCACAGCGCTGGTTTTCAGCTGGCCTCGGCAATGGACCTCATTTGTTTTATTGGACATTATTTGGACATTAACAATGGACGTTTTTTTTTAATTGTTTTAGTAAGACCCGGTCTCTTGAAAATGGCGGGAAACGACGGTTGCGAAATTATTTGATAATTTTCCTTTTAATGTCTACAGGGACTATTTTGTGTTTAATATCACGTTAAATTAATCAGAAAATGTTCGCGAATGACAGTACGGTGAAGTTATTTGATTATTTATGCAAGATCTGAAGTTTCAAGCTTTTATCAAGAGTTCCCGCTACAAGCTCGGGAGTGAACGTGACTGTCGAGCTGCTTCGTCCAGAGTGATGACGCTACGGCGTCTCCTCTGGATGAAGACATGAAGACGCGGTTACCCAGGGTGAAGACGCTACTGCGACTCCCCTGGAGGAAGATAGAAGACTATTGAATATATTGAATTTTCTGTAACATGACATTGGCAAATGACGAACTGTCGAGTCCATTAATAATAATAATAGTAAGACCCTTGTGCATCTAATTGTTTATAGATCAATATAAAACCCACACTACATGCAGCTTTTAGAGACAAATCTGTTCAAAGCAAAAAAGTTATCTTCGAAAAACTCAATCCGCAATAAAACTACAAACAAAATCTCTGAAAAACCAGCCGAAAATACCTTCTCAATTACCACACTGCAAAGTGCAAACCGATTTAATTCCACTCTATTCAATATGCAAATCGGAAAATCCCGATGTCCAATAACGTCCCGCGGGACATTGCGGGAATAAAGTCCCGTTTAAAAGTCCCGTAGACAAGTAGAGGCTATTGATAGGTTCCGTCCGGGGAGTTTGAAAGATTCTTTTTTTACGCCGCTTTGGTTTTTTACGGGACTTTTTAGTAGTGTGTATTGAAGGGTTGTCTACTTTGAAGTTTGAAACTTTGAACTGTAATTTTTTTTTAATTATACAGGTTGTTCGGCTCATTGACCGATTTTTTAGGTCAATTGATGCATTTGCAAGGTTTTAACTCATGTATTTTGTCCTAAGTGCCACGGTTACTGAGATATGATTTTTTAAAGTTATTTTTTGAAATTATTCCTCAGTAAACCTTGCAAACTATAGTATCCTTAAGAAGAGATCGCTTTGAGCGATAAGAAACACCAATTGTAATACTAACTTTATTAGCCTATTGCTTTTACCGCCAATTGTCATTTTTTTGCAATAAAGGATATTTATTTATCTTATCTTATCTTTATTTTTTTTACTTGAGTCTGGGTATAATATTCTGTGATAGTAGAAATGTGTCAAATGTGTCAAAAGTTTAATAGATAATTAAAGGGAGTACTTATTACTTGCTGTTTTCCAATTTTTTTCGGTAGTTTGATATTCTCTTTTTACTCCCAAGTAGTATTTCCAATTTCTCCACCAACAAGTTGACCAATAAAATTGAAGTAGAGCATTATTGCCGTCAACTTACACGAAGGTTCTATATTTATAGATTCGCTGAAACCATGAAACGTGTGGGTTCTAGTGAGCCCCGAACATTTATCCTCTGTCCTTTTTACTCCCATATCAGCCCGTATGCTGCTGTCCTTCTCTGGCTATCCCATTGAAAGACATCGAATGTTCGATGCAACAGGTGGTATTGACTTCAGGAATAGGGTTGGCGATTTGATTGGTTTCAAAATTAGTTTATTTTAGTTAGGTTATATTTTATTGCTAATTGATTTATTCTAAACTTTAAATTACTTCCAATTGGAGTAAATTCTGAAAGCTTTATTTATAGGCGTACTTTTTACTTCAGAACTCTGACTGAATGCAAAAAGCCGAGAATTGTATCGATGGCCTAAACCTCTCCTAAGAGAGCTCCAGCAATGGATTGATATGGGCTAATGTCGATTGAAAAATAATAAAAAAATCCGCTAAATGTTTCTGCTACTAATAATTAATTAAAAAATTCATAATCGACCCATTTTTGAAATACAGTGGACCTGGACATACAACATAGACATGAATAGAAATACTTCGAAATAAAAATAAAATCTATGTACACTTGGTCTGCCTGCTCCAGATCTATCTCTCTTTCACACTTGTTTGCTGGTAGAGAACTCTATCATAGACACACCATACCTACACACCTTATGTACAGTCGAAGACAGAGATAAGTATACAGGGGGCCTCATTAAGGTTGAGATTTTCTCAAAAACATCTGGACCGAATTTAATCATTCTTTTACAGTTACATAGTTTTAACTTTTATCTATCGAAAAGTGACAGAATTTTTGCAATATCAAAAGTAGTTTTTGAGAAAATTTCAACGTTAAAAACTCTCCTGTATAACTTTCTCTGTGTTCCACTGTACATCTAATTTGATTCAAGTAACGTGTATTTATTTTGTGTACATTAAAGAATTACAGAAATAAAATCGGAAAGCTCTGTCAACCCTATCGGGACTTATCGTTTTTCAGGCGAAGCTCCGGCACGGGATAGTCCCGTTGGGTCCCGCAGTGGAATATCGGCGTTATTGATAGCAGGTAAACGGGACCATAGGCGTTGGGGGGTTAACTCGGGGATTTTACATTTTTCCCGCACTCATTTTGATGCGGTGTTAACAGGTTAATGATTTTCGTGATGTTTTAACTGGTGCAATGTAAATGTGACGGGATTTCGAGTGGAATTGGGTATCTATGGGAAACTATGCTTAGCATTTCTCTGTTAGGTAGAATAAGAAACGAGTATATCCGCCAGAAGACAAAAGTGGTTGACATTGCTTATAGAATCAGTAAACTGAAGTGGCAGTGGGCTGGTCACATCTGTCGTAGAACCGATAACCGATGGGGTAGACGAGTTCTCGGAGGCAACAAACGGGTAAACGTAGTGTGGGACCAGATGGAGGGATGACCTTCGCAGGATGGCTGACAGAGACTGGATGCAGAGGTCCGAGAGTAGGATTGAGTGGCGCGCTTTGGGAGAGGCCTACGTTCAGCAGTGGAGTTTGTTTGTATAATTTAAACAATACAGTACAAATTATTAATGTGGTATGAAAAAAAAAATCAAGGTATGAAATACGAAACGCCCAAGTTACAAGCATTTAATGTTGACATCAGACCAGTCAGTGCCATCTACCGGGGCTATCGGGACTTTCTTTCTTTTTGAAACGTAACCTTGAAAAGCCCTCACTGAACGAAATAACAGAAAATCTACCTCAACTTCAAGCCTGCGAAATCAATAATTAATTCAATTCCCACGCTTTTCATCACATAGTTTAACCGAAGTGTTGAACCCTCGTAAATAAACCCTTCGCCGATAGGGGTCAACCCTGTCGAAGGTCGAAACCGCAACCTTGAGTAACTTGTAATAACCTTAGAGGTTAAGTTAACTTTCTGACATAACTGTCAGTTAACGGGGTGAGTTCGATACAAAATTGTTTCGAGAGACTAACTTTTACGTTGGCCTTTTAAGCGACTTTATTTTTTATTGAAATTACAATACATACTAAACCCCCCCCCCCCCCCCCCCCCCCTTCCCTATTATATTTTTTAGGAATATATAGGTAAAATTAAGGGGCCCATATTTTTTTCTTTTATCAAAATAACGTCGTGTTCATTATTTAAAAATTAAGTTAAGATTCGTGAAAATTAAAAAGGGCGTAAGTGACGTCACGTTACATTACTGAAATAGTGTCGTGACAAAATGTGTGAATACTCATGTTTCGGACGTTTTCAGTATTTGTAAGAGTGTTCATTGACATTTTTCTTGTGGACTCGCCAAATATGATTCTGACTACCACCTAAAAAGCATTGAAAAAGTGTTACTAACAAAAATACAATTTATTACTTGGCTGTATGGGTTAGATTCCCTTTGCCCACTACGTCAGAATCCGGAATGCCTAATTTTACAGAAAAAAAATTCTTTTCTTGGAATATATCTACGAATAAATTCTGAAAAAAAATCTAGGTATTCAGAGAGACAAAATCTTGAAATGGTATTTTTCTTTTAGGATGATAATATTTTTTGCCAACATCTCATTGATCTCCTATAAACAACTAGTACACAAAGGTCTTACTTATTAAACCAATTGAAAAAACGTCCAAATAAGGGTCCATTGTGAACGTCCAAATAATGTCCGATAAAGAAAATGAGGGTCCATTCATCCTTTTGGACCTTCTTTGCGCTCGGACATTTTTAGAAGGCAGACTGTGTACCTATCTAGTTGTTTATAGGAGATCAATGCAACATCCATATTTTATTCGCAAAAGGATAATGTGCAATATGATTATGATTACAGACGATAATTTATTCATTATGCGTAAAATAATACCCTGCAATCATTCAGCAACAATTTCCCTTTATTGTTAAGGGGCTGCCAGCTGTCAAACTCAAGCGTGAGACAGAAGATGTCCCGCAGCGGCGGAGTGAAGAGCACGGCACAGTGACTCCATATTGTTATTTTTAATTATTTTGGATGTTTTTGACAATAAATATCAGATTATTTTTAAATAAGCTCTGGTATTTTAGAATTAAAACTATAGTGAGCCATTACTAAGTTATTATATATAAACGGATATCACTCACTTATATTGTTAAAGTCGGCAATTAGACCGACAGTTTCGACCGATTTCGACGGTCTTTTTCAAGGTGAGCGCGCCACGCCGGTCTAATTGCCGACTATAACAATATATAAGTCAGTGATATCCGTTTATATATAATAATAAGCTCTGGTATTTTATAATACCCTACATTTTAATAAATATTTTCTAATGAATGACTAATTTGGTTTAGACATAATTCTCATTTTAAAAAAACATGGAAGGATTTTTTTCTATCGAACCGAAGTTTGTCCAATCGTGTATCGGTATTCATGAGTCTCTAAATAGACACTCCAAGATTGCTATATATTTTTTCAGGCGTTTAATTTTAGTAGTTAGTGCTGTAGCCTTCGTAGACTGTATATCCGTGCATACGAAGCCTTAAATAGGCTGTATCGATATGGCATGGCCAATCGATGATTCTACGCAGGTGTCCGTAATGATATAGAGTGGTAGGACGGGTTATAGGCGTCGGAAATCGGTTACCGCGTGGCTAAAGTCTGTACTTAGACTGGCCTAATCTGCCTAGGTTGCCCTTTCATCATTTGATAGAACCTATCTTGCGAAAATTGTGAATTTAACCAGTAGAAATTATTAAAAATAAAAATAAAACGGCAATTTGCAAGTTGGACTCTCGAACCGAGGCTTCCGTGCATAACTTAACCCCGGAACTTTGCTCTAACGAAAATATAAACTAGATTTAGAGACTAACTTATCTTTGCCATTATCAAAATATTATGTCCATACATCGACATACTCCTGATTAGTTGATCATCTGCTAATATAAGTTTGTAATTAATTTCAAACTTACAGTTTTTGGATTATTTCCTTTACTGGTGCTATAAGACCTAGCTTCCATGATTCTAGGTCAACGGGAAGTACCCTATAGGTTTTGAGTTTCTTGCGATGCGCCAAAACTCGACATAAACGACCATATCTTTTGATTGCGTTGATAGACGGACGGACGGGGACGGACGGGGACCGACGGGGACCGACGGGGACCGACGGGGACGGGCGGGGACGGACGGGGACGGACAAACAGACAGACAGACAACAAAGTTCACTTATAAGGGTTCCTTTTTTCATCTTTTTAATAAACATCTTCTTTAATCACAATAAAAATAACCACACTCCAAAAAAAAATTACAACAAAAAGAGTTACAGACTGAGTATGTAACTGTAGAAGAATTTTAAAAATCCATCAAAAACTTCTTAAGAACATCTCAACTACGAAGCTCTACCTTCGTGTCAGTTAACTTTAGCATGTTTAAATTAATTCCATTCCAAAGTTTGACCCATCGAATTCACCTGAGACCGCAGACCTAAGTATATCAAAGCGTAACGAGGCATGCAGTCTTCGCAAATGTTTGCGTCGCGATGCACGCCAACTATTCCTTTACGCTAACTTTGGCCCGGGATGGCCAACCTTTGTTGTGAACGACTGAGGGGAATCTTTCCAGGTATTTGATAACAGAGGTTATGTTCAAGTTTGTACAGTTAAGGTTAGCGAATTGGACGCTCAGATTGAGTAATGTTGTCATAATTATAATATGTTCTTTTACGGTAACTTTGAACATATTTGACTGAAGGTTCAATATTATTAAAATTAGCGTTATTTACGGTAACTTTGACCCGAGATGACCAACCTTTATAGTAAAGAGATGAGGGGAATCATTGCAGCTAGAATACTAGAGGCTTTATTAACGTTTTTTTAGAGTTAAGTATGGCATATGAGTTATATGACATAATTGTAATTTACGTCGTGTACCTTGTAACTTATTATTATGTAACATAATATCATACCTAATACTTAGCGATTGCGAGTTATTTATGTATAATTGCATCATAATACAAAACTGTAATGGAAAGCTTGGTGGGTCAGTGGTTGGGTAAATGGACGTACGATACGGAGGTCCCAGGTTTCCAGCCATGGCAGGCAGGCAGCCATGTACCAATTAGTTATCCTCGGAAAATCTTACTTACAGTTACCGAGTGCTCTCAAAACGGTGAAGGAAAAGCATTATGATGAAACATGCACGCCGTAGAATAAAAAAAATTTAAGGCATGTGAAATCCGCCAATCCGCAGTGGGCCCGCGTGGTGGATCATGCCCCCAGCTCCCCTCAATGTAAGGGAAGGTCTGTGCCCGAGCAGTGGGGCAATATAAAGAGACTGATGATGATGATGATGCGCCGATTTACAGGTTTTCTATCAAGGCTACGGCACTAAGTACTAAAATTAAACGTCTGAAAAAAATGTATAGCAATCTTGGGGTGTCTATTTAGAGACTGATGAATACCGATACACGACTGGACAACCTTCGGTCGATAGAAAAAGAATCTTCCATGTCTTTTAAAATGAAAATTATATCTAAATCGAAATAGTATCATACAAAATATATATCAAAATGTATGATGATGATAAATGGAAAGCAGCAAACCATGTGTGTTTACCGGGAGTGATCTGAAAGTTATGCGAACTATCGCCCGATGACCGCAACGCTCCGACAAAGAAGTTAGCCACACGTCACTTAGCATAATAGTGGGATCAAACGAGTGTAGATCTAACTACATTCTAGAAATGACCATACTGGGCAGTATGGTCATTTCTAGAATGTAGTTAGACCAAGTTTCACTTCTATACTTCGTTAGGTTTGAAAGGGCTTAAACTGTGGAATATCAACCTAACCTTTTTTTGTTGCCCAGGAGAAATAAATGATGTATACCATCCGTCCTGGGGAACGGGTGATTATGTTGGACTCGCACCATTGATCTCTTATAAATAACTAGATACACAGTCTGCCTTCTAAAAATGTCCGAGCGCAAAGAGGGTCTAAACGGATGAATGGACCCTCATTTGCTTTATTGGACATTATTTGGACGTTTTTTAAATTGTTTTAGTAAGCATATTAATTAGATAAAACGGGAATTACCGTGTTAAACATTTATTATTATTGATGAGTCTACTCGTGACCATGATGGCTGCAATGCTGTCGAAATATCGAGACATCAATAATAATAAATGTTTAACACGGTAATTCCCGTTTTATCTAATTAATATGTTTTAGTAAGACCTTTGTGTATCTAGGAGATCAATGACTCGCACCAACTAAAACTCCTGGGGTGTTCCGCCTCCCACCATGGACAGGACCACGGGTGCATCTAACCTAACCAACCATCTAAGTTATCCACCTGGTTGGTCAGTTAGGAATAAATATTATATTTAATTTACTACTTAATTTATTTATTTGAAACAATTATTGTACACTCTGTACTTAAATAACTAAGATGGTCACTGGTTCTCAAACTAGGTCTAACCTGTATCTTGAGAACCAGTAAATTTATTACTATTGTTACTATTTTTAATTAATTATTAATGAATGTAAGTAGTTTAATTACTTTTAGTGACCTGCCTCTTTGTATATCGAGCCATGTAATATACAATATTAAAAATGTATGATTACAATATTTTAGAACGTATGACGTAACCAAGTGTTCCTAAGGTTAAAATAAATGAGTATGAGTATTTCTAACTTAGTCCACCTGGTTGGTCAGTTAGGAACAAAAGTAGCCACCTGTGTATCATCATCGTCAGTATATTTATGTTTCTATTGTCATGTCTAGCCCTTTTCTAGCTCTACATTAACGCCTCGAGCAATATTTCTGCAGAGGCCAGCTCAAAGGCGATACGTGGCGCATCGGTACAGTTGAGTACATCCAAAGTTATGGCTGGATAGTTTAACACTTTGATGTATTACAATGTCATTACCAATACGACTTATAATAATGTATTTAGTAGCTTACTGCGTAATTAAATAATCCTAAAGATTGTTATGGTCCCACTTCACTTGGCTATTCGTATTTGCGTATTCATTCGATAAATGGCATTGCCACATTTCAATGGAGCTTTGCCCCACCTACAAAACTACGTGATCATTTAAACTGTATCTATCATTTTGTTGGGGACTTACAGGTTTCATATTGCATAATCATAATCAGTATCATTTTCTACTATTCTCGCAACTCCTATAGAAGAACAACAAAAATATTGAAATAATTCGCATCGATTTCTTACTATTTTCTGAATTCTTAATTAGGCTGTTTTTTTCGACTCGCTACATGTACAAGACTTTGTTTTATACCAATAATTTTAGTAAAAAACGGAGATATTTTTACATTTATTCGTTATCTTGTACATCTTGCGGTTGATGGTGGGGCACAATCTGGCAATGTCATTTAAATTATGTACTCATGATAAGTAATAAATTGGTAGGTAAGGTTTTTTTTGTAAATAAAAAACTGCCAAAAAAATTAATTAAGTACGTCACAAGTCACACCGACCTTAGAAATGGCCATTAGGTCAAATTCCAGTAAAAGAAATCGTTGCAAAAAATTAAAAATATCTTAAAATATAAAAACTCCAAAGCATAGTAACGATTCACAACAAATTAATAATTTTTTTGATAGTTGATTTTTTTTGAATATTTTTTTACCCTAATTGTTTAATTTAGTTAAACGCTGTGCAGATTTATGTATGTCACAAAGCCTAGCCATCCAATTAATTTTGTCGAATGAATTCAAGGTATACCTGTATAGAAAATCGTATGATATAAATAAACGTAAAATGAGGAACATAAAATTAACAAACTGCGCTACCTACATCACTAATTGATTTCATAAATGACTTACAAATCCTTACAAAAGAGAACACGATTAAACCCTATCTATTATTTCGAACAGGTCCGCTTTTAGGTGCGGAATTAACGTCGAACGGAGTCCAGGGCCGCATTGCAGTCGTACGAACAATTAGAGTCCTTTGTCCGATATTCAATAGTGAATGCCGAGTGCGACTCTGTAATGGCGGCTCTGGTGTTTTGAATTCTACGAAAGATTAGGATGGAAGTGTTTTTTCAATGGTTTTGAGATTTTATTCATATAAGAATAATTATTGACGCGATTTAAAATTACGCCACCGTTTAGGCCAACTGTCCCTTTCTATCTTAACCTTCTTTAACGAAGTGTGAAAGGGATAGCAACATGATTCACGACACAATTAATGAAAGTGAGTTTTAACTAGGTTTATGAATAACAGCCTAAGAGGGTGTCAGGATCGCGGTAGGTGGAATTCCGGCGTCTCTGGTTGGTCTCTGGTAACTGGTAGGATCCTGATCCTTTCCGAGAGGCCGATGATGAAACACGCGGGCCAGTAAATGCCTATTCACTCTTGCCTTAAAGATCCCAAGGTTATGTGTCAGGAACACTGACGCCGACAGGGCGATCCGTTCTTTAGCCGTTCGTATGATAAAGGATGAAAAAAAAACGTCTCGTACCAGTGGAATATCAACGACAGGTCAAAAGTTCATTTGGCAGTAAACAGACACTTCTGTGTTTTTGTGGTGTTGATTTTGACCAAATGCCATTTTCCGACTGAAATAAGTTAGCTCAAAATCTGAAACTTGGTAACCTTAGAGCTCGGCTTACTGTGCTGGCCAGATATAATTTTTTTTTTAACAAAATTGACATTGTCACTTTTATTCAGTTGTTTTTTTCTTTTCTATTGATCTTGTCCCATAGTTTACATTTTTTACGAATTATATATACCTACGTTTTTACCTAATAAAAATTTATCTAGCTCCAGTCCGATAAACTAACTTTAGAAAACTTTTCAATTCAATTTATTTAATTGCATACACACACATGTCAGAATGTACATTAATTCATCATTAGGTCTTAAAATATGACACATGCCCCCTGTAGGGCATAGCAACATGGAATGACAGATGCAGACATTTCGGCAATAAGTAATTTAAGTAATTAATTATTTCATTTTATACTCCAAAAATTCAGCGACGTTATGATTTGTCAATAAGAAAATGTTTAATGTTTTATTTCCTTCAACTTTACGCCTATATCTCGCAGCATACTAGACTAGACCATGTACTGCTAGCGTGATATCAGTACCTACCTTAAAATACTAAATATACGCAGTAGGTACTGACTTAAATATTTTTCTTTTCATTTTCTCTCTGACATAAATTAGCTCAAAGTCAGAAACTTGATACCTAACCATAGAGCTCGAAATCTTGGCTTACTTTTGTAGACTTTAAAGCCAATGATACACTAGGGGACAAATGTCCTACGACATGTATCGGCGACATGTCAAGCGAAGCCGGCCGATTTCGCCTGACATATCTGGCGACATCGCGCGATTTATGTCCAGAGCGACCAGAGCGTGCCAGGCATGTCGCGCGAAGTCCGGCAACGTCGCGCTACTTCACCCGACATCCCTGGCGACACGTGTCCCCTAATGTATCCTTGGCTTAATACTGCTAATAATAAACCTTCACGTCACTATCCAAAGGCGTATCCACCATATTCTCCCACAACCCCAGATGGGCAGTGGCCCGCCAGCAAATCTGCTCTCACACAATTCCCTAACACATTGTACTGACAGCTACCTTTACTTCAGCCGTAATATTTTCAAATTGCTCGTGAAATTATTTCTGTGGATTACGCTTTACTAGCTTTATCGTCATCAAACTTTATTATGAAACTACAGTACTACTCTACTTTTACTTATAAGTTGCGGCCTGATTTTGTTTCTCCAATGATGTTAGGCTCGGCCACCATGTCCTCGATCTCGCAGTTTTTCCGGATTCTCCAGCTTCCGTCCTCTCTCTTCGCTAGTTTTCTGGTGTGGAACTGGGACACTAAATCACACTATGCATTTTCATCTTTCAAAAATAATCTATTATACATTTGTTGGCTCCTTGCGAAGCCAGGGGTTGGTTGATGATGAATTTGGATGATAAGGCTGGATATTTAATGGATATTAGATAGGTATAAATGAAAATTCACGCCTTTGCTTGTTGAAAGTTCAAATGTAATCTGTAATAACATTCCATGTTACCAAGGCAACAACGTAAGTATAAAAAATAAACAGCTAGTGCTACATGCAGTTCCTAACATGCGTCTAACATGCCTCCTTTTTACATATTGTTTTACTTCTACTGTTTATATATGACATGTAATTCTTTTTTTTTGCAATAAAGTATAATTTATCTATCTACCTAAGCTTTTTTAATTTATAACAGTTACTTTATTCGATCGGGCGGTAACAGAAATCCAGTATTACTTTTCTCATCAACACCTCTCCCCGTAAACTCGCAAACGATATCCACATTACTTCGCGGCGCATATTCTCAAAATAATACGACTTATTTATTATGCTTGCGACGTTCGTTTTGAAAATAGGCCCGTGTGTTCTTCGCATTAAACACTCGTAATATTCGACCAGATTGATAGAGATATGGTTTTAAAACTACCTCCCCTCCGGGGGTCTGTAAGCGCTTCTATCAAGGGGGCAGGGTAGACGGTGAGGTGTGAGTCGAAACTCGCGTATCTGTGGTTCCGCACGTCGCGATTTATTTTAACACATTTTGTTTATAAATGATATAATGCGATACTGTACGTTTTGCGGGGAGGAACGGCATTGTAACGACTTGTTCGAGATTTATATAGAGTTGCTATGTGTTAATACAAGCTTTTTGTTGTCAAAGAGTTTGCTTACCTGATGTCCTTATGTAAATAAATACTAACAGACAATAATATTGTGAAATCGTGGATAAGGTGTTTTGTATACTAGGTAGGTTCTTGGCTGTAAAACTTAACGCCTTCATCGATCGTATGATATTGTTTAAAGATATATAAATAAATGGATTTGCAAACCTTAGTAACATTGCGAATATTTGTTTGAAAATTGATAGGAAAATCGTTTTGATTTCTGCAAAATTGATCGCAAACATAAATCATCAGTTAACTAGTCATCAATTTTGTAGTAGAACAAATTAAAATCGGCAAATCGCTCTAATTTACTTACGACGCATTTAACGTCTTGTTGACTTTATTTATCAATACATTCCTTAATGTCTTTCATAGAATAGACAATTACGTAGTTTAAATGTCTAAAATTATTTTATTTTCAAAATATCCCCTTTATTGATCAAGAAATGGGACAAAATCTTGGGGTGTATTATCATCTCTATACAATTTCCACTCATATGGGGTGCTAAGAACGCTCACGTACATTTTCTAGCACTCCCGCCTTTATGTAGGGCATTTATTCTTAGAGCTCAGCGTCGCCCCCTGTCTCCTAGGGGGGTTTAACCGCTCTGTGTATGTTTTGTTTGTTTTATCATTGTTTTGTTTATTGAGTTTTATTGACTTTCGATCTGTGTTCAACACTGCGAAACATCCCTTGGGTTGGCCAGAGATTCTGTTAGGATCATTCACGAATCTAATAGTTTTCATTTATTTACAAGATCTAAATCTTATGCAAAAAGGTCGCAGTCTGTCGAAGAATATTTTTAAATTTTTTGAAGAATATTTTTTTGACAACAGTAACTCTCAATGAATCTCGATTTTAGACAGATTTGAGCGCGAGATCGCTCTTACCTGTCATACGTTTAATAAGGGTGTGGGTGGAACCGACAAATGACATTGCCACATTTCAATAGAGCTTTGACCTACAAAACTACAGCTAAGCTGTACCTATCATTATGTTGGGGACTTATTACAGGTTTCATATTGCATAATCATAATCAGTATCATTTTCTACTACTCTCGCAACTCCTATAGAAGAATAACAAAAACAATGAATAATTCGCTTCGATTTCTTACTATTTTCTGAATTCTTAATTAAGCTGTTTTTTTTCGACTCGCTAGATGTACAAAACTTTATTTTAAACCAATAATTTTAATAAAAAACGGAGATATTTTTTACATTTATTCGTTATCGTGTACATCATGCGGTTTATGGTGGGGCACAATCTGGCATTGTCATTTCTGACTTTCAGCTAGCTGACTTCTGAGCTGCGGTACTACGGTCAGTTTATTAAGGCTTCGTAAGCGCGTAATTTCAGTTTTACTAAGAAGGCTACGGCCCTAACTACGAAAATTAAACGTCTGAAAAAAAAAATATCAATCTTGGGGTGTCTATTTAGATACTGATGAATACCGATACACGATTGGACAAAGTCCTAGTTTGAGAGTATGGGCCACTATCAACTGTGTAATGTACCCAAAATAGATTTAAATAAACTATTTCTATTTCTAGATTTTCAATACTCAATATATTTATTGCATTCCATAAGTTATAATACAGATGTTCACATACTTCACATTAAGAGCCTTCCCTGAGCCAACTAGCGCCGCCAATCTTAAAAAAATAATATCTTCCAATATAATCAATTTTATTAAAAAAGGTATTTACAAAATGTTTATTACGATAAATACTATTTTTTAAATGCTTATTTATAACGTGATTCAATTTCGGTAAGTTGTAGTTCGCATAATTGCGAAAAACGGCCGTTTTTGGCACATTTGTGAACTACAACTTAGCTTGTCGCAATTATGCCATGTATTGTATATTGAAAAATAGTATTCATCCTAATAAACATTTTGTAAATAGCTTTTTTAATAAAAATTATTAAATTGGAAAATATTATTTTTTCAAGATTGGCGGCGCTAGTTGGCTCATGGAAGGCCCTTAAAATGTTACAATGTTATTTATGGACCTTGTTTAGGCACAGCAGTTTTAATTTCGCATAGCGCATATGCAAGAAAATATCAAAACATAAGAAGCCTTTCTTTATCGATTGTTAGCAATCTAACAACATCTATAGACAGAGCACTCCTTACCCTTATATTATCGGGGGGTAAGCGTACCCCTGTACCCTACGCGAAGGTGATTTATCAAAGAATTTCTCACCTAATAAATAACAGGTTATGCGAGTATGAAATACGTGTTTTTGGGCGGATTGTTATTGAGACTGGTTCGGAGATTCTGCTTCGGTTTTTTATAATTTTCAAATGCCTATGACCAAATGACAATGCCAGATTCTGCCCACCATCAACCGCATGATGTACAAGATAACGAATAAATGTAAAAATTACTCCGTTTTTTATTAAAATTATTAATTTAAAATAAAGTTTTGTACATCAAGCTAGCCGAATAACACAGCCTTATTAAGAATTCAAAAAATAGTAAGAAATCGAAGCGATTTATTCATTGCTTTTGTTATTCTTCTATAGGAGTTGCGAGAGTAGTAGAAAATGATACTGATTATGATTATGCAATATGAAACCTGTAATAAGTCCCCAACAAAATGATAGGTACAGCTTAAATGGTCACGTAGTTTTTAGGTGTGGCAAAGCTCCATTGAAATGTGGCAATGTCATTTGTTTGAAATCCCCTCTAACAGATCTTTTATGTGTGTTAGTAGTTTCTTATCGATGTAGGAGTAATATTTGAGCTCTTCCGTGCCTCGGAAAGCACGTTAAGCAGTTGGTCTCGGTTGCTGTCGCTCAGCAGTCTTTAGTCCACGTCAGAGGCCTATGGGCGGTCTAAACAACTCTGACTAATAGGTTTGGTCACTAAACCACACGAGAAAAGAAAGAAGGAGTACCTACTTAATATTTACAATAGCAAACATAATAATTATAATATTACTTTTGAAAATCAAAGAATTTTGGTATATAAACATTGATCTCCTATAAACAACTAGATACACAGTCTGCCTTCTAAAAATGTCCGAGCGCAAAGAAGGTCCAAACGGATGAATGGACCCTCAATTGCTTTATTGGACATTATTTGGACGTTAACAATGGACCCTTATTTGGAGGTTTTTTAAATTGTTTTAGTAAGACCTTTGTGTATAGGAGATCAATGTATAGGTATAAACTATTTTTTGTACTAAAATAATTCTAACACTATTTTCACGCAATATCACGAGATATTTAGAAAAATGTCGCGGTAGCAAAAAAATATCATCTTATTAAGAATAATAATAATGATAATAATTGTGCTACGGGAAAAAAGAAACGTACCGTTATATATCACTTTTTAAACTTTCACGGTTTGTATACATATTAATTTGATAAATACTCTACAGTCTACTCGTGACCATGATGGCTGCAATGCTGTCGTAATATCGAGACATCAATAATAAATGTTTAACACGGTCATTCCCGTTTTATCTAATTAACATGCACCGTTACTATATTTCAAATAAGAGCATCGATTTTGTAATTTCCCGAATTGTTGAAATCCCATATCTGAATAGCACTCTAGTGTATTAACTCTATAGAAGATTTATATGAACAAAAACGCCTTCCCAAAATCGCATATCTCTGGTGATATTTTTGCATACCTCAGGGGGAGACGAAATATTTATTGTGACGACAACCACCATATCTAGAGCGCTTCAATAACCAAAAAGGTTGGTAATCTTGGGTTTTGTTACACTGGTTGTGTCGGAAAGTCGCATGCCATTCGGTATTATGTTATAAATCATAATATTGAAATATTTTTCCGAAGGTACATCTTGTATGGAGATGTATGGATATGAAGTTGGTTGGCTGTTATTGAAACTTACTCTGACAAATGATGTGGTGGGAGTTGGGAGGGTCGAATTGAAAATATTAGATTTGGGTATTGGCATATTGGATGGATTTATTTGGCTATTGGTAACAATATTGACGAGTATAACGATTGACGAGTGTGCTGAGAGAGTGCATGGTGTTCTGTGAGATAGATGAATGAGTGTTGGGTCTGTTTTGTATGTGTAAAAATTTGAATAATATAGCTATATTTGATAATATTGTTTCCTTGACAATCTTAAATTAATTTAATGTGTATAAATATCATTTCTTATGACATAGACTGACATTTAATTATTATTATTTTTATTTGTATAAGTTGACTAAGTTATTATAATCATTATGAATTACACAGCGCATTGGTTTCTGACTGTAGTGCTGTGTAAGATTATGTAAATAAATAAATAAATATTGGTACAGTCGTAAACACAGTACCTACATATGTTTTGATATTTTCTTGCATATGCGCTATGCGAAACGAAAATCTAAATGATAAATGGGGAAAAATAATTTTTTTTTCACGATCTGGATACGAATCACGATGGCTCTGTTGGAATAGAGCGTGCCACGGAATGGCGAGGTCCCGGGTTCAAATCCCCGTCGTTTTTTTTCTCCATTTATCATTTACAGTACCTACAGTTTAAATAAGGGACGATGCGTAGAAACGTTCCCTCTGCCTTATAGATTTTAAACATCTCAGTTAAAATTTATTAAAGTGATATATTTTTTATTATGGAGATATATTTCTAATATGCGCGGGATATTCTGGGAAAATCATGTTTCAATAATATTATTTTAGCACAAAATAACAGTTAGTAAATCAAAATTCTATGATTTCATAATAATATTATAATTATTAATATGTATGTACCTAAATATTACTCCTACATCGATAAGAAACTAGTATTTTATAGATCCTTTCAAAACTACTAACATACCTATATAAAATATTATGTTGGAGGGAGGGACGGGTCTTATACAAATTTGGTCATGGGCATTTAAACTAATTGAAAAAAAAAATCTCTTTATTTAGGTTTTTTTATGTATCAGGCGAACTTAATGCCTTGCGGTATTTTCTTCCAGTATACCTTAGGGCATGCAGAGATTGCTTGGGCTTCTTCCAAATTCTTTTAAATGACAAATTTTAAACAGACTATTGAAATATTTATAATTAGTTAAAGAGTATTTTGTTAATAAAGTCGAACCCCCAGTAAATCAAATAATATCGCTAATAGCAAAGCTAATACGAGCGAAGATACTTATCTAAACCGCCTTAACAAATCATTAAACAAAGAAGATGAACTGAAAGTCTTGGGAAAACATGGCAAATCTGTAGAACACCACCGTTCCATCGCGGGCAAACATGGGGAATCGACTTGCCTCAGCCCTATTGTTTTGGGCCACTAAAATGTAACTGACCTGCTGTTTTGAATTTTTCGATAGCAGTCGGCGGATATGCATCCGCTGATGATGCTATCCGAAACTAAAATCTAAGTATGGAGGATGTTAAATGGTGAAAGTTTATCGTCACGACCGGGATCGAACCAGGGACCTCGCCATTCCGTGGTACGTTCTATTCCAACAGAGTTACCATTACTCGTATTCATGATGACAATTTTTCTCCGTTTAATATACAAGTAGCATGTCATGATTCTTCTTCTCTTCTTCGCGACCGCAGATTCGAATTCAATTTTGTTGAAGATAAATTTTCTTCGTGTGTGTACATTTATTTTTTACTCATATGATTCAAAATTCGTCAGTTTCTCAACCGATTTCAATTCTATTTCCACATTTTTTTTAAAGATAACATAAATATTCTTTATTGCAAAAAAAGAATTTTAACGGAAAAGAAATAGGCTAATACAGTTTCTTATCGCTCAAAACGATCTCTTTCACACAACCTTTGGGTAGAGAATTCAGCATACGAACAGGTAGCTTGTTGAGCAATATTAAATGCGTATCATTAACTGTTACTTAAGTTAAGTACCTACCTACATTAATAAAGAAAAATAAAGTAACAATTCATACATAAATAAAGCTTTAAATGTCGAATCCCTTGTTGGGCGCCAATATAGAAATCGCTGATATTTTTATTATTTCATTTTATTATCGCTAACTGAAGATTATGCGCCATTTTATCCCCCCGATTTCCCTAAGACAATTCACCCTCAACCGCTGTTTTCTTTGTTGGAAACCCTGTTCCAATATTTGGCCTAATTATACACTTGATTTCACACTTACACTGAATTTGGAAACGGTTGTCTTTCTTTACACACTTCGCTCACTCAAATTCTGGCTTGTTATGGTTTGTAAGCAGATAAGGGGACGGAGAGGCCCCTCCATAGAAGTTGTTATAATAAGAAATCGGATCGATATTTTGTAATCGATTTTTTTTAATTAATCTAACAATGACCATGCCAGATTCTGCCCCACCATCAACCGCAAGTTGTACAATATAACGAATCTCTTAAAATTATTGGTTTAAAATAAAGTTTTGTACAAGTTGCGATCCGAAAAAAAACAGGTTAAATAAGAATTCAGAAAATAGTGAGAAATCGAAGCGATTTATTCATTGTTTCTGTTATTCTTCTATAGGAGTTGCGAGAGTAGTAGAAAATGATACTAATTGGGGGGCAAAGCTCCATTGAAATGTGGCAATGTCTTTTATACAGATAAGATACTCTAGGCTGAGATACAGAAACTATTTTGAACAGGTCGTATTTAGTTTCCAAGGAAAAGTCTTCCATGGTTGACCGGAGATCAAAGCTGGGTCCATCCTATATCACTATATCAGTCTCTCTTGAAACTCAAAGCACAGTATTAACGTATTCTCGCACCAATAACCTTCCAACCAAATCAATCCAAAACGCTACATAAACCATAAATTATTAAGCACATACATTAGTGTTGGGCGTTAACGATTAAACAGGCATCGACATCGATGTGCCGCCGGGTGCGGTCGACCCCGGGATCGCGAACGCGTGTTAACTTTGCATTATTAATGATTCATTTAGTTCACACTAACCGAGCGGCTCTCTCGATCCCTTTGGGTGTTGGATAGTGTTGGGATAGCACGTGTGGATGTTGAATTGTCGATATTAAACAAAGTTACCTTAGCACTATTTATATGATGACATAGACATAGCTCATTTTCACCACACACTTTTACCACCATACAATCATAAACATTGTAAAATTTACCGGGAAAACCTATAATTCGCTGTAGCCTTATTTTAAGTTCTACCAAATAAGCATAATCTGTAACCCTGTTGGTTTTCTAACATGAATAAAATAAAAATAAAATAAATAAATGATTGTACGGAAGACCTACCTATTGCAACGATTCTAGACACGTGTAGTACACGGTAATTTTATTCGTCACTGTAAGAGAGGCGTCCCGCTCATTATTACGCGAAACGGCATATCAGATGGGAGTTGCGTGTCGACTTACTGATCACATCTATTGATAATAAGTGTCATCCCCAACAGTGGGATTGGCAAAGATAAATGGATTGTTGATAGCAACAAAAAAATTAATGGAAATAGCAGTTTATTTAGCCACCTGCTTCTATAAAACAACAATAATCGGACTTTTGATAGATACGGTTTGACAGATTTGATAGACTCGCAAAGTGTGACATGTTTTAATAAGTACATCAAAGTTTTAAAACATACAATCAAAAGGACAGTCTTACTAAAAATGTGTAGTAAGAAGTCTGCTATTTTTTATTTTTTTTTATTTTTTTATTCTCCTACGTAAAGCTCGATTATCAGTTATGTCAAAAAAGATCGTTAATTTTATCGACATCGATGTAAAATCCCGGACATCACTAGTCTAATGTTTAGTCAGTGCAATCGGCTATCTGATTAATAGTGCTCGTACGAAATGTTTAATCTTTCGCCGTGATTCCCATCCCTTGGGAATACAGCTTTATTATGCATAAACCAAAACTATCGATTCTCGATGCGTTGTTGCAAATATTAGTGTTGTGTTTGTCGATAAAAGTGACTATTATTATTCAGTTGTAAATCGTATGGAATTTATATCTTTGAGTGATATTATGAGGTGTGTTTTGTTTTATTATCTTATCGAGGTCATTTTTAATTTTGCTAATGGTTCGTCTACTTTTAAAGTCAAAGTCAAATATCTTTATTGCAAGTAATCACGTTGTGTCAATACTTACATATTTGCACGCCAACATATTTTTGAATTTACATTTACACCACTTTGCAAGGAAAAGGTGCCAACGCTGAGGATAAAAAGTGGCAAGAAAACTCTCACGTTAGCCAATCAGCAGGTGGCATTGCCAACATTTCACGCCAATCACGCAAGAAACGTCACAATTTTAGCGTAAAATATCTGGTTGTAAATGTCCAAAACAGCCTTTACAAAATCTGACCAACCCATTTCTACCAAAGGTCCTATTCTCAAAGTTTCTATAACATATTCATGTAAACATTCTAATAAATATCATTCGGAAACTCAAGATGTACAATACGAAATAGTGACCCACCCTCTTGACAGGCCGCCATTTTGAAAAGGGCTCGGACATGACATCCCAGCAATTTCAGGGTTGCCACTTACAAATATTTATTGGGTAAATTCCTCGGCTGTTTTTTTCCGAAGGGGATGGTAATTGATGGATTTTTAACAGGTCTTTTGGGTTACAGTAAAAAGTCTGAGGGTCCATTTCAATTAAGTGGTTGTCCACAAGGTTTGGTAAATATTTGACCGTTTAAGGATTTTTTTGTGGAATTTAATAAATGGTTGCATTGATTGAGTAATGTTATATGACACGCACGATACATATTTTTCAATATCACTTAGTGTTTTCTTATATCTACGAATAATTTGCCGACAATAGGTTAGTTGACGATTAGGTACGTCATTATTGTCAATTTTACAAAATAGACACAAGTTGGTGGGTGTCCTGGAAATAAAATTAAAATCAATTGGAAAATAAAATATCACAGTCACAAAACCTTTCCAAATCAGAAATAAAGTAGCGAGAAATGACACGACTTCTAATTGACAAAAAAAAACATTTTACCAGAAACGGATGAAGCACAACTTTGCTATTACCATCAATATCTCTGGAGATAATTAGAATATCGATAAACTAATTTCAGATATATCTTCAGCATAATTACGCGAATTGAATTAGACAAATAAAAACAAATAGGTTTAACCAACTACCCCATTGATCACACTATCATCGCCTTTATCGTACTATCTGTTCATGCCATCATTATTTTGCATTGTGCTAATAAATCGCGTGACATCGTGCCAAAAATAGAATAGGAGGCCTGTAACAAATTACATATTTCGACACCCGCCAACCCTAGCTTGGCGTCATCAGTAGATGACAATCGTTCAAAAACCGGACGTTTCCGAGCCCCACCCGCGAGGAGTGACGTCCAATATCCCTTTGGAACTATACCATTAGTTAAATACTATGCCGTCTTATCAGACCACTCCGACTTTTAGGAAATGTCACTGGCAGCTTGACAATTGGTAAATGTATGGCGTTTGACAGAACAAGGTCAGGGAATTATGTTAAATGTTTAGTAGAAAGAGTATCTTTAAGAATTGGTAGTTCAGTGAGTAAGGTGTTCTTTACTGATTCTTTAGAGTTCGAATTCATGCCACAATCACTTGTAGACTAATTGTGAATAGCATCGTGAGAAAGCATTTAAGTCTGAGATAAAAGTTTATGTGTAACCCATTCTCTTTGTGATCATATTCCTCATGACAACACAGAAAATGACCTGGATCTAAATACCCCGTCAAAGGTCAAAAATAAAAGACATATTTCTAAATTTATAAAAATATATCGACGTTTTCCACATGCCTAAGTATTTATAATAATCCGAGAACCCCCAACCTAAATTAATCGTACAAATCTCAAATTAAATCTTCAAAAGGACCACAATCAAAAAGTTTAATTAACGAAGATAAATCCAGAATGGCGCCCTATATGATCAAAATTGAAAGACACCAAATTCACAGACAGACGGAGGTAATACTTACTTTAAGGCCGTAACGAGAGATGAAGCCAAACTAAATACATATAAAAGTGATGACCATCCTTCCAAATTACCACAACAAAACAAGCTTAATCAACGATACCAACCCAGAGACCCTTAAAAGATCAAAATTGAAAGACAAATTTCCAAATTCATAGTTCACGAAAAGCCGGACGTTTTACATTAAGGCCCAAGGGTCCATATGAGAGATGGAGCCAATAAGTCAGCCCGTATTAACACCCTATTCGGTAATGGGTCACATATGAATAATAGCTGTAGGAAATGTTCGAGATTTTACACAGGGATTGTAATTTTCGATGCGTCGTTTGTTGAAGTGCTTGGAATGGCGCGAGGTTGTGAACACATTGATTTCGGCAATTGCGTCAAGACGAAGATTGAGACTCTTAACAATAAGATCTAATGTTCTGGTCAAATTGTAATACCTTCTCTTATATGCATTGTGTTGTATTTTATGAATATCTGGTATGGTTTAACACAGAGAAAAGTGTACAGGAGAGTGTTTAAAGTTGATATTATCTCCAAAACTACTGACCTATTGCAGGAATTCTTTCACTGTTACATATATAAAAGTTAATACTGTGTAACTCTAAAAGAATTCTTAAACTCGGTCTAGTAGTTGTAAGAAAATCTCAACCTTATTCAGGCCCCCTGTATACTTATCTCTGTCTTCGTGTGTACCATTGTACATAATTTTTTATATTATTCTAATTTAATTGAGCCTAATAAGTAGACCTTTTTATCTTTAGGCTTACTAATTTAGTCATTTAGCGATTTAGTTACCCTGCATACCAAGATATTATAGGCTTTCAAGGCTTTCTAGGTTATCATATGGGTATTATCGCCCATATTTAACAAACATCCCGAAAATTTAATTCTGAAGAGTTCGTTCATACGGCGTTTTCTATTTAAGTAATATTTAAATTTCGCAAAATATATAATCTGTTTTAATCTTTTTACTCATTACACGTCTCTTGGTATGATAGTACTTTCAAGTTCTTTTGTTTCAAGACCAAAAGATCTTGAAAGAAATGTAGATTTCCATATCCATAAACATTGTTGTTTACATGTCCAAGAAGATATTCCATCTCCCTCCAACCTTATCGATCCACACACGCTAAAAAGAAACATACAATTATCAATCACCCACAACATAGTCGGGTAATCCCATAATACGTAATGCTCTAACCCTTCTCATGTCCATCGTATGTCATTTATTATAACCGAAATCCGCACGGTATCGCTAAGGGTACGTATCCAGTGTTTCCTTGATATCGCCTTTATTTATTGTCAAAATGCCAACAAGGATGGGGCGAGGACTATTTGTCATTGACAAAGCTTTTTGGATACGTTATATCCTTTTCACAAACTAACCCTTGAGGGTTATTGGGATGAATATGGTCGTATGTAAATGTGGTTTGGTTGAGTTTTGACGTGTGTCGCTTTTGTACTTGCTAGTATATTTCTAATTCTTAGATGTAGGTACTTAAAATGACATGCCAGATTCTGCCCTACCAATCCTACCATCAACCGCATGATGTACAAGATAACGAATAAATGTAAAAATATCTCCGTTTTTTATTAAAATTATTGGTCTAAAAAAGAATTTTTGAAATCGGTTCAAGCGTCTTCGAGTAATCAGGTAACATACATTAAAAAAAATTCGACGAATTGATAACCTCCTCCTTTTTTTGGAAGTCGGTTAAAAATAAAGTTTTGTAAGTACATCAAACGAATCGAAATAACAGCTTAAATAAAAATTCAGAAAATAGCAAGAAATCGAAGCAAATTATTAATTGTCTTTGTAATCATTTTCTACTACTCTCGCAACTCCTACTGATTGTGATTATGCTATATAAAACCTGTAATAAGTCCCCAACAAAATGATAGGTACAGCTTCAATGGTCACGTAGTCTTGAAGCTGGGGCAAAGCTCCATTGAACTGTGGCAATGTCATTTGCAACGTTGCCTGGCGCTGATCAAAATAGGTCAAGTAATTCAAGGAGTCAACCAGGGTTGAGCGTTTGCGACTTAGTGTTAACTGCTGGTATGTGAATATGGTTCTCAATCATTTAAGAGTGATCGAACTAGATTGCATCACTCAGAGATAGCAACCCAAGTATTGCGTTATTTAAACATGAGAAGTTAAGTTGAAATTAGCGGTAGGTTCATTAGATATAACTTTTTGAGTGACTATGTTTTCTTGTATTATGATGACTTAAAGTTTTCATATCAGTCGCCAAACCTAATAAAGACATGCAATAATTCTTAGATACATTAGTTTTAGGCTATGTTCAGCTTAATGCTTGACCAAGTTCAATACCTGGTTAAGGACGAAATTAATTATGTACCTATATAGTAGAAACTTGTCGCTTATCTCAAATGAAATGAAATGGTGTTCACAAAAATGGCATAAGACAATAATGTTATTACTATTTATTAATTTACCAATTATAACTATTTTAATTGTTATGTATCGTTAATAATATAATTGTACCTATTTTTTTAATTTTATTCTAATGAAAAATGAAAATATATTTACTATTTAAGTACCAAAATGTAGCGCCTCTCTATTGTTGCGGTGCCCCCACGGGGTGCCACATGCATGAACATTTGACCATGTAACATCTTATATACCATGTGGCAAGCACAATAAAGAATTTGAATTTGATGTTCCTGGCTCCCAAAGGATTCCCTGTGCAATATGGGAAGCCATGTATTTCGTCCTTAAGTCTATTGCAGAGGTACCTCTTCGTCCATATTGCCATCAGGCTTGCCTCCCGCAGCATGCCGAAATACATACATAGTATCACAAATCTTTGCCATTAATCAAAATGATCAAGAATCTCTGTTTATATTACCACCTGTCGATATAATTCTGCACCTAACCTCTCCAAATACATCTCTTGCAGTTTAATGACTGTTCCTTACATTAAAATGATTTACGATTACAATTTCAACAACAATATTACCTAAAATCAAAACCTCTCATCCCTACATATCATTTCGCAAATCCTGCACTCTCATAACATTTGACAATATCAAAATAGGACATAAATAACCTACTTTGAGTAGCAAAAGACATCACTCGCTTGCGAGTTGCGTCCCTGCGATTTGCATGCCTCGGGGGTTGCTCTAACGATAATTTATTATCGTCAGACTATAGATGGGATTGCTGTGTCGTCATTTTATTTAATATCAGTAGTGATTTGTTAAGTTTTTGACAGATGTCATTATAAAATATAACACATTTCTGTTTTAGCGTAATAGTCTTTATTTATTTGTGGTTAGAGTTTACACTGTTTTGTTTACACTGTTTGGGATCTATTGTAATCTTATTGTAATTGACATAAGTTATTTATTTTTTAATGGACTCGACAGTTTGTCATTTGCCAATGTCATGTTACAGAAAATTCAATATAATAGGCTTCTATCTTCCTCCAGAGGAGTCCCAGTAGCGTCTTCACCCTGGGCAGCCGCGTCTTCTTGTCTTCATCCAGAGGAGCAGCTGTAGCGTAATCACTCTGGACGAAGCAGCTCGACAGTCATGTTCACTCTCGAGCTTGTAGCGGGACTCTTGATAAAAGCTTGAAACTTCAGATCTTGCTCAAATTATCCAATAAATTCACCATACTGTCTTTCGCGAACATTCTGATTAATTTAACGTGATTAAACATAAAATAACCATTGTAGACATTAAAACAAAAATTATCAAATAATTTTGCAACCGTCGTTTCCCTCCATTTTCGAAAGCCTTCTACAAAAGACTTTAAAACACAATAGCAGCCCAAATCAAGTGTTGTATTTGATTCTGAGTATAAGTCTAAGAACTAAAACATTTCTTGTCCAATTACAATTCATTTTTCTTTAACCAAATCCCCAGTAGTGACACACACCCGGGCAAGGGTTGGTAATCGTCCGGTGATAAATGACCGGCCGGATGACACGAGACGGACTTAAGGACGGCCTGGATAACCGGGTCACGATACAGGTTGCTGGAGATAGCTGCACGATTGATGGATTCCTTGCGACGGGATATTTGTTGACAACCCTAAAATGTCCGAAGTGTATCATTCATCATGGGGTTTTGTATATGTGTACATACGTGTACTGTGTAGACGAAGTCTTAAGAGCCTTCCTAGAGCCAACTAGCGCCGCCAATCTTAAAAAAATAATATCTTCCAATATAGGTAATAATTTTTTTTTTAAAAGCTATTACATTTCGACGAGACACGACCCGAGACGGCGACTTTTATATTTGATTTGATACAAAATTTTAGCAGTTACATGTTTTAAGTTTAGTTTATATATTTTTATTATGATCTTATACCCTATAAATACCTAAATAATAATAGTACGTGATTATTCAAAAAACAAATGAAAAAAGCTATTTACGAAATGTTTATTACGATAAATCCAATTTTTTAAAGTTTAATATTTATTCAAATAAATAAAAATATTATATATAAAAACAAATACAACTATAAATACTTACCTATATCTAGCCAACACTACACTTCGTCAAGGCTTATTTATAACGTGATTCAATTTCGGTAAGTTGTCTTACTTGCGAAGCCTTACGCCGAGCTTCTGGCGCTAATCGATTTTAGCACCTTACCACAATAGGCATTGCCACATTTCAATGGAGCTTTGCCCCATTTTGTAGGAAAAAAAAACTACGAGACCCAATGGTCAATAAGCTTCAATAAGCTGTACCATCATTTTGTTGGGGACTTATTACAGGTTTTATATAGCATAATCACAATATAGAGACGAAACGGGGGACGTCACTTCACGCTTGAATACCTCAGAATATCATCATCAAATCCCAACATCATCTTTTAATCTCATTGTAATCCCTATTGTGATACGGTTAAGGTCATGTTCTGTTTGGAGTATGTAGTTTGCTCGATATTCAGGCTGTATTTGCATGTCCATTTGGATTGAATTCGATATAAGGGTGAATACACAATGAGTTGAATAACGGTTTTACGTAAATTTATCGCAACAACACTTTGTGTAACGGCTTAGGCATAAATACAGGCCATCCCATTTCCACACGGAGGAAAATTACTTACTTTAAAATATTGTAGATAAATATTTTTTGTCCTAGAAGTCTTAATTTTGATTCTAAAAACAATTTGAACGGCATTAATTTTCTTTTAAATAATTGCTTGTCTGAACCAGTAATGGAACCCGCCAAATACATACATACATATACATATATATATATATATATATATATATATATATATATATAAATCCCATACCATAGCTTAACATTTACTTTAAAACAATTAAGTTTATCTGCAACTTACAATCAAGTTACAAGCCATAACACTTTTAGAATTGAAACTATAGTGATCCATTACTACAAATTATTATGTATAAACGGATATCACTCACTTATATTGTTGAAGCCGGCAATTAGACCGACAGATTATAACATTCACATTATAGGAAAATCAAATGTATTTCTGAGAAGGTGTTACTAAAAAGTAATTCTTAAAAATGATAATGTCTGGTTAGAAACACGACAAAGTCAGAGAAAAATACTTCCGTGTTGCTGAAGTCGTTAGACCACACCAGAGGCCTACGGGCGGCCTAAATTACAAGTTTGGTCACTAAACCACACGCGAAAAGAAAGAAGAGAAAAGTATATTCATTTACCTGAACTTTTAAATTCATTCGTTGAATCAATAATAAGGAGATTTCCTTTAAGACATATATGGTTGTCAAAAGCAAGAGTGAGACACAAGATGCCCCGCAGCGGCGGAGTGAAGAGCACGGCGCAGTGCCTCGATATTCGTATTTTTATGAATTTTGCCAGAGAAATAAAAATACGCCAACAAAAATCAGATTTTTTTAAAACAAAGTATCCTATACAGATGTTCACATACTTAACATTAAAATGTTACAATGTTCTTTATGGACCTTGTTTAGGCACAGCAATACAAGAAGGAAAATTGATATAAAGATTGCTATATATATTTTTTTTCAGACGTTTAATTTTAGTAGTTAGTGCCGTAGCCTTCGTAGAAAAACTGAAAATACATACGCGCATACGAAGCTTTAATGCAGTACCCAGTGTAGCAGCGACTTTATCCGGTCAATTGTCCGGCTGAACGGTTTGCCCGGATGCACATGCTCGCACCGTTCAACCGTAATGATCCGGAATCCGGACATATGGCGCCTATTTCATTCATACCCGGTCAATTCGCTTAATCGTTATTCAATTGCAGTCATTTTATTATTTTCAGTTTCATGCCTTTTATTTTAACCTGCTCTGCTAACGTCAATGCGAGTGAATTTACTATTTAAGAGCCTTCATAGAGCCAATCTTAAAAAAAAATATATCTTCCAATATAATCAATTTATTAAAAAAGATATTTACAAAATGTTTATTACGATAAATACTATTTTTCAATATACAATACATGACATAATTGCGACAAGCTAAGTTGTAGTTCACAAATGTGCCAAAAGCGGCCGTTTTTCGCAATTATGCGAACTACAACTTACCGATATTGAATCACGTTATAAATAAACATTTAAAAAATAGTATTTATCGTAAATATATCGATAAATTAAATAAAGAGAATGATAATAAAATAATAAAATCGTTTATTTCAGGATTTTCCCATATGTTTTTAAAATGTAATAAAATATAAAATAAATAACAAAATAAAATGAATAACTCTGACAATATTATGTTTGGTCACTAAACCACACGAGAAAAGAAAGATTGCAAAAGCAAATGCAGAAAAGAATTTACTTATATATATATTATTTATTTATGAATCACGTTAATTACCTACTAACTACTATTTTTATTAAATCAAAACTAAAAATCTAGAAATTGGACTCAAAAATTTTCACGTTCCAAAAAACTTTGACAACTAAAAACAAAGATATAAAAAGAAACGGGAAGTAACAGCACTTGCCAAACTAATAGTGCGCTCTTGGCAACTCCGTATAAAGCGTAGTCGATACTAAAGCAATAAATAATAAGCGGCGTAAATAAGTACAAAGAATTTGGCAGTCGCTGTGTCCACTGGTCCAGATGTAGAGTTGCTAGATGTGGCTTACACAAAACTCAGCTAAAATTTATTATCTTTGATCATTTAAAGAGCGCGCTTTTTATGAGTTAGAGAATTATCCTTGTAGTATTTATTTTTGAAATTTTTTGCCGCTTTTTCTACTCAGCTATTAGCGACAAGTTGCTGAGCGACGACGCTAGTTTAAAATAAGTGTAAAAACATGCACTTTGTATTTATTTATCTACTTGCAAAGACGACATTGTTTTTACAATTGTGTCTCATGGCATCGAAATTCATTCTATCGATGAGTGCTGGCTTTTATGGAATCGAATGCCTTGGCTCGAAAATCAACATTATCCTTATTATTATTATATTAAACTTACTTTTTGGTTGAAGACGGTATTTAGACCGACAATTTCGACCGAATTTGACGGTGTTCTAATGGTGAGTGCGTCACGCCCTCGTTCACGGTGGCGTTCCGTCGTGCACTACGGAGCAACGCTCTATTTCGACACGTTTCGAATTCGAATTTCAACTCGTGATAATGATGCTGAAAGTAAAGTGCTACGCTTGCCTACGAAGGCGTAGCGCATCCGTAGGCGTAGTTTTTCCTCAATCCCCTTTTCAAACAGCGCTATGCGGGGTCCCTAAACATACCATCACTGTTTTCCACCCATATTACTAAAAAAACCTACCACTTTGCATAAATAGCGCAACTGTGACAACTAGTAGAAAAAGGGCGATAAAAAATGACTGTCTTAAGCTACAAAAAGTCTCAAATTCACTATTTGCGAAGTAAACCAGTCAGTTTTAAATGAAATGAAATAAATATTATTTGACTTTTGTTGATATTTTATATTTTATTATTGACATTTTCATTATTGCAATATAAATTAATAATCAATTGAATAATATATTACCTATAACTAAGATAATTTATGAAATACATTAGTTTAAGACTATAATGCTTTACATTTAATAAATAAATGTCGGAGGAAAATGGCGGACTAAAATCTCATCCAGTACTTCGTCCTATATCCACGTGAGTCCAGTTTGTTAGCGCAAAACTTGGACAATAATCGCTAATGGAGCGATGCAGTGGCCACAACTCATGTACCGTGTCCAGTTAGCCGTTATTGCCTTTCCCAGCTCCATGTCATTGTCTAATGGGATAATTTGTCGATATTATTACGTAATAACCTAATAACAGATAGTTTATGACGGTTAATTATTAACACGTTCATGGACAGTAGAAATTACGAAATGACAGTGAAAATTCTCAACTACTGTCATAACCGTGGGGGATTCTAAGTATGTGCGTGTCAAGACCGACAAAAATGTACCTACAACCTTTATTTTGACAGTACACATACCTATTTTCTACACAGAATGACAGTGGGACCGCTCCACAAATAAAACCGCCTACGAACGCCGCGGGAGAAGCCGTTGTGTCTTTTTAAATGCACCAAAATACTACGTCATACGCCGTACAGTCATTTTCCGAATACTCAAAGTATTAGTATAGTACTTATGTACTTAAGGGCATATCATTGCTAAGTGGAATTCCCAATCTTGCAAAATCATAAATAGAGTCAATTTTATATATAAAAATAAGCGTGGGCAGACCACCGGTCAGATGGTCCGATGACATCAAGAGGGTTGCTGGCTCAGTGTGGACCAGACAACCTTGGGATCGGGCCACATGGAGGATTCATGGAGAGGCATATGCGCAGGAGTGGGCTGATGTACGCTGAAGAAGAAGATGTGTGGTGTGTTAGTGTGGGTAAGTGGCTGGTTTTTGTACTGGGCCCGCGTGGTGGACCATGGCCCGAGCTCCCTAGATGTAAGGGAAGGTCCCCGAGCAGTGGGGCAATATAAATAGACTGATGATAATGAGTAAGTACACGAAACCCAATAGGTGTGCAGTCCGTCGACTAGTTTGTATGACTGCCATAATGAGTTTCTGAATGAGAGCAGCGATGTATGACCGATACGGCGTGTGCTTTTTCTTATTGTATTGAATGGACGTTTAGATTGCTCTGCGTACGTTTATACAAGATGTTTTATTTACAAGCAGCCTTAGAGAAGAAAATTACTTATAGATAAGGAAAAAAAAAGATTATACAATAGAAGTTTTGTGTCACCCTTCTGACGTTCAACACTCACCGACTTCAGTCTACTCGTGACCACGATGGCTGCAATGCTGTCGAAATATCGAGACATCAATAATAAATGTTTAACACGGTAATTTCCGTTTTATCTAATAAATATGTATACAAACCGTGAAAGTTTAAAAAGTTATATACCTACAAAATAAATAGGAAATTATTTAGTTTAATAATATTCTTCAAAAGTATACAAAGCAGTAGGCATAAACAATTAGTACCCAGCACAATTGGCGGTCTTATCCCTGGAAGCGATCTTATTAATAGTTGGTCGACTGTATGACGTTTGAAGTTTCGACAAGGCGAATATTCCAACCTTCAAATTTCGACTGGACTAAGTCGACTCTACCTGTCGACTCAACAAATATACGAGCCTACGAAGTTCATCGATCTAATGAATTTCGAACAAATAGAGTACAAATTGTATTAAACAAGGTTTTCACGATATGGAAGATCTAAGAACTTTAAGATATAGTATTCGAGTCCAAAATAAGATGTCATTCCATAAAAAATTACATTCACCAAATTATAAGAAGCTGCATACGATCTAACACATAGAAAGGTGTAGGTGAATAGAGATAAGATAAGATAAATATTCTTTATTGCAAAAATAAAATAAAAAAGTATTACACAAAAGAAATTGGCTAATACAGTTAGTATTACAATTGGCGGTCTTATCGCTCAAATCGATCTCTTTCCAGACAACCTTTGGGTAGAGAATTCGGCGTATGAATAGGTAGCTTGTTGAGCAATGTTAAATACCTATCATTAACTGGTACTTAAGATAAGTACCTATCTACATAAATAAAAAAACTTTAAAAAAAAAGAGTTAAAAGGTTGAAATTTTCTCAAAAGTAGGTACTTGACTGATTTTGGAAAATTATTTACCTACAATTACCTACATAGTGTCTCTAAACTATTTACTTACTAGTAAAAGAATTTTAACAATCAGTCAAGTAGTTCTTGAGAAAACCTTATTGAGGCCTCTTATCTCTCAGGTTTCATCACGATGTCGTTCCGTAAATGTACAGTCGACAGCAGATAAATGGTAACACTTTTTACTTTTGACAGTTCTTATTATTTGCGTCGTAAGACTTGAAATCATACTGCTAGTGTTACCATTAATCTCCTGTCGACTGTACGTCAGTTTTTCCTTCGAAAAATAGATGACTGACCTGGGGGGTGACCGCGACTCTCATGGTTTTCGTACTCGCTTTAAATTTGACACATGGCCGCTATACATTGCTGCCAATATTTTTGCAAGTTTTAAGTGTATATCGTCCAAGTGTCAAAATGAAAACGATAACGAAAACTATTGAATTCGCGGTCGGGCCACTGGCCGGGGCTTGAACCTGGAATCTCCGTATCGTAAATATAGTTTTCTACCATAGTCGAGTAAAAACGATCACCCTGTGCACCTTAGGGTCATACCGCACCAATTGTCACGGCACGTGTCAAGTGTCACCCGACCATTGTTCCGCTATTGTCGCGGCCGTCATTGTCGCCGGCGCGCTTGGCCGGCCATACATCGGAGACGGACATCTAATAGTCAAGTTGTTTCCGTGATCATTGCTGCTTGGAAATAATGACCGCTTGTTCTATTTAGTTATACATGTATGAGTACTTGAATTTTATTTAATAATAGCTGAAAATCAGCGCTGTGGACAAAGCACATGCTGAACTATATCTGTTGGTGCCGTCCGGTGACGAGCGCGGCGCCGTCCGACATCGGCACAGATCAATAGACATAAAATTGGTACAAATGACATTGCTACATTTCAATGGAGCTTTGCCCCACCTATAAAACTACGAGACCATTGATTCTGTACCTATCATTTTGTTAGGGACTTATTACAGGTTTTATATAGCATAATCACAATCAGTAGGAGTTGCGAGAGTAGTAGAAAATGATAACAAAAACAATGACCCGACCACGCCTCCTTACCCAATCTTTTTTATTAACTCATCTGATCGGTCGGCCCTAAATTTCTTCTTCTACGGCATGCAGGTTTCATCACGATGTTATTCCTTCACCGTTTTGAGCGCACGCGGTAAATGTACGTAAGTTTTTCCGTCGAAAAACCGAGGATAACTCATTGGTACAGGCTGCCCTGGCTGGCAATCGAACCTGGGACCTCCGTATCGCAAGTCCATTGACCCAACCACTGTGCCACCATCTCTAATGTTTATGTCACATAATTTTACTGTAATATTTATCAGATTGAACAACAAGCATAACAAGGAAAGCTAAGAAAACAAACCCATCCACTTTTTATAACCCAATCACATAACCGCAGCCTAAATTATTAACAAACAAAAACCCTCTGTCCGTCTGCCCGTAAAAAATACCCGCTGAGGCATTGAAAGATTGAAAGGGGAGAATCACTTAACATCCTCAATTTATGGGGAATCTCACCCTAGAGGCCTTCGTGGTCGGACTAACAATATTAGCCAAGAAAAACTTATAAGCTCCCAAAGGCTCGAGTATCCTGGACAGCCCCTGTTCTGGGACCATCAAATTGATTGCAGGACCTTGGAAACGATTTTTTAACTCGTGAAACATTGTGGATTATTTTCGCGTTGAAGATTTACGTAAGCAAATACATCTCAATTAAAGAGAGAAATTTGTTCCAAATATTTCAATGGTGTTGACTCTTTGTAAAAAATGCATTTGATGGCACTGTTACGAGTATAATAACAAATAATTATCAATTATTATCATCATCATCATCAGCCCGTATCAGTCCACTGCTGGACGTAGGCCTCTCCCAAAGCGCGTCAATCAACCCTACTCTCGGCCCTCTGCATCCAGTCCCTGCCAGCCATCTTGCGAAGGTCATCCCGTCATCTGGTCGGGAGGCGTCCCACACTACGTTTACCCGTTCGTGGCCTCCATTCGAGAACTCGTCTACCCCATCGGTTATCGGTTCTACGACAGATGTGACCAGCCCACTGCCAAATCAGTTTACTTCTATGAGCAATGTCAACAACTTTTGTCTTCTGACGGATATACTCGTTTCTTATACTATCTAACAGAGAAATTCCAAGCATAGCTCTTTCCATAGTTCGCTTTTAACTTGTGGGCCAGTCTCACCGTCAATGTCCACGTTTCGGCTCCGTAGGTCATCACTGGCAGGACGCACTGGTTGAAAACCTATCAATTATTATGGTTATCATAAAATAACGCTTATAAAACCATTTCCTACTTCTATATCTCATATTAACTATTACCTTTGTGTCATTTCACTTTAGTTTAATAAATAAACATATTATAAACACCTTCTTTCTTATGTTAATTGCGTATTTGATGGTATAATTATTTTATGGTTTGAAGTTTCGTAGAAAGAGTTTATAATTTATTTATTTATATTATATTTATGTACACTGATATTTAATCATATATTTACTCTATTTATAAACATAATCATTTCATATCTCATAATTTTTTTTATTGTAATTTAAAATGAATTATGGTAATAAAAAATTAAAACTAAACTATTTAAACAAAATTATAATTAATCAAAACTTGAATAGTCACAAACACGTCACTAATCTCCATTTGAAATAAAAGATAACCCTAGGTTCAACGACTTAACCTGTCAAAACTCCATACATTTTTTCGGGTTTAAAATGGGCATAATAATACAGTTATCTAAATATTGCCATATAGAAGTAAAATGTCCTATTAATACTATTTTTAAATGCTTATTTACAACGTGATTCAATTTCGGTAAGTTGTTTGGCACAATTGTGAACTACAAACTTAGCTTGTCGCAATTATGCCATGTATTGTATATTGAAAAATAGTATTCATCCTAATAAACATATGGTAAAGCTTTTTTAATAAAATTGATTAAATTGGAAGATATTATTTTTTCAAGATTGGCGGCGCTAGTTGGCTCATATCAGACCCTCGAAGTTATGTCCCCAACTATGCCAACGACCAACTTAGAAAATCCACTTAATATATATATATTAATAATAATTTTTATTTGGAACCAGAAATTTGTACAGTTTTAACTTAAATCTAGATACAATTTATGTTAATGAGTGTGTGAGTGTGTGTGTGTTGTTTATGTGGTGTGCGGTATATGTATCTACTGAGTTCTGTGTGAGAGTAGTGTGTTTCCTGTATTCAATTCAAGATAACTACAGATAAGTAGCCACTAACAAAATATCCCCAAATAAAATAGAAAAATCTCTAAACTCCCAAAGGGTTCCCGCTAACACCGTCAATCGCCGTCGATTTGCCGACCCCTGTTCCCCGAAACGTGACCCCGTATAGAGAAATGGACGGACCGACGGACATTGTGAAAAATGCCGCCAACTTAGCGGCAAATTGTTTTGGAAATTGAAGTGTACAGTCGACAGTGAACAAGTGTACGTTAGGTATAGATTGAGCGTTAATGTCATGTCGGTAATGCCTTATCGCAATTATTAAGCTTTAACTTTTGTTAACGCTAATAGAACAGAAAGAATAATTTATGCGACATTTGATAACGAAAAAGCAAATGTACAAAAATCCCATACTTTCTATGGCCCGTATTAATAGTCTGAGCTCAAACCCGCCCAGAGCGAATTCAGCTGATACACTCTCAAAACGTGATCAATCAATCAAGTATATAATTTATTAATAAACCAATCTTGATGGTGTATCACGTGATGTCTTTCTCAAGTCGCGGTTCGCCTGCAATCAGCAAATACGTTCTCAAGTGGGAGTTTGACAGTTCTCTTGAGAACTGAGTTTTGTTTATTAGTACGGCGTTACTCACGTGATACCCGATTCCTAAATTCCTAAGTTACGTTTATTAATAGGAACGCCATCTTGAGATCGTTCTCAAGATTGACTTTTGAGCTGAGAGTGTTTTATTAATACGGGCCTATTACACCAGCGTACCTATACAACTAAAGTCAATGCCACCTTGACTAGGCGGAGATGTTACATCTTCGTTATTCTTGTGTATATGAAATAGGATAGAATTTAGAATTGCCTTAATGTCTAGACCACAGTATAGTAGTTGAAAACGGTCGTACAAGTAAGCAAAGCTGGGCGAGGTCAGTACCTGGATGGGTGACCGCTAGTGACACTTTCATCTGCCCCTCCGTGCCTCGGAAACCATGTTAAGCAGTTGGTCCCGGTTGCTGTCGCTTGGCAGCAGTCGTTAGGCCACGTCAGAGGCGTAGGGCGGCCTGAATAACTCTGACAAATAGGTTTGGTCACTAAACCACACGAAAAAAGAAAAAGTATATTAGTGCACATTTTGATTCAAATCAGATCCTAATATAATCTCTGGGTAACCCGAGAGCGATGATCAGATGACAAAATAAATAAATATTCACAATTAGGCAAATATCAATCACAAAATGAAATTGGGTGAACCCGGGTAAATTGAACCACTAGCAGAAAATGCCAAAAAAATAACACCAATACAACAAATCAAAGTAAAGGGCCCATAACGCAAAATGACCTGCCAAACATAAAGTTGTTCGGGCGAAACAATATGCTTATATCAGTGAGGATCTCCTTATCGTGCCTCTGGGAGGGCCACTATGACGAATAAATATACAGATAAAAATAAAGTTATTTTTCCAAACGTCGAATAAAATAGGACTGCATGTTACACCAATGCGTTACAATCACCTGTTACCACAGACAACTTACCCCATAGACCTGTAACAGGAGGGCGCCTGTGTCTGTATTTTGCAATTATTATTGTCAGATTATTTTTCACACATTTTTGACACACAGATAACTTATTGCCTATTGTTACTTATAATTTCTACATAGTTATGTTATCGATACTGTATAATGAAGAAAAATAAATTGATATAGATATTTTGAACCTGTAAATATTTTTATTTTAGAACCCTAGAAACTTAAACCGAAGCCCAAATCAAGTGTCTTATTTTGTAAACAAAAACCCTACTAACATTATAAGCTGTTCTGTGATTATTGCGTAGTTATTTTCACATTATTAGACGGGATCACTTTATTTTCACAATGATGAACAGGTTTGATCAATCAGTTCATTAAGTGTTACATCACAACAGGTAATTAGACGATCATAGGTATTTGTTTACAAAATATGTGATGATTTGGGCTGGGGTATAAATGATTTTACTTTACTTCGGCTTTCTAATGGCGTTGAAGGGGTTCTCTTGAAAATGGCGGGAAACGACGGTTGCGAAATTATTTGATAATTTTCCTTTTAATGTCTACAGGGACTATTTTGTGTTTAATATTACGTTAAATTAATCAGAAAATGTTCGCGAATGACAGTGCGGTGAAGTTATTGGATTATTTATGCAAGATCTGAAGTTTCAAGCTTTTATCAAGAGTTCCCGCTACAAGCTCGGGAGTGAACGTGACTGTCGAGCTGCTTCGTCCAGAGTGATGACGCTACGGCGTCTCCTCTGGAGGAAGACATGAAGACGCGGCTACCCAGGGTGAAGACGCCACTGCGACTCCCCTGGAGGAAGATAGAAGACTATTGAATATATTGAATTTTCTGTGACATGACATTGGCAAATGGCGAACAGTCGAGTCCATTAATTAAATAAATAAATGGCGTTGAATAAACGTAAGTATTACGCATCGGTGTGACAGACGTAGTATAAAGTGCGGATAGCCGGGGGCAAGTGGGTTAAAATGGAACAGCGCGCATAAAACACCCCTTCTGTCCATAAATATCCGCGTTCGGAAGTTGGTCTGTTAGCGGTCGGATATTTTTTTTCTCCAAGTCCACTTTTATTTATTGAACGAACTCGATGGGGTGTTCCCATCGTTGTCTGATTTAGTTTTCGGGCAAAATTTCGAGAAACAATACGTTCGTTATTTCTGATTTGCACGTTATAATTTTTTGGAGAAAAGGAAAATAATTTGCCACGAAAAGATTGTTGTGACAACATGCAATCTCTTTTTAAAATATCACAATTAAGTAAGGTTTTCAGCATATTTAATTGGAATATATTATTAAACTTTTTTTAATAATTTAGCGGTATTTTATAATCTCTAAGTCTACAAAGATATTGATGAATGTGAACGAAGCATAAATGGTGTGACAATATCTAAGCAGAATATAATAATAATGAAAGTCTATCATCTGGAGTAAAGCGTGAGTATAAGTGTAGTAAATATCTAAAGGTATTGTTTAAAAATTACAACATTACTCGATATATTTCTTATCCAAAGACCACTTACCCCATAGACCTGTAACAGGAGGGCGCCCGTATCTGCCCGCATATGAGCGCAAAATTTCTTCGCGCCACGTATTTAGTATTTATTTATCGTTCGGTCGTCAGCTGCCACAACACACGTGCGTGTAACCTAGAGATATTATCGACATGGACGCATCTCTTTAATACGGCACCCCTGTCCCCCGCTTTGTCTCTATGCGTTCATCGTTGACAGAATTTATCGCTTGCAAATTTGTACCGATTTCATGTTTGTTGGGTAAGTGGTCTGAGTTCTTATCTGACACATGAATCAAAATATATATATGAATAAACGGTATTCCTTATGGCGACTATTTTATCAAACTACAGCATGTTTTATTACCACCATAAGATGCTTGTAAAGATATCGGAACACCATCTATAACCCTTTGGCCCCTGGGCATTGTGTGAATCTGTAGCAATGGGGGAAAAATCACCGTTTAACCGTCTCCGCCCTTACGATTGGCATTACACCCCCTTTTCTAAAAAGGTACATTTAAATAAAAAGAAACCACGACTGAGGTCTTTAGTTTTGATAAGAAGCGCTTTAAAAACGCATTTTTAAACTTTTTTAATTAGAGTTAATCTTGGCCACGATGGTATCCCAATGTCCAGTGTGTGTGAATGAGGCCTAAAGTGTCGTAGGTTCGCAAAGATTCAAATCAAAGCCAGGTTCGATCCCAATCTCTAACCTATTGTGGTGACTACTTCTAAAACAAGCTTATTTGTTTGTTTGTTTGTATACACTTTATTGTACTATTATTTCTTACAAAACTAAATACAAAGAGAAAATACTTAAAAATAGGTACAAAGGCGGACTTATCCCACGCAGGGGATCTCTTCCAGTCACCCTTTGAAAAGGTCAAAAAATAGCGTGTATGCGGAAGCCAGAGTAAAATTACATTTTACTGGTATATCTACTTAAACATACGTATATACATAGGTACCTATCTTAATACAATAATATTATAATGAAAATAATTATTATATATTAAAATCAAATAAGTATATATAATAATTATTATTATATATACTTATTTGTGGTGATCATGGAAAAAAATAGACTTAAATGTAAAAAAAAAATTGATTTTCTTTTAAAAAAAAATGCTTTGTTTCACCATTGCTTTTCCTTACAAATTGCCAAAAAGATACACAAACAGCTCTCACATTCTTGAAACGTAAAATATAAATAAATGACGAAGTCGTCTACATATAGACCAGTAGTCGATTCATCTTGGAAATAGCACCGCAATTTTAAGACCATTCAAGCTCTAATAAAGTCGCGTCAAACGAGAAGAATGTTCGCAATTTAAATTTTTGATTCCAACTCCAATGGTCCCCCGTCACATTTCAGCGCTGCAATTCCTTACCCCCCTTCTAATATACTTAGACGTTCTTGAAATAAATCGCTGGAAACGCTGTCGGGAAAACGGAAGTCATAAAGACTAGAAGTTGATTGAGTGAGAAATGGGTATTCGGTTAAAGCAATTTACTCGGGGGTTATTGGGAAAAATTGCTAATGTAACGGGGTCCAATATAAGAGATAAGTAAATTAATGGCGGAGCGTCTTCTCGATTTTAAACGTCACTTTGAACGTTGACTTAATTACTGATCGACGACAAATTAAGGGAAATTTAAGAAGGGTGAAAGGGCTTTTCCGTTGCCGCGTCTTTGAACTATGTGAATAAAGTCATTTACCTATATCTAAATAGTAAGTTAAAACAAAATGCCGCATTGACTCGTGTTTTTCATGTTATCGAATCTTGTTAGATACTGGCGGGAAGACTACATTTAATTTGTTTTATTGTGTCATTTTTAATTTTGTCGGTTTTGACAGTTCTTGTAATTTTTGACAGTTTTTGCCATTTTTGAGAGTTCTCGTCATTTTTGACAGCTCTTGTCATTTTTGACAGTTCTTGTCCAGTTTGATCAACGTCAGTTAAAAGTCGTGTCGGTCAACTGTAGTGTCGATCAAAAGTTATGTCGGTCATACGTCGTTCGGGCAACGGTATCTCCTAAAAGTTATTATTCTGTAACTTTTGGGCGGCCTAAATTTAGACCGACAGTTTCGACCGATTTTCACAGCCTTTGTCAATGCAATGTTCCTGGGACCTCCGTATCGCAAATCCATTGACCCAACGACTGAGCCACCGAGCTCTTTTCATAGTTATACATTAATTGTAATTAATTAATTATAAAGGAAAACATTAGTAACATTCTGTTTCCAACAAATTATTTGCTATTTACTCACAGGTGGGACCTTTTACATTATTCTAAAATCCCAAACAAAGGAATCCTGTGCTTTTATAAAATTAAAAACGCGGGCCAAGTAATGATATTAAAATTCAACGCTTACAGTGCAGGCAGACATAATATTTGCTTTAAGCAGAGCCCGCCCTCATAAACTTATTAAAATATTTCTCGCTATATTTAATTAGTGTTTCTGTGCCATTTGTCCCCGGTCTCCTCTAAGCTCAGGTGTGCTACTGGTACTGATTTGGTTACAACTTTTGTTTTATAAAGATTGTTATATTTAAATGTTAAATTTAATATTTAAATTATACATTACATAAACTATACATTTAAATAATAATAATATTAATAATTACCTGCGTATCCAATCTTCCCATTAGCAACTATACATACTTATTCTAAATAGGTAATTAATTTATGTATGCCAAAAAAAAAATTAATCGACTAAGCCTATTATAATAATAATAATAAATTTATTTAGGTACCATTATCAATTACAAAAAATATCTTTGATAAATTATTGAACATTACAATTAATTAAGCTTAATAAATTTGAGACTATGTGAGCTCTAGTTCCCACACTAGGATTCCCTGTGTTGTGGGAGCTAGTCTCTTCCAGGATGTATCAATATATATTTGATTGGGATTGTGAACAAAACATAGGCGTAAAAAAAATGTATGTAAATGGAAACCATGCGGATTCCTTGAAAAGCGCGCGAAAATGATGTATAGTTTACGTTTTGTTTTTTCTTACATATGCGTTATGTGAAACAATTTCGCTGACCTGATTGCGGAATAGCGAAGTCGATAGTTCGAATCCTGGTGGTGACGAAAAGAATTCTCCATTTATTATTTAAATGTATACAGTTTAGTCCAGTCATGAATTCTGTAACTAGTTGAATAGGACGTATTTTTGAAGAACACGTAAAAGGATGAACTTAATTAACAAGTAATTAAACCAAACATAAAATATATAAGTACCATGATTTTGGCTGTTTTATCTCCATACACACCACAAAAAACATATCCCTCCTTCTTACGCAGTTGGGTAAAGACCCGGCCGTTCATCGACCTCGGTACCTAAGCACCATAAAATCCTTTTGATATGGAATTGAGAACCTATTCCTTTTTGGAAGTCGGTTACACATAATTAATGTGCACTCACCTGCAATGCTACACGTATTGTTTTACAATTTTCTGTGCGAACCATGCACGCTTAATGTTAATTTCATACTTACTTTTCATACCTACCTGTACTTATACAAAAGATACAAAATCTTTTTCAGGACTTTTCAAATATTTCGTTTTTTAAAAGACATTGCCACTTTCAATAGAGCTTTGCCCCACCTACAAAACTACATGACCATTTAAGCTGAACCTATCATTTTGTTGGGGACTTATTACAGGTTTCATATTGCATAATCATAATCAGTATCATTTTCTACTACTCTCGCAACTCCTATAGAAGAATAACAAAAACAATGAATAAATCGCTTCGATTTCTTACTATTTTATGAATTCTTAATTAAGCTGTTTTTTTCGAATCGCAACTTGTACAAAACTTTATTTTAAACCAATAATTTTAATAAAAAACGGAGATATTTTTACATTTATTCGTTATCTTGTAGGTACAACTTGCGGTTGATGGTGGGGCAGAATCTGGCATAATCATTTTCGATCATTTCTTATTCTATCTACCCGTACAGAGACGTATCTGCCAGAGAAATGCCAAACATAGCTCTTTCCATAGCTCGCTGAGCGACTTTGAATTTGTGGGCCAGTCTCACCGTCAATGTCCACGTTTCGGCTCCGTAGATCCGTATCAACCTCAATAGACGGTGAAAATGTGACGTCACAAGTCTATTAGGGTCTTGGGTCGTTCCCACAACCGTGGATCCGCGCTTGTTGTGGAAAAGAATGTTCTCCTAAAAGAAAATCTCTGAAAAACTCCCCACGCTAAAGTTCCATAGTATTAAAAAAGCATCAAAGATTAGCGCGGCAGCAGATTGGGCGTAAACATAAATAAATGAGCTTAAAATTTAAAATTATAATGGGATTGTATCCGGTGACACAAATGTGTGGAGTTTGTTACTAACGACTTCAGCGCTGAGACGCTTAGACGGGGAACAGAGGAGGTGTGGAGTCGTTCGTGATTCGTAAAAAATAATCACTATCCGTAAATAAGCAAGCAATTTTTGCTGTAATTTATCGATCTCGGCTGGTCTAGAAAATGCAGCTAGTAATTTTTTACATAACAGTGACTTAAGGGCCTTCCATGAGCCAACTAGCGCCGCCAATCTTGAAAAAATAATATCTTCCAATTTAATCAATTTTATTAAAAAAGCTATTTACAAAATGTTTATTAGGATGAATACTTTTTTTCAATATACGATACATGGCATAATTGCGACAAGCTAAGTTGTAGTTCACAAAGGTGCCAAAAACGGCCGTTTTTAGCAATTATGCGAACTATAACTTACCGAAATTGAATCACGTTATAAATAAGCATTTAAAAAATAGTATTTATATATTGGAAGATATTGTTTTTTTAAGATTGGCGGTGCTAGTTGGCTCATGGAAGGCTCTTAAATTTTTTTCGTAACATCGACTTAAATTAAATTCAACAACTCTTGTTTTACTTTTATAATACGTTTAGGTACAGTCGGAAACAGAGAATAATACATACTTATATAATAATATATAGAAGTGGCATCATTAAGATTTTCTCAGCAACGACTATACCGATTGTGAAAGTTATTTTATTAGTAGATAGGTTCGAGTACACACTAATAATAATAATTAGAGTAATTGTATTTTTTTTAAACACGTCAATGTCTCTAATTTAATTATTAAAAAAATGGCTCTGTGGGCATAAAATGTATCATTTGTCAGTCCCGTGAAGTCTTTAACTTTTACATGAAAAACTATTAAGACGTGTTTAGAACCTTATTGCTTAAACGGCTTTTATTTTCAAACATAATACGCGAAAAACTTAGGTAGGTACTCTTCTCCTTACGGCACAATCAGGTAAAATATTCCAATCAGGCGACTCCACGGATTTCTCTGTTGTATAGTTTTACCTGCCATCTCGTGGCAACTAATTGTGAGTGCGGATAAAGTATGGTGTCTAAGGTGGCCTTAGTGGCGCGATTGCATCACGGCTCGTGTGAAACCACCCTTATGCATCGAGTGACTACATTGGGATACCGACATTTTAGCTTCAGGATTTACTTAAACGATTTTTAGACAATTAAACTAAAGGTACGGTGGAACACAGAGAAAGGTGTACAGGAGAGTTTTTAAGGGTGAGATTTTCTCGTAAACTACTTGACATAATGCAGTAATTCTTGCACTGTTTGATAGATAAAAGTTAAAACTATGTAACTGTAAAAGAATTATTAAATTCGGTCTAGTAGTTTTAAAGAAAATCTCAACCTTATTGAGGCCCACTGTATACTTATCTCTGTCTTCGACTGTACCTTTACTATAGTTACTAAGTCGGTACGGACAACAGCAAATCAAAGGTAGTTGTAGTACTTGTAGTACGAATTCAACTATTATGACGCAGATAATAAGAACGGTCCAAAGTGTTACACTTGATCTGCTGTTAGCTGTACTCCAGTGTCAAAGACAAATCTCATTATTGCAAGTAAGCACTTGCTACGAAAAGGTGCCAACGCTGAAAAAGTGGCAAAACCCTCTCAGCAGCACATCTTGTAAAATAATGACAACATAATTACTTAATAACTAGGTAATTACAAAACTATTACTATTATTAGTAATCTAAAATCCTTCATGCGGAACCGGTACCGTCCTTCTTCTCCTATGGTTCTAGGTTCAATTTTTAACTGCAATGTAGGTAAGTTTTTTGCGATGTCATCATCATAATCATAGGCCTCTCCCAAAGCGCGCCACTCAACTCTACTCTCGGCCCTCTGAATCCAGTCCCTGCCGGCCACCTTGCAAAGGTCATCCCTCTATCTGGTCCATAAAAGTACACAACGTTCTTACTTGAAATAAAGAGATTTGTTCAAGTAAATAATATTTACGCTGCGATATGCCATTTCACCCTCTATTATTATTCTGTGGTATTTTTATTCCCCACAATGGGGAGTGCTCGGGGCGCTAGTTCAGAGGTTTAGTCAGTGTTCCGCCCCTTCAGGGCGGCGAGCCCGACTTAATCATCACGCTCCCCCGGGCGTGGTGGTATACAGAAACGTGTTTTACCTGGGAAAAAGGTCTTCCATTCTGAACGCGGTGTTGCATCAATGGCCGCTACCTGTACGGGAATAAATCTGCGCATGACTTAAAAACACGCAAGCACCGCTAAGCAAGAAACATGCGATTGTTGTTGTTTGTTCGTGTGCGCAACGGAACGGAGCATTCGTTCTGAAATGGGATCTGTTGGTAGATTGAGATGGAATTTCAGAACGTTAGTTTCATGTTTGGTTCGATTTTCTGTAGTTATGTTGTGTATCCCTACTAATGGGATCACAATAGATTTTTAAGTATTCAAGAAATACTTAAAAATACATTAAAAACTAAACTAAAAATCTACCTAACTAATAACATTCTGAAATTGTTATTTGATTTGATTATAATATTGAATTTTCTGTAACATGACATTGGCAAATGACGAACTGTCGAGTCCATTAATAAAATAAAATAAATATGTAAAAGTAGCTAAAAACACCAATCTACAACCACTAGAAACAAAACAGCATCTTCGTTCATTAAAAATTCATATCAGAGGGGATTATAAAAGAAAGAAAAAAAAATTAACATCAAAGACAAACAGTTGTTCGGTGCTCGAATCAGAAAAGGACCATCAATAATTTATCAGCCATCTCGTCTCGAAATTAGCCACCATTTGGGGGTTAAACAGAGCCTTGAGTAAAGAAAAAAAAAGTTTTTTGCTAAACCCTGAGGGAAATTTTTATATAGGATGCGAACTCGGTCTATCGACTAGGTTACAGATATAGAGATGTGACGAGGATATGCCATTACTATTCTTTTTTTAAATCGTTTTATCATAGTTATTATTAAAATATTTTTACACTTTGACATTCTCATGCTTTTAAAATATTTATTAAATAAATAAATGTAAAAGACTTTGCCCCACCTACAAACCTACGAGACCATTTAAGCTGTACCTATCATTTTGTCGGGGACTTATTACAGGTTTCATATTGCATAATCATAATCATTTTCTACTACTCTCGAAAGTCCTATAAAAGAATAACAAAAACAATGAATAAATCGCTTCGATATCTTACTATTTTCTTAATTCTTAATTAAGCTGTTTTTTTTGGAATCGCAACTTGTACAAAACTTTATTTTAAACCAATAATTTTAATTAAAAACGGAGATATTTTTACATTTATTCGTTATCTTGTACAACTTGCGGTTGATGGTGGGGCAGAATCTGGCATTATCATTTTTATTTCTAACAAATATAATAAAACTAAAAAATTTCGAAAGAATATATTTTTTTCTCTATACGTACCATAGTTTCGAAATCAGAAAACAATCAGTTGCCAATGAGGATTATCTATCTTACTGTCACTGCTCTTTAAACAAACATCTCTTTACAATTGGGATTACAGATAGTCCTCTGTGCAGGGGCTGCATGGAGGAGGAGGAAACAGCCGCACATGTGCTTCTAGAGTGCAGTGGTGTAGCCGAGCAGCGGGCTACAATCCACGGGTCACTGAGGACGCTCCCGGAGGCCTGCAGGGTCATTAAAAACCTAATGGCCTTCCTGGCTGAGTTCGACTGGCTAGAGTAGCGCCAGCCACCTCGCGCACAATGGGCCTTGCGGCCAAAGTGCGAACGAGCCGTTAATCTCCTATAAACAATTAGATACACAAAGGTCTTACTAAAACAATTTAAAAACGTCCAAATAAGGGAACATTGTTAACGTCCAAATAATGTCCAATAAAGCAATTGAGGGTCCATTCATCAGTTTGGACCTTCTTTGCGCTCGGACATTTTTAGAAGGCAGAAGGCCCATTGTGCGCGAGGTGGCTGGCGCTACTCTAGCCAGTCGAGCTCAGCCAGGAAGACCAATAGGTTCTTAATGACCCTGCAGGCCTCCGGGAGCGTCCTCGGTGACCCGAGGATTGTAGCCCGCTGCTACACCACTGCACTCTAGAAGCACATGTGCGGCTGTTTCCTCCTCCTCCATGCAGCCCCTGCACAGAAGACTATCTGTAATCCCAATTGTAAAGAAATGTTTGTTTAAAGAGCAGTGACAGTAAGATAGTAGTTGTTTATATGAGATCAATGGAACGAGCCCAGTTTTTAAGATTCAAGATACCATCTTACGTGTGCTGGCCAGTTTATATTTATTTTTACTTTTTTGATAAAATTGACGTTTATCACTGTTCTGCTCTTGTTTTGCTCTCCATTTGTAATGGCAATTATATTTCTCCGATTATACGTTATACCTACGAAAAAGGCATTTTATATTGGCTCCGGCCCGTAATATTACGTGTCGCTTCTAGTGATACTGCGTCTTTGTCCGCGCCCCTTGAAGATGAATTAATGAAAAATGAAATCGACTTGGCAAATTTAATTTTTTCCATTCGTCGACTCGTTCGGGGCCAAGGCTCGTTGATTAGAGTATTGCTGCGTGAAGAAGCGATTTGTGAACATGTTTTAATATTGATTGCCTGTTTGAACTCGTCTAATGAGATTACGACAAGGGAAATCAGCGATATTGAAATCCTTTGGTCGACATTGAACGCATTCTCAATTCCATGTTAAAACATCGCTGTTTTTGCTCTTAACATAGATTTATCATCGTATTATTTATTTATTTTATTAATGGACACTACAGTTCGTCAGTTGCCAATGTCATGTTACAGAAAATTCAATATATAATAGTCTTCTATCTTCCTCCAGGGGAGTCGCAGTAGCGTCTTCACCCTGGGTAGCCGCGTCTTCTTGTCTTCATCCAGAGGAGACGCCGTAGCGTCGTCACTCTGGACGAAGCAGCTCGACAGTCACGTTCACTCCCGAGCTTGTAGCGAAACTCTTGACAAAAGCTTGCAACTTCAGATCTTGCTCAAATTATCCAATAAATTCACCACACTGTCATTCGCGAACATTTTCTGATTAATTTAACGTTTAGTTAAATTAGTTTAGTTTTAATTTTTTATTATCATAATTCATTTTAAATTACAAGAAATAAATTACCAACCAAAAAAAAAATTACGTGATATTAAGAGCCTTCCTAGAGCCAACTAGCGCCGCCAATCTTAAAAAAATCATATCTTCCAATATAATCAATTTTATTAAAAAAGCTACGTTCACATTGTTTATTGCTATAAATATTATTTTTAAATGCTTATTTGTAACGTGATTCAATGTAGGTAAGTTGTAGTTCACATAATTGCGAAAAACGGCCGTTTCTGGCACATTTTCAAGAGAATCCCATTTTCATCGTACCTAATCATACCTGGTTAAATCTGGAGCCAGCCATGTGAAGTGCCACCATCAAATATTTGGACAAATACGACAAACATCCAATAGCGAATACGAATAGCCATGTGAAGTGGGAGCATTATATTCGATGCGTAATTACAAACTTGGAAACGCCACAATCCCATGCCCTCGAGTCAAACACTCGAAAAAAATCTCAACCAATCTGTTGATTAGCTACTTTTATTTTTCGGGGCGACATTAAACACAGATTAATCGCCCCCTGCCGATCCCACAGGAAATTCGATGGGGGCGAGTGGGGGTAGAAATTATATACTTCAAATTAATGGCAGTTAAAAAAAATTAAGCCCCTTAGGCTTCGCGGCTGTAGAACCATTTTTTTGAGAACTCTCAGCCCCTTACCATGAACTCTTATAGCAGGATTACTTCAATATTACTTTGTTACTTCGTACAATGACCACCTTAAAGTAAGCTTATTAAGGTCGTCATTGTACGAAGTAACAAAGTAATATTGAAGTAATCCTGCTATAAGAGTTCATGGTAAATTCGCTATTTAGTTCTTAACTATATAACTCTCTGACACCAAAAATGAGTAAGTACGGACAACAGCAGTTCAATGGTAACACTTGCAGTACGAATTCAACTCTTAGGACGCAGATAATAAGAACGGAACAAATTCGAACACTTGATCTGCTGTTAGCTGTACCTATATTAAATTACTTCTTTGTCTAATGACCTCGATACTTATTACCATAACCTGCAAGTTGTTTTTTAATGTTCTAAAACGATAAGATAAATATTCTTTATTGCACAAAAACAGATACACATATACTAAGCTTAAACAACTATTATACAATAGGCGGTCTTATCGGTGAGAGCGATCTCTTCCAGATAACCTTTGGGTAGAGAAGCAGTGCGTTAGGAAGTGCAATAATGGATAATGGTGCAATTTCACATACCTATTTATCGAAAATAAAATATTCTGAGCGACTATTAATATCTTAAACATAAAATGTACTTGTATATAATACCTATTGTATAATATAATACTGATAATTATTTTTGGGATAGGTATTTGAAAGATAAAAAATACTGATTTATTTTTCGTTATGTCTATAGAAAACCATAATGTTCTTTTAATTGGACAATATTATTTACAATTTACAGTTTTTTTATTTTTTATCCTTTACTTGTGCTATAAGATCTAGTTTCTTGCCAAATTTCATGATTCTAGGTCAACGGGAAGTAAGTACACTATAGGTTTTGGTTTTCTTGCATTTTCATACAAATATGCTAGAAAATGCAACATAAACAGCGATTGATTGCGTTGACGTAGAAGGCTGATTATCTTCAGAAGGTTCAATTAAAAAAATGCAAAAATCGATTTTTTTCCCCCAGTGGGAAAGGCAAAGACAACTAGGGCATACAGCCTGGTCTGATGTTAGTAGAATGTCTGAATTCTTATAAATACATATATACGAAGATAACCTAACCTAAACCTACGCACAACCCTCCCAAATCCCTAAACGAAATAACTCAATGATCCACGCAACCATCAAGCTATGCAAAGGAAACCTTGCTAAGAGCACAAATCTTCACAAACACGACTTCTTTCGAGCAATCCAACTAATAGAAACATTCGCGGACATCTCCTGATTAACTTAAGGTGTCATTAATCACTAAACACCACGGAAACTATTTAATTAGAATTTTCACAAAAAAGTAGCTAATGCCGTTTCGCGCGCTATTCAAGGAATCCGCAAAAATCGATTGCCGTACCACAGATCTACATAAAACGGTCGGACACAACATCGAAAATTAGCCGCAAAATTCGTTCGTATCGAAAAGCGCCACTTTCAGACATTCCGAACGCACTTCGCTCCCAGAGCGCAGAAATATTTTGCGACATTCTTATTTATGCAAGTTTTTTTCGAACGTTAATTCGGCAGATGGATTTTGGGGGGAGAAAGAGGGGGAGTATCTGAACGGTTGTCATCTTTTTCAATGCTTTCCAAATGTAAATACGTCGCTTAGGATTATCGTTTTTTGTGAGAAATTGGTGCTTATTTTTTGCCTGCAGTGTTTCAAAGTGTAATTGGAATATAATTACTATTTGTATCGGTATTAAATTAATAGTACCTATAAAGGGTATAACGGAAATGAGTAAGCTGAAGGAAGAGCGATCTGTGTCGGTTAATGGACCTATTTTTTCTACGACTTTTCGAACTAACATAATATTCAATTAATATGCCATAAAATCGACCAGCAGTACTCTCACCTCTTATATCCAATTTAGTTTAAACTGACAATTTGCTACAACGACGTCAAACGTCATTGTAGCAAATCTGTAGCAAATTGTCAGTTTAGAACCTAAACTGAATCGCTATAAGAGGTGAGAGTAACCCTGCAGTTTGTCAATGTAAAATGTATGAAAATAATAATAATAATATATTGATGTGTTAATTACATAATATTATGTTCTAAAATAATAGTAAATAATCAATAAACAGGATGCATGTTTCTTCACAATATTTTCTTTACAGTTTGAAAGCACCGAATGCAAGTAAAGTTTCCCTTCTAATAAAAAGGGAAAAATCATTGATACATTTTTGATCTGGAATCGAACCTGCGACTTCCGTGTCATAAGCTTAGACTCCCAACCACTATGCTACTATTATTTCATTGTGTTTACTGACATCTCTTGTCATAGTATTTTATTTATTTATTTTGTTAATGGACTCGACAGTTCGTCATTTGCCAATGTCATATTCCAGAAAATTCAATATAATAGTCTTCTATCTTCCTCCAGAGGAGTCGCAGTAGCGTCTTCAACCTGGGTAGCCGCGTCTTCATATAATTTCGCAATAGAAAGCCCAAAGCCCATTGACCAATAGGCGCTCTTATTTTCAGACCAATAGAAAATCCCAATCTGAAAATTAAAGAAAAAGGCAAAGATTTTCGGCTCACGCTACATTAGCATTAATCCTGAAGCGAACGGACGAACGGACTAAATCGAGCATGAAGAAGGCCATAAAAATTAACAAAAAAACAATAGAATTAACATAGAAAACATCTGCGCTTAAAACGACTACCGGGACCCCCTACTAAGCGTTAGAAAAATTCGAAATGATGACGTTATTAAAACTCGATTGTAAACTCGAATTATTAAGCCGATTAAAAAAACATTAGTTTAAAACTACCTATCGAATTTTTAAAAAAATCTATGCTATTCTAGTCTATTTTTATTTGAATGGCTTCTACTCTTATTCGAGAGATAATTTCGCCAATGTCAAGTTATTTAGAGTATTCATGTAAATAGAAAATTAAACGAATAAAATATCAATCCGCCATTCCAAAATGATGGCGGATTTCTTTATTAAAAAATCTAAATTACTTCTTCGTATGCTTATACCTAAATATATCAATTATAAAATTTCCGTGGCCAGCCAACATAAATACTTTTTTCTATCTTTCTGAGAATTTTGGAATAAAATTAATTCTAAGAATGATAAAACTATGTATTGCTGCATTCATGGGAAAATAGCCTATATTTTATTGATTAATATTAGATATCAACTAACTTCATAATAAAAACAATTAAAGTTCCCATTATCTTTCAATGAAACCCATATCGAAACTACAGTACATAGTTCAAAAATAATCTTGATCTTGTAGTTCGTAAATAATTATGGCCAAAAACACTAAATATTAACCAAAAGACGCGAGACCTAAATGAGTCTACAAAGTAAGACGGACTACCGAAAAAAGCTTTCCTTTGCCCGCATTAACAGAATCACTAACTTATCTTCCTTAACCCACATTAGTGAGAGGAACTCACTCATTTTTCACAAACATAACAAATGGTAGGTGATTTCCTTTAAGGCGCTGCTTCGTAGCATTGATTCGTCGCCTCTCACTCCCTCGGGACCGAATTTTATCTCGCAAAAGGCAATAAACATTAAAAATAAAATGCCGAATCCACCCCCGAAGTGGTGGTAGGAAAACTAAAATGCTACCTACTTCCCTAAGTAGGCCTCCCTAGGCTCTTAATTAGGGGTGACAGATAAGACCGATTTTACGATTGATTTATACAAATTGATTTTTGTTAATGTTGGTTTAAATGTGAGTTTAAAAAAATAGTTAGGTATGTATTTACTAATTAAGAAGTACAAAAACTTTGTATTTTTCATGACTTTAGTATTTTGTTGGTTAAAAATAGTTTGAAATCTCTTGCTTTTATTTACATTCGCATTGTCGAGATTCACAATCTGCCAATTCATTAAAAATTATCGGTCTTACACAAGTGTCAGATTTCATACGGCATAGAAGACTGTATATTATACCACAGAATAAGTAATAGTACAAGGTATATAGGAACACGCCTCGCATGACTCTAAGCTTGACTTTGCTTTGAAAATGAACATCAGCGCTAAACAGAAAGCTCGAATATTTGACGCTTGCATTCTGCCAGTTCTCACTTATGGAGCCGAAACCTGGGTACTTACCAAAAAGTCTGTACCAAAACTTCAAGTGGCCCAAAGGGCAATAGAGAGGAAACTGGTGGGAGTAACCCTGCGCGACCGCAATTAACACATGGCTAAGACAACAAAGTAAAGTCAGTGATGTTATAAAAAGAGTAGCAAAGCTTAAGTGGGAATGGGCTGGTCACGTGGCACGCAAGCAAGACTCCTGGTGTAAGGCAGTGGTTGAGTGGAGGCCGTGGGGAGAAACACGCCCTACTGAGAGGCCACAGACGAGATGGCGTGATGACATCCGAAGAGCAGCCGGTTCGAAGTGGATCCAAGTGGCGCAAAATAGACGGGAGAGGAGAAATTTAAAGGAGGCTTACACCAGACTGGTAGAGAACGGCTAAGAAGAAGAAGAAGAAGACAATGTATATGCTTTTGTGTAAGGACAGGCTGTAAATCAGCGAGTCCGATCAGTACTATGCTTGCGCGGAATTTAAGTTTTTTAATTACAATTTTATATTGTAATAAATAATAGGTAGATTTGATACGATTTTGAAAGTCGTAAGAGGGAGTTAAAGTGCGAGCTTAATTCACACTAAGCTCACGCTCAAAGATAACCTAACCTAACCTAACTCTCAACCTTATAATACAACACAATTAAAACTAGTAGATGTAGGCACCTATGTACCTAGTAAGAATATTACACCAAAATCCTTGACATTAAAGAAGTAGGTACAACACATGTCCCCCATAAAAGGGCCATCGATGGTAAGTGCGTGTGGAAGGCGAAGATAGCAAGTAATAGAAACACAACCGAATATTGCGCGCGGATATAGAGAAGTACTGGAATAAATAGGGAGCGTGGTATAGGTCGCCCTTTGAGCGCAGTCGATCGATATGTCAAAGGCGCTATGAGGCGTCCAGTTTAAAATAATAAGGTTTTTTTAGTAATGTTAGGAAAATTTCTCAATGTTAAAAGCTTGATTTTAAGATGTTTTAGTGGATTTTAGTACAAAATTATTTTCTGGTAGGTAATTTAAATAACTTTCATTTGGTATATTTAACTCATTTTAGACCAAAAGACGCTGTAAGGGTTTTTGAAACCAGACGCCTCATATAGGCATTCTGCTTTCTGCATATACCGGTTGGAATGGATTTAGATATCAGCCATTTTTATAGGAATGAAACATACCTTGGCCAATTTTTTCAACATCTATATTTTGGTGGGAATCTGCTTTCGGCATGCCTCATTTGATTGCCATAATAATTATGCTGACATGACGGCTATTCCAATAAATTTAAAAATCTAGACCACTAGCTAGGCCATGCTACTTTAATTAAATATGTTGTGAGTAAAATGGACGCAAATACTAGCAAGACTGCGTATAAGCCGAAGATGAAGGGTTCGATTCTCGGGTTTTATTATTATTATTTATATAATTTATTGAATGCCCGATCTGGGTACACTGCAAGTGTTTCTGTACCAAGCAACTGTAACTGCTACTTTATTATATACCTTACAGTGTCAATAAACGATTCTGATTCTGGTAGCTTTTACCCACACAGAGCACCCCCACTTTTACCTTTCATCATTTAAAGTATGATTGTAATTTAACCCTATTGGCATTTCTAAAAGTAGTGCCAACTATTTCATAACTACTTAGAGAGGCAAGGGAGGCATCATTTTTAGACATGCCAGGTTTAGTTTAGTTTTATACCACGCACGCCAAAATTCGAAAACTGATTAAAATCTCTGCCACATCTAGTAACATATCGATCTACAATCAACCCAATACGCGTAATAACAACCGCATGCTACATAAACTCCTTACTTAACAACACAAAGGAATATCACCCCTGATCCCTTGAGACACACGTCTGCAAGGTCCGTTATCGTTTGTGCGGCTAGATAGTAATTTCTAATAAGATAATAAGGTCCTTTTCCAATAGCGCGAGAGGTAATGATTCGGACGGATGAGAATTAATGGTAGGGGACAGGATGTGCGGTGGTCACCATAGCACTATAGATTGGTTAGTTTTTCTTGGTGAGACATTTGGTGAAGATTGGTAGACTTTTGCAAATGAACTGAACTGAAATCAGAAGGACTATTTATTTATTTTATTAATGGACTCGACAGTTCGTCATTTGCCAATGTCATGTTACAGAAAATTCAATATATAGTCTTCGAAGAGTCGCAGTAGCGTCTTCACCCTGGGTAGCAGCGTCTTCTTGTCTTCATTCAGAGGAGTCGCCGTAGCGTCATCACTCTGGACGAAGCAGCTCGACAGTCACGTTCACTCACGAGCTTGTAGCAGGATCTCTTGATAAAAGCTTGAAAGTTCAGATCTTGCTCAAATTATCCAATAAATTGACAGTATGGTGAAGTCACGAACATTTTCTGATTAACTTAACGTGATATTAAAAACAAAATAACCACTGTAAAAATTATCAATTAATTTTGCAACCGTCGTTTCCCGCCATTTTCAAGAGAACTCCATCAGAAGGCCTATTATGTAATTCACAGTGCTGGATGGTAATAAGGGGATTTCAAGGTTGCATTTAAAAAAGAAAGAAAGTCCCGCTAGCCCCGGTAGATGGCACTGACTGGTCTGATGTCAAAATTAAATGCGTTGTTATTGCTTGTAACTTGGGCTTTTCGTATTTCATACCTAGTATTAATTTGTACTGTATTGTTTAAATTACACAAACAAACCAATAATAATAAATTATTCAACTGACATTGATTTTTTTTTCATGGTGCTGTGTTTTTTTACGATGATATCGCACTTCGGCGCAACGCCATTTATTATCAACTTAAAAAGCTTGTTTTTTTCTTACAACTGTCACTTTGAAAACCCCTCATTCTCAACTAATTTACTAATATTCTACAATTTTTAAATCATTACAAAAAAAAAAATTGGTCTTTAAATTAAAACTATAGTGAGCCATTACTACAAATTATTATCACCTTGAAAAAGACCGTCGAAATCGGTCGAAACTGTCGTTCTAATTGCCGACTTTAACAATATAAGTGAGTGATATCCGTTTATATATGGTATAATAATTGGTCTTTAAAGTTGTTATTTTCACAAAAATTCCTGCATTCCTGTAATCTTCCCAAACCAAGTTCCCGGCCAAGCATTATCGGCCGCATCCCCGAGGGTTCCGTACCAATATTTTCCAATAACACTGTGTAATCGACGCGCCGATCATTACTGTCTTCCTCTAACATAAATTAATATGAGTTTCCTTGGTTTTGCCCCCGTTTTATGGGAAAAATGTCGGGGGAGTCCCTAATAAGGGACGCTGTATTGATGTTTGTGTGGTTATTGGTTTAAGGGCGAGAATGTGTTTGTAATTATCCGACTGCCGAAAGGAGGATAATGTTTATAGGCCAGTCATTAAAGGAGTTGACCCTAGCAGTAACTCCTCTATCTATGAAATTTGGCACAGTGATAGAGTACCATATGTAGATTGGAATTGACATAGAATCCAATAATTTGTAGAAACGGAAGTTAGGTATTTTCAAGGTCAAACTTAAATTACGTGGTATCAATTACAGGAAAATTGCTCTATCCAAAATTCTTTTTTTACAAGTTCTAGTTACCTATAGGCATGTGTTGACAGAATATCCAACCATATTTCCATATGGAAATATATATATTTTAATAAAATGTGTTTTTTTGCCGTAATTTCCAAGGGATAATTACTCACTCCAATTTCTATTTAATTATGTATTTAAAATATTACTTTCGAAAGTAGTTATGAATATCCAATAAAAAATCCAGACCCAAAAGCGTTATCCAGAAATTGAAGAAAAATGGGGGTTTCCAAAAATGCTCAGCCCGATTTTTCTTGTCATTATGAACAGACTATCTTATTAAAACTGCTTATCAAGTTTTCCAATAAAAAATGCAGGCGAAGCACATAAATATCAAATAGAGTTGTATTCAAATATTTCTAATCAACGCGGCGGTGCATGCGCCACTGAGCGCGGATCGCTACTGCGGCCGATTAACAACCTTATTCCTATTACACGTACAGAACAGCGGGAACGCGGACGAGAAATTGGACGGAGCGGAGGAGATATTTGGAGATGGGATTCTGTTGTCTACTCATATACAAATAAGGTTAATTGTAGATTAACTCTTTACTAAAGTCCAGTAAAGATCCATGCGGACAAGCGTTTTCTAGAAATCGACGAAAAATTAGAGTTGAGAAAAATACTAAGTTCGATTTTTCTTATCATTATGAACATACTTACGATCTTAGTCGAACTGTTCTTCAAAGTCAAAGTCAATTTATAACAAACCTTATTCCTATACAAGTAGAAAATATCTATCGCATCGGTAACGTGGACTGGAAGTTGAACAAATATTTTGAAGATAGGATTCTGTACTCTACCTACAGTTATACGAATAAGGTTTATTTTAGGTTAACTCGTTACCGAGTGGTGAAAGCTCGACCGACCTACGCCAACATACACAAAACCATTCTAATCTAGCCCGTATCATCGGCGCATAAGTACGACAACATTTCAAGGTTAGTACGGACATACCAAAACAAATGGTAACACTTGCAGTACGATTTCAACTCTTACGACGCAGATAATAAGAACGGTTCAAAGTGTTACACTTGATCTGATTTTGGAATGTTTTAAGTAAGCTCGACCGACACAACAGTACCTACGCCAACATACACAAAACCATTGTAATCTAGCCCGTATCATCGGCGCATAAGCGCAACATGTCAAGTCAAGGTTAGTACGGACAAAAGCAGATCAATAGTAACACTTTCAGTACGATTTCAACTCTAACGACGCAGATAGATATATAGATTGGAGCGGTCCAAAGTGTTACAACTTGATGTGTTTTTATGTGTACTTACTAGGTACCTACTACGTGGAATGTTTAAGTAAGCTCGACCGAGACGATAGTACCTACGCCAACAAACACAAAACGTAATCTAGTCCGTATCATCAACGCATAAGTACGACAACATATGTCAAGGTTAGTACGGACAATGGCAAAACACTTTTTTTTCGCCGTGGGATCTCGTTTGGTGTGCGTGTATCAAATTATTTCTTAAAATTATAATTATCTGTTATATAAAACCCTACTGTATTGTGATATCATTAGAATCAAAATAGATTATCAGTCAATAAGTGATTCAGCGGAACGTCGCGCCGTGCAGCATGCGATCGGACCCCCCTCACCCCCTCGAGTAACAAAGACAGCTTGTTATTTTTCAACTCGCTCGCACATCGGTACCCACCTTTGCGTGCGGCATAGGTCTTATTACTTACGTCATACTGACGACTACAGCTAAGCAAATTTAAATTCTACACTTGTACGATGAGCGTGAGATATTCACCTACTAATAATATGTAATCGCAACTGCAACCACAAAAATCTACAAGTGAGGGTGATCTGCCTAATATACTAACCAAATTCCAAACAGAATTAATTTTTCAATTCGACGAATTGATAACCTCCTCCTTTTTTTGGAAGTCGGTTAAAAATACAAAATAAAACACAAAACAAAACACAAAAAAAATAAAATGAAAAAATATATATATATATTTAGCTAAGGATCGAACCCGGAACCGCGAGCACGGGAGGCGACTGCTCCAGCCACTAGACCAATTCGTTCGCTGTTTAGCCCGGCGAAATTACCAAGCATATCTCATGCACCAGCGTGAGACATGAACGGAACGCTCCGTCTAGATTTCGACAAAATTGCAAGTAATCTAGTACAGACAGATTCCCAGCTCTCCTAATACACCTACTTCGGTATAAATGAGTTCAGAGTTTATGTTCAAATAAAATTCAAAGATAATTACAACAAAATGTTTGATAAAATACTAACCAAATTCGAAACATAATTAAAATAAAATACAAAATAAAACAAGAAACAAAAAAAAATTTAGCTAAGGATCGAACCCGGAACCGCGTGCACGGGAGGCGACCGCTCTAGCCACTCGACCAATACGTCCGCTGTTTGGCGTGGCGAAATTATCAAACACTATCTCATGCACCAGCGTGAGACATGAACGCTCCGTCTAGATTTCGACAAAATTGCAAATAATCTAGTACAGATTTACAACAGGGGCGTTTCTTAAAGCTGGAAGTAACATAAAAAAACACTAAGCGCCCAATTAAGTTAAAGACACTCTCTGGAAAGGAATCTCTGGGTTATTTTATCCTAGACCCCGTGTCGCGAAGAAAACACACACTATATACTCAACTTATACAAGGCATTACGCATATTACATTTACTGTGTTCGTATGTTTCGAAACGATGACGATAATAATAATTAAATTGCGATGTTTAGATCAACCTACCTACATACATACATACATACGTATAGTACGGACAACAGCAGATCAATGGTAATGCTCGCTCGCATTCGCACGATTTCAACTCTTACGACGCAGATAATAAGAACGGTACTTAGTCCAAAGTGTTGATCTTCTGTTAGCTGTACCTACCAACCTACTTGAAGAAACTCGCCCACCGCGCGACCGGTTTTCGACGCCCCTCGCCCGCCTCGGGCCCCGCGCTGGCCTGCGCTTGATAGGTATATCGAAATAATGGTGTTCCGCCTGGATATTTTGTTGGATCCTTTGAAATCAGGTTATTTTTGGGTATCTCATTACAATTGTAAAAAATATCTGATAGAGTAATTTTCCAGAGATAGTTAAAAGACAAATTCTGTATAATGAATTGTTTCATTTGGATTTTTTTGTTGGATTTTCGTACTTATACTAGAAATAATAATTTGAAGGCATATTAAAAACAGAAACCCGGCGGAGCAATTATCCTATGGAAACTACGGCCAAAATAGACATTTTATTAAAATACCTACACTTTCGAATTAAAAAGTAGTTTTACTTATGAATGTACAGAAGCACACTAATAAAATACAATTTATTGAAAAAGAATTATGACCATAACATTGTTCCAGAAAAAGATACGGTATAATGTTGAATTTCAATTAAAATAAGTAACTTCCGCCTCGAAATATTATTGGCTTCTCTGACAATTGTTCTTATAAATATGCTATTAAGTATACAAAAAAATTTCATCGATAGAGGAGTTATTGTTGGGGTCTCCATACAAACGCTCGCCAGAATGACTGGCCTATTATCCATGTCGGTTCCTTATTACGTAAACAGCTTGATAGATTCTGATATATAAAGGTATCGTAAATCGTTAAATTCGTCTTGATTTCGGGACACATCTCATAATTGTTCACATCTCTATTGCAAGTATTTATATACTACATAATATACATATTGTGTAGAAGTGACATAGCCTATACAAAAATTTAATCAAAGCGGCTTAAATTTTTTACAGTTGTTTTTTTGTTTTTTTTAGTTAATTTCTGCTTGTTTAGTGTATTTCAGCATTTAAATAGATTTCATCTTTTATCTAAACCCGTTTTAACTTTACTTGAAAATCAGCCGCTAATTAATTCGTGACAGACTTAATACTACAAGTATGTCTAGACTAGCTATATTATTTAAAACCCCTAACGTACATTAACAAACAGTTTTTCCGGTTTTATTTAAATATGCCCATTTTGTATACACGATAGTCAAAGAGACGTTTTAGCCTTTAGCGGAACATCCGCAGAGGAAATCCTCCGCGAGCTCCGCTGGAGATCCGCTAATGTGTATAGAAGGATTAGTGTTTGGTTTTATGTTAGGCTGGGGGCACAACGGAACCCTAAATTGGCTATATTACTCAACTATTATATTTCTTCAGGTTCTCTTGAAAATGGCGGGAAACGACGGTTGCAAAATTATTTGATAATTTTTGTTTTATTGTCTACAGTGGTTATTTTGAGATTAATATCACGTTAAATTAATCAGAAAATGTTCGCGAGTGACAGTATGGTGAATTTGTTGGATAATTTGAGCAAGATCTGGGGTTTCAAGCTATTATCAAGAGTTCCCGCTACAAGCTCGGGAGTGAACGTGACTGTCGAGCTGCTTCGTCCAGAGTGATGACGCTACGGCGTCTCCTCTGGATGAAGACATGAAGACGCGGCTACCCAGGGTGATGACGCTACGGCGACTCCCCTGGAGGAAGATAGAAAACTATTGTGCATTGAATTTTTTGTAACATGACATTGGCAAATGACGAACTGTCGAGTCCATTAATAAAATAAATAAATATATTTCTTCAACTCACTCAACTTTTTATCTGACTGCGCATGAAGAAGGGATTTTCGAGGGTATATAACAGACCACTTACCCCATAGACATGAAATCGGTACAAATTTGCAAGCGAAAAATTCTGCCAAACGATGAGCGCAATAGACGAAGCATTATGTGAACTACAACTTACCTTTTTTTTTTTTCGTGGGGAAATGCTTGTGCATACCCGCCGCCTCAGGGGTAGCGACGGGTTATGTCGGACTCGCACCGACTAAAACCCCACGGTGGCCTCCTCCGCGCATTGTGGGGAACTCTGGGATCTCTGTTGAACTACACCAGAGTAACTACGTAACGTTATGCAATGTAACGTGATGCAATGTAGGTAACTACAACTTACCTACATTGCATCACGTTACAAATAAGCATTTAAAAAATAATATTTATAGCAGTAAACAATGTGAACGTAGCTTTTTTAATAAAATTGATTATATTGGAAGATATGATTTTTTTAAGATTGGCGGCGCTAGTTGGCTCATGGAAGGCTCTTCAGTTTACTAATTCTTTGACATAAGACTGTTGACATTCAACCACTTTTGTCTTTTGACAAAAACTTAATTATTAATGCGGAACTGGTAAAACGCTATGTATTTGCATCGTTTAAATAATCAATTCTGTGTAATAAGTACTTATGCTTTTTAAAAAGTGTTTTTTTAACGAAATTAAATCAGTTACTTATATTGTTTTTTGTGTCCTAGGCTTTAGTCTAGTCGCCGTCCATTGCAGGATATACGAATACGAGTATATTTTTGCGTCCGAAGCTTATGGCTTTTAGATAATTCGCAATGCTCTCCGTAGATCTAAATACGAACATTTCGCATACTAAATGCAGCGTAGACCGAATGTGGCGAAGATTTCTCTTCTATCACTGTAATTTGACGTAAGATTAGTAGTAGGTACCATTATTATTCTTTTCGTGTGTTTTAGTGACCAAACCTATTGTCAAACAAGCCGCTCATAGACATCTGACATGCATCCTTTCCGAGAAATGGGGGGGGGGGGGGGGGGGGGGCAGATGACCTTCCCGGTTGTACGATCACCCAACGTCGCTTAACTTGTACGATCATTTTCAACGCGCCTCTACTCGCAATTAGGCTTATTACTAATCAGGCGAGGTGTTGGGACGTTTTTAAGTTTTTCGATGAAGGCTACGGCACTAACTACTGAAATTAAAGGCCTGAAAAAAATATATATCAATCTTGGGGTATCTATTTAGGGACTGTTGGCTCCCGAAACACGATTGGACAAACTTCGCTCGATAGAAAAAAATCACAAACATACCCCTTTCCTGTCTTTTGCTCTGTCACTGAGTAGTGTGTCTAAACTAAAACAGTTATTCATACAAAATATATATCAAAATGTAGGTTATTATAAATAGAGGAGCTTGATAAATTAAAAATCTGTTGTTTCTAACGTTTTTTTTATACCAGGCAAAATTTAAGAAAAAACACAATTTGTATAAATACAAATGCACGGCGCTACGAGCTTCAGTGAGGCCATTACTGGACGCTGATGGCAAACGGAGATATAAGGCGGAGGACAGGGCCGAGATCTTCGCCGAACATCTCCAGCGGCAGTTTACACCAAACCCGACCAACGATGTGGAGCACGTCGCAGCAGTCGAGCAACACCTTCGAGAGTACTTCGCAACACCGATCGGACCGGAAGAGGACCCCATCTTCTTCTCGCCCGGGCAGGTGCAGCGAGCCCTCCAGAGGACCAAACTCAAGAAAGCTCCGGGTGCGGACCGTATAACAAACGAGGCACTACGCCGACTGCCGCCCCGGACAGTGGCGGCAGTCACTCGTTTGTTTAACGGCATACTGCGCTCGGGGTCTTACCCGTCTTCCTGGAAGATCGGCCGCGTGATCATGCTGCCGAAGCCCGGGAAGAACATCATGAAGGCGGAGAGCTACCGCCCGATCACGCTACTCAGCACACTCTCGAAGGTGTTCGAAAAACTCCTGCTCACGAAGATCGTCCCCCACATCAGTCCCCGCCCGGAACAGTTCGGGTTCAGGGCGGAACACTCAACAACTCTCCAGCTGACTCGCGTTCTTCATCATATGACAACGTGCCACAACAAGAGGGAGTTCACGGTAGCGGTGATGCTGGACATGGAAAAGGCGTTCGACAGGGTATGGCATGAGGGGCTGCTGTACAAACTGTCGAACTCCACAGCTCCGCGCCGCATCGTCCGCATCGTTGCCTCCTTCTTGTGGAACCGCCGCTTCCACGTCGCAGTTGAAGACGCGACGTCAGCTGACAAGCCCATCCTCGCCGGAGTACCCCAAGGGAGCTGTCTCTCGCCGGCCTGCTACGCCCTCTACACCGACGACATCCCGGTGCTTGGAGACGTCAAGCTGGCCCTCTACGCGGACGACGCTGCATACCTATGCTCGTCGTTCAAGCCACACCATGCCGCCGCGAAAATGCAGCCAACTCTTGACGCCCTGCCCAGCTGGCTCTCCAAGTGGCGACTGTCGGTGAATGTGGGGAAGACGCAGGCCATCATCACCAGACGCTCGCACCAACCGCCTCCGCTGAAGTTACACGGCCAAGAGATACCATGGCAGCCCTCGGTGAAATATCTGGGGGTTACCATCGACAGGGGTCTCACCATGCGAGAGCATGTGTCGAACGTCATTGGCCAGGTGAAAGCAGCACGTGCAAAACTCCGACCGGTCCTCTCCTCGAGTCTACCTCTGCGCACCAAACTCGGCGTCTACAAGACGTACATCAGATCACGTCTCACGTATGCGACGCCGGCCTGGTACGCACTCGTCGCGGAGTCGCACAAGCGCCGACTCCGATCCCAGGAAAACTTGTGCCTCCGCACAATTACCAGTGCCGCTCGCTACGTGAGGAACGCCACGATCGCGAGGGACTTGAGGATGGAAGGACTGGACGAGTTCATCGCTCGCCTGGCCAAGACGATGTTCGACCGTGCCGACGTGTCGGACCACGGCCACATCAGGGGCATAGCCCCACTCCACGCACGACCTCCAGACCGCTCCAAGGCCCTCCCCCGGGAGCTACTCGGGGAGTAGGGCCAAGGCAGAAGGATGAGGCCCAAGAAGAAAGGACAAACCAAAGCCACGATCAGGCCCCCAAAGCCAAGACGTGGCCACCCAAGGACCTGCTCATTGTTATGAGCAGCGATTGACACCATCGCAGAGGGCATGGCCCTGAAGCGATCTCCCCGCGCCCACTTCGTGGGCGCGTGACGATAATAACGAGCTTCAGTGCGCCGCTGGGCGCTGCCGAGGTCGGACCTGTATCGATTTTTGCCAAATGTTCCACTTTGGTCTTTACCTTGGAAATCTTGGAATGCTCCCACGATCGTCATAACGTAATAAAATTTAAAATAATACGAGTCGAATTTGGTCACACCTATACTTTAAGATTATTAGTTTACTAATCACGGAATGATTGTGCATCGTTTTGAATATAAAAAGGACTCATAACCTAAAACAGATATTCCTTAACACAATAGATTTTTCGCGAACCATGTTTTTGAAGTCATCATATTACACGCGACACGAACACCAGTGTCGAGTGTCGTATATTGGGAGCGAGCAGTGGTCTGATAATTGCAGATGAAGACAAGTCGACTAACATTACAGTGGGGCTATAACATTACGGTTCTCAAAACGATCAAATCAAACCATGTCATAGCGGCCGTGAAAGGGACAGTGCTATTGCATTGGTATAGCGGCGTCTCTGGTTGGCGCGCCATGACATGGTATAATTTCATCGTTTTGAGAACGGTACGGGGGGCTGATCAGTAACTTCCAAATTGACCAAAGTGGAACAGGCCAAAACAAATGACTATTGACGGTGATTTGTCCCACAGAGCAAACAAACAAACAGCAATCGAACTTAAAATAGTTTATACGTAGTTGCTACTTGTAAAACTATGTACAGTGAACATCACATAAAGTTTGCCACATTTTACTCTACGCACACTCGCACAGTGATAATAAATACGGGCCAGATTTCAATAGCTATGCAAGTGTAACTGTGGTTTGTAATGTGGTGTGCGATATATACCTGTTTTACTCTAAGCACAGTGATAATACGGGCCAAATTTCAATAGCTACGTAGTTATAGACTGATTCAATATACACTGTGCCTACTTTTAAAAGTACAGTCAACAGCACATAATGTGTGTCATGTTTTACCCTACGCAGTGATAACACGGGCCAGATTTCACCATCACTGACGTCACACCTGACACCAATAATAATACTTACCTAACATCACGTTACAAAATTCGTCATTTATTTAGTTTTATTGATACACTTGACAGTTTGTCACTTAAAGTCAAAAACAGATTTGTTGTAATGTAACCTCTATGGTTATTAAAATTTTAATAAATTTTGTATTTTATAAGAATTTATGCTCAATTTTTTATTAAATCGCGTGAAAGTACTTTCAAAATATATTCCCCTAGCAAATAATTTGATTATTCCTATTTTTCACTTTTATTACAACAATATTACCTAATTGACATTCCTATTATTCCAGGTCTTTTTTCCGTCAGATTAGTATTAACATAGTATTTTATTATACTACGTCATACTACATCACTACGCTACGTTACGTCAATATAAATAACTTAAAAAATAATTAAAATATATAACCTGTAGACGCGAATTTGACTGCACTGAACCCATTCCTTACGGTCGGTTTAACGTATGTCTGCTTATGATCTTCCGTATAAATAAATACGTTTAAAAGTACAAATTGCTTTACTTTATTGTCAACTAGCTTCTGCCCACCACTTCGTCTGCGCAGGATTATAAATTATAGCCTATGTGTTATTTTGATGTATAATATGAGCTATATTATTGTAAAGTTTCATTCAGCAACATCCATCCATCCATCCATCCAAACTTGCGCATTTATAATATTAGTGGGAGTGGTATGGGATTGTCACGAGCACAGCCTGTGTTAGGGCCAGTGTAGAAGTTGAAGCCTGGTTGGCGGCGAGAGGTGAACAGGAGGGGTGATGATGATACGGTTCCGAGTTGACATAATGTGCGACAACATTTAGTATAGACAAAAGTTCAAGATTTGAAAGAAACATTTTCCGACAATCGCGAAAATTGAAATAAGTAACTCCGAAGCTGTCAGACTTGGGATATCCCTATTTGGCATTAAATGGGTCGATAATGTTGGCACCGACAAGTGGACTTCGGTATATCGTCTATCCGTGGGACATTCTGTATAGGTATTATTATGGGTAGCGAGCTGTGACGTCACAGTGAGGACACTGGTTACGCTTACTCTGTGTACCTGCGCGAGTAATGACCCCGATCAATGCGCGTCATCCCTCTCTCGCCCCTCCCTCGCCCCGCACCTCACCCCCTCACTAGGCTCAAATGACCCAGTGGCCTCGCCTTAATACCTCTATGGCCTATAGGTAGTAAGTAGTGACACTAATTTAGTATCGAATGTACCATTATGAATAAAATCATTATGCATTAATCTATGGTACACTTACTATATTATACTATATAATCTGCAAGAGTTTTTCGAACATGATTTTGCAAATTAATTTATATGTTGACAATTTTAATTTTTTATTTTAATGGATAAGAATTACTTCTTAATTATTATATTTATTTGTACCTATTATTGACTGACTGACTGACAAATTTGAATTTTTTAATGTTTAAGTGTCTAATGTTGCGGTGCCCTTACAGGGTTTATGTGAGCACTTCCTGTACTATCTAACAACCATGTTACCACATAAAGCAAGGAATAAATGAATTATGAATGAATTACTGAAAGCCTAAGCTATAGATTTTTAAAAATCTGATATATTAAAATGTCTCTGTATTTGTTAATATATTTCAATCTTCCTACAACCAATATTACATTAACTATGGATTAACTATTTTATATTATTCACGTTTCCACTAGAGCAACAAATATCCCACCAATCACGTACGTTGCGGCTATTTACATTGGCAACTGGTACCGGTCAGCTTAAACCTCCCATTGACACCAAAATCTTGAAGAAACCAACACAAATATAAGAAACCAAACATAATCTTATTTATCGCAAGGGGAAGTCCGGCCTAAATGGGATTCGATGAGCAAAGGAGCACTTAACGCTTTTGATGTCCACCCTGTCCCCTGCCTCCCTATATTTGGGGTAATGGTAAGGACACTGTAAGGCGGAGCGATTTTAAGGTGGCGGGATGAGAAAAAGCGATTTAGAGTTTGAGATTGATAAACCAATAAAGTTTACTGGGGTTTTTTGTGGGGTTTATTGAATAAAAACCCCCAAACAATCAGGAATACAAGGAAGCTAATAAGTGAGTCCCTGACATGACTGTTGACGTATATTTGAATATGTGTAATTGTGGAACTTGATTGTGGAACGTATATTGTATGTAGTACCTATTCACAAATGACTGCATGTTTTTATTATTTATATAATTTATTGAATGCCCGATCTGGGTACACTGCAAGTGTTTCAGTACCACCTAAGCAACTGTAACTGCTACTTTATTATACCTTACAGTGTCAATAAACGATTCTGATTCTGAATAATTTATTAAGTACTGACGAAGCTAAAACTTGCTAAAAACTAGGTGCTGTCCATCACAAAAATCTAGAAATGAAAATCGAACCTGCGACGCTTGACCATCAGACTTTTTTATGGAGGCTGCGGCACTAAATACTGAAATTAAACGTCTGAAAAAAATATATAGCAATCTTGGGGTATCCATTTAGGGACTGATGAATATCTATAGACGATTAGACAAACTTCGCTCGATAGAAAAAAATCGCAAACCTACCCCTTCTATGTCTTTAAAAAGGAAAATTATGTCTAAAGCAAAATAGTTATTCATACAAAATTTATCAGTATCTAAATGTAGGGTATTATAAAATATGAGAGCTTGTTTAAAAAAATCTGATTTTTGTTCGCGTATTTTTATTTCCCTGCCAAAATTCATCCAAAATTAATAAAAATACGAATATGAAGTCACTGTGCCGTGCTCTTGAATCCGTCGCTGTGGGATATCTTCTGTCTCGCCCTCGAATTTGACAGCTGGCAGCCCTAAATGTGAGTTGAGTAGGTAGGTCCAGATTTCAGTGTGTGATTAGTTTATTTCGAATCAGACAAATTCAGAATCGAATTTATTTCCCCGCTCTCGCTTATCGCTTCCTCTTGTACTGCGGATGCTGCCTTATTATCACGTGTGGCCACAGAGAATTTTCTTTCTTTGATTATAAGTTGGCCATTAGACTTATTTTGCCGCTAATATATGATTTAGAGGGCTGTAATGCCGTTAAAGATATGACTGTCTCTGCTAGGGTGTTTATTAGATATCTTGGTAATATGATATATTATTACTAAGGATTCTCAAGATGTACATAATATAATAATATAAGAAAGTACAGTCGAAGACAGAGATAAGTATACAGGGGGCCTCAATAAGGTTGAGATTTTCTCAAAAACTACTAGACCGAATTTAATAATTCTTTTACGGTTACATAGTTTTAACTTTTACCTATCAAATAGTGAAAGAATTTTTGCAATAGTTCAAGTAGTTTTTGAGAAAATCTCAACGTTAAAAACTCTCCTGTACACCTTTCTCTGTGTTCCACCGTACCTAAGCAACTTAAACAATTTTCTCGGCCAGATGTTGACAATGACATAGGTAAACCGAAGCCCAAATCAAGTGTCTTATTTTGTAAACAAAAACTCCCCCTACCTTACTAACATTTTAAGCTGTTCTGTGATTATTGCATAGTACATCATCATCATGATCAGTCTATTTATATTGCCCCACTGCTCGGGCACAGACCTTCCCTTACATCGAGGGAGCTCGGGCCATGATCCACCACGCGGGCCCAGTGCGGGTTGGCGGATTTAACATGCCTTAGATTTTTCTTCTTCTACGGCATGCAGATTTCTTCACGATGTTTTCCTTCACCGTTTATTGCATAGTTATTTTCACATTATTAGATCGGATCACTTTATTTTCACACTGATGAACAGGTTCAATCAATCAGTTCCTTCAGTGTTACATCACAACAGGTAATTAGACGATCATATTTGTTTACAAAATAATTTAAGTCTTGATTTGGGCTACATAGTGATAGATTGGGTTGTATTTATAATATTATATCTTAGTTTTTAACTTTTAAATAAATCTTTAAGCAAGTGTATAAGTAATAATAATATTGTGCAGAAATAAAGTCATTGTAATCTGAGCTGTGTTACCAACGAATAAAGTTCCCATATCTTACTTGATGTGCTATCAATTAAACATAAATCGAATGCCTAATCAGATTGCTAATAAAAATTAAAAATCTAAAATATTTATATAGAGTGGTTACGACCACCGGTAATCGATCTAGTCAGTAAATAATTACGTATAAACGAACTTTCTGTGTAATGGGTTCAGTTCGGGGTACAATTTTTGGTCAGTATGGTGACTGTTTGTACCTACTTCACAAAGAAAAAAATAAGTAGTAAGTAATTAAGAAAGTATAACTCCATGAGCCAGCTCCAATGTCCCAACCTCAAAGTCATTAGGTATCTCTTTTATACTTTATTGTGTAGTAAATTATTTATTGAGACAAATTGAAATACGTATAAGTATCTACCTAACTATATCACACTTCCTTTACATACCCAAAAGTCAGCTGGTAGAAAGTGCCGCAAGACATTATTTTTCCCTTTTTAATCATCTCTACATCTGGTCGGGGCTTTTTTAATTAATGCTGTTAAAAATATTGTCGTGCAAAAATGTACAAAGCGTGCTTCTTTGCAATAAAGAGATTTGACATCGAATGTGAGAAAGTTTAAATAAATAAATAAAATAAAAATATTTATTTGTAGTAGCCATAAAATAACAAAACAAAGTTATAGTAGGCTATGGTGATGACCACATAGTATTTATTTTATTTTATTTTATTAATGGACTCGACTGTTCCGTCATTTGCCAATGTCATGTTACAGAAAATTCAATATATTCAATAGTCTTCTATCTTCCTCCAGGGGAGTCGCAATAGCGTCTTCACCCTGGGTAGCCGCGTCTTCATGTCTTCATCCAGAGGAGTCGCCGTAGCGTCATCACTCTGGACGAAGCAGCTCGACAGTCACGTTCACTCCCGAGCTTGTAGCGGGAACTCTTGATAAAAGCTTGAAACTTCAGATCTTGCTAAAATAATCCAATAACTTCACCTTACTGTCACTCGCGAACATTTTCTGATTAATTTAACGTGATATTAAACACAAAATAGTCCCTGTAGACATTAAAAGGAAAATTATCAAATAATTTCGCAACCGTCGTTTCCCGCCATTTTCAAGAGAACCCTCAACCACATAGTATGAAACGCTGAACTCTCAAACTAGAGACCTGTAACTTAGGAGTCAGTGATCCGGCCGTACGCGCATTCCAACTACAGCAATAGGATTTTAAATAAACAATTAAGAAGCATTATTCTCTTATCCTAAACGCATACGTATTCGAAAGACATGCCAAAATCGTGTTCAGTTCGCCCTTAAAATCGGGGATCCTTGGCGTATCGAATGCAAATCGACCGCGCGGCGTGTTCGGTAGGTGTCAAGCTGACACCGGCGCTGATTGGCAGGGCTCCCAGCTCAATTGCGCCTTTAACATTTTGCAACTGATGGATTTATATAGAGCTGATAAAAGGCCCGCCAACAATGCACTCTTTTTTGGCAAATCTGGCGTTCAAGTATTGTCGCCACTATTAGTCTGTAAGGCATCATATACAGTTTTGAGTTTACCAGGCGTGGCTGTAGATATTTTTACTAGAATAAACTATCTATGTACATTAGTGACTTTGCACTTGATAATTCATGTTTTGTTGTTTGTATTTAAATTACATATTTAGAACACTTTTGCATGTCAGGCATTAGTACAAATATTATATATAGGCTGATATCACTCACTTATATTGTTGAAGCCGGCAATTAGACCGACAGTTTCGACCGATTTCGAGGTGAACGCGACACGCCCGCGTCGCCGTTGGCGCCTCGACGTGCACAATAAAGTGATTGAAGTCCGTTAATATATAGGTACTTAATAATTTTTACATATAACACATTAGATAAATTATTATAATACAGCAACAGATTCAGTCTCCTCCAGCGGGGGTATTTAACAGCTCTATAAACATTTGTATCAAAATGGGAGCGCAAGACGTTCGCCTTGGTGGATAATTTGATTTGAATTTAATTAAATGGCATCGATTTCTGAACCTGAGTGACGTCCGATGTAATTCTGAGCTGGCCCTTAAGTTAGGGTTGCCGCGTCAAAAATTAGATTCAATAAATAAGCCTTTATTTTTACGGTCTTATAATATTTTTCTCTACTAAAATATTCATAATAATTATTTTAAAATAAAAATATGGTGATTAGCGATTCTCGTGTCCTCATTCTCTGTCAGTGACCGTTGAATTTACTTGGCGGCCAAACAGAATCACTGTAACGTAATTTTTTCTTAGTATGATACTATCAGAAACTTCGGTTCTGTTTAAATTAATTTTAGATTTTTGTAAAAAAAACTTGACATGGACTGGACTTTTGATATTCACCGCCTCAATTTATTATTCCAGTTAGTGGCAACCCTGCCACCGATCGCTAGGAATGTCTGTAATTCGTGATTGGGTTCCGTATCATTGTTAGTTTTGTTTGTTGATTTGTTCCGGGGACTTTGGGAGTAAGTATTTGGGATCAATATCCAAATGGGAATTTTGAGGGCCAATAAATAAAATATCTAATAAAAGTTAGCCAACAAGTTAGGGTTATCTAGTTGGCTAACTTTTATTAAAGTTAGCATACAATAGCAACTTTAGTTAACAAAAGTTAACCAACAAAACTTTCAAATATCAGTAACTATACCGAAACCCAAATCAACTGTCTTATATTTTAAACAAATCATCATCATCATCAGCCCGTATCAGTCCACTGCTGGACGTAGGCCTCTCCCAAAGCGCGCCAATCAACCCTACTCTCGGCCCTCTGCATCCAGTCCCTGCCAGCCATTTTGCGAAGGTCATCCCTCCATCTGGTCGGGGGGTTTTAAACAAATATGATTGTCTAATTACCTGTTGTGATGTAACACTGAAGGAACTGATTGATCGAACCTGTTCATCATTGTGAAAATAAAGTGATCCGATCTAATAATGTGAAAATAACTATGCAATAATCACAGAACAGCTTGGGTAGTTTTTGTTCACAAAATAAGATACTTGATTTGGGATTCGGTTTAACTACCTATTCTTAAACTATTTATTGCAAAAAAATGTTTTTTTTTTAAAAATGCCTTGTTCCTATATCAGCTGTATCAAGACGAATCTATCAAATATCACAATAGGTACATCAAGCCGTTTAGAATACAGCAGACCACAAAGATACCAACATACAAATACACGATAAATATTACTCTCGCCGCCAACCAAAAAGTTCCCTTCGATTTAATAACAAAAAACAAAAGTAACTTAGAAAATCTACATTTCTCCAGAACCAAGTGTAACAAGTTTGCTTCCAGAAGTCAGAAGTTCTGGAGTTATTATAAAGTCGCATGCATGCAGAGTTGCCGTATTGAAAACTCGGAACATGTGGTGGGAAAACAATATTCAATTATTGGACACAGCATTGAGATCTGCAACGTTAAATTGTAGTGGTTGTTGTCCCAGGATGATTTCTCAGTAGAACTAGGGAATCAGATAGCCACAAGCAAAATTTAACCCCCTTTGATTATTTTTTGGGTAATTGCCCGTGGACCACCTCCGTAGTTCACCTGGGTGGTCTTTTTAGCCTATGTCACTCCTACATTCAAGATGAATCTAACGACACATCATATTTTAGAATTAAAACTATAGTGAACCATTACTACAAATTATTATATGTCGGTCTAATTGCCGACTTCAACAATATAAGTGAGTGATATCCGTTTATATATAATTATTTGACTTCATATGTTAAAATCCATCAAGCCGTTTAGGCTGTTGGGCGTGCCAAAGAATTAGACATACATACTCGTACATACACTCGAAAAACATAACCCTCCTTTTTGCGCAGTTAAACAGCAAAACCATTGGATGTCCATCTTATATTTTGTAAAGGTTGTAGCTGCATTAAAATAAACGGATATCACTCATTTATAATTTTGATATTAGACCGACAATTTCATTTATTTCATTTATTATTTCATTTAAATGTATAATAGCATTACAGTCTTAAACTAATGCACTATACATTTCATATATTGTCTTAGTTATATTAAATTAATTTATAGGAATTTTTTTTAAGTACCTATTTTATTTTTCAATTTTTTATATCATTTTTTTGTTTATTTAAATATGTTATTGATTTGTTATAAATAAAGAAAAAATATCCTTAACACATAATTTATAGGATAACAATAATGAAAATGTCAATAATAATACAAAATGTCAACTACAAAACAGTCACATAGTATGAACATGATATACACAAACATTTAGACCGATTTCGACGGTCTTTATCAATCATTTTGCTATCAGTTTCCTACCTCTTGTTAGTTTAAACAATAATCAATCAAATTAGCTAGAAAATCAAGCAATTTTAGCTGCAGTTGCTAACTCTTCTTTCAGTGAATGCTTTCTCCTCTAAGATAATCCATATCCATTTCGACACGGTATTGAAAACTGGAAAGCTTTGGGCTTTGGAAGAACTTAATTGAGCTGCAGTGCCAACTTTTCAAAGGAAACACACCCTAGGTACAGTCTAACACAAAGAAACGTGTACAGGAGAGTGATTATTGTTGAGATTTTCTCAAAAAGTAATTGCCTTGTAGGGGCAGCTGCTCGTGATACAAAGTTCCAGGCAAAAAGATACGTAACCCCAATACCTACTAAGTACATATTTAAACATCTTCATCAACATAGGAAACGCCGGGCGTATTAACTAGTGAACGCCATCAGATATGAATCTTTAATTTTCCAAATTTATTAAAACGCTAAGCGAACTCCACGTTCAAACAGCAATATTTTTAACGACGGAGGTTAGGGTTAGGGATGAGATACTTGTCGATAAGTTATAAAAAATATATCGATCCGATATTGTGGTTTATTTTAATTTTCTTCTCTTAGTAAAATTATTTTAAATTAATTTTTTTTCTTAAAATGGTACAGGATCCTAAAATATAACATATCCTCTGAAAATCAAATTACAGCGACAATCTAGACATGACAATCTGATATATAGGTAGGTACCTACGTACATACACCCTTCCAAAATTTGTAATCAAGATAATCTGTATGGTTTAATATTACCTATTTTGCTTTAAATATTTATTATATAATTTATTTCTATATCATAATAACTAGGTACTTAAAAATATGTAAAATACTAAAAAAACTACCTAAAAATACTATATACTATACTACTACCTATTTTGTTAAGAAAATGACTTGTAAATTGTTATTTATTAGTAAATTACTAACTGAACTGAACTAATCTAAAACTTTTTTGTTCCATAGATGCAATTTTATTATTTTGTCTAAAAACTGAAGTAATTCTGTAACGTGGATAAATTTTTTTATCCGCTCACTTACTCACAGTACCCAGCCATGTGATATAAAATTGAAATATAATTTAGGTAATAAGTAGGTAAGTATGTAAAAAGATCATTTAGTTATGTAACAAACGTGACGTAACCAAGTATTCCATAGTGTACTGACGGCCAAATAAAGGCTTATTCCACTTTGGTCATAGTAGCCTTTGGAAATGAGTATGACTATTGATACAGTGCTGTTTACTACTTTATAAGATAATATAAATATTCTTCATTGCAAAAAAAAGAATTACACAAAAGAAATATGCTAATACAGTTAGAAATATTGCATTTGAACCTATATCGCGCTAATTCGCCAATAATGACTGATACTAAAATCATTATTTGCGAATTAGCGCGATATAGGTTCAAATGCAATACATATCGACAATGTAGGAAATATTTTGTGGTATTAAAGAATATTTGTATTTGATATTGAAACGATATAACAATAACTTAATATCGTTAGTCAATTATTAAGTGTGAAATAGGTTACGAAATTGACTTCAATAGATCAATAAATTGTTTAAGTGGGGCATAGTTATCGAACAACCAAGTGGTGATGTCATGCGTAGTCGATCTCATAGATATGAATTGATTGAATTGTATCGTGCATTATCAATTGTGCATTTAGAGGCACATCGCTGGCCGATAGTGTCATCATTTCATTGATGATTACGTATATTGTGTGTAGGAGTTATTAACTATTCCAAAAAATATACCTCTGTTTAAAAAAAATCCAAAATAATTCGAAGCTCTTGGATAAAATGTTCTGTTCATTATAAGTTTTACTCCAAAGTACCAAGTTGTCTTAACGAATGTGACAATTAAGTACATTTTTATACAGATAATGACTTTTTGACAAGCTTAATGTGCATGCACCATTGATCTCCTATAAACAACTAGATACACAAAGGTCTTACTAAAACAATTTAAAAAAAAAAAGTCCAATAAAGCAAATGAGGGTCCATTCATCCGTTTGGTCCTTCTTTGCGCTCGGACATTTTTAGAAGTGAATCTAGTTGTTTATAGGAGATCAATGACATGCAGCCCTTAATTATAATATTTTCATTTTAAGGAAAAACAGGAAATCAAAATGGGCTTAGAAAATAGCATCGATAAAATGGAGGCCAAAATTGACAGTCCAGCTACATCCCTATCGTTGGTACGCGATAGGAAATTAAAATTTTCCTCTTCATTTAAAAAGAAGCACTGCCCCGGGCTAACTCCTTAATGCGGCTACATCTATCCCGGCATACTTGTGCCAGTATATCGATGTGGTTTTATGTGCCTATACTATACATTTATGCAAAAGATATAGAGGGTATAACGTAAAGGGTATATGAAGCCGTAGGGAGGGTGTTCAGTATTGGTAACTGAACCACTTTTGTTCTACGACTATTCGAATAAAAACTAAAAATAAATTGATGTCTCATACAATTCGACCAGCTGACCGGGACGAAATGTATGAAAAGTCAAAAAAAATTTTCGCGAAAATCGAAAAGTCGTAGAACAAAAGTTGTTCAGTTACCGATACTGAACACCCTCCCTTCGGCTTCATATAGGTACCCTTTACGTTACACCCTGTAGAGATATGTATGGACTAAGCCATGGATAACGACCAGGCTGTCAACCATCTGTCTCAAAGATGGTTGACAGTGGCTGGGCACAGCATTTCAGCTGATCTGTAATAAATATTTTTCATTTCATTCATTACATTTCATTTCAAAAGGATTCTTGAATACTTCGGTGACATTGCCAGGAAGAGTGGCGACAACCTGGAAAGATTAATGGTGGCAAGGTAGATGGAATGAGACCTCGCGGACGAAGCCCGATACGTTGGTCCGTACCAATCTCGATACCGGTTTTTACGATGCTCTTCATGTCGCCGAAGATAGGAACAGATGGCGCAATATCACCAGAGAAAAGATGATCCAGAGGGGTCACGACCCTCAGCAATGAGGAACACGACGCACGGAGGAGGAGGATGGACTAAGCCATATTTACATTGCAGACAGACTTTTAGCATCTCTGCATTTTTTTACATTGCAGTCAACAGCAGATCAATGGTAACACTTGCAGTATGATTTCAAGTCTTACGACGCAAATAATAAGACCAATTTACCATTCTGATATTTCATATATACTGGCAAATAAATGATTTGATTTGAAAGAATCAGACCTAATGTCAAGTAAAAACATAAATACTACACCTGTTTTGATTACAAGTTGTTTCTAAAACTGTACACAGATGGAAATTAAGATAAAAAAAACCTTGGCAATTCCATCCACCCTCTAACTTCGTTAGTGGTTAATGAAAAATCGATTCTAAGATGGCGTCTCTAGGTGCGATCATTTTTTAACTCGGGGGGTTGTAGGGTTCCGTAAGACGTATAATTATTCTGACATTTAGCAAATACATTTACCGATTACTCTCAAAACGGCGACCAAATTATCGGGAGGATTCGTGTATGTTTTCGAAAAAAAATCTATAGCGCAAGCATTATCAATGATTTCTAACCTAACCTAACCTATACCATAATTAAAAAAGTTAACATGCCTAAGCTTAGTATAAACTACCATTTTTAATTGCAGTATAGATGCGACAACAGTTTAAGTTTGTGCTGCTGAAAGGTTTGTGCCACTTTTTCTCCTTAGCGTTGGCCTTGGCACCTTTTCCTTGCAAAGTGGTGTACTTACATGCAAATTCAAATAAATTTTGACGTGCAAAAATGTACACAACGTACTTCTTACTTGGAGACTTTGACGTCTAATAAACCTATAAGCTGATAATATTTTGATGTGCAATTACGGAACCCGCATTTTTCAACCAAACTTACTCTTGACGCTTCTCGTTTTCTCCGGCAATCGAAGAGCCATCGAGTTGATTACTACCCTCCATTTGATATTTATTTTTAATTAGGAAAAAAGCAACGACGCCAGCCTCCGAGCTAATTATTTCCCAGCTTATCTTTCTGTTGATTTATTCGTAGATTTTTGCGGGGAGATTCGCTTTTTTTCAATAATTAATGGATAGATAGCCGGGGGTGTTGGTTGATTAATTAAATAATTGGTAATTTAATTTTTATATAAGTAATTTTTTGTACAATTTTCATAGTCCCTTTTGAATGGTTATTTGTGGAGATATTATTATGGTTTAAATGTAGTCTATCCCTACGACGGAACTTGGGTCATACATTATGATCCACCACGTGAGCGCCATACGGATTGATGGATTAAAAAAAATGATGCTGATGGTTATCAGCATATTTTTAACATCCCACTGTTCGGGCAAAGACATTCCTTAAGGGCCTTCATAGAGCCAACTAGCGCCGCCAATCTTAAAAAAAAAATATCTTCCAATAAAATCTATTTTATTATTTTATTAACCGACCTATTGTATATATAGTTTTTAGTTTAGTTTATATTTTCTAGGTTAATTTTATTAAAAAAGCTATTTACAAAATGTTTATTACGATAAATACTATTTTTTAAATGCTTATTTATAACGTGATTCAATGTCGGTAAGTCGTAGTTCGCATACCGCTTTTGGCACATTTGTGAACTACAACTTAGCTTGTCGCAATTATGCCATGTATTGTATATTGAAAATTAGTATTTATTGTAATAAACATTTTGTAAATAGCTTTTTTAATAAAATTGATTATATTGGAAGACATTATTTTTTTAAGATTGGCGACGCTAGTTGGCTCTATGAAGGCTCTTAACAAGGTTAAATTGGTTTATTATATACTTGTCTTAGATTTTTTATATTCTCAGACATGCAGGATTCCATAAGGTGTTTTACTTTAATGTTTATGAGCATTCGGTAAATGTGCAAATAAATAAACCTACTTACATTCTGTTGTTCGTAGGTATGACTTTTAATCCATTTATACGTAAAAGTCTCCACACAACAAAATGGGTTTCGAATTTCAAAAAGCAACATACGGCCGCATGTTACCAACCGTGGGCCGCGACCGCAACTATTGGCGGGCGCGTGCAATTGACAGGGCCGCTCAATTTATGGCCCGCACTGTCTACCGTATGGGAGCACAGATGGATCGAACCACTGGAAGTGCTGAAAACATTCGATTTGACCGAATATCTCTAATACAATATTATTATTACTATTCTTAAAAGAATGTACCAAAATTCGAGTATAGATAACTGAACCAGTTTTAGTTTTACGGTTGTTCATTTAAAAAAAAAAAGGCAATCGATCTTCATCAATCTCCTTAATCAGTCCACTACTACACGTAGGGCTTTGTCAACACAAGGCGAAGCTAGCTACAACTCAGCCAGAGTCTCAGTTTCATCTCTATATCTGGTCGGGGGGCGATTCCCACTACACGTTTATACATGACCTTCATTCGAGAATCCTTCTACCCCATTCGATTCTACGGCTAATATGATCTGTAGGCCAGTCATTAAAGGAGTTGACCCTAGCAGTAACTCATCTATCTATGAAATTTGGCACAGTGATAGAGTACCATATGTAGATTGGAATTGACATAGTATCCAATAATTTGTAGAAACGGAAGTTAGGTATTTTCAAGGTCAAACTTAAATTAATAATAATAATAATAATAGCCTTTATTCAAACATACTTTTCTTAACCTAAATACTTATTTTAACTTGCCTCGACATCCCTGTCTGTTTGCCTTTTGGCAAAGGCCTCCTCCAACTGCCTCCATTCCTCTCTGTTTGCTGCTTTCCTCGTCCATGTTCCGCCTGCTACAGCTTTTATCTCGTCGACCCACCTTCTGAATGGCCTACCTCTGTTTCTTTTTCTATCCCTTGTAAACCAATACGTAATTACTTTCGACCATTTTTCTTGTCCTCTAATTGTATGTCCTGCCCATTTCCATTTAAGCTTTCTTGTGCTGACAGTAACGTCTCTTGTTCTTGTATGTTCTCTGATAATTGTTGTTCTTATTCTGTCTGACAATCTTTTCCCCAACATGCTCCTTCCCATGGCGTTTTGACACGTCTCTAGCTTTCTTTTGTGGGTTTTGTTAGTCGCCCAGGTTTGGCAGCCATATGCAAGGACGGGCAAAATACATGTATCGAAGAGTTTCCGTTTGATGCTCATACTTATTTCTCTGTTTTTCATGATTTCCTTTAAATTCCAATATTGTTTCCATGCATTTCCTATTCGTCTATCAATTTCTTTTGTGGTTAGGTCCATTGGTGAGATGATTTGGCCTAAATAGACATACTCGCTCACATAGTCGATTACGTTGTTGTTAACATAGATAGTTTCTGGCTTCCCATTTGTCATGACTTTAGTTTTTTGTGTGTTCATAACTAATCCTACATTTCGGCTCTCTCTATCTAAGTCGTTAATCATCATCTGTAGCTCGTCTTTCGATGGCGAGAAGATTATTAGATCATCTGCAAATCTTAAGTGTGACAGGTTCTCACCGTTAATTGCTAATCCACATTTTTTCCCAATCCAATTTACGAAATATCTCTTCCAGGACAGCTGTAAAGAGCTTAGGTGACACTGGATCACCTTGACGTACCCCTCGTTCTATCTTTATTTCTTTTCCTTCCTTCTCTAGTTTTATTTTAGCTTTGCTGTTCATGTAAACATTTCTCAGTACTCTGATGTATTTCTTTTCAACACCCTGGTTTTTAAGCGCTTGCCATATCTTCTCATGTTCTAATGAATCGAAGGCTTTACTGTAATCAACAAAGCAACAGTAAAATGTTATATTAAATTCTTTGCTTTTTTCGAAGAGTTGCTTCACAACATGTATGTGGTCCAAGGTTGAGAACCCACTCCTGAATCTCTCTCTCTCACTTTTTCCGGTTCCGGTCGCCATATCGCAAACACATACGTCAAAGTGCTCCGTGAATAATAACGAAATTCAGTGCATAATAGTGTTAAACAAGTGTATCGCAGCACTAATACATCGAAATAAACGAAAAGTATCACGATCACGAAGTAAACACAGTGTAATTTAAGCGTTCGAGAGAAAAACTTACAAGGTACATGACAAATATAACCTAAAAGAGCAAACAATACATCCAATCAACTGGCTCCAATAAACAGCTAACGTCACACACAATACTACCAATCTAACTACGGTTAAGTGACATTGACAGCTGTAGTGTTGCCAACAACAACACCGAAAAACTACTAATCAGTGTTACCACAGCAAAACACAAATTACCCTAGTGTTAACAAAATACATAATGGAAGGAAGTATGGAGTTGTTGTTATTGAAATTAGATGAGAAACTAAATCATCAAGCTACATTTATAACAGATTCTGTTTCCAAAAATGTTATGGAGGCACTAGATGAGAAAATGAAAATAATCACCGAAGAAAATAATAAGCTTAAAACTAAAATATCTGAACTCGAACGTAAAGTAAACACTATGGAAAGGGAGAAGCGAAAGAATAACTTGATCTTTTTTGGAATCGACGAAAAAGGAAAAACAGAAAGCGAGCTTGTAGACTATATAAAATACAGTATCACGGAAACGGGAGTACATTTAGAAAGTTATGAAATCACTAATATTTATAGGATTGGTCATCAGTCCAATAATAAAAATCGGCCGGTCGTGGTATCCATCTCAACTATTTGGAAAAAACATGCAATATTGAGAAACAAGTCTAACCTCCCATCAGGTTTATATGTCAAAGAAGACTATCCTAAGGATGTACTGGAGAAACGAAGGCAACTACAGTCACAAGTCGATGACGAAAAGAAGAAGGGTAACATAGCATATATAAAATATGACAAACTAGTAGTGAGAAAACCAACAGATACAACCCGAGAAAAGAGGAAACGAGAAACGTCGGGTTCACCGAATTCGCCAACGCAAAAGAAAATCAACACCTCAAACAACGCAGTGAAACCACCACCCAAAAACAAGGCAAAAGAAATCGTCAGGCCAAATATACTCAACTACATCGAACGTGGGCGGTCAACTTCACTGTCAGAGATCCCAAAAAACTTATAAATGCCAGCGACACCCGGAACCGAAACACTATAAACAACACAACATCAATTAAAACAAATTTTGTAAGGAGCACCCCAAGCCGGCTTGTCACCGTGGGGGAAGAAGACTACTACCCTTCAACGAACTCATTTCAACCTCAAGCTCAAGAACTCTCTAAAACAACTCGCCAAAATGATAAAGTAATATACATCGCAACATACAACACTCTCTCTCTTAGAACGAACGAAAGCTTGATTGAACTGATTTTAGCCTTAGAAAATATAAAATGGTCAATAGTGGGATTGAGCGAAGTCCGACGGCAAGGAGAGAGTATAGAGGACCACGGCGCTTTTATTCTGTGTTTCAAAGGAGATACCCCGGGCCAATACGGAACGGGTTTTTTGATCAAAAAAGAATTAAAATCATACATCAACGAATTCATCGGCGTATCCGAGCGCATAGTAGTACTCAACTTGAAACTACCACCTAGTAATGAAATGTGGTCAATTGTACAAGTTTACTCCCCGACTGAACAATCAAGTAATACAGAAATTGAATCCTTTTATTCAATATTAACAGACGCAATAAAAACCCATACCCACAAAAATTTAATAGTCATGGGGGATTTTAACGCCAGAACAGGAAGCAGAGGAGACGGGGAAGAGATAATATTGGGTCCTTACTGTTCAGGAAGGAGAACAAGGAATGGTGAAAGACTTATAGAATTGGCATACGAGAATAACTTAAAAATACTTAACAGTCTATACAAAAAACACAACAATAACAGATGGACATGGATATCCCCCGATGGACGCTACAAAAATGAGATCGATTATGTTCTAACTAATAAAAGTAAAAACTTCCAAGACTGTAGAGTCGTAAACAACCTCAATTTCAACAGCAACCATAGAATGGTTAGAGCCAAGTTAAGCATTAACATGCACAAGAAAAACAGACCTTTTAAAGTAAAGCAAACTAATACGGTAACACTGAAAAATATTGAAGGGCTAAAAGAAAAACTGGAAGATTTCATAGAAGCTACAAAGCAACTGAACACACAAAACAAATTCAACATGTTACAAGAGCTTTTGGATACAAAAGATCGAAAAGAACAAAAAGACGATCAGAATAGGATAAAATGGTTAACAAACGAAACTAAAGAATTAATGAAAAACAGAGCTGAGCTAATATCTATGGCTGAAAAGACAAGAAGGATAAGAAGAGATATAGCCGAGAAAAGTAAAGAAATAAAGCTACACATGAGAAAAGACCGACAAAGTTACAGGCTGGGATTACTGGAAACGTGCATTCAGAAGACTGGAGGTATCAAAAAAGCGATTAAGCAACTGACAGAAAAAAGTGATTGGATACCCAACATTAAATCGCGAAATAACAAGTGTGAAAACAGACGACCACAAATTATTTCAATAGCTACAAACTTTTTCCGAGACTTGTATTCAAAACAAAACAATAATCAAACAACAGACCTGACAGGTGGAGAAGAAGTACCAGAAATATTATTAGCAGAAGTGGACCAAGCTGTGAAAACGCAAAAGAAGGATAAAGCTCCAGGTGCGGATGGCGTCAGCAACGAACTTCTTATTGAGAATAAAGAATATCTCGTACCGGTACTTACATGCTTGTTCAATGAGGTGCTGAAGAATGAACTAATACCAGACCAATGGACAACATCGACTATAATACTGCTACATAAGAAGGGAGACAAGCACAACATCAATAATTATAGACCTATTAGTTTAATGTCGAATATTTATAAAGTTTTCTCCAAGGTAATCCTCAACAGAATAACTAAGACACTTGACGAGAATCAGCCAAGAGAGCAAACTTAAATTACGTGGTATCAATTACAGGAAAATTGCTATATCCAAAATTCTTTTTTTACAAGTTCTAGTTACCTATAGGCATGTGTTGACAGAATATCCAACCATATATTTAATTATATTTTAATTTTTCTCTGACAATTGTTCTTATAAATATGCTATTAAGTATACAAAAAAGTTTCATCGATAGAGGAGTTATTGTTGGGGTCTCCATACAAACGCTCGCCAGAATGACTGGCCTACTGCCCACTGGCATGTGCTCGATCGACGTAAAAATGTGTGGAAAAGTATTTTTAAATCTACAGAACCCGATCCCCATAACACTTAAGTGTCTCATTAGCATTACATTAGTCATTTTTCATTTTAGCACACAAGTAGGTACAGCGTACAGTTATGAATAAAAACAAGTTCTGAAATCGATCATCCAGAATCGCTTTACATGCATGTCGCTAGCGGGTATTTAATTAATTCTCGCATTGGGATAGTGTGAATTTTGACTGCAACTGAAGTGAACGGTTATTTGTTTTGTCGTTTTAATTAACGCCTCGTATCGAATGGGCCGCGAGTTTGTCGCCTCTGGCGGTCGCTGCTTTTTATTGACACTTGAAATTTTACCTAAAATATGGTCTTTAAAAGATTGCCATGATGATTACATATTTTGATATGATTGGATCGGTATTAAATTGACGTACCTACTTAATTAGGTATTATCTATATGGTGGCCTTGAATTCATTCGATAAAATTAAATGGATGGTTAGGCTTGTGACATACTGCATACATACATTCTGCATAAAATATTAACAATAAAATCAACTATTAAAAAAAAGTAGTACTTAGGTAATTTGATGTGCTTTGAATTTTCTTACATTTTTTTTTCTTCAACGATTTCTTTCATTGGAATTTGACCTAATAGACATTTATAAGGTTTTTGTGTGACTTATGACGTACCTACTTAGTTCATGTTTTGCAGTTTTAGTTTACTAAAAAACCATACGAATATAATAAATTTATCATGAGTACAAACTACAAACCGTAGTTTCAATTTGTCGAATGAATTCAAGGACACCTGTATACATACCTTTATACATACCTATAATATTACAATACAATACAAAAACTTGTATAAGTACAGTCTTCGTCCGTCACATTTTTTTATCTCTGCGCAGTAGATCTATTTTTTGTCGCAACGCGCAGGTTTAAGATAAGGGACCGGTATTTTCGCACTGTTTTCTTATAGCCTCGGTGGCGCAGTAGGCAGCGCGTAAGTCTCATAATCTTAAGGTCGTGAGTTCGATCCTCACCCGGGGCATATCTTTTTGTCGTATTTTTATTATTTACGTAGCTTATTTTATCATAATAATACAAAAGTCGCTCGAAAAAGATTATATATAAAAATATTTTTATATTATTACCTACCTAATCTACGTAATGTTACTAGATTACAATGATTTTGTATAAGTTGTTATTCTGTTCACTGTAGGTACAGTTGACAGCAGATCAATGGTAACACTTTTTACTTTTGACAGTTATTATTTGCGTCGCAAGACTTGAAATCGCACTGCAAGTGTTACCATTGATCTGCTGTCGACTGTACGAGGATAGGAGGTCGCGTCAATTTCTATAAAGTCCTTGAACCGCAGAAATATTCCCATCGAGAAATAGCATCGTCGCCAACTGAATTGGTAACAATCGAATTATTCAACTCCAGATCAATTGCCATGACTCATGGCCTAAAGTACGATCATAGATCTAATCACAGTATAATGATGCATACAGTACGTCATGTCACATTCTAAGGTTCGGTGGAACACAGAGAAAGGTGTAGGTACAGGAGAGTTTTTAAGGTTGGGATTTTCTCAACAACTACTTGACTTATTGCAAGAATTCTTGCACTGTTTGATAGATAAAAGTTAAAACTATGTAACTGTAAAAGAATTATTAAAATCGGCCCTGGCCGCGTCTTCAATCGTTTTCGTTATCATTTCCATTTTGACACTTGAACGATATACATGCTGCGTTTCGTTGTCGTTTGCAAAAACATTGCAGCAATGTATAGTGTCCTGTTGGTTTTTGTTTTCTCAAAAACAATTATGGGATATTACTTATCGCCTATTCCGTCCCAGCATGTTCAATTTTTTTTTAATTAGTGTGTAAATCGCAGCCCAAATCAAGTGTCTTATTTTGTAAACAAATATGATCGTCTAATTACCTGTTGTGATGTAACACTGTTCATAATTGTGAAAATAAAGTACTCCGATCTAATAATGTGTAAATAACTATGCAATAATCACAGAACAGCTTAAAATGTTAGTAGAGTAGGGTAGTTTTTGTTTACAAAATAAAACACTTGATTTGGGCTTTGGATAAGGTAGGTATACCACAGATTCGGACCTTCATTTCGACGAGAGGAGTGCGACTGAACGGCGATTTTCGACGTCCCAGATTCGAATCCTAACTGAGACCAAAACAAATAGGTTCAACAAGTTCCCAAACCTATTATGGCATGAGGTTATCGGTGTTTTCTTTACACGAATTCGCACAAAGGCTTATTAGCTACATCTTAAAAAAACTAGGTCTACAGTGTTACTACTGTATCTAAATGAACTGTATCGCTTTTGGTAATTGTTGTGAGAACGGCGACAGTTTTTATTGCCCATATTTTTATTCTGTTCGACAGTTCCTAATTCATCTGTCGAGAACATCATTGTCGTCCATTCATTTGTATTTAGGTCACGTATGTATGACCTAGGAACATCATGATCTCCTATAAACAACTAGATACACAAAGGTTAATACAACAATTAAAAAAAACGTCCAAATAAGGGTCCATTGTTAACGTCCAAATAATGTCCCATAAAGCAAATGAGGTCCATTCATTCGTTTGGACCTTTGCGCTCGGACATTTTAAGAAGGCAGACTGTGTATCTAGTTATTTATAGGAGATCAATGTTCCTAGATCATACATACGTGACCTAAATACAAATGAATGGACGACAATGATGTTCTCGACAGATGAATTAGGAACTGTCGAACACGATACACGATTGGACAAACTTCGCTCGATAGAAAAAAATTCGGAAACATACCCCTTCCATGTCTTTTAAAATGAAAATTATATCTAAACTGAAATAGTTATTCATACAAAATATATAAGTATCAAAATGTAGGTATTATAAATACGAGAGCCTGTTTAAAAAAAAAATCAGATTTTGCGAAATCTATTTTTTTGAAAATCTGATCCAAAATTCATAAAAATACGAACGAATATTGAGGCACTGTGCCGTGCGGAGATCTTCTGTCTCACTCTTGCTTTTGACACCTATATAGCGCCTTAATAGGACATCTTGCTATTCTACAAGGAAGAAATCCCGATGGTTCATATACCTACTACAGGAAGTAAAGTAATGCCCCATAAATCTGAAACCAAACTCAGTCTCAACTTGTCAATTGATACGGTGACTTCATCGCAATCACATCGCAAATAATTATGTCACACATTGATCCCCATTCATTCAAACTAACCTCGTGGCTCCGCATCGATTCATTGTTTCCTTCAAACTATGCGATTCTGAGGCCCGTATTAAGTCTGAGCTCAAACCGGCCCTCAAGATCGAACTCCGCTGATACAGTTTCAACACGTGATCATCATTTCAAGTATGACGTTTATTAATAAACCAATCTTAGGGCGTATCACGTGATGTCGTTCTCAAGTGGAAAAACTCAAGTAAATGTTGCGGTTCGCCCTCAATCAGCAAATACGTTCTCAAGTGTGAGTTTGACAGTTCTCTTGAGAACTGAGTTTTGTTTATTAATACGACTTTACTCACGTGGTACCCGATATCTAAACGCGCACTTAAGTTATGTTTATTAATAATAACGCCATCTTGAGGTCGTTCTCAAGATTGACTTTTGAGCTGAGAGTGGTTTATTAATACGAGCCTACGAGCCTCTGCACCGACGAAGCGAGTTTGTGCACTTCCCCGCGCTGTCAGTTCAACCCCAGCTCACTGCGCCGACTACACGAGATTCATGAGAGTCACGTCATGACAGTCTCTGCACCGACTACACGAAGCGAGTTTGTGCATTTCCCCCGCGCCGTCAGCTCAACCCCAACTCACTGCACCGACTGCACGAGATTCATGAGAGTCATGTCATGATAGTCTCTTCACCGACTACACGAAGCGAGTTTGTGCATTCTTTCAGCTCCCCAGCTCACTGCAGGAGCGCAGCAGCGTTGCCGGCTGACACCTCCACTGTTGCAGGCTTTCTGATACTGGAAGGCTTGTATCCGTCTTCATACACATCCCCGTTCGGGTTTATTCGGGCAAGACGTGCTCCACTGTCTCATCAACTTAGCGATTTTAGTCGATAAGAGTTAAAAGTAAATAATTATCCTCTTCTCCGTGGCTACACTCTTGCCTTATGGTCGTCACATAAAGTCTTAGTGAGCCGCCTTACAATTCGTTTCCTCATCTCTAATGGCTGCCAAGTGCAAGTGCCCTTGTATCAACCACAGCCGTGATCTGGTCCGTCCACACAATCGGTGATCTACCCCGGTGCACGGGTACCGTCCACTTTGCCCTGACTTGCCGAAAAAAGTTAGGATGATAGAGGATCGATGCTGCTTGATACCGAAATTCAGTCCGCAAGTCACCAAATGCCCTATAGATAATAGGATACTTAATACTATTTTGATGACAAACCCCGAGATAGTGCGTCCACCAGTCCAATTTGAAGGAACCCATTGAGAAAGCGAATATCAACTGGTTACAATCATCGCTATATTTAGCAGCAGTCAATATGTCGGGCAATCATACCACAATCATGGGCTAATAATAGAAAATGCATCCAGTCACGTTGCGATGACGTGATAGTGTCAATTATAATTGATAGATAACTGTCGTTACTGCACTGTGAAGTTAGGAGTCCCAAGAGAGACGAATCTCTTCAAAATTTGTGCCTTGTCGAGCATATCTTCTTTCTATGGATTAGACTCTGGATCTAAACATAATCAAACTATAGAATCCTCCAACACCTTTGATTACTATCGGCAGAGATGATGGACATCAGTCTGCTGCTATACTGGCTGTCGCTTCTTTCCATTCATCCATCTCTTCATTCACGCTTTGCTCAACGTTATAAAGAGATGAGCCTTTCCATGCCTCTGAAAGCACTTAAGGAGTCGGTCCCGGTTGCTGTCATTCGGCAGCAGTTGTCGGGCCATGTCATTGCAGCAGCCTAATGGGCTGAATAATTCTGACAATAGGTTCGGTTCACAACCTCTCCCCATCGGCCCTTGTAAGGGCGATGCTGGGGAGCCGGGCGGCGTGGGATGCCGCGGTCCTATTCTGCGAGACCGTAATGGTCAGAAAGGAGGAAGCAGAACGCGACCGTGAGCGAGCCGATCCCGCCCGAAGACGGCGACGCCGCCGCCGGGGAGGCGACAATGCTCTCCCCATGCGTCACAACTAGCCCCTGGTTAGGGGCACCCGGGGTCGAGGCCGGTCAGATGAGGGGATCTGGCCGTCCAGTCGGATAAATCCGGCGACCCACGGAAGGCAGCGGGCACAGAGTGGTCCTGTCCCGCTGCAGCCAAGCGCTGCGGGCGTGCTGGGCCCGCCTCGAGCGGCCCGGGGAGTGCGTAATAGCAAGCGCGTGGGAAACTCTGGTGTAGTTCAACAGAGATCCCAGAGTTCCCCACAATGCGCGGAGGAGGCCACCGTGGGGTTTTAGTCGGTGCGAGTCCGACATAACCCGTCGCTACCCCTGAGGCGGCGGGTATGCACAAGCATTTCCCCACGAAAAAAAAAAAAAAAAAAAAAAAAAAGGTTCGGTTCACAAACCACTCGATAAGAAGGAGCATAAAGTAACTTTAAAAGTACTTAGATAATGTTAAGAGGGTAACGTGCCACAAAGTCTTCAAGATCTATGGTTTCGCAAGTCATATCCTGGCACACTCCATGAGATATCTAACTGGCTAGGTATACTTAGATTAGAGGTTCTCAAACTTGTTTCGTCTACAGTCCACTTTGAAAATCAATTATTTTTCAACGCCCCCATTTTTTTTACTTTACCATAGTTTATAAAACACAATGACCTTTATTACTTTAATAAATGACAATGCCAGATTCTGCCCCACCATCAACCGCATGATGTACAAGATAACGAATAAATGTAAAAATATCTCCGTTTTTTATTAAAATTATTGGTTTAAAATCAAGCGAGTCGAAAAACAGCTTAATTAAGAATTCAGAAAATAGTATGAAATCGAAGCGAATCATTCATTGTTTTTGTTATCATTTTCTACTACTCTCGCAACTCCTACTGATTATGATTATGCTATATAAAACCTGTAATAAGTCCCCAACAAAATGATAGGCTGGCTACAGCTTAAATGGTCACGTAGTTTTGTAGGTGAGGCAAAGCTCCATTGAAATGTGGCAATGTCATTTAATTTGTGCTATATTAGTCTGGTCTGGAGTTTAAACTTACGTTCTAAAATAATACTGGAGCCTCTAGGCCTCCAGCGCCCACAAGTGGGCGTTATTGCCCACTTTGAGCAAGACTGGATAGATTATAAAATCGACCAAATAGAAAACGCTAAAAGCCCCCCAAATATTTACAGTCAAACTTTACCAATCCCGAAATAGGGATCTCGGTAATTAAAAGTCGGCGAGCGTCATAAATCTATAACTTTTAAGATATTTTAAATTAAAATTTTCATATCTGAACACTTCGGGAGTTGGACAATGAAACCCGCGGGACAGTAATATATTGAAAGCAGATAGTCGACGGCGATGCCTCGTAAATTATATTAAAAAGTCGGGAATTTTAGCAAATAGTCCGCTTGGGACAATTTTTACAGAAAGAAATAAAGAAAGAATAGATAAAAGGTAGGTAAATCTGAAGGCTTGTTTACATAGGTCCATAGGGCGAACATAGAGAAAGATGTACAAGAGAGTTATGAATTGTTATAATAAGGTTGAGATTTTCTCAAAAAGTAGGTATACTTACCTGACTGATTTTTTGAGAATTCTAAATTCTGCCCTAATATAAATATAAAATATTTAATATTTGATAAATAAACAACTTTTTTTTTTAATAGTTACGTAGGTACTGTATATTTATTTTCTTTAAACAAAATTTTATTAAAATAAAACTAACTACTATCTAAAAATACATTACTTCTAAAACAAAAAAATAAAAAAATAAATACTAAAGGACGAACACGTCGTCAAGATCCCCGTTTTGCGGAATGCTGCCCAGGACGCTGGCAGCATTTATAAACAAGCACAACTTGTTTATAAATAAATGAACATCGATGGATTAGGTTTGTTTTCTCATAAACCAAAAATTAAATTGCCGAACCAAAATGCTGTACTTGTAAAAGAGACATCTATCGCAAATCTATTGAATTGAATGTGGCTTCTTTTTCTCAATTTGATTAGTTTGATTGATTGAAGTATTTAGCACAGTACGCCGCTAGATGGCGCCATGGTAAGTAAAATTAGCGCCATCTATACTAAATTGTAGGAACTATTATAGCACACAGCTGTGTAATATTGTATTGATAAATTTTGATTTCTATCAAGTAATTATTGTGAATTACGGTTAGAGGGCGCCACTAATAAGTTTTTGTTTTGTTTTTATTGATCTTATAGTGGTTCTCTTGAAATTGGCGGGAAACGACGGTTGCAAAATTATTTGATAATTTTCCTTTTAACGTCTACAGGGACTATTTTGTGTTTAATATCACGTTAAATTAATCAGAAAATGTTCGCGAGTGACAGTACGGTGAAGTTATTGGATTATTTATGCAAGATCTGAAGTTTCAAGCTTTTATCAAGAGTTCCCGCTACAAGCTCGGGAGTGAACGTGACTGTCGAGCTGCTTCGTCCAGAGTGACGACGCTACGGCGACGCCTCTGGAGGAAGATAGAAGACTATGGAATATAATGAATTTTCTGTAACATGACATTGGCAAATGACGAACTGTCGAGTCCATTAATAAAATAAATAAATAAATTGATCTTATAATAATTAATAATATTATGATTTTGTGATCAAATTGTCATCCACCACTAATGTATCATACAATATAGTACATCTAATAACATATAATGACACGGTTATCTATTTCTTTAAGCCAGGACAATTGTAAAAATAATTTTCTATAAATAAAATCAAAAAATTAAATACGGTTTTTATATCTTTATTAATTAAGGTAAATTAGGTAATGTTAAATATAGGTAACTATTACATGGATTTACAACCTTTTTCTCTAAGTAAATTTAATGAATAAATAATCACTAAAACGTGATCACATTTTATTATCAGTGTGGTTACAGTTAAAAACATTAACTAAGAATGTAAGTATTTGAAAACAATAGGTACGTACAAAAATTATCTACTTACAGAATGACTTTAAAAAATTATTTCGAATCAGAGTTGGTTTCTCCTTTTGCAGGATCTAATAGAATTTTGTTGACAGAGCTTTGAAAAAAACATTGCTCATCTCATCAAAATAAGCATTTTGTCTTCACCTTACTTAAGAGCCTTCCATGAGCCAACTAGCGCCGCCAATCTTAAATAAATAATATTTTCCAATATAATCAATTTTATTAAAAAAGCTATTAACGAAATGTTTATTACGATAAACATCGAACCGAGCGGTTTGGCGCGCGACGACGGCAAGAGACCCGACGGAATGACGCTCGTGCCGTGGAAGATGGGACGGCCCCTAATATGGGACGCCAACTGCGTGGATACCCTGGCGCCGTCCCATCTTCCAGCAACATCATCAAAGGCCGGCGCTGCAGCAGCCACCACAGAGGCAAGTAAACGGCGCAAATATGCAGGTCTCAGTGGAGACTGCATATTTGTGCCGTTTGGTGTGGAGACCCTGTATCCGTGGGGACAAGACGCACACAGCATCCACAAAGAGATCTCTGTGCGCCTGGTGGATGTGTCTAATGACCAGAGGGCTGGCGCGTACCTCGCGCAACGCATTAGCAGCCAGCCTTCTGGGGACACTCCCCGCGGTCGGTGATTTAGGGCAAATTTTTTATTTATAGTTTTTATTTGTATATTTATTGTTTCTTTAATATAATATTTTATACTACAATAAAACATATGTCGTCAACAAAGGTTGTTAGAAATAAGTACCTAATATTAAATGTAAAAGGTCACTGCACCAAAAGATAAACCGAGTGATAGCGAATAACCCGCGAATTGCTTTTTAAACATGCAACCCTGATTCGAATATTTTATGAAAAATCTAGTAGGACACTTTAATTATTATAATTATAGAGTTCTAGCAGTCTATGGTATCCTAGTATATTTTTTATAGAATCTACTATATAAAATATACTAGGTATGGCAAGATACTGGTGGAACAATCTTGGGTAAAATACCTAAGTACTTATATAATCTACCCAAGTATATTAAATTATTAATATCAGATATCGATTTGGCATGGATATCGTAAACACAACACATCAGCATCACACGTAATGTATGGGGATTCCCCGATACAATATAAATATAGGGCGTAATATCTTTATCCTTCATGAGCTCTTAGATTTAGGATTGAACTTGGTAGCACCAATAGACAGACATCTATCGTGTTACAACCTCTTTCGTTATAATAGCGTTAGTAAGGTTCTATCAGGAGTATTTGCTTCCATTTTGGCTGTTCTGCCGTCCCCAGGAGCTGGTTGAGCTGGACTTGGAAAATGAGCCGAAGGGCGGTGATACCCCCGTGGGGGAGCAGGGGGGTGAGGCAGGCATCAGGTTGGTAGCGGGATGGTAGACCTTCGCTGACATCGAGGTCTCATCTGAAAAAAATGAAATAAATATATATATTCTATGGAAAATTAGGGTGTTGATTGAAATTTAACTGACTGATGTCCTAGGCTGTGCTAAAATGAATCAGAGTAATTGTAATATGTAAGAAAATACAATAAAGAGAAAAACAAAACGAAACTTAACTGAAAACTTTGCACGCTTGTATACAAGTAGAATACTGTACTGGACAATGCAATTTACCATCCTGAGATTTCATGTATTCTGGCAAATAAATGATTTGATTTGATTTGAAAAAGCAAGTGAATCACATACGTGTTTGTGTCTATTCAAAATGAGCTCGACCTTACAACTGTCAAAATTGTATGAAATCTGACAGTTGTAAGGCTGAACTCAAACTCAGCGCGCTCTCAAAACTGTACATGACCTTTTTTTTACCCAGGTAAAGCATGCTAGATCATGTGTCACCACGCCCGGGGGAGCGTGTTGGTTATGTCAGGCTCACCGCCCTGAAGGGGCAGCATACCGACTAAACGTCCTGGGGTGTTCCACCTCGTGCCATTCTTGCCGAGCCACGGGAAAAACTGTGCATGACCTGACTATCGGCCTAAGCTCAAATATCCTTACAAGCCTTCAACGATTTTCCTGTAATTATTTTCGTTTATAGGCATTGATCTCCTATAAACAACTAGATACACAGTCTGCCTTCTAAAAATATCCGAGCGCAAAGAAGGTCCAAACGGATGAATAGACCCTCATGTGCTTTATTGGACATTATTTGGAAGTTAACAATGGTCCCTTATTTGGACGTTTTTTAAATTGTTTTAGTAAGACCTTCTAAAAATGTCCGAGCGCAAAGAAGGTCCAAACGGATGAATGCACCCTCATTTGCTTTATTGGACATTATTTGGACGTTAACAATGGACCCCTATTTGGACGTTTTTTAAATTGTCTTAGTAAGACCTTCTAAAAATGTCCGAGCGCAAAGAAGATCCAAACGGATGAATGCACCTTCATTTGCTTTATTGGACATTATTTGGACGTTAACAATGGACCCCTATTTGGACGTTTTTTAAATTGTCTTAGTAAGACCTTCTAAAAATGTCCGAGCGCAAAGAAGGTCCATACGGATGAATACACCCTCATTTGCTTTATTGAACATTATTTGGACGTTAACAATGGACCCTTATTTGAACGTTTTAAAAATTGTATTAGTAAGACCTTTGTGTAGGTATCTAGTTGTTTATAGGAGATCAATGTTTATAGATAATTTATTTCTATCTAATTAGTAAAATGAATTAAATTAATCTAATTTATCTTCATTTCATTTATTCAGTAACAAATAAATAATCAATATAATACTTATACTAAACTAAAAATTCAATCGATTTAATTATTAGGCATGTCAGAACTAAAACTACTACGAATGTCAACAACAAAAAAGATTTAAAATTCGTCAATAGAGTAACAACACCTTTCCAACAGAAAGTCCTTTAATTTGGTCTTGAAAGTATTTAGACAGTGAATAGATTTAAATTCCTGAGGCATCCTGTTGAAAAGAGTCACTGTCTGATGTCTTGAGCAACGCGTCAATATCGATACTTAGGGGCCATCCATAAAGTACGTCACACGTAAAGGAGGTGGGAGGGGGTCGACAAAGTGTGACATGGTGTGACAAGGGGTGGGAGGCCTTACTTCCTAAGTTTCGTGACATCACATTTCAAAATATAATATATCTAGAGACTGAAGATGATTGAGTTTCTTTCTTCTTCTTTTTCTTTAGGTATATTCAATGGTTTATTGCTTTGTTATTGTTTCAAATATTTGATATAATGTTGATTTCATAAAAAAAGTACTTAATTTAAATGGAAATAAAACTAATTTCGGAACTGCTGTTTTAATTTAATAATTTTTCGATGTGAAATTGCAAAACATGTGACGTCACACTAGGGAGGGAGGGGTCTCAGAAATGTGACCATCTGTGACAAGGACGGGGGGGGGGGGGGGGGGGGGGGGGGGGCTCAAAAAATCATGTAATTCGTGTGACGTACTTTATGGATGGCCCCTTATCATGGTTTTCGTATTTACTTACTTGATGAATACGAGCGCCCAAAAGCTGACTTGGAACCGTAGTCCTTTGAAGGCGGCATTTTGTACACTGTAACAATGGGAATACATATTATGAATAAGTACTTTATATCTCGAAGACAACCACTTGACCCTGTTTTGAGACAAATCGCACTATTATCGACTGTCATAATGTCAATTTTATCAGTTGATAAATCCATCCATCCATGCGAGAGTAGTAGAAAATGATACTGATTATGATTATGCAACATGAAACCTGTAATGAGTTCCCAACAAAATGATAGGTACAGTTTAAATGGTCACGAGTTTTGTAGGTGTGGCAAAGCTCCATTGAAATGTGGCAATGTCATTTGTACCGATTTTATGTCTATTGGGTAAGTGGTTTGTGCATGGAGCGTATAGAATGCCACCTAAAATAAAATTGATTAGAGCCAGAGGCTCAGAAGCTTAAGACTTTGTCTACACAGTTTACGTCATCATCATCATCAGCCCGTATCAGTCCACTGCTGGGCGTAGGCCTCTCCCAAAGCGTGCCACTCAACCCTACTCTCGGCCCTCCGCATCCAGTTCCTGCCAGCCATCTTGCGAAGGTCATCCCTCCATCTGGTCGGGGGGCGTCCCACACTCGTTTACCAGTTCGTGGCCTCCATTCGAGAATTTATCTACCCCATCGGTTATCGGTTCTACGACAGATGTGACCAGCCCACTGCCACTTCAGTTTACTGATTCTATGAGCATGTCAACCACTATTGTCTTCTGGCGAATATACTCGTTTCTTATTCTAACAGAGAAATGCCAAGCAAAGCTCTTTCCATAGCTCGCTGAGCGACTTTGAACTTGTGAGCCAGTCTCACATTACGTTTACCCGTTCGTGGCCCCATGTCTTATTTTGTAAACAAATATGATCGTCTAATTACCTGTTGTGATGTAACACTGAAGGAATTGATTGATTGAACCTGTTCATCATTGTGAAAATAATTTGATCCGATCTAATAATGTGAAAATGACTATGCAATCACAGAAAAAGCTTAATGTTAGTAGTTTTTGGTTTACAAAATAAGACACTTGATTTGGGATTCGGTGTATATATGGTGGAACACAGAGAAAGGTGTACAGGAGAGTTTTTAAGGTTGAGATTTTCTCAAAAACTACTTGACCTATTGCAAGAATTCTTTCACTGTTTGATATATAAAAGTGAAAACTATGTAACTGTATGTAAGATTATTATAAAATTCGGTCCAGTAGTTTTTGAGAAAATCTCAACCTTATTGAGGCCCCCTGTATACTTATCTCTGTCTTCGACTGTACATAACGTAGCTACATATCAGCTCAATTACAAGCTTACCTACTTATATTATCATAAACTATCTAGAAAGTAGGTGAAGACCCCAATCTAAGGGAACATTAATAATATATGGATTTCTTTATCTCTGCGACTGAGGGATCGAGGAGGCGATATATCTTGTCGTGATTGCCTCTATTAAGGGACCTAATACATGAAACTCTACATCGAAAAAAAAACCATAAAATCCTACATGGGATTGAATACCGATGGCTCATCATCATCAGTATATTTTTATACCCCCACTGCTCGGGCACAGACCTTCCCTTAAGGGCCTTCCATGAGCCAACTAGCGCCGCCAATCTTAAAAAAATAATATCATACAAATTATTATTTAAAAAAAAAAAAGCTATGTACACAATCTTTATTAGGATAAACACTATTTTTTAATATACAATATGTCTATGTACACATTGTTGATTACGATAAATACTATTTTTTAAATGCATGTTTATAACGTGATTCAAGGCCGTTTTTCGCAATTTGCGAACTACAACTTACCGACATTGAATCACGTTATAAACATGCATTTAAAAAATAGTATTTATCGTAATCAACAATGTGTACATAGCTTTTTTAATAAAATTTATTATATTGGAAGATATTATTTTTTTAAGATTGGCGGCGCTAGTTGATCGAGGGAGCTCGATTGAATCGAATGATGAACAGGTTCGATCAATCAGTTCCTTCAGTGTTAGGTACATCACAACAGGTACCTAATTAGACGATCATATTTGTTTACAAAATAAGACACCTGATTTGGGTTGCGGTCTATATAGGTAAGTACCTAAGTTATGTCATGATTCCATATTTCAAAATAATAAAAATATTTTGAACTCTATCTACAGTGAGAATAAATTGATTTCAATATTTAGATTTTGTCTTAGTAATACTTATATCTACTCAAGGTCAATTTTAAATTATTTTATATTACTATAATTAAATAGGTACTGCGATGAAATAGCTTTAATATAATACCTACTTATTGTACAGGAGCATGTGTAAGTCCCCTAAGTCACTACATTTATTAAGCAATTTTTCCCATGAACGATTCCCTCTTAATGCCACGCTATAACGATAATATACAACGATACTGTATTGATGACGTCATACCATAAGCAAAACCGCGTATCTCCTTACAATCCCATACAAAAATAAACCTTCCACATCCGGCACAAAGGACCAGAACTGCCTAAATCGACGCATAATAAAGTTAAGTTCGATACTTTCACACAATGTTATGATGTTTCGGCATATCGGTAATGCACCCTTAAGTCGTTTTGTAGTACAGTCGAAATTAAACTTTATTGTAATGCGTTAAAGTTCATTACTGTATGGATAGTTTTTGAAGTTAGGTTATAGAGGATGTTGGAGAAAATATCTTTGGCGATGTCTGAACAGATTTATTTCAGAAAAGAAAAAGGCTGGTATATACAGGGGAGGGATATTTGTAAAATTGATTATGTTTGACGTTCCTTTGACGTTGTGCCTTTGGTGTAAGCACGAACGGGTTATTCCCATTAAACCGAAGCCATGTCTTATTTTGTAAACAAAAACTACCCTACCCTACTAAAATTTTAAGCTGTTATGTGATTTGTGCATAGTTATTTGCACATTATTCGATCGGATCACATTATTTTCACAATGATGAACAGGTTCGATCAATCAGTTCATTCAGTGTTACATCACAATAGGTAATTAGACGATCATATTTGTTTACAAAATAAGACACTTGATTTGGGCTGCTTGATTTAAAGGTTCTCCGAGATTAGCTAGAAACACGTAGAAAAAACATAAAAACCATAAAAGTAGAGAAAAGAAAAGAAGAAAATAAGGGAAAAAGCAGAAAATATAAGAAAATAAATTAAAAAAGGAAAACAAATCAACGTGTCACTAAGGGTTTTAGTTTTAATTAATTTTAATTAATTTAATTATAATTTATTTATTTATTTATTATTTAAAGTAGATATCAATGTTCAAATGAATAAAAGTTTCTTTATTCTGTTATTCGTGTAAAGAAATTCCAGCAAAACACTTCTCCAAAAATATTTTTAATGGGTAATGCAATCGGTGCAAGTGGGAATAACCCGAATCTGTACTGAAACGTCTGAAAAACGTTCAAACGATTGATTTTAATTGAATTCTTTAAGCAAGGGATTGAGATAAGCGCCCTTTGATTCCAAAGGCTTTTCCCGAAGGCTTTCAGGGAATTAGTCGCGTCTCAATAAACAAAGACATCGATCTTTTTTATGAATTTTGTGAATTGATAAGGTTACGGAAAGAAATTAGCAGTCCCATACATAAAATAGCTAGATAAGTAGTCAACTTAAGAGCCTTCATAGAGCCAACTAGCGCCGCCAATCTTAAAAAAAATAATATCTTCCAATTTAATCAACACAATCATGTCACTTTTTCGCAACAATTCGTATCACGGCACGGCTATGTTAAAAGCTTTCCATAGAAACCTAGATACAGTCGACGCCGCATCAACAAACTCATTGCAAACTCGTCCGTATTGCCATCGTGTAAGGTACATACTAGTAGATAGTACCGAGCAACTGTATCGGAACCATGCTTTCACACCGAACACAGTGTGTGGAAACTTTGCTACAGTTCCAGCTACACTGTTAGTACGATAGAATAGTGTGGATACGCCGCCGGAGTTATATTATAAAAACATATTTTTCATAATACATTACCTAGCAAAAAGCGATAGCACTGTCTCTGTCATTGTCACACCTATATCATTCAATGATATAATTTATTAGTATAGATAACGGTAATCGTCCCATAAGCCGTGTTTCGAGCAAATAAACTCATTTCATATCAAAATGAGGTGATAGTATAGATTTGACAATTAAAAAAACTCGAAAATCATTACCCTCCTGCATTCGGTAGCAGGTTAAATACTTATAGAAAAACTTAACAAAATGCTCAAGGTAGGTAGAGTAATTTTGAGTTCATTATAAATACTGCAATAAACTTTATCAATTTAATTCATAATTGTACCTATTTAATTTTCAATTATCACTTTTGTTTTCTAATGCGTCGTAATTAAATATTGTATTACCGCATAGTTAGTGCTCTAATAAACTTAGTACCTAGTAACCTATCTCATATTTTTATCGAATGAACACATATTTAGTGGTAACTAATAATTACTGATAAAATAAAAGAAATTAGATATTGAATTGATTGATTATTTTCTTTACACAGAAAACAATAAAATCTATTTAAAATATTAATGTGCGTACATGTTAATTTATCTTATCAAAAGATACCTTTTATGGCGAATTTAAAACTTTATGTTGAATTTGATAACCTATATTTGACGTACTAACATTACTACAAACCGAAGAGCTGCATAAGTCGATTGATGAATGTGAATGATGGGAAGGTTCCAGAACCGCAGCAGATGAAAATCCATCTCTACCTACTCCTACTAAAGGTGTAAATTGATATTACCTGTGTATATGTAGGTACCTATGCATGTTTTCATTTCACTCTCTACTTTAAATCGACAATCGGCTAGTATTTCGCCCAAAGGATGAGCCTTGCCATCCAGAGGGGAAATGCCGCCAGCATTTTGGGCACGTTGCCGGACAAAGGGGATCGGTTACTATCTGTAATGCAAGCCATTCAGATAGTTCAACCGTAGTTGTTACGTAATAGTTTTTAGTTTAGTTTAGTTTATATATATTTTTTATACTTACTAACCGTATTATTTAAAATAGTTATTTTTAAGATTTTATTGTTATTTGAATAAACAGGTATTTAAATATAATAGAATAATCTAAATCGATAAAATATAAATCGATAGCCTAGTTCGCAGGTTTTTCATTCGGAAATCATTATCACAAAACCGCATCTTCTTTATCTATGACTCAAGGCACGTCCTCGCTATTCTGTCACCAAAACCGCATAGTTGGAGCTGCAAGTTGCATATCTATTTATTTACGTAGAGGTATTTACTTACCATCGGGCGACAGCCATTTTGCTTATCAAGCTTCCACGTACAGTCTACCGCATATCAACGTACACACAAGGTCTTTTGGCACGTGGCAAAAATCGGAACTAACGTCGCCATCTCGTAAAACGTCACCTTTCGTTGCGAACAGCGCCCCATTTCAATGTCATCCACGTGTTAAAAGATCCTTGTTGCGCTGTAGCGGACAACAGCAGATCAATGGTAACACTTGCAGTACGATTTCAACTCTTAAGACGCAGATAATAAGAACGGTTCAAAGTGTTAGGTACTCTTGATCTGCTTTGATGTGTACCTTTGCAATCTACCTATCCTGAATAGGGATGTTGAGTTTATTTAATTACTGATTAAATAAATTGTCAAAATATAATGCGAAACGGCTCATTGGGCGTTTGACGTAGGACGTCACAGTCTACGAATCACGCGGTGTTTCATTACGTGGCCATCTTGATTTTTCATGCAATATTTTGTAAAGAGAAACATTCGATTTTTAAGTTTTAGCTGCATCGAAAAATATTTGGGGCTTTTGAAAATGGCGGCAAGCGACGGTTGCGAAATTATTTGATAATTTTCAGTCAATTGTCAGTCAGTTAATGTCTACAGTGGTTGTTTTATGTTTAATATCACGTTAAATTAATCAGAAAATGTTAGCGAATGGTGAAATTATTGTAGGATTCAAGCAGGATCTGAAGTTAGGCGCTATAGTCTACCTACGAGCTCGGGAGTGAACGTGACTGTCGAGCTGCTTCGTCCAGAGTGATGACGCTACGGCGACTCCTCTGGATGAAGACAAGAAGAAACGGATGCATACCCTACCCAGGGTGACGACGCTACGGCGACTCCCTTGGAGGAAGATAGAAGACTATTACATATTGAATTTTCTGTAACATGACATTGGCATATGACGAACTGTCGAGTCCATTAATAAAATAAATAAATAACTGCATTAAAAAAATATTATAAATATTACCGTACCCACATAATATACTGTTCCAAATACTGTCAACGTTTTTGTTATCATCGTGTAGAGTTTCCGTATGTGACATTTATGTCGGCGACTGTACCAGTTGCAACATAGGTTTATGTTTGTTCTGGTGAATGGGAGATGTTTGATTGTGATGAAAGTTGAGTAGATAGCGGGCTGTTCAGTGAAATCTAGTTCTGGAAGCTGAATGATCTAGTCACTCAAACCTAGATTCTAGTGGTTTGGTTATACTTGGGGAACTCTACGTAAAAATAAACTAACTCTAACTCACGTTCATGGACAGTGGCGGCATAGGCCGTACTTTGAGTATTCGGAAAATGACAGTACGGCGTATGACGTAGTATTTTGATGCATTTAAAAAGACACAACGGCATCTCCCGCGGCGTTCGTAGGCGGTTTTCTTTGTGGAGCGGTCCCACTGTCATTCTGTGTAGAAAATAGGTAGGTAGTACTGTCAAAAATAAAGGTTGTAGGTACATTTTTGTCGGTTTTGACACGCACATACTTAGAATCCCCCACGGTTATGACAGTAGTTCCGAATTGTATGAGAATTTTCACTGTCATTTCGTAATTTCTACTGTCCATGAACGTGTTAAAATAAAAAAGACATTGCCACATTTCAATCGAGCTTTGCCCCACCTACAAAACTACGTGACCACTCAAGCTGTACCTATCATTTTGTTGGGGACTTATACACGTTTCATATTGCATAATCATAATCAGTATCATTTTCTACTACTCTCTCAACTCCTATAGAAGAATAACAAAAACAATGAATAAATCGCTTGAATTTCTTACTATTTTCTGAATTCTTAATTAAGCTGTTTTTTTTCGAATCGCAACTTGTACAAAACTTTATTTTAAACCAATAATTTTAATAAAAAACTGAGATATTTTTACATTTATTCGTTATCTTGTACAACTTGCGGTTGATGGTGGGGCAGAATCTGGCATGGTCATTTCTTTACAATTATATAGTATGTATTCTAAACTATCTACTAGTAAAATATTTTTTACAATCGGCCGAGTACCTACATCATGAACTACTCATGAGAATATGTTCGATGCCCCTCTATACTCATCTGTTTTCGATTGTAAAATGCCATGGCCCATGGGTATTTTTAGCGTTCTTCGATACACATTTCCTCCGCATGGCCTCCAAAACAAACCCAAACAGAGTTTATCTTTAAATCCCACACAATTTTTCCCCAAACTAATTCTCCTTCATTAGTTAGAGAGAAAATTTAATTCACCAATAGGGATGCGACGTCTTTAAAAACGACAATCACTAATTACCCCCTCTCCCCGGCTCTAAGCCATACAAATCGGCAAGAATGTTTTCTAATTTACAAAAAAAAGGCGAAAAAAAATTCACTCGGCAAATGAACCTATTTAGCTGGCGGGATTTAATAAAGATTTTTCACGGGTCTCCCGTTTTCGTCGAAGATTTTTCTAGGGTTCCGTTGATAATGAGGGACAACTTTAGTGATAACTTATAAACTTTATGTTCCAACGGATATTGGCGTTTCGGTATACTGTAGCAAGTTAGTGCACGATAGAGGGCGTTAAAATCAAATCAAAAGTTGTCAAAAGCGTGAGACAGAAATTGCCCCGAAGAATTTTGGCAGGGAAATAAAAATACGCCAATTAGAATCAGATTTTTTTAAACAAGCACCCGTATTTATATATTTTGTATGAATAACTATTTCGATTTAGACGTAATTTTTATTTTAAAAAACATACCCCATGTTTGCGATTTTTTTCTATCAAGCGAAGTTTGTCCAATCCTGTATCGGTATCGGTCCCTAAATAGACACCCCAAGATTACTATATATTTTTTTCAGACGTTTAATTTTAGTATTTAGCGCCGTGACCTTCGTAGAAAAACTGAAAATCAAAGGTGACGATCTAACGCAGAGAAAAGTATGAAGGAGATTATTTCAAAAAGTACTTGACTAACATTAATTCTCTACAATTTCATAGTGTGTCAAATACACAGTATAGCAGGAACTTTTTTTGTTAAACATCCAAGTACTTGTTTCTTTATAAAATATCAACCTTAATGTGGCTCATTGTATACTTTTCTCTATTTTCGACTGTACCTACATAATATTTGATTCATTGGATGTAGTTTTACTGTAGACATCTTATCAGTATCGGTATTTTATTTGTAAATTGAAGTTGCGTAGGTACCTACAGCTAACAGCAGATCAAGTGCACTTTGGACTTTAGATCGTTCTTATTGTCTGTGTCGTAAGATTTAAAATCGTACCGCAAATGTTACCATTGATCGACTGTCCGTACTAATTAACGGAAAGTTAATATTGTGACTATTGAAGTTCTGTTTTAAAATAATATTATCTTTTAAAGTTATGCTTCATTCCTTCCAACAGTATGAAATTTCAAAAGTCAATGTCAAATTTCTTTATTGCAAGTAAGCACGTTGTGTACATTTTTGCACGTGAACATATTTTTTTAATTTACATTGACACCACTTTCAATACTTGTCAATTGAATCGTGCTAGTTACCTACGGAACACTACTTTTGCGAGCCTGACTCTTACTTTTCCGGTTTTTTTTACCCATGGTAACTTGTTTACCGGGACGCTAATCTCGAAGATATATTTTCGAGTCGCAGATTGAATTAGTACACGACAAACACCTCGTCCGAAAATAAAATACGATTACTATTTTGCTTAACAAAAATTTTGGGTTTGAGTTTACCTCTCTTAAGTTTCATATAAAACTAGCTGTACCCCGCAACTTCGTTTGCGTAGAAAAAGTTCTATGCTCAGATCACATACCGCCATAACCTATGAGCTGTCCGGATATTTCAGCTATCTCTTAGAGAAACTCTCGTCAAAATCCCTTCAGTAGTTATGGCGTGATACTTGCACAAAGTCACAGACAAACAGACAAAAATTCTAAAAAATTGTGTTTTGGCATCAGTATCGATCCTAAAACACATTACAATTATTCTTTTCCAAAAATATCCAATGTACAAACACAACTTTTTTACAGTCTTATGTATAGATTATATGTTATTGTTCAGCTATACATATAAATTATAATATAGTACCTACCTACCTACTCGTATATTTTAATTAAACATTTAAGGGGCCTGTTCGCTTCAAGCCGCCAGAAGACAAAAGTGGTTGACATTGCTCATAGAATCAGTAAACTGAAGTGGCAGTGGGCTGGTCACATCTGTCGTAGAACCGATAACCGATGGGGTAGACGAGTTCTCGAATGGAGGCCACGAACGGGTAAACGTAGTGTGGGACGCCCCCCGACCAGATGGAGGGATGACCTTCGCAAGATGGCTGGCAGGGACTGGATGCAGAGGGCCGTGAGTAGGGTTGATTGGCGCGCTTTGGGAGAGGCCTACGTCCAGCAGTGGACTGATACGGGCTGATGATGATGATGATTCACTTCAAGAAAACTTAATTTGCCCAATTCCCGTATACAGTAACTCTATGACAGTTTCCTTGTATTTTAAAGAACCATTATTGTATGTTTTGTGACTTATTTAACACGTTTATTTCGTGGCAATGACCTATGATTTCACCATAATTTGTCCACCTATATAGGAAGTTAAAATGGAGTTGATAGAGTCCACTTTAGAGTAATATCTGACAGGTTTTCCTCATTCTTGCATTCCGTTGTCCGTTCTAACTTTACATAGAGTTTACATAGAGTCGTAAATTCCAATTAAAATGATCAGGTATTTCATTTATTAAAACGTTACTATAGTACGTACGCGTTAAGAAAATAATGAAAAAAAGAGCACGTCTATCCACGGTTGACAAAAGACATTGACACATTTCTATGGAGCTTTGCCCCACCAACAAAACTACGAGACCATTTAAGCTGTACCTATCATTTTGTTGGGGAATTATTACAGGTTTCATATTGCATAATCATAATCAGTATTTTCTACTACTCTCGCAACTCCTATAGAAGAATAACAAAAACAATGAATAAATCACTTCGATTTCGTACTATTTTCTGAATTCTTAATTAGGCTGTTTTTTTCGAATCGCAACTTGTACAAAACTTTATTTTAAACCAATAATTTTAATAAAAAACGGAAATATTTTTACATTTATTCGTTATCTTGTACAACTTGCGGTTGATGGTGGGGCAGAATCTGGCATTGTCATTAGATGACTTGGACAAATGTGCCATAAGAAGCAAAGTTCAATAAAAAAAAATTCAACTTTCCTTCTTATGGCACATTTGTCTAAGTCATCTAATTTGTCAACCGATAGACGTGCTCTTTTTTCACTATTTTCTTAACGCGTACGTACTATAGTACTTAGCTTCTTGTTTCGATATAGACCTTATAAAATATGTAAACAAACCTAGTCAAGATGCATTAAGATGAACAGATATCCTTTGAAACCCTTCGTACGCATTAATCCAGATTAGAAAAGAAAAAAAAGCTTCAAGGCTTCAAACAGAAAGGGCGAAACACAAAGGGAGCTGACGCCAAATATTAAATTACTCAATATTTCATACCGATACTAATTTCGCTATCTTAACCCTTTGCCGGCCGCGGAACGACACAAAATATTACAAAAAAAAATGCCCAAAAGGAAAAACGTCCCAAGCTTAATTGACATTCTTTATGAGCGTCAGTCTTGGGGATATTTTTTAATTAGATATATTTTATGGGCTTTTTTTCGAAAGGGGAATAAAGGGTTAACATTTGTTTGAGCTGGGGGGGTTGGGGGGTCAATATTGCCCGCCTTCGTAATCAGCCGGGAAAAAATGGTCGATTAGGCCCCTTTAGCGACGGTAATTTAAGGCCATTGGTTGGGGCACGTGACTTGAGGTGAGACAAGAAAAGGGGCATTTTTTGACTGTCTTCTTAAGGGCCTGATATGAGCCAACTAGCGTCGCCAATCTTGAAAAATAATATCTTCCAATTTAATCAATTTTATTAAAAAAGCTATTTACAAAATGTTTATTAGAATGAATACTATTCACTCACAGTTCACAAATGTGCCAAAAACGGCCGTTATAATAAAAAATAATAATAATAAATCAATGCAAGAAGCTTTGTTTGTCATCTCAGAGAAATAAGTTTGTCATAATGAGTTTGTAGAAAATTAAACAAATAAATACTTACATGCAACAATCCCGAGTTGATAAACTATAGGTAAAATGTTAGCAAAAGCTTTCAATCCAAGTCTTAACTATTAATACAGCAATATCTAGTTTCACTTCCTACCTTGTGGTCATTCGAACGGAAGCATATGATAAGATAATTTTAATTATCAACCTTCAATTTTAGATATCCATTAGTGACTAATTTAGCTGTGACCAAATAAGCAGCTAATAACAAAGAAACTCCTTATAAGGCAGTGTTTCTCAAAGTGCCTAGAGGCCCAGAAGTAAGGACTCCAAAACTTTTTTTAATGGACTCGACAGTTCGTCATTTGCCAATGTCATGTTACAGAAAATTCAATATATTCAATAGTCTTCTATCTTCCTCCAGTAGCGTCTTCACCCTGGGTAGCCGCGTCTTCATGTCTTCATCCAGAGGAGACGCCGTAGAGTCATCACTCTGGACGAAGCAAGCAGCTCGACAGTCACGTTAACGACAAGGGTGTTATTAAGGTTGAGATTTTCTCAAAAAGTAGGTAGGTACTTCACAGATTTTTTTTACTGGCTATAATCTAATCATTTTTTTTTGGAATCGGTCTAGTTGTTATTGGGAAAAGGTTTTAACCTTATTGGAGGCCCCTGTAGGTAGGAAAACTCATTGTTACATGGGGTACGAATCTGGGCCTCCGTAAGAAGTCCTAACCACAATGCCACCGATCTCTTTAAGGAACTCCAAACTTTGGTAAACCAAAAAAATGCTTAGATTTAAAAATCTAAGTAAAATTGATATTAATATAAAAAAACTTCTTAAACACGACCATAGTTTCTTTTGTTTAGGGGATATGACTCTCGCTCCGGGTCCTACCTGGTGCAAAGGTTGGCCATAGCTATACAGCGCGGCAACGCCGCAAGCGTTATATGCACCTTTGCACCGGGTACGACAAGGGGCGGGTTGTTTAATTAATTAATTTAGGTAAGTATTTATTTTAATCAAGTTTTAGGTTTTATTTTTTATTATAGGTATTAGTTTTTATTGTTATTTGTTTGTATTTTAAGCTTATTACTGAATAAATATCTAATTTTATACAATGTGTTATAATACCTCTTATTTATTTTAATTACAAGTAGGTAGTACAAATGCATTGGTATCTTCGCCTAATGATTTCGCCTCAATAATCAGTGAAACGTCATTTACTTAACTAGGCCAAGGGTCTATGAGTCGCTTCCAAGGAAATAGGTATTGGAAGTATTTTAATCGACTTCTAAATACTTCTAATAATAGTAACAGACAGAGGTAATATCTATTGATTTCTTGCAGGAGCACTCGGGTCAGAAATTAATCAGTAGATACTGTAATTCATCGTCATCATATTTTTATGTCCCCACTGCTCGGGCACAGACCGTACCTTATGTTGAGGGATCGGGACACGTGGGTGCAGTGCGGATTAGTGGATTACACATGCCATAAATATTTCTTCTTCTTTGGAGCCAACCACTGCGCCACCGAGCTCATTATTATACAACTCAGATGAAGGGATGACCTTCTCAAGATGGCTGGCAGGGACTGGATGCAGAGGGCCGAGAGTAAGGGTTGAGAGGCCTTTTTTACCCAGGTAAAACATGCAAATCATGTGTCACCACGCCCAGGGGAGCGTGTTGGTTATGTCGGGCTCACCGCCCTGAAGGGGCAGCATAGCGACTAAACGTCCTGGGGTGTTCCACCTCGTGCCATTCTTGCAGAGCCACGGGAAACTGTGATACATCCGCGACCCGACTGGCGCCCGAGCAGTCCCCATTGTGGGCCGTACTAGCCCACAATGTATAATCCATTCAAAAGGTTGAGAGGCCTACGTCCAGCAGTGGACTGATACGGGCTGATGATGCAATGATGACGTCAGCATATTTGGTAAAGCAACAAATAGTGTCTAATTTAAATTCAAATCTTTTATTTCAGAACTATGTCCATATGGGTTAGTTACAAGAAAACTTACAACTATGTTAGACTTTTACAAACCAAATAAGTAGAGTACATGTAGATGTAATGACGTGTATGTTAGTCTTGTGTAGTTCGTGAACGAACTAGTTCGTTAGAGCGCTCCGACAGACGACCTACGCGAACTAGCTCCCAGATCCCTCGCTGTTTAGTTCGTTAGTTCACTCACTTGTCATAGAGAGAGTGAGTGCGCGGTACCCCGCTAATTGTCACGTCATAAGATATTATCTCTGTCGCATTCTCTCTTACCAATTAACGCCTTTGAAAGAGCGTGACAGAAACCGTGATATCATATCGGGGTTTTTTCGAGAATTGGCTTCGTGCCTTTCTTTGGTGCGGAACGCGACGGGAACTGACGAACTAGAAGAGCGAAACTGACCGCTCGTGATCACGAACTACTATGCGCAACACTAGTGTATGTTTGTCCGTATAGTTACGGGGTTATTAACCATTAAAATATGCGTAATATAACCTTCGTTCGGCGCATGAGCAAAAACTACCGCTATTTCCGATTCGATGTCACTGTGCCAAATAAATTAGATGTTGCTAAACATTTTAGCGAGTTAGCGTTGTGCAAGATTCAGATTAATATTTTATACATTTTATTGCAAATAAGTGTATGCAAATGTTTCTTGGTATTTATTTTGATAAACGATACAAAAATATTTTGTAATAATAATAAAAACTTATGACCGTATGACGTATTATCATCATCATCATCATCATCAGCCCGTATCAGTCCACTGCTGGACGTAGGCCTCTCCCAAAGCGCGCCAATCAACCCTACTCTCGGCCCTCTGCATCCAGTCCCTGCCAGCCATTTTGCGAAGGTCATCCCTCCATCTGGTCGGGGGGGTCCCACACTACGTTTACCCGTTCGTGGCCTCCATTCGAGAACTCGTCTACCCCATCGGTTATCGGTTCTACGACAGATGTGACCAGCCCACTGCCACTTCAGTTTAGGTAAGATTCTATGAGCAATGTCAACCACTTTTGTCTTCTGGCGGATATACTCGTTTCTTATTCTATCGTATGACGTATTAAGTATTCACTAATGTTAATTTTGAAATCCTGTCCACAGAATTATACCAAAAAATAAAATAGAAAGAAAATATTTCCTTAGTTAATTACGAAAGGATTTATTTTGTTTCATATTTTATAATTTAAGGCCTCTTATGGTCACGTAGTTTTGCAGGTGGGGCAAAGCTCCATTGAAATGTGGCAATGTCTTTTAATTGACAATGATGATGAGTGATGATAAATTTCACTGGATATTGCTGGAAGAAATCTTCCATCAAGGATATCACGCCTGAGTACATTTCTCATATATAAAATCATACCGTTGAGTCTAAATTCATGTAACTTTAAAAAAATCTAATGCTGTAAAAGCCGAAGGGAACCTCTTGTATTGGACACCATGACCATGAATCATAGACAATGGACCACTTTCTACCTGTGGAGTTGACGATGAGTCAGCTGACCGATCGGTTCTTTGTTTGATTCCGAGAACAGGTAATTTTTGTTACTAAATTACTGCCCATCAGTTTTTATCGGTTTGGTGAAATCAAAGGGTTAATGTTTCTTCAAAAACCTACAATATTTCCTCTCAATCAGAGACAAAATATACAGGTTCCTTGATTAAAGTTATGAATTGAAATAAGTTCAAAAATAAAAGAGTTTTTGAAAGTCTAAAATGGGATAGTAATTTTTGACTATACCCCTAGAAACTAGAAGAATATGCTTATAGTAATGGAAATAATCCACACAATGAAAAGCAGAATGATCAGTCAATTAAACTGATGATTAGTGATCACATTATGATTGTGACAGAACAGGCAGAAGAGAAAGCTCAATTACGAGGTATTTGGTGAAAGGAGAGTACGATTTGGTAAAACCAAGTTTGTATGAGTCAACACTAAAGTATTGCTTCATTTCATCATGGAATTTAAAGCGGAACTTGATAATCTCACGCTGTTAAGAATAGTCTTTTAGAAGACTGAAAAACTGAGGCGACGCGAGCTCTGCGTTATCCGACATTTATTCATATTCACTTACATACCATCAAATGAAATGGATGGAAAACGCAGGTTACATTCAAAAGAAGTTAAAAGTATAATACCACTATATTCCCCCAATCACAGTATAAAATAATCTGCATAAGGATTTGTAAGAGTTATAAGTTTGAGATTTTCGCAAAAACTACTCTACCTATTGCAAGAATTATTTCACTGTTAGATAGATAAAAGTTAAAACTATGAAACTGGAAAATAATAAATTCGGTCCAATAGTTTTCGAGAAATCTCTGTGTAATTTTCTCTGTCTTCCTGTGAAGGATGTTCGATACACCTGCATTCCTAATTGATTCTGACCATAATAACTCTATCACATCCTGCTTCTATTAACTCTTCTATGAAGCAGAGAAATTGACATTCGAGGAAGCAGCCATATTGGACATGAGGGGTCGCGAAATAATGCCAATAATTGTAAGAACAACAGCCGATCAAAGGTAATACTTGCAGTACGATTTCAACTCTTACGACGCAGATAATAAGAATGGTCCAAAGTGTTACACTTGATGTGCTTTGATGTGTACACAAGTACTGCACGTGTATAAACATTTCAATAATCATCATGCCTACGCAATATTATCACAATGCATGTTTGATTTATTGATAATACAAGTTCATTGTTCAGGAGCCAAAATTCGTCATTATAAGTAGCAAAACAATGACAAATTTGGGCATAATATCACTATCATCAATCATTTACCATCAGATAAAGATTGACATTCTACGCAGCGTCTAACAGTCTACCCAAAACTACGCAAAATTGTATGCAATTGCGCAATTTTATTTATTAAGAAATCAGGTAGCAGACGAACCACTTAAGAAGAAGAAGAACAACGAAAGAAGCGGCCATATTCGCTTAGAGACACTTGCAACTCCGGAGAACAAAAGTGGTTGCCATTGCTCTAGGATCGGTATTCAGCAGTGGCAATGTGTTGGTCATATCTGTCGTAGAACCGATAACCAAATGGGGTTGACAAGTTCTTCAATGGGGCCATTGGTTATCGGTACTACGACAGATGTGACCAACACATTGCCACTGCTGAATACCGATCCTAGAGCAATGGCAACCACTTTTGTTCTCCGGGACTAACTGCCCCTCAGATGATGGATGATCTACGCAAGATGACTGTGCAGGAACTGGATGCAAAAATCCGGGAATCGGTTTGAGTGGCGCACTTTGGGAGAGGCCTACGTCCAGAAGTTTTTCATGTGCTTTAGTGACCAAACCTATTTGTCAGAGGCATCTGACGTGGCCTAATGACACTGATGCCGAGCGACAGCAACCAGCACCAACTGCTTTCCGAGGGACGAAGGGGCTCAGATGAAAGTGTCACTAGCGGTCACCCATCCAGTTACGCCCAGTGTTGCTTACTTGAACCGCTCGTTTTCAACGTGTACTCACAACTATACTACGAGCCCATCAATGTTTTACTTCCCATAAAACGACAACCACCACAAATATACAATGGGATACAGACTCGAGGAAATAGATGCCATTCTATATACATGGAGGATTAGCTTGGCTTGTGGTTTATTGGATTATAATCGTAAAAAATATGATTCTTAATGATAAATGGAGAAAAAATTTCATCACGACCGGGATTCGAACCCGGGTCCTCGCCATTCCGTGGAACGCTCTATTAATTAATGAGTAATTGCACAATTACTGGATAGATGTCGCTACCGTCCCTCAGACGAGAATATGGAGACAAAATTCACGATCTGGATACGAATCACGATGGCTCTGTTGGAATAGAGCATGCCACGAAATGGCGAGGTTTGAATCCCGGTCGTGATGAAAAATTTTCTCCATTTATCATCTCGTTTCGCATAGCGCATATGCAAGAAAATATCAAAACAAAAAATATGATTCTCATATTATAATATTTCAACGATGATCCTGCTCCTCTTTAACCATGGGATCAATGTTGAGGATCGTGACCCTCAACAGCAGGTGCCGTCTTGGCATGTGTGTAATGGTAGATTGGACAGCATCATGCATGGCTATTATGACTCGAAGCACAAATTATAAAAGTGGTTGCGCTGCGGTTTTTCCACCAGAAATACACGAGTATTTTATTTTGTATTGGTGAGTCAATCAGGAATTTAACTTTCGCATACATATTTATATCAGGAAGTTGTTTTTCTTTTGTCAACGAAGTAGTGACGTGACATATCCAGATATTATCATTAGTAGTGTATGCCTACGTGATAAAATGTTACAATTTGTATAATAATACGTGATCTAGACAATGTGGCGACTCTGTACCACAAGTATAGTGGACATCCCAACATCATTGCAAAGTATGCCTTATCATAATCGCATAGACACATTTGATATGCTGTCGACTGTATACCAATGCTTACATTTGCACCAATTGAAGTTTACGTGAACTCGTGCAAATTTTGCAGTATTTTTGCAATTGCCAGTTTCATCTAGGACTTATCGAGAGCGATCTTAGTTTGTTTTTAGGCCGATAGTCATATACAGTTTTGAGTCAACTTACAACTGTCGGAATGCTATGTATTTTGACAGTCCTAAGACAGAGATTTAGATACAATTTTGAGAGCGAAGTGCCTCTTTACCATTATTATTAGGATTTTTTTATATCTTTAAGGAGACAAATTATGTTATAATTTATTTTAAAAGTTTTTTAATTTAAATATGATTCCATAATTATGGCTTTTTTAGTAAAAATACCTATATGTTTTGTTCACCTGACGTGACCGCGCTTTGCAAAAATTTTATGAATTTTGACAGTTCCTTGTGAGATAGAGCTCATGCAAAGTTCGCGGTGAAAACTTTTGCTGTTATTCATAAACCTAGTTAAACCTTACTTCCCTTAAATCGTGTTGCTATCCCTTTCACACTTGGTTAAAAAAGGTTAAGATAGAAAAGGACAGGGTGGCTAAACGGTGGCGGATTTTTAAATCACGTTTATAATTAGTCTTTAATACCGAGATTTATACAGCATGGCTGTTATTCATAAACGTGATTTAAAGTTACGCCACCGTTTAGGCCCCTGTCCCTTTCTATCTTAACCTTCTTTAACGAAGTGTGAAAGGGATAGCAACACGATTTAATGGAAGTGAGGTTTAACTAGGTTTATATGAATGCGTTCAATGTGAGTTGGAACTTACAACTATTAAACATCTATGGAATTTAAGTAAGAGCGTGTTGTAAGAGCGAGCTAATGCCAAGTTTGCACTCAAAACTGTCTATGAATCACGGCCTGAATCTCGATTTAGAGGAAATAACTTGGTAGGTAATTAATTAGAATCTCGAAGGATGCATCAGAAGTTCTGCCAGAATAACAAGCAACTGATGTATGGATGGAATTCGTTGTTGTAATGTTGGCACATCCCGTTAAGGGCCTTCATAGTAGTAGAAAATGATACTAATTATGATTATGCAATATGAAACCTGTAATAAGTCCCCAATAAAATGATAGGTACATCTTAAATGGTCACGTAGTTTTGTAGGTGGGGCAAAGCTCCATTGAAATGTGGCAATGTATTTTAAATGCTTATTTAAAAAATAGTATTTATCGTTGATTGTTTATATTGGATTATATTGGAAGATATTATTTTTTTAAGATTGGCGGCTCTAGTTGGCTCTATGAAGGCTCTTAAACGTAATTTGTATCATAGGCTAGGGTCATTAGGGTTTAAATTAAGTTGCAGAGCATTATACTAGCTCCGCAATAGTGTGATAAGTATATCCCGAAAATATTTTATAATAGGTACGAGTATTTTAATTGTTATCAACCATATTATAAGATTGGCCACTTAGAGCAATCAACCAGAAAGTAATCCGATAAATTATCATTATCAACAGATAATGCAATAACGTTAAACAAAAACAAGAGTGAATTCCGCATTATAATGTTGGCTCACTTCAGAAATACGCTTTCTGTGGCTTGGCTTTTCGGTTGGTCAAAATTACTCTAGAGGCAGGCAGAGAGGATGGAACGCCAAACTAATTTACACATCCCTTTCTCTTCGTCTACTATCAATATTCATTCGTCGTTTCATGCATGCTCTATTTGAGTATATGTAAGTACTCTACTAAAAGCATTATAATAATACATTATAAATATCCCTAAACGATAAAGAATAGTGTAATAATAACAGGAAATATTAAAGTCCCCGCAAAGTCTAAAAATAAAGCAAAGGAAAGCAAAATAAAAATAAACTTACGAGAAATGAAACTGGCCGAAAAAAATCCAAATCAAAGCACACAGATTAGAAATAAAACGACAATCGCGTTCTTTTCTTTTTTAAACACAATTATTTTGTTTCAATTATTTGAAATTGGAATAACACATCGAGCGATGCAGCGATTGGTTCGCAACTAAACTGAATGGGCTACTGGACTGTCACTGTCAGCTGGCTGTAGTTTTTAAGCAATACAGCGCTTATATTAGCATTAATTTAGGTGTGTGATTTAAGACTAGCATGAGGACTTCATGCTCCTATTTTTATTAAGTAAATTAAGCGAAAAAAAAGGAATCAGATGTCTAAAATGGAATAATTGATGAGAAAATGTATTGTAATACATTTTCTCATCAATTATTCCAATAAGCTAAAAATGCCTACCTGATACTTGCTACTAGTTGTATTTAAATGTCAATTAAATAAATCTCGAATTTTTTTGCAATAGTTATAAATTAAAAAAAAATATAATAGGGTAATTTAAAAATTTATAATTATAAATAAAATGTCAATAAAATTTTAATATTTTGGTTGTAATTTTTCTCTTTTACTTTAAGATTGACATTGAGAAGTTTGTTTTTGATTACGTACGTACAATAAAAGCTAAATTATTTTTATCTTTAACATAGCTTGATTCAGCACCAAATACGCTTTAAAATGATCAGTTTGAACTGACTGGACATTTTGCACACCGACGATAACTGAGTAAAATAAAGTAACTGTTGTTTATGTTACTTCAATTATACACTCTCTTTCAATAGCCACAAAGTCTTCAATTGCAAACTTTTAGCAGTTAGAACGTTATCTAAATAAACACAAACAGACTCATATTGAGGTCACTGACGTCTTTTTTATGCAGTTAAATGTCTATGAGACCAGATTTCGCGGAAGTGAGAGGGTTAATTGTGATTCTGATGTGTGCGAAAGAGATGGACAGGTTTTTGGAAACGTCACTAAATGTTGACGATGGTCAGTCTCATTTGTTTCAATTAGGACTAATTTAGTGGCATTTTAGTCAAGCAAGGTCAATGATACTTATTTGATCGGGAGTTCCAATTCAAAATCACTTATTGAATGATTCATTCGCATATAATTTTAACGTTAAAACACAATTCCAAAGTTAAAGGAACTTATTTAAAAAAAACTTCTAAATATTCAAATAAGTGTCTAAATAAGGCATCTAAGGATTACAGCCTTACTTATAATCGATGATTAAAATTAATACCTTGTTTAACAATTGTTTAAAAATAATGTTTACTTATAAACACTATTTAAAGTTAATAAACTCCTGAAGAACCGAATAAGTAGCTGTCAGTTTAAACAACGTAGTAGGGTTGTTTAAATGCTTAATTAGGAAAATGGCGGAGCGAATTCCGAACAGCTGATTACATTTGATACTGCTAAATCCATTAAAAAACTAATATACTTGTTTGTTTTAGTCAAAATATTTATGAATAATAATATTGTCACATTATGTAGAGATGATAATTAGTTAAAAGTACCAATAGGTAGCTAACAGTAGATCAAGTGTAACAATTTGAATCGTTCTTATTATCTGCGTCGTAAGATTTAAAATCATACTGCAAGTGTTACCTTTGATCTGCTATAGTCCGTACACCTAGTAAATTTTAAAATATCCGAAAAAATATTTTATTTCACATACTCATGTATACCGAAGCCCAAATCAAGTGTCTTATTTTATAAACAAAAACTATTAACATTTTAAGCTTTTCTGTGCTTATTGCATAGTTATTTTCACTTTTCACAATGATGAACAGGTTCAATCAATCAGTTCCTTCAGTGTTACATCACAACTGGTAATTAGACGATCATATTTGTTTACGAAATAAGACACTTGATTTGGGCACTTGTATAGGTACTTACATAATAATAACAACAGACAACCTTACATTAATTATAGTCTGAAGCAGACTTTGCATTGTTTGGCTTTTTAGGCTAAATTTTATAAAAATTAAAAAAAAAATTCTATTTTTGTTTTAATGACTTTTATTCAAGAGATAATTTCGCTAATGTCGTTATTTAAAGTATTCATGTAAATAGAAAATCAAACAAAAAAAAATCAATCCGCCATTCCAAAACGATGGTGGATATCCGCCAAAAAAAGGTATCCGCTATGCGAAACGAAAAGACATTGCCACATTTAAATGGAGCTTTGCCCCACCTACAAAACTACGTGACCATTTAAGCTGTACCTATCATTTTGTTGGGCACTTATTACAGGTGTCATATTGCATAATCATAATCAGTATCATTTTCTACTACCTACTCTCGCAACTCCTATAGAAGAACTAGGTGTTGCATGGTGCGCGGGCCGCGCGCGGCCCGCGAGACTGCTTTGTTTTCGTGTTGTAGGCGCCGCAACTAAATAAACATTATCCGGATTGTTCGCTGTGCAAATAATTCGTGCAAGTCCATCCACTAATTATATCAAGCACCGCCCGAAAGTTGCAAGTTCAAAACTCTGTGAAAAACATTTATTTCGAAAAGAATTTTCTCATTTAAAGTAGGTTTTTTTTTGTGATTTTTAAAGCAAGCAACGCTCGAAATGCCCGTATGCCAGAAACTTAAAGAAAGTTTTTCGAAACCCAAACGTTGCTGGCTGTACACAATTTCCATAACTTTGTTCATAATTCGAAAGGCAAGGGCTTTCAGCCTTTGGCAGCGTGGGGACGCTCCGGGCTTCGCCCTTCGCGGAGCTCGGCCTGTGGCCTCGCAGCTCGGCTCGGCCTTCGGCCTCGCAAAAGTTACTTGGAATATGGGGAGTTGTTTCTGCTTGAGAAGGGGACGCTTCGGGCTTCGCCCTACGCGGAGCTCGGCCTGTGGCCTCGCAGCCCGGCTCGGCCTTCGGCCTCGCAAAAGTTACTTGAAGGGTAGGGAGTTTTTTTCTGCTTGGCAATGGGACGCTTCGGGCTTCGCCCTACGCGGAGCTCGGCCTACGGCCTCGCAGCCCGGCTCGGCCTTCGGCCTCGCAAAAGTTACTTGGAAGGTGGGGAGTTTTTTCTGTTTGGCAAGGGGACGCTTCGGGCTTCGCCCTACGCGGAGCTCGGCCTGTGGCCTCGCAGCTCGGCTCGGCCTTCGGCCTCGCAAAAGTTACTTGGAGGGTGGGGAGTTGTTTCTGCTTGGCAAGGGGACGCTTCGGGCTTCGCCCTACGCGTAGCTCGGCCTATGGCCTCGCAGCAAGGCTCGGCCTTCGGCCTCGCAAAAGTTACTTGGAGGGTGGGGAGTTGTTTCTGCTTGGCAAGGGGACGCTTCGGGCTTCGCCCTACGCGGAGCTCGGCCTACGGCCTCGCGGTGTTCTATCGCTTCGGGCTTCGCCCTACGCAGAGCTCGGCCTTCGGCCTCGCGGGAGGGTGCTCGGCCTTCGGCCTCGCTATAGTTACTTATAGATATTTACCGCACGCCAGTAATCCTTTCGTTTCGTATAGGAAAATATATGGAAAAAATATTATGGTTTACTGCTCGTCCGCCATTTTGTTTTTCCCAAAAATGACAATTTTCTGGTATACTGCATCATATGTGCTACGAAGTGGAATTGGTTGGATATTCCTCATGCGCTCGTGCTAGGCCAGCTAATTCGTCAAAGTTTGGTCTGAAATGTCCAAATTTTCAATCGGCTATATTTCCGCCGCCATTTTGTTTTTCTTTTGTTTTTCAATTTCATCACAAAGTAGGTCGACCATGTGACGCGTGTTCCAAATTTCAACGAAATCGGTTGGAAAATGGCGGAGATGGCATCACGTGACCCGCCGCCATTTTGTTTTTTTCACTTCCCTATAGTTTTCCTCTGGTCCAATCACTAAACTATACAACTCCCCCCTACATCACTTTCACCTCCGGGAACTCCTTCAGACTAAACGGGCGTGTCAATCAGTGAGTCAGTGAGTGGTAATCGAGCTATATATATTATTAACTAGTAGGTGCGTGGGTGCGCGGGCCGCGAGCGGCCCGCGGGGCTTCCTTTTTAATGTAGGTTTGGAGGCGGCGCAACTAACTAATTTTTTTTTGGGTTGTTTCTTGTGCAATTTGGTGTGGTGCAATGCCTTTTATCCTGCCACTTTAAAATCAAGCGACGCCCGAAAGTTTAAAATTCATAACGTTATGAAATGGACATGTTTCGACAATAGTTTGATTTAAAGTTGTTAACTGAATATAAATATAGAGCATGCAATACCCCAAATGCCCGAAGGCCTGGCACTAAATAAAGACGTAATTCAAAAGACAAGTGTTATCGTCTTTATATAGATTTCAAAAATTCATTCTGATTCGGAGCGCATACGCATCTTCCTTTTCGCTTTTGCTGGCGTGGGGACGCTCCGGGCTTCGCCCTCCGCGGAGCTCTGCCTATGGCCTCGCATTGGGCTCGGTCTTCGACCTCGCCAAGGTTATTTAGGCGACACAGATGATCGTATTGTATCCGCTTGGCAAGGGGGACGCTTCGGGCTTCGCCCTACGCGGAGCTCGGCCTACGGCCTCACGGGTGGGACGCTTCGGGCTTCGCCCTACGCGGAGCTCGGCCTACGGCCTCGCGGGTGGGACGCTTCGGGCTTCGCCCTACGCGGAGCTCGGCCTGCGGCCTCGCGGGGGGGTCGCTTCGGGCTTCGCCCTACGCGGAGCTCGGCCTACGACCTCGCGGGTGGGACGCTTCGGGCTTCGCCCTACGCGGAGCTCGGCCTACGGCCTCGCGGGTGGGACGCTTCGGGCTTCGCCCTACGCGGAGCTCGGCCTACGGCCTCGTGGCGGGGTCGCTTCGGGCTTCGCCCTACGCGGAGCTCGGCCTGCGGCCTCGCGGGTGGGACGCTTCGGGCTTCGCCCTACGCGGAGCTCGGCCTAAGGCCTCGCGGGGGGGTCGCTTCGGGCTTCGCCCTACGCGGAGCTCGGTCTACGACCTCGCGGGTGGGACGCTTCGGGCTTCGCCCTACGCGGAGCTCGGCCTGCGGCCTCGCGGGTGGGTGCTCGGCCTTCGGCCTCGTTATAATTGTCGATGGACATCGATTATTGGAAGCATTGACCACGGTTTTATATAAACCTGCAGTACTCATTCGTTTTGTATAGGAAAATGTATGGGGAAATTTTCGATACTTTCAAATATCAAAATTTTGGCGGCCATCTTGGATTTTGAAATACTTTAGACTTTTATGAGTAAGTACAGGATAGTACCTAACAGATGGCATATATTTTATTGCTCTAGCGCAACATTTCTTTAACAAAGTTGGCGCCCAAACGGGGCTCTGACCACAACTTTCAAGTCGCATAACTTCCAGTGTTGCCGTGCGATTTCGATGAAAATTGTCAAATATCATTTGCGTGAGCTACCCTCATCGAACTGCATACTCAGAATTTCCCTAAAGTTCTTATTTCCATTTGTCACCTTTTTAGGACCTGTGGGGTAAATTACCCGAATTTCTGGGAAAATTCTTTTTCGTGGCAACACTACGTCTAGAGACCCACAACCGCTTCATACAAATCGATTCTCTAAAGTGGCACCATCTGTGAGAAATATCGCGTTGAAAATTCCTTTTTTTGGTACTTTTTACACTTTTACCTCCACTCTCTCCGCCATTTTGATTTTCCCACTTTTCGGATTTTTCTGGCTATCTGGACTATATTACCCGACAAACTGCATTTATAGTTTTTCTCTAGCTAAAACTTGGTAGAACAAATAAACTCAATTTATCTGACCATTCCCAAAAATTTCAAAGCGTCGCCAATCCCAGTGTTGCCAGCGGATTTCGATGAAAATACCCAAATGTCATTTGGGTGGCCAAAGCTCACCAAACTGCATACTCAGAATTACCCTAAAGTCCTTATTTCCATTTGTCACCTTTTTGGGTCCTGTGGGGTAAATTACCCCGATTTCTGGGAAATTTCTTTTTCACGGCAATACTACGTCCCGAGACCTACATCCGGCCCATACAAACCGTAGCTCTGCGGCGTTGGCATCTGGGAGTAATATCGCTTTGAAAATTCCCAATTTTTCTACTTTTTGCCAATTGTTCAGCCATCACGCCGCCATTTTGTTTTTTTCCCACTTTTCGGATTTTTCTGGCTATCTCGACTATATTGCCCAACAAACTGCATTTATACTTTTTCCCTAGCTAAAACTTGGTAGAACAAACAAACTCAATTTATCTGACCATACCCCAAAATTAAAAAAAAATCGCCAATCTCAGTGTTGCCAGCGGATTTCGATGAAAATACCCAAATGTCATTTGGGTGGGCCAACCTCATCGGACTGCATACCCAGAATTTTTGTAAAGTCCCTATTTCCATTTGCCACATTTTTGGACCCTGTGGGGTAAATTACCCCGATTTCTGGGAATTTTTTTTTTCCTGGCAACACTACTCCCCGAGACCTACAACCGCCCCATACAAGCCGAATCTCTGCGGTGTTGCCATCTGGGAGTAATATCGCTTTGCCCACTCGTGATTTCCCTCCCTTTTTTTCAATCGCTCCCAACTCGTCGGCCATTTTGTTTTTTTTAACCCCCCATTTTTTGGGGTAAAGTAGAGGATTTACCCATTCCAACGACATATTGCACCCCTCCCTACGGCTCACCCAACTCGATCTAGGGGTACCCTACTTTTGGGTCTTTTTCGTCCCCCCCATTTTTTTTCTTATAACTCGGCCGCCATTTTGTTTTTTTTTAAACCAAAAAAAAAAATCGCGATTAGATGCTATTCTTTACAAACCTACCAAATTTGGTCCAAATCGGACTACGCATCTCAGAGTTCACCATAGTGACCCCAAGATAAACACCCCCCAGGGGGACCGCTATATTTTTCCGCCCATCTCATCCCCAAAGTCTATACAACCAACCCCCCACCACACCCCAACCCCCTCCAGTTTGCCCAAAACACGTATCAGTCAGTCAGTGGTAATGCAGCTATATATATTATAGTAACTAGTAGGTGCGTGGGTGCGCGGGCCGCGAGCGGCCCGCGGGGCTTTCTTTTTCCTGTAGGTTTGGAGGCGGCGCAACTAACTACAATTTTATCTGGGTTGTTTCTTTTGCAATTTGGTGTGCGTGCAATGTAATTTGTCTTGCCACTTGTAAATCAAGCGACGCCCGAAAGGTATAAATTCAAAACGTTATGAAATGGACATGTTTCGATAATAGTTTGATTTAAAGTTGTTAAACTGATTATAAATATAGAGCATGCAATACCCCAAATGACCGTAGACCTGGCACTAAATAAAGACGTACTTCAAAAGACAAGTGTTATCATCTTTATATAGGTTTAAAAAATTCATTCTGATTCGGAGCGTATACGCATTTTCCTTTTCGCTTTTGCTGGCGTGGGGACGCTCCGGGCTTCGCCCTACGCGGAGCTCGGCCTATGGCCTCGCATTGGGCTCGGTCTTCGACCTCGCCAACGTTATTTAGGCGACACAGACGGTCGTATTGTATCCGCTTGGCAAGGGGGACGCTTCGGGCTTCGCCCTACGCGGAGCTCGGCCTACGGCCTCGCGGGTGGGACGCTTCGGGCTTCGCCCTACGCGGAGCTCGGCCTACGGCCTCGCGGGGGGTCGCTTCGGGCTTCGCCCTACGCGGAGCTCGGCCTACGGCCTCGCGGGTGGGACGCTTCGGGCTTCGCCCTACGCGGAGCTCGGCCTACGGCCTCGCGGGTGGGACGCTTCGGGCTTCGCCCTACGCGGAGCTCGGCCTACGGCCTCGCGGGGGGTCGCTTCGGGCTTCGCCCTACGCGGAGCTCGGCCTACGGCCTCGCGGGGGGGTCGCTTCGGGCTTCGCCCTACGCGGAGCTCGGCCTACGGCCTCGCGGGAGGGACGCTTCGGGCTTCGCCCTACGCGGAGCTCGGCCTACGGCCTCGCGGGGGGGTCGCTTCGGGCTTCGCCCTACGCGGAGCTCGGCCTGCGGCCTCGCGGGTGGGTGCTCGGCCTTCGGCCTCGTGATAATTGTCGATGGACATCGATTATTGGAAGCATTGACCACGGTTTTATATAGACCTGCAGTACTCATTCGTTTTGTATAGGAAAATGTATGGGGAAATTTTCGATACGTTCAAATATCAAAATTTTGGCGGCCATCTTGGATTTTGAAATACTTTAGACTTTTATGAGTAAGTACAGGATAGTACCTAACAGATGGCATATATTTTATTGCTCTAGCGCAACATTTCTTTAACAAAGTTGGCGCCCAAACGGGGCTCTGACCACAACTTTCAAGTCGCATAACTTCCAGTGTTGCCGTGCGATTTCGACGAAAATTGTCAAATATCATTTGGGTGAGCTACCCTCATCGAACTGCATACTCAGAATTTCCGTAAAGTCCTTATTTCCATTTGTCACCTTTTTGGGACCTGTGGGGTAAATTACCCGAATTTCTGGGAAAATTCTTTTTCGTGGCAACACTACGCCCCGAAAGCTACAACTGACCCATACATAGCGATTCTCTAAAGTGGCACCATCTGTGAGAAATATCGCGTTGAAAATTCATTTTTTTGGTACTTTTTACACATTTACCTCCACTCTCTCCGCCATTTAGATTTTCCCACTTTTCGGATTTTTCTGGCTATCTGGACTATATTACCTAACAAATGGCATTTAAACTTTTTCGCTAGCTAAAACTTGGTAGAACAAACTAACTCAATTTATCTGACCATTCCCAAAAATTTCAAAGCGTCGCCAATCCCAGTGTTGCCAGCGGATTTCGATGAAAATACCCAAATGTCATTTGAGTGGCCAAAGCTCACCAAACTGCATACTCAGAATTTCCCTAAAGTCCTTATTTCCATTTGTCACCTTTTTGGGTCCTGTGGGGTAAATTACCCCGATTTCGGGGAAAATTCTTTTTCACGGCAACACTACTCCCCGAGACCTACAACCGCCCCATACAAACCGAAGCTCTAAATTGGCGCCATCTGCGAGTAATATTGCTTTGAAAATTCCCAATTTTTCTACTTTTTACCATCTTATTCCCCAACTCGCCGCCATTTTGTTTTTTTCCCACTTTTCGGATTTTTCTGGTTATCTGGACTATATTGCCCGACAAACTGCATTTAAACTTTTTCGCTAGCTAAAACTTGGTAGAACAAACTAACTCAATTTATCTGACCACTCCCAAAAATTTGAAAAATTCGCCAATCCCTGTGTTGCCAGCGGATATCGATGAAAATACCCAAATGTCATTTGGGTGGACCAATCTCACCAGACTGCATACCCAGAATTTCCCTAAAGTCCTTATTTCCATTTGTCACATTTTTGGACCCTGTGGGGTAAATTACCCGACTTTTTGGGAAATTTTTTTTTCCTGGCAATACTACTCCCCAAAACCTACAATTGACCCATACATAGCGATTCTCTAAAGTGGCGGCGTCTGGGAGTAATATCGCTTTGAAAATTTTCAACTTTTCAACTTTATAAAATTTTGTCTCCCAACTCGCCGCCATTTTGTTTTTAAAAAAAAATCCTTATTTTTCTTTTTATCTAGACTAAATTTCCCAACAAACTGCATTTAAACCGTTGCGCTAGCTCACACTTGGTCTAACAAAGTTGCCCTCCAAAGTTGGCAACTGCCGAAAATTTAAAAAAATTCGCCAATCCCAGTGTTGCCAGCGGATTTCGATGAAAATACCCAAATGTCATTTGGGTGGGCCAACCTCATCGGACTGCATACCCAGAATTTTCGTAAAGTCCCTATTTCCATTTGCCACATTTTTGGACCCTGTGGGGTAAATTACCCCGATTTCTGGGAATTTTTTTTTCCTGGCAACACTACTCCCCGAGACCTACAACCGCCCCATACAAGCCGAAGCTGTGCGGTGTTGCCATCTGGGAGTAATATCGCTTTGCCCACTCGTGATTTCCCTCCCTTTTTTTCAATCGCTCACAACTCGTCGGCCATTTTGTTTTTTTTAACCCCCCATTTTTTTGGGTAAAGTAGAGGATTTACCCATTCCAACGACATATTGCACCCCTCCCTACGGCTCACCCAACTCGATTTACCAGTACCCTACTTTTGGGTCTTTTCGCGACCCCCCACTTTTTTTCTTATAACTCGGCCGCCATTTTGTTTTTTTTTAAACCAAAAAAAAAATTCTCGATTAGATGGTATTCTTTACAAACCTACCAAATTTTGTCCAAATCGGACTACGCATCACAGAGTTCACCATAGTGACCCCAAGATAAACACCCCCCAGGGGGACCGCTATATTTTTCCGCACGTCACATCCCCAAAGTCTATACAACCAACCCCCCACCCCACCCCCACCCCCTCCAGTTTCCTCAATCCACGTGTCAGTGAGTCAGTGAGTGGTATTGTAGCTATATATATTATCAACTAGTAGGTGCGTGGGTGCGCGGGCCGCGAGCGGCCCGCGGGGCTTTCTTATTCCTGTAGGTTTGGAGGCGGCGCAACTAACTACAATTTTATCTGGGTTTGTTCATTGTGCAATTGGGTGTGCGTGCAATGCAATTTGTCTTGCCACTTGTAAATCAAGCGACGCCCGAAAGGTATAAATTCAAAACGTTATGAAATGGACATGTTTCGAGAATAGTTTGATTTAAAGTTGTTAACTGATTATAAATATAGAGCATGCAATACCCCAAATGACCGAAGGCCTGGCACTAAATAAAGACGTAATTCAAAAGACAAGTGTTATCATCTTTATATAGATTTCAAAAATTCATTCTGATTCGGAGCGTATACGCATTTTCCTTTTCGCTTTTGCTGGCGTGGGGACGCTCCGGGCTTCGCCCTCCGCGGAGCTCGGCCTATGGCCTCGCTTTGGGCTCGGTCTTCGACCTCGCCAAGGTTGTTTAGGCGACACAGATGATCGTATTGTATCCGCTTGGCAAGGGGGACGCTTCGGGCTACGCCCTACGCGGAGCTCGGCCTACGGCCTCGCGGGTGGGACGCTTCGGGCTTCGCCCTACGCGGAGCTCGGCCTACGGCCTCGCGGGTGGGACGCTTCGGGCTTCGCCTTACGCGGAGCTCGGCCTGCGGCCTCGCGGGGGGGTCGCTTCGGGCTTCGCCCTACGCGAAGCTCGGCCTACGGCCTCGCGGATGGGACGCTTCGGGCTTCGCCCTACGCGGAGCTCGGCCTACGGCCTCGCGGGGGGGTCGCTGCGGGCTTCGCCCTACGCGGAGCTCGGCCTGCGGCCTCGCGGGTGGGACGCTTCGGGCTTCGCCCTACGCGGAGCTCGGCCTGCGGCCTCGCGGGGGGGGGGGACGCTTCGGGCTTCGCCCTACGCGGAGCTCAGCCTACGGCCTCGCGGGAGGGTATGTGTATCCGCTTGGCAAGGGGACGCTTCGGGCTTCGCCCTACGCGGAGCTCGGCCTACGGCCTCGCGGGGGGGGGGGGGGGGGACGCTTCGGGCTTCGTTCTACGCGGAGCTCGGCCTACGGCCTCGCGAGGGGGTCGCTTCGGGCTTCGCCCTACGCGGAGCTCAGCCTACGGCCTCGCGGGAGGGTCGCTTCGGGCTTCGCCCTACGCGGAGTTCGGCCTACGGCCTCGCGGGTGGATGCCCGGCCTTCGGCCTCGTTATAATTGTCGATGGACATCGATTATTGGAAGCATTGACCACGGTTTTATATAGACCTGCAGTACTCATTCGTTTTGTATAGGAAAATGTATGGGGATATTTTCGATTCATTCGGATGTCAAAATTTTGGCGGCCATCTTGGATTTTGAAATACTTTAAACTTTTATGAGTAAGTACAGGATAGTACCTAACAGATGGCATATATTTTATTGCTCTAGCGCAACATTTCTTTAACAAAGTTGGCGCCCAAACGGGGCTCTGACCACAACTTTCAAGTCGCATAAGTTCCAGTGTTGCCGTGCGATTTCGACGAAAATTGTCAAATATCATTTGGGTGAGCTACCCTCATCGAACTGCATACTCAGAATTTCCGTAAAGTCCTTATTTCCATTTGTCAACTTTTTGGGACCTGTGGGGTAAATTACCAGAATTTCTGGGAAAATTCTTTTTTGTGGCAACACTACGCCCCGAAAGCTACAACTGACCCATACAAATCGATTCTCTAAAGTGGCGCTATCTGGGAGAAATATCGCTTTGAAAATGTCATTTTTTGGTACTTTTTACACTTTTACCTCCACTCTCTCCGCCACTTTGATTTTCCCACTTTTCGGATTTTTCTGGCTATCTGGACTATATTACCTAACAAATGGCATTTAAACTTTTTCGCTAGCTAAAACTTGGTAGAACAAACTAACTCAATTTATCTGACCATTCCCAAAAATTTCAAAGCGTCGCCAATCCCAGTGTTGCCAGCGGATTTCGATGAAAATACCCAAATGTCATTTGAGTGGCCAAAGCTCACCAAACTGCATACTCAGAATTTCCCTAAAGTCCTTATTTCCATTTGTCACCTTTTTGGGTCCTGTGGGGTAAATTACCCCGATTTCGGGGAAATTTCTTTTTCACGGCAATACTACGTCCCGAGACCTACATCCTGCGCATACAAACCGAAGCTCTGCGGCGTTGGCATCTGGGAGTAATATCGCTTTGAAAATTCCCAATTTTTCTACTTTTTACCATCTTATTACCCAACTCGCCGCCATTTTGTTTTTTTCCCACTTTTCGAATTTTTCTGGTTATCTGGACTATATTGCCCGACAAACTGCATTTAAACTTTTTCGCTAGCTAAAACTTGGTAGAACAATCTAACTCAATTTATCTGACCATTCCCAAAAATTTGAAAAATTCGCCAATCCCAGTGTTGCCAGCGGATATCGATGAAAATACCCAAATGTCATTTGGGTGGACCAATCTCACCAGACTGCATACCCAGAATTTCCCTAAAGTCCTTATTTCCATTTGTCACATTTTTGGACCCTGTGGGGTAAATTACCCGACTTTTTGGGAAAATTCTTTTTCCTGGCAACACTACGTCCTGAGACCTACATCCGGCCCATACAAGCCGAAGCTCTGCGGAGTTGGCATCTGGGAGTAATATCGATTTGAAAATTCCCAACTTTTCAACTTTTTAAAATTTTGTCTCCCATCTCGCCGCCATTTTGTTTTTTAAAAAATTTCCTTATTTTTCTGTTTATCTAGACTAAATTTCCCAACAAACTGCATTTAAACCGTTGCGCTAGCTCAAACTTGGTCTAACAAAGTTGCCCTCCAAAGTTGGCAACTGCCGAAAATTTTAAAAAATTCGCCAATCCCAGTGTTGCCAGCGGATTTCGATGAAAATACCCAAATGTCATTTGGGTGGGCCAACCTCATCGGACTGCATACCCAGAATTTCCCTAAAGTCTCTATTTCTATTTGCCACCTTTTTTGACCCTGTGGGGTAAATTACCCAGATTTCGGGGAAAATTTTTTTTCCTGGCAACACTACTCTCCGAGACCTACAACCGCCCCATACAAGCCGAAGCTCTGCGGTGTTGCCATCTGGGAGTAATATCGCTTTGCCCACTCGTGATTTCCCTCCCTTTTTTTCAATCGCTCACAACTCGTCGGCCATTTTGTTTTTTTTAACCCCCCATTTTTTTGGGTAAAGTAGAGGATTTACCCATTCCAACGACATATTGCACCCCTCCCTACGGCTCACCCAACTCGATTTACCAGTACCCTACTTTTGGGTCTTTTTCGTCCCCCCCACTTTTTTTCATATAACTCGGCCGCCATTTTGTTTTTTTTTCAAAATTAAAAAAAAAATCTTTTATTAGATTGTATTTTTTACATTTGTTTCAAATTTTATCCAAATCGGACTGCGCATCACAGAGTTCACCATAGTGACCCAAAGATAAAACACCCCCAGGGGGACCGCTATATTTTTCCGCACATCACATCCCCAAAGTCTATACAACCAACCCCCAACCCACCCCCCACCCCCTCCAGGTTCCTCAATCCACGTGTCAGTGAGTCAGTGAGTGGTATTGTAGCTATATATATTATAGTAATAGTAATAACAAACACAATGAATAATTCGCTTCGATTTCTTACTATTTTCTGAATTCCTAATTAACCTGTTTTTTTCGACTCGCAACTTGTACATAACTTTAATTTAAACCAATAATTTTAATAAAAAACGGAGATACTTTTACATTTATTCGTTATCTTGTACAACTTGCGGTTGATGGTAGGGCAGAATCTGGCATGGTCATTTTCTTCTCCGTTTAATTAGATTTTGGTTTCGCATAGCGGATATACAAGAAAAGATCAAGTTCTAGTATAATTTTGATTCTTTATGCGATATGCGTTTCGTTATTTTCGTCTTTGGACTCAGTTTTAGGTCTTTCAGCGATAAGTTTCCATGAGTAACTTAGTGCGGCAGTCACGGGTGAAGGAGGTTGAGGGTCCTCCGGTATAGGTGGGGTATCCCGTGCCGGCTCCTGGGGTAGCAGGTTCGATGGTGGCTGGAACACCATTGCTTTGGTCGATAGAGCTGAAAAAGTCAATTTAAAATATGTATAATTTATGGAAAAGGAATAAGATAAAATAAGTATATATTTTATGTAAATAATATGTATGTTCGTATGTATTATATGTATAATTATATGTATAATTAGAGCTCGGTGGCTCAGTGGTTGGGTCAATGGACTTGCAATATGGAGGCCTCAGGTTCGATTCCCAGCCAGGGCAGCCATGTACCAATGAGTTATCCTCGGTTTTTTCGACGGAAAAACTTACGTACATTTTACCGAGTGCTCTCAAAACGGTGAAGGAAAACATCGTGATGAAACCGGCATGTCGTAGAAGAAGAAAAAAAATCTAAGGCATGTGAAATCCGCCAACCCGCACTGGGCCCGCGTGGTGGATTATGGCCCGAGCTCCCTCGATGTAAGGGAAGGTCTGTGCCCGAGCAGTGGGGCAATATAAATAGACTGATGATGATGATGATATGTATAATTATACATGTATTCAAATTAATTAAGTATTATATTATTTTATATATTCTTCTTTTATATGTAGGTATACCTACTTAGTATATTACGTGGTGTCTCATGTTTTATTTGTGTTTACTTTTTGTGCACCTATCCTCCTCTGTTTTATCTCATTATTTTCGTAATGGGTCAGCTGGAAGAAATCTCTTTAGAGATAAGTGCGCCCTTTGTACAAATTATATTTTTATGTTTTTATTTGTCATGTTGTGTACAATAAAGTGTTAAATAAGAATAAACTTTAATTGCAGATTGAGTCTGTTGTTTTGGAAATTATTAACTATACATGTTGTTGAAATTATCGCAACGCATGTTAGCTGTCATTGTGCTGTACATACGCCCGATGCACGCTGTCAGTGGCCTTTTTTAACCAGCCAAAACATGGGGAGCGTGTTGATTATGTCGGGCTCACCGCCCTGAAGGGGCAGCATACCGACTAAAGCTCCTGGGGTGTTCCATCTCGTGCCATTCTTGCCGAGCCCCGGGAACTGCGATACATCCGCGACCCGACTGGCGATGGCGCACCGAGCACTCCCCATTGTGTGCTGTATTAGCCCACAATGTATAATCCATTCATCCATCACCTTCCGCCTCCCCGTCTGAGCCTCGAGCCGCTCGGGCGCCGTGCGGTTCGCGCCCTGCGTCCGTGGGCCCGGGCCCTTACTTAGGCGGCGGCACCTCGTACACTCCGGTACGCTTGGCACCGCCTCGTACCACCCCATGGCGCGGATTTCTTTCTTGCCAACCTTTTCTCACTCAGTCAGTGGCCTGGCCATAGGCCACGAGTGTATGTAACAACGAATTTTATTATTTGTGGATTTTTACAGGTATTTTAAAATTAAGGTATACTTTTTATATATATTTTTTGGTATCAGTATCGTGTATAGCATCACCCCTGAGTCGCTCGTCGTTGACCAAAACAACAGCCTGTATATAATCCCTATTCATTTCCTTTAAAAACCACTATCAGTTTAGTTTTAAGTCAATTAGTGACTAGTTTAGTATAATCTAGATTATAGATTAATATGAAAGTCTAAATTAATATGAAATTAAGATTAAAACCACACCTTTTATTATCTTACCTACCACTGGTTGTTATCGAATAAAATGAGTTCATTGTAGATAGACAAGTACCTCTATTAAGTAGGTATATTTAAATGGGTATAAATTTTAATTATTTTATATTTCATGAAGAAAATTTTGACAAAGACATTTTTTAATAATATTAATTATGTTAAAATATATATATGTCGTGGTCATATCGTTAAATTGAACATTTCATGAAATAGTCGACCATTTCATGAAATGGTGGCATTTCACGAAATCGTCAAATGTCTATTGGTCATTTCATGAAATAGCTTGGCCAGATCAATGAATAGAAAACGTTTTACGATATGTCCAACAAACGCACGGCTATTTCATGATATGACCAAACACAATTGGCCATATCGTAGAAAAATAGCAATAACTACCGCTAGAGGCGCTGAGAGCGCGCTTTGTCATTGTTTATGTTTGTGTGCGTAAGTAAATAATGCGGATTCATGTTGAAAAGTGAATAAAAATGTGCAAATTATATAAGAAAGTGTGTTGGAAACTTGAATAAGTGTTACTATACGAAACGGTGTGAATTTTATGACAGTCACGCAAAAACCAACCTCAATTTACAAAAAAAATCTTGGGAATACATTTCACAGGTTAGTACCTATTTAAATGATAATATTTAGTTTATATCCTTTTAAAATCTCATCTAAGTATCTAAAATGTACTTACTTACTTTTATTAATGGAATCCTAGAAATTTAACATACATAATTTTCATTTTTAGGTTATACAACAAATAAAGGAAAGTAGGGTGACCAGGCAACGAAAGTCGACGGACTATAATTTACTGGATTACACAATATTACATCATGGAAAAACTGGAATTACAAGTTTTTAATATACAAGAAGAAATGCATTGATGATCCTATTATTCGTATAATTACGATGGAGAAATATTTTGAAATACTAACGGAATTTCATAAAGGTATACCGTATGTGAAACGAAACATTTTAACGTTCTATAATATTATAATACAATTTTGTACTTATTTTATTAGGTAGTAATAAATATAATAATAATAAAAAAACATTTAATAAAAACATCTTTATTGTCCTTTTAATGTGTTCAATATGAATATTTCGTATATTTAATACCAGTGGACAATTGGTTTGAAATGCTTGTAAGAATTTTGTAACATATATATTTTTTTAATTTGGTACCGACTAGAACAATAAATAAGTTCGTAATAAGTATATTTTGAATTATTATTACTTACATCCTTAATGGGCACCCTACATTAATGATCTGACCAAACGTCGTTGGACAAATCGACGAACGTTGACGTTTAAACGATATGCCCAGCGCAACATGACGATTTCATGAAATGCCACCATTTCATGAAATGACTGACGATTTCATGAAATGCTCAATTTAACGATCTGACCACGACATATATATATATAGTTATAAATATAAGGATGAAATATGAAAGAAACAAAGAAAAAATATCTTGAACACTTTAAAGGACATTGTTCATCAAAGGCCCCACCCTTGATAGAGTTGTCCTGCTATTGAGGCAATATTCAATATTCATTTCATATTTTTATACCTCCTGTTAGATAGAAATTGTACTGGGAAATTATTAAATTCATGTATACAAATAAATTAGTTATATATCGACTTTTATTCTATTTTGAATGCGTCATTTCCTGATCAAACTCAAAATGGCTCTTATAAATGAAAATGTTTATCGATGGCTTAACTTGACAGTCGCTAAACCGCCGATTTTATATTGCGAAGTATGACGCAAAGCACAGCCTAATCTTTAAGTCATGTTGATCGCAACGAGCCTAGAAGCATCTATACTGTGCTATACTCCTTGAATATGATTTCAGTTTTAAGCAAGCAGAACGTACTACCTTGGTACTACCACGTCTTGGTATAAAATCTATAAAATAGCCAGACGTCATTATTAACGACAATGACACTTCGAAGTTCCGTCACACAAAAAGGAGAAGTAACATTAAAAAGAGTAATACTCCTTGTGTAGCCTTCAAAAAATGCCATTAGTTCTTCTTTGTGATTTTACCGTAAGGAGTAAACTCATTGTTAATATTCTTCCCTTTATGACAGTGTGACAGAATGTATAATCTGTGGCTAGAAATTATTTGTTGTGATGGGTAACCTGACCTAAATCTATAAGGATAAATTGTTTATTTGTACAGCCTTTTGTAAGTACGATATCTCTCCTATTTAGTGTCTAATTTGAGCTAGCTAAAAAAATCATTTTTTTTGAGCCTGCGCTCTATGGCGCTATGAACAATGTCCTTTGAAAATATTTTATCATACATGTTAATATAAATATCATGTTTTATATTACATTTATGAAAAGACTAAGTAATAAATTTTGCTAATACAAGTTAATTATAAGATAATACTCACTTTTAAATGTTATCTTTTCTGGCAACCCACTTTCTTCAGACATCTTTATCTTATTTTATCAACTTATGATTAACTCAATGTACTATTATTAGATTGTTGTTGATCTTATTACTTATTATGTTTACAATATACACCAATATATACTACATATACAATTATATAAATATTTTGATCTACTTGTAAAACACGTCTGTCTTTTAGACTACGTTTCAGTACATTGGTATATCTAATATGAAAATAAATATTTATAAACGATTCTGTCACCACTGAATCACTCTTTAATCAATTTACCCCACCAGTAACAGGCAAAACCTGAATGCTTGAATTTTTATTTTGCTTAGACGATATATGTAGATCACATATCATAATTACAAATAGATTATTAATTTGACAGGTATTGAAAATTAATTGCTATTCATTATCAATTTATCACTAAACAGAATATGTACTTACTGAAAATGTTTGCAAATAGGCATGTATGTATATACGAGTAGATATGAGTCTCGACATTCAATAAAACAAATGACATTGCCAGATTTCAATGGAGATTTGCCCCACCTTTACAAAACAGCGTGTACACGCGTTGGGGACTGATTACAGATTTCATATTGCATAATCATAAACAGTAAGAGTTGCGAGAGTAGTAGAAAATGATAACAAAAATAACGAATAATTCGCCTCGATTCCTTAATGTTTAACGCTAAGCACTATCTGTTACATTGTCTGATGGTGGGCCCACAATAAAAAAATCTCACGTTACAATGAATGATTAGCGGAAAACTAAGAGAAAAACGTACAAAAACTTTTAAAATTGATTTTTCGACGCGCACCTTGTACAAAACGTTAACGATGGACCCTTATTTGGACGTTTTTAAAATTGTTTTAGTAAGACATTTGTGTATCTAGTTGTTTATAGGAGATCAATGGTTTAGGGTGCTAGTTACGTTAAATGTTTAAACTATTATATCTCCCTATGTCCAAATTATGAGTATATCCGCCGATGAGGTAGACGAGTTCTCGAATGGAGGCCACGAACGGGTAAATGTAGTGTGGGACGCCCCCTGACCAGATGGAGGGATGACCTTCGCAACATGGCTGGCAGGGACTGGATGCAGAGGGCCGAGAGTAAGGTTGAGTGGCGCGCTTTGGGAGAGGCCTAAGTCCAGCAGTGTATTGACACGGGCTGATGATGATGATGATGTCCAAATTACTATGTTATAGTGAGTAAAATGGGTAGGGTACGTAAAAATATACAAGGAATTTTTTAAATATTTATTACTTTTTCCGGCGACAATACATTATAATTTCACAAATAACTAAAGGGTTCTATATTGGCTCGCATAACAACTTTTGTAATAATTTTATTTGGCATAACGTTTATTAGAATAATGATTTTTTCCCATAATAACTTTAGGCATAACCGTATACGCATAATTTATATAGGCATAAAATTATTTGGCATAATGATTGCTTAGAATAATGTTCTAAGGCATAAATTGATAAAATCATAACGTTATCATAGCATAATGTTTATTAACATACTTATCGAACGCCATAAACTTTACGCACAATATTATCCAAGAAGGTGCAGAAACACAACCATGAACCAGATGCAGTGCGAGAAAAGGTTAGCAAAATTGATTAATTTTCGTACGTAGGTAACAATTATAAAATAATTATTTATAGTGTAGCAACATGTTCGCGGCTTATGGGTGGCCCCTACTGTCACAACTTCGTATTTGGTGCGATATTGTTTATTTATTATAAATAGTATTTGTTTTTATTTGGTAATGACATTTTTTATAGCGGTTTTTGATTCTATTCATTAAAGAGCTATTCACAAAATAAAATAAACTAATCACATAATAATATCAAACTTAAAATAATACAAATAATAAAAGTACCTATTTACAAAATATTTACATAATAAGCATATCGCCTACGTCGCCCCCATGGGCCAGGGTTCCCAGGATGCTGGCGGCATTACCTCGCTGAACGGCTAAACTCAGCCGTTGAGCGTAGTAAGCGCCAGCCCTGAGATCTCCTCATTTATAATAAAACTCATTTATTACAAATGAGTTAGATTATCATATAAATTATACCATATGTGGTTATGGTAAATTAACATTAGGGTATAAAAAAATATGCCTAAAAATTTTATGCCTATCAAAAATAGTCTAAATGAATTTAGTACTGCAGACCATTATGCTTAAGATTCATTATACCAAAGATACTATTATGCAAAACTATCGTTATGAAAGAAAACATTATGCGACATACATTATGACAAACAAAATTAGGGCAAAAAATTATGCGAGTAAATATAATCCTATACTAGAGATACAATCATATAAGCTACAGCATTTGTCATTGGTGTTTTAGGTTTAAGTACCTGTAAAAGAACAAAATTATTATAAGAAACATTATCATAGACAACAATTATAGTCCAGGTTCGATCCGTATTGGTGTTAGTCAATTTCATCGATGTCAAGATTATTAAATATTATTTGAAGTTCGTTGATAGATTTTACAACAAACAAAAAAGAAAAAAAAATACACTTATTCAAGGCAAATACAAATATTAAAAATTACCTATTCGGGTCAGAACCCATTGGTCCCCTAATATTCGTCCCCCGGATTAAAAGTTGTAGATTCGGCCCCTATATAAGTGCCCATTGGTCCCCCGGCAGGAGACGAGGCAATATTAATTTATTTTTAAGGTACCTACTCGTCCCCTGCTCAGTCTTCGGCACAAAAATATGCTAATATGCAGTGCACATTGTTACCAATAATTAATGTAATTTCAATCCATGGGGTACTATAATAATACTAATATAATAATAATAATACTAATACTATACTAATCTAGTTAGTGAAACTTACCATTTAAGTTGATTATTGCAGATTTCTACCGGCACAGACTGCGAAAGATACCACAGAGGCCTGAATGTGGTCATTATGACCACCATTACGCACAAAATCTGCACGTTTAGGTCCTGCGTAGGAAACACGTCTTCGCCTATTTTGTCCGGCGGCAGGATGTTGGTTGGTTGGGCGTAGGGGTACGCGCACATTTCTGCTACTGAAACAAGAATAAATTATTTTAAAAAACCAAAAAAAAACTCGACTGCATTGTTACTTTGATTAAATTACAATTCTGCCCCACCATCAATTCCAATCATCCATTTGGACCTTCTTTGCGCTCGGACATTTTTAGAAGGCAGACTGTGTATCTAGTTGTTTATAGGAGATCAATGCATTTATATTGTGATTTTATTGTGCGGGCAGCTTATGTTCACGACATAAAACCTTATTATTATATTAAATGGTGATATTTATAATATATAATATTGTGTGTGTGTGAAGTGAAAAGTGCTCACAAGAACGAGAACACTACCACTCAACATGAACTCTCGGTTTCCTACGTACAGGTTTTTACCGGGTCAGTACCCACTGGTCCCTAGTTAGGAGTCAGATATTCACTGTTTCGGCGGTAAGTACAGACCTGAGCCATGAGCTAAGTTACCACTTGCATCTACCCACAAAATGTATCTTACCTAATGTTAAATGTACTAAATAAATAAATAAAATAATAAAAATAAAATTATAAACTAAATCGGAAATAGGTGTTACATACCTGATTCAAAGTTCTACTAAAACACTCTTTGCTTCTAGGTTAGATTACTTTATTTATCTTCAATGTATGCTATCTTATTATCTTGTAGTTCCCAGTATTGTTAGTAATATTCAAAGGTAGTACACTAGTATCCATTTTACTATTTAATAAAGATTTTGTAGAACTTCGCTTTGTTTCAAATTACTAGAACAAAATATAACGTCTGTTTCAGTAAGCGATTTGGAGAGAAGTATAAAATTCAATGCAAATTCATGAATATATAAGGATAGATAAAGGTTATCGGACTTACAGGAAAGCAAGGACCTATTTCGATCAAGCTATCTCTTTCATACTTTTACTTGGCTATTGGAGGAAAAGTGATAGCAAGTATCGAACGAGCAGCATCATCAAATAGATTACATCAAGGCCAATAACAAAAGAATCATGCTTATTGATTGATCGATTTTTTAATATTTTAGTTTATTCCCTTTCTTTGAATTTAATAGACACCATCTAGTTTTGTTTAAGGACATGGAGCGTCGCGGTCACAAACTTTCGCTTTGGTAATATTCGCTGTAATGAACATCGAAGTCATGAAATACAGTCGCCAACTAGCGCCGACAATCTTAAAAAAACAATATCTTCCAATATAATCAATTTTATTAAAAAAACCATATACACATTGTTTATTACGATAAATACTATTTTTTAAATGCTTATTTATAACGTGATTCGAAATTGAATGGTAAGTTGTAGTTCGCATAATTGCGAAAAACGGCCGTTTTTGCACATTTGTGAACTACAACTTAGCTTGTCGCAATTATGCCATGTATTGTATATTTATTGTGGTAGCTTTTTTAATAAAAATGATTAATTTGGAAGATATTATTTTTTTAAGATTGGCGGCGCTAGTTGGCTAATGGAAGGCCCTTAACGTGGTAAAGTTTCTTAGAATAAATTGAAATACGCTAAGTTATGTTAAGAAAATATATATTTGAATAATAAGTATGTACTTAAATCCCAACTTAAGGTTAAAAGTTAACTCAAAAATGATAACAATATCGAAAATTAAATGAAGTTGATGTGAAAATAACAGACTTAAAATTAGTTAAAATTAAAACTGATATTTATTCAGAGAACATGATTTAGAAAGAGATATAAACAATACATCATGACACCATAGTTTTATAAAAAAAATGACACACAGACGTTGAATAGAGATATTTTTTGCTAAAATGGGATAAAGTATTTACGAGCATAACCATCAGGTGTTAATGGAATTTAAGATTTGTCGCTACATATATTCATGTTTGTGGATAAATGTAATAAAAGTAATTAAATATCCTGATGCTGTGAGAGCTTCAGTCGTCCGACCAGCGACAGACAGCGCAAGGCAGGTTGCAGGACGCTCTTTGATGTTGATGGAAAAGAGCTGTCGGAGTAAGTAAATAAGGATTCTATTTCTTCAACAAAAACTGAATTGCCAAAGTGAGAAAAATGCCCACAAGAAACGCCAAGATCAAGTTAAACCTTCCATCTTGTGACGTATTTTGTTGCGACTTTGTATTGCTTGGAAAAATAGGTTCTGGTATTTTGTCTTGTGGTGCATTGCGTGGTCCCGTTGGAATCCTATCTGACAATCGCATTGGTACAGATTCTCGGGTTATTTGTGATATATCTGAGTCTCTTGGTAGCAGATTCGTAGCTTCCTGATATATTCCTGCATGTTCTTTCACTACTGATAAATGAATTGTCGTGGACGAGGATTGCGTAGGTCCTGGCGATTGCGGTGATGACGAATTTGGGGTTTTTGATGAAAATTGTTGCATCTCTGGTTGCATTTCAAACGATGTCTGTTGTGGTTCATCAGATGTAACATCATATGAACCTGATGCAACATCATCTGAATCTGATGCAGCATTATCTGAATCTGGTGATTCTATATTGGTTACTTCGGTATAGATTTTTGCGACTGGACTTAGATATTTATGTCCAATGTGCTCATTTTTTCTAGAATTCTGTGGTGTTATATTGTTTGGTTCCGATCGTGATGGCGATGTAATTTCTAACTCGGCTGCTAAAATTGTTGCTTCAGTGTAGACTGAAGTCTCACTACCAGTTGTTTCATGCTCTGCTTGCAATGATGACGGTGAAGATTGTTCTGGAATATCTAATGATGAGTTATTTGCTTCTCCTAGGGACTGATGGTATTGTATTTGAGATGGAGTTGACTCTGGTGATTCTGATGATGTATCCGAATCCGTATAATTCAAATTAGTTGCTGGATCATAAACTACAGCCAATTTGTGAAAATGAGCTTCCGTCTTCTTTGACAAGAAGAAATCTTTATTAAATGCGAATGGTTGTGTTGTCTCTCTAGAATTACCTCTAGCATACATTGATTCAGTTGATGTCGCTTCAGGTAGTCTCTCACTTGTTAATTGATCAGTATCTAAGCAATTTAATTTAAAATATCTTTCAAAGTCCTCCTGTGTCACTGGCATAAATGGCGTTGAACCAAAATCCTGGTTCAGAGTAGATTGTTCCAACTCACTTTGAGAAGCTTTTCCTTGTGTCGATGGCCACGTCATTTGTTGAGTCATTGGCGATGGTGTCACTGGTGAATTTGGTGGTGTTTCTGATTCAGATTCTGATGATGATGGGAGAAGATTAGCTGCATTACGGTATACTCTACTACCTGATCTGGTTGCACTGTGAGTATTGGTAGATGGAGCTAATAACTTGAATCTGTCTGCTGATGGTAGCTTATCGCAAGCAGGTTGTTTTTGAAGCGGTTTCTCGTGCGGTATTTTTAGCGATTTAGAATCAGTTTTCGAATCGCTTGAATTATCTTTGCTTAATTTTGATGGGTTATCAACATCAGCTTGTCTCATAGTTTCAGATTGTTCAGCTGAAAACCAAATGTTATATATTAGATATATTTATAGGATTTTCACGTAATTCAATTAAGAATTGCATTTAATAATATTGGCTGGCACTAGGCTAGTGATATGAAAGATATATAATTAGGTGCTAGGTGGCTCAGTGGTTGGGTCAATGGACTTGCGATACGGAGGTCCCAGGTTCGATTCCCAGCCAGGGCAGCCATGTACAAATGAGATAACCTTGGATTTTTCGATGGAAAAACTTACGTAAACCGAGTGCTCTCAAAATGGTGAAGGAAAACATCGTGACGAAACCTGCATGCCGTAGAATAAAAAACTCTAAGGCATGTGAAATTCGCCAATTCACACTGGGCCCGCGTGGTGCATTATGGCCCCAGCTCCCTCTATGTAAGGGAAGGTCTGTGCCCGAGCAGTGGGACAATATAAATAGACTGATGATCATGAACTAGGTGCAGCCAAAGCATAGTAAGTGCAACACTTTAGACTTTGCACCGTTCTTATTATATGCGCCATAAAAAATAATTGCACTTGTATTGATATGCTGTTGACGGTACATAAAAGGCTCAAACTCAAGAGTGAATTCAGCTGATACAATCTCAAGACATGATCTCCATCTCAAGTATGCCATTTATTAATAAACCAATCTTGAGGGCGTATCCCGTGATGTCTTTCTCAAGTTGCGGTTCGCCTGCAATCAGCAAATACGTTCTCAAGTGTGAGTTAGACAGTTCTCTTGAGAACTGAGTTTTGTTTATTAATACGGCGTTACTCACGTGATACCAGATTCCTAAACGCGCACCTACGTTAGGTTTATTAATAGGAATGCCATCTTGAGGCCTTTTTCAAGATTTACTTTTGAGCTGAGAGTGATTTATTAATACGAGCCTAAGTTAAGATTAACCAAATACTTACTTTTCAAGTCAATCCTATTGACGTTTTCCTCTTGACGGTCCATAGTTTAAAGCTGAATAATAAAACAGATTTATTATAAAAATAATACGTCCGCACAATTCTGCATAGTTAGGTTATGCATAAATGTCCCATATCTTGGATAAGCTATCGATTGCTTATTCGTACATTTTTAAATGTATGTCTATCTGTTTATTCTTAAGGCTTCGTATGCCCGGATTTACAGTTGTTCTACGAAGGCTACGGCACTAACTACTAAAATTAAACGTCTGAAAAATATATATAGCAATCTTGGGGTGTCTATTTAGAGACTGATAAATACCGATACATGACAAACTTCGTTGGACAAACTTCGCTCTATAGAAAAAAAATCGCAAACATAACCTTTCCATGTCTTTTAAAATCAAAATTATGTCTAAACCTAAATAGTTATTCATACAAAATATCAAAATGTAGGGTATACATGCGAGAGCTTGTTTAAAAAAATCTGACTTTTATTGGCATATTTTTATTTCCCTGCCAAAATTAATAAAAATACAAATATGGATTAGTGCCGTGCTCTTTACACCACCGCTGCGAGACATCTTCTGTCTCGCGCTCGAGTTTGACAGCTGTCAGTCCCTTAAGGGCGACCCAGGGATGAATTGACCACGAAACTATCTACTCGTCATACGGTTAAAAGTACATCAATTGCAACACTTTTTATTTTGTACTTTCGAAAGGTCGAATTCCATAGACTCGAATATTTACCGAGTCGACTATTTAAATCATCACATATTATTTTCACCCAAGCAAAGTCGTGTAATCTTAGTATAGTGCAAGATTAGATTAAACGTAGGTACCCTAGTTCCAGGACTTCGTATAACATTGATAGTCAGTTATCAGGCAGGCCTTATCAGACGATTGTAGGCTGTTACCACAGTGGAGCTATTTTTTTGTGTCCCTGTCAAAGTCAAAATGTTGTCCCTGAAGTTGGGGTATTTGAATAAATTATAAATTCCTCTCTTCTGGGTACAGTTCTTTCATTAATAGGTAGAGCATGAGAAACAATAGTCATGACGTTTGTCTCATCATCATTATCATCATCAGTCCGTATCAGTCCACCGCTGGACGTAGGCCTCTCCCAAAGCATGATTGGCAACTGGTGACAGCCATTGCACTCAGCCGGACTCTCGGCCTTTTGCAACCAGTCTCTGTCATCCATCTTGCAAAGGTCATCCCTCCATCTGGTCAGGGGTCCTACGCTACGTTTACCCATTCGTGACCTCCATTCGAGAACTCGTCTACCCCATCGCTTATCGGTTCTACGACAGATGTGACCATCCCACTGCCACTTCAGTTTGCTGATTCTATGAGTAATATATAGAGACGTTTGGCTATATGATTTTATGTAGAGATGAGGTATGGGTACTGTTGAAGCCATTAAGAGACCAAGTAAAACTAAAGTGCTTTAAAAAAATTAGGTTCGCGATTAGGTTTGTCACCCACCCACATCATGGCCTAGGTAAATGTTGTCCAAACTTCACTTAGAAGAGGAACGTGAAGAATACTATATTATACTATATCGGTCCTGTGGTCAAGACGTATTTATTTTCTTTCTTTTCTTTTCTCGTGTGGTTTAGTGACCAAACCTATTGTCAGAGTAATTCAGGCTCTGACGTGACCTAATGACTGCTGCCGAGCGACAGCAACTGGGAGCAACTGTTTAACGTGCTTTCAGAGGCACGGAGGAGCTCAAATGGAAATGTAACTAAGACACCCATCTAGAGACTGACCTCGCCCAACGTTGCTTAACTTGTACAATCGTTTTCAAGGTAAACCCGCAACTGGTCTACCCTTTTCATTACACCCTGTCTGTATATCATTTAACTATACCTTCTAAACAGCAAACTTTATCACACATTATTGTCCTAACTTAAGGGTGAAGTTTCACCGGACTGCAGTTCCGCTGGACGTAAGATTATGACGCGTGGACGCCCCAACTAGCGTCCAAGTGGGGAAACTTTCCCTTAGCGCCTTTGTCTGAGAAATTGAATGAGGCACTGTTTTCAACACAAATAGGTAGGCGTTGAGACCTAATACTTAGGTATCTCATCCTTCTTCTTTATTATTCATTTTATTAATGGACCCTTCTTCTTCTTAGCCACCCTCTACCAAATTCTTGGTGTAGGCCTCCTTCGCCCGCTTCCATCAAGATCTGTTTTGGTCCAGTTGCTGCACGCCATCTTCTTTATGTCATCTTTCCATCTCATCTGTGGTCTGCCGACTGGTCTTTTCTGTTCCCAGGGTCTCCAATCATGAACGGCTCTGCACCAAGAATCGGTTTTTCGAGCTATGTGTCCTGCCCATTGCCACTTAAGCTTCGCCACCCGTTTCCCAATGTCCGCGACCCTGCTGTGTTTCCTGAATTAATGGACCCTATCGTTTGTCATTTGCAATTTAATGTCCTAGTATTTCATAATTTATTAATCTATCGTCTTCTTTTTTTCTCCAGAGGAGTCGTCGGAGTGCAAGCGTCGTCACCTTGGAGTGACTCGGTATCATTGGCTAATTGGTGAATACCTTGCCACAACGAGCACAAACCTGCGACTAAAATCGAGGAGATCTTTTGGTCTATTGGCTCCGGATCAATGATGGCAGATCGGCTGAAGAGAAATTATCTGAAAAGTGGAAAAGGCTCCGAATTGCCACCTCATCCCGTACTCCAATACCCAAGTTCCCGGATTTAACCTGCTTCGGCAATATTGGAGCTAAATAAACAGGTTTCGAACATCACAGGGCTGGTGCGCAGAGCTTATGCATAGATGGCATTTCTGGTCGGACCCCCCACTGCTCCTGTGGTGAAATCCAGAGCATGTCACACGTCACCGATAACTGCTCGCAATGGTCATTGAGGGTGGTCTTGTCAAGATTCATAAGGCTGACGAGGACGTGATTGAGTGGCTGGATAGCCTCCCACTCACGGTCTGATCTCCTGTCACATCGCCGTTACCATAGTGTATATCCACATTTAGAGTCGTCACTTCAGTCGCTTGACTCAAATCTCTGACCAACTGAGTTTGGAGGAGATCTACCTAAGTATATCAAGATCTCAACAGTTGGAATTCTGTCGTCACTGCCTGCCTCTATTGGGGACTGTCGTGAATTTATTTTGACTTTCATATTGAGTCCTTTTCTTACTTTTGCATTTCATCTATCTTGTTAACTTTGAATTATCTGCAAAGGGTGTTTTACCCTCCAATATTAAAATGTCACGTAGCAGAGCGATTTAACACCCAATTTGTATTTACACAGAGGAAAGGGTGAAAAAACCCAATCGGTTTATTTAAGAGTCAATTTTAGAAAAGTATCATGATTAGGTATTCAAATGAGAGAATGGGATTAGAAATGCCTTTTTACTTGACTGCGTTAGCAGAGGAGAGTTATGTGTTTTAACTGAAGTTAAATTTAATTGAGTACCATTAATAATTACAAAATACAAAATTATTTAGCCTGGCCATACAGAGGTAACGCAGCCAGCGTCCTCGGCACGATACCCTGTGGAGGGGAGCTGCACAACGACGTGGACCTTTTATAATATTTTATTTACCGAATTGATTGTTTTAATTTTAATTATTTTAAATTTTATGAATAAATATTTTAGTAAATAGTAAAAAAACGAAAAAAAATAATATTTAGTTTATATTATAAAATTACAATTATTTTTTTATGCATGAAGAGCTATAATATGAAATTGTATTTCTAATCTATTTTTGAGCAATTGAAGGCATTTTATTATTAGAACATGACGAAAAATTTCTTGCGGTGGGCAGAACTTGAACCTGCGACCTTGTCATTCCGTGACACGCTCTTACCAACTGAGCTTTATAATTTTTTATTATTTTATTTATTTACTAAATATCGACACCATAACTTAGTATCGATACCGGAGTGTGGCATTATAGGTGTCGCTAAAACTCATGGCTAATATAAACATCCCACTCACTACACAATATAGTATATACCTACGAGTGATGGTTACATTACAGGTGCATATCGATTGGCGTAACCTTTACCGCTATTAAAAAAAAAGATCGACCGCAAAAGTCAACTCGTGCTGCGAAATGTTGTCATTTGACAGCTCGCCGGCGCGGCGTCAATCGCGCGCCAATCGCTAACGCAAGTCGTACTAACCCTGAGGCTCTTTAGCTGCCACAATAGAATCGCACCTAATCTTTAAAATGCCTATAGAAAACGAACTACCTACTTATGTTTTTGCTATAATTATGCCTACAGGCGTGAAACCATGGCATAGCGGAAATATAACTGTGATATGCCGTTAGCCTAAAGCAGGTTTAACTGCCTGGCAGGCAGTTATAGCAATTATGACAAATGACATTGCCACATTTCAATGGAGCTTTGCCCCACCTACAAAACTACGTGACCATTGATGCTGTACCTATCATTTTGTTAGGGGCTTATCATAGGTTTCATATTGCATAATCATAATCAGTAGGAGTTGCGAGAGTAGTAGAAAATGATAACAAAAACAATGAATAATTCGCTTCGATTTCTTACTATTTTCTGAATTCTTAATTAAGCTGTTTCTTTCGACTCGCAACTTGTACAAAACTTTATTTTAAACCAATAATTATAATAAAAAACGGAGATATTTTTACATTTATTCGTTACCTTGTACAACTTGCGGTTGATGGTGGGGCAGAATCTGGCATTGTCATTTTCAAATACGAGTAGCCAGGTGAAGTGCCACCATACATTACAAATAAGACGAATGTTTTGTCAAGCATACCAACCACACATGGCAATTATGACAAATACGCAAATACGAATAGGCAAGTGAAGTGGCAGCATCACAAACAGAAGCAAAGAAAACATTCACCAAGTATGACATGAAAACTTTCCGAAGATGGTAAAAAATATCGTGCGAAATATTCATAAGGTGTTCTTAAAAATTGAAAATTACTCGATCCGTCCCCTGGGCGTCGCTTTGATTCGCTTCACGCCTGTCCGTTTATTTTACCCTGTAATTTTTTTGTCGATCATCCCCCTTGGTAGAGAAGACCAGAGTAGACTCTGTGTTGGCTGGGTTCTGTAGTTTATTATCTGTGCTGCTGAAAGTTTTTTGTCACTTGTTTCTACTACCTTTTCTATTCAGTGTTGGAAATGTAAATTCAAAAAAATGTTTACGTGCATAAATATATTATTATATATAAATGGATATTGTTGAAGTCGGCAATTAGACCGTCAGTTTCGACCACAGACCACTTACCCCATAGACATGAAATGGGTACAAAGCAAGCGAAAAATTCTGTCAAGCGATAGGCGCTATTAGACGAAGCGGGGGGCAGGGGCGCCATATTAAACCTGTTTCGATATCTCAAGATTACGCGTGTCGCGAAGCAATGTTGCGCTCATGTGCGGGCAGAAACGGGCGCCCTCCCGTTACAGGTCTATGGGGTAAGTGGTCTGTTTCAAGGTGATAATTTGTAGTAATGGCTCACTATAGTTTTAATTCAAAAATATATTACGAATATACGACTAGGTAAGTGCGATATTATTACACACCTTTCTTTTCTGCACAAGTCAGCTGTCCTCGTTTTTAGGGTTCCGTACCTCAAGAGGAAAAAAGTAACCCTTATAGGAGCACTTTGTTGTCCGTCTGTCTCTCAAGACCTATATCTCAGAAACGCGTGGACGGATCAAGTTGATATTAATACCAAATACTCACACTTGTAATCTCATGCAGCCGTTAAAAAATCAAACTTCTACGTCAACCCAATCAAAAGATATGGCCGCTTATGTCGCCTTTTCCCGCATATTTGTATGAAAATGCGAGTAACTCAAATCCTATATAGAATCATGAAATTTGGCAAGAAGCTCTTATATCAAGGGTCTTATATCACAAGTAATGGAAAAAATCTGAAGAGTGTAAAAGACATTGCCACTTTTCAATGGAGCTTTGCCCCACCTACAAAACTACGTGACCATTTAAGCTGTACCTATCATTTTGTTGGGGACTTATTACAGGTTTTCATATTGCATAATCATAATCAGTATCATTTTCTACTACTCTCGCAACTCCTATAGAAGAATGACAAAAACAATGAATAAATCGCTTCGATTTCTTACTATTTTCTGAATTCTTAACTAAGCTGTTTTTTTTCGAATCGCAACTTGTACAAAACTTTATTTTAAACCAATAATTTTAATAAAAAACGGAGATATTTTTACATTTATTCGTTATCTTGTACAACTTGCGGTTGATGGTGGGGCAGAATCTGGCATTGTCATTTGGGATTCAATCACGAAATAATTATTTTTTTGTAATTACAAACTTATATTTGCAGCCTGGTATGTCGATGTATGACGCCAATGCCCATTGGGTGCTCCTATAGTTTGTGGCATTTTAGCTGCAGTTCCGAACATTTAGCAACCATATTTAATAATATTTTATTTTCGTGTAAGGAACCCTGAAACAGTTCCCTAACAAACTCCCCGTAAATTAGCTGAGCAACGCGTCCAAAGTTCCGATAAAACAATTTGGTCGATGATTGGCCGAGAGGTGGGCATTTGCATACTTTGCTGTTCTCATAAAAGAGTTTATATTCAGGAAAAAGTTAGTAATAATACGAAAGTTCTTGAATTTTGGCGGAAAATATTGGAGGGGAATATTTAAGATCAATTTTGGTGTACACCACCATTGATGTGCTGTCGAGTGTGCTACCAGTGTAGAAGTAAGAGAGCTACGCCAACAAACCGATTTGGCGACCGATGTAGCATTGCAATTTTGTTAAAAATTAATAAATAAATTAAAAGGAAAAAAAAAGATAAAGTTGCTGTTAGATATAAAAGTAATTTTAAAGTTAAAAAAAAAAGTAAATGATAAATGGAGAAAAATTTTCATCACGACCGGGTTCGAACCCGGGACCTCGCCATTCCGTGGCACGCTCTATTCCAACAGAGCCATTGTGATTCGTATCCAGATCGTGAATTTTGTCTCCATATTCTCGTCTGAGGGACGGTAGCGACATCTATCCAGTAATTGTGTAATTACTCAAATTCATGTCTAACATTGCAGTTAGAAAACATGTATTTAATTGATGACGCGTTCCTTTTTCATGTTTAAAAAAAAAGAAGTTGAGAAATATCAAAAGCACTTTCTAAATTGGGAATCGAACCGCATAGGTGCACTACCGACCAGGCTGTAGGACAGGGTTTCTTAACGTGGGGTCCATGGACCCCTTAGGGGTCCGTAGCATGTGTGTCAGGGGTCTGCAGTAGGTCAGTCAGTCTAAAAATATTGCCTTGCCTTGTCGAAGACTGTCCCACAATTTAACGTGCTCGCTCATTGAGGCCAAACAGCAGCAACCTATTCATTTTTATATCATTAACGTAGTAAATGTAATAAAAGTGCCAATAAAAGACTTTTTTTTATTTCCAAAAATATTTATGGCTGGGGTCCGTGGAATAGTTTAAATTGTGAAAGTGGTCCGTGACTGCAAAAAGGTTAAGAAACCCTGCTGTAGGAAGATATTATTTTCATGGTGATACAGTAAGTACCTGTGCTGACATCCCGTCGAGACTGCGTTACGACGAGGTTCACTTAGCGATTTTATTTTATATCTTCTATCAATCCGGCTCTCTTCTTGTTTAACGAGACCTTAAGGAGTTTCACACTTGGGGGTGAAATTGCTGCGTTTTTTGTAACATAGAGTCGCTACTATAATGTGTCTCATTTTCTGGACCTACCGTTTAATGTAGCCCAAAGATATTTTATATTATTCTTTGGCTCGCGGTGGCTCAGTGGTTGGGTCAATGGACTTGCAATACGGAGGTTCCAGGTTCGATTCCCAGCCACGACAGCCATGTACCAATGAGTTATCCTCGGTTTTTTCGACGGAAAAACTTACGTACATTTACTGAGTGCTCTCAAAACGGTGAAGGAAAACATCGTGATGAAACCTGCATGCCGTACTAGAAGAAAAAATCTAAGGCATGTGAAATCCGCCAATCCGCATTGGGCCCGCGTGGTGGATTATGGCCCCAGCTCCCTCGATGTAAGGAAAGGTCTGTGCCCGAGCAGTGGGGCAATTAAAATGTACTGATGATGATGATTCTTTGGTTCGAAAAACAGATTTTTTAAGAATCTATAGGGCAACCCAATGCTGGGCAACGGTCTCCCCCTCTTTTTTCACCCATCTCTGTCCTGAGCCTCCTCCAACCATCCATCCTTGTATCTAGAGATCATCTCCCCCTTGGACGAGGTCTGTCCTAATGGAGGCGACCGTCCAATGGCACCAATACAGCCCCCTTATCATGAACTCTTAAAGCAGGATTACTTCAATAATACTTTATTGAAATAATAAAGTCCCATGTCCTAAGCTTACTTTAAGGTCGTCATGGTACGAAATTATTATTGAAGTAATCCTGCTATAAGAGTTCATGGTAGAAGGCAGTCCATCTGAAATACCTACAGGTAAGGAAAAACTCACATATACCTCACATAATGCAAAGAAACAATTGAAATCTGAACACATTATTTACAGTCATCATACTCGTACGAAGACAGAGATAAGTATACAGGGGGCCTCAATAAGGTTGAGATTTTTTCAAAAACTACTGGACCGAATTTAATAATTATTTTACAGTTACATAGTTTTAACTTTTATCTATCAAACAGTGAAATAATTTTTTGCAATAAGTCAAGTAGTTTTTCAGAAAATCTCAACCTTAAAAACTCTCCTGTACACCTTTCTCTGTGTTCCATCGTACATCGACGTAATTATGTTAAACCATATTAAATGAACTTGAAGACACAAAATCGCAGCGTTTGTCGCGCCTAATGTGAAAGGTCCACGATGTTTACAACACTGTCAATCCGCAGTTTGTCTGTTTGTGGCATTTTTATAGTCGACACCTTCCCGGCTTGATGGTCCGATGCACTACCTTCAGATTATATTATTTGTCGGGACGAAAAGGAGCTTTTATTTTCTCTCTAATTGAAAAATAAAGGGATTTTGTGGTTTACTTTTTTACTCGACTCCTTTGTCGCATCCTGTAGACTGATGGATTTCTTGATGTATAAGCTCCTTAACCCAAGTGACTTTTCGTTAGTAGTAGAATAGAAAGAAAAATATGTGGAATTCAAGTTTGATTTTTCGTTCATCATCATCAGTCTATTTATATTGCCCCACTGCTCTGGCACAGACCTTCCCTTACATCGAGGGAGCTCGGGCCATGATCCACCACGCGGGCCCAGTGCGGATTGGCGGATTTCAAATACCTTAGATTTTTTCTTCTAGGGTATATTTCTCTTCGATGTAAGGGAAGGTCTGTGTCCGAGCAGTGGGGCAATATAAATAGACTGATGATGATGTAGATAGGTTACAAAACAGTTATATGCTCACGATTAGGCCGCGTATTATTATATAGGTACCGGCAAAGAAAAAACATCAATCATTAAAATAAGCAGCGGGCATTTTTAGTATTGAATTATTCATAGAAACAATTTTCCCATTCATTAAACTTCCGAGAAAGCGTTATCAAATTTAGTAAGAGTAAGGGAGATATAAAAATTTTACTGGGCCTATTTTCTGGCAGTAAAGTGTGGTCAATCCGGGGTGTCCCAAGTTTATGGGGCCCATAACGTGGGCACCCTAGTGCTGGAGGTACGCATATTGCTCACAAATTGTCCAGTCATTGTTTTATGGTGACTGTCGAAGTTATAAAGATGTATTAGGACGGTTAAGGTGGGAAGTCACTTTTATGAGGGGAATCAAAAAATAGGAGAAACAAAACTATGAAAATACGTTATCTATACATACAATAAGACTGTAAAAAAATTGTGTCTGTACATTGGATATTTTTTGAAAAGAATTTATGGAAAGTGTTTTAGCATCGATACTGATGCCAAAACACAAATTTTTAGAATTTTTGTCTGTTTGTCTGTGACTTTGTGCAAGTATCACGCCATAACTACTGAAGGGATTTTGATGGGAGTTTCACTAGGAGATAGCTGAAATATCCGGACGGATAATAGGCTATAAGCCATGGCGGTATGTGATGTGGAAACAAGGATCCAGAGAGGAAGATCTGCCTCCTGATCTCCTCCATCCTCCTCCTCTACGCAAACGAAGTTGCGGGGTACAGCTAGTAGTTTATAAATAGATGATTCATTCGGCCTGTATAAGTAGTGAACTGGATTTAGGATCCCTGCTAGCCGTGAATGCCGAAAACGAAAAGTAAAAGTAAGTAAGTAAGTTTATTTATCATTAATAAATAGTACAAAGAAATAAATACATTGTTATAAATATACGTCATACATAAACAGTAGATTACAACTATGAACTAAAATTTAACTATAAAATGGATATAATACTAATACTAGATATAATAAATATAACAATATACAAACAAACATTGAGAAATAATGATAAATAGGGCGCTAGCTCAGCATGGTGCTGCGGCATGCCACAGCGCTGGTTTTCAGCTAGCCCCTGGCAGTGTGGCTACACGGCCGCGGGCCGCGGACGACGGGCCGGACACGGGCGACTGTGTTACATCTGAGGTAAGTGCGTGGTGTGTGAGAGGGTGTGGATGGATGTGTGAGAGTGTGTGTGTGTTGTGTGCATGAGGTGGCGTGCGTGCGTAATGTGTCGTGTGTGTTAATGAGGAAAGCGTTGTACTGGTCATGAGTTGCTTGAATCTTTAAGTCAGAAGTCAGAACTCCGACACTACTCAGCCTTGCTGTCCAGTGTCAGACTTCTGCACATCCAGTAGGTATAATCTTAATTTTCTTTTGAAAGTTCCAACCGACTGCGCAAACACCAACTGCGCAACAACCAAAAGCGCAACCACTTTGAAACAGTCATAGAGTCTGACCAGAAATAAAGTTTTGATGGTTGGTGATTATGAGTTGCTATGATGCAATGAGAGTATCAAATACTACTAATTCCTGTTTATGGCATCCATTCGTAAGTAAACACGTCTATCCCATCGGTTATCGGACATCAACTACTTTGGTGTATATGTTATCGGCCAAACCCGATTTTAGGACGAACTAGTTTGACCCAAACTGAACTGAAATTGTAACATACACTCATTTATTCAAGAGCTATCTTTCTAATTAGCTCGGTTAGCGACATTGAATTTGTGGGCCAATCTAACCATCAGTATCCAAGTTAAGGCGAGATTTGTATTTTTGGTTATTCTATGAAGGCTACGGCACTAACTACTAAAATTAAATGTCTGAAAAAATCTTGGGGTGCCTTAAACATATTTAGAGACTGATGAATACCGATACACGATTGGACAAACTTCGCTCCATAGACAAAAAAAACATACCCTTTCCATGTCTTTTAAAATGAAAATTATGTACAAACCGAAGTATTCCGAAGTTATTCATACAAAATATATATCAAAATGTAGGGTATTAAAAACACGAGACAAGCTCTTTTAAAATATCTGATATTTGATGGCGTATTTTTATTTCCCTGCCAAAATTCATCCAAAATTAATAAAAATACAAATATGGAGTCACTGTGCCGTGCTCTTCACTCCGCCGCTGCGGGACATCTTCCGTCTCACGCTTGAGTTTGACAGCTGGCAGCCCCGTACTGATATGTAAAAAGTGTAAATATTGATTGATTAATATGTTGTACAAAGAAGCATCGACAATAGTAATTGTAGAAATGTCAAGTTAAAAACCTTAATTTTAGGCTCCATTCAAAAATTAAGTATCATTCTCTCTTAAGAATCCAAACGTCAGTTCTAAAGAATTATAGTTCATTACTCCGGTCACAGTATAAGCGTATGCCGCGGATTCTCTCGTAAAATCCGTCACGATTCCCCACAATAAAGCATATATTCGTACCCTTCCCGGCGAATGCCTCCTACGTGATACCGTTTCGTCTTCTGTCAGGTGAGTTAGCAACGTTCAGACATGGCAGAAAATTACATCGAAATCACTCGACGCGACATAACAAATGTTGTAGCAAGTCGCTGCAGCACAAAAGGCAGCTAGGTTGAAGTGTGATTGGGCGTTTGTCGTATGCCAACATATTTGTGGGCGGTGAGAAATGCACCACAATTGGACGCAAAAAAATTATCGATGAGGCGATGGTGAGGCGAACTGACCCCTAACCTTGAACTCTTATAGCAGGATTACTTCAATAATACTTTATTATATCGTACCATGACGTCCTTAATAAGCTTACTTTAAGGTCGTCATGGTACGAAATAACAAAGTATTATTGAAGTAATCCTGCTATAAAACTTCAAGGTAAGGGGGCTGGACGTTATGAAAAGAGGATGACAGGTGTTGAGGAAAGTCAGTATAGACCCGCGATGAAAAGAAGAATTTGGGGGCGGCCTTCGCCCAGCCGTAGGACCCCCATTACGGTACTACAAATTCTACATTTATCTCCAACACGAGGACTTCATATTCGATATTTTTGTGTGCTATCCGAGAAACGAATGTTTTCTAAGCCAAATAAGAAAAACTGGAATAACCTCAGTTTGTCTGACATTCTTTCTCTGGCTTAGCACTATTAAATATATTAAAACAACAATTGTGACGTAGTGAAAAGAAAATTGGACAAAAAACTTTGTCATTTCTATCAACCTTCCTAACTCTACGTATCGGCTTTTACGCGTGCCTAGGTAAATATAAAGGTATAAAAGTGACGAATGCGGTCCGTTTGAAGGATATAGAGACATATACCGTATTATGTTATGATAGAGCTTTACTTCCTTGGACAAATCTCGGTGTGCGTGAGCCGAATAAACCAGAGTAATGTGGTCAATTTCATATTCTGTCGAGGCCAGAAAAGTTGAGTTTTTTTTGTAATACGTGTTACGATGGTAAATACCTTTGATTTGTTACTGTAAATTTATTTCTGTAGTTAAATTTTAAATTGTTTTTAGTGTAATTTTATTTTCTTGTTCATATTTTGTTAAATTCTTTTTGGCTGACGGCCCCATGGCCAAAGCCATAATAAATTTAAAAAAAATACGTGTTACGTCTCTGATAGTTATACAACGGAAATAGTGTTTACTTTCCTGTGGCAGAATGATTTGCCATCTGTAGTACGGACAACAGCAGATCAATGGTAACACTTGCAGTATGAATGGAACTAATTATTATATAAACGGATATCACTCACTTATATTATTGAAATCGGCAATTATACCATATAATTTCAACAATATAAGTGAGTGATATCCGTTTATATATAATAATTTGTAGTAATGGCTCACTATAGTTTTAATTCTAAAATGAATTCAACTCTTATGACGCAGATAATAAGAACGATCCAAAGTCCTAAGTGTTACACTTGATCTGCTGTTACCTATATTATTGATTTATCGAGTTAAACTTGAAAAATAAATCGTAACTTTTTTTAACTCGAAAACGTAAGAGATGATAGTTACTGGTCTGGGAAGGTCTGTGCCCGAGCAGTGGGGCAATATAAATGGACTGATGATGATGATGTGGTATTCCAGAGCATTACCTTTTAATCGTCGAAAAAAAAATGATTAATCACGAGACCCGCTTAGCTTGAGCGTCTTCTATAGACAAATAATAAGCTGCAACTGCTACCAACCCTGACCATATGTTATATGACAATGCCAGATTCTGCCCCACCATCAACCGTATGATGAACAAGATAACGAATAAATGTAAAAAATATCTGCGTTTTTTATTAAAATTATTGGTTTAAAATAAAGTTTTGTACATCAAACGAGTCGAAAAAACAGCTTAATTAAGAATTCAGAAAATAGTAATAAATCGAAGCGAATTATTCATTGTCTTTGTTATCATTTTCTGCTACTCTCGTAACTCCTACTGATTATGATTATGCAATATGAAAACTGTAGTAAGTCCCTAACAAGATGATAGGTATATCACGTAGTTTTGAAATGTGGCAATGTCATTTGCATCCCTCCTAAGTTCAAGCATAACCAACAACATTTGGTAATCGTCAACATTTACATAAACGAAAGCATCAAACCAATCTTGTCGCGACAATCTGTTGCCTCAATTTCCCTAGCTACCCCAACACATCAACGCGAACCAAACAGCACGAGACATGTTTATCTGGAGAAAAAAAGACATCAATATCCCACATCGTTTAAGGGCCCTTCAAACTGAGCTGCCAAAGAGGTAGATAACTGGAACAGTCTTAAAGGCTACTTAATATTCAACCTGTCAACAAGCCCACCAAAGTCAAATTTCTTTATTGCAATTACGTTGTATTGTGTTACATTATCGAACGATCAGAAATATGTGTAATTCCAATAGGGCCAGTGACATTTCATGAACGCAGTTCCATAACTATAGCATCGTAATTTAAAAATGTAATTTTTTTTAAAACGTTGACAACGCCTCTTTAAAGCCGCTATTAGATCATTTCGTTACAACCCGTGAGTCGGTTCTTTTAGGCCAGTCATTAAAGGAGTTGACCCTAGCAGTAACTCATCTATCTATGAAATTTGGCACAGTGATAGAGTACCATATGTAGATTGGAATTGACATAGAATCCAATAATTTGTAGAAACGGAAGTTAGGTATTTTCAAGGTCAAACTTAAATTACGTGGTATCAATTACAGGAAAATTGCTCTATCCAAAATTCTTTTTTTACAAGTTCTAGTTACCTATAGGCATGTGTTGACAGAATATCCAACCATATTTCCATATGGAAATATATATATTTTAATAAAATGTGTTTTTTTGCCGTAATTTCCAAGGGATAATTACTCACTCCAATTTCTATTTAATTATGTATTTAAAATATTACTTTCGAAAGTAGTTATGAATTTCCAATAAAAAATCCAGACCGAAAAGCGTTATCCAGAAATTGACGAAAAATGGGGGTTTCCAAAAATGCTCAGCCCGATTTTTCTTGTCATTATGAACAGACTATCTTATTAAAACTGCTTTTCAAGTTTTCCAATAAAAAATGCAGGCGAAGCACAAAATATCAAATAGAGTTGTATTCAAATATTTCTAATCAACGCGGCGGTGCATGCGCCACTGCGCGCGGATCGCTACCGCGGCCGATTAACAACCTTATTCCTATTACACGTACAGAACAGCGGGAACGCGGACGAGAAATTGGACGGAGCGGAGGAGATATTTGGAGATGGGATTCTGTTGTCTACTCATATACAAATAAGGTTAATTGTAGATTAACTCTTTACTAAAGTCCAGTAAAGATCCATGCGGACAAGCGTTTTCTAGAAATCGACGAAAAATTAGAGTTGAGAAAAATGCTAAGTTCGATTTTTCTTATCATTATGAACATACTTACGATCTTAGTCGAACTGTTCTTCAAAGTCAAAGTCAATTTATAATAAACCTTATTCCTATACAAGTAGAAAATATCTATCGCATCGGTAACGTGGACTGGAAGTTGAATAAATATTTTGGAGATAGGATTCTGTACTCTACCTACAGTTATACGAATAAGGTTTATTTTAGGTTAACTCGTTACCGAGTGGTGAAAGCTCGACCGACCTACGCCAACATGCACAAAACCATTCTAATCTAGCCCGTATCATCGGCGCATAAGTACGACAACATTTCAAGGTTAGTACGGACATAGCAAAACAAATGGTAACACTTGCAGTACGATTTCAACTCTTACGACGCAGATAATAAGAACGGTTCAAAATGTTACACTTGATCTGATTTTGGAATGTTTTAAGTAAGCTCGACCGACACAACAGTACTTACGCCAACATACACAAAACCATTGTAATCTAGCCCGTATCATCGGCGCATAAGCGCAACATGTCAAGTCAAGGTTAGTACGGACAAAAGCAGATCAATAGTAACACTTTCAGTACGATTTCAACTCTAACGACGCAGATAGATATATAGATTGGAGCGGCCCAAAGTGTTACAACTTGATGTGTTTTTATGTGTACTTACTAGGTACCTACTACGTGGAATGTTTAAGTAAGCTCGACCGAGACGATAGTACCTACGCCAACAAACACAAAACGTAATCTAGCCCGTATCATCAACGCATAAGTACGACAACATATGTCAAGGTTAGTACGGACAATGGCAAAACACTTTTTTTTCGCCGTGGGATCTCGTTTGGTGTGCGTGTATCAAATTATTTCTTAAAATTATAATTATCTGTTATATAAAACCCTACTGTATTGTGATATTATTAGAATCAAAATAGATTATCAGTCAATAAGTGATTCAGCGGAACGGTGCGCCGTGCTACATGCGATCGGACCCCCCTCACCCCCTCGAGTAACAAAGACAGCTTGTTATTTTTCAACTCGCTCGCACATCGACTACGGGTATATTTGCGTGCGGCATAGGTCTTATTACTTACGTCATACTGACGACTACAGCTAAGCAAATTTAAATTCTACACTTGTACGATGAGCGTGAGATATTCACCTACTAATAATATGTAATTGCAACTGCAACCACAAAAATCTACAAGTGAGGGTGATCTGCCTAATATACTAACCAAATTCCAAACACAATTATTTTTTTCAATTCGACGAATTGATAACCTCCTCCTTTTTTTGGAAGTCGGTTAAAAATACACGAAACACGAAACAAAATACAAAACAAAAAATAAATAAATAAAAAAACAAAAAAAATATATTTAGCTAAGGATCGAACCCGGAACCGCGTGCACGGGAGGCGACCGCTCCAGCCACTAGACCGATTCGTTCGCTGTTTAGCCCGGCGAAATTACCAAGCATATCTCATGCACCAGCGTGAGACATGAACGGACCGCTCCGTCTAGATTTCGACAAAATTGCAAGTAATCTAGTACAGACAGATTCCCAGCTCTCCTAATACACCTACTTCGGTATAAATGAGTTCAGAGTTTATGCTCAAATAAAATTCAAAGATAATTACAACAAAATGTTTGATAAAATACTAACCAAATTCGAAACACAATTAAAATAAAATACAAAATAAAACACGAAACAAAACAAAAAAATATATATATATTTAGCTAAGAATCGAACCCGGAACCGCGTGCACGGGAGGCGACCGCTCCAGCCACTCGACCAATACGCCCGCTGTTTGGCGTGGCGAAATTATCAAACACTATCTCATGCACCAGCGTGAGACATGAACGCGACTAGATTTCGACAAAATTGCAAATAATCTAGTACAGATTCACAACAGGGGCGTTTCTTAAAGCTGGAAGTAACATAAAAAAACACTAAGCGCCCAATTAAGTTAAAGACACTCTAAAGGAATCTCTGGGTTAGTTTATCCTAGACCCCGTGTCGCGAAGAAAACACACACTATATACTCAACTTATACAAGGCAATACGCATATTACATTTACTGCGTTCGTATGTTTCGAAACGATGACGATAATAATAATTAAATTGCGATGTTTAGATCAACCTCCTACATACATACATACATACATACGTATAGTACGGACAACAGCAGATCAATGGTAATACTCGCTCGCATTCGCACGATTTCAACTCTTACGACGCAGATAATAAGAACGGTACTTAGTCCAAAGTGTTGATCTTCTGTTAGCTGTACCTATTAACCTACTTGAAGAAACTCGCCCGCCGCTCGACCGGTTTTCGACGCCCCTCGCCCGCCTCGGGCCCCGCGCTGGCCTGCGCTTGATAGGTATTTCGAAATAATGGTGTTCCGCCTGGATATTTTGTTGGATTCTTTTGAAATCAGGTTATTTGTGGGTATCTCATTACAATTGTAAAAAATATCTGATAGAGTAATTTTCCAGAGATAGTTAAAAGACAAATTCTGTATAATGAATTGTTTCATTTGGATTTTTTTGTTGGATTTTCGTACTTATACTAGAAATAATAATTTGAAGGCATATTAAAAACAGAAACCCGGCGGAGCAATTATCCTATGGAAACTACGGCCAAAAAAGACATTTTATTAAAATACCTACACTTTCGAATTAAAAAGTAGTTTTACTTATGAATGTACAGAAGCACACTAATAAAATACAATTTATAGAAAAGGAATTATGACCATAACATTGTTCCAGAAAAAGATACGGTATAATGTTGAATTTCAATTAAAATAAGTAACTTCCGCCTCGAAATATTATTGGATTCTCTGACAATTGTTCTTATAAATATGCTATTAAGTATACAAAAAAGTTTCATCGATAGAGGAGTTATTGTTGGGGTCTCCATACAAACGCTCGCCAGAATGACTGGCCTATTTGTCCTGTTTCTCTATTCTTGTATCCAGCCATAACCTAGTTTGTATTCTGTACCTTATATTATAAATGACATTGCCACATTTCAATGGAGCTTTGCCCCACCTACAAAACTACGTGAACATTTAAGCTGTACCTATCATTTTGTTGGGGACTTATTACAGGTTTCATATTGCATAATCATAATCAGTATCATTTTCTATTACTCTCGGAACTCCTATAGAAGAATAACAAAAACAATGAATAATTCGCTTCGATTTCTTACTATTTTCTGAACTCTTAACTAAGCTGTTTTTTTCGAATCTCAACTTGTACAAAACTTTATTTTAAACCAATAATTTTAATAAAAAACGGAGATATTTTTACATTTATTCGTTATCATGTAGGTACCTACATCTAGCGGTTGATGGTGGGGCAGAATCTGGCATTGTCATTTGTGGGCTTTGTAGCACAGTAAAAGGTGGACATGCGGCCTAATAATTACAAGGCAGTTCTAGTTCGTTCTAAGTCTGTGGCCAGTCGAATGAGGCCACACATCCCCATTACAAGCAGACACACAAAAAGATCACATTTGATATACATCAAGAATCGAACATTAGCCCCCGTCTTGCGAGGGTGGAAACGCACGGGACAGTATTTCATTCAAAAACCGGATAAAAAACAAATAAGGGTGGCACTTCACTTGGCTATTCGTATTTGCGTATTTGTCATTATTGTATACAGGGGGCCTCAATAAAGTTGAGATTTCCTCAAAAACTATTGGACCGAATTTAATAATTATTTTACATTTACATAGTTTTCACTTTTATCTACTAAACAGTGAAAGAATTTTTGCAACAGGTCGAGTAGTTTTTAAAAAAGAAAGAAAGAAAAGACATTTATTCTGACAACACACCATACAAACACAAAAACTATAAAATATACATGTATACTTAAAACTAGTGGTGGTGTGCAGCGCCGGAATAGGCATAGGTTTTTGAGAAAATTTCAACCTTAAAAACTCTCCTGTACACCTTTCTCTGTGTCTTCCACCGTACGTCAAGTATTTGACAAATACGACAAACATCCAATAGCGAATACGAATAGCCAAGTGAAGTGGGAGCATAAGACAAGACGTGGCCATCATGTCATACTAATTTCACAAAAACTCTATACTTAAATAATTCTACCAAAAAGGGATTAAGCATGACTTTTATCATTAATATTTGTTAGACTCTTATGCTGTTAATCAAAAACCTAGTTAAACCACTATTAACCAGAAAATCACTATTATTTTTTCCTTAGCGCCATTTTTTGCATTTCTCTCGTACAGTGGAGGTTTCAAGCTTTTATCAAGAGTTCCCGCTACAAGCTAGGGAGTGAACGTGACTGTCGAGCTGCTTCGTCCAGAGTGATGACGCTACGGCGTCTCCTCTGGATGAAGACAAGAAGACGCGGCTACCCAGGGTCAAGACTCTACTCCCCTGGAGGAAGATAGAAGACTATTATATATTGAATTTTCTGTAACATGACATTGGCAAAAGACGAACTGTCGAGTCCATTAATAAAAAAACAACAGAATGGGCGTCCTTATGTTTTCATCGGATAAAGAAAACCCAAGATAACTCCACTACAATGTAAAACCAACTTTGTTACAAACCTCCAAAAATTCATAACAGGATAAGATGTTCTCGACATACGACCTTATTAAGGCGACGTTATCCAAAAGAAATTGTAAAAAAATAAAATCAAACGTAATTTGTGGTATTCGTTCTCAATTTGAGGAGATCGCTGTCGAGTGTTAGTGCTTCGGGCGGTTTTCGTATTACTTGTATGGAAATTGGAATTTCCTTCTAAGAATGGGCTTACCCTTAAGTGAGATTGAATTGGTTACGTACGACAGTGATTCCTTTATGTTTTTCCTTTTGGGCATGTTTTATAAATATCGTTACAATGTCATTTAGACTGCTCGTATCGAGTACAAATTATTGCGAGTTCCATCGAGTGGTATTCGATTCTCTATCACGAGAAAGTTAGCTGTCGTTTTCATAAAAAATTGAAGCTTCTGCTATCGCTCGTTAGAGTTGCCTATCAAACATTTCATATACATTTCACACGACGTAAATACGATCGTAAAGTATATTAAACTCTGAAGTCTAGGACGAAGAAAATAGTAATCAGGTCATCTAATCCAGTAAGCCAGTGGCTCAGGTGAAGCTAGACCGGTGCGTTACATTACACTAATAGCACAGTCATACAGTTTATTTATTTATTTATTAATAGACTCGACAGTTCGTCATTTGCCAATGTCATGTTACAGAAAATTCAATATATTCAATAGTCTTCATGTCTTCATCCAGAGGAGTCGCCGTAGCGTCATCACTCTGGACGAAGCAGCTCGACAGTTACGTTCAATCCCGAGCTTGTAGCAAGAACTCTTGATAAAAGCTTGAAACTTCAGATCTTGCATAAATAATCCAATAACTTCACCGTACTGTCACTCGCGAATATTTTCTGATTATTTTAACGTGATATTAAACACAAAATAGTCCCTGTAGACAAAAGGAAAATTATCAAATAATTTCGCAACCGTCGTTTCTCGCCATTTTCAAGAGTATTACAGTTATAAAATAAATAAAGGTGATAGGAAAGGCGGTAGGAGGTCCGGTTTGTGATAACCGAACGTCATAGCCAGGTTCTGAAGTGGAAGCCTATAATTTAGGTTTTTTTGTTAACCTATAAATTGTCCCACTGCTGGGCAAAGGTCTCCCCCCTCCTCTTCCAACCATTCCTGTCCTGAGCCTCTTCCAGATCCCTGTATCTAACGACATAGTCTCTCCTCCGACGCCGGCGATTTAGTCTTATAAATAACTTAAACAACCTTTATCTGCCCGTAACTCGCAACTTAAATATTACCTCGCGATGGAATTCAAATATCCATATTCAGAAAAGGAACAAAACACCGTCAGGTAGAAAGAATCCGCCATCAAACCGACATTTGCCTCTATTGTGATACGAATAGCAATGATATATGGCATACTATACCACATATATGATCCAGCATGATGTATATGCCGGGATATGACGTATGCCCGGGCGGAGAGTCTCCTACATGTATCATTGTGACATTGATTTGCTTCTTTTAAATTGTACTTATTCAAAAGTGAACCAGTCGAGGAGGCATAAATTTATTGACCATATTTAGCGCGACATTAGCGTGAGCTGGTAATTACTACTGTCAAAATTGTAGTGAACCTAAGCTCGAGATTTATAGTCAAATTTAAGAGAGAGCTTAGCTTGATGGGAGGCTAATGGAATTGCGTAACATACCCTTTAAGTATGTATAAAGCGATGAAGATTTTCGGTGGGCGTGGCGTGGCCTGTGGTGGCTCAGTTGGTAAGAGCGTGTCACGGAATGACAAGGTCGCAGGTACGGTGGAACACAGAGAAAGGTGTACAGGAGAGTTTTTAAGGTTGAGATTTTCTCAAACACTACTTGACGTATTGCATAAATTATTTCACTGTTTGATAGATAAAAGTGAAAACTGTGTAACTCTAAAAGAAGTATTAAATTCGGTCCAGTAGTTTTTGAGAAAATCTCAACGTTATTGAGGCTTCCTGTATACTCTGTGTATCTCTGTCTTCGACTGTACAAGTCCTGCCCACGGCAAGAATTTTTTCATCATGTTCTAATTTATTCACCGAACATTTTAGTATGTTTATGTATGCACAGACCAGAGGGATGACCTTCGCAAGGTGAGAGAGACTGGATGCAAAAGGCCAAGAATCGGGTTGAGTGGCATGCTTTGGGAGAGGCCTGCCAGCAGTGGACTGATACAGGTTGCTGCTGCTGATGAGATTTAGTATGTACTTATCTTTAAATAAGGTTTTTTTTGTATTTTAGATACTGGCTCACTATTGCATGAACGTTACCAACCCTAATACAGATAAATGTAGTCGCGGAGAGGGGTTTTTGATGCGCGTCGCGACGCGAGGGCTCGCAACTATTTATATTGAATTTGTTATGTTTGTGGAATTTATTATTTCACATTTACTACTCGATTTCTTGCATTCGTCTCGGCGACGGATGGGTTTTTCTTTGGCTCCGAATGAGGGTTATTTTTTGTCTATAATATAATCTGTGGAATGGATTTTGGATTGTCTTTGGGTGACATCTATTTTATTATAATACAGGGTATTTCGGATAGACCGAAATCGTGTTCTAAATCGGTAACTGAACTTTTGTTCAATATCATAGATGTTCGCGAATTTGTCCTTTTCATACATTTTGTTCCGTACCTTGGATCGATTTTTTTACTATTTATTCAAAAAGGTAAAACAAAAGTTGTTCATTTACCGATATTGATCGAATATTTTTTCCGATGTCAATTTAAGGCGCTGACATGAGCCAACTAGCGCCGCCAATCTTAAAAAAATCATATCTTCCAATATAATCAATTTTATTAAATGTAGGTAAGTTGTAGTTCACAAATGTGCCAGAAACGGCCGTTTTTCGCAATAATGTGAACTACAACTTACGTACATTGAATCACGTTACAAATAAGCATTTAAAAAATAATATTTATAGCAATAAACAATGTGTACGTAGCTTTTTTAATAAAATTGATTATATTGGAAGATATGATTTTTTTAAGATTGGCGGCGCTAGTTGGCTCTAGGAAGGCTCTTAAATAGAACCTTCCGGCAACTTTGTCCGTGAAGCTACGCCAATGGCTACGCTTCTCGTCTGCTACGTCGTAGCACAGCGGACTTCGCGTAGACCCGCCTGGGCAGAACATTACTTATTCCAGTTACTTATTATGTTAAAATATAGACCATCTTTATGGATAACCCCATGATATCAAAATTCATTATATCGATGACCGCTGCCGCTGGCTCGAATATTCGAGAGGTCGAATGCATTTGTCTCGAATATTTGTTGAATCGATACACGTAATCCGAAGTCCAAATCAAGTGTCTTATTTTGTAAAGTGTCTAATTGCCTGCTGTGATGCAACTCTGAAGGAACTGATTGATCTGTTCATCATTGTGAAAATAAAGTAAACCTATCTAATATTGTGAAAATAACTACTTATGCAATAATTACAGAACAACCTAAACTGTTAGTAAGGTATTGTAGTTTTTGTTTACAAAATAAGACACTTGATTTGGGCTTCGGTATAGAGTCGTTCGGTCGAAATTCGTATGTTCGAATAGACTATTCATGATGATTAATAAGTTATTAGAGAATCCTTAGCATCTCTATATAGAAAATTCACGATTATTTCAACTAGGAATAATTTCATATTCAACGCAAAATATCTATCGTATAAATCCAGAATCCCGTTTAAAACTTCCATCTCGTAAATGCTCAAGTTTCCGCCGGAAGTAGTCGGGAGTTCGGAATTCAAATTCGAAAAATACGCTCCTTTCCGCTTCCGTTGATTCCTCCAGTGATACGACGTTTCCTACATTGCGATATTTGAATGTGGAATATTCGAATTTTGAATTTCACCTGCAAAATATGCTTTTTAAAAATACTTTACCGTTTTCTTTACTGGAAATCAATATAAATACAAAGAATACATGTAATTGGAGTACTACAAGATCTCTAAGTATGGTTGGATACACATTTAAAATATATTAAGGGCCTGATATGAGCCAACTAGCGCCGCCAATCTTGAAAAAATAATATCTTCCAATTTAATCAATTTTATTAAAAAAGCTATCTACAAAATGTTTATTAGGATGAATACTATTTTTCAATATACAATACATGGCATAATTGCGACAAGCTCTGTTGTAGTTTACAAATGGGCCAAAAACGGTCGTTTTTCGCAATTATGCGAACTACAACTTACCGAAATTGAATCACGTTATAAATAAGCATTTAAAAATACCAATACACCTTATTCCCTGAGCATAAGAGTTGAGATTCAAATTTATGTACTATAATAAATGTTGTTGAGTATACACATGTGCTCTCACAACGAAACATTGCGTTCGAAAATTGGAAAATTATTTCGTCCATAAATCTGTGTTGTGAACACGAACGGGGAACAAAGCGAATAGTAACACCTATTGGTAGTCCTATGTAGTCCTATTTAACACTTAAATTTAACAATCTCGTTTAAATGCATCCATACTACAGGAATTGGGCATCAAGTAAGACGTTACTTGATGCCCAATTCCTGTAGTAAGGATGCATTTCATCAAATCATATTACGGTTCTCAAAACGATCAAGTCATACCATGTCATATCGTGTGTGACAGGGACAGTGCTATTGCGATGGTATAACGGTGTCTCTGTTCTATATATATATAGATAGATAGACGTATCCTCTGTAGTTCAGGCTCGTATTCTGACTTTCTTTGGGCACGTGTCTCGGCGTGGAGTTGATTTGATTCAGAGACTGGTGGTTCAGGGCAAGGTTGACGGTGTCCGAGCGCGCGGCAGGTCGCCGACACGATGGACAGACCAGCCTTTTTGCAGCAGTTTTGAGAACGGTAATAGGGGATTACCGTTCTCAAAACGATGAAAACATACCATGTCATAGCGCGCCGAACAGAGACACCGTTATACCATCGCAATAGCACTGTCCCTGTCACACACGATATGACATGGTATGATTTGATCTCATGGTTGATTGATAAAGATAACGCTCCATTTAAATATAATGGGATACACACCAGTCAGCCCGCAAACTATTTGCCTATTGAGTACACATGGGTCCATGGGTCTAAATTCCTAAGGCCTAAAGCCGAAATACCTCTGACACATTTCAGATTCTGCAGCCCTAGACTTTCATTCACGTAAGGATATATCGTCATTATTTTATGTCACTATGTGTGTACTCGATAAGATACTTCGAGAAATCGAGAATAACTTTTTGGGAAATGGCCGTCTTGAGGATCATAACTGGGTATTCTAATATATAAAAATTTCAATTTTTACATGCAAAAGCATCTTCCCCTCAAAGCTGCAACTTATTATTAAATGTTGCATGTATTAAAATTTATATTCCACAGCCGCACCCCTAAATTTCTTATTGATATCTCAATTTTATTGGAAATTTGTGGGGTGTACCCATTTTACCGGCATAATGGTTTCCTTGCCTTATGGTTTGTAAAGTTTTATGTTGAAATTTTGGTGGATTGATTGGTTACAATGTTGCATCTTTCTTTGTGAAATTTTTATAACGATAGTACATGATAATGATTAAACTTCAATTCATGATTAAACTTCAGTAATTTGAAAAAGATATTGAATATGTATCCTGAATCTGTATCATGTTCAATATCTTTTTCAAATTATTGAAGTTTAATCATCGATTTTTTAATAATAATAATTGTTTTTCAAATTCAATAATTTGAAAAAGATATTGAACATGATACAAAACATGATAATACTTATTAAGAATGTCTGTGTGATTTTAATGTGTGTATTAGGTTTACTATTATTATTATAGTTTATATTGTTTATTTTCGAAGACAATTCTTTCCTGGCCCTCTTCTAATAATATCATATCAAAGAAAATCTATACAAGAACGGTATGTAAGCCTAACAAAAGCACTTAACATGTTTTTTATGGCGTAATATCCCTTTGTCGGCAAAGAAAGCAATTGGTAGCGAATACGATTGGGCCAATTTCGGGAGCAATAGAGACGCAATTTTTTATTCGATACATATCTATAAGGGTTCGATCTGGTTGGGGTGCGAATAATTTGGCATTGCGTGATACGGATCTAGAATTTACGAAAAGCCATCTTCTTTTAATTTAAAGGAATGTTTCTTTCAATCGATGAAACAGATAAAGGCTTGTAGTAAGTATTGTACATACTTTAAAATATTTAAAAACCAGAATAAATTAACTCAGAAGTTAAGTAAACAACTTCCCAAGGCTTTGTGTATGTTAAATAAATAAACGTTTTAAGTTTTGTTTTATTGAAAGTGTATTGAAAGCTACAAATTGGTGCCAGTGACCAGGATATTTAACTCTATGGTAGTTTTCATTAAAATCTCCTAAACCGTGGTTAGTTTTTTTTAAAGATATTGTTTATAGATATCCTTAAATCATGACTTAAACCAAAGTGTAACTTTTAACCACGTTCATAAGATAAGACCGAATTTATCACATTTTTCTTCTCAGAAATAGAGTAAATAGTAGTTACCATGACGTAAGTAGTTTATGTATATCTCTATTGTGTGTAATATTTATATAGGTATATATTTATTTTATTTTATCGATATTAATGTACTTAAATAATATTATTTGCTAAAATTGTGCCATGTACCCATTGATGGGCCGTGGAGTTACTTTTTTTACTTAAATAAACCGCCTCAACATTCTCCGCATCACCAAAGGTTAACTGGTAGAAAATGCCGTAAGGCATTAAGTTCGCCTTTATACAGCTTAATGTGTAAAAAGTTTAATAATAATAAAAAATAGCTGTAAATATAAATTCTAAAAATGTATTTTACAATAAACGAAAACGTATGCTGTCATAAATGAATTCACCGAATTGATCATGAATTCAAACAGTAACACGATATGAACCTGATTTGAGTGTAAACAATACAGTAATACCACTGCATGATCATCCTCAAAATAGAAACTGATATCCCAAACTAAAATTCGATTCGCATCCATCATTAGCATTAGGGCATTAATGCACAATTAGCTGGACACTCGCCACGGTCGCGTGGCGTGTTGACGTCGGTGACGTCACGGCATGACGTCACGACGTGTAATGAAGTTTGTGGGCAACATGTCAACGCATATGGCGGTGACGTCGCAACCGAGGGATTCATAGTCGATTAATTGAGTATCAATTATATCGATATGGATATAGCTAGATTAGCTCAGCTAGTCTCTATGGCGACGTTAAAGGATGGTTTACGCCATGGTTTGAGAATTTTTTATATTAACTTTGTTATTCAAATTCGGTGGTACTACAGCTGTGAAATTAAACCACTTTTTAGGCAGTTCTTATTGCTATTGGTTTATCAAATCAAATATACTTTATATATACACAAATGAAAATACATCAGTTACATATAAAACCAAAAATAAGCTAGTGTACAGACAGGCGGCCTTATCGCTTTATGCGATTTATTCCTGGCAACCTTCGGGTGATGGAGATATTGTATCAAAACAGCGTAGCGTATGCAAAAATGTCATTAAACTATATAAGTGTAATAAAATACCTATCGTATTTAAAATGTTAAATAAACTAAACTAAACTTACAATATAACTTAATAAAAATATAAATAAATCACATATACCTATATTTATAACTAGGTGTTGCATGGTGCGCGGGCCGCGCGCGGCCCGCGAGACTGCTTTGTTTTCGTGTTGTAGGCGCCGCAACTAAATAAACATTATCGTAGTAGTAGCGTGGGGACGCTCCGGGCTTCGCCCTACGCGGAGCTCGGCCTATGGCCTCGCAGCCCGGCTCGGCCTTCGGCCTCGCAAAAGTTACTTGGAAGGTAGGTAGTTTTTTTCTGCTTGGCAAGGGGACGCTTCGGGCTTCGCCCTACGCGGAGCTCGGCCTATGGCCTCGCAGGCCGGCTCGGCCTCCGGCCTCGCAAAAATTACTTGGAAGGTGGGGAGTTGTTTCTGCTTGGCAAGGGGACGCTTCGGGCTTCGCCCTACGCGGAGCTCGGCCTATGGCCTCGCAGGCCGGCTCGGCCTTCGGCCTCGCAAAAGTTACTTGGAAGGTGGGGAGTTGTTTCAGCTTGGCAAGGGGACGCTTCGGGCTTCGCCCTACGCGGAGCTCGGCCTACGGCCTCGCGGTGTTCTATCGCTTCGGGCTTCGCCCTACGCGGAGCTCGGCCTATGGCCTCGCAGGCCGGCTCGGCCTTCGGCCTCGCAAAAGTTACTTGGAAGGTGGGGAGTTGTTTCTGCTTGGCAAGGGGACGCTTCGGGCTTCGCCCTACGCGGAGCTAGGCCTACGGCCTCGCGGTGTTCTATCGCTTCGGGCTTCGCCCTACGCGGAGCTCGGCCTTCGGCCTCGCGGGAGGGTGCTCGGCCTTCGGCCTCGCGGGAGGGTGCTCGGCCTTCGGCCTCGCTATAGTTACTGATAGATATTTACCGCACGCCAGTAATCCTTTCGTTTCGTATAGGAAAATTTATGGAGAAAATATTATGGTTTACTGCTCGTCCGCCATTTTGTTTTTCCCAAAAATGACAATTTTCTGGTATACTACATCATATATGCTACGAAGTGGAATTGGTTGGATATTCCTCATGCGCTCGTGCTAGGCCAGCTAATTCTTCAAAGTTTGGTCTGAAATGTCCAAATTTTCAATCGGCTATATTTCCGCCGCCATTTTGATTTTCTTTTGTTTTTCAATTTCATCACAAATTAGGTGGACCATGTGACGCGTGTTCCAAATTTAAACGAAATCGGTTGGAAAATGGCGAAGATGTCATCACGTGACCCGCCGCCATTTTGTTTTTTTCACTTCCCTATAGTTTTCCTCTGGTCCAATCACTAAACTATACAACTCCCCCCTACATCACTTTCACCTCCGGGAACTCCTTCAGACTAAACGGGCGTGTCAATCAGTGAGTCAGTGAGTCAGTCAGTGAGTGAGTGGTAGTCGAGCTATATATATTAGTAACTAGGTGTTGCATGGTGCGCGGGCCGCGCGCGGCCCGCGAGACTGCTTTGTTTTATTGTTGTAGGCGCCGCAACTAAATAAACATTATCCGGATTGTTCGCTGTGCAAATAATTCGTGCAAGTCCATCCACTAATTATATCAAGCACCGCCCGAAAGTTGCAAGTTCAAAACTCTGTGTAAAACATTTATTTCGAAAAGAATTTTCTCATTTAAAGTAGGTTTTTTTTTTGTGATTTTTAAAGCAAGCAACGCTCTAAATGCCCGTATGCCAGAAACTTAAAGAAAGTTTTTCGAAACCCAAACGTTGCTAGCTGTACACAATTTCCATAACTTTGTTCATAATTCGAAAGGCAAGGGCTATCAGCCTTTGGTAGCGTGGGGACGCTCCGGGCTTCGCCCTTCGCGGAGCTCGGCCTGTGGCCTCGCAAAAGTTACTTGGAATATGGGGAGTTGTTTCTGCTTGAGAAGGGGACGCTTCGGGCTTCGCCCTACGCGGAGCTCGGCCTATGGCCTCGCAGCCCGGCTCGGCCGTCGGCCTCGCAAAAGGTACTTGAAGGGTAGGGAGTTTTTTTCTGCTTGGCAATGGGACGCTTCGGGCTTCGCCCTACGCGGAGCTCGGCCTACGGCCTCGCAAATGTTACTTGGAATGTGGGGAGTTTTTTCTGCTTGGCAAGGGGACGCTTCGGGCTTCGCCCTACGCGGAGCTCGGCCTATGGCCTCGCAGCACGGCTCGGCCTTCGGCCTCGCAAAAGTTACTTGGAGGGTGGGGAGTTGTTTCTGCTTGGCAAGGGGACGCTTCGGGCTTCGCCCTACGCGGAGCTCGGCCTACGGCCTCGCGGTGTTCTATCGCTTCGGGCTTCGCCCTACGCGGAGCTCAGCCTTCGGCCTCGCCGGAGGGTGCTCGGCCTTCGGCCTCGCTATAGTTACTGATAGATATTTACCGCACGCCAGTAATCCTTTCGTTTTGTATAGGAAAATATATGGAAAAAATATTATGGTTTACTGCTCGTCCGCCATTTTGTTTTTCCCAAAAATGACAATTTTCTGGTATACTGCATCATATGTGCTACGAAGTGGAATTGGTTGGATATTCCTCATGCGCTCGTGCTAGGCCAGCTAATTCGTCAAAGTTTGGTCTGAAATGTCCAAATTTTCAATCGACTATATTTCCGCCGCCATTTTGTTTTTCTTTTGTTTTTCAATTTCATCACAAAGTAGGTCGACCATGTGACGCGCGTTCCAAATTTGAACGAAATCGGTTGGAAAATGGCGGAGATGGCATCACGTGACCCGCCGCCATTTTGTTTTTTTCACTTCCCTATAGTTTTCCTCTGGTCCAATCACTAAACTATACAACTCCCCCCTACATCACTTTCACCTCCGGGAACTCCTTCAGACTAAACGGGCACGTCAATCAGTGAGTCAGTCAGTCAGTCAGTCAGTGAGTCAGTCAGTCAGTCAGTGGTAGTCGAGCTATATATATTTGTAATAATATAATGACTTAAGGTTTAGTGAAAAACTCACTATCTACTCGTATATGATCGCTTGCAATTTCTAAAAACTTCGGCATTGCATCTCTATGCAATGGAAATAAACTCTCAAAATTTCACAAGAAAATATACTAGTTATTAAATATTAAAACAGTCATTTACGCTATTCTAAGAGATAGATTTTTTTTAAGCTGACTACGGAATAAGAAGGTGCCCTGTAATATCATATCATACAATCATATTTTAACTTCCGCAGGAACTAGTATTGGATGTCTTTGAATACTTTTTAATCTGAATTTCTTCGATCTAAAAACAAATTGAGCTCCGTATCTCACTGCCCCAAAAGACATTGGCGACAGATCCCTAAGCCCAGTCGATCGACTCGGCTCAAATACGGCGTGACAAATTTTACACTCGCACGCTTGACGTTGTTTTATTGTCGTCTTAATACTTTTGTGGTATAAGTGAAGTGATATAAGTGGATTTTTTTTAAAAAGACATTGCCATATTTCAATGGAGCTTTGACCCACAAAACTAGGTGACCATTTAAGCTGTACCTGTCATTTTGTTGGGGACTTATTACAGGTTGCATATTGCATAATCTTAATCAGTATCATTTTCTACTACTCTCGCAACTCCTATAGAAGAATAACAAAAAAAATGAATAAATCGCTTCGATTTTCTGAATTCTTAATTAAGCTGTTTTTTTCGAATCGCAACTTGTACAAAACTTTATTTTAAACCAATGATTTTAATAAAAAACGGAGATATTTTTACATTTATTCGTTATCTTGTACAACTTGCGGTTGATGGTGGGGCAGAATCTGGCATTGTCATTTAGCCTGGTTGGGACTGTATTAGAATACAAACGCCTCGGGAAAGCGTGATTGTAACCAGTCTACTCGTGACCATGATGGCTGCAATGCTGTCGAAATATCGAGACATCAATAATAAATGTTTAACACGGTAATTCCCGTTTTATCTATTTAATATGTATACAAACCGTGAAAGTTTAAAAAGTAATAGGTACTTGTCTAAATCAAGTACAAAGGTGGCATTCATATTTTCCTTGAAAACGCACGAAACGCCATTAGCTACTTTTTTGTGAAAATTCTAATTAAATAGTTTGCGTGGTATTTAGTAATTAATGATCACGTTAAGTTAGTAATTAAGTAGATGTCCGTGAACGTTTCTATTAATTTGAGTGCTCGAAAGAAGTCGTGTTTGTGAAGTTTTGTGCTCTTAGCAAGGATTCCTTGCATAATTCGATGATTGCGTGGATCGTTGAGTTATTTCATTTAGGGGGTTGGGAGGGTTGTGCGTAGGTTTAGGTTAGGTTATCTCCGTATATGTGTATGTATTTATAAGAATTCAGTCATTCTATTCATCAGACCAGGCTGTATGCCCTAGTTGGCTTTGCCTTTCCCTCTGGGAAGAATTTTACAAAAATTTACTTTTGAAATCGCTAATATTTCATTACTTGTACCAAAACTTATCTCCCTTCCGGGTATCGAATTTTAAACTCCTTTTTTTCCAAATGCATTTCGGATGTGATCGGGAATAGCTCTCCCTAGTGTCACTGGATGCGGTATAGCGAAATGCAACAATGTATATAGTTCAAGTGTCAAAATGAAAACGATAACGAAAACTATTGAAGTCGCCGTCACCCCCCTGAATTGCTTATCGCCTTTAGGCAGTGCGCAGACCAGAGTCACGACAGTTTTAAGACAGACTATTGCTTTACAAACATTATGAAGCGCGCACACTTGAAACGAGACGTCTCATAGACAAAGCTGTCTAATACCTACGAGAACTGCTCAGCGACAAGTCCAGTCGTGACTCTGGTCTGTGCACTGCCTTAAGTGATCTCCATTTCCAGATAACCTTTGAGTAGACACACACAAACACACCCTCACACACACCCTCACTCTCTCTCTCTCTCTCTCTCTCTCACACACACACACACACGTGTACGCCTATTAGCTGTATAACAGGGAATTACTGGTTCTCAAGATACAGGTTAGACCTAGTTTGAGAACCAGTGACCATCATAGTTATTTAAGTACAGAGTGTACATTAATTGTTTCAAATAAATAAATTATTATTAATAATAAAAAAATTGATTAATTCCCAACGGAGAGCAAATACTTTACTGCTAATTTTCTATAATTATTATGTAGGTATTAATGTTTGTAACTAGATCTGTTTGCCAGTCGGCAAAGGCCTCCTCCAACCTTTTCCATTCCTTTCTTTCTTGAGCCACTCTGTTCCAAAGGTTGGAGGACGCCTTTGCCGACTGGCAAACAGATCTAGGAAAGATAACCAAGCAACAAATATTAGTCTAATTTTATTCATACTTAATAAGTCTAAGTTTTCAATGTTAGTTTTTTAAATAAGTTTAAAAATCCATTGTACTAAGCGATCTGAATAAAAGGCTATATTATTATTATTATAATGTTTGTAACTACCGCATCTAAGTACTATTATCACATCCATAACCACATACTCTCGGATGATATACAACCCTCAGTGGTTTCGACGGAGTTCGGCGCTTATTGAGACGTGAACGGATGAAATATTGGCGCGAGTATTACTGCGTCATCCAGTGATAAATTCCACGCGGATTTGGATGTGCGGATGTGAGACCATCGGGCGGATGTATCAAGAATATTAATACGAAAGTGTGATAAGAGTCCACGAAGGATAAAAAATCCTAAAGAGAGAGAGTTTAGGCTCTAGGCAGACGGAATGCCACTCAACTGCACTCCGACAGCAAATTTGCAGTTTGAATGCAGTTAGTAGTTTGTACAGTCGACAGCAGATCAATAGTAACACTTACGATTTCATATCTTATGACCCAGACAATAAGAACGATGCAAAGTCCAAAGTTTTGACGGAGTTTGGCGCTTATTGAGACGTGAATGGATGAAATATTGGCGCGCGTGATAAATTCTATGCGGATTCGGATGTACGGATGTGAGGCCATCGGACAGATGTATCGAGACTATTAATACGAAAGTATGATAAGAGTACATTAAGGACAAAAAAATCTTAAAGAGAGAGATAAGTACTTACGTATCTCTTCTATTGGGTGCGTCTAATTTGAGCTATCATAAAAATCAATTGAATTGAAAGTGCAATAGATTCAAAAATGGGCAATGTCCTTTGCGGTTTGAATGCAGTTAGTACATCTAACAGCAGATCTAGTGTAGCTCTTTGGACTTTGGACCGTTCTTATTATCTGCGTCGTAAGATTTAAAATCGTACTGCAAGCGTTACCATTGATGTGCTGTTGTCCGTACGACTATACCAAGCCTTTTGAAAATGACGGAAACGTTACGGTTGTAAAATTGTTTCATAATTTTATTGTCTAAAGTGGTGGTTCTGGATTTAAGGCGCTATATGGTTGTCAAAAGCAAGAGTGAGATAGAAGATGTCCCGCAGCGGCGGAGTGAAGAGCACGGCGTATTTTTATGAATTTTGCCAGGGAAATAAAAATACGCTAACTAAAATCTGATTTTTTTAAAACAAGCTCTCGTGTTTACCTATAGTACCCTACGTTTTGATATTTATTTTGTATGAATAACTATTTCGGTTTAGATATAATTTTCATTTTAAAAGACATGGAAGGGGTATGTTTGCGATTTTTTTTCTATCGAGCTAAGTTTGTCCAATCGTGTATCGGTATTCATCAGTCTCTAAATAAATTGCTATATATTTTTTTCAGACGTTTAATTTTAGTATTTAGTGCCGTAGCCTTCGTAGAAAAACTGAAAATACGCGCATACAAAGCCTTAATATCACTTGAAAATAATCAAAAAAATCAGTATTTTATGTAATTAAAATTTTAAGTCAACATCCGCATTACAGAAAAACAACAAACCTCTTAGACGTACGAGTATTATAAAATTTTATCAAATAAGCGATATTCATGTTTCCTTTTGACACCCAACAATAAGTTAGCCACGCTTGAGGTCCCTAAAAGCAGACACAATTTTAATAAGAAAAAAATTTCAAGAAATTTTTTTTCGGCCCCTATTAAGATCGCTAAACAAACCGTGACAGAGTCCTATAAAAGTGTTTCTGGGAACCTGGGAAAATCTTTATAGGAGGTCCCTTTAATATTTGTTTCGATAGTGACCCTATATTTTAAATATCGTTTTAATTATAAGATAAAACTTCATGAAAATTAGTGTTTTAAAATCATAAATGTATTAAATTGTTACTTCCATTGTGTACAAAATATTTCTAAAATTTAATATAAATAAACCATTAAATTAGATAACCTAAGCTATACCGAATACAAACATTCGGCCCTAAGAATTTCGACTGAACTAATTATCGACTCTACACGTGTATCAACTGAACACTAATTCGAGCCCTTGCCTTTCGACCGCATGAATATTCGACCCATCAGCCCTCATCGATACAATGAATTTAGATGCCATTGGATCCCTTCAACATATAGGTCACGTGTTAAACCTTGTATTATAAGATTTTTAAGACATTTCGTATCTTCTCTCTACAATTTTTTTTATAGAGAAAGACAATATTGACTCCAAGCAGAAAACTTTCCAAAGCAATCTCCTAATTCGAACAATATTTCCGTAACTCCCGAACCACACAAAGATACCGTCCTTCATCAAAGTCTAAATATTTATAATAACAGGGATAACGCTCGTCTCAGCGTTTTTAATATCAGCCTGTATAATAAATAGGTTAGCATTCGCTTTATGAAGGAAAAACCTATTAACGAACGGCAAATGTATCAGGGGGTGTATTGTGGAAATCTGTGATAAAAGTGTCGTGTGCGATATTTTTATCGTCACTTGAATGTAACACGAGGATATTATTACCAACTTTGCTAAAGATAAAAGAGTTTGAAAACGATCGAAGTCGAAATTAACACTATGCTATTGCAATTTGCGTTTAATTTATGTGAATTTTCCCAGTTGTCATGACAATTTTATTGACATACTTAAAATATAAGTTTTTTTTTTCTTTTTCTCATGTGGTTTAGTAACCAAACCTATTTGTCAAAGTTATTCAGGCCTTTGACGTGGCCTAACGACTGCTGTCAAGCGACAACAACCAGGACCAACTGCTTAACGTGCTTTCCGAGGCTTAGATGAAAGTGTCACTAGCGGTCACCCATCTAGGTCCTGACGTCGCCGAACGTTGCCTAACTTGTACGATCGTTTTCAACGTGTACTAGCAAATGGCCTATGAGTCCTTTAATATAAGTTACCAAAGCAATTTTAAATATTGAGAAATTAATAAAAAAAAATTGAATAAATCTTAAAATAAAATGTTAGGAGCCGATGATGGTGTTGAATGGCATAGGTACCTCAGGAGAAGCCTACGTCCAGAATTGGACAGACATAGGTTAGTGATGATAATGAAATGAATCATTCTTAACCAACATATTATCACTTGCAACATATTTTAAGAATTACGAATAAATTATTATACACAAACGGATATCACTCACTTATAGTCGGCAATTAGACCGACAGTTTCGACCGATTTCGACGGTCTTTTTCAAGGTGAGCGCGCCACGCCCGCGTCGCCGTTGACGTTTCTTCGCGCACTGCGCAGTGCGCAATCGGTCGAAACTGTCGGTCTAATTGCCGACTTTAACAATATAAGTGAGTGATATCCGTTTATATATAATAATTTGTAGTAATGGCTCACTATAGTTTTAATTCTAGAATAATAAGGAATCAGAAAAAAGGAGAGCAACATACAGATAAAAACATGAGTGCTAACAGAATACACCCCCACCGAATGTTGTGTAAACACCCTAAAGCGAAGCGCGACAAAATAAAATATCTATTACTATTAAGGATAACGACAGGCCGTCTTAAACATGACTTAATATCAGTAGGAAAAAAATTAGTGTCATCAACGGGAGAAGCCGCTATTTTTTTTCTCGACGAATTTATGGTTTCGTGTGCGTTATTTTCTGGTAAGTAATGTGATAATAGGGAAATGGCAATGGCGAATGGTTTTGATGATAAGAGATGTTTGGTAGAAATGTTTTTTGATGATGTTAGATTTAATTTTTGAACTCTTTCCTTAGAAGACATTTTAATCGGTGTGTAAAAAATGATTTATTATGAAAGTCTCAGGTTAAATTTTAGATCAGTTTTATTTATTTATTTTATTATAGACTCGACAATTCGTCATGTGCGAATGTCATGTTACAGAAAATTCAATATATAATAGTCTTCTATCTTTCTCCAGAGGAGTCGCAATAGCGTCTTCACCCTGGGTAGCCGCGTCTTCATGTCTTCATCCAGAGGAGACGCCGTAGCGTCATCACTCTGGACGAAGCAGCTCGACAGTCACGTTCACTCCCGAGCTTGTAGTGGGACTCTTGATAAAAGCATGAAACTTCAGATCTAGCTACAATTATCCAATAAATTCACCATACTGTCATTTGCGAACATTTTCTGATTAATTTAACGTGATATTGAACACAAAATAACCACTGTAGACATTAAAATAAATATTATCAAATAATTTTGCAACCTGTTTTAATACCTGTACATAAATTCATCTAGCACCATAAAAATACTAAGAATACTTCAAGATTATTCGAAATTCACCAAAAATAACGCTGCAAATGTCAAATGAATAAAAAAAGTAACGTAAGGGTCGCTAACGTTAACGACACTAGTTTGGGAACAATCGTTTATCATCCGAGGTATGCGATGCTGACTGTACTTAGGTATGGCGATAGGATTTTGTAGGGCTGCCTACGATATTATTTTATACTTTCAAACAATTTTTTTTAATTTTTATACATCAATAATGATGTACGCGACCCTTACGTTACTTTTTTTATTCATTTGACATTTGCAGCGTTATTTTTGGTGAATTTCGAATAATCTTGAAGTATTCTTAGTATTTTTATGGTGCTAGATGAATTTATGTACAGGTATTAAAACAGGTTGCAAAATTATTTATGAGAGGCCTACGTGCAACAGTGACTGTTACGAGATGATAACATCTCGTAACAGTCACTGTTGCACGTAGGCCTCTCATACGACACACCATTCATTCAATAGCTACGATTTTCAGGCTTTTGCATCCAGTTTCTATCAGCAATCATTCTAGGACTCGTCTACCCAATTGGTTATCGGTTTTACAATAAATGCGACGAGCCCACTGTCACTATACCTCTCTGATATGTTATGCATTATGTCAGCTACTTTTGTCATACGGCGAATAAACTTCTTTTTTAGGTATAATTCTTCATAGAAAATGAAAAACATAATATTTTCCATAGATCTCTGAGCGACTTTGAACTTGTGGTCATGTGACAAGTGTATAATGTTGAATTAAGATAATGTGTATAAATAAATATATTAAGTAATATAATTTAATAATATAATATAATTTCTTTAATGTGACATAGGCTGATATTTAATTATTATTTTTTATTTGTATAAGTTGACGATGTTGACTAAGTTGTTATAATAATTATAAATTACACAGCGCATTGGTTTCAACTGTAATGCTGTGTGAAATATTTGTAAATTAAATAACTGTGTAGTTTTTTCTTAATATTTTTGGCCCAGACAACTTTTTGACAACCCTGCGTATTTACTCTCATAAATAGAAAACTAAGGGCGAGTGTACATCTAAACTTACATCATTATCGAAAGCTGTAGTGTGTCTATGTCTTAATCGACGGGGAAAACATTGCTTAATATTTAATAACTCTTTATTGTACACACTGATACATTAATGTAACAAAATAAACAGAAAAGACATGCACAAAGGGCGTAACTTATCTCTATGAGAGATTTCTTCCAGCAAACCCCATGAAGTGATAACTTAAATAAAATAAAAGGTAGACATAGTGTGTAACTATCCGAATATAGTTAATAAATAAATTGATAATACAATATTAAACTAAATACGAATAATATTAATTATACACATAAATACTTAAACATATAAATATATACCTACATATTATATACTTAATATATTTATAATAAAATACTTAATATAAATTGCATAAGTAAAAATATACATACCACCAATACTATGACATATTTACAAGAGACAGGTAATGTTCTTTAACGGATTTTTTGAAGGAACACATGGACTGACTTTCCCGTATGCTAGGAGGGAGCGCGTTCCATAACCTAATGGCTTGCACTGAGAAAGAGCGACTATAAAATTTTGTTCTGTGAGAAAATGAAGGTAGTTGAAGAAGTGTTCTTATGTGTGATCTGGGCATGTTGCTGGGCCGGATGAAGTTGAAACGCTCACGTAGGTAAGAAGGCGTAGTAGGATTAGTTAAACATTTGAAGAGGAAACAAACAATGTGAGCGTTTCTTCGAAGTCGGATAGGGAGCCATTTGAGCTGAGACCTGAAATGGGAGACGTGATCATACTTACGAAGGCCGAAGATGAAGCGAATGCAAAGGTTTTGAAGTCTTTCCAAGTTGTCCAGAAGCTCTTCCTTGGCATCTAAGAAGCAGATATCTGCATAATCGATTATCGGAAGAAGTAAAGACTGGGCAAGCGAGATTTTAGTTTGTAATGGTAGAAAATTTTGAAGGCGCTTTAGAGAGTGAAATGAATAATGAACTTTTTTACTTATTTCGTTAACATGTGCATCCCAAGAGAGACAGGAATCAAATATGACGCCAAGATTCTTAGCGGTTTTGGTAACAGCAATAGGCACATCATTGTAAAATATTTGTGGGATATGTGACTTTAGAAGTAAATTGCTCATATACCTGCTGCCAATAAATATTATTTGGGATTTTGAAGGGTTAACCAATAAACCATAAGAGCTGGCCCATACACCAATATTGCGCATATCATTGTTAATTGATTGAATCGTAAGATCAATGTCTTCAATATTGAAGTGCCGATATAACTGCAAGTCGTCAGCGTAGAGATGGTAGTCAGAAGTGATTACATTGGAGATGGTGTTGATAAAAACAGAGAAGAGCAAAGGAGAAAGAACGCCACCCTGAGGAACACCCGCAGCGAGATCACACCAATCTGAGGTAGCCTCATCCGATTTGACACACTGCGAGCGACCACGAAGGTAAGAATCGAACCAAGCGGTTACCGGAGAAGCAACATTAAGCGATCGCAAAGTGCCTAAAAGAATATCAAAATCCACGGAGTTGAAAGCGCTGCTAAAGTCCAGAAGAATAAGGACGGTGATTAATTGATTTTCCAAAGAAAGACGTATGTCATCCGTGACCTTGAGCAGAGCTGTGACAGTACTGTGTCCAGGGCGAAAGCCTGATTGAAAAGGATTAAGCAAGTTGTTAATTGAAAGGTAAGTTGAAAATTGTTTATGTACAATATGCTCGAGAACTTTAGAAAGAAATGGGAGGATGGAAATTGGTCGGAATTGGGAAAACGAACTAGGATTTGAAGTTTTGGGCAGCGGAATAATTTGAGCTTTTTTCCAGGCGGAGGGAAAGGAACTTGTTGTCAGTGAAAAGTTAAAAATGTGAGAGAGAACTGGCAGAAGCTCTGGCAGAATTAGATTTATCATTCGTGAGCATAGCTTGTCATCCCCTACCGCCGTTGAAGATATTGAAAGTATGTGCTTCTTAACATCACTCTCGGCAACCGGATTGAAGGTGAATGGTGTGCATTTCGGCAATGGTAAATCAGAAAGTTCCCGTAGTGTGTTGGATTTAATGGCATTTTCCAAAATGACGGGGGGTGTGGAGAAGTGGTTATTGAGATTATTAAGGTCAACAGCATTAGTACCCTCACAGGTAGATTTTCCAATGCCGAGAGTTTTCAGGAATTTCCAAGTTTGCGCTGGGCTGAAATTTTCAATAGAGTCATAAATGTGGCGTCTTTTGGCATCTCTACATTGACGACTGCAACGATTGCGAAGAAACTTATAGCGGTCAAGGTTTCGCTCCGTTGGATACTTTCTATAAATCCGTTTCGCCCTATCTCTTTTACCCATCATAATCCTAATGTCTTCCGTAAGCCAGGGAGCCGGTACGTGCTTTACTTTGACACGCTTCAAGGGAGCATGATGATCGTAAAGCTTGACAATGCTTGTCCTCAAATATTCAACCTTCTCATCAATGTCACCACTGTTAACCAGAGGCGCCCAGTCTACATTACCCGCATCCCCCCTCAACGCCCCCAAATTAATTCCATTAAAACTGCGCAATAGAAGAACCTTTGCACTGCGCTTAGGAGGACGTACCTTATAAGATAGGTAAATAAGATCGTGGTATGAGAAACAAGCAGCGAGCTGACCATGCGCGGCAATACTTTCTGGAGAGGCAACAATCATAATATCTAGAAGAGAAGGTGTAGTGTTCGGGAAATGATGAGTTGCAGATAAAGGTAAAATATGAAGATTTACAGAGGAAGTAATGGTCTGGAGAGTGTGTGAGCGATTATCATCCAACAATAGGCACGTGTTGAAGTCACCAAGAATGAGAACATGATCAAATAACGGACAGAAGTTAGTAAGAAGAGATTCGAAAGATGAAAAGTAATCGATATTCCTGGAGGGACAGTAGAAAGCAGCAAGTAATATTTTTGTGTGAAATAGGGTGACTTCAATGAAGAGATGTTCAGCAGAATTAGAATATGCGCTCGGCGACGTACTGACAATATTATGAGGGATATCAGCCCGCAGATAAATAGCAACGCCACCACCACCTTTATTGGTGCGATCGTTGCGGATCAATTTAAATCCTGGAAGAGAGCAGTGCACTGAAGGTAGAGAAGGTTTCAGAAAAGTCTCAGATATCACTATAGCATCTAAGTGAGTAGTACTAAATGTAGCCAGCAAGTCCGAGTAGTGACCAGGAACACTCTGTGCGTTGATATGAGTCATATAGTTCCAATACCCGCCAACTCCACATTTTAAGAAAAAATAAACTGTCGATGGTACTATTTAGTCTGTGGCATTTGTAATCTTTCGTCCAAAGACGTTCAATGCCAAAAACCGTTAGATCCCGAACAAATGCGACACCAAACTTTTCAGTTGTTTCCAAAATCCGACAGCTCCCAGGGCAATGAATTCCAATAACCGCCATGTCCGTTTTCGACCAATCACGAAGCGCTATTCTTTGACAACCAATATGTCGATCAGTGACAAAACGGTGAATATTGTTGTGCATAAAAAAGTGTTTTTCAATTAAAATAATGGAAGAACTTTCAAAAAAAGTAGAAAAAGCAGCTCCTAATAAAGGAAGGAAATGAATTAGTCAGCCGGATTTGTGGAAAAGAATAAACTGAAGGAACAAAGTACGTTTAAAGTACGGTCAGTTACTATGGCTTGTTTAGGTTATACAGAGTGTTTCCTATTGAGACGTGTTGACTTTGATCGCGTGGGTAGGTACCTACTACGACCTAGGTACCTAAATTTTTGACTAATATTACGTTTTAAAATAGATAATTTATATATGCATAAACACATACATATCTTCACGCTATATCTTTTGCGGGGTGGTCAGAGAGAATGAAGCGCCACGATTCTCTATGTTTTATTTAGTTTTAAGTTTAGATTTTATTTAAAAAAAGTACTTGTTTCTAAAATGTTAACTACGCAAAAGCGCTTTTTCTTTAGATGTCCTATAATCGTCGCTCTATCTTGCAGGCTTTCCACACTACGTATATTTGCCAGAGTGTAAAAAATAGTAAAATATACTAATACTTCTTTCTTAGAGAGACTGAATCAAAACGGTAGTAAGAAATGTGAGAGTAAAAATAAACACTGAATATTGTAAACACCCTGTACCGAAATAAAATATCGGTTAGGTACAAAGCCCGCCAAATCCACTGCTAGTTATATCCAAAATCCGCCAACTCCAACGATTAATTACAAAATCCGCCAGCTCCATTTTAAACATGAAAAAATATTGCTTTTACTTAATAGGATTACGTAAGATAGATTTAAAAATAAATTAAAATTGTATTCTCGAGTACTATAACCAATATTTCACCAGAAAAGACTTTAATTGATTAAGTGACAGTGTTTTGCTTCTACTGAAAAGACGTTGCGCGTGGAGTTAGCGGTCTTTGGAATTATATGACTCATATGTACAACGTTAAAATTTCTCGGAAATTTGGAGAACACAGAGGCAATTTGATCATGCAAGGACGATGGTGTAGAATCATCGCTATCAGCACTGTAAAAGTCACCTGAAGAGGAGCAGCAAGAAAAGAAACTGTCATTTAAATCATTAGGGATATCCATATTATGTGTGTAGGTATTTTATGCTAACAAATAAAATAATAAATATAAATACAATAAATAAGACAAAATACTTATACAAATACTAATATCAATTACTTATCTATTACTTGTCTACTACTGATTAATTACTTCAATCAGTAGCACCAACAAATCTACGCTCACCGGTGAGAGCTGGAAGAAAACACTCGACTATTACAATTATCAAACATAAATAAACAACGATTGAGGAGTACTCTGAATATTAATCAACTTAAATACCAACGCCGTTAGCCATAAACGTGAAGTGAGTTTAAACTAGGATAAGGGCTAGTAACTTACAGCATAAGGCTTAGAATAAAAATAAACTTTTGCGCTATACTCACGAAAACAATGAGAGTGAATATTATGTGAGAAACATAAACCAAAAGTACCACCGCAAGTGACAGCGCAAACAAAACAACATCATCATAAAAAAAAAAAATAATAACCTCAATCTATTGAAGTTTTGGAAGTTTTGAATTTTGTTAACTATTTGGCGTTATTATGAAATTACTGTTATACAAATAAATTAAGGAGACCATTAAGTAAACAAGTCGATGTTGTGAGCATTGCACTCATTGGCAAAGTGAAACGTCTCACTTAGCCTTGATCCGTGGCCGCACTTTCTTCATTTTAGACGGAGTAGCACTTGAAGAAGATCCTTTACTGGTGCTGCTGGCATAGGGCAGAGCCTGATGCTTGGAGGAATCATCATTGGAGTTGGCCTCCGCGGGAAATTCCGACATGAGCGCCTGCAGTTCAGACATCACTTCGATTTTACGTCGACTTTTGTCAGGGAGCAATACATAAATTTTTCCCTCAGAAGACCAGCATCGTTTTATGCTGAAGTATTTTCGGGCCGCAAGAAAGACCTGATGACGGGACTTTGTAAGGAATTCAGATACAGTGATACCAGTATCTTTCAAGTTGGACTTATTATCCCAAACCATTTGCCGCTTCTTAAAATCCGCGAACCTGACAAGTACTGGCCGCGGCCTGCTTCGGTCTAGTCCCAATCTATGACAGACTTCCAAATCATCGACAGAGGCATCATCCAACTTCAGTTGGTCGGTTAACATTTTTTGGATCACCACATGTAAATTCTCATCATTCTTTTCACGAAGACCATGAAAAAGTAATACTTTTCGCCTCAAGAATGTCTCTTGGCGGTCCTGTCCAAGTGTTAAAAGCTGTAACTGAGACTTGAGCAGTGCCAATGTTTTCCAAACAAAGGTTTTGAAGTCTGTGAACTCACGTGTTAATGACAGAACATCAGGAGTAGGCGCTGCTTGACTTGGTGTTGCTTTCTCCAGCCTCTTTTCATAGTCTATCATCCTGGCATCAAATGTTTTCACAATATCATCCATATTAGACGCGAGTTTTGAGGACAAATCCATGATGTGATTTTCAGCCAAGTGAATGTGTAAATATAGGAGAAATAATTAACCGGTGAGTGCAGACACAGTTAGTGCTTTATATTTAGTGCATATTAGGATTTTAACACTGTTTATTTAATTTAAATTAAATAAAATATGCAAGAGCCGTAAAATGGCGAGTCACTCCTATGCCTACCCTCAGGCGATTGCTATGCGGTTAACTATGGCAATACCCCTACCATGGTAGCCAATGTGTAAAAAAACTCACATAGGGTAAATACTCGATAATATGCAGTTGACCGTAACATTGTTTAAAAGAAAAGACAAGAAAAGAAAAAAAAAAAAATTCATTGCATTTGATGACTTTCCCATCTACTACTATGTGAGTAAACACTCGCATTTTTTTTAAATCTCTAACTAGACTAAGGCGCTCTATCGTGCCTCCATATGGCTATACATAACATAGAGTATGTATTATATACTATCACTAAACTAGCTTAAATCTAAGTCTTACTAACCTAAACAGTGCTATACAGTATATTACTATTCAGTAAACACTCGCATTATGTAGTACATATGTGTAGCGCTTTTTTGTGACATCCTGTAAGCTAAACGATTTAATGGATTTTGATATATGAGATAGATAGATAAACACGTTATTGGATAAAGAAGCATAAACAGAAAACAGTAGAAGTGAAACAATTTGTACAGTCGAAGACCGAGATAAGTAGGTATACAGGCCTGAATAAGGTTGAGATTTTCTCAAAACTGCAGGACCGATTTTAATAATTCTTATACAGTTACATAGTTTTAACTTTTATCTATCAAACAGTGAAAGAATTTTTGCAATAGGTCAAGTAGTTTTTGAGAAAATCTCAACCTTAAAAACTCTCATGTACACCTTTCTCTGTGTTCTACCATACAAAAGCGGCCTTATCGCTCAGAGTGATTTCTTCCTGGCAAAGAGGTGAGGTATTGTTTGATTCGTGTCAATGAAGAGACTGACATAGCGGTAAGTCAGACATAAATACATAAGACGCGGACGCGGGCCTCCATTTCGAGCGTTCATACAAAATATATGTCCCTCGTGCTGGCGGCTTTCTCGCGCAGAGGCTGAGCATCCAGCGCGGGAGGGCCGAAATTTTAAATTGTTTTTAGTTACATAGATTTTTTACGTAGTTTTTAATGTATTTCAAGTAGTTTTTAATATTTTAGGTAGTTTTAATTTATTTTGAAATTTAATTTTAGTTTTTTATTGAATAAAGTAATAATATTTGTAAATAGGATATTATGTCAAAAATCAGTCGTATTTTGTTTTTGTTTTTACAATAATGAATACGTTGGTTTTATTTATCGTTATCTTAATTTCGTAGTAAGGCCCACCGATAAGCGCCCCATGGTATCTAGTGCATTATTTATAGGGCAGAGTTTGTTATTGTTTTCCGTTCTAAGTGGTATAATATTTTACTTAATATCGCTATAACAGGATAGAAGTTACAAAGTAACTTATGTTTTCTCGTAAACTTTTCTCACAGATAATTTAGTTCATATTTATTGATATTTATACTTAACTTAGCTATAAATTATGATTAACAGTTTTCGATTTTTATTACAATGTGTTTTTTATATTTTATTTACAGAATATTATCAAATAAATAGAAACATACATAACTTGTTAGTAAATAACTAACTACTGTATTCGCTTTTATAACAAGTTACCAGAATGTGTAACGACGTTGACAGATAGGAAATTTAAAAATATCATTATAAAGGAACACTTGGAAGGCGTATTACAAAATAGATGACTATTTAAACGATGAACATGCATGGTGTGGGTCGCCGGTTCCGCATGAGGGATAGAGTGTAGATTACTAACAATAGTAATAATAGTTGTGTAATACCACATTTTTAAGTAATTGTGTTACCATTATTTAAAAAAATGTGCTGCTGAGAGTTTTTTTGCCACTTTTTCTCCTCAGCGTTGGTAACTTTTCCTTGCAAAGTGGTGTAAATGTAAATTCAAAAATATGTTGACGTGCAAAAATGTACACAACATGCTTACTTGCAATACAGTTTGACTTGACTTTTTGACTAAGTAGAATTTTCGTGTTATTTTATTACCACGCCCACATTGTATTTTATTAATGTGTATAGAATATATTATTTATTTAATAATGTGTAAAGTAAAATGTGTGATGGGCAGGTTCCCAAGAGTGTCGAAATTTTTAAACTGTTTTTAGGTAAGGTTTTTTTTTCTAGGTAGTTTTAAAGTATTTTTAGGTAGTATTATTAGTTTGTTTAGTTTAGTTTTATTATATTTGTTTTTAAGGTTATTAATAAATAATATTGTAAGTAAAAAAAAAATTGTGTTTCTTCTAAAATTAGAAATACTTACCAACTTTTGATTCACCATGTAATTATGTCAGTATTTAAATACAGGGTGAACCAACGTCGTTAATATCACCCAATAAAATCACTGTCAATCAAAATTAACGCATTATTTTCCAATTTCCTTTAGAGACAACCCTTTAATAACGGCGCAGCATAACTAAATGGATCAATTCAGCCGTTAACCCTTCCGCACAGGTGTGCCTGTCAATTTTAATAACCGATCGTTTTCATGGGTTTACTTTTTCATTTAGTGACGTGTGGGCGTTGAAAGGGTTAAATAATTTGTTTACTGTATTCTGTATTTGGTTTTTTTTCACTACCTACTTATACTTTTGTTGTTTGTTTTGTATTTTTAAATACAAAGACGATTCGGTTTGGTAGTTTAACAAGTTTTCATGTTTTCTATGTTGGGATATTTTGCAATTTGGAATTATTTTTTTTCCTTTTTTTTAATTAATTATTTTACGATTGTCTAAAGGTGGGTATAGACTACAACATTTTCTGGAGCATTTCTGTGTAATGTAACGTTCTTACGAATGGTACAATACAGGCAAAAGCTCAGTTTCCAAAGCATTTCCATGTAATGTAACGTTCCTGCGAATGCTCGGCGTTGTGTTACGGGTAAATGCTCACAGCGAGTGTGCATTTACCAACATTTTGTTGTACCTGCGTTCCCCGCAACCGCGCATCGCCCGCACTCGTGGCTCGACGAAATGTTACACCAATACGCTCGACGAAATGTTACACCAATATGCTCGTTGGTTTATAACAAAGAGGCGAACGTCCTCGACGTTTAGTTCGTAAAAGGATGATACACTAGAACATATCATACAGCGGCTCGTTGTTCTGTTACAAGTAAATGTTGTAGTCTATACCCACCTTAAGACCAATATTCAATAACAGTTTTGAGAGGAAGTTTGACAGTTCATTATCACTCACGCTCACAATTACACAATTTCTAAAAACACAATTTTTTTGTAATCATATTAATAAAAATAGATATGAGTGTCTATCCTGCAATGGTTAGCCTCAGGAACATCGTAGGTAATATTTTGATTTGCACGAATAATGTCAAAAAATAAAAATGTCCACAACCAATGTCCGATAATAAAAATGTCCAATCCATAAAGGCAAATTGGGCGGTCCCCAATTTAGGACTTCTGTCAAACCAAACTTACAACAAACGCCGGCTTCGTAATGTAAACAAATATGGGGTTAAAACAATTCAATTTTTCTAACCCATTCGATCCTAAGTAAACCCCATAAATTGTATAATTAAAAGCAAATTAGTGCGTTGTAATGTCACGGGGCCCTCGCCACAATATGAAGGGATAAATATTTATTAGAGGCCCGAAAGTGTCCACTATTGGGTCAACACAAGGAGTAGAGAAACACTTGACCATGACTATTAAATGGATGCGGTAATTTTTTTTGTATAATAATAAAAGTACATACTGTTATTTATTAAAATAAAACTAACTACTATCTAAAAATACATTACTTATAATATATATATATAACAAAATACTAAAGAACGAACACGTCGTCAAGATCCCCGTTCTGTGGCATGTTGCCCAGGACGCTGGCAGCATTTCCTCGCTGTATCGCAATGCTTAGTCGCTGAGCGAGGTAGCTGCCAGCCTAATCGGGTAGACAGCTCGTGGATCAGGTGTTTAGAGTCTGTAGACCATGGGCCATTGTTTCTTAATCGAATCGAATTCGAAGCGAATTATTCATTGTTTTTGTTATTCTTCTATAGGAGTTGCGAGAATAGTAGAAAATGATACTGATTATGAAACCTGTAATAAGTCCCCAACAAAATGATAGGTACAGCTTAAATGGTCACGTATTTTTGTAGGTGGGGCAAAGCTCCATTGAAATGTGGCAATGTCATTTATCTCGGCGTCACCTTGGCGTGGTGTGGGCTGTGCTCGATCAGTGGGGACATAAAAAACAGATTGACCAGTAGCGATCCAAACAAAGAAAATGCCACATCCACAAGTTTCCACCATCCACTTATCATAGTTTGGTCAACCGTTGAAATATGCAGCCCTTGGGGCAGGCAGCTCCACGTTGTCATACGAACCTATTTTATTATTTAATACGTTGCGTAGTTTACTTGCGTTGGGCAAAGATCTTTCCAATTGGGCTGTTCCAGTTTTGGAGTCACAATTCTATCTGCCTTATTAAACGACTTCCAAAAAGAGGCGGTTCTTAATTCCGGTGTTTCTTCTTTAATTTATGTGTATGACATTTGGCGTTCGATATTGTATTGGACCGAATTCCAACCATTGTGATACTTTACTAATCTAACCCTCTGCGTTAGGATAAATTACAGTTTTAAACAATTATAATTATTTCTATGTCTTTTTGATATAAACCCAATGTAAACTATTGAAAATTGTATATAACCTATTATTCAAGGAACTGTCGTCGCGCCTAATTGACTCGTCGGGTGACCAAAGGGCTGGCGCTTACCTCGGCCAGCGTATATCGCTGGCTATACAACGAGGTAACGTCGCCAGCCTTTTGGGCACTCTCCCACAGGGTAGCGAATTGGCGTCCATTTTTTATTTATAAGTATTTTTTTATTAAATCCTGTACCGTATATCGATCTTAACCTATTATTTATATATCTATTGTATCATAAAACGGGTAGATTATGTACGAATGTAATACCTAGTTATTAAGTAATTGTGTAATATTAAAGATGTGCTGCTGAGAGTTTTTTACCACTTTTTCTCCTCAGCGTTGGCACCTTTTCCTTGCAAAGTGGTGTAAATGTAAATTCAAAAATATGTCGACGTGCAAAAATGTACACAACATGCTTACTTGCAATAAAGAACTGACAATGCCAGATTCTGCCCCACCATCAACCGCATGATGAACAAGATAACGAATAAATGTAAAAATATCTCCGTTTTTATTAAAATTATTTGTTTAATATAAAGTTTTGTACAACATGCGAGTCGAAAAAACAGCTTAATTAAGAATTCAGAAAATAGTAAGAAATCGAAGCAAATTACTCATTGTTTTTGCTAATCATTTTCTACTACTCTCGCAACTCCTACTGATTATGATTATGCAATATGAAACCTGTATAATATATAAGTCCCCAACAAAATGATATATGAGCTTCAATGGTCACGTAGGTGACCAAAGGTGGGGCAAAGCTCCATTGAAATGTGGCAATGTCATCTTTTGACTTTGAATAGATTGTAAAACTTTGGATAGACAAACAGTTGCCCGAAAGACATTTGGCCGACATTGCGTTTGATCGACACTACAGTTGATCGACATGACTTTCGCCCGAAAGACATTTGGCCGACATTTTGTGACACTTTTGACAGTTCATGCCATTTTTGACAGTTCTTGTCATTCTTTTGTCATTTTTGACGGTTCTTGTCATTCTTGACGGTTCTTGTCATTTTTGACAGTTTGGGCCATTTTTGACAGTTCCTGTCAAGTTTGATCAACGTCGGTCAAAAGTTATGTCGGCCATAATATCTTTCGGGCGAAAGTCGTGTCGATCAACTGTAGTGTCGATCAAACGTAATGTCGGCCATATTTGAATATGCTGTAAATAGATCTACTTTGTATACTTTAACCGATTGCAATAAAGACGCTTATACTTTGATTTTAGGAGTTATTTTATTATCTGTAGCTTACCGTCTACTCATGGTGATATTACCTAGTTCCCCAACATCGATCTATAACCATCAAATTCCCATCATTAAGGAGTCCAATCACAATAACACAAAACTGTTGCAAAGTGAATTCGATCGCGTGCGTAAGTCAGACCCATCGTTATACGTTACCTAGAGACTCTCAAACTGGGATTACCTAAACCGAAGCCCAAATCAAGTGTCTTATTTTGTAAACAAAAACTGCCCTAGTAACATTTTAAACTTTTTAATGTATATTAACAAAGTAAAGCGAACAATAATAATAAAAAAATACTTATAAATAAAAAATTGATGCCAGATCGCTACCCTTTGGGAGAGTGCCCAAAAGGCTGACGACGTTACCTCGTTGTATAGCCAGCGATATACGCTGGCCGAGGTAAGCGCCAGCCCTTTGGTCACCCGACGAGTCAATTAGGCGCGACGACAGTTCCTTGAATAGTCGCCACGCCTCTGGTCCCCATGGCCCCATGGTCTCTATACCAAACGGTGCAAATATGTAGCTCTCGCTGAGAGCCGCATATTTGCGCCGCTTGAGGCCTTCCGCGGCGCCGGCCGCCGCCCCCGCCGCCCTGCTCGTAAACTGCACATGGGAGGCCAGTGTGTCGACGCAGGTAGCATCCCACACTAGCGTCCTCCCATGCTTCCACGGTATGAGCGTCATCCCGTCATTTTAAACTGTTCTGTGATGTTGTTTTTCGTGTGGTTTAGTGACCAAACCTATTTGTCAGTTATTCAGGCCGCCAGACTGCTGCCGAGCGACAGCAACCGGGACCAACAGCTTAACATGCTTTCCGAGGCACGGAGGGGCTCAGATGAAAGTGTCACTAGCGGTCACCCATCCAGGTACTGCCCTCGCCCAGCTTTGCTTAACTTGTACGATCGTTTTCAACGTGTACTCGCAACTGGACTACGAGCCCCTTTATTTGTTTTGTGATTATTGCACTGTTATTTTCATATTATTAAATCGGATCACTTTATTTTCACAATGATGAATAGGTTAGATCAATCAGTTCCTTCAGTGTTACATCAACCAGGTAATTAGACGATCATATTTGTTTACAAAATAAAGCACTTGATTTGGGCCGCGGTATACAAACATTTGCCTAACCTGCCCTCTTACCATGAACTCTTAATATAGCAGGATTACTTCAATAATACTTTATTATTTCGCACCATGACATCCTTAATAAGCTTACTTTAAGGTCGTCATGTCAAGAGTCCCATTACGAGCTCGGGAGTGAACGTGACTGTCGAGTTGCTTCGTCCAGAGTGATGACGCTACGGCGGCTCCTCTGGATAAAGACAAGAAGACGCGGATACTCAGGGTGACGACGCTACGACGACTCCCCTGGATGAAGAGAAGACTATATGATATTTTTAATATTCTGTAACATGACATTGGCAAATGACGAACTGTCGAGTCCATTAATAATAATAAAAAATCCTATAAATTAGATGTATGTGGATTCCTTGTTAAGCGCGCGAAACGCCACTAGCTACTTTTTTGTGAAAATTCTAATTAAATAGTTTCCGTGGTATTTAGTGAATAATGATCACGTTAAGTTAATCAGTAGATGTCCGCGAACGTTTCTATTAGTTGGAGTGCTCGAAAGAAGTCGTGTTTGTGAAGTTTTGTGCTCTTAGCAAGGTTTCCTTTTGCATAACTTTGTGCTTGCGTGGATCATTGAGTTATTTCGTTTAGGGGTTTGGGAGGGTTGTGCGTAGGTTAAGGTTAGGTTATCTTCATATATATGTATGTATTTATAAGAATTCAGACTTTCTACTAACATTAGACCAGTGTATACCCTAGTTGGCTTTGCCTATCCCACTGGGAAGAATTTTACAAAAAAAAAAAAACAGATTCATGTTGTACACCACTGGAATTAACCCATTATCTGTAACGACCTCCGATAGATAATTGCTTCATAGCAAGGGTTAAAAGCTGATAATGTGGAACGATTGAGCGGGCGCGGCCTCTGTATTAGGTAAATTGGTTCCGTAGGCGTTTAACCCCCTTTTAGTTATAGTTTTAGCAGGTTTAGCTTAACACGGAAACAATTTATTATTAGAGAATGGTATACAATTGCCTCATTAACTATGAAAATAGTTGTGACTAGCTGTAGCGCAACTTCGTTTGCGTAGAGGAGGAGGATGGAGGAGATCAGGAGGCAGATCTTCCTCTCTGGATCCTTGTTTCCACATCACATACCGCCATGACTTATAGCCTATGAGCTGTCCGGATATTTCAGCTATCTCCTAGTAAAACTCCCATCAAAATCCCTTCAGTAGTTATGGCGTCATACTTGCACAAAGTCACAGACAAACAGACAAAAATTCTAAAAATTTGTGTTTTGGCATCACTACCGATCCTAAAACACATTACAATTATTATTCTTTTCAAAAAATATCCAATGTACAGACACAACTTTTTTACAGTCTTATTATATGTATAGATTATATCGTGGCCAATAAATCTCTAAACCTAATCGCATTGATAAATCGCTTGTCACTCTAGAATCATCAAAAAAAAATTTCATCATAAAGGGGCTCGTACGGTGGAATACAGAGAAAGGTGTACAGGAGAGTTTTTAAGGTTGAGATTATCTCAAAAACTAATTGCCCTATTGCTAGAATTCTTTCACTGTTTGATAGATAAAAGTTAAATCTATGTAACTGTAAAAGAATTATTAAATTCGGTCCAGTAGTTTTTGAGAAAATCTCAACCTTATTGAGGCCCTCTGTATACTTATCTCTGTCGTCGACTGTACAAGTGAAGCAACGTTGGGCGAGGTCAGGACCTGGATGGGTGACTGTTACTGACACTTTCATCTGAGCCCCTTCGTGCCTCGGAAAGCACGTGAAGCAGTTGGTCCCGGTTGAACAGTTGCTTGACAGCAGTCGTTAGGCCACGTCAAAGGCCTACGGGCTAAACCACACGAGAAAAGAAAGAAAAGATCATATATATTTTAAACTAGGTAAGTATTTTACATAATAAGTAGACAGAATATAATTACTGCACATAGATTGCGGTCCAGACATATTCCATCAAAGTCTTTTGCATTCTTATTGCGCAAAGTTGAATCTCCTAACTGTGAAGATTGTGGGACCAAGGAAGACTTGCAACATATTTTGATGGAATGTGTCCGGTACGCGACTAAAAGAGAGCATGTTATTAATAGATCAGGTTTATGTAAATTAGATGTAGGTATATTCCACGGCATTTTAGCTGAGCCAACTTTAGGCCCAGCTAAAATGCTGTTCTCGATCTTTTATAAAATTTAAGTAGATAGGTTAATTTAGAATAGGTACCTACGATGGGATTGGCATCGTCACTTTATGTGTACAAATATCCCTAAACAATTATAGATTTAAAAAAAAAGTATTTTACCGATATTATTGGTTTAGCTTTGACCTCCCATAGCTCGGCAGAAAATTACCATTTGTGATTTGATATGAAACGATAAAATTAAGCGTCCACTGTTTACCAATCCTTTAATTTAAACTCGTAATTTTTGACATCGCATTTACCGCGTGCATCTAATCCTATGGGCTCTTATTAGACAAAGGTGACGTCGGAGTCTCGGGGCAGACCAAGATGTATGTGGAGAGACGATCTCATACGAACCGACTATTGATGAAAAATCAGGACAGAGATCAGTGGAAGAGGAGAGGAGAGACATAAACCCAGCAGTTTATAGATTATTTTCTATTGAAAGTATTTTAATCTTCAGATAATAGGGTAATAAATTAGAGACTATTTCAAGAGAAATCCATTATCAGTAACAATAATGGATCCAGTTATACCTTTAGCTCTATCCCCAGCTATGTAGGCAACTAGTTCAGCTATTTCCTCAGGTTCTGATACTCTGTCCAATGCAGTCATAGCTTGCAGGCCATCGTAATTGCCATCATAGCCAGTATTATCATGCATATCTGTATAAACTGGTCCGGGATTGACAGAGTTCACTCTGACTCCTGAAGCAGATAGTTCTAATGCAGCACCTCTGGTGAAATGGTCGAGAGCTGCTTTGGAAACGCAGTATGGTATAAGCCCTGGTATTGATGAAGTAAGCATAGATGCAACGCTTGATATGTTTATTATATTACCTGTGAAACAGACATGAATTGATTAATTCTATTTTGTTCAAAAAGTACAAATTAATGGTGAAAAGCCCAAGGGATCTAATCAAAAGATTTCGAGTACCACAAGGCTCACCGCTTGGCCCGTTTCTTTTTCCCATATACGCGCCCAATAAATCGACCTTATCCAATCTACATTTTATTGAATTATTACACAGTCGACCACTCATCATGTACATGATAGTACTCTATGCATCGATAAGAGCACCGGAATTGCAGCGATTATAGATTTAGATTGTTCATTATTTTTACAAGACAATTTTGTAATTCTATTTAATGTACCTTTACTTTTAACCAGATATGGTGCTGCTATAGATGTAAGGTTTATTGCTGCGCGAGTATTGATATTTAATGTTTCGTCGTAAGCTTTAAGAATCTTCCCATCGAGGATAGATCCATAGCTCGCCATTCCAGCATTATTTACCAGAACATCTATTTTACCAAATGCCTTCACCGTTTCTTCAACGATTCTAAGTCCTTCACTATCCACAGTTATATCAGCTTTAATTACTAGAGGTTTCTTGGTACACTGGGCAGCAACATTCTTAAGTTTTGTCTCGTTTCTTCCCACCATAGTTACGTTAGCACCTTCTCTGGCGAAAAGGATGGCTATACTCGCACCTATCCCAGAACTAGCACCAGTAACAATAACAACTTTGTCAGTGAAACTCATATTTTTGGCAAATTTTACTCTTAGCCAGAACACTAAACATCTGAAAATGGGTACGAGTTCGCAATCACACTAGTTTAAATACTGATATATTGATACCGATATATTTTTAAGATAATTTATTATTATGTAATGATGACATAACGAAATTGCAATTGATTGTGTAAAAATATCGTAGGTGTAATTTATCGGGCAAAGCTGTGAAAATATGTGAATGTTTTTCAATTACGAATATAATAATACACAATTATAACAGGGTGTAACGGAAAGGGTATATGAAGCCGAAGGGAGGGTGTTCAGTGTAGGTAACTGAACAACTTTAGAATTGTCAACTTTTGGACCGACCAGATGGAGGGATGACCTTCGCAAGATGGCTGACAGGGAATTTGTAGTCTCATTTTTTTCAGCCTTAAGTAGGAAAGTTTTATTTATGCTCCAATATTTGCCAAGTTAAGGGTCACGTTACACTATTCCAGTTTGTCAATATCGTGAGGGTTTGTGACCGTTTTATGTAAATATTCAACAATAACTAACTGTTAAATGCCTCGCGTTTGTATAGAGAGAATACTAGACGTGGCAGAGAAGGTTAGGTTTCTGTTGAAGGTTTTATTTTAAACGTACCAATACAGAATATGAAATTATTTGCTCATTCTAACGGATGCTCTACTTATTTGAAGGAAAAATATGCTGCAAAAGATATTAGCGATGATATTAACGATTTTTGACTGTTATGTGTTTATTGCAAAACAATCAATGCACCTTACATGAAAGAAAATTAAATGTATAAAGATCTGTCGGGGCGGCTCGTGAAGTCCACACGTGACCAAAGTGCTGGCCTGTATTTCGCCCAAAGAATTAGCTTGGCTATTCAGAGGGGAAATGCCGCCAGCATTTTGGGCACGCTGCCGGACAGCGGGGATCGGTTGAACTATCTGTAATGCAAGCCATTCAGATAGTTCAACCGACCTATTTTGTACATATAGTTTTATTTTAGTTTAGTTATATTTTAGTAAGTACTTTTATTTTTAGTTTAATATTGTAAGTTAGTTTATATTTTTAGTGATTTAATGTAAGTTAATAAGGTGTGCTTAACTCTAGGATAGAGTCGAAAACGCCGTGATGAACGCAAAGAACAATAAAAAATTAAGGCATGTATAATTCATCAATTCGCATTGGTCCCGCGTGGTGGATCATGACTCGAGCATCCTTGATGTGATGTAAGGTCTGTGTCCCAAGTCCCAACAGTGTGCAATGGCTTAATAGGCTGCTGATGTGATGTGTGGTAGTTGGCTAGTCGCGTACTCATATTTGAAATACTATCAGAATCAAAATATCTAATTACTTGACAAATGGTTAGCAAAAATTTTATTTAGGTGACTTTGTAAAGAATTCGTGTGAAATTCCAATTCGTGTCCAGTTGCCGCCAACTAAGAAGTGATATGATGATGATGTCCGAGTTTAACTAACTGGACACTCGTTAAAATATCAGCGTTTCCAGAAGACGGCGCATAATAATTTACCTTTTTTGCATCAAACCAACTGGACATATAATTTCTATTCCAAAAGTAAACTAAATTGTAATAAGTTGGTTTCAAATATTGGCCAAACACGTATCACTGATTTACCATATATCGACAGGTACGGTACCTACCGTTTACCGCATCACTATCTATTGTACTCGCCTAGCAACGAGGATGCACAATGAGCACCGGCCGGGCCGTGTAGCGGTCCCGACCCGCCGTATCGTTACCCCTCTCTCGTCCCAATGTGACGAGACTGCGGGGGACGAGGCGTCTCGCGGTTCACTGGTGCTAATAGCAATTAATTTTATTTTTGTAATTGAAGGTAATTTTATGCTTTTGTTGGTTGTCAACTTACGAAATCGTATATTGTACCCAATGATGATACAAGTTTTCTTTAATTATTAATGTATAATAATTGTTTTTATTATACATTAAAGCTCTATAAATAAGAACATGATACAAGTAAAATTAGAACAATAATTTCGCAAACAAAAATTACGACAAGAACTTAACTAATAGTTTTTATAAAAATATAATGTTAAAGAGTCTCCAAATACCCATTGTTAGAAAACTTGTAAAGGTGCCATCAGCCTAATAAAGTGTAGTTTTATTATTATTATGTCTATGATTATAACTTTGTTAATTAAGTGTTATTTTGTTATTATAACTAAAATCATGCATAATAAACAATTTTTAAAATCAATCAATCAACTGGACATACGTGAGTCCAGTCCTTCGTGTCCACTAACCCTAAATGACGGAGGGTTCCACGTCCCCGTTTCATGGGTACCATATGTTTTGTTATTGTTGCCAGTTCCATTGGTTTTATACTGTTGTGTATCATAACGAGTTCCCTTGACGATATCGTTGGTCGCGTCCCCAAGTCAACTATTAAGAATTTTTAATAGCATGTCCCACTGATCCATAGTTTCGATAAAGCTTGGCACGCTATGCTTTTCAAATATTTAGGTCGTGTGTTATACAAATTTTGGAATTTAAGGACAGAAAGTATGCCCTCAATGTGAGCATTAGCGGGAACAATTAGTTTTAATATTTCAGACATATTATGCGCTGTTAATTTGACGTGTGTTTTATAACCTTTGGATGAAACCAGAGATTATTTGCAATCCTTTAGGATTCACTTTGTGTCAAGCTAAACTTTACGTCGATCAAATTGGTGATGTTAGACGAAAGTTAAGTAGTAGAATCGCAGCAATTTAAAGTTCATCGTCTCTTTACCCCTTCAGGAAACAATTACTTAACTAACTAATGAAGGAAGAATGAGAAAGAAGAAAAATATTTTTTTATCCTTTGTTGAAAAGTTGTGACGTCTAGAGTTAGCCAAATGCTGGCCAATCTCAATCTCTGATTCGAATCCCTCTTGGGAAGAATACCTAACTCTTTATTTATTTAATCGGTTAATAGATAATAGAACAGAAACTGTTAAGCTATGTCGGTAAGAATTTTAAATCATTTGCCTGACCATTTCAAGACATATCCAATTAAGAAATTTAAATCTGCGGTGTATTCATGGCTGGCAGACAAATGCTTTTATTCAGTTCAGGAGTACTTAAGCACTGATTGAATTTACTGTTTGTGATTGTATTTGTTGCATAATGTGAAAGTTTTTAAGGATGAGATTTTTCCAAAAACTACTAGGTCAACTATTGCAAAAATTCTTTCACTGTTGGATAGATAAAAGTTAAGACCATGTAACTGTAAAATAATTATTAATTTCTAGAAGTATTTGAGAAAATCTCAACTTTATTGCGGCCCCCTGTATACTTATCTCTGTCGTCGACTGGGCCAATTCATGGGCATTACTAGTATTTCTGAAATAAAGATGCTTCTGCCAACATCCCCATTGTACAGGACATCAATAAAAGCAAGCCAAAATCAATACCGAAAGCACTACCAAGGAATAAATCAAAATGGCCCCTCTAAAATCGAACACAGATCCGCACTCAGACTCATCTTCAGCACAATTGATGTCGCCGTATAAATCAACCCTGCGTTCTTTGCCTCGCACGTCGCCGCCCAAACACTTGACTAATCGGAATTTATGTGTTTTGTGGCTTCACAGTGTATGGAATTGATGGATTTTGAAAGAGAAAATCGAAATATTATGGCCTTACGATACGACGATAGAAATGTCAGCTTGCAAAGAAGCTGATAATTCTGTCTTTTTTATATCAAAATTATCAATACTGATCGACGCAAGAGATCAACGTCGATTAGAATAGTGACGTAATTCCAAAGCGTCGCTTGAATTTAATCGTCACAAAGCGTCTTGCTCACTCGTACGCGATGTAGCATTATGAGTATTTATGAGTGAAAGTGACAGTTGTGTTTAGAATAAGGATAAGATTTGGCAGTCACAACATAATCATATATATCTATTTAATATCATTCCACGACAATCAATAAGCACTATCACTTCCTTGCAAAGTGGTGTATGTTAATGTAAATTTAAAAGTATGTTGACGTGCAAAAATGTACACAACATGCTTACTTGCAATAAAGAAATTTGACCTTTTTTACATAAAAAAATTGTTGCTGGACACCACAATGAAATCATATTAGAATTAATACAATCTTCATAAATTGTATTCCTTGAAAAGAACTAGGTATGTTTTACTTTCTCTACAATTTCGATATTACCTCATTTGAAAAATAAATGTCTTTTAAATGATTAATGGAGAAAAAAATCTTCACGACCAGGATCCGAACCAGGGACTTCGCCCTTCCGGGATGTTCCAACAGAGCTATCGTGACTCGTACCCAGGTCGGCGAATTCTTTCTCCATATTCGTCTTAGGGACGGTAGTGACATCTATCGAGTAATCTCTCTATCGATAGTTCATATGCAAGAAAATATCAAAAACAAATGTATTTTTCTTCTTTTTCATTATTATGTTTTAATATATTTTAGGTAGGTACTTAGTCGGTTTCTGTGTTCTAACCAAAACAATCGAAAAGCTTTGTTTTTCGTTTTGACGTATAGCATCATTCGTTCACCCTGAAAAATGTGTCAATACATTTCTCTCAATTAAAACTCGGTGGTTAAGTGAAATACGGGTTTTAGTCACTTTTATCCCCATATTTTCGGCCTTCGGCTTTTGACAGCTTTCGGCCTTTCGACAGGTTTCCGCTGTTTGGTGTCGGTGAAATATGTCATTTCCCTTTTTACCGAGATTTATTGAATGCTTAATGGATTCTAAATGTGGAGATATGGGTGATGTTCTGACATCGATGTTTTTGACAATAAATTCTTTTTACTTTGTGGAGTGGACGTTGTATCAGTTTTTTTTCACATTCTTTTTTATGTTAACGCGTTTCACTGGCATAAAATTTCCTTGAAGCTGGATATTAATTGCTAAAATGGTGCAAATGGTGAACATGTTGACCCGTAGTGACAAACATGACTTATGGCTAGACAGAGCAATGGATTTTCACTGGATCTTGCCATACAAAATCGGTGGTTCATCGACAAGATTTCTTTTCAATTTCAGATCGCTGCCTCTGCGACCCGAAGTAGGTCTTGGTTTCTGAGGGAAGATAGAAGACGAGAAGACGCCAGTAATGTCGGCAATGCCTTGTTAACACAGATCACTTACCCCATAGCCCGTGTCGCCTGCACATGAGCGCAAAATTGTTTCGCGACACGTGTAACCTAGAGATATTATCAACATGGACTCATCTCTTTAGTACGGCACCCCTAGCCTCCGCTTCGTCTCTAAGCGCTCATCGTTGACATAATTTTTCGCTTGCTTTTTACCGGTTTCATGTATTGTCTATTGCGTAAGTGGTCTGTGACTGTTAAGCTGGGATCCCTCGGCCAGCTTTCTCACAGGGCGACGGGCCGTGGAAACGTGTTGATTATGTCGGGCTCGCTGCCCTGACGGGGCTGAATACCGACTAAATTTCTTGGGGTGTTCACATCTCGTGCCATTGTTACCGAGCCACGGGAACTGCGATACATCCGAGTCTGTCGTCTGGCCTGACCTGTGAGAAAGGGTGCCGTAGGATGCCAGCTTTGCGCGCCACGTATGTACTAGCAGTTGACTTTTGCAGTCATATATTTATTATGACGTCACCGGGAACGGCAACAGTCCTCAAAACCTCCAACAAAACATGACTATACGTATACCGAAGCCCAAATCAAATGTCTTATTTTGTAAACAAAAACTATCTTACCCTACTAAAATTTTAAGCTGTTCTGTGATTATTGCTTCGTTATTTTCACATTATCAAATCGGATCACTTTATTTTCACAATGAGGAACTGGTTCGATCAATCAGTTCCTTCAGTTTTAGAATTAAAACTGTCGGTCTAATTGCCGACTTTAACAATATAAGTGAGTGATATCCGTTTATATATAATAAGTTCCTTCAGTGTTACATCACAACAGGTAATTAGACGATCATATTTGTTTACAAAGTGAGACACTTGATTTGGGCTGCAGCATAGGTACTATTACAGTAAACTGTGCATTTGTTCGTGTATTGCGTCGCGCCGGTCAAATCGCCCGTGACTCCCTCCGAGCGAGTTTATAGTCTGGCAATTAGAATTAGGCAGCTAGAGTATGTTTGTATGTAGGTACTGTTTTATTGATTGACTAACACAGTGGTTGCACTATTATACCCACAGTGCAGTCGTTTTTTGTTTTGTTTTTTGGGTTCCGTGCAACAGATTAAAGGATCACTTTGTTGTCCGTCTGTCTGTCTGTCCGTCTGTCAAGCCTTATATCTCAGAAACGCGTGGACGGATCAAGTTGAAATTAATACCAAATACTCAGGTCTGCAACCTCATGCAGCCGTGAAAGTATTAAACTTCTTCGTCAACGCAATCAAAAGATATGACCGTTTATGTCGCATTTTCTTGCATTTCTGAAAATGCGAGAAAACCAAAGCCAATAGGGTACTTCCCGTTGACCTAGAATCATGAAATTTGGCAAGAAGCTAGGTCTTATAGCACAAGTAAAGGAAAAAATCCGAAAACTGTGACATTATTATTACAACTCCTATATTTGCATATGATGAACTAATCTGGAGTAGATCGATGTATGAACATAAAATTTTGATAACTGAAAAAATAAGTTGGTTTCTAAATCTAGTTTATCTTTTCGTTAAAGCAAAGTTACGGTTAAGTTGCGTTGTACAGTCGACAGCAGATCAATGGTAACACTTTTTACTTTTGACAGTTCTTATTATTTGCGTCGTAAGACTTGAAATCGTATTACAAGTATTACTATTGATCTGCTGTCGACGTACGTGCCTGGGTGCGCGAGTGCAACTCGCACTTGGCCAGTTTTTTTGTTGTTGAAATAATTCATGACTTTAGTGTAGGAATAGAATAGAATAGAAAATATGTTTATTGCCATACACCAATTACATAAGCTTACAAAAAAAATCAATCAGTAGTAAGTTATCAATATAGCCATGCTAAGTGGTGTGGCAAAAGGTGCATGTTTCAGCTGAGCTGACACCGAGGTGTGCAGCGCTGTTTTTCGACAGGAAAACAGGAAAGGAAGACTTCAGATTTAGTGTTTAAATAAACGTACACCATCGCTACCAATGTTTGTACGATTTTTGCAACATTAGGTAATAAAATTGACCGTCTGACAACATAATAATCATCATCAGTCTTTATATGTCCCCACTGCTCGGACACAGACCTTCCCTTACATCGAGGGAGCTGGGGCCATGATCCACCACGCGCCCAGTGCGGATTGGCGGATTTCACATGCCTTAGATATTTTTCTTCTTCTACGGGGCATGTTGGTTTTATCACGATGTTTTCCTTCACCGTTTTGAGAGCACTCGGTAAATGTACGTATATTTTCCGTCGAAACAACCGAGGATAACTCATTGGTACATGGCTGCCCTGGCTGGGAATCGAACCTGGGACCTCCGTTTTGCAAGTCCATTGACCCAACCACTGAGCCACCGAGTTCTCATCATAATAGGTATATTTAAAGCCACGCCAAGAAATAAACCCAAATTACAAGCAAATGACTCCAATAAATCGAGTCGAATGATTGATCCCTGATCCCCGTGGCTGATTTCGGTATGGCGTGTTCACGCGCCATATACCCACCTACGGAACCACAAGGGAATTAGGGATCGGTAATATTGATTTCAGTAAGACTGGATGGATGTAAGAAACACGGTTAACTACCTATAGGGGGTTCTCTTGAAAATGGCGGTTGCGAAATTATTTATTAATTTTTGTTATAGTGTCTACCAAGGAAAACTTATTGGTACATGGCTGGGAATCGAACCCCCCCGTATCGCAAGTCCATTAACCCAACCACTGAGCCACCGAGCTCTTGTCATACGTATAACACCTAAGTGTAATTTGGTCACAACTGTTTTTTAAATTTATTTTGCATATTAATTATTGCATTTATTATCGTCATACTTCGTCATTCGAATAACCCGCCTCTAGTTATACAATGGGGACCATACCTAACCCTCGCGGCCACTTACCCCATAGACCTGTAGCGCTCGTGTCTGCCCGCACATGGGCGCAAAATTGCTTCGCGACACGCGTTACCTATGAGATATTATCGACATGGACGCATCTCTTTAATACGGCAACCCCTGCCCTCCGCTTCGTCTCTATGCGCTCATCGTTGACAGAATTTTTCGCTTGCTTTGTACCGATTTCATGTCTATTGGGTAAGTGGTCTGTGCTCGTGGCGTGGTTACGGTATATTGCTATGACCAATTTTTGCACCAGGTATGACCCGGTGCGAGGGTCACAGCCCCTTTCCGTAGGGCTGATAATTAGAGGTTTCTTGAATACAAAAATAAACGAACATCATCAATTAAAACCAAAACAGTGCCGTCTGTCAACCCCACCGCTCAATCATTTGTCTCCACATGCTTCCCCTCACTCCTAGTCGCGGATGGAAAGGAAAAAGCGCAGCTCGAGTATTCAATCTTTCAACCGACATAATTATCGTCAGATATCCACGCAGGAGCTGGTCCGAGAGGTAGAGAAATACTGGAAAGCCCAATGCAATGAGCGTACCTACATCACAAATTTTCTGAAGAAATAGAAAAAAATATAGGAAAGGATAATTATACTGTAGGTAATTAACAAAGGTGAATTTCTATATTATGTGCTGCAGATAGCGCAGAGACAAATAGAGACAAAATAATGAACCCTAAAAGTCGATACATCCTTATTACCTGTCATGAATATTGCAAAATCTCACAAAATACGAAAGTCGACAATGCGCTCTAAACTAGAATTACAGATGACTCATGAAAACTTCCAAACCAAGACCTGAAATAAAACTCACCGATGTCATAAAAGCACAAAAAGCTGAAATAGAAAGGACACCCGGGGGAGCCACTAGCCAGCCGGCTGGCCTTTTTTGTCCTGTCAAAACCTGCGCGAACGAAATTTTTGTACTAATTTTTGCCAAAAATCTGACTTTGACATCTAGTAAAAATCGACGCGGCTCAGCCCCCTGGTTGCTGTAAATCAAGTCGACACCACATCAACCTACACTTCTTCTTCTTGCGATGTCTTTCTCCATTGCACTATTGAGGGTTGAACGTCAACTCTGCACATCTCCCTTTGTCTTGAACCAGAACATTCAACGAAGAGGCATATAGGTAGTGATTCTCCGAGAAATTGTGTCACTCTTCAAATTCTGTATAAGACACACAATACCTCTCAGCGGGGTTACGCTCACCTCTTATAGCGATCCAGTTTAGGTTCCTAAACTGACAATTTGCGTCTTTGTAGCAAATAGCGATTCGGTTCAGTTTAGGAACCTAAACTGGATCGCTATAAGAGGTGAGAGTAACCCTGATGATCAATAAAATTAATCTATGACTGATTTGATCTGCTGTTCAATTTCGTATCTTGCATAAAATCTAGTCATTTAAAGTATGCATGTCCCCATCGTAAATACATCGACCCTTCTAGTTCCAAATACATCTTGAACCCACCCGAGGGTGGTAGGGTGTCCAGGGGGGTTTGTCTCTTGAAAAAGTCTCAATAACTCGTCAGCGCGGAAAGCCGAATGACATCTGTAACACTTGTACTTATATACAAATAAATGTATATATGTAAAGCATCAACGTCCTACCTAAATAACCTACCCTAACATAAATATATAAATTGGCCTGGCGTGATCGTCTAGTTCTAGCTATCCTAAAGGACCCATTACGTTGTGTTAATTAATTTCCGTAGTTAAGGATGTTTATTGTTAAGACTGTAGTTATCAGAAATGGTTAAAAAGAACGAAACCTGCAGAGAAACGTAAATACACACACACACAAAATCAAATAAGGAATGAAATGAAAGTCACAAAATAATAGAGTTCGATATTAAGCGTCACATGCTACTTAGCTGGGTAAAAGTCCCGCGGGGTGTTGCACGAGGTGCGGCTCAGCAGCTCCTCGTACCAGCGGCTCGTTTTTCTCTCTTCATGGCCACATAATACGCACACAACACTATCACTTCTTATACTAATATAACACATGATACATACACAAATACATAAACTATACATGATCACAACTCTTGTTGATACAGCTTCAAATCTCTCGTACGACTTTGACAACCTCCTAGACATGACTCGACATAAGGGACCATTGGATTTAAGATCATAAGATCTTAGAATTGGGAACCTAATCGACGTGACATCTCGGGCTCCCAGCACACCTAACACCCGAGCCACCATATGGACTATGTTGGGGTCCCCCGCCCCAGTCTCATATGCCAACAAATCCTTTAGTGTTTACGACCTAACAACGAACCTACTCTAGCTAACTATCAAACCTTCGACTACGTACCGATCTACACAATAACATACGTCTCTCATAAAACCCCCGTGCCCTAACTGTCCTAGTCATTGTTATCTGTTCCGATTAATATTCGAACGCGCGACGCGGATGCCTACGTACTTGTGGGAGAGCATTAACGATTACGGCGCGGCTACCCCTACATCGCGACGCGGTTGTCAGTCCAGCTCCAGTTTGACCCGGTCAGCCGTAAGGGAGCTGTACTGTCCCCCCGGTAGTGGTGAGTTCCTAGCGCATCAACAGGTCTATCCGGAGACCCTGGTGTTCACCCCCGCCCTGCTGGCAAGAGACCTAGGTAACCGAACTCTGTTCTGCCGCTAGTCTAGGCCCGTCGCGTGTGTCATCTAGTGCGTGAAGCTCGTGTATAAACCCAACGCAAATGTTGCAATATCCTGTACTGAACAAAAGGTACATACAACGTTATTACGACGGCGTAACGACGTTTTATCAAGGGGAAGTGGGGTATATAAGTTTTGTTATAGTTAGAAGGTAGTTTTGGCCTTGTGATAGAGACCATCCATCGGTGCGCTATTATTTCAGCGATTGAAAATAAGTTTTCGCGACCTATTAGTTTCGGTCGGCCACTATCCATCGGTGCGCTATTATTTCAGCGATTGAAAATATGTTTTCGCGACCTATAAGTTTCGGTCGGCCACTATAATGATTTTCGACCTAGTTAGTGTCGGTCGGCCACTTCATTTCGTAGTATTAAAGGTATTGTAGTAATGTTTCTCGACCTATTCGTGTCGGTCGGCCACTATAACTTTCATCGACCTAGTTAGTGTCGGTCGGCCACTTCATATCGTAGTATTAAAGGTATTGTAGTAATAATTATCGACCTATTCGTGTCGGTCGGCCACTATAACTTTCATCGACCTAGTTAGTGTCGGTCGGCCACTTCATATCGTAGTATTAAAGGTATTGTAGTAATGATTCTCGACCTATTAGTGTCGGTCTGCCACTATAATAATATAGAAATTAAATTGTAGTAAAGATTATCGACCTATTAGTGTCGGTCGGCCACGTAAACATTCAGTCATAGTAAATAAAACCAATAATGGTAGATAATTTTCACGACCTAGTTAGTATCGGTCGGCCACTTCATAACATAGTAATTAAATCCATAGTGATAGGTGCAGTGCAATATCGCACATTGTCGATGAGATTGTGATGAATATCGAAGTAAATCCTTTGTAAGGATAACAGTAGTTGAGATAAATAATTGACGGATGATTACATCCAATATAAAGCGCACTGCGCATAGTTTTGCGTAGGTATATTATGAAGTGTAGAGTGGTTAAAGTTGGTTGTGGGGATGAAAATTAAATGTAGAGAAGAATGATGGTCAAGTAGTCCAGTGTCATCTAATTTATAGCCATTCACTCTCACTCCTATATTAGCCTAATAGATAATTGATTATTACGAAATTTTACCCAACGAAATGTGGGGTGAGCGAAGCTCGTACACTGAAAGGAACCATGGAGTCTACCCATTTTCTTATCAGTCAAATACCGTGAGAAAAACAACGTAGGCTACGCCGGACACGAAGCTGCCGCTGTCCGGAACCGCAGAGACCGCATCTCACTCCGACTTAACTGAAATGAGATAACATTCAGTTAGCACTTGTATTTCACTGACACTGATTATATTTAGAGCTATGACGAGCTCTCACTGTCACTTTATCGCACATTTATTTGCATGTCCAATCGCGCCCCTACTCTAAGTTAATTCCACTGACTTTCCTAACTGAAGTTTCCGGAAGTCTAGTTCCAGATTTTACCAGTTGCGTCGGCGGCCCGCGGGTGACTGTCCCTAATTCAAATCCCTACTCTCTAGTTTTGGTTGGCAACGCCCTACAACTCTAAGAATTGTCAGCCCTTGAACACAGTATTTCTTTGTAAGTGACCCAATTCGATAGAATTGTTTTTTATAATAACTTGGCCTCCCATCACACTGTCGTGTAATCCTTACGACTCGGACCTCCGAATTCGCTCCGAACAGGTACAGTTTGTCTGTAATTTGTTCCCAAACATTATGGTATTTACATATGATATTGATTGACCATCTCTTGTAGTCATATTTGTTCGGAGAAGCACCATCATACACATAGTAATTAGCTATTTAGGCATTCACTGCCTCAGTTGCAAACATACTGTGAATATTTTTAGTTATAAGTTGCAACAACATTATTTACAATCTATCCTGAGGATAAACTTGACAGAATCTTCTTCCAATAAGATCTTGATATTTCCATACAAAATAATTGCAATAAAACCCCGCTACGGTGTGATGTGGTCCCAAGGTGCTTTAGCTCAGTGCCAAACATCAACACCAGTGTACTTTAGGCGACACACTCTTGAGAATTGTTTGGGTTTTGTTTCTCTAGCGTCGATAACGATTTTACAAAATTAAGGTGGCAGTCTTCATCCGCCAAACTAACAATATTATAATTGTGGACTTTATGTATAGTCAGCTAAGGTTTGCACTATAAACAAAAGCTAAATATGAATGCAAATAATTAATTTTTAACGTGGTCAGCTCGGCGTCAGTCGCACGCTTTCAAGAGGTTCAAAATATTCCACTGGTTTTTTTTGAGTAAAATGTTAGACAGAGAAAGCATGCAAGCTTTGGATATTGTAAGCCCCGTGTCTGAGAGAAATAGATGTTGTGGGTGGCACCCAACGCCAGATGCTGTAAAGACATTATACTCCTTATGTGACTCCGGTAAAGCTTCGGCCCACATTCCAATCGCTTATCGATGACGTTCTAAAAATAGAACAGGCACAATGAATGCTGTGTCGCTTGACTCTTTCAATTACTGAATTTTGGTGAATACAGGATAAGTACTCACCAATGTGTAAGAAATGTAATGATAATATATAGACAGTTAATATATATAAATAAATATATGGAATGAGCACTATGTGTACATAGTGAACGTTACAGAACGCCCCTTGATTTTAGAAATTTTTGTTTGACCGAAGGGAAGACGAAAATTGAAGAAATCACAAACAAAAGTGAGATTCATTTAAATTATAATATCGAGTTCCAATTGGAATCTGATTTGAATGCAGTGGCTTGTATACAATTTTCCAATAAACATCCGATAGGCGATTTCTGCCCAATGGAACCTCACTCAAGCCAACTACCACGCCCCTAATCCTTTAGCAGTGTTGTAACCTTATAAGAATTCTGCAATCCTTATTGCAGTCAAATTACCGTCAAAAATAATTTGTTGTAAAAATAAGGCTACTAGCGTAGAATAAAAGCACTGGATTGTCCTCAGGATCGAGTTATCCAAATATAATATCAGTTCAAAACTATTTCAGGAAAACATTGGAAAATCCCAAGCTTAATCTCAAGATATTATTATTAGTGATCCTGCAATTTCTTACAGCTTAACAGATGATTGACAATGATAGGTCACCCCTAATCCAAAATAACCTAGGTCAGTCGTTAGGTAATATCTACCTGAACAACCATATTCACTGCTGGAGACCTTCACTCAAGCATACTTTAATTTGTCCTCAAATTAACTCAAAACAGGAAATCAATCCTTTACTTATTTCTACATAAATGTTTATTATTGCAAATTTTTGATATTATTTTGTTGTCAAATAACTTAAATGAGCTTTAAGTTAAATACTACGAAACACGAAGATACTACATCTGTTATCATCGCATTCCTATGAGGTCAATGAACCGCTCGCAAGCACTTAATCAGCAGTTGCATTCAGCTGATGGTGTTGACAAAAAATGAGGGAATCCCTTTTTCTCTGGGAGTTCATCGAACGCCCCTAGACACTTGACACGTTGACTCACATTTTTTTTTCATGTCATGTGTTTCAACGATATCTATCAGCTGTTTGGTTATTAGCAATTTTGCCGCATGTAATTCAATCAAAAGTATTTGTTTATTAGAGTTACAAGTATCTATACTACACCAACAGTTCAATTTGGTCAACAAGACTCGATTTCAATTCGCACGATAATTTGTGCAATTTTCTTCTTCGAGCTAAAAATTTCATTACGGACGAAAGTGTAAAACACTCGCAAAACAAAACTGAAAAATAACACAACAAAATAATATCAAAGTCGGATTAATTGCTTAGGTACCTATCGAAAATAACGAGGGGATAAAACAATCGCACAACAACTCAGTAACGTAAAAGAGAACCATTTTCTTGAAGAAGATAGAAGAAGATAATTGCACATAAGTACCATTATTTAATTTTATTAGCAAGTTACATCATACGAAACTTTTGCCATTTTTGACGTATGATGGTCAACTGATTTTTATGCGAAATCAATTTGTCTAGGCTTTAAAATAATTTATTTAATAGCCTGCAATGTCCCACTGCTGGTCAAAAGCCTCCCCCGAGCCATTAAAAGAATTTGATGATAAAAAAAAAAATCTGTTTTCACCAACTTAGGGCGCTGCGACGATTATAATTTTAAGCAAAAATGACACAACGCTGAACACGTCTGTGATCCACTCGTCATGTGAAACGATCCGTTTAAAGAAACAGATGTCACAAAAAATTGACCCGATTGTGTACAAAAAATCAGGTAGAGAGGCACGCAAGCAAGCGTGCCCGAGCAGTTCATGGCGCGACCCTTTTTTTGTGTATTGGCCGGATCTTTATTTACGTACGCGTCGCACTATGGCGGGAGGCTCGACTGAAGATCCACCGCGAGGTCAAGTGCGGATTAAAATTTTATAACCTTCTAGAGTTGAGACTAATATTCTAAATATTGCTTCCTACGCTGTGTTTCGAATAATACTAAAAAATTTTAATTAACATGATTTGATTTGTAGTAACTCAGGTTCTTTTATATGCGTAACTGAATCAAAATTGATTCAGGTTTTAATGACGCAGATTCATGGTCACGTCACCAACTGTAACACTTGTACTTATATACAAATAAATGTATATATGTAAAGCATCAACGTCCTACCTAAATAACCTACCCTAACATAAATATATAAATTGGCCTGGCGTGATCGTCTAGTTCTAGCTATCCTAAAGGACCCATTACGTTGTGTTAATTAATTTCCGTAGTTAAGGATGTTTATTGTTAAGACTGTAGTTATCAGAAATGGTTAAAAAGAACGAAACCTGCAGAGAAACGTAAATACACACACACACAAAATCAAATAAGGAATGAAATGAAAGTCACAAAATAATAGAGTTCGATATTAAGCGTCACATGCTACTTAGCTGGGTAAAAGTCCCGCGGGGTGTTGCACGAGGTGCGGCTCAGCAGCTCCTCGTACCAGCGGCTCGTTTTTCTCTCTTCATGGCCACATAATACGCACACAACACTATCACTTCTTATACTAATATAACACATGATACATACACAAATACATAAACTATACATGATCACAACTCTTGTTGATACAGCTTCAAATCTCTCGTACGACTTTGACAACCTCCTAGACATGACTCGACATAAGGGACCATTGGATTTAAGATCATAAGATCTTAGAATTGGGAACCTAATCGACGTGACATCTCGGGCTCCCAGCACACCTAACACCCGAGCCACCATATGGACTATGTTGGGGTCCCCCGCCCCAGTCTCATATGCCAACAAATCCTTTAGTGTTTACGACCTAACAACGAACCTACTCTAGCTAACTATCAAACCTTCGACTACGTACCGATCTACACAATAACATACGTCTCTCATAAAACCCCCGTGCCCTAACTGTCCTAGTCATTGTTATCTGTTCCGATTAATATTCGAACGCGCGACGCGGATGCCTACGTACTTGTGGGAGAGCATTAACGATTACGGCGCGGCTACCCCTACATCGCGACGCGGTTGTCAGTCCAGCTCCAGTTTGACCCGGTCAGCCGTAAGGGAGCTGTACTGTCCCCCCGGTAGTGGTGAGTTCCTAGCGCATCAACAGGTCTATCCGGAGACCCTGGTGTTCACCCCCGCCCTGCTGGCAAGAGACCTAGGTAACCGAACTCTGTTCTGCCGCTAGTCTAGGCCCGTCGCGTGTGTCATCTAGTGCGTGAAGCTCGTGTATAAACCCAACGCAAATGTTGCAATATCCTGTACTGAACAAAAGGTACATACAACGTTATTACGACGGCGTAACGACGTTTTATCAAGGGGAAGTGGGGTATATAAGTTTTGTTATAGTTAGAAGGTAGTTTTGGCCTTGTGATAGAGACCATCCATCGGTGCGCTATTATTTCAGCGATTGAAAATAAGTTTTCGCGACCTATTAGTTTCGGTCGGCCACTATCCATCGGTGCGCTATTATTTCAGCGATTGAAAATATGTTTTCGCGACCTATAAGTTTCGGTCGGCCACTATAATGATTTTCGACCTAGTTAGTGTCGGTCGGCCACTTCATTTCGTAGTATTAAAGGTATTGTAGTAATGTTTCTCGACCTATTCGTGTCGGTCGGCCACTATAACTTTCATCGACCTAGTTAGTGTCGGTCGGCCACTTCATATCGTAGTATTAAAGGTATTGTAGTAATAATTATCGACCTATTCGTGTCGGTCGGCCACTATAACTTTCATCGACCTAGTTAGTGTCGGTCGGCCACTTCATATCGTAGTATTAAAGGTATTGTAGTAATGATTCTCGACCTATTAGTGTCGGTCTGCCACTATAATAATATAGAAATTAAATTGTAGTAAAGATTATCGACCTATTAGTGTCGGTCGGCCACGTAAACATTCAGTCATAGTAAATAAAACCAATAATGGTAGATAATTTTCACGACCTAGTTAGTATCGGTCGGCCACTTCATAACATAGTAATTAAATCCATAGTGATAGGTGCAGTGCAATATCGCACATTGTCGATGAGATTGTGATGAATATCGAAGTAAATCCTTTGTAAGGATAACAGTAGTTGAGATAAATAATTGACGGATGATTACATCCAATATAAAGCGCACTGCGCATAGTTTTGCGTAGGTATATTATGAAGTGTAGAGTGGTTAAAGTTGGTTGTGGGGATGAAAATTAAATGTAGAGAAGAATGATGGTCAAGTAGTCCAGTGTCATCTAATTTATAGCCATTCACTCTCACTCCTATATTAGCCTAATAGATAATTGATTATTACGAAATTTTACCCAACGAAATGTGGGGTGAGCGAAGCTCGTACACTGAAAGGAACCATGGAGTCTACCATTTTCTTATCAGTCAAATACCGTGAGAAAAACAACGTAGGCTACGCCGGACACGAAGCTGCCGCTGTCCGGAACCGCAGAGACCGCATCTCACTCCGACTTAACTGAAATGAGATAACATTCAGTTAGCACTTGTATTTCACTGACACTGATTATATTTAGAGCTATGACGAGCTCTCACTGTCACTTTATCGCACATTTATTTGCATGTCCAATCGCGCCCCTACTCTAAGTTAATTCCACTGACTTTCCTAACTGAAGTTTCCGGAAGTCTAGTTCCAGATTTTACCAGTTGCGTCGGCGGCCCGCGGGTGACTGTCCCTAATTCAAATCCCTACTCTCTAGTTTTGGTTGGCAACGCCCTACAACTCTAAGAATTGTCAGCCCTTGAACACAGTATTTCTTTGTAAGTGACCCAATTCGATAGAATTGTTTTTTATAATAACTTGGCCTCCCATCACACTGTCGTGTAATCCTTACGACTCGGACCTCCGAATTCGCTCCGAACAGGTACAGTTTGTCTGTAATTTGTTCCCAAACATTATGGTATTTACATATGATATTGATTGACCATCTCTTGTAGTCATATTTGTTCGGAGAAGCACCATCATACACATAGTAATTAGCTATTTAGGCATTCACTGCCTCAGTTGCAAACATACTGTGAATATTTTTAGTTATAAGTTGCAACAACATTATTTACAATCTATCCTGAGGATAAACTTGACAGAATCTTCTTCCAATAAGATCTTGATATTTCCATACAAAATAATTGCAATAAAACCCCGCTACGGTGTGATGTGGTCCCAAGGTGCTTTAGCTCAGTGCCAAACATCAACACCAGTGTACTTTAGGCGACACACTCTTGAGAATTGTTTGGGTTTTGTTTCTCTAGCGTCGATAACGATTTTACAAAATTAAGGTGGCAGTCTTCATCCGCCAAACTAACAATATTATAATTGTGGACTTTATGTATAGTCAGCTAAGGTTTGCACTATAAACAAAAGCTAAATATGAATGCAAATAATTAATTTTTAACGTGGTCAGCTCGGCGTCAGTCGCACGCTTTCAAGAGGTTCAAAATATTCCACTGTTTTTTTTTGAGTAAAATGTTAGACAGAGAAAGCATGCAAGCTTTGGATATTGTAAGCCCCGTGTCTGAGAGAAATAGATGTTGTGGGTGGCACCCAACGCCAGATGCTGTAAAGACATTATACTCCTTATGTGACTCCGGTAAAGCTTCGGCCCACATTCCAATCGCTTATCGATGACGTTCTAAAAATAGAACAGGCACAATGAATGCTGTGTCGCTTGACTCTTTCAATTACTGAATTTTGGTGAATACAGGATAAGTACTCACCAATGTGTAAGAAATGTAATGATAATATATAGACAGTTAATATATATAAATAAATATATGGAATGAGCACTATGTGTACATAGTGAACGTTACACATCGTTAGTCGAAGTGGCATGCCACGAAGAAAAGGCACTATCTACTTACCACAGAGATGGTCTAGTATCGGTTGCATAGAATGATACACGAAAGACGCGTGGTTTTAATGACGATGACTTTTGTCTCGAGAATGAATAATACGCGCTTTTAGAATTTGTAATTTCATAACCTGGCATAAGGACTGTTGATAATAGCGGGTTCCGGCAAAAATGAAGATAGCGGGATTCCAGTTGTTTGGTGTTTATAGTCACGCTAAATTATTCAGAAAATGATCTTAAATATAAATATGCTGGAGGGATCGAACAGTTATGTGTACTTATCTGCAGCTAAATTAAAGAGTTCCAGGAGGAAGAGAGAAGACTATGACAGAATATTAATTACTTGACATTGACAAAATCATGATGACTTTAGACCAATTTTAATATATAAACAAGGCCGAGGATAAATTAGCATCTATTATTGTCATAGTTTATGTGCCTGAAGTATTATTGTACCTACTTACCCAAAATTGAGTTCCGGAATTGGCGAATGCTCAAAGTTTATGCTGACTCCAAAATTCGACTCAGAAAACGTTAAATATAAAATGGAATCACGTGTCTTCTAGACAAGTGGTCTCGTTTTTTTTTTTAAAAAACACGTAAATTTTTTCTTAAAACAAAAAAAAATTGTGCGATTTCTTTGTAAAACGTATCATTTTGGGGAAAAAATTAACAATCCGGGGAAATTTGAAAAATCCAATTCCAATCTGGCAACCCCGTACCTCACCTATGGTGTTTCTTATTCTTATTTATTCTAAACCGATCACATAATTATACACCTGAACAAACCTTCGCTCTGGTCCCCGAGGGTGAAAGGGAATGGATACTGGTTTCGAATGAAAACGACAGATAATCCAATCCACAGTGGTGTATTAAATCATACTAATCGCTTAACACAATTTGACCTTATGTAAATCACGGAAAAACTTAACACCGCGTTTTACGCTTGGTACAACGCCATCTAGCGGTGCCGTGATAGAACTAATCTTAACATTCCACCCACTAAGGACAAAATTAGAAATTATTATTATTACAAAGGTAATTAAAATTCCGTCACGTTCTGCAATATAGGATATAATTACTGATAAGGCGATAAAGTATCGTTACACCATGGATATTGTCGTGAATCGCCTTTTTCGTCAAACATTATTTTAATACCTACGTTAGTATCAGTGTCAAGTCATTGTGACTTCAGACTTTTTTTAAATATAAATAAGCACACATATGTATTGGTGCCTATTCTTTGAGTTTTGGTGTCTGAAGTAGTACTGAACCTAATAAAAATGAGTTTCTCAGACAAAGTAGTCCTCGTCACCGGTGCTAGCTCTGGTATTGGCGCAGCTACTGCTATCCTTTTCGCTAAAGAAGGAGCTAATGTGACTATGGTGGGAAGAAACGAGACAAAACTTAAAAATGTTGCTGCTAAATGTGCCAAGAAACCCCTAGTAATCATAGCTGACGTAGCTGTGGATGCTGAAGGAAGAAGAATTGTTGAAGAAACCATAAAGAAGTTTGGAAAACTGGATGTTCTAGTCAATAATGCTGGATTGTCCAAAGCTGGGACAATTCTCGACGGGAAAATACTTGAAGCATACGATGGAACAATGAATGTTAATATGCGAGCTATTGTAAATATTACCTCTGTAGCTGCGCCGTATATCGTTGAAACTAAAGGTAACAAACAATAATACATAATATATAAGGGGCTCGTAGCCCAGTTGCGAATACACGTTGAAAACGATCGTACAAGTTAAGCAACGTTAGGCGAGGTCAGGACCTGGATGAGTGACCGCTAGTGACACTTTCATCTGAACCCCTTCGTGCCTCGGAAAGCACGTTAAGCAGTTGGTCCCGGTAGTTGTCGCTTAACAGCAGTCGTTAGGGCACGTCAAAGGCCTACAGGCGGCCTGAATAACTTTGACAAATAGGTTTGGTCACTAAACCACACGAGAAAAGAAGAAGATGACATAATATAGTATATTTAATAAACTTTAGGCTGTTAAACTACTAATTAAACATTCTTCCCCTGTTTCTCTATTGCTCTCTGTCATAATTTTTCACATCACCTTTAACGGGACTGGTAGTGCTTATCACTCCACCTTAGTTGGGGTCCACGCTGATGTTGGAATCTGTCCTGACGCACCCATTCTATCACCAGTAATTACCACCCGGACCTATCGCTCCTCCAAATCCGTCTAAGTTATTTATTCATATATAATTTGCACCTTAACAGCTAGTAGCCAAATAGTACAAACATAAAATAAAACAACAATAAAATTATTATTAATACTAAACACTCATTTAGTCAATCGAACTTTTAGGCATTCTTCTTTCTGCTACCCTCTTACACTCTGCCATCAAACATCCCGGCGCACTCGCAAATAGGTCACACTGTGGCGCCGCGCCGAGCACGGAGTCGAGCAGCTTGAGGGAGCGGCCGACCGGCGCCTGCGCGCGCGCACGCGTCCGCGCCGCCGGCACCGCCAGCAGGCAGTGCCGCCGCGCGCGCAGGTTCGAGTCGGGCACGAATACCTTCACGAAGGCCTCCACCAAATATATGCAGTCTGTTTCGTTTCGCACTATTCTCAGAACAAACTTGGCCAGCGCCAGCAGCCTAAGTTATTACATGCTGAGAGTTTGTTTCCTAAATTGTTATTATATTTCTGTTGAGCAGGTAACATCATCAACATCTCAAGTTGTCTTTCTCAAACAACGCCTATGGAATCAAGCAACCTACCATACCATATCTCCAAAGCGGCTCTCGACCATTTCACCAGGGGCGCTGCATTGGAACTATCAGCTTCAGGAGTCAGAGTGAACTCCATCAACCCTGGACCAGTTAGAACAGACATTTTGGAAAATACTGGAGCGAATATAACATGGGAAACGTTTGAAAAATTACTGCCTCTGAAAAGGATAGCAGAACCGGAGGAAATTGCTGATCTAGTTGTATATTTAGCTGGAGACAAAGCTAAGGGTATTACTGGATCTATTATTGTTTCGGATAACGGATATCTCTTGAAATTGTAGAGTACTTTGTGAAATTGTGATATTTATAAAATCTTGTCTTGTTGTAATAAAATTAATATTAAGTTAAAAATCAAGTCATTTTATGGAAGAAAGGTTGACATAATTTTAAAATGACAATGCCATATTCATGCCCACCGCATGATGAACAAGATAACGAATAAATGTAAAAATATCTCCGTTTTTTATTAAAATTATTGGTTTAAAATAAAGTTTTGTACAAGTTGCGAGTCGAAAAAACAGCTTAATTAAGAATTCAGAAAATAGTATGAAATCGAACCGAATTATTCATTGTTATCATTTTCTACTACTCTCGCAACTCCTACTGATTATGATTATGCTATATAAAACCTGTAATAAGTCCCCAACAAAATGATAGGTACAGCTTCAATGGTCTCGTAGTTTTGTAGGTGGGGCAAAGCTCCATTGAAATGTGGCAATGTCATTTAGACATCGTATTTTCTTGAAAAAATACTATTTTGATTACTATTGTAATGACCACAGAGGTCAACAACATGTCTTGATTTCAATTTCTTTATTATATCTAAGCATTAGACTACTACAAAAAGACAATGACAGATTTGATTGGAGCTGTGCCTCACTTACAAAACTAAATGTACATTGAAGCTGTACTATCATTTCGTTGGAGACTGATTACAAATTTCATATTGCATAATCATAAATCAGTAGGATTTGCGAGATTAGTAGAAAATGATAACAAAAACAACGAATAATTCGCTTCGATTTCTTACTGTTTGGGTCGATTTCGATGAATGATAAAATATCATTTACATTAATCTTAATCACATGAGCAAGTCGTCGTTTAAAAAACTATAATAAATACCATTAATCACAAAAAATTGCTACAATTTAAGGCTACAATAAAAAATTAAATCACAACAACAAACCATTACCCGCCATTACCGGAAACTTTCATTTTTTATAATTCTAGAGGGAAAGGCAAACCTAACTAAGAGCATACAGCCATACATCCTGGTCTGACGTATAAAAATATTTACAAAATCGGATCGCAACTCATTGATTCGATTCACGATCCAAATTGAATTGATTTCATAAAGATCGTATAGAATCGTATAGTAATGTACCAAATTAGTCATGATCATCAGCCGGTACCGATCAGTCCACTGCTGGACGTAGGCCCTTCCAATAGTATGTCACTCAACCCGATTTTCGATCCTTTGTATCGAGTATCTGCCAGCCACATTGCGAAGGTCATCCCTCCATTTGGTCGGGGGCCGTCCGACGCTATGATTACTTGTACCAATTGTAAAAGACAAAAACTACGAATGCATTTGATGGTTTCTTTTTTCATACTAAGCGTAATCTATTGAACGCAACCTATAGACTTTATTTATTCAACTCGTGTAATCGGTCAGGTTATTAGATCAAATCGTTCTGTGATACTTAGATAAATCGATAGCGCGATTGATGCCTACTGGGTGGGTGATATCGATTTGTCAATCGACTTTTCTGAATCATAATCTATTTAACGCTCAGCACTATCTGTTACATTGGCGGCTGGCGATTTGTTTGTGAAGTTTTGTGCTCTTATCAAGGTTTCCTTGCATAATTCAATGAAACTTGAATCGTTGAGAGTTGAGTTATTTCGTTTAGGGGGTTGGGAGGGTTGTGCATAGGTTTAGGTTAGTTTATCTTCGTATATGTGTATGTATTTATAAGAATTCAGACATTCTATTAATATCACACCAGGCTGTGTGCAATAGTTGGCTTGGCCTTTCCCTTTGGGAAGAATTTAAAAAAATGGCTGGTGGCGGGCCACATTAAATAAAAATGACACATTACAATGAATGATTAACGGAAAAACTAAGGGAAAAACGTACAAAAACTTTTAAAATTGATTTTTCAACGCGCTACTTGTACGAAACTTTACTTTAAACCAATAATTTTAATAAAAACGGAGATCTTTTTACATTTATTCGTTATCTTGTACAACTTGCGGTTAATGGTGGGGCAGGATCTGGCAATGTCATTTATTTGTAAGTACCTGCTGATATATGTATTTGTTGCAGTATACAATTGAAAACAAATAAAGAATGCCTTTTAAACATTTAGGTACGATGTTCTTCTCATTCACAAGAACTCTCACTCGTGTTCCCTTACATAGAGGTCACCGATCCACTACACTGGTCCAGTGCGGATTTGGTTATTACGATAATGATCTACTTCAAGCCAAGCATTGTTGAACCAGTCTTTTACCTTTTATATAAAATATATTACCTATCCTACTAATATTGTAAACGTGTGAAGGGTTAGCGGCGCTTGCGACGCGTGAGCTCGCCAGTCGCTTCCCGTCACGGGTTCCGACCGGTACGCGTATATGGCTTCCCGTATTCTGTACGTCCCCCGAGGAGAGACCAGTTCGGTACGCTTTTCTAAGAGCCTAAACACGTGAAAACCCGCAACAGGTTCGTTAGAATTTATATTGACAGAAAAAACATAACACTCCTTCATGCACAGTCGGGTAAAACAACGCCACAACATTTCTGTAAATGTCAAAAATAACGAAACTGTGGCAAAGAAACATTAGACAACAGATTCCAATTATATTAAATTTTAATTATATTTTTTTACTCCAATAAGTACTTCAAGTCTCCTCGTATACGATAGACGTTTTCTTTCCATACTATCATTGTTCTGTAGACCTATTGAATACGGGTTTCTGTTAACTTTATCATTTGCAGCGGCTGGAAAAGCGTACCGAATTCGTCGCCGCGCGGGGACGTACTGCATACGGTACTTCATGTGTTTAGGCTCTTAGAAAAGCGTACCGAACTGGTCTCTCCTCGGGGGACGTACAGAATACGGAAAGCCATATACGCGACCGGTACTCTCCAACCATCACACTACAGTCACAGTAGTGTAGTAGCATTATAAGATTACTATCAGATAGAGCTTATAACCGTAGGATGCTTAGGATAAGCTGGGTCCAGAGAGTCACGAATGTCGAGGTACTGCGACGCGCCGGTAAATCCCGGGAACCAATGACCACCATCAAGAGGAGAAAAGTGGGCTCTCTTGGCCACGTGCTGAGACACGAGAGTTACCAACTCCTCCAACACATAATGATGGGCAAGATTGAGGGGAAGAGGCGGGTTGGCAGAAGGAAGAAATCGTGGCTCCGCAATATAAGGGTGGACAGCGACAGCCAGCGTCGAAGAGCTTTTCCGACTGGCTCAAGACAGAGGGAGATATGCGGAGCTGAAGGCCAGCCTTCATTAGTTGAGAAGCACTGCAAGAAGAAGAAGATTAGATAGAGAATATTATACAGTGAACATTCAATATCCTCTTATATTCATATAGCCACAAATGGAGTCAGGATATTAACGATAACATAAGAACTTACATTGGTGACCCCGACGTGATCTGAACACGCAACCTTCTGATAAATAAAATTAAGAAGAACTTACAAACGTGAAAGTTTGTGTGGATGCATAGATGTTTGTTGCTCTTTCACACAAAAACTACTGAATGGATTTTAATGAAACTTTACAATAATATAGCTCATACATCAGAATAACACATAGGCTATAATTTATAATCCTTCCCAGACGAAGTCGCGGGCAGCAGCTAGTATCATAATATTCCTGTTGAGGTTCGGAACTGCAAAAAAACCTGTAATTATAATAGACATAAGTACATAATATTCAACTAACGCCATTGATAAGTTTATCATATCATAAGCTCCTTGATATTTTTCGTTATTAGGTTTCATCACATTGCGCAATGATTGTGACGACTACAGAAATCATAATAATAATCGTCATAAATAATAGATAATCGTAATGACCATTACTTAATTTTTTTTGGGAAACCTATAAATTGTCCGACTGCTGGGCAAAAGTCTCCCCCTCCTCTTCCATCCATCCCTGTCCTGAGATTCTTCCAGCCACCCACCCCTGTATCTAACGATATCGTCTCTCGCATATCGCATTACTTAATAACAACAAAATTATTATTATTATTTAATTATGGACAGGCAGCTCATCGCTGATATGTCCATTTCACAGTGTTTGTAAAGTCAATCACTTAGTGGTTTTATTTTTATAAATGTTTTTTTTTTTAAATAATTGTCCAAATTGTTTTTGAATGCATTAACTGAGACGGCAGAGACAAAATCGTCCAGGAGTGAGTTCCAGGCTTGAACAATTATGTAATTCAATTATGATGTACTATATCAGTAAATATGTGTGTACGTACAATTGATTTATTTATTTATTAAAATAACTAAAAATATAAACTAACTTACTAAACTTACAATATTAAACTAAAAATAAAAGTACTTACTAAAATATAAATAAAACAAAACTATATGTACAAAATAGGTCGGTTGAACTATTTGGCTTGCATTACAGATAGTTCAACCGATCCCCGCTGTCCGGTAACGTGCCCAAAATGCTGGCGGCATTTCCCCTCTGAATAGCCAAGCTAATTCTTTGTCTGTATATCAATATCAGTAAATATGACGTACATATTTGTTATAATACGAGTACGTGTGATTCCACCGAGTACATACGCGGAATCAAAAATGTCATTCTTTTTATAATTAAAACTATTGTGAGCCACTAGTGTCGTGCTTATTACTAAATCGCATAAGAGTGAATGGGACGCCGCCGCCGCAGTGGAGGTAGTTTTTTATTGTTTTCATAAAACGCACGAAACGCGACCAACTTAGTTGTTTACTCAAAAACCCCGACGCACGAACCGCGACCAATTCCAATTGACGCTCAACAAGATCGGCAACGTTGCACAACAACGCGCGACGTTGTCTGGACAAACAAAAGTTCCTCGTTGACACTCATAATTCATTTATTGCATATCACACACATATTAGGTACAGTCGACAGCAGATCAAAGGTAACACTTGCAGTACGATTTCAAGTCTTACGACGCAAATAATAAGAACTAGGTACATAACACAAGATAAAGTTCCCAATACATGTGGAGCCCGTCGGGCAATATGGGAAGTTTAAGCAGTTCGACATTGGACTATTTGAAATCATCATCTAAGTATTTCTGCAATGTATAGTAACACTTGTTTATTAACATTTGCTTTATTTTTTTTATGATTAGATATTATTATTATTAGTTAGGTATGTTTTTAAATTTTTCTGGTAAGTAGTTTATTATAGATCTTTATTGATAAGGCGTATGAGCTCTTGCTATGTAATTTTAAACTCAACTCAACATGATGAGCGACATGTTGTGCAACATGTTGCGCGTCAAATGTTGCCAAGTGTGTACGAGGCTTAAGTATAGCGTGCCATAACTCTGAAATCGCCACAAATTGTATACTAAATAATTACAGCGGGGTGAACATGAAAATGCAAGCCATTCAGATAGTCCAACCGACCTATTTTGTACATATAGTTTTATTTTAGTTTAGTTATATTTTAGTAAGTACTTTTATTTTTAGTTTAATATTGTAAGTTTAGTAAGTTAGTTTATATTTTTACTAACATCATTAGCAGTAAATAAACTTTAGCTGGGTTAGAACAAGATCGTAAGAAATGCTTAATAACCGTAGTTAAAAATATCCTAATAGCACACAAAATCAAAATTTCATCGAATTGTGCAATAGATAAAAATAATCGTTCATACAGAGATAACAATTATACATCATTGATATCGTCATGATAGCCACGTCAAGTGCTTTAATATTATCTTCGTCAGACATCACTAATCTTAGTACGTTAATATTAATGCCATGTCATTGCCAATTCACATGCTTTTTACCTATATAAACATGGTTGTTTAATTCGTCGGTATCTGTTTTCTGAGTTTGAAGGACTGAATTGGAGAAAAAACCAAAATGAGTTTCTCAGACAAAGTAGTCCTTGTCACCGGTGCTAGCTCCGGAATTGGCGCAGCTATTGCCATCCTCTTCGCTAAAGAAGGAGCTAATGTGACTATGGTGGGAAGAAACGAGACAAAACTAAAAAATGTTGCTGCGAAATGTGTCAAGAAACCTCTGGTAATCATAGCTGATGTAGCTGTGGATACTGAGGGCAGAAGAATTGTTGAAGATACCGTAAATAAATTTGGAAAACTGGATGTTCTGGTCAATAATGCTGGATTTGCTAAGGATGGGTCTATTCTTGATGGAAATATTCTGGAAGGATACGATGGAACAATGAATGTGAATGTTCGGGCAGTGGTTAACATTACTACTGTAGCTGCACCTTATCTTGTTAAAACTAAAGGTAAGTTGATGAATTTGCGCCAACCGCAGAACTATTACGAAACATTACTGTGACTACAAATGCTTGTCACAAACCTCTGGATACTTTTCTAAAATGTTAAGCAATGTGATAGTATTATGATGACTATATATTTCTTCTCGAAAAATTCCAAATAATCTAACAGTCATAATTCCTTTATTTCCAGAATGTCGGGTTTCCACATTCAGAATTTGTTTTATGCATTATGCCAAGTTCGACGATCAATTTTAAATGATGAATAATTTCTAGCCGCGGGCAGGACTTTAACCGGCGACCTTGTCATTCCGTAAAAAAAGAATTCCACTTGACCACTTCCCTAAATGACAATTTCAAATATTCTTTGACAAAAACGACTGAAGAAAAACGACACGTTCCCAAAATAATCACTACTCGATAAATTGTCATTTTGGAGTGGTCAGTCAGGTCACACCCCAAAATGACAATTTCCCACTATGACAATAAAATTTTAATCATGTTTTGTATAAAATTACCTGAAGTAGCTATAATAGTTTGCCTTGTGACCACCCCAAAATAACAATTTATTAATAGTGATCATTTTGGGAACGTGTCGTTTACCCAAGAAGACATTTTGGGATACCCGAATACTGTCTGAGAACATAATATTATCAACAATCAAAATATTCTACCACTAGTTACATGCTTTGAAACTTATATTTTGTTCAACAGGCAACATCATAAACATATCCAGCGTTGTTGCTCACACCACACCAAGGTACACTACCTTCCTGCCTTACCACATCTCCAAGGCTGCTCTCGACCACTTCACAAGAGGTGCTGCATTGGAACTATCTGCTTCAGGAGTCAGAGTGAACTCCGTCAACCCAGGACCAGTCATTACAGACTTCTTGGAAAATGCCGGTTCGGATGACACTTGGGATTCACTGAGAAGCTTGATGCCTCTGAAAAGAGTATCGGATCCCGAAGAAATTGCTGATCTAGTTGCATATTTAGCTGGAGACAAAGCTAAGGGTATTACTGGATCTATTATTGTTTCGGATAATGGGTATCTTTTGAAATTGTAGAATCTCATATTGTTTTCTTTGTTGATTATTGAATTTATGTTAGTATGTACAGGATTTTAGCTTTACAAATAACCATTGATATTTGATAAATCATAACTGGGCAAAGAGGTGGAGATTCTTAAGACCATTAAAAAACGGAAACTCCAGTATCTAGGTCACATAATGAGGAATAAAAAGTACGATCTCCTACAACTGATTCTTCAGGGAAAGATCCAGGGCAGAAGAAGGCCAGGTAGAAGGAGAATATCATGGCTCAGGAACTTACGCCAATGGTACGGCAAGAGTACCAGGTCTCTATTCCGTGCGGCGTTGTCGAGAGTGCAGATTGCCATAATGATCGCCAACCTTCGTAAGTAGACGGCACCATAAGAAGAAGAAGAAATCATAACTATAAACTAAACTAAAAACTATATATACAATAGGTCGGTTGAACTATCTGAATGACTTAGCATTACAGATAGCTCAACCGATTTGTTGATTAGATTATTTTTGTTGTTATATTTTATGTAAGTCTGCCATCTGTATTTTACTGTTCTATTAAAATTTGTATTTAAATTTATAAAACTTTTTATTTTCGAGTAGGATAACCATCGGTTGGGACATTTCTTGACATGAAAGTTCCAGGTTCCATTTTCCTCCTCTGTTGCGAAAGGGTAAATAAATTAAAACGATGAAAATTTTCTAGCCGTGGGCAAGACTAGAATCTGCGACCTTGTCATGACTACGGCTAGAAATTATTTATCATTTGAATTTGTTCGCCGATGGCAAGGGTCAACGTCCGACAATCGGTGACCAACTTTAGTCAGAGGAAAATAGAACGTACTGATTGCAATAGTATAACGCCCACGTCCTACAAAAGTCGGTCAGAAATAAAATCGGTGCACTCCGACCGATCCGATTGTCGGTGAAAAATGGAACGTCCGGAAATTATGCGTTAACGCGCACTGCTCACCGACAGTCAGCCGCTTGCACTGGCTACTGAACATGTAACCTACAGACAAGTCGGTCACAAAATCGTTCATAAGAATCGGAGGAAAAATCTGATTATCGGTACTACAAAAAGTATGACGTGTGCACACTTGACGTGGGCAGCCTTAATGCATAAATTAAATTCAGGGTAAATAAATGTCCAGTTTGGGTCATTCCCACCAGGTCCACGAGCCTATTGTTTTCAAGAAAATGAAGTTCATACATTGATTCCCAAGAGGTCCACGACATTTTATAATAATAATAAAAATGTTTCTCAATAGGTCCACGCATTATTTAGTACAGTCAGCAATGAAGAATAGATATTTCTTTAAATCAGTACTAACCTAGGTTTTAGAGGATTTATTTTATGAAATAAAAGACGATATAACTATGTTTATAAAATAAGTTATATATAGTATTTTACCCTATTTTCTAAGTCAAAGTCAAATTTCTTTATTGCAAGAAAGCACATTGTGTACATTTTTGCATTGTTGAGAATATCTCAACCTTATTTAGGCTCCATGTATACTATGTCTTCGTGTGTTTGACTTTATGTTATTTCAGTCGAAAACAAAAGAAACGATCGGACTGCTATCGGGCGATCGACACGCGACCTCACCCTGTCGCAAGCACTGGGCAATAAAATCGACTGCATTTATATCTTCAATGTCGGCAGAAATTGATTCACTGCATTGCGAAGGGGGTAGGTTCGGTAAGAGTGGAAGAGGACTATTTTAAATTATGGACAAAGGGTGACAATTGTAACATTATGGGCGGGAAATCATTATCAGAACGTATCAGTTCATTGCTGGACGCATCTCAAGACGGGGTTGTCTCCACCGATCCCGGGATCCGTTTGGATTGGAAACGGATCCCGGCAGTTTGTCTCCACCGATACCGGGATCGGTTTCCAACGCAAAAACAATTAATGTTTTTACCCACCGATCCCGGTATCCGTGGCTACAAGAAATAAATTATATTAATTGTGCAAACGGATCACGGTGGACAGTGATAAGAAAGGAATTATATACATGTCACTCAACACGATTTTTGGTTTTTACGTTTTAGGATTTTTCGCGATTGTATTTATTACACATTTAAAAAGACCGATTTATATTTTGTCAAGTTAAGAGGGCATGGCTCAAACTAGCGATAAATAGAGTTTTTGTGTATACGTTACATGTTTTTAGATATTACGTTTTATTTTATTAAGTAAAGTATTTGAGTGGTGTTTGCATTTTCATACAAATATGCGAGAAAATGCGACTTAAACGGCCATATCTTTTGATTGCGTCGACGTAGAAGTTTAATTTTTTCACGGCTGCATGAGGTTGCAGATTTGAGTATTTGGTATTAATTACAACTTGATCTGTCTACGCGTTTCTGAGATATAGGTCTTGACAGACGGACAACAAAATGATCCTTTAAGCGTTCCTTTTTTCCTCTTGAGGTATGAAACCCTAAAATTAAAATTCTTCCAGTAATTTTGATAAAATTAGAATACTTTTCTCTGTGACACTGATTCAACTAAATCTAGTATAAATAAATCTAGTATTTTAAATTTTAATATAATAAATGTAGATAAAATATAATATGTTTGACATTTTGAATTGACATTTGACATGTAATTAATATAAATTAAATTAAAATAAATTTGCTACTACAATAATTTGTAAGCTTTATACAACACTACTTGACACTACCACATAAATTTGTATAATATCTGCACTATTTACCCATATTTACAAGTAAATGACATTTCATTTCTATATTCCTGTGTACCAGATTATATCAATACATGTCTTATCTTCTATTTATAGGATCTCCTATACAGTAGGTATAAATAATAGTCTCACTCCATAGTAGCCAGCGAAATATCCCAAGAATCCAGGGTTGCCGACAGTTGCATTCTGTCTTATCGTTGTCTATAGGATGGGAAGTACATATTTTTACTGATACCGGTCTTGACAAGCGACCTTTGCGGATTTATGGCCGGGGTCGGGCTTTATAGCGCATTTATTATGTAAACTGAAGCAGCAATGAAAGGCAAAACCTGTGAGTCACTGAAAATGGAACTAGGTATGATATTTTACGTTTTTAATTTATTGTTATTTGTAATAAATCATCATCATTTTTTTGTCATCACTATTGAATCACATACCTCTCATTCATCAAGGGTGGGGGCCATGATCCACCAAGCGGCTCAGTGCGGATAGGTGGATTACAAGTGCCTTAATTTTTTTTTGTAAGAAAGTCCTTTGAAATGTCTCGCCACAATTTTGAAGAGCATTCGGTAAAATTGTATTTCTTCATACGTCATTCAAGGATCATGAAAACTTACTATGTTTATTATAATGGAACGCCGTAGTACTACGAGGAAAAACCTACAATTTTTTTAATTTTTTGACAGTTCTTGTCATTTTTGACAGTTAAAACTGGTATAGATGTCAATAAATCAATTTGATATCTCCATAAACGTGGAGCCGGGTGAGTTGACCACTAACAATTTTGAAAGGTGGCATCTCACCCTTAGGCGAGATTTTTGGAGGGTGAGTTGCCACCTAAGCCCATTTTGCATTGAAAATAAACGAGACAAACCATCCCCATACAAAATATACTGTATGCTCACTCCAAAGGGGGCGGCGACTTTTTTTCAGTCATGGTAGAGTACTAATATTGTCGAAAACTCCATGTAAACTAACAATTACCTTTGAGTACCAGAAAAGAAAAGCCCCCAAAAGCAAAACAACTAAGACCCCATAACGAGTAGTAACAAATGCGAACAGAAGGGTAGTCCGGGATATTTATCTACCCCCGGCCAGCAGTCAACCTTTATTGGGACAGTGGTCTGGTCACTTCGGAATTTGTGCTATTTATTTATTGTACCGTGGGCTGCTGTGACATATGTTAACGACAGGCGGAGAGAGAAGTGTTTTGACATTTTATTAGATGAAAATAAATTGCGTTGTCATTTATTTTTAAAGATAGTTGCTCTAGCATCCTTGAAATTGAACTTGTGACTATGAAAAAAACATATTTCGTAAGAAAAAAATATAATATTAGACATTTATTTTATTTTTAAAGACATTGCCACATTTCAATAGAGCTTTGCCCCACCTTCAAAATACGTGACCATTTAAGCTGTACCTATCATTTTGTTGGTGACTTATTACAGGCTTCATATTGCATAATCATAATCAGTATCATTTTCTACTACTCTCGCAACTCCTATAGAAGAATAACAAAAACCATGAATAAATCGCTTGGAAGCTGTTTTTTTTTCGAATCGCAACTTGTACAAAACTTTATTTTGAACCAATAATCTTAATAAAAAACGGAGATATTTTTACATTTATTCGTTATCTTGTACAACTTGCGGTTGATGGTGGGGCAGAATCTGGAATTGTCATTTACTTTCTGACAACGTTTCTTAGACCGGTTTAGAAGGAAACAAAATAATAATAAAGGTAACATAATGTATGATTTTATTTTTAGAGCCGGTGGTGCTGTGATCTTCACTGCATGTACGGATAACAGCAGATCAATGGTAACACTTGCAGTACGAATTCAACTCTTATGACATAGATAATAAGAACGGTCCAAAGTTCAAAGTGTTACACTTGATCTGCTGCTGTTAGCTGTACTATTTTTTTTGTTAACCTATAAATTGTCCCGCTGCTGGGCAAAGGTCTCCCCCCTCCTCTTCCATCCATCCCTGTCCTGAGCCTCTTCCAGGCACCCATCCCTGTATCTAACGATATCGTCTCTCCACCTACGCCGAGGTCTGCCCCGATGCCGGCGACCGTCCGATGGCACCCATTCTGTGACAGTCCGGGCCCATCGGTCCGGCTGCATGCGGCACACGTGGCCCGCCCAGTTCCACTTTAATGTGGCTGCTTTGCGGTACTATACTATAACCATTATTATTCAATACAATACGTACAGTCGACAGCAGATCAATGGTAGCACTTGCAGTACGATTTCAAGTCTTACGACGCAAATAATATGCACTGTCAAAAGTAAAAATTGTTACCATTGATCTGGTGTCGACTACATCTAGACATTCTTAAAAACGTCATCGTAGACGATAACCATAGTAATTGAAAATCGTAAAAATCCTAATATGATCTCTGTATTTCTTAACACTTCTGTGCTCGAGTGTACCGTGGAGTATATTAAACGGCAGAGAAGGCGGCGAGTGGTGGCTAGCATTTGGTTTTTATACACCAATACTTCGTCGCATACCACACGACTTTTGTATATTGGCTAGTGCTAGGCTAAGAATATACTAGACACGGCAAACAGGCTTGACCTAAATTAAACGGAGACAACCCGAGTAGCGAGGTCCCTGGTTCATAACGGTCGTGACGAAAATTTTTAATTTTCGTTTCGCATAGTGGATTTGCAATAAAATATAAAATCAGAGAAAGGGACCTAGACTCCAAAAATATTATTATCTTAACTAAATTCGGCACATACCTTAGCACATATATTAGCTTATACCATATTTTCTGCCGTCGCTAACGTCCATTGCAGTAGGTAGCTGTATCGGAAATCTGTGTGTGCCAGGCTTAATACATTAATATTCTTTATTCGTTGAATAATAATGACCAACTTGATGACACTTTAATGACTATCGCGTCACTGTCATGTAAAAATTAAAGCAAGAAAGAAAAAGGTTCTGGTTCTCTTGAAAATGGCGGGAACCGACGGTTGCAAAATTATTAGATAGTTTTTATTTTAATGTCTACAGTGGCTATTTTGTGTTTAATATCATGTTAAATTAATCAGAAAATGTTCGCGAATGACAGGTGAATTTATTGGATAATTTGAGTATACTCAAATTATCCAATAAATTCACCATAAGATCTGAAGTTTTAAGCTTTTATCAAGAGTCCCGCTACAAGGTCGGGAGTGAACGTGACTGTCGAGCTACTTCGTCCAGAGTGATGACGCTACAGCGACTCCTCTGGAGGAAGATAGAAGACTATTATATATTGAATTTTCTGTAACATGACATTGACAAATGAATGTCGAGTCCATTAATAAAATAAATAAATAAATAAATAAATCAAATCAAATCAAATCAAATCAAATCAAATATTATTTATTGCATAAAAATAAAAACAAATACATATAAAAGTGTGAATTAAAAACAACAAAAAATTCTATGCAACAGGCAGCAGGCTCAGCAAGTGCTGGTAGAGCGCAGTGCCCCACGCAGCGCTGATTGACAGCCTGTCCTTATCCTATTATAAATATAAAACTAAACAGACAGTCTTCCGTGGTGGTGTGCTTGTTGATGATGGTGGTGGTGTTAATATAGTACCATTAAAAAATTGGACAAATATACAAAATATAATATTATAATACTTATCTATGAACATTACTTACATATTAATTTATTTATACTAATAAGAAAAAGGTTTAAAAAAAAATTCATGAGAATGTCGAAAGATTCGTTTAAATAAAACATTATCATCTAATCCTCTACCACAATTTCCTAGCTCTACATTCCTAAGCGCGAGTCCGTCTCGACAACTAATAAGGCTACACAAGCAAATAAATCTCGCATAATGTCGTCCCGCTGTTATTGATTCCTGTAATTTGGGACGGTGCCTTATTTTCCTGTTTACTGGAATTCGCCAATTCGAGAGAATTAGACGAACAAATGGTAGGGACTTATTACTCGATTGCCGAAAGGAGGAGAGCAATGTTTTCGACCCTCACCTCAAATATCCCAGGATAGTCCTCGTGAAGATTTAAGTATTCATTCAATGAATTAATATGATTTTATAAGTAGTGTAACTTTAAGCAAAAGTGTCTTCCTCTGTTTCCAATTTTATATACCTATTTATCAGGTCAGCTGGAAGAAATCTCTTATAGATAATTGATAATTTTTTTGTTGGACAAACTTTGCTCTTTAGAAATAAATTGCAAACATACCCCTTCCATGTATTTTAAAAACGAAAATTATGTCCAAACTGAAATAGTCATTCTTACAAAATATATACCTATAAAATTTTGGGGTATTTAGGCATTGATCTCCTATAAACAACCAGATACACAGTCTGCCTTCTGAAAATGTCCGAGCGCAAATAAGGTCCAAACGGATGCCTTCTAAAAATGTCCGAGCGCAAAGAAGGTATTAACAATGGACCCTTATTTGGATGTTTTTTAAATTGTTTTAGTGAGACCTTTGTGTATCTAGTTGTTTATAGGAGATCAATGTACTTAGGTCAATATGAGATCCGGTATTTAAAAGTCTGATATTTGTTCGCGTATTTTTATTTCCCTGCCAAAATTCTTCCAAAATTCATAAAAATATGAATATCGAGGCACTGTGCCGTGCTTTTCACTCCGCCGCTGCGGGGCATCTTCTGTCTCACTCTTACTTTTGACAACCTAGCGCCTTAAATAAGTATGACGTTTGAAGTCATTGTAGCAAATTGTCAGTTTAGGAACCTAAACTGGATCGCTATAAGAGGTGAGAGTAACCCCGCAGATTGCCATAACGATCGAAAACATTCGTAAGAAGACGGCACCATAAGAAGAAGAAGTAGATAACCAGAAGGGTGACCCACTAATGGGAAAATACTGGGTTAAATAAGACTAATAATGCAATATTTTTTGAGTGAACTAAACCACTAATAATTAACATTCTCTCGACTCTATTAAATCGACTGAACAAACGAAACTGTCGATTTATGCCGAACATAAACACTATACAGGTTGTTCCCAATAACGAGTGGCCCATTACCTACGTCGGCAACACGAATTAATGATGATTTTATTCCACATCCTGTACTGTCGACGCCATTTCCACCAGTAAATATAGCCGATAAATAGGAGTGTTGGCTTTTGAGATCAATTTAGTGTCGTAATTCGTTTCTGAATCTCACTAAATATTTTGTAATACGTAACTTAATTATCAATCAACTTTATAATATATAAACTTATTCATAAACCTAATTAAACTCCACTTCTCTTAAATCGTGTTGTCCATTAAGGCGAGGTGTTGGGACGTTTTTAAGTTTTTCGATGAAGGCTACGGCACTAACTACTGAAATTAAAGGCCTGAAAAAAATATATATCAATCTTGGGGTATTTATTTAGGGACTGTTGGCTCCCGAAACACGATTGGACAAACTTCGCTCGATAGAAAAAAATCACAAACATACCCCTTTCCTGTCTTTTCACTGAGTAGTGTGTCTAAACTAAAACAGTTATTCATACAAAATATATATCAAAATGTAGGTTATTATAAATAGAGGAGCTTGATAAATTAAAAATCTGTTGTTTCTAACGTTTTTTTTATACCAGGCAAAATTTAAGAAAAAACACAATTTGTATAAATACAAATGCACGGCGCTACGAGCTTCAGTGCGCCGCTGGGCGTTGCCGAGGTCGGACCTGTATCGATTTTTGCCAAATGTTCCACTTTGGTCTTTACCTTGGAAATCTTGGAATGCTCCCACGATCGTCATAACGTAATAAAATTTAAAATAATACGAGTCGAATTTGGTCACACCTATACTTTAAGATTATTAGTTTACTAATCACGGAATGATTGTGCATCGTTTTGAATATAAAAAGGACTCATAACCTAAAACAGATATTCCTTAACACAATAGATTTTTCGCGAACCATGTTTTTGAAGTCATCATATTACACGCGACACGAACACCAGTGTCGAGTGTCGTATATTGGGAGCGAGCAGTGGTCTGATAATTGCAGATGAAGACAAGTCGGCTAACATTACAGTGGGGCTATAACATTACGGTTCTCAAAACGATCAAATCATACCATGTCATAGCGGCCGTGAAAGGGACAGTGCTATTGCATTGGTATAGCGGCGTCTCTGTTTGGCGCGCCATGACATAGTATAATTTCATCGTTTTGAGAACGGTAATAGGGGGGCTGATCAGTAACTTCCAAATAGACCAAAGTGGAACAGGCCAAAACAAATGACTATTGACGGTGATTTGTCCCACAGAGCGAACGAACAAACCGCAATCGAACTTAAAATAGTTTGTACGTAGTTGCTACTTGTAAAACTATGTACAGTGAACATCACATAAAGTTTGCCACATTTTACTCTAAGCACAGTGATAATACGGGCCAAATTTCAATAGCTACGTAGTTATAGACTGATGCAATATACACATGCCTACTTTTAAAAGTATAGTCAACAGCACATAATGTGTGTCATGTTTTACCCTACGCAGTGATAACACGGGCCAGATTTCACCATCACTGACGTCACACCTGACACCAATAATAATACTTACCTAACATCACGTTACAAAATTCGTCATTTATTTAGTTTTATTGACACTTGACAGTTTGTCACTTAAAGTCAAAAACAGATTTGTTGTAATGTAACCTCTATGGTTATTAAAATTTTAATAAATTTTGTATTTTATAAGAATTTATGCTCAATTTTTTATTAAATCGCGTGAAAGTACTTTCAAAATATATTCCCCTAGCAAATAATTTGATTATTCCTATTTTTCACTTTTATTACAACAATATTACCTAATTGACATTCCTATTATTCCAGGTCTTTTTTTCCGTCAGATTAGTATTAACATAGTATTTTATTCTACTACGTCATACTACATCACTACGCTACGTTACGTCAATATAAATAACTTAAAAAATAATTAAAATATATAACCTGTAGACGCGAATTTGACTGCACTGAACCCACTCCGGACGGTCGGTTTAACGTATGTCTGCTTATGACCTTCCGTATAAATAAATACGTTTAAAAGTACAAATTGCTTTACTTTATTGTCAACTAGCTTCTGCCCACCACTTCGTCTGCGCAGGATTATAAATTATAGCCTATGTGTTATTTTGATGTATAATATGAGCTATATTATTGTAAAGTTTCATTCAGCAACATCCATCCATCCAAACTTGCGAATTTATAATATTAGTGGGAGTGGTATGGGATTGTCACGAGCACAGCCCGTGTTAGGGCCAGTGTAGAAGTTGAAGCCTGGTTGGCGGCGAGAGGTGAACAGGAGGGGTGATGATGATACGGTTCCGAGTTGACATAATGTGCGACAACATTTAGTATAGACAAAGGTTCAAGATTTGAAAGAAATATTTTCCGACAATCGCGAAAATTGAAATAAGTAACTCCGAAGCTGTCAGACTTGGGATATCCCTATTTGGCATTAAATGGGTCGATAATGTTGGCACCGACAAGTGGACTTCGGTATATCGTCTATCCGTGGGACATTCTGTATAGGTATTATTATGGGTAGCGAGCTGTGACGTCACAGTGAGGACACTGGTTACGCTTACTCTGTGTACCTGTGCGAGTAATGACCCCGATCAATGCGCGTCATCCCTCTCTCGCCCCTCCCTCGCCCCGCACCTCACCCCCTCACTAGGCTCAAATGAGCCAATGGCCTCGCCTTAAGTGATTTTTCAAAAATTCTGAAACACTATTTACTTCACTCAAGAATATTTTAAATTACAACCGATTTTTTTTGTTTTAATTTTAATAAAGATTAATATTAGCTTAAAGAACAAGAATTTTGTAATAATCCTTTATGTCTAGGATACTCTTATACTTATGCTGCATGTAGCATTTAACTTAACCCATTTCATCCGATCTAAACTCTACTGCTGTTTTAGAATTAAAACTATAGTGAGCCATTACTACAAATTATTATATATAAACGGATATCACTTACTTATATTGTTAAAGTCGGCAATTAGACCGACAGTTTCGACCGATTTCGACGGTCTTTTTCAAGGTGAGCGCGCCACGTCCGCGTCGCCTTTGACGTTTCTTCGCGCACTGCGGATGAGCGCCCTCTGTGCGCGCTCTGTTGCTCTACTGCTGTTATTCATAAACCTAGTTAAACCGCACTTCTCTTAAATCGTGTCGCTAATTTCACACTTCGTTAAAAAAAGGTTAAGATAGAAAGGGACAGGGGGCCTAAACGGTGGCGTAACTTTAAGTCACGTTTATGAATACGCCCTATTCATATACAATGACATTGCAATGTATGAGGTATAGAGGAATGCGGATGTTATACTCTATGTTCTGAAAGATAATCAATAAGCTGTACCTATATTTTAATTAGATAAAACTTTAATTATCGTGCTAAACATTTATTTTATCGATGTCTCGATATTTCGACAGCATTGCAGCCATCATGGTCACGAGTTTAAAAAGTGATAAGATCTATAAAGATCTATCGGGGCGGCTCGTGGAGTCCACACGTGACCAAAATGCTGGCCTGTATTTCGCCCAAAGAATCAGCTTGGCTATTCAGAGGGGAAATGCCGCCAGCATTTTGGGCACGTTACCGGACAGCGGGGATCGGTTGAACTATCTGTAATGCAAGCCATTCAGATAGTTCAACCGATCTATTTTGTACATATAGTTTTATTTTAGTTTAGTTATATTTTAGTAAGTACTTTTATTTTTAATTTAATATTGTAAGTTTAGTAAATTAGTTTATATTTTTAGTTATTTGAATAAATGATGTAGAGTTTATCTTTAAAAAAAATGTACCTATTTGACATTAAACATTCTATTATAACATTCGTGAAAGTCAAACGGTTAACTCTTTTAAAAAAGCTGTCAAGGAACACTACCTTTCTCTTGCATAGTTATTATATTTAATTAGAGTTTATAGGGGTACTTATGTATATTTTATTTATTGCATGTAGGTATTTATGTATGTAAATATGAGTATGTATATAATATATAGTATTATGTTATATTGTAGGTATAGTTTTATATTTGTAAGTATGTTTAAGTATTTATTTATTATTATAGCGGTACACACTATGTCTACCTTTCATCTCAAATTGTCGCTTCATGGGGTTTGCTGGATGGTTTATCTCTGATAGAGATAAGTTACGCCCTTTGTATATGTCTTTTCTTATCTATGTTACAATGTAAATATCCAGTGTGTATACAATAAAGTGTTAATAATTAAAGAGGCGCCAGAGACGAAAATACAATATTCTTATTTCACATGATTATTCTCAGTCCCTACCTGCCCAAAAGCCTATCTACCCTCATAGACATATCGACAATTGTCGACAACTGCTAATGGGGGGGTAGTTTCTATTAGTTTTTATTATTCCCGCCCGCCCTTAAGTGCAAGCGATTTTCCTTATTGCTCGCTTGTGTCGATAGATTTCGGTTTCTGGTTCCTAATCGAAATAGGTCTGCTTTTATTTACAGGCCAGAATTAAAATGCCAGAATTAAAATGCCAGAATTAAAATGCCAGAATCAAAATGCCAGAATCAAAATGCCAGAATCAAAATGCCAGAATCAATATGCCAGAATCATTGGTGTCAAACTGTTCAACAGTCTCCCGGTGGACCTACTGAAAAGAAATTCAACGCATTTAAATCTTCACTAACGAAGCATTTATTGAATCGAACACTGTACTCGTATTCGACGTCACGGCGCGGCGTCCGCCGGCACGACGCCGTCGGCCGGTGACTTGCGCCGTCCGACAACGTGCACCGGTGGACGGTGCCGGCAGACGCCGTGACACGCCGCGCCATTCGCCGGCACGGCGCCGCGCCGTAGCGTTGCGCGTTGTACGCTAGCCCTTAGGGCAGGTTTTTTACCTTCAATTTTTTATATAGGAATTAAGTTTGCTTTTTAGACAGGTTTAGATTTAGTTATATCCGCCAGAAGACAAAAGTGGTTGACATTGCTCATAAAATCAGTAAACTGAAGTGGCAGTGGGCTGGTCACATCTGTCGTAGAACCGATAACCGATGGGGTAGACGAGTTCTCGAATGGAGGCCACGAACGGGTAAACGTAGTGTGGGACGCCCCCCGACCAGATGGAGGGATGACCTTCGCAAAATGGCTGGCAGGGACTGGATGCAGAGGGCCGAGAGTAGGGTTGATTGGCGCGCTTTGGGAGAGGCCTTCGTCCAGCAGTGGACTGATACGGGCTGATGATGATGATGATTAGATTTAGTTTAGATATAATTATTAGTTTATATTTGTTTTTAATTTAAAAGACTTTTGTATGAGACCTTTTAACATCCAATAGTAAATAATAATCTAGGAACACTTAGATATTTAGTATACCTGAGACTATGAGGGTGAACGATTAAAAGCAGCAAAAGATGCGGAGGCGAGCGTACATTTTGCGACTGTCAACCGGCTGCCGTCCTTATACATGTATTAGCTGAACGCCGCGGGCGTTTGGAAGTACACTCGGGCACAAATATTCGGGGATAATCATTGAATTTTTTTATTATTGTCATTAATTTAAAAAAAATTACATTGAAGCCCAAATCGCTTGACAACCCCAAACACCCTACCGACTTGCATTGACTTGTGTTAAAGCCTTCATATATAGCCATATATAGCCTTCATTCAGAGCTCGGTGGCTCAGTGGTTGGGTCAATGGACTTGCAATATGGAGGTCCCAGGTTCGCTTCCCAGCTAGGGCAGCCATGTACCAATGAGTTATCCTCGGTTTTTTCGATGGAAAAACTTACGTACATTTACCGAGTGCTCTCAAAAACGGTGAAGGAAAACATCGTGTTGAAACTTGCATGTCGTAGAAAAAAAATCTAAGGCATGTGAAATCCGCCAACCCGCACTGGGCCCGCGTGGTGGACTATGGCCCGAGCTCCCTCGATGTAAAGAAAGGTCTGTGCCCGAGCAGTGGGGCAATATAAATAGACTGATGATGAAAGCCTTCATATGCGCGGATTAACAGTTTCTCTATGAAGGCTACGGCACAAACTACTAAATATAAACGTTTAAATATATATATATAGAGCAAACTTAGGGTGTCTATTTAGAGACTGATGAATACCGATACATGATTGGACAAATTTCGCTCCATAGAAAAGTTTTTTTTTAAATGAAAATTATGTCCAAACCGAAATAGTTATTCCGCTCCGCGCAGTTACCAAGCTGATATATCATCATCATCATCATCAGTCTATTTATATTGCCCCACTGCTCGGGCACAGACCTTCCCTTACATCGAGGGAGCTCGGGCCATAATCCACCACGCGGGCCCACTGCGGGTTGGCGGATTTCACATGCCTTAGATTTTTTTTTCTTCTACGACATGCAGGTTTCATCACGATGTTTTCCTTCACCGTTTTTGAGAGCACTCGGTAAATGTACGTAAGTTTGTCCGTCGAAAAAACCGAGGATAACTCATTGGTACATGGCTGCCCTAGCTGGGAATCGAACCTGGGACCTCCATATTGCAAGTCCATTGACCCAACCACTGAGCCACCGAGCTCTCTGCTGATATATATGTAGGTGTTACTATTGATTCGTAAACACTTCCGAGTTTGATTTTTCACAATGTTTAGTATCATTTCTTTATTAGAAAAAAATGTATAAATGAATAAATCGTTAGTACTTATCGTACGTATTATAGACACAAAATCATCTCGCTGCGGAAAAATAACCACTAAAAAGACATTGCCACATTTCAATGGAGCTTTGCCCCACCTACAAAACTATGTGACTATTTAAGCTGTACCTATCATATTGCATAATCATAATCAGTATCATTTTCTACTACTCTCGCAACTCCTATAGAAAAATAACAAAAACAATGAATAAATCGCTTCGATTTCTTACTATTTTCTGAATTCTTAATTAAGCTGTTTTTTTCGAATCGCAACTTGTACAAAACTTTATTTTAAACCTATAATTTTAATAGGAAACGGAGATATTTTTACATTTATTCGTTATCTTGTACAACTTGCGGTTGATGGTGGGGCATAATCTGGCATGGTCATTTCACGTTAGGTAAATGTTTGAAACATTCTTGAAACTGTTACTAAAGCCACGAGTCTGAGTGTACGTAAAGGTACAACCGCGGCCACAATGCAAACAAAAGAACAATCCCGCGGCACAAATCTTAATCTTGGCATTCATTACGGTAGGAAAACGGCGAACCTGAATTTATTCTAGGTAGCACAGTGTTTTATGAGCTGGATGTAGGTACTTTAAGATGTGGAGCATCTAGGGTTGTGCCTAGATTGTAATCGTAATTCTAGGAAGAAGAGACCAGATACCTATTAAGAACATTTTACCCCATTGGGTCCCCGTAGAATTAAAAATGTACCTATGAAAATGTACCAATGTGTGTATGAAACACAGTACAAAAAAACGCTAGATTATGCGTTTAGAGGTACCTACGCAAACCATTCGTTCAGTCAAAAATCGGTCTGTCAACGATGAGCGCATAGATACAAAGCGGGGGACAGGAGTGCCGTATTAAAGAGATGCGTCCATGTCGATAATATCTAGGTTACACGTGTCGCGAAGCAATTTTGCGCTCATGTGCGTGCAGACACGGACCTGTTACTGGTCTATGGGGAAAGTGGTCTATGAGTGTGAACAACGTGTGAAACTAGATAATCGGTAGGTACCGTTAATGTAACCCGATAAAATACTGTCATTAATTAAAAAAAAATAATAGTATCACACAAAACGATAAGCTCATCGGTACAAGTATTAAAAACCGATATTTTTAATAATTTATAATGTGTTTTTTAATTGGTGTTTGATTATAGGTAGATATTATAAAACTGATTACACAGTTTTAGAATTAAAACTATAGTGAGCCATTACTACAAATTATTATATATAAACGGATATCACTCACTTATATTGTTGAAGTCGGCAATTAGACCGACAGTTTCGACCGATTGGCGGGCTCATCTTGAAAAAGACCGTCGAAATCGGTCGAAACTGTCGGTCTAATTGCCGACTTCAACAATATAAGTGAGCGATATCCGTTTATATGTAATAATTTGATTACACAGTATTAAAATAAACAGTAATCACATCTAACCTTACCTTGTATAGCTATAAAAGTAAAATTCTACAAACCCACAATCAATGGGGTCACCCTAAAACTCCATAAACATCCCCCATCCTTAATAACCAAACCAAAAAAGAATACTTTCTACACGAGGTGATCTCGTGGAAAATTAAAAAGGCCTGAGGGCGATCGGGTAATATCTCTCTCATTACGCGAAGGAACGATTGCCTGCTTCAGGTGTATTGTGGAAAAATGGGGGGCGGGGTGGGTGCCTGGTTCCGACCCTGTGCTACTAGGACATTTATGAATTAGATACAGAATTATACCGAATCCCAAATCACGTCTTATTTTGTAAACAAAAACTTTGTACAAAACTATTTATATAGTTTTGTAGTTTTTGTTGCACAAAATACAATCTATCATTATTGATAGATTGTATATTTATATGTATTTTGTGTAAGTTTATTATAATTATAGGTGTTGTTATGTGTCCTCGTATCATAGGTATTGTTTATATATTTAGTAGTTATAATTGATTTATTTACGTACATATCTTATCTGTACACCACAACGACTACCACTTTTAACACTGCTCTCTCTTTCGCGGGTTTGCTGGTAGAAATCTCTTTTGAGATAAGCTCGCCCTTTGTACCAATTTGTTTCTTCTGGATGTTATTTATGTATTTGTCTGTGTTGTGCAATAAAGTGTTAAAACAAACAAACAATAACATTTTAAGGTTCTGTGTGATTATTGCGTAGGTAGTTATTTTCAAATTATTAGATCGGATCACTTTATTTGTACAATGATGGACAGGTTCAATCAATCAGTTCCTTCAGTGTTACATCACAATAGGTAATTAGACGATCATATTTGTTTACAAAATAAGACACGGGCTGCGGCATTAGATATCTTGATTCCATTATTCAGGAGAGTTTTTAAGGTTGATTTTTACAAAGAAATACTTGACTGATTGTTGTAAATTCTTTGCAATTACATAGTAGGTGGGTACTCTAAATTGTCTACTGGTAAATGATTTTTATAATCGGTCTTGTGGTTCTTGAGGAAATCTCGACATTATCGAGGTCCCCTATATACTTATAATAGGTATGTTTTTATTAAATGTCAAATATTATAGTAATTTTGTAAAAAAAAAATCACCGAATTTTTTTTTTCGTTTCTGACTGACAATCAAATCAAACTGGCTAACTAGAAAGACAAATAACAAAAACAGTAAAAAAACAATTGCATATCTGCAGTCGCAAATACTTAACAATTACAGCAAATCTTTTCTTTCCGTGTATTTAAGTTCGAGAGTGTTTAAGTTGGAGATTTTCTCAAAAACTACTTGACCTATTGCAAGAATTCTTTCACTGTTTGATAGATAAAAGCTAAAACTATGTAACTGTAAAAGAATTATTAAATTCGGTCCAGTAGTTGTTGTGAAAATACCAACCTTATTGAGGACCCCTGTTTGTCTTCGACTGTACAGTCGACGACAGAGATAAGTATACAGGGGGTCTCAATAAGGTTAAGATTTTCTCAACAACTACTGGACCGAATTTAATAATTATTTTACACTTACATAGTTTCAACATTTATCTAACTAACAGTGAAAGAATTATTGCAATAGGTCAAGTAGTTTATGGAATAATCTCAACCTTAAAAACTCTCCTTTACACCTTTCTCTGTGTTCCACCGTACCAGTATTCCCGCGTGAAAGCTACTTTTTACCCCGGGAAAGTATCGGATGCGGGCAAAGTCAGGGCACAATCTATAGTCCAAGTCCCACTTCAATCTCCGCAGCGCGCCGCTAAAGTGTGCTATCTCCAAAATTAATGACTAATCGAAAGTCCGCGCAATTTTTGCGCTCGCTGTATGAATATTAATGCGGGGAATATTTCGTTAATCTCAAGCCAAAATTTGCGATAATATGCGCGGCGGTTTCTTGCGAGAGTTACTGTCGTTAATTTATGCTGTGGCACGAACTATAGCATTTTAACTCCTTCTGAGAAAACGGTAGGTTCGAGGAATGGTGTAACTTGAATTTTGATGTTTCTGAGGAGTTTTTATATATAATTTGATTGTATACAGGATGTAACGGAAAGTACGTACTTATACCGGAGCCCAAATCAAGTGTCTTATTTTGTAAACAAAAACTACCCTACTCTACTTTAATTTGTTCTGTGATTATTGCATAGTTATTTTCACATTATTATATCGGATCACTTTATTTTCACAATGATGAACAGAATGAATGATCACTCAGTTCCTTCAGTGTTTCATCACAACATGTAATTAGACGATCATATTTGTTTACAAAATAAGACACTTAATTTGGGCTTCGATATACATATACCTAGTACAGCTAACAGCAAATCGGTAACACTTTGGACCGTTCTTATTATCTGCGTTGTAAGATTTAAAATCATACTGCAAGTGTTACCATTGATCTACTGTTGTCCGTACCTAAGCCGAAGGGAGGGTGTTAAATATTGAATAACTTTTTTTTTAGTAATTTTTGAATATAAAAGGAAAATTAATATACGAGTATCATACAAATCGATCATGTTCTTAAAATCGTAAAATACGAAATGACGTTGAATAAATTATTTTTTAGTTATCGATACTTCTACTACGATATATTTTCTGTTAAGTACTATCTTTATACCTACTACTTAGAAAAAAATATTGATTACTACGGGCAAGATTCGAATTACTTCTTCACTATTCCGTGGCGCACTCTATTTCAACGATGACTGATTAAAAAAAAATCAACAAAAAAATACATTTCTCAGTTACAAACTTTTGTAATGTACTGTTTAGTGGCGATCCGGCTTAGCCGAATCCAAAAAGTGTACAGTCACGCCTCGAACACCTCCCCCCCTCCACCCCCTGCTACCCCCCACCCCCTCTATCCGCCCTCGTCCGGGCTAACTTCATAAGACTATGAATTTAAATACGGTTAGTCGATGTCAAAGGGTCGCCGTTGCAACCGTTATGGGGCCTAAAATGACGCTGGATGACGTATAGAGATGCTTTACAATTTTTGAAAAATTAACAGCGGCAAATTTTAGCAAAGAAGCATGGACAGTATCGGAAAGATTTAGGTGGCAACTCCACCACACAAATCTCGGCCGATGGTCGAGTAGCCACCTTTCGAAAAAAGGTAGGTGACAAGTCGACAACTCGACCACAAATCTCGGCCGATGTCCGAGTGAACAACTTACCTGAACGACCGACCAAAAGCCAGAGGGGTTGACGACCTACCTTACCCTACGCCTTATTGACAAGAACTGTCAAACTGACAACTGTCAAAAATTACAATAACTGTCAAAAATGTAGGAACTCACTGTGAAAATTTTAGTATGAATTCCAGATTTTAACAAACAGTTAAGTCGATATTTATACACAGTTTTGAGCAAGAGCTCACCCTTACAACTGGAAAATATCTATTGGAATTTGACATATATAAGAGCGAGTTCACGCTAAGGTTTTGCTCAAAACTATTTTTTTAAAGTATCCTGTTGGGGATGCCCAATAAATCGCATCAGGAATGTTCCCGGAACGCTCACCAACTGTTTTTACAACAAAATGTGCAAAAGAATATCATCCCATGAATAACCAAGTGAGAGGCACCCCAACAGCCCCCTGAAATTAATGGCGGTCAGATGGGACATATCCTGAGTTCCGTTTCCGGGTGAAGTGAGGTACCTACATCTACGTCATTGTACGGTGGAACACAGAGAAAGGTGTGCATGAGAGTTTTTAAGGTTAAGATTTTCTCAAAAACTACTTGACCTATTGCAAAAATTCTTTCACTGTTCGATAGATAACAGTTTAAACTATGTAACTGTAAAAGAATTATTCAATTCAGTAGTTTTTGAGAAAATTTCAACCTTATTGAGGCCCCCTGTTTACTTATCTCTGTCTTCGATTGTACATGTAAAGCAGAAAAGTTAAATACGGCAGATGTCGCCTCTGCATCCTCCTATGGGAGTGAGTGAGTTTTGTAAGTATCCACAGAAGCAGCATCGCTAAAAGCAGCATTTTAGCGCTCCGTCGGCTACTAAGTTTCCTTATCAGACGTCGGATTGTTGGAACAGGACTGAAAAATATTCGGAACACGGGCACCGTCGCCTGATGTTTGCTAATTCTTCACGCTTCAGGTTTAACACTTCTTTCACATCACGAAGTTGTAGGAAATTAATGCCTAAAAAAAGACAATAGGTATACTTACCTAATTTATAGTCGATTTAGCTTATATTAATTTATTTCGATATTACTATCGAAATACAAACTGCTGAAAGTTTTTTGCCACTTTTTCTCCTCAGCGATGGCACCTTTTTCTCGCAAAGTACACCACTTTGCGAGAAAAAGGTGCCATCGCTGAGGAAATAGAATAAATTCACAAAAAATATATTGACGTGCAAAATTGTACACAAGGTGCTTATTTGCAATAAAGATATTAATCGATCCGCCATCGTTTTGGAATGGCGGATTGATTTTTTGATTTGTTTTTTCTATTTACATGAATACTCTAAATAACTTGACATTTGCGAAATTATCTCTTGAATAAGGCATTCAAATAAAAATAGAATAGAGTTTAGACTTTGATAAATAGATTAAACGTAAAACTCGCAAAAAGAGAATGACCATCACACACTTTATTTACTTATACTTATTGTTATTGAAATAATAATCATTAAGTATTAGTATTCGTCTCCTATTTTTATAACTCCTGTTAAAATTATGCTAAATTGCATTTCGAATTCATATTTGCAAACAAATTAGTTATCAATCGACTTTTGAATTCCATTTTCTAGTTACCCTCAGTAGTTCTTCTAAAATGTTAACTTAGAAATAGTTCGGGGTTCAAATGGATTTCCATCTAAGTCACGTTTATAGGCTACCAGCGCTAAGGTATATATTGGCATTATAAAGGTTGTTTAACAACATACAAAATGCGATTAAATGGTCTCCCCAGCCAATAAGAGCACCACCGCAAACAGAAAGCGGTATCGGTACGGTGGCGGTTCAATAAAGCGCGGGATGTCTTTACGTTACGAGCCACCAACTAGCCCGACCGCTATTAGGCGATCGCTATTAGCTTCGGTTACGTAAACATAAGAAGAGTCGTAGATGAGGTATTGTGATACAAATACCAGAGAATACAATGATAATTTTGTAATTATTAATTAGATAAAACGGAAAGAGGGTAGATCGTTTTGTGTCACCCTTCTGACGTTTAACACTCACCGACTTCAGTCTACTCGTGACCATGATGGCTGCAATGTTGTCGAAATATCGAGACATCAATAATAAATGTTTAACACGGTAATTCCCGTTTTATCTAATTAATATGTATACAAACCGTGAAAGTTTAAAAAGTGATAATTTTGTAATTTTTAATTGCGTAACATACCCTTTAAGTATGTATAAAGCGATGAAGATTTTCGGTGGGCTCGGCGTGGCCTGTGGTAAGAGCTCAGTTGGTAAGAGCGTGTCACGGAATGACAAGGTCGCAGGTTCAAGTCCTGCCCACAGCAAGAATTTTTTCATCATGTTCTAATTTATTCACCGAGCATGCATATAATGCGTAATTCAAATTGTGAGTAAAAATAGGAGCGCATCATCATAAATCATGTTTCTAACCGAATGTTAGACATGGTTGTCGGAATACTACTACTATTGTATGTTCTAATTTATTCACCGAGTATGGATAATGCGTAATTCAAATTCTGAATATAATGATAATTGATAAGATAATAATAAATACACTTTATTGCACCATAAATACAGTATTTTTCTTCTTGCAGTGCATCTCCACTAATGAAGGCTGGCCGTCAGCTCCGCATATCTCCCTCTGTCTTGAGCCAGTCGGAAAAGCTCTTCGACGCTGGCTATCGCTGTCCACTCCCTTATATTGCGGAGCCACGATTTCTTCCTTCTGCCAACCCGCCTCTTCCCCTCAATCTTGCCCATCATTATGAGTTGGAAGAGTTGGTACCTCTCGTGTCTCAGCACATGGCTGAGATAGTCCACTTTTCTCCTCTTGATGGTGGTCTTGAGTTCCCGGGATTTACCGGCGCGTCGCAGGACTTCGACATTCGTGACTCTCTGGACCCAGCTTATCCTAAGCATCCTACGGTAACACCATATTTCAAAGGCCTCTAGTTTCTTGCGAAGATCTTCCTTTATGATCCAATGGGCTAGGGCCATGATAGGGAAAACCATTACCTTAGGCGGTTTAGTGACAAAAATCTGTCACAAAAGAAATATGTCATAAAAGGAATGAACCGAAATATTCGAAATCGAAAAAGAAATACATTATTTTACTCTTCAAATTCTAAGGCATGTGTAATCCACCAATCCGCACTGGGCCCGCGTGGTGGATCATGGCCTAAGCTCCCTCGATGTAAGGGAAGGTTTGTGCCCGAGCAGTGTGGACATATAAATAGGCTGATGATGATGCAGTTCAAGATTCCAAAATACCTCATCCATTGAAACTAATCAATATCTTCTGTCATCGCAGCTATCGCCAGTATCTCTGTGGCGCACGTAAACACGCGGCGGCGATCGTAAAAGAAAATGCCTCGGACTGTACCGTCTACCGAACCCCACTACTTGCGAACATGTAGGTAGTTATCGATCAGTTGCGTGTGTAGGTACTTTACTATTGAACCGAATTGTTTTCACGCAGAAATACTTATTCTATGTTGCCAATTTAAGTAGGTATATAGGTTTTATTTATTTATTTTATTAATGGACTCGACAGTTCGTCATTTGTCAATGTCATGTTACAGAAAATTCAAAATATTCAATAGTCTTCTATCTTCCCCCAGGGGAGCCGCAGCAGCGTCTTCACCCTGGGTAGCCGCGTCTTCATCCAGAGGAGTCGCCGTAGCGTCATCACTCTGGACGAAGCAGCTCGACAGTCACGTTCACTCCCGAGCTTGTAGCGGGAACTCTTGATAAAAGCTTGAAACTTCAGATCTTGCATAAATAATCTAATAACTTCACCGTACTGTCATTCGCGAACATTTTCTGATTAATTTAACGTGATAGTAAACACAAAATAGTCCCTGTAGACATTAAAAGGAAAAGTATCAAATAATGTCGCCGTCGTTTCCCGCCGTTTTCAAGAGAACCAGGTATATAGGTATCTATTAATTATCTAATGTTTTTAGGGTACCGTACCTGAAAAGGAAAAAAAAAAACACATCACTTTGTTGTCCGTCTGTCTGTCTCTCAATACCTATATCTCAAAAACGTGTGGACGAATCAAGTTGAAATTAATATCAAACACCTGCTCAGGTCTACAGCCTTATGCAGCCGTGAAAAAATCAAACTTCTACGTCAACGCAATCAAAAGCATTTGGCAGGAAGGAATGGACATACATACACCCGAAAAACATTACCCTCCTTCGGGGGCAGTCCGGTAAAAAGGCGATAATTCTGGTTTGCCATCCATAGGTATGCTTAAGATTTGTGGTCGACTTGACACTTACCTTTTGACGTGACAACGTCTTATAAATTGGTTTGCCGGGTGACACTTTAAGAAACTGCGTTACGCTCCGCTCACGTTATGCGCTCACAATGAGAGCGAGTGAGAGGCACGCGTCCCTTCCACTTTCCCTTCGTCGTTGTCACGTAAAACTTTCGCCCGTATACCGACTTTACAGGCAACCATTTTTTTCGAAAGGTGGCTGCTCGACCATCGGCCGAGATTTGTGTGGTCGAGCTGCCACCTAAGTCCTTATTTAGGCCCTCCAAATAGTACAGCTAACAGCAGATCAAGGACTTTGGACCATTCTTATTATGTGCGTCGTTAATATTTAAAATCGTACTGCAAGTATTACCATTGATCTGATGTAGTCCGCACCTTTCGGTCTGAACGTTACTTACCCCATGAGATATAAATGACGTAATAATAAGTAACGTATACTATAAGCAATATTAATCAAACTACAGCGATAGCGAGTCGAAGGGCGGGGATGCCATAATAATTATGAGTTATACCACTTATAACCATAAAATCTGGCATTATTTTTATATGGCAGTAAAAATGTTATGGTGCCATCTTGTGTCGAAAGCAGGTAATCACTATATTGATGATCCTTGTGTAATTTAGATTAGGATGTCTTTTTAGCGGTATTCCTTCCTTTAAGGGTTGTTCAATAACAACTCTAATATTGGCGCATATTTGTATGAAAACGCAAAAAACTCAAAACCTATAATAGGGTATTTCCCGTTCCACGGACCTGCTCGGGTGTCCGAGTGGGCGGAGAGGTGAACTTCAACGTGGCGCGTCCCCAGGTGGCGGATAGGGGAATGCCCGCCTCGCGGCGGGTAGGAGCTTGCTCCCGCGGACCAAACACTATTAGGGGGGGTTCCTCCGCGTGTCCCTCTGATTAGCAGAGAACAGTGCGGATGGAACCAGGGGGGAAGGAGATGTGACCCTAGGGGACCACTGGGTCCTACCAGGACCGAGGCAGGGCAAACCCGCAACCCAACCCGCAGGCGTTGGGAGTGGGGGTCGTCACCACTGTAGGTGGGGAGGAAGGCAACCTCTATAAAAAATGCCCCGAATCCTAAGCGGCCGGTGTAGCGTGATGGGATGAATGGCTGAACGGATTTCAGTCGCTACTGCACCACCGTCGAGCTCTGGACACTAAACAGAGTCGTCAAGTTCTAGACGTTAAACTGACAGTAATGGCGGACTTAAAAAATAAATTACCCCAGGTCGGTACCCGAAAGGGAGAATCCGACCCTCCTTCGGGAGGCTGCCCCTCGTACTCTGGGGAGGGCACAACCCGCTCCGCGGAGACTGGACCGATCCCCCCGGTCCCGCGAACAACTGGACGTAAGGCACCGGCGACTGGCATGGTTGGAGAGGAGTCTGATACTTCCTCCTTACTGACCGTGTCCAGTACTGGTAGCCGTGGCTTGGAAATGGACGCCGAAATGCTTAGCGATATGGATGAAGGACGCCAATTAAGGCGCAAGCGGCTGAGACCGCAGAGGAGATCAGGTGCGGGCAAGGGCAAAAGCGCGAGCTCTGGGTCTGGGTCGGACGAAAGTTTTATCCCGCCCCGGACAAAGCAGCCCAAAGGTCCCGGAAAAGGACGTGGACGACCACTTGCGGCCGGCAGGGCCGCGTACATGAAGTCTAGGCGTGAGGAGCAAACACCCGAAGGCGATGAGGAGATTGCAGAACTGAGTCGGCGAGCCCGAGAAGAAAATGAAAAGTCAGCGTATGTGCTGAGGGCTGAACTAATTAGCCACGCTGACGTCATTTTGGGAGTCGCCGCAAAGTCCAAAAATTTGAAAGGACCGCTTCAGCGAGAGTTAAAGGAGTCGGCGAAAGCCGTGAGAGAGGCGGCAGAGGCTCTGCATGGTCGCACAGTCTCCGACGAGACGAAGAGGCTGCAGGCAGATAACCTCCGCTTGCAAAGTGAGCTCAGCGAGCTTCGCAAGGAGCTGACTGAGCTCAAATCGGAACTGCAGCGACATCCGCCGCTGCTAGGCAGCAACTCCAAGGAGCAACGCCCGCCCACAGCCGCCCCGTTTGACATGGAGGCATTTGCTCGTAACATCATAGAGCAAAATGGCTCCATGATCAACGCGCGATTAGCGGCTATCGAGGATCGGCTCCTGCCGGAGCGTCGCTTGCGCCCCCCATTGGCTGTAGACAGACGCGCGAAGCAGGTTGCTGTCGAACCTACAATTGAGGAAGCGCGATTGAAGAAGGCCCCGGCTAATTCATCCGCCAAGGCGAGTACCGCCGTCAAGGCTAATGCGCCTGCCCCTACCAAACCCCAACAGGGCAAAGGGAAGGGGTCAAAGAAGGGTAATGTGCCTGGTGCCGCCGCGGCGAATCCCGCTGCACCAACGCTGGCGCAACCACTGCCGCCGCCGCCTGCTTCAATGGACGAGGGCTGGAATGTGGTTGCTGGCCGCGGAGCGAAGAAAAAGGCCACGGGCGCGCCCAAACAGTCGCCCCCAAAGCAGAAGCCGGTGAAACTCCGTGCCCCGCGCTCCGCGGCAGTGCTGCTAACGCTGACGCAGGAGGCGCAGGAGAAGGGGGTGACGTATAATGCGGTCCTCGCCAAGGCGAAGGATCGCATTAAACTGCCCGAACTGGGCATCGAAGGCGGTGTGCGGTTTAGGACCGCAGCCACCGGCGCCCGAGTCCTAGAGGTACCAGGTGCTGCGAGCGCCGCGATGGCTGACTCCCTCGCTGAAAAGCTGAGGGAAGTCTTGGGCACGGAAGACGTCCGAGTGACCAGGCCCGTGAAGTGCGCAGAGATGCGGGTCACGGGCCTCGACGACTCGACGTCTGTTGAAGAGGTGACCGCGGCGGTCGCGAAAGCCGGGGGCTGTGTGTCCTCGGATATAAAGGCCGGCGCAATCATCCGGGGTCCTGCTGGTCTGGGAACGTTGTGGATGCGGTGCCCAGTTGTGGCTGCGAAAAAGGTGGTACAAGGCGGCCGCGTCCTGGTGGGCTGGGTCTCGGCCCAAGTCAAGATACTCGAGCCGAGACCGACCAGGTGCTACAGGTGTCTTGAACTGGGGCACTTAGGAGCCAAGTGCTTGGCCGAGGTTGACCGCAGTGGATTATGTTATCGCTGTGGACAGCCCGGCCATAAGTCCAGGGAGTGCTCTGCTACGCCGCACTGCGTTATTTGTGCGGCAGCAAAGAAACCGGCGGAACACTCGGTGGGGGCAAAAACTTGCTCCGCCGGAGCGGCTCCTCGAAAGGGCAGGCGTCGGAGCGGCGCCAGAACCAAAGGACGAAAGAGGGTGGACGACAGTGATGGCCCCAGGGCCTCCTCGTTGCCGTCCCAGGGGATTGAAACGGAATCTCGCGGGGAGGACCCCATGGACACCGCCCAATAAATGGCGCTTCGTCTACTGCAGGCGAACATCAACCACTCTGCCAGAGCTCAGGACCTTTTGCTCCAGACTATGGCAGAGTGGTCGATTTCTGTGGCCGTGGTATCCGAGCCCTACTGTGTTCCCCCCCGGAATAACTGGGTGGGGGACCGGGAGGACTCGGTGACCATTATCGCCGCCCAGTCAGCCACTGGCTCCCCGCCCTTCGATAAAGTAATGTCGGGTCGAGGGTGCGTGTCGGCCGTCGCACATTGGTCCGGATTTAAAAAAACGTGGACATTCTAATTTTACGATTTTTAAAAATACCATTAGATAGTACTAACAAAACGTAACAATAATTGTTATGTACAGTTTTTCAAAAAAATAAGTCTTTCATACATAAAAAAAATATTGAAAAATAAAATGTATGGAAGAAAACTTTGTTTATTTTTTTTCTCGAGACTGTTAAGAGCTGTCAAGGTCTAACCTAAAGAATCATTTAGAACAACATTTTCTTAATACCTACCAATTAAAATCTTTTGCCGTTACGCGCGGCTCTGCCTTTCAGAGGCTTTCAAAATATAAATATTTTATTATCTTTTTTCCCATGTTTTTACTTGATTACACGTGACGTTTATTGCGTAATAATCATTTGAAACAAGTGGATATGTGTTGTAGCCCTGAAAAGGGCTGTTGGTAAGTCTTTAATAGAGCTGGATAGTCCTGAAAAGGACTTTTATCAGTGTTGAAAACACTTGAAGAATCCGAAAAAAGGTTTTTCGGCGACTATTGTCTTAAATTGACAAAGGATCTGGAATTGCTTCTGATGCTAATTCTAATACTTGGGTCTCATCATACTCTTCATTTTCTTTTTGAACGAGAAGTTCAATAGCCTCTGGAAGTAACTTATTGTGTGTGGTCCTTGACATTTTGGGTCGAATATGGGATATGTAAGGATCAGAGCTTATCAGAAAATTGTGAAGCAAGTCTTCATTTGCCTGTACTCTTCCAATTTTCCTTGAGTGCATCTCTCTAGTATTTCTGAAGTCCTTATTTCTTGCTTCGGATGCTTCTTCAGACATTATTCCTATAGGGAGATGTCCGTAGTAGTTGCAAATGTCGGCACCATGAATAAGAAGTTTATGTACACTCGCTGGCATGTAATACCAGGAATAAAGCTGCACGTGAAGCTCTGCTGTTTCTTTGCAATAGTTTCTGAACATTTCAATGTTGATTGATTTCCCAGATGATATTGTTTGTAAGACAATTGCAAAGCGTTTTATCAACCTTACATCGATTTTGGTGATCTCGGCAGTTATTTCAAAGTCTTTGAAAAATCTTCTTGCCGTATTACCGTCATTCGTTGTTCCAAAGCCTTGTTTCACAATGTCAATCAACATCCCTGTCTGCTCTCTGAATTGCTTTTGAGTTAGTTCCTTCCTTGCTTGCTTCAATTCTTTATTTACCCCTCGGGCAATCCACATTTTGAAATCGAGATTGTAGGAAATATGCAGCAAACATTCCATACACCGAATCCACATGTGTAGAGTAGATAGGCCGAATTGGTAGACATGTTCTCTCAGCGGCTTTGACAATACTAGATCCAAATTATTCATTTCACTTGGCTTCGCTAGGCATACATTGCAAGTTGCAGCAGAAGATGTATCCGATACAACTGTAACCACTTTGCCATCAACCATAGTCATGTGTAAGTCGTGGTGTATCTGGAATTCTCCACATATGGTAGGACCCAAGTTCCTTATTGCTTCCTTCATGGCCGTTTCTTCACTCTTGACATGGTCAGTTGATTCCTTCACAAATTCAAATTTGACAGGCCTACAATAATGTGTAGATGAAGGATTTGGATTTACCCACATGACTAAGTCATTCGACTCTAGCCTCAAAGGCACAAGACTTGTCATGAATACCGATGAGTCGTCGAAGTTAGCAATGTCACCTTCTGTTTATAATTGCTTTGCGAGGAAGATCCGTCAAAACCCCACTTGCTGACCAGTTTCAAATTGTTGCAGTTCAAATAATCCAACGCGGTACTAGGAATATTCAGTATCCTCTGCACTGTCAAGTCCAGAAGAGCTTGCAAGTTAATCTTGGCACCCTGTTCTGTTATACTTAGGTCTGCACTCGGCGGATAACACCTCTCCTTTGCGGCTAATAACTTGTGATATGAAGGCAATACTGATACATTATTATCAGTTAATACAGATCTCATAGTCAGATACTGCCACTTTGATAAATGAAGTGAAGTTGTGAGAGCTAGAGCTTGATCTTCATGGACAATTGTCGTTTCAACTTTTCCAAATAAAAGATTCTTGGCATCAAGGACCCTTTGGGGATTCTTCTCAAGATGGTCGATTATACGGGCCAAGTCGAGTTTACCATTGGATTTCAGCTTTGTAATCAATGCAAAAAAAAGCTCTTCTTCCGAATGATCAACCAAGGACCCGGAACGTCTTTTCTTCTGCTTGTTTCCCAAATCACTGAAGGGTTTCCTCGTCGTTTCAACAGTAGATGTTGATGTACTTGGCTCAATAGATGTTGTAGGCTCCATGTCAGCATTTTCATCGACACCTTCATGGCATTGAAATATTTCTTCTAATTCGACTGAATTACATCGAGGCCATTTTATAAAGGATTCCAACCATGCAGTGAGCTTCTTCATGAAAGTTTTATTATTTCTAGAAGCTTCAGTCCATTTTTTCTGCAAGTTGCTTACAAAATTTCTTGCAAACCTCATGATAGTTTCGGAATCTTCTGGCGATATCGCTGAAGGAATCTTGCTGATAATAGCTTGATATAATCGGTCAACGTCCTTTAGGTCCTCTGCACGCAAAAAAACGTAGAAATCTAAGTAAGTCACAAATGTAGACATTGTTGAAGTAGTCACAATTTCCCGAGATTTATCGTGAGAGGTCACAGGTTACGCAGTTAATTAGCGAATGAATGACCTACGCACATTCCGCTATATTTATATCCAATACCAAGTATCCCAATTAGTGACTGTGCGAGCGGACGTAGCTGCCGACCGACCAATCAGAGCCGAGTATATAAGATGACTCATGCAACGCATGCAGCTGACGACCAATCAGAGCCGACTTTCGAGGATGACTCATTTATTTGTCTCTTATTGTATATTTATTTAATTAAATTGTCTCAAAACAAATGAAATGAATACAGTTCACTCCATGAATTCGGTAAGTAGAGTGCGCTTCCATCAAAGATTTAAACCCCATTAACGTCATTTACGCAATAAATGGCACGTGTGATTAATCGAAAACACGGGAAAAAAATAAAAAATATTTAAACTTTAAAAGTCTCTCAAAGGCAAAGCCGCGCGTAACGGTAAAAGATTTTAATTGGTAGGTATTAAGAAAATGTTGTTCTAAATGATTCTTTAGGCTAGACCTTGACAGCTCTTAACAGTCTCGAGAAAAAAAATAAACAAAGTTTTCTTCCATACATTTTATTTTTCAATATTTTTTTTATGTATGAAAGACTTATTTTTTTGAAAAACTGTACATAACAATTATTGTTACGTTTTGTTAGTACTATCTAATAGTATTTTTAAAAATCGTAAAATTAGAATGTCCACGTTTTTTTAAATCCGGACCAATGTGCGTCGTGGGCGGCGTTGCAGTGGTCGGAGTGTATGCGTCGCCAAACAGGGCCATCGCCGACCTGGAACAAACGCTCGCCGATGTCGGAACTCTGATGGGAAGAATGCACCCCGCCCCCGTGCTGGTGGTCGGCGATTTTAACGCCAAGTCAGTAGCGTGGGGCTCTCCGGCTACAAACGCGCGTGGGGTTGTGCTGGAGGAATGGGCGATGTCCATGGGGTTATCTGTTCTCAACCGGGGATCGGAAAACACATGCGTGCGACGACAGGGCGGTTCAATTGTGGACGTTGCGTTCGCGGAGGCCGCCCTAGTTCGTCGTGTGCATGATTGGAGAGTCGAGGTAGGGGTGGAAACACTATCGGACCACCGGTATATACGGTTCGATGTCTCCACCTCCGCCATCGCCCCAGGGGGAGGTAACCGATCCCCGGTTGCGGAGAGAATCCGATGGGTCCTCGGAAGGCTCGACCGCGAGGTCGCTAAGGAGGCCGCCTTGGTGGAGGCCTGGTCGATGGACTCCGGTCTCGGACATCAGGACGAGGAGGTGGACGCTGTGGCGGATCGGCTCGGCGAGGCCCTGGCCCGGGTATGTGATGCGGCCATGCCTAGAGCCGGACCGGTCCCCCCTAAGCGTAAGGTGTATGGGTGGCGCCCAGAGCTCCGCGAATTGCGAAAGACTTGTGTAGCAACTCGCCGCCAATACACCAGGAGTAGAAGGAGACGTGTCCGAGACCTGACTCTCGAAGACGAGCTCTATGCGACGTACAGAGCCGCGTGTACGGTCCTCCAGGAATCCATCAAGGTGGCAAAGAAGGAGGCATGGGACGAGTGGCTCGATACGCTCAACAGAGATCCGTGGGGGCGCCCCTATAAGGCCGTGACAAAAAAGCTCCGACCTTGGGCCCCCCCACTGACCACGAGCCTCGAGCCACGCTTTGTGGAAGAGGTCGTGGGAACCCTCTTTCCACAAAGTGGAGAGCGGTGGGTTCCTCCGCGGATGGGTCAGTCGGAGGTGCTCGCCGAGGCGGAGGAAGTGCCGCCCGTGTCGGGGGCGGAGCTTGGGGTAGCGGTACTGAAGCTTCGTGCTAAAAAGACCGCACCCGGCCTGGACGGGGTTCCGGGCCGTGTCTTGGCGCTGGCCTCCGTGGAGTTGGAGGCCCAGTTCTTGCGCCACTTCACGGCCTGTTTGCGGGGAGGACGGTTTCCGGCAAAATACAAGACCGGAGGACTCGTCCTCCTGCGCAAGGCGGGACGTCCGGCCGAACAAGCTTCGGCCTACCGGCCGATTGTGCTGCTTGGCGAGACGAGCAAGCTATTTGAGCGTATCATCGCTGCCCGTCTCGTCAAGCACCTCGAGGAGGTGGGGCCGAACCTCTGTGACCGCCAATTCGGTTTTCGCAGAGGGCGGTCGACCATCGACGCCATCTCGGCGGTGATGGCGACCGCGAAGGAGCAGGTGGCCCAGCGGGGGGTGTTGATGGCGGTATCTCTAGATATTAAGAATGCTTTCAACACCCTTCCCTGGCCCACAATCAAGGAGGCACTAGTCTTCCATCGCGTCCCGCAATACTTGCGAGACGTGGTGGCGGACTATTTCGCCGACCGGGCAATTGAGTACCCGGCCAGTGGCGGCTGGGCGAGAAAGGCGATGGCGTGCGGTGTTCCACAGGGCTCGGTCCTAGGTCCGCTCCTGTGGAACATCGGTTACGACTGGGTGCTGCGCGGCGATAATCTCCGGGGGGTCGACGTAACTTGCTACGCCGACGATACCCTCGTGACCGCTCGCGGCAGCACTCACAGGGAGGCGGCCATTCTCGCCACGGCGGGAGTCGCGCACGTGGTGCGGCGTATCTCTGCGCTAGGGTTAGAGGTTGCACTGCACAAATCCGAGGCCCTGACATTCCATGGACCTCGGAACGCGCCTCCAACTGGGGCGCAAATTGTTGTTGGGGGGACCTCCATTGCCGTCGGTAGGGCGATGCGGTACCTTGGCGTCGTCCTAGACGGGCGGTGGAGGTTCGACGAGCATTTCCGGCGACTGTCACCAAAGCTGGTGGCCTTCGCCGGAATGCTCGGGACGTTGCTCCCCAACATCGGGGGCCCGAGCGGAGCTTGCCGCCGTTTGTATGACGGTGTGGTTCGCTCCATGGCACTCTACGGAGCGCCAATATGGGCGGACTCCCTGAGTGCCCGAACAACGGTCCTGCTGCGACGCCCGCAGCGGGCCATAGCGCTCAGGGCGGCCCGAGCGTACCGCACCATCTCCGGAGAGGCGGCGTGCGTGTTGGCCGGTAGCCCGCCGTGGGACCTAGAAGCCGGGGTCCTACAGACGGTCTACCGGCGCTGCGCGGAAGCGCGTGAGGAAGGCTCTTCCCCACTCCCGGAGGAGGTTAAACGCTGGCGCGAGCTGGCCCGCGACGACCTCTTCCGTGACTGGGCAGAGAGAATGGTCGACCCGGTGGTGAGCTGGGAACTCTTGGAGGCCGTTCGACCTGTGCTTCGCCCATGGGTCGAACGGAAGTTCGGGTCGATGACCTACCACCTCGCGCAGATCCTGACAGGGCACGGTTGCTTCGGACGGTACCTGTGCGAGGTGCTGGGTCGAGAGCCGGACCCCCGGTGTCACCACTGCGGTGCCGACGTGGACACGGCGCATCACACCCGCGCCGTGTGCCCCGCATGGGCCGAGCCGCGGCGAGCCATTGCGGCCGCCACTGGAGGCGACCTCTCGCTGCCCGCCATAGTGCGAGCAATGGGCAGCGAGGAAGGATGGAAGATGGTGGCGGATTTCTGCGCCACTATCATGACGGCGAAAGAGTCGGCGGAGCGGGAGCGCGAGAATGACCCCCTCTCGCTCCCGATCCGCCGACGGCGAGCGGGCCGCAGGCGACGGGCGTATGTCCGCCGCCTGCCGCCCTAACGGGGACTTGCGGGCGTCGGGTCGGGGGGTCCGGCGCTCGCTTAGAGGTCCCGAGCTGTAAGGCGTCTCGTCCTGTGTTCCGAGGCGCCTTAAGCGGAGGTATAGGGGTAGACCCCCGAGAAGGGCCCACGAGGGCGGCCGCGGACGAGGTTGTGGTATTTGGCGCTGCGTTCCCACAACCTCGTTCCAAACGCGATGCGTTGAACACCTTGGGGTTTTAGTGGGTATAGGACCGTATTATGGCGGGAGTCCCACATACTCACCGCGCGCCCCTCCTCATTGGCGCGGTGAGATGCGAAAAGCATTTCCCCAAGTAAAAAAAAAAAAAAAAAAAAAAAAAGGGTATTTCCCGTTAACCTAGAATCATGAAATTTGGCAAGAACTCAAAAGACATTTCAATCAAGTTTTGCCCCACCCACAAAACTACGTGACCATTTAAGCTGTACCTATCATTTTGTTGGGGACTTATTACAGATTTCATATTGCATAATCAGTATCATTTTCTATTACTCTCGCAACTCCTATAGAAGAATAACAAAAACAATGAATAAATCTCTTCGATTTCTTACTATTTTCTGAATTCTTAATTAAGCTGTTTTTTTTCGAATCGCAACTTGTACAAAACTTTATTTTAAACCAATAATTTTAATAAAAAACGGAGATATTTTTACATTCACTCGTTATCTTGTACAATTTGCGGTTGATGGTGGTGCAGAATCTGGCATTGTCATTTGAAATTATATCCCTCCTAAAATATTTTTTTTATTACAAAATTATATTTGCAGATGATCAAATAATCAGGAGTATGGACATAATATTTTGATAATGGCAAAGATAAGTTGTTCTCTAAATCTAGTTTCATCTTTTCGTTAGAGCAAAGTTACGGGGTTAAGTTGTGTTGCGTTGCACGGAAGCCTCGGGGCGCGAGGCAGACTCGCACTTGGACGGTTTTTTTATTCAGTCCACCTAAAAAAAACACATCAAAATGATGATGATTTTTCGTAAAACAAACCGTCGCGTCGGCGGCTAAGAGTGTTTTCGGCGAAACGTCCCATCGGTGAATATTTTTTCGTGAAATCAACCGTCGGCGAAGAGTCATATCGACGAAACGTTCTATTGGTATTTTTCGTTTTGACATAATTTTAATTTAAAAAAAACATGGAAACTGTCCAATCGGTTATCCGTATTCTTCTTCTTATTCAGAATCGAATCCTCCATGTGGCCCAATCCCAAGGTTGTCTGGTCCACACCGAGCCAGCAACCCTCTTGATGTCGTCGGACTATCTGACCGGTGGTCTGCCCACGCTTCTTCTACCCGTCCGGGGTCTCCATATTAGAACGCACTTACTCCACCGACCATATCGGTATTCGTCAGTCTCTAACTAAATAGACACCCAAAGATTGCTATAGATTTTTTAGTAGTTAGTGCCGTATCCTTCATAGAAAAAGTGAAAATCTGGGCACGGGGTTGTCTCCACCGACCCCGGGATCCGTTTGGATTGGAAACGGATCCCGGCAGTTTGTCTCCACCGATACCGGGATCGGTTTCCAAGACAAAAATCAATTAATGCTTTTACCCACCGATCCCGGTCACACCCAGGCGCAAATCTAAGCAAAACGACATGCGGTCTAAATAAACCGAAGATGTAGAAATAGGAAGACATCAGTGGCAGACCCCCAATAACAGTAAAGGGCAATACTGCCCCGCTGATAGTTACCTACTTGCACTGCCAACCATTCGAACTTGGCACATTTCCAATAAATTCTTTTGTATTCGTTCATTGCTATTTTTCTCACATGTCTAGTTTAATATTACCTATGATTTATTTTATTATTATTTACGAACATAAACATTCTTTTATGTATTACATATTAGTCCATAAAATTAAAGGATCTTTATTTATCATTATTGTTCTTCATTAGGCGATGACTGAAAATTGATGACATTATACTATTTTCTTTTCAATTTGTGGTATTGAAAAAAGGAAAAGAAAATTGCCTATGTGTTCACATAGGTAATTAAATTTAACATCATCCGCTCCAAGTAGGTTTAAAGTGTCCTAGAAGATTCCAGAAATGGATATAGAATCTACAACGCCGCAGTTTATACATAATATAATACATTAGCCCGTTGAGCTGCTAAAATTCGGATTTCAGATATCTTAATGTATATTACTAGAAATAGGTACATTGTGTATATTTTTCAGGCCATTTTTTTTTAATTTATACTTACAACACGACAATTAAAAACGCTGATGAGAAAAGTGGCCCAAAAACTATCAACATCTCTGTGAATACCATTTATTTTTTGATTGTTTTTCTTTTTATTCTTCTTGCATTTCTAGCTCTACCTCTCTTGGCGGCCTTATCGCTAAAAGCGATAAGGCCGCCAAAATTGTACATTATGTTTGTATTATTCTGTAATCTTTTTCTGTAATTGTTGTGTTTTATGTACAATAAATTGTATTTGAATTGAATTGAACATCACATCTTTCACTCGATTTTTTTATATACGCTTATTTTATATTTCGTTTTAAATACGGCGTTTTCGAAGTTCTAAGTATAAGCACTTTCCTATCTGATCCAACCCAGTGTATTAGCGAAAAAGGCTCTCTACTTCCGGTCGGATATATTTTCCGGTTGGTTAGCCGATTGCACGGGCAATTGATTTTAAGGCCCGCAAACCCCTCAAAGGTCGGGACTCGATCCCGGACCGGACAATGGGCTACTGATAGTTTATTGGCTCGTGCCATTTTGATGGAGTGCTCCGATAATGTTAACAGCTTTGCTCTTTTACAATGTTGTAGTTTATTGAATTTTTGAGTTAACAAAATACCGTCGATTTTGGAACGGGCGGATTGATTTTTTATTTGTTTCTATTTACATATGGTTGGCGGTGCAGGCGCGCGGGGTGCAATACATAACACGGCCAAATACCGAAGTTAGTAGTCATATTTGTTGTTGGGTGGTTTAGGTACTTATTAATTTTCAGCTCAACCAAGCTAACAGCTCTAATACAAAGAAAAGTATATATCTAATAGGCGCTGACTGATGTTTTATCTAAAACATCAGGCACTATTTATTTTTTATATGTTTTATAGTCTCCGCTCTTATTCATAAAAGATCTGAAGGTTCGAGCTATTATCAAGAATCCCACTACGAGCTCGGGAGTGAACGTGACTGTCGAGCCGCTTCGTCCAGAGTGATGACGTTACGGCGGCTCCTCTGGATGAAGAGAAGACGATATGATATTTTGAATATTCTGTAACATGACATTGGCAAATGACGAACTGTCGAGTCCATTAATAAAATAAATAATAAATAGTCTTCGCTCGCTACTAAGCTACTCGATTACTTAACAGAGTATACAATATAATATTTGCGTCAAAAGAAACATTACATAGCACGATTTAAAAAAAAATTATAATTATATTAATTACTTGACATTTCTAACCGCTATCAACTGTTTGTTGCTTGTAAACCTAACTAAACTACCATGGCTAGCGTAAATGGTATATGTCGACCCTCTAACTAGGGGGTAGAACCAGATCGAACAAGCTGTAACCAGTTAATTGGGATTGACCACGACTGGGACATTTTATTTGGCAATTAATCTGATGTTTATGCGTTCGGTAGTTTCATTCGGTGGGTAGTTTGTGTGACGTCACATTATTGGTTTTGTGCGGTTGTTGAAGCTATTTGCCGTTTATGGGTTACGTATAGTCGATAGCACATCAAGAGGGGCTCACAGTCCAGTTGCCAGTACAATGTTGAAACCAATCGTAAAAGTTAAGCAACGCTGGGCGAGTTTAAGACATTTTTATTGGTACAGTCGAAGACAGAGATAAGTATACAGGGGGCTGAGGCTATAAGGTTGAGATTTTTTCAAAAACTACTGGACCAAATTTAATAATTCTTTTACAGTTACATAGTTTTAACTTTTATCTATCAAACATTAGCGCCCGTGTACTGTGCCTGTGGACGGCGCCGCCCCGTCACGCTGTCCGCCTGTGACCGGCGCCGTCCAACATCGTGCACCGGTAGACGATGCCGGCAGATGCCGCCGTGACACGCCGCGCCATGCGACGGCACGGCGCCGCGCCGTTGCGTTGTACGCTAGCCCTTACAACAGGCAGCCAGTCGTTAGGCTATGTCAGAGGCCTAAATTTGACAGTAGGTATGGTCACTAAACCACATGATGAGACCTAATCATGCAACTGTCACGTTCGCGCCATTTGCAACCTACGGAAGTGATATTTTAAGGTGCAACGAATTAAAAACAGTGTTGCACTCCACGCTTGCGCAGTATTCGTCACGCTTCGTAGCTATCGGCCTCTTTATCGCGTCCCTGGAGAAAAAATTACGGGCCGCGAGGACAAGTTCCTGACCATAAATTCATTAGACAACGTCCACATTTTTTTTAAACTCACGTCCGTGTTGCCTTTGGAATGGATAGAGGCGGCAAATGAAATTAGGGGGTCGACCGCGACTCTCATCGTTTTCTTTATCGTAAAAGTTGAGAAAATATTGCAGTAATGTAGGTCTATGGGTTCAAATGAAAACTATAACAAAACTTACAAAAGTCGTCGTTACTTAGGTACCGTAAATAATACCCTGAAACCGTCTGTTTTAGAGTAGAAATTGAATACTTATACTGTTTTATTTTAATATACAGTTTATTCTATATTTTACACTCAAATATCATAGCTATGCTGTGTATATTTTTTATTTCATTTCATTTATTCAATAACAATTACATTTTATGCGAATTGTATAATTCTTATTTTAAATTTTTATCGCTTCTTTATGTTTTGGAAATGTATGTACACTTCCAATATTTTTTTTTTATTATTTATTTATTTATTACAACTACAATATCTTGACAGGTATCCCCAATACGATAATGGATGTACAGTCATTTGAAAAGAAAAAGGTATACAATTAGGAACAAACACAATTAAGCTAGGTGGACAGGTGTCTGTGAATATAATTTAAATAATATGTACTCGTATGTACAACTAATGCAACATGGTACTCATATACCTATTCTTTAATAAGTCAATGCTAATAACTTTACTACAGCAATGAATATGTACGCGCTGTCTAGCTTTCCCAACTCTACATCGCATTCTACCGAGATGAGGCCAGCTAAAAAACTCCTCACTATATCATAATTTATTTATCCTGATGACCTTTCCGAGTCCGGTCCTGTTTTTCAGCGGCTAATATATAATAATACGTTTTAAAAATATTATTTCTCCCCTAACGTATTGTATTTTATTCTCATTTACAATATGGCGTATTTTTATCTTTCTGTTTAATGTCCTTTTTTTGGTGGGTTTGTAATTAAAAATATTAAGCTATTTATTGCTACAGGGAGGCCATTTGGCGTGTTTATTTGGACTCCTAATCGTTCCGTGTTTACATTAATTAGTGATACTTTAGGAGTGTTTCGCGGCTTTATTACTGGAATAAATTTCGGGCCTGAACGCGGGATGGTATTGGGCGGTATTCTTTAAGGTTTGCGGAAAATATTTTTTGGTAATTATATCCTATACAGGGTGCATTCTAATTCGTGTAAAAGCATTTAACAATCACCTGTTACATTTCAACATTCTCCAGTTTTCAATACTCTATTAGATAATACAGTACAATACAGAATTATCCTCAAATATGTAGTTCACTCACTCAACTTGTAAAAGGATTTTCTTATAAAGAGCCTTCCTAGAGCCAACTAGCGCCGCCAATCTTAACGGCCGTTTATCGCAATTATGTGAACTACAACTTACCTACATTGCATCACGTTACAAATAAGCATTTAAAAAATAATATTTATAGCAATCAAAGTCAAAGTACTTTATTTGCTGTAAATGTGGTGATACAGGATGGTAGTACAGATTAAGTTCGCACATTTAACCCGTTACGGCATGCAAATGTTACACATTATTATTAATATTATTTTACATAGCCTAATTTCAGAAGTACATATTTTTTATTAATATTATATCATTTAAGATTACATTATAAAAATAAACAATTGGAACGTAGCTTTTTTAATAAAATTGATTATATTGGAAGATATGATTTTTTTAAGACTAGCGCCTAGTTGGCTCATGTCAGCGCTTTAGGTAGGTACTTTTGAATGATATTGTCGGAAACAAATGAGTTTTCCTATATCTCAGAAACACGTGGACGGATTAACTTGAAATTAATACCATATAGGTACTCAGAATTGCAACCTCATGCAGCCGTGAAAAAATCATCCTTCTACGTTAACGCAATCAAAAGATATGGCCGTTTATGTCACATTTTATCGCATATTTGTATGAAAATGCAAAAAACAACCTATACTTCCCGTTGACCTAGAATCATGAAATTTGGCAAGAAAGTCTTATAGCACAAGTAAAGAAAAAAGTCCGAAAACTGTTTTGAAATTACATCTCCCCAAAAATATTATTTTCTTTTTACAAACTTATATTAAGCTAAGGGTTGCACGGAAGCCTCGGTGCGCGAGACCGACTCGCACTTGGCCGGTCTTATTGTGTTGTGTATAAAAGTACTGTGATTACAATCATCAGTCTATTTATTATGTCCCCACTGCTAGGGAACAGACTATGAACCACCACGCGGGCCCAGTGCGGATTGGTGGATTACACATGCCTTAGAATTTAAAGAGCAGATAAAAATGTAATTTTTTTTTCGATTTCGAATATTTTGTTTTATTCTTTTACGTACGGTGGAACACAGAGGAAGGTGTACAGGAGAGTTTTTAAGGTTGAGATCATCTCAAAAACTACTTGACCTATTGCAAAAATTCTTTCACTGTTTGATAGATAAAAGTGAAAACTACGTAACTGTAAAACAATTACTAAAATCGGTCCAGTAGTTTTTGAGAAAATCGCAACCTTATTGAGGCCCCCTGTATACTTATCTCTGTCGTCGACTGACCATTAAGTACTTTTGTGACAGATTTTTGTCACTAAACTGCATAAGGTAATGGTTTCTCCCTATTATAATTAACAGTAAATTGATCCGCAGTAGTAATATCGTAAGTAAACAGTATGTAGCAAAACTCGAGGCGTCCGTCGGAGCCACTCTGATTGCACCCAAAGGCTATTAGCTCGCAACGGGGATACCGTGACGGCGACGACGTGATACTTGACAAAATAGCTTAATTTGACGACACAAATACACTGTCGACAGACACAGCTAGCGTTAAGCTTGACACACACACAGGCGGCCTAAGGGCCGGCGTACAACGTCACGGCGCGCGCCGTGCCGTCGCATGGCGCGGCGTTTCACGGTGTCTGCCGGCACCGTCTACCGCTGCACGATGTCGGCCGGCGCCGATCACAGGCGGACAACATTCGTCCACTGGCTCAGTACACGGCATCGTACACGGCGCCGTCTGCCGGCGCCGTTCTGTTGTACGCTAGCCCTAAGGCCTAGACCGCAGATCGCGACCTACTGGACGTTAACGACGGAAGAAAAGGGGCCGGGACATGCGTTTTAACTGGCCGCAAGCCGCGTGCAGTGTGTGTCAGGCTTCAAAGGCCATTAATGCATGAAACACATTTAAAAAGCTGCGGAAATACAATGGCAGCGGCAGTGGTTATAATTTGTATGAAACTGTGATAGATGACAGAATTAACGCAATTATTATCTTATAACCTACCGGAGGACTTACCATGAAGCCTTATAGCAGGATTACTTCAATAGTACTTTGTTGTTTCGTACCATGACGTCCGTAGTACACGTACGATCATTTTCAACGTGTACTCGCAACTGAAATACGAGACCATTGTAGATGAAATGTCATGCTAGACGACAGACGGCGCGACACATTCTTCGCCTGTGCCGACCGCCACTACCGCCGAGGCAATCTGAAAACCAGCGCTGTGGCCTGCTGTGGGCACAGCACATGCTGAACTGTGGGGCTATTACGGTTCTCAAAACGATCAAATCATACCATGTCATAGCGGCCGTGTAAGGGACAGTGCTATGGCATTGGTACAGCGGCGTCTCTGTTTGGCGCGCCATGACATTGTATTATTTCATCGTTTTGAGAACGGTAATGGGGGGCTGGTCTCTTTTGGCGCTGCATGCCACACCAAGCACCACTGTCTTAGGTTATTGCTTTTTGATTGTTGATATGTTTTCATTGTGGTGTCAAATAAATGTTTCTAGCTTTCTTTACACAGGTGAGAAGTGGCCATCTTTTTATCGGAGGCCAATATTTTGGCTTTGGGCAGGGATAGTCATAGGGATGTGAAGGAAATTTTCGTGTGGTTTAGTGACCAAACCTATTGTCAGAGTTATTCAGGCCGTCCGTAGGCCTCTAACGTGGCCTAACGACTGCTGCCGAGCGACAGCAACCGGGACCAACTGCTTAACACGAGGTACGGAGGGGCTCTGATGAAAATGTCACTAGCGGCCACACATCCAGGTACTGACCTCGCCCAACGTTGCTGAACTTGTACGATCGTTTTCAATGTGTACTCGCAACTGGACTATGAACCCCTCACTCTATGGTGAAAGTATCAAAACCTCCGCCTCGCCGTACACTGTTCTATGCAAACTTGTGACCCAAATGTAGCGATGGCGCCCAATAACAGCTCGGGGCGGTCAATTATTGCTATTAATAATTGAGCCTCACCTGCTCACAGTTGGCAGCCCTGCTACTCCAGAGGAAACGTCTAAGGACATGGCTTTTGAAAATGGTTGACGGTTGCGAAATTATTTGATAATTTTCATTTTAATGTCTACAGTTATTATATATAAACGGATATCACTCACTTATATTGTTAAGGTGAGCTCGGTGGCTCAGTGGTTGGGTCAATGGACTTGCAATATGGAGGTCCCGGGTTCGATTCCCAGCCAGGGCAGCCATGTACCAATGAGTTGTCCTCGGTTTTTACGACGGAAAAACTTACGTACATTTACCGAGTGCTCTCAAAACGGTGAAGGAAAACATCGTGATGAAACCTGCATGTCGTAGATGAAGAAAAAAAATCTAAGGCATGTGAAATCCGCCAACCCGCACTGGGCCCGCGTGGTGGATTATGGCCCGAGCTCCCTCGATGTAAGGGAAGGTCTGTGCCCGAGCAGTGGGGCAATATAAATAGACTGATGATGATATTGTTAAAGTCGGCAATTAGACCGACAGTTTCGACCGACTTCGACGGTCTTTTTCAAGGTGTTTTTTCCGTGCGCGAAGAAACGTCAACGGCGACGCGGGCGTGGCGCGCTCATCTTGAAAAAGACCGTCGAAATCGGTCGAAACTGTCGGTCTAATTGCCGACTTTAACAATATAAGTGAGTGATATCCGTTTATATATAATAATTTGTAGTAATGGCTCACTATAGTTTTAATTCTAAAATGTCTACAGTGGTTATTTTTAGAAAATGTTCGCGAATGACAGTGTGGTTTTATTGGATAATTCATGCAAGGTTCAAGTTTCAAGCAATTATCAAGAGTCCCACTACGAGCTCGGGAGTGAACGTGACTGCCGAGCTGCTTCGTCCAGAGTGATGACGCTACGGCGACTCCTCTGGATGAAGACAAGAAGACGCGGATTTCCAGGTTGATGACGCCACGGCGACTCATCTGAAGAAAGGGAAGCCAATGATATCTTGAATATTCTGTACATGACATTGGTAAATGACGAACTGTCGAGTCCATTAATAAAATAAATAATAATCTAAATAATAATAAGGACATTTACATAGAAATAAAAGTAGAGTTGACATAGGCGAACGCTACATCAATACTTATCGTGAACCGATGGATGCGATCCGAATTATCAGCCTAAATCTTCGTTTTCACGCCATGTGGTAATTTCAGCGTCTTTGGAGATTCTGAATCCATCATTTGGGATGCAGATGCAGAGGGTGGAAAAACTCAAAAAATAGCCACAATTTTGGCGTGAAAACGCGAGTTTTGCCCGATGATTCTGAATCTTCATGCGGAATCGTGATCCGTATCACGATAAATAATGAACTTTCTAATAATCTCGACCTTAGAGACCCCATTGATACTTTAATACTTCATTTATTCAACCTTAGGAGCTCTATGGAACACTTGGTTATGTCATCCATAATGTAATAATTTACAATAATATAAGGTACAGAATACAAACCAGGTTATGGCTGGATGGCACGAACAGAGAAACAGGGCAATGAACCGAACCACGGGATATAACAAAATGATCTAATAACAAGTTGATCAAAGACTTGATGATCTGAGGATATAAAGTAAGTAGCCAGTAAACATGAACAGCTTTATGTACGATTACGAAGAAAAATTAAGAAAGGCATAAAGTAATAATATCTAAGGACTGACAATGACGAGGACTTCAAATACCTAGATAGAGCCAATTGCCTAAGACCTGCTTGATCGGAACACCTTGGGAGATAGAGATTTTTTCTTCATATTTATACACACAATCTGGCTTCAGGTACATGTGTTTATTTATTTCAAACAAATTAAAAAGGTAATACAATATATTTATCTACTTACAGTAAAAAACATGACATACTTCTAGATAACATAGTATTATTAATGAACCTACGATGATAAGTAATTCTGTCATAGTAGGAATATATCTATAGCATAGATCGCGTTGATAAAGGTTATGTTATATACGAACATTATCTAGTGTTTCAAAAGATATCCATTATCCGTAACAAAAATGGACCCAGTAATACCCTTCGCTTTATCTCCAGCTAAAAACACGACCAAATCAGCAATTTCTTCAGGATTTGATACTCTTTTCAATGGCATCAAATCTCTCATGTCATCCCACTTGACGTCCAACCCTGTATTCTCCATGAAGTCAGTTACAACTGGTCCAGGATTGACGGAGTTCACTCTGACTCCTGAAGCTGATAGTTCCAATGCAACACCTCTGGTGAAGTGGTCGAGAGCTGCTTTGGAGACGTGGTATGGTAAAAATCCTAGTAAAGATGGTGTACTCAGAGCAGCGACGCTTGATATGTTTACTATGTTACCTGTGAAAAAACATATTTTAAGTAAACAATTGAAACTGTGCTTATCAATGATATAGTAGGATGCGTATTATATAGTTTCGATCGTTGAGTTCGAAGTGACCCTTGGACTTGAACAGACATCTAAACCCATGTAAGTTCCATGGACAGTTCATGTTTCTCAAAAACCATTTACAACTAACGACCTGTTGAAAAAGGTAAGTATTTCAAAAGCCAGTTCGGTAGTTTTTGTATAACTAGATTATATCTTGCAAAAGCGGTAGAAAGAGAAGACCTAACGAATCAGAAACATAGGTTTCCATAAACAGATTTCTCGTTTCCTCCAATGTCGTTCCTTGCATGCTCACGTTTGAGAACTTTTGCTTTGAATGTTTAGTTATATGAGTATTTACTTGCTCTGTTGGGTCAAACTTCAAATATCTTAGTAGATCTTGGTGCAATGTAGCTCCATGGTCGTGCACTATTTGTCGCCAAGATCGCTGAGTATTACTTCTCATTCTTTATCTCGTCCTTTAAAAATCCTTCTAGATAAGTCATCCCTAGCTTATTGTACAGTGTATTTTGTTTCAATTTATTAATTATTTCATCAAAAAACATAGTATCTTCTATAAATACCTTTGCTTTTAACCAGATGAGGTGCAGCTACAGTTGTAATGTTTATAATTGCACGAAGATTTACATTCATTGTTTCGTCGTACGCTTCAAGAATTTTCCCATCAAGAATGCTCCCATACTTCGCTAGTCCAGCATTATTGACCAGAATATCTAACCGCCCAAATTTCTTCACAGTTTCTTCTACTATCCTTTTACCTTCAGCATCCTTAGCGACATCGGCTATGAGTACCAGAGGTTTCTTGGTACATTTGCCAGCAACATTTTTTAGTTTTGTCTCGTTTCTTCCTACCAGGGTTACATTAGCTCCTTCCTTAGAGAAAAGGATGGCTATAGCTGCTCCAATTCCAGAACTAGCACCTGTTACTAGAACAACTTTGTCTGTGTAACTCATTTTGCGAATGGTCTTGACCGTTATCAATGTGACTAGCGACTGACTGGTTATCGCTGTAGATCTGTTATTTATACCCTCATTAGATTCGAATTTATCTATTGAAATAATATAATAATAGTTTTGTTTGTCTGTTCACTTACCAGATTTTAGGGATTCGTTCTCTCAATTTATATGAACAGGATTATAAAACTTTGTCATCATTACCTCCACGATTTTTAGTTAAGAACTGTAGATTTTTGTTTGTTATGAATTGTGGTAATTACCTATTAAAGGGGAGATATATCTCATTTACTAGACCAAGGGCGCAGTTACAATATTCTACATTTTGATATATATTTTGTATAAATAACTATTTCATTTTAAAATAAAATAAAGGGTATGTTTGTGATTCTTTTCTATCGAGCGAAGTTTGTCCAATCGTGTATCGGTATTCATCAGTCTCTAAATAGACACCCTAAGATTGGTATATATATTTTTACAGACGTTTAATTTTAGTAGTTAGTGCCGTTAGCCTTCATAGACAAACTTAAAATCTACGCACACCCAGCCTTAAACTATTCAGTTAAATACAATCGGTGAGCGCCCATTAATTGAATTAAACAGTTTAGTTGAGTTGACTATCGGTCATGTGCCATATAAACCTAAACGCAACGTCATTGTCGTTCATGTGCTATATCGTGAGGGACACCTCGCTTAGTGGCGACTAATCTTAGTGTACAGTCGAAAACAGAGATAAGTACACTGGGGGCCTCAATAAGGTTGAGATTTTCTCAAAAACTACTGGACCGAATTCAATAATTCTTTTACAGTTTTAGAATTAAAACTATAGTGAGCCATTACTACAAATTATTATATATAAACGGATATCACTCACTTATATTGTTAAAGTCGGCAATTAGACCGACAGTTTCGACCGATTTCGACAGTCTTTTTCAAGGTGAGCGCGCCACGCCCGCGTCGCCGTTGACGTTTCTTCGCGCACTGCGGATGAGCGCCCTCTGTGCTCGCTCCGAGATAACTTGTCCCGCCGACGACGACGGTGCGTTCGATGGCTGTAGCTGGATTCGTTGATCGATCTCACTTGTTGGGGAGTTACCGTGGTCTTTTACAGTTAGCTACCTTTAACTTTTATCTATCAATCAGTGAAAGAATTTTTGCAATAGGTTAAGTAGTTTTCGAAAAATTCTCTATTTTAAAAACTCTCCTGTACCTACAGTGTACACCTTTCTCTGTGTTCCACCGTACGTAATCTGGAATCGCTACTAATGGAATAGTAGGCTTTTTATATATTTTTAAACCCCTACGGAACCCTTTACATTTTAATCATGCATCAACTAGCTTGAGTGTTATATTATCTACTTGCCTATCGGTTGGAAGAGTTCAGTCCTTGACAATGACAATATGAACTTGCTCATAAGTGAAGTAAATAAGCAATTATATCATATTCTGCATGTCATTGTTTATTGTACTTATATTGCTAATCATGCTTCGTATCTGACGGCCATATTTACACCGCAGACTCCGCTCTTACACTTGAAGAGCACGTCAGTGACTCCATGTTTGAATTTTTTATAATTTTGGATGAATATTGGCAGGGAAATAAAAATACGCTGAAAAATTTAGATTTTTTGTGACGAGCTCTCGTATTTATAATACCCTACGTTTTGACATACTTAGTTATATTTTGTGTAAATAACTATTTCGGTTCAAAAAGACTGGAAGGGGTTGGTTTGCTATTTATTTCTATCGAGCAAAGTTTGTCCAATCGTGTATCGGTATTCATCAGTGACTAAATAGACACCCCAAGATTGCTATATTTTTTTTCAGACGTTTATATTTAATAGTTAGTGCCGTAGCCTTCATAGAAAAACTGAAAATCCGCATATACGAAGCCTTAAGCGTTAACGAAGGTCAATGTCCTTAATGTAAAGGACAGTTATCGATACTTTCGGCTTACTTTCCATCACACGCTGCACATTACAGATGAAATATATACCTAACTAGCGCCGCCAATCTTAAAAAATAATATCTTCCAATTTAATTAATTTTATTAAAATAGCTATTTACGAAATGTTTATTACGATAAATACTATTTTTTTAAATGCTTATTTATAACGTGTTTCAATGTCGGTAAGTTGTAGTTCGCATAATTGCAAAAACGGCCGTTTTTGGCAAAATTGAGAACTACAACTTTGCTTGTCGCTATTATGCCATGTATTGTATATTAAAAAAATAGTGTTTATTCTAATAAAGATTGTGTAGGTACATAGCTTTTTTAATAAAAATTAATAATTAGTAAGATATTATTTTTTTAAGATTGGCGGCGCTAGTTGGCTCATGGAAGGCCCTTCATTCAATCTCAATATGACAACTTACATAATGTTTCCAATCGAGGTCAACAAATGACATTGCAGTATCTGGCCCTATAGTACCCAGCTAATCAGTTGTGAAACATTTGAAGGGTATTTGTAAGTACCTACTGAATGTTTGTTTGTATTATAAAAATATGTTGCCACATAGGCTCGTTGCGATAAACACGACTTCAAGGTTAGACGGTGGTTTACGCTAACATATTTGTCGCGGGTCTTCATAAAATCGGTGGTTCAGTAACTGTCAAATTAAGCCCCTGTTTAGGACTGCGTGTCATTTATGCATGTCTAACCATCGAAAATAGATACCTAGATATACGAATTTTAGGTACAGCTAACAGCAGATCAAATGGAAGAATTTGTACTTTGAACCGTTCTTATTATCTGCGTCGTAAGATTTAAAATCGTACTCTAGTGTTACCATTGATCTGCTGTTGTCCGTACCTACTTATAATGTTGAAGTATAACTATCTTAAAAATTCACATGATTTTTTTGGTTCAATTAATGCCTGGGGTCATGTGTTTTATTTTTTTAATCCTACATATAAAATCAATCTTTACACCCGCCTCATCATTCTCCGCATCACCAAAGATTAACTGGTACAAAATGCCGCAATTATTAATAAAATAATAATAAGCAATGTGTACAAAGTAATAAAAACTTAATCGAATAAGCCTCCTCTGTTCGTTCCCGACTCAAAGGTGCCCATAATACCAGCGGCGTTACCGCGCTGTGTGGCTATGGACAATTGGACATTATTGGACAGCCTTTGCATCAGGAACGATTCAGAGCGAGGCCCGAGACCGAGGAGCATTCGCCGCCCAATCCCACGCACGAACTCCCTGGCCTAATTAATAAAATAAGTATGCTCGGAAATGAATGTGTTAAATAAAAACTCGATAATCATTATCATTTATTTGTCACATACAAAGGTACATTTACACACATGCATAATACACAATTGCAAAATAATAACATAACTTAATTACTACAATAAAATTATAAATGACAATTGCAAATTACAAATAATAATACAATCCACAATATAACTTTGCAAAATGATAAATATTATACTGTGTCCAATACAATATAAATAAGACATCATTACCCAAACTAGTATTACCCATGCTAAGGGTCCATACACATACACAGAATCGATCACAAATTACATCCAAACTCGGTAAAAGTGGTTCTTACCTTAGGAATAAGCACTAACCGGGAATCGAACCCTAGAACCCCTCCCACAGATGACAGAAGGCAGGCACATTATAGACTAGGCTAGGTACCTACTCTTTAAAAAATTCAATTTCAAAAATCCATTATTACAATATCAAATATCTCTAAAATTTAATCGCAATATCAATATAATTATCTCAAAAGAAATCCGTTATCAGAAACAACGATGGACCCCGTAATACCCTTAGCTTTGTCTCCAGCTAAGAAAAGAACTAAATCAGCAATCTCGATAGGTTTTGATACTCTTCCCAGCTTCGTGAGTTGTGTCAAGTCATCCCAAGTTGCATCAGAACCTGAATTCTCCAAGAAGTCAGTCATCACTGGTCCAGGATTAACAGAGTTCACTCTTACTCCTGAAGATGCTAGTTCTAATGCTGCACCTTTCGTAAAGTGATCAAGTGCAGCCTTTGACATTCCATATGGTAAGAATGCAGGTGTTGGTGGCGTTGTCAAGGATATAGAACTTGAGATATTGACTATGTTACCTGTTGAACAAAACACATAGGTAATTAGATAAATAAATAAAAAGTTGATTCAAAGTAATTACCTACAAATCTATTTAAAGTTAAATTACGCAAAATGTTCATACACAAATGTTATTATAATTTAGTGGCCTTCCTGACGGATTCATCGATTTGACATTATTTATAAATTTTATTACTATTTTTTTAATTTACATGCATCTTTTATGGCTATGACATTACGATTCTCAATGAAATGTTTGTATGCTCTAGATGGGCAAGATTCGGAGAAACCTATAACATTACCAAGATCACTGTAACCCGTTTCTACAAATAAATATATTTGAATTTGAATTTAAAAGTGCGCCGAAGAAACCGGGTTTAACAGCAGATATTACAGGTGTGATTCACGACAGAATATGAATGGCTAAGTCTAATCCTAAACCTAAACGCAACTGTCACTGTCACTCATAAGCTACATCACGTAAGAATGAATATAAATATAAGAATGAAAATATCCAGTGTGTATACAATAAAGTGTTAATAATGAACGGGACAGTGCTTCTAACGAAGATTAACTCACTCTGGAATCATTACTACACACTAATCATCACAACACTGCACATTCACAAAGTGATATTCAATATTCAATATATTTATTGCATTCCATTAGTTATAATACAGATGTTCATATACTTAACATTAAAATGTTACAATGTTCTTCATGGACCTTGATTATAGTGTACAAAGCGATAGGATTTCAATAATGATAAGTATAGTAAGTTTTACTTAAAATATTTCGAACATTCGCATATAAACTGTGTCTGAATAATGACCTTGAAATAGAAAGACTTTCCTAGTTAGGGTACATGGTGTCTCATTTTCTCTGGCTACCTTAGAGGATAATTGGTAAAAGCATTCATTTGTGTGAGAATATCACAGCATCTTGACAAACTTCTCAAGTTTCAAGATAGCCATATAGCAATATTCAATTAATTAAGATAGTAATGTAAATAAATATAAGTAATAAAATCTCTGACGACCTTCGAGGATTTGGAAAAAAATTCTCCAGAAATGGAATAAAAGAAAATATTTACCTTTCGTTTTCATGAGATGAGGTGTTGCTATTGTAGTGATATTCAATATTGCACGAAGATTTATGTTCATAATCTCGTCGTAAGCTGCAAGAACGTCTCCTTCAAGAATAGACGCATACTTTGCGAGTCCAGCATTATTGACCAGAACATCTAATTTTCCATACTTCCTTACAGTTTCCTCAACAATTCTGCTGCCTTCATTCTCTTTGGTCACATCCGCTACTATTACCAAAGGTTTCTTTTCGCACTTATCCACAACATTTTTAAGTTTCGTCTCGTTTCTTCCCACTATAGTTAAATTAGCACCTTCTTTAGAGAAAAGGATAGCTATCGCTGCACCAATTCCGGAACTAGCACCGGTAACAATGACGACTTTATCTGATAAACTCATGTTTTTCGTGTAGTTTACTGTCGCACCATCAAAATACTATTATTCTATGCGCACACGCGGGCTATTTATGCGTAGGGCTTCAATGCTAATGTATTTAACCTAGAAATGATTCAAAGGGCGACCCAAATTTTAGGGACCAATTGCCGTACGTTGCATATTGAGAAACCGTCTATATCCGTACCGGCTATGTTACCATGACGTCGTCTCCTACACCGTTGCGCAAACTATCCGAACTAATCGGTTTGTAACCTCGAATAGGACGTACCTACGCGATAAAGGTTGTCGTTCTATTGTGCGTTTTACCCAACTGCGCGACGAGGGTTATCAATCAAATCAAATCAAATACACTTTATTGTACATAAAACAACAATTACGGAAAAAGATTACAGAATAATACAAACATAATGTACAATTTTGGCGGCCTTATCGCTAAAAGCGATCTCTTCCAGGCAACCAACTAATTATGGAAATTAAGAGTTTTAAATAGTGAGATTATGTTTTTCGAGTGTATATATGTGTATCTTTGGCATGCCCTGCATCCTAAACGGTTTGATGTTATTTAACATATGAGGTGTCGTTAGATTCGTCTTGATTGTAAGAGTGACAAAGGCTGCTAAAGTTTAATCAAAGTGATGTTGCAGTCGGGTTTTTTGTTTTGTTAATAATTTCTATACGTGTGTAATTTCTAGCTAACTTTGACAATTCTAAAAGTAGTCATCCTTTTTATAACTTTGGTCTATGAATAGGAAGCTAGATTTTAGACCGGATTTAGTGTTTAGAAAAAATAACGCCGAATTACTACCTAAGACAATAAAAAGATACCGAGTCATATCTATAACTAGACTATGCACTTCTACCTCTTTCTGATATATTTTTATAATATCCTCTGCAGTTGGTTGTCTGGAAGAAATCGCTTTTAGCGATAAGACCGCCAAAATTGTACATGCTTCTCAATTATGTAATTAATACTGTATTATGGTGCAATAAAGTGTATTTATCTTATCTAGACCTCCTCTTAGATGGTATTTATCGAATAAGATGACATTATATTCATTGATAGCCCAATTAGAATTTAACATACACCCGTATGTAAAACTTTTTTGAAATTTCTTGTATTGTATGTACGGAACCTTAAAGGGTCAGTCAATAAATACTTGGTTTAGGTGGGCCCTTCCTCTAATCGTATGCCCTTGCGCTCCCACCGCTAGTCAATGGACGGAATAATATGAAAGCCCTTGACATCAATGTTAAACTTTATCGTATCTATGACTCATATGTTTACATTTTGTGTAAAGAATTGTTTTAGAATTAAAACTATAGTGAGCCATTACTACAAATTATTATATATAAACGGATATCACTCACTTATATTATTAAAGTCGGCAATTAGACCGACAGTTTCGACCGATTTCGACGGTCTTTTTCAAGGTGAGCGCGCATGCGTCGCCGTTGACGTTTCTTTGCGCACAAGAATTGTTTATTGTAGAAAAACATACTTAACAACATCTTAGATGTTATACTACTATTACTAACCTAACTGATTTTCGTATTCGATTTAATGAAATGAACAATATTACTTATTTATTTATTACTTATTATAAAATATATAACTTTCGCAGGCAAAATACTTCCGTTATCAGAAACAATAAAATAGATCCCAGAATTTATTTATTGCATTATGCCATGCTCGGCGTATGAAAAATTTCTAGCCCTGGGCAGGACTTGAACCTGTCACCTTGTCACGGAATGACAAGGTCGCAGGTTCAAGTCCTGCCCAAAGCAAGAAATTTTTCATAATTTAAAAATAGATCCAGTAATGCTTTTCGTTTTGTCAGCAGTTCAATCTAAAATTTTGGATTTTGAAATAAATTTCAACGGCGTCAGATGCAAGTCATCCCAGGAAATCGGATGCTCCGAATGTTTCAAAGAATCTGTTATTGCTGGTCCTGAGTTGATGGAGTTCTTTATAACGCCTACGCTACGCCAGCAAGTTCCAATGCAGCGCCTTTACTTTAATATTTTCAAAAAACAAGTACGCCTGCATTTTTTTAAATATTGTATGGGCGTTACTTCATATCTTTGCTATTTTTATTTAGAAGGTCGTACATGAATCTAACTGGTTCTTCCATCGTGTGGTATTTGAAACTGTAAGCTGCTATACCAGCATTATGGACCAGAACTACAAATTTTTCGAATATCTCTATAGTCTCATCAACGATCCTTTGAGCTTTAGTATCTACAGTGACATCAGCTTTGATGACCAAAGGTTCTTTGAGACATTTCTCAGCAACGTCTTTAAGTTTCACCTCATTTTTTCCTACCATCACTACATTGGCTCCTTCTTTAGAAAAAAACAATTGCTCCTGCACAATTGCAATTGCAGAGTTGGCACCGGTCTCTTTACCACTTTATTTGAGAAACTCATTATGATACCAAACAATTTTCTTTAACGAGATAATAAACGAATGATTGTTTCATAATCAGACATGATTTATATTTTTTTTAAATCATGATGATATAGCATTTTTTGTGATATTTATAGCTAATCTCAACTACACATTAATTATCGAAGACAGAACACACTTTAATGTGGTCTCAGACAGTTCTGTAACATTTGACGTAATGAAGATTAAACCAATCAACTCGTAAAGGAGATTAGAATAAGAAAATAGATAACAAATTATACGTACTTGCAATAAAGATGTTTAAACGAAGATTAGAGAGACTGTACGAGAGTTGTAAAGGCCTGAAAAGCAGCGTGTCGCTGAGGCCTTTCCTATTCATCTGTAAGAATCCTAAGTTATTACAGTAGATACTATATAGGTAACTTAAATTCAATTGTTAACGTATTAGGTACTACCTAATAGGTTAATAATTTTTATTTTCAGTCAGGTAATACAAACTCGTATGTTTGTATTACCTGACTAACTACCTAATTTGGAAGGGGGATGGAGTAAACGTATCCAATAGCGGAAACCCCAACCCTCTCCATGCATATATTTAATAGATATAGGTACTTATTTGAATAACCAAAATACCATGTTGTTATATATTTCTATATAGTGAATAAATAAATAAATTAAAAAAATCCTAAGTTATTTTTAAGGTCTAGTTTATGTACAACCAATGTTTCAGATGAATGTCTCTTTTTTATTTTATTTTATTAAACGCAGACATTTGCAAGTACCTATACATACAAAAACTATTACCTACAATCTAGGCCGTGATAAAAAAAATACCAAATTACCAATAAAACCACCATCCATCTATCAATGAATTTTATTATTTCAAAAGAGCTCCGTTGTCTACAACCAAGAGCGAGCCAGTTATCCCCACAGCCTTATCTCCAGCTAAAAACAGAACCAAATCACCAATTTCTTCAGGATTCGAAACCCTCCCCAAAGTCGTCATTTCTACAGCATTATCCCAATTCTGTTCTAAACCAGTATTCTCCAAGAAATCTGTTCTGACTGGTCCAGGATTAATAGAGTTCACTCTTACACCTGCAGGAGATAATTCTAACGCTGCGCCTTTTGTGAAATGGTCTAATCCAGCCTTGGAGATGCAGTACGGTAGCAGTATTGGAAATGGTGATGTAGCCATTCCTAGAATACTAGAGATGTTTATGATGTTTCCTGTAAAGTAGAATAACGAATTATAGATCATTATCATCATCATCGTCAGCCCGCAGCAGTCCACTGCTGAAATAGGCCTCTCCCAAAGCGCGCCAATCTATCCTACTCTCTGCATCCAGTCCGGCCATTTTGCGAAGGTCATCCCTCCATCTGGTCGGGGGGCGTCCCACACTACGTTTACCCGTTCGTGGCCTCCATTCGAGAACTCGTCTACCCCATCGGTTATCGGGTATTATAGATAGTTTCACTTATTTCTGGACATACATTGTAGTTAACATCAAATTAAATCTGTTTATTGCAAGTAAACACATTGTGTACATTTTTGCAAGTCAATATTTTTTGAATTTACATTTACATCACTTTGCAAGGAAACATTGCTCTCACCTTTAGTTTTAACAAGATATGGTGCTGCAACAGAAGTTATGTTGATCACTGCTCTTAAATTAATAGACATTGTTTCGTCATAAGCTTTTAGTATACTTCCATCTAAAATAGAACCATACTTTGCCATTCCAGCATTATTGACAAGAATGTCTATTTTCCCATATCTTTCCATTGTGTTTTCAACAATTCTTCTTCCTTCTGCTTCTTCCGATACATCAGCTATGATAACCAGAGGTTCTTTTACACACTGACTTGCAACATTTTTGAGTTTTGTCTCATTCCTTCCTACCATGGCTACATTAGCGCCTTCTTTAGAGAAAAGGATGGCTATAGCCGCACCAATTCCGGAACTAGCACCGGTAACTAATACAACTTTGTCGGAAAAACTCATTTTATTACCGTCGTGATCGTGAGAATATAGAGGAACAAATGACTGATTCAGATTACAAACCACACTTTATATTGAATGAAAAAGCAAGTTGAATTAACAATCAAAAAATAATGATGATAAGGCACTGGTTTTAACAACGGTTTGGTAATCTATGATAAGAATAATACTATAAGCAGATAACGTAACACTAATGTTTTCCACAAGATTTTATATTCTTCTTCTTCTTCTTAGCCATTCTCTACCAGTCTGGTGTAGGCCTCCTTTAAATTTTTCCACTCTCGTCTATTTTGCGCCATTTGGATCCACTTCGAACCGGCTGCTCTCGGATGTCATCTCGCCATCTCGTCTGTCGCTTCCCTGTAGGGCGTCACTCCCCACGGCCTCCACTCAACTACTGCCTTACACCAGGAGTCTTGCTTGCGTGCCACGTGGCCAGCCCATTCCCAATTAAGCTTTGCCACTCTTTTTATAACATCGCTGACTTTGCTTTATTGTCTTAGCCATGTGTTAGTTTTGCGGTCGCGCAGGGTTACGGGCCAGTTTCCTTTCTATTGCTATTATATATTAATATTAGATATTATATTAATAATACTTTTTTAAAATAAAGCAACAATGGTTTTTGGATGAGAAACTGTAGCATAATCTTAGCAGGTTCAATACCCACCTGTTATCAATATTGTGGACCTCTTTAAAAGTTGGAGTGATTGTTAAAAGAATAATAAAACAAAAACATTCTTTATTTACTTTAAAGTACCTTACAAAATGATGATGATGGAAACAGTATCTATTAGCAGTACTAATCTGAAAAAAATTACCGGATTTACAAAATAGACTATTGAATAGTATATTCCAAAATTAACAGTAACACAATTACGAGTATATGCCAAATCTAGTCATAAAAATTATACAGTCTATTTTTTCAACAGTGAACCATTATCTACAAGGAAGAGTGAACCAGTTATACCCACAGCTTTGTCTCCAGCTAAGAACAGTACTAAATCTGCAATTTCTTCAGGAGTCGATACCCTTCTCAATGCTGTATATTCTTTTATATCATCCCATTTGACATTCAGACCAGTATTATCCAAAAAGTCTGTTTCGACTGGTCCAGGATTGACGGAGTTCACTCTCACACCTGAAGCAGATAGTTCTAAGGCTGCACCTTTCGTGAAGTGGTCTAATCCAGCTTTGGAGATGCCATACGGTAGAAATGTTGGCGACATCGGCGTGGTCATGGAAATACTGCTAGAAATGTTTACGATGTTTCCTGCGAAGTAAAAGGATGATAATTAGATCTAAATTGACCGCAAGCACAGACGTGGCGCGAGTTGGTGCATGACCGGCATGACTGGCGTCTTCTTATTTCAAAGGCCAAGCACGATCTACTTCGGGCTTCTTACCCAGCGGAGTAAGTAGGTTGTAGTACTTACTTACTCCGCTGGCTCAGCGACCCAAAGTGAGGCCTCCACAACGAGAAGCTGCCAGTCGTGCCGGTCCTGCACCGACTGCCGCCACGTGTGTGCCTGCAGTCAGTGCAGGTCCTTCTCGACCTCGTCTCTCCAGCGGTACCGAGGACGCCCGCCGGCCGACGGCCAGTCGCTTGTCCCAGATACCCTAGGTTGTAGTAGTAAATTCGATAATAACTAAACAAAACGTGATCGTGACTCGTGATTTGGTGCTCCATATACAGCAGACAAAGGTAAGATAAGGATTAATGGTAGAAATTACCGCAAAGCCATTCTGTTTCTTTGAGTAAAACGTTTAAAAAATAAATCAATAGACTTAAGAGGTCGTAGGTACTAAACAAATGACAAATGAAATAATTTTTTCCTGCATTTTGTACTTGATTAGTAAATCCTTTATCATCATTGATTTTCGTCTTTATTGCGTCATATTCTTTTGTGTCTTTTTTTAACTAGGTGTATATACAGCTATAGATATTCTAACTAGCCTTTCAGTATCATTTAACCTACCTTTAGTTTTAATGATATGTGGTACTGCCACAGTTGTTATATTAATCACTGCTCTCAGATTAACATTCATTGTACCATCATATGCTTCTAGAATGGTCCCATCCAAAATTGTTCCATATATCGCCATTCCAGCATTGTTGACCAGAATATCTAATTTCCCAAATTTCTCCACAGTATCTTCAACAATTCTTCTGCCTTCAGCCTCCTCCGATATATCAGCTATGATCACCAATGGCTCTGTCCCGCATTTAGCAGCAACATTCTTTAGTTTTGTCTCGTTTCTTCCCACTATAGCTACATTAGCCCCTTCCTTAGCGAAAAGGATAGCTATAGCTGCACCAATTCCTGAACTAGCACCTGTCACTAAGACTACTTTGTCAGAATAACTCATTTTTAAAACTGAGTACTGAACTTATTCGTATTCGAGATATCGTACAACTGACTGTGTATTTGATAAAGCATATATTATATATACAATGCGTGTTAAATACTCCCGATGTAATGATAAGATTGTGTATAGTGGCATGTGTATGTGGATTCTGTACATGGCAGTCTATTTTGTTTTTATTAGATAACGTCAATTTCTGCCAATGTACATCATACCATCATAAGAGCTCGGTGGCTCAGTGGTTGGGTCAATGGACTTCTGGCCTAGCTGGGAATCGAACCTGGGACCTCTGTATCGAGAAGTATTAGGTTCGATTCCCAGCTAGGGCAGCCATGCACCTGCGACTTTTACGCCACAATCTCATACTTTGTTCATTGTGCTACTGAGGCTTATCTGATCAATTCAATTTCCTACCTTTATAAAGTAGACTTGGAATCAAGTCAAACAAAAAGGGAAAGAATTATCGTAATCTATCCACCGATCCGTGCCAAAGGGCCCGCTGAAAATGTAAGTGAACCATGAAAAACGATTATAAATGTTATCTTAGAAAAAATGGCGTGGTTGTGTAATCGAGCTAACATTAATTTCATTAGCGAGGGGCTTGGGGAGAAGGGTTATTTTAGAAGGATTTATTGGATATCTTTGGTCAATGCGGTTGCCTAACTTTTGGTTACAAGATATTCTTTGGTAGCTTTTTTGTTTCCTCTTAATCCGTAAGGCTGAGTGTGCGGTACGTGGATTTTCAGTTTTTCTTGAAGGCTACGTTCACAACTACTAAATTCAATGCCTGAAAATATATATATATCAATCTTGTCTTGGGTGTCTATTTAGAGACTGATGAATATCGATACACGATTTGGCAAACTTCGCTCGATAGAAAAAAATTGCAAATATACCCTTTCCATGTCTTCTAAAATGAAAATTAAGTCTAAACCGAAATAGTTATTCATACAAAATATATATAGAAATGTAGGTATTATAAATACAAGAGCCACGTCCATTCTAGTCCAGTGTTTTGAAGACATCTTCCAGCGCGTTTGTGAAGAGTTTCGGTAATATGATATCTCCTTGTCTCACACCGCTGCGCAACTGGGATAGATCTTGTTTGCTGGTTCTGGATTTAGACGGTCATTATTGCATTAGAACGAGAAAAAACCAAGCAAATATCTGGGACATGCGATCGACGAGCTCGAGAAGGAGAGCAGTCAGTAAGGGATCGGTAATTCGGTACGACTGGACACTTTTAGTTAATGTTTTTAAAATGTCTGTCAACTTCGTCACATTTTCGGACATCTGTGATCTAACGTGTCGAAAGCCTACGAGTAGTCCAAATAATGCTTCTCCTTTTGAACGGTCTATTATCCTTGTCCAACAAGCCAAATTATTTAATTGAGTCAGTGGATGAATATTTAGTTCTCCACTGCGAAGAAGGGGTAAAGTCTATTTTATTATTAAAATATGCACAACGAGTGAATTACCACACAGACATAAATAAAAATTAAGGCTCTAAGCAGGTAGAGCATTAGCTTCGCCCTCAGCCCTTCCAAATATAATTAAGTATAACCCAATAAGCCTCGCCGCAAACAAAAACAAAAACCTACCAAATTTTATTATGATTATTTGCATATTAAAATAATTATAATTATACACTGGGTTAAGACTAGGGGTTGCTACTCGTACAACGTCTCGGTAATTAACAGACTTTTTAAAATGGGTTTGGAACCCGACTAATTTGTGTATCTTTAATATATAGTTTCCCAATTTCCGATGTCTGTAATTTTTTTAACCTAATGTACACACGAAGACAGAGTTGAAATTTTCTCAAAAACTACTGGACTGATTTTGACAATTCTTTACATTTACATAATTTTTACAATCGGTCAAGTAGTTTTTGAGAAAATCTCAACCCCAAAAAGTCTCCTGTACACCTTTCTTTGTCTTCGACTGTACATTAGATTCTAGATATTCTTAAAAATACTACCAGGTTTTGAGGCTAAGCATATTTAAAAAAATTGCCAAAATAAAATTGTACATGGCAGACGTCGAAGATAATACAAATTAATAAGTAGGTACTAGATTTATTTTAATAAATTATGATGACCTAATGTTAAATGACTAAATGTAAACTAAGAATTAGGTTGTATGTAATGCTTCTTTGTGATATTAAAATATTTTAAAAATAAAGCATATAACTATGATAATGCCTCTTTTATGTTTTGATATTTTCTTGCATAATATGCGCTATGCGAAACAAAAATCTAAATGATAAATGGAGATAAATTTTCACCACGACCGGGATTCGAACCAAGGACCTCGCCATTCCGTGACACGCTCTATTCCAACAGAGCCACCGTGATATCGTATCCAGGTCGTGAATTTTGTCTCTATATTCGTCTTAGGGACGGTAGCGACATCTATCCAGTAATTGTTGATTTGAATTTGAGTTAATGAACTCAAATTCACATCCCGGTCGTGATGAAAAATTTTCTCCATTTTATATTTATGTCTCCTTTACTTTTGAGCAGTTTACATTTTTCGCTTTTTTATTTTTAATATTTTACTTATATCTTGTTTTAATATCTATTTGTGTTTTGTATCTTTTGTTTAATTAAACTTTTTAGGTATTTTTCGCTTATATAAACATAATTATTAAAAGGATATTGACCAAGAATTGACACAGCCCTAACATTTTTGTCGGGGCCTGTAATTTTTCATAATTTCACGCCGAGCGCGGAGCGACCAACAAAGACCGCTTTGGCATTATTAAGTAAAGGCTTTATAAATAGCAAAGTCGAGGAAGAGACCCACATAAATTACATTAGAATATAAATTAATATGATCACACTATGCAGAAAAAAACCTTTGAGTTTAATCCGGAGTGCAATTTAAAAATCAACGTTAAAATTTCAGATGTAGAGTCGAGATTTCAAGTTAATGTTTTTCAGACTAAATAAAGGTATGAGAGTAAAGGCGACACCGTGGGCAGGTAATATTTGTTTGATCATTTTTAAAGTAATTAAGATTGTGTGGTACAAAAAATATAATATAATAAATTACGGCAGGCTTAAAAATAAAAAGAGAAATTCTGTTAGATGATTATGAAATCAGAGCTTAATCGCGACACATATGTACGCTGCTTTTCAGGCCGGTCCTAATCTCGGTAACCTCGCTAATCTCAGAGTACATAGGTACTCGCTAATTTCGCATAAGTACTTAATTTAAAATCTTAAATTTAAAGCCCATTAATAAAAACTAAACTAAAGGTAGAAAGCAACATTTCCCCACATGCGACAAACAGGAAAACAGGATGACAGTGTCCATCTGACGGTGACGTCGTTCATTGTCCGCTCAGCACCGGCAGGGACCAAATGTGTAAGTGCTCAACCGTTTCGCAGTCTCAAAGATACAGAGCCCCGCGACCTTACAAGACTACAAGCCTTCTATTAAGTCTCTCGAAAAATATACCGAAACCCAAATCAAGTGTCTTAAGTCCTAAGTGTAAACATATAATATGATCGTCTAATTACCTGCTGTGATGTAACTCTGAAGGAACTGATTGATCGAACCTGTTCATCATGGTGAAAATAAAGTGATCCGGTCTAATAATGAGAACTATGCAATAATCACAGAACAGCTTCATCATCATCATCAGTCTATTTATATTGCCCCACTGCTCGGGCATATACCTTCCCTTACATCGAGGGAGCTCCGGCCATAATCCACCATGCGGGCCCAGTGCGGGTTGACGGATTTCACATGCCTTAGATTTTTCTTCTACTGCTGGTGCTGTTTTTCAGGCTCCGCCAGAGAGTCTTGCTGCCACTTACATGCTAACAACATATGTATGTTACCTATAATATTAATTAAATACTACATTTTTTTGGAGGGTGAATCACCTAAGCCTAAAATGTTGGTGGTTTTTGTTTACAAAATAAGACACTTGATTTGGGTTTCGGTATAGATCCCTTATATAAATAGCTGATTGCTAATCTTCATCTGGAGATACTAGAAGACGATTAGAAAATTAGTTACATAAAAACAATGCTATAGTATGACCGTAATATAGTAGTAGAGTTTTTATAAGAAGATTATAGTATGACCGTCTAAACCAGTCTCCTGCGCGGTACAGGGACGCGGGGGTATGACGACAACGGGGACCGAGAGAGGTGCGGGAGAGGGGGGGGGCCTCGTTCCTGGCCCCCCCCCCCCCTCTCTGTACCGCGCAGGAGACTGATTTAGACGGTCAGATTTAGAAGATAATCTTCTTATAAAAACTCTAAAATAACAAAAGCATAACGTTCCCGTAACCCTTAGATAAGAAATCGATACTTTCTCCAAAACAACCGCTCGAAGTTGGAGATAACAAGGCGCAAACAAATCAAAGGGGTATATTCCCAAGTCAATCGTTCAAAAGCAAGGGGTAACAGACGCTCGTAGATATGGGAATACGCCTTTAGTTGTAGATTGGTCGTTGTCTGAAAATCAAACGTAGTTTCGTATCACAGTCGGACAATGATTACAGAATACATTTTTTGACGTGACAACGTCTTATAAATTGGTTTGCCGGGTGACACTTCAAGAAACTGCGTTACGCTCCGCTCACGTTATGCGCTCACAATGAGAGCGAGTGAGAGGCACGCGTCCCTTCCACTTTCCCTTCGTCGTTGTCACGTAAAACTTTCGCCCGTATACCGACTTTACAGGCAACCATTTTTTTTGTTAACCTATAAATTGTCCCCCTGCTGGGCAAAGGTCCCCTCCTCTTCCATCCATCACTGTCCTGAGCCTCTTGATTTTGAGAACACAAATATTATGTATAATTTATTTATCGTATTTTTATATATATATTTATTAATGGACTCGACAGTCGTCATTTGCCAATATCATGTTACAGAAAATTCAATATATAATAGTCTTCTATCTTCCTCCAGGGGATACACCCTGGATAGCCGCGTCTTCTTGTCTTCATCCAGAGGAGACGCCGTAGCGTCATCACTCTGGACGAAGCAGCTCGACAGTCACGTTCACTCCCGAGCTTGTAGCGGGAACTCTTGATAAAAGCTTGAAACCCCAGATCTTGCTCAAATTATCCAACAAATTCACCATACTGTCACTCGCGAACATTTTCTGATTAATTTAACGTGATATTAATCTCAAAATAACCACTGTAGACAATAAAACAAAAATTATCAAATAATTTTGCAACCGTCGTTTCCCGCCATTTTCAAGAGAACCTCCTATCGTATTTTTTGTGGAGAGATGGCACCAGAAGATAGGAAGACGAAATTCGTCTGACCCTGGGACCATACTAGACTGGTGGCAGCAGATAGAGTCCAATGGAAACAGTTAGAGATGGCCTATGCCAAAAGGCACACCGAACTAAAAGACATTTTGTAAACAATCTTTAAAAGTTCATAACGTTCGGAAATAAATGGCTTTATTATTATGTATCTCTCTAGGTTTCACGGGTTTAAGAAAACCCGGTCCTTTGAAAGGCTTGCACGGAGACACAGGACCAACGCGTAGAGGCCCCTTAGAGAACTTTAATTTGAAGGGATATGTGATGCACCTAGCGGGACCCGTCTCTGAGTGCATCTGACTGCACACAATGACCCCGTCAGGTGCATAAACGTGTTTTACTCGTAATTAACCATAAGTACACCTGTCTTCCTCTGTTACCAATTATTATATTTCTTGCCGGTCAGCTGGAAGGAATCTCTTTGAGATAAGTGCGACTTTTATACAAATTCTATTTTAGGCTTATTTATAATGTCACAATAAAATGTTAATAAATAATCATAATAACCACGAAAAAAGAATACTGGTCATACATAACTCTAAAAGTTGAAGTTAGTGTTAATTTTAAAAGTTGATTTATAATTAAAATTATTTTTGTAAAAACTTTTGCAGTTTCAATTTACTATATTTATTAAACACAATGAACGATGCTATACGAATCTATGCCTTGCTTTGCCTTTAATATTCCTTGAGAACCGATAACTACAGAAATATATACCTACATGTGTAGGTATTATGAGTCACATTTCACCCGAGCGAAGCCGGGTTTACATCTAGTATAAAATACCGAATTAGACCAAAGATAATCGAATTTATTTTACATGTACGTTGGGTTGTCAAGCAAACGTCAAGTTTGGTTACAACATAACACTTCTAGAACACAACTACGATTGGAATCCCTATAGGCCGTACTCGACAATCAGATAATAATAGATATATTTTCGCTCCATATTCCAGGGCCGCTCTTGGAGTATGATATACTGCAGATAAATCGGTCGCAAGGGCCCTCGCGGGGGTTTTTATGCTTCGACAGAGCTACCAATATACCCTAAGTGGATGTATCTGATATTTTTAGATATACAATAGTTTTTCCTTTTTGCGGGTTAGTGTAGAACATTGCAAAAAAAATCTAAGTAATAGTGAATATTTCACATACTTGCTTCCTCTTAATATACTCTATACGTCAGCCCACAGAAAGTGTCTTATTGTGTAAATAAAACGTCATTTTGAACTTTGCTGTGATCACTGCGTATAATTCCCTATTATTGTATCGGATTCCTTTATTATCACAATAAAACATTCTGATTCAATGATTCCTTCGGTGTTAACAAGTGTACGTAAAATCTTTCGAAAAAAAATCGTGGAAAACTCATTAGTATACGGCTGATCTGGCAATGAATCGAACCTGGGGCCTCCTTATAGTAAGTCCGATGACCCAGTCACTACGCTACCGAGCTATTATTAATAACTAAAATGTGATAATTTTGTATTGAATTTAAATATCGATAAATCACCTTTATTTTAATTGTCATTAATATTCATAAATAATACTATAAATTTATTATAATTTCTAAATTACAAAATCTCGAGTCCACCGACCCAAGAAATGACTTTTTAATTCCAACAGAGGCACACAAGGTGACGTCATTATCTCCGTAATAAAATAAACAATAATTGTATCGCCGTTTGATATTAAATAACTCAATTCGTTTCTAATTTGTCGACAATTGTTCCCGACAAAGGCAAGGCACGAACGAGTGCTCGCGAGTATGAAGGAAGTCGGCAGCTAGGGGGTCTAGTGATGTGACACATGTCGATAGATGTAGTTTATCGAAATCGAAGTCACGAGACTTATTACCGCAACAGGATAACGTAACGATGGTTGTGCTTTGTTAATTGTTTAAGTATTCACTTATGGAATGCAACCCATTTGAAGTCGATGGAGTACGGAACGTTATTTCATCATATTGTGGACGATATTTTTTTAAATGTAAATTCAGATATTTATACTTAGATATTAAGCCATGAATGTGATGGGTGATGCCTTTACGTTATGCTATTAAGAATTATATTTCAGTAATTTGAAACTTGTACATTTAACATTTCTAATTGCTGATAAATATTACGTTGGGTGAAAAACTTGTTCTAAAACTATTACCATTCAGAATTTGAATTACGCATTATCCATGCTCGGTGAATAAATTAGAACATGATGAAAAAAATGTGTATGTATAAAGCGATGAAGATTTTCGGTGGGCGTGGTGTGGCTTGTGGTGGCTCAGTTGATTTATTTATTTTTATATATACAATACAGTTCACAGAGTAATATCTCCAAAACACTATATGTCATTCACAAATAATACAAAATATAATAATCTATATAAATTAACATTACAAACATAAAAAATAACATTACAAACATTCACTTACGTACCTATAAAAGTGGCCAATAAAAGGACCGATTTTGTCGACAAATATATCGACGTCCTCGCGCGCAGCGAGCATATCGCCGAGCAGCGAGCGAGCGCGCGCGGTGGGCGCGTTGCGTGCGCGGCGCGTGCGCGTCAGGGGCCGCGCGAACAGGCGCGGGGCGCAGCGCGGGCCGCACGCGCCGCCGCGCGGCACCTGCAGCGACATCCGCTCCAAGGCAGATATGTTGTCGACCTCGTTGTGAAGCAACGAATAGTAGTGCACTACAAGCAGCAGTCTCCGCCTCAGAGATAGTGTGTCCAAGCCTACCATTCCCGATACGAAGAGCGAGGGGTACAAGAAAGGGTAGTACCCGTACGTCCGCTTATACACCCATCGCGCAAACTTTCGCTGGACCCTTTCTATCATGAGGGAGTACTTACTCTCGTAAGGGTCCCACACGATAGCGCCAAACTCAAGTGTACTCCGAACGTACGCATTGTACAGAACCTTGGCCACACTGACATCCCCGAACTGCGAAGCTACTCTCATAATGAAACCTAGTGTTTTGTTTGCTTTTTTGCAAACATTGGTCATGTGAGTTCGAAAGTCCAGCTTGCAGTCCAGGGTTAGCCCTAAGTCGCGAATTTCGTTCACTCTTGCCAAAGGGGCATCAGGCAAGCTATAAGTAGCGCATATAGGGGCACGGGAGCGCGAGAACGTAATGACCTTACATTTGGAAGCATTGAAAGGCAATCGGTTAGCACTGCTCCACTCAGCCACAGCGTCGATGTCCCTCTGCAGGGCTTCGACGTCGGCATCACCACCGACCCCCAGGCACAGCTTCAAGTCATCCGCAAACATAAGGCACTTTGCAGCGCTCACGGTCCTCGGCAAGTCGTTTATCATCAGTAAAAACAATGTGGGTCCGAGGGTACTTCCCTGGCTGACTCCAGACCGAGTGTAATAGTCGTCGGACTCGTGACCACCCACTCGAACGAACTGGCAGCGGTTGCTCAGGTAGCTCGAGAAAAAATTTAGGAGCTTGGGAGCAAATCCTACCAGTGCCAACTTCTCGAGTAGAATGTCGTTATCTACCAAATCGAACGCTTTTTTAAAGTCGAAATAGGTCGCGTCGACTTGCTGACCTGCATCCATTTCGGTAGCGACATAATCCACGAGGTTTACGAGATTAGTGGTGGTCGACCGAGCCCTACGAAACCCATGCTGGCAGTCATCCAGAACAGAACCAACCTGCTGGCTAATACGACGATCCAGAATGGACTCAAAGAGCTTACCGAAGACCGACAGCACCGCAATAGGCCTGTTATCGGATACCTCAGTGCTGGTGCCAGTCTTGGGGACCGGAGTCACCCTGGAGGTTTTCCAGCGCTGGGGGTAGACCGACTCGCCAATAGAAAGATTGTACAGGTACAACAGGGGCAACTCCAGAACACTCACGCAGTCCTTCACGAGAAAACACGGGATGCCGTCCGGCCCGGATGCCGAGCGCAGTTTGAGGCGTTTCACTGCGGCCCGCAGGTCTGCCTCGTCCACCGCCTCGACCGTGACCCGCGCGGCGTCGCCCCCCGCGCCCGCGCGCTGAGCCGCCGCCGCGTCCAGCCGTGGCACCTCGCGCTGGAACACGGAGCTGAAGTAGCGCGCGAACGCGGCGGCCGCCTCCGCGCCCTCCACCTCCTCACCGTCGCACGTGAATGTCCCACTACGCCCTCTGTCCTTCCGCTTATCCTTGACGTATCTCCAAAACTTTGCAGGATCGTCAATAATTTGCTTTTCGGTGGTTTTGATGTGCTGTCGGTGCGCCCTGGTAATCAACTTTTTAACGTGCGACCTGTAGTACCTGTACATTTCCCCGTTAAACTCTTTAGCTTCACATTTGTACCTAACGAAATGAAAATGTTTGTACTTAATATTCTCAATAATATCCGGGGTGTACCAAGAGGGATACGTGTAGCGACTCGTATATGTAGGACGTTTCTTGACCGGTACATGTCCGTTTAAACATGCATAAAACTTTTTGTAAAACATCTCCGTTGCAGAATCGACATCTGTAACATTTAGCAGGTCGGTCCAGTCTAAGTCGGCTAATGCCGCATATAGTGCACTAAAGTTCGCTTTGTCAAAATTCCAATCTGGAGGCGCGTCCGGCCGCGCGCTCGGGGGCGGCGGCGGGCGCGGGCGCGGGTCGGCGGCGCACGGCAACGACACGCGCACGCTCAGCGGCGGGTGGTACGCGTCGGCCGGCACCAGCGCGCCCGCACCCGCACCCCCACCGCCGCACACCGACACGCGCTCGCTCGCTACTCCGCTCAGTACGAGGTCCAATAGACCGTCATGCGAGTTTAATACATTATTGTATTGAGTCAATTTACAAAAGTCAGTAAAAAAAGAAAATTGCATTTTTACGTTCGCACTGCAAGAATTGAGATTGAAATCACCTAAAATAATTACGTCCATGTCAGAATATTTACAAATAGCATTTTCGATACATGTCAAAACATTTAAATATTGTTCGTCATTATAATTTGGCGGTAAATAAACAACACAACACAAAATTTTAACATTTTTCCAACCGACCACTGAGAATAATAGTTCTTTATCGGGTGTGAGCCCGTCTACGTCGGTGAGAGTGCGCAGTGTGTACGGGTGCCTGGCGGCGAGCAGCACGCCGCCCCAGCCCGCGTCTCCGGCGCGGTCGCGGCGCGACACCGTCCACCCGGCGGGGAACAGCTCGCCGTCGCACACGGAGCTCACGAGAAACGTTTCCGTCAGTGCGATGATGTCGTGACTGGAAGACGTCACATTGTTATTGAACAATGTTGTCTTCGATCTGAGTCCCCGAACATTCTGATACTTAATATATATATTTTTAGGTTTAGTCGGATTTTCGGCTGGCACGAAAGCTCTGTCGCCAGGGCTTCACACATATATCCTCGGCCCAGTTCGTTGGGGCCATGATTTGCGCTGCAAGTTTAGACGGCACTCCCAGTTTGAACGAGGCGTAGTTCCCGCGCGCCTTGAGCGCCTCCACGGTGCAGACGTCACCGCCACAGATGGTGTTGAGGTGCGCGTGCACCTGGTCCACTGCGGTGCCCTCCTGCACGTAGTACAGGTGCAGGTGCTGGCGGCGCTCGGCGGCGCGCAGCAGCGTGGCGCCCGGCGCTGCAGTGCCGCGCAGCACACCGCGCGCGGCCGCCTGGGACTCCCGGCTGTGCGCGCCGCGTCGAGCCCCTCTCACCTTAGTCCAGCCTCCAGAAGCATCGGAGTCCCCCGTGTCATCCTTCGTTACAACAGCAGTAGCCGTTGGGGTAGGGGTAGGACGAGGGGCGGGGCTGAACGGGGATAGCGGCGGCTCCGCGGGCCTTGTGGGTGCACACCGTGAAGGCGAGGGCGTTTGTTGTGATCGCGGCTTGCGCCCGCTCCTCCTCTTTCTGCTCACACTGACTTCCACTTCCGGCGTGGGACAGACCGTTTCTAATTCGGGTTCCTTGTTACTGCCTTTGACTAGCAGGTCCAACTTCATCTCCAGGGCCGCCACCGCACCGCCCAGATCCGACGTGGCACTCCGTGCACTGACGCAAACTGTCTCCACCTGCTGTGCTATACGGTCGGAGACAGAGTTAATCAGTGCCTCGGTCAGTATGGCGCGCAACTCCTCCCTTATGACCGTTCTGATGTCGTCCAGCTGGCCACAGGCACACCTGCACTGGCACTCCTGTTGCGCCTCGCGAGTTTTCCGCCGCTCCTGTTGTTTCCATACGCCATAGTTCCCACGGTGCATAGTGACGTTATCCATATCGGATAGGGAATCGTTGATTGTGCCATTAACAATCGTGTCATTATTATCATGAGTATTGTCATGAAGATGAGTCTTTGTGTCCTCATGAGTACTCATCAGAAAGCGCACAGGAGTGTTTACATCTCTGGTTTTTGGCAACTTACTCCGGCATGAGACACAGATCCAGTTCCGCTTGAAGTCTATTGTCAGGGACTTGTATTTCATTTCATCCATACCAGCACATATGAGGTCATAACTGTCATCACATTTAGTGCATTTCATAGCACCGCTCACTGCGTCTATTCCCTGATTGCATCCCGCACAAGTCGTATTTTGTGCCATTTTAGAAAGTTTGTCTCTCAGAGACATACAATTCACCAAACGCACGATGTCCGCTCTGCGTTAATTGATCTATACCGTGTGACGTAGCGGTCGGTGCACGGCGCGGCCGCAAGAGACTTTCGCATTTACGCAGTGCGCATAAGGTCGCGAGTCACATGCGTGGGCGCGCGGCACTGGTCATCCGCTGATCAACTGACCGCAATTAAACAGTTTTTATTTAGCACTTTATTCGCTTATTTTACATTAATTTGCCTCAAATTGTTTAAAAACACTTTCCACTAATATATATTAGTACACTATTTTAACTTTAGTTCCGAAAAAAGTTTATAAACATACGTTTTAGAATAAATTACACAGAGCACTAACAAAACAAATACACACGAATCGGTAGCCGGTCAAAGAGTGTGAGTTGATAAGAGCATGTCACGGAATGACAAGGTCGCAAGTTCAAGTCCTGCACACGGCAAGGATTTTTCATCATGTTTTAACTATTACCATTATTCTACACTATGTTTTTTTAATAAGAGACGGTAGTAAACTGACTGATGTACTTACCACCTGAAGTTTAGTGGTCACAATCGTCTATAAGTAAACAACAGGTCCGCTGTCTTGACAGCTATAATGTGTACATAGAGTGCCTGTCATCATTGAAACGAATACCTTTGACGATCAATATGAACCATCGTCAGACGAATTTTTATGTACCCTTTGCTTTGGCATAGACTTTCCTTTAAATCAAGGTAGGTCGGAATAATTAAATAAATATTATATTAACAACTATGTATCGATATTTCACCTCCCCCGTCCCTAACCCAACAAAGCAAACGCCATTGCCACTGGCGTTGTCGGGGCGGTGCGCCGATGCGTTGATAATATTTCATTTATTCATAATAAATTATAATCGTATATATCCTCGACTACGACGACGTGGGGTTTAATTCCATTTAGCAGCCTCTCACAAGCACAGGTTAGGCTCAGACGCCACTGTGGTTGCGCTACCGGTAGAGATGCCAGAAAAATATTAAGATTTACGATGTTCGATCGATGTTTAAACCGATTTATAATGTTAGATCAGATTATCGATGCGTCCTACCAGCACTATGCTTAGCCTGCTGCCTATTGCATGTAGGTAATTTTTGTTTTTGATTCACACTTTTTATATGTTTTATGCAATAAAATAATATATTTGGTTTAGACATGTCATACTAACATCGTATATCTTGAGAATGATGGTTTAGTATGGATGGATATTGTAATTATGACTTACTTACGTAAATCTGGATTTGCTGGTCAATCTCACTCGCTGTAGGTTCACCGGGGGGTTCAATTCCTCTTATGATTCGGATGACAATTCATTTTCCGAAATAACACGAAATTGAATCATATGTCGTGTCATTTCGGAAAATGAATTGCTATCCGAATCAAAAAAGGAATTGCCTATACGGCCTTTTTAGACCCCCAGTAGTGATTCAGTTAGTACGTATCTACTGCGTAACAGGACATGTATCACACACATGATAGTGAACGATGACAACCTAGAGAGGAGAGCAGATGACTAACCTAATAATATTTAAATATTAAAACCGTCGAACTAATGAAAAGATAATAATGAAAGACATACATAGAGCGAATGTTTGTGGAAGGGTCGACAGAGGTAGACCTAGATAAAATTAGCGATGTAAACCTGCCAAATATGTATACAGTCTAACCTACGAGCTCTCGTATAGAAATTGATGAATGTGGAGAAAGCGAGAGTAATATGCCAGGATTGCAGTGGATGGAAGTCCATTGTCTCCTACCTTTACAGGAAACAGCCGTGAGTGTAATTATGATTATTAAGCTCTAGAACTTACTGAATTATTTTTAGAAATTTTTAATAAGTAGCAATTTTTGTTGGCATCAGTGTGTGAAATGGCCCTAAAAGCCACCGTTTAGCCGCAGAGTAACTCTGCATCTTTAAAGCTAAGCTTGCTTCGTTACACCGCACGTTTATTAGTATTGTTTAGACTTAGAACATCATTTGCAGGACTGTGTACATGGTTGAACTAAGTTAAAGAGAACTAGAGTTGTCACCCAATGCAATGCGGTATTGAAAAGGTATGGAAAATAAAATTATTGATTTACGCGAATTTATATTTCGATTTTTCATACATTTTATAGGTAGATCTGCTGATCGATATGTATGAGGCAATAATTTATTTTTATGTTTTATTCGAAAAGTCGTAGAACAAAAGTTGTTCAGTTACCGATACTGAACACGCTTCCTTCGCCTCACGCCCTTTCCGTTACATCTGTAAACTGAAGCCCAAATCAAGTGTATTATTTTGTAAACAAAAACTACCCTACCCTACTAACGTTTTAAGCTGTTATGTGATTATTACATTCGGTGACTTACAACCTACTATACCGCGTAAACCTTGGTTTTTTAGTTTTAAGGATTTAAATAAACGGGTTACTTCTGTTCTTTGCCGCCTTCGCATTGGTCATGCTTGCACGCCAGTTCATTTAGCTAAAATCAGAGTTAGGGATCATTTGTGAATGTGGTTTTGACGAAGGTTCTGTTGATCATCTTTTTTTTGACTGTCCTCTTGTGTCTCTCTCTTTGTATAACGCCCTTCCGAAAGAAATCCCTCGACCTGTAAACATGAAATTCCTTCTTTCTTTCCCATCCCCCCTTATTGTTAATATCCTGGCGAGATTTATTGAAAGTAACAACATTAAATTGTAACATTTTATTTGATTTGTTTTCTCAATCTATACATTCGCAGATCTATTTATTTATTTATTTTCTATTCTGCCTTTTATTTTCATAATAAAGCAATTTCCGCGTAAAGCTTGTGCTGCCATCTATCTGTTTTATTGGATGATTAAACTTTTTTTTTTTTTGGTTTGTTTCGTTTAACCGTGCATTTTCTCAATTCGTTGGTCATCGCCTAAGTACTCGACACTGGCAAAATTACTGTGCCAGCCACGGTAGAAGCCATAATTTAAAAAGTGAAGTGAAGTGATTATTACATAGTTATTTGCACATTATTAGATCTAATTACTTTATTTTCACGATGATGAACTGGTTCTATAAATCAGTTCCTTCAGTGTTACACCACAACAGGTGATGATCATATTTGTTCACAAAATAAGACACTTGATTTGGGCTGTGGTATATATTGATGTGTAGCGTCCGCCTATGACGCTCACGAGATAAAACTCGTGATCCGTCGTCATCGACCCAACCCTTCCAACTATCGTCTCGTTTTTCCGATGCTGAGGAATTCGGAATTGCTCCATTCCGTGGATTTATGTGCCACGTATTATTGCGAGAGCCGCGGCGAGCGTCGCCTGCTGCTCGTACGTATTACGGTACAGGATAGCTGAGTAAGTTAGTTAAAATGACCTTTAACGTGGTTTTTACTAATCAGAGTTAGAGAGTCTACGCCACTAAGGCCCGTATTAATAGTTTTGTTACGATGCGGTCTCTTTCGGCCACATCTTGTGTAAAAAAAAAAGCTTGACTGATATGGGGATGAAAATTTTGGGATTTTTACTATTTGTACGATTATTAATGATAAAATTAATCTGAAGTAAAATAATATATATCCATTTTACCGTATTTTTAATAAAACGCTCGCTCCGCAACAGTCTGAGCTCAATCCCGCCCTCAAGAGCGAATTTAGATGATACACTCTCAAGACGTGATCATCAACTTAAGTATGTCATTTATTAATAAACCAGTCTTGAGGGCGTCTCACGTGATGTCTTTCTCAAGTCGCGGTTCGCCTGCAATCAGCAAATACGTTCTCAAGTGTGAGTTTGACAGTTCTCTTGAGAACTGAGTTTTGTTTATTAATACGGCGTTACTCACGTGATACCCGATTCCTAAACGCGCACCTAAGTTACGTTTATTATTAGGAACGGCATCTTCTCAGATCTAAGAATAATCCTTTTCCTAAATTAATTAGTATCGTACAGTGTACACAGCTTAAAGAAGTGATAATTATCCCATAGTTAATTTATGAATGCAAAATTAAACCGGGTACGGGGCGAATTCTTATGTGTAATGGACATTAGAATGCGTTATGTCTTTTACCTGCATTTCGAACTGAAATTACGTAAGTAGGTAACTCTTTTCTTTTATTCGGTATTCATGAAATTAGACGAATTCTTCGTGTGACGTCATCGTACAGTGACCACTGGTTCATGTCATTTATCTCTTTTGGATTTTGGACTAGCCAGTGATTATATTAGGATCGATATTACCCTAATAGGGTATTTTAATAATAATAAAAATATTGCGTCAATCAACTCACTTTAGAATTTCGTACCATGACGTCCTTAATAAGCTTACTTTAAGGTCGTCATTATACGAAATAACAAAGTATTATTGAAGTAATCCTGCTATAAGAGTTCATGGTAAGGGGGCAGGTCCTATAGCACGGGTCAGCGTTACCGATCGACGCAACGCCGGCGCCGCCGCCGCGGAGCTGTCAAACTGACGTTATTACAAGGTGTTTGACATTAGTTTGACAGCTCCACGGCGCTGCGTCGATCGCTAAAGCGACTCGTGCTAGGCAATATCAAATCCGTTTTTCCATATCTCAAAAAATATGAAGCGGTAAGTCAAGTCTCTTTTTAGCAAAACTGCAATTAGTATGGAGTTTGTAAGTGGCTACTTGCGTGTGACGTCACGTTCTCAATATATCGTGTACTGTTTCTGTCTCTTTTTAACCCAACTTTTGTAAATGCCTGTTATTATTTTATTTTTCAACTAATTTCACGAATAACCTTTTAAGGCTTCGTATGCGCGTATTTTCAGTTTTTCTACGAAGGCTACGGCACTAACTACTAAAATTAAACGTCTGAAATATATAGCAATCTTGGGGTGTCTATTTAGAGACTGATGAATACCGATACACGATTGGACAAACTTCGCTCGATAGAAAAAAAATCGCAAACATACCTCTTCCATGTCTTTTAAATTGAAAATTATATCTAAACCGAAATAGTTATTCATACAAAATATTTATCAAAATGTAGAGTACTAAAAATAAGAGAGCTTGTTTTAAAAAAAAGATTTTTGTTGGCGTATTTTTATTTCTCTGCCAAAATCCATAAAAATACGAATATCGAGGCACTGCGTCGTGCTCTTCACTCCGCCGCTGCGGGTCATCTTGTGTCTCACTCTTGCTTTTGACAACCATATAGCGCCTTAAGTTACGCTTTCTCTATATTTCAGTGTTGCGAAGTATCGACGCCGAAGCGCTGACGTGGGGGGTGTAAAATTTATAGTTCATTAATTAACAAAATATTGTAGCAAGGGTTGGAAGGAAGGGTAGGGATACTGAGTACTACTAGGGAGTGTATTGAGGGAAACTTCGATGGATCTTCTCGAGAAGTTAGTACTTTCGACACACCGTACTAATAAATGATAATTAGAAAATTAATGGGTCTATTTGGGTGCTGAAGTGACAAAAATTGCATTAATCAACTGAAATAATGATCGTGATGAAAATAAATCTGAAATTAGTTTTTGGGTATTTTCACTAACTTCCCCAGTAATCATTTCTGACAAAACCAATTGAACGTGATATCGTGATCGTGTTAAGGGCGTGAAATCAGCCAACTAGCACCCGCCTACCCTAAAAACGTCTGTTTTTCGCAATTATTCAAACTAACTTAGCGAACTTGAATCACGTTATAAATAAGCTTTTAAAAAAATAGTATTATCGTATATTCAATATTCGGAATATCCAAAGATTAAATTCAACATATAAGTAGTAAGAAATCATCAGTATTGTGAATTGATTTGGGCAAAGAAAACCTTTTTAAAACTACGTTATTGGATTGATTGAAGTCTAAACACATTGACGACATATACCACAGTAAAATCACAGTCAGTAGCACAGCTTCCGTCGAATTCACTCCGAAGGCCATTTTTCGCCGGCTTCCTGCCCCCACTTCCCCCGGACACCGCGGCCATAACTCTAAGTATTGTTCTCCTCAACTCAAGAAACCTCCGGCCGAAGTTCGCTTTGTGCTGCTGAGTTATAGCGCCACAGCGGATAACTTGCCACAGTTATTGTTTGACGATTTTTGTTTTGTGACGTTTTGTGACTTACTGCTTGATTTTATGCACATGATTTGGCCTAATCGACGAGTTGAGATTGTGACCAATAATCAATCATGCATTTCAATTGGTCACAATCGCAATTCGTCCAATTACCAATTACTAGATTCAATTTGATTTTGTCAGTTAGGTACGGTCTAACACAAAGTGTACCTATATGTGTTTCTAAGGTTGAAATTATCTCCTAAATTACTTGAAATATTGCAAGAATTCGTTCACTGTTAGGTAGATAAAATAATTACTAAATTCCGTGCAATAGTTTTTGAAAATCTCAACCTTAAGGCCGCCAAAATTGTACATTATGTTTGTATTATTCTGTAATCTTTTTCTGTAATTGTTGTGTTTTATGTACAATAAAGTGTATTTGAATTGAATTGAACCTTATTGAGACCTTGCCTTCGTGTGTACCTATCATATACAAAAGAGCTGATATCTTCAAACTGTTAAACAGATCCTCTAGACTAGATCTAAAAATAAGATAAGACAAATATTCTTTATTGCAAAAAAAAAGAATTACACAAAAGAAAAACATGCATGGGCTCTATTATAATTATATAGGTAATATTTCAAATTTTTTCCCGACCATTCGTTTTCCTTTCGTGTCGCTTGACACCCGGTAATTTCCCGTAAATACTGAAAAAAGAATTAATTCCCACACATGTATCACACTGTCTCCTCGGGCGACTGTGGCGGCTGTGACATATTTATGGTTTTTTTTTCTTTATTTTTGGGGTACCGTAAAACAAATGGATCTTATTTGGTTGATGAAATGGGAACCGATTAAAATTAATGCAAACATTTCAGAAAATTCCACTGTAGTCTGTTATTTAAATTGTTTATTTCTGAAATATTATTAATTTATTATATTTGTGTTGTGTATCAATACTGCAATAACAGTGTAAAAAGAACTATTACTATCGTATGAAATTGAGGATGAAAAATAAATTATAAAACTAGCGTATAAAAATCTGAAATGACTAAAAATAAAATATTAATTTCTACTCCAGGATGCTACGCCGCGCGCCGCGACCGTAGCTGTGCTACGAAATACATAGCCGATACTAGATTTCCCTTTTCTTTGAATAAAAGATTACAACTTAAAAAATACCTTTTTAGAAGGCTCTATGAGCCATTGGAACGTTTCATCAATTCAGTCACAGACATCAATTCACATTTTTACAATTTTAAAATAATAATAAAAAATCGTCGGTCAGAGCTATTAATTTCATATAAATAGGTACTTACCTATACTAAATACGACTTCTCTTGATAGAAAAAAAACGAAGAGCCAACTAGCGCCGCCAATTTTAAAAAAATAATAATATATTCCAATATAATCAATTTTATTAAAAAAAGCTATTTACGAAATGTATATTATATTATTTAATTATTTATTTTGTCATTGTAGCTGTTTGTTTTCCGAATAAAATAAAATAAATACTATTTTTTAAATGCTTATTTATAACGTGATTCAATGTCGGTAAGTTGTAGTTCGCATAATTGCGAAAAACGGCCGTTTTTGGCACATTTGTGAACTACAACTTAACTTGTCACAATTATGCCAATTGCCATGTATTGTATATTGAAAAATAGTATTTATCGTAATAAACATTTTGTAAATAGCTTTTTTTAATAAAATTGATTATATTGGAAGATATTATTTTTTTAAGATTGGCGGCGGTAGTTAGATCTATGAAGGCTCTTAACTTGACAATAGCAACAAAACTATAGAGTCCATTAATAGAACTAAACAAAAAGATGCGTACGGAACCCTCATTTTTACAAAGAGAAGCTTAGCGGCTTTTTTATTTATTTTCGCAGCAATAAATATGTCTTCACCTTCGCGGCCGTCTTGTACCGGGATAGGCAATAAATAACGGTTAACGGAACCGTTTTCTGATGCAGCATCGTATGGAAAGCTATGAGCTTAAACAATTTGTATGGGAAACCTTTTAACGTTAAATGTATTTATAACTATCTGACCCGACAGTCTTTGTCCTGTCTTCACCATGAATATTCAAAATGAACTGTCAAACGCGCGCAGTTAAAATTGTCAACAAGTTTTCTTAAGGGCCTTCCATGAGCCAACTAGAGCCGCCAATCTTTGAAAAATAATCAATTTTATTAAAAAAGCTATTTACAAAATGTGTATTATGATAAATACTATTTTTAAAATGCTTATTTAGAACGTGATTCAATGTCGGTAAGTTGTAGTTCTCAAATGTGCCATAAACGGCCGTTTGCTTGTCGCAATTATGCCATGTACCTATTGTATATTTAAAAATAGTATTCATCCTAATAAACATTTTGTAAATAGCTTTTTTAATAAAATTTATTAATTTGGAAGATATTATTTTTTTAAGATTGGCGGCGCTAATTGGCTCATAGAAGGCCCTTAAACTTTCTGCGAATTTTTTTTAATTTTTCTTTCCGTGAAAACTTTCGTTGTAAAGTAAGTAGGTAAGTACTTACCTAATATAAAAATTAAAAAGGAATCTGGAAATCTGTAAATGATTCATTTTTATAATACCTACGTTACATAATATTATTTTTACTCGGCTACCGGAAGAAGAAGAGTAAGTAATCTTTTTTTGAAAATTAGCAATATCTAACCTACTAATTTTCTCCTAAATTACCCTAACTAAGAGCTTATTCACACTTACAAAAATGACTGTTTCAAAGTCGTTTCCAATACGTAATCGGCAATTTATGTAGTTGACCACTTTTTGCAGCTGGAATGTAGTATGTATGTGGTTGTGTGAAAAGACGCTAAGCTAAAAGTTTCTGCTAGGTAGCTTTTTACATCAAATTGAACGTGCTTTTTGATAACAACATAAGAAGCTCGTGTTTCAGGAACCTTCAACTGAAACTCGGTAGGTAGCGCCATCTATCGTCGAGTAGCGGAACTATATATTTTCCTAACGAAAATATTTTAGGCTATGCCTTTTCGAATCCTTTATGATTGCCAATCGCTGAATGGGTTTGCAATAAGAAATAGCTGAAAAATCTCATATAATTATTAATCGTAGAATAGATGTTACAACGAGAAAAAATAACGAATAAAGTAACGCGATTTTTAAGTGTGAAAGTTAGAAAAATTTGATTTGATGAGATTAAACTCTATAATAATATGGAAAATGACAAATTTAGCCATAAACGTGATTTAGAGCAAAATGTGCATTACCTTATATATATAAGTATTAAGTTTTAAATTGACGCATCGATGCACTCCGCTGCAGCATGAATTAACCGTCTCACAATTATTTCGCATAATATTTTCGTACTCGTATTTATTTATTTAATTACTTATTAAAGGATTCGGCAGTTCGTCATTTGCCAATGTCATGTTACAGAATATTCAAAATATCATAACGTCTTCTCTTCATCCAGGGGAGTCGCCGTAGCGTCATCACTCTGGACGAAGCAGCTCGACTGTCACGTTCACTCCCGAACTTGTAGCGGGATAAAAGCTTGAAACTTTAGATCTTGTTCAAATTATTCAATAAATTCACCATACCGTATTTCGTGAACAGTTTCTGATTAATTTAACGTGATATTAAACACAAAATATAATAACATAGACATTAAAATAAAAATTATCAAATAATTTTGCAACCGTCGTTTCCCGCCACTTTCAAGAGAACCTACTTTTATTATTTTTCTCCAGTGCATATAATTAGGGCGCGTACACACTTCCACACTCATTAAGTAATGACCCTGGCGGCAATAAATATCACTTCCTTACCCCTTCTACTACACAGTTTTCATTTTAAGGCGGCGGAGACATACCTTTATTATTATTTATTTTCGAGTTCATTACTTGTTGGACTCTGAGGGGTGAGGAGTTTTAGACTAGCTTTAGTTCCTGGCTTTGTCTGAAATTTAATTTTTATTACGTTCTAGCTTTTGCACTGACTGAAATTTTTATTATTATTATTGATTAGTAGTGTCTTTTAAGCCCGTATTAATAAATCACTCTCAGCTCAAAGGTCAATCTTGAGAACGACCTCAAGAACTATTGAAAAATAGTATTCATCCTAATAAACATTTTGTAAATAGCTTTTTTAATAAAATTACTAAATTGGAAGATATTATTTTTTCAAGATTGGCGGCGCTAGTTGGCTCATGGAAGGCCCTTAATAAACGTAACTTAGGTGCGCTTTTAGGAATCAGGTATCACGTGAGTAAAACTCAGTTCTCAAGAGAACTGTCAAACTCATACTTGAGAAAGTATTTGCTGATTGCAGGCGAACCGCGACGTTTACTTGAGTTCTTCCACTTAAGAACGACATCACGTGATACGCCCTCAAGATTGGTTTATTTATAAATGACATACTTAAGATGGTGATCAATTCTCGAGAATCTATCAACTGAATTCGCTCTTGAGGGCGGGTTTGAGATCAGACTATTAACGTTGGAAGCCCCCATACCAGATGGAGGGATGACCTGCTCAAGGTAGCTGGCAGATGCAAAAGACCGTGAATCTGGTTGATTGAGTGCTTTAAGAGAGGCCTATGTCTAGCAGTGGACTGATACGGGCTTGACCATGACGTCGATTTTAAAGTTAAGTAAAACTGAATTCAAGATTTTTTTTTAAACTCATTCACGACTCGGGAATCGAACCTAGCCATTTTCGTTCGCAAGTTCTTTTATTGCGCTAGTTACCGGACTGCGAAAGAAGGAGGGTTATGTTTTTCGAGTGTATGTATGTATGTCTAATTCTTTGTCCCGCCCTGCAGCCTAAACGGCTTGATTGATTGTAACATATGAGGTGTCGTTAGATTCGTCTTGATTGTAGGAGTGACATAGGCTATATAATTTTTATCAAAGCGGCCTAAATTTTTGGCAGTCGGTTTTTTTTAAAATTATTGTATAGTATAAGTTGCAAGGAACAAAATGACTATGCCAGATTCTGCCCCACCATCAACCGCAAGTTGTACAAGATAACGAATAAGTGTAAAAATATCTCCGTTTTTTATTAAAATTATTGGTTTAAAATAGACTTGCAACGAATAGTATATTCGGCCATTCGCCGAATACCGAATATTCGGCAAGTACCCTGGCCGAATAGCCGAATATTCGGCAAAAATATTCGGCCGACTTGGCGCCGTTTGTGTTCGCTGCTGTCGAGAGCGTAGTTTCTTCCTACCGCCCCTGTCGCCAGTTGCGACACGTCTTTTGATTTTTACATGTTTAATCTCATTGCGCAACATAAATAAAGTCCAGTTGTTATCTGTCTTTCGTCGCATCGTATTGAGTTAAGTAGTTAAAAATTGAAGTTTTGCGCCTAATCCATCATGGCCTCTAAGTCACCTATATAGGTGACTTCTTTTTAGAGTCCATATGGACATATTTTGACGACGATGAAAATGATCCCAAAACTGTCGTGTGTAATTTGTGCAAGACAAAAATTTCACGTGTTGGAGTGGGCAAGAAGGCGACTACATCAGACTGGATCGATGCTAATGCGAAAGAAAATTTATAAAACATTTTGTAATACAATAGTCAATCGTTTTTTATTAAGCATTTATCAAACTACAAGAAATATTAGGTATTCGGTATTCGGCCGAATAGTGCCATGGTATTCGGTATTCGGCCGAATAGGACAAAATGGCCGAATAGGCCGAATACCGAATAGTTGCCGAATATTCGTTGCAAGCCTAGTTTAAAATAAAGTTATGTCCAAGTTGCGATTCAAAAAAAACAGCTTAATTAAGAATTCAGAAAATAGTAAGAAATCATTCAATTCATTGTTTTTGTTATTCTTCTATAGGAGTTGCGAGAGTAGTAGAAAATGATACTGATTATGATTATGCAATATGACACCTGTAATAAGTCCCCAACAAAATGATAGGTACAGCTTGAATGGTCACGTAGTTTTGTAGGTGGGGCAAAGCTCCATAGAAATGTGGCAATGGCTTTTGCTTTTAATCCAAGTATTAAAAGGAAAATGCTAATATAAGATTTTTTTTCCATTTTCGGAACTTTTATGATATCAATAATCATACACAACAATTTTAGAATTAAAACTATAGTGAGCCATTAATACAAATTATTATATATAAACGGATATCACTCACTTATATTGTTGAAGTGGGCAATTAGACCGACAGTTTCGACCGATTTCGACTTTCTTTTTCAAGGTGAGCGCGATGAAATCGGTCGAAACTGTCGGTCTAACCGCCGACTTCAACAATATAAGTGAGTGATATCCGTTTATATATAATAATTCATACACAACAAGGTAAAATTAGAAATAACTCTATACCTGTGGTATTAGCTACGGACAAACTAACAAACCTTTTTCAAACAACATTAATATAATTATAAAATAAAATGATAAAGATAATTATTATCTCCCGGACTGATTAAAGCGATTTGTGGTGCTCATTAATTAAGCGATTTAAGCGCTGAAATGGTTGCCGGGTAAATCATAATTTTATTTTGACATTTCAAAATTAGGGAACCACCTTTTCAATTAAATTAAAAGTGCTGCACGAAAACTGCTTAAGGTAGGCAATTTGATATTTTCATACACAAGTATTAATAAGTAATGAGCAATTATTAATTATTTATAAGTGAGATATTACAGGCTATTAAAAATACCTAAATAATAAGTTTTAGAGGTAAAACTAATAGTAAGGTATTACAGCCAGGGTGGCCTGAATTTATTTGACAAAATGAAATGGATGGTTAGGCTTGTAACATACATTAATTCTGCACAGCGTTTAAGTAAATTAAACAATTTGGGGAAAAATAAAGGTGACAAAAAAATGTATTTTTTTCATTTTACGTACAGCGAAAAAAAGAGTGACGACGCTACGGTGACTCCTCTGGATGAAGAAGAAGACTTTGATATATTTAATATTCCTGTAACATGACATTAGCAAATGACGAACTATCGAGTCTATTAATAAAATAAATAAATAACTCCAAACGAATAAATACGATGTATGTGACCTTGCCTTTGTTCTTTGAGGGACACTTTTATCCAGTATTGGGCTTATAGGGGTGATGATGAAAACTGAGCATACGCTTAAGCTCGAGCTCAACATTGTCTATGTACCTCGGTCAAAGAATGTCCTGAAACTGAAAGATACGCCCCGTGCCACGCCCACGTGTCCACCTATCGGATATCGAGTATCGGTTCGAGTCTGCGCAATGACGCCTTTCAGTTTACGTACTTTATAAGAAACTGGGAGGTCACACGACGTTTTAATACAAAACCTCCTTGGAATAAAGGCTGTATAGACTGATATACTTTGCCTAGAAACAAACAATAATTTACCGGTTATGGTGGCAATTTACTATTCGCTGGTTCTCTTGAAAATGGCGGGAAACGACGGTTGCAAAACTATTTGATAATTTTTGTTTTATTGTCTACAGTGGTTATTTTGAGATTAATATCACGTTAAATTAATCAGAAAATGTTCGCGAGTGACAGTATGGTGAATTTGTTGGATAATTTGAGCAAGATCTGGGGTTTCAAGCTTTTATCAAGAGTTCCCGCTATAAGCTCGGGAGTGAACGTGACTGTCGAGCTGCTTCGTCCAGAGTGATGACGCTACGGCGTCTCCTCTGGAGGAAGATAGGAGACTGTTGTATATTGAATTTTCTGTAACATGATATTGGCAAATGACGAACTGTCGAGTCCATTAATAAAATAAATAAATAAATACTATTCGCTATTGGATGTTTGTTGTATTCATCAAATACTTGACGTACTTACATACAAATAAGACGAATATTTTGTCAAGAATACCAACCACACATGGCAATTATGACAAATCCGCAAATACGAATAGGCTAGTGAAGTGCCACCATTAGGATGCGATTCCACATCACATATCGCCATATATATGTGCTGCCCAGATATTTGAGCTGTCTCCTAGTGAAAGTCCCATCAAAATCCTTCCAATAGTTTTAGCATCACGCTAAAACTATTGGAAGGATTTTGATGAACATCGACAATCGATCATCGAAAAAATTGAGTCTATTGGAAATTTTTTGAAATTTTTTCCGTGGATTTATGTGCCACGTATTATTGCGAGAGCCGCGGCGAGCGTCGCCTGCTGCTCGTACGTATTACGGTACAGGATAGCTGAGTAAGTTAGTTAAAATGACCTTTAACGTGGTTTTTACTAATCAGAGTCGAGTGACTACGCCACTAAGGCTGATTAGTCATAGACACTTTTTAGGACTGTAATACTGAATTAGTAGGTGGAGAGACGATATCGTTAGATACAGAGATGGGTGGCTGGAAGAGGCTCAGGACAGGGATGGATGGAAGAGTAGGGGGGAGACCTTTGCCCAGCAGTGGGACAATATATAGGTTTACAAAAAAAATTGTAATATTAGAGGCTCGTATTAATAAATCACTCAGCTCAAAAGTCAATCTTGAGAACCACCTCAAGATGGCGTGCCTATTAATAAACGTAACTGTGCGCGTTTAGGAATCGGATATCACGTGAGTAACGTAGTATTAATAAACAAAACTCAAACTCACACTTGAGAACGTATTTGCTGATTGCAGGCGAACCGCGACTTGAGAAGGACATCACGTGATACGTCCTCATGATTGGTTTATTATCAAATGATAATAATGATCAACCTTTGCACTGACTTAACGCGTTTTAGGCAGCGTCCCATATATAGAAATTCGTTTATGATCCGCACCAGCACTAATTTTAATAAATTGTGTATTGATCATGACTTGGATATATTCTGTACAAATGCAACCACAGTGAGACGTACTCTTGCGAAAGATTACGTCTTAGAAAATTATTATCGTTATTAGAAAAGTCTTTAAAATATTAAAGACTCGGTTAAATGATACACGGTCTCTTAAAACCACTGTTATTGTTATGTTTTTCCTGCTTTTCTGTTTTTCTGTTTATAAATATTAGCACAAATGTTAACCTATATATATATATGTATTAATATTAATCTATGTTAAAGTATTAATGTATTATATATAGTATGATTATATATATACTTGGGTATTTATAGTAGGCAATAAGTTTTACATGGTTAAAAAATGAAGCTCATATTATGTGGAGATTTGTAATTGGCTTATAGCTACTCATAGTTGTTATCTATATTAGTATGAAATAGCTGTAAATCTTCCTAAGAATAAATAAATAAGTAAAATAATAAAATATACTTGAGATGGCGATCACGTCTTGAGAGTGTATCAGCTGAATTCGCTCTTGAGGCTAGCTCAGACTATTAATACGGGCCTTAGCGTGCCGTAGATAGGTCGCAAGATATTGTTATGTCTCCCGCATCCTTCCGTGACCCGATCGGTTCGATCGGACGGACATGCGCGCTACGGTCCGTTTTTTTCTCACACTGGGCGTGTCTATCGACACATCGATATCGGTAGCTATTGATAGACTATCGATACACCGTACACGCCTTGTGCAAGTGGGAGTGTCTGATTGAGGAAAGTTATGGGAATTAGGTCGTTAAAGATAAAGATTAAATACAAAAGAAATAGATAGATAGATAAAACATTTATTCGTTTCTGCAACACACTACAATACATACACAGAAGAATGTACAAACATGGAGAACAGATAGATATACTACACTAAGGAAAGTAACATGAAGTGTTTTAGGTACATATTGTCTGTGTGTCGCAGTAATGAAAGGGCGCTGACTCAGCATATTGCTGCTAAATAGGCTAATAGTAACACAATTGGCGGTCTTATCGATCTTAGCGATCTCTTCTAGATAACCTTTCAAATTCAGCCGATGAATAGAAATATGATATATAGAATGGCCTTGAATTCATTTGACAAAATTAAGTGGATGGTTGGGCTTGTGAAACATATATTCATAAACATACATAAAGAAATAATTTCCCGTGGTTCACGGGGAAAAAACTTCCCGTGGTACACCGAGGTGAACAGCCGAGGTGGACCACGGGCAATAATCCATAAATTCTGCACATCGTTTAAGTAAATTAAACAATATGGAAAAAATGAATTTTAAAAAATATTTACATTAAATTCAACTAGGTACTTACTTATCAACCAAAAAAATCTTAATTTGATTTGCATCGTGTGTGTGTATTTTAAGGTATTTTTTTTTATTTAAAATTAGTTTTAACCATTTCCAACGATTTCTTTCGCTGGAATTCGACCTAATGATCATTTCTAAGGTCATTGGGTGACTTGTGACGTATTTAGTTCAATTTCTTTTGCAGTTTTGGTTTACTAAAAAAAACTTCATCATCATCATCAGCCTGTATCAGTCCACTGCTGGACGTAGGCCTCTCCCAAAGCGCTTCAATCAACCCTACTCTCGGCCCTCTGCATCCAGTCCCCTCAGCCATCTTGCGAAGGTCATCCCTCCATCTGGTCGGGGGGCGTCCCACACTACGTTAAAAAAACCTTACCAATTTAATATTTATCATGAGTACAACCTCCAGTTTCAATTTGTCGAAGGAATTCAATAACGCCCTGTATAGATTTATAATAATAATTTATTACTTGTTTGAAAGAACAGAGGCAAAATACTACCTACACGACAAAATATAAATATCGAAAGGAAAAACCTGTAATTTTCCGTAAAAGAGTCCCGCCCAATACGCGCTCTCTATTCACACAGGAAGCGCTTTTCTGAACGGTTATTGGTTATCGATCGGTTTCCAATCAGCCAATCAGAGCGCAGGACGGCACGCCTGCTCACACACGCCTACCCCGGAGTAATGTCCAGGAATATTGAGGGTATTTTATTTGGATATATTGTAGCCACAGACCACTTACCCCATATACCTCTAACAGGAGGGCGCCGTGTCTGCCCGCACAGCTAAATTGCTTCGCTATACGTGTAACCTAGAGATATTATCGACATGGACGCATCACTTTAATACGACATCCCTGTCCCACGCTTCGCCTCTAGGCGCTCATCGTTGACATAATGTTTCGCGTGCAAATGACATTGCCACATTTCAATGGAACCTACAAAACTACGTGACCATTTAAGCTGTACCTATCATTTTGTTGGGAACTTATTACAGGTTTCATATTGCATACTCATAATCAGTATCATTTTCTACTACTCTCGCAACTCCTATAGAAGAATAACAAAAACAATGAATAATTCGCTTCGATTTCTTACTATTTTCTGAATTCTTAATTAGGCTGTTTCCACTCGCTAGATGTACAAGACTTTGTTTTAAACCAATAATTTTAATAAAAAACGGAGATATTTTTACATTTATTCGTTATCTTGTACATCTTGCGGTTGATTGTGGGGCAGAATCTGGCATTGTCATTTGTACCGATTTCATGTCTATTGAGTAAGTGGTCTGTCTCGCCTCGGAACACAGGACGAGGCGCCTTACAGCTCGGGACCTCTATCCAGACACAGACCTCGCCCAACGTTGTATAGAAATCTAATTCACAAAACCGGGTCCAATTAAAATGACTAGATAACAAAATATCGCCCCAGAGTCAAGGAAAACAATAAATGGGAAAAATTTCATTAAAAATTTAATACACAATTCTTTCGAAACAACAATACCCGCTCACAATAGTCGCCCACTGATTCCGACAAACTAATTATTTGTTCGCTTCTTTATCTATACTCCTCTTTCTTTCGCTTAAAGGATAAAAATAATTACAAGATAAAAGATATTTCCTGCGACGAGGCGCTTTTTTTTTTTGCTTTTTTTCTGTCTTTGGTCCGAGACGCGATCTGTCGTCTCTCTTTATTGTGTAATTCATTGGCGAAGTGTTGGAATTAATGTGGATATGCCAAAGAGAAAGATTTTGGATAAGTCACTACTGCTGTTAACCATTATCTTACCAATATGCTGAGTCAGCGCCCTTTCATTACTGCGACACACAGACAATATGTAGGTACCTAAAACACTTTATGTTACCTTCCTTAGTGTAGTATACTTATCTGTTCTCCATGTTTGAACCTTTTTTTTGTGCATATATTGTAGTGTGTTGCAGAAACGAATAAATGTTTTATCTATCTATTAATCTAGTAACCTCACTACTCTTCATCATCATCAGTCCATTTATATTGCCCCACTGATCGGACACAGACCTTCCCTTACATCGAGGGAGCTGGGGCCATGATCCACCACGCGGCCCACTGCGGATTGGCGGATTTCAACATGCCTTAGAATTTTTTTTCTTCTACGGCATGCAGGTTTCTTCACGATGTTTTCCTCCATCGTTTTGAGAGCATTAGGTAAAAACCAAGGATAACTCATGGCTGCCCTGGCTGGGAATCGAACCTGGGACCTCCGTATCGCAGGTCCATTAACCCAACCACTGAGCCACCGAGCTCTTTTCCCTCCCCTTAATTCAATTCAAACGATTTATTGCATTCACAAAGACCATATAAGTATTAGTAAGTATTTAAAACTATGTTAGTGTTTACATGAGGTGTATTATGCGCAATGACATGCGACTTAGGTCAGATTCTGAGACCCCGGGACATGTAAGTGTACCTAGTGTCTCCGAATCGGACTGTCCATGTCCAACAGGATGCTGTTAGGGCTGCCGCGAACCCGTCGCATTAGCCTTGAACCACGCTTTGTTTGACGACAGTCAACCACTTTGCATGTTCCTTCTTAGCTCAACGAAAATACTCGAAATATGAAAAAATTGTGTATGAAAAATCCGTGGCTTATTTTGAGGTTAATTGAATTTGTTTTGAGTGTAATTGAATTATTAGTGTCCAAAAATAGTTCTCAATTCCCAATTGTTATGGAGAGTCCTTATTTTTTTAATTGAGAACGTCTTATCCATGTTATTCCAGTATAATGTTAATTCAATTGCTATAACCCTTTCTAGCGAATTTTTTAAAAGTACTATAATAAGCGTGGCCGAATGAACGAAACGTTATTTTATTTGCATTTTTATAAAACAAATATAACAGACAATCTTTAAACGGGGGAGTTCTTTATTCACAATTGTTATTGTCATTTCCTTATTTAACAAAAATAATATAAATCGATAGTACAGTCGAAGACGGAGATAAGTATACAGGGGGCCTCAATAAGGTTGAGATTTTCTCAAAAACTATTGGACCGAATTTAATAATTCTTTTACATAGTTTTAACCTTTATGTATCAAACAGTGATATAATTTATGCAATAGGTCAAATAGTTTTTGAGATAATCTCAACCTCAAAAACTCTCCTGTACACCTTTCTCAGTGTTTCACCGTACTACAGAGACAAAATCATCTCACTGCGGGAAAACATAACTAATATTTCACATAGTTCCTATATAAATTAATCAAATTCACCATTATCGGCGTGAAACAGAAGATTACCAATTTCATGCTGTAGCCTATTCCTCGCTCGTTTTGAGTACACACGTAATTTGCTGGCTAGATAATTCGCATACAGTTGACTCTCCTCCAAAATATCTGACGCGGTTTCTACAGAAGCGTTTGGTTGCGTTGTAGAAGGTGTTGGCATACATATTTCAACGGAGTTCTCAGGGTAGTGTTCTTGGTCCGCGGTTTCTTTACGTCTCTTTTGTGGTTGCGGTTGGTAATCTGATGTTGAAGCATTGGATGCTTCAGATTTGATTGCCTCATCTAAGCATGTTTCAGGGTCTGAATCTATTATTATAGATTCTGATTTCATTGTTATAGGTATCAATTCCACAGCGGGAGGGATAGAGTCATCCTCGGTTTCTTCTTCTGGTGGGAATGCCATTTGAAATTCCTGCAACAACTGTAATTATTACACAAATAAAATCATTTATTTTGCGTAGATTTGTACAGTGTAAAACAGAGAAGGGCCTTATTAAGTTTAAGGCTTTCTCAAAAAAGAGTTCCGTGCCTCAAATGGAAACAAGGAACCCTTATAGGATCACTTTGTTGTCTGTCTGTCTCTCAGGTTCGAAAGATCGCATTTTCTCGCATATTTGTATGAAAATGCAAGAAAACCAAAACCTATAGGGTACTTCCCGCTGACCTAGAATCATGAAATTTGGCAAGAAGCACAAATAAAGGAAAAAATCCGAAAACTAACGTTGAAATTATACCTATCGCTCCAAAAAAAAATTATAATTACAAACTTATACTTGCAGGAGATGGAGTACCTATGTCGAAGTATGGACATAATATTTTGATAATGGCAAAGATAAGTTGGTCTCTAAATGACAATGCCAGATTCTGCCCCACCATCAACCGCAAGTTCGAAAAAAAACAGCATAATTAGGAATTCAGAAAATAGTAAGAAATCGAAGCGATTTATTCATTGTTTTAGTTATTCTTCTATAGGAGTTGCGAGAGTAGTAGAATATGATACTGATTATGATTATGCAATATGGAACCTGTAATAAGTCCCCAACAAAATGATAGGTACAGCTTAAATGGTCACGTAGGTTTGTAGGTGGGGCAAAGCTCCATTGGAATGTGGCAATATCTTTTCTACTGGGCCCGCATGCTTAATCATCGGCCTCACCGTCACTTGCCATCAAGTGACGATTGGGGCCGTCTAACATAAAAAAACAAGAGACAGTCTCCTCAATTGGATGATAAAGATAGAGGATGATGAAATAACTTACTTCTAGAATCCGTTTGCGATGCTTATGTCTGTCGTTCAGGAATTGTAAATGTTCGTACGCATACCAGCTAGATACATATACTTTTGATGGGTCTGAAATTAAAGATATTGGCTGTAATTCATAAACGTGATTTAAAGTTATCCCACCGTTTAGCCACCCTTTTTTTTTTGTTACCCAGGAGAAATACATTATGTATACCGCCCGTCCGGGGGAACGGGCGATTATGTTGGACTTGCACCAACTAAAACTTCTGGGGTGTTCCGCCTCCGCCACCATGGACGTCCTGTCCACGGGTACTCTTTCGAAAACTACCGCGGCCCTGTCGGCGGGTGCCCTTTCGGGCCCGACTCCGGGGGGCCTAACGCCCCCCCTTCTCCGCTGAAGGCGCTCCGGAACACGTGGAGCGCCTTCCAGCTCGGGACCGCTTATATTAACCTTTCTAACGAAGTGTGAAAACAACACGATTTAAAGGAAGTGAGGTTTAACTAGGTTTATGAATAACAGCATCAGTAATTAGTTCAGTGATTACGTACCTATGTTCATAAAATTAAGAGTTATTTACTTATCTATAATTAATTTGTACCTGCTTCTAGCATTCGTCTCTTCTTCATTTTCACTCTACGTAATTGTCCAAGTAAATAATCAATCTTTCGCTTTAATTCTTCTACTGGTAACTCCATTTCTTGAGATAATTCTCTCCAGGCACATGCTTTTAGTGTCTTATTGTAGTAATTGTCATTCGCCGGATCCCATAGTATTTCTTTGCATCGATAAGCGTTTATCAGCTTGATGACTTGGTCTTTTTCCCAGCAAACTGCGGTTGGCCTAAAAATATATTATTTTTAGGGTTCTGTGCTTCAAAAGGAAATAAGAAACCCTTATAGGATCACAAACACATAATTCATAATATATTTCATGGTTTCATATTGTATTCATGCATAACTCATTGACATACACCGACTGTCTCCTTTTTCTGTAATAGCTTCTATTAATATGTATTGATATTATGTACTTATATTATTATATAGCATTCTCATATGTATTCGTATCTTCGTCGGTGTCCGTACGTCATTGCATCAGCTCCACTGAAAACCAGCGCTGCAGTAATGTCCAACTACTGCAGCACATGCTGAGCTGGAGACCTGTTTGACACCACACCACTGCACTATGTATCTCTTTTCTTTGTAATTTTTATTCTATGTATCTCTTATGTACTGTGCTCTGTGTGTGTGTCAAATAAATGTTTTCTATTCTATTCTTTGTTGTCCGTATCTATCTGTCTGTCGAGACCTATATCCCATAAACGCGTGGACAGATCAAGTTGAAATTAATACCAAATATTCAAATCTGCATCCTCATGCAGCCGTGAAAAAATTAACCTTCTACGTTGACGCAATCAAAAGATATGGCCATTTGTGTCGAATTTTGGGGCATATTTGTATGAAAACGCCAAAAAAAAACTCAAAACCTATAGGGTACTTCCCGTTAACCTAGTAAATAGAGTAACTCGTTGACCTAGTTAAGAAAATAAAGTTAAATTCAAATTGTTACTAATTTAGTCGCTTCGCCGCCACTCCGTCGGTATGCGCTGACCCTTAATGTATCTCGTCTCAGTCAACGTCATGACACTTTCTTACATGCGGTAAGGCGAACGCGGGGCCTGAGGCAGGAGGGGCCTGCATTCCACGCCACGCGAGTCTGCTATTTATTTCTTAGGTAACCCTAAACTTAGTAAAACATAATGATAATATACAAAGAACGTACCTTATAATTGGGAAGTCTTCCATATTTGCTGTTGACACTATACTATTACTATCTGTATAGTAGCTATAATTGGTAACGTTATAAATACTCGCGCACGCTCTCACACCGTGACTGTGACTGCTAGCCGTTTCGTTCCGTGGCGTACTTTGTACCGTTATCGATACATGCGCGTGACATTAACCACGTGACTCGTTCTGTGACGTCACGCGGTTGCTCGCATAATCGGGCGGCTATGGCGGGAACGTTCGGTATCATCATCAGTCTATTTATATTGCTTCACTGCTCGGGCACAGACCTTCCCTTACATCGAGGGAGCTCGGGCCATAATCCACCACGCGGGCCCAGTGCGGGTTGGCGGATTTCACATGCCTTAGATTTTTTTTCTTCTACGACATGCAGGTTTCATCACGATGTTTTCCTTCACCGTTTTTGAGAGCACTCGGTAAATGTACGTAAGTTTTTCCGTCGAAAAAACTGAGGATAACTCATTGGTACATGGCTGCCCTGGCTGGGAATCGAACCTGGGACCTCCATATTGCTAGTCCATTGACCCAACCACTGAGCCACCGAGCTCACGTTCGGTATACCGGAGCCCAAATCAAGTGTCTTATTTTGTAAACAAATATGATCGTCTAACCTGTTGTGATGTAACACTGAAGGAACTGATTGATCGAACCATCATTGTGAAAATAAAATAAAGTGATCCTCTCTAATAATGTGACAATTAATCACAGACCAGCTTAAAATGTTAGTAAGGTTTTTGTTTACAAAATAAGACACTTGATTGGGCTTCGGTTTAGAAACATATATACACCCGAAAAACATTACCCTCCTCTGGGGCAGTCGGGTAAAATTTGACGAAATATTTTGCGAGATAAAAAATCGGTCTAAAATAACACTGCAAACAAAGAATGTAACCAAAAAAACCCTCTGCTAGGCCCTTTCTAGCACATCAAAGACCACCGCATCTAATTAACACTTTTAAAAACCTTTCGACAAATAACAAACTCGGATGGTAATCCCAACAAATGGCAGGTACAGTAGGTACGGCCCGCATTAAAGTTCCTGGCTAAGATCATTTAAACTAGAAGATAGGCGTCCTCGTTGATGTTGGACTCGAACCTTCTCAGACAAGCAGAGAGCCGTTTGTGTCCTCGGGCATCGAAAAGACGAGTCCTGAATACGAATTAAACATCTCCTCTTGCTATTTCGTTACAATGTTTTGCACACAAGATTTGTTTAATACGCAGATTGACCAATTCCCAAAATGTCCAATTCCCAAAATGACCAATTTTACGCTTACAATAGCTGTCGCCTGCGGGAACGTAATTATTTTCCCGGGATAAACAAAAGTAGCCTCCTTAAAACATCAGCTATCTGCCAGTGAAAGTCCCGTCAAAATCGGTCCAGTAGTTTCGGAGATTAGCCGAAATAAACAGAGATATTTATTGGTTGGTATCACAGAGCACCCCCACATACATACCGTTGGACATTTTGGCATTTGGACCAATTTTTCGACAAATTTGGACATTATTGGACTAATCCCACAAAACTTCTATGATAGGCCTAAGACAAGACAATCATTGCCTAAACTATACTATTACGTGTGAATGTGACTCACTGGCTAGGAAGTGAATGAGTTTCCTGGGGTCAGCCTATCCGAAACCAGAAGACTACAGGCTCCTTCCCATGAGCTGCAAAGCGGACCTATTGAGTTAAATCTTTAGGGAGGAGGAAGGAGAGGAAAGGGGAGAGCACAAAAGATCCCAATGGGTCGAAGTGCCGCCACATTGGTACCCAATCAGGATAAGATAAGTTAAGATAAACTATACGATTCCCTGTGATACCAATACCAGTCCAGTCCAGAGACATACACACGCATAAACGATCACAAATTACTCCAAGAAGTGGTTTTAACATTGGCATTCGATAAAGACATTATTTTATCATATCTTCATTTTCCCATGATCATGGTTGCCAACCCTTCTGGGGTCATTACGGCCCCCACCGGTCATCTTAATCAACCCTTCAAAGGACAATCGCTCGACTTGACCCTCGGGGATCGGCCCGAGTCGCCAAACTAATTATTGTTATAGGCCCATTATTAGAGTATTTGGTCAAGTCAATATTTTATGTTTGTCATTAGTTTCGGGACTGTTTTGGTTTGATAATTGCTCTTTTGACTTTTGGTACCATCATTAGTCCACTTCTGGGGTGCTAGCATGCGCAATAGAAAACTTATATCTTTAATCTGTGGAGAGATCGACGCAACGCGCGCGGAGCTGTCAAACTAATGACAATTGCCTTATTTATTTTATTAATGGGCTGAACATGACATGGCAAATGTCATGTTACAGAATATTCAAAATATCATATCGTCTTCTCTTTCTTTAGAAGTCGCGGTGGCGTCGTCAGCCTGGATATCCCTGTCTTCTTGACTTCATCCAGAGGAGTCGCTGTAGCGCCCCCTGAGGAAGAGAGAATACTATGATATTATCTTGAATATTGTGTAACATGACATTGGCCAAATGAAGAACTGTCGAGTCCAATAATAAAATAAATAAATAGGTTCCTTTTATAAGTATTACTATAAACATGACTTAAAGTTATTCAGTGGTATTATAATACCACTGAATAACTTTTTAAGCCATGATTTAAGGATTTACGCTGGGTTTCGACAAATAAAATTATTTTTTTAGCAATTGTAAAAACAGACATCATTTAGCAAACTTAATGGCTTAAGGGCCTGATATAAGCCAACATAACTAGCGTCGTCAATCTTGAAAAAATAATATCTTCCAATTTAATCAATTTTATTAAAAAAGCTATTTACAAAATGTTTATTAGGATGAATACTATTTTTCAATATAGGTACAATACATTGCATAATTGCGACAAGCTAAGTTGTAGTTCACAAATGTGCCAAAAACGGCCGTTTTTCGCAATTATGCGAACTACAACTTACCGAAATTGAATCACGTTATAAATAAGCATTTAAAAAATAGTATTTATCGTAATAAACATTTTGTAAATAGCTTTTTTAATCAAATTGATTAAATTGGAAGATATTATTTTTTCAAGATTGGCGGCGCTAGTTGGCTCATATCAGGCCCTTAAGAGCCTTTGTTTTCGCCTTCTCAGAAAACGTCAATATAAAGCCGTGTGCACACGTGTCCATAACGCGTGTCGGGGCAAGTACGGGGGCGAGAGTGACCCTTTCGGTTTAGTGTCCGAGCGCTGATATCTTTACGATATCCGGCCCCCGCTGATGGACCGACCCGCAGGGATGGATCACGAACTGTGGAGAGAAGAATATATGTAGAACTAGCTGTACCCCGCAACTTCGTTTGCGTAGAGGAGGAGGATGGAGGAGATTAGAAGGCAGATCTTCCTCTCTGGATCCTTGTTTCCACATCACATACCGCCATGGCTTATAGCCTATGAGCTGTCCGGATATTTCAGCTATCTCCTAGTGAAACTCCCATCAAAATCCCTTCAGTAGTTATGGCGTGATACTTGCACAAAGTCACAGACAAACAGACAAAAATTCTAAAAATTAGTGTTTTGGCATCAGTATCGATCCTAAAATACGTTACAATTATTCTTTTCAAAAAATATCCAATGTACAGACACAACTTTTTTACAGTCTTATTATATGTATAGATTTATTTAGGTTATTATATTATATTTTTAGTTAGGTAGATTTTTAGTTCAGTTTTTAATGTATTTTTAAGTAGTTTAGTTTTATTATATTTGTGTAAGATTTATTGAATAAAGAAGATTGTAGAATAGATCAGATGAAGGCCTATTATCTCTACCTAAATGAGTTTGTGTACGTATGTGGTAGTACGGTGGAACACAGAGAAAGGCACAGACCACTTACCCCATAGACATGAAATCGGTACAAACTTGCAAGCGAAAAATTATGTCAAGCGATAGGCGCTATTAGACGAAGCAGGGGGCAGGGGCGCCATATTAAACCCGTTTCGATATCTCAAGATTACGCGTGTCGCAAAGCAATTTTGCGCTCATGTGCGGGCAGAAACGGGCGCCCTCCTGTTACAGGTCTATGGGGTAAGTGGTCTGTGGAGAAAGGTGTACTGAAGAGTTTAAAGGTTGAGATTTTTTTTAAACTACTAATCCTATTGCAAAAATTATTTCACTGTTTGATAGATAAAAGTTAAAACTAAGTAACTGTAAAAGAATTATTAAATTCGGGCCAGTAGTTTTTGAGAAAATCTCAACCTTATATAGGCCCCCTGTATACTTATCTCTGTCTTCGACTGTACAGTGGGAGATTGTGTATAACCATAATATAGCCCAATAGCGATCTAGGTATTGTGTATAAAAATGAACGATCCAATTTTACTAGTTATTTCGTTCATTGAAAAACAGGGAATATGTATATATATTATATTATTATGTACCTAAGCAGTGAGCAAGCATGATAGATGTATGTTAATTGTATATTAATATTGATATTGATGTATGTATTATAAATGTATGTAGTGTATTTATTTTAGGTAAGTAATTAGACTGTACACGTAGTAGGTAATGTCGTCTACTCTTTAAAAATTATTTTCACTTCCTAGGTCTTGCTTCAAGAAATCTCTCTTTAGAGATAAGCACCACCCGTGTACCTACATTAAGTTTATTGTTTCTAATAATAAAAAAATTGCATCTTCTTTCGTGTACAATAAAGTAATAATAATAGGAATAGTAGATTTATCATTTTACAGGAGGTCTCATAACGGAATAAAAATTATAACCTTTACGTAATCCTCTATACTTATATGCTGTTATTCATAAACCTAGTTAAACCTCACTTCCCTTAAATCGTGTTGCTATCCCTTTCACACTGCGTTAAAATAGGTTAAGATAGAAAGAGACAGGACCTAAACGGTGGCGTAACTTTAAATCACGTTTATGTATAACAGCCACAGAGCACTAAGAAAAAACTTCTATATTATTCTACTTTCCGCAAGGCTTTTTGAAAATGGCGGGAAACGACGGTTGCGAAATTATTTAATAATTTTCAGTTTAATGTCTACAGTGAGTGTTTTGTGTTTAATATCACGTTAAATTAATTAGAAAATGTTCGCGAATGACAGTATGGTGAAGTTATTGGAGAATTCAAGCAGGATCTGAAGTTTGGCGCCATGGTCAAGATTCCCACTACGAGCTCGGGAGTGAACGTGACTGTCGAGCTGCTTCGTCCACAGTGATTGACGCTACGGCGTCTCCTGTGGATGAAGACATGAAGACGCGGCTACCCAGGGTGATGACGCTACGGCGACTCCCCTGGAGGAAGATAGAAGACTATTATACAATGAATTTTCTGTAACATGACATTGGCAAATGACGAACTGTTGAGTCCATTAATAAAATAAATAAATAAATACTTTCCGCAAAAAAATCCTTGTAGGATGTAGGTATTAATAAATTACAGAGCTATTAATTTATCCTACAAAATTGAATATCATTTCTATAAATTTAAACAGATTAAAATATTATTTTAAATGTCAGTTCATTTAATTTAGGAAGGGTTTTTAACTGATTATATTTAAACCTAAATACATCTCTGCCTACCCAATGGGCCGGACATGAAGGATTTTAATTGCGATTCGGCAAAGTGGGCAATAGTGGGCCAGCGAAACAATTTGATGCGAGAACTGGCCCCGTGTGCGCCCCTTTATCCTGAGACGATCGCTGCTCTAGTGTAGACGTGCCTTTACCTAATTTGATTTTGTATACCTAGTTTAGATCTGGTGAAATGGGTTAAGGCGCTGTATGGTTGTGAGACAGAAGATACCCCGCAGCGGCAGAGTGAAGAGCAGGGCGCAGTGCCTCAATATTCGTATTTTTAATAGTTTTGGATGAAATTTGTCAGGGAACTAAAAATACGCCAGCTAAAATCAGATTTAGAGAAGGGTTTGCGATTTTTTTCTATCGAGCGAAGTTTGTCCAATCATGTATCGGTATTCATCACTCTCTAAATGGTCAATATTTTTTTTCAGACTTTTAATTTTAGTAGCCTTCGTAGAAAAACTGAAAATACGCGCATACGAAGCCTTGAGATAGAAAGGGGTGCCTATGGGGGCTAAACTGAGGCGTCTATTTAAACCACGTTTATGAATACGCGCCTTAAACTTATTTGTACTAAACAAACATAAAAAAACTGGTGCCCACTTTACAACTGTAATGGAAATTGGACGGAAAATGAAACCTTTCTCCCTGTAATCAAATACCGCGGGTACTATTAGACTTTTGAATTTTCATCGCGATAAAAATTCAATTTTCGACCGACATTCTTTGCGGATCTTTGACAATTCCGACGCCAATAGAAGGGGAAGGGTTAAGATGGCTGCCGATAAACAAAAAAAAAGTGAAAAAAAAGTTAATTTAACTTGAAGCGAGGAAACGATGCCGTGGCGCGGAAAATTTTGTGTACACGTCTTTATATTTGGTTGGAAATGGTTTGGTGTGTTAGAGTAATTTTAGTGTGACAGGTTTGCTTTTTAGTGGCTTATTTATTCTAACACTAAAATCAACTCTTTTTCACATACTTCCTGTTTTCATGTTTCGTTTTCTTTTTACTTTTTTCAGACCGCTGTTTATCGACAACATCCAAGATCAACCGCTTAAAGTGCTTTCCAAGGCACGAAGCAGCTAAGATGAAAATATCACTAACGGCCACCCATATACCTACATCACTGTAGGTACCGTGCAGACCTCACTGTACATTGCCTAGCTCACTTCGTCTTCAATGACTCACCAAGCAGACCCACTGGTGGGTCTCTGAATACAAATGTGTCTCCATAGACCCACTGATTGGTGCCCTTGAGACTACTGAGTTTTCTATATTGTGGGACCCACCGGGAACATACAAACCAATTTCCAAAATGTGATGAAAATTAGCGCTGTGCCCAGTCACCCCAGTGGCTGGGCACATTATTTCAGCTGATCACAGTCCTGTTACGCATATTATTTTAAGTTAGCTCTAAGTGTATAAATAAGGTCACCATTGTATGTGTAATATGTGTAATAAACATTTTTCATTTCATTTCAAAATGTTGAATTCCCAAAACTTGTACGATCGTTTTCAATGTGTACGCGCAACTCACAGACCACTTACCCAATAGACATGAAATCGGAACAAAGCAAGCGAAAAATTATGTCAACGATGAGCGCATAGGGATGAAGCGGGGGACAGAGGTGCTGTATTAAAGAGATGCGTCCATGCTGATAATATCTCTGGGTAACACGTGTCGCGAAACAACTTTGCGCTCATGTGCGGACGCGGGCAGACACGGGCGCCCTCCTGTTACAGGTCTATGGGGTATATAACAAACTTCCTCAGACGATGAGGTTGTTAGAAGGCAGGCCATTTAAAACGGAGTTGTCTAGGTGGCTCTTACAAAATATGTTTTACAGTGTCAAGGAGTTCAGTGACCGTCATCAGTGTGTATAACATTTGTACGCCTCTTAACAGGCTGAATACCATGACTTTATTATTGAATTGTATAACATCTCGTATTCTGTGTATTCTAACAAATAAATGTATTGATTGATTGATAAGTGGTATGTGTCGCAACTGGACTAAGCGTCTCACAGCTCTATACAAATACCAATGATCACAGAGAGCAGAAAAGAAATCAGCAAAGACAATACAACAAGGGACATTCTTCTAGTTAACTCCCCATTATAATTTACTTCTGATTGGGATCAAGTTGGAAATTAAGAAAAAATAAAGGCACAAAGGGGCGAAAGGGGCCTGATTGTCTTTTTTTATCTGGACGACTTGATTTAACAAACAATCCCTTTTTCTTTCCACTGCCTTTGTTTTGTTGATTAACTGGTTTAAATTGGCTCGCAATCTGAGAACCGATATAGTGGATTTTTTTTTAATGGCGACATTGTCATTTGCTAATGTCAACGTTAAAGATCTTTAGGGTTTTTTAAGATGATAAGAGAGAGCTCTTGAAAATGGCGGGAAACGACGGTTGCGAAATTATTTGATAATTTTCCTTTTAATGTCCACAGGGACTATTTTGTGTTTAATATCACGTTAAATTAATCAGAAAATGCTCGCGAATGACAGTACGGTGAAGTTATTGGATTATTTATGCAAGATCTGAAGTTTCAAGCTTTTATCAAGAGTTCCCGCTACAAGCTCGGGAGTGAACGTGACTGTCGAGCTGCTTCGTCCAGAGTGATGACGCTTCGGCGTCTCCTCTGGACGAAGACATGAAGACGCGGCTGCCCAGGGTGAAGACGCTACTGCGACTCCCCTGGAGGAAGATAGAGGACTATTGAATGTATGAATTTTCTGTAACATGACATTGGCAAATGACGAACAGTCGAGTCCATTAATAAAATAAATAAAAATAAAAGATGATAAGAATAAAAATTATTACCTTTACGTTATCCTCTATACTTATATGCTGTTATTCATAAACCTAGTTAAACCTCACTTCCCTTAAATCGTGTTGCTATCCCTTTCACACTTCGTTAAAAAAGCTTAAGATAGAAAGAGACAGCACCTAAACGGTGGCGTAACTTTAAATCACGTATATGCATAACAGCCACAGAGCACTAAGAAAAAACTTCTATATTATTCTACTTTCCGCAAAAAAATCCTTGTAGGATGTAGGTATTAATAAATTACAGAGCTATTAATTTTTCCGAAAATTGAATATCATTTCTATAAATTTTAAAAAATAAACATTTAGTTTCTTTTGAGTTAATTTTATTATTTTTGCTGATGGCACTATGACCATAATGATGATAAATTTAAAAAAAAAGTAAGTTACAATAAAATGGTGTCTGCCGTTTTACACCAAAGTTAAAAATTTCAGGCATTAACATGATACAAGACATTTTGGAATGGCGGATTGATTTTTTTTTCGTTAAATTTTCTATTTACATGAATACTCTAAATAACTTGACATTGGCGAAATTATCCCTTGAATAAGAGTAGAAGCCATTCAAATAAATTGAATTTGATTTTGAATTTGAATTTGAAATAAAAATAGAATAGAATTCAATTCACTTATTCAGTTATTACCATTTCATTACAGGATAAATTCCAAAAAAAGAAGCTCGGTGGCTCAGTGGTTGGGTCAATGGACTTGCAATATGGAGGTCCCAGGTTCGATTCCCAGCCAGGGCAGCCATGTACCAATGAGTTATCCTCGGTTTTTTCGACGGAAAAACTTACGTACATTTACCGAGTGCTCTCAAAACGGTGAAGGAAAAACATCGTGATGAAACCTGCATGTCGTAGAAGAAAAAAAAAAATCTAAGGCATGTGAAATCCGCCAACCCGCACTGGGCCCGCGTGGTGGATTATGGCCCGAGCTCCCTCGATGTAAGGGAAGGTCTGTGCCCGAGCAGTGGGGCAATATAAATAGACTGATGATGATGAAATTCCAATGCGAAATTGCATCCATAAAATATTATAATATTGCATTAACATAATGATAAAAGATGTACAGTCATACCTACACCCACAATAAAATTAATTTAAAATGACTGCCAGATTCTGCCCCACAATCAACCGTATGATGAACAAGATAACGAATAAGTGTAAAAATATCTCCGTTTTTTATTAAAATAATTGATTTAAAATAAATTTCAAAAATTCGTCAAGTACCTACCTACTTTTTGATAAAAGCTCAACCTTAAAAACTCTACTGTACACCTTTATTTGTCTTCGACCGTACATCAAACGAGTCGAAAAAATAGCTTAATTAAGAATTCAGAAAAAAGTATGAAATCGACGCGAATTATTCATTATTTTTGTTATCATTTTCTACTACTCTCGCAACTCCTACTGATTGTGATTATGCAATATAAAACCTGTAATAAGTTCCCAACAAAATGATAGGTACAGCTTCAATGGTATCGTAGTTTTGTAGGTGACAAAGCTCCATTGAAATGTGACAATGTCATTTGCCGTTCTCACATCGGTGTACGGCCAACCAGTGTCTTGAAAAGTTAAAGTTGGCTTATATTTAGAAATTAATGGACAGAATGGCTACCGATGTGTAAAATTATTCAGAATTTTTTATCAATTCCACCATTTAACTATCTAAAACTTATCCTTCAATATACCCTTCGTAATCACAAGAAAATCGTCATTTGCAGTCATGTAACAAGTATCATGCCCCATTCACTACGATAACCAAACAGCAGTGAATGGTGCCTATTAGGGCGTGTTTACACTGACCGGAGACGTTTCTTTCAATGCTCTGACCGGCTTGCAGTCAATAGACATCATTACTGTGAGGGATGCCTGTGCCGCATTTAGACGAGACAGTTGGAATAATTTAAATGCTGTGATGCAGAGTTTTTTGCAACTTTTCTCTTCAAAAAATATGTTGACGTGCAAAAGTGTACACAACGTGCTTACTTGCAATAAAGAGTTTTGACTTTGATTGTTGATTACGGTGAGAGATGTGCCAGTCAGCAGAATTGAAGGTCTATCGCGTCTCTTCCTGAAGGCGTTTGTATAAGTAAGTATATAGTACCACAGAATAAATAATAATAGGTAGCTACAGTGCGAGAGGCGTAAGCTCAGGTTTGCATTTGTGTGAGTGCACACAGATAGTGTAGAGTGATATTCGGCCTGAGGCGCGACTCGTCCAATACAAACGCAACAAAACACACCCTGCCGCGCACGCACCGCACTTCACCTCTTGTACCGCTATCACTCACACAAATGTAAACCTGAGCTTACGCCTCGCGCACTGTATATGGTAGTACGTATGAAGTACGAACGACAGCAGATCAATGGTAACACTTGCGGAACGACAACTCTTACGACGCAGATAATAAGATCCTAAATTCAAAGTGTTACACTTGATGTGAGCTGTGTGGATTTGATTGTTATAGTGGCACTTCACTTGGCTATTCGTATTTGCGTGTTGTCATAATTGCCATGTGTGGTTGGTATTCTTGACAAAATATTCGTCTTATTTGTATGTACGTCAAGTATTTGACAAATATGACTAACATCCAATAGCGAATACGCATAGTTAGGTGAAAATAAATGATTGGAATGAGTATAGTAGAAAGCTTAGTATGTAAAAGATTTTTTAAATACCAACCGCATATCGCGACAACCCGCCGTCTGATGTGTCTGCCTGCGATAGGCTAGTGATGGTACGTTTACACTCATGCTAGCAACTGACTTGTTCCTTGTTTCATGCAGACGTTCAGTGATGTAAACGAGTCTCCATTGGCGTTCGCGCGGTTGGTCAACATTTGTCCAGTCGAATGAGTCGGAATGACCAGTTGTAAAGCAAACACCCTGTGTGTGGCCACCGCCTCTCGCAGCTACAGGGTGTCGGGAACACACCATTCAACGGGTACCACTTTTATTTGCCGACGAGTGTACATAGCCTAGTTTAAAGTACGCTACGGTTCTAAAAAAATCATGTTTTTAGGGGTTAGGCGCCTAGAAAAGTTGTGTTCTTTTTACCCTTTGAGGTAGGCACGGACCTCAAAGGGTAAAAAGAACACAACTTTTCTAGGCGCCAGTAATTATTTAATTTATAGGGTTCCGTGCCTTAAAAGGAAAAAAAGAACCCTTATAGGATTACTTTGTTGTGGCTGTCCGTCTGTCAAGACCTATATCTCAGAAACGTGTGGACGGATCAAGTTGAAATTAATACCAAATATTTAGGTCTGTAACCTCATGTAGCTATGGCAAAATCAACCTTCGACGTTAACGCAATCAAAAGATATGGCCGTTTATGTCGCATTTTCTCGCATATTTGTATGAAAAAGCAAAAGACTCAAAACCTATAGGGTACTTCCCGTTGACCTAGAATCATGAAATTTGGCAAGAAGCACAAGTAAAAAAAAATCGGAAAACTGTAAATGACATTGCCACATGTCAATGGAGCTTTGCCCCACCTTTGGTCACCTACGTGACCATTGAAGCACCTATATCATTTTGTTGGGGACTGTAATAGGTTTCATATTGCATAATCATAATCAGTAGGAGTTGTGAGAGTAGTAGAAAATGATAACAAAAACAATGAATAATTCGCTTCGATTTCTTACTATTTTCTGAATTCTTAATTAAGCTGTTTTTGGTATTACAGTCGACAGCAAATCAATGGTAACACTTTTTACTTATGACAGTTATTATTATTTACGTCGTAAGACTTGAAATCGTACTGCAAGTGTCACCATTGATCTGCTGTCGACTGTACAAAACTTTATTTTAAACCAATAATTTTAATAAAAAACGGAGATATTTTTACATTTATTCGTTATCTTGTTCATCATGCGGTTGATGGTGAGGCAGAATCTGGCATTGTCATTTGAAATTACATCCCTCCAAAAATATTTTTTGGTATTTTCGTTAGAGCAAAGTTACGGGGTTAGTTGCGTTGCACGGAAACCTCGGTGCGCGAATCCGAGTCGCACTTAGCCGTTTTTTTTAACTAATTTCAATTTTGATTTTAGGTTTAGATAGGTACCTACTTGTTTTACACCTTATTGTAAAGCGATAACATTTGTTTTAGCAGTGGCCTCCTCCTGCCTAAAGTAACGGGATAAGATACAACCCCTCTGTTTGTGTTAGGTAATTATTCTATTGTCATTTTATTTATATTTTACGAAGTTATCGCCTTGATATCTCCTAATAAACTCTGAGACAGTGAAAGCGGGAATTTTAAGTATTATTTTATGTTAATGCGAAACCATAGTGGTGTAACCAAGTTTGATTTCATTTGCATTGTAAGGAATTATAATAAGCACCATTTTGTCAGGGTTTGGAAGTTGACAAGATTATGCCCTAAATGTCTTAAGTTTTTAATGTGACTTTAAATAACAGAAGGAGTCTTTTTATTTTATCAATGCGCATTTTTGTATGGAGTCTTTTTTCGCACGGCCACAATTAGTTTCAGGTCTAACGTGAAATACCATACAAAAATAGAAATACAAGTTGTCCCGGCATTTCTGGACACAGTATTGGCGAAGATATTTGGGCTATTCCACTAGTCCCTACCAGCTGTCACCCCCCATACGGAAGAGTGGATTTTTTGTTTCCACCCATCCCTACCAAATCATCACTGGTTGGGATGAGTGGAATTTCATTTCCACTCGTCCCTACCAATAATATCATTATGTATTGTTGTACAGTTTCGATTGAAATATCTACTTATAAGATTCGTAGTAAAACCTTTTTGATAGATTCATTCTGATGGGTATAATATCTCTTTGTTGATTGAGTCATAACGAAATATAAGGAAAATGTAACAGGCGATGTCACTACAAATGTGTAAATCGCATTGTCTTGTTTAATTCGGGATATCTGGAATTTCTTTGCATTGCATTATGTCCGACGATGTAATATATTTAGAAAGAGGCAGAGGTATTGTTTTATGTTTAAGTAACAAATATTCCTAAACAATTATAGAAAAAAAAAGTAAAATCACTCAAAGGAAAGTATGTACCGATATTTCACCTGAATAAAGTAGTGTTTTAACCTAAAGTACCTGCTATCTCAGTTTAGTTAAAGAAAAGGATGACAGTATTTATACACAAACACAAACTAAATGATTCCAAGGTCTGTAATTTCCTAATTAAACGACTTTAAAAAATACATTGTAGGTGAACACAAAGAAAGGTGTACAGGAGTTTTTAAGGTTGAGATTATCTCAAAAACTACTTGATCTATCGCAAAAATTATTTCACTGTGTGATAGATAAAAGTTAGAACTATGTACTGTAAAAGAATTATTAAATTCGGTCGAGTAGTTTTTGAGAAAACTACTCGACCGAATTTATATAGTATCTCTGTCTTCGACTTGTACAATCGACAGCAGATCAATGGTAACACTTGCAGTACGATTTCAAGTCTTACGACGCAAATAATAAGAACTGTCAAAAGTAAAAAGTGTTTTTAAGGTTGAGATTATCTCAAAACTACTGGACCTATCGCAAAATTTATTTCACTGTTTGATTGATAATAGTTAAAACTATTTACACTCGACAGCAGATCAATGGTAACACTTTTTACTTTTGACAGTTCTTATTATTTGCCACGTAAGACTTGAAATCGTACTGCAAGTGTTACCATTGATCTGTTGTCGACTACTGTAAAACAATTATTAAATTCGGTCGAGTACTTTTTGAGAAAATCTCAACCTTATTTAGGCCCCCTGTATACTTATCTCTGTCTTCGACTGTACACCAATATTGACAAATAAATAAATTTTCTAATTACTTAAAAGAGTACCGTTATCAGAAACCAGAATAGATCCAGTAATACCTTTAGCTTTATCACTTGCTACATACATAATCAATTCGGCAATCTCTTCAGAATCTGAGACTCTTTTCAGGGGCACCGACTTTTTCAAGTCCTCCCAAGTGTACTGTTGACCTGTATTCTCCAAGATATCAGTTCTCACTGGTCCAGGATTGATGGAGTTCACCCTTACACCCGAGGAAGATAGTTCTAAAGCTGCGCCTTTTGTGAAATGGTCCAGACCAGATTTGGAGATACCGTATGGTAAAATTGACACCGCTGGTCTACATTGAGAAACAACGCTGGAGATGTTTATGATGTTACCTGTTAAAGAAGATGTAAAACATAATTATTACAAAAAATAGAAGGAACTATAAAACAATAATAAATGACAATGCCAGATTCTGCCCCACCATCAACCGCATGATGAACAAGGTAACGAATAAATGTAAAAATGTCTAAGTTTTTTAATAAAATTATTGGTTTAAAATAAAGTTTTGTACAAGTTGCGAGTCGAAAAAACAGCTTAATTAAGAATTCATAAAATAGTATGAAATCGAAGCATTATTATTCATTATTCATTGTTTTTGTTATAATTTTCTACTACTCTCGCAACTCCTACTGATTGTGATTATGCTATATAAAACCTGTAATAACTCCTCAACAAAATGATAGGTACAGCTTCAATGGTCTCGTAGTTTTGTAGGTGGGGCAAAGCTCCATTGAAATGTAGCAATGTCATTTGAAACCAATCCAATGAGCCTAAACACGACACTTCTGCCGAAAGTCATTGTGATGAGTTGGGTATCCTGCTGAATCCATATGATTTAGTCCACAAATTAGAAATATATTTAGGCTCTCTAGTGGCAAGGCCATTGAAATTGTCTATACGAATCGATAAGAAAAGATGATGAATTTGGAGAAAATGAATGTGATGTGTCAAGATCACAGCAGATGGAAGTCAGAAAAGAAATCTTTAAATTCACTTGACCTTTAGTGCTCCCGCACACGGGCCACCGGCCACAGCCACAAAACGCCGCCACTGGCATATTTCCTGTAATTTTCATACATTTTATATGTACTCGCCGCACACGGTTGACGCCGGTGGCGGCCACACGCTACAAGCTTCTAGCTTCTCGTGGCGGCGTTTGTGGCTGTCGCGTGTGGCTCGTGTGCGGCGACACTTAGGGTTCGGCGCCTCAAAAGGAAAAAAAGGGACCCTTATGGGATCACTTTGTTGTATGTCTGCCGGTCTGTCTGTCTGTGCGTCTGTCTGTCCGTTTTCGCATTTGACCAGTTTTATTACTTTGGCTTTAACATTTCACGCAATTTGAGATATGTGGTAATAATCTCCTTAGCTAGCTATTGAATGACGCTGTCAGGTTACATTGTCTAGCGTTACCACGTCAACTCGTATGTACTATTTTTATGTTTATTAAAACCTATTAATCTAGGTTTGTCTTTCTCTATATCAAGATAATATACCTAGACCAGTGAATATGACATAATAAGCAACATTACTAGATCACGAGCATTACCTTTAGATTCAACGAGATAAGGCGCAGCTAACGTAGTGATGTGTATTACAGCACGAAGATTGGTACTCAATGTTTCATCGTAAGCTGCCAATATATTGCCTTCCAGGATACTGCCATTCTTTGTCATTCCAGCATTATTGACCAGCACATCTATTTTACCGAATTTTTGCACAGTTTCTTCGATAATTCGTATAGCATCATCATCATTGGAGACATCAGCTTTGATTACAAGAGGTTCTTTTGCACATTGTTCAACAACATTTTTGAGTTTTGTCTCATTTCTTCCTACCATTACTACGTCAGCACCTTCTTTAGAGAAAAGGATAGCAGTAGCTGCTCCTATACCAGAACTAGCACCGGTTACAATAACTACTTTGTTAGAGAAACTCATTTTTATTGCGAGATTATTTATCTAGTCTGAATTCTCTTCAGGATCAGCAACAAATGTGGCTGTGTATCACACAAACCATTCAATATATATTCATGTTTTATCTGTGACCTCCAATTTTATCTGTTAGATAACAGATAACATTATCTTTTTCGTTTATGGAAAATTCGACAGTCATCGTTAGATTGTAAAAATGTCAATTCACTGTCAATAGCACAACAGTAAGAGAATTCTATTTAATAGTTGTTGTTACTTATGAAATGTCTAGTTTTTTAATGACAATGGTAGGTAAGAGGTCGGAGTCGCATTAAAACTATGCCAACCCTGAGGAAGAAAAAACCCAACAAGCAGAAATTATTTCAAAAAAACCCGAAAATCGAATCTAACGATACCTCATACACCAAAATCCATCAAGCCGTTTAGGCTACAGGATGGCAGGAAGGAATGGACATACAATACATACCTACATACACCCGAAAAACATTACCCTCCTTATGGGTCAGTCGGGTCTTTATGTCCTACTCGCCATAGCAACACTAAACAAAGCTATTGAGCACTGCATAATTAGCCCAAAACAAATGAAACCACTCATACGCAGCGTAATTGCAATTATAATTAGGGCGCCCTCTAACGGCCGGAGTGTGCTCCTCATAATGCGTTACACAGTTTTGAAAATTTGATAACTTTATCCAAATTCGTAGGTCGTAGGGCACGTTTGGGAAATCTCGCTCGCTCATTATTGTTTCTATCACGGCTCGGGGAGGCGCGATGCGTTGACGGAACGCTAATGTATCCGTGGCCGCACCTTGTGCGCCCAGGAACTCATAATTGCGATAACTTTCTCAACAAATAGATGCGGTATGCGGAGAGCTCGGAGGTCCCAGGTTCGATTCCCAGCCAGGACAGTCATGTACCAATGAGTTATCCTCGGTTTTTTCGACGGAATAACTTAATTTACCGAGTGCTCTTAAAACGGTGAAGGAAAACATCGTGATGAAACCCGCATGCCATAGAAGAAGAAAAAATCTAAGGCATGTGAAATCCGCCAATCCGCACTAGGCCCGCGTGGTGGATCATGGCCCGAGCTCCCTCGATGTAAGGGAAGGTCTGTGCCCGAGCAGTGGAGCAATATAAATAGACTGACGCTGAGATGCGGTATAAATACACAAACCCCAATGTTATCATTGGGCGCCCACGCCCAGGAGCTTTTTCAACAAATAGATATAAATATTACGCAATGGTAGCTCAAGAATTACGATAATTTTAATAGTGAAAAGAAGAAAATGTACTGAGATACTGTTTAACGGAATATAAAATCCTTGGAAGACTTATAAAAAATAAGTTTGGAAGACTGTCGGCTACATGTGTTCTACGTCTGTGTTCGCAAAGTAGGCGGCCACACGCTATGGTCTACCAGAGAGGTGTACCTTCACAGGTATGCCTGCGCAGGTGGAACGGAACGTGTGTGGGAATAGACCTGCGCAGGCAACCGGCGCAAGATCGAAAATCAATTCTTTCGAGTGATACCGTACGGTGTACCTGTGACCGCTCCGGTACACCGGAACGGCCCCATACACGCGGTTGACCTGCGCAGGCAAACCTGCACAGGTAACCTCTCCGGTAGACCGTAGCGTGTATCGCTTACATTACGGGACCGCATATTGTCGGCCTCAGGATCTGTGCTCAGAATCGAACCTAACCTAAAAGTTTATAATAACGTCGACGGGGAATCGCGATGCGTTGACAAAACGGTTGTTAGTTTAATAAAGAATAGCACGATTTTGAGTACTCGATGGAATCAGAGATAATCATGCTTGCAGCATAGGTACAAGACTACCGAACGGACGAAGAAGTAGAGAGGATAGCGAAGTAGAAACGATAGCGAAGTAGAAGAAAAATTTGAAGTGAAAGCATATTCATTCATGGCGATAATCGTTAAGAAATCACGAATAAGACCATTTTAGGTCGATGAACCAGCGAAATACGATATCAAGTAACCCTTTAAGTAACTGCCTTCTCCAAAAATGTAAAACCTATTTCGTATCTCCCCACCGTCAATGTAGAGCCAGAGTTGAGGTTCCCGAGTACCCTTAAGTGACAAGTTTCAGATGGATTTTTGCTGTAGCCAACTGTTCTTAATTAGCTGCTATTGGGCGAATCTGTGTCAGCAAAGTTGGGATGCGTACTGCGAACTTTGTGGTTACAATTTTGTGAAATACTCTTCCCTACATATTTGTTAATTAATATAATGGACCATGATACTTGGCAGCATATTGTGATTTATTTCCTCACAGGTAAAATTACTGATAAACTTACTAAAACCTTACTTATTTGAACTACGACGCGAACGACTGCGATGAGATTTCGTTTGGCAAGGATTCCTTAACCTGAGACTCCGCTCAAGACTCCTTCAGTGCTACATTTGGCCGATGGTCACATATGGATGTGAAGCTTGGACTCTTAAAGAAGAAATCTGCAAGAGACTAGAGTCATTTTAAATATGGTGCTACCGGCGCATGCTCAAATTCGATGGATCGACAAAGTCACGAATATTCTGGAGCGAATGGGCAAGTCTCGTGAATTATTGCTAGACATCAAAAAGAGAAAAATTTAGTATCTAGAACACATATTCCGGAACGACAGATACCAACTTCTACAATTAATTCTGATGGGCAAAATAGCGGGCAGAAGGGGGGCCCTGGATGCCGGAAAAAATCTTGTCTCCATAATATTCGTGAATGGCCGGGCATCGCGAGCGCTGAACAGCTGTTCCGGCTTGCTCAAGACAGGGACAAGTACGCGGAGCTGACAGCCAACCTCCGGTAGCGGAGAGGCAGTTCAAGAAGAAGAAAGAGTCCTTCCACGGTTCGGGTGACCATTCCTTTGACGATCTTCAACCTTACGAACGTATTTTCTGAACTATAAGGTAGTAACATGGATCATAATATAAAGAGTTGAGTACTTCTGTTGATAAGAAAATACAGGAAAGAGAATCAAAGAATCAATTCAATTTTATGATGCGACGTCGCAGATTTTTGTACAAGCCGTACTCTGATGGCTCAGCGGTCCGAAAGTGGGTCCTGGCTTCACGAGAAAAGGCCAGTGATACCGATCCCAGTCATACCGATCAGTCTTCTCAAACCCAGAATGATCGACCTCTATTTTAGGCACAAACCACTTACCTTTGACCTTGTAACAGGAGGCGCCCGTGTCTGCCCGCACATAAGCGAAAATTGCTTCGCGACACGTGTAACCTAGAGATATTATCGACATGGACGCATATCTTTAATACGGCATCCCTGTCCCCCGCTTCGTGTCTATGCGCTCATCGTTGAAAGACTTTTTCGCTTGCAAATTTGTACCGATTTCATGTTTATTGGGTGGTCTGTGATTTTAGGCAATTTGCGCATTGCTAGCATTGACTGGCTGTTTGGTCGGTTGCTGGCGTTTGCCATTTATAAGCTTGTGTAAAAATAATAATATTGAGAGAGTTTTTATGATTTCCTTCAAGGAATATTTTAGAAAGTTCAATAGACGTTTTTAGAATATCGATATCGCCACTAATGTTGACAGAGAGAAGCAAAAAATTTAAAAGTTTACGCGAAACAATCAAATTACATTACAAATAGGAGGAACGCTGCCAACTTTTGAATAAACGAAACTGCGTAAGTGCACAATAATTCTCACTTAAAGTAAATAAGTAAAAATACGTTAAAACTTCGTAAATTTAAATCGTGAAAGATAAATAACAGTTATTATATCGTCGCACCTTGTGTCTTTTAAAGAGGCGAAGTTTCGAACATTAATAGCCGAAACAGCGGCTTCTCAAGTTGGATTAATAAAATGCTACTGTCACACTTCTTAATTAATAGGACTTTGTAAAGAAAACAATATCATTTTATTAGCATAACTCTTAGAGTATCCGCACACTGGCACACTGGGCGTTTTTGGAGCGTTTTTTCGACAGTTATTAAAACGCCCGTTGTACAAATTCGTTTACACAAAGTATAAGATTTAGCATGCCTATAAAGGGGCTTGTAGACCAGTTGCACACGTTGAAAACGATCGTACACACGAAGACAGAGACAAGTATCCAGGGGGCCTCAATAAGGTTGAGATTTTCTCAAGAACCACTGGATGAATTTTAATAATTCTTTTACAGTACATAGTTTTAACTTTTATCTATCAAACAGTGAAAGATTTATTGCAATAGTATAAGTAGTTTTTGAGAAAATCTCAACCTTAAAAACTCTCCCGTACACCTTTCTCTGTGTTCCACCGTACAAGTTAAGCAACGTTGGGCGAGGTCAGGACCTGGATGGGTGACAGCTAGTGACACTTTCATCTGAGCCCCTTCGTGCCTCGGAAAGTACGTTAAGCAGTTGGTCTCGGTTGTTGTCGCTTGACTGCAGTCGTTAGGCCATGTCAAAGGCCTACGGTCGGCCTGAATAACTTTGACAAATAGGTTTGGTCACTAAACCACACGAGAAAAAAAATACCTATCCGAATATATTGACGTTAATTAATTAATTAACAATATCAACGTTGACACGCTTCATTAAATCTAGTTCGTGACGGTTTGTATAGGTGTTATCTAGACTGTTTTATGATAAAAGTGATAGTTTTTTTTTTTATGGCATATAAGTCCGCCATTTGACCGTCTAAAATGGCTTGGTTAATGAAAAATGTCAAGAGAGGCCCCCAAGAAAATTATTTTGACAAATCCTGAAACATAATCAACTTATGTATTTCTTTCAGCTCTTTAATATCCGTACTAGGAACATACCATTTTAAACGAGAATCCTATTTATTATTTAGTAAATAGGCGACTAAAAATCTCTACTTATGCTTACATAGAATAGAAATTATTTATTGCAAAATCATGGTCGTAATTACAAAAAAAATTGTACACACATTTCACCCTAATGAGCATGCAATGTTATTTACAGATTATTACATTGCTCGGAGCATACGGAGCTCATGTAATAAAGACTCTATATGACAGAAACGCGGCGTTTCGACCGCCCCGTGTGCAAAGACTCTACCTAGAGTCCTAAATAAAGTCGCCGATGACAAGTTGAACAAAGTTCATTGCGAGTTTAGCAGTTAACGCTCTTTTCGGAGACAAACAAACTTTTTTGTTTCGTCGTTCGTTGATGCTGCTGATTTGATACATGGGGCTGTTAAGAACACTTGGCTCTTATCTGGTGCTTTCTTCACTAGATATTTTCTTTTGCCGCTATTTGAGTAGGTATTTTCTGTAAATGTTACAATTTTCGGCAAAATATGCGGTGGTTGTCCGTGGTCCGCCTGCGTAGTCTACCGGGGTTGACCACGGGAAATATTTTTTCCCGCCTACACCTGGTGAACTTTTTTCCCACGTGGTCCACCTGGATGGGCAATGGGAAATTATTTCTTCCCATGATTTCGACTTGTATTTAAGTTTGTTCAGGCGCATCTAGGTGCATACCACCTCTTTTCTCATGCACCTTCACGGCGGACGTCGAGGCCATAAACTCACTGACATTACTGTCATTCGGCAGACACTTTTTTCGGCTATTCGGCGGTCTCGGTCGGAATAAATAAATCTAGAAATATTCGGAAACTAATTACTCGGTTCGGTGGTGCAATAATACTGTGTGTTGTGAACGGTGGTTCAGTGGAACATTTGAAGACAATTGCCGCTTCTCCTCTCCACTGCATATAAAGCCAAAGCTGCCGCCGCCTGCACCCCGCACGCATGAGGGTGAGTTGGTAGGCAGTCTAGGTGCGCTAACAAAGTTATACTAGATTATTCATGATTTTATCGCTGCCAACAAATCTACCTAATCCTAAACCTAAGTGTAATAATATAAATGGGGATTTTTTTAAATTTACGACCGGATTTCGAACTTGGGACCCCGCCATTCCGTGGCACGCTATTTTCCTACAGAGCTACCGTGACTCGGATTCTGATCGGCGAAATCTTTCTTCATATTTGCCTGGGACGGTTTTGCATAGCGGAGGATAATGCAAGGAAAATTCAAAAGTCTACAAAAAGCATCATCGACATAATTTTTATTCTTAAATTTTTATGTCCCTACTGCTCCACCATGGTCCATGACCACCATGTGGACCCAGTGCAGATTGATGGATAACACATGCCTTAGAATTTTTTTTGGAAAAAAATGTTCAAATTGAAATTGATCGCCAGTGCGAGCTGGCGGATTTCACTTGCCTTAGAATTTTTCTTCTTCTTCTGCGGCATGTAGATATTTTTACATTTATTCGTTATCTTGTTCATCGTGCGGTTGATGGTGGAGCAGAATCTGACATTGTCATTTAAATTGTCAACAATCATTATTACATAAGGTAATCTCTAATCTAATTCCTCGGTCCTCTCACGCCAATACATAAAAGTTGCAGCAACACCGACATGCGGCAAACAAAACTCATCTCGTCACTATAATACGTAATTACTGCGTACAAGTATAATTATTCAGTGTTACACCGCTGACGATGTACTGATTCCGTCGATAAATATCAAGAGCTGATAATACCCTTAAAGCCCAGAGCCAGTTATGGCGGTTCCGGGGTGTGCAGGCTAAATTTTTTAAGCTGTATCGCTCACTCTTACGCGAAATAGCAAATGAGCGACAGTAACAGTTGCGTGCTCATTTATTCACCCTTTGGTACACTATAGAAAACTTCGTTACGTTGCGTTTTTTTACAAAACTAAATGATATTTTAACTATATTAAAAAAGATTAATTTATTCTATTAATTTATATTAAAAAATTTAAGCTAAATACATCAACAATGCGTTTAGGTTTAATAATAGATTTGTAAATAATAATAGTAATGATATAACAACTGTATCTCAATCAGCTTGTCATAGGTTTGTTTAGAAAATGAAATCCGGTGCTAGAATACGAGCGTGGTTTGTTCTGTTACCAGTATGATGTCTAAAATATTCCATTTTAATAACGCGATCGTTAATCACACTAGCATGATACTCGCCACACCGACATCGACTCTATACACAGCCACCTAATAATGCCGTTTGGCACGTCCCAATTTTCGGCTCATTTGATATTAAAAGCTTTTCGTCACGTCCCGCGATGTCATAGTGATAGAGAGGCAGCCTATTCGCGCTGAATAGTTTTGGCCAAATTGGTGCTCTCTCGGTTGATAGCGTGCGAAATTAAGTAAGACTCACTCATGACACAAACTATGATTCTATGTGATAATATGTCACAGAGAAATAGTGATCTCCTATAAACAACTAGATACACTTTTTAAACTTTCACGGTTTGTATACATATTAATTTGATAAAACGGGAATTACCGTGTTAAACATTTATTATTGATGTCTCGATATTTCGACAGCATTGCAGCCATCATGGTCATCACTGTCGAAATATCGAGACATCAATTATAAATGTTTAACATGGTAATTCCCGTTTTATCAAATTAATATAACTAGATACATTTCGATCACAAAGCTGTACAGCCCCCTTACATTTAACTCTTATAGCAGTATTACTTTCATAATACTTTGTTACTTCGTACAATGACGACCTTAAAGTAAGCTCGTTAAGGTCGACATTGTACGAAGTAACAAAGTATTATGAAAGTAATACTGCTATAAGAGTTAAATGTAAGGGGGCTGGAGAGTTTTTAAGGTTGAGATTTTCTCAAAAACTACTGGACCGAATTTAATAAGTTTTATGTCTATTATTTTATAAGTTTCTGTTATTGTCTGTTATTTAATTTAAAAAATTGCAATCAATGTTCAGTATGTCTCATTATTTATTAATTTATCTCTAGACCCCTTAGCGTACTTACTTGTTTACTTGTATTAAACACATCTACTGCACAGTAGAAATAATAGTACTTACAAGGTACCTACTAACTTCTTGAGGCCCCCTGTATACTGCATCTGCATCATAAGAGTTGAATTCGTACTGCAAGTGTTACCATTGATCTGCTGTTGTCCGTACGTAGTCTTAAAAATAAAACCACATTCTCTTATTTCATTTCCACAGTTTTTCGTATAAATATAGATAAGTAGAAGCAACAAAAGCCAAAACGAAATAATTCCCGAAACACCCCAAATCTCCCCACAGAACAATGCCAGTTTATTACTCAAAAAGCGCCGATCCCCGATCCGCTTTCGAGACGTCAACTATTCGACCGCCAGTCGTCTTATCCGCGGAATTTGAATAATTTTTACATTTAAAATCATTCGCGGCGACAACATCCAAAGGGTAACCTCTCCGAATCGCGACCATTGCGAGGAGATAAGGAACCAAGAGAGTTTGGGGGGACAAGTCATAAGCGATAGCGGGGTATTATTAGAAGCGGAAGAATGAGCGATAAATTAAATACTTCTCCAATTTGAAATTATTCGCGGCGATAACAAAGGGTTGGGTAAACTCATCGAATTGCGACTATTGTGAGTTGATAAGGAACCAAGAGAGTTTGGGGGGACAAGTCACAAACGATAGCGGGGTACTGTTAGAGGCAGCGGAAGAATCAGCGGAAACCATCTTTCAATACTCACGTGATACCAGATTCCAAAACGCGCACCTAAGTTACGTTTATTAATAGGAACGCCATCTTGAGGTCGTTCTCAATACTGACTTTTGAGCTGAGAGTGATTTATAAATACGGGCCTAGGTGTCAGGGTACAAAAGGCAATACGAGACGCAGCGAAAAATTTAGTAGTAACTTTACTATGACTGTTGACAGTCATAGGTATATACAAGTTAACGAAATGATTATAATGTTTGAAAGTTATATAATGCAAAGTGATAGCCTTTCAGAATTGAGAAAATTGCTAGAAGAAATATAACCAAATGAAAACTGTAACCCCCACTTGCAATAAAAGATAACCCAAGGGTTAACAATATTGATGGCGAGACGAACTTTACGTTTTTATGGAAGAGTGGTCTGAGTCTGCGCAGAATAGAGATCAGTGGAAGGGTTGGGGGGAGGCCTTTGCCCAGCAGTGGGACATTGCAGGCTGTTAAATAAATAATAACAATATTTTAACCCGGTTCAAACACATTTAACACATACCAGTGGGGCAAGCGATAGTCTATTGGCGAATGAGGAATAACTAGACTCAAACATAATCATTTCGTTAACTTGTATTGTTGTCATTCATAGTGAAGAGATCGCTCTAAGCGATAAGACCGCCAATTGTGATACTAACTGTATTAGCATATTTCTTTTGTGCAATTCCTTTTACTTTGCAATAAAGAATATTTATCTTATCTTAAAGTTTCTGCTAAATTTTTCGCTGCTTCACGTATTGCCTTTTATACCCCGACACCTAGGCCAATAGGCTATGGCTTGCACCACTTCCGAAATAAATGCCGAGTGATTCTTTTAATACGGATTTTAAGCAGATTTTCTGTGGAATAAGTAAAAACGAATCCGTCAGCCGGCGAAAGGTTTAAGTCGGTTCCGTGAATATTTATAAGTTTTTCTATTATTTTATTAAGCTTTCTAGAGATTTCGGCCCTTTTGTTTTAATCGGTCTATGGCTTTTAATTTCCATTTACTTAATGCCGTCTGTTTATTTCGGCTACTTAAGATTATTTGCGATTTCATGGGATAAGGCTTTAATATTAGATCATAAAGCCAAGGATACATTAGGGGACAAATGTCCTGCGACACGTGTCGCCAGGGACGTCGGGTGAAGTAGCGCGACGTTGCCGGACTTCGCGCGACATGTCTGACGCCTGACGTCGCTACGGACATAAGTCGCGCGATGTCGCCAGATATGTCAGGCGAAATCGGCCGGCTTCGCTTGACATGTCGCCGATACATGTCGTAGGACATTTGTCCCCTAGTGTATCATTGGCTTAAAGGTATAAGTCCGTAGCCTACTGGTTTATATGTATTTCATAGAAATACGGTCTACAGTCGGCTACGTACTTGTACCTTTATGGCCCGTTTTAATAAACCTTCACATCCCTTAAATATTGATTTGTTACTTTCACAATTTCACAAAGGCGAGCTTAAGTCATTTTCTACCAGCTGACCTTTGGGCATATTATTCGGTAGGTAAACATGTTAAGTTAGAGAAGTAGCTTAAACCGTGGAATAACATTTATATCGCATTTATTAATACATACCTATCGAAGTTTTCATTAAAATAGGCTACGAAAGGGTGTGGTATTTTTTAAAAATCAATATGGATTATACTCGTAAATTCGTAGACCAACTTTCCTGGCTAAGTTCCACGAATATAAATTTAAAATAATAATAATAAATGCGGTGCAATGCGATAAAATATATGCGGTGCTAAAAATATACCTACACAATGAAAAAAAATCTTGAATCTGGTTGAATGTATATAATACATTTTCTATTAAAATAGTTTATTTAGACGTAGACAGTAACTCTCCTATTGTGATACCAGTCACTAGCATTAATTAGCCAAGCGTGAGTGAATGCCAACTTGACACCAGCGCTGGAAGAGAGTGCTCAAGCAGTGTTGCCAGACCTGCGGTAAAATCCGTAGAACTACGGATTTTGGCCTCAACTAAATTTGCCACCAAACCATATGAAAATAACAACGAAACATAGAGCAAGTTCAAAACATTATGTATAACCCTACTACGTTTCATTACTGTAGCTTGCGTAGTAATTTTAGAAGAGAGCGCAAGTAAAACTATTCAATAAATTATATATTCGAGACCCTCGGCCCGTGGGGTCCCGGCGCTTGGTCGCTTTATAAAGAGCTTAGCAAACGAATAGTAGATGCCACTGGTGACCCAAGACCTGGCAGCTACCTCGCGCAACGGATTAGCATCGCGATCCAGCGAGATAACGCTGCCAGTGTCTTGGGTACCTACTCTTCCAGTAACTATTTTTTTTTAAATAGTTTAGATTAGGTTTTTTAAATATTGAATGGTTCTTTTTTATATTATATTGTACATTTTTGAAATAAACTTTGTAACGTCAATAAATTCAATTTTTTCCCTGCGAGTTGCAAAAGTTTGTTATAATTTTTGGTTATATTTAGTGTTAAAAAAAAGTCCGTAGAACTACGGATGTTCCTAAAATCAATCTACGGAAATCGATGAATTTTTATACCTCGCGCTACTGAATTTTGAAAAACGGATCTGGCAACACTGCTGGAGGAGAGTGCTCGCGTGCTAATTGAAGCGTCCAATGACAGTAGGGTATTCATGAGATCGTGTTTTGTTCGTTTAGACGATATTTAAAAAGCTTTCATATGCATAGGTGAAGATGCCTCGTTTATATTGCATTGTTTGTGCATTGAATTAAATGACATAACAATGTTTGAGGAATTACATAAGGCAAGGAACTATGTAGGTGACATATTTTGGTAAAAAAGCAACTCTCATAGAGATTCTCTCTATTCCTATCATTAACAAAAGCAATAGCCTATATAGTAGTACAGCTAAAGGTCAAGTGTAGGTAACAATTTGGATTTTGGACCGTTCTTATTATCTGCGTCATAAGTGTTGAATTCGTACTCCAAGTGTTACCATTGATCTGCTGTTGTCTGTACCAACCACCAGTGCCTAGCAAGTATTTATTATTTATTTATTTTATTAAGGAACTCGACAGTTCGTCATTTGCCAATGTCATGTAGATATAGTGGCGTCATCACCCTGGAAATCCGCGTCTTTATGTCTTCATCCAGAGGAGTCGCCGTAGCGTCATCACTCTGGACGAAGCAGCTCGACAGTCACGTTCACTCCCGAGCTTGTAGCGGGACTCTTGATAAGCTTGAAACTTCAGATCTTGCATGATTTATCCAATAAATTCACCACACTGTCATTCGCGAACATTATCTGATTAATTTAACGTGATATTAAACACAAACTAAAAATAATATCGCAACCGTCGTTTTCCGACATTTCAAGAGAACCAACATAGCAAGTAATTTCAAGTTTTAACCAACATTCTCCAGTGTATTTGCTTCACGATAGTCGATATCCAAAGTTGGTAACCACTATAGTGCCTAATATTGTGTGGCAGTATGTAACGGAGCTCATCAGAGCGCTGTTTACTGTAATATTGACACAAACTTGTGTCATCCTTATTGGACAAGTTGCCATGTACTTACTCGGGTAATTTTCAATATATGGAAGTCGCTAAGGTCGAGAATCATAGACAGTTTTGAGTATGAGCTTAGCGTCGATCGCTCTCAAAGGACGCGAAATGATCGAAAAATGTATGACGACATTGAAAACCGAGTGAATCAGTCCCCCAATGTCCAAATCCCAGAGAACCCCAGAAAATTATTTTATAATTAATTTATTTTTATTTAATTATTTGCGTCTTGTTTAATTATTCAGTATCTATAAGTGAAGACCTATAACTGGCTTCTTGCTTTTATTAAAATGAAAATGTAGTAGTTTATAAGCTGTTTGTTTTCCATGACATAATAAAATAAAATAAAAAATAAAAAAAGTAATCACCGATTTTGGAACGACACTATTTCAGTAATGTGACGTCATCGTCACTTACTTCCTTTTAAAAGACATTGCCACATTTCAATGGAGCTTTGCAACCTACAAAACTACGTGACCATTTACGCTGTACCTATCATTTTGTTGGGGACTTATAGGTTTCATATTGCATAATCATAATCAGTATCATTTTCTACTACTCTCGCAACTCCTATAGAAGAATAACAAAAACAATGAATAAATCGCTTCGATTTCTTACTATTTTCTAAATTCTTAGTTAAACTGTTTTTTTCGAATCGCAACTTGTACAAAACTTTATTTTAAACCAATAATTTTAATAAAAAAACGGAGATTTTTTTACATTTATTCGTTATCTTGTACATCTTGCGGTTGATGGTGGGGCAGATTCTGGCAATGTCATTTTAAAGACGTTAGAAAAATATGTGTCCGTTAATTTTAACTATATTTTCATAAAAAAAATAGGGGGGGGGGGGGGGGGGGGGGGTTAAACCTTGTCATTATATTTTACTTGGGTTTCCATTGATCTGTGTTTTACCCTCAGATCAGTAAATGATATGAGATCTTACCCACTATGCGAAAGTCCCAGTCCTTCTAAGATTTGAAGTTAACCTTACCCTTACTTAATCACTAATAAATCCCAAATTCAAACACTTCAAAGTTCAGCGTAACACGTGGCAGCCCTGGATTGATTAGCGCAAAATTGAGCAAATCAAACAATAACCCTCGAGGTGGCAACCCTACTTGCCCTGTACTGACAAGAGTATGTCCAACTTGTACCTTTTGAGTTTGCAGAATAGAGTGACTATAGCTTTGGATTTTCTCAGGATATGTTTTGACATTAATTTAATTTAAATCGCCTTCGAAAAATGTTCAAAAGTGATAGTAAAAACGTTTACGTCGAAATACCAGAAATAACAAGGGATACTTTTTTCTTTCATAAATATTGAAGGAAAAGCAAGGAATATGGAAAAGAAGAAAATATTTTTTTTTAATTTATGGATAATGGTTCCTGTCACATTTCCGACTATGTAAACGTCCTTGAAAGACATTGCCAAATTTCAATGGAGCTTTGCCCCACCTACAAAACTACGTGACCATTTAAGCTGTACCTATCATTTTGTTGGGGACTTATTATACAGGTTTCATATTGCATAATCATAATCAGTATCATTTTCTACTACTCTCGCAACTTTTATAGAAGAATAACAAAAACAATGAATAATTCGCTTCAATTTCTTACTATTTTCTGAATTCTTAATTAAGCTGTTTTTTTCGAATCGCAACTTGTACAAAACTTTATTACCAATAATTTTAATAAAAAACGGAGATATTTTTACATTTATTCGTTGTCTTGTACAATTTGCGGTTGATGGTGGGGCAGAATCTGGCATTGTCATTTAACTAATTAGGTCCGTTAAGCAGCTCAGCTCATGGGAAGAAGTCTGTAATCTTCTGGTTACAGATAGGTTGACTTTAGAAGACTCATTCGCTTCCTAGCCAGTGAGTGAGCTCTATTGAAATGTATCAATGTCATTTGTAGGTGGAAGGTGTAGGTATAAAGGAAATGGGAGATGCACAAAAGATCATCAATGGGTCGAAGTATCGCCACCGTTAACAAGATTAGAAATAAAAAAATTAGAATTGCCAAACGATGGTCACCGTATCTTTAAGATTCCTGCCGTCCAAAGGTAGCATGTTTGCGTACCAAGTTACTGACCTATATTGACTCAGCCGATTTGCACCGCATGAGTTTCCGAGTTATTAGCAGACACATACAGTCTAATTGATGTTTGCTGAGGTTCAAGAGGTACAGTTATGTGGGGGCAGACGTAGGTACTAAGGGTGATTGTATACGAAGCTAGTAACATGCGCGTGTAGCACTTGCGCAAGTAACAGTCATCGTGTAAAATTAAAGAATTATGCGGGGCCAGCGACTCGCGCAAGTTACATCGCGGGTGCCCGTCGGCGAGACATTCAAATGCTTGCGTAAAAAGCCTGCATCTTTACTTGCTCCAGTCCAGCTACTTGCACCGTGTACAAGTTACTTATTACTTATAACAAATAGCGACCTATAAATGAGAATTATAAGTAAAGACATTTTTGAGTTGGTTTGTGAACTGTCGCATATTGTAGCGTTGTCATCATCATCGTCAGTCTATTTATATTGCCCCACTGCTCAGGCACAGACCTTCCCTTACATCGAGGGAGCAGGGGCCATGATCCACCACTGCGGATTGGCGGATTTCACATGCCTTAGATTTTTTCTTCTGCGGCAAGCAGGTTTCATCACAATGTTTTCTTTCACCGTTTTGAGAGCATTCGGTAAATGTACCTACGTAAGTTTTTCCGTCGAAAAAACCGGGGGTAACTCATTGCTACGGGCTGCCGTAGCTGGGAATCCAACCTGGGACCTCCGTATCGCAAGTCCATTGACCCAACCACTGAGCCATCGAGCTCTGTACTTATTGTAAGTGAAATGCAAGTGCTGTGTCTACGATAAGTTTTTTTGTTTTTGTTTCAAATATCTTTATTTTAACATAATGTAAGTACAATACAAATTATTTAACATAGTTAAATATGAACATGTACTTGTTTTGTTTTATATAAGCTAACATGTGCCTTTGTAAAACATTTAAAAATTAAAGTAAACTGTTATTTTCTTACATAGGTATATTTACGAGGGTGATTGCTTGCAAGCACTTACTATCTGTGCCGACTTGAATATTGGGCACAATTTATTAACAATAAAGTATTACTATTATATACGATAAGTTTAGTTCTCCATATGCCGTTCCTTGCTTCATTAACAAGAAAAATTAAGGTCACCCACAAAAACAAATAGCGCACATAATAAATCAAACCTGAAAAACAATCACACATAATACGCTAGCCGGAATCCGCGCCCATCTAATAGCTGGGAGAGGACGTATTTTATTAATTACACTACACGTTATCACGAAATATTACCTTTATGTCCCCATATTTGCATATCGTGTTAGTCTATACGAAATAGTGGGAGCGGCTGCGGCATGCGATGGGGGGTGCACAAGCCATGGACTGAAAGCGGGAAATTGTAGTCGAAATGTTCACTGTCCAAAAGGGTCATCATTCTACAACAGAGTCGAAGCGCAACGAAGCGTCAATTTAAAAGTTAAGGCTTTGTATGCGAGTATTTTCAGTTTTTATATGATAGCTATGGCACTAACTACTAAAATTAAACGTCTGAAAAAATTATATAGCAATCTTAGGGTCTATTTAGAGACTGATTAATACCGCTACACGATTGGACAAACTTCACTCCATAGAAAAAAAAATCGTAAAAATACACCATAGCCTTCTATAACTTTAAATGAACAAGGGGTTTCTTCATTTAAAGTTATAGAAGGCTATGGTGATGAGCACATAGTATGAAACGCTGAACTCTCAAACTAGGTTAAAAACCTGTAACTTGGGAGTCAGTGATCCTTGCCATGCCTTGTATCAACTTTGTGTACCTTCATCAAAGAATTAAAGAAGAATAACTCTCTTACTCTCTGGCGTAGCAGACGTGGCCCGCAAAGCAGCTACATTAAAGTGTTACTGTGCGGGCCACGTGTGCCGCATGCAGCCGGACCGATGGGCCCGGAGAATGGGTGCCATTCGGACGGTCGCCGGCGTCGGGGCAGACCTGGGCGTAGGTGGAGAGACGATGTCGTTAGATACAGGGATGGGTGGCTGGAATAGGCTCAGGACAGGGATGGATGGAAGAGAAGGGGGGAGACCTTTGACTAGCAGTGGGACAATTTATAGGTTTACAAAAAAAACTCTCCGCTGTCAGCTCGTAACTTAACCCAGTCATAATGTTTGATGGAAAATTTGGGCGTATCCATCGAATTATGTTCACTGTCCTCGCTGTTATTTTTAATGATTTGGACGTTTTGACAGAACGGCCACGGATTGTGTGCGGCCGAGCGATTTATAATAACCGTCGCATCGGAATTAGTGCGATGGTTTAATTAAGGGAAAAGGTTTTCTGTTATTATTTGTAGATTAACTTTTGAAGGGCTCTTACGTTCACTAAATGCTGCCCTCTTCGAAATATGACTTAACCGTATGTCAAAATTAGGACTATTTATAATACTAGAAGAGACTGGTGTCGTTTGAACCGTTTTAGAACTGGGCACGGCAGGTGTAGCTACCTTAAGCACAAGTGGGGCTGGAGCGATTCACCCACCTGCGACTGTGGCCTGGAGGACCAGACCATGCGGCACATAGTCGAGACGTGCCCGCTGCGTGCATACCAGGGACATCCGAGGGACCTGTTCTCACGCCTGACGCTACCCAATGGCTGCAGCAACTGGATGTCGACGTCTGACAACTGTCCGGATAGACAGTGATCTTTTATTTTAGTTTTCCTACTGCATCCTTACGCCATACGCTTAAATAAAGGGACTATTTATTCCTCATTGGTTTGTCCTACATCAAAACCGTTACTTAGGTATAAAGATAAAATGATCTTCCTTCGACCGGTTAAGTACACACGAAGGCAAAAAAGTATACAGGGGGTCTCAATAAGGTTGTCCCACTGCTGGGCAAAGGTCTCCCCCCTCCTCTTCCATCCATCCCAGTCCTGAGCCTCTTCCTCACCCATCCGTGTATCCAACGATATCGTCTCTCCACCTACGCCGAGGTCTGCCCCCCCCCCCCCCCATATTCTACAGTTACATAGTTTTAACTTCTATCTATCTAATAGTGAAAGAATTATTGCAATATATCGAGTAGTTTTTGAGAAAACCTGAATCTTAAAAACTCTCATGTACCGTGTGTGTTTTCTATGTTTTAGGTTAGACCGTACGAAGAAGATTTTTTCCTCATTCGTAACTGGTTACGAAATGCTGGTTAAGTAGACCGAAGGGGTTTAAAATGCTTCCACCGATTCCAGGCTAGGTACTTATAATTATTATAATCATACCGTGTATGCAATTAATAGCTACTAAGGTACTTATTTGAAGTAGATAGTCCTTCGATAGTTAAGTCCTTGTTCATAACCGAGTTCGCAGCTACTTCGGTTACAATGTAAAGATTATAAATGACAATGCCAGATTCTGCCCCACCATCAACCGCAAGTTGTACAAGAAACGAATAAATGTAAAAATATCACCGTTTTTTATTAAAATTATTGGTTTAAAATAAAGTTTTGTACAAGTTGCGATTCGAAAAAAACAGCTTAATTAAGAATTCAGAAAATAGTAAGAAATCGAAGCGATTTATTCATTGTTTTTGTTATTCTTCTATAAAAGTTGCGAGAGTAGTAGAAAATGATACTGATTATGATTATGCAATATGAAACCTGTAATAAGTCCCCAACAAAATGATAAAGTACAGCTTAAATGGTCACGTAGTTTTGTAGGTGGGGCAAAGCTCCATTGAAATGTTGCAATGCCATTTAAACATACGTCATTATATTGAAACACATCTGTGGAAGCTTGTAATTAGCTCTTAGTTATTAAATTACAATTATGTAGTATATAGCTGTAAGCTACCCGAACAAAATCAAATGAAAATAAAACTTATAGAACCAAAGCCAACTAATAAAAGCTACATTTAAATCTATTACGAAAATTAAAAATCGCCCCATGACGTGTGCGATAAGTATTTATACAACAAATTGTGAAATCCCATTTTGACACACCTTGTATACTGACCAGAATTCGAAGACCTGTGACACCGAATAGCCTTCCCCCTCAGGGGTCTGTAAAAGCTACAGACAAAGGGGGTGTGGAGCTCCTAAATAGTTTAATAACTTTTTTATGATTATACTAGCGTTTTCATGCAACGTTGTCTGTATTATGTAGGATTATTGATATTGACGAGCTCGGTGGCGCAGTGGTTAGATCAATGGACTTACGAGACGGAGGTCCCAGGTTCGATCACCGGCCAGGTCAGCCATGTCCAGTTGAAGACAGAGATAAGTATACAGGGGGCCTCAATAAGGTTGAGATTTTCTCAAAAACTACGGGACCGAATTTAATAATGCTTTTACAGTTACATAATTTTACGTACACTTTTACGTAGTTTTTTAGGAAATCTCAACTTTAAAAACTCTCCTGTACATCTTTCTAAAAATGTCCGAGCGCAAAGAAGGTCCAAACGGATGAATCCAAACTCATTTGCTTTATTGGACATTATTTGGACGTTAACAATGGACCCTTATTTGGACGTTTTTTAAATTGTTTTAGTAAGACCTTTGTGTATCTAGTTGTTTATAGGAAATAAATAAATAAAATAAAATTAAAAAAATGGGAACTTTATTCACCATTAAACATAATTATACAAAAATATATCGTAATACTAAAAATAGATATAATAGGTGACTGGGTCGAGGCCTCAGCACGGGTGCTGTGTTTCAGGCTCCGCCAGAGTCTTGCTGCCACTTACATGCTAACAACCTGTGTATATTACCTATAATATTAATTAATTACTACATTTTTACAAAATTACATGACAAGGAGATCAATTGACGCCGCTAAATAATTAACTTACAAAATATAACCTACCCTTAAAAGTACAAGTGTAATATACTCGTATATACAGATATACATTTAATTTCCTGAACCACAGGTGTGGTCTGCTAATAAATAGCGTTCTGATTTTCCTTTGTGATTGTAAATAATATACCTAATAGCGATGACATAGCGTTGTTGGCTCATTAGTTTTTATTTCTATTTGTGTGATTGTTTTGGGAGTTGATTACTGAAGGATTATTACGATTAGTCATGCTTTTACAATGATAGTTCAGTTTAAAGTTATTACATGGTCTGTCAGTAAAATACCCTCAGATATTTTAGTTCAGATTTAATTTTTAAGCATTATGCCACGCGACTTTTAATTACTCATTTAATTACTTACATAGTTCTTTTAGTTACAAGTTAATACACACATTTATGACGTCTATACGTATATGTATGTATTTATAAGAATTTAGACATTATATTAACATCAGCGGGGTTACTCTCACCTCTTATAGCGATCCAGTTTAGGTTCCTAAATAGAACAGAATCGCTATTTGCTACAATGGATCGCTATAAGAGTTGAGAGTAACCCTGCAGACCAGGCTGTATGCCCCAGTTGGTTTTGGCTTTCCCTCTGGGAAGAATTTTACAAAAAAAATATATAATGTTTATTTCTATTTACGAAAGTCAAAGCTAGTTAGGCTGAATGTTCTGATATAATAAACGATTGTCTAGTAAAATTTTCTTCAGTATCTAATATTAAAATTTAGGAGAAGCTTCATCTTTATATGTATGGAAATGACAGTTAACTATCGAATATCAAATTAGGTGGAAATCTTCTAAGCATAGAGTTACCATCGAAAGGGAATGCGGGATTGCCGCCAGTGTGTTCCCTTCCAAGAGGGACGAGTTTTTTAGTTAGTTTTTAATATATTTTAAGTAGTTTTTAATATTTTAGCATTGATCTCCTATAAACATCTAGATACACAGTCTGCCTTCTAAAAATGTCCGAGCGCAAAGAAGATCCAAACGGATGAATGGACCCTCATTTGTTTTATTGGACATTACTTGGACGTTAACAACGGACCCTTATTTAGACGTTTTTGACGTGACAACGTCTTATAAATTGGTTTGCCGGGTGACACTTCAAGAAACTGCGTTACGCTCCGCTCACGTTATGCGCTCACAATGAGAGCGAGTGAGAGGCACGCGTCCCTTCCACTTTCCCTTCGTCGTTGTCACGTAAAACTTTCGCCCGTATACCGACTTTACAGGCAACCATTTTTTTTATATTGTTTTAGTAAGACCTTTGTGTATCTAATTGTTTATAGGAGATCAATGTATTTTAGGTAGTTTTAATTTTGTAAGTAATTTTTTATTGAATAAACCGTTTTTACAAATTATAAAAAACTCAAAAGTTAAATAAAAAATGTAAATATTACAAAATTGAGGTAGGTAGGTATGTAAAGTCAACCCCTCCCACATACGTTTCCTTACCCCCTATGACATTAAAATTGTACACCCTATTATGACTCAAAGCGAATGACATATGGAGAAAAAAATCACTCGCGTCCGTATCTCTGTGAATTTTTCATGTCTCATTAAAACCTTGGCAAACTTTATTTTGCGGTCGAATTGCTATAAAATTGTTTAGATTCAAGAGAAAAGAGATACAGATTGAGGTGTAAATGTAAGTATGTAAGAGAGCTCATGTGAGTTTTGGCAGACAAATGTTGCTCGATATTGAAAAGGTTTTCGTGTTACTTAAATTGTTTTGACGTTAGCTTATTACAGCCCTTAGCAATGAAACGGCTAAACGGTGGCTTTGACAGTTGCTGAACCACCGATTTTGTTAGCGAAAATCCTTAAGAGCCTTCATAGAGCCAAATAGCGCCGCCAATCTTTAAAAAAATCATATCTTTCAATATAATCAATTTTATTAAAAAAGCTATTTACAAAATGTTTATTACGATAAATACTATTTTTCAATATACAATACATGGCATAATTGCGACAAGCTAAGTTAACGGCCGTTTTTCGCAATTATGCGAACTACAACTTACCGACATTGAATCACGTTATAAATAAGCATTTAATGTTACCTACTGCTGAAAGTTCCACTGCTGGTCGTAAGCCTTTCCCAAAAGCACGCCACTCATCAACCCTACTCTCGGACCTCTGCATCCAGCCACCTTGCGAAGGTCATCCCTAATCTGGTCGGGGGACGTCCCACGCTACGTTTACCCGTTCGTGGCCTTCATTCTAGAACTTATACCCCATCGGTCGGTTCTATGACAGATGTGACCAGCCCACTGGTACTTTTTATATAGAGTTAATTTGCCACTTTATCTCGTCAGCGTTGTCATGGGTTGGCAACGCTCCACACTTACAAATGACAATGCCAGATTCTGCCCCACCATCAACCGCAAGTTGTACAAGATAACGAATAAATGTAAAGGTATATCCGTTTGTTATAAAAATTATTGGTTTAAATTAAAGTTATGTACAAGTTGCGAGTCGAAAAAAACAGCTTAATTAAGAATTCAGAAAATAGTAAGAAATCGAAGAGAATTATTCATTGTTTTTGTTATTCTTCTATAGGAGTTGCGAGAGTAGTAGAAAATGATACTGATTATGATTATGCAATATGAAACCTGTAATAAGTCCCCATCAAAATAATAGGTACAGCTTAAATGGTCACGTAGTTTTGTAGGGCAAAGCTCCATTGAAATGTGGCAATGTCATTTGGGATATAGAAATTGAAAAAAGCCCATTGAAACGTAACCCAAACACTACGGGAAGCTAAAAACGTGTTCAGTCTTCAGCCACTCACGTCTCGGCAGGTCGTTCATTTTTGATGAGGAATCTTTTGATACCACCTCCCCTGGTGCCTCCCTAGCTCCAATAAGTGGGACACACAGCTCTAGCGAACGGAGATCAAATTCACGGAGCTGTTTGGAAACAATCGTCGTTTTGTGCGACAGAGAGGCTGGACAAGTGGACAGTGATAAAATTCTATGATGGTCGGACTCGCGCACCGAGGGTTCCGTGTTAAGCCCGTAACTTTCCTATAACAAAAAGATACATATTTACTAGACTTAGGGACAAACTTATCTTTGCCATTCGTAAAATACTATGCCCAAAGATCGACATACTCCCAATTCCTTGACAAACTGTAAATTGCAGTTTTCGGATTTTTTTTCCTTTATTTGTGCTATAAGACCTTGCCTTTCATGACTCTAGGTCAATTTTAGGTAGTATTTTATTATAGGGTTTTATCCCCTTGCGTTCATGCAATATGCGTCAAATTGCGGCATAAACAGCCTTATCTTTTAATTGCGTTATATGAGATTGCAGACAAGAGTATTTGGTATGAATTTCAATTTGATACTTCCACACGCGACTGAGGAAAAAATCTTGATAGACAGACATAGACGTCGGTCTGTCTGTCTGTCCTTCTGTCCGTCTGTCCATCTTTAAGGAACCCTAAAAAGGCCAGTTCAACGTATATCAATCTAGTTCGTCGATCGCAGCATCATTGTGTCATTCTTTAAAACCCCACTCGCCGGGCTTGTATTGAAATTTTTGAATATGCCATCACTCGAGTATCTCTCGAGTGTATCCGAATTTTCGGTGTAATTATACAGATGAGGGCAGCTGGATTTTAGTGCCAGCTAGTCGTATATTCGGATTCGCTCATGTATAATGTGGCTGGGGATATTATCTACTGATATTTTTAAGTGAAATTTTAAGGGTTATATGACTGAACATTCAATTTAAGGGGCGCTGTCATTTCTTAAACAAAATGACATTGCCGTATTTCAATGGAGCTTTGCCCCACCTACAAAACTACGTGACCATTTAAGCTGTACCTATCATTTTGTTAGGGACTTATTACAGGTTTCATATTGCATAATCATAATCAGTATCATTTTCTACTACTCTCGCAACTCCTATAGAAGAATAACAAAAACATTGAATAATTAACTTCGATTTCTTACTGTTTTCTGAATTATTAATTAAGCTGTTTTTTTCGACTCGCAACTTGTACAAAACTTTATTTTAAACCAATAATTTTAATAAAAAAAACGGAGATATTTTTACATATATTCGTTATCCTGTACAACTAGCGGTTGATGGTGGGGCAGAATCTGGCATCGTCATTTTATTATAAGTTTAGCGCTATGGTCAAGAGTCCCACTACGAGCTCGGGAGTGAACGTGACTGTCGAGCTGCTTCGTCCAGAGTGATGACGCTACGGCGACTCCTCTGAATGAAGACATGACGATAGGATATTTTGAATATTCTGTATCATGACATTGGCAAATGACGAACTGTCGAGTTTATTAATAAAATAATTAAATATTCGCATGTCAGCATTTCTTTTGGTAAAGCAATAAGAATGATTCAAAAACCATTACCAAAATTGGTAGATGCGATAGTTAAGCGGGCAGGCAGACAGATTTTATGATAATGTGAAGGTGGAAATCCGAAGGGAAGCAATGTCCGTCGCCGTCGGACCAAGTCTCACTTGTCGGGTTATAGTTTGCCTTTTCTTTTGCAATCCGGTGCGATCTTGTTTTGTTTGGGAGGAATTTTTAGCAGACTGTTATGGCCGGCGGGAATAGAGGTTTAAATTCTTAAGGGCCTGATACGAGCCAACTAGCGCCGCAATCTTAAAATATAATAAATTTTCGTAAAAAAAACTATTTACGAAATGTTTCTTACGATAAATACTATTTTTAAATGCATATTTATAATGTGATTCAATGTCGGTAAGTTGTAGTTCGCATAATTGCGAAAAACGTCCGGTTTTGGCACATTTGTGAACTACAACTTAGCTTGTCGCAATTATGCCATGTATTGTATATTGAAAAATAGTATTTATCGTAATAAACATTTTGTAAATAGCTTTTTTATTAAAATTGATTACTTATATTGGAAGATATTATTTTTTTAAGATTGGCGGCGCTAGTTGGCTCTATGAAGGCTCTTAATCAATTTTAATAAATAAAAAAGCTATGTATATAAAATCTTTATTAGGATAAATACTATTTTTCAATATACAATACATGCCATAATTGCTACAAGCTAAGTAGTAGTTCACAAATATGCCAAAAGCGGCCATTTTTGCAATTATGCGAACTACAACTTACCGAAATGGAATCACGTTATAAATAAGCATTATAAAATAGTATTACCTATACCTTTTTTTTTAATTGATTTAGTATATTGGTAGATATTATTTTTTTTAAATTGGCGGCGCAAATGGCTCATGTGAGGCCATAAGGGCTTCGTATTCGCGGATTTACAGTTTTTCTATGGAGGCTACGGCACTAACTACTAAAATTATACGTCTTAAAAAATATGTAGCAATCTAAAACAAATGGGGTACCTATAATACATTTTTAGGGATTGATGAATAGAACGATAGACGATTGGACAAACATCGCTCGATAGAAAAAAATAGAATTTTAAATGTAAAATCTCGAAATGGTTTTGAAAAAGTAGCTCAGCAAATGACAATACCAGATTCTGCCCCACCATCAATCGTATCCAGATAACGTATAAATGTAAATATATCTCCGTTTTTTTATTAAATTTATTGGTTTAAAATAAAGTTTTGTACATCAAACGAGTCGAAAAAACAGCTTAATAAAGAATTCAGAAAATAGTATGAAATCGAAGCGACTTATTCATTGTTTTTGTTATCATTTTCTACTACTCTCGCAACTCCTACTTATTATGATTATGCAATATGAAACCTGTAATAAGTCCCCAACAAAATGTTAGATACACAGCTTAAATGGTCTCGTAGTTTTGTAGGTGGGGCAAAGCTCCATTGAAATGTGGCAATGTCATTTTCTCTTTATATTTGTACAAAAGTCTATCGTTTCTGACTCAGCCGCGAGTGTATGTATAATAATACCTATACAACTCTAAAATAATTTGCTAAATTACTCCCTGGCAACACTCACGATTAAAAAATGGTGCGCGACGGACGCATAATAAATTCCGGTAGTTTTTTCCGGTTTCAAAACGAAAACTGTCGCATTTCCCAGAGCGCCCGTAAAGTATCCGGACGCGAACCGGAGTTCCGGCAACCGTATCTAGGATATAATACAATATGCACACTCGATATTGTTTCTTTGCATTTTAAAATGAGACTAAAATAGAGGGTTTCAAATGCACTGGGGTGTATTGGTGGTTTTATAAATGGTAGAATGATTAAATTATGAGATGACTATTTGAGAACAAAGGCTGCTTACGTGTATACCTGTATTTTTTTTTTTTGCATCAATTTCAATTACAATGTAATTTTGGAACACAGAGAAAGATGTAGGTACAGGAGAGTTTTTAAGGTTGAGATTTTTTCAAAAACTACTTGACCTATTGCAAACATTCTAGTCGTCATCGGTCTAGTAGTTTTTGAGAAAATCTCAACCTTATTGAGGCCCCTTGTATACTTATCTCTGCCTTCGACTGTACGTAGTTTTATCTCAATAAAATCTCTAGTACTTATAATACACTACATTTAGATATAATATATTTTGTATGAATAACTATTTCAGTTTACACACAATTTTCATTTTAAAAGACATGGAAAAGGTATTATATAATATGATTGCAATTTTTTTTTCTATCGAGCGAAGTTTGTCCAATCGTGTATCGGTATTCAATAGTCTCTAAATAGACACCCCAAGATTGATTTTTTTTATTTTTTATTATTTTAAATTTTATGAATAAATATAAAAAGTAACTATTACATATTTACAATAAAAATGTGTACATAGCTTTTTTAATAAAATTGATTATATTTCTCCATTTATCATTTAGATTTTCGTTTCGCATAGCGCATATGCAAGAAAATATCAAAACATACTTAAATAATTACAAAAAACCTTTGACCATTTTAGTGTGCATCCTAAACTATGGCGACTGAAAGAACTTTACTATCGATCATTTCATTTCACTTCATTTATTTAATTCCATGTACAATTATTATGATCGATCGAGTACCATTTATTAAAACTTAGAGCTGGTACAGTTTTGAAAAAAAAAACCAAGATTGCTATATATTTTTTTCAGACGTTTAATTTTAGCAGTTAGTGCCGTAGCCTTCATAGAAAAACTAAATATCCACGCACATCCAGCCTTCACAGGTAATTATTTGTCAAATATAACAAATACGAAAATACAAATAAGAAGTGAAGTGGGCTCAAAAAATAAAATAATTGAGCAACATATTGACAACCAATAAGCCGAGTTTCAATGATTTCTTAAGGGTGCAACCTTGTTACAAGTCCGGTCACCCTTCACCAACCCCTGTTTATTTGGTGAATAGATTCCGATGTAAACTTTGTAGGACAAGGGGTCAACAATGTCCCGGAGGGTTATTTGGGCATCTTGATTTTTATCCGATCTTGATATTTTGGGGTTATGTAATTTCTTAAGTGTTTAGGGATACAGATTTGTGTATGACATTTGGAGGGTTGAAAGATAGAGAGGATTGCTCTTTTGGTTATAAAACACGTATGCATATCGCGAATTTGTATAAATAAAAGCTTCTAAATTAAATGACATTGCCAGATTCTGCCCCACCATCAACCACAAGTTGTACAAGATAACGAATAAATGTAAAAATATCTCCGTTTTTTATAAAAAATATTGGTTTAAAGTAAAGTTTGGTACAAGTTGCGATTCGAAAAAAACAGCTTAATTAAGAATTCAGAAAATAGTAAGAAATCGAAGCGATTTATTCATTGTTTGTGTTATTCTTCTATAGGAGTTGCGAGAGTAGTTGAAAATGATACTGATTATGATTATGCAATATGAAACCTGTAAGTCCCCAACAAAATGATAGGTACAGCTTAAATTGCCACGTAGATATGTAGGTGGGGCAAAGCTCCATTGAAATGTGGCAATGTCTTTTCTTCCTTCAATTTTATGATTCCGTGCCTCAATACCAAATACTCAGATCTGCAACCTCATGCAGCCGTGAAAAAATAAAACTTCTACGTCAATGCAATCAATAGATATGGCCGTTTAAGTCGCATTTGCTTGCATATTTATATGACAATGCAAGAAAACCAAAACCTATAGGGTACTTCCCGTTGACCTAGAATCATGAAATTTGGCAAGAAGCTAGGTTTTATAGCACAAGTAAAGGAAAAAATCCGAAAACTGTAAATTTAAACTTACATCCCCCCAATTTTTTGTTTGTTTTGTTATTACAAACTTATATTTGCAGATGATCAACTAATCAGTAATATGTCGATGTATGGACATTATATTTTAATATTGGCAAAGATAAGTTGGTCTCTAAATCTATTTTATATTTTCGTTAGAGCAAAGTTCCGGGGTTACTAAGTTGTGTTGCACGGAAGCCTCTGTGCGCGAGTCTAACTCGCACTTGGCCGGTTTTTTTTATTGGCAGGGTGAGGCCCGGTTATCTATATTTTAGCGACTAACCATCGATGGGCAACCGTGCTTTTTAGAGAGCTTCGGGATGTCCTAAGGAGCGCATCTGACCTTCCCTAGAAGTGTGTGGTCCACCTCCCAGAATCTCAAGTCATGGCACCCTGACTAAGCCATCATCGCCATGGACGGTCAAGTTCTTTTAAACCCCCAACGAAAAAGTAGTTTAGTATATCTGTCTGTGGCATCATGTACTCACCAAGTGAACCTTTTTTATTTAGTTTACTTAATTTATTTGAAAGGTGATCCAGCCAATACGGGGTCATGACCCCGTAAATCATTATCACTATCATGATAGTGATTTATGGATGAAATTATGCCCTAAGGGCCTGACATGAGCAAACTAGCGCCGCCAATCTTAAAAAAATAATGTCTTCCAATTTAATCAATTTTATTAAAAAAAATCTATGTATACAAAATGTTTATAACGATAAATACTAATTTTAAATGCTTATTTATAACGTGATTCAATTTCGGTAGGTAAGTTGTAGTTCGCATAATTGCGAAAAACGGCCGTTTTTGGCATATTTGTGAACTATTTACTTAGCTTGTCGCAATTATGCCATGTATTGCATATTTATTGAAAAATAGTATTTATCCTAATAAAGATTGTGTACATAGCTTTTTTAATAAAAATGATTAAATTGGAACATATTATTTTGGTTAAGATTTGCGGCGCTAGTTGGCTATTGGTATTAAATTTTATATCGCTTCGTTTGTTTCAAGTCTGACTTCCCACTGCTATGACTTCATCAGTATCTTGTCAGTTACTCCACATTTAAAACCATCAACAGTCAATTTTACATCTTCGGTCTCCACCATAAATCCCAATAAGCAATACCATCGTTCAACGAGACAGGATTGCGTGGAAACGAATTATTAGAGGGCAGAGAATGCAATTTCCCCGTCCAAGGCACCAATATGTCTCCTCGCTCTGGGAGCCGGGAGCCGGGTAAATGAATAAAAATCAACCGCGCACGGCCGGTGCTTTGTCTCTTTGCAAACTGAGAGAAATGCACTGGTCGCGTCGTGGCATTTGTTTCCGCTTGTACGGACAACAGCAGATCAATGGTAACACTTATACGCTGACGCACTCTGTGTCAGCATCAGCTGAAGCCTAAACCTTTTGCCTAAGTTATATGTTTGTTAATTGTCATTGTAATTTGTTAAGACTGTTTTTATTTCTTATATGTATATACTTAATAGGCAATAAATGTTATTATATTCTATTCAGTACAGTTTTAAATCTTACGACGCAGATAATAGTACAAAGTGTTACACTTGATCTGCTATTAGCTGTACGTTCCAAATAAAAAGCAACATTAGGAATGAATTCGGCATCTTAACGGTTGAAAAACCATGTTCGAAAGATGTGTGTTTCACATTGATCTCCTATAAACAATTAGACACACAAAGGCCTTACTAAAACAATTTAAAAAACGTCCAAATAAGGGGTCATTGTCGAAACGAGTCCAAAAGACGAATGTTATGGTCCCAACTGGGAATCATTACATCTAATATGGGGGGGGAGCTTCATAGCATTTTGGCCGAACCGTCTTCGGGAGCGGCCAAAATGCTATATGATCTGGTGGGCGATAGGCTAGATAATAAGCATAATGTGTGTTAATTAGGTTAGGATATGATGGGACCGACATATACATGTGTATAAAGGTCCCTAAATAAAATATAGAATAATAAAAAAGGGCCCATTGTTAACGTCCAAATAATGTCCAATAAAGCAAAGGGGTCATTCATCCGTTTGGACCTTCTTTGCGCTCGGACATTTCTAGAAGGTAGACTGTGTATCTAGTTGTTTATAGGAGATCAATGGTGTTTCACTATTATTAGTAAAACACTTACAACAGGTACGACTCTTACAACGGTCACAAAAAAGTCTCGAACTTTACGCAACAAAATATTCAAATTCATAGAGTTTTTGGTTCAGGGTGTTATGTTACCTATGGTAATGTAACTATATTTTGTATACTAATGAACATTACAATAATTCTATATTTATAGATTACAAATCGTAGACGACTCGTAACATTTATATGAGCATTAATTGAAAGCGCCATCTATTGGTATGTAGTACGTACGAACGTATTCACTCACGGAATTCAAATGAGAATCTAATCCAAACTGAGCGGCAAAAAGGCACATTCGAGTCGCTTTCGAATCGAAATGAGAAAAGTTTCAAACGAAATCCAGCTGTTCACGAGTCAATATTAAGCTACTACGTACCAACTTAGATTTGCTGCCGCGAAATTTGTATTCCGTCTAAAATAGCCTCTATTTTCTTGCAACAAGTATGTGTGAAGCAGAATTTTGGATTAACATGATGTTGGTAGTGGTAGAGTTCCGATAAAGTTTTTTCTAATAAAGTCAGGACCTAGTGTTTTATCCGGTCTAGAATACGACGAGCTCATATTAGTTTTTCTATTCTAACTTCAAAGGAAAACTTTGACACTAGATTCGTGATAGACCTCGGTATTATTCTAGCTTTTCTGGCTAAAGATTCAGGTTCATTCCCGATTTCAAATGTTGACGTACAAAATTATACGCAATGTACTTGCAATGTACGTACATGTTGGATTTTCATATTGATCATTTCTGGGCTACCGCGACACAGGTTCGCCTAGTGCGGAGTCCAATAGTAATACAAAGAAATGTAAATATTTTATGGAAATAAAGAATTTTGAGTTGAGTTGAATAAAGATATTATTTCTTTAGGCCTATGATTTTCTTCGCCGTTTTAACAGCGATCGATAAATATCTATCATCAGCAAACTCTTTAAATGTCCACACTTCACTGTTGGGGAACAGATCTACCCTCATATCGAGAGAGCTCATGTGGTATTGAAGACGAGAAGATATGACGTATGTTTTGATATTTTCTTGCATATGCGCTATGCGAAACGAAAATCTAAATGTTATCATTTCTAAAAGGTTCGAATCCCGGTGATGATATTTTTTCTCCATTTATCATTTAGATTTTCGTTTCGCATAGCGCATATGCAAGAAAATATCAAAACATATGAAAAAGGAACGCGTCATCAATTAAAAACATGAATTCTAACTGCAAGACAGTTAGACATGAATTTGAGTAATTGCACAATTACTGGATAGATGTCGCTACCGTCCCTCAGACGAGAATATGGAGACAAAATTCACGATCTGGATACGAATCACGATGGCTCTGTTGGAATAGAGCGTGCCACGGAATGGCGAGGTCCCGGGTTCGAATCCCGGTCGTGATGAAAATTTTTCTCCAATTATCATTTAGATATGACGTAGCCTAGCCTTCACAAGAAGAATATCATAAGAAACGTTTAAACCACAATAGAATCCAACCTGAAATTCATAAACGGATAAACCGGCTAATTCTCGTCTATCCTATTGAATAGATGCCCATTTTGAGGCAAGACGGATCAGCCCTTTGTCTTGGAATGCCTTGAACAATAACCGGGTAGTGGCGCATTATTGCACGGTATTGTTAAGGCATCATGCCCTCTGACCGACAGTAACCCATATATTCATCCCATTATGTGATCGTGAGTAACGGCAGGGTTATATGAAGGGACATACGGATAGAGAGTTTGAAGAGCAAGACGCCATCTTTTCAACAATACGACAGCAAGACGATCCAGCAACACTTATATCAACTGAGTCGTCGGGCACTTCTAACCATTCTTATGCCCATCACTATACTGCGTTATAGACCTGCAAGTGCGAGCGAGATAGTCAGATACCGTCAATGATTTAAGGCCTCATGACTCAGATGATCGTCTACAATAAATAGAAAGAAAACATTTGCTGACGAAAACCTAAATGCCATCTCGTACTTTTTTAACCCTAAAATTGTACTGTTGCGAGCGAGCTCTTCTATCAAGTACTAACTTATTAAAAAAGAATATTAGGCAGGGGTACTTGAAAATTTTAATAGATAAGAAGTAAGTACTTGGGTTCGTCCTTGAGCGATTGTGTTGCCACAAAAACGCTGCGAGATAAACAAGGATACGCGTTCACAACGCCAAACAATAAAAAGGAAAAGTATAGCCAGGAATAAAATTGAAACTTTGAAGAAAGGGTTCAAAAGAGAAATAAGGTGCGATGGATCTATGTATGTCGCAGCAGTGGATTCACGAATGAATACGATTCAACATGTCGACACGACAGCTGATCAATGGTAACACTTGCAGTACGATTTCAACACAGACCGGTAAGTGGTAATAGACATGAAATCGGTACAAATGACATTGCCAGATTCTGCCCCACCATCAACCGCAAGTTGTACAAGATAACGAATAACTGTAAAAATATCTCCGTCTATTATTAAAATTATTGGTTTAAAATAAAGTTTTGTACAAGTTGCGATTCGAAAAAAACAGCTTAAATAAGAATTCAGAAAATAGTAAGTAATCGAAGCGAATTATTCATTGTCTTTGTTATCATTTTCTACTACTCTCGCAACTCCTAATAATTATGATTAGCCAATATGAAACCTGTAATAAGCCCCCAACAAAATGATATATGAGCTTCAATGGTCACGTAGGTGACCAAAGGTGGGGCAAAGCTCCATTGAAATGTGGCAATGTCATTTGTAAGCGAAAAATTCTGTCAACGATGAGCGCATAGAGACGAAGCGAGGGACAGGGGTGCCGTATTAAAGAGATGTCCATGTCGATTATTGTCGATAATATCTCAAGTGGCGCGAAGCAATGTTGCTCTCATGTGCGGGCAGACACGAGCGCCCTCCTGTTACAGGTATATGGGGTAAGTGGTCTGTGGATTTCAACAACGTGGTTTGTGCTCGCTCGAAAACTTAGCGCTTGTTTTCCGTTCCCTAGAGCAGTATGTCCCACTTTCAATTCGACAATTAAGATTCCTTAGCTCATTGTAATTACACCTATGCGGGTTTCTTAATGAAGTTAAAGGGAATTAATTATTTTAGGGAGCATAAATTTAATCTGGGCCGGCCTTTACTTATGATGGTACAATGCCGACCTTAACTGGATTATAGTACGGCGTATTTGCTGTAATCTTGGCATGAAAGGGTGTATTAAAGTATGTGGAGTTAAAGACAACACAAGGAGTTAATATAAGCTTCGGTTATCTTTCTAGGAATATTTTGCATGGTAGTTTGTGATTTATTTAAACCAGTGGTTGCCCATCGAATAAATGCCGCTGACCCACAGACCACTTACCCCATAGACATGAAATCGGTACAAAAGACATTGCCACATTTCAATGGAGCTTTGCTCCACTTACAAAACTACGTGGTCATTTAAGCTGTATCTATCATTTTGTTGGGGACTTATTACAGGTTTCATATTGCATAATCTTAAGCAGTATCATTTTCTACTACTCTCGCAACTCCTAAAGAAGAATAACAAAAACAATGAATAATTCGCTTCGATTTCTTACTATTTTCTGAATTCTTAATTAAGCTGTTTTTTTCGAATCGCAACTTGTAAGGTTAAAATCCCGAATCCCGAAGCATACCTAATAAAGAATATGAGAATATTTGCTCCTGCCATGGTACATGCCGAACACCTTCAATGTCTCTAGATCTACTCGTAAGTGTAGATAAGGAATAGACGTGGACTGATAAAGCTACCAGCTGTTATCAATTGCTATTTTGCGTTATCAACATACGTAGTTTGACACAAATAATAATAGAAAAGTTATATTAAATTCTCAATATCTGTGATTTTAATCGCAATCAGCCAGCTTTAAAAATTCAATGTAATGTCTACGTTATGAATTTGTAATTAGGGTTGCATCATTAATCTTTTAGCCTTCTTAAATCATATTATGCTCACATTTTATCTTTTTGTATTATATAAGTAGGTACCTACCTATATTAGTAGGTATCGCGTAGGGAATTCAATCTCCAAATACCGAGATCTCGCACTAATTTTGCAAGATCAATCTTACACTCAAAATCATTAACAACAATTACGACAATGTTGCAATACAAATAATAATAATTCTTGTATATTTTTATTAGCGTTTTTGTATGCAGCAAGATCTCGCAAAATACCGAGATCTTGCAAGATTTGTCCTCCTAAATCTCGGAAAGAGATTGATTTTTTGCTGCGAGATTGCATTGCATTCTCTAGTATCGCGGAAACCATAGATGTCAATTAAATATCTAAGCTAAGCATCCGTTAAAAACTTCGTCAATCCCCCCCTTAAATCCGCCCCTTGTCTTACCCGGTGCAAAGGTGCCACTCGCGATGTTGCTATGGCCAGTCTTTGCACCAGGTAGGACCCGGAGCGAGAGTCACAGTCCCTGTCCTTGAGGGGTCGGCCAATTTTATCGTCAGATTCCAATTCATGTTTATTACAAGAAAATACATAAATACATCATATACCATAGGGTGGACAGAGTTTAAATGATTTTTTTATTTGTAATTTTTTATATAAGTATAGTCTACTTGTTATAATATTTGAATGTAAAGTCAAATACATTTTTGCATGTCAACATATTTTTTAGAATTTACATTTACACCACTTTGCAAGGAAAGCCAACGCTGAGGAGAAAAATAGGCGAAAAAACTCTCCGCAGCACATTAATATTTGTATCTTAAACAACAGTATTATTATTTAAGTGTAAGTATGTATATTGTCAGTTAATTAGGTATATATTTATTATTGAAATAGGTATACCTTTGTAATTTATTTATATTTTTATTAATTAGTTTATTGTATTATATTGTAGGTTTATTTAAAATATTTGAATACAATAGGTATTTTATTGCTTTTATAGTATTGTATTATGACATTTTTGCACCCGCTACGCTGTTTTTGATACTATATCTCCATCACCCGAAGGTTGCCTGGAAGAAATCGCTTAAAGCCATAAGGCCGCCTGTCTGTACACTAGCTAACTTTGGTTTTATATGTAACTGATGTATTTTCATTTGTGTGCAAATAAAGTATATTTGAATTGGATTGAATTGAACAGTAATATTTGTATCTTAAAATAAATACACTAATAATCCTTATTGCCTTCCAAATTAATGTCAATGAGGTCTAGGTACCTATATAAGTATTTTACTTATCTTAAACATAATTTTTATCACCCGTATTTGTCACAACCCTAGTCACCCGTGACTTGTTATCGTGAATTCAAGTCATGACTCATTGCGATTTTTATTAATAAATTGACTACAGTCAACTAAACTAGTCACTTACAATCGAGCCTATCTGACGGATACAGTAGCCATCATGAGTTTCTCAGATAAAGTCGTAATAGTGACAGGATCCAGTTCTGGGATCGGAGCAGCCACAGCTATCCTCTTCGCTAAAGAAGGAGCTAATGTAGTAATGGTAGCTAGAAACGAAAAGAAGCTAAAAAACGTTTCAGAGCAATGTGAAAAAGTTGGCAAGAAACCTTTAGTAGTCAATGCTGACGTGTCCTTCGATGACGATGCGAAAAGAGTAATCAAAGAGACAGTTGACACGTACGGAAAAATTGATGTTCTAGTCAATAATGCTGGGATTGTGAGACTTGGAAGCCTTGGAGATGGAAATGTTTTGAAGGCATACGATGAAGTAATGCAGATTAACCTTCGTGCTGTTGTGCATCTTATGAGCTTGGCTACGCCTTACCTTAAAGAAACTCAAGGCAATATTATCAACATATCCAGTGTTTCTGGTCAAGCAACGCTTCCTATGGCTCAATTGATGGCTTATAGTGCTTCTAAGGCTGGGTTGGATCATTTCTCTCGCTGTGCTGCTTTAGAACTATCAGCATTTGGTGTAAGAGTGAATGTAGTCAGTCCCGGGCCAGTGTTAACGGATATTGCAGAAAATTCCGGATTTCCAGCCCCAACTGAAACCGATGCAATATATACTCCGCTCAAGAGAGTCTCGCAATCAGAAGAAATTGCAGACTTGATCTTTTTCCTTGCCAGTGATAAGGCCAAGGGCATCACTGGCTCTAATTATGTAACTGATAACGGAATGTGTTTGAAACCTACTTAACTTCGTTACTAATTGTATTTTTAACCTCTTATTAAGATAGTCAATAGGAAGTTTATTTTGATTTTCTGTTAACGATTATATATTTAATGTGTTGATTAATGGTTATAAAATAATTTGTGGTGCCTACCTAATTGATGTGAAGTTTACGAATAAATATAATTAAATTAATCGACATATTATGTTATACATTATTGCCTCCTTACATTGTATTATTAGTTTTACCAATACAGTTTGCAACTAGGACCCATTACCGGCGTATAGCCTTGTGTGCTACTTGTGTACTTGATGTGCTATCGACAGTACAATTAATAATCATATATACGTAGGTACTTTATCTGTATGGGTATCATTATGTCAGATAACTAGAATGACAATTCTGGAACAAATTTTTAGTATATTATGAAACGTGGCAAGCAGTAATGAGTTTCTCCGATAAAGTGATTATTGGAGCAGAGACAGACATCCTATTCTCTAAAGAAGGTGCTGATGTGGTTATGGTAGGAAGAAACAAGACAAAACTAAACAAAATTGCAAAGATGAGAATGGCAAAAACCCGCTCATTATCAAAGCTTATGTTTCTATAGATGATGAAGCACAGCGAATCGTTGAAGAAACAATTAACAAATTCGGAAAGATGGATGTGTTGATCAACAACGCTGGTATTGTCAAATACGGACGTGTTTTAGAAGGAAATGCTCTGGAAGCGTACGATGAAGTAATAAAAACGAATCTACGAGCAGTAATACTTATGACTACTTTAGCTGTTACTCATTTGATTAAACTAAGGTTAATATAGAAAATATATCCAGTGTCGGATTTCCATTCCTTCCTTATAGTATTAGTAAAGCATGTTTGGACCTTGATGAGCTCGGTGGTTCAGTGGTTGGGTCATTGGACTTGCAATATGGAGGTCCCAGGTTCGATTCCCAGCCAGGGCAGCCGTGTACCAATGTGTTGTCCTTTTTTTTCGACGGAAAAACTTATGTACATTTACCGAGTGCTCTCAAAACCTGCATGCCGTAGAAAAAAATCTAAGGCATGTGAAATCCACCAATCCGCAGTGGGCTCCCTCGATGTAAGGTAAGGTCTGTGCCCGAGCAGTGGGGCAATATAAATTGACTGATGATGATGATGCTTGGACCATTTCAGGAAAGGGCCAGTCTATCTATCGACATACGGAATAAGAGTGAACTCTTTAGACCCATGGACAGTTAATACTGAAATTATTAAAGACGAATTCTTTCAAGATATTCTACAAAATTTAAAAGAAGCCGTTCCACTTAAAAAGTTACCTGAAACTAAGGAAGTTGCTGATTTAGTGATGTATTAGCCAGTGATAAGGCTGATCACTGGCTCTATTTTCGTTATTGATAATGGTTATCTAATAAGTTGATAAATCAAATAGAACACCTGGTTATCTAATGTATATAATATAAGCTCACGCCTTTATTTCCCGAATCGGTAGGCGACGATGGACCTCCATCTGCTGCGATCCTGGCATACCACAACACATATAGTGATCCTGTCATACAATAGCACGCATATCCTGGCATACCCTCGTCCAAATCTATCTAACATCCCTTCACGTACTACATTCAATGCAGCAAGCTATCCACCGCCCGCTTTTCAAGAATATATGTTGTTAGCCAAATAGGCTGGCTCCTCTAAACTGTATGATGTCACTATCACACGTTCTTAACAGGGGCTGCCAGCTGTCAAATTCAAGGGCAAGACAGAAGATGTCCCGCAGCGGCGGAGTGAAGAGCACGGCACAGTGACTCCACATTTGTATTTGTATTCTTGCAGGGAAATAAAAATACGCCATTAAAAGTCATTTTTTTAAACAAGCTCTCGTATTAATAATACCCTACATTTTGATATATATGTATATTGTATGCACAACTATTTCAGTATAGACATCATTTTAAAAGACATGAAAAGTTTATGTTTGCGATTTTTTTTCTATTCAGCTGTTGGGGCGTCCATACTCTTTTGACATTAATGACTGGCTGACGAAGACCATCGACTAACGACTGACAGGGACAATGACAGAGACTAAACAACAGGACAAAATAGAGACGAATTTTACAAGACGACCGAACACCGGCGAAGTTTGCCAATCGTGTATCGGTATTCATCAGTCCCTAAATAGATACCCCAAGATTGCTATATATTTTTTTAGACTTTAATTTTAGTTAGTGCCGTAGCCTTCATAGAAAAACTGAAAATATAATTAAAAACATCCGTCTGGTTTCAACTCGACAATTATCGATTTTGTATACATTTTCACTGCCATTTTGGGTCAACGTTAGCTACCAGGGTCTGTACCTAGGTATTTAATTTCATTTTATTAGTTTGATGATAACAAGAGAGCACGGCAGACGCTACCAACCGCCGGGCCGCATTCCGGCTCTAGTCAATAAAGCAGCCGCTATCTCTGGCCCCGAGCTTGGAAGCCCCTGAATTGTATCGTCGTAAATACGGTATGTTGTAAATTTAGTTATTTTGAGGTAGTTTCCTTGGAAACTAGAGAAATAAGCAGAACTTATTTTGAAGAAAAACCAACTGCAAAAAACCTTTGATTAAATTTTTATAGCCTATCTCACTCCTACAATCAAGACGAATCTAACGACACCTCATATGTTAAAATCCATCAAATCATTTAGGCTGCAGGGCGTGACAAAGAATTTCACTCGAAAATTATATCCTTCCTTCTTGAGTCGGGTAAAAAATTAGGGAAATTACGTGAGCAAGTACAGTGCGCGAGGCGTAAGCTCAGGTTTGCATTTGTGTGAGTGCACACAGATAGTGTAGAGTGATATTCGGCCTGAGGCGCGACGCGTCCAATACAAACGCAACAAAACACACCCTGCCGCGCACGCACCGCACTTCACCTCTTGTACCGCTATCACTCACACAAATGTAAACTTGAGCTTACGCTTCGCGCACTGTACTGGCTGTCCTTCATACAAAATATAGGTACTTTAGGTTCTCCCAATAGAGGACGGCGTTTTTTTTTTTCAACTATCCTACTTAATTATTATTTATTTATTTTATTAATGGACTCGACAGTTCGTCATTTGCCAATGTCATGTTACAGAAAATTCAATATATAATAGTCCTCTATCTTCCTCCACGGGAGTCGCAGTAGCGTCTTTACCCTGGGCAGCCGCGTCTTCTTGTCTTCATCCAGAGGAGACGCCGTAGCGTCATCACTCTGGACGAAGCAGCTCGACAGTCACGTTCACTCCCGAGCTTGTAGCGAGAACTCTTGATAAAAGCTTGAAACACCTTGCTCAAATTATCCAACAAATTCACTATACTGTCACTCGCGAACATTTTCTGATTAATTTAACGTGATATTAATCTCAAAATAACCACTATAGACAATAAAACAAAAATTATCAAATAATTTTGCAACCGCCGTTTTCCGCCATTTTCAACAGAACCTCCTACTATTAAAAATCTTTAAAATTTAAAACCATTAGCTCGAAACTTGCACATAAGGAGCCATCACATTACTTAAGGAAGGAGTAAGGACACAGTCTTCGAATCTTTGTAACAGCCGTTAAGGTAAGTGCGCCGGTTATGGGACACTGGTTAATATAGCACGTAAATATGGAGCGGATTAATATTAAGACACAGTAATGGCTGTGTATCGTGTATCTTTGCTTGTTCAACAATATAGTTTTACACAATGTAAATGTGTTTTAGTTAGGTATTGCAAGTAAATAGGTACGGTCGAAGACAAAGAAAGTTGTACAGGAGAGTTTTTAAAGTTACGATTTTCTCATAAACTACTTGACCGATTGTAAAATTTCTTTCACTGTTAGATAGATAAAAGTTAAAACTATGTAACTGTAAAATAATTATTAAATTCGGTACAATAGTTTTTGAGAAAATCTCAACCTTATTGAGGCTCCCTGTATACTTATCTCCGTCTTCGACTGTACTTTGTGTGATTTTTTTAAGTATCGAGAGATATTTTTAATATAAGTTTTGAGCGCAGGCTTAGCGTGAGCTCGCTCTTACAAATTAATGTCAAATTCCAATAAACGTTTGATAGTTGCAAGAGCGATATAAAGTTGAGCTCGTGCTTAATACTGTCAATATGGCCAATAGTAATAGACAGTTGACTTTAATGTACACAAAATAAATATTCGTTACATATTAAACTAAAAATAAAAGTACTTATTAAACTATAACTAAACTAAAATAAAACTATATGTACAAAATAGGTCGGTTGAACTATCTGAATGGCTTGCATTACAGATAGTTCAACCGATCCCCGCTGTCCGGCAGCGTTACATATTATGAAAGTATGATTTTATATGAGTTTGACTGTTGTAAGTGCGATCTCACGATGAGATCGTGCTCAAATCAGTTTAGACTATCGGCAATTAATCTCGGCCGTAGATATTAATATAAAAATAAACAGTGACACTTAGAACAACCAACGAGCACCTAACAAAATAATAACTTACGCTAAGCAGAAGGTGATAGCGTCTACGAGATAGTTAGGGGGTCATCGCAAACAAATGAGGGGTGTAAATCCGCACCCCACCCCACACAGGTGCCCCTCCCCCTACAGGTAGCACTTGCTTAACCCTTTCTTGGCTAACGTATGTAGGTTAGGATGGTGGTACACAGAGTTTGAGTATAATCTTTTAAACTTAAGATTACTTAGATTTATATGTCATTTGCCAATGGCAGTGATTATGGCGTGAATATTTTAAAAAACTAAATATTTTTGGACCTAAAAATGCTGCCTGAATGCTGAAAGAGATAGTACTACTTTCAAAAAGGTATTTACTTTAAAATTAGCAAACGCACCAGAATAGCTCTTAATCAACATGGCGCGTTTAAGGAAACTATAATTATACTATGTAAACCGAAGTCCGAAGTCCAAATCAAGTGTCTTATTTTATAAACAAAATCTAGTCACATTTTAAGCTTTTCTGTGATTACTGTACTTATAGTTATTTTTGAATTATTAGATCGGATCATTTTTTATTTTCACAATGATGAACATGTTCAATCAACCATGTTACATCACAACATGGAATTATACGACTATATTTGTTTACAAAATAAGACACTTGATTTGGGCTTCGGTATAGTTCTAGAAATCTACCCACCAGATCCCGACCAGATGGAGGGATGACCTTCGCAGGATGGCTGGCAGGGACTGGATGCAGGGGGCCGAGAGTAGGGTTGATTGGCGCGCTTTGGGAGAGGCCTACGTCCAGCAGTGGACTGATGATGATGATGAACCACCACCTGTTTTATCTATCTATCTACCTAAGTAACTTTAAGTAACGTTTATCACTATCAATAGTGGTCTGTGAGATAGATGGATGAGTGTTGTGTCTTTTTATGTGTAAAGTTTTGTCTATACGTATATGTTTGATGTTGTTTGTTTTATTGACAAGTGTATAACGCATAATTGTTAATGTTTACCTATTTCAATGTAATATTTTAATGTGACTGAATTTTATATTATTATTATCTATATGTAGACTAAGTTATTATTATGAATTACACAGCGCATTGGTGTTAACTGTAATGCTGTGTAATATTTTTATAAATAAATAAATAAATCACTACAAGACGATAATGAATGGATTCCAATGGAGTCCAGCAGTGGACTGATACGGGCTGATGATGATGATAGTTCTATCTAGAGTCTATTGTGGTCCACTGGCTCAGTGTATTATCACCCTAAGTCGTATGTGTGCGGTTAAGACACTTGAAGTGCTTCGGACGTTCTTGGGGATTTATAGGCGGTCTGTATTGGTTTTGTTTTGTTAAAGGTAGACGGTGTATTATACGAGTACATTTTGGACTCAAATTAAAGTCAAAGTCAAATTTCTTTATTGCAAGTAAGCACGTGGAGTACATTTTTGCACGTCAATATATTTTTTGAATTTACATTTACATTAGGTGGGTATTTAGATAAGTAACTGCATACCTAGTCCAATAGCTATCTATTAAATTACTAAAAGAAAAAGGTTAGGCATAACGTAAATTAGACATTGTAACTAGTTGCGTTTATAGGTAAACAGAGGAAAAAGATTTAGAACCCCTTTAGATTAGAATAATAGGATATTTTACTTAATATTTAGAACTCCGGAATAAAGCGAATTTTTGTAATAGTAATAATAATTAACGATTTCTTTAATTTTCATTAAATATAATTTATTAAATAAAACAAAACTAACTACGTCTAAAAATATACAAATTACTTATAAAATAAAATAAAACTAAATACTACAGAACGAACACGTCGTCAAAATCCCCGTTCTGTGTCATGGTGCCCAGGACGCTGGCAGCATTTCCTCGCTGTACCGCAATGCTCAGCCGCTGAGCGAGGTAGCTACCAGCCAGCCCTGGGATCGCCCGAGACATGGACCAACCGGGTAGACAGCTCGTGGATGAGAGGTTTCGATGTTTATTTTCATTAAATGTATCGTATCATACGATTCGTATGTCAGTATCGCGATTAAGACGAATCTAATGATGCCTTTTCTTCAAAATCCATCAAACTGTTGGACTATCCAAACCAAAGTTACCAACCCAACTTTTGTTTATTAAAAAATTGAATTTTTTCACATTATTAGTTTTCGTCTCAATCACTCATAGCTAAGACATAATCCCAAAGATGGAGTTCGAAACTGGGATTCTTGCGCCGCAGTGTCACGTTCTAACCATTGAGCTATTAAGGCTTCGTACAGTCGACAGCACATCAATGGTAACACTTGCAGTACGATTTCATGTCTTATGACGCAAATAATAAGAACTGTCAAAAGTAAAAAGTGTTACCATTGATCTGCTGTCGACTGTACCAATAATACTCGATGAAGCAAATAACTATTTAAACAACACAATTCCTCACCCAATATGACAGTTAAATCAATCATCATAATTACAAACCTTCCCCTACAAGACAAGACAAAACTATTTTTTGTCCCAAACTGCGTCCCAAATTCCCAGACCGGGAAAAGTAATAGATAGGGATACGCTGAAACAATTCTAACGGTAATTGGGGTAGGCGCCTCTGGAGGACCCGTGACGTTCTGACATATGACGATATTGTGTAAATTGTATACCCATATTTCCTACGTGACGGTTACGGGCGCGTTTACCCTATTTTGGATTTTACGTATGCTGTGGATGTTAGGTGTTGATTGAAGTTGGGAAATAAATAGAGTATGTGTTATTTCTTGTGGACCAGCCAAAGATTCTTTTACGATCGGTTAGGTAAGATTTTATTTAAAGTTTAGATAGTACTGGCATTATTGTATTATTTATTTTATTAATGGACTCGACAGTTCGTCATTTGCCAATGTCATGTTACAGAGAATTCAATATATTCAATAGTCTTCTATCTTCCTCCAGGGGAGTCGCAGCAGCGTCTTCACCCTGGGTAGCCGCGTCTTCATCCAGAGGAGACGCCGTAGCGTCATCACTCTGGACGAAGCAGCTCGACAGTCACGTTCACTCCCGAGCTTGTAGCGGGAACTCTTGATAAAAGCTTGAAACTTCAGATCTTGCATAAATAATCCAATAACTTCACCGTACTCATTCGCGAACATTTTCTGATTAATTTAACGTGATATTAAACACAAAACAGTCCCTGTAGACATTAAAAGGAAAATTATCAAATAATTTCGCAACCGTCGTTTCCCGCCATTTTCATGAGAAACCGACATTGTACTTATGTCAGATCTTGGACTGTAGGTATGTTTGGATGCCGCGTAATGAGCATATTACACAACGTACACGCTTCACCACTGTTTTGTCTGCGCAGGCTAGTTGGTACACGAAACCATACGTGTACATAAGTAGGAATAGGCGCGTGACACCGTTTTACCACAGACCACTTACCCCATAGACCTGTAACAGGAGGCCCGTGTCTGCCCGCACATGAGCGCAAAATTGCTTCGCGACACGTGTAACTTAGAGATATTATCGACATGGACGCATCTCTTTAAGAGCGTTCCATGAGCCAACTAGCGCCGCCAATCTTAAAAAAATCATATCGTCCAATATAATCAATTTTATTAAAAAAGCTACGTTCACATTGTTTATTGCTATAAATATTATTTTTTAAATGCTTATTTGTAACGTGATGCAATGTAGGTAAGTTGTAGTTCACATAATTGCGAAAAACGGCCGTTTCTGGCACATTTGTCAACTACAACTTACCTACATTGAATCACGTTACAAATAAGCATTTAAAAAATAATATTTATAGCAATAAACAATGTGAACGTAGCTTTTTTAATAAAATTGATTATATTGGAAGATATGATTTTTTTAAGATTGGCGGCGCTAGGGTCTGTACGTTTTACGTACGTTGTTTCGTGTACCAACTGGCCTGCGCAGGCAAAACTGTGGTGAAGCCTGTGCATGTAGTATAGGTCTATTAAACCGCCGATGTGATGGTCAGACGACATTTCGCGCAAAAGTGGCAATAATAATGGGGTATGTAAACCGAAGCCCAAATCAAGTGTCTTATTTTGTAAACAAAAACTACCCTCCACTACTAACATTTGCCAAATGTTAGCCAGCCAAATGTCATTTGGGGCTGTTCTGTGATTATTGCATAGTTATTTTCACATTATTAGATCGGATCACTTTATTTTCACAATGATGAACAGGTTGGATCAATCAGTTACATCACAACAGGTAATTAAACGATCATATTTGTTTACAAAATAAGACGCTTGATTTGGGCTGCGGTATACACCTTTCCCAGTCATTTTTAGCTTCGTACAAATGACGGAAGAAAACGGCACCATAGAATAAGTTGAAAATGATCGCGAAAGTGAAAGTGAAGCTCTGTTAGGCATTTTCTTCGTTAGCGTTTGTTAACATTCGTCGACGGTCCTTATAAAACACACACTAAAAACCAACAGAAGTAGGTAAGGCTCAGAACACACGAATAAAAATCTTATTATCAAACCCACCCATCACCTAAGAAAGATCAATGTGCTAACCTTCGTAAGTTGAATAAAATATAAGGGCAGACGAGTGCTCAGCTTTCGAGATATAATGCTATTGATAAATTTACTAGCGTCTCACATATTACGGGGTGGCGATGTGCTGCCAGGGCTGCCACCCCGCGGCCCGATCTATTATTATTCTGGGCAGGTCGCGACGTATGAGATCGTAGGGTTGACACGTGAAAAAGTTGATTTGAGATGAAATTAAACGTTGACAAAAGCTAGTCATATACAGTTTTAAGAACGAACGTGGCCTCGCACTTACTGTGAAACTGTCAAAATTATATGAAAACTGACAGCTGTAAGAACAAACCAACTCCACTCATACTCAAAACCCTTTCGACGCATGTGGCCAGAAAGGCAAATTACGCGAAACACCATTTTTCATATACGCAAATGACCAGATAGGATCTTTCGACGCATAGTACAATATTCGCATTTGACCAGCGACGCGAATGACCATGATAGGTACTTGAAACTAAATCTTACGCATGACCTGATGTTCAAAGATTTTAGACTCATTTTTTCATATGTTTATTGTCTATGACTCGATTCGGCCTGAGACTGCGGGGCAAGTTAAGTTTGAACGGATCTCTAGACTAAAGTATTGTGGTCACTCCTTGTATGTAGCAATGTGAAAACGTTCGTTTTTCATGCTATCCAAAATTCTACGTCTCCCTCAATACCCAAGCTACGATAGACTTCCATCTGATGCGATTTTGGTGCACAACCGTACTTGTTATGTCCACATTTATCACTCTATTCATGAGCTCTCATCGAAATTGGCAAAGAGTAAGAAAAAATAAGGTCTCATTCTTGAGCTTCTCTTTCTCTCTTCTAGACCGTTACTCTTACAGACGTTAGTCATATTATACTTTGACTTCAAATCACGCAGCTAAACATTTTGTCGTCAATGAAATATCTAAAAATTTATCTAATAAATTGTATAATTTGAAATGTTATTCGATATTTCATTGACGATAAAATGTTTATGTTAATTTGGGTAGGTAGTTGATTTTTTTGTTGCCGAAATCAAGTGGTCATGCTGAAAGTATCAACTGCCTACCCAATATTCTGATTATTCGTCTCTTGGCAGTGACAACCCTAAGCGTCGCAGCCCGCCGGGACGGCACCGATGACTTGTCATTAATAACGACAGCGGAAATGTATCAAAAGGTGACGGGTGTCCCACCGTCTGTCCCAGCCTTATTTATGATACCAACAATATAATATTTATTTCTGTCTATACATTTGCGGCTTGGGTTATGCATTAGCGCCCACGAGAAAGACTCGGTGCCTAAACTGAAGCCCAAATCAAGTGTCTTATTTTGTAAACTAAAATTACCCACCCCTACTAACATTTTAAGCTGTTCTGTGACTATTGCATAGTTATTTTCACATTATTAGGTAGATCGGATTACTTTATTTTCACAATGATAAACAGGTTCGCCGACGGACCAAGCTGGTGGATATTGGGGAAAGGATGGCTTCCCTGAAGTGGAGATGGGCAGGGCACGTTGCACGCAGAGACGACGACCGCTGGACGTACAAAGCTACAGTTTGGAGGCCACGCACGGGACATCGCAGCGTGGGAAGACCACCGATGAGATGGTCTGACGACATCTCTCGCACATGTGGGAAGAAATGGATGCGTACGGCCACAAATAGAAGACAATGGAAGGATTGCGAGAAGGCCTACGTCCAGCAGTGGACGGATACAGGCTGACGACGACGACGACGACGACGAAACAGGTTCGATCAATCAGTTCCTTCAGTGTTACATCACAACAGGTAATTAGACAATCATATTTGTTTACAAAAAACACTTGATTTAGGCTGCGGTTTTACATATATTTACGTTGCAGACATATCGCACTTACTTACTTACTCCGCTGGCTCAGTGACCCAAAGTGGATCTTGGCCTCCTACACCGCAGAGCGCCTGCAACCTGTCCTGCGCTGTCTGTAGCCAGACAGGCGCCTGCAGCTCTCACATATCCTTCTGCACCTCGTCGCCCCAGCGGTCCTACTGGCCGACCGTCGTCCGCTGGGCTTTACGACATATGCTCGCGTCGCTGCGCGCTCCTCTCCCATCCCCTCCACGTGACCAAGCCAGTTGGGCTGATTTTCCCCTACCTACATGCAGAATGTAGAATGTTCAGGGCAGGAGGCAGCCCTAACAGCATTTAGGTAAGTATTGTTGGTACCTATTTGGTGGAACGCCGCCAGACCAGACGGAGGGATGACCTTGCAAAGTGGATTCAAAAGGCCGCGAATCGGGTTGGGCGTGCTTTGGGAGAGGCCTACGTTCAGTAGTGAACTAATACGGCATGATGATGTGTCAAGAATTAAAATGTTACTATTGAAACGGGAAACCCAACAATGGACTATGGAAATTGGTTTCCTTCCAACTGTCAGTCAGTTGTACAATTTGACCGCTGAAGATAGTCACCGCACGAGTCGCATCGCAGAAGTATGAGAGGAGGAGGTGAGAAGTGACTATATTCAGAACGTCGTAATCGTAACTCGAAAGATTGGCGCAATCTCTCTGTACCTATAGGTATGTGTAGTATAATTGATTACAATTTCCCTTCGCAATTCCACTAACAACCCACATCCACTGTCAGCGCCAATCTCGAAACCTTTAAAACAAACGAATTAAATTACAACAAGGCACACGTATCTACGTAGCTCGGAAAACAAAATTTATCGCTGCCTATATCCTGGTTTATTTATAAGAAAGCAGCCTGGGAGATGAAATTACGTGATACCATTCCGAATCAAAGTGAAATACTGCTGAGCCACAACGGGAACAATCCGTTTGGGAGCAACGAGGTACAATTTAATAGAAGAGCTTGTTAAGTACGCGCCCAATCCGCCAATGAGAGAACTCACTTAAAATTGTTCAATTTTAGTCTGTTTGATTTTGGGTTCAAAATATTAAAAATGAACCGATTAATTTATTATTATTTATTTTATTAATGGACTCCACATTTCATTTGCCAATGTCATGTTACAGAAAATTCAATATATTCAATAGTCTTCTATCTTCCTCCAGGGGAGTCGCAGTAGCGTCACCATGGGCAGCCGCGTCTTCATGTCTTCATCCAGAGGAGTCGCCGTAGCATCATCACTCTGGACGAAGCAGCACGACAGTCACGTTCACTCCCGAGCTTGTAGCGGGAACTCTTGATAAAAGCTTGAAACTTCTACTTATCCTAACTTATATTTATCCAGTGATCCTCGCATCACTTTTACAGTCGAATGCACCATACATCTTCGATCAAGTCATCCTGCCAACTTATTATAACTTAACCAATTCAATTCGAAGTGCGAGTATAACCATTGATAAGTGATACTATTCAGTATACTTAAGATGGTACAACTCTGCCCGCCCCATCGGCGCGCCACTACAATTAGTTTTAAATGACTTCTCTAGTTTACTTAGTAGCTCAATGTTTTGTAGGCCTGTGTTATGTAACACAACAAACATAACTTATGTTTTAATTTGGTACTTACGCGATTGCTTGTCTGTCGGGTTCGGGTGTGAATTGGTAGAGATTTTCTATTTTGCTACACGGTTTTAATAACGTGATAGTTTTGATTGTGTGCCTCGTTTTCATGTTTATAATTATCTAAGTATATTAAAATACGTATGTGGTAGGTACATAATATGATCGATGCTTCTAAGTTCTAACGAAGTTTGTTTACTTAATAAAATAAATGCACCCGACCGAACATTCACTTCACTCACAGACATGAGCTGACGGACCGTTCCGTAAACAAGTATCCGCAAGCTTCGGTATCGTAACGTAATCGTAGCGGGACTACCTAACTTACGTGATGAAGAGGATACTTAAATAAAATTAAGTAAGTAAGTAGTTACAGTTACAGACATGCGAACAACAAATCGATCCTATAAGCCTTATAAAAAAAACGAACTGTTGAACTGCGGAACCCTAAAGCCCTAGCTAGACGATTACTAATTACTAAAGTATTTATTATATTTTATAACTTTATGTTCACTTTATTAAATGTCCGATAAAACGATCATTTCAAATCACGGATGATGGCACTCCGTTCTTTCTTCATAGAAGAAACCAACCAAGGACAAAGTGCTAAGTAATAACCAAACGCATTACGTCAACAGCAAAAACGAAACGCACTACAGTACCACGGTCCACGCATGCGCTTTCTGAACGCAAACGTCACTGTCAAAGTTGTTGAGTGTGAAATCCCGCCGCGCACCAAAACAAATTCGTTTTTCAGTATTTCACGATGGATTCCCCTTTGTATGAAGCTAAATTAGTAAACCACAAAATATTCAAGGATTTAAAAGACAGTTTAAAAGATAATCCCAGTGGAAAGTTGCGTAATTTGGTTGATTTGCGTGATGATGTTTTGTACGTTTGGAACTGTATTAAAAACTGTTTACTGAGTTTAAATCTGAAGAGACTGGACGAGTATGACGGTGATACACCATATCAGGTAATAAGTTTGCTATATTATATAGTTTTTAAGGTAAAACATTTGAAATGTCAACATTGCGGCATGATTTTGTAATGTACGTTTTGAGGTTATGTTTTCGTTTACCTTACACAAAAACAAGCACAAATGCTTTGCCTACTAAACTATAACTATAACAATTTCAATATACGTAATTAATTAAATAAAATCAGGGTTATTACCCAACAATCGATGGTGATAGATTTTTTTTTAGTGACTGACATTTACCTACTTGGTTTATTTCTGAACTGACCTCATTTTGTGATGTAATCCATACTATACATATTTCAGTTCGAGATAACCAAGCTCCTATTGTATGGTTGATAGTTAGGTACATCAAGGAGTTTTTATGCATTAATTAAGCTATATTGCACCAAAAAGATAACCATGGGTTAGTACCACAAGTCAAAGCACATAAATCGTATACTCATTTATTTTAACCTTAGGTACACAGGGAACACTTGGTTACGTCATACATTGTATAATATTGTGATCATACATGTTTAATACTGTATATTACATGGCTCGATAAACAAAGAGGCAGAAGGGCAAAAGCAGACCCACTGTATTGTGTCAGTGGTCAATAAAAGTAATTAAACTACTTATAACGCAGCCCAAATCAAGTGTCTTATTTTGTAAACAAATATGATTGTCTAATTACCTGTTATAATGTAACACTGAAGGAACTGATTGATTGAACCTGTTCATCATTATGAAAATAAAGTGATCCGATCCAATAATGTGAAAATAACTGCAATAATCACAGAAAAACTTAAAATGTTACTAGGGTAGGGTCTTTTTTGTTTACAAAATAAGACACTTGATTTGGGCTTCCGTTTACAATTTACATTCATTAATAATTAATTAAAAATAGTAACAATAGTAATAAAATTAAGTAGCGGCTGTAAAGAGGCCTTGTCAATAACAAACTATAACAATAACATAATATAATATATTTTCTTATTATAATTTGATATTCGCAACTTTAAAGATCAGGCCCGGGCAGTCTCCGTGTACATTAAAAAATCCCTCACTGTTCCCGGACTACAATGCTGTTCCTCTTTCTGTGTGTCCTAGGAATACTAAATTAAACCATAATTTCTGTTTCAGGTATGCAGTTTAACATTATAACAAGTTAGAGGTTAAGTCTGGAAAAATGATTTTAAGGTAAGTTATTTATGTATAAGTTATTGATCGTATTACCTATACAGCGTCCTGAGTACGTACGGACAACAGCAGATCAACGGTGACACTGGCAGTACGATTTCAATTCTTACGACACAGATAATAAGAACAGTCCCAAGTCTAAAGTATTTTTTGAAATCTATTTTTTTTTGCTTTTGTCACTTGATGACCATGTCAGCCTCATTGGGGCTCACCAAATAGCCCCATCAGACCCCCCCACAACCAGTAAGGGTCTCCCTGGACGCAAAGGAGTGTCTGACGAACCTATCTGCCTGTGTAGGTAGAGATTGGGTTGGATAATTATCTCCATGTTCCACTGTACCCATATAAACTTTATCATTACATTATTTGCATTGAGTTTATGTATGTACATCCACATAGGTATTATGTTGATCTCTGATTTGCTCAAATATTGACTGAAAGAAACCTGCCTTTTAGTTTTCTGCCGATTAGGTAGGTATATGTATGAATAAAAAGTTACCTATGTAGGTATACAAACCAACCGATATGTAGGTAAGTAAGTGATGTGATGGTCAATTTATTTATGAGTACATAGTTTCTATTTATTTATTTAAGGGCCTTCATAGAGCCAACTAGCGCTGCCAATCTTAAAAAAATAATATCTCCCAATATAATCAATTTTATTAAAAAAGCTATTTACGAAATGTTTATTACGATAAATACTATTTTTTAAATGCTTATTTATAACGTGATTCAATGTCGGTAAGTTGTAGTTCGCATAATTGCGAAAAACGGCCGTTTTTGGCACATTTGTGAACTACAACTTAGCTTGTCGCAATTATGCCATGTATTGTATATTGAAAAATAGTATTTATCGTAATAAACATTTTGTAAATAGCTTTTTTAATAAAATTGATTATATTGGAAAATATTATTTATTTAAGATTGGCGGCGCTAGTTGGCTCTATGAAGGCTCTTAAGCGTATGGCGTAAGGACGCAGTAGGAAAAGAAAAATAAAAGAAAAAGATCATTGTCCACCCGGACAGTTGTCAGACGTCGACATCCGAGGGGCCTGTGGGAGCTCACGCCTGACGCTACCCAATGGCTGCAGCATAGTTTCTATGTAAATCATATAGGCGAAACAGGAGATTCTAAAATATTTGCTAATTGCAAATAAATTAATAAGCGCTTTTATTTTGTTCTTATTGTTAGTTTATAAAATCGGTTTTAATAAATTCACGCTTTTTAAAATCATCGCCAAAACATTTCATTGATTGTAAATCGAAAACGGAGCATACAATAAACAGTCTAACATAGAGAAAAGTGTCCAGAGAGTTTTTAAGGTTGTGATTATTTAAAACCCCAAAGAGGAAGAGTTGACAAAGTAAACTAGTCTTTATTACACAAATACTAGGGATCAGGGAGTGATGAAAATGCTATCGTGAGCGAGAATCGAGGGCATCTCCGGGTCGCGGCATTCAAAGACCTAGATGTCGAAATAACAATAAATGCAATAAATATTGCTATTGACTAGAGATCATACATAAATAGATGTAAAGGTGTAATGGATGGCAAATGGAGTCTAGAAGGCCTACGCACTTCAAAACCTTCCTCAGCAGTCCTCAGCAGGTGTCCTGTCCAAATATTTGAAAGTGCTCATTAAGCCGGATTTCTGGCTAGGTCTTCCGACGCTTTAGGGAAGCGGAACTGAATACAAAATCCCAAGACTTAGTTAAACAATGTTATAAGGACACTAACGTAGTTTTATGTTTTACTAACAATATGGATGGTCCATGAGGTTGAGAATAAAATTTATTATTATTATAAACTATCAAACCTAGAAATCAGGAACTAACATTAACAACGCACCAAAATAACCAAAACACCTCATCAATTACGCAAAAGCAAAACAATGAACATATAGCCCATTGAAAAGAGCTCTCGATGTCTCGGACCCCCATTAATCTCACTCGGCACGTTACCACAGAATTAATTATCCTTTGACCATACGATTTAATGGGCTTCCTGAGGGACCCTGAGGTTTCCGATTAAATCACTACTTCTCATTGGGCGATTTATAGTGACCGCTCGGGCCCCGGACTTAGACTTAACTGGATCGGTTAATTTATCGTGCAGTGCACCCTTGGAAGGATGGAGAAGAGATTTGAGTTAAGAAATCCCTCTAAATCTAGGAAAAATACAAATATTCATGGAAATAACATAGTTCATGAGAGTTACCGGATGGCTAAGGCTGTGTTTCGTGTAATGCTCCCTTAGAAGGATGGAGAAGAGATTTGAGTTAAGGAATCTCTCTCATCATCGTCAGCCTATTTATATTGCCCCACTGCTCGGGCACAGACCTTCCCTTACAACGAGGGAGCTGGGGCCATGATCCACCATGCGGGCCCACTGCGGATTGGCGGATTTCACATGCCTTAGATTTTTTCTTCTTCTACGGTATCTTATGCTACGGTTTCATCACGATGTTTTCCTTCACCGTTTTGAGAGCATTCGGTAACATCCAACTACTGAGCCACCGAGCTCTCTAAATCTAGGAAAAATACAAATATTCATGGATATAACATAGTTCATGAGAGTTACCTGGTGGCTAAAGCTAGAACTCCTTTTATTAATGACCTATTAAATCGTCCCACTGCTGGGCAAAGGTTTCCCCCATCTTCCTCCACCGATCTCTGTCCTGAGCTTCCTCCAACCATCTATCCTTGTATCTGTGAGATCGTCTCTCCACCTTAGCCACCGTCTGCCCTAAAGGAAACAAAGCGAAGATAACTCCAATATTTTGATCGGGTTTCGGCTGAAGCATCTGCTCCTTGATAGACTAGGTTTGCCATCACAAATATTTCCTCAAAAAATTGCCATCAACGTTTTCTGGTGGTGCAGACGACGACGAATTTCCATGAGGTGCAGTTCTATCATCCTATCTGCTTCCTTCCTTTACCAATCTTGTTTCATTCTCCGTATTCTTATAAATATTTTGGACCTCAGCCCACATTTAAAAGTCCAGTGTTTCTAGCCAGATTTATTGCAATGTCTTCGCCCTGGCCAGCCCTTTGCCCAGACCGATTGTTAATCTGAACTTAGGTGTACTTTTCACCTTAGCCGTTTGGAGGCAAGGCCGTCTTAAATCTGGGAGAATGTGTTCCACAGGATGTTTTTGTATCGAAAACACGTTCTAATCTGCGAAATACTGTGTTTGTGGGGTAACTTGATAAATATTGATAAATTGGCTCAAGTTCAAATATCGAATGTTTTTGGCACGATAATTAATGCATCCAAAAGTTTTGATTGTTCTTGGAATGTCCTTCACAAATGAAATTACTAATGAAATGACTAGGTAACCATAATTATCATCATCTTTTTCAGCCTTTATGTGTCTAGTAATGGACAAAATCCTTCTAGTTTTTGTAGGTAGTTTCCAGTATCTGGATCTACAGTTCATACCACCTTCGTTTTTTTTAGAATTTATTACAAAAATAGGGTCACACTAAGACTTATTAGACAAAAACAATTGTTCCACATCTCCATTTCTTATCCCTGACCGCTTTCCTCTTCGTCCCATGTAATTCCAGCCATAACTCCACCCAAACTAAATAGCCCATTGCGGCCCACCTTCGATTTAATCAACCGAACCTCACTTTAAACTACGAGCCCACCAATTTACCTGGCTCCATAAAAGCCCAGGGCAAATATTGTCACAATTACAAGATAGCATCATCCTGTAAACACGGACAGAGTGCCCTTCGGCGTATATCTTCAGGCACGGGAGACCCGAACGGCCGTCTTGGGGTCTGCACAAGTTATGGAAGATGAGCGTTTCTCTTAAAAATGTCTAAATTCATCGGTTGGGATTGTTATTTTGTGTACCCCATCTACTTCTTTGTGATGAAATACACGTAACTGTCAAGAACTTCAGAAGACATGCTGAGGAGGTCTAATAGGTTTATTTGCCAGAGCCACAAGGTCGCATAGAAAATATATCACAGACTCTACAACTTATCCCTTATTAATTGGCCGAGAGTTATTTATTTTCAAGTGAATGTAATTAACTACATTGGGTCAGTCGCCAAAATTTTTGTAATGCTTATATCTTCTCACGTATATAATCATGCTGAAGATGTAGATACTATCAGAAATTAGTTTTTAATATTCCATATAACACCGAGATAATGATGGTCAAAGTTGCGATTCATTTATTTTTACCCGAATGCCCCGGAAGAAGGGCAATGTTTTTCGCGTGTATCTATGTATGTCCATTCCTTCCTGCCATCCTGTAGCCTAAACGGCTTGATGGATTTTGGTGTATGAGGTATCGTTAGATTCGTCTTGATTACGGGAGTGTCATAGGGTATAAAAAATTATTCAAAAGGGGATAGTTTTTTGAAGTAAAGTTTTAGTTTTTTGAAATAATTTAGAAGTCTCGACGTAATGTCTTATCCGTCTTCTGATTTCCAAAAGCCTGTAACTTTTCTTTTTTTGGTTCCCATTGGGAATAAGCACAAGTCCTAATCTTCTAAATGAAATCGCTTCAGCTCGTGGTCGAAACTGGAGCCGTTAAGACGTTTTCCTCCGTGCCTTAAGATCGTTTTATTACCAACCCGGATGGACTTCTGGGATGGATGGCGGGGAATGTAAATTTACTGTACGGAACCGGACGCGAGGAGGTGAGCATCGGATTGTTTTGTTTTTGGTTGTACCGCATTAAGGGGGCCGCGGGTTACACCGTTCCGTAATTTTGATGTTCGACAGATGTCAGTGATTATGCGGTCTAATTGTGGAACTGACAGTTACTGTTGGGAATTTATAGAGATATACGTAAATAAAAGAGAAAAATAGTGTACACTGATGAAGATAATTTATTGAAGTGACAAGAATGGAGATGAAACAATGTAATGCTGACAGTCAGATAGAAAGTGTAAAAAGAACTACAAAATTTACTATAAAATACATGCCAGTATTACAACAGTTACAGTCTCATTTCTATACTCCATTGCTGGCTTTTAATAGTAACATAAACATTCTTGACACAGCAACCGAGCAATGGATGATGGGAATGGGCTTGCTGTCACTGTCAGTTCCACAATTAGACAACGGTCGCTGAGTAACTGTCAACTGTGATAGCCGTTAGATGTCACGGGTATGCGGGTTGATGTCATGATGACCTTGGCTAATATTTCCCGCGTAATTATGTGGCATCTAATCCTTATACAAAGAATACTGCGATAAACTATGAGAACATTGTTTAAACAAATGTAGGAATCCAATAAAGATCCCCGAAGTGGTATTGCGTGCACTTCTCTCGACCTTTAAAGCACCTATAATCGAAAGATATGAGCAAAGAATTGTTTTAATACCTTCGAGATGTTCGGTAGAGTATCATATTTTGTTTTAAATTATCTGTATTTTGAAAGTATTCAGCTGAAGTCTTTATAATTCCGTTAGGTCTGCCTACATATATTACCGTAATTGCCACTGAAACTCGGCCCTACTAATGCGTTGAACTGTATCTAATTACCTACTAGTTCTACAATTTATTACACATTGGTGTGACAGTCAGCCTCTAATACAAACTCCTTTGATAACAATCCCAATACAAATTAAACTTTAACACCTCCTCAGTTGAGTCCAAATCGCTAACATCTCCGAAGGTTCGTTTTCGGAGGTTCTTAAGACGATCGCGTGTTTGCGCGCATTTCTCCGCGTTAGGACGTGTTAGATCGATGCTTTTACAGGGGCCTTCAATGAACTACGTACTCACAGAGAAAACAGGAGTAACTAACTGTATACCGAAGCTCAAATGAAGTGTCTTATTTTGTAAACAAATATGATCGTCTAATTGCCTGTTGTGATGTAATACTGATGGAACTGATTAATCGAACCTGTTCATCATAATGAAAATTAAGTGATCCTAACTAACAATGTGAAAATAACTATGCAATAATCACAGAAAAGCTTAGAAATGTTAGTAGTTTTTGTTTACAAAATAAGACAGCGCTAAGACAGGGTTTGAGCTCAGACTATTAATACGGGCCTTATAGTCTGAGCTCAAACCCTCGCCCTCAAGAGCGAATTCAGCTGATACACTCTCAAGACCTGATCACCATCTCAAGTATGTCATTTATTCTTGAGGGCGATATCATTCTCAAGTCGCGGTTCGCCTGCAATTAGCAAATACGTTGTCAAAGTGTGAGTTCGACAGTTCTCTTGAGAACTTAGTTTTGTTTATTAATTAATTCAATTCAATTCATTTATTTTGCTCTCAAAATACCATTACACAGATTTACAAAATATAATTAAATGAGCCGCTCGTCTAAATAATGGTGTGAGAGAGTCAGACACATTGGTGAACAAACATCGTGCTGTCCTGTGGCTCCACACTAGGCGAGAGCCTGTGTCGTGGGGCAGCGTTACTCACGCGATATCCGATTCCTAAACGCGCACATAAGTTACATTTATTAATAGGAACGCCATCTTGAGGTCGTTCTCAAGATTGACTTTTGAGCTGAGAGTTGTCGATGTAGCGTACCATTGATATTGTGTACTGTCGATGCAGCGTACCATCAATACGGTGTACAGTCGATGCAGCGTACCATCGATATGGTGTACTGTCGATGCAGTGACCCGTCGATGTGGTGTACCTACTGTCGATGCAGTGACCCGTCGATATGGTGTGCTGTCGATGCAGCGTACCATCGATATGGTGTACTGTCGATGCAGCGTACCATCGATACGGTGTACTGTCGATGCAGCGACCCGTCGATATAGCGACCGTCGACTTTCGATGTCGTGAACTAGACCCGTGATTTATTAATACGGGCCCCGGTGTTCTGACCTTAAATATTAATCCCTCATCACATGGTTCTTGAAAGCCCCCCGTAGATCGATTCACCTAACGTATGGGAATCGAAATACACAAGCAGCTCGGTTTAATTTGCCGCCTGTCCATTTGTTCCGATTGCGGTCTTATTTATCGCGGCGTGTAGATTGGTTACTTACATACACGTTCGGCCTAGCGAATACAAGTTTCGTGTTCTTGTTGAAATTCACGATTGCTGTTACGGAAGTTGGTGAGATATTGGTTTGGAAGACTGAAGGAGTGTTTGGTGGGTTTTTGTGTCAGGATGGGGGCCCACGAGGGCGGCCGCGGACGAGGTTGTGGTATTTGGCGCTGCGTTCCCACAACCTCGTTCCAAACGCGATGCGTTGAACACCTTGGGGTTTTAGTGGGTATAGGACCGTATTATGGCAGTAGTCCCACATACTCACCGCGCGCCCCTCCTCATTGGCGCGGTGAGATGCGAAAAGCATTTCCCCAAGTAAAAAAAAAGGATGGCGTTCTTCGGTAGTTCGGAAGAGCTGATAAACTTGGTGCACTTGAACTACATGGTTGTCACAAGTTGACGACAGAGAAAATCTCAAACTTAAGGGCCTGAATGAGCCAACTAGCGCCGCCAATCTTAAAATATATCTTCCAATATAATCTAGTTGGCTCATGTATCGACTTTTCTCTGTTTTCATCTTTACCGTAGTCAGTTATAGAGATAAGTAATCCTTGTCATTGCAAAGCAACCCTCTTACCATGAACTCTTATAGCAGGATTTCTTCAATAATACTTTGTTATTTCGTACCATGACGACCTTAAAGCAAGCTTATTAAGGACGTCATGGTACGAAATAATAAAGTATTATTGAAGTAGTCCTGCTATAAGACTTTTTTGGTAAGGGGGCTGGTCGGATAGGTCTACTTCCCCAAACGTCCATTTCCTTGAATGCCATTCCCCGAAGGTCCTCTTTCAAATGCTTTACTGGCCTTGGAAAGAATTTAGGTACTTACAGTGCGCGAGGCGTAAGCTCAGGTTTGCATTTGTGTGAGTGCACACAGATAGTGTAGAGTGATATTCGGCCTGAGGCGCGACGCGTCCAATACAAACGCAACAAAATACACCCTGCCGCGCACGCACCGCACTTCACCTCTTGTACCGCTATCACTCACACAAATGTAAACCTGAGCTTACGCCTCGCGTACTGTACATGCATGGGTATTATTAAATTGACAAATTGTCTCAATAGAAAGTATTGGGTCTACAAATTGAATAGATCTAACATTAATTATTAATTGTCATATTGTTGGTACGGACAACAGCAGATCAATGGTAACACATGCAGTACGTTTTTAAATCTTACGACGCATGTAATAAGAACGGTCCAAAGTCCAAAATCAGATCAAGTGTAACACTTTAAATGTACAAGAGGATCACAAGACAATAAAGGTTAATGCCATTTCTACATGCCGTTTATACTTAAATTGTATAATGCAATAAATCACCTTTAAATTTCTGATCTTAGTAAACAAACTACCTTCGAATTTGCATCTTAAATAACCAGCAGTAATCTCGTCCCCTCCCCAATAAATCACTAACACCTTCCACACACTATCGGGGCATTATTAATTAAAATCCTCAAGACACCTGCCCCGGGCCCGAAGGCCCCAATCGGTTTACACAAAGAAAGGACTCCGCTTCAGGCCAACAAATCCTTTTGGGGTTATGTAATCCGGCTCGAAGGACCAGAACTATCGATACAAGAAGCCCGCTTAGGAGGGAGAGATGCCTCTCTATTTGAGCTATTATCGTACCTACGTAACATATTTAAATTCAGTATGATTCATGTTAATGAAGTCACTATATTATAGGCCACCGACGTTCACAATTAAGTAATTCGTTTTAGCATTCTTTCGATATTCCGTACATCGCTGTAGCGAACATTCTATATTGAGTAGTTCGATATAGCATACTTTCGATATTCCGTACATCGCGATAGCGATCATTCGATATTCAGACATTCGGTATTACGTACTTTCGAACTCATGTACTTTCGGTATACCGTTCATCGGTATTTTGAACATCGACATTCCGTAGTGCAGTCAATGAAAATATAATTTTTATATAACAGCATATCATATTAGTCAAAAAATATCATCGCAATTCACGTTGAAACCTAAACCATATTAGTAATCACCTAAGCTCTACGATTTTCTTATGTTGTTGTTTTTTGCGGAAAGACTAGGGCTATTAATAGTCTGAGCTCAAACCCGCCCTCAAGAGCGAATTAGGCTGATACACTCTCAAGACGTGATCACCATATCAAGTACTTATGTCATTTATTAACAAACCAATCTTTAGGGTGTATCACGTGATGTCTTTCTCAAGTGGAAGAACTCAAGTAAACGTCGCGGTTCGCCTGCAATAAGCAAATACGTTCTCGAGTGTGTGTTTGACGGTTCTCTTGAGAACTGAGTTTTGTATATTGATACGGCGTTACTCACGTGATACCCGATTCCTAAACGCCCACCTAAGTTACGTTTATTAATAGGAACGCCATCTTGAGGTCGTTCTCAAGATTGACTTTTGAACTGAGAGTGATTTATTAATACCAGCCTTAGAGAGTCAATATATCTATTTACACTATTGAAATATCATACCCGATTACACACAACGGTCTTACTAAACAGAGAAAGATAAACAACTCCCTCCAGACAATTCATATCCGGCTCGAAGGGCCAGAATTAACTGCATGCTGACGTCATAAGTTATTAGCGTCCCACGAGCATTGTCTGATACGCCGATAGTTTGATAAATTACTCTGCTTAGGGATACTTAACGGGTTTCTAAGGAACAATACAGGCTGTCCTTGAATTCATTCGGCAAATTGAAACTGAGGGCTGTACGGACAACAGCAAATCAATGGTACTAGCAGTACGATTTTAACTCTTACGACGCAGATAATAAGAACGGTCCAAAGTGCAAAGATCTGCTGTTAGCTATACTAACAAAGATCGAACTTCACAAGTCACACAATGACATTAGAAATGACCATTAGGTCAAATTCCAGTGAAATAAATCGTTGAATTATATTATTGTGATTTACCTTTTTCCGTAATATCTTTGACTACAAAAAATTCACATTCTGTTACATATTTCAATAATCCAACATCTGTCTCAGAACAATCTATGAAAATTTCGATCATACATGAAATGAGTGCGTAATGCAAGTTCGATCTACAATTGTTCGATGAATGTTTGATCGACAGAACGATTAATCGAAGAATTGCAGTTCGAAAGCACTTTTGTGCGACGAACGTTTGTTCGAAAGCATGATTTATCGAAGAACTGCTGTTCGAAGAACTTTTGATAGATAAACGTTCGGGGGAAGCAGTCCAGTACATCTCTAACCAGATCCGACACGGATGTTTAGGTTCAGAAGGCTCTTCGATGTTAGGTTATTTAAAAAAGTTCTTCGATAAATCATGCTTTCGAACAAACGTTCGTCGCACAAAAGTGCTTTCGAACTGCAATTCTTCGATTAATCGTTCTGTCGATCAAACATTCATCGAACAATTGTAGATCGAACTTGCATTACGCACTCACATGAAATATCGTGAAAACTCCGAAAGACTATTCGCGACGGTGTTCTTCAGACCACTGAAGTCAGGAATAAATGGTTATCATGATTTAATTTGCTTCCTCTAGAGGAAATAAATATTCTTAATGGTCATTAAGATCGATTTTGATTCTTATACCCACAACACAACATAACTTTTCGTCTAACAACCTGTAACTTAAACTATAAAAACCCGTCGTTCTGTATTTGTAATTCTTTTAGAATCCCACGGAACAGGCTTAGCTTAGGCCCGTATTAATAAATCACTCTCAGCTCAAAACTCAATCTTGAGAACGACCTCAAGATAGCGTTCCTATTAATAAACGTAACTTAGGCGCGCGTTTAGGAATCGGGTATCACGTGAGTAACGCCGTATTAATAACCAAAACTCAGTTCTCTAGAGAACTGTCAAACTCACTCTTGAGAACGTGTTTGCTAATTGCAGGCGAACCGCGACTTGAGAAAGACATCACGTGATACGCTCTCTGGTTTATTAATAAATGACATACTTGAGATGGTGATCACGTCTTGAGAGAGTATCGACTGAATTCGCTCTTGAGGGGGTTTGAGCTCAGACTATTAATACGGGCCCTAGTGTGGGTTTCACTGATTACTAAGTTAATTTATTTATTTATTTATTTTCGGCACAGTAACAGAATACAAATTATTACAGTGTAGAGAATCTTATGTATAGTACAACATTAAATTTGCATTCCAATAATAACTATGCACAACATTTACATTAAACAGTTATTTAAAAGTTAAATTGTACATATTGAATGAATATCATCACAATTGCTTGAGAGTGGTGACATGTTTACTGGCAGTAGCGATGTAGGGTCCAATGCGCTGGTCGAACATATCGGCTTGCCCGCTTACTACATTGTACAATCTGCACATACGAACTAGCGGATTGTTGCGTGCTACGTTGTTTACCAGAACAGGTATGGAAAACATTCTCTCGGCGCTAAAATGTAATGTAATGCGCTCTAATGTAAAATACTGTATGGTAAAATAAACATTTAATTTCATTTCATTTAAAATCGAATTTGGTTCTATTCAAATGACCGTCCCACGTATCTTCAATGTGCCCCTCACCTAAGATGCTTAAGATGGGACGGGCTACTCCCTCGCCTTACACCCCCTCCCTCGCCTTACACCCCCTCAGGTCTTACGTCCATACACGGTTAGTGCGAATATGTAAGCCCACGGGTGTTCATTAACTTAGCATGTTAAGCCGTGATCGTACTATCCCAGAATTTGATGAGATCTGCGATTGTGAGATCCACCCCCGCGGGGCACTTTCAAAGCTTTGAATGAGGGACGCAGGGAAGCTGTTTAAAGTTGTCGGTAGTAGTATTAACATTTTCTAAGGAAGCTGGACCGGTGATTGAGAAAAGCTTGCATAATATAAGGGATTGAGAATGACCTATATAAAGACCTTTCAAATTAACATGTGTTATACCATTCTGCATTGGTGGATCCTGAATTAAATATATGCTGTTTGCAAAGGACTGTGTATCAATAATAGGGATAATTAGGTTTTCGATGCGACTAATTCTGAAGTGCAGAAATCTAAATACGAATAAAATAAAACTTCGGTTTTCTACTTCTCATATATGTTTTTTAAATCAATTGAACATTATCTAGTTGAATCACCATCTACTATTCCAAATGTTACCTTTACAATGTGACATGTTAGGTATAATATTAGTGTAAATATAAAGTCTTATTAACTCATCTACTCGTCTATACCGCAGCCCAAATCAAATGTCTTATTTTGTAAACAATTATGATAGTCTAATTACCTGTTGTGATGTAACACTGAAGGAACTAATTCATCCAACCTGTTCATCATTGAGATAATAAAGCGCTCCGATCTAATAATGTGTAAATAACTATGCAATAATCACAGATCGGCTTAAAATGTTAGTAGGGTAGGGTAGTTTTTGTTTACAAAATAAGACACTTGTTTTTGGCCTCGGTTTAGGTATTCCCAGCCGTCTTCATCTGCCACTCTCTACAACAACAACACAATTTATTGATCCAAATAATGTAACAACGTTAATTTACGTCAAAAAAAAACATGATTTACCCTCAATTCACCCGAAAAATAACGTTGACAAGCTCACAAAGGTTTATTGGCGGTGTACACCACAATCCATCATCCCGCCCGATTGTTCGGCCCTTCGTGCCCTGATCATTATTTAAAATATAGATGAGAGTGTTTTCTTTTCGATAATCGAGACTGTTTGAGGGTAGGACACAATGGAAGGGCGGGAGTGAAAGCGTCGCCTGTAGGCGGGGGTCAGATGGAGACTTGGAGAGGTCGCGCTTATTTGTATTAGTAAATTGGAAGCACACTGGCCAGTTTATTGAGAGCCCTGGCTGTTTCAGTCTAGGTCTATTGGTGGTAGACTTTTAGGGTTCCTTTTTCGAACGATTTGAAATTTGCAAAAAATGTATTATGTGACATAACATTTCGCGAAGTCATGAATTAAAGCACTATCTGTTGGACATTTTCATTTGTTTATTGTCAAGATATATTATGTTTTTTAATGGCCACAAATATATTGAAGAGAGCTCGGGGTCGTGGTTGAGGCTTAAGACTTCTTCTTCTTGAGCTACTTGAAATTTAGGTGAAGATAATTACTATTTCCATTTTCATAAAACTTAAGGTATCTTGATTTGGTAGGCATGGTGACTATAAAGCGCAAAATGACTAACTTTTAGTGAGCCTAAGGAGTAAAGGCTGATTCATAGAGTTTTGAGCACGACCTTAGCGTGAGGTCGCTCTTACCTCTCAAAATTGTATGAAATCTGACCGAATTCAAATTCAGCTCGCAATAAAAACTGTCTATGCTCTCGGCCATTTTCATTTTATTTCATTTATTCAATAATAAATACATTGTATGCGAATTTTATATAAATAATCAATGTGTATACTATAATTAAACAATTCAATCAATTTAATAACAGTTAATAGATATGTCAAGATCTAAAACTACTACGAATGTCAACAACAAAAAGATTTAAAATTCGTTAATATAGTAACAACACCTTTCCAACAGAAAGTCCTTTAATTTAGTTTTGAAAGTATTTAGACAGTGTATAGATTTAAATTCGTTAGGCATCCTGTTGAGTTAATTTTTACGTAATTAATTATTCTCAGTTGATGTTACCTAGGCCGACTAGCGCTACCGCCAAAGTATCTAATAACCAATATTGCCTCAAATTAAAAATGTCAATTAGCGTAACATCTAAGATGTACAGTCGAAGACAGAGTATACACGGGGCCTCAACAAGGTTGATATTTTCCCAAAAACTACTGGACTGAATTTAATACATCTTTTACAGTTACATAGTTTTAACTTTTATCTATCATACAGTGAAATAATTTTTGCAATAGGTCAAGTAGTTTTTGAGAAAATCTCAACCTTAAAAACTCTCCTGTATACCTTTCTCTGTGTTCCACCGTACTTATAGGTGTTCAGAACCTCTAGCACATAAAAAGCGATCACATTTCATATTTAAAACTGGCACGGAGGGTGGGGGATCAATTACGGTGGTCTTTGTGCACATTCTATCGGCGTGCAATGAAAAGAGTTGTGATTTTCTTTGATACTCGGAGACGCGGTTTGCCGACTGAGAAATCAAAGGCCTTCAAAGCCTCGAATGGAATGCATGAGAGGTTTTATTAAGATTTAATGCCGGCAACGACACTCACAGGCGGGAAAAGTACGAGTCTCAAGTGGAGTTTTACATGACGCCATTTTGTTTAATACAGACGCGAATGAAGTTAGGTTTGAATCGTTCCAAATTGTGAGGTGTGAAGTTTGTGCGATATAAAATTGTTTGACGACTGATTTCTGGTCACACTGAAGAGAAGTCTGAAATGTTTGGTAAAATGGTATAGTCTACCATTAAAACTCTACTATTCTACCAACTAGATTCTACGTAAATAATATGCAGGACGCGAATTAAGTTAAGTTGTGATATACAAACACCCTCTTAACTGAAGTACCCTGTAGGTTTTGAGATTTTTTGCATTTTCATACAAGTATGCGAGAAAATGCGACATAAACGGCCATTGCGTTGACGGAGGAGTTTGATTTTTTTCACGGCTGCACGAGGTTGCAGACCTGAGTATTTGGTATTAATTTCAACTTGATCCGTCCACGCGCTTCTGAGATATAGGTCTTAACAGACGGACAGACAGACGGACAACAAACTGTTCCTATAAGGGTTCCTTTTGAGGCACGGAACCCTAGAAATGTGCAAATTGAGCGGTACTATAAGTGTCATACGATACGAGGACCGTATTATTCCATTGCAGGTTAACTAGAGATTCTATTAGAATATTTTCTGATAGAATCCACACAAGTGTGATCTTCCTAATTGTTATCCCTCATTATCCAAACTTCACTAACATCTATCTATCGCATCAACCAAAAGCATAAATTATAATTAAAAAACCTTGCCAAATGACCCAACAGTACCAGAATTCAAAACCAGGTACGGCATCAGGTAATGACGCGCCCCTCCATACGTCATTACCGTCACAAACAATCGCGCTCTGGTTCGCGCAGACACCGTTTGATAGTGGCACTGGCACTAGTGGATTCGTTACAGCGCCTCGAGTGCCACCATTGTGCCTCGAGCACGTCTGCGCTGTTGTGTCCGAGATGTGGATAATTGCCCCTCACTGCTGCTGGAAAAAAATCTGGAAGAGTCTCTGTTGTTTATTTATTTAGTTTCATTAATAGGCTTGACAGTTTTGTCTTTTGTCAATCTATCGTCGTCTTCTTATTTCCTTCAGAGGCGTTGCCGAAGCGATTCCATCTGGTGATCTGGACGAAGGAGCTCAACAGTCCTCGGTCACTCCTGACCTGAGCTATGTGGGTGGAACTCTTGAATCTAGCTCGAAACTGCATATCTTTAGTTAATAATCGGGAACTCGGATATTTCCCGATAGTTGGCGCAAACGTTGCTATACAGGCGTTCTTGAATATGGAATACTAATTTACTGAGCCTTTAAATTCACGGTGGCTCTGTTGGACTAATGAGTGCCACGGAATGGTGCGGTCACTAGTTCCAATCCTGCTCTTTTCTCCGTAAGATATTAACCATTTTGTGATCATAATTATGCGGTCCAACCTCTTCCAGAAATTCTACGCACTTTAATAAACCTTTCCGATGTATCCCTGTTCATATAGATTTAATAGCGCCCCACATTTGCGTATTGTGCCCAAGATGCTGCGCCCTCACCTCAGCGAACAGGTAATGACGTTATTTATCGCCACTAAAGGTCGGGAGGACAAAGAGTCTAATAGTGCGGCTTTGACGGCCTTATTAATGGCTGTTCCTGATAGTTTAATAGTTGGAGCTATTGTCAAGGTAACCGTTTTATGACGCCCAAGTATGTGATACCAGCTCTGCGTATTAACCAATATCCATCAAGTTGGTTTATTAACCCTAATCTGTTTAGCCAGTTGCTGTTCACTGTTGTGCTTCTGATTTTGCAATAGGAGCAGATTTCATCAAAAGAAAAGGAATCTGATTCAACTTGCGAGTTAGTCCAATCCTTTGGTTACTAAAAAGTTAAGAATTTATTTCTACGCGGTTCTGCATTTTTTTAATATCAAAGACATGACAATTACTTCTAGATAGTGGAGTGGTTCTTCAATTATTATCCTAGACATATTAAGACCTTTGGAAGCAAGGTTAAAATACCAGGATCTCAGAACTGTAACATACATTTCCGTTCAATCAGAATATCTATTAGTCGAGATAGACTTCAAAAAATAATAAAATCATACTGCAATTCGCGAGGGGTGACGAGTGGCCACCATCTTGAAGTCAACAATAGCTTTCGACTTGGTCTTTGCGTTGCACCGTTATTAAAATCTCGTGGAACAATCGACTCGAAAGCGCACTTCCGTAGGCTGTGTTCAGAATATGGGGCCTGTTCTGACATTTGAACAGTTTAGAAATTCTAGAAAACTGTTCGCATAAAATGAAGTAAGTTGACGAACCTTGAAGAACTTTCGAACAAATTCTTCGAATTGTTGTCTGCTTTTGGTGGTTTGAAATAATATCAACTGAATATGTTGGGAGTGTTCGAAAAATAATATGCATCAAGTATTAAGCTAGATTCAAGACTCCCACAGTCTCTCTACACAGCTCAGGAATGAATGTAGAGTATAGAGATCCTTCGTACAAGATTGCAGGTTGCTCTTCTCGGAATAAAGGAAGCTCTCTACGATAGAATGTCATGTCAGTCATGATCAGAAAGTTTAAATAGCAGAACATGACTAAAGCGCATGATATATGTAAATTTATGATTATGTCTTGCCAACAATACAATGTATTAAGCTATTGTTACATTAAGTCCAGCCAGAGTCATGTTCTGGTGCGGGCAATAGCCGATCAATGGTAACACTTGCAGTACGATTTTATATCTTACGACGCAGATAATAAGAACGGTCCAAAGTCCAAAGTGTTACACTTGATCTGCTGTTAGCTGTGTCTTACAGGTTATCACAGCATTCACAATTTCGACTTCTTAACACTTACCTAATTTGTTACATAGTACATTGAAATCCCGCTCTCGAGCGAAGTGAAATTGAGAGCTCGGTGGCTCAGTGGTTGGGGCAATGGACTTGCGATACGCAGGTCCCAGGTTCGATTCCCAGCCCGGGCAGCCATGTACCAATGAGTTATCCTCGGTTTTTTCGACGGATAAACTTACGTACATTTACCGAGTGCTCTCAAAACGGCGAAGGAAAACTTCGTGATGGCCCCAGCTCCCTCGATGTGAAGGAAGGTCTGTGCCCGAGCAGCGGGACAATATAAATAGACTGATGATGATGACATTGAAATCTAAATTAAATCTAAATGTACTCTTTCATTTTACATTGGCTAATAACAAAAATGGTCGAGTCCATTAATAAAAAACTTGATTCCGTCTGTTGAAAAAGTCGCAGTGGTGTGTACGTGCAGTCAATGTATGGATAATACCAGGGCCTTGAAGCCGATCATTACACGACAATTATCACGAGTTGGAGAGCCCTTCCCATGGAAATCTGATTGTTTTGTTTTGCCACACCGGAAGAAAGGCATTATTTAAAGGTATTACAAAGTCGTAGGGATTAGAGATTTCCGTACAATTTTTTAATTTCATAACCAACCTAATAGCGGGACTTCTTATTTGAAAATTTCAATACATTCAATCATTTCCTTCGGTGCTACAACTTTTTTGCTGGATTTTCCTGTCTGGGTTACAGGTGTAATAATGTTTCCTACTAAAACAGTACTAATGCGTTGCATTTTCTCTGTAGCGAAAATAAAATGAAGGTAGTGATGGAAACGTAAAGCTGGTATTTAAAATAAGTCTCTGAAGTTGCTTTTAAAAAAAATGCCCAGGATATCGCAATACAGCCATTCTCCCGGGACAAAGCGCTAGTCCACTAACATAATTAAAATCTCCGATTGTGACCTCGGCCGTCGTGAGCAATCCCATTCTTTTTAATTATAAAGAATTGGAGCATCCTGCGCAGTACTTTGCTTTACCACACTTTAAAAATACACAGGCAATTCACTCTACGATTGTAAATAAAATAGCATCGGAGACAACATGTACCTAATGCATGCAATGATCAACTCAAAAAACTTTAGGCTATGGACTAATCATGCAAACAGTTTGCGGCTGACAAAAAAACAGTAAGCATTGTATGGGTGTTACCACACCCATCTAAAATAAGAGGCAGTCAGTCTGCATGCAAACTATTAACTTAATTTTACATCAAAAGTCTTATTATATGTATGTGAAAAGGATACAAACAGTTTCAAAAATAGAAACAGCACGTTCGTCCTTCGTCTAAGTATTAGCTGTTAATAAAATAGAGAACGAGAGAGACGTAGTTATGATCAAATGACTCTTAGATTCAGCGAATTTATTTAAATAAGACACTCGATTTGGGTTGCGGTATATGTCGTAGAATAGACATTCGATAAGGTAGACGAATTAGAGAGTGGTGACCACCAAAAGTAGGATCAGACCGTTGAAACTGTTTGAATATTATTCGGAGCCAATTAGGTAGCTCTCCTTAATCTCAAGGAAAAGAAATAAAGAAAGAAAGAAAAAAGAAAGCAAGAAAGAAAGAAAGAAAGAAAGAAAGAAAGAAAGAAAGAAAGAAAGAAAGAAAGAAAAGACATTTATTCTGACAACACACCATACAAACACAAAAACTATAAAATATACATGTATACTTAAAACTAGTGGTGGTATGCAGCGCCGGAATAGGCATGCTGCCTCAGCATAATGTCCCAGCCGTGCCAGGCACGACTACCTAAAGCCTTTTTTGCAATTCTGGACAACCAGAGGTCACAATTTTATCCAGCAATACACAAATATAAAATTAACATTAATTAACATTTCCACTAACAATAGTGTTTTATTTGCCCATGCTAATACAAAGAGTTTCCAGCAATTTTCTCCATACAATTGTTGGAGTTTAATTTTGGAACGCAATCCTCTACGGGCAGTAGTTAAATAGTGCAACAATAGATGTGGCCAGTACATAGTTAATGATTCACGGGTTCGGTTTCGGACCTTCGCCTTTTGTGTGATCTTTGAGTGTTTGTGTTGCAAAGGTTGGGTGTTTGATCGGGGAGTTTTACCCGACTGTTTGGAACTATAGCTAGTTTTTAGCCGTTAGCGAAATGTACAATTCTCTTTTTTGGAGACGTGTTTTTAATTAAATTATTTTTAGTTATGATATATGGAGCCAGGAGGCTGCAGCTCGAGTTCGAGATTGATGACCAAGTCATAGTCTCGAACTGGTGCTCCCTCTTGGCGGGGAAAAGTTCAGGGCATAAATTTGCCGAATTCTGTGTCGATGTCATGAAGGCGGTGGCACAATTGAATAAATAGACACACACACAAACACACACACACTCACCCTCACAAAAAAACATGAATTGTACAATGGTCTATAATAACATTTAATGATACATTCAAGGACCCCGAAATATATAAATCGGGGGGAAAAAATGAAATAGAATCAAGAGAAAAAAATTTTTTTTAGTGAAACAAATTAAATTACATACAAACATAGACTGCTAAACACATAACCCTTTTCTTACGCATTCGGGTAAAATACTTCAAATGAAAATGGCTGCCGCCGTAAATTAAGTTCAATAGGTAAAGGGAATTGAGAGACGTTAATTAGTACACGAACTAAAACATCCAGAATGTGTCCAGAGACATACATACTCAGAAACGATCGCAAATTACACTAAGATTCGGAAAAAGTGGTCATACCTATAATATTGTCTTATTTTGTAAACAAAAACTACCCTATCCTACTAACATTTTAAGCTGTTCTGTGGTTACTGCATAGTTATTTTCACATTTAATAATGTGTGTGTAATAGCTAATGATAGGATCACTTTATTTTCACAATGATGAACAGGTTCGATGAATTAGTTCCTTTAGTGTTACATCACAACATGTAATTAGACGATAATATTTGATTACAAAATAAGACACTTGATTTGGGCTGCGTTATACGTTCGACAGCAGATCAATCAATGCTTGCAGTACAATATCAACTCTTACGACGTAATAAATAAGAACAGTCCAAAGTGTTACACTTGAAGTGCTTTGGGATGTACAAGACGGAGAATGGAACATAAGAACATAGAAGGCAGGCGTACTACCTAGACCAGGCTGAGCGATCCATATAAATATCGGGCTATATGCAGTTGTCCGACCGCCGAGCGAGTAGCGAGTAAAGCTATCGACTATAAAACGAGTGGGCGAGCAGCGAGTATAGTCTTGTAGCTCGGCTATCAGCGAGTGTCGCTGAGCGACGGGCGATTACTCGCTTCACTCGCCCACTCGCCAGTGTAGCTCAGCGAGTGGGCGAGTGTCGCCGAGCGATGGGATGTACTCGCTCGGCGACAAAATAGCCGAGCGAGTACTCGCCGGTGGTGTGAACAGTCGGCGATGAACTATTAATATATGCGTCTCTTTCGTTTACACGGTTTGTACTATCTTTTGTACGTCTTTTGGGCTAGAAAATAGCCGGGATTTACTCGCCGGCGCTGCGACAACTGCCATTTCTTCACATCACATACGATTTTTCCCCGTCGTGTACACTCAAACGCAAATTCCCATCAGTATCATCAGAATTATTCAAATAGTACGCGGCGCAGAGTTGTGTGGAGGTAGTCATTTCAACAATTACACCGTCAAACAAAGGCCGAACTTCAAATTTTGATAACCCTCTGTATAATCTCGTACGGGCATTACATGCATGTTCTGAACATTGTTTGTTCACAACCAGAGCTCTGGCTAGAGATGGGCCTGTATTGAACTAGTTCGCTGAACTTTGTGCTCATTCGAATACCAATAGAACAGATTCTAACTACAAGGGTCTGACCTCATCTCACGGCTTATTATCACAATTTCTAGGAATCAATATATATTGTTGCTTATAAACACTATCTCGTTCTTGGAGGTAGCTACCATGGAATCGGTTCATCGCGTCGATGCCGAAGAATCAAAGAGTCGGACGTTTGCAAGCTATCTTTATATCTCTCACGAACGATGTTTTTAACCAACAGAATAGCATAGGGTTACGGGGAAATGCGCTGTACGGTGAGTTGGACTCTCATCGTTAGATTCAGATAGACCACACCGCTCGGCGAACTAGTTCAGTACAGGCTATCTTATCGCTCTGGCGAACAATGTTTCTAAGTGACCTAAAAGATAGAGTTACAAGGAAATTCGTTCTCGAGCAGTCAGATGGGATCCTACCATAACACAATAAAAACGTAAGATGTCGTGACAGAAATAGTGTGAATGTCTATTGTTCAAAGTCAAATTTCTTTATTGCAAGTAAGCACGTTGAGTACATTTTTACACGTCAATATATTTTTGGAATTTACATTTACACCACTTTGCAAGGAAAAGGTGCCAACGCTGAGGTTCTTCGACAAAGCTCGATACATGCAGCTGAACTAAATCTTTTCAGCGAACTATCCTTCTAATCGCCCATCCCTAGTTCGGACCTTTCGCGCGTAAAATTACTATCACCTTCCTTAGGTAAATATGTCGGCAAGAAATTCGCTTTGAACCCTTCCAGCCCTTTGTTGTTCAACTAAAACTATTCTCTAATCCCTGGATAAACAGTGCTTGTTAATAAATTAACGTGTTATTAATATATGTTACTGTGACCAGGTGTCCCTTCGGGGTACGTTCTGTATTCTGTTTTCCACAAAGGGTTAAGAAATAGTAAATTTTCGGTCCCGTGTAAATATTGTAACAATTACGCTTTTTGAATAATGTGGTCAGGTTTTGAGTGACGTTTTGTTCTGTTGGATATTTTATGACCTAGGCTTACGCCTCTCTGTAGGCAGACAGACAGTACGATTAGACGAGGAGTAGACAGAAACGATCCTCTGCGCTTTCTCTACATTCACCAATCAGTTGAAGCACATTCGTCGCTTTGTAGTTGACTGCATTTGTCCCTTTTTACCTGACTGCACAAGAAGTAGGGTTATGTTATTCGAGTGTCAGTATGTACACCGAAGCTCAAGTGTCTTATTTTGTAAACAAAAACTACCCTACCCTACTAACATTTTAAGCTGTTCTGTGATTATTGTATATTTATTTTCACATTATTAGATCGGATTACTTTATTTTCACAATGATGAACAGTGTTACATCACAACAGGTAATTAGACGATCACATTTGTTTACAAAATAAGACAGTTGATTTGGGCTGCGGTATGTCTAATTCTTTGACACGAGCTGCAGCCTAAACAGCTCGATGGATTTTAACATATGAGGTGATTCGTCTTGAATGTAGGAGTGACATAGGCTGTAAAAATTTAATTAAAGCGGTTAAAATGACAATGCCAGATTCTGCCCCACCATCAACCGCAAGTTGCACAAGATAACGAATAAACGTAAAAATATCTCCGTTTTTTATTAAAATTATTGGTTTAAAATAAAGTTTTGTACAAGTTGCGATTCGAAAAAAACAGCTTAATTAAGAATTCAGAAAATAGTAAGAAATCGAAGCGATTTGTTCATTGTTTTTGTTATTCTTCTATAGGAGTTGCGAGAGTAGTAGAAAATGATACTGATTATGATTATGCAATATGAAACCTGTAATAAGACCCCAACAAAATGATAGGTACAGCTTAAATGGTCACGTAGTTTTGTAGGTGGGGCAAAGCTCCATTGAAATGTGGCAATGTCTTTTAATTAAAGCGGTTTAAATTTTTGACAGTCGGTTTTTTAAAATTAATTAAACATCATATCTTGTACCTTCGTGTAAGTTGCAAGTTTCTAAAGTCAATTCCCTGTAACTCCTTTAATAACCTGACCATAGTCTCGAATTAATCACTTGCAATATATACATAGGTAAGTGATAAAGCGCAGTGTTTCTGGCTTATTTCAAAGATTCCCTTCATTAATAAAGCGTGTTTCATGTCATCCAGTAAGAAAGATCCCTGCCATATTGCAACCGCGAAAATAATCCCCTAAAAATCTCCCATTTGATCCCTCGAATATATCCTTAGCTAATAAATAGGACGGAGAAAAAGTCGGTCAGAGTCGGCCTAAAAGTTCTTTCACGCTGCTGCGGTAAGCGGCAGAGATTTTATTGCGTTGAAGTATGTGAATGCTTTGGAAAAAAGTTTTACAAAATCGAATTTGAATCAAAGATTAAGATATAAAAGACTTGGTACGGACAACAGCAGATCAATGGTAAGACTTGCAGTACGATTGTAAATCTTACGACGCAGATAATAAGAACGGTCCAAAGTCCAAATTACACTTGATCTGCTGTTAGCTGTACCTACCTATGTCTCAAAAATCTGATATATTTTCAAGTTTTTGTCCTACCCATTGTATTAATTTTATTTCGATTTCGTGGGAAAAACATTACCAGCAGTCGGGTAAATACTTATCTTCACATCTATTATAATTAAATAGAGAAATTATGTTTCCATCTATCAGTTACTCGAAACAACAGCTTGTTTGAAACCCGTTGCTTATTTGATAATTATTATTTTATCTTGCTGCAAGATGTCGTTGCGTTTCTGCTCCGCCTACCACCACAGTATGAGGAATACTTAACCCAGGGAGGCACTAAGTGAGTGCTTTACGTCATATCCGAAATCCCGGTAAAGTGAGTCCGGTAAAGCCGGGCAATGTTCGATGGTCCGCGGGATCGTCGCGATCTCAGTAATAGCAATAGCTTTGTATTAAAGCCAGCGGGAAGACGTCTTTACGTGTGGTGTAAATGACAAGGCACAAATGAAGAGTAAAAAACAGATTTTTTTTAGCCAAATGACATTGCCAGATTCTGCCCCACCATCAACCGCAAGTTGTACAAGATAACGAATAAATGTAAAAATATCTCCGTTTTTTATTAAAATTATTGGTTTAAAATAAAGTTTTGTACAAGTTGTGATTCGAAAAAAACAGCTTAATTAATAATTCAGAAAATAGTAAGAAATCGAAGCGATTTATTCATTGTTTTTGTTATTCTTCTATAGGAGTTGCGAGAGTAGTAGAAAATGATACTGATTATGATCATGCAATATGAAACCTGTAATAAGTCCCCAACAAAATGATAGGTACAGCTTATGGTCACGTAGTTTTGTGGTTTGGGCAAAGCTCCATTGAAAAGTGGCAATGTCTTTTTTAGATAACTTCAAAAGGAGTTTAAGATTTGCAGCGCATAAGCTGAGAAGTTCTTTTGGACAGCTCGCATTTGTTAGACTTTTTTTTAATTTACTGTATTTAACTATTGCTGTTATTCATAAACCTTGTTAAACCTCACTTCCTTTAATCGTGTTGCTATCCCTTTCATACTTCATTAAAAAAGGTTAAGATAGAATGGGACAGAAGGCGTAACTTTAAATCACATTTATGAATAGTCGGCTATGAGATTATCAAGTTGTATTGCCTTATTCGCTTTTTCGCGTCTATTATTATTATAATTTAGCATTTTCAATTCCCATGCCATTGATATCATAGCTTAAATGATTATACAATTATCCTTATTTACGCAATTATCGCACCTATTTGTCTTCAATTAGACGCATAAGATCCTTAATATCGCTCAAATCTTGTCTCTTGAACAATAACATTATATCGGCGTGGCTTAGCGCTTTTTCATCAATCCTGCTTTATTACGGCGGATTCGCTTTTGTCTACGTCCGGACGCGCCGGTCATTTAGTCCGGACGCGTCGGTCACTATTACACCCGTCCGATTCCATTCGTATCTGTCGTCCGGTGCCGCCCGGAATTCGTCTTCGGGTGTCATCTCGCCTCTACATGTTTTCAGGCGTTTTTTCCGTTTCGTTTTAGAGTTCCTTAGAGCCATAAGGCTTGTGTGTCAGTTGTCATGGTGCTGTTGACATTTCTATCTTTATTCGCCTGTAAAAGACATTGCCACAATTCAATGGAGCTTTGCCCCACCTACAAAACTACGTGACCATTTAAGCTGTACCTATTATTTTGTTGGGGACTTATTACAGGTTTCATGTTGCATGATCATAATCAGTATCATTTTCTACTACTCTCGCAACTCCTATAGAAGAATAACAAAAACAATGAATAAATCGCTTCGATTTCTTACTATTTTCTGAATTCTGAATTTTTTTTTTTCGAATCGCAACTTGTACAAAACTTTATTTAAAACCAATAATTTTAATAAAAAACGGAGATATTTTTACATTTATTCGTTATCTTGTACAACTTGCGGTTGATGGTGGGGCAGAATCTGGCATTGTCATTTGTTTCCCATACATACGTTTCTGTAATTGATTTACTGGTGTTCTATACATAGGTTGAATAAAGTCCCAGATCGCTTAGCGTTTGACCAAATGCGAATTGGGCTTTTCGCGAAAGGTCCAATTCGCGAAAGGCAAGATTGGGCGTTTCTCCCCATTTGACCAAATGCAAATGCGACGAATCGATATTCCTTTTTATAACTATTTCTTCCGCTGAATATCAACCATAATCAATACTGCAATATCAATAGTCATCATCTTCATCTACTGTATGTACGGAACCTTAACCGTAACGACATCTATACTTGACCTTTATTTCTCCTTTCTCAAGCCACTTGACGAATAACCGCCCGCCATTGTCAGTTTGTTTTCTGTTTGGCAATTTTTAAGGGGATTTCCCGGGTTCGTCCGAAACTTGATCACGTCTTCGCAGCTGGCCGCTATTTATGAGGCAATATTTTATGGAATATTGAGTCAAGTGCCCTTTAATCTACTAATATAATGGTGGGTTTAGTAGCGAATGTTGCCGGTTCAATTGTGTTGGTTTCTTATTGCTGGGGTCTCTTAGGTTTTAATGCTTGGCAGGGATTATTGTGACAAGTCGTGGATTTGGTTCACGGTAAGTAGCTTCCATTATATTGGAAGTTATTTTCGAGATGCACGTGACCATTGCCAGTTTGTTGACTATTGGAAAGCGTTGTAATAATTCTTCATTATCGACTTATTTCGATTGTGCACTTAAAAATGCAGTATGCAATTTAAAATATATTAGAAAATTTTCACCGTTTACTCTTTCCTTAACCTTCGAGCAAACAACGAAAGACACAAAACTAGAGTATCGGGGGATTGACTCAAAATTGTTTTATTTTATATAATTGGTCTAGGAACTAAATTAGCACAGTTGTTTGAAATGAAATGTTTATTGTTGTTGACAAAAATAGCATAGGACAATAATGTTCCTGGCTCCCAAACTAGGATTCCCTGTGCTATGGGAAGCCAGGTCTTTCGTCCTTAAGACTATTGCAGAGGTACCTCCCCGTCCATAATGTCATCCGGCTTGCCGCCCGCACCATGACGTTAAGTTATGCACAAATTTCAATCAAAAGTTGATATTTATCTTCCTGTAACCGGTTACCATAACTAATGTCTTTCATATCACCTATGACACTTGCAATTATTAATAGACGTCGAGAATTCTTGGAAATAGCAATTGAATTAAACATCATTTCTTTGAATGCAACTCGACTCATATCTTTATACCTTCACCACAATTAATGAACCATGCATTAAATGTAATTCTCTGAAATTCTCTGGAATTCCGTGCAATGTCTCATTATAATCTTTCCCGATAGATGTCTCTGGCACCGCTCCCAATGTAATGGGATTGAATCATGCGACATTAGCGTCGTCCAGTGTCCGCCCGTTCCATAAATAATCCTCCTTTTATTAAACTCGTCGAGATAAATGATTATAGACTACGCTGTCCCCTTGTTTGTAGCCACTGTTTCTTTTGTAGCTGGATGGGGCTTTTAGTAGGTTTTCATTGGTTTGCTTTTCTCATAAATCTTCGAAATTTTTCCCAATATTATACACGGATCTTTTTGCCCTAATTCTTTTTCAAAAATCTCCACTTGGATGTTGCATTTGCTTTCATTCGCATCCAGAAAAAGAAACCGTTGGTTCCCTGGAAGCAATAGCTTTTAGCGATAAGGCCGCCAAAATTGTACATGCTGTTTTGTATTTCTGTATTGTAATTGTTTGTGTCTTTATGTACAATAACGAGTATTTGAATTGAAACCAGTAGGTATAAGATAGTTTTGTTCTCAGGCCAGCTACTATTAAACTCTTTATAATCAGTTAATTTCTCTATTTCAGCTTGTAATTCAATATTATCAATGAAGTTTCCTCAGTTTCATTCTTCTCAAAAAGTCCCTTAAAATGCATGCTAAAAAAACCTCGCATAAACGTCGCGTGTTTTATTCTATCCTTTATTATCGCCCATTTAAGATCCATTTTCATGTAAATCGCCATAGCTCTTCCAGAATTTTCTAATGGTGCCACAAACGCTTCACAAAAGCAATATTTCGTTGGTCGCATGTCCATTGTCCACCATATTGGTGACGTAGCTTAAGTTTTGAGTAATTACCCTTCGGATAGTAAGACAAAGGTTGTGTGGGTGCGACGCCGTTTCTTCCAGTCATGCTGAATGCTATTTATTAACTGTATTATTGGATGTTTTCTAAATACCATGATCATTAATAGGTGTTTGTTCTATAGTTTCTTTGTTTTTTGCCTTGTTCTTTACTGTTATATCACCATTGAATATGTGCTAAGAACGTACTGCTTAATTGCCTCGCTGCCGAGATACCAGAACGGGGATGGGTGTGAAGATGGTTACAATACCTCCAACATCAGAAAACCTGCAACAGTGTAGCTGTCACCCGGCAACCCTGATGCGCTACTTTAATGATCTAGGGGTGATGGACCTGACGGAGCGAGGGAAATGCACAAAACTACCACCTTCTAGGAGTCTGTGCAAGATCTCTCACCTCTACCTAAGAATAATGTGCTCAGAATTGGTCATAGCATCACTTGCGATTGCGGTTTCTGAATAAATTGACTCGTTGGTTTTTACTTTATATTAGTGCATTTAGGGAAGAAACCAGGAAAACCACTGTTTACCCGGCTGTCGAAAAGAGAATGGCAATATTTGCGATGGCCATGCATGTCTGACATACTGAAGTCTTAACATCAGTTTGATGGAGTTTGATGTATATGAAGCGTCTTAATCACGGGACTGACAAGACTTTTTTTGGCATACGTCCATTGATCTCCTATAAACAACTAGATACACAAAAGTCTTACTAAAACAATTTAAAAAAACGTTCAAATAAGGGTCCATTGTTAACGTCCAAATAATATCCAATAAAGCAAATGAGGGTCCTTCATCCGTTTGGGCCTTCTTTGCGCTCGGACATTTTTAGAACAGACTGTGTATCTAGTTGTTTATAGGAGATCAATCTCCTATAAACAACTATATACACAGTCTGTTCTACGTCATACGTCATATGTATGCCAAAAAAGTCAAATTTGTTTTCGTAATAATTCATTACTGGACAACACATGGCTCTGCCTGTCCTATTGACAAATCGTGCTCCGTAATCGAACGCGTCGCGCCCACTACTAATGGGAGTAATGGGATTACCTTTATTAATCATTTGCTATTCGCTCCTCGTACCGTCAGCTATAGTGATGCTCAATGTTTAATGCTTAGAAGAGAAAACATTAAAATTGAACATCACTATAGAGCTGACTATGAGCATCACTATGAGCTCGGTGGCGCAGTGGTTGGGTCAATAAACTTACGATATGGAGGTCCCAGGTTCGATCCCAGCCAGGTCAACCAATGAGTTTTCCTGGGGGTTTTCGAAGGATAACTTACGTACATTTACCGAATGCTCTCAAAACGGTGAATAAAAACGTGATGAAACCTGCAATGCCGAAGTAGAAATCTTAGGCATGTGTAAGCCAATCCGCACGGGCCCGTGTGGTGGATCATGGCCCGAGCTTCCACGATGTAAGGGAAGGTTTGTGCCCGAGCAGTGAGGACATAAAAGTAGACTGATGATGATGATAGAGCTGACTGTACGAAAGACGGACCTACGGAGGTAGAAAATGAGTTACAACAGTTTTGACGTTTGGCTAGAACATGCAGTGATAGGTATGGCAGTACTCGTGGGAGAACTGAGACCGCGTTTCCACCTGCAATAAAACTTCTGGCTTTGGAGGTACCGTCAGGATCACGGTCAGGATCGTGTTAGGAATCGAAGAGCATAGGGTACGTAATAGATTGATAAATATGAAACAAGAGAAAGTGGATTACCCACTCGATTTCTTGGGGCCGAATTTGTATTTACTATTTACCGAGCATAGGTTATCTAAAACAGTATACGGGCGACAGACACAGTTTTGGTGAAGTGATGCTAAGCTTATCGTAGTTGATGTCAATATGTAAAGCAGAAAATAGGGGCGATGTCAGTACTTGGATGGGTGACCGCCAGTGACTTCTCCTTCTTGCGTCGAAAAGCACGTCAAACAGTTGATCCCGGTTGCTGTCGTTCGATAACAGTCATATGAGAAATGGCCTAAACTACTCCGTCAATAGGTTTGGTCACTAACCATACGAGAAGAATGTTTTTGTGTGGCTGGCTTAGAATAAGCTGGAATTTACAGTTTTCTAAACAAAGTTTGAGAAACGCAGTCTGTCGCACATTGTCACACACTCTAAGGCACCGGAAAAGATATTTGATTAGCGGCCACTGGCCACTAGGGGGCGTGGGGGAACACTAGACATCGTGACAGATGTATCTTGGCTGGAAGCGACTACATTTTAACCTTAAGATTAATCCGAAAATACAGAGAGTATTTCAGGATTATTTGTAGTGTATGTGATATCCGGGGCTCCGCGCCATCACTGGCTCGCCAATACACCGGTATGCAAGTGCATGCGCCCGCGCCCGCCCGCGGCTCGGGTGCGACTGACAGATGTCACGTGTCCGACCATGCGCCTCATATTGGATGTGCGCATACGCATAGCTGCATAAATTTTACATTATTCCAAATTATTTTGTGCAAAAAAATTTATGGTGAACTTGTACAATTTGACTACCAAATCAAATTGTAAAGTTTTTGTGTATTGTCCTCATCTAAATGTTCTGATCAGCTAGCAAATGTTTTACCCAGACATTTTTCTTTATACTAGCGTTACGAAAGTCAAACGCACAGGCGGTTCTCTGAGCACCGCGTTGCGACGTTATTATCGCATCGTAGTTTTGGGTGCGATTCTGATCCACGCGACAGACAGCCACGGGAGACGGCAATTGCATCTGCCGCGACGGCATTACTTTACACTGTAAAGTTTACAGTATTAATTTATATGGGACCGTTTCCGACCGTTCCGCGGCAAATGCAGTCGCCGTCTGCTGTCTGCCACTTGGATCGGAATCGCACCTTTAACACTAAGCACACAGCTCACAAACTGCGCTCATGTCTCTTCTAGCAGCTCTTGAGCCTAATCACCTCCCCAATGCATTAGGGCTGATCCGTCCCACCGCGGCGGCGGCGGCGTCCGGGGAAATATTTTTAAATAATTCGATAGTGATACCATACGACGTGATGATATTTCTTTCGTGGACGTGACTGGCAACACTGTCAAATGCGTTTGAGTGATTGTTGTGTTTCGTGACATTGTTGCCGTCGAGGGACGTTGTTATGTCGAATGTTAGGTTTCTATTAAGTTGATGAGATGAGGGTGGTAAGGTCGAGATTAGGAGACAATTTTGAGCGCGAGTTTAGTGTGCGCTCTTACAACTGTCAAAATGTGAACTGATCTAAGCCTTAGTATTCGAAATGAAATGAGTTTATTTGCTCGAAACACGGTATAAAAGATGGCAGTTGTAAACATTGTACGTACATGTTTCGCCAAATGTTTGGCATGCAACACTTTCACAGTGGGAGTCTACTTTTCCCCAATATTACATTAACACAAAATATTACGGTCATACTAAAAAAAATTGAAAATGTAAAAAAAAATATTGCCAAATATTCCAAAATGAAACCAATTATTAAATACACCATGTCAAATAAATTTTAAATATGTTACAAATAAATAAATTAATTAATTACAAATAATTATTCGTATAATAAGTAACACTATCTTAAACCGTGTTTAGTTCACACTTATTTAAAGGCTGAAACAGAATACCGCGTTGCGGCACCCCGACGCCAAAATCTACGTTGCCGAGTGTTTAAAGTCCAAACAACCAATACTGCGTAGCGACGGGCGGGGTTCTGTGTTTCGACCCTTAAAAAATATTAAGTTAGAAAGGTGCGGAAAGTTTAAACCGTTGCATAACTTTAAACCACGTTTGTGATTAACAGCGCTTGTGCATTCAGCTCTACCATCCCTCACCTATTTATTTAGACTCTCGCAGTATTGGTACCTATCAATACCTTTGGTAAAAAGAGAGCTCGGTGGCTCAGTGGTTGGGTCAATGGACTTGCAATATGGAGGTCCCAGGTTCGATTCCCAGCTATGGCAGCCATGTACCAATGAGTTATCCTCGGTTTTTTCGACGGAAAAACTTACGTACATTTACCGAGTGCTCTCAAAACGGTGAAGGAAAACATCGTGATGAAACCTGCATGTCGTAGAAGAAGAAAAAAATCTAAGGCATGTGAAATCCACCAACCCGCACTGGGCCCGCGTGGTGGATTATGGCCCCAGCTCCCTCGATGTAAGGGAAGGTCTGTGCCCGAGCAGTGGGGCAATATAAATAGACTGATGATGATGATGAATACCTTTGGTATTACCCCTTGCGTAGCCAGATATTTTACGATACCGATTTTGTATGGCGAAAACCAGCAAAAATCCTTATGAAAAAATTCTTGCCGTGGGCAGGACTTGAACCTGCGACCTTGTCATTTCGTGATACGCAAGAATTTTTTCATCATGTTCTAATTTATTCACCGAGCATGGATAATGCGTAATTCAAATTCTGAGAAAAATCCTTATATCATGCCTTAAAGCACCGCCTAACTAAGTCACGTTTTTATCTAACATCCTATGAGTGGGTCACTGCTCCATAAGTGCTAGTTTGTCGGCTTTACGACCTTATCGCTCCAAGCGTTCTCTACTAGTTGATCAATCCATAATTATATAGTTAGGGTACTTTTCCATTAACGGCTAATAACCATAAAAGTGCTAATAAAATCCCGCGGGATTGGCTAACGATCGCCGACCCCGGTAATTTCCCGGGAACTAATAATTGTGGGAATGACGGTAATGACAGGCTTCGGTATTCCCAAACCGATCGGTTATGGGGCGTAGACCGCTACGGCTACGGCGTAGGCATGTTGTTCTACGCGAGGACGTGCTACAGTATTCGATTTAGTTTTAAAGTAGGTTACGTCATTTCAAATCAAAATAAAAAGGTTTGACAAAAGATGCAGCAGAGCTCGGTGGCTCAGTGGTTGGTTCAATACTCAATACTCAATACATTTATTGCATTCCATAAGTTATAATACAGATGTTCACATACTTAACATTAAAATGTTACAATGTTCTTTATGGACCTTGTTTAGTTCAACAGACTTGCGATACGGAGGTCCCAGGTTCGATTCCCAGCTAGGGCAGCCATGTACCAATGAGTTATCCTCGGTTTTTTCGACGGAGAAACTTACGTACATTTACCGAGTGCTCTCAAAACGGTGAAGGAAAACATCGTGATGAAACCTGCATGCGCTAGAAGAAGAAAAAAATCTAAGTCATGTGAAATCCGCCAATCCGCAGTGGGCCCGCGTGGTGGATCATGGCCCCAGCTCCCTCGATGGAAGGGAAGGTCTGTGCCCGAGCAGTGGGGCAATATAAATAGACTGATGATGATGAAACTGGATGCAGAGGGCCGAGAGTAGGGTTGAATGGCGTGCTTTGGGAGATGCCTACGTCCAGCAGTGGACTGATACGGGCTGATGATGATGACCTAATGTAATTTCCAATGGGCAACTTCTTATGCTTTTCGTATGTACAGTCGACGACAGAGATAAGTATACAGGGGGCCTCAATAAGGTTGCGATTTTCTCAAAAACTACTGGACCGATTTTAGTAATTGTTTTACAGTTACGTAGTTTTCACTTTTATCTATCAAACAGTGAAAGAATTTTTGCAATAGGTCAAGTAGTTTTTGAGATAATCTCAACCTTAAAAACTCTCCTGTACGCCTTTCCCTGTGTTCCACCGTACTTTGATACCTAAAAATAATTCAAAAGTCACTGTGCCCTGCCCTAGCTCCGATATCGAGTGAGCAATTTCATTAGAAGGCATAATAATTACTACATCAATTAATATCAAGTCGTTTGACGCGTTTCGGGGAGTGACCGACGATAATACATAGCCGGTAATTAGCAATGGACGAAGGTGGGCATTGATGATGTGTAGTTATTAGCACGTGGTCACACTGCGAGCCATATAAAGGCCGAACGATACACATCAATATTTAAGGCTTCTTATGCACGTATTTTAAGTTTTTCTACGAAGGCTACGGCATTAACTACTATAATTAAACGTCTGAAAAAAAATATATAGCAATCTTGGGGTATCTATTTAGAGACTGATGAAATACACGATTGGACAAACTTCGCTCGATAGAACCGCTAACATACCCCTTCCATGTCTTTTAAAATGAAAATTATATCTAAACCGAAATAGTTATTCATACAAAATATATATCAAAATGTAGGGTAGGTACTATAAATACGAGAGCTTGTTTAAAAAAGTCTGATTTTTGTTGGTGTAATTTTATTTCCCTGCTAAAATTCATAAAAGTACGAATATCGAGGCCCTGCGCCGTGCTCTTCACTCCGCCGCTGCGGGGCATCTTGTGTCTCACTCCTGATTTTGACAACCATATAAAGCCTTAACGTGATACGGATCGGATCACGATCCCATGAGTGCATTGAGTGGGGCTATTACGGTTCTAACTAACAAATCATATATCTCGGTAGTCCACCCAGGCGAACTACGTAGGTGGACCATGGGCAATCATGGGCGCATGACGCAATGCATGACGTGACTGGGGCAGTGTTATTGTGTTAGTATAGCGCGTCATGACATGGTATGATTTCGTAGTTTGAGAGCCAGAGAATTATCAACCAATATTGTTGTAATTACAGCGTTTTTAAGATTCTGTATCCACGCTTCGGTGAAACCATCCCCAAGTGTGTATTTAGAATATCAAAATCGCTGAAATTGCGACAATATTGGCGAGAGAAACGTAGAACGCAAACGGGCAGTTGAGACGAGAAGGTCAATAAAAGAAATCAGAAATATTTAAAAAAATCGCTCACTCTCATGACTTATTTATCGCTCCGCTTCACCGCACGCTTGTAGTAGCACCGTAACTTTATTGATGGGTATGGACTTAACTGCTAATTGAGTTTGGCGACCGTAACGACATGTTTACCGTTTTTTGTGTATCAGTTTATTTAGTATATCCAATATGTACTTTCCTCTAGATTTATTGGGTTTGACTTAATGCTCTATAGGGTTAGTATAGGAATAGTCCTATACATATTAACTAGTAAGGGTCAACAGCTCTCTGTAACTCTTAAAAAGATAATAGTATCTTTTTAAGAGTTACAGAGAGCTGTTGACCCTTACTAGTTAATATGTACATTGCAACCTGATATTTTTAATCAAAACTTATTATTGTTACCGAATAATGGGCAGGCAGCTATCCGCTGATATCTATGTATAAGTGTTATTGTATAGTATAGTCTATTTTTGTCACATGCCATTATTTGTTCCCCTGCACAATATTGTCTGTAAATTTATTCAGTTTATAACTTTTTAGAGCCTTCAATGTCCCATAGCCGAGCAAAAGCCTCCCGTGTTTTTTTTATTGTACGGTTGAACACAGAGAAAGGTGTACAGGAGAGTTTTTAAGTTTGAGATTTTCTCAAAAACTACTTGACCTATTGCAAAAATTCTTTCATTGTTTGATAGATAAGTTAAAACTATTTAACTGTAAAATAATTATTAAATTCGGTCCAGTAGTTTATGAGAAAATCTCAACCTTATTGAGGCCCCCTGTATACTTATCTCTGTCTTCGACTGTACACTTGAATCGTGAGACCTTTGCCCAACAGTGGGACGATGGTCAAAACAAAAGCTTGAAATGTTCCGCGACCGATGAAAATGTCACTGGCGGTCACCAGTCCTGATTAGTTGCTTAACTTGATCGATCGTTCACATAACGCACTCGCAACTAGACTACGAAGTCCTGTGTTATATTAAAAACTTAGGACGTTATTACTTATACTAATGGCACCAAAAAACTGCATGCACCACAAACAGTGCTGATTCCGCTGCATATTAGATTTAATGGCGCACCCCGAATGTTTTAATCACAATTACGTGTCATTTCCACTGGGGCGCCACCTGAATGTTCGCTCGCGAATATTCGTCGCCGAACATAATGGTGGCACTTCACTTGGCTATTCGAATTTGCGTATTTGTCATAATTGCCATGTGTGGTTGGTATTGTTGACAAAATATTCGTCTTATTTGTATGTACGTCAAGTATTTGACAAATACGGCAAACATCCAATATCGAATACGAATAGCCAAGTGAAGTGCCAGCATGAGACGAATATGGAGAAAGATTAGAGTAACGGTAGCTCTGTTGGAAAAGAGCGTGCCACGAAAAGGCGAGGTCCTTAGTTCACACTTCGAATCCCTATCTTAACGACTTCCATTTAAGGCGCTATATAGTTGTCAAAAGCAAGAGTGAGACACAAGATGCCCTGCAGCAGCGGAGTGAAGAGCACAGCGCAGTGCCTCGATATTCGTATTTTTATGAATTTTGGATGAATTTTGACTTTTTTTAAACAAGTTCTCGTATTTATAGTACCCTACATTACAGTACGTCAAGTATTTGACAAATACGACAAACATCCAATAGCGAATACGAAAAAAATATGTAAGTAATTTATTAATAGCGATTCGCGATATTTATAGAGTTCTTTTGCTATTCTAATAAGATCCATTATTGTCTTGTGTGGAACCTATCTATTTTAGATACCTAATATTAATAAATAGGAAAAAATCGTTAATATCACGAACTAGACGCTTTTCAGAGACAGTCTGAATCTGCCAGGGAACAGATGAGAAGACTTTGAAGGCTTTGCCCAACAGTGGGACATCATAAGCTGCAATTTACACGATTTTAGAGCTCTTAGTAGGTATGTTTTTTGTTAATTTTTAGGAATTGTATCTTTTTTCAAACACTTAATTTCAAAATTCATCAAACAGTAGGCGCCAAAGAAACGGACATACATACACTCGAAATAACTTCCCTCGCTACAGTAGAGCAAAACTATAATAACCAACGAACATTCGCCTCCTCAATGCAGCACGGTGTAAACTCACCTTTGCTCCGCCTCACACCGCGCTCGTTCAAAGCGAATAAAGATATCTATATTCATTAAAATTTAAAACGCGAGCGGGTTATAAGATTCAAAAGGAGGGTGTGTACGCGCCTTAACTAGGTACATACATACAGATTACATTTTATGTTTAATGTTTATACTTCATTATAAGTACGGAGGTAGAGGGGTTTTAGATAAATATTGTTGTGTAGACAGTTTTGTAGTGACAAAGAGGCGACTCGGGTTAATATGACCACACCGTTGTCTGCGATTTTTTATTTTCCCATCGTAACCCGATATTTTCCTACTGTAAAAGATAGCTTTTTTGTTAGACTTTGACTAAGAAATATTAAGATTATATCTAAGTAAATTTGGGTATTAATATTCAAAATATGTAATTGAAACTTTTGTTATAGTACTCATACTCATACTCATTTATTTAACCTTAGGTACACAGGGAACACTTGGTTACGTCATACATTGTACAATATAGTGATCATACATTTTTAATAATGTATGATTACATGGCTCGATAGACAAAGAGGCAGAAGGGCAAAAGCAGACCCACTGTATTGTGTCAGTGGTCACTAAAAGTAATTAAACTACTTACATAAAATAAAATAAAATACATTCATTAATAATTAATTAAGAATAGTAACAATCGTAATAAATAAATTAAGTAGCGGCTGTAAAGAGGCCTTGTCAATAACAAACTATAATAAAATGATCTACATTTAGTATAATGTCAAGTATTATAAATTAAATTAATCAATTAATTGAATTAAAAAAAAAAAAAATACATGTCAAACAAATGTCAATTAAAATGTCAAGTTGAATTTGTTTGCGGCTGTAAAGAGGCCTTGTCATATTCTATAGATATAATAATTTTTAATAATCCAACTACTTAATTAAATGTCACGTAGCTGCCTGGGCATTGTCTTCTTAATACTATTGAGGCACTTCTACGCAATGGTATCATCTAAAGCATCCTTCACGGTGTAATAACTCTTGTCAATTAGGGCAGATTTTAGTTTTTAGTAGGTAGGTAGATTTAATGGATTTAATGGACCAAACTGTCATCTGCAGGTTAAAATCATTGCTTTACCTTAATGAACGCCAAAAATTTAATGCTGTAATATATAGCAATCTAAACAAGCATCACATTCGTAGATAAGGAGTTGTAATGAGACTATAAATTGTACTAACGACTCCGGCATTGCCACACACTACTGAGATTTTTATAAAATCACTAAACCTGCCCAAGACAGAACTCCCTAAAACACTCGTTCCCAATTCGCCATTAATTTTTAGCCAACGCCACCGCACAATAACAATTACGATTCAGAATCACGCACCCGTCATTACACCGCCGCTTTATCTTGAGACGGCAGCCTCGCAACCCTTTGCCGTCTAATCGTGAATTATACTCTGTAATAAAATTCTTTAATCAAAGAAAACAACCCAGCGCCCATTACGGCGCACACGTCGCCACCTAGAGTCGTTCCCGCGAATATTTACATACATGTGTCATTACACCCCCACCTCTTTCACACCGAAGGGGGGCTCAGACCCCCCCATAATTAAGCGTATAACGGAATCTTAGCGTCTTATTACACACGTAACGGTATCCTTTTAGAAAATTGTAACAACAGTGTCGTTACGCCCGCATCCCCCCTGAAATGATCACCTCACTCAAAAGTTTGCGTAAAATATCTGCGTTGAAGTAAAGGCGGCACACACGAAACTTAAATGCGGAATATCCTCTAATGAATCAGACAATATTTTAAGGCGAGGGCGGCAATAAAACCTCCCTGCCACCCGCTAATGTATACCAACACTTTGTCTCTGTTTAGGGAAGGGGTGATTTGTGTAAATAAATATCGATGTGGACACGAGATTGCGTAGAGATGGCTCATTGTCCGTTATCGATAACGCGTTTACGAGCAACGTTTTAATGGCGTTGTTTAACATTAGTTCGTTAAGTGCTCGTAATGCGAGCAGTTTACAACTTTTCGAAAGAAGTTTTTAACTTCCAGTTTTTACCGTCCAGGACTTATGTAGTAAAAAGATCTAGTCTCCTGGCATCTTTTCGTATTTACCTAGACGTGTCTACTTCACAGTGTTTGTAAAGTCAATCACTTAGTGGTATTATTCTTGTTAATGGTTTTAAAATAACTGTCCAATTTGTTTTTGAATGCGTTACCTGAGACGGCAGAGACAACGTCGTCTGGAAGTGAGCTCTAGACCTGAACCACTCTGTTGCTCAGGAAGTTACGAGCGACATTGGTTTGTTGTATGTTCGCTGCAACTGCCTTTCGGCGTACAATATTTAATTCATAATTCATTTATTCATTATGATATCGTTAGATACAGGGATGGGTGGCTGGAAGAGGCTCAGGACAGGGATGGATGGAAGAGGAGGGGGGAGACCTTTGCCCAGCAGTGGGAAAATTTATAGGTTAACAAAAAAAAAATCATTTATTCATTGCTTTATGTGGTAACATGGTTGTTAGATAGTACAGGAAGTGCTCACATAAACCCTGTAAGGGCACCGCAACATTAGACACATTTATGTTCAGTTTAATTTATATTTTATTTAACTATCGCATTTCATCGATTAAATCGTTGTCATCAGTTTCTTTATTAATTAGACAATTTCTATAATTCATCAGTATATATCAGCGTGGCCTCTCCTTATGCCTCTTCAATCTTCATAATGATGTACATTTAACTCTAAGACAATAGTCTATGTATTGAGGATGAGCGGAGGATCCCGCGGGGGCGTTTTGCGGTCTGGACTTTCGAGTGACTGAAGGCCTACAAGTTCAGCTCGTATGGAAGTTTGCTCCACTAATACGTTTTGGGATTCACAGCTTGAAAGGATGACTAACATCGTTTCTTATTATTTGAGATGCATTTACAATTGTGAGCAATACCGCTCGTTGATTGGCTGACGTGAAAGGAGAAATACCATCGCACTAATAGAGCTGTACTGTTATTGAGACAATATTCATCCCATAATTTTCTACCTCGGTTAGATGGAAATTGTTCTCAATATACACTGTTTTGTTAATAAATATGTTCATCAATATCATCACCATCATAATATCGTTAGGTAGTTGTCCCACCGCCGGTAAGTAAGCGAGTAAATTCCGGCTCCGCGAAAGAAACGTACAACAGATAGCACATTCCGTGTAAACAAAAGAGACGCAGAGATACTCGCTCGACGACATATTTTTATAGTTCATCGCTGAGCGAGTGTAGCCAAAAAATAGCTGAGATTTACTCGCTTTGAGCTTGACACACACTCATTTTCTGCCGTCGTTACCTACTGGACGTAGATCGCAGGCCTCAGATCGCTACCTATCGGACTTTAAAATGCCCAGAAAATAAGGCGAGGCATGCGTTTCACTGATTGCAGATCTTAGGTCGCGGCTGTGTGTGGAGGGCATTACCCTGGCGGTGGCACAACTGCCTAAAAATAAAGTATATTGGATTTGATCATTACCATAAGAAAATGTCTTGCTCGCCGGCTGCTATAGCCGTGTGTAGTCTGCCAAACAACAGCGCGCGGTTTGAGATGCGATGATTTATTGATTCCCGTAGCGACCGCCTTGGGACTCCCGCGATTAGATTCCGGAGCCGTTTCATTACGAATCTACTAATTGGGTTTGGGTTCTTACATACCAACATTACCGACATGCGTTTCAAGTTTAATATGTTTGGTTAACATGAAAATAGTATTTTTTGTTTCATAAATGACAGTTTCATTTAAGGATGTGTGCAATCTATCTAAATTCGTGAAGAAATACTTGCTAATAATGCGAAATTAACAACATTAGATGAAGTAGAGATCTAACATCCTTTTTCAAGCGGTCCTACCTGCCTTTGGTTTTCAGATTCCAAGTATGCTAATACCGATTATCTTTATCACTTTTTAAGCTTTCACGGTTTGTATACATATTAATTAGATAAAACGGGAATTACCGTGTTAAACATTTATTATTGATGTCTCGATATTTCGACAGCATTGCAGCCACCAATACGAGACATCAATAATAAATGTTTAACACGGTAATTCCCGTTTTATCCGATTATCTTTGCCATTGGATCATACATGATACTTTACATATTCTAATTACAATCTCTAAAGTATCGTATTCTTTACCATAAAGACGCCATTCCTTTTTTTTGTAATTGATAATTAAGTGTTATCTAGTATCTGTCTAGCATTTCAGAATTCGACGTAATTACAGCACAGAGTAAAAAGAGCGCTGCAAATTATTCGTGTCAACCAAACATGACATTTTCATTTGAAAAAATGTCATCAAAGATACCAATTAACCGCCCTTTTGCATCACTCCGATCAGCCCCCGTTTCCACCGCATTTTTAACGCGGATCGCGATCGTAAACTGATTCATACACCAGACATCCAGAACCTTCCCCTCCTCCTCTTTCAGAAGCTATGAAACCTTTTTAGGAGTAGAATCGACCAACACCAAAGCTCAACAGATTCTGGTCGAATCACTAACCCAGAGGACTCCCCTGCCCCCCTCAAATATACACGAGAAAGAAGGTTCCGGGGTAAATGAAACCACTAGTAGGTCTCATCGAATTCTGGTGGTTCAGTAAATGTCATTCCCCACCACTTCAGGTGGCTCATTAGGCTCGACAAAAAGTGTCGCCTCAAAGGCAGGTTGTATACAAAACCGTTTGATTTTCGCACTTGTGGAAATTCATTGGAAGTTTTTAATGGTGATTTTGTAACTTTAAAAGGCAAACTGGATTTTGTAATTGGTAGGGAGTTTGGTTGCAGAAATGTTGATGTTGAAAGTGAATTGAGGATATTTATTTACCATATAACAGTTCATCAATTTCATTAAAACTATACTTAGTTGTCAGTGAATCCCACACTAACCTAAGTTACAAATACAAAAAAAGACGGCTTATTTGAAGTTGCAAGTTTCGTCTAAAAATTCTAATTGGTTACTTCTTCTTATGGTGCTTACGAAGGTTGGCGATCATTATGGCAATCTGCACTCTCGACAACGCCGCACGGAACAGAGACCTAGTACTCTTGCCGCCATTGGCGTAAGTTCCTGACCCATGATATTCTTCTACCTGGCCTTCTTCTGTCCTGTAGCTTTCCCTGAAGAATCAGTGCTTTATATTTACTGCTGCTAAAAGTTCTAGGTTATGTAGGTCCTTCGTTTTTGAAGCATCATTGAGTAAGTTAAGTTTCTATTTATACCGAAGTCCAAGTCAAGTGTCTTATTTTGTAAACAAAAACTACTCTACCCTACTAACATTTTAAGCTGTTCTGTGATTATGGCATAGTTATTTTCACATTATTAGATTGGATCACTTTATTTTTACAATGATGAACAGGTTAGATCAATCAGAACCTTCTGTAACACAGAAGTTATCACAACAGGTAATTAGACGATCATATTTGTTTATAAAATAAGACACTTGATTTGGGCAACGGTATATAACACACATGGAAACCATGTATTCCAGTAACAAGAACAGCCATTAGAATTATTTTGTCTTTGACAATATGTTTGGTCACAAAATAAGAAGAATTCTGGACATTAACTGCCAATCACTTTCGAAAACCTTCCTCAATCACTTTGGGCTTTCAAAAATGTTCTTCGAGACCATTGATCTCCTATAAACAACTAGATACACAAAGGTCTTACTAAAACAATTTAATAAACGTCCAAATAAGGGTCCATTGTTAACGTCCAAATGAATGAATGACCATTTATTTGACACAACACAGCACACATACATACATATTGTACAGACTTATAAAATTATGAAATATATAACTACGGTGCGTGTAGCAGTGCCAAACAGGTCCCAGCTCAGCATGTGCTCTGCCCGAGGGCGGAGCGCTGGTCTTCCGCTGAGACCTGGACCACGGTCGGCAGCGCTACCAAACGACAGAAAGATTAATAAGTAATAACAAGATAAATTTTAGTAGTAGAAGTTGAATGACAGCTTAGAATAATATAATATATATATATATATAATAATAGACAAATAATGTCCAATAAAGCAAATGATCCATTCATCCGTTTGGACCTTCTTTGCGCTCGGACATTTTTAGAAGGCAGACTGCGTATCTAGTTGTTTAAAGGAGATCAATGTTCGAAACTTTATTTGCATAACTCCAGCATAATCCAAAAACCTCTTAAGTACGAAAATCGCCTACCACATCAAGGCACCTCAAGAGGGGGGGCATTATTAGAGACGCCGAATTTATCGTGCAATATCAGCTAAGTAACAACGCACGAAATGCCCAATTAAAATATTAATTACTTTGAGTTGTGACACTTTTGCGTTGGGCCTATAGTCGTAAGGGAGATAAGTTTCGAGCGGTATACAGTTTTATAGACGTGTATTTTGGAGTGGTTTTGATAATAAATATTCGTAAATGCATTGTTGCGAAGGTTTCAGATAAGGAAATGAGTTTATCCGTCAGGGAACAAAAGTACCTAACTGATTTAGCTTATTTTATTTATTTATAAACTCACGCCTGATTGCCGTAGGGGTAGGCAGAGACGATGGACTTCCATCTGCTGCGATCCTGGCACACAAGCCTTGCCTCCACATTCATGCATGCTCGCCGGTTTGTAGTTATTATTAGTTTGATTAGGTTATAGTATTAGCAAACTGAAGAGCTTGGTGGCTTGGTGGTTGGGTCAATGGACTTGCGATATGGAGGTCCCAGGTTCGATTCCCAGCCAGGACAGCCATGAACCAATGAGTTATCCTCGTTTTTTTCGACGGAAAAACTTACGTACATTTACCGAGTGCTCTCAAAACGGTGAAGGAAAACAACCTGCATGTCGTAGAAGAAAAAAAAATCTAAGGCATGTGAAATCCGCCAATCCGCAGTGGGCACGCGTGGTGGATCATGGCACCAGCTCCCTCGATGTAAGGGAAGGTCTGTGCCCAAGCAGTGGGGCAATATAAATAGACTGATGATGATGATTAGCAAAGTTTCTGAGATATAGGTCTTGGCAGACCACAGACCACTTACCCCATAGACATGAAAGCGGTACAAAATGGCAAGCGAAAAATTCTGTCAGACGATGAGCGCAATAGACGAAGTGGGGGGCAGAGGTGGCATATTAAATCCATGTCGATAGCTCTAGGTTACGCGTGTGGCGAAGCAATTTTGCGCTAATGTGCGGGCAGAAACTGGCGCCCTCCTGTTACAGGTCTATGAGATGAGTGGTCTGTGTGGCAGACAGACAGACGGACAACAAAGTGATTCTATAAGGGTTCCTTTTGATGCACGGAACCCTGAAAAACGAACCAGACATAATCCCCTACTAGTCTTCTGAAGGTTCCTGTGGAATTTCTATCATCCGAATTAGATAGACGTTCATCACGGTGCCCATTTCATGATTAACTGATGCAAACACGACACGACTTTGTCTGAACACCAGACCATGTCATTACCATCCGATACCGAAGCAGCGAACCTCGAACACCTTTCAGAAACAAAAGCAAACAGTTAACTAAACGCATTTAAACCCCTCAACACTAAATATTAAGTGTTAATATTGTCGCAGACACCCCCTCACTGTTGAGATCAAAAATTCAACGATTCGCTACGCCCAAGTTGGCACAGAAGGGTTGGGCCGATTTTCAAAGTCGTTACCCCATTCATCGGATATTGGGATGTTATTAATGTTTCAGGGTATTTCAGGCGTTTAAACGACCGAGGAAATGGTAAAAGATGAGTCTATAATAATGATGAGGTGGTAATGATGCTGGTACGAGGATTAAACGATTTGCCATGCCAACTCGGAACTAGCTTTTTCAATTTCATTATGTCTGCATACAAGTACTCTTATCATCGGTTGTAGGTAGGTACAGTGCGCGAGGCGTAAGCTCAGGTTTACATTTGTGTGAGTGATGGTGTTTTTTGTTGCGTTTGTATTGGACGCGTCGCGCCTCAGGCCGAATATCACTCTACACTATCTGTGTGCACTCACACAAATGCAAACCTGAGCTTACGCCTCGCGCACTGCACAGTCGACAGCAGATCAATGGTAACACTTGCACTACGATTTCAAGTCTTACGACTCAAATAATAACTGTCAAAAGTAAAAAGTGTTACCATTGATCTGCTGTCGACTGTACATCTATTGTCAAAGCTTCAATTCAAAATTACAAGATTACAAGCAAAGACAAGAATATAATTGATCTAGAAATAGCATATATTGAAACTGTATGTGTTAAATTAATAGGAAATATATATTGTCCAAAAAGGAGCCTGTAAAGACTAGACTACGAAACTTTATTCTATATAACCAGGTCTTACAAATTGTAGTCATTCCTCACCTACTCACCATGTTGTTGATACGAGTAGAAGCTTATGTTTCTATGACATTAGATACAATTAAATAAATATTTGTTTATTAAAGGCGCTATATGGTTGTCAAAAGCAAGAGTGAGACAGAAGATGCCCCGCAGTGCCTCCATATTCGTATTTTTATGAATTTTGGCAGGGAAATAAAAATACGCCATCAAAACCCAGATTTTTTTTTAAATAAGCTCTCTTATTTATAGTACCTACTCTACATTTTGATATATATTTTGTATGAATAACTATTTCGGTTTAGATATAGTTTTCATTTTAAAAGACATGGAAAAGGTTTGCGGTTTTTTTTTCTATCTAGCGAAGTTTGTCCAATCGTGTATCGGTATTCATCAGTCTCTAAATAGACACCCCAAGATTGCTATATATTTTTTTCAGACGTTTAATTTTAGTAGTTAGTGCTGTAGCCTTCGTAGAAACACTGACGTTCCCGAACGTCCTTACGGAATTCCCCGCAAATTAACAACACCATAAATGAATTAATCTTGTGGAGAGCATAACATCTACATGTTCACGACACTGACTAAGACAATATGGAAGGAAAGAGTGAGTGGGAAGAACGAACATTTTTCCTTTTTTTAACCTATTTTTACGAAGATAAGCTATAACAGTTACCAAATGAATTTATAAGGATAGCTATTTTACCAGTTAATATCTAGTTAAGTACTAAAAGGGGCTTTACCAAGCTCCGCATTCGCAGGTATGTATTTACAGCTGTTCAGTTCAGAGAGTATAAACGAATTTAGCCCCACAGTGAAGATCAAAACAATCATTACGTATTAAAATTACTTGTTTTCGCGCAGCATTCCTAATCAACCACCCTTATTATTATTCCTCGCTGCTAATGAACTCAATCAATATCTAATGCAATCAAAACACGTAATTAAAATTGCCCCCGTGACATTTGCATATGAAAACCTTTATAATTGATCATTCATAAGATCCCCCTTCGCGAAGACAATGGTGGGGTGGTTAAACAAATTAGGCATCAGGAAAATATACAGAAATAGAGCAAGTATTGATGGGGTTGCATTGGGAGGATAATTTGGTATTATTTAAGTAACTAATTGAGTATTTAAAATGTATATTTGTCTCCTTGGCCATGTGTTTTCATGGCATCTGGTTGAATGCCAAGACATAAATTTATTAGCCAGAAAATAATTCCACTACAGTTGTAATATAAAATATTATTGGGTTAACTAATTTTGAATTTAAAAACCAGGAGTTTCGATCTAGAATTCCTCGCTAATTAGGATAGGAAATTCAAAATCACACGTCGTTCTTCCACTAATTCCGATAAAATATAGATTGGACGCATTGATCTCCTATAAACAACTAGATACACAGTCTGCCTTCTAAAAATGTCCGAGCGCAAAGAAGGTCCAAACGGATGAATGGACCCACCCTCATTTGTTTTATTGGACATTATTTGGACGTTTTTTTAAATTGTTTTAGTAAGACCTTTGGGTATCTAGTTGTTTATAGGAGATCAATGATTGGAAGTAACTACAAGTACTTACTTATACGCCTTTGAATATCTAGATGCTGCGTAGACCCAGGTTTAAGCTTCTATGACGGAAAATCATATAGATATACGCATAGCCTTAGGCCGATATTCTAAGGCAGTTTTGAGTTTGAAATCGGTCTTGCAACTGTCAGATTTCTTAGAATTTTGACAGTCGTAAGAACCAGATGAACTCGTGCTTCGTCTGTTACCATCGGGGCGGTGTATTTTTATATGTCACTCGTATATGTAATTTTATTATAACAATAATCGCTTATAGATCACGGTAATCATATTATGATATAATGCGCTGTAAAATCACGCTGATTCCATATCATTATAGCAACTCCGCGATATATGGGAGGACTGCCGGCAAAATAGTTGTCAGCCCACGAAACTAGCGGAGAATGGCGACAAGTTGTAATGTAAGGTGGACTCTGTCAAGAGTGTAGTTACTGAGGAGAATATTTATACATTGGGTCACGCCTTCTACTCGACAATGAGGTTTTGAGCTTCAAAATCTGTAATTTACTGTATAGTCTGTCCCAATTTTGCATGTAGGTAAATATTTAACAAATTACCAACATGGTTACAGGACTTAAAAGGCGAATCAGTGTTCAATAAAAAATTTAAAATATTACTAATTGATAGGTGTTTTTACAATCTGCAAGAGTTTTTCGAACATGATTTTGCAAATTAATTTATATGTTGAAAATTTTAATTTTTTATTTAATGGATAAGAATTACTTCTTAATTATTATATTTACTTGAATATTTATTTGTATTATTGACTGACTGACTGACAAATTTGATTTTTTAATGTTTAAGTGTCTAATGTTGCGGTGCCCTTATGTGAGCACTTCCTGTACTATCTAAGAACCGTGTTACCACATAAAGCAAGGAATAAATGAATTATGAATTAAACCGCACTTACTTATTTACTAATGGATCACGATCCATTGCTTTAACCAACTAGCTTTGGCCATTACGACTCAAAGAGTCAGTTCAGAGTGAAACGATCGAAATTTCCAATTACTAATAATTAGTCTATATTGATTTTAAACGTAGTGTGGGACGTCCTCCGACCAGATGGAGAGATGACCTTCGCAAGATGGCTGGCAGGGACTGGATGCAGAGGGCCGAGAGTAGGGTTGAGTGGCGCGCTTTGGGAGAGGCCTACGTCCAGCAGTGGGCTGATGATGATGATGTTTGATGTGGTGAATTGAAATTAAATGACAGTACATTTTAGTGAACCCAACAGCGTTTTCAAATACGCCTATTTCCTGACGCTGAGACGCGTCTACAACACTCGCGACTGTCTGCGACGCCCGCGGCGGCGTTTCGAGAGCGTACAGAACTTGTTGAAAAATTAATATATACCCCCGTTTTATATGCTGTCTGTACTGTCTACTGTACAGGATGTCTGAAGGGAACGCTTGATGTATTTGACAGGTTTCGAGTCTTGAAATTTAGCTTTCTGCCGAGATATGTAATCTGAAAATCTTCGGGAGAAATTCTGACATCCCTTGCTCAACCTAACATGTATAAATTACCGATTTAGTCATGGCAATCTTGTTAGATGTGTTCTTCAAACTTCAATTACAGACTCTGTTGGGTAATAGATTTTCACCATAACTTGGACTTTGAATGGGTAGAACATACCTCCACTTTTACTGTTGATAGCTGTGCAAAATCTCTCTGGGTAGGTACAGCCCAAAACACATCAAGCGTACGTAACTAACATTTTGGACTGTTCTTATTATATGCGTCGTAAGACTTGAAATCGTAGGTATTGCAGGTGTTACCGTTGCATTGACCTGCTGTCTACGACGTCTTAAGCTGAATAGCAGATTATTGGTATTGCTGTGTTCAAACGAAGATAGTCGATAGTTCAAGTACTATATCGCAGTCCTCTGCCCTCATGAGATCAACGCCGTCGCAACGGAACTCTTCCGGAATTTTCGGTTTATTTATTTATTCGTATGGTTTGCTCCGTCCACGGAGAAAAAATTATTCGCCGCGTTCTATAGTGAGAACCTAAAGTATATTTTGTATGTGGACAGGTCTCAGCCCTTGTTGTCACTCTCATAAGTTAGACAGAGACGTGTGGTTTTTATGTTCATCGTCTTATTGAAACTTCAAACAAGTGAGTGACGCTAAAAATTATCTATCTGCGATTTAAATATGGCTTAACCTAAGCGTTTCATGCTTCCATCAATGACCGGTCTGTTCACTGCTTTAAAGAACTTATTTCTAAGTTCTGAATAACTCAGCGCTTAGACTTAGTACTTAGAAATAACCTCAGAAATGCGGGCCCAATCGGTGAGCTATCAAGCTCGATCGATCTCAACCTCAACAAGTTTAGGGAGGCTCATTCAAGGGTAACTATTAACTCCCCATAAATTGCTCTGAGGTCTCCCGATAACACCTTATCGGGTTGTTAAGGGCAATATCGGCCCTATAATAGTGCCCGCAGGGCGAACGGGGCGGTTAATCAAAACCTATTATAATACACAGTTTAGGCAAAATTGCCTTGGAGTTACGTCCACTGAGAAATAGATATTCGCATAGGAGTCTTCATTTCTTCTACAATTCTTTTAGCAGCAATTGAACCTCTTAAAGCGTTTTCCGAGTTGCGATATCCCACGAAATTTTTTCCTTTATCGTTCGTCTACAGGTTATTTCCATTTAGTGTATACTTAAGCTTTGATATTTTTGTTATGTTTGTATCTGTCATTCGTTGTTACCTGTTTATTTTATTTATTTTATTAATGGACTCGACAGTTCGTCATTTGCCAATGTCATGTTACAGAGAATTCAATATATTCAATAGTCTTCTATCTTCCTCCAGGGGAGTCGCAGTAGCGTCTTCACCCTGGGTAGCCGCGTCTTCATCCAGAGGAGACGCCGTAGCGACAGTCACGTTTGAGTGACTTTGTAGTCCCGAGTTTGTAGCGGGAACTCTTGATAAAAGCTTGAAACTTCAGATCTTGCATAAATAATCAAATAACTTCACTGTACTGTCATTCGCGAACATTTTCTGATTAATTTAACGTGATATTAAACACAAAATAGTCCCTGTAGACATTAAAAGGAAAATTATCAAATAATTTCGCAACCGTCGTTTCCCGCCATTTTCAAGAGAACCTCTTGTTACCTGTTAGATGCAAAAATTCTGTTTTTCAAAGTGTACAAAGTCGTAGTTAGATGGTGTGGTTCGGCGCTTTACGAAGTGTCTACCCGGACCCGTCTGACTGCGACATATGTACACATAACTGTAGTTAAGTGAGTGCAAATGTTCGCCAACAAATTGTTATACAATTTTGCGAAGCTTAGAACTAATTAAAATGTGTAAAATTATTGAGTACTTACATAAATTTAAAAACATTGTTAAAGATAGTCATGTAGGCTTTCTTTTTTAACACTTAGTCTAAGTGCTCATGTATCTATAATACGATTTCTAATAAATAGGGACCGGGGTCCATCGTCCGACAACCACTAATTATCTCCAACTACAGAGGTAATGAATTCAAAACAGTAATAAATCCAAAAACAGCAATACGGGTTAGGGACGACCTCCGCTCGTATAGTTACAAACTTCAATATATACTCCAATATCCACCGAATGAGGTTATCCCCAAACCCTTATCCAAACAAATCGCCACCCATGACCAATAAACCCTATACAGAATTTAATTTACACCGCAACTAACAAACACATACATATTTTCGTCGGAATAATACGACAGTAGTAATTGAATCGGCCTCGGGCGAAGTCGGGGCGAGTCGTTAACGTTCCTGAGGGTGCTTACCACCGCTGTACCCTAGATATGCACTAGGATGCTTGCTACAAAACAAACCGTGCGAACGAGACGAGTAGATGCGGAAAAACATAGGTGAGAATGTAACGGTAAATTGAAAGTGTTTATTATAAACAAAGGATGGAGTCTTATTGGTAGTACGGCTTTAATAGACTATTGGACCGTTGGGCGGAAATTGTAGAGGTGGGTGTAATTGTAACACGTACAGGTAATATGTTCCAGAATATTAGCGCTACAGATAACGTGGAACGATCCTGATCTTGACACGCCTTTATTGCTTCTTGATTTGACTTGGTTTGAGTATAAGAGTTTTTTACAATACATCAAGTAGTTCTTGAGAAAAATTAAACCTAATTACAAAGTATTATTGAAGTAATTCTGCTATAAGACTTCATGGTAAGGGGGCTGGTCACTGGGAACGTTACTCCAGCAATGAGTCGAGTGAATGAATAGTCGGTTTAGATTTTCTCAAGAACTACTTGATCTATTGTAAAAACTCTTTTATAAATAATTTAAAAAATTAATCAATAACTTTTTGAAAAAATCTCAACCTTTACAACTCTTTTGTACACCTTTCTATGTGTTAGACCGGTCATGCTTTTTATTTTGGGAGCATTCGTTACAAAATACTACATCAGTAGATACTAGTAATAGTAACAGATATTCAGTGTAACAGATATTTATTAAATGGGAATGGGCTGGTCATGTGGCACGCAAGCAAGACTCCTGGTGTAAGGCAGTGGTTTAGTGGAGGCCGTGGGGAGAAAAACGCCCTACATGTCATCACGCCATCTCTTCTGTGGCGGGAGGCCACAGAAGAGATGGCGTGATGACATTCGGAGAGCAGCCGGTTCGAAGTGGATCCAAGTGGCGCAAAATAGACGGGAGTGGAGAAATTTAAAGGAGGCCTACACCAGAACTGGTTGAGAATGGCTGAAAAGAAGAACAGATATTCATTGCATAGGTAGTGTCTCATCTCTAACCACCTATAGGTACTAGGAAGGAACACAGGAATTTGTTAGAGGGTTTAACGTCAATGTTTAGACTGAGGCGATTTTGCTCTGAGCGTATTAAGATGTCCTTTGATGTTTTGTGGTCGACACGTTTGCGTTTGACCGGTTAATTAAATGCAGGACGTGTGGTGCTGTCTAGCCGTAATCGTAGGAGGATTAATTGTTCTAAAATAGAATAGAATAACATTTATTGCCTATTAAGTATATACATATAAGAAATAAAAACAGTCTTAATAAATTATAATGACAATTAACAAACATATAACTTAGGCAAAAGGTTTAAGCTTCAGCTGATGCTGACTCAGAGTGTGTCAGCGCTGGTTTTCAGCCCACACCTTGGCTCCAAATTGATATTGGATGGTTATGTATATTTTTAACCCCGATGCAACGGAAAGAGGGGGTTATAATGTCTATCTGCCTTATCGTAGTTCCTCAACGAATGGTCCGATTTGAAAGCGTTTATTTCGTTAGATAGGTGGTGTTGTGTATTGTGGTCATTAAGGATCCAGGGTCTGATGATGACCAGAAATGATACCCTCGAGATCTTACGTATTTGTGCCGGTTTTTGTGGAATATTTATTGGAAAGTTGTAGTTGATGATACTCTAGGCTAAGTCGGAAGTGAGTCTGCCTTTTGATGTGCAAGGGGTTCTGGGTTCGATTTTCAGACAGGAAGGCACTTTGTACCTAACGTATTATGGATTGTCACGGATCACAAGGTCGCAGGTTCAAGTCCTGCTCACGGCTAGAAATTTTTCATCATGTTTAAACGTACCTATATTACCTTTTCGAATTTGGGTGTAATTTGTAATCGTTTCTGTATATGTATCTGGCAACAAATGGAATCCTAGTTTAAACCATGTTTTAAACTGTGTATTAGTTATGGATGTGCCCGCTGCGTGCATACCAGGGACATCCGAGGGACCTGTTGGAGCTCACGCCTGACGCTACCCAATGGCTGCAGCAACTGGATGTCGACGTCTGACAACTGTCCGGATAGACAGTGATCTTTTATTTTTGTTTTCCTACTGCATCCTTACGCCATACGCTTAAATAAGTTATGGATAGTATTCAAAACTTCTGTTATATCGAGTTCATGGTAGTAACAGTTGAGAGCACTTCAAGTTTCTAGTTTAGTCTTGGCGTTCTTATTATCTGCATCACGTTTCATTTTACTGACAATGTATCCTGTCAGCCATTGTTATAAGTCCATCGTCTAGTTATTTATTAGATACACATTATTAATATATCAGAAATATCGAAAAACCCTTCAAAAATGAAATACCTGCATAAAATCCATTTCTCAAATCACCCAACATGGATGATTTCCCCTTCAATGCAAACAATGAGCGTTGTTCTGTGACACGAAAAATGATGGATCCAATCGGTTCCCGAGCACTCTTGCCTTGTCAAAGAGCAATTGTGGGCGATTGAGCGATGGACACGTCAGAAGACCATTCGCTCGCAGTACATTGAGCTACAGTAGGTTATGTTTGTTTTTCTTTGTCTTAGTCGTTATACTCCTGGTCGTGGTCGTTACTTCAGTCGCAATGCCTTACAACACGACGCCACTCGTCTGTGACGGCTGCCCTCCTGCAGACGTGCAAGGGTATTTGTTTTTAGTAATGCATAAATTAGGACACATCAGTCCCATGTCAGTACAATGTTAAAATCCCAGAATGACCAAGACCCAAATTGACTACCTATTTCCCAGAATGACCAAAATCCCAAATTTTACGCTTATACTAGTTGTCGACCGAGGGAACATAATATTTTCCCTGGACAAACAAAAATAGCCTCCTTAAACCATCAGCTATCTGCCAGTGAAAGTCCCGTCAAAATCGGTCCAGCCGTTTCGGAGATTAGCCGGAACAGAGCGGTTGGTATATACCGTTGGACATTTTACCAACTTATAGAAATGGTAAAGGGCTCTACCTTGCACGTCTGCACCAGGAGGGCAGCCGTCAGAGACGAGTGGCGACGTGTTGTGTGGCGGGTCACTGCGACTGAAGTAACGACCACGGCCACTCTGCCAAGAGTGTAACGACTAAGAAGAAGAAAATGCTCTAATCAGACCAACCACGCGATAGACAACAACACGAGATGAAAACTCGAGTCGCTTGAAGTGGTTCGTATGATTGGAACTACGCTTTTTCATATGAATTTGTCTCCGGCGACAATTTTGTCGCTGTAGTCTAGTTGTCACGAATAGACCAGTCACCAGTTCTATCATCAGTTGGCAAAATAATCGCGAAAGTCCGCCTTTCCTAATCTAACTTTCCCTAATCGGTAAGGTTTTAAGCACCGTACCATGTCAACAATAGTCAATCCAATTCATTTATCCTGGCATATCATTGACTTCGTTCTCAGTTGTTGGTATGTGGTAATGAAACCGTTGTTGGTGGTTTGAAGATCCCAAAGAATTATTATATATAAACGGATATCACTCACTTATATTAAAGTCGGCAATTTAGTGGCGCGCTCACCTTGAAAAAGACCGTCGAAATCGGTCGAAACTGTCGGTCTAATTGCCGACTTTAACAATATAAATGAGTGATATCCGTTTATATATAATAATTTGTAGTAATGGCTCACTATAGTTTTAATTCTAAAATCCCAAAGAATCCTAATTTAATGAACTTCAAAATTCACTTTTAAAAATTAACTTCATCATCCTTTGCCATTTTCAAATGACACCATTTTTTTTATTATTGAATGCAATAATTATGCGTATAATATTATATGCTAGCATAATTATATTAACTGTACCTACTATTCCATTCTAACACTGTACTACAGTCGACATCCGATCCATCATAACTCCTATTTCCCAGATCCTATCACCATCGTATCTAGACCTTCCACGAGCCCCTAATTTCCTTCACCGAGATATCTTCTTGGGGAATCTCATTGCAGTAGCAAGGGTCTCGTTGTATTGGACAGGGTGCTCTCTTATTTTCCCTACTGGTCCAGTCTGACGTTTCGATACGTTTCTAGATGGATTAATTTGATTACAGTGCAACAGATGGCCACTGGTGCTGGGTATATTGAATGTGGGCATTGGTATTTTCGTTTTCAGATACTTTTTAAATATGTGGGAACATATATCGGTTTAGTCTGGGAATGATTATGCATATTAGCCCGTAACCTGTCTGATGAATTGATGTATTGTACGAATAATTTATTTATTTATAAACTCACGCCTGATTCCCGTAGGGGTAGGCAGAGACGATGGACTTCCATCTGCTGCGATCTTGATCCACAACCCTTGCCTCATCCACATTCATCAATCTCTTCATGCATGCTCGTCGGCTTGTAGTAGACCGTACTTGGCCCTTTTTCAAGACATCGCCAATTTGTACGAATAAAGAAAAAAAAACGAACCAGAAAAACCTCCAAATCCTTACATTACCCTTCTTTTCTTTTCTCGTGTGGTTTAGTGACCAAACCTATTTGTTAAAGTTATTCATTCCCCCCTTAGGCCTTTGACGTGGCCTAACGACTGCTGTCAAGCGACAACAACCGGGACCAACTGCTTAACGTGCTTTCCGAGGCACAAATGGGCTCAGATGAAAGTGTCACTAGCGGTCATCCAGGTCCTGACCTCACCCAACGTTGCTTAACTTGTACGATCGTTTTCAAAGGGGAATTGGTACGAGCCCCTGCATTACCCAGTAATGTAGTAAACATAGATGCTATCAGCTGAAAACAAGCGTCTCCCATTTGTTTGTCTGTTAATATTACCTTTTAGATTTTATATAATTGTTAAAACGAAATCCATAACTTGCAAATCGCTTTAACCTCAACGAATCCAATCAAAACATTTCTCGTTTGCAACGAAATTAATTAATCCAGTGAATCCATAATGGACCGCATTCTTGGGTAAATCTATTAGGTTTTACTGCGGTCCGATCTCCCAGCTATCTCGCTCGGATATCTTCGTTTCCATTTCAATTTTCTAGCCCATTTCCGAATAGTATAATTAAATTTGTCCTAGCCACGTTCCGCGTCCCCATTAAATTTTCCGACTGCCTTCGGCCGTTCGCTGCATCAGATAAGTCTTAAATGTTCGTTGTAATTCCTTCTTCTGTAATTGACAGACGGATAGATTGGCGAGTGGCTATGTTTTCTTTGTTTGTGAATTGTGCTAATACATTGTTATGTTACTATATCATTTATGTATAATAACAATTAGACACCATATCTCTTTCGCTGTCTGTGACTATCACACTTGCTCACTCATACACACACCCTCACACACACATACACATTCACACGCCCTCTCAGATGACCTCACACAAATTAATAATATCCAATTCTTCTATCATATTCATAAGGATACCTCTTTATTGCAAATAAACAATAGACGTCTGCACGTATATTTTTTTTGTAAATTTTACATTTACACCACTTTGCAAGGAAAAGATGCCAACGCTGAGGAGATAATGGTCATCATCAGTCTATTTATATTGCCCCACTGCTCGGGCACAGACCTTCCCTTACATCGAGGGAGCTGGGGCCATAATCCACCACGCGGGCCCAGTGCGGGTTGGCGGATTTCACATGCTTTTAGATTTTTTTTTTCTACGACATGCAGGTTTCATCACGATGTTTTCCTTCACCGTTTTGAGAGCACTCGGTAAATGTACGTAAGTTTTTCCGTCGAAAAAACGGAGGATAACTCATTGGTACATGGCTGCCCTAGCTGGGAATCGAACCTGGGACCTCCATATTGCAAGTCCCAACCACTGAGCCACCGAGCTCAAGATAATGGTCACCTAGGTTAAAATTGCGATTTGAAGTTTCTTGTAAATGTTTTCAAAAATGTTCAAATTCGATGTTCATTGACGGCTTTTTATGACGTCGTAGTTATAGATTATGTACAAAGCTGTCAATGGTAGGTAAAACGATGAACATGCATGGTGTGTGCCTCCAGTTCGGCATGAAGGATAAAGTGTAGATTACTAACAATAGTAATAGTTTGTAATACCTACTTATTAAGTAATTGTGTTATATTATTTTGAAAGATGTCCTGCTGAGAGTTTTTTCCACTTTTTCTCCTCAGCGTTGGCACCTTTTCCTTGCAAAGTGGTGTAAATATAAATTCTAAAATATGTTGACGTGCAAAAATGTACACAACGTGCTTACGTGCAATAAAGAAATTTAACTTTGAAACTTTGCAAAGATTGCTGGCATGTCTGGCGTCGGCTACTTAACCAAAAATTCTCAATTTCAACACAATGCCCAAATTAGGATTTGTAATACAAATGTAACTAGCAACGTGCTATCAACACAATAAGTTCTCTCAGCCTCGTCGGCCTCGGGATGCGTTTGATTGCACTCTCAGTAACCGCAGACCGAGTTATTAGGCAATTACTTGAGATCCCTCCTTCCTGGAGATTGGTAGACGGTTGGAGATTACAATGGGCGCGTAAGATTTCATTTCTACTAAGGCAAACCAGATTTTCAGCAAGTATCATTAGCATTATATTTTGTTGAATTGAATAACCATTAATATATATTATATTCGTACAACAAATGGTCGAGTCTGGACAATAACCTTATCATTAGATATGTATTATACTCTGGAACGAATCAAAGTCAAATTTCTTTATTGCAAGTAAGCACGTTGTGTACATTTTTTTGCACGTCAACATATTTTTGAATTTACATTTACACCGCTTTTGCAAGGAAAAGGTGCCAACGCTGAGGAGACAAAGTGGAAAAAAACTCTCAGCGGCACATCTTTCAAAATAATATAACACACTTACTTAATAACTAGGTATTACACACTATTACTATTGTTAGTAATCTAAACTTTATCGTTCATGCGGAACCGGCGACACACACCATGCATGTTCATCGTTTTACCTACCATTGACAGCTTTGTACATAATCTATAACTACGACGTCATAAAAAGCCGTCAATGAACATCGAATTTGAACATATTTGAAAACATTTACAAGAAACTTCCAATCACAATTTTAACCTAGGTGACCATTATCTCCTCAGCGTTGGCATCTTTTCCTTGCAATGGTGTAAATGTAAAATTTACAAAAAAAATATACGTGCAGACGTGTATTGTTTACTTGTAATAAAGAGGTATGCTTATGAATATGATAGAAGAATTGGATATTATTAATTTGTGTGAGGTCATCTGAGAGGCAAAAAACTCTCAGCAAAAAGCAGTGGCAAAAAATCCTTTGTCATTATAATATATTTCTCCAAATCACTCCTTACCTCAATTTCTTCCACCCCATTCTAACACCTCCGACTTACAAGATCATGTTCGTAACTAGCACTAGTGTCGCACTCGCTTCTAATTGGAGTTGGTAATCTGTTCCCTGTTCGGATTGGATTGGTCTGTTTGCGAACATGTCGCTCGCCATGTGTGTTATTAGGTCGTCTTGTGTGGTACTGTAGAGACGTTGCGGCTTATTGTGACGTTTGGGAGTTATTTTAGAGGTTTCTGTTCTATTTCTAACAATACTATAGTAGGTACGTACGTTATAAATAAGCATTTAAAAAATTGTATTTATCGTTATATATATTTTCCTTATAGTTTTTTTTAAATAGGTTGAATATATATGTGATAAATGGAAGATATGATTTTTTAAAGATTGACGGCGCTAGTTGGCTTTTGTCAGCCCCTCCTCCACCATCCACAATCATATTAATTTCAGTAGTCATCAATTTCATAAACGAACTAGATCTGATATTTTATCCTACTTACTCTAAAATGTTGAATGAATGGTGACAGTTGGTTGGTTCAATGGCGACAACGCGGGATTAGAATCTAGATATGAAATAGATGCCGAAATTACTTTCAATACTATTATTAATACCACTTGAACCATTCTTACTGCAGCCATCATGGTCTACTCGTGACGTGTTGGGCTCGCGTTCAATATGAGCGCACGCGTGTTTGATTCCTCATCGCTAATTCAAACTCGTTTTTGAATAGTGATGGGAAAGAACCCGTCTAATCGATATCGATAAAATGACGACCCAACGGACAATGGATAGTTACATAAAACCACCAAGATTTAACCCCATCATGAGTGCTAATTCCAAGCGACCTGCCGACGAATCTGCATCATGGCAAGAACCGAAAAGACCTGTTCACCGAAGCGTCAATAGTGAGTCGCAACAGGTAATCACCGGAAACAAGTTTGGAAACCTTCCTATCGATGACGATATGGACACTGAAGCAGCATCGCTCCGTGAGGCATCCTTACCTAAGAAAAAGTCTGGACACATCCCTCCTATCGTCGTAGAAATTAAGGAAAACTGGACACATACTACAATTATGAGCCTTATTAAGGGATTCCACAGGAACTTTCATCTCCAATATCGTGGAAAAAATAAAGTTGCTGTGATCTGCTACACCCCAGAAGCTCATCAACTTATTAAGGACGGTCTCTGCGGCGAAAATATATGTTTCCTTACCTATACCCGTAAGGATGAAAAGAAACCAAAGGTGATCGTACGAGGTTTGCCCCTACATATTGAAGAGGAACTTAACGAAGAGGTGGCCGCTCTCGGATACCAAGGAGCGATTGTAAACAAACTGAAGACCAAAGGCGATGCCAACATGGCAAATCCCCTTTACCTGGTGCAGCTGCCCCTTCAAGCGGACGTTGTCAAGTTTCGTAATATTAAGTATCTGTGCAACTGCGTCGTGCAAATTCAAAAATATAAGCCCAATTCTTCTGCCGGTACCCAGTGTTTCCGTTGCCAAGGCTTTGGGCACTCGTCTCGCAACTGCAATATGCCTGTGCGCTGTGTTAAGTGCACTGAGCCTCATGCTACTAAAGATTGCCCTAAAAAAGATCGTAAAGAAACTGCCTACTGTTGCAACTGCAGCGGCGAACATCCAGCGAACTATAGGGAATGTGAAGCTCGACTGAAATATCTTCAAAGAATTGACCAGCAACGTTTATCCAAAATCAACCTAATTACTCCCGGAAAACTGCGAAAAAGCGTGGTCGATGGTCGTCAGTGGGCTGAAGTTGCACGTCGTGGTTCGATCACAAAATCTGCTGATATCGTGAACACATTTATACCCAACCCCATCCATCGAGTTGCTCCTGCCCTAAAAGCGGACCAGTACGCCAATAGGCCTTCATCGCCTGCTCCTACCAACGTTGATAACCCAATTGATGAACCAACAAAAGAAATGTTAAATATTCTGAAGAGTATACGGGCACTTAAAACTCAATTCCAGACATGTACAACAATGCTAGATAAAGTAATTCTTGTTCTTACCTACCTTGGTCACCATGTCTGAATCAACAAGTCTTCGATTACTATCCTGGAACGCCGATGGTGTTCGTAGCAAACTACAGGAACTGCTTGATATAGCGGTGAGTAAACTATCTATCGACATCATTGCTTTGTGCGAAACCAGACTTACAGACAATATTCACCTTGATACTCCTGGGTTCATTTGTCATCGACAGGACAAGCACATTAGCGGTCGTGGTCAAGGTGTTGCCCTGCTAGTTAAATCGAATCTTGAACATTCGCGTATTGCTATTCCACCGACACGTCACATCGAATCTATAGGTATTCAACTGACGGTTTCTGGTGTCCAATATCTAATTGTTTCTGTATATCAGTCACCAAATCTTGCACTACTTACATCAGATCTGGACGTCCTGCTTGGACTCGGTCATCATGTACTCTTAATGGGTGATTTTAATGCCAAGCATGAGTATTGGCATTGCGATATTAGAGATAGGAATATTCGTGGCATTACTTTGTTCGAATATATGATTAACCATGACTTTCTCATTCATGCACCTGACACCCCGACGTTAATACATTATCGTCCTGAATTAAAACCCTCCACACCCGACTTGGTTCTATCATTAAACATTAATACACTGAACGACATTCGCACCATGACAGCCCTTAGTTCGAATCACCTTCCCGTGTACTTCACTATGGGAGGCAAGGTTGCGCGTAAGGATTTTCGGCGCTACAGATATGCCGACGCGAATTGGCCAGCTTATCGCTCTTACATCGATGCAAATATCAACCTATCTAGTAGTGTTTTTAAAACTAATGAAGAGATAGATCACGCGCTAAACCGCTTAATTGATTGCATATATATAGCCAGAGATCAATCTATACCGGTCAGTAAATCTGTGCCTTCGTCTGCTCCTCTTCCATATCGCATTAAAAAGCAAATCCGACACAGAAACATGCTCCGTCGTCTGGCTCAGCGTGAAACAGATATTAACTCAAAAAAATATTTCCGTTCCCAAATTAACTTAATGCAAACAAAAATTTATTACAGCCTCAAACAACATAACGACAAGGTATGGAACGATAAACTAGCTAGAGCTGATAACCCCGGTCCGGATCTATGGCGCTTAGCGAAACAACTCAGAGTAAAACCTTCTATCATACCACCCTTAAGGAAACAAGATGGTTCATTGACTGTTAACACAAGCGAGCAGTGTGAAGCCCTTGCAGATGCCTTTGAAACTAACATGCGTCTAACAGCTAACTGGCACAGTGGCGATATAGAAGCTACCGTTCAGGAATCTATAGATATGCTCAATTGTGATGCAGATGTCATTCATACGGTGGTCTCACCTAAACTTACTCATCCCAACGAACTTTGGAAATACTTACGCAAACTAAAATGCCGTAAGAGCCCAGGAGTTGACAACATCCACAACTTACTACTTAAAAATATATCTCAAAAAGCGGTTGTCCTTCTGACCAAGATTTTCAATGCATGCTTGCTTCTTAGTTATTTCCCATCCATCTGGAAATGCGCTAAAGTGATTGCTCTCAAGAAGCCTGGCAAGGATGAGAGTGCCCCTGTTAGTTATAGGCCAATAAGTTTGCTTCCGGCGCTTGGTAAATTGTTCGAATCAGTCGTGTATTCACGCCTGTCATCCGCATCTAAACATCTGCTAATTAACGAACAATTCGGCTTTCGCGACTCTCATTCCACTACCCAACAATTGGCTAGGGTGGCCGAACACATAGCTCATAATATTAACCTTAACCAGTCTACTGGAATGTTTCTTTTAGACATCGAAAAAGCATTCGACACCGTCTGGCATAAAGGGCTCTTGCACAAATTAGTATTGAATAACATACCTTTATATCTAATCAAAATTGTACATTCATACCTCAAAGATCGCAGTTTCCGTGTTCACATAGGTGACATTGTATCTATGCCGCATGCGGTACCGGCAGGAGTACCTCAGGGGTCAATCCTAGGTCCCTATTTGTTTTTATTATACCTGAATGACATACCTAAACAACCACGCACCAACCTTGCATGCTTTGCGGACGACACTGCGTCTTTTACTTCTTCAAACGATGTCGATATAGTAATTGGGCGCCTCCAGTTATCTCTTGAATTGCTACAATCATTTATGACCAAATGGAAGCTTAAACTTAATGATAGCAAGACCGAGGCTATCATGTTCACTCGACACCGTGCACTGCCTAAAAGAAACTTGATGATTAATGGTCATCGTATTCCCTGGAATAAAAGTGTAAAGTACCTCGGCGTTAACTTAGATAATAAGGTAAACTGGACAAAACATATAACAGCTACTAGAAACAAAAGTTTGAAAGCCATGAACGCTTTAAATCCGATCTTTAATCGTCGTAGTAAACTGAGCCCTATGACTAAATTAAACATCTATTCGACGCTAGTGCGACCATGCCTTACTTACGCCGCTCCCGTATGGAGTAGCACCTGTGATACCAATTATTCTAAACTGCAAGTAGTTCAAAATAGGGCATTAAAAATATCATTCAACACACCCTTCATGACTAATTTACATGATCTCCACGCAAGGATTAAATTCCCGTTACTCAAACAATTTATACATAAACAAACACTAAAATTCTATTTAATTTCAAATCCAAAACATTCCAACAATCTAATATCGTCGATAGGTCGCTCACGTTTACACAACTTACCGTATGTCGATAGATACAAAACTTACCGCTTGCCGCATCACTATGTGTTGCATAGTGACTGACGCCACGCGGTCTCTGCATGCACAATAGACGTGCCTACTGTGTAGACGCACCCACCTGTGGCTTGCTATGTTCACTCTCGCATTGCCAACTTACCCACTCGCGGATGGCAGTATTATATGCCTAATTGTTTTTGTTCTATTTGTTATTGTACTGTTTGTACGTGTCCTTTTTTTGATTTAAGATATTGAAATAAGCGCGCCATACACAAATGGCGTCCAACCCGTTAAAATGATGTACTTGAAGTGTTAACTTATCCATAGTTTTTAAATAGAATTATTATATTGTAAGTAGTTTTATAAAGGCATATCAGCCTGAACAAAACATTATTTTAAAAATATTACTTTTTGTTTAGCTTTTAAGTACTAGGTATATTAGCTTTACGAATGTTATCACATCACCATTTTATTAAATAAAGAATTTTTAAAATCAAATCAAATCAAGTGCTGTCGAAATATCGAGACATCAATAATAAATGTTTAACACGGTAATTCCCGTTTTATCTAATTAATATGTATACAAAACGTGAAAGTTTAAAAAGTGATACTGAACATGTCATTATTAGAATTTGAATTACGCATTATCCATGCTCGGTGAATAAATTAGAACATGATGAAAAAATTCTTGCCGTGGGCAGGACTTCTACCTGACCTTGTCATTCCGTGACACGATCTTACCAACTGAGCCACCACAGGCCACGCCAAGGTCGCAGGTTCAAGTCCTGCCCACGGCAAGAATTTTTTCATCATGTTCTAATGTCATTATTACTTCATTGACTCAACGACTCCAAGTAGTTGGGAAGAAGCATTGGAGTCTGTTTGTTGGGGATGTCAACTCAACAGAACATTATCACATTACCACATTTTATTTTCAAATAGCATAAATGTTCCAAATCGTAGATCCTTAGCACCCGAAGACGTTCTCATCAAAACATCCCAAGACCCTCTTTAAGAAAAAACAATAAATCACAAACATGCAAATCCAGCTAATAACTTGCACAAAACCGAAAGCCATTTCACGGGTGCCGAAGCCGCCTCCGTAACATAATCCACGAATATTTAATACAAGTACGCAATATACAGGGGGTGGCGGATACCCGCGGACTCTGGGGTGCTATTTCCATGCTGATGTTTAATAATTGATAATACCCCGCGAAAAACGTACGGGTGGGGGACGTAGGGAAGTATAGAGAGCTGCTTTTACCGATAACGGTTATTGAAATTAATATTTATTTCTTGCGACATAGCTACATTATAAATTGTTTCACTTCTACTGTTTACTATGTGTATGCAATAAATGTTTATCTATCTTGCTACGTGTATTATGTACAGTCGACAGCAGATCAATGGTAACACTTTTTACTTTTGACAGTTCTTATTATTTGCGTCGTAAGACTTGAAATCGTACTGCAAGTGTTACCATTGATCTGCTGTCGACTGTACGTATATTTTAAATTTTTTGGTCCTAATAAAATCAACTATCTGTCACTGTTCCTACAAATAACTTTTACAGTTATTTGAATAACATAGAGAGTTGTGATTTAGATTTGCTGTCTTTCTTATATTTTTTACGATCGAATTGTAATACTTTCCAATTATTCAATTGTACTGTAGGTCTAATTCAACCTCCTCCATTTCTTTTGTTTAGGATAGCTAAATGCCGCTTGTTCCCAGACATTTAATAATAAATTTAAAACAATCATTTGCAGATAAATACACAATGTCATGCTTTCTCGTCGGTCGGTCTGCCGTGCCGAATCGGGTCTAGGGCGTCGTGGTTGTGTAGATGCGTGGGGCAAGTGCATGCTTAGAGCATACACACTATTATATAGATATAAAAATATATACTTATATTACTTATAATAAATATTATATAATATATAAAATTTATACATAGATATGCTAGCACACAATTTCTTGATTAATTCCGTTTATAGGCAGTTTTCTTCCTGTGTTTTGTTTTGGTATTATTTATGGATTCCTGAGCATTCGTCAAAGGTTAAAAAATAAATTTATAATAAAAATCCATTGGGCTGGTCGGACTTTTAAACTTCTGGCAGATCTTATAATGTCACAATCACATCACTTATATCACATCACATTTAATTTTGTAAATATGTAGTAATTGATTAATATTATAGGTAGGTAACATACATATGTTGTTAGCATGTAAGTGGCAGCAAGGCTCTCTGGCGGAGCCTGAAAAACAGCACCCGTGCTGAGGCCTCGACCCATTCGCCTATTTTTAGTATTAAGATATATTTTTGTATAATTGTGTATAATGGTGAATAAAATTCTTTTTATTTATTTTATTTTACTTTGCGACACATAATCTGAATCTGAAAGAGATACGTACCTACTACAAACTTTGTGAAGTCCACCACAAATTAATACTATCACACCTAAACCACCTCAGTCACACTTACACCCCCTCACCCCAAATCTCGACTACCTGTATTCCGGGATCGCATTATCAGCCTCCTCGACTTGTAAACTGAGCAGTACAATCGATAATCATCTCGCAAACAAACTTCACGAAAGGTGGAGCGAAAGTATATGTAGACAATGATTGGAACTAATTTGAGCTTATCGGATGATAGAATTGTATGAAACTTGAGCTAGAATGTTAGGAAGGAAACGCTGTTTGAAATATTACTTGTAAAGTCAAGAGTTATGGTTTTTATGTAGGTATGTGATTAATAAACTTCGTGCTACTTGTGTATTTGCCGAGAGAGCAATAAGAAAGAGTCGCATTAATGCATTGATCTCCTATAAACAACTAGATACACAAAGGTCTTACTAAAACAATTTATAAAAACGTCCAAATAAGGGTCCATTGTTAACGTCCAAATAATGTCCAATAAAGCAAATGAGGGTCCATTCATCCGTTTGGACCTTCTTTGCGCTCGGACATTTTTAGAAGGCAGACTGTGTATCTAGTTGTTTATAGGAGATCAATGCATTAATGATATTATTATAACCGGATATATAATGATTCCGAGTTTATTTGAGTTTTGAATTACTTGAAAACTAATTATTTATTTTTATTTGCTTACAGGTAATTCACAATACAATATTGGAGTTATAATAGCGTAAGTAAAACAAGACTTACGTAGATAATTTTTGTTTTGAAATTAGCTTCCAAAATTTTGCATCGCGCAATTTACGAATTATGCATATAAGGTGACATGGTTCAGTTATGGTTGAGATTTCGACAAAAAACTGTTGAATAGAACGCTTTTGAAAATGACGGGAAACGACGGTTGCGAAATTATTCGATAATTTTCAGTTTAATGTCTACAGTGGTTGTTTTGTGTTTAATATCACGTTAATCATAAAATGTTCGCGAATGACAGAATGGTGACATTATTGAAGAATTCATGCAGGATCTGAAGTTTGGCGCCATAGTCAAGAATCCCACTACGAGCTCGGGAGTGAACGTGACTGTCGAGCTGCTTCGTCCAGGGTGACGACGCCACGGCGACTCCTCTGGATTAAGACATGAAGACGCGGCTACCCAGGGTGACGACGCCACGGTGACTCCCCTGGATGAAGATATGATATTTTGAATATTCTGTAACATGACATCGGCAAATGACGAACTGTCGAGTGCATTAATAAAATAAATAAATATTTAATAAATTACAAAAGTTTAACATTATGTTTAATGCCACTAGTTAAATTGTCCAGTTAAGTTGACTAAACTATTGACAAAAAGTTTCCCATTTGTTTAGTTGACTGAACTAGTGAAGTTTGTTACCAATTATTTATTTAAAAAAGAAACGGCGTTGCCCCTGCATCCTTCTGTCACACCTTTACGTCCTACACATAATTTGTGTCACAATATACCCCCCAGCTTATTATTACGGCACCGGTAATAAAATAAATGATTTTCCCTTTTTCATCATTCGCGGTAATCCCACCAGCGCCTGTCGAGTCTGCTCGCGTTTTATTTAGCGCCGAGCTGGTAATACATCCATCTGCATGTATATCGGCGATGAGCACCAAGATACGCATAGACCAGCTGTTATGCGGATAGCGACAGACAGGTAGACCTTTTGATATGAGGGATACACTTACTAACAATAGTAATAGTTACGTACGGTGGAAGACAGAGAAAGGTGTACAGGAGAGTTTTTAAGATTGAAATTTTCTCAAAAACTACTTTACCTATTGCAAAAATTCTTTCACTGTTTGATAGATAAAAGTTAAAACAATGTAACTGTAAAATAATTATTAAATTCTGTCCAGTAGTTTTTTAGAAAATCTCAACCTTATTGAGGCACCCTGTATACTTATCTCTGTCTTCGACTGTACCTATAATAATATAAAATATCTACTTCAAACAAGTTTCTACACAATTGACGAGGCTTTTGCTGATGACCATTTCTGTAATCTGAACAATGATACTATGTTATAAGAATTATTAAATTTACAACTGATGAAGCTATTGCTGAAATAATTGAATTGTATGCACTGAATTAAATCATTACTTTTGTATAGACGTAACCAAGTGTACAATGGTACCTCAAGGTGGAATAAATGAGTATGAGTAGTATATAGTTATTAAGTAATAATGATAATATTATTTTAAAAGATGTGTTGCTGAGAGTTTTTTGCCACTTTTTTCTCCTCAGCGTTGGCACCTTTTCCTTGCAAAGTGGTGTAAGTGTAAATTCAAAAAATATATTGACGTGCAAAAATGTACTCAACGTGCTTACTTGCAATAAAGAAAAGACATTGCCACATTTCAATGGAGCTTTGCCCCACCTACAAAACTACGTGACCGTTTAAGCTGTACCTATCATTTTATTGGGGACTTATTACAGATTTCATATTGCATAATCATAATCAGTATCATTTTCTACTACTCTCGCAACTCCTATAGAAGAATGACAAAAACAATGAATAAATCGCTTCGATTTCTTACTATTTTCTGAATTCTTAATAAAGCTGTATTTTTCGAATCGCAACTTGTACAAAACTTTATTTTAAACCAATAATTTTAATAAAAACCGAGATATTTTTACATTTATTCGTTATCTTGTACATCTTGCGGTTGATGGTGGGGCAGAATCTGGCATTGTCATTTGACTTTGATATATGTTTTAACGAGATAAAACTCAAAATACCGTGTTTATTACGTTAAGATTTTACAATTGCCAGCATCATCCTTGTGTCTCGTCTACCTTAAGTTTACTTATCACTAAATTCTCTTTTGTTTTTATAATCCACCTCACTCCCCGCTCCTCGGACCGCACCCCCTGATCTTTGCCGGATACCCGGCTCGCACCGCAATTGAAATGTTTATAGATACAATAATGCCGCCGGATCAATTCCCGTGCCGGGTAAGGTGGTGTTTAATTTATTTTTACCCGGATAGGGTACCCTCGCGACTCGGGTAATTCCCCTTATTTGCAACTGTAAGTCTTTATTTGTATACTGAGTAGTACTCTTAGTTGAGCGAAGATGTTTTTTGAGATAGGAATTTACAGTTTTGTGGAGGGTTCGCTGTCCAGTTGCTAGTACGTTCGCGTTGAAATGAACCTACAAATTAAGGTTGTGGATCAGGCAGTTTGTGTCTGACTGTCCAAAAAGACGGTCCTATAGGCCAACGTTGTGCACGGTCCTATAGGCCAACGTTGTGCACGCTCCTATAGGACAACGTTGAGCACAGTCCTATAGGACAACGTTGAGCACGGTCCTATAGGCCAACGTTAAGCACGGTCATATAGGCCAACGTTGAGCACGGTCCTATAGGCCAACGTTAAGCACGGTCATATAGGCCAACGTTAAGCACGATCATATAGGCCAACGTTAAGCACAGTCTTATATGCCAACGTTGAGCACGGCCCTATAGGCCAACGTTGAACACGGTCCTATAAGCCAACGTTGAGCATGATCCTATAGGCCAACGTTAAGCAGAGTCTTATATGCCAACGTTGAGCACGGTCCTATAGGCCAACGTTAAGCACAGTCTTATATGCCAACGTTGAGCACGGCCCTATAGGCCAACGTTGAACACGGTCCTATAGGCCAACGTTGAGCACGGTCATATAGGCCAACGTTGAGCACGGTCATATAGGCCAACGTTGAGCACGGTCATATAGGCCAACGTTGAGCACGGTCCTATAGGCCAACGTTGAGCACGGTCCTATAGGCCAACGTTGAGCACGGTCCTATAGGCCAACGTTGAGCACGGTCCTATAGGCCAACATTGAGCACGGTCATATAGGCCAACGTTGAGCACGGTCCTATAGGCCAACGTTGAGCACGGTCCTATAGGCCAACGTTGAGCACGGTCCTATAGGCCAACGTTGAGCACGGTCATATAGGCCAACGTTGAGCACGGTCCTATAAGCCAACGTTCAGCACGGTCATATAGGCCAACGTTAAGCACGGTCCTATATGCCAACATTGAGCACGGTCATATAGGCCAACGTTGAGCACGGTTCTATAGGCCAACGTTGAGCACGGTCCTATAGGCCAACGTTGAGCACGGTCCTATAGGCCAACGTTGAGCACGGTCCTATAGGCCAACGTTGAGCACGGTCCTATGAGCCAACGTTAAGCACGGTCCTATAGGCCAACGTTGAGCACGATCATATATGCCAACGTTGAGCACGGTCCTATAGGCCAACGTTGAGCACGGTCCTATAGGCCAACGTTAAGCACGGTCCTATAGGCCAACGTTGAGCACGGTCATATAGGCCAACGTTGAGCACGGTCCTATATGCCAACGTTGAGCACGGTCATATAGGCCAACGTTGAACACGGTCTATATTATGGCCCGAGCTCCCTCGACGTAAGGGAAGGTCTGTGCCCGAGCAGTGGGGGCATAAAAGTAAACTGATGATGATGATTCTATGTGCTTAATTTATTTCACCCGTTTATATAGGTAACATATACGAGTCGCGTCATTTTGGATTCAAGTTAATATCGTTTATTTATCAAATGGCCAATAGAAGTCGCAATTACACTGCCCTGTGATGGCCCGTCAATAATGAATTTTATCGCTCCACTGGGGGATTACATACAACTGTTTTGATACGGCCATTTTATTTGTTAGCTTTTGGACCGCGGTTTCACTCATACTGTTGATTGAAAAAGAGTTACAAAAAATACAATGTATTATTTGGCTGTATGGGTTAGATTCCCTTTGTCTACTACGTCAGAGCCACAACTTCCGGAATGCCTAATTTTACACAACACATTTTTTAGGAAATATCTACGAAATAAATCTAAAAAATATTCTATTTATTTATTAATATTTTTATAATGTAAAATTTTTCGTGAATGATATGTTTTATAATATTGCATAACTTAACTAAATTAATAAAATGTATGTAGGTACTGCTTGAACTATTTTATTTATTTATAAACTCACGCCTGATTCCCGTAGGGGTAGGCAGAGACGATGGACTTCCATCTGCTGCGATCCTGACCCACAACCCTTGCCTCCTCCACATTCATCAATCTCTTCATGCATGCTCGTCGGTTTGTAGTAGACCGTACTTGAACCTTTTTCAAGACCTCGCCAATTTGGTCGACGTACGTTCTTCTCGGTCTACCTCTGCCGACTCTCCCGTGCTGAACTGCTTGAACTAGGTTATGTAAAATAATATTAAGAGCCTTCCTAGAGCCAACTAGCGCCGCCAATCTTTTTATTTATTTATTAATGGACTCGACAGTTCGTCATTTGCCAATGTCATGTTACAGAAAATTCAATGTATAATAGTTTTCTATCTTCCTCCAGGGGAGTCGCCGTAGCGTCATCACCCTGGGTAGCCGCGTCTTCATGTCTTCATCCACAGGAGACGCCGTAGCGTCAATCACTGTGGACGAAGCAGCTCGACAGTCACGTTCACTCCCGAGCTCGTAGTGGGAATCTTGACCATGGCGCCAAACTTCAGATCCTGCTTGAATTCTCCAATAACTTCACCATACTGTCATTCGCGAACATTTTCTGATTAATTTAACGTGATATTAAACACAAAATACCCACTGTAGACATTAAACTGAAAATTTTAAATAATTTCGCAACTGTCGTTTCCCGCCATTTTCAAAAAAGCCGCCGCCAATCTTAAAAAAATCATATCTTCCAATATAATCAATTTTATTAAAAAAGCTACGTTCACATTGTTTATTATTTTTTAAATGCTTATTTGTAACGTGATGCAATGTAGGTAAGTTGTAGTTCACATAATTGCGAAAAACGGCCGTTTCTGGCACAATTGTGAACTACAACTTACCTACATTGAATCACGTTACAAATAAGCATTTAAAAAATAATATTTATAGCAATAAACAATGTGAACGTAGCTTTTTTAATAAAATTGATTATATTGGAAGATATGATTTTTTTAAGATTGGCGGCGCTAGTTGGCTCATGTCAGCGCAATAATGTGAAACATTTGCATGCCGTAGCGGGTTAACTGTGCGAACTTAATCTGTAGTACCATCACCACATTTATAGCAAATAAAGTACTTTCAAAAAATTCCGAAAATAAATTAAACTGCTACTACTACTTTTATTTGAATGGCTTCTACTCTTATTCAAGAGATAATTTCGCCAATGTCAAGTTATTTAGAGTATTCATGTAAGTAGAAAATTATCGAATAAAAAATCAATCCGCCATTCCAAAATGAAGGTGGACTCCCTTTATGAATAAATTAAACGTACCTACCTATTCAAAGACACAAAATCTTGAAATGTTTTTTTTTTTAAGATGTTACTATTTTCTAGACCTTATCAATTGCAGTCTGGGATATGTTATTTTTAAATTGTATATCATGAATGTGCAGGTCCATCGTACGGTGGAACACAGAGAAAGGTGTACAGGAGAGTTTTTAAGGTTGAAATTTTCTCAAAAACTACTTGACCTATTGCAAAAATTATTTTACTGTTTGATAGATAAAAGTTAAAACTATGTAACTGTAAAAGAAGGATTAAATTCGGTCCAGTAGTTTTTGAGAAAATCTCAAGCTTATTGAGGCCCCTTGTATACTTATCTCTGTCTTCGACTGTACAAAAAAACGTTCCTTAAAATCATGCAGACCCCACACCTTTCAATATACTTTATATATAATTGTAGCTCACCGTTCCGCCAGTTGAAAAGAGGCTCGTTACTGGAAAAGGTGAAAAAAAATATAAAGTGGCTATGGGTACGGCTGAAGGGAACTGATGAATAACTAATGAACCCCACCTAATGATGTATTTACTTCTGACCATGGGAAAATAAATATGTGAAAAGTTCCTTCCTTATTTCTGTTTATTGTGATATGACTTTCTCTGGTATACACGAAGACAGATATAAGTAAAAAGGGTCCTCAATAAGGTTGAGGTTTTCTCAAAAACTACTGGACCGAATTAAATAGTTCTTTTACAAATTATTATATATAAACGGATATCACTCACTTATATTGTTGAAGTCGGCAATTAGACCGACAGTTTCGACCGATTTCGACGGTCGAATTGCCGACTTCAACAATATAAGTGAGCGATATCCGTTTATATATAAGAATTTGTAGTAATGGCTCACTATAGTTTTAATTCTAAAAGTTATTTTGCAGTTACATGGTTTTAACTTTTATCTATCTAACAGTGAAATAATTTTTGCAATCGATCAAGTAAATTTTAAGATAATCTCAACCTTAAAAACTCTACCGTACACTCAGTGTTTGACCGTACTATCTATCCGAGATTCATAGCGTTTTGAGCACGAGCTCAGGCGTGAGCTCGCTCTTACGACTGTTCAAAATTAATTGTAAGGGGAACAGGGGCCTAAACGTTGGCGTAACTTTATGAAATGAAATGAAATGAAAAATATTTATTACACATAATACACATACAAGGTACCTTATTTATACACTTAGAGCTAACTTAAAATAATATGCGTAATAGGACTGTGATCAGCTGAAATGCTGTGCCCAGCCACTGGGGTGACTGGGCACAGCGCTGATTTTCATAACATCCCGTACTGTGTTCTTTAAATCACGTTTGTCTATTAACATCATTTTATTTCTATGTATTTCAACATAATACTTTCATCAATGTTAGAAGTAAAATATACATCGCACTCGGACGTCATCTATGACTGCCAGACTATTAAATAAGTTCGCTACAACAAATTAGTCGGCCCTAGAACAGGCTACGGTCTATTTGGGCCGCCATACTTTCCACGCCAACGCATACTTAGTCGTGTATTCGAGTCTATATAAATGGTGTGTAACATATATATATTGCTTACTTAAGAGCGTTCCATGAGCCAACTAGCGCCGCCAATCTTAAAAAAATCATATCTTCCAATATAATCAATTTTATTAAAAAAGCTACGTTCACATTGTTTATTGCTATAAATATTATTTTTTAAATGCTTATTTGTAACGTGATTCAATGTAGGTAAGTTGTAGTTCACATAATTGCGAAAAACGACCGTTTCTGGCACATTTGTGAACTACAACTTACCTACATTGCATCACGTTACAAATAAGCATTTAAAAAATAATATTTATGGCAATAAACAATGTGAACGTAGCTTTTTTAATAAAATTGATTATATTGGAAGATATGATTTTTTTAAGATTGGCGGCGCTAGTTGGCTCATGGAACGCTCTTAATAAATAAAAATAAAAAAAAATATGAAAAGATGCCTTCATAAAACTGTGAAAAAAAAAATCACTAGACAACTTACACCCACTAATCACGAAGAGGGCAACATAAATGCGAAATAGGAAACTCTAAAGCAAGCCGTGGGCCCTTTAGTTTTCAAAATGGCGTCTGAAAACGGCGGGAAATCCACTCGTCACCGCCAAGCGTCGAGACAGACACTTATGGCTCGCGTAAATGTTGTAAAAATTATGTTTGTGAAATACCTATACAAACATATCAACAGAAGATAGAGGAAACTAGGGTTAAACAGACGAGAGTGAGTCTTGATTATTTTAACTAGCGCTCAATTCCTGTCAATGTCTGATTTTTGTCCAAAAATAGTACAAAATTTTACACAGTTTTTTTCTACCAGTGTAGAAGTAAGAGAGCTACGCCAACAAACTGCATTGCAGTTTGGCGACCGATGTAACATTGCAATTTTGTTAAGAATTAATAAATAAATTAAAAAATAAAAAACTTTTTTGCCGAAATATTTCGTTCGCGCAGACCTTAACTAGCCCCGTAGCCTGAAGTCTAATAGCAGGATTACTTCAATAATACTTTGTTATTTCGTACCATGACGTCTTTACTAAGCTTACTTTAAGATCGTCATGGTACGAAATAACAAAGTATTATTGAAGTAATCCTGCTATAAGACTTCATGGTAAGGCCCCAGGACAAACCGGTTCCCAGCTCAGCGTGTGCTGTAGTAGGTGTTACTACAGCGGTGGTTTTCAGCTTCTGCAAGGGTTGCATGGCCACCTGTGATAAATGGTAAAACAAGAAGACTTGCACCTGTAACTCTTATTATTATATATAAACGGATATCACTCACTTATATTATTAAAGTGCGCGAAGAAACGTCAACGGCGACGCGGGCGTGGCGCGCTCACCTTGAAAAAGACCGTCGAAATCGGTCGAAACTGTCGGTCTAATTGCCGACTTTAACAATATAAATGAGTGATATCCGTTTATATATAATAACCTGTAACTCTTCTTGAATTAGACGCTATCCGAGGACTTCATTTGTGCATTTTTAAATCAAAAACAGACAACGCGGTTCTTTTGTTTACATCACTTATTAATTTCACATTTTCCAAACATACCCATCTCAGTTGCTCACCGTTCCTGTATATAAAATGTACTTACTCCAAAAATAAATAGTCAATAAAGAAAAGCCATCGCATCTCATTACCAGAGCCATCTAATTTTAACGACGTCATCCTACCTTTGATGTTAATCTATAATTCAGGCATCTCGATCTCCCGATAAATAACGAATCAACAAACAAAAGGAAGAAAAAAGGAGATGGCCCAACTCCCCCCGGGGGAGACGCGGCATAATTTCATTATTTGCAGCGCCTACGAGCACATCACTTTAAAAATATTCTCAATCTATAGAATGGCAACGGAAGCCATTATCGTTGACTAGTGCCTTGTTTACGGTTTCGTTTGTGCGTTGGACAGATTTTTTTTTTCTTTATTCTTAAGTCCATATATATAATTTTGTTAAACGTGAGATTCGGTTCATGTATAAGCATTTTCAAAGTTATCGCAGTGGATATTTATGATAGTGATATTTTAAAATTATAATAATAATTCCTAATTCCTAATTCATTGTTTTACATGGGTGTTAAATTGCTTATTGTGCTTTCACGTTATCTTAAGGAGGATTAATATGTCTCACAATACATATAGTTAATGTCCATCAATTCACGACATTAAGAAAACTTCAAATCCTGGATTTCGTGTTGTCAAATTAAAGTACTTACAGTACTTTTGATTATCAATATCAAAGTTATTTGTATTGCAATACCAATTAAACAGTTACATGGTTTATTTCTATTAAATAATACAGGCATTTCAATATCCAAGTTTAGTTATACATTTGTATATGTAGATAGGTACATTTTGGCCGCGCCTCCCCCTAAAGGAACAATACCCTCCGTCTAGAGGAGATCGGCCCCCAAAGAAGATATGTTTTTGTCGTGTTTTTATTAGTGAAAAACAATGATGAATTAGCGAACACCGCGTTTATTAGTCGACCGTGCGATTTTTTTGTCTCCTAATTTGTTTTTTTAAGGTAACGCGGCCGGCGATGGGCCGTGAAAATTTGTATTAACTAGGGGAGGAATGTACAATATCGGCGGTGTTTCGGAGTTTCCGGCTTCTTGTAGTAAATTAAATTGTTCGGGCGCCTTCGCTCAGGTATAGAAGGGAATGTGGACTTAAGAAAGTTCGATGGGTAATTTATATTCTACGACTACTTAGCCTATATTTTGTAAAAATTACTTTACTAGTAGTTAGTTTAGAATCTAAACTGTATGTGTATAATCTAAACTTTAGATTATACACACTATGTGACAGTATTTTTTTTTAAATCAGGCAAGTGCTTACTGAGAGAATGTAAACCATAATTATTTCAAAAAACAAAAAACCCGATTGAAAAAAATGTGGCCCCCTTTGGTTAATTTTTTATAGCCTATGTCACTCTTACAATCAAGACGAATCTAACGACACCTCATATGTTAAAATCCATCAAGCCGTTCAGGCTGCAGGGCATGCCAAAGAATTAGACATACATACAAATACATACACAATTACACTCGAAAATCATAACCATCCTTCTTGCGCAGTCGGGTAAAAACTCTCCTGTACACCTTTATCTGTGTTGTAAATAAACATGCCTCACCAAGAAACACGATCCAAATCGCGACCCGAGACCGAAAACAGTCGTTATCACGCTTATTGTTGTTTTTAATGAAATGTGGCCAAAGTGATGGCCGCCGAAGCATTGTCCGACGAATCGGGACCATTATCCCCTTCTCCCCCTAATATTCTAAAGGATAGCACATAAAATTTGCTATGCGATGGACCCTCGTCTGATCGGGCAATGAGTTTTGCCGAAAGTGGGTATAATATAGTGTATATACTTCTTTGTAAAATCGTGTCCCATGATATCGATTTTTTTTTTAAATCGGATTACTTCTTCTTCTTTGCCGTGCCCCGTTCCCAGTTTATCTGGGGTCGGGCCTCCTCGTACTTCTGCGCCAGGACAACCTGTCCTGAGTTGTCGACTGTGGGAGTTCTCGAGATCTCTCTCTCGATACTGGACCACCACGTATTTTGTCCAAAATAACCCGAAGAGTAGTCATAAGTGGAATTTGATTCCACCTATCATTTTTATCCACCTTTCGCAACCAATGTTCATGACTCCTTGTACATAATGTACACATATCTATGTTATTGCTGAAGTATCTAGCTAATGTATATCTAGGTTTTAATGATTTAATTACTGGTGTTGTTAGTCATAAACCTAGTTTACTCAGATCCCTTAAATCGTGTTACTATCCCTTTGACACTTCGTTAAAAAAAGGTTAAGATAAAAAAGGGACAGGCAGCCTAAACGGTGGCGTAACTTTAAATCACGTTTATGAATACGCGCCTAAATATCAACATTAACTATGGTATTTTTTTTAACCAAAAATAATGACAACATAATAAAGTAAAATTAAATAAATTTATAAGTTTATATAAGTAATTTATCAAATATTTATTTTGGCTAAGTATATAATTACTGTATGACACTGTGTACACTTGTTCTGCCTGCTCCAGATCTCGTAACTCTCTCTCTCTCTCTCACTGGTTTGCTGGTAGAGAACTCTATCGTAGAGTTAAGCACACCTTATGTACATCCAATTTTTATTTCATGTAACGTGTATTTATTTTGTGTACATTAAAGAATTACAGAAACATGTTTATTACGTCACGTCACCCACAAAATGTGCCTATGAAAGTCAGTATTCCTACTAACCTATATGTCAACATATTATATGGATCTTGTGTCTGAAAACGTTAATTAATTTATTCATTCATTAATGAGGTCGCCTCTACAATCTAATCACCGATGCAAAAAATACTTAACTAAATTGTGACGTTAAAACAGTCCCGCGGAGGATATTATCGCCCGTCTTTAGCGGGGGAGGCTGTGGGTAGTGGGAGTTTTTTCGAGTCGCCAGATAGATTGGATGACACTCGATCTCCCCAAGAGGACGAAATTAAAATGGCGGCGATGAGCCAAGCCGAATGGCCGGGGAATTATTTTCCGTTGAGTGATTCTTGGCCATAAAATTTCTGATTGATCAATTCATCCGGTGTTTCCGTTCCGTGATAATGAAAAGCACGTTTCGGGTGGACGTTTTTTTTGTCGACTCTATTTTTCCGCTTGTTTTCGCTTTAGTGGGTGTTTTATTAATTTCCTCTCGTTTTTTCTGCGTTTTTTTGCATGCTAAGCGAGTACTTTGAATTGGAAAATGTGTATAGTCGACGGCATACAGGGTGTAACGTAAAGGGTATATGAAGCCAAAGGCAACTTTTGTTCTACGACTTTTCGAATAAAAAATAAAAATAAATTAAACAAATCGATCAGCTGACCGGTATGAAATGTCAAAAAATAAATTCGCGAAAATAAAACAGTCGTAGAACAAAAGTTGTTCAATTACTGATACTGAACACCGTCCCTTCGGCTTCATATACCCTTTCCGTTACACCCTGTATATCAACTTTTACTACACCAATGCAATTTAGGTCATATTAACGTCGAATAGAGTGCCTGTTACACTTATCATGTCTGCTTAGCGTGAATTACATCGAATTGAATTCGATACTCGATCACGAAACAGTTATCTGTCATTTCTATGTAAAGTCGAAGCTCCTATCCAGTGGCAAATGCGATCGAAAAGTAAATAGGCTTTCCTGTCGAAAGTCTAATTTCATTTTGAAATGGCGGATTGATTTTTAATTTGTTTGATTTTCTATTTAAATGAATACTCTAAATAATTGACATTGGCGAAATTATCTCTTAAATAAGAGTAGAAGCCATTCAAATAAGAATAGAATAGAAACAGGCTTTCAACAACTAGTAAGCCCTATAATATCACGTACAAAACCGGTTATATCTGGTTCGCAGATATACCTGTCATTTCAATGGAAACAATTTCGACCAATATGGTTGTTTAAAAAACAAGAGATCGTCTGATGAGCCCAGAGACGGTTGTTCCGTTTGAAGTTGTTGATTAATTAGCTATTGCAAACGGAATACATTATTAGAAGCTGATGGGCGCTTACCGGCGGAATTACTCGTCAAACCATGTTTATAATTGAGTGGATCGGAAGAGGCGACGGGCCTCACACCTTGAATCCATAAATTAAATTTCCATACATATTACAGATCAAATCATATCTCTTTTTGCAAGTAAGCACGCTGTGTACATTTTAAGACATCATCACCAGCCCGTGTCAGTCCACTGTTGGACGTAGGCCTCTCCCAAAGCGCGCAACTCAACACTATTCTATGCCCTCTGCATCCAGTCCCTGCCGGCCATCTTGCGAAGGTCATCCCTCCATCTGGTCGGGGGGGCGTCCCATACTACGTTTACCCGTTAGTGGCCTCCATTCGAGAACTCAGTTCTACGACAGATGTGACCAGCATCTGGCAGTACACTGGACTCAAAATCCGTCAATGCGCTGTGACCCGGCCCGTCACTAATGTGCTAAGTAAGCATTTTGCGCTGCGCTGCGGCCCGCCCCGACACGCTGCGGCCTGGCATAATGTGCGCGATTCATTAGATTTGTATTATTCACAGGACAATTCACTTGTTTGTTTTTTCATTTGAAAAGTCATGTAGCAAAAGTTGTTCAGTTAAGGGCCTGATATGAGCCAACTACCGCCGCCAATCTTGAAAAAATAATATCTTCCAATTTAATCAATTTTATTATAAAAGCTATTTACAAAATGTTTATTACGATAAATACTGTGATTCAATTTCGGTAAGTTGTAGTTCGCATAATTGCGAACCGTTACTGTTATCGTTTTTGGCACATTTATGAACTACAACTTAGCTTGTCGCAATTATGCCATGTATTGTATATTGAAAATTAGTATTCATCCTAATAAACATTTTGTAAATAGCTTTTTTAATCAAATGGATTAAATTGGAAGATATTATTTTTTCAAGATTGGCGGCGCTAGTTGGCTCATATCTGGCCCTTAAATATATCAGCTTACGTGTACCTTTATACGTCACACCTGTATGAGGAATAATATTGATTATATAGTATTTTGTTATCTTATACGTATTGTTTCGATCAAACCGCCACTTTAGTTCTGGTCTAGGAATATTTTAATACAGATAATTCAATAACGTAATCCTCGGAGGCATTAAAACGGCAATCAAACTGGCAATTTGGTAGGGAGTTCAAAATTTAAATCCAAAAAGAAACCGTCTTCCGATTTGTAATTCAAACGTGCAAGAAAATGGCGCGATATCCGATTTGAATAAAGAACGGGGCATGGTCTTAGAACATCTAGACCGGAGACGCCGTCCGATTCACCCCTGGTGCTTGATGCTCCTACGCATGGTCTTATGTCAAGTGTGCTTATACATTTGTGTCGTCTGAATTTCTAATCGGATCAACCAATGGGGTCTATTGATGAATAAGTATTTGAATGTACGGACAACAGCAGAACAATGGTAACACTTGCAGTACGACAAATCTTACGATGCAGGTAATAAGAACGGACCAAAGTGTTACACTTGATCTGCTGTGAGATGTACATATCTTTACTCTATTAGGTATCGTCTTTGGACATGCTCCGGAGCAATACGTTTCGTGTCACTGTCATTCGTTTCGTCTACAATATTCGCCATTGAAAACAGGTATTTGCATGTCTTTGCGTACTCAGGCTTAAGAATCAACAATAATTTAAAGCCATAAATCCTTCTATAACAGTTAATTGATCCTCATCACCATCGCATATAGACTCCTAGAACTCCTGAGGTTTATTTATTTATTTAATCTTTGTTACATTTTATGTATCGGGCGAACTTAATGCCTTGCGGCATTTTCTTCCAGTTTACCTTGGGGCATGCAGAGATTGTTTGGGCTGGTGTAACACTAAGATACACTGAGGTTCAGTCAGTCCACGACGCCCAGTGTATCTATTGACGTCTCCATGCTAGAAGTTCCGTGGGCAGGACAGGAAGTGAGGTTTGGAGTTGGGAGCGCATAATTGAAACGCTTAATTCTTTCGACTGCCTAATGCTGGACTCAATTTTTGGGGTCGACGCCTTTTTCTTTGAGTCAATTTCTTCGAGTAGTCAATTTTTATTATCATTACATTCTTTACGAGTATTTCCGGGACAGAAATCGGCTAGGTACTTTATTCGATTGTGATTGGCGCAACATATGGGGTCGGATGTAATTGTAATTGGTAAAGCAAAAGTTTTTCAATTCTTTGCCAAAATGTAATTATTTTTGGTATTTATTCATATTTAATTAACCTACGAATGTGGACTATTTGGACTTGACGTCGAGTGATGCATACTCTTTACATGTTTAATGAATAATCGATCTTATCTATCTTAATTTCAATATCAAATCAAATGGTTTATCAGATAAATATCTGTAGGTATACCTATTATTACTTAAGGGGCTGCCATCTGTCAAACTCAAGCGCGAGACAGAAGATGCCCTGCAGGAGAAGCAGCTGAAGAGCACGGCACAGTGGTTCCATATTAGTATTTTTATTAATTTTGGATGAATTTTGTCAGGGAATTAAAAATACGCCAACAAAAATCTGATTTTTATTAAACAAGCTCTCGTATTTTATAATACCCTACATTTTGATATATATTTGGTATGAATAACTATTTCGATTTAGACTCTTAAAAGACATGAAAAGCGATTTGTTATTTTTTTTCTATCGAGCAAAGTTTGTCCAATCGTGTATCGGTATTCATCAGTCTCTAAATAGACACCCCAAGATTGCTATATATTTTTTTCAGACGTTTAATTTTAGTAGTCAGTGCCGTAGCCTTCATCTCTCACTGTGGTCGGTCCCTCATGTCTGAGGATCTTGGTCAGCATTAGGTTTGCATCTGGAGCGGATGATTTGTCTCCACCGGTTCCTGTCCAGCTCGTCTCTTACGATCGTGTAGAATTTGGAGGACGAAGATTCTTTCACTTGATCGGTCCATCTTGTTGGTGAACCCCGCGGTAACCTTAATAGAAAAACTGAAAATCCACGCACACCCAGCCTTAACTACATTCGGTTTCCGACTCCCTTTCCGTAACATAATAATAAATAATAATAAAAATGTTTATTTTCTCACCACAAACAATATGATAAATATTTACAATTTTGCATTTAAAACTAATAATAATTGCTTGTGGAGAGACTGGTGCCTAAACTAGAAGTTAACCTGTAACTTAGGCCACCAGGCTCCACCATTTCTTAATTAATTACTGGTATGAGCAAAAATGAATGTGGGTAGATCTTGTATGTGTGTGTGTGAGAGAGATAGGGATGAGAGTGTGTTGTGTGTATCGTAGTTTAATTCCTGTAGCCACGCCATTACCTTCCATTTACACTTGTATTTGTTCAATATATTACTAGTCTTATTCATTGCTGAAATGTTGTTCAATCGACTTAAATCAAGTCCATTCACTCAATTTGACCCACTGAGCAACGAGCACACGCCAAAGAGTCAAAGCCCTACGTCACATCCGCAACTATCTGACATCAAAGCGATCTAACGCTAATTGACCGGGTGTGTTCCGCTCCAGTGCGACCCGGCGATTATAACCTCGAATTAGATGCCTTTGGTATTCGAAATAGAATAGATGATTTCGAAACAGTGCATTTCAATGTCAGAATCAGTGATCCGTTTTCAGTTATCCATCTCAACCACAGACCACTTACCCCATAGACATGAAATCGGTGCAAAAGACATTGCCACATTTCAATGGAGCTTTGCCCCACCTACAAAACTACGTGACCATTTAAGCTGTACCTATCATTTTGTTGGGGACTTATTACAGGTTTCATATTGCATAATCATAATCAGTATCATTTTCTACTACTCTAGCAACTCCTATAGAAGAATAACAAAAACAATGAATAAATCGCTTCGATTTCTTACTATTTTCTGAATTCTTAATTAAGCTGTTTTTTTCGAATCGCAACTTGTACAAAACTTTATTTTAAACCAATAATTTTAATAAAAAACGGAGATATTTTTACATTTATTCGTTATCTTGTACAACTTGCGGTTGATGGTGGGGCAGAATCTGGCATTGTCATTTGCAAGCGAAAAATTCTGTCACACGATGAGTGCAATAGGCGAAGCGGGGGGCAGGGGCGCCATATTAAATCCGTGTCGATATCTCAAGGTTACGCGTGTCGCGAAGCAATGTTGCGCTCATGTACGGGCAGAAACGGGTGTCCTCCTGTTACAGGTCTATGGGGTAAGTGGTCTGTGATCTCAACAGTTACCCGAATAGAGTCGAAGGATTACTTAACCAGTATAAGGTAGAACGGTGAAGTTAACTGAGGCCGGGCCAGCTTATACTGGGTAGGTAATCGTTGGATCCAAATATTTTAACAGAATTGCGCTGCTGGACTCATTAGGCAAAATATAGGTTCCTATTTGCTACTACTAATTGTCAGTTTAGGAACCTAAACTGGATCGCTATAAGAGGTGAGAGTAACCCCGCTGTACTAAATATGAATGTTTCATCTCAAATATTTGGGAGACAATCAGCTCGTACATTAGCCGAAAGAGATAATAGATTAGATTATTATTAAAATATATAATTGTTATATGTTTTCGACATTGAATGTAAGCAAATTAAAATAAATTCGTGTTTTATATTTTAATTCAGTAGTCAAATTATCAACCACTCAAAATTCTCTTTAAAAATGGAAGAATATAAAACATTAATTTTGTGTGCACATGTTCTGCCTGCTCCAGATCTCATCTCTCTCTCACACTGGTTTGCTGGTAGAGAACTCTAATCTAGAGTTAAGCACACCTTATGTACATCTTATTCCATGTATTGTATTGCAATCAACTTTGTGTACATTAAAGAATTAAAGAAGAATTTCAAGTGTAAACCTTAAAAAAATCTCCGACTATTAAATTGAAAGTCACCCCATGATCAAGGCTCGATACAGGCTTGAATGATCAGCCCTAAAGCGATGTGCATTAATGGCAGCCGTAAAGACGGGGGAGCACATCCGGCTCGAAGGACCAGTAAAGGCGACGCCTTATTAAGCCCCGCAGGTGGGGTGTTAGAAAAAATTAAAGTGTCAAACGTAATTGAGACATCGCATCGGTGTTACTTGATGGTGAATTTTTGGTACAGTTTTTTTTTTTAATCTCAGCTAGCGTGTTGGTTGATTAGAGTTTAATAAGACCGTGGAACACAGAGAAAGGTGTACAGGAGAGTTTATAAGATTGAGATTTTCTCAAAAACTACTTGACCTATTTCAAGAATTCTTTAAGATAAGATAAATAAATTATTTATTGCAAAAAAAGGAATTACACAAAAGAAATATGCTAATACAGTTAGGATCACAATTGGCGGTCTGATCGCTTACAGCGATCTCTTCGAGACAACCTTTGGGTAGATAATTCAGCGAATGAATAGGTAGCTAATTAAATACCTAACATTACATAACTGTTTGTTTTGTTTTGTTTTTGTGTTTCACTGTTTGATAGGTAAAAGCTGAAACTATAACTGTGAAAGAATTATTAAATTCCGTCCAGTAGTTTTTGGGAAAATCTCAACCTTATTGAGGCCCCCTGTATACTTATCTCTGTCTTCGACTGAAATTATTTTACTATCACCGGTGCCAGTAATGGTGCGCAAACTTGGCAAATATGCACATGTTCATTGACGGTTTTTTATGACATCGTAGTTGTACAGGGTGTCCTTGAATTCATTCGACAAATTGAATGTACTCATGATAAATATTGAATTGGTAAAGTTTTTTTAGTAAATCAAAACTGCAAAAAAAAAATTAAGTACTTCACAAGTCACACAATGACCTTAGAAATGACCATTAGGTCAAATTCCAGTGAAAGAAATCGTTTTAAAAATATTTAAATACCTTAAAATATAAAAACTACAAAGCATAGTAATGAATAAAAAAGAGAATCGGGTTGAGAAGCCTGCCTTGGGGGACACCTATATCTAGCAGTGGGCTGATATAGGTTAATAATGATAAGAGTATCTTTTCTCATTCATTGTAATATTTCCTGAAAAAGTTATGAGAAAATCAACCAAAGCTTACCAAAAAATGCGAAATACACCAACATTTGTCTCATGTCCTCAATTTTTTTTTCCTTTTCTGCTTACATTATCTAAATTGTGTCCTCCTCAGAGTCGCACCTTAATGAGCATCCCTCCCCGCACTCCGCATACCCTCTGATTTTATAACTGCCGATAGCACGGCAACATTGAATAATTGTCGTAATTTAAACTGCTTGTTACGCAAAAACACGATACTTAGGGCTTTATTACGTATTGCGGAATGGTGATGACGTGTAGCGTTGATAGGAAGACCAACTGTCAATGTCAACAAAATATAATAAATGAAAAAATATATTAGGTTTGGTAAAAATAGGTATTCTGAAAAACTACGTCTAAGTCTAAGCAAGATACACTTTATTTACTAACGTTACTTTATTATAGGCAAATGTTACTAACTGTAGATATGATAGTCACCGCCTGTTTCCTGTAGAACCTTGATTTCTATCACCTCTAGAAATATTTAATCAAAGAAACCTCATATGATAACGATGAAGTATTGAAGATGGAAGACGGGCCTCCCTCTATTACTATTTCAAGTCACGATTCAAATAAACTTTAATATCGCTTATTTCTCTATGGCAGCGACCTAAAATGGACCTTACCTTTCAGATACCGATGATTTGACTGCCTTAACCTGTCTTCCACGAGATTAGCTACAAAAACCTTTGCAGATCCTTCCATTCTTCGCGATCATCTCATAGTCTATTGCTATAAATGGCATGGCCCTCAACACATAATAGCACCCGCGTTTCTACACGTCAAATGAGACATATCTCGTTGCTAATGGCACCCCTCTGAGTAACATAATGTGAATTTTAATATTCGCAGCGATTTTTGTTCGAGTCTCGCAAGTCGCGTGTACTTGTCGTACTAATAAGCCACTTGTATGTTTTAATAACGTGGAATGTTCTGTGGTATCATTAAAATATTGGCAGGTTTCCGTGGCAAGGTATTTTCGTTTCGATGAGGTTTTTATTTGACGTGTATTTTGTATTTTACGTACACGTAATGTGGAAGGTTTCTGAGAATTTTAGTTAATATTTGTGTTTAATTCTAACATTCTTTTATGTCCTACAAGAATACTTGAATACCAGTATGTATATTTTATGACCTAGATGAAATAATTACTTTCAAATACTTTTTGATAATGTCATAAGTTTATTTTTATTTAATTATAATATCGAGGCAGACCTCGGCGTAGGTGGAGAGACGATATCGATAGATACAGGGATGGGTGGCTGGAAGAGGCTCAGGACTGGGATGGATGAAAGAGGAGGAGGGAGACCTTTGCCCAGCAGTGGGACAATTTATAGGTTTACAAAAAAAATATAATATATTATTTTAACCGCTACAATATAAAAGGTACACATAAGATTGTTACGAGCTTAACGACTAAACTAAATCAATAAGAGCTGATAGTTTTTTGATAGAATATACTAAGTAAATCATTGTTAAATTCTTGATAATAATATAATGAATGACGATTCTAATAGGACCCTTTTTAACCAGAAAGGGTATACATACACTCCCTAAATGCTCCCTAAAGATAATTTCTTCACACTACAACTTTTTTAGTTCTCAAGCATCTTCTAAAGTTAGCGGAATCTATAACCGACAGTAATCACCTACCGTTAATTGACCCATCTGCCTATCCTTATGAAATGTGTCCTAATTTCGCAAAGCATATTTCTATTCAGACTGACGCATCGCATTGCCCAGCGGCGCTATCCTACCGCATACTAACTACGTGCAAGACGAACATGTAATAGCATATAAGCGGAAGCAAGGTGCACTAGCCAATTTCCTCGTGCAGCTCATTCGGGCTAATTTTCATATTAACCAACGTGTCTAGTCTACAAGTTACAGCCTTCTAAGAAAATGCAATATGACTTAATGTTGGCTTAAAGATTAGGCTTTGTGGATGGAACGGATCTGTTCTAATACTAACAATATTGCATGTTCAAAATTGGATTGATTATATCTCTTATCTACAGGCTTTATAGAGGCCACTTACATCAGTCGACACCACATCCACCTACACAAAAACATTGCAATATAGGTCGTCTGTTTATCTCATAGAATGCACATTTGATCTGATATCGAATGTATGAAGTGCTTTCTTTGTTATTTGGGATTGAAAAACTCTTACAATGACGGTGTTTCCTGAAACACAGCATCTTGCTTCAATACCAGACTGCCAGAGTTAAATAGGTACTTACTAGGTTCATCCATTATGATCATAGACCTCATCAGGTAATGTCAAACACAAGTTTGGTATTGTCCCGTTAACTGTAAAACAAACTGTTAATTGTAAAACATTGACAAGGCCTCTTTACAGCCGCAATTAGTTCATATCCCATGGGTTGGTTCTTTGCCCTGTTTATCTGTTCGTACATCCAGCCGTAACCTAGTTTGTATTGTGTACCTTATATTATTGTAAATTATTACATTATGTATGACATAACCTAGTGTTCCCTAGAGCTCCTAAGGTTGAATAAATGAAGTATTGAAGTATTACTGTTGTGAAACTCAGCTTACCTTAAAATAAATAGATAGTAGTCACATCACGACTAAAATAATAAATACACACAAACCGTCTCGCCAAGCGGAGATTCAAGAGAAAAACGGTTTCCCATAACGTTTACCGAGAGAAATTACTCGTTTACTACCTAAACGACGTATCTCCAACATGCCGTAACGGCATTTACGTCGTTTTTGTTCTGAGCCCGGTATGCGGCGGCCATAATGGCTCGCTTTGACTTACTAGATGGAATTTTTAATGCAATAATTTCGATAATTTATCGCTAGATAGCGCTCCTTTGTGGTGAGGGCGGGAGGAACCAAATTGGTTTTCTTTTTATCAGTAAACATTACGCTGGCGGACTCGATTGACCTCCGGCTGTTTGGACATACGGTTGACAAGGATCTTGAGCTGGTTTCTCAGGTTCAGGATCTTATTTTTCTACCTGGCCTTTTCCCATTTATTTGCGGACGGTTATTTTAGTCATTCTCCTCTAGGACGGTGTGTCTGGGGACATTTGAAGTGTTTTGTCCTGGTATTTTCAGGTTAAGATCTTTATTTTGATTATTTTCAAGTTAAGCTCTTTTTGAATCGTTGGTACTTATATGTACCTAAGACATGGTGATGTAATTCGTTAATTAATTAAGTTACTTTTATCAAATGTTTTATATTGTATTGTTTTATTTAAATACATTTTTGCTAGTTTCATTTTTTCGACTACATGACCATCTTCTTCAGGTCTACTGGATTTTGACTCTAATGAGACTAGAAAAAAATCATTTAACATCTTATCACGATCAAGTTTCATCAACAAGCGTCCGTCGTAACAGTAGATGACTTTTTAGAATTAAAACTATAGTGAGCCATTACTATTAATTATTATATATAAACGGATATCACTCACTTATATAGTTAAAGTCGAATTTTTCATCATGTTTAAATGACAATGCCAGATTTCAATGGAGCTTTGCCCCACCTATACAAAACTGCGTGTACATTGATTGAAGCTATCTACCTTGTACCTATCATTTTGTTGGGGACTGATTGCAGATTTCATATTATTGCATAATCATAAACAGTAAGAGTTGCGAGAGTAGTAGAAAATGATAACAAAAATAACGAATAATTCGCCTCGATTCCTTAATATTTAACGCTCAGCACTATCTGTGACATTGACTGATGGTGGGCCCACAATAAAAAAAAATATGTCACGTTACAATGAATGATTAACGGAAAACTAAGAGGAAAACGTACAAAAACTTTTAAAATTGATTTTTCGACGCGCAACTTGTACAAAACTTTATTTTAAACCAATATTTTTAATAAAAAAACTGAGATATTTTTACAATTATTCGTTATCTTGTACATCATGCGGTTTATGGTGGAGCAGAATCTGGCATTGTCTTTTGTTCGCCGAGCTTGGCACAAAAAACAAATTCTCAGAAGAGAACTCTTATATTTTAAAAAGAACTCTCTTTATCAAGCTTTCGTTTCGTCATAGCATTGTGTGACAATAATGTTAGCTTTCAATTCTGAAGCGACACTTTTGAGGTTCCGTAGGCTGTGTAATTAAATACGTGACGTCATTTAGCGATGGCCTCTCTCGGTAATTTGTGAAAATGGAAAGATGGCCGCGGCGATAATGTGGTCGCGTCCCGCTTCTTTATTAATAAAAACTTAAATGTTTTGCTTTTTTGGCCTATTTTGTAAACAGGGTATATGGTCACATCTTGTGTAACGTGTTGAACTTTGAGGGTAAATGAAACTTTGAAAATCACACCCAATATCTATTACAATTTAAAATCAAAATATATTAGCCAAGAAATTTTACAGTTATGTAATAAACTGTGAAATGACATTGCCACATTTCAATGGAGCTTTGCCCCACCTACATAACTACGTGATCATTTAAGCTGTACCTATCATTTTATTGGGGACTTATTACAGGTTTCATATTGCATAATCATAATCAGTATCATGTTCTACTACTCTCGCAACTCCTATAGAAGAATAACACAAACAATGAACAATTCGCTTCGATTTCTTACTATTTTCTGAATTTTTGATTAATCTGTTTTTTCGACTCACTTGATGTACAAAACTTTATTTTAAACCAATAATTTTATTAAAAAAAATGGTTGCCTGTAAAGTCGGTATACGGGCGAAAGTTTTACGTGACAACGACGAAGGGAAAGTGGAAGGGACGCGTGCCTCTCACTCGCTCTCATTGTGAGCGCATAACGTGAGCGGAGCGTAACGCAGTTTCTTGAAGTGTCACCCGGCAAACCAATTTATAAGACGTTGTCACGTCAAAACGGAGATATTTTTACATTTATTTCTTATCTTGTACATCTTGCGGGTGATGGTGTGGCAGAATCTGGCATTGTCATTTCTTGGCTAATACATATTTAAATTCCAATTTTAATTGTAATAGATATAGCTGTGATTTTCATAATAAACAATGAATTAAATAAGTCACTTATTTTATTTGGCAATACTGAAATATTCAATATTAAGTTTCCTCTTTTATTGATTAATTTCAGGTTGTAGCTAACTTATGTTTATTGGTGCCTACGCGTTCGCGTAGCTTTGCTACAACGACGTAGCTAAATGCTACGCGTTCGCTACAGAAACGAATGTTATGATGAGTAGATAATTATATCTATTCTTGTTTTATCCGAGTGCCGAAAAGTGGAGGGTAGTTTTCAGGGGTATCTAGTTATGTCGGTCCCTTTGTGGCCTCCTATAGCCTAAAATGCTTGATAGATTTTGATGTATGACACGTTGTTAGGTTAGTCTTGATCATAGTCAAATCAAAATCGAAATATTATTTATTGCATAAAAATACATATAAAAGTGTGAATCAAAAACAAACAAAAATTCCATGCACTAGGCAGCAGGCTCAGCATAGTGCTGGTAGAGCGCAGTGCCCACGCAGCGCTGATTGACAGCCTGTCCTTATCCTATAATAAATATGAGACTATACAGATACACATGCTACTAGTACAGATATACATGCCAAAATAGCAATCGTTTGTTAAATAATTCACTTGTTATTCTTCATCAAAACAATTTATATCATTAGCTACATTAGCAGCGTTACAAAATGACAATGCCAGATTCTGCCCCACCATCAACCGAAAGTTGTACAAGATAACGAATAAATGTAAAAGTATCTCCGTATTTTATTAAAATTATTGGTATAAATTAAAGTTATGTACAAGTTGCGAATCGAAAAAAACAGCTTAATTAGGAATTCAGAAAATAGTAAGAAATCGAAGCAGTTTTTTTGTTATTCTTCTATAGGAGTTGCGAGAGTAGTAGAAAATGATACTGATTATGATTATGCAATATGAAACCTGTAATAAGTCCCCAATAAAATTATAGGTACAGGTTAAATTATCACGTAGTTTTGTAAGTGGGGCAAAGCTCCATTGAAATGTAGCAATGTCTTTTCACAGTTACGTAATAACCCTCAAAGTTCAACACGTTACACAAGATGTGACCATAGACCCCTTATGTTTACAAAATAGGCCAAAAAAGCAAAACATTTTAGTTTTTTTAATGTGGCAATGTCATTTAATTCTCAGTTTCATCCCGATTTTTCCCTGGTATATTTATCCCTGTGCCAAGTAGCCAGATAATCAAGTAAGAGCCGGGCACGCTGCCAGGCTGCCGGCTTCTTTCGGGACTTCGCAGGCTATCGTTTGTACGAAACGGGTTATCGTTATATTAGCATAGTAAATGGGGATTTGGTTAATCATATTTGTTTCTACTGAGTTTTATTGCTTACTTGCATCTTGCGAGGTTACATTTAAGCTTCAAACCTCCTTGGTATACGCAGGTTTACTCACGATGTCTTCCTTCAACGTCAGAGCAGTTGTTAAATGTACTTAAGCCTTCGAAACATTGAAAAACTCATTGGTACGGAACACAGAGAAAGGTGTACAGGAGAGTTTTTCTCAAAAACTACTTGACCCATTGCAAAAATTCTTTTACTGTTTCATAGATAAAACTTTAAACTATGTAACTGTAAAAGAGATTTAAATTCGGTCCAGTACTTTTTGAGAAAATCTCAACCTTATTGAGGCCTCCTGTGTCTTGGACTGTACATGGCACCCGGATGTAAACCCCGGACCCTCACAACCGATACCCGGCTCTCTAGCCATATAGGCACCGACGTTCACCATTAAGTAATTCCTTTTAGCATAGGTGCTTTCGTAGTTCTGTACTTCGCAATGGAAAATATTCGATATAGCATACTTTCGAAGTTCCGTACATCGCGATAGTAAACATTCGATATGCAGAAATTCTCTATATCATACTTTCTAACTCACGTAATTCGAACGCATATACTTTCGGTACACCATTCATCGAAATTTTGAACTTCGAAATACAGTCCAATCCATTCATTCCAGTCTTGTCTTGTACGATTTTATGTAGTGTATAGTATGTAGTGTTAAATAAATCTGTCTTTCTTTCTTTCTTTCATTCAAAGATTTAATTCTTCAGATCGCCCAGTACCATACAATGTGTTATTTCGAATTCTCCTTGTAACATCTTCCTTCAGACCACACCGTTCTAGCCACTTCATGTCTTATCATCTCACGCTTTTCTTCACACTTCTTCATTATCATGATACGTCTTCTATCAAAACATCTTCTCCCTACATAAGGCACCCCAATACCCGATACGCTCGAACCCGGCGCTAACTACCTACGAAACTTTTCATTTCATTTTCCAAACTTTTAATCTCAAAGTGCCCGTGAAAGAAAAACGGAGGGCCCCGTGAAATCGCCAGCGCCACCTATTATCAACTGCTACTCGCATAATTCGCGAATAGGGCTTGCAGTGACTTCGAAAATTGGTCCCGAAATACCGACAAAAATTCGCAAAACACCACATTCTCAAGATCATATTGATTGAAACGCGTTGTCAAAGGTAACGAGTTAGCAACAGGTGCCGATGGCGTCCAGTTCCGTCTCGTTTCTTTTACCCCGACGCAAAAAGAGGTATTATAAGATTAACATGTGTCTTTCTGTAGCATCGTAGCTCCCAAACGGGTGAACGGATTTTAATTTAGTTTATTGTTTGATTTGAAAAGTGATTGGATTAAAAGTGTTAGTTGAGAAGACCTATCGTATTAGGTCTCATTGGTATGGTCGTATATTGTGGAGTGGGCCGTCATGTTGCTTACGAAATACCAAAAACTTCGGAACCAAACATTGCCAACTCTATCCGCGAACCGACTTAATTCAAAACCTTCCAACGCTTTCTTAATACAAGTCTTATCCCAAACCGGCTAAAACTCCATTTTGCGCACAAATTCTTTCGTCGCTTACGTTTCACCAATCGAGACGGATTGTTACAGAAGAGTCATAAAAAGTAAGATATTAATGTATCGCGGGAGGCATTAGACGGTCCTCCGGATCGATTCCTATGCATAAAAAATGCTAATGGCCCTGTAGAGAGCAAAAAGTATGCCGGAATATGCCAGAGTATGCCGCGAGTTGGTGATTTATGGGTAGAGTTGACTATTCGCCGGTTCGATGTCGCCAAGGTGTGGCCGACAGGTGTTTGGGAACTGGGGAATGTTGATAATGGAAAGGTCTTTTTGGGGAAAAGTTATGTTATCATTGCTTCCATGCGTACGGTCTAATACACAGTACAGGAGCGTTTTTAAGGTTGAAATTATCTCAAAAACTACTTGACCTATTGCAATCGATTAGTTTGATTGTAGGTATTTGCTTAAATAATTTTGTTTTGTAATGGTTTTTCTTTCTGTTTGACTTCTCTAAAATTATGTTAATCTGTGAAATTTCTTAATTGGCTAATATAATTATAATCACTAATATTAATTGTAATAAATAAGGCTGTGAAATTTCTAATAAACAATAAATAAATAATTATTTCACTGTTAGATAGATAAAAGATAAAACTATGTAACTGTAAAAGAGTTATTGAATTCGATCCAGTAGTTTTTGAGTAAATCTCAACCTTGTTGAGGCCTCCTGTATACTTTTCTCTGTCTTCGTGTGTACTTCCAGATAGTGACGTATTTTATGTTAGGTTACTTAGTAAAACATACAGGTTCTTCCAGAACAGGCCAGAAGACAAAAGTGGTTGCCATTGCTCATAGAATCAGTAAACTGAAGTGGCAGTGGGCTGGTCACATCTGTCGTAGAACCGATAGCCGGTGGGGTAGACGAGTTCTTGATTGGAGGCCACGAATGGGTAAACGTAGCGTGGGACGCCCCCCGACCAGATGGAGGGATGACCTTCCCAAAATGGCTGGCAGGGACTGGATGCAGAGGGCCGAGAGTAGGGTTGAGTGGCGCGCTTTGGGAGAGGCCTACGTCCAGCAGTGGACTGATACGGGCTGATGATGACAGGTTCTTCTGCGAGTTGTTGATTGTGGGTAAAGTTGACTAATCCTTTAGACGTAGCTAAAATATGGCTATCAGATATTTGGGATTTGGAGGGTTTGATAATGAAAAGAACGGTCCAAGGTCTAAAGTGTTACACTTGATCATCTGTTAGCTGTACAGTCGACAGCACATCAAGTGTAACACTTTGGACTTTGTACCGTTCTTATTGTCTGGGTCATAAGAGTTGAAACCGTACTGCGAGTGTTACCATTGATCTGCTGTCGACTGTACCTTCTACTTATGGATACAGGGTTCCGTAAGGTGATCGAGTTTTAAAAATTCGCTGTCACGCTCTGGCAAATACTCGAACTGATGAGAACGAGCGTGACATTGAATATTCAAGGTTTTGCTGCGGCAAATTGAACACAAGGGCCTGTGTATTGAATACCGGTGTCTTCGCCAAGAAATCAGATTCTGGAGTGTTTATTTGTTAAACTAAACAATAATATTAGCTATGCCCTTTTAGTTTGTTTAATACGATGAAGAATGTCGGTAAGCGGGCCGTGGGCCTGTGGTGGCTCTCCTGTCCAGGAGGGCGCCCGTTTCTGCCCGCACATGAGCGCAACATTGCTTCGCGACACGCGTAACCTTGAGATATCGAAACGGGCCACTGCCCCTCGCTTCGTCTAATTGCGCCTATCGCTTGACATAATTTTTCGTTTGCAAAAGACATTGCCACATTTCAATGGAGCTTTGCCCCACCTACAAAACTACGTGACCATTTAAGCTGTACCTAACATTTGGTTGGGGACTTATTACAGGTTTCATATTGCATAATCATAATCAGTATCATTTTCTACTACTCTCGCAACTCCTATAGAAGAATAACAAAAACAATGAATAATTCGCTTCAATTTCTTACTGTTTTCTGAATTCTTAATTAATCTGTTTTTTTCGACTCGCAACTTGTACAAAACTTTATTTTAGACCAATAATTTTAATAAAAAAACGGAGATATTTTTACATTTATTCGTTATCTTGTACAACTTGCGGTTGATGGTGGGGCAGAATCTGGCATTGACATTTGTTCGCCGAGCATGGTATAATGCATAAAACAAATTCTGAATATTAGCTATCTTCATCATTAGCCTATTTTTATGTCATTTCCTTACATCGCGGGAGCTACTTACTCTCCGTAGAGGAATCTATCAATGTGTCTAGGCTATAAAATGTCACAAAAGAATCGACTCCGAAAACATTACCATCCCATCCTACAGTCGGCTAACAAAAACAGACAGTACTTACATGAAAATATTTTAACAAATTCCCGATAAATAAATTCCCAAAACGGAAAATATCGAATTCCCGTCGAGACGCCATTAAACGGTTTCGGTGATTTTCCCACCAATCCATTCCCAGTAGCCGACGACGGGGGAATACCGTGCAATAAAAATGCTATTTTATATTCGGAAATAGCTGTTCCGACGTCCCGGCGTCCAATCGACCGGGTGAAATATTAATTTTGGATTTCATGGTGTTCGGAGGAAAGTGGAAAATTCGATACAAGTAGCGCCATCTAGCGGCGGGTAGCGGATCTAAACTGTGTTTTGAACCCAGCAACTTGAGGTAAATTGTAGACAAAGGAACTAATAACACTCTATTCGGAAGAGGTTCTTAATCCGTTCCTTTGTACGTGTAATTAATGGGCTTTTGTTTAAAGTTTCCAATATCTACTGACCTCGGAATTCCTATAAGTAAAAGTTGTTACAGATTTCACTCCTGTTGGTGACATCTTAGACTACGTTGTTTTTTTATTTGAAAATCTTCTGTCACGCACTACCAGCTCCCTAGCATAGTGGCGTTGACTTTAATCGGTAGTAGGATAAAAAGAAAAAATGTATGGTATTGACATTAATTGCTAACAAAAAAACAAATATGAATTTCATACATTTTTTCTTCGATTCTAGCGTTAACGAAAGTCAGAACCACTTGGCTAGGTCCTCTGGTTTAAAAAATTCGTCTTCTTTGCCGTGCCCCCTTCCCAGTTTTTCTGGGGTCGGGCCTCCTCGTACTTCTGCGCCAGGACAGTCTGTCCTGAGTTGTCGACTGTAGAGTTCTCGAGCCTCATCATCTCTCTCTCGATACTGGACCACCACGTAGCAGGTGGTCTGCCTCTGTCCCTTGGCTTAGTTGGTATATTTAGTGCCTTCTTTGCCGCGTAATTTCAAAATATTCGTCACGGAAAATGGTTCTTAAAGCTATCATATTTGGATTTTAGTTTCGCATGACGTACACACGAACACAAAGAACAGTATACAGGAGGCCTCAATAAGGTTGAGATTTTCTCAAAAACTACTGGACCGAATTTAATAATTCTTTACAGCTACATAGTTTCAACTTTTATCTATCTAACAGTGAAAGAATTCTTGCAATAGGTCATGTATTTTTGGAGATAATCTCAACCTTAAAAACTCTATTGTACACCTTTCTTTTTCTTCGACCGTACCTACTTGGTGCAAAAAATGTTATAATTGTTTTGTCTAAAATAATACACACATTCTGTTTTATTTCGTTTACCATATCTGTAATGTAGCATTGTAATAAATCCTTTGAGCTTGGCAAATATTACATATTCTGACTTTTTATTTAAAAACCAACAATTAAAATTCCTGTCGTGTCATTTATAAAAATGCCCAAACAATTATTTGAATACATGCACCCAAAAATAATCTTTGCAAACTGCGTCTCCGGTCACGTAAAACAAAATGGCGGAAAAACAAAATGGTCGGCAAAAAATATCTGTCCCGGGCACCGATAGCGATACACGGATGGACGCGGGTTGAATATTTTAATTTTTATATTATTTTATTATTAAATATGGAAAAATAACCCCTGAAGGGGGTGGGATTCAAGACCCACCTTGGTTTAATTGTGTACAGTATACTCAGTTGATATAGTAGAGTTGGTAATCTTTATTCTATGTAAAAGCTGTTTACCCATAGGTTAAAATTAAATATACCTAACGAATCGTATTTAATGCTTTGTTAGTTCCCTCTAATATTTTTTGTTGGGAGTTTATTGTATAAAATAAAGTCATGGTTTTGCAAATTACACACACGTAATTGTCACTTTATTCGAATTCAGGTTCATTATTAAGGTTCCTATATGAAAAATTTCGTTAATGCAATTACACTAGTTCTAGCTAGTGCGACGATTCACTATAATTCTCCACGATGATGAAACAAATGACGATTTGTGTTTGTCCTAGAGGACATAATCGTATAAACCGGTATTGAAATATTTGATTGGTTCAGATCAACACATAAAGCTACGTCCGTGAGTAATAGACACTTATGGAAACTGGAAATGCGTCACCGTCACCCTGCATCTGAACTTTCTCTACCATTTCCCTGCACTTTACAGCTTAGGCGTATGTGTATCTCGAATTTTAATATCTGCCACGGTAATCCCCTGCCTTTATTTTTATTGTACTTATGGTGCCGAATTTGCATATAGAATTATGTTTTATGGCCTAATGTACAATGTATGATTATCTACAGGCCATGAATTGAAGAAGAATAACAATAGATATGTTAACAGACAAATGGAACGAATATTTTTTTTTTTTTTTACTCAGCAATAATTTTACACATTTAACTTAGTTCTAAGCTTCGCCAAATTGCATAACAATTTGTTGGCGAACATTTGCACTCACTTAACTACTATGTGTACATATGTCGCAGTCAGACGGACCCGGCTAGACACTTCGTAAAGCGCCGAACCACACCATCTAACTACAACATTGTACACTTTGGAAAACAAAATTTTTGTTTTTTGTTGAGATATTAGATCCAGATACTGATATAATTATTACCTACGGTTATTACATTAAAACATATATATAAGTATTACAAATTCAAGTTCAGTTTATCGTCGAATGCATCTAACAGCAGTTTTTTAACTTTATTCTTAAACATAATTTTGGGTATACATTCTTCTTCAAACGTTCATATTGTAATTGACACTTTGTGTCCGTTACTTGATGGATAACTATACTGTACAAAAACTACATTGCAATAATACTAATTGGGACTTGATTCCACTTCTCCGGTTTTCCACTTTAGCTGACTCGAAACCGGTAGAAAATAAATGAAGTGAAGTAAGTGTTATTGAAATGTCTCATAATACCGTAGGCTTTATCACTACATAAACATTTCAGTACCAATTTATATATTTATTAATAGATATGCAAGCTTGTTTAGGTAGTTGTGAAAACTTTATTGGCTAATGCAGGGCTTCCCAAACTGTGCGCCGCGACGCCCTGGGGCGCCGCGGCCTTATCCCAGGGGCGTCGCGAGGCGATCTACATAGATTGAATGTCTGCATCAATGGCAATTTCCAAAATTGAGCCCCGTTTTCAGAAGCTATGCTCAGAAAAGTAAACACATTCTGTCTCATTAATAGTAGCAAAGTAAAATATTTCGTTTCATTCCCGTTCTTATGCTTTTCCTCTAATTTTCTATTGAAAATTATAGAGGTGATTTGGAGTTTTTCTGATAAATTGTTACTAGGCTTGAAGTACAACTTTAGTAGGTATTTTTAGGGCAGAGCGCGGGGCGTCGCAAAAGGTAGCAAATTCTGAAGGGCGTCATAGTAAAAAAAAGTTTGGGAAGCCCTGGGCTAATGTATTAATTCGTATTCCAGCCAAAATCAAGTGTCTTATTTTGTAAACAAAAACCACTAACATTTTAAGCTTTTCTGTAATTATTGCATAGTTATTTTCACATAATTAGATCGGATTACTTTGTTTTCACAATGATGAACAGGTTCAGTCAATCAGTTCCTTCAGTGTTTCATCACAACAGGTAATTAGACGATCATATTTATTTACAAAATAAGACACTTGATTTAGGCTTCGGTATAAGTATTATTATTTTCCTTAGTAAATATAAAAATAATAAAGATTTTAAAGTATAAAGTACAATTATAAACCGAAGGCCGTGAAATTCGCGGCCATTGTCGGTCGCATAGAGCGCGGTCCGACTGTCGGCGACCGAATTAATGTCCTCCCGACGACGCGGCCGCACCTACCTTGGAGAGGTACTTGATGTGGGGGCGCACTGCTAGCGTGTTGTGATGATGTTCTCCTGGACGATGAGGTTGTTAGAAGGCAGGCCATTTAAAACGGAGTTGTCTAGGTGGCTCTTACAAAATATGTTTTACAGTGTCAAGGAGTTCAGTGACCGTCATCAGTGTGTATAACATTTGTACGCCTCTTAACAGGCTGAATCCTCCTCCTCCCTAATCGTTGCCTCAGCGCTGAGGATCGTGACCCTCAACAGCAGGTGCCGTCTTGGCATGTATGAACTGGCGCCAGGAGACACGGTTTTGTGCTCTTCTCACAGCCTCTTCAAAGGGCACGCCGAGGATTCTGCCAACCACATCAGTCCAGCGGGCTGGTCTCCGGCCACGTGGTCTAGACCCCTCAACTTTGCCGAGCAGTATAGTTCTCTCCAAGTTGGAAGGGTCCATTCTTATGACATGGCCGAAGTACCGCAACACATTTCGGGTAACCGTTACCGATAATCTGTCTCTACGGTTCAATTCAGAGATTATCGACTCATTAGTTCGGCGTGCAGTCCACGGTATCCTAAGCAAACAGGCTGAATACCATGACTTTATTATTAAATTGTATAACATCTCGTATTCTGTGTATTCTAACAAATAAATGATTGTTGATTGATTGATTGACGATTTCGGCTACAGTGGCGCTTTACAGCTTATATTAGATAGGAATTCGCTGGCCTGCCCTCTGGTGAGCTCTCATTGTAGCCAATTTAGGGGCATGTGAGGATACGTTCTCGTAGTTATTTTGTATGGTCACCGGTGATTTGGCCTTCAGTTGGTCACGCTTAGCATCCAGGTCCAATCTTCTGACGTCCTCGAAGTTTTGTATACCTAGTGGCTGAAACACATTAACAAAGCAGCCGAAGGCAGCGGCAGCGTAACGTCAGCGGGAGTGGTGGTAATCTGTGAAACGCTTTGAAAGATGACAGACAGAACGCAGCAACGGAGCGTCAGCGGCAATGCAAGGTAGCAGCAGGCAACCGTGTTCAGTCTGTCATCCTTCATAGAGTTTCATAGATTACAAACACCATCGATGACGTTGCCTTTACGCTGCTTTTAGGGTTCCGTGCCTCAAAAGGAAAAAAGGAATCCTTATAGGATCACTTTGTTGTCCGTCTGTCAAGACCTATATCTCAGAAAGGCGTGGACGTATCAAATTGAAATTAATACCAAATACTCTAGTCTGCAACCTCATGCAGCCGTGAAAAACCTTCTGCGTTAACGCAATCAAAAGATATGGCCGTATATGTCGAATTTTGGCGCATATTTGTAGGAAAACGCAAAAAACTCAAAACCTATAGGGTTAATTATCAGTTTCAAAAACGCAAAGATAAGTTTGTCCCTAAATCAAGTTTATGTTTTCGTGAGAGCAATTGTTATGGTGAAGTTACTCGGTGCGCGGGTCCGACAGCCGACTTGCACTTGACCGTTTTTTTTAATATTTTTCAGTTATTATTAATGTCCTGATTGAAATAATGTATTGTGAAAATAAAGTAAACTGATCTTAAAATGTGAAAATAATTATGCAATGCACAGCAAAGCTTTTAAAAGTATTTTTGTACTACTTTAATAGTATTCGTTTTGTTTACAAAATATTTCAAAAAAAAAACCAAACAGTGGGGCTATTACGGTACTCAAAACGATCAAATCATACCATGTCATAGCGGCCGTGAAAGGGACAGTGCTATTGCATCGGTGTAGCGGCGTCTCTGTTTGGCGCGACATGACATGATATAATTGCATCGTTTTGAGAACGGTAATAGGGGGCCATATACATAGATACTAACTTAGGTAATGTACGCAAAGTCTATATAAAACAATACTTCTTTTAAATATACTTAGATAAATAACTTAAATACTATAGCGCTATTCATTTATACATAGATAAGGGAACTGTCCCAATATCCGTCACTTTTTGAACTTTTCACTTTTGATTTTGGAGCCACGGCACATGAAATGGTGCAAAGATATAAACAATTTATTTAAATTTTATATAATTAAATAATGTTTATTTAATTTTAATATTAAATAAGACAGAATCGTATCTAAGTAAGATGTCGCTCGCTGAGTGACCCCACCTTTCCCGTTCCGTGGGGGTTGAACCATCCCAGCGGCATCCGTAAAGGGTTAACGCACTTTGATTCTTTTCGATAATCGCTGCCTAATGCGCTGGGGGGTTATCTACTTCATCATCAGTCTACTTATATTGCCCCACTGCTCGGGCACAGACCTTCCCTTACATCGAGGGAGCTCGGGCCATAATCCACCACGCGGACCCACTGCGGGTTGGCGGATTTCACATGCCTTAGATTTTTTCTTCTTCTTCTTCTACGACATGCAGGTTTCATCACGATGTTTTCCTTCACCGTTTTTGAGAGCATTCGGTAAATGTACGTAAGTTTTTCCGTCGAAAAAACCGAGGATAACTCATTGGTACAGTCGACGACAGAGATAAGTATACAGGGGGCCTCAATAAGGTTGAGATTTTCTCAAAAACTACTGGACCGAATTTAATAATTCTTTTACAGTTACATAGTTTTCACTTTTATCTATCTAACAGTGAAATAATTATTGCAATAGGTCAAGTAGTTTTTGGCATGGCTGTCCTGGCTGGGAATCGAACCTGGGACCTCCATATTGCAAGTCCATTGACCCAACCACTGAGCCACCGAGCTCTCTTTCTTATCTATCTTAGTTATCTACTTACTTGATACTTATTTATGTTTTATTGTTTCTATTTCTACCTGCTCATTCTGTGCCTATTCATTCTATCGATGAGCGCTTGTCGAATGTCCTGGCTCAACGAATATTCTTTATTCAGTCGAAATTCGATTTGCTGGTAGTAAACTCTATCATAGAGTTAAGGGCCTTCCAAGAGCCAACTAGCGCCGCCAATCTTGAAAAAATAGTATCTTCCAATTTAATCTATTTAAAAAAAAAAGCTATTTACAAAATGTTTATTAGGATGAATACTATTTTTCAATATACAATACATGGCATAATTGCGACAAGCTAAGTTGTAGTTCACAAATGTGGTAAAAACCACAGTTTTTCGCAATTATGTGAACTACAATTTACCGAAATTGAATCACGTTATAAATAAGCATTTAAAAAATAGTATTTATCGTAATAAACATTTTGTAAATAGCTTTTTTAATAAAATTGATTATATTGGAAGATATTATTTTTTTAAGATTGGCGGCGCTAGTTGGCTCTATGAAGGCTCTTAATTAGAACCACTCGTACTACAATAGTTTGCAATAGTATTAAGGGGTTTGGAGAAATTAATGTACTGGAAATCGGTTTATCGTCTTGCGAACTACTGTGGCTCGTATTAATAGTTATTACTTATTAGTTCCGGGGGTTTGGTTACTAGCATTTTTGATAAGGACCGCGAGGACCCTGGAAGAAGCCACCACTAAAAATTCTAAATAAGCAACATACATACATAACAACAGACTTCAGTGATTATTTTAGGATCTGTTATGTACGATTGCAATGAATGTCAAAAGACATTGCCACATTTCAATGGAGCTTTGCCCCACCTAGAAAACTACCTGACCATTTAAGCTGTACCTATCATTTTGTTAAATGGCATTCATGTTAAATTCACATGGCATAATCATAATCCGTATCATTTTCTATTACTCTCGCAACTCCTATAGAAGAATAACAAAAACAATGAATAAATCGCTTCGAGTTCTTACTATTTTCTCAATTCTTAATTAAGCTTCTTTTTTCGAATCGCACTTGTACAAAACTTTATTTTAAACCAATAATTTTAATAAAAAACGGAGATATTTTTACATTTATTCATTATCTTGCACAACTTGCGGTTGATGGTGGGGCAGAATCTGGCATTGTCATTTAAATAAAACCGACCAAGTGCTAGTCGGCCTCGCGCCCCGAGGCTTCCGTGCAACGCAACTTAACCGTAACTTTGCTCTAACGAAAAGATAAACTAGATTTAGATACCAACTTATCTTTGCCATTATCAAAATAGTATGTCCATACATCGAATATATAATAACAAAAAAATATTTTTGGGGAGATGTACCTATTATAATTTCAAATTTTCAGTTTTCGAATTTTTCCCTTTACTTGTGCTATAAGACCTTGCTTCTTGCAAAATTTCATGATTCTAGGTCAACGGGAAGTACCCTGTAGGTTTTGGTTTTCTTGCATTGTCATACAAATATGCGAGAAAATGCGACATAAACGGCCATATCTTTTGATTGCGTTGACGTTGAAGTTTGATTTTTTCACGGCTGCATGAAGTTGCAGACCTGAGTATTTGGTATTAATTTCAACTTGATCCGTCCACGCGTTTCTGATATATAGGTCTTGACAGACAGACGGACAACAAAGTTATCCTATAAGGGTTCCTTTTTTCCTCTAGAAGTACGGAACCCAAAAAATTGCAAACTCGAAGTATTTGCGCCTCGTCTAACAAGCATTTCCCGATTCTCCTATCTTTCACACGCCGAGATCAAGGCAACTTTTTCAATTTCCTTTAAAAATAGGCGAGGCCCCGGCGGTGGTCGGCCATCAAACGATAAATGATTATAAGTATGACGTAAGAGGAAGCGCGGCAAGGCGGCGGTGTAATGAGAAATAACGCCGTGGAGCTGGGAAATGCACTATTGCAGCGAGCATTGTGGGATGAGCCAATCGGGATCAAATAGTTATACTTTGCTGACACAGACCACTTACCCCATAGACCTATAACAGGAGGAGGCCCGTGTCTGCCCGGTTATGAGCGCAAAATTGCTTCGCGACACGTGTATCCTAGAGATATATCGACATGGACGCATCTCTTTAATACGGCACCCATGTCCCCCGAAAACCAGGCTTGTAGATTTGGCCGAAGAATAGTACAGTACGGCGTGTCGTAAAAAGCGATTATAGTGCTGAAACCACCGCTATATTATAATCTAATTCGAGAACATCGATCTAGTTGTGTAAGTGACAGTAAGCCCATTCCCATTTGTATAATCCATTGCTCGGTTGCTGTGACAGTAATTTTTTTGATTACTTATGAAAGCCAGCAATGGTGTATAGAAATTATAATGGGCTTGCTGTCACTGTCAGTTCCACAATTAGACCGCAATTCTTACTGATAAACGTCTTACAACTCTGTCAAAGTGTCTAGACTTTTGACAGTTCTAAGAATTTCGGCCTAAAGCACAGTATCCATCAGAGTGCTACGCAATACGTAGCCGATTGCTACGCGCGTAGCAACGTATATTCTGTGATTTTTATCCGACTGACGAAATCCCCAAATGACCCTCTAATGTCTTTCAAGTGTACCTATGTATGAATGTCAATTCCTTTTATACTTTATGTAGCCTGATTAGTTTTGACATAAGAGGTATCGTTAGATTCGCCTTGATTGATGATGGGATAAGGTATGCCAAAAATGCAGTAACGTTTATGTTTTGTTTTTGCAAGCAATGTAGCTGTTAACACAACTCAATCTCATCAATTGTTTCTCCCATAAAATATTTCCTTACCTCGCGAATAAAGAGAAAAAAAGGTAAGCAGCAAGCGAAGCCAGCTTCCTTTTTGTTCTTTTATTGATTAAAAAAGTTTCTTAATCATATTTGCCGAGCCGCGCCGAGAGATAGTTGGATATCGGATTGATGTGATTACCTTGGCCTGGACGGATTGGCTCGCTCATTTTTCAGGCAAATCGTTCTCTTTATTGTGTTTTTGAATAAAACATCGAATATTATTTATTAGGGCGTTTGACTCATTTATATTGCATGAATCAAGTCACTTAGGCCCGTGTTAATAGTCTGAGATCAAACCCTACAGCGAATACAGCTGATACTTGAGATTATTAATAAACCATTCTTGAGGGTATATCACGTGATGTCTTTCTCAAATCGCGGTTCGCCTGCAATCAGCAAATATGTTCTCAAGTGTGAGTTTGACAGTTCTCTTGAGAACTGAGTTTTGATTATTAGTACGGCGTTACGCACATCATCATCATCATCAGCCCGTATCAGTCCACTGCTGGACGTAGGCCTCTCCCAAAACGCGCCAATCAACCCTACTCTCGGCCCTCTGCATCCAGTCCCTGCCAGCCATTTTGCGAAGGTCATCCCTCCATCTGGTCGGGGGGCGTCCCACACTACGTCCCGTTACGCACGTGATACCCGATTCCTAAACGCGCAACCTAAGTTACGTTTATTAATAGGAACGCCATCTTGAGGGCGTTCTCAAGATTGACTTTTCGAAAGATTATTGGTATTAAGATTAATCTGAAATCCCATTTAATTGAATTTAAGTTGTAGTACAATTTTTTTTTAACATAATTTAAAGTGTACCATCATACAACTTTAACCATTCATGTGTAGGTACCGAAGGCGGGATAATCTTATCACTCTTTGTCCATAAACCTCATTGATTAGGATTATTTATTATTTTTCGATGTTGCAATTTGAACCCGGAGGGACGCTACATCTCCTTTACACATAATGTTCGAAGAAAAGAAGGTTCTTTCCAATTCGTCGCGTTTATTTTAATTAACAACTAATATATGAGAAATATATAAGATATTTTTTTTTTACAAAACAGCTCCAAAAACATGTAATTTGTATGATGTTTTGATCTCGTATGCAGTTATTTCGCAAAAGTCGTTAACAGTTCTATTTTCATTAATTCCAGACACTCCACCTGCTGTCGCCTCCAGCTTTCCCGGTGGAACGCATCGTCATCAGCGGCTGTGGCAGCAAGCTTTGCGTGTGGGGCTCCCGAGGTGTCACTGTGGCGGAGTTGCCGTCGCGCTGGGGCCGAGGCGGACTGTTCGACTCCGGCAACCAGACTGTACTGTGCAAGTAAGTGGGCTAAACAACTTTTATACCAGACAATGTACTTGCAGTCTCTGTCAGCCTTCCCAATGGAACGCATCGTCATCAGCAGCTGTGGAGGCAAGCTATGCGTCTGGGGTTCCCGAGGTATCACTGTGGCGGAGTTGCCGTTGCGCTGGGGCCGAGGCGGACTGTTCGGCATACTTAAATCAACTGTTGTGATCATGTTGAAGATTCATATGAAACTAGTTTTTCATATCCAGAGATATCAATGGTCAAAGTTATTAAATTATTGATCGTCAATTCTACCCTGTAAAAATTACGTGAAAAAATAATGAATTTCAAAACCTGACAACTATCTCGTTTTTTCTTGACATTTCTAAGTAGCAAACTTGCCAACGTTGTTCAAGTATATCAAAATACTCGTAGTTAACCAACCAAGCAGAGCAATTAGTTTCTAAAATATAACATGCTGAAATATAGGCCGACATTGACCAACACCTCAAGAACACTCCAAAACCTACATCGTTTTCTGAGAATGCAGTCTAATTTTCAATTTTCCTAACAACTAGGTATAAAATGAAGGCCTAGTGTCTGGTAAAGAAAACTTAAACACCCTGCGTCTAACAGCGGCTGATAAGTTCCCAAGAAAGCTGGCACGTAAGCATCGTGTATTTTCTACTATCACGGTAAATTTTGTAACCTATTAAGCTCCTCGAAGCGGCTATAACGTTGGCCTGAGGTAACGATTAAGCCAAAGAGTATTGTTTAGGTGACAATAATGTAGATTGGACAGTGTTATGGATGCTCTTCATTATGTATGCTTCTGTATTCTCTGACACGATCAAACTTGAGTTCTTCACACGTAGATTGAACAACAATTTGCCAAGTCTACAGAAGATGGCATTACTAATTGATAATGAAAACGGATAAGTATTGTTTTTTATCGGTTGAAGTTCAAATCTGTGTTGCAGAAGGTTACCTGCACTTATTCTAGATTGAACTACATTCAATAATTTGAAAGGTGTTGTTTGACTCTGAGAACTCTTCAACATAAATTATGCGAAGTTATTCGACTAATCATACCGTTTATTTTATTGCGTATAATTTATTATTTTGTATTTATCCCTTTAAATGTGTAGAATGGAAACAGCAGATCAATGGTAACATTTGCAGTGCGATTTCAACTCTTACGACGCAGATAATAAGAACGGTCAAAGTGTTACACTTTGATGTGTACCTAGTCTGTTACAGCAAATGAATCAATGTGCGTATATGTGTTATCTAATTGTTAACAAATTGCTTGACGCCTCTGTGAGGCTGACAAGTCATAGGCAGACAAAACCACATACAATGACTAGTCTACTCCATCGCCTAATCTATAGCTTTCGCGAGCTCCAGTCACCACTCTTTTGTACATGTTATTAGGCGGCTATATCTCGCGATTTGCATATTTCGGCAGTAAAATTAATTCGAAGATTTTGCCCGCATCCAGACAAGGGGGTGGACGTCTTGCAGAGGGGGGGTAATGCTTTTGGATTTGTGCATTCGACGGCTGTTCCCAATAAGGAGCGTGGTTGGGTTAAGTAGGATTTTAGACGTATTTTTAAGTCTCTGGAAACTTCTTATCTGGAGAGTAAAATCTGATGACACGGGCGGACACAAAGATAAGTATGCCTCTAGCATTGAGGTTGAGGTTTTATCATAAAGTAATCAACAGATTTTTAAAATCATTTTACATTCTATCGCTATCTAATAGTGAAATATTTTTTACAACCAGTCAATTGAGAAAATCTCAACACAATACTATTATACAACGTGAAATTTTAGTGGTTATTTTCCCGCAATGAGACGATTTAGTCTCGGTAGTACTATCGATTTATAAATTTATATTTTTGTTAAATGACATTTGTCAGTAAGAATTGTGAAAAATATAGGCTGATGATGATGAATTATAATTTACTCAGTATAGGTATACGAATTTTTTCAGTTTTTACTTAAATCTGAATTCACATAAGTGAGACATTTTATACATAGGTAAGTACTTAATAGAAGTTTTTACAATATTTTTTCACCAATATCGATCTAAAAAAATTCGACAACACCCTTCTCGCAATCCTTGTCGTATCTACCTGAAGCCCATACACATGTAGTTAACTTGTAAGTTGATTTAATGCCACACTTGGCGGCGATGCTGTGGCCGTAAACGGGTCTAAGTAGCGCTCAAACTAATGTGTCGTTAATAACAATGAGGCAACTTACGCCTGAGACTATAATGTTTAGCACCTTTGTTTATTAGAAACAATACTGTGACTTCTAAAGCGACGTGACGTCACTTCTTACTATCCGATTACCAATTGTTATTTTGTAGAAATTTCACAGCCTTATCTCTATTAGATACAATTTAAATTAGTAAAATATATGGTAGCCGCGTCTTCTTGTATCATCTAGAGGAGTCGCCGTAGCGTCGTCACTCTGGACGAAGCGAAAGACATTCACGTTCACTCCCGAGCTTGTAGACCCTTGATAAAAGCTTGAAACTTCAGATCTTGCTCAAATTATCCAATAATTTCACCATACACGAACATTTTCTGCTTAATTTAACGTGATATTAAACATAAAATAACCACTATAGACATTAAAATAAAAAAACTATCAAATAATTTTGCAACCGTCGTTTCCCGCGATTTTCAAAAGCCTCCCATTTTTTGTACTGATAATAGTTACATATAGGTTACCATTTAATATTCGTAAAATAAATATCCACAAGGAAATGCACCGAATACCCACGCGAGGCGATAAGGGGGTTATCAAAGAAAGTACGAAATACGCCGGAGACTAGTTTGCGTGCATATTGCGATACCATGTATGTACCACATGAAGCAATAAATTGATTTGATGTTGTACCAAATGCAATCATTTGATGTACCACATGCAATCATTTGATGTACCACATGAAGCAATAATTTGATTTGTTTTGATGTACCACATGAAATCATTTGATGTACCACATGAAGCAATAATTTGATTTGTTTTGATGTACCACATGAAATCATTTGATGTACCACATGAAGCAATAAATTGATTTGTTTTGATGTACCACATGAAATCATTTGATGTATACCACATGAAGCAATAAATTGATTTGATACTCAGATGAATTTCTACGCCAACAATACAACGTGAAATAGTGATTGCTTTCCCGCGGCGGGATGATTTGCTCTCAGTAGTACTGGGTCAGAACCCACTGGTCTCCTGAAATTCGCACCCTGTGCCCACTCGTCCCCTAAAATATTTGAGGTTTCCACTCGTCCCCTGAACTGTTATTTTTTTTAACTATTTATTTAAGAGCTCGTGGTTGGGTTAAAAAAATCCTCAACAGACTTCATACAGTGTACGTGCAGCGAACTTAAATCCTTGCTGCAGACGGCAACTTTAGCCGAAACATCTTAGCATAATTAGCCGAAAGGGGCTGTTTATTGCTAATATTAGTTGTACGGATTAATACTAACTGCCGACGCTCAACTAAGAAGGTGTTATCCTATAGTTTAATAGTGACTAGAATTAAGCTAAACGTTATCTAAAGTTTTATACAACGTGAAATTTTCTAAGGCATGTGCAATCCGCACTGGGTGGTGGAAAAAGACTGATGATGATGACCATTTACAATCGGGTGGTATTTATCGCCAGTCCTTATATAAAAAAAGCCTCGGGGCTGACAAACTCAAGCATGCGACAGAAGATGTCCCGCAGCTGCGGAGTGAAGAGCACGGCATGGTGACTCCATGTGTGTATTTTTATTAATTTTGGATGAATTTTGGCAGGAAAATAAAAATACGCGAACAAAAATCAGATTTTTTTTAAACAAGCTCTCATATCTCATATTTATAATACCCTACATTTAGATATATATTTTGTATGAATAACTATTTCGGTTTAGACATAATTTTAATTTTAAACGTCGAAAGGCATGGAATGTTTGCGATTTTTTTCTATCGAGCGAAGTTTGTTCAATCGTGTATTAGTATTCCTCAGTCTCTAAATTGACACCCCAAGATGGCTGTATATTTTTTTCAGACGTTTAATTTTGGTAGTTAGTGCCGTAGTCTTCATAGAAATACTGAAAATCCACGCACACCCAGACTTAAGGCTTCGTATGCGCGTATTTTCAGTTTTTCTACGAAGGCTACGGCATTAACTACTGAAATTAAACGTCTGAAAAAAATATATAGCGACTTAAGCAGTTTGTTGTTCGGCAGCAGTTGTCAGGCCATCTCAGAGGTCTACTGACGGCCTGAACAACTATTACAATAAGCACAATATAGATAAGTAACCTAATAGGTTTCGTCTCTACACCACACGACAAGAACATGTATATTAAAAAAAAAACAGAATTACCCAACATCTATAAAACACTAATGTCTACTAAACCCATCCCCCATGGATTGCTTATTTGCACAGTCCTTTTAGAATCAATGCGTGTACTTTGAAACGGACATCAAACAAAGTTTCCTTGTACCGGGTTCGGTTCCCGGACGGGGAATTGTTTCGTTTGTGTTTAAACAGGATCGCGCCATGTTTGGCGTCTGTCTGAGACAATAATGGACACTTAATTACGTGCTAGCTAGTGTTCAGGTTTGGCTGTAGGCTTATTAGTTGCTGCATGTGTTATTTAGTTGTTCAGAAGTAAGGTTTTGCCGAAAGTGGTTTATAAAACGATCGGCGGTGCTAACCACAATGATACTCACTGCATCGGGAGTCACCGCTACGGGAATTCATCGGAAAGAGAAATCACTGCTACGGGAATAAGTCATCGTAGTTCATATCGCAGCCAAGTGTCATTGAGTTTCGTTTGGGGCAGTTGTGGACTTGCGGGCGTCGGGTCGGGGGGTCCCGGCGCTCACATAGAGGTCCTGAGCTGTAAGGCGTCTGTGGTCCGAGCGGAGGTATAGGGGTAGACCCCCGAGAAGGGCCCCCGAGGGCGGCCGCGGACGAGGTTGTGGTATTTGGCTCTGCGTTCCCACAACCTCGTTCCAAACGCGATGCGTTGAACACCTTGGGGTTTTAGTGGGTACAGGACCGTATTATGGCGGGAACATACGCGCGCCCCTCCTCATTGGCGCGGTGAGATGCGAATAAAAAAAAGGGGGCAGTTGTATTCGCGCTCAAAAATTATGGCAAAAACTAAGCCATAATGTTCGAAATCAATATGAATGAAATGTTGAGTAGTCAGGGACTGTAGGGTACCTCAGCTGCAGAGGCACGGATACAAGGTATCTCTAAACTCTAAGAAAGTGGTGGAATGGTACTCATTGCAGCTTTCTAACGATATACCCGGAATCCGGAACCCTGAATTGAAACCCCCATGAACAGTAGACAAATGCTATCTGTCTCCCCCGCCGCTGCCTCAGACATTTATTTATTTATTTACAAAAATCTCACACAGCATTACAGTCTAAAACCAATGCGATGTGATTCATAATTATTATAATAACTTAGTCAACTTATACAAATAAAATAATAATAATTATTAAATGTCAGTCTATGTCACATTAAATAAAGGATATTTATACATATTAAGAGCCTTCAAAGAGCCAACTAGCGCTTCTTAACAAAATAATATCTTCCAATATAATCAATTTTATTAAAAAAGCTATTTACGAAATGTTTATTAGGATGAACAATATACTACTCTCGAACGAATAAACGAATTTCAATTTCATTTCATTTTTCATTTCATTTCATTTCATTCATTTCATTTCATGAATACAATTTTTTTCAATATACAATACATGGCATAATTGCGACAAGCTAAGTTGTAGTTCACAAATGTGCCAAAAACGGCCGTTTTTCGCAATTATGCGAACTACAACTTACCGACGTACATTGAATCACGTTATAAATAAGCATTTAAAGAATAGTATTTATCGTAATAAACATTTCGTAATAAATATAATCATATTGAAAGATATTATTCTTTTAAGATTGGCGGCGCTAGTTGGCTCTATGAAGGCCCTTAAGTTAATTTAAGATTATACACTTGTCAAGGAAACAATATTATCAAACATAGGTGTATTATTAGTCAAATCTTCACACATACAAAAAATACCCAACACTCATTCATCTATCTTACAGAACACCATACACTATCTCAGCACACTCGTCAACCGTTCAGCAAACAGGTCACACTGCATAAAATAAGTTTGGCCTCTGATACCAAATAGCGCCAATGCCTGTCTTGCGCTATTTAATAACTGAATCTCTCGCAAATCCTTCTGGATTTAAAACACCCGACCGGCCTTTAATTGCCAATCTATTTTCTAAAATGGAGCTCTTGACTTCTCACCCAAATAAGGTCCCAAAACAAACACCCTAAATGTGACGTCGAACCCAACTAATCCACCCAAACAGGCGTCACGATCAATAGATAGCGATGTATCACATAATCCTTTGACCGCCTCCAAACGGCCCGAACCGAATGATCCTGTAAGACTCAATTACTGGGTAACCCTGATTCACCCACGACCGAACCAATTTGTAAACGGTGGTCCGATCGGAGAAAACTATTCCCAACATCCAAAACAACAAAACGCAACCCAATCTCAATGAGATTCAGTTTCAAATCGAATGGCGAAGTCGAGGGCATCACCTTTGAAGTCGATATTGCCTAGTCATGCGAGTGATGACCATGAAAATTTGTGTTTCGGAAATTTCGACTCTGGAGTTCAGTGTTAGGGTGTATTAGGAAATGGATGGTTGTAACATTGGTAGATGTGACCCAAACCCCAATTATAGGCCACAAACTATTTTATCTAACGCCCGTGCGACAACGCTAATCTTATTAGAATCTATTGGGATTGAGCACGGATAGGAAAGGAAGGATAGGGTGAACAATATAAGGTTGACTTTAAATCAAGTACTTAAACGTATTGGAAAGCTTGGTCGTTAGGATTCTTCCGAATACTTCGCGATTTTTTTCGATGCGTGTGGAACATACATTTACCGAGTGATCTCAAATGGTGAAAAACAAGATCATCATGTTCAATTATAATCCATCTATTCGATTTGGTGAGTCATGGCCCGAACTCTCTCGATTTAAAGGAATGCCTTTGTCTTGACATTGGAAGCTTGTTAATATTGGTTGAAACGATAATGAACTAAGTCATAATTTTGGGTTACTACTTAAAATTGCATAGGTTTGTAATTAGTCCAATGCAAATTGCACATATTTATTTTGCCAATTGTTAGTCAAACAGAGGAATATCATGCAGCCTGTGCATGCAGCAGATGGGTATGTAAATGTCGGATCGGCATAACACAACCAGATTACTTACTACAATGAAAAACTCATCTCTTCCACCACCGAGCGCTATCACAGCACACGTGTGCCGCGATTGGGATTGATTTCCCGAACCGGGATTGTGACGCGGGACTTAAACCAATTTGTCGGTTAATCCGCTCCGGGATACGAACCGACGCCTTCGAGAACCCTTTGTATGTTATAGACCTACTTGATCTAATAGAATCAGACATTTTACAAGAATCAGATGAACTGTAGATAATTATTTACTATTTCAGAGATATACGTCTCAATTTCAATAGCATTTACGTACTGCAAGTGGGATTTTAGTTCGGCTATTATTTATTCATTTTATTAATGGACTCGACAGTTTGTCATTTGCCAATGTCATGTTACAGAAAGTTCAATATATAATAGTCTGCTCTCTTCCTCCAGAGGAGTCGCAGTAGCGTCTTCACGCTGGGTAGCCGCGTCTTCTTGTCTTCATCGAGAGGAGTCGCCGTAGCGTCTACACTCTGGACGAAGCAGCTCGACAGTCACGTTCACTCCCGAGCTTGTAGCGGGACCCTTGATAAAAGCTTGAAACTTCAGATCTTGCCCAAATTATCCAATAAATTCACCATACTGTCATTCGCGAACATTTTCTGATTAATTAACATGATAATTAACAAAAAATAACCACTGTAGACATTAAAATAAAAATTATCGAATAATTTTGCAACGGTCGTTTCTCGCCATTTTCAAGAGCAGTTCGGCTATTAGTGGTGCCGATATTCTACCATACTCTTAGTCCAAAATTTGAAGAGTTTATAAATCATGATAAATATTTCAAAATAACTTTATTGAAGATCAAACCATCGACATTTGGTCATCTAAATCAACAAACCCTTCGTTAAACTCGGCCTCTAAACAATGGCTTAATCTCGTAGACACCATAGCAAACACTCAAGAGGCCAATATGCAAATATCTCCTACCTAGTCGGTTTGTTCAGGATATGTTTGACCACCGGACATTGGTCCAATGCAAACAAATGTGTTACTTAATGCGACAGTAACTACGTCATCTACATACATATCTAGTTTTGCGAAAGAGTATTTGGGAAGTTAGCAGAACTGTAGTTTGTTCTGATTGCTTTACTTTGGTAAATATGTTACCTTTATTTTGTTTTGACATTATTTAACAAATATTTGACATTTCACAATAATTTCCCTAATTGTATACACTGAATGACAAAGCCTCTTTACAGCTGCTATTATAGTATATAAACTAGGTGAAACTTGCAATTGTGACAATTGCAAATTTAAATGTTATGAACTACGTTTAAGAACAGTGTTACTGTGCTGCTCTTTGCGCTCACATCACCCAGCCATGTGATTTGATATATAATTAATCAATATGTACAAACATATAATATGTAAGAAACGTGACGTAACCAAGTGTTCCATAGTGTTCCTAAGGCCGAATAAATGGGTAAAAAAAAATTGTAAAGATTTACATAACATAATAACTCAAATGACGATATGTTTAGGTAGCAGACGTCAGGCAATTCAATTCAATTTCAAAATTCTTTATTTGACATAATTTCTTACAAAAATACAACTATCTTAACAGCTATACATTAAACATCCGATTTATAACACTTTATCAGGCTTTTAGCACCTTTGAAAGTTTTCTGCATTGTAATTAGTTAGGTACTTTTAGAAACATAATTAGTTATTATTTAAATTAGGGCTTAATTGTGGTTATTTGGTGTGAAATTATTGTATTAATAAAAAAGACGTCAGGCAGTCGTCATTGAAATAGTATATCCTACAGATATACCTCACCTCATAGCATTATCATAAATATATGGACATCACCATACAATTACCGTTAAATAACCAAACCAACCATTGACCTTTTAAAAACCCAATTCCTTTTACCGCTGAATTTCCCAAGGAGATTCTTTCTCACGCTCGAATTTAAGAATCCTAATCGCCCCCCATTGAGAGTACACCGCAGCGATTTGCGGGTAGATCACACAAAAGATCCCCTTTTTATCCCTTTACCTCGGGGAGGGAGGCTTGAGCTACTGGACTGTATTACCAGTATCGATGTCAAATTGGGGTTGTACTATCGGTTCTTTGTAGAAGGGATTTCTTTGCTGTTCTTGTAAGGGGTGTTGGTTCTTGGCTTTTTAAGGGATTTTCTGTCTGAAGGGTCTGAAGATTGTTTTATTCATTATTAAAGACTTATTTTGTAAAAGTTTTAAAAGATGATTTGTGCAAGTTGATGTATTGTTCACTGTATTTAGATATATATGGTTTAAAGTCGAGATTCATAAACAGTTCTGAGCGCAATCTTAGCATTGGCTCGCTTTTACAAATGTCAAATTCCATAGACGTTTGACAGTTGTAAGAGCGAGGTCACTTATATGAATATCGCCTGAGGGTCCTTTTATTGAGTTTTAAGTAGATTTGTAATTAGGATTATTTGCATCCGTTATACAGTTTTTTTAAACTAGTACGGTTGCTATCGTTTCACATTCTTGTAAATTGTTTCCAAACAATGCTGTTATAGCTATAAGTTTTCAATCAAGAAACTCTGTTCTTAAATTCTTAAGTCAATAAAAACCTTTATTATTATTATTCAATTGTAAAACTATCGTATGGTCAACCATAAGTCGCAACAAAAAACACTCATTAAAAAACTTTCTCTAATCTCCACGACAAGCAATTTAAACAAACCCATTCCTGTAAAAAGGGTGAACCTATTAAAAGTACCAAAAATACCAGACGCAAAAGAACAGAACAGGTGAACCAATAAAGAATGGCACTATGTTTCGCCAAGTAATTAACAGTCCCACAATCCGGCAGTTTAATTCCAAACAACGGTCCGCAATACACGAACACCGAACCATCCACCGAAAGGGAATGTGATGAAAAAGGCATGACGGCCTGTCCACATCACACACACTTGAAGAAACGAAATTACGGCGCGGTCGCGGCTGCGCCCGTAATATCATTCCACGCGAGTCTTGAAAACGAAATTAAATTTTGCATGAAATGAAACAAAATACAAAGAAAGTGTGCTCGGACAAAGGCAAAGTGGCGCCCACCGTGGGTCCGCGGTTAGTTAGCCCCAACCCGACTTATCGCTGTGTGGGTAATTTGTTTCTAATCATATTACGTTTTTGTTTTACCGTCGTTTTGTCTGGCGCCGGATCAGTGGCGTGGAACGATTCTTTTATTAATGTTTTGGTAATCGCTTCATTGTTCAAGACCCACTTCTTTATCACTTGCCTTGCCATCTGTAATGTCCCTTCAGGGGCCAGGAGGCCACTGGCTCGGCAATGCACACGTATCTCGCTATACCACGCCCGCACTCGCCCACGGCTCCCGTGACAGTGACGTGACAGTTTGACACATGAACACACGAGACAGCGTATGTATATCTATCGACATACACTACATCTCTCCCTTGTTAATAAATGAAATCAACTGGAATTAGATTGACTTTTATTTAATCATCCTTAATTAGTCAGATGGCCAAAACAGATTTATTCGGTATCTATCATATTATTTATTCCTCCTTCGTAATCATTCTGATTCCCTTCATTTTTATTATTTAATCTTCCTCGTTGTCATTCTGATTCCCTTGATTCTTATTCCGGTATCATTGTGTTTAATCATCATTCGTTACAATCCTGATTCCCTTCCCCTTCATCCCTGTCATTTCCTTGGACTGTTGTCCATTGGCCTTGTATTTTCTTTAAATGGACAATATTCCTTCTCAACAATTTGCCAGTTTCATTATTCCTTACCGTTATATCTCCGTGGTTACAACTTTCAACTGTGTGTGGAGTTGGGTTACAGTTTGGACTGAGCTTGTTTGTCTTTTCCATGTTTTTTACGTACACATTATCTCCTTCCGTTATGTTTGGTTCCGTAGCTTGTCTTTTCCTATCCCCGTATTCCTTACCCTTTTCCTTCTGGATCATGTCCCTATCTCGTACGTCTATGTCGTCCTTCACGCTATCCATTTTGTCGAGTGATGGAATTTTGTCTCTATTTTGTCGCTTGAAAAACAGTTCCGAGGGTGACTTGCCAGTTGTCGAATGAGGTGTACTGTTGTACATAATAAGGTACTCCCACAAACTCTCCTTCATCTCTTTCCGTTCCATGTGGCTTATTTTTAAGCTTTTTAGAATATCTCGATTTTGTCTTTCGACTTCCCCATTTTGTTGGGGCCAATATGGTATCGTATTATAAAGAGTTATATTGCATTCCTTGCTGAATGATCTGAATTCGTCGCTTACGAATTGTTTACCGTTATCCACAGTGATCGAGACCGGGTAACCCAGTCTGCTGAATATTTCCTTGAGCAACTTTATTATTTGAGAACTCGTGATGGGTTTAGTAATTTTCACTTCCTTGTAACGGCTATAGTAGTCGATTACTACCAGTAGATAATCTTGGTTGGGCAATGGTCCTAGAAGGTCCATTGCAACGTCGATCCAAGGCGCTACAGGTAGCTCACGTCGTTTCATTTGAGTCGGTGGATTAGGAAATCCTACGAGTGTGCAGCTTTTGCATGACTTTACTAGGTTTTCTGCATCCTTGTCTATCCTTGGCCACCAAACTTTTGGCCTTAGCCGACCCTTCATAGCTACGATGCCTGGATGACCCTCGTGAGCTGCGTGTAGAACATCCTTCCGTGGCTTTTGTGGAATCACAATACGGCTTCCTCTCAGTAAAATGTTCCCATAAAAGCATAATTCTTTTTCAAATATCTTGAACCCCTTGACCGATTCGCTCCATTTCTCTTCGTATATACCTTTCTTCACATCGTTGATCTCTCTGTCATTTTCGGATTCTGTCATGATATCCGTCATCGCGACTGTCCGAGGACGAGCTTGTTCTATAATCTGGTAGACATATTGATCGTCCCCCTTAATCAATGGGCCCAAGTCCTCACATAGCCGGGATAATGGGTCAGCGATGTTCGTTTTTCCTGGCTTATAAATTATTCTAAATTTGTATGATTGTAGCCGTAGCACCCATCGCTCTATCCGTGCACACGGTTTTGATTTTGGCCCGAATAATATCTCCAAAGGCTTATGGTCTGTAATGAGGTCGAATTCTTTCCCGAATACGAATATGTTAAAATGCTCTACAGCCCACACAAGAGCCAGAGCCTCTTTTTCGGTTTGGCTGTATTTCCTTTCGCACTCTGTTAGAGTTCTATTCCCATATGCAATTATCCGCGGACCTTCCGAATCAATTTGTATTAACACAGCACCGAGTCCTACCGGACCCGCATCTGCGATGATTTGTGTCTTGTCCTTGACGTCATAGTAACCTAATGATTGGATGTTTGTCAGTATCTTCTTCAGTTCTTTAAAAGCCTTGTCTTGTTCATCCAACCAATAAGGTTTGATGTCTTCCTTTCTTCCCAATTTCTTCCTCAGCAGCTCTTTCAATGGTTCCGTTCTTGTAGCCAAATTTGGAATCCACTTGTTCACATAATTGACCAACCCCAGAAAACTTTGCAATTCCTCTATGGTCGTAGGTGCTCTAAAACACTTAATACTTTCAATGTATTTGGTCAGCGGCTTCACGCCCTCTGGTGTCAATTCGTGCCCTAAGAAATTAACCTTCTCCACTTTGATAATGCACTTTTCTCTATTTAATAGCACTTCGTTTCTTTCAAGGACGCCTAGCACCTTTTTGAGCCTTGAATCATGTTGCTCTTCACTATCGCCGAAGATTAATATGTCGTCAATAAAATTTATTACGCCGTCACATTTCACAAGTATTTTTTCCAAAACCTTTTGGAAAATCTCTGGGGCGCAACTGATGCCAAACATTAATCTCTTGAATTGGTATAGTCCCTTTGTTGTAATAAAGGTCGTAATGTGTCTCGAATCAGGGTGTAGTTCTAGTTGGTGAAACGCGTCTTTTATGTCCAATTTGCTGAAATACCTATTACCTTTTCCTATTTTCGGCAAAAGTTGATCCATACATGGTAAGGGATGGTTTTCGCGCATGATGGCGGCGTTAGCGCGCCGCATGTCTACACATAGTCTCAAATCGCCGTTTTCCTTTAGTATAGGTACTATAGGCGACACCCACCTTGAAGAACCATGTACTTCCTCAATTATGTCACCGTCCAGCAGCTCCTGGATCTTCTTCTCTACTTTTGCCTCTAGAGGAATGGGTATACGTCGGTATGGCTGCGATATAGGCTTTTCAGTATTGTCAGTGGGGATTTCCACCACTACATCTTTCAGCTTAGGGAATGACCGGGAAATCGGTGTTTCCTGGACATCGTTAATTTCGATGCCAATTTTAAGAATGCCTAGACTCGTAGCAGTCCTTTTTCCTAATAAGTTCCGTGTACCACCGGTAACAACGTAAACTGTTGCATGTTCTGTCCGATTCCTAATCTTGATTGCCGTTTCAAATGATCTCTCGACATCAAGTGGAGTGTTACTTCCATAAGCTACTAGGGTTTTGTTCGGTTTCGATATCTGGTTCTCGACTCTGGCATGTTTTCCCCTCAACATCTCCCATGTTTCGTGGGTTATTATGTTGACTTTACAGCCAGAATCAACCAGCATGTCGGTCTTCACTCCTCCTAGCGTGCACTCGACAGTCGCATCATCGTCAACAGTAAAGACGTAGTCCACTTCTTCTGTCTTAAATTTCTTGATGTCTTTTGTACGTTCCTTCGCTCCCTGCCATTCGTTAGTCTTTCTTTTTGTAGCCGACTTCGCTGATTTACAGTATTGACGGAAATGTCCCGTTTTCCTGCAATAGTGGCATTCTCTTCCTTTTGCTGGGCACTCGTCGCTATTTTCTAGGTGTTTACTACTTCCACATCTGCTACAAGATTTCATATTATTGTTGCTGTCAGTCCGTCTGGTTCGTTTACGAGGTATCAATTCCGGTGGCATCAATGTATATTGATAAAGCTCTTTTCCATTTTTCCCATCTATGACCAACAGAGACAGTGTCCCCTTCTATGTTCAGTCCTTCCAATGGTGGCAATGTAGCCATACTTCCTTTCGGGTCCAGTTGGGCGACCTGAAATGATGTAATTATTTCTTCAACTGTTTCCAATTTAATGGGGGTGAACTTATTCACCACTTTCCAATCAAATGGAGGTAATTCCTGACTATCTCAATGAGATGACATACTACCATGACATTCCCAATTTAATGGAGGTGAACTTATCCACCGTTTTCCAATCAAATGGAGGTAATTACTGACTATCTCGATGAGATGACATACTACCACAATATTCCCAATTTAATGGAGGTAATTTCTGACTATCTCAATAGGATGACAGACTACCATTACATTTCCAAATTAATGGAGGTAATTTCTGACTATCTCGATAGGATGACAGACTACCATAAACATTCCCAATTTAATGGGGGCATTCACCCTTTCATTCGCATTTGCAAAACAAGCCGGGTTTACTCAAAATCCGATGTAATTTGAGTATGTCCAATTAAATTGTATAGAATTTCCAGCTGGTTGGGTACGCTACCCGATTCGTCAACATTTACGAAGTTATTTAAGAGGTAATATTTCTAAGATAGGTTATAACGACAATAACTTTTCCAATTAACCACCATTATTTGCAACCGTATTGAATTTATATTACATCCCACTAGGATGTATGCTCTAGTAAGCGTCGCCTTTTACTAGTGTCTTGGAATGCGTTAACTATATTTAATTATAGTCGAAAAGAAAGGTTTCGGAACGTATGCTCACCCTCCGAAAAATAATAATATAAATTTTACTACTTGGCTGTATGGTAATAGGTGGCTTTGCCTTTCCTTTCGGATGGCATGTTCCTCTTATTTTCCATAACCTCAATGTTCGTAAAACCAAAACAACATTGTAAAATGCCTCATTTCCGCGAGATTTCATTTCAAACAGTTACCTTTTTCCTCGTCGCCACTTGTAATGTCCCTTCAGGGGCCAGGAGGCCACTGGCTCGGCAATGCACACGTATCTCGCTATACCACGCCCGCACTCGCCCACGGCTCCCGTGACAGTGACGTGACAGTTTGACACATGAACACACGAGACAGCGTATGTATATCTATCGACATACACTACACCATCGATCGATGCCTTTAATGTCACATGGCTTACAGAATTATTACTTACTAACATACCTGTATAGTTATTAAGTAATAATTGTGTTATCATTATTTTAAAAGATGTGCTGCTGAGAGTTTTTCGCCACTTTTTCTCCTCAGCGTAGGCACCTTTTCCTTGCAAAGTGGTGTAAATGTAAATCAAAAAATATGTTGACGTGCAAAAATGTACTCAACGTGCTTACTTGCAATAAAGAAAAGACATTGCCACATTTCAATGGAGCTTTGCACCACCTACAAAACTACGTGACCATTTAAGCTGTACCTATAATTTTGTTGGGGACTTATTACATGTTTCATATTGCATAATCATAATCAGTATCATTTTCTACTACTCTCGCAACTCCTATAGAAGAATAACAAAAACAATGAATAAATCGCTTCGATTTCTTACTATTGAATGAATGAATTCTTAATTAAGCTGTGTTTTTCGAATCGCAACTTGTACAAAACCTTATTTTAAACCAATAATTATAATAAAAAACGGAGATATTTTTACATTTATTCGTTATCTTGTACAACTTGCGGTTGATGGTGGGGCAGAATCTGGCATTGTCATTTGACTTTGTCGTCGAGTATACGCGTAAGAATCTCCAAACTACATATTCGAATGCGTACCAACGTCCATTATTAATCCGACCTCGCCCCGTTAATTAGGTCCTCCATAATGTACCGAGTTACCGACGGGTCCCGGAGACCCTCGGCAAAATCATAAATACACACACAAATGATCTCTACTTTAACAAATTTTCAGTTTTCGAGAGTAACAGTTAATAATTCAAAACGTAGGCGCCGCGGCCAAAAATGAATACTCTAATGTGAATGGAACTTAGTACCGTAGTACCCTCGCCGTTGGCAAAATAATTAAAGCATAGCATTAAAAATTCTTCCAGTGAGCTCTGGCCGGCCGGATACGTGATAATATTAATACGGGCCGGGCTTTGGACGTTCAGCGGACGGTCTTGGCTTTTCGTTTACAAAATCTGCTTATTACGATATGCTAATGTATTATGGAGTGTGTGGAATAACGGAGCAGTTTTGTTCGTTGCGGGTTTTGTTGGTTTTTTAAAGGAAGGCAGACAAGGCTAGCCTGTTGGTCATCGTCTATATCTACAGAGCTTTATGTCTCGTTATTGTCTGCCTATGTCTATTTTCTTACATAATTAGATTGGATTCATTTATTTCAGATTACAATGTAATTTTTACAGTTATGTCAATTAATTTGATCGTCAGTTTAAGACGCTATATGGTTGTCAAAAGCAAGAGTGAGACACAAGATGCCCCGCAGTAATAATATCTCCGTTTTTTATTAAAAGTATTGGTTTAAAATAAAGTTTTGTACAAGTTGCGATTCGGAAAAAACAGCTTAATTAAGAATTCAGAAAATAGTAAGAAATCGAAGCGATTTATTCATTGTTTTTGTTATTCTTCTATAGGAGTTGCGAGAGTAGTAGAAAATGATAGTGATTATGATAATGCAATATGAAACCTGTAATAAGTCCCTTACAAAATGATAGGTACAGATTAAATGGTCACGTAGTTTTGTAGGGGCAAAGCTCCATTGAAATGTGGCAATGTCTTTTAATGTAAAACATTTCGTTGAGTCACCTCCATTAAAAACGTATGACTACTCTGATACTTGTAACACGAGTCTTAATCAATTTCGTCGGAGCCCGCTTCACAGGTGCCATTAACATATTTTTGCGATGCCCGCTCTCAAAGGGATGAATTTCAAAAATACGACGCCGGCGCACGCTCTCATTAACTTTGGAACATATAAGGAGCGAGACTGAATACTAATTGAGATGTGAGAGTAAATAGTGTAGATGCGATGCGAGATTGACCAACTCGGATAAAGGAAATTCGGGTGGTGCACTTACCAAGGTACGAACAACAGCAGTACAGTTGCAGTACGATTTCAACTTTTACGACGCAGTTAATAAGAATGGTCGAAAGATCAAAAACCTACTACCTACCTACTTTGAGCTGTACCAGTAGATATAAGAACATGATACAAGTAAAATTAGAACAATAATTTCGCAAACAAAAATTACAACAAGTACGTAACTAATAGTTAAAAAAAATACAATGTTAAAGAGCCTCCAAATACCCATTGGATCCGAAACTGAGCCGAAACGTGGACATTGACGGTGAGACTGGCCCACAGGTTCAAGGTCGCTCAGCGAGCTATGCTTGGAATTTCTCTGTTAGATAGAATAAGAAACGAGTATATCCGCCAGAAGACAAAAGTGGTTGACATTGCTCATAGAATCAGTAAACTGAAGTGGCAGTGGGCTGGTCACATCTGTCGTAGAAGCGATAGGGCCGAGAGTAGGGTTGATTGGCGCGCTTTGGGAGAGGCCTACGTCCAGCAGTGGACTGATACGGGCTGATGATGATAATGATGAAATACCCATTGTTAGAAATCTTGTAAAGGTGCCGTCAGCCTAATAAAGTGTAGTTTTTATTATTATGTCTAATCATTATAACTTTGTTAATCAAGTGTTATTTTGTTAGTATCACTAAAATCATGTAATAAAGAATTTTGAAAATCAAAAAATTAAGTAGATATTTTTTATTTTTTATTTCAGTATTATTATATAATTTACATTTCATTTGCTTAGTGCCACTAAACATAATGCGTTTATCGCAGCACGGCACATCCGTGTTCTTCGTTCTTAAATTATAATATGGTTTTAGTGGAATTTGATTTCAGCTATCTCTACCGGTACACTGCATTTTTACCTATTGCAACCATGGCACATCATGTAAACTTAAAAATAAAATAGTTTGTATTAAAGTTTCATGTAAATACAGAAAATTCAGGGTTGAAGCTTTGTAATCCAATGGTAACACGGACTTTGTAGATAATTTCTGGCAATAAAGAATATGTAGGTATTTGAATTTGTGTAAGGACAGTCTTTATTCACTCGTGAATCATTTTTTTCTTTAATTTTTTTATCACTTCATTATTTATCCAGTTTCAAGGTCAACGATGATCACACTGACACCCTTTATGTGTCGGGGTATTTTAACTACCTATGTTTTATAATTTAATAGTTTTTTTTGAGAAATTGTCGCGTCTGCGTAATTTAGCTACTCTTCGCGTTGTATCCGAAGGCTCGCGGGGCGGGTCGCTGCGCGGAGGGAGTGTTAATTATACGATTTTCTTTGAAATAAGTTAATAAATATTGGATAAGCCTCACCCTCCGCTGGCCCTTTAATGAACCCGCTCGCACCTACACCTAAACTCAAACCAAGTGTCGTATTTTATACACAACACGACTATTTTAAACTTTGCTGTGATTATTGCATAATTTTTCACATTTATTATTATTCTCTTTATTTATTTTATCTCTTATTTAATATATTTATGCATTTCAATATCAAAAACAAATAGAAAAATATATAAATATAAAAAATAGCCACCCACCGGCAGCGGGATACATGCGCATCCAAGCTGCCGGAGGTTAGGATCCCAGAGTGAGGAACCTCCTCACAATGCGTGCCGTGTCCAGCAGCACTGCCTTCTGCATCTTATTATTATTAAATTTGAGATTTTCTCATAAACTACTTTACGTATTGCTTATTTAATAGATAAAAATTAAAACTATGTAACTGTAAAATAATTATTAAATTCGGTCCAGTAGTTTTTAAGAAAATCTCAACCTTATTGAGGCCCCCTGTATACTTATCGTTACATTTGTTAACAAGGTTATGAATTTACTAACAAACACACCTAGAACTTTGTCGCATTCAAAGCCTAACCGCTATTTCCCTACAAAAGCGGCGGCTGCACTAAGAAAATGGTATCTACATTACGCCCCCGCCGCAACGTCAGCTCGTATGCTGACACGACCACAAGAACCACAGTCTTGAACGGTATGCTTTTCTGGACACCATGTATTTATACGCCATCTGAACACGAGAAACTGGACTCACGCTGGGTTTGCGTGGATTTTCAGTTTTTCTATGAAGGCTACGGCACTAAAATTAACGTCTGGAAAAAATATATAGCAATCTTGGGGTGTATATTTAGAGACTGATGTATACCGATACACGATTGGACAAACTTCGCTCGATAGAAAAAAATCACAAACATACCCTTTCCATGGCTTTTAAAATGAAAATTATGTCTAAACCGAAATAGTTATTCATACAAAATATATATCAAAATGTAGGGTACTATAAATAGAGCTTGTTTAAAAAAAATCTTTAGCGTATTTTTATTTCCCTGCCAAAATTCATCCAAAAATAATGAAAATACAATTAGGGAGTCTCTGTGCCGTGCTCTTCATTCCGCCGCTACGGGATATCTTCTGTCTCGCGCTTGAGTTTGACAGCTGGCAGCCCCTTAAAAGCAAAATAGTTAAGCCTCAAATTTTTCTAATAGAATTAACAACAATGTCCAAACATTACTTTAAAACAACTTTAGAGTTATTTTTGCAGTGTATCATCATCATCATCAGTCTATTTATATTGCCCCACTGCTCGGGCACAGACCTTCCCTTACATCGAGGGAGCTCCGGCCATAATCCACCACGCGGGCCCAGTGCGGGTTGGCGGATTTCACATGCTGTAGATTTTTTTTTTCTTCTACGACATGCAGGTTTCATCACGATGTTTTTCTTCACCGTTTTGAGAGCACTCGGTAAATGTACATAACTCATTGGTACATGGCTGCCCCAGCTGGGAATCGAACCTGGGACCTCCATATTGCAAGTCCATTGACCCAACCACTGAGCCACCGCGCTCTCTCTTGTGCAGTGTATACCGACCAATATTTCTTTCTTGTCTGCCGAAACAAAACAATTTCCCCACAATGATATAAACCCTGCATTCTCATCCCACAAAAGCAATCCCTATTAGATATTCTAAAAGAACAACAGAGACGGCAACACTAATCTCGTGAGTGTAACGATGATTGACGCGGACGGGTTATTAGCTGTCCTTATCTCTCATCTTGTCATTCACGGGTTTACGGCCAATGATCAATTCATATTGGCGATGCGAGGCGAAGGTGAAAACGCGCGTCGTAGCATTTTACGTATTGTCACCATTGAGCTTCATCATCATCATCAGTCTATTTATATTGCCCCACTGCTCGGGCACAGACCTTCCCTTACATCGAGGGAGCTCGGGCCATAATCCACCACGCGGGCCCAGTGCGGGTTGGCGGATTTCACATGCCTTAGATTTTTTTTTTCTTCTACGGCATGCAGGTTTCATCACGATGTTTTCCTTCACCGTTTTGAGAGCACTCGGTAGATGTACGTAAGTTTTTCCGTCGAAAAAACCGAGGATAACTCATTGGTACATGGCTGCCCTGGCTGGGAATCGAACCTGGGGCCTCCATATTGCAAGTCCATTGACCCAACCACTGAGCCACCGAGCACCATTGAGCTTCAACATTGATAAACAACTAGATACACAAAGGTCTTACTAAAACAATTTAAAAAACGTCCAAATAAGGGACCATTGTTAACGTCCAAATAATGTCCAATAAAGCAAATGAGGGTCCATTCATCCGTTCGAACCTTCTTTGCGTTCGGACATTTTTAGAAGGCAGACTGTGTATCTAGTTGTTTATAGGAGATCAATGATTGTCACTAACATTACTTCACTGTGTCGCTTCGTTCAGCTCCCGACTGGGCAGTCCCATAGCCGCCGGCGAGTAAATCCCGGCTATTTTCTCGCCCAAGAAACGTACAAAAGATACTACATTCCGTGTAAACAAAAGAGATGCATATGTTAATAGTTTATCGCCGACTGTTCACACAGCCGGCGAGTACGCGCTCGGCTATTTTGTCGCCGAGCGAGTACATCCCATCGCCAGGCGACACTAGCCCAGTCGCTGAGGTACACTGGCGAGTGAAGCGAGTAATCGCCCATCGCTCAGCCACATTCGCTGATAGCCGAGCTACAAAGCTATACTCACCACTCGCTGCTCGCCCACTCGTTTTATAGTTGATAGCTTTACTCGCTACTCACTCATCGTTACGATCCAAGCATATTGTGCGCCGCATCTCATCAACAGTATGATTTGACCCCAACATTCATTGTTTTTAGCTCATCATACGAAGAGGGGACGGATTCGAATCGACATTTCGTATAAGAGCTTGTAAAAACTCCACACAAAACTACCACATTAAATTCTTCATCCCAGAACCTTCGTCTAAACTCTATTGTGTTCGCAACAGAAGTCATTTTCTAAAATAATAAGTGCAAACACATCGCTGTCTAACGCTAGAAGTTACTGGATATGCTTGAATTATTTAGATGGCAATCATGCGTCGGTATTCTGATCGTTTCTCTCATTGGAATCGAATGCAGCATCCTTTTCTGTCGTTTCTTTTGTGAAAGAGACAGCATTATGCAGAGGGTTTCCAGTATGCAAAACGTGTTTCGAAAGTCACGTCTAGTCTAATGCAGGGTGATGTTTGGTTTAATATTCTTTTGAATAATGTAAGGGGTCATTGTGTGTGCATGTGTGTCGGTACAAAAACTAATTATGGAGCTCGTGTTTGGCTTAGATCATCATCAGTCTAGTTTTATGGCCCCACTGTTGGGCTATAGATGAAAGGACTGCGTTTTAAGAGCAATCGGTAGTATGTAAATAATTATTATAATAGACATAGGATTACACATAGGGTCGGCGGAGGTAGACCCCCTTATAGGATCACTTTGTTGTCCGTCTGTCAAGACTAGTATACCTAAAGGGAAAAATACTAAAACTGTAAATCACCATGCCAGATTCTGCCTCACCATCAACCGCAAGTTGTACAAGATAACGAATAAATGTAAAAATATCTCCGTTTTTTATTAAAATTATTGGTTTAAAATAAAGTTTTGGACAAGTTGCGATTCGAAAAAAAACAGCTTAATTAAGAATTCAGAAACAGTAAGAATTCGAACCGATTTATTCATTGTTTTTGTTATTCTTCTATAGGAGTTGCGAGAGTAGTAGAAAATGATACTGATTATGATTATGCAATATGAAACCAGTAATAAGTCCCCAACAAAATGATAGGTACAACTTAAATGGTCACGTAGTTTTGTCGGTGGGGCAAAGTCCATTGAAATGTCTTTTTAAATTACATCTCCCCAAAAATAGATTTTTTTTCTTTTTCAAACTTATATTTGCAGATGATGAACTAATCAAGTGTACATCGATGTATGGACATAAAATTTTGATAATGGCAAAGATAATTTTTTCAAGTAAGGTTTCTAAATCTAGTTTATCTTTTCGTTAGAGCATAGGTTACGGTTAAGTTGCGTTGCGCGGAAGCCTCGGGGCGCGAGTCCGACTCGCACTTGGACGGTTTTTTTTAAACAGAGATATTCAAATTCATTCATTCATTCATAATGCATGAAACATTACAGATATTATGCCTAAATCGTCACATACATTTAATATTAAGTTTAATATAATACATTATGGTCATTTCGTTTTTTTAAATTAATAGTATTTATCGATAGTATACATCGGGTAGAATAGGTACGCTTCGGCTCCGAAGCCACTAAAAATTCACGGTGTATATGTACTTATAGCTTTTATTTTATAATATCACATTTTACATCTCATAATATTGTTTGACAATCACAAATGTTGAAAGCGAGTTCCACAATCTTATATTTTCCCAAACACATCTCCCTGTTTTATATTACGCTAAACATAGTATCGTCTCACCTTACCCAGGGACGGACTCAGAAGGGACCTATCCTGAAACCCAATTTACGGTGCAAATGAACGAAATAAATAATTCCGATCAATCGCGGGGGCGAGGCGCAATCAACATCTTAATTTTCATCCTAATGAGTCCGGGGCAGGGTGTCTCACGGCCCCACTGTATCCCCCTGTTTGGGATTCATTAAGGTGTTGTGAAGGTATCTTTATGGAATAGAAGTCGCCTGTAAAGTGTGACCGCACTCGTAACAATTTCTGCAAGAAATCAATAATTTAACTCAATATTTTTAAGTATATATGAGATTTAAAAACTTAAAAGCAGCGTAGAGGATCACTTTATAGTCCGTCTGTATCGACATACAATACATTCAATATACAATACATGGCATAATTGCGACAAGCTAAGTTGTAGTTCACAAATGTGTCAAAAACGGCCGTTTTTCGCAATTATGCGAACTACAACTTACCGACATTGAATCACGTTATAAAAAAGCCTTTAAAAAATCGTAATAAACATTTCGTAAATAGCCTTTTTAATAAAATTGTTTATATTGGAAGATATTATTTTTTTATAATTGGCGGCGCCAGTTGGCTATCGGAAGGCCCTTAAATTACCTAGAAGTTAATAAATAAAAATAGACTAGAATAATATCAGTAAATTACAAAGAATCCGCCTGGAATCAGCACCCAGCTGTCGAAGACATTCCCCCGGCCAGCGACTGGCCAGCGGGGCTTCGTAAATTAAAATGTGAATAATTAACACGTACCTGCAACCCCTAGCCCCCACCACCCGCCTAGCACCCTCCACCCCCTCGCATGCCCGCCCAGATGTATTAGTTTTAAGCTCTTTCGTGTTCGTATGCGATTTAGGGGTGGCGACTGTTGCAATTTTACGGCTAAGATATCGTAGACAACCCTAGCTCATGACAATGACACCATAGGCATATAAGTAATTTTATTGGTTCTCTTGAAAATAGAGGGAAACGACGGTTGCAAAATTATTCGATAATTTTTATTGTCTACAGTGGTTATTTTGTGATTAATATCACGTTAAATTAATCAGAAAATGTTCGCGAGTGACAGTGTGCTGAAGTGTTTGTGCAAGATATGAAGTTTCAAGCTTTTATCAAGAGTTTCCGCTACAAGCTCGGGAGTGAACGTGACTGGTCGAGCTGCTTCGTCCAGAGTGATGACGCTACGGCGACTCCTCTGGATGAAGACAAGAAGACGCGGCTGCCCAGGGTGAAGACGCTACTGCGACTCCCCTGGAGGAAGATAGAAGACTATTGAATATATTGAATTTTCTGTAACATGACATTGCCAAATGACGAACTGTCGAGTCCATTAATAAAATAAATAAATAAGTAATTTTATTGGTTCTCTTGAAAATGGCGGGAAACGACGGTTGCAAGATTATTCGATAATTTTCCTTTTAGTGTCTACAGTGGTTATTTTGTGATTAATATCACGTTAAATTAATCAGAAAATGTTCGCGAGTGACGATATGATATTTTTAATATTCTGTAACATGACATTGGCTAATAATTTTGGACTAAGAAATATCAACCTAATAATGTAGTAACAATGCTTTAATAGTGTAATATTTGCATGTCATTATTATATGGCAAGATGTGCTTTGGACATATTTCATGTATTTAAAACACCTTCTATTGTAACCACATTTCAAGCAAATAAAAATATCTTATCTTATCTTAATGAACTGGCGAGTCCATTAATAATAATAAAAATTCCAGCGATTCCCAAAATCGCCACGACAAAATTGGAACGTCCAAAAAACCCAATGAAATGGCAAATTAACGCCTAATAACCTCCGCTGCCCGACGCCCGTGCAAACGAACCCATCACTTATTCTGCGATAATCAACACCCCGGCCAATCGTACCGAACAGTTGCAATGTAGACCATCGTTCGTAGACTTGTTGTTGTATAGAAACAAAACGTGTTACTTTTTCCTATGAATAAATAGGCTGTTTAGCAAACGTAGTCAGTGCCTTCGATATTAGTTTTCTCGATATTCGTTTATCAATCAATCCACGCGTTTCTGAGATTATATGTCAAGACCTAATCTCAGAAACGCGTGGTCCGAATGAGAATGGCAAAGATAAGTTTAATATTTTAATATGTAATATAATATTTATTTTCACAAAATGAATGGTTACAATGTGCTTAATATGTAACATAGTGCAAGTATAATAGAGTCAGCATTATAATTAGCACGATTTTAGATAACCCTGACTCTCGAGTTGGTCTCTAAATCTAATTTCGTTAGAGCAGGGACGGTTTTTTTGATAGGAATAAAACATTATATTCTTTGCGGTTTCTAAGTTCTGTATATTATTTTATTAAACGTTAGTTATTTGAGAAATTTATTTTATTGAATTTACAATTTTGGGAAGACTGCTACATAAATAAGTAGGTTATGAAAATGATAACAGTAAGCCAATAATAGGTCCTCACTATTAGAATTATACCTATTATGTTGCCGTAAGTAGTGGCTGCAACTTCTACAACATATTATCAATACTAAAGAAATCATTGACATTATTAGTCTTGAGATCTTGATGGCATTGGGGTTAGCACACTGTACTTCCATTACAGAGACCTGGGTTCCAATTCGAACCCTAATTCAGACATGAGCTAATGAGTTTTCTTGGTTCTTCCGAACCGTACATTTACCGAATGTTCTCAAGACGGTGAAGGAAAACATTGTGAGGAAATCTGCATGCCTAAAAACAATAAAAAGTTTATGCCACCAATCTACACTGGGGCCATACCCCAGCTCCCTGGTTGTGAGATAAGGCCCAATAGCGGAGACATAAAAATAGATTGATAACAATGACACGAATGCATGCCAAAATAATACTTCTACGACATTTTTCGATCTTTTTTTCAAACGCCAATGAACATGAAAAAACGACCCAATCACAGGCACATAACTAATTCAATCGTCGGAAATCCCCGAACTCCAACGAAAACGACCGAAGTGTTGTTCAGTTACAATATTGATCACCTTTATCCCGGATCGACGATTTAAACTGAAAAACTCGCCTCACGGAATACCGTTAATTATTAAAACTGTATACTTGGAGTTAGATTTGCTGGAAACGGCCTCACGAGCGCGCTTGCCAGCGTCTAAAGGGGCCGACGACACAGGCCCATAGACCTGTAACAGGAGGGCGCCCGTGTCTGCCCGCACATGAGCGCAAAATTGCTTCGCGGCCCATGTAACCTAGAGATATTATCGCCATGGACGCATCTCTTTAATACGGCACCCTTGCCCTCCGCTTCGTCTCTAGGCGCTCATCGTTGACAGAATTTTTCGCTTGCAAAAGACATTGCCACATTTTAATGGAGCTTTGCCCCACCTACAAAACTACGTGACCATTTAAGCTGTACCTATCATTGTGTTGGGACTTATTACAGGTTTCATATTACATAGGTAATCATAATCAGTATCATTTTCTACTACTCTCGCAACTCCTATAGAAGAATAACAAAAACAATGAATAATTCGCTTCGATTTCTTACTATTTTCTGAATTCTTAATTAGGCTGTTTCGACTCGCAACTTGTACATACTTTAATTTAAACCAATAATTTTAATAAAAAACGGAGATATTTTTACATTTATTCGTTATCTTGTACAACTTGCGGTTGATGGTGGGGCAGAATCTGGCATTGTCATTTGTACCGATTTCATGTCTATTGGGTAAGTGGTATGTGCTTTAAGGCGATTATCACACTGCCCCGCACCACGCAGCATGTTGCGCGTACTTGCGGGAGCGCAGATCTGCATCATCATTCAACGTGCGGGTTTTTTACGCACGTAGTTGCGTTTTGTGGATTCACGGCGGCTGTGACTCATTTCATTCAAAGCTGTTCGCTGTGGTGATAGTACTCAGTGTGCCATACCTTACGTCTCGCCCGCACCGGAGGAGGTGCGTGTTTCTCCGCATGTAGGCGCGTGATTTGCTTGAACGCGCGTGGATGCATTTTCTGTGTGTTGTACTGTGCGTGTTTTCTATACAAACGGCGATACTTACAAGCAACTTTAGAACATGCGCTACGCTGCGTGGTGCGTGGCAGTGTGTTAATCGCCTAAGCTTTAAGAACACTAACATCAAGCAACGCTTTTTTAGAATTAAAACTATAGTGAGCCATTACTACAAATTACTTACTTGAAAAACTTTAACTTTACTTTTTAATTACTTGAAAAAGACCGTCGAAATCGGTCGAAACTGTCGGTCTAATTGCCGACTTTAACAATATAAGTGAGTGATATCCGTTTATATATAATAATTCAAGCAACGCTCTTGTCCGTTCCAAAAACTCTACAAGAGGGTTGCCAGTCCGCGGGAAAACGTGTTGTTTCCGGCGGTGGCCGTAAAGTTAGGCTTTGGGCTTCGGCACGGCCAATTCGAAGGCTTTATATGCACATGGATGAATTAATTCAGTATGTTTCAAATATTCGAAAACTTTTTTCGACTCGCAACTTGTATAAAACTTTATTTTAAACCAATAATTTTAATAAAAAACGGAGATATTTTTACATTTATTAGTTATCTTGCTCATCATGCGGTTGATGGTGGGGCAGAATCTGGCATTGTCATTTAAACATGATGAAAAATTTGTGAGCAGAACTTGAACCTGCCACCTTGTCATTCCGTGACAAGGTTCAAGTCCTGCTCACGAAATTTTTCATCATGTTGAAAATATATGTTTACAAATAGGAATAGTACACATCATTACATCTTAAAATTAATGAATAAATCTATTTATGGGAAAGGTACGGTATGTGCTGTAAGGTTTTGTTTTAGCGCTAATTTCTGACTTTTCTTTGACTTGCTCAAATGTATAGAAAACTATTTACAAAGTATCGAGTATGCGTTCGGTTAAAAATCTATCTCACATTGATGCAATGTTGCAAATGAAAATGAAGAAATTCATTATCGCAACTTTCATGTTAAATTACAGTTAGTTTGGGGCCTTTTGAATAGGTATGCAAGTATGTACGGACAACAGCAGATCAATGATAACACTTGCAGTACGATTTCAACTGTTACGACGCAAATAATAAGAACGTCAAAAGTGTTACACTTGATCTGCTGTTAGCTGTACAGTCGAAGACAGAGATAAGTATACAGGGGGCCTCAATAAGGTTGAGATTATTCTCAAAAACTACTGGACCGAACTAATTATTTTACATTTACACAGTTTTAACTTTTATCTATCAAACAGTGAAAGAATTTTTGCAATAGGTCAAGTAGCTTTTGAGCAAATCTCAACCTTAAAAACTCTCCTGTACAACTTTCTGTGTGTTCCACCGTACCTACTTGTGATAGGCGTCAATAATTTTGATGCTTAATTTACAAATGTGTGGACTATTTATAATACTTTTTCACTGCGAAGACTACCCTGGATGTACCCCCATCGCCCCAGGGACCCGTCTAGAGCATACATATTAAACGGCGTACCCAAAAATAGAATAAATTAATAATCCTATCCTATTTTTCTATTCAATCTCCCCCTCCTTATTAGTAGCTGCGGTTGCTTTGTGAAACTATTGGTTCTCATTTAAAACTCACTCACGAAAATCTGTTTTTGAATATATATACTGTTTTTATTTAACCACAATTTTCGGAACTTTTTTCGTATGAATATTCTTTATATCGTCAATATTGTACATATTTCCATGGACTCTTGCATCGATGATTCACTATGCAAGCTCGGTCGAGATAAGTTACTATTTGCTTAGCTGGCATGGATTTTTCAAGATATTTTCTTGAAAATTTTAAAAGCAATTGTAATAAAAAATTTAAAATAAGGACTATTTAACGTAATATAAGTAAGATATTGTAAAAATGAATTTAATTTAAATACACATATAACTGTAACTAATAGTATACGTAAGATTAAAGAAATTGACATTGCATAATGTTTAAATATGTAGCCTTGTTATTTAAAAATTTTAACAAATTGATTTCCGACACAATAATAATTGTATATGGAATTAAATAAATGAAAATGAATGAAATGACATCCCAGCGTTTATTCAGCTACTTTTGTGTACTATTACATAGTAGGCATTTACTAGGCCCGCGTGCTTCATCATCGGCCTCATCGTCACTTACCATCACGTGAGATCGGGGCCAAACGCGTTAGTCAATCAATAAAAAAAAATATTGATTAGGGTCATCTCACTTCAAGCGAGTTTCTTTCGAGTACCATACGAGTATTTTATTTCCAGACGGACCAATAGTAACTCTTCCAACTCGTCTATAACAGAACGAGCGCATACAAAATTGCCACCGTATATTATATTCGGTTTGTTTAATTAAAACTACCTCTGCGATCGAGTGAGCCGAGGTCACTGGCCGATTTTTCATCGCGTTTGTAAATATATCGTAAATTCTGAGACCTTTTATTGATATTTTTAGGGTAATTAATTGTGTGGAATTGTACTTCAATTTTAGTATTTCATTTTGTTTTACTTTAAATATAACACACATAATGTTCGTAACCAGGTCGGTTGTAGGAAGTACATAATACAAGTACACACATAGTCCTACCCATGTCTGCATTCTGTGCAACTTCTAGGTTCGATTTCAGCTCGAGAAGGATTCTTGCATCCACGATGTAACTACTTTTTAGGGTTCCGTACCTTAAGAGGAAAAAAGGAACCCTTATATGATCACTTTGTTGTCCGTCTGTCTGTCAAGACCTATATCTCAGAACGCGCGAACGGATCAAGTTGAAATTAATACCCAATACTCAAGTCTGCAACCTCATACAACCGTTAAAAAATCTAACTTCTACGTCAACGCAATCAAAAGATATGGTCGCTTATATCGCCTTTTCCCGCATATTTGTATGAAAATGCAAGGGAACCAACACTATAGGGTACTTCCCGTTGACCTAGAATCATGAAATTTGGTCTTATATCACAAATAAAGGAAAAAATCCGCAAACTGTAATTTTGAGTGTCTCACGGCACAAACTGTGCCGTCTACTACTTCATTCATTAGTAGGTATTTTTGTCTGATGATGCATTCATTAATAATCAAAATCCGTGCGTTATTCAAACATACACCTTTTTTTTCTGATTTACACAATCATGAAAGCTTTGACATCATTTTCCAAACACGAGGCTTATCATCGACCCGCAGTTATCAGATTGTCGGTCCATACATCATACGCGTTTATTGGCGTTAGAAGAAAAAAATGCCCAATCGTCGTCCGCCGACCATTGTCCCGTTCAAATAACCATAAATTCCGAACGGACAAAATATAATAAATTGCCGATGAGATCTGTGCCGAATATTTTGAAAAAAATCCTCTTAGACACCTTCGAAAACTAAAACATCCGTAACGGCGACGTGTTAAGGTTTAAATTTCGTTTTTTAACCAGCAAAACGCTGGAGTTCGGTGTATATTTGCACTTGGAACCCTTTGTTGTCGGCTTTTTTCGGTTGTTTCCGCGTAAAGGCTGATAGAACACGTTTTTCAAATCATTAAACAGTTTCGACCGCGGTCGCGGTTGTCGGGAAAAAGGAGCGGAGAAAAAAAAAGGAAAAGCGGAGCGTTGGCATGCGAACGGGCCGAAGTGATCGTTGGCTCGCCGCGATAATGCTTGTGGATTCTGCGGGATTGGTTGTTTTCCAATTTTTCGGGGAACTTTTTGAACAATTTGGTCGTAACGGATTTTTAATTGTCCTGACATTGAATACCTGCATCAGGGTACTCTAATCTCCTGTTTCTCACGATAATTGTTGACTTCCTAAAGCCTGTACCAGACAACTTGTACGATATACCCCCCAGAAGACATAAGTGGTTGACATTGCTCATAGAATGAGCAAACTGAAGTGGCAGTGGGCTGGTCACATCTGTCGTAGAACCCATAACCGATGGGGTAGACGAGTTCTCGAATGGAGGCCACGAACGGGTAAACGTAGTGTGGAACGCCAGTGTTTATTGTATTTGGTGATAACCGATGGGGTAGACTAGTTCTCGAATGGAGGCCACGAACGGGTAAACGTAGTGTGGGACGCCTGTGTTTATTGTATTTGAAAATTTAAATAAAATTTCTAAATACATATTTCTTGCCGTGGGCAGGACTTGAACCTGCGACCTTGTCATTCCGTGACACGCTCTTACCAACAGCATAATTCATCATGTTCTAATTTATTCCCCGAGCATGAATAATGCGTAATACATATTCTAAATAGATATTTATTGAATATCTTGCACTATATGCAGATAAGTACATTTTCTATTAAACATATAGTCTACCCATTGCCTTTGTGGAGCTTCATAATCAGCCTGAGTTAAATTTCAAAAACTACTTGACCTATTGTAAAAATTATTTCACTAAAAATAACTGTAAGTACTTAAAATACCATCAAACATCAAAACGGTTTCCCAAACATTTCGCAGTCAATACCTCACACCCGTTCCTGCCATCGACACTCATCGGGTCTGCGAGCTCGACACTTTCGCACTTACACACGATTTCGCTAACGTCAGCGTAATGCTGAAAATATGCCGCTGAAAAAACAGCGTCTGCTTTTCCGAATCTGCATGAATTTGGACGTGTGATTTTTAAAGCAATACATACTTTACATTGCTGAAGTATGTAACAGTTTCGAATTAAAAATGGCAGGTGCAAAATAAATCATAAGATAAGATAAATATTCTTTATTGCACAAAAACAGATACACATACTGTATCAATCAGTATCTTTAAGTTCCTCACTTGATGTAAGTCTTGATATAACAGATGAAAATTATAACAATCGAAAATAAAAAACATTTGAATTTGAATTTGAATCTTCTATTAATAGGTATACACATTGTAACTGATCGCAATGAAAAGGTAGTAAGAAAAGTAATTTAATTTTTATTACTCCCTTTTCTTTGTGATCAGTTATTTTAAAATCTCATTCGCCGAAAATGTTTAGAGTATATATCCGAAATTATCCGTTACATTACGTAGTGTCCAGTATGGATTTTAATGTCATTGTGTAAGTTAATGTGCTGTCGAATGTACATTGAAAATTGTTACTTTGAAATCTCGGACAGAATCCTAGTCACGGGCAGAAATCGTAACAACCATTCTGGCGTTTTCTTTTAAAAATTCTTAATTCTATTCTAACATAATTTATACTCGTTTTAAAGCTGTTAATAGTTATGATATAAGAAACATAATATTAATTGTAATCAAATGCATTTCAAAATCTTCAGAAAAAAAGAATTTTATTTCCGAAAGCACATTAAACAATATGTGTGGTTCTACAATATACTTACATACACATGTTAAGGAAGAAAACTGTGCACGCTTGTACGACATTTTGGTCACAATGTAATCCTTTCAAATCCACTAAGCCAATTAGCATTTTTATCTATCCCTCCCCTAAAACAATAACACCGATATTTTAACAAAAACCCGCTTCAAAAGCCCGGACAAGGAACAATATCTTCCGTGCAATAAAATTCGAAAAAAGTTTAATGGAACCAAAATCCCGCTCGCCAATAAAACATAAAAATACCCTAATATATTATAGAAATTCAAACTGTATAGATGATCCCATTATTACGGTGAAACGGGCAAAGAGATGCCTCTGCTTTGCATATAGAAAAGCAATTCGGTTTTTAGGGATGCGTTACGTAAATAAGGCATTTGAGAAATAGTGAATATTGATTGTTTTTCATTATCTTTAAAAAGTACTTTAATTGATGTTGAAATATGACGAGCGTATTACCTAAAGAAAAGAAAAAAAACGATTGCTTTTTGGTATCAAATATATGCTATATCAGTCCCGTGACCAAACGTATCTAACGACCTCTTAAATCAAATTACATCAAGTCGTTCAACTAAGACTTTACAACCGAATTGACATACATAAATTATCCTCGAAAATTACGCTCCTTCTTTCGGCAGGTGGTATTGTTTTACATGTCAATGTCATAATTTTCAGCTAATATCAGTCCACTGTTGGACGCAGGCCTCTCCCAAGGTGCGAACATTCATGTATTCAACACGATTTCAGAATTTTTGTCTCTGTCTCTGCCTTGCGTAGGTCATCCCGGCATTTTGTCTAGGGCGACCCACACTACGTTTTACCCGTTAGTGGCCTCCATTCGACAACAATTACTTCAATATGAATAATGATACTGAACTACCATATTCCTACGGAACCTCAATCTCCATAGGAACTTCATTCGACCGGTTCTCCGCTTATGAAAAACGATGGAAAAAGTGCAGTGGACTGCGGGCAAGAATTAATGGTGCGAAACTTTCGTTGGGCGTTCTGAAACGTGGGTACTGGATGTAGGTAGTGGGATAGGTAGTGGGCAGTAGGTTGTAAATTTATGTGCGTTCACGATTCTAGCTGAGCAAGCGACGGTTTTTTAGAGCAACTTGCATTGGACATGTATGTATGTATAGTTAAGAGTGCGTTCTCTGGGATATTTTGGTTTTTATTTGGATTTCGCGCAATTATTAATACGTGTCTTCGAAGACGTACATAAATTATAATTATTACATATATTACGTAAACCGGAGCCCAAATCATGTGTCTTATTTTGTAAACAAATATGGTCTAATTGCCTGTTGTGATGTAATATAACACCGAAGGAACTGATCGATAGAACCTTTTTTTTTTTAACCCAGGTAAAACATGCAAATCATGTGCCACCACGCCCGGGGGAGCGTGTTGGTTATGTCGGGCTCACCGCCCTGAAGGGGCAGCATACCGACTAAACGTCCTGGGGTGTTCCACCTCGTGCCATTCTTGCCGAGCCACGGGAAACTGTGATACAACCGCGACCCGACTGGCGCCCGAGCACTCCCCATTGTGGGCTCTACTAGCCCACAAGGTATAATCCATTCATCGATCGATAGAACCTGCTAATCATTGTGAAAATAAAGTGATCCGATCTAATAATGTGAAAATAACTATGCAATAATCACAGAAAAACTTGAAATGTTGGTAGGGTAGGGTAGTTTTTGTTTACAAAATAAGACACCTGATTTAGGTTTCGGTTTACGTACGTACGTTACGGCTAACAGCAGATCAAGTGAAACACTTTGGACTTTGGACCGTTCTTATTACCTGCGTCGTAAGATTTAAAATCGTACTGCAAGTGTTACCATTGATCTGCTGTTGTCCGTACGTTGTGCTATTATTAAATTTCTTCTGTACTTCGACAGAGAAAGTATCAAAGGGCTTAATTGAGATTTTGAAGAACCACTGTCTTGATAGATTGTATAAAAATATTTTACTAGCATAGTTTAGAGGAAAGTCCAAGATTATTTTGATCTAAGAAATCCTTTTATTCCATATTTAATGCCTTAAGTTCCGATCTGAAGGTTAAGTATATTCGTCGACCAGACAGTAAAAATGGTTAGATATCATTTAGTTGTACAGAATGAGACGGAATTTTCCCATAACTTCTCGTCATAATAGAAAGCCATTTGTAGGGAAGCGTTACTCGTCAATTTTTTCTCCAATTGTTAATGTGTCAGCGGCATTTTTGTGGGCGAAGAAAGTAAATTGGCGCCCACAATATGACTAACATCGATCATGGACAGAAGAAAAGCGTCAGGGAATTCAATAACGGATCTGTTACGCAGATGTAGGGAGTATTCAGGATACTGGAATGTCTCAAATATTTTGTAGAATAAGGTAATCAGAATTTGTATTACGCATTATCCATGCTCGGTGAATAAATTAGAACATGATGAAAAAATTCTTGCCTCAGCATCATGCAGAAATCATGTTCTAATTTGTTCACCGAGCATGGATAATGCGTAATACTAATTCTGAGTAAAAATAGCAGCGCGTCATCGTTAAATCATGTTTCTAAACGAATATTAGACATGGTTGTCGGAATACTACTACTATTGCGTAACATACCCTTTAATTATCGATGAAGGTTTTCGGTGGGCGTGGCGTGGCCTGTGGTGGCTCAGTTGGTAAGAGCGTGTCACGGAATTACAAGGTCGCAGGTTCAAGTCCTGCCCACGGCAAGAATTTTTTCATCATGTTCTAATAAGGTAATCATCATCAGCCCGTATCAATACACTGTTGAACATAGGTATCTCTCAATGCAAAAAAACTCAACCCAACTCTCTTCAGTTTGCATCTAATTCTTGCCAGCCTTGCGTAAGTTTAAAGCTCAATCTTCTTCCGACACTACATTTATACGTTCTATTCAGTATACTGGAATGTTTCAAATATTTTGTAGAATAAGGTAATCATCATCAGCCCGTATCAGTACACTGTTGGACATAGGTATCTCTCAAGGCACGCCACTCAACCCGATTCTTGGTCTTTGCATCCAATTCCTGCCAGCCTTTCGGAGTTTCAAGCCTCCTTCTGGTCAGGGGCGTCCCACACTACGTTTATTCGTTCGTGACCTCCACTCGAGAACTTCCATCGTTAATATGGTATTTGACTCAATTATTTTTTATTGCATCAATCAAATCTCATATTCCTGCTGAAGAGAACTGTGAAATCAGTTTTTCGATATCTCAATTAATACCGAAGTTAAGTCAAGTGGTGGGGGATGCTCCATCTATTTTTACCAAGACAGTCTTTAGTATGAAGTTTGTATGACACTATGTACTCTAATGCCTGTAGTTACTTCATTTTTGCAAGTAATTTCAATTTTGAATACACAGTTGATCATGAATCTATATTACTATTATGTAATAATAATGAAGAACATTTAATTTTCGATACTTGTTAAATACCCTATTTGTTCGACCGGCATCCATCGGGTATCGGTTCTGCGACAGATGCGGTCAGCCCAAAGCCACTTCAGTTTGCTGATCCTATGACTACGATTAAAATAGTATTTTCAAACATATTTTGTTTGTTAGGTTAGGTTAGTTGTTGTAATGTTTTCTAAATTTGTAGAATTTTATTTTTATTGTTAGGATCGATATACATTGTAACCTTTTCCTTGGATTTCTAAGCATGCCGTTGTTGCCTATAATTGGGGTGACACTTAGCATAATTATTTTGTGGACTGTGACACTGTAATTGTTTTGGTGTACACCCTGTGGGTAACCTATTTCATAAAATAAATAAAGTATTTGCAAATAACTGATTGAGATTTATATGTTATAGAACCGCGCCGCTTGAAGGCCCTGCTATCGCTTTGCAATCGTATTTAATTCCACAAATCACATCCAGTAATTCTTTGACATTTTCCATGATCTGCATCAAACGATCGCGACTAACCACAATCAATTTTCATTTGCAACAAAAAAACGTGGCCAAAAGAAAAGGGGCACAGATGGCGGCCCATTTTTAATCGTCCAAAGAAGAATGCTCGCAAGTCAGAAGCAGACAAATCGCCTATAATTAATGATGGGTTTTTCTCCAATAGTAGAAATAAAGGACATTGCAAGGGAGAAAACAAAACAGTCGAAGTGTGGTTTGGTAAGCGATGGTGGCGCTGGATTATACGAAAGCAAAGAATATTAAAGCACCGATAGGTTTTTTTCTGGAATTAAAACGGTTTCATTAAACGTAGTGCTTATATGATTTTTGCCAAACCCACACACAAACACCTTACACACCCAGTCACCCACCCTAGCATAGTTCAAAGGGAAGATAGAACTAGGCTATCTTAGTTCAAGCTCGTTATCATTCCGTATCAGGTATATATTCTGGCAGTGAAGAGGTGCATGTCGAGTCACAGCCCTGCACACCTCGGTGTCAGCTCAGCTGAAACATGCACCTTTTGCCACATCACTTAGCATAACTATATTAGATTATAACTTACTACTTGATTGATTTTTTGTAAGCTTATGTAATTGGTGTATGGCAATAAACATATTTTCTATTATATTCTATTAAATGGAAGTCATTAAGATCGGGATTCGAAGTTTGAACTAAGGACCTCGCCTTTTCGTGGCACGCTCTTTTCCAACAGAGCTACCGTTACTCTAATCTTTCTCCATATTCGTCTCATGCTGGCACTTCACTTGGCTATTCGTATTCGCTATTTGATGTTTGCCATATTTGTCAAATACTTGACGTACTTGACATACAAATAAGACGAATATTTTGTCAAGAATACCAACCACACATGGCAATTATGACAATTATGCAAATACGAATAGCCAAGTGAAGTGCCACCATTAGGGACGGTGCCTATACTCTAACGTCAGTTTAAGAATATTGGTAGTGGCGACATAATTGCCTGGCTGTAATCACAGTCGATCATCAACACCAATACACCCTCATACACACCCTCATTCACACCACACTACGACACCACACACACATCATCACACATCTTATACCCATCCTTTCATTTCTAGCACTATCACATACTGTCTAAACACAAAGAGTCGCTGCAACGGAGTGACCGTGACGTCACTAGGCGGCACTGACAGAATACCAGCGCTGCGCGCGCGCTGCCCCGTGCGTGCGCGCGCGCAGCAACATGCTGAGTCAGCGCCCATTCATTACTGCGACATACAGACAATACCTAAAATATTGTTTGTTTTGTTGAACTTTCATTATTGTATAATTGTATTCTTTCTATTTATATTGTAACCTTCTTTATTCTAGTTACCATCTATATTTATCTACCAATTGTGTATTTCTTCTGTGTATATGTATGTTGTAGAAATGAATAAATGTTTTATCTATCTATCTATCTATCTAAGTGCATCATTGGCCTTTAACCGACAGTAATACGACCTAGTTTGCAATGGTTTTAGGTTAGACTTGCTGTCGACTTTATTCATACTGCTTACCTATTTCTTCTGATAAATGTCTTTTACATTTAATGACATGTATAAGGTACTTACGAACGTAAATAAATTTGCCTAATCTATCTGAATAGCTATTTATATTCTAACCTTGAAAAAGTTATCTTCTTTGAAATTGTAGCGAGATGTCATTTTAAAAAACTGTTTAGATAATACTGCATTTGTTATTCTTTAATAGACAACGAAACCTAAAAGAATTGTAGCACATTCCGCTTGAGCAAATCCTGCTTAAAGGGCGCTATACCGGCGGCGGTGTCGAACGAAAGGAGAATTTATCATCTCGGCGGCAGCGACAGTCGGCGCGACCACCAATGTCCATTTGGATAATGCCCAACGCGATTAAAAATATAAAAATACCCCCACCCGCAGGGGGGCAGGCCAGAGGGGGATTTGACGGAGGACACCGCGCTGAGGACACAAAAGGATTATAAATGAGAAGGAATTTTAGATAATATTTGTACGTTGGATGTGGATTGTAATGTTGGCAGAGATCGGCCGGCGTCGAGGGGGTTCCCCGGTCTCCCCTTTCGGGGGGAGAGCGCCTTCCGCGATCCTAATGAGTGTTTGTATCAATTTGTTAGTATTGTATTTGAATATTTTTTCGTTCGTTACGATTTTAATCCCTTGTGGTCGCGGCAGACTGGATCGATGGCTTTGTTTTAATATTTTCTGGTGCGTTTTTTGTTTCAATTCCGGGAGCCGTTTGATCGTCGTTTGTGTTGATTAAGGACGTTGTTTTTTGCGGTCTCGATCTGGGGTTCGTGTTGCGTTTTTTGTTTCGTACTTTGCTATTGGACAATTAACTATACAAGGTTTTACTTCTAGTACAGAAGCTAATTGGTTGCTCTAAGCAAGCTGAAGTACAACTGGGTTCGTCACATCTATCGTACAACCGATAATCGATGGGGTAGAGTTCTCGAATGAAGTAGGAACTGGTAAACGTAATGTGGGCCTCACAAACCAAATGGAGGGCTGACCTATGGAAGGCTGTCAGGGACGCAAAGAGTCGATAATCGTGTTGAATGGTCCTTGGGAGAGGCTTGCGCCCAGCAGTGGACTGATACGAGATGATGCTAGAAATTGATTTACTCGTAAAGGGTGTAGGGTAGGTAAGCTAAAATGAGAGTTTAGCGTCGGAAACTAAATAAACAATTTTTGTGCTAATGGTTTTTTTCTTTTCCAAAAAAAAATGTGCTAATGGTAATTGGATTATAATAAATCAACGTCTCATACAAATCGATCAACTGAAAATGTAAGAAAATTTCAACTTTTTCGGGACTATAGAAAAATCGTAGAACAAAGCTGGTAATTATTTTTTACTTTAAATAACTAAAATATAATTGAAATAGGTGGAAGTTTGTGCGCTAATTAGACATTATTATATTTTTGGTCTAGCACGAGCAAATATGGAAATTTCAAAAGAATTTATTTAATTGTATTATCTTTCTGCTTTGAAATAATAAAGCGACGTGTGTAGCAACCGCGATAGACCGGCAAGGGTTCAGATAAACATGTAAAAAATTATTCATCATCATAATTAATACTTTAAAACAATTTTTTTGCCGACATTTTTAAATACGAAGCACGAATCCGAATGAGCGGAGACGAGAAAGAAAAACAGTTCTGTGACACCGGCCGCGCCACGTGTTTTCAATTCATTATCTGAAAAACAAAAATTTCATTAGCCCAGAGATTTCCTTTTTAAATTTAATTATTCATATTTAAATTAAAATATAATAGAGACGCGCACAAAAAAGCCGCAACGCATATTTTATTAACCGAATTTATAATTCTACGCCGATTCCAGTAAATCCGGGGGTTGCGGAGGGGGTGACGCTGTGTTGCCAATCCATTAGATCCAGCGGATTTTAATGGAAATTTTCTAACAGAAAGGCAGAATCTAAGAATCTAAAAAAAAACTGTTAAAAATTCTCGTGAGACGTTGTGGCCAGACTGGTTTAAAAATTAGGCTTCTGATGGAATTTTTGATTGCAGTTAACGGAATTCTAAAACTATTGTTGGCAACAACCTGCCGATTTACCCTATATCTAATTATTAATCTAAATTATAACAATGAAAGGCTCTAAAAAATTAAAATTCCTTAATTTTTTTTCTTCTAATGGGAAATATTTAGATTTACCTATAGGTATGTACGAAACTCTTGATGGATTTTTTTAGTTCACCTGACATTATTTGTTAGTTTTTGTTTCAACTTTCAAGTAAGTAAAGTAGGTACCTACATCGTAATTGAACATTTTCAAGATAAGATAAGATAAATATTCGTTATTGCAAAAAAAAAAGAATTACACAAAAGAAATAGGCTAATACAGTTAGTATTACAATTGGCGGTCTTATCGCTCAAAGCGATCTCTTCCAGACAACCTTTGGGTAGATAATTCGGCGTATGAATAGGTAGCTTGTTGAGCAATATTAAATACCTATCATTAACTGGTACTTAAGATAAGTACCTACCTACATAAATAAAAACTTATTTACCTACTAATAATAATTATACTTATGAGTATATATAATTGCTTTTACCAATAAATAAACTTATTTATAGGTAAATAATTATTTTGGGCTGATTAATTTTTAATTTTACTAACAAAATTGTTCACTACCTACTTTTAATCTTGTGAATGATCAGCGGATAAATTATTTTAAAGAATAAATTTGTGTAACGGCAACACTGGTGCGACGGAAAATATTTATGAATGCCAAGCAGAAAAATCCACAATAATATTTCAGGGTGGACGTCCGGCGCGGTCTTTACTTGACCCTCCCTGATCTATTTAAAAAAGAGGCCCCGGAAGGACAAAAGGGTGGCTCGTAAAAAAACTGGACACGTATAGAGGTTGCCCGCCGCCCGGTGGCATTGTCTGATTCTTATTTTTTACCGATTCGGAACCTTTTCGGTTTTTTATCGGTTTTTGTTCCGGAGACACTCGCGCCTGTGTTTGTACAGCGTTTGTTCTAATGTGACGGCCATTTGTAATTTTTTTTGAACATCGTCCCTTTTGAGATTCGCTCGTAAATGGTCGCCTTTCTCTTTGGTATGTAAAAATCGTGATTTACGCTTTCAAACGTATAGTTCCTTTTTGCGTTGTCCCTTTTTAATTGTATGATAATGATTTTCTTTCTTCCAGGCGGTCAATTTTACATTTACATAGTTTTAACTTTTACCTATGTAACAGTGAAATAATTCTTGCAATAGATGAAGAGGTAATCTCAACCTTAAAAACTCTCTACACTTTTTCTGTGTCACGTACAGTCTCCATTGAAAATACATGTCATCATATTTGTCTGTTGCTACACTGTACCGGGGCGGAGGCCTGGAGACCTGAAACTGACCTGTATTATTTACCTAGTTCAGGCGCCAGCCGGGGAGGCTTATAATTGTTAAGACTGATAAAATGTACCTATACTATTATGTTACCTGTTTGTGGTGAGGAAATAATAAATGATTATTATTATTATTATCCCCTAATGTCAGAATCAATAATAATAAAAAAATGGTCGATAGTAATTACGTATTGGTTTACAAGGGATAGAAAAAGAAACAGAGGTAGGCAATTCAGAAGGTGGGTCGACGAGATAAAAGCTGTAGCAGGTGGAACATGGACCAGGAAAGCATCAAACAGAGAGGAATGGAGGCAGTTGGAGGAGGCCTTTGCCAAAAGGCAAACAGACAGGGATGTCGAGGCAATTTAAAATAAGTATTTAGCTTAAGAAAAGTATGTCTGAATAAAGGCTATTATTATTATGTCAGAATCGCGCATATGTACGGTATATTACCCTAGTAGGTAATAAGTTGATATCTAAATCTAGTTTATGTTTTCGTTAGAGCAAAGTTACGGGGTTAAGTTGCGTTGCACGAAAGCCTCGGTACGCTAGTCCGACTCGCACTTGGACGTTTTTTTTAATTAGATGTGCATCATTACTTAGCTTACTTATTTACTTAGCTTTGGAGTTTTTACATTTTTTGCAAAGATTTTTTTTCACTGTAATTTGACCTAATAGTTATTTCTAAGGTCATTGTGTGACTTGTGACGTAGTTAGTTAAATTTTTTATGCAATTTTGATTTACTAAAAACCTTACCAATTTAATATTTATCATGAGAACAACCCCCAGTTTCAATTTGTCGAATGAATTCAAGGACAGCCTGTATGTAATTGTAAAGAATTTTAAAAAATCAGTCCGGTACTTTTTGTGCAAACCTCAACCTTATTGAGGCCCCCTGGATACTTATCTCGGGTTTAGACTGTACAACCAACAGCTTGACGTAATTACCAACTTCGTCCATAGTTCCATCAATAACTGCATTTCGGTAGTGCCTCGCGAGTCGTACACGTCCAATTTGGGGTTAATCCCATTGTAGAGCGGCCGAGTTTACATCGCTAAAGGTTGCTAATTGAGACTAACTTCGCACATGTTGGTTGGTTACGTCATATGCAAGTTGGCAATTTGCTACTATCTTCGGTAATTTCTGGCTTCTATGTAAAAGTATGTATTTTCAATATTGCTGCAGAACCTTGTTACGTACGGCAAATGACATTGAATCTTGTTATATTATTTATTAAGAGGTTCATGATACTGCATCGTAAAGTATTGTATTGTAAAGTCGATAGCAAAACTTCGACTTTTTTATCGATTATGTTCAATTTTGTCATTCATAATCGACGGTAACTTTAACAAAATTAATCAACCTAATTAATCAAGAGGCCTACGTCCAACAGTGGACTGATACGGGCTGATGATGATAAGTAAACCGAGGCCCAAATCAAGTGTCTTATTTTGTAAACAAAAACTACCCTCCCCCACTAACTTTTAAGCTATTCTGTGGTTATTGCATAGTTATTTATACATTATTAGATCGGATTACTTTATTTTCACAGTGATGAACAAGTTCAATCAATCAGTTCCTTCAGTTTTACATCACAGCAGGAAATTAGACGATCATATTTGTTTACAAAATAAGACCCTTGATTTGGGCTCCGGTATACGAGTATATTTTCTAACTACCTACTCCAATCAGCCTTCATTTATAGCAATAACAAATTATATCCCTTCGAAAATGTTCAGCACTGTGTAATCTCTTTCCTTCACAATAACCCGGTTAAATCGAGTGAAAAATTCATCACACATACAAAGAAAACCGACAAACCCCAGTCTAAACGCACGATTAATTCTGACCACAAAGAGAAAAAACAAAAAACAAAATGGCCTCCCTAATCAAATTATTATCAAAGCTAAGGGCGAGACCACGGAATCCTTCCCGGGTATTTATCACCGGGAATAATGAATGAAATCCTTTTTTTCGGCCGATAATGTGGGTGTGTTTCGAAAAGCACCTGGACTCTGGCTTAGTATAATAAGAAGAGTAAGCTATCTTCAAGGAAAGATACAACGGGCTGGTTAAATGTTCGAGTGTCGTATACAGACGCACACAGCGACACGATCTCAGACTGTTCAGAGGCAGAGTCGAGGCCTCGCAGGCACTAAACTATGCTCGTACCGCTCACGTCCGATTTGTACAGCAGATAAAGTGTAACACTTTGGACCGTTCTTATTATCTGCTTCGTAAGAGTTGAAATCGTACTGCAAGTGTTACCATTTAGCTGCTGTTGTCCCTACCTGTTTCGGATCATTACGCGTTCCATTTTAAATTATTTGTTGACCTATTTATAATGGCGGCACTTCACTTGGCTTTTCGTATTCGCTATTGGATGTTTGTCGTACTTGACGTACAGTCGAAGACAGAGATAAGTATACAGGGGGCCTCAATAAGGTTGAGATTTTCTCATAAACTACTGGACCGAATTTAATAATTATTTTATGGTTACATAGTTTTAACTTTTATCTATCAAACAATGAAAGAATTCAGGTAGTTTTTGAGAAAATCTCAACCTTAAAAACTCAATACTCAATATATTTATTGCATTCCATAAGTTATAATACAGATGTTCACATACTTAGCATTAAAATGTTACAATGTTTTTATGGACCTTGTTTAGGCACTCTCCTATACACCTTTCTCTGTGTTCCGTCGTACATACAAATAAGACGAATATTTTGTCAAGAATACCAACCACTCATGGCAATTATGACAAATACGAATAGCCAAGTGAAGTGCCACTATAATACGTAATGACAGCCCTACGTAGTAGGTAATTAAGTTTCCTAAGGTGCCGGAGATAGCCTACTATTCTTACTTTACTATGACTCTGGGCCCTGGGACGGACGCATCCGGACTTGCTTCCCGGAAAATTGTTGAGGGATTTTGTACTAGAATCGTAATAAATTGTGCTTTGTTCGCTTTTTAGGGCAGGTTATAAAAAGTACTTACAGAGTGGAAGGGACGGACACTCGTATGATTATCTTTCTCTAAACATTGTACTATCTAATTAGACAGTCAGTATCAGTGATCGTTTCTGTGTATGCAAATTGCAATTCCTTGCAGAGGGGTGTAAATGTAAAAGTGTACAGAACGTGCTTACTTGCAATAAAGAAATTTGAATTTGTGTGTCCCTGGACCCATAGCACAGGAATCATAGTTTGTGCTATGAGTGTGATGTCCTATATTTATTAATTTACTTATAAGATATTATAATATAAATAAGTACACCAATTTAGCATAGAGAAAATATACGGTCTTTAAGATTAAGATTTTCACTAAAGTCCTTGATTGATTAGTTGTTTTTAAATGACAATGCCAGATTCTGCCCCACCTCAACCGCAAGATGTACCTACAAGATAACGAATAAATGTAAAAATATCTACTTTTTTATTAAAATTATAGGTTTGTTTTAAACCTTGTACATTTAGCGAGTTGAAAAAAACAGCCTAATTAAGAATTCAGAAAATAGTAAGAAATCGAAGCGATTTATTCATTGTTTTTGTTATTCTTCTATAGGAGTTGCGAGAGTAGTAGAAAATGATACTGATTATGATTATGCAATATAAAACCTGTAATAAGTCCCCAACAAAATGGTAGGTACAGCTTAAATAGTCACGTAGTTTTGTAGGTGGGGCAAAGCTCCATTGTAATGTGGCAATGTCTTTTAAATGTTTTGCATTATTATTACAAAATACAAATTCATGATCAACTGTAAAATCAAAATTGAAATTTGTTATAAAACGAAGTAACTACAGGCATTTAGAAAAGTTGTGTTAGAAAGAGACAGAAACAGTACACGACGTATTGTGGCTGTGACGTCATACCGTGGTAGCGCCATACAAACTTCATACTAAAGACCGTTTTGCTAAATAGAGATGAAGCATCCCCACCACTTGACTTAACCGCTTAATATCTTCGGTATTAATTGAGATATCGAAAAACTGATTTCACAGTTCTCTTCAGCAGGAGCATGAGGGTTGATTGATGCAATAAAAAAAAGTTAATTCAAAAATGTACTCGTAAAGTCACTTTCATTGTTGTGTATTGTGAAATACTAGATTTTTTGCTGAGACAGGCTACTCTACATCGCTTTACGATAATCCAGTTACAGCCGATTTCAGACATTCGCTGCCCGTGGAGATTTCACGTATCAAATTACCAGCATGTTTCAAATTTAACTGACCGGAGGAATGCTCATATTCGCCTATACTGCGCCTCTGGTGCAGTTTTATAACTGACTTGGAAAAAGGGAGCTTCTATTTTCCGTGACGTCACTGAAATAGGGTAGTTCACAAGTATTGAAAACATTTTAGAATTGACGTAAATTCATGCTCTACTGTGGAAACAGAGTGTGATATACATAGCTTCTTGCCAAATTTCATGATTCTAGGACAACTGGAAGTACCCTATAGATTTTCGTTTTCTTGCATTTTCATACAAATATGCGGAGAAACGCGACATAAACGACCATATCTTTTGATTGCGTTGACGTAAAAGTTTGATTTTTTCACGGCAGCATTAGGTTGCAGATTTGAGTATTTGGTATTGGACTTGAGTATTTGGTATTGGACTTGAGTTATTGGATGGAGACCAGGGTAATAATGGATACTGTTTCCACGGAAGGATATGTGAATGTAGTAACAGTAGCTCGAGGAGTCCAGGGTTGGCTACCCGTATCCACCTAGTAGCCGCCGGACAGACGACTTTATAATTTTTGCTTGTTAATTAATGTTCTTTTCCCTCTCTTTCCAGGAGCTCCTCCCTCGACGAGAGGTTCCTGTACTCTCAGTGCGAGGTCCGCCGCGTGCACTGGCACCCAAGCTCGCTCTCACATCTCCTGGTGCTGGTCTCAGATAACACCATCAGGTAATGAAAAATGTTGACATCTTGTAGTAAATGGTTACAGCATAGAGTCATTCAAATCGGCTTTTACATTTGGATACGTACGGTCAGAAACGCAAGAGAATGGAAACATTGCGGAAGATAATATTGTATTGTCTTTGTGTCTGAATTTAATGTTAATATATTAATCCACTATTTTCACAGATGAAGTGTTTTAATTATACTAAATCGAATTCCAGACTCTACAACATCGCCCTGAAGAATGGCCCAAAACTCGTGAAGATGTTCACCATCGGACCCCGGCCTTCCAGCCAGCTCGCAGGGAGGACCATCCTCGACAGCCTCGGGGACACCGCGGTGGACTTCACAGCGACCCCGGATTCAGAAGCCCTGCTGATCTTGAGGGGAAATGGAGACGTTTATATGATGCAGTGCGATCTGGATAGTAAAAGGTACCTAAGGATTACTATTATACTACAATTTTATTTATTTTATTAATGGACTCGACACTTGGTCATTTGCCAAAGTCATGTTACAGAAATTTCAATATATATAATTCCTCCAGAGGAGTCGCTGTAGCGTCATCACTCTGGACGAAGCAGCTCGACAGTCACGTTCACTCCCGAGCTTGTAGCGGGAACTCTTGATAAAAGCTAGAAACTTTAGATCTTGCTCAAATTATACAATAAATTCACCATGCTGTCATTCGGGAACATTTTCTGATTAATTTACCGTGATATTAAACACATAATAACCCTTACATTAAAATAAAACTTATCAAATCATTTTGCAAACGTCGTTCCCCGCCATGAAAATACTCTTCGCCGCCACTCCACTCCGTCCGTCTGCGATGACCCTAATGTTGTTATTCATAAACCTAGTTAAACCTCACTTCCCTTAAATCGTGTTGCTATCCCTTTCACACTTCGTTAAAAAAGGTTAAGTTAGAAAGGGACAGGAAGCCTAAAATGTGGCGTAACTTTAAATGACGTTTACGAATACGCGCCTAAGGGTTCGATTCCTCTGACACAACAGTCGCTCTCGCTCATCAAATAATCATTTATTCTGTACTATGCTTTTTAATCGTAGTTTTTTTAAAATATAATGTATATTCTTTCAGCCCCCTGCAGCCGAAGCTGTCAGGCCCGCTGGCAATGTACCCACCTGCTGATGATAACTACGGCACCGACTCCTGTTCCATCCTGGCTCTGGGCGGCGCCGACACACCGCCTCTAGTGGTCGTAGCGACATGTTCCGCGGCGTTATACCATTGTTTGCTACTGCCTAATGTATGTATACGTGCCTTAAGGGCCTTCCATGAGCCAACTAGCGCCGCCAATCTTTGAAATAAAACCATAAAATAAAAATAAAAAAAATTATATCTTCCAATTTAATCAATTTTATTTAGTAATTGTGTATTATTATATTATTTTAAAAGATGTGCTGCTGAGAGTTTTTTGCCACTTTTTCTCCTCAGCGTTGGCACCTTTTCCTTGCAAAGTGGTGTAAATGTAAATTCAAAAAATATGTTGACGTGCAAAAATGTACACAACGTGCTTACTTGCAATAAAGAAATTTGACTTTGACTTTAAAAAGCTATGTACATAATGTTTATTACGATAAATACTATTTTCTAAATGCTTATTTATAACGTGATTCAATGTCGGTAAGTTGTAGTCCGCATAATTGCGAAAAACGGCCGTTTTTGGCACATTTGAGAACTACAACTTTGCTTGTCGCAATTATGCCATGTATTGTATATTAAAAAATAGTGTTTATCCTAATAAAGATTGTGTACGTAGCTTTTTTAATAAAAAATAATAATTTGTAAGATATTATTTTTTTAAGATTGGCGGCGCTAGTTGGCTCATGGAAGGCCTTTAAAAGGAAAAAAAGGAACCCTTATAGGATCACTTTGTTGTCCGTCTGTCTGTCCGTCTGTATATATCTCAAAAAGGCGTAGACGGATCATGTTGAAATTAATACCAAATACTCAAGTCTGCAACCTCATGCAGCCGTGAAAAAGTCAACTTTTTGAAATAATAGATAGCTTTTTTTTATTGAACCTTAGTATTAATAATAATAATTTATTGATGGAACTGATGTTACATGGTATAAAAAGCACATAATTACATTGGCTTAGGCTTATAAATATATAAGTTAGGTTATCCTGTTTAGCAAGTCGTGCTATTGAAGTACACTAGCCCCCACACTAGGAGTCCCTGTGTTGTGGGGGCTAGTTGCTTCAGGAGGATCCATATGCCAACTCATCTTGAAGAGACAAGAATGGCTATTACAACAGTTTTTATCGAATATACTAGGTACAAAGCAAATTAACAATTAGACAAGAGAAATAAATAAATAGATTTGCGAGTTATCTGAATAGGGTGTGTGTGTGAGGGAGGGTGAGAGTGTGTAATAACAATTCAATAACTAAAATATCCTTCTTAGATCTATCATTACATTAACCGTATATATTTCCAGCCCGACAAAGAAGACAGCGACAGTCACGCGCTATACGTAGTGGAGACGGTGGAGCTCAACATCGTACTGAGTCCGGATGACGTCAACATGCAGCATTGCTATCCGGTGCACCTGTACCCGGTAAGTGATTGCTATTAGATTAACACTTATTATGATATTTTATTTATTTATTTGGTTTTATTTGGGAAGCTTACAGCTACAAATATGTAATATCTTAAAAATTAACACATAGCTTGAATATAGCACTCTAATGAGGTTACAATAACAATTCACTCACATATACCGAAGCCGAAATCAAGTGTCTTATTTTGTAAACAAATATGATCGTCTTATGTGCTGTGATGTAACACTGAAGGAACTGATTGATCGAACCTGTTCATCATTGTGAAAATGAAGTAATCCGATCGATTAAAAGCTTAAAATGTTAGTAGGGTAGGGTAGTTTTTGTTTAAAGTTTGTAGGGATTTACGTACTGCGTGATTTATATTATGTGAATGTTGTGGGTACCTATAATTGTCAGGGTCACACAGGACAATAGTTTAAGACTTTTTATAGGTAAGCTTTGTGACTGTGATGTTGGTACTCCTTTAAAATAAATAAATAAAACAAAATAAGACACTTGATTTGGGCTTCGGTTATAGATCATTAGTCTACTTGTACACACACACACACACACACACACACACACACACACAAAAAAAAAAAAAGTAGTTCAATAAAAGGAAACAACACAGTACTACAGATTAGAAACAAAAGATGCTAACACTTGCAGTTCGATTTCAACTCTTAAGACGCAGATAATAAGAACGGCCCAAAGTCCAAAGTGTTACTTGATCTGCTTAATGTGTACTTTAAACACTTATGTTGTAATGTTCCAGTGCACAGGCAACTCGTATGTGTGCGCGCACGCCGGCGGGGTACACGCAATGACTTTGCCTCTGCTGAGACATCTGAAAGACTATGCTTACGCTGACGACGGTAATTATTGAACATTTCACAATATTTGCAGGAAGAAGACCGGGTCTTTTCACCCCTAACTTCGGGGGAGAAGTGCGGGCCTTGAGGTATACCCTCTCTACCCGGGCATGAGCTCGCCGGATAATGATCCGACGGTGAGATTGGTCCCGCTTGGTATGCAGGATATGGGAGTTGGGCGGGTCGGTACGGCCGTTTGGTGCACAGCTCAAACCCGCCGCTTAAGGGGACGGGGAGCGCAGCAACTCCCTCTGGAGGCGGTGGCCTTCCGGAGGGCGCGCGTGCAGGACGTTTGAGTGGGAAATTGGTAAAATCCTTAAAACTTAGAGCAATGTCTCACTAGGATACCACGGTTCACAAACGAATGATTCGGTAGCCTCCACTAAATTGGTTGCGTAGCCAAACGGTCACCATATGGGGTCCTCTATATAGCTGTAAACATTTTCTCGGTGGCGCGACTAGTTGCGAAGAGATAAAGGTATTAAATTAATGTGTATACTAACTTAGCTGTTAAGTTCTGACACTATAAGGTGTTATGCAGAACAGAAAAAAGGTATAATAAGTGATAGTGATAAATAGGGTGCTATCTCAGCATAGTGCCGTGGTGCTGGTTTTTTGCTAGTGGTTACACGGCCGCGGGTGACAGGCGGGACACGAGTGGTTACGGTGCGTCTGAGAGTGATTGCAGGTGATGTGGTTGGTATGTGTGTACGTGTGTGTAAGAGAGAGAGAGCGCGAGGGTTTGGATGGTATGTGTGAGAGGGTGTGTTTGTTAACGTACGCAAAAATTTTGCTGTATTTTAGGTATTCACATGACTCCAACACTGCTTAGCATTTCTTCCCAGCGTCAGACTTCTGCTCATCCATGAGGTATAATTTCAATTTTCTTTTGAAACCGCCAACTGATTGTGCATCTCTAATGGGTGGTGGTAATGTATTACATACATTAACTCATCGGACTGTCATCTGCTGAGATCCTGGGACAACAATCTCGCTTCCTCTACATTCATCCATCTCCTTCATGCACGCTCGTCGGTTTATAGGGGACCGTATTTGGCCCTTCACCAACATTATATGTCCTTTGTCTACCTCTGCGATCCCTTCCACCAAGATTCCTTATGTTATTATATTTTTTTTGTCCAGCTGACACCGAGACAGTGCTCTCGGCCGTATGTTCGTCCCCCAGCGTGGCTCGGCACCTAGTATGCACTAGTAGTGTCCCCGCCGAGCTGAGCCCGCCCGCAGGCGTGTGCGTCACTGCGCCACCGTTGCCCAGAGTGGTCGTCGTGTGCGCTGACTCCAACGCCATAGTCAGGTTGGTTGCATATAGGAATTAGCAGTACGTGCGTCCTCCACCGTGGCTTAGTATCTACTATGCACCAGTAGTACTCCCGCCGAACTGAGCCCTCCCGCAGGCATGTGCGTCACTAAGTCACCGCTTTCGTGTCGTGTGCGCCGACTCCAACGCCATAGTCAGGTTGGTTGCATATAGGAATTAGCAGTACGTGCGTCCTCCACCGTGGCTTAGTATCTACTATGCACCAGTAGTGCCCCCGTCGAGCTGAGCCCGCCCGCAGGCATGTGCGTCACTAAGTCATCGCTGTCGTGTCGTGTGCGCCGACTCTTTGTGTATCTAGTTGTTTATATGAGATCAATGGGTAATTCCTTTCTTATCTCTGTAAACCGTGATCCTTTACCAAAATTAATATAATATATTTCTTGTAGCCACGGATACCGGGAACGGTAAAAACATTAATTGTTTTTTTGTGTTGGAAACGGATCCCGGTATCGGTGGAGACAAACTGCCGGGATCCGTTTCCAATCCAAACGAATCCCGGGATCGGTGTAGACAACCCCCATAAAACAACATAACATCTTTAAATGTCTCAACTTTTGTTTTTCAGGACCCTGGAGCCGTACGACTTGGAGGAGCAGCTTTTCAAGGAATTGCAGCTGAGGAACCCTTCGCTTGAACAAGAGGACATCAACAGAATACTTAAAGAAGTGAGATATAGAAAAGACATTGCCACTTTTCAATGGAGCTTTGCCCCACCTACAAAACTACGTGACCATTTAAGCTGTACCTATCATTTTGTTGGGGACTTATTACAGGTTTCATATTGCAAAATCATAATCAGTATCATTTTCTACTACTCTCGCAACTCCTATAGAAGAATAACAAAAACAACGAATAAATCGCTTCGATTTCTTACTATTTTCTGAATTCTTAATTAAGCTGTTTTCTTCGAATCGCAACTTGTACAAAACTTTATTTTAAACCAATAATTTTAATAAAAAACGGAGATATTTTCGTTAACTTGTACAACTTGCGGTTGATGGTGGGGCAGAATCTGGCATTTCCATTTAATGTTGGTTTATTACCTGAGTCTAAACGACGGGCACTCGAATCGTTACGTCTCAGTTAAGGTGACAACGGCATCTTAAACTCTTCAGGAGTTGTAGATGTCTATAGGTTTTTTATGGTAACTTGCTGCCACGCCCCATGGGTGACTTAACTTACAATAAAGAACGCGCATGGATCAGAAGGAGGTCAAGCGACGGAAGCTCCAATATTTCGGTCATATTATGCGGAACCCCCGATATAACCTGCTTCAATTAATCATCCAGGGCAAAATATGTGGAAAGAGGAGCGTTGGCAGGAGAAGACACTCTTCACTAAAGAATTTGCGTGATTGGTTCGGCTGCAGCACCGGCTCCTGGTTCCGGGCAGCCGTCAGAGGGTGAAAATTGCCATGATGTTGTCCAACCTTCGATGAGAAGAGGAACGTTGAGAAGATGGATCAGAAACATATTTTCTGATCCAGAACAACTGTTGTTTAAAGACTTTTCGATAAAAAGAGAATCAATCTATTGGTTATTCAACTTTTAGTGGTTTATTTTTTTACTATGAATACGTCATAAACGTGATTTAATGGTTCGAGCACATTATGCCGGGCCGCAGCGTGTCGGGGCGGAGCGGAATAATCCGCTCAAATCGCTTTAATACAATTTGTATGAACTATCGCACACAGTGTCGGGCCGCAGCGGCTCGCATTATTGCGAGGCGGATTTGCATGCGGCCCGCCCCGACACAGTGTGCTATAGTAAGCGGATTGGAGTGCGCGCGCGCCCTTTGTTCATTTTACGATATCTGGCAGTACATTGTACTCAAAATCCGTCAATGCGCTGCGACCCGGCCTGTCACTAATGTGCTATGTAAGCATTTTGCGCTGCGCTACGGCCCGCTGCGGCCCGGCATAATGTGCTCGAACCTTAAAATTACGCCACCGTTTAGACCCCCTGTCCCTTTCTATCTTAACCTTTTTTAACGAAGTGTGAAAGGGATAGCAACATCATTTAATGGAAGTGAGGTGAAGCACCGTGACGGTTATATTGTATATTATTACAGAGGCAGAAGCTGTCGTTCACAGCCATCATACAAGAGATCCTGACGCGAGACGTGTCGCAGCCCATACTTAATATCAACACAAAGGACGAACCCAGTCCTAAGGAGAGCTTAGAGGTACGGAATCCGATCTAAACTGTGTATTTGTCATTTTTAGGGTTCCGTGTCTGAAAAGGAAAAAAGTGTGACGACATCAGCAGTACGTTGCTAAGTTACTACTTGTTTATTGAGTGTTCAGTGCTTTTGCTATTGTAAAATTATTAAATATTATTATCCCATATCGAGAGCTCGGTGGCTCAGTGGTTGGGTCAATGGACTTGCAATATGGAGGTCCCAGGTTCGATTCCCAGCCAGGGCAGCCATGTACCAATGAGTTATCCTCGGTTTTTTCGACGGAAAAACTTACGTACATTTACCGAGTGCTCTCAAAACGGTGAAGGAAAACATCGTGATGAAACCTGCATGTCGTAGGAAGAAAAAATCTAAGGCATGTGAAATCCGCCAACCCGCACTGGGCCCGCGTGGTGGATTATGGCCCCAGCTCCCTCAACGTAAGGGAAGGTCTGTGCCCGAGCAGTGGGGCAATATAAATAGACTGATGATGGTGATATTAGTCTGATAGAGCTGATAAAGCCTTGTTAGACTTGATAAAAAGGAACCCTTATAGGATCACTTTGTTGTCCGTCAGTCAAGGCATATATCTCAGAAACGCGTGGACGGATCAAGTTGATATTAATACCAAATACTCAGGTCTGCAACGTAATGCAGTCGTGAAAAAATCAAACTTTTGCGTCAATGCAATCAAAAGATATGGCCGTTTATGTCGCATTTTCTGGCATATTTGTATGAAAATGCAAGAAAACCTATAGGGTACTTCCCGTTGACCTAGAATCATTAAATTTGGCAAGAAGCTCGTATAGTACAAGTAAAAAAAAAATCCGAAAACTAAATTTTAAATTACATCTTCCTCAATTTTTTTTTCGTTATTACAAACTGATGTTTGCAGATTATCAACAAATCGGTTTAGTTGTAGTTAGTTTTAAGCTTGACATAATAAAGATTCCTATTAACTAATTGGTAGTATGTCGATGTATAGGCATAAAATTTTGATAGTGGCAAAGATAAGTTTGTTTCTAAATCTAGTTTATCTTTTCGTTAGAGCAAAGTTACGGTTAAGTTGCGTTGCACGGAAGCCTCGGTGCGCGAGTCCGACTCGCACTTGGCCGTTTTTTAGGAATAACAAGCAAGAATTAATAAAAAACCAACTGCTAAAAATTTAAGTAATTTAGATTGTTTTTATTTTAATAACATGACGGCGGCGACTGGTCAAAGAACTGTCGTCTCGCCTCATTGACTCGTCGGGTGAAAGGGCTGGCGCTTACCTCGGCCAGCGTATATCGCTGGCTATACAACGAGGTAACGTCGCCAGCCTTTTGGGCACTCTTCCGCAGGGCAGCGATTTGGCCCCAATTTTTTATTTATAGTTGTACTTATTTAAATGAATAAATGTCGCTTATTATTGATCTTATAGTAAATAAATTAATAAATATTCAAGCAAAAAAAAAAAAAAAATTTAATAACACTTTTTCAATGTTATACCTAACATTAATTTGTATTTCATTTTGACTAAGCTATTTACTCTATTACCTGACGATAATTTTTACAAATATTACTATATTTGACATAATACTACCTATATTATTGTATAGTATTTTATTATGTAAAAATGAAATAAAGAAATCTAAATCTAAGCCTCTTTGATTAAATTTTTATAGCCTATGTCACTCCTACAATCAAGACGAATCTAACGACACCTCATATGTTACAATCCATCAAGCTTAGGCTTCAGGGTGTGCCAATGAAGTAGACATACAAAGTCACATCCTCCCATCTTTCTTGCGCAGTCGGGTAAAAAAAAAATGTTGTTTTCAGTTCGTAACGCAAGCGACGCTCAAGCTCCGCGGCGAGTATATGTCCCGTCAGAAGCGCGCGCTGGACGCGGTCGCGCGCAAAGTGAACTCTCTGAGTGCGCTTAGCAAACAGCATACTAACTGGCTGAAGGAGTTACAGGTTAATATTTATTTATTTTAAATGGACTCGACAGTTCGTCATTTGCCGATGTCATGTTACAGAATATTCAAGATATCATAGTCTTCTCTCTTCCTCCAGAGGTCTAGGTTAGCCGTGTCGTGAAGCAATGTTGCGTTCATGTGCGGACAGACACAGGATGGCTTCTGTTACAGGTCTATGGGGTAAGTGGTCTGTGTATCCTCGGGACGCGTGAGCCGCGGGAAAAAAAGATGTCAATGGGAATCGCCCATCGGCAAGTAGTTCTTTATCTCTTTATTTGAAGTGTTATAAAATGGTACCTACTATTATTAATATTATTTATGTTTTCAGAGAGACGTGGACGACGTTCAGTGGCAATCTACTGTACTGAAAGAAAAGTGTGCTCTTGCTGAAAAGCATCAAGACGATTTAAAATACAGGTAAAATAATGTACCATCAGGTATAGAGATTAGAAAAAGTATCCAGCCAAATGCAAAGTCCTTAGTCAGGTACTGGAAAGGAGAGAGAGAGGAGAGTAGTGCTGTCTCTCCTATTCCGTCCACGCGGCCGCGTCGTCGCCTGTTCTCACATACATCTGTAATTTATATCGACTTGCTTGCTTTTGACGTGTGGGAAGAAACGGGAAATATTTTTTTTTTAATTTTTTTTTACAGTCATTTTCTACTTTTATTTATGTAATAAAAGTGTTATATTTGGGATCCTAATGTGAAATACTATATGAAATTAATATTGTTTTATTTATTTTATGAAATAGGTTACCCCACAGGGTGTACACCAAAACAATTACAGTGTAATAGTCTAAATAATTATGCTAAATGTCACCCCAATTATATAGCCAACAACGGCACGGTTAGAAATCCAAGGAAAAGGTTACAATGTTATATCGATCTTAACAATAATAATAAAAATAGAAAACATTTTAGTAACCTAACAAACAAAAAAATCTGTTAAAAAATCTGTTACTGATGGGAGGCAACCGCTGCCTCTTTAGAATCATCAATATCAATGTTAATTTTCTTACTTAAAGCGTTATACTGCCTCATTAACCTGTTCAATGGTGAAAAGTTATTGAATTTCGATATGAGACAACTAGCCTATTGTTTCACGATTGAAGCTTATCACCAGCACTGGTTTTCCGCTCTCACCGTCTTAGCTAATGTTATAATGCTCTTTTCCACAGGTGTTCAACAGTGATCCGTAATCTACGAGCCTCATCCGAGACAACGCCCGCCGAGCGAGCGTTGCTGGGCGAACTCAAGCAGCACCGGCGCTCGGGCGAGCAGCTCGCCGCGCAGATAGAGCGGCTGCAGCGACACTCGCGCGACAAGAGCTGCGAGGTGCGTGCTGCAGTGTGCTATATCCCCTGTGTAGTGACGTCAGAGCGAGCTCGAGTAGCACCGGCGCTCGGGCGAGCAGCTCGCGGAGCAGATAGAGCGGCTGCAGCGACACTTTCGCGACAAGACCTGCGAGGTGCGTGCTGCAGTGTGCTATATCCCCTGTGTAGTGACGTCAGAGCGAGTTCGAGCAGCACCGGCGCTCGGGCGAGCAGCTCGCCGCGCAGATAGAGCGGCTGCAGCGACACTCGCGCGACAAGAGCTGCGAGGTGCGTGCTGCAGTGTGCTATATCCCCTGTGTAGTGACGTCAGAGCGAGCTCGAGCAGCACCGGCGCTCGGGCGAGCAGCTCGCCGCGCAGATAGAGCGGCTGCAGCGACTAGAGCTGCGAGGTGCGTGCTGCAGTGTGCTATATCCCCTGTGTAGTGACGTCAGAGCGAGCTCGAGCAGCACCGGCGCTCGGGCGAGCAGCTCGCCGCGCAGATAGAGCGGCTGCAGCGACAAGAGCTGCGAGGTGCGTGCTGCAGTGTGCTATATCCCCTGTGTAGTGACGTCAGAGCGAGCTCGAGCAGCACCGGCGCTCGGGCGAGCAGCTCGCCGCGCAGATAGAGGATTTTTTTTCATTGCGCGTTTGAAACGTGTTGGGTACATAAATAAATTATTAATAGATATATCTTTCTGTTTGCAGCTGAAGAAGTGGGAACATGAGTATAAGAAGAAGGACATAGCTCTGGGCAAGTCGCACAGTGACACGATTTCATCAATTTTGCAGCAGCAGTAAGTTTATTTGTAATATCTATTACATAGTCAATAACTTACCCACGTGTTGTAAAGTATTAAAAATGGCTTGAGAAATATATGCAAAAATCATCTCGACCTCACATAATTATTTGAACTTTTTTAGCGAAATGGATATCGCGCTAGCTATAATAGAAGTGGGGTTCGATTCCCACCAGCCGATAGGTTTTATTTTATTTTTTTATGAAAATATAGGTAAAATTAAGGGACCTATATTTCTTAAGAGATTTCGGAAGAGACTAGTTCCCACAACACAGGGAATCCTAGTGTGGGAACTAGAGCTCACAACTAACTTACTAAACAAACAAACAAAAAATTGCTGATTTAATTTTATTAAGTACGCATGTATTTTAGATGTAACTGAACTTTTTATTTAGATACCAAATAAATTCTCAATGAAATTTTTGTATGCTCTGGATGGGCAAGATTCGGAGAAACCTTATAACATTACCAAGATCACTGTAACCCGTTTCTACAAATAAATATATTTGAATTTGAAAATTATTATTATTATTATATTATTTATTTATATCGTTTTCATTATTTAAAAATTAAGTTAGGGTCGTTAAAATTAAAAAGGGCGTAAGTGACGATGACGTCACATTACTGAAATAGCCACGTCACATTACTGGAATAGAAGTTTTCGGTATTTGTAAGAGTGTGTTCATTGACATTTTTCTTGTGGACTCGCCAAATATGATTCTGACTACCTAGAAATAACGTATCCATCAGCGGAAACCCCAACCCTCTCCATGCATATATTCAATAAATATACTTATTAGAACAACCAAAATACCATGCTGTTATATATTTCTATATAGTGAATAAATAAATAAATTAAGACTACCTAGTGAAAAAGTGTAACAAATAAAAATACAATGTATTACTTGGCTGTATGGATTAGATTCCCTTTGCCTACTACGTCAGAGTCACAGTACTTCCGGAATGGCTAATAGTACAGAAAATTCTGAAAAAAATTCTACGTATTCAAAGAGACAAAATCTTGAAATGGTATTTTTCTTTTAGGATGGTAATATTTTTATTATTATTAAATAAGTAAATAAAAATAAATAAATTAATAACTTTTTAACCTTGTCAATTACATTTTACATTAGACTTATCACGGTCCAACATAAGGATTCTCAACAGTTATTATAACTTTACTGGTATCTTGTATATTTCAGGACGAGCCAAATATCGACGCTGATCGAAGAGACGAAACTTCTGAAGGACCAACTGAGCATAGTGTAGTGACATTGTTAGTTCATTAGCAAAAACTTTGATGTGACTTTGCCAGTGATATTACAAAAACTTTCACTTGTATTCATTGATCTCCTATAAACATCTAGATACACAAAGGTCTTACTAAAACAATTTAAATTAAATTTTAAATAAGTATACCATTTTATTAAATATTAATTATTGCATGCCTTAACAAGGTAGGTTATAGCGATAAGCACTTTCTAAACCATAACATCTGTAATACCTATAACCAGCAATAAAAATCTTTGACTTTAAAAAACTAGGCCAGTCATTAAAGGAGTTGACCCTAGCAGTAACTCATCTATCTATGAAATTTGGCACAGTGATAGAGTACCATATGTAGATTGAAATTGACATAGAATCCAATAATTTGTAGAAACGGAAGTTAGGTATTTTCAAGGTCAAACTTAAATTACGTGGTATCAATTACAGGAAAATTGCTCTATCCAAAATTCTTTTTTTACAAGTTCTAGTTACCTATAGGCATGTGTCGACAGAATATCCAACCATATTTCCATATGGAAATATATATATTTTAATAAAATGTGTTTTTTTGCCGTAATTTCCAAGGGATAATTACTCACTCCAATTTCTATTTAATTATGTATTTAAAATATTACTTTCGAAAGTAGTTATGAATATCCAATAAAAAATCCAGACCGAAAAGCGTTATCCAGAAATTGACGAAAAATGGGGGTTTCCAAAAATGCTCAGCCCGATTTTTCTTGTCATTATGAACAGACTATCTTATTAAAACTGCTTTTCAAGTTTTCCAATAAAAAATGCAGGCGAAGCACAAAATATCAAATAGAGTTGTATTCAAATATTTCTAATCAACGCGGCGGTGAATGCGACACTGCGCGCGGATCGCTACTGCGGCCGATTAACAACCTTATTCCTATTACACGTACAGAACAGCGGGAACGCGGACGAGAAATTGGACGGAGCGGAGGAGATATTTGGAGATGGGATTCTGTTGTCTACTCATATACAAATAAGGTTAATTGTAGATTAACTCTTTACTAAAGTCCAGTAAAGATCCATGCGGACAAGCGTTTTCTAGAAATCGACGAAAAATTAGAGTTGAGAAAAATGCTAAGTTCGATTTTTCTTACCATTATGAACATACTTATGATCTTAGTCGAACTGTTCTTCAAACTCAAAGTCAATTTATAATAAACCTTATTCCTATACAAGTAGAAAATATCTATCGCATCGGTAACGTCGACTGAAAGTTGAACAAATATTTTGGAGATAGGATTCTGTACTCTACCTACAGTTATACGAATAAGGTTTATTTTAGGTTAACTCGTTACCGAGTGGTGAAAGCTCGACCGACCTACGCCAACATGCACAAAACCATTCTAATCTAGCCCGTATCATCGGCGCATAAGTACGACAACATTTCAAGGTTAGTACGGACATAGCAAAACAAATGGTAACACTTGCAGTACGATTTCAACTCTTACGACGCAGATAATAAGAACGGTTCAAAGTGTTACACTTGATCTGATTTTGGAATGTTTTAAGTAAGCTCGACCGACACAACAGTACCTACGCCAACATACACAAAACCATTGTAATCTAGCCCGTATCATCGGCGCATAAGCGCAACATGTCAAGTCAAGGTTAGTACGGACAAAAGCAGATTAATAGTAACACTTTCAGTACGATTTCAACTCTAACGACGCAGATAGATATATAGATTGGAGCGGCCCAAAGTGTTACAACTTGATGTGTTTTTATGTGTACTTACTAGGTACCTACTACGTGGAATGTTTAAGTAAGCTCGACCGAGACGATAGTACCTACGCCAACAAACACAAAACGTAATCTAGCCCGTATCATCAACGCATAAGTACGACAACATATGTCAAGGTTAGTACGGACAATGGCAAAACACTTTTTTTTCGCCGTGGGATCTCGTTTGGTGTGCGTGTATCAAATTATTTCTTAAAATTATAATTATCTGTTATATAAAACCCTACTGTATTGTGATATTATTAGAATCAAAATAGATTACCAGTCAATAAGTGATTCAGCGGAACGGTGCGCCGTGCTACATGCGATCGGACCCCCCTCACCCCCTCGAGTAACAAAGACAGCTTGTTATTTTTCAACTCGCTCGCACATCGACTACGGGTATATTTGCGTGCGGCATAGGTCTTATTACTTACGTCATACTGACGACTACAGCTAAGCAAATTTAAATTCTACACTTGTACGATGAGCGTGAGATATTCACCTACTAATAATATGTAATCGCAACTGCAACCACAAAAATCTACAAGTGAGGGTGATCTGCCTAATATACTAACCAAATTCCAAACACAATTATTTTTTCAATTCGACGAATTGATAACCTCCTCCTTTTTTTGGAAGTCGGTTAAAAATACAAAAAAAAACACGAAACAAAATACAAAACAAAAAATAAATAAAAAAACAATAAAAAAATATATATTTAGCTAAGGATCGAACCCGGAACCGCGTGCACGGGAGGCGACCGCTCCAGCCACTAGACCGATTCGTTCGCTGTTTAGCCCGGCGAAATTACCAAGCATATCTCATGCACCAGCGTGAGACATGAACGGACCGCTCCGTCTAGATTTCGACAAAATTGCAAGTAATCTAGTACAGACAGATTCCCAGCTCTCCTAATACACCTACTTCGGTATTCGAGTTCAGAGTTTATGCTCAAATAAAATTCAAAGATAATTACAACAAAATGTTTGATAAAATACTAACCAAATTCGAAACACAATTAAAATAAAATACAAAATAAAACACGAAACAAAACAAAAAACATATATTTAGCTAAGAATCGAACCCGGAACCGCGTGCACGGGAGGCGACCGCTCCAGCCACTCGACCAATACGCCCGCTGTTTGGCGTGGCGAAATTATCAAACACTATCTCATGCACCAGCGTGAGACATGAACGCAACTAGATTTCGACAAAATTGCAAATAATCTAGTACAGATTCACAACAGGGGCGTTTCTTAAAGCTGGAAGTAACATAAAAAAACACTAAGCGCCCAATTAAGTTAAAGACACTCTAAAGGAATCTCTGGGTTAGTTTATCCTAGACCCCGTGTCGCGAAGAAAACACACACTATATACTCAACTTATACAAGGCAATACGCATATTACATTTACTGCGTTCGTATGTTTCGAAACGATGACGATAATAATAATTAAATTGCGATGTTTAGATCAACCTCCTACATACATACATACATACGTATAGTACGGACAACAGCAGATCAATGGTAATACTCGCTCGCATTCGCACGATTTCAACTCTTACGACGCAGATAATAAGAACGGTACTTAGTCCAAAGTGTTGATCTTCTGTTGGCTGTACCTATTAACCTACTTGAAGAAACTCGCCCGCCGCTCGACCGGTTTTCGACGCCCCTCGCCCGCCTCGGGCCCCGCGCTGGCCTGCGCTTGATAGGTATTTCGAAATAATGGTGTTCCGCCTGGATATTTTGTTGGTTTCTTTTGAAATCAGGTTATTTGTGGGTATCTCATTACAATTGTAAAAAATATCTGATAGAGTAATTTTCCAGAGATAGTTAAAAGACAAATTCTGTATAATGAATTGTTTCATTTGGATTTTTTTGTTGGATTTTCGTACTTATACTAGAAATAATAATTTGAAGGCATATTAAAAACAGAAACCCGGCGGAGCAATTATCCTATGGAAACTACGGCCAAAAAAGACATTTTATTAAAATACCTACACTTTCGAATTAAAAAGTAGTTTTACTTATGAATGTACAGAAGCACACTAATAAAATACAATTTATAGAAAAAGAATTATGACCATAACATTGTTCCAGAAAAAGATACGGTATAATGTTGAATTTCAATTAAAATAAGTAACTTCCGCCTCGAAATATTATTGGATTCTCTGACAAATGTTCTTATAAATATGCTATTAAGTATACAAAAAAGTTTCATCGATAGAGGAGTTATTGTTGGGGTCTCCATACAAACGCTCGCCAGAATGACTGGCCTAAACGTCCAAATAAGGGTCCATTGTTAACGTCCAAATAATTTCCAATAAAGTAAATGAGGGTCAATTCATCCGTTTGGACCTTCTTTGCGCTCGGACATTTTTAGACTGTGTATCTAGTTGTTTATAGGAGATCAATGCTTGTATTACACATTGTTAAATAAGTTAACTCGAGATAAACTCGCCGACCAGACTAGCCAAGTATCATTGTCTTTCATTAACGCCAATAGAATATACTTAAAGGGAAATGTATGCGTTTGACATTTGATTTTTCGTTAATAAATGTCAGCCCTAAATGATACATGGAGAAAAACTTTCATCACGACCGGGATTTGATCCAAGAACCACGCCATTCCGTGGCACGCTCTATTCCAACAGAGCCACCGTGATATCGTACCCAGGTTGTGAATTTTGTCTCCATATTCGTCTTGAGAGCTCGGTGGCTCAGTGGTTGGGTCAATAGACTTGCAATATGGAGGTCCCAGGTTCGATTCCCAGCTAGGGCAGCTATGTACCAATGAGTTATCCTCGGTTTTTTCGACGGAAAAACTTACGTACATTTACCGAGTGCTCTCAAAACGGTGAAGGAAAACATCGTGATGAAACCTGCATGTCGTAGAAAAAGAAAAAAATCTAAGGCATGTGAAATCCGCCAACCCGCACTGGGCCCGCGTGGTGGATCATGACCCGAGCTCCCTCGATGTAAGGGAAGGTCTGTGCCCGAGCAGTGGGGCAATATAAATAGACTGGTGATGATGATGATTCGTCTTGGGGACGGTAGCGACATCTATCCAGTAATTGTGCAATTACTCACAGCAGTTACATTGCATAATTACTGGATAGATGTCGCTACCGTCCCTCAGACGAATATGGAGACCAAATTCACGACCTGGGTACGATATCACGGTGGCTCTGTTGGAATGGCGAGGTCCCTGGTTCTAATCCCGGTCGTGATGAAAGTTTTCTCCATTTATCATTTAAATATTCGTTTCGCATAGATATGATTTCATGTTTTTGAGAACGGCTGGTATGGCAAGCACAATGAGAAACATTTTTTTTTTAAATCGTTAATTTAACAATAAGAATTCTGAATCCGATCTCCGTCGGATTTTTTGTTTAACTTTGATTTTGTATAACTTCAGAATTTCGTTGACGAGTTAGTCGAATTAGTTATTGACCTGAAATAAATACTTATGTTTGTCCTTAATCAAGTTTTAATTACCTATATATGTGAAGACAAACTTTTTTGTTGAGCAGCTAAAATACTCCTTGTCGATGGCAATCGAACCATCGGCTTATAAACATTCCGTTATCCATTTTGAACCGAAATGGATAGATTAGATTCATTGATTTCAGATTACAATGTCATTTTTACAGTTATGTCAATACTCAGTAATTTGATCGTCAAATTAAATTAATGTAATAATAACTATGTAGGTATATAACAATGTTATGATTTGCATAAATTATAATTTTAACATTAATAAGTCAAACTCCTAAGATGAAGCACCGGCATTAACTGAAACCACGTTAGGTATTATTTATTAATTTATTGATATCCCTTAAAATATGCATCGTCATACGTATCTAAATAACATTTATATCATTAAAAAAAATGAATTACTTACATCTTAGTACTAAAATTAAGGAATGTCCCATCAAACTGAAAGACCATCAAATACGCTCCTTTTCAAATTTCCATAATCTGATTATGGATTACACAGACTCACATTATGCGCGGATTTACAGTTCTACGAAAGCTACGGCAATAACTACTAAAATTAAACGTCTGAAAAATATGTAGCAATCTTGGGGTGTCTATTTAGGGACTGATGAATACCGATACACGATTGGATAAATTTCGCTCGATAGAAAAAAAATCGCAAACAACCCTTTCCATGTCTTTTAAAATGAAAATTATGTCTAAACTGAAATAGTTATTCATACAAAATATATATCAAAATGTAAGGTATTATTAAGAGCTTGTTTTAAAAAAATCTGACTTTTATTGGCGTATTTTTATTTCCACGCCAAAAAAATTCCAAAATTAATAAAAACACAAATATGGAGTCACTGTGCCGTGCTCTTCCCTCCGCCGGTGCGGGACATCTTGCGTCTCGCGCTTGAGTTTGACAGCTGGCCCCTTAAAATCAAAGTTTAGACCGATTTCGAAGTTTTATGTCGCCGATGGCATTCCGTCGCGCACAGTTGATACTGTCGGTCTAAACACTGGCTTCAACTAAAAAAGTGAGTTTAATCCGTGGAGTTTAGATCACCAACTAAACAGTTTATATGGTGAACCATCGTTCATGTGTCATGGCCCTTACAGAATTCTTCGATCGCAACCAATTGCGAACAAATAATGAGAACTCTTTTATCGCAACCAGTTGCGTACAAAGAATTTTGTTTTCTATCGCAACTGGTTTCTAAAGCCGGTTGCAATAGCGGCCGGAATGAATAATTTGAAATTAAAGCTCACTTATACATAGTTTTAATTAAAAAATTCCAAAATCAGTCTATAGTATTGTGTCAGACATCGATCAGCGGTCCCCAGAACATCTTGGAGACTCTATTTTGATCCTCAGTGAGGAAGAACTCTCGGCCAAGCTTCACGAACTCTTTGAGAGACAGTTTGCCATCCTGTAACAAATATAGACGCGTATTCATAAACGTGATTTAAAGTTACGCCACCGTTTAGCCCCCCTGTCCCTTTCTATCTTAACCTTTTTTAACGAAGTGTGAAAGGGATAGCAACACGATTTAAGGGAAGTGAGGTTTAATTAAGTTTATGAATAACAGCATTAAAGTTTAATGTGATTGAATCGATGTCTAATATCTTGCAGGAATAGTGTATAAGTACAGCTAACAGCAGATCAAGTGTAACACTTTGGACCGTTCTTATTATGTGCGTAGTAAGATTTAGAATCGTACTGCAAGTGTTACCATTGATCTGCTGTTGTCCGTACATTATTTTACGATTGCTGCACATTATTTTACGATTTGGAAAATCGCTAAATTATTATTCGCATTTGTTCATTTTTGCTGTTTTTACCCGACTGTGCAAGTTAAGGTTATGTTTTTCGAGTGTATGTATGTATGTCTAATTCTTTGTCTCGCCCTGCAGCCTAAACGGCTTGATGGATTGTAACATATGAGGTGTCGTTAGATTCGTCTTGATTGTAGGAGTGACATAGGCTATATTTAATCAAAGTAATAGTGAAGACGGTTTCTTTTAATAATTTCTGCTTGTTATATTAAGGGCCTGATATGAGCCAACTAGCGCCGCCAATCTTGAAAAAAGAATATCTTCCAATTTTATTAAAAAAGCTATTTACAAAATGTTTATTAGGATGAATACTATTTTTCAATATACAATACATGGAATAATTGCGACAAGCTAAGTTGTAGTTCACAAATGTGCCAAAAACGGCCGTTTTTCGCAATTATGCGAACTACAACTTACCAACATTGAATCACGTTATAAATAAGCATTTAAAAAATTGTTTTTTCGTAATAAACATTTTGTAACTAGCTTTTTTTAATAAAAATTGATTAAATTGGAAGATATTATTTTTCAAGATTGGCGGCGCTAGTTGGCTCATATCAGGCCCTTCATGGGATAATCATGGTCACGAGTAGACTGAAGTCGGTGTTAAACGTTAATTATTAAATGTATTTAATAATTTTGTCACATTAATGTGTATGTTTCAATAGTTGTTTATTTATAGTAGACTGTCTCACCCCATTAGTGTCAATGACCGCGAATGCCACTGCCGCGTGTTCGTTGTTCAATCCCAGGCACTGGAAGAACAGCTTGAATTCCTTCACAGATATGAAGCCGGACTGGTCCTTATCGACTGCCTGTAAACAGATAGTATTTAGTTTATTAATGGACTCGACCGACAGTTCGTCATTTGCCAATGTCATGTTACAGAATATTCAATATATCATAATCATCTTCATCCAGAGGACATAGTGAGAAGACTGAAAAGAACCAAACCTTTTGAGTTAGTGTAGTGTAGTGAAAACAATTCGTAGTGATAGTGCGCGAATGTAAGACACGTGAACAAAGTGATCGCCCTTAATAGACTCTAAGTAATGTCGTTGGACTAACTCTTAGATATAAGGGTCAATTTATAGAATTTTAGGTCAAAATCAAATTACTTATTAGTCTTATTGTATTTAGGCTAGATCGTAATGTGAATAAAATGTCATACTATGGCACTTTATTTATTAAATAAATAAAATAAATAAAAAATCCAGAGGAGTCGCCGTAGCGTCATCACTCTGGACGAAGCAGCTCGACAGTCACGTTCACTCCCGAGCTCGTAGTGGTACTCTAATGCTTGAAACTTCAGATATTGCATAAATTATCCAATAAATTCGCCAATTCGCGAACATTTTCTGATTAATTTAACGTGATATTAAACACAAAATAACCACTGTAGACATTATAACCAAAATTATCTAATATATAATATAAGGATTCATGCAGGATCTGAAATATAATAAAGCATATATATTATAATGAAATATAATGAGCATAATAAAGAATATGAATGAAATATAGCGCTATGGTTAAGAGTCCCACTACGAGGTCGGGAGTGAACGTGACTGTCGAGCTGCTTCGTCCAGAGTGATGGCGACGCCCCTGGATGAAGAGAAGACGATATGATGTTTTGAATATTTTGAAGATTGAAATAAATAAATAAATAACATACCTTGAATAGATAGGGCAGCCAGCGATGCGCTTTTTTCTTCAGCGACTTATCATTCAGTACGTGGTGCATATCTTCTAAATACTGTTCTACCGTCACGAAGTTGTATGGGTCTATGGCGCCCCATTGCTCTTCCCATGTTAACTGGAAATTAAAGGTTTTATTGATAACGTACACACACACAGCACAAGATTCCATAAACATAAAATATCTTTCTTGTACTAAGTTGTTATACCTAACCTAATCTAACGCTTTAAGACAGATGGAGAAAATTGGGGCTGGATGGTTGGACAGATCCCTTGCCTAAAATGAACTATAACAAAAGAAAATGGCGGACAATAACTTTTTCGTGGAAAGTAAGTAAGTGATTAAATTAAGGTGATTAACTTTACATTAATAAGGACTTACGGCATATTGTATCCCTTAGTTTATTGATAGGTAATAAGTTTCTCGAAAAACCGAGAAATAATCATTGGTACATTGGTAAATTAAAGCGTTATTAGGTACCTTAATAATCTCCTCAAACTCCTTAGCCTGCTGTCCGTCCAGGTGTCCCAGCGCCTGGAACCGCTTGGCGAACAGCTGGAAGTCCCCAAACGAGATCAGGCCGTCCTTGTCTACGTCGAGGATGTTGTGGACGGTGCGCATTTTCCGGCGCCAGAATTCTGACTGAAAAGACACATCGTATTCAGTAGGCAATTATTATATATAAACGGATATCACTCACTTATATTGTTAAAGTCGGCAATTAGACCGACAGTTTCGACCGATTTCGATGGTCTTTTTCAAGGTGAGCGCGCCACGCCCGCGTCGCCAATCTTGAAAAAATATTATCTTCCAATTTAATCAATTTTATTAAAAAAGCTATTTACAAAATGTTTATTACGATAAATACTATTTTTTAAATGCTTATTTATAACGTGATTCAATTTCGGTAAGTTGTAGTTCGCATAATTACGAAAAACGGCCGTTTTTGGCACATTTGTGAACTACAACTTAGCTTGTCGCAATTATGCCATGTATTGTATATTGAAAAATAGTATTCATGCTAATAAACATTTTGTAATAGCTTTTTTAATAAAATTGATTAAATTGGAAAATATTATTTTTTCAAGATTGGCGGCGCTAGTTGGCTCATGGAAGGCCCTTAAGGGGGTTTATTGCTCAATTATCTTACCCTGTCCAACCCCTTGCATTCGGTGTCGGACTCAGAATCGCTGTCCGACTGCTGTTTCCTCCTGTCCTCTGGTCTGCCGTGGTGTTTGCTGTACCGTCTGATGGCGTTCGAGGACCGGTCCACCAGGTCTTCACGCTTCTCCTGGATGTAGCAGACCGTGCCGCTGCAGGTTGGCTGGGCGTGGAAGAGCTGAAAGCAACATGAAGTAAATTAAGAAATAAGACATCACACTCGGTAGTCCGAACTAGGATATTTAAATAACTTCGGAAATAATGTTCAAGACACGTTTTGTTTATAACAGACGGACAACAAAGTGATCCTATAAGGGTTCCTCTTGACGTAGGTACGGAACCCTAAAAACGAGTAAATACGGGCAAAGACAAAGAAAGGTGTACAGTAGAGTTTTTAATGTTGAGATTATTATGTTACCACATAAAGCAAGGAATAAATGAATTATGAATTATCTCAAAAACTACTTGACCTATTGCAAGAATTCTTTCACTGTTAGATAAAAGTTGAAACTATGTAACTGTATAGAATTAATAAATTCGGTCCAGTAGTTTTTGAGAAAATCTCAACCTTATTGAGGTCCCCTGTATACTTATCTCTGTCAATATTTTCTTGGCAGAAATTATTTTAAACTTAGATTAAGTACTTACTTATGCTTAAATTAAGAATAGGTAATTTTATTTAATAGGGTCATCAGATATTAGAGGAGTACGGTACGACAGGCTGCAGTACGACTAAAGCAACCTTACCTAATCTACCTAAGGTTTCTTTTCAAAAAACAACAAGGAAAATTCATTGGTATCTTAGCCAACCGGGCATCGGACCGAGGACAGTATCGAACTGCCAACACAGTCGTACCTAAATAATCTAATATGCCCCCTGATAACGGATGCAATGATTGGGCCATTATACCGTCCTGAGTTAGACTGGTTTCACAGCCGTCCGGGAGCCGTAGGTAGGTACGGGCCGCCCGTAAACGTGAAAGTTATCCAATTTGCTTTTTACGATGTTAAAACAAAGTTGACATGCTTAGAATCGGCAAACAGAAGTGGCAGTGGGCTGGCCACATCTGGCATAGAACCGATGGTAGACAAATTCTCGAATGGAGGCCACAAACGGGAAAAATATGTAGCGTGTGACGGCCCGGACCAGATGGAGGGAGGGATAACCTTCGCAAGGTGGCTGGCTGAGACTGGAAGCGGAGAGAATCGGGTTGAGTGGCGTACTTTGGGAGAGGCCAGCAGTAACTGATACGAGCTGATGTTGTTCTAGGGCCTCACGTGTGTCTCCGTTGCGGGAACCTATACGGGCGGGCCGGCACGGGCTCCCGGACAACTGTGAAACCAGCTTTACCGCCACAAGGCACTGTAGTCAGACGTTTTGCGAATTGAGTTCACGGACCATTTGAATGTCATACATTATATAAACATCATACAATATTAAATAATCCGTCATTGTCCTTTTATACTGCCAATCAGTTGTGTAGTGTACCGATTACTTTCGTATATACAGGGTGTAACGTAAATGGTATATGAAGCCGAAGGGAGGGTGTTCAGTATCGGTAACTGAACAACTTTTGTTTTATGACTTTTCCAACATTTTTTTTATGACATTTTTTACTTTTCAAACATTTCGTACCGGTCAGCTGATCGATTTGTATGAGACATTAATTTATATTTATTTTTTATTCGAAAAGTCGTAGAACAAAAGTTGTTCAGTTACCGATACTGAACACCCTCCCTTCGGTTTCATATACCCTTTACGTTACACCCTGTATAACTGAACAACTTTTGTTCTACGACTTTTGGATTTTCGCGAATTTATTTTTTGACTTATCATACTTACGTCATTTTGTAGTCCGCCGGTAGATTTGTAGGATAGGTAAGTACCTACATATTTTTTTATTTTTTATTCGAATAGTAGATTAAAAGTAATTTTTCAGTTACCGATACTCAACACCGTCCCTTCAGCTTATTATATCCTTTCCGTTATACCCCTATTATGTATTTAAACCTAGGATCCCAGGCCCTTTTAACCGATATCCAATCTCTTAACCACCGAGCCTCCGGGTACCCATGCTCGTTGTAATACAATGTCAATTCGGTTACAAGATAACAGCTGACCTCCTTATCACCCTTGGTTACCAATGGACTAATTAAAATTCGAATCCCTTTAAAATTACACGCTAATACATGTTTTCTGTACTTCATAATAAGTAGTAAATTCGCATGACTTTTCTAGGATAATGATAATTGAGTAATTATCGTGTTGTAACGGTCAATTGTGTGTTAATTGTCTTGTATAGTGTTGATTATAAAATAAAAAATATACTTACCGAACTAAGTGGGTTGTGAACTAAGTAGGTAGGTAGGTCATCGATCGCTGTTTTTATTACTAAATTAAAATTAAGTGCCTAATTAGTACCAACTTTTTTTTTGTAAACCTATAAATTGTCCCCACTGCTGGGCAAAGGTCGCCCCCCTCCTCTTCCATCCATCCCTGTCCTGAGCCTCTTTCATCCACCCATCCCTGTATCTAACGACATCGTCTCTCCACCTACGCCGAGGTCTGCCCCAACGCCCCGGCGACGGGGCAGACCTTTTTTTTAGTCTATACGCCAAGTGCCATAGGTGAGTTGTATTGTATATCTAGGTATTCTAGGTGACAAATATACTCTCTCTTAGGCTTAGTACATACACCCATTCTGTTTGTAGAGAACAAACTTATATTAATTTAACAGTCATAAAAACTTTTGATTATCTTTCATTTTGAAAGATTTAATTTTGTTTAAGTAAGTAGGTACTATAAGCAACTTAACTTTATACCTAGTACAAAAATTTACTTAAGTACGATTAGGTAAAGTTCCATACCTTTAATTGATTCTGTGCACTTGTACTTGAAAGCAAAGCTGCTCTCTCCAAGTTGAAAGCGGCTCTCAATCCCAATCTCACAACATAACTCGCCATTTTGTCAAATAAATCACTTCACAATCAAACTTAATTTCATAAAAACACTGGCATAATAAACGAAAAAGAATTTAATTTAAAATAAAATAAAAATAGTTTTCTTTTATTTTCGAACGCAGAGAATGCACAACTGGTTTGAATTTAGAACGTGCATTCGGTTTTATTGGGAGTTGGGACGCTATTCGGGGAGTGGGGACGACGTTTACAAGTTTGTTAAGGTGGATGGAGAGCTTCGCCCGATATAAGTTGTTATGAAAACCCACCTTTTTGAAACAAACTGTATGGTATGAGAGACGTGTGTGGTGACTCATCAAAACAAGATATTCCTAGCTTGACCACCAGTGCTCGGTGCTCACCAGGAATATCATCACAATCAGTCTGTGACTAAATGTTATGTCAAAATATATGCCTTGCCATCATTGATCTCCTATAAACAACTAGATACACAAAGGTCTTACTAAAACAAATTTTAAAAAAACGTCCAAATAAGGGTCCATTGTTAACGTCCAAATAATGTCCAATAAAGCAAATGGGGTCCCTTCATCCGTTTGGACCTTCTTTGCGCTCGGACATTTTTAGAAGGCAGACTGTGTATTAGTTGTTTATAGGAGATCAATGCTAGATACCTACCTATGTTGACTATGGGATTGACATTTGCTGTTTCGTTAGTAAAAGTCAATCCCATATATTTTCTTTCCATTCTGGCTAGCTTTAACGAAAGTCAAAGCTACTTAACTAGGGGAGCAGTGGGGTGACCGCGACTTCCAATCGTTATCGTTATCGCTTTCAATTTGACACATGGACGCTATACATTGCTGCTATGTTTTTGCAAGTTTTAACAAACGACAATGAAACGCAGCAATGTATAGCGTCTGTGTGTCAAATTGAAAGCGATAACGATTGGAAGTCGCGGTCACCCCCTAGCCCGTGAAAGTTTTTTTGGACATATACTATAAGTACCTACCTACTTACATGTTATCTATTGTTTTTCTCTTGCAATATGTAGGTATTTATATTTTGTTATTTGTTTTTTGTTTTTTAATCTATAATTGTTTAGGGATTTTTGTACACATAAAGTGACGATGCCAATCCCATCGTACCTATTCTATTCTAAATTAACTTAAATTTTATAAAAGATCGAGAACAGCATTTTAGCTGGGCCTGAAGTTGGCTCAGCTAAAATGCCGTGGAATATACCTACATCTAATTTGCAAAAACCTAAACTATTGATAACATACTCTCTTTTAGTCGCGTATTTATTCGTTATTTGTTCTAAAACTTACTTTAAATATCAGGATCGATCATGTTCAACATTGTTGCGATAATTTTTGTAACGTGATGGTCCGCTCCGTCCGCCTTAAGTTAACGTGGGACCGAACAGTTAAAATCTCGTAAGGGAGTTTAAGAATTTGGTAGGTCGTTGGGCCTACGTGCGTAAACACACGGTTATATTTTTTCCATGCTCGGCCGACATGCTGTCAGCCCAGTAGAGTAATAAATAAATTATGATGAAGTATGAAGTAGTAAACAGAAGTTAATACTTTCTTATTTATTTATTTTATTAATGGACTCGACAGTCATTCTTTCATTCTTATTCAGTCGTCATTTGCCAATGTCATGTTACAGAAAATTCAATATATTCAATAGTCTATCTTCCTCCAGGGGAGTTGCAGTAGCGTCTTCACCCTGGGTAGCCGCGTCTTCATGTTTTCATCCAGAGGAGACGCCGTAGCGTCATCACCCTGGACGAAACAGCTCGACAGTCACGTTCACTCCCGAGCTTGTAGCGGGAACTCTTGATAAAAGCTTGAAACTTCAGATCTTGCATAAATAATTCAATAACTTCACCGTACTGTCATTCGCGAACATTTTCTGATTAATTTAACGTGATATTAAACACAAAATAGCCCCTGTAGACATTAAAAGGAAAATTATCAAAGAATTTCGCAACCGTCGTTTCCCGCCATTTTCAAGAAAACTCCAGTAAATACTTATTAAGTAAGTATAGGTACCTAAAATGTCTGTGATCGGTACTTTAGCAAATATATTATTTAACATTATGAGGCGTCGTTAGATTCGTCTTGATTAAATGAGTGACACTGACATAGGCTGAATCGAACTTGTAAACTTTTTGTTTACTTACTTAAATTCTTATTGTAAGTAGGTAAAACTTAGGTAAACGTAGGTAGTCCAGTTGCGGGTACACGTTGAAAACGATCGATCAAGTTAAGCAACGTTGGGCCGAGGTCAGGACCTGGATGGGTGACCGTTAGTGACACTTTCATCTGAGCCCCTTCGTGCCTCGGAAAGCACGTTAAGCAGTTGGTCCCGGTTGTTGTCGCTTGAAAGCAGTCATTAGGCCATGTCAAAGGCCTACGGGCGGCCTGAATAACTTTGACAAATAGGTTTGGTCACTAAACCACACGAGAAGAAGAAGAAGAAGGTAAAACTGAATTATCTCTAAACAAATGAACGAGGGCCTACCTAACTAGGTACAATCGACAGCAGATCAATGGTAACACTTTTTACTTTTGACAGTTCTTATGATTTGCGTCGTAAGACTTGAAATCGTACTGCAAATGTTACCATTGATCTGTTGGCGACTGTACCACTGTTTAAGCCTACAGAGCCTTTCTATCTTAACGTTTATAGCTCCTCTATTCCTATCAACTGGTATTCCTATCACAATAGTAGTTTCGAGGCTAATTTAAAATTGGCTAGGCTTAGCTACTTCTAATATAATAGCACAGGTAAATTGGTCGGAGCATTAGTTCGGACCTGTTAAAAGTTAATAACGTCGTGTCACCGTAAAAGTATTACAGATATGCACTTTTAAACTAGCAATAAAAGGATTCTACTTCCCATGGGAACACATTACGTGAGCAGCTGCCAGTTGTACGACCAGTGATACCGCCACATCCCACTATCCTGTGGGGGGGCTATTACGGTTCTCAAAACGATCAAATCATACCATGTCATAGCGGCCGTGAAAGGGACAGTGCTATGGCATTGGTGTAGCGGCGTCTCTGTTTGGCGCGGCATGACATGGTATAATTGCATCGTTTTGAGAACGGTAGGGGGGCTGGTCCTGGAGCACCACGCAATTGGTCACCGCTTTCTCGTAGGAAACACAGCGTCCTATCCGTTGTTATGCCGACTGTACCACATGGAGTTGTGGTCTACTTGTCCGGGACATGGGACGAAATGAGAGCTGATAGGTATTACACCATATCCAGACTTCTCGCTTGGAAAGACATACATAGGCACATACATACGTCAAACGCATACGGGTCCACGTAGGCCAGAAGTTGCAATTTGGGTTAACGATGGTTGAAACTAGATTACTTAACTAAGTAGGTAGTGAGGTGTAATTGTCGATCGATTGGAGTCAGTTGTCCTTATTTACATTAGTTTTGTAATTATTGTCTAAATTAATAAGATTAGACGTGTTTGTTATCACGTAAGCGGATGCGGAAATAAATTATTAAATAAAAGTACTTAGGTAATAAACAAATATGAATGATAAACAAACATGTTTTCCTTTCTTTCTAATTATCCTACTGCCCCAGAAGCAGGGTAATGTTTTTCGGGCGTATGTAACTTGATGGATTTTGGTGCATGATGTATCGTTAGATTCGTCTTGACTACGGGACTGTCATAAGGTATAAAAAAAAATAAGGAAAAGAGGACAGCTTTTTACAGTCGGGATTTGTTTTTTGAAATATTATTTGCTTTAGTTAAGGCTATTAAAGAATATAAAAAAATGTATGGAATTGACTGGCACGTAGAGGGAGAATTTACGGATTGACAGTTACATTTTCGTTAGCAGTGTCAGACACAGCTAGGCTATCTGAATTATTTTTTATAATTAACGCATATATTGTACTTAAGAAGAGAGCGGTTTATCGCATATTTGGCTCTGGTCCTTCGTGCCGTATTACAATATCACTGGTCCTTCGCGCCGGATTAAATCGAGTAATTTGCACAGTAGGTAGGTACCTACGTCTCTTACCTATATCAAGGATAATTCTTTTGTTTACTGCAAATGAAGAACTATCTCGCGTTTACTTATTACGATAAGTAGGTTAAGTTTGATACGTTATTATCCAAGCGTGTAAGCGAGAAGTCATTGAACTCGGTTCATGTTGGCCTTGGTCACTAACTGTCCAGTTAACTTAGTTGTAGCTTGTACTTACTTATAGTTATCTCATAAATGATGTAGGTTTATGATATTTAATCATAGTTTTGAAGCTGGTAATGTGTTCGTAACATATTAAACTCCAGCGCTATTAGGGCCTTCCATGAGCCAACTAGCGCCGTCAATCTTAAAAAAATAATATCTTACATATTATTAATTTTCATTAAAAACGCTATGTACATAATATTTATTAGGATAAACACTAATTTTTAATACACAATACATGGCATAATTGCGACAAGCAAAGTTGTAGTTCTCAAAAACCAAGCCAAAAACGGCCGTTTTTCGCAATTATGCGAACTACAACTTACCGACATTGAATCACGTTATAAATAAGCATTTAAAAAATAGTATTTATCGTAATACTCCAGCGGACTGATACGGGCTGATGATGATGATTTCTCGTAATAAACATTATGTAGGTACATAGCATTTTTAATAAAATTGATTAAATTGGAAGACATTATTTTTCAAAGATTGGCGGCGCTAGTTGGCTCATGGAAGGCCCTTAAGTAGATCGTGACTTAGGCGCTACCGAACTGTCAATCTAAAGGGTGAGACAGAAGATGCCCTGCGGCGAAGGAGTGAAGAGCACGGCACAGTGTCCTTATTTGTATTTGGCAGGGAAATAAAAATACGCCAACAAGAATCAGATTTTGATAAACAAAGGTCTTTATAATACCTTACATTTTGATATACCTAGGTATTTTATATGAATAACGGGTATAACTGAAATCAGTTTAGACATAATTTTCATTTCAAAAGACATGGAAAGGGTATGTTTGTTGATTTTTTTCTATCGAGCGAATTTTGTCTAATCGTATAAGTATCGGTATTCATCAGTCTCTAAATAGAGACCCCAAGATTGCTATAAAAAACGAAGTGGGAATGTGCCAAAACACGGTTTAAGAGAATGACGTTAAACTATGTTTATGTCTACAGCATTAGTAAGAGACAGTAGCTTAAACCGTGGCTAAACTTTTATTCTGCTAAAGGCCGATGATTGGTGATTAAATTGTAAAAGTAATAACACATTTTATAATTATAACAAAAATGATAATTTATTTTTAAACATACGTCGACACCAGCCAACTATAAAATACAATATACTAGGTACATAATAGTGAGTTTATTTAGTTACTAGATTTTTAATTCATATTTATTTTCAATTTTTCGTATGACTGAAACGGAATAAAGAATACTTTCAGTAATTCTATCTATTTTTACTTAATAGAAATGTAATTATTCTCGTCAATTTTACAAAATAAACGTAAATTAGTTTTCAATTGTGGTTAACAGAATTTAAATCCAGTTTTACAAATAAAATAGTTATTTTAAAATCAGATAAGTAGTAAAAAGTGACGTCACGTCTTACTAATTCTATATTAGTAAGACGTGACGTCACTTCTTAATAAGTACCTAATATTTAATAGGCTATAACTTTATTTTTGAATTCCATACTAAGTTTGTTTTACCAAAAACAGCTCTTTGTATATATCTTAATATAAAATGGAACGTAGTATATAATACAAAACCTACCAAATGTGGATCCTCCCACTTTAATTTCTTATAAATTATTTCCTTTACAACTAATCTTGCATGCACATTGCATAATCTATATACATATACAGGGTGAATCCATTCGACAAATTGAAACTCGGGGTTGTACTCATGATAAATATTAAATTGGTAAGGGTTTTTTAGTAAATCAAAACTGCAAAAAAAGTGTGACCTTGAATTCATTGGACAAAATTAAATGGATGGTTAGGCTTGTGACATACATTAATTCTGCACAGCGTTTAAGTAAATTAAACAATTGGGTGAAAAATAAAAAATAATATTAGAACATGATGAAAAAATTATTGCCGTGGGCAGGACTTGAACCTGCAACCTTGTCATTCCGTGACACGCTCTTACCAGCTGAGCCACCACAGGCCACGCCGAGCCCACCGAAAATCTTCATCGCTTTATACATACTTAAAGGGTATGTTACGCAATTCCATCTATCGGACAATAGTAGTATTATTCCGAGAAATTTTTTCATCATGTACTAATTTATTCACCGAGCATGGATAATGTGTAATTCAAATTCTGAGTAAAAAATAATATTTACAATAAATTCAAATATCAAAAATATATTAATTTGATGTTTTAAGGTATTTTTAATTTATTGCAACGATTTCTTTCACTGGAATTTGACGTAATGGTCATTTCTAAGGTCATTGTGTGACTTGTGACGTACTCAGTTCAATATTTCTTGCAGTTTTGATTTACTAAAAGTGTTATTAATAATCTGTTTCTACATGATCATGTATTACGCCTTCTTGTATTCAATCCTCTCGACCTTGACCTCGTCTCCGAGCAGCTTGTAAACGTATGTCACCACGGTAGAGCTCTGGATGTCCATCAGAACGAACGATGGGGTCGGACTTCTGGAAATGACAATACGGATAAATGTTTACTACAATTTGTAAAACATCCTAATAGAACACAGACCACTTATCCCATAGACCTGTAACAGGACTATGGGGACATTGGCTAGAGGCATTTACCCAGAGCTTTTATTACGACTTTTATTAGAATTTTTATTAAATTATGTCCCGGCAGCTCATCACTGATATGTCCACTTCACAGTATTTGTAAAGTCTATCACTTAGTGGTATTATTCTAGTTAACGGTTTTAAAATAACTGTCCAATTTGTTTTGGAATGCGTTAACTGAGACGGCAGAGACAACGTCGTCTGGAAGTGAGTTCCATGCCTGAACAAATCTGTTGCTCAGGAAGTGACGAGCGACATTGGTGCTGAATGTGGTGCAGTCTAATTTCATATGGTGTCCTCGCAACGGTCGTGTGTCTGTCATACTAAACATTGCGTTATTGAAGTCTGGGAGGTTGCATTTGAAGGTCATGATTTTAAATGTTTCGATCAAATCTCCCCTCAGTGTAGAGAACACTTACACCTTAAATGACGACTTTTTAAAGATTTTAATAGAATAATTTTGTGTCAAGAAAGTATTACCAACCTGTAAAGCGGAGTATATGCTCCCGTAGCAGACCCAGGGTTAATATAGAACTTGTTCTCATGTTCATAAGCTTCAAAGCGGTGTGTATGGCCAGATATAAGTATGTCTACGTCCAGTTGCCGTTGGACCAGTGCTAGGGATTCCTCGTCGCCCCAGGGTACCACCTGGTGGCCGTGAACCAGCCCAATACGGAATTGTCCAACAGTTATCACTTTTTGTTCTGGATAAGTCGAGTTCTGGAAGTTATAATTATTCAAATGAGTACAAAAAACATTTCTAGTCTACAACAAAAATTAATATATCTGACTGTCTCTTTAAAGTACAAACCTCATCAAAATCTCCCCTAACAACATGTACATCACTGGCTAAAGTCTTCAAGTAATCATAGGACTCCTTGGTGCACAGGTTGCCGGTACACAGAATGTGCTGGATGCGTCCCGGCAGCAATAGCTTCTTGAATTTGGGCGGCAGACTGCTGCAGCGGTGGGGGATGTGCAGGTCTCCTAGGACTAGAACCAGCTGGAATAGTAGGAATAATAGAATTCATAAAGTTCAGTTGTTCAGGTCTGGAACTCACTCCCAGTGGACGTAGTCTCTACCATCTCAGTTAACGCATTCAAAAACAAAAGGGTGCAATGTATTTTAGAAATAAATAAATTTAAGATTGACAAAGCTGTTCATCTTGGGATTGGGATGCTGTCGTTGGTCTTGTAGGAGTCTTGGGAGCACAGCAAATATACCAGGAGCTACTAATATATGGTCTAACAGAGAGAGAAGTATACAGAAGAGTCAGATTTTACAGGAGATGTTGAGATTTTCACAAAAGGTCGGTTTGTCATGGTTTATACAATTATTCCAATTTGATTTTTTTTGTCCATAATTCTGGCGATGTTATGATTGAGAATGACACTGTATGTACGGGTGCAGTTATTTTATAAGAGCCCAGAGTCAGTGCAGATATGAATACACCGTAGATGAAGATATATCAAGATTTTCTTAGGCGCTTTAGGGGGAGGATGTAAAGTTGATAGAAACATAATTAACTGGCAAAAAGATTTACCAACAGGTAATGTATACATGATCCGAAAACGAAGTTATCTTTGTAAATATTTATCAAACTAAATCACAGAGCTAGAGCCTGGCTAGAGCACAGGATATATACAGTAAATTGAAGGCAATGAATTGTCAGGTTATCTCACTTTACTTACCATTATGGGTGAAGATATTTTGCTTTTATATAAAACCTGTTTATATAAATAAAATTTCTTTCAAACTTGATTATTTATTCCCAAGAAAAGTATCATTTACTCGTAATTATTTAAAAAATCTAATTATTTACCTATTCCCAACCCAACAAATACTTTTTTTTATCTTCCGGCGCAGGCAGGGCAGGGAGGGTGCCCACGGACGGATTGCTTGCTGTCTATTCCGTGATTACCGGTTACCGGTTTTTTGACAGTTTGGTAGAAAATTCATCTACACCACTATAATTTCAATACTTTGAAAGTATCTGTTATACGAAAATGTGTTGGTGTAGCTATATTTTTACGTTCGTTGTTGCGGAAACAAAATATTTGCGGTTGAGAGTTAAAATAAAAACAAAATTAGTGTCTGTGGTAAAAATATTGCCATGAATTGAAGCAATCCCCGGATTATGGCTTATTAAATTTGTGCTAAAAAAAATCTCAGGAAGCCAAATAAATTTTTTATTCATAAAACAACACTAACAATTAAAGATAACTATTATTATTATGAAGTAATAGGAATATTTACTATAACACAAGTCATGGGTATCATATTATCGTAATCGTATACGGCTATACGAAAAATAAACAGAAATTGGAAATTCATATTCAATATGTTTTACTTAATACTATTTTTAAAATTTTGTACATAATCATTATGACGTGCATAATAAATAAGTAGTAGTTATTATTGTATAATGAGAGATAGTTTTTTCTTCTTCAATAATTACCGTACGAACTTAAGTTTCGTAGTCGGGTAAAAAATGTTAAAACAGGTAATTTTCTAACTTTAATTGGCAACACTGCATCATTCCTTCGCTTTCTTCTATCATCTATGTCTCTGTGAGAAAAAAAAGAAAATTTCATGGTGTTGTGGGTGACACATATACTATACGTAGAAAAATTTAGTGTAAGTAAAATCACATTGGCACCAACTGCAGGGAAATGGAATCAATGGAATATGAGCTCGCTAGGAACCTCACTCTGTTATTCTTTGTGGAGCGCCTGCTCGACAAAGGCGAGCCGCGGACGCTGCACGATCTTTCCTGCCAGTTTGGTGCCAAGGGATTCACGAAGGAGATGCGACAGATCGCTGGCGGGTCACAGTCTGGGCTGAAGAAGTTCCTGGCCCAGTACCCGGCGTTGTTCAACATAGACGGGGACTATGTCGATATCAACACTTTCCACAAGCATCCCAGCGGGGTAGGTCCGAACTCTAACAACGACTACATAGAGGAGGCGAAGGAATATTTCGCCAGCAAGATGATACAGTACGGCGAAGGCACCGAGGTACCCATCAAGTCACTCCTCGGGCACCGGAGCCAGGCCTCCCCGCAGGTTCGTCACATCTCCGGACAGCGCATCAAGGAGTTCAAGGATTTCCTTCTCAAGCACCCAGACGCTTTCCAGATTGTAGACGACAACGTCATTCTAGTCAGTGAGAATCACAGACGAGGTAATACCCATAGTAATTCCGAGCAATTCCATAATTTACCCGTAGCTAACATTAACACGGACACCGCTCAGCAGCTGTTGGATTACATCGCTACGTGCATCGAAGCCAAAGGACCGGTGATGGTCGATCAGCTATTCCATTTGATCATCTCCCGTTTTCCTCAGGAGTACTGGTATCAGATGTTCAAATCTCCGTCAGACTTGAGTGCGTTCCTCAAACTATTCTCTGACAGTTTTCATGTCCAATCGAACCTTGTTACACTTATTAGCAAACCAAAAATACCTGTTATGTATTTAAACTTAAATGCGAAGACTAAAGTTAAGACTGATGCACCAAAGTTGGAAGAGAAACCAGCATCACCTGCTCCGCCAATAGTCGACAGCCCTACTCCCTCTGACGGTAAGAGAAGCCCTGCGAATAGAATACTCAGTCCCATTGAATCTCCCCGAGGCCCACAAGCAAACATTGCTAATCAAACACTGAAACAAAGAATCAATTCTATTGTCATAAAGAATTTAGCAGAGAATATGGTTAGAGACAGGGTCAATAATCACTTGAATGCTCGAAGTGCAGAAGAAACGAATGGAACTCCTAGTTTGCGAAATAATTTAATGGGTGAAGCCTGGCGCCAAAAAGTTCTTCAATGTACAACTGTAATTGCAAGTGTCCGAGAATGTGCAACCCTAATGGACAGCATCATTAGTCCTAAACGCAATTTAAAAAGTATTGTTTCCTTCGACTGTGAAGGAATCAATCTTGGCCTAAAAGGAGTGTTAACTCTATGTCAGATTGCTACAATGAATGGCGAAGTGTACATTTTAGATATCTTGGCTTGCCCAGGCATGGTAATTGAGGGCAAAATAAAAGAGCTGTTAGAGAGCGAAAATGTAGTAAAAATAATACATGATTGCAGAAATGATTCAGTCAATTTGCACAATCAATTTGAGATCACTTTGAGGAATGTTTTTGATACACAGGGCGCTCACGCCGTTTTGCAGCTACAACAACAATGTGTACCTGTTTATAAAGTGAAAAATCTAAGTCTTAATGCTTTGTGTGAGCTGTATAATGCTCCGATGAATCCCATGAAGGAGCAACTGAAAAATGTCTATCGCAGAGATCAGCGTTACTGGGCAAGAAGACCATTATCAAAAGACATGATCATCTATGCTGCTTCTGATGTATTATCTCTAGTTAATCCAGCCATTTATTCATACATGTCCGCCAACATTAAGGCAGAAAATCAACTGCTTTTTGAAGAATTGAGTAATGAACAAATATTCATGCACATTCAACCAACTGAAGTGAAACTTCGTAAGAGACAAAGAAAGATCAACACTGAGGTTGGTGAATTAAAACAAAAGTTGTCAGAAACTACCAAGAATATTGTTTTAAGCAACAGGGAAATCAGATTGCTCAGATATTTGGAACTCACTGAGGAAGAGAAGGAAAAACTAAAAGGTTGTCACAAGATATCCAAGAAACTGGAGAAGCTTGAAGCTATAGGGCAAGACAAGGACTCTGATTCAGATGATGACGAGAGGGAGAATGAAATGGCGAGTTTAGAGTCGAATCCATCAGATTCTATTTCATCTCCACACTCAACACAGCCTCCAAGCCTCACAGAATCTATGCAGATGATGGACGAAATTCTCTCAGACACAAACATGGACAAAGTCGAGAAAATAAATCGTTTAGAAGCGATTTTATCGGCCGTAGCGCCGCTCAGTGGAGAATTGGAAGACAAGTTCTCACAGACCATGGAACAAACACTGCCATTGCTCAAGAATAAGGATTGGTCTAACCTCAGCCAGATTTTGAATATAGATACAGAGAGCAAAAACTGTTGCTGCAAATGCCATAGTCCCACTTTCAGTGATATTAAGTGTAATGATCTCAGTGAAGCTAAGAAAGTGGAGGTTGGCTCGCAGACCCTTAGCACTGGGGATATTGTGATCACGAGAATCCACTTCCGCGAAGAGGATAAGGCAAACGAAAGGATCCTCGACGCATCCCCGATGAGCAAAAGGATCGGCATTAACAACATGTCTTGATCTACTTCCATATATCTGAGTGCCACAGTTTAATTCCGGAACTCTTCTGAATTGTGATCAATTCAGTTTTTTTATTGTAGTTGTTTAAGTTTAAAAGCTATTCTATGTAGATCGTTACATTGCTCCCATTTTAGAGCTAATTGCAACGGCTGGGGCATGGTAGCGGTGCGACTTCGCGAGATGGAATTAATTAATAATGAAGTAAGGTCGTGCATTGGCGAGTGTATACGCCTACGCTATATGTTCATTTGAGCGGAGACTATTCACGTACACTCGAATAAATGCAAGAGTAATTCGCATAATAACAGCTACTCAATTCCTTGAACTGGAATAGACAGTATTTGCTGTAACTTTTATATGTTTTAATTTATATATTTATGTGGCTATTGCCTATTAGATATACCAGACTTAAATGTGATAGATTTCAAGGCCTTTTGTCTCGATCGCGTCGAATTGTAAATAAGATAAATTCAGATTAGCATGCTCTGTTCTTTACATTCAAAAAATTACGATTGATCGAGTACTTTTCCTATAAAGAGATAAGTAGCGAAATGTATTTACACATACATAGGTATTTATTTCATCTCGACTATGTTTTTGTTTGTTTTAGTAGCCGTATCGAAGCTACTAAAATCTATATCGAAAATGGCAATAATAGATAAACAATAAAGTTTTTTACTGTAATTATATTTATCAAAAATATTGTGTAGGTGTAGCATTTTAATCATGTTTTATAAATATTAAAAAGCGGTATTAGGGTTAGTTTAAATGAGCGAGATTTTATATCATGGAGTTGTAGAGTGGTGCTTGGAGAAAACTAATTTAAATAATCACTTGTTTTATTAGAAATGCCTACAGTCTATTGAGCAATACAGATGTAGGTTTGATAGCTAAGATTTTATCTAACGTTTATTTTTTAAAGATAATCATTTGTGCCTTCAAGTCATATCCAACGGATGCCTTTATTAAAACGTGGATTTGTAGTATTTTATACGTAGGTATTTTAGTTGTAATACCGTAACACGAAGTTTAGATGTATTTATTATTTATTAAGAATCATGGTAGTTCAAGTTACAAAAGATCAGTAAACATTTAAGAGTTATTCTCCTATTTGATCTAATGTTTTCAGATAAATGTTTTAAAACTAGCTTTGTATAACAGAAATAGTTATTTGTAAGCATGTTGAATTCTTTCGAATAGTTTATTTTTCTGTTACAGTTTAACATTTTTTACAAACTGAGTGATATTGTATATGCTTCTAAATAGCAAATCATTTTTTATGGGGACAATAATAAGATACTGTATTATTTTATCAGTATTTATAGGTATCCAATCTGCTTATAGTCATACCTAAATAGTTACGTACTAATTTATTTAGTAGGAAGCTTAGTTTCTTTTAAAGACACTTATTTAAAATGTATTTTAGTTACTTAATTGGATTCAAAAAATGTTTTAGCAAAAATATTTTAACGACACTTGAAAAAAAGTTTAAGAATTTACTCACATACCTAGTTAATTTGTTTAACTTGATGTGTTTTATCAGTAAATAGATATATCATGAAAATTATGTTTTATCGGCATTTTAACTAGCTTAAATGTAAATTAGTCAATTATGAAATAAAACGACGCCTTTTGGCCATAAATTAATTTATTCTTAGAATAAATTTTGTTTTTAACAATTTTGTGCCTTAAAACACTGCACAATTTTTATAAAAATCGTAGCTTTTTCTACATGTTTTATTCCTTTGTTCTGGATATTTATTTTCAGTGCTTATTCATCGTATTTATTTCATTTACTTAGTCAAGCTAACTTTTTGTAGTTACATAGGTAGTCACGTTTACGGGCACGTTTTGAAAATATTTCACTCAATCCTAAGTAAATGAATTTAAATACGTTTAAATTACGTTTTTACTGTATTTCTAAACAAGTATTTCTATAGTCAGTATTGTATTAACTTTGTTACTTACCTAACTTTCTTTTAACAGCGAAATGTGTAACGTTTATTTACCTACTTAACAGTCTTAATTGCTTAAAAGTTGGCGGTAATATTGAAAGTGGCAAATTGTACTAATTTGCACACTATGTTTAATATAAATAAATCAATAAAAAAAGTTGTAAAATATATGATATTTCATTTAATACTTACCGTAGTTCCGTCCGTATTAGGGTACAAAATATAAAAGATAAAGCTGGGGATACTCTATGATTTCATAGAAACATCAATCTCTAATCTTTGACCTACTGTTACCGAATTCGCAACAGAACACCTTTGTGGTGGTGCTACTTTCACTTTTTAGGGATCCGTGCCTCAAAAGGAATCCTTATAGGATCACTTTGTTGTCTGTCTGTCTTTCGGTCCGTCTGTCTGTCAAGCAAGACCTATATCTCAAAAACACATGGAGCGATCAAGTTGAAATTAATACCAAATACTCAAGTCTGCAACCTTATGCGGCCGTGAAAAAATCAACCTACGTTAACGTAATCAAAAGATATGGCCGTTTATGTCGAATTTTGGCGCATATTTGTTTGAAAACGCAAAAGAAAACTCGTAACCTATAGGGTAGGTAGGTACTTACCGTTGACCTAGAATCATGAAATTTTACAAGAAGCTATGCTTACAGCACAAATGAAGGAAAAAATCCGAAAATAATAAATTTGAAATTACATCCCTCCAAAAAAATTTTTTGCTTAGGTAAGTATTACACACTTATATTTGCAGATCTTTTCGTCAGAGCAAAATTACGTTGCATTGCACGGAAGCCTCGGTGCGCAAGTCCGACTCGCACTTGGCCGGTTTTTATTGATGATTGTTTTGATTTTAACTAGGTACCCTCTTTAAACTTCACTCCCATCGAAATGCCTCATGTCATAGGGTAATAAGAGAAAGTGTGCCCCTAATGAAATAACAAACCACCGCTGCTTGTATAGTCGACAACATAACAAGTGAGTCAGAATTATACTGGCACTATAAGCAGCGGTAATATGGCCTACTATACAATGGCTTTGTGTAGGTTGATGTTAGTGCACTGCACGCATAGCGAATATTGTACAGTTATGCGACTTGCATAATTCAAAGGCTAGGCTATTCATGTTGTCTCAGCCTCATTATTGTTTACGGAGCTAAAGATAAGAGATAATGCTTTGTGTGCTGAATATTTTTTGCAATGCAACGTCGCGTTGTCTTTTTTATTTAAATATTTTTAGGTATTTTAATAAACCGAGGTAAGTGAGTAGATTATCTAGAATTATCTAGAATTTTGCTTTTGTAAACTTATTTTTAACTTAGTTAATTTTTTAATGTAAATGAGTAAAATATATGAATGAGGGTAGTTTTGTATTTTTAAATTCATCCGAAATTATTCTATCAATATCTCGTGGATGGGATTATCTCAAGCGCAATCCCCTGAGGCAATCCCGGAAACGGATATTGTCTGCCGGTCTCAGGCAAAAAGAGATGCAGCAGCTAAGTAAGGAAATAATTTATTCTACAACAGACATGGCTGTTTGGTATAAGTTAGCTTTGCCTTTTATTAAAATAACTGTTATTTCTGTCAAACAAAACAAATTCGAATAGTGGTTTGTTCGCGAGTTATTTTTCTTTGTAAATTGGCTAAATAATGGATGATTTCGATGTTTTTACTGATGAAATTAATTTTACAAAGCCTCTCTTTATGGACATACTCAATAAATACGTGAAAGATGTGCCAGCGACTCCGAATGGGCCAAATTATCAATGTAAGTTTAACCTTCGCTAATCTTTTGAATAATTGTAATTTTTCTTTTATTTCAGCAATAAATTGACTTATAAACTACCGCTTCATGTCTGAATTATCACAATTGTGACTGCGTATTGTATTTTCATCCAACAAACTCAATTTGTAGGTGCAAGGAAACTTTTAGCCGAAGAAAGTTTATCGGCACATAATGAAGCTGAATGTGCATTCCACTTGAGTGAATCGGTGTCTGCATCGTTGAGGACTATGGCGGTGTACAGAGATGAGCAGTTGAAAGCGTCTGGTAAGAAAACCTTGGTTATTCTTGTTATTCTAAGATAGGGGTGAGAGACTGCACCTACTTCACGAAGGTGGGAGTTGTTTGCATTTCCCCCGCGCTTAATAAATCTTTTAATTCTATTTCAGGTGACAAACTGAGAAAAATCACCAGCTTCATAAAACCAGTGCAAGAGTTAATAGATTTACATCCAATGTGAGTTTAAATGCAACAATTAACTACCTAAATAGCTATCTAACAAAATCAACATCTTCTTCTTATTAGCCATTCTCTACCATTCTGGTGTAGGCCACACCATGGTGTGTATCCTTTAATGGTAGTGAATCCTTTAAATTTCTCCACTCTCGTCTATTTTGCGCCACATGGATCCACTTTGAACCGGCTGCTTTTCAGATGTCATCTCACCATCTCTTCTGTGGCCTCCCTGTAGCGTTTTTCTCCCCACGGCCTCCACTCAACCACTGCCTTACACCAGGAGTCTTGCTTGCGTGCCACGTGACCAGCCCATTCCCACTTAAAAATTAACATCAGCAGTGCTTAATCAAGTGTCATAACATAAATCATAATCAACAGTGCTGGCTTTTTAGCAAAAAATAAAACAAAAATTCAGAATTTGTTTTTATGCATGCTGGGCCAAGGTCTCAGGTTCAGGTGCCCATGGCTTTTAAATTAGAACCTGACTGCCAAAAATGTAAGCCTCTTTGATTAAATTTTTATAGCCTATGTCACTCCTACAATCAAGACGAATCTAACGACACCTTGTTAAAATCCATCGAGCCGTTTAGGCTGCAGGGCGTGCCAAAGAATTATACATACTTATGTACCTGCAACCTTGTCATCCATGACAAGGTTCAAATCCTGCGCACGGCTATAAATTTTTCATCGTTTTAAATTTATTTAAGTCGATATATTTGTCGACAAAATCGGTCCTTTTATTGGCCACTTTTATAGGTACGTAAGTGAATGTTTGTAATGTTATTTGTTATGTTTGTAATGTTAATTTATATAGATTATTATATTTTGTATTACTTGTGAATGACATATAGTGTTTTGGAGATATTACTCTGTGAACTATATTGTATAAATAAAATAAATAAATAAATGAATAAGGCTATATCAAACGCACCATGGTTCATCACTAATGCTGAAATACAGAAACATTTGGGCATCACCACAGTGAAGGAGGAGATCTGCCTCACAGTCACCAAATACCGGGAGTGACTATTCAATCACTCAAATACACTTGCCGTTGAATTTTTGCACGCCTCCTACCCAAAGCACCTAAAGCGACACAATAATGGAGCTGGACGATGATCCTGAGACCCTAGTTAAGAAGATGGCAGTCTCAATGGAGGCTGTGAATCGAAAGCCAATCTTAGCTCACCGCATTCGCTTATGGTCCGAAGACTGATCGCGGATAAAACTTTCATCGCCGAGCATAGCATAATGCATAAAATAAATTCTGAAGATATTCTTTTCCAGAACCAAAGAACAGGAGAAGCTATTAGACTTCCTATCAGAAACAGCAGATATCACTAGCACATTGAAAGAGTTTGATATTGAAGACGAGTTGCCGTTCTATATGCAATACTTGAGATTCAGCTCAAAGAACAATGTCGATAATTTTCAGAAGATACTGGATGAGTTGCCTAAAGGTAAAGTACTTAACGTATAAGAAAGAAAGCAACGACAAAGACTGTCCCCTATTACTTCTAGAATGCTGTTGGGGCTGCCATGAATTCTTTTAAAAACGTTCTCTTTACCATGATGGCGTATCGCGAACATTCCCGAAAAACTCCAGAATCGCGGCCCCTTTTTAATGTTCGTTTTCTCAAACTTTCAGAATGGACAATAATTCAGTTAACCACTCCTTACAACCCCAATGAGAACATCCGACCACAGAGCGAATATAAGACCGATATCAACTCGATTTACCTGACAATGTTCACAAATGATTATTTTGCTGATTCTTCAGGACCATTGACTGTCAATATCCCAGCTAATGTTACTAAAGGTATGCTTTAATAATATAATTACAGATTGATTTTCTGATCTACTTTTCCTTCATCGAAACCGTGGTTTCGAGTAAAGATAAATTACGTAACCGGTTACGTACGGTGGAACACAGAGAAAGGTGTACACGAGAGTTTTTAAGGTTGAGATTTTCTCAAAAACTACTTGACCTATTGCAAAAATTATTTCACTGTTTGATAGATAAAAGTTAAAACTATGTAACTGTAAAAGAATTATTAAATTCGGACCAGTAGTTTTTGAGAAAATCTCAACCTTATTGAGGCTTCCTGTATACTTATCTCTGTCCTCGACTGTACGTGCGAGGGTAATTTTGTCCTCGTACGTAACTGGTTACGAAACTCCGGTTACGTAGGCGGCCGAAGCGATTATAAAGTAAGTAGGTAGATAGGTATATTATTTACGTTAATATAATGTTATATATGGTAATAAAATGATTACGTATATATCATTATTTCATAGCAGTTACATTTAATTTATTGTTATTCTCATTCAGTGTATGCAATTTTGTGCACTTAAGAGCCTTCCATGAGCCAACTAGCGCCGATATCTTCCAATATAATCAATTTTATTAAAAAAGCTATTTACAAAATGTTTATTACCATAAATACTATTTTTTAAATGCTTATTTATAACGTGATTCAATGTCGGTAAGTTGTAGTTCGCATAATTGCGAAAAACGCGTGAGCTTATGAATGAATGAAGTATACCGCGGCCCAAATCAAGTGTCTTATTTTGTAAACAAATATGATCGTCTAATTACTTGTTGTGATGTCACACTGAAGGAACTGATTGATCGAACCTGTTCATCATTGTGAAAGTAAAGTGATCCGATCTAATAAAGTGAAAATAACTATGCAATAATCAGAGAAAAGCTTAAAATGGTAGTAGGGGAGGGTAGTTTTTGTTTACAAAATAAGACACTTGATTTGGGCTTCAGTTTAGGTAATTGTGTTTCTAAGAATACAAGCACTATTTACGTTAAATATTACAGATGGAATAAAGCCATTATTCACTGAACTATATTCGCTGTTAGAAGACAATTATAATACTATCGATAAAGCGGAGTTCTTGAACAACAAACGGCTGGTTCAAAACTACTGGAGTCGGCGGGAAGACATCGATCTTAGAATGAAGGTAACGAGAGGTCTTTATTAACGGACTTTGAACTGGAATTTAATTGTTTTAGAAATAACTGCAATGACAAAATAGTAGTGATTGTAGCATATTTTTTTTTTAAACTGAACTAAATCTAACAAGTCTAAAGATGTTGTAGAAGAACACCCAACACTATGCAACTGTGCAATGGCTAAAACTCTAAATACGACAGTCGATATTAAAATACAAAAGTGTATTATTGTGCCCAATTAAAGAACGGCATTTCCATCGCTTCATCGCCTGTGTTGTGGCAATTTCAGCATTTTTTACATTCTTTTATTTATTTATTGTACCATTTATTGTAAATGTTGTTATTCTTGTCTTACTTGACTTTTAAATATTATATACATATAATAAAACAATGATGATATGTATACCGCAGCCCAAATCAAGTGTCTTATTTTGTAAACAATTATGATTGTTTAATTACTGTGATGTAACACTGAAGGAACTGATTGATTGAACCTGTTCATCTTTGTGAAAGTAAAGTGATCGGATCTAATAAGGTGAAAATAACTATGCAATAATCACAGATTAGCTTAAAATGTTAGTAGGGTAGGGTAGTTTTTGTTTACAAAATAAGACACTTGGTTTGGGCTTCGGGTGAAAAGGTAACAAAATAACTGTGATGTTATACTCACTACCCACAGAGTATAATCAATGTAATGGACAGAGAATGGCTCGGCGGGTTCTGCAGTCTGTTGACTGGCAAACTGGTGGACTCAGCGCTGAGAGACAGAATCGTTGAGCTGGTGGATTCTACCATCAGGGATTGGGGGTATGTAAATATATCAAGTTATTATTAATTTACTATGAGTACCGATAAAAGCTTCTAACATTTTAAAAAGTAATTAATATAAAGTAAGTAATTATTTATATCAATCTGTGGTATTTAATATCGCACCATAATCTACCTATTCATCTCACATGTCTGGAAGGGATCACTTTGAGCGATAAGACCGTCAATTTGTGTATGCCTATTTCTTTGTATAAGTTTTGCAATAAAGAATATTATCTTAGAATTAAAACTAGGTATACTTAGTCATTAATTCAAATTTATTCTACGTTTAGTGTAAACGGATTAAAACAAACTTTAACCGAATGATTGAGTTTAATATGTACTTAAACTTATATTTAAATAAGATGACGAGTTGAACTTGTCGCTTTTAAGATAGGTGCTCTGGATGTGGACAGAAAGATTGGAGATGAGTGGCAGAGCCTTTGCCTAACAAAAGAGATCACAAGCTGATAAATATAATCTATACATATAATAAGACTGTAAAAAAGTTGTGTCTGTACATTTAGGATCGATACTGATGTCAAAACACAAATTTTCAGAATTTTTGACTGTTTGTCTGTTGTCACGCCATAACTACTGAAGGGATTTTGATGGGAGTTTCACTAGGAGATATCTGAAATATCCGGACAGCTCATAGGCTATAAGCCATGGCGGTATGTGATATGGAAACAAAGATACAGAGAGGAAGATCTGCTTCCTGATCTTCTTCATCCTCTCCATCCTCCTCCTCTACGCAAACGAAGTTGCGGGGTACAGCTAGTATATAATAAACTGAAGATATTATATTACAAAACACGTCATACAAATTAATATATCACTTTAATAAACTTGTATTTCGTTTCAGCTTTATAAAACTATCAAGCAAGCAAAAAATCCTTCTCTACAACCTAATAGAAACGTGCCCGAACCTCTCTTCAAGCCAAATCAAATCTTGCATACGAATAATATTAACAGACCATTCTAACATTGATGAAATTAAAGAAATTGCAAAGTTGAACCATGATTGTCGAACTTGTAACATAGATTTCCGATTTCTGAACGAATTGTGCCTTAAATGCTTGTCGAAATATTTCGAGAAATTGCACTGTTTTTCGCTAGTAGATGGTATTAGAGCGTTTTCGCAAGCGGCGAAAGTTGTGTTGTTGTGTGTGTTGGAAAATGACGAATGGGCTTGTTTGAAGAAAGCAAAACGATATCCAGTTATTTTAATAGTTGACGAGGTGAGTTTCTCATCATCATCAGTCTATTTATATTGCCCCACTGCTCGGGCACAGACCTTCCCTTACATCGAGGGAGCTCGGGCCATAATCCACCACGCGGGCCCAGTGCGGGTTGGCGGATTTCACATGCCTTAGATTTTTTTTCTTCTACGACATGCAGGTTTCATCACCATGTTTTCCTTCACCGTTTTGAGAGCACTCGGTAAATGTACGTTAGTTTTTCCGCCGATAAAACCGAGGATAACTCATTGGTGCATGGCTGCCCTAGCTGGAAATCGAACCTGGGACCTCCATATTGCAAGTCCATTGACCCAACCACTGATCTTCTCATACTAAGTTATGTTAGTCTGTTTTTGGCCCCATAGAAAGAGAATCATAATATGTATTTATATCACATATGTACATTTTTGAACGTCGACATCTTTTTAACTAGCCAACTAGCGCCGCCAATCTTAAAAAAAATATATTATCTTCCAATATAATCAATTTTATTAAAAAAGCTATTTACAAAATGTTTAATATTAGAAATAAATATATAAATTCCTTTAGTTTTCAATAAACACAAAAAAGACCAGCAACAACTTAATTATTCTAGGAAAGATCCAAGTGACTTTCGTTAGCGCTAGTAGAACAGAAAGAAAAATGTATTGGCATTTGTTTTTTATCCGACTGTCCCAGAAGGAGGGTAATGTTTTTCGGGTGTATGTATGTATGTCCATTCCTTCCTGCCATCCTGTAGCCTAAACGGTTAGATGGATTTTGGTGTATGAGGTATCGTTAGATTCGTCTTGATTACGGGAGTGTCATAGGGTATACAAAATTAGTCAAAAGTTTTTTTGCAGTCGGTTTTTTTGTTTGTTTTTTGAAATTATTTCTGCTTGTTTCGATGCAAATGTTAATTAGAATAGAATAGAATAGAAAACATTTATTTGACACACACACAGAGCACAGTACATAAGAGATACATAGAATAATAATTACAAAGAAAAGAGATACATAGTGCAGTGGTGTGGTGCCAAACAGGTCTCCAGCTCAGCATGTGCTGCAGTAATTGGACATTACTGCAGCGCTGGTTTTCAGTGGATAATAATTAATAATATCCATTCACAGTATGTATGTATTTCCAGATGCTAGACACATTTCCATGGGAAAGTTTACCGATACTAAATCATCATCCTGTATCGCGGATGGACAACATTCACTTTTTATACTACCTGTATAAGATTCACGAGAAAAGCATAGTAGATGGATACTTTGCCACCAAAGCCGATGTTGGGAGATACGTCATCAATCCAGGTTCGCAATTTGAAATATTCAGCTGATACACTCTCAAGACGTGATCACCATCTCAAGTATGTCATTTATTAATAAACCAATCTTGAGGGCGTATCACGTGATGTCTTTCTCACGTCGCGGTTCGCCTGCAATCAGAAAATACGTTCTCAAGCATGAGTTTGACAGTTCTCTTGAGAACCGAGTTGTGTTTATTAATACGGCGTTACTCACGTGATATCCGATTCCTAAACGCGCACCTAAGTTACGTTTATTAATAGGAACGCCATCTTGAGGTCGTTCTCAAGATTGACTTTTGAGCTGAGAGTGATTTATTAATACGGACCCATTGATCTCCTATAAACAACTATACCGCAGCCCAAATCAAGTGTCTTATTTTGTAAACAAATATGATCGTCTAATTACCTGCTGTGAAGTAACACTGAAGGAACTGATGGATCGAAACAGTTCATCATTGTGAAAATAAAGTGATCCAATCTAATAATGTGAAAATAACTATGCAATAATCACAGAATAGCTTAAAATGTTAGTAGGGTAGGGTAGTTTTTGTTTACAAAATAGGACACTTGATTTGGGCTTCGGTGTAGATACACAAATGTCTTACTAAAACAATTTAAAAAACGTCCAAATAATAAACGGACCCTCCGTTGTTAACGTCCAAATAATGTCCAATAAAGCAAAAGCCATTCATCCGTTTGTACCTTCTTTGCGCTCGGACATTTTTAGAAGGCAGACTGTGTATCTAGTTGTTTATAGGAGATCAATGTACCGACCTAATACACCATAACATTTTATGTTACAGAAAAGAATCTCGACCGAATGGAGAATCGAATGAGTTCATTCGTGAAGTATTGGTGCAAGGATTGGAGCGGTCACATCGGGGAAGCCCCGCCGCCTGAGGACTTCTTGAAATATCTCACAGAGGCAGATGTGTTCTTGTAAGTATATTTTAGGCTTTTTGAAAATGGCGGGAAACGAAGTTGCGAAACTAACGGTTTCCATAACTCTTAACTAACAGATATTGCGGCCACGGCGACGGGTGTCGTTTCGCGAACGGCGGAGCGAACGGAGCTGGCGTGGAGGGCGCTATAGGCACTCGCAGCGTGGCTATACTGTCCGGCTGTGGGTCGGTGCGGCTGGTCCGTCCGCCTGGCCGCGCCGCGCCCGCTGCCGCGTACAGGCACCTACATGTTGCGGGCTGGTGAGGCTTTTGTATAGATAATAACGTATAAGTAATCTCATATAAATCATAGAGCATAATTAATGCTACGGGATACAGGCGTGAATTCATGTATGTTTTATTAAATTTTAGTACAGATGGGAGGTAGGGAATAGTCCGGATAGATGGGAAGTAGGGAATAGTCTGGCAGATGGGAGATAGGGAATAGTCCGGACAGATGGGAGGTAGGGAATAGTCCGGATAGATGGGAGGTAGGGAATAGTCCGGCAGATGGGAGATAGGGAATAGTCCGGACAGATGGGAGGTAGGGAATAGTCCGGATAAATGGGAGGTAGGGAATAGTCCGGCAGATGGGAGATAGGGAATAATCCGGACAGATGGGAGATAGGGAATAATCCGGACAGATGGGAGGTAGGGAATAGTCCGGATAAATGGGAGGTAGGGAATAGTCCGGCAGATGGGAGATAGGGAATAATCCGGACAGATGGGAGATAGGGAATAATCCGGACAGATGGGAGGTAGGGAATAGTCCGGACAGATGGGAGGTAGGGAATGGTCCGACAGATGAGAGGTAGGGCATAGTCCGGACAGATGGGAGGTAGGGCATAGTCCGGACAGATGGGAGGTAGGGAATAGTCCGGACAGATGGGAGGTAGGGAATAGTCCGGATGGATGGGAGGTAGGGAATAGTCCGGATGGATGGGAGGAAGGGAATAGTCGGGACAGATAGGAGGTAGGGAATAGTCGGGACAGATGGGAGGTAGAGAATAGTTCGGACAGATGGAGGTAAGGAATAGTCCCGACAGATAAGAGGAAGGGAATAGTCCGGACAGATGGGAGGTAGGGAATAGTCCGGATAGATGGGAGGTAGGGAATAGTCCGGCAGATGGGAGATAGGGAATAGTCCGGACAGATGGGAGGTAGAGAATAGTCCGGACAGATGGAGGTAAGGAATAGTCCCGACAGATAAGAGGAAGGGAATAGTCCGGACAGATGGGAGGTAGGGAATAGTCCGGATAGATGGGAGGTAGGGAATAGTCCGGACAGATGGGAGGTAGGGAATAGTCCGGACAGATGGGAGGTAGGGAATAGTCCGGACAGATGGGAGGTAGGGAATAGTCCGGACAGATGGGAGGTAGGGAATAGTCCGGATGGATGGGAGGTAGGGAATAGTCCGGATGGATGGGAGGTAGGGAATAGTCGGGACAGATAGGAGGTAGGGAATAGTCGGGACAGATGGGAGGTAGAGAATAGTTCGGACAGATGGAGGTAAGGAATAGTCCCGACAGATAAGAGGAAGGGAATAGTCCGGACAGATGGGAGGTAGGGAATAGTCCGGATAGATGGGAGGTAGGGAATAGTCCGGCAGATGGGAGATAGGGAATAGTCCGGACAGATGGGAGGTAGAGAATAGTCCGGACAGATGGAGGTAAGGAATAGTCCCGACAGATAAGAGGAAGGGAATAGTCCGGACAGATGGGAGGTAGGGAATAGTCCGGATAGATGGGAGGTAGGGAATAGTCCGGCAGATGGGAGATAGGGAATAGTCCGGACAGATGGGAGGTAGAGAATAGTCCGGACAGATGGAGGTAAGGAATAGTCCCGACAGATAAGAGGAAGGGAATAGTCCGGACAGATGGGAGGTAGGGAATAGTCCGGATAGATGGGAGGTAGGGAATAGTCCGGACAGATGGGAGGTAGGGAATAGTCCGGACAGATGGGAGGTAGGGAATAGTCCGGACAGATGGGAGGTAGGGAATAGTCCGGACAGATGGGAGGTAGGGAATAGTCCGGATGGATGGGAGGTAGGGAATAGTCCGGATGGATGGGAGGTAGGGAATAGTCGGGACAGATAGGAGGTAGGGAATAGTCGGGACAGATGGGAGGTAGAGAATAGTTCGGACAGATGGAGGTAAGGAATAGTCCCGACAGATAAGAGGAAGGGAATAGTCCGGACAGATGGGAGGTAGGGAATAGTCCGGATAGATGGGAGGTAGGGAATAGTCCGGCAGATGGGAGATAGGGAATAGTCCGGACAGATGGGAGGTAGAGAATAGTCCGGACAGATGGAGGTAAGGAATAGTCCCGACAGATAAGAGGAAGGGAATAGTCCGGACAGATGGGAGGTAGGGAATAGTCCGGATAGATGGGAGGTAGGGAATAGTCCGGACAGATGGGAGGTAGGGAATAGTCCGGACAGATGGGAGGTAGGGAATAGTCCGGACAGATGGGAGGTAGGGAATAGTCCGGACAGATGGGAGGTAGGGAATAGTCCGGACAGATGGGAGGTAGGGAATAGTCCGGACAGATGGGAGGTAGGGAATAGTCCGGACAGATGGGAGGTAGGGAATAGTCCGGACAGATGGGAGGTAGGGAATAGTCCTGACAGATGGGAGGTAGGGAATAGTCCCGACAGATAAGAGGAAGGGAATAGTCCGGACAGATGGGAGGTAGGGAATAGTCCGGATAGATGGGAGGTAGGGAATAGTCCGGCAGATGGGAGATAGGGAATAGTCCGGACAGATGGGAGGTAGAGAATAGTCCGGACAGATGGAGGTAAGGAATAGTCCCGACAGATAAGAGGAAGGGAATAGTCCGGACAGATGGGAGGTAGGGAATAGTCCGGATAGATGGGAGGTAGGGAATAGTCCGGACAGATGGGAGGTAGGGAATAGTCCGGACAGATGGGAGGTAGGGAATAGTCCGGACAGATGGGAGGTAGGGAATAGTCCGGACAGATGGGAGGTAGGGAATAGTCCGGACAGATGGGAGGTAGGGAATAGTCCGGACAGATGGGAGGTAGGGAATAGTCCGGACAGATGGGAGGTAGGGAATAGTCCGGACAGATGGGAGGTAGGGAATAGTCCTGACAGATGGGAGGTAGGGAATAGTCCTGACAGATGGGAGGTAGGAAATAGATTACCGGGTGCATTAAGTACATTTACACTTACTTACTTCCACTACATTAGTGGACTTAATTCACTCAGGTTTTTATTCACGAATTACGTGTAAAGTAATCTACTGGGGACACTTGAAGTTTGAAGTGTTTACGAATAATTTAATTGGTATTTTTTGAAAACGTCACATTAATAGTTATTATCAATGTTTGTGCGCATTTATTTTCTGAAGAGTTTAGTATTTCATTAACCTTTTGAACGCCAAAGGCGGCCATAGCCGACAACGGGAAATCGTGAAATGAACGCCATGGCGGGATATCACGACAAGTTATTCTAATGTCATGTATGGTGGCGTTGAAGGTTTTCTTCTTCACAAAGGTCTTACTAAAACAATTTAAAAGCGTCCAAACAAGGGTCCATTGTTAACGTCCAAATAATGTCCAATAAAGCAAATGAGACATTCATCCGTTTGGACCTTCTTTGTGCTCGGACATTTTTAGAAGGCAGACTGTGTATCTAGTTGTTTATAGGAGATCAATGCTCCAACATGACTTGGCGTTCAAAAGGTTTAAGATACTACACCAATGTCAACCCTATATGTTAATGTTTTCATTGCAGCCCCATGGTGGTGGGCATGCTGTGGGAGGTGACGGACCTGGAAGTGGACAAGGTGATCAGCACCCTGGTGTCGCTGTACGTGCCGTCTGCAGCCCCCGCCGCCTGGCAGAGCGTCGGCAAGGCCAAGTGGAGCCAGGGAGTCATAGGTGGGTAACACGCTTTAGGCTGCTTCTACACCAGAGATGTGCTATACAGCTATGCTGCGAGGATGCGAAAGCTAAGCTACGAAACTATGTGACCGTTTCCACCCTGGGTTTCACAAGTATCGAAAATTAAATGTCTGTCTGTCAGGAGCTATATCTGAGAAACGCGTAGACGGGTCAAGTTGAAATAAATACCAAATTCTCAGGTCTGCAACGTCACGCAAGTTGTACAAGATAACGAATAAATGTTTAAAATAAAGTTTTGTACATCAAGCGAGTCGAAAAAACAGCTTAATTAAGAATTCAGAAAATAATAAGAAATCGAAGCGATTTATTCATTGTTTTTGTTATTCTTCTATAGGAGTTGCGAGAGTAGTAGAAAATGATAGTGATTATGATTATGCAATATGAAATCTATAATAAGTCCCCCGAAAAATGATAGGTACAGCTTAAATGGTCACGTAGTTTTGTAGGTGGGGCAAAGCTCCATTGAAATGTGGCAATGTCTACTTTCTTATTACAAACCTATAGCAGACGACTAACTAATCAGGAGTATGTTGATGTATGGACATAATATTTTGATAATGGCAAAGATAAGTTGGTCTCTAATCTAGTTTATCTTTTCGTTAGAGCAAAGTTGCGGTTAAGTTCTCTTGCGCGAGTCCGATTCGCACTTGGTCGGTTTTTCATTTTACTTACGGTAAAAGTATTACCGACCAGATGGAGGGATGACCTTCGCAAGATGGCTGGCAGGGACTGGATGCAGAGGGCCGAGAGTAGGGTTGATTGGCGCGCTTTGGGAGAGGCCTACGTCCAGCAGTGGACTGATACGGGCGGATGATGATGAAAAGCACTACCCTGTTCATTTTAGGCAATCCCTCTGTAACCACAATTTCCTTTTGCAGACACGGACGTGGAGCAGAAGGGCCCTGTGGTTCCTGAGCGTGATCTCCTGAAGGCCATCTCCCGCGCCAGGGGTTCCACCAGCTACGTCATGATTGCCAGCAGCATGGTCGCCCGGGGATTACCGGTCAGGGTGCGCGAATGATCAGTTAGTCCAAGGATAGTTCAAAACAAATATAGGTAGCCCAAATCAAGTGTCTTGTTTTGTGAACAAATATGATCGTCTAATTACCGGTTGTGACACTGAAGGAACTGATTGATTGATTGAACCAGTTCATTATTGTGAAATAAAGTGTATAGTTTCTGTAATAATTGCATAGTTATTATGTGAAAATAACTATGCAATTATTACAGAAAAGCTTAAAATGTTAGTAGTTCTCTTAATGTATTTTATTAATTGTAAATATTAAACTACTAACAACAACAATAATAAAAAAATACTTATAAATAAAAAATTGACGCCTATTCGCTACCCTGTGGGAGAGTGCCCAAAAGGCTGGCGACATTACCTCGTTGTATAGCCAGCGATATACGCTCGCTATACAAGTAGTTCTTGTTTACAAAATAAGACACTTGATTTGGGCTTCAGTTTACTTTATTTGCACACAAAATACATTAGTTACATATATAAAAAATTAGCTATAGTGTACAGAAAGGCGGCCTTTAAGCGATTTCTCTCAGACAACCTTGTCGGGATAGAGATATTGTATCAAAATAGCATAACGGGTGCAAATATGTCATTATTGTCGATGATAACATTGTATGGAGGTATGTGATAGTAAGATTTAATGAGAAATTAAAATATAAATTAGCCATACACAGGTGCCTGTTTTGTTTTATTCTGAAATTAACGAACTTAACATTATTATCAAAGTGAGCACGTATTTATATGGAATCTACCTATATAATCGTTCTTACAAACGTCGAATTCCATAGACGTTTGACAGTCGGTGCGAAAGTTTGTAAGAATTATGGTCTATGCTTGTGGTTATATCCTCGTGTGGTTGCGCTCCTGTCTCGTGTGGTTGCGCCCGTCTCGTGTGGTTGCGAGTGAAATGGTCTATGCTTGTGTTGCGAGTAGGTTGTGTCGTTGCGTCCCTGTCTCGATTGGTTGCGGGGCAAGGCGGCGGGAGGGGCGCGACGGGGTGCGCTTTGTCAAGCGTAAGAACGGACGAACTCGTGTTCAAAACTGTTTCTGCATCTCACTCATAGCATTTTGACAGTTCATTTTGGCCATCTCATACTAAGCTCTCGCTAAAAAGAATCTGTGCGAAAGTGTATAGGTGTTTTGCGTCCCTGTCTCGCGTGGTTGCGGTTTAGGCTTGTGTAGCGAGTAGATTATGTCCTCGTGTGGTTGCGTCCCTGTCTCTTGTGGTTGCGGGGCGGGCGCGGGGCGAGGCGGCGGGCGGGGCGCGGCGGCGGCGGCGGGAGGACGGTGGGGTGCGTTCCTTGGGCTCAGCGGCGCGGGTCAGCGCCTGCGCAGAAAAATGTACATTGTACCGACATGGTACAGACGTTGGGAAGACCAAAGTTAGCGATCGTCGCAACGCCGCCGCGGAGCTGTCAACCTAATGTCAAACGCCTAATAATAATGTCACTTTGACAGGCGTTACGCCGATCGCTAACGCTAACTCGTGCTACAAGGGCAGGCACTAGTCTTGTTACAATTTATTTACAATTTGGCATATTTCATCGGCCGTGCCGTGCGTGATCTTTGCGGGATATTTCTCCACTGATTCTATAATTAACTATGGTTGGGATATTATCCTACTAATATTATAAACGCGTTTCGTTCAAAGTCAAAGTCAAATTTCTTTATTGCAAGTAAGCACGTTGTGTACATTTTTGCACGTCAACATATTTTTGAATTTACATTTACACCACTTTGCAAGGAAAAGGTGCCAACGCTGAGGAGAAAAAGTGGCAAAAAACTCTCAGCAACACATCTTTTAAAATAATATAATATTACTCAATTACTATTGTTAGTCCTTTATCCCTCGTGCGGAACCGGCGACACACACCATGCATGTTCATCGTTTAAATAGTCCTATATTCTGTAATACGCCTTCTTAACAAGTGTTCAGTGCCACATGAAGGATGTTTTTTATCAAGCCGTTTAGGCTGCAGACCGTGGCAAAGAATTAGACATACATACTCACATACATACGCTTTAAAACATAACCCTCCCTCTTGCGCAGTCGGGTAAAAATCGTAAAGAGATCTCTGGTTTGTCGTGAATCATGTAATCTGGCCGTTATTTACGTACCTCGTCAATTTTTATCAAGTCTACCATTTCCGTGATCTTTTTCTCCAGCCCCTTGATGTAGAGCCGCGCGTTGGTCGTGTTGATGTCGAAGGACTTGCCCAAGAGCTTCAGCAGAGGCAGGGAGTCGCATTCAGATGCCCTGCAAAACAAAGAAACAGTATAAAATTAGTGACGTCGTTTTTGTGGCAAACATAGGCATTTGTTTCCACCGTCGGCGCTGAGCGAGTAGAGCTAGAAACGAGTTGATAGTGATAGTTTTGTAGCTCGGCTAGAGGCCGGTGAGAGTAACCATGGGCTATTTATCGCGCAAGAAACGTTCGGACAACAGCAGATCAATGGTAACACTTGCAGTACGATTTCAACTCTTATGACGCAGATAATAAGAACGGTCCAAAGTCCAAAGTTACACTTGATCTGTTGTTAGCTGTACAATAGTACATTCCGTGTAAACAAAAGAGACGCAGTAATACTCGCTCGGCGACATAATATTTATAGTTCATCCCATCGCTCGGCGACAAAATAGCCGAGCGAGTACTCGCCGGTAAGCATTATTTATTAGTTTAAACTGTCGGCGACGAACTAATTAATAATGAATTATTATATATAAACGGATATCACTCACTTATATTGTTAAAGTCGGCAATTAGACCGACAGTTAGCAAGTGAGATCGATCAACGAATCCAGCTACAGCCATCGAACGCATCGTCGTCGGCGGCGGGACAAGTTATCTCGGAGCGCGCACAGAGGGCGCTCATCCGCAGTGCGCGAAGAAACGTCAACGGCGACGCGGGCGTGGCGCGCTCACCTTGAAAAAGACCGTCGAAATCGGTCGAAACTGTCGGTCTAATTGCCGACTTTAACAATATAAGTGAGTGATAGCCGTTTATATATAATAATTTGTAGTAATGGCTCACTATAGTTTTAATTCTAATTAATAATGCTTAATATATGCGTAAATGTATGCTTAAGATGGCTGGCAGGGACTGGATGCAGAAGGCTGAGTGTAGGGTTGAGTGGCTCGCTTTGGGAGAGGCCTGCGTCCAGCAGTGGACTGATACGGGCTGATGATGATGAATATATGCGTCTCTTTTGTATACACGGAATGTACCCCTGGCCTGGTATGCCTGGCCACTCAACTCCATGCCCAAGTCACTCACAGTGCAAGGCCGCTCGCGCGTCGCAGCAGCCCGTCCAGCGTGGCGTCGCTCTTGATGCACGCGTCGCGCGCGCCCGCCGAGGCTCCGCGCCGCTGCTCGAGCGTGCTGCGCAGCGAGTCGATGCTGTCCTGCTGCTTGTACAGCTTTGCTTGATGCTTGGCGTGCTCGTCCTCTGGAATAGAAGAAGTAATAGGGTATTTGTAATTTTAACTGTGAAATCAGTTTTTCGATATCTCAATTAATACCGAAGATATTAAGCGGTTAAGTCAAGTGGTGGGGGGGGGGGGGGGGGGGTTGCTCCATGTCTGTTTAGCAAAACGGTCTATAGTAGATATGAAGTTTGTATGGCGCTACCTCAGTGTGACGCTACAGCCACAATACATCGTGAATGTTTCTGTCTCTATCTAACACAACTTTTCTAAATGCCTGTAGACACAAATTCATGATCAACTGTGAAATCAAAATTGAAATTAAGTAAGTAGTTGAAAAATGAAGTAAGTACCTAACTATAACCGGCATTTAAAAAAGTTTTGTTTGAAAGAGATAGAAACAGTACACTATGTATTGTGGCTGTGACGTCATACTGAGGTAGCGCCATACTTTCATACTAAATATCGTTTTGCTAAAAAGTGATGGTAACCGCTTAATATCTTGGGTATTAGTTGAGATATCGAAAAACTGATTTCACAGTTCTCTTCAGCAGGAATATGAGAGTTGATTGAGGTAATAAACAAATAATTCAAATACGCTATTACGAAGCGACATCTGAATATAGTCTGAGGAATCTAGTATTAAATTAAACCACAGAGATGTGAGATAACCTACCAATATTAACTCTGAGTTCTCTGACGTTGTCGTTCAAATGTTTCAACTCTGTGTTGACTTCGTTGATGTAGTTGAACAGAGCGTAGTTCTCCTCCTCTCGGCGATTGAACTCCTGGACCAGTTTGTCCACATCGTCCTCTCCTGCGAACTCCTGGGAAAGAGAAGAGTGGAGATGTTGACTAAATTTTTTATTGCGTTAATCTCTCTGTGTTTCAGCCCTAAGGGCCTTCATGAGCCAACTAGCGCCGCCAATCTTGAAAAAAAAATATCTTCCAAATCAATTTTATTAAAAAAGCTATTTACAAAATGTTTATTAGGATGAATACTATTTTTCAATATACAATACTAGGCATAATTGCGACAAGCTAAGTTGTAGTTCACAAATGTGCCAAAAACGGCCGTTTTTCGCAATTATGCGAACTACAACTTACCGACATTGAATCACGTTATAAATAAGCATTTAAAAAATAGTATTTATCGTAATAAACATTTTGTAAATAGCTTTATTAATAAAATTGTTTATATTGGAAGATATTATTTTTTTAAGATTGGCGGCGCTAGTTGGCTCTTGGAAGGCTCTTAAGTTGCCATCCCTATTGAGCCTTAGCACGAAGGTCCGGGCCTAACCGGGCCGCAGTCCCTCCGACAATGGCCGAACCTTCATTGCTTCATGACCCTTACCCTAATAGCATCTAGAATGTTGACATAGTTGTTGTACGCCCTCATTTCCTCTTCCTGTTGCTCCAGTCTCTTCGCCTCTGCTTTGGCGTCGGCTGCCGTCAGTCTGACTGTGCCCTTGGTGCGCAGGAACTCTTCAAGCTTCATGCTGTGGTCTAACTGCCTCTGCAGTTCGCGAACTTCCTGTCAGATGGAGAAAGACAATTCTTAGTCAGTGCTGGCTGATATATCAGAGGAGATCGGTGGCGCAGTGCTTGGGTCACGATACGGAGGTCCCACACTCGATCCCAGCCAGGCCAGCCATGGTCCAATGAGTTTTCTTTGGTTTGCGAAAGAAAAACTTGCATACATTTACCGAATACTCTCAAACCGTGAAGGAAAACATCGTGATGAAACTAGCATGCCGTAAAAAAATCTAAGGCATGTTCCTGGGCGTAGCTCTGACCTGTAAGTTAGGTACCTAACCAAACCTAAAAAAATAATTTATCTAGGTACTAACTACAATACATAATATCCGTAAGAAAGTTTCACTTGACAGTCGACACAAAAAAATTAACCGAGGCAAAACCGCGGGTAGGTGTAGTTTGCTAGTTACATATTATTTTACACTGCTGCCCCACCCATGGCTGGCTACGCCCATGGGCATGTTTATATGTAAGCTGTCAATTGGCACTGGTGGATCATAACCCGAGCTCCCTCGATGCAAGGGAAGATATATGTGTCCGAGCAGTGGGAACATAGAAATAGACTGATGATTATGAGATGTACAATCGTTGGGCAGACTAAGTAAAGAGTTTGAGGGCCTATCGGTAGCCACTGCCCTGAGACAGGCTGAGGACAGAGGTGAATAAACCGATGGAGGAGTTGGGTTAACAGCTAGATAAAGGATTTTCAATTCAGACACGACCTTTGATGACCACGATGAAGAAGAAGATAATATATCATATCATCAAAATGTCTCGGCATTTCATAAGTATTTAGATTATCGCTCGGCTAAGACTCAACTCACCAAGCAATGCTTCCTGTAGTCAATAGCCGCCTTCTCCTTCAGCGCATCCAGCTTATTGCACCACTCTTCGCGCTGGTCATACGTGCTAATAGCCTGCTCTACTAACTCCAGGATCTGGGCCTTGCCGTCCATCAGCCGCTTGATCTGGTTGCGCCAGATCATGTTGAAGAATTGCCTGGACGTGGAAGTAAGTTGACTCAAATATAAACGTATATGAATAAGACCGCTTGTAGCGTATTGGGTATCAGTTTTGAACCTTACTATACTGGCAAAATGGTTACAGACAACGACCGGGTCTTTTCACGCCTAACTTCGGTGGAGAAGTGCGGGCCTTGAGGTTGTCTACCCGGGCATGAGCTCGCCGGATAATGATCCGACGGTGAGATTGGTCCCGCTTGGTATGCGGGATATGGGAGTTGGGCGGGTCGGTACGTCCGTTTGGTGCACAGCTCAAACCCGCCGCTTAAGGCGACGGGGAGCGCAGCAACTCCCTCTGGCGGGCGCGCGTGCAGGGGGGCGAGGTTGCGTAGATGAGCGTGCCTACTGTTGTCGGCGCGGTCGAATAGTGATCGCATCAACCTCAGCACGAACGCTTCGATCCACTCAACCCGTAGCAAGCGATGACGTCGTTACGAACGTACCGACCCGCGCCGGTAGTACAGAGTGGTACCCTAGAGAAGGTCTAGGAAAGAGAGCCAGACCATAGAAAAGATAGGACCCTGATATTGGGTTGCCGGGACTTATAATAGGTGTAACTTACCGATCACGTAAAAGACGATCAATTTCCAGTCTCATATTGTAGTTCTCACTGTTGACGTTGTTGAACTTCTTCATGGCGGTGTCCAGCCGGTTCTCCAGCTGGCTTGTCACCATCTGGTTGGTCAGCGGGTTGGTGTAGTCCTGGAAATACATCGGGGCCATGGAATTCATGCGCAAGACATGGCAGCGGGACAGAACACTTTTACTTGGTACGAGTCTGGCATAATTTATTCGTCACCGCGTGGCGAAGAGGTTACTACGGCGCAGCGACCCGAAGTGGATGTTGGCCTCCGAAACGAGAAGCCGCCAGTCGTGTCTTTCCCCGCGTCACGTGTGTGTCTGCAGTCGGTCTAGATCCCTTCCCACTTCAGCCCTCCAGCGATATTATAGGACCACCTCATAAGGGTGCTTTTGCCATCAAAATGCTGTCTTCTCCTAGCATGAAGGGTATTCGGGGAGCTAGTAAAATATGTGAGCTTTAGGCTAAACGCAGATATTTACAGCAGAAGCCGAGCCTTAGGTGAGCACTCGATGTCATTCGAGGATATAAAAAACTCTCCCCTAAGTGCATCATTTCTGAAGGACGCGCCTTGGAAGCGATATAATAAAAACTCGATGCGCAGTCACAATAGACCTTTCAGGTCGCAGTGACCCTTTGGCTTGACCCTGTTACTAAAATATAATAATATAACGCAGCAGGGTGTTCTCATTCTTTCTTTTCTCACGTGGTTTAGTGACCAAACCTATTTGTCAGAGTTACTAAGGCCGCACGTAGGCCTCTGACGTGACCTAACAACTGCTGCCGAGCGACAGCAGCCGGGACCAACTGCTTGACGTGCTTTCCGAGGCACGGAGAGGCTCGGATGGAATATGTCACTAGCAGTCACACATTCACTAACGTTATCATGTTCTCATGACGATTACCTTCTCATAACCCGTGCTCTTCGGGCGCAGCGCCTTGCTTTCCTTCTGCACCTGCTTCAGCAAGAAGTTCAGCTCACTGATCATCCCCCGCTGCTCCCTCACCTCAGCAGCACACCTCTCGTGTTCCTTCAGAAGAGTCACCAGCTTGTCCCGCGTACGAACGTTCTCTACGACGTTGGATGTGCTTTTTGTTAGCTGAGAAATTAGAGACGTATCAAATGAAGTCTTGTTATTGCAAGTAGGTAAGCACGTTCTGTTTTTTTGAATTTACATTTACACTACTTTGCAAGGAAAAGGTGCCAACGCTGAGGAGAAAAAGTGGCAAAAAACTTTCAGCAGGATATCTTTTGAAATAATACCACCTAAATTACTTATACATTACATATTTAAATGCTTTGCCCTTTATAGGAGTAGACAAAGACTTGCAATACTTCAATACTTACTTCATATATTCAACCTTATGAGCTCTAGGGAACACTTGGTTATGTCATATGTGTAGTAATAAATAGGTATAAGTACAATACCAATAGACCAGATGGAGGGATGACTCGCGCAAGGTGACTAGTAAGGATTGGGAGAGGCATACGTTCAGCAGTGGACTGATACGGGCTGTCGATGATGATGAAATACAAGCGACTGTTAGTAGAAGGGGTAGTTTAATAGAGGTAGAAAGAAGGACAAAAATGTGGACCAAATTGGCTATGTTTTAAGAAAGAGTTAAAGATACCTTTCGGAGTAGAAAAAAGTCATCAAACCTTAAGTTCCAACATGATCTTCTCAAGGTCCGCGTTCAGAGTGCCAATGATGTTCCTCTGCATCCTCAGGGTCGGCTGCACACTGCTGGTTACCGTTGCACGGTCTATCTCCATCACCCGGAACTAAAAATTGAAGATGTCCCGCATCGGCGGAGTGAAGAGCATGGCACCAGTGACCCCATTTTTGTATTTTTATGAATTTTGGCAGGGAAATAAAAATACGCCAACAAAAGTCAGATATTCTTAAAACAAGCTCTCGTATAGTCCCTACATTTTGATATATATTTTGTATGAATAACTATTTCAGTTTAGACATAATTTTCATTTTAAAAGACATGGAAAGGGTATGTTTGTGATTTTTTTTTCTATAGAGCGAAGTATGTCCAATCGTGTATCGGTATTCATCAGTCTCTAAATAGACACACAAAAATTACTATATATTTTTTTCTGACATTTAATTTTAGTAGGTAGTTAGTGCCGTAGCCTTCATAGTAAAACGGAACATCCACGCACGCACACCCAGCCTTAAATATCAGGTCATTTTATCATTCAATTTAATCGTAGAGAATTTAATAAATGTTAAGGTTACCTGTCTCTGTAATTTAGCCAGTTCATCTTCTGCGATCTTCTCCAATTCCACATCATCAGGTGACGTCATTTTCCTAAAAGTTTCGAAAACTTAGAAGATTGACTATAAAGATGTAGATTAAAATAGAAGATTACTGATTCTTCATTTCTTCTTCTAGTAATATATTGTGGAGGTGTCTTTAAACAAAGGAATACTTCAGATTATGTGAATCTAAAAGACTCCCGATTTTTAAAAGAAAATGGAAGACAGTATGAAGTCAAAAAGCGTTAAAAGATTAAGTACAATGGTACCGACACTGAACAATGTTAGTGAAACACACAGACCCCTTATGCTACATCAATACGGTCTAGATTGTTAGTTTTGTTTGTGTTGACGTGATGTCGACTGTACCTGTTGGATCAATACAGTAGCTAAGAAGCGGAACATACGTTCGTGTTAGCGATAATTGTATGCATCCTTCCTATTTCCACTATTACACCGGAATTTTTAAGAAACAGGCTGTTATTACATTGGTATAGTTGAAAGTGTTGGTTTGAAATACGATTTCAACTCTTGTGGCGTAGACAATAAGAAACGGTGAAAAGAACATAATGTTACACTTGATGTCTTCCATCGTAGGTACATAAAAATATGGATTCCCTCTTCCTTTTCTTTTCTCGTGTGGTTTAGTGACCAAACCTATTTGTCAAAGTTATTCAGGCCGCCCGTAGGCCTTTGACGTGGCCTAACGACTGCTGTCAAGCGACAACAACCGGGACCAACTGCTTAACGTGCAATTCCCTCTGATCTGAGGATTCCCTACACCATATCGACAGTCTCTGCATCGATTGTCTTGTAATTAAAAACTGTCAAAGTCAAAGTCAAATTTCTTTATTGCAAGTAAGCACGTTGTGTAGGTACATTTTCGCACGTCAAAATATTTTTGAATTTACATTTACACCACTTTGCAAGGAAAAGGTGCCAACGCTGAGGAGAAAAAGTGGCAAAAAACTCTCAGCAGCACATCTTTTAAAATAATATAATAATAATACACAATTACTTAATAACTAGGTATTACACAACTATTACTATTGTTAGTAATCTAGACTTTATCCCTCATGCGGAGCCGGCGACACACACCATGCATGTTCATCGTTTAAATAGTCATCTATCCTGTAATAGGCCTTCTTAACAAGTGTTCATTTAATGAAATTTTTAAATTTCCTCTCTGTCAACGTCGTGACACTTTCTGGCAACTTGTTATAAAAGCGAATACAGTGCCCCATGAAGGATGTACTAACCTTACGTAGTCTGAATCCTGGAAATGCAAGTTTATCCCTATTTCTTGTATTATAACTATGTGTGTCACTGATTTTTGGAAATAGAGATATATTCTTACGTACGTACATGATATTTTCGTAAATGAATTGGCAAGTTACGGTCAGTATATTAATATTTTTAAACAGTTCTCTTAAAGATTCTCTACAACGCATATTGTATATAAATCGTATTGCCCGTTTTTGTAGTATAAAAATAGTCTCTATGTCGGCTGCCCGTCCCCACAGAATAATACCGTACGCCATCGAAAGCTTAGATCAATCCCTCGAAGGTACGTGGGTAGGACGTAGGTATGTAGAAAAGCATGTGACATCGATTGTATGTTACATCGAAAATCGTGATATACCGTTAGCAGCAAAATTTATAAATGCCTCTTCTATGTAAAGGATACGGGCGTCTCCAATCTTTAAAATAATAACATCTTCTAATCAATCACTAGATTTTATGCTTCACTTCAATTGGCTATTGGTATTTGCGTATTTGTTATATTTGACGAATAATTGCCACGTGTATGTGTGACAAAATACGAATATTATGTGACAGCAAATACCAAACACGACCGAACGACCGTCCACAAGCGCTTGTGGACGGTCGTATTTGTATGTACAAATATTTTGACAAATACCACAAACATCCAATGGGAGCATTAGAGACAGTTCTTGTACTCTTATTTCTTCTGTGGTTTAGCTAGCGCTGAACTCTCAGTCCCAGTCTCACCGCTACAATACTGTCAAACAATATGCTATGATCTTTTATTTAATTATTTGCGTCTTGTTTAATTATTCAGTATCTATAAGTGAAGACCTATAATTGGCTTCTTGCTTTTATTAAAATGAAAATGTAGTAGTTTATAAGCTGTTGGTTTTCCATGTCTTAATAAAATAAAATAACTAAACTCTGACAGGTTGCAAGGCCAATAGTCATAGACAGTTTTGAGTATGAGTGGAGTTTGAGTTCAGTGTAACAGCTGTCAGTTTTTATACAATTTTGACAGTAGCAAGAGCGAGCTCATGTTGAGTCTTGTTAAATTATGTCTCTGAATTTCTGCATCAATTTTGAGCAGGAACTTAGCATGAGATCATACTTACAACTGTCAAAGTCTATGAATACAAAAAGAGAAATTGGCAGACTAGCCACTTGTATGATAATAATAAAAATCTATTTCTATACCTACTTGTGTCTGAGTACGTAAAATGAATAAAATTAATTCATAAACGTAGGTGGTAGGTAACTGCTTAAAAATCGCTAAAAATCAATAAAGATCGATCAAAGTCATGGCCGAAAATATCCGTGAGGGTAAACGCCGCTGTTATTGCCCAACATTTTTATTTTAAAATATTTTGTTAATAAATAATTTGTAGCAATGTAGGTGTATCTTTTTATTGTAAGTTGTCATTTGTAATTTTCGAGTTTAAATCTTATTTGGGCAGGAAAATTACAGTTTTTTTACGTTTTGTTCATTTGGCGTATTAGGTTTAGCCATATAAATGCATATTTAATTTAAAATTAAAGCAATAGCATTATAATCTGTCAGAGAAACTTACCTCAGTGGGCAATAACCGAGTCGTTACCCTACCACAGATTAAAAACTTTAAAAAGTCAAGGCTACTTTTTGCTATAAATTACTATTTTAATAGGATCACTATGAGATCACTTCCTATTCGTATAAGTATAGAGTTTCGTGAGTTTAGTAACAATAAAAATAAAATTGTTCCACTATTTTGGACCGGCCACTCTCTTTGGCTCACCTTGATTGTATTTGCTGTCCTTTTCTAGCGTGAAGGCTTTCCGCTTACCTGTTGTCGCTGTCTCGGTCAAACGCACGTGTTAATCTGAGTCAAAGATTATGTCACAGAAGTAGGCGTGTAGGTAGAAATGTTTCCTTGATGCATTTAATTGTGTCAAGAGGTGATTGGACTGTTTATAATAGAATAAGTATATGAATCGTATATTATTTTGTTAAATTAAGTACATAAATATCATGCTTGTCATACTTATAAGTCTTAGAATCAGAATCGTTGATTGTCACTGTAAGGTATAATAAAGTAACAGTTACAGTTGTTTAGGTGGTACTAAAACACTTACAGTGTACACAGATCGGGCATTCAATAAATTAGAGTGAAGTTTCGTGAGTTTTTTTATTTCTTTAGTGAGTGTCACAAAATTGACCACGATGTTCAAAAAATAAATATTTATTATTTTAATTAAATTGACACCCTCCTCAAATAGTTGAAAAATAAACTTTTAGACGTACACTTTGAACATTGTGTTAAAGTGTAAAGTAGCTTAAACAATACTAGTGCTTTCATCACTCTACGTTACAATTCTGCCTACACCCACGTCTGCGTGCCAATCTAATCTTTGCCCGTCACGGCTCGTTCTACCTCGCAGGTTCTACGCCAGTCTGTTGTGTCCGCGCCGTTGTCGAGGCAACGTCCCAGCCCGACTGTATCGTGTGTGCATCGAATTAAACATCCGCGTGTGAAATATACCTATAGTGCTGTGCCGCATCTGTGAAAGTGACATGCTGTGATTCTGTGACCAAAAATGGAATTAAAAAAGAATATCGATATGCCAACCAACATTTTCAAAAACATAAAACTGCCTAAATCAACGAAATTCCAGCAAGCGATAGAAAAGTTATTCAAAAGGAATAACTACACGAAAATAGTACAAAGTTAAACAATAACAGTAGTAGTTAATAATTTAGTAGAACTTTTAAATGGCACGAGAATTTAGAAGTAGACGTAGTAAAAGTAGTATTTCAACAAGTCAACCAGATCCTGTTACGTTCTTGGCCGATGAAGCCGAGTTTGTTGGTAGAGGAGACATACGTTCTTCTACTCCTATCACTAAGCACAGAAGAAGCAGAAGCAGAAGTGGTACCAGAATAACCCCTACAGTTCTCAGTTTATCTGATGATTACTTCTACCAAGATCTAGAGGAATACGTTAAGGAGATGTCGACTACGGGAGCAACTATGAACGGGGCAGAGGACGTGTGGAGTCAGCTTCAGCAGAAGGAATCTGATCTTCTTCTAGCGGCAGAGCTAGGGAAAGCTCTGTTGGAGAAGAATGAGGAATTAAAGAAGGAGCAAGAACGGGTTCAAGAGGAATACTCCAAGAAAGTTGAGGTGAGTTTAGAAATGTAATAAGAAATGACACTACACTGTTTTAAGCAAGAACTTAGCGTGAAATCGCACTTACGACTGTCAAAATTGTCAAATCCCACTCATACTCAAAACTGTCTATGGCGATCGGCCTTAAATTTAGACTTTTCAGAAAGCTGTGATGGTTTTGAACCATAAGTATCAATATATAAAATAAAATTATAATACCAATACGGATAAAAACTTTGTAAATGCATAAAACAATGGCGATATTTTAAGACTCATAGAATTTAGACCAATCAAAATTACGGATAAAACCATAGACAATCCGTCGGTTAATTGGACGATGAAAGAATTCAAGATTTAAAAATATTTATTGCCTTTGTAAGTACGATAATATCTCTTGGTGCATCAAATTAGGGCTATGATAAAAATCAATCGAGTTGAAACTACGCTCCATACAAAAAATTGGCAATCTCCTTTTCGGACAAAACAAGTGACATTGACTTTCGCTCTCGGAGAAATAATTTCTCTGAGCTTTCGCTAGTAGAATTGACAGAAATATGTAAGTCTTGGGTTAGACATTTGTTAACGAAAAGGGAAATGTCAATAACATACATATTTCTATTATACTAAGCTTTAACGAAAGACAATGCCTATTTGTAGGCCTTATCGGGCTGCCTATAAAAAAATTAAATTATTTATAGATGAAGTCAAATGACTAGAAACAACCAATGCAAAATGGCTAAAAAGCAAATCTATAGAAAATTCAAAAATGCGTTTTCAGAACAGACTAAGGCCCGTATTAATAGTCTGAGCTCAAACCCGCCATCAGGAGCGAATTCAGTTGATACACTCTCAAGACGTGATCACCATCTCAAGTACCTATGTAATTTATTAAGAAACCAATCTTGAGGGCGTGTCACGTGATGTGTTTCTCAAGTCGCGGTTCGCCTGCAATCAGCAATACGTTCTCAAGTGTGAGTTTGACAGTTCTCTTGAGAACTGAGTTTTGTTTATTAATACGGCGTTACTTACGTGATACCCGATTCCTAAACGCGCACCTATGTTACGTTTATTAATAGGAGCGCCATCTTGAGGTCGTTCTCATTATTATTACTTGTGCTACCTACTATTTTAACTCATGAATGTAACTAAATTTAGTTTCTCTTTTTAAATATTATATTGTAAGTGTATGCATAGGTGTGCTGTTTGTCTGTCAAATAAACGATTATTCTATTCTATCTTTTGAGCTGAGAGTTATTTATATTAATTAATACGGGCTGTAGAATAACGTCGCCCTCATTGGTTTTATTTTTAGAAATGTCCAAATAAAGTTTCAAATGTGGATACAGCAGCATCAACAGTTGTAACATTTTTAACAGGATTTCATTGATCACAAGTCATTTTAACTCATATACCTTATTATATGCGTTATTATTTCAACAATTACTGAACATAGAACCTTGTTGCTTTAATTATAAGGTTCTACTAACAATTTTCTTGTTTATTTACGTAGGTTTATTTTCATAGTTCTTGTTACGTATTTATAATAGCTTTACCTAAAATTATGAAATTTATTCTGTCTACTGACGGCTTGGCTGTAATTACTGGGTTTTATAGCATACTTTAATCAGTTTTAATGATTTTAATGAACGCGTTATGAATCCGGTTAATGAATCACAGTGCATTAATTTTCATTGCCTATTTACAAAGGTTTAATACCATATGTTTCGGCCTTCGCACCGCAGCTGTACTTGCGTAGCTAATTGAAATTATTTATTTATTTACCGTAGGTACACTACTATTTTACATTAGGGGTCCAGAAAAATGGACATAACAACATGGTACCCAAGAGACTGTAAAAAGACTAGGTAGAGGTAGACCATACAGACGATGGGATGATGTCTTCTTATGGTGCATTCTTCTTACGAAGGTTTGCGATCATTATGGCAATCTGCACTCTCGACAACGCAGCACGGAATAGAGACCTGGTACTCTTGCCGTACCATTGGCGTAAGTTCTTGAGCCATGATATTCTCATTCTACCTGGCCTTCTTCTGCTCTGGATCTTTCTGGAGGGGATGATGATATTTCAGAAATGGTGGGAAAGGGACAAGGGTGGCGTTGGAGAAGACTGGGGGAGGCCTTTGCCTGGAAGCACACCGAAAATCTAGACTAATTTGGTTACCGTAGCATATAGGTACTTAGCTTTAATTCTGTGAAGAATCTGTAATAAATAAATAGATTTTACATTAACTCAGTAATAATCAGTGAATCCCACACTAGCATGTCCCGTGGGATTCTAAAAGAAACGACGGGTTTTTATAGTTTCAGATTACAAAACATAAAGTTACAGTTGCAGAAAAATAGAAGTAGACTACATTATGTTCATCATCATCATCAGCCCGTATCAGTCCACTACTGGACGTAGGCCTCTCCCAAAGCGCGCCAATCAACCCTACTTTCGGCCCTCCGCATCCAGTCTCTGCCAGCCATCTTGCGAAGGTTATCCCTCCTGGTCGGGGGGCGTCCCACACTACGTTTACCCGTTCGTGGCCTCCATTCGAGAACTCGTCTACCCCATCGGTTATCGGTTCTACGACAGATGTGGCCAGCCCACTGCCACTTCAGTTTGCTTACACAAAGTAAGCAATGTCAACGCCTTTTTTACTCTGACAGATAGGTATATTCATTTCTTATTCTATCCACCAGAGAAATGCTAAACATACATTGATCTCCTATAAACAACTAGATACACAATCTGCCTTCTAAAAATGTCCGAGCGCAAGGAAGGTCAAAACGGATGAATGGTGATCATTTGCTTTATTGGACATTATTTAGACGTTAACAATGGACCCTTATTTGGACGTTTTATAAATTGTTTTAGTAAGACCTTTGTTCTATAAGCAATGTCAGACAAACGTTTGTCAGACAGAAAGACATTCCGAGGTGTTACCAGATGCTACTATTACCAAATGGGAATAAGCCTTCATTTCTTATTCTTTCCACCAGAGAAATGCTAAGCATAGCTTTTATTATACAATGAATCATTTCCAAACCATAATTATTACAGCAATGGAAAAATGTAAACACCTGAAGTGTTTTAGCGAAACAAATTCCATCTAAGTTATCTCAATCGGTAATGCATTTAGTGATAAGCTGATAAGCGCGTCATGTCGTCTGATATCGCGACGTGACGCATTACTGTGTTGTGCGAAATTGTCGATAGAATAAAACCCATTTTATTAATAAAACGCAGAAACAATGTTTGTAATAGGATCCAGGGAGTGCTATTTATATGTTTTGATATTTTCTTGCATATGCGCTATACGAAACGAAAATCTAAATGATAAATGGAGAAAAGTTTCATCACGTCCGGGATTCGAACCCGGGACGTCGCCATTCCGTGGCACGCTCTATTACAACAGAGCCATCGTGATTTCGTACCCAGATCGTGAATTTTGTCTACATATTCTCGTCTTAGGGACGGTAGCGACATCTATCCAGTAATTGTGCAATTACTCAAATTCATGTCTAACATTGCAGTTAGAAAGCATGTTTTTAATTAATGACGCGTTCCTTTTTCATATGTTTTGATATTTTCTTGCATATGCGCTGTGTATATCGGAAGATCCTGCCACATTAAAACAAAACTATGAATGAATTCTGTAACGTGTTATAATGTGGACACTCATGGACGTACCCAGGTTCTGGACCGGGGGGGGGGGGGGGGGGGGGGGGGGGGCAAATCAGCTAGCTAGGTGCTTATAGAAAGAACGAACGCGCCGCGTAATTTTTAGTTGTAAAAATATTGTATTGCAAACAAATGGCAAAAAATCGTAATTTTTTACGATAAAAGTACTAGATAAGATACTTAGTAGGGACGTCAACATCATCGGGGGGGGGGGGGGGGGGGGGGGGTGCCCTCCCCTGCCCATACCTGGGTACGACAATGTGGACACTTGTAAAACTTTATGTACATACCCTTCCAAACAACAAAACCTTTGCCGCCTTAGTTAGTCCATCGGAAGTATCAGAGGCGTAGTCCAAAGAAAATAGTGTACAAAAACTGTCCATTGTTAGGAAATGCGTCACCGCCACCAATTCGCTTTCTGTTGCAATAATCTCTAGTTCATTTTCTTTTTTATAATATTATATATAATTTCATTTCTCTTTCGAAACTGCCGACCATCACATCGCAAAAGCGGGACAGACTAGATGCGGAAGTTTGCGAAATTCAAGACTCGTTCACGGCGGCGTCCTGGGTATCGTAAATGAGGAATAGCTATTAGGATTAGCTTTTTAACTTAGCTATTCCTATCTATCTATGCCATTTTGATGGTAAACTCGGCACAAGCCTTTTTGCTTGCCCGAGTTGCCCCCTAAGCCAAAAGCATTTTAAATAATATTTTTAATCTATATCTTCTTGTTAAGGGCCTTCCATGAGCCTAGAAACTAGCGCCGCCAATCTTGAAAAAATAATATCTTCCAATTTAATAAATTTTATTAAAAAAGCTATTTACAAAATGTTTATTAGGATGAATACTATTTTTCAATATACAATACATGACATAATTGCGACAAGCTAAGTTGTAGTTCACAATAGTTTACAAACGGGATCCCATTACATTACTTCATTACTACGTTTGAGTGTCAATTTGCATTATGCAATTACATAATTACAGGCCATGTAATTACTCGTAAGTTGAACTAACAAGGATGTAATGTAACTATGTAGGTAACAACAGTAGTAATTATATTTTCTACCTATTTTCTTCTATATATAATTGAGTACCTAGGTATATATCTAATCTAGGAATGTTGTTTAATTTTATTTACCTACCCTAAATCATTGGACGAATTTATCAATTCGTTTCATACTAAGCTGCCGCCCAATTAAAATGGTCCAGCAAAAAACTAGCCCTAATTATTTTTAAATAAAAAAAACCGCCTTCAAAAAACTAAACACCCAGGAACTAAAAAGCAAAAAATAATTAATTACTTACATCTACATACGAATATTGAAATAAAATATTATTGCTATGTACCTACTGATCTCTTTTAAGTCGGAGCTAAGCCATATTTCGACGAATTGATAACCTCCTCCTTTTTTGGAAGTCGGTTAAAAAAGGATTGGACGCCTTTTGACAAATCTCAATTCGTCCTATTCGCAATTCGTCACAAGCCAACTAATTTTACTGAATAATCATGCTAGGAATATTGGACAAGATTGGGACAAAGTGGCTGACTATTAAACAGTTGAAGATCGTAATATAACCTCAATAGTTGATTGGCTAATGCTCAGCCAATGACTTTATCGTAGCATCATAACATGAGTAATGGCGACTTCCGAAAATAACTTAGGAACTAATTTATGGGGGAAACTTATAGTCAGTTAGATACATAGCACAAAGTTTGATTAACATTGTGTTTTCGATAGCTCATTTCTCGCTGACTCTTGTATGAGATTGAGAACTATGGATATGTTTTAAAAAATTGTCTCTATTTGAAAACAGTGGATTTTTTCCCCAAAACCGACTCCAAAATCATGCTTAGAGCTTAAAATTCGTTGCATACGGAAACCTTTTTCGTTAAAATTGTAGGAGTAGAGCCTCCACGGTGACGATGAAAAAGAAAACCATTTTGAAAAGTTTCAGATTCTATTGTCAAATGTCAGAGAGTAAAAAAGAGTTGTCAGTAAATGTTTGTGTGAAATATCTTTGAAAATGGTTCTCTTGAAAATGGCGGGAAACGACGGTTGCGAAATTATTTGATAATTTTCCTTTTAATGTCTACAGGGACTATTTTGTGTTTAATATCACGTTAAATTAATCAGAAAATGTTCGCGAATGACAGTACGGTGCAGTTATTGGATTATTTATGCAAGATCTGAAGTTTCAAGCTTTTATCAAGAGTTCCCGCTACAAGCTCGGGAGTGAACGTGACTGTCGAGCTGCTTCGTCCAGAGTAATGACGCTACGGCGTCTCCTCTGGATGAAGACATGAAGACGCGGCTACCCAGGGTGAAGACGCTGCTGCGACTCCCCTGGAGGAGGATAGAAGACTATTGAATATATTGAATTTTCTGTAACATGACATTGGCAAATGACGAACGGTCGAGTCCATTAATAAAAAATAAAAAAAATCTTTGAAGGGGCTTTTTGAAAATGGCGAGAAACGACGGTTGCGAAATTATTTAATAATTTTCAGTTTAATGTCTACAGTGGGTGTTTTGTGTTTAATATCACGTTAAATTAATCAGAAAATGTTCGCGAATGACAGTATGGTGAAGTTATTGGAGAATTCTGAAGATCTGAAGTTTGGCGCCATGGTCAAGATTCCCACTACGAGCTCGGGAGTGAACGTGACTGTCGAGCCGCTTCGTCCAGAGTGATGACGCTACGGCGTCTCCTCTGGATGAAGACATGAAGACGCGGCTACCCAGGGTGATGACGCTACGTGACGACACTATTATTGATTTTAAAACAACAGTGAACACGTTTAATTTCTATTTCTTTTAGGTTTTAACGCCTAAAAAATTATGGCGATTCACGTGGCACGCTAATTTTAATCGTCGCTAATTGGATATATTGTAAGTTTGATTAGGCAGGTATGTTTTTTTCCTTGTATGAGTAGGAATAATAATAATAATATACTTAATGCATTACTTTACAATGTAAATAAAATTATAGGTATTTGCGTTTATCATATCTCATTCTAATCTATACACACTTTAAATGTAATTGTGAAATATAATCTATAAGTAAAATTATCGGAATCTATTCTATAATAAATTATACACCGATATGAATAGGCGTGGTGTCATTTAGATTCGATTATTAGTTTATCTTTATTGCATTGCATCATCAATTATCTATGAATCAGGCACATCAGAGTCATGAATAAGGTTAGAAATACGAAAAACAGGTTTCTTTTATAATGATTCTCGTTTTAATAATTACGTATCGTCTACTTAATACCAGGTACCTGACAATAGAAATTAATAAATTTTCGAAAGCAATTACTTACTCAAATTCATGTCTAACATTGCAGTTATATTATACAGGGTGTAACGTAAAGGGTATATGAAGCCGAAGGGAGGATGTTCAGTATCGGTAACTGAACAACTTTTGTTCTACGACTTTTCGAATAAAAAATAAATTATAGTCATACAAATCGACCAGCTGACCGGTACGAGATGTATGAAAAGTCAAAAAATAAATTCGCGGAAATCGAAAAGTCGTAGAACAAAAGTTGTTCAGTTCGATACTAAATACCATCCCTTCGGCTTCATATACCCTTTACGTTACAGTATAGTGACATTGCATATAAAATTAGTAATATTTAGTAAATTGACGCAAATGGAATTAAGATAGACGCGTATTCATATACGATTTAAAGTTACACCACAACACGAATTAAGGGAAGAAGGGTTTAACTAGGTTTATGAATAACAGCAATAGACGCTAATAGAGTTGTGAAAGCCTTTAAACGGACCAAAGGAGAAGAAATCAAACCGAAACAAACAAAGAAAGCGACAAAAAAGGTGTAAAACTCGAAACCTCGCACCCAAGATCCTTTTGTTCTCAACAACACAGGATCATGAATGAAAATAACGGTTAATAACTTGTTAACATCGCCAATCTTTCTATATTGTTTGCAAAAGCTTAACTTTGAATGGATAGAATTTGAATTACGCATTATCCATGCTCGATGAATAAATTAGAACATGATGAAAAAATTCTCGCCAGTTGTCCTGCCCACGGCAAGAATTTTTTCATCATGTTCTAATTTGAATGGATAGTTGTCGATCGGTACCTATCTTTGGTTTCAACATTTGTATTTTATCCAGGATAACAAACAGTTAAACAATGCGTGTTAAATTAATAGAAAGATTAAATACTAGTAGATTTAGATGGATCGGGCGCAATTCGACACAAACGGATTTCGTCCAATTCGCAATTCGTTACAATTGGAATTTGTCACAAGCCAACCTAATTTTACACGAGTGTCCCGCTTTTCGGTGTATTATTTTTAGGTATTCTTGCACGTCAATATTTTTAGGTATTCTTGCACGTCAATTTTTTTAGGTGTTCTTGCACGTCAATATTTTTAGGTATTCTTGCACGTCAATATTTTATAGAATTTACCACATAACTTTGCATAAAGGGAAACGCTGACAATAAAACCTATACCGCAGCCCAAATCAAGTGTCTTATTTTGTAAACAAATATGATCGTCTAATTACCTGTTGTGATGTAACACTAAAGGAACTGTTTGATTGAACCTGTTCATCATTGTGAAAATAAAGTGATCTGATCTCATAATGTGAAAATAACTATGCAATAATCACAGAACAGCTTAAAATGTTAGCAGGGGAGGGTAGTTTTTGTTTACAAAATAAGACACTTGATTATGGCTTCGGTAAAAGTATAGGTATTATAGGATTTTTTTTAATGAGTACAATATGACTCTTACTAATTCCATGTTAAATATACAACCAATATCTTCATTTAACATGCACTTTAAGTATTATTCGATCATGAATCATTTGAAGTATAAAAGCTAGCATAAAGCTCGGCAACTTGACCTCTCGGGCGACCGGTCGGACCGGTTTGCAATTATTGGGGCTACGCCTCTTGGAGTATACTTCCTGGGTGTGGAGATTTTGATATTATGAGCATTATTTGGATTATGCTTATTTGAATCGACAAGTATAACACATTAGGTATCTTTTCTACGTCTGGAGTCTGGTAGTATTATTTACGTATTCTTCTAATTACGATTTTAAAAACGTCCAAATAAGCAAGGGCGTCGCCAGCCGATGGCCCAGGCGGGGGCAAGTCGATATAAATTACAGCTGTGTGTGAGAACAGGCGACGACGCGGCCGCGTGGACGGAATAGGAGAGACAGTAGCACTCTCCTCTTCATATACCTATCGCCTTTCCAGTACCTGACTAAGGACTTTGCATTGGGCTGGATATTTTTTCTAATCTCTAGGGGGGGGGGGGGCAGCTGCCCCTACTGCCCCCCCTGGCGACGCCCTTGCAAATAAGGGTCCATTGTTAATGTCCAATAAAGCTAATGAGGGTCCATTCATCCGTTTGGACCTTCTTTGCGCTCGGACATTTTTAGAAGGCAGACTGTGTATCTAGTTGTTTATAGGAGATCAATGATATTTTCGTAATATACGATCTGAATCTGTAAGATTATATCCTTAGGAATTCCCTCATGAAACTCATACACCGTAACGACGTAAGTAGGTACGGTGGAACACAGAGAAAGGTGTACAGGAGAGTTTTTAAGGTTGAGATTTTCTTAAAAACTACTTGACCTATTGCAAAAATTCTTTCACTGTTTGATAGATAAAAGATAAAACTATGTAACTGTAAAATAATTATTAAATTCGGTCCAGTAGTTTTTGAGAAAATTTCAACCTTATTGAGGCCCCCTGTATACTTATCTCTGTCTTCGACTGTACCAACTAGTTGCAACATATTTTTATTAAATAATTAATACCTACCTATGTGCTAAATTACAGCAAAAGTAATCGATCTTGTATAACTTGTGGTCGTTGCAAAAATAAAATATTGCTGTTTTGAAAAGTAGTTGGACTGATTTCAATACACAGATAAGAAATGGCTAGGTACCTACTCGTACAGACTTTTAGTTGACAAATTACATCATTGGGCTATTTATCAACTTAAGCAAGAGTTAAGTAATAGTTAAGTTTAACAACTTTTAAGGAAGTGTGTAGATAAGTTCGATTTTAGGAGGTTTGCTGTCATCATACTTATTATGTCGCAGCGGTGATGTAGAGCGTTTTAAACGCTATAATGATTCAACTACAAAACTAGGTGTGTGGTTGAATAGCGTTGTTCAATTAAACAGCTAGCTGAACGGCTAGCTGTTTAATTGAACAAAGCGAAACAACTAGATACACAGTCTGCCATTTAAAAATGTCCGATCGCAAAGAAGGTCCAAACGGATGAATGGAACCCTCATTTGCTTTATTGGACATTATTTGGACGTTAACAACGGACCCTTATTTGGACGTTTTTTAAATTGTTTTAGTAAGACCTTTGTGTATCTAGTTGTTTATAGGAGATCAATGAATAATAACGAATAAGAACAATATAAGTTAAGGGGATATTGTTATTTGGGAACGGATTATTTTGTATGATTTGTATCTTCTTATAAAATTCGTCGTGCAAACGATCAACCGTTACTTGTATAGGCCAAAATCATGGCGTGACATTTTCCAGCTATATTAGCTTGGCTCCGTTCAATAGGTGACGTTGACCTCGCTGAATAAAAATAAAAAAGCAATATAAATCCGGTCAAATGCGCGGTGCTTTACAACTGTTTTAGTAAGACCTTTTGTGTATCTAGTTGTTTATAGGAGATCAATGCAGAACAAGCAAAAATTGCTGAGTTATATACTCGTCCATTGACCGCCAATATAGTTCAGATGTAGGTACATTTATACCCACTATAAAAACCTTACCTTATGACCGAAATTCCGTTCGAGGTCGATTCATGCCTCGGGGTATTAAAGCTAAGAAATGTGGGTTAACACACATTGCGTCTGACGTGACGGTTTGAATTTCGCTTTCTTCATCGTCTGGTGCTATACGATTGTTTCTCTTTTAATAAAGTGTTGGGTTCTCTTGAAAATGGCGGGAAACGACGGTTGCGAAATTATTTGATAATTTTCCTTTTAACGTCTACAGGGACTATTTTGTGTTTAATATCACGTTAAATTAATCAGAAAATGTTCGCGAATGACAATACGGTGAAGTTATTGGATTATTTATGCAAGATCTGGAGTTTCAAGCTTTTATCAAGAGTTCCCGATGGCGTCTCCTCTGGATGAAGACATGAAGACGCGGCTACCCAGGGTGAAGACGCTACTGCAACTCCCCTGGAGGAAGATAGAAGACTATTGAATATATTGAATTTTCTGTAACATGACATTGGCAAATGACAAACTGTCGAGTCCATTAATAAAATAAATAAAATAAAGTGTTCAACTGTTGACCTCTTATGTGCCGGAGAGTAGGTAGAATGTTTTGTTATATTCGTAACATCATTAGAATATAAACTAACTTACTAAACTTACAATATTAAACTAAAAATAAAAGCACCTACTTACTAAAATATAACTAAACTAAAATAAAACTATATGTACCTACAATAGGTCGCTTGAACTATCTGAATGGCTTGCATTACAGATAGTTCAACCGATCCCCGCTGTCCGGCAATGTGCCCAAAATGCTGGCGGCATTTCCCCTCTGAATCACAGATAGCCAAGCTAATTCTTTGGGCGAAATACAGACCAGCATTTTGGTCACGTGCCCCGACAGATCTTTATAGATCTCCATCGCTCATTAGAATTCATTTATATCTGCCTTGTCACATTGTAAGTCCTCTAAAACGTTCATGTATCTACAAATCGATTTCCTAGTAGACAAAAATGTTTGAAACTATTTGTCATGCAACTGAATTGTTCGCCAGCAGTCGACATTGTGGATTGAATATAAATAAACCAAGTGATTCATAGCCGTGCATTGTAATAAATCTATGTTATAGCATTGTTAACAATAGCGGCGTAACTTTGATTTTAAATATTCGATGTAATTTTCAATTGTTGATTCAAATGTCGCTATTTTTAGGGTTCCGTGCCTCAAAAGGAAAAAAAGGAACCCTTATAGGATCACTTTGTTGTCCGTCTGTCTGTCTGTCAAACAAGACCTATATCTCAGAAACTCGTGGACGGATCAAGTTGAAATTAATACCAAATATTCAGGTCTGCAACTTCATGCAGCCGTGAAAAAATTAAACTTCTACGTCGACGCAATCAAAAGATATGGCCGTATTTCACGTTTTATTGGTTTAAGTAACAATGTGTGTTAAAGACATTAATAATAACTTCTAATGTAAATCTTGGAATACGTAATCATGGAGGAGAATCTAAAACAGCCAATAGTTATTTGAAAGCAACTATGCTCACAGCCAAAACCTCTAATAAATAAAGAACTCAGAACGAATGAATAAAAGAAGAGTCAAGAAATACAAGTATAGAGCGTTATAGGTAGAACAAAGAGGACATATACATTGACCAAATACCAGGGACTTCGCCAATCCGTGACACGTCCCTAAGACGAATATGGATACAAAATTCGACGACCTGGCGACGATATCACGGTGGCTCTGTTGGAATAGAGTGTGCAAAGTCAAAGTCAAATTTCTTTATTGCAAGTAAGCACGTTGTGTACATTTTTGCACGTCAACATATTTTTGAATTTACATTTACACCACTTTGCAAGGAAAAGGTGCCAACGCTGAGGAGAAAAAGTGGCAAAAAACTCTCAGCAGCACATCTTTTAAAATAATATAATATTACACAATTACTTAATAACTAGGTATTACACAACTATTACTATTGTTAGTAATCTAGACTTTATCCCTCATGCGGAACCGGCGACACCACGGCGACACACACCATGCATGTTCATCGTTTAAATAGTCATCTATCCTGTAATACGCCTTCTTAACAAGTGTTCCTTTAATGTGTAATAAATTCCGTGCCATGGAATGGCGAGGTTCCTGGTTCGAATAACGGTCGTGATGAATTTTTCCCCCCATTTATCAATAAGCATGATGTTTCTCTTATTGGATTCTGCCATTAGGCGGTAATGAAGTGAGAGTACCCCAAACAGTATTGAGGCCGCGACCTTGCCGCGCTTGGCTCTGAGCGAATCCGGTGCAACTCTAGTAATGACTGTTTCTTTTGCTAGATTTTTTCGCAAAGCAGCGGATTGCTCTAAATTCCTTGATAATGGAGTTGAGACGAGGTGATTAAAAATAAACTTCGCAAACACTGTATTTATTTATTCATAAAATTTTAAATAAATTATCAATCAATTTTGTAAAGATATTTCCACCCGCCTGATCCTCGCCTCGGGTGAGCCCAGAGCTGGCGCCTACTTCAGGCAAAGGCTGAGCCTCGCTATCCAGCGGGGCAGCGCCGCCAGCGTGCTGGGGTCCCTGCCGCGCAGTGCGGAGGACGGCGTGTTCGGGCTTTAATTGTAAATAGTATTTAGGTATTTCTTTTATTTTAGTATAATTTTTGTTGTATTATCTATTTGTACTTTATATCTCTCCTCATTTTCTACATAGTTATTTTAATAAAATGCTTTATTTAATAAAAAAGTAAATTATATAATCAATTGTGTAAATAAAATATTATAAAAGGTACCTACACGTCGTCGTCCAGCTCCCCTCCACAGGGCCTCGTGCCGAGGACGCTGGCTGCATTACCTCTCTGTATGGCCAGGCTAAGCCTTTGCGAGAGGTATGCGCCAGCCCTCAGGTCGCCGGAGCCGTGGATCAGCCTGGCGAGATTTCATGGACTATTTTTTTATATCAGAGGACCACGGGCCCATCGTTTCCACGACTAGCGCCGCAAACTCATGGTGGTCAGGTGACAAACACTGTTGATGATGTTAATACATAAGTACAACAAAAAAATCCAAGGTATGAGAAAAGTGATATCTTCAAGAATTCTGAATTCAAAATCAAAGAAACGAATGACAATTTTAGAATAACGAAGATGCTTTTAATGAAAGCGAAGTAAATACCCAGGAAAATGGTAATTAGGAACCTGACTATAGTCATAAGCATACATTTCGATTTAGTATCAGACGATTAGGTACAGTCGAAGACAGAAATAGGTATACAGGGGGTCCCAATATGGCTGATATTTTCTCAAGAACTACTTGACGATTTTAATAATTATTTTACAGTTACATAGTTTTAACTTTTAACTATCTAACAGTGACAGAATTTTTACAATCGGGCAAGTAGCTTTTGAGAACATCTGATGCTTAAAAACTTTACAATAATATAACACAGGCTACAATTTATAACGATCCTGCGCAGACGAAGCTAGAAAAATATACTTCAGCCTCATTTTTTTCCTTCATGAACAATGAACATACCTAACAAAATGTGTTTAAAAGGCTTTACAAGATTTAATGTAAACCGCTGAGCTGTAGCTGTGTTATCCAATTACTGGGTCAGTTAGGTAACTCTTGCGTGCTGATCTGTTGATAGTGTCCATTTCTGCGCATTTAAACAATTTCCAAATCGACTGTTCGCATTTATTTCAACGTCTGTTGTCCTCTTTTAAGACTTACTTGTAACTACAGAAAACATTCTATGATGTAGATTGTTCCATTTGGACCAGATGTAGGGATGATCTTCGCAAGGAGGCTGGTAGGAAAAGCCCCCTTACCATGAAGTCTTATAGCAGGATTACTTCAATAATACTTTGTTATTTCGACGAAAGGCGCTATATGGTTGTCAAAAGCAAGAGTGTGACACAAGATGCCCCGCAGCGGCGGAGTAAAGAGCACGACGCAGTGCCTCGACATTCGTATTTTTATGAATTTTGGCAGGGAAATAAAAATACGCCAACGAAAATCAGATTTTTTTAAAACAAGCTCTAGTATTTATTGTACCCTATTTTGATATATATTTATGAATAACTATTTCGGTCTCTAAATAGACACCCAGAGATTGCTATATAGGTATTTTTTCAGATGTTTAATTTTAGTAGTTCATGCCGTAGCCTTCGTAGAAAAACTGAAAATACGCGCATACGAAGCCTTAAAGTAAGCTTAATAGGGACGTCATGAATTCATGATACAAAATAACAAAGTATTATTGAAGTAATCCTGCTATAAGAGTTCATGGCAAGGAGGCTGGATGCAATAGCTGAGAATCGTGATGAATGGCTGGTCAAGAAGCCTAGCGTCAAGCAGTGGTGATGCGGGCTGATGATAATAATGAATTTAAGAAAATGAAATGAAAAATATTTGTGACAAGATCAATTTATTGTCGAATGCATCTAACAGCACAAAAAATAATATTTATTCAAATAATTAAAAATATTTTGGGCACGTTGCCGGACAGCGGGGATCGGTTGAACTAATGCAAGCCATTCAGATAGTTCAACCGACCTATTTTGTGTATATAGTTTTATTTTATTTTAGTTATATTTTAGTAAGTACTTACTTTTATTTTTAGTTTAAAAATATTTATTAGACATACAAGGTGACCTTATTTATACACTTAGAACTAACTTAAAATATGCGTAACAGGAATGTGATCAGCTGAAATGCTGTGCCCAGCCACTGAGCTGAGGTGACTGGGCACAGCGCTTATTATCATCACATCCCTTGCTTTTCATCAATAGTTGCGAGGTTGTCATGGCATACCATTTCGAGGAATCAGCATAATTATGATCATCGCTTCTTTCACATTCGCGAATCTTTATAGGTAGTCCTTGGACATGTGTTAAAGCACTCCCATCTTGTCAATATTATGATATGATGATGTCAATATTATTCCTCAATAATTAACGTGTATTTGGGGCTTTATATCAGCAGTCAAAAGACATTGCCACTTTTCAATGGAGCTTTGCCCCACCTACAAAACTACGTGACCATTTAAGCTGTACCTATCATTTGGACTTATTACAGGTTTCATACATGTCACAAGCCTAGCCCGGAGTAAAACGTATTATTTATTAAAATGCCACAACCTTCCCTTGAGGCGCGTTGTAACCTCACCCTTGCTCCGACCTCGACATTGCCACCCTTATACTCGTAATGTCAGCTGAGAAATTCTAGCTTAACTATATTTCTTCCGCATGAGTAGACAATAGTTTATCATCGAATAACAAACCACCAAGTTCAAATGACAATGCCAGATTCTGCCCCACCATCAACCGCAAGTTGTACAAGATAACGAATAAATGTAAAAATATCTCCGTTTTTTAATAAAATAATTAGTTTAAAATAAAGTTTTGTACAAGTTGCGATTCGAAAAAACAGCTTAATTAAGAATTCAGAAAATAGTAAGAAATCGAAGCGATTTATTCGTTGTTTTTGTTATTCTTCTATAGGAGTTGCGAGAGTAGTAGAAAATGATACTGATTATGATTATGCAATATGAAACCTGTAATAAGTCCCCAACAAAATGATAGGTACAGCTTAAATGGTCACGTAGTTTTGTAGGTGGGGCAAAGCTCCATTGAAATGTGGCAATGTCTTTAGGTAACGTAACTAACTCTGGCTCTGGTTAATATTTGGGCTTGTATACTTATTGTTCAACAAAAAGATTTCTTTCCAAGACTTATGACATTAGAAACTATGGAAATAGGGTTGTCGAAAGTCATTGTTCACTACACACGTCCCAGTTACAGTCAGATTGTCGACTTATGTGAATAAGTCCCCAACAAAATGGTCACGTAGTTTTGTAGGTGGGGCAAAGCTCCATTGAAATGTGGCAATGTCTTTTAAATTATGAATCGGGAGATCCTACAAAGCGACGAGCGGGTATAAGAGATTGACGAATTTGGAAGCTCAAATGTGGTCAACCGCATAGTCTCCTTTAAAATAACTTTTATATAAATGGGACATGAACTACGTAAGTTGAGGCAATAACTAAAATTGATTGTCCGTAAGCAAAACCACAGTTTTCTTGTGAAGAAATCTAAAGTGCCCGTGTGATTGCCAAGACCATTGTCTTGGCAATCACACGGGCATATTCGACAATATTGCACCACATAAAAATGCTTATGTCATTGTAATAGAATCACAATTTGATTGCAACAGCATTACTTAACGTCATGATGTGAAATATGATGGCTGACGTATACACAGGTGTTTTCGCGAATGAGAAAGCACTGGATACTATTGACTCAGGACCGGTTGTTTAGAGAGCATACATCTTGTAGAAACCACAATATGGTGTTATTCTTCTTGGGGTTGCCTCTCCAACTAGTGAAGGTTGGCAATCAGCTCTTCATATTTGTGACTATCTCTCGCGAGGCGGAACAGGTCTGCGGCGCTCGCGATTCCAGTCCATTCCCGGATGTTACGCAGCCACGACTTTTTCCTGCGACCGATTCTTCTCTTTCCGGCGACTTTTCCCATCACAATAAGTTGAAGCAACTCATAGCGATCGTGCCTCAGAGTATGTCCTAAGTACCTACGCCACTTTACGCTTCTTGATGGTCTGCAAAAGTTCGCATTTTTTGTTCATCCGTCGCAGGACTTCGACGTTCGTTATATGAATATGGTGTTAAAAAGCGTTAAAACAAAGGACATTGTATTATATACGAAATACGAATATTGTCAATTGGCTTCCCAAACTTATTTTAACTATGACGCCCCTGGGAATTTGCCACTTTTTTCGCGACGCCCCCGCCCTTAGGTCAAAAAGTACCTACCAAAGTTGTAGTTGTAGCCTAGTAACAAGTTATCAGAAAAACTTCAAATAACCTCTATGATTTTCATTAGAAAAAGAGTAACAAAAACCTGAAGAACGAGCATGAAAAGAAATATTTATTATACTTTGTTGTCTGGCTATTAACAAGAACGATGTGCTTGCTTTTCTGAGCATAGTTGCTCAAAATGGGGCTCAAGTTTGGTAATTGTCATTGATACAGACAGCTTATCTATGTAGATCGCCTCGCGTCGCCCCTAGGATAGTGCCGCGGCGCCCCAGGGCGTCGCGACGCACAGTTTGGGAAGCCCTGTACTAGCATATGTCGATTTTTGAAGAAATTATATAGTAGGTATATTTAGTTGATGTTATTAGTAATGGAAAGGAAAATCAAACATCAAAGGAAAACGTCACAATGTTTGTAAATACAGATTCAATAATGAGGCAAGATATTTGGGAAGAGGAGTGTTGAAAGAGGGATACACTCTTGGCTAGAGAACTCCCGTGATTAGTTCGGCTGCAGCACCGGCTCCTTGTTGAAAAGATAAAGATTGCCATAATGTTGGCCAACCTTCGCTATGTAACATAAATTAGAGACATTATATAATTAGTCTTGCTAAATAGAAATATCTAATGTCCTGGGTGGACAGTGCGTTAGCAACCTCCCTAGCTGAATACGGTGTCATGTTTCTATCAGATGACCCATCATCTCAGCACTGACTTCCCAGCGTAGTCAAAAGTTTACAACCGACAGTAATTCTCCATGATCTAGATCAAATGCCCTCTAAAAGATGAGGACTTCTCAATATGTAAATACGTTTAACTTATCTATTGATAACGATTACATACCATCGATATCTATAAAATCGATTGATACTGTTAGACGAGCTAACCTGTTAGATTCACAGCTTCGCAATCACAAAATTGATAGAGATTCTCATTCATCGAATAACTGGGTGATAAAATTGGTATGCTTTAAACGGAAATGACGGCAGTGGGCTCTTGTTCCTTATTTTCTTCTAGTTAAGGTCTATTATTCCTGAATATAATTATGTGGGTTAAGAGCCTTCATAAAGCCAACTAGCGCCGCCAATCTTAAAAAAAAATATCTTCCAATATTATCAATTTTATTAATAAAAGCTATTTACGAAATGTTTATTACGATAAATACTATTTTTCAATATATATAATATGGCATAACTGCGACAAGCTAAATTGTAGTTCACAAATGTGCCAAAAAAATAATGGAATATATTATTTTTTTAAGATCTGCGGCGCTAGTTGGCTCTATGAAGGCCCTTAAAGGAAATGCGCAGGACCTCACAATACTTCCAAATCGTAGACAGAGAAGCCTACTCTACGTTCCAAACAGTGCCGAATTGAAACGGCTCCACCAACCATAAAGAAGTTAGGTAAAAACAACTGAAAGTAGCAATTTGCATTCAATTTAATTTCATATTCAAATACAAACATGTAGTTTTACTCGAACACGATAACAATGATTTAATAGCTGCCTACTATAAAGCTTGCCTGTTGAGTTGCACTGAATTTATAATTATAGCCGTTGATGAGTTTGTTGATAAAAAGAAGAGAGATTTCATGGTTGAAGGATTTAGGTCAATGTATATTAAAAGCAGATAAGCATTTTACGACGAGAAGTTGACGATGATTAAAATAAAACAACGTAAAGAAAGTTGACATCTTATTTCATCTCACAGACCACTTACCCCATAGACCTGTAACAGGAGGGCACCCGAGTGCAAAATTGCTTCGCGACAGTAACCTAGAGATATTATCGACATGGACGCATCTCTTTAATAAGGCACCCCTGTCCTCCGCTTCGTCTCTATGCGTTCATAGTTGACATAATTTTTCGCTTGCAAATGACAAAGCCAGCTTCTGCCCCACCATTAACCGCATGATGTAGGTACAAGATAACGAATAAATGTAAAAATATCTCCGTTTTTTTATTAAAATTATTGGTTTAAAATAAAGTATTGTACATCAAACGAGTCGAAAAAAACAGCTTAATTAATAATTCGGAAAATAGTATGAAATCGAAGCGAATTATTCATTGTCTGTCTTTGTTATCATTTTCTACTACTCTCGCAACTCCTACTGATTATGATATTATGCAATATGAAACCTAATAAGTCCCCAACAAAATGGTAGGTATAGGTTCAATGGTCACGTAGTTTTGAAGGAGGGGCAAAGCTCCATTGAAATGTGGCAATGTCTTTTGTACCGATTTCATGTCTATGGGATAAGTGGTCTGTGGTCTGTAGCTATTACGTATCTTCATTAGTTCCTTGTCAATAGCATCTGTTTCCAATAGCGTGATACGTTAATACAAAGTATACTTGCGTGCAAACGCATTGTTCAAGTGCTCACTATGTATGTCAGTTTCACTCTGTTCCCTATATGGTCAGAGGCCGTGAAATTCATGTGCTGGAATCTGTTTGCAATTACAAATACAGACCAAAATGCTAGCCTGTATTTCGCCCAAAGGATCAGCCTAGCGATCCAGAGGGGAAATGCCGCCAGCATTTTGGGCACGTTGCCGGACAACGGGGATCGGTTGAACTATTTGTAATGCTAAGTCATTCAGATAGTTCAACCGACCTATTGTACATATAGTTTTTAGTTTAGTTTATATATATATTTTTTAGTTTTATTGTAATAGATTGTAGTATAATGATATTAATAATAAATGTTTCTTTGCAATTGAGTTTCGGCAGATTTAGTTATTGAAGAAATAATGTCATCTTTTAGGATCCGAGAAGAGGTTTTTCCCGACCGCTAACTCATGATACAGAGGTTGCTCAGTACTTATACGAAACAAAATTCTTACATCAATGTAATTTCAGTTTTCCTTATGTAGATACTTATAGTGGGCTTACCTTGATGGTTTTCGGAGAATCTGACAATAAACGTCTTCAATTACTATCACTTTTAGAATGTGTTGGTACTACATATAAATAGAGGCTCAGTAGAGGGGCTCGTCTAGTTGCGAGTACATGTTGAAAAACGATCGTAGAAGTTAGCAATGCTGGGCGAGGTCAGTACTGGATGGGTGACCGCTAGTGACACTTTCATCGGAACCCCTCCGTGCCTCGGAAAGCACGTTAAGCAGTTGGTCCCAGTTGCTGTCGTCGTCGGCAGCAGTCGTTAGGCCATGTTAAGGGCCTAACAACTGCTGAATAACTCTTATAAATAGGTTTGGTCACTAAACCACTCGGAAAAAGAAGACATATATATATAATAGTTTAAATTGAGAAAGTAAACGGTCCATGTTATTAATTCATCATTTGAGCATTAGGTTATTACACATTTTTAAGTTAAATGATAATGAGAATCTGAGAAAAAACGCCTACTGGTTATTTATTAAATAAAACAAAACTAACTACGTCTAAAAATATACACATTACTTATAAAATAAAACTAAATACTAAAGAACGAAACGTCGTCAAGATCCCCGTTCTGTGGCATGCTGCCCAGGACGCTGGCAGCATTTCCTCGCTGTATCACAATGCTCAGCCGCTGAGCGAGGTAGCTGCCAGCCCTGGGATCGCGCGAGACATGGACCAATCGGGTAGACAGCTCGTGGAAGAGATGTTTAGAGTCTGTCGACCATGGGCCCATTGTATCTACCGTAAGCGCCGCAAACTCATGATGTGGAGTCAGTCGTGAGTATTTGCGGCGCTACGTCTACTTCAAATACTATCACTTTAATTGTGAATAGATACGGTAGATGCTATAGACCAGGGCTTCCCAAACTGTGCGTCGCGACGCCCTGGGGCGCCGCGGCACTATCCTAGGGGCGTCGCAAGGCGATCTACAATAGATAAGCTGTTTGTATCAATGGCAATTACCAAACTTGAGCCCCATTTTGAGAAGCTATGCTCAGAAAAGCAAGCACATCGTTCTTATTAATAGCCAGACAACAAAGTATAATAAATATTTCTTTTCATGCTCGTTCTTCAGGTTTTTTTTACTCTTTTTCTAATGAAAATCATAGAGGTTATTTGAAGTTTTTCTGATAACTTGTTACTAGGATACAATTACAACTTTGGTAGGTATTTTTTGACCTTAGGGCGGGGGCGTCGCGAAAAAAGTGGCAAATTCCCAGGGGCTAGACAATATTAATTCAATACCCGTTACAATTAAGATTGTAATCAATTAAACGTTCGATATTATCGATTCATCATTTAGCATTAATTACACATGCCATGTTAGATGATAAATTAATTACATGCTATATTATTAATTCAGTCGAAGTGTTAACCATCGTCGAGCAACGTTTTGTCGGGCAAAAAATTGATTTTCAATGTTGATTGTGGTTAGACTCGGTGTTATAACCACAAGTAACGCTTGGTTTAATTTAATGTGGAGATTACGAGTAAGAAAATAATTTGCTGGTAACGAAACAGCAGATGAGAGTAAGGCGAGGAGTTGAGAAGACTCAAAAGTCTTCAGAAGCATGCTAAAAGACTGGGCATTGGAGCTAGGTAATATTTGGAAGGGCACGTGGTCGAAAAACAGACTTATCTCGGACACACAAATCTCGGACGATGGTCGAGCAGCCTTTTTGAACAATGGTAGGTGTCACTCGGCCACAAATCTCTCGCATACCTACGTAAACGCTTGTTACGGGATATTCGCAAATTACGTAGGTATGCGATGAAACTAAGGATAAAGGAGGATTTACATTCTTCTACTTATTGTGATCGTTTCTGTGTATTTATCTGGATCCCTAGCACAGGGAATCCTAGTGTAGACCATGAGTTCTATTACTGAAGTTTGGCCGTCAGCTCCGCATATTCAAGTCAAACGCTTTATTGCAGTCAAAGACTAGAAAAAAACTAGACAACTAGAAAGACTAGCCAATATCTCCAAGATTATCTATAAACATAAGAAAAAGTATAAACATATCGTAAATATATCTAATATTCAGTCAACAAGGATCAAGATTACAAAGTCATACTAACCTAAAAAGTACGAGATGGCACCTGAACATTGTTTATTTTCATGGAAAACAACTGTTTTCTCTTCTCGTTTTTGTTTAAACTTACTGATCATAGTATGTAGCAGCTTTCATACGTTACTTTTTATTGTTTTACCCATATTAAAGCAATTATTATTGAAAAATAAATCTCCACAACAGACTTTGAGATGTACCTTTGACACTTGACTGACAGCTTAATTAAGCTTAATTATTAATAATGTTGCCAGATCAAAACTTTTAAGGAAACTCCAGACACTCTTTCGTTAGCCAGACTCTATATAAGTTAGTACTTTTTGCAATAGGTCAAGTAGTTTTTGAGAAAATCTCAACCGTAAAAACTCGTACACCTTTCTCTGTGTTCCACCGTACGTAATATATATGAATCTGCAGGTCATTGCGATGACGCCTCTGTCCCCATTTTTGTGTCTTCATTTCATAATTCAAAATGTCATTTTGTTGATATCTTCAAGTAAATAATAGGCATGCACATAATAGTATTGAAGTAACTATGTAAGTCTCGTCACAGTTCATTGGCGATAATAGGCACTTGACAGATGCTAAAAAAATACCGTTGAACCTTTATGTTGACCTTTACCTAAAGGTCAGCTTTGTTAACGTTGGTATATACGCCGACAATTAGTTACTCAAATAAAGTTATTATGATCATGTGTGGAGTCTGGAGTGAAAGACTGCGGCAGAATATATTAAAATTAGATTATTTGAAGTTTTTTACTTATAATTTTTTTTATTTTGTTCTTATTTGATAATTGATATAGTTATTTATTAATAAACATTTTTTTTAATTAGTACATACGCAAGAATATCTACTGTTTTAGTCACAGACCACTTACCCCCTAGACCTGTAACAGGTGGGCGCGCAAAATTGCTTCGCGACACGTGTAACCAAGAGATATTATCGACATGGACGCATCTCTTTAATACGGCACCCCTGTCCCCCGCTTCGTCTCTATGCGCTCATCGTTGACAGAATTTTTCGCTTGCAAATGACAATGCCAGATTCTGCCCCACCATCAACCGCATGATGTACAAGATAACGAATAAATGTAAAAATATCTCCGTTTTTTTATTAAAATTATTGGTTTAAAATAAAGTTCTGTACAAGTTGCGAGTCGAAAAAAACAGCTTATTTAAGAATTCAGAAAATAGTAAGAAAACGAAGCGATTTATTCATGAAACCTGTAATAAGTCCCCAACAAAATGATAGGTACAACTTAAATGGTCACGTAGTTTTGTAGGTGGGGTAAAGCTCCATTGAAATGTGGCAATGTCTTTTGTACCGATTTCATGTCTATTAAGTGGTCTGTGGCGCTGACCCTAGCCGCCGTCTGCCGACTATATTTTGGCTGGCATACTAGTTCTAGAATGGGGAATCCGCCATACAAACTAACGGATTGATCAATATCAAAGGCGATTTCTACGTAGCCGTCCTTGATGAAAGCTATACATTTCTGTGCATATTGTACGTTCGTGCCACCCACTCTTCAAATAATGAAGGTAATGGGAAAATCGATGGAGGTCACAGGTGTTAGTTCCTGTGGTACGTCAACATACTGACAAATGGTAACATCGTTAGCTGTTATTGATTTTTATTGCTTTTCATTGTTGATCGTTATTATATTGCAGACGTAGATATTTTCCTTCGCCGTTTTTGAGTACCTATGTTCTCCATCAAAAGAAAACGAGGAAAACTCATTGGTTCTTCGACAACTTATGTACAGTCGAAGACAGAGATGAGTATACAGGGGGTCTCAATAAGGTTGACATTTTATCCAGAACTACTGGACCGATTTCTAAAATTCTTTTACAGTTACTTAGTTTTAATTTTTATCTATCTAACAGTGAAAGAATTTTTACAATCGGTCAAGTGGTTTTTCAGAAAATCTCAACCTTAAAAACTCTCCTGCACACCTTTTTTGTCTTAGAGGTAAGGTGTAATCCACCAATCTCTATGTTGGATCGGGGCCTTGTTCCGTCGATGTAAGGGATTATTGTACTTATACCGAAGTCCAAATCAACTGTCTTATTTTGTATACGAAAACTACTTTCCTGTGATTATTGCAGTTATTTTCACATTACTAGATCGGGTCACTTTATTTCCACAATGATGAACAGGTTCAATCAATCAGTTCCTTCAGTGTTACATCACAACATGTAATTAGAGGATTAAATTTGTTTACAAAATAAGGCACTTGATTTGGGCTTCGGTGCAGCATCTGCAACTCTTCTATAGATGTCAATAGGTGACCATTTACCAACCAGCTTGTTTGTATTTTTTCTTAACCTACAAATCTTTCCCTTTTAACTGATCCGTGTCCTGCCTAAGCCTCTTCCATCCATCCAACACTGTATTTATTATTAAGATCGTCTCTCTATAAATAGTAATTGAAAATCATTAGTCAGACATCCTCATCACTTAAACAGATGATATCACTGACCAATCTGGCTTCTAGTTTTTTAAACTTTTATGTTGTTCGTAAGTTTCACATGGCTAGCCATGATGTCAGGGACCTACTCATTGTGGGAGATGAATGGACCATATTATATGGTCATTATAGCTCCGTTATGAGACCGGTCGGTCGGTTCAATGAATAGGTAGGTATTATCTATTTTAAAATCGTTTGCAGGAAACATAATCAGCTGCGGAAAATAATAAAAAAATTCTTACTACAAAATAAAATATAAAAGCTTTCTCGGCGACCCTAAATCCTAATTTAACACAACTTTAGAGACAATGTTAGCTATAAACGTGACTTACAAGTTATTCCACTGTTTAAATCTACGTTCCCTTTTTAACGATGTGTTAAAGTGACGAAACGTACTTTGGTAGAGAATATTAATAGATTTGTCAGTCAAATTGTTCACCAAAAAATCGTAATATAATTTTGGAGTACCAGGGTAGCATATGACGGAAGCAGATGTTGTGTACATTGGAGGTGTCTACCTATAACGTGGGACAACGGCCTGCGTGCGGTAGTCCGTGTCCAAACATCTGGCACGTGCATTATGGCTGGCCCTTTTAAAATTCAGACCAGCAAATTAACCCATCGGTGGGTTCACTGGTATTTTTTCACTCGTGCCTGCATTTTGTTTTCTACCTACATTGTATATTATTATTTTTACAAAAATGGTCCTAAAACTACGAATTTCAAGATTTTCAGGAATACATATATCTACCCTATTATACTTTAATTTCACCGTAGCCCCACGTGCACTAGTGCATGTGTTTTGTTTTCTACATATTATTATTATGTTACAACAATCAATGGTCCTACAACTGCGAATTTCAAGAAGATAATTTGAGATAGGTACATTCAGTTGGTCCTGGTTAGGACCTAAACTATATCATTTTTTGCAGTCGTGGTCCCTTTTATGGAACGCGACTTAATTATTTTCATCCGCCATCTTTTTAGAATGGCGGATGATTTTTTATTCGTTTAATTTAACCTATTTACATGAATACTCTAAATAACTTGACATTGGCGAAATTATCTCTCGAATAAGAGTGTGATGATGAATGATGAGCTCTTCTATAGATATCTGTCTATAGAAGAGCTCGTCATAACATATTGACTATAGATACCTCAGGGGTTATTTCACAGATTTGTACCTGAGTTTATGGTTATCCGACAGTGTTCATGATTGTACCTCATGCAGGTAGTTACTTTGTAAATACTGCTAAACAACTTGCGATTAATTTTGGCATCTAATCCAACGCCGCTTGTCATGGCGCAAGTGATCGGTCCGCTGCCGATGATGAAAACCGCCTTACGTAATCATATTTAGTTATTTTTGGCACACTTTGGGTTTTCTAATTAATTTTCTATGCTTGTTAGGTTATAAAAAGTAGGCAAGTATGGGTACTTGCGGTTTTCTGCTCCCTCCTATTGTAATTAGGTATACCTATGCTGAAAACTGAGTCAAGTTTAATAACAGGCCTAAATAAGGTTGAGATTTTCTCAAGAACTACTTGACCGATTGTGAAACTTATTTTACTAGAATATGGTTTAGAGTACACACTATGTACCTACCTAATTGTAAAAAAAATACCTAAAATCAGCCGAGCTCTTTTGGAGAAAATTTCAACCTCAATTTAATAACTTTGAGGCCTCAATAAGGTTGAGATTTTCTCAAACACTCCTGGACCGAATTTAAGAATTCTTTTACAGTTACATAGTTTTAACTTTTATCTATCTAACAGTGAAAGAATTTTTGGTGGTAGGTCAAGTAGTTTTTTAGAAAATCTCAACATTAAAAACTCCTGTACACCTTTCTCTGTGCTCCACCGTACCTACCTAATTGTAAAAAATACCGAAAATAGTCGAGTTCTTTTGGAGAAAATCTCAAACTCAATTAATATCTTTCCAATTGATAACACCTATCTTGTGTCAAACCGAACGTACCTAAGTACTTCAATATTTTCTCTACCTAAGTATTTAATCTATCGACGTTTCTTATCTGTGACTTAGGTTAAATTAAACCTATACCTATCGATCGCGAATGACAAACAATTCTATACAAGTCGGTTTATTATTCTCTGCTCGAACCATGAATGGAAAAAAATCGCCTGGATCGAACTAAGTACTTCAGAGAACAGTCCAAAACCATATTCTAGAGTTTAAACATAATCGTAAGTAGTGATCTTTGTTTATAGGTAGGTACAGCTACATGTAAAAAATGTCAGCTTATCAAAGTGGACATACCTATTATCATAACTTTAAATTTAAGTCAATCAATTTATATTACGATGTTCGCTTATAGTTAATCATTTTGCTAAAGTTTTTAAATAGGCTAAGCCTGTAAAACTGTCTTATTTTTAAGTTACTTATATCTAGGAATAAATCTGGTTTAAGATCATTTATTTCTCATAAGAATTATACATTCACTTACATGAGAAAACATAACTTAAAAGTAGGCGTACAGAACTTAATATTAAGATAGAATTGTAAATCTACACTAGATTATAAGTTTAATTGTTATACTTACTGGCAATAAAGACATTTTAAAAACAACAAAACAGGGTGGTACACGAGCACTGCAAAATATCTCAATTAATGTTTCTCTTCACCTTGAACTAACTGTAAACTCAGTGACGCAAAACACCACAAAAATAAATAGAGAATAATCATTACCCAAATAAAACAAAAGTCAGTTCTAGACGGTCTAGCGATTGTTCTAGACAAAAACAATTAAAACAAAGCGGCGACCTAGAACGGTGTCCTCCGGTTAATAAGCATTTAGTACTTGTGGCCAATCACCTGATAGTATAATGGCCTGAGAACTGGCAGCTTCCTATTTTAGGGGTTCCTCAGTATAACATATTTCACCTGTGAGTAAAACCTCCTTGGGCTTGGGAATGAGGATGTATGGGCTGATATCCTTTGCCTAATAAACTGAAGAACAAGTAAAGAAAATGGTGGACAGTAATTTTACATTGCAATATAAATATTTAAGGTACTCGTAAGTAGGTAACTATTTATATCTGACGAGAAATTAGTGGTTTATATTTTTTCATGTATTGAGGTAAGAATTCGGTTCATCCGCGTAAGTTTTATGCGCGGATAGATAATAAAATTCTAATATCGATCAAAGATGGAACTTGGATCTTTCTTTTGAGATACTGCGATGCAGCCCGGAGTGTAGGTATCTAAACTGAGGCCCAAATCAATGTCTTATTTTGTAAACAAAAACTCACCCCCACTAACATTTAAGCTATTCTGTGATTATTGCTTAGATATTTTCACATTAATGGGTCGGATCACTTTATTTAAACATTGATAAACAATTTCAATTAATCAGTTCCCTCAGTGTTACACCACAACAGGTAATGACGATCATATTTATTTACAAAATAAGACACTTGATTTGGACTCCGTTATACACTTGCAAGCTGCTATCGGACAGACTGCAGTTCTTGCAGATGGAAACGCGGTCCTTAAGTCAATTTCACGCGGAACCTACAGTTATAAAGCGCCGCGCACTTGACTGGATTTATATTGCTTTTTTATTTTTATTCAGCGAGGTCAACGTCACCTATCGAACGGAGCCAAGCTAATAGGTATAGCTGGAAAATGTCACGCCATGATTTTGGCCTATACCATGTAACGGTTGATCGTTTGCACGACGAATTTTATAAGAAGATACAAATCATACAAAATAATCCGTTCCCAAATAACCATATTCACATAACTTATATTGTTTTTATTCGTTATTATTCATTGATCACCTATAAACACTAGATACACAAAAAAGGTCTTACTAAAACAATTTAAAAAACGTCCAAATAATGTCAAATAAAGCAAATGAGGGTCCATTCATCCGTTTGGACCTTCTTTGTGCTCGGACATTTTTCGAAGGCAGACTGTATATCTAGTTGTTATATAGGAGATCAATGTTATTATACTTAACAATTTATTGCAAAAAAACTAACTACTTACTACAAAATAAAACTAACTTATTTCCGCTTCGTCATAATATGATCATAATTATTAAAAATTAATCCTGGGCTTTAATTGAGATGTAATTAAGGCGTAAATAACATACGTATAGACAAACAAAAAAAATGGCCAAGTGCGAGTCGGCTACCGTGCAACGCAACTTAACCCCGTAACTTTGCTCTAACGAAAAGATAAACTAGATTTAAGATCAACTTAACTTTGCCATTATCAAAATATTATGTACATACATCGACATACTACTGATTAGTTCATACACTGCAAATATAATTTTTTTTGGGGGGGGGGGGGGGGGGGGGGGGGATGTAATTTCAAATTTACAGTTTTCACATTTTTTCCCTTACTTGAGACTGCCAAATTACATGATTCTAGGTCAACGGGAAGTAGGTACCCAATAGGTTGGAGTTTCTTGCGTTTTCATACAAATATGCGCCAAAATTCGTCATAAACGGATTTTTTCACGGCAGACCTGAGTATTTGGCACAAATTTCAACTTGATCCGTCCACGGGTTTCTGAGAAAAAGGTCTTTACAGACTGGCAGACGGACAACAAAGTGATCCTATAAGGGTTCCATTTTTCCTCTTGATGCACGGAACCCTAAAAAGGCTGCTAACGACGTCTTTTTGTCATTAATTTTCATATATTGCACATCGAATCACAAAACATTAAAGTGTAAATACAGAAACATAATGGAACATTCACACGCCTATTAGACAATCGTCAACACAGCAATAGTAAAAACTCGTCTTTCCATTACAAGTACATTTAAAAATCCATCTTACGTAACAATTATAAAGTCTAGATTCTACTGAGAATTGAAAGGCTATGGAAAAACGTCTAAATGTGCATTAATTCTCATGATACTGCCTGAGTATTGCTAAAATCGACACGCTTTTGTCTCGCATGCAACCAAATGCATTCCCTTGTTCTGAAGTTTTTGTTGTCATTGCACAGTCAGTCGGCGATTAATAAACACTTAAGTATATATTACAGCCACGAAGGAAATAATTAATAGTTAAAAAAAAAACTAAAAACACGCTTCGCTTACTTAAAAGTGAAAAATTGGTAACTGCCCCGGATTCTGAACACTTCTTATTTAAGATAAGATAAGATAAATATTCTTTATTGCAAAAAAATAAAAAAGTATTACACAAAAGAAATAGGCTAATACAGTTAGTATTACAATTGGCGGTCTTATCGCTCAAAGCGATCTCTTCCAGACAACCTTTGGGTAGAGAATTCGGCGTATGAATAGGTAGCTTGTTGAGCAATATTAAATACCTATCATTAGCTGGTACTTAAGATAAGTACCTACCTACATACTACTACATACAACCTATTTTTATTAGATCGGATCACTTTTTTTTTACAATGATTAACAGGGTCGATCAAGTTCCTTCAGTGTTACATTACAACCAATCATATTTGTTTACAAAATAAGACACTTGATTTGGGCTTCGGTATACTCGTAGTTCTTAGCCATGAATGGGAAAAATTTCGCCCTGTTCTATGGAGATAGATCTCATAGTAACTAGATACTAAAAAAAATTAGTAGGTTACCCTGTATATTTATTGCAAAAAAAACAACTAACTACTACAAAATAAAACTAACTTAATATCTAAAAAAAAAAATACTTATGAAATAAAACTACAAACTAAAGAACGAACACGTCGTCGAGGTCCCCGTTCTGTGACATGGTGCCCAGGACGCTGGCAGCATTTCCTCGCTGTATGGCAATACTTAAACGCTGAGCGAGGTAGCTGCCAGCTCTGGGATCACCCGAGATGTGGACCAACCGGGTAGACAGCTCGTGGATGATATCTTTTGAGTCTGTCGACCATGGGCCCATTGTTTCTACAGCAAGCGCCGCAAACTCATGATGTGGAGTCAGTCGTGAGTATTTGCGGCGCTTGAGTATTTGCGCCTGTTCCGCAACAGCACTAGATACTTATTATATTCTCATATTTATCTAAGTACTTCTACCTGATGCTACAGAGGAAACGGTTACCCCGCAGAAGCCTCTGAAAGGGATCTAAGAATTTACTTTTTAGAGCAAATGGCCTCGACGCCTTCCGCCGATTGTTACGAGTAGGTTAATCAGTATTAAAGTATGATGTTAGTGAAAAATTCTACGGATTAGTTTTTAACCCCCGACTCTTTTTTATATGTATGCATTTTTAGCCCTCGGTGGTTCAGCAACTTTCAAATTAAATAACCAATTAGGAGGTTTTTATGGCTAAGGTTGATTGAATTTTAAAATTATACTATAAAATACAAGTAGGTACTTATTCAAATTATTATATATAAACGGATATCACTCACTTATGTTGTTGAAGTCGGCAATTAGACCGACAGTTTCGACCGATTTCGACGGTCTTTTTCAAGGTGAGCCACACCCGCGTCGCCGGTGACGTTTCTTCAGTGTCGAATTCAACAATATAAATGAGTGATATCCGTTTATATATAATAATTTGTAGTAATGCCTCACTATAGTTTTAAGTCTAAAATTACTTATTTATAAACTAAATCTAGTCTAAATCTAATCTAGCGGACGAGGCGGCGGCTTCGGCGGAGAACTCCAAACGGCGCAAATATGCTGTCCTCAGTCAGAATTATACATTTGTGCCGTTTGGAGTGGAGACGATGGGCCCTTGGGGACCGGACGCTCGGCAATTCTACAAAAAATTGTCGAGTCGTCTGGTCGACGTCACGGGTGACAAGAGAGCGGGTGCGTACCTCGGCCAACGAATAAGTTTGGCCATACAAAGGGGTAACGCGGCCGCTCTCTTGGGCACCCTGCCGCGTGGGAGCGACTTGGACGCGGTGTTCTACCTGTGACTGGTAGAGGCCACTCACAGCTGGAATACCGCGTCCAAGTAGGTACATTTTTAGAAATTTATTTTTAAATTTGTTATATCATTTTTTGTAAATATGATAATGATTTGTTCTTAATAAAAAATGTTTAATCTAAAAATATATTACTATTTACAACTATCAATGGAGCGCGTCATCCAGATCCTCCTCCCCAAGGCATCTTGCCGATAACACTGGCTGCATTACCTTTCTGAATTGTCATACTTATTTTAAAATGTCCATTTTATTTGTTCCAGGTAAGGCACTTCAACACGCAAACATAGTAGAACTGAGAACCTCATCCTTTTGGAAGTCGTTTAATAACTACTCAGGTAATTAATAGAGATAAATGTTTATTGTGTATGTATTTTAAGAGATAAAGGGCAACGCTCTAACGTTATTACAAAGTTACCTATCTAATAAATAAGTCTTTATTTAAGTTAATTTTAATATTTTAGGGTGTGAGGCATCAAAAGGAAAAAGGAACCCTAGGATCACTTTGTTGTCCGTCCGTCTGTCTGTCAAGACCTATATCTCAGAAACGCCTGGACGTATGAAGTTGAAATTAATACCAAATACTTAAGTCTACAACCTCATGCAGCCGTGAAAACATGCTACGTTAAGGGGCTGACATGAGCCAACTAGCACTGCCAATCTTAAAGAAATAATATGATTTGTTCTCGTTTCGACCAAATATATCTTCCAATATAAGTAATCAATTTTATTAAAAAGCTATGTACAAAATGTTTATTACGATAAATACTATTTTTTAAATATATTTATAACGCTTATTTCTAACGTGATTCCATTTCGCTAAGTTGTAGTTCGTATAATTGCGAAAAACGGCCGTTTTAGCACATTTGTGAACTACAACTTAGCTTGTCGCAATTATGCCATGTATATTGAAAAATAGTATTTATCCTAATAACGATTGTGTACATAGCTTTTTATAATAAAAATGATTAATTTGGAAGATATTATTTTTTTAAGATCGCCAATCTTAAAAAAATAATATCTTCTATGTACGCTAGTTGGCTCATGTAAGGCCCTTAACGCAATCCAAAGATACGGACGTTTATGCCGAGTCGTATATAAACCGATACCACACACCTCAATATAAATTTAACAAAAGTTACCTATATTTAAATGTATAAATTGTACATTTTTTTATCATATTCTTAAACCAACACCGTTCCGCCCTACTTGCTCGTATCAAATTAAATAATGCGGTAAAAAAATGCCATTGAATACATAATGCATAGATAAGTTACAGTAGGTTTGTCTACTAAGTTATTCACAATCACAACATGAAATTATCTAAAAACTATTTGCATACTTAACAAAAAAAATACAATTTTTTTTTCTGTCAACAGCAAGTCAATGTCAAACTTGTAGTACGAATTCAACTCTTATGACGCAGATAATAAGAACGGTTCAAAGTGCTGATGACTTGATCTGCTGGTAGCTGTACCTACTAACTGAACTAACTGTATTGTGTATTAGACTATTTCTTTTGTGTAATTCTTTTTTTTTCAATAAATAACCATAAATTATTTTAAAAAACAAAAAAAAACCATCTGCCAAAAAACTATCCCCTTTTGATTAATTTTTAATACCCTGTGACAGTACCGTAATCAAGACGAACCTAACGATACCTCATACACCAAAATCCATCAAGCCGTTTAGGCTACAGGATGGCAGGAAGGAATGGACATACCTACTTAAATACACTCGAAAAACATAACCCTCATTCTTGCGCAGTCTGGTAAAAATATTGTCTTGAAAGAAAAATTACAAATTTATGTAGGTACTTAATTTACGTAATTTTACCCAAAATACGTTAATAATTGTAAAATACAGTTAATTGTCAACCTTATTTAATTTTAACAGTAATTCCTTGCAATTTTAATTGCATTCCAACCCGTTATATTACTAGGAATAATATCCAAAACATCTTGCTCTATAAAAAGCACCAGATGTTTAGAACATCTGACGCTGTAAGAGGCTGCATCCTTTGTGAGACAAATGTCAGGGGTGCACCTTGTTGGCACGCGCTATAGCAGCTGGTGGTAATTAAGTTTTTTTTGTAATAATTGAAATGTTCTTTTAATTTTTATGACGTTTTAATCTTACCAGGATGATGATTAAATTCCTTTATATTAAGGGATTATATTATTATTCTCTTTATTTACACATATTCTTATTTAATACATTTATATTAGATTTGGCAGCTACCTCTGCCAACGTATTGCGTTGGCAATTCAGAGAGGGAATGCTGCCAGCCTTCTGGGCACCGTGACTCCCGATGCCCTCCTAGAGGACATATTTTATTTACAGGTAGTATTAGTGTTTAGTTATTTAATGTTAGTTTTTAGTCATTTTATTATTTGTTTGTATTTATATTATAATTAATTAATGATTATTATATACAATTCAAAAATAAAATTTAAATAATATATAATTATAAAAAATAGCCACCCGCCGGCAGCGGGATGCATGTGCATATTATTATTATTCTTTTATATTCTTTTATTTTATAATCCTTTTACTTATACATGAGCCAACTAGCGCCGCCAATCTTAGAAAAATAATATCTTCCAAATTAATAATTTTTATTAAAAAAGCAATATACAATACATCGCATAATTGCGACAAGCAAAGTTGTAGTTATCAAATATGCCAAAAAATACCGTTTTTCGCAATTATGCGAACTACAACTTGGCGAAACTGAATCACGGTATAAATTGTAGAACAAAAGTTGTTCAGTTACCCATACTGAACACCCTCCCTTCGGCTTCATATACCCTTTACGTTACACCCTGTATACTATAACTATCGGCCTAAGAGACACACACCAGTAATCCTATGACGAATATTATTTAATTTTTCACCTACCCTCCGCCACTAAGCTTCCAAAGCTCATTGAGTTAAAAGCTCTCATCTGTTAGCCGGCTCCCCACACTTCCGGTAGATCTGGCGCTTTATTACATCCGGTTTGGAACTAAAACGGTGCAGCTGCCTTGTTTATCCAGATTTAGATTATCCGAAAAAAATGTAAGTATTTTATGACACGGAAGTACGGATAACACAGCAGATCAATGGTAACACTTGCGGTACGATTTTAAATCTTACGACGCAGATAATAAGAATGGTCCAAAGTGTTATACTTGATCTGCTGTTAGCTGTACCATCGAGTCCCTTGTTGTACAAGTTAAGCAATTAACTTACGTAAACCGAAGCCCAAATCAAGTGTCTTATTTTGTAAACAAAATCTGTTCTGTGATTATTGCATAGTTATTTTCACATTATTAGATCGGATTACTTTATTCTCACAATGATGAACAGGTTCGATCAATCAGTGCCTTCAGTGTTACATCACAACAGGTAATTAGACGATCATATTTGTTTACAAAATAAGACACTTGATTTAGGCCGCGGTATGTATTAATAGGTCTTAACATCGATCCCAAAGTTGAGAGTGTTTTATTAGCAAGGTCCAATATGGTTTTAGATATTGGATTTCAAAAACCTATTGTCCACAAACAGCGTTCACAATACCTGCGATAAATGCAAATCCAAAGCAAACATGGCTACCGAGCAGATCCGGTTCAGCATGTAGGTTGTTCAGTCCAGCGCAGCCTCCGTGAGTCAGAGGCCAATGACATCAGCGGTTACTCACTGAAGGCTCGCATTACGGAACCAACGCATATAGCCTTTCCAGAGGAGTGACTCTAGTTATGAGTCGTTTTTGTCTGCGTACGGTAAATAAAAATTACTAACCCCCTCAATAAAAGATAATCCTGCTAGCACAGACCAGTTACCCCATAGACCTGTAACAGGAGGGCGCCCGTGTCTGCCCGCACATGAGCGCAAAATATTAACCTAGAGATATTATCGACATGGACGCATCTCTTTAATACGGCACCCCTATCCCCCGCTTCGTCTTTATGCGCTCATTATTGACAGAATTTTTCGCGTGCAAATTTGTACCGATTTCATGTCTACTGTGTAAGTGGTGGTTGAGATTTTCTCAAGAACTACTTGGCCGATTGCAAAAATTCTTTTACTAGTTGATAACACACTATGTAATTGTAAAAAATTTCAAAAATCAGTTAAGTATTTTTTGAGAAAATCTCAACCTTAAAAACTCTACACCTTTTTCTGTCTTCGACCGTACCTACCCTAAGTGGATTAATAAGATATTCTGCTAAATTTAAATTTACTTAATTTTAATTTACTGGTTTCTTATCTTATTAAAAAGGTACGCCGATTCTATGGTGGCTGCAAAATCTAATCTAAACCTAAACGCAATATTCATGGGATCGAATTTCATTAGGCTCGACTATTTGAGCCTATACGATACACATAGAGTCGACTATTCATTGGGTCGAAACAAAACTTACAGAGACCTATTTATGTTACAGAGGATATTGCTATTCCTATGTTTTCAGTTTAAATTGGCGTTTTGTTTAAAAAAATACATTTGTTTGCAAGTTTTCACTTTTAATCGGGTAACAGTATTTTGGTATCATCTCCATGTAGAGGTAGCCCACATGTTGAGGTGAAAGTTTGTTTAGGTATTTATTATACCTACTTATAAAGTTTGTTTATTTCAAAAAGAACCATTCAATATTTAAAAAACCTAATCTAAACTATTTAAAAAATATTTAGTTGCAGGAAGAGTAGCCAAGACACTGGCAGCGTTACCTCGCTGGATCGCGATGCTAATCCGTTGCGCGAGGTAGCTGCCAGCTCTTGGGTCACCAGTGGCATCTACTACTCGTTTGCTAAGCTCTTTATAAAGCGACCAAGCGCCGGGACCCCACGGGCCGAGGGTCTCGACACCAAAAGCAACAAAGTACTTATAAATCATTTATTCGTACCTACCTATATACAGGGTGTAACGGAAAGGGTTTATGAAGCCGAAGGGAGGATTTTCAGTATCGGTAACTGAACAACTTTTGATCTACGACTTTTCGATTTGCGCGAATTTTTTTTTGAGACTTTTTTTTTATGCCTGGGTCATTTGTAATTTTATTAGAATAAATGGTTTATAATAATAATGAGAACCTCGTGAAAGCCGAAAAGGAAAAGCTAAGTAAATACTTAGACTTGGCTCACGAGATTACCGCCATGTGGGATGTGGACTCAACCATAATTGTTCCGATAGTCGTAACCGTGAACGGTTTAATAGCGAAGAGTCTCGACCAACATCTTAAGAGACTCTCGCCGTGAACGGTTTAATAGCGAAGAGTCTCGACCAACATCTTAAGAGACTCTCGCTAGACAGTTGGGTCAAGGGCCGGATGCAGAAGGCAGTGCTGCTGGACACGGCACGTATTGTGAGGAGGTTCCTCACTCTGGGATCTTAACCTCCGGCAACCTGGATGCGCATCCCGCTGCCGGTGGGTGGCTATTTTTTATATTTATATATTTTTCTAATTGTTTTCTAAATACCTACTACAATTTAATATATTATTAATAGATAATTATTTATATACGTACAACTGTTTATAAAAATGACATATTATATAAAAATATATCTAGCCAACACTACACCTCGTCTAGGCCCGTCCCGCGCGGCAACCCGCCCGGCAACCCGCCCGGCAACCCGCCCGGCAACCCGCCCAGCGCCCTGGCCGCATTGCCCCGCTGTATAGCGAGGCTCAGGCGCTGGGCAAAATACTCCCCAGTTCTGAAGTCCCCCGAGGCGAGGACATATTGTTAAAATGTATAAATATATTAAGTAATAATCAATTTAAATGAAGATAATAATAATAATAGCGGATATGCAATTAAAATTCAAATCGTAGCAGTAGATGATTAGTAATCGTGTAGTATCGATCTATCTAGCATGTGCAAATTGACCCACTTCTGGTTCAAATTAATGTGTCTGTCCGTTAGTGCGTTGACTCAAGAAACTAAATGAGGGCGTTTGCTTCTAATTTGATTGGTTTATGGTAATTTACTTTTCAGCTTCATTTATTTTAGGTTTGGCGACTTTTTATCACTGTTTCTTAGTCTTTTGACCATAAATAAGAGCACGGTGGCGTAGTGATTGGGGTCACCTGCCCCCTACTTTGAACTCTTATAGCAGGATTACTTCAATAATGCTTTGTTATTTCGTACCATGACCATCTTCTTCTTCTTCTTCAGCATACAGCAGCCCACTCCTGGGCATATGCCTCTCCATGAATCCTCCATGTGGCCCTATCCCAAGGTTGTCTGGTCCACACCGAGCCAGCAACCTTCCATGACCACCTTAAAGTAAGCTTATTAAGGACGTCATGGTACGAAGGAGTTCTTAGTGTCCGACGTCTTGCTCTATAGACCAGACTGACTAACCCACCAACACCCCAAGCCAATAGTCCCAATTATGTTGTAATTTCCAATCACTGCAATAGTTTATGCACCTGACGGGGTCTGTCATTGAGTGCAGTCAGATGCGCTCAGAGACCGGTCCCGCTCGGTGCATCACATATCCGTTCACATTAAAGTTATCTAAGGGGCCTCTACGCGTTGGACCTATGTCTCCGTGCAAGCCTTTCAAAGGACCGGGTTTTCTTAAACTTGTGAAACCTGGACAGATACATAATAATACTTTATATCCTTAAAGGACATGCCATATGTCTGATAATGCCAATATAATTGCGGTCCGGTTATAATTCCTATGAATAATAGCCGTGGACTGCTGTGCGAAGGACTTGGCATTTAACTGTCCCTTTACTTGGCAAATGCCACGTCTATAATTATTTGTTACAAGGTGTCATACAATACATCGCAATTGAATCTGGATTATTTTTTTAATTTATTTGTGAAAAAAACATGATTTCACATTATCGTTGCTGGATTTCCTCCTCCTCCTCCATAATCGTTGCTTCAGTGCTGAGGATCGTGACCCTCAACAGCATGCCGTCTTGGCATGTATGAACTGGCGCCAGGAGACACGGTCTTGTGCTCCACTATTAAATCACTTGTTTGTCATCTGCCGGTCCAATAGTTTAACTCTGTATTTTGTTCAGCCTTGTCATAGGTAAGTAGTTATGCTACATAGAAGTTATGACCGGTTAATCGATCATTATCGTGTAATGACTCAGAACAATCTGTAACGGGGAGTTGTAGTCTATTCGATATCTATTCAATACATACATGATTTTCTCTGGATATCTCAATTCCATTTAATTATTACCCACATAGATATTCCAGTAATATTGACACAAAAACACGACGAATTGCCTCGACCTCAAGGTAAGAAAATATCAGATATCAGCTCCTATAAAATGCTCGTCTTACGATTGTAATAACTTTAGAAGTCTACTAGTCCTTCCAACTCCGGCGAGACCGAGACGAGCTCAATAAAAAATTCAGAGTTAGTGTGTCGGTGAGGATAGGTCGCAGCGGCGATTCTGAACGCCCACTTGCTAAATTAACTTGTTCGCTAGGCGCCCGATGTTACCTGATTCACAGAAATACTAAAAACCTACTCAAGCCTTTAGTTACGGAGTTTCAATGGTAGCTAGATGGTAATGGAACGGATCAATGGCTACAATCCACTTTTTTCGGACGGCATGTTGACAATGACACCAAAATTGTCAACAAAACCACAGTTTATTGCCACTGCAAGACCTCAAGCGTAACGCGGTTTGCGTAATTTGGACATCTGGAATACCATAACTTTGGCTGAATGACAGAGATGGTAAATTGCCTTGGTAGAACCGTAGAGGAAACTTGCAAGTGCGATGCACTTAGTGGAAATCTAGCCTTTAGAAACACATGATATCGCCTGAGATGTTGCGGTGCTCTTAGCAGGGCAGCAGTTGAAATGATCATTCCTATCATCTGCAAGTGCGATAGTTGCATTATTGACCCTCAGTTCAGAAACACATTACATTGACGTAACCAAGTGTTCCATAGAGAACATAAGGTGTAACAAATGAGTGTTATGAGTATTATCCATTGATCTCCTATAAACAACTAGATACACAGTCTGCCTTCTAAAAAATGTCCGAGAGCAAAGAAGGTCCAAACGGATGAATGGACCCTCATTTGTTTTATTGGACATTATTTGGACGTTAACAATGGACCCTTATCTGGACGTTTTTTAAATTGTTTTAGTAAGACCTTTGTGTATCTAGTTGTTGATCAATGGTATTATCATGATGCCACAGGAGGACTCTTGTGTGTTAGTTCATTATCATTCCTGAAGGATGTTGGACTTGGGGGCGATTAAAAATCAGGTGCAAGGTTATATACCTTTGAGGTTTCAGCTTCTGAGCTTGCAATTCATATCCTTGACCTTGCAACCATTGGATCAGAAACGTCATTTACGGCGGAATCTGGATATTACAAGACACCTAACCCTGAAGTGGATGGGAATATAGTTAGTGAGTGATTATTATTGAAGTATAGTAACAAAAGTACATCTTCTTCATGTTCATCTTCATGTTGTACTTCTTCTTCTCAACGTTCCTCTTCTCATCGAAGGTTGGACAACATCATGGCAATTTTCACCCTCTGAACGGCTGCCCGGAACAAGGAGCCGGTGCTGCAGCCGAACCAATCACGCAAATTCTTCAGCCAAGAGTGTCTTCTCCTGCCAACGCTCCACTTTCCACAAATTTTGCCCTGGATGGATGTACTACTAGATCTTTATTCCGAAGACTTTACTTAAACGCAGCCTTTGCAGCAAATTGTGAATCGCGACTTCACAATTTGCATCACACAACCTACTGTCACCGTAACTCGAATTGCGTAAACAACAGAGATGTTATTACAATGCCACAATGGACAACTAAAGTGGTGCGTTTGTGAGAATATTTCGGGTCGACAATACGCATCTAGGCCACGCGAAAGTGATCCGACGATGGGAAAATTGGTTTGGATTTTCGAAATCAGTCGCATTGAACATAAACAGATTAAAGTTGATTACCTCATAATATTAGTTTCCATTTCACAAAGGTTACTAGAGTTAAGTCCCTGTTACTCGCAACGGTGTATTTATTTTTGGATGTGTCTATTCTTACAATCAGAGAGAGTGGGGTGACCGCGACTTCCAATCGTTATCGTTATCGCTTTCAATATGACACAAGAACGCTATACATTGCTGCTATGTTTTTGCAAGTTTTGACAAACGACAACGAAACGCAGCAATGTATATCGTTCAAGTGTCAAAATGAAAACGATAACCATAACGATTGAAGTCGCGGTCACCCCCCCCTCTAAACAACTAGATACAGTCTGCCTTCTAAAAATGTCCGAGCCCAAAAAAGGTCCAAACGGATGAATGGACCCTCATTTGCTTTATTGGACATTATTTGGACGTTAACGATGGACCCTTATTTGGACGTTTTTTAAATTGTTTTAGTAAGACCTTTGTGTATCTAGTTGTTTATAGGAGATCAATGCTTGCAGTAAAGAAATTTGACTTTTACAAAGATACAGGAAGCTGGCAGGAACTGGATGCAAAAAGCCGAGAATCGGGTTAAATGTCGCAACCTTGGATATGCCTACCTGCAGATTCTTACTAGAATACTTAGATCGAAAATATTAATGATTGTCCTGCCAATGAAGGTCCATACTTTCCATAACCTGTCACCATTTACACCTGACCCAAGTAACCCTCCTTGCCATAGCTCGGTTTGAGCAACATCGGAATCTGTCACAGCGTTGCCAATCGATCCATCGCGACTGCATGGCGGCGAGAATAATCGATTTTCCGTCTAGTTTCTATTAAGGGGTTTGCATCGATACAACGTCTTGAGCAACCATCGAGTTAATACTCGAAACAAGAGCTTAGGAAATCAAATATAGTATAAATAAGTAAATGCTCGTAAGTAGAGCTCGGTGGCTCAGTGGTTGGGTCAATGGACTTGCAATATGGAGGTCCCAGGTGACCAATGAGCTATCCTCGGTTTTTTCGACGGAAAAACTGACGTACATTTACCGAGTGCTCTCAAAACGGCGAAGGAAAACATCGTGATGAAACCTGCATGTCGTAGAAGAAGAAGAAAAAATCTATGGCATGTGAAATCCGCCAACCCGCACTGGGCCCGCGTGGTGGATCATGGCCCCAGCTCCCTCGATGTAAGGGACGGTCTATGACCGAGCAGTGGGACAATATAAATAGACTGATGATGAAGTAAATGCTCACGTGCAGGATAGGATGAAGGATATGGTGTGCTATTGTGTGTCAGGATCGCTATGTGTGCTATTCTATGCCAGGATAGTGTGCTATGGTATGCCAGGATCGCAGGTGGAGGCAAGGGCGTCGCCAGCCAATGGCCCAGAGGGGGGCAAGTCGATATAAATTACAGCTCTGTGTGAGAACAGGCGACGACGCGTCCGCGTGGACGGAATAGGAGAGACAGTAGCACTCTCCTCTCCCCGCTCGCTCTCGCCTCATCGCCTTGCCAGTAACTGACTAAGGACTTTGCATTGGGCTGGATATTTTTCTAATCTCTAGGGGGGGGGGGGGCAGCTGTCCCTACCTGCCCCCCCTTGGCGACGCCCTTGGGTGGAGGTCCATCGTCTCTGCCTGCCTGTGGGAAATAAAGGCATGAGCTTATGAATGAATGAAAGTACTGAAGTTTGGATAGTTCTCATTTTGTTATATGGAGTATTATGTATGTCCAAGAACCAAATGAAACTTTAAAGTCTCAAAAATTAATTTATGATTACATCCGGTCGAAAACAAAGAAAGGTTTGCAGTAGAGTTTTTAAGATTATCTCAAAAACTACTTGACCTATTGCAAGAATTATTTCACTGTTAGTTAGATAAAAGTTGAAACTATGTAACTGTGAAGAATTATTAAATTCGGTCCAGTAGTTTTTGAGAAAATCTCAACTGTATTGAGCCCCCTGTATACTTATCTCTGTCTTCGACTGTACCCCATTAATATACCTTTGAGGCTTCAGTGACCCCTAAGAGTTGAGCCTGCAACCATTGGATCCACATATTAAGGAAAAACTTCCGGCAGATCAGATTCTGTATCTTACAGGATAACCTTGAAGTGGGAGTAATGAGTAATTATTGAAGTATACCTAAATAAGACCTAGGTCTTATTAGACCTAAATAAGAAAATACAGTCCAATTAAACGCGATAAACCTGTATTTTAAATAAGACATCCACCATATCGAGAGCTCGGTGGCTCAGTGGTTGGGTCAATGGACTTGCAATATGGAGGTCCCAGGTTCGATTCCCAGCTAGGGCAGCCATGTACCAATGAGTTATCCTCGGTTTTTTCGTTGGAAAAACTTACGTACATTTACCGAGTGCTCTCAAAAACGGTGAAGGAAAACATCGTGATGAAACCTGCATGTCGTAGAAGAAAGAAAAAAAAATCTAAGGCATGTGAAATCCGCCAACCCGCAGTGGGCCCGCGTGGTGGATTATGGCCCGAGCTCCCTCGATGTAAGGGAAGGTCTGTGCCCGAGCAGTGGGGCAATATAAATAGACTGATGATGATGATGATGATCCACCATATACTAGAAAATAGAAATTCGTAAAAAGCTTTAGGAAGTCTACATCCTCCATTCATAGATTCCGTTTTAGGTTATAACAGCATTGCCTAGATTCCTGTCTAATATCTCAGACCTTAGACGAAACCGGCTTGCGTTTATGGCTCGATTCGATCTAGAATCTAGACTCGAATTGACCTGAATATTCGTAAAGGTGCTGCGCTGAATTTAGTACCGATCTTTTTAGCCGACTGCCGAAACGAGAAGAATAACTTAAGTACTACAGTAACAGTTTAAATGTTTGACAGTAAAGCGATTAAGTATAGGGTTTTATCTCTTGAAAATGGCGGGAAACGACCGCAAGTTGTACAAGATAACGAATAAATAAATAAAAATCTCCGTTTTTTATTAAAATTATTGGTTTAAAATAAAGTTTTGTACAAGTTGCGATTCGAAAAAAACAGGTTAATTATGAATTCAGAAAATAGTAAGAAATCGAAGCGATTTATTCATTGTTTTTGTTATTCTTCTATAGGAGTTGCGAGAGTAGTATAAAATGATACTGATTATGATTATGCAATATGAAACCTGTAATAAGTCCCCTACAAAATGATAGGTACAGCTTAAATGGTCACGTAGTTTTGTAGGTGGGGCAAAGCTCCATTGAAATGTGGCAATGTCTTTTCATGATTCTAGGTCAACGAGAATTGAGTTTCTTGCGTTTTCATACAAACATGCGTCAAAATTCGACATAAACAACCATATCTTTTGTTTGCGTTGACGTAGAATGTTGATTTTTTCACGACTGCATAAGATTGCAAACCTGCGTATTTAGTATAAATTTCAACTTGATCCGTCCACGGGTTTCTGAGAAAAAGGTCTTGACAGACAGACGGACAACAAAGTGATTTCTATTTTCCTCTTGAGGCACGGAACCCTAAAAAGGTACCTACATGGACCACAGCAATGGTATAGTGGTACAGAATCGCTCTAATTTGCTACATGCCGACATGCGCAAGCGCATAACGTTACTCAACAGATTGGCATTGGCAATGGCGACGTCAGTTTTACGATGTTATTTGAACCGGTGTATGATTGCTATAAATTGCAGAAAATATATCTAAGTGTAGGTACGGTCTAACCATAAAAGTGTAGGTACAGGAGAGTTTTTAAGGTTGAGATTATCTCAAAAACTTTTTGACCTATTGCAAGAATTTTTTCACTGTTAGATAGATAAAAGTTAAAACTTTGTTACTGTAAAAGAATAATTAAATTCTGTCCAGTAGTTTTTGAAAATCTCAACCTTATTGAGGCCCCCTGTATACATTTCTCTGTCTTCGTGTGTACCTTGTTAGTTTTACGCCGAAAATAAACGATGGTGAAGCTAGAAACCACAGCTAAACCGAAGCCCAAATCAAGTATCTTATTTTGTAAACAAGAACTACCCTACCCTACTAACATTTCAAGCTGTTCTGTGATTATTGCGTAGTTATTTTCACATTATTAGATCGGATCACTTTATTTTCACAATGATAAACAGGTTCAATCAATCAAGTTCCTTCAGTGTTACATCACAACAGGTAATTAGACGAACATATTTGTTTACAAAATAAGACACTTGATTTCGGCTGGGGTATAGAAACTATATTATTAAGATAGATAAGATAAATATTCTTTATTGCACAAAAACAGATACACATATTAAGCTTAAATAACTATTATACAATAGGCGGTCTTATCGCTGAGAGCGATCTCTTCCAGACAACCTTTGGGTAGAGAAGCAGTGTGTTAGGAAGTTATTATGTGGGTGAAGCACCGATCTTAGAAAATATCAATAGGTATCGATGGTCAAGTCAAGGCAAATCAAATCTTACACCTACTGTAATTAAGTACCTACTTAGTTTAGTGTAGGTACATTCATAAATTGTTGGTTGATGTATCTGTAATCTTGCGATCCACGAGAAAAGTGAAAACAGCTGATTACGCACATGTAACGCGAGTCCCACTGTTTCCTACACATTCTATCAGAGGTACAAGTTATTCTAACCAGCCGTTCCGTAAGACAATATTTACCGCATAACTGGTTACAACCACTTTACGCAACTTCATCAGGTGTTAGTGATAAAGTCTACATAAACATATTACTATAATATAATTAGTGTAAGTATATTTTTATATATCTATTTATTATGTATCTAATTACATTATTGTTTAAGTATCATGTAAATTGTTACTTCGTTGTATTCAAGTAGGTACCAGTTAGGTATCGATATATATTTAATTATTGCTCAACAAGCTACCTATTCATCCGCTGAATTCTCTCAAAGGTTGTCTGGAAGAGATCGCTTTAAGCGATAAGACCGCCAATTGTGATACTAACTGTATTAGCATATTTCTTTTGTGTAATTCCTTTTACTTTGCAATAAAGAATATTTATCTTATCTTAAGTCTGTACGATTTTATAACTTGTATTCCGTCATGGTGCGGGCGGCAAGCCGGATGGCAGTATGGACGGGGAGGTACCTCTGCAATAGTCTTAAGGCGGAGCGTTGGGCAGTTTTTCGGTGAAGGCTACGGCACTTACTACTAAAATTAAAGGTCTGAAAAAAATATATAGCAATCTTGGGGTGTCTATTTAGATGAATACCGATACACGATTGGACAAACTTCGCTCGATAGAAAAAAATCGCAAACATACCCCTTCCATGTCTTTTAAAATGAAATTATATCTAAACCGAAATAGTTATTCATACAAAATATATATCAAAATGTAGGCTACTATAAATACGAGAGCTTGTTTTAAAAAAATCCGATTTTTGTTGGCGTATTTTTATTTCCCTGCCAAAATTCATAAAAATACGAATATCGAGGCACTGCGCCGCGCTCTTCACTCCGCCGCTGCGGGGCATCTTGTGTCTCACTCTTGCTTTTGACAACCATATTGCGCCTTAAGGACGAAAGACCTGGCTTCCCATAGCACAGGGAATCCTAGTTTGGGAGCCAGGAACATTATGGTCTTATGCTATTTTTGTCAATAACAATAAACATTTCATTTCATTTTGTATAGGTAGGTACGGACATCAGTAGAGCAATGGTAACACTTGCAGTACAAAATGAAATTAATTATCATCTATTTGTAAATATGGGTAAATAGTGCAGATAAGTATTATACAATTTATGTGGTAACTACCCTACATTACTAACATTTTAAGCTCTTCTGTGATTATTGCAGTTATTTTCACGTTATTAGATCTGATTACTTTATTTTCACAATGATGAACAGGTTCGATCAATCAGTTCCTTCAGTGTTACATCACAACAGGTAATTAGATGATCATATTTGTTTATAAAATAAGACACTTGATTTGGGCTGCGGTATAGGTAGGTATGTTACGAAGATCTATAAGATAAAATAAATATTCTTTATTGCAAAGTAAAAGGAATTACACAAAAGAAATATGCTAATACAGTTAGTATCACAATTGGCGGTATTATCGCTTAAAGCGATCTCTTCCAGACAACCTTTGTTTACAGAATTCAGCGGATGAATTGGTAGCTTGTTGAGCAATAATTAAATATATATCGATACCTAACTGTCACTAACTGATCTATCTGTGTAACTGATCTATGGGGCACCTAAAGATATAACAGTTTCAGTGATAGTGACTTGACCACAGATAAGTATTGATAAGCTTTTCCATACGTAGTAATTTTAAAATTAGTGTATTATTTTCGGCGTAAAACTAACAAGAAAACGATGAATATAACGCTACAAGCTAAAGTACTATCACAAATTCGTGTCCTATCGCTTAAAAAACTCATAATTTTAAAGAACCGTGAGTTAGGACATCGTAGTAACCCTCTTCGCAACTCACGTCTGAGTCTCGGGCAGACGTTCCCAGCACGACTCAACATCGCAATGGTTACGAGACGGCAGACATGACCGATAGACAATCTTAGGAAAAATATCGTTTCTGTTGCGCAGTGCCAAATTAAGTCAATGAGCAAAAGTAGTTGCTTAGGGCATCACGTCTTTAGGCATCACGTCACGCAGGCCCTCCTGTTACAGGTCTATAGCTTAGGTTACCTTCAAAAAAAGGTAGCATTATCTTTGGGGTAAGTGGTCTGTGGTTTATTGTAATAAAGTTGAGTCACTAACGGCACAAAAATCTTCGCACGTGTGTCGGAAACGTGACGAAAAAGGTCTTTCGATAACAACGTGTACAATCGGCTTTGGTTAGCTTTACTTGATTGCGAACAAAAAGTGTAGCAGAGTTGATAGCAATCTGGAACAGACTTGGAATTAGAATTATGTCCCTTTATTTCAAGTAAATATTAGTGTAGGTAATTTTGCACGTCTTTTGCACTACATTAAATTTGCACTTATAATTTTGCATGTCCATTTCTTTATGAATTTGTATTTAGATCGCGATTAAAAGGTGCCAACCCTGAAGAGAAAAGTGGCAAAAAAACTCAACTTTGTCAAAAAGATTATTACAATTTACACCAGTATAAAATGTAAGTCCTCATAATGGTTCGTCAAAATGCTCCTTAACTGAATACAGTGTTCGATTTAATAAATGCTTCGTTAGTGAAGATTTAAATGCGTTGAATTTCTTTTCAGTTGACTGTTGAATCGGGAGACTGTTGAACAGTTTTACACAATGATTCTGGCATTTTTTTTCAGTGGTCTTTAGTCTGTGCTTTGGCATTATTGCTGTTATTCATAAACCTAGTTAAACCTCACTTCTCTTAAATCGTGTTGCTATCCCTTTCACGCTTCGTTGAAAAAGGTTAAGATAGAAAGGGACAGGGTGGCATTTAGTTGACGTAGATCCCACAGTATCGTATAGTTCTCTGTTCATATATAGAAGGCTAAACCACAAGGCCCTAGGTACATTTGTGGTTTTGTAAGGCCATAATCATAACCACGACGACCCTACATTGCTAAGTTATTATTAAGTGTAGAAAACCTTTATAATTGCTAGTGCTTTCATCAAAGGGCTTTCTTTTGCACATCCGGAGAATTAGTCACGCGGTAGTTTCCTCGGTTTCTTTGTGGAAACCTGTTGGACTGGATATGTTCCGCTTAGGAAATGTTATGTGACTATAGCGTCGACAGGATATCAAGTGTAACAAATGAGCAGTTTACGTAGGTATGCCATGGTAATACAGCGTAGATTACAATGGGTTTGTGTATTGATGTGCGTTTTTATTCGAGCATTTTGTTTTATTTAAACTCTGAAATGCGGCAGCCCTAGCGCTACAGCCGTAGCGGGTATCTAATTTAAATCCAGAGAATCGTAAGCCTACCTTCTGTCTTCTCTTATATTGTGGTTTTATATTGACTTTTTTTGACAAAAACGTACTAGGTATATAGCTCAAAATACTGAGTTTTTATAAAATAATTTGTATCACCTGACAAAAGGAGTATGGTATACTTTCTTTAGTACCTATATATCCCATCACTTCTCGACTCAAAAGACTGAATTTCGATGACGACTCTATTTTTACCCGACTGCGCAAGAAGGAGGGTTATGTTTTTCGAGTGTATGTATGTAATATGTCTAATTCTTTCTAAAGCCTAAACGGTTTAATGGATTTTAACATATGAGGTGTCGTTAGATTCGTCTTGATTGTAGGTGGTATTTTAAGTGAAATAGGCTTAAAAATTTAATCAAAGTGGCTTAAAAGCAGTCGTGTTTTTTGGTTTTTTTAAATTAATTTTTGGTCATTCTTATACAATTAAGTAAAGGAAGCAATTACTATAATGATAGTTACTATATTGAAGTAGGCCATTGTCGTAAACATTAGAGCAGTGGGGGGTAGAGTGATTGTTTAAATTGGTCCGGTCGACTTCCAATTGCTTGGAATTAGACTTAGAAGCAAGGAAGTGTATACTTTAATGGCAATTAGGGACTAATTTATGGCTAATAATTGACCATTTACCCAATGGCAATTGAATTTAAAGTCATTACAAAGTTACCTACCTAATAAATAAGGTTAATTTTAATTCTTGAAGTACAAAATGCGGAAAATGAAACGTCAACCAATATGAGCCAAATCAGTGGCACAAATGTTTTTTTATGAAGGAAAAAATATGGGTTCCGCCATCATATGTTTAATTTTATATTTACTTAAATGCTCTAAATAACTTGATATTGGCAAAATCACCTCTTTATAAGAGGTGAATATTTCCCTTCCTTCCTTCCTTCCTTCAATGGTGACTACCTCAGATCAATTAACTGATCTGAGGTGACTTCCGTAGAAATGTCCAAAAATACTTAGATTCACATGAAGGAACGAACGCCTTCACCTAAGATTATGCATGAAAAAAAGTTCATATTTGAATAAAACGTGACATTCCAGTTTAGAAAATACGTGTTATTAGTTCCATTTTACCTATCATGATAGTGATATAGCTACTATTATTATTTATTTATTCAATGGACTCGAATGGTTTGACATTTGCCAATGTCACGTTACAGAATATTTAATATATCAATATAGCCTTCTATTTTCCTCCAGAGGAGTCGCCGTAGCGTCGTCACCCTGGATATCCGCGTCTTCCTGGACGAAGCAGCTCGACAGTCACGTTCACTCCCGAGCTCGTAGCTCTTGATTAAAGCTTCAAACTTCATCTTGTACAAATATTCACCACACTATCATTCGCAAACATTTTATGATTAATTTAACGTGATATTAAACACAAAATGAGCACTGTAGACATTAAAATGAAAATTATCAAATAATTTCGCAACCGTCGTTTCCGTAATTTTCAAAAGCCCCCATGATAGTGATATATTATCACTATCAGGCAAAGATTTAAATCGTGAGATGGGCCCGTGCTACATGGACCGCGCGCATTCGTAATTCGTGAATTCCATACATTGGTTGACAGACGACGGACTGAATAATATGCCAAGGGCCCATTGTGGCGATATAAATCTTTGTTATCATGCACCCTATAGCGGAACTAATATTAAAAACGCACGCTCGATGTCACATAAGTAAATTAAATGTACGCTTTCGCAAGTCCAGTTATACAATACGATTACTGCTTGAGGATTGCAATGGGCTGGGTCAATTTATAAGCGAGCGGTGGTTTTTTCCACGTTTTTTCTTAGGGGTTTGGCATACGTAATACGTATCCTCTCAGTACCATGATAATCTAAGAAAGAAGACGAAAATATAGAAAGGCCTAACCGTACGTAATACCTACCTACACAATGAAGGGTTTTCAAGGTTACATTTAAAAAATAAAGAAAGTACCGAGATCCCCGGTAGATGGCACTGACTGGTCTGATGTCAACATTAAATGTTGATTAAATGCGTTGTTATTGCTTGTAACTTGGGTTTTTCGTGTTTCATACCTAGTCTTAATTTGTACTGTATTGATTAAAATACACAAACAAACCAATAATAATAAATATTCAGCTGATATTTTAAAAAAATTTGGTGCAACGCCATCTATTATCAACTTAAAAAGCTTGTTTTTTTCTTACAACTGTCATTTTGAAAACCCCTCATTGAATTAAAACAAAAACATATATTTTACACCTTTTTTAGCTTTACCTATATGATAAATAATCTATACCTAGCGATGATTGTATTGTACCCTCAGATTGTACCCCATAGGGTCGAAATTCATTCTAACGACACGAACTGGCTTGAGTATATTTTGGAGTCGTCGATACAAGGGTCGACAATTCGACTTAGGTGGCAACTCGACCACACAAATCCCGGCCGATGGTCGAGTAGCCACCTTTCGAAAAAAGGTAGGCGTCAAGTCGACCACTCGACCACAAATATCTCGGCCGATGTCCGAGTGGACAACTTACCTGAACTGTTAGTGGTCGAGTCGACCAAAAGCCCGAGGGGTTGACGATCTGGTTACCCTACGCCTTATTAACAAGAACTGTCAAACTGACAACTGTCAAAAATTACAATAACTGTCAAAAATGTAGGAACTCACTGTGAAAATTTTAGTATGAGTTCCAGATTTTAACAAACAGTTAATCCGATATTTATACACAGTTTTGAGCAAGAGCTCACCCTTACAACTGGAAAATATATATTGGAATTTGACATATATAATAGCGAGTTCACGCTAAGGTTTTGCTCAAAACTATCTATTTTTTTTAGGTGTCCTGTTGGGGCCGCCCAATACATCGCATCAGGAATGTTCCTGGAACGCTCAGCAACTGTTTTAACAACCAAATGTGCAAAAGAATATCATGAATAACCAATTGAGAGGCACCCCAACAGCCTCCTGAAATTAATGGCGGTCAGATGGGACAGTCCTATCCTGAGTTCCGTTTCCGGGTGAAGTGAGGTACCTACATCTACGTCATTGTATGGTGGAACACAGAGAAAGGTGTACATGAGAGTTTTTAAGGTGACCTATTGCAAAAATTATTTCACTGTTTGATAGATAAAAGTTGAAACTATGTAACTGTAAAAGAATTATTAAATTCAATCCAGTAGTTTTTGAGAAAATTTCAACCTTATTGAGGCCCCCTGTTTACTTATCTCTGTCTTCGATTGTACATGTAAAGCAGAAAAGACAAATGCGGCATAAGTTAACGGCTCTGTTTCCTCCTATGGGAGTGAGTGGGTTTTGTATCTACAGAAGCAGCATTTTAGCGCTCCGTCGGCTACTAAGTTTCCTTATCAGACGTCGGATTGTTGGAACAGGACTGAAAAATATTCGGAACACGGGCACCGTCGCCTGATGTTTGCTAATTCTTCACGCTTCAGGTTTAACACTTCTTTCAGATCACGAAGTTGTAGGAAATTAATGTCTAAAAAGGACAATATACTTACCTAATTTATAGTCGATTTAGTATATCAATATAATATCCAAATACGTACGTATACGTATGGATAGGCGTGTAAATAGCTTACCCAGGGAGGCTTTGAGGGCCACTTTATGCGTGGTGAAATTAGCTGTGTGCCCTATGAAGAATTGGATGACTCGGAAACCACGACAGTAATCTAAGTTTATGAATACAAGCCGTATGCTAAATTAGTTCCTACTAACCTTGAAACGCAATGCAGGTCACGCTCCACTCCAACAGTTTAGGATCCAAAATCGGCGGCAGCAGGAACCAGCACAAAGTCACCAAGCACAGCACAATCCAGCACAAGCACAGCAGTAAAGTTTTATACACAAGAAAATAGAAAGAAAGCGTTCATTATACTATTAAAATTGCGAAGAAATTATGGGTTTTAGCGTTAATTTATAGGAGCAATCAGACGAAGCTCGCGATAGCGACGAGGCGAAATTTCATTATGGCGTCTTAGTTCGAAATTCAAAAACGAGTTTTGTTTTTTCTAATGCCTCCTTCTTCGATTTATGGAAGCAGTATAGCGCCTTCTTGCGAGAATTGCTGGATCACCATTAATAGGAACCAAAGCACACAGATGGCGTTGTAATAAAAAAAATAGAACACTGAAGTGGTTTCAGAGCTTTACCAAAAATGCTGAAAGTTTTTTGCCACTTTTTATCCTCAGCGATGGCACTTAGAGTATTCATGTAAATAGAAAATTAAACAAATAAAAAATCAATCCGCCATTCCAAAATGATGGCGGAATCTATTAAATTCACAAAAAAAATGTTGACGTACAAAATTGTACACAACGTCCTTACATGCAATAAAGAGTTTAGACTTTGACAAATAGAATAAACGTAAAACTCGATAAAAGAGAATGACCATCTTGGGCCACACTTTATTAATTATGTACCTAGGTACTTACTTACGTATAATGTTATTGAAATAATAATCATTATTCGTTCCCCATTTTTATTACTCCAGTTAGATCAGTCAGTTGGTCCAAATTACATTCCAAATTCATATTTGCAAATAAAATAGTTATCAATCGACTTATGAATTCCATTTTCAAGATGCCATTTTCTACTTACCTACAGGGTGATTGGAAATTCGATACATTCCTTGAAAGGGGTGATACTAGAGGTGGTTTGCGATAAATTAGGCCCTATTAAGTATTAACGAGGGGTCGAAAATTATACTTGCTCAAAACTGTGTATAAATATCGGATTAACTGTTTGTTAAAATCTGGAACTCATACTAAAATTTTCACAGTGAGTTCCTACATTTTTGACAGTTATTGTAATTTTTGACAGTTGTCAGTTTGACAGTTCTTGTTAATAAGGCGTAGGGTAACCAGATCGTCAACCCCTCGGGCTTTTGGTCGACTCGACCACTAACAGTTCAGGTAAGTTGTCCACTCGGACATCGGCCGAGATATTTGTGGTCGAGTGGTCGACTTGACGCCTACCTTTTTTCGAAAGGTGGCTACTCGACCATCGGCCGGGATTTGTGTGGTCGAGTTGCCACCTAAGTCGACAATTCGTTCAGTCGAAATTCGTACACTCGAAAATTCATGGGATAGAATGTCATTTGTTGACGCCTCTTCCGCCCCCGCTACGTCCTCTAGCCGACACCGCAGCAAAACTCTGAGCATTGTAACTCGCTTACTGTATTGTTGCTTAGATTTTTATCATGAGCCTCTTTGTTCGTACTGTTGTTTTGCAAGGGCGTCCCTTTGTGTGGTTCGATCTTTTCCGTTTTCGTTAACTCATTCAGTACTGCCAATTGCTGCAGTAGTTTGCTCGCTCGCAATAGGTTATAAAATATTATTATGTTCGCGTACTAAACGCGCCTCGCTTGAAATAATATACAAAAATTTCAATCGCGACGATAGTTTTCTGTTGTCAAAAACTTGGAATCCAGTGATCGACTTATGTTAACGAGGCACAAAGGCGAGTACGTGCAAACGAGCGGACATAATCTTTATTTTTTAATGGACTTGACAGTTCGTCATTTGCCAATGTCATGTTACAGAAAATTCAATATGTTATAGTCTTCTATCTTCCTCCAGGGGAGTCGCAGTAGCGTCTTCACCCTGGGTAGCCGCGTCTTCATGTCTTCATCCAGAGGAGTCGCCGTAGCGTCATCACTCTGGACGAAGCAGCTCGACAGTCACGTTCACTCCCGAGCTTGTAGCGGGAACTCTTGATAAAAGCTTGAGACTTCAGATCTTGCATAAATAATCCAATAACTTCACCGTACTGTCATTCGCGAACATTTTCTGATTAATTTAACGTGATATTAAACACAAAATAATCCCTGTAGACGTTAAAAGAAAAATTATCAAATAATTTCGCAACCGTCGTTTCCCGCCATTTTCAAGAGAACCCCAGTCCTTTCTCAGTGATTTTAAGTCCCTTTAATTCAAAATAATAATGACATAATTTTGTCAGTCTGTCTCACCGAACAATACGTAACTAACTCATGATTACTTGACCCTAATCTCGTTCGTGATGTGTGGCAATGACGAGTTTTGGGCCACTTCGAGTCATTATTGCATTCTCACGTGTCTACTTGGAGTTTATTAGTTATTGTTTGGGTTTTAAACTTGCATACCACAGTGATTGTTGATCCATGGGTCGAAATTCGTTCTACGAATGAGAGCTCGAATATTTTGTTGGGTCAGTAATTATAATCGATATAAGTATGGTCGTTATACCTACATTATATGTTAGATACAGGGATGGGTGGCTGGAAGAGGCTCAGGACAGGGATGGATGGAAGAGGAGGGGGGAGACCTTTGCCCAGCAGTGGGACAATATATAGGTTAACAAAAAAAAAAGTATGGTCGACTATTCGTTCAGTCGAATTTTGTACATTCGAATTCCTGTAAGGTCGAATGCCAGAGGCTCGAATATTTTATAGGTCGAATACGCAGTAGACTCGACAGAGCGTCGATGGTAACATTTGAAGTAAACAGAGGCCCAAATCAAGTGTCTTATTTTGTAAACAAAAACTACTAAACATTTTTGGCTTTTCTGTGTTATTGCATAGTTATTTTCACATTATTAGATCAGATCATTTTATTTTCACAATGATGAACAGGTTCAACCAATCAGTTCAGTGTTACATCACAACAGGTAAGACTATCATATTTGTTTACAAAATAAGACACTTTATTTGGGCTTCGGTATAAGTATTCATATCATATAAATGACGCATACCTACACTAAGGCCAATATTCATAGTCAGTTTTCATTTAAAGCTGATTTTGTGTTCGGTCTTACAAGTGTCAGATTACATACAATTTTGACAGTCGTAAAGAGCGAGGTTATACTAAGTATGTATATACCTACCTACTCACATAGGTGGAGTATATACTTACATATACTAACATATCTGTACAGTTAACTACTCACATATGTTTGTATTTATTTAAGACCGGATTTTGTTGCCTAATAAAGATATTTCTATTCTTCTATTCTATTCATAAACTTTCAATGATTATAGACCCTAAGCCTACTAACTACTTCCGAGATTCAAAGACAAGGTGTTTTGAGGTTGCTTAGCATGAGATCGCTCTTACAACATGCAATGAAGTTTGATATTTGTAAGAGCGCGCTCAAACTCAGGCTCGCACTCAAAACTGTCTATGAATCGATTTTAGTTTTCTTTTCATAGGTTTACTTTAAAAAAAAATTATACACACAAACTAGTGAAGAATCGGTTACAAAATTCCATTATCTCCCATATATTACAAAACCATCATTACTTCAAACCTCCAGATTATATGAATTGCCTTCATTAGAGACTAATGCATATAATAAAAGATATACCTACAGGTTGATTGGGAGATTGATGCAAAGCTTTAAGAGCCATCCATGAGCCAACTAGCGCCGCCAATCTTTGAAAAATAATATCTTACAATTTAATCAATTTTATTAAAAAAGCTATGTACATAATGTTTATTACGATAAGTACTATTTTTTAAATGCTTATTTATAACGTGATTCAATGTCGGTAAGTTGTAGTTCGCATAATTACGAAAAGCGGCCGTTTTTGGCACATTTGAGAATTACAACTTAGCTTGTCGCAATTATACCATGTATTGTATATTGAAAAATAGTATTTATCGTAACAAACATTTTGTAAATAGCTTTTTTTAATAAAATTGATTATATTGGAAGATATTATTTTTTTAAGATTGGCGGCGCTAAGGCTCTTAAATTCTTATTGTAAGTAGGTAAAACTTTGTACTTGTGTACGTCAAGTATTTGACAAATACGACAAATATCCAATGGCGAATACGAATAGCCAAGTAAAGTATAAGACAAACATGGCTCAAATGGTTCTAAATGGACCGCATATCGCCTTAAAGCTTTGCACCCACATCCCAACAACCTGTATATACTTTAAACTTACATCACAGTGTTAATTAACACCTGATTGCTATTATATCTGTGCACACGAAATATATAAAACCATCGCACTGTGAATTATAGTCTGCCAGATCATTATAAAGGGAAAGCTACTGTTAGGTAGATAAACATACATTAATCTTCTGATTCCCGTAAATACTGACTTCCATGTTATTTCTATGGCTCTCTCAAAAAGTAATAACTGTATAGCTACAACCTTCGTGATTGGTGGCATATTTTGTGCAGAAATCTAAACCCTAACGAGGAATGTATGCAATGAATGAATGAATAATCTTTATGTCAGACACAAGTCCATAATGTGTTAGTAACAATTTGCTTATTATTATACATATATAAAAGGATATCACTTATATTGTCGAAATCGGCAATAGTAATGGCTCACTAGTTTTAATTCTAAAACAATTTGCTTACAACTATGTTGGTGTATGTTGTTGACTGTAATGCTAGACATTTAAATGAAATAATAAATAAATGTTAGTGATTTTACTCATAATAACGTTTTTTGGGTGAAGTCGCCTGACGTAGTAGTAGCACTAGCATGTAGTGGACAGCAGATCAATGGTAACACTTTTTACTTTTGACAGTGCTTATTATTTGCGTCGTAAGACTTGAAATCGTACTGCAAGTGTTACCATTGATCTGCTGTTACCTTCATCCAAAAACGCAGGATGGGACAGTCCCACCTGTCGACATATACTTTGTCTGTCCCGTTTTGGCGATGTTTAAATTAACAATACAGGCTGTCCTTGAATTCATACGATAAATTGAAACTGGGGGTTGTACTCATGATAAATATTGAATTGGTAAGGTTTTTTTAGTAAATCAAAAATGATTTTTTTTTAAACTAAGTCACAAGTCATTGTGTTGACCTTAGAAATGACCATTAGATACATATCACTTTTTAAATATTAATTAGATAAAACGGGAATTACCGTGTTAAACATTTATTATTGATGTCTCGATATTTCGACAGTATTGCAGCCATCATGGTCACGAGTAGACCGTTTTATCATTAGATACATGACCGATAAGTAGTTGTGTGATTTACACTTAGATCTATCAAAGTCAAAGTCAAATTTCTTTATTGCAAGTGCACGTTGAGTACATTTTTGCACGTCAATATATTTTTTGAATTTACATTTACACCACTTTGCAAGGAAAAGGTCATCATCATCATCAGCCCTTATCAGTCCACTGCTGGACGTAGGCCTCTCCCAAAGCGCGTCAATCAACCCTACTCTCGGCCCTCTGCATCCAGTCCCTGCCAGCCATTTTGCGAATGTCATCCCTCCATCTGGTCGGGGGGCGTCCCACACTACGTTTACCCGTTCGTGGCCTCCATTCGAGAACTCGTCTACCCCATCGGTAAAAAAAAAAAAAAGTAAAGGTAAAGCCAAAACCAAGGAAAAGGTGCCAACGCTTTACCTATAAATGAATTTTTTTCGCACTAGTTCAGTAAACTGAACTGGCCAACTGAACTAGTGGGAATAAACGTTCGTACGTATCCAATACGATTTTGCGTAAACTGATAAATGACATGTGAAATATAAGTAAGTACGCAACACAACTTCTATGTAATGTGGTGCTGTTTTATTTCTTATGGTGTTTATATGTTATGAAATGAATGGATTTACGTAGTCTGTATCGTAATGGACTTACGCCGTTTTGTTCTGTAGGTCGGGGTATTAAAGTGCAAGGCAGTGCGCAGGCCAAGTTCTCAAAACGCCGAAACAATAGTGTTATATTATCTTAGTAGAAAATCGTACGATTTATTCTGAATACATAATTCATTTAGGTATTCATTGCCTTATGTGGTAACATATGTGTTAAGGTCACATAAACCCTGAAAGGGCACTGCGACATTACATTTTATAATAATACAATTTATAATAATTCAATTCAATCTTAAATGTCACATTTATCTGACTAAGATAGCGGAGTTTCCAAGTTTTGATGGACTGAAATTTTTTAACATCTTTGCCCATTCTCTGGTGCATCGTTTCATTTTTCGCTGTATAATTGATAAAATTCAACCTCTATGGGTTCTGACATTCATCATTTCAATTTTATTATTATTTTTTATTTTATGATTGTAAATTATACCTATCATCATCACCAGCCCGTATCAGTTCACTGCTAGACGTAGGGCTCTCCCAAAGCACGCCATTAAACCCTACTCTCCAGTCTCTGCCAGCCATCTTGCAAAGGTCATCCCTTCATCTGGTCGTGGAGTTAAAAGAGTTATCTATCGAAGATGTTGTGCTATTACATGTACATACTTACATACATAATCCCATAGATTTACATAACAATTTCTTTTACAAACTAACTGTTCATTGTTTAAACATATTTCCTCAATAGCTCAAGATTTCTTGCCAAGTATTAAGTCACTTTACGTAGTTACGAGTAACTCTCGTGTAACCGAGCTTAATTAGGGTTAACTTGCTATCACTAATGAGCATTGTAGGGTACATAAGTACCTGGAAAACGAGAAAATGCTGGGAAAATTACGTTAGGGTATGTGTAATAGTAATTTTAAAAATGCAGTATTGTGACACAATTTATATCTGTAGCTTCTTAGAGATATCAACACTCTTTGATAGTTTGGACTTTTTTTACACGACTGCCGATTTTATCCACTAGTAGCGGGTTCATATTCGACTGGAAGGACCATTAATGAGTGCGATTATAATTGTTACGGAGCGAGAAGTAGGTAGTAATTAAAAAAAATATGAGGATAAAACTGGGTTTTATTGCGGAACAGTAATATTTTTGAAAATCTTCAAAAAGATCGGAAAAAAATCAATCAATCGAATTATTTATTTATTTTATTAATGGACTCGACAGTTCGTCATTTGGCAATGTCATGTTACAGAAAATTCAATATATAATAGTCTTATATCTTCCTCCAAAGGAGTCACCGTAGCGTCTTCACCCTGGGTGGCCGCGTCTTCATGTCTTCATCCAGAGGAGACGCCGTAGCGTCATCACTCTGGGCGAAGCAGCTCGACAGTCACGTTCACTCCCGAGCTTGTAGAGGGACTCTTGATAAAAGCTTGAAACTTCAAATCTTGCTCAAATTATCCAACAAATTCACCATACTGTCACTCGCGAACATTTTCTCACTAATTTAACGTGATATTAATCACAAAACAACCACTGTAGACAATAAAACAAAAATTATCAAATAATTTTGCAACCGTCATCTCCCGCCATTTTCAAGAGAACGATCAATCGAATTCCAAATATTCCAATTAAAGTGAAAAGTGACAGCTTCTTTCTTATAAAAACGTTGTTATTCCTCAATTTAGGCGGCCAACTACAAAATGCTGTCGAAAGAGACGGCATCGTAAAATAATTAAGCCTGCAAGAGGTTCCTACCTAAGTATAATCAATTCTGACTTTATAGTTCCCAATCCCATCTAAATGACATTGCCACATTTCAATGGAGCTTTGCCCCACCTACAAAACTACGATACCATTGAGTTGTACCTATCATTTTGTTGGGGACTTATTACAGGTTTCATATTGCATAATCATAATCAGTATCATTTTCTACTACTCTCGCAACTCCTATAGAAGAATAACTAAAACAATGAATAATTCGCTTCGATTTCTTACTATTTTCTGAATTCTTAATTAAACTGTTTTTTTCGACTCGCTTGATGTACCAAACTTTATTTTAAACCAATAATTTTAATAAAAATCGGAGATATTTTTACATTTGAATTACGCATTATCCATGCTCGGTGAATAAATTAGAACATGATGAAAAAATTCTTGCCGTGGGCAGGACTTGAAGATAAAGATAAAGATAATTTATTTGCAACACATGAGTATAAAAAATGATACAGATATTATATTTAAAAATAGTCCTTCATGTTTGCCTTGCGGCGTACAAATGTAATTTTTCCTATAATTATTTATTTATTATTTTACAGCAACAAATACAGGAAAAAATAAATACCTATATAATAATAATACCTATATACCTTGTCATTCCGTGACACGCTCTTACCAACTGAGCCGCAGGTTCAAGTCCTGACCACGGCAAGAATTTTTTCATCATGTTCTATTTTTACATTTATTCGTTATCTTGTACAATATGCGGTTGATGGTGGGGCAGAATCTGACATAGTCATTTATTATACTTAGTTAAACGTAATCTACAAACTAAACTGCAAAAATTAGGTATAAAACTATTCAATAAGCAAAACTAAATACCGTCGGCTTACTGCAAGAAATCATTAACTAACATTTTCCAAATTTAAGAAAAACAGATATTAAGATTTGAAATTTGATTGATCACAGCATTGTAATGAAGAATGTTCTCTGAGAAATAAAAACACAATCTTATTATAGTGAAGTTTTATTATTATAATACGATAAAAAAATTAAAATTTAACGCGTCCTTTTTTTTAAAAAAAGCCGAAATAAAAGATAATGACTTCTGCACATCATAATGGAATTAAGAGATGGAGATAATGATGATCTGAAATAACATTTTGTTACGTATAATTACTAGTTTTCAGGAAAATTCTAATTAAAAAGTGTATCAGTCACATTACGTTTTAAATAAGGACAGTCATTATCGATTTTAAAACAAAAATTTTAGATAAAAAAAATAATCAGCAGTTCGAAAGGAATATAACTTAAAAAAGGAATGGTTTCTTAACCTACATACATTACTATAAATCAGTCGTATATTTCTATATAGGTAATTATGTAAAAAAAATCACAATGTTCCGTAGATGTTTAATTTTCTACGTACAATGGCACATAATAATCAGTCATATTTTGTTTTCTTATCCTCTAAACCAGGGCTTCCCAAACTGTGCGTCGCGACGCCCTGGGGCGCCGCGGCACTACCCCAGGGGCGTCGCGAGGCGATCTACATAGATTGGCTGTCTGCATCAATGGCCATTTCCAAACTTGAGCCCCGTTTTGAGAAGCTATGCTCAGAAAAGCAAACACATCTGTCTCATTAACAGCCAGCAAAGTAAAATATTTTTTTTCATTCTCATTCTTATGTTTTTTTTTTCCTTTTCTAATGAAAATTACAGAGTTACAACTTTGGTAGGTTCTTTTTAGACAAGAGGGCGTCGTAAAAAAATGACAAATTCCCAAGGGCGTCACAGTAAAAATAAGTTTGGGAAGCCCTGCTCTAAACAATCAATGGCACATAATCATTATTTTCATCCAATGTATTGTTCCCCATCACTATTGAGTGAACGGTTTTTTATCAACTTCGTTTTTAAATCTTTCAGGTCCAATATGTCAAAATACTCCATTATGATGGGTTCGTACTGTTTCTTCTGTACTGGATTTGACTTTTTAGTTTTCCTGTTTGATCTAGCTTGTCGCACAATATTGCAGTAGTCGGCCATTGAGAAAACGGGAAAATTTACTAGTTGATATTCAATTGCACTGTGCATACTGTCCACTTCCATATGAGAATGACCAGATTTTAGTGTAGTGGTTAATTGAAATAATAGTGAGTTTTGGCAAAATATTTTCACTCAAAAGTGAAATTACGAAATTAATTTTATCACTTAAAGTAAGTCTGCTCACTGTCCAAAATCGACAATTAGTTTTAAGCGACTTCGCCAAAAAAGTTAAATAGCTATAATGATTTTGGTGTAACACGACATTCCAAAAATAGAGTTAATGATTTCTTAACATGCGATAACTACAGAACCAGACTAGCTAGGAAAATAATGATTTCTGATTCTTGTAGAGCTCGTCGAGCTGAGTACAATGGTGTATCAAGTGCAGTTAATGACTTTTTGCAATTAATGACTTCTTGCAGTAAGCCGACGATACCTTTTAGCACTAATAACAGTAATTTAAATTCCAAATCTGAAAACTTCTCACAAAACCTAAAACACGACTAAATTAAAAAGAACTCCTTCGCCTCCCGTTAACCAGAGCTTTGGTAGAACCCCGCGATGGAAGTAAATCCAATGTCATAGGTCTATTTATTCTGGTGGTATAACAGCTCAAATTGCCTGCGCCAGCGCATGTTGAAATTAAACAATGACCAGTTTTTGCGGAAGCTATTGCCCAAGCAATTCGTGTGACCTTTATGGTGTAAGTGATAGGAGCGGAGCGGAAGCGATTTATATCATTGAAACATTAATGCATTCATGAATTCATAAACGCTATCCCTTTCACACTTAGTCAAAAAAGGTTAAGATAGAAAGGGACATGAGTATCAATGGTAGTATAACTTTAAATCACGTTTATGAATACGCGCCTATAAGAATTTATTTTGCGACGCGACTTGTGACTATATTCAGTTACACTCCATAAAGGTTGACGTCCGTGGCGTGTACTGTAATTAGGTACTGATGGGATTCAACTTGGGACATCTGTAAGGCCATCCTTATGACTGTCTTATTAAAAAAAGTGGCATTGTAGCTTGATTTTGACACTTTTGGATAGCTCGCTACAAGTTCTCAGCCGCCATCATTTTAAGAATAGCGGATTGATTTTTTTTATTTGTTTAATTTTCTATTTACACGAATACTCTAAATGATATTGACAAAATTATCTCTTAAATAAGAGAAGCCGTTAAAATAAAAATAGAATAGAACTTACCTTCGTATTATGAGATGGACCCTTTTAAAATCGTGAATTATTCTAATAGAATCTCCGTCCAACCCTAAATAAGTAAATAAATATACAAACTGTAAATTAAATACTTTAAGATTCTCACTAACTTTTACATAAAAAAGGTGTACAACAGTGCGACAGCCAAGTTCTCAAATTGACGACGTAACACGCGATCGCTTATGCCTTAAACAGATAAGGTTTAATTATATTGGTTGTCTGATTGTAATCATTGCTTAGCCTTAATTGTGTTGATGTAGGACGCGAAACTCTTAAAGATGAAAGTGGCCATAATACAATGTGTCATATTAAGTTTGCTAAGAATATAATTTACTCACGGTTGTAATTATAAAAAGCTTGGCATACCTAATTTAATTATTCTACATACATTATGAACACTTTTTACGTAGGTATGGAAAGTAGGCGAAATTGTCGGGGAACGAGTATCACACATTATAAGTTCTTTTCTGTGGATTTTTAGTTGTAATAATGAACTTGTGTTTGGGTTCTCTTGAAAATGGCGGGAAACGACGGTTGCGAAATTATTTGATAATTTTCCTTTTAATGTCTACAGGGACTATTTTGTGTTTAATATCACGTTAAATTAATCAGAAAATGTTCGCGAATGACAGTACGGTGAAGTTATTGGATTATTTATGCAAGATCTGAAGTTTCAAGCTTTTATCAAGAGTTCCCGCTACAAGCTCGGGAGTGAACGTGACTGTCGAGCTGCAGCAGTGCAGCTGCTTCGTCCAGAGTGATGACGCTACGGGCGTCTTCTCTGGATGAATACATGAAGACGCGGCTACCCAGGGTGAAGACGCTGCTGCGACTCCCCTGGAGGAAGATAGAAGACTATTGAATGTCTTGAATTTTCTGTAACATGACATTGGCAAATGACGAACTGTCGAGTCTATTAATAAAATAAATAATTAAATAAAAACTTGTGTTTTTTTTTGTCTTTAATAAACATAGGTATTCTATCGTAGATTTCTTCCTCCAGAGTAGTCGCCCGAAGAAACTGCGAACCTTAGCTCAGCGTTCACTTTAAAAACTATAAGTCAAAATCCGTTCACCAATTCGGGAGCTTATGCCACGAACACTAAGACACACAGATAGACACGTTAAAATTAAAATACCCTTCTTTTGAGGAACCTGATGGGGTACGTCGAAAAACTACCAAGTTTTAGAACATTCATCATCAGCCCGTATCAGTCCACTATTGGACGTAGCTAGGTCTCTCCCAAGGATGTCCAAGGCGCATAAGGCCGGGTTTCCACCAATGCGGAGAGGAGAGGAGACGAGAGATGTGTTTTGAATAACCAATCAGATTACGTTCCTTCTCCTAAGCGGAGAGGAGATGTGGCAATAATGAAATCTGATTGGTTATTTAAAAAACCTCTCCTCTCGTCTCCCCTCTTCTCCGCTTTGGTGGATATCCGACCTTATTAACACGATTCTCGACCTTTTGCATCCAATCCTTGCCAACGACTATGCGCAGGTCAACCTTCCAGTCGCGAATATATCACAGTTCCCGTGGCTCGACAACAATGGCACGAGGTGGAACACCCCAGGAAGTTTAGTCTGTATTCCGCCCCTTCAGGGCGGCGAGCCCGACATAATCAATACGCTCCCCGGGCGTGGTGGTTACGTATACTTTTTTTTACTTGGGACGAAAAAAAGGTCATCCTTCCATCTGGGAACGTGCGTGTAAAACTACATTCGTGGCCTCCATTCGAGAACTGGAACATTCAGCTGCCTATTAAATTAAACCCGTAACATTAATTTCAGCGCAAACCTTGGATCTTATTAAAGAGATGGCTTTGAGATAGCCCGCAATGCCATGCGCGTGCGCAGCGGTTTTTGCGCATGATCAACAGATCGTGATGACATTCAATGCGATGATTAGAGGATTTCTTTGCTGACTTTTTGGGGTTACGGGAATTTAATGCTATTGACCTCTCAAAATCCAATGTTTAGATGTACTTACCTGATGCAAATGTATGGAAACTGAAGCCCAAATCAAGTGTCTTATTTTGTAAACAAAAACTACCCTACTAATGTTCTGTGATTATTGCATAGTTATTTTCACATTATTGTCGCGGATCACTTCATTTTCACAATGATGAACATGTTCGATAAATTAGTTCCTTCAGTGTTACATCACAACAGGTAATTAGACGATCATATTTGTTTACAAAGTAAGATACTTGATTTGGGCTGCGGTATACTTACATTTAAAACATTTTTTTAGATTGGTCAAAGTACCTACCTAGTAACAGAGAAAAAGTTGCCTCAAAAACTACTTGACCGATTGCAAAAATATTTCACGAGTAGTATAATGCTAAGTGCAGTAATAAGTGCAGACTTGGTAATTTAAAAAAAATTAAACCTTACAAAGTTACAATAATGATTGTAGTAAAATATCTAGAAAACGCAGAACCCCAGGCACACATAAAAATTCAGATATACCCATTGATGTCCTTAGGATCAATGGATATACCAAGTAATCTATCCTCGTCGTTATTAGAACCAGTCAATTTAAAAGCACCTCTAGATAGTCCTGCCTTGACTCCAAGACCATAATAACATTGGATGAATGCTCTAATGCTTTGAGTCGAGCATTAACTCTGAATGCGATAGTACACACAAAAAGCAGTGAAAGTGTAGCAGGACGGCGATAGTTCGGTGCCCATGTGTGCCGTAGACGAATTAATATGCGAGCAGCGAGTGTTACGGATTTCAGAGATGGATTAGGTGGAGATACTAAGGCCCGTATTAATAAATCACTCTCTTGACGACCTCAAGATGGCGTTCCTATTAATAAACGTAACTAAGGGCTGACGTACAACGTCATGTGGCGGCGTCCGCCGGCGCACGGCGGGCGCCGTGTACTGTACGGCGTCTGTGGACGGTGCCGCCCGCCGGCACGACGCCGGCCGCCGGTAACTTGCGCTGTCCGACAACGTGCATCGGTGGCCGGTGCCGCTGGACGCCGTAACACGACGCGCCATGCGTACATGTTGTACGCTAGCCCTTAGGTGCGCGTTTAGGGACCGGGTATCACGTGAGTAAAACTCAGTTCTCAAGAGAACTGTCAAACTCACACTTGTGAACGTATTTGCTGATTGCAGGCGAACCGCGACTTGAGAGCGACTTGAGAAAGACATCACGTGATACGCCCTCAAGATTGGTTTTATTATAAAAGAACTTACATGTGATAGTGATCACGTTTTGAGAGTGTATCTGCTGAATTCGCTCTTGAGGGTGAGTTTGAGCTCAGACTATTAATACGGGTCTAAGACAGTTTTGCGCACGAGCAACTGTCCCTCTTGTCCCTCTTGCAACTGTCAAACGTCTATAGAATTTGACTCTCGGCCTCTGAATCTCGGCCTAAGTCCATCCCTGCAATGGCATTAGCCGGCAACGCAATGCAATCATGAATCGTGACAGCAACTCTTGCGCATTGTGACGCGTCTCGCATCCCAAATCGATCCAATGACGCGCCTACAAGGACGCGTGGTGTTAGAATGGGCGCTAATGGAAAATTAAGGACATTTTGAGTAGGTGTATCTACTTTAATATCATTAGATTGCAGTTTCCTAATGAGATACATCATACATGTTAGAATAGAAGTGATTGTACCCAAAGGGATTGAAATTCATTCTATCGATTAGCGGTACTGACTCGAATATTCATGGGGTCGAATATTTATTGATTCGATACACGTAGAAAACTAATCGTTCAGACAAAATTCGTAGGCTCGAATATTCGCAGCGTTGAAAGTCATGCGGTCGAATTTCCGATGCTCGACAAGAATGTAATGATTTAGCTTACTTAAAAAGATATCAGATATAATCATAGCCTGAACCATACCTGTGCACTGTGGGCAGTGAGAGTTACTCGTCATGCAGAAATTAGACCGTGGCTGCATGGTTGTTAGATTGTAAATCTGATTGGCATCAAGACTTGAAATAAACGGTACGAACCGGAATTAGATATATCCTAGGTTTTCCCGATGATGAGAGGAGAGAAAGGTCAAAACGGCCTGCGTAAGGTGGCTGCCAAGAACTGGACGCAAAAGCCGACGATCCTGTTGAGCGGCACGGCTTAGCGCGGATTCACCCCCAAAAAAGGTTGTGCTGTGAGTGAGTTACCCGAAAATACTCGCGTACTCGCTCGTTATAGATATAGTGCATTCCTACAAAGGTTATAATTCCTAAAAAGTCATACAATGCCCTGCGTGTACAATATAACAATGAGTTCAGGCTGAACGTTGTTGTCGCGATGCTGCAGCGCGTCAGGGATATTTACGGAAGCCGACGTAGATGGATTCCATGCCATCATACGCAAAAGAGTCGCGTCCCTGATGCACCGGGTTTGCGGCAGCCCTAACAGCATCCTGAAGGGCATTGCGGATACCATGGACAGTCCGATTCTGAGACACTGGGTGCACTTACATATCCCGGGGTCTCAGAATCAGACCTAAGTCGCATGTCATAGCGCGTACACCTCTAACATAGTCTTAAGTAGGTACTTACTAACACTTATATGGTCTTTGTGACTGCAATAAATCATCTGAATTTGAAAGGAAGTGTTTACAAACTATATGACGCCCTGACCAAGATTTTGTACAGTGTACAGTTCATCAGCCAGCAGCCTATCGACCCCAATAGACCGTAAAAGTGTGACGTCACAAGCAAGGTCAGTTAAGGTTGTGGGCATGCCCATAGTGCTTGCCAGCACTGGACTGATACGGGCTGATGATAAGTAAATAGAGTCAGGAACATTTGAAGCTAGGTCATATCGTCATCGTAGCGTCGCGTCGGTCGCCTGTATCGGGTCGTCAACATTTCCGCTAATAACTGTGCCGCTTTCGCAATGCCAATCATAATCATAAATCAGCTCAGCCAAGTTGTCACATTCTGACATCGTTCTAATTTAAAACAATGAAGGTAGCTAATAGTCGTCACTATTTCCTGTCACACGATTGCATCTTGACAGCGACAATGGGACTATGGTTCCCGTCTCTCATGAAGCCGGAAGAAGCTACGTTTAAATCGAGATAAACAAAATGTCTTTGTTGCTCTATGGCAAGTAAAAGTGACATATGAACAACAACAATTGGGCTTGTAAAATGACGCCAAGCTCTGTCTCTGATTAAGTAGTTTTTGAACTACAATTAAGTGCACTTATCAAGGTTTTCTCATAATGCATGCACATCAATTTGGTCATCATTTTAATTCATTATAACTTATCAAATTACCTTAATTTATTAAAATGAAACGCACGTTTTTATTTGACATGTAGGTACCTAGTTAATTTATGAGATTTTTAAACTGAGCTTAAATTAATGTTTTTATACATATTGCCTTGGAAAAGTACTTTCGTGTTGTGCCAATATCCAATCACCCGTGATCTTCGAGGCGCTTGATTAATGGGTTTGGGTATACACTGAGCTGTCATATTGAGGTTATTTTAGACGCATCATCATTATTTAGTATTACCTTCAACTAGACCATAAATGAAGCCATATTAGATATTATTTAAAGTTAGCCTTGGAAGATTCATGAGAGGTACTTTATTTGTTTTTACTTTATTAATATTAGGTAGGATTAAACACTAAATTCGAATGTATAATATTAAACGCATTTATAGGTCTTGCTGGAAGAAATCTCTATTTATAGATAAGCACCACCTAAGTAAACTATGTATAAAGTGCTACTTATGAATTTATCTTTCGTATACAGCTAACAGCAGACCAAGTGTAACACTTTGAACTTTAGACTGTTCTTATTATCTGCGTCGTAAGAGTTAAAATCGTACTGTAAGTGTTACCATTGATCTGATGTTGTCCGTACAAAAAAGTTTTTATCTATAACTTTTTATATATATGTCGCAGTAAGATAGATAAAGCCGTAATATAGTTATATCCCTAAGGATATAACTATATACCGTAACATAGTTATACGAAAGCGATTCTTTACTATGTCACTAGGAATATAGTTATAAAACCGTCGAAGTTAAGTGATATACTTATATTACTAGATTAAGTTTAGTGAAATAGCTTTCGGAGTGTGCGGCGCAGGCGGCGCGGAGGGGTTCGTTGTGTTTACGCACTCCCCGGTGTCCCTTCATTTGATAAAAAACAAATTACAAATGAAGGGACACCCCGACCAACTCTCTAACCAGATCCGACACGGATGTTTAGGTTCAGAAGGCTCTGGCTTGGAGCGAAGCGCAGCTTCGCTCCAAGCCAGAGACTTCGATGTTAGGTATTTTTTTTTTGTATTCAAAAAGCAAGTTCATTTATTAACAATTATACATATACATATATGATTTTTTTGAGACAAACTCTAATATATTTATAACACTGAACTTAGTCTAGTAATATAAGTATATCACTTAACTTCGACGGTTTTATTACTATGTTACGGTATATAGTTATATCCCTAGGGATATAGCTATATTACGGCTTTATCTATCTTACTGCGACATATATATTGTTTGTACATATAGTTTTAGTATATTTAATTATTTACCACCAACCTAGAATAAAATATTTAAATAGATAAAGTAATAACTCAAATAAGTAAAGAGTGCACTATTCAGCTAAATACCCAATCACAGATCACCACATTTAATTGCCACAATTTTCACACCCGCCTATCAGCGGACGGCATTTCTACAAGAAAACCACAACAGGGTGAAACAACACTTTCAACCATTATCAAGCTTCTTAGCACCGAGCGATATTTGCGCCGTCAGCAGAACTTGGCGGTTCCACTGCCGTGCTGTACCCATTGCCTGTAGGCAAGGATGGTGTTGTGAAAACGGCCCAGTTACGATTGTTGTTATCGCAGATGCTCTTCATGCGTGCGTTTATGGTTCAGATGTTCACATAAGTCGACAATCTGACTGTAACTGGGACGTGTGTCGTGAACAATGACTTTCGACAACCCTGTTTCCATAGTTTCTAATGTCAAAAGTCTTGGAAAGAAATCTTTTTGTTTAACAATAATAAGTATACAAGAAAAATTAACCAGAGCCAGAGTTAGTTACGTTACGTAAATGACGATGCCAGATTCTGCCACCGTCAACCGCATGATGTACAAGATAACGAATAAATGTAAAAATATCTCCGTTTTTTATTAAAATTATTGGTTTAAAATAAAGTTTTGTACATCAAGCCGAAAAAAAAAACTTAATTAAGAATTCAGAAAATAGTAAGAAATCGAAGCGAATTATTCATTGTTTTTGTTATTCTTCTATAGGAGTTGCGAGAGTAGTAGAAAATGATACTGATTATGATTATGCAATATGAAACCTGTATTAAGTCCCCAACAAAATGATAGGTACAGCTTCAATGTACACGCAGTTTTGTATAGGTGGGGCTAAGCTCCATTGAAATCTGGTAATGTCATTTAATACCTGGATAGGTTATTTTAAAGCCCGAGCAAAGGAAATTAAAAATAGTTATGGCAAACTAGGTGAGAGCTCGGTGGCTCAGTGGTTGGGTCAACGGACTTGCGATACGGAGGTCCCAGGTTCGATTCCCAGCCAGGGCAGCCATGTACCAATGAGTTACCCTCGGTTTTTTGGACGTAAAAATTACGTATTTACATTTACCGAGTGCCCTCAAAACGGTGAAGGAAAAACATCGTGATGAAACCTACAACCTACCTATTAAACTGTCGGTCTAATTGCCGACTTTAACAATATAAGTGAGTGATATCCGTTTATATATAATAATTTGATGAAACCTACATGCCGTAGAAGAAGAAACAAATCTAAGGCATGTGTGCCCGCGTGGTGGATCATGGCCCCAGCTCCCTCGATGTAAGGGAAGGTCTGTGCCCGAGCAGTGGGTCAATATAAATAGACTGATGATGATGAAGGGTGACGAAACCGGGAAATTACAAATTTCTCTAGATTTTTATAGGCATCGAATTTCGACTAAATGAATACAAGTCTGTATCGATCGTATCGACTCAACAAATATTCGTGATATTCGACCCAACGAATCTTCGAGCCAGCGCTCGTCGATGAAATGGATTTCGATCCTATGGGGTAATAAATTTCAGAAGTATAATATCAGCTGCATATTGGCATATTACCTACATTTATATCTTCAAAATTACATTGAATAGAAACATAATTGCGTACCTACAAAACTGAAGCAGGTCTGGCAAACATTTTCTTATTGTTTCAATATTATAACAATAGCATGTAAGTATGTTGTATTTGTAATACGTCAGTGGTCGTATTTATTTTAGCACCTCTACAAGTGCAGGTGAACAAATACCTATCTGTGAATTCATTGTTTGTAATCGAAAACTACGCAACCTCTGCAATAAGTATTCGAGAATAATTCGTGAAATATTTGTCAATTTACAAAGATCCTACGAATTAAACTAAAACAAAACAAAACACTACCATCTAACAGCCCATTTTCTTTCGGTAACGCTGGTAGAATATTATAGAAAGAAAAATGTATGGGATTTTTTTGTTTGTTTTTCACACTTTTATTCGGTTGACTTGACGTAAAGTAGGTAACTATGGCATAGGTAGGTATGTAAACAAATCTTGTACGAACGGCAACAGACAATGGTAACACTTGCAGTACGATTTCAATTCTTACGACGCAAATAATAAGAACAGTCCAAAGTGTTACACTTGATGTTCCAATATAAACAATTTTATCAAAAAAGCTACTTAGAAAATCTTTATTAGAATAAATACTATTTTTCAAAATACAATACATAACCATTATAAATGCGACAAGCTAAGTTGTAGTTCTCAAATACCTATGCCAAAAACGGCCGTTTTTCGCAATTATGCAAACTACAACTTAGCGAACTTGAATCACATTGATTATAAGCATTTAAATAATAGTATTTATCCTAATAAAGATTTGCTAAGTACCTTTTTTAATACTTAAAATTTATTATATTGGACGATATAATTTTATTAAGATTGGCGGCGCCTAGTTGGCTCATGTCAGCCCCTTAATGGAGCTGTATTCCTATTACAAAAACATTTGCAATATGTCTCTAATTCACTACTAAACCCAATTAGATCCACTCAGCAGTTTAATTGCTTGGTGAATTGGTAAAAAGTTACAAAAACTCGGTTCCGCGGCGGAAGACAAAGGCTGTGTTTCCGTCCTCCATTTTATACGTTTCTCAGGCATTGTTCAAACGGCTTGGATTATTAGAAAGCATGGGTTACACGTTTTTTGAAGGTTTCAACCGAATGAATGAATGTGGGCTTTTGTTGGAACGTTATGCTTCTGTTTTGTTATTATGGTTGGTACAGTGTTACTCAGATAAAAGTGACGGGACCTTCTTGGTGCGGGTTGATATTGTAAGTTAATTCTGTAGCGGCACAGACCACTCATCGTTGACAGAATTTTTCGCTTGCAAAGGAGAAAGACCACCTAAGGCCCACCCTTGATAGAGCTGTCCTGTTACAATAGCTGAGACATATTCATTCCATATTTTTATACCTCCTGTTAGATTGAAATTGTACTGGGAGATTATTCAATTCATATTTACAAATAAATTAGTTATACATCGACTTTTATTCCATTTTGAATGCGTCATTTCCTGATCAACTACTCAAAATGGCTCTTATCAATAAAACTGTCTATCGATGGCTTAACTTGACAGTCGCTAAACCACCGATTTTGTATTACGAAGTAAGACGTAAAACACAGCCTAATCTTTAAGTCATGTTGATCGCAACGAGCCAAGAAGCATCTATATTGTGCTAAACTACTTGAATATGATTTCAGAGGGAAAGAGAATGTACTAACACGTCTTGGTATAAAATGACCAGACGTCACTATTGGCGACAATGACACTTCAAAGTCCCATCACACAAAAATGAGAAGTAACACTCCTATTGAGTGTGTAATATGAGCTATCTCAAAATATCCTTTTTTTTTAGCCTGCGCTCTATGGCGCTTTGAACAATGTCCTTTGTACAAATTTCATGTCTATGGGGTATGTGGTCTGTGGATTATTCTAATGTGCCATCTCTTTCTCTCCCCAGGAGTTGGAGCAAGAGAAGCATCTCCTCCGTCGACGGCTGGACACGACGCAGGGCGAGTACGAGTCCAGGCTGCTGGAGCTACAGAATGACATCAAGGAGCTCACGGCCAAGATCGGATCCCGGGACACGTCAGTTAAACAGGTGTGTTCAGGGAACCAGCAACCCCTTTTTAGGGTTCCGTGACTCAAAAGGAAATAAGGAACCCTTATAGGATCACTTTGTTGTCCGTCTGTCTGTCCGTCTCTCAAGACCTATATCTCAGAAACATGTGGACGGATCAAGTTGAAATACTCAGACCTGCAACGTCATGCAGTCGTGGAAAAATCAAACTTCTACGTCAACGCAATCAAAAGATATGGCCGTTTATGTCGCATTTCATGTCAGCATATTTGTATGAAAATGCAAGAAAACCAAAACCTACAGGGTTACTTCCCGCTGACCTAGAATCATGAAATTTGGCAAGAAGCTAGGTCTTATAGCACAAGTAAAGGAAAAAAAATAATGCTTATGCTTTCCCGCGGCAGAATGATTTGCCATCAGTTACAGCTAAAAGCAGACCAAGTGTAACACTGTGGACTTTGGACCGTTCTTATTGTCTGCGTGGTAAGAGTTGAAATCTTACGCAAGTGTTACCGTTGATCTGCAAGTGTTGTCCGTACTATTGAATTATATTATAGAGTTAAATTTGAAAACATAGTCGTAGTCTACCACACTCACCTCAGCTCACCCCTCGTCTGCCGGCCACTCCGCACTATTGCCGCATTATTGAACACAAACTTTCTAAATAATATTGACCAAAATTGGCAAAAAAACATTGAACTCAAAGCACAGGCTTATTCATGACCTTATGCGGTCATAAAAAAACACTTTGTGACCAAAACCCACTGCATTTAGATAATTAACATTGAAAACGGACATGTTACTTACGTACTATGTGCCGAACTAAGTCAAGGTTCGTCGTGTGGTCCCACTATCAGCGAGTGCTTGAGCGGAGCGGAAGCGGAAATTTTTTGAAATTGATTCCTAAAGAATAGACTTTCAAACAAAGATGTGGAGGTTCTCAATGCGTTTGTGGGTTGTATTATTATTATAGTCTTTTATTTCCTTACATATATTACATTTCATTCATACAATGGTATTGTTAAAACACTGGACTTCTGTAAGCGCGCCCAGATTCGATCAGATTAATAGATTTTCCGAGAGACCATCACAATCATTGATCTCCTATAAACAACAGGAGATCAATGATCACATTACATTATAAACATTAACCTATTGCTCAAAGCAGTTTCTCAAGTTCAATATGTGTGTTAAGAATATAAGTAACAGAAATTAGATAGGTTAAGTACAGTCGAAAACAGAGATAAGTATACAGAGGGCCTCAATAAGGTTGAGATTTTCTCTAAAACTACAGGACCGAATTTAATAATTATTTTACAGTTACATAGTTTTAACTTTTATCTATCAAATAGTGAAAGAATTTTTGCAATAGGTCAAGTAGTTTTTGAGAAAATCTCAACCTTAAAAACTCTCCTGTACACCTTTCTCCGTGTTCCACCGTACCTACGCCATCATGAGTCACGCATTAGTGACGAGTTTGACATAAAGTGTAATTAAAATCGTATGAACTTAGGTACTTTTACGGTCTCCATGCCTATTGGAAGCGCAGGTCCTAATCAAATCAAATTAAATATTTTTATTGTTCATAAAAAATATAGGTTACATAATTGAGTGTGCGCTAAAATCTGCACTAGGCAAGCCTGTCTTACGGACATCAGCGCCCCCTCTCCATGCCTAATACAATTTCGCTAACATCAAAATTAAAACATAGATCACTATGGTACACATGGATGGCGTGTGAGCGAGCAATGTATGTTTATATATATAAATATGTAAGTATATGTTGTTAATATATAAAGTTACACCTAATGAATTTCTGGCTATCTCTCAAACACCAAAACCTATCTAAACCCCATCGCTAAGCTTATCTACAATGTACATCGCTTAAAATGGGACCACACCCCAAGAAACCTTACAAATTAGCCAAAAAAACTTATAACTTGTATAGCCTTCATCGTGACGATGTAATCCTCTGACAAATCCTATTTATGATGGATTTACATCACGTTTTCACTACCTAGCCTTCTACTAGTCTATAAATGAATCGATTGAATCGATTCCGATTTATATTTTCCTAAAAATGTTTTCCTTTATCGCTTTTAGAGCATTCAGTAAATGAATTTTCACCAACGCATTTAAAAAAAAACACCAGAGCTAGGTTATTCCCCACGTGGGCCCAGTGCGGATTGGTGAATTACAGATGCCTTAGATTTTTTTATAGTTCCCAGGCAGGCATGTTTCCTGATGTTTTATCTTCATCGTTTTTGAGAGCATTCGTAAAAAATGTTCCTTCGAAAAAAACTTGAGGAAAACTCATTGATGCAGTTTGACCTGGGGTTCGAACCCGGGCACCTAACGGTAATAGAAGCCCGCTACATAACCACAGCGTCACCGAGCACGCAGAGGTCTTTCCCCGCAAAGAATAAATGCCGTAGATTACAAACATAAATTATTCAATTGTGTGAGTCCATGGTCGACAGACGTTAAACATCTGATCCACGAGCTGTCTACCCGGTTGGTCCATGTCTCGGGCGATCCCAGGGCTGGCACTACCTCGCTCAGCGACTCAGTATTGCCATACAGCGAGGAAATGCTGCCAGCGTCCTGGGCACCATTCCCCAGAACGGGGATCTTGACGACGTATTCGTTCTTTAGTATTTAGTATTATTTTAATGTTATTTTTAGATATTTGTTAGGTTATTTTTATTTTATAGAATAATTATTCAATCGTACCTACTGGTAATTCCATTATGAAAATTAAAGCAGTCACTTTTACATGAAAACGATTTTGTTGTCATTGTTACCCAAAACCAAACTACGAAGTCAAGGTCTCATGACGTCACAACCATAGTTCAAATCGCGCATTTCCATGAATTTATGGGAGTCACGCTCCCTTGAGTGGAAACATTTCAGGGTCACCCATAATTAGTAGCGTAGCATGGTGGCACCCATATTTAATCAGGTTTCCTTCTGCCATCCCTAAAATGGGCAAATGAGGCGGTAATCTTCTTTGCTGTTATCCATAAACCTAGTTAAACCTCACTTCCTTTAAATCGTGTTGCTATCCTTTTCTTCTTCGGTAAAAAAAGGTTAAGATAGAAAGGGACAGGAAGCCTAAACGGTGGCGTAACTTTAAATTAACGTTTATGAATACGCGCCCTTGTCAACCTTGTTCAACCAGTGCGTCCTGCCAGTGATGACCTACGGAGCCGAAACGTGGACATTGACGGTGAGGCTGGCCTGCCTACTAGTTCAAAGTTGCTCAGAGAGCTATGAAAAGAGCTGTGCTTGACGATTCTTGTGGATAGAACTAGAAATTAGTTCAACCGATAACAAAATCAGCATTTCTCATAGAATCAGCAACCTCAAGTGGCACGTCGCGATATTTAACTCAATTCTCGGCTTTTTGCATCCAGTTCTTGCCAGCCTCTAAATTATCACTCCTCTAGTCGTGACAAGGTGGGCATCTTCCATATCCTCGCTACGTGTACCTAGTGATCTCCGCTCAAGAAACTGTCTACCCCATCGGTTGTCGGTTCTACTACAGATGTAATCAGCCACTGTCAATAGTTTGCTAATTCTATAACGAGCTACGTCTAACTACTTTTTAACTACGGAATAGGTATCTTCTGCCACCTCCGAGATTCAAAGTGTATATTTGTAGACATGATATTTTTTGTGGTAAAATGAAAACACCAAATGACGCGCAGTGCGGTTTAGTTTAGCTTCTATCTCCTTCCTGTGTTTAAAAACCCTGACGTCTAATAGATAGAGGATGCTCTCACACGTCGTTTTTGCCTATGCGTCAACCACATCCTCTATAACCGTATTGACATATAATTATTACACAGTCAATCGTATAAAAAGTAATAAATCTACTACGTTCTAAGATCACTGAAACAACTTGTAGATTAGGACCTATTTTTGTGGACCCATATCTGTAAAAAAGTGCCTTGAAGATTGGACCCACTTTTAGATCATTAGGGAAATTGGGTGAATTTCGAAAGCTGCATTGCATATGCTTACCAGTATTTCTACCACAATAACACGGAAGAATAATGAATGAATTCGATGTTGTAATGTTGTCCCATTTCTCGCGTAACCATATACCACCACGCCCGGGGGAGCGCGTTGATTATGTCGGGCTCGCCGCCCTGAAGGGGCGGAATACCGACTAAACCTCCTGGGGTGTTCCACCTCGTGCCATTCTTGCCGAGCCACGGGAACTACGAAACATCCGCGACCCGACTGGCGCCCCGAGCACTCCCCATTGTGGGCTGTAATAGCCCACAATGCATAATCCATTCATCCATCACCTTCCTCCTCCCCGTCTGAGCCTCGATTCACTCGGGCGCCGTGCAGTTCGCGCACTGCGTCCGTGGGCCCGGGCCCTTATTTAGGCGGCGGCACCTCGTACACTCCGGTACGCTACATGTAGGTACCTAATCATTTGTTGGTCGAAGTTGCAGCCATCTCGATGATCAATAATTTCACAAGTTATTAGGCCCTGAATATCTAGAATAGATGCTCTTAATGACTAGACTAATGGACTGCCCAAACGACTCTATCATTCAACTTGATATATCTTGCACAATGTCGTAACATCGTCACGGCTACCGACGTCCTTCTGAACCCCGTCGGAAAAACTATTTCGTAAACTATTTAGAACCTTAAACCGATGGGTTTAGGAAGAGATTTGGGCGGATAAAGCAGTGTTGTTACATCCATTAACCGGATTAACTACGCTTGGCGTTTGGTTTTTAGATCAGATTTTCTTTGAGATTTGTTAACTTGTGTGTGGATACAATTATCATAGCATACTGGTCTTGTGTTGTACCTCTCAAGGATAAATGTGACTTTTTGTTCAGTGAGGGGATAATCTTTATATCTGGGATTTTTATCCCATATATAAATAAATATATTATTAAATCATCTCGATTGCCGATCAACCTCGTGTTTTTCAGAGGACTTTACAGACATACTCACAAAGCGGCAGTGGGCTGGTCACATCTGTCGTAGAACCGATAACCGATGGGGTAGACGAGTTCTCGAATGGAGGCCACCGTGGGACGCCCCCGACCAGATGGAAGGATGACCTTCGCAAGATTGTTGGCAGAGACTGGATGCAGAGGGTCGAGAGTAGGGTTGAGTGGCGTGCTTTGGGAGAGGCCTACGTCCAGCAGTGGACTGATACGGGCTGATGATGATAACTCACAAATATATCAAATTCTAATCTTTTCTCCGCTGGATCAACTACCCGAAGTGGGTATTGACCTCCAAGACAAGAAACCCAGTCATGTCGGTTCAGCACCGAGTCGCATCGCAATCAATTGTGTAATCCTTTAGGTCCAATTGCATCAACGGCGAGCAGAAGTTATTCCGTGTTAAATCACAAAAATGTATGACTATATAATTCAACACGGTTTTATGTCTTAGAAGAAGCTTTCTGCGAGTATATTTTACACAGACAATGTATACTAATCTTATGTACCCTTTCAGCGAGACGAGGAGAAAGCCAGCCTAATACAAGAGCTGACAGCCCAGAACTCCAGGCTGACCGCGCAACTGAAAGAGTCATCTGCAATAGAAGCCCAGCTTATAGCACAACTGGAAGGGCTGAAGGATCAGTGCTCTATAAGAAAAACCAGCTTACAGGTACTTTACTCCATCTGGGTTCTATTTTCTTAAGTAATTTTTATTTCAACAGTAAAATGGAACGCCAAACAGTTGCCACTGACGATAAATGATCACCGTTAACTATATACTTAAGACAAGACTATGGACTCCGACTCTAGACTCCGGAAGAGTTGAAGTTGCCACCCAGAGGACATAGATGTAATGCCTTCAAGCTTCCCTTACTATCTTCTTTTAAAGGCCTTTTAAATCTGCGCCATTTAATTATATTGTGCCTTCAAATCGGAACTCAACATTATGTGGCTGCTGGAATAGTTTAATGAGGTAGCAACACCCAGGCGAAATATGCACATCAAATACCAGTTCTGTTTGATAATCTCTTTAAAACCCAAAAGAACAAGATTAAAAATCAATTGTCAGATGAAGATCTAACAAAAACTCTATTTCCCCAGGACCATGTGCACAGTCTAGAATCCCTGAAAGCGGAGTTAGCGCTGGTTAGCGACAAGAAGGCAGACCTGGAGAGGAGGCTTACATCCTCACTCAACAACAAAGAGAACCTGACGCAGCAGCTGGATGAAGCGAACGACCGGATCGTGGCGCTGGAGAGACAGTTGAAGGAACAGGTTAGTATTCATTGGATGAAGACGTAAATAACAGGCAGGAACATGGATGTGGTATTGTAGAATTTAATATTCTGTATATTTCAGGGTTCATATGGGTTGTAAATTGAAGGGAAAACACCTATCCAACCGAGTTAATAGATATCTAGATTTATGCCAAGTTTTTTTTAAACAAATTTTTATTGAGGCTTTTGGGTCCATTATGTCCCATGCCAGCCTCATAGGAGCACACAACCGTGCGCGCTCAGCCAGCGCTTACAGAGTGCGTACAGTCCCCTTGCTATCTCTGAAGTTGGGTCACTCAGTATGATGTTGACTTGGCCATTACGCCTCGTGTCCCAGTAAGCACCGTCCCAGGGCCGCCGCCCGGCCACACTCGACCAACAAGTGATACACATCGTCCACCTGCATGTACTACTCAAAGGTGTCTCCGCTCTGCCCATTAGATGGTAAAACTTGTTTGATGGAATATGACCGGAGTTATGGCCATCACTATTACACGTTGTAGTGATTAAATTCCGACAGAAAATAATATTCCTGTTTCAGTTTTGATTCTCATTTTACATCTCATCATGTTCACACTACGTTCAAACATAGTTACAAGTTGTTTTTCAATTTTTTTATGAACATCTAGTTGATTTCTCTTCTAACTCTTGTGAAATAAATGCTACATTAGATAAATCCAAACATTTGACATAATCAATATCGTAACGGTCGGTAGGATCAGCGTCATTATCGTCGAGTGATCTTGAGCGGAAAATATTATCTGTCATTGCTGTCAGATTAGCTAATGCACCCGACTCTTGATCTGATAGTTCAACATGATCCATATCACTCTTTGCAACAATGATGCAATTAGTATGATGTCTTGTACCTCTCATTTCACGTGTGTTGTTGGTTTAATCGACATGATCTTTATTGATATTGGGATACCTTTTAATGTCAATTAGTAGCCTTAATATCGCATGTTGGCTCCTTATAATGTTCATTTAGATATTTGTTTGCGCGTTTTAGTTAAACTAAACTTACTTTTACTTCAATATTATAAGTGGCTCATTTAATATAGGTACTTTATCTAATTCAGTCCTCGATTATACCAAAGTTAATTGGAGTATTCCTTTTTGTTTTTCTTTCTTACCCTCGAGGTTTTTAAAATTAAAAGGCCCCTTTAAGACCAGTAACGCTCGATTATGAAAATGTCATGGTTGTCACCACTCACCAAATAAAAAATCTCACTCCGCTGACGCCAGTCTCGATTCCCGCCACGTGTACACAGTTACTGTGGTCGGTGTAGTTCGTTCTAAAATACTTCCTCTTCAGCGATATCTAGGAGATTATAGGCGAGATCAAGTCTGCTCGAATGCCTCGGCAACGTAGGTTTGGAGATGATCGTGCTGCGAAGAGAGCATGTCTGATACAGTTGGAAGGACAATAAAAATTAAACATCTAAAATATAAATCATTGTTTCTTAGTACTGCTATGTGCTATCATATCAGCTCTTTTCATTTTAGGGTCATTGATGACCTAAAACTACCTCCGTCATTTGCTAAACGCATGTGCTGATTCAGTCAATCCAATTCCAAAAGAATTTAACACAGTGCAAATCAACAATACATCAGTTACATTGACTGCCCTTTCTTCAGACTATTTGGAAGGTAATTATGCATATCTCAACAACAATGGGTAGTAATTACAAACTCATCTAGCAAGGTTTCGCGCATTGAGTAATGTAATGGGAATCTTGAGCAAAATGACTTAACTATTCAAGAAACCATAGCTGTTGGCGACTGGCTGGTTCCGGGGCCATAGATACCGTTGTTGATAGAGTTTGTTAGTTGTCAGTGTGCCAGAGAATAGGTTGATTTAGCGATTTCGTAATTTGATTTTAAATAGATACAATTTATCCCAACCCGAGTTTTCATCATTCCTGATCCATCCGCAACATTGGTCCTTCGAGCCGGATCTGAACCAGCAACCTATTCTCTGGCAAACTCTATCAACAACGGTATCTATGGCCCCGGAACCAGCCAGTCGCCAACAATAGCCATGTAATATTTTGATGTGAATTTGCAGACGTTGATGGATGAACGCTGTAATTTAACATTGGTAGTGCATTTCTCCGCTCACAAAGGTATCTCCTCTGCTGATCTATCTTCTATATCATCTTCCTCTATAGTTGTCACCCAATTGCTGGTTGTATTGTATTATCCATTGCAAGATATGATCTATTCAAACAATCGACCATCTATTAAAGGATTGTCCAAGATACATATGCCCAAGATCAAATCATGAGACTGCCTGCAGTCTGTTGGACAGGGATCCCTGTCTTACCTGACCTGCTAGATAATGATATCACTATCAAATAAAAAAAAATTCAGCAATATAATTTAATAAGGAAAATACAAAGAAATAACAATAAAATTACTAAAATCTAACATTAAAAATTTAAAACTAAAAACTAAAACTACCTATAAATAAAATATGTCCTCCAGGACATCGGGAGTCACGGTGCCCAGAAGGCTGGCAGCATTCCCTCTCTGTATTGCCAACTATTGCAATCATTCAATTGACCAAAATTATAGTCCAAACTCTGAAACAATACAATGAACAAGCTATTAACGGAAACTAATGATATAACCCATCATCACAACATATAAATATTTAAGTACTTTTATTATCGCCCGTATTCACTAGCGGGGTTATTATACATTTATCTATTGCAAGTAATTTCCTACATCTTTCTGCCTGTCTTACCCAAGTAGGTAAGTAGCTTCTGAAAAAATCTCAACCTTAAAAATTCTCCTATACACCTTTCGACTGTACGGTCGAAGACCGAGATAATCATACAGGGGGCCTCGATAAGGTTGAGATTTTCTCAAAAACTACTGGACTGAATTTAATCATTATTTTACAGTTACATAGTTTTAACTTTTATCTATCAAACAGTGAAATAATTTTTGCAATAGGTCAAGTAGTTTTTGAGAAAATCTCAACCTTAAAGACACTCCTGTACACCTTTCTCTGGGACAATGTGGTCTTCAAAAATAACACTTCCAATTTCTTCCCAGGAACATCTCTACCATAACACTTTAAAAGAGTTGGAGCGTCTCCAACGTTCCCACGACACCTTAGCCGAGAGGATCGGAGCACCAGATCCTGCTGATGCAGCTGATGCAGCCAGATCACTCCATGCTGAGATGGAGACGGAGCCGGAAGACCAGGGCGACGGCTGGCTGAGGGGCGAGGCAGTGCAGGTGTACAAGCAGCTGAGGACTCTAGCGCTACAGCTGAATACTGGACATGATGATGATTCAGGTAGGTCTTTGCAAAGGCTCTTAGACCAGTTGCGAGTATACGTTGAAATCGATCGTACAAGTTAAGCAACATTGGGCGAGGTCACTACCTGGATAGTGTCAATTTCATTTGAGCCCCTCCGTGCCTCGGAAAGCACGTTAAGCAGTTGGTCCCGGTTGCTGTCGCTCGGCAGCAGTTGTCAGGCCACGCTACTAAATAACTCTGACAATAGGTTTGGTCACTATACCACACGGTCTTTTAAAGGTTTCGGAGTCAATAATCATCAGCCCGTATCCATTCACGAACGCAGGTCTCTCACAAATATTCAATACGATTCTTGGCTTTTTGCAACCAGTCGCAGGTCTTCCCTCCATCTGGTCAAGAGACTTCCCACACTACGGTCCCGTCAGTTGTGTTTGACAGCTTCCCGAAACCTGGGGATTCTTAGCAGCAGCATCATCAGCCTATTTTATACAGAGAATGAATTCAAGGCCACCTATGTCCCCACTGTTGAGGCACAAACCTTCCTGTATATCGAGGGAGCTTGTGTAATGAGAATCACACATGGGTTCAGTGTGGATTGGTATACATGCAGCTCACGCTCGAGAATCGGGAAGCGTGGTGCGCCTTGGGAGAGGTCTAGATTCATTTAAATTCGGATGTCCACGGCATTATTGACATTAGTTTAGGAAGTCAAGTTTTTTTTGGGGGTGCCAGGTGGTCAGTGGATCTCAACCTTTTTCACATTTGGGGTGCTAGGTTTGGGGTAGAGAGCTCGGTGGCTCAGTGGTTGGGTCAATGGACTTGCAATATGGTGGTCCCAGGTTCGATTCCCAGCTAGGGCAGCCATGTACCAATGAGTTATCCTCGGTTTTTTCGACGGAAAAACTTACGTACATTTATCGAGTGCTCTCAAAAACGGTGAAGGAAAACATCGTGATGAAACCTGCATGTCGTAGAAGAAGAAAAAAATCTAAGGCATGTGAAATCCGCCAACCCGCACTGGGCCCGCGTGGTGGATTATGGCCCGAGCTCCCTCGATGTAAGGGGAGGTCTGTGCCCGAGCAGTGGGGCAATATAAATATACTGATGATGATGATGTTTGGGGTGCTAACTTCACGGTGATCTAGATCCGGCAGTGGACTCATACCGACTGATGATGACCTAGATTGCAGCCTAGACACCATCAGTAATCTCAGCCCTTGACCTGAAATAGCCAGTTGATAGTTTGACACGTACCAATTCCTATCTCAGAGCGAACGAAAAAAAATTGAAAGCTGTTAGTTTTCGATTGCTGTCATTTATCTACGTACGAGTGTGATGTAGACCCGCCGTTGTAGCGAACAAAACGTGTCTTGTTTGATCATGCTACTCTTGTATGTTTTTGCTACTTTCCTAATCAACTCTCGGTACCTACTGTTTCCTTTCAATGTGGTATTTTGCCGTAAGTAATAAAAAAGTATGCGTTATTTTTAGAATATTTTATTATTATTGCAATACTACGATAATGGAACACCCTCTTCTTCATGGAACTCCTCCATAGGTAGGTAATGATGATAATTTATTTATTTACACTTGTGGCGATCTTAGAGTGCAGCAGCCCCGCAGGGCGTCCTGCTCACTTTTACGCGATTTAACATATGATTGACAGTGACAGCTGCATTTAAGTTTAAGACTAGATTTGGCCTATTTCAAAGTGAAAATCAACTATAAGTAAGTATCCAACACCCGGAATAGGTTTATTTTTGTAGGTTAATTTACTTATTGAAGATATAGAAAGCACAGCGTGTCTGCGAACCGTACCATGTCGTACTGGTGAAATGAATCAATACTTTTTACAATCCACTTTTTTCGACCACACAAGGTGTAACTTACAAGTTTTTTGTAAGTGATTTCAGTAACCTCAATAGCATGGATGTTATCACGCGAGTCGATCGATTCTGATTGTACACGTTGGAATGGGATCAATTGAGTTGAGTACCTACATTCATTAGCATATAGGTAAGTAGATATTAGCTATTTGATCGTAATCATTTTTGATCCTTTTGGGCGCGCTGCTTAGGTATAGTGGGGGTAATTTTTTATATATATAAATATATAATTGTGTTATCATTATTTTAAAAGATGTGCTGCTGAGAGTTTTTTGCGAATTGGATCATGTCAATCAAACAACCTAACTAGAAGTTAGGATTTGGGAATTTAATGTGTTTGTTTGAATGTGGGATGAACGGTTTCTTGGGTTAGATTGTTGATGAATGATTTACTGAGATGATATTTTTAAGGACCGGTGGACGATTTAGTAGGACAAAATGCTGCTGAGAGTTTTTTTGCCACTTTTCTCCTCAGCGTTGGCACCTTTTCCTTGCAAAGTGGTGTAAATGTAAATTCAAAAATATGTTGGCTTGCAAAAATGTACACAACGTGCTTACTTGCAATAAAGTTTGACATTGACTTTGAAATTAGACATTAAAAAAAAAAAATTTCAATGTTAACTACTTTTGTTATCTTATGAGCGTAGGAATTCTTTTTTTTTAGTATAGATGAATCTTCACTACGACTAAATCCAGGAACTAATTCCAAAGGTCGCGGTAGTTCCGTGTGATTTATAACATCGCAGTTTGCCCTAGAATTTAGTCACGCGAAGTTTGGTCGACGTCTACCCTTGTTAATTATTTGTGACGTATCAAAATGTGATTCGTACCAGGTGCAAAGGCGTTGCCGCCCTGTATAGCTATGGCCAACCTTTGCACCAGGTAGGACCCGGAGCGAGGGTCCTAAGTCCTAACCAGTCTCTAAGGCGACGGTCAATTTCTGACACAAATGTTATCGCATCCTCCCCCCAACCCGTCTCCACCAAAAACACACCTGATAAGTCAAATTCCATCAAGATGTTTATGCAACATTAGGTTACAAAGGATACGACAGAAGTATAATAGTAGTAGACAATACTAATGAGTTTCCATCAAGTAAAATGCAATAGTAGTGCTAGAAACGAAAGGCATAATTTGCAAGTAGACTAAAATTCACTGTTATTACACAAAAAAACGAAATGACAAACACAATTTCGTCACTTGTTATAATGCGTCGTATGAGATACACGAGTTTGTCCAAATATGTAACAGATCTTAGAGTCACGAGTTCACGACTCATCCTCGATTGTGCTTAGACGTTGCAAAATTAGGTTACCGTTAAACCTAAAATACTTACTAAGATTCGTTCAGTTTCTTTAACAAAACACTTATGCTGTTATTCATATACCTAGTTAAACCTCATTTCCTTTAAACCGTGTTGCTATCCCTTTCACTCTTCATTAAAAAAGGTTAAGATAGAAAGGGACACTAAACGGTGGTGTAACTTTAAATCACGTTTATGAACACGCACCTTAAAGATTAAGGTGTTACAATTTGGTGCCCAAGTACCCGGATTATGAAAATTAACAATCCAAATTGAAAGTATTAAATTTTTCCACTTACAACCCAAATATACCGCAGTCTAAGAAACATTCTCGTTACCAGGAAACCGTTTGCTATGATATCATCGCAGACAGCGGCAAGTCACGCCAGAGACAGGCACGAAGCGTCACGAACTGTACTCACGATTCTAGGCTGACTTGTTGGTAAACAGTTAGATGTTGTATTCAAGTTATTTAGGAGATTTCAAATTAACCCTCTAAGGAAGCTGTATAAAAGAAGGGATAAACGACAAGATAAATGATAATAGTCTTTAAGTACGGACAACAGCAGATCAATGGTAATACTCGTACGTAGTACTTAGTAATTCATACAAATATGCGCCAAAATTCGACATAAACGGCTATATCTTTTGATAGCGTTGACATAAAAGGTTGATTTTTTCAAGGCTGCATGGGGTTGCAGACCTAACAATTTGGTTTTAATTTCATCTTGATCCGTCCACGCGTTTCTGAGATATAGGTCTTGACAGACGGACAACAAAGTAATCCCATAAGGGTTCCTTTTTTCCTTTTGAGTCACGGAACCCTAAAATGGAAGGACTGGAAAATCAGGTTATTTGGAATAGCAATATTGAAAGTGCAATGCAAAACCATTCAGAAAACAACAATGTCTAAGTCAACAATGCAATGTCTATCATTGTTATATTCAATGGATTTTCTCCTTAAACCAAGCTCCAAGTTTCATCTTCCTGATTGAACGCTGATGTGGCGTGGACAATACGTGAAATTATGCTCGTTATAGATGACTTAGACCAGTTATGGGAAAGTGTTGTGGAAATCACCAGATGACAGTGAAAGCTTATTGCATCGGTGTTTTTGTTAAGTAATCTTTTGAGATCATTATGAAAGCCAATGGAGATCTTAACTGTAAACTGTGTAATTATAATACAAATTATTATATATAAACGGATATCACTCACTTATATTGTTGAAGTCGGCAATTAGACCGACAGTTTCGACCGATTTCGACGGTCTTTTTCAAGGTGAGCGCGCCACGCCCGCGTCCCCGGTGACGTTTCTTCGCGAAGAAACGTCAAACTGTCGGTCTAATTGCCGACTTCAAGAATATAAGTGAGTGATATCCGTTTATATATAATAATTTGTAGTAATGGCTCACTATAGGTAGTTTTAATTCTAAAATTATAATACAGATAAAGCAAACCCCAACTTAGGATCGCACTTACTGTTAATGGCCTGACATGAGCCAACTAGCGCAGCCAATCTTAAAAAAATAATATCTTCCAATATAATAAAAAGGTACTTAGTAAATCTTTATTACGATAAATACTATTTAATACACTGACTGGCGTGTAAATATAATTTCATTGGAAATGACCATGCCAGATTCTGGCCCACCATCAACCGCAAGTTAAAATAAAGTTTTGTACAAGTTGAGATTCGAAAAAGAAACATAATTAAGAATTCAGAAAATAGTAAGAAATCGAAGCGATTTATTCATTGTTTTTGTTATTCTTCTATAGGAGTTGCGAGAGTAATAGAAAATGATACTGATTATGATTATGCAATATGAAACCTGTAATAAGTCCCCAACAAAATGATAGGTACAGCTTAAATGGTTACGTAGTTTTGTAGGTGGGGCAAAGCTCCATTGAAATGTGGCAATGTCTTTTTGTTAAAATCAGATACATTACACCACAACATCCTTTGAAGGCCAGCATCCTTATGAGATCATCGATGGGGTAATACGAGACTTTCCACCAAGGGCAGACTGCAACGATGGTTACACAAGTACCTACATTCACGTAATGCAATTGCACACGACCGTAGAGTTACAGAAGACAAATAAAATAAGATCAAGATCTGACCGAGATGTAAAAAAACTACTTTTCAATAATAATTTCCAAGGATTTTATTTTATTAATGGACTCGACAGTTCGTCATTTGCCAGTGTCATGTATATTGAATATTCTGTATCAAAAGTCATAGTCTTCTCTTTCTCCAGAGGAGTCGCAGTAGCGTCGTCACCCTGAATATCCGCGTCTTCTTGTCTTCATCCAGCCAGAGGAGTCGCCGTAGCGTCGTCAATCTGGACGAAGAAGCTCGACAGTTACGTTCACTCCCGAGCTCGTAGTAGGACTCTTGGCTCTAGCTCGAAAATGCAGATCTTGCATGAATCTTCCAACAATTTCACCATATTGTCATTCGCGAACATTTTCTGATTCATATTTTCGTGATATTTACCTACCATTGACAGCTTTGTACAGAATCTATAACTACGACTTCATAAAAGGCCGTCAATGAACATCGATTTTAGCGTCTTTGACAAAGACTTTGACTGTCTGGCACCGGGGTAATATAAATAGAAAAAAATCATACCCCTAGAACCTGCCTGTACTACCTACTCGTATGCTAATTTTTAAAATTCCAAAAATGATGTTCGGGATTTTTGATGAAAAATATCATCATAAGCCTGCATCATTCCACTGCTGGACGTGGGTATCTCCCAAGGCACGCCCACTCAGCCCTATTCTCTGTTGGAGATATCTTGATATCAGTCAAACGTATTTATAGCATCAAAAGACAGATATTTCAGACTTGATCACTTCACACTATTTATCCATTAATATTTTCTAATATTTTTATGATCTAACCACGTATCTGCTACCATGTTGGAGATATCTAAATATCAGTAAATAAAACGTATTTACAGCATCAAAAGACAGACATCTTATTTATTTATTTATTTTATGAATGGACTCGACAGTTCGTCATTTGCCAATGTCATGTTACAGAAAATTCAATATATAATAGTCTTCTATCTTCCTCCAGGGGAGTCGCAGTAGCGTCTTCACCCTGGGTATCCGCGTCTTCTTGTCTTCATCCAGAGGACTCGCCGTAGCGTCATCACTCTGGACGAAGCAGCTCGACAGTCACGTTCACTCCCGAGCTCGGAGCGGGACTCTTGATAAAAGCTTGAAACCCCAGATCTTGCTTAAATTATCCAAGAAATTCACCATACTGTCACTCGCGAACATTTTCTGATTAATTTAACGTGATATTAAACACAAAATAGTCGCTGTAGACATTAAAAGGGAAAATATCAAATAATTTCGCAACCGTCGTTTCCCGCCATTTTCAAGAGAACCTTCGACAGACATGTTTATTATTCTTTTTAACATTTGACACATATAAAATACAAGCATAGAGTTCTCATATCTCAATATTCTCAACCTTTTGCATCCAGTCTCTGTCAGGCACCTTGCGTAGGTCATCCCTCAATCTGGTCGGGCGTTCCACACCACGTCATTCTATCATCGACGCAATCTCTTGACACAACAAAAACGATATTTCGTACTGCCTCACTTACGATAGGTCTTATTAAAGTAGACTGGTAGACCCACCTATCACTTATTGAAATAAATTTCAATAGAGCACATCATACAATAGACGATCGATATGGACATTGCAAAAGTAAACGATAATTAGGCAAGGGGCCTTGAGTCCACAATGGGTAAAGGTAATCTACAGCCAATAATTTTGCTTTTAATTTACTTACTCCATCTTGCATTATTGGTCAATATTCCGTCATGTTGGGAGGTCATGTCTGAAAAGGTGATTATTGATTAAGCAATTATCTCTGTCTTTTATTTAGACATTGTTATAAGTACTTATGAGTGGACTCAATAGGCTAATAGTTTGTGGCAGACTGTCGGCTGTTCGACTCTAAAGTCTGAGCTGCGTAGTGTAATCAGACTGCTTGCGCAACGACGGCTTAGTGAATAGCCAGCACGCCGACTGAATCTAATAGCGCGCTAATTTTTACTGCAAATCGGCCGCTGACTGAATGAAACGACGCAAATTGCGTACAGTGCGCATTGTACGAACGAATTTAGTTCGGAATAGCTGAGATATCTAAGATATCTTGATTGACTGAAATACCTGCAGATAAAGGTAAGATAAGTAGGTTAGGTAGTTATGACGTAGGTAGGTACTAGAATTTAGGAAACATGAACAATTCAGATATTGATTTGAGATAATGATTAAGAGATGCTGATGTGAATTTTGAAGAGACCCGGTGACGCTGTAGTGTGTCTTTAATTTTATATAGAACTCTACGTGTCAGAGTCTTGACTTGACCTCACTCATTCTCACTCTCCTAATCTCTCTTCCAGGACTCCACTCAGACCTGTCCCTGACATCTTTGGACGGAAAAATGGCAATTCATTAAAATGATTATGATTTGAGCCCGCTTAATAAAAAATCTCCACGTAGTATGGTATAGACACTTGATCTCACTCGTTCTCACTCTCCTATCTCTCTTCCAAGACTTCACTCAGACCTGTCCCTGACATCTCTGAACGGGGAAGATGGCGATACACTATAATGATTGTGATTTGTGCCCGCTTAATAAAAAAATCTCCACGTAGCAGAGTCTTGACTAGACCTCACCTGTTCTCACTCTCCTAATCTCTCTTCCAGGACTCCACTCAGACCTGTCCCTGACATCTCTGGACGGGGAAGATGGTGAGACCCTCCGCCGAGGCGCTTTGGCCGCTGCCTGCGCCGACGCAGTCGCCGCCTACGCCACGCTGGAAGGCTCGCGTGTTCGGGACTCCATCGCCGCGCATGCGCGAAGAGCCATGGAGAGAGAACGGCAGATCGATGAGAAGAATGATATTATTGCTGATCTTTCGTCGAAGGTGAGTCAAGTTATTTTTTCATAGGTTATAAATGCAATGTTGATATTTACAATGAGGAATATTTTATACCGTCCGCCTCCACTGGATGCAATGAGGAATATTTTTGCTGATTGCCACTAGTGGTGTCAGCAGGGGTAACTAGTGACATTCAGGAATACCAACTCGTCATCATTGTTAACCGTAACGAAAAGAGCCCATAAACCTATGTTTGTACATTCTGTTTCCATTTAGCAACTAAACGTCCCAATCGATTGTTTTCCATCGATTGTTTTGTATATTACCTACTTATCGACAATACGAATACCTTTACAATACATCAAGGTTTTAAAATAGACTTATTAGTCGCTTTTTATGACAAGGACTTACCGTAACACTATTCTCCACCTAAGCCTTCCAAGCTGATCAACATCTAGTATAGGTACCTACACAACACAAGCATAGTTTTACTCAACAGAGGTGAACAACCTAACCAATAATTTCTTTCTGACCCCAATACTGGAATCGCTGCCATCTATGTACAACGTACTGTTACACTACGTAAAGAGCGAATCGATTTTATCGGTATTAGGCAAATCGATTGCAGCAGTTATAGCCGCAAACGGTTTCGTTTACCGTGCAATAACCCAATGATTCTGTTACGTTTTGGTGACAATGTTGTGGGAGGCAACTATATACGATAACTTACACACCATAGGACTATATAACGTAAAAATCCTAATAAAATTGGCACCGCGAATGTAGTGCTTATGTTATATGCTTTTTGTTTGGGCCTGGACGAATTAACCAATGGACAGGACAGCGACACGCGGCTTTTACCCTCCTCTGCCACATAGGTACCGTGGTAATTTAGGCACGGTAATAATATGGCACCGTGAGTGAGACTAGTGGGGTGGGGACCGACTATATTGGCCACCCAAATGCCAACCTCACCGGCAAGTGGTGCACCCTGCCGACTAACAGACGGGGCTCTGGCGGCCGATAGTTGGCGGTATATCCATCTCGCACCGTGCCGGCACCAAGTACGGTCGGTGACGGGCAGCAGCGTCACCGGCGCGATGTGTCCAGCTGTGCGATCGCCAATCCGCTTGCCCAGCGTGGCGATTACGGGCATAGCCTTTCAAAATATGAGCGACACAACTCCGCCGCCGAGTATATCAGCCAGAAGACAAAAGTGGTTGATATTGCTCATAGAATCAGTAAACTGAAGTGGCAGTGAGCTGGTCACATCTGTCGTAGAACCGATAACCGATGGGGTAGACGAGTTCTCGAATGGAGGCTACGAACGGGCAAACGTAGTGTGGGACGCCCCCCGATCAGATGGAGGGATGACCTTCGCAAGATGACTGGCATGGACTGAATGCAGAGGGCCGAGAGTAGGGTTGAGTGGCGCGCTTTGGAAGACGCCTACGTCCAGCACTGGACTGATATTGGCTGCTGCTGATGATGATAAATGAGACTATCGATCCTGATCTGAGGTGACTCGACGGCTCTGACAACTACGGGGTAGCACAATGTAAGAATGTAACAATTTGAACTTTTGTAATTTTTCGCGAAGACAATTGCGTTTTGAGCTGGCATGAATCCCCAATTCATCAAGAGATATTACGGATGCAGCATCCGTCCGCAGAATTGGGTAGCTGACTCAATATTTTACCCAACTGCCATAAGCAGGAGGATAATGTTTTTCCAGTGTTAAGAGATCTAAGTAGGTGTCCTCAATAGGCGGTGCCAAGCGTACCGGAGTGTACGAGGTGCCGCCGCCTAAGTAAGGGCCCGGGCCCACGGACGCAGTGCGCGCACTGCACGGCGCCCGAGCGGCTCGAGGCTCAGACGGGGAGGAGGAAGGTGAGGGATGAATGGATTATACATTGTGGGCTAGTACAGCCCACAATGGGGAGTGCTCGGGCGCCAGTCGGGTCGCGGTTGTATCACAGTTTCCCGTGGCTCGGCAAGAATGGCACGAGGTGGAACACCCCAGGACGTTTAGTCGGTATGCTGCCCCTTCAGGGCGGTGAGCCCGACATAACCAACACGCTCCCCCGGGCGTGGTGCCACATGATTTGCATGTTTTACCTGGGTTAAAAAAAAAAGGTGTCCTCAATAAGTCCCACGTAAACTCCCACGCGTGATTAAAATCACACACGCGTTTATCCTTTATGCCGATCATGGTCAAAAGCGATTGACCTCAACCCGATTTGAGCATAAGACTATTAAGAACCAGTTTGATTGTTATAATAGGATGGTCGTAGCAGGGTATAGCATGATGTCAGCGCGGATTTTGGTAAACTTTTGTAAAGGAAACTAGTTTTGAAGTTCGCGTAACTTTCAGTTTAAGTAGTACTTACTTTTTTCAAGCAGAAACAAGCAGGTCTAGGAAAGTCACAGGTTATTTCTACTGGGGTTACCGTAGATTTAGATAGTGTGACAATGAGGTGTTTTCAAGGTTACATTTAAAAAAGAAAGTACCGCTAGCCCCGGTAGATGGCACTGACTGGTCTGATGTCAACAATTAATGCGTTGTTATTGCTTGTCAGCTTTTCGTATTTCATACCTAGTATTAATTTGTACTGTATTGTTTAAATTACACAAACAAACCAATAATAATAAATTATTCAGCTGACATTCAACTGTTTTTCATGGTGTTGTGTTTTTATGATGATATTGCACTTCGGTGTAACGCCATCTATTATCAACTTAAAAAGCTTACTTTTTCTTCTTCTTACAACTGTCACATTGAAAACCCCTCATTTCAGACGCTGAAAATTCTGAAAAAAAAATCTGAAATTGCTACAATATTGGCGTGAAGTTGTGGAAATGTCGTCTGCTAATTGGCTGGCCTGAAAATGTAGGCATGAAAAACGGGTTTTGGGTATGATTGTGAATCCAATCAAATGGTTAAACAAAATGAACATATTCCTCTCACTCACCTGACATTTAACAACCCCGCTGCTGGCTACCTCAAGCTAACCTCCAATTTAAATGCCACGTTCGTAGACTTATAAAAGTAACAGACGTTTAATCACAACACGAGATCTGCCTGCAAGCATGCCGCATTGACCTGAGTGACGTCACGGCCGGTCAGCACTCGTGTGGAGTGACGTCAGAGGTCAACGAACCGGCTGAGTACACTCGGTGTAAATTATGCCCTTTAGGTTTAACGTTGAGGTTCTGTAAATATTGTAAGTAACGCTTGGTACAACAGTCTTTAATGGCTGGGACATAAGAATTAAAATTGTACACACGAAGGCAGAGACACACACATTACATACACATACATACATTAGTAACCTATACAGGGGGCTCAATAATGTTGAGATTTTCTCAAGAATTAGACTTAGGTGGCATCTAATCCGTGGATAGGTATATCCGGGATTTTAGCCTTTGGGATTTTAACCTTCGGGATTCGTGCTTCGGTGTTTCACATTTCGGGATTTCAAACTTTAGGCCAAACGTACTACATTTGGGATTTTAAACTTTCGGCTTTCATTTCATATAAAAGGACAAAATGGCGTCACCTCATGGACTCATGGTACCTAAATGATCCATCATTATTGACCTCCAGTCACCTTAGACCTCTGTTTATTGTGAGAAAGAGACAGTATTATGTAACTTTCGCCTTGAACGGATGACCCGTGCCAAGTGATTATTAGAGCTAAATTCGATTGACGAATCGATTATTTTGATGTTCAAATATTGTTTAAAGTTTTCTTTTGTTTTTATTCTTTGTTTGAGGCTACATACTCACTCTTTAACATGACATTAGCAAATGACATAACTGACGATAATAATAAAATTACAATAAAAACCCTGTGGGGCTACCGTGGATTTTATTAATAGTTCTTGTTTTCAAAACAATTACCGATAGTTTTCGTTTTGACCATAGACAATAAATAGTGTAATAGAGACAAATTAGCAGCCGGGATTCAAGGATTAATTCTACCCATAAACGATTACTTACGAAAATCATTGGCGTTTCGCGGTAGCCCTCTTATTACATAAATACACCATAAATCACTATAGACAATTTAGTTAATTTAGTTTCAACGAGGTTTGATTTGATAATGCAAATAAAACATTCGGACTAAGTGACTATAATACCAAACTAATGTTAACCTAAGTTTTTTCATGGCAAATGCGTCTCCCAGCCAACAACGGCGTGAAAGTCTCAACCTTGCCATTTTCTTCGCTCTTTTGTGTCCTCAAGGCTTTACTTGGGCTATAATTAGCTATTTAAGGTTAAAAATAATACCTAAGTAGTTATAGGTACTCGCAAGTAGTCTTCCATTAAAATGTTAGCTAATTCATGTGAAATCTAAAACTTGGTTTTTGATGACCTTGATTGAACAATAACGAAATTATCAGGTTCGATTCCCAGCCAGGGCAGCCATGTACCAATGAGTTGTCCTCGTTTTTTTTTTTTCGACGGAAAAACTTACGTACATTTACCGAGTGCTCTCAAAACGGTGAAGGAAAAACATTGTGATGAATCCTGCATGCCGTAGAAGAAGAAAAAATCTAAGGCACTGGCCCCGCGTTGTGGATCATGGCCCCAGCTCCCTCGATGTAAGGGAAGGTCTGTGCCCGAGCAGTGGGGCAATATAAATTGACTATTGATGATATCACTGACAATGTGTATTTTTTAAATGAATTTTAATCACTCTTGCTAATTCATTCAAGCATGTCTAGTTAGACTGTAAGTAGCTAAGTTTAGCTATTGTCTTTTCAACAGTCTATAATTAAACTTTTAAAAACTTTTTGCGCACTCCCATTAATTTAAAAATAACGTATTAAGGCAAGTTCTCACATTATGTACACTTGTTTTGCGTCTTTCCTCAAATGGGTGTACGACACGCGATGCTCCACTTTCTTTATTTTTTTTCTTGACTTTGTGGAATCGGTATTAGTGAGATTTTGCTTACAATTTTTTATTGGATCATTCAAGGCCGAAACTATGAGTGCTTAAATAGGCTGTTAGCTATATAAACGTGGTTTAAAGTTAGTACCTACACCGTTTAACTTAAGGCTTCGGTGTCGTTCTAACTTAACCTGTTTAAACGAATGATTCATAATCCTAGTTAAACATCACTTCCCTTAAATCGTGATATATTCCTTTCACACTTCGTTAAGAAGAGTTAAGGTAGAAAGGGCCTAACCGGTGGCGTATTTTTAAATAAATTAAAAAAAATGAATACGCACCTAAGTGTTTAAGGGAATTTTTTCACATTATGTGTGTGATCTCATATGTTATTCCCATCAAAAACAAAGGTATAATTAGAAACTACTTTCCCTTCCGCTATTAGAGAAATTTAGAAAAATTAAAAAGTATTTTACCGTGAGATTTTTAGAATAATTTTACGAAATTGATGTCCACTTGTCCAGTAAGCTTCGCGGAAAAAGTTGCGGTATTAGGATTAACTAATTGAGATCGGCGGCGCTTTAGGACACTGGATTTTTGTTACGGAGGGTCTGGTTCGATCCGCAGATCACAAACACAGGAGTTTTTTTTATCTTTTACCTTTCGAAGGATAACTTACGTACATATACCGGATGCTCTAAAACAATAGGGCATTGTGTAATCCATTAATCGTCACTGGGCCCTCGTGTATTATGTCCCCAGCTCCTTGGGTTCCAGGGAAGATAATGTGACCCAATTTAGAACAAAAATAGGCTTATAGGTACAGGTGTGAATCTGTCATGGCTGCCATACCTAAGGGCCAGCGCACAACGCGACGACGCGGCATCCGCCGGCACCATCTACCGGTGCACGATGTCGGACGGAGCCGGTCACATGCGCTGTAGAAGGCGCGCCGGCCTTGGCGTTGTGCGCCCGTCCTGAGCCTAAGCGTCATTGTCACTGTCTCTCATGTGGAGAGTGAAGTCATAGGAGGAAAGTGAAGTACTAAGATAGGACAACATGAAAAGAATTTGTAGGGAGCAAAACAGTGCGGGTGGGGAAATCCCTCGTGCAAGTACTCCCCCATACTCCCGCGATTCGGCCCGTATACCGAAAGGTGGGTAGGGCCATGGGAGGAAGGTGGGAATCTGTCCCTCATGCGGTACCTACATCAAAGCAGATCAAGTGTAACACTTTGGACCGTTCTTACTATCTGCCTTGTAAAAGTTGAATGCAGTCGTACTGCAAGTAATACCATTGATCTGGTGTTGTCCGTACGGTGGAACACAGAGAAAGGTGTACAGGAGAGTTTTTAAGGTTGAGATTATCTCAAAAACTACTTGACCTATTGCAAAAATTCTTTCACTGATTGATAGATAAAAGTGAAAACTACGTAACTGTAAAACAATTACCAGTCCAGTAGTTCTTGAGAAAATCGCAACCTTATATACTTATCTCTGTCGTCGACTGAACATTGCGTAAACTTGTATTAAATGCAAACATTCCTTTTTCCAGCTGTCGGTAGCCGAAGTGGAGCTTCGCGCCGCGGCTGAGGAGCGCGACAAGCTGCTCAACGACGCGAACTACAGCAGCCTCCAGAACGACGAGGCGGTGACGCGCGCCAGGCAGGAGCGGGACGAAGCCATTGACAGGAAGAAGACAGTTGAGGTTCGTATAAAGGGGGACGTTACACATTCCTGCATACAATGAAATGCATGGTGTTTTTAGAATTTAAACTATAGTGACTATTAATTACTATAAATTATTATACATAAACGGATATCACTCACTTATTTTGTTGAAGCCGGCAATTAGACCGACCGTTTCGACTGATTCTCAAGGCGAGCGCGCCACGCCCGCGTCGCCGGTGACGTTTCTTCGCTACGGTCACGGATCAGGGCCCTATGGTCGAAATCGGTCAAAACTGTCGGTCTAATTGCCGACTTCAACCATATAAGTGAGTGATATCCGTAAATTGCAGTGGAGTGTTGCCAGTTCCGCATGAATGATTAAGTGTCTATTAATAATAACAATTATATAGTTATTTTGCTATTTCCTCAGCGTTGACTGACACATTTTCCTTGCAAAGTAGTATAAATGTAAATTCCAAAAAAAGACTATACTTTATTGACTAGTAATTTCTGCGGGGCATAAAATCAATTTTATTTTTTATTTGTTCGACCATCATCTACATTCTTCCTAAAGTTCACCTTTGAGGTTAGTCTCACTCGGCACTTGGGGACGCAAATTGAATCAGACAATTGGACGGTTGAACGTCGTCATCAACGTATTAATTTGAAAACGTGTTATTTTCAGGTGTCCCTGGCAAAGACACGAGTGGAGCTGATGCAGGCAAACAGTCAGTTGTACGAGGCTGTGCGCCAGAAGGTTGACCTTGGTCAACAGTTGGAGCAGTGGCAGGTTTGTGCCTTTTGCATTTATTTCTATTAATTTGAATAGACTTTACAGAGCTATTTAGAAGCCAGGAACGTGCAGATATGGTCCTGCCCCTGTGATATCCTGCTAAGACATTTGAATCTAACAGAGTCGGACGATTACGTAACCAGAATAAGCTAACATGACGTTGTCTGGGGCCAGGTTAACTTAAGTATCCTGGTTACTACTCGTTCAATCCAAATATCTTAGCAGAATTGGGGGGCTTTCATCCAGTATCTGCTGGTTTTATATTATTAGAAGGTGAACAGGCAGATGAAGTAACCAGAGTACAGTTGCCATCGCTACAATACAGATTATGATCTAACGCCTCGTGTTCGCGAAGTTAGATACCAATAGAATATAGTTTGGGAACGGTATACTGTTTCAACAGTAGATTGACGATGTTGAGATGCGTTGCGCATAACAGCTTCACAAACCACAATATTTTTATCACCTAATTTCACTGATGTTTAACCGAACTGTCGCCTCGATTTCAGATGGACATGCAAGAACTCATCGAAGAGCAGATGAAGCACAAGCTGACGAGCGAAAAACGGAGGAAGCTGCCAGAACCAGTGCCTCCAACCAGAACGTCGAGGATCCTTGGATTTTTTCAGCGGTGATCTGCTGTACACAACTCTTGGTGCGCCTAAATAGAGCCATAGACGTAACTATCATATCAATCTACCTTGTAATATTAAAACAATACGACGCAATCACTTTCTCTGCTGCACTGTCTCTAGTTTTGTACAAAATAAATTTTAGGTTATGGGCCTGGGTGGCCGCCATTTTGTTTTTTGTAGACGCGTTCACGATTGCAGCGATTTTAGGATGCATTCTAATTTTATTTTATAAACCGTGTGATGTTTACACTCTAGCAGTGATAGTTAGCGTTTTAGTTAGAATGGCAATAGTTACTGTACGATTATTTTGTAATGTTTTACTGAGCTTATTCTAGAGTTGTAATTTTATAATTCAAAAGGGTTTTCTGTTTAGAAATTCCTCTTATAAGAATTGTTTTATCTATCGAGACTAAAGTGTAATGATAAATAGAGTAACCCACCATTTCTCGAAATGTAAATACAAAATTTACTATTAGTCCACATTTTATATAAAAAAATATAAAATGAAATGAAAAATTAAGGCAACTTTTACATGGATGACTTTATTTACATATTCTGCGTTATTGGGCATTCTATACTATTTAAATAATCGGTAAATAAATATAAAGAGATGCAAAATTTAAATAAAAATTGATTGGATTGGTTAGGGCGGATTTGGTACAACAGATTTTATTATTTTACGAAGGGCTTAATAATTCCAAGAGTATTAAGTCCGTATTTATTATTGTAAATATATATTTTATAATAAGTATTTGATGCGATGCAAACATTGACATATAGTAAGGATATGCCCCATGGTTCACCGTGATCCTAATGGTGTTATAATGGGTCATCATGATATCATGAACTATGTGAATGTGCATGCCGACATAGTCCCAGAGATGGCATTAATCTAACTGGCAATATTTCAATAAAGAAGTACACTGAAGAAGGCATGTCCTGTTATGTTCTATATTATATCAATGGATGCATTGAGTTACTAGATACTCAAATAAATACTGTAATAATATAATATTATGCCAATCATTATTATAGATTTACACCGGTGATTTTGTTTTCAAAGGTAACTATTTTAACATTTTAACCATTTCTAAAACTAACCTATCCATTGCTTTTTAAATAGGTATTTGTACATATAAATATATAATTACATTCCGATTACTGAGATTTTTACCTAATAAAGGTAATAATTACGAATTTTCACTTTTAAGTGAGCTGTTGGTGCACTTAATTAATTAAGAAGTAGTATTTTATTTAATTCTGTCATAAAATGTAACAAAAAAAATTAAATAGCCATATTATTTACCATAAATATGAATAATACAATAAAAGAAGACGAATGAAACATGATCTGCTGCAATTTTAGAATAATAATAATTAATACTGTAGTATTTTTCACGGATATTTGTAATACAATTATTGTAAGTGACATTCATAAGTAATTTCGTCGTTTAACCAACAACACCGCACAAACCATTCTCCCTGTGCAATAAACATTCACCGTGCGACATTGAGAGAGCCTACTAAAGTATAATTTTGTATGGGGGCAAGTCTCCGCCCTTATACGTCAGAAAGAGACCAGCCAGAGGTTTGTTGTTGTTGAGCAACAAAACAGCCCACCGTTCACAAAACGATGAAATTATACCATGTCATGGCGCGCCAAACAGAGACGCCAGCTACACCAATGCAATAGCACTGTCCCTTTCACGGCCGCTATGACATGGTATGATTTAATCGTTTTGATACCCGTAATAGCCCCACAGCTCGTATTACCGTTTCTCAAACCGATGAAATCATACCATGTCATGGCGCGCCGAACAGAGACACCGCTATACCAGCGCAATAGCACTGTCCCTGTCACGCCCGCTCATGGTTTGAAAACTGCAATAGACCCACTGGGGGGTGACCGCGACTTTTCTCGTTTTCGTAATCGCTTTCAATTTGATACATGAACGCTTTACATTACTGCAATATTGTTGCAAGTCTCAACAAACGACAAATAAAAGCAGCAATGTATGCCAAGTGTAAAAATTAAAACGATAACGAATTGAAGTCGCGATCGGGCTTTTAGACTTACTGAAAATTCAAACAATGGAAAAAAATGAGTTATAGAGACGCAAAAATGGCCGGAGTCTGCGATATTAATATGGCTAAAACCATCGGCGTTTTCCTATTTAACGAGAAGACCAATGTCTAAGGGAGGATTTTAAAATATACTGTCAATGATAGTGAATCCAGCATTCACTTATACTTACAGGCGCCAATTCATAAACGCGATTTAAAGTTACGCCACCGTTTAGGTTTGTCCCTTTCTATCTTAACCTTTTTTAAGGAGTGTGAAAGGGATAGCAACACAATTTTTTCACCTCTGTAAACCTTGTTAAACACTTGTGCGGTGTCTTGTTCAGCGACGATAATATCTAATAGTAACATAGAAAATGTTTTGCAATAAATAATATTAAGTTTGTACTGTGCCTTAAGACGTACCTGGCCTGATGATGTGCCTTGCAAAAGCATAATTTGAGTATTTATCTTTGCATTTGAATGTAATTTCATTAAGATTTAAGCGATGACTCTAATGTCTAAAGTATCAGAACCCCTATTACCGTTCTCAAAACGATGAAATCATACCATGTCATAGCGCGCTGAACGGAGACGCCGCTATATCAACGCTATAGCACTGTCCCTGTCACGCACGATATGACATGGTATGATTTGATCGTTTTGAGAACCGCAATAGCCCCACAGGAATCCTGTTGGATAAGTACGGTCGAAGACAGAGAAAGGTGTCCAGTAGAGTTTTTAAGGTTGAGATTTTCTCAAAAACTACTTGACCTATTGCAAGAATTCTTTCACTGTTAGATAGGTAAAAGGTAAAACTATGTAACTGTAAAAGAATTATTAAAATCGGTTTAGTAGTTCTTGAGAAAATCTCAACCTTATTGATACACTGTACACTTATCTCTGTCTTCGACTGTACTACATATTGATTCTAAAGTAAAGTGTGAGTTGAGTTTGAGTTACAACTATCAGAAACAATGACAGTCGTAAGAGCATGCTCATGCTGAGCTCTTGCTCAAAACTGTCTAACTAAAGTAACTAAATAATTTATAGATACTTAGTACTAAAATAATGTACGGTGGAACACAGAGAAAGGTGTACAGTAGAGTTTTTAAGGTTGAGATTTTCTCAAAAACTACTTGACCTATTGCAATAATTCTTTCACTGTTTGATAGATAAAAGTGAAAACTATGTAACTGTAAAAGAATTATAAAATTCGGTCCAGTAGTTTTTGAGTAAATCCCAACCTTATTGAGGCCCCCTGTATACTTATCTCTGTCGTCGACTGTACCTACTTAAATAATTATTTACTTATTGTATTTGTGGCACAGTCAATTTAATTTCATTAGGGTAATAATTATTACATTTCAATTTCATTAAAAAGACATTTCGAAAATATATTTAATTTTATTAATTTATTGTTAAGACTGAACTAATTACTTATTGAATTTTAAAAGTACTTAGTATTCAAACATTCTCTTATATTTACTTACTTAAATTGAAAATATGTAATATTAAAAAAAAAGTTGGTTATTACATGAAGTGTGAACTATCGTGTCGTAGTAAGCTCTTGCGCTTACTTAAGCTTGTTTTTCAAAACTAGCCCTTATAATGACAGGTTTGAGTATTGCAACACTGATTCCTAAAATCAAGTTAGTGTTGTAACATGAACTTTAAATTATAGGGATTTTAGGTTCGGGATTGTTAATGTACAATCGACAGTATAACAAGCACGAGCACTCTACGTGAAAGTAATATGGCCTAGATTGCAATGCTTTCGACTGTACATAATATAAAAACAATAAAATACGACGCAACGCAACCTGTGAAACCACTTTTTAATTTTTTTTTCGAATATTTTATAAAATGATAATCTATATTGTCTCTGATCAAAATGTATTGCAAGAAACTAACAAAAATAGGTTACTAATTTTATTTTAGCACAAACATTATGCTGTGTTCAAATACACGATATTGCGAAGCGAAATATATCCAATATAGGCCAATTATTGGCAGTTCCTTTTTGATAATCATTGCTGACCGCGACTTCAATCGTTATGGTTATCGTTTTCATTTTGACACTTGAACGATATACATTGCTGCGTTTCGTTGTCGTTTGTTAAAACTTTCAAAAAGATTGCAATAATGTATAGGGTCCATTTGTCAAATTGAAAGCAATTACGATAACGATAGAAGTCGCGATCCCTGGTTTATTTAGTAATATTACAATTTATTGCATATCAAGCCAGCAATGGTTATCCAAACTTGATTTTTAAACGCTGCCTAGCCCGTAACAGACCTAGCCTTTATAAGTTCATCCATATACCTAAGTATATATTTTTTTTAATTTTGTTTTTTTATGAATACACAGTCATTTAGTTTCGGTTAACACTATTTCGCTTTATAATATCGTGCTGTTTAAAATAATCTTTAATTTTTGTATGGCGAGTATAATTTCTTAGTCATTCCATTTTTTATTATTGTTTTATGGACTTATTGTATTGCATTGAGAACAGATATTTAACAAAACTGTCTGGGGCCTACCGCGAAACACCAACAGTTTTCGTAATCTTTTTTTTACTCGATAATCCAATGATTTCGACAGCCAATCTGTCTATGCTACACCTAACTAAATTATCGGCCATTTACCAGGATACACATTTAAAAAAGATAATTTTAATATGGTAATTTAATGAAAACGATAACTTTTACCATGAAATTCGCGGTAGCTCCACTGATTGAAATGTATCTAATCTAATATTTGGTTGGTCGAGTCCATTAATGAAATAAATAAATAATATTTGGTTGACATGAGAAAAACTAAACAAGCTTGCAGAGTTAACTTAGTACTTATTAGCTTAAAAATAGTATAATACCTCTCAAAGTAGTACAATAAATCCATTAAAAGCATAATCACAATTTTAAACATCTAACATAAAATATCATCTTTGTAATGTTAAGTGCAAGTGTACTTAATAAGCACCTCTCATAAGTACTTAAATATTGTAGCATTTAAGATCTTAAACATGACTATTGACTAGCTACTTACATTATACATTAAATTGTTTGTGGAAATAATAAATAAAGCAAAGATTTTAATCGTAGTTTTCTTAACTTTTCCTATACGTTTTGACAATATTTTGAGCCGCTTGGTGGGCACTTTTGAGGCTTCGTGTCCACTGAAGAAGGTCCCAATTTTAAATACTGACGTAATATGGCGAAATGTTGAAACAAGGGATAGCAGTGACTTTCTACAGCTCTTGACTATGATGATTCGATTCTTTCCGAAAAACCTAGAGTTACACCAGTTTTATTTAAGTTTCAAATGTAAACATAATGGGCTTCTTAGAGCAACGAGAAAAAAGTTCCTTAATGATAAATTAACTGGCACCGACACCAGCAGTGCACGGGCTTTGTGGAGCGTCATCAAGTCCGAGACCAACAAAAATGTGGTGACTGGAGACTCTCTGGCTGTCCTCCGGCACGCTGTGTGTGGCGCGGGCGGCGGTGGTGCCGGCGGCGGCGGTGTGGCCGGTGGCCTGGGGCTCGCGGACGCGCTTAACGCATACTATCTCTCTGTCGTGCGAGATACCCCGCTCCGGCCGAACGTAGCCCGGGCGCTGGCACTGCTGCGCTCGAGCATCCCGCGTATCTCCCGGAGCATGTATTTCTTTCCCTTCACCATACAGGAGATATTAAAAATTATCAAAGTCATAAAACCAAAGGGCACCAAAGACATCTACGGCGTACCCACCCATGTACTCCACAAATTACCTACAACCTTCTTGCATGCCTTATGCGATCAATTCAATACCTCAGCTGGCGGTGGCCGATACCCAGATTGTCTAAAGAGGATAAAGGTCACTCCGGTCTACAAGGGCAAAGGCAGTAAGACTGAGTTAAAGAGTTACAGACCAATATCCTTGGTTCCTGCTATCTCTAAGGTTTTTGAGGTGGGAGTATGTGATCGTCTAATCAGTTTCCTGACTGGAAACGAGTCATTGTGTGAGCAGCAATATGCCTACCAGGCCGGCCGCTCGACGGTGGGCGCGGCGCGCGCGCTGCTCCGGACGGTGCTCGGCCACCTGGACGGAGGAGCGTGCGTCGCGGCCATATTTTTCGACCTGTCCCGGGCCTTTGATCTGGTGGACCATGACTTGATCGCAAGCAAGCTCGACCACTACGGCGTTCGCGGGGTTCCACTCGAGCTAGTAGTATCGTTTCTAACGAATCGAAGCCAGGTGACAATGGTGGGTGGTGACAGATCAGAGACCGGTCTAATAGGAGATAGATCTGTCCCTCAGGGATCTAATGTTGGCAACACCATCTTTCTAATCCTTATGAACGATCTCCCATTTGAGTCACCGAACACTGAGTTTATAATGTACGCGGATGACATTTGCTCAATCGTGAGTGCGCGTGATGACCGGGAACTGAGTGGAAAAGTTCAGTCCGTGATAATGAGCCTCTCCGAATGGTTTCTAGCGAATGGCATGCAGCTCAATGTGGATAAAACAAACCTGTTGAAATTCTCATTGAGAAAGCTTGGAGGCACACCCATGTCTGTGAAGGTGGACGACACGCTGGTGTCGCCTGTGCAGCACGCGCGCTTTGTGGGCTTCACCTTCGACGCCGGCCTCCAATGGCACAGTCATATAGACACCGTGTGCGCTAAACTCAACTCTGCTTACTACGCGATTTCCCGACTGACCCCCACGCTGTCCAGACAGAACCTACTGAAAGCATACTATGGCTATTTCCACTCTCATCTCATTTATGGGATAGATCTGTGGGGTTTGGCCGCGGATAGGGACCGCCCGTTTATAATCCAGAAGAGAGTTCTCCGTAGGATGGCGCGAGTTCCCAATGACACGCCAGCTAAGCAGCTGTTTATCGACTACCGCATCATGACTGTGCCATCCCTGTACATACTGGAGGTGGCCAAGTACGTGAGGCGCAATATTGCCCAGTACGCGACCAAGACATGGGTGGGACAGAGACCGACGCGTGTGAGACGACAGGACCTGGAGACCATTCGGCATCGGCTACAAAAGACCGGCAACTCCACACACGTCATGGGCCCTCGTATTTACAATAAAATTCCAAAAAGTATAAAAGAAGCCAAAACTACTAATGGTTTTGTTGCGAAACTAAAATTATGGTTGGTCCAGAAGGCCTACTACTCTGTAGTCGAGTTTTTGGTCGAAGACAGTCCATTTTAAATTGACATACTACTAATGTATTATCATTTGACTAAGTAATTAATTTATTATTGACTAATCTATTTTATAGCGTTAATTTTATTCTATACAGTTGTATAATTAGTTATTAATGTAATTATTGACATAATTATTTTAATTATTTTATGAAATGTATTAACTTGACAATGTATGATTATTACTAATAAATGAATATGAATATGAATATGAATATGAATATATTAGTTATTTATGACATGTTTGCACTCGTTACGCTTTGTTGTTACAATATCTCCATCACCCGAAGGTTGCCTGGAAGAAATCGCTTTTCTTATCTTCGCGATCTTCCGATAACTGATGTATTCTTTTGTGTGCAAATAAAGTATAACTATTTTATTAGCGTAATAAAGCACGTCACAGGCTATAATATATATTAATATACCGTATTACGGTATAGCTTGGTGACGTCACAGAAATATATATTATAGCTGAGTGTGCGGTCACTCGAAAATTAGTATAGAAAAAAATGTATAGTAATATGTCTAGCTATAAAAATATTAATATATATTATAGCTAAGTCTGTGACGGGCTTTAGTTTTAATAATAATATTTTACGAGCACGAACCTCCGCAGTACGAGATTATCAACATTAATTACATGAATATTGTATTCCTGAAATGTTGAATTCCCAAAATGAATTCAACATTTTAGGAAATCAACATTATAGGCCGGATGGTAGTTTAATTTAAAATGCTAATCAACTCAAATATTTATAATTACTAATACATAATAAAGTATAACCCCAAAGAGAAAAGAAGCCAAAAGAAAAGACGCCGGTTTGTGTAATTCTATTATTATCGCTGCCACACAATGCGCACGCGCACTGTCTGCCTTAGTTACCGTCAATCGTCCCTAGATGTCGCTGTACAATTCTCACATTTCGCTACATCGCGGTGTTAAGATTTTCCGCGATTCAATGACCTTCGCGACGCGACGAGCTGACGGCAAGACCTTACTTCATAGGATCATTTCTATAGTAAGCTCTTCAAGCGACGTTCACTTTATGTGAGCGCGGGACTAATCGCGTTGATGAGATGTGGCGCGGTACCCTGAGCGTGAGGCGGGCGGTGGTAGTCTACCACCAGCCCTCGATGATCGTTCTCCCCTCGCATGCGAGGGTAGTGGGGTACTGTCGCTCTCTGAGCGACTGGTTCTCTATTTTAAAAATCCTTAAAAGAATAGTGGTGGCCCTGCCCGTATCGCCATCAGCTAAATGTGTCTGTCGTCGCCAGCCAGTCAGTGATGCCAGATTATTTTTAATTTTATTCGTAAAATTTCGATCGAGTCGAGTCTACCCACAGGTGAGTCTACCGTACCCCTTGACGAAATTATTAATATAGATTTAATTTTTATTATCTATACAAAATTACGAAGAAAGATTCAAATGTAGAGTAGAATCTCTCGCTCGACCAAAAAATATTCTTTGAGCGGAACATTAAGGTGAACACATACTTATGTGAGCCGAACGAAACGATAAATTATATATTTGAAATCCATTGATCTCCTATAAACAACTAGATACCAGTCTGCCTTCTAAAAATGTCCGTGCGCAAATAAGGTCCAAACGGATGAATAGACCCTCATTTGCTTTATTGGACGTTAACAATGGACCCTTATTTGGACGTTTTTTAAATTGTTTTAGTAAGACCTTTGTGTATCTAGTTGTTTATAGGAGATCAATGTTGCAATCCTATGAAACCTCGCATATTTCCCGCGTCGAATCGTTCGACGTGTTCCGCTCGGGTAAGTGTGCGTTCACCTTTAAGTAAGCATCTGTCGAATTCTTCTGTCAGTTAACCTCCTTAGAGTATATATTTTCTTTGCAGTTAACTTTGTCAATCAATTTGATAAGGTGTCTAAACTTTTCGTTTCAATTTATTCTGAATTTATTTGTTGTACATTTTTATTGAAAATCGGTTGGGAAGATGCCGGTCCAAGTTGAGCAAAAGACGATAGACCCGGAGGCTGAGCTCAGCAATGTACAGAGGATAGTAAGTCTTTGGTTTAAACCAGTTTCTTACTTTTGGCACTTTTGGGTGTAACGTAAAGGGTATATGAAGCCGAAGGGAGGGTGTTCAGTACCGTTAGCTTAACAACTTTTGTTCTACGACTTTTCGATTTTCGCGAATTTATTTTTTGACTTTTCATACATTTCGTATCGGTCAGCTGATCGATTTGTATGAGACATTAAAAGTTGTTCAGTTACCGATACTGAACACCCTCCCTTCGGCTTCATATACCCTTTACGTTACACCCTGTATAGTGAAGTGATGAGGTAGGTATGTAGGTACTTATACCAAGTAAATCTTCATCATCAGTCTATTTTTATTAGCCCACTGCTCGGGCATCTTCCCTTACATCGAGGGAACTCGGGTTATAATCCACCACGCGGGCACCCAGTACGTGTTGGCTTGCCCGAGATTTTTACTGGGTACGCAGGTTTTCTCAATGTTTTCCTTCACCGTTTTGAGAGCATTCGGTAAATGTACAAACGAAGACAGAGATAAGTATACAGGGGACCTCAATAAGGTTGAGATTTTCTCAAGAACTACCGGACCTATTTTAATAATACTTTTACAGTAACATAGTTTCAACATTTATCTATCTAACTGTGAAATAATTCAGAATTTGAATTATCCATGCTCGGTGAATAAATTAGAACATGATGAAAAAATTATTGCCGAGGCGTGGCCTGTGGTGGCTCAGTTGGTAAGAGCGTGTCACGGAATGACAAGGTCGCAGGTTCAAGTCCTGCCCACGGCAAGAATTTTTTCATCATGTTCTAGTGAAATAGTTATTGCAATTGGTTTTTGAGATAATCTCATCCTTAAAAACTCTATTGTACACCTTTCCCTGTCTTCGACCGTAAATCTAAGTGCTCTAAAACTATGGTGATGAGGTTCGCCAAATTGCTACCCATCACGCCATGGCCCATGGCTCACATTAGTAGCTTAGTGGGGGGTCAGGAAGTCAGGCGTCGGTAAAACTTTGCTGCAATATCTAAAGGTAATGTAGTGGAAGGATGCGACGTAGGTACTTACTTATCTCGAGTTTGGAAAAGGTGTGTCTCACAACACTACAGGAGTAACAGGAGCCCGTGTCTGCCGGCACATGAGCGCAAAATTGCTTCGCGACACGTGTAATCTAGAGATATTATCGACATGGACGCATCTTTTTAATACGGCACCCCTGCCTCCCTTCCTCGGTAATTTTTTGGTTCGCATAGAGAGGAAGCGCTCTCTATGCGAACCAAAAAATTACCGAAATTGAAATTTTGGGAATTGAAATTTGACCGATTTCATGTCTATTGGGTAAGTGGTCTGTGATAGCATCTGACTATTTAAATATTCGGGGGCTGATCCCTTTATACTTCATCCCTCGAGCGGTCGTCGCCCACCATTAACAAATTCCATCCTGCTTGCTGATAGTTCCAAAAGCTGGCTCCGATGTGCAGCGTGGAGAAGCGAGCTGCTGGCATACCGCAGCTGGCGCCCCAGGAGAAACAGCTTGGGATCCTGGCGCATGAGTTGAAGGAAACAGTGCTGTGCATCAATGTTAGTAGGTCCCAGGGAGTACTGAATATTAAGACACCGTAACTAGCTTCCCTAGAAATCTAGAAACTAAAATTATATAAAAATAAAAGTCGCTAAATTCGTCTCGCTTTCTGTAGGAGTCTGTGCCTCGTGACGCACGTTAAGCAGTTGGTTCCGTTTGCTGTCGCTCGGTAGCAGTCGTCAAATCATATCAGAGGTCTGAGTATGGACGAACTGCACAATTCTGACAATAGATCCCGGTTACTATCGCTCGGCAGGCTATGTCAGAAGCACTACGGACGGCCTCAGCGTCTCTGGCAATAGTGACAATAAGGTTTAGTCACTGTACTATGCGAGAAGAAGAAGAGTAATGCATGCCGCACATTTTACCGCTTAGGTACTCTTACGCGATGTATCATAGTATTCTTCCACCATTCTATAATCTCATTCTGTCTCACATTTACCAGCTCGCCAGAAAAGGCCAGCATGCGATCCGAGATTCGTACGTGAAGTTTGGCACTCGGAAGTCCATCGTGGAATACGAACATCTGGAGTCTGAGCTTCGAGACGAGAAGGCGCAGCAAGCAGAGCTAGACTGTTTGAATTATCTGGTGCAGAAGCAATTGGTGGAGCTGATGAAGAAAGTTCCAACTGAGGCTGATGTACTCTCCTTCTAACCTTTTACATACCTACTTGAGTTTTTGTTATATTAAAATGCTGGTGGACTAAATGATCTTATCTTATCCTTATAGGGTGCCATTGTACTCGACTTCGTTCTTTTGTGCGCTCCCCTTTCCTATAAACTCCTTCCTCCTCTCTAAAGATGTAACTCAATAGGTCCGCTATGCAGGGAAGGAATCTGTAATCTTCTGGTCCCGGATAGGCTAACCTCAAAAGACTCATTCGCTTTCTATCCAGTGAGTTTCTATTCAGTGTGTTCACACAGTACTACCTGATAATTAGTGGCTACCATCGCCCTAATTCGAGAAGAGTTGCAGTGTTGTTGCCGCATTAACAACTAAGATCTAATAGGTACCAATGCTAATGCTTTTGACGGCAGATATAGAGACGATGGAGGACCAACCAAGACATACTCTATACGTAGTCCTACCACCATCTCTGGATGGAATAATGTATGTATTTGGACACATACAAACTGCTATAGTTTCTTCGTGCGGTTCTCCATTACTGACGGTTGATAGTCAGCTCAACATACCTATTTCCTACCATCTGTTTTTATTAAGACAGAAGGTGACGAACCACTCTTCGGCGCTGGCTATCAATGTCCACCCCCTTATATAATGCCATAATGTACACAGCCTTTAAATCATCCTTTAACTCTAGGAACTTGAGCTGATTGAAAACGCCAACAATCGTCTCCGACGCATGGAGAACAGACTGGACCTTGCCACCAAGAGATTCTGTGTCGTTAACTCCAATAACAAGCAGGTTCGGGACGAGATACATCGGCTGCTGGTCGAAAGGTTTATTTCATTATACTTTGTGAAACCAACTAATAATAATAATTAATATCCTTGATTCACAGATGGTAATGACTGACTATCATTCGAGTAACTGTTCATTGTCATACCAACCCCACATGATACCTAGAGATAATTTATTATATTAGGAATGTGTGCTCTGAAAAAATAGAAGTAGTTTAATGTATTAAGTAGGTATAAATTAAATAAGGTAGGTTACTTAATACGACGAACCCTTAGTTTAGTGGTCGTATTCTGAAAGGCACATAGGCCTACGTACGGCAGGAAATAGCTGACTCAAATGATGGTAATGATGAAACAATTACCTGCCCAGCCTATTACTGACAGACAGATCGGGATCTGAGCGGGATAAGTCCGCCTTTGTACAACTATTCTATTTATATTTTTGTTAAGTGGTAATGTAAAATTTATGTACAATAAAGAGTTTACAAACAAACAAACAAACAAACAAACAAACAAACAAACAAACAAACAAACAAACAAACAGATTAAGGTTCTTTCTATGGCTTCATATTGCTTCTAAAACAATCGGCAAATCAAAGGCACTACTTTTACAGAAACGGCTTCAACATCCAATGGAACCGCACTATAGGGAAACTAGTGAAAGGCAAGGAGTACCTGATGGATATCTTCGAGATAGCAAGCGTCGCTTTCGGCGATAGAGATGAGTGTTGCAGGAAGCTTGAAGCGCTGAAATGGAAGGGACTGTATCAGCTGAACAGGGATATTTCGGTTTGGTCATTGCTGTTATTTAGAGGACTAAACTGCTGTGAACCTTGCCAATAGAATAATTATCTAGAGAGTCATACATAACATGGTCTGATAAAATTAATCCAGGACGAATTACTAGTTGATGATAAGATTCGCGACGTTTCCAAGTTTTGAATTAGGTGCCTTCATGTTTCCACTTTTTTCCATTGATTTTCTTCTTCTTTAGTTACCAAATCCGTTTTTTTAATGGCCAAACCTATTTGTCAGAGTTGTTTAGGCCGCTGACATGGCTCAACGACTTCGGACCAACTGCTTAACGTGCATTTCGTGGCACTATAAAACATCTAAATAGCGTACCTACCTAAGAACATCGAGAGAGTTATCACAATTAGGTAACATTCTCCCAATTTTCTCATGTTTCAACCAACCATTACCACCAAATACTTGGTCATTTAATTCCAACAGGAAATGCAATCTTATGAAGGTGATCTGAACCATCTAGCGAAACTGGAGGAGTTCCTCCGAGTCAAGGGCTCCAGGAGAATTTGCGAGGCTGATGAGAAGGAGGAGATCAAACGCCAAGAGGAAATACAACGCTGTGAGCAGGAGATTGCCCGATATGATGCACTGCTTGATGAGATTTTTGTAAGTTTGAGTTACAAAGCTTAGTTAGTGGTTGTGTTACAGGACTGTAAGGTTGTGTTTATACCAGACGGAGGCCGCTAAGTGCAGAAATTTATCAATTAATTCCAACTTTCCAATGAAGCGAAGCTGAGATTTCAAACAATGTGATTGGTCAATTTCTCTCAGCTCCGCCTCAGTGGAAGGAAATCGGAGACGTAGCCCAAGACATGTTCCTCAACAGTGGGGACAAAGATGTAGGTAGGTTTGTTGTTGTTGAGCAACAAAACAGCCCACCGTTCTCAAATCGATGCAATTATACCATGTCATGGCGCGCCAAACAGAGACGCCGCTACACCAATGTCATAGCACTGTCCCTTTCACGGCCGCTATGACATGGTATGATTTAACCTTATTAAGAACCATAATAGCCCCACAGGTACTTAGATATTATGTTCTATGATAGAAGGGTCAAGGATTGAAAACTTGGTGGTGATGGATGAAAGCTGACGGTTGATAGATATGTAAGTGATTCGATAGAATTCGATATCTTGACTTGATACTTCGAGTACGAGTCCGAAGTTGTGACAATTCCTTAAAACTCCGCAGGCATACAGTGGCTCAGACAGAATCTCTACTATAACCAACCAGTTCAAGTCTGGTGAAATCGAGAACTTTTCCACCTTTGTGCTGCTCTGCGAGGTACTGCAGGCGTCCATCATCATGAGGCGGGAGGTTGAGATTTTACGGCAGAGGATTCGTAAGTTTCTCTATAAGTAATGGTTTTATAACCTATTTCTAATTAAACTGGGAAAAATCGTCCAAGATGGCCACAATATTTGCGTGGCAGTATCGCTGGCTGGCGTGAAAATTGTGGCGTGTAATCGACGGTTCGGGCCGAGACTTTGAAAATATCTTCGTATGGATTCGTAGTGAATCAAGTAGTCACTGCATAAACACCATCCTTAAAGACTTTCCGTAAAGGTACGAGACACGAGTATCCATTAATTAAACCTTAGTCCTGATGAGTGAAAAGTTTCGCAGCAGAACCGTTGAGTGCTACCTTATAAATTACGACGTCGACTTTTACTGATTTAGATATAGGTGGATCCAAAAATTTTAGATAGGTATAGGACTAAGAATGGCTATCGACATTCGGGCAAGTAGGTACTTAACATTGGGTCTAGGAACATTATGAATTGATTGTTAAAATACAACGACCATTTAATTACGGCAAAAATCTTATACTTAAAGGAGAGAAAGTCTAAAAATAGTAAGTACCTATCAATCTATCTAACATTATAGAACTACAGTCGTGTCTTCACCGTAAATATTGTTTATTTGTGCCCAGTGGATCAGCGCGATTTCAACGAGGCTCGCGAAGAGAAGGAAGACAAACGTATAGCAGACATGACTGCGGAGCTGGAGGGTCGGCGAGCGAGCACTCAGGATAAACAGATGCTGAACGAAGCTGCTGATGCCACTGTAATGAAAGTCCTGAGGGGAATCAATGAGCTGGTCTTGTTAGTTGATTGCTCTTTAACATACTCTTAATGGATATGGTTATGAAACTCTGGTTCATTATATCAAGGAATCACAAATGTGTCGCTGAATTGTGTACCTAGGTACCTAATGTTATCTTAAAATCATTTCGACTACCCCATAATAGCAAAGGTTACACCAATAAAGAACTTGAATTTAAAAGTCTCCCAATAGGCCTCTCAACTGTAACACTGAAAAGCTTCATTGTATATTTGTATTCCATCGGGAAGAGTATTCCACCAAGGAATACTTTCTGCATAACACGTACTTTCTTTGGTATTGGTGCCGCGTTGGTTTCATTATTTTCTTCTATTCCGCAGAGTACTCAACTATATGATTTATTGATACGTATAATACGTTTCTAACTAAGCTTCCATGCCGAGCCAGCCCTCAAAGAGTCCATTGGAATGTTTATTTGATTGCTATTGATGTTTATTGTCTCAGACTGGCAAAATGCGACTGCACTCCGCTGCTGGCTCTACTGGGCAATCACAAGGAAGTGACCAAGTGGAATGTCTCCAAGTTCCTGAGGATCCTGGAGACTGAGGTCAAGAGTCTCATTGAAGTGGTATATGGGGCTGTGAAGGTAACTGTTAACGTTCTCACTATGGTCTACGAAATCTAGGACGACAAGATGTTGAATAGGTTGATGATTTTCGGAGGAAATCCGAAATTATACTTACATACATTTGGAAGCACCTAATTATCTTGTAATTGTCATCAAAATTAGTGATTAGCAATTTCGCGCAAACATAATATTACCTTGGACGCATTTCAATGTCGTTTCTTGCCTGAAAAAATCTAAGGCATATGCAATCCGAGCCCGCATGGTGGATCATGTCCTGAGCTCCCTAGATGTAAGAGAAGGTACACCACAGGCACAGGCCTGAGCAGTGGGTACATAAAATTAGACTTATGATGTTGCCTGACCCTAATCAAGATTATTTATTTCATCCAGCCACCGCCCCCAACTCCGAAAGGTCGCAAGGGCCCACCGCAGCCAGCCACGACCAAACTCGTGGCTGACCCATGCGTGGAGCCGCTCCGTCCCAACAGGATCGAGAAGCTGGTACCATACCAGCCTTGCGCTTAGTGAGTATTGGGGAAATGAGGCAACATCACAATCTCAAGAGTATTAGTTGTTTGTGTAAACTTTCTACAGTTGGTCATTAACGCGACATAATTCTAACCTAATGTTACATATTTAACGAAGTAAAAAACACGGTTTTAGGAAAGTGATGTTAAATTAGGTTTATGAGTAAGAGCCCTAATAATTTGGTAAGTACTTAAGTATAATAAAAAACGGGCCTTGAGAAACACGGGTGGAATTTTTACCCAACTCATTAGTTGCGTCAATTCTTTATAAGTAGGTACTTAGTTAGTGTCAAACTTGGACTATTTATTTTATTTTATTAATGGACTCGACAGTTCGTCATTTGCCAATGTCATGTTACAGAAAATTCAATATATTCAATAGTCTTCTATCTTCTTCTGGGTAGCCGCGTCTTCATGTCTTCATCCAGAGGAGTCAGTCGCCGTAGCGTCATCACTATGGACGAAGCAGCTCGACAGTCACTTTCACTCCCGAGCTTGTAGCGGAAACTTGGACTAACTTTAATTCACGTTTGGGCATAGATATAGTAAATATTTCATTTACTTACATGTCAGTTTGAATTATTATTCATAATTCAATGTATCTGTCGCAGTCAACTGGTTAAAATATATGTTTTAAGTCAGCTGGGGTGTTGAACGTTTTATGCGCCATAATGATCCAACCACAAGATGTTTGGCCATCCAGGCGTCGTTCAATTAACGTGCTAGCTGTTCAATCACACGTCTATTCCAACCAGTTGACTGCGACATCTCCACCAAAACCCACATAATCTCGATAAATCCAAAACATCGCTGAATTTTTGGAGGATAAAATGAAATAAATTAATTAACTACATAATTTACTTATTGCCGCAATGTCTGTCTCTGTCATTCCATGTTGCTGTGCCCTACATATTTGCAGTGCCATACATAGTTGCTGTGCCATGCATATGTCATAATTTTAAGACCTAATGTACATTCTGACATGTGTATGCAATTAATTAAATTGAATTTTTTATGAATTGAATAATATAATACATGATTAAAAACTGACATTAAATGACTAAAAACTAAAACTACCTATAAATAAATTAACTATAAATAAAATATGTCCTCTAGGAGGGCATCGGGAGTCACGGTGCCCAGAAGGCTGGCAGCATTCCCTCTCTGAATTGCCAACGCAATACGTTGGCAAAGGTAGCTGCCAGCCCTCTGGTCACCGGACTCCTCGACCAGCCGCTTGGACAGCTCTTTGACGAGCTGTCGAGCGTCCAGCCCCCACGGCCCCAGTGTCTCGACCCCAAACGGCGTAAATAGGTAGCTCTGACCAAGGCCACTGTACTTAATTGAAATTTAAATTGAAATCGGGCATCCCTAAAAATGCAGTGACGTCACGAATCTCGCGAATATGGCCGAGTAGCGTTTTTGACGTGTGGGGAAAAAAGTGATATATTTGGGATCCTAATGTGAAATACTATATGAAATAATTATTGTTTTATTTAATTTCGATACTACCCTATTACCTATCTCTGCAAACCGTGCTATGGACAGGACCTCATTACCTATTTACCTAAGTACTTACATCATCTTTTATTGCAGCTGTGTGGAGGACTATATCCTGAACCTGGTGTTCGAGACGCCGGCCGTGCCCGCTGACAAGGAGTATGTGAGCGGAATATTCCGCCTAGAAGACGTTAACACCAAATTCGGAATATACACGTTGACTATTCCAGCGTACGTTTCTTTCTTTGCGGTGCCTTCACAGTTTATCTGGTGTCTGACGTCCTGGTACTTCTGCGAAAGGACAATCTGTCCTTATTGTCGACTGTGGAAGTTCTCGAACCGTCATCTCTCTCTCTATAACCGCAGCCCAAATCAAGTGTCTTATTTTGTAAACAAATATGATCGTCTTTACCTGTTGTGATGTAACACTGAAGGAACTGATTGATCGAACCTGTTTATCGTTGTGAAAATAAAGTGATCAGTTCTAATAATGTGAAAATAACTATGGAATAATCACAGAATAGCTTAAAATGGTAGTAGGGTAGGGTAGTTTTTGTTTACAAAATAAGACACTTGATTTGTGATTCGTCTTATACTGGAATATGGTGGCATATTGCAATTTGCATTGCATATGGTCTGTCTCTACTCTCTGCCCCATTTTAGTTGGTGGTACCTAGTGTACTTACGTGCCCCGTGTACGTTTTTTTTGTAAACCTATAAATTGTCCCACTGCTGGGCAAAGGTCTCCCCCTCCTCTTCCATCCATTCCTGTCCTGAGCCTCTTCCAGCCACCCATCCCTGTATCTAACGATATCGTCCCTCCACCTACGCCGAGGTCTGCCCCGACGACGGCGACCATCCGATGGCACCCATTCTGTGCCAGTCCGGGCCCATCGGTCCGGCTGCATGCGGCACACGTTACACAGTTCCACTTTAATGTAGCTGCTTTGCGGGCCACGTCTGCTACGTCAGTTATCGATCGCAAGGTTGTGTTTCGAACACGGTCCGTTTTCCTCACGTGTACGCCGTGTACGTTTATACATTATTTATTATAATCACCTATATTCTTTGTAGACTTTAACGGCTTATCTATTCTTTTTTATAAAAAGTAAATCGATGAACATTTCAAATTACGTACTTATTTTGATTTTTAAGTCTGTATTAATTCACTTTCAGGAAACGGCATCCATACCGAGGAGGGAAGAAAGATTAGTGGAATGGTTGTGAAGTGAATTGTGAAATTAATAAAGAAAAGTATTGTAACCACTATTTATTATTTTCTACAATATCTTTTGAATGTATTGATGATAACTATATTACCCAATTAATTAAGGTTACCTTCTACATCCTACATACCAAGTCTACGTACCAAGTACATACATACCTATTATTATTATTTATTTTGCTTTTTGAATTTACCCGCCATTGTAATTTTTTTAATATGGCTGGCTTCACACAATTCAATCGATTGATAACCATATTTTGTCGAGAATACCAACTCTGGCATAGACAAAAGACCACTAATCAATGGTAGAAATTTGAGTTTTTATCCTAGCAACACATTTATGAAATTTAATGTTGCCTCAAAATAAAATTACCCATAATGCATGCAAATTTAGTGATTTTTTGTAATCGTTTTCGTTCCATTTCCTATTAATAACACACGAAGGGCTATGAATCATGCTAGAGCAAAGAAAGACTGACGAAATATAGTGATACGGTTATTCTTCTCTAAATTCTTACTAGGTAAGTTAAGTATTAGAAAGAGGTATTCTCTTTTAACTTAACTGCAAAAGATGAAAAAAACCTTATTTGTAAGTATTCATCGAAAGTACTTTATAATTTAACAAAAACGTAATGTAACGAAGACTAACGAAGTACTGTCAGTATTGAAACTGGGGAATTTTGAATAACTAGTTGGCAACACTGCTAATGTGCTTTCTGTGGTAGTGTGTGTGAGTGATGTTTCTTCGTTCCGCCCGCCATTGAATTTCATTTTAGCCGAGAATTGAAATAGGTTGTGCCTTTGATAATCGGCGAAAATCCTTCTAATCCTTCTTCTTTTACTCGTTCTATTTAGTGGTAAACAGTGCACAAACATTATATCCGATGGCAGACAGAGACTCAGAATGCCGTGGTCAAAATTACAGAGATACTGATGAATTGAACATCGATAACGTAATAAAAAAATTATTGAAAGGTAAATGTTTATTTCCCGGTAAATGCAGTGAAATTCTAGTGTTTTATTTTAGCTTCAGTGTAATAAGTTCTATTTCTAAATTGTTTAGTGTTTCTGTGTGAAAATTCATAAATAAGTGTTTTGTGATGTTTATATTTGGTTGTTTTCAGTACGGGGCGAAAAGCCTGGTATGAATGTACAGTTGACGGAAATAGAGATAAAAGGGCTTTGCTTGAAGTCACGAGAAATATTCCTCTCACAGCCAATTCTACTTGAATTGGAGGCCCCGCTAAAAATATGCGGTAAGTGGAAAAAATGTACTTTCAAAAACTGTCAAGTCAAGACGCTTTCGAAACGTAAAAATATGTAAACGTAAACCAAGTGCAACGGCAGGAAAGTGAAATCCAAACGCGTAAATTAGGCATTTCATTAAAAATATGTATACCTAGATTGTGGGTATATTTCCTACCTAATTGTTATGACTTATGATGCAAGTTCAAAAGATGCAAGTGCTGTGAACTTGGTTTGCGAATAATTGAATGTTCTTTGCAGGTCAACTATCACTGAACTCCATAGTTTTGCCAGCCTTGGCTTTGATAGAAACGTTGATCTGCTTCTAGTTACGTGTTTTCTCGGATAATTGCCTGTTTTGGAGTTTGATTGCTTCAGTAATCTGTCAATATTATATTTTTATAATAATAGGTACCTACTATAATCAATTCAATTCAATGCTTTATTTGTGGCATCGAATGCGTATTCACAATTCCACCAATGTACTATAATCATAAACATACCTAGTAATCCCAGTATGAAGTGATAATGTAAAGTAGGTGACAGGCGGTGTAGAGTGATTAATCATTTGATTTAATAATCATTGATATCAGCGTTACTTTTTCTTCGTCTAGATATGCTTTGTAAATGCACCCTTATTAATAATAAAAAACTGGCTAAGCTGTTTATCACAAATGTTGAACCACCACACTTATTTAAATCATCTGTTAGTCATAAACCTAGTTAACAGTACAAGTCTAAATTGAAGTTTAAATCTTAAATCATATTGATTGTTTAAACTCCTTGTTCTAATCTCTCTTTCCTTAACCTAAGGTTAACAGTGTTTTGTTACCTACCTTTTTAACTTCGTAAAAAAACATTATTTTGATAGGGACCATGGCTTATACTGTGAAGTAAAGTTTAAATCACATTTATAACATCTGTGTATTTCTTAATCAACTTCATGGGATCATTTTGATGTCTGGCAGTCCATCTATCCATTCACAAAGGCTGATTGGCAGTTTTGTTTGAGCAAGAGCTTGCACTTATGACTGTCAAAATTGTATGAAAACCAGTCCACTCCTACTCAGAACTGTCTATCAGCCTAAGTGACTATTTTTAAACATAAAATAAATTTCCAACCTTTCAAAATCCTCACCTTCCACCAGGTGACATCCACGGACAGTATTATGACCTGCTACGGCTCTTCGAGTATGGTGGCTTCCCACCAGAGTCCAACTACCTGTTCCTCGGGGACTACGTGGACCGCGGCAAGCAGTCTCTGGAGACCATCTGCCTGCTCCTAGCATACAAGATCAAATACCCAGAGAACTTCTTCCTTTTACGAGGCAACCATGAATGCGCCAGTATCAATAGGATTTACGGGTGAGTCTGAGTGTATATTTGTAGTGTTAAGGTAGCATTCATTTCTTAGCTTTTAAGATATGGTATAGTTTATGGTAAAGAAGGAGGGTAATGTTTTTTGGGTGTATGTATGTAGTCCATTCCTTCCTGCCATCATGTAGCTAAATGGCTTGATGGAATTTAACATGTGAGGAGTCGTTAGATTCGTCTTGATAGTAAAAGTCACATAGGCTATAATAATTGAATCAAAGTGGCTAAATTTTTTGACAGCCATTTTTTAAAATTAATTTCTGGACATCTTGAAGTGTCACACATGTGGACACTTCAAGATGTCCAAAAAGACTAAAACGGAACGAATTTCTCGCTTGTCCCACTGAGCAGTAGCACATGAGGGGAGCTGCATTGCTGAATGTAGCACCTACATACTACCTGACATTCAGCACATCTGAAAAAAGTCCATATGGCAGATAAGCAAGGGAAAAAAATCTACTTGTTAAACCAGATGCATTAATCGTGATGTTCTACTGCCGTTATCTGAATATTGTTTAAATTAAATTTTAAATTGTATTAAATTCGTCTTTAAAAACAATTGAACCGATTGTACCGACTAAGCTAGGAGGTCGTCTACACTACATATCACTTAACACAGACTTTGAATAAACCTTGACTGACAAGTGCTAGATAATTTTAATGATCGGAATGTGTACGTACATGGAACCAATTACGCTACCTAATTTCTTCAGGGTGAACTATTTTTAAACTCCTTTTTAGGTCAAACACATCTGTTGTTTTAAATTTATTTTGATAAATGCAGACTTGAAATGAGTCCATCACAGATTTTTTAAATCTATGTTTGGAGATTTTGTTATTTGATGGGAGCCAAAGCAGACGAAAGATTTAAAAAAAAGGGGTTGTCTCCACCGATCCCAGGATCAGTTTGGATTGGAAACGGATCCCAGCAGTTTGTCTCCACCGATACCGGGATCCGTTTCCAACACAAAAATCAATTAATGTTTGTATCCACCGATCCCGGTATCCGTGGCTACAAGAAATAAATTATATTAATTGTGGAAACGGATCACACTTTCGATTCTTAACTTTGTACACGAAAGGAATTATGATTATTTTTCCAAAAAATGATTTTCTTTTCTCCTAGTCTTCCAAACAATAAGAAGTTATAAATAAAACACAAAAAATAATTTAAAGAAGTCTTATATTAATCAACAATAAAACTTACTAAGTGTTAAAAATCATCACAGAAATTATCAATCACATGAATAAAGGAACTTTTATTTATTATTAATCAACGATCGCTAAGTAGGTATTCAATATAAATATTAAGTATGCTCAAGGCTCAAAATAACGAAACTTTCGTTGGTACACAATAATTTAAGTATAATATTAATATAATTATAATAATCAACAATTTTTAAAACCCTCAATTGTAATTAGTGTCAAAAATAATTACAGAAAACAAAACATAAGTGAACTATTACTAATCAACGATTTCTAATAATATAAATAGTAACTTATTTGGTACACAATAAGTTACTTACTAAATAATAAACATGTTTAAATATAATATGAAACATTATAATAATCAACTAGTTTTAAAATCTTCAAAATAGAATAGAAATCGTCATTAAATTAGAACCACCTTCTTGTCATAAATATCTATTTTTCTAATTTAACACGTTCATGGACAGTAGAAATTACGAAATGACAGTGAAAATTCTCAACTACTGTCATAACCGTGGGGGATTCTAAGTATGTGCGTGTCAAGACCACAAAAATGTACCTACAACCTTTATTTTGACAGTACACATACCTATTTTCTACACAGAATGACAGTGGGACCGCTCCACAAAGAAAACCGCCTACGAACGCCGCGGGAGATGCCGTTGTGTCTTTTTAAATGCATCAAAATATACGTCATACGCCGTACTGTCATTTTCCGAATACTCAAAGTACGGCATATGCCGCCACTGTCCATGAACGTGATGATTTCTATTCTATTTTGAAGATTTTAAAACTAGTTGATTATTATAATGTTTCATATTATATTTAAACATGTTTATTATTTAGTAAGTAACTTATTGTGTACCAAATAAGTTACTATTTATATTATTAGAAATCGTTGATTAGTAATAGTTCACTTATGTTTTGTTTTCTGTAATTATTTTTGACACTAATTACAATTGAGGGTTTTAAAAATTGTTGATTATTATAATTATATTAATATTATACTTAAATTATTGTGTACCAACGAAAGTTTCGTTATTTTGAGCCTTGAGCATACTTAATATTTATATTGAATACCTACTTAGCGATCGTTGATTAATAATAAATAAAAGTTCCTTTATTCATGTGATTGATAATTTCTGTGATGATTTTTAACACTTAGTAAGTTTTATTGTTGATTAATATAAGACTTCTTTAAATTATTTTTTGTGTTTTATTTATAACTTCTTATTGTTTGGAAGACTAGGAGAAAAGAAAATCATTTTTTGGAAAAATAATCATAATTCCTTTCGTGTACAAAGTTAAGAATCGAAAGTGTGATCCGTTTCCACAACTAATATAATTTATTTCTTGTAGCCACGGATACCGGGATCGGTGGATACAAACATTAATTGATTTTTGTGTTGGAAACGGATCCCGGTATCGGTGGAGACAAACTGTTGGGATCCGTTTCCAATCCAAACTGATCCCGGGATCGGTGGAGACAACCCCAAAAAAAACATGGGGATCTGTAAAGCAGTTGTTCTACCGCCGGCGAATAACAGTGATCAACTATAAAATATATGATGATGAGCGACTATCGCTGCGCCTCTTTTGTTTATACGGAATGTATTATCTATTGTAAGTTTATTTTGCTACAAAATAGCTGATAGTTACTCGCTTTACTCGCCGGCGGTGGCACAACTGCCTAAGACCTTCTGATGCTAACTATCCATGTCGGATCTGTTCCGAAGTCTGAGCTATTCTTTCCTTTAGTACCCGTTAACGAAACCCCAACCGAATTCTCTCTTTTTCCCAAATCACGTTATGTTTTAATGTAGGTTAGATAGGTACAGCCCAAATCACATCAATTGTAACACTTTGTACTTTGAACCGCAGTTATTATCTGCATCATAAGAGTTGAAATCGTACTGCAAGTGTTACAATTGCTCTTCTGTCGTTCGTCATCAACTCTTGATTATCAATATTGATAAGGTTTCTACCATGACAGACTAACATTCAGACTGTTTTGTCCAATTCTGTCACACAGGATGGTTGCGTTATTTTTGTATCATCATCTGATATTCCAAATATTTTATATCATCATGTATATATTTTTGCCAGTTCTGTATATTGTACGTTATTTAGATTGTACCAAAATGCATAAACAGTATTATGAGTCAATGCACTGACTCATTTACGGACAAGGCCAGTAACTCAAGTTCATATTAGGTTTGCGGCGCGTATGTTTTTAGACCAGTTTTATGACCCAGTTATAAGCGTTTTTTATATCGAAGCTAATACAGGTGTATTTATCAGTAAGAAACGGCGTAAACTAAAATAATAATAGTAGTTTTCCATCACAACATGAACTTTGAGTTACACGAGAAAGTAAGTTAATAATTATTTATAAATCATTGTCGGCTTTTGACATAGATAGGTCTTCATCTTTCACCAGCAAGATGACTGGCAAAGACTGGACGCAAAAGGCCGAGAATCTGGTTGAGTGGCGTGTTTTTGAGAGGCCTACGTCCAGCAGTTGACTGATACGGGCTGATCTTCCTCCAGGCTTCTCTATCACGACACAAACCACTATTATCCAACCCTTGACCTTTGGCAGGTCGACATTTAAACTATCTTCTTCGATGATTGCTTCCGAAAGTCCGAATGTAATATTCAATATTCATCAATAGTCTGCCCGAATGGAATTATGTAGAAAATATTTTATTGAAATTACATTCTTAATCACATTTTTTACGCATTTTTAACTATCGTTAATATATATAGCTATATATTAACCTTCCATACGTTACGTAGTAACAATATAATTATTACCTTTGCTGTTATTCGTATTTTTGCCATGTGTGGTTGGTATTCTTGACAAAATATTCGTCTTATTTGTATGTACGTCAAGTATTTGACAATTATATGACAAACATCTAATATCGAATACGAATAGCCAAGTGAAGTATATCTACTGAACAAATGCCATTTCATTTGTAACGTAATTAATTGTGCGTGCGAAAAAGTAATGGAGGCGTCCCCGTTGCCATGGCGACTAATGCCTTCAATTATTTACAGGCCTAACTCCATTGGGGGTAGTCACCCCTAGTATTGTCAAGGCCGTTGATAACGTGACATGTAATGTTATTCGCATAATAAATTAAATTACTACGCACTATAATATGTTTTGTGATAGGGAATAAAAGTTAGAAACTCCTTTGTATCCAGGTAGTACTGGTATCGTGGGGGTATCTGATGTACCTCTTTGGTAAGACCTAAAGAGGCTGACATAGTCACGAGCCCATCCCTGATCCTATAGGGGAACCTGATGGATGATGGACATCTCGTGAAACCCAAAGAAACATGGCCACTAAAGGTCAGCGGAGACCGACGGAGTGGTGGCGAAACTTCAACATACGATATATTGAGATCCTCCGCGCGACTCCGAGCGCAGTCACGCGCAGCTCTCGGTGGCTATACCGATTACAGTCGTATGTTGCAGTACACACAAACGTCCTCCTTTCAGCAGTCAGCTAAATGAAAATAAAGCAATCATAAATCTTAGTCTTGAGAAAGGGTCAAGTACGGTCTACTACAAACCGGCGAGCATGCATGAAGAGATTGATGAATGTGGAATGGTGGCAATGGTTGTGTGCCAGGATCGCAGCAGATGGAAGTCCATCGTCTCTGCCTACCCCTACGGGAATCAGGCGTGAGTTTATAAATAAATAAATCTTGAAACTCGTGCGATTTTTTTGTCTACACATGACATCATCCTCCGTATCTGACAGATTAGATAGACACATGATAGATTATCGCTAGATTATCGCACGTATCAGCTTTATGCCTATTTACCATGATACGCGGGTGTTTTCCAAATTCTTTTCCACCATAAATATCCTTATTATTTCACCGCCGAAAGTAATTTAATTCTGTTGTCTCCTCATAACACCTTTTCCTTGCATAATGATTTGAAATATAATTATTCTCGTTCTTTTGTTGATGTGCAAGATCATTAGAATGAGCCTAAACACGATAGACAACTAGAAAAGAGTTGATGATCTTCAAACAGCTGAATAGGCCCTATTGATGAAATCGTACCGTACCATGAGATGACGCGCCGAACAGAGACGCCGCTATACCAACGCAAAGGCACTGTCTCTGTCACGCACAATATCACATATGATTTCAACGTTTTGAGAACCGTAATACTCATCATCTTATTCCTAACCTCAAATAATATAAGCAGATTATCTACACCCACAAGAAATATTAGCAAATACAAATATCTGTTACAATGAGCTAAAATGTCAACGACCTGCCTTCGAAAACATAATAGATTATCTAGTAACCATAAATCAGGGTATTCACGTAGCGACCGTTTGTTTAGTTTATTGATGGACTCGACAGTTCGTCATTTGCCAATGTCATCATCATCAGCCCGTATCAGTCCACTGCTGGACGTAGGCCTCTCCCAAAGCGCGCCACTCAACCCTACTCTCGGCCCTCTGCGTCCAGTCCCTGCCAGCCATCCTGCGAAGGTTACCCTCCATCTGGTCGGGGGGCGTCCCACACTACGTTTACCCGTTCGTGGTCTCCATTCGAGATCTCGTCTACCCCATCGGTTATCGGTTCTACGACAGCCGTGGCCAGCCCACTGCCACTTCTGTTTACTGAATCTATGAGCAATGTAAACTACTTTTGTCGTCTGCCAATGTCATGTTATATTAATATATTCTTAAGATATCATAGTCTTCTCTCTTCCTCTAGAAGAGTATGCCTGGATATCAGCGTCCACTTTTCTTCGCGCAAAGAGAATAATAATTCATAAGACTGAAGTTCATACGACTGCCCGTATGACGGTCGCAGTGTGAATGTCCCCCTTAATGAATATGACTCGATTCCAACGGTACGCGAATGAATAATATTAATTATGCCTCGTTTTGAGCATATCGGTGAATAGTGACGAGATGACGACATCTTGTGACAAATATAAGATTTTATGGCATTACAAGTTACCGTTACTTGTCTATTATAAAGCTGTTTTTACCCAACCAAGAGACAGCAATGATTTTCGAGTGTATACTGAAGCCCAAATCAGTGATTATTGCACAGTTATTTTCACATTATTAGATCGGATCACTTTATTTTCACAATGATGGACAGGTTCGATCAATAAGTTCTTTCAGTGTTACAATACAATAGGTAATTAGACGATCATTTGTTTACAAAATAAGACACTTGATTTGGGCTGCGGTTATAGATATAAATGTCTTTGGTGGTACCAAAGTACCGATCTTTGTGGTCTCCTGTAGTTTAAAAAATGGATTTTGATGGCCAAATATATCGTTAGATTTCTCTTGATCACGACATAATAAGAGAAATAAAAAAAACAGCAATTAGACCAAATTACGGAAGTAAGAAACCTTGATTTTTCATTTGATTTACATTTACCTCCATTGTCTTAAAAGGTAGTAAGTACGTTGAGTTGTATATAGGCCCTATTGCAAGCGATGGAAAAGCAATATAATTGATAACTAGGAAACATTTTCAGACCACTATCAGACCTATGTCTAATGCCAGTATTAGCACTCAACTCGCATAAAAATAAACATTTGAAAAGTAAACCTCATTAAAAACCTGTCGTTCGGTGTCGACTTTTTCGCAGAACTAATTTAGTTTTCTCTTTGACATAACATGTTAGAGCACATGATTTCATCTAAATAACGGCGACATGTGCCAAGCAAATTATAGTGAACATACCTTTGATAGAATTATCATTTTTGTGTAGTTAGCGAAGGGTAAACGGTTAAAAAAGTGTTTGTTTTATTTTCACGTTTTGCTATCAGATTCCAGATTTTGATAATCCTATTCCAATTATCTACGAGTTTCTTTCAACAGGTTGACCTTTAATTTAAGTATTATTACATTAAATTTATTAGAACATGATGAAAGAATTCTTGCCGTGCGTGGGCAGGACGTTTTCATCATGTTCTGTTCAAATATCCTGACAGCTCATAGGCTATAAGCTGTATGTGATGTGGAAACAAGGATCCAGAGAGGAAGATCTGCCTCCTGATCTCCATCCTCCTCCTCTACGCAAACGAAGTTGCGGGGTACATATTATAATAATTTGAACTACAGCAATAAATAAGGAATTTTCAGTTATTTTTAGCAGAATTTTTATTTAATTCCGGTTTGTATTGGAGCATAAATATTTTAAAAAATAAATTCTGTAATACTAAGTGAATCCAATGTATAAATAAATACTTAATTTTACCTACCCTTATGACCCATTTCTCTCTTAATTAACGAGTTACGTGTACAACTTTTTAATGAGAGTTCCCCTTTCAGATTCTACGACGAGTGCAAACGGAGGTACAACATCAAGCTATGGAAAACGTTTACAGACTGCTTCAACTGCTTACCAGTGGCTGCGATAGGTGAGTGTTGACCCTTATATAATATGGCTTAGTATTAACTACTAAATTGTTCGGTGTTTTTTTAAATGTCGTCGTCTAGGTACATTTATAAGGCAGTCGAGCGTGCTCCCATAGTACGAATTTCGACTCAACTAATAGTGGAATATGTGTATCGTCTCTAGTTCAGAGTCTATGGCATTCGACCTCACGAATATTCGAACTCGCTATTTAAAATGTCGTGGGACTCGACGAATAGGAATTATAATTGCAGCCATTTTGTCTTCAAATTGTTTTCAAATTTTCAGCTAACTTTAGCAGTTCTTACACACGCTAAGATCGCGATTAATACTGCCTATGAATCTTGGCTTTACAGCCCTATGCTGTTAGCCATAATATCCAGTTTAACCTCAATTCCTTTAAACCGTGTTTTGGTTCCTTTAACACCAAGTTAGAAGAAGGCTTAACGGTGGACTAATTTTAAATGACGTTTATGTCTAACCGCTTTAAACGTCGTCACTGTCAAGAGAACAAAGATCTGTAGCGATGTTTCCAGCCCATTTTCCGGCATACTTACATCCGCTTTCTCTGAGCACTGCCCTACACTCCTTTATATGGCTATATGGGTCTACCGGATGTTTCGTAGCCTAGTCATATAGTCTAGACTTTATTTTCTATTACTAAGCTAGGTAAACATGTTTTGAATCCATTTCTGTTTTCAAGCACGGGAACTTTCTTTAAGATAAGATAAATACACTTTATTGCACCATAATACAGTATTAATTACATAATCGAGAAGCATGTACAATTTTGGCGGTCTTATCGCTAAAAGCGATTTCTTCCAGACAACCAACTGCAGAGGATATTATAAAAATATATCAGAAAGAGGTAGAAGTGCATAGTAAGTAAATATAATAAATAGTAACATCTACATTAGATAGGTAACACAATTTACGATACTTAAACATGTAAATTATATCTATTATATACCAATATAATATATACTTGTAAGAATATAATACTTTCTTTGTCATGTATGCGCAAAATGTTTAATGATCTGCCTACGACGCCTATCATATTCTATAGGGTTTATTTTCAGTCAAAATACCACACAATCTTAACTTTATAAGAGCGACTTGCAGAGTTACCTAGCTCACTCTTACGCTAAGTAACATATGAGTGGCACTTAGGCTGCTTTTCCACCAGAGCCGTGCGAGGTAGCTAAGCGGTGTGCGAGGAAAAAATCCACCAATAGAATCACTGAGCTGAGCCAGGCTAGGAAAATGAAGTGATTCTATTGGTGGATTTTTTCCTCGCACACCGCTTAGCTACCTCGCACAGCTCTGGTGGAAAAGCAGCATTAAGTTTAGGTTTAGTAAAAGATTTACAGCCACGACAGCCTCCAACGTACTGGTCCAAAAAATCACGTCATGGATTTGAACCAGGTTCAGTTTTATAAGTTCATAATTTTTCTTCATCATTGCGTGCATGTAAGAAAAAATAAAACAATGATGTGGGTCTGACGCAGAATGTGCACTTCGCAAAATGAGCACTTCGCAGATCGAGCACTTCGCAGAATGAGCACTTTTTGTGGAAGTTGTTAATTAATAAAAAAGATATGGGTACTGGGTATTTAAAATAAAATGAACACTTTTACAAAGTAATCATTTATTTATTTTAAATATCCAGTACCTATATCTTTTTTATTAATTAACAACTTCCACAAAAAGTGCTCAATCTGCGAAGTGCACCAAATGCGAAATGCGCATTTTTTGTCGAGTGTACATTTTGCGAAGTGCACATTCTGCGTCAGACCCAATGATGTTGTAATATTGGCCAATATTTGCGAAATGATTTGTGTATTGGTCGGAGTTACTAGCACATAGCACGCTGTATTTGTGTTTCTGCATCCCATTGCCGCCGCATTCAGTGATCCGTCCGATTATCTGCTTGGCGAAGCGCTAAAAGTGCTAATTCGCTCACAGCACACACCTATACGTACACAACGTGTGAACTGACAGCTGTAACTGTATGAGTAATTTTTTAAATCAATCATTCATATTCATGAAGTTTGATGTGACCACTTCGCCTTGCTGAGATTGCTATGGCCGATAGTCATAAAATGTTTTCAGTATGGAATGGTGGTTGAGTTCGGGCTTACAACTGTCAGTTTTCCTACAATTTTGACAGTCGTAAGTGCGAGCTCACAAAACTGACGATGGTTGTAGGCTTATTATTGAGCCACTCTCAGCCTTTTTGCCACAATGTACGATAGATGTAGTTTATAATTATTTTTGCTAACTTCTATGTAAGAGTAATGTGGCAAATTAATGATCTTTTTTTATTGTAAGCTAGACACTGGCTGATTGTCTTTAAAATGCCATTAAGTGACTGAACCATTATAATTAGTTCTGAAATTATGTTCACAAGCAATGCTGAAATTGTTTCATTTATCGTAAAATCCATGAAAAGGCCAGGAAATATCCAATTCTATCATATACACCCCTGGCTTCGAGTCGAGCATACACTATGACAGATATAACAGTTTTGAGCAAGAGCTTACCGTAAGCTTGGTCTTACGACTGTCAAAACTATGAAATCCCACAATTGTAAGACCGAACTCAAAGTCGGCTCTCAATACTGTCTGTAAATATCGGCCTAACTAAGGCAACTACTTTTATTATTTGACGGGTAAAGAAATGATTCTTATTCTATCCACCAGATAAAATATGTTATTTTTACGCAAAACTTCAATCGAAAACATTCACTTGATCCGATAACAATCTAAGAAATCGTAGGTATATCTAAAAAAATCGTATGTGGAACATGGTTAGATTAAATATAGAAACATCGTATCTACGACCTTGGAATTGCAGTGTGTTATATATACAAGTGTTGCTATATTTGATCTATAAGATTGAGAGATAAAAGCAAACACGTGAGGTGAAGGAACAAAATATACTCGTATCTTAAAGAAATTGTTAAATGCTGAACACAAAAAACAGCCGAAAGGCAGTGGTTGTGAGGTATGAAACTTATGAAAGAGACTTCCCGCAGCAACGGAGCGTCAGCGGCAAAGCAAGGGAGCGGCAAACACGCGGCGTTCAGTCTGTCCTATTTCATAGTTTCATACAGTGCGCGAGGCGTAAGCTCAGGTTTGCATTTGTATGAGTGCACACAGATAGTGTAGAGTGATATTCGGCCTGAGGCGCGACACGTCCTACGCATACAAATACAAACGCAACTAAATACACCCTGCCGCGCACGCACCGCACTTCACACACAAATGCAAACCTGAGCTTACGCCTCGCGCACTGTACATTACAACCAGCCCAGCTTTTTAAATGTGTTTTAGCCTCTTTGACGTAAACTGACTCTTATGTTACGTTTGCCCCACTTGCAATGCAAAACGCTTAGAAATCGAGTTCATCACTCTGATCAGACGAATATCATGAATGCTTAATTTAATATGTTTATCTGTAGTTTTCTCCGTATTTGCGCATAAATGGATGCGTGTGCGACGACGCGAGACAGACAGGTGCGCATTGGCGTAATAACATCTGCTACTATTTATTATTACACTTTTCACTTAAAACCCTTCATGTTTCAACTTTATGTTTCGCTTTGGCGAACTAAAATAATTCCTTAAAAGTATGGCCTACCCAACTGTCTGAGTATACAGGGTGGTTTTGAATTCATTCGACATAATTAAATGGATGGTTAGGCTTGCGACATACATTCATTCTGCACATAATTTAAGTAAATGCAATTTTGGGGAAAAGTAAAAAAAAATATTTACAATAAATTATTTGAAATTTTTTGCAATGATTTCTTTCACTGGAATTTGACCTAATGATCATTCCTAAGGTAATTTTGTGACTTGTGACGTTCTTAGTTCAATTTTTTTGCCAGTTTTGATTACTAAAAAAACCTTGACAATTTAATATTTATCATGAGTACAACCCCCAGTTTCAATTTGTCGAATGAATTTAAGGACAGTCTGTAGTAATGTTTTTCGAGTTGTAATGTATGATTCGCCTTGATCACGAGACTGAAAATACTTTTTAAGCCAAAAATGAGCTTATTTTTATTTATTTGAAATAGGTAATAGGTTTGTCTCTCATGTCGCTGTCGTCATATTTGTTCTTGTCTAACTTCTATGCATATGCGTTGATGTTGCCATAGCAACAAGTATATGCAAAACCACTGCATTGCTCTGCACTGAGTACCGAGCTGTAATATTTGGTTTGTGACCTCATTCCCCACAATTGCTATGAATATGAAATGCTGTTAATTCGCAAATGTTGACAGTTTGGGTTAAAATCGCCTGGAAAACTAGGTCGCACTATATAAAAGATATTTCTAGTTATCTCGTTAGATGTAAATTAGTAGAATTGAGGCCGTGTTACTAAATAAATAAAACAATAGATGTGATTTTGTCGTCGTCGCCATCAGGTATAATCCTAAAGGGCGCCAGCCGAGTCGCGAATGTATTGAAATTTCCGTGGCTCGGCAACAATGGCACGAGGTGGAACACTCCAGGAAGTTTAGTCGGTATTCCGTCCCTTCAGGGCGGCGAGCCCGAGATAATCCACAAGCTCCCCCGGGCGTAGTGGTACACGGACCTGGGGCCAAAAAAAAAGGTACCTAAAACACATTTAAAAAAACAGCAGAAACTCAATAGCAGCGGCAGTGCTTATAATGTATAAAGAAAGTCTAAACGCAGCCATAAATTGATTCAACATTTATTAAAATAAGTATTCACCATTGGTCATCCATACCTATTCGGGTAGATATTTTAGCCATATTACAGACGCCCCAATTAGCCCGTTTTCACATCGCCAGCTCGTTAGCTTCGGGCGGCTGCTGAAATACGTTTACATACGTGTATATCTGCCTTGTACAGTCAACAATAAACACGTACAATTTTAATATTTGATTACTAAACCACACGAAAAGTAACAAAAACTGTTTTAACACAAACGCCGCGACTCATAGACTGTGTAACGAGATTATTTAATTATGTTATTACCTAGTTATTAAGTAATTGAATTGTTATTATATTAAAAGATGTGTGAAAGTTTTTTGCCACTTTTTCTCCTCAGCGTTGACCTTTTCCTTGCAAAATGGTGTAACTGTAAATTCAAATAAAAATCACGTGCAAACATGTACACAACGTGCTTACTTGCAATAAAGCGATTTGACTTGAAAGCTCGCTCTTACAAACGCCAAATTCTATAGACCGTTGCAAGATTGAGGTAATGCCAAGCTCGGGCTCAAAACTGTATGAATCTCGGATTTAGAGTGAGATGTCAACTCTTATAACGCAGATAATAAGAATGGTACAGTTGGAAGTGTTATTAAAGTGCTGTCGACCGTACGAACCAGATACAACGCCTAATTTGCGGCGAGTGCTTTAATAAATTGGCTCTCAGGGAACATGATAAAAGGCCTTGATCGGAGACCTTTCGGGAGGACTGTTCAGGATAATTAATTGGGTTCTTATTTGATAAATTACTTTTGGCAGAGATATTTTTGGAGGAATTGAAGCGTTTTACGCAAGTCATTGTGGAACCTGTTTCGGAGGAAGGTCCATCCTTTTTATTTATCTTCCTCATTGATTTGGTGACATTCAGATGAGATGAGTGGTGGGTTCAAAACACGCATCCCAAGTCCTTTTACCAAGAAGCTATATCCAAAATTGGAGTATGATTTTTAACCGTCGACGCAACGCAAAGAGGAATAGCAGCAACGGAGCGTCAGCGGCAAAGCAAAGGAACATCAACCACTGCCGTTGCCAAGAGTTTCAGCCTCCACTATTAATATGTGAGCGGAGTGTCAAATCTACAAATTCTGAAGTGGTAATAAATAATTGAGAGTCTCACTAACCCCCAGCTATGGCCAACATATCACTAAACTACTAGATATACATAAATTAGAACATGATGAAAAAATTCTTGCCGTGGGCAGGACTTGAACCTGCGACCTTGTCATTCCGTGACACGCTCTTACCAACTGAGCCACCACAGGCCACGCCGAGCCCACCGAAAATCTTCATCGCTTTATACATACTTAAAGGGTATGTTACGCAATTCCATCTATCGGACAATAATGAATATTTATTTGTATTATTGACTGACTGACAAATTTGAATTTTTAATGTTTAAGTGTCTAATGTTGCGGTGCCCTTACAGGGTTTATGTGAGCACTTCCTCTACTATACTATCTAACAGCCATGTTACCACATAAAGCAAGGAATAAATGAATTATGAATAGTAGTAGTATTCCGACAACCATACATAGTTTGCCAAACATATTCGCGTCGCATAATACATGCCTTATCTCGTTTACACCCCGGCAGGTGCGTAAAGGAGCGATAAAGGAAGCTATATTTTACGACGAGATTGCGAGCCGACGCGAACTTTCGATTTCAGCCACGTACCGGACTAGGAAGCGATGAGATGCGCATAATAAACGAGATATACGCAGAAAACTAGTGTTGACTTCGCTGAGTTGCAGAATGGCCAGTTGCTATCAATTTTATCACTTTGCGAAAGGTTTGGGACCTAAAATATGCCATTGATACATTGATCTCCTATAAACAACTAGATACACAAAGGTCTTACTAAAACAATTAAAAAAACGTCCAAATAAGGGTCCATTGTTAACATCCAAATAATGTCCAATAAAGCAAATGAGGATCCATTCATCCGTTTGGACCTTCTTTACGCTCGGACATTTTTAGAAGGCAGACTGTCTATCTAGTTGTTTATAGGAGATCAATGCATTGATATTAAAAAGGGATATCATATCGCCGTCCTCTGCGTATTATTTGTATTTGTACAACGAGGAGTTCACCATCCGAATACTTCAAAGGCACTATATTTGATCAGGTGTCCTTTGCAGGTTTGACTATTGCATGAGAGTTCCCATCCATATGTTCTGAATCCATGGATGTTCATCACGAGTAAAGTTTCTTAAGAGTTTCTTCTTTCTTTCTTCGTAAGCGCAAGATGTGAAACTTAATCGTAACGTAACCTACGTAAGGTCTCTCTTCTCTTATCTTGATACAAAGATGGCCGACCGAAAAGGCAAAGAATTGGTTGGACCCCTTTCAAGTCACTTCCAACTTATTTGATATTTACTGACAGCTTCAGTTTAACCTTTTATATTTATGTATTCATTTCCGAAATGTCTGGCTTTATACTTGTAAGCGTCAATATTTCCTCAATACATTACGTAAACACCAGCTTGCCACAATCATGCAAATTCACGATCTCTATGCTAACAAGCGAATATACATAAATATGTCATTAATTGTATCTCGTGATGCGTCGTTATCTCACGAGGAAGTAAACAGAGCAACGAACGGATGAACTTGAGAACGAGTCACCTTTAGATAGATATTGAACGTCTTGACTTTTTCAGTTTCTTCCGACAACATGATCGTGTACGGAATTACTGATAACAAGAATCAGGTGGACTAGATAAGAGGTCGTGGCATTGATAAGATACCTCTGCGTGGTGGTATAGTATAGTACGCTCGATAACCGATTCGAAAGGCTTTCGAGTTCGATAGCAGTGACTTAGGATGAGTTTTCTGGGGTTAGCCAATCAGTCAGAAATTGACAGTCTCCTTCCCATGAGCTCCATATCGGGACTAGTTAGTCACACTTTACTCATTTCTTATTCTATCTGCCAGAGAAATGCCAAGCATAGCTCACTGAGCGACGTTGAACTTGTGGGTCAGTCTCACCGCCAATGTCCACGTTTCGGCTCCGTAGGTCATCACTGGTCCTTAGTTTTCAGGCATTGTGGTATTGAAATGGCACGTATAACAACGAATGCAAATGTGGTCGGATCAGGTAATACGTCAATTACCTTCGGTGTTTCTAAAACCCACAGTTACCCGAATAAGTTCAACCTTGCGTCCCCAAAGGCCCGAACTTAATGTATCCCAATCTATAAATAGTTTTCAAGAACATTTTCCAGCTCAGCTATTTTCAGTGACGCAAGCGTACAGTTTGACGTGGGGCGATTTTTACAGCGTTGTATAGTTCAAGGTTGATTGTCACTGGCTATGTTTGTTGGTTCCTATATGCTTTGACCATCTTAGATTAGCTTTTGCATATTTACCCTCTGACGTCAGCAGTGGAACGTAGCCTTCATGAAGAGATTACATTCGCATTATTTAGGAACCTATCCTAATCTCGGCAACACCACATAGGTTCACTACTCGCTGCTTTACCGTCTTCTACCAGTTCATCGACTGAACATCTCGCAGGTCTTTCAGAGTGTCGCCGATGTATAGCAGTTCCCGTGGCCCGGCAATAATGGCACGAGTTGGAACAACCCAGGAAGTTTAGTAGGTATTCCGCCCCTTCAGGGCGGCGAGCCCAGCATAATCAACACGCTTTCTCGGGCGTGGTGGTACACGTACACGAGTTTTACCTGGGACAAAAAAAGTTCCTTCAGAGTTATATTTGTACTAAAAGGTTTTAAGAGCCCCCATGAAAAGAAAGAAAGCTTTTATCGCAATCTAACTTTGTATAAGATTAGTTTTCAAACTTATTGAATTAGTATTTGATTATCTTGTTTGTTTTCGAAGCTTAGTAAAGTTCAGATAGTGACGTCATATCTCAGCCACTGCTCAATATTATGGTACTGACACTGATAATATAAGTAGGTACAGTCGACAGGTACATTTTCACTATTTAGATACGGCGTCGATTTGTAATAGTTATATACAATAGGGATGATGTATCATGCATGTATAGTATATTGCATGTTTTCGAATACACCAGAGATATTGATGGTTAGATATCAATTTGTTTGTTGTTTCTCAATTGACCGCTATAAAATTAAAGTAATTTAGTTTCCAATATTTGTCAACTACACAATTTAGACCTGGTACACAATAGGCGTTTGGAAACGCACGTTAGAATGTGTACACTTCTATCAGACCTCGTATCATACATACCTAACTGCCAATTCTATTTTGTTATTCACACGATACTATCGACGATAATTGAATATTTGAAATTAGGTGGCAAATTATCGGGTGTCGTTAATCCTTCAGATTAGCTAGTCACAGAGGAAGTATTAATTAATAATATTATTTGTATCTTGGTTGGACAAATATTATCATTTTAGACTGAAATGTGCGAGAGAGTTTTATTTTTGGAAAAATCCGTCCATTGGATTGCTTCATTTAGCTGCGATGTGCGAAGTTTCGGCAATGACGCAATCTAATTGGCGGATGTACCGGAATGGGATTGAAGAAGGCTACAATTAACTCTTGAGTAAAGCCTCGTATGCACTAGGCAACATTTGACGCGCGACATGTTGAACGGCAACGAGGAACTTGCGGTTGCGCACAAGCTGACAACGTCGCTCGTTGTTGTGCAACGTTGCCGACCTTGTTGAGCGTCACGTGTTGCGCGTCAATTGTTGCCTAGTGAATACGAGGTTTTAGTCCAGATTGCTCATAGGATTAGTAAGCTGAAGTGACAGATGTTATGTCGTAGGGGTATAGACCGGTTCTCGAAGGCCACGAACGGAACGCGTGAACTTAGTGTCAGATGGAGGGCCTACGCAAGCTCGCTGGATGGAATCGGATTCATTGCCTTGGCAGAGGTTTACATCCAGCATTGAGACTGATACGGGCTGATGACTGATCTGTCAGCAGGCATTAAGCCATTTAGGCTACAGGATGTCACAAAGAAACGACATAATTATGTTATTTAATTAAAATGCACATTGTATCCTAGTGTAAGAGTCGGCGTTCATTCATATTTAATGTAATCCTTGAAATATTATGAAATATAAAAAATTTCATACATACCTATACCAGATCTAGAAAAACATTCCCTTTCCTTTCTCGCATAGATCTGGATAGCTAGCCCCAAATGTGCCACCAGAAAATTCATGTTTTCGATAATTCGCAGTTTTCAAGAAAATTAGCAAGCAGAGTGCAAAAATTACTCCAAATACCTACCTACCAGAGGATTCAACAACATTCCTTATCATGTACTGAGTGTAGATGAACATGAACACGTATTAACCTCAATTCATTATTCATATTCCTTTCAAGATTTTATGAAGAAATACGACTTGTTTGTCCCGCTGAAACGGGAGTCAAATTAGGTCAAATACATACAGTCGACACCACTCGATTGTAATACAGTAAGATTATAACCGATAATAATATCGTCCAGCCCCAATTGCCAGCAGTTTTCTTCCAGACCCAAAAACCCATGAAACCCAAAACGATGAAATCATACCATATCATGGCGCGCCGAACAAAGACGCCGCTATACCAACACAATAGCACTGTCCTTGTCACACGCGATATGACATGGTATGATTTGATCGTTTGAGAACCGTAATAGCCTCACTGGTTTGATAACCATCATAGATATTTGGGTCTGGAAGACCTTTCATTGGAACTTTTGAAAATGTTTTTGAAATCTTAGAGTTTTTAAACGTTATAAGCTAGATTCAAGAGTCCCACTACAAAGCTCAGGAGTTAACGTGATTGCGAGCTGCTTCTTCCAGGAGTGAAGACTCTTTGGTGACTCCCATGGAGGAAGAAGCTAAAAATCGTGGCTAAGCAGGGTGTCCCGCTCACTCTTACGCGATATAGCATGTGAATGGCAGTGGCAGTTGCGTTTATAGATTTAGATTTGGGACCACAACAGAATCACCTATATAAATAGTTTTCCTAGTAAACAAGGTGAATTTCTATAAATTGTTTCATAACAAGAAATTACCAATTGAACTATATCTAATTATTCACTACACATTATTGTTTTCACGTAACTAAGTGTGAAATTATATTTTGAGCAAAAGTTTCCATTGACCTTAGCCTGCTTGTCATAAAGAGTGACCTTTTTTGATCACTTGACGTATCAACACGACCTACGAGTATGGGTGGCGAATTGGCGATAAAACACGATGGTTGGACCAATTTGGCGGCCGCTTACGGTTCAAGGCTGTCGAAGGTTAGGCGCGTGGTCTATTTGTGGCCGGCACGTGTCCTAGGCAGCTGGGTTTAGTTGGTTAACGGTATGTCTTAACGTAAATACGACAGGTGCAGTAGTAAATGTCATGTCGTTTATAAGATACTACTTCGTATGCATAGAATCGCTGGTTATAGACGAAGTACTATCGATGTAAAAGGAGGAAAGAGTGGCGAAACGCATCCTCTATTCTGAACTCCAGGACGGTAAACGGAAACCTGGTGGCCAGTTCCTCAGATACAAGGATGTTCAGAAGAGACACATGAAGCGGTGCAATATTGAACCCTCGAAGTGGGAGGCATATGCGGAGAAGCGCCCGGAGTGGAAACGCTTGGTACAGCAAAGCGTGTATGCCTTCGAGGACGCCAGAAGACTGGACCTGGATGCTAAGCGTGATCAACTGAAGGCCAGATCACCGGTGGCCATACAGTATAATTATGAAAATGGTGTCCTCACATGTCCGCGATGTGCACATCACATTGCACAGCACAGCACATTGAAAAATAGTATTTATCGTAATAAACTTTTCGTAAATAGTTTTTTTAATGAAATTGAAGATATTATTTTTTTAAGATTGGCGGCGCTAGTTGGCTCTATGAAGGCCTTTATTATAAACTTAAAAGACTGTCCTAGAGAATAATTACCAAAAAAACCGACCCCCAAATAAATGGGAAAAACCAGACAGAAGAAGAGGGCACCAAAGATTTTATCTTTACCATATCATTTATTTTTCGCAAACACAAGGTACATTATATGCAAAAACAGTTTAGATACATTGCAAACTGATATCTTGACGTAATTACAACGAAATAGTCATACCATTGTACACACGAAGAAGAGATAAGTAAGTATAGAGGGGCCTCCCTCAATAAGACTAAGATTTTATGAAGAACTACTTGCCCGACTGTAAAAAATATTTTACTAGTAGATAGTTTAGAGTACGCACTATGTAATTGTAAAGAATTTTCTAAAATCAGTCAAATACTTTTTGAGAGAATCTCAACCTTAAATACTATCTGTACACACCTTTCTCTGTGTTGGACTGTACATTCCTTTATTTTAAAACTACCAACGTGATTCGCGCACAATCGGTCCCATACAATACCTAGTTTACAGTCCATCGAGCAAATATACAATCGCTTCAACACAATGCAGTTGTGAAATAGTTACGCGCCTGAAATTAGCTCAGTTGGTCAAGCAGCCTTTGACAATATCAGATTTTTTCTCAATTACCAAACGAGGTGACAAGTCTAGTAATTAAATATTTTATATCTAGCTCCATAACGTGATGTTCTTTTAAGTAATCTTAAAGTTCTTCATCATACGAACGGCTAGGGATATGAAACGCCCTGCGCCGGCGTCAGTATTTCCTCGGCGTCACATGTAACCACTGACCACTTACGCAATAGACATGAAATCGGTACTGCAAGCGAAAAATTCTGTCAACGTTGAGCGCCTAGACGAAGCAGGGGACAGGGGTCCCGTATTAAAGAGATGCGTTCATGTCGATAATATCTATAGATTACACTGTCGCGAAGCAATTTTACGCTATGTGAGGGCAGACACGGGCGCTGTTACAGGTCTATGGGGGAAGTGGTCTGTGCATGTACCCAGAGGTCCATGAATATATTGTTCTCCTTTTCCCACCAGGTCCACGGCAAAATAAAATTTGTTTTCAAATCTCCATACACGAATTCCCATCAGGTCCACGACATCTATTCAAAGTACAGTCAGTAAAAACGATTCAGGAGAATATCACCGGCATTCAAACGGAAGAATGAATAGGCATTTACTGTGTCCGCGTGCTTCATCGGCCTCATCGTCACTTACCTGGTTTGATTGGGACCAAACGCAGGTTTGGACTAACACTAAAAAAAATCATTCTAGAAAGATTTCTAGTAGATTTTATTCCTTCATCTTATACAAGGAATATTAACTTAAAAAGGACCTTTGTGCTCAAGAGAGTTCATTCCGATTGAAATGCCAAAGAGAGTTTGCTAACCTCTATAACAAATATCATTGTATATCTTAGTCACGAATGTTATTTACTTGTAAGTACGCCGATCTATCGCGTCTCTGCTCGCAAATTTCAGAGTCCATAAAAAAAGAAAAAAAGAAGTGTCAAGTTCCGCCGCCCCACCCAAACGGCCATTGCTAATCTTTGCGTCGATGCCGCGTGAGTGTTTTTCCTACAATTTATGGAAAATTTTGCTGAAAACGAAAAATTTCGTACTCGATCAGTTATTAGAACTGGCTAGAACGGCTTGATATCGCCTGGGGAAGATGAGAAGAAGATATCGAACAAATGCCGTGAGGTTAAGTGAAGTTTACGAATAACCTGAGTGACGAAGAGTTGTTTCTTCTAGTGATGCTTGTACAGTGTACACCCATGCGATGGGTTGTAATTTGGAGTGATAGTTGTGACGTCTAACGTCCAAACTCGGGTGAGGAATATATATGATATTTCCACCACGACCATACGTGCAAACAATTTGATGCGTATCTATCACTCCCAGCGAGAGGCTGTATTGAGAGCCTGGGCTCCTTTCACGATATACATGCGAACAATCGATATGTATTGCCTCAGGCAGGTCACGTCTGGCGTTTAGTGTGTTAACATAACCTAACCTAAAATGAATCATAGAAAGGCAAAGTACAGTAGATCGTATGACTATGTACCTTCTTACAATACATACTGGACGACATGTCACAGTCCATTCTTGAACAACGCCAACAACAGACAGACCCTGTAGACAGTCGCAGCGGTGCCCATGGGGAAAAATACCTCGGCCACTAGATAAAGAAATGAAACAAGATGTCCTGATCCAGAGAAATGTTATACTTGCCATACATTGTTCCTATTTCCAACTCAAATACTAAGGCTGTGATGTCAGAAATAATATATGTACATTTTAATTTTGACTAATTATTTAATAAATATCCTTCAATGTGAGGGAAGGTCTGTACCCGAGCACGGAGACATATACCTAAATAGACTGATGATGATTTAATAAAGCAGAAACATATGGGCTGTGTTGTCTTTTGCAGTGGATACTGCTCTTAATCTCGTCCTAAAAGGAACGATTAAAGTCCTGAACACTATTGTATCAGTGTTGCTGGCTGACTGTTATACCGATAACACTTACAAAATGTGTCTAGCCTAGACGCTTAGACACCGATGCAGTTGATAAATATCATTGCAATATAACTTGTCTGATAAATTGAATGAATGCAAGCAATTGTGTGAACATTTCTAACATATTGGCTATACCAACATCAAAACTTTTCAATTTCCGTGACCTGCTTATACCTAGCCAACAAATTCAACAAGAATCTGTTAAAATCTTCTGTGGAACCTAGGCACACCAGAACAGCCTAGCACGACGACCAGCAAGCCTGTATTACCACCAGTATTGGATGGAACACACAGCAGCAAGGACGGCACCAGACCAGTCCTACCCGCATTAGCCCAAAGGTAGGCTCACGGGTATATGTGCCTGTTATATACATGATTTATACAATATATTATTATTATTAATGACAAGACGGCCTTGTCATGACTTGAGGATTATAAAATACCCCTTAAACAGCAGGTATCACAGATGAATCTGCCATGCATACATACTTAAATATCAATAATACATATTTAAATGTCAATAAATCAAAAACATGTGAAATTATTCATTTGATTTTTTCTTGCATATCCGCTAGGTATGCAAGTCGTTTCATACAATCGTATGCGAGGTGTGAAATTCACCTGCATACAGGATAACTTTCAACTGATGGGGCAATTACTCCCTGGCCGTACAAGTTGCATAGGCCAACTCCGGGCCAAATTTTTTCCTTCATTTCGTTAATACCAAATCTAATAGAGAAAGGGTAAACCTATTCTTCTAAGATACTTCACTTTAAATGCCTTAATTAATTCATATAAATAAATAGGTATCTCAAATAATTTGATACATACTTGTAAAGCTAATAGACATTGTATTATAGCGTGCATACACTTAAATATTTAAAAGACACCGGAAATTCCTTCAGTTTCAAATACAGTGTCTTGAGGGGGCCCAAAATTATGTAATGAGTGATATGTTACCTAGGATCACTAGGTCTTATCTCTACAGTTTATTTGGAATCTTAAATGACTTTCCCTTATTGTAATTTTATGAAATGCAAAATATATCATTTCATATCGCTGTGCCGTGCTGTGTGTTGTGTATGTTATATCAAAATACCTAATAATTAATCAACATACATTTTGACATTATGTATGCAATTTTAAACAAACTAAAACTCAAATATTTGGATGCTTATGTGCAGAATATTTGAATAAAGCTACCCTGACAACTTAAGCATTATGAAAATTGGCTTTATTATGTATTAATGCAAACAATTGATGTTTCATGGCTTCAAAAACTGTTCCGCCCTTAAGCATAACCCTGTATCAGAGGTGATTCCACACTAGCTTTCCACAAGGAAAATGGCTAAAATTACTGGCATAATGTTATAATGGGTTTATAACCAAAATAAATGCAAAATATGAGATTTTGGCCCGCTGACTGGGACCATTAACCGTTGCATGCATTGCAAAATTATTATGGTTGGTTGGCTATATACAAAGATATTTGAATGGGCCAAGCACAATAGACTCTTATAAAATAAAGATAATTATCAGATAATTAGGTATATAAATACCACATAAGTTACAAGATGATTTCGACTAGTAACTCACTTGAATAGATAGGTCAGTGATCATCAGAAGAAGTTCTGTGCCTATTAAATATTTTAAAAATTAAACGACCTAGGGTTGCTACGGTGAGGCCCGCGTATTTACGCGATTTCCAAGACATTCTATTTACATCAGACCAGGCTGTAGGCCCTAGTTGGCCTTGCCTTTCCCTCTGGGAAGAATTTAAAAACAACAATTAAGTATTTTAAATCCTTTCAAACTTTCTTGCTATAAAAACGTATGCTGGACACATGTCTAGATGAAAATAATGTTCACAATACCTTTACCATAGCATGCCAGAGCCTTATATGGGAGGTACACAATTAGGGACCTACCCACATTTAATCACATTATTAAACTACTGTGGCAACTATATAGTGACATATATATTACATACATTATTATTTGATATTGAGGTATTGGTAGAAGCCAAAGGGTCACAGCGGCCACAAAAGTGTAGTGTGACATACATATATATAATGTCATCAGAAGAAAATATTTAATCAGACCCCGAATCCAACCGAAAACAGGCACGCCGAACCGGATTCGTAGACTTGCCAGTCAAAACAATGCGAAATGGGATTTTATTATGTACATTTCCACTACGTTTATTATCGTTATTTTCAATTTAGGTAACAATCAAAATATGATTTCAGAACAAACTCTGTTTCCAGGGATTTCTAATCAAATCAATTTATTGCCTCATGCATGTGGTACATACAAGGCGTTAAGTGCTAATGCCCAGACTAATTATTAATTTATCAATTATTGATTATTTGTTAATTATTAATTTATGAAAAGTGATTTTATTGACCCAGTGGTTACCCATAACCTTGGATTAACCATAACCAGGGGTGCGCTGATGGGAATTAATCGGCCAAGTACTTCACATAGTTCAGGATTTAGTTTGAGCAAAGCAGTACAAAATATGTACAAAACAGTACAATACATGCCTCTGACAAGCGGCTTGTGATGTTGCATTTATGAGGATACATTCATGTGATACCTCTATTTCACAGATCACTATTGAATATGCTGTATGTTTGCTCAGCCCATTATGCTTAGCTCATTAAATTGTGCCAAATCAGCACTACCCAAATTACCACGCCCTCAAATTAATAACGATAGCGACTTGATCAAGTAATTCTTTAGGATTGATTCTTCAGTATGTCGCCTTTACCTAACAACATATTGCCTGGGATCCAGAATCCAGTCACAGGCTTGAAACATTAATTTTTTGGTTGTTTGTTTCTTCTTTCTAAGGAGACCTTTGGAGATTCTTGCAAAAAATCAGTAGTTTTTATTTATACTATACTCCTTATAGTTTTTGCACTCCAGGTGCAGACCTTAATAAAGGTGTGAATTATTGAAACCCTGCCTAACCAATGGTTAAGAAATAGTTCCACTCCTATAACAATATACTTAACCTCATTTAAATTTAATTTATTTAATTTTTCATTTTAATCCAGAATATTGCTAATATTATATATTGCTTACATACCTATTAGGTATAGTTATTGCGTACCTATCTCAACTAAACGCGTTTAATTCGCAAGTAAATTGATACTGTACTAACAATAAGTCACAAGAGACCTTGATAGGCATAGGGTTCATAATCTGTTAGCAGATCAAATATACCTTGGTGGTGTGAACTGATCTATATTTACTGCTCAAAGCATTAGACATGCTGATACATCAGCTGCGAAATGGCTTGACATCAATATATTCAATTAGATCATAACTTATTAAAATTAATGATTGTGTAGATTCATCACACACACATTCACTAAATTTTATGATGGAGACGTATTGCACTCCAATAATTCAAATTGCCAGAGCTTGTCAATCCCACCTTAGCTTATACACAATGCTACTGCACCTGATCAGCACAATATCATATTAAATGGTTCAGTGACTTCATGCCGTCAAATGTTGTACACTACAAAATTGGAATTTACGGGGTTCATACCTATCAATTAATAACGATAACGTAGATTGATTGATGTGCAAATGGACATACATTCATGTAATAATAATTCATAACTTTTGTGTCGTCAACGACCATATTGCATTATGTTGGAAGAAGTAAATATAGCAAATACTTAATTAAAACAACATAGTTGCCCTAGAATATTTATCCTGTTTCATGATAGATGACACTTTCAACATCTACAAGTAAATAACATTCGTGACTAAGATATACAATTGTAAATTAAACGAACTTACCTGTTGTGAAGTTCAATTATAATTGTATATCTTAGTCACGATATGAATAGTCCCACCCACCACTAACACTCCCTAGTAACTTGTCATGAAACAGTTATACTTATACTTTGAACTACAATGGCCGTTTGGGTGGGGCGGCGGAACTTGACACTTCTTTTTTTCTTTTTTTATGGACTCTGAAATTTGCGAGCAGAGACGCGATAGATCGGCGTACTTACAAGTAAATAACATTCGTGACTAAGATATACAATTATAATTGAACTTCACAACAGGTAAGTTCGTTTAATTTACAATTATTCCGTCTCAAAATGAAAGAAAAATGTTAATGAGACAGCGTCCGCCTTGAATCTTATGAAATATTCGACGTTACAGTCTTATTATATCTCTCTCTATATTCAAGCATTATTGGTGTAGAAGGACAATAAAATAGTTCGGTTTTTGATCTCTTGTTATTATTTCTAACAGTACCAGTCGAAAAATAGAGAAATGTACACAGGGGTCCTCAATGAGGTTCAGATCTTCCAAATTGTTGTCCGATTGTAAAAAAAATATTTTGTCACAAGTAGTTTAGTTACCTACACACTACAGGGTGGCCTTGAATTCATTCGACAAAATTAAATGGATGGCTAGGGTTGTGACATACATTAATTCTCCACAGCGTTTAAAGAAATTAAACAATTTGAGCAAAATTAAAAAAAAAATACAATAACTTCATCTATCAAAAATATTATTAATTTGATGTGCATTAAAATAACTCTCCTTTGCACCAGCTTTCTCTGTTAGACCGTAACTATAGGTACATACGTAGCTACTTACATAAAATGTCCTATTTCTTTTGATCTCATATAAACCCTTTCAAGTATATAAAGTGCCCCACTTTTCTTGTTACATAAAATGGAGCCCAAAGCAAAAGACTCCTTTTAATTCCAAGGATCAAATATTAAACCTCCGAGCCCGCCCACGAGCAATGTAGCCAAAAATATCCCAGTTAGGGACTACTTACTTTGCAAGTTTTAATGTATGCCGCCGTGGAACCTAGCCTGTTCATTTATACACTTATAAAGAACCCAAAGAGGCCAAGGATTATATTTATAAGTATTTTCTCATACACATTACGAATTCAGCGAATGTAAGATCAAAAGTGGAGCAATTTCTAAGCAAAATTACTTTACTAGTTGTTGAAAATGTTGCGTAGAATCCATTCTTTATTATTAATTAGATGACAAGCTTCGCGAATGTCAAATTCCTTCATAACATGAATCTATGACCAGACCAGAAGACCTCCTAAATATCAAGAATTAATCATTGATCACACAGTCTTCGAATATTTTCTCGTCGTAATCATGTTTCTTCATTTACTATCCAGAAGATTATGTCAAGTCAAAGTGAAGGTCTGACTCGATGGTGTCAGCCAATCAAAGTCTGACCTAACCTTTGGACTTAGAAAGCTGACATTTTATAATGCTTTGTACGTCGTTGTTGATGTTGTAGCTATATATATAAGTTGTGGACATCAAGTTATAATTCAAGTCCTCGGGGAATTTTACATATTTCACTCGGAAAATGTTATGCAAACAAAGAACAAAGTTATACCGCGCCCAGAAACTTATAAAGTTTGTAAAGTTTGCAAATTCCTCGACAAATTCAAAAAAAATATCTGCGCCTTATAAAATTGTTAATTGGAGTGTAGAACAATTTATAAGCTTAATCATTTAATCGGACGATCGTGATTAAGGTTTCACGAAAAACAAATTGAAACAACCCTGCTCATGTAATTGACATGCAATTAACTGAAGTTATTTTTAGACTGTTGTTAAAACAGGGGAGGGATTTAAAGGTTTGTTTACAGAATTCTCCGCGCGTAGTCCCCTTGTTTCATTGCTTCACCATAGCTATAGAAAACCTTACGGCTATTCTCAGCCAAGGTTAGGGTCAAAGATATAACATACTTCGAATAACATTCGTACAGCTAACAGCAGATCAAATAACACTTTGGACCGTTTTTATTATCTGCGTTGTAAGATTTAAAATCGTACTGCAAGTTGTACCATTGATCTGCTGTTGTCCGTACATGTCTTAATTCGTCTAACATACGAGTATCTTTGGCTATACAATTATCATACAAAAGATTCTGGACTTAAAACATATAGATTACATTAAAATGTAATTCGATTCCGAAACAATTGTTGATGAAATACATATTGTGTTGTCATGTGAAGAGGACAGTCTGAAGTAAATGGCTTAGGTAGACCATTAGATCAATTACATTGCTAGCAAATAATCAAAAAGCAGGCTCGATATGAGACAGAATATCCTAGGAAACGGATAATGAGATTTCATATTCTGACCTAACAGAATAGAAAGAAAGAAAATACATTTATTCTGGCACAAACAAATACAAATAAAAACTAGTAGGTACTTAATATAATATTGATGTGCAGCGCCGGAAGGCCACTGCCTCAGCATAATGCCACAGTCAAAATCCAGCTCCAAGTTAGAAGAACCCCCCCTTGATTCTAAAGTAACAAGCTCCCCTTAAATGTAGGTTATCCTAGTACACAAGACGACAGAGATAAGTATACAGGGGGCCTCATTAAGGTTGAGATTTTCTCAAGAACTACTGGACCGAATTTAATAAATATTTTACAGTACATATTTTTAACTTTTATCTATCAAACAGTGAAATAATTATTGCAATAGGTCAAGTAGTTTTTGAGAAAATCTCATCCTTAAAAACTCTACTGTACACCTTTCTCTGTCTTCGACCGTACCTACGAAGATTGTTCCAAACAAAATTTAAACTCGACACAAATCTCAAACTTTTCACTCTGGCGACATGTTGTTAGCAGTTGTAAAATGGGTCACATCACATGTCGCGAGAACGTCGTGGTAACATGCTGGATGTTGATACTTATCGCTCTGGAATGGATGAGGTTTAAGTAGACCTCCACAAATGTTATTATTCGACCTTCCTTGGACATATTTTCTGTCCTATTATATTCACAACTTTTTCCTTCAACACCTCGCCAGTGCTTCGACGAACTTTGTTTAGAAGCTAATAGAGTCTGGCTAACGAAAGAGTGACCTGGAGTTTCCTTAAAAGTTTTGATCTGGCAACAATATTAAGCTGTCAGTCAAGTGTCAAAGGTACATCTCAAAGTCTGTTGTGGAGATTTATTTTTCAATAATAATTGCTTTAATATGGGTAAAACAATAAAAAGTAACGTACGAAAGCTGCTACATACTATGATAAGTAAGTTTAAACAAAAACGAGAAGAGAAAACAGTTGTTTTCCATGAAAATAAACAATGTTTAGGTGCCATCTCGGACTTTTTAGGTTAGTATGACTTTGTAATCTTGATCCTTGTTGACTGAATATTAGATATATTTACGATATGTTTATACTTTTTCTTATGTTTATAGATAATCTTGGATATATTGAAGGACTCTGCTAAATTAAAAACATTGTTGGAACGCTAAGAAATTTGGAGAATTTTTTTTAATAGTAACTCAAGACTATGTTCTTAGAAGAAATATCTTCATCTTCACTAACTGGTATGTACCTGCATGCATCGGTTTAGAGTTTTTTATTTGTTTGTTCCATTTCACAAAGTTGTGTTATTTGACGTCATCAAATTTCATTATTAAGTATGCATTTTATACTTTGTTTTGCAGAGGTTGGTGTCACGACATTAAAAAAAATTAAAGGAAGGATCTGCGAATGAAAGGATGTGGAGCACTCCAGAAAAAAAACGCCCCTACAAAAGCTCGGTATCTAATTAAGACAGTTAATCTGCCCGCAAAAGAAAAAGAAAAAATTATAAAACCTCGTTTGGCCGAATAACTGCAGAAAATTGGAAAAAAATGGCGGACCATGTAATAAATGTGTAAAATAAATACAAACAAAGAGATCACATAACAGAAGAAGTATTGGAAGAATTCATAATAAGTGCAAGTGATGACGACTCCACTGATACAGGAGAATCCTTAAAGGTTGAATTTTTTGAGTACGATGATTAAACATCATCAGCCTATTAAACATGTTGTTAAAGGAATTTAATGAACTGAATGTTAAGTAGGTGAATATTAAAAAATATCTACACACTCGTTTTTTTACTCACATCCATAACAGTCGAGGCTCCGACGCACCAAACACAGCCTTAATAAACAAACGACATTTTGAAATATAGTGTTAACCATGTAGGTTATGCACATTTAAAGAATTGGTGTGTTTCTTAAATTAGAAATTAATTTCGTAAGCAACTATTATACAAATTGATAGTCGTAAATACAAAAAAAAATACTCAAGTACCAAAACATTTTTCTCCTACTATAGTCAGTAATACCACATGTAGATTTTTTGAATTTGCCGCGTTTTCTCAGGTCACGCTTTCGTTAGCCAGACTCTAGCTGGTTTGAAAACTATCAATATTATAAACATTTTAATGTTATACCAATGCGGTTAGATACTCACCACAATGAGACCTCTGACCACAGACCGAACATGCAAATAATGGTACCTACGGCTTACATTGGCATAACCAACATGGAATCAAATTCTGATTACACACACATTTAAACAATCGTTAAGTGAGAATTTGACGCTAAATACTAGAATTTATAGACCAGCCGTTTAAAAGTATTTAGGCTTATGGTGGCTGTGCCTAAATAAGCTTACTCCCGATCTCGAGAACCGCTCTAAATATCATAAATCTGATTAGCCCATGATTTAATAACCTAAGTCATTTGTAGACAAGTCGCAAAAAAAAGTGAGGACGCCGTTTAAAAGATATAGGTATTTGTGGTAAAGAAGGTATATTCTTCCCAAAGGCTTGCTAATCCACTGTTGGAAGCTATTGCAGATAGTTTCTTATTCAAGATCGCTACAACGAGGAAAATGCAGTCAGATAATTGAGATCATACTGTCAATCTGGACAAGGAAAATAACAACGCAACCGCAGACCGCATGTGCATGGTTGACTCATACATACTCGTATTGTCAGACAAAATAATAATAATGGCATGCATTGCGAGGAATCGCACCCACAATATAACCCTCAATTGCTTTAACAAGCTGAAGGGTTTCTAGAAGTGACTCATTGCTGAGGGTAGACAGTTCTGCAGTGTTAAATCTTCTACGAGTATTATAGATACAGTTAAATATCGACCATGCGCTCTAGGACTTGTAGTTTCTATTTCACGACTGTGTCTATCCGTTCGTACAATATTCTACCTCAAGTTCACTTTCTTCCTACGAACAACAGCAGATCAATGGTAACACTTGCAGTACGATTTCAACTTTTACGACGCAGATAATAAGAACGGTCCAAAGTGTTACACTTGATCTGCTGTCCAACAATGTACAACAATGATTAACACTATGTACCTAGAAGTAAGATTTCAGAGACTAATCTCCACTGCTGTAAACAGTAGGTCCTGTCCATGGTGGCGGAGGCGGAACACCCCAGGAGTTTTAGTTGGTCCAACATAATCACCCGTTCCCCCGTTAGGGTGGTATACATAATGTATTTCTCCTGGGCAACAACAAACAAACAAAATGCCTGTTCTAAGAAAAATACAAAGTCTGTAATGTTACATACACTGATGCTTTCTAATTTCTAACAACTTTATTCCCGAATCCGTTCAGGGAACAGTGAACCAACTTGGACCATTGAATGTGAAAATAGATGACAAAATCGATTGTAGGCAACTTGTTTCGCAAACCCAAGGCCACAATTACAACGGAGGCCGCAAGCATCACCCCGATTACAATACGCCTCGAGTCAACATTTACACAACTCCTAAACGCTGTACAACTCCGGAAGTGGGGGGTTTCCGTTTGTTCAAGACTTACGACGCGTGAATATCATGCGAATTTCATTTGACTTTCCTAACGCAACTGTGATGTTTCCCGCAGTAAATAATAAGTGATCTTTGAACTAATATTGAGAAACTGTTATATGAAAGGTTTACTGGTTAGGCGTGATCAATAGGAGTGCGTAATGCAAGTTCGATCTACAATTGTTCGATGAATGTTTGATCGACAGAACGATTAATCGAAGAACTGCTTTTCGACTGAACTCCTGTGCGACGAACGTTTGTTCGAAAGCATGATTTATCGAAGAACTGCTGTTCGAAGAACTTTTGATAGATGAACGTTCGGGGGAAGCAGTCCAGTGTTTAGGTTCAGAAGGCTTCGATCATGGTCATCATCTTGTGGCATACATTAATTGTAAATTAAACGAACTTACCTGTTGTGAAGTTCAATTATAATTGTATATCTTAGTCACGAATGTTATTTACTTGTAGTAGACCGATCTATCGCGTCTCTGCTCGCAAATTTCAGAGTCCATAAAAAAAGAAAAAAAAAAAAAAGAAGTGTCAAGTTCCGCCGCCCCACCCAAACGGCCATTGTAGTTCAAAGTATAAGTATAACTGTTTCATGACAAGTTACTAGGGAGTGTTAGGGGTGGGTGGGACTATTCATATCGTGACTAAGATATACAATTATAATTGAACTTCACAACAGGTAAGTTCGTTTAATTTACAATTGTATATCTTAGTCACGAATGTTATTTACTTGTAGATGTTGAAAGTGTCATCTATCATGAAACAGGATAAATATTCTAGGGCAACTATGTTGTTTTAATTAAGTATTTGCTATATTTACTTCTTCCAACATAATGCAATATGGTCGTTGACGACACAAAAGTTATGAATTATTATTACATGAATGTATGTCCATTTGCACATCAATCAATCTACGTTATCGTTATTAATTGATAGGTATGAACCCCGTAAATTCCAATTTTGTAGTGTACAACATTTGACGGCATGAAGTCACTGAACCATTTAATATGATATTGTGCTGATCAGGTAGGACCTAGTGCAGTAGCATTGTGTATAAGCTAAGGTGGGATTGACAAGCTCTGGCAATTTGAATTATTGGAGTGCAATACGTCTCCATCATAAAATTTAGTGAATGTGTGTGTGATGAATCTACACAATCATTAATTTTAATAAGTTATGATCTAATTGAATATATTGATGTCAAGCCATTTCGCAGCTGATGTATCAGCATGTCTAATGCTTTGAGCAGTAAATATAGATCAGTTCACACCACCAAGGTATATTTGATCTGCTAACAGATTATGAACCCTATGCCTATCAAGGTCTCTTGTGACTTATTGTTAGTACAGTATCAATTTACTTGCGAATTAAACGCGTTTAGTTGAGATAGGTACGCAATGACTATACCTAATAGGTATGTAAGCAATATATAATATTAGCAATATTCTGGATTAAAATGAAAAATTAAATAAATTAAATTTAAATGAGGTTACGTATATTGTTATAGGAGTGGAACTATTTCTTAACCATTGGTTAGGCAGGGTTTCAATAATTCACACCTTTATTAAGGTCTGCACCTGGAGTGCAAAAACTATAAGGAGTATAGTATAAATAAAAACTACTGATTTTTTGCAAGAATCTCCAAAGGTCTCCTTAGAAAGAAGAAACAAACAACCAAAAAATTAATGTTTCAAGCCTGTGACTGGATTCTGGATCCCAGGCAATATGTTGTTAGGTAAAGGCGACATACTGAAGAATCAATCCTAAAGAATTACTTGATCAAGTCGCTATCGTTATTAATTTGAGGGCGTGGTAATTTGGGTAGTGCTGATTTGGCACAATTTAATGAGCTAAGCATAATGGGCTGAGCAAACATACAGCATATTTAATAGTGATCTGTGAAATAGAGGTATCACATGAATGTATCCTCATAAATGCAACATCACAAGCCGCTTGTCAGAGGCATGTATTGTACTGTTTTGTACATATATTGTACTGCTTTGCTCAAACTAAATCCTGAACTATGTGAAGTACTTGGCCGATTAATTCCCATCAGCGCACCCCTGGTTATGGTTAATCCAAGGTTATGGGTAACCACTGGGTCAATAAAATCACTTTTCATAAATTAATAATTAACAAATAATCAATAATTGATAAATTAATAATTAGTCTGGGCATTAGCACTTAACGCCTTGTATGTACCACATGCATGAGGCAATAAATTGATTTGATTAGAAATCCCTGTAAACAGAGTTTGTTCTGAAATCATATTTTGATTGTTACCTAAATTGAAAATAACGATAATAAACGTAGTGGAAATGTACATAATAAAATCCCATTTCGCATTGTTTTGACTGGCAAGTCTACGAATCCGGTTCGGCGTGCCTGTTTTCGGTTGGATTCGGGGTCTGATTAAATATTTTCTCCGGATGACATTATATATATGTATGTCACACTACACCTTTGTGGCCGCTGTGACCCTTTGGCTTCTACCAATACCTCAATATCAAATAATAATGTATGTAATATATATGTCACTATATAGTTGCCACAGTAGTTTAATAATGTGATTAAATGTGGGTAGGTCCCTAATTGTGTACCTCCCATATAAGGCTCTGGCATGCTATGGTAAAGGTATTGTGAACATTATTTTCATCTAGACATGTGTCCAGCATACGTTTTTATAGCAAGAAAGTTTGAAAGGATTTAAAATACTTAATTGTTGTTTTTAAATTCTTCCCAGAGGGAAAAGGCAAGGCCAACTAGAGCCTACAGCCTGGTCTGATGTAAATAGAATGTCTTGGAAATCGCGTAAATACGCGGGCCTCCCGTAGCAACCCTAGGTCGTTTAATTTTTAAAATATTTAATAGGCACAGAACTTCTTCTGATGATCACTGACCTATCTATTCAAGTGAGTTACTAGTCGAAATCATCTTGTAACTTATGTGGTATTTATATACCTAATTATCTGATAATTATCTTTATTTTATAAGAGTCTATTGTGCTTGGCCCATTCAAATATCTTTGTATATAGCCAACCAACCATAATAATTTTGCAATGCATGCAACGGTTAATGGTCCCAGTCAGCGGGCCAAAATCTCATATTTTGCATTTATTTTGGTTATAAACCCATTATAACATTATGCCAGTAATTTTAGCCATTTTCCTTGTGGAAAGCTAGTGTGGAATCACCTCTGATACAGGGTTATGCTTAAGGGCGGAACAGTTTTTGAAGCCATGAAACATCAATTGTTTGCATTAATACATAATAAAGCCAATTTTCATAATGCTTAAGCTGTCAGGGTAGCTTTATTCAAATATTCTGCACATAAGCATCCAAATATTTGAGTTTTAGTTTGTTTAAAATTGCATACATAATGTCAAAATGTATGTTGATTAATTATTAGGTATTTTGATATAACATACACAACACACAGCACGGCACAGCGATATGAAATGATATAAGCATTTCATAAAATTACAATAAGGGAAAGTCATTTAAGATTCCAAATAAACTGTAGAGATAAGACCTAGTGATCCTAGGTAACATATCACTCATTACATGATTTTGGGGCCCCTCAAGACACTGTATTTGAAACTGAAGGAATTTCCGGTGTCTTTTAAATATTTAAGTGTATGCACGCTATAATACAATGTCTATTAGCTTTACAAGTGTGTATCAAATTATTTGAGATACCTATTTATTTATATGAATTAATTAAGGCATTTAAAGTGAAGTATCTTAGAAGAATAGGTTTACCCTTTCTCTATTAGATTTGGTATTAACGAAATGAAGGAAAAAATTTGGCCCGGAGTTGGCCTATGCAACTTGTACGGCCGGGGAGTAATTGCCCCATCAGTTGAAAGTTATCCTATATGCAGGTGAATTTCACACCTCGCATACGATTGTATGAAACGACTTGCATACCTAGCGGATATGCAAGAAAAAATCAAATGAATAATTTCACATGTTTTTGATTTATTGACATTTAAATATGTATTATTGATATTTAAGTATGTATGCATGGCAGATTCATCTGTGATACCTGCTGTTTAAGGGGTATTTTATAATCCTCAAGTCATGACAAGGCCGTCTTGTCATTAATAATAATAATATATTGTATAAATCATGTATATAACAGGCACATATACCCGTGAGCCTACCTTTGGGCTAATGCGGGTAGGACTGGTCTGGTGCCGTCCTTGCTGCTGTGTGTTCCATCCAATACTGGTGGTAATACAGGCTTGCTGGTCGTCGTGCTAGGCTGTTCTGGTGTGCCTAGGTTCCACAGAAGATTTTAACAGATTCTTGTTGAATTTGTTGGCTAGGTATAAGCAGGTCACGGAAATTGAAAAGTGTTGATGTTGGTATAGCCAATATGTTAGAAATGTTCACACAATTGCTTGCATTCATTCAATTTATCAGACAAGTTATATTGCAATGATATTTATCAACTGCATCGGTGTCTAAGCGTCTAGGCTAGACACATTTTGTAAGTGTTATCGGTATAACAGTCAGCCAGCAACACTGATACAATAGTGTTCAGGACTTTAATCGTTCCTTTTAGGACGAGATTAAGAGCAGTATCCACTGCAAAAGACAACACAGCCCATATGTTTCTGCTTTATTAAATCATCATCAGTCTATTTAGGTATATGTCTCCGTGCTCGGGTACAGACCTTCCCTCACATTGAAGGATATTTATTAAATAATTAGTCAAAATTAAAATGTACATATATTATTTCTGACATCACAGCCTTAGTATTTGAGTTGGAAATAGGAACAATGTATGGCAAGTATAACATTTCTCTGGATCAGGACATCTTGTTTCATTTCTTTATCTAGTGGCCGAGGTATTTTTCCCCATGGGCACCGCTGCGACTGTCTACAGGGTCTGTCTGTTGTTGGCGTTGTTCAAGAATGGACTGTGACATGTCGTCCAGTATGTATTGTAAGAAGGTACATAGTCATACGATCTACTGTACTTTGCCTTTCTATGATTCATTTTAGGTTAGGTTATGTTAACACACTAAACGCCAGACGTGACCTGCCTGAGGCAATACATATCGATTGTTCGCATGTATATCGTGAAAGGAGCCCAGGCTCTCAATACAGCCTCTCGCTGGGAGTGATAGATACGCATCAAATTGTTTGCACGTATGGTCGTGGTGGAAATATCATATATATTCCTCACCCGAGTTTGGACGTTAGACGTCACAACTATCACTCCAAATTACAACCCATCGCATGGGTGTACACTGTACAAGCATCACTAGAAGAAACAACTCTTCGTCACTCAGGTTATTCGTAAACTTCACTTAACCTCACGGCATTTGTTCGATATCTTCCTCTCATCTTCCCCAGGCGATATCAAGCCATTCTAACCAGTTCTAATAACTGATCGAGTACGAAATTTTTCGTTTTCAGCATAATTTTCCATAAATTGTAGGAAAAACACTCACGCGGCATCGACGCAAAGATTAGCAATGGCCGTTTGGGTGGGGCGGCGGAACTTGACACTTCTTTTTTTTTTTTTTCTTTTTTTATGGACTCTGAAATTTGCGAGCAGAGACGCGATAGATCGGTCTACTACAAGTAAATAACATTCGTGACTAAGATATACAATTCTGCACAGCATTCAAGTAAATTAAACAATTTGGGGCAAAATACAAAAAAAATATTTACGATAAATTCAACTAAGTATCAAAAAAATATTAATTTGATGTGCATCGTTAATAACTTTGGAGTTGTTTTTTTACATTTAAGGGTATTTTTTATTTTAATTTGCAACGATTTCTTTCACTGGAATTTGACCTAATAGTCATTTCTAAGGTCATTGTGTGACTTTGTGACGTACTTACTTAGTTTAATTTTTTTGCAGTATTAATGAATAAAAAACCTTACCAATTTAATATTTATCATGAGTACACAACCCCCAGTTTCAATTTGTCGAATGAATTCAAGGACACCCTGTGTAATACGTCTACTAGTCTCCCGGTTTTATACTGCGCCATGCGAATCTCAAATCCAAATGTTAAATTGAGAAATAGCATAGGAGAAATGAAACGGAGCAAAGGGGATGAAAGATAAATGGACAGAGCGTGCCACGGAATGGCGAAATCTCAGTTCCGAATCGTGATCGTGGCGATCATATTTCTTTATCTATTTAGGTGCGTATTTAAAGTTAACTCAACTCTGAAACTATTTGCTTAAAAGATCCAAAGCAGCGAAGTTGTAAGATCTACAGCATTATGTAGCCTTTGCCTATGTTTTGGTTGGCCAGACGTTGACTAGCACTTATGGGCTGTTATTCATAAACGTGATTTAAAGTTACGCCACCGTTTAGCCACCCTGTCCCTTTATATCTTAACCTTTGTCAACGAAGTGTGAAAGGGATAGCAACACGATTTAAGGGAAGTAAGGTTTAGCTAGGTTTATGAATAACAGCACTAATGTTTGCCTCCTGCTTTGTTTGCTAGAATGGTCGTAGTACTGGGCAATGTTTGCAGAGTGATTGTTTGTTTATATTCAAAGGTGATGCTGAGAAGTAAGGAGATCTCGCTCTAACGAACGATGTTTCTAAGCGACAGTAAGGGATAGGATAAATGCGGTACCAAGCGGCAAATTGGGAGTCCTACCCTTAGGTTATGTAACTTCCATATCTGACCTTCAAACAATATCCATACGTTTTATGATACTATTCCGTTTCCATGACGATTACATTTGAAATATCACGAAACTCATAGGTATCATTCGTTATAGTCTACCATAAACGACTGCATACCCTTTGTAATGGCATGGAAACAGTCATTATTATGGCCTACCATAAACGGAAGAGGCGCATCGCTTTCCCCTAGTGACGCGACCGCGGCTGGCAGACATTCATTTCCGCGCCGGCAAATGTCAGGGTCGTGCTGTTCTGACATGCTCCAACATTACGTTGATACATCCACAAATTATACAGTTATAGCGATTTATGTAAAGAACTATGCTTGGTTTTATTCTGATGGAGAATCAGAAACCGATGAGGTAGACGGGTTCTCGAATGGATACCGCGAAAGGGGTTCTTCAGATGAATGATGACCTGCGTCAGGTGATGGAAAGAGACTTGGACTTTGGACTGTTCTTATTATCTGCGTAGTAAGAGTTGAAATCGAATTGCAAGTGTTACTATTGATATGGTGTTGTCCGTACAGGGGGTAAAGAGCTGAACATCTGGTGGAGTGGCGCGCTTTGGGAGAGACCTGCGTCCAGCGGTGTTATTCTCCAAATACATATTAGTATCTGTCATTCGACGCTACCTCGCCTGGTGATAAACGCTATTAATTTTAGAGAATGACACTGCAACAGTAGACTGAGACAATTCGATGATGATTCACAGATAAATATAAAGAAACGAGACGAATGGAGAATATATTATAACTATTAATAGACTGATAATAAAAATATTATTGCCTTGAAATGCAACACGTTGAAAGAAACTGGTGATTATGATCACCTGTTTAATGTAAATTAAGATAATGAAGTTTCATTAAAAACGTTATTTGACTAAGAAATTACAGAGATACATACTACTTCACTTGTACATTTCTATTCCTTGAACTTTTCCAAGCTCTGCATGTAAATTCTTCGTTACGTGTTATTTTTGGAACATTTTTAAGAAAATAGAGCGGCAAGATTGTTTGTATTCTCAACACACTTGAAGACACATGAAGAGGCTACCCCGCCTCCGTGTTCCAGTTACGACACTTATAACAATGACTCTACGGGTAACAAACAAACAAGGCAGGGTTGTCTTGTTTGTATATGTGTAGTGGTATCACGTGTATAACCCCGAGATTCGTAGTTTGAGCACGAGCAAAAACGAAAATCACGTCGTCGAGTGTTTTCTTCCAATGAAATGAAAATGTGAATAACGACAACGCTCGAAAGACGCCGTTAACGTGCATCGACGCTGCGCGGGCGCTCACAAGACGTCGACGCTCGATAGACGCTATTGTGGGGAGGTCGCTTACTCAAACTGTGTATGAATATCGTCCTTGGAAAGTCAGTGACTGCTGCTGAAATTGTTGACTGGAATTCTGAAACAGATTAGTGGAAGCCGATTATTGCTGGGGCGTATGTTTATATCACGGGTTACTACTCGTATTATAGGGCAAAGGCCTCATCGCAATTAGGAGGTGTTAAGTAGGAAGTCACGCAGGCACTACACTTACATTGACGTGTTAATCCTAAAGCCGTGTTTCCACCTACAAGAAACTTCTGCGAGTAATGTCCGACAGTCTGTCCGAAAGCAGCTCGCAAGTGTAAACTTCGTAGCAAGTGTGGGGTTTAGTGTAGCAAGTGTATAGCAGTCTGTCCACACTTGCTACGTAGTTTACACTTGCAAGCTGCTATTGGACAGACTGTCGGACATTACTCGTAGAAGTTTCCTTGCAGGTGGAAACGCGGCCTAGGCATGGAGCGACATGTATCATACGATATAAAAACGTATGATAATTCTGTAAGCACACAGACAGGTAGGTGTTCGCAATACGGAGCGTGCGAAATACTTGCACAATTTATTTGATTGTTATCGTTATTCGGTACGATTTCGTAAATTGACTACACAAGGCTTTGAATAATATTGACTTTATGTTCAGAACGTAATTTTATGGCTAAATACGAATTTTGTTCTTCATAACCAGACCTTAATGGCCCGAGCTCCCTCGATGTAAGGGAAGGGCTTTACCGTAATTTTTTTTTTTTACTAATGATGACTTTAGACGGGCTGTGTAATCTGGAGGCATTGGAGTAAAACCTAAAACCCATATTGCCTTCAGATTGCTTTGCAACTAAGGAATTATTTTATGTACTTTAAGCTTTTATTATCTTAGTAACACAATATAGACACCAAGTCCGAAATAAACCTTTTTGATTTGATTAGGCTACACGAGGCCACCAATGAAGTGACATTCATACATAGACTATGAAAACGTTATCTCCTTGCAGGGCAGTTGGGTAAAAAAGCAATGTAGAAATCCCACAAGTAGGTACCATTTTTATTCTACATTTATTTCCTGAAATGGACCTCCCATTTCATCTTACAGCCTGTATCTCGACGAGTCTCAGAAGCTCAAGTTTTAATTGGATTGTGGGATTTAGATATCATGATGTTAAGCAAACTTTGATGGAAAGGTGATTACTCCAAGTAGGTTAAACATTAACAACATTTCACGGTATATGCCAAAGGTTCACGAACTCTAAACATGGCAGTTTGGGAAAATAGGTTATCATAATACGCTTCCAGTTTATAAATTGTCTGAAAAAGGTCTTCATTTAATTAACGTAGCGAGCGCTGAATAAGATATAGTCTGTTATAAATTATGAACCTTACTAGGAACCTTGGGGCGTTTTGTGTCAGATAAAAAGAAATGAACGGGTTTGAAAGGTCTTGGCACAGTCGACAGCACATCAAGTGTAACACTTTGGACCGTTCTTATTATCTGCGTCGTAAGACTTGAAATCGTACTGCAAGTGTTACCATTGATATGCTGTCGACTGTACGAGTATCATTTCGTCGCAATATCAAAAACGGGTCACACGGGGTGCCTCTATTCTGTATCAATTTTTAATATCCACCACATTTCTAGCTATTCGATATTCCAAAAAAATTGAGTACAAGCTTAATGTGAGCCGTCTCTTCATAACTGTCAGAATGTTATAAATTCCTACGAGTAGTTGCAGGAGAATTGCAGGAATTAGTACGATGTGTGTGTCAACGATATAGCAACGACTTGCTCGAGTTTACTTGCAGGTGAAAACGCGACATTTGCGTGAGAGAGAGAGAGAGAGAGATGTGTAATGACTGGGATACGAGACATTGCACACTCTCTGGCTCTCAAGACATTACTAGCTTACCCGTTTGGACGAGTTAATATTTAATAATTATCGTATCTATAGATATTTTTAGAGACATTGTTTTGTGTCAATGTAAATTCTCACCATTTGTTGTCTGATGAGTTGATTAGAGTAATCATAGCCACTTGGCGTACACGTGAGAGCGTTCGTGCCGAGTGATTCCTGGCTAACAGCTTCGTTACTGATACTGAGAACTGGTCTAGTGCTCCTGCCACACGTGGAGTTGATTTAGAAATCTGATTCAAGGCAAAGTGGAGGCTTCAGATTTAATTTTTTTGTATAATGTCACCATTAGGCACATACCACTTACCCAATAGACATGAAATCGGTACAAAATTGCAAGCGAAACATTCTGTCAACGATGAGCGCATAGAGACGAAGCGGGGGACATGGGTGTCGTATTAAAAAGATGCGTCCATGTCGATAATATCTCTAGGTTACACGTGGCCCGAAGCAATTTTGCGCTCATGTGCGGGCAGACACAGGCGCCCTTCTGTTACAGGTCTATGGGGTAAGTGGCCTGTGCCATTAGGTGTGATTCTGTGCCCAATAAGTAAAAAACCTAAACTCACCTGTCACTATCACTCGTAACCTGCGTCGCGTAAAAGTGAGCGAGGCGCCTAACTTATCAACCATTATATTTAGCATGCACATTCTGTAATCGCTACATATGTCATTCTTAGAAACAACTTCCATTTTCTTATCTAGAGGAGTTGCCTTTTCTAGAAATCACCACTAACGATCCATTTTGAGTTCTAAGCGTTGTTTTCGCTGAATGGGTGTAGAATTTATATGCGGATTATTTATTTTTCACATCCTATTTCTCTTGTCAACAATATCATAATCATAACTTGTATCCGCCCATCTTTGTCAACCACTGAACGCACCGATCAAAGAAGCATCAATAAACAACAAAAATAAACTATTACGTAGGCACTGGAAAGCTCGGCGGTTGGTGCACAAACTCGAAATTGGAATATAAAAACATGGCCGCGATGAATAAACAAACGCGCGTCCCGAATGACGTACGACGTGCTGTAATATCCGCAGAGGATTTTGGGGCGTTCGTGTGGTCACACTGCAAGCGAAAAGCGAGCTAGGAGTTAATTTGTATGTCTCTGATATCACTGCGATTTTGGGACGTGCCTCCAAAAAGCACAGCGATCGTAAAAACGCCACACAGATATTTCGGAAAACCAATTAGTCATAGACAGTTTTGAGTATAAGTGAAGTTTGAATTCGGACTTACAACTGTCAGTTTTCATACAATTTTGACAGTCGTAAGTGCGAACTCACGCCGAGTTCGTGCTTAAAACTGTTCGACAGCCGTTCTCCTAGCACTAAACCCACGTGTCCCCAACTTCGGCCTCATGAGTTCATGACTCATGGTCGCTTACCACCAGATGAGATTGAGCCAAACGAGTGCTTAGTCAAAAAAAGTACAAAAAAATGGAGTATTGCAAGCCATCTTTCCTGCTCATGGTGTGACCCCAACCTAACTTCCTTTTATAATAACTGACGTCACAGGCCCACAGGACTTTTACGACCTATCTGATGCGGCATTGTGAAACGAACGTTATTTCTTTTGTTGCTTTTACGCAATTTACGTGAAAAGTTGGCGTTGATTAATTATATCGCCTTCCGTAGACTAAAAATACTGTGTCATCGTGGCTAATTCAATTATGCTGCTTGCTAGACCAGTCGTTGCTGGGTTTAAAAGATAATCTACTGAAGATAGTAGATACCTCCCTCGAAAACATATTTTAGTGGACTTTCTGTACCCTCGATTGCTCCTCTGTTTTGCCTTGCTATATCCACCCTAGATATACCCTTGGTCTTTTAAAGACCTTCTACTATCTTCTATATGGGTTGGAATATCGTATGCCTGGCGTTTCTGCGTTTATTGCAATACGTGTTCAGTATTCGTACTGAAAACCTTAAATCCTTGAAATTTCCAAAGCCAGCGTGAATAAGCAAAAATATTGGTTTTAACGCAAGGTTAACCCATCAGACAGTTTATGTTACGGCTGACTGTCAAAAAAAAACTAGAAGCGCTCCATTTAAAATATATGAGAGTCAAGTCTCAAACTATTTTCTTAAAATGTCCAAAGCAGCTAAATTGTAATATCTACAGCCTTATGTAGCCTTTGCCTATGTTTTGGTTGGCCAGACGTTGACTAGCACTTAAGGGCTGTTATTCATAAACGTGATTTAAAGTTACGCCACCATTTAGGCCCCCTGTCTGTCCCTTTCTATCTTAACCTTTTTTAACGAAGAGTGAAAGGGATAGCAACACGATTTAAAAGAAGTGAGGTTTAACTAGGTTTATGAGTAATGGCATAAGACTTTGGCAATGTCCGTCCATGTCAGACGCGGCGCCAGTGCCTTGCTCCCGACGATAACCTCCACTAATTGTGTTTACAACACGACAGCTGGGCGATAACTTTATACCTCAGTTCTAGAATATTCTGGTCTTTAAACTCTCTTAGCTATTGCTGACAGTTTCAATTATAACATCATCTTATGTTTACTTAAAAGAGGGTTTATCAAATTCGACATGGTATGTTGCGATACTATTTTGGATTGCCCCATCTTAAACCTAGAGAAACACTAAAAATTACATTTTATATTATGACTGTATTCTCGAATGTATAATAATAATAGAATAGAATATATAATAATAATGGAATAGATAAAAAATTTGAGTTTCAGTTTTAAAAAATCCCAACGACGCGACGTAATAGTACCTACTCGTAGTCAAAACTTATATTGAGGGTCGATAATATATTTAATTGAAAGTAGGTGGTTTATGAGGGCGTTAAGCCAGTAATTATTATCAGCTATCATTATCCAATTCCCGATAGGTTCAAAAGGATTAATTCCCGAAAAGTCCCAATTCCTGAAATGTAGAATTCTTGAAACATCCATTCTTTCAAAGGATCCCATTTTATTATATGGGGTATGTTGTGTGTTCGGTACCCGAGGGTTCTGCTGCAGCTAGCTGGCCCAACCACTTCAGTTCCTGCTAAGATATTCAATCTGACAGTAAACTGTGTCATTCTTAAGCTGTGACAACACTCGGCAATCATTCCGAGGCAATTTCCTGATCGATGTTCAATTTCCCGAAGGCACTGCGGACTCGGATAACTGTGTTCCCACTGATTGGACGTAACAATGTTACGGGAATCTCTGAACTTTGCATGTTGGAGCGCCATCGATTTTCGATTTGGCTCACGTTCCTCACGTGTTCAACCACGAGACTTGCAGTTTTGTGGCAGTACTTGAATAGTTCAGAACATGGTCTGGCTCATGGCTATATTGCATGGGATTTTCCCCTTGGATATGAAGTAGCAGCAGATATGCCGTTCAGTTTAAGCTAATGAACTAAATCGCTGTAAGTATACCTAGTCAAAACCAGTAAACTAAAACAAACTCCAGGCTGCAGCGGATGCTGCGATAAATTTTAATTTATCATAAACAAAATTAATCTAAGTAAACTGACAGCACTGATGTGCTGTCAGTTACCTACACAAAAATACGTAATCTAGCACGTATAGTCATCTCGTAGGGTGCTTGTATGTAATCTATAGGTACATAAAAAAGTTGTGTCTGTACATTGGATATTTATTGAAAAGAATAATTGTAATTTGTTTTAGGATCGATACTGATGCCAAAACACTAATTTTTAGAATTTGTTGTCTGTTTGTCTGTGACTTTGTGCAAGTATCACGCCATAACTACTGAAGGGATTTTGATGGGAGTTTCACTAGGAGATAACCGAAATATCCGGACAGCTCATAGGCTATAAGCCATGGCGGTATGTGATGTGGAAACAAGGATCCAGAGAGGAAAATCTGCCTCCTGATCTCCTTCATCCTCCTCTACGCAAACGAAGTTGCGGGGTACAGCTAGTTATTTATAAGTATTAAAAGAAGTATTTAAAATTTTACAGAATTTGTAAGGAGGAACCTCTGAAACAGTCCTTCCTAATGTAAATGAAAATTGATATTTCGACACAAGAATTCATTGAAGGGGTTCCGTTGAGTAACTTTTGTTCCTAAAATAACTTTCAGTTTTGCAATATTCGTTTTAAGCGTCAGAGCAATGTGTACCTAAATCTTTTTCATTTCAATTACGTAACATTTTACCCCAAATTACCTGCACGCTTGTTTGTCCAATAAGGTCTAGGATTAGCTCACTCGATTACGCTAAGGTCACCGCTTTTGGACTGTTGCCAAACGGCCGGTCACGAACGGATCCCGTCTACACGTTGGCTATGAAATACAGTTAATTTATGTATTTACGTCGAGTTGGTTTTTATAAGCGTATTGCGGTATAATCTAATATAGCGGAGTCAGCCGCTAAGTCTAGGCAATTTGCTCAATGAGACGCATACGCTCCATCTAACATTAGTATGTATGTTAGTATACTGGAGAGCGCAGTGGCTCAGTGGTTGGGTCAATGGACTTGCGATACGGAGGTACCAGGTTCGATTCCCAGCCAGGGCAGCCATGTACCAATGAGTTATCCTCGGTTTTTTCGACGGAAAAACTTACGTACATTTACCGAGTTCTCTCAAAACGGTGATGAAACCTGCATGCCGTAGAAGAAGATAAAATCTAAGGCATGTGAAATCCGCCAATCCGCACTGGGCTCGCATGGTGGATCATGACGCAGCTCCCTCAATGTAAGGGAAGGTCTGTGCCCGAACAAGAGGCAATATAAATAGACTATTGATGACACTTGGAGGTAGATTGACAATATACGAAGTTCGATCTTATTCATGGTTTCCATTTTGACCGTGATACATTACTACATTATTTTTGCACGTTTTAAAGTGAGTTATCCATGTGCAAGATTAAAACGAAAAGTAATGAATGCTATGGAATTTCGCAGTTGGTACTAGGGTAATGTTTAAAAATTGTTATATACGGTCTATTCAAATCGTGTATGAAGTGATTGACGAATGTGAAAGAAACGAGTCATCGCAGTAATACATTTACAAAATAAATGTTAATGTGCTAAAATATACGACACAATAAAGTGACACGATTCTGATTCCCCATAACTAAGTTTCTTTCTATAAATCAATCTCTAAAAACTATCCTTCGTTGTTACAGTGGACGAGAAGATATTCTGTTGCCACGGCGGCCTGTCGCCCGACCTGCAAGCCATGGAGCAGATCCGTCGGATCATGCGGCCGACCGACGTGCCCGACCAGGGGCTGCTGTGCGACCTGCTGTGGTCCGACCCAGACAAGGACACCGCCGGATGGGGGGAGAACGACCGGGGAGTCAGCTTCACGTTTGGCACGGAGGTACGACAACATTTGACGCGCGAGATGTTGCTCATCTTCTCGGAGCGCTCCTGTTTTGACCATCATCAACCACTATCTTGAGCACCACGGGACGTTGTTATGCCCTTTTACTATATCCAGCCAAATGCAAAGTCAGGTACTGGAAAGGCGAGAGCGAGCGGGGAGAGGAGAGTACTACTGTCTCTCCTATTCCGTCCACGCTGCCGCGTCGTCGCCTGTTCTCACATATATCTGTAATTTATATAAGCTTCTTCTTGCGACCCCCCCCCCCCCCCCCCCGGCCATCGGCTGGCGACGACCGTGGCCCCAAGCAACCTTCATATATTTAATTAGCAGATCTACGCAGAGCACGTATATCGTGGTTTTGCAGAAAAGGAAAATGGCAGAGAGGAAGTGATGTCACATTAATAGACAATTCGTAATGGTTCTTTTTGATGTGCGTTCCGTTCTACTTCCGGTAAACAATAAATTATAATATCCTATGTTATGAATTAAGCTTAATACTATACAGTCCACAACAATCTATTTCACAATATTGATCGGAAGAGGTGAACGATGATATCAGTTATCGGCTAGCGGAAACATCGTGTCAGAAATGGATATCGTGTCAGAAATCGCATAAAGAATGTTAGATAAACATAGCACAAAGTAAACGTCACTTACGCCTGAGTCATTGAACTATTGTATCGATTCCCCGACAGAATAGATAAACAATGGAACTATTGCCAAATGACTGAAAGTAAATAGTATTCATTGGTAGCAATCATTCGTCAAATTAATCTACGAAGATATATAAAGGCACTGGTGGCGCTTATCTCTAAAGATATATTCCAGTAAAACCTGAAAATGTGAACTTGCGTCATCATCATCAGCCCGCATCAGCCTCTTCCAAAGCACGACATTCAACCCGACTCTCGGTCTTTTGCATCCAGTCTCAGCTAGCCACCTTGCGAAGGTCTTCCCGCCGGACAGACAGACGGACAACAAAGTGATCCTATAAGGGTTCCTTTTTTCTTTTTGAGGCACGGAACCCTGAAAATAATAAAAACACAATTTTAGGAACTAAGATTGTACAGTCGAAGACAGAGATAAGTATAGATTTTCTCAAAAACTATTGGACCGAATTTAATAATTCTTTTAGTTACATAGTTTTAACTTTTATCTATCAAACAGTGAAAGATTTTTTGCAATAGGTCAAGTAGTTTTTGAGAAAATCTCAACCTTAAAAACTCTCCTGTACACCTTTCTCTGTCTTCCACCGTAATACCACCCCTGAGTTGGGCTCGCTGATCAAAGCCACTTTCTGTACATATTCCCCGTGTTTTGCAGGTGGTGGGCAAGTTCCTGTCCAAGCACGAGTTCGACCTGATCTGCCGCGCGCACCAGGTGGTCGAGGACGGCTACGAGTTCTTCGCCAAGCGGCAGCTCGTCACGCTGTTCTCCGCGCCTAATTACTGCGGCGAGTTCGACAACGCGGGTGAGTCACGAGTTCACGACAGTAGTTTGTAAACTTTCGTCCCCTAGCTTCTGAAAGAAGACACTACACAATATATACATAAAGTATCAAATAAATATATTTTATGCGCCAAAAGAAATCAGCTCAGCATGTGCTGATGGTTTTCAGCTGGCCACTTTTTTTCTGCTACTCTTTTCGAGTCGTATAGCTTATCTCATTTATTCGCAATAAACTGTCAAGTTGATGGTATTTATTACAATAAAATAACTTCCATACAACTGACAATGCCAGATTCTGCCCCACCATCAACCGCATGATGTACAAAATAACGAATAAATGCAAAAATATATATCCGTTTTTTATTAAAATTATTGGTTTAAAATAAAGTTGTACAAGTTGCGATTCGAAAAAACTAGCTTAATTAAGAATTCAGAAAATAGTAAGAAATCGAAGCAATTTATTCATTGTTTTTGTTATTCTTCTATAGGAGTTGCGAGAGCAGTAGAAAATGATACTGATTATAATATGAAACCTGTAATAAGTCCCCAACAAAATGATAGGTACAGCGTAAATGGTCACGTAGTTTTGTAGGTGGGGCAATCAATGTCTTTTACCCGTCGGGTGTAGCGTGAGGAAAACACAAAAACTAAATATTTCATTAGTACCTATATCGTAACGTCATCTTAAAACATTCCGTGCATCAAAAATATGCATTAAATGAAGTCTCAAAATGTCATCGTGTCGCATTATTTTGACAACTGGTTGACAGCTATAGCCGAGACGGACCCGTGTCAACGCTTAACCTCTGAGCCATTACATTAGCGCGTCCGGCATGTTCGCGGAGACGCGCACTGACGGGTTCCACGCAATCATGCGTAAGAAGTGCGCGTCTCTGCTCTGCAGAGTGCGACGCAGCGACAACAGCATCCTGCAAATGATAGCCGGCAAATACGACTGCCGTATTGTTAAAAAATGTGTGACGTTGCATGTCCTAGGCTAGTTACTAATATAGTGTATAAGACTACTAACAAATAATGAATCTTTGTCATTCGTAAATAAAAAAATATTATTATTATTACGTAAACTCTCTAACCTCCGTTGTGATTGTCCGCAGGCGCGCTGATGTCCGTGGACGAGACGCTGATGTGCTCGTTCCAGATCCTGAAGCCGGCCGACAAGCGCAAGCTGTACTCCGGGCTCAACATGGGCCGCCCCAACACGCCGCCGCGAGCGCAGCCCAAGAACAAAAAGAAGTGAGTCACACACGGCACATAAACTCACATTAGCATTTAGCACACATAGTACGGTATTTGACAAGTATCGAAAATTAAATGGTTTTCATTACTACAAATTATTCTATATAAACGGATATCACTCACTTATATTGTTGAAGTAGGCAATTAGACCGACGGTTTCGACCGACAACAACAACGCAACGGCGACGCGGGCGTGGCGCGCTCACCTTGAAAAAGACCGTCGAAATCGGTCGAAACTGTCGGTCTAATTGTCGACTTCAACAATATAAGTGAGTGATATCCGTTTATATATAATAATTTTTCATTACTACAGAATAGATACAAATTCATAATCAACTGTGAAATCAAAATCAAAATTAGTTGAAAAATGAAGGAGCTACAGGCATTTGGAAAAGTTGTGTTAGAAAGAGACAGAGTACACGATGTATTGTGGTTGTGATGTCATACTGAGGTAGCGCCATACAAAAGCTTCATACTAAATACCGTTTTGCTAGAAAGAGATGGATCCTCCCACCACTCGACTTAACTGCGTAATATCTTCGGTATTAAGTGTTATATCGAAAAACTGATTTCACAGTCCTCTTCAGGATATGAGAGTTAATTGTACAATAAAAAAAATAGTCAAAACCCCTATTTGACAGAGATACTCCGCCATACAAAATAATAGATTATTATGGGTAGCGATTAGATTATGTCGTGTTTCCTGATTGTAACACTGAAGGAACCGATTGAATGAATATGTTCATCATTGTGAAAATCAAAGTGACGGATACGTCATAATAATGTGAACGTACAATATACAAAAGTCACAGCAAAGCTTAAAGTGATCATTTTTGTTTACATAATAAGATTGTGGGTTTAGTTTTAGACTGAAATCCTAACAGGGCAGTCTCACAGTAGTTAAACTAAGAATGTGGTTTTTGGAAATTCGATCTCTATTATTTTATTCATATGGTTATTTTTACAACTTCAGAGACATATGATGCAGTCATATACATAAGGTAAAGATGTGTGGTTTTAACTTAAGTAAGAGTGAATAACGACATTCTCGTACAACACTCTTAACAAATTATCATTTGTACTAAAAGTCATTAAGTCATTACATTGAAATGGCTTATTAACTTAGACATACTGTCCTTCCTTAAGGTGATTCATCTATTTTTCATAAGTACATTGTTTACAGCCAAAATTGCATGTTAAGATATTTATGAAAGATTTCTCCTTGATAACAATTCATTAGACCTAATTATACCCAATACCAAACCGTATGAAATATTCCAACTTTTATCTTGTCGATTGAACGAATTTTGCGTTTGCAACGAAAACAAACTTTTTGTTTTCATTATTTTCGTAACTACTCTCTCAGAAACTTAATTTTAAATGTAAATTAACGATAATTGAGTTGATAACAATATTCTCTATGTAATAAATATAACATTCGGTGCGATTAGCCACGAAATAACTTAAAATTCGTTCATCGACCTCTACTACTTCTGATTGGCTCAAACCTACTATTGCCTTTCTCAAAACGTAGCAATGATGACATGACATGACGCGTTGAAAAGAGATGGTGCTATACCAACGCGATAGTACTTCATGATATTATTTAATCATTTTGAGATCGGTAGCCCCACTGATCGCTTAAGCGACTGCGAACTTACATAGGCGAGGCCTTTAATGTAGTCAATCGGCTATTTAAAAAATACTATAGATGCAAGTTCACTGAAAATTGCACTAAAACTTCGGATAGTAATCTCGCTCTCAGTGTTGTCTCGTCGCCGTTACAACCAATAATTGTAGCAAAGTTTTAAGCTAAGTTTGACGTGTATAAAGTTATGTCATCCTTTAAGCATACACAGGCGGCCCGCGGCTTGCGTTAACGACGTTAATAACGTTAACGACGGGAGAAAAGGGGGCGGGCATGAGCTGCAACTGGCCGCAGGCCGCGGGCAAGCCGCCTGTGCGTGTGTCAGGCTTTACATTGTAAAATGCATTTTTAGACTTGTCAGATTTAGTTTATTTAAAATAAAACTCAAGCCTGAATCACTAGTACTAATTTAATATGAATTATGTATATGCAATAGACGATATTTGTATCTGAATATGATTGCATTCACCTATGCTTTTAGTGCGATAATCGGTGACTTGAATCTATAGTACTTTATCAATCTGAGTTACAAAATAATCATACATAATGCAATTCCCTGTTTCGCAATCGCTTCGGCAGTTTCAAACCAAACCAGTATCTGACTCAACTGTTTTGTTCCCGATCCAGCTAATGGCTCCGGCGCGCGCCGCCATGCATGGACTCCCACCCCACACCGCACCTACACCCACACCGTGCTCGGCCAACCGCCGCGAGCGCACTCTGTTGACCGTGTTGTAGTAACTTGTTTGTGTTGACAGATAGGTCAGCGACGTAGGGATGAACTTAAACCGGGACTTTCATAGTTTATGGGCTCTTTCAATTTAGGCCCGGGATCCACCAAAGCGGAGAGGAGGCGAGATATAAGCGCCATAGCGTTTCAAATAAATCTCTCCGCCAAGGAGAAGGAACGAAATCTGATTGGTTATTCAAAATACATCTCTTCTCGTATCCGCTTTGATGGAAACCGGGCCTAAGAGGTTTGTTGTCGGCCTGCTGCAGTGCCGGAGCGGTGCGGTAATCTTACTGCACACGGACGGTCGTATTGTTTCATACAAATCGCACGGAGCGGCAACTGCTGTCGCACACGCGCGACAGCAGGACGGCAACGTCGCATTTGCCACACATTTCGTTGTTGACTAATGCGGTGAATAGCTGTTTTCACTAACTTACGAACGCTATGCAGTCTAATGCGCTTTCAATTTAGACTGTTGATGTCGTCTTGCGGCGGAAATAACAAGCGGGACAGTAAACGTGCGGCAGCGGTCCAACACAAAACGTCTAAATTGAAAAGGCCCTTAGTTATCGTTTTCACATTGACACTGTTGAATTAAAAATTTATATTGGTCATGTGTCAAAATGGAAACGCAAACTTTGAAAGTAGCGGGCGACCCTCATACATTTTGATCGTCGTATGGTGCCAGAATCTAACTCTCTGGTCCACAAAATGTAATGCAACATTGTTGTAGATCCAAAAACATTCTTACGTCGCTTCAATGTTTTAATTAAGTGCAAATGACTGTCAATTTTATAAGTCTGTGTAATTCGACAATAGTGACAAGTTTTAAAGATTAAAACCAGCTAACTTAGATATGGTTGCATCAGCAGACAAATGCTATCCAATAAATAATCGTTGACTGACGTTGACAGTTTATTTGTACTTGATTAAAAATTGATTTTGTAAACATAAAGCCGAGTTCGTACTACGATATTTTTGTTAGAAATAACAGAATCGTGTTAGAAAACACTGTGGTTTCTATCAAAATATATGATTTTGTTAGAAATTACAAAAGCACGGGTTAGTTTTTCTAATTAAATATGGTTCGTGGGAACTCGGCTTCGCGTTCGTAAAACTGAAATTATAATTTAAGAATGGGGTCTATTTTCTTTCAATACTTACAATGTCGATGTAGTAAACCCAGTTAATTGTGCCTATACTGGTTTAAACTTAAAGTAATCTGACACGCGACTATTGAACTATCGTCGTTGGAAATAACTGACTGCGCCTATAGGCATAATTATCAAAATTATTGAATCAGATACTATATTAAAATGAAACAAACCCCAATCGTGTCATTTAGAGATTACTCTATTTAATATAGAGAAAGCTATGTATGTTCTTCGTTCTGTTGTCATTGGTGGACGAGTTTTAGTGAAATGAAATAAAGTTGAATGGAATTAAATATTAATTCTACTTTTGCTTCCAAAATAGGATAGGAACTATCTAGAATAGTTCTAGTATTGTATTAAATATGAAACACAAAAAAACGTAATTTATTATTATACCGAAGCCCAAATCAAGTGTCTTATTTTGTAAACAAATATGATCGTCTAATTACCTGTTGTGAATTGCGATGTAAAACTGAAGTTGATTGAATTTGTTCATCATTGTGAAAATAAAGTAATCCGATCTAATAATGGCATAAATAACTATGCAATAACCACAGAATAGCTTAAAATGTTAGTGGGGGATGGTAGTTTTTGTTTACAAAATAAGAAACTTGATTTGGGCCTCTGTTTACATTTAAAATTAATTACAACGAACAAGTCTTTTCTCTGCAACACTGTCAATGGAGTTCGTTCGGTCAAACCTTTTTGTAATGTTTTTTTTTAAACTGTAACATTTATTTAAACGATTAAGTATTATTGTATACACTGCGTCGCTCTCTTAAGGTACAGTTTCGTAACGTATGTCGTAATTACTACGTAAGTGAGTTGTCGTAATATCTATTATTCAAATAATATAAGATACATTACTTAGTGATTTTTGAGATTTCGGATTATAAAGTCCCCTAGTAAGGTAAGATATATCGCAATTTGATATCTACAATGGAAAGTGTCGTGGATTTTGTACCATTCTTATTGTCTTCGCCATAAGAGTTATTGTTTGTAGTTAAATAAATTATACCTATTGTCAGAGTTGTTGACGCCGCCGTAGGCCTCTGACATGGCCTAACGTTTACCTGTCGAATCTGAATCCAATTTAAAGTATTTTCTAATATAATACATTTTATTTAAAAAAAGCTACTTACCGAATCTACAAATGCTCTTTTTTAAATGCATAGCAACAACGTGATTTACTTTCGATAAGTTTACCGGTCGTTTTTCACAAATACTACGTAGCTTGTTGCATATTATAAAATAGTATTTATCGTAACAAAGATTTGATAAGCTTTTTTTTATTAAAATTGATTATATTAGAAGATACGACTTTTTTAAAACTTGGTGACGTCTCTTAGCTCGTGCTATTCGAAACATAAAGTATCTCAGATTGGCTAGCGACTATTTATCACCCATTTTGCTTTTGACAAAGGAATTTAATCCGTACTTGATATATAATATTACAATTAATATAGTGTGAATACGTTACGAAACGAAACCTTTAAATTAATTGGTCACAGTATAATGAAAAGGGTAAATGGTTTTTAGAGTTCGTTGCGGCTCGCACGTAACCCACAATTGCTGGACAATTGTTCAGCCTAGACATGAGTCATTGGACTTTAAAACTGAAATTTAATCAATGTATCAGTCTGTTTCGAATACATGTGTAAAGACGATTGTATATTATACTCAAATGATCTAATCTCCATTCAAGGAGATCGTACTTTATTATGAAATCAGCCATTTTCATAGCTGCCAGTGTTGCAATGTTTTTAATACTTTTCTTTTCTATTTAAAGAACGCAGGTTTAGTATTCTGCTCTGGGAAGTCCCTTTGGGCGTTTTATTTAATGCTAGGGATGGATGCCTCGTTGTATGGTAAAAAAAAATTGTATGGAAGTATGACTGCTGTCCGTATGTTTGTTTGCATTATTCAAGTTTAAATGTAAGGTTATGTGCGGGGTTAATGTTGATACTTAAAGGCTTGTGTAATAAACGCAGTTTAAAGTTTCGCGGTGAGTTATTCTATGGTTTAATTTAGAATTCGACTGTCATATAAAGTTGAGTAGAATATAATATATTTATTGCCTATTCAGTATATAAATTGCCTTTGCCTAGTAATATATCACAGGCTAGTAGTATAAAATGCAAAAAAATCAAATCTAAATGTTAAAGTATATATTTTTGGGATCGATATTTCTGTTACGCCAGAATCTCGGAAAATATTTAATTTCGTATTGTCATACAATTTTTAAATATGAAATCTTTGTGTTTTCCGTGGTTTTGGGATTAACAAGCATTCTTTCCCGATAATATTACGTTATATTTTATTTTGGTGGTATAATTGTGTCTTCATTTCAATATTAAAAGAATAATGTTAGATCCCCGCTTATTCAAGATTGCAAGTGTCAACATTGACTCGTCACAATATTCGCAGTTAATAATTTAATGACATTTCGAGATGTAACGTAATGTTAAATTATATTAATTCGTAAAATGAATAAACTCCATATAAAATAAGTGGTAAGCGTAAATTGTAAACTTTTCGTAGTACGTCGACAGAACATATGGGAAATAATAATTATTGTATCGATAACCGTACCATTAGTGGATGGACTTATAGGAAAATGTATGGTCCGTCGGAGTTGTGAAGAGCTTTCGCGAGAAAATCTCCCATCCAAATTTTTCTTTCACCCATACAAACATCCAATGAGCTAGTGAAATTTAGCAGGAAAAATGTATTCGGTAAAGGGATTGTAAACGAGCAGAAAGGCCTACGACTTTTTGTCGCGCGATAATTTGGTCGCAGTAATAAATAGGTTAATGGATTAGGATAGGTGAACGTCTCGTATGGCTTGCGCATATCCATATAAACCGATATGTTGCATTTCTGCGACAAAATTATCGCGCGACAAAAAATCGCAGTGCGCGCCTTGTCTGATATCTCTAATCTGGGTGTAAATTACTGGGTGACAATGACAGTTCCCATTAAGAAATTAAAAAACACGAATCGCTCTTCAAGGCTTTGTCGGCCAGTGGAAAGCTTGAAGCACGACACCTTATACACTTGCGCTAAAATTGTACACGGGCGGCTTTTAATCGCTGCATTTGAACGTTTCAGTTTAAAATCGATATTGCGAAAAAAAGAAATCAAGATGGCAGCGTAACGTAAATCTACGTGATTTTCTAAAGTCATTGCATTGCTTGCATGTTATGCTGTCTAATATTTTGGGCTGTCTACACTCGTATGTGTTAATTATTCTAACTTTTCCGTGGATTTTTAAGATTAAGTAATTCTCATTGTATGTACCTACTTAATTTTTATTATTAATTTAATTATAATCGAATCAGCCTTAATTATGCTTTTCGAGTTACTGCCATCAAAATGTACTCGCGATTAAAAACGCAAGTGTACTTTACCACCGACAGTGTTACCACACAAGAAAAACGCAAGTTTGTATAAGACGAGTGTTGACAGCAGTGAAAATAGAAATTTAATTTGATTGCTATATATATGTGGTAGACTGAACCGCGTACGGCACGTAGCCGTATCTGAATCAATGTTTTACTGATGTATGAACAGAGAATTGTATATTAATTTGGTAAATAAAATACTTTCTGAATATTTTGCTTCGTTTATTTCACTACAAATCCTTTGCTAATGTATTTTTCTCTACATAACAATGTTATTAAGAAGTAAGATCTTATTTCTTATCGTTAACGTTTACTAGTAGCGTGTAGTAGGAAAATGAAGTCTTGATTATCTGAAAAAGTAAAAATATTCTTAAAGAAACACGTTCACAGTCCAGTGCCCCATATATAGAGCACGACGACCTAGCTTCACAAACCCGTGCCCCACATATGTGGTGTAGTCGAAGACAGATAAGTATACAGGGGCCTCAATAAGGTTGAGATTTTTTAAAAAACTACTGGACCGATTTTCATAATTCTTTTACAGTTACATAGTTTTAACTTTTATCTATCAAACAGTGAAATAATTTTTGCAATAGGTCAAGTAGTTTTTGAGAAAATCTCAACTTTAAAAACTCTCCTGTACACCTTTCTCTGTGTTCCACCGTACGATGAAAAAAGTATGTGCCTACCAGATCCGCACAAATTTTTTTCTGAAGGTAAGTAAATACGATGTCCTTGGTGGATGCTGCTGTCCATTCGCGTCCTATTGTCTTCAGAAGAGTGCTCCGCCCAATGTTGAAGTGCTCACATAACAAATTTGATGTATTTTGACTTGTATAGAGATTGAAATAATAATAATAGGGTCTTTCTTACAAGGAAATCAAAACATTTTTTGTACGGGGACTGTGAACGTGTTAATATATCTATTTTCGACCGTAAAGCCCAAAAGCATATCAAATATAACACTTCGGACTTTGAACCGTTCTTATTATCTGAATCATAAGAGTTTAGAGCTCGGTGGCTCAGTGGTTGGGTCAAGGGACTTGCAATACGGAAGTCCCAGGTTCGATTCCCAGTCAGGGCAGCTATGTACCAATGAGTTAACCTCGGTGTTTTCGACGGAAAAACTTGCGTACATTTACCGAGTGCTCTCAAGACGGTGAATGAAAACATCGTGATGAAACCTGTATGCCACAGAAGAAGAAAAATTTAAGGCATGTGAAATCCGCCAATCCGCAGTGGGCCCCGGCTCCCTCGATGTAAGGGAAGGTCTGTGCCCGAGCACTGGGGTAATATAAATTGACTGATGATGATGAAGAGTTGAAATCTCACTGCAAATGTTACCATTGATCTGCTGCCATTCGTACCAGCACAAAAGTCTTCAAGTCCATAGGCAGGAAGCCGCCCGCGCGCACCACGACCGGCCGCCTGTTGGCGAGCAGCACGTTGAGCAGCTGCCTGCGCGCGCGCACGCCCAGCGACGGCCACGCGCTCTGGTACGCGGCGGTCGACACGCGCTCAGCCTGCAAATGGTAAGTAAATCAAAACTTTGGGGCTTTTGAATATAGCGGGAAACGACGGTTGCGAAATTATTTGATAATTTTCAGTTTAATGTCTCACGTGGGTGTTGTGTTTAATATCACGTTAAATTGATCGGAAAATGTTCGCGAATGACAGTATGGTGAAGTTATTGGAGGATTCATGCAGGATGTGAAGTTTGACGCTATAGTCAATAGTTCCCCTTTTTATAAGATACGTTTATGTCAAGTTTTTTTAAAGATAAGGTTAAGATAGAAAGGAACAGGGTAGCTAAACGGTGGCGTAACCTTAAGGGCCTGATATGAGCCAACTAGCGCCGCCAATCTTGAAAAAATAATATCTTCCAATTTAATCAATTTTATTAAAAAAAACTATTTACAAAATGTTTATTAGGATGAATACTATTTTTCAATATAAATATCGCGACAAGCTATTATGCGAACTACAACTTACCAAAATTGAATCACGTTATAAATAAGCATTTAAAAAATAGTATTTATCGTAATAAACATTTTGTAAATAGCTTTTTTAATAAAATTGATTAAATTGGAAGATATTATTTTTTCAAGATTGGCGGCGCTAGTTGGCTCATATCAGGCCCTTAAACCATATTTATGAATAACAGCCTATCTCTTCAGGCTGCCACCTTTTCGCTGCAAAGTGGTGTAAAATGCAAATACCTACCTCCCAAAAAATATGCTACGCAAAAATATAGGTATAGGTTACGTCACGTAAATATTTAGGTAAGTACCAGCTTGCATTATACGCTATGAATCCCAACGGCCAACACTGACCTGCAAAATGATCTGGTTCCCGTAGTAGCAATACACGAACGTGTCCAAAGCGACGGCTCCTAAATACTCAACTGTTATCATGTCGAATTTCTGAAAAATTTCAAGTTTTCCATTCAATCACATTCTCTTGTGCCACAAGAAACAACTCTTGTACAACAAGAATTAAGGGCCTGATATGAGCCAACTAGCGCCGCCAATATTGAAAAAATAATATCTTCCAATTTAATCAATTTGATTAAAAAAGCTATTTACAAAATGTTTATTAGGATGAATACTATTTTTCAATACACAATACATGGCATAATTGCGACAAGCTAAGTTGTAGTTCACAAATGTGCCAAAAACGGCCGTTTTTCGCAATTATGCGAACTACAACTTAGCGAAACTGAATCACGTTATAAATAAGTATTTAAAAAATAGTATTTATCGTAATAAACTTTTTGTAACAGCTTTTTTTAATAAAATTGATTATATTGGAAGACATTATTTTTTTAAGATTGGCGGCGCTAGGTGGCTCATGGAAGGCCCTTAAGTAATTATATTAAGTTTCTAGACACTGGCCCATTTGTTGGCATATCATGTTATCTTAAAAACAAATCGCTTACATACCTATAAACAAATTGAAGCTTGAAATATAAAGCAAATCCTTGACTAAGTAAGTAAAACCAACTTACCAAAGTAGCAACGTACAGTAAGGTACACAAGTACATGGTGACTTGTACAACCCGCAGCACAAGTAGCGGCGATATGAACCGCTCAAACTTGAGCTTGTACTCATTGATGACCTGCGAGACGCGGGCGCACTCGCTGAGCGCTCGCATCGTCGCCGCTTCGAACTCGGAGCTGTAGATATCTGCGGAAAACATCCGCCGAGACTGATTAAAAAATGTAACATATAAAAAAAACATTCATACGACTGCTAAAACAATACCTATATGCTAAATGCTATTACACAGTAGAGGAATTTCTAAATGAGAAAAAAATAAACAATCGTTACCTACCCCTTACTTAGTTACTACAATTTACATTATATTTAAACAAAAAAATGTCGTCTCTCTCTTATATAAACTAAACAAAGTCCATAAAGAACATTGTAACATTTTAATGTTAAGTATAATATGAACATCTGTATTATAACTTATTATGGAATGCAATAAATATATTGAGTATTTGAGAGCGAACCGTGAGCCCTGAACAACTGTCAAATGTAAAGCTCAAATCAAATGTTGTGATGTAACACTGAAGGAACTGATCCATTGAATTGAACCTGTTCATTAAGGCTTCGTATGCGCGGTTTTTCAGTTTTTCTACGAAGGCTACGGCTAGTGACATGAAAGGTCGGAAAAAAATATATAGCAATCTTGGGGTGTCTATTTAGAGACTGATGAATACCGATACACGATTGGACAAACTTCGCTCGATAGAAAAAAATCACAAACATACCCTACTTCTTTTAAAATGAAATTATATCTAAACCGAAATAGTTATTCATACTATATAATATATATCAAAATGTAGGCTACTATAAATACGAGAGCGTGTTTTAAAAAAATCTGACTTTTTGTTGGCGTATTTTTATTTCCCTGCCTAAATTCATAACAATACGAATATGGAGGCACTGCGCCGTGCTCTTCACTCCGGCGCTGCGGAGCTTCTTCTGTCTCACTCTTGCTTTTGACAACCATATAGCGCCTTAATGTAGTTTAATGTCAGTTTTTGTTCACAAAATAAGACACTTGATTTGGGCTTCGCTATATATTGATTAAGATATTTGTGAAATCGAGCTCACGCTAAACCAGCCATCAAAACTATGAATCTAACTTAATTGCAAGAGTGTAGACTCATCCTATAAGGCAGTGTTTTTCAATCTGTGGGTAGGGGGTCGCGAAGCCTTACTTGGGGGGTCGCCGGTAAAAGGAAAAAGGCAAGCTTCTACACTACAATAAAAATACAATTTTAGTGAGTAGTATGGGCTTGTATATTTTTCAAAAATTTGTCAAATCGTGGTGCCTTATTGACTTACCTTGTACCTACTTACTTTCAAAACTCTCGCGGCTTCTTGCGGACTGTAGGTAGTGCTTATTATATATTATAGATATTTATTATACTTAGAGAAAATGTAGTAAACGTAGTCTTTTTAAAATTATACTAACTTTTTGTATGGTCGTCAGAATTTTTTAACCTGTTAAGGGGTCGCGTATTCAAAAAGATTTAAAAGCACTGATATAAGGAAAAAACATAATGATTGAGCCGAATACGATAGCCCGGCCTAAATATTATCTAAAACATAGTAATTTCGAGTTTTATGTTTGCAATTAAATACCTACCTAGGTAAACTTACCAAAGTCTGTTCTGCGGTTCGTAGAGTGAGCATCCTGAAACAATTGAATCCCAGTACTATAGCATATTATAATAGATAATTATCTAGGACGAATAATGCTTAGTTAGGTTTAGATACAGGCTGATTGGAAATTCGATACATTCCTTGAAAGGGGTGTGGGTGATACTAGAGGTTGTTTGCAACAAATTAGGCCCTATTAACGAGCGGTCGAAAATTAGTGGTTTCTGAGTTACGGTAGTTTTAATTTTCTGACTTGTTCACAAAAAATGATGTTCAAAAACTGTTCTACTTGCTCTTTGTTGCAAACCACCTCTAGTATCACCCCTTTCAAGGAATGTATCGAATTTATAATCATCCTGTATACAAGTGTAACGGAAAGGGTTATCGATAACTAGTTAGGTACTAAACAACTTTTCTTCTACTACTAATTTTCGATTTTCGCAAATTTATTTTTGGACATTTTGTACCGGTCAGCTGAGCGATTTTTTTAAATATTTTTTTATATTTCATGTAGGTATTTATCGGGCTATTGTATAAGATAATTTATGTTTATATCGAAAAGTTACCTACCGATAGTCAACACCGTCCCTTCGGCTTACTATACACCCTCCGTTACACCCTGAATAACTTGCATATTGATTAGTAAAAATAACTGAACTTGAATACCATTTTGTCATCATAATGGTACTCGGACTCCTGAAGCGCGGTCGTGCTGTAAATGTAATATTGCGTCTCGTCTCGCGTGACGTCACTGTGCGCGGCGAGCAGTGCGCGGTGGCGCACGCCGCAGCAGAGCAGTTCCCCCCTATTACCGTTCTCAAAACACGACGCGCCGAAAAGAGACGGCGCTATACCAACGCAATAGCACTGTCTCTGTCACTCTCGCTATGGTCCAGCTGGCCACAGAGCAGGATCGTATCGAAGAATACCTTTTGTGTAGTGGCTACAGTGCGCGAGGCGTAAGCTCAGGTTTACATTTGTGTGAGTGATCGCCAAGCTGCTAGCGGTACAAGAGGTGAAGTGCGGTGCGTGCGCGGCAGGGTGACGTCCCGCTGTGTATAAATTTGTATGCGTAGGACGCGTCGCGCCTCAGGCCGAATATCACTCTACACTATCTGTGTGCACTCACACAAATGCAAACCTGAGCTTACGCCTCGCGCACTGTATGGTGTATGGACGAGTGTTTAAAGCGGTGGTAAGCTTTATAACTTGGTGGAGGTTTTACGGATAGATTATTAATTGTTTTAGTAAGTTTTCAGTGCCATCATACGACATTGGATCCATTTCGTGACAGCTTACAAGATAATTTGGTGATGCTAAGAAAGAAATGACACGGCCGACTTGCATTTGGTGGCGGATTGTTAGATTATGCCAATTTTTACGGCTAATATGTGAAATCTAGCCAATTTCTATTAGGTGCAAACGCTGAGGGTGGAAACACAGACCACTTACCCCATAGACATGAAATCGGTACAAAGCAAGCGAGAAATTCTGTCAATATCAACGAGTAATCAATCGTACTGATCAATTGCACCCGTACATACCGTGTCATTCTCAACCCTGACATTGGCAGAATCATCGACTAAACGATGGAGCCATGAACATCAAATTGGAATTGGATTGGAACGATGAACGCAATAGACGAAGCGGGGGGCAGGGGTGCCGTATTAAATCCATGTCGATATGTCTAGGTTACACGAAGGAACAAAAAGAAGGTAGATAGGTGTCGCGAAGCAATTTAGCGCTCATGTATGGGCAGACACGGGCGCCGTCCTGTTACGGGTAAGTGGTCTGTGGGTGGAACCAACAAAATTCCTCTTCAAACCGCTAACGGATTTTCGAATAAGTACCATTTTGTCATCATAATGGTACTCTGACTCCTGAAGCGCGGCCGTGCTGTACATGTATTGGTGCGTCTCGTCTCGCGTGACGTCACTGTGCGCGGCGAGCAGCGCGCGGTGGCGCACGCCGTGTCGCAGCAGCGCAGTGTAGCGGCAGTTGCGCAGGCCGCAGCAGAGCAGGTCCAGCTGGCCGCAGAGCAGGATCGAGTTTGCGGCGAAGAATACTCCTGGAGAAGAGGGACAAACTCGAATCCCGGTAACAGGTACTTAGTTTATTTTTCACCAATTCGTATGCCGTCCCGCCCAAATTTTTTTTTAATGTATTTCGTCTTACCTAACTGCCCCATGGCCAGCCCGATGAAGACCTGCCCCAAGGCCTGGCGGAGGAACACGATCACGAAGAACACTGGCCGAGTGAGGTCCGCGTACACCCACAGCTGCAGAGGCTGTTTAGTCCACCCTACAAGAATACAAAGTGCAACAAATATACCAAGATTAAATATTCCTTATAGTCTTCTAGGGGCAGCAGGCAAGTTCCCGGATTTAACCTTTTTTTTTGCCCAGGTAAAACACGTTTCCGTGTACCACGCCCGGGGGAGCGTGTTGATTATGTCGGACTCGCCGCCCTGAAGGGGCGGTATACCGACTAAACTTCCTGGGGTGTTCCACCTCGTGCCATTGTTGCCGTACCACGGAAACTGCGATACACCCGCGACCCGACTGGCGCCCCGAGCACTCCCCATTGTGGGCTGTAATAGTCTCCACAATTCATCATCCATCCATCACCTTCTTCCTCCCCGTCTGGTCCCGGATTTAACCTGCCTCGGAAATATTAGAGCCAAATAAATAGGTTCCGGGCATCACAGGGTCGGTGCGCAGAACTTATGCATAGGCTTTTCGGGTCGGACCCCCACTGCTCCTGTGGCGAAATCCAGAGCATGTCACACGTCACCGATAACTGCCCGCAATGGTCAGTTGAGGGTGGTCTTGTCAAGATTCATATAAGGCTGACGAGGACTTTAAGTTTACTTGAATGGAAGAATTATTTTTTCTGTGTAGCCAAGCGGCATTTAGGAAAATGTATGAGATTGTCATTCATTAGCGAAAAGCAAGCGTTCCGTACATTTTTCTTTCAATCGTGTTAACGAAAGTCAATACAACTTGGCTATACAGGGAGACTGGCAGGGAGGAGACACTCCAGGATAAATTTTGATTATATTACGAAGGTACCGAGAGAAACATTATAAGTTTTGATATTTTCTTGCATATGCGCTATCCGAAAGGAAAATCTAAATGATAAATGGAGATTTTAGATATACATTATAATACTGAAAATAACAATAAAATACTCACAATGAACAACAACAGGCATAGTAACATACATAATGACACTGAAAAGTGTACACGATGTATAACAATACGCAAAATTCTTCGCCGCCTTATAACTCTGCATCATCGTCATATTAGTCAAACCATTCGCCGAACGAAACTTGAAATTCGCATTCATATAGTTCGCCAATTCATACAAATCCTCCTTATATATGGCCAAGTATCCAACAATTGCTACAGAAACCACTAATGGTAGTTCTTCGGCAATTTTATCCAAACTCTGCATTACGTCTATCCATTCGGTGTACATATTCACAAGAAGTGTCACAGGCAGACCTGTTAGGACGAATAATACCATTGCCAAATATACGTCGTTTATGAGAATTTGATACTCTTTTTCTGGGACAGGATACCAATCCCAACATCCAACGATTTTCAAAGGTGTCTCAAGAAAATGAGTGTAATTTTTAATCTTTTCGTCCGCGTTTGTCTTTTTCTTAATTTTTTTAGACATTTTTCCGAGAGTTTGTGTAAGGATTCCTTTGTAGCCTTCTATACCCTAAACGTTATGAATATTGATGACATTTATTGGATGTAGTCTGTCCCAATCCAATTTTCCATGGATGTAAACAAATATGGCGTTTGAAAGTTCACCAAAAACTATATTAGACAAATGACAATGCCAGATTCTGCCCCACCATCAACCGCAAGTTGTACAAGATAACGAATAAATGTAAAAGTATCTCGGTTTTTTATTAAAATTATTGGTTTAAATTAAAGTTATGTACAAGTTGCGAGTCGAAAAAACAGCTTAATTAAGAATTCAGAAAATAGTAAGAAATCGAAGCGAATTATTCATTGTTTTTGTTATTATTCTATAGGAGTTGCGAGATTAGTAGAAAATGATACTGATTATGATTATGCAATATGAAACCTGTAATAAGTCCCTAACAAAATGATAGGTACAGCTTAAATGGTCACGTAGTTTTGTAGGTGGGGCAAACCTCCATTGAAATGTGGCAATGTCATTTATTGATTAGAAATTTCGATTGTTTCACTATGAAGTCTTATAGCAGGATTACTTCAATAATACTTTGTTTTTCGTACCATGACATCCTTAATAAGCTTACTTTAAGGTCGTCATGGTACGAAATAACAAAGCATTATTGAAGTAATCCTGCTATAAGAGTTCATGGTAAGGGGGCTGAGCCACTGGGTGACCGCGACTTCCATCGTTTTCGTAATCGCTATCAATTTGACATATGGACGCTATACATTGCTGCTATGTTTTTGCAAGTTTAAACAAACGACAACGACACGCAGCAATATATATCGTTCAAGTGTCAAAATGAAAACGATAACGAAATCTATTGAAGTCGCGATCACCCCCGTGGTGAAAGCTGGCTAACGCAATGGATCGTGATCATTAGTAAGTACGGTTAGCCGTTTGTTTACCAACATGGAAAATTGGATTGGAACAGACTTTAGTTAAGGCGCTGACATGAGCCAACTAGCGCCGCCAATCTTAAAAAAAAATATCTTCCAATATAATCAATTTTATTAAAAAAAGCTACGTTCACATTGTTTATTGCTATAAATATTATTTTTTAAATGCTTATTTGTAACGTGATGCAATGTAGGTAAGTTGTAGTTCACAAAAGTGCCAGAAACGGCCGTTTTTCGCAATTAAGAACTACAACTTACCTACATTGAATCACGTTACAAATAAGCATTTAAAAAATAATATTTATAGCAATAAACAATGTGAACGTAGCTTTTTTTAATAAAATTGATTATATTGGAAGATATGATTTTTTTAAGATTGGCGGCGCTAGTTGGCCCTAGGAAGGCTCTTAAGTAGATTCCTCTTGATCAAGCACTGACTTTGAGCCAAAAATGAACCTTTTCACTTATTTCGGCTAATGTTTTAGGTTTGACAGTCAATCTAACTCTGAAATTATGTCTAACTAGTGTACTGATTCTACTATTCGTAATTACCCTTGTTTCTAATTAGGTACCTTAAGGCGATTGCACAATGCCTCTATCATACAACCCCATTAGTTACTTTGTGGCTACCTTGTAAGAAGACTCGTTAGGGAATGAAACTATAAATATAAATTCGTTGTTCTTTAATCACCTCATAATAAAGCAAGCTTAGTGCCTGATAAGCATATACAGGATGTAAACTTAAACTGGAAGGTGTTTAGTATCGGTATAAACTAAACAAACTTTTGTTCTACGATTTTTCAAAGACCACCGTTTAGGCCCCATGTCCCTCTCTATCTTATCCTTTTTAACAAAGTGCAACCCGATTTAAGGGAAATGAGGTTTAACTAGGTTTATGAATAACAGCAAATAAGTTTACGTGTTTTATGTAGTCTTGTACGGACGACAGCGATCAATGGTAACACTTGCATTGCGATTTCAACTCTTACGACGTAGATAATAAGAATTGTCCAAAGTGTTACACTTGATGTGCTTTGATGCAATGGCTGCCATTTACAACACTGCTCCCTTGCCATGACCTCTTATAGCAGGATTCCTTCAATACTTTATTATTTCGTGCCATGACGATCTGAAAGTAAGCTTAATAACGTCATGGTACGAATTAACAAAGTATTATTGAAGTAATCCTGCTATATAAGACTTGATTTTAGATAAAGGCACTGATCTCTTTTGCGGGTAAAATTCTGTTTTAAGATAAGTTTGCCCTTTATGCCAATTTGTTTCTTTTGTACTTATGTTAATTAAATATTTTATCTGTGTGTGTAAAGTTTCTTTGAAGATTCCAAAACATGTTTCAGTTCTGGAAACACCAATGCATACAGCATAAAGCTCGATTGATAGGACGAAGAATGGCTTTCCGGCGAATATGACTTACCTACCAATAGGATTTTATTTATAACTGATACTGATGAGCTGTACCCCGCAACTTCATTTACGTAGAGGAGGAGGATGGAGGAGATCAGGAGGCAGATCTTCCTCTCTGGATCCTTGTTTCCACATCACATACCGCCATGGCTTATAGCCTATGAGCTGTCCGGATATTTCAGCTATCTCCTAGTGAAACTCCCATCAAAATCCCTTCAGTAGTTATGGCGTGATACTTGCACAAAGTCACAGACAAACAGACAAAAATTCTAAAAATTAGTGTTTTGGCATCAGTATGGATCCTAAAACACATTACAAATATTCGTTTCAAAAAATATCCAATGTACAGACACAACTTTTTTACATCCTTATTTATACTATGTATAGATTTATCAGCATGACATATATGTATTTCTTATACGATTCTGCGACAAAAAGAACTAGGGACTTTATACTTAAGGGATAAGTACCAAAAGTATGAAATTATGTGAACGATTCGCCATTAACAACTAAGTTAAGCTAATTAACAACAAATAGAACTTAAAGACTAATTAACCCTTTAAAGTTCGAAACAACTCCAATCGTTTTAACTAATTTTCAACAGATTAAAATTTAATTAAGTAGGGTAATTGTAGGGTAGTTTTAGAGAATAGCATTGGGCTGGAATTACAGTAGCGATTCTGCTTTGCAATTTTCACTAAATAAACCTGGATAAAAGATACTAAGCTACATATTTCGCAAAGAAAATATAGAAAAGGTCGGATAAAATATTCTTGAAAGAGTCGGCACAGACATAGGTAGAGTAAGGACATTTTACTGATGTTTTTAAAATAGCAGACTTGTTGATTTCGGCATTTTGTGTAGGACTCTCATTTATTTTCCTTTTTTTATTCGAAAAGTCTTAATAAAAGTTGTTTTAACAAGCAGAAATTAATTTAAGAAACCAAAATACCCGACTGTCGAAAATTTAAGCCGCATTGATTATTTTTTTATAGCATTTGTCACTCCTGCAATCAAGACGAATCTAACGACACCTCATATGTTAAAATCCATCAAGCCGTTTAGGTTGCAGGGCGAGACAAAGAATTAGACATAAACACTTACATACCTTACATACATACAATCGAAAAACATAGCCCTCTTTCTTGCGCAGTCGGGTAAAATAACGAGCGTGCATGAAGAGTTTGATGAATGTGGAGGAAGCGTTACTTGAGTTTCAGCAGATGGAAACATATCGTCTGCCTATCGCTACGGGAAACAGGGCTGAGTTTATACTTACCCGGGGGACAGGGGTGCCGTATTAAAGAGATGCGTACATGTCGATAATATCTCGGTTACACGTGTTGCGAAGCAATAATGTTGCGCTCATGTGCGGGCAGATACGGGCCCTCCTGTTACAGTGGTCTGTGTACTTACTTAATTTTTGGGAGTTCTCGAACACCCTATAACCTAAAGGTACCTAATGAAACGACTGAAATAAAATCATTTTACAATAAAATTGTACATACCTAACTGTCCAATTTGATCATAAAGTAATTTTGTTCTAGTTCATGTAGGTATATCTATTGATTTAATGATAAATGGATGTATTTGGTAATTTTTATTGTAGCTATAGATACCTTTGTGAACTAGTACCTACTACTAATTTAAATTAAAGAAACCATGGAACTTGAGGTAGCTAAACTTTTGGCAATAGGTACTTTGGCGAGTGAAAACTTCTTTATTTTAATTGGCAGGAATCCCCTCCTCCCTGAAAGAAAAAAACACCAACATATACTTATTTTATTAATGGCCTCGACAGTTCGTCACTTGCCAATGTCATGTTACAGCTTCTCTTCATCCAAGGGAGTCGCAGTAGCGTCGTCACCCTGGGTATACGCGTCTTCTTGTCTTCATCCAGAGGAGTCGCCGTAGCGTCACCACTCTGGACGAAGCAGCTGGACAGTCACGTTCACTCCCGAGCTTGTAGCGGGGCTCTTGATAAAAGCTTGAAACTTCAGATCTTGCATGAATTATCCCATACCTTCACCATACTGTCATTCGCGAACATTTTCTGATTAATTTAAGGTGATATTAAACAGAAAATAACCACTGTAGACATTAAAATGAAAATTATCAAATAATTTCGCAACCGTCGTTTCCTGCCATTTTCAAGAGAACCCTATAAAATTATTCAAAAGGGCTTATACTTTATGTAATCGGGTTTTATATCAAAGTCAAATCTCTTTATTGCAAGTATGCACATTGGGTACATTTTTGCACGTCAAGATATATATTTTTTAAATGACAATGCCAGATTCTGCCCCACCATCAACCGCAAGTTAACGAATAAATGTAAAAGTATCTCCGTTTTTTTTATTAATATTATTGATTTAAATTAAAGTTATGTACAAGTTGCCAGATGAAAAAAACCGCTTAATTAAGAATTCAGAAAATAGTAAGAAATCGAAGCGAATTATTCATTCTTTTTGTTATTCTTCTATAGGAGTTGCGAGAGTAGTAGAAAATGATACTGATTATGATTATGCAATATGAAACCTGTAATAAGTCCCCAACAAAATGATAGGTACAGCTTAAATGGTCACGTAGTTTTGTAGGTGGGGCAAAGCTCCATTGAAATGTGGCAATGTCATTTACATTTACACCACTTTTCAGGGAAAAGGTGCCAACGCTGAGGAGAAAAAGTGGCAAAAAACTTTCAGCAGCACATCTTTTAAAATAATAACAATTCAATTTCATAACAACTACGTAATTGAATAATTATTCTTCTTGTTTTTAATAATTTCTACTTGTTAAGCTCACTTCTCCTTGGACCTCCTCTGCGCGATTCTGTAGATCCTCCGGAGCTCCAGCAGCGCCCTCATGATGACCACCAGCTGCTGCTCGAAGTCACCACTCTTCACGTCTATGGCCAGACCCTGGTGAAACGAAATGTATAAGTTATTATTATTTATTTTATTAATGGACTCGACAGCGACAGTTCGTCATTTGCCAATGTCATGTTACAGAAAATTCAATATTTTATAATAGTCTTCTAGCCTCCAGAGGAGTCGCAGTAGCGTCTTCACCCTGGGTAGTCGCGTCTTCTTGTCTTCCTCCAGAGGAGTCGCCTTAGCGTCGTCACTCTGGACGAAGCAGCTCGACAGTCACGTTCACTCCCGAGCTTGTAGCGGGAACTCTTGATAAAAGCTTGAAACTTCAGATCTTGCTCAAATTATCCCATAAATTCAAAATACTGTCAGGAAGAAAGAAGACGATATATTAGCTATGAAATACTGTTCAACTTGACATTGACAAATGACCTGTCGAGTCCATCAATAAACTAAATAAATAACCTTGTGCTTGCATATCTTCACGTAGAGACTCCAGATGGCTGAGCGCACGTGGCAGAGTTCCACGTGGCGCCTCGCCGCAGTCTCCTTCAGGCGGTTGAGAGCCAACTCCCATTTTATGACCCGGTTACGCACTTTGTCGTATCGCCACTAAAACAAAACGGCGCGTAGAGCTATTAAAACTGAGAGACTTTTGAACAGGACAGTGATGGTTGGCACTACTTGATAATTTTCAGTTTAAAATACCTATGCAAGGAGAACTGAGAACCACCCAAACAGATTAGCAACTGGCCTAATGCGCAGTAGGAGAGTCTTCAAGAGATTGAAGAGGAAAGCTCCACAAGATTCACTGTGAAAGTCATCAGCGGTCTAGTCACCGCGGACTCGTACCGTGCAAATTCATGAATTTACAGTTTTCGGATTATTTCCATTACTTGTGCTATTATAAGGCCTAGCTTCTTGCCAAATTTCATGATTCTGCCAAGTTTTGGTTTTCTTGCATTTTCATACAAATATGCGAGAAATTATGGCATAAACGGCCCTATCTTTTGATGGCGTGGACGTAGAAGGTTGATTATTTCACGGCTGCATGAGATTACAGACCTGAGTATTTGGTATTTCAACTTGATCCGTCCATGCGTTTCTGAGATATATGTCTTGACAGACAGACGAACAAGATCTTATAAGGGTTACTTTTTCCTTTTGTCGCACGCACGGAACCCTAAAAGTGGATATTTTGTGTTTGACATCATTACAAAATTAATCAGAAAATGTTCGCGCGCGAAAAGCGTTTCGTCAATATGTTGGAGTTATCGTAGATTTATGCTAGTTTCGAGCTAGATTCAAGAGTCCCACTTAAATCCTGTTATTCAAAAACCTAGTTAAACCTGGCTTCCCTTAAATCGTGTTGATATCCCTTTCACACTTTGTTAAAAAAAGATTAAGATAGAAAGGGACAGGGGGCCTAAACGAAACGGCCTTTACGAATAGGTACGCGCCAATATTGGCAAATGACAGACAGTATAGTCTATTAATAAAATAATAATAAGTAAGTAATAGAGGAGGAGCGTCACCCTCAAGTTGGCAAGCGTATTGTTGAGGCCCATCATGAAGAGTTTCTTCTCCTCGGTGAGGGCCGCGATCTCCTGGCGAGCGCTCTCCAGCATTTCCAGGTCACGCTCCTGACGCTCGGCCAGCGTGCCCTTGGCAGCGGCTGCAAATACGACGAACAACTGGTTGTGATTGTAAATTCACCTTAACGCAATGAGAAGTTATGATAGTGACAGTTGGATGGTGTTATGCATAAAAGTATCAACCCACACTCGGGTCATTTCGAGAAAAACGATGTTGAAGTTTTCAGAGGGGACGCTTGGGAATAATAAAAAAAAGATAAAAAGATTTTTATTGACACAAAATAATGATCAGTGCTTCTTGAAAATAGGTACTTATACATTTTTAGCAATTATTATACTCACATTTGTTTCAAGAATGTGGAAACGATAGCATCCGTACTAGTTTAAAAACTGTATGACGGATTACTAACGCCTTCCATCGGAAATGTAATTGTGGTTGTTTATGCCAATAAATTAAATTTAATCTTTAAGTAAAAATAATTAAATAAGTAAAAAAATATTCTTAAGTGTTTTTAAGAGGTAGCAAAAGTGTGTGAGAGAGGGAGGGCGTGTTTGTGACTGAGGGTGTGAATAATCGAGGTGTATCTGGGGTGTTTTGGGTGTGTCAGAGGGTATGAGAGGGTGCGTGTGTGTGTGTGTGTGAGGGAGAGAGGGTGAAGATGTGCGTGAGATGGTGAAATTTATTTTTGGTGTGGGTCCATTTGAATCTTTGTGATAGCATGTTTTGTATTGTAGATAGGTACAAACCTGAAAAAATTCAACTTACTAGCTTAGAGTATGAGCTTTATTATAAGATTATATTATATATATATATATATTATTTTATTAAAAGATTAGAAATTATTTTATTGAAAATCAATGGCAAATCTACGGTTTAATTGTCTCAACATTTACCACCAAACCTTTCACAAAACTATAATGAAGTGTGATTTTTGTGAGTAAAACGTGCAATAAAATTATGTAAAATCCCCATTTCATTACATGAAGCTCGTGCAGTAATTTTAGAAGAAAGCACAATTAAAACTATTTAAAAAATATTATTTAAATATTTTTTTTAGGAGTTGCAAAGTATGTTCTAACTTTTTAATTTCTTTACCGCCTGTCAACAATATTTTTTGGTTTTATTCAATGTTAAAGAAAGTACGTAGAACTACGGATTATTCTAGGATCTAGCTAGATAGATATAACTACAGAAATCTGCGGATTTTTCAGCCTCGCCCTACGGAATTTTGAAAAACGAATCTGGCAACACTGGACTGCGGACACTCTGCGGTTCGGTTCGGGTACTCCCCTGAATACATACTTGCCTCTAAGCTACAAACAAAGGAATTAGTCATTCACAGACTAGGGATGCCCGATTTTTTTTTATTTGAATCGATCTTATGGATCGTAACTCATTGAATCGATTTCGCAAAGATAGAATCGTATAGAATCGTATCGTTTTGCATGGGCCGAGGGGGGATCAGATTTTTTATAAGCTAGGTGCTTACATAGGAAGAACGAACGCGCCGCGTAATTTTTAGTTGTAAAAATATTGTATTGCAAACAATACTTGCAAGCAAAAATACTTAGTAACGTAAACATTATCCGGGGGGGGGGGGGGGGGTCCCTGCCCTTACCTGGGTACGCCCATGTCGTTTTGTACCAAAAAATCGAAATATGGGGTAAATGACAGATTTTTAAAGATATACTCAATTTATACCACATATTAAACGGCATTTATCTACCTACATCTATTATAGCATTTCAAATTAAAAAAAACTTAGACGTTCGGGTTCTAATATATTACGGTTTTCAGTCTAATTTGATACATCGATTAGTGCTTTTGCACATGATTCAGTTTATTTTTAAGTCTGAGAGCTAATATGATTGAAATTGCTAGAACGTATCCTTTTTCGATATTTGACGCAAAGTTCTTAACAAAAACAATCATTCGATTTTTTAAACCAATCTTCTAGGTATGCGATTCGATCTGAGCCCAGATCGTATTCACGTGAATCGATTCAAAAAATCGAAGATCGTATTCAATAAGATCGATCTACCAAAAGATCGATTCGAATCGGGCATCCCTATCACAGACACAGTTCAAAAGAGCTTTCAATTCAAGCTGAGTTTTATTCTGAGAGACCGAATTTCAGAAATTCGACAAAAAATATAATTAAGTGACTACGTGGTTGATTCGTGGCCGACAAGAAAGAAACGGTAGGTAATTAAGTTAATTAAATCTTAGAAAAGAATGGTGTACCTACACGAGATTTTTTAAAGTTAAATTTGAGATTTTCTAAAAAGTACGTCGCTGATTTTTAGGCTTACTTTACTTACGTAGGTAGTGTGTACTTAACACGTTCACAATTCCCGTACAAAAAAGGATTTGGTTTACTTGTAAGTCCCGCCTATTATTTCAATCTGTATACAAGTCTAAATACATCTTTATTATGTGAGCACTTCAACACTGGGTGGAGCACTCTAAGCACTCTTCTGAAGACAATAGGACGTGAATGGACAGCAGCATCCACCAAGGACATCGTATTTACTAACCTTCAGAAAAAAATAAAATACCCCTAGTGCGATTCTGGTAGGCACATAGTTTTTTCATCGTGTAGTTTGTTCATATGTGGGGACACTGGTTTGTGAAACTATAATAGTTCGTCGTGCTCTATACAGGGTGTCCCAGAAATCGGCGTCAAGCCGGAAACGCGTGATGGGCCAAGTGATAACAGTTATCAGAAAAATAAAAAATAAAATCCAAGTCGTGTATTTTGATAATTATTGGCATTTTAAAAAATTCGAGAAAAACGACATCCTTTGATGGTTTTTTAAGTAGGTACAATTATTACAAATCTTAACTTTTTAAATTTTTTTTTCTTTGATGTAACCCTTAATAATGCTTCTCTAAATTCTAGTCTAAAACGGAAAGCCAACTGCCCCAGTTCAGGAGAAAATCATCACTTTTTGACCTATCAAGTTTTGAAATTTTTTCCATTGCCCAACTTTAATCAACTATCCTAAAAAAAAAATGTACTACGCTTTTCTGGCAAGTGATCTCAAAAGTTGGCGCAATCCATGACGATTCCAAAATGGTATGACACTTTAAAAATATTGCTTTAACAATGCCATTTTGATTTGTTTTTGTAAACTATCCCCAAAACTGGGCAAATCTTTCTTTAATAACAGGCTGTAGGTATGCCTATAGTTGGCCTTACATTTCCCTTTTGGAAGAACTTTATTTTAAAAAAGTACAAGCCTCGTATAGCTACAGTGTTTACGTACTCAGTAGAGTGTACCTTCTTATAGGTAGGTACTACAGCAACTTGGTAGTGATAGGTACTGACTAGGTACAATCGAAAACATATTAGAAAAAGTATATCACAGGAGAGGCATGAATAAGCTTGAGATTTACTCAAGAACTACTGGAGCGATTGCATAAAATCTTTTAACAGTAGATAGTCCGTCAACGTCGTGCCTGCCGCGCGCTAGGGGTACAGGCATGGCGGGGTCGAGGGAATACGGTCTCGGAGGGGCCTCCCGCAATACCGCCCGCAACCCCTCCGAGACTGTACCTATTCCCTCGACCCGCCAAACCCCTGTACCCCGTCAGCGCGGCAAGCATGACGTTGACAGACTATACCGTACCTACAACCTATACCTAATTGCTCGACCAGATGTGTAGGTACCTAGTACCTCGATGATACCGGCCTAATTACCTACGTCGGTAACTGTATTTCAATGGGACGTTAATTGTTTTCAGAATTGAAAATGCGGATCAGAACGTTTGGTAAATTCATAGAAATGGAAGCCATGAGAGACCCTGCCTTGAATGACTCCACAGTGGTCATCGATGGACAAAACTTCTTCTATGATCTGTACGGACAAAGTGGCCTGCAGTATGCATTTGGCTGTGAGAGCGACAAATACGCACAATTCCTAAGAACATATCTGACAATGTTCAAAAAAGCTAAGGTGAAGTGTTACATTTTCTTCAAGGGCGGACATGAAGATTCGGCCAAGAAATATGACACGAATTATTTCCCAAGCCATTGGAAAATTAAACCAAATTTTATACACAATGACTATCACGACAACAACGAAACAGTACTCCCTATCTTCATGAAAGAAATCTACAAGCAGATACTAGATGAGATGGAATTCAATTACGTAATCTGCGAGTACGAAGCCAAGCAGGAATGTATCGCCTTCGCTCAGAAGCACAAATGCCCGATCATAAGCTATGATATAGAATTCGCTATGTCTGGTGTCCGATATATACCACATTCCAGCCTTCATTTCGATGAAAAGAGCAATCAACTTCAGTGTAAGATGTTCCATCTTGACGATTTCTTCCAGAAATTCCAACTAACTAAAGAAAAACTTGCTCTTTTCATTGTTCTTACTGATGAACGCACATTCACAGAAGGTAGCTTTGATAATTTATTCCAATCATTGAGAATGCCCATGGGTCTTTACAAACGTAATAAAGCGTTATTAGAGTGGCTCAGTAAGACTACTAGAGTAGTAGCTCTGGAGAAAATTAACAGATTCAATCGGGCAGACCAGGAAAAGGTTCTAGAAGAGGAAGCCAGGTTGCGAGAGTTTATTCAGAGAGAAGAATCGCTGGGAGTGCCTTCGGAGTATTTTGAGAACGGCAACGCACTTGAAATATTGGAAAAAGATTCGAAGTGGTTTGAAAAGGGGGTGGCATTGAAACACATCGCTCTGCAATATGTGAACTTGTATCAAACTGGTATCGTTTTCGGCTCCTGGGCTATAGGGGACAATGAAGCCGATGATGCTATGCTTTTTTCTATCAACATAATTAAGTACGCGTTCGATCTACTGACAAATTTTAAAACCCCAGATCTGATATTTTCAGGCAAAGACAACATTGTGCCTTCTGTGATTTCCATTCAGAAACCGATATACGAGGCAAGTGACAGCGTATTCGAAAACGGTTGGAAGGAAATTCGCACTCTAAAGCTATTCGAACACTTCCTGATTGAGACCCTACAAGGATTTCGTTTCGAAAATCTGCAGAAGCTTCCAGAAGATGCGCGGCTTCTGATGATAGCTCTCATCTACTTCTCACGCAATAAGTCCGCGGACACGACTAAAGAAGTCTACAGTGTGCTCCTGTCCTACGTCGCTTTAAGCATTGTATCTGAAGGCATTGGCAATGACAACAAATTGAAGCCTAATTTATTTGTCAAACCCATTCTTGACTCAACAACAGATAAAAGCTTTGTCAATGAAGGTGATAAAGTCACGGCAGCAGCGATATTTGATGAGTATTTGAGCGAAGTGGGCAATGAAGAAGCGAAGAGAATATTTGATGCGAAGTTGATTCATCCGTTAGTTGAGTTTCAGCATTGCCTGCAGCATTTCAACTTCTTGAACCAGCTGTGTGGGTGTCCGTACGCGCCGACTGTGTACAGCCAGGTGTACAACGGCACGTGTGTGTACCGGGTGCTGCGCGACATACACACAGCTCACGCCGGCGACGGCCGGGGCTTTGTGAAGGAGAAACTGAATCCGGCCCCAACTGTCTTGGCGTTCGTTAACGGACTCATTAAGACTTATGAGGAGACACTGTACGCTTAAGCTTACCCATATTTGCCTACTTGATTGTATCAATTCTTATATAAGTTACTCAGAAATCAGAATTTTTTATTGTATGAACATGGTTATAAACATCATCATCATTTATTCGTAAACAATTATTACATTGTGTTCGTAATAATAAATTCCAATAAAATTATAACATGTCCGATTACTTACCTAAATGAGCTAGGTAACTTAAATAATAATTGATTAACATACAACTAAATAACTTGTCACATATACATACTGTGAAAATTCGTCCACGGAATAGCAACACTTTTGACAGCAATGACTTGAGTTCATTTTTGAAAATATTTAATATTCTTATAATTTTGAGTTTCACAGGCAACCTGTTGTACAGAATCACTGCTTGATATCGAAGGCTATGTTTCATTATGTTCATGTTGGACTTAATACTTTGTTTTAGGTCTTTTCTACGAGTATTTTCCCTAAGAATCATTTCATCGTCAGATTCATATTTCTCTCCATATTATATTTATAACTATTACCCCAGTGAGAAATACTATATCGAAATTTCGATTCGACGAGTGCATAATACACCGTGGTTAACTGATTTGTAGTCAACACATCTCTCAGACTTCGAAGAGCGTAGCACGCTGAGCTAACCGAGTCTTCTATGGCTGATACTTCTGATTTCCAGTTCAGTAAAGTGTTTATGTGAATACCTAGAAATTTCACTTCGTCGACAGTACTTATTTTGTCACCATTTGACCAGGCTTCTAATAAATCATTATTTCTTGACGTAGTTTTAAATAATAAAAGATTAGTTTTCTTAGCGTTAATTGTCAAATTATTTGCATTAAACCATGTTCCGAAAGCATGCAAGGTATTACTCACAGTCAAGTTTAAGTTACCTATATTATCCCCTGAGATAACAGCGTGTGTCATCAGCGAAAATTGTCAGTTGAACGTCACTAATTCTATTATATATGTAATGGATAAGATCATTGATAAATACAATAAAAAAATATGGGTCCCAGGACTGATCCTTGGGGAACTCCCCTTGTTACTGTCACCATTTTCGATGTGTGCACTACTTCCATTCCCAAGTCATCCAGGGCTCTTATCTCCTCAAACTGTTTCCGATTGCTTAAATATGATTTGAGTAAGTTTAGGTTGTTTGCTCTAATTCCATAATGTTCTAACTTTTTTATTAAAATATCATGATTTACACTGTCAAAAGCGGAACTAAGATCAAGGAATAGGCCAGCTACTTTCTTTTTGTCGTTTAGTTTTAGTAGTACATCTGCCATAAGGCTTTCAATAGCGTCACTAGTACCGACACCTTTCTGATACCCAAACTGTCTGCAGTGTAACACCTTATTTATGTTCAAATGTGATAGCAATCTGATTTTATTACCTTTTCAAAATTTTTAGATATAGTAGGTAGTAACGATATGGGTCTGTAGTTTTTAGGATCAGTTTTGGTGTTTTTTTTATGTATTGGTATAATTTTGGCCAATTTTAACTGTTCTGGGAAGACCCCCTGATCCAAGCAAGTGTTATAAAAATATGCCAAATGCTCAGCTAGAACATTAATATTTTCTTTCAATATAGTAATAGGTAAGTCATCATAACCAGAAGAATGTTTAGTCTTAATATTTCTAACTATGCTCACAATTTCATTTGGATTTATTGGACGGAAATTCATACCATCTGCAACTCTATCAATATTGTTACTAAGTATTGGCAGTGCATTATCCAATGGTACTGGAACATGATTTTTACCATGATCAAACTGTGCACTAATTTCTGCTATTTCTTTAGGATTATCTATAATTTTATTTTCCATTTTAAGTAGTATCTTTTCTTGTTTAGTGACTAGTTTTTTATTTGTGTATTTATTTACAACTCTCCAAATACCTTGTACGGAATTGTTCTTAACTATTTCTGACTATACTGTTCACGGAATAAATATGTACTGTTAGTGCTTTTGCTTTTTTTAGTACTTTTCTAAATATATTTATATATACATTTTTATAGTTGAGTATAGTAGAGTGACTAGAAGCCTGATTTAAAGTACATAAAACTCTCTTCATCTTACTTGAGATTCGAGTTCCTTTGGTATAAACAGTTGGTATATATAATTCATCACAGTTTCACAGTTCAAGTACCTTATCAGGTATACAATATTCAATGTCAATAATTATTAAAAGTCATTGTTCAAATTCAAAATAACCCAATATCCACCAATTTTATAAGTACATTCCAATCATTCAATTTTCAATTACTTTGTTCCCTCAGCTTTGTTCCTGAATGTCGCGCGTTACCCTAGGGCCATGTCATATTCTTAGTAAGAGGCACCTTACTACCTAGCAGAAAAGTGTGCCCGTAGACAGATTATCCTATAGACGGAGTCCCCGCGTAACCACATTTACCCTTTCTTTCTGGCAGCCAGGTGTTGCCTAGGAAAAACTATTACCAAACATTAAGGGTATTTTTACAATAAAATTATAAATTATAGATATAAATATGCATAAAAATGCTTTGGATATGTTTTTGGTAAAACTATATTTAGGCATATAATATAATATATGTAATTTTCGAAAAAGTCGTATTTTGAAAGTGTGATTTGTTCATTTCCGCCAATTAGTGTATCTGACAGTGACAGCAAACCCATTGCTATTTTTATAATCCATTGCTCGGATGCTGTAACAAAATTTTTAATGAAAGTCAATTTAATAAGTACGGTGGAACACAGAGAAAGATGTACAGGAGAGTTTTTAAGGTTGAGATTATCTCAAAAACTACTCGACCTATTGCAATAATTCTTTCACTGTTGAATAGATAAAAGTTAAAACTGTGTACTGTAAAAGAATTATTAAATTCGGTCCAGTAGTTCTGGAGCAAATCTCAACCTTATTGAGGCCCCCTGTATACTTATCTCTGTCTTCGACTGTACGTCCACGCGTTTCAGAGCAAAAGGTCTTATACATACAGATATACATACAGACAGACGAACGGACAGACAGACGGACAACAAAGTGTCCCTTCCTATAAGGGTTCCTTTGTTTCCTATTGAGGTATGGAATCATGACAATCGAGTGAATCAATCCTTTTGCACAAAGTAAATGATCTAGTATCTAATGAATTAGACTAGGTATTTAAAATTAGGGCTAGCTAAATAGTACTGTAATTCCCATACATATATTGTGGAAAAAAATATTTTTTGGGGAATTTTTTACCAACACTGTTGACAACACTGAATTTTATGTCATACATTTTACAAAATACTTTTCGATGTTATTTTGATATTTAGGCACTGTTTTTAAGCAAAATTACAACGCGTTGCAACGTGTTGATTATGTATAAACTATGTACCGTACGTTTTAAAACATAGAAAGTTAAGGAATGGAAAATACTGACCTATGAAACGAAATATTTGGATCCTTGCGTTCTCATCTATTTTTACACTCCTGTACACAACAAACCCCCTCAGCAATGATGATATAATAACGACAATATGTTTCGATCTAATATATGACTACAAACACGAGATCCAACACATAAAATGCTGCTAAAACAATAATTTATCATAATTTACAACAACGTAAAAACAATCTGTCATTTTGGTGCCGGTGACAGTTAGTTTTAATAACGTAAAACTGGCTACGCCGATAAGGACAGAAGATATATGAATCTTTATCTCTCACGCTTACGATATCCATATTATGTTGTTCTTGTCACTCGAGAGCGAGACAGAAACCACACTCCATCTATAGGCTTCTCTATCTACGAGTGTGCCTCATCTTTAAAAAAAACTATATTTAAATAGTTTATTTTTTTGGAAACCTATCTATGTCTATTAATTACCTATTATGATTGTGAAATGTTTTTGGCAATTTGTTAATGAGTAATTTTAAAAATGTTTTTTATTCATACGATTTTTAATAGGTACCTACAACTTTGATATATTTTTAAGATTGGGGGCGTAGGATAGGTATAGCCCTGGCCCCTGATGTAGTACCTGATGTTTTTGATACTCATAGGTACCTGCACAAAGTACAGTAAAGTAGGTCAATGTTGTCCTACTTATCAAAGATCTGTGATGTAGAATTCATCTTTATTATACTAGATAGGTATAAGTTTTGTACTTATAGGTATAAGTACAAAAGTAAACATGTTTGTTTTTAAAATAAGTACTTACATTATTTGATTAAAATCTTATATTAAATTGCATTTAAAGCTATTAATGTTATTTATTATTATTCACTAGATATTATATTTCTTTTGTTATACAGGGTGTAACGTAAAGGGTATATGAAGCCGAAGGGAGGGTGTTCAGTATCGGTATCTGAACAACTTTTGTTCTACGACTTTTCGATTTTCGCGTATTTATTTTTTGACTTTTCATACATTTCGTACCGGTCAGCTGGTTTTTGTATGGGACATGAATTTATTTTTATTTTTTGTTCGAAAAGTTGTAGAACAAAAGTTGTTCAGTTACCGATACTGAACACCCTCCCTTCGGCTTCATATACCCTTTACGTTACACCCTGTATAATATTACCTACCACTATCTCATTATCTCGGGAAGTAAGGAGGAACACAGAGAGAGGTGTATAGGAGAGTTTTTAAGGTCGAGATTACTCAAAAACTACTTGATCTATTGCAAAAATTATTTCACTGTTTGATAGATAAAAGTTAAAACTGTAACTGTAGGTACTTACTGTAAAATAATTATTAAATTCGGTCCAGTAGTTTTTGAGAAAATCTCAACCTTATTGAGGCATACTTATACTTATCTCTGTCTTCCAATGTAGGTACCTAGCCGCCAATAACTATTAGGTATAACAGCAACGGTTGGCCTTATCTAGTCTAGATTATAATATTTATGTGTGTAGGTAATATTATAGGTTGATGTGCTGTCGACGGATCCTAGCGAATCTCATGGTCAACGGAAATTATTGGTCTGGTCTCCTGGCGTAATTACAGGGATTTTTAAAGTTTTGTTTAAATCGTCAGACGGGCCCGCGGCCTGTGCCGTAAATATTTACATCAGGCGGGCGAAGTCGTGGCGTGTGAACTCCATACATCTGTTGATGGCCAACTATAATGTATATGTTGTTTGAAATCCACAGACTCTACGACTGCGCACGGTCGATGTATGATTTAAATCTTTGAAGAGTTCCCCCAAAAATATACAGCGTATCATTGAATTAAGGCGCTGACATGAGCCAACAAATGTGCCAGAAACGGCCGTTTTTCGCAATTATGTGAACTACAACTTAGGTACATTGCATCACGTTACAAATAAGCATTTACAAAATAATATTTATAGCAATAAACAATGTGAACGTAGCTTTTTTAATAAAATTGATTATATTTGAAGATATGATTTTTTTAAGATTGGCGGCGCTAGTTGGCTCTAGGAAGGCTCTTAAGTAGTAAATATTTTATTTTTCCCCCTAAATTGCTTAACTTAAGTATGTAAACGCTGTGCAGAATTAATACACGTCGCAAGCTTAATCATCCATTTGATTTTGTCGAATGAATTCAAGGCCACGCTGTATAATTACGTCGCAAAGCAAAAAGTGTTCAATCAGTAAGATTAGTTATTATCTCTATCTATTGTGATTCAGACATTAGTACCTACCTATATCGGTAACCGAACAATCTTGAACTTGGTGGCGCAGTGGTTGGGTCAAGTACTGGACGTACGATACGCAGGTCCCAGGTTCGATACCCGGGCAGGTAAGCCGGAAAATATTAAGTAGGCACATTTACCAAATACGGCTCTCAAAAACGGCGAAGGAAAATACGTGAGGAAACCTGCAGCTCCTGCGATGCAAGGGAAGGTCTGTGTCCGAGCAGGGGGGGGGGGGGGGGGGGGGGGGGATACATAAAAATAGACTTCACTGCACGAACTGCGTGCTGAAAGATTCAATTCTTTTCCTTCAATCCTTATTTAACCCCGCGTAAAATTTCAAAATTAAATTAAAATTAATACCTATTTACAGTTCCAAATATTACTTGCTCAAGACTGTTCTTCCTTCAGTACAAGATTAGTAGATTAGTAGATATCGATGACAATATCTAATAAACGGGGATGCACCTTTAAATAAACTTTCTTATCTTGAGTAATCACTATATATAAGTAGAGTAGTTATGGATTTATTAGTTCAGTTAAGGAAGAATAAGCCTCTGCTATAGTTTTCAAACGCATAAAAAAGGTTTAGGGTGTACGTTGTACCTACCTACTTACGAGTGTCGTATTGATTGATCAGAATTTACAAGATAAAGCATTAAAATAAAGGTAAGTAAGTGATTTTTCTATAGAAAAATAGCAATATTTCTCGTTATCGTATTCATTTTCATTTTGACAAATGGATTAAGTATACCTATATTACATTACCCCGCACTCACCTACATAGTGGCTCCTTATTGTTTATTAAAACTTGCGAAAATATTGCAGTTACCTATGTGATGTGATGTGACGCGTTCAATTATCAAATTGAAAACCATAACGAAAACATGTAAACAACGAAAGTCACGGTTGAGTAGTCCCACCACATCTTTTACAGGCCTCTGGATTCCTTGAAAAGCGCGCAAAAGGCCATTAGCTACTTTTTTGTGAAAATTCTAATAAAATAGTTTCCGTGGTATTTAGTGACTAATGATAACGTTGAGTTAATCAGAATTTGTCCACGAACGTTTCTATTAATTGGAGTGCTCGAAAGAAGTCGTGTTTGTGAAGTTGTGTGCTCTTAGCAAGGATTCCTTGCATAACTCGATGAATTTGTGGATCGTTGAGCTATTTCGTTTAAGGGGGGGGGGGGGGGGGGAAGGAGTTGAGTAAGGTTTAGGTTACGTTATCTTCGTATATATGTATGTTTTTATAAGAATTCAGACCAGGCTGTAGGTATGCCTATAGTTGGCCTTACATTTCCCTTTTGGAAGAACTTTATTTAAAAAAAGTACAAGCCTCGTATAGCTACAGTGTTTACGTACTCAGTAGAGTGTACCTTCTTATAGGTAGGTACTACAGCAACTTGGTAGTGATAGGAACTGACTAGGTACAATCGAAAACATATTATAAAAAGTATATCACAGGGGAGGCATGAATAAGCTTGAGATTCACTCAAGAACTACTGGAGCGATTGCATAAAATCTTTTAACAGTAGATAGTCCGTCAACGTCGTGCCTGCCGCGCGCTAGGGGTACAGGCATGGCGGGGTCGAGGGAATACGGTCTCGGAGGGGCCTCCCGCAATACCGCCCGCAGCCCCTCCGAGACTGTACCTATTCCCTCGACCCGCCAAACCCCTGTACCCCGTCAGCGCGGCAAGCATGACGTTGACAGACTATACCGTACCTACAACCTATACCTAATTGCTCGACCAGATGTGTAGGTACCTAGTACCTCGATGATACCGGCCTAATTACCTACGTCGGTAACTGTATTTCAATGTGACGTTAATTGTTTTCAGAATTGAAAATGTGGATCAGAACGTTTGGTAAATTCATAGAAATAGAAGCCATGAGAGACCATGCCTTGAATGACTCCACAGTGGTCATCGATGGACAAAACTTCTTCTATCGTCTGTACGAACAAAGTGGCCTGCAGTATGCATTTGGCTGTGAGAGCGAAAAATACGCACAATTCCTACGAACATATCTGATAATGTTCAAAAAAGCTAAGGTGAAGTGTTACATTTTCTTCAAGGGCGGACATGAAGATTCGGCCAAGAAATATGACTCGAATTATTTCCCAAGCCATTGGAAAATTAAACCAAATTTTATACACAATGACTATCACGACAACAACGAAATAGTACTCCCTATCTTCATGAAAGAAATCTACAAGCAGATACTAGATGAGATGGAATTCAATTACGTAATCTGCAAGTACGAAGCCAAGCAGGAATGTATCGCCTTCGCTCAGAAGCACAAATGCCCGATCATAAGCCATGATATAGAATTCGCTATGTCTGGTGTCCGATATATACCACATTCCAGCCTTCATTTCGATGAAAAGAGCAATCAACTTCAGTGTAAGATGTTCCATCTTAACGATTTCTTTCAGAATTTCCAACTAACTAAAGAAAAACTTGCTCTTTTCATTGTCCTTACTGATGAACACATATTCACTGAAGGAAGCTTTGATAATTTATTCCAATCATTGAGAATGCCCATGGGTCTTTACAAACGTAATAAAGCGTTATTAGAGTGGCTCAGTAAGACTACTAGAGTAGTAGCTCTGGAGAAAATTAACAGATTCAATCGGGCAGACCAGGAAAAGGTTCTAGAAGAGGAAGCCAGGTTGCGAGAGTTTATTCAGAGAGAAGAATCGCTGGGAGTGCCTTCGGAGTATTTTGAGAACGGCAACGCACTTGAAATATTGGAAAAAGATTCGAAGTGGTTTGAAAAGGGGGTGGCATTGAAACACATCGCTCTGCAATATGTGAACTTGTATCAAACTGGTATCGTTTTCGGGTCCTGGGCTATAGGGGACAATGAAGCCGATGATGCTATGCTTTTTTCTATCAACATAATTAAGTACGCGTTCGATCTACTGACAAATTTTAAAAACCCAAATCTGAGATTTTTAAGCAAAGACAACATTGTGCCCGCTTCTGTGGTTTCCATTCAGAAACCGATATACGAGGCAAGTGACAGCGTATTCGAAAACGGTTGGAAGGAAATTCGCACTCTGAAGCTATTCGAACACTTCCTGATTGAGACCCTACAAGGATTTCTTTTCGAAAATCTGCAGAAGCTTCCAGAAGATGCGCGGCTTCTGATGATAGCTCTCATCTACTTCTCACGCAATAAGTCCGTGGTCACGACTAAAGAAGTCTACAGTGTGCTCCTGTCCTACGTCGCTTTAAGCATTGTATCCGAAGGCATTGGCAATGATAACAAATTGAAGCCTAATTTATCTGTCAAACCTATTCTTGACTCAACAACAGATAAAAGCTTTGTCAATGAAGGTGATAAAGTCACGGCAGCAGCGATATTTGATGAGTATTTGAGCGAAGTGGGCAAAGAAGAAGCGAAGAGAATATTTGATGCGAAGTTGATTCATCCGTTAGTTGAGTTTCAGCATTGCCTGCAGCAATTCAACTTCTTGAACCAGCTGTGTGGGTGTCCGTACGCGCCGACTGTGTACAGCCAGGTGTACAACGGCACGTGTGTGTACCGGGTGCTGCGCGACATACACACAGCTCACGCCGGCGACGGCCGGGGCTTTGTGAAGGAGAAACTGAATCCGGCCCCAACTGTCTTGGCATTCGTTAACGGACTCATTGAGACTTATGAGGATACACTTTTTGCTTAAATATGTATTCGATGTATCTGTTTGTATTTAATTGCAACTATTTTCGCGTGGTTCTTACGTCACCGTATTTTTTAAAGACCTTGTTAACATCATGAACTGCCAATAAATGATTAAGTATATTCTATTCTATTATTCTTAGACCATTACCTATTGCTATTTTACCTATTGCTATTTATATTTAAGAATAATTTGATTACCTAGGTACATACATGTAAAACATAATAAATGAAAATGTCACCTTACATAGTCTAGTTAAGTCGTCTTTTTCCATTCTCAGTCATGCATGGTTTTCTTCGCCTATTCAATAATTCAATAGTTCGCCTATTCTATTGTTTATAAGAATTATGTTATACATAGTGTAAAATAATCTTACCCAGTGCTTCGTAGCGATTCAAAACATCCAGCGGTTGTTTATATTCCGGGTAGCTATGCACGATCGACATGAGGTAATCCTGCAAGTAGCAAAATGAGCTTTGATTCATAAATAGCGGGGGGTAACTACAAATTATCCCACTTGCCATCCCATTATTTGCCATACATTATATTATTATAAACGCGAACGTTTGTATGGATGGACGGATGGATGTTTGTTGCTCTTTCACGCAAAAACTAATGAATGGATTTTAATGAAACCTTACAATAATATAGCTCATAAATCAGAATAACACATAGGCTATAATTTATAAAGATCCTGCGCCGACGAAGTCGTGGGAAGAAGCTAGTAATCTTATGTTTGGATATCTACTTGCACGTGCGCTATGCGAAACATACCTACTACCATCATTCAAATATGCGGAAAAATTCGTCATAAACGGCCATATCTTTTGATTGCGTTAACGTAGAAGGTTGGTTTTTTCACAGCTGCATGAGTTTGCAGACGGCTTCAGAAAGTTGAGTATTTGGTATTAATGTCAACTTGATAGGTCCACGCGTTTCTTGACAGACGGACAGACAAGACGGACAACAAAGTATCCGAAAGCTTGAAATTACATCCCCCCCCCCCCCCCCCCCCCCACACACACACAATTTTTTTTATCTTTTCGTTAGAGCAAAGTTACGGGGTTAGTAAATTGCGTTGCACGGAACCCTCGGTGTGTGAGTCCGACTCGCACTTGGCCGGGGGTTTTCCTCTTGAGGTTCGGAACCCTAAAAATGACCTCACCTCGTATATAGTATAGTCGCGAACTTGCTTCTCCATCAGACCTTTGACTTCCTCCATCTCTGCGACCCGCTGCCCCATCGCCTCGGTCTCCTTGGACTTGCGTTCCAGAACTTCAGTATCTTCCGCCATCTTGCGCTCGGCGCGATCACGTTTCTCTTGGTTCTCTCGGATGAACTATTCAACAACAAAAAATTTAGTTTCTAAAACTTTGAAATGGATTTACTCGGCTTTTTGAGATTTTACTAAACTGTTTTTGTTTGTCTGCACTAATCTACAATGATATCTACGTCTAAGTACACTAATATTATAAAGAAGAAAGATTTTGTCTTTATTTTTGTATATTTTGAATAAACTCAAAAATTATTAGATCGATTTAAAAAATTCTTTCGCCATTAGAATGATACATTATCCCTGAAGTAGCAAGGGCCACATTCACAGACCACATACCCCATAGACCTGTAACAGGAGGCCCGTGTCTGCCCGCACATGAGCTAAAAAATTGCTTCGATGCGCTCATCGTTTATTTATTTATTTTATTAATGGACACGACAGTTCGTCATTTGCCAATGTCATGTTACAGAAAATTCAATATATTCAATAGTCTTCTATCTTTCTCCAGGGGAGTCGCAGTAGCGTCTTCACCCTGGGTAGCCGCGTCTTCTTGTCTTCATCCAGAGGAGACGCCGTAGCGTCATCACTCTGGACGAAGCAGCTCGACAGTCACGTTCGCTCCCGAGCTTGTAGCGGGAACTCTTGATAAAAGCTTGAAACTTCAGATCTTGCATAAATAATTCAATAATTTCATCGTACTGTCATTCGCGAACATTTTCTGATTAATTTAACGTGATATTAAACACAAAATAGTCCCTGTAGACGTTAAAAGGAAAATTATCAAATAATTTCGCAACCGTCGTTTCCCGCCATTTTCAAGAGAACCGCGCTCATCGTTGACAGTATGTTTCACTTGCAAAAGACATTGCCACATTTCAATGGAGCTTTGCCCCACCTTCAAAACTACGTGACCATTATTTTGTTGGGGACTTATTACAGGTTTCATATTGCATAATCATAATCAGTAGGAGCTGAGAGAGTAAGTAGTACAAAATTATAACAAAGACAATGAATAATTCGCTTCGATTTCTTACTATTTTCTGAATTCTTAATTAAGCTGTTTTTTCGACTCGTTTGATGCACAAAACTTTATTTTAAACCAATAATTTTAATAAAAATCGGACATATTTTTACATTTATTCGTTATCTTGTTCATCATACGGTTGATGGTGGGGCAGAATCTGGCATTGTCATTTGTACCGATTTCATGTCTAATGGGTAAGTGGTCTGTGGTGAAAAATAACGAGAGAAATAAGAATCTAGCCGTAGTTATTCCATAGTTCAGGTTTACGTACGATTGTCTAACAGTCGCTTAAACAATAAGCGTACCTAAATGTTAACCGACTTTTACACAATCAAAAGGTGTTTCGGTAACAAACTTTGTTGAAGCTGATGAAAGACTCCTTAAGCAGAATCTCCTTGTTGCGGAGATCGTGCCACTTCTCGTTCATGACGACTCTATTCTTCTTCTCCTGTTCTCTCTTCTGTGCTAACTTCTCGTCAGCTTCCATGAGGTCTCGTCGTGCTTGCTCCATCAGGACTTGTGGGGTAGGTCGCGCTACATCCCATACTGGATACTTTCTGGATTTTGAGACGAGATTAAAGCCTCGTACGGTGGAACGCAGAGAAAGGTGTACAGGAGAGTTTTTAAGGTTCAGATTTTCTCAAAAACTACTTGAAATTCGGTCCAGTAGTTTTTGAGAAAATCTCAACCTTATTGAGGCCCCCCGTGTACTTATCTCTGGTCTTTGACTGTACGCTACGTATCCACAGCATTGATCTCCTATAAACAACTAGATACCTACACAAAGGTCTTACTAAAACAATTTAAAAAACTTCCAAATAAGGGTCCATTGTTAACGTCCAAATAATGTCCAATAAAGCGAATGAGGGTCCGTCCATTCATCCGTTTGGACATTCTTTGCGCTCGGACATTTTTAGAAGGCAGACTGTGTATCTAGTTGTATATAGGAGATCAATGGTCCACAGGCAACATTTGACGCGCGACACATGTTGCAAATCATGCATGTTGAAAGGCAACGAGAAAATTGAGATAGGAACGGACAACAACAGATCAATGGTAACACTTGCAGTACGATTTTTAATCTTACGACGCAGATAATAAGAACGGTCCAAAGTCCAAAGTGTTACACTTGATCTGCTGTTAGCGTACCATTGGTCATTTGCGCGCCATCTGGCAACTTCGCGTGTTGTTGTACGCTTTCATAAAGCACATCAAGGTGTACACTTTGGACCGTTCTTATTACCACGTCGTAAGAGTTGAAATCGTACTGCAAGTGTTACCATTGATCTGCTGTTGTCCATGTCGCAGTCAACTAGTTGGAATAGACGTGTGATTGAACAGCTAGTACGTTGATTGAACGACGGCATCCAACCAAACATCTAAGTCTCAATTAGCTGAGTGGTTGAACACAACGTTCAACACTACAGCTAATCGACGCTCAGCGGACTGCTTGGAAGTCAATTTGCAAATTTTAGTAACAGGTTCTTACCGCGATTTAGACTGAATTATGAGATATTTCGACACCGTTACAATCATCATGATCACAAGACATACTAACTGTGTTATTATTAATTTTGAAACAGCATTATTCACATACAATAGCAAAATATCAACAAATTACGATCAAATTACCGTGATAATTATTTTTATACTTAATCGCTTAATTTTTTTCCAAGTTTTCTTTAAACTTTATCTTACTGAAATCACTGGTATGTTGCTGCAATATATGAATTTTAATGCTTGGAAATTATTTTTCACTATAAAACAACTCGCAATGTTCATATAATATCAGCTGTCGACGCCATCTTGTGACCAATGTGCGCCGGTAGACGGTGCCAGCAGACGCCGTTACACGCCGCGTCATGCGACGGCACGGCGGCGGCGTCCCGCCGTGACGTTGTACGCCGGCCCTTACAACTGTCAGATTTCTTACAATCTTGACAGTCGTAAATGCGGATAAATGAGGATCTCACAGATGATATAGATATGGAGAGGGAACGGACGGCTATATGCTGGTCCGCAGGTTTGCACGGTGTGCTAAAAACGCAAAAGTGACACTATTCAAGGCATACTGCCAGTCGATGTACACCTGCAGCCTGTGGACCAGATACACGCAGAAGTCGTACGGGGCCCTCCGAGTCCAATACAACAATGCCTTCAGGGGCTTCAGGGTGCTGCTGGGGCTGCCCAGATACTGCAGCGCGTCAGGGATGGTCGCGGAGGCGCGAACCGATTGTTTTTACGCCATAATGCGCAAGCGAATAGCATCCCCGATGTTCAGAGTGAGAGGCAGCCCCAACAGCCTCCTGAAGTTAATTGTCGACAGGTGGGACTGCCCCTGAGTGCGATTTTGGGTGAAGGTACATGCTACGGCAGGTGACTTCACCCAAAAAAAATGTTATTATAAGTAAAATCACTAACATAGTTGTAAGCAAACTGATACTAATATATTATCGACTTGTGTCTGAAATAAAGATTATTCAATCATTCATTCAAATGCGAGCTCACGCTAGGCTCAGCTCAAAACTTCCTATGAATATCGGCCCGAGTGTCATTGTTTTTGGGTTGGTTAGTAGATGGTAGTGAATAGCTTGATGATCAATTTAAGTACCTAAGACCATCGTACAGCTATAATAATTGCTTGTATGCTTATACAATTTCGGAGGGTATTATACGATAGCTTACTCACTTTACCATACTTGTGCTTTCCATCAGCGATTTGAAATACTCCTCCGTGCATTCCACTGGAGGGCCATGAGGAATGGCGATGGGAGCCAAGTCCTTCATTACAACTTTCTTCATTATTTGTATATGTACAGGAATATTCTAAAATAAAGATACGATTTCTATCAAAGTTTTTATCTTGAGAGAAAGCAAGTTTCGTTGCTTAGCAATAATCTCTTTTTTTTAAACTACCATTTCGGATTATTTTTTCATGTTGTTCACCCCAATAAAAAGTATATTGTCTATGCCAAAATACGATGCTCCCATTGGTCAATCAATCATCAAGCGTCGTTGATTGGTTCCTCGTGGTATTAGGTATTCTATGTCAGTGTCAGGCAGTTCAATCAATCAAAGTCAAACGTCAATCGCCTCCTCGATAACTTTTTTGAGGTTATTTTATTTCATCCAATAATATTCTCTTTGTTGTGAAATAAATAACGCACTGCGCCCAAGATTCATTAAATTTTGAGTACTTTCAGTTAAAGCCCTAATCATTTCAACCAAAAGGAAAATGGAGTTTAGCATATCATTTTTGTCTGGACTAGGTTGCGGCATTTGTATTGGTATATCTTTGTTTGCACTGAGAAAATACTTTGGATCGGTGTCAAATGCATCAAAAGTAATTAGAAAGGTGGGTTTTATTTTCTGTAATATAACTTACTTACCACGTATACCTAAGTAACAAAGCAAAGGAACAGATTGCTTTGCTCGATACGTTTTCTCACATTATTAAATTGTCGGTTAGTGTCGCTAAGGGGGCACTGAGGAAAAAAATGATTTTTTTTAAATAATAAAGTTGGTACTGAATAATAGTTCTGCTGTAGGTCAATGTTCATAGACAATTTTGAGAGTAAGATTTCATACAATATCATCATTCCTAAGAACTCTAAGCTCGTACTCAAAACTATCTGACTTGGCCTAAGTAAGTACATGTGTCAGTAAAACACTCTTAGGCCAAGTCATAGATAACCATCCATTTACTTACATATATAATATTTTATTTCAGTTTTCTTCAGATTCAGAATACAAGCTAGTACTAGTTGTGAGAACAGACTTGAATATGGGCAAGGGCAAAATAGCAGCCCAATGCAGTCACGCTGCCGTTGGAGCATTCGAGAAAGCATTGAAAAGGGATCCCGATGGCCTTAAATGTTGGCAGATGACTGGCCAAGCTAAGATAGCCCTTAAAACGGACTCTGTTGATGAAATTAAGCAAATAGCGGACAATGCTAAGAAAATGGGGCTTGTTACGTCTTTAATAAGAGACGCCGGAAGGACACAGATTGCCGCGAACACTATTACAGTGTTGGGGGTAGGACCAGCACCAAAAGAAGTGATTGATAAAGTGACTGGACACTTGAAATTACTGTAAAATTAATAATGATAAATAAATTACGATTTAATTTAGTAATATGTATTTTCTTTATAAACTGATACAGGTCTCTAATTAAGTTATCGTGAAGTGGCCTATTCTAGACAATATTTCATAGGAGATGAGAAATAAAAAACACATACATAATATTTTTACCGTTTAATAACTTTTATACGGTCATAACATTTCTCATACAAATTAAAATACTCATAAAAATTTAAATTCACATTTTAGAATGCACTTTTGAGGAAGACAATTTTGTCATATTATCAGCAAATACTTATCCTACAAAAATTATTAATTATAATTAAAACAAAATTAGGAATTAATAATATATTGACATCAAAAATTACAATGATCCCAGACAATAAAATCAATTCTAAATAAAACACAATTTTAAACCAAATTTTATTGAAAATACAAAATAAAAATCTTCAGAATGTTTATAAAAGTTATTTGCTTTGAAAAAAAAATGCTTAAAAATATACGGCCGTATACGTATAACAATCAAAAACATAAGACAACATAATTCGGTCTATGAATATATTTTTTTGTACTTTGGCATATTAAAATGTCAATTTAGAACATGATGAAAATTTTCTTGCCGTGGGCAGGACTTCAACGTGCGACGTTGTCATTCCGTGACACGCTCTTACCAACTGAGCCACCACAGGCCACGCCACGCCCACCGAAAATGTTCATCGTATATACTTCAAGCCCACGGCAATAATTTTTTCATCATGTTCTAATTTGTTCACCGAGCATGGATAATGCGTAATACCAATTCTAAGTAAAATGTCAATATTTACAATCAGTAACATTTCGTTTATTATAAAACGACAAGGGCAGATAGTCATACACAGTTTTAAGCACGAACTCGGCGTGAGCTCGCCCTTACGATTGTCAAAATTGTATGAAAACTGACAGTTGTAAAATCGAACTTAAATTCCACTACTCAAAACCGTCTTATGACGTTTTCATAGGTCGACGCGCGACGGAATATATAAGTACAAAAAAAAATGTACGAGTTGTGGCGAGTTATTATTTGGCAAGATGACAAAACTGTAAATTATATACCTATCTATTTTTCGATCAATAACGGTCAACGGTTATCCTTATATTGAGGTAAAAAAATAACAAAACCTAATTAGTGAGTTCTAAAATTACGCGTCTTGTAAAGCTGCATCCGATGCGACGTGTTACCGTGTTACGATACACGGTAACATCTGATTTAGGGGCGTGGCGTAAAAAAAATCTTTTGTTAATCGGTTACCGAAACATGTTACGGTGTTTCGTAATCGTAACACGGTAAAACATCGCATCGGACGCAGCTTTATGCGAATAAAACAATTATAAAAATAAAATAAAAAAACTTACAAAATAAAAATAATGTAAAATTCCAACTTAGTGGCGTCTACCCAGTGGGGTGACCGCGACTTCCAATCGTTATCGCTTTCATTTTGACACATGGACGCTATACATTGCTGCTATGTTTTTGCAAGTTTTAACAAACGATAACGAAACGCAGCAATGTATATCGTTTAGGTGTCAAAATGAAAACGATAACCATAACGATTGAAGTCGCGGTCACCCCCCAGATGGTAACGGAATGAAATTCATTTCAGAAACCATTACACGGTTTCATTTAATAACATTTGAATTTTTATAGCACAACTCAGCAATGGTTACGAAAACGAACGTCATACCCATTATATAACATCTATTATTTATTTATTTTATTAATGGACTCGACAGTTCGTCATTTGTCAATGTCATGTTACAGAAAATTCAATATATAATAGTCTTCTATCTTCCTCCAGAAGAGTCGCAGTCATCACTCTGGACGAAGCAGCTCGACAGTCACGTTCACTCCCGAGCTTGTAGCGGGACTCTTGATAAAAGCTTGAAACTTCAGATCTTGCTCAAATTGGCTAATAAATTCCCCATACTGTCATTCGCGAACATTTTCTGATTAACTTAACGTGATATTAAACACAAGATAACCACTGTAGACATTAAAATAAAAATTATCAAATAATTTTGCAACTTCGTTTAAAAAAAAATACTTACTATAAAATACTGTACCACCACCATTATTATCTAAGCTACTTTAAAATTAAAGCACAAAAATTAAGTAGCAACTAGGTGGAATTATAAAAATAAGAAATGCCGCAGTATATGGCTAGTGTAGTAACATAATCTCAATGGTATTTTATTATTTTCATAGCTCTATGACCACAGAACACTTACCCCACAGATCTGTAACATGAGCGCAACATTGCTTAGCGACACGTGTAACCTAGAGATGTTATCGACATGGACGCATCTCTTTAATACGGCACCCCTGTCCCGCTTCGTCTCTATGCGCTCATCGTTGACAGAATTTTTCGCTTGCAAAAGACATTGCCACATTCCAATGGAGCTTTGCCCCACCTACAAAACTACGTGACCATTTAAGCTGTACCTATCATTTTGATGGGGACTTATTACAGGTTTCATATTGCATAATCATAATCAGTATCATTTTCTACTACTCTCGCAACTCCTATAGAAGAAAAACAAAAACAATGAATAATTCATAATTAAGCTGTTTTTTCGAATCGCAACTTGTCCAAAACTTTATTTTAAACCAATAATTTTAATAAAAAACGGAGATATTTTTACATTTATTCGTTATCTTGTACAACTTGCGGTTGATGGTGGGGCAGAATCTGGCATTGTCATTTGTACCGATTTCATGTCTATTGGGTAAGTGGTCTGTGTCTATGACCGAAAGTCATATGCTGTAGGTATTCATAAAACCTATCCATAAAATCGTGTTGCTATCCATTTCACACCTTAAATCAATTCTTTAAAATCACGTTTATGAATACGCGCCATAGAGTTTTGAGATCCTGATTATCCTATATTTAAATCTATCGTTTCATATAAAAAAAAATATACGTGGGATAAACTTACAAGTGCGTAAGACCAGGCGGATAGTTTAAGGGGGTCATGACCCCCTTTATGAATAAAACAAAAAACAAATAAGACCCCTCTTATGGTTACATCTTCGCATACGTAATTAAAATACTTAACTTAATTTCTAAACACGATTTTTGGTAAATTAATGCTTGACACAGCCACCAGTTTGGTTGTAGAAATAACGTTAGCATAAAGAAGACGGATGAGTGTTGCATCATAAAAAATGATATCGCTAATGTTGGAACTTGATCAACAGTCACTATAAAGGCAAATGTTTAAATAGGCAACCTTCGGGTGATGGAGATATCGTAGTCTTATTATCTTAGTCTTCCGTAACCAATGTATGAAATTCACATACTATTGATGTACAGTGGACAGCAGATCAATCTTGCAGTACGATTTCAAGTCTTACGAGGCAAATAATAAGAACCGTCAAAAGTAAAAAGTGTTACCATATATCTGCTGTCGACTGTACAATGTACATTGCCATGTACTCACTACAACTGAGTAATAATAATTTATTACATAATTGTACATTTGTATTGTTCCGGCGAGGTGTACATAATTGTACACCTCGCCGGCGTCGGGGCAGACCTCGGCGTAGGTGGAGAGAAGATGTCGTTAGATACAGGGATGGGTGGCTGGAAGAGGCTCAGGACAGGGATGGATGGAAGAGGAGGGGGGAGACCTTTGCCCAGCAGTGGTTAACAAAAAAAAATTATGTACACGGTACAACTGACGATTAAAATCTTTGGTTGCAGTAGTTTTTTTTATTGGTGCATTGGGATGGACACATTTATTTGCCCAAGTAATAAAAAATGTTCGAAAGTGGCTTACAATAACCATTTTTTTGGTGTGGAACCTCTCCGTCAACATGTGGTGACTTGTCAAGCTACAATTTGGCCATTTTTATAGAAATCTAATACCTAATAGTTTGTCCTAAATGTTGCCCCCTTAGCCAAGAGGCTTAACTTTCGTTACCGCTAAGTAGAATAGAAAGAAACAATTATGTGATTGCCGTTTACTAACGAAAAACATGGAGATCGTTGGCGCAGTGGTTGTCACTGGACTACGGAGGTCCCAGGTTCGATCCCCGGCCAGAGCCATGTACTTACTTCTACTACATGCATAAAGAGGGTTATGTTTTTCGATGTATGTCTAACTCTTTAACGCCCTGCAGCCTAAACGGCTTGATGTTATTTAACATATGAGGTGTCGTTAGATTCGTCTGGATTGTAGGAGTGACATAGGCTGTAATAATTTAGTCAAAGAAATGATGCAGTCGGTTTTTTTAAAGTTTAAAATAATTTGTTCGTTCTTTTGATTTTACTAGGGCTAAGCTGTGCTACTGCTGAGGCTGTGGAGACGTGCTGGTCGAAGGCTCAGACCTGGACGAACATTCCAGGGCTCCAGCATCCTGTACTAGCTCCAATACCAGCTCTGGGAACACTCTGGCTACAGCTTCCTTCTGAATATTGCTGCTGTTCTTCTTTCTACAAGTCTACGGAGTCTCGACTGGCTGCCCTGCAGATCCTCGGCACAGAGCAGGCCAGTTCTACCCAATCTACAACCTAGGCTAAAGATCTAGACCGACCTAGTAACCACTACACTGAGCACTATTCGTAATAAAACCTATTTTTAAACTACTTAAGGGCCAATTCCATGAGCCAATCTTAAAAAAATAATATCTTACAAATTATTAATTTTTATTAAAAAAGCTATGTACACAATCATTATTAGGATAAACAAAGTTGTAGTTCACAAATGTGCCAAAAACGGCCGTTTTTCGCAATTATGCGAACTACAACTTACCGACATTGAATCACGTTATAAATAAGCATTTAAATAATAGTATTTATCGTAATAAACATTATGTACATAGCTTTTTTAATAAAATTGATTAAACTGGAAGATATTATTTTTCAAAGATTGGCGGCGCTAGTTGGCTCATGGAAGGCCCTTAATCTATCATTTCTATCTCTAATCTATTCTAAATTCTACCTGTCTACGGAACTAACTTCCGTAACGGTGCCAAATTAAAACCACTTGGCTAGGGGTCAAGGTTATAAGAAAAATCGCCTAAATCTCCTCCCAACCGTAACATCAACTCTAAACCAGCGCTGACGCACTCTGTGTCAGCATCAGCTGAAGCCTAAACCTTTTGTCTAAGTTATATGTTTGTTAATTGTCATTGTAATTTTTATTCCTTATATGTATATACTTAATAGGCAATTAATGTTATTCTATTCTATTCTAAACCTATAAAACTCAGTTCACTGAGTATTCTTGAGCGGCTTTCGCGTCTTATAATGATCTAGCTTAGTCTTAAGTGCGGATATCTTTGTTTTGTACTTCTCTATGGTGTGTGGGTCTGTTTGAAGTGACGCGTCGTATTCCATGACGGCTAGCATTGCGTTTAGACCCGCTATGGCCGCTCTAACGCCTATTATTTCAATCTGGAAGCCACAATAATAATAATTGGGTCAAGAGCCGGATGTAGAAGGCATTAACATAAAAATACCAGAAAGTTGTGAACCACATTTTAGAGAGAACAAAATACTAACACTGCCATCCTTTTACATATTAGAAATGTGTAAATTCATAAGAAAATATCCAAATTTTTACACAAAAATAGGAGATGTACCTCGCCAATATATTACCGTCAGAATGGCGCGGACGAGCTCCCAGGTCCTCGAGGCCTATCCTGGACTGATGTACCGCTTAAGCTAGAATTAGTGACGGAGTCTCATAATTTGTGACGCAATAGTTTAAAAGTTATAAGCCTTTGAAGGGGGCCGCGCCAAGCTGACGCTTGAAAATCTGACTGATCAAAATCAAATTAATGAACCCATATGGAACAAATTTGATTGAAAAAACAGGATGTGACGCTGAAATGATGAACATGTACCCAAATTTCATGTTTCAAACATAAACAGATAAAAAGATATAAGCCTTCATAGGTATGTATTTTAATTGCTGGACTGTAGCCGGCAAGCCGTCCACAGGCGCAATATATGACAATATGTATGGTAGTCGGAAAAAATTCAAGAATAAACTGCGTTGGTGCCAAAGAAATGAAGAACAAATTAAAATGGACATATTAGCTACACATAAAAGGGATAAAAACTTTGTAAAATTTTGGAACGCGACAAAAAAATTGAACAACAAGCAAAAATTACCTGTGTCTGTGGACGGCTTGCAGGACCCCGAGGGGATAGCCGACATGTTCGCCAAGAGGTTCAAAGCTAAGCCTGAGACAGTGGAGGGGCAAGGCAGGGGTGAGAATGATGTGGAGTTCAAGTTGAAGCTTGAATCTGATATCATTCAGTTTACCCTTGACGATGTAGGGAAAGCAATTAAACTAATGAAGCGTGGTAAGTCTCCTGGACATGACCACTTGAGCATTGAACACGTGGTCTGTGCAGGGGAAATGCTGCGACGTAAATTGTGTACACTCTTCAACTTGTGTACGAAATATTCGTACCTACCTGATGCTCTGATGAAGTCGGTCGTTGTGCCAATAGTAAAAAATAAAACGGGTGACCTAAGTTCGGCAAATAACTATCGGCCTATCTCCTTGGGGACAGTCGTGGGTAAAGTGCTGGAAAGGCTGTTGCAACCTGAACTGCAGAAAGTGTTGAAAATCGATGATGCACAATTTGGTTTCCGTCCCGGTCTCTCAACAGATTCTGCAATAATAAGTCTAAAACACACGGTGAGCTATTATACAAGCCGAGACACATCCGTGTATGCTTGCTTTTTGGATTTGAGCCGCGCGTTTGATCTAGTGAATTATGATATTCTCTGGAGCAAACTGCGCGGCTCACAAGTCCCCAACGAAATTGTAGATCTGTTGAGGTACTGGTACGGAAACCAAATAAATAACGTGAGATGGGGCGACACGACATCTAACGATTACAGGTTAGATTGCGGGGTACGCCAGGGAGGGCTTACCTCTCCGGACCTCTTTAATTTATATGTTAATGAATTGATCGACGAACTGAGGCGCACCAGAGTCGGATGCCACATAGGAAATGTATGTGTAAACAACTTAAGTTATGCTGATGACATGGTGCTCCTCAGTCCGTCGATCAACGGCCTCAGGAAACTGCTTTCGGTTTGTGAGCGCTATGCAGGAGCTCATGGACTGAAGTACAATGTCTCAAAGTCGGAAATGTTGATATTTAGAGCAGGCAAAGGTCCGGAGAGGGTGCCTGAAGTACAGTTGAATGGTACTGCAGTTCGGGTTGTACAGCAATTCAAATACTTAGGCCATATACTTACCCATGACCTCAAAGACGACCTCGATATAGAGCGAGAGAGAAGGGCACTCTCGGTTCGGTGCAACATGCTGGCGCGGAGGTTCTCTAAATGTAGCCCAGATGTAAAAACGATCTTGTTTAAGGCTTATTGCCAGTGTTTTTACACAGGTCAGCTCTGGGTGAAATTTAAGAGAGCCTCGCTGAGCACCATAAGGGTGCAGTATAATGACGCATACCGCATCCTTATGAAACTGCCACGCTACTGCAGTGCGTCCGGCATGTTCGCCGAAGGGAGGGTGCCCGACTTCTTTGCTGTTGTGAGGGCCCGCATAGCGTCCTTCTGGGATAGATTGCGGAGCTCTGACAACAGCATTTTAAAAGTTGTGTCTGAGGATCTATCTAGTCCCTTCTTTAAATATTGGCTTTCTGTCCACCAGAACCAGAATCGAAAATGACGTAATTTATTATCTGTGATATTATTATTATAATTTGTATTATTTTTATATTATTGTATTGAATTTTAAGTGTATATGGGATACAATGCCTAAATGAATAAAAATTATTATTATTATTATTATTATAGGGGGCCGTGCAGAATCTCGCACCCCCCCCCCCCTGGATCTCGAGAACCAGACAAGCTACACAACAGCGGATTGTATGAGGACATAATGCCGCAGAACGCTGAATTCGTGACGGAAGAACCGACATTTAAACCGCAATAGTTCAAAAGTTATAACCATAAGAACTTTTCGGACCGTCAGGATGGCGCGGCCCCTTACAGTCCGATAAAACTCAGTAACATTGTCGCCCTATCGACTTCCTCGAATCCATATGGGTTCATTAATTTGATTTTGATCAGTCAGATTTTCAAGCGTCAGCTTGGCGCGGCCCCCTTCAAAGGCTTATAACTTTTAAACTATTGCGTCACAAATTATGAGACTCCGTCACTAATTCTAGCTTAAGCGGTACATCAGTCCAGGATAGGCCTCGAGGACCTGGGAGCTCGTCCGCGCCATTCTGACGGTAATGCCAATATCCAACAAGACACGGTCAAAACTTAATGCCAATAAAATCCAAATTAAAATTACATAGCAAGAGCCCATACGCCTTATCAATAAAAATCTATAATAAATTACCCGAAAAATTTAAACACGAAAGTAATAATAAACTGTTCATAAAAGCTTTAAAGCAAATGTTAATAAACAAGTGTTACTATTCATTGCAGAAATACTTAGACGATGATTTCAAATAGTCCAATGTCGAGCTGCCTTCCCATATTGCTGCCCGACGGGGGCCACATGTATTGTGAAATGTAACTGTGTTATGTACATAATATGTGTGTGATATGCAATAAATGAATTATGAAGTGTTGCTGGACACGGCACGCATTGTGAGGAGGTTCCTCACTCTGGGATCCTAACCTCTGGCAGCGGGTGACTATTTTTTAGATTTTATTTTTGATATGTATAAATTTATTAAATAAGAATATGTGTAAATAAAGAGATAAATGAGAGCTCGGCGGCTCAGTGGTTAGGTCAATGGACTGGCGATACGGAGGTCCCAGGTTCGATTCCCAGCCTGGGCAGCCATGTTCCAATGAGTTATTCTCGGTTTTTTCGACGGAATAACTTATGTACATTTACCGAATGCTCTCAAAAACGGTGATGGAAAACATCGCGATGAAACCTGCATGCCGTAGAAGAAAAAATCTAAGGCATGTGAAATCCGCTGTGGTGGATGGCTCCAGCTCCCTCGATGTAAGGGAAGGTCTGTGCCCGAGCAGTGGGGCAATATAAATAGACTGATGATGATGATGAAAGAGATAATAATATTTTTTTATTACAGTATAAGGTTAATTGTATAATAATGCACGAGCTTACATGTGGGTGTAGACTTATAATATATAATTATAAAACAAATTAATGACAATTCGAGGTTAAATCATGTTACCCTGGTACAAACATAGAAAATGTTTTTATTTAATTGCACATTTGTTTTAATTTAAGTGCAATCAATGATTTTATTCTAAAAGGCATTCGTGTAATAATATGGTTGTTCTACTCACAGATGGTAAAGTCAAGACCTCGTCATCGTCCAGTGTCTCGAGCTTAATTTTCTTGGTCTTGTTGGTGTCTGTTGCTGTGGGGGGCTGCAGCCTCTTCTTCCCTTTGTTGGGTACCTCCCCATTGCCCTCATCGTGGTTCATGTCTCTCTTCGGGCAAGAGCAGCAACGAGCACCAACGGTCTGCCTCCCGTAGACTGTGCCGCTGAGAAATGTAGTACAGATGAATTGAGAAATGTGGTACATATGAACTGAGAAATGTAATATAAATACCTATACTGAGAAATGTAGTACAGATAAACTGAGAAAAGTAGTACGGATAAACTGAGTAGTGTGGTACAGTCGAAGACAGAGATAAGTATACAGGGGGCGTCAATAAGGTTAAGATTTTCTCAAAAACTACTGGATCGAATTAAATAATCCTTTTATTTATAATTTTTACACGTTAGGTAGGTTTAGATTTAATTTGTATTTATTTGTAAATATTATTTCCTATTTTTAATATAACTTCTTTTACAGTTACATAGTTTTAACTTTTATCTATCAAACAGTGAAAGAATTTTTGCAATAGGTCAAGTAGTTTTCGAGAAAATCTCAACCTTAAAAACTCTCCTGTGCACCTTTCTCTGTGTTCCACCGTACCTACAGATAAACCTAGAAATGTAGTATAGATGAACTGAGGAATTATAATTATATTTAATTATACCACAGCCCAAATCAAGTGTCTTATTTTGTAAACAAATATGATCGTCTAATTACCTGTTGTGATGAACACTGAAGGAACTGATTGGTTGAACCTGTACATCATTGTGAAAATAAAGTGATCCGATCTAATAATGTAAAAATAACTAGGCAATAATCACAGAAAATTGACATGAAAATCTTTAAGATAATTTGACAATGAAATGTAACGAAATTGTCAAGCATGAAGGAAACAATAAAGGCTTTATTATTATTATTATAATCACAGAAAAACTTAAAATGTTAGTAGTTTTTGTTTACAAAATAAGACACTTGAATTGGGCTGCGGTATAGATATCTTTATTTTTACACAATAAAATACTTATAAGTACAATAACATGCAATATGTCAATTATAGTATTATTTGTAAAAACAACCTATGATTATATTATTAAATAAGGCAGTTTTGGGTGGATTCATGACTTCGATAAAAATTAAAATACTCACATAGCGTCTTCTAGTTCAAAAATAATATCAATAGCCCGTCTATTGATGCCCGTTGAGCAGGAATTCTTGCACACGAACTGGTACGCGTGCGAGTACGGCCCAGCGCTGGGCGTGGGGAACTCGACTATCACAGAGTACCAGGAGTCCTTCTGCTGTGTAATGCCGCAGTAGTACACGCCGTGGGTCGACATGTCGCGGGCGGAGTGAAGCACGTTCTTCACTATCGACATGTCGAGGTCTGAAAAATCTTTCTATTTAATAACAAATCATTAGCATATTTACATAAACAAACAAAAAATTATAGTAGTAAAATTAGGTCTGAAATAGATAGTAGCCATGTGTGAAAACACGGCACATAAGCTCTCACACACCATCTCTCTCTAATACACACACAATTACTCCCTTCCCTACTTCACACAGTCTCTTACTAACATAGAATTCCACTCGCCCCATTTCGTTTCTTTCAAGTGTCTTTTTTTGTAAATATGATCGTCTTATTACCTGTTGTGATGTAACACTGAAGGAACTGATTGATTGAACCTGTTCATCATTGTTAAAATAAAGTGATCGGATCTAATAATGTGATAATAAATAACTAGTAATAATCACAGAACAGCTTAAAATGTTAGTAGGGTAGGGTAGTTTTTGTTTACGAAATAAGACACTAGATTTGGGCTTCGGTTTACGTACTCCCATACACTCTATCTCTCTCTCTCTCACACACACACACACTCACCCTCCCAAATTCCTCCTCATTGACGAGGTCATGTGAATGCTGTGTGCATCCTACGCACGACCCGTTTCTCTGTCTGTGAGGAATCTGAGAACTCTCACACACACCATCTTTCTCTCTCATGAGCGATGTAGACCCCTAGAGTTAGAGTTGAAAACACACAATAACTTACTTCCTTTGCCGAGGTCTTGTGTAAGTTGCGTTCATCTCCACACGTTTCTCAAACACCCCACAGTATGCATCTTACGCACGCACCGTTTCTCTGTCTGTGAAAGAGAGCCTTTGTCTCTCATGAGTGGGATAAATGTCACTCATACACACCCTCTCTCTCACACAAACCTAGAGGGAGGGGTGTGTGTTTTTAAACACACAATAACTTACTCCCATTGGCGGGCGAGATAATGTATATGTTGCGTCTCCACAAGTTTCTCCGCCTGCGATACGTTAGGTAACGACGGTTGTACTCTCACACACACATCCTGTCTCTCTCTCCCACATACCGTCTCTCTTTAACACACACAATAACTTACTTCCATTGGCCAAGTCGTGTGTATGTTGCGTGCATCTCTCCACTCGTTTCTCTGCCTGTGATACATCAGAGAATACGACCGTTGATCGCACGTACATCGGCCGCGGGGCGCGCGCGCGGTCCCAATGGAATTGCATCGAGAAGTTCGTCTTTATGTCCACGTAGATACGGTTCACTTTGTTCGAGTACTGGTGAGTTAAAATAAATAAAGTCCGATTTAAAAAGCAATGGTAAAGCTTCTAGCCACAGCCACAACTGTTGTATATAATAAAATATTAACCAACAAAAAATTTATATACTTAAAACATGATGAAATAGCGTTTCTCGAAAGTACATTGTGTGAGTTTTTATGTATGTATAGATACTTTCACCAATGTCAAGGGGTTTAGAGTATTGTAAATATAAAATTAATCTTTTGGAGGGATGTAATTTCAAATTTACAGTTTTCGGATATTTTTCCTTTCATTGTGCTGTAAGATTCTTGCCAAATTTCATGATTCTGGGAAGTACCCTATAGGTTTTGAGTACAAATACCTATGTGCCAAAACTCGACATAAACGGCCACATGTGAATGAAATTTTTGATTCATATTCGTATCACACTAGGTAGGTAACAATTAAAAAAAATATTCTAAATCAATTCATAGTAAATTTTATTTTAATTGTTGACCAATGACATACACGGCGGCGCTAGTTTCGTTTTGTTTAGAATATGTCGTCAACAGCTGATATTATTGCAGTCCACAATATCAGCCAACAGGTTGAAATGGTCAACCAGTTGACTGTGACATCCATACATCCACTGTTTTGTGGCATTGAATCTATTACAGCGGGATCTATGGAGCACTGTAACTCACCAAATACTTCTTCCTATTTGTGTCTGCTCCGTTGATCTCGACCTGGAAATCCAGGTCACCAGCAAACACGTGCCTGTCGGGAACACCAACTTTGGCCACCTGATAATACAGATTTAACATTTATAATGGCAAGATTGAGTATTTATCCTAAAACTATTATTTTTTTGAGGTCACCTCAACATATCTGAGATATTAGCTACAGAAGTTCATCAGGCGTACTCTTGAAAATGGCGGGAAACGACGGTTGCGAAATTATTTGATAATTTTCGTTTTAATGTCTACTTCGCGAATGACAGTACGGTGAAGTTATTTGATTATTTATGCAAGATCTGAAGTTTCAAGCTTTTATCAAGAGTTCCCGCTACAAGCTCGGGAGTGAACGTGACTGTCGAGCTGCTTCGTCCAGAGTGATGACGCTACGGCGTCTCCTCTGGATGAAGACGCGGCTACCCAGGGTGAAGACGCTACTGCGACTCCCCTGGACGAAGATAGACTATTGAATATTCTGTAACATGATATTGGCAAATGACGAACTGTCGAGTCCATTAATAAAATAAACAAATAAATAATAAGATCATCAGAATCAGTGGTGCGATCGACGCAACGCCGGCCGGATATCCGTTTCATCTCTATTTTAAAGCAATGCTTCGGTCAAAAAGTTATTGTTGGTAAGACTAACCGGTATGAAGTTGATAGGCGGTTGCCACTGGAACTCTGCGTTGCATGATACATCCATGGTGGTCTCGTCCTCATGCAGTGGGGGTGTTTCATTCGGCAGTGTCAGCAAACTGTTCAACGCTAAGTCGAAGCTGCTGTCTTGCACGTTGCTGGGATAATATAGAGATGTCATTTAATGCATTGTATGTATGGCCTATTAGTATCCAGAGGGCCTTAAGGTTGCGATTTTCTCAAAAAGTACTTGACTAATTTTTAAAATTTTTGTTCCTTTAAAACGGACGGATTCCATGCCATTACGCAAAAGAGTAGGGTCCCTGATGCGCCGGGTTCGCGGCAGCCCTAACAGCATCCTGAAGGGCATTGCGGATACCATGGACAGTCCGATTCTGAGACACTGGGTACACTTACATGTCCCGGGGTCTCAGAGTCGGGCCTAAGTCGCATGTCATAGCGCGTAATACACCACCTATAAACACTAACATAGTTTTAAGTACTTACTAACACTTATTTATTTTATTAATGGACTCGACAGTTCGTCATTTGCCAATGTCATGTTATAGAAAATTCAATATATTCAATAGTCTTCTTCCTCCAGGAGAGTCGCAGTGGCGTCTTCACCCTGGGTAGCCGCGTCTTCATGTCTTCATCCAGAGGAGACGCCGTAGCGTCATCACTCTGGACGAAGCAGCTCGACAGTCACGTTCACTCCCGAGCTTGTAGCGGGAACTCTTGACAAAAGCTTGAAACTTCAGATCTTGCATAAATAATCCAATAACTTCACCGTACTGTCATTCGCGAACATTTTCTGATTAATTTAACGTGATATTAAACACAAAATAGTTCCTGTAGACATTAAAAGGAAAATTATCAAATAATTTCACAACCGTCGTTTCCCGCCATTTTCAAGAGAACCCTACTAACACTTATATGGTCTTTGTGACTGCAATAAATCTACTAGAAATATATCTTTTACCATCGGTCAAGTAGTTCTTGAGAAAATCGCAAACTGGATACTTATCTCGGATAATATTAAAAATCAAATCAATTAATTGCTTCATGTGGTACATACATACATGGTGTTACATTATTATTGACTCTCGCACGAACCCTGCAAGGGCACCACACGCCTACAAGGGCACAACTTAATATAATTGTTTTACATTTTATTATCAATTTTCTCATTCCAATTATTATTACATTAGGTACAATATAAATTACAATAAATAAATTAAATTAGACTCATACTCATTTATTCGGCCTTAGGTACACTATGGAACATTTGGTTACGTCACGACTGAAGACTGAAGTTAAATCGCATTAATTATAAATCACAATAAATAAATCCATGTCTTGTATACTTTAGGTATATTAAATATACTTTGTGTATATTAAAGAATTAAAGATATGTATGTTGTACCGAGCTATCAGGTTCAGAATGGTGTTAGGCAATTATGCTATAAGTACCATATTTTGTGATTGTGTTTTACTCTTAACTTTAAGTAATGTCTTCCTCTATTTTCAATTTGTCTATTTTAGTTGCTGAGCTGGAAAAATAAGCTCCTGGAAAATAAGTGCAACAAAAAGTTTTAAGCTTATTATTTTGTATTCTGTTGTGTACAATAAAATATTAAACAAGTAAAAATTATTAAAAAATCAAATAAAACTACTGCATCATTACTTTGATTGGATTTGTTATATATAGCCTATGTCACTCCTACAATCAAGACGAATCTAACTACACCTCATATGTTACAATCCATCAAAGATAGGTAAAATGTGCATAAAACTTACAGAAAGTCATCACTAATAACCTGGAAATCTTCCTCCTTCATCATCATGACCTGTAACAGAAGAATGATTGTTCGGGTGTTGTTTAGGGGGTACTGTAACATTGTGATGAAACCTGCATGCCGTAGAAAAAAATCTTAGGCATGTGTAATCCACCAATCCACACTGAGCCTTCGTGGTGGATGGTGCGAACTCCCTCAATGTAAGGGAAGGTCTGTGCCCGAGCAGTGGGGACATAAATAAACCAATGATAATCAAAACCTCTGGTGGGAGCTAAGCTATGGTTCACTTCACCCTTCTGAAGATAAACCATCCATATCAGATTTGTTCATCCCAGATATTTTTTTATTTCCATTCTACTAGCGTTAACGAAAGTCAATGCATCAAATAGGTATTTATTGTACAGTCTACAGATCGTTATACCTTACGATCCTGTAGTCTGTGACGTAGCGATGTGCAGTCGAACTTGACTTTGATAAGGGGTTGCTAATGTGAACGAAGCAAATCAAATGTTCCTATCACAGATAACAAAACTCAGACCGACATCTATATTGTGAGAGCTCATGGACCTCGTAGAATACACTTTCTTTTCTTGCTAGATGATGGAACATTGTAACAACCATGTAAAAACAACCGCTGCACTCGTGCTTCGAACTTCAACAAAAGTTCAACCATTCGAAAACATAGGAATTCAAGGCTTACCAGAGTTACTAGTACAAATATCCAGAGTTTGTGCACTAAATGATATTATTACAGCTGAATATTTAGTTTAAAACTGTAAATCACTCAAAAAAGTGAAAAAACTTAAAAAGGAGACGTGCAACCGCTCACCGTACAACGAGAAAAATGCGGAGAAGGCGAACGCGGGGTGCGTGCGGGGGTGCGGGGAAAAACCGGGGCGGGTGGATGGCGCGGCGAGGCGAGGGGAGGGAGAGGATAAAGAAAACAGGCAAAGGCTTTTGCAAACATGTGCCCACATATTTGGGCCCACCCACATTATTTTTCAAACCCGACAACAATGTACATTATTTCCATTTAATATTAACTTTAACATCACTAATCATCGTGATCAATCATATAAATCGTTATTTTAAATCTCAATATCCTTTTTCAAGCTTTTAAAATGTGTGTAACATGCTTCGTAAATGCACCCAGGCAATAAAAAAAATAAAAAATAAAGAAAAAATACACGATCTCCGCTTCACTTGTGTGTTTTTTTCTAATTTTTCTGTCATTAGACCTATAATTTGATGCATATTTTGTGTGCAACAGTTATTTTGACTCAATAAAGTACTCTATTATGTACCAAACTATCGTCGGGAAGTGTCCAAGTGGTCGGAATAACTAAAATCAATAACAATCAGTGAGCAACAAAGGTACGCTTGTTTGCATTATAACCTGTGTTTTGTGCTGGCGTCCGGTTGGCGTCTGTCACGGTTACGGGCTATAATAAGCGCTATTTTGTCGCTAAATCGCCGTAAAAATGTGTACTGAAGTGTTCTCGATGTGTGATAATTCTGTTGAGGTCTGTTTTTAGTTACCAAGATGAATTATGAGGCGGAAAGAGCTATGAACCAGAAGCGGTTGCGAATGGAGGGTGAACCGGGCCACGGTGTTGTCCAGGGGAACGGTTTGCCGCTCAATTACATCGGTAAGTATTGGAGCTTCGTTTGACCTTCAGTTCACCTGAAACTAGGAACCTATCTATGTCTAATGAGATTCTGTAATCACTATTTGCTTACAATTCCTATGAAAACAGGAGGTCAAATTTTGCTACATGATACGAAATGTCACTAAATAACGTAAACAATGTGCTCACGCCTAGTTTTTATTCTTAGGAAGGTGTGAATATTGCTCCAAATACATTATATTAAAGTAACTTTAATTTGAGGTCTGAAATCAGGGAATTTTCTAGTGTTAAAAAAGTACATGACAACTCTGTTTCAACGTCAAACTTCATACTTTATTTCAGTCATACTTTGCTCAAAATTGTGAGTTATTAAAAAAAGCTGCAAATCGTTAAACAAAAAGATAACCATTCTATTTAATATTGTTTTATTTGTATCTTGGACTTTGGACCGTTCTTATTATCTGCATCGTAAGAGTTAAAATCGTACTGCAAGTGTTACCATTGATCTGCTGTTGTCCGTACCTAATTGTTATTATTTTGAAAGATGTGCGGCTGTGAGTTTTTTCAAAGTGATCAAGAAATGTTGACGAGCAAAAATATGCGAAATGTTACCTATTTTCAATAAGAGATATAATTCTGATTATATTTCAAAATACCTTTTTGTTCTAGACAATGGCCATCAAATACCATACCAGCCGTACGCAGGAGCCTACAACACTCACTACCCGCCACCAGACGCGTTCGCCGCGTACGGGCCTCCGCCCCCTGGAGGCTACGCCCCTCAGAACCTGTCGTACGCGCCCCCCGCCCATCAGAACTACCCTCATCATCAGAGCTTCCCGCCACAGCAGCCACCACAAGCACAACTGCATATGACACAATCTCATATGGGTACGTATCAACTTTTGTAATATTTGGCTTTTACTGTCTTTTCCCGTGTGGCCAAACCTATTGCCCGAGTTATTCAGGCTCTGTGGCCTAACGACTGCTGCTGAATGACAATAACTGGGACCAACTGCTTAACATTCGAGGCATGGCGTGTTTCACATGAAAATGTCACTAACGGTCACCCATCCACTGATACTGAACTGAACACTGGTACTGAACTCGCCCATAGTTGCTTAACATGTATATTTTTCAATGTGTACTCACAAGTGAACTACGAGCCCTTTATTATACAGGGTGTCCTTGAATTCATTCGACTAATTGTAACTGGGGGTTGTACTCATGATAAGTATTCAATTGGTAAGGTTTTTAGTAAATCAAAACTGCAAAAAAAATTAAACTAAGTACCTACGTCACAATTCACACAATGACGTTAAATATGACCATTAGGTCAAATTCCAGTGAAGGAAATCGTTTTCCAGCGAAAAATTAAAAATACCTTAAAATGTAAAAGCTCCCAAGCACAGTACCTAATGCACATCAAATCAAAAAAAACAACGATAGTTGATTTTATTGTAAATACTTTTTTATATTCCCCAAATTGTTTAATTTACTTAAACATTGTGCAGAATGAAGTGACAAGTCCAGCCATCCATTTTGTCGAATGAATTCAAGGCCCCCTGCATTTTATAAATTATCTTTTTAGCAAACAGAAATAGTTTGGAGTATGTATTAAATATAGTTTGACCGCAAGCGTTGTACCGCGCCTTAGGTAGCTGCGCGGCGAGACGCGGGGGTAGAACATCTCGCCTCACTCTGTCATTGCGTCGTCCGCTCACTCTCACACTCACTCGCATCCCTCCCCCCGTACGTCTGTCGCCACACAAGGCGCGGAAGCTCCTCTCTTATGCACTTCATTTTAAACTCCAAATGTTTTTTGCAATTTCTAAACTAAATTTAAGTTATGTAAAATAATCTTCTCTTCGTAGCCAGCCGTATCATGAGTAAGTTATTTATATAAATCGCAGGCCTGCGGTATCTCTTATATTATTATAAGTATTTATATGTGATTATTAAGTACCTCATAAATATGTCATACTAAAATATTGTAAGTAATAAAACATCATAGAACTAGTCATAGAATTTAAAATGGTAACCAGTGTCATTTGAAAGTGATTACTGATAATAGTTTTTCATTGGTCATTACACCAAGAGAAAAATATTTTTATGCATATTTCTATGCTTTTAGCAATATATGCGTCTCTTTTGTTTACCCGAAATTTAATATTCATTGCACGTTTCTTGGGCGAAAAAATAGCTGATAGCTACTCGCTTACTCGCCGGCGGGGACCACTGCCTTATTCCCGCCACAAGGGACCTATCAGGATCAGATAAGAAACATCTCAATACTATATGTGTATAACTTATCTTTTTCTCAGATTTTAAAGCGCAATTCGTGCTTCCAGTGCAAGGGTACGGCGAGGTTGTCCACAAGAGCGCGTGGCCGCCCCAGCCGCATCTACTGCCGCCCCTGGACGCACAGAAACCGCTGGATGTAAACAAACTCAAGCCGGAGATCAAATTGGAGCCAACGGACGCTCAGAAACGACCGCACCCAGAAGGAGAGATGATGGTACGTCTGCAATTTAACTTATCTCTCTTTTGAGTAGCTCTTAAGGCTTCGTATGCGCGGATTTACAGTTTTTCTATGAAGAATGCACTAACTACTGAAATTAAATGTCTGAAAAAAATATATAGCAATCTTGGGGTGTCTATTTAGGGACTGATGAATACCAATACACGATTGGACAAACTTCGCTCGATAGAAAAAAATAGCAAATGTACCCCTTCCATGTCTTTTAAAATGAAAATTATGTATATACCGAAATAGTTATGCATAAAAAATATATGTCAAAATGTATTGTAAATGCGAAAGCTTGTTTTAAAAAAATATTATTTTTATTTCCCTGCCAAAATTCATTCAAAATAAATAAAAATACAAATTAATGGCGTCACTGTGCCGTGCTCTTCACTCCGCCGCTGCAGGATATCTTCTGGCTCACGCCCGAGTTTGACAGCTGGCCGCCCCTTAACCTCTCATTCCTAAGAATGGAACCTCTAGTGGCTCGTAGAAACTTGACGATGTCTACAAACTGAAGCCGGGAATCAAGCTAGAGCCAACGGTCGCTCAGAAACGGTTTAATAGGTACTACACGAAAATAGACATTCAAGAGATAACAACCTTGTTTTCCCCCCTAATAACATTAGGTGTAGCATTCTTAGCAGGTTGGCATGGCAACACTGCCGTAGCGGAAGTGAGACCGCCGCCATGTCAGTCGTACGTCGGCCAGCTGTCATTTAATAAACAAGGTTTTGAGGTGCGAAGTCGAGAAATCAGTGCCATCTACCCGAGCTATCGGTACTATTTTTGTTTCTTAAATGTCAGTTTGAAAACTCCTCATTGGCCTTAGATTTGAGGAGATACTTGTTTGTTTGAGGTCTCTTGAAAATAGCGGGAAACGACAGTTGCAAAATTATTTGATAATATTTATTTTAATTGGTTATTTTGTGTTTAATATCACGTTAAATTAATCAGAAAATGTTCGCGAATGACAGTATGGTGAATTTATTGGATAATTGTAGCAAGATCTGAACTTTGAAGCTTTTATCAAGAGTCCAGCTACAAGCTCGGGAGTGAACGTGACTGTCGAGCTGCTTCGTCCAGAGTGATGACGCTACGGCGTCTCCTCTGCAGGAAGACAAGAAGACGCGGCTACCCAGGGCGAAGACTCTACTGCGACTCCTCTGGAGGAAGATAGAAGACTATCATATATTGAATTTTCTGTAACATGACATTGGCAGATGACGAACTGTCGAGTCCATTAATAAAAAAATAAAAATAATATACTTGTTGTTTGTACGATTTTCGACTGTTCGTTTTCTCATTCCGAACTTTATTCCGAGCGCTTACTGTGCATTGTTGCAGGGCGGCGACCTGGACCAGCCTAAGATCAAAATTAAGACGGACATCTTCAAGCCGGACGACCTGGTGCACCGGCCGGACGGGAACAAGACGCCGGGTGTGCCAACCGGTGAGTTTAGTACAGTCGAATACAGACATAAGTATACGGGCCGGGGGGCCTCAATAATTTAAAAATTCGATTAGACCGAATTTAAAAATTATTTTACAGTTAGTTGTGCTGGCCAGTTCACGTTTATTTTTAATATTTTTGATAAAATTGACGTTTGTCACCGATCTTCACTTGTTTTCTGACTCTATTGTAATCGCGATCTAAATTTTACTTATTATACGTTTTTACCTACCAAAAAGGCATTTCTCTTGGCTCCAGTCCGTAATAATAGTTTTAACTTTTATCTATCTAACAGTGAAAGAATTATTGTCATAGGTCAAGTAGTTTTTGAGATAATCTCAACCTTAAAAACTCTCCTGTACACCTTTCTCTGTGTTCCACTGGTACACGCGTACTACAAGATACCAGCCCCCATACCATGAACTCTTATAGCAGGATTACTTCAATAATAATAACAAAATATTATTCGTACCTAGACATGGTCATTGACTAAAGATCAGCAGGGTTACTCTCACCTCTTATAGCGATCCAGTTTAGGTTCCCAAACTGAACCGAATCGCTATTTGCTACAATGACGTTTGGCGTCATTGTAGCAAATTGTCAGTTTAGGAACCTAAACTGGATCGCTATAAGAGGTGAGAGTAACCCGCTGAAGTTCAAACTGAAGGTCTGCCAACGCGCAATGGAACGCAGCATATTGGGCGTGAGAAGAAGTTTTACATTATATGTAGTAATTGTATTTATTTCAGATTCATTACCCAGGGCTCCAATAAACAGGAATTGGTTGCTTTCAGATGCCTCCCAAAAACCTTTGGATGTTCCGCAGAAACCGGTGGAACTGCAGAATAAAGGTAGCTTTCTTTAAAGTGACGCTTTAGAGGGTTTGATGACTTTGTGGCATTGATCTCCTATAAACAACTAGATACACAAAGGTCTTAATAAAATATTTTAAAGTAAATATTTTTATTCCAAACAAGGGTCCATTGTTAACGTCTAAATAATGTCCAATAAAGCAAATGAGGGTCCATTCATCCGTTTGGACCTTCTTTGCGCTCGGACATTTTTAGAATTTTTTTTTTGTTATTCTTCTATAGGAGTTGCGAGAGTAGTAGAAAATGATACTTTTCCAATGTACAGACACAACTTTTTTACAGTCTTATTATATGTATAGATAACTTTACTCGCTACTCGCTCATCGGCGGTCGGACAACTTAACTTTAACCACACGATAAAAGAAAAATAAGAAATTAACTTGAGTTTATTTATTTCAGACGAAGGTCAGCCAAATGTTGTCGAGGTTCAGCCGATGGATAAACCCGCAGGTACAGACATACAGTACATACTTTAATAAGGCAAATAATGTTAGAGTCAGAATCTTTTTATTGCAAATAACTCCGCATACGAGTATTTTTTTGAATTTACATTTACACCCCTTTTCAAGGAAAAGGTGCCAATGCTGACAAGAAAAAGGGGCAAAAAACTTTCAGAAGCATATCTTATAAAATAACAGTTTAATTTTTTTGATAACTACATAATTTATGATGCTGAAAAATTTCTAGGCATGGGCAGGACTTGAACCTGACACCTTGTCATCCATGACACGCTCTTACCAACTGAGCTCTTACCACTGGCCCACGCCTTGGTAAGCGCGTGTCACGAAATGACAAGGTCGCAGGTTCAAGTCCTGCTCACGGCAAGAAGTTTTTCAGCATTATTATTTATAATCATCATTATTATTATTATTATTATTTATTATAATTATGTGTATCATTATAAGATATGCTGCTGAGAGTGTTTTGCCACTTTTTCTCCTCAGTTTTGGCACCTTTTCCTGGCAAAGTGGTGTAAATATAAGTATCCCAATGTTCAGTTTTAGAATCTAAACCGGACGGGTCGGCTGAGGCGGCAGTAGGCGAGGCCCCGCGCCCCGCAGACGACGTGGCGGTCACACCGGAGAAAAGGTCAGTTTTACCTTACATGAGCCAACTAGCGCCGCCAATCTTAAAAAAATAATATCTTCCAATATACTTAATCAATTTCTCCAAAGCACGCCACTCAACCCGATTCTCGGCCCTCTGCATCCAGTCCCTGCCAGCCACCTTGCGAAGGTCATCCTTCCATCTGGTCGGGGGGCGTCCCACACTACGTTTACCCGTTCGTGGCCTCCATTCGAGAACTCGTCTACCCAATTGGTTATGGGTTCTACGACAGATGTGGCCAGCCCATTGCCACTTCATTTTGCTGACGTATACGCTATAAAGATCCTATGCTGTTATTCATAAACCTAGTTAAACCTCACTTCCCTTAAATCGTGTTGCTATCCCTTTCACACTTCGTTAAAAAAGGTTAAGATAGAAAGGGACAGGGTGTCTAAACGGTGGCGTAACTTCAAGGGGCTGCCAGTTGTCAAACTCGAGCGCGAGACAGAAGATGTCCCGCAGCGGTGGAGTGAAGAGCACGGCACAGTGACTCCATATTTATTAATTTTGGATGAATTTAAGCTAGGAAATAAAAATCGGATTTTTTAAACAACCTCTCGTATTTATAATACCCTACATTTTGATATATATTTTTTATGAATAACTATTTCGGTTTAGACATAATTTTCATTTTAAAAGACATGGAATGGGTATGTTTGCGATTTTTTTCTTCTATCGAGCGAAGTATGTCCAATCCTGTATCGGTATTCATCAGTCCCTCAATATGCACCCCAAGATTGCTATATATTATTTCAGACGTTTAATTTTAATAATGTTTCCTAATGTTTCCATGTTATGTTAGCCAAGAAGAGCGCAAGCCGTTCAGCAGTCCCGACCTGCCGAAGCCGGGCGCCACGCCGGGCAAGGCGGCCACGCCCAGTTCGGAGGTAAATTAACCCCTACACATTATATATTATGTAATCAGAATTTGAATTACGCATTATCCATGCTCGGTGAATAAATTAGAACATGATGAAAATTCTTACCGTGGCCAGGACTTGAACCTGCGACCTTGTCATTCCGTGATACGCTCTTACCAACTGAGCCACCACAGGCCACGCCACGCCCACCGAAAATCTTCATCGCTTTATACATACTTAAAGGGTATGTTACGCAATTCCATCTATCGGACAATAGTAGTAGTATTCCGACAACCATGTCTAACATTCGGTTAGAAACATGATTTACGATGATGCGCTCGTATTTTTACTCAGAATTTGAATTACGCATTATTCATGACAAGGTCGCAGGTCCAAGTCCTGCTCACGGCAAGAATTTTTTCATCATGTTCTAATATTATTTAATTTTACTATTAAATTAAACTGATGATTTTTTGCCGTGGACAGGACTTGAACCTGCGACTTTGTCATTCTATGAAGGTCGTAGGTTCAATCAGGTAATTTTTAAATCAGTTTAAGGCAGTTGTCCCACGGCTGGCGATGAGCGAGTCAATTCCGGTTATTTTCTCGCCCAAGAAACGTACAAAAGATACTACATTCCGTGTAAACAAAAGAGATGCATATATTAATAGTTCATCGCTGACTGTTCACACCGCCGGTGACACTCGCCCACTGGCTGAGCTACACTGGCAAGTGGGCGAGTGAAGCGAGTAATCGCCCGTCGCTCAGCGACACTCGCTGCTCGCCCACTCGTTTTATAGTTGACTTTACTCGCTACTCGCTCATCGCCGGCGGTCGGACAACTGCCTAATGCTTAAAAAATTTATCTTATTTTGCTATGTTGTATATTTATAATCCATAATTCATTTATTCATTGCTTTATGCATAAGTATAATTAATCAATGTGTACAAACATATAAAATGTAAGAAACGTGACGTATCCAAGTATTCTATAGTGTACCTAAAGCCACATAAATGAGTATGAGTATGTGCTAATTCTTTTTTGGACAACGAATTAGCACATAAAGCAATGAATCTTACACAAATACCATAATCATAATCTTTTTTTTTATGTCCCCACTGCTCTGGCACAGACTTTCCCTTACATCGACGGAGCTCGGGTCATGATCTATCACGCGCACTCTGTCCGGATTGGCGGAATACACATGCCCTAGATTTTTTTTCTACGGCATGCAGGTTTCATCACAATGTTTTCCTTCACCGTTTTGAGAACATTCGGTAAATATACGTAAGTTCTCCGCCGAAAAAACCCCGAGGATAACTCATTGGTAATGGCTGCCCTGGCCGGGGATCGAACCTGGGACCTCCGTATCGCAAGTCCAGTGACCCAGCCACTGAGCCACCGAGCTCTCAATATTATACATTTCATTAAACTAAATCATTCATAACACTGCTTCACCTTCATCACCAAATCGGAGACATGTCAGAGGTGCTAACGCTTGCAGCCAAAGAAGCGGGGCCGGCCCAAGGGCTCCACGAACAAGCCCAAGCCGGCCGGGACCCCCCCGGTGAAGCTGACCCCCCCGGTGCCCACGGCGACCCCCCAGCTGCGCGCCCCAGCGCCCGGGGCGAGACCCCCCGCGTTCGTGGGCCGGCCGCGAGGCACGGGATACCAATACGCAATACGACCGTTTAGAAAGGACTTCTCTGGGATACAGTTTAGAAGGTTAGTGACAAGCCGAAGACAAAGCTAACTTTAAACGTTCTTAATTTTTATCTTTAAGATTTAGATTTCATTTATTTCATCTTTACATAATTGTCTCACAAAAGTATAATTTGTAGTCCTATTTGTAAGGATGATAGTCTTATTTTAAAATAAATCAATTAACAGTTACACAAGTCTCAGTATTAGACGATCTACTGAATATAATATTAGTATAATAATAATACATTGAGATTCAATGTAAATAATAATTTATGTCCGTTTACAAATGATATAATATGTTTAATGTCTTATTAGATTTATATGTCAAAATGGGCTAGTAAGTCAATGTTAAAACGTGTTAAGAACTGAAGAACAATTAAAATTTAGTGTCAATAAACTCTTTGACTGAATAATATTCGTTATCCAATAAAAGGTTTCTCAGTCGGCGATTTTGGTCTTCATTTTTTTAAAGATAACTTTTCGTGGCCATTTAAGAAAAAAACTCGTAATAGAAACATACAGCAACAAGACAGATCAGAGTAAAAAATCTCAATATCTCGAACATAGTAACACTTTTAATAAAATCACTTCCTTAGCCGTACTACTTACAGGACATTGTGTATGCATCTTAATTCTTCCATAAACCCTAAAACAACCTTTTCAGGCGATGGAGCGACGAATGCCTGGACTCATCTCACATACCAAACGAAGTGTACTTCGGCGACGTACCAGTGTCAATGGAGGTGTTATTCAACTACTACGACGCGAACGCGGAACGGGAGAAGTTAGCCGCGCAAGCCGCGCAGATAGCCGCGCAGAAGGCCGCCGCGGCAAAGTTAGCCGCGGCTAAGCTGCAAGCCAGGGGCCTCATCTCAAATGAGGTCAGATCTGTACGTAAACCTGTCTGTATTTAGTATGTTTAGAGTTTAGTGTATATTGTAGTAAAGGCTATGAAGTTAGCCACGTTAGCCGCGCAGAAGGCCGCCTAGGCAAAGTTAGCCGCCGCTAAACTGCAAGCCAGCTAGGGGCCTCATCTCAAATGAGATCAGATATGTACGTAAATAACTTTATTTAGTAGATTTTATTGTATATTGTAGTAAAGAGCAAACGGTATGAAGTTAGCCGCACAAGTCGCATACATAGCCGCACAGATAGGAGCCCAGAAGGCCGCCGCGGCAAAGTTGGCCGCAGTTAGCGTGTTTTAATTATTAGTGTAGATTGTAGTAAGGGGTATGAAGTTAGCCGCACTAACCACATTAAGAGCCGCACAAAAGGCCGCAGCGGCAAAGTTAGCCGCCGCTAAGCTGCAAGCTTGGAGCCTCATCTCAAATTAGGTTAGATCTATACATAAATAATTTTATTTAGTAAATTTTAATGTATATTGTTGTAAAGGATATGAAGTTAGCCACGTTAGCCGCGCAGAAGGCCGCCGCTGCAAAGTTGGCCGCGGCTAAGTTTCAAGCTAGAGACCTCATCTCAAATGAGGTTAGATCTGTACATAAACTCTTATTTAGTATGTTTTAGAGTTTAGTGTAGATTGTAATGAAGCCTATGAAGTTAGCCACGTTAACCGCGCAAAAATTAGCCGCGGCTAAACTGCAACCTTGGGGTCTCTTACCCTATCTCAAATGAGCTCAGATCTGTACGTAAACCCAAGTGCTGTTATTCATAAACCTAGTTAAACCTCACTTCCATTAAATCGTGTCGCTATCCCTTTCACACTTCGTTAAAAAGGTTAAGATAGAAAAGGACAGATTGGCTTAACGGTGGCGTAACTTTTCACGTTTATGAATAACAGCCTTATTATTTAGTGTGTTTTACTATTTTAGTGTACGTTTGGGAGTTATGCAATAGTGATTTCATGCTAAACTTGTACTTCAAGATTGACTATTGACTTACGAGTCCCAATGGACTAATTAAAAACCTACAATTGCCTATAATAATTAAGATTATCTGAACAATAAACTAATTTTTATTTCGATACCAAATAAATTATTATTATTATGTATCTCTCTAGGTTTCACGGGTTTAAGATATCCCAGTCCTTTGTAAGGCTTGCACGGAGACATAGGTCCAACGCGTAGAGGCCCCTTAGAGAACTTTAATTTGAAGGGATATGTGATGCACCTAGCGGGACCCGTCTCTGAGCGCATCTGACTGCACTCAATGACAGACCCCGTCAGGTGCATAAACTATTGCAGTGATTGGAAATTACAACTTAATTGGGGCTATTGGTTTGGTGGTGTTGGTGGGTCAGTCAGTCTGGTCTATAGAGCGAGACGTCGGACACCTGCCAATTATTATTATTATTAAGTCATAAAAAATGAAGTATAAACTTTTAGAATGCTATGAATTTTGTCAAAACTACTTGTTTAGGTCTTATGTACGTCTGTTATTCACAGCAGCAGCAAGTGACGACAGTGGACTCCTCGTCGTCAGACGACACCTCGGGGTCAGAGGCCAGCGACTCGGACGACAGTGATGAGGTGAGTATAGTACTCAAGTATCCGCCATCATTTTGGAATGGCGGATTGATTTTTTATTTGTTTAATTTTCTATTTACATGAATACTCTAAAAAACTTGACATTGGCGAAATTATCTCTTGAATAAGAGTAGAAACCATTCAAATAAAAGATAGAATAGAATAGAGTATATATCACACAGTCGTCAATTCTCTTATTTTCATTTCATTTATATCAAATCAAAATCAAATCAATTTATTGCTTCATGTGGTACATATATGGTATACATGGTGTTTATTTCCATAAACCATAAGGTCACGCCGTTTCCCCCCCGCAGGGGTTGGCAGAGACGATGGACTTCCATATGCTGCGATACTAGCATACAATAGCACACATGCGATCTGGCATACAATAGCACACATATCCTGGCATACAACAGCACATATATCCTGGCATAATATAACACACATACCTCATCCAATTTATCTAACATCCCTCCCGTACATTCAATGCAGCAAACTATCCACCGCTTTTCGCCACTACATGAGCCATGGCGTGATAGGTGGCGAACCTCATAGACGTCTCCGAGCACATTGTTTTAATCGGTCTCAGGGTGGTCCCACGAGTATGGATGAAGGGAAAGGATTAGTGGGAGTTATTCGATGGAGTCCAGGGTAATAATGGATACTGTTTCCATGGAAGGGTGGGTATTCATTTATATATATATTCTTTATTGTACATAAACCTTAAAATTAATACAGAGTTGGAAAATATGTAAACAATGGCGAGATTAACCCTTTGAGAAGAGTTCTCTTACAGCTAACCTTAAATTAAAGCGGTGATTGCATTATGAGTAGGCATACAGTTTATTTTGTTAACCTATAAATCGTCCTACTGCTGGGCAAAGGTCTCCCCCCTCCTCTTCCATCCATCCCTGTCCTGACCCTCTTCCTCAGAGAAATAATGACGGGAGTACGCAAGCGCTGGCGTTCCCCTCTGCCGAGGTACATGCACGAATCGTTCATCGCCGTTTATAAAAACTAGTTGCTGCGACCGGCCGTCATTTTGCTTCCGTACGTATCGCTGAACACAGCTCCCGAAAATGGTTAATTGTGCAGTGGTTTCATGTAAAAGGCGATCAGAAACATCAAATTTTAGAAAAGACGGTGTTTTTGATCATTCATTAGCAATTTAATTATGAAGTTATGCTACTAAAACATCATAAAACTCATTTTGTTTTTCAAGTCTAAACGCCGAAAATCTCTTGGTACGAGGATACAAAATCTCTTGGTACGAGGTTGCTTAGAGTAGTGATGGGCAACACGCAAACCAATAAATGAACGAATGACGTGAATGAAATGAATGAAGTTTAACTTGAAGTAAAAATATACATTTTCCCTATACTTATTACTGTTTCATTGCAATGAAACGTTCATTACCATTAGTACCTAAACGGCAGTTCTTTTTGGGGCAACTACTCACAACTACTGATGTGGATTGTTGCGGATGGATCAGGCAAATGGAAACTGGGATGAATCGAAATACTATAATAATTAAAATTACAATGAAAATGAAAACCTGTCTCTATTTCTACACACTGACAACTACCTAACTTTATAAAATAAACAAGTGGGTTTTTTTCTATGCCCGCGGAACCAACCAGTCGACAACACGTATGGTATAGGCAGTGCTTCCAGATGCATCTACTGTAATTTTGACTGTTTTACTGTATACTGTAATGATAAAAATACAGTACATGGGTCTACTGTAATTTTTATTTAGGTCATTGTAACTTATTTTGCCTAATTTATGCCCAAAAAGACTTGATTTCTGCAAAAATGTACGAAAACACGAACAAATTATTAATTATTTCCTCGTCTCACTCTTTCTCTCTCCAATTGGGTCGTAGTTCATGTGATTTTTTTTTAAATTCAATTTTTTTTCTTCAAAATTATCAAGGGATACATAATGTTTTCTTTCTTTATATACCTTATCCAACGTCTAAAGTACTGTAATTTCATTGTAATATTATTTGGAAATGTACTGTATTTTTTTTAGTCAATCGAAAGGTCACACCGTGACCGTTCAAGGATTATGGATTTATATATTTATGTAGGCTGGATTAGCGTATGGATACTTTGTGTTCCGGAAAAAAGTATAGTTCCCTAGGAAAAATGTATTTTGAATAGAACATCTATAACCGAAATTCACGTAGGCAAAGCCGCGAGAAAAGCTAGTACAAACTATTTAAAAGACCAAAAATAATAATCTATAATCAAACTTGGTATATCAATTTCATTCGTTTCTTCACCATTCAATTCAATCGTTCTTTGTACATAGCACATCACTAATTTTTCGTTTGTGGTTGTCGTAAACATTAGTGTAATTACGCCGAAATGTTTATTTGTGTGCGTGTTTTATCTTTGTGTGACGATATTATTTTCGTGTGCGTTTATATGGACGTGGCAAATTTTGTTGCGAGTGTGCAGCAATGTGCAGATGTGTGCTGTACGTGTTTACCTCACCTCCCCCAAAAAGTGGCAGAAAAATATGTACGGCTAAAGATAGGTAAGGCAACTCCCGTCCTTATTTCTCTGAGCCCTCTTCCATCCACCCATCCCTGTATCATACATACACATACATATAGGCATACAATACAAAAAATTAATATAATTCCATATATATTATTATTGTGTCAGAATATAAGTGAATTATGAACTATGAAGTCTTTATTCTGGATTTATTTGCCAGGACGCGCCCCTCAAGAAGACGCCTGGCAAGCCTAAAGGCCCGAAGCCGCCGGGCACGCCGGGCAAGCGCGGCCGGCCGCCCGTGCCTCCAGAGCTGCGCCAGCCCGGCATCACGGACATGAAGAAGTTCTGCAAGGCGGCGGGGCTGCGCTTTGACTACAAGAAACTTGTTGAAGGTACGTGTTGAGGCGCTTTGACTAAGGTACGTGTTGAGGCGCTTTGACTAAGGTACGTGTTGAGGCGCTTTAACTATGGTAGTCTTGAAGCGTTATGACTAAGGTACGTCTTGAGGCGGTTTGACTAAGGTACGTGTTGAGCCGCTTTGACTAAGGTACGTGTTGAGGCGCTTTAACTATGGTAGTCTTGAAGCGTTATGACTAAGGTGCGTCTTGAGGCGGTTTGTCTAAGGTACGTGTTGAGGCGCTTTGACTAAGGTACGTGTTGAGGCGCTTTAACTATGGTAGTCTTGAAGCGTTATGACTAAGGTACGTCTTGAGGCGGTTTGACTAAGGTACGTGTTGAGGCGCTTTGACTAAGGTACGTGTTGAGGCGCTTTAACTATGGTAGTCTTGAAGCGTTATGACTAAGGTACGTCTTGAGGCGGTTTGACTAAGGTACGTGTTGAGGCGCTTTGACTAAGGTACGTGTTGAGGCGCTTTAACTATGGTAGTCTTGAAGCGTTATGACTAAGGTACGTCTTGAGGCGGTTTGACTAAGTTACGTGTTGAGGCGCTTTGACCACAAGAGACTTGTTGAAGGCACGTGTTGAGGCGCTTTGACCACAAGAGACTTGTTGAAGGCACGTGTTGAGGCGCTTTGACCACAAGAGACTTGTTGAAGGTACGTGTTGAGGCGCTTTGACTGCAAGAAACTTAACTTACAATATTCCAATACCCTATTGCATATTTGTCAGGTTGCACAAAGAACAAGGAGCGCGTGGACAAGATGATGGACCTGCTGGTGGCCGCGGGCCTGGAGGGCAAGCCCACCACGGAGAAGTGCCGCGCGCTCAAGCAGGCCAAGGTGGAGCGGAAGGAGCAGGAGAAGACGGCCAAGAAGGAGGCCAAGGTCAAACATAAAGAGGAGGAAGGTCAGTGCAATAACGAATCCGCTCGTATTTCGTCATTTTAGCAACTTTTCACGTCACAATTGACATCTATTTTTTTTACCCCCCTTTATTTTATGAAAATGTAGGTAAAATTAAGGGACCCATATTTTTTCTTTTATTAAAATAACGTCGTTTTCATTATTTAAAAAGTTAAGATCGTGAAAACTAAAAAGGGCGTAAGTGACGATGACGTCACATTACTGAAATAGTGTCGTTCTCAGTCAAGACCTAGAAATAATCATGTTTGCCGATGACATATCTGTGATTATAAACAGCAAGAATAAAGACACAATACACAGCAAGATAATGTTATTGTTCATCATTGTGAAACTAAAGTAATCCGATCTAATAATGTATAAATAACTATGCAATAACCACAGAATAGCTTAAAATGTTAGTGGGGGAGGGTAGTTTTTGTTTACAAAATAAGACACTTGATTTGGGCCTCGGTATACATACAAATACTTACATACATAATATTGTTATGAATAATGTGACGTTTATTCATGAAAAAAAATTAGGCCTTGTCAATTAGGTATCTTTATAATCCACGTGTTCTGTATATGCGCAGAGTCTGACGCTGCGGTGTCGCGGCGCATGACGCGCGGCGCCACGGGCGTCAAGCCGCGCCAGCGCATCGTCATCTCCAGCGACGAGGAGGACGACACGCCGGCCGCGCGGCGCACGCTCTCCAAGCTGCGCTCAAGCGTAAACGACTCGGACTCAGACTAGGTAGTACACACAGAACACATAATCACGCTCACGCAATAATCACACTTGCACTCAAGTTCATTTTTATTCGTCAACAAATCACTTTGTGTTCGAAATTAAGTATAAATTAAAATTAAATTAAAAGCTAATCACAACAACAAAAAAAAAGACAATAAACAATATACATTACTAGGCGTCATGTCAAATAGTTTCGAAGTATTATTATTATTACTATTATTAATTATAACTTAGTCATATCTGCATATCTATTCAAAGTCAAAGGTTTTTATTGCTGGTTATAGGTATTACAGATGTTGTGGTTTAGAAAGTGCTTATCGCTATAACCTACCTTGTTAAGGCATGCAATAATTAATATTTAATAAAATTTAAATTATTGATTTGATATAAGTACATAATTATTAAAATCTTTACAAGTAGATACTTAGAACATTCACAATATTTTTTTATACTTGAAGTAGTCATTTATACTGTAAAAACACTCGTCCACAAGCCACTCATAAAGCTTACGCTTAAACTCAGGCATTGGCTTGGTTTTTATATCTGCTGGCAAGGCATTATAAATTTTAGCCGAAAGGTAGACAATATTATTTCTAAATAATTTTTATTTAGAAAGAGGAATTAGATAATCAGATTTAGAATGAGGAAATTCCAAGTCCTTTGCACGTCTGGATGATTTTTGTAACGTGAACATATTTCGGTTATTTCTCACAAATAGACACACTTCATAAATATATAGCGAGTGCATGGTTAGAATTTTATGTTTCTTGAATAGTGGCTGACATGAGTCCGTTTGTTTAAGTCCAAAGATTGCTCGGAGACATCGTTTCTGGAGTTTAAAAACAGAGTCTTTTGTTGTTGCGTTTCCCCATAATATAATACCGTATCTCAAATTTGACATTATATACGAACTAGGTGTTGCATGGTGCGCGGGCCGCGCGCGGCCCGCGAGACTGCTTTGTTTTCGTGTTGTAGGCGCCGCAACTAAATAAATATTATCCAGATTGTTCGCTGTGCAAATAATTCGTGCAAGTCCATCCACTAATTATATCAAGCACCGCCCGAAAGTTGCAAGTTCAAAACTCTGTGAAAAACATTTATTTCGAAAAGAATTTTCTCATTTAAAGTAGGTTTTTTTTGTGATTTTTAAAGCAAGCAACGCTCGAAATGCCCGTATGCCAGAAACTTAAAGAAAGTTTTTCGAAACCCAAACGTTGCTAGCTGTACACAATTTCCATAACTTTGTTCATAATTCGAAAGGCAAGGGCTTTCAGCCTTTGGTAGCGTGGGGACGCTCCGGGCTTCGCCCTTCGCGGAGCTCGGCCTGTGGCCTCGCAGCTCGGCTCGGCCTTCGGCCTCGCAAAAGTTACTTGGAATATGGGGAGTTGTTTCTGCTTGAGAAGGGGACGCTTCGGGCTTCGCCCTACGCGGAGCTCGGCCTATGGCCTCGCAGCCCGGCTCGGCCTTCGGCCTCGCAAAAGTTACTTGAGGGGTAGGGAGTTTTTTTCTGCTTGGCAATGGGACGCTTCGGGCTTCGCCCTACGCGGAGCTCGGCCTACGGCCTCGCAAAAGTTACTTGGAATGTGGGGAGTTTTTTCTGCTTGGCAAGGGGACGCTTCGGGCTTCGCCCTACGCGGAGCTCGGCCTATGGCCTCGCAGCACGGCTCGGCCTTCGGCCTCGCAAAAGTTACTTGGAGGGTGGGGAGTTGTTTCTGCTTGGCAAGGGGACGCTTCGGGCTTCGCCCTACGCGGAGCTCGGCCTACGGCCTCGCGGTGTTCTATCGCTTCGGGCTTCGCCCTACGCGGAGCTCGGCCTTCGGCCTCGCCGGAGGGTGCTCGGCCTTCGGCCTCGCTATAGTTACTGATAGATATTTACCGCACGCCAGTAATCCTTTCGTTTCGTATAGGAAAATATATGGAGAAACTATTATGGTTAACTGCTCGTCCGCCATTTTGTTTTTCCCAAAAATGACAATTTTCTGGTATACTACATCATATATGCTACGAAGTGGAATTGGTTGGATATTCCTCATGCGCTCGTGCTAGGCCAGCTAATTCGTCAAAGTTTGGTCTGAAATGTCCAAATTTTCAATCGGCTATATTTCCGCCGCCATTTTGTTTTTCTTTTGTTTTTCAATTTCATCACAGAGTAGGTGGACCATGTGACACGCGTTCCAAATTTGAACGAAATCGGTTGGAAAATGGCGGAGATGGCATCACGTGACCCGCCGCCATTTTGTTTTTTTCACTTCCCTATAGTTTTCCTCTGGTCCAATCACTGAACTATACAACTCCCCCCTACATCACTTTCACCTCCGGGAACTCCTTCAGACTAAACGGGACGGTCAATCAGTGAGTGAGTGAGTGAGTGAGTCAGTCAGTGGTAGTCGAGCTATATATATTAGTAATGGAATGCGAGAAGGGCCGTTTTCTGGGTGAACACCTGGGCAAGCCGTTTCAGCGCAAATACAAATCTATTCAATTTGTCTACAATATGATCCGTGTGCTGATTCCAGTTCGTGTGAGTATCAACAATAATCCCCAGAAAACGAATAGATTATTATTATTATTATTTATTTATTTATTACAACTACAATATCTTGACAGGTATCCCCAATACGATAATGTATGTACAGTCATTTGAAAAGAAAAGGTATACAATTAGGAACAAACACAATTAAGCTAGGCGGACAGGTTACATATCTAGGAAATTCTTTATTGTGTGTGCACTCTCTCACAGATGCGAAGCCGAGGAAACCCCCATGCATGTCCTCTGTGAGTGTGGAGCACTCATTCACAGCAGAAGCCGAGCCTTAGGTGGACACATGGTGCCACCCGAGGATATTAAAACTCTCTCGCCCAAGTGCATCATACGATTCCTGAAGGACGTTGGCTTTGGGAGCGAGATATAAGAACTCGGTGCGCGGCCACAATAGACCTTTGAGGTCGCAGTGACCTTTGGGCTTGTACAGTCGAAGGCAGAGATAAGTATACAGGGGGCCTCAATAAGGTTGAGATTTTCTCAAAAACTACTGGACCGAATTTAATAATTCTTTTGCATTTACATAGTTTTAACTTTTATCAATCAAGCAGTGAAATAATTTTTGCAATAGGTAAAGTAGTTTTTGAGAAAATCTCAATCTTAAAAACTCGCCTGTACACCTTTCTCTGTGTTCCACCGTACCAACACCCTGATATCAAATAAAAATAACCCTCTCACAGTCGCTCTCGTTCACACAATTAGGCCTGCGTCCGCGTAACCACTTACTGGGGACAGCTGACAACCAGCTCTGTGGCCTCGGCCACAGCATTATGCTGACCGCCCTTTCAATACCACGCTACACTACCAAATGTTGTTCTTTTATCTTTTTTAGGGATCCGAACCTCAAGAGGAAAAAATGACGTGTAATTAATTAATTGACTCGTTATTATAACAATTGACTTGTAAATATTTAATATATATATATTTTGTAAACCTATATATTGTCCCACTGCTGGGCAAAGGTCTCCCCCCTCCTCTTCCATCCATCCCTGTCCTGAGCCTCTTCCAGCCACCCATACCTGTATCTAACGACATCGTCTCTCCACCTACGCCCAGGTCTGCCCCGACGCCGGCAACCGTCCGATGGCACCCATTCTGTGCCAGTCCGGGCCCATCGGTCCGGCTGCATGCGGCACACGGGGCCCGCACAGTACCACTTTAATGTAGCTGCTTTGCGGGCCACGTCTGCTACGCCAGTTATCGATCGCAGGGTTGTGTTTCGGACATCATTATCAATCAAATATTTTAATAATAATATTTAACCTGCAACGTTTCACCATTCCAGGTAATGCTGAACTTATCTGCCTGGTGAGCTCAGAGACATTAAGTGCGTGCCGGGCCCCAGTGACGCAGCCCCCGAGAAAGTGCTTCGGTGGGGGCCCTCCACTAGACGTAGTGCTATTCCTACTAGACATAGGCTGGACCGAGTGAGCGACGTGGCATGGCAGTGTAGGCATAGTATAATAAGAAGAGTAAGATATCTTCAAGGAAAGGTACATAGTTCGGGTTTAATTTGCGCGGGTCGTATACAGACGCACACAGCGACACGATCTTATACTTCACTTGGCTTTTTTTATTTTTTGCGTATTTGTTATGGTGGCACTTGACCTATTCGTATTTGTCAAATACTTGCCGTACATACAAATAAGACGAATATTTTGTCAAGAATACTAACCACACATGGCAATTATGACAAATACGCAAATACGAATAGCCAAGAGAAGTGCCACCATTATACTTGCCATGTGTGGTTGGTATGTGTGACAAAATATTCGTCTTATTTGCCTATTCGAGACACAATATGTTGACAAACATATCATATTTCATGCTCCCACTTCACATGGCTATTCGTATTCGCTATTGGATGTTTGTCGTAAGTTTTCTAAGGGGCCGGAGATAGTCTACTATTCTTATTATACTATGGTATAGGTAACTAATGGCCTACGTATAGGATTTTGCCACCGGCAATGCCGCGTCAAGCCGAAGTGTGAATCACCCTGCTAGAAAACAATGCAACATTATAATTACACCCGAAAGCAAATTAAGGCTCGTATTAATCTCACAATGAACTTTAAGAGTGATCTTAAGATGGCCTTCCTTAACAAACGGAACTTGCAACGTAAGGAATTTAGGAATCACGTGAGTAATGACGTATTAATAAACAATACTCAGTACTCAAAAGCACTCTCAAGCTCACATTTGAAATCATATATGCTGAGTGCAGTCGGGCCGAGACTTGAGTGCGTCGTTGCAAGATTGGTCTATAAATTAACGACGTATTTGAGTTGCTGACGTGATAACCATTTTCAGAGCAGCTGAGTAGCACTTGAGAGCGGTCTTGAGTTTTATTGTAGGGGCCTTAGTTTTGCGATACACAATGACTAGTTTCGCAAATATCTAGCAACAGTGCGCAATCATTAGTATAATTATTATAAAATTTAGTCCCTAGTCAAAAGACTTCGTGTAGTTTTGAGTCAAAAATTGAAAAATATAGATTTTTTTTATCAAAATTGGCAGCTTCTGACAGTTGTCCGACCGCCGGCGATGAGTGAGTAAAGCTATCAACTCGAGTGGGCGAGCAGCGAGTGGCGAGTATAGTCTTGTAGCTCGGCTATCAGCGAGTGTCGCTGAGCGACGGGCGATTACTCGCTTCACTCGCCAGTGTAGCTCAGCGAGTGGGCGAGTGTCACCGGCGGTGTGAACAGTCGGCGATGAACTATTAATACATGGTGTATAGTAAAGGGTATATGGAGCCGAAGGGAGAGTGTTCAGTATCAGTAACTAAACAACATTTGTCCTACGACTTTTCGATTTTCACGAATAAATTTTTTGATTTTTCATACTTTTCGTACCGGTCAGCTGATCGATTTGTATGAGACATTAATTTATTTTTTATTCGAAAAGTCGTAGAACAAAAGTTGTTGAGTTACCGATACTGAACACCCTCCCTTCGGCTTCATATACCCTTTACGTTACACCCTGTATATGCATCTCTTTTGTTTACACGGAATGTAGTATCTTTTGTACGTTTCTTGGGCGAGAAAATAGCCGGGATTTACTCGCTTACTCGCCGGTGGTGGGACACTGGCTTAGTGTAACAATAGAACGATAGAAATCCTACAAGGTGTGTCAAGTCAACCTACAGTATTCGTTTGCAGTGGGATTTTATTCTGAAGAATTTACAGTGAGCCGTTTCTTTTAGAACCCATCTGTTATTGAGTAGGGTTTATTTATTTACTTTCGGCACAGTAACAGAATACAAATTATTACAGTGTAGAGAATCTTATGTATAGTACAACATTAAAAGACATTGCCACATTTTAATGGAGCTTTGCCCCACCTACAAAACTACGTGACCATTTAAGCTGTACCTATCATTTTGTTGGGGACTTATTACAGGTTTCATATTGCATAATCTTAATCAGTATCATTTTCTACTACTCTCGCAACTCCTATAGAAGAATAACAAAAAAAAATGAATAAATCGCATCGATTTCTTACTATTTTCTGAATTCTTAATTAAGCTGTTTTTTTCGAATCGCAAATTGTACAAAACTTTATTTTAAACCAATAATTTTAATAAAAAAACGTAGATATTTTTACATTTATTTGTTATCTTTATTAGTTTCAAAGACGGGTTCTAGCAGAATACGGCTTATTGAATCTCCCTGCAAACGACCAATACAAATACTAATGTCTATTGTAGGACTGAAGACCCCCTCGACTACATTGTGTAGTGATAGTGAATGCTTATGTATTAGGCTCAAGGTTTTTGATGCCTATGAAAACACTGTGTTAGAAAATGTCTAAACTAATCACCGTTTTCATTAAGTTCGTGTGTGGACAACCAATTGGTCTGACCGATCGGACGATGGTTTAGGATTCCAATTTTATACTGTTTATTGCAATTTGCAAAGCAAGCAGGCAGGTATACCGAAGCTTTGATCAATAGTCTTATTTTGTAAACAAATATGATCGTATAATTACCTGTTGTGATGTAACACTGAAGGAACTGATTGATCGAACCTGTTCATCTTTGTGAAAATAAAGTGGTCCGATCTAATAATGTGACAATAACTATGTATTAATCACAGAACTGCTTAAAATTATTGTTTACAAAATAAAGCCCATCTTGCCCATCATTATGAGTTGGAGGAGTTGGTACCTCTCGTGTCTCAGCACGTGGTCGAGATATCCCATTTTTCTCCTGTTGATGGTGGTCATGAGTTCCCGGGACTTACCGGCGTCGAATTATTATAGATCTAATTTATCAAAAGGTCCTAAGTCGATCAATTTGAAAACGGGTTTTTTTCCAGACATTTTGTAACACTTTGTATCTACAGTGTGAAAACGTACATATTATAATCATAACGACATAACTATAGCACTTATTTACATGTACCGATAAATTCCGCGTGTGAATCATTCGTATGTAGACATAATTACTTCATTTATTTACATTTTAATAGCAGAATATAGAATGTTGTATTTTGGGTGGAGTCAAATTTTTATACTCTAGTTTTTAAATAAATAAAAATTATTATTAGAGATATCAATAAATTGGTAACACCAACAAGTTAATACTAGATATCTTTAGCTCGTGTAAATATAAAAAAAAACTACTTTTAACCGATGTGTCCTATTTTTATTTTTGTACAGTTCGTTTGGAAAATTATGGCAAATGCGATTAGCTTTGTATATGCGCGACTGAGTGTATGGAAATTATTGAATTTAAATAAAAAATGAATTTAAAGGAAACGTAATCCTCGATCGGGCTAAAATTTTAAATTTATTGAAGAAATGGCGTAAACTTTTAACGGAATTACATACCAGAGAAGCCACTATACCGAAGCCCAAATCAAGTGTCTTATTTTGTAAACACATGGTGTGATGTAACACTGAAGGAACTGATTGATTTATTGATATATTCTGACATGTGTGTGTATGCAATTAAATAAATTGAATTGAATTTATTGAACCTGTTCATCATAGTGAAAATAAAATGATCCGATCTAATAAAGTGAAAATAACTATGCTATAAACACAGAAAAGCTTAAAATGTCAGTAGTTTTCGTTTACAAAATAAGACACTTGATTTGAGCTTCGGTATATGTATGATTATTCTACAATGGTAGCGATTCTGCTAAGTTTGACAGTTCTAGAAGTAGTGCCACTCTTTTTATAACTTTTTGTAAGAATGGGATGCAGCATATTTAGACCTGTCAAATTTAGGTGAGTTCAAAAGATTGCATGCCAGAATTATTACCATTATTTTAACACTTTGCCATGCTCTATTTACATTTTATTTTCTTTTGAGCCTAAAAATATACCAACGTGTTTGTTTCTTTATTACTTCAGAGTTGGTTAGTTCAATTGATAGACATAGACAATTTTATTTTGGACATTCCTTCATCATAGAAATACTAAGTCAACACTACAGCGCCTTTTAATTGTGATGTTGAACGTTTTATGCGCCATAATGATTCAACCACAAAACTAGACGTTTGGTTGAATGGCATCGTTCAATTAAAGCGCTAGTTGGTTAATCAAACATCTATTTCAACCAGTCGACTGCGACACATACATGAACTCTAGCGGTAGATAGAGATGATGAACTTCAAAGTTAATAAAATAATTGTTTTTATTACATGCCGTATTTATGTAACCTACTCAAGTTTATACATTTACATAGAAATGAATATTTTCTAAAATTTGATGATACGAAGCGGTCTCTTGGTAATATATTTTTTAACAAAAAAGGCATTTTTAATCAGGGTTTATTTATAAAATTTTTAATATGTTTATCGTAAATGGAGACTTGAATGACAACGATTCTAGAGTGCGGATTTTTAAACTAATAAAGACAGGTCTAAGAATACTATATATATTCTTTCCCACACTAAAATTATGAAAAGGATATCACAATTATCAAAATGTCAAATTTAGCTTAAAATTTAAAACCGCACACCAGAATCGCTGCTAAAGTAATGATGTATTTTGTACGCCTTGTACACACGAAGACAGATAAAAGTATCCAAGGGGCCGCAATAAGGTTGAGATTTTCTAAAAAACTACTGGGCCGAATTTAGTAATTTACAGTTACATAGTTTTAACTTTTATCTATCTAACAGTGAAAGAATTCTTGCAATAGGTCAGTACTGTTTCCTAAACGCAGTAAAAGATGCTGATGTTTTTGTCGATCCATGGTGTTCTCTGTGTAAAAATATATATTGCTATCTTAAGGGCCTTCCATGAGCCAACTAGCGCCGCCAATCTTGAAAAAATAATATCTTCCAATTTAATCAATTTTATTAAAAAAGCTATTTACAAAATGTTTATTACGACAAATACTATTTTTTAAATGCTTATTTATAACGTGATTCAATTTCGGTAAGTTGTAGTTCGCATAATTGCGAAAAACGGCCGTTTTTGGCACATTTGTGAACTACAACTTAGCTTGTCGCAATTTTGCCATGTATTGTATATTGAAAAATAGTATTCATCCTAATAAACATTTTGTAAATAGCTTTTTTAATAAAATTGATTAAATTGGAAGACATTATTTTTTCAAGATTGGCGGCGCTAGTTGGCCCTATGAAGGCCCTTAATAGCAACACTAATTTTATGTATTATTATATTGTATCCACTGACTCGGTGCTTTGGTGATATCTGTAAACCAGTCTGTTATATATTGAATGAATAAATAAATAAATTAAGTAGTTTTTGAGATAATCTCAACCTTAAAAACTCCTGTACACTTTTCCCTGTGTTTAACTGTACTTAAGAGTACGTTGTGTGAATATATTTACCTTATTTTAAATTATTTTAACTTGCATATGACATGAAGGACAGAATCACTATATCATTTTTAGAATATATGAAACTGTACATATTAGTCTTAGTGTAGATTATAAGTTTTGCTATTGTTTTGAGGTACGAGTATGATTGATATATTTTAAGTAAGGTGTTATAAAATATTTACCAGTCAATCGTTTGCAAGGTGATTCTAAATTCAATTTAGCTATTTCACAGCATTGAAGAAATATAAATCTACCTTCTATTTTTATTTTGTGGTATATTATAATTTCTTTTCTATACTTCAATGGGTAAAGGTATTTTAACTGGTACCGATTCTTATTTCTAATTGAAACTAAATTTGACAAGTCTATAAATATCTGCATCCCTTTCTTTTCTTACAGTTACGAAAGAGATTGCAGTTATATAGTTAGTTAGTTAAGGCCGATAGACACATTTTTGAGCATGAGTTTAGTTTACTGTCAGTTTTCATACAAGATTGACAATCGTAAGTGCTAGATCACGCTGAGTTCGTGCTCAAAACTGTCTATGACATGAAAAATATTTTTCCCGTTCGTATATTTCTCTCGCCATTTGTATGAAAAATTTAATTGTTTTTGCAATTTCCATGCAAACGATTTGTATGGGCAGATATTTTCCGACATCCTGTATATGAACGTGTTTGTTTTACTATATATTGTGACCACTTCACGTAGGTATTATCAGGTATTCTTATATTTGTACAATATTTGATACGTTGTTGAGCATTCTAGTTCAAATTCAAATATATTTATTTGTCTTTATTTATTTATTTTATTAACGGACTCGACAGTTCGTCATTTGCCAATGGCATGTTACAGAAAATTCTATATATGATAGTCTTCTATCTTCCTCCAGAGGAGACGCCGTAGCGTCATCACTCTGGACGAAGCAGCTCGACAATCACGTTCACTCCCGAGCTCGTAGTGGGAACTCTTGATAAAAGCTTCAAACTTCAGATCTTGCTACAATTATCCAATAAATTCCCCATACTGTCATTCGCGAACATTTTCTGATTAATTTAACGTGATATTAAACACAAAATAACCACTAAACATTTACACAATGAATTTAAAACTTTACTGGGAAAAAATAGATTTAATGGATCAACTTGACATTAAAATAAACATTATCAAGTAATTTTGCAACCGTCGTCGTCTCCCGCCATTTTCAAGAGAACCCTATTTATTTGTAGAAACGGGTTACAGTGAATAGACCTTGGTAATGTTATAAGTTTCTCCGAATCTTTCATAAGCTTTCCGAAGCATTCGAGCAATTTTCATGTACATTTTAATTACTTATTTTTATTTGACACATGGACGATATACATTACCGCGTTTCTTTATAGTTTATTAGAACTTGCGAAACTATTGCAGCAATGTATGTCTATGTGTCAAAATGAAATCGATGAAGCGAGGGTGACCGCGACTACAATCGTTTTCGTTTGCATTTTGGCACTTGAACGATATACATTGCTGTGTTTCGTTGTCATTTGTTAAAACTTGCAAAACATAGCAGCAATGTATAGCGTCCATGTGTCTTGAAAGCGATTACGAAAACGATAGAAGTCGCGATCACCTCACTGACCGATATTGATAATTAAAATAATGAACTTATATAGCATCCTTATTACTGTCGACCCTGCGTATATGCGAGCCTAATAATTTAGACTAAATCTAGAGTGCGACATCCCGGAATCGATACCATTCGTAAATTTTATTTTACCCCTCCTTGAAGTGATCACAATAAAATAAATTAGTCACCAATGTAATAACTAAATATATATAATACATATTTAGCGTAAGAGAAAATGCTTTTTGCAAATATAACTGAATTTATTTAATAAAAAATAATGGCTTATTCATTATTATATAGTTATTTTTCCTTGCCAATAGATGAGGCATTAATATTTTTTTTATTTACTCATTAACAATTGCATTTTGAGGTATTCAATTCTCTCAAATATCACAGTTACTCTAAACTAAATAATTGAGTATCTGATATAAGTTTTATTCGAATTTTTTTACAATGTACTTTTAAAATAATTGGCATTCCTAAATTCTAGCTTAGGTACTGGAAAAATATTAGAATTCAGTTATTTGTGAGGATGAGTCTAATTTTATGAAGCATATTGTACGGGAAATAGTTTTTTTAATACTCTTTCTATGCAAATTAATGATTCGGATTGTTCTAAAGTTCTATAATTCGTTGGTAGCGATTTTGGTTTATAACTAAACTTGACGCGGCTAAAAATAGCTGCGGTATTTTAGACATGTCAAATTAAGATTAAGTTACTAAATACAAACTAGAATTGCTACCCTGCGCAACTTGATATAACTTTAAAAAATATTTATACTTTTATGCCTTTATCCGCCGTGAACTTTTATTATTATTATTAAACTTTTTACACAAAGTCTTTTCTACCCATTGATCTATAAACAACTAGATACACAGTCTGCCTTCTAAAAATGTCCGAGCGCAAAGAAGGTCCAAACCACAGACCACTTACCCCAATAGACTTGAAATCGGTACATATTTGCAAGCGAAACATTCTGTCAAGGCCGGTAACCTAGAGACGAGGCGGGGGACAGGGGTGCACGCAATGAACTCATTTAAAGAGACGCGGCCATGTCGATATCGATAATATATTATCGATGTGGATTGTTGAACTGATACCTACACAGTTTCAATACTTAATGTACTTAAGTATGAATTTGAAAGTTAATAAACGATTTCTACTGAGGCAATGCTATCTGTTTAATATTAATATAATAAAACAAGAACTTCTCATTATTAACGTATCACAAAATTTAATAATTACACATTATTTATAATTTAATTATTGTGAAATAATAATTATGCGTAACGAACATCATGATTGTAGTCCAACCAATAAGCATTGATGAATAAACATGGCCATAAAATAATGTAGGTCGATATTACATTACGTAGGCTTTCTATAAAGGTTTGTATGTATATATTATGGTGTTTTTCTCAAACAAAGCGCGGCTATTGCGATTCTTGTGATTTTTAGCGATTCTTGCTCACCCAAATACATTAAAACAGAACCTGACTTTTAAAATTTCTGAACGCCTATTTGTTATTTGTATCAGCCATAAAGTTTCTGTTTAGAAATAGGTAAATTCAGTTAAGAACAAAAAATTAGTCGAAACCATTTTTAATAAAAAAATTAAGCTTTAACTAACTTTGTTAATTTGCTACGTTTACTTATTATGATACTCCTTACTAGTCGCCAACCTATTATTTTTAACACAATAATACTATTATGATATTATTATGATTATATGAATATTATGATTTCTTGAAATCCCGAATTCCGGTTAGAATGCCGCCCCGTTAAATACCTACCTGCCGCATTAGAATAGGTACCTTAGCTAGATAGCATTAATAAAAATATAAGATACCTGTACAAAAATATAAGATAACTGGTAGGTATAACGTTGGAATTGAAGTACTATGGAGTTTTCTTCGATAGTTCATATTAATAAAACAATCCGCCGTAAAGTGACGGGAACATATTGTGGTGAAAGACGACGGCCACCATTGTCTTTATTATCCATTCACTTTTAATGTCTGGATCAACAGGAAATATATTTATAAAGAAAGTAAATGAAATCAAAACTCATAAATCTACACAAACTTATTTAGGTGACGTAAGAATATCGATGATTGTATACCACGTCTCTAGCTTACACGTGCCGCGAAACGAAAGAGTGAAATAGGGCTACAATTAGTAGGTGGGTGAAAGAGAGGTCTCTCGGAACTACTCGTAAGACACGACAATCGAACCAGTGTAAGTTGAACTCCTAATTGATTTGTCGCATTAAGTAATGAATTTATTTATTAATCAGATACTTACCGATGAAATGTGATACCATCCTTTTTGTAATTGTTCCTCCTACTGTCATTACCACACAACTTTATAGCACAGTTGGGCATGTTAAAATATTTTTTTCTTCCTTTTTTTTACAGCAGTTTATGGGTCGAATATCTGGTCACTACTAATTTGATAGGCGACGTAGTTCGGTTTGTACAGAACTTTTGCGCTCATGTGTTGGCAGAAAGCGGGGCCCTCCTATTACAGGTCTATTGGGGTAAGTGGTCTGTGGTCCAAACGGATGAATGGACCCTCATTTGCTTTATTGAACATTATTTGGACGTTAACAATGGACCCTTATTTGGACGTTTTTTAAATTGTTTTAGTAAGACCTTTGTGTATCTAGTTGTTATAGGAGATCAATGTTCTTACCAGTTAAACTTGTTATACTTAATTAAATAAGTTTCGATAAATTCATCGCATAGTTTGGACTATTTGCTGTTTAAAATAAAACTTTGATTTCGGAAAAACGGCCATTTTGCGTGTGGGTGAATCTAAAACAGCCTGGCTGCTATTGTTTAATAATTTATTTGCAATAAGAAAATTTTGTATAAAGCGTTTTGGGATGTAGAATGCCATATTGTGATTAGAATGTTAGTTACACGAAGTATTTTTCAAATAAAAATATCTATGTATACATGAGATTTGTGTCATTTTATTTTGTACTCATTTTATTTTGTAAATAGAAAATAAAAGTTGTATTTCTAACTTACAACGTTTTTAACGAAGTGTGAAAGTGACAAAACACTGTTTAAGGGAAGTGGGGTTGAACAAGGTTTATAGCTAACAACTTTAACCCCACTTGCAATAAAAGATCATCCTAGAATTAACGACTTAATCCGTGAAAACTCCATACACACCACTGCACCGTCACTTCATGCCATACCATTCTAAATGATAAATGGAGAAAAATTTTCATCACGACCGGGATTTGAACCATGGACCTCGCCATTCCGTGGCACGCTTTATTCCCAACAGAGTCACCGTGATATCGTACCCAGGTCGTGAGTTTTTGTCTCCATATTCTCGTCTTAGGGACGGTAGCGACATCTATCCAGTAATTGTCCAATTACTCAAATTCAAGTCTCATTGCAGTAGAAATAAATCATGTTTAATTGACGCGTTCCTTTTTCTCCATTTATCATTTAGATTTTCGTTTCGCATAGCGCATAAGCAAGAAAATATCAAAACATGTACGGACAACAGCAGATCAATGGTAACACTTGCAGTAAGATTTTAAATCTTACGACGCAGATAATAAGAACAGTCCAAAGTGTTACACTTGATCTGCTGTTAGCTGTACCTTTCTATTCTTGCTGTGCATTGTTTGTGTTTGTCAAATAAACGTTTCCTATTCTATTCTACATTTATCTCGGGTTAAGTCGTTAAACTCTAGAGTTATTTTTATTGCAAGCGGGCCTTATGGGTTTCGTTAATTAGAAGTCAAAATAATAAGTAACGTAGGTAATGTCTGTAATGAGTAATTACTTATGAAATTTTACCCATTAAATGCAGCTAGGTATTTCCTTTTGTACAGTAATAGGCTCATAAGTATCTACAATAATCGACATAATACCTAAGTATCGGAAATTCAATACAAGTACTTGAAGTGGCTATTATGAATTATAAACTTCAGAGCGCGTATTCATAAACGTGATTAAGGCCCGTATTAATAAGTCACTCTCAGCTCAAAAGTCAATCTTGAGAACGACCTCAAGATGGTGTTAGTCATGTAGGTGCGCGTTTAGGAATCGGGAATTATCACGTGAGTAAACTCAGTTCTCAAGAGAACTGTCAAACTCACACTTGAGAACGTATTTCCTGATTGCAGGCGAACCGCGACTTGAGAAAGACATGTGATACGCCCTCAAGATTGGTTTATTAATAAATTATACTTGAGATGGTGATTACGTATTGAGAGTGTATCAGCTGAATTCGCTCTTGAGGGTGGGTTTGAGCTCAGACTATTAATACGGGCCTTAAAGTTGTGCCACCGTTTAGGCCCCCTGCCCTTTCTATCTTAACCTTTATTTAAGGGAAGGGGTTTAACTAGGTTTATGAATAACAGCAATATAGTTTCATACATTACAGCCGCCGCTGTTGCTTCTCCGCAGCTTTTAAATGTGTTTTATTTAACTTTAAGGCCCTCTGCTCCTTATTCTAAACAGAAGGCTAATGTCGCCATGATAGGCCAGTCATTCTGGCGAGCGTTTGTATGGAGACCCCAACAATAACTCCTCTATCGATGAAACTTTTTTGTATACTTAATAGCATATTTATAAGAACAATTGTCAGAGAATCCAATAATATTTCGAGGCGGAAGTTACTTATTTTAATTGAAATTCAACATTATACCGTATCTTTTTCTGGAACAATGTTATGGTCATAATTCTTTTTCTATAAATTGTATTTTATTAGTGTGCTTCTGTACATTCATAAGTAAAACTACTTTTTAATTCGAAAGTGTAGGTATTTTAATAAAATCTCTTTTTTGGCCGTAGTTTCCATAGGATAATTGCTCCGCCGGGTTTCTGTTTTTAATATGCCTTCAAATTATTATTTCTAGTATAAGTACGAAAATCCAACAAAAAAATCCAAATGAAACAATTCATTATACAGAATTTGTCTTTTAACTATCTCTGGAAAATTACTCTATCAGATATTTTTTACAATTGTAATGAGATACCCACAAATAATCTGATTTCAAAAGAATCCAACAAAATATCCAGGCGGAACACCATTATTTCGAAATACCTATCAAGCGCAGGCCAGCGCGGGGCCCGAGGCGGGCGAGGGGCGTCGAAAACCGGTCGAGCGGCGGGCGAGTTTCTTCAAGTAGGTTAATAGGTACAGCTAACAGAAGATCAACACTTTGGACTAAGTACCGTTCTTATTATCTGCGTCGTAAGAGATGAAATCGTGCGAATGCGAGCGAGTATTACCATTGATCTGCTGTTGTCCGTACTATACGTATGTATGTATGTAGGAGGTTGATCTAAACATCGCAATTTAATTATTATTATCGTCATCGTTTCGAAACATACGAACGCAGTAAATGTAATATGCGTATTGCCTTGTATAAGTTGAGTATATAGTGTGTGTTTTCTTCGCGACACGGGGTCTAGGATAAACTAACCCAGAGATTCCTTTAGAGTGTCTTTAACTTAATTGGGCGCTTAGTGTTTTTTTATGTTACTTCCAGCTTTAAGAAACGCCCCTGTTGTGAATCTGTACTAGATTATTTGCAATTTTGTCGAAATCTAGTCGCGTTCATGTCTCACGCTGGTGCATGAGATAGTGTTTGATAATTTCGCCACGCCAAACAGCGGGCGTATTGGTCGAGTGGCTGGAGCGGTCGCCTCCCGTGCACGCGGTTCCGGGTTCGATTCTTAGCTAAATATATATGTTTTTTTGTTTTGTTTCGTGTTTTATTTTGTATTTTATTTTAATTGTGTTTCGAATTTGGTTAGTATTTTATCAAACATTTTGTTGTAATTATCTTTGAATTTTATTTGAGCATAAACTCTGAACTCATTTATACCGAAGTAGGTGTATTAGGAGAGCTGGGAATCTGTCTGTACTAGATTACTTGCAATTTTGTCGAAATCTAGACGGAGCGGTCCGTTCATGTCTCACGCTGGTGCATGAGATATGCTTGGTAATTTCGCCGGGCTAAACAGCGAACGAATCGGTCTAGTGGCTGGAGCGGTCGCCTCCCGTGCACGCGGTTCCGGGTTCGATCCTTAGCTAAATATTTTTTTTTTTGTATTTTGTTTCGTGTTTTATTTTGTATTTTTAACCGACTTCCAAAAAAAGGAGGAGGTTATCAATTCGTCGAATTGAAAAAATAATTGTGTTTGGAATTTGGTTAGTATATTAGGCAGATCACCCTCACTTGTAGATTTTTGTGGTTGCAGTTGCGATTACATATTATTAGTAGGTGAATATCTCACGCTCCTCGTACAAGTGTAGAATTTAAATTTGCTTAGCTGTAGTCGTCAGTATGACGTAAGTAATAAGACCTATGCCGCACGCAAATATACCCGTAGTCGATGTGCGAGCGAGTTGAAAAATAACAAGCTGTCTTTGTTACTCGAGGGGGTGAGGGGGGTCCGATCGCATGTAGCACGGCGCACCGTTCCGCTGAATCACTTATTGACTGATAATCTATTTTGATTCTAATAATATCACAATACAGTAGGGTTTTATATAACAGATAATTATAATTTTAAGAAATAATTTGATACACGCACACCAAACGAGATCCCACGGCGAAAAAAAAGTGTTTTGCCATTGTCCGTACTAACCTTGACATATGTTGTCGTACTTATGCGTTGATGATACGGGCTAGATTACGTTTTGTGTTTGTTGGCGTAGGTACTATCGTCTCGGTCGAGCTTACTTAAACATTCCACGTAGTAGGTACCTAGTAAGTACACATAAAAACACATCAAGTTGTAACACTTTGGGCCGCTCCAATCTATATATCTAGCTGCGTCGTTAGAGTTGAAATCGTACTGAAAGTGTTACTATTGATCTGCTTTTGTCCGTACTAACCTTGACTTGACATGTTGCGCTTATGCGCCGATGATACGGGCTAGATTACAATGGTTTTGTGTATGTTGGCGTAGGTACTGTTGTGTCGGTCGAGCTTACTTAAAACATTCCAAAATCAGATCAAGTGTAACACTTTGAACCGTTCTTATTATCTGCGTCGTAAGAGTTGAAATCGTACTGCAAGTGTTACCATTTGTTTTGCTATGTCCGTACTAACCTTGAAATGTTGTCGTACTTATGCGCCGATGATACGGGCTAGATTAGAATGGTTTTGTGCATGTTGGCGTAGGTCGGTCGAGCTTTCACCACTCGGTAACGAGTTAACCTAAAATAAACCTTATTCGTATAACTGTAGGTAGAGTACAGAATCCTATCTCCAAAATATTTGTTCAACTTCCAGTCCACGTTACCGATGCGATAGATATTTTCTACTTGTATAGGAATAAGGTTTATTATAAATTCTTTGACTTTGAAGAACAGTTCGACTAAGATCGTAAGTATGTTCATAATGATAAGAAAAATCGAACTTAGCATTTTTCTCAACTCTAATTTTTCGTCGATTTCTAGAAAACGCTTGTCCGCATGGATCTTTACTGGACTTTAGTAAAGAGTTAATCTACAATTAACCTTATTTGTATATGAGTAGACAACAGAATCCCATCTCCAAATATCTCCTCCGCTCCGTCCAATTTCTCGTCCGCGTTCCCGCTGTTCTGTACGTGTAATAGGAATAAGGTTGTTAATCGGCCGTAGTAGCGATCCGCGCGCAGTGGCGCATGCACCGCCGCGTTGATTAGAAATATTTGAATACAACTCTATTTGATATTTTGTGCTTCGCCTGCATTTTTTATTGGAAAACTTGAAAAGCAGTTTTAATAAGATAGTCTGTTCATAATGACAAGAAAAATCGGGCTGAGCATTTTTGGAAACCCCCATTTTTCGTCAATTTCTGAATAACGCTTTTCGGTCTGGATTTTTTATTGGAAATTCATAACTACTTTCGAAAGTAATATTTTAAATACATAATTAAATAGAAATTGGAGTGAGTAATTATCCCTTGGAAATTACGGCAAAAAAACACATTTTATTAAAATATATATATTTCCATATGGAAATATGGTTGGATATTCTGTCAACACATGCCTATAGGTAACTAGAACTTGTAAAAAAATAATTTTGGATAGAGCAATTTTCCTGTAATTGATACCACGTAATTTAAGTTTGACCTTGAAAATACCTAACTTCCGTTTCTACAAATTATTGGATACTATGTCAATTTCAATCTACATATGGTACTCTATCACTGTGCCAAATTTCATAGATAGATGAGTTACTGCTAGGGTCAACTCCTTTAATGACTGGCCTATGATTTATGATGTTCATCGAGAAGAGCCACTCGAAGAATATGACGAAGTGCTTGGGAAAAAACGCCTGTACGAAGAATCGTAATCAATGATAAGAATACAAAGTTATTAATAGACTTACAGACATCGGTAATTTTACCACTTCATCTATTTTAATAGCACTCTAGCGTCGATAAGGCATGTCGTATGTAATGCAAGGTGTACAGTCACAGATATAACTATATAGGTAGGTATACATTTACATATCTAAGCCGCAGCCCAAATCTTATTTTATAAACAAATATGATCGTCTGATTACCTGTTCACTGTTGTGATGTAACACTGGAGGAACTGATTGATTGAACCTGTTCATCATTATGAAAATAAAGTGATCCGATCCAATAATGTGAAAATAACTGCAATAGTCACAGAACAGCTCAAAATGTTGGTAGGGTAGGTTTCGTTTACAAAATAAGACACTTGATTTGGGCTGCGATATACATAGCAGTCGGGTTTTTGTTATTATTAGGAGGTAGTTCTTTACCTACGTTACTTATTGCACTTATTATTCAATGATAATGAATAAGTGTAGCCATGACGTGCTTTGCGGTTAACTTAACTCGATAAATTATTAACTTGACCGCTAATACTGCAGTTGAAAGTTGAAAGCACTTATTTCTAGGTCGTTAAGGTTTTTGAACTCAGCCGCATCGCGGGGCTTTATGTAACCCCCGCCCTACAAAAGCTTGGTTATTACATAACCCGCTCCAGGTTCTAGGTTAGACCACCATTCGTTAACTTTAGGAGCTTGAGAAATGTTAATCTTAAGAGAAAATGTCTTGAAAAGAGTTAAAATTTTACTTTTTATCCCAAAAAATCAGCGGTAGTTCGCAATTCTGCATATTCAACCGGCCGGCGTGATAAACCCTCGTCCAATCACAGAGCAGGATATCGACACACCTCCGGTTTTATAATTGGAATGCTGCGCGCGCAGGCGGTCGGTATTGAACGACAGGCGTCAGACCAGACGTCAGTTGTCAACGGCAGCCGACGGACGCGCGTGCCGTGGCCGTTCCCCGGTATTACGAGTGAAGTGACTGAAGTGCAGTGATGGCTCTCCTCCGAAGACTAGCTGCCAACACCCCGCGAAGCATTCGTGCTCTGTCATCCCAACCGACTCCGCAACGCGACGAACTAGACCTCACGTTCAACAGCCCAAAAGATGCCTTCAAAAGCAAGAAAACGAGTGAGCTCGTCCGGGCATACTTGGTGTACCAAATATGCTCTGTCGGATGGGTCGTGGAAAAAAACGATATGGTAAGTCGATCGATACGAAACCTTTGCTCAGCTGATCTTGTTCTTACGTAAGACTAGACAATGTGTGCCGGTCGGAAATAGCTCTGAAATTTAACAGAGTGAAGCGTCCTTGAATCCGCGCAGGTATGGAATGATGGGCGAAAGATTTCGTGTTCGGATGCGGTAATTTGCACACAGTACTTCGGTACTATAATCCTAGACTAGGCGACAAAGACTGCTAATGTTGGTTTACTTTGATAGTTGCTGAACCAATTGAAAATCCGCCAACTAGTTACTTAAAGTTATCGCTACAAGTCGATGTGTTTTCGACTACTTACGTTTAGCGATAATTCCCAATACGTTAAGGAAAACTTAGAGGAAACCTGCACACACGAAATAGGGATGATCCTGTCCAATAAAAGTTGATCCCCAAATTACCGACTGACTGTGTCTCTGCCACCTGACATCACTTGCCGCGAAGTAAATCCTATTAGAATCGTAAATGATAAATCATTAGCTTATTTCCATAGTAATATAGAGGCAATAAAAAAGAGTTAAATCTGAAGGCCATCTTAATTTGTGCCTAAATCAGAGTATAAGGTATGTAGCACGCTATAACTCGAAATTGTATTACTTAGGTACTCTTCAAGAACTCATAGTCTCAAATATGTCTTCTATAGCGCTCTTATACAGCTTCTTTTGTGCTACTTCCTAGCCTCCAAGGGACAGGGTATACTCTAGGTCCTTTCTATACCTACCATTTCGTATTCCACAACTAGATCGTTTGTAAAGAATTTAAAGTTTTGAAGTAGTTTTATAATTATGTAGATTTATAATTTGTATACTTACAACTTCCAAATACGTAACTTGACTACTCAGTTTTAAAAATTGATCCGTGCGTTCTTGGAAAAAAATCTTAACTTTGCCTTTGATGATAAATAAAAAAAAAAAATATTGGCAATTTATGCCAAAGAGAAATATAGAACAAGCTTATCTGACCACCTTAATGATTTACGTAATTAATAATTTACGTAAGTAATAATAAGCCAGTATGGAAGGACAGCCGGGAATTATTACGTGTTTAAAATTAAACTGAACTCTCTCGAGATTTGGTAACATAACCAGACTTACATAATTCAGTAAAAGAGGACGTCACCAAATTCCCCGATAACACCTCAATCAATAAACGAAAGTACCAGGCAAGCATGGTTGTCAAAGAGATCGAAAATAAAGCTATGAATGGGGAGAAGAGGGAAGAATGGATTTTCGGTCGTTTCGCCTCGGAGAGCGCATGCGTTGTGAGGGGCAGACGGCCTGCAGACACCTGCTATAGAGACATGTGTTGAGAAACCGGCGAAACTTGATTCTCGTATAATTTGCGGCATAAAAACGGCATCGTGCAGTTTTTGCATGCCTAAATGAACGGAAACGAGTAACGGCTTGATGGAGCAGGTAGGTAGGTATTATATGAGGTATTGTTAGATTCGTTTTTATCAAGGGGGACTTGATCCGTGCAGAGTAGCATAGTACTTACTTACATTTTATACTTAGGTACAGCTAACAGCAGATCAAGTGTAACACTTTGTACTTTGGATCGTTCTTATTATCTGCGTCGTAAGAGTTGAAATCGTACTGCAAGTGTTACCATTGATCTGCTGTTGTCCTTACATTTACCAATGCTCTCAAAAAACGGTGAAAAAAAACATCGTGATGAAATCTGCCATGTGTAATCCGCCTCTGCACTGGGCCTGCGTGGTGGATCATAGCTCGCTCGATGTAAGGGAAGGGCTGTGGGGACTTAAAAAAAATAGACTGATGATAAGATACTTATAAGATTTAAATTTTTTTTTTTGTTTTCACGCCAATCAGCGGACGGTGTGAAAACGCAGGGTTATGCCGAGATTCTGTATCTAGCTTATCTCTGAAGGACGTAGATTAGAAGATATATCGCTAATGCAGTTGACTCATGCTGATAGCACGTTATCAGTCAAACCGTCTGGCGTGTGTCTAATAATACTAATACGGTGTGTAAACAAACAGGTGGCGTCTACAGGGGGCTTCAGATAATTTCATTTTCAAGTTACAATTAACTTGGTGCTCTAATAATAATAATTTATTTACTCAACAATAATTTTACACATTTTAGTTAGTTCTAAGCTTCGCCAAATTGCATAACAATTTGTTGGCGAACATTTGCACTCACTTAACTACTATGTGTACATATGTCGCAGTCAGACGGGCATGTCAGTCTAGGTACAATACCTATATGAATACACTATATGAATTTTCCACGCCACATTTTTTTTTGAAGTTGTAAGGAAAACTTTCAGCAGTAATGGGTTTTAGTTCTGATATGGTCCGCTTAGGAACTAAAGTCGATAGTCATAAACGAAGCGTGTGAGCTCGTCGTACGACCGTCAAAATTGTATAAAATCTGACAGTTCTAAGACCAAACTCAACCTCGACTCGTACTCAAAACTGTCTATAAATATCGACCTTAAACCCTCACCGATCTCGTGATCGTACCAAAAGAACGCCAACGTTCGTACGTTGGCGTTCTTTTGGTAGCAAAAGGACTTATGTTAGCAACTCATGTTACCATTGCAATAACATAGAAGTTAGAATTAAAACTATAGGGAGCCATTACTACAAATTATTATAATTATTAAGAACAATTGTATAAGTAGGTATTGTTGAAGTGATATCTATCCGTGTACGGTGGAACACAGATAAAGGTGTACAGGAGAGTTTGTAAGGTTAAGATTTTCTCAAAAACTACTTGATCTATTGCAAAAATTCTTTAACTGTGTGATAGATAAAAGTTAAAACTATGTACTGTAAAAGAATTATTTGATTCGGCCCCTTTTTTCCGGTGATTATTGAGAAAATCTCAACCTTATTGAGTCCTCCTGTATACTTATCTCTGTCTTCGACTGTACAATACTTGTATTGTTGAAGTCGGCAATTAGACCGACAGTCGGTCAACAATCGATAATCGGTCTACATTGTCGGTATAATTGCCGACTTCAACAATGTGAGTGATATCTGTTTATTTAGGCATAATAATTAAACCATTGAAGTTACTTATTTTGGTTGTTAATTATATAAATGTTAAATAAATCAACATTTCTACGGCTGGGTACATTTTCTCTGCTCTATTACATCGCCTCACATGATATAGCCAGGGATATACAATTGAACACCCTGTAGATAATATTATCCACATAGATGACACTGATGATGACTGATCACCCCCCTAGGTCGCGCCAAAGACATAGCTTTGGGTCGTTTTGCAACGTTTCATTATCCTTAAACGTTTAGCGACACTTGCTTAAGTCTTCTATGCGTGAATTTTCAGTTTTTCTATGAAGGCTACGGCACTAACTTTACTCATCATCAGCCGTAGGCCTCTCCCATAGCGCGCCACTCAACCCTACTCTCGGCCCTCTGCATCCATCTGCCAGCCATCTTGCGAAGGTCATCCCTCCATCTGGTAACTTTACTACTAAACTTAAACGTCTTAAAAATATATTATAGATAGCAATCTTGATGTGTCTATTTAGAGACTGATGAATATCGATGCACCGATTGGACTAATTTCGCTCGATAGAAAAAAAAATTAGAATCATACCCCTTACATATGTCTTTTAAAATGAATATTATGTCTAAACCGAAACAGTTATTCATACAAAATATATTAAAAAAGATAAGATAAGATAAATATTGTTTATTGCAAAGTAAAAGGAATTACACAAAAGAAATATGCTAATACAGTTAGTATCACAATTGGCGGTCTTATCGCTTAAAGCGATCTCTTCCAGACAACCTTTGTTTAGAGAATTCAGCGGATGAATAGGGAAAAAATAAAAAAAATGTAGGGTATTATAAATAAGAGAGCTTGTTTAAAAAACGGTTTTTATTAGCGTATTTTTATTTCCCTGCCAAAATTCATCAAAATATGGAGTCACCGTGCCGTGCTCTTCACTCCGCCGATGCGGGACATCTTCTGTCTTTCTTCTGTGAGGTCGTTCTCAAGATTGACTTTTGAGCTGAGAGTGATTTATTATACGGGCTGGGATCTGTCGGACAGGATTGTCGATGTACTTCCTGATTTTTTCTCAATACACAATGCGAAAGAAAATGCCACATTGTTCAGCTGTAGGTAAATACTTTGGCTACGAGGAACTGTTTTCCCTTGTGGTCAAAGCAGTTGAAGATAAAAGGTTTGACCACCATGATGACTCTCTTTGCACGCGTGCGCTCAATTGAAGTAAGTATGACGGCTGCGAAGCCCAGGAAACCCCCTTGCATATCCTCTCACAGCAGAAGCCGAGCCTTAGGTGGACACATAATGCCACCCGAGGATATACTCTCACCCAAGTGCATCACACGATTCCTGAAGGATTGGCCTTGGGAGCGAGATATAAGAACTCGGTGCGCGGCCACAATAGACCTTTGAGGTCGCAGTGACTCTTGGGCTTGTACCAACACCCTGATATCAAATAATAATGACGGCCTTCTTGATTAACGAAATTCAGTCTAGGTCATTGGATCTTGAACGTATAAATTGGTCTTGAACTGCCTAACCAATGATATCACATGGACTATCTACCATCAAATATCAATGAATAAATTATCGCGGAATCTAAACGTTTTCGACTTACATTGCCATCGTAACATTATTTCCACATGTGACAAAGCAACAAGCCAGCAATGTGTACCAAACTATTCGTATCGACGGTGATCATTGTACAGGGCCCTTGTTAACAGTTCAATTTACAGAAATCGAAAGTAGCACCCATTGTTAGATTCTATTTACGCATCCATTTTACTCGTATTCTTTGAAGCAATTTCATCGGGGAAACTTTCAACGTCTTCAGTCTGTCAACTTACATTACCTAAACTACTTCGTTCATTTTGAATTTTGATGCTTCCTCGAAGGAACCTTTTATACTAATACTTTGATGGATCTTAATATGAAATCTTTGATCCTTTTTCCAGCCACTAAATGAGCATTTTACATGCACAGTACTGTTGTTTCCATTATGTTTCCTAGATTTATCTCTTTCGCGACGTAACTGCAACTATCGACTTCTATCTGAAAGAGAATCTTTGTTAAATTTACTTATTGTAGGTACAGGTGTGCGGCGATTTCTGTTACTCATTGCTTCGTAGTATCGACTTTACCTTCGCAAGTCCACCATCTGTATATCAGTAGCTTGCAAGCAGTCTACGGTCATTGGCACTTAGATTCGAAGACATTTTCCCCTTCGGCCGCTTTGCCAACCAAGTTTCACAATCAGTTGTTATAAAAAAGTAGGTAATATTCTTGCTACGCAACTACCTAATTGCCCAAAAAGATAGTATATGCCTGTTTCAAAACTAGATGACAGTTTATTACGCAACCATTTGACAAAAAAGAAATAGGTACTTAAATATCTTTGTTTACATCTGGTTACCAAACATGATTCTCATTTCCCATTTCACAGCTTGCTCGCTCTTACAACTCTTCCAACGTTATAAGAGCTGCTTAAACATGCCTGAATTCGGCCTTAGAGATAGAGAAGCTGTAACAATTTTTCCTCAAAATTTTCGCAAAGACACGCGTGTGACCTTCAAGTCTTACCGCGGTCGAACGTCGGCACACGTCATGTGTTGCATTAAAAGAGTTATGTAAACAAGAGACCTTGACTTTGAAATAAAGGCCCCGAGGTTGTTTCGTTATAATAAGAAATGACAAATTGTCCCGTGATCTTCGACAAAGTGGTTCCAACTACTTCGAATTCTGCTTTCCCGGTAGTTAAATAGGTACCATTTAGAATCAGATATGTCCAAGTGTTGCGTATAGAGAATGTAGCAACCTTTGAAACTCCGAGAGTCATAAACGTGATTTAAAGTTACGCCACCGTTTAGCCACCCTGTCCCTTTCTGTCTTAACCTTTTTTTAACGAAGTGTGAAAGGGATAGCAACACGATTTAAGGGAAGTGAGGTTTGTGAATAACAACAACTGAATTGGAGGCGAAAAGAATTAATATCCTTCCAGGCTCTCAGAGACAAGCTGCTCAAGTAGGGAGATATTTATTTATGCAAAACCTTTAAAACCATAGCAGTTAGTGGTCCTACTAAAACAGTCACGTCTCAGGGGACCCACTATATAGGCTCTAGTCTAGGGAGACTAATATTTAGAGACCCATAGATGAGTCTGCTTGGTGGGTCCCTGAACGAAGCGAAGGCATCTGCGGGTCGAAGGTGGCTACAAAATGCCCATAACACAGTGCAGATAAAGTCAACAGAAATCTTGCAAAAGAGTGATTTGTGCGTTGTCTCAAATATAATCTTTCTCTCACGTTTTAGCTCAATCAGCACAGTTCACTGAAGTAGTAGCAGAGTTGACGTTCAGCTGTTTATTTATAAAACATGGCACCGACATCAGCAATTTACTTCATTGAATAAAATATTCTATTTTTAGGATTGCATCCACCATCTTTAGCGTCTTTTCTTGAACGGGTGAGACTCTGCCCAGGATAAGTGGCATTAGAATTTTTTGAAATGGAATGAGTGGTTTTAACGTGACATTTCAAAGAAAAAACTAGCTTTTCAAGTTGAGGCACGCAATCATCTAGGCAGGAAGTCACTAAAAACGCTAAAAATACACAGGGACCATGAAAGAGAGATTGTTAATATGAGCTGAATAATTTATTTTTTGGTTTGAGTAATTTTAAACAATACAATTTTATAAGTTTAATAGGTACAGTCGAAGACAGAGATAAGTATACAGGGGGCCTCAATAAGGTTGAGATTTTCAAAAAAAAACTACTGGAGCGAATTTAATAATTCTTTTACAGTTACATAGTTTTAACTTTTATCTATCAAACAGTGAAAGAATTTTTGCAATAGGCCAAGTAGCTTTTGAGAAAATATCAACCTTAAACACTCTTCTGTACCTACACCTTTCTCTGTGTACCGTACCACACTAAAATAGACATTCAATAAATAAACAAGGTTAGCCCGTGCATTGATGCTCTTTAATTTTGAGGTGCGAAGTCGAGAAATCAGTGCCATCTACCCGAGTTATCGGTACTATTTTATGTCACTTTGAAAACCCCTCATTGCTTCAAAGCGATTCTCACAGCTAGACCCCCTGAACTCTTTGTAGACCGCTGGGCCGACCTTTCTCTCTAGCCAGCCAGGAAGCAACCACTCCTGATTCCTTATTTCGCTGAGTTCTTCATTACATAACACCGCTTGTGTGTTGTCAATCGTTTCAACAGTTTTATACCGCTAGTCCTCGCTGTTGACCTGATTGGCGGAGTTCCAAGAACCTTTTCTCGTCTTTTTCTTCTATAACACGAGATAATTGGTGTTTTTCAGGACAGAATTTTTATTGCCGTTGTTTTATATTGTCTGTAAAGTCTAGGCATTTCTGCGTTATGATGTCTATTCGATGCCCTAATTATTATTAGGTCACCTATTCGTAAAGTTGTCGCGTCTTATTACAGATCAATTGACTATTTTTGTAGTTACATTCTTCTCCGGCATTTAGGTAAAAGCTAAATCCAATTTAGTGCATTTTAAAGTATGCTTCTTACGTTTATTCATATTGTCATCAACTCCACAGATTTATAAATAAGACCTATTAAAATTGCCTAATAGAAGCGAGCCCTCAAGAGTAACCTCTCATAAATTAAAATTTTCGCAATAAACTACTGGACCGAATTTAATAATAGGTACAGTTACATAGTTTTAATTTTTATCTAAGTATAGTGAAAGAATTCTTGTAACATTCAAGTTGTTTTTGAGCCGATAATCTCAACCTTAAAAAACTGTCCTGTAACTGTGTTTGACTGTACCTATGAGTACTTTGTGTGAATATATTACCTTATTTTAAACCTGCACGCACATATGACATGAAGGGAAGAATCACAATATATCAGAATTTGATTTATGCATTATGTAATAAAATATTTATGGATAATATTGACGAACCAAGTGTTCCATAGAGTACCTACCTAGGTGTAATAAATGAGTATTATGACTATTATTATGTGCTAGACCGTAGACTTATAAGATCCTAACAGACCAGGCTATCAGATCTAGACATGTAAGAATACATGAACAAAAGCTACCTGTTTGTTCACCACACCAATAACACGTTCAAATATTAGACATCCGCATCATGACTGGGTCTCGTCCAAACTAAATTGCCTTATGTAATTTAAAATCCGGTTAGGCGACCTGTCGCTATGCAATTTTGTACGCAGGCAGCCGTATGACTGCGTTTCGGCGCTCCGTAGAGGTTTTTTGGTCACGTGAGGTGATTATCCTCCTACAGTCGAAGTCACATCGAGTAGGTAGTTACTCGATGGTAATACCTACGACCGAGATTGTGCGCTGATATGCTGTCGACTGTACGAATAATAATCATCACACTATTCACTCTCGTGGCTCAAACTAAACCGAAGCCCTAATCAAGTATCTTATTTTGTAAACAAAAAACTACCCTACTAACATTTTAAGCTGTTCTGTGATTATTGCATAGTTATTTTCACATTATTAGATCGGATCACTTGTGATCAACAATGAAGAACAAGTTCTATCAATCAGTTTCTTCAGTTTCATCACATCAGGTAATTAGACGATCATATTTGTTTACTTACAGATGCATAATGAAACGCTCCTTGATATGTTGGACAGGATAAAATTAACGAAGTGATCAGAGAACGGTGTAATCTGAAAGAAGCAGATAATAAAGAGCATTGTAACGTTTTAATTATAATGAACATCTGTGTAAATTATAAATTTATAACTCATGGAATGCAATACATATAATTATTGAGTATTGAGCAGTACCATTTCCATAAGTTGCTGTCAAATGGTCGGTAAATTAAGTTAAAGTGGACACAGTCAACCAAATTAATAAAAAATTGCTCACGAACACAGACTTCATCATCATGTGAATGTCGAGGCAGTCCAGCTCCTCGACAACACGGACATAGTGAGAAGACTGAAAAGAACCAAACCTTTTGAGTTAGTGAAGTGTAGTGAAAACAAATCGTAGTGATAGTGCGCGAATGTAAGACACGTGAACAAAGTGATCGCCCTTAACAGACTCTAAGTGATGTCGTTGGACTAACTCTTAGATATAAGTGTCAATTTATAGAAAATTAGGTCAAAATCAAATTACTTATTAGTCTTAGTGTATTTAGGCTAGATCGTAATGTGAATAAAATGTCATATTTTTGCACTTTATTAAAAAAAATGGTCGGTAAATTGAAACGGTCAGTCAGCAGGTGTGCTCTACTACAAATCAACGAGCGTGCATAGGAGATAAAGATATAAGAGATGTCGAATAAGCAGATAGAAGTAAGTAAATCGTCTCTGTTTCAGAAACAGGCGTGAGTACGTACCTAGTATAGGTTATGTTAGTATCATAAGACCATAACCTTGTAGCGAGCACATTGATTGAATTGCTTTCGTTCTCGAATAACTCCCGCCGTTCGTCGGGTTCGCTCACCGTGACGCGGCGGCTCGCCATTATGTAACGTTACTTCATTGTTCCGATTGAAATATGCCCAGCATTATCGTACTGCACGGAAAAACTATCACCGTTCTACAGATAGCTAGAGCATGCGATATGCTTAACTTATCCTGATATTATAGGTGCCATTTTGAATTTTGAATTTACAGTTTTTCTATGACCGCTACGGCACTAACTACTAAAATTAAACATCTCAAAAAATACCTATAGCAATCTTGGGGTGCCTATTTAGGGACTGATGAACACCGACCGATACACGATTGGACAAACTTCGCTCGATAGAAAAAAATCGCAAACATATTCCATGTCTTTTAAAATGAAAATTATGTGTAAACCGAAATAGTCATTCATACAAATAATATGCGAGCTTGTTTTAGAAAAATCTGATTTTTATTGGCGTATTTTTATTTCCCTGCCAAAGTTCATCCAAAATTAATAAGAATACAAATATGGAGTCACTGTGCCGATTTTACCTTTGTGCTCACCTTACCTTTATACTCGTTCCTCCTCCCTAAAGATGTAGGTAACTCAAAAGGTCCGTTATGCAGCTCATGGGAAGGAGTCTGTAATCTTCTGGTTCCGGATAGGCTACCCCATAAGCATAATTTGATGTGATGTTGAACTTTGCCACATATAATGACACATTGTCTTTGCAACGTGGCGTAAAAATCATCATATCATCATTATTGTCAATGCCGTAACTCTACCAGAATGCCTTCTAGCTGAATTACAATTCAGTCAGATGCATATAAGCAGAGTACCATCCAAGTCAGCAGAGTCATCTTACCTACCTATAATAAGTCCACTTCTAGACATAATATGTCTCTGTCAAGCCACACAACACGATACTTGGCTTTTTTCATCCATTCTAGTCGGGAGGCGTCCCACACTACGTTTACCCATTCTAGAACTCGTCTACTACATCGGTTTTCGGTTCTATGACAGATGTGACCATCCCACTGCCACTTCACCTTGCTACTCCTATGACCTATGCCAAGTACTTTTGTTATTTGATCGTAAATTCTTAAATATACCTTCCTTTGATTTATTACAGAGTTTTGATCCTCATTAACCTATCGATTGATGTCATAAAAGGATGTTACAGGATGGTTTTTATTCGGATTTTAGTCGTTTCGATTTTTACCAAGCTGTAGTCGAAACGATGAGATCCTCTGCTGTTATTCGATATCATATCGATAGAGGGGCTCATTGTACAGTTGCGAGTACACGTTGAAAACGATCGTACAAGTTAAGCAACGTTGGGCGAGGTCAGGACCTGGATGGGTGACCGCTAGTGACACTTTCATCTGAGCCCCGTCGTGCCTCGGAAAGCACGTTAAGCAGTTGGTCCCGGTTGTTGTCGCTTGACACCAGTCGTTAGGCCTCGTCAAAGGCCTACGGGCAGCCTGAATAACTTTGACAAATAGGTTTGGTCACTAAACCACACGAGAAAAAGAAAAGTCGTTACCCCGGTGCCATCAGACATGTCCGCAAAACTGGGCAAATATGCACAAATTCGATATTTATTGACGTTATAGGTTCTATAGAAAGCTTAAATGGTAATAACTAGGTACCTATAACCTTGCGAAAATGCGCAAATGTCTGGCGCCGGTTTGAGGCTTTCTCAGACGATTAACGGCCTATAAACAACTCTGGCCAGTTCTGGCACTTTGATTGACGACAGGGTCTTTAATAGCCGAGGGAGTTGCTCGCGATAGGTACTTTCGTCGGCTCGGCTTTCACAAATTGTCTTCCTTCTATTTGCTGGAGAATTCCCTTGTTCTAATCGCAGTCCCTCGCTGTTTAAAGGAAGAATAAAAATTATATATTTGCCCGTTTGTCCGCAGTTGATGAAGAGGCTCCGCCAAGTGGTGGGCAAGCGTATCTTCGAGATAATAATGAAGGCCACCTTCTACGGGCAATTCGTCGCCGGCGAGGACCAGGAGAAGATACGGCCAGTTGTCGACAGGTGGGCTATTCTTCTTCTTGGGTTACCTATCCTGCCGGAGGTTGGACGGTATCATGACTTTTATAGGAATACATTTAAAAGTCTCATCATCATCAGTCTATTTTTATGTCTCCACTACTCGGGCACAGTTCCCTTATATCGAGGGAGCTCGGGCCACGATCCAACAAGGGCCCTGTGCGGATTTTGCTACGGCATGCAGCTGGTGTTATCACGATGTTTTCCTTCAACGTATTGAGAGCATTCTGCCTAAAAGCCTACATTTTTTAGATGGTCTTGTCAATTTTTGACATTTGCCAAGGTCAAGTTAAAGAGCAACAATATTACGTAAATTGTAAGTAGATATCTTCCATTCTTCCGCCAGGGGAGTTGAAGCAACTGCAACCCTGGACAAAGCAGCTCAGTAGACAGTAGTAATAGGTATATATGTATGTGCGCATTTTAAAGTTCCTTATGTTTCCAGGCTGCGGTCTTTCGGTGTGAAGTCCATCCTCGACTACTCGGTGGAGGAGGACCTTTCCCAAGAGGAGGCGGAGAAACGAGAAGTCAGGTAATTGGAAATCTCTCTAGAAATAAATAGGTAGGTATATTCTACAAGTGGGCGGTGCGTAAAGTAAGGTTGAGAACATATGGACTTTAGACTTAAATTATGGTGACCGCGATAGAATCACATCTATTAGGTATCTACTTAGTGTAATATCTAATGTAGTAGGTAGTATAGGTACCTAGTAAACCCCACTCGGAGACGGAGGGGCGGTGGTAACACGCGCCGTGTCTTGCCAGCCCTGTAGCCACGGGCGAAGAATTGTGCTACGGTTTCCCCTGCCGGTCCTAAAAGGGGGTTCAGGGTCGCGGGCGGCCAAAGTGGGGGGTTTGACCGTCCAGGGTAGTAGCGACCCTGGGGAAGGGAGGTCCGACTGGAAGTTCCGGGAGGTGGAGCACACACCTTCCGGGACGGGCTTCGGGCAAGTGCTAGGGGGGCACCGGTGCGTTCCGTAGGAGAACCCGGAGCCCTCCGAACAGCACGAGGTCGGCCAACGTTGAGGTTTTAGTGGGTACAAATCTCACATAACCCCGCCTCCCCCCAGGAAGCCGGGTCTTTCGATGTATTAAAAAAAGTAAGTACCTAGTAAAAATACAACACTACATAAAAAATAATTACAATGAAGTAATAATTCTCGCCACTGAAGTAATTCCCCACAATGTTTCACGCCTTGAAACTGTATTGGTGAATACATCCGTCACGAGTTCTTTTGTATTGGTAATGTAGATTGTTTCATAGTGGTCGAGAAGTTTACTGTCACTGTCACATGACGTGCGTAGGCGCAGGTTACAATTCCATGTGAAAAATGTTACTACTAGACTAGACTATGTACTAACTACTACACTATGTACTAACTACTAACTAAGACATATAAATGACGATGTATGAATATTACTAAATAAATGAATATGAATATGAATATGAATAACTAGACCGAAGTTTTGAAACTGCGGTCTAGCTGCGGATCTGACTTCTGACATTCCCATTTCTCCATGCAGGTTCACTTCACGGTGTTTTCCTTCACCGTTTTGAGAGCATTCGGTAAATGTAGGTACTTACGTATGTTTTTCCTTTGAAAAAACCGAGGAAAAATCATTGTAACGGGAACCGGGGATCAATCCTGGTACCTCCGTTTACTATATGGAGGCCCTAAGTTCGATCTCGAGAGCTCGGTGGTTGGGTCAATGGACTTACGATGTCCACTGCGCCACCGAGCTCTCGCCCTGTAAATCTCTACATTGCGTCAACAAATAAATGCTAAACCGTACGGCTTCTCTGACAAATGAAATACATACGTCACTATTTATTTTATTTGTCAACCTTGCACCGTTATCTATAGCTTAGTATGAGCATTTAAAATGGAGATGGAGAAAAAATATCGTTACTTATTCAAATCTTATTCAAAACATAACACCATCATTGTTTAGCACCTCTTACATCCCTTACATCCTCTCGAAAAACTACCCCTCCAGATAAAGTTTCCTTCGCTCCTTTCGCCAATATTTTCTCGCTCTGAGCAAGAACTGGGCACAAGATATCTGAGGCTATTATTTTCCTTAGATTCTGAGAGACTCTGCACCTACTCCACGAAGGTGGAAGTTTTGTGCATTTCCCCTGCGCTGTCAGATCAATCCCGCTCACTGCAGTAGGCAGCAGGGTTGGCGGCTGGCTGATAGCTACTGCTTGTGTCCGTCTTCACTCCCATCCCCGTTCGGGCTTCTTCGGTAGCGGGGTAGTTAGGCAGTAGTCTTCACTGTCTCGTCATCGTCTGCGTTTTTAGATTCTGAATCCAATCAATGATGTCAGCTCACTGACGGAGCGCAGCAGAGTTGCCGACTAACAGCTCTGTTGCAGGCTTTCTAATACTGGAAGGCTTGCGTCTTCATCCTCCGCTCGGGTTTCTTCGGTAGTCAGACAGTTAAGCAATCTTGCTGTCTCCAAAGGATAGATAGATTTGTTTTTGCACTTAGAACACTAAGACGGACTGCCTCAAAAGAAGTAGCACTCACGGCGTATTATGGCTATGTATCGTCTGTACTGAGTTATGGGCTCATGTTATGGGGAAACTCAGTCGAAGCTGATAGAGCACTCATTGTGCAAAAAAAGTGTATGCGTGCATTGTGCGGAGCTCGGTACAGGGACACTTGTAGGCCTCTTTTTAAATCTACAAAGATTTTGCCGGTGCCTTGTATGTATATTAAGCAAATGTGCCTATTTACTCGACAATATCCGCAATATTTCAAACGATATAACGATATTAATGGGAGGCCAACAAGACATGGACACCAGCTGTATCTACCGAAGTCTAGAGTAAACTTGTATAAGAATAATTCGTTTTGTATGGGCATAATATTATATAATAATCTACCTAGCCATATCAAAGACTGTCACTCCAGGCATTTTAAAGCAAAAATTACACAATGGCTAGGAGACAAATGCTACTACTCTGTAAACGAATATCTTAGTGATCAGAACAAATAGCTACTGAGTGTTTGTTTTGGTCACTGAGATGTTCGTTGAAAGACTTTTGCATGCCGTTATCGGCAGTACATATGATACATATATATATTCAACATCTGTTCTGTCAACTATGTACTGGCAAATAAACCATTTCATTTCATTTCATTTGTCTTCGTCCAAACAACCTCTGCAATCTAATTGTGAACCTGACAGTGACAGCAAACTATTCCCATTTCTATATTCCATTGCTGGGTTTCATTGATAACATTATCATTGTCATACCAACTGAGCAATGGATTATGGGAACGTGTTTGCTGTCATTGTCAGTTACGGGTTATCTGTCACTCCAATAGTCTGAGGCTAAGGGAAATCGCAAAGGCGTCTTCTAAATGCTCAGCCTTAGCCTTTTAACGTCACTCTCGTCGTAGATTCTGAATGTATTTTAGGCGTCACAGTGCGTCACTATCCATGACGTTGGTGGTTGTGTACTTGCTGTTTAGCCAAGTATATTTCGATTCGAGGTTCCAAAACTTTGCTAGCATCCAGGGATGATGGACTTTTAGGTAGAAATATTATTTTAGGATCGTTTGTGGATCGAAATGGCATATAAAAATAATGTTTATAATTGAATCCCCTAAATGTGGATTGAAGAGGAGATAAAGGTATTCCCGGATCCAAATATGGCGGCGACCTGTGGATCTAAGTGGACGGAGGGTGCTGTGATCCTGGAAGACTATGGTTTCCTCCGTATTCTAACTCTGATAAAATATTCTTCAAGCCGCCTAGAGAAAGTAGCATATAGAATGTTGTACTCGTAGAACCGTCACTGCCAAAAATATTTCAGGCTATTAAAGTCACCTAGATGCTCCCGGCAGCCGCCTGTTGGTACGCGACCTACAATTATATTAATTGATGTAAATGTCGCTACCACTTCTTATTAGCTGCAAGAAAAGATTTAGATCGTCAGATGGGCCGTGCCATACATCGGCCGGTATGTGAATTTCAAACACCATTCGTTAGTCGTCTATCAACCAATGTACCTATCTATGTTATTCACATACTTACGACAGAGTGCGCGGTCCAATACTTAGGTATTGGTTGCAAGAATATCTTTATCGTCAATGCATCCATAAACTCATTCCAGTTTCAAATAGGTTTGGGCACATATTATGGAATTCCATCTGCCGCATTCATTGCATTGCAGCAAAGTAAACGCGCGTTACACCGAAATAAACGACTTGCCGCCGCCCGCTTTTCACCGCTACGTGGACCATGGCATTATGGGTGGCGAATCTCATCGCCCGTCTATTAGAGTACTTTAGATATACACATAATATTACATTCCAGCGGTTTTTTCGACACATCAAAGGGTTTTGGCGAAGTAGTACCTATAATTTTTGTCCAAGTTCCACAAGTTTATCGCGTCATACGCATAGACGCGCCTTCTAACGTTAAGTAAAGTAAAGCAGATGTAGCTGGAATTAGAATTAGCTTTGTGTTTTTTTTGGTTTGCTTGATATTTGTTACATGCCTTTTGTATATTGCCAATTTGCCATTGGTTTGCCAAAAATAAATAAATAAATTTTGCAATCGTCACGTTTTCATTTTCAGAGGTCCGACGCTTCTCGAAAGGACAATGCGGTGAATGATATGTTCTTCTTGTCCCCAGCGCGTCCACGTCTGCCATCGGCGACCAGCTCGAGGAGGGTTCATTGAAGCAGTACCACGTGGAGCAACGGTTCGCTGACCGCCGCTACAAGGTCACCAGCGCCAGGACCTACTTCTACCTCAACGAGGCCTCCTGCGAGAAGAACATGGAAGCGTTCTTGAAGAGCATCGACGCTGTGCACAGTCAGTGTCTTTTTCATCATCATCAGCTGTCTATTTTTATGTCCCCGCTGCTCGGGCCCAGACGTTCCCTTACATCGAGAGAGCTCGGGCCATGATCCATCATGCGGAATTGGCGGATTACGCATGACTTAGGTACATTTTTTTCTACGGCATGCAAGTTTCATCACGATGTTTTTCCTTCGCCGTTTTGAGAGAATTTGGCAAATGTACGTAAGTTTTTGGAGATTGAACCTAGCTCGAAAAGTAGAAACTGCAGATTTTAATCGTAAAAAAACTCCAGAATATTGATAGGATGGAACACAGAGAAAGGTGTACAGGAGAGTTTTTTAAGGTTGAGATTTTCTCAAAAACTACTTAACCTATTGCAAAAATTCTTTCACTGCTTGATAGATAAAAGTTAAAACTATGTAACTGTAAAAGTATTATTAAATTCGGTCCAGTAGTTTTTGAGAAAATCTCAACCTTATTGAGGCCCCCTGTATATTTATCCCTGTCTTCGACTGTACATGAACATTTTCTGATTACTATCGTGACATTGAACACAAACAATCATTCGCAATAACATTAACATCAAATAGTCATTCGCGGTTTTTAAACAGTAGCACTATCATTATACGCGGCCTGTTTATTGTGGCAACAAAATAATACCGTCCCTTTGCATTAAATACTTCCTGTAAATAAGTATATAGCTTATAAACATTCTTATTTGTATTTCAATACTCGTTTGCCGATTGCATTGCCCCAATGTGGATTTATGAAGATGTGTCCTTTCAGATGCAACCAAAAGCACAGGGCTGATGGCTGTCAAACTGACAGCTCTTGGGCGGCCACAGTTACTTGTGAGTTACTTCTTACAAATTATTATATATAATCGGATATCACTCACTTATATTGTTGAAGTCGGCAATTAGACCGACAGTTTCGACCGATTTCGACGGTCTTTTTCAAGGTGAGCGCGCCACGCCCGCGTCGCCGTTGACGTTTCTTCGCGCACTGCGGATCAGCGCCCTCTGTGCGCGCTCCGGCATAACTTGTCCCGCCGACGACGGTGCGTTCAATGGCTGTAGCTGGATTCGTTGATCGATCTCACTTGTCGGGGAGTTGCCGCCATTCACATTAGGTCCTGTCACGCAGTATGTACTCACTGCGTCTACTCCGCATTCAGTTACTTCTTCTGTTGAATGTTAAATAATAATGGTAGGAAAGGCACCGGAAAAAGAATTAGTCGCCAGGAAATAGGTCTCTACGTAACATGGGAGTGGACGATCGCATGCCTCCTTATCCGTTCTCAAAACGATGAAGTCATGTCATAAGATGGCATGTTGAACAGAGATTTTGCTGCTAATGTACACCAGCACCCCACACTAGGATTCCATGTGTTGTGGCGATAGTTTCTTCCGAGGGATACAGAGTGCCAATTCATCTTGAAGAGATGTGGTTGGCGTTTACTTTAATTGAACTGATTGCAGTACTTAATCTATTTATATAACAAATTACTAGTTAAAACAGTGCGTCGTATGCATGTGTGAGTGTGTGTGTGTGTGTGTGTGTGAGAGAGAGAGAGAGAGAGAGGCTGTGAGGGTGCGTTTTGTGTATGTGTAAGGGTGAGTCGTGTGTGCGGATGACTGTAGAATGTTGATGTCTTGCAAAGTAAATGAACAAGTTCAACCAAGCGTCAATTGGCCAACTAACTTCTTCTACTTTGTCGTTACACTCTTGGCAGAGTGGTCGTGGTCGTTACTTCAGTCGCAGTGACCCGCCTCACAACACGTCGCCACTCGTCTCTGCCGGCTGCCCTCCTGGGGCAGACGTGCAAGGGATCGGCCAAGGCTGCCCTAATCTGGTCCGTCCATCGCGTTGGCGACCTGCCGCGCGCTCGGGCACCGTCAACCTTGCCCTGAACCACCAGTCTCTCAATCGATTCAACCCCACGCCGAGACACGTGCCCAAAGAGAGCTAGAATGCGAGCCTGAACTACAGAGGATAGACTCAACTAACACATGCCCTTTAATCTCGCCTTCCAGCTGCAACTGTCGGAAGTGATCATGCGTGCGCGTAACTACATGCAGCAGATCGGCGGCGGCACCGGCAACGTGCTGACACACCACAAGACCATCGAGGACTTCCAGCGCTACTTCGGCGAGCACAAGAACAAGCCAGAGGTGCAGGAGTTCGTTAAGAAGATCACGTCTGATACGCAAGGGTGAGTGTAACGTCAAAAAGCTTTTTAAAAGCCATTGTCAGGATAATTGAACTCCCGTGGTCGACAAACTGAAGGAGATAACCGGAAGATCACCTAGTCAAAGTCGCTTTATACTTGCAAACGACGCAACGACCCTCTGCCACCTGGCTGAAGACGATCCAAAAAGATCTAAACGAAGCCGAACTAGACGCCAATCTGGTACAAAATCTTGCCCAATGAGACATGACAAGGAGAGCGAAACTCGAAGATGGGGATCAATGCCTTGGAGGATAAAATTTTCGAGAATTTAAGATGAATTCAGAATCTCAGCCCAAAACCGCATTCTTATTATTAGGACGTCGTCTTCGTCAGCTTATATCCGTCCACTGCTGGACGTAGGCCTTCTGGCTTCCACTGTCTTCTATTTCTGACCGTACGCATCCATTTCTTGCCACATATTCGAGAGATGTCGTCAGACCATCTCATCGCTGGTCTTCCCACGCCACGATGTTTAAGTAGGTAGGGTACTCTACCGATGAAAGAAATGCCCAGCATAGCACGCTCCATTGACTGATTTTGTAACCTCAAAAAGCTTTATGAAAGCCATTCTTAGATAACATAACTCCCATAGTCGACAAACTGCAGGAGAAGCGTTATGAACACCTAAGACTACTGGAAGTCCACCTATGTCAAAGTCGCTTTAAACTTGCCAACGATGAGGAGAAAGTGGCAAAATATCTTTCAGCACATCTTTTTAAGGGACCGAGTTTCATAAATGCTCCATAGCCTGGACAAATAAGCCATTTGTCCACGCTCATACCACAGTCTGTCTGATGCCAAACAAAGCACTCGAAAATCTAATTAGACACTTTGGCGTCGATTTTATTTCAGTTTGTATTACATAAAGTGTCATTAGTCATAAAGCAAGCAACATCTTATAGAGTAAGCCTTATTTACGTCGTCGACCACTCTTGCATGATTTTAGTGTCTCTGACACTCATTTGTTTTTCCGTTGTTTGAATAGAAGCCGAACATATAAAAGCAGATGTAGGTGCACACGAAGACAGAGAAAGAAAAGTATACAGGGGACCTCAATAAGGTTGAGATTTTCTCAAAAACTACGTAATTTAATCTTTCTTCTATCTAACAGTGAAATAATTCTTGCAATAGGTCAAATACTTTTTGAGATAATTTCGGTACTTACACCTTTCTTTGTAGTAGACCTATGCGATTGAAAGTGACAAAGGGCGGAGGAGACCTGCGATCTACTTGTGGATCTGACAGTTACATCAAACCCATTCCCATTTTCATAATCGATGGGTGGTAACGTTATAATTTTTGTCACAGCAACAAAGCATGGATTATAGAAATGGGAATGGGTTTGCTATCACTGTCAGAACCACTGGGGGGCTGTCCCCATACAATATATACTTTGGGCTCTCTCCATAGATTCCTGCGAAATAATTTCCTTATGTCATTAGTGGTTACATTTCGCAGGGCAACGTCCTAGCTGCGAGCCAGAAACGTATCGGGTATTTCAGTAATAATGAATCATTGTCGGAGATGGGATGATAACGGTTTTGGCAAGTTGCCGCATAGACGGGGTCGTAGGTGTTCTTTTTCGTTTCCTTGCATAACTCGATAATTGCGCGAATCGTTGAGTTATTTCGTTTAGGGGTTTGGGACGGTTGTGCGTAGGTTTAGGTTAGGTTATCTTCGTATATGTGTATGTATTTACAAGAATTCAGACATTCTATTAACATCAGAGCAGGCTGTATGCCCTAGTTGGCTTTGCCTTTCCCTCTGGGAAGAATTTTACAAAACAAATCAAATTCCGACTTTTGCTAACGTGCCAAAAGACCGCACTGAATGTAGAGACTCTTGAATTTAGTACGAAACAGCACAGTTTCAACTTATGGACGATCCACTCAAAATATGAATACCTGCGCACTGTCAAACGTCTAGAGTTATTTCAATATTTCCGTTTTCTGAGTTCTGTTCCGCTTTGTTTACACCCCGTATATCTTTCAGCATGGTGCACATATTCCCGTGGGACCGGTCAGTGGCGACATCTGTTATCGTAAGCGTTGTCTGAACCTCGCTAAGCAACCCCTGTATGAGCTAAGATGTCGTGCTCCAGTACCGTGTATTATGTTGTTACGTCATTCATCTCACATTATCATTAGAAATTATGACTGACGCCCGCCTCCCGTTAAATGTCCCCACTGTTAGGGCCCAGGCCTTCTTACATCGAGGAAGCTCTGATCCACAACGCGGGCCCAGAACGGATTGGTAGATTTGCTCATGCCAAAATCAGTATATGCATTCAGATGTGATATTTCATAGTGCCCACGCACGTTGTTAATCGTCGCTAATCGAGGCATCCAGGCCTTACCATGAACTCTTATAGCAGGATTAATTACTTCAATACTTTGTTATACGATGTAGAAGAGAAGAGTGACATAGATGTGTTTGGGTTTAGAATTGAGGGAACGAAATCGCATCGATTTTATTTCTGAAATCCAAGATTTATCTTCTACTGTGTAGGTACCTACTTTGGAAAACGCTTAATGTCATTTTTTGGTGGAAGAGCTCGGTGGCACAGTGATTGGGTCCACGGATGCTATACGGAGGTCCCAGGTTCGATTCCCAGCCAGGGCAGCCATGTACCAATGAGTTATCCTCGGTTTTATCGACGGAAAAACATACGCACGTTTACCGAGTGCTCTCAAAACGGTGAAAGAAAACATCGTGATGAAACCTGCATGCCGTAGAAAAAAAACTAAGGCATGTGAAATCCGCCAATCCGCACTGGGCCCGCGTGGATCATGGCCCGTACTCCCTCGATGTAAGGGAAGGTCTGTGCCCGAACATATAAATAGACTGATGATGATGATTGATGTTTTTGGTGGCAAGTCGTGGTATTCCAGCATTGCAAGTTAACTTGACTGGAACCAGCTTCACTCCTGACTCCTGACCATTAAATAGTTGACTATCCACCCACACAATTTGGTTGCCATAAAGTGACAATGAACGTGAAATTATAGCAAAAACGTCAAAATTATGCGCATCTTTCTGTCTGACGAATTCGTCATTTTCATCTTCAGTGTAAATACTCATTTATGAACTGTTCCTTTATATTGAAATCGATTATACTCCTATTCATAAATACATTTCTTGTAAACCTAAGTGTATTGTATTTTTATCTAAGTACTTATCTTTGCCAACGAGCTAGCGCGCCTCACTTGTTCTCGCCCGAAATAATCATCAATCGGAATATATTTACAATTACAGAATACTCTAACTTAATTACTATCTGTATCTTTACAGCATCGTCCATCTGTTCCCATGGTCCAATATCCTGGACGAGGATATGAACCTGTCGGACACCTTCCGAGTGCCGGACCCCAAGACTGGACAGATGCGGCGTCTTATCTCACAGATGTCTACTCAAGAGGAGGCTATGTTCCGCAACATGCTCCGCCGGTTGAACCACGTTATTCAGGTATTGTCCCCGTTTCAACCATTTGCTGTCATTGAACGATGAACTGCTACACGTTAAACTACTTATCAATTGAACCTAGACTTCTATCGATTGAAACACGAACTGATACCGATTGAAACACAAACTGTTACCATTAGAACCACGAATTGCAAACTATTGAACCATAAACTACTACCAATAGGACCACAAGTCACCTATTGAACCACAAATTACTAATAACGATTGAACCATAAATTGCTACATATCCTGTTGTACCACGAATTGCCACCAGTTGAATCTGAATTGATACCGATTGAATCACGAACTTCTACTAATTGAACCACAAAAATTGCTAAAATGAAAATACTTTTTTATCATACAATATATGAAGTATGACTTATCGTTGGCAGGTGGCGAATGAAGTGGACGTGAGGATCATGATAGACGCCGAGCAGACGTACTTCCAGCCGGCCATCTCCAGAATCTGCCTCGAGATGATGAGGCGATACAACAAAGTGAGTTAAGAGGACTTTTGCTTATATTGTGGTAACTAATCTTATGTTATCTTATCCGCATTGGGCGCCAATTTGGCAGAACTTGGGCTCTTTTCTCCTTCCTCCTCCAGATAATATCCTCCTTCATAAAGATTCTTAAGCAGCCACAAAGCAGTTATATACTAAACGTTATAAAATATTGTGTAACAATCATAATATGATACAATTTTTTGAACACAATAGTAATTTAACAATGTTACCGTGTTACACAATGTTTTAATTATAATAAAACTGCTGTGTGGAGAGCACCTTTAGGTCCTCTAAGCAGCTCATGGGAAGGAGTCTGCAATCTTTCGGTTTATTGTTGTGCTAGTAACAATGTATTTGACAGTTTACCCACAATACTCCATCTGTGTTCCCAGGACAAGTTCCTAGTGTTCAACACTTACCAGACCTACCTCAAGAACACGTACAACGAGATCGTGACTGATCTGGAGCAAGCGCAGCGGCAGAACTTCTTCTGGGCGGCCAAGTGCGTGCGCGGCGCTTACATCGAGCAGGTAATATTATAACAGGTCTTGACTCCATGGCGCCTCCATTCTAGAACTCGGTTCTACGACAGATGTGACCAGCCCACTGCCACTTCAGTTTACTGATTCTATGAGCAATGTCAACCACTTTTGTCTTCTGGCGGATATACTCGTTTCTTATTCTATCTACCAGAGCAATGCCAAGCATAGCTCTTTCCATAGCTCGCTGAGCGACTTTGAACTTGTGGGCCAGTCTCACCGTCAATGTCCACGTTTTGGCTCCGTAGGTCATCACTGGCAGGACGCACGACAACCTTCGACGAATTATTCAATGGACACCTTTACTTTACCCACCTTCTGCCACGAGATTGAGTTCTTAATCGATCAATACCATCCATTGTCTTTCTTCTCTTCTGCATAACAGACATTCCCACAACACTCACTTGCAGACATTAACTGTGACATGTTTTCTTCCAGGAGCGCGCCAGGGCGGCCGCTATGGGCTACGAGGACCCGAGCTGCGAGAACGTGGAGGCCACCACCGCCTCATACCACAAGTGTCTCAAGGAGATCCTGAGCAGGGTCGAGGTTAGTGAAATACCTGCATACGAAACTCACTCGGGCCACACTTGCGCCTGTCTCCAGTAGGAGTAGAAAAGACTTAGGAATTCCATTGATTCGATCCAGGTAAGGCGAAAAGTGTACAGGAGAGTTTTTAAGGTTGATATTATCTCAAAAACTACTTGACATAGGTCAAGCAATTTATTCACAGCTAGATCATCATCAGTCTATTTATGTTGCCCCACTGCTCTGGCACAGACCTTCCCTTACATCGAGGGAGCTGGGGCCATGACCCACCACGCGGGCCCAGTGCTGATTGGCGAATTTCACATGCCTTAGATTTTTTTCTTCTTCTACGGCATGCAGGTTTCATCACAAAGTTTTTCCTTCACCGTTTTGAGAGCACTCGGTAAATGTACGTAAGTTTTTTCGCCGAAAAAATCGAGGATCATTGGTACTATCACTGCTAGGTAGATAAAAATTAAAACCTTGTAACTGTAAAAGGATTATTAAATTCGGTCTTGTGGTCATTCATCTCCTATGCTTGTGGTTCGATTTTGTTACAAAATTATTATCTAACCTAGTGGGTAGAGTCCTAACTCATTTGTTTTAGCGGGTTTTGAAACTAGACGCCTCAAATGTTTATTTATTTATTATTTCCATAGGGTGATATGAAAGGCCGTGTGGGCATAATGGTTGCGTCCCACAACGAGGACACCGTGCGGTACGCCATCCAGCTGATGAGGGACTACAACATCAAGCCCGAAGACAAGGTCGTCTGCTTCGGCCAGCTGCTCGGCATGTGCGACCACGTCACGTTCCCGCTGGGTACGTTGAGGTTACACCCTATCAGAACCGACAACCAATACTCGCATATGATAAGAAAGTAGGAATAATTTAGCCATTGTTGTTTTCCGCGAAGACATTTTCGTTTAAATCGGGTAAGCAACTAAGCATCCGTATTACCCTCCCAAAAAATGGTCGACTAGGTTCTTATACGTTTTTGATTATTTGCGTCCTTTTGTTAAATTAGTCCATGGGGCCGCTGGCTTATACCTATTGGTTATGTCATCATCATCATTAACAGCCCTTATCAGTCCACTGCTGGCCACGAACGGGTAAACGTAGTGTGGGACGCCCCCCGACCAGATGGAGGGATGACCTTCGCAAGATGGCTGGCACAGACTGGATGCAGAGGGCCGAGAATCGGGTTGAGCGGCGTGCTTTGGGAGAGGCCTACGTCCAGCAGTGGACTGATACGGGCTGATGATGATTGGTTATGTAATCGTTCGAAATAATTACGTGGTTAATTACCTAAGTCAACAGTTTTTTGGGGATGGGAGATAATGACGGATCCTACTAACCGATCACAACGCAAGTAATGTCTTCACGGAAAACTACAACGACTCAATTGTTCCTACTTTCTGACATTTTTGAATATTTCAGGTGTTATATAATGGTGCCCCGTAGTTATCAGTGCCTTTGATACTGACAGTGCAATACTAATACCGTAACTAAATTAACATGGCATGTGACCATTAATGGTTTACTTCTCTTTTGCAGGTCAAGCCGGTTACTCCGCCTACAAATATGTTCCCTACGGCCCCGTCATCGAGGTCCTGCCGTACCTGTCTCGGCGGGCGAACGAGAACCGCGGCTTCCTCGCCAAGATCAAGAAGGAGAAATCCCTACTCCTCAAGGAGATATTCCGTCGTGTCTTCACCGGACAGATGTTCTATAAACCAAACGGAAAATATACGCCAGTGTAAGGTTAGAGGTAGTGTAGTTTTGTTTTGCGAATTACGTCGGTAAGCGTCAATTGGAGCAGTAGCCGCCATCTTGTGGATGTAGCCGCCATCTTGTGGATGTAGTCGCCATCTCGTAGACATGGTTGACGTCGCGTTGTGTGGGGGTGGCCGCTATCATGTGTGCATTGTAGTCATCATTATGTGGATCGCTCTAAACCTGGATTCACATCGCACAAATGACTATTTAGCAGATTTTAACACTGACAGCATTTTGACCAGACCAGAGAACGAGAACGAGTTTAGTGATTGTAATTGGTCGACAAAAATCCTGCGTTATGTGCGTTGTGAATCTTAGATTTTAGGGATGTGTGATTGTTATCTTGTGAATAGCTAGTCGTCATCTTGTGAGCATGTAGTCGCCATTTTGTGGCCGCCGAGACGTGATCTAAGGGACGTGATCGCAATCTTGTGGGCGGCGTAGCCATCTATTGGACGCGGTCGCCATCTTGTGAGTATATATTCAACATTATAATATGATGCGATCGCCTAATATGCGCCATTTTATGAGGGGCCGTCTTAAAGCTGGGAGCGACGAAAAATCCACCAATCAAATCGCTTCATTAACATGTGCTGTGCAAAGATTGGACAATGAAGTAATTTATCTGGTGGATTTTTTAGTAGATCAGATATCAACAAAGGTAATTGTGTTCCTTTTTCTTATTGAGAAAGTTTACCAGAAGAATGGGTACGTTTCACACAAAACGTATGCGCTTTAGGTACTTCATCGCGTCTTCTCTACTCTGGTACGCGTAAAGCCCCATTTATATCTAGACTTTGAACGTGTCAGACACGTGCCGTGGCAGATAAAATAATATTCTTCAATGTGTAATTAATTAACGTATTTATATCTGCCGTAACAAGGCCGCACTGTGGCGGTCAGGACACATTGTAATTATAGAAGATAATAATAATAATTATTTAGTCTGCTAGGGAACATGTTACGTGTCTGACGCCTAATTGCTGTAGATATAAACGGAGCTTTTATTAGGCTGCTTTCACAGCTGTCCGGGACCAGCGGTGCTAGCATGCGCAGCGTTAGCGATCGACGCAACGCCGCGGAGCTGTCAAACTAATGTCAAACGCCTTTTAATAACGTCAGTTTGACAGCTCGGCGGCGTTGCGTCAATCGCTAACGCGTGCGCGTACTAGCACTCAGATTCTTATCTCACGTGAGTGAGAACATCGTAGAAAGCAAGTTACACAACTTTTACGTATAGGTACGTGTATGGTCTCCCGGACATATGTGAAACCAGCGTTACAACGCAATGTGTTTTTGTTTGGAATTCTAAGCATTAGGTATCCATTGATTTGAGCAGTTTTGTTTATTTATTATTGTTATGCAAGATGTGAAAGCGTTTTAGGAATATCGTCATCTTGATATTAGCAGGAATTATTAGTCCAATCCAATGGAAATTATAAGGAACGTGTACAACTTATGATACTCGTAGTATAAAAAATGTCCCGTCAGAAATATAAAACTACTGGCTACATTTTTAGACTTCATCTTATGTTATTTGCTTGAATCTTGAAAAACAAATCGATTTTTTCCTAGTAAAATGTAACCAAGTATAGGTAATATTGGTCATTTTGCATGAGAAATCGATTTTTCAGATAACATAAATCATTAGATTATGATAATCTAGGACATTGTGTTCCTTTTCTGTAAAGGACTCTTTTATTAGTACTGACACCAACAGATCAATGGTAACACTTGCAGTACGAATTCAACTCTTATGGCGCAGATAATAAGAACGGTCCAAACTTGATCTGGTATTAGCTGTACCATGAGTTAACTTGTATTTGCTTAGTTATAGACATATTAGGTACCTATTATTATTAAAATTGACATTGCGATCTTATATTTAAGTACATTTCTTATAATTTATGTTGGAAAGGACTATTAGTGTATGTAATTTATTTAATAATTACGTACATTGTAAGAACCTCAGGTAAGAACTAATTAAACCAGTATTGCTTAGATGCTTCTCGCAGTATTTCGTTAAACGAATTTTAATTTATGGACGCTTAATTATAGACCGGGAACCGACTAGTGATTATTACTTTACGAAAGGCAAGGATGAATAAGAGTAATCTTCTTATGCTCATATTTTTTTATATTAAGTATGAGGTAAGGATTTTAGGAAGTAATAATAAAATTGACCATATTTCTTTGAATAAACTACCCCTCGAAAACTTACGCTCATACCAAAACAAACTAGGGCTCTTTCCCTGAGCTGTATTAGGCCATGATATTGACAAACTAGGTGTTGCATGGTGCGCGGGCCGCGCGCGGCCCGCGAGACTGCTTTGTTTTCGTGTTGTAGGCGCCGCAACTAAATAAATATTATCCAGATTGTTCGCTGTGCAAATAATTCGTGCAAGTCCATCCACTAATTATATCAAGCACCGCCCGAAAGTTGCAAGTTCAAAACTCTGTGAAAAACATTTATTTCGAAAAGAATTTTCTCATTTAAAGTAGGTTTTTTTTGTGATTTTTAAAGCAAGCAACGCTCGAAATGCCCGTATGCCAGAAACTTAAAGAAAGTTTTTCGAAACCCAAACGTTGCTAGCTGTACACAATTTCCATAACTTTGTTCATAATTCGAAAGGCAAGGGCTTTCAGCCTTTGGTAGCGTGGGGACGCTCCGGGCTTCGCCCTTCGCGGAGCTCGGCCTGTGGCCTCGCAGCTCGGCTCGGCCTTCGGCCTCGCAAAAGTTACTTGGAATATGGGGAGTTGTTTCTGCTTGAGAAGGGGACGCTTCGGGCTTCGCCCTACGCGGAGCTCGGCCTATGGCCTCGCAGCCCGGCTCGGCCTTCGGCCTCGCAAAAGTTACTTGAGGGGTAGGGAGTTTTTTTCTGCTTGGCAATGGGACGCTTCGGGCTTCGCCCTACGCGGAGCTCGGCCTACGGCCTCGCAAAAGTTACTTGGAATGTGGGGAGTTTTTTCTGCTTGGCAAGGGGACGCTTCGGGCTTCGCCCTACGCGGAGCTCGGCCTATGGCCTCGCAGCACGGCTCGGCCTTCGGCCTCGCAAAAGTTACTTGGAGGGTGGGGAGTTGTTTCTGCTTGGCAAGGGGACGCTTCGGGCTTCGCCCTACGCGGAGCTCGGCCTACGGCCTCGCGGTGTTCTATCGCTTCGGGCTTCGCCCTACGCGGAGCTCGGCCTTCGGCCTCGCCGGAGGGTGCTCGGCCTTCGGCCTCGCTATAGTTACTGATAGATATTTACCGCACGCCAGTAATCCTTTCGTTTCGTATAGGAAAATATATGGAGAAACTATTATGGTTAACTGCTCGTCCGCCATTTTGTTTTTCCCAAAAATGACAATTTTCTGGTATACTACATCATATATGCTACGAAGTGGAATTGGTTGGATATTCCTCATGCGCTCGTGCTAGGCCAGCTAATTCGTCAAAGTTTGGTCTGAAATGTCCAAATTTTCAATCGGCTATATTTCCGCCGCCATTTTGTTTTTCTTTTGTTTTTCAATTTCATCACAGAGTAGGTGGACCATGTGACACGCGTTCCAAATTTGAACGAAATCGGTTGGAAAATGGCGGAGATGGCATCACGTGACCCGCCGCCATTTTGTTTTTTTCACTTCCCTATAGTTTTCCTCTGGTCCAATCACTGAACTATACAACTCCCCCCTACATCACTTTCACCTCCGGGAACTCCTTCAGACTAAACGGGACGGTCAATCAGTGAGTGAGTGAGTGAGTCAGTCAGTCAGTGGTAGTCGAGCTATATATATTAGTAATGGCTATGACTCACTTCAGCAGATTCAGTCTTTCTGAGAGAAGAGAGAAAGAGACTAAGTTTTGAGTATTGTAGATATAGATTGAAGAGGACACCCAAAAACATCGCAATGTATCAATAAAGTTATAGATAAGACCACAAACAGTAAATGTACATATTCTCTACCTAATACCTATGAATTACTATGTTACATTTAGAATTCTCTAAATTTTTTTCTTCATCTATCGACCCCATTTCATCCTTGCATTTTGTAGCTTCAAAAATCTCAGTCGGACTCTCGTACTATTAGTGTATACAGCTAAATTATAGAAATCTAAATTAAATGTTATTGTATTTAATATTAATTAATGATTATTATAAGTGTTATATTGGAAGTAAATCACTCAATGCTTGTTAGATGTCCTTTGATCGCGGAAATCGATTGTTTTTACATAATGTTTACAATTTACAATAATGTTTAATATACTTACTTTAATAACATAAAAATTATACAACAAATGAACTGCACTTATCGAGAATTACGTGTCTTGGAATAATTTAGACTTAGTCAGGGTTAAAAAAATTCCTGTAAAAATGAACGAAAAATCTGATTTTGTATCTATGACCTATAATAATTATGTTTCAATCAAATATGACTTGGTAATTTTATGATGGGCAATCAATAATTGTATTTATGTGTAAACAATTAAGGACGGTTCGTTTTTCCTGATATTATTTGTGTACAATCGTTAGGTATTTACCCCGATCATTTTATAGACTTTATACATAATATGGTAAATATTGAAGCTATGTGTAGATAATAATTTTTAGACTTGCAATGTAATCAGTAATCAAATCACCTAGGGTTGTTTGATTTATATACTGTAATTGACAAAATAATTGTCGATATAATAGGAGAGTTATCATAAATACGTTGTTGTCAACAATGCACGTTGATACTAAATATTGGTAGACAGAAATTATGTATTACAATGACGAAATTGAGTCTCCGCCCAAAAAATACAAGAAAATGGTTGTACATACAATAATTTAAGAAGTTCGTGGAAACCTTCAAATATTCAAAAAGGACTTTTCCAATTCCATGTTATAAAATTCTTCGGTACAACCATTTTTTGGGGAATAGGCTGTTTTGTTCTCCATTTCAATTACCAATATTTAGATCATGTTTCGACTTTTGTGTGTTAGATAATAATCTCAATAAAATAAAAATGCTATTACGAAATTCCATCCAACGATCCTATGACTTTATAAACTATAGAAATGCAGTAATTATAGATTATGGAGTTACTTCTGATAATATAACGTTTGAGACAATAAACTATTTGGAATTAGAAAGTTAATTAGTACGAAAATAAGGACGCTTTCAGAGTTCCGGAATTGACCGCATCACCGCCACATCATAAGGGTGAGTGTAAACAATGGTTATGAACGTTACTGAGCCATTATGTTTGGGGCGTTGTACTTTAAGGGCCTGACATGAGCCAACTAGCGCAGCCAATCTTAAAAAAATAATATCTTCCAATATAATTGATGACAACTACGAATCTAGGTGTAAACAATATCACTTCCCTCCTCTTGAGACTCGCAGGAACATGTTAGATGTAGTATACATGAGTAAAATAGTGAATGGGTCGATTGCTGAGAGCGATAGAATTCTCAGTACCATCTAGACAGCTACGATTATATTTACATATTGAGACTCCGTCCACCCGAACCGACTACGGACGGAACTCCTTCTTCTGGTTTAATAGCCTCATACAAGACAAACCCGAGATCGAGCTGTTTGTGTCGAGTCCGGTCGCAATAAAACGGGTCATCACTGGCAGCTATTTCGAACCTCCGACACAATAACTACTTATTGTTATATTGTGTGTATAGTATATTTGTGTATCTATTTCATACCATGGTATTCACCCTTGTTCGATTATTTTTCATTATTGCATCTGTAGATATGTACATGTGAAAACTTATAATTATATAGATATTATTTAATTATTTATTTTGTCATTGTAGCTGTTTATTTTCCGAATAAAAAAATAAAAATAAATAATAAATTTTATTAAAAATGCTATGTACACAAACTTTATTAGGATAAATACTATTTTTAAAATGCTTATTTATAACGTGATTCAATTTCGGTAAGTTGTAGTTCGCATAATTGCGAAAAACGGCCGTTTTTGGCATATTTGTGAACTACTACTTAGCTTGTCGCAATTATGATATGTTGAAAAATAGTATTTATCCTAATAAATATGAAGATATTAAATTTAAGATTGGCGGCGCTAGTTGGCTCATGTCAGGCCCTTAAACATAGGACTAGAAGAATAGATTGAAACACAACAACTTTAAATATAAAAAGGATGGTAGTACTTTTCTGTGTTTAGTTTAATTGAAGCAACACTAACCAGAATTGCACCTTCAGTATTGTTTTTACGATTTTTTAAAGCCAAACTGAAGTCCTGTAAAACCTGGTTTAAACGCACTTTTTGTAGGTAAGTACAGTGAAGATCGTCATAGGAAATCTGAAAGTGTAAGAATAATATCAAAATTCGGGCTTCAAATCAAAACTTTTCTATGTTTTTATAAAGTTTTTGACTGAAAGTTTTTATGCACGAAAAATCGAATATAATTAATGATCTTCTCGTGTGTATTTCTTTTGTTTATTTAAGTGATTCTCGGTTACGTATTTTAACTCAGTCATTTAATTTACAATTATTATACTTACTTAAATAAATGCATTTGTGTTTAAGGTTGTAATGTAACTTGTTGTTTATTATATTTGTTCTACATTTTTGTCCTTGTTAAAGCTATTTTGTGTGAAGTGAACCCGTATTTTTAGAAGTTGCGCAATCCCCTCATGTTTAGGAGACAATGAAATATCAATGTCGGTTGCGATATAAAACTAGAAAAAAAACATTACCGCAAATTCTCTTTTTTATTCCATCTATTCATTTTATTCATCAAATGAATGGACGAGTAAAATAGGTTTTCAATACATTAATTTAATAGCGGACAGTAGTAAGAATTTAATATCTCTATTAATAAAAATTGTGACAAAATAATAATCATATTACATAACAACTGCAGTGTTTGACTTTAGAAAATACTTCAGTATTACTTTCTTACAACTGCTCAATAATTACTGGCATATCGAGTTCCTAATTATTTTATTTTGTAGATATTATGTTACATCATTTTAATTAAATAATGTATTATTATACCTAATTAATATTTAATGTATACATCACGTGATGCATGATTATTATTTTACTATACTAGACGCCATAAAGTTAGATCCAATTTGTATTATTAATTATTAAATTCATCTTGTGTTATTATTTTGATTTAATTTTAAGTGATACTTTTGTTTTTGTCGTCGCTAATTATTGTGATGTTATTTTTAGATTATTCTATGAATAGACATTTGAATAAAGACAAGCTCGTTTTCGATATTTATGTTTTTTTTTTAATTTTTATTAATCAGCACCTTTGTTTTAGCGTCAATTTAGATTGATGCGGTTGTCCCTCTTACGTCAGTGCCACGTTTTTTTACTAAATTATCAAAATTATGTGCGTTAGATACCAGATATTAAGCTTAAACATTTGGTAGTAGGCTCCGTAGGCTAAAAATTCCCTCAAAAATTATGTAATGTTGACTACTTGTATTGATATCTACTTGATAGGTATCTATGCACCTAATATTGTATTTTAGTTTATGAGAAAGCTTTCTCATAGGTAAGCTTATGTATATGACATAATTATTGCAGACAATAATATTAGTCTTACTTATATGTACTTGTAGTATTGTGGGCCATATCGGTTATATAAGTTTTGTTTTATATTGCTCTTTTTCACAGCATTCAATACGAATTATATATTATTTCACAATTATAATTTAACGGTAGCCTATAATCAAACACATTTTATTCATATTTTGTAATACGTATCTGCTTAATACAATTTTCATTGCTTCGTTGCGTATTATGTTTATTTTCAAAGCGTATTTAGATGGTGACTTGTCAGGTGAATGGTTATAGCGTCCGCATCCGCAAGTCCCGCTTCCCGCAACATGGCTCTAAAGTCACCCTTATTTTATTTGGAATGATTTATGAAAATTAAGTTTTTATATTTCTAAAATGCAGGAAAGAGAAATAGGGCTCTACTTAATTTAGGATTTAGGTACTTATTACATAGATATAATAATTACTTAATAAAATGTTAAATGTTACGATCAATATTTTTCATTTTGTAACTTTTGCAAAAAAAGAAGGTTTATTCCCAACTCGGCACCTTCCCATCTCGGCACTACGGCACCCAATAATAAAATGAACTGAATGTCGCACGAAGACAGAGAAAAGTATAGGTACAGACATGGGGCCTGAATAAGGTTGAGATTTACTTAACAACTACTGGACCGAATTTAATTATTATTTTACAGTTACAAAATTTAAAATTTTGGCTATCTAACAGTGAAATAATTGCTGCAATAGGTCCAATAGTTTTTGAGAAAATCTCAACCCTAAAAACTATCCTGTAGGTATACCTTTCTCTGTGTTCCACCGTACCTATCTAACAGTGAAAAAATCTTACAATAGGTCAAGTAGTTTTTGAGATAGTCTCAACCTTAAAAACTCTCCTGTACTTGCACTTTTCTCTATGTTATACCGTACCGGGGTTTCCCCCGGAGTACCGAATATATTGGGTTATTCTCATTAATCTTCTGGATTCCGAACTCGGGTCTACTTACCACAAGAAAGATAAACACCCCGATCGTGTGTCTAAAAATAGTTTTAAACATTTTTAAACGCACCCTTATCTTCGTATGGTAAGACCTAAAATCAAAAATATATCCTCATTTCCTAAGCATCCTCGTCTCCCAACCCTCACGGCGGACCAGCCTCAAGTGGATCCCGCTCTTGGACTGCATGACGAAGGCCCGAGGGTCGAACTCCAGCGACCGAGGCATGCCTTCAGCCAGTTCCACATGGTACTTCTTCAGCACAGTCACCAGGCCTGGAAGCATCTGCATCTTCGAGAATCGCATGCCTGTAAGGAAAAATGTTGCATTAATGAGATTTCTCAACCAGAATTAGTAAGTTTTTTTTTTTAAATCTGCCCACGCTCATTCAGTTCAGTACTTTCCCAACACCGCATAGTTTCATCTAAGTTTCTACTGAACCCCCACAACGCCCCCCTTAACGCCCACAAGGGGGTGTTATCGCCCACGCTGAGAACCTATGCATTAGTTTAACAGCTGACTGTTTGCTTCTAATATTTTAGATGATCGACCCCCAGGCCGGTCATACCATACCAATGAGGTTTTTAAGTTTTTGTGATTGTGATCTTGGTCCACAAAAGATTTTATACCTATAGACGTTCTTTGCCCAACTAATATTCAAAAAGGTAGAGTCAAAAGTAAGTGATGGAGACCTCAAAGGCGCCGCACGGCTCCTCTTCTCTTCTGATATCCTGTCTCCGGATACTCCCGAGACTCTTGCAGCCCTTCAGAGTAAGCACCCCCCAGCTCCTTCGATACCCCCCGTTTTGGATCCGCCATCTGCTACTGAAGCGTGTCTTCGCGTTTGCGAAAAAGATGTTCTTTTCGCGATCGCCTCTTTTAAAACTGGGTCCGCTGCTGGTTTAGACGGAATAAGTGCCCAACACCTCGAGGACCTCACATTTCGCTCTGTAGGAGAAGCTGGACAGCATCTTGTTTCTTCACTCACTCAACTAATTAACTTTATACTCGAGGGAAAAGTTAACCCTGAAGTAACTCCGATTCTCTACGGAGCGAACCTAATAGCTCTTTCGAAAAAAGATGGCGGAGTCAGACCAATAGCCGTAGGTTCCACGATCAGACGCATCGCCTCAAAACTTTGTGTAAAACACTGCTTATCAAAACTACAACCCATTTTTGAACCTGTTCAGTTAGGTTTTGGTACAAAGGGCGGATGCGAAGCTGCCGTACATTCGCTGCGAACTTTTTTGAACAGTAGTAGTTGTGAGGTTTTGCTGAAAATCGATGTCAAAAATGCATTTAATTCTGTCAACAGGGACACCTTGTTGCAGGAAATCAATAATAACGTGCCAGAAATATACAACTACCTCTTTCAGTGTTACGGCAGTACTTCTAAACTACTTCACAGGAGTACTGAAATTCTTTCCGCCACTGGTTGTCAACAAGGTGACCCACTCGGACCAGCTATATTTAGCCTTGCCATCAATCCGGTAATTCAAAATTTACAGTCAGTTTTCAATGTTTGGTACCTCGATGACGGCACCCTAGGAGGCAGTATACACGATGTATTATTAGATTTATCAAATATAATAACCAAATTTCGCATCCTAGGATTAGAACTAAATTTGGACAAGTGTGAATTGTTTATATCTGAGAATATATCACAATCTGACAAAACTGACTTATTTCAAAAATTTAACGATCTTGCTCCTGGAATCAAAATTGTAAATAAAACATCCCTTTGTCTTCTAGGATCCCCTATTTGTAACGAATCAGTGCCTACTTTCATACAAAATTCAATTTCTAAATTTCATGAGTATTCAGACCGCCTTCTTAAAATCAACTCTCATTCGGCCATATTCATTTTAAAATTTTGTCTTTTTGTTCCGAAATATACATATTTAATCCGTTGTTGTCCACTTTGGGCTCACAAAAATATCACCGACTCCATTGACCTTTTAATCAAAAACACAATAGAATCAATCATCAACATTCATCTTACAGATCACAGTTGGACCCAAGCCTCACTACCCATACGTTTCGGTGGCTTGGGGATACGAAAAATTTCAGACGTAACCCTACCGGCTTTTATATCCTCCATCCATAGCACATCAAACCTCATAGGAAAAATTTTAGGGTTTATGTCCCGTCCAAACTTTGAGGTGGCTTGTCTGGATGATGCTTTAAAGGCTTGGAATATAGCTGTTCCGAGTCCAAATTTCCCTTCAGTCCCTACGCATCAAAGGAGCTGGGACGACTTACTCTGTAAAAATATACAGACCGAACTGCTGAAAAATACCGTCGGTTCGTGTCGCGCCAGGCTGCTCGCAGTGTCCGCACGTGAATCCGGTCATTGGTTACACGCATACCCCAATCCAAACACGGGCACTTTTTTAGATAATGAAACGCTTCGTATTTCGGTAGCCCTCAGGATCGGAGCGGAGGTCTGCACCCCTCACAAGTGCCTGTGCGGCACTTCCGTCGACAGCTTCGGCCACCACGGGCTGTCCTGTCAAAAGAGCGCCGGCCGCTTCTCCCGCCACGCCGCTTTGAACGACATTCTGCGCCGCTCTCTTGCCACCGCCAACGTGCCGGCTCTTCTCGAGCCGAACGGTATCGTACGTGACGATGGCAAGAGACCGGACGGAATGTCGCTCATCCCATGGAAGATGGGGCGTGCTCTGGTGTGGGACGCTACATGCGTAGACACGCTGGCTCCGTCCCACATACGGAGCACTACCAGAAAGGCTGGCGCGGCGGCCGAGGCGGCCGAGAAAAGTAAAGCTCTAAAATACAGGGGTCTCGACACCCTTTACAACTTTGTTGCTTTTGGTGTCGAGACCCTCGGCCCGTGGGGTCCCGGCGCTTGGTCATTATACAAAGAGGTTAGCAAACGAGTAGTAGATGCCACTGGTGACCCAAGAGCTGGCAGCTACCTCGCGCAACGGATTAGCATAGCGATCCAGCGAGGTAACGCTGCCAGTGTCTTGGGTACTATTCCTGCACCTAATTTTTTCACAAATAGTTTATATTAGGTTTTTTTTTTTTTTTTTAAATTGATTGTTTCTTTTTATTTTATATTGTACCTTAATAAATAAAGTTAAAGAATATTCAGAATATAACAAAATTATAAAGACTCCTGCCCAACACACACTTACCGAGACAAATTCTGGGCCCCTCTCCGAAAGGAAAATAAGTGTAAGGCTTAATATTCATCTTAGCTTCTGGGAGGAACCGCTCGGGACGAAACTCCTCGGGCTCCGGAAAATACTCTGGATGACGCTGCATATGATACACAGGAAGATGTATCCTCACACCTTTATCCAAACGCAGGCCATCAGGCAAAGTGTAATCTTCCATAACCTCGCGTGTCAGCAGTCCCAGTACTGGATACAGACGCAATGTCTCGTCTAAACAGGCTTCCAGAAACGGCAGATCATTTATATAGTCGTAACTTAGCTTCCCGTCACATTTACGCAAGTATTCATCAACTTCGTCGATAGCACGTCTTTGAGATGCCACATCTTTTGCAAGTTCATACAAAGCAAAGCTTAAAGTTGTTGCCGAAGTTTCGTATCCTGCTGCGAAAAGAACGACACATTGCCCAACCAGTAACTCGTCATCAATTTTTAGGTTAACCTCCTGTCCTGGATTCATCAGACTTTCGCATGTAATGTAATCGTTCTTTTTTATATTCAGGACTAAATCCACGAAGTCGTTTCTTGGAGATGGCTTGTTTTGACGATTCTCGAAGACTCCGGTGAGTAAATTGTTGAAGAAATCCGTTATAGTTGTCGGGTAAACTTGGAAGCGTAAGCTATAGAAGACCGCTGGCCAAATTGCTCGGACGACTAAAGCCATGCCTCTACTGAAAGAGCTGTCAAATAGCATATCACCCATTTTTATGAAGGGGTTATTATTATTACAACCGTCAGCCATAGTGTTGGTATCGACACCAAAACTGCAAGAGGAGATGCAGTCCATAGTGAATCTGGCCAAGAGACGCCTAGTTTCTACCACCTCCGACATATTCACCTCTCGGTCTAATAACTCCTCGAATACGAAAGAGCACTTCTCGATTAAATGAAACATGTTCCTTAATTTTGAGGAGGTGAATAACGGTGACATGCTTTGGCGTATGGCCTTCCATCTATCGCCGTAAGTGAAGAATAAATCTCCGGTAAGAATTTCTCGGTCCGTGTATTTCGAACCCTCTCGACCATTGAAGTAGAGGTAGTCTTTGGTAGTAATAAGTTTGATGAGCTCTGGATCTTGGATGAGCAGCGTAGGTTCTGTTCCGTAGTAAACACCAATGTATGGTTCGCGTGGGAACTGCTGACATATTTCCTGACTAACTTTCCCCATATATTTCTTTAGAAGGATGTAGTCTCCGTAGTTACCAAGAAGTGGGATCGGTTTTGGATGGATCACGTTCTTTTTCTTCCAATAATTGAACTTCCATGTTGACAGTAAGTATAACACGAATGAAACTAGAGCTAAGATCGCGAGCAATGGGAGTATAATACTCATGCTCTATCACAAGAATCACAGCTATGACAGAAATCCTTTTTAGCAGTATCTATACATCCACTGATTCATTAGGACTGACCGACTGAGAGTATTATTATATGTGCGTCGAGGTTGACAAAGAATTGATTGTTGGGATGATAGATAACAAGATATCGACAGGGTTGTATTATGCATCGGAGGCCAAAGGGCGATCTTACGAGCAACCTATTATAGATAGGTAAGTTATCATCAACTAACAAACAATGCTCACGCATTTACGGTAGAAAAATGTGGTGGGATAGGCAGATCCTGCTGCCCATATCGCTTCATTAATTAGAGTACAGCTAATGATCGTCAAACGGCTGAATCTTCAAGAATCCTAGCTAAGAACACTCTCGAACAAATCACTTTTCAAACAAATAAAACTAAATTAAAATCCGTTCAACCGTTTCGGAGCTACAATGTCATAGACAGACATCAGCATCTGAGATATAAGTACACGATTAACAAACAACTCTCTTTTCGCGTTCGTGGTGAAAAATTAGGTTAGTAGACAAAAATATGACTTTTACTGGTATGTCATCCATCGCCCAAGGGTCGATAAATAAGGGACGCCCCTGGATTGCCCTGAAGATTTATGACACTGCACATGTTGATAATGGCATAGGTTAACAGAACGTTATTATACTCGCTCTAACTAAAGTATGTTGCGCAAGCAGTGACTACAAAGTTCGAAAATTACTGGACATCTCAATCATTAATGACATATCCTGGCTTGCATTCTGCATTGGATGTGGTTGACAATTTTACATCAAACGCTAATTCGGTTTGTTTAAAGCCAGGTACTCACCACAGAGCTGGGGCTGTAACTGTAACCGAACATATACAGTTCGAGGGTTTAGTGCAGCGGTTCTTAACCTTTTTGCCTGACGGCCCTAAGTATTATATATTTGATGATCGCTATCCTAATGTTTTATTTATCTTCAAGTGATAATAAAAAATAGGATTGATTAAAAGCCCGTGGTTTGCTAAAATGGATGTCATCATAAAATATAAAAAATAACATTATTTTTTCTTTATTCAAATCAAAGTTAAACAAGCATACATCGGACTCTACATAATATAATATACATAGACTCTAGTGCGCGAAAGAATCAACATAAAATTAAGGCTCCACACTCGCGTGGATTATCAGTTTTTCTATGAAGGCTATGGCACTTACTAAAAATAATCGTCTGAAAAAAATAGTGCATAGGTATAATTGTAGATAATTTTAATAATAGTCCTTGTCTATGATTTTTGGATACAGTAACGTGCAACAGTTACAGCTTTGACATACCGCCAGTGCGAATACGAGTACTTAGAAAGAATCATACTCTACTTTACTTGGGGGAAGGCTAGATCTTAGATTAGAAATGTGAGCTCAATTGGAATTGCCAATGATAATTTAGAAATCAATTCCCTATAGGTCCCTGTCTACACCTATGCTACAAATAGTTTTCTAAAAATCTAAAGAACGACACATTCCTATGTGTGTGTAGTTCTTTTAGATAGCCATGGCATGGCATAGGACTACTAGGTATACATCTGATAGGTTACCCATGAGTGAACAAGACTGTGAAAATGTAAAAATAATTTCCGGCCATTCTGTACTCTAGTCGGATACCTGGCCACCTCAGTCACATCTCTTTTATTGAGGTTATCACAGTAATTGACAAGAACTTATCGAAGTAAAAACAGACATCAAATCAAAATAATGATATAATGACGTAAGTACTATTAATTACAAATTATAATGAAGGTAAAAGTCCATGTCTGGCGAGTTCTTTCAAATAATTGATAACCAATAAAGAATAGGCAAATGCCAATTTGATTTTGAATAAAGTAGCTTCTTCCATTTCACGAAAGCCTTTATTTCTTGAATATCCTCTGTTCCCATCCTTCGCGTCTCACCAGCTTGAGGTTGATTCCAGTCCTGGCTTGCGTGACGAAGGCCCTGGGATCAAACTCCAACACCCTTGGAGTGCCGGCCGCCAGTGCCACTCGGTATTTCTTCAGTAGAGTCACTAAGCCTGGCAGCATTTGCATCTTCGCGATGCGCATACCTGAATAAACATAAAATTGCATGTAAAAGGCGGTCACTTCTATAAATAAGTCGAATCCTAATCCTAACGCAGCTGTCCCTGTCGTTCATATGCTACATCGCGTAAGAGCGAGCGGGACGACTCGCTTAGCGGCGACTAATTATTAGTGTACGTAATCTGGAATAGCCAACTATTTATTATCCAAGCAAAGAGTATCAGAATTGAAATAACCCTGAACTGACAATAAATGGACTTTCATGAGGAAGAAGTGGATATACATTTTTTTAAACATTAAAAGACAAAAAATCTTCATATTTGGTATTTGAATAATGGGGTAACCAGAGAAAATCGACAATAGGATATGGCACGACAAGAAGATATAGCAAACCAGGCAGGGACTGCAATACTTGAATCAGGTTGAGTGGTGTGGCCTAGAAGAGGACTACGTCCAACAGTGGACTGATACGGGCTGATGATAACGAAGATTCAATGTGGATATATTTACCAATACAAATCCGAGGTCCTTCTCCAAACGGCATATATGTGTATGGCTTGATATCTTTCTTGGCTTCCAACAAGAATCTTTCCGGACGGAACTGCTCAGGCTCCGGGAAATACTCCGGATTGTGATGCATATGGTAAACCGGCAAATGTATGCGCACACCTTTGTCCAGTTTCAGACCACTGGGTAAGGTGTAATCCTCCATCACCTCTCGTGTCAGCAAGCCTAGCACAGGATAGAGTCGCATCGTCTCGTCGACACATGCTTCGAGATACGGCAGCTCACTCAAGCAATCATAATCAATCTTCCCCTCATGCTTCTTCAAGTATTCGTCTACTTCCTCCATCGCTTTCCTTTGCACGTCTTCATGCTTTGCTAATTCGTACACTGTGAAGCCCAGAGTAGTCGCCGAAGTTTCGTAACCGGCCGCAAAGAACACTCCACATTGTGCTACTAGAAACTCGTCATCAATTTCCAAGGTAACTTTCTGACCGGCTTTTGTGAAACTGTCGCAAGTTATGAATTCGCTTTTTTTCAAGTTCAAGACCATGTCCACGAAGTCGTTCCGATTGGAAGGAGTGTATTTGCGACTAGTGAAGACACCAGTCAGTAGGTCGTGGAAGAAACCTGTCAGTTTCTTCGGGTAAATTATGAGTCCTGAACCGTAGAATATCGCCGGCCAAATCGCTCGAGTTATCAATGCGAGCGCTCTGATATTTGAGTTTTCGAAGATCTTTTCACCGACCACTGTAAAAACGTTGCTCGAGTCGTCTGCCATAGTATTTGCGTCGATGCCGAAGCCACAGGAGCATATACTGTCCATTGTATATTTGGAAATTAGTTCTCTGGCCTCTACCGAGTCTGACACACTCATCTCCCGATCCAACATTTCCTCAAACATGTGCGTACATTTCTGGATCAACGGGAACATCGTTTTTAATTTCGCGGTGGTGAATAAGGGAGTCATGTGTTGGCGCGTCACTTTCCAGCGGTCGCCGTGAGTGAAGAACAGATTACGCGTCGATATTTCCCTGTCGGTGTAATTGGAAACTTCTCGGCCGTTGAAGTAGTAGAAATCCTTGGTAGTGACTAGTTTGATGAGTTCAGGGTCTTGCAGGATTAGAGTCGGTTCGGTGCCGTAGTAAGCGCCTACATAAGGCTCTTGAGGGTATTGCTTGCATATGTTCTGGGCAACTTCTGCCATAGTCTTTCTCAGAAGAATATAGTTCCCGTAGTTTCCCAAAAGCGGCGTCGGCTTTAAATGAGGCACGTTCTTCTTATTCCAGTAATTGAACTTCCATGTCGATAATAAGTACAAAGCGAATGAAATAAGGGCTGAACACAAACATACTAGAAATATAACCATGGCGATAAATATAATAATTCGCTCGCAGCACAGTTACGGTTTTACTGACTGCCCAAACCGGACTAACATGTAGCCAAATTCGAGCTAGTCTCTGGAATTAAGCGGGAGGCACACTGAATGCGTCTAATCGCAGCACTAGACTAACGAAATTACTAATTTATAAACTCGATACTCTACTAACTAATGAACGAACGTACATAATGGATTTGTGAAAGCACGATAATTAAAAAGGATATGTATGACGTCACATTAGTGACTCCTCTACCTATAATCAGCCCCCCAATACAGGGTGGCCTTGAATTCATTCGACAAAATTAAATGGATGGTTAGGCTTGTGACATATAATAATTCCGCACAGCGTATAAGTAAATTAAACAATTTGGGAAAAAATAAAAATAAAATATTTACAATAAATTCAAATACTACCTACTAATATTATTATTATCAAAAAATATTAATTTGATGTGTATCGTTACTTTGCTTTGGAGTTTTTACATTTTTAGGTATTTTTAATTTTTGCACCCATTTCTATGTTCATTTCGTTCGTTACACGTACCTACTTACTTAGTTAATTTTTCAGTGTGCCCAGCGCCTATTATTGCATTGCATCATTGTTGTCCTTCAACAAAATGTATTCGTGCTTATGCACAAAATGATTATCATATGAATATTAGATATTATTTTTGTCTCGTGATTATTGATGAGACAAAACGATGGCAGTGACCGTAGTAAACCAACGAATGAATGAGGGGTTACCAAGTGGCAGTTGTAAGTTGGTAATAGATGGCGTTGCACCGAAGTGCGATATCACCATGATAAATAGATAGCACCATGAAAAAAAAATTCAATGTCAGCTGAATAATTTATTATTACCTATTTATTGTATTTTTTTGGGGTAATTTAAACAATAAGCTACAAATTAATACTAGGTATGAATTTCGAAAAGCTCAAGTTACAAGCAATAACAACGCATATAAGTTGACATCAGACCAGTCAGTGCCATCTACCGGGGTTAGCGGTACTTTCTTTTTGAAATGTAACCTTGAAAACCCCTTATTAGATGTGATAAGTTAATTATTTATTTTGTATGTTTTTCTCGTAGGTATGGGTAATAATGGGTATACCTAGACACAAAATCAAAAAAAATCCGTTACTGTTATCACATACTTAGTTCAATTTTTTTGGCAGTTTTGATTTACTAAAAAACCTTACCAATTCAATATTTATCACGAGTTTATGTTTCAATTTGTGGAATGAATTTAACCCTGTATAGCAGGGCATCCCAAACTCATTTTTACTGTGACGCCCTTGGGGTAAATGACAATGCCAGATTCTGCCCCACCATCAACCGCAAGTTGTACAAGATAACGAATAAATGTAAGAATATCTCAGTTTTTTATTAAAATTATTGGTTTAAAATAAAGTTTTGTACAAGTTGCTATTCGAAAAAAAACAGCCTAATTAAGAATTCAGAAAATAGTAAGAAATCGAAGCGATTTATTCATTGTTTTTGTTATTCTTCTATAGGAGTTGCGAGAGTAGTAGAAAATGATACTCATTATGATTATGCAATATGAAACCTGTAATTAGTCCCTAATTAATTAGTGGCTGGAAGAGGCTCAGGACAGGGATGGATGGGAGAGGAGGGAGGAGACCTTTGCCCAGCAGTGGGACAATTTATGAATTAACGAAAATCAAAAAAATTAGTCCCCAACAAAATGATAGGTACAGCTTAAATGGTCACGTAGTTTTGTAGGTGGGGCAAAGCTCCATTGAAATGTGGCAATGTCTTTTACTAAGTATGTAGATAAAAAGTAGGTACAATTAATTATGTAATTATAAAGAATTTTATTATTTATGTTGGTTGCCTGGAAGAAATAAGCGATAAGGCCGCCAAAATTGTACATATTGTTTTGTATTTCTGTATTGTAATTGTTTGTGTCGTTTATGTACAATAAAGTGTATTTGAATTGAATTTTCTAAAATCAGTCAAGTACCTACTTTTAAAAAAATCTCAACCTTACGACTTTCCTGTACTTATTAATTTGACTGTAATTTTTTCATAAAACGGGTGGAATCGGGAACATAGACCGCCAATTGTAATACCAACTGTATTCGCTTTTGTGGAATTCTTTTTTGAAATATTTATCTTATCTTATAAATAATCATCATTTTTTATGTAAATTTTTCGGGTCGAAACGAGAACGGGTCGAATCGCCTCTAACCCGTAAGCTGTTATATTAAAACGTGATTTAGTTACGCCACCGTTTAGCCACCCTGTCCCTTTCTATGTTAACCTTTTTTATCGAAGTGTGAGAGAGATAGCAACACGATTTAAAGGTTTATGAATAACAGCAGTAGTCAATACCTAGTTAATTTTCTATAGCTATCTATTATGGAGCTGTAGTTCAATGTAGCTATTTAATCTAGTCAGGCAGCCTCCGTCTACAGAGGTCACGAGCAGTGGCGCGCATGCGTATAGAGCTACTTACTCCCAGCCTCCCTTCACTAGGGCGGCCACGAGGCGACATTATAACAAGATATTTTTGTATAATATTCAGTCGAAAATACTCTTACGCCAAGTAGGCTCTAAAAAGAACCCAACACAGAGAAAGGTGTACTTACAGGAGAATTTTTAAGGTTGGGATTATTTCAAAAACTACTAGTGTTTTTTATTCATAAACTTAGTTAAACCTCACTTCCCTTAAATCGTGTTGCTTAAAAGTACATACCACCGACCGATGTGAGTAGGTAGGTAGGCAGGTACACAAGAAGACAGAGAAAAGTATACAGGGGTCCTCAATAAGGTTGACATTTTCTCAAGAACTACTGGGCCTATTTTAATAATTCTTTTACAGTACATAGTTTTAACTTTTATCTATCTAACAGTGAAAGAATTTGTACAATCGGTCAAGTAGTTTTTGAGAAAATCTTATCCTTAAAAACTCTACTATACACCTTACTCTGTCTTCGACCGTACACAAGCAGGCAGTAAGACAGAAAAGGACATGGGGCCTAAACGGTGGCGTAACTTTAAATCACGATTATGAATACGCGCCTAGAGCTATTGCAAGAATTATTTCTCTGTTAGATTAGATAGATAAATGTGAAAACTATGTAACTGTAAAGGAATTATTAAATTCAATCCAGTAGTTTACTAATTAATTTACCTTTTCCCCATCAAATTAATTAATTAATTTTAATATCATTTCAATGTAAATGAAATACTTTTTCTCAAGCTCTAATTTGACTTTCTAGAAACACTTTCCAGAAAATCTCAACCTTATTGAGGTGCTGTCTACTTTTCTCTGTCTTATTGCCTGCTTGTGTACCTGCCTACCTACCTACTCACTCACATCGGTCGCTGGTATGTACTTACGCATACCCACTAATACCTATATAATATGTAGTTAATTATAATTACTTACTTAGTTTGTAGTTATTTAAGGCCGAACTTTTTTTACCTAATAAAGATATTTCTATTATATTTAATATGATTAAAAACGCGAAAATGTACAAGTCCTTATCACCTGGTGAGAAGCCGCCAGACCTCATACAATGCAAAGCCGTGGTCACCCTAATAACACACCCTCTTTCAGGCCCACTGCTCCGACGTGGCTCCCAGCGTCACGCCTCGTACACAGTTTGACTGATACAAAACTATCTTATATTTTTCTAACCCAACAATTATAATTAAAAACGTATCCTGACAATAAACATATCTATAAAATTACAGGTCATATCACTAAGCTTAAAAAGTAACACGTGGAAATGTTTCAGTGTATGGAAGATATATTTTTCGAATATAGTGCAATCGATTTTGGTAGTTTTTGTTATATGTGAATACAACAAGGTGTTATTGAATTTGTGACAATTACATTTTAGTGTGGGTTAAATAATGTGAGAGTATAGTATGTTGTTTAGGAAGGCTTGCTACATCCACGTTTCAGCCAGTGAATGACGTGATATTATGGATTGAATGAAGAAGCTCTATTCAAGGTAAGTTGTGTTCAAACGCCTACTGTTTTATTTTAGCAAATGAAGCTGTGGGCAATATTGCATTGCTAATGAAAATTAGGTACTTACCTATGCACAATATTATTTAGATTAGAACGAGGACGATAGATAGGCTGAGCTAAGAAATTTTCGAATATGTGAAGAATATAATCATTATATCCCATTTTATATGGGGGTATTTATTTTAATATTGAAAATATAGAACATAATTAAGTAGGTAGGTATCAGTAAATCAGTTTTTATTGAGCAATTTATTAGAATAATCTACTACTACTTACACATTAAAAATTAGGTATCACACAACCTATTTAATTTAATAATACATGTATATAGATGCTACCATACAATTCAAAATAATAACATACGCGTAGGTGCCGAATAATTAAGTCTCGTATTCACTATGCAACATCCGACGCGCGACATGTTGAACGGCAACGAGGAACTTGCGGTAGCATTGGTATTGTTGCCATTATCATTGCTGCATTGGTCATGTTGCGCACCATCTGGCAACGTCGCGCGGTTTTGTGCAACGTTGTTAAGCGTCAAGTGTTGCGCGTCAATTGTTGCCTAGTGGATAAGAGGCTTTAAAGTAAAGATTTAATAAATCCATTCGCGTCAAGTTTTTACGCTGTCAATAGCCCTTCATAAGTCTCAATAAGACCGTTCATGAAAGCCAAGACAGTGGCCGCCGGATTCAGTATCTTCTTTAAAAATCTCAGGCCGTCGCCGGCGTGAGCTGTGTGTATGTCGCGCAGCACCCGGTACACACACGTGCCGTTGTACACCTGGCTGTACACAGTCGGCGCGTACGGACACCCACACAGCCGGTTCAAATAGTTGAAATGCTGCAGGCAATGTTGAAACTCAACTAACGGATGAATCAACTTCGCATCAAATATTCTCTTCGCTTCTTCATTGTTCACTTTACCCAAATACTCATCAATTAGCGCTGCAGCCGTTGCTTTATCATTGTCATTGATAAAATCTTTATCTGTTGTCGAGTCTAGAATAGCTTTTGGCGATAAATCATGCTGGATATTGTTATCATTGTTATTGGCTTCGAAAACAATGCTCAGAGCCACATAAGATAGTAGTACACTATATACTTCATTGGTCGTATTCGTTGATTTCTTGCGTGAGAAATAAATGAGAGCTATCATCAGGAGTCGCGCGTCTTCTGGGAGTTTCTCCAGGATCTGGAAACGGAATCCTTGTAGAGTCTCAACCAAGAAATGTTCCAACAACTTTAAGGAACGTATTCCGCTCCATCCGTTTTCGAAAACACTTTCATTTGCTTCGTAATTTGGTTTCTGGATAGCAACAGCTGGCATTATAATGGGGTCATCCGTGGTGATTAATGTTATATCTTGACTTCGAAAATTAGTCAGCAGGTTGTATGAGTAGTGTATGATTTCGGCAGAGAGCAGCATGGCGTCATCGGCGTCGTTGTCTGCTACGGCTATGGAGCCTCGTATAACTGCACATCGATACAGATTTACATGTCTGATAGGTATATGACCCATCGCAATACCCTTTTGAAACCACAGGGGATCTTTCTCCTTTATTTCAATCATGTCACGGTTTTCTAAATATGCCGTTGGCAGTCCAGTGGTTTCTTGTCTCCTGATAAAAGCTCTCATTTTAGCTTCATTTTCTAGAAATGTTTCTTTGTCTTGCTCATTGAAATTGAAAATGGAATTCAAAGCGTGTTCTCTGTTGGTATTGCTGAGCCACCTCAATAAGTGAGCATTACGCTTGTAATTTGAAAGTGGAATTTCCAATGATTTGATAAAATCTAAAAAGTTATCCTCTGGAAATATATTTTGATCGGTGAGCACAATGAAAATGGCTAATTTTTCTTCAGTCAATCTGAACATGCGGAGGAAATTGTCCAGTTTGAAAATTTTGCATTCGAGTTTGTTGCAACCTTTAAAGTAATACAGAGTTGCATATGGTATGTAAGGAACGCCAGAGAAGCAGAATTCTATATCGAAACTCATTATTGGGCATTTGTACTTCTGAGCGAAAGCTATGCTCTCTCTTTTAGACTCATATTCGCAGACAACATAATCGAATCCCATTTCGTCTAGTATCTGTTTGTAGACGATTTTCATGAAGACAGGTGGTATTATGCTGTCGTATTCTTCGCCTACAACAAATTGTTTTCCATTTAAATTATCTATCTTTTCTAATTTCCTGCTGTCGTCTTCGTGACCGCCCATGAAGATGAAATAACATTTCACGTTGGCTTTTTTGAAGACGATGAGATATTTCCTCAGGAAGGTCGCATATTTGTCGCTGTCGCAGCCGAATACGAACTGTATGCCACTCTTTGTGTAAAGACGGTGGAAGAAGTTATGGCCATCGATTACCAATGTAGTATTGTTCAAGGTGTAGTCAGTCACAGCTTCTTCTTCTATGTACTTGCAAAATGTTTTAATCCTCATCTTGTTGATTCTGAAAATTAAATGTACGTGGCTACATTATTAAATAATCACTTCCGCAAAAAGTGGGGGCCAGGGGGGGGGGGGGGCAGGTATGGGAACCTGTTGCCTAAACAGTGGACACGAGGCTTAGCGTGGTGAAAGTTTACCTACCTACAATAATTCTTGTCACAGCAACCTAGCACACACTTCACAAAACTTGGGAAAATATTGCAGTTTGCGTCAACTTCAACTCAATCAACTCAGAAAACGACAAGACTCAGAATCTCAGAAACCGCTGAAATTGTCACATTATTGGCGTGAAATCGAGGGTTTAGAATCATAATCATTATTATCTCTTTATTAACGCAAGTAGGAAAGTAAAGTACCTAGGTACGCGTCGTATTAAGCAGGGTTGCCAGATTGGATTTTTCAAATTTCCCCAGATTGATAAATTTTTTTCCCCAAAATGATACGTTTTGCCAAAAAATTCCCCAAATTTGTTGGAGAAATAATTTATTTAATATTTTTGACTTTTGAAGGTTTTTTAATAAACGGCGATACATTCAGACCGTCATTACAAAGACTCGTGTATAATTTATTTAGTTATATTAATGGCCTCGACAGTTGGTCATTTGCCAATGTCATGTTACATAGAAATTCTTTGTAATTTTTCATACACAATTCTGTCAATTCTTATTTATAGTGTAATTGTACGACAATTTTTTTACATAATTTAAGTTCATTAAGTACGTCTTTTTTCTACCTCCAGACGAGTCGTCGAAGCGTCTTCAACCCTGGACAAAGCAGCTCCGCAGTCACGTTCACTCTTGAGCTCAATAAATTTGAATTGAATCTAGCTCGAAACGCAATTATTGCATATATTTATATATTTTTTATTATTTATAAACACACGCCTGATTCCCGTAAGGGTAGGCAGAGACGATGGACTTCCATCTGCTGCGACCCTAGCACACAACGCTCGCTTCTTTTATATTTGTACGCCTTTAAGGCAGGTTGTGGTGAGACGTTCTAAATATTAACATCTTATAATTTTGTACCTACAACTGGTGCAATAAAGGAATTTTGAATTTGAATTCCTCCACATTCATCAATCTCTTCATGCATGCTTGTCGGGATGTAGTAGACCGCACTTGGCTCTTTTTCAAGACATCGCCAATTTGGTCAACGTACGTTCTCCAATCAATTGCATATAATTATTCAAAAATTCCAACTAACTTGTGACATTTAAACACAAAACTATATACAATACAATCAAAATTATCGAATAATTTTGCAACCATATAGAATAGAATAGAAAATATGTTTATTGCCATACACCAATTACATAAGCTTACAAAAAAAAATCAATCAGTAGTAAGTTATCAATATAGTTATGCTAAGTGGTGTGGTATATAGCGTTCCCGCTATTTTCAAAAGTCCAGAGACATCAATATTAAACAAAACATATTGAGAAGGCGTTTTCTTCGGTGGAGTATGCTGAGTGCCGTAGACGATTTCTGAGCTGAATTTTTATATCATTTTAACAGTACACTGAAAGTTTGAGCATCCACTACGGGCTGCTAAGTCACATCTCACCCTTAAATAGTGATGTAAATATTCGGGTAGGCAAATATATTGAGCCATGTCAGCCATAATCTTATTGAATATTCGCCCCCAAAATTCCCCACCCTGAAATTTTTTTCCCCAAACTTTTCCCCAGCAATGTCATTTCCCCAAAATTTCCCCAACAGCCAAATTTTTCCCCAAAATTGCGAGAAAAACCCCCAATCTGGTAACCCTGGTATTAAGTAAGTACTAGACAATAAAAAAAAGCAAACTACCTAGATGCTAGATGGCTGAGGCTCACAAAACATGTACCATCACACACTTGAACTTGTAACACACGTAACACACTAGAAAGACGTAATACACTAGAAGTGTTATTAGGGTTAGTTTACAACACAGACAAAACTCTATGGGATTAGGAAATAAATTTTACGAAATAATTTTATTATTATTTATTTATTGTATTAGGTTGAGCAGACAAAAAAAACTTAATCCTACTTAAAATCTACTCAAAATATTTTTTAGATGTCTAATTATGACTAATTAATGAGAGATCCTTGGCACTTAGAAATTCTTGAAAAAGTAAAGCTATAAAATCAATTGCTTTGGAATATACTTATACCTACCTACATAAAATCGACTCAACATATTTTTAAATTAGATCACTAATCATGAGAGATCGTTTGCACCTCAAAATGCTTAAATCAACGTACCTAGTAATAAAATAAACAATTTTCGAATACACAAACTTATTAACTTATTCAGTCATACATTAGACAAATCTTATATCTATTTTAACGGTAATATTTACTGTTCAAAACGCGTTTTATTTTAATTTTATTACTTTATTTAATAATATTTGGATATTACTCGGATGTGAACTAAGCTTTATGTCTTACGTCACTAATTTCGTAACACACCGTAAGTCACCGTAAGACACTGGAACAAACACAACTGGAAAATATACCCTCAAACTCGTGTAGCATCTCCAAATACAATGCAAATCAGTGGAAATTCACGTTAATTATTAATGTTTAATGTCTGTTTCATCTTGCACTATCAAAACAAACAAATTTTATTACTTACTTCGCAAAAACTCCCTTCAAAAATTGTTTTAAATCAGAAGCAGAAATGGTGCACACTGGAATAGCGTCTCTTTGATGAAAACACAAATTACTAAGAGGATATTCTACGAATAGATGGGACTCTGGCCTTGCCTGGAGATGGCGTTACTGGATCACTACTGGATTGGTTAGTTCCGGCATCGTCCACATGGCCCTAAGACAGTGGCGCCGATGACGTCAAGAATTAGAGACGGGGACATGTCGATAAACCGAGTTCGATGTTTTTCACTAGGGGTGTCCCACGATCCCCCCACTGACCACGAGCCTCGAGCCACGCTTTGTGGAAGAGGTCGTGGGAACCCTCTTTCCACAAAGCGGAGAGCGGTGGGTTCCTCCGCGGATGGGTCAGTCGGAGGTGCTCGCCGAGGCGGAGGAAGTGCCGCCCGTGTCGGGGGCGGAGCTTGGGGTAGCGGTACTGAAGCTTCGGGCTAAAAAGACCGCACCCGGCCTGGACGGGGTTCCGGGCCGTGTCTTGGCGCTGGCCTCCGTGGAGTTGGAGGCCCAGTTCTTGCGCCACTTCACGGCCTGTTTGCGGGGAGGACGGTTTCCGGCAAAATACAAGACCGGAGGACTCGTCCTCCTGCGCAAGGCGGGACGTCCGGCCGAACAAGCTTCGGCCTACCGGCCGATTGTGCTGCTTGGCGAGACGAGCAAGCTATTTGAGCGTATCATCGCTGCCCGTCTCGTCAAGCACCTCGAGGAGGTGGGGCCGAACCTCTGTGACCGCCAATTCGGTTTTCGCAGAGGGCGGTCGACCATCGACGCCATCTCGGCGGTGATGGCGACCGCGAAGGAGCAGGTGGCCCAGCGGGGGGTGTTGATGGCGGTATCTCTAGATATTAAGAATGCTTTCAACACCCTTCCCTGGCCCACAATCAAGGAGGCACTAGTCTTCCATCGCGTCCCGCAATACTTGCGAGACGTGGTGGCGGACTATTTCGCCGACCGGGCGATTGAGTACCCGGCCAGTGGCGGCTGGGCGAGAAAGGCGATGGCGTGCGGTGTTCCACAGGGCTCGGTCCTAGGTCCGCTCCTGTGGAACATCGGTTACGACTGGGTGCTGCGCGGCGATAATCTCCGGGGGGTCGACGTAACTTGCTACGCCGACGATACCCTCGTGACCGCTCGCGGCAGCACTCACAGGGAGGCGGCCATTCTCGCCACGGCGGGAGTCGCGCACGTGGTGCGGCGTATCTCTGCGCTAGGGTTAGAGGTTGCACTGCACAAATCCGAGGCCCTGACATTCCATGGACCTCGGAACGCGCCTCCAACTGGGGCGCAAATTGTTGTTGGGGGGACCTCCATTGCCGTCGGTAAGGCGATGCGGTACCTTGGCGTCGTCCTAGACGGGCGGTGGAGGTTCGACGAGCATTTCCGGCGACTGTCACCAAAGCTGGTGGCCTTCGCCGGAATGCTCGGGACGTTGCTCCCCAACATCGGGGGCCCGAGCGGAGCTTGCCGCCGTTTGTATGACGGTGTGGTTCGCTCCATGGCACTCTACGGAGCGCCAATATGGGCGGACTCCCTGAGTGCCCGAACAACGGTCCTGCTGCGACGCCCGCAGCGGGCCATAGCACTCAGGGCGGCCCGAGCGTACCGCACCATCTCCGGAGAGGCGGCGTGCGTGTTGGCCGGTAGCCCGCCGTGGGACCTAGAAGCCGGGGTCCTACAGACGGTCTACCGGCGCTGCGCGGAAGCGCGTGAGGAAGGCTCTTCCCCACTCCCGGAGGAGGTTAAACGCTGGCGCGAGCTGGCCCGCGACGACCTCTTCCGTGACTGGGCAGAGAGAATGGTCGACCCGGTGGTGAGCCGGGAACTCTTGGAGGCCGTTCGACCTGTGCTTCGCCCATGGGTCGAACGGAAGTTCGGGTCGATGACCTACCACCTCGCGCAGATCCTGACAGGGCACGGTTGCTTCGGACGGTACCTGTGCGAGGTGCTGGGTCGAGAGCCGGACCCCCGGTGTCACCACTGCGGTGCCGACGTGGACACGGCGCATCACACCCGCGCCGTGTGCCCCGCATGGGCCGAGCCGCGGCGAGCCATTGCGGCCGCCACTGGAGGCGACCTCTCGCTGCCCGCCATAGTGCGAGCAATGGGCAGCGAGGAAGGATGGAAGATGGTGGCGGATTTCTGCGCCACTATCATGACGGCGAAAGAGTCGGCGGAGCGGGAGCGCGAGAATGACCCCCTCTCGCTCCCGATCCGCCGACGGCGAGCGGGCCGCAGGCGACGGGCGTATGTCCGCCGCCTGCCGCCCTAACGGGGACTTGCGGGCGTCGGGTCGGGGGGTCCGGCGCTCGCTTAGAGGTCCCGAGCTGTAAGGCGTCTCGTCCTGTGTTCCGAGGCGCCTTAAGCGGAGGTATAGGGGTAGACCCCCGAGAAGGGCCCACGAGGGCGGCCGCGGACGAGGTTGTGGTATTTGGCGCTGCGTTCCCACAACCTCGTTCCAAACGCGATGCGTTGAACACCTTGGGGTTTTAGTGGGTATAGGACCGTATTATGGCGGGAGTCCCACATACTCACCGCGCGCCCCTCCTCATTGGCGCGGTGAGATGCGAAAAGCATTTCCCCAAGTAAAAAAAAAAAAAAAAAAGGGTGTCCCACGATAAAAATATATATCGATGCCTCTGCATATTTAAAACCATAATATTAAATGTTTTCTTAGGAATCCATTAAATAAATAAAAAAAATTACAATTATACAAACTTTTATTACTTGACAATATACCTACTGAATGAAATTAAAAAAATTTCTTCACAAGAGTACTGAGCCAATGCTGTGTCTTCAGCCCCTTCAATGGAGAACAATTGCGATACAAACTGGTGGCTTTGAATGATTCATCTGGCGCCGTTGAGAGATTCCCTGAACCATCTGGTGACGTTAACGTTGAACGGTTTCCTGAAACATTTATTAAACAAATCCTACTTAAGGTGACTTGCAATAAAAGATAACCCTAGAGTTGCCGACTTAACCCGTAAAAGCTCCATATATTTTGCTCGGGTTAACTCTTTTGACTCTAGGGTCATCTTTTATTGCAAGTGAGGTTAATTTATGGGTATTAACCCAACTATGGGTATTAACGCATGCAACTTAGGCTGTGGCCTATTAATATAGGCCACAGCCTCTCCCCAAAAGCTCGCTCTCACGGCCACAGTCTCCGGCGCAAGCGGTAAAATGTGCCGTGATCATAATATAAATATGTACCTACATAAGTACTTTACGTGCATTCAACCGTACATTAAGAATATGAAAAAAAAATTCTTCCAACTGTACACAAAGTGTAGGTACATCATTTCAAATGAAAGTACACATGTGCACTTGACAAGATTGCGGTTGCTGCAGATTTCGTTAGAAAATATATTGGAACTAATAATTATGTACATACTATGTGATGTACTGTATGTATATGTCGTGGTCAGATCGTTAAATTGAGCATTTCATGAAATCGTCAGTCATTTCATGAAATGGTGGCATTTCACGAAATCGTCAAGTTGTGCTGGGCATATCGTTTAAACGTCAACGTTCGTCGATTTGTCCAACGACGTTTGGTCAGATCATTAATGTAGGGTGCCCATTAAAGATGTAAGTAATAATAATTCGAAATACGATATTACGAACTTATTTTTTGATCTAGTCAGTACCAAATTAAAAAAAAAAATACCTATGTTACAAAATTCTTACAAGGATTTCAAACGAATTATCCACTGGAATTAAATATACGAAATATTCATATTTAATTTGTTCTTGAAACATGTAGGTACTTACCTAATAAATTTAATAATAATAAACATTTAATAAAAACTTCTTTATTGTCCTTGCAAGTACAAAATTGTACCTATCATAATATTATAGAACGTTAAAACGTTTCATTTCACATACACCTTTATGAAATTCCGTTAGTATTTCAAAATATTTCTCCGTCGGAATTATACGAATTATAGGATCATCAATGCATTTCTTCTTGTATATTAAAAATTCGTTAGAGTTTTTCCATGATGTCATACTTTGTAATCCAGTAAATTACCTATAGTCCGTCGACTTTCGTTGCCTGGTCACCCTACTTTCCTTTATTTGTTGTATAACCTAAAAACGAAAATTATGAACGTATTTTAAATTTCTAGGATTCATTACTTAAACGTAAATAGATTTTAGATACTTAGGTGAGATTTTAAAAGGATATGAACTAAATATTGTCATTTAGATAGGTACTAACCTGTGAAATGTATTCCCAAGTTTTTTTTTGTAAATTGCGGTGGGTTTGTGCGTGACTGTCATAAAATTCACGCCGTTTCGTATAGTAACACTTTTCCAAGTTTTCAACACATTTTCTTATATAATTTGCACATTATTATTCACTTTTCAACTTGAATCCGCATTATTTACTTACGCACACAAACATAAACAATGACAAAGTGCGCTCTCAGCGCCTCTAGCGGTAGTTATTGCTATTTTTCTACGATATGGTCAATTGTGTTTGGGCATATCATGAAATAGCCGTGCGTTTGTTGGGCATATCGTAAAACGCTTTCTATTCATTGATCTGGTCAAGCTATTTCATGAAATGACCAATAGACATTTGACGATTTCGTGAAATGCCACCATTTCATGAAATGGTCGACTATTTCATGAAATGTTCAATTTAACGATATGACCACGACATATACATACCAATTCTATCACTATTCTCTTTTTACGCGATGATCGGGATTGCTATGCTGAGTTGCTGACATCCTTAGACTTTGTTCAGGCATCACAGCTAAAACAAAAAATTAAAATATGAATAATAATTTGTATAATATATAAAACAGGCCAGCTTTATTATAATTTAAATATTGAAATGAAAGTCAGCCTAATGATCAGATATTTCATAATATTATGTAGGTGCCTATATTACCAACATACATACATAGAATGCACTCAAAATACATTATACTTCTCTTACAGAACTCTACTTCTTTACGTCTGGTAAAAAATATGTTACTCAATAGTTGGAAAATAAGTTTTATGTGTAAACTGGTGTTCCATTGGGCTACTGGGATTAAAGAAGTTTCACCTCCTAATTTGACAGAGGACCCCCACCAATTTTATTGGTGCAACGGAAGGAGGGCACAAAGGGTGACAACTTTTGCCTGAAACACTTTTCTCTGCGACCGTTATTTTCAAACAAAAAAATAAAAATGAAAAAACATATTTCGAAAATTTTCCAAGTCCCACGCACCCTTAGCATTACAACCACCGCTTTCAGAGACTTGGAAAATTTTCGACTGGTTCCGATGTCATGATGCCCCCCCTTTTTATCATCGCAATGGACCAAGGACCTGAAGGGCAACAACTTTTGTCTGAAACTTTTTTTGTGCGGGTCCGTTTTGTGACCCCCCGAGCCACCACCTGGAAGTTGCAGGTGACCCCCACCAATTTTATTGGTGCAACGGAAGGAGGGCACAAAGGGTGACAACTTTTGCCTGAAACACTTTTCTCTGCGACCGTTATTTTCAGAGAAAAAAAATAAAAATGAAAAAACATATTTCGAAAATTTTCTAAGTCCCCTCCTTCCGTTGCACCAATAAAATTGGTGGGGGTCACCTGCAACTTCCAGGTGGTGGCTCGGGGGGTCACAAAACGGACCCGCACAAAAAAAAGTTTCAGACAAAAGTTGTTGCTCTTCAGGTCCTTGGTCCATTGCGATGATAAAAAGGGGGGGGGGGGGGTCATCATGACATCGGAACTGGTCGAAATTTTTCTAAGTATTTTTTTGATGAAAAATTTTCTTAAGTCATTTTTGGAAAAAAAAATTAAAATAAAAAAGTACCTAACAACAATTCATCCCCAAAGTGCCCCTTCCGATGGTATCATAAAAAGGAGAGGTTATGTAGTAGATAAGATAGTATTTTTGTCAGCGTCCGACCCTATTTTTATAACTAGAAGATATACATCATAAAATTCAAATATATTTCTGCATACGGGTTGCGAACGAACCAATCTAAATAGTATTTCTTACCTTTTGTCCAGTTCTGTTGTGGGAGGTACAACAAAGTAGGGTTAGACTTTGTTAGAACTTTTAACCACCCTTCACTGACATTTTGACTATGTGGCCGTTTGTAAAGTTTCCTCGTAGAAAAAATGGACTAGCAGTCCCCACGCACACCGCGTTAAGCATCTTTGAAAATAAAAACAAACAGTATTCAGTTGGAAAACAAACGCCGCCGTCGCCATATTTAATTTTTTTTTTAATATGGCTTTGCAGTTTGCTGTGTTGCTAGCACACAATGTTGTCAATTTAGGGCGTTTCATTATGAATCATGAATCTTAGAAATTGCTGCAATATTGTTGTAAACACGTTGAAATACCATTGGTTAACTGGCTGGCGTCGAAATTGCGGTGAAAAAAGTGGGTTTGGGCTGAGATTCTGAATTAAAAATTAACATGCATTCATAATTAAATACGGTCTCGTGTTTGTCAAATATATGACAGTTTTTTTTCTAAAAGGATCTTTGATGCCGGCCCCACTAGCCATCTCATTGGCTGAAGGCTCTGTCACTCCCCTGGATGAAAACTAAGATGGCTGACATGACGCACAGTGATGCCAACTCTACTTGTCAAAAAGTCGCTAGCGCACGCTTGAAAAGTCGCTAAATGTCGCTAACTGTATTCAATGATCAAAAGTCGCTAGAAGTCGCTGAAATTCGATTCTCGACTCCGATTTTTATTTTACATATTCTATTTTTAGAATCGATAATATTAATCTTTAAGAGTCGTTTCTTTCGATTTTATATCGATTTCTAGGTACATTAAACAATTATTTTATGAAAATATATAAAATCCAGTAACAAGTAGCAACTTGTTAAAAAAAAACTAAAAAACTAAACTTTAACTTTACTTTAACGCTGGCTCCGTCCCACATACGGAGCACTACCAGAAAGACATAGAAACGACGAAAATGACGAAAATCTATTATGTACATACCGGCATTTCGTTAAGTATTAAGTGTCCATGCCCTACTCGAGTTCCCATCAAAGTTATATGAACTCGTTACTTTGTTGTGAGGTTGGCGACTGACAAGTCTTCTCATTCAAAGGCTACAAGTGGGAAAAAGACAGACTCCTGTCAGAATGATATCCGAATTAGGAATGCGGTATAAAAAGAAAAAAGAAAATAGATTTCTGGGCTGAGATCTTTTCTTAGGTTGAGGATAGTTTTTTCTAATATATATTTTTAGTTAAACTTTAGAAGTCGTTAGAATAGTCGCTAGATTTTTTTTGTCGCTAGACACATAATTTAAGCCGCTGTAGTCAACGAAATGTCGCTAGATTTAGCGACAAAGTCGCTAAATTGGCATATTGATGCAATGGCCATAGTAGTAATTAAAATGTTACCATCACAAAAAAAAACATATTGTCAGATGTTGCTACTGCTTAAAATAAAAAACTACTACGTAACAAACTGCCCCCTTACCTTTAACTCTTATAGCAGTATTACTTTCATAATACTTTGTTACTTCGTACAATGACGACCTTAAAGTAAGCTTATTAAGGTCTTACTGGAGTTTCCTTAAAAGTTTTGATCTGGCAACAATATTAAGCTGTCAGTCAAGTGTCAAAGGTACATCTCGAAGTCTGTTGTGGAGATTTATTTTTCAATAATCATTGCTTTAATATGGGTAAAACAATAAAAAGTAACGTACGAAAGCTGCTACATACTATGATCAGTAAGTTTAAACAAAAACGAGAAGATAAAGCAGTTGTTTTCCATGAAAATAAACAATGTTTAGGTGCCATCTCGGACTTTTTAGGTTAGTATGACTTTGTAATCTTGATCCTTGTTGACTGAATATTAGATATATTTACGATATGTTTATACTTTTTCTTATGTTTATAGATAATCTTGGAGATATTGAAGGACTCTGCTAATTTAAAAACATTGTTGGAACGCTAAGAAATTTGGAGTAAAAATGTTTAATAGTAACTCAACTCAAGACTATGTTCTTAGAAGAAATATCTTCATCTTCACTAACTGGTATGTACCTGCATGCATCGGTTTAGAGTTTTTTATTTGTTTGTTCCATTTCACAAAGTTGTGTTATTTGACGTCATCAAATTTCATTATTAAGTATGCATTTTATACTTTGTTTTGCAGAGGTTGGTGTCACGACACTAAAAAAATTTAAAGGAAGGATCTGCGAATGAAAGGATGTGGAGCACTCCAGAAAAAAACGCCCCCACAAAAGCTCGGTATCTAATTAAGACAGTTAATCTGCCCGCAAAAGAAAAAGAAAAAATTATAAAAACCTCGTTTGGCCGAATAACTGCAGAAAATTGGAAAAAATGGCGGACCATGTAATAATTGTGGAAAATAAATACAAACAAAGAGATCACATAACAGAAGAAGTATTGGAAGAATTCATAATAAGTGCAAGTGATGACGACTCCACTGATACAGGAGAATCCTTAAAGGTTGAATTTTTTGACTACGATGATTAAACATCATCAGCCTATTAAACATGTTGTTAAAGAAATTGAATGAAACGAATGTTAAGTAGGTGAATATTATGTATATACTAATAAAAAATATCTACACACTCGTTTTTTTACTCACATCCATAACAGTCGAGGCTCCGACGCACCAAACACAGCCTTTATAAACAAACGACATTTTGAAATGTGGTGTTAACCATGTAGGTTATGCACATTTAAAGAATTGGTGTGTTTCTTAAATTAGAAATTAATTTCGTAAGCAACTATTATACAAATTGATAGTCGTAAATACAAAAAAAATACTCAAGTATCAAAACATTTTTCTCCTACTATAGTCAGTAATACCACATGTAGATTTTTTGAATTTGCCGCTTTTTCTCAGGTCACTCTTTCGTTAGCCAGACTTTTTTTTTTCTATAAAGTGGAGACTTTTTATAAAATAATGAAAATTCGATTAATTTCTAGTATTTTCTCTATATCTATTATAGGGACAGTAGCTCTATTCCCATACTCCCCATTACTAATTATGACACCACACAAAACTACCTAATATGATGAAAAATAATTATTTGATGATTGGAATTTGGGGTAAAGACATTTGATTTTTGTATGAAACCAGAATGTAGGGCAATGTTTGCAACTATTATTTTTGAGTCAGATTCATTTTACTTAACTATTTCAAAGGCCTGGTGTAACAAGTGAATAATAAACATATACAGGAAACAAACAGGTAATGTTTCTGGAACTTGAGAAATTAATTTTTCGGTACTCAAACTTAGGTCCACGAAAAATATGGAAAAGGTACATGTTTTGTGAGCCTCAGCCAGATACTTACATGAAAATAACTAATGGCACCTTATAATTTTAGTTTTTCTACTTGCTTGCGTCTACCAATTTACACGGCACGCGCTGACTGGCTGAAGTTGAGATTACACCACAAATTGATTACACTAATAATGTATCGTACGCACGTTATGGAGCAGAATAAGGAATAGCCGCCGCACCGCGTCGTCGTTAAGAATTTGGTTTGTTCCACTTGGGACTGAGTATTTATTTTTATTGAGTAGACAGCAAAGCCTTGGTACAGACCGAGAAGTTCCATCGTTTCCGTTAGCGTTTTAATTTTTACTTATGGATGATACCTTAAACATTATTTACTTACTTCGACGTTGAATGCGTTGAATGATAATTCTCCGGCCACGTTTCGCATCTATTCGTTTTATACCTGACCGTTACAGGATTTTTATTTGTATACTTAAGTATATTGTTAGTTTACTGACGTGATCTAGTGTACCGAAGTGTTCCTACGATCTTAATAAACGAGTATGAGTATGAAGAATTAAGTATTTTGAAGAATTTGTTTTAAGCATTACATTTAGTTCGCTGAGCATTGCCATGCCCGAGGCGAGGCGATGCCGTTACGGAGGCGATTAGTGTGCGTAGGTATATGACAATTTAGCGTTGTCGCACGCTGTAACGCCGCGGAAAGGGATCAACTCGAGACGTTGAGTATTCTTTGTATGAAAGTCCATAGGTACTGCAGACTTTCATACAAAGAATACTCAACGACTCGAGTTGATCCCTTTCCGCGGCGTTACAGCGTGCGACAACGCTAAATTGTCATTTAACAGGCCGACCTTCGATGTTAATGTTGATAAATTGTAATGATTCAATGTAAATACGCTTAATATCCCAATCGTTCCTTCCTTCGTGTTTATATGCATTTCAATAAATCTTACAATTATTCAGTCCCAAGTGGCATAAACTAGATATCTTTCAAGTATTGTCATTGTCGGGACTTCCCCATTTAATAAAAAATAGCATTGAACAATTTTCACGGCATCCAATCCAACCAATCGGGGGATAGATCGACTCTCTCTCTGATTGGCCGATGAAAAGTTGCGGTTAAAAAGGGTACGCTTAAAAAAAAATAGGAAACTCTACCTCGTCTATGTCCTATTTTAAAGCTAGATTCAGAACCTCGGGCAAAACCTGCGTTTTCCAGCCATTGATTTTACATCAGCCAATCAGTGGGAGACAGTCACTATTTCATGGGCGGCCTGAATAACTCTGACAATAGGTTTAGTTTAGTCACCAAACTACACGAGGAGAAGATAAGGAGGAGTGCTCCTTTAACTATACCCCAACCGTACTTTGGGACTCGGAGAGACCTATGTCCAGCAGTGAACTGATACGGGCTGATGATGATGATGAAGCGCGACGGCCTTCAACCATTTTTTATTATTTGACCAGGAATGCCAGTGGAGCTGTGTGAGGAGAGCAGTTGAGCGGGGTTTGCGCGGGCGGGGGCGGGGGTAGGTAAGGGCGGCAGTGTCGGCGGCGCATGGGCAGCCTACCGGAGCTGACGGAGCGTGCGCGCGCGCCGCACCGCGACCGCGACCGCGCAGCGCGGACCATATCGGACCCGCACAGACATCGAACAGTCATCACACAGGTATTGCCGACGTCTGCAATCAATATTATCGTCACCCATATGACAAGGTCACAGGTTCAAGTCCTGCCCACGGCTTGGAAATTTTTCACCATTTTAATACTTATTTATTTATTTTACAATTTTGGGAATACCAACAGCTATATAAATAAGTAGTCATTATATTTTATCCTGATCCGGATTCCGATCCGATGAGTGCATTCAAAATTAACAGCCAAAATCAGCGGTTTCAGCCCAATATTGCACCAATTTTGGGTCAAATTAGCTGCTGGGAACTGAATAATCTTAAGGTTTACGCATTAAGACCTATCATGCTTCGTCCGTGTCCCGTCCAAACAGCTGAAAAGTAAAAGTCAGGGTAGGGCCTGCCTATTTAAGTATTAATACCTACTTATCTTCCTCATCGAAGCAATATAGAACTGATACAGTGCGCGAGGCGTAAGCTCAGGCTTGCATTTGTGTGAGTGCACACAGATAGTGTAGAGTGATATTCGGCCTGAGGCGCGACGCGTCCAATACAAACGCAACAAAATACACCCTGCCGCGCACGCACCGCACTTCACCTCTTGTACCGCTATCACTCACACAAATGTAAACCTGAGCTTACGCCTCGCGCACTGTATCAACAGACAATTTTGGTAATATAATTGGATAGAAATCGAACAGAGTCGAATCGTTGACTAGCCGCCAATAGGTATACTGTTTACGCAGAATTGGGGATATGTAGACAAACAAAGTACATGGTTCATTCAGTACGATTTTTCCCACACAGCTACCAGTGAGTACGATATACAAGAAAGAATGGCTGTGGAAGAAGCCCAAACAGCCTCCAAGGGCGCCAGTGCTGCCGGTCGCAACGCCTGCTATCGCTGCCAACCGCCGACGAGACTCCGCGGCGTCTTCTGTCGGCGCTGCTTCCGTGCGCCGCCTCATTACGAGACAACCCCCAAAAGTGCCGAAGCCTGTCGTCAGACGGTTCACTCTCCTCTGCGTTTCCAGCGGTCTTTGCGCCACCGCTCTGCTGCCTTTCACAGCCTTCGCCGGCGCAGAAGCCGGAGCCATGCCTCTAGCGATCATGCACGCTGTATCAGCGATCGTCGCACCTCTTTCGCCTCTTATTCTTCAAAAGACTGGAACCAGATTAGTCATAACTCTAGCTCATATATTAGTATTTATTCTTCTAACTGCGCATACTGTAGAAACTCCTCTATCGGTACTTTTGCCTTTGTATGCCATTTGTGGCTTCACTCTCTCTCCTATGTCTCTGGCACTATCAGCGTCGGCGACGTCGTTAGCTCAGGCGGCGGGCGATGAATGTAGACGGAAGATTGCGCTAAGAAGAGCTCTGAGAGCGCTCCGCGCTGCTCAAGATCTTGGATTGGTTTTCGGATCTCTTATGCTTGGAATAGCGTTAATGATTTGGCCTGAAGACTTGAGTCCGTTTACGTCTCCTATTCCAACTAATACGTCAGCAAAGTGGCCATCTGAAGAGTATTTCATGGAAGATGAATATGAGGTAAATCAAACGGTATTTTTCTTAATAGGTACAAGTTCTTATTTTCATAAACTGGTCATCAATATTGTTTTCTTTTTAGGAGAATACGTGTGGCTCAGCTGGTTGTCCAGACATGCAAACTCTAACAGGCATAGCGCTGTCGGCTGACGGACGAAGAGTTCTGGTGGCGATCTGGGCAGCCCTGGCATTGACGGCTATAAGCCTGGGCGTCTATGGAGCGACTTCTGCCCCAGCTCCTCCTCCAGATGCGAGGTCCATAGTGAGAGACCCTCGGGCTCTGCTGGGTGCACCAATGGGACTATTCATTGGCCTGCAACAGGGATTTATTTATACTTCGTATATTAAGGTAAATAGCTGAACTTCTCTTGTGATGATTAGTGGCATCCATAAATAGTTTAATTGACTCATCTCAGATGCATTCATCCCTAATGGAACCATGTTTTAATGAGGTTCTTTGACAAATTAAATGTGTATTTATCGGTCTTGAACAGAGAAAAAATATTGTGTGGAAACATTAATAGAAGTACTAAATCCATGATCTGACCTAATTCTTTATGACCTAGGCTGGTCCATCAGAAATGCAGAAATTTCTCTCCTCAGTGGTACGGCGTATGCGTTGGCGGTTGGACATGCGCATGGCGTGCTCTGTGCGGAGCTGGTGCGCTGCAGACCCTGGCTGCCGTCACTCTCAGCATGGCAGCGGCTCGCGGCAGACGCGGCGCGTTGGCAGCCGGCGGGGCAGCCGCGCATGCCTCCCTGGTCTTAGCACTGCTGCAGTGGCGGGCGGCTAAGACAGACCTTGCGCTGCCCGCGGTGGCAGCGTCGGCCTGGGGCGCGTGTGCTGCGCTATGGGATGTACTACAGGTGAATTGGTAGACGTTTATCATGCTCGTAGCTATTAGATTTATTGGCAGTTAAGTACGTGTGAGATATAGTGGCAGGTAATTTATCGTTATGTAATGGGCACTGCTCATCAAACACCTAATGAAATTCGATATCAGGATTGTCAATTATCGAGAGGGATGATCATCAAGGTTAAAGACAAAGGTCAAAGACAGGATGGGAAAAACCGAAAGTCGTATTAAGAGCTTTGGGGGAGGCCTGCGTCCAACAGGCTGATGATGATGATTGTCGCAACACATTCCAGAAATCCGAAAGTGTCTCAACAACAAACAGTAAACAAATAGACGGTACAACACTTCCGTACAAACTCGTGCGCATTGAAAATATAATTTGTATTGGGATGTTATCGTAGAAGACCCGCATGTTATCGTAGAAGATAACCTAGCTTTGCTTTTCGAAGGCTGGGATATGCATCGGCGGTCCCGGTTGGCGGGGTCCCTGGTCGGTGACGCTGGCGGCGCGGCACGCGGGGCTGTCGCTGGCGTGCGCGGCGCGGCAGCTGCTGTGCGTCCGGACGCAGCTGGCCGGCCTGGCTGCGGCCCTGTGCGCGGCTATAGCGGCGCAGCTGGCGCTCGAGTTGAGGCTACGTAGAGGTAGGTAGTTGTGAAGGAAAGCTAACCAATCATGAATGTGACTTGGTCTTCTACATTATCACTAGAATAAATAAAAAATATCATTTTAATAAATTGTTTGACAGGCGCAGAGGCGGCACGCCACAGATCCTAGCGAAAGGCAACGGCGACGCAATTGACTGCACTCGTGCAGATGACAGATGATGTCGCCTCAAAGTTTGATGATGGTACCCCAAAGTGTGATGATGGTACCCCAAAGTTTGATGGCGTTGCAATGAAGGTTGACGGCGTTGCAACAAAGGTTGACGGTGTTGCCTCGAAATCAAACGATGTCGATGACCAAACAGACGCATGTGATGTCATCAGTTAATACAATTATGTACTGTTTTTATTCAGACTTGCAGTTTAAAATATATTATGTTATGGATGTAGTAGCTAGCTAATTTCATGCCTGCATTATGATATTGGATGAATTTATAACAAGTTAAGAATAATTATGTATTTTATCTTATACAGCAACTCACGTACATACTTGTAAGGACCCATGAACCTACATATCGAATTTGAAAACTATAGTTAAAAAATATTTAAGGTTCACAGAAAATTATTTCGACATAATCCTAGTCGAATTATATTTTCGTTTATTTCTTTGATGAAAAGTCTTACCATTAAATTGTTATCTTAACACACCTTTCAACGACGTTACCTGGCTTTCTAGCCACAGGCCACTTACCCCATAGATCTGTAACAGGAGGGCGCCCGTGTCTGCCCGCACATGAGCGCAACATTGCTTCGCGACACGTGTAACCTAATGATATTATCGACATGGACGCATCTCTTTAATATGCCACCCTTGTCCCCCGCTTCGTCTCTATGCGCTCATCGTTGACAGGATGTTTCGCTTGCAAATTTGTACCGATTTCATGTCTATTGGGTAAGTGGTCTGTGTTTCTAGCCAAGTAGCATTGACTTTCGTTACCGCTAGTAGAATTGAAAGAAAAATGTATGGGATTGACAATTATTGCTAAGATTGGATTTAGTTTTTAAGTCGGTAATTTCTTTATTACTTGTTTTTATGATAATGAAATCAAAATGTGAAAATAAATATACCTACCTAATATAGAAATGCAGAACAATTATTGCAAACGAACAATCAGAAATTATTTTAAAAAAACGACTGCCAAAAGATTAAGCCCTTTTGGTTAAATTTTTATATCCTATGTCACTCCTTTATAGGAGTAATAATAATGTTCAAATAATATTTAATACTTATACTTACTTAATAATAATTTGACTAAACAAACATGACATAATGATAATTGTGAATTGTAATTATTTGTAATATAATTATAGGAGGGCTTTAATAAATAAATAAATGTCTCTCCTACAATCAAAGGAGTCACCGCTACGGGAATTCATCGGAAAGAGAAATCACTGCTACGGGAATACGCCGAATCTAACGACACCTCATATGTTAAAATCCATCAAGCCGTTTAGGCTGCATGAATTAGACATACATACTAGAGGGTGTTTTTCGAGTGTAGGTAAACATTCGAAAAACACAACCCTCCTTTTTGCGCAGTCGGGTAAAAAGCAACATGTCAATCAACATGTTTTTTTTTCTATTCTAGTAGCGTTATCGAAAGTCATTGCCACTTGGCTAGGGAGCGTAGAATAATTATTTTACTAGATACTTTCCGATTGAAATGTTTATCAACGTATTATTATTACAAACAAATCACCGTGATATTACACTGTTACTACGAGAATACCTAAAAGATTACATTTGTTAAGGTTTGAATGTGTTAGGATAACCTAAGGATTAAACGTTGTATTACAGATAAATCAATTGAATAAACTATTCATTGTTGACTGAATTTGTATTTTATTCTAAAGTCATCAACCTATAAAACACCATTGCAACCTGTAATATTGCAATATGTATACTTACCATTGCAATATGTAATATATCCATTCATAATAATTATTATACCTATACCGCAGCCCAAATCAAGTGTCTTATTATGTAAACAAATCTGATCGTCTAAATTACCTGTTGTGATGTAACACTGAAGGAACTGATTGATCGAACCTGTTCATCATAGTCCGTAGACTGATATAGTCGGATCTAATAATGCGTGTGTGTGGTGGTGGTGTGTGTGTGAAGGGGGGGGGTTATAGAATTGGTAGGTAAGTAGACTGCATGACTATTGACTGTGTCTTCCTATGAGGCTGGCATGGACAATAACAGGCGCAAAAGCTTAAAAAATATTAGATTAATAAAAGTAGTAAGTACCTAGGTAGGTAACACGCGGGCGGCCGCCGACGAGGTTGTGGTATCTGGCGTTGCGTTCCCACAACCTCGTCCAAACGCGGTGAGTAGAACACCTTGGGGTTTTAGTGGGTATAGGACCGTACGTACAAGACGGGAGTCCGACATACTCACCGCGCGCCCCTCCTTATTGGCGCGGTGGGATGCGTAAAAGCATTTCCCCAAGTAAAAAAAAAAAGGTAGGTAACACGACCTGCTTTAATGTTACTTTACTGTTATCCTTAAGATAATTATTCTTATAATTATTACTTATCTAAAGCAGTATTTATTATCTTAAGGATGGAATATTTTGTTTTACATAAAGTAAAACAAAATATTCACTAAATAATTGTCTCTATAAATAAACGGGCACCTAGGTAGGTAGGTACTTAGTGAGATTAACGAAATCAATTATCACGGACACAAATTATTATTGTTTTTTCAGATTATGTAATTTAACCCAACATTACAGTAGGGTAGGTATCTGTACCCTCAGATCTTTTATTCCCTGATCTGAGTAAGTACTCAACATTACAGTCAGGTATCTAAAAAAACTTAACATTTGGCAAGATAAACTATTACACTTGACTTACATAAATACCGGGAATTCCAATTGAAATAACTAACCTACTTATAACAATATGCAAATAACTATATGATGCAATAATCACAGAGAAGCTTTAAATAGTAGTAGTTTTTGTTTACAAAATAAGACACTTGATTTGGGCTTCGAGAGCCGAGCCATTGGGTTTTTGTTTTCTTTTTGAAGTCGAGAGTCTATCTCGCAAACCTCCTCTTCTCCCATCCGTCGCGCGGTATGAGCTTCAGTCTGAGTCCGCCCAGCGGCTGCGTGGCGAAGGCCTTCGGGTTGAGCTCCACGGCCCGCGGCATACCGGCGGCCAGCTCCAGGCGGTACTTTTTCAGCACCGCCACCAGGCCGGGCAGACTCTGCATCTTGGCCAGCCGCATACCTGTGGGGAATCGATAAAAGTTTCTTACTGAACACTGAATTCGTGTAAAATTCATTAGCAGATCTATGTATTATTAGGGAATATCTTTCCGACTTAAAAATTACATTTTCATGGCAGAATTTTTTCCCTCAAAATCAAATAAATATACTTAGGACATTCTTAATATACTGAAATTCTGGTTCTTGACACATTCAAATACAACTAAGAAGTAATTTAAGCAGATGCGGGGGGGATCTTTCTAGAATCTTGCACTTTTCAGGGCAATGCGAGTGAATAGATCTTCTTAAGTGGGGGTGAGAGACTACCCGACACCGGTATTTTTGTGCATTTCCCTCGCGCTGTAGCTCTCTGAAATAGCGCGGCAGGGTTGCCGGATCACAGCTCCACTGTTGCAGGCATTCTGATTCTGCGAATAGATCTCAAATAAAGATATTTTGGTATATTTTGTGAATCAAAAAAGAATATTTACCGATACAAATCCGGGGTCCTTCACCAAAAGGCATGTAAGTGTATGGCTTGATATTGGCCTTTGCGTCCGATAGGAACCGCTCGGGGCGGTACTGCTCGGGCTCCGGGAAGTTGTCAGGGTCGCGATGCAAGTGATATAAGGGCAGGTGTATGCGCATCCCCTTCTCCAGCCTCAGACCGTCCGGCAGCGTGTAGGTCTCCATCACCTCGCGTGTCAGCAAGCCCAGTACGGGGTACAGACGCAAGGTCTCATCCATGCAAGCCTCAAGATACGGCAGCTCGCTCACGCACTCATGAGTTACCTTCCCCTCGTGCTTGCGCAGGTATTCATCCACCTCCTCGATAGCCAGCTTCTGTGCTCTCTGATCCTTCGCCAGCTCATACAACGTAAAGCTCAGGGTAGTCGCCGAAGTCTCAAACCCAGCGGCAAAGAACACCACACATTGCGCCACCAGAAGCTCATCGTCGATCTTCAAAGTTACTCTCTGTCCTGGATTCATCACACTCTCGCTCTCAATATAATCACTTTTCCTCAAATTCAAAACCATATCCACGAAGTCGTTTCTAGAAGACGGTTTGTTCTGTCGACCATTGAAGACACCAGTGAGTAGTTTGTGGAAAAAATCGCAAATTGCGTCCGGGAATACTTTGAGCCCTAAGCCGTAGAATATACTTGGCCATATAGCACGAGTAGCTAAGGAAACACCTCTAATAGTCGAATTATCAAAGATCGTGTTACCCATTTTAGTGAATGGGTTATCATCAGAATTTTTGGCCATGGTGTTAGTATCAATCCCAAAACCACAAGAACAAATACAATCCATGGTATATCTGGCCATTATAATTCTAATCTCTACTTCATCGCCCATGCTTGCTTCATGATCAATCATATCCTCGAATAAATAGGCACATTTTTCAATCAAATGGAACATGATCTTCAGTTTTGCTGATGTGAAGAGTGGTGACATGTTCTGTCGAATAACCTTCCATCTATCTCCATGCGAGAAGAATAAATTGCGTGTAATAGTTTCAATGTGATTGTAATCGCAGTTCTCCCGGCCGTTGAAATAGGCGAAGTCTTTTGTTGTGATTAATTTCAGGAGTTCAGGGTCTCGTATAATCAGAGCAGGTTCTGTCCCATAGTAGGCACCTACGTAAGGTTCATTTGGAAACTTTTTACAGATCTCATGGGCCACTTCTGGTGCAGTCCGTCGCATCAGAACATAGTCCCCATAGTTACCTAGAAGTGGTGTTGGCTTCAAATGTGGCACGTTCCTTTTCTTCCAGTAATTAAACTTCCATGTCGATATTAAGTATAATATAAATATAACAAACACTAAAAGTGAAAGCAGCACTATTACGACAACCATTTTGATCGATGATTGAAAAAATACTGATCCGAGCGATTTTCCTTATCTTTATTATTAACTGCATTAAGAGCCTTCCATGAGGCAACTAGCGCCGCCAATCTTGAAAAATAATATCTTCCAATATAATCAATCTACGAGCGAAATTTTGATAGATTTTAGACTTTAGCAGTAAGTCGTCCGTGCAACATTAAACATGGCCGGAAAAGAAATGCTCCAAGCTGAGGCTAGGCAACCCAATTTTTTTACGAGTAAGGACACTAGGACTATCCCATGGTGTGATTTTTATGGGACTATATGACGTAACTTTTTTGCAGTGCGCCCCCGTACTATATCTATGTTGGCCTTTTGCAGCTAAACTAAAAATTAGACGACTCAAGGACGACTTCATAATCATTTTCCTATTTCCTGTAAATCCTTCTAAAATTAGGTGACAGGACTAAAACGCATTTGAAGTTTCTATGGATATGGTATCCGAAAGCCGTCGGTCGCGTACACCGTCACTTGTACGCCGCGTCAGGGCCGATGCACAACGCTACGGCGCGGCGTCCGCCGGCTGCGCATGGCGGCGCCGCCGTGTACCGCGCCTGTGGACGGCACCGCTCACCGGCACGGTGCCGTCCGCCGGTGACTGGCGTCGTCCGAAAGCATGCACCTGTGGCCAGTGCCGCTGGACGGTGCCGTCACGCCGCAACGTGTATAGGTAAATACCGTAGGTAAATACGGATAGACAGTGTAGACAGCTGAAGTCAAAGGTATTTATTGCATAATAGTTCTTAATCTAAATATGGCCGCAGTAGCCTACCATATTATGGTGTACAATATTATGCATAGGTAGGTACAGTCGAAGACAGAGATAAGTATACAGGGGGGGGGGCCTCAATAAGGTTGAGATTTTCTTAAAAACTACTAGACCGAATTTAATAATTCTTTTACAGTTACATAGGTTTAACTTTTATCTATCAAACAGTGAAAGAATTTTTGCAATAGGTCAATTAGTTTTTGAGAAAATCTTAACCTTAAAAACTCTCCTGTACACCTTTCTCTGTCTTCCACCGTACTTCATACTAATAAAATAAAAAACACATTCACTTTATCTTCAATAACTCAAACTAACCTAGAATATACTATTAGCAGCTGGCAATCACAATAAAATAGTCCTGGATTTAATAACGAGTCTGCTACGATTCCATCGTAGTCTACCTAGCTGAGCCCCGCCATTGGACTTTTGCTTCTCTTTGAAGTCGAGAGTCTATCTCGCAAACATCCTCTTCTCCCATCCGTCGCGCGGTATGAGCTTCAGTCTGAGTCCGCCCAGCGGCTGCGTGGCGAAGGCCTTCGGGTTGAGCTCCACGGCCCGCGGCATACCGGCGGCCAGCTCCAGGCGGTACTTCTTCAGCACCGCCACCAGGCCGGGCAGACTCTGCATCTTGGCCAGCCGCATACCTGTGGGGAATCGATAAAAGTTTCTTATTGAACACTGAATTCGTGTAAAATCCATTAGCAGATCTATGTATCAGGGAAAATCTTTTCGAGTTGAAAATTAAAATATGGAAGAATTTTTTCCCTCCAAATAGGTATAGGACGTTCTTAGAATACTTTATTCTACTTGTTGACCCATAATTCAAATATGAATTCAAATTCAAATATTAAGAAGTAATTTAAGCAGATGCGGTGATCTATAATTTCTAGAATCTTGGACTTTTCAGGGCGATGCGAGCGAATAGACCTCTTATTCTTAAGTGGGGGTGAAAGACTCTTCACCGACTCCACGAGGGTGGTAGTTTTGTGTATTGCCACCGCGCTGTTTGCTCAACCAAGCTCTCCGAAATAGCCGGTTGCCGGATGACAGCTCCACTGTTGCAGGCATTCTGATTCTGCGAATAGATCTCAAATCCAGATCTTTTGGTATATTTTGTGAATCAAAAAATAATATTTACCGATACAAATCCGGGGTCCTTCACCAAAAGGCATGTAAGTGTATGGCTTGATATTGGCTTTGGCGTCCGATAGGAACCGCTCGGGGCGGTACTGCTCGGGCTCCGGGAAGTTGTCAGGGTCGCGATGCAAGTGATATAAGGGCAGGTGTATGCGCATCCCCTTCTCCAGCCTCAGACCGTCCGGCAGCGTGTAGGTCTCCATCACCTCGCGTGTCAGCAAGCCCAGTACGGGGTACAGACGCAAGGTCTCGTCCATGCAAGCCTCAAGATACGGCAGCTCGCTCACGCACTCATGAGTTACCTTCCCCTCGTGCTTGCGCAGGTATTCATCCACCTCCTCGATAGCCAGCTTCTGTGCTCTCTGATCCTTCGCCAGCTCATACAACGTAAAGCTCAGGGTAGTCGCCGAAGTCTCAAACCCAGCGGCAAAGAACACCACACATTGCGCCACCAGAAGCTCATCGTCGATCTTCAAAGTTACTCTCTGTCCTGGATTCATCACACTCTCGCTCTCAATATAATCACTTTTCCTCAAATTCAAAACCATATCCACGAAGTCGTTTCTAGAAGACGGTTTGTTCTGTCGACCATTGAAGACACCAGTGAGTAGTTTGTGGAAAAAATCGGAAATCTCGTCCGGGAATACTTTGAATCCTAAGCCGTAGAATATACTTGGCCAAATAGCACGAACAGCTAACGATAGAGCTCTGATCGTTGAATTTTCAAAGATCGTATTACCCATTTTAGTGAATGGATTATCTTCAGAGTCTTTCTCCATGGTGTTTGTATCAATGCCAAAGCCACACGAACAAGTACAGTCCATAGTATATCTGGCTACGAGACTTCTCATTTCTACTTCACTATCTATGCTTGTTTCATGATCAAGCATATCCTCGAGAATGTAGGCGCATTTTTCAATCAAATAGAACATGATTTTCAATTTTGCTGATGTGAAGAGTGGTGACATGTTCTGGCGAACGACTTTCCATCTATCTCCTTGGGTGAAAAATAAATTGCGTGTAGTAACTTCAAAGTCATTGTATTTGCAGTTTTCTCGACCGTTGAAGTAAGCGAAGTCTTTTGTTGTGATTAATTTGAGGAGCTCAGGGTCTCGTATAATGAGAGCAGGTTCTGTCCCATAGTAGGCACCTACGTAAGGTTCATTTGGAAACTTTTTACAGATCTCATGGGCTACTTCTGGTGCAGTCCGTCGCATCAGGACATAGTCCCCATAGTTACCTAGAAGTGGTGTTGGCTTCAAATGTGGCACGTTCCTTTTCTTCCAGTAATTAAACTTCCATGTCGATATTAAGTATAATATAAATAGTACAAGCACTAAAAGTGACAGTAGTACAAATACAACGCCCATTCCGAACAGAGCGGCTACGGCTGAACTAAGCGGAATAATTTTTCGTATCTCTTTAAATACCCACGAATCCACAATATAATTGATGTTACAGTTATCTAAATACTAATTTATTTTTATAATAGGGTTATCTGCGATGCAAGTGTCGAAAAAATAGCATTATTCTGCCTGGATTATTTTAATTACCTATATATTATTATTACGAGGTGTAGTGTTGGCTAGATATATTTTTTATATAATATGTCATTTTTATAAACAGTTGTACGTATTGTAATTAAATAAATAAATTACCTATGTACAGACGAAGACATAGATAAGTATACAGGGGGCCTCAATAAGGTTGAGATTTTCTCAAGAACTACTGGACCGAATTTAATAATTCTTTTTCAGTACATAGTTTTAACTTTTATCTATTTAACAGTGAAATAATTATTGCAATAGGTCGAGCAGTTTTTGAGAAAATCTCATCCTTAAAAACTGTACTGTACATTTTTCTCTGTCTTCGACCGTACCTAACATACGCGGATTAATCATGTTTGGTTGAAGCAGGTATTTAGACCGACAGTTTTTCAAATAGATTTGAAGTTATGACTAACTTATAGTTTAATAAAATATTATGGCTGGACCAGAATTGACTAAAATATGTCAAAATAATGACTGCCTTTTTCAGAGTGATAGTTATTTAGTTTACTCCATGACTTTATTCAATGAACTGATTAAACGAGGTTTTAATGGTTTCCAATCCATGGTCAGACAACCTTTTTCGATCACGTTTAGTAGGTAGTAAGGGCGAACTGGTACAGTCGACGACAGAGATAAGTATACAGGACCGAATTTAATAATTCTTTTACAGTTACATAGTTTTCAGTTTTATCTATCAAACAGTAAAATATTTTTTGTAATAAGTTAGTAGTTGAGAAAGTACGTAAGTTAGTAGTTGAGTAGTAGTGTAGTTTTTGAGAAAATCTCAACCTTAAAAACTCTCCTGTACACCTTTCTCTGTGTTCCACTGTACCTACCTATGCGCCACTCACACACAACTCGCTCGCATCAAGGACTCCAGAATTGCACTCCTAAACAATTTTATGCGCCAGATGCAAAACGTTGACATACATACAGAGGCGGATTAAATGTCGACAGCGCTCTAGGCTAGCACCTCATCGGCGCCCCGGTTTTTATGTCTTCTTCCACCAACCAACCAACTTCTGTTATGGAATCTGAAGATGTAGGTGTAACAAGTAGCACTTAGGAAGCTCTAAAGGTTAAGCTTTAGAATCGCAAAAAAACCCACTGAAAACGACATAATATTAGCGAATTCATGCCTGGCGTGAGACGCAGGTTTTATCAGAGTCCGAATCTAGCTTTATATTATGACTTTTTTATTTTATGTAAGTACTAAGTAGGTACTGATTTTGGGTTTTCGTCAACTAAACGCCTTCCGTGCGCGCCCCTTTGTGACCTCGCGCTCCTAGGCTAGTGCCTAGTTTGCCTTTAGGATAATCCGCAACTGCATACATACATAATGAATTACCTAATTAGATAGATTAGGCTTGGCTGTGTGTGTTTATATATAAGTTTTAGGGGGAAGGCAATTATGCCATGTATTGTATATTGAAAAATAGTATTCATTCTAATAAACATTTTGTAAATAGCTTTTTTAATCTAATTGATTATATTGGAAGATATTATTTTTTTAAGATTGGCGGCGCTAGTTGGCTCATAAATCTATAGGCTTAAAGGAAGGAATAGCTGGGCCATTATTTTCCTACATTTTATTTATATTATGAATTAGATAAGTTATGTACTTAAATAATATTATTTGCTAAAATTGTGCCATGTACCCATTGACGGGTCGTGGAGTTACTTTTAATTATTAAATTCAACGTTACTTACCTAAATAAACGGCCTCAACATTCTCCGCATCACCAAAGGTTAACTGGTAGAAAAGGTTAACTGGTTCGCCTTTCCTTTATACAGTTTAATGTGTAAAAAGTTTAATAAATAAATAAATAAAATAAGTTGCATGTAAATAGGCGATAGCTATAAGTTGACAGTTTTGTAGAGATCCCAGATTCTATAAGCTAATATCTATTAGTCGTCGTTAAGCGAGGCGTCCCGCTCGCTCTTACGCGATGTAACATATGAACGACAGAGACAGCTGCATTTAGGATTAGGATTCGACTTAGTGGCGTCTAAGTACATAATTCGCTACACAGTCTAATAAAAAATAACATCGTAAAATAGTAGGTTACAAAATAATAAACACATGTAGGTACGGACAACAGCAGATCAAGGGTAACACTTGCAGTACGATTTTAAATCTTACGACGCAGATAATAAGAACGGTCCAAAGTGTTACATTTGATCTGCTGTTAGCTGTACCTGCCTACGGTCATCTAATTTAAAACTTAAAATCAGACTGCTTATGATAACATCAATAAAATAATTATAGCTGAACAGATGCTTACACGGATAAAAAAATATTCTCAGATGAGATAAGGTCTGTTGTTCCTTATAAGTAGTATAGGTAAGTGAGGCGCTGTACGCTGACAGCAGATCAAGTGTAACACTTTGGACCGTTCTTATTATCTGTGTCGTAAGAGTTGAAATCGTACTGCAAGTGTTACCATTGATCTGCTGTTGTCCGTACCTATACCTAGTAAAAGTTTAGGTATAGTTTAAGAATATAATATTTATTTACTTGATACTGATTCCAGCCTGATATAATATTGTGATTAAGTTAATCTGATTATAATATTATGAGATTTTGTTTATTTGTTTTGTAGACCACTAGACGAAATAGACATGATTAGTTAGATAATAGGTAAGTACACATTTAGTTAGATAAGATAATAATCTAGGCACCTACCTATTTGCAGCTAAGTACGGTAGAACACAGAGAAAGGTGTACAGGAGAGTTTATAAGGTTCAGATTTTCTAAAAAAAATACCTACTTGACCGCTTTTTGAAAATTATTTAAAATTAGGCATCATCATCATAAGCCCGTATCAGTCCACTGTTGGATGTGAGCCTCTCCCAAAGCGCGCCACTCAACCCTACTCTCGGCCTTTTGCATCCAGTCCCTGCCAGCCACCTTGCGAAGGTCATCCCTCCATCTGGTCACGTCCCACGCTACATGGGTACCTACCTAGTTGTAATCTAAACTAATTATAGAATATAAACGGTGAAATGTACTTAGAGTACCCAGATAGTTCTCGAGAAAAATTTAAAGTCATGTTCTGTCTTTTATGTACTATTTTTCGGCAAAATTCTGACTTTGACAAGACTTTAACGCTTATAAAAATACGTGTCGATGCACGTCCCCCGGCTGATCGGTTACAAGAAGTATGAAAAGTGAATGTCTTCTTTTATTATATTCGTTTTACATTATATTAATAATACGTAATCCAGTTTCAAGGTTACGGTGATAACATTGCCATCATGTATTGTATTTTTTTCCGTGTGACATAGCACAATGAACGATAGCTGGAATTTAACGATACACTTACGCATATGAAGGAAACAATTTCGTCGCGCTCTACGGAGAGAGCCTAAAGTATATGTAATTTGTATGTGGACAGACAGCGGTCTAATTGTGGATCTGACAGTGACAAAAAACCTATTCCCATTTCTATACTTCATTGCTGGCTTTCATGAGCAACATAAAATTCTTGTCACAGCGACCGAGCAATGGATTATAGAAATGGGAATGGGCTTGCTGTCACTGTCACATCCACAACTGAGGGGCTAGTATTCCCTTATTGTCACTTTCCCTCCTATCCTACGTCTAAAAGAGACATTTATTTTTATACGTATGTTCGGGCTTTTGAAAATGGCGGGAAACGACGGTTGCGAAATTATTTGATAATTTCCAGTTTAATGTCTACAGTGGGTGTCTGGTGTTTAATATCACGTTACATTAATCAAAAAATGTTCGCGAATGACAGTATGGTGAAATTATTGGAGGATTCATGCAGGATCTGAAGTTCGGCGCTATAGTCAAGAGTCTCACTACGAGCTCGGGAGCGAACGTGACTGTCGAACGCTACGGCGACTCCTCTGGATGAAGACAAGAAGACGCGGCTACCCAGGGTGACGACGCTACAGCGACTCCCCTGGATGAAGAGAAGACTATATGATATTTTGAATATTCCGTAACATGACAAATGACGAACTGTAGAGTCCATTAAGTAATAAAATAAATACCTATATTCAATTTCTATTGAAAATTCAAACAATGGAAAAATAAATGAGTGACAGGGACGCGAATAATTGTCATTCAAGAACGGTCTGCGATGTAAATATGGCTTACTCTTTAGAGTGTTCTTTGCTTCATGCTTACACAGTTATTATAGGCCATAAAATTAATTTGAGACCGTGAGAAGATAAATTGAAATTCGCGCCGGTGATATCATCTTATTCTTCGAAATGTAGAAAAAGGAAGCAGTAAAACAATAAATATCCTGGCCCCTGGGTTAGGCCGAAATTTATGGATAGCCAGCCAAGACTCAAGACAAGCCAAGTGGCATTGCCTTCGTTAACGCTAGTAAAATAGAAAGAAAAATTTATGGGATTACGTTTTTTTACCGTGTTACTCTACCAATAGGCGCTTTTATAATTTATCGTGTCACGGCACGGCACGGTACGATTCTAGTTAACCACCCTAAGTTGCATTTAGGATTAGCATTCGCTTTGCTTTGATTTGCAACTAAGACGAATCCTAATCCTAAATACAACTTTCACTGTTGGTCAGAATGCTATATACCGCGCTTAGCGGCGACCAGCTAACAGCAGATCTTATTACTTTGGATCGTTCTTATTATCTGCGTCATAAGAGTTGAATTCGTTCTGCAAGTGTTACCATTGATCTGCTGTTGTCCGTACGCAATCTGGAATCGATACAATCTATGTAAGTACCTTCTTCGCGAGAACTAGATGCAAGTCACGATGATACTTAATATCGCTATTTTATCGAAGTAGGGGTCATAGTGATAGGCCACATGTTTAAATAATGATAAACAAACACTAGTAACATTAGGTATAATTAAGAAAATAATAACATACTTATCTACAAAATGCTTAAAACATATTGGTTTTGGCTGTGGACACATTAGGCAAATAGATTGCGCGGCTGACTATCGGCTAACTGACTCTGGGCTGTGTAGTGTAGTCAGTTTGCTTGCGTATCGCCCAGTGAAAAGCGAGCGCACCGACTGAATCCAATTACATTTTTGTTGCAAATCGTCCGCTGACCGAATGAGTCGGCAAGCGAAATGCAGTAAACTGCGTATAGTCTACTTGAAGGATATTGCTAGGAGGACTTACTGGAACTTTCACTAGGAGATTCAAAGGAGAGCTCAAATATCTAGGCAGCACATAGGCTTTAAGCCATTGCGGTTGATGTGGAACCGCGTAAGCAGAGAGGAAGAGCTGCCTCCCAGTACACCTTCTAGGCATACCTACTAACTTACGGGGTACAGCAGCTAAGGTAAGTTACTAATAATAGTAGTGTAATACCTAATTATTAAGTAATTGTGTTATTATTATTTTAAAATATGTGATGCTGAGAGGTTTTTGCCACTTTTTCTCCTCATCGTTGGCATTTTCCTTGCAATGTGGTGTAAATGATAATTCAAAAAATATGTTGACGTGCAAAAATGTACGCATCGCGCTTACTGGCTGTTAGCGACTGGCCACATGGGCTCCTTTAGTTTATTTTTTATACATTTAAATTATTGTTCTTTTTGAGTTTATGAGTCAGTTGCGTCCCTGGCCCCCTACAGATTGTATATTTTATCATTTTATATAATTATATTCAGATTTTCATCAGTTATTCAGTCTTTTAATTTACCAGCGAGCCCAGCTCCTCAACACTGGCAATAAAGAAATTTGATTTTGACTTTAAAGTAGTCTAAAACATATGTGAGATAAGCAGTCAGACCCAAACTTAAGTATCTACTCAGGTACTTGGCTAATTGGTGCATAACCTTACACGTCGACAGAAGAATCAACTTGTCCGTAAAAAAGCGACAGATTAATCCTCCCACCATGCAACAAACTGGATCCTATTATAATCTAAAAAGTAGGATCCCATCAGTAGACTCTCTGACTAGTTCAAGGGATATAAATGATATGAATGAGTCCATAATATTTGAAAAATGTTTGTATAGAAACCTGAATCTGACTTAAATAGTGTTATAATTTCAGCTTTACTAGCCTTTTACCTATATATGCTTAGGTGCCGAAAATATATTTACATTAAATCACTGTACAATCTCAATAACTTATCTCATTCTTCATCTCGAAAACATTCTCTGCTCGCATCCGTCCCGGCGCACGAGTTTCAAGTTAAGTTTATCACGAGACTGAATGACAATGGTCCTTGGCTCCAGGTCCAATGTCCGAGGTGTTCCCTTAGCCAGCTCCAGTCGGTAGTGCTTCAGAATCGTTATAAGTCCTGGCAGCATCTGCATCTTCGCGAAACGCATGCCTACGACAAATAAATAGGTGTAAAATTATGAAAATACACTAAATTATAATTATTGGTACCCAGGATTCGTAGGCCAGTGTTGTATTGTTGTGTGGCCACTCGTAGTACACGTTGAAAACGATCGTACAAGTAAAGCAACGTTGGGCCCTGCATGGATGACCGCTAATGACATTTTCATCTGAGCGAAGTTGGTCCCGGTTGTTGTCATTCGGCAGCAGTCGTCAGGCCATGTCAGAGGCCTGATAACTTTGACAATAGGCTTGGTCACTTAACCGCACAAGAAAATAAAATATTTTTTACTATTTATAGATTGGTAGATGGAAGGACGAGGTCGAGAAGGACCTGCATCGACTGCAGGCACACACTTGGCAGGAGACGGTGCAGGACCGTTTCGTAGGCACTTGGATACTACTTCGGCTCGCTGAGCCAGCAGAGAAAGTAAGATCTGTAGATCTTCTTCACGTTCCTCTTCTCAGACAAAATAATGTCAATCACTCTCCGGTTGACTGCCCGGAACAAGGAACCGGTGCTGCAGCCAAACCAATAACGCAAATTCCTTAGTAAAGAGGATCTCATCCAAAAACTCCTCTCCTCTGAGTTATTACGAATAATGTGATTAACATATTGAAGATTATGCTATAAATATCTAAATACTTACCGATACAAATCCTGGGTCCTTCCCCGAAGGGAAAATAGGTGTACGACTTGATGTTGTTCTTCGCATCGCCCAGAAACCGCTCTGGCCGGAACTCGTTGGGCTCCGGGAAGTGCTCCGCGCTGCGCTGGATGTGGTACACCGGCAGGTGTATGCGCACGCCCTTGTCCAGCCTCACGCCGCCGGGCAGCGTGTAGTCCGCCATCACCTCGCGCGTGATCACGTCCAGCACAGGGTACAGACGCAGGGCCTCGTCGATGCAGGCCTCGAGATACGGCAGCTCGTTCACGCACTCGTAGCTCAGCTTCCCTTCCTTCTTGCGCAGATATTCGTCCACCTCTTCGATAGCCAGCTTCTGTGCCATCTCGTCCTTCGCTAGCTCATACAACGTAAAGCCTAGAGTGGTAGCCGAAGTCTCAAATCCAGCTCCAAAGAACATAATACACTGAGATACCAAGAACTCATCGTCGACTTTCAAATTCACTTTCTGGCCTGGGTTCTCCAGACTATCACTAGTTATGTAACCACTTTTCTTTAAATTCAATATCATATCGACGAAATCGTTTCTTCCAGATGGCTCGTATTGTCTACCCTTAAAGACGTCAGTAGCCATATTGTTGAAGAAACTGGATATTTCAGTTGAGAACAGTTTGAAACCGAATCGGTAGAACAGGAATGGCCAAATTGCTCGAGCGTATGTAGCGATGCCTCTAACATTAGAGTTCTCGAATAACATCTCACCAATTTTCGGGAAAGGATTATTAGAAATGTCTTTATCGGTGACTTTCATATCTACTCCGAAGCCACAGCCGCCGATTGAATCCATCGTGTATCTGGCTATTAGACCTCGTATCTCCAATATATTGGATATGCTAGTCTCGTGCTCCAGCAAGTCCTCGAACGAGTGTACATACTTCTCGATCAGATGGAACATGGATTTCATCTTTGATGATGTGAATAGCGGCGACATGTTTTGTCGCAGGACCTTCCACCTGTCCCCGGAACTGAAGAACATGTTGCGAGTGGCAACTTCAGAGTGACTGTAATTAGATGCTTCACGGCCGTTGAAGTAGGCGTAGTCTTTAGTGGTGATGAGTTTGATGAGTTCAGGGTCTTTTACGATCAGCGTGGGTTCGGTCCCGTAGTAAGCGCCAACGCAGGCCTCACGTGGAAACGCTTGGCACAATTCCTGCGCAACTATTCCCAAACGCTTCCTCATCATGATAAATTCTCCATAATTACCTAGGAGAGGCGTTGGCTGCAAATGTGGCACGTTCTTCTTCTTCCAGTAGTTGAACTTCCATGTCGTCAGTAAATATAACGCGAATAAAATTACAGCTAAAACTGAGGCAAGGATCAATGTTACTGTCATTTTGAACTAACTATCAAGTCGGACGGAATGTCAATAAAGTGTACACGAATAAAGGCGTTCAATTTATATGTCTACTAATGATACAATATAAGAAATCATGATGATGGTGTCGTTTTAGATTGATAAAAAGATAGATAAGATAAGTGCGCCCTTTGTACAAATTATATTTTTAAGTTTTTATTTGTTAGATTTAGATTTAATTTATTTTATCTTTACATAATTTTCTTACAATTGTATATAATACATATAATGCAGTCCTATTTGTAAAGATGATCGTCATAAATTTTAATAACAATAATAGTATAATTTCACAGTAACATCACTATACTAGTAGACGATGTACAGAATGTAATATTGACTAATATAATAATAATTTAAGTTATGTTGTGTACAATAAAGTGTTAAAAAAATAAAATTGTTATCAAAGTGCAATAATGGTATTTTTATACGTAGAGGTAGGTAGGTAAGTACGTCTAAGTCTGTCTCCTCAGCGTTGGCACCGTTTCCTTGCAAAATGGTGTATATTCTGAATAATCTATATGGAAAATATGTTGACGTGCAAAAGTGTACACAACGTGCTTAATACAGAGATTTGACGGCAAAACGTTGATGTCCACAATAACTCCGCCAGGGTTGCATGTACCTACATGATGTTGCCGCCCTGGAGACTAAGATGCAACGTCATCATTATCCGCCCGTATCGGTCTACTGCTGGACATAGGCCTCTCCCAAAGCGCGCCAGTCAAGCCGATTCTCCGTCTTTTGCATCCAGTCACTGCCAGCCATCTTTTCCCAGGTTATCCTACCCCACCATCTCGTCGGGGGCGTCCCACGCTACGATTACCCGTTCGTGCCCTCCATTCGAGAACCATTCTACACTATCGGTTATCGATCTCGATGCCACGTGTCGATGTAAGAGTCTTCTCGCTTCGGAGGCAAATATCAAGTTCGGTTCGATAATATACCTTTTCCATGAAAATAAACAATGTTTAGGTGCCATCTCGGACTTTTTAGGTTAGTATGACTTTGTAATCTTGATCCTTGTTGACTGAATATTAGATATATTTACGATATGTTTATACTTTTTCTTATGTTTATAGATAATCTTGGAGATATTGAAGGACTCTGCTAAATTAAAAACATTGTTGGAACGCTAAGAAATTTGCAGAGGTTGGTGTCACGACATTAAAAAAAATTAAAGGAAGGATCTGCGAATGAAAGGATGTGGAGCACTCCAGAAAAAAACGCCCCCACAAAAGCTCGGTATCTAATTAAGACAGTTAATCTGCCCGCAAAAGAAAAAGAAAAAATGATAAAAATTTCGTTTGGCCGAATAACTGCAGAAAATTGGAAAAAAATGGCGGACCATGTAATAAATGTGGAAAATAAATCCAAACAAAGAGATCACATAACAGAAGAAGTATTGGAAGAATTCATAATAAGTGCAAGTGATGACGACTCCACTGATACAGGAGAATCCTTAAAGGTTGAATTTTTTGAGTACTATGATTAAACATCATCAGCCTATTAAACATGTTGTTAAAGAAATTTAATGAACTGAATGTTAAGTAGGTGAATATTATGTATATACTAATAAAAAATATCTACACACTCGTTTTTTTTACTCACATCCATAACAGTCGAGGCTCCGACGCACCAAACACAGCCTTTTTAAACAAACGACATTTTGAAATGTGGTGTTAACCATGTAGGTTATGCACATTTAAAGAATTGGTGTGTTTCTTAAATTAGAAATTAATTTCGTAAGCAACTATTATACAAATTGATAGTCGTAAATACAAAAAAAAATACTCAAGTATCAAACCATTTTTCTCCTACTATAGTCAGTAATACCACATGTAGATTTTTTGAATTTGCCGCGTTTTCTCAAGTCACTCTTTCGTTAGCCAGATTCTAACTTCATTGATCCAGCGTGCGAATCTGCGTGTCAACTGCCAACCCAACATATTGCCCCTCACTGTCGATGCTTTACGTTCTCTCTCGATGTCGAGACTATTTTTTTTTTTAATCTATAATTGTTTAGGGATTTTTGTACACATAAAGTGACGATGCCAATCCCATCGTACCTATTCTAAATTAACTTAAATTTTATAAAAGATAGAGAACAGCATTTTAGCTGGGCATGAAGTTGGCTCAGCTAAAATGCCGTGGAATATACCTACATCTAATTTGCATAAACCTAAACTATTGATAACATGCTCTCTTTTAGTCGCGTAGTACTATTTAACAACTCCTCGTTAATCACGTCTTCAAATGCGAGACTAATTTCAGACACCCAGCCAACACCACACAGCATTAAGCTAGATTCGTTTTGTGGTGTGTCAAGCCATAATTCATAATTAAGATTTGCATCCTACGTTTGCATCAGATGACGTTATATCATAACATACATAACGCGCCACGACACACCATACTACCAAAATGTGAATCCGGCTTTACTGGCGGAACATGTACAGCTCCGTAGGTAATTTTAATCATTAAATAAAATATAACTTTTGTAAATCTTACTTTTATTTATTATTTTATTAATCATTCCTCATTACCATATGCCATAACAGAAAATGCCTTTACGTACGTACGCTAATTGTACCCACAAAAACAGTTTATCTCGAAAACTTTCTCTGCTCCCACCCGTCGCGGCGCACCAGTTTCAAATTAAGTGGATCATGAGACTGGATGACGAAGGTCCTTGGTTCCAGGTTCAGGGTACGAGGGGTTCCCTTCGCCAGCTCCATTCGGTACTTCTTTAGGATCGTCACAAGTCCTGGCAGCATCTGCATCTTCGCGAAACGCATACCTGTGACAAATATTCATAAAGGAGTAAAATGGAAATCAACACAAATTATGACGTTTTTATCATACTAGATCGGTAGATATTGGTCTTCACGTTCCTCTTCTTAGCGAAGTTTGGACAACATGTTGTCAATCTTCCTGCTGCCCGGAACAAGCAGCCGGTGCTGCAGCCGAATCAAACACGCAAGTTCTGTAGCCAATAGTGTCTCCTCCTGCCACTCCTCTACTCACATATGTTGTTCGGTTATATCGGGGATTCCGCTTAGTATGACTAAAATATTGAAGTTTCTGTCGTTACATTGATTATATATACTATGGATGGGTTTATCTAACTAAATAATTACCGATACAAATCCTAGGTCCTTCCCCGAAGGGAAAATAGGTGTACGGCTTGATATTGTTCTTCGCCTCGCCCAGGAACCGCTCTGGCCGGAACTCGTTTGGCTCTGGGAAGTGCTCCGCGCTGCGCTGGATGTGGTACACCGGCAGGTGTATGCGCACGCCCTTGTCCAGCTTTACGCCGCCGGGCAGCGTGTAGTCCGCCATCACCTCGCGCGTGATCACGTCCAGCACAGGGTACAGACGCAGGGCCTCGTCGATGCAAGCCTCGAGATACGGCAGCTCGTTCACACACTCATAGCTCAGCTTCCCTTCCTTCTTGCGCAGATATTCGTCCACCTCTTCGATTGCTAGGTTCTGTGCCCTCTCGTCCTTCGCTAGCTCATACAACGTGAAGCCCAGGGTAGTGGCCGAAGTCTCAAATCCAGCCGCAAAGAACATTACACACTGCGACACCAAAAACTCGTCATCTACTTCCAAATTAACTTTCTGCCCTGGGTTTACGAGGCTATCGCTAGTTATGTAACCACTTTTCTTTAAATTCAATATCATGTCGACGAAATCGTTTCTTGCAGTTGGCTCGTATTGCCTACTCTTAAAGACACCAGTGGCCATATCGTCGAAGAATTTGGTTATTACAGGCGAGAAAAGTTTGAAGCCGAATCGGTAGAACAGGAATGGCCAAATTGCTCGAGCGTATGTAGCGATACCTCTAACATTAGAGTTCTCGAATATCATCTCACCAATTTTTGGGAAGGGGTTATTAGAAATGTCTTTATTCGTGACCTTCATATCTACTCCGAAGCCACAGCCGCCGATTGCGTCCATCGTGTATCTGGCTATTAGAACTCTTATTTCCAGTATTTCGGATATGCTGGTCTCATGGTCCAGCATGTCTTCAAACGAGTGAGCACACTTCTCGATGAGATGGAACATGGATTTCATTTTTAGGGAAGTGAATAGCGGGGACATGTTTTGTCTTACGACTTTCCACCTGTCGCCAGAACTAAAGAACATGTTGCGAGTGACAATTTCTGAGTTACTGTAATTAGATGCTTCGCGGCCGTTGAAGGAGGCGTAGTCTTTAGTGGTGATGAGTTTGATGAGTTCAGGGTCTTGTACGATAAGCATGGGCTCGGTCCCGTAGTAAGCGCCGACGAAGGGCTCACGTGGGAACGCCTGGCACAGTTCTTGCGCGACTTTCCCTAAACGTTTTCGCATCAGAAGAAATGCTCCATAGTTACCCAGAAGCGGTGTCGGCTTCAGATGGGGCACGTTCTTCTTCTTCCAGTAATTGAACTTCCATGTCGTCAGTAAATATAACGCGAATAAAATTACAGCCAAAACTGAGGCAAGGATCAATGTGATCGCCATTTTTAACTGACCAAACGAAGTCGGATGGAGTGTCTATAAAATGTTCCTAAACCGAGAATACGCTCTATTTATATGTTTACTAAATGATTTAAATAATAACAAATCATGATGATGAAGTGCGATGCCAGCGAGAGGGATAAAATTGTTATCGAAACAAAGCGTGATTAAATAATCATAATAGCCATTGTATGGACTTCTGAAATATTCTCATATCAAAGTCATAATTCCCTACACGTGCCACAAAGTTTGCCTCACATGAACTCAGATTACCTGTAAATAAAACATCGGGCATATATATGTACAGCTAACATCAGATCAAGTGTAACACCTTGGACTTTGGACCGTTCTTATTATCTGCGTCGCAAGAGTTAAAATCGCATGTGTTACCATTGAGCTGCTATTGACCGTACTATAGAATTCGGGCTTTATGAGGGTTCCATCATCATCCCGTATCAGTCCACTGCTGGACGTAGGCCGCTCCTAAGGCGACTCATTCAACACGATTTGAAGCTTTTTGTATCTAGTCTCTGCCAATACCTTGCATAGGTAATAACTCTGTCCGGTCGGCAGCATGCCACACTACGTTTGCCCTGTCGTGACCTCCGTTCGAGAACCCGTCTACCTCATCGGTTCTACCACAGATCTGTGTCAGTCAACGTTATTGTTCTCTAGCCGATAAACGCATTTATAATTCTATTCACCGGCTCTGACTCTTCTGAAGCTGATCGGGGCTGTGCCCCCTGCAGCGGCATCAATGCCTTGTGGTTGAAGATATTCGGTTTTTTTCCTATCTAAACGTCGACTGCGAGCTTAAGCCCGCCGGGTGAGGGGTGAGTCCCTGTTGAGGGAGGTCCAGCGAGCGATCTCGAGCAGTCGGCGGTAAGTCCTTCCTCGTCTCTTCTTCGCAGTCTCCAGCAGCGCCTTGATCAGCCCGAGCGACTGGTGTAAGGCAGGCAGCGTGGGATGTAGAAGGCTGCTGGTGAGCGACGGCGGCGGTCGTCTTCTCTTTCCGAATTCTATCCACCATAGAAATGCCAAGATCTTTATAAGAGTATTTTGAAACCTTACATTCCTATAGGTGCTTTACATAAGATAAACTGTATCACTATACTGTTTATCTTATGTAAAGCAATCAAAATTTTTGATAATAACAAGTTAAGAGCAAGTCATGTCATGACGATGCAGGATGACGGGCGACTTTAAAAAAAATAAGGGTCATGATGATTCTAAGATTCTGAGATTGAATTAGGGCTACTGGTACCAATATCGTGCTAAGTTAACGCCGTGTTAACTGCTGTGTTAAATCACGAAAAGATTTTGCACTAATAATAACCCTTATTTTTGACAGACACTTGAAAGAAGATGAAAGTACCTAATAAATAACTAGGTACGTAAGGTATATAACTTTAATCATGAAGAAACGAACTTTTTACTCGATGTCAAACATAAGCGACTTCCCCAATCCATTTAAGTAAACAACATTACATGCACATTTGCTCGTCGTAACTAAACTACTAATAACTAACTTAGTTAATAAGCAGATAAGATAACTACCATGTGCAGTAAACATATAAATACCACGCGTTTACATAAACACTTTATTTACTCTCCATCCGTCATAGTTAACCATGACTGTGATATTGATCCTACTCTTAGCTTTAGTTGTAATTTTATTCACACTATATTTGCTGACGACATGGAAGTTCAACTACTGGAAGAAGAAGAAGGTGCCCCATCTGAAGCCGACACCGCTCCTAGGCAACTACGGGGGGTATCTTCTGATGAGGGAGCGCATAGGGAAAGTGGCCCAGAAATTATGCCAGGAATTCCCACTCGAGCCCTACGTAGGCGCTTACTATGGCACCGAACCCACGCTGATAATACAAGACCCAGACCTCATCAAACTCATCACCGTTAAGGACTACCCCTACTTCAACGGCCGTGAAGTATCAGACTACACAAACGAGGAAGTCGTCACTCGCAATATGTTCTTCACATACGGCGACAGGTGGAAAGTATTGCGCCAAAACATGTCACCGATATTCACATCCTCAAAGATGAAAGCCATGTTCCATCTGATCGAGAAGTGTGCCCATACATTCCAGGATATGCTCGACCGGGAGATCAGCATAACCGAAGTGACAGAGATCCGGACACTGGCAGCAAGGTACACGATGGACGCAATAGGCGGGTGTGGCTTCGGAGTTGAGATGAAAACCATGGCCAAAGATGTCAATAACCCCTTCACAAAGATGGGCAACCTAATATTCGAGAATTCAAATGTCAGAGGCTTAGCTACATATTCTCGAGCGATCTGGCCGTTCATCTTCTATCGTTTAGGCTTCAAAGTATTCCCAGATATCATATCCAAATTCTTCGACAATATGGCCACTGATGTCTTTAAGAGTCGACAATATAAGCCGACGACGAGAAACGATTTCGTCGATTTGATTTTGAATCTTAAGAATACTGGTTCTATAACTAGTGATAGTCTGACAAACCCAGGACAGAAAGTGAATTTGAAAGTAGACGATGAGTTCTTGGTATCGCAGTGTGTTATGTTATTTGCGGCTGGATTTGAGACTACAGCAACTACTCTAGGCTTTACGTTGTATGAGCTGGCAAAGGACGAGAGGGCACAGCAGGTAGCTATCGAAGAAGTGGACGAATATTTGCGCAACAAAGAAGGGAAGCTGAGTTACGAGTGCGTGAACGAGCTGCCGTATCTCGAGGCCTGCATCGACGAGGCCCTGCGTCTGTACCCTGTGCTGGACGTGATCACGCGCGAGGTGATGGCGGACTACACGCTGCCCGGCGGCGTAAAGCTGGACAAGGGCGTGCGCATACACCTGCCGGTGTACCACATCCAGCGCAGTGCGGAGCACTTCCCGGAGCCCAACGAGTTCCGGCCAGAGCGGTTCCTGGGCGAAGCGAAGAACAACATCAAGCCGTACACCTATTTTCCCTTCGGGGAAGGACCGAGGATCTGTTTGGGTAAATATTTATGTCTATTTATGCATTGCACTAAAACAGACGCATTTTATCCCTTGTGACCAGCGAGCTTAATTTCGCTAATCTAAATCTATAAAATGTACGTCACTTTACACAGGCATGCGTTTCGCGAAGATGCAGATGCTGCCAGGACTTGTGACGATCCTGAAGCAGTACCGTCTGGAGCTGGCGAAGGGGACCCCTCGTACCCTGAACCTGGAGCCAAGAACCTTCGTCATCCAGTCTCATGATCCACTTAATCTGCGACTCGTGCGCCGCGACGGGTGGGAGCAGAGAAAGTTTTCCAAATGAACAGTATTTTCATAGGATTTCATTGAATTTTTCTTGCATATCCGCTATGCGAAACGAAGATTTAAATAAGTAATGTAAGTGGGTAAATATCACAGACCACTTACCCAAGAGACATGAAATCGGTACAAATGACATTGCCACATTTCAATGGAGCTTTGCCCCACCTACAAAATTACGTGACCATTTAAGCTGTACCTATCATTTTGTTGGGGACTTATTACAGGTTTCATATTGCATAATCATAATCAGTATCATTTTCTACTACTCTCGCAACTCCTATAGAAGAATAACAAAAACAATGAATAAATCGCTTCGATTTCTTACTATTTTCTGAATTCTTAATTAAACTGTTTTTTTCGAATCGCAACTTGTACAAAATTTTATTTTAAACCAATAATTTTAATAAAAAAGGGAGATATTCTTACATTTATTCGTTATCTTGTTCCTACAACTTGCGGTTGATGGTGGGGCAGAATCTGGCATAGTCATTTGCTAGCGAAAAATTCTGTCAACGATGAGCGCATAGAGACGAAGCGGGGGGAGCCGTGTTAAAGAGATGCGTCCATGTCGATAATATCTCTAGGTTATAAGTGTCGCGAAACAATGTTGCTCTCATGTGCGGATAGACACGGGCCTGTTACAGGTCTATGGCTTAAGTGCAGGTCTGTGGTAAATTGAACAATAACAACTTTGTGGGATTGGTAGTATAATTGGCTCTCCTTTTGTGGCCATTTGTTTATACTGTATGTTAGGTATTGAATTATAGGTTTTTAAATAAATTTATTTATTTGCCAGTGTTGTACAATAGAGTATTAAAACATTTAAACAAATTTGAGAGCATATTTCTATAATAAATAAATTGAAACTTTGCACTTACATTGCCGAAGCGGTTCCTGCAATGTAAGTGCAAGACCTTCCTCTATGCTTACCAATTCACTTACATCCTGGTATTATCTACTGAACATCTGGTACTAAGCTATTCAACGTCCAGCCATATACACTTTTTATGTAGTCCCCTGGGCAAAGCCTACCTTCCCAGATCCTTGCGGGACCTACTCCCAAACTTTACGACCCAACCTTGGCATTGCTCTGAATATTTTAAAGCAAGTGCTCAAGTTAGATTCGTTGCGCCGCCCTGAAGCTCAAAGGTACGTTGTAGTTTAATGGCGACTGGACTGTCGATAAAAAAAATTCTAAGGCACCAATCCGCAATGTTCCCGCGTGGTGTATCATGGCCCAAGCTCCCTCGATGTAACATCGGTCAGGGACATTTCTTACCTACTGATGATGAACTGTTGATAAAATTCTGAAATACTTCGTAAAGTCAATACCTTCTGAAGTTTTCCTAGCATTTTAGACCTATATTTGAATTCAATACCACAATGATAGAAAACAAAGGTCTTTAACTAGTGACGATGACCTACGGAGTCTGGATACTGACGTGTGACGGTGTACAGTGGAACACGAGAAAGAACAGGAGAGTTTTTAAGGTTGAGATTATCTCAAAAACTACTTGACCTATTGCAAAAATTGTTTCACTGTTAGATAGATAAAAGTTAAAACTATGTAACTGTGAAATAATTATTAAATTCGGTCCAGTAGTTTTTGAGAAAATCTCAACCTTATTGAGGCCCCCTGTATACTTATCTGTCTTCGACTGTTAAAACAAGTTTACAAGTTAAAAGAAAAAGCTTGCTTGGCGTTTCTCTGGTGGATAGATTAATAAGAAATGATTTTATCCGCCAGAGAACCAAAGTACTTAGCTACATTGTAGCACCTACGAGTAATGTCCATTTGTGAAAATGAAAACTTCGCGCTTCGGTTCGGTTCACTACAGCATTAATATTTTCGCAAGTAATACTCGTACACCTGCTGCGTTTCTTTATCGTTTAACTTGCAAAAATATTTGTAACAGTTCCAGATTGCGTACCTATGTCGCCGCTAATAATAATAGTAATATTAGAATAATTACTATTTGTTTTTTTATTATTAAAATGTATAAATATATTAAATAAGAAAGAAAAGGAATAAAGACAATAATAATAATCTTTATTTCACGAATTTCGCTAAGCGAGGCGCCCGCCCCGGTCGCTCTCACGAGTGCATATGAACGACACAGTCACAGAGGTTAGTGGTTAGAGAATAGGCTAGTAGAAATATTTTAATTTCAATTTCATTTTTTACAGTCATCTTCTACTTTTATGTAATAGAAGTGACATATTTAAGATCCTAATGTGATATACTATATGAAATAAATATTGTTTTATTGTATTTCGATATGAGTCAACTAGCCTATTAGCTACTGTAGCATATAATGTCCATGTGACAACTAAATGAAAACTTCGTAGACGGTATCAACTAAAATATATTATATTCTTTGTCGGTATCCAGGATTCATCGTCAGTTCGCCAGCACGCGTTGTTCCCAACCACTCCGCGTGACCAGCTTGAGGTGTAAGCCGCAGTTCGGCTGCGTCACTATGGCCCTGGGCTCAAACTGCAGCGTCCGAGGCATTCCGGCCGCTAACTCCACGCGGTACTTCTTGAATAGAGTCACGAGGCCAGCCAGGATCTGCATCTTCGCGAAACGCATGCCTGGAAACAGATCGTCAACAAGAATGTCGGAAAACAATGTCCCATCCCAAGGGATTAAGTGAAAGTTCTTTATACTAGCTAACTCTTAACTCAGTGATTCTAGGAAAGGGTTTGTCTTTCTCGCTGCCGACCTATATCTTAGTAGGTCTATCTCTCTGCTTAACTCGCGGTTTGATTCGATTTAGGTATACTATACCCCACGTAATTCGTAACCTAACCTAACCACAGCATATTCAGAAGTAAAAAAAGAAGTACAACCTAATATGTTCACCTACCTCTGAAACGACCTGAAACTTACCGATACAAAGACGAGGTCCTTCCCCAAACGGCATGTATGTGTAAGGCTTGATATTAGCTTTAGCATCAGCAAGGAACCTCTCTGGACGAAACTCCTCAGGGTCCGGAAAGTGGTCCGGATTGTGATGCAAATGATACACGGGAAGATGCACCCTCACGCCTTTCTCTAACTTCACACCGCCGGGTAGAGTGTAGTCTTCTACCACTTCGCGAGTAAGAGTTCCGAGGACTGGGTACAAGCGAAGAGCTTCGTCTACACAAGCTTCTAAGTAAGGAAGCTCTGTGACGCAGCTGTAACTTAACTTGCATTCATGTTTGCTCAAGTAAGCATCAACTTCATCTATAGCTCTCTTCTGAGCCTCTTCGTTCTTCGCTAATTCGTAAAGAGTGAAACTGGTCGTGGTAGCTGAAGTCTCGAAGCCAGCCGCAAAGAACGTTACGCACTGCGAGACCAACAAGTCGTCGTCAGCTTCCAAACTAATCTTTTTACCAGCTCCAGTTTTCATATTCGTAATACTATCTCCTGTGATATAAATATTCTTCTTTAAATTTAAAAGGAGGTCGACGAGGTCATTCCTGGGTGACGGTTCGTAATTTCTGGCCTTAAAAACATCTGTTAACAGCTTGTGGAAGAAAATGTCTAGTTCTTTTGGGAATGTGCGAAATCCGGAGCCGTAGAAAATTGCAGGCCATATAGCTCGAGCGATTAGAGAAAATCCTCGCATGTTGGACACTTCAAATATTAAATCGCCCATTCTTCTGAACGGGTTATTCTGACCTTTCGTCATGGCGTTCGTATCGACACCGAAGGCGCAGGCGCCTATGCAATCCATGGTGAATCTTGCCATGAAAGATCTCACCTCAATCACGTTACTCTTCTTAACTTGATCGTCGATAATATTCTCGAATATGTGACTACATTTCTCTATTAAATGGAACATGTTCTTCATTTTCGCTGAAGAGAATAATGGAGTGAAGTTTTGCCTTAAAACCTTCCATCGGTCGCCGTAAGTGAAGAACATATTTTGTGTAAATACTTCCTTGTGGGTGTAGTTCGAAACTTCTCGACTACTGAAGTAGTAGAAGTCTTTAGTAGTAATGAGCTTGATCAGTTCTGGGCTTTGTACTATGAGAGTTGGCTCTGTGCCGTAAAACACCCCTACATAAGGTTCATTTTGAAAGTCCTGGCATATTTTTTGACTCACCTGCCCTATATATTTTTTCAGCAGAATATATTGTCCATAATTTCCAAATATCGGCGCTGGTTTTAGATATGGGACGTTTTGATTCTTCCAGTAATTGTATTTACGTTTCGAGAGTTGAAATACTAGATATATGACTATAGCTAAAGTGGTTAGTATTAGAAATAATGCTGTCATCTTGACGTTTGTTTAGAAACTGAAGGTGGTATATTAGGGATCGTTATTTTATAGATAGTTAAGTATATGACGATATTAAACGGTGTAGGTTAACCATGGTTTTGAAACGGGGTAACCCAGAAGTTCTATAACTAAAATAGTTTAGTCGGTCAGCAACAAACAGTATTGCTTGGTTGCAACACGGGACAGCTAAACGTAAAAGATTGGTTGCCGTAAAGTTAATTAATACTAGTATCTACTTTTGAAACTAACATCAGGTTAAATATCTTAACACTGTGTTAAAGTATATTTAACCAAAATTTACGTGCAAGTACGAATTTACGTACTGCCTATGCATTTCTGTATGCTTTCCGACTAAACAATTCGGTTGGCGATCATATGGCGCCGTGTAACAGCTAACGGTTGCAATGTCCTGCACGAATCAAGAATCATGGTCGCTCTACCCTCTACGCTATTATTTACAGACCTTTTGAGAAATATCAACTGCATGCTAATTATTTATTTGCTTTTTCATCATTAGTCGGGTGTTTATGCGATGTAAGTAGTTACATTTTACTTTTTATTTAAATCGAACCATTTGGTCCATAGGTAGGTATAATTATCAGCATTTATCCATTACTTATATTATTTATGTAAGTATAAAATACAAATTAATTAAAATGTCACTAATGCAATTATCAAACAAGATAAAATTGATGTTGTATTACCAAAAAGATAAATGTAAATCAATGCAATTGCTGAAATCCAAATCAATGCCAAGTTTTAACTTGGCAGGTTTTCGTACTTAATTAGGGTTTAATTGATACATTTCTTTTATTACGATAACCTGCCAAGTTAATAGTTCGATAATATTATATTATAGATAATTAGTGCTCGGCCGGTGTTTTGAGAACTTGACCTGCTGAAAACATATTTCAAGTTTATCTACATGCCAGTTGATAGATGCAATAAAAAATAGTTAAATACCTATTGCATACAATTAAATGACAAAGTTGTTCTTTACAAATCTTTGTCAAACGAATACTTACTACTAAGTATCTATGGGAAAACAGAATTGAATGGAAGATTATATGTAAGTATATTATTGCTTGTCACGAGTTGTCGACAACTCGTGACAAGCAATAATATATTGCTTGTCACGAGTGACAACTCGTGACAGACATGTCAGGTATAATTTCGTAACTATAATAATAGTATAATTTTATTTTATCTAGGTAATGTATTTATCGCAATTACAATAGGTACTTGTTATAATTGTAGTGGTGGGGTGTGGGGTGCGCGTGGGGGGAACGGGCCTGCAGCCGTGACGTATGTGACTTCGGAAAGCGGAAATCAATCATGTTACTCTCATATTGTTTTATTAGGCTTCGAATTACGGTACATGATTTAATGACCAAGTTTTGTACTTATTAATTAATATTATACTTACATATAGGTAATATAATATATATATAGCAAAAAATGATATTGAAATACATTGTGCGAAATTGGGATAAGAAAAATTGCTGGTGTGACATTAGGCCGTGTTTTCACCTGCAAGTAAACTCGCGCAAGTCTTGCATGAGACTTGCAATATCACACATTACTAATTCCTGCAACTACTCGCAGGAAGTGCTAAACAAGCAGTCGCGACAGCACTTGCTACGGAGTTTACACTGGCAAGCTGCTGTCGGACATTACTTGCAGGTGGTATGTTGGAAACGCGGCCTAAGTGTTCAAATTCAAATGTTTCCTAGTGGATACGGTAGCGGTCCTAAAAAAACACAAAGTTATTTTAAAAAAGCTTTATTCGTCGATTTAGGCACGCTATGCGCCAAGCCAAGTACATAATTGTGACTTACCTTAACATGTATCGAAATCTTAAAGTATACACCGAAATGCATAAAGGGCAGTTTCGGATTAGTAGTTTGAGCCCCACCCACACTGGCTTCTTTCGAGCGTCGACGTTTTATCAGCGCCCGTGCAGCGTCGGCGTCACGCCAACGGCGTCTTTCGAGCGTCAACGTCATGTCAGCGCCCATGCGGTGTCGACGCGGCGCTTGTTCGGTGGCGCAGTCACTCCAAAGTGGCGGCGTCTTTCTAGCGATGACGTTCAAGAAAAGGAAAATGTGAAGCATGCTCGAAAGACGTCGACGCCGCTGACATGACGTTAACGCTCGAAAGACGCCGTTGGCGTGACGCCGCGCCGACGCCGCGCGGGCGCTGACAACACGTTGACGCTCGAAAGACGCTAGTGTGGGGATCGCAAACTATTAAATCCAGATAAACATCATATACATAGATAGCATCTAGTATGCAGTGGCCATTTTTAATTACCTATTCGTGGTAACACTGAAATGCATAAAGCTAAAGGCGCGTACAGACTGGTGAAACGTAACATGAAATGTATTACTCTGCCTTTCATTGCATGTTCACTGCAAGCGTGGACGCATAGCACGCTCTTACTGCGCATTTAGTACGCTGCTGCCACGCGCACACTGCGCGCCCCTTTGTGTTCGTCCGAAAAACCGACAAATCACGGATCGCACCGCGCGCAGCTTGTAATGCTCGTAGAGTGCGCGTGAAATGCACAGTTCGCGCGCGCAAGACGTCCAAACTATGAGAAATTGTTACAAAGTGTGTTACCTTTCACGATACATTGCAGCAATTTGGACGGCAAATTCTTTCATTGCAAGTTACATTGCATGTTACGTTTCACCAGTCTGTACGCGCCTTAACATTATATTTTATTATTAAAAACTATAAAATATACCTTATAGTTTAATAAATAAAGTTAAATAGTACGAGTTCAACTCTGATGTACTTTGAAAGTACGCCTATCTCGGTCACTCGCATTCTGTCGGGCATATGAATGAGTGTAACAACATTTGGTTTACCAGTTTATATGCATGAGGAATATGTAAAGTGTGGTTAGTGTGTACAAACATGTATGCAGGATGGTGTAGGCGTGTATGCAGGATGGTTTAGACCAGGGCTTCCCAAACTGTGCGCCGCGACGCCCTGGGGGCGCCGCGGCGTTATCCCCGGTGCGTCGCGAATCGATCTACATAGACTGCCTGTCTGCACCAATGGCGAATTCCAAACTTGAGCCCCGTTTTGAGAAGCTCTGCTCAGAAAAGCAAACACATCTGTCTCATTACTAGCCAGCCAGCGAAGTAAAATATTTCTTTTCATTCTCGTTCTTATGCTTTTTTATCATTTTCTAATGAAAATTATTGAGGTTATTTGGAGTTTTTCTGATAACTTGTTACTAGGCTTGAACTACAACTTTGGTAGGTACTTTTTAGCCCGAGGGCAAAAAAATGGCAAATTCCCAAAGGCGTCACGGTAAAAATAAGTTTGGGAAGCCCTGGTTTAGACTATTGAATACAAGATGGTTTATGAGTGTACATGATAGTTTAGTTTTGTGTGCATGATATTTTATGCTTGTATACAAGATGGTTCGGGCTTGTCTACACGATAGTTTAGTCTTGTATTCAGGATGGTCTATGCTTGTATGCATGATGGTTTATGCTTGTATACAAGATGGTAGACGCTTGTAATGATGGTTTAGTATTGTATACAGGTTGGGTTATACATGTAAACACGATGAAAATGATGAAAAACTAGCCGTAGACAGGACTTTAAATTAATTAGATACAACGGGAATTACCGTGTTAAACATTTATCATAGATGTCTCGATCCGACTGCAGTCTACTCGTGACCATGATGGCTGCAATGCTGTCGAAATATCGAGTAACACGGTAATTCCCGTTTTATCTAATTAATATGTTACAAACCGTGAAAGTTTAAAAAAAGACTTTAATTGTTACTGACATTTGTAAACAAGGAAGTCCTATTTTTATTCAATTTAAATAATTACAAAACTAATAACATTATAATAATAATAAAAATATTATTATAATGACATTTAATTTATTCGCCGAGCATGTCTGCCTAAAAATAAATGATGATTTAATTTTGATACAGGCTGATTCGCAAGTATATACCCGGTGTTATGCAATGTTGTTTAAGGGGTGCATCGTTCTAGGAAGCGCGGGTACAGGCACACTTCGCGGATGTGGTATCTGTCGAGCAGCCAGCAGAGGAAGCGCTCGAGGCCCAGCCCGTAGCCGCCGTGCGGCACCGAGCCGAACTTGCGCTGGTCGGTGTACCAGTAGTAGGGAGACGGGTCAATGGCCTCGCGTTTGTAACCTGAAACAAAGTACGTTGACCTCATTATCATCATCAGTCAGACTGCTGAATGATTCGTCGCCGGCGGTTGTCGATACAACGCGACATGTAGAACGACTTGCAATACGTACGTACGCGCCATAGGTCATTGACCGTTACGAGCACAAGGGTGACCAATTTATTCTACGGATTTTTTTTATTGTTTCTTAATGACAGTCTTTTTGGTTTAGATTCTATTTATGACCATGAGTATCCAGTTACAAGGTGAACATGGTAATGGGAAGGGGGTTAAATGCTATAACACACCTTCTAGCAGTTCGTCGTGGTCCCAAATCCTCATGGATCAGCCTATGATCTCTCCGACGCCCGGCATCAGCACGTCGACTGATTCGGTGAGGCGGCGGTCTTCGGCACAACGCGACATGTAGAACGACTTGCAATACGTGTGTACGCGCCATAGGTCATTGACCGTTACGAGCACAAGGGTGACCAGTTTATTCCACAGATTTTTTTCTTTTACATATAGTTTAGATTCTATTTTTGACCCTCAGTCTCCAGTTTCAAGGCGTACATGGTAATAAGGAGGGGGTTTAAATGCAATAACACACCTTCTAGCACAGGTTCTCTTGAAAATGGCGGGAAACGACGGTTGCGAAATTATTTGATAATTTTCCTTTTAACGCCTACAGGGACTATTTTGTGTTTAATATCACGTTAAATTAATCACAAAATGTTCGCGAATGACAGTACGGTGAAGTTATTGGATTATTTATGCAAGATCTGAAGTTTCAAGCTTTTATCAAGAGTTCCCGCTACAAGCTCGGGAGTGAACGTGACTGGCGAGCTGCTTCGTCCAGAGTGATGACGCTACGGCGTCTCCTCTGGATGAAGACATGCAGACGCGGCTACCCAGGGTGAAGACGCTACTGCGACTCCCCTGGAGGAAGATAGAGGACTATTGAATATATTGAATTTTCGGTAGCATGACATTGGCAAATGACGAACTGTCGAGTCCATTAATAAAATAAATCACCTTCTAGCAGTTCATCGTGGTCCCAAATCCTCATGGAGCCGCCTACGATCTCTCCGACGCCCGGCATCAGTACGTCGACTGACTCGGTGAGGCGGCGGTCGTCGGCACAGCGCGACATGTAGAACGACTTGATCTCGGCCGGGAACTTGCACAGGAGGATGGGCACGCCGATCGCGTCGGTCATTTTGCGTTCAGGCATTTCGGGAATGTCCTGTGGATAACATATTCATTGAAATTATTACAGGGTGGCCTTGAATTCATATGACAAAATTAAGTGGATGGTTCCAGGTCCCAGGTTCGATTCTCAGCCACAGCAGCCATGTACCAATGAGTTTTCGTCGGTTTTTTCGGCGGAAAAACTTACATACATTTACCGAGTGTTCTCAAAACGGTGAAGGAAAACATCGTGATGAAACCTACATCCCTTAGAAGAAGAAAAAAATCTAAGGCATGTGAAATCCGCCTACCCGCACTGGGCCCGCGTGGTGGATAATGGCCCCAGCTCCCTCGATGTAAGGGAAGGTCTGTGCCCGAGCAGTAGGGCAATATAAATAGACTGATGATGATGATGAAGTGGATGGTTAGGCTTGTGACATACTTTGATTCTGCACAGCATTTAAGTAAATTAAACAATTTGGGGAAACAAATATTTACAATAAAATCAACTGTCAAAAAAAAAAAATTTGGTGCAATCGTTACTGTGCTTTGAAGTTTTTTCTTTCACTAGAATTTGACCCAATGATTATCGGTAGTCGTTAGGCCACGTCAGAGGCCTACGGGCGGCCTGAATAACTGTGCCAATAGGTTTAGTCACTAAACCAGAAGAGAAAAGAAAGAAAGAAACCTCTCCGAACTCGTAGAAGGTCCCGTCCTCCTTGGTGATGTTGTTGTCGCGCAGGTACTCGATAGCCTCCGTGTACGCCATGCGCTTGAACGGCTTCTGCGGCCGCTGAGAATAACATACAAACATTACGGCGCGTATTCATAAACGTGATTTAAAGTTACGCCACCATTTAGCCCCCTGTCCCTTCCATCTTAACCCATTTTAACGAAGTGTTAAAGGGATAACAACACGATTTATAACACGATGTTTAACTACACACATGTCGTTCAAGTAACTCATTATGTGGTCAAAATTAGGGATATTAGTTTACAAGGTTTACTAAGGAATAAGGGGCTCGTAGTCCAGTTGCGAGTACAAGTTGAAAACGATCGTACAAGTTAAGCAACGTTGGGCGAGGTCCAGTACCCGGATGGGTGACCGCTAGTGACACTTTCATCTGAGCCCTTCCGTGCCTCGGAAAAGCAGTTGGTCTCGGTTGCTTTCGCTGGGCAGCAGTCGTTAGACCACGTCAGAGGCCTACGGGCGGCCTGAATAACTCTGACAACTAGGTTTGGGCACTAAACGACACGAGAAAAAAGAAAAAAATGAGGGGGGGGGGGGGGGCAACTAGCCTATTGCGTTACGTAATACTTGAACGCCCTTACCTTGAAGTTTGGGTTGAGCTCATACACCAGGTGCGCATCAGGCGACGCTAACACCCGGTCCACCACGTCCACCACCAGGTCCTCCAATCGGCTAAGGAGATCCTCGAACGTGATGAAGGGACACTCGGCTTCCACGTGGCTGTATCTGAAATTATATTTTAATAGGTGAGACGAGAAAATGGAGGAAAAATTAACTTTTCAAAAAATGTTTAAATGATGGACATGCATGGTGTCGCCGGTTCCGCATGAAGGATAAAGTTTAGGTTGCTAATAATAAGAATAATTATGTAATTACCTATGCTGTTATTCATAAACCTAAGTTAAACCTCACTTTCCATAAATCGTGTTGCTAAGTCAGTTAATCGTGTTGAAAGGGATAAGTAATTGAATTGGTCTTACGACATTTATTTATTTATTTAAATTACACTCCACAGCATAACAGTACTGAGACTAAGGCACTGTGAAATTACAGATTATTAGGACACAATTTTTTTTTTACAAGTATTAGTACAAAATACGATATAATATGATATAGTAGATATACGTTAAAGAGTGACCAAACCTATGTGTCAAAGTTATTCAGGCCGCCCGTAGGTAGGCCTCTGACGTGGCCTAACGACTGCTGTCAAGCGACAACAACCGGGACCAACTGCTTGCCGTGCGCCCCGAGGCACGGAAGGGCTCAGATGAAAGTATCACTAGCGGTCACCCATCCAGGTGCTGACCTCGCCCAACGTTGCTTAACTTGTACGATCGTTTTCGATCGTACAAGTTAAGCAACGTGTACGATTGTTCGTAACTATTAACATATTAACGCATGTTTATCCCAGATTTTTTCTATTAGATATAAGTCATGCATGTTTTTACTACTATATAAATATATATAATTTCACTCTCACTACTCATACATCCACGCAAACTCAACTAATACAAGTACACACTCCTTCACATACATTTCATAGCTTCTCCAGTACTCCAGAATTTGTGTCATCACAGCCATTCAAAACAGTCGGTCATAACCGTACACTTCCCGCTCGCCTCCCACTAGCCTACGCATCGCGCACACCTCGCCGGCGAATTAGCCAAACCCATTTAAATATAAATACACATACTACTAATAATGACAATACAACAAACAATAGAAGATATTGATCTGACTAATTTGTCGGAGAGCTGCGTTTGTCGTACGGCAGCGGAGTGCGGGCGGGAGGTCGGGAAGAAGACGGACTACAAATATAGGGTTCTTCACCAGAATATTAGGAGCATACATAAGAATTACGATATTTTTAGTGTGTATCTCTCGAGACTCAATTTTGACTTGGATATTATTGTACTATCCGAATGCTGGCTCAGAAAAGACGATAATCCACCAAATTTAATGGGCTATAACACTCATTGGACAAAAAACTATATCAACCAGAATAACGGCTTGGTCATTTACACAAAATCCGATTTAAATGTAACTGTGACTGAACCTTCTTTTGTGGATGGTGACTGCATGATCGTCCAGGTCGCACATGACTTTTTAGTAGTAGCAATCTATAGACCACCTTGTTACAGAAACCTAGACAACTTTTTTAAATCCCTGGAACACACTTTGGGACAATCCAAATCATGCAAAACCAAGCTTATAGTTGGAGATATAAACATTGATATCTCGCCACAAAACCAAGATGTACAAACAGCGAACTACCTTGAGCTTATAGGCTGCTATGGCTTTTTCCCTGCCCACAACTTACCGACGAGAGAATCTACTTGCCTAGACCACATACACATTAATTCATCGATAAAATCTAAAGCAGTAATATGGAAAACTGATATAACAGATCACTACACTACAATTATGGGAGTAGATCAAACATCGAACAGACCGAAAACAACACATACCAAGGTGGAGCTTGACAGGGTAGGTTTGATAAAACTGCTGAAAAATGAATCTTGGGACATAGTATACAACCACTCGGATATCAATAATGCCACAAATAGTTTCATAAATATATTAAACACAGCAATCACGAAAAACAAAAACGAAGTTAGAATCCCACACAACAAAATAACAAGAAAACCCTGGATTACAGCGGGATTGTTGAAATGCATAAGAAAAAGAAATAAATTGCACAGAAACTACAAAAAATATCCAAATGAAAGTATACATAAAGAAAAGTACATAAAATATAAGAACCTATGTAATAAAATCCTTAAATTTACGAAAAACAACTACTATAGAAGACAGTTAGAAAAAGTTAGAAACGACAGTAAGAAAACATGGGAAAAAATCAAAGAGATCTGCTATCTACAAAACAAGAAATCCAAAAGCGAAGAAATTCTGAAAATCGGCCAAACTCCTGCTGATGCTGTCAACGTAGCAAATAACTTCTTCACTTCGGTAGGCAGCGAATATGCCAATAAAATCTTACACAAGCTTAGTAAAACAGAAAACGACATAGCTAAAGACACAATAGATAGCTTATCCCCACCTGATTCACTCTACCTCCAACCCACAGACCCGTATGAAATTAGCAAACTAATAGATAAATTAAAAAACAATAGCGCCCCTGGCTGGGACAACATAACCCCGTATATTATTAAATCTATAAAACAATATATACTGCCGCCACTTTCATATCTATACTAGGTGTTGCATGGTGCGCGGGCCGCGCGCGGCCCGCGAGACGGCTTTGTTTTCGTGTTGTAGGCGCCGCAACTAAAGAAACATTATCCGGATTGTTCGCTGTGCAAATAATTCGTGCAAGCCCATCCCCTAATTATATCTAGCACCGCCCGACAGTTGCAAGTTCAAAACTTTCATAGAGTCAATTATTTCGAAAAGAGTTCATCTAAAATTGGTTATGGTTGTGTTTTATAAAGCAAGCAACGCTCGAAATGACCGTATGCCAGAAACGTATTCTAAGTTTTCATAAGCCAAACGTTGCTAGCTGTACACAATTTCCATACCTTTGTTCATAACTCGAAAAGCATGGGCATCTTTTAGCCTTTGGTGGCGTGGGGACGCTTCGGGCTTCGCCCTACGCGGAGCTCGGCCTATGGCCTCGCAATCCGGCTCGGCCTTCGGCCTCGCAATAGTTACTTGGAAAGAAGAGAGTGGTTTCTGGTCGGTAAGGGGACGCTTCGGGCTTCGTCCTACGCGGAGCTCGGCCTACGGCCTCGCAAAAGTTACTTGGAAGGTGGGGAGTTGTTTCTGCTCGGTAAGGGGACGCTTCGGGCTTCGCCCTACGCGGAGCTCGGCCTACGGCCTCGCAAAAGTTACTTGGAGGGTAGGGAGTTGTTTCTGTTCGGCAAGGGGACGCTTCGGGCTTCGCCCTACGCGGAGCTCGGCCTTCGGCCTCGCCGGGGGGCAAAAGTTACTTGGAAGGAAATGAGTGGTTTCTGCTCGGTAAGGGGACGCTTCGGGCTTCGCCCTACGCGGAGCTCGGCCTGCGGCCTCGCAAGAGTTACTTGAAAGGTGGGGAGTTGTTTCTGTTCGGCAAGGGGACGCTTCGGGCTTCGCCCTACGCGGAGCTCGGCCTTCGGCCTCGCAAAATTTACTTGGAAGGTGGGGAGTTGTTTCTGCTCGGTAAGGGGACGCTTCGGGCTTCGCCCTACGCGGAGCTCGGCCTTCTGCCTCGCAAAATTTACTTGGAAGGTGGGGAGTTGTTTCTGCTCAGTAAGGGGACGCTTCGGGCTTCGCCCTACGCGGAGCTCGGCCTACGGCCTCGCAAAACTTACTTGGAGGGTGGGGAGTTGTTTATGTTCGGCAAGGGGACGCTTCGGGCTTCGCCCTACGCGGAGCTCGGCCTTTGGCCTCGCCGAGTGGCAAAGTTACTTGGAGGGTGGAGAGTTGTTTCTGTTCGGCAAGGGGACGCTTCGGGCTTCGCCCTACGCGGAGCTCGGCCTGCGGCCTCGCAAAAGTTACTTGAAAGGTGGGGAGTTGTTTCTGTTTGGCAAGGGGACGCTTCGGGCTTCGCCCTACGCGGAGCTCGGCCTACGGCCTCGCAAAAGTTACTTGGAGGGTGGGGAGTTGTTTCTGTTCTAAAAAGGGACGCTTCGGGCTTCGCCCTACGCGGAGCTCGGCCTTCGGCCTCGCAAAATTTACTTGGAAGGTGGGGAGTTGTTTCTGCTCGGCAAGGGGGCGCTTCGGGCTTCGCCCTACGCGGTTTCGTATAGGAAAATGTATGGGGAAACTGTATCTTTTTGGAGAAGTCAATATTCTGGCCGCCATTTTGTGTTTTAAAATATGTTAAGCATTATAATTAATGTACAGGATAGCATCTAACATGTGGCATTTAAACCGTTACGATAGCCCAAAATTTCATTAACAAAGTTAGCGCCCAAACATGACTCTGACCAAAACTTTCATGCCCCATAACTTCCAGTGTTGCCAGGCGATTGAGATGAAAATGGTCAAATGTCATTTGGGTGAGGTGCCTTCATCGAACTGCATACCCAAATTTGGTTAAAAAGCGCTATTTCCATTTTCCCCATTTTTTGGCTCTGGAGGGTAAATTACCCTAAAAGTTGGGAAACTTTATTTTTATTGCAACACTATTCATCGAGACCTACAATTGTCCCATACAAGACATTCCACTAAAATGTTTCCATTCACCCTAAAAATGAGATTGAAAATCTTGCCAAATTGTAATGAAAATATTATGGTTGACAGCTCGTCCGCCATTTTGTTTTTCCAAAAATTGACAATTTTCTGGTATACTACATCATATGTGCTACGAAGTGGAATTGGTTGGATATTCCTCATGCGCTCATGCTAGGCCAGCTAATTCGTCAAAGTTTGGTCTGAAATGTCCAAATTTTCAATCGGCTATATTTCCGCCGCCATTTTGTTTTTCTTTTGTTTTTCAATTTCATCACAAAGTAGGTGGACCATGTGACGCGTGTTCCAAATTTTAACGAAATCGGTTAGAAAATGGCGGAGATGGCATCACGTGACCCGCCGCCATTTTGTTTTTTTCACTTCCCTATAGTTTTCCTCTGGTCCAATCACTAAACTATACAACTCCCCCCTACATCACTTTCACCTCCGGGAACTCCTTCAGACTAAACGGGCGCGTCAATCAGTGAGTCAGTCAGTCAGTCAGTCAGTGAGTCAGTCAGTCAGTCAGTGGTAGTCGAGCTATATATATTAGTAACTAGTAGGTGCGTGGGTGCGCGGGCCGCGAGCGGCCCGCGGGGCTTTCTTATTCCTGTAGGTTTGGAGGCGGCGCAACTAACTACAATTTTATCTGGGTTTGTTCATTGTGCAATTGGGTGTGCGTGCAATGCAATTTGTCTTGCCACTTGTAAATCAAGCGACGCCCGAAAGGTATAAATTCAAAACGTTATGAAATGGACATGTTTCGAGAATAGTTTGATTTAAAGTTGTTAACTGATTATAAATATAGAGCATGCAATACCCCAAATGACCGAAGGCCTGGCACTAAATAAAGACGTAATTCAAAAGACAAGTGTTATCATCTTTATATAGATTTCAAAAATTCATTCTGATTCGGAGCGTATACGCATTTTCCTTTTCGCTTTTGCTGGCGTGGGGACGCTCCGGGCTTCGCCCTCCGCGGAGCTCGGCCTATGGCCTCGCTTTGGGCTCGGTCTTCGACCTCGCCAAGGTTATTTAGGCGACACAGATGATCGTATTGTATCCGCTTGGCAAGGGGGACGCTTCGGGCTACGCCCTACGCGGAGCTCGGCCTACGGCCTCGCGGGTGGGACGCTTCGGGCTTCGCCCTACGCGGAGCTCGGCCTACGGCCTCGCGGGTGGGACGCTTCGGGCTTCGCCCTACGCGGAGCTCGGCCTGCGGCCTCGCGGGGGGGTCGCTTCGGGCTTCGCCCTACGCGAAGCTCGGCCTACGGCCTCTCGGATGGGACGCTTCGGGCTTCGCCCTACGCGGAGCTCGGCCTACGGCCTCGCGGGGGGGTCGCTGCGGGCTTCGCCCTACGCGGAGCTCGGCCTGCGGCCTCGCGGGGGGGGGGGGGACGCTTCGGGCTTCGCCCTACGCGGAGCTCGGCCTACGGCCTCGCGAGGGGCTCGCTTCGGGCTTCGCCCTACGCGGAGCTCAGCCTACGGCCTCGCGGGAGGGTATGTGTATCCGCTTGGCAAGGGGGACGCTTCGGGCTACGCCCTACGCGGAGCTCGGCCTACGGCCTCGCGGGTGGGACGCTTCGGGCTTCGCCCTACGCGGAGCTCGGCCTACGGCCTCGCGGGGGGGGGGGGGACGCTTCGGGCTTCGCCCTACGCGGAGCTCAGCCTACGGCCTCGCGGGTGGATGCTCGGCCTTCGGCCTCGTTATAATTGTCGATGGACATCGATTATTGGAAGCATTGACCACGGTTTTATATAGACCTGCAGTACTCATTCGTTTTGTATAGGAAAATGTATGGTGATATTTTCGATTCATTCGGATGTCAAAATTTTGGCGGCCATCTTGGATTTTGAAATACTTTAGACTTTTATGAGTAAGTACAGGATAGTACCTAACAGATGGCATATATTTTATTGCTCTAGCGCAACATTTCTTTAACAAAGTTGGCGCCCAAACGGGGCTCTGACCACAACTTTCAAGTCGCATAAGTTCCAGTGTTTCCGTGCGATTTCGACGAAAATTGTCAAATATCATTTGGGTGAGCTACCTTCATCGAACTGCATACTCAGAATTTCCGTAAAGTCCTTATTTCCATTTGTCACCTTTTTGGGACCTGTGGGGTAAATTACCCGAATTTCTGGGAAAATTCTTTTTTGTGGCAACACTACGCCCCGAAAGCTACAACTGACCCATACAAATCGATTCTCTAAAGTGGCGCTATCTGGGAGAAATATCGCTTTGAAAATGTCATTTTTTGGTACTTTTTACACTTTTACCTCCACTCTCTCCGCCACTTTGATTTTCCCACTTTTCGGATTTTTCTGGCTATCTGGACTATATTACCTAACAAATGGCATTTAAACTTTTTCGCTAGCTAAAACTTGGTAGAACAAACTAACTCAATTTATCTGACCATTCCCAAAAATTTCAAAGCGTCGCCAATCCCAGTGTTGCCAGCGGATTTCGATGAAAATACCCAAATGTCATTTGAGTGGCCAAAGCTCACCAAACTGCATACTCAGAATTTCCCTAAAGTCCTTATTTCCATTTGTCACCTTTTTGGGTCCTGTGGGGTAAATTACCCCGATTTCGGGGAAAATTCTTTTTCACGGCAATACTACGTCCCGAGACCTACATCCTGCCCATACAAACCGAAGCTCTGCGGCGTTGGCATCTGGGAGTAATATCGCTTTGAAAATTCCCAATTTTTCTACTTTTTACCATCTTATTACCCAACTCGCCGCCATTTTGTTTTTTTCCCACTTTTCGGATTTTTCTGGTTATCTGGACTATATTGCCCGACAAACTGCATTTAAACTTTTTCGCTAGCTAAAACTTGGTAGAACAAACTAACTCAATTTATCGGACCATTCCCAAAAATTTGAAAAATTCGCCAATCCCAGTGTTGCCAGCGGATATCGATGAAAATACCCAAATGTCATTTGGGTGGACCAATCTCACCAGACTGCATACCCAGAATTTCCCTAAAGTCCTTATTTCCATTTGTCACATTTTTGGACCCTGTGGGGTAAATTACCCGACTTTTTGGGAAAATTCTTTTTCCTGGCAATACTACGCCCCAAAACCTACAATTGACCCATACAAGCCGAAGCTCTGCGGCGTTGGCATCTGGGAGTAATATTGATTTGAAAATTCCCAACTTTTCAACTTTTTAAAATTTTGTCTCCCATCTCGCCGCCATTTTGTTTTTTAAAAAGTTTCCTTATTTTTCTTTTTATCTAGACTAAATTTCCCAACAAATTGCATTTAAACCATTGCGCTAGCTCAAACTTGGTCTAACAAAGTTGCCCTCCAAAGTTGGCAACTCGCGAAAATTTTAAAAAATTCGCTAATCCCAGTGTTGCCAGCGGATTTCGATGAAAATACCCAAATGTCATTTGGGTGGGCCAACCTCATCGGACTGCATACCCAGAATTTTCGTAAAGTCCCTATTTCCATTTGCCACATTTTTGGACCCTGTGGGGTAAATTACCCCGATTTCTGGGAATTTTTTTTTTGCTGGCAACACTACTCCCCGAGACCTACAACCGCCCCATACAAGCCGAAGCTCTACGGTGTTGCCATCTGTGAGTAATATCGCTTTGCCCACTCGTGATTTCCCTCCCTTTTTTTCAATCGCTCACAACTCGTCGGCCATTTTGTTTTTTTTAACCCCCCCATTTTTTTGGGTAAAGTAGAGGATTTACCCATTCCAACGACATATTGCACCCCTCCCTACTGCTCACCCAACTCGATCTAGGGGTACCCTACTTTTGGGTCTTTTTCGTCCCCCCCACTTTTTTTCTTATAACTCGGCCGCCATTTTGTTTTTTTCAAAATTAAAAAAAAAATCTTTTATTAGATTGTATTTTTTACATTTGTTTCAAATTTGGTCCAAATCGGACTACGCATCTCAGAGTTCACCGTAGTGACCCCAAGATAAACACCCCCCAGGGGGACCGCTATATTTTTCCGCACATCACATCCCCAAAGTCTATACAACCAACCCCCCACCCCACCCCCACCCCCTCCAGGTTCCTCAATCCACGTGTCAGTGAGTCAGTCAGTGGTAATGCAGCTATATATATTATTAACTAGTAGGTGCGTGGGTGCGCGGGCCGCGAGCGGCCCGCGGGGCTTCCTTTTTAATTTAGGTTTGAAGGCGGCGCAACTAACTACAATTTTATCTGGGTTGTTTCTTTTGCAATTTGGTGTGGTGAAATGCCTTTTATCCTGCCACTTTAAAATCAAGCGACGCCCGAAAGTTTAAAATTCAAAACGTTATGAAATATGGACATGTTTCGACAATAGTTTGATTTAAAGTTGTTAACTGATTATAAATATAGAGCATGCAATACCCCAAATGCCCGAAGGCCTGGCACTAAATAAAGACGTAATTCAAAAGACAAGTGTTATCATCTTTATATAGATTTCAAAAATTCATTCTGATTCGGAGCGTAACGCATTTTCCTTTTTGCTTTTGCTGGCGTGGGGACGCTCCGGGCTTCGCCCTACGCGGAGCTCGGCCTGTGGCCTCGCGGGGGGGACGCTTCGGGCTTCGCCCTACGCGGAGCTCGGCCTACGGCCTCGCGGGGTGGACGCTTCGGGCTTCGCCCTACGCGGAGGTCGGCCTACGGCCTCGCGAGGGGGACGCTTCGGGCTTCGCCCTACGCGGAGCTCGGCCTACGGCCTCGCGGGGGAGGGTGGGACGCTTCGGGCTTCGCCCTACGCGGAGGTCGGCCTACGGCCTCGCGAGGGGGACGCTTCGGGCTTCGCCCTACGCGGAGCTCGGCCTGTGGCCTCGCGGGGGGGACGCTTCGGGCTTCGCCCTACGCGGAGCTCGGCCTACGGCCTTGCGGGTGGGACGCTTCGGGCTTCGCCCTACGCGGAGCTCGGCCTACGGCCTCACGGGTGGGACGCTTCGGGCTTCGCCCTACGCGGAGCTCGGCCTACGGCCTCGCGGGGGGGTGCTCGGCCTTCGGCCTCGTTATAATTGTCGATGTACATCGATTATTGGAAGCATTGACCACGGTTTTATATAGACCTGCAGTACTCATTCGTTTTGTATAGGATAATGTATGGGGATATTTTCGATTCATTCGGATGTCAAAAATTTGGCGGCCATCTTGGATTTTGAAATACTTTAGACTTTTATGAGTAAGTACAGGATAGTACCTAACAGATGGCATATATTTTATTGCTCTAGCGCAACATTTCTTTAACAAAGTTGGCGCCCAAACGGGGCTCTGACCACAACTTTCAAGTCGCATAACTTCCAGTGTTGCCAGCGGATTTCGACGAAAATTGTCAAATATCATTTGGGTGAGCTACCCTCATCGAACTGCATACTCAGAATTTCCGTAAAGTCCTTATTTCTATTTGTCACCTTTTTGGGACCTATGGGGTAAGTTACCCGAATTTCTGGGAAAATTCTTTTTCGTGGCAACACTACGTCTAGAGGCCTACAACCGCCCCATACAAACCGATTCTCAAAAGTGGCGCCATCTGGGAGAAATATCGCTTTGAAAATGTCATTTTTTGGTACTTTTTACACTTTTACCTCCACTCTCTCCGCCATTTTGATTTTCCCACTTTTCGGATTTTTCTGGCTATCTGGACTATATTACCTAACAAATGGCATTTAAACTTTTTCGCTAGCTAAAACTTGGTAGAACAAACTAACTCAATTTATCTGACCATTCCCAAAAATTTCAAAGCGTCGTCAATCCCAGTGTTGCCAGCGGATTTCGATGAAAATACCCAAATGTCATTTGGGTGGCCAAAGCTCACCACACTGCATACTCAGAATTTCCCTAAAGTCCTTATTTCCATTTGTCACCTTTTTGGGTCCTGTGGGGTAAATTACCCCGATTTCGGGGAAAATTCTTTTTCACGGCAACACTACGTCCCGAGACCTACATCCGGCCCATACAAACCGAAGCTCTGCGGCGTTGGCATCTGGGAGTAATATCGCTTTGAAAATTCCCAATTTTTCTACTTTTTACCATCTTATTACCCAACTCGCCGCCATTTTGTTTTTTTCCCACTTTTCGGATTTTTCTGGCTATCTGGACTATATTACCTAACAAATGGCATTTAAACTTTTTCGCTAGCTAAAACTTGGTAGAACAAACTAACTCAATTTATCTGACCATTCCCAAAAATTTGAAAAATTCGCCAATCCCAGTGTTGCCAGCGGATTTCGATGAAAATACCCAAATGTCATTTGGGTGGGCCAAGCTCATCGGACTGCATACCCAGAATTTCCATAAAGTCCCTATTTCCATTTGTCACATTTTTGGACCCTGTGGGGTAAATTACCCGACTTTTTGGGAAATTTCTTTTTCCTGGCAACACTACGTCCCGAGACCTACATCCGGCCCATACAAGCTGAAGCTCTGCGGCGTTGGCATCTGGGAGTGATATCGATTTGAAAATTACCAACTTTTCAACTATTTAAAATTTTGTCTCCCAACTCGCCGCCATTTTGTTTTTAAAAAAAATTCCTTATTTTTCTTTTTATCTAGACTAAATTTCCCAACAAACTGCATTTAAAGCGTTGCGCTAGCTCAAACTTGGTCTAACAAAGTTGCCCTCCAAAGTTGGCAACTGCCGAAAATTTAAAAAAAATCGCCAATCCCAGTGTTGCCAGCGGATTTCGATGAAAATACCCAAATGTCATTTGGGTGGGCCAACCTCATCGGACTGCATACCCAGAATTTCCCTAAAGTCTCTATTTCTATTTGTCACTTTTTTGGACCCTGTGGGGTAAATTACCCCGATTTCTGGGAATTTTTTTTTTCCTGGCAACACTACTCCCCGAGACCTACAACCGCCCCATACAAGCCGAAGCTCTACGGTTTTGCCATCTGGGAGTAATATCGCTTTGCCCACTCGTGATTTCCCTCCCTTTTTTTCAATCGCTCACAACTCGTCCGCCATTTTGTTTTTTTTAAATCCCCATTTTTTTGGGTAAAGTAGAGGATTTACCCATTCCAACGACATATTGCACCCCTCCCTACTGCTCACCCAACTCGATTTACCAGTACCCTACTTTTGGGTCTTTTTGGTCCCCCCCACTTTTTTTCTTATAACTCGGCCGCCATTTTGTTTTTTTGAAAATTAAAAAAAAAATTCTCGATTAGATGCTATTCTTTACATTTGTTTCAAATTTTATCCAAATCGGACTGCGCATCACAGAGTTCACCACAGTGACCCCAAGATAAACAACCCCCAGGGGGACCGCTATATTTTTCCGCACGTCACATCCCCAAAGTCTATACAACCAACCCCCCACCACACCCCCACACCCTCCAGGTTCCTCAATCCACGTGTCAGTGAGTGAGTCAGTGGTAATGCAGCTATATATATTATTAACTAGGTGATGCATGGTGCGCGGGCCGCGCGCGGCCCGCGAGACTGCTTTGTTTTCGTGTTGTAGGCGCCGCAACTAAATAAACATTATCGTAGTAGTAGCGTGGGGACGCTCCGGGCTTCGCCCTACGCGGAGCTCGGCCTATGGCCTCGCAGCCCGGCTCGGCCTTCGGCCTCGCAAAAGTTACTTGGAAGGTAGGTAGTTTTTTTCTGCTTGGCAAGGGGACGCTTCGGGCTTCGCCCTACGCGGAGCTCGGCCTATGGCCTCGCAGGCCGGCTCGGCCTCCGGCCTCGCAAAAATTACTTGGAAGGTGGGGAGTTGTTTCTGCTTGGCAAAGGGACGCTTCGGGCTTCGCCCTACGCGGAGCTCGGCCTATGGCCTCGCAAAAGTTACTTGGAAGGTGGGGAGTTGTTTCTGCTTGGCAAGGGGACGCTTCGGGCTTCGCCCTACGCGGAGCTCGGCCTACGGCCTCGCGGTGTTCTATCGCTTCGGGCTTCGCCCTACGCGGAGCTCGGCCTTCGGCCTCGCAAAAGTTACTTGGAAGGTAGGTAGTTTTTTTCTGCTTGGCAAGGGGACGCTTCGGGCTTCGCCCTACGCGGAGCTCGGCCTATGGCCTCGCAGGCCGGCTCGGCCTCCGGCCTCGCAAAAATTACTTGGAAGGTGGGGAGTTGTTTCTGCTTGGCAAAGGGACGCTTCGGGCTTCGCCCTACGCGGAGCTCGGCCTATGGCCTCGCAAAAGTTACTTGGAAGGTGGGGAGTTGTTTCTGCTTGGCAAGGGGACGCTTCGGGCTTCGCCCTACGCGGAGCTCGGCCTACGGCCTCGCAGTGTTCTATCGCTTCGGGCTTCGCCCTACGCGGAGCTCGGCCTTCGGCCTCGCAAAAGTTACTTGGAAGGTAGGTAGTTTTTTTCTGCTTGGCAAGGGGACGCTTCGGGCTTCGCCCTACGCGGAGCTCGGCCTATGGCCTCGCAGGCCGGCTCGGCCTTCGGCCTCGCAAAAGTTACTTGGAAGGTGGGGAGTTGTTTCTGCTTGGCAAGGGGACGCTTCGGGCTTCGCCCTACGCGGAGCTCGGCCTACGGCCTCGCGGTGTTCTATCGCTTCGGGCTTCGCCCTACGCGGAGCTCGGCCTTCGGCCTCGCTATAGTTACTGATAGATATTTACCGCACGCCAGTAATCCTTTCGTTTCGTATAGGAAAATATATGTAAAAAATATTATGGTTTACTGCTCGTCCGCCATTTTGTTTTTCCCAAAAATGACAATTTTCTGGTATACTGCATCATATGTGCTACGAAGTGGAATTGGTTGGATATTCCTCATGCGCTCGTGCTAGGCCAGCTAATTCGTCAAAGTTTGGTCTGAAATGTCCAAATTTTCAATCGGCTATATTTCCGCCGCCATTTTGTTTTTCTTTTGTTTTTCAATTTCATCACAAAGTAGGTCGACCATGTGACGCGTGTTCCAAATTTGAACGAAATCGGTTGGAAAATGGCGGAGATGGCATCACGTGACCCGCCGCCATTTTGTTTTTTTCACTTCCCTATAGTTTTCCTCTGGTCCAATCACTAAACTATACAACTCCCCCCTACATGACTTTCACCTCCGGGAACTCCTTCAGACTAAACGGGCGTGTCAATCAGTGAGTCAGTCAGTCAGTCAGTCAGTCAGTCAGTCAGTGAGTGGTAGTCGAGCTATATATATTAGTAACTAGTAGGTGCGTGGGTGCGCGGGCCGCGAGCGGCCCGCGGGGCTTTCTTTTTCCTGTAGGTTTGGAGGCGGCGCAACTAACTAAAGTCTTTATTTTGTTTGTTTCTTTTGCAATTTGGTGTGGTGAAATGCCTTTTATCCTGCCACTTTAAAATCAAGCGTCGCCCGAAAGTTTAAAATTCAAAACGTTATGAAATGGACATGTTTCGACAATAGTCTGATTTAAAATTGTTAACTGATTATAAATATAGAGCATGCAATACCCCAAATGACCGAAGGCCTGGCACTAAATGAAGACGTACTTCAAAAGACAAGTGTTATCATCTTTATATAGATTTCAAAAATTCATTCTGATTCGGAGCGTATACGCATTTTCCTTTTCGCTTTTGCTGGCGTGGGGACGCTCCGGGCTTCGCCCTCCGCGGAACTCGGCCTATGGCCTCGCATTGGGCTCGGTCTTCGACCTCGCCAAGGTTGTTTAGGCGACACAGATGATCGTATTGTATCCGCTTGGCAAGGGGGACGCTTCGGGCTTCGCCCTACGCGGAGCTCGGCCTACGGCCTCGCGGGTGGGACGCTTCGGGCTTCGCCCTACGCGGAGCTCGGCCTGCGGCCTCGCGGGGGGTCGCTTCGGGCTTCGCCCTACGCGGAGCTCGGCCTGCGGCCTCGCGGGTGGGTGCTCGGCCTTCGGCCTCGTTATAATTGTCGATTGACATCGATTATTTTAAGCATTGACCACGATTTTATATAGACCTGCATTACTCCATCGTTTTGTATAGAAAAATGTATGGGAAAATTTTCGATTCATTCAGATGTCAAAAATTTGACGACCATCTTTTATTTTGAAATACTTTAGACTTTTATGAGTTAGTACAGGACAGTACCTAACAGATGGCATATATTTTATTGCTCTAGCGCACCATTTCTTTAACAAAGTTTGCGCCCAAACGGGGCTCTGACCACAATTTTCAAGTCTCATAACTTCCAGTGTTGCCGAGCGATTTTGATGAAAATGGTCAAATATCATTTGGTTGAGCAGTCCTCATCGAACTGCATACCCAGAAATTCCGTAAAGTTCCTATTTTCATTTTACCACTTTTTTTTGTCCTGTGTGGTAAATTACCCGAATTTCGGGAAAATTTCTTTTTCATGGCAACACTACGCCCCGAAACCTACAACTGACCCATACAAACCGATTCTCTAAATTCGCGCCGTCTGTGAGAAATATCGCTTTTAAATTCCTTTTTTTGATACTTTTTACAACTTTACCCTCCACTCTCTCCGCCATTTTGATTTTCCAACTTTCCATATTTTTCTGGCTATCTGGACTATATTCCCCAACAAACTGCATTTAAACGATTTCGCTAGCTCAATTTTTTTTTAACAAATTTGCTCCTGGTGTTTGACATCTCGAGAAAATTTCAAAGTCTCGCCAATCCCAGTGTTGCCAGCGGATTTCGATGAAAATACCCAAATGTCATTTGGGTGACCTAAGCTCACCAAACTGCATATTCAGAAATTCCCTAAAGTCCTTATTTCCATTTGTCACCTTTTTTGGACCTGTGGGGTAAATTACCAGAGTTTCTGGGAAAATTCTTTTTCATGGCAATACTACGTCCCGAGACCTACAACCGGCCCATACAAGACGAAGCTCTGCGGTGTTGGCATATGAGAGTAATATCGTTTTGAAAATTCCTGTTTTTGGTACTTTTTACAACTTTACCCTCCACTCTCTCCGCCATTTTGTTTTTTTGAAATATCCTTATTTTTCTGATTATCTCGACTAAATTCCCTAACAAACTGCATTTAAACCGTTTCGCTAGCTCAAACTTGGTTTAACAAAGTTGCCCTTCAAAGTTGGCAACTCCCAAAAATTTCAAAGTGTCGCCAATCCCAGTGTTGCCAGCGGATTTCGATGAAAATACCCAAATGTCATTTGGGTGGCCAAAGCTCACCAAACTGCATACTCAGAATTTCCCTAAAGTGCGTATTTCCATTTGTCACCTTTTTGGGACCTGTGGGGTAAATTACCCAACTTTTTGGTAAAATTCTTTTTCGTGGCAACACTACGCGCCGAAACCTACAACTGCCCCATATATACCGATTCTGTAAAGTGGCGCCATCTGGGAGTAATATCGCTTTGAAAATTGCCAATTTTTCAACTTTTTCACATTTTATTTCCCATCTCGCCGCCATTTTGTTTTTTTGAAATATCCTTATTTTTCTGATTATCTTGACTAATTTCCCTAAACAAACTGCATTTAAACCGTTTCGCTAGCTCAAACTTGGTTTAACAAAGTTGCCCTCCAAAGTTGACAACTCCTGAAAATTTGAAAAATTCGCCAATCCCAGTGTTGCCAGCGGATTTCGATGAAAATACCCAAATGTCATTTGGGTGGGCTAAACTCACCAGACTGCATACTCAGAATTTCCCTAAAGTCTTTATTTCCATTTGTCACTTTTTTGGACCCTGTGGGGTAAATTACCCCGATTTCTGGGAAATTTCTTTTTCATAGCAACACTACGCCCCGAAACCTACAACTGACCCATACATATCGATTTTCTAAAGTGGCGCCTTCTGGGAGTAATATCGTTTTGAAAATTTCCAATTTTTCTACTTTTTACCATGTTGTTTCCCACCTCGCCGCCATTTTGTTTTTTAAAAAATTTCCTTATTTTTCTGTTAATCTAGACTAAATTTCCCAACAAACTGCATTTAAACCGTTCCGCTACCTCGAACTTGGTCTAACAAAGTTGCCCTCCAAAGTTGGCAACTCCCAAAAATTTGAAAAATTCGCCAATCCCAGTGTTGCCAGCGGATATCGATAAAAATACCCAAATGTCATTTGGGTGGACCAATCTCACCAGACTGCATACCCAGAATTTCCCTAAAGTCCTTATTTCCATTTGTCACATTTTTGGACCCTGTGGGGTAAATTACCCGACTTTTTGGGAAATTTCTTTTTCCTGGCAACACTACTTCCCAAAACCTACAATTGACCCATACATAGCGATTCTCTAAAGTGGCGGCGTCTGGGAGTAATATCGCTTTGAAAATTTCCAATTTTTCAACTTTTTCAAATTTTGTCTCCCAACTCGCAGCCATTTTGTTTTTAAAAAAATTTCCTTATTTTTCTATTTATCTAGACTAAATTTCCCAACAAACTGCATTTAAACCGTTGCGCTAGCTCAAACTTGGTCTAACAAAGTTGCCCTCCAAAGTTGGCAACTGCCGAAAATTTTAAAAAATTCGCCAATCCCAGTGTTGCCAGCGGATTTCGATGAAAATACCCAAATGTCATTTGGGTGGGCCAACCTCATCGGACTGCATACCCAGAATTTTCGTAAAGTCCCTATTTCCATTTGTTACCTTTTTGGACCCTGTGGGGTAAATTACCCGACTTTTTGGGAATTTTTTTTTTCCTGGCAACACTACTCCCCGAGACCTACAACCGCCCCATACAAGCCGAAGCTCTACGGTGTTGCCATCTGGGAGTAATATCGCTTTGCCCACTCGTGATTTCCCTCCCTTTTTTTCAATCGCTCACAACTCGTCGGCCATTTTGTTTTTTTTAACCCCCCATTTTTTTGTGTAAAGTAGAGGATTTACCCATTCCAACGACATATTGCACCCCTCCCTACGGCTCACCCAACTCTATTTACCAGTACCCTACTTTTGGGTCTTTTTGGTCCCCCCCACTTTTTTTCATATAACTCGGCCGCCATTTTGTTTTTTTCAAAATTAAAAAAAAAATCTTTTATTAGATTGTATTTTTTACATTTGTTTCAAATTTTATCCAAATCGGACTGCGCATCACAGAGTTCACCATAGTGACCCCAAGATAAACAACCCCCAGGGGGACCGCTATATTTTTCCGCCCATCTCATCCCCAAAATCTATACAACCAACCCCCCACCCCACCCCAACCCCCTCCAGGTTCCTCAAAACACGTATCAGTCAGTGAGTGGTATTGTAGCTATATATATTATAGTAACTAGTAGGTGCGTGGGTGCGCGGGCCGCGAGCGGCCCGCGGGGCTTTCTTTTTAATGTAGGTTTGGAGGCGGCGCAACTAACTACAATTTTATCTGGGTTTGTTCATTGTGCAATTGGGTGTGCGTGCAATTCAATTTGTCTTGCCACTTGTAAATCAAGCGACGCCCGAAAGGTATAAATTCAAAACTTTATGAAATGGACATGTTTCGAGAATAGTTTGATTTAAAGTTGTTAACTGATTATAAATATAGAGCATGCAATACCCCAAATGACCGAAGGCCTGGCACTAAATAAAGACGTAATTCAAAAGACAAGTGTTATCATCTTTATATAGATTTCAAAAATTCATTCTTATTCGGAGCGTATACAAATTTTCCTTTTCGCTTTTGCTGGCGTGGGGACGCTCCGGGCTTCGCCCTCCGCGGAGCTCGGCCTATGGCCTCGCTTTGGGCTCGGTCTTCGACCTCGCCAAGGTTATTTAGGCGACACAGATGATCGTATTGTATCCGCTTGGCAAGGGGGACGCTTCGGGCTACGCCCTACGCGGAGCTCGGCCTACGGCCTCGCGGGTGGGACGCTTCGGGCTTCGCCCTACGCGGAGCTCGGCCTACGGCCTCGCGGATGGGACGCTTCGGGCTTCGCCCTACGCGGAGCTCGGCCTACGGCCTCGCGGGGGGGTCGCTGCGGGCTTCGCCCTACTCGGAGCTCGGCCTACGGCCTCGCGGATGGGACGCTTCGGGCTTCGCCCTACGCGGAGCTCGGCCTACGGCCTCGCAAGGGGCTCGCTTCGGGCTTCGCCCTACGCGGAGCTCAGCCTACGGCCTCGCGGGAGGCTATGTGTATCCGCTTGGCAAGGGGACGCTTCGGGCTTCGCCCTACGCGGAACTCGGCCTACGGCCTCGCGGGGGGGGGGGGGGACGCTTCGGGCTTCGCCCTACGCGGAGCTCGGCCTACGGCCTCGCGAGGGGGTCGCTTCGGGCTTCGCCCTACGCGGAGCTCAGCCTACGGCCTCGCGGGAGGGTCGCTTCGGGCTTCGCCCTACGCGGAGCTCGGCCTACGGCCTCGCGGGTGGATGCTCGGCCTTCGGCCTCGTTATAATTGTCGATGGACATCGATTATTGGAAGCATTGACCACGGTTTTATATAGACCTGCAGTACTCATTCGTTTTGTATAGGAAAATGTATGGGGATATTTTCGATTCACTCGGATGTCAAAATTTTGGCGGCCATCTTGGATTTTGAAATACTTTAGACTTTTATGAGTAAGTACAGGATAATACCTAACAGATGGCATATATTTTATTGCTCTAGCGCAACATTTCTTTAACAAAGTTGGCGCCCAAACGGGGCTCTGACCACAACTTTCAAGTCGCATAAGTTCCAGTGTTGCCGTGCGATTTCGCCGAAAATTGTCAAATATCATTTGGGTGAGCTACCCTCATCGAACTGCATACTCAGAATTTCCGTAAAGTCCTTATTTCCATTTGTCACCTTTTTGGGACCTGTGGGGTAAATTACCCGAATTTTTGGGAAAATTCTTTTTTGTGGCAACACTACGCCCCGAAAGCTACAACTGACCCATACAAATCGATTCTCTAAAGTGGCGCTATCTGGGAGAAATATCGCTTTGAAAATGTCATTTTTTGGTACTTTTTACACTTTTACCTCCACTCTCTCCGCCACTTTGATTTTCCCACTTTTCGGATTTTTCTGGCTATCTGGACTATATTACCTAACAAATGGCATTTAAACTTTTTCGCTAGCTAAAACTTGGTAGAACAAACTAACTCAATTTATCTGACCATTCCCAAAAATTTCAAAGCGTCGCCAATCCCAGTGTTGCCAGCGGATTTCGATGAAAATACCCAAATGTCATTTGAGTGGCCAAAGCTCACCAAACTGCATACTCAGAATTTCCCTAAAGTCCTTATTTCCATTTGTCACCTTTTTGGGTCCTGTGGGGTAAATTACCCCGATTTCGGGGAAATCTCTTTTTCACGGCAATACTACGTCCCGAGACCTACATCCTGCCCATACAAACCGAAGCTCTGCGGCGTTGGCATCTGGGAGTAATATCGCTTTGAAAAATCCCAATTTTTCTACTTTTTACCATCTTATTACCCAACTCGCCGCCATTTTGTTTTTTTCCCACTTTTCGGATTTTTCTGGTTATCTGGACTATATTGCCCGACAAACTGCATTTAAACTTTTTCGCTAGCTAAAACTTGGTAGAACAATCTAACTCAATTTATCTGACCATTCCCAAAAATTTGAAAAATTCGCCAATCCCAGTGTTGCCAGCGGATATCGATGAAAATACCCAAATGTCATTTGGGTGGACCAATCTCACCAGACTGCATACCCAGAATTTCCCTAAAGTCCTTATTTCCATTTGTCACATTTTTGGACCCTGTGGGGTAAATTACCCGACTTTTTGGGAAAATTCTTTTTCCTGGCAACACTACGTCCTGAGACCTACATCCGGCCCATACAAGCCGAAGCTCTGCGGAGTTGGCATCTGGGAGTAATATCGATTTGAAAATTCCCAACTTTTCAACTTTTTAAAATTTTGTCTCCCATCTCGCCGCCATTTTGTTTTTTAAAAAATTTCCTTATTTTTCTGTTTATCTAGACTAAATTCCCCAACAAACTGCATTTAAACCGTTGCGCTAGCTCAAACTTGGTCTAACAAAGTTGCCCTCCAAAGTTGGCAACTGCCGAAAATTTAAAAAAATTCGCCAATCCCAGTGTTGCCAGCGGATTTCGATGAAAATACCCAAATGTCATTTGGGTGGGCCAACCTCATCGGACTGCATACCCAGAATTTCCCTAAAGTCTCTATTTCTATTTGCCACCTTTTTTGACCCTGTGGGGTAAATTACCCAGATTTCGGGGAATTTTTTTTTTCCTGGCAACACTACTCCCCGAGACCTACAACCGCCCCATACAAGCCGAAGCTCTGCGGTGTTGCCATCTGGGAGTAATATCGCTTTGCCCACTCGTGATTTCCCTCCCTTTTTTTCAATCGCTCACAACTCGTCGGCCATTTTGTTTTTTTTAACCCCCCATTTTTTTGGGTAAAGTAGAGGATTTACCCATTCCAACGACATATTGCACCCCTCCCTACGGCTCACCCAACTCGATTTACCAGTACCCTACTTTTGGGTCTTTTTGGTCCCCCCCACTTTTTTTCATATAACTCGGCCGCCATTTTGTTTTTTTCAAAATTAAAAAAAAAATCTTTTATTATATTGTATTTTTTACATTTGTTTCAAATTTTGTCCAAATCGGACTACGCATCACAGAGTTCACCATAGTGACCCCAAGATAAACAACCCCCAGGGGGACCGCTATATTTTTCCGCACATCACATCCCCAAAGTCTATACAACCAACCCCCCACCCCAACCCCAACCCCTCCAGGTTCCTCAAAACACGTATCAGTGAGTCAGTGGTATTGTAGCTATATATATTATTAACTAGTAGGTGCGTGGGTGCGCGGGCCGCGAGCGGCCCGCGGGGCTTTCTTATTCCTGTAGGTTTGGAGGCGGCGCAACTAACTACAATTTTATCTGGGTTTGTTCATTGTGCAATTGGGTGTGCGTGCAATGCAATTTGTCTTGCCACTTGTAAATCAAGCGACGCCCGAAAGGTACAAATTCAAAACGTTATGAAATGGACATGTTTCGAGAATAGTTTGATTTAAAGTTGTTAACTGATTATAAATATAGAGCATGCAATACCCCAAATGACCGAAGGCCTGGCACTAAATAAAGACGTAATTCAAAAGGCAAGTGTTATCATCTTTATATAGATTTCAAAAATTCATTCTGATTCGGAGCGTATACGCATTTTCCTTTTCGCTTTTGCTGGCGTGGGGACGCTCCGGGCTTCGCCCTCCGCGGAGCTCGGCCTATGGCCTCGCCAAGGTTATTTAGGCGACACAGATGATCGTATTGTATCCGCTTGGCAAGGGGGACGCTTCGGGCTACGCCCTACGCGGAGCTCGGCCTACGGCCTCGCGGGTGGGACGCTTCGGGCTTCGCCCTACGCGGAGCTCGGCCTACGGCCTCGCGGGTGGGACGCTTCGGGCTTCGCCCTACGCGGAGCTCGGCCTGCGGCCTCGCGGCGGGGTCGCTTCGGGCTTCGCCCTACGCGAAGCTCGGCCTACGGCCTCGCGGATGGCACGCTTCGGGCTTCGCCCTACGCGGAGCTCGGCCTACGGCCTCGCGGGGGGGTCGCTGCGGGCTTCGCCCTACGCGGAGCTCGGCCTGCGGCCTCGCGGGGGGGGGGGGGGGGGGACGCTTCGGGCTTCGCCCTACGCGGAGCTCGGCCTACGGCCTCGCGAGGGGCTCGCTTCGGGCTTCGCCCTACGCGGAGCTCAGCCTACGGCCTCGCGGGAGGGTATGTGTATCCGCTTGGCAAAGGGGACGCTTCGGGCTTCGCCCTACGCGGAGCTCGGCCTACGGCCTCGCGGGTGGATGCTCGGCCTTCGGCCTCGTTATAATTGTCGATGGACATCGATTATTGGAAGCATTGACCACGGTTTTATATAGACCTGCAGTACTCATTCGTTTTGTATAGGAAAATGTATGGGGATATTTTCGATTCATTCGGATGTCAAAATTTTGGCGGCCATCTTGGATTTTGAATTACTTTAGACTTTTATGAGTAAGTACAGGATAGTACCTAACAGATGGCATATATTTTATTGCTCTAGCGCAACATTTCTTTAACAAAGTTGGCGCCCAAACGGGGCTCTGACCACAACTTTCAAGTCGCATAAGTTCCAGTGTTGCCGTGCGATTTCGACGAAAATTGTCAAATATCATTTGGGTGAGCTACCCTCATCGAACTGCATACTCAGAATTTCCGTAAAGTCCTTATTTCCATTTGTCACCTTTTTGGGACCTGTGGGGTAAATTACCCGAATTTCTGGGAAAATTCTTTTTTGTGGCAACACTACGCCCCGAAAGCTACAACTGACCCATACAAATCGATTCTCTAAAGTGGCGCTATCTGGGAGAAATATCGCTTTGAAAATGTCATTTTTTGGTACTTTTTACACTTTTACCTCCACTCTCTCCGCCACTTTGATTTTCCCACTTTTCGGATTTTTCTGGCTATCTGGACTATATTACCTAACAAATGGCATTTAAACTTTTTCGCTAGCTAAAACTTGGTAGAACAAACTAACTCAATTTATCTGACCATTCCCAAAAATTTCAAAGCGTCGCCAATCCCAGTGTTGCCAGCGGATTTCGATGAAAATACCCAAATGTCATTTGAGTGGCCAAAGCTCACCAAACTGCATACTCAGAATTTCCCTAAAGTCCTTATTTCCATTTGTCACCTTTTTGGGTCCTGTGGGGTAAATTACCCCGATTTCGGGGAAATTTCTTTTTCACGGCAATACTACGTCCCGAGACCTACATCCTGCCCATACAAACCGAAGCTCTGCGGCGTTGGCATCTGGGAGTAATATCGCTTTGAAAATTCCCAATTTTTCTACTTTTTACCATCTTATTACCCAACTCGCCGCCATTTTGTTTTTTTCCCACTTTTCGGATTTTTCTGGTTATCTGGACTATATTGCCCGACAAACTGCATTTAAACTTTTTCGCTAGCTAAAACTTGGTAGAACAATCTAACTCAATTTATCTGACCATTCCCAAAAATTTGAAAAATTCGCCAATCCCAGTGTTGCCAGCGGATATCGATGAAAATACCCAAATGTCATTTGGGTGGACCAATCTCACCAGACTGCATACCCAGAATTTCCCTAAAGTCCTTATTTCCATTTGTCACATTTTTGGACCCTGTGGGGTAAATTACCCGACTTTTTGGAAAAATTCTTTTTCCTGGCAACACTACGTCCTGAGACCTACATCCGGCCCATACAAGCCGAAGCTCTGCGGAGTTGGCATCTGGGAGTAATATCGATTTGAAAATTCCCAACTTTTCAACTTTTTAAAATTTTGTCTCCCATCTCGCCGCCATTTTGTTATTTAAAAAATTTCCTTATTTTTCTGTTTATTTAGACTAAATTTCCCAACAAACTGCATTTAAACCGTTGCGCTAGCTCAAACTTGGTCTAACAAAGTTGCCCTCCAAAGTTGGCAACTCGCGAAAATTTAAAAAAAATCGCCAATCCCAGTGTTGCCAGCGGATTTCGATGAAAATACCCAAATGTCATTTGGGTGGGCCAACCTCATCGGACTGCATACCCAGAATTTTCGTAAAGTCCTTATTTCCATTTGCCACATTTTTGGACCCTGTGGGGTAAATTACCCCGATTTCTGGGAATTTTTTTTTTCTTGGCAACACTACTCCCCGAGACCTACAACCGCCCCATACAAGCCGAAGCTCTACGGTGTTGCCATCTGGGAGTAATATCGCTTTGCCCACTCGTGATTTCCCTCCCTTTTTTTCAATCGCTCACAACTCGTCGGCCATTTTGTTTTTTTTAACCCCCCATTTTTTTGGGTAAAGTAGAGGATTTACCCATTCCAACGACATATTGCACCCCTCCCTACGGCTCACCCAACTCGATTTACCTGTACCCTACTTTTGGGTCTTTTTCGTCCCCCCCCACTTTTTTTCTTATAACTCGGCCGCCATTTTGTTTTTTTGAAAACCAAAAAAAAAATTCGCAATTAGATGCTATTCTTTACATGTGTTTCAAATTTGGTCCAAATCGGACTACGCATCTCAGAGTTCACCATAGTGACCCCAAGATAAACACCCCCCGGGGGGACCGCTATATTTTTCCGCACGTCACATCCCCAAAGTCTATACAACCAACCCCCCACCACACCCCCACCCCCTCCAGGTTCCTCAAAACACGTGTCAATCAGTGAGTGAGTGGTATTGTAGCTATATATATTATAGTAACTAGGTGTTGCATGGTGCGCGGGCCGCGCGCGGCCCGCGAGACTGCTTTGTTTTCGTGTTGTAGGCGCCGCAACTAAATAAACATTATCGTAGTAGTAGCGTGGGGACGCTCCGGGCTTCGCCCTACGCGGAGCTCGGCCTATGGCCTCGCAGCCCGGCTCGGCCTTCGGCCTCGCAAAAGTTACTTGGAAGGTAGGTAGTTTTTTTCTGCTTGGCAAGGGGACGCTTCGGGCTTCGCCCTACGCGGAGCTCGGCCTATGGCCTCGCAGGCCGGCTCGGCCTCCGGCCTCGCAAAAATTACTTGGAAGGTGGGGAGTTGTTTCTGCTTGGCAAGGGGACGCTTCGGGCTTCGCCCTACGCGGAGCTCGGCCTACGGCCTCGCGGTGTTCTATCGCTTCGGGCTTCGCCCTACGCGGAGCTCGGCCTTTGGCCTCGCGGCACGGCTCGGCCTTCGGCCTCGCAAAAGTTACTTGGAAGGTGGGGAGTTTTTTCTGCTTGGCAAGGGGACGCTTCGGGCTTCGCCCTACGCGGAGCTCGGCCTATGGCCTCGCAGCCGGCTCGGCCTTCGGCCTCGCAAAAGTTACTTGGAGGGTGGGGAGTTGTTTCTGCTTGGCAAGGGGACGCTTCGGGCTTCGCCCTACGCGGAGCTCGGCCTACGGCCTCGCGGTGTTCTATCGCTTCGGGCTTCGCCCTACGCGGAGCTCGGCCTTCGGCCTCGCGGGAGGGTGCTCGGCCTTCGGCCTCGCTATAGTTACTGATAGATATTTACCGCACGCCAGTAATCCTTTCGTTTCGTATAGGAAAATATATGTAAAAAATATTATGGTTTACTGCTCGTCCGCCATTTTGTTTTTCCCAAAAATGACAATTTTCTGGTATACTGCATCATATGTGCTACGAAGTGGAATTGGTTGGATATTCCTCATGCGCTCGTGCTAGGCCAGCTAATTCGTCAAAGTTTGGTCTGAAATGTCCAAATTTTCAATCGGCTATATTTCCGCCGCCATTTTGTTTTTCTTTTGTTTTTCAATTTCATCACAAAGTAGGTCGGCCATGTGACGCGTGTTCCAAATTTGAACGAAATCGGTTGGAAAATGGCGGAGATGGCATCACGTGACCCGCCGCCATCTTGTTTTTTTCACTTCTCTATAGTTTTCCTCTGGTCCAATCACTAAACTATACAACTCCCCCCTACATCACTTTCACCTCCGGGGACTCCTTCAGACTAAACGGGCGTGTCAATCAGTGAGTCAGTGAGTGAGTGAGTGGTAGTCGAGCTATATATATTAGTAACTAGGTGTTGCATGGTGCGCGGGCCGCGCGCGGCCCGCGAGACGGCTTTGTTTTCGTGTTGTAGGCGCCGCAACTAAATAAACATTATCCGGTTTGTTCGCTGTGCAAATAATTCGTGCAAGCCATCCACTAATTATATCAAGCACCGCCCGAAAGTTGCAAGTTCAAAACTCTGTGAAAAACATTTATTTCGAAAAGAGTTTACTCATTTAAAGTAGGTTATTGTTGTGATTTTTAAATCAAGCAACGCTCGAAATGCCCGTATGCCAGAAACTTAAAAAATGTTTTCAAAAGCCAAACGTTGCTAGCTGTACACAATTTCCATAACTTTGTTCATAATTCCAAAGGCAAGGGCATCTTTTTCTTTGGTAGCGTGGGGACGCTTCGGGCTTCGCCCTACGCGGAGCTCGGCCTATGGCCTCGCAGGCCGGCTCGGCCTGCGGCCTCGCAAAAGTTACTTGGGAGGTGGGGAGTTGTTTCTGCTTGGCAAGGGGACGCTTCGGGCTTCGCCCTACGCGGAGCTCGGCCTATGGCCTCGCAGGCCGGCTCGGCCTTCGGCCTCGCAAAAATTACTTGGAAGGTAGGGAGTTGTTTCTGCTTGGCAAGGGGACGCTTCGGGCTTCGCCCTACGCGGAGCTCGGCCTATGGCCTCGCAAAAGTTACTTGGAAGGTGGGGAGTTGTTTCTGCTTGACAAGGGGACGCTTCGGGCTTCGCCCTACGCGGAGCTCGGCCTATGGCCTCGCAGGCCGGCTCGGCCTTCGGCCTCGCAAAAATTACTTGGAAGGTGGGGAGTTGTTTCTGCTTGGCAAGGAGACGCTTCGGGCTTCGCCCTACGCGGAGCTCGGCCTATGGCCTCGCAGGCCGGCTCGGCCTTCGGCCTCGCAAAAGTTACTTGGAAGGTGGTGAGTTGTTTCTGCTTGACAAGGGGACGCTTCGGGCTTCGCCCTACGCGGAGCTCGGCCTACGGCCTCGCGGTGTTCTATCGCTTCGGGCTTCGCCCTACGCGGAGCTCGGCCTTCGGCCTCGCGGGAGGGTGCTCGGCCTTCGGCCTCGCTATAGTTACTGATAGATATTTACCGCACGCCAGTAATCCTTTCGTTTCGTATAGGAAAATTTATGGAGAAAATATTATGGTTTACTGCTCGTCCGCCATTTTGTTTTTCCCAAAAATGACAATTTTCTGGTATACTACATCATATATGCTACGAAGTGGAATTGGTTGGATATTCCTCATGCGCTCGTGCTAGGCCAGCTAATTCGTCAAAGTTTGGTCTGAAATGTCCAAATTTTCAATCGGCTATATTTCCGCCGCCATTTTGTTTTTCTTTTGTTTTTCAATTTCATCACAAAGTAGGCGGACCATGTGACACGCGTTCCAAATTTGAACGAAATCGGTTGGAAAATGGCGGAGATGGCATCACGTGACCCGGCGCCATTTTGTTTTTTTCACTTCCCTATAGTTTTCCTCTGGTCCAATCACTAAACTATACAACTCCCCCCTACATCACTTTCACCTCCGGGAACTCCTTCAGACTAAACGGGCGTGTCAATCAGTGAATCAGTGAGTCAGTGAGTGAGTGGTAGTCGAGCTATATATATTAGTAACTAGGTGTTGCATGGTGCGCGGGCCGCGCGCGGCCCGCGAGACTGCTTTGTTTTCGTGTTGTAGGCGCCGCAACTAAATAAACATTATCGTAGTAGTAGCGTGGGGACGCTCCGGGCTTCGCCCTACGCGGAGCTCGGCCTATGGCCTCGCAGCCCGGCTCGGCCTTCGGCCTCGCAAAAGTTACTTGGAAGGTAGGTAGTTTTTTTCTGCTTGGCAAGGGGGACGCTTCGGGCTTCGCCCTACGCGGAGCTCGGCCTATGGCCTCGCAGGCCGGCTCGGCCTCCGGCCTCGCAAAAATTACTTGGAAGGTGGGGTGTTGTTTCTGCTTGGCAAGGAGACGCTTCGGGCTTCGCCCTACGCGGAGCTCGGCCTATGGCCTCGCAGGCCGGCTCGGCCTTCGGCCTCGCAAAAGTTACTTGGAAGGTGGGGAGTTGTTTCTGCTTGGCAAGGGGACGCTTCGGGCTTCGCCCTACGCGGAGCTCGGCCTACGGCCTCGCGGTGTTCTATCGCTTCGGGCTTCGCCCTACGCGGAGCTCGGCCTTCGGCCTCGCGGGAGGGTGCTCGGCCTTCGGCCTCGCTATAGTTACTGATAGATATTTACCGCACGCCAGCAATCCTTTCGTTTCGTATAGGAAAATATATGGAGAAAACATTATGGTTTACTGCTCGTCGGCCATTTTGTTTTTCCCAAAAATGACAATTTTCTGGTATACTGCATCATATGTGCTACGAAGTGGAATTGGTTGGATATTCCTCATGCGCTCGTGCTAGGCCAGCTAATTCGTCAAAGTTTGGTCTGAAATGTCCAAATTTTCAATCGGCTATATTTCCGCCGCCATTTTGTTTTTCTTTTGTTTTTCAATTTCATCACAAAGTAGGTCGACCATGTGACGCGTGTTCCAAATTTGAACGAAATCGGTTGGAAAGTGGCGGAGATGGCATCACGTGACCCGCCGCCATTTTGTTTTTTTCACTTCCCTATAGTTTTCCTCTGGTCCAATCACTAAACTATACAACTCCCCCCTACATGACTTTCACCTCCGGGAACTCCTTCAGACTAAACGGGACGGTCAATCAGTGAGTCAGTCAGTCAGTCAGTCAGTGGTAATCGAGCTATATATATTAGTAACTAGGTGTTGCATGGTGCGCGGGCCGCGCGCGGCCCGCGAGACGGCATTGTTTTCGTGTTGTAGGCGCCGCAACTAAATAAACATTATCCGGATTGTTCGCTGTGCAAATAATTCGTGCAAGCCATCCACTAATTATATCAAGCACCGCCCGAAAGTTGCAAGTTCAAAACTCTGTGAAAAACATTTATTTCGAAAAGAGTTTGCTCGTTTAAAGTAGGTTATTGTTGTGATTTTTAAATCAAGCAACGCTCGAAATGCCCGTATGCCAGAAACTTAAAAAAAGTTTTCAAAAGCCAAACGTTGCTAGCTGTACACAATTTCCATAACTTTGTTCATAATTCGAAAGGCAAAGGCATCTTTTTCTTTGGTAGTGTGGGGACGCTCCGGGCTTCGCCCTACGCGGAGCTCGGCCTATGGCCTCGCAGCCCGGCTCGGCCTTCGGCCTCGCAAAAGTTACTTGGAAGGTAGGGACTTTTTCTGCTTGGCAAGGGGACGCTTCGGGCTTCGCCCTACGCGGAGCTCGGCCTATGGCCTCGCAGGCCGGCTCGGCCTGCGGCCTCGAAAAAATTACTTGGGAGGTGGGGAGTTGTTTCTGCTTGGCAAGGGGACGCTTCGGGCTTCGCCCTACGCGGAGCTCGGCCTATGGCCTCGCAGGCCGGCTCGGCCTTCGGCCTCGCAAAAATTACTTGGAAGGTGGGGAGTTGTTTCTGCTTGGCAAGGGGACGCTTCGGGCTTCGCCCTACGCGGAGCTCGGCCTATGGCCTCGCAGGCCGGCTCGGCCTTCGGCCTCGCAAAAGTTACTTGGAAGGTGGGGAGTTGTTTCTGCTTGACAAGGGGACGCTTCGGGCTTCGCCCTACGCGGAGCTCGGCCTATGGCCTCGCAGGCCGGCTCGGCCTTCGGCCTCGCAAAAATTACTTGGAAGGTGGGGAGTTGTTTCTGCTTGGCAAGGAGACGCTTCGGGCTTCGCCCTACGCGGAGCTCGGCCTATGGCCTCGCAAAAGTTACTTGGAAGGTGGGGAGTTGTTTCTGCTTGACAAGGGGACGCTTCGGGCTTCGCCCTACGCGGAGCTCGGCCTACGGCCTCGCGGTGTTCTATCGCTTCGGGCTTCGCCCTACGCGGAGCTCGGCCTTCGGCCTCGCGGGAGGGTGCTCGGCCTTCGGCCTCGCTATAGTTACTGATAGATATTTACCGCACGCCAGTAATCCTTTCGTTTCGTATAGGAAAATATATGGAAAAAATATTATGGTTTACTGCTCGTCCGCCATTTTGTTTTTCCCAAAAATGACAATTTTCTGGTATACTGCATCATATGTGCTACGAAGTGGAATTGGTTGGATATTCCTCATGCGCTCGTGCTAGGCCAGCTAATTCGTCAAAGTTTGGTCTGAAATGTCCAAATTTTCAATCGGCTATATTTCCGCCGCCATTTTGTTTTTCTTTTGTTTTTCAATTTCATCACAAAGTAGGTGGACCACGTGACTCGCGTTCCAAATTTGAACGAAATCGGTTGGAAAATGGCGGAGATGGCATCACGTGACCCGCCGCCATCTTGTTTTTTTCACTTCCCTATAGTTTTCCTCTGGTCCAATCACTAAACTATACAACTCCCCCCTACATCACTTTCACCTCTGGGAACTCCTTCAGACTAAACGGGACGGTCAATCAGTGAGTGAGTGAGTCAGTCAGTGGTAGTCGAGCTATATATATTAGTAACTAGGTGTTGCATGGTGCGCGGGCCGCGCGCGGCCCGCGAGACTGCTTTGTTTTCGTGTTGTAGGCGCCGCAACTAAATAAACATTATCCGGATTGTTCGCTGTGCAAATAATTTGTGCAAGCCATCCACTGATTATATCAAGCACCGCCCGAAAGTTTCAAGTTCAAAACTCTGTGAAAAACATTTATTCGAAAAGAGTTTGCTCATTTAAAGGAGGTTATTTTTTTATTTTTAAAGCAAGCAACGCTCGAAATGCCCGTATGCCAGAAACTTAAAGAAAGTTTTCAAAAGCCAAACGTTGCTAGCTGTACACAATTTGCATAACTTTGTTCATAATTCGAAAGGCAGGGGCATTTTTCTTGCCGAACAGAAACAACTCCCCACCCTCTAAGTAACTTTTGCGAGGCCGAAGGCCGAGCTCCGCGTAGGGCGAAGCCCGAAGCGTCCCCTTACCGAGCAGAAACAACTCCCCCACTTCCAAGTAAATTTTGCGAGGCCGAAGGCCGAGCTCCGCGTAGGGCGAAGCCCGAAGCGTCCCCTTACCGAGCAGAAACCACTCTCTTCCTTCCAAGTAACTTTTACCCCCCGGCGAGGCCGAAGGCCGAGCTCCGCGTAGGGCGAAGCCCGAAGCGTCCCCTTGCCGAACAGAAACAACTCCCCACCCTCCAAGTAAATTTTGCGAGGCCGAAGGCCGAGCTCCGCGTAGGGCGAAGCCCGAAGCGTCCCCTTACCGAGCAGAAACCACTCTCTTCCTTCCAAGTAACTTTTGCCCCCCGGCGAGGCCGAAGGCCGAGCTCCGCGTAGGGCGAAGCCCGAAGCGTCCCCTTGCCGAACAGAAACAACTCCCCACCCTCTAAGTAACTTTTGCGAGGCCGTAGGCCGAGCTCCGCGTAGGTCGAAGCCCGAAGCGTCCCCTTACCGAGCAGAAACAACTCCCCCACTTCCAAGTAAATTTTGCGAGGCCGAAGGCCGAGCTCCGCGTAGGGCGAAGCCCGAAGCGTCCCCTTACCGAGCAGAAACAACTCCCCCACTTCCAAGTAAATTTTGCGAGGCCGAAGGCCGAGCTCCGCGTAGGGCGAAGCCCGAAGCGTCCCCTTACCGAGCAGAAACCAATCTCTTCCTTCCAAGTAACTTTTGCCCCCCGGCGAGGCCGAAGGCCGAGCTTCGCGTAGGGCGAAGCCCGAAGCGTCCCCTTGCCGAACAGAAACAACTCCCCACCCTCCAAGTAACTTTTGCGAGGCCGAAGGCCGAGCTCCGCGTAGGGTGAAGCCCGAAGCGTCCCCTTACCGAGCAGAAACCACTCTCTTCCTTCCAAGTAACTTTTGCCCCCCGGCGAGGCCGAAGGCCGAGCTCCGCGTAGGGCGAAGCCCGAAGCGTCCCCTTGCCGAACAGAAACAACTCCCCACCCTCTAAGTAACTTTTGCGAGGCCGTAGGCCGAGCTCCGCGTAGGGCGAAGCCCGAAGCGTCCCCTTACCTAGCAGAAACAACTCCCCCACTTCCAAGTAAATTTTGCGAGGCCAAAGGCCGAGCTCCGCGTATGGCGAAGCCCGAAGCGTCCCCTTACCGAGCAGAAACCACTCTCTTCCTTCCAAGTAACTTTTACCCCCCGGCGAGGCCGAAGGCCGAGCTCCGCGTAGGGCGAAGCCCGAAGCGTCCCCTTGCCGAACAGAAACAACTCCCCACCCTCCAAGTAACTTTTGCGAGGCCGTAGGCCGAGCTCCGCGTAGGGCGAAGCCCGAAGCGTCTCCTTACCGAGCAGAAACAACTCCCCACATTCCAAGTAAATTTTGCGAGGCCGCAGGCCGAGCCGGACCGCGAGGCCGTAGGCCGAGCTCCGCGTAGGGCAAAGCCCGAAGCGTCTCCTTACCGACCAGAAACAACTCTCTTCCTTCCAAGTAACTTTTGCCCCCCGGCGAGGCCGAAGGCCGAGCTCCGCGTAGAGCGAAACCCGAAGCGTCCCCTTGCCGAACAGAAACAACTCCCCACCCTCCAAGTAACTTTTGCGAGGCCGTAGGCCGAGCTCCGCGTAGGGCGAAGCCCGAAGCGTCCCCTTACCGAGCAGAAACAACTCCCCACCTTCCAAGTAAATTTTGCGAGGCCGAAGGCCGAGCTCCGCGTAGGGCGAAGCCCGAAGCGTCCCCTTACCGAGCAGAAACAACTCCCCGCCTTCCAAGTAAATTTTGCGAGGCCGAAGGCCGAGCTCCGCGTAGGGCGAAGCCCGAAGCGTCCCCTTACCGAGCAGAAACCACTCTCTTCCTTCCAAGAAATATTTGCCCCCCGGCGAGGCCGAAGGCCGAGCTCCGCGTAGGGCGAAGCCCGAAGCGTCCCCTTGCCGAACAGAAACAACTCCCCACCCTCCAAGTATCATTTTTGTTCGTAATTCGAAAGGCAGGGGCATTTTTCAGCCTTTGGTAGCGTGGGGACGCTCCGGGCTTCGCCCTACGCGGAGCTCGGCCTATGGCCTCGCAATAGTTACTTGGAAAGAAGAGAGTGGTTTCTGGTCGGTAAGGGGACGCTTCGGGCTTCGCCCTACGCGGAGCTCGGCCTACGGCCTCGCAAAAGTTACTTGGATGGTGGGGAGTTGTTTCTGCTCGGTAAGGGGACGCTTCGGGCTTCGCCCTACGCGGAGCTCGGCCTTCGGCCTCGCAAAAGTTACTTGGAAGGTGGGGAGTTGTTTCTGCTCAGTAAGTGACGCTTCGGGCTTCGCCCTACGCGGAGCTCGGCCTACGGCCACGCAAATGTTACTTGGAAGGTGGGGAGTTGTTTCTGCTCAGTAAGTGACGCTTCGGGCTTCGCCCTACGCGGAGCTCGGCCTACTGCCTCGCGGTCCGGCTCTGCCTGCGGCCTCGCAAAATTTACTTGGAAGGTGGGGAGTTGTTTCTGCTCGGTAAGGGGACGCTTCGGGCTTCGCCCTACGCGGAGCTCAGCCTTTGGCCTCGCCGGGGGGCAAAAGCTACTTGGAAGGAAGAGAGTGGTTTCTGCTCGGTAAGGGGACGCTTCGGGCTTCGCCCTACGCGGAGCTCGGCCTTCGGCCTCGCAAAATTTACTTGGAAGGCGGGGAGTTGTTTCTGCTCGGTAAGGGGACGCTTCGGGCTTCGCCCTACGCGGAGCTCGGCCTTCGGCCTCGCAAAATTTACTTGGAAGGTGGGGAGTTGTTTCTGCTCGGTAAGGGGACGCTTCGGGCTACGCCCTACGCGGAGTTCGGCCTACGGCCTCGCAAAAGTTACTTGGAGGGTGGGGAGTTGTTTCTGTTCGGCAAGGGAACGCTTCGGGCTTCGCCCTACGCGGAGCTCGGCCTTCGGCCTCGCCGGGGGGGCAAAAGTTACTTGGAGGGTGGGGAGTTGTTTCTGTTCGGCAAGGGGACGCTTCGGGCTTCGCCCTACGCGGAGCTCGGCCTACGGCCTCGCAAAAGTTACTTGAAAAGTGGGGAGTTGTTTCTGATGGGCAAGGGGACGCTTTGGGCTTCGCCCTACGCGGAGCTCGGCCTTCGGCCTCGCAAAATTTACTTGGAAGGTGGGGAGTTGTTTCTGCTCGGTAAGGGGACGCTTCGGGCTTCGCCCTGCGCGGAGCTCGGCCTTCGGCCTCGCAAAATTTACTTGTAGGGTGGGGAGTTGTTTCTGTTCGGCAAGGGGACGCTTCGGGCTTCGCCCTACGCGGAGCTCGGCCTTCGGCCTCGCCGGGGGGTGCTCGGCCTTCGGCCTCGCTATAGTTACTGTTAGATATTTACCGCACGCTAGTAATCATTTCGTTTCGTATAGGAAAATGTATGGGGAAACTGTAACTTTTTGGAGAAGTCAATATTCTGGCCGCCATTTTGTATTTTAAAATATGTTAAACTTTATGATTAATGTACAGGATAGCATCTAACATGTGGCATTTAAACCGTTACGATAGCCCAAAATTTCTTTAACAAAGTTAGCGCCCAAACATGACTCTGACCAAAACTTTCATGCCCCATAACTTCCAGTGTTGCCAGGCGATTGAGATGAAAATGGTCAAATGTCATTTGGGTGAGGTGCCTTCATCGAACTGCATACCCAAATTTGGTTAAAAAGCGCTATTTCCATTTTCCACATTTTTGGGCTCTGGAGGGTAAATTACCCTAAAAGTTGGGAAACTTTTTTTTTATTGCAACACCATTCATCGAGACCTACAATTGTCCCATACAAGACATTCCACTAAAATGTTGCCATTCACCCGAAAAATGAGATTGAAAATCTTGCCAAATTGTAATGAAAATATTATGGTTGACAGCTCGTCCGCCATTTTGTTTTTCCAAAAATTGACAATTTTCTCGTATACTACATCATATGTGCTACGAAGTGGAATTGGTTGGATATTCCTCATGCGCTCGTGCTAGGCCAGCTAATTCGTCAAAGTTTGGTCTGAAATGTCCAAATTTTCAATCGGATATATTTCCGCCGCCATTTTGTTTTCCTTTTGTTTTTCAATTTTATCACAAATTAGGCGGATCATGTGACACGTGTTCCAAATTTGAACGAAATCGGTTGGAAATTGGCGGAGATGGCATCACTTGACCCGCCGCCATCTTGTTTTTTTCACTTCCCTATAGTTTTCCTCTGGTCACATCACTAAACTATATAACTCCCCCCTACATCACTTTCACCTAGCGCGACATTTCTTTAACAAAGTTAGCTCCCAAACATTACTCTTACCAAAACTTTCATGCCCCATAACTTCCAGTGTTGCCAGGCGATTGAGATGAAAATGGTCAAATGTCATTTGGGTGAGGTGCCTTCATCGAACTGCATACCCAAATTTGGTTAAAAAGCGCTATTTCCATTTTCCCCATTTTTGGGCTCTGGAGGGTAAATTACCCTAAAAGTTGGGAAACTTTTTTTTTATTGCAACACTATTCATCGAGACCTACAATTGTCCCATACAAGACATTCCACTAAAATGTTGCCATTCACCCGAAAAATGAGATTGAAAATCTTGCCAAATTGTAATGAAAATATTATGGTTTACTGCTCGTCCGCCATTTTGTTTTTCCCAAATTTGACAATTTTCTGGTATACTACATCATATATGCTACGAAGTGGAATTGGTTGGATATTCCTCATGCGCTCGTGCTAGGCCAGCTAATTCGTCAAAATTTGGTCTGAATTGTCCAAATTTTCAATCCGCTATATTTTCGTCGCCATTTTGTTTTTCTTTTGTTTTTCAATTTCATCACAAAGTAGGCGGACCATGTGACACGCGTTCCAAATTTGAACGAAATCGGTTGGAAAATGGCGGAGATGGCATCACGTGACCCGCCGCCATCTTGTTTTTTTCACTTCCCTATAGTTTTCCTCTGGTCCAATCACTAAACTATACAACTCCCCCCTACATCACTTTCACCTCCGGGAACTCCTTCAGACTAAACGGGCGCGTCAATCAGTGAGTCAGTGAGTCAGTCAGTCAGTGGTAGTCGAGCTATATATATTAGTAATAACCTCAGTATCTCCACCGGAGTTTTCCCCGATCACTTTAAAACCTCACTAGTTCACCCAATTCACAAAACAGGATCAAAAGAGGATATAAATAATTACCGTCCTATATCCCTTTTGAGTGTCTTCGCCAAATTATTGGAAAAAATCATCAATAAGAGACTAGTGCAATACCTAGACAAAAATAACTTATTTTCCACGAACCAGTTTGGCTTTAGATCTCAGAGGTCAACAGAAGACGCGGTAATGCAACTCACAAGTCAAATAGGAAAGAACTTAGATAAAAGTTATAAGTGCTTGGGCGTATTTCTTGACCTCGCAAAAGCCTTCGACACCGTGTCGATTAGGCTACTCTTAAAAAAATTAGAAAAGTCTGGAATAAGAGGCCTGGCTCTCGACTGGTTCACTAGCTATCTCCTGGAAAGACAACAAAGGGTTAAAGTCTCGACCTATGTAAGTGATAGCACCAAAAACAGGTTCGGAGTTCCGCAGGGAAGCGTTTTGGGACCAACTCTGTTTCTAGTCTACATAAACGAACTGTGTAACCTACAACTAACCAACGCTAAAATCACCACATATGCAGACGATACTGCTATCATCTTCCACGGCAAAACATGGAACTTAGTGAGGAGAGATGCAGAGATTGGAATGAGGGTTGTAGCAGATTGGCTGAACAATAATTTACTCTCGCTGAATGTAGCTAAAACCCAATACATCTGTTTCAGCATTACGAATAAGACGAGACCAAACGCTAAAGACACCCTAAAACTACACAAATGTCTGCCACAAACGATCAACTGCGATTGTGAAGAAATAAAGCAAACTGATGACGTTAAATACTTAGGCATCCATGTTGATAAAAACCTAAACTGGAAAAAACAAATTGGAGCTCTTTCTGCCAGGACTAGAAAACTGATCTATGTTTTCAAAACACTAAGGGAAGTCATGGGTTCGGATCAGATACGCCACATATACCTGGCCATGGCCCAAAGTGTCTTAACATATTGTATACCAGCATGGGGTGGTGCCGCAAAAACTCACCTGAAACTGCTCGAAACAGCACAACGAGCTGTACTAAAAGTGAGTACGCACAAACCTTATCGATATCCTACCGTACAGTTGTATAATGACACCGAAGTCTTAAGTGTTCGGCAATTGTACATTAGTGCAATTCTACAGAAATTCCATGCCAGCATACCTGACTTAAAAATGTCAATCTCCAGAACTCGCAGATACAAAGTATTTGAGACTCCCCAAAAAGTCACAGCCTTTGGTAGAAGGTTTTCTGATTTCCAGTCCCCTCGCATATACAACACTCTTGAATTTAAGCACAAAATTTCCTGCCTATCTAAATTCAAGTGCAAAAACCTTATTTACAAATGGCTAAGGACCCTAAACTATAACGAAACCGAAAACCTGATGTCTGTAATGGTTTAAAATACATATTAGGGATGACACTTAACTGGGTACTACACACTACTCACTCAACTATCTCACGACCAGCTCACACATGCTACACACTAGACAAAAACATAGACAATATACTGTTAAACACAAACTTACTCAACTATACATATATAAACATATATATATTTTAATTTACTAAACACTATTATTACAATACACTATGCATTACTACACGAATCACTAATAGTAGACATTAACAATGAGCATGCTACTTTTTTTCTTTACCTCAATTCCACTCTCTACAAATAAGTAATCAGCCACCTATTCACTAACTGATACTAACTTAAGCAAGTAATATGTCCAAAAGCACTGGCATGTACATACGCACTGGTGTAACCGGGAGTCACTGGTAGCCGCAGCACAGGGAAACCTATCGCGGATACTAGAATTCCATCTGCACAGTTTTCAGCCTTTCTTTGTGTAATAAATACTTAGTCCAAATAAGTTGTTACTGCGCTGTACTAAGTTTCTAGTTTTCCAAAATAAATTTTTGTATTTTGTATTTTGTATCGTTTTCAACGTGTACCCTTAACTGCACTACGAGCCCCTCCTTAAATAGTTAATAATCGTTCTATTACAGCGTACAAAAAATTACAGAAAATAAATACCTATGCTGTTATTCAGAAGCCTAGTTAAACCTCACTTCTTATAAATGATGTTGTTATCCCTTTAACACTTCATTAAAATAGGTTAAGATAGAAAGGGACAGGGGGGCTAAACGGTGGCGTAACTTTAAATCACGTTTATGAATACGCGCCGTAATGTTTGTATGTTATTCTCAGCGGCCGCAGAAGCCGTTCAAGCGCATGGCGTACACGGAGGCACCTATGAATACTCGCACCTGGCCTTTTGGAGGCGGAATAATTAAATGGCAGACAGTGGATGGTGAAAGGCGTATGTCCCAATATTGGCCGCATAGGGGATGACATGATGATGAAGAGGACAGACTACTCACTCCGCCAGATGTCTCCTGGTGCGCGACTGCTCGGCGCGGTAGGACTGCGCGATGCAGTACACGTCGCCCAGCGCCGGCAGGCACGTCTCCAGGTACAGCTGGGAGCTCTGCGTCAGGTACGCGTCCTCACTGGTGACAACATAGGCAATACTCAAATGTAAACTGAAGCCCAAATCAAGTGTCTGTTGTTATTTTTTAAATTCTTCCCAGAGGGAAAGGCAAGGCCAACTACAGCATACAGCCTGGTCTGATGTGAATAGAAGGTCTGAATTCTTATGAATACTATACGAAGATAACCTAAACCTATGCACAATTTTTCGCATTTAAAAGGGGCGTTTTACTACACAATATAAATTGTTCGACATTTCTTGAAGAGGTCCTTCCAGCACTTTCGAAATCAAATAAATCAATCTCAAAACCTCTCATGCAACAGTCTCTCTCGCTCGCGGAGGGCGCTTTGTCCCGCTCGCACTCACCCAAAGTACTTGAAGCCGAAGAGCGTGCTGCCTCCCTCGCACTGCGTCTGCACCAGCGTGGGCGGCGTGACCTCGGCGTAGTGGCGCGCGGCGAAGTGGTCGCGGAAGGCGCGCGTGACGGCGGCGCGAGCACGGAGCACTTTAGACGTGTTCTCGCCGCGGATCATAATGTGCCTGGAGATTTACCAAAATACAACCAATAGGAGATGTTTTTCGGGTGTATGTATGTATGTCCATTCCTTCCTGCCATCCTGTGGCCTACGGCTTGATGGATTTCGATGTAGAGATGTTAGATTCGTCTTGATTACAGGAGTGTCCTAGGGTATAATAATGAAAAGGGGATAGTTTTCTTTGTAGTCGTTTTTATTTACATATTTTCTGCTTGTTATGTGCTCGGGCACAAAGTTTGAATCGAGGGAGCTCGGGCCATGGTCCACCACGCAGTGCGGTTTGGCGGATTACATGTGCCTTAGATTTTTTCTACGTCATTAATATTGACCTAAAAATCCTATCATCTAGCTAGATTATCATCGAAATACCTGGTTAAATCTAGCTATAAGGGAGCGTTCAAATGTATTCATATCCATTTATTCTATTAATAATCCAATGTATCTACCTACTATACAATGTACTAACCCACATAAGATCGATAAATCAAAAAAATAGGGCATCCCTAAAAATGCCGACTGACGTCACGAATCTCGCGAACATGGCCGACTAGCGTTTTTGACGTGTGGGGAAAATAGGAAAATATTTTACTTTTAATTAATTTTATACTATATGACATAAATGTTGTTTTATTGAACGTTGATATGAGTCAACTAACCTATTGGCAGTCGGCTTGTCAGTTGTACCCCGTCAACTAACGGCCTAGGTATTGCACGCACCTGTTGTCAAGCTGCACATCCGGCAGTGCCTCCTCGTTGAGGATCGCGTCTGCTCCGCCGGGAGGAGCCAGCCCCACCAGCTCCCAGTAGTCGGCAGCCAGCTCGTGGCCGCCGGGCGCCTGGCATAATACACGTTCTACATTATTGTTTCGGGGAAGTCACACACACACACACACACACACACACACACACACACAGTAATAAAGTAACGTAATTAACTGTACCCAAAATAGATTGTACTAACGTAGCTTTTAAGAAGGGCTTTTGAAAATGTTTTTGTTTAATATCACGTTACTTTATTAATCAGAAAATGTACGCAAATGACAGTATGGTGAAATTATTGAAGAATTCATGCAGGATCTGAAGTTTGGCGCCATGGTCAAGAGTCCCACTACGAGCTCGGGAGTGAACGTGACTGTCGAGCTGCTTCGTCCAGAGTGATGACGCTACGGCGACTCCTCTGGATGAAGACATGAAGACGCGGCTACCCAGGGTGAAGACGCTACTGCGACTCCCCTGGAGGAAGATAGAAGACTATTATATATTTAATTTTCTGAAACATGACATTGGCAAATTACGAACTGTCGAGTCCATTAATAGTAGCTTTAGAAAATTGTAACTCACGAATGGACCTAGTCAGACCGCCAGAGGACAAAAGTGGTTGACATTGCTCATAGAATCAGTAAACTGTAGTGTCAGTGGGCTGGTCACATCTGTCGTGGAACCGATAACCGATGGGGTACACGAGTTCTCGAATGGATGCCATTAACGGGTAAACGTATTGTGGGACGCCCCGCGACCAGATGGAGGGATGAACTTCGCAAGATGGTTGGCAGAGGGCCGAGAATAGGGTTGAGTGGCGCACTTTGGGAGAGGCCTATGTCCAGCAGTGGACTGATACGGGCTGATGATCAATGGACCTAGTTGTCTAAATAACTACCTTTTTTTGGTAAACCTATAATTTGTCCCACTGTAGGCAAAGGTCTCCCCCTCCTCTTCCATCCATCCCTGTCCTGAGCCTCTTCCAGCCACCCATCCCTGCATCTAACGACATCGTCTCTCCACCTACGCCGAGGTCTGCCCCGACGCCGGCAATACCAAATATATTTATTTAATTCCATAAGTTATAATACAGATGTTCATTTTCTTAACATTAATCATTTGGACAGGATATAGCATAAAGGTATATAAAAAGCAAGGCGTAAGCAAGGCGTATATGAATTAAATATGATTCGGGGAAGTCCCCGGCGGGCGTGGTCATACAATGATGCAATTTCATGTTAGTCTAACGATATAATATGTTACGGGGAAGTACCTAGCCCCTACCCATACATGCAGTCATAAAACATTAGATAAAGTTAATTGAACTCTGGGACACATTAAAAAAGAACCAAAAAATACCTTGCCAATATGAATAAAATGTGATTCGGGGAAGTCCCTGACATAGATAAGGCTAAACAATGTTTATCTTTATTGCAAAGTCATAAAAACCGAAGTTAAATCTTATGATAAATAAAGGGAAACCATTGTCTATCAATAGAATATATTACGGGGAAGTTACCTAGCAAATACCCATGTTGTTATAAAACACTACAGTTGTGATTCGGGGAAGTCCCCACCATGGTGCATAAAAAAGTATGTTTAATGTGTAATTATAATTTAATTTGTTTTGTAAGAAAGCATTGCAGTTAAATGATGTTACTATCATAGGCGCGAATTTGATTTAAAGTTACGCCACCGTTTAGGCCCCCTGTCCCTTTCAATCTTAACCTTCTTTAACGAAGTGTGAAAGGGATAGCAACACGATTTAATGGAAGTGAGGTTTAACTAGGTTTATGAATAACAGCAATAGTGATAAAATGAGCCAATATAGCGTATCAACAAAATATATTTCGGGGAAGTACCTAAGCTTGAAGTTATCAAAGATTATTTCATGATAGTGAGTAAAGACTTCAGTAAACAATAACAAGAAATTAACCATCAATCACATTTATCGTAACATAAATTATAATTTGCTTGATCTCCGTCGATGTAAGGGAATGACGCTATCCGATGGCTGGAGCAACTGGATGACAACTGTCCGTATAGACAATGATTCTTATTTTCTACTGCGATACGCTTAAATAAATAAGGGAATGTATGTGCCTGAGCAGTGGGGATATAAAAATAGACTGATGATGATGAATTTCACTATTTTTGAACTGTATTTGAACTTTCTAGACAGATTTTGATACGATTTTTACGACAGGCTAGCGAATGAAGGCAGCTGGACCTTTGCTAAACGTTTTGGTGTAGGTAGATCCTTCTAGGCAACATATTGTTTGATTTAAATCAGCCACTCCTGGACACAGGCCTCTCCCAACACACCGCACTCGGCACGATTCTCGGCATTTTGGCGTCCAGTACCAATAAATGATGGGAATAAAATAGGTTGCTGGAAATTTTGATTTTAAGTGGACTGTATAAAAAAAATGAGAAAGTACGGTTGGACAAAATGTTGACAAAATGCAATGATCGTCAGTAGCTTATTGAAGACCACCTACCTTTGAACCTCGTCTTCGATTCACCACACCAGGATCTAGGAATCAGGAATCGTAGGCCGTGCGCTGATGACGTCACCGTAAGAACGATCGGTTAAAGTTCTATTTCACCGGGAGCTCCACGAAATGTTCAGAATCACGTCACAGATAGCTTGATACATATAAATTAATGCGAACTAACACAAATACGGTGTTGAAATAACGAAAATTAGAAACTTGGTGTTCAATGTCCAAAATGGCGCGTGCGCGACCGCAGAGAGGAATTGATGAGAAAGGAACTTACGCAAGTCATCCCTCCCTCTGCTCTGGGACATAGAATGATTTCCTTCTTACCGTTTTCCCATCAGGCACGGCTTCAAGTTTCCCATAGAGCACCACAGATGACTCGGTAGATAAGACAAGAGCATTGTACGTCTGGCACAGTTCCCCGTGCAAGACGCACTGCAGGTAGCCCGTGCCGTCCCGCAGTGTCACGAAGGCCAGGGCTTTGCCCTGCCTCCGGAGACGGTGCACCCAGCCTCGCACGCATATTCTCTCGCCTCGGTGAGTGCCCGCTGGAATTATACAGTTTTCACTTATTAAAGATAGAGAAGGTTGAGATTTGCACAATTTGACTCAATTTTTTTTATTGCCTCAATCAACTCTCATATTTCTGCTGAAGAGAACTGTGAAATCAATTCATTTTTCGATATCTCAACTAATACCGAAGTGGTGGTCCATCTCTTTTTAGCAAAACGGTCTTTAGTATTAAGTTTGTATGGCGCTACCTCAGTATGACGTCAGAATCACAAAAACCCTTCTATGTCAGTCAGTCTCATGGTGCTTGTCATTGATACTTCAGCAAAACAATCCATCATTGCAAAAAGCCAAGTTATGTGTAAGTTATGGATGGACTAGGTAATTTTGGGGTTGCATACCTCAAAAGGTAAAAAAAGGTGTTGTCTGTCTTTCTCAGAAATGCATAGAGTTATCAAGTTGAATTTAAAATACCAAATACATCTCTTGTAGCTGTGAAAGTTTGTCGCATTTAAAAAAATATTCATTGTCATTATAATCTACATCTTATAATAATTAATTACCTATTTATGTTATTAAAAAGTAGCTATTACTTAAACCATTATCATTTTAGAATGTAGTTCTGCAATGAAGACTGCAGTTGCATCAGTCATTATCTTGACATAATCTCATTGATATCTATGTAATAGCTTTAGTTTAGTATGTAAGTACATATAACTACTAATACATAACTGTTATTGTATCATGCTTATTCATACAAGTATAACAGAATAAGACAAGTATTGAAAATATGCTTTTCAATATCATAAATTGATTGATTGAACTATGCGTATTACAGAATAGATGACTATTGAAACAATGAACATGCATGGTGTGTGTCGCCGGTTCCGCGTGAGGGATAAAGTGTCTCTTCTTCTTCAGCATACAGCAGCCCACTCCTGGGCATATGCCTCTCCATGAATCTTCCATGTGGCCCGATCCCAGGGTTGTCTGGTCCACACCGAGCCAGCAACCTTCTTTATGTAAGTAATTGTGTTATCATTATTTTAAAAGACGTGCTGCTGATAATTTTATGCCACTTTTTCTCCTCAGCGTTGGCACCTTTTCCTTGCAAAGCGGTGTAAATGTAAATTCAAAAATATGTTGACGTGCCAAAATGTACACAACATGCTTACTTGCAATAAAGAAATTAGACATTGACTTTTATGAACAGTTCAAAATAAAATAAGTACCTACTTACAGACTTTGAAAATCAGTAATCAGTATAGTAAGATCATGATGTTATCATACTAACGCCATACAAACTTCACACTAAATTCGTTGTGTAGAAAAGATGATGCAAGACATATATCTGGTGTTAATTTAAATATCCAAAAACTAATTTCAGATTGATTCTGATTCATTATAGGAGTTAATTAATTCAATAAACTTCAGTCAACTTTATTGCACCTTCTAATAGTACAGTTTATTTACCAGGAAAATAATGTAGGTGTATTTACTGCAAAAAAATGTCCCCTTTTGATTAATGTTTTATAGTTTATACCCTATGACACTCCCGTAATCAAGACGAATCTAATGATACCTCATACACCAAATCCATCAAGCCGTTTAGGCTACATGAAATGATGGCAGGAAGGAATGGACAAGGACATACATACATACACAAACATTACCCTCCTTCTGGGGCAGTCGGGTAAAAACGAAAGACATGGGATGGAAGCAAGCGAAGAGCTGTTCAGTCTTCTGCTGACACTATAAGCATTTATCTCTCTTGAGAACTAAGTGATAGGATCGTAAAGAATTCTATTGTAATTGGTCAAGAATGCCCTACACCGACTTCAAAGGGAATCGGTGTGTGACCAGCACTTGATTACTCTATGACATGGACATACCTTCAAATATTTTCACAACTTTCGCCTTCGGTAAACTGGAATCTTCTTTTATGACAATTTTTTTCGCTTCCTCAAAGTTTTGCTGCCGTTTCTCTTGAGTTTCCTCATCAGCCTTGGCCTTGTCTACCGCTTTATAGTTCTCTCGAACCCAGATCTTCTGAATTTTCTTCAGCTGAGACTTAGCAGCTGCCTCGTATGCAGTCGTATCATCTTTAGCATCCACATATATTGCAGGAAAAGGTTCTTTCCCCGCGTGACGCATGGCCTGTAATATCGTTTTGAACGGCTTCTTTTCAGACCCATCCCCCGTTTCATCGTCCCCTCTCTTGTCCGACGTATAAATCTCCCCTAAAATTAGATTGAAATGAAACATTTGCATACGTGTTCAAAAAAGGTTAATTTTGCCGTAAAAATTGTAACTCACCAAGAGATAATTTGTCCAAGTCCGGCATGGCGTTAATTGCACAATTACAAGACGCTATTTAAAATGTTTCAGTCTTTATAAAGCGAAATTATGATGAAATTATATGAAAATATGAGAAAAGCCGCAACCGCATTGCACGCAAGTTCGCAGAGTAATGACCAGGCCCCTGACACCCACAAATTACTAAGAGGATATTCTACGAATAGATGGGACTCTGGCCTTGCCTGGAGATGGCGTTACTGGATCACTACTGGATTGGTTAGTTCCGGCATCGTCCACATGGCCCTAAGACAGTGGCGCCGATGACGTCAAGAATTAGAGACGGGGACATGTCGATAAACCGAGTTCGATGTTTTTCACTAGGGGTGTCCCACGATAAAAATATATATCGATGCCTCTGCATATTTAAAACCATAATATTAAATGTTTTCTTAGGAATCCATTAAATAAATAAAAAAAATTACAATTATACAAACTTTTATTACTTGACAATATACCTACTGAATGAAATTAAAAAAAATTCTTCACAAGAGTACTGAGCCAATGCTGTGTCTTCAGCCCCTTCAATGGAGAACAATTGCGATACAAACTGGTGGCATTGAATGATTCATCTGGCGCCGTTGAGAGATTCCCTGAACCATCTGGTGACGTTAACGTTGAACGGTTTTCTGAAACATTTATTAAACAAATCCTACTTAAGGTGACTTGCAATAAAAGATAACCCTAGAGTTGCCGACTTAACCCGTAAAAGCTCCATATATTTTGCTCGGGTTAACTCTTTTGACTCTAGGGTCATCTTTTATTGCAAGTGAGGTTAATTTATGGGTATTAACCCAACTATGGGTATTAACGCATGCAACTTAGGCTGTGGCCTATTAATATAGGCCACAGCCTCTCCCCAAAAGCTCGCTCTCACGGCCACAGTCTCCGGCGCAAGCGGTAAAAGGTGCCGTGATCATAATATAAATATGTACCTACATAAGTACTTTACGTGCATTCAACCGTACATTAAGAATATGAAAAAAAAATTCTTCCAACTGTACACAAAGTGTAGGTACATCATTTCAAATGAAAGTACACATGTGCACTTGACAAGATTGCGGTTGCTGCAGATTTCGTTAGAAAATATATTGGAACTAATAATTATGTACATACTATGTGATGTACTGTATGTATACATACCAATTCTATCACTATTCTCTTTTTACGCGATGATCGGGATTGCTATGCTGAGTTGCTGACATCCTTAGACTTTGTTCAGGCATCACGGCTAAAACAAAAAATTAAAATATGAATAATAATTTGTATAATATATAAAACAGGCCAGCTTTATTATAATTTAAATATTGAAATGAAAGTCAGCCTAATGATCAGATATTTCATAATATTATGTAGGTGCCTATATTACCAACATACATACATAGAATGCACTCAAAATACATTATACTTCTCTTACAGAACTCTACTTCTTTACGTCTGGTAAAAAATATGTTACTCAATAGTTGGAAAATAAGTTTTATGTGTAAACTGGTGTTCCATTGGGCTACTGGGATTAAAGAAGTTTCACCTCCTAATTTGACAGAGGACCCCCACCAATTTTATTGATGCAACGGAAGGAGGGCACAAAGGGTGACAACTTTTGCCTGAAACACTTTTCTCTGCGACCGTTATTTTCAGACAAAAAAATAAAAATGAAAAAACATATTTCGAAAATTTTCTAAGTCCCACGCACCCTTAGCGTTACAACCACCGCTTTCAGAGACTTGGAAAATTTTCGACTGGTTCCGATGTCATGATGACCCCCCCTTTTTATCATCGCAATGGACCAAGGACCTGAAGGGCAACAACTTTTGTCTGAAACTTTTTTTTGTGCGGGTCCGTTTTGTGACCCCCCGAGCCACCACCTGGAAGTTGCAGATGACCCCCACCAATTTTATTAGTGCAACGGAAGGAGGGCACAAAGGGTGACAACTTTTGCCTGAAACACTTTTCTCTGCGACCGTTATTTTCAGAGAAAAAAAATAAAAATGAAAAAACATATTTCGAAAATTTTCTAAGTCCCACGCACCCTTAGCGTTACAACCACCGCTTTCAGAGACTTGGAAAATTTTTTTGATGAAAAATTTTCATAAGTCTTTTTTGGAAAAAAAAATTAAAATAAAAAAGTACCTAACAACAATTCATCCCCAAAGTGCCCCTTCCGATGGTATCATAAAAAGGAGAGGTTATGTAGATAAGATAGTATTTTTGTCAGCGTCCGACCCTATTTTTATAACTAGAAGATATACATCATAAAATTCAAATATATTTCTGCATACGGGTTGCGAACGGACCAATCTAAATAGTATTTCTTACCTTTTGTCCAGTTCTGTTGTGGAAAGGTACAACAAAGTAGGGTTAGACTTTGTTAGAACTTTTAACCACCCTTCACTGAGATTTTGACTATGTGGCCGTTTGTAAAGTTTCCTCGTAGAAAAAATGGACTAGCAGTCCCCACGCACACCGCGTTAAGCATCTTTGAAAATAAAAACAAACAGTATTCAGTTGGAAAACAAACGCCGCCGTCGCCATATTTAATTTTTTTTTTAATATGGCTTTGCAGTTTGCTGTGTTGCTAGCACACAATGTTGTCAATTTAGGGCGTTTCATTATGAATCATGAATCTTAGAAATTGCTGCAATATTGTTGTAAACACGTTGAAATACCATTGGTTAACTGGCTGGCGTCGAAATTGCGGTGAAAAAAGTGGGTTTGGGCTGAGATTCTGAATTAAAAATTAACATGCATTCATAATTAAATACGGTCTCGTGTTTGTCAAATATATGACAGTTTTTTTTCTAAAAGGATCTTTGATGCCGGCCCCACTAGCCATCTCATTGGCTGAAGGCTCTGTCACTCCCCTGCTGACACCTCATACTCCTTTGTCGTAGCATAGCTTGGCATGTCAATGTTTTGTTTAATCGATTCTTGGTTTGTCGTGTTTGTCAGATCTCGCCAAGAGCAATTTATGCAAACGATTAGATCCCGTAAAAGAAAACCCGCTAACACCAAACAAAATAAAATATATGTTAGTACGTATACTCTTTTGAAAAAAATTTGAATAACATTCGTTGTCATGACAACAAACAACAACCAAATCCGTTTTATTTTAATTTAATTTGTTTCCGTTCTATGTTTTCTGTTTTCGAAGACGCTTTAAATATTTCGCTACATAATTTCAAGCTCATCTTAATGGCAACAAAATGTATGCTGAATGCTGTTTAATGTATACGGGCAATAAATAACAAACACCGTGCAATAAGGTTTTTTCCATATAAGTTGGAACGAAATGAATGGACTATCTGGACTCATCACAACTAGCAGAACGAGGTTCATACAAATGATTAACAGAGGTACATATCAATCAAGAGAAAACGAGGAAGATGATAATCAGTGGTAAGTAAATATTGTTTGATATCATTCACTATTTGCCATGGTCGAGCCTGACTATAGTCACATCATCACTAAAGAGGGCTGCGGTCATTCTATGGAAATAATCACATAATCCCCTGATCTTTGGATTGCGTTAATCCTAGCTCTTTCAAATTATTTTATATAAATTAGTAATTACAGTTTTATAATATTGATTCCAGAAAAACGAAGAGGCGGAGACGATATCAATAAAATTGTAAGGAAAACACCGAACGCGACGTATGTTTGCTAGCCGACCAGCTTTCATTAATTGAAAAATGAAATCTTATTAATTTCCGGAATTGTGGAATTAAGGAACAGAAGACGGAACATAACGGTTAAAAGCAAATGATGAATACACTTGTTTTAATGTTCGAAATTGTATTAGGTAGGCACTTTTGTGAATTGTATGTGTATAGGTAAACATGAACAAATTGTAATAAATGCTTTTTAAAATATAATTTACCTTTTTATTAAATTAAATTATTATAAAATGCAATATTTATAAGAAAAATCTATCGATACCTAGTCGATAATAAGTACATCCCTAATTATCGATTTCAAAAAGCTTTTACAAGACCAACACTATATCTGGCTTGCTATTGGTCGGATATCTGTCAGATTTGTTGGGCTGACTGACAAGCTATGGAAATAATGCGTTCTCCTTAGTGTCCTATCTGTTTTGAATGGAAAACTTATATCTTTAATCTGTGGTAATGACCACAAATTACTAAGAGGATATTCTGTAATGACAATTTGAATTGACATTAATTGACAACAATGACAACTGACAAGACAAGGCCTCGCCTCTGGCTCTGACACTTCATACTTTATTATTTATTTTATTAATGGACTCGACAGTTCGTCATTTGCCAATGTCATGTTACAGAAAATTCAATGTATAATAGTCTTCTCTTCTATCTTCCTCCAGGGGAGTCGCCGTAGCGTCATCACCCTGGGTAGCCGCGTCTTCTTGTCTTCATCCACAGGAGACGCCGACCGCCGTAGCGTCAATCACTGTGGACGAAGCAGCTCGACAGTCACGTTCACTCCCGAGCTCGTAGTGGGAATCTTGACCATGGCGCCAAACTTCAGATCCTGCTTGAATTCTTCAATAACTTCACCATACTGTCATTCGCGAACATTTTCTGATTAATTTAACGTGATATTAAACACAAAACACCCACTGTAGACATTAAACTGAAAATTATTAAATAATTTCGCAACCGTCGTTTCCCGCCATTTTCAAGAGAACCCCACTTCATACTCTTTTGTCATATCACAGCTTGGCATGTCAATGTTTTGTTTAATCGATTGTTGGTTTGTCGTGTTTGTCAGATCTCGCCAAGAACAATTTATGCAAACGATTAGATCCCGTAAAAGAAAACCCGCTACGCTAACACCATACAAAATAAAATATATGTACGGTACGTGTACTCTTTTGAAAAAAATAAAAAAAAAAAATTCGTTGTCGTGTCAACAAACAACAACCAAATCCGTTTTATTTTAATTTACCGTTCTGTGTTTTCTGTTTTCAATGACGCTTTAGATATTTCGCTAATTTCAAGCGTATCTAATTCACGTTCATGGACAGTGGCGGCATATGCCGTACTTTGAGTATTCGGAAAATGACAGTACGGCGTATGACGTAGTATTTTGATGCATTTAAAAAGACACAACGGCGTCTCCCGCGGCGTTCGTAGGCGGTTTTCTTTGTGGAGCGGTCCCACTGTCATTCTGTGTAGAAAATAGGTATGTGTACTGTCAAAATAAAGGTTGTAGGTACATTTTTGTCGGTCTTGACACGCACATACTTAGAATCCCCCACGGTTATGACAGTAGTTGAGAATTTTCACTGTCATTTCGTAATTTCTACTGTCCATGAACGTGTTAATGGCAACAAAAGTATGCTGAATGCTGTTTAATGTATACGGTCAATAAATATGGTCGAGCCTGATTCTAGTCGTATCATCACTAAAGAGGGCTGCGGTCATTCTATGGAAATAATCACAAGGGTCTTTGGATTGCGTTAAACCTAGCTCTTTCAAATTATTTTATATAAATTAGTAATTACAGTTTTATAATATTGATTCCAGAAAAACGAAGAGGCGGAGACGATATCAATAAAATTGTAAGGAAAACACCAAACGCGACCTTATGTTTGCTAGTCGACCAACTTTCATTAATTGAAAAATGAAATCTTATTAATTTCCGGAATTGTGGAATTAAGGAACAGAGCACCTGGACGGACATAACGTCTAAAAAGCAAATGATGAATAACCTTGTTTTAATGTTCGAAATTGTTTTCACAAAAGTACCTACCTAGCACTTTTGTGAATTGTATGTGTATAGGTAAACATGAACAAAATGTAATAATTACTTTCTATAAAATAGAAATCATAAAATGCAATATTTAAAAGAAAAATCTATCGAAACTTAGTCGATAATAAGTACATCCCTAATTATCGATTTCAAAAAGCTTTTACAAGCTCAACACTATATCTGGCTTGCTATTGGTCGGATATCTGTCAGTTTTGTTGGGCTGACTGACAAGCTATAGAAATAACGCGTTCTCCTTAGTGTCCTATCTGTTTTGAATAGAAAAACTTATATCTTTAATCTGTGGTAACGATTTTAAAAAAAAATTGTCTAAATGACAGGACGGATTCAGTGTTGCCATTGGTCAATAGTTTGTTATTTAACGTAATTAGTGTCATCTATCGGCGACTAGCTGAACTATATCAACGTTTAGGAAGGCAAAGCTCTATGCAACCTAGGCTATGTGACAAAGGAGTCATTTCTTTCATTACTAATTTATTTTATGTCAATAGAGGACGCTGCTAGTCACTATTTCGATCCATTTTGTTTTGTGTCGCCTCGAGTTTGATAAGTTCAGAAAAGCGCCATTAGCCTATTATTGGTGAAAATTAGAATGATCGAAGGTATTTATTCATAAAACAATAAAAATTAAAAATAACTATTATAATATTAACCTAGAAAATATAAATAAACTAAACTAAAAACTATATATACAATAGGTCGGTTGAACTATCTGAATGGCTTAGCATTACAGATAGTTCAACCGATCCCCGTTGCCCCGCGATCCAGAGGGGAAATGCCGCCAGCACTTTGGTCACGCGTGGACTCCACGAGCGGCGCCGACAGATCTTTCAAAATTTCCATCGCTCCCGGCCCCCACGGACCCAGCGTCTCTACCCCAAACGGCACAAATATGTAGCCTCTGTCGAGGCTACTATACTTGCGCCGCTAAATTAGAATTAAGTTATTGCCGTGGAGCTTATTGATTAATGATCAGTTTGCATTGTTTTCCCTCCGGGAAGAATATTATAAATACTTTAAACAAAGAGATTCCTTGAAAAGCGCGCAAAACGCCATTACCTATTTTTTGTGAAAATAGTTTCCGTGGTATTTAGTGATTAATGATCACGTTAAGTTTCAGGAGATGTCCGCGAACGCTTCTATTAATTGGAGTACGATTGGAGTGCTCGAAAGTACGGCTCGAAAGAAGTCGTGTTTGTGAAGTTTTGTGCTCTTATCAAGGTTTCCTTGTGTTACTTAATGATTGCGTGGATCGTAAAATTATTTCGTTTAGGGGTTCGGAAGGGTTGTGCGTAGGTTTAGGGTAGGTTATCTTCGTATATTGTAAGTATGTATTTATAAGAATTCAGACATTCTATTAACATCAGACCAGGATGTAAGCCCTAGTTGGCTTTGCCTTTCCCTCTGGGAAGAATTTTATAAAAAAATAAATCAAAATGGCGCGGCGGTTGCAATTGCAAAGGCCATTATTTGATTTATGAATTTATTTTAGTAACTGCGATATTTTTGTGTAAATGTCCGTGATTATGGTATTATTAAAGTGTTGCGTATTTTAAAAGTGATTTAGACGTTATAATTCTAATGAGTTTTGCCAACCAAACTCGAGCCGAGCAGAACTTAGATGTGAAGTGGTGTTTGAGTTGCTTCTTTTGCGTTTGTGCAGTTTTATTATAAGTTACCGCTTCAAATCAATAACGTTCATGGTTGGGCTAATAATTGCTGGCTATGCTTATGCTTCCAATTTTTGTTTATAACAATTTAACAGAAAATTGTCTAAAGAATCACAGTAAAATAAGTTCTAAAAATATTTGGTACCTCCTTACCTAACTCTTTAAAAAATAGTAAACAATGAGTGAACAGAAGATGACGAGCCACTTCAGAGACCCTAGTCGGAAGCTAGAGCCAGAAGGATGCAGTTGCAGCAGATGTCCAATTGATATGATGGCGGTGGGTGAGTCATTTCAATAAATTCCCTAGCCTTCTTTTTTTGCCGTAGGTAAGTAGGTAGGTAATCTCCGCCAAACAAAATCTGCAATTTCACGTCTGCTAATAAACGGATATTTTTATTACGGGCTCTACCCGAGCGAATGACCTTGGCGAATGACACCGTCCACTGTGGTCTCGAAAAATGAAAAAGAAAAGACTAAGGCGCGTATTCATAAACGTAATTTAAAGTTACGCCATCGTGGTTAGACTCCTTGTCCCTTCCCTTTCTATCTTAACCATTTTTAACGAAGATTTAAGGCGCTAATGGTTGTCAAAAACAAGAGTGAGACACAAGATGCCCCGCAGCGGCGGAGTGAAGAGCACGGCGCAGTGCCTTGATATTCGTATTTTATGAATTTTGGCAGGGAAATAAAAATACGCCAACAAAAATCAGATTTTTTTAAATCAAGCTCTCTTATTTATAGTAGGTACCCTACATTTTGATTTTGTATGAAAAACTGTTTCGATTTACATATAATTTTAATTTTAAAAGACATGGAAGGGGTTTCTATCTACCGAAGTTTGTCCAATCGTGTATCGGTATCACAGAGCACCCCCACTAGAGTCCGCATATGAGGGCCCCCGCTGCTGCCAAGCATAATAGTTAGTACTACTATAATAGCGCCACGCCTCAAAACATCGTTTCATTCGCTTATTGAACGTCCTCATGAGTTTGTGAGTGAAAATGAGGTAAAAAACTATCTAAATATGTCTTACTGTGCGGTAAAATTATGTGGAAAGTCTTGTAGAACATCGAATCTTCAAAAGGATGGTATTTCCTTTCATCGGTCAGTTGAATTTCCATATAAAAAGATTAAAATAATAAAATAAATTTTGCTGCATAATGTGTACCATTTCAGGTGAGCACGTTGATGTCTTTTTTACGAATCTCTTTCTTTCATGTGTTAATTCATATTTAGACATCCCGCTTTCTCCCCGGCACGTGTAAGTTAGTGCTTTCAATCACCCGTTCGGGATTTGTCGATGTCGATGTTGTTAGCATATTCAAAGGAGATTGATCAAACCAGGCCCACCCTTTATAGAAGTATACTGTTATTAATTTAATATTCATATTTTTCTACCTCCTGTTAGATCGAAATATTATTCGGAATACATTTAATTTATATATCAATGTTCTTGGAGTTCAGTCAACTTCAGTAACGTTGCCTATGATTTCCCAACCAACGTTGGAGACAACATTTATGTCTAAGGTATGTTGCTTGAGCATAACTATAAACTTTGATAATTTTATGTCCTTCAAATTAAGATTAACATGTAACTATTACACTTTTACAGAACTTTATTGAAGATGAACAGTATTCAAAACATGCCGTAGTACCGCCAAGAACAAACCCAGCATCTTCTGAACATTTCACGCTGCCAGAACCACAAAAATTCCCCGAGATAATACAACCGGATACCAGTATTGATTTACTAAATTTGCCAACTCATTGGAATACTCCACGTAAAATGCGACTTAGGAAAAACAAAGCTTCGGTGCATTCATTTGTGCAATTGAATTTAATAAAAACAAGTGGTACTTACAGAAAAGTACAGGTTAAGTTAAATTCAACTTTGCATTGACTAGCCTTGTGTTTAAGAGCAATAAACGCGGTAGAAAAATATGGGATTAATATTGTCTCAATAACAGGACAGCAAGGGTGGGCCTTAAAGGTATGGGCTCCTTTGAGATTTACCTGTTTTAAGCTTATTTATTTTTATGTTCCCACTGATTGGGCACAGACTTTCCCTCTCATCGAGGGAGCTCGCACCATGGTCCACCACGCGGGTCCAGTGCCGATTGGCGGATTACACATGCCTTAGATATTTTTTTTCTACGGCATGAAGGTTTCATTGCGATGTTTTCCTTCACCGTTTTGAGAACATTCGGTAAATGTACGTAAGTTTTTCGGTCGAAAAAAACCGAGTATAACTCATTAGAACATGGCTGCCCTGGCTGGGAATCGAACCGGGACCTCCGTATTGCAAGTCCAGTGGCTCAACCACTGCGCCACCGAGCTCTCTCTATCTATAAGCTATCAAGTATCAGTATTATTTAATTTAATAAAACTAATTTATTTCTTTACAATTTGCGCTGTTTTATTTATTAATGTTTAGTATCACATAGTAGTAGACATTTGATGTCACATCAAATTCCGCAATATGACTCATCCTAACAATTTTCTAAATTCAAGTACAAAATCGCTTATCGACAGAAAATGTCGATAATCGATACATCCTATATTATTGTCCCATCCTTGCGCTGCATTCGTTCTGCGCTTACGACGTGCGACCATGCGACGACCTTGAATTGGCCAATCAGGATGTGGCTTGTCCCGCCCCGCACCTCGTTCCTGTGGCGATTTCGTTTTCAAACAAAAATTTGTTAATGCGGACTCTAGTGGGGGTGCTCTGTGATCGGTATTCATCAATCCCTAAATATTGCTAGTGTCCCCAAGATTGCTATATTTTTTTTTCAGACTTTTAATTTTAGTAGTTAGTACCGTAGCCTTGATAGAAAACTTGTAAATCCGCGCATACGAAGCCTTAAGGGAACTGAGGTTTAACTAGGTTTATGAATAACAGCATTAAGGTATTCCGCATCCGCCAGACAACGTGTGCCGAGCATGCAATCGGGTTACGCGTCGTCTATCGCTACGGGCTGGGCGGCAGAAGCCACGTAGCCGCAGGACCGCAGATCTCGAAAGAAAGCAACAGCAGACGACATGTCGCCGAGATCAGCCCCCTTACCATGAACTCTTATAGCAGGATTACTTCAATAATACTTTATTATTTCGTAACATGACGTCCTTAATAAGCTTAATTAAGGTCGTCATGGTACGAAATAAAGTATTATTAAAGTAATCCTGCTATAAAGAGTTCATGGTAAGGGTGCTGGGGTCCTGCGGCTACGTGTCTTCTCTTCTGCCGCCCGGCCAGTAGCGGCAGACATGCAGTCTCGGCTACACGTCGTCTCTGCTGTTGCTGTTTCCGTTCGGCTGCGGAACGATACCTTTACATATTTTTATATATACCTAAATACAGCTAGGGGGTCTCTTGAAAATGGCGGGAAACGACGGTTGCAAAATTATTTGATAATTTTAGTTTTATTGTCTAAAGTGGTTACTTTGAGATTAATATCACGTTAAATTAATCAGAAAATGTTCGCGAGTGACAGTATGGTGAATTTGTTGAATAATTTGAGCAAGATCTGGGGTTTCAAACTTTTATCAAGAGTTCCCGCTACAAGCTCGGGAGTGAACGTGACTGTCGAGCTGCTTAGTCCAGAGTGATGACGCTACGGCGTCTCCTCTGGATGAAGACAAGAAGACGCGGCTACCCAGGGTGAAGACGCTACTGCGACTCCCCTGGAGGAAGATAGAAGACTATTATATATTGAATTTTCTGTAACATGACATTGGCAAATGACGAACTGTCGAGTCCATAAATAAAATAAGTACAGCTATTGGACCGTTCTTATTATCTGCGTCGTAAGATTTAAAATTGTACCGCAAGTGTTACTGCTGTCGTCCGTAGGTACTATACATATTTGACATCTATTGAAAATTCAAATAATGGAAAAGGAAAATGAGCCATGCTACGCATTCCCGCCATTTTCAACTGCATGCAATACAATGCTCTACAATGCACTGCGCTGGTTAAAATTGTATGAAACTAGGTGCATTAGTAATTTTGTAATTCATTAAGATCGTTGCTGGTCAAGTTCGATTCATTTCTATTATTGAAGTGATTTCAAAAGCCAATGGGCACATTCGTATGGAGGGTGGTGCCTTTTTTTTTTCGCGCGGCCATAATCAGTTTCATATCTACTGTGTAGGAGACCATACAAAAAGAGAAAAAAAGTTGTTCCCGGGGTTCTAACCGCAGTCCGGGCCGAGATAATAGAGTTTAACTTTTACCAAAAGAGAGGAGAATGTCGCAACTGCCATCTACAATATACTCCCCATTTGCGACAATTTATTGGTTTCCGGTCTTCAAAAGCGGAAATCCGGTGCACCAGGTGCAATATACCTGCCCCCCCCCCCACCCCCCCGTCCAAACCAAAAATAAATTGTGTTTCCTATTATTCCTTAAGATGTCGCATCCGCCATGTTCAATACACTCCCCCTAGACTTTTTTTTTGCGGTCAACCAAAGCGGAAATCCGGTTCGACATGTACGTTGAACAATATCCTCCCCCTCACCTAAAAATAAATTGAAATGTATTTTATTTCATAAGGCGTCGCATCTGCCATCTATAATACACTTCCCCTTTGATGTTAATTTATTTTTTCCTCCTCCCCCCGCAAAAAAACATATTTATTTCATTTCCCATAATAATTATCCTCCTTGGTGTAACTTGTGTCCGGTGTAGTTGAATTCTCCCCGTGTAAACTTGACGAACTGAACTACACTAAATGGTTCCTCAGCATCCTAGCAGCAGGCTAGGTGATCGATGTACGGTCGACAGCACATAAAGCGTATCACATTGGCATGCTAAGCAGGGGTTATACGACATAGTTTGCAAAGTTTGGTTTTTTGTAGGTTGATGTGCCGTCGACTGTACACAAAAGTTAAGACCTTTTGAAAAGAATACAGAAGTATAACATACGCTGTAACAAGCCCAGTGGCTTGTTAAAAGAAACCATTGCAAAATATATCGTATAACTCCTGCGTATGGTGCCAGTGTGATACGCTTGATGTGCTATCGATCGTACATCGATTGTTGCGGCGTATGTTACACTTATGTGTGTTTGTATGTGTTAGAGGATATTTTTGCACACAGAAACACTCCTACATATTAAAACACTCCCAAACTCACACCAAACGAGATCCAAATACAAAAAGATACTATTCCTAATATCGTCGATCTGGTTCGAGTCACGGTTTTCAACAGAGCATTAGCTCAACATTAGTTGAAAAAGAATGGCAAGGTCTCTGGTTCGAATCCCAGTCGCGATGTAATATTTAAAAAGATACCGTAAATCACAAATTACACTCGGATGAGCAAAACACACCCTAAATAACACAAAAATACTGGTACGTAAAAACTCTCTTACACATAAAAATTCCCCTAGATATCGTACTTATTAGTTTTGCGCGTCTGAGTATGGTAGTGTATTTTGAAACTGAATGTAAGTACCATAGAGTGTGTTGTGAGTATTTGGGAGCATTTTTTTTATGTTAGGACACGAAAAAATCACAGTTTTCGTTTGTCTATGTATTTTTTTTGCGTAAAGGTATGTTTGTATTTGAGGAGTGCGTTGTTGATTCTAGGTGTTTTGTGGGGCGTATTTGTGTGTATTTGCATATTGTATTTTGTACGCTAAAGAGTATTTTTGTTTGACTGTGTGCTTATGCATAAAGATGACTGTATTTCGTGTGTTACAAATGCAGTTGCCTGTGTTTTGTGTTGTTCGTAAAGGTATATTTGTGTGTGGATGGGTGCGTTTTTGTTTCTAGTTGTGTTTTGAGTGTTTGCTTCTTTCTGCGTTAAACAGGGTTTTTGTATCGTAGGGTATATGTATATATCAGGGTGTAATTAGTGTGCGAGACTGTAATTATGTTTATCTGATTGTTTTTGTATTAAGGTGGCGTATTCAAACGTGTTTCAGTGTCTAGGTATATTTTATTACGTTTAGGGGTGTGCTTGGGAGTTAAGAGTTTATTTTCGTGTATGGTCGGACTCTGGATATAGTTATATGAGTCAACGTGTGTTTATATCCAACGTGTTTAACGCTTCTGTATACTTTTCTTTAAATGTTAGGGGTTCGTGATAGTAGCATAATAATTATGTATCCCAGCTAGGCGATGCTGATAAACGACTGAGATCGTCTGGATCCTTTATTGGACGTTTTAGGGGAACCGGAAAAAGATTTACTGTTTTGGGGGTGGGGGTTCCTTACCTCAACAGGGAAAAAGGAACCTTTATTTAAAATATTTTCAGTCTCGATATTAGAGTTTAAATAAAATGACAAACTGAAGTAACATGAGAGAGAAAGTATTTATTTATAACAGCCGAGCCGTGGCCTTTCGACGACAGTAGGGTCTTTAAAACCATGACAATTTGCGAGATATTCGATTTTAATTTTTCCTTTACGTAAACTCAAATATCTCGGCCCCGGATGAGTGGGGAAACATAGACGCAACATTTTTACGTTCATCGTGAAGTCCGGGATTCTTACTTTCAGTCAGGGTATAAATATTTAAGTTTAAGTAAAGTCATAAAACTTGAGAGGGGGTGTGGTGTAGAGGATACACCGGATGTGAGAGGATTCTTACCTTCCGGGACTTTTACCTTCAGTCAGGGCAGATATATTTAACTTTAAGTAAATGACAAACGTGAGAGGGGGGGAGGATGTGCTCGTTTTAGATGATGCACCGGCCATCTAAAAAGAACCGGAGTTCTAGTGGCCCAGTCGGGATGAATTATAACAAAAGTTATAGTAGATGGCCGGTGCATCATCTAAAATGAGCATCCTCCCCCTCTCTCACATTTGTCATTTACTTAAAGTTAAATATCTCTGCTCTGACTGAAGGTTAAAATCCCGGAACAACATTTTCTTGTAGACGACCTCATAGTGAATGTAAAAATGTTGATTCGACGTCTCTACCCTCCACCGGGGCCGAGATATTTGAGTTCAACGGAAGTAAAAAGTTAAAGTCGAATATCTCGGCCCGGACTGAGGTTACAGATGAGCTGCCATAATATGTTTTATTTACTTTGCCAATATGTACCTAAATAACCATATTTGGTTTCTGGCCGCGAAAATTTCAAAAGGCTCCAAAAACGCCCATTGGCTTTCCGTAACGTTCGTGTTTGTAGCTAATGTTTGTTTCGAGTTTAGATGGGGCACTTTAATTACAATAAATGATATTCAGCTTTTATAAAGACAACTTAAGGAAAGATAACTATTGTTTATTCAAAAAACAAATACCTACCCTATGCATACAAATAGGCGTACTTATGCAATATTCTTAAAAAACCTGGTAGACTTATCTTCAAGACAATCATTGGTTCATTATACATACAATAGATTCAACAGGTAGGTAGTTATCTATCTATTTTTGAAACATTTCCTATATTATCATAGGTATAAATTGACCAACACGAAAGAACCAATTACTGGAGGGCTTATAAAACTAACATCACATCAGCCACCTGTAAGATAGGTACTCATAACCTCGAATCATGCCATAAATTCTTCAGCGTTAACTAAATATGTTTCACAAAGGTTCCTTTGTTCAAAGGCCTTCAATATGTCCTCATGGAGATGACTGTTGATGATCGCCGAGCAGCGCAAGTCTTGCGTGGAGTGCGCAAGCGGCGCGCGCAGTTGGTGCACGTGCACCGGTTGCACCGAGTAGCGCTGCAGCAGCGCCGCCGGCTCCGAGCTCGCACCCACATCCGACGCGCGCAGCAACACCAGCCGAGACCGCAACGCTTTGGGCTCAACACTGTACGCACGTGTCTGCTGTATAGTCGTATACGAGGATCTGATCAACGCATGCATATATTGAGCTGAATGCGCTACTTTTCCTAACAACAGTCTTACACAGGCTTCAATTTTGTCATGCCACGAGGACGCCTTTTCCAAAGCTTCGTCCAGGCCTTCCTTATTATCGGTCATTAGTGAAATCATGTGGCGAGCTACGGCCTCTTGTAATGCTTCCTCTGTGGCGTAGTCCCGTAATTGGTCTTCTAGCTTCGCTTGTATCTCTTCAATAGTGCCGCCGACACAGAATAGCGTGCCTGATAGACCTGTGGGGAAAATTAAATTAGATAACAGCAAGTAAGTAAGATAACCGCTCCCCACATCGAACGCGCGGGCGCGGAGGCGGCGCGGCAAAATCAAACTCTTCCAGGTAGTATGGAATCGCACGAACACATTCACAGCGAGTGAACGAGCGGGCGCGGTGACAATGACAATGTATACGCGGGAGGCCTCACTATCACTAGTGCGTTGCGTTTCGTTGCGTCGTCGCAACGTATTGAGGCGTGCGACGACTAAACGCAATAATGTGGCATGTCACAAAAAAAATATATGTAAAACAACGCAGCGTCGACGCCTGCGACGACGCAACGCAACACACAGATGGGGCATCACCCTAAGGCTAACAGAAAATTCCCCTGAATTGTTTACGATTCTAAAAGGTTCCTTTTAGTGCAGAGCTTATTCCTCATACACGCCTGGTGGTATTTCAGATTAGCCAATCATTTAATTAATATATTTATAATAATAATGAGTTTGGAGTGGGAGCAAAAAACTATTCCAAATCGTTTCCATAACATTATTATTATTTAAAACTTGACATCAATTGAGAGCTTCGTTTTCTTTTAAAAAGTTACCTAGTTTATGCCCTTTCCAACGGTTTTCGAATAATAGGTAACTTTAAAAAATCGTATCACAGTACATGTGACACTTAGGACAAATGGTCACATGAGTTAAAACCTTGCAAATGATCCAACCAATCCATCAAAATTTTTTTACGGTCCAGGTGCCGAACACTCTGTATATAGTATTCTATAGATAGGTACTACGAACCATGTTGTTCCAAAATGTGGACCATCTCTAACGCCACAATGACTCCGCTCTCGTAGCCCAGCAGATAGAAATTGTCTTTCAGCGCGACCTTCTTCAAGAGATTCTGCAATTTTTAAAGGTGCGATGGGTCGATGATTAATTTGTGTGACATTTTTGTTTCATATTTTATTATTCATTGAAATTAGTTTTGATACGTCCAATGTGGTTGTGGATGCTTATGGAGTCTTGACTGATAATAATAAAAAAGTGGAAACGAAAATATTATGTCACTATACCTTTGCAAGTCTTTCGGCCTTCTCCCGAATCGTCTCGTATTTAAAGTCGCAGCCTGGTTGCAGCACAAGGGCTGGCAGTTTCAAACGCTCACACATTACCCGGAATCTTTGGTGATCACCTTCTAATCCTGGCACGATGGCCAGATGCGTTTGTGACACGTCGAATTCGTCATCTCTCTGTAGGACAGAAAACTTATTTTTAGGTGGGTTTATGTTGTTTGTCCAGCATAATTGAGAGAGTCGAGAGAACAATTCAATTGTTGGAAGTCTCGCTCCAACAATTGAATTGCTTTATTATCAGACTTCTATCCAACCTTCGTACAGTGCAACTATGTGATCTAATTGGCGGATCTGTCCCCGCTTCGTCGCATTCCGATGGAAAGGTACGTTTATGGTTATACTGTACTATGTTATAGGGCAATCTCTTCGTCTTACTGTGCGTCTCGTTTTCGTATGCAAAGCATTTTCGTTTAAATTATTTAGAGTAAATTATTCAAATCCAGTGATACATAGACAGGAGAGGGAGGACACAGGAAGATCTCATTTCAGTTTCTCCTTCATGCGCCAAAGGTTAAATGTCAAGGAAAGGTAACGAAGATACCATTACTACTACGTAGACAAATAGGAGCCTACAGGGGCCGGCAGTGAGGATAGGATGCCTGACCAAAGATCATATTGCATTATCTGCTCCTACCCGACCCGGCAAAGGAACAAAAACTCGAGCTTATGGCAGTCAACCTACGGATATTCGAGCAAGCGGTCATCGATATAATAAATTTGGATTTTTAAATTAATTCCATACCATAGAGGCGCTGTTAGTCATTGTCGGCAAGAGTACTATGTCCGTAGTGGCCAGAAGTTCATCCGATTCTACGCACTCGTACGAAAAGAACGCTGCTAATCCACGTAATTCATTGAATTCACGTTCCCTCATAGTTTCTTCTATATCTCGTATTCTGTATATGACAAACAAATAATTTTGATTTTTTACATAATTAAAAATAACACAACCATGACTGTAGTAGATAAATAACTAAATCGTTATTCTAGTAATGATCTTCATTTCATTTCATCAGTCATAAACTCATCTCATCACACGTACGGTATCGTAAAGTAATAATTACGGTACGTCATACGTTTTTAAGAGCTCGGTGGCTCAGTGGTTGAAATCCGCCAATCCGCAGTGGGCTCGCGTGGTGGATCATGCCCCCAGCTCCCTGAAGGTCTGTGCCCGAGCAGTGGGGCAATAAAAATAGACTGATGATTATGATGATACGTTTTTAACTTACCCCTGAACAGTCAAATTCGCTACAGCATCCTCTGTCAGAGACACGTTGTGCACATTGCTAAGGAAACTGACGACAGCAGACACAAGCGTGGGTTGAATACCAGCGTCAACTAAAGATACGTTATCTCCTGTGTCTTTGGAGATATTGAGTTCTGCAAGAAAGTTTCATTTCGATCGGTTCAACCATAGTAATTTATAATCAATATAATATTTTCACAGATTCTTCTATTATTGTACCAACCAATGTATTATGGTGCCACATTTTCCTGAATCCCATTGCTGATGGACAGGTAGATATCCCATAAACATGACATATTGATCTAATTACATAATGCTTGCTTTAGCATTTGGTAATAAACGCTATAGTAGATGATAGGTAGGTTTTGGCAATTATGTCATTAAATATTTTCCAACTTATTATAGCGAAAATATTTCATCACAACCTGGATTCGAACTAGGAACCTCGCCCTTTAATGCATGATGATGATCTATGTGCTTTCCAGAAAAATTAGGCAATTGTTATCCCGATTTTTAAATATTTTGCAAAAGTAAGAATTATCAGAACGTAGTCCAGTCAGCCTGTTCAGCGTTTTAATTGTAGGAATCTGGGGCACGTTTTATAACTACATAAAAAATCGTTTCGTGTACTATAAAGTAATAAAAGACGAAATTAAGACCAGTTTTCTCCAATAAGTTCAATGAGATTTCTCACCAGCAATATGCGCAACTTGCTGTAGTAGTGTGCGTGGAGATATCTTTTTTGCATTAGCCAACAACACAGTCTGCGAAGAGCTAATAGCTTCTTCAATTGCATCGACTGCAGCTCGCCAAGTCAGCGTCTCTTCACTGCTACTTGAGTTTGGAATTTCGCCAACCTTTAAATTGTATAATATAAATTATACTACGAAACCTTAAGGTCCAAAATTCAAGGCCACCATGTGTAAAAATAACGATATTTGGCAGCCCATTAATTTATAATGTCAGTACTTACTTTTCTCAATTTAGGAAGATATAAAATGGTTGCTGGTAGATTGTCTCGAGCTCGTGTTATGCATGTGTTCTGTCCAACGATGACTCCAGTATTGATTACTGTGAAAAATCTGCAAATAAAACCATATTTCGTGAACCGAAGTATACTTCAAAGAACTATTATGCTATGACTTGCTTTGTCGAGTAGAAAGCTGATTTAGGTGCATCGGTTATGGGTACTTTTTGGTAGAACAACTACGCCTATGGTCGAAAAAATACTTTGTCGAATTCCGGTTCATGGTCTAGTCGCAATCTTTCTTTTTGCGAACGTAGCAGGAGCCATGGCACGTAAAATCGATTACCAATTGGAGGTGAAGTTAATTAATAACATATTTTTGCGTAATTTTTAAAAAGTAAGTACTAATATGTAGTTATTGTTGTGATTGGTTTATATATAAAAACAACGCAGTTAATCTTCAAAACAATGCATTCAGTCACGAATACGGCTTTAACATCAAAATAGCCTATCCATTCCATCAACTATCACTTCAGTATATAAAAATGCAAGAATCCTGTTTACCTTAATGAAGAACATATTTTCCTCGCGCAATTATCAAGATTAGCAACTAGCGTGTTCCCTCTGTCTTTAGTCTCATCAGGAACACTAGATATGATTACGTATATGCCTTCAATCTCTCCCAGACGGTTGCTCTCGCCTAGCAATGTGGCGATCCCTTTGCTGCTGTGTATATCTTCGGAGGATAATTTTACTTCTGCCCCAAGTTTTTCCAATGATCTGAAAATTAATAATAATGTTGTCAAATAGAATCACATTTTATTCATATTGGCAAGGTATTTTTTGGTTCTGTTTTAATGTAATGTGTCCCAGAGTTATTATATAATAATTAATAACTTTATCTAATGTTTTATGACTGCATGCATGGGTAGGGGCTAGGTACTTCCCCGTAACATATTATATCGTTAGACTAACATGAAATTGCATCATTGTATGACCACGCCCGCCGGGGACTTCCCCGAATCATATTTAATTCATATACGCCTTGCTTTTTATATAGGCTTTATCCTGTATCTGTCCAAATGATTAATGTTAAGTATATGAACATCTGTATTATAACTTATGGCATGCAATAAATATATTGAGTATTAGATGGTAGCTAGGTATTTCCCCGAGATATATTATATCGTTAGACTATGTTGTTTTCTTTTATCATAAAATTGTAATAGGTAATAAGTAGTTATTTAGACAACTAGGTACATTTATCATCAGCCCATATCAGTCCACTGCTGGACGTAGGTATCTCCCAAAGCGTGCCACTCAACCCTAATCTCGGCCCTCTGCATCCAGTCTCTGCCAGCAATCTTGCGAAGGTCATCCCTCCATCTGGTCGGGGGGCGTCCCACACTACGTTTACCCGTTCATGGCCTCCATTCGAGAACTCGTCTACCCCATCGGTTATCGGTTCTACGACAGATGTGACCAGCCCACTGTCACTTCAGTTTACTGATTCTATGAGAAATGTCGACTACTTTTGTCTTCTGGCGGATAAATTTAAACCAGTCATTATGCATATATCTTTTTTCAGTATTTGATCATACAAGTTAGGTAATTACCTAAATCACGTATTGTGCAAGGATCTATGATCGTTACTGTTTTACAAAGATCAGAGGCCAATTCAGGTGTTCAATTTGTTATGGCTACAAAAATCACTTACTGTATTTTCAAGTGAAGATAAGCTGGCATATTTTCATAGTGCACAATCAACTTTCTGGCACCTCGATGGATTAACCTCTCTGCCAATTGCACTCCAACAGGTTCTCCGTTACACACCAGCAAATGACATCGGACTGGCGAATAAGTGAGCCTGGAAAATAAAGGAAACATTCCAGGATTCATTCCAGGTTTAAATTATCTTCGGGCGAAAAGCGGCTTCAATCCAAAGTCTAAATATCTGGGGGCTGATAGATGGGAGGCTGGAGAGGCTAGTCTTCAATATTGTACTCAGTGAAGAAGACAGACAATTATAATGATGGGTTATATGACGACCCATCATTGTCCTCCTTGTGTAATCCTTGGCACACTGTCCTATCCTGTGTAACTAGAAAATGGTCAATAAAAATAAAGATCGATTAGTAGAAGTTCAATGTACCTTGGATTCGCGAGAGTGTGAGCACCACGCAGGCGCAGCAGGACGCGACCGCGGTGATGGCTGGCGGCCAGCAGGCGGAAAGCACGAGGCACTTCGCTTGGTTCGTATATAACGTGTGACAGTGGACGCACGTATCCTCGAGATATGCCTTCGCTCATTAGCGTCTGAATTAACTGGAAATCACAGTATCATCGTCAGCAAAATAGTAGCCCTATTCAGATATCTTCCTGTTAGATGGCTTTTGAGTTTTGAGACACTTTTTCTACTCAGATATAATATTTATTTAGCGATGCTACTAGATGATAGTGAGAGGGTGTGAAATATTAGGTTCACTAATGTTTGACAAAAGTGTTTGTTTGTTTTTTCTTCATGACAATCTTGAGCAATTCTGGACAGCCGCCTAGGAAGAATATCTGCCTGCCATTAAATCCACATAAGTAAACTTACTTCCAATTACCGAAAAGATTCTTTAAAATAAACCTACCTTCATTTCCTTCTTATTCTTGAAAATTGAGTTCAAATTAACGGGTGAGTAATTTCTATCAAACGTGAGATGAGTCATGCCAAAATTGAAGACCTCCTTGTTAGGAATCTGTGCAACGTCGAGCGTTACGCAACATGCTGAACCACAACTCAACGACGCCTGAAAAATAGATTATAATTATTTTGACAATTATGGAAAATAAAATTATATGTAAGTAATAAGTCAATTCATATTACATAACAAGCAGAAATTAATTTAAGAAACCAAAAAAACGACAGCTAAAAATTTAGGCTGATTTGATTACGAATTTAACGACACTATGATAAAATCCATCAAGCTATTTAGGCTGTAGGGTTTGCCAAAGAATTAGACATACATACACCCTTATATACATATACACACACATACATACATACACTCGAAAAACATATTCCTTCTTCTTGCGCAGTCGGGTAAAAATAGGGCGTGCACGGGCTTAAAAAATAATGATTAAAATATTATATTGAACTCGTTCCACGCTTGCTTAAAAAGAACTTGACTGATTTTAAAATAATTAAATTACATAGGGTGTACCTACTCTAAACTATCTACTAGAAAACCAATTTTTACAATCTGTCAAGTAGTTCTTGAGAAAATTTCAACCTTATTGAATTGTGTATTATATATAATATAGCGTGCGTCGTGGCGAACGATAATATCTGTATCGCCCAATGAACTGAATCAGTTACTTACATCTTTCAAGTCTCCTTTTAAACCACTTATGATAACGTTCACGCCTTCTCCCTTTGTCAGCGTGAGCACCATGTCTCCGAAACTGCGGTCTCGAGAATTTCCTACGTGGTCATCTGGAAAGCAAAGTTTTGAAGCTGTACATTTTGGTGTTCACTAGGAAATAGAAAATGGGTCAAAGGTGTTCTGCGAAACAGAACCCTCAAAAGTAATAATAATTACATTATAATATCTTCTACACAAAGATAATGTAGTGTAAGTACCTTTAAGATCAGGAAACAGTCTTAGCAGGAATCTCTTTTTGCTGATATCGCTGACGGTGGTGAACACTTGGCAGCCAATCGCCAGACAGACAGATATGGTCGCCTGACCCAAGGCCCCGGCACCACTGTGCACCAAGACACTCATTCCGGACATTAGTTCACACTTCACTACCTGGAAAAGGCGATTTATATATCGAAAAAGTTCATTTGCACAAGGACTCATCAGTATACCTACTCTTACATCATTCAAAACGATATCTTTGAAGGTATCAGCGAATGAATAAGCAGTTAACTTTAATGCTTATCCTTTCGCCTGGGGTTGCTGTGAAGGTTTGGATGAATAATGATACGATGAGAAATAAATATGACATTCTTCTCCAAATTTTGGAAGTAGGTATGTGAAATAGGAACGTGATCAGCTGAAATGCTAGCCCAGCCACTGAGGTGACTGCGCACATCGCTGACTTTCATAACATCCCTTGTTGTGTGGTGTGGCACGATAGCAGTGATAAACAAAGAAATACGCGTCAGGGACATTTACAGAGTTGGGAAAAAGAAATTCCCGTGGTCCACCGAGGTGAACAGCCGAGGTGGACCACGGGCAATAACCCAGTTCAAGGATACTGTGTATCCTGTGTACCCATCGGTGCAAATGGCTGTGCGCGGCAGGAAAATAAGATATACCTGTATTACGTATGGAAAGACAGGTACTTAACACGTTCACAGTCCCCGTACAAAAAATGTTTTGATTTCCTTGTAAGTCCCGCCTAATTATGTCAATCTCTATACAAGTCGAAATATATCTTTGTTATGTGACCCCTACAACACTGGGTGGAGCACTGTGAGCACTCTTCTGAACACAATAGTACGTGAATGGACAGCAGCATCTACCAAGGACATCGTATTTACTTACCTTCAGAAAAAAATACCCTTAATGCGGATCTGGTACGCACATACTATTTTCATCGTGTCCCATATGTGGGGCACGGGTTTGTGAAGCTAGTTCGTCGTACTCCATAGGTATATGGGGCACTGGACTGTGAACATGTTAAAATAAATGTCTGTATTTAAACTCACCAAGCAGTAATAAGCGAAGACGTAAGCTGAAGGCACTGTGGCAGCCTCTTCCATGCTCCAATGCTTCGGCACCGGCCACAGGAGTTCTGGCACAGCGCTCACACGTCCGCTAGCTGCTCCGGCTGGTACCATGCCCATCACACGCTCACCACTAGCAGAGGTTGGATAATCGATATAAAATAAGAGAACGTTATTTATCTGCACAAAATGTAGTGACTCTATGGGTCTTCAATACTGAAGAAAAATAGGTCTTTTAAAAAAAACCTATGAAATGCTAAGGCTAATCAAAGGTATCATCTCCTCTCTCCGCCTTCCCTAATCTCTATGAAACTATTATATTATGTCTGTTATAAGACTGACCATCCGCCGATGTGACTATTGAGGTCATAAAATATCATAATTTATCAATTTATTTGTTACCTATCGGTATTCCCACTGAAGTCCATGCCGAAGGAACTGTCATCCTCTTTCCCGTGTTTGAAACGAATCACTCCCGTCGCTCTCAGGGCATCCATATTATTCAATGCAGCGTAGTGAACCTATGAAAAAATGGCAACCAACGTCTTCATGATATATACCAACTACGAGTATCTACGAATAACTTCTTTTCAACGTATCCCAAACCTCTTTCAAACGCTGATCTTTATTAAAAAATTCGAAATCTGCAATACTTAACAGCGTCCGTCCGTCCGTCTGTCTGTCAAAACCTTTTTCTCAGAAACGCGTGGACGTATCAAGTTGAAATTACCAACTACTTAGGTCTGTGAGTAATCTCATGCATGCGTGAAAAAGTCTACGATAACGTCATGCCGTGCAGGTCTGTTTTATACATTTTGCCTTCCTATTGTATCGTGACTATAAAAGCGTTCAATGGCGAGCTGTTTGTAATAGGAGTAGGTACTTATGTGAATTGGTATAAACTTACGTCGACTGCAATGCCCGGTACACAAAGCTCAGGCGCCTGTACCCAGTGCATAGACTCGACGTCACCAGACCGCGCACTTCGAAGTGTCACCCCTTGCTCCGCTGACTGCTCCTTTTGGTGATTAAACATTGGTTACGTTTAAGACTTAAAATACCTAACCAATAACGTTAAATTAAGCGAAAAATTACTTCAAGTTCAAGTAGGTACTTTCTCGTTTATATATTTTTATGTGTTATGTTACCTGTGTATCGTTGTGTCCAGTTTCTAAATGTTCCTGTGCTCTCTTTGTATTAACATATCTAATTGTTTAATTTCAATTCAAGCGGTAAATTAAATATACTATATTCATTCGCTCAATTTAAACAACATTTGAAATTGGCTCTTTTTGTTTTCCGTAATAAGTATTAGAATACCAACTTACTTTTTAGCAATCTTAGTATTTATTTATTTGCAACAAACTAATAACGTATTTACATAAACAAACTTACTTTTATATTGGATTGGATATTTGGTATATTTAAAACTTTTAACGTCGCACAATCTTCCTCCATAGCAGGTAAATTATTGAATTTTACCTCTTCTACCAGTACTCCGCCACACCTAAAATTTAAATTACCATTAATAATTACTTAAATCAATTTCCAATTGTCTATCGCATCTTTCTGACCAGAAATTAGTATGTTACAAAAAGTCTGAATTATGTCTTCTTCTTCTTACTGCCCTGCCAGCTTATTTAATATTGGGGTCGGGTATCCTGCCTCCCTGTAATTCGGGCGCCAAGACAATTAGTAGAATAATCTTGTCTATCGTTTTACCTTATAATTTTTCCATTGTCCAGTACATTAGCTGTCTTAACAGTTTTGCCGTCCACCTGCTCGGTAACAGCAAAGTGTTCCTTGATGTCGATGCACATCTTTCTAATATGGCAAGGTTGCGATACACTGTCATGGGAGTGCCTTAATGTTCTTAGTTGTAGCACCCCGTCTATGAAAGTCACCCAGTTGTTATTCCACAATAGTTGCGCTTCAGTTAGAGATACGTTTGTTTTATGGATAACCTGGAATTCATCCCTGTAAGAAAATACACCACAGAAAACATCACAAAATGAAATAAATTCTCTGATATTAATTACCCACGTCGAAAGAATGGGAGAAGATCGAGGCGCCAAACTAGCGTATCTGGGACAAGCGACTGGCCGTCTGCTGGTCGGGCGTCCTCGGTACCGCTGGAGAGACGAGATCGAGAAGGACCTGCGCCGACTGCAGGCACACACGTGGCGGCAGTCGGTGCAGGGCCGGCACGACTGGCGTCTCTCGTTGCGGAGGCAAATATCCACTTCGGAACACTGAGCCAGCGGAGTAAGTAAGTTACTCACTTGAGTTTATTGTCAGAGTGTGACACTCTATAATCATCACTAAGCGAAGCTTCCTAGTTGATTTTGTGTTTATTATTAGATTTGACGGCCACGTTTGAATCACTCATAGTGTCTGGGACTGAACTATAATTTTTGTTTGCTTTTGAGAAAACTAGATTTATTAGTCCCTCAATTCCCGTAACTTTTGATTATTAATAACTGTCTACTTACTGATAAAAGTAGTCCCTTAGATACAACAGGTTGTAAACATCTTCTGATTTGACGTCCATTTTCTCATTGGATTCGATAGTAGTATTGAAGGCGCGGTTGGGATCGGTCATATCCACTATGAAGCCTGTTGCGACTTTCCTGTTGTCATCCAGTACCTAGAAACGATGGCGTATACTAAGTACTTGATATTTGTTTGAAAGTTCACTAAGGTCTTTTAGCCTTTTAAATGTGAATGATGCCGAACATTGTGGCAAATAATAGCCCTATTCTTATGTCCCATATGAACCACATCAGAATGACCGCTGCTCACCTCAAATCGTCCAGTTCCCCTGTGTAGAGCCACGCTGAGCTTCAGGTTCCTCTGGTCGTGCAGCGTGGGCTGAGCGTACAGGTGGACGTCCTGGAACTGCACTGACAACTGCTTCTTGACCAGGTCCAGCGACATGGCTAGTGTGTCCCATACAGCCACCAGGGCGGCAGAGAATGGATAGAGAGTCTTGCCTGTGGAATGTTTCCATTTCCTATAGGTGTAACTAAACTTTCTGAACACTCAACCGCTTTTGCAACGTATTATTGATATTATAATAATATCGAGGTAACCAGGTATCGTTGAAAAAAGTATGCAGCGGGTCCTATTAAGTATTAAGGTTGAGATTTTCTGATAACTACTTGACCGATTTCGAGTAGGTACTTAGTACACACTATGTAGTTGTAAAGTATTGTCCTACGGCCTCGATTAGACCCTATTTCCCGATTTAACACACAATTAGACGATCATATTTGTTGACGAAATAAGACACTTGCTGTGGGCTTAGGTATAGCTCGGTGCATTATTGGGGCATTCTTAACCGAATTTATGTCGCCTAAATGAAACATCATAGGTAGACACATATATTACAACATGGGTCGTGATAATGAAATACTTAATACTTTTTATATGGACGCTACGGAAACAACCCACCTCTTATGACGTGTCCCTGAAGGCATTGGTGCTCAGCCTCGTGAATAGATAACACAAATTGGCAGGAGGCGCTCTTAATAGGATTGGCCGACACGTAGACCGGTATAAGCCTGCATAATAATAATAAATAATACGTATAGACACTTACACAGTAATAAAAGGTAAATTAATTACTTATTACGGGTTATTCACCATCTGGACAAAAGACTGGACTCACGCGTGTCCAGCTGGTTAAACGCAAAATAGTTACATTTATTATTTCGTCATCTGGACACGCTGTGATTTTGACGCGAGCACTTCATGTCCAGATGGTGAATAACCCCTTATTACATGGTATTTTTTAATCCCCATGAAACGACCGATGGCGTCATCACAGAGACTTGTGTAATGTTGTGGAAAAAATGTGTGAAAGAACTAATAGCAATACTAATCAGTACAATATCAATACAAACGATGAACATGCATGGTGTGTGTCGCCGGTTCCGCATGAAGGATAGAGTTATTAATAATAGTAATAGTTATGTAGGTACCTAGATAATAAGTAATTTTAAAAGATGTGAGTTTTTATGCCACTTTTTATCCTCAGCGTTGGCACCTTTTCCTTGCAAAGTGGTGTAAATGTAATTTTTTTTTTTTGTTGACGTGGAAAAATGTTCACATCGTGTACTTGCAATAAAGAGATTTGACTTTGACTTTACTTTCAATAGTAACTAACAAAATATTATACAATTAACATAACAGAGATTGTCTTTATAAGGATACTAGGTGCAGCACCGCGACGCGAGCGGCCCGCAAGACTGGTTTGTTTTCGTATTGTAGGCGCCCGCAACTAACGAAAAATTCATTTCTGAATTGTGGTCTGTGCTATAATTCGTGTGTAAGTCCATCCACTTATTAAATCAAGCAACTCTCGATTGTGCCAACTTCGAAACTGTATAAAGGAGAGTTGTTTCGAGAAGAGTTTCGTCATAGACAGGTACTTACCTAACTGTTATGTTTTTTAGATACTTAGGGGTGGGGTATATTAGTAATTATACAAACCATTTTTCATTATGAGCCCACTCCACTAAATGTGACAGCATAGGTGTTCCAGTGGAGACAGGAAACTCTACTTTTGGATATAGAGCTTCGACTTTCGGAGCGTATCCCTCCATGTATAATCTGGAAAATTTCGGACCAATATGTAACTAATCCTCAATATTTTCTATCAGGTATTAGGGCATTTCTACGGGAAGAGCCGATTGAACTACTGGAGCGACAAAAGTACCTTTAACATGGAATTACGTACTTGAAAAAAATCATACATGTTTTTAGGACTCTTGACCTGATGGAGAGCATATCTAGAAAACCGTCAGGTTTCATATAACGCTATAAAAAAAAACCAAAGTTTGAAAACGGGCAGAATTTGGCATAAAATGGCGTGTCCGGTTTCCAAAATAGACTCGTTATTGCTTCATAACTTTTAAAATAATAACTTGCTAATTAATATTCCAACATTCACAGAACAAGGGATAGATAATAAAGCCATTTATGTAAATATATTTATTGTAAATCATTGGGTTTTAATACAATAACATTTTTTAATTTTGTCCGAAGCGTGTGCCTCAATTCGGTGAAATTTAGTTTTGTTTACCTACATCAGTAACTACGCGCAGTACGAACGTCACTAGGTAATTCCCGCAACCAGCCGGTTGCGCCCGAGCGGACGAGCAGTGTGGATGGGGGGATTGTGCTGCTAAGGAGCATTTTTTGGAGGTACGAAATTATTCGGTGCTTTTGGGGTCGGGTCATTTCTGAAATCGGTGGGTGACATTAATTTTGTTCATGAAGTATTTATTGAGATTCCTGCGAAATTAGTTGAATATTTAAGTGATACCTGCCAGTGTATTTATAGAAATGGTTTCAATTGATAAAGTTTACAAGTTATTTGACGAAATGTGACATTTTCTCAATTCGGTGGATCTCAATTCCACGGAAAATGGTACACCGAATTGAGAGAACGTACACCGAATTGAGATTTGACAATAATATACTATTTAATTCTCTTTATTGCACCTATACATAACAAATAAAGTGTACATCAAAATTTATAGCGTACAATAGGGCGGCCTTATCGCTAAAAAGCGATCTCTAATAGGAAAAAATGGTGAATTCAGCTGTAAGGACTCAATGAAAATCGGTTGTTATGATGTCTCATTAAAGAATTTAGAATATGTTTTTGGAGATCAAAGGCGAGAGCTGCTTGGGCGGTTTTATTTTTACATATTTTTTTTCAGATGGGTTAACTGAGTGAATCCGAAAAAAAGGAAAAGAAACGGATTGCGGAGAGAAGGAGAAAGGAGAGATTAAAAAGTGATCCGATATTATATGAAAGACATAAACAAAAAGACAGGGAAAGATATGCAAAAAGAAAGGCTGAAGGTAAGGTAAAGAAAATGAGTGAAAGACCACGTCGTGAATAAAAAGCTTTGAGAAAGTATTACAGAGAACATTCGAAGAAAAGTTACGAAAAGAAGAAAAGAAACTCACTCAAAGTACTAGACGAAAAACCCATGTTGCTTCCTTCTGATCCTGAAGCTTTGAACAATCACGATCCTTTGAGTGCATCCCGAACCCCTGGTACGAATTCTCCAATATATTTTACAGAGCCTCAGCCTCCGATAAATACCTTTACTGATTCTTCAGTTCCCATTTCTCCTGCTATTTCTGATTTAGAATCAATTGAAGCCCTACGTAATGTTACGCCAACCTCTTCACTTTCATCGGAATGCTCAAGTCCAATAACAGCTATTTCACCAGACTCTTCAATAAGCCGCAGATTACGTTGGAAAGTTCATAAAGACTTAATTGATGCAGCCAACAACAGTATCACAGAAACACCCAAGAAACAACCGTGCGCGCGAACGTCATTCTTTAAGAAATACAAATACAGGGTAAATAAGGAGTTTAAATTACTGCATCATAGGATAGCTGAATTACAAAGAAAGAATGAGACATGCCAAAGAACGATACATAGATGTAAAAAGTATAGGCAATTAAGCCTAAAATTAACCATCTGAATAATACATCATCAGTCATTAATCTAAAACGTTTTTAGTAATTTTGATCATTCCTCACATAATTTCTATATTAGGTGACAGTGTTTCTAAATTGGCAGGGCTATTCCTAAATTCGGTGATGCACTTTCTAAATTCGCTGGGCCATTTCTCAATTCGGTGATTCATTTTCTCAATTCGGTGCTTTCTCAATTCTGTGATTAACTTCTCTGATAAACCAATCCACAATATTTGGTCCCATTTGAAATCATAGATTCAGTATGGAATATACTGTAATCTTTCTCATGAAATTACTTATAAAAACCAAATATTAATTTAACCACCGACTTGAGAAAAAAATGACCCTTCTGTAGAACTGCTCATTACAACTTAGGTCTCATGTCGCCAACGGCTATCAAAAAATTGATGGCCTGTAATCCTGTCGCCTACATAGTGAGCATATCTATCAGGTAGGTAACGTATACTAACTTGCCAATAGCATCAAGTACTAAGAACGCGTTGTCCGGATGTCCTCGTCTAGTCAGGGGTATGTGTCGGCAACTGTCGGGTAGGGATCGCTTGAGGATGGCCTGCAGCAGCCCGTGCGGCGCTATCTCCACCAGCACCGCGTCCGCCGGGATCAGTTTAGACGTCTCCTCGAACAGCACCGGGCTCTACATCATGTGCACTAATTAATTTAAGTTACTATTTATTTGAATGGCAGGTCAAATAGTTGCCGAAACTCTTACCAATAAATTGTTAGTGTGGTATTGCGCAGAAGATATCATAGAAGCGGGTTCATTCCATTTATCTTTCGGAACTGAAGTAGAGAGCCAACGCTCAGTACGTTGTTTAGGGATCTTTATCACTTCACTCAAATATTTGAGCAAACCGGGACCTAAAACCAGAATCAACATTATACTAAATCATGCTGCCATTTGTGTATACCTACAACGATTGTGACAATGAAACGAAAGCCCAGCTTACCAGCTTCGGCAATGTATCGCGAGTGGTAAGCGATATTGGAGCAAGGCACCTCCTTCGCGAATATTCCCTTCGCGGTCAACTGTGCCACAAACTCGCGCATCTTATCAGCTGGTCCAGAGATGGTGCTAGACTCAGGTCCGTTGTGGCATGCTATTTCGATTTCAGGTGGAAGAATTTTTATGACCTGCGAATATCATAATCATGGTTTTGGTTATAAAACTTATGGTGATTATGTTTGTAAGTATCCAATCCAAGGACGTCATCGATTTCTTAGACAATCTCCAGATTTGTAATCTAATCATCAGGCGATGTAGCTACCTGTTGATATCCAATGCCGACAGCAGCCATTGAGCCGCGAATGAAAGGCGTCTGGATGGAGACTAATCCTCGACTATAAGCCGATAGTATCATCTCTTCTGCGGTCAAGCATCCGTCGGCGTAGGCGCATCCAAGCTCTCCCACGCTATGGCCTGCGGGAATTCACAAATTCATAGGATTTAAGATGGCGTACACAACATAATTTGTTATAAAAATCTTACCAATAATTTTATCCGGTACTATTCCAATGGATGTTAGAATATCAGTCAGTCCGATCTGTATAGCAGCGATGCCGACAAACGAGTTCAATATGTTATTGAAGATCTCCTTGTCAGGTGAAGTGATTATGTGGACGATATCCACACCTTTAGGGTCCAGTACTTTTTTGCATCTATAACCAAAATATTGAATCTTAGGGCAGTCCGTTTTTCATATTTAGTTCCATAAAATAAAAGTAAGCTGCCTACCGTTCGATAGCAGCCGCGAAGACCGGTATGCGCATGAGTTGCGCGCCCATACCGGCCCACTGGGAGCCCATTCCGCTGTACACAAACCATAGAGGGCGTTCGGTACCGTCAAAGTAGTTTGCTGTTTCAGCTAAACATTTTGTTTCTTGGTCTTCATTTGTATCTAGAAGATCATGTAGAGGATATATTAATTACGAAGTTTCTAAAACATATAAAGTACCTACATCCACCACACACACATATTAGTGAATGCCAGTACAATTTATACCTTCGATTACGTAGACATAAGAATGGTACAAAGTTCAAAGTAGGTAGTTACAAAATGTCTAACCAGAGGTACTTATAAAAAAAACACTAATCACGCACTGAGCAACATATTAACTAATCATTATTTAAACTCTTAATAAGTGATTAACAATTTTTTACTTATAACACTGCTGAATGAATTCAAAAAAAGAACGAAAATTTGGCCTAAATGGGGGTAATGCCTACTCCAAAGTCCTTAAAAAAGTAATCAGCACTACCAAATGGAATCAGCTGTTCCGAATTCGGTCCGCCATTTTGTTAATTAAGCATACGACTTTGTTTATACTTACAGCTACTTATTTGGTTCCTCGTAAACATTTTTTTTAAACTATTGTTAAACAAGGTATTAATTTTAATCATCGATTATAAGTAAGGCTGTAAATGTCCGTTTGGGAACTTGCCGAGAATAATATAACCTCTACCTAAATGACTTGTAACTGTAACCCTCGTCGAATGTATGTTATGCAATATTACTACTACCTACTTTGAACTTTGTACCATTCTTATATCTACGTCATCGAATGTATAAATTGTACTGGCATTAACTAATATGTATGTGTGGTTGTGTGGTAGATGTAGGTACTTCATATGTTTTAGAAACTTTGTAATTATTAATTAGGTAGTTACTCGTACAAAATGTCTAAAGGGATCCGTTTGGGAACTTACCTAGAATAATGTAACCTCTACCTAAATGACCAGAAACCCTCGTCGAATGTATGTTATGCAATAATGCTATTTCTTCAGGGTCTATAGGTCGGGATTTCAGATCATCGGATATTTTCTGAATGTATGACTCCTGTCTAGCAGAAATAATTACTAAATGTGGAATGCTGGACTTGTAGCGGTTAGCATCCTGAAACAAAATGGCAAACATTTATTTGGATTACAAGAGTGTACATGTACATGAATGTTATTTTCTCTCAAGCAAGCAGTAAAAGAAATCGTTAGATTACTCTAACTTACTAACCCGATCCCGATAACTTACTAAAATTTGGGCATTTGCTTAATCAGTCCTATCCCAACACTTGTGGTTGCGATCGATGTCGCTGCGGGCGGAGACAATGTATCTTGTCATGATAATGATCGATGTTACCTTGGGCTTGTGTCGTCCACGCAGCAGAACGTGTGCGTTGATTCCAGTAATAGAGATGCCATTGACGGCGGTATACGAGCGCCCGAACGGCTCATGTTCCCTCACTATGCGCATACGACCCTCGCGCAGAGCGGCCACATCGCTTCGCGGTGTCTCGCAATGCAGGTTGGCAGCTATTTCTCCCTTCTCATATCCGAGTAACACCTGTATAATATATTATTATTAATGTGGCCGGTAATCTCATCCAATGCAAGTAACTACACCGGCCTTTTACGTGGCTTTTGTAATATCGATTATTGTAATGTGAATGCAATTCATGATTATGACGGAATTATTGATTCTACCTACTTAATCCCGTTCTCGGTGTCACAAAATCTATCTAATGATGTACCTTAGTTATAGCGGATATGCCTGATGCTGCTTCACTGTAACCAATGTTTGACATGACGCTGCCCACTAGCAATGTATCATCTCTTCCCTTGCAGAAGGTTTCTTCAAATGTTTCCAGTTCAGCCTTATCAGCTTCTGGATCAGCTACGAGCAGTAACATTAAATTATTACTTTACTTTACTAATATACAGGGTGTTCCGTAAGTAATACGACAAACGAAAACGTGGTTGCTTGATTAAGTGGATGCTAACACGGATTCTTAGCATATTCGGAAAAATGTAATAGGTAGGTATAGCTGCGGCGCCTACAACACGAGAACACAGCACTCTCGCGCGGCCCGCGCACCATGCGACACCCAGCCCTGTTGTATAAAGCGACTTTCAATTGTGTTATTTTAATATACCTATGTGATTTACGGTTTTGTTTCTTACCTGAACCTAAAGCTTCAACATATTCAACGGCCTGAGGGTTCACCTTAGCTTCATTGTAAAACTGTCTCAAGAATTCAGTCATATCTATAGGGTCACGGTAGAAACCATACATTTGACCGGTTTCTTCTTTTAGAACACGCGTGAAGATACTTTTAACATATACAACTTCAGCATAAATTCTGTAAAATATACACATAAAATATTTATTTAAATTATGATGATTTTCTATGACCTGCAAATTCCCTATACCTAAATGAATTTGCATTCGCGTAAATGGCTCGTTCCCAGCAGGTCCACGAGCCTATTGTTCTCAAAAAATTGAAGTTCATACATTGATTCCCAAGAGGTCCACGACATTTTATAATAATAATGTTTCCCAATAGGTTCACGCATTATTTAGTACAGTCAGCAATGAAGAATAGATATTTCTTTAAATCAGTACTAACCTAGGTTTTAGAGGATTTATTTTATGAAATAAAAGACGATATAACTACGTTTATAAAATAAGTTATCTGTATTATTACTAAAACAAAAATTGAAGCTAAATCTTATATTTTAAGAGTCTTAAGCATTAAATAATCGCAGTTTTATAATAATCACTACTAAAAGGTATTCAACAGCAGAGCAAAATAGACATATAAAAATCACAGTTTCAATCAGACTAAATTACACATTATACAGGTTTTTCGGCACATGAACGGACTTTTTTTTGTTGCTGGATTGGTGGGGTAATTTGCAAGGGTTTCACTCATGTGACCATTTGTCCTAAATATCACGAATAATGAGAAAGTTTTTTTTTCTTGGAATTTATTCTCTAGTTCTTTCTTTTCTCGTGTAGTTTAGTGACCAAACCTATTTGTCAAAGTTATTCAGACCAACTGCTTAACGTGCTTTCCGAGGCACAAATGTGCTCAGATGAAAGTGTCACTAGCGGTCAGCCATCCAGGTCCTGACCTCGCCCAACGTTGCTTAACTTGTACGATCGTTTTCAACTTGTACTCGCAACTGGACTACGAGCCCCTTATTCCTTAGTAAGCCTTGTAAACTAATATCCCTAATTTTGACCACATAATGAGTTACTTGAACGACATGTGTCATGTCGTTGGAAAAAGCATAAAGTAGACAACTTTTTAAAAGAAAACAAAGCTCTCAGTTTTTTTAAATTAAAAAGTGCACTTTACTCTCCAACTTCACTGATATAATCCCCAATTTCACGTCACGTTGCAACAGACAGAGCAAGGTAAAGGGTCAACTGATAATAGAAGAAAAGAAATGGCTCCTCCGCAGGTCGCCTCTCCTCTCAGTCACCTTCCCCCACCCCCTGTTTAAATAATCGTCTATCTAGCTTTAACCACAATGTATTAATGAATACTACGCTATAACTGCAAGTGCAACCGTTTTTTTATGAAATTGCAAAACCGATAAATCGCGCAAATTACCTAGGTACTTATAATATATTTTTACAAATATGGCACTCGCGCTCTTTAGTTTACTTGGTTAGGGTAGGTACTTGTTTACTTGTATTAAACACATCTACTGCACAGTAAAAATAATAGTACTTACAAGGTTCCCCTGACTTGAATGCCGGTGAAATGCTGCTGAATCGTTTTTACTGACTGTACTTTGAATAAATATCGTGGACCTGCTGGGAATTCGTGTATGGAGATTTGAAAACCAATTTTAATTGGCCGTGGATCTGGTGGGAAAAGGAGAACAATAGATTCGTGGACCGATGGGAACGACCGACCGACGACGACGAACTTCGAGAGATTGGGGGACGATCGTGCTGCGAAGAGAGCATATCTGGGATCTGGGCCAACTGCAGGCATAAACCTGGCGCGAATAGGTGCCAGACGCGCCGTGAATGACTGGCGTCTTCTCGTTTCGGAGGCCAAGACCCACTTTGAGTCACCGAGACAGCAGAGTAAGTAAGTAAGAGTGGCTAGCTGGCTACTGGCTACCTACCTATGTCCAGACAGCGCTAAGATTTGTCTGCTAGGAATGCAATGATTGTACCCAGTAGGTATGTATTACTTACATGTTAATGTACCCACTAAATCTGTCGCTAATTATTAATACATAGGTATCTATGTATTAATAATTAGCGACAGATTTAGTGGGTAGCTCATATTCCAGTAAAGCATTGAAATATTACAAATTATTAGTATTAACTGACCTTTTGGCATCTTTTGCCTTCTGAAGAAAAAGTACGTTGATAGCCTCGGACTTTGCTAAACCATCAGCGTTCTGGTCGAAGGACTTCGTTTTACCATCTGGGCAAAGAGTCAAAATCCTAATAATAAAAACACAATTATAATTATTATGATAATTCAAGTTGTATTTGTGTAACTAAATATGAATACCGAAATAAAGATCTCGATGGCGATGTGTTAAGGACACTGGACTTCAGTTACGGAGGCCCTGGTTCGAACCCACAAGGTCTCTGTGGGTTCGAACCAGGGCCTATGTATCAATAGGTTTTCCTCGTTTTTTCTAAGGAAAATGTACGAACATTTACCGAATGTACGATGAAGGCCAACATCGCTAAGAAACCTGTAAGCATGAGAATAATACAAAAAATCTGAAGCGTATTTAATCCAATTCACCAATACGCACTGGACCCGAGTGGTGGCCCGAGCTCCCTCGATTTAAGGAAATGCCTTTGCCCCAGCAATGTGGTCATCATAATAGGATATACCTAACTGTTAGTTACGATACGAAACACACCTTCCATAGTGCACTGAAGACTGCGGATGCAGAGATAGATTGGCACCTCCAACTAGAGCTGCCTCGCACTCCCCTCGAGTTATATCCTGATACGCCAGCTCTAAGGCAGTCATGGAACTGCAGCACGCATCGTCAATGGACATGGAGGGTCCTTTGGCATTCAGCCAGTACGAGATGCGGTTGGCGAACATTGCCTTGCTGCATCTGCACATATTATGGAATTAGTCATACCATGTCTTTCTTTCAAAACTTATTGATTAAAAAATAGTCGTATATAACGTACCCAGCTATACCAAAGCCAGTTTTATTTCTGGTGGCATAGAAGCCGGCTTTCTCTGTCTCTGAGAAACATGATCCCATGTACACACCAACTTTTTTTCCATTAAGGTGCTCCGGGTTTATACCTGTAAACAATGAGGATTTAAACATCAAGGAGATAGAAATAGTCGTTTTCAGGTTCATAATACAGTATTTTTATTTTATCATCAAGTTTTAAGATTATATTTGCCTGCGCATTATGACATAAAAACAGTCGGTGCGTGCCTCAGCGAGCTTTCCTGATGCACTGCAGACTTGGCGGCCCCAGCAGCACACTGACAGCATTGTTATGTTGGACTTGGATGGCCCCGTACGACTTTCGCGTGTCTCAAGTCCATAGACTGCATGTGCACATTGACTGGCAGGGCAGTATACCTTGAACACTGTCACTTTTATATCTCAAGTAGGTACACCGCACAAACCTGTGGGCCGACATGTTGCACCGTAAGACCAGGGCCCTCCGCTCCCTCTCTATATGTAATATCCATATCATCTGTGAGATCTTCCGTGTCCATGTTCGCTTTAACTTGAAGATTCCTGATTGACGGGTCCCTTTGGGAGTCTGCGTGGACTGCCGCCCGTTGTACCACAATTAAGATTAGGGCATGTCAAGTGCCAATACTACATAGCTGCTTTGCTATTGCGTATTCCAAATATTCCGATAGTGCTTCATCAGCCTCGCCTCGAAGCTCACTTACCAATTTTACTATACCATCAAGCGGGACGAACGACCAACGTGTATTTAGCAGCACCGAATGGAAGACTAACCTGCGTCATAAATAGCTTGGTACGTCTGTTCCAGTAATTTCCGGCTCATTGAGTCCATGCTGTTGCCTAAACGGAAGTGGACCTTAAAGAACTGGGCATCGAACAGGTCGAGCGAAGGCACGTTGCCCGCATACTCAGACACTTCTGGGTGGTTGTATTTCCAACGTAAATTCTTTGTTATCGCGTTCACCTGCACAATTAAAAAGTCTAAAACATCTGAATGGATCGTTTCTTCATCTTAAACGTGGTATAAAAGTTTTTCCACGATTTTAATTATAACGGTGTATTGCCCGTGACAACCGGCTTGGCACAGCCAGTAGTGCCTATGGGAGATTTTTTTACCCATGATACTACTGGGTAGTGTAATGTGTAAAAAAGCATTTCCAATAAAGTTAAGGAAAAGAAGAAGAGAACCATGAAGGTAAGGACTCGTATTTGGACTGGACGTTGTGGTCTTTTATGAGTAGGTAAGATAAGTAGTAAAATTCGTTCAATGAATGTAATGAAAATGACATTTTGCAGGGGCAAATAAAAAGTAGCCGTTTTGTGCATGCAAAGTAGACCTTTTGCGAAGAGAAGTGATCATTCTGCGGCTGACGAGCCTATGCAAGGTTTGATAATTGTATTGTGTGAGGGGTCATCAGGTTCGATCTTTCACCTTATTGTAAAGGATATTAGACAACTCCTTGACGTTGTGCGACTGCGGGTACAGCCCTGACATGCCGGAGATGACGACGCGTCTGCCGTCCGGCGCGGGCGCAGTCACCTCGCTCTTGCTTTCAAGCGACGACAACTCTTGCGGTTTAGGCGCCATGGTTTATAGTTTACACCTTTTTGGACACAGATAATAAATAATTAGCGTATTAAAGTTAAATACTTGCGGAACACGGTCTGCGATATGAAGCGGTACTTCCTTTGTGTAAATTCTACTAAGTAGTTAACGTGGTGTTATGGGTAATGATCACGTAATTAGGAAATGACCCACAACCTCTACGAAGAACGGCTAGAACATAATTTTACGATTCAAATCTCAATCTCATTTTTTTTGGAATATAAGTATTGTTTTGGTTTCGTAGGTAACTCCTTACTCCGGTCCGTCTTCGCTTAAGTTTGTCATGCTATTATTTTATGAGGCCGCTTTTATTAGTATAGTAAAATCAACATTATTTAACGGCGCACGGAATTATTCCCCCGACACACAGGAAATCCTGGCGTAATAAAATAATGGTACCTAAATGAGTAGGTAGCTACACAGACCTTTTAAAAACTCATGTATGATTTAATAGTGCACGAGATGGTTACTGAAATAAATATATTATTATATTACTTAAAATTTTAAAATATAAGTATCTACCTGTTTCTGGACGACCAAACTGAAAGCTCAATAAATCTAACTGACCAACTAACGGCGAAACATTGGTGGATTTTAAGTAAATTTACTTGACCTATATTAAAACATTAGGTTAAGTACCTAAGTCCCCCCGGTACTGTATTATTAATTGGTATGTTAAGTATTTGACAAATTCTCGACTGCCAATATTAGCATGTTAGTCGGGTTCTCTTTAGAATATGTTGAAACCCTTAACATTTGATTACAGATAGGACAGTAAATACTGACGAATGTTAAAGCAACAATTAATGCCAAAAATCTATACAGGTGTCCTTGAATTCATTCGACAAATTGAAACTGGGGGTTGTACTCATGATAAATATTAAATTCGTAAGGTATTTGTTGGAGATATCTTAATATCAGTAAATAAAACGTATTTATAGCATCAAAAGACAGACATGTTTATTATTCCTTTTTAACAATTGACACATATAAAATACAAGCATAGAGTTCTCATATCTCAATATCCTCCCTTTTTATATAGTCCATTGGAAAGAATCTACGAAAGACCTAATCTTTCTGAAATGAACATCATCCTTGGTCTGGAAAGAGGCTTCGTTAAAATGTCGGCTCTTTGCAGTTCCAAAGCAACATGCTTGACTTTCAGTTTCCCTTCTGCAATAAGCTCTCTGACATAGAAATGTCTAATAGCAATATGCTTAGTCCTTCGATGCAACTCCGGATTCTGTGCAAGTTTGACAGCTGCGTCGTTGTCTATTTCAAGCACAGGAATATCCTTCAAGTTTGATATTTCCTTGAACAATCTCTTCAGCCAAACTATCTCACGACAGGTTTCACTAGCGGCGACAATTTCCGCTTCCGTTGTCGAAATTGCCACTGAAGACTGTTTCCGACTTGCCCAGGAGATCGCTCCTCCGGCATATAGGCAAAGGATGCCACTCGTTGATCGTCCATCCTTGATATCACCTCCATGATCAGAATCACTGAAACAATCTAATATTCCCGTTCTAAAACTCTTTTTGTATGTAATTCCAAATGACAATGTGCCTTTTAAGTAGCGCATTATTCGCTTAACTTTTAGAACATCTTCTTTGGAAGGACTCTCTAGTGTTCTAGATACGACGCCAACAGCGTAGGCAATATCTGGACGAGTTCCTACCATCAGATAAGCAAGAGCACCTACAGCCTGTCTATAAGGATATGACTTTTCATCTATTATCTCTTTTACTGACTGTCCTTGTTCACCATCTCTGATTATAGGTGTAGACACTGCTTTACAGTTGCTCATTCCAAAACGAGCTAGTACTTTCTCAGCATAGTGTTTCTGTGTTATGGTTATAGACCCATCGTCTCTGTACTGTAGTTGCAAACCCAGATAATAATCAGCAGGCTTTACGGTTATCTTAAACCTTCGTTTGAGTTCTGCCATAAATCTTTCTGCGTCTTTCTGGTCTGTTGCAGCCACTAGTCCGTCATCAACGTAAAGTGCCAAGATGATTTTATTCTGTGCTCGTGTTCTGATAAACAGGCAGGGATCTGTTTTACACTGTTGAAACCCTATTGTATTCAGATAATCTACGATGCACTTATTCCAGCATCTCGGTGCTTGCTTGAGCCCATAGAGGCTGCGCTTTAACTTACAGACTCGACTCGTCCCATCATTGGCACCTTCTGGTTGTTTCATGTAAATCTCTTCTTCAAGAGAGCCATTCAGAAAGGCAGTTGAAACATCAAACTGTGTCAATGAGAGTCCTTCGTTTGCCGCAATGCTTATAACCGATCTGATCGTCGTCATCTTTGCTACTGGGCTAAACGTTTCATCGTAGTCCTCTCCTTGTTTTTGCGAGAAACCTCTAGCAACAAGTCTTGCTTTATATTTATCAATCGTACCATCAGCGTTAGTTTTTAGCTTGTAGATCCATTTGCATGAGACAGCTCTACGATTCTTGGGTAAATCGACCAGAATCCAGGTTTTATTCTCTTTTAAAGACTTGATCTCGCTTTCCATTGCTTTCAACCAATTCTCCTTATCTTCACTTCGTAGTACGTCAGCGTAAGTTGTAGGCTCAGTCACATCTGTCCTATCATCTACAGACATCATTACGTAGTCGTCAAGTCTTATAGGTTGTCGAAGCTTTGATCTTGCTCTTAGAGTCATTCTTCCTTCATCTTCAATTTCGCCGTCACACAAAATCTCATCATCATCTATTAACTCAGAACGCTCTGGCATTGCTTGATCATTGATATCATCATCAATTTCATTACCATCATCATGACTTTCAGGTTCAGGAGAAACTTCTTCATCGTGACTTTCAGGTAAGCTGTGGAATGATTCATGAGGTATAATAGACTCTTGAAATGTATCAGGTACTGACCTTTCATTTTCTTCCTCCCTTACATCATGAATCCTTCTACTATCATCATCATTCTTTGGTAATCTTAGACTTATTTCTATTTCAGAATTCTTCTCAATCTTCACGTCAGGAACACTTTGGTTGGTGGCTGCGCTGATTGCTGATTCTTGAAATACTACATCTCTTGATCGTACCAGTGATGATTTATAATTTTCTTCAATACGTAGCAGTCGGTACCCATCATCACCATCATAGCCGATTAAAATACATTTTTGAGCCTTTTTGTCCAACTTCTTACGCTTCTGCTTGGGTACATGTACGTAACAAGGACTTCCAATGATTCTTAAATGACTAATCTTTGGCTTCTTGTTATACCATAACTCATGTGGTGACTTTCCATCAACAGGAGTTCTTCCTGTTCTGTTGAGTACATATGCTGCAGTACTTACGAGCTCTGCCCACGTGGCAATAGGCAGCTCTTCATGCGCGTACAACATGGCTCGGACAGCTTCAACGAGAGTTCTGTTTTCCCTTTCACTGCAGCCATTTTGTTGTGGCGTATATGGCATTGTCAATCTTTGCTTAATGCCATGCTTCTGCAAAATAGTTCGAGTCTTCTCATTATCGAACTCTCCACCGTTGTCACTTAGGAGTTCTTTTATGACATGACCAGCTACCTTGCTTTCTTCTAACATCAGTTGAAGCTTTGCATGAACCTCTGACTTCTGTTTCATGAAGTATACATATCGGTATTTGCTGAAATCGTCTTTAAACAGAACGTAATAACGTAGCTTTTTGTATGAGAATGGAAATGGGCCACATACATCTGTGTGTATAATCTCACCAGGTTTTGTGGCTCTAACTCTTGTACCGAACGGTTTTCTGTGCATTTTTCCATAGCTACAGCCTTCACACAATTCACTTGTGTCGTTTGAAACTTGAACGCCAAATTCCTTTTCAATAAGTTTCTTCACATAGGATTTACTTTGGTGGGCAAACCTCTCATGGTATAACTGTAAGGAATCCGTGCTCGTCAATACATTCACTTCTTGTGACTGTGGCATAACGTTCTTCACATGTAGTTTGAATAGTCCACCATTCTTGGTTCTTGTGCCAATCACTTTAACTATACCTTTCGATTTCAATCTACATAGCTCTCGCTCAGACTCAAATAAACTCTGTGGTAATTTATCTTGAGCAGCCAATAGCGAAAAAAGATTTTTGTTTAGCATAGGCACGCACCATACATCGCATAACGTTATCGATCCTTTGTGATCTCCAACTGTGGCTTCCAGTCTTATGTCACCTTTACCAGTGGCTTCAACTTTCTCACCGCTTGCAGTTGTTACAGTGTGTTTAGTATCGAAACATTTAAATGTTTGAAATAAATCTCTCCTGAATGTAACGTGACTTGTAGCTCCACTGTCAAGATACCAGCTATCTTTGTCAGCGTATGTGCTCTTGTCAATCGCCATTAGGTCTGTGTTATTCACATTTACATTATTTGCACTCGAACTTGGCTTGGGAGGTCGACCATCGCTTATCCACTTTAAGCATTTCTTAATTCTGTGTCCCTCTTTACCACAATATTTGCATTTAATCCTTTTAGTATATGCTTTGTTCACTTGTTCATCTGAACCTTTAACTATCAGAGCTTGGTTACTCTTCGATGTTTGAGGATCTATATTACGCTCATAGGCACAGAGTTGTGATGTTAATCTATCAACAGTTCTTTCGTTCTTAGACATTAGCAGCCAACTAGATTTGAACGACAGATACTCATCAGGCAATGTATCTAATATCTTGCATATCAGTAGTATCTCTGGCAATTCAGTGCTTTCTTCAAGTTTTACAATCTCTTTGTTAAGATTGAACCATATGTTCTTCAACTTTGAAAGATGTTCCGCCATGTTATCATCTGGTTGCTTCTTATATTCAAAGAATTTCAAACAGTTATCGTAGATAAAATCATCTCCGTCTCCGTCAAATAGCCGTTTGAGTTCATCCCACAGTTCTTTGGAAGTATTGAAACGCATAACCTTTTGAATTATCTCATCTGTCATATTGCTTGTGATCATCAACAGCGTCATACTGTCTACAGATTGAAATTGTTCCAGAACAGTAACGTCTTCTGAACTATCTGTAGCATCCGGCGTCTGTGCACTCAGTACTGGCATATTGTATCTTCCTTCTATCAGATCTAAGGCTTTTGGAATACCTTTCAGTAGAATAGACATCTTATATTTCCAGACTAACCAGTTTGTACCATCAAATTTTCCGATGTTGACTTTAGCACTATCCAGAACAAATGGTTTGGTTGCCATTTTTATTTTTCCTTGTTTGTGCTGTCTGTACTAACCGTTTGAAATTTGAATCATCAAAAGTACAAAACTTTCAGACTTGATCACTTCACACTATTTATCCGTTAATATTTTCTAATATTTTTATGATCTAACCACGTATCTGCTACCATGTTGGAGATATCTTAATATCAGTAAATAAAACGTATTTATAGCATCAAAAGACAGACATGTTTATTATTCCTTTTTTAACAATTGACACATATAAAATACAAGCATAGAGTTCTCATATCTCAATAGTATTTAGTAAATCAAAACTGCAAAAAAAGTTGAACTAAGTACGTCACTATCACACAATGGTCAATGAATGACCTTAGAAATTACCATTAGGATTAAGGGCAAATTCCAGTGAAAGAAATCGTAGCAAAAAATTAAAAATACCTCCAAAGCACAGTAACAAAAACGATGCACATCAAATTAATTTTTTTTTGATAAGTAGAATGAATTTATTGTACTTAAGTAAATATATTTATTTTAATTTTCCCAAATTGTTTAATTTACTTATACGCTGTGCAAAATTAATGTACCTATGTCACAAGCCTAACCGTCAATTAAATGGTTAGGTTAGGTTGTGGAATGAATTCAAGACCCTGTAGATACATTTTGACAAATTACCTCGGTCCAATGATGTTACATTAAAGTAATATCATTGCCTCTGACATTGCGCATGCGATGTAAATATGGTTGTCTCCCCATTAGGGAGTGGTGTGTAGGTAGACTTGCAGACGGATTCTTATTTCTTACGAAGCAAAATATTATGTTTATTGTTGTATGATTTATTATTATGACATTTGTGACCGACGGAACCCTCAAACTTAGAAATTATCCTGCATATAAAAACCTACTTAACAAATAAATTAAGCGGGGGTCATGCCGAGGTGCGCATTTAAAAATTAGAGTAGTGAAGCACATTATAGAGATAGGTATATTATGCTATTGGCCATAAACCTAGTATAACCTCACTTCCTATAAGCCATGGCCCATGTTTCGTCCCTTTCACATTTCGTTAAAAACAAACAAAGAAAGGGAGTGAAGGCTCTTAAACGTGAACTAACTTTAAGGCTTTGTATGCGCGGATTTACAGTGTTTCTATGAAGGCTATAGAGCACTAACACTAGGACTAGCACTAACTAATTATACGTGTGAAAAAATATACCTACTTATAACAATCTTGGGGTGTCTATTTAGGTATTGATGAATACCGATACACGATAGATCAAACTTCGCTTTTTCGGGGAATGGTCCTACGAGTACTCTAATGGGAGTGGGCTAGAGTTTTGATTACCTGTCAGATCAATGAGTGAGTGGTAAAATTAACAATTTTCGCAGCTCCATATCTCAGGATCTAGTGAACCTACATTCGTAAAATGTGGTATGCTGCGTGGGGGTAGGGCTATGATCATGCTGGTGCAATCATCTGTGTATCTCAAATTGGTACAGGGTGGTCAAAAGGGGCTCGAAACGTTTCAGGTAAACATGACCCGGTGTACTTACGTAACTACGTCGTCGTACGGCCTGTTTTGAGAACTTGGCCTGCACACTGCCGTGCGCTTAGATTACTATTCTTTAAATGGCTCAGGCGCAAAATGACAACTTCACAAAATGCCTACAGAGCTATTTTGAAGCTAATGGGAATTAAATGAATGAAATTCAAAATTATCGCAGGCAATGGACCTGCCTAACCTACAAAAAATAAGAAAAATTTGGAACTAAGTACAGCGGGAAAAGAAGTGAAACATTAAATTTGACTAACTTGTTAACATTTTATTTTATTTAATACAATAATTAATCAATCAATCTTCCAATTTCGCTGATTAGAACAATAAAATGGTGTAAAGTGTTATCGTACTTACAACTTTAGGTACTTGACCAAAATGTAACGATACTTTGATTTTTTGGATCGCTTTATTGAGATACATACAATACAATGTTAAACATTTATTATTTACTGAAATTTATTAAGACAAATAACAAACTAATAATAAAAAAATAAAATTAAAGATAGAAAACCTGCCCCAGGTCCCCCACTATAGGCAGCGTGCCCAAAAGGCTGGCAGCGTTGCCCCGCTGTATCGCGAGGCTGATACGTTGTGCGAAGTACAATACAATCGATTATTGATGAAATAACACATTTACAGGTCAATTGTATAGATTTTAAAACAAAGTCATTTTTTAAATTTATTTATCAGTGTACCACATAATATACTTAGGTTTTACGAAACACTCGAGGATATACAAAATTATCATCAGTCATTTGTATTTTCAACGCTCATTATTTCACCATCGTTAAGTAAATAAGTTTCACAGAGGTTACTTTGTTCAAATGATTTCAATATGTCCTCATGGAGATGACTGTTGATGATCGCCGAGCAGCGCAAGTCTTGCGTGGAGTGCGCAAGCGGCGCGCGCAGTTGGTGCACGTGCACCGGTTGCACCGAGTAGCGCTGCAGCAGCGCCGCCGGCCCCGCGCTCGCACCCACATCCGACGCGCGCAGCAACACCAGCCGAGACCGCAACGCTTTGGGCTCAACACTGTACGCACGAGTCTGCTGTACACTCGCATACGAGGCTTTGATCAACGCACGCACATACTGAGCTGAATGCGCTTCCCTTCCTAACAACAGTCTCACACAGGCTTCAATTTTGTCATGCCACGAGGACGCTTTTTCCAAAGCTTCGTCAAGGCCTTCCTTACTGCCGGTCATTAGTGAAAACATGTGGCGAGTAACGGCGTCTTGTAATGCTTCCTCTGTGGCGTATTCCCGTAATTGCTCTTTTAGCTTCGCTTGTATCTCTTCAGGAGTGCCGCCGACACAGAACAGCGTGCCTGTTAGACCTGTGGGATTTTATTATTATTAGATAACAGGATGTAAGTAACCAATAGGTAGTAAACCAAAATGTTCACTGAATTTTTACGATTCTAAGAGGTTATATTTTATGCAGAGCTTCTTCCACTCCTCATACGCTGGTGACATTGAGGTCATCCAATTATACATCCTTTGTAGATTTAGTTAGAGCTATAATAAAGAGTTTGAAGAGAGAATGCAAAAAACTCTATTTTTAGAAGCCAACACAGGCTACCTTGAACATCTGGCCTAAACATCCTTACATCATCAATATATTTCAAGGGGTCATTTGCAGAATAGCTTAAAACTTGCAAAATACGGCTACGTAATTACCCGGTTGGAAGAGCAATTGATCTTTCTCTTACTTTTCTATAAAAGTAATACGAACCATGTTGTTCCAAAATGTGGACCACTTCTAACGCCACCATGACTCCGCTCTCGTAGCCCAGCAGATAGAAATTGTCTTTCAGCGCGACCTTCTTCAAGAGGTTCTGCAATTTTATTAAATGAAGCTTAGGTATATTTTATTTCCTAAGGTGCGATGGGTTGATGATTTATAATTTGTGTGACATTTTTGTTTCATATTTTTTTATTAATTGAATTTTGTTTTGAACTAAATTGATATTAATATTACGTGACTACTCAGAGAAATAAGGATCATTATTTCTCTGAGCGTGACTACAATTTTGCATTAGGTGTAGTTTTACATAAGCCCTTACCGACCTTAATGTTGTAGTAGATACGAGATATCAGCTGCTCTAGGAGAGATAGACGGCACTTATGTACAATGTGGACGCAAAATTGATAACGATAACAGTGGAAACGAGATTATCTGACTCTACCTTCGCAAACCTTTCAGCCTTCTTTCGAACCGTCTCGTATTGAAAGTCGCAGCCTGGTTGCAGCACAAGGGCTGGCAGCTTCAGTCGCTCACACATAACCCGGAACCTTTCGTGATGACCTTCTAATCCTGGCACGATGGCCAGATATGTTTGGGTCACGTCGAATTCGTCATCTGTCTATAAGACAAACATATTATTGTTAGGTGGGCGTAGGTTGTTTATTTGGTATGGCTACCTTGTACTATTAGTTCTTCTGTGGTTTGACCAGATGGGGAGAAATTCATGATTATAATACTAGACATAAATAATTGTTAATATTGCCTAAAACGAGACTTTCTAAAATAACTAAAAGTTTTCTGTCTTTAGGTGTCAAATACAAAAACTCGGCGTAGGTGGAGAGACGATATCGTTAGATACTGGCATGGGTGGCTGGAAGAGGCTCAGGACAGGGATGGATGGAAGAGGAGGGGGGAGACCTTTGCCCAGCAGTGGGACAATTTATAGGTTAACAAAAAAAAGGTGTCAAATACATATTGCCCTCCAATGACATAAAAACACATAAAGAATTATGTACCTAATATGCTTAGAAAATATCTGCCTACTTCAGAAAAGTTTCTACACAATTACAAGGCTTTTGCTGATATCCGTTTTTGTAATCTAAATAATGATACAAGAATTATAAATTACAACTGACGAAGCTATTGCTGAAATAATTGAATTGTATACAATAATGTAAATCATTACATTATTTGTATAGACGTAACCAAGTGTGCAATGGTACCTCAAGCTTGAATAAATGAATATGATTATGAGTTTGTTCGTCAACCAGAATCGAAAGAGACGAGAGATCGACTAAATATCCACCAATTTTTCGACTTCCGTTCAATACTCGCAGTGAAACTATGGCTAAGTGTAGAATTTGTCCCCGCTTCGTCGCACAGTTCTGGTGGATAGGCAGGTACAAACAGGGCTGTCGGAATCAGTTTATGGATGTTACTGATGGAGAACATTATAATTACGATTGTACGGACAACAGCAGATCAATGGTAACAATTGCAGTACGATTTTAACTCTTACGACGCGGATAATAAGAACGGTCCAAAGTCCAAAGAGTTACACTTGATCAGCTGTTAGCTGTACTATTCTATATGAGCAAGCAATCTCTTGGTCTTGCGTTGCGGCACGTTTTAAATGGTTTAAATCTCCCATCATACTTCGTCGTCTTCTTTTCGTGTGGTTTGTGACGAAACCTATTATTAGATTTGTTCAGGCCGTCTGTTGGACCCCGAAGACTGCTGTGCTGCCTAATGACAGCAACCAGGACCGATTGCTTATCATTCAGAGGCTCAGATGAAAATGTCACTTGCGATCACCCATCCAGATACAGACATCATCCAATGTTGCTTAACTTGTTCGATCGTTTTCTACGTTCTACGTTTCGTCCCATTCAATTAGAAAAGTCCTGGTTCGTCTACGGGTACGTGTACTAGGAGAGGTATCATTTATCTGTGCCTATCAGGCAAATGATTTTTGGGTTAGTTACATACCATTGAGGCGATGCTAGTCAGTGTCGGCAATAATACTATGTCCGTAGTGGCTAGAAGTACGTCAGATTCTATGTACTCGTAAGAAAAGAATGCCGCCAATCCACGCAGTTTATTGAATTCAGGTTCCCTTACAGTTTCTTCTATATCTCGTATTCTGGATAGGACAAGCAATTTAATCTTTATTTTTGACATTATTTCAGTACTTATACATGAATTCCACCATCATGTTAACTAAATCATTAATCTACTATTGATTTTTATCTCATTTCATCACTCATTAACATCTTATAACACACCACATCACACAAAATCATACCTTAATCATATCCTTTATTACAAGTAGGTATATACATTGTGTATATTACTGCATGTACCCATAGTATCATAGTGATTATAGTAAGTAAGTATAATTAACAATAAAGTAGAAAAAATTTCGCCGACGAACATATTTCTCAATTTATTATTTAGATTTCCGCTTTGCATAGCGCATATGCAAAAAATATCAAAACGTGTGATTGTGGTCCTTATGTCATAATTGTAATTTAAACTTACTCCCGAACAGTCAAATTCGCTACAGCATCAGCGTTCAGAGACACGTTGTGCACATTGCTAAGGAAACTGACGACAGCAGGCACCTGCGTGGGTTGAATGCCCACGTCAGCTAGAGATACGTTATCTCCCATGTCTTCGGAGATATTGAGTTCTGTAAGAAAGTTCGATGTTGATCGGTTCAACCAAAGTAATTGACATAATTCTATCGTAGTCTCTTCCCCATTTTCGTTAATCCCATTGCTGGTGGACCCATAAACATATTTCATGACGCTTTGGTAATTTATTTATTTATTCAATATATACCTAACTGACTGGTTTACTGACTGGTGGTAATGTTTGTAATAAACCTGCAGCAGTAATTTGAACCTAGGTACCTACTTTTGACTATAAATAATAATCTTATTGAGTGTTCTACAACTAATTCTTAAATATATAAAAAATCCTGTTCTCGCGACGCAAATAAACAAAATAAGGAATCGTCTAAATCCAGTCAACGTTTGAGCACGCTACCGATTGCAGGGATATGCGCGTACTCCCATTCTCCCCCATGTGGGGGAAGAACGATTTTGTGGGGGAGGATGGGAATACAAGTAGATGGGGCACGTTTCATAACTACATACATGAAAACACTTGTGTACAATAAATTACCGAAAAAAAAATTATGTTGTCCAATAAGGCTGCGTAAGTACTAAATAAAAATAATAAATAACGAAACTCACCAGCAATATGCGCAACTTGCTCTAGCAATGTCGGTGGAGATATTTTCTTCGCATGAGCCAACAACACAGTCTGCGAATAGCTAATAGCTTCTTCAATTGCATCGACTGCAGCTCGCCAAGTCAGCGTCTGGCCGTTACTATTTGAACTTGTTATTTCGCCAACCTTCAAATATTAATTAATTCTATTACGAAACCTTAAGGCTTTTGGACATTTCAATGGCTCGTGCAAATCGTCGTATAAATAAATGTAAAAATAACATCGATATTTGGCAACCCATAAGATTAGTCCTTACTTGTCTCAGTTTAGGAAGATGTAAAATTGTTGCTGGTAAATTATCTCGAGCTCGTGTTAGGCATGTTTTCTGCCCAACGATGACTCCAGTGTTGACTACTGTGAAAAATCTGAAAATGAAGTTAAAATTCCGTGAACCGAGATAAACTATAAATAAAACTACCTACCTAGGAGTTGCTTTTCGAGTAGAAGCTGATTTAGGTGTATTCTCGGAACTTTTTTTAAACATCATACATCAGAATTCGGAACGTAGTCTAACGCAATCGTCGTTTTTGTATCGTCAATTTTCTAAACTCCTAACGCCATTCTCGTTTTCTACCCACCGACTTACACTATTTTTTCGTCATTATTTACTTACTTTATTTTTTATTTAATATCATATAGTCAATCATGATAACAGTATATTATAGGTAGGTAATATAATATAATATTATTATAATTGGGTATTACTAACAGCGCAGATATTCTTCTCAATAATGCACAATTAGAAATACGGCCTTCCAAATAGCATGAATAAAAATATTCATCCCTTCAAAGTTTATAAGTATAGATAGGTACCTAAGTAAAAGTTAACGTGCAAGAATCTTACTTACCGTAATGAAGAACATATTTTCCTGGAACAAATATCAAGATTGGCAACAATTGTGTTCCCTCTGTCGTTAGTCTCATCATGAATACTAGATGTGACCACGTATATGCCTTCAATCTCTCCCAGGCGGTTGCTCTCGCCGAGCAAGGTGGCAATCCCACTGCTGTTGTGTAGCTCTTCGGAAGATAATTTTACTTCTGCTCCAAGTTTTCCCAATGATCTGAAAATAAATGGGGACAGCGTGAAAATACCGCGTATTCTGGACCTTTGGAAGAATCCATACTCGTAATTTTACGGAACCTCCGACCGATTTCTGATGGATGAAGTAGAGGTCAAATATTTGAAATCCTGTATTCAATTGACGAGAAATCTCACTTACTGTATTTTCAAGTGAAGATAAGCTGGCATATTTTCATAGTGGACAATCAACTTTCTGGCACCTCGATGGATTAACCTCTCTGCCAATTGCACTCCAACTGGTTCTCCGTTACATACCAACAAATTATATAGATTTGGCGAACAAGTGAGTCTGGAAAATAAAGATGGGGCACCATTCAGCATTATCATTGACGGCTCCTTCAGTGAGTAAGATATTGAAAACTAGCCTATCTAGACTCCTTTATCACCCCCTAGATATTGCGACTTTGGATTGAAGCCGCTTTTCGCGCGAAGAAAATTAAAAATCTTAGCACACTATCCTATCCTGTGTAACTAGGAAATGGCTAATAAAATAAGATCGATTAGTAGAAGTTCAATGTACCTTGGATTCGCGAGAGTGTGAGCACCGCGCAGGCGCAGCAGGACGCGACCGCGGTGATGGCTGGCGGCCAGCAGGCGGAAGGCACGAGGCACTTCGCTTGGTTCGTATATGACGTGTGACAGTGGACGCACGTATCCTCGAGATATGCCTTCGCTCATTAGCGTCTGAATTAACTGGAAAATACATTGTCATCATCATTAAATAAATTGAATTGAATTACCAACCACTTTTTATTAAATTCTTGTACAAAGAAAACTATCACCCTACTATCAGCCAAATAAGGCTTTTGATATATTCCTGTTAGATAGCATTAAGACACTTCATTTAATCAGAGATTAAATAGCGATTTAATGGTTGTGTGTGTTGAATTGCCTATTAAAAAATTCAAATGAAAGTTTATCTACAAAAGCAGACTGTGGTTTCTGTCTGCATGTCGGATGAGTTGGCATTAAGACTATTAGAATTGATTTTCTTCATGAGAATCTTGACTAATTCGCTAAATTGCTATCCTTAATAAGGAGGAAGCTACAGCAAGAAAGAATCAGCCACGATGGTTATTTTGCCAAGAGTATCCAACAACGCTCCTCTATTCAAGAATCTTGACCTGAATTGTGAGAAGCAGCAGGTTATTTCGGATTCCACATAATATTGTAGTTTCCTTAGATCCATTTCCTTTAGAAGTGTTAAAGGATGCTAATAGAATATCTGAATGTGATGAAGTGGATCCATTTAAGTTTAGGTAGGTCCTTACTTAGTCTTCCAATAACCGAAAAATATATTTTAAAGTAGGTACCTTCATTTCATTCATGTTCTTGAAAAGCGAGTTTAAATTAACGGGCACGTAAGTTCTTTCAAGCGAGAGATGGTCCATGCCGAAATTGAAGACCTCCTTGTTCGGAATCTGAGCTATATCGAGCGTGACGCAACACGCTGAACCGCAACGTAACGATGCCTGAAAAATAAGTCATTTGTCAATATTTTATTGTTATTAGCATCGATTCATATCATTTATTGCAACAAGTAGGTAAATGTTGCAATCTCACTAATCACACTAATATATTTTAAAGCTTCTTTTCTTGCCGCAATCTGTCACAGGAACATTCAGCTGCACTTTATGAATTTATCCATTGGCTTGCGCGGTATGAGTCCAGTGACTAGTCCGCTGTTGAGTTTCACAGTGAATCTTGTGGAGCTTTCCTCTTCAATCTCCTGAAGACTCTCCTACTGCGCATTAGGCCAGTTTCTAATCTGTTGCACCACTAATATATAAACGCGAAAGTTTGGATGGATGGATGTTTGTTGCTCTTTCACGCAAAAACTAATGAATGGATTTTAATGAAACTTTACAATAATATAGCTCATACATCAGAATAACACATGGTATAATTACAGACGAAGTCGCGGGCAGCAGCTAGTTATATCTATATTTCTGTACGTATTTTTATATTTACCCATTTTGCAAGGGTAAGGTGCTATCGCTGAGATAAATACGTAAATGATTTTGGACACTTGAAAATATTTTAGTGGAATTAAAAGGTCAACATGACTGTGGTTTGTGAGGACATTTGTGAGGTATTGTAATTAGTATTTAAAACAGGCATGGTTTTTCCACATATCATACCTACATACAATCGTCGCACGCATACACCGACATTACGACATGGCCTGTTTATTCAATTCAATCAACAAATAAGAATTATTTTATATTTAACTCGCAAGACGGTCTTTAGTATGAAGTTTGTATGGCGCTACCTCAGTATGACGTCACAGCCACAATACATCGTGTACTGTGTCTGTCTCTTTCTAACACAACGTTTCTAAATGCCTGTAGTTACTTCATTTTTCAACTAATTTCAATTTTGATTTCACAGTTGATCATGTATTTGTGTTTATTTTGTAATAATAATGAATAACATTTAATTTTCGATACTTGTCAAATACCCTATGGCCCTTATACCGTGCACTTTGGCTAAAGATAATGTCTATATCAGTGTCGGTGGTCTAATTTTTAAGCTCCCATTGACGTAATATCTGCTGTCATAATCATTTAGAATAAATAACTTACATCTTTCAAGTCTCCTTTTAAACAACTTATGATAACGTTTACGCCTTCTCCCTTTGTCAGTGTGAGCACCATGTCTCCGAAACTGCGGTCTCGAGAATTTCCTACGTGGTCATCTGGAAAGCAAAGTTTTGGTGAACACCAAGGTAGTAGAAAAATAGGTCTGTCCCCGAGGGTGGTCTGATAAATACCGTCTTCATAAGTAACGATAACTGTTATCACGTCTCTATCTCGAAGTGGTATAATAAAATAACGTAGCTTACATACTTACTTACCTACTTTTTGTAGCCTCTGAATGAGCCAATGGTTCTGGCGCGGAATGCGGTAATTTTTTTTTAAACCTATAAATTGTCCTACTGCTGGGCAAAGGTCTCCCCCCTCCTCTTCCATCCATCCCTGTCTTGAGCCTCTTCCAGCCACCCATCCCTGTATCTAACGATATCGTCTCTCCACCTACGCCGAGGTCTGCCCCGACGCCGGCGACCGTCCGATGGCACCCATTCTGTGCCAGTCCGGGCCCATCGGTCCGGCTGCATGCGGCACACGTGGCCCGCCCAGTTCCACTTTAATGTGGCTGCTTTGCGGGCCACGTCTGCTACGCCAATTATCGATCGCAGAAACTATTTTTAATAAATAATAAACCCAGTTGGCGGACACGCCTCTGTATATTTTATTCTTACTAGTATAACAGGATTATCATAAAAAAAACCAGTTTGTCCTTAGTAAAAGGAAACATATAGTGATAAACATAATAATATGAAAGAATGGAACAACTCCTCTCGAAACAAGTAGGTCATATAATATACCTAAGTTCGTACCTTTAAGATCAGGGAATAGTCTTAGCAGGAATTTCTTCTTGCGGATATCGCTGACGGTGGTGAACACTTGGCAGCCAATCGCCAGACAGACAGATATGGTCGCTTGACCCAAGGCGCCGGCACCACTATGCACCAAGACACTCATTCCACGCAGTAGTTCACATTTCACTACCTGGAAAAGGCGACTTGTAGATAGAATAACTTTATTGCACTAGGCAAAATCAGTACCTATACAAGTTCAAAACGATATCTCAGTAATAATAAGAAACGCAATGTTCTCCTAACGATTTATTAGAACAATTACTTACCTATTATTTCACCTGGGATTGCAGAGGATTTACGGATGTACATACAATGAAAAACTCAATACCACAATGAACATGTGTTATGATAACTTCAAAATAAAAATCTAATATTTATTGTCATAAAATACAATTACAACGTCAAACTTAAAATTAAAATATCCGTTAAACCTTCGTCAGTCAAATAACCCGTCCCTTGTCATACCCGGCGCAAAAGTGCCCATAACGCTTGCGGCGTTACCGCGCTGTATGACTATGGCCAACCTTTGCACCAGGTAGGACCCGGAGCGAGAGTCACAACTTCTCTCTTTAAGGCGACGGCCAATGTCTGCGACAAATTGTATGACTTCAAAATAATACTGATATCCATCTTTAACGACGATACACAAATAGCTCTAATATTGAATGTCATTCTTCGTCTTTGGAAGTCGTGTGATGTTCAAGATATATATAGGTATGTTATATTACGTGTGGCAAGACAGGTACTAAAATTAATTGTCGGTATTAAAACTCACCGTAGGGTGTAAGGGGTGGGGACCGACAATATTGGCCACCCAATTGCCAACCTCACCGGCACGTGGTGCACCCTGCCGACCAACGGACGGGGCTCTGGCGACCGACAGTTGGCGGTATACCCAGCTCGCACCGTGCCGGCGCCAAGTGCAGCAGGTCGGTGACGGGCAGCAGCGTCACCGGCGCGAGGTGGCCGGCTCTGCGATCGCCAACCCGCTTGCCCAGCGTGGCGATTACGGGCATCACCTCCCAAATATGAGTGACACCACAAGGCCCCGGCCCCCAGTTCCCGGCCGCCCCGCTATTCCTAGCCAAGGCAGCGGCTACGGTAACGGCGGGGCAGGGGGTGCTAAGAATCCCCGGGTTACGGGAGGCTGCCAAACAAAATTGACCCTGGCTACGTACAACGGACGAACTCTGCGGCTGGACGATCATATCGCGGAACTCGAAGTAGAGTTGGAGAGGATACGCTGGCACGTCCTAGGGTTATGTGAAGTCCGAAGAGAGGGGGAGGACACACTGACCCTGGAATCGGGCCATCTACTCTACTTTCGAGAGGGCGATCAACTCTCCCAAGGCGGGGTAGGTTTTCTGGTGAATAAGGCCCTCGTAGACAACGTAATGGAGATCTCCAGTGTGTCGCCACGGGTAGCGTACCTCATTTTGAAACTTACCGAGAGATACTCTCTTAAGGTAGTACAGGTCTACGCACCAACGTCGGCACACTCGGATGAAGAAGTGGAGGCTGTCTATGAAGACATAGCCAAAGCCCTCAATCACACCACTAAGACACACTTCAACGTTGTCATGGGGGACTTCAACGCTAAAGTGGGAGTACAGAGCAACATCGAATCGAAAATCGGACCACATGGTCTTGGTTGCAGGAATCATAGGGGGCAAATGCTAGTTAACTTCCTGGAGAAAGAGGGGCTATTCTTAATGAATTCGTTCTTTAAGAAGCAGCCTCAGAGGAAGTGGACTTGGCAAAGCCCCGACTCTATGACGAAAAATGAGATAGACTTCATCATAACGGACAAAAGGCATATATTCAGGGATGTCTCTGTACTTAACCGGTTTAACACTGGTAGTGACCACCGACTCGTGCGAGGCACCCTGAATATCGATTTTAAGCTAGAAAGACTCCGTATGATGAAGTCTACGCTCCGACCTAACCTGCAACAGATCGTAACCGGCTCCGATAAATTTCAGCTGGAGCTGAAAAATAGATTCGATGTCTTGGAAACCACAATTGACGTTGACCAGGCGTTTGACACAATGGTGAAGACCATCAGGGACGTAGGCGTAAGGTTTTGCAGGTCGCAACGTACTGGCACGAAGTCTAAGCTCTCAGTGGAGACTCTGGATCTCATGAAGGAAAGACGTGAAAAGGCTACGCAAATCTCTCAGACAGAACAGCGGACCCTCAACAAGCATGTAAGGAAGCTTATACGTCGTGACCTTCGTCGCTCCAATACACGCCGCATACAAGAGGCAATTGAGCAAAATCGAGGGTCAAAAGTGTTCATACAGCAGTTGGGGAGAAGCCATCTGACCAAACTGAAGTCGGCGAATGGCAGAACCGTCACTTCCAAACCAGAGATACTCGCTGAGATCGAAGACTTCTACGGCCGATTGTACGCACCTCACGCACCGCAACCTGAGCCTAGTACCGATGATCCCCGAGCTACGTTAACACGCCATTTTACCGAAGACCTGCCGGATGTGAGTCTTGACGAAATCGGACTGGCTCTCAAACAGCTTAAGAATGGAAAAGCCCCCGGTGAAGACGGGGTTACATCTGAGCTCCTGAAAGCAGGTGGTACTCCTGTCCTGATGGAGCTACAGAAGCTTTTTAACTCCGTCATACAGAGTGGGAGAACTCCGAAGGCATGGCACAGGAGCATTGTTGTCCTGTTTTTCAAGAAAGGGGACAAAACCCTATTGAAAAACTATAGACCTATCTCTCTCCTGAGTCATGTATACAAGCTGTTTTCGAGAGTCATTACGAATCGTCTTGGACGGAGATTTGACGACTTCCAGCCCCCGGAGCAGGCCGGGTTTCGCGGAGGATATGGCACCATAGACCACATCCACACAGTGAGGCAGATTATACAAAAGACAGAGGAATACAATCGGCCCCTGTGTCTTGCATTTGTGGACTATGAGAAAGCATTCGACTCTATCGAAACCTGGGCTGTTCTGCAGTCCTTGCAGCGATGCCAAGTAGACTGGCGGTACATCGAGGTGCTGAAGTGCCTGTATGACGCCGCCACTATGACCGTCCAAATCCAGAACCAGCAAACAAGATCTATCCAGTTGCGTAGAGGTGTGAGACAGGGAGATGTTATATCACCGAAACTCTTCACAAACGCGCTGGAAGATGTCTTCAAAACACTGGACTGGAATGGACGTGGCATCAATGTAAATGGCGAGTACATTTCACACCTTCGGTTTGCCGACGATATAGTGGTCATGGCTGAGTCGCTGCAGGATCTGCAGGCAATGCTGGATAGCCTTAATGCTGCTTCTCGCCGTGTCGGGCTCGGGATGAATTTGGATAAGACCAAGATCATGTTCAATGATCTGGTCGTCCCGGAACCAGTAGTAGTCGATGCCACGGTCCTCGAAGTTGTTCAGAAATATGTCTACTTAGGACAAACTCTACAGCTGGGTAGGAACAACTTCGAGAAAGAGAGTGACAGGAGAATTCAGCTGGGCTGGGCAGCGTTTGGGAAGCTACGTCATATCTTCTCGTCTTCAATACCACAATGCCTAAAAACTAAGGTCTTCAACCAGTGCGTCCTGCCAGTGATGACCTACGGAGCCGAAACGTGGACATTGACGGTGAGACTGGCCCACAGGTTCAAGGTCGCTCAGCGAGCTATGGAAAGAGCTATGCTTGGAATTTCTCTGTTAGATAGAATAAGAAACGAGTATATCCGCCAGAAGACAAAAGTGGTTGACATTGTTCATAGAATCAGTAAACTGAAGTGGCAGTGGGCTGGTCACATCTGTCGTAGAACCGATAACCGATGGGGTAGACGAGTTCTCGAATGGAGGCCACGAACGGGTAAACGTAGTGTGGGACGCCCCCCGACCAGATGGAGGGATGACCTTCGCAAAATGGCTGGCAGGGACTGGATGCAGAGGGCCGAGAGTAGGGTTGATTGGCGCGCTTTGGGAGAGGCCTACGTCCAGCAGTGGACTGATACGGGCTGATGATGATGATGATTAAAACTCACCAAGCAGTAATAAGCGAAGACGTAAGCTGAAGGCACTGTGGCAGCCTCTTCCATGCTCCAATGCTTCGGCACCGGCCACAGGAGTTCTGGCACAGCGCTTACACGTCCGCTAGCTGCTCCGATTGGTACCATGCCCATTACTCGGTCACCACTAGCAGAGGTTACATAAACAATAGAAATAAGGGAACGTTATTTACTTGTACAAAATGTAGCGACTATATAGGAGGTTTTAACTGTATGGATGTCTGCTTATCTGCCTTATAAAAATCTGATGAAAAAGAAGTAAAATAGGTACTTATTTTTAAAACCTAATCGAACTACCCGACGGCTCGGCGAAGATCTCCCCCCTCCTCATCCGCTAATTTCTATGAAAGTATGATGTCTGTTATATTTTAAGCCTCTGAACTTCAATGTAACTATTGAGCTGTTAGGATTATTATCATTGATATATTATATTATTCAATTATTTGTTACCCATCGGTATTCCCACTGAAGTCCATGCCGAAGGAACTGTCATTATCTTTCCCGTGTTTGAAACGAATCACACCTGTCGCTCTCAGGGCATCAATATTGTTCAATGCAGCGTAGTGAACCTATGGAAAAAAGCAACCCATGTCTTGATAATTTATCAACTACAAGTGACGTCTTTTCACGGGTTATTGCCGGAACCATATCCCAATTCTCTTTCAAACGTTGAACTTCATTAGACATTCGAAATCAACAACACTTTTAACGGAGATGGTTGGGTTACCTATAGTATTTTTATTAGTTGCATTCTTCATTTTTGATTAGGTGAAATTGGATTTAATGGCGAACTGGGTGTAAGTAATAGGAATAAGTCAAATGGCGTAAACTTACGTTGACTGCAATGCCCGGTCCACAAAGCTCAGGCGCCTGTACCCAGTGCAAAGACTCGATGTCACCAAACCGTGTACTTCGAAGTGTCACCCCTTGTTCCGCTGACAGTTCCTTTTGGTGATTCAAATATTGGTTAGGTGGGTAGGTATACTTCAAATAATTTAACGTTATACCTATTAGATAATATGTGTTCTGTATGTTTTTGTGTCCAATTTTCATATGCCTATGTCCACTCCTTGTATTAACATACTTGTAACTCTTGTCTCATTCAAGAGGAAGGTTAAGTAGACTAAACCCTTTCTCTCGACAACATTGTCTGAATGTCTGTAAACAACATTGGAATTTGAAACTTTGTGTTTTATCTATTATACCAACTTACTTGTATATTTGATTGGGCATTGTCATTATTTAAAACGTCTAATGTTGCACAGTCTTCCTCCATTGCTGGTAAATTATTCAACTTTATGTCTTCTAACAGTACTCCGCCACATCTAAAAATGAAATTACCGTTAATTTTCAAATGTCTATCGTATCGTGCCTGATCACGCACGATCAGCGATCGGTAGGTACCTAATTACCTATATTACGAGACGTCTTTTTCGCCTTATTCGTCCCTCCAGTTAATTTGGAGTCGGGCCTCCTGCCTTCTCGTACTGGTAATCAATGTGCTGTCCAGTGTAAAAGATATTGAGCCTAGTCTATTTTGTTTACTTACCTTATTTTATCATTGTCCAGTACATTAGCTTTTATAACAGTTTTACCATCCACCTGTTCGGTTACAGCCAAATGTTCCTTGATGTCGATACACATCATTCCAATATGATAAGGTTGAGATACACTGTCATAGGAGTGCCTCAATGTTTTTATTTGCAGAATTCCGTCTATGAAAGTAACCCAGTTATTATTCCACAATAGTTGCGCCTCGGTTAAAGATAGGTTTGCGTTATGGATAACTTGGAATTCATCTCTGTAAGAAAATATACCATAGAAATATATTACAAAATCAAAGTAATTGAGAACCAAATTATGGCGATTCTAATGGTACGCATAATCAGGCTTCCCGTTCAGTCTTATGCTATGTAGCGTTAATATTATTATGTAGCGTCCATGATACAATCCCATGTAGTGGCCTGTCGCTGGTAACATATTTTGCAGAACTTTAGTGTTTCCATATATTGTACCTTTGAACATTTCCATGTTTGCATTTGGGGAAACTAGATTTTGTTCATAATTTTCAGTCACTTTTCAACATGCGTTATGTTTACAGTTTGTTTGGGGAGATGGTCACCTTAATATTGATAATACTTACTGATAAAAGTAGTCCTTTAGATACAGAAGCTTGTAAACATCTTCTGATTTGAGTTCCATCTTTTCATTGGAATCGATAGAAGTATTGAAGGCACGGTTTGTATCCGTCATATCCACTATGAAGCCTGTGGCGACTTTCCTGTTGTCATCCAGTATCTAGAAATGATGGCGTATACTAAGTACTTGATATTTGTTTGAAAGTTCACTAAGGTCTTTTAGACTTTTAAATGTGAATGATGCCGAACATTGTGGCAAATAATAGCCCTATTCTTATGTTCCTTATGAACCACATCAGAATGACCGCTGCTCACCTCAAATCGTCCAGTTCCCCTGTGTAGAGCCACGCTGAGCCTCAGGTTCCTCTGGTCGTGCAGCGTGGGCTGAGCGTACAGGTGGACGTCCCGGAACTGCACTGACAACTGCTTCTTGGCTATGTCCAGCGACATTGCCAGTGTGTCCCATACAGCCACCAGGGCGGCAGAGAACGGATATAGGGTCTTGCCTGTGGAATGTTTCAAATTCTTATAGGTGTAACTAAAACTTCAGAACATACAACCCCATCTGCCACGGATAATATCGATATTATTATTCGAGGTAGGCAGGTGGTACTCTACGCTGTAAGGCTGTAATATAGTACCTACAATGCACATCGCAGTATTACAGGCACTCCTGAGGCATGCGTCGAGGAGGCATTAGTCGGCCCTAGAACAGGCTACAGTCTATTTGGGCCGCTATACTTTCCACGCCAACGCATACTTAGTCGTGTATTCGAGTGTATATAAATGGTGTGTAACATACACACATTGCTTACTTAATAAATAAATAAATGCCTAGTGGATCGGAAATGCGAATGCATTTATGTATCTAACCTTAATCATCTATTGTATTATGGCCTCGATTAGCTCGTATTCCCGACGTAGATATATTAGAATACTGTACTGTATGACAAATACTAACGCATTCCATCGGAATATGTATTGTGATTGTTTAATAAATTTATTTTTATTTTTTATTTGAAAAGTCGTAGAACAAAAGTTGTTCAGTTACCGATACTGTACACCCTCCTTTCGGCTTCATATAACCTTTACGTTACACCCTGTATACTGCGATGATTGATATTTATTTATACAATAATCATTGCCAATCCATCAGATCATTCCAACGTGTGTAGTGATGATAAAATTATGTCTTTTGAATCCATTGAACTGAACAACCCACCTCTTATGACGTGTCCCTGAAGGTATTGATGCTCAGCCTCGTGAATAGATATCGCGAATCGGCAGGAGGCGCACTTCTTCCGACTCAGCGACATAATGAGCGGTATCTCCCTGCATAATAAATAAGAAACGGTTAAGGTCCAGGGAGGCTGTTGCAACTAAAATAAATACGGTCAACAATTTCGACTGGTGTAGGTACAGCCACAGACCACTTACCCCATAGACATGAAATCGATATAAATGACAATACCAGATTCTGCCCCACCATCAACCGCTAGTTGTACAAGATAACGAATAAATGTAAAAATATCTTCGTTTTTTATTAAAATTATTGGTTTAAAATAAAGTTTTGTACAAGTTGCGATTCGAAAAAACAGCTTAATTAAGAATTCACAAAATAGTAAGAAATCGAAGCGATTTATTCATTGTTTTTGTTATTCTTCTATAGGAGTTGCGAGAGTAGTAGAAAATGATACTGATTACGATTATGCAATATGAAACTTGTAATAAGTCCCCAACAAAATGATAGGTACAGATTAAATGATCACGTAGTTTTGTAGGTAAAGCAAAGCTCCATTGAAAAGTGGCAATGTCTTTTATTTTAACTTTGACTTCTCTTTGTTGTGCCACTCAACAACATAACAGCTATAACTACAACTTGAATTTAACTACAACTAAACTAACATCAAAAGTAAAGCTTAAATGGTCACGTAGTTTTGCAGGTGGGGCAAAGCTCCATTGAAATGTGGCAATGTCATTTGCAAGCGAAAAATTATGTCAAGCGATAGGCGCAATTAGACGTAGCGGCAGGGGCGGCATATTAAACCCGTTTCGATATCTCAAGGTTACGCGTGTCGCGAAGCAATGTTGCGCTCATGTGCGGGCAGAAACGGGCGCCCTCCTGTTACAGGTCTATGGGGTTAGTGGTCTGTGTGTACACTGTACAGCAGATCAAGTGTAACACTTTGAACTTTGGACCGTTCTTATTATCTGCGTCGTAAGATTTAAAATCGTACTGCAAGTGTTACCATTGATCTGCGGTTGTCCGTACCATGTCTTTAAGTATATTGGAGTTGAAATAGTAAAATGTGTTACACATATATCAAAGAATGTTGTTGATATGATAACAAGGCATTAAAAGCTTTACCTGTTGTGTAAATTATCACATCAATAACTAAAATAGTTGCAATAACCCGGGGTAAATGCAACTATTATGTGTACAGTCGAAGACAGAGATAAGTATACAGGGGGCCTCAATAAGGTTGAGATTTTCTCAAAAACTACTGGACCGAATTTAATAATTATTTTACAGTTACATAGTTTTGACTTTTATCTATTAAATATTGAAAGAATTTTTGCAATAGGTCAAGTAGTTTTTGAGATATAAACTCAACCTTAAAACTCTCCTGTACACCTTTGTCTGAGTTCCACCGTACCTATGATGTAAATTAGATTTTTTAAGTTTATACTTTTAATAAGTAATATTTATAATACTTATTTTAATATAAGTACATTTATGATATTGAAGGAATCAATGGAAATCGAAATTCAATAATTATTGTGATGTTGAGTACCTAGACCTATCAAAGGATTAAGGGCCTTCCATGAGCCAACTAGCGCCGCCAATCTTAAAAAAATTATATGTTCCAATATAATCAATTTTATTAAAAAAGCTATGTAGGTACAAAATGTTAAATACTATTTTTTAAATGCTTATTTATAACGTGATTCAATTTCGGTAAATTGTAGTTCGCATAATTGCGAAATACGGCCGTTTTTGGCACATTTGTGAATTACAACTTAGCTTGTGGCAATTATGCCATGTATTGTATATTGAAAAATAGTATTCATCCTAATAAAGATAGTGTACATAGCTTTTTTTAATAAAATTGATTAAATTGGAAGATATTATTTTATCAAGATTGTAATTGACATGCTTCGCCGAGTTTTCCTTTTCAGTTTTCATAGGTAGTTAGTAATGTATAAATACCATTGTTCATTATGAGCCCACTCCACTAAGTGTGATAGCATAGGCGTTCCAGTGGAGACAGGGAACTCTACTTGTGGATACAGAGCTTCGACTTTCGGAGCGTATCCCTCCATGTATAATCTGAAAATTTATAGGGTGTCCGGTAAGTCATGAAAAAGCAGAAAGGGCGTGACGGTGTGGTCATTTTCAATCGAATGAACAAAAACAGGATTAACAACAAACCAGTGGTTCTCAAGTTATTCACACTGATTTACGGTAAAAAATCCGAAATCATAAACAAAGGAAATGTAAGTATGTAACTAGGTCTCTCTCTATCGCCAACGAAATCAAGAACTAACAAATAATTGCTGGCCAATGATCCTGTCGCCTACAGAATTACAAAGAAAATCTAGCTGGACCCTGGACATACTAACTTGCCAATAGCATCAAGTACTAAGAACGCGTTGTCCGGATGTCCGCGTCTAGTCAGGGGTATGTGTCGGCAACTCTCGGGCAGGGATCGCTTGAGGATGGCCTGCAGCAGCCCGTGCGGCGCTATCTCCACCAGCACCGCGTCCGCGGGGATCAGTTTAGACGTCTCCTCGAACAGCACCGGGCTCTACATCATGTACGTACACTAAATTATTTAAGCCCCTTCTTCTGTCAACATGCATGTTACTATTTGTGTAATAAAAATTTGATATTTGAAAATATTTAATGTCATTTATCATTTCGCGAAATCAAAGAAAACGCGGCTCAGGCTCATGATAATATATTTCAAGATTCAACCCGAAAGATTCATTAATAAATTATTAAGTGTCATTGTATGTAGTCACAATATAATACCGGACACATTCCATTGAATAAATTCGCATTCATGATGGGCAAAGTCACGTCCCCAAACTGCGAAGAGTGTGACGCGGTGGAGGATATATTGTTGGTGTGTGTAACAGCTCATTAGCCTCCCCCATGTCGGATCAGCCCCCCCTATTACCGTTCTCAAAACGATGAAATCATACCATGTCATTGCGCGCCTAACAGAGACGCCGCTATACCAGCGCAATAACACTGTCCCTGTTACGCACGATATGACATGCTATGATTTGATCGTTTTGAGAACCGTAATAGCACCACAGGCCAAAGCAATGTACAAACTTGTCTTTGTGTGTAAGTAGTTAAGTACGGTGGAACACAGAGAAAGGTGTACAGGAGAGTTTTTAAGGTTCAGATTTTCTTAGAACTACTTGACCTATTTTTTTTCACTGTTTGATAGATAAAAGTTAAAACTATATAACTGTAAAAGAATTATTGAATTCGGTCCAGTAGTTTTTGAGAAAATCTCAATCTTGTTGAGGCCCCCTGTATACTTATATTATCTTCGACTGTGATTATATTATAGTGTCATGGTCGCTCAGCGACAAAGCTCGTTATTACAAAGTAATACAGATAATTGTTCTTTTAAATAATAAAACATAGTAACACTAAGACTTGCAGTGTTCTCAATGGTTTGTCACTAGTTTAGCAGCTGTGGGTTCTAACTTCATCTAAGTAGTAAAAAGTATTATACTCGCTGAACGAAACTCTTACCAATAAATTATTAGTATGGTATTGCGCAGACGATATTTTAGAAGCGGGTTCATCCCATTTCTCTTCCGGAACTGAAGTAGAGAGCCAACGCTCAGTACGTGGTTTAGGATTCTTGATCACTTCACTCAAATATATGAGCAAACCGGGACCTAAAACCAGAATCAAGATTATGACAAATGCGATCATTGGTTATACAACTGTTGTAATGTAAAATGTAATGTAAAGCCTAGCTTACCAGCATCAGCAATGTATCGCGAGTGGTAAGCGATGTTGGAGCAAGGCACCTCCTTCGCGAATATTCCCTTCGCGGTCAACTGTGCCACAAACTCCCGCATCTTATCGGCTGGTCCAGTGATGGTGCTAGACTCAGGTCCGTTGTGGCATGCTACTTCGATCTCAGATGGAAGCAATTTTAGGACCTGCGAATTTATTAATTAGATCAACATTTATTATTGATGTCTCGATATTTGGACATCGAGACATCAATAATAAATGTTTAACACGGTAATTCCCGTTTATATAATTAATTTTATATGTAGGTATACAGACCGTGTAAATTTAAAAAGGGACCTGCGAATATGATATCTGGGCTTTGGTTTTAAAACTTACGTTTTAAGTTGGTAGTAACTAGTAGTACCTAAAAAACTCCTGGGGTGTTCCGCCTCCGCCACCATGGACAGGACTACGGGTACTCTTTCGAAAACTACCGCGGCCCTGTCGGCGGGTGCCCTTTCGGGCCCGACTCCGGGGGGCCTGAGGCCCCCTTTCTCCGCTGAAGGCGCTCCGGAACACGTGGAGCGCCTTCCAGCTCGGGACCGCTTTATTCGGAAGTAGTACCTAGTACTAACCTAACCCAACTCACAGACATCATGAATTTCTTAGTCAAACTCCAGCTTTGTAGTTCAAACTCGCCCTACCTCTTGATATCCAATGCCGACAGCAGCCATTGAGCCGCGAATGAAAGGCGTCTGGATGGAGACCAATCCTCGACTATAAGCCGATAGTATCATCTCTTCTGCGGTCAAGCATCCGTCTGCGTAGGCGCATCCAAGCTCACCCACGCTATGGCCTGTAGAAATTCACGAATTCATGGGATTGATGGCGACATACACAATAGAATATATGAAATAATTTGTCTTACCAATGATTTTATCCGGTACTATTCCAATGGATGTTAGAATATCAGTCAGCCCGATCTGTACTGCAGCGATGCCCACAAACGAGTTCAATATATTATTGAAGATCTCCTTGTCAGGTGATGTGATTATGTGGACGATATCCACACCTTTAGGATCCAGTATTCTTTTGCAACTATAACCAAAATATTGAATTTTAGGGCAGTCCTTTTTTCATATTTATATTCCATAAAATAAAACGTAAGCTGCCTACCGTTCGATAGCAGCCGCGAAGACCGGTATGCGCATGAGTTGCGCGCCCATACCGGCCCACTGGGAGCCCATTCCGCTGTACACAAACCATAGAGGGCGTTCGGTACCGTCAAAGTAGCTTGCTGTTTCAGCTAAACATTTTGTTTCTTGGTCTTCATTTGTATCTAGAAGATCACGCAGAGAATAAATAACGGAGTTTCGAAATAATATACATCAAATTCTTATATCTGTGTAGTCTTTTCGACATAAGAATGGTACAAAGTTGACAGTAGATACATCCTTGGTGTGTCATCACTGTAGGCTAAAACAATATAGATTGCTGGAATGTCGGATACCTAATCTGTATGATAATAACAGGAAAGTATCTACATCGCCCCATATACCACTGGAAGGATGAGGTTGAGAAGGACCTGCACCGACTACATGCACACGTGACGGGAGTCGGTGCAGGACCGGCACGACTGGCGAGTTCTCGTTTCGGAGACCAAAACCCACTTCGGGTCGCTGAGCTGAGAGAGTCATTATTAATAAGACTGAGATTTGCTCAGAAAGTAACCCGAACGATTTTTTAAGATTCTTTAATATTAAGTAGACAGTTTTCATTCTAAGCTATCTACTAGCATAGAGTAATTATGCTTGTTGCTTATGAAATAATTTTATTATTACATTAGGTCAAGTAGTTCTTTAGAAATTTCAACCTTGGATACTATATACCCCTTGTATTGGTTAGTTTTGGACTGTACGTACGGACAACAGCAGATCAATGGTAACACTTGCAGTACGATTTTAAATCGCAGATAATAAGAACGGTCCAAAGTGTTACACTTGATCTGCTGTTAGCTGTACGTGTCACCTTTCAAACTTACCGAGAATAATGTAACCTCTACCTAAATGACCAGAAACCCTCGTCGAATGTATGTTATGCAATAATGCTATTTCTTCAGGGTCTATAGGTCGGGATTTCAGCTCATCGGATATTCTCTGAATATTTGTGTCCTGTCTAGCAGAAATAGTTACTAAATGTGGAATGCTAGGCTTGTAACGGTTAGCATTCTGAAACAAAATGAAATTTATTATTTATTTATTTAGCATTTATATATAATTTGCACCTTAACAGCTATAACTAGTCAAATAGTTCAAACATAAAATTAAACGACAATACAATTATTATTACTACTAAACACTCATTCTCTCTCATTTAGGCATTCTTCTTTCTGCTACCCTCTTACACTCTGCCAGCAAACAGCCCGGCGCACTCGTTGAATTAATACAGAATGAATTCATTTGGATTTAGGCACTGTCGAAGATAGAGATAAGTATACAGAGGGCCTCAATAAGGTTGAGATTTCTCAAAAACTACTGGACGGAATTTAATTTTTTTTTACAGTTACATAGTTTTAACTTTTATCTATCAAACAGTGAAAGAATTTTTGCAATAGGTCAAGTAGTTTTTGAAAAAATCTCAACCTTAAAAACTCTCCTGTACACATTTCTCTGTGTTCCACCGTACGAGTGTTATTTTCTCTAAGTTCTTAAGATGAACTACTTAGATGATTTGGATTGGATTTGATTGCCGACAATTCAGACGAATACAACACTTCAATATGTGGTTAAAGGAAATTGAGCTGCATGGTTTACGTAAGTATTAGTTCAACAAAAATCGAATACATGGAGTATAATTACGGTGGTGGTAAGGAGAAGACGGGCTACGACATAGTTATTGACAATATCCCAGTGCCTAAGGATAAAATATAGATGGTGACGTTACCCACAGTATAAACACCACTTGGTTGATCACAAACAAGGGTACTGTACTGTGTAATCCAAGAATGCCTGTTAAAACGATTTTTTTATTTATTCATTAAAAGTTTAGCATTACAGTATATCACCTATGCACTATACATATCATTTAATCATTGATTATATTATTAGAATATTAATTCAATGATCAACGATGTACGGTGCGGAATGCTGGGCTACCAAAAAGATGCATAATCAGCGTTACTCAAAGCTGAAATGAAGGTGTTTAGATAGGCCGGTAGAGTAACACGTCTGTTAAAGTCCGATACGAGTACATCAGAGGATCATTCAAGGTGCCCCAGAAAAGAAGGCACTCGCACCATCCAGTATCGAGAGAGAGATGAAGGCTCGATAATTTCCACAGTCGAGAACTCGAGACTAATTGTCCTGGTCTTCTGCATCAGGACAATTAGTCTTCTGTACGAGGCGACCCGGCTCCAGATAAACTGAGAAAAGGGGCAAGGCAAAGAAGAAGTAAGCGGGAAAATAAATCGTTATAGTGTATTAGTTATTTCGGGACATACTAAAATGGTGAGGACATTGAACGATGATCGATTGATGCCGCTGTAGGAAGTGACAAATTGACAATGTCTTCTGGCATGATAATAATCTATGTTACAATGTTACCTTGGGCTTGTGTCGTCCACGCAGCAGAACGTGTGCGTTGACTCCAGTAATAGAGATGCCATTGACGGCGGTATACGAGCGCCCGAACGGCTCATGCTCCCTCACTATGCGCATACGACCCTCGCGCAGAGCGGCCACATCGCTTCGCGGTGTCTCGCAATGCAGGTTGGCAGCTATCACTCCCTTCTCATATCCGAGTAACACCTGTATAATTATTATTAATAAGATTACTATAATGAAGTCATACAAACAGTAATAGAACCTGCAACTGAAATGGTATCAAAATATTAGATATGATGGGATGTAGGTACCTTAGTTATAGCGGATATGCCTGAGGATGCTTCACTGTAACCGATATTCGACATAACGCTGCCCACTAGCAACGTATCATCTCTGCCCTTGCAGAAGGTTTCTTCAAATGCTTCCAGTTCAGCCTTGTCAGCTTCTGGATCAGCTAGTAACAATAAATTATTGTTGTATGAAGCTTCTTTGAATTGGATTTCACATTTTAGATTTACTTGGTTGGTTGGTCCCATTTGGTCCCACGATATACATAATACCTCATCGCTACTGAAAATCGAACCATGTTATTGCCAAACAGTCAGGAATGTAAAGTGAATTACCTATATCCTCCCATCTGTCCGGACCAGCTGATTTACAAACCTAAGATAGTACAAAATTATGGATGAGTATTATATGTTTTAGTTTCTTACCTGAACCAAAAGCTTCAACATATTCAACGGCCTGAGGTGGCACATTGGCTTCTTTGTAAAACTGTCTGATAAATTCAGCCATATTCAGAGGGTCACGGTAGAAACCATACTTTTGACCGGTTTCTTCTTCCAGCACATTAGAGAAGCAAGTTTTGACTTGTACAACTTCAGCATAAACTCTATAAATTATACACAATATATTATAATTTTAATTCAATTTAGAATAATTTTTCTGAGACCTGCGAATCTAGGTAATTTACTTATAGGCACGTGGAGCGTAGCTGTGGCTATGTCACTAACTCACTAAGGCCAATATTCATGGGTAGTTTTGAGCAAGAGATTAGCTTTAGCACGCTCAAATTCATGCTAAGCTCACGCTCAAGACTGTCCATAATCCTCGGACGGAGGCCCGATAGTCATAGATAGTTTTGTTTGAGCGCGAACTAAGCGTAACCTCGCACTTACGACTCTCAAAATTGTACGAAACCTCACAGTTGTAAGACCGAACTCAAACTCCATACTCACAACTCTATAATGACTATCGACATAGAATTATCTCCTAAAATACGTACCTACTTATTGAAATTTGAAACAAATAATTGGCATGTATTTATGAAAAACTAAATAGACGTACTGTCTAACCTAACCTACCTAGGTTAGGTAGCTAAAATTCCAGTAAAAGCATTGAAATACCTAAAACAATAACTGACCTTTTGGCATCTTTTGCCTTCTGAAGAAAAAGTACGTTGATAGCCTCGGACTTTGCTAAACCATCAGCGTTCTGGTCGAAGGACTTCGTTTTGCCATCTGGACAAATAGTCAAAATCCTGACAATAAAAACACCACAATAATTATGATAAATTTAGTTATATTTCTGTAACAAGTACCTATAAAGCTGCGTCCGATGCGACGTGTTACGAAAAACCGTAACATCGGATTTAGGGGCGTAGCGTAATAATTTTCTTTGTTAAATCGGTTACGAAAACATGTTACGGTGTTTCGTAACACGGTAACATGTCGCATCTGACGCAGCTAACCAGAAATAAAGATTAACCGCGATTAAGGGAACAAATGTGGAAACAATTAAAGACAAAAAAAAATCAATACGAAAGACAGGCTAACCTTCCATAGTGCACTGAAGACTGCGGATGCAGAGATACATTGGCACCTCCAACTATAGCTGCCTCGCACTCCCCTCGAGTTATATCCTTGTACGCCAACTCCAAGGCAGTAATGGAACTGCAGCACGCGTCGTCAATGGACATCGAGGGTCCTTTGGCATTCAGCCAGTACGAGATGCGGTTGGCGAACATTGACTTGCTGCATCTGTACATTTATTATGGATTTTTTTGTTTGTTAACCTATATATTGTCCCACTGCTGGGCAAAGGTCTCTCCCCTCCTCTTCCATCCATCCCTGTCCTGAGCCTCTTCCAGCCACCTATCCCTGTATCTAACGATATCGTCTCTCCACCTACGCCGAGGTCTGCCCCGACGCCGGCGACCGTCCGATGGCACCCATTCTGTGACAGTCCGGGCCCCTCGGTCCGGCTGCATGCGGCACACGTGGCCCGCACAGTTCCACTTTAATGTAGCTGCTTTGCGGGCCACGTCTGCTGCGCCAGTTATCGATCGCAGGGTTGTGTTTCGGACATTATTATGTGTTCGGTCGTCTTGTAAAATTGTCTCTATTTTCGTCCTGTTGTTTAGTCACTGTCATTGTCCCTGTCAGTCGTTAGTCGATGGTCTTCGTCAGCCAGTCATTAATGTCAAAAGAGTATTGACGCCCCAACATCCCCACCTCCAGTATTGGAAGCCAATACTCAAGCTGGGGGCCGGACGTCCAGTCTACAGAGTTTGGTCACCGGTCGTCTGTACAGTCCTGTCAGTCCAGTCTGCACGTCCACTACGCGTACCTGGCCATCCTTGCCAGGATACACCCGGGTCACGGTACCCTTCGGCCAGAGGTTCCGCGGCAACTGGCTGTCGGCTATGACGACGATATCGCCAACAGCTAGCGGCGTCACGTTGCGGTACCACTTGTCCCTCCTGGTCAAGGACGGCAGGTACTCCTTGACCCATCTGGCCCAAGTCAAGTCAGCAAGTCTCTGTGACTCGCGCCAAGTTCGTCTTAGTAAGTCACCGTTGTCATAGGAGCCAAATGGGTGGTCCACGAAGTCAGTTTTCGCAAACAAAAAGTCGTTGGGAGTCAAGGGCAGATGATCTGTATGATCAATCGGCACGTAAGTCAGTGGTCGGTTATTAATCATAAACTCAGTCTCAGCCAGTAGAGTTTGAAGCGTTTGGTCACTCGGGGCCCGGTCTTTGAGTGTAAACTTCAGAGCAGTCTTCACTGAGCGAACTAGACGCTCCCAGCAGCCTCCCATGTGTGGTGCGTTCGGGGCTATGAAGTTCCACTGCAGGTTCCGAGTACTACCAAACATAAGCAGCTCGTCTCTGTCGATGGCCGCGATCGACTCTCTCAGCTCTCTGTCGGCGCCTCTGAATGAAGTTCCGTTGTCGGTCCAGATCTCCATCGGGCACCCTCGTCGTGCGATAAATCGTCGCACCGCCATCAGGGCACTGCTAGTCGTCAGGTCATGCGCGACTTCCACGTGGATCGCCCTAACTGTCAGGCAGGTGAAAAGGGCGCCGTACCGCTTTTCATGCCGGCGACCTACCTTGACGGTAATTGGGCCGAAATAGTCTAGGCCGGTGTATGTAAAGGCACGGTTGTTAGGCGTCAGCCTCATGGGAGGTAACTGACCCATCAGTGGTGGCGAAGGCTTTGCACGTCGATTCTTGCACAACTGGCAGTCATGCCAGACTGACTTTACAGCATTTCGTCCATTAACGATCCAGAACCGCTTGCGCAAATTGTTCCACACGAGCTCTCTTCCAGTATGTGCGACGTCCTTGTGGTACTGGTTCATCAAGAGTCGTGTGAAGTTGTCCTTAGGGCGCAGTATGATTTGGTACTTGTCACCAACGGTCGCATTGTCTATGCGCCCACCAACGCGAAGTAGTCCATCTTCGTCTAGAAAGGGCGTGAGCTGCCGAAGAGAGCTGTCGTTCTGTACACACCTGTCTTTCTTGAGTGCACTAACCTCCTCAGCATAATTCCTAAGCTGGCTCTTTCTAAACCAGAGAAGCTCTGAAGCACTTATCTCGTCACTTGTGAGTTCTCCTTGTCGTCTTCTGTCTTTGTTCTTCAAGTTATAGATAAAGCGTAGAACCCAGGCGGTACTGCGAATCAGTCTCCAGTACTGTGAGAAACGGCTGTCGTCAGGTAAAGTCTGAGAAATAGACGTAGAAATTAGACACACATGTTTAACTTCCTTGTCGTCTGTGTCTAAAGGAAGTGGCTCTGAGTCGACAGGCCATAGGTACTCAGGGCCGCGTAGAAAATGGGGTCCTGTCAGCCATCTTTCGCTGCTCTCGAGGCACAAGTCACGCGTGGCGTCGTCCGCTGGGTTAAGGTGCGTCGGAACCCACCTCCAGTCAGAGATGTCAGTCAGTTCAGATACCTCACTGACTCTGTGTGCGACAAAAGGTTTAAAGCGTCCTGAGTCCGACCTGAGCCAAGATAGAACCGTCTTGGAGTCTGTCCATAGGCAAAGTCGCATGTCGGGATAGTCTACGTAGCGCTTGAGTGTCTGTCCCATACGCGCACCCATCAACGCGGCCTGCAGTTCGAGTCTGGGAACACTCAAAGTCTTAAGAGGTGCTACCCTTGCGCGTGCCATGAGTAGAGCTACATGCCACTCACCATTTGTCGTCATCGCTCGCAGGTACGCAACGCTTGCAAAAGCCCTAGTGCTAGCATCGCAAAACACGTGAATTTCAAAGGGGCCTTGTCCTACGCATACATCTGTCAATAGCCAGCGCGGCACTTTGATAGTGCGAGCTTTCAACAGCTCGTCAAGCCATATCCGCCATCGATCAAATTGCGTACTCTCGATCTCGTCGTCCCAGCCAATTTGGCTCTTCCAAACATCCTGGAGAAGGATGCGGGCATTGACAGTCAAGAAGAGTAGAAAGCCTAGAGGGTCAAAGACTGACATGACAACCCTCAGGACCTCACGCTTTGTCGGCCTCTTCATACCTGATTTAATGTCGTCGTCGACTTTGAAAAGCCTTAGCAAGAACGTGAAGCTGTCACTCTCCGGATCCCAGTTGACACCGAGCACACGTTCCACCTGTTCGTCTTCGACTTCCGAGAGAAACTTCACACCACTGGCTGCGAGCTTCTCCACAGGTAAGTGTCTCAGAATCTTCTTAGAGCTGGACATAAAGTTGGTCATGTTAAATCCGCCAGCAGCGTGGATCATAATGACGTCATTAACCACCTGCTTAGCTTCGTTCTCCGTGTCCACAGAGTAGATGAAATCGTCAACATAATGGTGGTCTACAATCGCCTTAACTGCTAGCGGGTGTGTAGCTTCGAATCTACTAGCATTCAGATTCTTTACGTACTGCGCACACGAAGGCGAGCACACGGCGCCAAAGGTCATCACGTTCATAACGTACACGTCATCGTCCCACAAGAATCGCTGCGCGTGTCTGTCGTCGGGCCGCATAAGGACTCTGTGGAACATCTCCTGAATGTCGCCGATGATCGCCACCTTGCGGCACCGGAAACCCAGGAGTACGCCTGGAAGCGAAGTCAGAAAGTCGGGACCTGTCAATAAAAAGTCATTTAATGATTTGCCCTCCGACTTCGCAGAGGAGTCGAACACCAGGCGCAGCTTGTTGGGCTTGTTAGGGTTGAAAACCGCAAAATGTGGTAGGTACCATGTCTTCTTGGTCTTGTCGCTTGCTTCAGTCGGAGTAAGCTTAGACATGTACCCTTTTTCCACATTCGCCCTAATCTTACTCGCATACTGTACGCCGAAATCAGGTAGCTTACGTACCTTCGTCTGGATTCCAGTCAGCCTACTTTTGGCCTGTGGGTAGCTGTCAGGAAGCTCCATGTCAGGCTGCTTCCACAGCAGGCCCGTCTCCCACCGGCCGTCGACCAGCTTCGTAGTCTGCTCCATGATCTCGAGCGCCCTCAAATCCTCCCGAGAACGAGGAGTGTCGGAGTAAGGCTTCGTACCAAAGGCTTCAGTAGAAAAAGACTGTTTGATAAGATTAGTTAAGTCGTCACAACATAAATGATTGATACTTACGTCGGTCGGAGTCGCAGTCGAAAGTTTCCCGTGGATTATGTAACCCAAGGAGGTCAGAGAAACAATCGGACTATTTTTTGGTCCAAAATAGACTTGTCTTGTCACTATTAAGTCAATGTTGTCAGAGCCAATCAATAGTAATGGTCGTTTGTCAAAGTTACGTACGTCAAAGTTGTCAACATAGTCTGTCAGATACGGAAACTTTTGTACAAGGTCGTCCAAATTCATAGTATGTACAGGTAAACATAAATTAGATACAGATCGAACGCTATCTAACTTAAATATTTCATCACTAGTATGACCACGAACACTGAAAGACACTATTTTCGAATCAGTCTCTGTGGTCGTAAGTCCTCCGGTGGCGCCTCGCAGATGTAACGGAACGCTCGGGCCCGTGATACCGACGCGCTCGGCGAGTGAGGCGTCGATCAGCGTTACAGCGGCACCTTCATCCAGTAGAGCCAGGGTCTCGACTTCTCCTTTAGGTCCACAGATGGTAACTGGGGCGACTTTGAACAGTACAGTCGCGCTCGATCCTGTACAGCAGTTAACATTTGCGACGTTGTAAGGACGCAAGGAGTAGGAATAATCAGGTTCACTGTCTTTCTTCTGCAGGTCACTGAGAGGAGCGGCATGCAGCAGCGGATGGTGAGTCCTGTCGCAGCCAGGCTCTGTACACTTCTTGAGCTTCTTACAGGCCTTCAGCTGGTGTTTCGTTGACAGACAAGAGAAACATAGCTTGAGCCGTGACACCAATTGCCATCGGTCATTTATAGACATGCTCTTGAAGTCCGGGCATTTTTCTATGTCATGGTCACCCTTGCATTTCATGCACTGTCTGGGTAACGCAGCTGCTGCGCCAACGGTCGCTAGAACGTGTCGTCGTTGTTGGCCGGGCTGTTGAGTTGACTGTTGGCTTGTTTTATTGTTCGACGGCAGTGGAGATATGTGTGTTGCAGCCCTCGCAATCATCATGAGCCACTGTGACAGGTCGTCTAGAGTCACGGTCTGCAGGTTAACACGATGAAAACTCCATTGATATTTCAAAGTAGCTGGCAGTCTACTTACAATCTCACGTAGCAGTGTGGGGTCTGTGAGGTGACCCACCTCACCTGTCGCCTTCATAGTCGCGACGACATTCTGTACTAAAGTCGCGAATTCAATCAAGCTGTTGATATCATCTTGATGTACTCGTTTAGTGTCACGTATTTTGGCCAACATGATGTCTATCAGGTACTCTGGCTGGCCAAATCTCAGTTTAAGAGTGTCTATTATCAGGTCTAGGTCTGTCGCGTTCATAAGCAGAGCAGATACGGCGTCGAGGGCGCGGCCTTTCAAACATTTGGTCAGGCGCGCGATGTTTTCGGCATTGCTGTACGAACATAGCTTCGTCGTCGATTTGTATTGACTGTAAAAAAGCGGCCATTCCTCTGGATTCCCAGAGAATTGAGGAAGGTCTCGAGTCGAAGTCTGGCGCGCTAGAAATTTATTCATGTCGCTTGTACACGTGAGCACAGTCGGTGCGGGCGCGCTGCAGCACGGTCGGGCGGCGGCGGCATTGTTACTCACGGCGGGCGTCTGGCGCGGAGCATAGTATTTTGTCACACCTTGTATTCCTCTGCGTGTATCGGTGGCGTCGAAATCATAGTTTGGTCGCAAGTCGGCGACTGACGACGCTCGCGAGCACCTACTGCGACGGTCTTCTTCCTCTATAGCGGCGGCCTGTATGTCAAGTTCTTGTCGAATTAGGTCTACTTCAATACGCGCTTGTCGCTCGGCAGCCTCGCGGTCAGCTCGTGCCTGTCTATCGGCTGTGTCTCGCTCGACCTGCGCTATTCGTTTGGCGGCCTCCAGCTGCAAGTCGAGCAGCTGCTGGCGCCGAACCGTCGATGCACTTGAGGTGCGGGATGGTGTGGGTGATGGAGCCCTAGATGTTTGTCCCGTCGATACTCCGGAACCGCCGGGGAGAGTCGAGTCGGCGATCTCATGTCGAGGCGGCGGCGGCGGCGGGTCGAATTTTCCTAGCACGGACAGCGGCGTGTCGGCCGCGGTCTGGCTACGCGTTTTCGGTCTGTTGTCGTCCATAGGTTGGTTTAAAGTTGCTTAAATAGAAGGACCACGTATGTTCGGTCGTCTTGTAAAATTGTCTCTATTTTCGTCCTGTTGTTTAGTCACTGTCATTGTCCCTGTCAGTCGTTAGTCGATGGTCTTCGTCAGCCAGTCATTAATGTCAAAAGAGTATTGACGCCCCAACATTATGGAATAAGACAAAAAATGTTTTTCTTTCAAAACTTATCGAAGCTTAACTTACCCAGCTATACCAAAGCCAGTTTTAGTTTTATTGGCATAGAAGCCAGCTTTCTCCGTCTCTGAGAAGCAATTTCCCGTGTACACACCAACCTTTTTTCCATTAAGGTGATTAGGGTTTATGCCTGTAAAAATACGGAATATGACCTTGTGGAGGGAGAAATGTTATGTTCATTGTAATACACAGTCAAACCAGTATTTTTAAATTATTCATCATGTTTTTAAAGTGCGTATTAATTTTGTATCTAGGCTAGTATTAGGTTGAGGAGTTCGGCCAAATAAAGTTATGAAAAAACTTATCTTGAAGATTACTCATTGAAGGATCCTTCGTTTTAGGAGTCTACATGACGCTAACACAATTAAAAGCGGAAACGGTTAATACTACAGAGCTTAGCTGCTTTGCTACTAAAGTATCGTAAATATTCCGATAGTGATTATCTATCCTCCGCTCGATCCTCACTTAGCATTTTTACCATAATATCAAGCGGGACGAGGTTCAACTTGTCTTTAGCACCGAATAGAAAACTAACCTGCGTCATAAATAGCTTGGTACGTCTGTTCCAGTAATTTCCGGCTCATTGAGTCCATGCTGTTGCCTAAACGGAAGTGGACCTTAAAGAACTGGGCATCGAACCGGTTGAGCGAAGGCACGTTGCCCGCATACTGACCCACTTCTGGGTGGTTGTACTTCCAACGTGGATTCTTTGTTATCGCATTCACCTGAGCAGAGTTAAGGAGTTTAAAGAATCTTCGTGGAATGTTTCCCTTATCTTTTTTGTGTGGTTGTCATCATATATTGTCAGAGTTTTTCAGGCTACCGTTTGTGTCTGATATTGCTTAAGAACTGGTTGCCGAGCGACAGGCAGCAACCGGGACCGATTGCTTAACGTGTGCCTCAAACCACCGAGGGGCTCAGTTAAAAATGTCCGTATCGGTCACCTACTTACCCAGATACAGAACCCCAACGATGCCCAACTTGTACGATATTTTTCAACACGTATTCGCCACTGGACTACGATTCTCAGACGTTATAATATTTTAATGAATATCAAAAGTGGGTGATTTTAATTCATAGCAAGGTTAAATTGGATTGGATTAGTAAGACTTTAAGTTCGGTCTTTAACCTTATTGTAGAGGACATCGGACAACTCCTTGACGTTGTGCGACATCGGGAAGAGCCCCGACATGCCGGAGATCACGACGCGCTCGCCGTCCGGCGCGGGCGCAGGCACCTCACCCTCGCCCCCGCGCGATGACAACTCTTGAGGTTTAGGCGCCATGATTACACCTTGTAATTGTCGTAAATAATAAATAAAATGCGTTCGTATACTCTGTGCCCCTATAAAGTAAATTATCACAAAAAGGGGCTAGAGTGCTTAGTACAATAAAGACATAAAGTTATATATGTTTATTACCTTTTAAATACTACTAAGTATTAAAAAGTAAGAAGGCAGTGCTGCTGGACACGGCACGTATTGTGAAGAGGTTCCTCACTCTGGGATCCTAACCTCCAGCAGCTTGGATGCGCATGCATCCCGCTACCGGTGGGTGGCTATTTTTTATATTTATATATTTTTCTATTTTTTTTGATATTGAAATGTATAAATATATTAAATAAGATGAATTAAAATGATCCCAAATAATAATAAAATATTAGGTACGGACAATAGCAGATCAATGGCAACACTTGTAGTACGATTTCAATCTTACGATGCAGATAATAAGAACGGTCTAAAGTCCAAAGTGTTACACTTGAGCTGCTGTTAGCTGTACATACTTAAAATTATTAAATACCTGTTTTTGGATAACCGAAAATAAAACTCAATTAATCTGCACAACAGACGGTGAAACATTGGTGGATTTTAAGTAAATTTCCGTGAATTATTTTAAACGATAGGTTACGTAAATCCCCAGTGTTGTATTAGTAATTAGTAAGTACCTAGATATTTGACAATCCTCAATTGTAAATATTAACACGTTAGTCGGGTTCTATCCATTTTTTTTGTTTATCTATAAATAGTCCCACTGCTGGGCAAAGGTCTCCCCCCTCCTCTTCCATCCATCCCTGTCCTGAGCCTCTTCCAGACACCCATCCCTGTATCTAACGACCATCGTTTCTCCACCTACGCCGAGGTCTGTCCCGACGCCGGCGACCGTCCAATGGCACCCATGGACTATAATAAGTTCTATCCATGTCTTATAATAAGACTAAAAAGTCTAGTCTGTACATTAGATATTTTTTGAAAAGATTATTTGTAGTAAGAACGGTTGGGTGAAGGAAGGGTAACGAAAGAAATACACAGAGCGAATGTTGACGGAAGAGTCGGCAGAGGTAGACCGAGGAGAACGCACGTCGACCAAATTGGCGAGGTCTTAAAAAAGAGTCAAGTACGGTCTACTACAAACCGATGAGCATTCATGAAGAGATTGATACATGTGGAGGAGCCCAGGGTTGTGTCCCAGGATAGCAGCAGATGGAAGTCCAGAGAAGATTCTCTGCCTACCCCTACGGGAATCAGGCGTGAGTTTATATAAAAAAAAATATTTGTAATTTGGATAGGAACGATACTGATGCCAAAACACCATGCCTGTGTGTCTGTTTGTGACGATGTTCAGACATCAAGCCAAAACTAATGGAAAGATGTTGATAGGACTTTAACTAGGAGATAACTCAATATCTGGGCAGCACAGGCTATAAGCCATTGTGTTAGAAAAGAGCAAAAGCAGAGGCTAATAACAATTAACACATTAATTTCTAGAAGGACCGAAACACAAATCCGCGTTGCGGCACCGCGCCGCCAAAATCAGTGTTGCCGATTGCTGGAATTCCAAAAACCAATACTGGGTAGCGACCGGCAGCGACGCCGATTTTGGCGGCGCGGCGCCGCAACGCGGATTTGTGTTTCGGTCCTAAGTAGGTAATGAAGAAAAAAAGAAATAAAATACCTATTATATAGTACCGAACGGACTCGGGACTGGTCCTCGATTGTGTTAGATCACTAAACAAGCTAGGTCAGCACAATCGGGTACGGTTAGTTTGGGTACCGGGGCATGTGGGCATAACGGGCAATGAAGCGGCTGATGAACTGGCTAGAAAGGGCTCACAGTCCTCAGTAACAGGACCTGAGGCATTTGTGGTACTCGCAACGAGTACCATCAAAATGGCCTTAAGGGCCAATGCCAAAGACTTGCACAAGCTGGAGTGGAAAAGCATCAAAGAGCTGACACACTCCAAACTTTTCATTGGCGAGACAGACACAGGCTAGTGCAGGAAAATCTGGAAACACAACAGAAGCCAGATGCGGCTCATAATTGGGGCGCTAACGGGACATCAAGCAACGAACGACCTGTTGCACAGGAGGGATTAGCTGAATCTCCAACCTTTAGAGTCTGTGGTGACAAAACGGAGTCCATGAAACACCTACTGTGTGAATGTGACTCACTGGCTAGAAAGCAAATGAGTCTTCTGGGGTCGACCTATCCGGAACCAGAAGACTACAGGCTCCCCATGAGCTGCATAGCGGACCTATTGAGTTATATCTTTAGGGAGGAGGAAGGAGCATAAAGGAAAGTGGAGAGCACAAAAGATCCCAATGGGTCGAAGTGCCGCCACATTGGCACCTAATCAGGATAAGATAAGATATTATATAGTAATTAATTTGTCTACTTTCACCCGACTTCCGCAAGGAGAATGGTAACGTTGTCGGATATTATGTAACCTAATATAAGTTCCAATATTGCCTGTAGCTTAAGCGACTTGACGGATTTTGATGTATGATCTATCTATCGATCACAAGACTGACTTAATAGTTTATTGATGTCCTATGTTATTTTCTTACCTTCAAAATTCAGATGTAATTGTACGAGACATTATCGGATTTTAATTAAGTATTATGACTTTTGTGACGGAACCCTCAAGTTTCAATTAGACTGCATAATAAACCATTAACGAATAAAGTGAAGGTTAGGTCGAGGTGGCATTATAAAAATAGATACAAATACGTAATGGAAGTTTTTCATAAAGTACTTACGTAGATATTTAAATACGTGATTACTAGTCTGTATTATACGAAATATACAGAGTGTCTTTGAATTCATTCGACAAATTAGTTGTAGGTACCCATGATAAATATTAAACTGGTAAGATTTTTTAGTAAAAAAAAAGTTTAAAATACCATAAAATATAAAAACTCCAAAGCACAGTAACGATGCACATCATTTTTTTTTTTTTTGATATTTGGAATTATGGGATCCCTTTTTTTCGAATAATTCTTTTTGTCCTAATTTAATTTAGCATAATGAGTTAGGCATAATGTTTTTTGTCATAATCATATTTTCTCATAATTGTATTTGGGCATACAATCTAACTAAGCATAATTCTAGTTTGGGCTAATCGTTTTTGCCCTTATTTTGATTTCCATATTGTTTTATGGCATATTGTTTATTCGTCTAATAGATATTATACATAAATAACAAAAGGCATAATTGAAACACACTTTAATAATTTAAATATATTTATTCATAATGTTTGTTATTTCAAACATGTAATGGTTTTTTTTACTATAATTTTCATGCAATATAATTCCTTTCATTTTAAATGTAAATTTTTAGCAATAGCTTGTAAATAGGCAAGTTTTGAAGTGTATTCATTTTTATTGTTGATAATTTTGTCAAGGCGGCTATGTTTGTCTGTGTATTTCTTCTTTTTTGTTGGTATTGGTGTTGTATGTCTGGTGTATTAGTGTCGCCGCACACGGGCCACACGCGACAGCCACAAACGCCGCCACGAGAAGCTAGAAGCTTGTAGCGTGTGGCCGCCACCGGCGCCAACCGTGTGCGGCGAGTCCATATAAAATGTATGAAAATATCAGGAAATATGCCAGTGGCGGCGTTTTGTGGCCGGTGGCCGGTGGCCCGTGTGCGGGAGCACTTAGGTAATAGTAGGTTACGGTGCGGCGGGGGTGGCCCTTGGGCCACCCGTAAGCCGCCAACATGATTATTTTATATACAAACAAAAAGTAGGTATTAGGTATATCAGATATAACTTAGGTACCATAGTGTAATAGTAGGTTACGGTGCGGCGGGGGTGGCCCTTGGTTTAATTTTTGTTTTTAAAACTTCAGGAGTATATTTTTCGGCGAGTAATTAATATGATTATTACAATTATGTTTCAATATCGGAATTATTGTAAAAAAAAAATATATTTCCCCAAATTGTTTAATTTACATAAACGCTGTGCAGAATTAATGTATGTCATAAACCTAACCATCCATTTAAAAGACATTGCCACATTTCAATGGAGCTTTGCCCCACCAACAAAACTACGTGACCATTTAAGCTGTACCTATCATTTTGTTGGGGACTTATTACAGGTTTCATATTGCATAATCATAACCAGTATCATTTTCTACTACTCTCGCAACTCCTATAGAAGAATAACAAAAACAATGAATAATTCGCTTCGATTTCTTACTATTTTCTAAATTCTTAATTAAGCTGTTTTTTCCGAATCGCAACTTGTACAAAACTTTATTTTAAACCAATAATTTTAATAAAAAACTGATATATTTTTACATTTATTCGTTATCTTGTACATCTTGCGGTTGATGGTGGGGCAGAATCTGGCATTGTCATTTGTCGAATGAATTCAAGGCCATTCTGTATACATAGGTACGGACAACAGCAGAACAATGGTAACACTTGCATTGCGATTTTAACTCTTACGACGCAGTTAATAAGAACGGCGGACTAAATAAGTCTGAGAGTTCGGTGTATGTGCTGGGACCCATCACCCACGGTATATAATAGGTTACCGAGTGACGTGCGAGATGCAACTTCCTTACCTAGTTTCAAAATAAGGCTTCGTAAATGGCTCGTCCAGAAGTCGTACTATTCAATAAAAGAATTTTTGACATAGTAATGTACCAAATGTATCTACAATATAGTAACTGTTATTTACTATTATGACTAATTATGATTATTAATTTTGTATGATTATTTTATTATTGTGATTTAACTATTTAATTAGTATGCACCTAACATATTGACTTTGACCTGTAAATAATTTTTTACCGATAAAGAATCTGAATCGAACTGGCCAGAATAAACACGGCGGATGACGAAGCCATCGCATGGCTAAGAAAAGTTTTGCCTTTGTGATACACGCTGTGTTGTGGCAGCTCACGACCGAACGATAAATAAATAAAAACGGTCCAAAATGTTATACTTGATCTGCTGTTAGCTGTACCTACATGGGTTTTACCTAGTCCGGAGCCCCTTTAACTTAATAGATAGGTATTAGGAACCAACTTAGATCATAATTATATTTAAACAATGTCGTTTTTGTTTTTAAATTATTTATTGGTTCATACCACACATTAATTGTGTGCCCAACAGGGTCCGTAATGTTATACTAACATCAATTCCATAACTTACGGAATGCAATAAAAATTTTGAATTTGAATTTGAATTACAAATAGGCTATAGAAACAACCAAGGACACAAAACTATAATCATCTGTATTCTAAGTATTCATGAATTCATCAGCGTTAAGTAAATAAGTTTCGCAAAGGTCCCTTGTCTCAAAGGACTTCAATATTTCCTCGTCGAGGTTACTGTTGATGATCGCCGAGCAGCGCAAGTCTTGCGTGGAGTGCGCAAGCGGCGCGCGCAGTTGGTGCACGTGCACCGGTTGCACCGAGTAGCGCTGCAGCAGCGCCGCCGGCCGCGCGCCCGCAGCCACATCCGACGCGCGCAGCAACACCAGCCGAGACCGCAACGCTTTGGGCTCAACACTGTACGCACGAGTCTGCTGTACACTCGCATACGAGGCTTTGATCAACGCACGCACATACTGAGCTGAATGCGCTTCCTTTCCTAACAACAGTCTCACACAGGTTTCAATTTTGTCATGCCACGAGGACGCCTTTTCCAAAGCCTCGTCAAAGTCTTCTTTATCACCTATCATTAGTGAAAACATGTGGCTAGTTACGGCGTCTTGTAATGTTTCCTCTGTGACGTATTCCCGTAATTGCTCTTCTAGCTTCGCTTGTATCTCTTCAGGAGTGCCGCCGACACAGAATAGCGTGCCTGTTAGACCTGTAGGAAAATAATATAACATAACAGGATGTCGTCTGAATATAATTATATTCTATTACATTTTTACGATTATAAAAACTTCAATTTTTCACCAAGTCTGGTGGCATTTGGGGCCTATCCAAATACATACTTTTTATATGATTATTTAGTTAGAGCCTTTTATACCATTAAAGTATGGTTATCAAATAGGAATCCAGTGTATCCAGTGTGGTCAGATTGATGGTCAGGCTAGTCTAGCCTACGGAAGTTTTGTTCCCGTTGGTCAGATTTCAGTTCGATAGTCAGATAATATGGCCAACATGCAAGTAACATGTCTCACAGACAGACAAGACCAGCCGACCCTTCTACTATTCTATATATACCTAGCATACGAACCATGTTCTTCCAAGATGTGGACCATCTCTAACGCCACAAAGATTCCGCTCTCGTAGCCCAGCAGATAGAAATTGTCTTTCAGCTCTACTTTCTTCAAGAGGTTCTGTAATATTTTTACATTGTTTAATTTATGCAATAGTAGAGTCTAATTTTATTTCTACAATGCATGACCTAAGCTTCACAGAGTTGTGATCTTTTATTTCAAGTTCTAGAGATTTAGGTCTAAATCTAATATACTCGTAAGTAGGTACACTCAGAACTGTTAATCTGAGAAGTGGAAACTAAATTATGTGCCTCTATACCTTTGCAAACCTTTCGGCCTTCTCCCGAATAGTCTCATATTGAAAGTCGAAGCCTGGTTGCAGCACAAGGGCTGGCAGCTTCAGTCGCTCACACATAACCCGGAATCTTTCGTGATGACCTTCTAATCCTGGCACGATCGACAAGTACGTTTGGGTCACGTCGAATTCGTCATCTCTCTGTAAGTCAAATACATATTTTAGCAATTTGTCTACCAGAGTTATGCGAGGCAGGTGAGAAACGAGGAAATATCTCCCAATTAAACTTCATTTTCAGAAAGTATTTCCGGCTAAATCTAAAATATATGATTAAAATATTCTTTCAATAAAGTGACAGAGGAAGTTCTCGATTCATTTGCTTATGTCATATGGCCCAACTGCCCAATATGCATGAGAAAGATAACGAATAATTCATAACCCTTGATATTATACGGAACCTTTCTCTTGCGTATTTATCCATTGGGACACGAAGGAGCAATGAATGGAGATCTTCCGCTGACACTTTAGTGACTAATGATTTTAATCATTTAAAACCTACCAAAATACTGCATTGCCATATGATCAGGGACCTCGTTCCTCCGGACGGATGAAAGTTCCTCATCATTGTCAAAATATTGCATTATAATATTTACAATGTGCCTGCCTATCCGACTAGAGAATTATATATTAGTGATGACAATTTATTCCATTACCATTGAGGCGCTGTTAGTCAGTGTTGGCAGGAATACTATGTCCGTAGTGGCCAGAAGTTCATCCGAGTCTATGACATCATACGAAAAGAACGCTGCCAATCCATGTAGTTCTTTGAATTCAGGTTCCTTCATAGTTTCTTCTACATCTCGTATTCTGTACATAACAAGCATTTTTAAATTTTCTACTCTTTGGTATTACCGGTAACAAAATTCAAAGTTGGGTGAATTAAATGACCATCTCAAATTGATCTTCATCTCATTGCATTAAACATCAAATTCAACTCATCACAATACAGATAATCGTAAAGTTATTATAATAGGAAAAATCATGTTGTTAACACGATTTTTAACTTACTCCTTAATAGTCAAATTCTCTACAGCATCCTCTGTCAGAGACACGTTGTGCACACTGCTAAGGAAACTGACGACTGCAGGCACCTGCGTGGGTTGAATACCCAAGTCTGCTAGAGATACGTTATCTCCCATGTCTTCGGAGATATTGAGTTCTGCAAGAAAGTTGATAAGTTCTACCAAAAAACCTTCCTTTACTTAGATATGACGTACTTTCAGGGGCTAATTATGGAATTGGCAAGACAAAGTCGTTGGAGTGAAATTTTTATCTCATTCATATTTTTATGGCAACCAATGAGTTACTACAATAATTGCCAACGCGTCATTGAAAATATATCAAAATGGCATGTTTATGGGTCACCGAGTGTCCACCAGTGGGGTATAAAAAAGGGATTGGTGGTTCCGTTTGTAGTAAACCCTGCAGCAGCAGAACAATTTTGTCAATTCTTCAACTTTTCGAAATATTTAGTATTCTTTGCATTCGCCTAACAACAAAAAAAAATCGACAAATCCCGTCAGGTTTTGAGCCATTTTAGCTGTATTTTGAGCACTCTACCGTTTGTAGGAATCTGGGGCACGTTTTATCACATAAAAAAGAAAATAGAGTCAAAATATGTTCTTCAACATGTCTAATAAATAACCAACAAAATATGTATAATTATTCAGAGTTTGTATTACGCATTATCCATGTTCGGTGAACAAATTAGAACATGATGAACAATTTCTTGCCGTGAGCAGGACTTGAACCTGCGACCTTGTCACGGAATGACAAGGTCGCAGGCAACGGCAAGAAATTTTTCATCATGTTCTAATGTCTAATTATCTAAATTTCTTACTAGCAATATGAGCAACTTGCTCTAGCAATGTAGGTGCAGATATTTTCTTGGCATTAGCCAGCAATACTGTCTGCGAAGAGCTAATAGCTTCTTCAATGGTGTTGACTGCAGCTCGCCAAGTCAGCGTCTGACCACTACTATTTGAATTTGAGTTTGGAATTTCCCCAACCTGAAAATTATTAATAAACATATTATTACGAAACTTTAACCTTAGACATTTCTATGCCTTTGTACAGTTTGTACACTTTTGATGTTAGTTTAGTTGTAGTTAAATTCAAGTTGTAGTTATAGCTGTTATGTTGTTGAGTGGCACAACAAAGAGAAGTCAAAGTTAAAATAAAAGACATTGCCACTTTTCAATGGAGCTTTGCTCCACCTACAAAACTACGTGATCATTTAATCTGTACCTATCATTTTGTTGGGGACTTATTACAGGTTTCATATTGCATAATTATAATCAGTATCATTTTCTACTACTCTCGCAACTCCTATAGAAGAATAACAAAAACAATGAATAAATCGCTTCGATTTCTTACTATTTTCTGAATTCTTAATTCAGCTTTTTTTTTCGAATCGCAACTTGTACAAAACTTTATTTTAAACCAATACTTTTAATAAAAAACGGAGATATTTTTACATTTATTCGTTATCTTGTACAACTTGCGGTTGATGGTGGGGCAGAATCTGGCATGGTCATTTATACCGATTTCATGTCTATGGTCTGTGGGCGCGGCCAATGTAGGTTGCACGAGCGTGGCGCGCCCAAAGTGACTGACCAAGCGAAATGTTCGGTGCAAACCGTACAGCCGTACTTTACAAGGTGCTTACTTTTCTCAATTTAGGAAGATATAAAATAGTTGCTGGTAAATTGTCCCGTGCTCGAGTTAGGCATGTTTTCTGTCCGACGATGACTCCAGTATTGACTACTGTGAAATATCTGAAAAATATATCATAATTCGTGAACATAATTTACTTCGAATACGGAGAGTAAGCTGATTTTGGTGCATCGGTTCTGTCTTGGTATTGTTAGGGTTCCGAACCTCAAGAGGAAAAAAGGAACCCTTATAGAATCACTTTGTTGTCCGTCTGTGTCTGTCCGTCTGTCTGTCAAGACCTATATCTTAGAAACGCGTGGACGGATAAAGTCTAAATTAATACCAAATACTCTAGTCTGCAATCTCATGCAGTCGTAAAAAAATCAAACTACTGCGTCAACGCAATCAAAAGATCATATTTGTATGAAAATGCAAGGAAATCAAAACCTATAGGGTTCTTACTAACTTCTCGTTGACCTAGAATCATGTTTGATAAGCTAGGTTAAGGTTTATCACAAGTAGGTAAAGGAAAAAATACGAAAACTGTAAATTTGTGGTTACATCTATAAATAAATATTTTTTTCTTATTACAAACTTGTACTTATTTGCAGTTGATGAAATAATTGCGAGTATGTCGATGTGACATATTATTTTGGGATCGGTCTAAGTTAAGATAAGTTGATCCTAAATTTACTATGATGCATCTCACGAGCATTTAATTGAATATATTAAGATATAAAATACCGATCCACTCCTTCAAAATGTATTAAGTAAGACTACAAGAATCCTGCTTACCGTAATGAAGAACATATTTTCCTTGCACAAATATCAAGATTGGCTACTATAGCGTTCACTCCGTCTTTAATCTCGTCATGAACACTGGATGTGATCACGTATATGCCTTCAATCTCTCCCAGACGGTTGCTCTCGCCTAGCAATGTGGCGATCCCTTTGCTGCTGTGTAGATCTTCGGAGGATAATTTTACTTCTGCCCCAAGTTTTCGCAATAATCTGAAAATGAATTCATTATATCGACACATTCTTTCAAACCGACCATTACGCATTTTATTCTTCCAAGTATTAAGGCAGAGTCATTATACCTCGTATTTTAGACATCTGGATGCGGTACAAATGCAAGGAATCTAAACCGAATCCCAAATCAAGTGTCTTATTTTGTAAACAAAAACTACCCTACCCTACTAACATTTTAAGCTGTTCTGTGATTATTGCATACTTAGTTATTTTCACCTTATAGATCGGATCACTTTATTTTCGCAATGATGAACAGGTTCGATCAATCAGTTCCTTCAGTGTTACATCACAACATGTAATTAGACGATCATATTTGTTTACAAAAGAAGACACTTAAATTGATTTGGGCTTCGGTATAGGTAGTTGCTGCCGTAGAAAAGTTCACAGATATCAAATTCTGCTGTTCAATTGAACCGAAGTAAAATGCCACTTACTGTAATTTCAAACGAAGATAAGTCGGCATATTTTCATAGTGGACAACTAACTTTCTGGCACCTCGATGTGCCAGCCTCTCTGCCAATTGAACACCAACAGGTTCTCCATTACACAGAAGCAAATGACATCTGTTTGGTGAACAAGGGAACCTGGATAACAAAGGAAATTTACGACATCACTCCGCAATATCATTGGCTGGCTCCTTCAGTGAGTAATATTGAAGAGTAGCCTCTCCAGACTCTGTTTTATCAGTCACCAGGATACTGAGATTGAGACATTGGATTCAAGTGACCGAAAATTAAACATTGAATGAAACCTTTGGCACACGTACCTGTGTAGATAAGGAGCAGGTCAATAAAAATAAAGATAAAGTATTAGATTTTCATGATACCTTGGATTCGCCAGAGTGTGAGCACCGCGCAGGCGCAGCAGGACGCGACCGCGGTGATGGCTGGCGGCCAGCAGGCGGAAAGCACGAGGCACTTCGCTTGGTTCGTATATGACGTGTGACAGTGGACGCACGTATCCTCGAGATATGCCTTCGCTCATTAGCGACTGAATTAACTGGAAAATTACTTACACTATTATTGGCAGAATTTATGCAGAATACATACTACAGATAACTATGTGAATCTGCTACGGTTAAAGATATCTACCCAATATCGTTTCTTCTAATGAGGAATACCGTCTAGCGATGCGGCATGAAAAGGGATTGCCCCTTATTAATGATTGCCAAAGATTAAGTTAGTCATTGAAGATAAATGATCTATGGCACCTATAATGCATGAGTTTGGCACAAAGGATGATCCAGTAGAATTGTTTATTATTCTTCATGGCAAGCTTAACTTTCTGGACAGCTGTCTAGAATAAGGAGGAGGTACTATAGCCGAACCAATTGCTCGGGTTCTTCAGCCAAGAGTGCAATGGTTACTGCAGCCAACATTATCCTTTCCATTATAATCTTGCCCTGGATTATAAGCTGTAGCAGGTTATATCGAGAATTCTGCACAATATGACCCAAATACTGAATCAATCAGCATATTTGAACAATTTCAAAGGAAGTGACTTCTTATATTATCTAAACGACAATATTTTTTTAAATTTGTACCAACCTTCATTTCATTCACGTTCTTGAAAAGCGAGTTTAAATTAACAGACATATAAGTTCTTTCAAGCGAGAGATAGTCCATGCCGAAATGGAAGATCTCCTTGTTCGGAATCTGAGCTACATCGAGCGTGACGCAACATTGTGAACCGCAACGTAACGACACCTGAAAAATGAAATACAAGTTTTGTTTGTATAAATTATCATTCATTAAAAATAGACATTTGGTAATCATTATTGAAAAAAAATAGGTTGAAGAGTTGGCTTGCAGTTTTAATGAATTCTTGGAATTGAAATATAACAATAATGCAATCTAAATATTAATTTGAATAATTTAATTTATGTAGGTATTGAATTACCTACAGTATTAATCAAATTATTTTATTTATTGTACCTAATGTAATATTGACCTGTAATTAATACCTAATCATTAATAAATGACTATGAACTATTGATACTTCAATTCTTCATTTATTCAACCTTAGGAGCTCTAGGGAACACTTGGTCATGTCATACATAATGTAATAATTTATAATACCAAGGTACAGAATACAAACTAGGTTATGGCTGGATGCACGAACAGAGAAACGTGAGTGCCTGAACAGAGTGATTTGATATAATTGAAAATAGTTGACAAATAAAATTACCTAGTTAAGCCAGTTTCGCTCCTAAACGTCCACACGTCCCTATTGCCGAATCATAGGACTGTCAATTCAATTCATTTTACGAGCTGGACACGACCGTATTAAAATAATGTTTATATTATATTGAACTAGCGCACCCACGACGTGCATAGCTCGTTTGTAATGTGAATAGTCAAATTATACAGTGCCGTTTTGACTGGCGTTTCTTGTGAGAAGTCTAATTAACGTAATATCAATTAGACTGAATCACTTACATTTTTCAGCTCTCCTTTTAAACAACTTATGATAACGTTCACGCCTTCTCCCTTTGTCAGTGTGAGCACCATGTCTCCGAAACTGCGGTCTCGAGAATTTCCTACGTGGTCATCTGGAAAGCAAAGTTTTAAAGCTGCACATTGGTTCACCGGTCTGATATAAAGCAGGTGCACTACACTGTCCCCAGAGTTTATTTGTAGGGCTAGCATAAATGAGGCATGAGATAGAGCTTTACAATTTATATGGGAATGTCAGTGATGAGCGCTGTCTATAAAGTAAAAACGGTAGCATAAACAAATGCCATGTAAGTATCTACCTCTCAGATCAGGGAACAGTTTTAGCAGGAATTTCTTCTTGCGGATATCGCTGACGGTGGTGAACACTTGGCAGCCAATCGCCAGACAGAGCGATATGGTCGCCTGACCCAAGGCCCCGGCACCACTGTGCACCAAGACACTCATTCCGGGCATTATGTTATACTTCACTACCTGTAAAAGGCGACGTTTTTAGATAGAAAAACTATTGTTCAGCTAACAGCAGATCACTTTGGACCGTTCTTATTATCTGCGTCCTAAGAGTTGAATTCGTACTGCAAGTGTTACCATTGATCTGCCGTTGTCCGTACAAGAAAAATCTGTAATACAGCCGGATCGTTCAAAACTCTCAATTCACTCGATCCGAATGCACTCACGGACATACACCCGTCAATTACATATCCTACCCATCCCGTGATAAGTAATTTAAATCTCCCTCTACGCGTTGGACCCATATCTCCGTGCAGGCTTTTCGAAGCATCGTGTTTTTGAATCACTAAAATCCTAGGATACAGTAAATAGTACTACAGTACTGATATCCTTAACTAGGCTAAATTAAAATATAATAAGTACTAATAATAGAGTAAAATCTTATTGTCTGTATTTAAACTCACCAAGCAGTAATAAGCGAAGACGTAAGCTGAAGGCACTGTGGCAGCCTCTTCCATGCTCCAATGCTTCGGCACCGGCCACAGGAGTTCTGGCACAGCGCTCACACGTCCGGTAGCTGCTCCGGCTGGCACCATGCCCATCACACGGTCACCACTAGCAGAGATTACCGATATAATTATAATAATGATATTTATTTGAATAATAACTGTTTTAATTTGATGTCAAACAACGTTTCCTTAGTAACCCACCATGGATACATGTACTAAACCTGGGCGATCTGTAAGATCCTCCTTCTTCCTACTTTGAGTTTTTCAGAGGAGGTTCCTCCTCTGTCTGACTATCCTCCTTAAAATAACTATATTATAATTTAACTTATTTGTTTTGTTACCCATCGGTATTCCCACTGAAGTCCATGCCGAAGGAACTGTCATTATCTTTCCCGTGTTTGAAACGAATCACTCCTGTCGCTCTCAGGGCATCCATATTGTTCAATGCAGCGTAGTGAACCTAAGAAAAAAGCAACCGACGTCTTGATAGAGAACCAACCACGCTAACGTATCTGTTCCAAAACTCTAGCAGAACTTCGCTACCCATTCGAAATCTGCAAAACTCTGAGCATTGTATTCTAAGTTGTGGGAAACTACAAACAATTTGGTATTATAGATTTTCGCACAGACAATATTAATTTGAACAAATTGAGACAAAAGCTGCCCGACTGCGGCCACGTCGAATGAATGCGAAACGATCGTGCGGCGAAGAGAGAATACCGGGGACGACCGGTCGGGCGACGTCCAGTCGGGCGTCCTAGATATCGCTGGAGGGATGAAGTCGAGAGGGCTCTGGGCCGACTCGTGACGCGATACGGTGCAGAACCGCAATGACTGGCGTATTCCCGTTTCAGAGGCCAAGACCCACTTCGGGTCGATGAGCCAGCGGAGTAAGTAAGTAAGTAATATTAATTTTTGATATGCTTTGCTTCACGGAAAAGTGTGATTGGTGGTAAAATCAGTGTGAGTCATTATTTTTGATTCACCATCACTTACCGATAGGTGAAATACCGTTATTATGTATTATTATTTTATTATTATAATTAGCTATTAGTATTGATGGCATATAAAATAATAGGCATAATATTGTACACCATATTGGTAGGCTACAGCAGACTTAGTTATTACCTTAAGAACTATTATTGTTACCTGTGGTCATGCAATAAATATCTTTGACTTTGAAATTTCATTTAGGTATAGTCAAGAACTGCTCGTAAGAAACATGTGAAGTGGCATAAACTTACGTTGACTGCAATGCCCGGTCCACAAAGCTCAGGCGCCTGTACCCAGTGCAAAGATTCGATGTCACCAAACCGCGCACTTCGAAGTGTCACCTCTTGTTCCGCTGACTGTTCCTTTTGGTGATTTAAACATTGGTTAAATGAATTAGTTTTGGCATTTGAAACATTTTATTTTCTCTGATAATAAGTATAAAACGAACTTACTTTAGTATTGGATTGAGCATTTGGAATATTTAAAACTTTTAATGTTGCACTGTCTTCCTCCATAGCGGGTAAATTATTGAATTGTATGTCTTCTACGAGTACTCCGCCACACCTAAAATTTAAAATACCGTTAATTTACTCTTGTATGTCGTATCGTACACCTCTGGTCAAGTTGTATGTAGTATAAGTAGTTGATATATGTTACAAAATGTATAAAATTATTTCTTCTTCTTTATCTTGGTCTCTCCATTTTGTCTGGGTTCGGTCCTCCTGCCTCCACATACTGTAAACGTTGTTATAGCCTTGTCTATTTTGTTTACCTTATAATTTTACCCTTGTCCAGTACACTGGCTGTCATGACAGTTTTACCGTCCACCTGCTCAGTTAAAGCAAATTGTTCCTTGATATCGATGCTCATCCTTCTAATATGACAAGGTTGCGATACACTATCATGCGAATTCCTTAATGTTCTTAATTGTAGGACTCCGTCTATGAAAGTGACCCAGTTGTTACTCCACAATAGTTGCGCCTCGGTCAGAGATTGGTTTGCTGTATGGATAACTTTGAATTCGTCTCTGTAAGGAAATACACCAGAGAAATTCGTCACAAAATCTAAGTTATGGATGTTGGTCTCATTTAATACTGATGTGGATTTCATTTAATTTCAATGAACTAATTTAGTGAAACAATGGTAGTTAAGTATGAAAAACCATGTTTCACAAATTTACCTTTCATTAAAAAATAGCATTAATTTAAACTTAGTTGAATGCTATTTTTTTAATGAAATGGAGGCAGTCATCGCAGCATCATCTCATGATAAGCAGTCTGCATCGCGTAGAGTCCTGCAACACCAGAGACTATCCACATTTCTCTTGAAGCATCCCATGTCATAACTCTGAAGTAAGGCTTATGGGGTGAAACAATAAGGAAGGACAAATGACATATTTGCATCAAAGATCATTCTATGAAATAACACCGTGCCATCCGTGTCAAATCGCAATTAGGCTTTAAGAAATCATAGTGCTTAATGTTCGTTTTCATAGAATTTCCAACATTTCCAAGTTATGTAACTTCTTAATTATTAACCACTTCTTCTATCGAAATAATCAATCTTGGTTTGTTTTTTAAAACCTAATTTTCAGTATTGACTATAAAATCGGTCAGGTTTCAATGTGCGTAGCTTCAACAGCAAAATTTGGGAGACAGCGCAGCAATGTAGGTACCCTTCAATTATAAAAATACTTACTGATAAAAATAATCTCTTAGATATAAGAGTTTGTAAATGTCTTCTGAATTGAGGTCCTTCTGTTCCTCAGATTCGAAATTCTTCTTGAACTCTCGCTTGGTATCATGCGTCATGCCCACTATAAAACCTGTTGCAACTTGCCTGTTGTCATCCATTATCTAGAAACGACAGAGTACAAATAGTTCTTAGTTGGTATTTGTATATCGTAAAAGACCTGAGTCAATCAGGTCTTTTATAATTTTGGATGAGGATTGAAGCAAAAACATGTTTGAGGCAAATTGATGACCGATGCTCACCTCAAATCGTCCAGTTCCCCTGTGTAGAGTCACGCTGAGCCTCAGGTTCCTCTGGTCGTGCAGCGTGGGCTGAGCATACAGGTGGACGTCCTGGAACTGCACTGACAACTGCTTCTTGGTTATGTCCAGCGACATTGCCAGTGTGTCCCATACAGCCACCAGGGCGGCAGAGAATGGATATAGGGTCTTGCCTGTGGAATGTTTCCAATTCCTATATGTATTACAGGCACTTCAGAGCATTCCTCTTAATGCTACTGACAAGGATTGAATTGGAAGGGGTAAATGAGATACCTACATGTCGCAGAGTTACAAACTCCGATGAATGTCTCGTCTTGCAATGATGCGATGGCATAACAATCGGAAGTAGACATGCTGCACAAGGCCGCTTTTGTATGCGGACTGTCAAAATGTTAATAGTGGCAGTGCCACGTCCCAATTTTCTTTTGGTACGTATTGAATCATCTCCATCAACTACCTACGCCTTATAAGGTAGTTAATTACTAGACTTAGGTCGTTACCAAGGCAATTGCTAGAGATCGTCACTCCATTTAGCCTACTACGTTTTTTTTTAATTAAACTACAGTTAGACGGACTTATCGCTATTGATGTCTACATACTCCTCACCACTACTATATACTAGCCTACTACGTTCACCCGTTAGGGGTATTAATTTGAAAACTTAACTTGCCTGTCCCATCGTTTAAGACCAACTGTCTTAAGCAGATGTGACCAGTGTCACTTCTGCTGGCTTTGCTATATACAATATCTATACTATATCCATATTTTTTTTCTTAACTGTGACTGGTTCCAAAACGCAAATGCATAGTGACAATTGTTTATACAACCTATTATAGTTTGTATAACCTTAACCTATTGTCCTACGGCCTCGAATAGCCCCTATTTCCCGATTTAAATTGTAATATGTAAATAACACGTTTAGCTCAGTGCATTATTCTGGCATTCTTAACTGAGTTTACCTAAGTCTCCTAAATATATCTAGCGATAGATATTATTATAATAATATGCAGTACTTGTCCTTGGATTCATTCGACAAATTGAATCTGGGGGTTGTACTCATGATAAATATTAAATTGGCAAGGTTTTTTAGTAAATCAAAACTGTTTTTTTTACTAAGTATGTCGCACCATAACCCTAGAAATGACCATTAGGTCAAATTCCAGTGAAAGAAATCGTTACAAAAAATTATAAATACCTTAAAATGTATAAAAAACTGGTAGTATTTAAACGCAAATCAAAAAATATTCTTTTTCTATACAATAAGATTCCGAATTCCCATCAAAATTACTGATTGCACAGCAAAATATTCAACTCAAAATATCACTACAATTTATTTTCGCAGCGTACAGCGATTTTTCCTAAAGCAAAAGCTTTTTCATCAATGCATAGCTAATAATCTTAATGCACATTATACATGTTAACTCTTTTTCTTTTCTTTTAAATATAGCTTCTATTTTTATATTATTTACAGCAGTTTTTCTAAATAAAACAGCATTTTATTAGTCACAGTCGTCTTATTATTTATTAATTACCACATGATGAGATCAGCAAATAAAATATAAAATTGTATGTATGTGAATAAATGAACTTGTTTTTGAATACAAAAAAAAAAAATAACCTAACATCGAAGCCAGAGCCTTCTGAGCTTCGCTCCAAGCCAGAGCCTTCTGAACCTAAACATCCGTGTCGGATCTGGTTAGAGATGTACTCATGTAAATTTGCTGTGCAGTCAGTATTTATGCTATGTATGTAGTATTTTTGTACAAAAATAAATTTAACTGTATTGCATTATGAGGAAAAAAGTAATGTCATATTGATGTATAATTTCGAATTATCTGCAGTTTGAGTTTTGTTAAACATTTAGTTTATTTGTAGTGAAGTAAGTTATTTGATGTAAAAAAGAATATAAATGATGAGTATGTATTGATAGGCGATTATTTATTTGATATGCAATTTATAATATCCCATAAAAAACCTCCAAAGCACAGTAACGATGCACATCAAATTAATATTTTTTTGATTGTTTTTAATCATTTATTTTAAAAAATTACATTAAATTAAAACCGAAAATAATAAAGTGTAAATTTTTTGGATTGTTTAATTTAATATAAATATTTTTATTTATTTTTCCCCAAATTGTTTAATTTAGTTAAACGCTGTGCAGAATTAATGTATGTCACAACCCTAACCATCCATTTAATTTTGTCGAATGAATTCAATGCCACCCTGTATATCAGTTCTTAATTTACAATACCTCTCATTGCCAATACATCAGTAATTCAAAAGTGTGTTGAGATAATGCTTAATAGTTTAAATGACAATGCCAGATTTTGCCCCACCATCAACCGCAAGTTGTACAAGATAACAAATAAATGTAAATATAATGTCTCCGTTTTTATTAAAATTTTTGGTTAAAATAAAGTTTTGTACAAGTTGCGATTCGATAAAACAGCTTAATTAAGAATTCAGACAATAGTAAGAAATCGAAGCGATTTATTCATTGTTTTTGTTATTATTCTATAGGAGTTGCGAGAGTAGTAGAAAATGATACTGATTATGATTACGCAATATAAAACCTGTAATAAGTCCCCAACAAAATGATAGGTACAGCTTAAATGGTCACGTAGTTTTGTAGGTGAGGCAAAGCTCCATTGAAATGTGGCAATGTCTTTTGAAGCGTCGTAAACAACTCACCTCTTATGACGTGCCCCTGAAGGCATTGGTGCTCAGCCTCGTGAATGGATAACACAAATTGGCAGGAGGCGCACTTTTTACGACTGGCCGACATATAGAGGGGTAAAACCCTACAAAACAATAAGAACACAGTAATATCACGTAAATTTATTATTACATGGAAGCAATGGAAATAGAAATATAGCTTTAAAAAACTGCAAATATGTAACATAACCGCAAGCATAATGCACAACTCATCAAATGTTATGATTTTGTGGAGAAAGAACCTATAATAATAATTAGCAAAATATGTGCATATGTCACATATTTTGCTAATACCTAGGCTAATTAACACTCAGAGCAGCTATTGCCATTATAGGCAGTTATTCATAAGCATGATTTAAAGTTACGCCACCGTTTAGCCCCCCTGTCCCTTTCTATATTAACCTTTTTTTAACGAAGTGTGAAAGGGATAACAACACGATTTAAAGGAAGTGAGGTTTAACTAGGTTTATGAATAACAGTAATATTTCTTTACAAGAGAATTTTAGAAAATCTTTAAAGATAGAACATGAGAAAATCAACCATTCAAAACCAAATCCGATGAAAAGTGATATCACAGCTTTTCTTTATAAAAACATTCCTATTAATTTTAAATTCAGGCGGCCAACTACAAGATGCGGCCGAAAGAGGCCGCATCGTAACAACAGCACCAGTTTTAAGGATATACACACCATTTCTCATGATGAGCCCATTCCACTAAGTGTGATAGCATAGGCGTTCCAGTGGAGACAGGGAACTCTACTTGTGGATACAGAGCTTCGACTTTCGGAGCGTATCCCTCCATGTATAATCTGAAAATTTTCAGACCTTTATAGGGTGTCCGGTAAGTCATGAAAAAGCAGAAAAATCGAATGAACCAAAAACAGGATTAACAACAAACCAGTGGTTATCAAGTTATTCACACTCATTTTCGTTAAAATCCGAAATCATAAACAAAAGATATATAAGTATGTAACTAGGTCTCTATCGTCAACGAAATCAAGAACCAATAAATAATTGCTGGCCAATGATCCTGTCGCCCACAGAATTACCAACAAAGAAAATTTAGCCGGGCCCTGGACATACTAACTTGCCAATAGCATCAAGTACTAAGAAGGCGTTGTCCGGATGTCCGCGTCTAGTCAGGGGTATGTGTCGGCAACTGTCGGGCAGGGATCGCTTGAGGATGGCCTGCAGCAGCCCGTGCGGCGCTATCTCCACCAGCACCGCGTCCGCGGGGATCAGTTTAGACGTCTCCTCGAACAGCACTGGACTCTACATCATGTGCACTAATTAATTGAAGTTAGGTACTATTTGTTTGAATGGCAGAAGAAGCACGACGAATAGTTGCCGAAACTCTTACCAATAAATTGTTAGTATGGTATTGCGCAGAAGAGATCTTAGAAGCGGGTTCATCCCATTTCTCTTCCGGAACTGAAGTAGAGAGCCAACGGTCAGTACGTTGTTTAGGGTTTTTGATCACTTTACTCAAATATTTGAGCAAACCAGGACCTAGAACCGGAATTTAGACAATAAAATACCATAATCAGTGATCATTGTTGTGTATATAATTTGTGATAATTCAATCGAAGTCCAGCTTACCAGCATCAGCAATGTATCGCGAGTGGTAAGCGATGTTGGAGCAAGGCACCTCCTTCGCGAATATTCCCTTTGCGGTTAATTGTGCCACAAACTCGCGCATTTTTTCGGCTGAGCCTGAGATTGTGCTAGATTCAGGTCCGTTATGACATGCTACTTCAATCTCAGGTGGAAGCAATTTTAGGACCTGTGAATATCATGAGATTATTTTGATTTTAAATCTTATACGAATCATTAAGTTAGTAGTCACTCAACCCAATAAGGCAAACTATCTAGCTGTGCTCTTATTGCCAGTCGCTTAATACACCTACCTCTTGATATCCAATACCGACAGCAGCCATTGAGCCGCGAATGAAAGGCGTCTGAATGGAGACCAATCCTCGACTATAAGCCGATAGTATCATCTCTTCTGCTGTCAAGCATCCGTCTGCGTAGGCGCATCCAAGCTCACCCACGCTATGGCCTGTAGAAATTTACGAATTCATGGGATTGATGGCGACATACACATTGGAATATATGAAATAATTTGTCTTACCAATGATTTTATCCGGTACTATTCCAATGGATGTTAGAATATCAGTCAGTCCGATCTGTATAGCAGCGATGCCCACAAACGAGTTCAATATGTTATTGAAGATCTCCTTGTCAGGTGATGTGATTATGTGGACGATGTCCACACCTTTAGGATCCAGTACTTTTTTGCATCTATAATCAAAATATTGAATCTTAGTATAGTCCTTTTTCATATTAATGTTCCAAATAAAAAGTAAGCTGCCTACCGTTCGATAGCAGCCGCGAAGACCGGTATGCGCATGAGTTGCGCGCCCATACCGGTCCACTGGGAGCCCATTCCGCTGTACACAAACCATAGAGGGCGTTCGGTACCGTCAAAGTAGCTTGCTGTTTCAGCTAAACATTTTGTTTGTTGGTCCTCACTTGTATCTAGAAGATCATGCAGAATTAATTACGAAGTTTCTAAAACATATAAAGTACATCTACAACAGAGCCACACATCTATCGTTAATACCAGTATAATCTATGACGTAGATATAAGAAAGAATGGTTCAAAGTAGGTAGTTACAAAATATCTGAAAGGATCCGTTTGGGAACTTACCGAGAATAATGTAACCTCTACCTAAATGACCAGTAACCCTCGTCGAATGTATGTTATGCAATAACGCTATCTCTTCAGGGTCTATAGGTCGGGATTTCAGATCATCGGATATTTTCTGAATATATGTCTCCTGTCTAGCAGAAATGATTACTAAATGTGGAATGCTGGTCTTGTAACGGTTATTATCCTGAAACAAATGCCAAACTTTCATTCATTTGGATGTACAGGTGTGTACGAGTATAGTAGATACCTCGTGGCTTCTGCAGCTGCAGCATAGCTTCAGCCCAAACTTGTTTAGTGCCTTTCCTTGTCGATTGACTGCGATCAGCAAAGAAAGGTGTCGTCATTCTGCTAAACAAGTTTAGTTGAAGTTGACTTTACAATGATGATATTGATCGATGTTACAATGTTACCTTGGGCTTGTATCGTCCGCGCAGCAGCACGTGTGCGTTGACTCCTGTGACAGAGATGCCATTGACGGCGGTATACGAGCGCCCGAAAGGCTCATGATCCCTCACTATGCGCATACGACCCTCTCGCAGAGCAGCCACATCACATCGCAGTGTCTCGCAATGCAGGTTGGCAGCTATAACTCCCTTCTCATATCCGAGTAACACCTGTAGATGAGAAATAAGAATCATCATGATCATTAACTCCGAGGGAATCTGTGCTACTTAACTAATCACTTTCTTGGTGTCATGACTTGAAATTGACTTCAAATAGTTAGAATTTACCTTAGTTATAGCAGATATGCCTGAAGATGACTCACTGTAACCAATATTTGAGACCACGCTGCCCACTAGCAACGTATTATCTCTACCCTTACAGAAGGTTTCTTCGATTGCTTCCAGTTCAGCCTTGTCAGCTTCTGGATCAGCTAGTAATAGTAGAAATGCATTATGATTATTGTATAAGGCGTTTTTGAATTGGATGTCACTCAAGACTTTGCAGCAGTACATCACAACTAAAGAATATAAATAATACACATCAATCAACACACATACAACCAGCATATTACCATGGATGAAGACCCAGAAAATGACACCATATTGATTAATCCAAAGAGGAGAACGACAAATGACAATGCCAGATTCTGCCCCACCATCAACCGCAAGTTGTACAAGATAACGAATAAATGTAAAAATATGTCCGTTTTTTATTAAAATGATTGGTTTAAAATAAAGTTTTGTACAAGTTGCGATTTGAAAAAAACAGCTTAATTAAGAATTCAGAAAATAGTAAGAAATCGAAGCGATTTATTCATTGTTTTTGTTATTCTTCTATAGGAGTTGCGAGAGTAGTAGAAAATGATACTGATTATGATTATGCAATATGAAACCTGTAATAAGTCCCCAACAAAATGATAGGTACAGCTTAAATGGTCACGTAGATTTGTAGGTGGGGCAAAGCTCCATTGAAATGTGGCAATGTCTTTTATTTTAAAAATTAAGAATTTTTTAAATGATGCTCGTGACAATTTAGCGTTATTTGGAAATTCATTCCATTACACTGTTTGGCGGTCATATTATGATGTGACGTTACTATTTGTATTACTAACTTAAATTGTTTGGGTCGGTAAAATATGATAGTATGGTTTTATTTCTCACCTGAACCAAAAGCTTCAACATAATCAACGGCCTGAGGTGGCACATTGGCTTCTTTGTAAAACTGTCTGAAGAATTCAGACATATTCAGAGGGTCGCGATAGAAACCATACTTTTGACCGGTTTCTTCTTCCAGAACATGAGTGAATCCAGTTTTAACATGTACAACTTCTGCATAAATTCTACAAAATAGGAACCTTTATAAATTACTAGCAGGTCAGGTCAGGTGCAATCAGACTAGGTGATTTAATCAACTGTAATAAGAACATGATTGTATTTATGAAGATATTCCAGTATCCAAAAGCGTTAAAATACCTATCAGAATAATAACTGACCTTTTGGCATTTTTCGCCCTCTGAAGAAAAATTACGTTGACAGCCTCGGATTTTGCTAAACCATCAGCGTTCTGGTCGAAGGACTTCGTTTTACCATCTGGGCAAAGAGTCAAAATCCTGAAAATAAAAAAGGCAAGTTTGGATATGTGTAATTGAAATAATTATTAAGTATTTCGGAAAAGCTTAAGCGATTGGTGCCACAACATTACTTAGAAACAAATTAAAAATGATGGTTACGAGACCTACCTTCCATAGTGCACTGAAGACTGCGGATGCAGAGATAGATTGGCACCTCCAACTATCGCTGCCTCGCACTCCCCTCGAGTTATATCCTTGTACGCCAGCTCTAAGGCAGTCATGGAACTACAGCACGCATCGTCAATGGACATCGAGGGTCCTTTGGCATTCAGCCAGTACGAGATGCGGTTGGCGAACATTGCCTTGCTGCATCTGTACAGAAGTATTATTGAATTCTAGGAACACCATGCTTTATTCTTGAACTACATACGTTTCAATAAACAATTTAACTTACCCAGCTATACCAAATCCAGTTTTATTTCTGGAAGCATAGAAGCAGGCTTTCTCTGTCTCTGAGAAACAAGTTCCCGTGTACACACCAACTTTTTTCCCATTAAGGTGTTCCGGATTTAGACCTATGAGAAATGATGAATAAAATATTAGAAAGGCAGAAGTGGTTACTTTAGATTCCAATGTGACAGAGGAAAATAAACAGCCAAAAATAAATTGTCAAAGTGGTGATAAAATTGGTCTTACTTGACGACCACTGATTGAAGGATTCTTTTGCAAGTTTGCATAGCCTGTGATCACACTCGAATTTGAAAAACTACAGCTTCGCTTCGCTATTGACTTACTCCAATTATGCCGATAGTGCTTGGAATATCCAGGAAAGCTTTGCACAGTCCATCCTTGGCTCGATCTTCACTTACAGACGGTACGATGTCCACCGTGTATTTAGCCAATGGAAAACTAACCTGCATCATAAATAGCCTGGTACGCCTGTTCCAGCAATTTCCGGCTCATTGAGTCCATGCTGTTGCCTAAACGGTAGTGGACCTTAAAGAACTGGGCATCAAACAGCTCGAGCGAAGGCACGTTGCCCGCATACTGAGCCACTTCTGGGTGGTTGTACTTCCAACGTGGATTCTTTGTTATTGCGTTCACCTGCATCAAGTAAAAAAAGATGGTATAGATATGCAATCATTCAAGCATAACCAATTCGTTTGAGTTAGTCATTCTGCTTCGTTTTTAGACTGTCGCAATAGTTATCAATGGCCGAACTGCTGCTACTACAAGAATTTGTAGATATACCACATTAAAGTCAAAACCTACTAGAGTAAAACTCGTTTGTGTAACTAATACCAAATTACCTTATTGTAGAGCATTTCAGACAACTCCTTGACGCTGTGCGATTGCGGGTAGAGTCCCGACATGCCGGAGATGACGACGCGCTCGCCGTCCGGCGCGGGCGCAGGCACTTCCTCCTTGCTTTCAAGCGACGACAACTCTTTCGGTTTGGGCGCCATGATTGTAGCTTATACCTTACTTGGGACAAACAAGACCAAACTTGATGGCAGAGACTATAATGCTAATACGAAATGATAGAACATGCGACTAACGGTATATCGATAGTTTGATATGCGCACAAATGACATTTAGGAGAAAAATAGTAAGTAAGTACATTAACGAGGACCCGATGGTACCAATCTAGGTTAGTAGAGTCATTTTGTGCAGGGTACTCATACTCATTTATTCAACCTTTAGTACGGTAGAACACAGAGAAAGGTGTACAGGAGAGTTTTTAGTGTTGAGATTTTAACAAAAACTACTTGACCGATTGTAAAAATTCTATCACTGTTCGATAGATAAAAGTTAAATCTATATAACTGTAAAAGAATTATTAAAATCGGTCAAGTAGTTAAGAAAATATCAACCATATTGGGATCCCCTGTATACTTATCTTTGTCTTCGACTGTACACTACGGAACACTTGGTTACGTCACGTTTCAAGTTGTTACGTCATTCATACCTCGCGGGTTCAATACCTCGTCAATGTGGTGGTGTATGGTGGTGGTGGCGTAAGTAAGCAGGCAACCACTATTTCCTTGCCTGGCTGGTGTCATTTTGTATTCAGCAATATGCACTACTTGACCGATTGTAAAATAATTATTTAACTAGAGTACACACTATGTAACTGTAAAATTAAGAAAAAAGAAGTCCCTCCGTTATTGAGCAAATCTCAACCTTATTAATATTAGAACATGATGAAAAAATTCTTGCCGTGGGCAGGACTTGAACCTGCGACCTTGTCATTCCGTGACCACTTATTAATATTATTATTTATATATTTTTTTTTATATACCATGACATTTTAATTTAATTTTATAACATCTCATATTTTGTGTATTCTAACAAATAAATGTATTTGATTTGATTTAACTGTCATGTTATAAGATATAAATAAAAAACTAATATGGGTACCTGTTTCTCGACAGCCAAACAGAAAAATCCTTCAGTCAGTACAACAGACATTGAAACATTTCCTGTCCTTATATTAGATTGTTAGCCTATAAATAGCCCCTGTCAAATGCTAATTTATAGATAGATACAATAGTATCTATAAATTAGCAACTATCAAGACAATTTATCAAGTGGAAATTAGTTATAGTAGGGATGTATTTGAAAATGCATATTGACTCTAATATTGAATCAATAAACAAATTCGGGTCTACGAATTTCGACTGAACAAATACAACGGCTACGTGTATCGACTCAACAAATATTCGAGTCTATAGCATTCGACCTCACGAATCGAGCCATCATGAATAAATTTCGATCCCATGGGGTAGGTACGGACAACAGCAGATCAATGGTAACACTTGCAGTACCATTACAACTCTTACAACGCAGATAATAAGATCCAAAGTGTTAGGTACACTTGATATGCTTTGCTGTCTACAATCCTTGTAGTGACACATGGATCGACGCCGGTAACAATAGGGTGGTGTCACAGATCCGTCAACAAAAATCGAAAGCTTAGGGGTCCAATTTCCTAACAGCCCCCTGTGATACGCACCTTAAAACCTTAAGAATTATTGTAAATTCGTTAATACTGTACTATTAAAATTGTTTTAATCAAAAACATTATTCACTCTTGCTCAGAAAGTCGTAATTAAAGCATTTTAATAATCCGTGAAAATTCTTATTGAAATCCCCATCATTGCATTTTGACTCTCGATCTAGTCGAGTGGGAAATAAAAAGTTCCAATCGTCACCACTGGGGACGAACGAAACTTTTTTTCCCCCACTCGTACCCAGTGGGGACGACAGGGTGGGGACGACCGGGAATAAACGAGTTCGTCATGGTAAGAAATAACAAAGTATTATTGAAGTAATCCTGGAGTTCATGGTAAGGGGGCAGGAAGGCGTGTGGACCAACCAACAGTGCGCACAAACAAATATAGAATACACCAACTTAAGTGATTTAAGATTATGACGGAACCCTCAGTGTTAAACTGCTATTAAACGAAGAAACAATTATTAAATCAAAGGTGAAGCCGAGGTGAGCGGGCACGAACAATATCATACAACGTCAACCCTAATGTAGATGTTGTAACTTTGTTGTTAAATATTACTGCCGTATCGTATACAAATACATTAAACATAGGTACTACATTGTTAATGTCATTAAGTACCTATTACATTTTCAAATTCACGATTATATTGTTGTGCTTACAAGATTTTATCTGCATTACTCACCTGTACTATTTTTCTTTTAAGATTTGTATCATTCGATCGTTCGTTACGCCATTGAATATTTGTTTTTAAGGTTTGAAAGTAAGTTTGATTGTAGCCATTAGAACTACCCTTTATCATCTTAGTTTATGTATTTTGTTGTAAATGTAAATTCTGAAAAGAAAGACCGAGTGCAAATTAATATAGATACGTAAGTAGAATACGCAATTGTGTTTCCTACTCAAAATATATGATGTGAATATGAATTGTACAGCATTTATAAATAAAACGTAAGAGAAGATAAACAAATATCCATTCTTTATTCCAAAAATATGCATTACAAATTGTAGTACGCGTACTTATACAATATTCTTAATTCTTAAAGCTATTGGTAGACTTCTCTTCCAGACAATCTTTGGTTCAATCTACAACAGATTCAACAGATAAGTACCTATTTTGAAACATCGTAGGTGTGCAATATGAAAGAACCAGTTAGAGGGCTTACAAAACTACAATCAGTAAGTACTCATAAACTCGAATCATGACATGAATTCATCAGCGTTAAGTAAATATGTTTCACAGAGGTTCCTTTGTTCAAAGGTCTTCAATATTTCCTCATTGAGGTGACTGTTGATGATCGCCGAGCAGCGCAAGTCTTGCGTAGAGTGCGCAAGCGGCGCGCGCAGTTGGTGCACGTGCACCGGTTGCACCGAGTAGCGCTGCAGCAGCGCCGCTGGCCCCGCGCTCGCACCCACATCCGACGCGCGCAGCAACACCAGCCGAGACCGCAACGCTTTGGGCTCAACACTGTACGCACGAGTCTGCTGTATAGTCGCATACGATGCCTTAATCAATGCCCGCGCGTATTGAGCTGAATGCGCTACTTTTCCCAACAACATCCTCACACAGGCCTCAATCTTTTCATGCCACGAAGACGCCTTTTCCAAGGTCTCGTCAACACCTTCCAAATTCCCTGTCATTAGTGAAAACATGTGACGAGTCACGGCTTCTTGTAACGATTCTTCTGTGGCGTATTCTAGTAACTGCTCTTCTAACTTCGATTGGATCTCTTCGGGAGTGCCACCGACACAATAAAGAGTGCCGGTTAGACCTGCAAAAAAAAATTATAGCTGAAATTACTTTCTTAGTCATTTCTGCAAAGCTTACATTTTATAGTTTTTTTTTGCTTTGATGAATTTCTGCGACATTTTCCACTGCCAACACCTTGTAGGTACTGCTTCTGAAATTATGGATCAGATGTGAAACTATATAACGTATAGATTACAAAGTATTTTTAGATACGAACCATGTTCTTCCAAAATGTTGACAATCTCTAAAGCCACCAAGACTCCACTCTCGTAGCCCATAATGTAAAAATTGTCTTTCAGTTTAATCTTCTTCAACAGGTTCTGAAAATATTTTGTTTCATTTAGCTTCAACAAACTGATTTAAGAACATAATTTTATAGGTACGGTAGAAAACGTAAAAATACAGAATAAATTCACTTTAAAAAGCTCCTTCCATAACAGTTGTCGATTCTACAATAGATGTCAGGGAATTGTGAAGAAGTGAGATGCTGGGAATGACGACAATAATTTCAATCATTTCATTCATTCGGTATATTATATCCTCACATTGAGAACGGAAAATTATCTTTCTCTTGGTAGCATGAGACATTTAGTAACCTCGCGGTTCCACTAGTACACCTAACTTCGAAAGTAATCAGTGTTTAATTATACCTTTGCAAATCGTTCAGCCTTCTCCCGAACCGTCTCATGTTGAAAGTCGTAGCCTGGTTGTAACACCAAAACTGGAAGCTTCAGTCGCTCACACATCACCCGGAATCTATGGTGATGACCTTCTAAACCTGGCACGATGCATAGGTATGTTTGGTTCACGTCAAATTCGTCGTCTCTCTGGAAATAGGCAATAATTTATAGATAGGTATTCAATGAAGTTACACGATTGTAGATATTCGTAAAGTGCCAATTTCAAACCATTGAAGCGCTGCTGGTAAGTGTCGACATAAGTACTATATCCGTATTGGCGAGGAGTTCATCAGAATCTATGTACGAGAAGAAAGTTTTCAAGCCACGCACTTCCTTGTATTCAGATTCCCTCATAGTTTCTTCTAGATCTCGTATTCTGAAAATTACGAGTATTTTAATCCTTGTATTGCGGATTCAGCACCTACTTTTCCACACTATTATAATTAATTAGACTAGAATAGAAGTATGTACTTTTCTTCGGGACTTGTTTGGCCTTAACTTTTCCGCGTTTCTATTGAGAAAGTTGTCTATTGGGGGTGTTTGTGACCAAAGGGAGTAGTCACTTTTACAGTTTAGTTATGCCGTGGGTTCGATAGTCAATATTATCTGTCTTATCACTTGCACGTTAACAGTGAATCGAATTTTAATGATGTATCTTATTGCCCAAACTTATATTAGTTATATTACTTATATCAATATGACTTACTCCCGGATAGTAAAATTTGCTATAACATCTTCGGCGAGACACACACTGTGTACATCGCTAAGGTAACAGCCGATTGCAGGCAGCTTCGCGGCTTCAATACCCATGTCTGCTAGAGATACGTTATCTGCTGTCTCTTCGGAGATATTTAGTTCTGCAAGGATGTTAATTTTCAGAATTTGTATTACGCATTATCCATGCTCGGTGAACAAATTTAAACATGATGAAAATTTTCTTGCCCTGGGCAGGACTTCATAAATTCACGGATGACAATGTTAATTTATGTTTGATGTTCATTTTGTCGATCAGAATATCCAATATCTCTCTTTATATGCTTTAGTTAAGCTACTTCTCTCTGCAATAGTATTACCTACCGCTTTGGAAATATTTATAAAACATTGTCGATCATTAAAAATACTCCCTAAATGGAGAAAATGTCAAATCAACAGCACAACTTGAACTTTGAACGGTTATTATTGTCTGCGTCGTAAGAGTTCAAATCGTATTACAAGTGTTACTATTGACCTGCTGTCGTGTGTACCTATTTCTCCATTACATTAATATATTAGATCTCACCGGCAATATGAGCAATTTCCTGTACCATTATGGGTGGAGGTACTTTATGCGCATGGGCCAACAACGCAATCTCTGATGAGCTTATAGCTTCTTCTATGGCGTCGACCGCAGCTCGCCATGTCAGCGTCTGTTCACTACTGTTTAAGTTTGTGATTTCACCAACCTTAACATAATAAAAATATTGTAAGGCATATTTCTACCACACCACATAGTCAATGTATATGCAAAGACCAAGTGGTTGCATTGGGAAACATATCCTTATTAAACATGAGTACACTACAGCCGGGCCTTATAAAAATGTACTATTTCGAAGGCACCTGCCAGTGTAAAAATAACCTAACGCTGCTTACTTATTTACTCCGCTGGCTCAGTGACCCGAAGGTCTTGGCCTCCGCAACGAGAAGACGCCAGTCGTGCCGGTCCTGCACCGACTGCCGCCACGTGTGTGCCTGCAGTCGGTGCAGGTCCTTCTCGACCTCGTCCTTCCAGCGGTACCGAGGACGAGCTTACCTTTCTCAATTTAGGAAGATATAGAATAGTCGCCGGTAAATTATCTCGTGCGCGTGTTAAACATGTTTTTTGTCCAATGATAACTCCAGCATTGACTACTGTGAAATATCTGGGGAAAACATAGACAAAAGATCAAAAGCACAAACACATAGATCAAAAGCTGCTCCAAGTTTAATTTGAACATGAGATTCTGGAATTTTGGAAGCTGATCCAGTCATTCAAAATGTAAGAACGCCTATTTACCTTAAGGAAGGGCAAATTTTTCTCGCACAAGTATCCATATTGGTCACCATCGTATTCACTCTGTCTTTGGTCTCGTCATTAACACCAGACGCGATCACGTATATGCCTTCAGTCGCACCCAAGTCATTGCTCTCGCTTAGCAAGGCGGCGATCCCTTTGCTGCTGCTTAGATCTTCAGAAGATAATTTTATTTCTGAACAGTGTTTTTGCAATGATCTGAAAAACATGATAGGTTGAATTGTGTCGTACCCTGCCTCTTTACCATGAACTCTTATATCAGTATTACTTCAGTAATACTTTGTTATTTCGTACCATGACGACCTTAAAGTATAAGACGTCATGGTACGAAATAATAAAGTATTATTGAAGTAATCCTGCTATAAGAGTTCATGGTAAGGGGGCAGGACTTTTGTATGTCTTATAAATGTACAAATGATATGGTCGTTAAGTATTGCTTTTGAAATTATGCACAAAGATTTCAAATTCTTTTGTTCAATTGAAAACGACTAAATAATGTAACTCACTGTATTTTCAAGTGAAGATAAGTTGGCATGTTCTCATAGTGAACAAGCAACTTTCTGGCACCTTTTTGAATTAGCCTCTCTGCCAATTGCAGACCAATTGGTTCGCCATTGCACAGCAACAAATGACACCGATTCGGAGAACAACTGAATCTGTAAATCAAAGAATTAATGATTTAGTTAGCGATATCAGAAAGCAACATAGGAGAGTTACCTCTCCAGATGAGTCCAGATGTGGGTGAGCCCACCAGATATCAGATATACCTTCGGGTCAGTATGTATTGGTTGGTACCTTGGATGCGCGATAGTGTGAGCACCGTGCAGGCGCAGCAGGACGCGGCCGCGGTGACGGCTGGCCGCAAGCAGGCGGAAGGCACGTGCCACATCGCTTGGTGCATATGTAACGCGTGATAGTGGACGAACGTACCCTCGAGAGATGCCTTCACTCAACAGCGCTTGAATTTTCTGCAAAAACGACTTATAACACAATTTGCAATTTTTTTTTCTTAAACCTTTCCGGTCCACCGCACCGTACAGGTACCCTAGCCAATAATACTTTCACGTGTGATGACATGATTATTTAAATTTAAATTGAATTATTGGATGCCAATCGATGTTAAACATTTATTTTTTCACGTTTTATCCTTTATATTTTGCATCTACCTTCATTTCATCAGGGTTCTTGAAGAGCGAGTTCAGATCGACAGTTCCGTAATTCCTCGCCATGGTGAGATGACTCATGCCTAGAGAGAAGTCCTCCTTAAAAGGAATCTGACGTACATCTAGTAGCAAGCCATGTATTGAACAGCTTTTTAATGATGCCTGAAAAATATAAAAATATAATTATTCTTGTAACAAATGACCACGACCAAACAATTTAGGTCCAACCAAAATATTATGGCTATTCTCACATTATCGTTCGACGACCATTTCACATGGAATTTTTTGAAATATCGGTAACGACAAACGAAAACATGCTGTTGGAAGAATTATGTTTTAATTACGTACAAAATAAAACGAGAGTGAGCTTCAGAAAGATTAAACGAGGATGTCTGTAGTTTTATGAAGATTTTATTAAGCAACTTATGAAAGGTGCATTATTGTTGCTTTTGAGTGCAGTTTCCCAATTTACTCCAAAATTTCAAATACATCTATTTTATTAGGAGTAAAAGACAATCTCTCACATTTTTTAGTTCTCCTTTCACACAGCTTATGACAAGATTTACGCCAGCGTCCTTCGTGAGCGTCCGCACCATGTCTCCGAAACTGAGATCTCTAGAATTCCCGACGTGATCCTCTGAAAGGAAGAATACTAATTGAATAAGCCTTGACAATTGTCTTATCTTTGAATTTTTCATCAATCCCATGAAGAAATAACCTAACCACATATAAAATAAATATGAGGTAATCGTATGATTAGCATTTGGGCTCTTCAACTTACTGATCCCGCCTGCTGATATAAATCTTTGGACATATTGATCATCTAAATATAAGGTAAAATACCTTTCAGTTTAGGAAATAATCTCAGCAGGAACTGTTTCTTGTGGAGATCACTGACGGTGGTAAATACTTCGCAGCCGATTGCCAGACAAATAGATATGGCTGCCTGACCCAAGGCTCCAGCACCACCATGTATCAAGACTCTCATTCCTCGAAGTATGTTACTCTTCACTGTCTGGAAACGGTAAACGACGACCTCTGTATGAAAAAATCCGCATTTGATATTCATTTAAATCGATAACGCTTCATCGATTTGTTGTTGTTTATCTTGACGTAGACTGACCATCGAGGAAGGTTCAATAATATACTTCCAAAAGTTGGCCTAACTTACCAAACAGTAAAAAGCAAAGACGTAAGCTGAAGGCACTGTGGCAGCCTCTTCCATGCTCCAATGCTTCGGCACCGGCCACAGGAGTTCTGGCACAGCGCTTACACGTCCACTAGCTGCTCCGACTGGTACCATGCCCATCACTCGGTCTCCACTAGGAAAGGATAGAATAATATAATACACATAAAAAATAAAATTAGAAGTTTAAATACTATTTTGACAAAATTATAGATATATTTTTTACCTCTCGGTAGTTCCACTGAAGTCCATGCCGAAGGAAACACCATTTTCGTTTCCGTATTGACAAGAGATCTCTCCTGTTGCTCTCTTGGCATCCATATCGTTTAATGCAGCATAGTAGACCTATGCAAATGAGTCAGGCCAGATTACAAGGGATAAAAATATCAAATCAACAATACCGTAAAACTGTCACAAGCTCAGATCACAGATTAACTGATCTGAGGTCTCTGGAGTGCAATAGTCACTGCAAGAGTTTCTAACGTGCATTTTCATAACACAATAACGGTTTTAATAATCTTATTTCTTGCTACGGCCGCGCGGACTTCTTCTTACATCATCATTTCATTTTCTTCTTGCATTGAATCTGTGATTTCATTGTTACCTATCTACAGATGAATAATTCAGTTTGTCATGAACTGTGAGTAGTTTACCTTAACTGTAATGCCCGGCCCACAAAGCTCAGGCGCCTGTTCCCAGTGCAAAGACTCGACGTCACCAAACCGTGCACTTCGAAGTGTCACCCCTTGCTCCGCCGCTGACTGCTCATATACCTAAGGTTAAATGATGCAAAATTTCTAGCTAGCTTGGGCAGGACTTGAACCTGCGACCTTGACATTCCGTGACAAATTTTTCATCATTTTTTTATTCGCCGAGCATGGCATAATGCATAAAACAAATTTTGAGTATACATACCTATATATATATAGTACATACATACATATGGTACGTATACATACTGAGTATACATTACTTTATCTAATGAAATGAAATATTTTATTAATAACATTATGTTATAACTATTATCTACAGCATTATCTACGGCAACCTCTCGAGAAATATATGCTTCGCTGCTTTCAGTGTTTCTACTCAAAGATAAATAAAAGTTGCAGTTTTAAGTCGTCTCATCTTTTGGTTTTCGACAAAATTTTGAAACCTATCGCTCGTATGATGTGGAGTTCCGGAACTTAAAATTTTTCGTAGTGAATTATTCGTTTTCTTAACTATGTACATACTCGTACGCCTACTTACATTTGTGTCTATTGCAGTACTCGGAATTTTCAAAACTTTTAATGTGACAGCAACGTCCTTCATTGCAGGCAGGTCTTTGAATTTTATGTCTTCTATTAGAACACCGCCACACCTGAAATTGAATTCAGTTTCCAGTTATTTATCACAAAAGATATTTACTTACACTCTTATTGCGCTGGAACAACCCGAAGTGAAATTCGGCTTCCGAAAAGAAGAGACAGTATGACTTCTGCCACATTATATGTCTGCAGTTGGTTCAGTCAGATCCTTTTCCACGTTCTTCCTTCAGCGATATGTGACATTCAACCAGTCTTCCGTCGTCCTGTCCTCCTATATGTTACAAGTAAGTAGTACTATTTTGTTAAATAAATTTTTATTTACCTTACAATTTTACCCATTTCCAGTACATTAGCTGTCATAACAGTTGTACCATCCACTTGCTCGCTTATAGAAAAATGTTTCTTGATATCAATGCTCATACTTCTGATATGATAAGGTTGAGAGACACTGTCATGTGAGTGTCTTAATGTACTTAGTTGCAGGATCCCATCTATGAAGGTTACCCAGTTGTTGTTCCAGAATATTTGGGCCTCGGTTAGAGATGAGTTTGCTTTATGAATAATTTGGAATTCACCTCTGTAAAATCACAGGTAAGAATATTGGCTAGATAAAATATACGCCACAGGATAAAAGTCATCGATATTGTTCATAGAACGAAGTAACAGGGGGCTAACTACGTGAGTAGAATCTTAATTTGGTGAACAGGTGTTTTAGGGTAAGACCAAGTTTCAAGAGTTACGCCTGTTGCTGTCAAATATTGGGTGTAATGAGCCTAGTTCTATGATGTACATTGGAGCTCAACTTCCGTCAGTGGACCGATATACAATAGACTGATTTTTTTAGGGTCACTGATTATTTTGTGTGAAAAGCAGCTTTTCGTATAGCATTAGGCATACAACCTATATACTTACTTATAAAAGTAATCCCTCAGATATAACAATTTGTAAACGTCTTCTGATTTGAGGTCCATCTCTTCCTTTGATTCGAAAGACGTCTTGAATCCATGCTTAGTAACATGCATCATACCCACTATGAAGCCTGATGCAACCTTTCTATTAGCATCGAGTATCTGAAAACGGCAAAGTGTATTAAACAAAGACATAATCTTCAAAACATTATCTCCAGGAAAATTCTTGGGGCCCAGAAGCGTAGATACCGAAACTATTTCCTACTAATCTGTTAACAGGAAATTCAGTAAACGACAGCATTCCAATGCGGCCAGACCATCCAGACCATTCCAGTAAAACATCCAGCATGGGGTTTGATTGTATCCAACATGCATCCAGCAAGTTTAGCAATAGTTTAATATTTGGCTGAGAAGCAAGTCTACGAATAGTTGTTTTACGCCCTATGTATATGTCGTGGTCATATCGTTAAATTGAACATTTCATGAAATAGTCGACCATTTCATGAAATGGTGGCATTTCACGAAATCGTCAAATGTCTATTGGTCATTTCATGAAATAGCTTGGCCAGATCAATGAATAGAAAACGTTTTACGATATGTCCAACAAACGCACGGCTATTTCATGATATGACCAAACACAATTGACCATATCGTAGAAAAATGGCAAAAACTACCGCTAGAGGCGCTGAGAGCGCGCTTTGTCATTGTTTATGTTTGTGTGCGTAAGTAAATAATGCGGATTCATGTTGAAAAGTGAATAAAAATGTGCAAATTATATAAGAAAGTGTGTTGGAAACTTGAATAAGTGTTACTATACGAAACGGTGTGAATTTTATGACAGTCACGCAAAAACCAACCTCAATTTACAAAAATAATCTTAAGAATACATTTCACAGGTTAGTACCTATTTAAATGACAATATTTAGTTTATATCCTTTTATAATCTCATCTAAGTATCTAAAATGTACTTATTTACTTTTAATAATTGAATCCTAGAAATTTAACATACATAATTTTCATTTTTAGGTTATACAACAAACAAAGGAAAGTAGGGTGACCAGGCGACGAAAGTCGACGGACTATAATTTACTGGATTACAAAATATTACATCATGGAAAAACTGGAATTACAAGTTTTTAATACTTTCTTCTACAAGAAGAAATGCATTGATGATCCTACTATTCGTATAATTACGATGGAGAAATATTTTGAAATACTAACGGAATTTCATAAAGGTATACCGTATGTGAAACGAAACGTTTTAACGTTGTATAATATTATAATACAATTTTGTACTTATTTTATTAGGTAATAAATATAATAATAATAATAAAACATTTAATAAAAACATCTTTATTGTCCTTTTAATGTGTTCAATATGAATATTTCGTATATTTAATTCCAGTGGACAATAGGTTTGAAATGCTTGTAAGAATTTTGTAACATATATATATTTTTTTGGTACTGACTAGAACAATAAATAAGTTCGTAATAAGTACATTTTGAATTATTATTACTTACATCCTTAATGGGCACCCTACATTAATGATCTGACCAAACGTCGTTGGACAAATCGACGAACGTTGACGTTTAAACGATATGCCCAGCGCAACATGACGATTTCATGAAATGCCACCATTTCATGAAATGACTGACGATTTCATGAAATGCTCAATTTAACGATCTGACCACGACATATACATTACCTCAAATCGTCCAGTTCCCCTGTGTAGAGCCACGCTGAGCCTCAGGTTCCTCTGGTCGTGCAGCGTGGGCTGAGCGTACAGGTGGACGTCCTGGAACTGCACTGACAACTGCTTCTTAGTCATATCCAGCGACATGGCCAGCGTGTCCCATACAGCCACCAGAGCGGCAGAGAATGGATATAGGGTTTTGTCTGTCGAAATATTCAAAATTTCCTTATTTATAACTAAAACTTTATCCTGATTTATAAAGATTATGCACAATAGGCAGCATAGTGTTATGTCAGATACAGGCACCGACCACCTACCTTTAATGACGTGTCCCTGAAGGTATTGGTGCTCCGTTTCATGAAGCGATAACACGAAATTGCAGGAGGCGCTCTTTTTCCGACAGGCCAACATGTAGGTGGGCAAGTACCTACATAATAATGACTTTAAACACAATGCCCGTAGCATTACATGCACTAAAATTAAAGACTTAACGTCTTTCATAAATTTTACTATAAAATGGAGATGTGAGTAATCAATTGACATATTAAATTGCAAATTATACATGGCTAACAAATGTTTAGAGGTATACAAGAGTTTCCAAGTTTGAATACCGTTGTTTAAATTTACCATTGTTCATGATGAGCCCATTCCACTAAATGTGACAGCATAGGTGTTCCAGTAGAGACAGGAAACTCTACTTTTGGATACAGAGCTTCGACTTTCGGAGCGTATCCCTCCATATACAATCTGGAAATTTAATGTTAAAAATTTAAAGTCTGCATTATTGTGAACATTTCGTGTCAGACATTACATTTCAATCAACACGTCGCCAACGGCATAAACAAATATAAAAATCGTTGGCAAGTGATTCTGTTGGCAAGTTTACTTGACTACCATGGAGTATCTGGATATACTAACTTGCCAATAGCATCAAGTACTAAGAACGCGTTATCCGGATGTCCGCGTCTAGTCAGGGGTATGTGTCGGCAACTCTCGGGCAGGGATCGCTTGAGGATGGCCTGCAGCAGCCCGTGCGGCGCTATCTCCACCAGCACCGCGTCCGCGGGGATCAGTTTAGACGTCTCCTCGAACAGCACTGGACTCTACATCATGAAGCCCATAATTAATTTAAGAACACCTACGTGTTCCCGCGAAACAGTTAATATTTAAAGTTTATGTTGTTTACTTCTTCGCGCAATTTACAATTACGTAAATGCAATTGAAACTCACCAGTAAGTTATTAGTATGGTATTGCGCAGAAGAGATCTTAGAAGCGGGTTCGTCCCATTTATCTTCCGGAACTGAAGTAGAGAGCCAACGCTCAGTACGTGGTTTAGGGTTCTTGATCACTTCACTCAACTGTTTGAACAGAGCTGGACCTAGAACCAGTATGTAGATTTAAAGGTCTTGGGATGTGGTTGGTGTAAGAATAATTCTGACAATGCAACAAAAGTCCAGCTTACCAGCTTCAGCAATATATCGCGAGTGGTAAGCGATGTTGGAGCAAGGCACCTCCTTCGCGAAGATACCCTGCGCAGATAATTGCGCCACAAACTCGCGCATCTTGTCGGCTGGTCCAGATATGGTGCAAGACTCGGGTCCGTTATGGCATGCTACTTCGATCTCAGGTGGAAGCACTTTTGAGATCTGTGGTGTTAAAAATTATTTTTACAAGTATTATCTCAACCACTCCAACGAAGCTATAAGTTGGTGCTAGGTGCTGTCACCACAAATCTTGATGTACGGATGCGAGAACTATAAAAATAAACTCTTGGTAGCTTCTGTGACTGTCAATCGCCATACCTTTTGAAATCCAATGCCAACAGCAGCCATTGACCCGCGAATAAAAGGCGTCTGTATGGATACCAATCCTCGACTATAAGCAGATAGTATCATCTCTTCTGCTGTCAAGCACCCATCTGCGTATGCACATCCAAGCTCACCCACGCTATGCCCTGTCAAAAGCCAACAATTCTGGAATCAAAGACAACATAATAGGAAACATAATTTGTAAAATAATTTATCTTACCAATAATATTGTCCGGTACTAATCCAAGTGATGTTAGAATATCAGTTAGTCCGATCTGTATAGCAGCGATGCCGACAAACGAGTTCAAGATATTGTCGAAAATATCCTTGTCCAGTGATGTGAGTATGTTGATGATATCCACACCTTTGGGATCCAATACTTTTTTGCAACTAGAACAAAATTACTGGATCTCAACACAGTACTATTTCCATATTTATATTCCAGAAATAAAATGTAAGCTGCCTACCGTTCGATAGCAGCCGCGAAGACCGGTATGCGCATGAGTTGCGCGCCCATACCGGCCCACTGTGAGCCCATTCCGCTGTACACAAACCATAGAGGGCGCTTTACACCGTCAAAATAGCTAGCCGTTTCAGCTAGACAATTTGTTTCTTGATCTTCATTCGTATCTAAAAGATTACGGGTAAGTTCATTTCATTTGTTAATTCAAATGAATTTAACTTTGATTTTGATTTAATTTCGGTTATTTATTTTTCAGTGCAATAAAGTCAGAAGATATCGTGAAATAAACGATTCAGCGCCCTGCAGACATCACTTAACTCAATTACGATGCAGTTCAGTTTAGGTCCTAAACTGGATCGCAATAAGAGGTGATGGTAAGCCTGCTGTTCACAAACAAAAAAATCTATCAAATGAACTGCTAATTGCAGTAATACTGGAAATATTGAACAAGCCTGTCGGGTCTATGCTTAACTTACCAAGAATAATGTAACCTCTGCCTAAATGACCAGTGACCCTCGTTGAATGTATATTATGCAATAATGCTATTTCCTCAGGGTCTATAGGTCGCGATTTCAGATCATTAAGTATTCTCTGCATAGATGTCTCCTGTCTTGCTGATATTATTACTAAATGTGGAATGCTGGACTTGTAACGACTGTAATCCTGAAACAAATATCTAGTTGAGAGGAAACTTAACGATGTTGATAATGATTGATGTTAAATTTTACCTTGGGCTTATGTCGTCCGCGCAGCAGCACGTGTGCGTTGACTCCAGCGATAGAAATGCCATTGATGGCGGTATACGAGCGCCCGAACGGCTCATGATCCCTCACTATGCGCATACGACCCTCGCGCAGAGCGGCCACGTCACATCGCGGTGTCTTACAATGCAGATTGGCTGCTATCACTCCCTTCTGATATCCTAGTAACACCTGTAGGTAAGCTATGAGAGTGTTAATGTATGTAGAATTCAATTCATCGTCGTCATCATTATCATCTGCATCAAGTATAAGAGTAGTTGGAATAACTATTCTTCTAATCTATCTTGAATAATTTCCAGAGGGAAACATATTGTGATGAATGAGGATATAACCTTAGTTATGGCCGATATCCCCGAGGCTGCTTCACTGTAACCAATGTTTGACATAACGCTGCCCACTAGCAACGTATCATCTCTGCCCTTGCAGAAGGTTTCTTCTATTGCTTCCAGTTCAGCCTTATCAGCTTCAGGAATAGCTATAAATTGAAATTTTTTATAAAGTATGTCGGTCATGTTGTTTGTAAAAAGGATTTCACTTTTTCGATAAAATCATTTTTTCACCATGTTGTTCCGTACTGATTCTAGTTATTCTTGAATATACTCGTTTCTTATGGTTTTGTTTCTTACCTGAGCCAAAAGCTTCAACGTATTCAACGGCCTGAGGTGGCACCTTGGCTTCTTTATAAAACTGATTGAAGAATTCAGCCATATTTAAAGGGTCGCGGTAGAAACCATACTTTGGTCCGGTTTCTTCTTCCAGAATATGAGTGAAGCCAGTTTTAACGTGTACAACTTCAGCATAAATTCTGGAAAAAATTATATATTGATGCATATCATGCAATTAAAATATTATGTACTTAGTACCTTTTACGTATCTGTAATAGTTTTGTATTCACAAAAATCATTCATTTACCTTCGAGCATATTTTGCCTTTTGAAGAAATAAGACGTTAACAGCCTCGGATTTTGCGAGACCGTCAGCATTCTGGTCGAAGGACTTCGTCTTACCGTCTGTGCAAAGAGTTATGACCCTAGCAAGAAAAACAATGAGTTATTATTGGGTCATATTAGGCCAAGACGATTGAGATAGAATGTTGATATGATCGAATCCTTCAGTTACGAAATACTACTTTACCTTCCATAGTGCACTGAAGAATGTGGATGCAGAGATAGATTGGCACCTCCAACTATAGCTGCCTCACACTCCCCTCGTGTTATATCCTTGTACGCCTGCTCTAAGGCAGTCACGGAACTGCAGCACGCATCGTCAATGGACATCGAGGGTCCTTTGGCATTCAGCCAGTACGAGATGCGGTTGGCGAACATTGTCTTGCTGCATCTAAACATAAGGAATTATGCATACTAAACCTATGTTTCACATGTCTATGTTATTAAATTAACTAATTATATGCTTACCCAGGTATACCAAAACCATTTCTCGTGCTGGTGACATAAAAGCAAGCTTTCTCTGTCTCTGAGAAGCAAGTTCCCGTGTAAACACCAACTTTTTTACCATTGAGATGCTCCGGGTTAATACCTGAATATAATGCTGATTATAAATATAAATAAAGGAATAGTAACAGGATAAGCATGAAGTTATATCGTTGTTACTAAACTCAACTTGTTCTTTATCCTCGAATACAGAAACCCACCTGCATCATAAATGGCCTGGTACGACTGTTCCAGCAATTTCCGGCTCATTGAGTCCATGCTGTTGCCTAAACGGTAGTGGACCTTAAAGAACTGGGCATCGAACAGCTCGAGCGAAGGCACGTTGCCCGCATACTGAGCAACTTCTGGGTGGTTGTACTTCCAACGTGGATTCTTTGTTATCGCGTTCACCTGCACCGAGGAAAGAAGTCTTTAGAACAGAAGCACACATTTTTGCAACGCTTTTGAACTTCGACTAAAAGGTGGTAAGTAATCGAAATAGTTATCTCACCACTCATTCAACAGCTAATCTTGTGATATTCAAAGATAACACGGCAAGTTCATAAAATTTCAGACACATATTTTAGGGGGAATCGGTATTTATTTGATGGGAAACGAGTAACCCGGTCGATGGATGCTGTCAAATAAATTGCCTGGTATCCTGTTTGATGTCTTTTTGGTAAAATTTTAAGGAATGGACTTTCATCTGCTGAGTTTCTGACATAAAACTATCGGACAAATACAATGTTAAAACCCGTTGTTCACATCTTTACCTTATTATACAGGATTTCAGACAACTCTTTGACGTTGTGAGACAGCGGGAAGAGTCCCGACATGCCGGAGATGACGACGCGCTCGCCATCCGGCGCGGGCGCAGGCACCTCGCCTTGACTTTCGAGCGATGACAATTCCTGCGGCGTGGGCGCCATGAATGTAACGTATTCAGATTGGGACAATGGTTACTGATTATATAGGGCAGGGAGTTGCCGAAAATGTATTTAACATTTTGTGACTGCTAATTATTAAAATATTTGGGTTCTCTCGTAAACGCATCACAACCCCTATAATAATCCTTTCACCCACAAATCACAATTTATTGATTAAATGTCCAACTTGCAGCATATTTGGTACATATTTGCGCCGTTTGGTGTTGAGAACATGGGGCCATGGGTACCAGAGGCGCGGCGACTGTTCAAAGAACTGTCGTCGCGCTTAATTGACTCGTCGGGTGACCAAAGGGCTGGTAGTAAGGCGCTCACCTCGGCCAGCGTATATCGTTTGCTATAGAACGAGGTAACGTCGCCAGCCTTTTGGGCACTCTCCCACAGGGTAGTGATTTGGCCTCATTTTTTTATTTATAAGTATTTTTAATATTTTATATTGTTTTCGTCATAAAATAAGTAGTTATTAGGTATTAAATAAACTCAACTTTGAAAGTAAAATTGCAGCCGAACATCTAATTTATCATAATTCTACCTAGTACGTGGTGATTTGTATTTGACGTTAAACCTCCCACATACTTATAATAGAACAATAAAATACATATATAGATATTATGAAGCTGTGCGGAACAATAGAAAATACTGGGTCCGTTTCTGTTTCTAGTTTACATAAATCACCTGCATTGCCTAGCTTAGGCTGTGGACCCATCAGGCAAACAGTTTTTGGTTGTCAATAAAAAACTGCGAAAAAAGCGTACAGTACCTACCTGCACATTGTTATAGACCGCTCCATCTAAAATATAATGGGTACTTACTGCAGCATACCGAATATCACAATTATCTTTCATTTTACAGGTAAGATGAGATTGAGACTGAAGTGTTATGTTAATTAACTCGGTCCAAATATAATATTTAGCCGAACCTTGGTGCAAGTGGCTTTTAATAAGAATTACGATTGATTAACTTCAAACATTAATCGACAGAACCCTTAAAGCTACAATTAAACTATAAACCCACATAATTAACGATATAATTATTAAATCACAGGGCAAGCAAAGGTCAGCAGCGACCATACAATGGCAATACAAATAATGCAACAATGCAATGTAGTTAATTCATCAATTTGATTATTTAGCTCATTAATTTAATTAAGGTGCATATTTATATTTTTGGATTTAAGGGGATTTTATTTTTTATATAAGTACAAAATTCTTTTGTGCATAACTTATATAATTAATTACCTACCTAACTATAGTAAGTTCTAAGTTAGATTATGTCCTTCAGGAAGTGGGGTTTCTTATGTTTGTTTACGTGGGTTCTTATTATAGCTGCCGTAATAAGTATTCTGGTTGACGTAAGTTAATGGCTCGAATTTGCTTGACCTTGCCCTTTATTAACGTATTTAAATCTAATTAGAAATTGAAAGTACTTAATACTTAGTATAGTACCTACCTACTTAATAAGTTCATTGCATTCTCACAGCCCGACTTATAGATAGCAATACTGATAAGCCCACAGGCAGTGTCTGATTTTGTAAAACAAAAACATGATCGTCAAACCCACTAAACTAAGTACCCACTAAGACATCATTACTATTTCGATAATAGTATATAAGACAGTGTGTTCATTATTGACGAATGGTCTGCTATTTGTCCCTATGCCTCTGTGTATCCAGTTAGCCTTTGTTCCTTGATTCTGTTATTAATGTAATTTATTATAATATTAATATCGCCGGCGGCGGCGTCGGGGCAGACCTCGGCGTAGATGGAGAGACGATATCGTTAGATACAGGGATGGGTGGCTGGAAGAGGCTCAGGACAGGGATGGATGGAAGAGGATGGGGGAGACCTTTGCCCAGCAGTGGGACAATTTATAGGTTTACAAAAAAAAAATATTGACGTAACCAAGTGTTCCATAGAGTACCTGAGGTTTAATAAATGACTATTATGAGTATTATTATGAGTATTAAATTACTAGTCTCGGCTAAGGTCAGCTGTCGTTTTTGTATGGGCAGTTCTCCGCCTTTGCTGTCACCTTCACTCTCTCTAATCAGAAAGTAACATCTCTTTTTTATAAGATGGGTTTCTAATGAAAATTCAAACAATGAAAAACTAATGAGTATCAGAGACTCTACAATTTATCATTCAAGAGCGGAGGCTGCGATGTAATTTATACTATCCTAGGCCGGTCCTTGCTTCGTAGTGTAGGGCAGCGAGGTTGTATTAGTATGGCCTATGTCTTATTATGTTACAGCACGTGTTGGGTCAATGTTCTTCTAACTTACCTATAAAGCAAACCTGAGACTTATTTCGTCTTTATAGAAAATTAATCAAGCCTACCCCTTACTAATCAAAGGCTGTCTGGAAGAGATCGCTTTAAGCGATAAGACCGCCAATTGTAGTGAATGACAATGTAGTGCTTTATAAGCTGTTGGTTTTCCAACATCACACTCTAATAAATAATTGTGATACTAACTGTATTAGCATATTTCTTTTATGTAATTCCTTTTATTTTGCAATAAAGAATATTTTTATCATATCTTACTCCAACCCATAAATAATTATAACGGGTACCTAATTTATTGCAAATGGTGCATCCAAGTCCCTACAACTTTTCATATAGCAATGCAATTTAGGTATAATTAGTAAGTTGCTGAAATCATTCTATCAGGCACTTTACCGTACAGCGTCGGTAGGTAGCCGTATCTATTTATTTAGTTTTAATAATGGATTCGACAGTTTGTCATTCGCCATGTTACAGAGTAATTCATATTCTATCGTATAGTCTTCTTTCTACAGAGGAGTCGTCCCACAACCCTGGAAGGAGGATCTCAGCGTCTTCAATTCCTTACTTCCTCCACAGGAGTCGCCGAAGCGACTTCAAGCCTTTACGAACCAGCTCAGAAGTCACTCCTCGCTAATAGGTATGTTTAGGTTGGAGATGTGCTGATCTATAGATAAATGAACGATATTTATTTATTTATTTTAAAGGAGTGCCAACATCACAGTCACAAAGCTTACCTATAAAAAGTCTTAAACTATTGTCCTGTGTGACCCTGACAATTATAGGTACCCACAACACTCACATAATATAAATCACACAGTACGTAATCCCTATACCATACACATAGTAGTTATTACTATTTTGAAATAAAAAAGAATAATGGTAATGAACAGGGTCGACGACAGAGAAATGTGTACAGTAGAGTTTTTAAGGATGAGATTTTCTCAAAAATCACTTGACCTATTGCAATAATTCTTTCACTGTTAGATACATAAAAGTTAAAACTATGTACTGTAAAAGAATTATTAGATTCGGTCCAGTAGTTCATGAGAAAATCTCAACCTTATTGAGGCCTCCTGTATACTTATCTCTGTCTTTGTGTGTACTGTCAGACCAGGCTAATGGCCGAGCTCATTTGGATGAAGAGCGGAAGACCCTTGCCATTAAGAGCCTTCCATGAGCCAACTAGCGCCGCCAATCTTAAAAAAATAATATGTTCCAATATAATCAATTTTATTAAAAAAGCTATTTACAAAATGTTTATTACGATAAATACTATTTTCTAAATGCTTATTTACAACGTGATTCAATTTCGGTAAGTTGTAGTTCGCATAATTGCGAAAAACTACCGTTATTATTATGCCATGTATTGTGTATTGAAAAATAGTTATTCATCATAATAAACATTTTATAAATAGCTTTTTTAATAAAATTAATTAAATTGGAAGATAATATTTTGTCAAGATTGGCGGCGCTAGTTGGCTCATGGAAGGTCAAATATACCTTTTTGGATGGCAATATCAACAGCAAACGAATCAAATTAAAAATTGCGCGCTTGTAAAATTAAAACTCTAAATCGCTGTTCCGGGCCAGCGTTGTTCCTGATACGGCAATTACCGTAATATACCTACGGTTTTCAAGCACCTTTGATGTCGAAACTAGACACGGCAGGACTTGCACTACCGTATTACTATACATACATTACATGATGATGATAATGATGTCGTCCCAGCCGTTTTCGGCGACAGCGACCGCTTGACGACGTAGTTTTATCAGGGTTGGGGACTTCGCTGGTCTCCCCTCTGGTGCGCCCTCAGGTGACTAATGTAGCCAATCTTATGACATGTGAGGACACCATCCCTGTAATTATAGGATATAACCACATGTGATCTGGCTTTCAGTTCGTCTCGCTTTGCATCCAGATCAGATCTTCTGGTTGCCTCAAACTCAAACACACTCTGTTGCACCAAGCGCCTCCATTCCGGTCGATATCTCGCACATGCCTCCCACTGAGATGGCTCGATCCTACATTACATATAGGTAGGTACGGCAATTGGGCAAATTAAGTTTTCTTGAAATGAATAATTTCCCAATTGTTTGCTGTCTTTATTCAGAACTATCTCCGACAACAGTATCTTGAACCTTGAAAAGCAATGAACGAACACAAGGTCGATAGGACGTTGATACTGATTGAATTTAATGATGTCGATAAGCTTTGGGTATCTATACCTAACTTATACCTACGTAAAGTCAACGTCAATATATTTATTTGCTAGAATATGGTACATACAATGGATCTTAAATATAATCAACCAGCATAAAAATTAACAATTATTATAAATTAAGCAAATATGAAAATATGACAATGTAAAAATGAAATAGGTACCCATCTGACGTGTAAACTTGTTTTTTACCAATATAAAGTATATCATATTATATTCTGCCATAAGGACGGCGTGCAAATATTTTTAGAACTTTTATAGATACAAAATTACATAATTTATATTTATATAGGGTAGATCGTTGTGACACAAAACGATCTACCCTCTTTCGTGTTCGCTGACTGCGTTGAGAAAAGTTGTTGATATTTGCAGGTACACCCTTCTGACGTGCAACACTCACCGACTTCAGTCTACTCGTGACCATGATGGCTGTAATGCTGTCTAAATATCGAGACATCAATAATAAATGTTTAACACGGTAATTCCTGTTTTATCTAATTAATATGTATACAAACCGTGTAAGTTTAAAAAGTGATATTCTTGCAATAGTTCAAGTAATTTTTGAAATAATCTCTTAAAAATTCTCATGTAAGTGCACTTTTCTACTTAAAACATTGCTATTAAAGTTAGACGATAAATGTTTTAATGTTTGTCCGTGTTATAATGATGAAATTATAGTGGTCCCTGATAAAAAAAATGGTTGGGAACCACTGCGTTAATTAATCAGAAAATGTTCGCGACTGTCATTCGCGAAATGGTGAATTTATTGGATAATTTGGGCAAGATCTGCAGTAGAGTCCCGCTACAAGCTCGGGGGTGAATGTGACTGTCGAGCTGCTTCGTCCAGAGTGACGACGCTACGGCGACTCCTCTGGAGGAAGAGAGAAGACTACGAGTATGATTTCTTGAATATTATAAAGTAACATAACATTGGCAAATGACGAACTGTCGAGTCCATTAATAAAATAAATAATAATAATAAATACACACACCATAAAATACAATATCACGCAAATAAAAAATAACACGTAAGCAGCGGATAAAAATGAACCTGATAAACATCATGGACGGCATGACCTCAAAGCAAAACGACCTAATACTCCTTTCCCTTACTCCACTGGCTCAACGACCTGAAATGGATCTCGGCCATCGAAATGAGAACGCACCAGTAGTACCGGGTCGTGTCTGCAATTCAAATGGTTCACCGAATGAGGCATAAGTATTTTAATAAGTTTAGTTCAAAGTCGACAGGAAGGTACCTATTCTTTCTGTTTTGGGTTGAACTCTGGTTTCCGCCAGTAGATATGAATCTAATTAAGCGTTAATTACCCCCAAAAATAACAAGTTCGTGTCGGATTCGTGATTCAGCAGGGGCCCGTATGTATTATTCCATAGCTGGACTCGGGCATCTCCCAGCCGCCTCACTCAATACGTTATGCTAGCACTACGCATCGACAGATCCGTCCGCGGACGTCACCAGATGAGACGTCGATACATCTGCGGATGAAACAGCGCGAGCCGTCCACACGTCTGTAGATCAATCAGTCCTGTGACATTGGTTCTCGACGGACGCAACAGCAACACGCACTCACACAACGTTTAAAAAATGGATATTGAGACCGTAGCTGCCGCAGTTATTTATCTATTTAATAGTTTCCTCATTACTCATATTATTATCAACCATTATAACGATAAAAAAGTGCAAGAAACACTTTCTCTCTCACTCACAATTCCGATAACACTGACGCGTCGTTAGACGTGTGGACAGACGCCTTTGCGGCGAAATACCTCGTCTACAAGTCGGCAGACGCATCTGTCGACTGAGTTTTTTTGCGTTCAATCCCTGCCAGCCACCTAACGTATCAGTATCCCTTCTTCTCGTCAGGAGGCGTCCAACACAACGATACCCTCATCGCTTGTCGATTCTAATTGGCTTATTTTTCGGATTTTTTCCTTTACTTGTGGTATAAGACCTAGCTTCTTGCCAAATTTCATGATTCTAGGTCAACGAGAAGTACCCTATAGGTTTTGGTTTTCTTGCATTTTCATACAAATATGCGAGAAAATGCGAGCTGCGACATAAACAACGATATCTTTTGATTGGGTTGACGTAGAAGTTTGATTTCTACGTCAACCCAATTTCAAGGCTGCATGAGGTTGCAGACCTCAGTATTTGGTATTAATTTCAACTTGATCCGTCCACGCGTTTCTGAGATATATGTCTTGACAGACTGACAGACAAACGGACAACAAAATTATCCTATGAGGGTTCCTTTTCTTCTCTTGAGGTTCGGAACCCTGAAAATTATCTTCACAACCAGGTTAACGCTAGGAAAGAATATTCCTAGTAAGTATTTACACGAACTGACGGACGGCTAAATAACAGATATCGTGAAAGAGAGTGGCGGCGGCGGAAGGCCTGCCTATCCGCAATAGATAGAGATGCCAGAACACCAAAGTGGTTGACATTGCTCATAGAATCAGTAAACTGAAGTGGCAGTGGGCTGGTCACATCTGTCGTAGAACCGATAACCGATGGGGGAGACGAGTTCTCGAATGGAGGCCACGAACGGGTAAACGTAGTGTGGGACGCCCCCCGACCAGATGGAGGGATGACCTTCGCAAGATGGCTGGCAGGGACTGGATGCAGAGGGCCGAGAGTAGGGTTGAGTGGCGCGCTTTGGGAGAGGCCTACGTCCAGCAGTGGACTGATACGGGCTGATGGTGATGAAGCTTGACAGTATTGATATTGAACAGCGAATGGTGGATTGAATTTTTTCTTCAAACTTTTGCCATTCTAACCACGTACGGAATCCTAACAAGGGTACATATAAATGCATCTATTTACTACTAATGGGTCCAGTGTAGAGAGGGCGTCGACGAGGTGTTGTTGATTGAAAAAGTAACAAAATTTTACTATTTTTTGGTAGTGTGGTGCTAGGCATAAGTTTTAAGGATCAGTGCGTTCAGGTTAGGGATCTGGGGCTGAGATTGCATGGTGTTTGGTACTGCTTCCGGAAAGGACTCTCATGAAAGAGATAAGGTTGTCTGTCACGGACGAACCGGTAGGTATATTATGGAGCCGGAGATGGAACCGGACGCCATGCATTCCTAATCTTAAAGGCAATTAAACCGGCGATAGAAAATAGTAATAATTATATTATAAATAATTTTAATATTTATATAAATACGAACATCGCAAAGCGTATTTGCATATTAAAATATGCTAAAGGATCGCGTAAACATTGTGTATTAACATTCTATTTTTAACTAAACTACTGTGTGCTTAGTGCTCGTAGAGAGAAGATCAGCCGCAGCCCGAGTAACACCACATAGGTAGTCCTCTCTCGACGTTAGTGCTAGTTCCATCGAGTGGCATTAGATACTTGATCACGAGAAAGTTAACTGACATTTTGAGGCTTCTCCTATCGCTCGCCAGAGGCGTCCCCCTTTTTTTTTGAGGCTTCTCTTATCGCCCGCCAGAGGCGTCCCGGCTTAACTTATAAAATAATAGACATAAAAACTAATTAAATACAATATAAACTCTAATAATAATAAATAGTCGGGCAATTCTGGTTGATGTCACCATCCCCAGTGACGTCATCCCTCGTGAAGGCCGAAAAGGGAAAGCTAAGTAAATACTTAGACTTGGCTCACGAGATTACCGCCATGTGGGATGTGGACTCAATCATAATTGTTCCGATAGGCGTAACCGTGAACGGTTTAATAGCGAAGAGTCTCGACCAACACCTTAAGAGACTCTCGCTAGACAGTTGGGTCAAGAGCCGGATTCAGAAGGCAGTGCTGCTGGACACGGCACGCATTATGAGGAGGTTCCTCACTCTGGGATCCTAACCTCCGGCAGCTTGGATGCGCATGCATCCTGAGTGGATGATAATTTTGATGACGTCATAATGACGTCGAATAGATGTCAGTATTACGTCTTCGACCTTAGAGAAAGAATTCGTTCTTCCTTTAACGCGGTGGCTCTGTCGGAATATAACGTACCACGGAATGACGTGGTCGAGGGTTCGAATCTGGCCCCCGCTCAAAACTATTCTCCATATATTATGAATTATTAACCAATGACCAATAGAAACAAAGCAGCTGGTCAATGTCTATACAATTTCTAAAATGCATAAACTACATCGCAAACTGCCTATCGATTATGATTATTTACAAATCATCTCTCTTTCTCTCTCTCTCACACACAAAATTTATTATTATTATCTCTCTACGCGGTGCCTCCTCGTTATTGTTCTATACCATAATCCGGGCCTTCGTTTCATATTAACATTAAGTCTATTCTAGGTGTTTATTGAAAAACTTCCGCGCAAACTTAATTGTGAATTGATTTGAGGAACAAAGAATTTCGTAACGAATTTATTATTTTTTAATATTTTCTTGCATATGCGCTATGCGAAACGAAAATCTAAATGATGAATGGAGATTTTTTTTTTGTCCATTTATCATTTAGAATTTATTAATTGTCACTAGGTAACAATATAAGGGTCGATCATGGTGCCCACACCGCAAGAGTTGGCGGCGCACGAGCAGGCTGCGCCCGCGCCGGATGGCGAGCGCGTCGTCATCTCCGGCATGTCGGGACTCTTCCCGCAGTCGAACAATGTCAAGGAGCTGTCCGATATCCTCTATAACAAGGTTAGTATCTTAAATAAAGCATCATATTAAGAGGCCTGATGGCTATAGTCTCGATAGCTGTGGCCGATCCTTTGCACGTCTGCACCAGGAGGCCGCCGCCCGTCAAAGACGAGTGGCGACGAGTTGTAACTTGTAAGGCCATAAATGTAAGCCCTCTAATCGAGGATCAAAAGTTACTGTAAAATGTGACCAACCCATTTACGATGAACTCTTATAGCAGGATTACTTCAACAATGCTTTGTTATTTCGTACCAAGACGTCCTTAATAAGCTTACTTTAAGGTCGTCATGGTACGAAATAACAAAGTATTATTGAAGTAATCCTGCTATAATAAGACGTCATGGTAAGGCAGACCATTTTAGTTTTCGACATTCTGTAAGTTAACTCTAATTTATTCAATGCCCGATCTGGGCATTCTGCAAGTGTTTCAGTCCTACCACCTAAGCGTGACTGCTACTTTATTATACCTTACAGTGTCAATAAACGATTCTGATTCTGATACAATATTTAACAGGAATAAAAATCTGTCCCCCGTCAGTCATAGGGGGACACACTGAACTTTTTTTTCCTACTGTCCCCAGGGGGACAGAATCGGAATAATCCCTTTAACACAGCTCGCATTGTATGTGACTAGCCAGACACTTGCTGTGTTTCGATAAAGAATAATAATGTAAAAACATTCAAACAGAAAATTATATAGGTATACTTATTATTTTGGACGATGGAGTCACATTTTTACCCGATTGATTCGATCATGAAGCCATTATTAGGCCTTAACATTATTACTCGGTACAGGTGAACGCAATAACAAAATCACCGCGTTGGAAATACAACCACCCCGAAGTATCTCAGTACACTGGCAATTTGCCCGGTCTCGATCGTTTCGATGCCCAGTTCTTCAAAGTCCACTACCGTTTGGCAGCCAGTATGGACTCTATGGGACGCAAAATCCTCGAACAGGCATACCAGGCCATTTATGATGCCGGTAAGATTAAAATTCTTTAGCGCCTCTTCATGGATATAATTATTGGTAGTGGAAGGATGTGCTGAGTCCGCCTAGATAAGTACTACCATCTTAACTATTTCTGCCACCAAATATTCCGATGCAATCGGATTAGAAGAATAAAGAAACCAGTGTAATTACGGAAACATGAGACAACATCGTAGTCCTTAGAGGGCGACAACGGCACCTAAAACTCCTCTAGAATGGTAAATGATCACCGTCTATGAGCATAATAAAATTATGAAACAGACAGCATCGCAAATAGTTGAGAGTCAAAGTCATGCAATAGTCAATGAACCTTTGTGCAGGTATAGCGATTTTAGGGTGCCGAGTTTCAAGCTGAAGGTACACTATTTTACATCTATTTGAATATAATATACAGTCTATATATCACCGCAGTTAACATTTGCAACGTCGAATTTCTATTTGTTCTAATAATACTTCAATTGATTTATTCTTCTTTGAAGGTATAAGCCCAGACTATCTCAACGGGAAAAAAGTGGGTGTTTACACAGGATCATGTTTTTCGGAAACTGAGAAGGCTTGCTTTTATGTTGCCAGTTCAAGAACTGGGTTTGGTATAGCGGGGTGAGTATCCTTAAAAAGATGGATGACGAAACTCCTCGTTCCGTCCCACAGCTCTCACGCAATTGACAAAATCCTAACGATAAAATAATTGGCTACGTAAGTTTTTTCGACGAAAAAACCGAGGATAACTCATTGGTACATGGCTGCCCTGGCTGGGAATGGAACCTGGGACCTCCGTATCGCAAGTCCATTGCCCAACCACTGAGCCACCGAGCTCCCTATCCGTCTTCATTTCTATCTCGGCTCTACTTCTATTTATCATCTGGCTAATGATAGTATCCCTGTATGTAGAATAGATATAAAAGTTAGTATATTTAGATATGTCTTATTTCGTATATACAGATGCAGCAAGACAATGTTCGCCAACCGCATCTCTTACTGGCTGAATGCGAAAGGACCCTCGATGTCTCTGGACGATGCGTGCTGCAGTTCCATTGTTGCTTTGGAGCAGGCGTACCAGGATATATCTCGAGGGGAGTGTGAGGCAGCTATAGTTGGAGCCTCCAACTTGTCCTTGCATCCGCAGTCGTCTGTGCACTATGGAAGGTAAGGTTTCGGTCTTCTGAAGTCGATCAGAATTTTTATAAGTGTGAACGTGAAAGTAAACAATCTACCTTGAATGCCTATGCATTTGACCTCGATGTAACTTAATCGTTAGTGAAGATGAGGGTGATGGATGGATGGCTAAGATATTTGGTTCGATCAGAGCCGCGGGCCAGCTTATACTGCTTACGTAATCGTTCGATCCAAATATTTTACCAGAACTGGGGGGCTGGTTAATGCGTATTCTCTATGACTTTATAGAAACCATCCCAAGGTTCTATATCTCGCACTTATTTACGTATGTAGTCGAAATAACCTATTTTTCATATATTTACAGAATCATGACACTCTGTCCCGACGGTAAAACAAAATCCTTCGACCAGAATGCCGATGGTGTTGCCAAGTCCGAGGCCATTAACGTCTTGTTTCTCCAGAAAGCAAAATATGCTAAGAGGTAAAGTGCATGTTTGATTCTTGTCTTCATCATTATTGATTATCTCCTTCGTCTTCTTGGGGGTTGCCTCTCCAACTAGTGACGGTTGGAAATCAGCTCTTCATATTTGCGTCTATCTCTCGCGAGGCGGATGCCATTCCTCTCTCGGATGTTATGCAGCCTCGACTTTTTCTACGACCAATGCTTCTTTTTTCATGGTCTGCAAAAGTTTGCATTTTCGGAATGTAATCAAGGTTAAAGAAATCCCCCGTACGGAATCAGATGTCTTTATTAAATATATTATTGCGTATATTTTGCACGTCAACATTTTGAACAAAAACGGATAGCGTCAAGTCGGTTTGGTTTAATTAGCTCTGTCTGTCGTTAAATTGTACTTAATTTTTCGGGTTCCGTGCCTCAAGAGGAAAAATGGAAGCCTTATAGGATCACTTTGTTGTCTGTCTGTCCGTCTGTCCGTCTGTCAAGACCTTTTTCTCAGATACCCGTGGACGGATCAAGTTGAAATTAATACCAACCTTCTACGTCATCGCAATCAAAAGATACGGTCGTTTATGTCGAATTTTGTCGCATATTTGTATCTAAATCTAGTCTTACTTAAGTTACTTAACCCCAGTTGCGTTGCACGGAACCGAGGGCGCGATGCCGACTCACACTTGGACGGCTTTTTTAACGTACCTTCAGAAAATTGATTACTTACGTTACAAACATAAAATAATAATTTTCGTTACAGAGTCTATGCAGAAGTGCTGCACGTGAAAAGCGGTTTTACTGAAGTAATGAAAGGAGAGACTGGTCCCAGATATGGTTTTTACCGGGATCCGATATCTATGGTGGAATTTCTTAAGGCTTTTTACAAGGAAGCCAAGGTACCTCCGGAGGCTGTCGAATACGTCGAAGCCTTTGGATCTGGTAAGATATTAGACTTAAGACACACATATTATAGCTATGTGAGCGCTGTTAAAAACATATTTTCTAAAAAATACACCTTATAATATTTAAATTTATTACAGAAAGACGTATCTTGTACATTAAACAATGTTACATATAATATAAACGTGACTTAACGTTATTCCATCGTTTAATGTTGTTAAACTATGTGTGAAATTTAAGTTCAAACCACATTTTGAGCAAATAAAATATCAATCAATCACTCAAATATACTTTATTTGCACACAAATGAAAATACATTAGTTACAATTACAATAAAACCAAAATTACCTAGTGTACATGCAGGCGGCCTTATCGCAACATAATATCTTACCTAAGTAATTTTTAATATATAATAAATTAGTTAAAGAACTATATTTCCAATTATCTAATACACTCAACCTTAAATGCGACAAAAATAGCATACCGAATACGGTACATGTAAACTGACTAAGTAGGTATGCCGGTAAATATTTTTTTAGAATAGGAATTGACAAATAGGTCGTTGACATTGACCTGTGATCCCTATCATCATGTCATTGTTAGCCAACTAACAAGCTCTTTTGCATTGATAATTTATTACTGAAATGTGGATGCCTCATTCAGTCTACATATATTATATTCAGCTGCAATAAGTAATCTATCGTGATTTAATTGACGCTTAAATAACGTTTTTATGAGAAAGATGGATCTACAATCACTTCACTTTTTAAAATATGGCTTCTACCGTGGCTGGCACAGTAATTTTGCCAGTGTCAAGTACTTAGACGATGACCAACGAATTGAGAAAATGCACGGTTAAACGAAATAAACAAAAATAGGTTAAGTCATCCAACCAAACAGATAGATGGCAGCACGATAAAATGAGGAAAATAAAAGGCAGAATAGAAATAGAGATGATGATATGAATGTAAATAGAGATTGTGAGCTGATTGAGAAAACAAATATTACAATTTAATTTAATGTTGTTACTTTCAATAAATCTCGCCAGGATATTAACAATAAGAGAAGATGGGGAAGAAAGAAGGAATTTCATGTTTACAGGTCGAGGGATATTTACAAACAGATGAGGCATCTAGTAAGGGGTCATTGTTGCCTGGAGACACCTACCTACATACACTCAAAGCGTTGCCTCAGAGGCTGCCAATATCTCGTTGTAATGTAAATTTTTGCTTAGGTGTCGTTGCGGCCAAAGTTTCTGTCACTGTGATGGCCAAAACGGACCTAAATAAGAGAAATCCTCGATAAGCCAATAACAGAAGAAGTTAATCCAAAATCTAATCGGTTTGAGTTACAAAAACTGCTCCGCTAGATTTGGCATAAATCTCTACGATGATTTCATCGAACAGAATTCAAAAAATTACAGCGTAATATTGTCTTCGTTTATAGCGGTGCCAGAAGCTGATAAAGCAGAGCTAGAAGCACTTGGAGAGGTGTTTTGCAACGATAGAAATGATCCGCTTCTGGTCGGCAGTGTCATGTCTAATATTGGATATAGCGAAGCAGCTTCAGGCATAAGCGCCATCACTAAGGTTCGAACCACAAAATCTTTGTTCTTCCAATAGTTCTAAATGATGCTTTGAACATTCTATGTTAAATTTCAACTAACTTGATACCGCAGTTAGAGGTAAAGACAACAGCAGATTAATGGTAACACTTGCAGTACCTAAGATTTCAACTCCTACGACGCAGATAATAAGAACGGTCTAAAGTCCAATTTCAAGTGGGACAGTTAATTCCATTCTTCACTAATCCACCAAGAAACTATATTGAGAGGCTTGAGCCCCATCAGTGCGGACAAAAATATAGACTGTTGAAATGATAGGATTTTACATATTTTGTTCAGGTGATACTAGGATATCAGAAAGGCGAGATAGCTTCAAACCTGCATTGCGAGAATCCTAGAAGTGACGTGGCTGCTTTGCGTGAAGGTCGTATGCGCATTGTCACAGATCATCAGAGCTTTGGGCGCGCATACACTGCTGTCAATGGCATATCTGTCACTGGCGTCAACGGTCATGTTCTGCTTCATGGACGCTATAAGCCTAAGGTAGGTAATGCTTGGCATTATCATCATAGTGTCATATGTCTTCTAGTGGAGCTGAGGAGTTATAATAAATAAATAAATAAGCACATACATGGTGATTATATCAATCCAAAATAATACTTTGGGTGAGACTGGTGTCAGAACTAGGATTTAACCTGTATTTCATGACACCAGGGCCCACTTAATATAATATTTATTAGATAATTATGAAATTATGAAGATACTATAAATACTTATTTATTTGAGGCAAGCAAGACTATGCAGGGTGAAATGAGATGTGTATGTGTGTGTGCGTGATGTGTGTGTGAGTATACAGTGTTTTTCAAACCATCCCTATCTTGGGCATCACCATCATCATCAGCCCGTATTAGTCCAATGCACATAGGCATTTCCTAAAGACTCAATCCGACTCTCGGTCTTTTGCATCAAGTCTCTACCAGGCATTCAGCTACATCAATCTTTTTTAATGCATCATAAACTTGCATATTCCTGCTGAAGAGAACTGAGAAATTAGTTTTTCGATATCTCAATTAATCCCTAAGATATTAAGCGATTAAGTCGACTGGTAGGGGGATGCTCCATCTCTTTTTATCAAAACGGTCTTTAGTATGTAGTTTGTATAGCGCTACCAGCAGGTGACGTCACGGCCGCTGTACATCGTGTACTATTTTTGTCTCTTTCTGACACAACTTTTCTAAATTTCATTTTTCAACTAATTTCCATTTTGATTTCACAGTTGATCACGAATTTGTGTCTATTTTGTAATGATAATGAAAAAAACATTTATATTCATATTCGATACTTGTCAAATATCCTATTATTCGTTTCAGGATATCAACCGCTACAAATCCACCATCCCATACCTAGTGACCATCTCGGCTAGACAAGATTCTTCTGTTAATACTGTTATTAATGACTTAAAGTCACGTCCAATAGACCCCGAAGAAATTGCTTTATTCCACAACATACATGCCTCAAGAATATCCGGCCATCTAGGCAGAGGATATACTATTCTTGGTGAGTACATTTCTAATCTATTTTAAAAACATATTTTATAGATGACGTCGATATTTTGGTTGCAATTTGTTTTTCTCAGAATTTGTTTTATGCATTATGCCATTCTCGGCGAACAAATGACATTGCCACATTTCAATGAAGCTTTGCCCCACCTTCAAAACATTGAAGCTGTACCGATCATTTTGTTGGGGACTTATTACAGGTTTCATATTGCATAATCATAATTAGTAGGAGGTGCGAGAGTAGTAGAAAATGATAACAAAGACAATGAATAATTCGCTTCGATTTCTTACCATTTTCTGAATTCTTAATTAAGCTGTTTTTTCGACTCGTTTGATGTACAAAACTTTATTTTAAACCAATAATTTTAATAAAAAACGGAGATATTTTTACATTTGTTCATCATACGGTTGATGGTGGGGCAGAATCTGGCATTGTCATTTGGTTTTCCTTCAACATGTAAGCCTATAATAGATTCATGAATGATGAATATGCATACTAAGTACTTATAAATGCCAAGGTTATTATCAGAATATCTTTAATTGTAAAACTTGTGATGCCCGTTTTATAATTTTGTTATTCAACCTTTGGATATACAGTATTATGTGATTGACTACAATGATGTCCGAAAAGACGTTTTTTTGTTAGAACAAACATTTATACAAATACGATTGTCAGGAAATATTGACTACATATAGTGCATAAACTCACTCTTGTCATGATGGAAGAGCTTCCACTTGCAGAACGTCGAAAGATGGTAGCTCGTTGTGTTTTCCCTTCTAAAGTTCTCAATGACGACTTCTGTCTTCTCGTGACAAAGGGCTACAAAAATTTTCATACTTTTTTTCTTTCTACGCCTCAAGCCGCGGTAATATGTATTTTTTTCAATATCGACATTCCGGTTTTTATCAAACCAATTCCGGAATTGCATACGATACTGAAATGTTTCGGAATTCCGGATTTTTCGGAAATCCGGACCTCAAGCCTGCAATGGTGTCAAGATATCGAGACATCACTCCTCAACCTATTGGGTTCTCTGTGCATTCCTAACAAAACTAATCTTAATTGCAGAATGAAAAGCCTGTTTTATTTAAGATTTAACACCGAAATAACACTTCACTTCACTTCATTTTTTAAAATATGGCTTCTACAGTAATTTTGCCAGTGTCGAGTACTTAGGTGATGACCAACGAATTGAGAAAATGCACATAACGTGAGACATCCATTTTCGAACCTCAGATAACATACAAACTATTGTTTTACTTTATTTTATAAAGCTTACTATAGACGGTACACCAAATTATAAAGCTGCTCGTACACGGCACAATCAACATGGAAGAGATATATTGTTATTGCCTCTCAATAATACCCGTTATATGTCATTAATTCCACTAATAAATTACCAGGTACAAACGAGGAGCAGGAGACCGTAAGCTTAGCTGAAACTGTGAGTTACTTCGACGACGCTAAACGCCCGCTGTGGTTCGTGTACAGCGGCATGGGCTCCCAATGGGCCGGTATGGGCTCGGAACTCATGCGCATACCGATATTCGCTGCTGCTATTGAACGGTATGATACTGCTATTTACAGAAATGGCTTGATGACTAACTCTTTAATGATTGGCACTTCCATGTATTTCACAAAAAAACTAACTAATGCCTCCATAAATTACATACATTAAGAACTTTTATGTTATATTAACTCTTATGTTTCACGATATTTAAATCTCAATGTGTACACATATTTTTATTAGAGTCCATTCATTCAGTCAGAGACCATACATTTAAAACTCTAATATTTCAAATTATACAATGATTGAAATCTGTTTTATGTACCAATTAAATAAAAAAATATATGATCACAAGACTTTTAAGCTTGTTATTCTGAGAAATCAGGCACCTATAGGCAATGGGAGGGTTAATTTATGTTAATAAATAAACTTGTCTATAGAAGTACCATAAATCTGAGCGCTGAAAACATGTCGTCACTCGCAAGCCATTGTTTTAAGTTATCGACATAATTTGTACTCAATGTATACTTTAAAAAAACGTATAACATGAGGCTGTCTCACTTCCAATAGAAGCAGAATCTCAAGAATAAGACGTAATTTAACTAAAATTAATAAATATGGGAATCCAATTTTGTATTGAATTTCAGTTGCCGGAAAGCGTTAGAGCCCAAAGGAGTCGACATCATCCACATAATCACATCACCAGACAAGACGATCTTCGATAATATTTTAAACTCATTTGTGGGCATTGCTGCTGTACAAATAGGGCTTACTGATGTTCTAACGTCTCTTGGAATAGTTCCCGATATGATCATTGGTAAGTGGTCTGTGGAAGCAAACGTAGACTCAATTTTTGAAATTCGTTTTCGATATTTCCTCTAACACCAAGATATTAATTGTGGTCATATTTCATCCCTTTTAATTAGCAAGAATGCCTCTTATAATGTTGTATATATGGCGTTTATAAAGCAATCACGCACGATGTGCTGTAGTCTCTTTCTCGCCCTTGATTTTCATTTCCGACATGAACTAATTTCAATTCTGTTTTATTTAATTTTCTATACTTGTCAAATTATTTATCTTCATAGGGCACAGTGTTGGTGAGCTTGGATGCGCATACGCCGATGGCTGCTTGACTGCAGAGGAGATGATACTGTCAGCTTACAGCCGTGGGCTAGTATCCATTCAAACTCCATTCATTCGCGGCTCCATGGCCGCTGTTGGTATTGGATATACAGAGGTGAGAGTGAGAGTCATTAATTTTTAATTACCAATGCAAAAATACTTTCCTCACATTAAAGGAGCGATTCCGATCCACGCGGTAGACGGAAGATAGCAGACCGCAACAGCAGACGGCGACTGCATTTGCCGCGACGGCAGACGGCATTACCGGTCGACCCGCACTTGCAGTCGTAGTCGGAAACTGTCTCATACAAATTAATACTGTAAAGTAATCCCGTCTGCCGTCATTGCTGTATGTGCCAGCCACGGTAGAAGCCATATTTTTAAAAAGTGAAGTGAATCATTGCTGTATGCCGCGTGGATCGTAATCGCACCTTAAGAGACATTGATTTGATTCAATTCAAATCAATCAATCAACCCTACTCTCGGTCCTCTGCATCCAGGCTCTGCTATCTTGCGAAGGTCATCCTTCCATCTGGTCGGGGCGTTCTACACCACATTTACCCGTTCGTGGCCTCCATTCGAGAACTCGTCTACCCCATCGGTTCTGCGACAGATCTGACCAGCTCACTCCCACTTCAGTTTACTGATTCTATGAACAATGTCAACCACTTTTGTCTTCTGGCGGATATATTCGTTTCTTATTATATCTAACAGAGAAATGCTAAGCATAGCTCTTTCAATAGCTCGTTGAGCGACTTTGACTTGTGGACTAGTCTCACCGTTAACCATCATCGTTGATAGTTTAATATGTTTTTAACGTTTCTATGCATATTATGAGATTTAATTGTATGTGTATTATTGCAGGTATCCAAACTGGTTCCGGTTGAAATCGAAGTAGCCTGCCATAATGGCCCAGAGTCCAGCACCATATCTGGGCCGGCGGATATAATGCGCGAATTCGTATCAGAACTAACTGCTAAGGGTATATTCGCTAAGGAGGTGCCGTGCTCAAACATTGCTTACCACTCGCGTTATATTGCTGAAGCTGGTACGATTTATTATTAATTTTAGTAAGGCAGTTGTACCACCGCCCGCGAGTAACATATCGGCTATTTTCTAGCTAAATAAACGTACAATAGATAGCACATTCCATGTAAACAAAAGAGACGCAGCGATACTCGCTCGGCGACATATACTTTATAGTTGATCGCTGAGCGAGTATCGCTGCGTCTCTTTTGTTTACAGAATGTATTTTCTATTGTACGTTTATTTAGCTAGAAAATAGCCGATAGTTGCTCGCTTTACTCGCCGGCTGTGGGACAACTGCCTAAACTATCAATCATACATTTCTTATTATTAATGTTCTGTTGGTCTGGTTACAGGCCCTGGTCTGTTGAAGTGCTTGACAGAGGTTATCAAGGACCCGAAGCCCCGTAGCGAGCGTTGGCTGTCCACTTCTGTTCCCCAGAGCCAATGGAATGAACCTGCTGCTAATATTTCTTCAGCTGAGTACCACACTAACAATTTATTGGTAAGATACTGGTTTTAAGTATTACCGATCATTAGACTCACTTTAGAGAGCTGGGTGGCGGCATAGTGGTTGGGTCAATGGACTTGCCATACGGAGGTCCCATGTTCCATTCCCAGCCAGGACAGTCATGTACCAATGAGTTATCAACGTTTTTTTTTCGACGGAAAATCTTATATACCTTTTACCGAGTGCTCTCAAAACAGTGAAGTAAAACATCATGATGAAAACTGCATGCCGTAGATTTTTTTATCTAAGCATGTGAAATCCGCCAATCCGCACTGGGCCTGCGTGGTGGATCCATGGCCCGAGCTCCCTCGATGTAAGGGAAGGTCTGTGTCCGAGCAATGGGGACATATAAATAGACTGATGATGATGATACTCACCTTTATGATTTATTTTCTTTCTGGAGACATTTGATGCCTATCACCAAGTGAAATATGAACGCAGGCTTATTGAATAACGGTAATTGTCGCTCAGGTTGCATTGTTTCTAGCTTATTGTATGCCTTTTGGGGTATAATATACACCCCATGTGTAATCCTTACATTTCATAAATATTTTACCCATAGTTAAGTAATTTACTACATGGATGATGTATTTTTTTTTCAGAAATAGAATAATGAATATCAGTTGAAAATTTTTAACCTTTCGAAATATTAATGAACCTATAGAAAAATAGAATGCAGTATAGATTTAGTTAGTAATAAAGTCAGGAATAATTTGAGGGTTGAGAGCTGGCTTCTAAGATACAGGATTTTATATCCTAGTTTAGGGCCAGATGCTATGTATAATAAATATATATTTATAAGTAACCATCTAAGCTGTTGTAAACTATCTATAAGTAGTTTAATTTCTTGATGAATAAACTTATTATTATAATGTTTACTCTCCCCTGAGCCAAAGCCTACCTGTGGTATATGAATTGACATTTTGTGAAGTGGACGCTGCGAAACTAAAGATTACACATTGATCATTAATTATATTTTTATTTAATCTCTTAGAGTCCGGTACTATTCGACGAGACATCTAGATTGATACCAAACAACGCTATTCTGGTGGAGATAGCACCTCATGGTCTGCTGCAGGCTATCCTAAAACGCTCACTGCCAATGAACTGCCGACACATTCCACTGACGAGACGCGGACATCCTGATAATGCGTTCCTTGTCCTCGACGCCATTGGCAAGTAAGTTGCTGTTATTATCAGTCTTTGCTACCAAAATGATTACTTGATTTTGATCTTTTTTAAAGCAAGCGACGAGTTACCTGATGTTAAGCAACCTTTTAGATAGACCTGCTTGAGATATCGTTGATTCGTTGGCAACACTTAATTTTTTCCCCGATTCTCTTGAAATACTTATACTATAAGATAACAGTAGTATTGAGATTTTTCTGTTGTATTTTAGATGTAATAGGTAACTTGACCGAGTCCTTAGTCCTTGGTATTCGCAAAGGTAAAGGCATGAGTGTTTCCATTTCGTGATGGAAATAAACAAAAAATAATATTTAAAAAAATATTTCACAGATTGTACATGGAAGGCCTGCATCCGAAGTTGGAGGCTATTTACCCAAAAATAGATTTCCCAGTGTCTACTGGAACACCCATGCTGTCACATTTGGTTCAGTGGGCTCATCAAGAGAAATGGTAAGTAAAACTACATTAACTTAACACACTCAATAATTCGTCTTAACGGGTTTATGTTCGAGAATATTTCGAATTTGTTAACGCACCTTACCCTCCAATTCTGCTATAATATATGATATTTGGATTGATCGATTACAATAATAATCAGTATAAACTGGCCCGGTCCTAGTTAACTCCATCATGCTATCTTATACTGATTACAAATTCAAATTCAAATTCATTTATTTATTCATAATGTATGAAACATTACGGACATTATGCCTAAATCGTCACATACATTTAATTATTTAAGTTTAATATAATACATTATGGTCATATTTAATTTTTAATTATTATCCCATATCACAGCCATTTCACATATATATGTACTTATAGCTTTTATTTTATAATATCACATTTTACATCTCATTCACACACTCATACATCACATACACGTCGATTCCCTTGCACACACACACTCGCAGAACTTCAAACACTCTCGCTCGACTTCCGGCCACTCGTCCGCAAACACATCGCACGCGGGCCGCGCGGCGAGCAGCGCGTTGGTGGCATGCATCGCGCGACACACAGGGGACTGTTGGCGCGACACTGTGCGCGATAATCGCTCGGCGAACAACCTAGGGGTACGAAGGCGATTTCTATTATCCGGCACATGAAAACGGCAAGCCTCCTGAACAAGATCAGGACAGTCCAGCTTACTTCTAAGAATTTTCCAAAAAACCGTTATTTGTTCGTATAATCTGCGGGTTTCGAGTGAGTTAAATCCCAGCATACCCTGTAAGAAGTTTGTAGGGTACATAAAAGGATAATAGTTATATTGCCTTTTGTATAAGGAACGTAGAAACCGCTTTTGCACTGTTTCGAGCATTAGGGAATATCTGCTCTCATGGGGATTCCAAGCACAGGAGCTCGATTCTAGCTTGGAGCGGACGAGTGCTGTATATAAAAGTTTAATTGCCGAAATATCATTGAAATCCTTGCAATTTCTAAGAACAAAGCCAAGTCTCTTAAAGCCCTCTGCAGTCAGTGTCCTTATATGTTCCCGGAAGTCTAAGCTCGGCACGAATAGAACCCCCAGATCTTTCATGGTGTATGTCCGTGCAATAGGAGATTCGCCCAGAAAATAATCAGCGCAGATGGGATTTCTCGAGCGCGTGAAACTCATGATATAACATTTTGATGTGTTAAACGAGAGCCTATTCTTTTTGCTCCAGTCCTGGATTAAACAAAGATTCCGCTGCATCTCCACACAGTCCTGTACTGACCCCACATCTGCAACTAACTTGAGGTCATCTGCGTACAGAAGACACAGACCTGACCCCAGACAGCCAGCCAGATCATCTATCATGATAGTAAACAGTAAAGGCCCCAACAAGGAACCCTGACTTACGCCCGATCTAGTCGGATACGGCTTCGAATCATAACAGCCCAGGCGTACGAACTGCCCACGATCCCGCAAATAGTCTGCCAAGAGATGGATCAGCTTAGGGCTCAAACCGATGTTTACGAGTTTGTCCAGGAGGACGTCATTATCCACTCTATCAAAAGCTTTCTGAAAATCAAGGTATACGACGTCCACCTGGACACCCCGATCCATTCTGCTGGATATGTAGTCCATCAGAGTTAAAAGGTTTGTGTTAACTGACCGACCCTTCCGAAATGCGTGCTGGGCGTTGCTTAGATAGGGTTCCAGTTGCTTATAAATTTTGGCATGTAGCATGGATTCAAAGATCTTGGCAAATGAGGATAATACAGCAATGGGACGGTAATTGTTAACCAGGGTCTTGTCTCCTGACTTTGGTATGGGAGTAACCCGTGATAGTTTCCATCTATACGGGTAACAACCATTTTCCATCGCATTGTTGAAGATGTAAGCCAGGGGAACAGCTAAATTGCTTTTAATAGCTTTTATTATGTAGGGGGGGACATTATCTGGTCCTATGGCACATCCTGGTTTTAGTTTATTTATTGCTAAATCAACCTCCTGTGGAGAAAAATCTGTGATATTGATGTGATTGCTACTGTTACTGGATGATGATGACAGCGCACCATCTGCATCTAGGGTAGGAGTACTGGTGTGAAAAACACTACTGAAGTACTCGGCAAAGGCCTCTGCAGCAGTTTGACCCTGATACTCCACTCCCTCGCGCGAGATGCACGGCTCAAAACCACCTTTGGAGCGCAATCTAGCAAAATGATTCCAAAAATCCTGCGGTTTTCTCTTAAGGTTTTTCTGCAACTGCTCTAAGTAAGTATTATAGGCTGAGGATATACGACGTTTTAGGTCGGCGCGGATAGTACTAAACAGGTTATATGCCTGCTGATCCTTTGTCGATTTCCACTGCCTATGTACTTTGGCTTTATATTTTAAATCTTTTATTATATCAATACTATACCAGGTGGGATACCGTCTACTCTTGCCCGTGTGTCTTACTTTTTTGGGTACGCATGCATCAAAACACTCATACAAAAGCCCATACATACATTCTACAGCTTCGTTTACTAATGGTTGCTTCAGCACCAGTGTCCAGTCAGTGTCGTTTAATAATTGATATAATTTAGTAAAATCAGCCTTACCGAAATTCCAATCAGTGGCACCGTCAATGTTACTAGGGTCGAGATGTGCGTCCCTCTGTCGCCCCTTCAGTGCGATGGAAACCTCTAGTGGTGGATGATAGCGATCCATTCTCTCCACCAGCCCCTCGTCCGTTCTGACAACACTTACTTCCGGCTCACATTCCGACACTAACACAACATCTAGCTTACTTCCACATTCATTCTCAATTACGTAATCGTTCGACTCTGTTCGATATAAATAATAATTATCTTACCTGAATAGGGAAGCTGGAGTCGGCCACTGCTATGTCAGTAATGCCTACAATTTTATCCTTCCCTCCACTCCTGCTTATACTCTTTCCGAATTCATGCGATTCGGGTCTTCGATTCAACTTCTAAAATATTCCTCTTCGTCATGTTTAACTTTTAGGAGTTTACCGTTGTTTGTTTCGGCACATCGCAAACTTGCTGCGTCTACGAAGTACTTGATAACCGTCCACGAGGATGAGTACCAGTATTTACAGGGACATGTCGTACGAGGTAAGTCTTTATTTATGTAAGTATCTAATTATGTTAGCCATAAACCTAGTTTATCCCCAGTGGAGCCCAGTGTTTTAGAGCCTTACCTCACCGGGATGTCAATGTTCATATTGAAATGTATGGCAGCTAACTCACTTGGCGGCGATTTGGCAACGTCGCCAATTTGCAATTTCAATATGAATACGTAGCTGGTGACGTCGCACTGACGTCATTTTGAGGTAGGGCTCTTATTGTGTAAACAAACATAAATCAATTTACGCTATTTTAACAGGAAAAACCCTATACCCATTCTCTGCGGCCCTGGTTGCCGTATGGGACACCCTGGCGATGTCATTGCTGGTGACCAGGAAACAGCTGTCAGTGGAGTTCCGAGACGTGCAACTGCTCGCGCAGCCCATACTACACGACCAAAGAAACTTGACGATCAGCATATCACTTCATAGGGGAACCGGGAGATTTGAGGTACGGTCTACACCGTTGGCTTGAGTGTCTATTTAAAAATTCATCAACACGTTCACAGTTTCCGTACAAAAAATGTTTTGATTTCCTTGTAAGTCCCGCCTATTATTTCAATCTCTATACAAGTCGAAAAACATCAAATTTGTTATGTGAGTACTTCAACACCGCGTAGAGCACTCTTCTGAAGACAATAGGACGTGAATGGACAGCAGCATCCACCAAGGATCGTATTTACTTACCTTCAGAAAAAATACCCTAGTGCGGATCTGGTAGGCACATACTTTTTTCATCGTGCCACATATGTGGGTCACGGGTTTGTGAAGCTAGTTCGTCGTGCTCCATATATGGGGCACTGGACTTTGAACGTGTTAAAATGTTTATTATATAATAGATGATCATTAAAACGATGGAAATGCATGGTGTGTCTAGTTCCGCATAAATGATGTATGTTTTGATTATTATCTCTACTCACTTCTCACTATCTCATCTCATCTCACTAATATATAAACGCGACAGTTTGTATGGATGGATGGATATTTGTTGCTCTTTCACGAAAAAAAAATGGATTTTAATGAAACTTTACAATAATATCGTAGACCCAGTCCGATGTGGTTATCCTACTCAGCTACTCAAAATTATTATACTTACTGTAACTGTAAAATAAATCATTTTAGGTACGAGATGAAGACAGAAATGTGATAACAGGCTATATTCATGGGGAAATGTGTGATGCCACGCGCTCGTACGAGACGCCTTTCGAGACTAATGAGACGCTGGATATCAAATCTGATGAAGTATACAAAATGTTGTACGATAGAGAATATTACTATCGGTGAGTGAGGACTTGTATCCATGGACTTGCGTCCTTAGAACTTGGGCTTAACATCTTAATTCCTCAAATCTTTTAAAAATAATTTAGTTTCAAAAGGCCGTCACCATTTTGGGCACGTTGCCGGACCACGGGGATCGGTTGAACTATCTGTAATGCCATTCAGATAGTTCAAACGATTTATTGTACATAACATATAATTTTTAGTTTAGTTTCTATTTTTCAGGTTAATATTATAATAGTTGTTTTAAATTTTTATTGTTGTTATATGAATAACTTAACTTACTAATAAGATTATATTAATAAGATTCCTTCATACAAAGCCATTGGTATTCATGATGGGTAAATTCTATTGAGAAGATTTTCGTATTTTCGTATTTGTAATATTTGACAAATAATTGCCATGTGTGGTAGGTATGTGTGACAAAATATTCGTCATAATTGCCTATTCGACAAACACAGCAAATACCAAATACGCGTATCCTTGCGCTTGTGGACGGTCGTATAAATGTACCTACCTACGTCAAATATTTTTACGACAAACATCCAATAGCGACTATTCGAGCCATGTGAAGTGGGAGCATAATGTATATCTAAGTACATGATAGAATAGCAAGTTATAACTTTATTGAGAATATTATCATAAAACTAAATGTTATTCCGCCATCTTCGTATTACAGGGGCGAATTCCGCAGTATCTACAAAGTGAACTCATCACTAACGGAGGCTCAAATAATCTGGAACAATAATTGGGTGACATTCTTGGACGGGATTATTCAACTTCTTACTCTAAGGTGTAACCATGACGGCGTGTCTCAACCACATCAGCTCAGAAGGTTGTGTATCGATGTCGAGAGACATAGTGCTTCAGCCGAGCAGATGGATGGTAAAACTCTAATGACAGCCAACGTACTCAAAATCGGAGATATCATAAGGTAATTCGTCAGGCAATACACTATTTATAGTGAATTATTTATATAAGAGTAAATTAGAACATGATGAAAAAATTCTTGCCGTGGGCAGGACTTGATACGTCACGGAATGACAAGGTCGCAGGTTCAAGTCCTGCCCACGGCAATAATTTTTTCATCATGTTCTAATTTATTCACCGAGCATGGATAATGCGTAATTCAAAATTCTGAGTATATACGAGTATTCCTAAATGTTAAGTATGACAGAAGAAGAATGAGATAATAAATGACGTGGAATGATCTCAGCAGATGTAAAGAAATTCTCAAATTCATGTCTAACATTGCAGTTAGAAATCGATCCCGTAAATGAGTAATTGCACAATTACTGGATAGATATCCCTAAGACGAAATGAAGACAAAATTCACGACCTGGGTACGATATCACGGTGGCTCTGTTGAAATAGAGCGTGCCACGGAATGGCGAGGTCCCTGGTTCGAATCCCGATCGTGATGAAAATGACATTGCCACATTTCAATGGAGCTTTGCCCCACCTACAAAACTACGTGACCATTTAAGCTGTACCTATCATTTTTGTTGGGGACTTATTACAGGTTTCATATTGCATAATCATAATCAGTATTATTTTCTACTACTCTCGCAACTCCTATAGAAGAATAACAAAAAAAAAATCGCTTCGATTTCTTACTATTTTCTGAATTCTTAATTAAGCTGTTTTTTTTTCGAATCGCAACTTGTACAAAACTTTATTTTAAACAAATATTTTTAAAAAAACGGAGATATTTTTTACATTTATTCGTTATCTGTACAACTTGCGGTTGATGGTGGGGCAGAATCTGGCATTGTCTTTTCCATTTATCATCTAATAACATAATATTATAAATACCTACACTACAGCCAATATAAAAATTAATTTTAGATGCGGTGGAATTCTTGTGGAGGATGCACAGTTTAGGAAAATTATATTACCACCTCAGGACGCAGTTGCATTGAAAGCTTTGAACTTTGTGCCACGTTTCCAACCTGATGTAGATGTAAGTTATCCCAATTACCTATCTTATTATATACCGCAGCCCAAATCAAGTGTCTTAATTTGTAAACATATATGATCGTCTAATTAGGTACCTGTTGTGATGTAACGCTGAAGGAACTTGATTGATCGAACCTGTTCATCATTATGAAAATAAAGTAATATGATCTAATAACGTGGAAATAACTATGCAATAATCACAGAACAACTTAAAATATTAAGTAGGGGAGGATAGTTTTTGCTTACAAAATAAGACACTTGATTTGGGCTTTGGTGTAAGTAAACCTAGTCTGTTCATTTTAATACAAAAATAACTAATATAACTGACTTCTTTCAGGCAACAAGCGCTTTACAAACGTATTTGCAAATGGTATCAGAAAATATTAACAAAGATTCAATAAACGTTCTTGGAATCGTAAATAATGACGATGATTTAATGTTATTTGATGAGACTAGAAATATTCTTGATGGCCTGTACGGGACAAAGGTTCAGTATGAACAACTGCGAAGAGATAAAGTGGTATCCATGCGAGACTACTTCTTGACTGAAGTCGATTTAGTATTGGTGCAGGAGCTCTCATCGGACGATGCTGTAAGTTTATCACTGATGAAGTACTATTTACTTATGTCTTATAGTCGTTTCGCTGTTCCTGCGATCACTAGTGCATCTTGGGCTACGAAATGAAAACGCGCTAGTAGTGTTGGACCCGTGTAGATTATTGCCACTATAATACTGCATATTCTGGATCACACCATTTCGGCATTGGCTCTATTTGTATCGAGATATCCTTCCATTTACTCCATGACTTGATCTCACTTCGTACACTAGCTGTTCTTCTAAATCTTTGTTCATTCATTTTCATTTCATTTTCTTTATTTAAAACCAATAATTTTAATAAAAAACGGAGATATTTTTACATTTATTCGTTATCATGTACATCTTGCGGTTGATGGCGGGGCAGAATCTGGCAATGTCATTTACTCAACACCAAAAAATTTACACAACTTATTTACTGGCCAATTGGCCATTTATAAAATATCTAATTCTTATTTATATCAACAGCTCTGCCAAATGTTATACCGCATCCTACCGCGTGACATGTTCATTATAAACGGGGAAGAAATAGTCGAAGATCGAGTACGTCCGTCAGCGCTATACCGGGTGGTGTCCTCACTAAATACAATGCATACAAAGTTGGAGCTGGTGAAATGGAGACCTACTCAAGCAACCACAGCTACCACAGTGGTGACAGTGCGTTCCCGAACCGATCTATCTCTCCTGACAGCGACCCGAACGGACCTACCAGCCAAACACAGACTCGTTATTCTATCCTCTTACCCCACTATCCCCGGACTAAAAGAATTGGTGAAGCAATGGAGGAGGGAGTCTGATCGCAACCAGATCTATTTGGTTATGATCTCTGACAAAGATTACCTGGATGAGCTGCCTGAGTTAGATTTGGCCTTCAATATCTTGAACAATGTAAGTTTGGACTTATATATAAATATCTATTATTGGGTCATGCAGACAGCGGTGCGCGAACCGCACGGCGCCCGAGTGGCTCGAGGCCGGGACGGTGAGGAGGAAGGTGATGGGAGATGAATTGTGGGCTATTACAGCCCACAATGGGGAGTGCTCGGGGCGCCAGTCGGGTCGCGGATGTAACGCAGTTCCCGTGGCTCTGCAACAATGGCACGAGGTAGAACACCCCAGGAAGTTTAGTCGGTATTCCACCCCTTCAGGGCGGCGAGCCCGACATAATCAACTGGCTCCCCCGGGCGTGGTGGTACACATAAACGTATTATACCTGGTACAAAAACAAGGTCATGCAGACAATCAGACGCGCCACAATTTGATATCAAAACTAAAGGTATAGTAAGTGGTCATGATGCTCTCTAGACTGTGTTTAGACAGCTGCTAAAACAGAGGCGTTACTTGTCAGCACCATTACTGTCAGTGCCATGACTTGCTACTCGTACTTCGCTTCATGATAACTATGTAAATACCATTGCTACGTGGCTTAATAATAATATTTCCATTTCTTTTGACCTTTCGACATCTCAGTCTTTATAGGCCGTGACCCGCGTCTCCCGAGACTTGAGGCTTGTTTTGTTATTGATGCACTTTGTGTAGCGGCCCTAAATCCCACCAATCAAAAGCCTCGTATTTACTAAGTTGACGTAGTCGCTAGCAAGCGAACTTACTGTAACAACTCATGTTAGTGATATAATATCTGTACCGACAACAGCAGATCAATGGTAACACTTGCAGACTTCAACTCTTAAGACGCCGAGCGAACTTTCGTATGGTAAGGGTACGTAAGTTTAATGTTATGATTATTAATATTGATTTCTTTGGTATTTTTAATCACCAGGGCGAATGGGGAGGCGAGTACTACACGTCTTGGCAAGACAAGGTGTCGGTGGAGCGGGGTGCGACACTGAGAAGTTCTCGGCTTGGTGATGTCGGGTCTCTGCACTGGGTGGAGGCAGCTCTGCCTTCAGGACCTGGTGTTACGGTCAACGTAAGTGGAACAGATATAGAATAACAGATATCGATTTTGTACGAACGACAGCATATCAATGGTAACACTTGCAGTACGACCAGCCACCTTGCCAACTCCCTATAAAAATCACTTTATTTAGACATGATGAAAAATTTCTAGCCGTAGGCAGGACTTGAACCTGCGACCTTGTCATTCTGTGACACGCTCTTACCAACTGAGGGCAACGCCTGGCCCACCGAAAATCTTCATCGTATTGTACATACTAAAGGGTATGTTGCGCAACTCCATCTATCGGACATTACTTTGTTACATTAGACGGAATTGATAAACGAAATATCGTGGTAGAGCTCGTCTAAGCCGAAATGCCGCGCCCCTCTACTTAATTAGTTGATTTAGATGTATGAGTGCAAATATTAATAACGACACTTCATCTGTGTGGAAGCGTTTACTGTTCCGTAAACTATGATCTGTATGCGTACACCTCGGTCGACTAGTCGCGTGATAAATCTGACAACGCTCTCTGTATGGAGGATACGATAGTGGGCGCGTCATTTCGGCTTAGACGAGCTCTAATTAGTTATTTGAGGAGATATTTTCATCTCACAGGTCCACTATGCCGCGATAAATGACATTGACGCCAAGAGAGCCACGGGAGTGATTAAGTTCAAAGACGGAAATGAGCTTTCCTATGGTATGGACTACAGTGGTGTTACGGACAGGTACTAAATTGGAAAATTTGCAATTGTAATTCTTAAAAATCATTCGCTGTTTGGAAGTTTTTTTCTTAAGGTGCATCTCATTATGGTTTAAGTAATTTTTTAACATAATCTTTGTTCTCGTAGATGTCCAAAAAAAATCCGCCGGTTTTGATTTTTTTTTTACATCGACGACGTCATGGTTATTTTATTCTATATTTTCCCTTTCACTGAAACCTACTGCCAAATCCAAATAAGTATAAAGCATGTAATTATCAGCAATGTTTGTTCTCATAATGTTTTGTGTTAAAGTATGATTATTTACATTTTATAAGTTAAGACTTTCTGTAAGAATCATTTTGTATTGGCATTTTACGTGTATGAACATTTATATTACAATATTTCGAGAAAAAAAACGAAGTAAACACATGGCTGACCTGATCAGGAATCTAACCTGGGACCTCCGAATCACAAGTCCAGTGACACATCCTCTCTACCAGCGAGACAGCTAGGTGAAGCGGCATTTCCCCTCCTCGCATCTCTCATTATAAAAGCCACCAGGCAGATTTAGAAAGTGTTAGGATTCGATTCCCATTAATCAAATGTAATTAACAGACATTAATTGTTTCTGCCGTGAACATTAATTGAAGAGCTCGGTGGCTCAATAGTTGGGTCAATAGACTTGCGGTATGGAGGTCCCAGGTTCGATTCCCAGTCAGAGCAGCCATGTACCAATGAGTTATCCTCGGTTTTTTCGACGGAAATACTTACGTACATTGACCGAGTGCTCTCAAAACGGTGAAGGAAAACATCGAAACTGCATGCCGTAGTAGAAGAAGAAAAAATCTAAGGCATGTGAAATCCGCCAATCCGTAGTGGGTCCGCGTGGTGGATCATGGCCCGCTCAATGTAAGGGAAGGTCTGTGCCCGAGCAGTGGATACATAAAATAGACTGATGATGATGAATTGTTTCTGTAGTGGTGAGCGAGTGATGGGTGTGTTACCCTGCGGTGCTGTGAGCGGCCGAGTGAGAGCTGTGCCGGAACTATCGTGGCCGGTCCCTGAACACTGGAGCCTGGAAGACGCAGCCACAGTGCCGTCGGCATATTTGTTGGCGTTGTACTGTTTTGTGAGTAATGTCTATTTTTTCCTTATTCATAAGTTTAGGGATTTTTGTCACAATTGACGATGTCAATACCATCGTGCCTTATTTCTAACTTTGTTCCTTATTTATTGTTAAATACATTATAAAATAGAGTAGCGGATATTGAAGTTGGGTTAGATAGTATGCCATGATACATTCCAACATTCACATGACTCAGTCCCAAGCTTACAACACAATGTTGCCTTCTAGACGCGTAGCGGACACAATCCAACAGTAAGTCTTCTACTGTTCCACACTGCTCGCAATTAGGAGAGTCTACTTTGCGCATCAGGAAAGCAAATGAATTAGTTGGATAGTGCCCGAAACGTAGTCTATGTGCAATTACAATTTGTTGTCTACTGAGTTCACACATACCAAACCACGGAACATGAGGAGCCTCAAAAGTATTCAGTAATGTCTTTAGTTACAGTTAATTTTAGTGGATTGTACTGACATAGCGTCCACATGAGACGTGAATCATGAGACATCAATTTTAGTGGATTGTACTGACAAGAACAGTGCGTGACCTTTGGAGTTCCTGAAGTCCAAAGGTCACGCACTGTTCTTGTTACAATTAGTTAACAATTCAGCATATTTGGCCGGCCGTGCGTGATCTCTGCTGATTCCATCTCCACTATTAGTGGGAGGAGGCTTAAGATCACTTGTTATACCTACTGCCACAATGTGGTGGTTACACTGCCTATAAGCCATGTCGAGGACTACTTAGAATTTATTACTGTATAATATTTCAGGGTTTAAAAATTGAGCTACGGCGTGGATTGAAGGTTCTTGTGCACGGCGGTGCCGGTGCGCTGGGCCAGGCGTCCATTGCGATATGCCTGGCGAACGGGTGCGAGGTGTTCACCACTGTCAGCGATGTTCGCAAGAAACGCTTCTTGATGAAATTATTCCCTGACCTAAAAGGTATTGGAGACGTTTTTGTACCCTTACTGCCAAATGATAGTAAAGCTTTATCACCTTCGATTTGCAGCAATTAGTTTCACAGCTGATGGTAGAAGGGGAAGTAGGCTGATGGGGAAGTAGACACAAAGGGTCACGAATATAGTCTACTCCAGTAAAATGTTTTTTTTATATATATAATGATTATTTCAGAGGATCACATTGGAAATTCTCGAGACATCAGCTTCGAAGAAATGGTGATGGTTAAAACCAGTACACAGGGCTACAATGTCGCGGTGTGCTGTGTCAACAGCGATCTCAGAGATGTAAGCAGATCTTAGTTACAACTAATAGTCACACATCACAACTCACAATAGCAGCTCTAGTATTTGAGCCATTAGGTGTGATCCTGTCTAGGCCACTAACTTTGACAGTCTTCGATTTTTACCCGACTGCGCAAGAAGGGTAATGTTTTTCGAGTGTATGTATGTGAGTTTGTATGTCTAATTCTTTGGCACGCGCTGCATCCTAAACGGCTTAATGGATTCTAACATATGAGGTGTCGTTAGATTCGTTCTCATTGTAGGAGCGACATAGTATAGGCTATAAAAATTTAATCAAAGGGGCTTAAATTTTTTGGCAGTCTTTTTTTTAAATATCTCTGCTTGTTTCTTTCTCTGTTTCATTCTTTCACACGTCATATCGCTCCCACTGATCGCTAGAACTTCCCAGGCAACCCTCCGGTGTTCTGGGGCGAGCGGCATATTATTGGACGTGGGTCTGATCAACAGCCGAGATAAATACGCATTGGGAATGAAGAACCTCACGTATGATCGGAACTACATGGCGCTGGACGTCTCTTCCTTGTTCACACATCACGATACTAAGGACATGAAGGTATGTACCAATACTTTTAGTATTATGTTAAAACGGAATCTTACAGATTATTAAATATATCTATACGGAAAACACTCACTTTTCTGGTTGAAGCCAGTGTTTAGTTAGACCGACAGTTTCGATCGGTTTTGATTCGATCAGGGGCCTGCCTTACCATGAAGTCTTATAGCAGGATTACTTCAATAATACTGTATTATTTCGTAACATGACGACCTTAAAGTAAGTTAATTATAATTAAATTAAAAATATATTAAAATGTAAAGAATCTCCAAAGGGCAGCAAATTAAAAAAAAAATGATAGTTGAGTTTATTGTAAATATTTATTTTTTATTTTCCCCCAAATTGTTTAATTTACCTACTTAAACGCTGTGCAGAATTTATTAATCTATGTCACAAGCCTAACCATCCACTTAATTTTGTTGAATGAATTCAAAGCCATCTGTAGTCGCTAAGTATCTATTACTGGAAAAAAAAATACTATCTACCAAGTTGTCCGATATGTTGAGTTGCGCAACATACCCTTTAAGTATGTATGATGTAGATTTTCAATGGGCGTGGCGTGGCCTGTGGTGGCTCAGATGGAATGATAAGGGGCCGGTTCAAGTCCTGCCCGCGGCAATAAATTTTTCATCATGTTTAAATCGAGGCAAACTAGCTCTCGACAACACGGACATAGTGAGAAGACTGAACCAAACCTTTTGAGTTAGTGTAGTGAAAACAATTCGTAGTGATAGTGCGCGAATGTAAGACACGTGAACGAAGTGATCGCCCTTAATAGACTCTAAGTAATCTCGTTGGATCATGACCCCAGCTCCCTCGATGTAAGGGAAGGTCTGTGCCCGAGCAGTGGGGCAATATAAATAGACTGATGATGATGATGAATCTCGTTGGACTAACTCTTAGATACAAGTACCAATTTAGAGAAATTTAGGTCAAAATCAAATTAGCTACTTATTAGTCTTATTGTATTTAGGCTAGATCGTAATGTGAATAAATTGTCATATTTTGGCACTTTATTAAAAAAAAAATGTTTACACCACCAAGTAGTTCTAAAGAAAATCTTCTTCTGAAGGATAAATGGAGAAAAATTTTCAACACGACCGGGATTTTTTTTTTTTGAAATGGAAAATTTTTCTCCATATTTCTCCATTTATCATTTAGATTTTCGTTTCGCATAGCGCATAGATATGCAAGAAAATATCAAAACATAATCTTCTTCTGGTTTGCAGAAACTGCAGATGTTGATGAGCGAAGGCATATTGCGCGGCTACGTGCGTCCGTTGTCGCGCGTGACGTACGCGCCGCACGAGGCGCCGCGCGCGTTCCGCCTGCTCGCCGCGCGCAGGCACCGCGGCCGCGTCGTGCTGCGCCTACGAGACGCACGGCCGCGCGCCACGCCCAGGTGACCGGCTCTTGTATCTCATGATTCACAGCAACTGCAACTGAGGACTTCGTCTTCTTTTAAGGGGCTGCCAGCTGTCAAACTCGAGCGTGAGACAGAAGATGGGAGTCATGATAAATATTAAATTCGTAAGGTTTTATTAGTAAATCAAAACTGCCAAAAAAATTTAACTACGTACTTAGTACGTCACACGATGACCTTAGAAATGATCATTAGGTCAAATACCAGTGAAAGAAATCGTTGCAGAAAATTAAAAATGCCTTAAAATGTAACCAAAAAAAATCCAAAGCACAGTAACGATGCACATTACTGTTTATTTATAGTAGTTATTAATGTTTTGTTATAGTTGAATTTATTGTATACTTTTATTTTTACTGTAGTACTTGCTACTTAAATATTTCTTTATTTTTCCCCAAATTGTTTAATAAATTAATGAATGTCACAAGCCTAACCATCCACTTAATTCTCAGTTGAATTCAGGCCACCCTGTAGTTATAAAATATGTAATTTTATGTAATATAAAATACTTTGATTTGTAGGCTCTCCTGCTCGCCTGACCTTTGCCACGTGGTGGTGTGCGGCGATACGCTCGGGCTCCAGCTGGCCGGCCGGCTCGTCGCGCGCGGCGCCACACAGCTGCTGGTGCACTGTCATACAGTGACGAACCATCTCAGATTCAAAATGCAGTAAGTGAAAGAAGGAAATAGTATCAGAACCCCCCCCCCCCCCCCCCCCCCCCCCTACCCCCGTTAACGAAATGTGAAAGGGATAGACACGAGGTTTATGAATAACTGCAATGGGGTACAGTCGAAGACAGAGATAAGTACACAGGAGGCCTCAATAAGGTTGAGATTTTCTCAAAAACTACTGGCCCTAATTTAATAATTCTTTTACAGTTACATAGTTCTAACTTTTATGTATCAAACACTGAAATAAATTTTGCAATAGGTCAAGTAGTTTTTGAGAAAATCTCAACCTTAAAAACTCTCCTGTACACCTTTCTCTGTGTTCCACCGTACAATAGTCTGAATCTTGTTGATATTGCAACTGGTACATTCATTATCATTACAGATAATTTAAAGACAGCCATAGATAATCCTTTTTGAAAATGCATCGTTTGTTCACAGATTGTGGAAAAAGCTTGGTGTACATGTGAAAGTATTATCAGAAGACCTAACTAGTAAGGGAGTCGTGGCGTTATTGACAGAGGGCAACCGTATGGGACCGGTGGAAGGCATATACGTGGACGCCACGAACGTTCCTGATGAGGCCATCGACAAAGTGAATACTTTGGTGGCCAACCTTGATGCAGCCTCGAGGAAATTGTGTCCATCAATTAGGTAAGTGACTTGTTCTATAAAGGGTGGCCTTGAATTGATTCGACAAATTGAAATTGGGAGTTGTACTCATGATAAATATGAAATTGGTAAAAAAATTCCTTAAATCAAAACTACAAAAAAAAATAACTATGTACGTCACAGCTCACACAATGACCTTAGAAATGATTATAATTACCATTAGGTCAAATTTCAGTTAAAGAAATCATTGCAAATAATTAAAACTACCTTAAAATATAATATTCCAAATCTCAGTAACGATGCACATCAAAATAATATTTTTTTTTGATAGTTGAATTTATTGTAAATATTTTTTTTTCTAAAACGCTATGCTGAATCAATGTATGTCACAAGCGTAACCATCCACTTAATTTTGAATGAATTCAAGGCCTCACTGTATTAAGATGGATAGACACTCATTATTGAAGGGATTCAAGTATTTAGACCGAAAGTTTTGCGGGTCTAAAGAGTCCGCATCTGTTAATAACTAAACCTAGCTGAATTTTTAAAATATATGTTATTATATTTTCTTGCATAATATGCGCTATGCGAAACGAAAATGATAAATGGAGATTTTTTATCACGACCGGGATTGGAACCAGGGACCTTGCTTGTTGGAATAGAGCGTTCCACGAAATGGCGAGGTCCCTGATTCGAATCCCGGTCGTGACGAATTTTTTTTTTCTCCATTTATCATTTTAAAATATAAATTAAAATTATAATGGTCATTGTGATTCTTGTGTTCATTCTATTTTTTATCGATATTTTGGAAAATCAGGCGGCCAAGTTCAGTTATTAAATAGACGCGGACTCTTTAGACCCGCGGCTTTATCGTTTCTGTTAAATATCTGTAACCTATACCCTTATTTATTTATTTTACAAATTTGCCAGATATTTCGCGATATTCAACGTCGGAGTGACCATTGGCCAGCAAACGTGCTGCTACCGAGTGCGAGAGGGCTTACCAGCTACAGTCTTAAATCTCCCCACACTGAGCCAAGTAAGTGGTGAATTATCTAAAATCTAAACTCTACGGATGTTAGCAAAAATTTGACTTAAAAGTTATTCCACGGGTTTGAATCGTTTCCAACTTGAACGTTTTTAACGAAGTTTGAAAGTGAAACACGGTTTAAGTGAGGGTTAAATTAGGGTTATGGCCCTGTTACCATATGCTACCTGTCCCCTAAATATTGGGAAACTGAGACACTTGTACTTCGTACAATGACGACCTTAATGAGCTTACTTTAAGGTCGTCATTATACGAAGTAACAAAGTATTATGGAAGTAATACTGCTATAAGACTTCAAGGTAAGGGGGCAGGAAGTGCTCACATAAACCCTGTAAGGGCACCGCAACACTAGATACTTAAACAATAAAAAAAACAATTTTGTCAGTCAGTCAGTCAGTCAGTCAATAATACAAATAAATTCTCTCATTATTACATCCAGATCACTTTATTTTCACAATGATGAACATGTTCGATCGATCAGTTCCTTCAGTTCTACATCACAACAGGTAATTAGACTATCACATTTGTTTACAAAATAAGACACTTGATTTGGTCTTCTGTATAGTTTTAATGACCAGATGGAGGGATGACCTTCGCAAGGTGACTTGCATCCAGCAATAGACCGAGAATCGGGTTGAGTGACGTGCTTTGGGAGAGGCCTACGTTTAACAGTGGACTGATACGGGCTGATGATGATGATAGTTTTAAATCAAATCAAATCAAATATTATTTATTGCACAAAAAAACAAATACATATTATAAAAGTGTGAATTAAAAACAAACAAAAATTCCATGCAATAGGCAGCAGGCTCAGCAAGTGCTGGTAGAGCGCAGTGCCCCACGCAGCGCTGATTTTCAGCCTGTCCTTATCCTATTATAAATATAAAACTAAACAGACAGTCTTCCGTGGTGGTGTGCTTGATGATGATGGTGGTGGTGTTATTATAGTACCTTAGTTAGTAGTAGTATGATGAATCCTAAAAGAAAACGGCTCATTACCGTTTTATCTTATTGATAGTATGACGATGTCGACGAGTCGCCTATCAGTGCGGGCGTCTCATGGCGCGCCGCAGTGAACACGGCGGAGCTGGCGCTGCGCTCCTCGCAACCCGTGCTGCTGGCGCACCGCCAGGCAGTACCAGAGACCACGCTGCTGCACGAAATCACTCGGATAGCCGGTAAGACCAGGGCGTCGCCAGCCGATGGCACAGTTGTCAGGCAAGGGGCAAGTTGATATAAATGGAGGACGGGGATAGTATAAATTGTGAGCACAAACTAAGTATACAGCAGTATATGAAGCCGAAGGGAGGGTGTTCAGTATCGGTAACTGAACAACTTTTGTTCTACGACTTTGTAGTATGAAGTTACCATATTTACATTTTTCGGATTTTTTCCTTTACTTGTGCTATAAGACCTAGCTTCTTGCCAAATTTCATGTTTCTAGGTCAACCAACGGGAAGTTCCTTATAGGTGCGCCAAAATTCGACATAAACGGCCATATCTTTTGATTGGGTTCCTCTTTTTCCTCTTGAGGTACGGAACCCTAAAAAGTAGAGAATACGAAAACAAGTACAGATATACTAAATTTATTCAAATAACTAAAATATACAAACTAACTGTTACAATATTAAACTAAAAATAAACGTACTTACTAAAACATATCTAAACTAAAATAAATTATATGTACAAAATAGGTCGGTCGAACTATCTGAATGGCTTAGCATTACAGATAGTTCAACCGATCTCCGTTGTCCGGCAACGTGCCCAAAATGCTGGCGGCATTTCCCCTCTGAATAGCCAGCTGATTCTGTGATTGTATGTTTTCCAATTTGGCAGACATCAACGTGACAGAAGAGACCGGCGATGACGTTACGCTTCTCGAGTTGGGCATGGAGCCGGCGAAAGGGCCCATAGTGGCCTCCTACCTGTGCGACACACACCACGTCGCCATGACGGAGAATAATATAGCAAGCTTGACTGTGCACCAGTAAGTCATAGAGAGACATCGGGGGCACCTTATTTATTTAGTTTATTAATGGACTCGACTGTTCGTCATTTGCCAATGTCATGTTACCGAAAATTCAACATATTCAATAGTCTTCTATCTTCCTCCAGGGGAGTCGCAGTAGCGTCTTCACCCTGGGTAGCCGCGTCTTCATGTCTTCATCCAGAGGAGACGCCGTAGCGTCATCACTCTGGACGAAGCAGCTCGACAGTCACGTTCACTCCCCTCCCGAGCTCGTAGCGGGAACTCTTGATAAAAGCTTGTAACTTCAGATCTTGCATAAATAATCCAATAACTCCACCGTACTGTCATTCGCGAACATTTTCTGATTAATTTAACGTGATATTAAAGACAAAATAGTCCCTGTAGACATTAGAAGGAAAATTATCAAATAATTTCGCAACCGTCGTTTCCCGCCATTTTCAAGAGAACCCAAAATATTATTGTCACCTTGGAAATCCGCGTCTTGTTCTCTTCATCCAGAGGATATCCTGCATAAAATAGCACACATACCTCATCCAATTTACAAAACATCTAATTTGTCTAAAATTATCAATCTTTTTTTCTTTCTTATGAAAGCAAAAAATACTACTAGCTTTAGGACATTAAAAACGTAAGTTCCTCCCTCAAATGTGCTATTTCAGGTCCCAGTCCGGCCCTATCTACTAAGCAGTTGTCCCACCGCCGGCGAGTAAGCGAGTAACTATCGGCTATTTTTTCGCCCAAGTAGCGGACAACATATAGTATACATTCCGTGTAAACAAAAGAGACGGAGCGATACTCGCTCGGCGACATAATATTTATAGTCACAGACCACTTACCCCATAGACCTGTAATAGGAGGGCGCCCGTGTCTGCCCGCACATGAGCGTAAAATTGCTTCGCAGTACTTGTAACCTAGAGACGCTATCGACATAGACGCATCTCTTTAATACGGCACCCCTGTCCCCCGCTTCGTCTCTATGCGCTCATAGTTGACATAATTTTTCGCTTGCAATTTTGTACCGATTTCATGTCTATTGGGTTAGTGGTCTGTCATCATCATCATCATCAGTCTATTTATATCGCCCCACTGCTCGGGCACAGACCTTCCCTTACATCGAGGGAGCTCGGGCCATAATCCACTACGCGGGCCCACTGCGGGTTGGCGGATTTCACATGCCTTAGAGTTTTTTTTTTCTTCTTCTACGACATGCAGGTTTCATCACGATGTTTTCCTTCACCGTTTTGAGAGCACTCGGTAAATGTACGTAAGTTTTTCCGTCGAAAAAACCGAGGATAACTCATTGGTACGGTGGAACACAGAGAAAGGTGTACAGGAGAGTTTTTAAGGTTGAGATTTTCTCAAAAACTACTTGACCTATTGCAAAAATTATTTCACTGTTTGATAGATAAAAGTTAAAACTATGTACTGTAAAAGAATTATTAAATTCGGTCCAGTAGTTTTTGAGAAAATCTCAACCTTATTGAGGCTCCCTGTATACTTATCTCTGTCGTCGACTGTACATGGCTGCCCTAGCTGGGAATCGAACCTGGGACCTCCATATTGCAAGTCCATTGACCCAACCACTGAGCCACCGAGCTCTCTTTATAGCTCTGTTTATAGTTAATCGATGAGCGAGTGTAGCTGCGTCTCTTTTGTTTACACGGAATGTGTTGTACGTGTCTTGGGCGAAAGAATAGCCGAGAGTTACTCGCTTACTCGCCGGCGGTGTGACAACTGCCTTAGTAGTCATATGTTCATGTCCCCGTAGAATACGTCAACTGGAGGAGACGCTACGCGGCGCCGTGTACCAGGACGTGCGCGGTCTCGAGGCGTTCTTCACGTACGTGGACCCGGACGAGCTCATGGCCACCACGGAAATTGCGTACTTGTCCACACTCACCAACAGCACGACGTCGGTATGAAACTAGACAGGACTCTCGCGAAGTAGACTGAAGTGAAGTGAAGTTGATCGAACTACGTTGTCGTTCACTCTCACTCTTATTATTTATTTATTTTATTAATGGACTTGACAGTTCGTCATTTGCCAACGTCATGTTACAGAATAATCAAAATATCATATCGTATTCTCTTCATTCAGAGGAGACGCCGTAGCGTCATCACTCTGGACAAAGCAGCTCGACAGTCACGTTCACACTCCCGAGCTCGTAGTGGCACACTTGACTATAGCGCCAAACTCCAGATATCCTGCATGAATTCTCCAATAATTCATGTACAGGGTGGAAACGATAAGTGTGTCCAGTCCTTAATTTCGTCAATTTAAGAGATATTTCAATACTTTAAACTGATAAAGAATTTGCGTCGTTTAATCAACAGAACTGCGTTATAAAAATTTAAATAAGTAACGCCATGTCTTCATAATTTGTACTTTTACGCCACGATTTAAGGATTTTCGCTGGTTTACGCCGTACAAAATCGGTGGTTTAAAATAAGCCACCGTTTAGAAATCTTTATGGCTACGAGCCATGAGTCGTTTCGGCGCAGTTGGACCAATTCGCATTTGATCCAAGTTAAAAAAAACGCCCAATTCGCGATAGGGGCCAATTTGCATTTGATTGATTTTGATTTATAAAAGTCTTTATTTGTCATAAAAATTAACAATTACAATAACTAGTGTAAATTATAATAATCCTAGCATGTAATATCCTAATGACAAATTGTTTATTTCTAAGAGAAGTTTCCTATTTTTAAACTTATGGCTATGATTATACATACTTATACGAATTGGTGTAGGTAGATTACTTAACAGAGTTACTTATTTTTATGCTAACTTAGTTAGTTGGCATTTAGTTCCAGGAAATATTTAAACATGGTTACCTAATTTACATAAAACATAATATAAGCACAAGAAAATAACATTGACTTAATAAATTGTACTAAATACCTACATGGATGGCATTCAATATTTGCGACGGAACGCATCATGTTTTATAATAATTAGGTATGAAAACTACTGCATGCCGAGTGACACGGAATAGGCAGGCGAGACAATGATGACTGACCAAACCAGTTCTCAGTTATCACTGAGAAGGTAGTGATGCGGTAAGCGGTATCTGTTGTATTTATCGATATATGGTAAATCAGATGATCGTGATGTTCCGATCGACGAAATAAGTTTATTAGCGTGGTTTAAGTTTTTATGCAAGTAAAATTTTTTTGTGACTTTAATAATAAAATTAATTAATCTGGGTAGGTTTATTTTGTCATGAAATTTGAAAAGGTTGGTGCGAAATTCTAAATTGTATGCTATTTTTAGAGCTTTATTCTGTATAACTTGCAACATGTTCATGTTGGTTTTACAAGTAGCATTCCATACCGGACAAGCGTAGGTAATGCATGGCCTGACGAAGGTAGTATAAATATCTAGTTTAGTTTTACTTGTCAGGTTAGATTTACGATTAAGGATGGGACTCAGAGCACACATTGCTCTAACTCCACTAAGGCGAATAGCCTTGATATGTTCGGACCAATTGAGCTTGGTGTCTAATTTTACACCCAAGTACTTAACCGACGGACTCCATGGGATTGGATGCCCATTGATTTTTAGTAATCTAGTGGGTGGACGGCGCTTTCTAGTGAATATTATAGCCTCAGTCTTGGATTCGTTCAGTTTGAGTTTCCATTTTTGGAAGTAAGTGAATAATAAATCGATTGACAATTGATGGCGCCCTATCACCAAATCTAAATCATCAGATGACGTAAATGATGCTGTGTCATCAGCAAAGCAGGCCAGATGTGTTCTCGACTGTACAGGAATATCGTTTAGGTACATTAAGAAGAGGTAAGGCCCGAGAATAGAGCCCTGTGGGACGCCTGCAGGTATAGAACGTAGGGTTGAGGTGGTAGATTCTATATGCACTCGAAAGAATCTGTTACTTAGATAGGAGTCAATGAGTTTCACCAGATGCAGAGGTACATCACTTAGGATCAGTTTGTGTATTAATCCAGAATGCCAAACGGAATCGAAGGCTTTTTCGATATCCAAAAGGAATAAGCCGGTCGATTGCCCCAAGTTTAGGTTATGCGCCACATGTTGAGCCACGCGAGCCAATTGTTGGGTTGTCGAGTGGGAGGTCCTAAAGCCAAACTGCTCATTGATAATTTTATTGTTTGTGACTTTGAGTAGGCGAGAGTATATTAGTTTCTCAAAAAGTTTACCAAGGGTAGGCAAGAGGCTTATGGGTCTGTAACTAGTGGGGATACTTTCGTCTTTACCAGGTTTTTTAATAGGTATTACTTTGGCAAGTTTTAGAATGGAGGGAAAGTAACATTTATAAAGACATGAATTGAAGATTTTAGTCAGGAGAACTATGGCTTTTTGCGGAATTTTTTTTATTAGGCAATTGTTTAAATCATAAGGTCCTGGGGCTTTTCGCAATTTTAATTTGTGGATGTACGTCGTAATTTCTCTTGGATAGATCGGTTTGTGTAGCTGGTCTGGGGAGTAGTTATTCACAGCCGACACAGATGTAGCCACTGGTGCATCAGCATCAGCGCTACACCAGTCGGATGTCAGTTTCATGTTATTATAAAAAGCAGTGGCTAACTCATCACACTGATCTTGGGTGCTTGCAGTGAGTGAACCATTAAAACATTTTAGAGGGGGCATGGAGTGAGCTGTACTTCTCATTCCTTTCACAATTTTCCAAAGATCGGATCGGGGGTTCTCAGCCTTTTTGAGTTTATGGGACCAGATTTTGTCGTTGTGTTTTTTAATTTCCAGGTTTATGAGGTGCTGATAGTTATTTATTAGATTATGTAATTTTTGGCGTCTGGGGATACTAGTTGCCTTTGAATCTATCCTGCGCAGGCGGTTTTTGTGTTTTATAAGTTTGGTTATTCTACGGGGCAGTGCATATGGAGTATTGTTGAGAGTTACCAGAGGAATGTGTACATTTCTAGCTTGGGTCATGGAATTAATAAGATCACTAAGCGACGATTCTATCTCAGATTTGGTTTTGATAGCTGTTGATGACAGTTTGATGCTATTATTAAGGGACGCACGGTAACCTTGCCAGTTAGCTCTAGAGTAGTCAAAGCGCCGGATGATTTTACGCCTAAAATGGATCGGAATAGTGAAAAAGACTGGCAGGTGGTTGGAAGACAGAGCAGGGATAGTTTTAATATTTTCTATGTTATTTATTTCGAGGGAAAGCACAAGATCAGGCACTGATGGGGTTAGTTCAGAACGATAGTGGACTAAGGTGGGTTCTGAGGGGGCATTAATACTGAAGTCATTAATCATCATGTGATCGAATAGTATTTTTCCACGGGTGTTAAGGAGACCAGGACTCCAGAGCGGATTCTTGGCACCAATTTGCATTTGGTTCTACGCTAAGGGGGCTAGGACTTTTTTTTTTTAATTTCTTTGATCTGTGTCTGTTGCAGCGCGACGACGAGATCGATGTGGCCAAGACGTACCTGTGCATCGTGCCCGGCCTGGACGGACACCACCGCCGCTTCGAGGCGTTCTGCGAGCGGCTCAAGGTGCCGGCGCTGGTCGTGCAGCCGGGGCTGGACCACCTGCACGAAACCATCAGAGAAACGGCTAACAGATTTGCCGATGTAAGCTCATACGATTTGCTCCTTGGTAAACGGCTAAATTATACATCGTTCGTACAAGTTAAACAACGTTCGGCGAGGTCTGTACTTGGATAAACCGAAGCCCAAATCAAGTGTCTTATTTTATAAACAAAAACTACCCTACTAACATTTTAGGCTGTTCTTTGATTGTTGCTTAGTTATTTTCACATTATTAGATCGGATCACTTTATTTTCACAACGATGAACAGGTTCGATCAATCAGTTCCTTCAGTGTTACATCACAACAGGTAATTAGACGATCATATTTGTTTACAAAATAAGACACTTGATTGGGGCTGCGGTATAGGTGACCGCATTGGAAAGTGTCATTTTCATCTCCTTCGTACCTCGAAACGCATGTTAACTCCGGCCCAACTTACTGTATATCTGTATATGTCTGTTTACCCCTACTTAGGGCTAAAATTGCCTTTTTTTCGCCTGTCCTAGATACATACTATAGTATCCAGATTATTGTTTTTTTTATAGCACCTCGTGAAGAAGATTAAACTGAAGAACAACTTCTATCTATTGGGCTACGAGAGCGGGGTCGTGGTGGCGTTGGAAATGGCGGCCATTTTGGAAAAACTAGGTACTAATGATGTATTTTGACGTTTTTTTTGTTAACCTATAAATTGTCCCACTGCTGGGCAAAGGTCTCCCCCCTCCTCTTCCATCCATCCCTGTCCTGAGCCTCTTCCAGCCACCTATCCCTGTATCCAGCGATATCGTCTCTCCACCTACGCCGACGTTATTAGGGTTAAAGGGAACCCTCATAGGATCACTTTGTTGTCCGTCTGTCAAGACCTATAGGTATCTCAGAAACTTGTGGACGAATCAAGTTAAAATTAATACCAAATACTCAGGTCTGCAATCTCATGCAGCCGTGAAATAATCAAACTTCTACGTCAACGCAATCAAAAGATAGTGCCGTTTATGTCGCATTTTCTCGCATATTTGGATGAAAATGCAAGAAAACCAAAACTTATAGGGTACTTCCCGTTGACCTAGAATCATGAAATTGGGCAAGAAGCTAGGTCTTACAGCACAAGTAAAGAAAAAAATCCGAAAATTTGATCCGTCCACGCGTTTCTGAGATTGACAAACAGACAGACGGACACCAAAGTGATCCTAAAAGGGTTATTTTTTTTCCTTTTGAGGCAAGGAACCTTAAAAATTGCCTCACAAAAGCTATCCCCAAAGAGCAGCGAGAGACAGTACTTACCACCAGCTGTCATGCATTTAAAGTTGAGTTTGGCACAAAGGTCTGCTATTAGAATTGCCAAAAATTATACTATCACTCTCTTGAACAAGTCGCCTAGTAGAATAATGTCAATGAACTAACAGTTACAATTGTCTTCAGGACTAACTGGCACGGTATTCTGTGTCGGAGGCACTCCAGAAGAAATCCAAGCGGCAATTGAAACTCAACTACGAGAATACGACACCGACGAAGCGTTACAGGACGCCGTCGCTCACCACATGCTCTCACTAATGACTGCAAACACAGAGGAATTGGACACTGTTTTGAAGAACGCATCTTCTTGGAAAGAGAAGGTTGAAACCGGTGTCCGAATGATATTAGGACGAGTCGCACATTCCGTGCAATATGCCAGAGCGTTGCTCGAAGCAGCTTATACGTTCGTTCAACAGGCACGTACGTATAAGACTGATGTGCAGCAGTTGCGTTCCCGACTCATTCTCCTTCATGCGGCGTCTGTTGGTATCGGGAAATCTCCAGAGATATTGCTACAACGTTATTCTCAGCAGCCAGTGGTCGTTCACGAATTGAAAGCGCCGCTTGCGCACGCGATTAAGGACTTACGATGCTCTGCAATCGTTAACAGACATCTCGATGATGAGATATTACAAGAGTTTAATCATAAGAACCTCTGCGAGACCTACCTCTTGAATGCTGATGTCTTCATGACGAGCGCCGAGGAAGTCGAAAAAGATCTTATTGCTGAGGAATAAACAATTCGTCTTTAAGGATTCCTAATTTATGTTAAGTATTTGGTGTTCAGCCACATTTAAATGATTGTATTGTTGAGAGAGGATTTGTTTTGAATACCAGTTGTTTTCTTAGAATAAATACTTCGTAAGTTAATGATTGTTTTGATTGTTTTAATTCCTTATAAATTCGCTCCGAAGAGATAATTCTAAGGACCTATCCTATAAGGGTCAGTGCAGATCGACGGAGTGGCGGCGAAGCGACTAATATAGTAACAATTTCAATTCAACTTTATATACTTCAACATACGACTGTAATCGGTATAGCGAAGTAAAATGTCATTTGGAGTGCGCAAGTATATAAACTTCAACTATTTCATTACTTACCTATATTTATACAAAACAAAAACATATTTTGTGGTAACTAAGGCCGAGATTCATGGACGGTTTTGAGCACGAGCCATCAATTATGTATGAAATCAAACAGGTGTAGGACCGAGCTCAAACTCAACAGCACCCAGAACTGTCTATCAATCTTGTACCCGACAGACGAGAGAAGAATGCTAATGTTTTTCAGTGTATATATGGCGGTTCCTTTGAGCCAAACCGACTTGATTTATTTTTTGATGAGGAATTTGATGTATGAAGTGTCGTTAGTTTCATCTTGATTACGGGAAAAAAGCAATCGGGTTTTTATGTTCCAAATTCGCTTGTTATAATGGGTCCACCTCGGCTGTTCACCGTGATGGCACTTCACTTGGCTATTCGTATTCGCTAATGGCTATTTGTCGTATTTCTCAAATACTTGACGTACCTGCGTACATCTAACAGCAGATCAAGTGTAAACTGCAAGCCACACCGCCAGCGGGCGGGCGAGCGAGCTAGGCGGGCGAACATCGTTGTAGATTAGTCGGTAGCTCGCGGTGTGAACCGAAGTATGTAAAGAGGTGAAACGATGTTCGCCCGCCTAGCTCGCTCGCCCGCCCGCTGGCGGTGTGGCCTGCGCTTAACACTTCGGACTTTGGACCATTCTTATTATCTGCGTCGTAAGAGTTAAAATCGTACTGCAAGTGTTACCATTGATCTGCTGTAGTCCGTACAAATAAGACGAATATTTTGTCAAGCATACATACCAACCACACATGGCAGTTATGACAAATACGCAAATACGAATAGCCAAGTGAAGTGCCACAATAAAAGAAATCACATCATAACAAAAGTACAAAATTTATTCTAAAAAAACTAATCCGAAAAAGTCTTAGACAGCTTCTCGACAATTATCCGAGTCCTCTCCGACAAATATTGGTCAATTTGACCCAAAACTTTGACCACATGCAGCATCTTTTGCACTCCTTTCTTGAATTTCTCCATTCGTTCTGCACTCGACTCCTCTTCGAATGCAGAATCTCTGAATGAGGGGAGTGAGGAAGATCCTATTCTTGGCGGCGAAAATTTCCCATCAAATTTCCTCAATTTTGGAACTTTTATCTTTGGTATTTTAACTCTTGGTGCCTTGAGTCTTCGGGGTCCAAATTTTGGGATGAAACCTTTTGGAGGAGGCACGGCGAACGGGACTTGGGTGTCGCTATATCCGGCTTGATCTGGATCTTCGGTTAAGATGAACTTGCCGTCTTTGACTGCCTTCGGAATAGCGCTGTGGATCAGACTGCAGAAGGAGTTGACGTCGAAACGAGGAGTGTTGCGGTGGGCAGATCTACTGCTGAAAGGTGGTTCCTGAAATTGAAAGCAATTGTAATATTATCAGTACCGGATTAAACTAGCACATGTATAACAATCATGGTACGAATTACTTACTACGTCTCCTGAGCAGTCGATGGTCAGCCTCAGTGGTGGAGCAGCACTAGCGATTTTCCACTCCAACTGAAAATAAATTCATATCGTCACCAGCAGTCATCAATATTTATATGTCCCCACTATTCGGGCATACACCTTGCACACACGCATTGCATTGGTCACGATACCTCTGTTGGAATAGAGCGTGCCACGAAATGGCGAGGTCCCTGTTTCGCATCCCGGGCGTGACGAAAAAAAATATCCATTTAATACTTAAAGGAATAACGAAATTTAATACCTATTCAGATTTTAGTTTCGCATAACAGATATGTACACAAGAAGATAATTAATAATGGACTCGACAGTTCGTCATTTTGCCAATGGCCATATGCAGAACATTCAAGATATCATAGTCTTCTCTCTTCCTCCAGAGGAGTCGCCGTAGCGTCGTCACCTTGCACGAATAGCAGCCCGACAGTCACGTTCACTCCCGAGCTCGTAGCGGGACTCTTGACTATAGCTCGAAACTGTAGATCTTGCACAAATCATCCGAATACTTCTACATATTGTCATTCGCGAACATTTTCTGATTAATTTAACGTGACATTACACACAAAATAACCACTTTAGACAATTTAATGATGATTTTGCAACCGTTGTTTCCCGCAATTTTAAAAAGCCAATAAACAAGATAAGTACCAATACGAACCACCAGTAGTATGACCACCACCGCACGACACATGGCAGGCAACTCGCATTGTAGCGACGCGCGTGACGACTGCGCGGGCGCACGTTCCGGCGGCGGCGCGGTGACGCACGGCGATCGCGCAGTCAGCAGTTTCAGCGGCATACCTTCGTCGGCAAGGTTAGCGATTTGATGCGGTTGGGCCAAGTTCTCTGATTTTTTAAATTATAGTAATAATTCTAGAATGGGCACGTTAATATTAGTCGCCTCTAAGCGAGGCGTTCCGCTCTGTACTTTACGATATATCGATTGACAATAAAATAAATCGATCAACTGCTCGGTATAATACTTAGGTATAATATTAATTAATAGACAGTCACCAAACAGTTTCGCGAAAACCGGAAAGCTTTAGAATAAAACTTCTTGGAGTGAGGCATACTAAAAAAACTTAAATTTTAAAAGGTGTATCAAAATCAATTATTTATTTATTGTAAGCATTGATCTTCTATAAACAAGATTGTAAGCATTTGATTGTAGGTTATCCATAATTTTGATGCTCCTTTTGAAATAAATAAGAAAAAATGAACTTGGCTGAACATTTACAAATACGCTTCTTTTCATTTACCCAATACCAGAAATTACATGAATCGCCGATCACTCGCCTCTTATCTATCTTACGTGCTTGTAAACTGATCTCTACTCTATCACTAGCCTCAGATGAGGACTTGGCCATCAGTAGTCATGCAGTGGTTAGTCAGTAGCTGCTATGCGGGTAGTGTAGTGCTGTACCTCATCGCCAAGTTCTATTACGAGAATGAAGTTAAGAAGACTGGTGCTGGTTGTACTGATTATTGCTATTGTTGCGGAGGTTTGATCATTATTAGTATTTTAGCCGAGAAAAGAAAATTTTGGGAGCTCGGTGGTACAGAATAGCATAGTGGAATAATTTTGTTTTTCTCTAACCGAGTATATCCGCCAGAAGACAAAAGTGGTTGACATTGCTCATAGAGTCAGCAAACTGAAGTGGCAGTGGGCTGGTCACATCTGTCGTAGAACCGATAACCGATGGGGTAGACGAGTTCTCGAAAGGAGGCCACGAACGGGTAAACGTAGTGTGTGACCAGATGTATTGATGACCTCCGCAAGGTGGCTGACAGAGACTGGATTCAGAGGGTCGAGAGCAGGGTGGAGTGGCGCGCTTTGGGAGAGGCCTACGTTCAGCAGTGGACTGATACGGGCTGATGATGATGAATCGATAAAGTTTCAATATTTGTTAACAATTATATGTTTCTCGTTACCAGGGCAGCATATTCGTAAAGCGGTCTCTCCTGCGGCCGCGTCTCGACGAGTGCTTCACTTGTCGCCCAGAGGACCGCCCCCTCGGATACCCGCTCATCAGCTACTTCGTCAAGATGAAGGACGTATTCGTTCGCGCCTTCAACGCTCTAGTGGATAGTGCCAAAGAACATAAACTGAACTTGGCGCATTTGAAATTGTGAATATTTTAGTCAGATTTAATGTATAAGCAATAAGCTATGCTCGAAGAAATTAAATGATGAAAAATAACGCAGTTCGAACAGAAACCTGAATTGAATAAATGAATGAATGAACGAACGAACGAATGAATGAATATACACTTATTTGACACTATACATCACACTTAAATACATAATGTAGGTACATAAAACAAATATAAAAATAACGAATTACTCTTATATCTTTCGTTTTTGTTTTTTGTTTTTTCTGTTTTATATGTCTAATAATATAATATATTTGTCTTAATAGTAAATTAAACGAATTACTTATATATTTTTCGTTATGGTATTCGATATTTTTGATAAAAAAAAACTTACTAAGTAATTTATTTATATTTGTTAATTTATTCTTGTGATTATAAATGATATACTTATTTAATATAAGATTGTTATTATTTCTTGAAGACCTTACCTTTAGATAAACATCATGAATTTTGGAAAAGAAACTATAGTGATGCATTGCCGGCTTCAACAATATAAGTGAGTGATATCCGTGTATATAATAACATCATGAATCATGGAAAACGCGCTTTATTCAATTTAATCAATTTTATTATTATTATTAGAGTTTATTATTATTATTGTATTTAATTAGTTTTTATGTCTATTATTTTATAAGTTTCTGTTATTGTACATATTTTAAATAAATTTATTATTAAAACATTTAATCAAACTTTGTAATCTTGTATAATGTTGTGTTGACTTTGTTTTTGAAAAATAAATACTAAGGATTTTTTTATCATTTATTTATTTATTAAATCCACCGTAAAAAGCGCCTCGAACATGTGACGGTAGACTCATAATTTGTGATGCAATAGTTTAAAAGAAGCGTTTGAAGGGGGCCGTGCCAACCTGACGCCTGCAAATCTGACGATGATAGTCACTTCTCTACCTAAGCAGTAGTTTCTTGAACCTATAAAACTCGGCAGCAGTCAATGAACCTTTATTCTTCAATTCTAGAAGCTTCTCCAGTATATTCTCTTTTCTTCTCTTCTCTGGGGAACACACAACAGGCTTCAATTCTGAACCCAATGCCTTTTGCAATGCGGTCTTCTTTCCTAAAATCGGTACCTTCAATGGTTTAATTGGCGATAACAATCGTCTCAGCCGAGGTATTTTTGGTAATAATGATAAAGGACGGGGTAAAACGGGTAAAGGGCGAGGTAAAAGTGGAAAAAGGCGTGGTAAAAATGGTAACGGGCGTGGTAAAAATGGTAACGGGCGTGGTAAAAATGGTAAACGAGGTATTATTGGGGGTAAAATTGGGAGTAAGGGTAACGGTATAAGTGGTATTCTTGGTAACAAGGGAGGAACTCTCAACGGTGATTTTAGAGGAGATTTAGGCATTTTTAATTTAGAAGGTTTTGGTAATTTTGATGTTTTTGGCAGTTTTAAAGGTGGAGATTTTGAGGGCAACTTTGGTAAGGTAACTGGGGGTAGAATAGATTTTAAAGGAGGTTTTGAGTGGATATTTATGAATACTGGGGAATGGCGGGAGACTTTGTTGATGAGTAACGGACTTGAGTGCCGTTTGTTGTCGCCTGCAAAGAGACCCAAGTTGGCTCCATGTGATATGTGGACCTGAGGAAGAATTGTCATGATTAAGTGAATGTTTTTGTATCTGTAGTGCGCAACTACCAACCCTAAAGACCTAACACATAGATAATTAATTTGCATGCCATAATATTGACTGATTACCGCACATTTAAACTTAAAATCTTATAAAATTTATTTTCTAACACTACATTAGGTAGATTTTCAATTTTAACGGGGATCCGCTAAAATAATACCCACTTAAAAGTTATATGACCAAATATAAATATTTAATTTACAATACAATAAGAATTTGTTATTATATTTCAATTAGCTACTCACGTCTTATATTTTTTCAACATACAGTAGGATAGATACTTAAAATTGCAAACAGTAAAATGTATAAAAACTATAAATAAAAAAATGGACCCAGATCACCGATTCTACTATCCATAATTCCCGTTACCTACATGCATTACATATTTCTGTCTATACGAAGGTCCAATGCAACTTGGCTAGGCTTAAGGGCCTGACAACCTGACATGAGACAACTACCGCCGCCTTAGGCCGCCAATCTTAAATTTTTTTACCAATATAATCAATTTTAATAAAGTTGTGTACATTACGATAAATACTATTTTTTAAATCCTTATTTATAACGTAATTCCATTTCAGTACTTAGTTCGCAAAATTGTGAACATCGGCCATTTTTGGCAATTAAGTCGCAATTATGCCATGTATGGCATATTTAAAATTTTTAATGGTATTTATTCATAAAACAATAAAAATAACTATTATAGAAAATATAAACTAAACTAAAAACTATATACTTATACAATAGGTCGGTTGAACTATCTGAATAGCTTAGCATTACAGATAGTTCAACCGATCCCCGTTGTCCGGCAACGTGCCCAAAATGTTGGCGGCATTTCCCCTCTGGATCGCTAGGCTGATCCTTCCGGGCGAAATACAGGCCAGCATTTTGGTCATATTTAAAAATAGTATTTATCCTAATAAATATTTTGTACATAGTTTTTTTTAATAAAATTGATTAATTTGGAAAATATTTTTTCTTAAGATTAGCGGCGCTAGTTGGCTGGCTCTTGTCAGGCTCTTAAGTATATTGAAAATATAACTTGCATGAATTTCATACTCACAAATATGAAAAAATAAACAAAACTGCTCCTATAGCTCCCAAACACCTTATTGTACACAAACATACTGTGTTATTTTACTGGTTTGTTTAAACCCAACAAAGAATTGAATTGGCTTTTTATAAAGCGTAGTACGATTGTCTTGATATCTTTCCATCTGATTATGATTAATCACGTTATTCAATTTTATTGTCCAAAATCTTTAGATAGATCGGTGGCTCTGTGGTTAGAATATGTACCTACTTCAGTTACGGAGTCTTCGGTTCGAACCTCAGGCGAATAAGTACTTAAATTTACTGATAGTGAAGTGTTAGCGTAATCGTAATGTCTCTTCTTCTTCTTCCTCAGCAGAAGAGTAAAATATATATTTAAAAAAAAACATGGTAACGATGCACATCAAATTATTAATTTTTTTGATTGTTTATTGCTTTTTGAATACTTTTTTATTTTTCCCCAAATTGTTTAATTTACTTAAACGCTGTGCAGAATTAATGTGTCACACACAAGCCTAACCATCCATTTAATCTAGATAATAATATAAAATGTGGTTATTTATTTTGTAAATTCCTACATCATTAAAAAACCATTTACCGACTTATTAGATGATTATTGTTTATTTCAAAAAAGGTACAATATAAAATAAAAATAACCATTCAATATTTAAAAAAACTAATCTAAACTATTTTTAAAAAATTTAGTAGCAGGAAGAGTAGCCAAGACACTGGCAGCGTTACCTCGCTGGATCGCGATGCTAATCCGTTGCGCGAGGTAGCTGCCAGCTCTTGGGTAGGTACTCTTCCTGCACCTAAATTTTTTCACCTTTGGTCACCTTGATTATAGTTACCTATTTGAGAATGATTAAGCAATATTCGAGTGATTTCATGAGTTCATTACATCTTACATACAAATCGTATACACGACTCAGTTAATTTCGAAATACTCTATATGTTTTTATAAGGTTCGTTTTATTGATCAGCACGTACAATCTTATCGTAGAAAAGCCTGAAACACAACCTTACGTAATCTTCTGCGTAACTTAATATCTATATCTCTAATCGGGTTACGACAATACTACCTATCTTTATCAGTAACAGTTTAAATACGAGTAAATCAATATTTTTTATACATAATTAGTTTTATATTTGTTTTGGATACAAGTGAAAATGGGGGGACAAAAGTATATTTGGTCCTCCCTAGGGGTGTTGTTATTAACTTTTACGTGCCATGTTAGTGCTTGCGACGAGAAGGGACTATGTTTTGTGAGTATATAGTATTGTTAAAGGCAGCCACCTTACGAGGTATGGTCTCTGGGAGATGGCAAGGAATACTAGATTGGATTGATCTCACCGAATTGCAGCTCCGCTGTCGTCACAAAGATAGGACCACCTGAACCATTCCACAGCCACACTGCCATCAATATTCTCTGAGTTACATCAATGAGCACCACATCTTTGACCAATTCGAATCACAATTACCACCACCGGTTTTTCGCGCGAAAGGCGAACCACGAGAGAGTCAGTATGACAGTTGTTGTTGCGTTTTTTAGTAAGGCAAATGCGCCAAAAGATCATACAGCCTTATAGCATTTCCATCGTCATCATCATATTTTCTAATACCAATTCCATTAGATTTTAGGATTCTTAACACTCGGCCATTCTGATAAATAGTGTCTGTCCCAGACACAGCAAAACAACAACACAGAACCGATTAAATGCGTCATTACAACATATAAAATTACTCCGTTGATTCCGGTACGCTAAAACATCTAGAAAATAAAGATCAACTTTTGCACCCTAACGTGTAAAAGCTTAAATAAATAAATAATTGAAACGCAATGTTGGATCAATATCACAAAACCGCGTATTATTGTGGATTCTGATTAAGTCGTCGTGTTACCGTTCCGGCCATCCGACATTAGAGAATGACCCATTCGAAGAGTCACTTAATTCCTGCAAAACAAAAAAACAAAAAAAAACACAACCTTACATAAGCCGTTTGGTTTCAGTATGTTCGCCGCAGCTTCCGTTTCCGCGCCATTTATATGAAGATCCTAACGTAGATATACCTATTCATTTTCCACAAGTCTTCATTGAATAACAATAACCTCTAACAGCGAGATATTTGGAAACTGATGAACAATGTCGCCTCTGGTCTATATATTCATATTCCTTATTATGCTTCGTCGTCATCGTCGGCCTGTATTTGTCCACCGCTGGACGTAGGCCTTCTCGCCATCCTTCCATTGTCTTGTATTTATGACCGACGCATCCATTCCTTCCCAAATGTGCGCGATTGGTGATCTTCCCACGCTGCATCGTCCCGTGCGTGTCCTCCAGACTGTAGCTGTGTACGCCCAGCGATCGTCGTCTCTACGTGCAACTTGCCCTGCCCGTCTCCCCTTCAGGGAAACCATCCTTTCCCCAATCCACCAGCTTTGCCCGACGGCGGATTTCTGAATTGGGTACTCTATCGATTATGCTTGCCACAAGGGTAAATAGTACGTTATAATTCATCCATCCATATTTAGATATCAATTTGGCCAATATTTGCGTCGGCTAGTCGCCGCTATCTGTCCATTGTTCCTTACAAAATCTTCTAGGTGTTAATGTTTCGTGTGACAGTCATTAAAATGTAACACCATGTATGCAATGTACCACATGAAGCAATAAATTAATTTGGTTTTTTATCTCTCCTTTTACTTGGACCACAGAACAACTAATTATTCGTGTGTCGCCGTCGTTCGCTTGCACACACAAGGTGCGACGGTTTGACCGTCAATCATATCAGGCGCCATCATGTCGCCCACACAAGGTACGACGGCCTACCTAGCTTATCGATATTGTTATATTAAATGCATATAATTTATATCATCGTATTTCTTACGTCTCGATTCTCAAGGTATTTTCAATGCAAGTTCACCGGTAGAGGTTTGTCAATTACAAAGAGTAGCTTACAGTTACTCGTAATGTTTCCTTTTATTATAAATTAACTGTCCATATTCCACAAGGTAAATGAATAAATCCATATGGGCACCTCTTGCACCACAAGAGGCTACGGCCTCAACCCGTTTATTTATTCGGGCACCGCTTGCACGCACAAGATGCTACGGCCTCAACCCGTTTGTCATACAGGCACCGCTTGCACACACAAGGTGCTACGGCCTCAACCCGTTTATTTGGGCACCGCTTGCACACACAAGGTGCTACGGCCTCAAACCCGCTTATATGGGCACCGCTTGCACACACAAGGTGCTACGGCCTCAAACCCGCTTATATGGGCACCGCTTGCACACACAAGGTGCTACGGCCTCAACCCGCTTATATGGGCACCGCTTGCACACACAATGTGCTACGGCCTCAACCCGTTCATTTTCTCAGCCACCGCTTGCGCACACAGGGTGCTACTGCCTCAGCCAGTTTGTCTACATGGGCACCGCTTGAACACACAAGGTGCTATGGTCTCAACCCCGTGACTGAAGCGTATACATCATCAGCTACTTTACGTCTCTCTCGGTCCGATAAATAGTTAATTATGGTCACGCCTTGATAGTCGGATTCCAGTTGCCAGTACTAGTTTAATACAATCCTTCGCTCTCTTTCACCATAGTCACTTTCCGACTCGGGTTCGCTAAAATTAACTCAAGGTTTAGTATCGTTCATTGAAACAATGTTCTTATTATTCCTATCAGAGATATTCCTCCCTTCCATGCCACTATAATCTCGTATGTCGTAGCCCAATATTGCTATAACACGATAGGGCCCGCTAAAAGCTGGTACTAATTTGTGACTTCGCCGGGTGTCTGCGTGCCCCTTTCGAGCCATCGTGCGGCTGGGATACATGTGAATACACGCTAAATTTGTTGATGCAACGCAAGGACGGTGACTTTGCTGGCCGTATCTCACTCTTATATTCCGCTCTTATGATCTGTTTTTTTCTTCTTCTTCACTCTTCCTTACCTAAGGCCAAGTTTTCATTGCTCTTTCAAGTTTCATCCTCATCATACTCAGCCCCTATGAGCCTAACTGGATATCTTCCTCTTCTCATGGTAGCGTCTTCTTAAGTAGGTTGGCGATCATTATGACAATCTGCACTCTCCACAACGCCGCAAGGAATAGAGACCTGGTACTATTGCCGACTGGATATAATCCACCCCATTTTCGCCATTAGCTTCTGCTATATGATGTCCTTAGGTTCCACTGCTTCCTAGTAACCCACTGTATATCATCAGACCAACGAGCTTTTGGTCATTAGCTTCTGCTATATGATGTCCTTAGGTTCCACTGCTTCCTAGTAACCCACTGTATATCATCAGACCAACGAGCTTTTGGTCACTCAGATCTGCCCCATGAGTCCACCTCGAGGTCGCCACGCCGTTAGTATTCCATCTATTCTCTGCCTGATCGCATGTTCCCGCTCCAACGACGATGCCATTCTATTCCTTTCTGTTTACTCTACAACGTTTTGCTTCGAAGTTCTTCAACACTCACACTATTCGCTTCTAGAACTCCTTACCGTATCCATCAGTACCCACCTCCCAATCCTTGGATATGTTAAGGCGCAGGTGAAATATCCCTTTTGGAACCTCTAATTATTACTTTCCAATTCCTAATCATTTATTCGTCCTCATAGGTAAAATAAGGTGGCATGGTATTTCTATAAAACTTCTCTAATGTGCCTCTTCGCATACGAAAATAATATCGGACTCCACACGATACAAATAATTGACATGTTTTATTTACTCGGAACGTTTGTTACTCTAGGAGCCATACTGATTACCTTTTTCCTTAAGAGTTGTTTTGGACATTTGAGTTTTAACTTGAGTGTTCCTTGGTCGCACGCTCCGATTCTACTATTTCAACAGCTCCGGGTTTCTTTTGACAACCATACAGCTTTCCAATAAGTACATTATAAAAACTAGGAGACGTCGGCAGCTTCAACTTTTGAGGAAGTTTTCAACTGGTTTCAAACAGCAAATGGCCTTTCTGCACTTTCTCTACGTAGGTGTCGTATTAATACCGCCGCGCCGTGGTATTGGTAAGTTGATAAGCGTTATAAGGTAAATTCGTATAGTAGGCGGGTCACCAATTCGCCACCCAGAGGATGCCCGCCGAGTTCAGCTTGCGTATGCTTCATTTGACCTCTCTTTATTTCCCTTCACTTCCCTCGATTTCCCCTGACGTCCCTCGTCCTCTTTTGCCATATCTTGCCATGTCTTGCTGTGTCTTGCTATGTCTTGCTATGTCTTGCTATGTCTTGCTATGTCTTGCTATGTCTTGCTATGTCCTGCTATGTCTTGCTATGTCTTGCTATGTCTTGCTATGTCTTGCTATGTCTTGCTATGTCTTGCTATGTCTTGCTATGTCTTCAAATCTCCTAGCACCTCCTGGCAGCTCCTGACTCCGACTCCACTTGACTCCTCCTGACACCTCTTGGCTCCTCTTGACTCATCTCGACTCATCTCGACTCATCTCGACTCATCTCGACTCATCTCGACTCATCTCGACTCATCTCGACTCATCTCGACTCATCTCGACTCATCTTGACTCATCTTGACTCATCTTGATTCATCTTGACTCATCTTGATCTATGGCCGAGCGCTGTATTGCACGCGTAACGGCCATTACCGATCGGGGCAATCACCGTTATATGGTCGCACAAGCACCGGCCAGCAGATCTTGCCGTAAATATATTTTAACACTGATCTTGGTTGGTAGTTATTTCTGTATTGCAGCTAGGGATAACAAAAACTTGTAAGAACTTGCTCGAACATGAGATGTCACAGCTGTTTCAACTTCTTACGACGCCTCCCCACTACTGAAGGTTTTCCATCGGTTCCTCATATATTCCCCTGTTGTGGGCGTGGGTTCGAATCCCACTTCTGAACTGTTAAAGGCAGCCACCTTACGAGGTATGGTCTCTGGGAGATGGCAAGGAATACTAGATTGGATTGATCTCACCGAATTGCAGCTCCGCTGTCGTCACAAAGATAGGACCACCTGAACCATTCCACAGCCACACTGCCATCAATATTCTCTGAGTTACATCAATGAGCACCACATCTTTGACCAATTCGAATCACAATTACCACCACCGGTTTTTCGCGCGAAAGGCGAACCACGAGAGAGTCAGTATGACAGTTGTTGTTGCGTTTTTTAGTAAGGCAAATGCGCCAAAAGATCATACAGCCTTATAGCATTTCCATCGTCATCATCATATTTTCTAATACCAATTCCATTAGATTTTAGGATTCTTAACAGTATACATATACTATCTTCTTAACGTTCCTCTTCTCAGCGAAGGTTGGACAACATCATGTCTCTGGCCGCTGCCTGGAACAAGCATCCGGCGCTGCAGCTGAACCAATCACGCAAGGTCTTCAGCCAAGAGAGTCTGCTTCTGCCAACACTATTATTATCTTTTTTTTTTAACTCTTAATAGAATTTTATTTCTATATCATAATAACTACTTAAAAATATTTACTATTTATCAATTATTATCTTTAGTCCATGTTTTTATAGTTTTATTAATGGACTCTACATTTTTAGGGTTCCGTGAATCAAAAGGAAAAAAGGAACCCTTATAGGATCACTTTGTTGTCCGTCTGTCTGTCAAGACCTATATCTCATGGTGGCACTTCACTTGGCTATTCGTATTTGCGTATTTGTCATAATTGCCATGTGTGGTTGGTATTCTTGACAAAATATTCGTCTCATTTGTATGTACGTCATGTATTTGACAAATACGACAAACATCCTAAAGCGAATACGAATATCCAATTCAAGAGCCACCATCCGAAACGCGATGACGGATGACGTTGAAATTAATACCTAATACTCAGATCTGTAACCTCATACAGTCGTGAAAAAATCAAACTTCTACGTCAACCCAATCAAAAGATATGGCCGCTTATGTCGCATATTACAGCGTGCTACATTCTCCAATCCCAGCACAGCTGGTTACAGTTATGTTTTATTTTTATTAAGTATTATTTTGTACTTAATCATATTTTTTTATTTCAGTTGGAAGCTCTCAAAGAATTGAAAGAATGCAACAAAGCAGTTCTGGCTTCGTAAGTATCTTCGTACAAAATGATTTAACGTTATTTAACTGACTTGTCAACTAAACTGTTTACTTATTGTGTTACAGATTGCTGAAACCTCTATCTGCTAAAAAAATATGTGGTAAGTGTGGATTCAAGCAAAAACATATTTAATATTTGAAATAATTAATTCCACAAAATTTCGAAAACTGGAATAACTACTTGAAAATAATTGAACTAATGTCGAAGTCTAAAATAAGAAAACAATACACATCAGACATCATCATACTCATATCTATACTTAGGTACGAGTATAACCACTTTTACGACTATAACCTCAATAAGGTTGAGATTTTCTCAAAAACTACTGGACCGAATTGAATAATTCTTTTATAGTTACATAGTTTTAACTTTTATCTATCAAACAGTCAAAGAATTTTTGCAATAGGTCAAGCAGTTTTTGAGTAAATCTCAACCTTAAAAACTCTCCTGTACACCTTTCTCTCTGTTCCATTGTACCTTGTACAGTCGACAGCAGATCAATGGTAACACTTTTTACTTTTGACAGTTCTTATTACTTGCGTCGTAAGACTTGAAATCGTACTGCAAGTGTTACCATTGAATTGATCTGCTGTCGACTGTACAGGCGCCTTCCCGGCTGGTAATCAACCAACTCAATACCGATTGGGCTAGCTCGTACATAATTAATTTCCTAAATTATTTTCAGAAAAAGAAAAGTTGTTGTGTGAAGAGCTGCTGCCGCCACTGCCAGCTACAATCCTGCTCATGCCTTCAGAGGCGCCAGTTGCGCCGCCGTTGTTACCGCCACCCAGCTTGCCGCCGTTCTTCTATCCTCCGCCACCGCAATTCTGTCTTCCGCCTCCTCCACTATTTCCGCCACTACCAGGACCAATAATGCTTCCCGAGCCAATATCTCCCTATTGTTTACCTCCTCCATCTCCATTCTACCTTCCTGCGCCATCACCAGCTCCCATAATGTTGCCAGCCCCATCACAACCTTCAACGTGTTTACCCGCGCCTGCACCAGCACCTCCACAGGCTCCCATATATTTACCACCGCCACAAATCCCAACGTGTTTATCTCCACCCGCGCCTGCACCAGCGCCTATAATGTTACCAGCTCCTCCACAGGCTCCCATATATTTACCACCGCCACAAATCCCAACATGTTTATCTCCACCGGCGCCTGCCCCTATAATATTGCCAACTCCGCCACAACCACCAATATTCTATCCGCCACCTGCGCCTTTAGTGTTGCCACAACCTAAACCTCCGTGTTCATCGGCGCCTGCCCCTATAGTGCTGCCAGCACCGCCTCAACCTCCGATATATTTACCGCCACCGCCTGCGCCTGTAGCGTTGCCACCGCAGTCTCCACCGTGTTTCACAGCGCCCTCACCATATAGTTTCCCAGCGCCTTCGCCTGTATTCTTCCCGCCTCCTCCTCCTCCTGCCTATTTACCTCCCCCAACTCCTTCATACCTTCCACCACCAGCTCCGCCTGCGCCGTCCCCTATAGTTATATCTTTAGCACCACCTTCTCCTCCAAGAGCCGAATATGCTCCTCCTAAATGCGGTTGTGGATCTCCTCCGCCTAGCTGCGGATGCTCTGCTCCTCCCCCGCCTAAATACGAATATCCTCCTCCCCCTCATTATGATTACCATCAGCATCCACCACCACCCCCTCAAGGCATCCCAATGAGTGCCTACATGGTATCACCACCAGTTCCCGTATCATTAGAGCCGAAACCTTTGTTGCCACCCCCACATAAGGGTGGATGCGGACATCCCCCATCGTCCTGCTCATGTTTACACCATTATGGTTAAGTTTTATAAATATGTCAGTATTTAAATTGTAATATTTATTGTGTAAAGGCAATCTATGTATGTGTACGTTAATAAAATAATTAAATATGAATATATTTTTTATTTAATCGTCAATTTTGTTAGCTAACAAAACTATGTTAGTAAATAGAATATCTTGCCAGCTCATCTATAACTCTGTAGTTCGCTAGTACGATTTCAACGCTTATGGCGCAGACAATAAGAATGATACAACATCCAAATTGTTACATTTGACGTGCTTTAGACCGTACGACTATAGAGGGTGTCCTTGAATTCATTCGACCAATTGAAACTGAGGGTTGTACTCATGATAAATATTAAATTGGTAAGGTTTTTTAGTAAATCAAAACTGCAAAAAAATTTAACTAAATACGTCACAAGTCACACAATGACCTTAGAAATGACCATTACGTCAAATTCGAGTGAAAGAAATCGTTGCAAAAAAAAATATAAATACCTTAGAATATTAAAAACTCCAAAGCACAGTGACGATGCACATCAAATTAAAAAAAATGATAGTTGAATTTATTGTAAATATTATTTTTATTTTTCCCCAAATTGTGCTGTGCAGAATTGATGTAGGTATGTCACAAGCCTAACCATCCATTTAATTTTGTCGAATGAATTCAAGGCCACCCTGTATTGTAGAGATGTAGATCTAAAAATTTCGGTTCTTTCATATATAGGTAAATAAATATATATATATTTGAAATGAAAGACATGCATTTCGAAATGCATGTCTATATTGCATCATAATATTTTCGTAATAATTATTTAAATTATCGTTTACTACAATAGCTCGTTATTTGCATTTTTAAATTGTTTTTAGTTTTGTAAATAGCTTATTTAAAAAATAGTATTTATCGTAATAAACATTTCATTATGTTATTTGCATTATAATTATAGTTGTAGGTAGTTATTTGGCAGTGAGCTATAATTTGATTCGGTTACGCCCAAATTGTTTGGACTGCATTTCATACGAACGGGATACTAAAACATTCACAAGTAAGTATACTTGAAGTCAACATTTACTATAGCTCTACCTTGAGTTTACGTCACTCGTTAGGTTAGGTTCGTAAAATATTTTATTATTTACGAGTACCTACGTTGCAAACAGAGTTTTTCAAATTGGTTATCATGGCTCTAGTCTACCATTTACTATACAGGGTGGCCTTGAATCCATTCAACAAAATTAAATAGATGGTTAGGCTTGTACCTACCATACATTAATTCTGCACAACAATTTGGGGAAAAATAAAACAATTCAACTATAATTTTTTTTAAAATTTGATTTGCACCGTTACTGTGCTTTGGAGTTTTTACATTTATTTTTTTGCAACGATTTCTTTCACTGGAATTTTTAATGTCTAAGGTCATTGTGTGACTTGTGACGAAATTAGTTAAATTTTTTTGCAGTTTTGATTTAGTAAAAAACCTTACCAATTTTATATTTCTCATGAGTACAACCCCCAGTTCCCATTTGTCGAATGAATTCAAGGACACCCTGTATAGGCTATTACTATTATATAGGATTTTTTTTTGTTAGTCCGTTCTTGTGAGACTTAAGTAATCAGCCTAGGTTATTGCGATGTATACCTAGATTTATTATAGACCTAGATACAAACCCGCGTCTATAATAAATTATATGTAAGCGTTTATTGACTACGACTGTACCAATTACGTAGTATCAAACAGGACCATTAGTATTTAATGCAAGAAAATTCAAGCAACGTCTTGGAATCAATTTCATTGCAGAGTTTTGTTCTAAATGTTGTAGCGCGTTTTGGTCATGCTCATCCCAGCTCTAGCTGAATTCTTCAAATACAAAGTTGTTAGCAGTATTATTGTTTTAACATGCAGTTGGGGCGACAATGGTAAGTACTATTTGGTTTCACGTGGACATTGACGGTGAGACTACTGGCCCACAAGTTTAAAGTCGCTCAGCGAGCTATGGAAAGAGCTATGCTTGGCATCTCTCTGTTAGATAGAATAAGAAACAAGTATATCCAGAAGACAAAAGTGGTTGACATTGCTCATAGAATCAGTAAACTGAAGTGGGCTGGTCACATCTGTCGTCGAACCGATAACCGATGGGATAGACGAGTTCTCGAATGGAGGCCACGAACGAGTAAACGTGGTGTGGGACGCCCCCCGACCAGATGGAGGGATAACCTTCGCAAGATGGCTGGCAGGGACTGGATGCAGAGGGCCAAGAGTAGGGTTAAGAAATTAAAAAATCTGTTGAGTGATTTTTAAGAAAATCGCAACCCTCTTTCTCAATTATCTTTTTTCCGTACATTTAGTTAGAAAATAGCTCTTAGGTTGTTAGGTCCCTGCGTGATTTTTAGTTATTCTTCATTCACAGATCGCATAAAGTTTTCCCGTGAACTCTCCCATCATGGTATGAGCACCACGTTCTCCTGCGATCCTGGTGTCCTCAACGATACGGAAAGATACCGCTTTCAAGGGGTTATCTATACTAAACAACGAGATGTTACTTTGCTGGAAAAGGTTTGTGCAGAAGTTTTCTTAAGTTTATTTGAAAAAGTTACAAAATTTCTTTTGTAATTGTATTTGGGGGGGGGGGGGGGGGAGGGGGGGTTATATAGTTAATAATCGTTCTATTACACCGTACAAAAAATTAAAGAATCTTTGAGATCTTTAAAACACCAAAAACTTAAAAAATAGACATCCCTAAAAATGCAAAGTGACGTCACGAATTTCGCGAACATGGCCGACTAGCGTTTTTGACGTGTGGGAAAAAACGAGGAAATATTTTAATTTCAATTTCATATTTTACAGTCATCTTCTACTTTTATGTAATAAAAGTGATATATTTGGGATCCTAATATGAAATACTATATGAAATAAATATTGTTTTATTGAATTTCGACATGAGTCAACTAGCCTATTGCCTTTACATAATAACACTCCTGATTCCAGCTCTTAGTGTCAAAGATTCCAATTCCAGGTAAAACGTGAGCACTTCTCAACGTGGTTCAAATGGCTGGTCATTTGCGATGCTGATGATCTTCCTAAAGCGTTACACAAGGTGCGGTATGACGCTGACGTGACCCTTCTGCAAATGGAACCGGGTGAAGATTATAGAGGTAGGTAAAATGAGATGAAGTAATTAGGCATTTATTTAAAATATGTACAATAACAGAAACTTATAAAATAATAGATATCAAAATTAATTAAATACAATATAAACTCTAATAATACCTAATAATAAACCTAATGCACACATTAAAATGACACAGACATACCAGCTCCATCTTCACATTCAATCCCTCGCACTCTTCGTCTTGTACCCCTTATTCTAGTCTAAACAGCCCTAATTATTGATATTTGAGTCCTGACTCTGAGCCAGCCAAGCACTTGGGAATAATTTCTAGACCATTTTATAGACAGGCGTGATGCTATTCTTTTGAGGAATGTTTCATATTCTGTCCCAATTGCTCCATCACAGGAAATTATGATTGGCGTAATTATTCAAAACTGAATCATGCATAACTTCGTAGATAACAATGGTACAATTATAAGGGCCTTTGCAATAAAAGAGATAACCTTTGAAAAATATATGAAGTTTTCAACTTGAGACCATCTTGAGCGCAAGATTAGTCTGAGTTCGGACTTGACACTATCTTAATTAACATTTTGACAGTATGAAGGTATGAAGTCCATGTTCATCAGAGATTAGCTCATTAATAGAACATCGCAGGCTATTAAATATAATACAACTACTCTGATATTACTTATGCCGCAGCCCAAATCAAGTGTCTTATTTTGTAAACAAATATGATCGTCTAATTACCTGTTGTGATGTAACACTGAAAGAACTGATTGATCGAACCTGTTCATCACTGTGAAAATAAAGTGATCCGATCTAATAATGTAAAAATATAGTGCTTATTAAAATGTTAGTAGGGTACTAGGGTAGTTTTTGTTTACAAAATAAGACACTTGATCTGGGCTTCGGTATACATACTCCATTTTTTTTACCTATATTCTTTGATCATAGCTTCGGACCTCTGGACCACCCCTTCGACGGAAAATGTCTTCTTCGATGATGTCTACGTGCACCCAAGAGATGGCGCCACGGCTCACCTGTGGGCGTTTTGGAGTGAGATTACCGGATTCCATCTGATACGTGATCGGGAGAAGATCTTGAGGAGGATGAATTTGAAGAAATATCGGCTGAAGATTGCCAGTCCGGTATTTTTATCAGAACCAATGATTCGTACTCGCCTTTTTCTATACACCTACTTCATTCCTTTTCCTTGAAGACGATCTGGGGTTCTGAACTAAAGAAAAAACTGGATCAAGATATATTTTCACTTTTTGTGGTTCGAACCATTCGTAGTGAAAATGTGGCACTTTAGATAGCACCAAAGTTATTTGGGCTCCATAAATAGAAAATTATTGGCGGAGATTATAGTCCACTAGTATTTGAGAAAATGAGAAAATGAATGTCAACCTTATTGAGGCCCTGTTTTCTCTGTCTTCGCGTATACTAAGCGGTCCATTATATCTTCAGGTGGGTCTATACTCCACTGACTGGTACAACGGCACGTTCAAGGAATACATCATGGACGAGACCATGCCTGAGCGCGACTCTAGCGTGCGCTCCGGGTACCTAACGGCCACGCTGATTGTCGAGATGGTGAATTCAACGTTAGTACTTTCCTCCTCGTTACGGTGAGACTGGCCCACAAGTTCAAACTCGCTCAGCGAGCTATGGAAAGAGCTATGCTTCGCATTTCTCTGGTAGATAGAATAAGAAAACAGTATATTCTCCAGATAACAAAAGTGGTTGACATTGCTCACAGAATGAGCAAACTGAAGTGTCTGATCACGTCTGTAGTAGAAACGATAACCGATGGGATAGACGAGTTCTCGAATGGAGACCACGAACGTAAACGTAGCGGTAAGCCTCCCCGACCAGATGGAGAGATGACTTTCGCAAGATGACATTAATCGTAGCCTCAATGCTGAGCATTGTGATCCTCAACAGCAGGTGCCGTCTTGGCATCTGTGAAATGATGCCAGGAGACGCGGTCAACAAGAGACTCAAGAGCCTTCTTGAAATGTTAGTACTTTTAATCGTCAAATAAGAATATACTGATGATTACTGATGGTAAACTTTGTGCATATAGGGCTTTGATTAGGGCCTCATAACTTAATCATTAGGACGAGTATCTAGTCGGTTTGAACCAGCTACCACAGGAAGATAGTCAGGACAACTTTGTACCCACTGTCTTCATGGGACTCCTGTAGCCAAGAACTGCGGCCGTACTGGGCCCGGCTGAAGCGGCTCGATCAAGTGCTTAAGAAAGGGCATCAGTTAAAAATTCTATTTCATTTTCATATTTTTACTACATAAGACTGGTCTCGGAACCCATATGCCGTGTGTAAAAGTAGCTAAGGAATATTGTGAATAGATATTTCATCTATTTCACGTTTTCCAGTGAGGAGTTGCAACACTACGAGATGTGGAACTCCATGGAGTACAATGACAGCATGCTGTACCAGGTGTCGACGGACCAGGCGCAGATCAGCGGCGCCATTCTGCGCATCCTGACTGACAGGATAGACATACTGGACTTCGTCGTCCCTATATGGCCTTTCATGTATTTAATTATCATTATTTTATTCTTATTCACTTTGCTGTCCGTCTGTCTGTGCGTCTGTTTATCTGTCCGTCTATACGTCTGTCCGAAATTAATACCAAATACTCAGATCTGCAACCTCATGCAGCCGTGAAAAAATCAGACTTCTGCGTCAACGCAATCAAAAGATATGGCCGTTTATGTCGCATTTTCTCGCATATTTGTATAAAAATGCAAGAAAACCAAAACCTATAGGGTACTTCCTGTTGGACCTAGAATCACAGGAATCTAGGTATTATGTCACAAGTAAAGGATAAAATCAGAAAACTGTCTAGTTACTTCATAATTTCTAGTTAAACTTATATTTGCAGTAGATTATTATGAGATAGGCAAAGATATTTTTTTTAGATTTAGCAGCCACGACAGAATTAATTACACTTATTATCTCAGTTATAAGTAACTAAAAGATTTTAAGATTCAAAATAATAAACGTGAACCATTATTTCTTTTCCTCAGTGTTGGTTTCACCTTCCTGGCCGAGCGTGAGAGTAGCAGCAACATGTTTGTGGAGCCATTCAGTGCTGGCGTCTGGTGGTGCTGTCTGGGCATTGGAGTAGTCCTCGCGCTGGCACAGAGGGTCACGGCGAAGAAACCGGAGGAGAAGGAAGGAGCTTATATGGCGGTGATGGCCACTTGCTTGCAGCAAGGTAAAGAACATACCAGGTGCAATTAATTTGTAATCGAAGCCACACAAGGGACCAAGTATGTGTTAGAAAAAAGAAAAATGCTATTAACGGAGGGCAGGGACTGTAATACGACTACAGGAAGATGGTACTTTACCTTTTTCTTGTACAGTCGAAGACAGAGATAAGTATACAGGTGGCCTGAATAAGGTTGAGATTTTCTCAAAAACTACTGGACCGAATTTAATAATTATTTTACAGTACATAGTTTTAACTTTTATCTATCAAACAGTGAAATATTTTTTGCAATAGGTCAAGTAGTTTTTGAGAAAATCTCAACCTTAAAAACTCTCCTGTATACCTTTGTCAGTGTTCCACCGTACCTTTAGAAAGAAAAATATCAGTCCCGTTACTGGAATGTTATGGTCTAATTATAAATGTTTCCCTTCATTAGCAGTATGCAGAGACGATTAACTTCCATCTGCTGCGATCCGGGCACACAGTCTCGCTTTGTTTACATATCTCCAATTTGGTTGACCTATGTCCTCCTTCTGCCGACCCATCCATTAACAGCTCTAGTCTACGTTAACTCTTTTATTGATGGAAAGCAACAAACTATTATGTTGGTAGGTATACCTACGCCTTTCTACATTACTCTTCTATGATTTTATTCATAAACCTCGCTTCCTTTAAATCGTGTTGCTATCCCTTTCACACTTCGGTAAAAAAGGTTACGATAGAAAGGGACAGGGCGGCTAAACGGTGACGTAACTTTAAATCACGTTTATGAATAACAGCCCTACGGTTAAAGGTTAATAACCTGTGTTTTAACCTTATTCCTTACAGATGCCAGCGCAGTACCAAATGGCCCATCAGGCAGATGGTGTTTCACAGTCCTCTCCATTTCTTCAATGCTGGTCCACGCCTACTACACCTCAGCTATCGTGTCGGCTCTCATGAGCGGCGGCAGCAGCGGTCCAGATACCCTGAGGGCTTTGGGAGACTCCAGATACGCTATAGCTTCTGAGGATTATCAGTACCAGAGACATATATTTTGGGATGTGTGTATTTTTATGACATTTTTGCACAATAACTGGTCAACTTATAAGGGAAGCAAGATGGCTATAGATTGGACCTTATAGTCTTGCTTTCCAATATCAATGTAATTAAATGCAACTACAAGGATATACGGGGTGGTCTTGAATTCATTCGACAAAAATAAATGGATGGTTCGGCTTGTGACATACATTAATTCTGCACAAACAAATTGGGAAAAATAAAATAAATATTTACAATAAATTCAAATATCAAAAAAAAATAGTTACATTTTAAGGTATGGTATTTTTTTTTTGAAATGATTTTCATTTACTGGAATTTGACCTAATAATGGTCATTTCTAAGGTCAATTGTGTGACTTGTAACGTAATAAGTTAAATTTTTTTGCAGTTTTGACTTACTAAAAAACCTTACCAATTAAATATTTTTCATTTTTTTTTTTTTTTTTTCAGTTTATTTAATATATAAATTTTACATTTTTTATAATATTATCACCCTAGCTTAAGTCACACAGTGATTTATGCGCCTGGGTGAGGTCGCTCTACATGTCACGATACATCGACAATGAAGTGCTTCTTCAGCTCATTTTTATATCTATTACTGTTTACGTACTCATGAGTCAGTAGTGTCGGTCAAAAGTTATGTCGGGCGAAAGTCGTGTCGATTAAAAGTTATGTCGGGCATACGTCGTTCGGGCAACGCGGTCTGTCGATCAAAAGTTATAGAATCGAGTACAACCCCCAGTTTTTTGTCGAGTGAATTCAAGGGCACCCTGTATAGTAAACTACCTACTTGGTTACTTGACTGATCTAAACATGAATGGAGGTTTACTGATATTACATTAAACAATCGTATAGGTGGATTCGAAATGGGACGAACTAGAATACTTGAAGAAGAAGAAAATGACGTCCAAGTTTTACCAAGAAATGGAGCGAGGAGTGGAACTGATACGAGCAGGCGACACGGCGTATCATACCGAGTACAACCAGCTCTACCCTCACTTGAAGACCTTCACTGATGACCAGCTATGCAAAATCAAACACGTGGATACTATACCAGAGGTTTGTATCTGCTATCAGTCCACTGTTACTGTTGGACGTAATCCTCTCCTAAGATATGCTACTGAAGAAAGTGTCTTTCTATAATGGGATCTTCCAAACTGTGTTTTTTTAACATCGTCCTATGAATTCCCATTCCACAGAACGGGGATCTTGACGACGTGTTCGTTCTTCAGTATATAGTTTTATTTTATAAATAATGTTATTTTGGGAGAATATTTATTCAAACAACAATAAAATCTTAAAAATAAAATAAATAATACTAACCTAAAAATACATAAACTATATGTACAATAGGTCGGTTGAACTATCTGAATGACTTGCATTACAGATAGTTCAACCGATCCCCGTTGTCAAAATGCTGGCGGCATTTCCCCTCTGGATCGCTAGGCTGATCCTTTGGCCGAAATACAGGCCAGCATTTCGGTCACGTGTGGACTCCACGAGCAGTCCCGACAAATCTTTAAAAAATTATAGCGGTTTTTTTTAGTTAAGTATTAAGTTATTTTTATTTTATTGAATAAAAATCGTCCCATGACGAATATTTGTCGGTCGGTTCAGAGTCCCGGAAGCACTATTGGAAATGAGCTTGTTATATCCGTAAAGATCTGCCGGTGGGAGCCATTCCATCCACTTGTTTTGAACCCCTGCGGCACGCTTCATTTAGTTTACACGCCAAAGCGCCGACGCCGGACGACACAGCGCGGCCGGCGGCTTCGTGTCCCCTATCGTCTTTCCATAGAGCTATGATTATACAGGGTGTAACGTAAAGGGTATATGAAGCCGAAGGGAGGGTGTTCAGTATCGGTAACTTAACAACTTTTGTTCTACGACTTTTCTATTTTCACGAATTTATTTTTTGACTTTTCATACATTTCGTACCGGTCAAATGATCGATTTGTATGGGACACTAATTTATTTTTATTTTTTATTCTTAAAGTCGTAGAACAAAAGTTGTTCCGTTGCCGATACAGGCCACCCTTCCTTCGGCTTCATATACCCTTTACGTTACACCCTGTATATAGGTGGGATACTTCAAGAGAAATGAGAATAGAGTTACCGACCTAGAGTTCGCTACGAGCCAGTAACCCCAGGTGTTGATTATATTTCTAGGTGACGATGAACGCTTACCATCGGGTGGCTCCTGTCCTGGCTGTTTGTCTGCCCTTTCTTATAAAAATAGACAAACTCTTCGCAGCACATACGTATCATAAGTGAGCTCAGGTCTAAAATCACTAATAGATTAAAACCTGATTTTTATAAAAGAATTATTTCTTGATAAGTCTTTCCTAATTCCTGTACTATTTACCTCCAGGTCCTAGCATGGGTTTCGGCAGCTAAAGGCGGGCAATGGACATCTCTAATGCGCTCCCGAGGAGCCTGGCTTCATGAGACAGGGCTGGCAAAACGCCTGGTCTCCCATTTGAGAATCCGACCTCCACCATGTCGGTCTGCGTTACTAGCTGAAAGGGTCAAGATCGGAGACGTGGCATCCTTGATTGGTTTGACTGCTTTAGGAGGAGTTATATCTGGTATCGTTCTGGCGATGGAAATATTCGCCTCAAGATTCAGGAAAGAGAAGAAACGGGCGGAGTCAGTTAACAGTGAAAAGTCTTTGATATCTAATGTTATTGAATATGTAGAGTAGGTAGTTAATGTATGCTTGTAATTAATATTTAGGTAAATGTATTGATAGTGGCCACATTCAGTTAATTTTATGTCGTTTTAAACGCTTCAACATTGATAATGATTGCAAGTGAGATCGATCATCGAATCCAGCTACAGCCATCGAACGCACCGTTGTCGGCGGGACAAGTTATGTCGGAGCGCGCACAGAGGGCGCTGATCCGTAGTGCGCTAAGAAACGTCACCGTCAGTGTTGTCGGTCTAATTGCCGACTTCAACAATATAAGTGAGTGATATCCGTTTATATATAATAATATTTTGGCACACAAAAAATATCATTCCCTTTGTATTCCATGACACGAATCTAACGATAACTTATACATTGAAATTAATTTACAAATCACCCTAAATACTTGAAAAACATGACCCCGTCTTCCTTTGATCGGATATAGTGACCATAACAGATCTGTCTCCATCTCAGCATACTCAGAAACATAATCTGTTACTAATTATCATCACGCACTATAATTATCACAAAATCGTTAAGATCCTTCTTATCAGCTATCTCTCTATCACCAGTCCCATCACGTTTACGAATTATCATTGAATTTAAATAGGAATCGACAGATCTAATTAGATCAGAGATGCTGGGACATTAATAGATACAAGTTACTCCGTTGGCTCAGTGACTCAAAGTTGATCTTGGACTCAGACAAAGAGCGACACTTCGGCCTGTTTTGCTGTCAATCAACCAGTCAATTTACCTGTCGCCCGTCGGGTGACTGAAGCTAGAGCAGGTCTTTCTGCATCTAGTCTTCTGGTGTGTCGTGTACAGTCAGCATAATGTTGAAGTTATTAATAAGACTTAGTGCGTTTGCGATAGGGTTAAGTTGTGTTGCGGCCACAAGTTGTTCCAGCTTGCAACAGTCACAAGTAAGTTTACTTCATCATCCTTTTCTCGTGCGATTTAGTGACCAAACCTGTTTGTCAAAGTTATACCTTTGACGTGGCCTAACGACTGTTGTCAAGCGACAACAACCGGGATCAACTGCTTAACGTGCTACATCATCAGTCTATTTATATTGCCCCACTGCTCGGGCACATCTATTACATCCATGGATCCACCACGCGGGCCCAGTGAGGATTGGCGGATTTCACATGCCATAGATTTTTTTTCTGTTACTGCATGCAGGTTTCATCACGATGTTTCCTTCAGCGTTTTGAGAGCACTCAGTAAATGTACGTAAGTTTTTCCGTCGAAAAATCCGAGGTTAACTCATTGGTATGTGACTGCTCTGACTGGGAATCGAACGACCTCCGGTCAAGTCTATTGACTAAACCACTGAGCCACCGAGCACATTAAGGAAGTCTACTTTACACATTAGGAAGTTCACTACACTGATAAAAAAATATTTCTTACCTTTACAAGTCAAGACAAAATGGATTTGTACATTTTCCTATGTAACTGAAACTGTTTAATTGAAATTGAAAATTGTCTTGAACTAGAATTTTTTTATGGTGACCGTAGGTATATTCTTTTCTCGATCGTAACATAATATTAATAACGACCACACGACCTTACGCAATTTGTACAATATTGTCTCACAGTTTCTCAGTTTCATGAGATTTTTCTGAATACGTGACATAGAAGCCATAAGTCATTGTGTAATAAACGAATTTCCAATTATTTTCGTATTCCAGTTGGCCAATCTCCATGACCGAATGAATCAGATGATCAGCAGTCTTTATTCATCACGTAAGTAAACTACATACATAATATACAGGGTTCAGTACCTTCGTAACACAATTAATTTTCTTCGTAAACAAACAAACGTTTTGCTGACTTTTGATATTAATTAGGTACCTATGTTGTAACAAATTGGTAACTCAGCACAATTCTTTTTCTCAGTGTAGGTACCTAATTTTGAATTACTGACACCATTTCGTTTTTTTTTGTTGACTGCGTTGTTATGTAATAAAAAAGGTGGTTATGGCACTTTTTGCATCGTATTTAAACTATGTAAGTAAATATATATAATTCATAAACCTAGTTAAACCTCTCTTCCTTTAAATCGTGTTGCTATCCCTTTCACACTTCGTTAAAAAGAGGTTAAAATAATATAAAGGGACAAGGTGGCTAAACGGTGGCGTAACTTTAAATCACGTTTATGAATAACAGCCATAGAATATTAATTATAATAATGGATAGTATTTTTAGGTAGGTTTAATTTTTTTTAGTATCTTAAATATTTTTAAGTAGTTATTGTAATAGATTGTAATATTATTATTAAATAATAGATAGTGGAATCAAAATTTAGATCACTTCAAAAATAAAATAATCACAGACATGAATTTGAGGTGACGTGACGTCATTCCATACAAGCTTCATACAATAAATTCCATACAAGTTTAACTAACTGGGCACGCATAGAAACGCTAGTATGTCCAGATGACGATATAACAAATTTAACTGGACGTAAGTAAGCCCAGTCCCTCGTGACCAGATGGTGAATAAACCGATTTTTCTTGTGTTTCAGCTTTTCTATCAAAATCATCAGCATCAAGTACAACTTCACCTTCCAGTGACTATCCATCGACTCACAGTGATTATCCGTCCACTTACGAGACGCAACCATGCGCTTGCGCAGGCGCAGCCAACTATCCATCACCCTCGTCATCGCCACAAGTCGTTTACGTTTCTCCTTCTGCATCATCAGCTTCACCTCCAAGTCCTACTGTAACCATCACATCTACAACAATCCCTGGATATCCGCCTGAATCAACAGAATACTATTCATATCCATCTAAACCTAAATCTTGGCAGTCGTATTACGAACAATATTATCCTTCATACTCTTCTAGTAACCCACAGTGCCCTGCGTCGTCGTCATACCCGCCAGTTGCACCTACATACCCACCAGCTCCACCTACATACCCACCAGCTCCACCTACATACCCACCAGCTCCACCTACATACCCACCAGTTCCACCTACATACGCGCCGGTTCCACCTACTTACCCAACTCCACCGTGCCAATCATGCTCTCGCCCATGTGAATGCAGCTCTTACCCTGAGTATTCAAGACCTGCATATCCTACCCCTGAGCCTCATTATCAGCCACCTTCTTACCCTCAACTACCACCAGCTTACTCCTCAACCAACGCACCGGTTCATCCTCCAACTACTGCTGTAGCGACATTTACTTCACCACCTTCCTATCCTTCACCAATTTCATATGCATCCAATCCCCCTTCTTACGCACCGAACCGTCATTACGCACCGAATCCCCCTCCTTACACATCGAACCCCCCTCCTTACAGGCCCAATCCCCCAACTTACACGTCGAGTCAACCTTCTTATGTCACCAATCCCCCTTCTTACACTTTCAAACCTCCTTCTTACGCCCCCACCTCCCCGTATTCCCCGAGTACCACTTATAATCCTCCATCCTACCCTCCGAGTCCGTACGGTTCACGACATTCTGAACTGACTCCACCACCATATTAAGACTCAGTTTCGCAAACCATGTTGAAACGTGATCGCTTGTGGTATGAGTAGAACAAATAATGTAAATTGTTTGGAAAATAAAATATAATTAAAGCATATTGTTACGTCTTTGTATATTAAATTGTTTACAATGCACATAGCAATAAGAATCACAATGTTAATTTATTATAATTTTATTAATTAAAATAAAAATGTTAATTATTTGAACCTTTTGTTTTGTTATTTATATGATAATAGACGTGGTTGGTTTTGTTATTTGTCCGTATGCCACCACACACACACACACACACAAAACATTAAGTAGGTACAATCGAAAACAGATATAAGTATACAAGGGGACTCAAATGCGGATTTATTTGTTTTCCAGTTTCCACCCCCATCGAACCTTGAATTGAAAGGGTATCTCTACTTACTTCTGTAATCGGAAGGAAAGTAAAGTCTCCTGCGAAAGTATCGATATATTTAAAATCCCCACTAAGTTTAGTGACTCTACAATAGGTACTGCAATACGATAGGTAGTTATTGGAGGCTTTTGAAAATGGCGGGAAATGGTTGCGAAATTGTTTCGTAATTTTCATTTTAATGGCTACAGTGGTTATTTTGTGTTTAATATCACGTTGAATTAATCAGAAAATGTTTGCGAATGACAATATGGTGCAATTATTGGACGATTCATGCAAGATCTGAAGTTTCGAGCTAGAGTCAAGGGTCCCACTACGAGCTCGAGAGTGAACGTGACTGTCGAGCTGCTTCGTCCAGAGTGATGACGCTACGGCGACTCCTCTGGAGAAAGAGAAGGCTAAGACATTTTTAATATTCTGTAACATGACATTGGCAAATGACGAACTGTCGAGTCCACTATAATAAAACAAGTAAATTTTACGTAGTATTTTTTTAATATATGAACTAAATAGGGCACTAACTAGTTTTAAGTAGGTATATTAAAATATATCACTGCAATAAACAATTTGTTCAGATTTAATTTTAAAGCATTATGGCATGCTCTGCGAACAAATTAAATGATGAATTTGTTTTTGGAATACTTATCTACTCTATCTAAAAACAATGCAATCCAAGTTATTCAATTCCAACCAAATATTACACAAACAAACGAAATTGCAGTTGCCTATCAAAGGCTGAAGTAATAATTTCAATAATAATTTCCTAATTTATGATAATGTTAGTTATAAATTAGCGTTGTATCAGGTACGGGGAACATATCGACAACATGGCGGCTCTCTTCTTCGTTGTGGCTCTGATCTTACAGGTAAAATGCATTTAAATTATTTTGTAACGTAGCGTGGGACGCCTCCCAACCAGACCCTCGCAAAGTGTCTCACAGACTCCGATGCCGCAGAGTGCCACTGCAGCCTGCCGCGCGCCGTCTATCGCCAGTCGGGCGACTGAAGTTCTCATAGGTCCTTCTGCACCTCGTCACCCCAGAGTACTTACAATATTCGACCAGTCGTTCGTCCGTGGGTTTTCCGCCATACGCTCATTTCGTTGCACGCTCTTGTCTCATAATCACCACGTGACAAAGCCAGCGGAGTCGGACTATTTCAGTTTCTTCAGTGGTGTTCGGTTCAGCCACCATAACCTCGATTTCGCAGTTTTTCCGAATCCTCCACTTTTCATTCCATATTTTTTCTCAGATAGTTTCACAATGTACCTACCTATTGTTCAATGCCCTGAGATCTATCGTAGACAGATGGACATATTTCCAGATTTCAACAATTTATGCAAAATATTTAGCAATGAGTGCTCAATTTGAATTTCTTTTTACAGAGCTCACTGATTTTCGCCCACAATGAAGAGGAAACCACTAGAGATGTTCTAGAGAACAAAATTGATATCGACGATGAAGTTATCAAAGACTGTCACGGAGCAAAACTCGATTGGATAGACATGTTCATGATACCAGAAGGCACCCTGCACCCCACGTCATCAGCAGCACTCATGTCACAGGTCACAAGCACCGACAAGACTCTCGAGGAACAACTAGAAGACATCAAGGAAATGGCAAACAAGATAACCCTAGCTATTCAAAGCGAAATGGCCAATTTACTGTCCTACGCTCTCATCAATGCCGAGAAAGACGAAAGCAATAACTTGAGAAAGAAGCGATCAGCCGAATCTCCTTTAGACAGCAGTCATCTAATCATGAGACTACTGAAACATATCAAATCTAACAACGAATACCAGAATATAGCTATTGAGAAGATGATGACAGCTCAGGAGATCGCTGATAAATACGGAATAGCGTTCAGTCCTGATACTGAAATCCTCTCGGACTTAGCTGTCGCTGCCAACAAGCACACTGAAGAACTCACTGATATCCTTAAAGATGCTGGTGATTTGAAGAATGTGACACAAGAACATGTCCAATTCATTCCTTTTGAAGACGAATATTGTCCAATTAATCCAGAGAACGATACTTACTACGCTTATTCGGTTCAGCAAGAGAAACCAGATGTTGTAAACGCTTTTCCATCTTATGAATATGCACCTGAGCAAATTAATTTTCAACCATCGGCTAATCATGTTCACAATCCTCATGTTCACTACAATCATCATCATCATGCTCAAGGGAATCCTGCAATTGCACCAGTATATCAGCCACCAGTAACACCCAGACCGAATTACCTCGATTCAATGCTCGCTGTGACACCAGTTCCTGAATTCTACCCATTTTACCCAGAACCTGTAACAACCACGACCACAATAATATTCCCAATTGAAGAACCAGTCGAACCTGAACCCATTTTAGTTGGTGAGGAATTTGAGGAAACCATTTCTTCAAAAGTTACGGTGGATCATGATGAGGAACCTGGATCGTCTACTGTTAATCACGTAATGACTTATACTCTTAGTGAGAAGTCTCATTTTAGGACCCCTCAAATTGAAAAGCTGCCTCAGCAAATGCAATACACATTCTTCCTGATGTAAAATTTTTGAAGCAAGATCTTGCCTCTCTAACTAGTGATGGTTGGCAATCAGCCACATACCACTTACCCAATAGACATGAAATCGGTACAAATTTTCAAGCGAAAAATTATGTCAACGATGAGCGAATAGAGACGAAGCGACAGGTGTGCCGTGTTAAAGAGATGCGTCCATGTCGTTAATATCTCTAGGTTACACGTGTCACGAAGCAATTTTGTTACAGGTCTATGGGGTAAGTGGTCTGTGCAATCATCCCTTGTAGCACGAGTCAGCGTTAGTTATCGACGCAACGCCGCGGAGCTGTCAAAGTGTCATTATTACAAGGCGTTTCACATTAGTTTGACAGCTCTGCGGCGTTGCGTCGCGACTCGTGCTAGCCCCGCTGCTCTTCATATTGCCGTTTATCTGTGAGGCGAACCAGCCAAGTGTCATTGTATTTCGTTTGCATGTAAAATAGAAGGGAATTAACATTTGCTAACGAATCCGCAAATGTTAATCCAATAAGTACTTACATTATTCTTTCCATTCTTATTTCCGGCATGCTGCTGGCGGCTAGCCAGATGGCAATAGACTTAATTAAGGACGAAAGACCAGTGGGGCTATTGCGGTTCTCAAAACGATCAAAACATACCATGTCATATCGTGCATGACAGGGACAGTGCTATTACGTTGGTATAGCGTCGTCTCTGTTCGACGCGCTATGACATGGTATGATTTCATCGTTTTGAGAACGGTAATAGGGGGCGCTGGCTTCCCATAGCATAGGGAATCAAGTTTGGGAGCCAGGAACATTATTGTCTTATGCAATTTTTTTGTGAACAACAATATACATTTCATTTTACTAGAGCGTGAACGTAAATGCTACTTGGCTGCCTTAAATTCGTTGTAAATTAGAGTGGACTTCAAAATTATCAATCCTTACGATATTTATAATAAGTACCTAGGTGTTATTTATTTATTATAATATAGGTATACAAAAGTGAAGAAATCGAGATATTTATTATTTAAATTGAATAAAATATTCGATAGTTTGTAATCTGAAAAAAAAAGATTGGTAGATTTCTATTGATGATTAAGATATTTATTAATATTATCTTATATCAGTACTTATTATTATTTGAATAATAGTGACATTATTTTCAGTATCAATTTGTAAATTTGTTTCACCCTCTACTACTGTCTACGCTCTACTATGAACCATTCATAGGTTTTTTACAGTACTTTTTTGACAGACAGTCACACACAAACTCCTTACGGTATTGATAAATGTAAGAGCAAAAAAGCTAGGTAAGAAATAAAAGGCATTTCGGACTGAATCAAAATTTAATAAATTTTATTAAATATACAAACATTAAAATATAACTTAAGTATGTAACTTAAATCTAACTTTGGTTTTTTTCTTTTTGGCACAATAAATAAGATAAGCTTATTATTTAAATGGTTTGCAATTTGTCATGTGACAAATTCAATTTGTGACGAATTGCGAATTGAACGAATTGTGTCCAAAGCCTTAAAATTGATTTTTTTCGTAATTTTTTAAACACAATGCAACGTAAGTAGGCCGAAAATCGTTCAATATCGCTAAAAAATGTTTTACGATTTTTCGAACGCCAAAGGAATCTTTTTTTGTAGGTATTTCTTTGGTATTTAATTTGGTAATATGGTATTTAAGTTTACTTTGGTATTTAATACTTTGTAACAAAATCCTTCAACTGCTTTATCTATAAGTACTTACATCATTCCTTATCTGTAAGTCATGTAAAAGTATGTCTTATCTCTATCACAAATAAGGCACTGATTTACATTGTGTAATCGATAATTTGATCACGTACTAAGGTATTTGTGGTAACTTTTAAGTAACTAAGTATGTGTTATTTAATTAACAAGACGTAATTTTGATCATTTGCATTAAAAAAAACTGTTCAAGTCATACATAACTTATACAGAATTTATTTTCACGTAGAGTTAAGCCGGGATACGTCAGTACGTAAATACTCAGGCTATGATGTTCGTGATTGGTGCGATATTAGTAGCGATACTAAAATGGCATTAATCACTAACGTTGTAGACACGTTTTTCGAACTTGCTAGAAATTGTTTAATGTGTAATTATTTATAAATTAAATCTATCCGTGGTTGAACGGCCCAGCCCCGTTGGCAACTGACATTGACTTTCGCTAGCGCTAGTAGAATATAAAGAAAAATGGGATTAACATTTGCTTTTCGTTAGCAAATGTCATAATATTTTACTAGCATTAATGAAAGTTAATGCCACTTGTCTTGACATGAAGCAACGAACGTATACCGAAGCCCAAATTAAGTGTCTTATTTTGTAAACAAAAACTACTAACATTGTAAGTCTTTCTGTGATTCATCATCAACATCAGTCCGTATCAGTCCACTGCTGGACGTAGGCCTCTCCCAAAGCGCCCCACTGAACCCTACTCTCGGCCCTCTGCATCCAGTCCCTGCCAGCCATCCTGCGAAGGTCATCCTTCCATCTGGTCGGGGTGCGTCTCACACTACGTTTCGTGGCCTCCATTCGAGAACTCGTCTACCCCATCGGTTCTACGACAGATGTGGCCAGCCCACTGCCACTTCAGTTTACAGATTCTATAAGCAATGTCAACCACTTTTGTCTTCTGGAGGATATACTTGTGATTATTATATAGTTATTTTCACATTATTAGTTCGCATCACTTCTTTTTTCACAATAATTAACAGGTTCATTCAATCAATCAGTTCTTTCAGTGTTACATCACATCAAGTAATTAGACGATCATGTTTGTTTACAAAATAAGACACTTGATTTAGGTTTCGGTATAATATACGAAGACAGAGTATAAAGGCCACAATAAGTTCGGATTTTTCTCAAAGACTACTGGACCGAATTTAATAATTCTTTTACAGTTACGTAGTTTTAACTTTTCTCTATGTAACAGTGAAATAATTCTTGCAATAGGTCATGTAGAAAATCTCAACCATAAAAAACTCTCCTATACTTACACGTTTCTCTGTGTCCCTGTGTGCGGCCCTGCCTTAATAATTCATGGGGCAGCCACAGACCACTTACCCCATAGACATGAAATCGGTATAAAAGACATTGCCACATTTCAATGGGGCTTTGCCCCACCTACAAAACTACGTGACCATTTAAGCTGTACCTATCATTTTGTTGGGGACTTATTACAGGTTTCATAATGCATAATCATAATCAGTATCATTTTCTACTACTCTCGCAACTCCTATAGAAGAATAACAAAAACAATGAATAAATCGCTTCGATTTCTTACTATTTTCTGAATTCTTAATTAAGCTGTTTTTTTCGAATCGCAACTTGTACAAAACTTTATTTTAAACCAATAATTTTAATAAAAAACGGAAATATTTTTACATTTATTCGTTATCTTGTACATCTTGCGGTTGATGATGGGGCAGAATCTGGCATTGTCATTTGGAAGCGAAAAATTATGTCAAACGATGAGCGCAATAGACGAAGCGGGGGGCAGGGGTGCCGTATTAAATCCATGTCGATGTCTCTAGGTTACATGTGTCGGTGAAGCAATTTTGCGTTCATGTGCAGACACGGGCGCCCTCCTGTTACAGGTCTATGGGGTAAGTGGTCTGTGCGGGCAGCAAATACATTCCCTTAATAACTTAACTAATACGACAAGCAATCTCCCAAGTTGTCTTTACATTTTCACTATTCACATTGTCAGTAGAGTTCGAATTTTTTAAATTTAAGTAGGTACCTACGTACCCATCTCTTAGATGATATCTCGTCCGTAGGTACTATTCTGGTTTCGGCCGTTGTGACAACTAAATTTCGTAACCGGTTACGAAAGAATTTTCTTCCTCGAGCCGCAACCAGTTGCCAACAAAGAATTTCTCAAAAAGTTAAATATTCTGTAAGGCTTACCGCCCAATACGATTTTTTGTCGCGCGATAATTTTGTCGCAGTAATAAATGTATGAATTGGTTGTATCGTAGGTATATGCGAGGGCATTTCCATAGAAACCCATAATAATTATTGCGCGAAATAAAATCGTAATGTAGCCTGGCCTAATACTATTAATAGGTAAGAAATAAAAATATTTAGGTAATCTTTATCGACACGGGACCTTCGTCCTTACAGACAATAATCATTACTTATTCAACTAAACAAACACATTGTAATTTATGTTCATTAATTCTATTTTTATATATTGTATTACTTATATTGTATTTTGACATGAAAACGTATAAGGTTATATTTTCAGAATAAACCAAGTTACGAATCTAGTTGTCAACAAGTTGCGAATCGAGAAAGAAAAATCTTCTTTCGTAACTGGTTACGAAAATTAAATTCGGTTGTGAAATCATCCGAAACTAGAATAACATGTACCATCGATAGGGTACTTAAATTTAAAAAATCCGAGCTCCCGTTTCTCTCACTTGTTTAAGTAACCTGTTGTTAAGTTGTAGCTAAGCTACCTATGCGCGTAGTATGCGCTGTAGGCACCGTTGTGGCTGGCGTGCGGCTGGTACCTGAAAATGAATGATCATCCATGTGAAAATGGAAGGAATAATCTTCTTCTCGTTATTTTCGTATGGTCTCGTGACCAAACCTATTTTTATTTATTTATAAACTCAAGCCTGAGGGGTAGGCAGAGACGATGGACTTCCATCTGCTGCGATCCTGGCACACATCCTTGCCTCCTCCACATTCATCAATCTCTTCATGCATGCTCGTCGGTTTGTAGTACTCGTAGACCGTACTTGGACCTTTTTCAAGACATCGCCAATTTGGTCGCCGTACAGTCGACCGCAGATATGGTAACACTTGCAGTACGATTTCAAGTCTTACGACGCAAGTAATAAGAAGTTTAAAGTGTTACCATTGATCTGCTGTCGACTGTACGTTCTCCTCGATCTACCTCTGCCGACCCTAACGTCAACATTCGCTCCGTGTTCAAATAACAAATCAAGTTTCCCTTCATCCATCAACTTACATGTCTCATCTAATTTATCTGTCATCCTCAACGTACATTCAACGCAACAAAACGGCTTTCTACCGCCCGCTTTTCGCCACTACGTGAGCCATGACGTGATGGGTGGCGAACCTCATCGCCGTCTCCGAGCACATTAGATTTAGTTCGTCTCATTGTGGTCCCACGAGAATGGGTCGATCTAACAGGTCGCCAGGGGTTTACGCCCATCACCCCAGGAACATAGAACATTAATCAAACTTTAAAAAGGCGCATTGGAAAAACATGTTTAAAAAATATCACATAAACGTGGAAACTATGGGTCCGTGGTCGTCCGACACTAAGCTAATAGTTAGGGAGTTATCTATTCGACTGGTCCTCGCCTCGGGGGACCTTAGAGCTGGTGAGTATTTTGCCCAGCGCCTGAGCCTCGCTATACAGCGGGGTAATGCGGCCAGTGCGCTGGGCACCCTGTCGCGCGGGACGGGCCTTGACGACGACGTGCATAATTGTTTATTATATTTATAATAAAGTTTTAGAGTTAGTTTAAGTTATTTAAAATGCACATAGAATATACAATTCTAACATTTATAACGCCTCTAGTAACGAGCGCCTATTACAAATGTGTGATCGTATGTACCTGACAGTGTGCGCGTGCGCATAGAGCGGCCCGCAGGCGCTGGGCTCGGCTGCGTACGGCTGCGCGAGCTGCGGACACTGCTCGGCCGCCGCGTCGCGCCGTCGGGACACGCCGCGCGGCTGGGTCGGCTCGGGAGGACTGCAAAGATACCAAAATATTTTATTATTATGTAGCAGTTACTAAGTAACTTAACCCTTGACATTTACAGTTGTACCCTTTGAAGAGGTTGTAAGAACGGCACAAGACCGTATCTCCTGGCGCCAGTTCATACATGCCAAGACGGCACCTACTGTTGAGGGTCACGGTCCTTAGCATTACCTAAGTAGGCAACGATTGTGAAGGAGGAGGATTAAATAATTTAACTGTTATTATTTTAAAATATGTGCTGCTGAAAGTTTTTTGCCACTTTTTCTCCTCAGCGATGGCACGTTTTCCTTGAAAAGTCGTGTAAAAATAAATTCAAAATAAATATTGACTTGTAAAAATGTACACAACGTGCTTACTTGCAATAAAGAGATTTGATTAATCAGTACGCCACCCAACCCGATTCTCGGCCTTTTGCATTCACAGTCTCTGCCAGCCTTTCGCAGGCCATCGGGACTGGGAGCGTTCCATGCTACGTTTACCCATTCGTAGCCTCTATTCGAGAACCAGTCTATTATTAATTAAGTTTCAGATTATTTGAAAGAAAATTCTTTATTCGTAACCGGTTACGAAATTCAATGGTGAAAGTGTCCGAAATCGAGGTGCCGAAAGACTTGCGATAGCTTCAGCCTGACTGGCGACAATATGACAATACGTACTCGTCAGAATTTGAGAATGACAATCTATCTCAATAATTTTTCATTATGTCAATCTTGAAGGCAAAATGTATCTTGTAGGGACGTTTGCGCTTACCTAATACCTAGCACGAATCCCCGACCAACTCCGACCGGAGTAATAATACCGCCCGCCCAATAGGCGGAGTCGTATTACAGAATTCGTGTTAATTCTTTATTGTGACAGCGAGCGACAAATGGCAGTCGTCTGCACAGGGTCGTAGCTACGCCGCGTTGTGGGGCAATGCCCTAACATAAAATGTCGATGACCTACCTTAAAATATAATACTATAAACTAATAAATGTGCGTGCGGGACTGAATATTAGTGTGTAAATGTAAATTCTAAAAAATGTTCACCGTTACCCTTAAAACTGAGTTCACCGGTCATTAATATACATATATAAAACCGGTAAGTAATATAAAAATGTCAATAACAATAAACGTCTATTAAAACAATAATGTTGTGCGTAGTTATCTTATTAAGCTCGTAACATGACTAATAAAATAGATCCCTCATCATAACAAAATTTTTGTGGCAATATTTACCAGATTTCAAATGCGATTTCTACTTCTGATAAAACCACTATTCTATTGCACTGCCTTAAATTCAAGCCTAACTCCGTCCCTGATGTTACAACAACACTCCTGCGCATCCCAGGGTTACTAATCGATTCTACCAGGAAGAGACGCTAAAAATTTACGATACCAGTTTTTTGTCCCGTCCAAGTAGAGTCGATACAAAAATCCTTCTAACGTTTCAATCGAAATGTGATCTCTATACATAACAACAAGGTTGATTTTAAATTAAACGTAATGTACGATTATTTGTTGGTTTACATTAAAAACTCACACGTGTTATGTGACAGTTAAAGTTTGTTTTTCTGTAACAAACAATTTCTCAATTGTCGCTGGTTTAATCTTTGTTTTTAGATAACTGTTTGCGCATGTGGCGATGTGTCTTCGATGAGATAATTAATGGTCGTGCAATTGATTTATGACAGTAAAAAAAATTAGTGAATAGGTACGTAAAATAAACGTTGTTTTTGGAAAAAATCACAGTAAGTCACAGAATTTGTAATAAATTCAGATTTTATGATACAGTAACATAATGACTGATGATGTTACATAATTAAAAATATTCCTAATTTTTTTCTGGCCTTCGCAAAGACAGAATAGTATAAAGGGGGCCTTAATAATAATAAGATTGCGATTTTCTCAAAAACTACTGGACCGGATTTAATAATTCTTTTACAGTTCAGTATATATTTTAAACTTTTATCTATATAACAGTGAAATAATTTTTTCAAGCGGTCAAGTAGTTTTAGAGAAAACCCTAACTTTAAAATCTCTCCTGTACACCTTTCTTTGTCTTCGACAGTACCTACCTAATTGAAATATTTCCATCCTAATGACGAATAGGTAGGATAGAAAAATATTTGTAGCGAGGCTATAATCCCAGTTGAGTAAAAAAAATCGATTTTAATATTTGGATTATCGCTTCGCATGGCAAGAAAAATAACATTTAAAAAAAATCTGTGAAACCGTACGGCTGGATATTACATAACTAAGGAACCTGTATCTTGTATATACCCAAGAATTATTTATTATTTACTTGTTTAAAAAATATTTAAAGCAAGGCGAAGCAGTACTTAAGTGATTTATTGCACTCGGCCCATGCAGCGGCGGCTATAAGCCTAAGTAACAAGGTAAACGCAAAGTAAACACCCAAACCCTGCGCCCGCGCACTTGCAATGTTTGTTTATGTTCGTGATGCATACGGGTGGTGAGAAGTTGTTTGGATTTACAAAAAAATAGGGAACGCAAATGAGTTTAAACATCTTTAAACAAAATTACAGTTTTTTTCTAGCGATTTAGGTCGATTCACAGAATTTTTTGAGGAAGATTTGTGTGTAAGCTCGCATCATCATCAGTCTATTTTTATGTCCCCACTGCTCGGGCACAGACCTTCCCTTACATCGAGGGAGCTTGGGCCATGATCCACCACGCGGGTTCAGCGCGGATTGGCGGATTACACATGCCTTAGATTTTTTCTACGGCATGCAGGTTCACGATGTTTTCCTTCACCGTTTTGAGAGCATTCGATAAATCCTAAGCATCGAATAATTTGAAAACCTCATGACCTACCAGGTAACAAATCAATGACTGGGCGCAAGTTTCTATAATATCCCCGTTTCAAATACCTTCTTCACCTGCACTAAACTAAACACATAATGTGCAATCTTTTACCTTTCCCTATGCGAATAATTAAAAAAAACTTAATGACCTACCAGCGGGGCTAGCACGAGTCGCGTTAGCGATCGACGCAACGCCGCGGAGCTGTCAAACTAATGTCAAACGCCTTGTAATAACGTCACAGCTCCGCGGTGTTGCGTCGATCGCTAACGCTGACTCGTGCTACAAGGGCAGGTAACAGCTCAATGCCCGGGCGCTAATTTCCATAATACGTCCCTGTCGAATCGAATGCCTACCTACACACCTGCGCTAAACTAAGCATATAATGTGCAATCTGATACATAAACTGACCGACTCCGAGTACATACGTTTTACAAACAAATAGCCACCTACCGTAGCGGGCGAGGCAGATGCAGTAATAAATCTTACGCTCCGGTTCGCCATTGGACACAAACCAGGTGCAATCACTTTATTCACTGAGATATAATGCTAGGAAGGTGGTTTAGTTTAGTACGTTAGGTATTCTGTTACGAAGTAGGTAGGTAACCTACCTAGGTAATGTAAGTACCTATGAACTCGTTTAATAGTAACGATGTTTGTCAAATTGTTATCATTCTTGTCGGATAGGTAGGTACGGTGAAAGATAAGACAGAGAAAGGTTTACAGGACAGTTTTTAAGTTTGAGATTTACTCGAAAACTACTTGACTTACTTCGGTCCAGTAGTTTTTAAGAAAATCTCAAACTTATCCTCTTAAACCCTCTGTATACTTATCTTTGTCTTCGACTACTACTTAAATTGCAACAAAATATCTGAAATCTGACGTTAGCAAAGGTAGAACAAACAAACATAACATAAGTAGAGTTATATATAGACGACAGTCGTAACTATAAGGACTTTCAACAGACGGTGACAATTTAGTTTTACGACCAGCAGCAGTAAAGAGTTACGCGACAGTTACTGCGGCCATGTTTCCCGTTACAGTCACATCGTCACTGACACACAGATAAATAGTTATGGGTATGTATATGATGAGACCAGCCCCCTTACTATGAACTCTTATAGCAAGATTACTTCAATAATACTTTGTTATTTCGCCCCATGAGAACCTTACAGTAAGCTTATTAAGGACGTCATTGGTACGAAATAATAAAGTATTGTTGAAGTAATCCGGCTATACTGCTGTGTACTCCCTGCAATGACGTATGCGTGCGAAACGTGGACTCTAACCTCCGGAATAATGCACAGGTTGAAGGTAGCACAAAGAAGCATGGAACGCACGATGCTCGGTATATCCCTACGTGACAGAGTGAGAAATGAGACCATCCGCCTACGGACCCGTGTCACCGACATCGGCAAACGAGTGGCAAAACTGAAATGGGCCTGGGCGGTGACCGCGACTTCAATCGTTATGGTTATCGTTTTCATTTTGACACTTGAACGATATACATTGCTGCGTTTCGTTGTCGTTTGTTAAAACTTGCAAAAACATAGCAGCAATGTATAGCGTCCATTTGTCAAATTGAAAGCGATAACGATAACTCTGTCGCCGAAACGATGGTCGATGGATTAAGTGCGTTCTAATTCGGACTAACCGAATTTAAATCAGAAAGCTGCGTACCAAAAATGAAGTGTTTTTTTAAATTTTGTTTTCAATATAAATGCTACTTATAAAGCCTGTGGTGCCTTTAAATGATAACTTCATGTTAAGAGAAGTCGCGTGTATAAACTTGTGGCAGTAACCATGAGTTACGATATGTTATGGCGCGGGAGACATTAGGAAAAATGTGGTTTCGTTTACAAGGTCGTAAAGTGTCTCGTAATTTTGAAGAGGAAGAGTTAAGAGTTTGGGGAGTTATTTAATTAAGCGCGTCTTAAAACTGGCTCATTTTCAGGTCAATTTTTAATGAGGCAACAATTAGGTATTACTTAAGGATGCGCTGCTGAAAGTTCTTTGCCAATTTTTACAGCCGACTGACCTTAGGATCCAAGTAAACCGAGGTATGTTTATAAGAATCGGTCGCGGTTCGTGCGTCGGTGTTTTTGAGTAAACAACAAAGTTGGTCGCGTTTCGTGCGTTTTATGAAAACAATAAAAAACTACCTCCACTATTGGTCGCGGTTCGTGCGTTAAATAGTTTGGTGATTTTACTACCTACATTAGCAAATATTACCATAGAGTTATAAAAACCGTTAAATTGTCAAATGTTTATGAGAATTCACATACAGAAAATTATTAGTTAATGGATCCAAGGGGCTACTAAAAATTCTAGTGGACGTAGCAGCCTTGGCAAAGCGATGTACGAATTCTAAAAAAGATTGAATACAAAATTCGACGGATTTTTTGGTATGAAACCGGTTACGAAAAGTAACACAAAGTGTTTGTAACTGATTATGAAAAGTAGGTAGTTACGAGAACGGAACATAGGATTTTTTAGACTCACCAATCATCGGGGTCGCAATCTCTGAAACCTTTTGCGAACGGATTGCTTGCGATCTTCAACTGGGTTATCTGTAACAAAACCAAAAAAATAGGAATGTGAAAAAAAAAATTATAACGAAACTTAATTCGCTTGATTGTATACATTGAAAAGGCATGTGAAAATAGTATTTCTTTGAAGAATAAATGAGGAAGTTTTAAGTAAATAGTTGATATTTTAAAAGATATTTACGGCATATACATACAGCACGCCGATATTTTTTTGCTACCTTTTCTCCTCAGCGTTCACAATTTGGCATATTTTCCTTGTAAATTCAAGAAAATGTTGACGAACATAAATGTACACTACGTGCTTACTTAAGAGATTTGACTTTCGTGACCAAACCTATTGTCAGAGTTATTCAGGCCGCCCGTAGGCCTCTGACTTGACCTAACGACTGCAGTCATCATCATCATCAGTCTATATATATTGCCCCAATGCTCGGGCACAACCTTCCATTAAATCGAGGGAGCTCGGGCCATGATCGAGGGTCTAGCGGGGTTACTCTCACCTCTTATAGAGATCCAGTTTAGGTTCCTAAACTGACAATTTGCTACAATGACGTCAATCGTCATTGTAGCAAATAGCGATTCGGTTTAGTTTAGGAACCCCGCACTGCGGATTGGCAGATTTCATATGCCTTAGATTTATTTTCTTCTTCTACGGCATGCAGGTATAATCACGATGTTTTCTTTCAACGTTTTGAGAGCACTCGGTAACAGTACGTAAGTTTTTCCGTCGAAAACACCGAGGATAACTCATTGACATGGCTGCCCTGGCTGGGAATCGAGCCTGGGACCTCCGTATCGCAAGTCCATTGCCCCAACAACTTAGCCACCGAGTCCTCTCGGTGGCTAAGTGGTAACGACTGCTGTGTGACAATGAAATGATCACTAAACTAACTGTCATCCATCCAGCGCCCAACTTTGCTTACTTGTACTATAGTTTTTCAACGTGTACGCCTACTCGCAACTGGACTATACGAGCCCGTATGTTGTCTGACGCTTCAAGTCCGAACTGACTAAAATCCCTGTGTATCCACTCACCCTATGGTTCTGGTATGCCGTGACGGCCGTGAAGCCCGTCTCCTGGAAGACGAAGGTGCGGTACGGCACCGTGCCCGGTGCTGCAGCCTGGCCCTCGGCAGGCAGGTAGACCACGTGCAGGCGAGGCTGGTACCGGTGCATGGAGTTCAGGATTATCTGTGGACAACAATTATTCTTATGGTATCGTCTTCTTACGAAGGTTGGCGTCTTGGCGATCATCCATCCATTAGACAACAATTGCCGCGCAACACGTGACGCTCAACACGTTCGCTAACGTTGCACAACAACGCGCGACGTTGCCAGCTGGCGCGCAACATGCATGACCAATGGTACCAATACCAGTGGTGCCTCAAGTTCCTCGTTGGCGTTCAACATGATGAGCAACATGTCCAGCGTCAAATGTTGACCAGTGGATACGAGGCTTAATGACAATCAGCGTGGCTATTATAATTTCTTATTCTATCCACACATGGAACAGAAAGGTCGGCTTTTGAAAATGGCGGGAAGCGACGGTTGCGAAATTATTTGATAATTTTCATTTTAATGTCTACAGTGGTTATTTTGTGTTTAATATCCCGTGTTCGCGAATGACAGCATGGCGAATTTATTGAATTTTTGGTCTAAGATCTGAAGTCTCGTGCTAGAGTCAAGAGTCCCACTACGAGCTCGGGAGTGAACGTGACTGTCGAGCTGCTTCGTCCAGAATGACGACGCTACGGCGTGCCTGGATGAAGAGAGAGGACTATGATATCTTGAATATTCTGTAACATGACATTGGCAAATGACGAACTGTCGAGTCCATTAATAAAATAATAAGGTCGACTAGGCTCAGAAGGTCTAGTAAGTTGCAAATGAATTTCTTTCTCGATTCGCAACTAGAGACTACTTTCGCTAGATTCGTAACTTTGTAACAGAATTTCGCAACCGGTTGTGAAAGCGGATTAAGTTAACATAATAAATTAATAAAATAATGAATAATAGAAGAAACACTGAAGAAATTAATCAAAGTATATTTAAATTCAGTGCTTAATATAGAGAATACTGTGCTAGTATAAACTTACATGGCCATTATCATCGAGCTGGTTGTTGGTTAGCTTGAGTTTGTCGAAGGAGACCAGCTGCCTCATCCAGTGGGAGCCTGGTGCGGGGGAGTCTGGGTGCACGTGAATACGAGGCGGAGACACCGGGTCCGCCTTCCCCGCCACTACCCAGCTTGAGCTATGTGGGAAATAAACATATATTAGAAGAAAACGTATGTCGGAAAACCTAAACGGACGACGACGGGGGAACGAGGTGCAAAAAGGACTGAACAGGGGCCTTACCAAAGTCAAAGTCAAATTTTCTTTATTGCAAGTAAGCACGTTGTGCACATTTTTGCACGTCAACATATTTTTTGAATTTACATTTACACCACTTTGCAAGGACAAGGTGCCAACGCTGAGGAGAAAAAGTGGCAAAAAACTCTCAGCAGCACATCTTTTAAAATAATATAATAATACACAATTACTTAATGACTAGGTATTACACAACTATTACTATTGTTAGTAATCTAGACTTCATCCCTCACGCGGAACCGGCGACACACACCATGCATGTTCATCGTTTAAATAGTCATCTATCACCTACCATGAAGTCTTATAGCAGGATTACTTCAATAATACTTTATTTCGTACCATGACGATATTTGTATGAGCAAGCATACACGAAATGCATAATAAACACTTGCCAAATTATGTAACATTATAATAGCAGTGCAATAAGTACACGCATTCAATCTGAACGGTCTTTTAATTAGCAGACGTTAGACAGGCGTCAATGAGCATAGTATATCCCACAGATATACCTCATCATAAGAATAAACCTGCGACCTTCTCATTAGGCGACAAGTCCTGCACACGGCTAGAAATTTTTCCATTGCTAAAATCAATTAATTACCTTACTTGATACTCAAAAGACTCACGCACCTGTGAAAAGCATATCGATATCTCTTATCATCAAGAGGAACAAAGTCCACCAGCAGTAAGTAGTCAGCATTCTGCAGCAGTCCAGCGAGCCTGGCCTGCAGGGCCGGGAACATCCTCCGGCCGGCTTTGGTGACGATCATCTCGGTTCCAAGCTCGTGAAAACTGCGCCATAAGGCAGCCAGCTCTAGAGAGGCTGTGCAACGCGCCACTGCTGGATGGAGGGTTACATTTTGGGTGCCGGAGACCTGGATTGGAATTAAAAGTAAATCATCATTAGTATATTTTTATGTCCCCACTGTGCACTGCTAGGGCACAACACCTTCCCTTATCGATTACACATGCCTTATGCATTTTTTAATAAGTAAAAATAATAATCGACTTACCACTCTTGGCGGAGGTACTGGTTGCGGTGGAGGCACCGAGTGCGCGCCGTGGTCCCGGCAAGAGCTCTCACTGAGCGCTTGCAGCGGTGAGTAGGTGCTTCGGGCGCATAGAGAGTTCTGGACAAGGAGTTAAAGAGTTGCCTAAAATACTGGATGGCAGGAAGGAATGGACATTGGACATACACTCGAGAAATATAACCCTCTTTCATGCGCAGTCGTGTAAGAATAGGCTGTAACATAATATGCACTAATTGAAATTAGATGAACTATGAACATTTATAGGCTTGATCATTAATTTCAATTAGGTCAGGTACTTATACCAAGAATAGGCTAAAAATTGGCAGTAATTTTTGATAAACATCCATATCAGCAGGGTTACTCTCACCTCTTATAGCGATCCAGTTTAGGTTCCTAAACTGACAATTTGCTACAATGACGTCAAACGTCATTGTAGCAAATAGCGATTCGGTTCAGTTTAGGAACCTAAACTGGACCGCTATAAGAGGTGAGAGTAACCCTGCAGTTCAAAATTCAGAAACAAGATAACTTACATCTCTAAGGGGGTGGTGCAAAGGCGGAAGTTCTTGATGTTCATGGTGGTTTCCAACACGGTCCACCAGCGACTGCGAGAGGAAGTTGGTGCGAGGACATTGACTAGTCGGGATGAGACCTGCGGACAACACACAAGGAACATTGAGGATTGGAAACACCAGAATCCACGCATACGGTCTTACGGATTAATTTATTTTCAACAACTATTTCACATCTTTATAGCTCTAAAGTTTAGAGCGCCGACTATAAAACATAAAATAGTCTAAACTAAGTGAAATATATAATTAAGTGAAGTAATTAGGGAAATAACTTTTACAATCCGTCAAGTAGTCATCAAAAGAATCTCAACCATAATGAAACCCCCTTTACACTTAGGTATCTCTGTTCCGAGTGTTATTTTGCTTGCCACATTACAATTCACACATTATGCTAATATAGAAAACCTAACTAGGTGTTGCATGGTGCGCGGGCCGCGCGCGGCCCGCGAGACTGCTTTGTTTTCGTGTTGTAGGCGCCGCAACTAAATAAACATTATCGTAGTAGTAGCGTGGGGACGCTCCGGGCTTCGCCCTACGCGGAGCTCGGCCTATGGCCTCGCAGCCCGGCTCGGCCTTCGGCCTCGCAAAAGTTACTTGGAAGGTAGGTAGTTTTTTTCTGCTTGGCAAGGGGACGCTTCGGGCTTCGCCCTACGCGGAGCTCGGCCTATGGCCTCGCAGGCCGGCTCGGCCTCCGGCTTCGCAAAAATTACTTGGAAGGTGGGGAGTTGTTTCTGCTTGGCAAGGGGACGCTTCGGGCTTCGCCCTACGCGGAGCTCGGCCTATGGCCTCGCAGGCCGGCTCGGCCTTCGGCCTCGCAAAAGTTACTTGGAAGGTGGAGAGTTGTTTCTGCTTGGCAAGGGGACGCTTCGGGCTTCGCCCTACGCGGAGCTCGGCCTACGGCCTCGCGGTGTTCTATCGCTTCGGGCTTCGCCCTACGCGGAGCTCGGCCTATGGCCTCGCAGCCCGGCTCGGCCTTCGGCCTCGCAAAAGTTACTTTGAAGGGAGGTAGTTTTTTTCTGCTTGGCAAGGGGACGCTTCGGGCTTCGCCCGACGCGGAGCTCGGCCTATGGCCTCGCAGGCCGGCTCGGCCTTCGGCCTCGCAAAAGTTACTTGGAAGGTGGGGAGTTGTTTCTGCTTGGCAAGGGGACGCTTCGGGCTTCGCCCTACGCGGAGCTCGGCCTACGGCCTCGCGGTGTTCTATCGCTTCGGGCTTCGCCCTACGCGGAGCTCGGCCTTCGGCCTCGCGGAGGGTGCTCGGCCTTCGGCCTCGCTATAGTTACTGATAGATATTTACCGCACGCCAGTAATCCTTTCGTTTCGTATAGGAAAATATATGGAGAAAATATTATGGTTTACTGCTCGTCCGCCACTTTGTTTTTCCCAAAAATGACAATTTTCTGGTATACTACATCATATGTGCTACGAAGTGGAATTGGTTGGATATTCCTCATGCGCTCGTGCTAGGCCAGCTAATTCGTCAAAGTTTGGTCTGAAATGTCCAAATTTTCAATCGGCTATATTTCCGCCGCCATTTTGTTTTTCTTTTGTTTTTCAATTTCATCACAAAGTAGGTCGACCATGTGACGCGTGTTCCAAATTTGAACGAAATCGGTTGGAAAATGGCGGAGATGGCATCACGTGACCCGCCGCCATCTTGTTTTTTTCACTTCCCTATAGTTTTCCTCTGGTCCAATCACTAAACTATACAACTCCCCCCTACATGACTTTCACCTCCGGGAACTCCTTCAGACTAAACGGGACGGTCAATCAGTGAGTCAGTCAGTCAGTGGTAGTCGAGCTATATATATTAGTAATAACTAGGTGTTGCATGGTGCGCGGGCCGCGCGCGGCCCGCGAGACTGCTTTGTTTTCGTGTTGTAGGCGCCGCAACTAAATAAACATTATCGTAGTAGTAGCGTGGGGACGCTCCGGGCTTCGCCCTACGCGGAGCTCGGCCTATGGCCTCGCAGCCCGGCTCGGCCTTCGGCCTCGCAAAAGTTACTTGGAAGGTAGGTAGTTTTTTTCTGCTTGGCAAGGGGACGCTTCGGGCTTCGCCCTACGCGGAGCTCGGCCTATGGCCTCGCAGGCCGGCTCGGCCTCCGGCCTCGCAAAAATTACTTGGAAGGTGGGGAGTTGTTTCTGCTTGGCAAGAGGACGCTTCGGGCTTCGCCCTACGCGGAGCTCGGCCTATGGCCTCGCAGGCCGGCTCGGCCTTCGGCCTCGCAAAAGTTACTTGGAAGGTGGGGAGTTGTTTCTGCTTGGCAAGGGGACGCTTCGGGCTTCGCCCTACGCAGAGCTCGGCCTACGGCCTCGCGGTGTTCTATCGCTTCGGGCTTCGCCCTACGCGGAGCTCGGCCTTCGGCCTCGCGGGAGGGTGCTCGGCCTTCGGCCTCGCTATAGTTACTGATAGATATTTACCGCACGCCAGTAATCCTTTCGTTTCGTATAGGAAAATATATGGAGAAAATATTATGGATTACTGCTCGTCCGCCATTTTGTTTTTCCCAAAAATGACAATTTTCTGGTATACTACATCATATATGCTACGAAGTGGAATTGGTTGGATATTCCTCATGCGCTCGTGCTAGGCCAGCTAATTCGTCAAAGTTTGGTCTGAAATGTCCAAATTTTCAATCGGCTATATGTCCGCCGCCATTTTGTTTTTCTTTTGTTTTTCAATTTCATCACAAAGTAGGTGGACCATGTGACACGCGTTCCAAATTTGAACGAAATCGGTTGGAAAATGGCGGAGATGGCATCACGTGACCCGCCGCCATCTTGTTTTTTTCACTTCCCTATAGTTTTCCTCTGGTCCAATCACTAAACTATACAACTCCCCCCTACATCACTTTCACCTCCGGGAACTCCTTCAGACTAAACGGGCGCGTCAATCAGTGAGTCAGTGAGTCAGTCAGTGGTAGTCGAGCTATATATATTTGTAATACTCGGAATAGTGCAATTTGTCGTCAGGCCAATGTCAGCAGAGACCAGGGCACAGAACACTATTATTACCCAGGGGCTTGAATAACTCTGACATTTTTATTGGTTTGGTCACTAAACCACACGAGAAGAAGAGTGGAAAATAAATTAAAGGAGGATGATAGGATATACTTATAGAAGTCTAGGAAAGGTCTAGAAAATTCCAATGAAAGTTAAGTATGATCCCATCCACTAGGTTAAAATTAACCACATAAACAGAACATCCAAAAATATTATACCAAAGATACAATAACAAGCAGCAAATGTGTAAGTAAAAGCTTCCGCTTCCTATAAAAACAGTAAATATTTGCTAACCTTATTAATAGATCCGGTAAATCATAATAATAGAACCAATAAGAATTACACACACCGATCGCATTAAACTTCACGTCAAAGTACCACACAAAATTCTCCACAGGAAAAATAAAATCATAAACTTAACGAAGAAAAAATAAACAAGTCCCATAAAAACCGAACGTCCACTTCTCCGCGGACATCTCACTCAACTAATTGCTGTAATGGCGGGAAACTAAAACGAGTCCAAAATGGCGGCAATAATTTCATCGCCACATGTCAAGATGGGATTATAAATAAGACGGGCGATGAAAACTATACTTACGTAGAAACGACAATGATCTTCGTTTTATTTTCAGAAGAGCCATTCTATTTTATTTTGTGAGTTTATGTTTTGTGTGTCGATAGGTTTACGGGTTACGTCCCCTGTAAATTAAAAGGGGTTTCCCAACAGTGGGACATGCTATGCATGACAACTTAGAACCTAGATGAACGTTTCGATTTATGATTAATAGGTTAACCGAACCGGAAACGTACAAAGCATTTGATTGAGTAATACATGTATATCCCTTTTGATCGCCACCTCTAAAACAAGATATATCTACTCCCTAATATTTTGTAATGATTATTGATTTCATCGTAAAATTCGAATCATAATTTTATTATAGAACAGGTTATAATTCATCTTTGTACGTAAATTTTTAGATGGCATACCTCGGGGGTCTCACTTAGGTCCACTTCTTTTCACCGAGAAAATAAATGATTACGAAATTGAGTCATAATCAAAACATTTTGACACCTTTCTCTCGCAATTATCGCGTTGCGGCGCCGGCGCTGCGTGTAGTCGGAAACTATAAATTTTTTCGCATGAGCGTTGAGTAAAGCATAATTGTCAGATTATGAGTTATTTGTGAGATGCCATGGGCACTAATGTGTCACATTTGTCGGTAAATCAACAAGAATAACGTTGGGAAGTATTTTTATTTCCAACTGTTAGGGTGAGCGATTTGTGAAAATTTACACGAACTTTAAATTTTGAAATATTAAATCGTGACAGGGGAAAATTATGTCAGCTTTTTAACGATGTTTCAAAATATGTCTCTCTTATTTAGTGAAATTGACAGAAATGTAAAACAGAGATAGAGTGGATGATTTATTTATTTAACTAGCATTTTTACACGTTAGGTAGGTTTAGATAGTTTAGATTTAATTTGTATTTATTTGTAAATATTATTTCCTAATTTTGAATAACTACATCTATCATCAACATAATAAATAAAAGAATAACTATTTGATTTATATATTTTATGACAATCTTGTGATAGTGTCGTTAGATTCGTCTTGAATGTAGACGTGACAAAATTTAATCAAAGCGGCTAAAAATTTTAACATTCGGGAATACCCGACGGTTGGTTTTTAAAATTATTTCTGCTTGTTAGCAATAGCAACTTTGTTTAAATTATCATCATCGTTATCTCTATTGTATAGTATTGTCAGTTAAATGAATTTCAATCTAAAATGTCATAATATCAGTGTTCCGAATTATATGAGATTGGTATAAGATATAAATAGATCCTGTATGTCGGTCGATCACATCGCATGGATATTGGTGCAGTCATAAATTGCAGAGGTATTGACAGCTAAAGGTACCGGTTTCGCTCTACTTGTAATAAAATTCGCTGTACTTGCCAAAACATTGGTTTGGTATGTGGCACGTTATTTAGTAGGCAATTACATATTAACAACTACGTGAAGCAAAAACTCGCAAAATTATTAGCAAGTTTCCTCAAATGAAAAAGGATAGGTAAGTGTTTACTTTTCATCGTTGATATGATTTAATTACAATGCAATAATTGCTTTCTTTACCTATAGAAGAAATTCCTTAGGTAGGTAAGTATTACTTAATCATTTGTTAAACATTAATCAATTAATTCTAACCTTTTCTCTCAAATCACCAAGGTTTATGTAAACACTAACATAGTTTAAGTACTTACTAACACTTATATGGTCTTTGTGACTGCAATAAATCGTTTGAATTTGAATTATGACGTGATATAAGAATTAAATTAGGCATAGATATTATCATTATCAGTGGCCTGTTATTTTCTTCAATATTTATAGCCTACCTATACTTATTTGTCACAAATGTACCTATCATCCTTTTTTGAAGAAAATAAATATCCCCAAAATCTATACGTTTCTGACTACTGGGTTATCTGGGCGTTCCTAATAAAAACTCATCTTAATTGCAGCTTTTTTATTTATAAATTAACACCAAATTAACACAAAACGTGAGACCTCCATTTACCAACCACAAATCACATCGAAGCTCTAGTTTTTGCTTTTTTATAAAGCTTACTATAGACGGTACACAAATTATAAAGCTACCCATACACGTCACAATCAACATGAAAGAAAAATATTGTTATTGCCTCTCAATACTGACGATTTTAAGTAAATGCGTGGTTACACGAATAACTTACTATCCGGTTAACTAAGCCCTTTTTAAAGTCAATTTGTCACGTATCCTAAGAAACAATACAAACAACTAGTCACTAATTATGCTAGAACCACAAAGGCCAGGTAATTATAAGTGGTGGTTCTAAATAGAGTAGCATTTGTAACAAAAGGAGAGTGCGCGGTACTTCCTCAGCAATAAATCCGCATTGATTGAGAGCTATAAATCTAAGCGCGGGCGCCGCTCCGGTTGCAGCCCATAGGGTTGGCACAAATGTATTTACAATATTATGTTCAATATGTCTGTATTTATGTCCCGGCATCGCATCGCATTATTTCTATCCCTGAGTAACGTGGGCTATATACAAGGTTTAACGTAAATGGTATATGAAGCCGAAGGGAGGGTGTTCAGTAGTGACTCTTCACGATCACTGTTTTAAGACAGACTTGTCAGACTTGTCGCTGAGCAGTTCTCGTAGGTATTAGACAGCTTTGTCTATGAGATCTCTCGTTTGAAGTGTGAGCGCTTCATAATGTTATATATTTATTTTATTAATGGACTCGACAGTTCGTCATTTGCCAATGTCATGTTACAGAAAATTCAATATATTCAATAGTCTTCTATCTTCCTCCAGGAGAGTCGCAGTAGCGTCTTCACCATGGGTAGCCGCGTCTTCATGTCTTCATCCAGAGGAGACGTCGTAGCGTCGTCACTCTGGACGAAGCAGCTCGACAGTCACGTTCACTCCCGAGCTTGTTGTAAAGCAATAGTCTGTCTTAAAACAGTCGGGACTCTGGTCTGCGCCTGCCTAAAGGAGCCTTCTAGCGATTTTTAGCCCATTTGTAGTTACCACTGATGACGGATGAGGGTGATACCGAGGTAAGTGAGCAGCCCTACAGCGACGCGTAACACGTGCGTTTCGTTGTCGCATCGCATGAGACACGTTTGATTTACGCCCCCTCGCGCCGCTACAAATTGCCCGCCGCGCTCACAACCAAACAAACACTTTATTAGGCACAGAAACTGGAACTAAGATGGATACCTGGTGAACGAATAAGAGTTCCGCCATCGTTTATAGCTCAGACCACTTACCCCATAGACCTGTAACAGGACGCCCGTGTCTCGCACATGAGCGCAACATTGCTCCGCGACACGTGTAACCTAGAGATATTATCGAGGGTCAGAACCCATTGGTCCCCTAATATTCGTCCCCCGGATTAAAAGTTGTAGATTCGGCCCCTATATAAGTGCCCATTGATCCCCCGGCAGGAGACGAGGCAATATTAATTTATTTTTAAGGTACCTACTCGTCCCCTGCTCAGTCTTCGGCACCTGCTCAGGTACTTTTTGGTTCCCTGATAGACAACCAGCCATATTTTTACATAAATAGCGCTGACACAGTACATTTGTGAACAAAACTTTAACGTTTTTCTAAAAGACTGATTGTCAATAAAACTTATTTTTGATACTAATTATCTGTGATGTGAAATAAATATGATTAGACCTATTTACTTTATTTATTTTTGCCTTTAGTACGCGACTGTACCACAACTACAGGGGCCGAAAAGAAATCTCTAAAATAGTAGAGCGCGAGGAAATATAAATTATTTAAAAAAAATAACAGTTCAGGGGACGAGTGGAAACCTCAAATATTTTAGGGGACGAGTGGGCACAGGGTGCGAATTTCAGGAGACCAGTGGGTTCTGACCCATTATCGACATGGACACAACTCTTTAATACGGCATCCCTGTCCCCCGCTTCGTCTCTATGCGCTCATCGTTGACAGAATTTTTCGCTTGCTGTACAGATTTCATGTCTATGAGGTGAGTGGTCTGTAGTTTATCGCCAATACACAGAGAGAAATGATTAGTTGCAGTTGTTAAAGTACGAGACTACAGTTAAAACCGTTGCAAACTATAGCGACAACCAAGTGTTTTGGCTGTTTTTGCTAACTATTTTGTTTTCCTAGCTAGTTTTTGCTCTGACTGACAACGCCGTAGTAGTTTTAGCTAGAAATCAATCAGCTGCTACAGGCGACTCTGTTTTTTCAGTGTAGTTTTTTGGTAATAAAGTATGACAATCTGTGGGCCTCATTAACAGAACCTAAACTACGAGTGGAATTCGCAACGAGTATTAAGACGACCCTAAAGGTCAAGGCCAAGGTCGAAGAAAGATTTACATAACATGGAATGGAAAAGCGTACGAGAGATGAAGCACTACACACATTTTATTGGCGACACCGACTGGTGCAGGAAAATAAGTAAACATCAGGAACCAGATGGGTCTCATACTAGTGGTCACAGGACACCACGCAACAAACGACCTTATTACACATGAAGCTAGTCTCCTAATCTGGAGTCTGTGCTGATGAAAACATGAGTCCATGAATCACTGGCTACAAAGGTGTAGCCTTCTGGGGCCTGTCCGGATCCAGAAGAATCTTTCCCATGAACAGGAATAAGGAACGTTGCGAGGTCAGTACCTGGGTAACCGCTAGTGACATTTTCATCTGAGCCCCTCCGTGCCTCGGGGCGCACGTTAAGCAGTTGGTCCCGGTTGTTGTCATTCGGCATCAGTCGTTAGGCAACGTCAGAGGTCTACGGGTGATCAGAACAGCTCCGACAAAATGTTTGGTCACTAAATCAAACGTGAAAAGAAAGAATTGAAAGTTCATCACGATGATTAATTCCTTCTCAGTACTTCAAACATTGCTTACAAATAGACGAAAATCGCAAAATGTGCACAACGAATTAGTGGTGAAGAGGAACGCCTTTGATCACTGTCCGTGTCAGCATTCCGAGCGGCCCTCGTTAACAAGCCAATCGACACACGTCACTCCGTTACAAGTGAAGAGATACTTGGGAAAGTTCAGATAAAGATAGCGGAGACTCGAGGAACAGAGTTGATACCTGACTTAGGCCCGTATTAATAAATAAATCTCGGCTCAAAAGGCAATCTTAAGAACGAAGATGGTGCTCCTATTATTAATAAACGTAACTTAGGTACGCGTTTAGGAATCGGGTATCACGTGAGTACAGCCGTATTAAGAAACAAAACTCAGTTCTCAAGAGAACTGTCAAACTCACACTTGAGAACGTATTTGCTGATTGTAGGCGAACCGCGACTTGAGAAAGACATCACGTAGTGATACGCCTTCAAGATTAGTTTATTAATAAATGACATACTTGAGATGGTGATCACGTCTTGAGAGTGTATCAGCTGAATTCGTTCTTGGGTTTGAGCTCAGACTATTAATACGGGCATCAGATAAGGGTACAAACAAAACTGCTAAAAACAAATGGTAAAGCTGTCAATGAAAGTGAGGTGCCATCAATACATGAACATTTGATAAACTGTTCCTAGCTACTCTTTCTGTATTCATGATCATACCTAAAGGAATTACTAAACTAAAGATTAAATAAAATGAGTCAGGTAAAGTTAATTACAAATAGAACTAAGCAGTTTTGAAATTTCTGTTCGAAACATTCACTAACCACAACCCAATTTGGAATCTCAGAGAATATTTCAACATAAACATGGATAGGAAAAGGAATCAGTTATAATTCTTAGCTTTCTCAGCATGCTCAAAGGTCAGCTGGTAAAAAAATGTCGCAAGCCATTAAGCTCGCATTTTGTCCACTAATATGTAAAGGTTAATTTAAATAAATAAACATTGATGCCCACTCAAAGGCATATATTCATTCAAAGATGAAATAACTCATTGTTGATATTTAAGATCAACTGAACAATCTATGACATTTAACCATCGGAATGTTGGAATCAGGAATTCCCTGAAACGCACAACTTAATTATACGAACCAGGATTTTAACTTTTCAGTTGTCAAGTTAAATCACAAGAATATTTGTAACTTCCAGTGCTAATCCATTTGCATTGTTTGTTTCGTGCAGAAGATTTCTAGGAAGCAGTTCTTAAGTGTTACTTGACAGCGCTGTTATGCAAAACCTGAAGGAAGTTCCAGGAACTGTCTTAGTAGAAGCATGTACAGACAATTCCATGTCTATCAACACTTTGACTTTAATACTGGTGAATATGATCAAACTTGAAACTGGAGATAAATATCTAAAGAGAGGATAATATGTTCTAGAAAAATAAAGGAAATAGTATAGCCTGGTTCAAACTCGTAAAACTTTCTGGAAATATCCGAAAGTACAGTGTTTATTTATGCAGGAAAAAGTCTACAGGAAATTAAATAATCAATTATTTGCCACCAGTTAAATATACTTAGACATGTACGGAAATGCATAGTAGCTACATATATTTCACAACTGTAGCAAAGAAGCAAGAAGTGCCTTTTCAAGTGCAATCCACCAGTCATAGTCGCATTGGACTCACGTGACGGACCATCACCCCAGCTCCGTCATATATGGGAGGTATGTTCTCCAATAAGATTTGATGCAAATTAAAGTAGGTACGTCTACATATACTTACCTATAGGGACGATTTTATGTTTTCTTATAAAAGCATCAGACGTATTAATTCCTGGTCTAAAATCATCAGTCCACACTCATTGTCTAGCATTGTTTAATCCATTTGCACACCCGATGCGTTCTAGGAAAGCATTGCTAGGTGTTGGTTGTCAGGGCGCATGCGTTGTTGTGACTGCTGATTGACTGATGCTGCCAACTTCGGCTATTCTCGGAGCGTGATCTGCGCACGATGCTATCCTGATTGCAACATGTGGCGTAATATTACTTGGAACTTCGCTGTGGAGGCCTCCAAGTTTGTTACTGTCCAGATCAGAATTGTTTTCCTAATTCGATAGGTATTGGGATTCATTTTGAGATCAATCAAATTTTATTGTTTTATTTATTCTTCATTGATTGCTGTTCTACGTATTGGAATCGACAAAATGTCAATATAGACGGCTCATATCTATCATGTTTTTAGATCATGTTAGTATCTTTTTGCTGCCTTCTTATCGTGTGGTTTAGTGACCAAACCTATTGTCAGTGTTGTTATGGCCGCTGGCCTCTGATAATGACCTGACTACTGCCGAACGACAGCAATCGGGACCGACTGCTTAACATATTATGCGCCACGAGGCACGGAGGGGCTATCATGAAAATGCCACTAGTAGATACCCAGGTTAATGCACGTCCAACGTTGCTTAACATGTACGGTTTAACACAGAGAAAGGTGTATTTTAAGGTTGAGATTTTCTTAACAAGAAACTGACTGATTTACAAAAAAAATTACAAGTACATAGATACATTTTTTTGGGAGGGACTCATTTTGGAATGGCGGATTCATTTTTTATTTGTTTAAACTTGACATTGGCGAAATTACCTCTTGAATAAGAGTAGAAGCCATTCAAATAAAAATAGAATAGAAGTACATAGCGTGTACTCTAAACTATCTACTAGTGAAGGAATGTTTATAATCGGTCAAGCAGTTCTTGAGAAAATCTCAACCTTATTTAGGCCCCTATACGTTTCTCTGTTTTCTATCTCAACGCCTCACAACTGCATTGTGGACTGAGCCCTCTCAATCTCCAACAACGTCACACGACGTGCTAAAATAAAGATGTAACGCAATACCTGTTAAACGGTGTATTGTGATTGCTGATTGAGAGGTGCCAAGCGGTTATTCTGGTACCGATGCCGCCCATACGCCTGCTTTGGCACCACCTGTCGATGGCACGGCTGGCGTGCCAGACATGCCACATCGATATAGTGAGGTGACGACTGCTTAGGAAATGTATGACGACAATGATAGAATGAATGATGTATGCAGCTGTTAAAGCATTATAAAGAGGAAGAAAGTCAAACCTAGATTCATAGACAGTTTTGAGTACTTACAAGCAGTTCAAATGGGTTCGTAGTCCAGTTGCAACTTTGGACTTGGGCCGTTGGGCCGTTCTTATATTACCTATCTGCGTCGTAAGAGTTGAAATCGTACTGCAGGTGTTACCATTGATCTGCTGTTGTCCGTACAAGTTGAGCAACTTTGGGCGAGATCGGTACCTGGATGGGTAGGTCGTTCCCAGAGGTCTATGAATCTATTGTTCTCCTTTTCCCACCAGGTTCACGGCAAAATAAAATTGGTTTTCAAATCTCCATACAGGAATTCCCAATGGGTCCACATTTATCCAAAGTACAGTCAGTAAAAACGCTTCAGGACCATTTCGCCACCATTCAGATCAGTGGTGTGTTTTAAACAAATAAACTAGTAACTAATTAAACTCAGCGGCACGGAATTTAACCCGAACTTCACGACGGTTACTGATATTTTCATCTGAGCCTCTCCGTGCATCTGAAAGCACGTTAAGCAGTTGGGCTCGGTTGAAGTCGTTAGGCCATGGGCGATCTCACCAATTCGTCAGATTTGGTTACTAAACACACACGAAAAGAAGAATTCGTCGTCGATAATCATCTGACATTTCCAATTTTCCAACTGGGAGTTTCTTAAAACCTCCAAATGGCCCAACTCATAAAGACCACCTTTGAGATATCAATCGCTACTCCGTCGATGACATTCCTCGTCAAATTCTCACGCTTTACAAAACAAACGATCTATTTCAAGTGGCCGAAGAAAAAAATGTGAAACAAAAAGTCCGATGGGATTACAGACGCTTGCAAACGAAAACAAACAATGGAGGCAGAAATTTATAAGCTAAGGCGGTTTCACATGTGCTACTGAAACTGCAGGGATGGTGATTTGTGGCGGCAGTAGAGGAGATAAAAAATTCAGTCCGTTTATGCAAGTTGTCTGACGTAACGGTTTGGTCGATTGGACGCATTCTCAATTCGTCCAATTTGCAATTCGCCACAATTTGAATTTATCACCAGAAAATCTAATTTTACAGACTTTCGTTAATACTAGATTATAAAAAGAAAAACGTAGGTATGGTATTGACATTTGCTAACGAAAAATCAAAAAAAGTAAATCCGATTCGATTCTTTCTATTCTATGGGTTAGTATTTTATTAGCATTAAGGCGCATGGTTGTCAAAAGCAAGAGTGAGACAGAAGATGCCCCGCAGCAGCGGAGTGAAGATAACGGCGCAGTTGCAGGGAAATAAAAATACGCCAACTAAAATCAGATTTTTTTATGTTGCGATTTTTTCTTCAATATGGTCTGTACGTTCATGCAAGTTGATCTAAGTTATGATAATTATTCATTAATCTCCTAGGAGATATAATTTTCAAAAGAATTTGTTTCTTTAAATGCTTCGTCAGTGTAAACCCGGGTTATCCTTCGCCCTCGTACGGGCGGTCCAGCAGATTTAGATGGAACTGTCTGTCCAATCCATACCGTGTATCTTATGATTTACTGGAGCTATTATTACGGGCGCCGTTTAGCTTACAGGATTAACACTTTCGATTTGGAACTTATTGTCATTTTTAAAATGGACAGATATTTCGTTTGCATGATTTATTTGTAGAATGTTTTCTTTTATTACGCCATGCATTGAAGAGCGTCGGTTCCGCTTTGTTCGACTATTAGTTCGATTGATCTTTCAGCTATGTCAGTGTATTTCCAGTTCTATATGATTGATTAAGTCTGGATTCAACGCTCATGCGAAAAAAATATAGTTTCCGATATACACGCAGCGCGCCGGCGCCGCAGCGCGATAATTGCGATGGAAAGGTGTCAAAATGTTTTGATTATGACTCAATTTCGTAATCATTTATTTTCTCGATGAATAGAAGTGGACCTAAGTGAGACCCCTGAGGTATGCCATATAAAAATTGATGTACAAAGATGAATTATAACCTGTTCGATCTTGAAATTGTGCAATTACTCAAATTCATGCATAACATTGCAGTTAGAAATCATGTTTTCATATGTTTTGATATTTTCTTGCATATGCAAAACGAAAATCTACACGATAATTGGAGAAAAATTGTCATTACGACCGGGATTCGAACCAGGGACCTCGCCATTCTATGGCACACTCTATTCCCAAAATTCTCCATTTATCGTTTATAATTATAACATTGAAATGTAAATAATATAATAGGAATAAGGTAATATGTAAACATAATATTTGCATGTCAATGACTTGAGTGTGCTGGACATAAGTACCAGTGTAAGAACCTAACCACATTCAAGGCAAATAAATAATATCATTTAATTTCTCCTCGGTCTACCACCTGTCGACTCCTCCACCAACATTCGCTCTAGATGTATTTCTGTCGTAATTCTCCTTTCATTCAGTCGCAATTTCGAAAATGTCCACACCAACGTAGCATCCTACTTATTTAATCCTGGATCATCAAATCTATTATTTAATTTTGTGTGAAAATGTATTCATAACAAATTGTAAAAGTTTATCGTTTGATTATTCTATTTTGTTTCATCTTGTTTAAAATTGATTAGTAATTTTATAGGGATTTGTTATTGTAATGTTTTCTTCACAGGAATGAATAAATTATAGTCATAAAAAGATATTGAAATAAATAAATTGATTGCTCTCTATTTAGCTAGAAAAAGTCCAAATTCATTAGTGATGTAGCACAATTGAAAAACGCGGGACAATTTTGCAGTTGCGGGACACTTTCGTATTATGCCAAAGTGAAAAGATGTCCCGTCCCGTATTCAATTCATTCATCTATTGATACAAATAAAATACGAAAACTTAAACATTCGTAAAGGAACTTGCAGACTAAATAAAATCCCTATAGGTGCCTTTTTTCAGACATCTTTTTTATTTTCCAGACTAACATCATATTAATTACTTTACCTAAGTATTATTTATCAATTAGCGTATGATGTCCCACTGCTGGGCAATGGCCTTCCCAACCGCTCCACATATGTCTATTCGAGTTAGGTGACGATTCATCCGCAAAAATTTCATCCGCGGGTGAAACATTTAAACAACGCCATTTAAAATTGGCGTCGATTCATCCTTAAATGGTATCGCTATCGGATGAGTCGACACCTAGTTAATACCTATTGATGTGGACGCCTGTACAGCCTCAGAGCACTTTAGTAATGCCAACAAAAAGTAACGTAGTATTATGGCAAAGAATTCAAGCGCTGTGTGGGGCACTGCGTGTCCTAACAGCACTATGCTGAGCCTTTTTTTTAGCCAGGTAAAACATGCAAATCATGTGTCACCACGCCCGGAGGAGCGTGTTGGTTATGTCGGGCTCGCCGCCCTGAAGAGGCAGCATACCGACTAAACGTCCTGGGGTGTTCCACCTCGTGCCATTCTTGCCGAGCCACGGGAAACTGTGATACAACCGCGACCCGACTGGCGCCCGAGCACTCCCCATTGTGGGCTGTACTAGCCCACAATGTATAATCCATTCATCCATCACCTACCTCCTCCCCGTCTGAGCCTCGAGCCACTCGGGCGCCCGTGCGGTTCGCGCACTGCGTCACTATGCTGAGCCTGCTGCCTATTGCATGAAGTAGTTTAATTTTATATTCTTTATTATGTATTACTTTTATATGCAATAAAAATATTTGATTTGATTTGAACTGTCTTAAAAAATCCGGGACATACGATTTTAGTAGAGAGGAAATTTAAAAATTTCATTAAAGGAACACTTGTTAAGAAGGCGTATTACAGGATAGATGACTATTTAAACGATGAACATGCATGGTGTGTGTCGGTTCCGCATGAGGGATAAACTTACTAACAATAGTAATAGTTACGTACTGTATAGTTATTAAGTAATCATTGTATTATCATTGTTTTAAAAGATGTGTTGCTGAGAGTTTTTTTTCTCCTCAGCGTTGGCACCTTTTCCTTGCAAAGTGGTGTAAATGTAAATTCAAAAAATATATTGACGTGCAAAAATGTACTCAACGTGCTTACTTGCAATAAAGAAATTTGACTTTTGACATTGACGTAGGTCATAATTCCATGTCCCGGATATAATGTCCCGTTTAGTCTCACAATCTCATCACAACACAGGGCTCGTCTTCGCTCGGTCGCGATATAGCGTAGTAAGAATAACAAACGGTAGCCAAGTTTGTTTATTGTGGCAATATTTTAATTTGGATCTGTTTGTAATAACCGGCCACTCGAACGCTTTGAAGTACCCTCCGCGTTGGCGGATGTAGGACTAACAGTTTCGAGCTTGCTCATCCTGTATCTACTATCTTACAGGGTGTGAAAAATATATCATGACTTTTTTTCAACGTGACATTTTAGTGGTTGTTTCCCGCAGTAAGATGATTTTGTTTCGGTAGAATAGAATAGAATAGAATAATCGTTTATTTGACAGACAAACAGCACACCTATGCATACACTTACAATATAATATTTAAAAAGAGAAACTAAATTTGTTACATTCATGAGGTAAAATAGTAGGTAGTACTAACCATTTATGGTTTGGTAGGTATCTACGTCGAGTGAGTTACTATTGTCTCTCATGTTTTCAAGTTGAAAATAATAATTAAAAATTAAACAAGATTAACTGCCAATAATTCCATAATTCAATGCATCATAATCATCGTCAATCTATTTGTATGTCCCCATTGCTCGGGCACAGACCTTGCCTTACATCGAGGGAGCTCGGGCCATGATCCACCACGCAGGCCCAATGCGGATTGGCGGATTACACATGCCTTAGATTTTTTCCTACGGCATGCAGGTTTATCATGTTTTCCTTCACCGTTTTGAGAGCACTTGGTAAATGTAGGTACGTAAGTTTTTCCGTCCAAAAAACCGAGGATAACTCATTGGTACGGTGGAACACAGAGAAAGGTGTACAGGAGAGTTTTTAAGGTTGAGATTATCACAAAAACTACTTGATCTATTGCAAAAATTCTCTCACTGATTGATAGATAAAGTTAAAACTATGTAACTATAAAATAATTATTAAATTCGGTCCAGTAGTTTTTTGAGAAAAGATCAACCTTATTGCGGCCCCCTGTATACTTATCTCTGTCTTCGACTGTACAAGGCTGCCCTGGCTGGGAATAGAACCTGGGACCTCGGTACCGCAAGTCTATTGACCCAACCACTGAGCCACCGAGCTCTCTATGATGATGATGATTTTAGTGGTTATTTTCCCGCAGCGAGATGATATGCATCGTCTTTGGTGCGATTTCTGTCGATACCGGCCAGTTGTGGAACTTAAATCCCGCCATTCACAAGCCTACTGCGTTCACATAGTCGCTAGCGAGCGAATTTACTATAGCAACTCAATATAATTACAAATTGTCCTGGAATGATTTAAGTCAGGTCGTCACTTCCCGCCCCGCGTCATAACTTTTACAAGTTGCCGTACTAATATGTTGCAGGCTACGATTGGGTGGAGAAAGAGTCGATGTTAAAATATTAGGTAGGTATTTTTAGGTTATATTGGTACACACGTAGACAGATAAAGGTATACAGGGAGCCTCAATAAGGTTAAGATTTTCTCAAAAACTACTGGAACGAATTTAATAATTATTTTACAGTTACATAGTTTTAATTTTTATGTATCTAACAGTGTAAGAATACTAGCAATAGGTCAAGTAGTTTTTGAGATAATCTCATCCTTAAAAACTCTCCTATACACTTTTTGTTACACTACTTCAAAAAAGTTTTGCAACACTTTTTTTTTTGGGAAAAAAAGAATAAGTACATGAATCTATTGATGAATACCACTGACCTCAGCTGTACGCTGCTATTCAGGCCGGTCATAATCTCGGTAACCTCGCTAATCTCAGAGTACTTAGCGATAAGGCCGCCAAAATTACATACCTATTATGTTTTGTATTTTTGCTTCTGTAATTGTTTTGTCTTTTATGTACAATAAAGTGTATTTGAATTTGTTTATGACTACGAAAAAAGGGATTAGAAATAAATGAAACATCGACTCTGTCACGGAACTCACGGATTATACTCGACAAAACTCTAATTTGTGAGTGATTTGTAACCGTAGCCATTATTTATTCAAACTCCTTCTCCATATCATGTTACCTGAACGTAATTAAGTGTTTCAAAAGATATATTTTTCGTTCTCAGCTCACGTACGATTTATTTGTTTGACATTTAGTGGAATTCCCGGGAAATAAATTCCCGCGGAATAAGAATACACAGAAATTATGGGAATAAATGACTGGGTACTCGGGTTTCTGATGGAGTGAGCTCATTTGGATCATTTGCTTGACAAACTATTTTGGATATAAGTACTTACCTACTACGGGAGAAAATTTGGTGATTCATCTATTTGTTTGACAGAATTTTTCGGTTGCAAAAGACATTGCCACATTTCAATGGAGCTTTATTTATTTATTTATTTATTTATTTATTCTTTGCCCCCACCTACAAAACAACGTGACCATTTAAGCTGTACCTATCATTTTGTTGGTGACTTTTTACAGGTTTCATATTGCATAATCATAATCAGTATCATTTTCTACTACTCTCGCAACTCCTATAGAAGAATAACAAAAACAATGAATAATTCGCTTCGATTTCTTACTATTTTCTGTATTCTTAATTAAGCTTTTTTTTCGACTCGCTAGATGTACAAGACTTTGTTTTAAACCAATAATTTTAATAAAAAACGGAGATATTTTTACATTTATACGTTATCTTGTACATCTTGCGGTTGATGGTGGGGCAGAATCTGGCATTGTCATTTTGAGTGCCTTAACATTATTAAAGGCGATCGATTTGCAATGAATAGTAAGTATTAGTTCAAAGTGTCTACTGAGGCGGCGCAGGCTCCGTTAACCGCTAACGAGCCTTGCCACACAAATCACCATTAGCGCTCGCGACGGACCGTGCCATGCGCGCGCGCACCCGCTACGCGTAGGGGAAACGGAAAGTATGTAGATGAAGATTATCGGTGGGCGTGGCGTGGCTGGGGTGGCTCAGTTGGTACAGTGCGCGAGGCGTAAGCTCAGGTTTACATTTGTGTGAGTGATAGCGGTACAAGAGGTGAAGTGCGGTGTATTTTGTTGCGTTTGTATTGGACGCGTCGCGCCTCAGGCCGAATATCACTCTACACTATCTGTGTGCACTCATACAAATGCAAACTTGAGCTTACGCCTCGCGCACTGTAAGAGCGTGTCACGGAATGACAAGGTCGCAGGTTCAGGTTCTGCCCACTGCTAGAAATTTTTCATAATGTTTAAATCCTTTACTGTGTTCAAAAATTAACCCTTTATTCTACTAATTCCAATCAATACCCTACCACCCACATATCGAGTAGCAGACATTATTCCCATCATGTATCGCGCATTCCGGACGCATTCCGTGTGGTACAAATTCAACACTCTTCTGGTTTGACTTCAAACGCATTTACATCGCGCTAATAACTGGCATGCCAGTAGCTTGCCAGTGGCACCACTGTATTACTTTTCATTTTATACGAAAATACCACTATGATATGAGCTAGGTGTCGACTCATTCGATTACGTTATCAATCGCAGATGTTTAGACTCCTAACAATTTAAAGTGGGTGTCGTTTCATCCTCGGATTAAATATTTTTAGGATGAGTAGCCACCTCAGTCGCATAAACGGTGGTGTAACTTTAAATCACGTTTATGAATACGTGCCTCAATGTGCTGTTACGACATTACCTTGCTTACTTTACTTACAAAATACCCCAACTTGCTACCAGTAAAAGCAGACTTTTCTGATGCCGATGGCAAGTACAAACAGTAACTTTTTTTTTGTTAACCTATAAATTGTCCCACTGCTGGGCAAAGGTCTCCCCCCTCCTCTTCCATCCATCCCTGTCCTGAGCCTCTTCCAGCCACCCATCCCTGTATCTAGCGATATCGTCTCTCCACCTACGCCGAGGTCTGCCCCGACGCCGTAACAGTAACTTGCATAATGAAAACGCAGCACTGTTCCTACACGCGCGACCCGACGCGCTGCCGAGTGACATATCGGTCTAATCGCCTCTTAGCTATGGGAAAGGGATGCGAGGTCTTTCGGAAACGGAATTCGGTCGAAAGTTTATTTTTAAATTGCTGCGCTCTGGGTACACGCGGTGGTAGAATATTCAATCGAGGTTCGATCCTTATAGGATAGTGAAACGTGATTTTTAGAGTTCCGTGCCTCTAAAGGGAAAAAGGAACCCTTATAGGATCACTTTGTTGTCCGTCTGTCTGTCAATACCTATATCTCAGAAACGAGTGGACGGATCAAGTTAATCAGGTCTGCAACCTTATGCAGCCGTGAAAAATTGACTTCTACGTCAATGCAATCAAAAGATGTGGTCATTTTTGTGTGTCAAATAAACGTATTCTATTCTATAAACCTTAGTCTTCTCTTGGCCATTTTTGATTCAATCTCACTGCCATATAATACAATTATATTAAAACATTCAAAAACTTTTTAGTCTTATAATTATTATAAAACATTGAGAAACATTTTAAACAGTAAAATAGTCACAATTAAAAGGTGTTGAAGGTCCTTGCAAGCGCTCAATTAATCTTTGACTGCACAGCGTGTAGCAATAAATTAGACACACCTCAACTTTTTACTTTAATGTCTACAGGGTGTGACAAAAACGCGTGACACATTGCAGACTTCATGGCGTTATCTTTAGATCTTATCTGGTTTTTCGAACCCATTACTATATAGCTTTTTAGTTTTAAAAATTTTAGGAGGTTTAAAAATAGATATAGGTAAGTATAGTTCGCGGCAGCTAAGTTGACCCAAAATGGCGGCAGTTCGTGAAGGTAGACTGGACTGCAGATTTTTTTATATAAAAAAGCTTTGAAGCAAAACTGTTAGTTGTGTTGCACGAACGGTTAGCGAGTCCGACTCTCAATTGCCGGTTTTTATAATAATTTCTAATTGTCATTTATTTTGCAGGAGTATCGCGTATCTATATTATATATTACTCCTCAGCAACTTGTTCATCAAAAACACAGCCTCTATAAGAGCCTTCATAGAGCCAAATAGCGCCGCCAATCTTAAAAAAATAATATCTTCCAATATAATCAATTTTATTATTATTTTTATTTTTTAGATATTAAAAAAGCTATTTACAAAATGTTTATTACGATAAATATTATTTTTCAATATACAATACATGGCATAATTGCGACAAGCGAAGTTGTAGTTCACAAATGTGCCAAAAACGGCCGTTTTTTGCAATTATGCGAACTACAACTTACCGACATTGAAGTAGGTACGTTATAAATAAGCATTTAAAAAATAATAATGTTTATTAGGATGAATTAAAAAACTAATTACTACAAAAAATTTACATTTATAAAACAGTATTTATCGTAATAAACATTTCGTAAATAGCTTTTTTTAATAAAATTGATTAAATTGGAAAATATTATTTTTTTAAGATTGGCGGCGCCAGTAGGCTCATGGAAGGCTCTTAACTGTTGTACTTACTAGTACAGCTAACAGCAGTGTAACACTTTGAACTTTGGACCGTTCTTATTATCTGTGCCGTAAGAGTTGAAATCGTACTGCAAGTGTTACCATTGATCTGCTGTTGTCCGTACCTCACCTATTAGAACTATCCAAAACACATGATCCAACGTTTAAAAATCCTCATAAATCTTTGGGTTTTTTGCACCGTCATTTGTCATTCCACGTGGCACTTGAGATGACTCGAGAGATAGGAAGCACGTTGGCACGCCATGTGTGCAAGGACACCGGTGACAACGTACGAGGCCTTTCCACCAGAAATTATTTATTTTATTAATGGACTCGACAGTTCGTCATTTGCCAATGTCATGTTACAGAAAATTCAATATATAATAGTCTTCTATCTTCCTCCAGAGGAGTCGCAGTAGCGTCTTCACCCTGGGTAGCCGCGTCTTCACCCTGGGTAGCCACGTCTTCTTGTCTTCATCCAGAGGAGACGCCGTAGCGTCATCACTCTGGACGAAGCAGCTCGACAGTCACGTTCACTCCCGAGCTTGTAGCGGGAACTCTTGATAAAAGCTCGAAACCCCAGATCTTGCTCAAATTGTCCAACAAATTCACAATACTGTCACTCGCGAACATTTTCTGATTAATTTAACGTGATATTAATCTCAAAATAAACACTGTAGACAATAAAACAAAAATTATCAAATAATTTTGCAACCGTCCATTCCCACCATTTTCAAGAGAACCCAGAAAATATATGCTATGATGCGAGGATGCAAAGGTTGAGCCAGTGTTGCTAGACCTACGGAAAAATCCGTACATTTACGAATTTTAGGCTTTGTCTACGGATTACGACAACGGATTAGAAAAACATTAGCCTCCCTTTGAGTCAGTAGGGTAAAAACATGGCATTTACTTAGAAAATATACAGCCATGTATCATGATGTGTTTGTTACTGGTTTCCTTCGCCAATTTGTTTGACATTTCATGATTCTAGGTCAACGGGAAGTACCCTATAGGTTTTGGTTTTCTTGCATTGTCATACAAATACCATAGGTTTTGATTTTCTTGCATTTTCATACGTTATACTAGCTAACAGCAGATCAAGTGTAACACTTTGGACCGTTCTTATTATCTGCGTCATAAGAGTTGAATTCGTACTGCAAGTGTTACCAATGATCTGATGTTGTCCGTACCTACATAAACTAGAAAACCATTACTCTCCCGTTGTAACAGTTGGTTTAAACATGGCATTAACTCAAGTGTTGGAAGGGGGATGGAGTAAACGTATCCAATAGCGGAAACCCCAACCCTCTCCATGCATATATTCAATACAATTACATTTTTTTTATTATTGATTGACTAAACCCGCGTTTGGCCCCGATCTCACCTGATGGTAAGTGACGATGAGGCCGATGATGAAGCACGCGGGCCTAGCGCGGACTAGATAGACTAACTAACTAGGAGCTAGGCGGAACATACCTATTAGAATAACCAAAATACCATGCTGTTATATATTTCTATATAGTGAATAAATAAATAAATTAAAAAACTCAAGTGTTTAGTTTCTCAAAACATGTCAATGTGGATTGATGACCGCCCGGGGTGGCCGCGGGGTGGGCGACATTTTTTGTGGTAATTAGGTGGCAATTAGTGGGAACAACGGCAGAAATTATGCGGCCTTCAAATTCACGCATTGCTATGTCAATGGTCTTTGATGTATTTCGAGAATAGGGTAGTTGAGAAGTATTGAATATTAAATTATTTTCGTTAATTAAAAAAAAAACGTCTACATCAACGCAATCAAAAGATGGTATTTGTATGAAAATGCAAGAAAACCAAAACCTATAGGGTACTTCCCATTGATCTGAAAGGCAAGAAGCTTTGACCAGTAAAGGAAAAAACCCGAAATCTGTATTTTTTTAATAAACTTCTTACACAAAAAATTGTATAAAGGCGAACTTAACGCCTTGCGGCGTTCTCTACCAGTTGACCTTAAGTCATGCTGAAAAATTGAGGTAAATTTTAAATTACATCTCCCCAATAATATATTTTTTTTCTTATTACAAACTTATATTTGCAGATGATGAACTAATCAGGAGCATACAATTTTGATAATGGCAAAGATAAGTTGGTTTCTAAATCTAGTTGTATCTTTTCGTTAGAGCAAAGTGACGGGGTTAAGTTGCGTTGCACGGAAGCCTCGGGGCGCGAGTACGACTCGCACTTGGCCATTTTTTTTACTAGATTTGAAATTGGAAGCTCGTTGATGTCTATTGTAGCGTTTATTGTTTCATATACAAAAGACATCAACGTGTTCTCTTTTTAGGAGCTACCTAGTATCGAAAATTAAATTTTCTAACTTGTGATAAAACATTAAATACAGACACAAATTGATGGTCAAATATGAGGTTCCATTAGATTCGTCTTGATGCAGTGACAAAGGCTGAAATATTTCATGTACCAATGAGTTATCCTCGGTTTTGTTACGTACGGAAAAACTTTACCGAGTGTTCTCAAAACGATGAAGATTCAACGGTTAAACGGAAATATAAATAGACTGATGAAGATGATGAGGTGGTTCCCATCGCCTACAGAAACTTGCAACTTCAGAGGAGATTTATAAATAAAATTGCAAGCTATCGCTTCCAGCCGTCACTCGGCAGAGCAAGTAGCCGCGACATGCGCGGGCGCAGCGGCGACGACGGATGGATGAATGGCTTCAGGAGTTCAGCCGAAATGGAATGCAAGGAACACATTGTAGAGATTAGACATATAACATAGTCTCACGGCAACTATTTCATTCCTTGCGAATTACCTATATAGGCGCGTATTCATAAATCTGATTTAAAGTTACGCCACCGTTTAGGCCTGTCCCTTTCTATCTTAACATTTTTAATGAAGTGTGAAAGGAATAGCAACACGATTTAAGGGAAGCGAAGAATAACAGCACTAGATATAATAATAATAATATTAACACCAACACCCCAAACCGATAGCCCCAAGTAAGTTGTAATTTCCAATCACTGCAATTGTTTATGCACCTGACGGGGTCTGTCATTGAGTGCAGTCAGATGCGCTCAGAGACGGGTCCCGCTAAGTGCATCACATATCCCTTCAAATTACAGTTCTCTAAGGGGCCGCTACGCGTTGGACCTATGTCTCCGTGCAAGCCTTTCAAAGGACCGGGTGTTCTTAAATCCGTGAAACCTAGAGAGATACATAACAATAATAATATATGATTTTTGACAGAGTAAAGTAGGCAAAATGTGAATTCGCTATTTAGTAGGTACACAATTCACCTGTACTTTCGAAGATCGTGATGGTAAACATTCAACATTGATTTCTAACTCACGTAATACGAACTCATGAGCTTACGGAATATCGTTCTTCGAGATTTTGAACTTCGACTACCGTTCGTAGCAGTCGAAATTAATAGTCGAGTCACCAGTATTATAAAAATGCTATGTTCTAGTTTGTCACTTTTTAAATTCAATTTTAACAATCGCAAAGGTTTACCCAACAAACAATAATTACGCTTATTTGGCAAAAATATTATTCCCATAAGAGTCGTATTAGAGCTAATAAGGGGAGACTAATCGACCTCATGTTGTACCTATTTATTATGTATATTATATTCGGCGAATACCTAATAAATTACCAAAGCCATTCATCTACGTTCACACGCCTATAGATCTGGTGCTGTAATAGCCAGGTATGAAAGCCAAGTTTCCCTATCACTGACCGTCCAGCTGCCTCTGTTGCTGCCAGTCGTTCCGCCACTCGTGTCCCTCCATCACATCACGCGATTATTTTTTCAACGCGACGCGATAAATCAGTTTTCTGGTGTTTAATCACTGCGCGGGCGCACGCGGGCGCGAGAGGAACGCTTCTGTCGTCGGCGCGCGGCGTCGCTCAACAGCGGGGGTGCGCCCAGCGCGGCGCAGCGCTGAAAGATTGCTAGACGGACGACGAATTTTACATCTTTACATATAGGTACAGACCCTGGCAGCTTATTTGATCAGAAATGGCGGCGAAATTCTAATCAAAAACTGCAATTGTACAGTCGAAAGCACAGCAAATGTAAAATTTTGGAATTTGAATTTATTAAGCGAATCGTACCTACTCTAAGTGTTACTATTACCGAAAGTCTACTATTAATCTAATGTAGGCTCTAGCATCACGAACGGTAGCCATTTTTGGACAACTTTAGCAGCCGGGAGCTTTATCTTTCTCGTATGGTAATTGTCCAATAATAATAATAAATAGCAGAAGGAAGGAAATTCTATTTTTATTTAAATGGCTTCTACTCTTAAAGTAATCCTAGTTTGTGTCATAAGTGTGACGTCTTACTTTATTTATTAATTTTTAAAATTCGTCAGTTATTTCGTCATAATCAACGTCGGAGTGATTGGACACCAACGAACGTTATGCAAATAACACAACGACGCCGTATAATGGTCGAATTACGACATTCCTGCATCGTTAAAGCATTTTAAGCTACAAGTAGTTCTATTTAGCATTATAAAATCATCATCATCATCACCCCGTATCAGTTCACTGCTGGACGTAGGTATAGGCCTCTCCCAAAGCACGCTACTAAACCCTACCTACTCTCGGCCCTCTGCATCCAGTCTCTGCCAGCCATATTGCGGAGGTCATCACTCCATCTGGTCGGGGGGGCGTTCCACACTACGTTTACCCGTTCGTGGCCTCCATTCGTGAACTCGTCTCCCCCATCGGTTATCAGTTCTACGACAGATGTGACCAGCCCACCGCCACTTCAGTTTACTGATTCTATGAGCAATGTCAACCACTTTTGTCTTCTGGCGGATATATACTCGTTTCTTATTCATCATTAACAGAGAAATGTCAAGCATAGCTCTTTCCATAGCTCGGTGAGCTTTGAACTTGTGGGCTAGTCTCACCGTCAATGTCTACGTTTCGGCTCCGTTATATAATACTCTACTATAATGCAGTAATGCTACTGAGTGCGCAAGTATTACTAAGTAAATCAACTGTTTTTCAAAGCAACGAAGTGCTGAACTGCTGGTTTTACCTACCAGTGCCTCTAATAACTAAAGTTCTTGTAGGTACTATATAATTTCGCTCGATAGCGAGTACGTAAACGCCGCTCTAAGAAGTCTACGAATGGTATAATTTCTCAGGACCTTTGTCCTAAACAAAGACCTCAGAAGCGCTAGATAGAGCGCCCGGTTCGCTGCGCGCGCGCCGCTGTCGTCGGCTCTTGTCGCCGGTTGGTGGCCCGCCTCCCGCCTCACGCCCAATCGCGGCCGATCTATTCTCGCGGCTATTTATTTTGACAGCGTTATGTACTGTCTGGTCTGCGGGGTCTGGCATGACTGTACTCCTGCCGTATTCTGGGAAATTCGTGGTCGGTTAAATGCAGTTTAAAATTGCTAGAGACAGTGGCGTGAGTCTCAGTATCTGGGGCGTATACCGCAGCCGAAATCAAATGTCTTATTTTGTAAACAAATATGATCGTCTAATTACCTGCTGTGATGTAACACTGAAGGAACGGATTGATCGAAGATGTGCTGTCATCATTGTGAAAATAATGTAATCCGATCTAATAACGTGAAAATAACATAAAAGCTTAAAATGTTAGTAGGGTAGGATACTTTTTGTTTACAAAATAAAACACTTGATTTGGGCTTCGGTAGGTATAGTTACTTATTCATGAACTCGCTAGTTAGTCCAGTAACAAACTCTACAATACGACATTTCCGTTGTTAATGTAAAGTGTAATAAATCTGCTTTCATATTATTTTACATTTTGTAGTTTTTACTTTAAAAAATCCTTTAAAATGTTTATTTACAGGTTCCAAGATAAAATAGGTAAGTACCTACCTACCCTAACTAATCAGAAAATTATTTCGTCTAAATTTTTCCACTGAAACCGAGCATTTTCAGCGTAGGCGTGGCTATCTCGTAGCTTTCTCATTCGCTCCCTATAGAAGAAAAGAGATGGCGATAGAAAGGGGCGGAGTCTCGTGTCTCGGTCAGCTGCCCACGCGCATACAATGTTTCGGGGAAAAGGAAAATTAAAATTAATGTAGAGTTAATAGAGATTTAATACTGCACAATTAGAGACATACATAGGTACATATACAACTGGTTTTCTTTGTTTGGAGGAATTGTGTTTAGTTAAAGTTATTTTGCTATAGACATCAATGTAGAGTCGTAAATCCTACGGTCAAGAGAAAGCGGGGTAGTGCGGAGCGGAGCAAAACGGAGACGAGAGGAGACGAGAGATGTGTTTTGAATATCCAATCAGATTTCGTGACTTGAGAAGGAACGAAATCTGACTGGATAAAAACGGGAATTACCGTGATAAACATTTATTCATTGGGGGTACCTGCAAATATTAACAACTTTTCTCAACACAGTCAGTCAGTCATCAATCTGCAGTCCTACCTTCGCGAACGCCATTTTGGGTCAACTTAGCTGCCGGAATCTGTACCTATTTAATGGCTCTATTTCTCGAATCATCTTAAATTTAATATTCACACAAAATTAGAATCTATATCATCATAATTTGTGTAATATTATTGTGAATGTCTGCTATAATGTATCCAAAAACATATTACGAAAAACCTATTCTAATATTCGAGTAAGTGCATCGCCGGAAGGCAAAGACCTCTCGCCCGCCATCCAGCCCCGCTGTACTGTCGACAGCACAGCAGTAACACTTAAAGTACGATTTGAACTCTTATGACCCAGCCAATAAGAACGGTACAAAGTCCAAAGTGTTATACTTGGATGTGGCGCACATAACGTGCGCGCGCGCAGCCGACGACAGCGCTAACGACCCGTCTTCCTGCGCGTTTGTCTGTCAGCGCGCGACGCCGGATGCAACGGACTGAGATGGAGCAAATACGACCATGAGTTTGGGCGATAGTTAGGATAAATAACACAATTTATACTTACAAAAACATTACGACCAAACGCGACTTCTTGGCAGACTGTGGACCATGTGGATGGGGGTCGTTCCCACCAGGTCCGCGAGCCTATTGTTCTCAAAAAATTGAAGTTCATACATTGATTCCCAAGAGGTCCACGACAGTTTATAATAATAATAAAAATGATTCCCAATAGGTCCACGCATTATTTAGTACAGTCAGCAATGAAGAATAGATATTTCTTTAAATTAGTACCTACTAACCTAGGTTTTAGAGGATTTATTTTATGAAATAAAAAAAATATTTCGACGAATTGATAACCTCCTCCTTTTTTTGAAAGTCGGTTAAAAAGACGATATAACTACGTTTATAAAATAAGTTATCTGTATTATTAGGTACTAAAACAAAAATTGAAGCTTGAAATCTTATATTTTCAGAATGTCAACAGATGCCAAAAATGGGCGATGTTTAAAAAATAAGAGTTTGCATGAAGAGATTGTTGAAAGTGCAGAAAGAGAAGCAGTTTCATTTTTATACAATCTAAAACAGAAAAATAGAACCGTTTTCCACCCCAAAGGGAAGAAAACGATTATTTCAGGTCTTGCCGAGGCTTGACCTTTCGGAGATAACCTACCTTACCTAAGAGTACTCACATGCTTGCTTCTTACTACATTTCACCTCTGTGTGAGCTACGGCCGCACGAAGACGCGGCAACGTCTGCGCGCGCAGGGTGTGTGACGGCGGTGGCACATGCGCAGGCAATGCCTGCGCTTTCGTCAGTATCTTACTCCGAAAGCCGGCAAGAGCTTGCTCAGGTCAAGCCTCGGCAAGACCTGAAATAATCGTTTTCTTCCCTTTGGGGTGGAAAACGGTTCTATTTCAGTTCTGTGCCTTCGGCTTGACCTTTCGGAGACGTGTTTATTATCTGCCGGCGCCGTCCAGCGTACTGTGACAAAAGCAACCTGCATGACCTGGCAGGTGTAGGTATTATTCACCATTAAAACATGATGATTCGTTATGAAAAGTAAGAATCAACTAATCTAATACTATCTGGCCTTAGAAACGTAAGGACAACGCGGGTTATAATAATTAAACGATCAAAGCGCTCTTGATTATAACAACATCTTGACACCTAGAACGAGGTAATCAATGAGATCAGACGATAACAACTCAGTCTTGTAAGTCAGAAAACATAACAGCAATAAATAAAAAACGTAGAGCACAGGTAATCAAATTACCCCAAAGGAGACATTTAGAATATCCGCATTCTCATCTCACGGTTGGTCCCTGACCAATGGTCGATAATGCTTGATAAAATTAACCAAACCTCTCCAGTTCCCATCAAATATCATCTAGTGGTACATTACGTTGGTGAACATTAGAAACTACAGCAGATTTAATGGATCATGGCATGTTGTTCATTAGAACAAGCTAAGCCTCTCAGCCAAAACTAGGCCAAAAGGTTACAGAAGAATCTGTTCTTTCGAAAGTAGATTGTTAATACCCAATTCAGTCAACTCAATTCGGTCAATTCAATCTTAACCAATTTAACAAGTCTGGTACCTCCCAAATGTGATATTTTGGAGATAATACAGATGAATAATAATTTATATTTATCGCCAAAAGAATAGCTGGTACAAGTGGATGATTAGCTAACAACTTCCCACAAGTAGGATCTGCTAAAACAAAAATGGTTACGAGGTTAGCTTTCTAACGCGCAATAAGACCCCAGGCTATGGAGCAAGGCAACGTCATGCGGTCGAGGACTACTAGGTCTATTCCCAGTCTGTTTGCACCACGAGACCCACTGTTTCCACGCAGTATCATAGGTGCTGCGCTAAGTGGAATTACGCCATTCCCAATGTATCAGATCTATTTTAGGATCTAAACTTACTACCAGCTACCTCCACTCCGTATCCTCCGGACCACTAAACAAAGCTCTTTCACCTTCGGTGGTGGACAATTGGCTTCGGTGACAATCTGACAAGCCGATGAGGTTCTCGCTCAGATTGGGCCTTGGATGAAGTACGGAAACGGACAGCATCCAGGGCCCTGTGTTCGAGGTAACTGCTTCAAAACACTGCTTCCCTGCGAGGTAACACTACAAAAAAGTTCCGTATGACTTATTGAGATGTTAAATCACCCTTGCTATTGTTGGTGGAGGAGAGAAAAACCAAGCTAGTTGGAAATGTCAAGACTGACTGAATACATTGATTAACAGAGCCTGAGGATCCCTGGCTTCTGTTGATATAATATACTCGGACACTACTTTCAAACGACCCCTGGCGAAGAGTTTCATTTGTGGCACGCAACACTTCAAGAATATTTGGTGCTTAACCATGACTCCTCTCCCAAGTTCCAGTGTGGTGACGCGATCTTTCCGCCTCTAAAGGCTGTCGGTTATAGAATTGTAACGACCTGGTAGATAAAACGCTTGGACAAAAATACACCAAGAATTTGGGCAAGTAGCAACATCTTTCTCAACGCTTCTGACAGCGCAACAGAATCTTGCACCTCTGCGAAATCATAAGTACGACAATAACGTCCTGTTGTCGGATTGAACCCATGTCTGACCGGCTTATAACGACGTCCTGGAACTCTTACAGGGCTATAAGACAGTGAAGAGCTCCTTCCTGTTTATGCGCCATTCTAGTTACTCGTTTGTCCATACCCACTATTTATAAGGACAGTGAAGAGCTCCTCCCTCCTACTTGCACGTTTATCCATCCCCCGATATACACCTCAGCTGAACTCCCCAGCCCTCGTCGGAAACACCTGTAGATATCTCTGCTCTGGCATAAGTCTTGTCCGGCGTTCTCATGTTCTGAGATCATCACATAAAATAACCATCGACAGACTGCAACGGAACTACAGCCCAAAAGGACAGCAAAAGCTGAACTGATCCTGTAAAAGTCGGCGACCTGCAATCTGTATGAAATTGAAAACGCTGTGATTTGAACCAGGAACATCCAGTGTAACCGATTAGACGTCTGAAGCAGAGCGCTCGACCACTGAACCAAATTGCAGCTTTTCTTGTGTATAATCGACCCAAACGAGCTACGAGATATGTGAAACCCAGTCTGCTCACGAGCGTAGTTCCGGATCCCCAAGGCCATTGACTCGTTCTCATATGATCCCCTCTAACTCTAGCAACTGGTGGTTAGGAAAAGGTAAATCGATTGTTGTTGATTGCTCTATCTGGTTTGTTATGGAGTCACAGACAGTATAGTATTCAGGAATTATATTCGGTTTGTAGCCTCCACGACAGATTTTTCAAGGTATACGCATCAACCGAGACTTTGGATAAAATTCACTGCAAAGTCCATCTTGGCCTCTAACAAATTCGGGACCTTTGCAAGCAGAAAATCCAAGTAAACAAGAACCCGAAAGCCCTTTGCCGTTGTCTCGAGGATAGGCTAGTTAATAAAAACCATTCGCTAGCCAATTGCTGATTTGAACGACGGCTTAAATAAATGGGGCATTAAACAGACCGAAAGGAAATACGTCATTGGTAAAGTTGGTCCGCGCTATCAAATGCGCGAATCTATTATGCAATAGTAAGCTCGACTCCTGTGCGCCTCTATGTAGAAGGTTTGGAACCTGGCGTTGGTCGCTCAAGTGAAGCTTTGGAGGGCAGAGAAAACACTTCACCGAAGATCAAATATCTGCCTTGGTTTTCTATTCGACTTGAGGATTATGACCATTCATGACACATTAGCAAATTATTGAGTTTCTTGGTCAACCAGGTGAGACTTTTGTTGCTAACCTTTAAGGTTGTTTTAAGGTTGCCATTGTAGCAAAAACATATCCAACTGTCCCCCACGAAAATTGTCACATCTACATATCTTTTGTAACTTCTTGTCCTTTCCCGACCGGCTATGTTGTTTGCTGGAAGGCTTTGTACCCCCAGGCGTGAGGAGACCTGATGGCCGCCCTGATGTAGTCTGATTCGAAGTTGAAGGTCAAGTAAGCCAGGGTGGCTGTCTACTCTGACTGATTGAAGAGGAATTACTGGTCTTCGAAAGGAACCTCGTGTACTTAATTTTTCGGAGCTTCAATTGGTTTCGAAAACGCTGTTATCCTTTACAAAAGCTCGTAATTGTTTTTCATCGAAAAAACGAGTTGGCGACTGTGGGATATCATTGCAGATTATTCCACCTGCTTAAAGTATCATTTTCATCTTCTAAAAGTCTCATCTCTATTGTCAACAATTGATCGTCAATTGTTTCTTCTTCTTTGCAAGAAGAAAAGTTTTCTCTGTTCCAGAAGAAGTACAGTCATAGGTAATGGTACATAGAAATCCACCGTGTTCGACAAGACAAGGAAACGGCTGAGTAGAGAGGCCTCCAAGAACCGTGTTGAGTTTTACCGGGCTAAACACCGGCACTGCATGAAGTTGTTTTCCTTCTTCTCTATAGCGGACTGTGCCATTACAGCCCTCAGTGCAGTTACAGACCTCAGTGCCTAATCGTTGGACTGAATCTTTCCTTATAGGTGGAGTCAGCCGAAGAACAAAAGGATCTGCCTTCTTTTACCTTCCGTCGAAACTCTATATTCATGACCACCGCCGGTGAATCACTAACCATACAAATAACCATGTCTCGCTGGAGCTCTCCACGAACAGTCCGAAGAGCATGAGTCCGTAGCATGAACCATCGCATGATGATAATATCATAAGTGGATTTTTTTTTTTTTTTTTAATCCCTGAACTGGGACTCAATATTGACGCGAACTTCTCCTATGGCAGCTTGGCAAGGTAGCGAGCAGAAAAGGGGGGCCTGGGCCCTGGGCGCCCCAAATATCTTTATTTCGAAACATTCATGAATGGCCGAGCATCGCCAGCTCTGAACATCAGTTTCCACTCGATCTCAAGACAGGGACAAGCACGCAGCTGACAGCCAGCTTGCGGTGGCGGAGAGGCACTACAAGAGGAACAACACTCTCGATGTGGCGGTGGCTGCTGGCGGGCTTCAATCTTCCCTTAGAGAAGGGAAAACATATTCTCAACCCTCAACCCCAGTGGCTGAGTTATTTGGTCATGGATGGATGGATGAGCGGGTGGCGATGGGTTTCTTTCAGGCTTGTAAAATAGTAGTCTTTGACCGATTGATGCTCTCGAATTGGTTCTCAGCTATCGTTGTAACGATTCCGCCCCTGAGAGATGACCTGATAAGATCTTATCAGTCTCGAGCAAAAGCCTCATCTGCCGGTAATCCTTCAGAATGGTGAACTGCTTCTGGGTTAAATATACGGGTTAGACCCAACGGTCGGAATCGCAAAGTCCAGTTCGTTAAGTGCACTTGGGTCAATCGTTCCCTAAGGCCTTTTCCTTGGAATTTTTTGGACATTTCACATCTCGTCCAGCCACCGGGAAGACGATCCTACGCCAGGACGTTATATCTTCCAAGATCCCTTCGTCTTGATTCAACTCAAAAGCCATGCCATATTTTATGCAGTATGTTACGTGCAGATCAAAATCCAAGCCGAACCGACTGATAAGCCGACTAAAGTTGGTGCTGCGCCTTTCTTCCATCGAGCCACGGCGGTCACCAAACAAGCCGCGCAGCTCGTTAATCGAGCTGCGGCGGTCATCAATCGAGCTGCGCTGGTCATAAAATGAGCCGCGTCGCTCGTCAATCGCACTGCGCCGGTCGTCAAACGAGCCGCGCCGCTCGACAAACGGCCCGCGCCGCTCGAGAAACGAGCCGCGCCGCTCAAAAATCGAGCCGCGCCGCTCAAAATCGAGCCGCGCCGCTCAAAATCGAGCCGCGCCGCTCAAAATCGAGCCGCGCCGCTCAAAAATCGAGCCGCGCCGCTCGAAAATCGTGACGCGCCGCTCGACAAACGAGCCGCGCCGCTCAAAAATCGAGCCGCGCCGCTCAAATCGAGCCGCGCCGCTCAAAATCGAGCCGCGCCGCTCGAAAATCGAGCCGCGCCGCTCGAAAATCGTGGCGCGCCGGCCAAAAATCGAGCGGCGCACTAAGTACGTATAGCAAGGAATATGACCCAAATGAATGTGGCTGAATGGCCGACATCTCAGATTTGGGCGCAAGTGTGAGTATATAGCACGTCACATATCGTTTGTGGATAGAATGTCCGACAAACATTAGCGGCACTGGTTGCGATAACAACCGAGATGCCCCTTGCTGTACAAATAAGAAATCCATTTCACACCCAACACTTCCGTATCTTAAACACACACAAAAAATAAGGTAAAAAATATTAAATTACTTACCAATACCACACAATTGTAATTGGCAAGTCACTTTTTGAAAAACGTTACATCAACGTTGACACAAGCACGTGTGCACGCTTGGGCAAAAGTAAGCGTACTGACGACGAAAGCGCAGGCATTGCCTGCGCATGTGCCACTGCCGTCACACACCCTGCGCGCGCAGACGTTGCCGCGTCTTCGTGCGGCCGTAGCTCACACAGAGGTGAAATGTAGTAAGAAGCAAGCATGTGAGTACTCTTAGGTAAGGTAGGTTATCTCCGAAAGGTCAAGCCGAAGGCACAGAACTGAAATATAAAAATACATAGAATTTGAATTACGCATTATCCATGCTCGGTGAATACGAATTTTTTCATCATGTTCTAATGAACATGATGAAAAAATTCTTACCTATTCAGATTATCGGTGGGCGTGGCGTGGCCTGTGGTGGCTCAGTTGGTAAGAGCGTGTCACGGAATGACGAGGTCGCAGGTTCAAGTCCTGCCCACGGCAAGAATTTTTTCATCATGTTCTAATTTATAAAAATAAGTACCTAAGTCTTACAGGAGTTACAGGAGGCGAAGGTGGTTTAATTTATGTAGGTTAAGATTTTATGAAGAATTACATAAGTAAGTATCTATTTACACTGATGCATGCAATGCAATTCAAACTCAAATCTTTTATTTCAGGCATATTGTGTCCATATGATGGGTTAGTTACAATAAAACTTACAACTATGTTAGAATGTTACAACCTAAATAAGTACAGTAAGTACATGTAGAATGTCTATGTACCTACTATTAGAGGCTACTTGGCATACGAGTGTCCACTGTGAATGTGTTCACTCGTCCAGTGCCTCATGACGAAGGCAAGAAAAATTCATATAATAGGAATACCATCCACTATTCAAATACTTAGTGGGAATGCAAATCCTCTTTGTGAAACGAAAATCTGAACAGGTACTTAGGTAAGTAATGGCGAAAAAATTTCGTCACGACCCGAATTTGAACAAGGGAACGAATTTTTTCGTCAAAAAAAATCATCGTTTAATTTTTGGTATTCCTACTGTTGTGTAGACAATGTTTTCGGAAATAATGAAGGACCCTACTGATGAGTTGACGACCCTATCATCGTCACGAGACTTTCACCGCTAACACTGAACAGTGGCACTTTGTTTACTCAGTGGTCATAAACTGTGGAGTGCCCGCGAAGCACTTACAGACAGTTTATGGGAGTTTTAAAGTGCTTGGTCCCTTGTTGGAGATAGTATAAGATAACGATCTTGAATAAGCTGGCAAAATTGTATAAATACAATACCATGTTCCTCTGCAGTCGAAAGCACGTCTGGGTCTTATTGGTTGCTGATGAAACCGCATTGTTACCAAAACTAACTTACCTACCTACTAATAGATATGTTCGCCTGCTAGCGAGTAAGGGAACTGTACCAATAACCGTCACTTTTTGAACTTTTCACTTTTGATTTTGTAGCCACGGCCGTAGTATAAAAAAAAACGTGAACACAAACGATATTATATTATGTTATTTGATGTTTTACTGTATTTTTGCCAGTTAATTAACAGCAAAATAGTATATATTTTCATAATATTGCCGAGAAAATGTAATAAACTACCATTTTCGTGAGATATTGGTAATTTAAGGGCAGTTGACGGGCATTGGTACATTGACGGGTATATCTACACTTACCTTACCTATAGGGTCGTCGTAAATGAGTATACGAACGTCCGGATTGGTGGATTTTTGTTGCATCTCTCTAGCGGCCATAGTGAAACACAAATCCTGAACGTCATAGCTAACGTATTCATTTATCGCTAGCGACCCTCAGACCACTTACATGGAATACATTACTGCGTTTTTATCGTCTAAAAAAACTTGCAAAAACACTGCTGTATCACGTAAACTTGTCAAAATGAAAACACAAAAGTCGCGATCGATTAGTGCCTCTACGGACTTGCTGCATTCTTTCCAGTTACACTGCCGCCACAGACCACTTACCTCCATAGACCTGTAACAGGAGGGCGCCCGTGTCTGCCCGCACATGACCGCAACATTGCTTCGCGACACGTGGAACCTGGAGATATTATCGACATGGACGCATCTCTTTAATACGGCACAGGGCCCCGCTTCGTCTCCTAAAGGCCTCTCCTAAAGCACACCACTCAATCAGATTCTCAGGTATTTGCATCAAGTCCCTGCCAACCACCTTGTGCAGATAATTCATTAATCTGTCCGGTTTCCTTCCCCCACGTTTTCTATTTCGTGGTCTCCACTCAAGAACTCGTCTACCTCCAAAATTGGTCGGTTCTGCGACAGTTGTGACCAGCCCACTGCCACTTTTTGTTATCAGGCTGATATGTTCATTTCTTATTCCATCCAAGAAACATCTAGAAACTCCAAGCGTAGGTAGTTCTTTCCATAGCTCGCTGAGCGACTTTCAACTTGTGGGCCAGTCTCACCGTTAGTGTACGGTGGAACACAGAGAAAGGTGTAGTTTTTAAGGTTGAGATTTTCTTAAAAACTTCTTGACCTATTGCAAAAATTATTTCACTGTTTGATAGATAAAGCCGGCTTGTCACCGTGGGGGAAGAAGACTACTACCCTTCAACGAACTCATTTCAACCTCAAGCTCAAGAACTCTCTAAAACAACTCGCCAAAATGATAAAGTAATATACATCGCAACATACAACACTCTCTCTCTTAGAACGAACGAAAGCTTGATTGAACTGATTTTAGCCTTAGAAAATATAAAATGGTCAATAGTGGGATTGAGCGAAGTCCGACGGCAAGGAGAGAGTATAGAGGACCACGGCGCTTTTATTCTGTGTTTCAAAGGAGATACCCCGGGCCAATACGGAACGGGTTTTTTGATCAAAAAAGAATTAAAATCATACATCAACGAATTCATCGGCGTATCCGAGCGCATAGTAGTACTCAACTTGAAACTACCACCTAGTAATGAAATGTGGTCAATTGTACAAGTTTACTCCCCGACTGAACAATCAAGTAATACAGAAATTGAATCCTTTTATTCAATATTAACAGACGCAATAAAAACCCATACCCACAAAAATTTAATAGTCATGGGGGATTTTAACGCCAGAACAGGAAGCAGAGGAGACGGGGAAGAGATAATATTGGGTCCTTACTGTTCAGGAAGGAGAACAAGGAATGGTGAAAGACTTATAGAATTGGCATACGAGAATAACTTAAAAATACTTAACAGTCTATACAAAAAACACAACAATAACAGATGGACATGGATATCCCCCGATGGACGCTACAAAAATGAGATCGATTATGTTCTAACTAATAAAAGTAAAAACTTCCAAGACTGTAGAGTCGTAAACAACCTCAATTTCAACAGCAACCATAGAATGGTTAGAGCCAAGTTAAGCATTAACATGCACAAGAAAAACAGACCTTTTAAAGTAAAGCAAACTAATACGGTAACACTGAAAAATATTGAAGGGCTAAAAGAAAAACTGGAAGATTTCATAGAAGCTACAAAGCCACTGAACACACAAAACAAATTCAACATGTTACAAGAGCTTTTGGATACAAAAGATCGAAAAGAACAAAAAGACGATCAGAATAGGATAAAATGGTTAACAAACGAAACTAAAGAATTAATGAAAAACAGAGCTGAGCTAATATCTATGGCTGAAAAGACAAGAAGGATAAGAAGAGATATAGCCGAGAAAAGTAAAGAAATAAAGCTACACATGAGAAAAGACCGACAAAGTTACAGGCTGGGATTACTGGAAACGTGCATTCAGAAGACTGGAGGTATCAAAAAAGCGATTAAGCAACTGACAGAAAAAAGTGATTGGATACCCAACATTAAATCGCGAAATAACAAGTGTGAAAACAGACGACCACAAATTATTTCAATAGCTACAAACTTTTTCCGAGACTTGTATTCAAAACAAAACAATAATCAAACAACAGACCTGACAGGTGGAGAAGAAGTACCAGAAATATTATTAGCAGAAGTGGACCAAGCTGTGAAAACGCAAAAGAAGGATAAAGCTCCAGGTGCGGATGGCGTCAGCAACGAACTTCTTATTGAGAATAAAGAATATCTCGTACCGGTACTTACATGCTTGTTCAATGAGGTGCTGAAGAATGAACTAATACCAGACCAATGGACAACATCGACTATAATACTGCTACATAAGAAGGGAGACAAGCACAACATCAATAATTATAGACCTATTAGTTTAATGTCGAATATTTATAAAGTTTTCTCCAAGGTAATCCTCAACAGAATAACTAAGACACTTGACGAGAATCAGCCAAGAGAGCAAGCTGGATTCAGGAGTGGGTTCTCAACCTTGGACCACATACATGTTGTGAAGCAACTCTTCGAAAAAAGCAAAGAATTTAATATAACATTTTACTGTTGCTTTGTTGATTACAGTAAAGCCTTCGATTCATTAGAACATGAGAAGATATGGCAAGCGCTTAAAAACCAGGGTGTTGAAAAGAAATACATCAGAGTACTGAGAAATGTTTACATGAACAGCAAAGCTAAAATAAAACTAGAGAAGGAAGGAAAAGAAATAAAGATAGAACGAGGGGTACGTCAAGGTGATCCAGTGTCACCTAAGCTCTTTACAGCTGTCCTGGAAGAGATATTTCGTAAATTGGATTGGGAAAAATGTGGATTAGCAATTAACGGTGAGAACCTGTCACACTTAAGATTTGCAGATGATCTAATAATCTTCTCGCCATCGAAAGACGAGCTACAGATGATGATTAACGACTTAGACAGAGAGAGCCGAAATGTAGGATTAGTTATGAACACACAAAAAACTAAAGTCATGACAAATGGGAAGCCAGAAACTATCTATGTTAACAACAACGTAATCGACTATGTGAGCGAGTATGTCTATTTAGGCCAAATCATCTCACCAATGGACCTAACCACAAAAGAAATTGATAGACGAATAGGAAATGCATGGAAACAATATTGGAATTTAAAGGAAATCATGAAAAACAGAGAAATAAGTATGAGCATCAAACGGAAACTCTTCGATACATGTATTTTGCCCGTCCTTACATATGGCTGCCAAACCTGGGCGACTAACAAAACCCACAAAAGAAAGCTAGAGACGTGTCAAAACGCCATGGGAAGGAGCATGTTGGGGAAAAGATTGTCAGACAGAATAAGAACAACAATTATTAGAGAACATACAAGAACAAGAGACGTTACTGTCAGCACAAGAAAGCTTAAATGGAAATGGGCAGGACATACAATTAGAGGACAAGAAAAATGGTCGAAAGTAATTACGTATTGGTTTACAAGGGATAGAAAAAGAAACAGAGGTAGGCCATTCAGAAGGTGGGTCGACGAGATAAAAGCTGTAGCAGGCGGAACATGGACGAGGAAAGCAGCAAACAGAGAGGAATGGAGGCAGTTGGAGGAGGCCTTTGCCAAAAGGCAAACAGACAGGGATGTCGAGGCAAGTTAAAATAAGTATTTAGGTTAAGAAAAGTATGTTTGAATAAAGGCTATTATTATTATTATTATTATTGATAGATAAAAGAGAAAACTATGTAGGTAAATGTAAAAGAATTATTAAATACGGTCCAGTAGTTTTTGAGAAAAGCCCAACCTTATTGAGGTCCCCTGTATACTTATCTCTGTCTTCGACTGTACCTACGAAGCTTGGTTAGACATATAGGTCATAGAGTGACTCTCAATCTACATTTCCTCGTTGGTCAAGGTGTTAAATTATTTTTACCAGCGCAAATATAGTGCGTGCCATAAAACTATCGTCGCTTTTCAGGTGAACGGCCGAGGCGTCGCACTCTCGCAAGATGGCGGCCATATTTCCATCATCGGAGCGTCTGATGCGCGCCAAAATAAGATTATCGGAGATTTGACACACAAGAGCGAGCTTTACGATCGACTGGATGATATCGCTGACGCATGTGAGGTCCTTGTGGGTATTTGTGGAGAACTATTTTGAAGGCGGTATTTTTATTTATTTATTAATGGACTCGACAGTTCGTCATTTGCCAATGTCATGTTACAGAAAATTCAATGTATAATAGTTTTCTATCTTCCTCCAGGGGAGTCGCCGTAGCGTCATCACTCTGGGTAGCCGCGTCTTCTTGTCTTCATCCACAGGAGACGCCGTAGCGTCAATCACTGTGGACGAAGCAGCTCGACAGTCACGTTCACTCCCGAGCTCGTAGTGGGAGTCTTGACCATAGCGTCAAACTTCAGATCATGCTTGAATTCTCCAATAACTTCACCATACTGTCATTCGCGAACATTTTCTGATTAATTTAACGTGATATTAAACACAAAACACCCACTGTAGACATTAAACTGAAAATTATTAAATAATTTCGCAACCGTCGTCTCCCGCCATTTTCAAAAAGCCCTGAAAAAAGTAAAGGAATACGTGATTGGAAGTTGGAAGATAATGTAAACAGAAACATCTAAGTTGCTTTTGGGTTGCTATTGGGACGGTGGCAATGTCGGTCGTTATCATCATACCTGATTGCTGAAGCTTATTAGTTAGAAAGATGACCTATTACGCTGTCAGAGACTGGATGTAAAAGGCCGAGAATCGGGTTAAGTGGCGCGCCTTGATCCTGCTTGACTCTTGGAAGAGGTCTCTAGGAGCAGCAGCCCAGCAGGTAGACTGATATTAAACAGGCTAATTGACTATGAAGCTTGTTAAAAGTAGAGAAGAGTTAGTACAGCACATATCTACTGATGCTCGTAGGTGCTCTCGGTGGAACACAGAGAAAGGTGTACAGGAGAGTTTTTAAGGTTGAGATTTTCTTAAAAACTACTTGACCTATTGCAATAATTCTTTCACTGTTAGATAGATAAAAGTTAAAACTACGTTCTGTAAAAGAATTATTAAAATCGGTCCAGTACCTAGTTCTTGAGAAAATCTCAACCTTATTGAGGCCCCCTGTATATCTCTTACTTCGTGTGTACCTACATAAGTACCTACCATGACTTGTACCGACTACACACATGAACATGATCCACTTATTTCGACTATACAGATTGTAACATTATATAATTATTATGGTAAGTACATAAAATCTTACATAGACAAGTAATTAAGTAACTGACTGAACAAAATATAAACCTATAGGTGCTAAATTAGTACAAAGGCGACGCCTTTTAGAAAATGAACTCTTTTTCATGGACCCATATGAAGCGAATGAAGAAACATATGGAATACACATGAAACATTATGCCTAATATTGTGATGGATGATTGATTGGAAGAAGAAACAAAACAAACCGATTAGAAATAGGATTATCGAATTGTAATTTGTGCTAGTTAGTAATGGTGCGCCATCTAGTGGGCTGAAACAGATTTACAATTACTATTGAGTGTTGGCAGATGGCGTCACATGTACATATGATTAGTACCGCTACTTGATACTAGTGGGCGCTGACTGATTGTGAGAAGTTACAATTGTAATATGTAGATGGCGTTATTTGTAATATAAAGCAAAATTAAAATTCTATATTTGTTTATGGTTTTATAATATTTTCTTTATTTTTTCGCATGGCAACAAAACTTGTTTTCGCGAGAAAATCGTGTGATTGTGGTGGCTTGATGAATTTATTTTGATAACGGAATTCGTAATGAAACCACGATAAATGCGGTTATATTCAGTGAATCGGCGGCTGTGTTATTGTTTTTTAAAGTGGAGTGTGTGATAATCGCTTTCCAAGTGGAGCTGTTAAAGAAACTGCTTGCCATGGCTGGCGCGGGCCCATCCGACGGCGAGACCGACGGATGGGTCGAGTTTTGCGAGCGTCAGGCCAAAGTCACCGCTCAGGACTTCGCCAAGGCCTGCTTACACTTCGTACAGGCCGGCAACGAGCCTCCATCGAGACCCGCAACTTCCCACAAAGACATACTCAAGAAATTCGTCGACTGTTTTTCCGAACAATTCGATTTCGAGATCGTGAAGCTCAAAGCTCTGGCCAAAGTCCCTAATGGAACCCACGGGCACGACGAAAGCGACTATTCCGAAGACATGGATTCCCCGAAAACGCAACACAAACCTTTTTTCAGACGTTTATCTTTCAAAGGCCTTAGACGGGGCAAAGGTTTATTTCACAAGCAGCATTCGGACGAGGTCGAGTTATCGTCTAACCTAAACAAACATAGTAAGACTAAATTAGCTAAAATTGTTGTAGAATGTAGGAAAGAGGGTTTAGTGAACTATTTGACGCCAGAGAGCTTAGAGCAGCCGTCGGGGCCACAGAAATGGGAGAAATGTAGACTGGCTTTGGTTAAGACTGTTGGAGGGTATATGCTAGAGTTCTATTCGCCACCGAAGGCACAGAAGCCGCGGAGCGGTGTGTTTTGTTTCCTCATATCAGAAGCTAGAGAGACGACTGCATTGGAAATGCCTGATCATGAAAATACTTTTGTATTGAAGGTAAGTCTACTATAGAATAATTAATAAAAACACACAGGTACCTTAGTTTCTTTCAGGCTGGATTATATACATTACTAAGGCCCTTCCATCATGACCACATCTACTATGAGAAGAAGTTGAGGTCAATTGTAGGCCTCCCTCTGTGAAGTCGAATTTAACTCAATTCTTGACTTTTTGCATCCAATTTCAGTCAGTCCTTCTAAAATAGTAGGCAATAACTATTTAGGTACTAAATAAACCTAAGAACCGAGTGAAAAAATCTAGCATCCGCTTCAATCTCTATTCCAGGCCGACAATAACATGGAGTATGTAATAGAAGCCGCAGACGTGGACGACATGAAGTCTTGGTTAGCTACGATCAAATACTGCATGAGATCTGCGCCGACCACGCAGCCTCCACCAGATGCGCTGCCTGGCATGCCGGAGCCAGCTCCGCCAGACCTGCCTCCGAGGAAAGACCTGCCGGCTAGCACCAGTAATGTGGATCTCACTACGGATACACCGGAAGAGGCTGAATTAGGTTTGTTTAAGATGTTAAAACCAACAATACCAAAACAATATACCTACAAAGTTTGGTGATCAAATCTTTACCATTGTTGTATGGAAAGGGGTATTTTTAGCTGATAAAGCGGGATAGATGCACAAAATACTCATGGAGTCTCACACCCCACTTAAGAATAAGAAATGAATATTTTACTATAATGTACAATTACATACATAAACTCATGCAATAAGGTACACATATTACATCCTACTGCTGCTATCCTGGTACATGCATTCTCATTTCCTCCACATTTATCAATCTCTTCATTCTTCTTTCTATTATTTTTGGTTATTTATCCAGTAATAAGAGAAGTGGCAAGGCATTAAATTCACCTTCTGTTCTAAAATATAGGAAAGTTGGTAGAAGGGTCTGTAGATTGAGGACATACATTAATTAAATTGACAGATATATTATTTATTAAATAATCAAGTGGAGTTACTATGACTACAAACGAGTATGCATAAAAAATCAATGAATGTGGGTTCAGTTAAAGTTGATGTTAGACAGGCAGCATAATGCTGGTCTGTCTATATCACAGTGTTGGTAAGTTCAGTCTATGTTGTCTTATGTTCATATGATTCACTACACATATTGCTTATTTACATAATGTTTGCTTTTAACCACATGTCGAGGCGATTTTTAAAAGAGTTCACTGATGGTGCAGATACCACATCATCAGACAGTTTGTTCCATGCGTGGACAACTCTGTTACTTAAGAAGTGATGAGCGATTCTGGTATATTGGCGATAATGCGGTAGATTTTCATATGATGTCCTCGCAATGGACGTATGTCTTTAGTCTCAAAGATTACCTCGATTGATGCAGATGTAGGTTTATGCTATGGTCTCAATCTATCCCTAGGGAGATGGACATAGTTTGTCCAGGAAGCTTTATTAATCAGACTTTGTTATAGGTAGGTAGTTACTGAATTACAAATTCTTGACATTCTGTCATCAGAATCATAGCGTTACTCACATGTTTTTATTTATAGGATACCTATTTGTTGTAGCATTTGTAGCAGATGTTATTGCTTTAGTTCTCAGTAGTCGATCTGTCTGAATCATGCTTAATTTTAAACTCAATCCATTGTCATTACTAAGATACCTAACTTACGAAAGTTGCGCCACTTCATAATTGACAAGGTCTAAAAATGATTAACATCCTAAAAGAAAAATATCGTTTCAAGATTTTGCCTCTGAATACGTTGAATTTTTTGCAGAATTTTTTCGTAGAAAAATTCCGCGACAATTTTTTTTTGGTGTGAATGCTTTCTCGGTAATCAGAATCATATTTGGTGAGTCCACAAGAAAAATGGCGATGAACACACTCTTACAAATACCGAAAACGTCCGAAACATGGGTATTCACCGATTTTGGAACGACGCTATTTCAGTAATGTGACGTCATCGTCACTTACGCCCTTTTTAATTTTTACGGTCTTAAGAGCCTTCCATGAGACAACTAGCGCCGCCAATCTTGAAAAAATAATATCTTTCAATTTAATCAATTTTATTAAAAAAGCTATTCACAAAATGTTTATTAGGATGAATACTATTTTTCAATATACAATACATGGCATAATTACGACAAGCTCAGTTGTAGTTCACAAATGTGCCAAAAACGGCCGTTTTTAGCAATTATGCGAACTACAACTTACCGAAATTTAATCACGTTTAAAAAATAGTATTTATCGTAATAAATATTTTGTAAATAGCTTTTTTTTAATAAAATTGATTATATTGGAAGATACTATTTTTTTAAGATTGGCGGCGTTAGTTGGCTCATGAAAGGCTCTTAACTTATTTTTATTAAATAATGAAAACGACGTTATTTTAATAAAAGAAAAAATATGGGTGCCTTAATTTTACCTATATTTTTTGATAAAAAAAATTATTAAAGTGGGTTAAAAAAATTCGACCTTCAACCGTCAATTATTTTATACTTACCTTACCAGTAGTTATGATGTACGATTCTAAACAAAAAAATTCATCTTTTTACGCAGGTTCGATAGCAGAAGAAGCATGTGAATCCACTTCTCGCGTCTCACTGACGGAGTGGCCGTGGTTCCACGGGACCCTGGCGCGCGCGGCCGCCGCAGCGTGCGTGCTGGCTGGCGGCGCCTCGGCTCATGGGTGCTATCTCGTGCGGCAGAGCGAGACGAGGCGGGGAGAATACGTGCTCACTTTCAATTTCCAGGTGTGTAGTGTCACTTTTGCAGGTGTATAATGCCACTATACAGGTGTAACGTCGTGTTTTGAGTGATTTTGGTTCCTTTAAACTCTAGCAGACAGGTCAGCTCTTAGCTATCTCGTGCGGCAGAGCGAGACGCGGCGGGGAGAATACGTGCTCACTTTAAATTTGCAGGTGTGTACTTTTACAGGTGTATAGCTTCACTTGCAAGTGTATAGTGTCACTTTTACAGGTGTATAGTGTCCCTTTTACTGGTGTATGTATAGTGCCACTTTTGTAGGTGTATAGTGTCACTTTTACACCTGTAAAAAAACAATAATTGTACACATTTACATTGCAGGTGTAGTGTCACTTTTGCAGGTGTATAGCGTCACTTTAACAGGTGTATATCGTCACTTTTACAGGTGTATAGTGTCACATTTACAGGTGTACAATGTCACTCTCACTCGTCATCATTATCAGTCTATTTTTATGTCCCTACTGCTCGGGCACCAAACCAGTCATCTCGGCAATATGATGCATTTGGACGAGATAGTTTTATAATTTCCCATACACTTCATACCGGTATCAATACTAATTCCATTCCTCATCTTCCCCAGGGCCGGGCGAAGCATCTCCGGATGACCCTGAGCGACTCGGGCCAATGTCGAGTGCAGCACCTCTGGTTCCCGAACGTTCACGACATGCTCGAGCACTTCCGAGCCAACCCGATCCCGCTCGAGTCCGGCGGGACGGCTGACGTCACGCTCAGCGAGTACGTCGTGTGCCAGGACGAAGGGAGACAGCAAGTGAGGGCGTAGCACAGACCACTTACCCCATAGACCTAAGCTGTAACCGCCCGTGTCTGCCCGCACATGAGCGCAACATTGCTTCGCGACACGTGTAACCTAGAGATATTATCGATATGGACGCATCTCTTTAATACGGCACCCCTGTCCCCCGCTTCGTCTCTATGCGCTCATCGTTGACATAATTTTTCGCTTGCAAATTTGTACCGATTTCATATCTATTGGGTAAGTGGTCTGTGGGGCGTAGCGATGTGTTGTGTAAACTGAAGCCCAAATCAAGTGTCTTATTTTGTAAACAAAAACTACATTACTAACATTTTAAGCTGTTCTGTGATTATTGCATAGTTATTATTATTATTTATTTTATTCAAGTTTTTGTCGAGGCTTTTGGGTCCGTTATGTCCCATGCCAGCCTCATAGGAGCACACATCCATTCGCGCTCAGCCTGCTGTCGTGAGACAGCGCTTACCGAGTGCGTACAGTCCTCTTGCAATCTCTGACGTGGGGTTACTCAGTATGATGTTGACTTGGCCATTGCGCCCTGCCTCGTCTCCCAGTAAGCGCCGTCTCAGGGCCGCCGCCCTATTATTATTATTTATTTCAATAACGGGTTGCCCCTAGGCGTAAGACAGTCATACTTACATTATATATAAAATAACGTAAGTATGTACTTAGGGCTTAGAATATTAACTATAATGCAATTCATAGTTCTTCTCACAATAATATACTTCTCAATTATTTTTACATTAATAAACAGGTTCGATCAATCAGTTCCTTCAGTTACATCACAACAGATAATTAGACGATCATATTTGTTTACAAAATAAGACACTTGATTTGGGCTGCGGTACAGCTTGGCTCATGCGCAGGATGACAACTTCGCATATTAAACTAGCGGCCCATCCCGGCTTCGTACGGCAGATTATTAGCCCAAGTTACTCAGGGATAATAATGAAAGAAAAGATTTTTTGAAATCGGTCCAGTAGTTGTTGAGTTTATTCGTTACAAAAATACTCTTTATAATATCAGTATGATAATATAGTACTTATACAGTTGTGCCAACTCTACGGACTGCAACCGGCGTCGGTCGCCAGTATGATTAAAAATTTAAAAATAATGCCAGAATAAATCTAATATCACTATAGTTCTGGTCATCATCAGACCCTAGATCCTTGATGGCTACTTCTCGCTAACAACGCCTATCAAACGAAAGAACTAGTCTTGTGTAGTTCGTGAACGAACGAGTTCGTTAGAGCGCTCCGACAGACGACCTACGCGAACTAGCTCCCAGATCTCACTGTTTAGTTCGTTAGTTCACTCACTTGTCATAGAGAGAGTGAGCGAGCACCCCGCCAATTGTCACGTCATAAGATATTCTCTCTGTCGCATTCGCTCTTACCAATCAACGCCTTTGAAAGAGCGTGACAGAAACCGTGATATCATATCGGGTTTTTTTTCGAGAATTGGCTTCGTGCCTTTCTTTGGTGCGGAACGCGACAGGAGCTGACGAACTAGAAGAGCGAACTAGTTCGCCGAGGAGGAGCGACCTAAACTGCCGCTCCTGATCACGAACTACTATGCGCAAGCCTAGAAAGAACCGCTTTCAAATAGGACCATCTGAAGACAGTATCGCTCAGCGATGAACTATAAATATTATGTCGCCGAGCGAGTATCGCTGCGTCTCTTTTGTTTACATGGAATATGCTATCCATTGTACGTTTCTTGTGCGAACAAATAACCCATAGTTACTCGCCGGCGGTGGGATACTGTCTATTTTTTTTTTGTAAACCTATTAATTGTCCCTCTGTTGGGCAATGGTCTCCCCCCTCCTCTTCCATCCATCCCTGTCCTGAGCCTCTTCCAGCCACCCATCCCTGTATCTAACGACATCGTCTCTCCACCTACGCCGAGGTCTGCCCCGACGCCAGCAACCGTCCAATGGCACCCATTCTGTGCCAGTCCGGGCCCATCGGTCGGGCTGCATGCGGCACACGGGGCCCGCACAGTTCCACTGTAATGTAGCTGCTTTGCGGGCCACGTCTGCTATCGATCGCAGGGTTGTGTTTCGGACACGGTCCGTTCTCCTCACGCCCAATATGCTGAGTTCCATTGCGCGTTGTCCATTGTGCGTTCCATTGTCTAAAATAATAGTGGTTTTTGATTTCAAAATAAGACATAATTCGTCGCTTGTAGGATCAATTGGTGTAACGGACATTTTGTCAAAAATGAGTTAAATATACAGCTCGACTCGCCGCTCTCTGCGCTTTCGAATGGTATATTCAAAAAAATATATATATTTAAATAAATGTATCCGTTACGCTGACAATTTTCCTGTCTGACTTTTTGATTCTGGTGCAAAATAATAGGGTAAGGTACAGTCACTGTACTACAATGGAACACAGAGAAAGGTGTACAGGAGAGTTTTTAAGGTTGAGATTTTCTCAAAAACTACTTGACCTATTGCAAAAATTCTTTCACTGTTTGATAGATAAAAGTTAAAACTATGTAACTGTAAAAGAATTATTAAATTCGGTCCAGTGGTTTTTGAGAAAATCTCAATCTTATTGAGGCCCCCTGTATACTTATCTGTCTTCGACTGTATTCACCTATAAAGATAAAAATCAAATTGTTGTAACTACTTGCAACTGTGTCCAAAATAATGTAAGTATCATTCGAAATACCAAATAGTATCTATATAGATTTACAGTTGCTTCGGTGCAAATTCAAGGGACAGTTTTCAAAAAAAAATCTTGTGAGGACATCATTCTCGTAAACTAAGAGCTTTCTGACACACTGCGTAGATGCTGCGATTGTCAGTATTTCGGTAAAACCCAGACTGTAAAAGCTTAAATACAGGAAAAATTATGAATGAATAAACTAAAAAAGAAACTTTGCTTCTCCTGAGAAATCGTATATTGTCGCTTACACCAATTGATACTACAAGCGACGAATATGCTGTAGTCTGAAGTATGTTTATTTTCGTCGCAAATAGTCTTTCGTTTTCGTTTCGCTCGTAGATTGTTTTGTTGTAATGTGGTAGTTTAGATGTATTGCTCAGCAATGTTTGTGCCTTGTATAGTCGACAGCACATCAACTTTACGCTGCGAAAATACGGCCTATTTTACATTACAGTGTTGATGTGCGGCCGATATAATATACTGACGCCAAAATCAAGTGTCTTTTTGTAAACAAAAACTACCTTACGCTGTTCTGTGATTATTGCATAGTTATTTTCACATTATTAGATCGGATCAGTTTATTTTCACAATGATGAATAGGTTCAATCAATACGTGTTACATCACAATAGGTAATTAGACGATAATATTTGTTTACAAAATAAGACACTTGATTTGGGCTGCGGTATACGTGTAAATATACTTAGCGATTTTGGTGCCTGATTTTTATTTTAAAACTAAATAGAGGTAGGTAGTTGGTAGCTATCTCTTTTAAATTTTAGGTAAAATATGAATTTAGAAAAGGATGACAGTATTTTTAGACCTGTTTTGAGAAACGAACCAGAATCGCTAACATTTTTTGTTTTAAGGCCGCTGCACATCTGGCGATACGTGTTTTGAAACAATTTAAAAAATTCGACATAAACTGTCATATCTTTTGATTGCGTTGACGTAGAAGTCTGATTTTGTCACGGTTGCATGAGGTTGCAGACCTGAGTCATCATCATCATCAGCCCGTATCACTCCACTGCTGGACGTAGGCCTCTCTCAAAGCGCGCCAATCAACCCTACTCTCGGCCCTCTGCATGCAGTCCCTGCCAGCCATCTTGCGAAGGTCATCCCTCCATCTGGTCGGGGGGGCGTCCCACACCAGACCTGAGTATTTGATATTAATTTCAACTTGCTCCGTCCTCGCGTTTCTGAGAAAAAGGTCTTGACAGACAGACGGACAACAAAGTGGATCCTATCTTTTTCTTCAACATCATGGCAATGTTCCCCCTCTGTCCGGCTGCCCAAAGCAAGGAGCCGGTGCTGCAGCCGAACCAATTACATAAAATCTTTAGCCAAGAGTGTCTCCTGCCAACGCTCCTCTTTCCACAAATCTTGCCCTGGATTATTAATTGCAGCAGTGGGGTGACGGCGACTTCCAATCGTTATCGCTTTCAATTTGACACATGAACGCTATACATTGCTGCTATGTTTTTGCAAGTTTTAACAAACGACAACGAGAAGCAGCAATGTATATCGTTCAAGTGTCAAAATGAAAACGATAACGATTGAAGTCGCGGTCACCTCCCTGGTTATATCGGGGGTTCCGCATAATGTGACCGATTTCTTTTTTCCTCTTGAGGTACGGAACCCTAAAAATGGAGTCTTAGAATGTCATTAATTTATATCTATTCTATTTTTATTTAATGGCATTTAAAGAGTTAATTTTGGCGACGTTTGCATTGTAGCGGCTATTTGTATTGTTTTCCACCAATGCTATGCGCTGCGTTTCGCCAGGTATGCAGTGACCCTTACTATAAAATAATAAGAATAATCCTTATACATTACGCGTAGTCTAGTATTATGAACAAGATTTTATTTTATTAATTTGTTTATACCTAATTATAGGTATGTATTTTTTTGATAAATATTCCTCATATTTATTTATTGATGGACAAATCTTTGTAAATTCATATTTATATATCGTTTTAAGTAAAAAATAATGACAAGAATAAGATTTATAAATTAAGAAAGTTATTAAGTAGGTACGGTGGAACACGGAGAAAGGTGTACAGGAGAGATTTTAAGGTTGAGATTTTCTCAAAAACTACTTGACCTTTTGCAAAAATTCTTTCACTGTTTGATAGATAAAAGTTAAAACTATGTAACTGTAAAAAAATTATTAAATTCGGTCCAGTAGTTTTTGAGAAAATCGCAACCTTAATGATGCCCCCTGTATACTTATCTCTGTCTTCGACTGTACGTAGATTTTACGAAAGTATCATCACAATAAATTAGAATATTTTTTGTAATTTGATGAAATAATTATGAATTACTAAGTTATTTTTATTGTGTTATTGAAAGTCGTGAAATATATTGGAGAAATAGATTCATTCGCATTTAGTATATTAGTTCCTTACAGTTTGTATAGAAGTCATTTTAATTGCATTTTTCACTTTTGCAGTGACGTCATTTTGCCAGTATAGTCTTAGGTAGGATATTATAAATCATAAAATATTCGTTTTTCATACTTCAGTCATAACTTTTAATACCGAACTTGTACCGTATAATTTAAAAGTTACTTTATGTAGAATACGTAATACGAACGAATTAATTAATAAAATAACTTGGGGGAGAAAAGGTTTCGTGGGGAGACTTCATGGGGGGAGGATGGTAATACTCGGGATCGCGATACCGTTTAATTTTTTATATTTGAAAAAAAAAAATCCATTACCAAAACTTCGATTACGTAAAATGTTCATTTGATTCTCGAAATACGTAGTTCAATATTAAAAGTTATGTTTGAAAATGAGAATTGTCAACGGAAAATATGTTTATTAAAATGTTTTGTTTTGACGCTTGGTCTGCGCTGACCCTTAGATATACTGTACCCTTAACAGAGTATAGAAATTAGATATTAATAATATGTATTGTATAATTATATTTTTATACAATTATACTTTTGAAAGTTGTACAAAATGAACGGATATGTTCTTTCGAGCTTTAATCATAATTGGTTGTAAATTTTATTATTATTATTTTATTATTAAACTTTTCTGTGGAATGGCTTTGTTTTTTATTTTGCTAATTCTTCTTGTTTTCTTTTTATATTCGTTGCCTGCTGTGTTGTACCAGTGTTTGTGTGTGGTAAGTGTTTTGTTAATAATCTTACTGCTTAGTAATGTAGTCAATTTACTTAAGGGCCTTCATAGAGCATTTAAAAAAATAGTATTTATCCTAAGATAAGATAAAGATAAATATTCTTTATTGCAAAGTAAAAGGAATTACACAAAAGAAATATGCTAATAAAGCTAATAAAGATTGTGTAACATAGATTTTTAATAAAATTTATTATATTGGAGGTTTTCACTTTTATCTATCAAACAGTGAAAGAGTTTTTGCAATAGGTCAAGTAGTTTTTGAGATAATCTCAACCTTAAAAACACCTTAAGGGCCTGACATGAGCCAACTAGCGCCGCCAATCTTGAAAAAATAATATCTTCCAATTTAATCAATTTTATTAAAAAAGCTATTTACAAAATGTTTATTAGGATGAATACTATTTTTCAATATAAAATACATATCATAATTGGGACAAGCTAAGTTGTAGTTCTCAAACATGCCAAAAACGGCCGTTTTTCGCAATTATGCGAACTATAACTTACCGAACTTGAATCACGTTGATAATAAGCATTTAAAAAATAGTATTTATCGTAATAAACATTTCGTAAATAGCTTTTTTAATAAAATTTATTATAGTATTGGAAGAAATATTTTTTTAAGATTGGCGGCGCTAGTTGGCTCATGTCAGCCCCTTCAATCGTGCTGCTATCCCTTTCACACTTCGTTAAAAAAGGTTAAGGTAGAAAGGGACAGGGGGGCTAAACGGTAGCGTAACTTTAAATCACATTTATGAATATGACAGAATAAAATTTAGCGTGGACCTTACCATATTTTGACGTATTTCAGTTGGGCGTGACACACGGTAGCGACGTGAGGATGCGACGCGCCGAGCTCGAAGCATTGCTTGTGGCTAGCGGCGCTCACCACGACACCAGAGCAGTTGATAATCAGTATAGTTTCGTGTAAGGACAGACAACTTGGCTAAAAGGCAGTATGTAATAGGCCAACTAGCGCCGCCAATCTTAAAAAAATAATATCATCCAATTTAATCATTTTTATTAAAAAAGCTATTTACAGTCGAAGACAGAGATAAGTATACAGGGAGCCTCAATAAGGTTGAGATTTTGTCAAAAACTACTGGACCGAATGTAATAATTCTTTTACAGTTACATAGTTTTAAATTTTATCTATCAGTGAAATTTTTTTGGCAATAGGTCAAGTAGTTTTTGACAAAATCTCAACCTTACAAACTCTCCTGTACACCTTTCTCTGTGTTCCACCGTACACAATATTTATTAGGATAAACACTATTTTTCAATATACAATACATATCATAATTGCGACAAGCTAAGTTGTAGTTCACAAATATGCCAAAAACGGCCGTTTTTCGCAATTATGCGAACCTAAACTTACCAAAATTGAATCACGTTATAAATAAGCATTTAAATTAAAAAAGCTATGTACAGTCGAAGACAGAGATAAGTATACAGGGAGCCTCAATAAGGTTAAGATTTTGTCAAAAACTACTGAACCGAATGTAATAATTCTTTTACAGTTACATAGTTTTAAATGTTATCTATCAAACAGTGAAATTTTTTTGCCAATACGTCAAGTAGTTTTTGACAAAGTCTCCTGTACACCTTTCTCTGTGTTCCACCGTACACAATATTTATTATGATAAATACTATTTTTCAATATACAATACATATCATAATTGCGACAATCTAAGTTGTAGTTCACAAAATTATGCCAAAAACTGCCTTTTTCGCAATTATGCGAACTATAACTTACCAAAAATTGAATTACGTTATAAATAAGCATTTAAAAAAATTGTATTTATCCTAATAAAGATTGTGTAACATAGCTTTTTTAATAAAATTCATTATATTGGAAGATATTATTTTTTTAAGATTGGCGGCGTAAGTTGGCTCATGTAAGGCCCTTAAAAGGCAGTAACTGGGCAGAAGGCAAGTACACCGAAGCTTTGGGCTTCAAGTGTCTCATATTGTAAACAAATATGATCGTCACATTACCTGTTGTGATGTAACACTGAAGGAACCCTGGTTACAGGTCTATGGGGTAAGTGGTCTGTGGCAGCAGAGTAACTGGAAATAATGCAGCAAGTCTGTAGAGACACGAATCGATCACTTTCGTGTTTTCATTTTGACAAGTTTACGCGATACTGCGGTATTTTCCCAAGATTTTTAGACGATAAAAGCGCAGTAATATCCACGTGTCAAAATAAAATGATGTACTTATCTATACATATAATAAGACTGTAAAAAAGTTGTGTCTGTACATTGGATATTTTTTGAAAAAAAAAATTGTAATGTGTTTTACGATCGATACCAGGCCTGGTGCACTCCGCGCTTTAGGTATAAATCTACAGGTACATCGGGCGGGCGGCCTTGGGCCGCGCCGGCGCGGCTATTCAGTGGGCTGCTGCGCGCCAGATTGATTGCACGTAGCCCGCTATTTTGCGCCCGCGCTGCGACGTATTTAGCCGTCTTTCATTGTATCGGAAGAAAAAAATCGTGACAATAATTTGGTCTAAATTATTAAAATATTCTTTCATACAATTTAGTACCTACCATAATAATTTATTTTATTTAGGGTGGATTCGACCAAACTTCAATTTATACTGGAGTAACTATCCCAGGGTTATTTTTATTCCCCGATTTTATTCTCCATTAACTTACGAGTAGTTTTACCATGCAATCTAGAGAATAGTTGCAGATAATTGAATGAAATTGAATGAATAATGAACGAATAATTAGATTAGATTTATATAATAAATCGCAAGGCTAGTTCTTGCATCTTAAATATGTAAATATGGGTTTCGGCTCCCGGACTAGATTGTACCTAGCTAAAACCTAAAAGAGTTATGTTTAGTATTGTAGACACCCATTAAAGTGTAAGAAGATAGCATGCCTATGGTCTTTTGTGATCTGATACCGTAGGTATATTTGAAATATCAGTTTGTTTACAAAAGTAGAATAATAGAGTGGTATAATAATATATGTTCATTAAATATTCAGATTATTTATCTTTCACAAGCCGGCAGCCCTAATCGTGTCAGAAGAGTAAAGAGCTACCCGATAGAAAGAGACGCACGTTGTAGGTGAATATAATTGTAGGCACTTCGCGCTGCGCGAGCTGAATTGTACTTTATTGCGTCGCTGCGAGACTCGCGATTTATTTTAACGGTTTTTAGGAGAGACTCTTCTGTACTTGTACTATTATATATTCTGTGTCGATACTGATGCCAAAACACTAATTTTTAGAATTTTTGTCTGTGACTTTGTGCAAGTATCACGCCATAACTACTGAAGGGATTTTGATAGGAGTTTCACTAGGAGATAGATGAAATATCCGGACAGCTCATAGGCTATAAGCCATGCCGGTATGTGATGTGGAAACAAGGATACAGAGAGGAAGATCTGACTCCTGATCTCCTCCATCCTCCTCCTCTACGCAAACGAAGTTGCGGGGTACAGCTAGTGTTATATAAAGGTCGATAACTGTAGGACGGTATCTGGAAGTTACTCTTTACTTTCGACTATCAATCTCTTTCACTCTTATTGTGTGTAAATGAGACAGCATGTTTGCTACAAAATCAAGATTTTATTTGTGCAATATTTGTGTGGCTATTTAGACTCAATTTTATTTAAAAATAATTTATTGTAAGTACTTAATTATATTTAATTATTATAATGTATTTAATCATAAGCCTTAGGCAAATTATGTAGGTCTTTACAAGGTTTATTTATATTTCAATTCAATATAATAGGGAAGGTGACAAAATGAACCGGCGAAGTGCGTGTCGGGCTCGCGCAGCGAGGGTTCCGTGCATCTTTAATTTATAACGAAAGATAACCTAGATTATACGAAACCTTACCTAATTTCTGACGTATTTGAATTATGAACGAATTTAACAGGTGTCCCTGTGGAACACAGAGAAAGGTGTACAGGAGAGTTTTTAAGGTTGAGATTTTCTCAAAAACTACTTGACCTATTACGCAAATTCTTTCACTGTTTGATAGATAAAAGTCAAAACTATGTAATTAAATTCAGTCCAGTAGTTTTTGAGAAAATCTCAACCTTATTGAGGCCCCCTGTGTACTTCGTCTTCGACTGTACGTATTTTGTATTTTTAGTAAGTGTATTGTGCATGGCATATGGGCAGTGTTATTTATAAATATTATAATGATATAAATACATGTTGCTTTTGCTATGAAAACATGTGTTTTAGAATTAAAAGTTGTTTGGTTGAATTGAAATCAACAATAAGACACAAAATAAAGAAGAGAAGGTAGGCTCCATAGAAAAGTGAGAGAAACACCTTACCGTGGCGGACCCGTGACACCACCGGTAGTGTCAAGGGTATTTTTTGCAATCCCAATGACACCACCTGCACCGGTAGTGTCAAGGGTATTTTTTGCAATCCCAATGACACCACCTACACCGGTAGTGTCAAGGGTATTTTTCAATCCCCATGGCACCACGGGTTGTGCCATGGGCAAGGCACTAGAATTAGAAAAAGTATTCAGCCAAATGCAAAGTCCTTAGTCAGGTACTGGAAAGGCGAGAGCGAGCGGGGAGAGGAGAGTACTACTGGCTCTCCTATTCCCTCCGTTCCGTTGCATTGGGATTGAAAAATACCCTTGACACTACCGGTGGTGTCACGGGTCCGCCACGCACCTTACCCACATCGAGCGCGATTGTGTAGTGAAAATAACCGAGTATTCCCATGCATGTTAGGAGAATGGGAACAAATCCCAATTTATTTTTAAATAAAGGGTATTTTTCCCATATTATCACGAAAGCGGTTCTCCCCGGGGATGGGATTACTCGAAAATAACTTAATTGTATACGGGCAGTCCCTCTGCCTCAGTTAAATGAAGATTTATTTTGAAAATTCAAACGAATATAGTCGGGGAGTTATATTATTAGAATAATATTATCATTGTATAAAATAAAATTATAGTAACAGGGTGTAGCTTTATACTTGCTTTGACAAACTCCAAAAACATTATCCTTCGCCTTTCGGCAGTCGGATAAGAATCAGAATCATCGTCAGAATCATTCTCTCTTTGTAAGTGAATACAGTTCGTATATTTTTTCACGTAAATATATTAAATGGAGAAAACTTTCTTCGCGACCGGGATTCGATCCAGGTACCTGGCCATTACTTGAGAGCTACCGTGACTCGGGATTAGATCAGCGAAATCTGGATTAGATTAAATCTATCACCATATTCGTTATTCGGGATTAGATAGGCGAAATCTACCACCATATTCGTTACTCGGGATCAGATGGGCGAAATCTACCACCATATTCGTTACTCGGGATCAGATGGGCGAAATCTACCACCATATTCGTTACTCGGGATTAGATGGGCGAAATCTACCACCATATTCGTTACTCGGGATCAGATGGGCGAAATCTACCACCATATTCGTTACTCGGGATTAGATGGGCGAAATCTACCACCATATTCGTTACTCGGGATTAGATGGGCGAAATCTACCACCATATTAGTTACTCGGGTTTAGATGGGCGAAATCTACAACCATATTCGTTTTGTTTCGCGTTACATTAACACCCTGTATAAAGCCTGTATTTGGCATCACCCTGTGAATGTTGTATTGTTGTTGGAATTGATGCGAGGGATATAAATAAACATATAAATTCGTTTGTCGGTTTGTAAAATGTAAGTAATTTAAATTATTTAAATTAATTTAATATATATCCATGAGCTATGCGATTATAATCCACCGATTATATGATTTCCTTAGGGAATTTTCGATAGAAAGAAACAGTTATTGGTTAGGTATATTCGTAAAGAGAACCGACGTGGATTAATAGTAGGTAGGTACTTAAAATCACGGAAATTAGACAGTACTTAGCGAAGTAATTAACGTTTGTTCTCACTTTAGCGTCTATTAACACGTACCACAGCCGCACCACAATACAGCGGCATAAAGTGGCTGACCATACAGCTGAACTGAAAGTTAAAACAGATTTAAAAGCAGCGGATAAGCAACGACAGCTGCTGTAATGTATTAAACTTCATGAAAGATGAACTGACTGAACGTAGCGTCAGCAGCAAAGCAAAAGAGCGGCAGCCGTACGGCCGTTACCTTTCGGCTGTTTTTTTTCGTGTGGTTTAGTGACCTAACCTATTTGTCAGAGTTATTCAGGCCGCCTGACGGCCTAACGACAGCAACCGGGACCAACTGCTTAACGTGTTTTCCGAGGCACGAAGGGGCTCAGATGAAAGTGTCACTAGCAGCGGTCAACCATCCAGGTACTGACCTCGCCCAGCGTTGCTTAACTTGTAAGATCGTTTTCAACGTGTACTCGCAACTGGACTGCGAGCTCCGCTTTTTGAATGTGTTTCAGCTTTTAAAGTACTAATTTTCAAACAAAATACACCGACCACATATTGTAGTTGACGCGTGGTTGCAGTTGTGGTAGGTTAGAATCAAGCCTTAGTCGCGTCGGTTCTCTTTACACACTACCGATTATCTTGTCTTAGAAAACACAATAATAAAGATAATAGCTATATAATGTAAAATAGTCTGATATTTTCGAATGCTTACCACGTAACATATACAATAGAACGCTGAAAAAAACTTTGCAAGAAATATAAAGTTTATATTTATATTTCTTGCAAAACTGTTTAATTATAAACAGAACATTCCTTAAATGTTAAGGTGTACTGTAATTTTTGGAAACTGTAATATAAACATATATTTTGCGGAATATCGTTTTTATTTCACAGCCTTTTTATACTTAGAAAATAACTAAGCCTATCTTAAAATGCTGGGTAATGTTTTTTTTTTTACATCGCACTTTCATGGTTTTCCAACTCTGTAACAGTTTAACTAAGTGTATAACAATTTTTTCCTTAGCGGTATCTAGATTTTTGCCATTTATAATAACTTTCAAAGAAATCATTTATTAAAGTAATTATAAATCGGGAATAGTCTAGAATCTAGATATAGCGGAATTTAGATTATTTTCAATTGACAAGGTCTAAAAATCATTAACATCCTAAAAGAAAAATACCATTTCAAGATTTTATTTTCAGAATTTTTTCAAGGATAAATTCCGAGAAAAAAATGTTTTGTGTAAAATTAGGCATTCCTGAAGTACTGGCTCTGACTTAGTAGGCAAAGGGAATCTAACTCATACAGCCAAGTAATGCATTGTATTTTTGTTTGTAACACTTTTTCAAAGCTTTCTAGGTAGTAAGAATAATATTTGGCGATTCCACAAGAAAAATGGCAATGAACACACTCTTACAAATACTGAAAACGTCCGAAACATGGGTATTCACTGATTTTGGAACGACGCTATTTCAGTAATGTGACGTCATCGTCACTTACGCCCTTTTTAATTTTCACGGTCTTATCTTAATTTTTAAATAATGAAAACGACGTTATTTTAATAAAAGAAAAAATATGGGTCCCTTTTACCTATATGTATTTTCATACAAAAATATAATAAAGAGGAGTAAAAAAAATTGACCTAGTCAATTTATAATAAGTTTTCGCCAAAAAAAAAACGAAAATTGGGTCGACTTTCATCGTTTATTAAAAGTTACCCATTACCACTTATTAGTTAGTGGGCTGAGGACCGAAGCTCTGAAAGAGCTTATAATACTTGACAAAACCTAATCTCGTATTAGTTCATTATGAATATCAATCATTATTCAACATGACTCAATCATCAAGCAATGGCACGATATAAAATTCCGAGAACATTTGCCGCTGGTCCTCCTTTTCTAGCTTCAACTGAAGCAGCAGGAGTCCGTTTGAACTGCAGCGTAGCACCACCTGACACAAACATTGTGCAATAAACATCATAGTGTGTGATGTGTGACAAATTGTGTTTGAAGACTTGTGTGACTATGTGTTTGACACCTTGCGTGACTAAGTGTGGTTTGACACCTTGTGTTTGAAGACTTGCGTGACTGTGTGTTGTTTGACACCTTGTGTTTGAAGACTTGCGTGATTGCGTGTTGTTTGACACCTTGTGTATGATGACTTGTGTGACTATGTTGCTTGACACTTTGTGTCTGAAGACTGTTAGACACCTTAGGATAAGATAAATATTCTTTATTGCAAAAAAGAATTACACAATGGAAATAATATGCTAAACAGTCTGTAAGTAGTAGTGGTTGACGTGCAAAAATATACGAAATGTATAATCTTGCAATAAAGAGACATGATTCTGATCACAATTGGCCATCTTATCGCTTCAAGCGATCTCTCCCAGGCACCTTGTGTCTGAAAACTTGTGATTGAAGACTTGTGTGACTATGTTCTTTGACACCTTGTGTTTAAAGACAAGTCTTCAGATAGTATTTTGTTTGACACCTTGTGGTTGAAGACTTGTGTGAATGTGTCGTTTTAAATCTTATTGATGTCAAATAATTTTGTGTGTGTGTGTCTGAAGACTTATGTGTATGTATGTTGTTTGACACCTTGTGTCTGAAGTATTGTGTGACTGTGTGTTCTTTGAGACCTTGTGTCTTGAGTATTGTGTGACCATGTGTTCTTTGACATCTTGTTTCTGAAGTGTTGTGTGATTATGTGTTGTTTGACACCTTGTGTCTGAAGACATGTGTGACTGTGTATTGTTTGACACTTTGTGTCATTTATAAAATGACCCCTACATATTGAAACAGTTATTGAACACAAACCTTGGTAGATATAGCTAGGGCCTTCATGATGAGCCGAATGTGATGGAGTTGGTACTTCAGTGTCACCGCTTCATCACAGCTGAAACTCTGCACCATGTCCGAAGACTTTGGCATATCTATGCATGATCTGTCCTGGAAGATAAGAACAGTGTGGGCTAATTTTAATAATCAGAAATTATTTCAAAAAACCATAACACTAAAATAACATACCTGCATCCCATAGGTAACAATGCTGACATTAGGATGCTCCGGAGACAGATTCAGCTCCAAGATATCACAGGATCGCTCCAGGTCCGCCAGGAGCCCCATGAGTGCTGGAGCCTTCAACACCAGCTTGGCCACCTCGGCGGTGCCTTCGTCGCGAAGTTCCAGCACTGAGTCGGCTGTCTGAGTGGCGATCTCACAGTCTGTCATCACATTGTTGACTGACAGCGGTTGGAGACTGCAACGAATATTGCAACTGAGAGTAAGAATCACCCTGATAAAGGTCACGTTCATGGACAGTGGCGGCATATGCCGTACTTTGAGTATTCGGAAAATGACAGTACGGCGTATGACGTAGTATTTTGATGCATTTAAAAAGACACAACGGCATCTCCCGCGGCGTTCGTAGGCGGTTTTCTTTGTGGAGCGGTCCCACTGTCATTCTGTGTAGAAAATAGGTATGTGTACTGTCAAAATAAAGGTTGTAGGTACATTTTTGTTGGTCTTGACACGCACATACTTAGAATCCCCCACGGTTATGACAGTAGTTGAGAATTTTCAGTCATTTCGTAATTTCTACTGTCCATGAACGTGTTAAATCCTACAATGATCTCTTATTTATATGACATCGGTTTCTTTGCACTGACTAAGATGGGAGATAGCCAATTCGGTTTCAGAGCAGGTGTTGGGACTCGGGAACCCTTGTTCGCATTACAAGTTTTGGTACAAAAATGCAGAGATCAGCAGGAAAACGTCATTCTATATTTTATAGACTACGAGAAAGCGTTCGAACGTGTGCAACATGAGATTCGGCTTTTTGAAAATGGCGGGAAACGACGGTTGCGAAATTATTTAATAATTTTCAGTATAATGTCTACAGTGGGTGTTTTGTGTTTAATATCACGTTAAATTAATCAGAAAATGTTCGCGAATGACAGTATGGTGAAGTTATTGGAGAATTCAAGCAGGATCTGAAGTTTGGCGCCATGGTCAAGATTCCCACTACGAGCTCGGGAGTGAACGTGACTGTCGAGCTGCTTCGTCCGCAGTGATTGACGCTGCGGCGTCTCCTGTGGATGAAGACATGAAGACGCAGCTACCCAGGGTGATGACGCTTAGGCGACTCCCCTGGAGGAAGATAGAAGACTATTATACATTGAATTTTCTGTAACATGACATTGGCAAATGACGAACTGTCGAGTCCATTAATAAAATAAATAAATAACATGAGATTCTAATGACACAATTACATGACATTGGATTGGACGGAAAAGATCTGCGTATTATACATAACCTGTATTGGCACCAACGGGCCTCTATACGAGCTGATGGGGATGAAACTGAAGAAGTCGAAATATGTCGAGGCGTGCGCCAAGGATTTTTATTTTTTTATTTATTTATTTAAAGTTTACAAATACAGGTTACCCCTAATTAGATTGTAAACAAAATTTTACCTATTTTTACATAAAAAACACTTTACATTGTACATATATATGGAAGTATAAAATTTAACACATCACAGGAAACATAAAAACAAAACAAACAAAAAACTTTTTTTATGCCTCCGATAAGTAGCGCAAGGCTGCTTCTGTAAATTTCGTCAATGAACAAGTGAATACATCCAGTTCTGGCTCCTTTCGTGTTAGACCATTGAATATTTGCACCGCTCGTGGCAGCGGCGCGCACTGCATGAGGCCGGTCCTCGCGCGCGGCGCGGCGAACAGGTCGTGGCGGCGCGCGCGCAGGTACCGCTCGGGCACGCTCAGCGACAGCAGACGCTCAGGATGCATTCTCTCACCGACTCTATTTAATATATATTCGGAGGCTATACTCGCAAATGCCCTGGAAGGACTGGAGTGCGGTATCAAGATAAATGGAAGGCTGATACATAATCTGACGTACGCCGATGACACCGTTCTTATAGCTTCAAATGAACAAGATAATATGAAACTAATGTTAGGCAGAGTCAATGAGTGCAGCGTGAGGCAGGGACTGAATGAATGCATCCAAGACTAATTTCATGATAATATCAAAGAAGAATAACATCAACCCAAGGCTTTCGGTGGCTGGTGTGGATCTTAACAGTGTGCAACGCTACAAATACTTGGGCGCATGGGTTGCTGAGACGTGGGATTGTGATATTGAAAACAAGACACGGATAGAAATGGCCCGCTCTGCTTTCACAAACATGAAAAAGATCCTTTGCTCCCGTAGCGTCTGAAACTCCGCTCAAGACTCCTTCAGTGCTTCATTTGGCCGATGGTCACATATGGATGTGAAGCATGGACTCTTAAAGAGGAAACCTGCAAAAGACTGGAGGCATTTGAAATGTGGTGCTACCGGCGCATGCTCAAAATTCGATGGATCGACAAAGTCACGAATATTCGAGTATTGGAGCGGATACTTACACCAGCAGTAATGGAGATCCTTCGCCCCGGTAATACATCTTCAGACTGGACTCCTCGCCGGAGCCGAATATGTTCAGGCATTCGGATAGGACTGCGATACTTATCTGAAAGAGGCAGGAAAATATTTAAACAACTCGTCGAGTAAAAACTAAAAGCATTTAATTTTCGATTCTCTTCATCGTCAGCTACCCTAATGAAGATCTTACCTTGAATATGACATCCACATCGCTCCGGACGTGGTACTCGGTGAAGTTGTCTGATGGTACGTAAGCGGAGGCCTGCACACACTTGCCCTCCTCCACCGTTAGCTTCAGGCCCTCAGCCAGGGCACAGAATACGGCACACTGGAAACAATGGTTTGTACTTATTACATTTTGGAGCGGTATACTTAAGGGGTTGTGCTAAGCTAAGATGTCCCGCACATCCCGAAGAGCACAGTGACTCCATATTTGTATTTTCATTAATTTTGGATGAATTTTGGCAGGGAAATAAAAATACGCCAACAAAAATCAGATTTGTTTAAAACAAGCTCTCGTATTTATAATACCTTACATTTTGATATATATTTTGTATGAATAACTACTTCGGTTTAGGCATAATTTTCTTTTTAAACGACATAGTATATATGTTTCCGATATTTTTCTATCGAGCGATGTTTATCCAATCGTGTATCGGTATTCATCAGTCTCTAAATAGACACCCCAAGATTGCTATATAATTTTTTAGACGATTAATTTTAGTAGATGTGGCGCGCTCACCTTGAGAAATAAAACGACCACGTCTTATATACATAGATTGCGTTAACGTAGAAGTTTGATTTATTCACGGCTGCATGAGGTTGCAGGCTTGAGTATTTGGTATTAATTTCAACTTGATACATCCACGCGTTTCTGAGATATAGGTCTTGACAGACAGACAGATGGATGGACAGACGGACTACAAAGTGATATATACTTACTTATAGGAATAAGGGTTCCTCTTTACCTCTTGCGGTACGGAACCCTAAAAAACCAGGAAAATTCATGATGATGATGGCTGACCTGGCCGGGGATCGAACCTGAGACTTCCGTAACGTAAGTCCAATGACCCAACCACTCTCTTATTTTATTACACAAACCTCTTGAAACTGTATAGCTTTTAACAAACTACACAGCGTCTTTCCCGAGTCCATGGACGCCGTGAAGTAGTACTGTGACGTGCCATCATCCATCCTGCTCCCACTCGTACATTGAACGCACTAGCATCAAGTACTGTTCCTGCGTTACCTCGTGGTCCGCTGTACGGCCCAGTATAAGAGCTAAGCGTCCAGCTAACACGTGCTTACAGCACACCTGATGACAAATGTTATAAAGAAAGGCATATAATATGTACGCTGTAAGAATGAAGGAAAACACGCACCCTATGGAGAGTGTCTACACCGGCAACTCCACACACGTCATGGGCCCTTGTATTTACAATAAAATTCCAACAAGTATTAAAAAAGCCAAAACTACTAATGGTTTTGTTGCTAAATTGAAATTATGGTTGGCTCATGGAAGGCCCTTAAGAAGAGTATAATACCAATATCTCTAAGTGACAGTCATATTAGGGATAAGTAGCCTAATTAAATAATAACAATAAACTTCACACAAAGAAAAGAAGAATGGCAGACATATAAAAATTGACATGCTTGGTGACATGGTGCTGTGCGATGTAAATTAGGCTTACTCCAACCCTCGCTTCTTTCCTTCGTGAGATAAGCGTTGATAAGCTTCATAAATATTAAACGCCATAGGTTTCGAACCTGGGCCCAAGTATTTCGTTGCATAGATTTTCATGAAAGAAAAATTAAAATTCTGTTGAAGAATGTGTTTCCCATAGGGGTTGGCCGAGATGGACATCCATTTGATGCAATCTTGGGACATGTTTCATGATTGATAGCAAAGATATTGAAGAATTACTCTCTTACCTGAACTTTTCTCTCAATAACTTGATGTTTAAACGCCAGACACGGGCAGAAGTTTATCCGTGGGAATATCCGGTAACATCGGTCGTTTTCCCCTTTGATCTCGACCAAAATACGAGCCTTATTCGTAGTACAGTAAGCAGTGAATGTCGGATACTTTTCGAGAATGTCTAGCGCTCTTTGCAACACTACGCCGAAAGCCGAGTGAAGAGTTAACAAGTCTTCGTCTGTAACTGACAATAAAATAGGTATTGAGTAAGAATTTCTAGGAAAATACAATAATTTTAAAATAAGTACTGAAAAAGGTAAACATAACCAAAGAAACTTACGTTGTTTATTAGCAGATTCGTGCACACGAATTTCTAATTGGTTTAGAACATGTTCAGCTATAATTGGTATTTTAGACGGCACATTATTCATTCTATGAGAAAATTTAAATTAGAAGAAAATTCACAAAGCAAAGCGAATGAAAGGAAAAGAAAACCAAAACAACAAAAATTGCCGGGAAAACAATTTTTTTTGTATAATTCTTCCCAGAGGGAAAGGCAAAGCCAACTATGGCATACAGCCTTGTCTGGTGTTCTGTCTTAATGTCTGAATTCTTATAAATACATAGATATAGGTTCTATATACGAAGATAATCCTCAGAGAAATAATGATTCTCTGAGAGATAATCTAACCTAAACCTGCGCACAACCCTCAAAAACCCCTAAACGATACTTTTTTTAGTTACCAAAAAAGTACCTAGCTAAAATGACGTTTGGCGAGCTTTTCAAGGAATCCCGCGAAAGCAAAACCACAAGATTTTTTTATTTTACATCAACTTATCTAAATGAAATCTCAGAGATCTAAGAATGAAATAGTACTTATATTATTTTAATGGATTAGTTCTAAAGTAATTAATTAAATACCTAAACAAAATACCTATATGAAAAATAAGTTCAACAAAATATCCATAACATTTTTACTTGTATTTATAACAAAGATTATTTAAATCATTTTTTGCAAATCTTTAACTCTCTTTGTAAACGCAATGGGATACGTTCCTTTACACGTCTTTTGTAACATAAACTTATAACTTAGTCTTTCTTTTGTAATATATTTGCATGAAATGGAATGCATGTGTCATTTTCCGAATTTTCTTTCTGCGGTGATTTCGCTCGGTGGAAATTCCAAAATAAATCATTTTATGAAATGTTTTAAACTATGGATTATTTTTAAACTTCTGCAACAATAGCAAGCACACTTAAATTACATAGAACATCTATTTGACAAAGGTTAGTGAAATAAGAAAATCTAATTTTAGACTTAATTTTTCTGACTTTAACCAATTCTGGGTGGGGTTTCAGCGGTTCCAGGAGCCATGCCTGAACACCTGGAGCTGCAGCATCTCGTGGAGTTATCTGCGGGAAGCGGCGACGAGACATTACCCAACTTACTCGAAAACAAAAGACCGCTGCTAAAAAGATGCCCTTACCTGGGTCTTATTCTCGCAACACTATCATCATTATTCTTCTCACTATGTTCTGTGATCGTTAAGAGCCTCGTGAATATCGACCCGATGCAACTGGCCATGTTCCGGTTCATAGGAGTACTATTACCAACGGTACCCATAGTTATTTACACAGAACAACCCGTATTCCCTGAAGGGAAACGTGTGTTACTCGCTCTGCGCTCCATAGTAGGTACGGTGGGTTTAATGTTAAGTTTTTATGCATTCCGGAATATGCCTTTGGCTGATGCCTCGGTTATTGTATTCTCGGTACCAGTATTTGTTGCGTTATTTGCCCGAGTATTCTTAAAAGAACCGTGTGGCATTTGGAATACAATATCAATTATTTTAACGCTAATAGGTGTCATATTGATCACACATCCCCCATTTTTATTCGGCGATGATCCGAAGGCAGAAGATAATGAGAAATACAGTAAGTTAAAAGGAGCGGTGGCTGCGTTTATTTCGACTATATTTGGAGCAAATGCATATGTGTTACTGCGAGTTCTTAAAGGTTTGCATTTCTCGGTGATCATGACAAATTTTGGTGCTATTGCAATATTGCAAACGTTTGTGTATTCGTTCTTTTTCGGGGTATTATGTATACCTAGCTGTGGTACGGAACGTTTTTTAGTTGTGTGCCTTGCATTGTTTAGTTATTTGGGACAGATTTTGTTGACTATGTCGTTGCAAATGGAGCAGGCTGGTCCGGTGGCTATCGCTCGGTCAGCGGACATTGTATTCGCATTCCTTTGGCAAGTAATGTTCTTTAACGAGATACCTAGTAAATTTTCCGTGTGCGGTGCTGTTTTAGTTCTAAGCTCGGTAATTTTAGTTGGGCTTCGTAAATGGGCTTTAGCGTTGCCCGCTGACTCCCAGTTGCGGAATAAATTAGGCGTTTTGGCGCGATAATTAAAGTTAGGGACTAATTAGGAATGTATTAAATCTCACTTAATATGACAATCACACAATGATAGTTGTTTATTTATTTAGACACTTGTTTTAGTTTTAAGCTTTGTGTAGTATGAATTTTAACAATAGTACTTCAATTTTAAATATAATCAGCACATGTATTTTTAATCAAAATACTCAGAAATGAGGACTGCCAATATCTCATCATGGACCATCATATTCGTAACATAATCATTAATCAATATAGTACTATATAAAATATCACATGCTTACAATAGAAAACAATATGTACACACGACCGAGAAAAGTATACAGGTGGCCTCAATAAGGTTGAGATTATCTCAAAAACTACTGGACCGAACTAAATTATTCTTTTACAGTTACATAGTTTTAACTTTTATCTATCTAACAGTCAAAGAATTCTTGCAATAGGTCAAGTAGTTTTTGAGATAATTCAACCTTAAAACTCTCCTGTACACTTTTTCCTAGACTGTAACTATGTATGTTTAAACTTGCTAACTTCTGCCCTTGCCAAGTGGCTTATACTTTCGTTAACGCTTGTAGAATATGATTTAACGTAAGTAAAGACCACCTGGCTAGGGTTGTAGGAGTTTATCTACTAGGGATGAACAGAAAACTTATTATGTTTGTACTTTATTATAATATTAGAACCTTTAACCCTAAAAGACTGTTAATTAAGTCCATTTTGAACTTGAGTTGTGTAACTTGGCCTGCCTTTGATATTTTTTAATATGTATTAAACAGCGGCGGTGTAGGTAAACGCTTTAATCGAAGCCCAAATCAAGTGTCTTATTTTGTAAACAAAAACTACGAATATATTAAGCTTTCCTGTGATTATTGCATAGTTATTTTCACATTATTAGATCGGATCACTTTATTTTCACAATGATGAACAAGTTCAACCAATCAGTTCCTTCAGTGTTAAACCACAACAGGTAATTAGATGATCATATTTGTTTACAAAATAAGTCACTTAATTTGGGCTGCGGTACTTATACATTCATTTTGTAAAAAAAAGTATTACACTGCTACTTATTGAATATTTACTTATTTATATTATATTAAGAGTATATAGTAGCCTTACCATGCCAAAGTAACTATTCTCGCTATCTCGCTAGTGACTAAGTAAATATACGCTGCGACTTACGGCATTTGTGGGACTTTAGTTCCGTTACTCGCCGCTAGAGTTGCTACACAAATCCGACCAATCCCGTGCGTCCAAGTCTCATCGAAGGTATTTACGTAGTCGCTAGTGAGAATAGATACTTTGAGCTTACTTTTATAATATCCGTTACTTCTACCCTATATAAAATGCAATTTATTTATAGTCTAACATATCTCTTCGTTATTTACGATTGCTTGTTTATCATTGTTGAAGTTAATCGTACCTTTTTACACTACATTTAAGTAAACGTACACGTTCATGGACAGTGGCGGCATATGCCGTACTTTGAGTATTCGGAAAATGACAGTACGGCGTATGACGTAGTATTTTGATGCATTTAAAAAGACACAACGGCATCTCCCGCGGCGTCGTAGACGGTTTTCTTTGTGGAGCGGTCTCACTGTCATTCTGTGTAGAAAATAGGTATGTGTACTGTCAAAAATAAAGGTTGTAGGTACATTTTTGTCGGTCTTGACACGCACATACGAATCCCCCACGGTTATGACAGTAGTTCCGAATTGTATGAGAATTTTCACTGTCATTTCGTAATTTCTACTGTCCATGAACGTGTTAATATAAAATCTTGTGATTTTTCGTAGGAATAAACTGGCTGAAGCCAATAATTTGTTTGACCAGTTAACGCAGAGTGTTTTAAGCAGTTGTTCCACCGCTCGGCGAGTAACTATGAGCTATTTTTTCGCGCAGAAACGTACAATGGATAGTGCATTCCGTTTTAACAAAAGAGACGCAGCGATACGCTTCTTGCGCGAAAAAATAGCCCGTACTTACTCGCTTACTCGCCGGCGGTGGAAACTGCCTTAAAAATATGTCAAATATCGCAAAAGCTGTTGGGTTAGGGTGGTATACTAATTATATGTAGTACTTTCGTAGAACAGTAATGATTATAATCATTATGCCAATAGATAACTTTAGTGTTAGTGACTAAACCAGTGTTGAAAGGTTAACCCGCGATTCCTATTAGCCCTTGAGTTTTTGCCATATTTTATTAGCAACCTGCACTTAAGTCCCTATTATATTTCATGTAACCCACCCCTATTTATCATAATAACCTTTGTCATATCATTATCATACACTGACATTTTAACATTTTAGCAAAACTAAGATAAAGATTATTTAAAAGATAGTTACTTCCCGCACTTTAAGAATGATATTGAAAGATGACACAAATATATAATTATTATTAATTTTTTTTTTTTCGAATTTGAAAGCGGAAAGCAGTAAAAAAAATTGACTTCCCTGAATTTTATTAAGTAATCAAATTATCGTCGTTATTTTGGTTATAGTTGGTTCTAGTCATGATTTTTTGAATTTTTATTTATTTATTTCGCCTTTACCCTATAACTATAAAATTAATTATTTTCTGTAAATATTATAATGTAATGGATTGTGATATTTTTACGTCTAGTCTTAGTGAGTATAAATAACTTATTGCTTATATTTAAATAAAATTTAAGTTACAATATTTTGTTTTATTTATTTCTGGTCTATTCTGATTTCCAATTAAGTACCCTAAGTGATAACTTAAACTAATCGTTAATGAGGGAAAATTAACAATTTTACATTCATTAATTAAGGCAATTTTCATACGTCTTCTGACTGAATACCATGACAATACTACATGTGAATAGTTGAATACTGTCTCGTAAGTGTTTGTTGTATTAGTGTTTTTGTGCTTCGCTTATTTATTCACTGTATGTTAGTATTTTATTGTATCGTCAAATAAATGCATTTTTCTTTCTTTCAATTTTTAATTGTAACATCTCATATTTTGTGTATTCTGCCAAAAAAAACTTTACGATTTGAATAATTTTTTTGGACATTGCTCACAAGTCGCAGCTAGCACTAGAATCATTTATTGTTGCTTTATTTGTTTGTAAAGCGCCATCTGCTATCGAGTAGTAAAACTATTTCCTAGAGCTGTTGTTCACCATTAGTAATATTGTCTAAAATAACCAACAGAGGTCGCTATAAACATTTTGTATTATCTATGGGCAAATTAAAAACAAAGACCGAACGATTGATTGTATGACACTACTCACTCACTCTCACTCACTCATCCTTTTCGTTTATTTCATTCATTCATTTTCGGTTTTTATTTCGAAGGAGCTATTTTAACAGAGAGAGGCAAAGCTTACTAAAGCATACAGCCTGGTCAGATGAAATGAAAACGAGGGTTAGGCGCCTTTAACTAGGCGGTCGATGATTTATTCATTGTATTGTAGTGTTTCGCTTTTCACTTCTCCAAACAAAATCGGTTTATTTGTTTGTGAAGGAAATTCTTGATATTTAAGAGAAATGTTACAGAAAAGAAGAGATAGCGCTATACAATTTATGATATATTGACTCTTTCGTTCGCAGTGTTCCCTTCAACAAGTTTCGCTCAAAACGGTGTTTGTTAGAGGTTATTATGATATGAATATGTTTATTTTATTGTAAATAATAAAGTAACGTGAGGACTACATTAATTATTTAATTCTATATAAGAAATTAAGGATCATTGGTCAGCAGAGTGTCGCTAAGGGGGTACAAACAAAATTAAAAAAAAAATCGCTGAAAAACGACTTCATAAGAGTAACGAGACTGTGTAAAGTTAAGGTTTACTTATTCTCACACCCATTTTGGAGTGCCCCGGACTAAGGCCCCATCCTTCCAGCTGGGGGAGCTATTGCACCTCATGGAGGCCAACAGGGCGCTGCCAGCGGCGACGAACGGAGCGTCTCATCCAGGGACCTTTTGGCCATAATCTACTAAAATGTTAATAATTTTGAGAGAAACATCACTGTTACGTTTTGTGTAAGTATAAATTAAGCAGCCCCTGACCCACCAGCGATGTAATGTTCCGCGTAAGATATTTCATTGTTTTCTGTTTACAGAACTCTCAAATGCTGTATCGATAATCGATGCGAGATATCAAATTTGGCCACCACAGTCAGCAGCAGATTCATGTGCTCTCGGATTCCCCTGTGTGTACTGTGCAACTCATTCGAACATAATTGATAGCAAGAAGATGGAATTAGCTGAGCATACTGCATAGTTGTGTGTACATACTGTGGCATGTCTTTGCCGCTCTACTCCATGAAACTGTGGTGTTCGTGTCACAACTTCTTACCGCTCCACTGGACTATGCCGGGCATCATTAATTAATGTATAAAGTGTATTTGTATTAACTTACATCACCATTTTAATTTAATTAAGTATTATAGATTATTCAAATAATTTTCACCATATTCATACTTAATACTATTGTTTAAATCATATCAGGGTCTTCAATATGATAGTGTTTACTGTGATCCACCTTCTTGCATAATTCCCTTGATTGAACAAATCTTCCAGGCACTCCGCGACCCATCACATCTGTCATCCATCATGATCACTTGTTTAATTTCATAAAACATTCTTCATAATATTAATATATAATTTATGTTTAGATAAGAGATTAGGTCATCGTAGATATATTACTTTAGATTAGAACATCATATCATAGCAATTTGCAAAAATAATGGTGTTTGGAAAATTGATTTCAATCCATTTTCAATCAAACCAATGTAAACATTGGTTTGTTTACATTGAATGTAAACAAATCTACGTGGCTCCGGCCACTTTCGCAGCTGTTCGTAGATGTATATGTACGTTTCTATAGACTACTGTCACTTTTTAACCAATCAAAAGAGACTCCGTGATCCCATTGGCGGATACATGACATTTCTTCATGTCGTAAGCGAATGAACGTGAACGTAGGTAGTTATAAGTACTAAAGTGAAAATAGTACCAGCCTTTTTATTTAGCTGAGATAGTGTTTTCGAGGATTTTTGCCTACAATTTCCTTTTTCCCAAATCAAATTTCCTTCAAAACGTGAACTTTCTAACATGGCAGACCGTCTCACCCAACTACAGGACACAATAAACCAGGTAAAACCTCATTTTCGTTGTTTTTTAAACTTTCATTTGACACTCGATATTCTTGAAGATTTTACCACTTTTCTCATATTTCCAGCAAGCCGAACACTTTTGCAACAGCATAGGGATACTGCAACAGTTTTCTACGCCTAGTAAATTCCCTGGCTTTGACCGAAGTGGGTCCCAGACGCCGCAACAGCAGCAGAATCAGGAAGACTATGCCGTTCTCTTCGCCACGCTGATATCGCGATGTGCTAAGGACATTGACACGTTGATTGAGTCCCTGCCGAGTGAGGAGAGCTCCACAGAGCTTCAGGTCCAGAGTTTGAGGCGTTTGGAGGCAGAGAATAAAGAGGCAGCCGAAAAACTTGAAGAGGTAAATCTTTTTTTTGCATATTTTATATTTTCTTTAATCCGTTTTTGTTAGCTAGCAGCTAACACAACACAGGAAATAGTTCATTTCATAGCCAGTAGATCACCCAAAATACTACACTTTGAGTGCAGCAAACACAATTTTAGGTAAGTGTCATGTCAATAAAGGGGATTAGAGAAAAATAAAATAAAAATAAAATCACTAGCATCGAATGCGCTGATGGAAAGCTGTGTTTTACTCCAGCTATAGTGAACCAAACCCTATACTGAACCAAAACCATTCATTCCGATATGACGAACTCTCTTCACTCATTCGTATATATTTTTTTATAGGCCTTTGTCACTTTTTATGGTTCCGTGTCTCAAAAGGAAAAAAGGAACCCTTATAGGATCACTGTCTGTCTGACAAGACCTATATCTCAGAAATGTGTGGACGTATCAGATTGAAATTAATACCAAATACTCAAGTCTGCAACCTCATGCAGCCATAAAAAATCAACCTATGTTAACGCAATCAAAAGATATGTCCGTATATGTCGAATTTTGGCGCATATTTGTATGAAAACGCAAAAAACTCAAAACCTATAGGGTACTTCCCATTGACCTAGAATCATGAAATGCAAGAAGCTAGGTCTTGCAGCACAAGTAAAGGCAAAAATCCGAAAACTGTAAATTTGAAATTACATCTCCCCAAAAATTATTTTATTCTTTTTACAAACTTATATTAAGTTAAGGGGTTACCTTGCGTTGCACTGAAGCCTCGGTGCGCGAGTCTGACTCGCACTTGACCGGATTTTTAAACTTTTGAAGTATTTATAAAAGAGGTTTGCTAATGATCTAAGTAATCGCCATTTCTTGCCGACAGGTAGTCCGTCAAGGTGAAATACTGCTGGAAAAGATCCAAGGAGCCCTAAGCGACATTGCCCAGTGCCAACTGGACATGCAGAACCCAGCGCTTATCCTCAACAAGGATGTGATGCCGTTATAGAACGCCCAGCGTCTCGGCGCATATAACCGAAGATGATCTGGTTATGGACTGTGATCTGTTATGTGCTAAGCTAATATATTTTTATGTGGTTTAGTAGAATACCGGATAACAATTTGGCTGACTCAATGGTATCTTTTTAAAAATTATGCCTTATAATTTATAATCTTTGTTAAAAATGACCGGCTTGTGCAAGATTCTATTTAAATTACTTCAGTTAGGCAAACGCATTTACATCGCTAGACATGTTTATCCTAAACAGAGTTACAATATTAATACTTTCAGTTCACAATATTTAAGAACGATATACAAGCCACCCTCCGAGAGCTCGGTGGCTTAGTGGTTGTGTCAATGGACTTGCAATACGGAGGTCCCAGGTTCAATTCCCAGCCAGGGCAGCCATGTACAGTCGAAGACAGAGATAAGTATACAGGAGGCCTCAATAAGGTTGACATTTTCTCAAAAACTACTGGACCGAATTTAATAATTATTTTACAGTTACATAGTTTTCACTTTTATCTATCAAACAGTGAAATAATTTTTGTAATAGGTCAAGTAGTTTTTGAGAAAATCTCAACCTTAAAATTCTCCTGTACACCTTTCTCTGTGTTCCACCGTACCAATGAGTTATCCTCGGTGTTTTCGACGGAAAAACTTACATTTACTGAGTGCTCTCATAATAGTGAATGAAAACATCATGATGAAACCTGCATCGGCATGCAGGTTTCATCTTAGATTTTTTTTCTTCTACGGCTAGAAGAAAAAAAATCTAAGGCATGCGAAACCTGCCAATCCGCACTGGGCCCGCGTGGTAGATCATGGCTCCTGCTCCCTCGATGTAAGGGAAGGTCTGTGCCCGAGCAGTGGGGCAATATAAATAGACTGATGAGCCACCCTAAGTATTATGTATAAACTGTATGTTAAGTATTTTACAAAAAATATGTAAGTAAGTAGGTTAATAATTTAATATTAAATACGATTTATTTATCCATAAGTTCAGTTTTTTCTTCTTTTAGTCTAGCTAACACATAGGCGCGTACTCATAAACGTGATTTAAAGTTACGCCACCGTTTAGGCCCGCTGTCCCTTTCTATCTTAACCTTTTTTAACGAAGTGTGACAGGGATAGCAACACGTTACACGATTTAAGGAAAGCGAGGTTTAACTAGGTTTACTTATATTAATAACAGCATTAGTAGACAGAGGAAGTTTTTCGTATTTTGTACTTATTAGTCGTACCAAATATCAAATGACTTTCAAGTACCTTTGAAGTACCAAAATTAAAACGTTATTTTCATTTTGGTCCTTTCCCAAATAAGACCAAATTTTGCGAGTATTGTCCTCCCCCAAGCGCTCTCCGTACTCTCCCAACTTGGTGGAGGATATGATTTTTTTCCCATCCTCCCCCAAGGCTTTTCCCCCACGTGGGGGATACTCGAAATTTTTAGGAAAAGACAATTCATGCGGCACCTTCCACCTGCCAAGTTCCCGCCACACCTCGTTTCCGCAACTCATCATCCAAACAAAACCGGATCGGCTGTTAGCGAATCCAACTTAACTACAATCAACAGCACACGGGCTCTTTATGTAGATGGTAATACGGGTCAGATTATAAAGGTTTTATAGAGAGTGCCGGCGAGTTTACATTACATTCACACGCGACAGCCTCTCGCCGCCGCGCCTACAGTTGATAATCGACCTCTTTGGAGCGAGCACGCGACTCTTTGCCACCGGTTTCGGAACGAAACTTTGTGACTTTTTTTGCATTTTTGAAAATAAAAAATAGTACTTTCTTCATTTTAAAATCAAATCTCCTTTTTTGAAATTTCGGTTTTGACAGCCAGTGTGAACTTTAAACTTTTTTTTATTTAAATAGTGAAGTGACTGTTTTTGTTTGTTTATTTGGGAACTTTTGAAGTGTTTTTTGGTTGGAGTTTTCTACTGCTAGGGAAGGGAAGTGGATGTGAAAACTGGAGGAGACCCGGAAGAACGGGTCGACTCTCCCCGCGCATTTCCGTAACAGGTACGTTTTTTGCGGTTTGTTGGGCGATGAAATTGTTGATTGATTGATTACTTAATTAATAAGGAATGTGGCTGTATTATATAATTAAATTTTTAAACCTTTTGTACAAACATTCGTATACCTATATGTATTTGTTGTTGTTCAAAAATAGATAGGTATTCTGATTGGTTCAGTTAAACTTTAGTATTTAAATTAAATTGGTACTTAACGTTAAAACATTAGACAATTCAAGCCGTTTAGTTGACAGTAATAATGAAATCATTAAGTAGGTCGAAGTTACTAATTTTTCAGAAGTTTTAAGAAGAAATTTTTGAAATTTTCATTTTTGATCATTGAAAAATTCTTCTATTTTTCAACGGTCTAAATTGTACTTGTAATTGTAAGCTTATCTATACAATTGCTTGTAAATGTGTTATTATTTATCTATTAAAAAAATACTTACATAATTTTCAATTTATTAAAGGAAATGTATCTAGCTAGTCAACGAAGTACCTTAAATTAAATCATAAATAAAGCAATTAAATTCAAGTTAAAATTTCGCGCCGCCCGTTGTAACCGTCTGCGGTTGATCAAGATAACATAATTGCATAGTAATTGCAATGCAAGTAGTTATTAGGTAACTATCGCATATCTAATACATTATGCACATATTATTATTATACCTAACATACATTACTGAACTTTATGTAAACGGTCTTTCTAATTTCCTTTGCAATTAATATTTTTATAAGATTCCAATTGTTTTAGAATTAAAACTAGGGGGGCATTATTACAAATTAGAAAGAAAGAAAGAAAACAGATTTATTTATCACGACATACTATACACAAAATAATATTGTGTGTAAGGTTGAGATTTTCTCAAGAACTACTGGACCGATTTTAATAATTATTTTACAGTAGGTACATAGTTTTGACTTTTATCTATCTAACAGTGAAATAATTATTGCAATAGGTCAAGTAATTTTTGAGAAAATGTCATCCTTAAAAACTCTACTGTACACTTTTCTCTGTCTTCGACCGTACCTACATAAACATCAAATCAATAAACATATTTACATAAATTATTATACAGGGTCTAACGTAAAGGGTATATGAAGCCGAAGGGAGGGTGTTCAGTATCGGTAACTGAACAACTTTTGTTCTACGACTTTTCGATTTTCGCGAATTTATTTTTTGACTTTTAATACATTTTGCATCGGTCAGCTGATCGATTTGTATGAGACATTAATTTATTTTTATTTTTTATTCGAAAAGTCGTAGAACAAAAGTTGTTCAGTTACCGATACTGAACACCCTCCCTTCGGCTTCATATACCATTTACGTTACACCCTGTATATAAACGGATATCACTCGCTTATATTGTTAAAGCCGGCAATTAGACCGAAAGTTTCGACCGATTCCAATTGCTTAGGTACCTACTGCTTCAAACTTTATAGAAGTGCTCATAGATTTACAAAAATTTATCACAATTTTATTAGTAATGTAATCAGATTTGGGTAGATATTTGATTGTTCTATAAACCAGCATCCAATATTTTCATAACAATCCGGCCAGAAGGACCAATCCGGCTCGAAGGACCAATCCGGCTCGAAGGACTAAAATGTTGCATGAAATATAAAAATTCTCAATAAAGGACATTAGACACAAAGTATACAATGTGTGTTTAATGTAATTTTTAACGTATGCTATCATTTTAGACGCTGCAGTAGATTTTATTTACATTTAATAATTATCTGACTAATGTATCTACTTAAAAACCCATCGTAGCTTTTAAAAAACCTTCTTAATTAATTCCATCTGAATGTCAGGGGCGCTGAACGTTGTAAAACATAAAACTTTAATTTATTGGCAAGCATTTCAAATATATTTTAATCTTAATTAAATACCTATTTAGATTTAAAGGCAATTTAAGTAAGCTATTGTCTATATTTTTAAACGATTTTTTTTTTATCAAAAATTATAAATGTCTTCAGCTATGCTATTTAACATCGTAATAATGTACAATTTCCGTTCCCACCGAAGAAATGACATTGCCACATTTCAATGGAGCTTTGGCCCACCTTCAAAACTACGTGACCATTGAAGCTGTACCATCATTTTGTTGGGGACTTATTAGGTTTCATATTGCATAATCACAATCAGTAGGAGTTGCGAGAGTAGTAGAAAATGAGAACAGAGACAGACAATGAATAATTCGCTTCGATTTCTTACTATTTTCTGAATTCGTAATTAAGCTGGTTTTTTCGACTCGCATGTTGTACAAAACTTTATTTTGAACCAATAATTTTAATAAAAAACGGAGACATTTTTACATTTATTCATTATCTTGTAGGTACCTACATCATGCGGTTGATGGTGGGGCAGAATCTAGCATTGTCATTTTACATTCTCTATATAAACGCTAAATAAATAGAAAATATTACGCGCACTGAAGAAATCGTTACGAGAAAGGCGACATATTATTTATAAGCCAAGTGGGTTCCGTATTTATTACGTATAGGCGAAATATTAGAAGAAAAAAGTCGTCGCGGATGCTTTGTGAAAGTGTTGACCCCGTGGAACCGGCTCTGCGCCCGCGCCGCTCAGCCGTCGTGCTAAAGTGCTAAACAGCGGTACAGACGAAAAGTACAGTCGACACTCCAACCTATACCAATTAGCGTAAGCCTTATTGACAGAATCGTAGTGCCCGTCGTTCGTTCATTCAACAACAGTCACACATAATATAATTAGGAATCCTCCCAAACTCATATGCATAAAATGCCAAAATAATTTAAAATAAATATAGGTACAACATGTTTACATGTGCCTACTATTATTTAAAAATCTGATTTGGAACTTTACAAAATAATTATAGTCTTAATTAGCATCATATTCTTTCTGATCAATTTCTTTATAAGTAAGATCGTTTTGTCACCTAGATACACAAAGGTATTACTAAAACAATTTAAAAAACGTCCAAATAAATCCATTGTTAACGTCCAAATAATGTCCAATAAAGCAAATAGGGTACATTCATCCGTTTGGACCTTCTTTGCGCTCGGACACTTTTAGAAGGCAGACTGTGTACCTATCTAATTGTTTATAGGAGATCAATGTTTATTTGTTATAATATTTATGTGTGGAGGCCTATTATCGCCATATAAGATAATCCATAAGGCAGACGATAGACCATCAATATAAGGAGAAATGCATCGTAAAACTATCCCCGACACTATGGAAAGTCGAATATCTTGGAAAGTACGGCACCCACTTCTTACATTATTGGAACCTTCTACTTAAAATGAAATAACATTAAAATATTAAAGTCGTGAGTTACCAATTCACAAGCCTCGTGGCCTAAAAAGTCAGAGGCATATTTGGAAAAAAACATGCCTCACATATTACGATTTCAACTCGGAAACATCAATAAACAAGAAAACATTATAGATGGTAGGCTGGTCACATCTGTCGCAGAACCAACCAACAACCGATGAGTCGACTCACGATTGATGACCACTTACCCAATTAGACATGAAATCGATACAAATAACAATGCCATTTTTTGCCCCACTATCAAAGTACGATGAGCAAGATAACAAATAAATGTAAAAATACCTCCGTTTATTATTAAAATTATTGGTGTACCTACCTAAAATAAAGTTTTGTACCTACAAGTTGCGAGTTTTTCACTTCAACACTGGGTGGAGCACTCTGAGCACTCTTCTGAAGACAATATGACGTGAATGGACAGTAGCATCCACCAAGGACATCGTATTTACTAACCTTCAGAAATACCTTAGTGCGGATCTGGTAGGCACATACTTTTTTCATCGGGCCACATATGTGGGGCACGGGTTTGTGAAGCTAGTTCGTCGTGCTCCATATATGGGGCACTGGACTGTGAACGTGTTAAGAGTGGAGACCATGAAATTTAAGTTAAACTGTATACCTACTTATTTCTATGTTAGCAACGTTTTTAAAACACGTGCGCCTACGCCCCGTGGCGGCCTCCGGAATATGATAATATAAACCAGACGCACAATCCACAAACCTCGAATTTCCAGTTATTGGCCGATTATAATATACATTTTAATGAAAAATGTGTCGTATTTGCTTCTAAAAGCCGTTGGATCACTATGGAATATTATCAATTCGTAAGATTACCTTGTAAGACACTAAAACGATATTGTGCTACGAGCAATGGGCAAAAACGATGAGATTGTTAACCATTATCATCTATAACTAAATGATGAATTTCAACCCCGCAGGGCTTTAAAATTTACGATTTTCTAACCTTTAAGTAGGTAAGTAGTTAGTTACTTAAGTACTATGTTAAAACATTCGTCCTAAAAGGTCATACCCGCTGCAATTACTGTCCAATCACAATCAACGTAAACCGAGGCCCAAATCAAGTGTCTTATTTTGTAAACAAAAACTACCCTACTAACATTTTAAGCTGTCCTGTGATTATTGCATAGTTATTTTCACATTATTAGATCGGATCACTTTATTTTCACAATGATGTACAGGTTCGATCAATCAGTTCCTTCAGTGTTACATCACAACAGGTAATTAGACGATCATAAGTAGGTATTTGTTTACGAAATAAGACACTTGATTGTCCAAAACAACATCATTGGGAAAATAAAGTGATCCGATCTAATAATGTGAAAATAAATAAGTAAGTATGCAATAATCAGAGAACGGCTTAAAATGTTGGCAGGGTATGATAGTTTTTGTTTACAAAATAAGACACTTGATTTTGGCTTCGGTTTAGATACATCTATAATTTGTACTTAATCAATTTAAGTAGATGCATAATTTATGCAATTTGTCTATTTTTGTCCATCGCTTGCGTATCGATTTAATAATAAATAAAAAGATACGCATTTATGATCATCGGAACAGAAATAATGATACAGCAACAGCATTGATTGTAAAACGCATTAAAAAAAATTGAATCCTCGTTCTCAAATGGATTCAAGAAATAAAAACGAATGATCAGAATTAAAAGCTGTATTTGCGCGCCCATTTTTACCACCATTTTGTTTTATTTTTAATAACGCCATCTTGCGGTTCACCTTGACATTTGCAATGTCCGAGTTGAGCGTGAATCTTCTTTTAATTTTCTTTATACGTTTAATTTAAATTGCACTGTAAATAGTCTACTGTTTATTTTCCTTTACCTTCATACAACTTAATAACTGGGTTCATAAATCCCAATCTCTTTTTTTCATATTTCGAATTCCTCCTTTCTGTCAGTGTTCTACCAATTACTATACCAATTCTTAAAGGATATTGTAATTTTATAGTTTTTTTTTGTCTTTATTAAAATTACAGTATCCTGGCTATTGCCAGGCCTGGTGCACTCCGCGCTTTAGGTATAAATCTACAGGTACATCGGGCGGGCGGCCTTGGGCCGCGCCGGCGCGGCTATTCAGTGGGCTGCTGCGCGCCAGATTGATTGCACGTAGCCCGCTATTTTGCGCCCGCGCTGCGACGTATTTAGCCGTCTTTCATTGTATCGGAAGAAAAAAATCGTGACAAGAATTTGGTCTAAATTATTAAAATATTCTTTCATACAATTTAGTACCTACCATAATAATTTATTTTATTTAGGGTGGATTCGACCAAACTTCAATTTATACTGGAGTAACTATCCCAGGGTTATTTTTATTCCCCGATTTTATTCTCCATTAACTTACGAGTAGTTTTACCATGCAATCTAGAGAATAGTTGCAGATAATTGAATGAAATTGAATGAATAATGAACGAATAATTAGATTAGATTTATATAATAAATCGCAAGGCTAGTTCTTGCATCTTAAATATGTAAATATGGGTTTCGGCTCCCGGACTAGATTGTACCTAGCTAAAACCTAAAAGAGTTATGTTTAGTATTGTAGACACCCATTAAAGTGTAAGAAGATAGCATGCCTATGGTCTTTTGTGATCTAATACCGTAGGTATATTTGAAATATCAGTTTGTTTACAAAAGTAGAATAATAGAGTGGTATAATAATATATGTTCATTAAATATTCAGATTATTTATCTTTCACAAGCCGGCAGCCCTAATCGTGTCAGAAGAGTAAAGAGCTACCCGATAGAAAGAGACGCACGTTGTAGGTGAATATAATTGTAGGCACTTCGCGCTGCGCGAGCTGAATTGTACTTTATTGCGTCGCTGCGAGACTCGCGATTTATTTTAACGGTTTTTAGGAGAGACTCTTCTGTACTTGTACTATTATATATTCTGTGCTATTGCGTGTAAAAGTAACTAAGTAATACCTACACTGCAATTAAAAATAAGGGTTTCAAAATCTCAGCCCAAACTCGCGTTTTCGCGCCTCAATTTTCACTTCAGCCAATCAGCGGTCATTGCCATGATTAAAATATTGTGGCCATTTCAGCGTTTTATGAGATTTTGAATCTAAAATAAACTAGTTTTCTTCTTCTTCAATATTATACAGTGTTAGATAATTAAAGCAGTAGATAGTTAGGTCCTAACTACGTTACGTTAGGATATTGTACTTAATTTAAAATTAAATAAGACTAAAATTTAAATATCCTTTTTTAACCTCCTTATTTTTTAATGGCGGGCGATGAATATTTTTTGAATTGCATGCTCATTTGGCCAGTAACATTTTCTTTTCGTCCAAAAATCACTCGAATATTCCAGTTACTTAATCGAAATAATATTTTGCCGAAACATTTTTTATGCAACTGTAAAGTTATAACATCAAAGCGAATTACGATTGAACTTTGTGCAGTTCATTGTTTGATATATTTTGTGCAAACATCCGCAAAGTTCAAGGTGCTAGTTGCATCACAAATGGTGCAATAATCTAAGTTTGCAGTTTGCACCACTGTTTCAATATCTGTAGTCGCTTCATGTGAAACATGGGGGGCTATTCTTAGAGCAAACTTTTTACAAATGACTATGCCAGATTCTGCCCCACCATCAACCGCAAGTTGTACAAGATAACGAATAAATGTAAAAATATCTCCGTTTTTTGTTAAAATTATTGGTTTAAAATAAAGTTTTGTACAAGTTGCGATTCGAAAAAAACAGCTTAATTAAGAATTCAGAAAATAGTAAGAAATCTAAGTATTATATTTAAAATGAAAAATAAAATACTTAAAAAATAAAATTCTAAAAATGTACCTACTTGGACGCGGTACAGCTGTGATTGGTCTCTACCAGTCACAGCTTATTACTTACCTATATTATATATATCCACGGAATAAAAAATCTATCTCAAACCACACGATAATTAGAAATATCGTGTGGTTTGAGAATAGCGCAGTATCGTGCTGGAAATCATTTTGCAGTGGCAGTGTTCGCCAGCCTGTTACGTGGACCTTCAACCGGTCGTCTTCAATTTAAAAAACACGGTTACAAGAATATTTTTATGACTTTAGATAGGAGTACAGTTCTCGGCAGCTAATTTTATCCAAAATGTTTATCGCTACGGGTGTTACCATTGATATGCTTCCAATTCTACAATAAATAAATAAATAAAGTAATAATAATAAATGATGACAAAACCTTTGGACAAACTAGGTTTACGTAAAGTAGGTACTTACCTACCTACTTGCTTTGTCGGTTGAATAAAAAGCCGTATTTTATTCATCTAACTGTGTGGTCATTTTATTTCAATGCAGCTCACGACAAAACTAAATCCTTTCAGTTCAGACCATCTAATTTACTTAAATTGCACCATTCGATTCTGTGGTAGGGTTGCCCAAAAATTCATTCTATCGATAAGAGTCTCATTATTTGTAAATGTTGAAGTTTCAGAATTTTAATCGACTTTCGCATGTGATAGAGATTCCTAGTATATCGATAAGATAATATTTCTAACTATTCTGCTAATTACCTTATCAAAATTAAATAAAATAACTTCATTAGATTTATCGCAATAAAAAAGTGTGGAAGGACTCGGTACCTACTGAGTAGGAATTGTACCTACCTCCATCAGGGGCCGTAACTTTCATCGTTATCCTTATCATTTTATTGTGACACATTGATATACCTACTCGTACCTATGTACCTACTTACAATACTGCGTTTCTATATCATTTTATTAAACTTGTATTAATATTGCAGTAAATTGCATCCGAAATCAAGCTAATCACCTATAAAATTAAACTCCATCAAACTTTTAAAACGACAAATGAACAGAGATCGATATTCATACAGCGGTACTAAAAAAGCGAATGTTATTAACATCGATGGATCGATCTATCGATTTTTATTCAACACTATAGTTTGCATGCCCTCTTAGTAAAGAGTTTGGGCAATATCGATCGTTGAGATTTCGCGTCCGCATGAGATATTTTGTCGTGCGATGTTGCAATATACCTCGATGCTAATTAGAGGCGATCGGAGGTGAAGATTCACAATAATGTCGCGTAGTTGTATCGAATATTGATTTGATTTGATCATCACGAACGTCGGAAGAGCCAACGGTATTGAAAAAGCTGAGCTGATGTAGGTACTTAGGTATTTCGCTTACCTCCTAATTTAATAAGTAGGTAAGTACCCAGCACACCTGGACAAAAAATATTGCATAGGTACTTAGGTAAGTTAAATTTCAAATCTTTACATCATAATTTCATATTATTTATTTTTATTTATTTATAAACTCACGCCTGATTCCCGTAGGGGTAGGCAGAGACGATGGACTTCCATCTCCTGCGATCCTGGCACACAACTTTGCCTCCTCCACATTCATATTATTATAACTACATAATTGATATCGCATAAGAGTCTTGTTTAGCGATGTGTTTTAGAATCACAACTAAGTAAGCACCTATTTTAAGCGTTACATCGACTATCGAACCCGGAGTTACCTGCAGAGTTGGCAGAATGGTCTACCAACTAGGTAGGTACAGCTAACAGCAGATCAAGTGTAACACTTTGGACTTTGGACCGTTCTTATTATATGCGTCATAAGAGTTTAAAAAAAAAAAACTGTTTATTTCATTGAAAAAGGGTTACAAAAATTATAGCACTTTCCGGGCTCTAATCTCATTTGTGAGAGATTATATGAGCCGGAAGAGGTCGCCAGTGGCGCCATTTTAAACTTAATATTGACTTAATTAAAATTAAATTTAACACTTACTTAAAATGTAATCATGGTAAGTTTACATATATTAAATTTGTGGGCTTTGTAGCACATATATTTGTATGAAAAAGATAAGCAGGCAAATTGAAGCTCTGATTCGACTTACATTATGCAGCATATTTATCCAATAGTATTTTTTTAAGATGATTTTGGACATTCTTAGAGTTTTTGTTATTTAATTTGTCTAGTGATTCAGTTGAATTCGTACTGCAAGTGTTACCATTGATCTGCTGTTGTCTGTACGGTGGAACACAGAGAAAGGTGTACAGGAGAGTTTTAAGGTTGAGATTTTCTCCAAAACTACTTGACCTATTGCAAAAATTCTTTCACTGTTTGATAGATAAAAGTTAAAACTATGTATCTGTAAAAGAATTATTAAATTCTGTCCAGTAGTGTTTGAGAAAATCTCAACCTTATTGAGGTCCCCTGTATACTTATCTCTGTCTTCGACTGTACATGTCAACAGCTGGTTAAATTCTCTCTAAAAACGTAGAAATGCACATATGTGCTGTAATAAAATTGTAATGAATAAATAAATAAATAAAAATAAAATATAAAAAAAATATTTTATTTTAGTAAAACAAGTCTTAATTTGTGAAATAATTAACTAATATACTTAGCTATTCACAACCAAAGTCATTAAAAGTAATTCAAACGTTTTTCTCTATATCTCAGACAAACATAAATGTTTCCATATATGTATTTAAACCGAGCTCGAAAACATACTTATTAAACGATTTCTCAAAAAACGATTCTCAAATCCGGTGTAAGTATGTTTATTTTATATTTAATTTTCGATGACAAAATATTATATTAAAGACAGTTGTTAGCGACTGGCCTACTCCTGACATACTGACTGGCCTGACATAGGCTCCTTTAGTTTATTTTTTATACCTACATTTAAAATTATTGTTCTTTTTGAGTTTATCAGTCAGTTGCGTCCCTGGCCCCCTACAGATTGTATATTTTATCATTTTACATAATTATATTCAGTTTTTCATCAGTTATTCAGTCTTTTAATTTACCAGCGAGCTTAGCTCTTCAACAACAGTAACTATGTAAATAAAAACTATAAATAAAAAAAATGCCCTAAATCACCGACCGCGGGGAGTGTCCCCAGAAGGCTGTCTGCATTGCCTCGCTGGATTGCGATGCGCGAGGTACGCGCCAGCCCTCTGGTCATTAGACACATCCACCAGGCGCACAGAGATCTCTTTGTGGATGCTGTGTGCGCCTGGTCCCCACGGTCTCCACACCAAACGGCACAAATATGCAGTCTCCACTGACACCTGCATATTTGCGCCGTTTTCTGTACTTTCTGTTGGCTGCATTTTCGATTCATCATCATCATCATCATCAGTCTATTTATATTGCCCCACTGCTCGGGCACAGACCTTCCCTTACATCGAGGGAGCTCGGGCCATAATCCACCACGCGGGCCCAATGCGGGTTGGCGGATTTCACATGCTTTAGATTTTTTTTCTTCTTCTACGACATGCAGGTTTCATCACGATAAGATAGATAGATAAGATCACGATAAGATAGTAAGTATGTTTATTTTATATTTAATTTTCGATGACAAAATATTATATTAAAGACAGTAACTATGTAAATAAAAACTATAAATAAAAAATTTAAATTAGCCCTAAATCACCGACCGCGGGGAGTGTCCCCAGAAGGCTGGCTGCATTGCCTCGCTGGATTGCGAGGCTAATGCGTTGCGCGAGGTACGCGCCAGCTCTCTGGTCATTAGACACATCCACCAGGCGCACAGAGATCTCTTTGTGGATGCTGTGTGTGCCTGGTCCCCACGGTCCCAGGGTCTCCACACCAAACCGCACAAATATGCAGTCTCCACTGAGACCTGCATATTTGCGCCGTTTTCTGTACTTTCTGTTGGCTGCATTTTCGATTCATCATCATCACCATCAGTCTATTTATATTGCCCCACTGCTCGGGCACAGACCTTCCCTTACATCGAGGGAGCTCGGGCCATAATCCACCACGCGGGCCCAGTGCGGGTTGGCGGATTTCACATGCCTTAGATTTTTTTTCTTCTTCTACGACATGCAGGTTTCATCACGATGTTTTCCTTCACCGTTTTTGAGAGCACTCGGTAAATGTACGTAAGTTTTTCCGTCGAAAAAACCGAGGATAACACATGGTACAGTCGAAGACAGAGATAAGTATACAGGGGGCCTCAATAAGGTTGAGATTTTCTCAAGAACTACTGGACCGATTTTAATAATTATTTTATTGGCTATATTATAATTATATTATGGCTGCCCTGGCTGGGAATCGAACCTGGGACCTCCATATTGCAAGTCCATTGACCCAACCACTGAGCCACCGAGCTCTTCGAGCATTTTCGATTAATGACAGCAAATCCAAATGTAGAGCAACTGAATGCCACTTTACTTAATTTACCTATCAACTCATATCTCGAATTCTCGAATATGAAGAAAAAAACATAAGAAGGCAGCCTCGTTTTCACTTTCGTAGCAATTGTAGCGGCTACAAGAGTAAAGTCAGCACATCGACCTATTTATTATTTATTTTATTAATGGACTCGACAGTTCGTCATTTGCCAATGTCATGTTACAGAAAATTCAATATATTCAATAGTCTTCTATCTGTTGTGATGTAACACTGAAGGAACTGATTGATCGAACCTGTTCATCATTGTGAAAATAAAGTGATCCGATCTAATAATGTGAAAATAACTATGTAATAAGCACAGAACAGCTTAAAATGATTACTATCAGTTAGTAGTGGGTAGGGTAGTTTTTGTTTACAAAATAAGACACTTGCTTTGGGCTTCGGTTTTACATAGATAGTGTTCGCTAGTCAAGTGGAATCTATACAAACAAACAACTAAACATTTAGTGGGACTTTCCGCTGGTCATCTCACGACGGCACAGTATAATTGGATAATCAAACAGTGATATTTTCAACGATGATATAACACTCGTAACGTCATGATTTGCTATGCTAATGTCTTTTGACACTATAGTTACATCAAATTAACATTTCACGTCACTTTGCCCAAACTAGGCCGCAGTTTGTTTCTGTACCTTATTTATATTTTGTGCCAAGTATCAATTTATTGAAAATTCAATTGTTTTTGCTGAAATTATCAGTAATTTCGTTTTGTTCGAAAAGTCGTAAGTAATTTTGTTATCGACACTATTTTAATTCTTCTTTTTTATTCCCAACTGTACTTCTGCTGTACCTACCTACAGTCTGTCCAATCCAAGAATCTGTCCAATCCAGGAGTTCGTCTGCCGAATCACGAATCTGTAGAATGCAGAATCTCTCCTATATAATAAACTAGGTAGAACAAAGGGTTCACATATGTTCCGGCTATACATTCCTTTATATTGCAACCTGTACATTAGTTGGTATTACAACCTCGATACATCGAACATTACTCGTCCCACCTGTTAACTATATACCCCTTTCATAATATTCTAACGGTAAATCTCACGTACATGTTTTAATGGTATAAATCTAGATTTATGCTCCAAATTTCACGGCCGCGATCGGTGAATGCGATGCGCACGCGCCGGCCACCCAGCAAACACGACATATGGCCGACCTTCTTACCCAGTGTGCAGGAAATAATAAAGAAATACTTAATGAATACAGAAAACCTAGGCACGTATTCATAAACGTGATTTAAAGTTAGGCCCCCTGTCCCTTTCTATCTTAACCTTTTTTAACGAAGTGTGAAAGGGATAGCAACACGATTTAAGGGAAGTGAGGTTTAGCTAGGTTTATTAATAACAGCATTAGGTTTTAACTTTAGTTGTGCTATATTAAAATACTGACTAGCATTATTGCAGTAGTAAGTGTTAGTACTTATATGAGCTCAATTATAGCGGCCATCATCGTCCACTGTTGGACGTAGGCTTCACCTCCCCGCTCTTATAGCCTCCTGGTACTGCCTCTCCCATCATCAGCCCGTATCAGTCCACTGCTGGACGTAGGCCTCTCCCAAAGCACGCCTCATCCCGATTCTCGGCCCTTTGCATCCAGTCTCTGCCAGCCAGTCTCTCCATCTGGTCGGGGGGCGTCCTACACTACGTTTACCCGTTCGTGGCCTCCATTCGAGATCTCGGTAATAATAATAGCTGTCTATGGCTATCGGCTTAAAATTACTTAATCAATATGGTTAGCCCAATGGCAGAGTTGTCAGAAGCGTACTTACAGGCATCATCTCAGACCTGGCGAAACCATTCGACACTGTTTATCATCCGTCTCAGATATGGCGTGGTGAATGGCGATGCACATGCGTGGACATACGCTCGAATGCGTCTGCTTTTACTTTCAAAATCGTAAGCAAAGAGTGAGAGAAGTGATGGTATATGTACCTAAAGCGATGTAGCTTCTTTTGGTGTTCCTCAGGGTAGTGTACTAGGGCCGACGCTTTTTTATAGTTACACAAATGACCCTTCAATTCTCAACTTGCTATGCAACTATGTACTGGAGATTACTTGCAACAAATAAAACTTGCTCGAAATCTATTGTTATTTGTTTGTCCCATACTGAGCGAGTTGGTATACAATACACCTTTACGTAATATGTAGAGCTAATGTCGCATAACACACTAAACACTAATGTATAAACTAGTTTTGATAATAGTCTTAAGAGTGTGTTCCAAAACAAGTTTTGTATCGGCAATATAACAATTATCCAATACAATTCTCACATTTTTTGTTTATAAAATAACTGAAGAGTCTTAAAAGCGTTTTCAATGATTAGGGTGATTTCTCAGAGGTTGTGGATATTTAAATCTGTCTCAACACAACCCAAACCTAAAGATCTCTTATCTTTCAATTTATTCAGGTTTTTACTAAAAACTAAGTTCTCAAACATTTTGAAAAAGTGGAGTGTCGCTTAACACTGCCTATTGTACAGTCGAAGACAGAGATAAGTACTTATACAGGCCTCAATAAGGTTGAGATTTTCTCAAAAACTACTGGACCGATTTTAATATTTTTTTTACAGTTACGTTGTTTTAACTTTTATCTATCAAACAGTGAAAGAATTTTTCCAATAAGTCAAGTAGTTTTTGAGAAAATCTCAACCTTAAAACTGTACACCGTTCTCCGTGTTCCACCGTAGGTACTTACCATGTGGTATGGAGGCATAATCATCTATCGTTTTGAGCAGGTAATTATTAGCATCTGTCATCTATTCTATTCCTTTCTTTGCACCTCTATTGCGGAACGTACCTTCTCCTAATTAATTTATTCAATTGGCCACCATTTGCGGTCGGTCGCTCTGACCTTACTCTGGCATTTACAAAGTGCTGTGTCGCGGAATTTAGCTGACACAAAACGTCGCAAGGTCGACTTATCAACAAGGAGAGATTGTTGGTGATTTGGAGAGTTGACGAAGCAATTACTTCAGTTATACCAATACTAGAGAGTGACGTTAATGCACGCAGAAAAGGTGATACTAGCAAGACGCGCCGAGCTTGCGATACCAAGACGTCGAAAGGCCAAGATCAAAGGTAACAATTGAAAAAAATATTATTTATTTATTTTATTAATGCACTCGACAGTTCGTCATTTGCCAATGTCATGTTACAGAAAATTCAATACACTCAATAGTCTTCTATCTTCCTCCAGGGGAGTCGCAATAGCGTCTTCACCCTGGGTAGCCGCGTCTTCATGTCTTCATCCAGAGAAGTCGCCGTAGCGTCATCACTCTGGACGAAGCAGCTCGACAGTCACGTTCACTCCTGAGCTTGTAGCGGGAACTCTTGATAAAAGCTTGAAACTTCAGATCTTGCGTAAATAATACAATAACGCGAACATTTTCTGATTAATTTAACGTGATATTAAACACAAAATAGCCCCTGTAGACATTAAAAGGAAAATTATCAAATAATTTCGCAACCGTCGTTTCCCGCCGTTTTCCAGTCCTTTAATAAAATAAATAAATAAATCTAATTTAAGACTTACTGTGATGATGATTGAAACGCAATGATAAACATGAGGCACCAAGGTGTGACCGGCAAATGATGACACAATCACTTCAACTGTGTAAACATTATAATGGGCAATTTGATGGAATCAATTCTAAACGCTTATCTGCAATTGAGTTTAAAATCACATTAATGTTTACATGAATAGAATAGAATAGAAAATATGTTTATTACCATACACCAATTACATAAGCTTACAAAAAATCAATCAAGTAGTAAGTTGTAATCTAATATAGTTATGCTAAGTGGTGTGGCAAAAGGTGCATGTTTCAGCTGAGCTGACACCGACGTGTGCAGCGCTGGGACTCGACATGCACCTCTTCTCGTGAAGTGATCAAAGAACGGTCTGAACTTAAAGAATACCTAACACTTAACTTAAATCGAGTTTATCTTTTCGTTACAGCAAGGTTAAGGGGGAAGTTGCGTTGCACGGAACCACAGACCACTAACCCCATAGACCTTTAACAGGAGGGCGCCCGTGTCTGCCAGCACATGGGCGCAAAATTGCTTCGCCACACGTGTAACCTAGAGATATTATCGACATGGACGCATCTCTTTAATACGGCATCCCTGTCCCCCGCTTCGTCTCTATGCGCTCATCGTTGACAGAATTTTTCGCTTGCAAATTTGTACCGATTTCATGTCTATTGCATACGTGGTCTGTGCACGGAACCCTCAGTGGTCCGACAGGCGACTCGCACTTGGCCTGTTTTCCTATCAGAATTGAAGTTTTAAGTTAACGTTATTTATTCGTATAACATTATTATTCAATAGGCTTCATAATTTGTCTAATTTAGGTGCCAAGGTAAACGCGCGTATAATTTTTATTGGTCAAGTTATTTTGTATTCAATACGACTTAACTTGTCGCGTAGAGAATTCGCAATTTGGCACTATGCTGTGTCTCGGAAACACCGGACTTTGATACATTGTTATTACGTGATATGCACAGGTGTATAAGCGGCATAAGCTCACTCTCAATGGCTAAAATGTAACAGCCCTGTTAATTAAAATTAAATGTAGAGATGGCTCAACCAAACACTTTAGGCCTAAATAACAATGTTATTTAAGGTTGTTATTCATAAACCCTGTCCCTTTCTATCTTAAGGCTTTTTATACGCGTATTTTCAGTTTTTCTACGAAGGCTACGTCATTAACTACTGAAATTAAACGTCTGAAAAAAATATATAGGTAGCAATCTTGGGGTGTCTATTTCGAGACTGATGAATACCGATACACGATTGGACAAACTTCGCTCGATAGAAAAAAATCGCAAACATACCCCTTCCATGTCTTTTAAAATGAAAATTATATCTAAACCGAAATAGTTATTCATACGAAATATATATCAAAATGTAGGGTACTATAAATACGAGAGCTTGTTTTATAAAAATCTGATTTTTGTTGGCGTATTTTTATTTCCCTGCCAAAATTCATCCAAAATTCATAATCTCGCGGCACTTCGCCGTGCTCTTCACTCCGCCGCCGCCGCTGCGCATCTTGTGTCTCACTCATGCTTTTGACAACCATATCGCTATATTATTAAGGCGCTCCTTAATCTTTTTTTGACGAAGTGTGAAAGGGATAGCAACACGATTTAAGGGAAGTGAGGTTTAACTTGGTTTATGAATAACAGCATATATTGAATACAAATGAATACTTTACCAATTCATGCCCAAAAGGGCTGGGCGGAACTTACCTAATTGTATAGGGATTGATTACGATTGTCACCATAGGGCATTGTTATTTCTATGGGAACCTATGGCACGCCCTTGAGTTGAAAATCCAAAACGCAAACGTATCGAATTCAATCGATAATGCGTTTGATTCGCGTTTGCTTCCGCATTTTATGTTACGTTCGATTAGTTTACCAAATTAGGTTTCACTTCAATGGATGTTATATTACCTATAAGTGCTCCCGCACACGGGCCACCGGCCACAACCACAAAACGCCGCCACTGGCATATTTCCTGATATTTTCATACATTTTATATGGACTCGCCGCACACGGTTGGCGCCGGTGGCGGCCACACGCTACAAGCTTGCTTCTATTCTATTCGTTATTCTAGCTTCTCGTGGCGGTGTTTGTGGCTGTCGCGTGTGGCCCGTGTGTGGCGACACTAACTAGTTTAGTTAAGTATAATCTAGTTTATTTATTTAACACTTTATTGTACTCAACAGAGTATAAAACATCTTAATAAAAAATAATTTGTACAAAGGGCGCACTTATCTCTAAGAGACTTCTTCCAGCTGACCCGATAAACATGGAAAGTTGGAAACAGTGGAAGACAGGTATACCTAAAGTATATAATCTAGTATGATCATTGGGAATTTAATATGCGGGATGTGTTAAATTGAGATCCTTTGCGTTATGTAAGTTAGAAAATCAATAAGTCGGACTTGATAGCCTATAAACAACTAGATACACAGTCTGCCTTCTAAAAATGTCCGAGCGCAAAGAAGGTCCAATCGAATGAATGGATTTCCCCTCATTTGCTTTATTGGACCCTTTATTTGGACGTTTTTGAAATTGTTTTAGTAAGACCTTTGTGTATCTAGTTGTTTATAGGAACGGACAGAACGGTCTAGCCAAGTGGTTTGACTTTCGTTGACGATAGTAGAATAAAAATATACCTACTAAGCTAACAAGGACTTTCAAAGACATTTTCATGCCATCAACTCGGAAAGAGGTAAAATCATAGAATATACCGCTGCCCAAATCAAGTGTCTTATTTTGTAAACAAATATGACCGTCTAATTAGCTGCTGTGATGTAACACTGAAGGAACTGATTGATTGAACCTGTTCATCATTGTGAAAATAAATTAATCTGATCTAATAATTTGAAAATAACTACCTATGCAATAAGCACAGGAAGCTTAAAATGTTAGAAGGGTAGTTTTTGTTTACAAAATAAGGCACTTGATTTGGGCTGCGGTATATATACATACACTCGGAAAACATAACCCTCCTAAGAAGGAGCAAGAGCGCAGTCGGTTAAAATACGATTACAAAATTGTGTCAGTAACGATAAAGCAAAAACTAAGTAAATGACATATTATTGCAGAATCGATAGCAATACATCAAACGTGTAAATGATTGCGTATTGCATGCAAAAGAGACGCATTCGGAACGAATCGCATCACAACTTGCATATTAAGTGTTCATTAATTCCACGAAGAATAAAAAAAAACTCGCTCTTTGGAGAGAGCCTAAAGTATGTTTTTGTAAGCACGTTAAGCAGTTGGTCCCGGTTGCTGTCGCTCGGCAGCGTTAGGCCACGTCAGAGGCTTATGGGCGGCCTGAATAACTCTGACAAATAGGTTTGGTCACTAAACCACAGGTCTCTGCGTTTGTTGTCATACAGAAAGAGGACCGGGAGCGTTGCGGGATTTTTCGTAATGTGTGAGTTTGTATGGACATTGGACAGTGTCATACATAGACCTAGGTATACATTTACAAATTACATATGGGATATAAATAATATTCCGGACCGGGATAGGGAGGGATAGGTCCCTCCCTATCCCGGTCCGGAATATTACGTAAATATTAAAATATATCTTTCTAGCGTAGGCGCTAGAAAGATATATTTTAATTTTTATATGTTCAAATTCAATTGAAAATTCAAACAGTAATAACAAAAAAGAAACAAATAATTGGTCAAAAGTCAAAGTCAAATTTCTTTATTGCAATAAACACGTTGAGTACATTTCTGCACTCCAATATATTTTTTGATATTACATTTACACCACTTTGCAAGGAAAAGGTGCCAACGCTGAGGAGAAAAAGTGGCAAAAAACTCTCAGCAGCACATCTTTTAAAATAATGATAATACAATTATTACTTTATTGCAAAAAAAAAACTAACTACTACAAAATAAAACTAACTTAATATCTAAAAAAAAATACTTATGAAATAAAACTATAAACTAAAGAACGAACACGTCGTCGAGGTCCCCGTTCTGTGCCATGGTGGATGCTGGCAGGATTTCCTCGCTGTATGGCAATACTTAAACGCTGAACGAGGTAGCTGCCAGCTCTGGGATCACCCGATTATTACTTAATAACTATATAGGTACGTAACTATTTCTATTGTTAGTAAGTTTATCCCTCATGCGGAACCGGCGACACACACCACAGACAGTGGCAGACGTTAAAAGTCATGCAAGAGCGGATTCTGCGAGGTAGGCATATCTAAAGTATATTACTTGTAGTGTATGGCTTACTCTAAAGGCTGTTCTTTGCCTCATGATTAATTCATAATTAGGCAATTAGTGACACGTGAATAAACATGGCGGCTAATTAGTGGTCAGTGACAGGATAATAATGAAATTCAAAGAAGTACGTTTTCCCATGAATCTTTCAATAAGACTCATGCGATGGGATTTTTTTTAGAGTTTTTAAGGTAGAGATTATTTCAAAAACTACTTGACCTATTGCAAGAATTCTTTCAGTCCTAGATATATAAAAGATAAAACTATGTAACTGTAAAATAATTATTAAGATCTATATCGAAGCCCAAATCATGTCTCTTATTTTGTAAACAAATATGATCGTCTAATTACCTGTTGTGATGTAACACGAAGGAACTGATTGATTGAACCTGTTCATCATTGTGAAAATAAAGTGATCCGATCTAATAATGTTAAAAAAAATTGCAATAATCACAGAAAAGCTGTGTTAGTAGTTTTTGTTTACAAATTATGATTTGGATTTCGGTATAATGGTACTATTGATACGATAGATACTATAGTCAGTCAGACAGTTTTGAACACGTACTCGCAATTACGACTGTCAAAATGGTATGAAAACTGACAGTTATGAGACCGAACTTACACTCCACCCATACTCATAATTGTGTCTATGACTATCTACCTAAATAGGTATACCTCGCGAGTTTTAAGGTCTCTTTCAATATTTAAAACTACGCGGTAAAGGAGCTGTAAAGTAACACATAAGTTTGGAATTTCTGAATTCGTACAAGACTGTTATTTAAACAGGTGTCCAAACTACGCACGAACCTACGTACTAGTTCACGAATCAATAATATGGAACAATAAGTCTAGCTTTTGTCCCAAAACCAAACATTTCGTCAGCGACTTGTTTCAACGGCATTGTTTTTCTTTTCTGTGAAATATGTTTAAATTGTTCGATTTGGTCTTTACAAACAGATTGATTCGAGTTTCAGTAGAGTAGGTAAATATACAGGGTGGCCTTGAATTCATTCGACAAAATTAAATGGATGGTTAAAGGTTTGTGACATACGAATTGTGAAAAAGACATTGCCACATTTCAATGGAGCTTTGCCTCACCTACAAAACTACGTGACCATTTAAGCTGTACCCTATCATTTTGTTGGGGACTTATTACAGGATTCATATTGCATAATCATAATCAGTATCATTTTCTACTACTCTCGCAACTCCTATAAAAGAATACTAAAAACAATGAATAATTCGCTTCGATTTCTTACTATTTTCTGAATTCTTAATTAAGCTGGTTTTTCGACTCGCATGTTGTACAAAACTTTATTTTATACCAATAGTTCTAATAAAAAACGGAGATATTTTTACATTTCTTCGTTAGGTATATTGTGCATTATGGTGGGGCAGAATCTGGCAATGTCATTTAGAATTTGGGAAAAAATAAATATTTACAATAAATTCAACTAACAATTTTTTTAATTTGATGTGCATCGTTACGTTACTGTGCTTTGTTAATAAGATCCGTCATCATCACCGACCCGTATCAGTCATCTGCTGGACGTAGGTCTCTCCCAAAGCACGCTCAACCCGATTCTCGGACCTTTGCATCCAGTCTTGCAGTTTAAATAATGGCAAAGATTGCGAAAAGAAAGAAGTGGGGTTCTCTTGAAAATGGCGGGAAACGACGGTTGCGAAATTATTTGATAATTATCCTTTTAATGTCTACAGGGACTGTTTTGTGTTTAATATCACGTTAAATTAATCAGAAAATGTTCGCGAATGACAGTACGGTGAAGTTATTGGATTATTTATGCAAGATCTGAAGTTTCAAGCTTTTATCAAGAGTTCCCGCTACAAGCTCGGGAGTGAACGTGACTGTCGAGCTGCTTCGTCCAGAGTGAGGACGCTACGGCGACTACTCTAGATGAAGACATGAAGACGCGGCTACCCAGGGTGAAGATGCTACTGCGACTCCCCTGGAGGAAGATAGAAGACTATTGAATACTTATATTGAATTTTCTGTAACTAGACATTGGCAAATGACGAACAGTCGAGTCCATTAATAAAATAAATAAAGAAAGAAGTGACAAATACCCAACAAAAGTCTTACGTAAAACTGTATCAACATGTAATGTAACATAACCCATACAATTACACGATCCAATAACACTAACGACCTGTTGTCGAACCAGACGCATCGTTTGTTGTACCGACAAAAGGCGTAACATGGCCATACAAATCGATAGCCACAAAAAAGATGTAAGTAGGTATGTTGCAACACAAGTCTTTATTGTATTGTCGATATAATGGTCGAAACAAACAGTATAAGTGGTTGATAGTATTGTGCAATGATATACAATGAATTTTTTATCATGGATTACTGACTTCGATTAAGAGAGCCGATCTCATTAGATACTTGGAGGAGACTGAGGCAGAACAGAGGAGGCTGGCGTATGCCCGCAACCTCTCCCCATAATGAGGGCTTCCGGGCGAGTAGACACGGGGTAGTCCAACGCTCGGTAACAGGTCCTCGAGTTGGTCGGCGTGCATGTGTTCCAGCACACCGCTAACAGTCGGATGGGGTCAAATACCCCCGAGTAGGGTCCCCCCGGACACACGCCGGCGGAGTCGCGGAAGTAATTCGCAAGTCTCCCCGTGACTCCGCCATAGGGCGGCGAGACGGAACACCGAGGGGTTTTTATTTGGTAAGAGTCTGACATAACCTTCCTCGCCTCCCCGTGGCAAGGAGGTATCATGATATCTAGATGATTTTCCCCCCGAAAAAGAAAAAAAAAGACAGAGATGGGTGGAAGTGGAGGAGACCTTTGCCCAGCAGTGGCTGCGTATGTGCGGATTTACAGTTTTTCTATGAAGGCTACGGCACTACTAAAAAAACGTCTGAAAATAATATATAGCAATCTTGAGGTGTCTATTTAGGGATTGATGAATACCGATACACGGCGTTAGACAAACTTCGCTAAAAAAATCACAAATCCATGTCTTTTAAAATGAAAATTATGTCTAAGAAGAAAAAGTTATTCATACAAAATATATATCAAAATGTAGAGTATTATAAATACGAGAGCTTGTTTTAAAAAATCAGATTTTTATTAGGGGTATTTTTTTTTCCTGCCAAAATTCATCCAAAATTAAAAAAAAATACAAATATGGAGTCACTGTGCCGTGCTCTTCACTCCTCCGCTGCGGGACTGTCTCGCGCTCGATTACAGCTGGCAGCCTCTTAAAAAAATTACTAACTTCATCCGGACAGTTGGGAAAGAGTTATGGAATGATAAACAATTACTAATATATATAGCTCGACTACCACTCACTCACTCACTGACTGACTGACTGACTGACTGACTCACTGATTGACACGCCCTTTTAGTCTGAAGGAGTTCCCGGAGGTGAAAGTGATGTAGGGGGGAGTTGTATAGTTTAGTGATTGGACCAGAGGAAAACTATAGGGAAGTGAAAAAAACAAAATGGCGGCGGGTCACGTGATGCCATCTCCGCCATTTTCCAACCGATTTCGTTAAAATTTGGAACACGTGTCACATGGTCCGTCTAATTTGTGATGAAATTGAAAAACAAAAGAAAAACAAAATGGCGGCGGAAATATAGCCGATTGAAAATTTGGACATTTCAGACCAAACTTTGACGAATTAGCTGGCCTAGCACGAGCGCATGACGAATATCCAACCAATTCCTCTTCGTAGCACATATGATGTAGTATACCAGAAAATTGTCAATTTTTGGAAAAACAAAATGGCGGACGAGCTGTCAACCATATAATTTTCATTACAATTGGGCAAGATTTTCAATCTCATTTTTCGGGTAGATGGCAACATTTTAGTGGAATGTCTTGTATGGGACAATTGTAGGTCTCGATGAATAGTGTTGAAATAAAAAAAAAGTTTCCCAACTTTTAGGGTAATTTACCCTCCAGAGCCCAAAAATGGGGAAAATGGAAATAGCGCTTTTTAACCAAATTTGGGTATGCAGTTCGATGAAGTCACCTCACCCAAATGACATTTGACCATTTTCATCTCAATCGCCTGGCAACACTGGAAGTTATGGGTCATGAAAGTTTTGGTAAGAGTCATGTTTGGGCGCTAACTTTGTTAAAGAAATTTTGGGCTATCGTAACGGTTTAAATGCCACATGTTAGATGCTATCCTGTACATTAATTATAAAGTTTAATATATTTTAAAATACAAAATGGCGGCCAGAATATTGACTTCTCCAAAAAGTTACAGTTTCCCCATACATTTTCCTATACGAAACGAAATGATTACTAGCGTGCGGTAAATATCTAACAGTAACTATAGCGAGGCCGAAGGCCGAGCACCCCCCGTCGAGGCCGAAGGCCGAGCTCCGCGTAGGGCGAAGCCCGAAGCGTCCCCTTGCCGAACAGAAACAACTCCCCACCCTCCAAGTAACTTTTGCGAGGCCGTAGGCCGAGCTCCGCGTAGGGCGAAGCCCGAAGCGTCCCCTTACGGAGCAGAAACAACTCCCCACCTTCCAAGTAAATTTTGCGAGGCCGAAGGCCGAGCTCCGCGTAGGGCGAAGCCCGAAGCGTCCCCTTACCGAGCAGAAACAACTCCCCACCTTCCAAGTAAATTTTTCGAGGCCGAAGGCCGAGCTCCGCGTAGGGCGAAGCCCAAAGCGTCCCCTTGCCGAACAGAAACAACTACCCACTTTTCAAGTAACTTTTGCGAGGCCGCAGGCCGAGCTCCGCGTAGGGCGAAGCCCGAAGCGTCCCCTTGCCGAACAGAAACAACTCCCCACCCTCCAAGTAACTTTTGTCCCCCGGCGAGGCCGAAGGCCGAGCTCAGCGTAGGGCGAAGCCCGAAGCGTTCCCTTGCCGAACAGAAACAACTCCCCACCCTCCAAGTAACTTTTGCGAGGCCGTAGGCCGAACTCCGCGTAGGGCGAAGCCCGAAGCGTCCCCTTACCGAGAAGAAACAACTCCCCACATTCCAAGTAAATTTTGCGAATCCGAAGGCCGAGCTCCGCGTAGGGCGAAGCCCGAAGCGTCCCCTTACCGAGCAGAAACAACTCCCCGCCTTCCAAGTAAATTTTGCGAGGCCGAAGGCCGAGCTCCGCGTAGGGCGAAGCCCGAAGCTTCCCCTTACGGAGCAGAAACCACTCTCTTCCTTCCAAGTAGCTTTTGCCCCCCGGCGAGGCCGAAGGCCGAGCTCCGCGTAGGGCGAAGCCCGAAGCTTCCCCTTACCGAGCAGAAACAACTCCCCACCTTCCAAGTAACATTTGCGTGGCCGTAGGCCGAGCTCCGCGTAGGGCGAAGCCCGAACCGTCCCTTACTGAGCAGAAACAACTCCCCACCTTCCAAGTAACTTTTGCGAGGCCGAAGGCCGAGCTCCGCGTAGGGCGAAACCCGAAGCGTCCCCTTACCGAGCAGAAACAACTCCCCACCATCCAAGTAACTCTTGCGAGGCCGTAGGCCGAGCTCCGCGTAGGGCGAAGCCCGAAGCGTCCCCTTACCGACCAGAAACCACTCTCTTTTTTCCAAGTAACTATTGCGAGGCCATAGGCCGAGCTCCGCGTAGGGCGAAGCCCGGAGCGTCCCCATGCTACCAAAGGCTGAAAAATGCCCCTGCCTTTCGAATTATGAACAAAGTTATGCAAATTGTGTACAGCTAGCAACGTTTGGCTTTTGAAAACTTTCTATAAGTTTCTGGCATACGGGCATTTTTCAGCCTTTGGTAGCGTGGGGACGCTCCGGGCTTCGCCCTACGCGGAGCTCGGCCTACGGCCTCGCGGTCCGGCTCGGCCTTCGGCCTCGCAAAAGTTACTTGGAAGGTGGGGAGTTGTTTCTGCTCGGTAAGGGGACGCTTCGGGCTTCGCCCTACGCGGAGCTCGGCCTTAGGCCTCGCAAAAATTACTTGGAAGGTGGGGAGTTGTTTCTGCTCGGTAAGGGACGCTTCGGGCTTCGCCCTACGCAGAGCTCGGCCTTAGGCCTCGCAAAAATTACTTGGAAGGTGGGGAGTTGTTTCTGCTCGGTAAGGAGACGCTTCGGGCTTTGCCCTACGCGGAGCTCGGCCTACGGCCTCGCAAAATTTACTTGGAAGGTGGGGAGTTGTTTCTGTTCGACAAGGGGACGCTTCGGGCTTCGCCCTACGCGGAGCTCGGCCTTCGGCATCGCCGGGGGGCAAAAGTTACTTGGAAGAAAGAGAGTGGTTTCTGCTCGGTAAGGGGACGCTTCGGGCTTCGCCGTACGCGGAGCTCGGCCTGCGGCCTCGCAAAAGTTACTTGAAAGGTGGGGAGTTGTTTCTGTTCGGCAAAGGGCCGCTTCGGGCTTCGTCCTACGCGGAGCTCGGCCTTCGGCCTCGCAAAATTTACTTGGAAGGCGGGGAGTTGTTTCTGCTCGGTAAGGAGACGCTTCGGGCTTCGCCCTACGCGGAGCTCGGCCTACGGCCTCGCAAAAGTTACTTGGAGGGTGGGGAGTTGTTTCTGTTCGGCAAGGGGACGCTTCGGGCCTCGCCGGGGGGCAAAAGTTACTTGGAAGGAAGAAAGTGGTTTCTGCTCTGTAAGGGGACGCTTCGGGCTTCGCCCTACGCGGAGCTCGGCCTTCGGCCTCGCAAAATTTACTTGGAATGCGGGGAGTTGTTTCTGCTCGGTAAGGGGACGCTTCGGGCTTCGCCGGGGGGCAAAAGTTACTTGGAAGGAAGAAAGTGGTTTCTGCTCTGTAAGGGGACGCTTCGGGCTTCGCCCTACGCGGAGCTCGGCCTTCGGCCTCGCAAAATTTACTTGGAATGCGGGGAGTTGTTTCTGCTCGGTAAGGGGACGCTTCGGGCTTCGCCCTACGCGGAGCTCGGCCTTCGGCCTCGCAAAATTTACTTGGAAGGTGGGGAGTTGTTTCTGCTCGGTAAGGGGACGCTTCGGGCTCGGCCTACGGCCTCGCAAAAGTTACTTGGAGGGTGGGGAGTTGTTTCTGTTCGGCAAGGGGACGCTTCGGGCTTCGCCCTACGCGGAGCTCGGCCTACGGCCTCGCAAAAGTTACTTGGAGGGTGGGGAGTTGTTTCTGTTCGGCAAGGGGACGCTTCGGGCCTCGCCGGGGGGCAAAAGTTACTTGGAAGGAAGAAAGTGGTTTCTGCTCGGTAAGGGGACGCTTCGGGCTTCGCCCTATGCGGAGCTCGGCCTTCGGCCTCGCAAATTTTACTTGGAAGGCGGGGAGTTGTTTCTGCTCGGTAAGGGGACGCTTCGGGCTTCGCCCTACGCGGAGCTCGGCCTACGGCCTCGCAAAAGTTACTTGGAGGGTGGGGAGTTGTTTCTGTTCGGCAAGGGGACGCTTCGGGCTTCGCCCTACGCGGAGCTCGGCCTTCGGCCTCGCCGGGGGGCAAAAGTTACTTGGAAGGAAGAGAGTGGTTTCTGCTCGGTAAGGGGACGCTTCGGGCTTCGCCCTACGCGGAGCTCGGCCTATGGCCTCGCAGCCGGCTCGGCCTTCGGCCTCGCAATAGTTACTTGGAAAGAAGAGAGCGGTTTCTGGTCGGTAAGGGCACGCTACCAAAGGCTGAAAAATGCCCCTGCCTTTCGAATTATGAACAAAGTTATGCAAATTGTGTACAGCTAGCAACGTTTGGCTTTTGAAAACTTTCTTTAAGTTTCTGGCATACGGGCATTTCGAGCGTTGCTTGCTTTAAAAATAAAAAAAATAACCTCCTTTAAATGAGCAAACTCTTTTCGAATAAATGTTTTTCACAGAGTTTTGAACTTGAAACTTTCGGGCGGTGCTTGATATAATCAGTGGATTGCTTGCACGAATTATTTGCACAGCGAACAATCCGGATAATGTTTATTTAGTTGCGGCGCCTACAGCACGAAAACAAAGCAGTCTCGCGGGCCGCGCGCGGCCCGCGCACCATGCAACACCTAGTTAGTCCTATATGGTTCGATTGTAGTGATGAGGTATACCCGTATTCTTGGTACCGTACTACCAAGTAAATGACAATGCCAGATTCTGCCCCACCATCAACCGCATGATGAACAAGATAACGAATAAATGTAAAAATATCTCCTTTTTTATTATTAAAATTATTGGTTTAAAATAAAGTTTTGTTCAAGTTGCGAATCGAAAAAAAGCTTAATTAGGAATTCAGAAAATAGTATGAAATCGAATCGAATTATTCATTGTTTTTGTTATCATTTTCTACTACTCTCGCAACTCCTACTGATTGTGATTATGCTATATGAAACCCCAAATAAGTCCCCAACAAAATGATAGGTACCAGCTTCAATGGTGTCGTAGTTTTGTAGGTGGGGCAAAGCTCCATTGAAATGTGGCAATGTCATTTAAAGTGCTTCTAAGACGGTGATGCCCCATTCAATACTGAAAGTTATGCACAATAGAATAATATGGAAGTCGATTTCGGAAGTATATTTTGCCCCGTTCCACGCCATCTCCCATGGTTTAGCGGTCCACGCATGGCGGACCAGGTAAGTGCTAGTTACCTATCTCACTTTACGTAAGGTATGGTAACATCAATCATCATGATAGCTGATGCAATGGGAGAAAGTATGGAAATACTGCGACATCGAGTTGGGGAAACTGATGGTACCTGTAGCATTAGGTTGCTTTGCTTGGCTTTAAATCGTGTCTAATTAAGAATGAGTTCAATTCGGTTGACTACTAGGTAAATCAGAAACAAAAAACATTTTAGTTTTTCTCCGCTTTTTATAGGTTCTAGGATTTTGAAAAATATTTAGAGCTTTCCATGAGCCAACTAGCGCCGCCAATCTTTAAAAAATCATATCTTCCAATATAATCAATTTTATTAAAAAAGCTACGTTCACATTGTTTATTGCTATAAATATTATTTTTTAAATGCTTATTTGTAACGTGATGCAATGTAGGTAAGTTGTAGTTCACAAATGTGCCAGTTATGTGAACTACAACTTACCTACATTGCATCATAATTGTGCCTTCTTCTTCTTCTTCTTGCGGTGCCTCTCCACTAATGAAGGCTGGCCGTCAGCTCCGCATATCTCCCTCTGTCTTGAGCCAGTCGGAACAGCTCTTCGACGCTGACTATCGCTGTCCACTCCCTTATATTGCGGAGCCACGATCTCTTCCTTCTGCCAACCCGCCTCTTCCCCTCAATCTTGCCCATCATTATGAGTTGTAGGAGTTGGTACCTCTCGTGTCTCGGTACGTGGCCGAGAATTGTGCATTGGTGTAACGCATTTGCTATCGTGCGTGCGCATGCGTGATGCTGTGAACTTCCGCAGGGTCTATAGTTTATGGCACTATTGTCTGTTTAGTTTATGGTACTTTTTATGGTGGACTGTGGAATGTTTCTCAGTAGTAAAAGTGGTTGATGTTTCTGTATAAATATGCATGTAAAAATAATTTACATAAAAATTACTTGCCTACACTGAATAAAAAAAGAGTCGAACTCGCGCCCCGAGGCTTCCGTGCAACGCGACTTAACCATAACTTTGCTCTAACGAAAAGATAAACTAGATTTAGAAACCGACTTGTCTGCGATACAGCCCCCTTACCTTTAACTCTTATAGCAGTATTACTTTCATAATACTTTGTTACTTCGTACAATGACAACCTTAAAGTAAGCTTATTAAGGTCGACATTGTACGAAGTAACAAAGTATTATGAAAGTAATACTGCTATAAGAGTTAAAGGTAAGGGGGTGGTCTTGACAGACGGACAACAAAGTGATCTTATAAGGGTTCCTTTTTTCCTTTTGAGGGACGGATCCCTAAAAACAGGGTTGACTGTAGGAACTAATTTTACATAGGTAACTGTTAATTTCTATTTAAAACTAGTACAGTCGACAGCAGATCAATGGTAACACTTTGAACTTTGGACCGTTCTTATTATTTGCGTAGTAAGACTTGAAATCGTACTGCAAGTGTTGCCATTGATCTGCTGTCGACTGTATCTACGTTCTGTTCTTGTCCATTCATTCCAGTAAAATGTAGGTACTTACGTAAGTGTTTCCGAAGAAATCGAGGAAAACTCACTGGTAGGTACAGATAACATCAGATAAATGGTAACACTTGCAGTACGATATCAACTCTTACGACGCAGATAATAAAAACGGTCCAAAGTGTTACACTTGATGAGCTGTTAGCTGTACCTAATATATTGCGGATCGGGGACTTTGGGACCTCTTCCAGTGACCGCCAACCACTGCGCTACCGAGATCTCACATGGACTCTGTGTGTTTGTAATACTGTCTAAATTGCAACGATTATGTGTAGATATGTTGCCTCGGTTGTAGAACTCGGTGGCTCAGTGGTTGGGTCAATGGACTTGCAATATGGAGGTCCCAGGTTCGATTCCCAGCCAGGACAGCTATGTACCAATGAGTTATCCTCGGTTTTTTTGACGGAAAAACTTACGTACATTTACCGAGTGCTCTCTAAACGGTGAAGGAAGACGTCGTGATGAAACCTGCATGCCGTAGAAAAAAAAAATGTAAGGCATGTGAAATCTGCCAATCCGCAGTGGGCCCGGGTGGTGGATCATGCTCCCTCGATGTAAGGGAAGGTCTGTGCCCGAGCAGTGGGGACATATAAATAGACTGATGATGATGATGATGTTGCCTACTGTACCATTTCAAAATACACTGTATTGCAAATAAGAATGCCCAGTAAAGGGAGCGGACTATTTGGCTGTACACTGGCGGACATTCGCTAGGAATGCGGTCAGCCAGTGTAAACATTTCGCTCGAACGTGGGCATTAGCGCAGGTTGCTAAGGAATTGAAGCCCTATTCTGGGTGGCTACTTTGTTACGTTACGACATTAAGGAGCTGCGTAACGTAACGATTGTTCGTTACGAATTTATATGGGTATCGGAAGACGTAAAATTGAAAATCAAATCACAAAAATAACAGTAATATTATATGGTGTCCTTGAATTCATTCGACAAATTGAAACTGGGGGTTTGTAAGTGATAAATATTAGATTGGTAAGTTTTTTTTAATAAATCAAAACTACAAAAAAAAAACTAAGTACATACATCACAAGTGACACAATGACCTTAGAAATGACCATTAGGTCAAATTTCAGTGAAAGAAATCATTGCAAAAAATTAAAAATACCTTAAAATGTAAAAAAAAAAATTCAAAGCACAGGTACGATGCACATCAAATAAATGTGTTTTTTTTGATATTCTAATTTGTTGTTAATATTTTATTTTTTATTTTCCCAAAATTGTTTAATTTACTTGCATGAGCCAACTAGCGCCGCCAATCTTAAAAAAAATAATATCTTCCAAATTAATCATTTTAATTAAAAAAGCTATGTACACAATCTTTATTAGGATAACTACTATTTTTCAATATACAATACATGACATAATTGCGACAAGCTAAGTTGTAGTTCTCAAATATTATGCGATATTACTTAGCGAAATTGAATCACGTAATTAGCGAAAAAGAATAAGGATTTAAAAAAAATATCGACGAATTGATAACCTCCTCCTTTTTTTTAAAGTCGGTTAAAAATAGTATTTATCGTAATAAAAATTTTGTATATAGCTTTTTTAATAAAATTGATTATATTGGAAGATATTATTTTTCAAAGATTGGCGGCGCTAATTGGCTCTATGAAGGCTATTAAACGCTGTACAGAATTATATGTCACAAAGGAACCATCTATTTAATTTTGTCGAATGAATTCAGGCGATTAAAACTATTTTCTACGACAGATTCCTTGGTCGGAACATGTCGGAACTCTACATTCGCATGACGTAGAGTTCCGACCACAGAACCAGAATAGGGCGGTACCCTTTGCGTGGCTATTAGTGTACCAATGTTTCTTGTGCGAACTGAGTTTGGAACGAAGATAACATTGTGTCCTATCGTGTTATGGGATTGAAACAATTATTCCTTGTTATAACTAGACACATACTTACCATTTGATAGAAAAATAATATGTTCATGGTATAGTTTAAGGTTTTTATCAGTCCAACATACATGCAGCATCATTTTGGAAAGTCGCATTAATTTTTAGGGTTCCGTACCTCAAAAGGAAAGAAAGGAACCCTTATAGGATCACTGTGTAGTCTGTGTGTCCGTCTGTCCGTCCGTCTGTCTATCAAGACATATATCTCAGAAACGCGTGGATGGATTAAGTTGAAACCAATCCCAAATACTCAGGTCTGCAAACTCATGCAGCCGTGACAAATCAAACTTTTACGTCAACGCCGTTCAATATGGCCGTTTATGTCGCATTTTCTCGCATATTTGTAGGAAAATGCAAGAAAAACAAAACCTATAGGGTACTTCCCGTTGACCTAGAATCATGAAATTTGGCAAGAAGCTAGGTCTTATAGCACAAGTAAAGGAAAAATCCGAAAATTGTAAATGACAATGCCAGATTCTGCCCCACCATCAACCGCACGATGAAAGATAACGAAGAAATGTAAAAATATCTCGGTTTTTTATTAAAATTATTGGTTTAAAATAATGTTTTGTACAGTCGACGACAGAGATAAGTATACAGGGGGCATCAATAAGGTTGAGATTTTCTCAAGAACTACTGGACCAATTTTAATAATTCTTTTACAGTACATAGTTTTAACTTTCATCTATCCAACAGTGAAAGAATTATTGCAATAGGACAAGTAGTTTTTGAGAAAATCTCAGCCTTAAAAACTCTCCTGCACACCTTTCTCTGTCTTCCACCGTACAAGTTGCGAGTCGAATAAACAGCTTAATTAAAAATTCAGAAAGAAATGGAAGCGAATTATTCACTGTTTTTGTTATCATTTTCTACTACTCTCGCAACTCCTACTGATTGTGATTATGCTATATAAAACCTGTAATAAGTCCCCAACAAAATGATAGGTAAGCTTCAATGGTCTCGTAGTTTTGTAGGTGGGACAAAGCTCCATTGAAATGTGGCAATTTGTTTGTTTTATTATTACAAACTTATATTTGCAGAGGATCAACAAATCAGGACTATGTTGATGTATGGACAAAATATTTTGATAATGGAAAATTACATTTGTAAGTTGCGTTGCACGGAAGCCTCGGGAATCGAACTTGAGAATTCGCAACGTAGTGCAATGTCTACACCGCCGAGATCTCTAATACGTACAATGTTAATGGCAATAATTACGCCGCCATAGAGCCTAGCGTCCCCGTCGGGTTTCTATTACATTGTGTTCCGTTCACACGCCGGAGAAAGCAAGATATGAGATGCGCCGGGATGTGTGGACGGGGCTTAGGCCGCGCTTATATGCACAAATTGCACAATATATAAGGCGGCACTTCACTTGGCTATTCGTATTCGCTATTGGGTGTTTGTCGCATTTGTCAAATACTTGACGTACAGTTTAGAAGATCTCAAAAAGTCTATAGACGATGTTAAAGGCCTTTGTAGAGCCAACTAGCGCCGCCAATCTTAAAAAAATAAAATCTTATAATCAATTTTATTAAAAAAGCTATTTACGATATGTATGTTTATTGCGATAAATACAATTTTTTAAATGCTTATTCAATGTCGGTAAGTTGTAGTTCGCATTGCGAAAAACGGCCGTTTTTGGCACATTTGTGAACTACAACTTAGCTTGTCGCAATTATGTCATGTATTGTATATTGAAAAATAGTATTTATCGTAATAAACATTTTGTAAATAGCTTTTTTAATAAAATTTATTATATTGGAAGATATTATTTTTTTAAGATTGGCGGCGCTAGTTGGCTCATGTAATTCCGTTAAGCTAATGGAGTGGATGCTAAAATAAAATCTGACTGTCATCGTCTTTTATTCGCCACGATGATAGGACAACCCTACATAATGGATGGGTCATGGGTGTCTATTAATATCAGAAGGGGTGAAAAAATATATAATATAGGTAATTCTTTCTGATTATACATAATATAACTGCCACGTCATTTTATAACTGATTTGGATATGAAAAGAAATAAATTAGGCAATAACTTACTGACAGTATCTATTCTTAGAATTAATTGGTTAATTTTCTTTACGAAATGTTACGTGAAATCCAATTTCAATAACTAAAAATACAATCGAATTGTGAACCTCATTTTATAAGTCGTATAAAATTAAGCAATTAAGGTACAGTCGAAGACAGAGATAAGTATACAGGTATCAATAAGGTTGAGATTTTCTCAAAAACTAAAGGACCTAATTTAATAATTCTTTTACATTTACATAGTTTTAACTTTTATCTATCAAACAGTGAAAGAATTTTTGCAATAGGTCAAGCAGTTTTTGAGAAAATCTCAACTTTAAAAACTCTCGAGTACATCTTTATCTGTATGATAATTGGAGAAAAAATTTAATCACGACCGGGATTCGAACCCGAGACCTCGCCATCCGTGGCACGCTCTATTCCAACAGAGCCATCGTGATTCGTATCCAGATCGTGAATTTTGTCTCCATATTCTCGTCTGAGGGGAATTTTTTCTCCATTTATCATTTAGATTTTCGTTTCGCATAGCGCATATGCAAAAAAATATCAAAACCTTTATCTGTGTTCCACCGTACCTAGAAAAACTATGTAACTATAAAAGAATTATTAAATTCGGTCTAGTTTTTGAGAAATCTCAACCTTATTGAGGTCCCCTATACCTATACTTATCTCTGTCTTCGACTGTACCTTTATGGCACTTAAGATAATTAAATAGACACATGGCAAATAAAAGTATCTCAAAGAAAGCTCTTTATGTACCTACAATTATTTACCTTTGCCGTGGACACACCCTATCCATATGAGCGGTGTTAGAAAACGTCTCGAGACCAGTTTCCGTCCCATACAAAGCAACTACGGGTGCGCCACTGTTTTCACGACATGGTCATATAGGTATAGTGCGCATCAATGTTTATAGATGCGCCCAACGCCCTTCAAAAATATACAGATTAGTGCTCCAATGGATCACTAAATGTTCATTAATTCCTAAACATTTTTTTCATTGGCCGAAATATTTTATTCCTTGTAAGATAAGACAAAAAAGACACTTGATTTGGGCTTCGATTTACATATATATGTCGTGGTCATATCGTTAAATTGAACATTTCATGAAATAGTCGACCATTTCATGAAATGGTGGCATTTCACGAAATCGTCAAATGTCTATTGGTCATTTCATGAAATAGCTTGGCCAGATCAATGAATAGAAAACGTTTTACGATATGTCCAACAAACGCACGGCTATTTCATGATATGACCAAACACAATTGACCATATCGTAGAAAAATGGCAAAAACTACCGCTAGAGGCGCTGAGAGCGCGCTTTGTCGTTGGTTATGTTTGTGTGCGTAAGTAAACAATGCGGATTCATGTTGAAAAGTGAATAAAAATGTGCAAATTATATAAGAAAGTGTGTTGGAAACTTGAATAAGTGTTACTATACGAAACGGTGTGAATTTTATGACAGTCACGCAAAAACCAACCTCAATTTACAAAAAAAATCTTGGGAATACATTTCACAGGTTAGTACCTATTTAAATGACAATATTTAGTTTATATCCTTTTAAAATCTCATCTAAGTATCTAAATGTACTTATTTACTTTTAATAATTGAATCCTAGAAATTTAACATACATAATTTTCATTTTTAGGTTATACAACAAATAAAGGAAAGTAGGGTGACCAGGCAACGAAAGTCGACGGACTATAATTTACTGGATTACAAAATATTACATCATGGAAAAACTGGAATTACAAGTTTTTAATATACAAGAAGAAATGCATTGATGATCCTAATATTCGTATAATTACGATGGAGAAATATTTTGAAATACTAACGGAATCTCATAAAGGTATACCGTATGTGATACGAAACGTTTTAACGTTCTATAATATTATAATAAAATTTTGTACTTATTTCATTAGGTAATAAATATAATAATAAAAGACATTTAATAAAAACATCTTTATTGTCCTTTTAATGTGTTCAATATGAATATTTCGTATATTTAATTCCAGTGGACAATTTTGAAATGCTTGTAAGAATTTTGTAACATACCTATATATTTTTTTTAATTTGGTACTGACTAGAACAATAAATAAGTTCGTAATAAGTATATTTTGAATTATTATTGCTTACATCCTTAATGGGCACCCTACATTAATGATCTGACCAAACGTCGTTGGACAAATCGACGAACGTTGACGTTTAAACGATATGCCCAGCGCAACATGACGATTTCATGAAATGCCACCATTTCATGAAATGACTGACGATTTCATGAAATGCTCAATTTAACGATCTGACCACGACATATACATACATAAACCGAAGCCCAAATCAATTGTCTTATTTTGTAAACAAAAACTTCCCTACCCTATTAATTAGATAAAACGGGAATTACCGTGTTAAACATTTATTATTGATGTCAATCGCGACGATGGTTTTCTGTTGTCAAAAACTTGGAATCCAGTGATCGACTTATGTAAACGAGGCACAAAGGCGAGTGCGTGCAAACGAGCTGACATAATTAGTTCTTTTTGCAAAATGGGGGTACCTGCAAATATCAACAACTTTTCTCAACGCAGTCAGCGAACACGAAAGAGGGTAGATCGTTTTGTGTCACCCTTCTGACGTTTAACACTCACCGACTTCAGTCTACTCGTGACCATGATGGCTGCAATGCTGTCGAAATATCGAGACATCAATAATAAATGTTTAACATGGTAATTCCCGTTTTATCTAATTAATATGTAGGTATACAAACCGTGAAAGTTTAAAAAGTGATATTCCCTACCCTATTAACATTTTAAGCTGTTCTGTGATTATTACATAGTTATTTTCACATTATTAGATCGGATAACTTTATTTTCACAATGATGAACAGGTTCGACCAATCAGTTCCTTCTTCCTTACATCACAACAGGAATTAGACGATCATATTTGTTTACAAAATAAGACACTTGATTGATACCCAAAAAACATTGCCCTCCTTCTGGGGCAGTCGGGTAATAAAATATAGTAACAATTCAACAACCCCGCAGTTGTAGTAAACAGTTATGGTTTTACAACCTTTATGCTTTCATTCAAGTCTTCATCGTTTTCTTTCGCATAGTCGCACCTATATGCATTTACGTTGCCCTACTCTCTTGTCAAGCGACATAGGAAGGAAGTAAACAGCTTTTTACTGCGCTTTCCAGTTGGAAACGAATGTGTTCTTATAACCTATACGTTGTAGATTAAATTCTAAGGTTTAACACCAGAGAAAGGTGTACAGGAGAGTTTTTAAGGTTGAGATTATCTCAAAAACTACTTGACCTATTGCAAGAATTCTTTCACTGTTAGATAGATAAAAGTCAAAACTATGTACCTAACTGTAACAAAATATTAAATTCGGTCCAGTAGTTTTTGCGAAAATCTCAACCTTATTGAAACTCCGTGTATATTTTTATCTGCCTTCGTGTGTGTGTGTGACTTATGTTTTTAAATTTAATTTAAATTGGCCGTCGCCTTAGATACAGCGGCTATGACTCTCGCTCCGGGTCCTACCTGGTGCAAAGGTTGGCCATAGCTATACAGCGCGGTAACGCCGCGAGCGTTATGGACACCTTTGCACCGGGTATGACAAGGGGCGGGTTATTTTATTAATTAACTTAGTGTAAGTAGTTATTTCAATCAAGTTTTATTTGTTATATAGGTAATTAGTAGTTTTATTGTTATTTGTTTGTATTTTAGCTTATTACTGAATGTATGTAATTTTATTTTATTAATTATTTTAATTCATTCGTTACAGGTACTTAATTTACATCATTTAGTATGAAGTTGGACTAACAAAGGTAAAGCTTTATGTTTTGTTTGTTTGAACACTTTATTACACAACACAGATAAAACACAAATAACACACAGAAGAAACAAACTGGCACAACGGGCGAGTTATCTCAAAAGATATTTCTACCAGCAAACCTGCGAAAGAGAGAGTGATGTCAAAAATTGTAGTCTATATAGCCGTTAAAAAAGAAATTATGAAGACATGGCGTTAATTTTTAACCGACTGCCCCAGAAGGAGAGTAATGTTAATGTACCAACGAGTTATCGTCGGTTTTTTCGGCGAAAAACTTACGTACAGTCGAATACAGAGACGTGTAAAGGCCTCAATAAGGTTGAGATTTTCATGGCCCGAGCTCCCTCAATGTTAGGTCTGTGGCCGACTGATTTATTTATTTTTATTTTATTTTATCTTTATTGAGCAAACTTCACAGCTTATTACAATTAAATTACAAAATCGTTTAATTTTAAATAAAGCCAATAATGAAATTTGACATATTACAATTTATATACCTATATAAAATAAGGAAATTATATGAGTACTAAAAGAATAGAAAAAAGACAAAGGGGAGCTGCAGTGTTGTCAAAGTATGTGTATGATGATGAGGTACCTACTATAATTTACGTAATACCTATGCGACTACATAATATACCTATAACTTGTTACCATCATTGACCTTTTACATCATTATACCATAGTTCGTGTAGGTACGGATCACTTCCGTATTGGCCATCATATTAAGGCTTCGTATGCGCGTATTTTCAGTTCTTCTACGAAGACATTAACTACTAAAATTAAACGTCCAAATATATATATATCAATCTTGGGGTGTCTATTTAGAAACTGATGAATACCGATACACGATTGGACAAACTTCGTGGACCTGCTGGGAACAAGCCATAATTAGAAATATAAGTGTACCGGAGCTCAAATCAAGTGTCTTTTCACAAACAAATATGATCGTGTAACCTGTTGTGATGTAACACTGAAGGAACTGATTGATCGAACCTGTTCATCATTGTGAAAATAAAGGAATCCGATCTAATAATGTAAAAATAGGTAACTATGCAATAATCACATAACAACTTAAAATGTTAGTAGGATAGGGCAGTTTTTGTATACAAAATAAGACACTTGATTTGGGCTTCTGTTTAGGTATCTCTTTATTGCAAGTAAATACATGTACTTAACTAATTCTGTAGCGGCCACAGAACCAGTCACTAAGTAGAATCCTAATCCTAAACGCAGCTGTCCCTGTCGTTCATATGCTACGTCGCGTAAGAGCGAGCGGCGACTAATATTTATCGAATCGCTACATTGCCCAATCACAAAATGTTAGACCATTTTATCCATCCATTAGAAAAACAAATAAAAATCATTATAATATCTACGTCTATGAAAAGCGGTCGCCTTAGTTTTATCGCTTTTATAAAGATAAGGGTTGGCGCACACTTACCTTGACACCTGCTATTAGAAGCCATAACTTTTTATGTAATGTCTTACATCCATATGGCGGCGCCAATAAAGATATAAGTGGTTTATATACATATAATATTATATAATGTGTGCATATGTGTTCTAATATGGTATAGGAATAAACTGGCGAGAATACGAATAGACTAGAATTATAGACCGCAGTTGCAGCCCTTTTAAACCGAGAGTTAGACTGTTAATTTTTGCCTTGCAAAAGTTTTTGATTAAATGACAGGCGGTTGATCTGTAGCAGGGTCTAACATGACCCTTAGAAAACATTTGTAGAGTCAGTCCATTGTTATAATGAAAATAATGCTGTAAGTACTTAATTTTTTTTAAAAGCTATTACGGTTCTCAAAACGATGAAATCATACCATGTCATGACGCGCCAAACAGAGACACCGCTATACCAACGCAATAGCACTGTCTCTGTCACGCATCTTTGAAAAATCACATTTTAAATAAATAATAATATAAACAATTATTATAATCGGTAATAGCTGGTCGTCGTCGTAAAGCTAACAGCAGATCAAGTGTAACACTTTGGACTTTGGACCGTTGTTATTATCTGCGTCGTAAGATTTAAAATCGTATTGTAAATGTTACCATTGATCTGTTGTTGTCCGTACAGCACCGACTCTACCTAAACCTTTTACAAGTTTAATATAGTTAGTGAGCTCCCAGTCCATAACGCTTGATAGTATAGCAGTCAAGGTGACGGTTCGCGCCTCGCTCGAGGTGTGCGGACAGACAGACAGTGTATCATTTATATTGTTATGGTTCGTTGTCACGCGACTCTATTCTGGGCCAATGTGGTTTGTATGGGCGGGGAAATTTGCGAGCTTTTCAATAAAGCTTTTAAGGGTTGTTTCTATTGATGACTTTTATTAGGCATTTTTTTATCAATCTCTGGTTATATTAATTCAACGGGTTCATTTTCAAAATTATTTGTTGTCATTGCTACAATGTTTAATAAAAAAGTTTGATTACGCGAGTTGATTTATGCAATAAAAAATGTAATCAATTGCCTTTTTGCATCTCAAAAGGGTAATTTATTATATTTTCGAGGGTCTCTACCGGTCTAGGGTCTCTACCAGTCTAGGGTCTCTATCCGTCTAGGGTCTCTATCCGTCTAGGGTCTCTATCCGTCTAGGGTCTCTACCAGTCTAGGGTCTCTACCTGTCTAGGGTCTCTACCAGTCTAGGGTCTCTACCAGTCTAGGGTCTCTACCGGTCTAGGGTCTCTACAAGTCTAGGGTCTCTACCGGTCTAGGGTCTCTACAAGTCTAGGGCCTCTACCAGTCTAGGGTCTCTACCAGTCTAGGGTCTCTACCAGTCTAGGGTATCTACCAGTCTAGGGTCTTTACTAGTCTGAGGTCGTCACTAGGTCAGGAGGTCATACCTCTAGGAGGTCGTAACTTGATTAATAGTTAGGTAATTTTGTATTGAAGGAGACGATGAATCCACTTAAGCGTCTGTGAAAACTTTGTAGAGTTAGTGTAAATTGCTTGGCTGAACTTTGGTCTTCACACGCGATGTCGGGAAATTGCACTCAGCGGCGTTTAGTAGACGATTTACATAAGAATGTGTATGTATACTCGATAGCACATAGGTATAGGTACTTGCCCGCAATGAATTAATGACGTCAGTCCAAAAGTAATATGTTAAATAAATTAAATCTTGACAAACTTATTTTAATTTAACTTTGAAGGCGTATATTTAGGTACATATTTGTGTGGATTCAGACTATCGCATACTTACTTACTAAAATCGACATACAGCGAAGCGTTTATATTACTAGATAAATTTGGACTAAATAATAATAAAAATTCTCCATTTATTATTTTTAGATTTTCGTTTCGCAAAGCGCATATGCAAGAAAATATCAAAACATATGAAAAAGGAACGCGTCATCAATTAAAAACATGATTTCTAACTGCAATGTTATACTTACATGAATTTGAGTAATTGCACAATTACTGGATAGATGTCGTTACCGTCCCTGAGACGAACATGGAGACAAAATTCACGATCTGGGTACGAAATCACCGTGGCTCTGTTGGAATAGAGCGTGCCACGGAATGGCGAGGTTCCTGGTTCGTATCCCGGTCGTGATGAAATTTTATTTTAGGTGTTTTTTGCATACAATACTACATAACAGTACCGTAATCAAGCGTGGAGGGGTCAAGGTGGGGGTGGAAGATTGGCCTAAGTTGGGCTTGCAGGTGCTCATATACGACGACAGGTCTTGCATCCTTCCTTCTTTGGGTTGGAGCGTGGGGGCCTTAAGGTTACCCTTGTTGCCCCGGCAGGGTCTCGTCGGCCAACGGGCCGACGGTGATGTGGCCCCTCAGAGGGAGGGGGTTTGTGGCAAATGTTCTCGCACGGTTAATAACGATACTGTAATGCAATATTGTGTATGGCGGTTTTCTTGCTCTTATTCTTTTTTTAGTTCTATTGTTTTTTGTTTGTTATGTCGTCGTTTTTGTTTTTGTTGTTTTCGATGGGGTTTTTTTTACACACACTACTACATAACATTACCGTAATCAAGCGTGGAGGGGTCGCACTCGTATTATTCGAAGTGATCAGCAACATTGTATTGAGTATTACCGACGGGTGGACCGCCCAATCAGCCAATCACGCGGGTTCACACGGCGCATGCGTCATAAACCTCATAAAGCAGCCTGTGATCAAAGCCGCGCCGATGCGATGCTATAACTCGGGTGAATCTGCGAGCCTTTCACTTTCAGTTGCGCGGGCGCATTGTTGCACGATACGCTGTATCTATGGACTGTGGCTTCTTACGCGTGGATTTTCAGTTTTTCTACGAAGGCTACGGCACTAACTACTAAAATTAAACGTCTGAAAATATATATATATTGCAATCTTGGGGTGTCTATTTAGGGACTGATGAATACCGATACACGATTGGCAAACTTCGCACGATAGAAAAAAATCGCAAACATATCCCTTCCATGTCTTTCAAAATGAAAATTATGTCTAAACCGAAATAGTTATTCATACAAAATATATATCAAAATGTAGAGTCACGAGATGTAGAGTTACAAGAGCTTGTTTAAAAAAAATCTGACTTTTATTGGCGTATTCTTATTTCCCTGCCAAAATTCATTCAAAATTAATAACGACGACGATGTTTGTGTGTTTATAATTGTCTCTTATGTATAGACGGTCGTATTTGTCTGTATTTGCATATTTGTATGTATATGTATTTTATATAAATATTTCGACAAATACCACAAACATCTAATAGCCGAAACGAGCATTAGGGCGTTTCCCGTTCAGTATGAAAGGTTTAGCTTAGGTTCGGATAAGGCTAGGATATGATTCTTGATGATGGTATGATTCTTCGCCGCTAGGCCCATTAAGCGTGAAAAGATAGGCCATGCTTACTTCCTCTTGCATAATTAGCAGGCAACACCACATACCTTCTAAAAGTCAATCAACACTCAATTACAAATCAATGAAGCTAGATTTCCGTACCGTCCTCTATAACGAGCCCTGGCAAATTGCCTCGGAGCTGGTTCCGCCAGTTTTTGCCACTTGAGGCTTCGCAGAAACGAAAGCCGATGCACCGCCGCCGGCCATGCCAGTACCAGCTTCCGCTAAACACGGAACTTAGGTCTGGTTCCCTTTGGGATAGTCGTTTAGTACGTCTGACTACATTCCACGACTGCTATAGTTCCTAGACGTAGTAGATAGTATACGCGAAGACAGAGAAAAGTTCACGGGTACAATAAGGTTGAGATTTCTCTAAAACTACTGGACAGGATTTAATCATTCTTTTACAGATTTAACTTTTATCTATCTAGCAGTGAAAGAATTCTTGCAATAGGTCAAGTAGTTTTTGAGATAATCTCAACCTTAATAACTCTTGTAAGTAGGTACATCATTCTCTGATGTGTTCGACCGTACCTGGCCCTCTGTATTACTGCAATATACCAACCACTACATCGAGCTCACAGAATTGCACCCATAGTTTATCATTTCTCCAAAGTTCACCTCATTTTACTTTGCTTTCGACTGCAGGCTCTAAACGATATTAATTTTCACACCCACCATAATTACAGCATGTAGACTCGCATGCCTTCAATCCCCAATGAAAGCGACAGTATGGATTGATTTATTCACGATTGCCGGTGGTCTGGCCCAAGACTTTCCTGATCATTAATTCGTACGCCCCTTTGTACAAGACTTGTCGTGATAAAATATAACGGGACAAGTTCTTTGGAACTGTCGAAACCTTGTCGATACTTACGATCGTGTCGTGAGTGGAAATAATCTCGTTTATTGACGTCCACACCTGACCATAACTCTTCGCGGAGAGTTTTACTTATGGTGGCTGTTCACGACATAAAATCTTATTAATTAAGTCTCTTTGGAGAAATGTAAAAATATAAGTAGCGGTTGCTATGACGACAAATAAACAATGGCTGTTGAGGTGAATAGTTATGTTTTTATCTTCGTAGCTAGTTTATCAAGTTAATTAATGGATTCAGCGTTATAGTTGCGTACAGTGGCCAGTGGCGGATTTACACATTTGCCGCCAGTAGGCTTATTGCTTATCGACGTCTACAATTCGATACCCTAGTTCACAATCAAATTACTTGCATTTTTTTGTCAATAAAATTGTAACTATACCTACCTATGATATTAATTAGATAAAACGGGAATTACCGTGTTAAACATTTATTATTGATGTAACGATATTTCGACAGCATTGCAGCCATCATGGTCACGAGTAGACAGAGTCTACTTCCCGTTTTATCTAATTAATATGTATACAAACCGTGAAAGTTTAAAAAGTGATATATACCTATGATTTGTGCACCTAATTCGTCCTAATTTTTCCGTAGTTAGTTTGATTGTGAACTACGGGATCGATGTGACAGTTCCTAGACTAGATTATTTGTATAACCCAAAGATTTAGTTAAGATTGCACAAGAAATCAATCAATCTGTGGTCAATTCGGACAGACCCACTTGACCGATTCCCTCGCCGGGACCAAACGAGACTACGCAACTTATAGAAAAAAATTGGCCCTCTAGTTTCCATAGTCATAACGTAATTTCTGTAATTGGCCCTTTTATTCAAATAACTAAAATATACAATATAACTGTTACAATATTAAACTAAAAAAGGTACCTACTAAAATCTATCTAAACTATAATAAAACTATGTATGTACATACTTATACAAAATAGGTCGGTTGAACTATCTGAATGGCTTGCATTACAGATAATTCAACCGATCCCCATATCTTATTTTTTTAAATAACTAAGTAGGTATAGTTAGGGCACCTAATACATAATTATAACTGACATTTATTATTCAACTTTTCCAGTATAAAAACGTTTATTAATAAATAACTATATCAACTATCAAATTCATAACAAAATAAAAAATTAATATAACATAATTATAATTATATAACAATTATGGTAAATAAATAGATACCTACTAATATATAATGCGTAACTAGACAATGCATTTTCGTCGTATTACCTACCTAGACTGTTTTATTACAAATTCTTTAAAGAAATTTAATGAACTTTTTGAATTAAGGCTTATGATATAGGTACTTTTAAATCATTTTCCTTTGAATTTATTCGAAATTTTACACAAGAAGAAATGTTAATTTGATCTGTCTATCAATCCAGGGTTGATTGATGATGATGACTGTAAAATCGAGATTTTTCAAAATGGCGGACAATTAAAGTTACTATACCTACCGCAGCCCAAATCAAGTGTCTTATTTTGTAAACAAATATGATCGTCTAATTACCTGTTGTGATGTAACACTGAAGGAACTGAGTGATTGAACCTGTTCATCATTGAGAAAATAAAGTGATCCGATCTAATAATGCCAAAATAACTATGCAATAATAAATGGTAGTTTTTGTATACAAAATAAGACACTTGATTTATGCTCCAGTTAGGTACTTTTTTTCATAATTATTATTGGATCCCACCGTGAGAAGGAAAGTCCTGAGATAATATCTTCTGATTGAAATATCACGAACGGTTATGCAAAACTAAAAGGTTACCGCTGATTGTCGCAGCTTCGATCGGCAATCGACATCGGTGCAGCTACAGCCCAGTGATTGTTTTTTCGGCACTTACGTTAACTGCCGGTTGAGATGTGAAAGTAATTGATAATTACGTTATGCAATGTCTGGAGCGGTGTTTTGACTGAAGTTACGTTATGTCAGATGTTGAAGTCCTATAATTTGAACCTGCTGCTAAGTAATGAAAGGTATGCTTTTTAAGTCTGTTAATGGTGGTTCTGTAACTCCTCTGAAGGAAGATAGAAGACTATTATATATTGAATTTTCTGTAACATGACATTGGCAAATGGCGAACTGTCGAGTCCATTAATAAAATGCATAAGACAGCCAGTCTCAATTTCAAGTCAATTTTAGGTTCTCTTGAAAATGGCGGGAAACGACGGTTGCGAAATTATTTGATAATTTTCCTTTTAATGTCTACAGTGGCTATTTTGTGTTTAATATCACGGTAAGTTAATCAGAAAATGTTCGCGAATGGTGAATTTATTGGATAATTTGAGCAAGATCTGAAGTTTCAAGCTTTTATCAAGAGTTCCCGCTATAAGCTCGGGAGTGAACGTGACTGTCGAGCTGCTTCGTCCAGAGTGAAGACGCTACGGCGACTCCTCTGGAGGAAGATAGAAGACTATTATATATTGAATTTTCTGTAACATGACATTGGCAAATGACGAACTGTCGAGTCCATTAAAAAAAAAATAAGACAGCCAGTCTCTAATTTCAAGTCAATTTTAAATCCATCAATCTGCATTACAAAACATAATACCAAATATTTCTTTTATTTGCAACTGCAAGACACTGCACACGACATATCAAATTATGCGCAGACGGAGTTATTTGATACGATTACGAAACGAAATACCTACTTCTCCATCATGTTGTATGTTAAATACAGGGTGTAACGTAAAGGGTATATGAAGCCGAAGGGAGGGTGTTCAGGAGCGGTAACTGAACAACTTTTGTTCTAGAACTTTTCGAATAAAAAATAAAAATAAATTAATGTCTCATACAAGTCGATCAGCTGACCGGTACGAAATGTATGAAAAGTAAAAAAATTGATTCTCGAAAATCAAAAAGTCGTAGAACAAAAGTTGTTCAGTTACCGATACTGAACACCCTCTCTTCGGCTTCAAGAACCCTTTACGTTACATCCTGTATATTACGTTTAAACCGAAGTCAATATTCTTGTTTATACAACAATTTAGAGCAAGTAAATTACGTAATTTGATAGCTCTTTAGGTCATTCACCGTTAAGGCTGAAACACATTTAAAAAACCAGCCAAGCGCGAGTCGGCCTCGCGCACCGAGGCTTCCGTGCAACGCTACTTAAGGCTTCGTATGCGCGTATTTTCAGTTTTTCTACGAAGGCTACGGCATTAACTACTGAAATTAAACGTCTGAAAAAAATATATAGCAATCTTGGTGTGTCTATTTAGAGACTGATGAATACCGATACACGATTGGACAAACTTCGGTCGATAGAAAAAAATCGCAAACATACCCCTTCCATGTCTTTTATTGTAAGTTTCATCTGCTGCGGGGCATCTTGTGTCTCACTCTTGCTTTTGACAACCATATTGCGCCTTAACCCCGTAACTTTGCTCTAATGAAAAGTTAAACTATATTTAGAGACCAACTTATCTTTAACGCTGGACCATCATTTGCTTTATTGGACATTATTTGGACGTTAACAATGGACCCATACTTGGACGTTTTTTAAATTATTTTAGTAAGACCTTTGTGTATCTAGTTGTTTATAGGAGATCAGTGATTTTCATACAAATATGCAAGAAAATTCGACATAAACAACCATATCTTTTGATTGCGTTGACGTAGAAGGTTGATTTTTTCACGGCTGCATGAGCAACCTCATGCAGCCGTGAAAAAATCATTGACCTGAGTATTTAGGTATTTCAACTAGATCCGTCCAATCATATTAGTTTACAAAATAAGATATTTCATTTGGGTTTCGGTATAGATCATTCACAATCTAACTTGGCTATCTATAGACGATATACCTATGTTTGTAAAACAATAGTAAAATTGATTTTCCCGCGGCCAACTCTTATAACAGCGTTTACCTAACAATTATAAAACTTTATTACGTTATCGTTCGAATGCAGATGAATCTGACACGAATCTGTGTTACACCACTGTTACATAATTACACATACGAGTGAAACAAACAGCGGAAATCATTTGTCAGACTTAAAACAAAAGTGTTTCGCCAGTGAAAGTGATCGGGGTCGTCAACATTATGATCGATGAGATGGTACTCGGGTTTAATTCTCACGTAGCGATAAATACTGGTAAACGGTGGCTTAATTTGACAGTCGATTCATCGATTTTTTTACAGCGAAATCGCTGCAGTTCGCTGTAAAAAATCGATGAATCAACTGTCAATCCTAAGGTACCATATCCAAGAAGTTTTTAATTTATTTATTTATTCACTATATAGAAATATATAACAACATGGTATTTTGGTTATTCAAATAAGTATCTATATCTATTGAATATATGCATGGAGAGGGTTGGGGTTTCCGCTATTGGATACGTTTACTCCATCCCTCTTCCAAATTAGGTAGTTACAAACTCGTATGATTGTATTGCCTGACTAAATAAAAATAAAAATATCCAAGAAGTTAGCACTCCAAAAGTGAAAAGGGTTGAGAACCACTGACCACCTGGCACCCTAAAAAATTTAAGACCTGGCACCGTAGCGTGCGTTGACGTAGAAGTTAGATTTTTTCACGCCGCAGACCTGAATATTTGGTATTAATTTCAACTTGATCAAGTTGACATTACGTGACGTCTACGTGTTTCTGAGATATAGGTCTTGACAGACAGACGGACAACAAAGTGAACCCTTCCTTTTTTCCCTTTTGATGCACGGAACCCTAAAAATGGTATCCTAATAAAACACACACGATAATAATTTAATTGTCAACTATGATACCTTATTGTATGTACCAATCTATACATATAATAAGACTGTAAAAAAGTTGTGTCTGTACATTGGATATTTTTTGAAAAGAATAATTGGAATGTGTTTTAGGATCGATACTGATGCCAAAACAATAATTTTTAGAATTTTTGTCTGTCTGTGACTTTGTGCAAGTATCACGCCATAACTACTGAAGGGATTTAGATGGGAGTTCACTAGGAGATAGCTGAAATATCCGGACAGCTCATAGGCTATAAAGCCATGGCGGTATCTGATGTGGAAACAAGGATACAGAGAGGAAGATCTGCCTCCTGATCTCCTCCATCCTCCTCCTCTACGCAAACGAAGTACAGCTAGTACTAAATAAGTAAATAAATTATATTTTAATGTCACAATATTGAAATAGGTTAATTTTAGTTTTTATATTGTTGTATAATTTTTATTATATTTTGACATGAAAAAGTATTCATAAGGATCTATTTTCAGAATAAATATTGAAGTTTGAAGTTTGAACAATTAAGTTTTATAAACTACTAGGTATACGGCCTAATTATACCCCCCATACGGGGGAAATTACTATTTAGTTTAATATTTTATTTAATAGTTTAATGTATTTAGTTTAATATTGTATTATCCATTTATTTATTAACTATGTTCGGATAGTTACACACTATGTCTACCTTTTATTATTTAAGTTATCACTTCATGGGGTTTGCTGGAAGAAATCTCTCATGGAGATAAGTTACGCCCTTTGTGCATGTCTTTTCTTTTTATTTTGTTACATTAATGTATCAGTGTGTGTACAATAAAGAGTTATTATGATTAAATTACTCTATTGCAAAGCCTAATATCCCTGCTCTAGGGTCACGAAAGATTAAAGCAAGTTACACACGATTATTCGTTCCGAGTACAATATAATGATTGTGACGAAACAGTCAGTTTTCGATTTCGATTACAATCGCACGCGTGATCCTCCCAATGTCGCTTATCATCACGTTTTCGATTAGTAAATTATAATCGATATGAGATGTGAAATTGTATTTCGATTTCTGATTATATTATAATCCAGAAAGGTGGAGGGGATGAGAAACAAAAGTCCTGCCCCCTTACCATGAACTCTTATAGCAGGATTACTTCAATAATACTTTGTTATTTCGTACCATGACGACCTTAAGAGCCTTCATAGAGCCAACTAGCGCCCGCCAATCTTAAAAAAATAATATCTTCCAATGTAATAAAAAAAATTTAAAAAGCTATTTACAAAATGTTTATTACGATAAATACTATGTATTTTTCAATATACCTACAATACATGACATAATTGCGACAAGCTAAGTTGTAGTTCACAAATGTGCCAAAAACGGCCGCTTTTCGCACATTTGTCAAAGTTATTCAGGCCGCCCGTAGGCCTTTGACTTGACCTAACGACTGCTGTCAAGCGACAACAACCGGGACCAACTGCTTAACGTGCGCCCCGAGGCACGGAGGGGCTCAGATGAAAGTGTCACTAGCGGTAACCCAGCCAGGACCTGACCTTTTTTTTTTTTCGGGGGGAAAATCATCCAGATATTATGATACCTCCTTGCCACGGGGAGGCGAGGAAGGTTATGTCGGACTCTTACCGACTAAAAACCCCTCGGTGTTCCGTCTCGCCGCCCTATGACGGAGTCACGGGGAGACTTGCGAATTACTTCCGCTGCCCTCTCCGCCGCCTCCTTCTGCGAAATTAATCCAGGTCCTGACCTCGCCCAACGTTGCTTAACTTGTACGATCGTTTTCAACGTGTAATCGTGGCTTATTAAAATAAAATGAAAGTCATGAAAAATAACGAGGTTTATTAGTGTCCATCTGACATTAGGGTTCCATTGTGTCTCTTTAGGACAGTGGTTCCCAACCTTTTTTTGACCAGGGACCACTATAATTTCATTATAATTAACATGAACTACAAGGTTGGTTCTCTTGAAAATGGCGGGAAACGACGGTTGCTAAATTATTTGATAATTTTCCTTTTAATGTCTACACGGACTATTTTGTGTTTAATATCACGTTAAATTAATCAGAAAATGTTCGCGAATGACAGTACGGTGAAGTTATTGGATTATTTATGCAAGATCTGAAGTTTCAAGCTTTTATTAAGAGTTCCCGCTACAAGTGAACGTGACTGTCGAGCTGCTTCGTCCAGAGTGATGACGCTACGGCGTCTCCTCTGGATGAAGACAAGAAGACGCGGCTACCCAGGGTGAAGACGCTACTGCGACTCCCCTGGAGGAAGATGGAAAACTATTGAATATATTGAATTTTCTGTAACATGACATTGGCAAATGACGAACTGTCGAGTCCATTATTAAAATAAATAACTACAAGGTTATAAAAGAAACCGCCTAACTTTAATAGCAACGTTTTAAGTAGAAAACTGTACATAAGAATTTTAAAGATTGAGATTATCTCAAATATTACTTGACATATACTTTTCTGTCTTCGTGTGTACAGCCCAAAGCACAGCAAATGTAACGATTCTATGCATTAACACTTTGGACTATTATTATTATATGAATCGTAAAATGACAATGCCAGATTCTGCCCCACCATCAACCGCAAGTTGTACAAGATAACGAATAAATGTAAAAGTATCTGCGTTTTTTATTAAAATTATTGGTTTAAATTAAAGTTATGTACAAGTTGCGAGTCGAAAAAAACAGCTTAATTAAGAATTCAGAAACAAATCGAAGCGAATTATTCACTGTTTTTGTTATCATTTTCTACTACTCTCGCAACTCCTACTGATTGTGATTATGCAATATGAAACCTGTAATAAGTCCCCAACCAAATGATAGGTAAGCTTCAATGGTCTCGTAGTTTTGTAGGTGGGGCAAAGCTCTATTGAAATGTGGCAATGTCATTTAAAAAAAACGGCATTAATTAACAGCATCAAAAATCTATCGCGGACCACTGATTGGGAACCACTGTTTTAGGACAACCTACTTTGTGACCAAACAATGAGTTGGTTTAATAACAATGTGTAATTTTTTTAATTTAAAAAGAAAGTGTGCGAGAATTTCTAAAGTTGAATTATCTAATTATTATCATTAAACACGTCAAAGTGTGTGAACTAACTAAGCTACGACAAAAGGTCATGTTTTACAACCTAAAGACACGTTTATTTTTTTATTTTTTTAATGGACTCGACAGTTCGTCATTTGCCAAAGTCATGTTACAGAAAATTCAATATATTCAATAGTCTTCTATCTTCCTGCAGGGGAGTCGCAGTAGCGTCTTCACCCTGGGTAGCCGCGTCTTCATCCAGATTCAAGAGTGACGCCGTAGCGGCGTCACTCTGGACGAAGCAGCTCGACAGTCACGTTCACTCCCGAGCTTGTAGCGGGAACTCTTGATAAAAGCTTGAAACTTCAGATCTTGCATAAATAATCCAATAACTTCACCGTACTGTCATTCGCGAACATTTTCTAATTAATTTAACGTATATTAAACACAAAATAGTCCCTGTAGACATTAAAAGGAAAACTATCAAATAATTTCGCAGCCGTCGTTTCCCGCCATTTTCAAGAGAACCTTACCTATTCTTCTAGCTAAAGGGTGTACATTTTTCCGCCTGCCTGAGACCGAATAAGATTGTGGCAGCAAGTAAAATCATACTCGTAGCTACAACGTGAGCTGAGCCGATATTTTATTTACCTATATCGTATTTATACCTATAACAATCTTGTATGAACTGGTCCACATTTACTTGAATCTACAAAGTGAACTAGACGTTTACTTTCATTTTTTACTCCAATTACTAGCTTAAACATTAAACACATTTCTCTTTTTAATTGTTTTGAGAGAAAAATCTTTGTTTTTGTCCATTCCTAATCCTAAATGATAATTAGCACCGTATGTGCAGTGATATTGAAACTTAAGGCTTTGTATGCGCGGATTTACAGTTTTTCTATGAAGGCTACGGCACTAACTACTAAAATTAAACGTCTGAAAAAAATGTTATGTACGCACACCCCTCACACACATGCATACATACCCTTACACATACACATTCGCACACCACACTCGAGTACACCATCATTGTCGCCATCGTCCGTGCAGTCCCTATGGGGTCGGCTGACAACCAGCGTTGTGTCCTGTTATGTCAGGCCGCAGCACTATACTGAGCTGATGCCCATTTAACACCACAACAACAAACATATATTTGTACCACTATTTGTATTTGTATGTGTTCTTCTTCTGTTAATGTGCTTCTGTAATTTGTGGTGTTAAATAAATCTGTTTTTTTTATTTTTCTTTCTTTCTTTTACTTAAAATAGTAGATAATTTCAACCTTAAAAACCTAGGTACAGGAGACCTTTCTTTGTGCTAGAACGTACGTCTTACCGCTTCATAGAACGGTCTAATTCCCTCCACACACAGCCGCGATCTGCGATCAGTTGAAACGCATGCCCCGCCTCATTTTCTGGGCATTTTAACGTCCGATCTGAGGCCTGCGATCTACGTCCAGTAGGTAACGAGGGCAGATGAATGAATTATACATTGTGGGCTAGTACAGCCCACAATGGGGAGTGCTCGGGGCGCCAGTCGGGTCGCGGATGTATCACAGTTTCCCGTGGCTCGGCAAGAATGGCACGAGGTGGAACTCCCCAGGACGTTTAGTCGGTATGCTGCCCCTTCAGGGCGGTGAGCCCGACATAACCAACACGCTCCCCCGGGCGTGATGCCACATGATTTGCATGTTTTACCTGGGTTTAAAAAAAAAAGGTAACGAGGGCAGAAAATGAGGCGGGGCACGCGTTTCAAGTGATCGCACGTACATGAGAGTTTTTAAGGTATACGATGTGTTCAATTTATAATCCTATACTAAGCTACGTTATCAGATATCTTTCTAATTTGTCTAAGAATCACCTAGACAAGCCAAATGGACTTTCGTTCTAGAGTAACATGGTAATTACCATGTTGGAGCATAGCGTGGCAGGCAAACTACTGGGCGGCGTAAATTGTTGCAATTAGAGATTTAATTGAATGCAGGCAGCAATCAGTGTTCCCAATGAGATTGCATGAACAGACTGTGTTTGGTCTCTAAATACGTAATTGTATGCAAAAAGACATTGCCACATTTCAATAGAGCTTTGCCCCACCTACAAAACTACGTGACCATTTAAGCTGTACCTATCATTTTGTTGGGGTTTTACAGGTTTCATATTGCATAATCATAATCAGTATCATTTTCTACTACTCTCGCAACTCCTATAGAATAATAACAAAAACAATGAATAAATCGCTTCGATTTCTTACTATTTTCTGAATTCTGTAGTAAAAATATCTCCGTTTTTTATTAAAATTGAAAAGTGGCAATGTCTTTTGTACCGATTTCATGTCTACCTATTGGGTAAGTGGTCTGTGTTTTGAGTGTTTCTAGAATCTATTCCGAACCCACCTTTAACTGACCATCTTCGTAGATTCCTTCGATATCACATGTGGTACTTACACCAGCTGTGCTGTGACCAGCCCACTTCAGCTTGTTAATCGTATGAGCATTATCAACTACTGTTTTTGGCTCACAAAAGTATTTTATATAAACTTAATGCCGCTAAGCAGTTAAATAAACATAAACAGAATTCTAATTTAGGTAATGACCGTATTAACCTTGCGGCCACGGCTGCGACGGTGGTTTTTATATTGTTTATTTGCCTTATAACCGCATTTGCCTTAACATAACATAATCGAACCAAAACATGTTTACTTTTAAGCGGCATTGGCTATGGATAATCCGTTGCACAGCATTAGTAAGTTAAGCTACATTTACAAACGAGTAGGTATGATGCTGGGGCTGAGCCGCGTGGATTTATACTAGACTTCAAAGTCAGATTTTTGGCTAAAATTAGTACAAAAATTTCGTTCGCGCAGGCTTTGACAGGACAAAAAAGGCCAGCCGGCTAGCCCCCGCTGCCTTTACAACCCAAAAATCGCAATTTGTCGCCGCAATTTTGGCGACCGGCCAGACATGTGAGCGTCTTTGAAAACATTTACCTATATTTGTACAGAATCTAAAGCTACGAACGTTATAAAAAACCGCCAATTAACATCGAATTTGAGCGTCTTTTTAACAACGACTTGCGGGGCTAGCACGAGTCGCGTTAGGAGCTGTCAAACGCCTTGTAATAATGTCACTTTGACAGCTCCGCGGCGTTGCGTCGATCGCTAACGCTGACACGTGCTACAAGGGCTGGACTGTCTGCCGCCGGGGTATAATAATATGCGCAAGAAAGACCATAACGTGGCCAGTTAAAGGTGGGTTCGGAATATATTTTAGAAACACTCAAAACACAGACCACTTAGGTACCCAAAAGACATGAAATCGGTACAAATTTGCAAGCGAAAATTTCTGTCAACGATGAGCGCATAGAGACGAAGCGGACCGTATTAAAGAGATGCGTCCATGTCGATAATATCTCTAGGTTACACGTGTCGCGAAGCAATTTTGCGCTCATGTGCAGGCAGACACGAGCGCTCCTGTTACAGGTCTATGGGGTAAGTGGTCTGTGACTCCGCGGACGGAAGGCTTAAATGAAATGAAATAAATTTATTTGCAAGAAACATGGTAAATTAGGTCATATTGAAGTGTCATAAATAATAAAGTGCACATGTTTCGCCAATTTTTGGCAGGCAATAATTATATATAAGTGTAGCTTATATAATGATAAATTGTAAAAAAAATTCCTACCTAAATAATAATCCATAATGTCAATTCATGTCAAAAAACTCATTCAAACTATAATAACATTTTTCAGTCAACCATTTACGTAATTTCATTTTAAAATATTTTATCGGTAATTCTCTTATGTCAGTGGGTATTTGATTGAATATTTTCACCGACATAACATAACAATTCTTTTTGTAAAGCGCGCTACTGCATGCTGGCATTAACAACAGTGATAGATCCTACTGCGTAACCTGGGATTATGTTCGTGTTTTTGGAAGAAATCTGAATGCCCCTTAACGGTGGAACACACATCTCTAAATCACGTTCATCTGATCACCGATCTGTGATGTGATGATCACCGCGTAACTTTTAAAAGAACTCGTTTATTAATACACGCCTTAGAAGATACTATTGTATGATAATGTTGTCATCATGACCTTGAAGACCATAGTATATGATTGATGTCGCAGACTTGAACAATGCGTTGTGAATCATTTTGGTATAGTGCATGTCCCGAGTGGCTGCAATTGTTCAAACGGCGCAGTGTCATGTTTAGAGACAAGCAACGTAGACGTAGGTAAGATATTTTTTATTATTTAAGGGCCTTCCATGAGCCAACTAGCGCCGCCAATCTTTGAAAAATAATATCTTCCAAATTAATCAATTTTATTAAAAAAGCTATGTACATAATGTTTATTACGATAAATACTATTTTTAAATGCTTATTTATAACGTGATTCAATGTCGGTAAGTTGTAGTTCGCATAATTGCGAAAAACTGCCGTTTTTGGTACATTTGAGAACTACAACTTTGCTTGTCGCAATTATGCCATGTATTATGTATTGTATATAAAAAATAGTGTTTATCCTAATAAAGATTGTGTACATAGCTTTTGTAATAAAAATTAATAATAGTTATTTTTAATTTTTATTATTGTTGTATGAATCATCTAATCATCATCTAAACATCTATAATTTGTAAGATATTATTTTTTTAAGATTGACAGCGCTAGTTGGCTCATGGAAGGCTCTTAAAGCTAAATACAGTTCCCGGCAGCTAAGTTGACACAAAATTGTGACAGTTCGTGAAGGTAGACTTGATTGATTAATTGCCAGTTTCTGTTAGAATACCATTTCAACTCTTCTTCCTAGCCATCCTCTACCATATCGTACTGCAAGTGTTACCATTGATCTCCGTACCTACTCTTACGACGAAAAACATAACCCTCTGTCTTGCTCAGTCGGGTAAAAACACCAAAACATTTGGCTGTCCCCATAAGTTTGTAACGGTTTTAGCTGCAGTTACTAATATTTTCTTTCGGTGTAATAACAAGTAATGAGTATCCCAAATTAGTGCATGCATGCAATGACACTTAGGGCAACGTGCCGGGTCAAGTGTGACCTCAACCTTGTAAGGTTACATTAATTCAGTGTGTCACTTGGTTAATTGCTCAAATTATAGGTTGTTCAATGTTCGTTCATGTCGCGTTTAATAGTTTATGTTCTCTAACGGGACAAATAATAGATAGTTATTATAATATGTACGGTTACTGTTTAACACAAAGATTTATACAAAGGAGCCTATAGTTCAAAAATTATACTGTATACAACAAAAATTATACTGTATACAACTTTGTAGTAATTACCTATAATTTAATTCTCAGTTTGACAATAATATAATTTTAATAATGACATTTGATATTGATAGGAACATTGACATATTATTATTAATGGATATTTTATTTAATTGTTTTAATTTAATTTTCAACCAGACTGACGATCAAATTATGGATGACTTTTAGATAATAGTAAATATGTAAATGACATTATAATTTGTGATAAATAAATCTAATCTAATCTATTTATTACTTAAGTATTTTATTTGATATCAAGTAAGTATGGACAACAGCAGATCAATGTACTTGCAGTACGATTTCAACTCTTACGACGCAGATAATAAGAACGGTCCAAAGTGTTACGCTTGATTGCTTTTATTCATAAATCTAGTTAAACCTCACTTTCCTTAAATCATGTTATGTGTCGTCTATCCCTTTCACACTTCGTTAGAGCCTTCATAGAGCCAACTAGCGCCGCCAATCTTTAAAAAAATAATATCTTCCAATATAATCAATTTGATTAAAAAAGCTATTTACAAAATGTTTATTACGATAAATACTATTTTTCAATATACAATACATGGCATAATTGTGACAAGCTAAGTTGTAGTTCACAAATGTGCCAAAAACGGCCGTTTTTCGCAATTATGCGAACTACAGCTTACCGACATTGAATCACGTTTATTTTTATTTACTAATTTATTTATTTATTGGAACACCAACAGATTACATGTAAGCGTATATAAGGAAACGATATAAATAATGTTCTAACATGCAACCCAATTATAGGTGAACACATCATTCACTTTAATATATAGTACAATTTAGAAAATAACAGTAAGTCTTTTAAATAAGTTATTGAGAAGAGGACTGTATCTTTGACTTAAAGTTGAAAAGAGAGTCATGATTAATGTCAAGATCGGTTTTAAACGTTATAAATAAGCATTTAAAAAATAGTTATATTCATTTTCAAATAATCATTTTTTTTTAAATTTAACTACTAATTTAGATTGAAAACATTAAAGCGTTAGAAATCCGTCTTTACTCGGCCAATGAGTTGATAACATCTAATAATCTGCTAGCTCGTATTTCTCCAAGTCAATCATGGCAAACGTGCAATTTTCAGTTCATCAGAGCATTGATATTATATCAGATTGCACGCCCCATAATCTAACAACTAGAGTTGCGCGGGCCATTTGTGACCCAATCGTTTTTCGCGAATTGACAAGGTCTAAAAATATTAATTTTTCAATTTCAATTTATTTAATACATGTCAGAATGTACATTAATACATTAGGTCTTAAAACTATGACACATGCCCCCTGTAGGGCACAGCAACATGGAATGACAGAGGCAGACATTGCGCCAATAAGTAAATTATGTAAGTAAGTATCTACTTAGTTAATTAATTTATTTCATTTTATCCTTTAAGATTTATTAATATTCTAAAAGAAAAAAATACCATTTCAAGATTTAGTCTCTCTGAATACGTTGAATTTGTTTCAGAATTTTATCGTAGATAAATTCCGAGAAAAAAATGTTTTGTGTAAAATTAGGCATTCTGGAAGTACTGTGGCTCTGACGTAGTAGGCAAAGGGAGTCTAACCCATACAGCCGAGTAATACATTGTATTTTTATTTGTAGCCCTTTTTCAAACTAATATATTTATTTAAAATATGTACAATAACAGAAACTTATGAAATAATAGACATAAAAACTAATTAAATACAACAATAATAATAAACTCTAATAATAATAAAACCATATTAAAATCACACAGACATACCAGCTCCATCTTCACATTTATTCTATCCCTCGCACTCGTCGTCTTGTACCCCTTAATCTAGTTGAAACAGACCTAACTATTGATATGAGTCTTGACTCTGAGCCAGCCAAGCACTTGGGAAAAGTTTCTAGACCATTTTATAGACGGGTGTGATGCGGTTATTTTGAAGAATGTTTCGTATTCTGTCCCAATTGCTCAATCACAGGCCTTTTTCAATGCTTTCTAGGTAGGTACCTAGTCAGAATCATATTTGGTGAGTCCACAAGAAAAATGGCAATGAACACACTCTTACAAATACCGAAAAACATTTTAAAAATGTTGACGAAATTAAGTTATAAGTTACCTACTAAATTACGATGAAATGTGGTACTCCGATTTCACTTGTTTTTCATCCCATTTTGGACCGAAACCAATTCAAATAGGCGCCATTTGCGGTCTAATGAAAATCGAATCGAACTCGAACCAAACACTTATACATCAGTGGATCGAACGACTCATAATAACCACCTCGAAGACCCATCTCATTATCGCGGCACATAAAGAAAGTGAACTACTACAAAAAGTAATCGAAACTTTCGGTTTCACCTCATTGTATGTAACAGTACGCTACCATAGATAAAAACTAATCTTTAATCATAGAGAATAGACTAAGAAATCGGTCTATTGTTGTTGTGACGGCGGCGGGCGCGTGCTTCTGCTTATTTTTTTTGCTTATTTAACGGTTTTTTATTAGTATTTTTTCAAGAAGGAACGACCGGAGGTTTTTTTCCTTCACGATTTTCGTAATTTCTGACAACATTAGCCATTAAACTCACTTCTCTTAATGTTTTGTCACATTCACACTTCGTGGACAAATCTTAACTCACAAAGGCACCGGTGACTTAAACCGTGGAACAATTTCTAAGTCACATTCATGACTAACTGCGTGAGCGATTTCAGATAACACTTTTTTATTCGATATCTCTTTGGTAAAAGACATTGCCACATTTCAATGGAGCTTTGCCCCACCTACAAAACTACGTGACCATTTAAGCTGTACCTATCATTTTGTTGGGGACTTATTACAGGTTTCATATTGCATAATCATAATCATTAATCAGTATCATTTTCTACTACTCTCGCAACTCCTACAGAAGAATAACAAAAACAATGAATAAATTACTTCGATTTCTTACTATTTTCTGAATTCATAATTAGACTGTCTTTTTCGAATCGCAACTTGTACATAACTTTAATTTAAACCAATAATTTTAATAAAAAACGGAGATACTTTTACATTTACCCTCTGTACACATCTCATAGTACTTTATGCTATTATTGTTACTTTTTAACTGTTTGTGGTCTGAAAGAGACGAATGAAGTGTTGAATGCATGTGGTGGAAAGTTAGATGTGGTGCTGGTGTCTGAGCGCATTGGTGGGGTGAACGTCTGCGAGATGGAGGGAGGCGGACTGGTCCCGCATCGGGACGCCTACCATCCGCCGCTGGAAATCTCGATCCCTTTGGATGATGCCTTGCGTCGACCTTCCGCTGAACAGATTGATCCTAGTAACGTTGAGTCGCAGCATGACTGGAACTTCGAAAAGGGGAATTATGATCTTCTTTACGAGTTAATCTCTGAGACCAATTGGCAGGAAGTTGTTCAAGCTGCTGATGTCGATACCGCGGTAGCTAATTTTTATAATGCCATTTATGGTATTTTCGATGCATGTATACCTAAAAAGGTTCGTCCAAAAAAGCCCTCTAGACGGTACCCGGTGTGGTTTACTGCGGATTTGATTCGGAACATTCAACGGAAAGCTAATCTCCACCGTAAGTGGAAATCCACAGGAAACAGATTGGTGTACGATGAGTTTGCTAGTCTTAGGAGAGAAGTAAAAAATCAAATATCCTCTTCATACGATAGTTATATCATTCGCATACAATCTAGAATCAAAAGTGATCCCCGTGCCTTCTGGCAGCACTTAGATAGTCTGAGGTCAAAAGGTGGATTCGAATCACGTGTCTCTTACGAGGGAAAAGAGTTTGTTGGGAGTGAGGCTGCTGATGCTTTCTCTGCTTTCTTCTCCAGCGTATTTCTGCCCGGGATTCCGCGGCTGGACTATGAGTCCGTAGGCCGCGGCCGCCAGACACGAACTGCACATCTTGTAAACATACATTGCATAACTTTGCAAGAAGTAGAAGCAGGCATAAGGCGCCTTAAGCCCAATACTTCCGTAGGACCAGACAATATTCCTGCTTATATAATCAAAGGGTGTGTTGAGCAACTAAAGCTCCCCATTCACTACATTTTTAATCTGGCTCTCACTACTGGAAATTATCCGTACAATTGGAAAGTTACGCGGGTGAGACCAATTCAAAAGAAAAATCACACTGCTAGTGTGGAGGGATACCGACCTATAGCTATTCTGTCATCGTTGGCTAAGTTGTTTGAATCCATACTCCACCGATTAATATCTGGTCAAGTCAAGCCATTTCTGTGTGACTCACAACATGGATTTAGAGCCAACCGCTCAGTCAACACGAATCTAATGATTTTGGTGGACTCTATCTCTGAGCACCTTGACAAGGGTATCCAGGTTGACGTCCTCTACTTCGATTTCAAAAAAGCCTTCGATCGCGTAGATAATGATGTGCTTTTAAATAAATTAGATGCTATTGGCTTCTCACCAAAATTACTTAAATTTTTCGCAAGTTATCTGCGCGATCGGCGGCAGTTTGTTAGGCATGGATGCTTTGTCTTTGCTCCGTATCATACTCGATCAGGAGTAAGCCAGGGCTCAATATTAGGGCCTCTGCTTTTTGGCATCATGATTAATGATCTTGAGTCAGTGCTTAAAAACGCCAGATGTCTGCTTTATGCCGATGACCTTAAGCTTGTGTACGGAGTGGAGCGAAGAACGGACTGCGAGTCGTTGCAAGAGGACGTCAGCTCGGTGTTTCGGTGGAGTGTGGATAACAAACTCCTTTTCAACACAGCTAAATGTTGTGTCATGACCTTCAGTCGCGCGTCTGTGCCTATCCATGCACAGTACATGCTAGGAAACGAGCCGATTAATCGTGTATCTGTAGTGAAGGATCTCGGCGTTGTTTTCGACACACGCCTCACTTTTCACGACCACATGAGAACACTTGCAGCCAATTGTTTTCGGAGACTAGGATTTGTGATCCGTAACTCCAGGGATTTTTATGATCCGGGAGCTATAAAACTGGTCTATACTGCTTTAGTGAGGAGTAAGATAGAGGCATCATCCATCGTTTGGAACCCGTATGAAAGTACTTACGCCTTACTTCTGGAGAAGGTTCAAAAAGCATTTTTAAGATTTATACACAAGAAAATGTATGGGTATTACCCCTTCCTATACCCAACAAAATTCTTGCTGGGCAGACTTGGCTTTAACTCTCTAGAGGTAAGGCGTAACTACAATTTGCTCATTACGGTATGTCGCATTCTGCGTGGTGATTCGGATTGCCCTGAGTTGGTGGGCCAACTGGTGAGGCTGGCGGTCCCAGATGTTCCTAGGAACAGCCTGAGGCCGCGGCGGCGCGAGCTGCTGGCGGTGCCGTCGGCGCGGACCGTGTCCCACAGGAAGTCCCCACTGCTCCGGGCGTTGGCACTGCTCAATGCGCTCCTAACAACAGCACCTGAGTGCGATGTGTTTGCGAGTCGATGGGCGGATGTGTATTGTGAGTGCCTGAGATATTGTGAGGTGACGGATGATAGGGTGTCCAGTGTTGTTACTACATAGTAAACCTGTACATTATGTGTCTATGTTTACGGTGCATTGGCATGTCTGTAAGACCGTAAATATAATTGTAAATAAATAAATAAAATAAATAAATTTATTCGTTATCTTGTACAACTTGCGGTTGATGGTGGGGCAGAATCTGGCATTGTCATTTGCAAGAAAAATACCACTATAAACAATATCCACAAGTAAAACGCATAAATATGGCTCCAATCTTCTCAGCATATTTTAATAAGTACTTTATATTATATTACTCAAACATTTTAATTTACTTGCAACCAAACAAACCAGCCAGCATCATAAACAAAATCAGTTGCGTGCATCAAAAGCGATTATTTAAAACTAAAATTATAGGTATTTTATCGTACACATTAGTAGCATCAGCACCTTGACCAACTTGCTAAATAATTTAGCTGTGTTATTATAATCGATCACGGCGTTCCCAGCGGACACAATAAAGAACTTTTTGCTGCTCTCGACTCTCGTCCTATTGTTGGGAAAATTAAACGCTTTTTTGTTGGCTGACCGTGTCGTGTGAGGTGAAATGAATAACCACTGGATGGAGCTTCTGTAAAGTCTCTTATTCTAAACAAAAATATAATATTAAATTATTTATACCTCGAATAATCTTTAACTCTGGTGGATTTTATTTATTTATTTTATTAATGGACTCGACAGTTCGTCATTTGCCAATGTCATGTCACAGAAAATTCAATATACAATAGTCTTCTATCTTCCTCCAGAGGAGTCGCAGTAGTGTCTTCACCGTAGATAGCCGCGTCTTCATGTCTTCATCCAGAGGAGACGCCGTAGCGTCATCACTCTGGACGAAGCAGCTCGACAGTCACGTTCACTCCCGAGCTTGTAGCGGGACTCTTGATAAAAGCTTGAAACTTCAGATCTTGCTCAAATTATCCAATAAATTCACCATACTGTCATTCGTGAACATTTTCTGATTAACTTAACGTGACATTAAACACAAAATAGCTACGTAGACAATAAAATAAAAATTATCGAATAATTTTGCAATTGTTTCCCGCCATTTTCAAGAGAACCCTCTGGTGGATTTGGAATCTTTAAAAACCGGCCAAGTGCGTCGGCTGCCGGACTCGCGCCCCGAGGGTTCCGTGCAACTTCACCATAACATTTGCTCTAACGAAAAGATAAACTAAATAGATATTACTATTATTTTTATGTTATTTAAAATTCTGACCTACAAAGCGGTTATAAAACCAGTGTGGACCTATGGCATCGAGATGTGGGGGACAGCAAGCACGTCCAATGTGGAAATTCTCCAAAGAGATCAGAATGGCATACTGAGAACCCTGGCATCAGCCCCGTGGTTCACTAGAAATCAAGAAATACACGAACATCTGAACTTTTCAACAGTCAGGCACGAAATTAGCAACAAGATAGAGCGATACAAGGAACGGCTCGGAAAACATCCAAACCAACTAGCTGCTGAATTGCTAGACACTTCAAGATGTCCAAAAAGACTAAAACGGAACGAATTTCTCGCTTGTCCCACCAAGCAGTAACACATGAGGGGAGCTGCATTGCTGAATGTAGCGCCTACATACTACCTGACATTCAGCACATCTGATAAAAGTCCATATGGACTGATGGCAGATAAGCATGGAAAAGAAAAGAAAAAAAAATGTTATTTAAATTAAATTCATTTATTTTTACAGAAACTTACTTTGACATTCAGTGCAATTAATTTTATTATTGTGAAACCATTAAAAACTTGCTCTAAATTGTAAAACATTGACAAGGCCTCTTTACAGCCGCAATTAGTTCATATCCCATGGGTCGGTTCTTTGCCCTGTTTCTCTGTTCGTACATCCAGCCGTAACCTAGTTTGTATTCTGTACCTTATACATGTAAATTATTATATTATGTATGACATAACCAAGTGTTCCCTAGAGCTCCTAAGGTTGAATAAATGAAGTATTGAAGTATAAACTAGATTTGTATTAGTAAAATTTACATTGTATTGTCTAAATAGGGAAGTGATATCATCCCACGGTTGCACAGACCACTAAAATTGCCGTAAAGATAACGCGCGAAGTATCAAAATCATCTTCACATTACGTAACACATAACACAGTAGCTAGTACATACAATGGCAAGTACAGAGTGTGAAAAATATACGTTTCCATTTTCACCGAGATATTTTATAGGAAATTAATAGGTAGGTGGATCTGTTAATTTACCAAAAATTAAAACGTAACATCACACTACATTGTACAAAAAATATTGCCAATATTATTATCCTCATGAATCCAAATTATCCTATGCCTGACACATGTATAATAAACTAGCTGTACCTACCCCGCAACTTCGTTTGCGTAGAGGAGGAGGATGGAGGAGATCAGGAGGCAGATCTTCCTCTCTGGATCCTTGTTTCCACATCACATACCGCCATGGCTTATAAGCCTATGAGCTGTCCGGATATTTCAGCTATCTCCTAGTGAAACTCCCATCAAAATCCCTTCAGTAAGTTAGTTATGGCGTGCTACTTGCACAAAGTCACAGACAAACAGACAAAAATTCTAAAAAATTTGTGTTTTGGCATCAGTATCGATCCTAAAACACATGGTCGCCTCGCTGATGGTAGCATATTTATGAAAGTGAGAGGTGGCGGATACGACACAATCACACCTTCTCACATGTTCATCATCATCATCAGTCTATTTATATTACCCCACTGCTCGGTCACAAACCTTCCCTTACATCGAGGGAGCTCAGGCCATAATCCACCACGCGGGCACATTGGCGGATTGGCGGTTTTCACATGCCTTAGAATTTTTTTCTTCTTCTACGGCATGCAGGATGTTTTCCCTCATCGTTTTGAGAGCACTCGGTAAATGTACGTAACTTTTCCGTTGAAAAATCGAAGACGACTCATTGGTACATGGCTGCCCTGGCTGGGAATCGAACCTGGGACTTTCGTATTGCAAGTCCTTTGACCCAACCACTGAGCCACCGAGTTCTCCCTCCCTCATCACATATTACGTGATGCTAATATTTTATTCTTGACTTTTATAGATACCTTTTACGGTTGGCAATATTTTTAGAGTCATAATTAATCCTATAATCATTACATTGACCTTACTATATAAGCATACACTAATAATGTACCATTCGTATATTAAATTTTAGGGGCAATTTATAAATTACTCTTATTCCATGCCTTGTGAAATTGTGCATTTCCGACATTTATTTCCTACTTTCTTTCAGTTTACCTACGGTTCATGAGTCCACCGTGGCGGTACACTGTCGTGCAAAACCGCAATAATGCGCGCATTAGTCGCTAGGACCACACAGTGTGCCATTTGCGTACACTTCCTAGGACATAGGGAGTCGTTAGTCATTAGATCCGTTAGGCAATATTATGAATGGTGTGTCGAATGCCGTTACAATATTACGCGACAGTTCGGAATTTGATTGTGGTCAGAGACAAAATATGCTCTCCCGGAAACAGAGACGATTAAGTAATTAAAATTCGCCAACGCCATCTCCTGCGTATTTAGCGATCCTGGTACACCTTCTTGAATTCATCAAACTTTTCTTGCACTCTTGTTGTAACTAGTAGACCGTACCTTTTTAAAACATCGTTTTCTCATTTTCTCTTCCTTGGTCTAATCTAACGGGTCTCCCTCTACCAATACTTTCTACATTACCTCCAGATTTTTCTTTAATGATTAAAGTAAGTAATTTATTTCTTCCTCTCTACTCAAAGTGCCCAAATCAGCTTAACAGGCGTAATGTTTTTTGTTCATGTACTTTCTAGAACTTCTTCCAGACCAATCGTTAATGACCACTTCATTCTTTATTCCCTGCATCCTGTTACGAAACTCTCAACTACCATATTCTTATATTTTTTTATTACATATTTCACGTAGCTTTGATAGTCGGACCTATATATTCCTGGGAAGTTTGCAACTTTCCCACATTTCGAACAATAAATTGTAACAAACCGGTCAATAAACAAGGCATTCCTGAATGGCCCATAAATAATGGGTACCAGGGTAACATAACATCGACACCGTCCCGTGGGAGAGGGCCATAGGTGGCGACTACATTGTGAGGTGTAATCTCACGCAAGTCCAAACGCTTCTGTTTCGTGCTTTCCTGGTAGCTCGGCGGAAATCACGAACCTTTGTTAATGAGTTTTCGTTTCTAATTCACCTATGTTTTAATTAGACTTAAATCTGTCATTCGAGCCAATCAATCAGCAAAAATCTGAATATTATTAAAGATGAATTTTGTTAATAAACGATATAAATTTTACCAGAGCCGTACTTTAGTCATGTTGTTCAAAGAGGGCCCCATATTTTGGGTAACTATTACTTTGGTGCAATTTTAGGGCCCAGCCAAAATGCACAATAAATCTATCTCCGCTTACAAATTGCTTAATAAAGTGATTAAGTACGAACTACAGTCTTGGTAGCATTTGAAAAGTACCCAGACACTCTTACTTACATCTAAAACAGACGTCAATTAAATAATTTCACCGAAATCAAATTCAAATAAATCAAAGCGTGAACATGATCATTTACATACGACTTACATCACTCCAAATTAGACTCTACACAACTCTGTTTAGTATCAATTTGGAAATTAACGTCACGTTTCTGTTAGATGACGAATGTCAAATATATTTTTAAGCGAATTTGTACTTTATGTTTATGAAAATAAAGTCGTGAAGTTATGTTAATAGACAAGTGTCGGACGCATGCGCGAACATTTATCACCCACTACTTTCCCGAGTTGGTATAAAGTAAAAGTAGTGGAACTTGCCGGTCAGTCTACGGTTGTATGTCACACCGTTGCGTAATATGATGTAATAATGATTATTATGAAAATAATAATTTTTTTATATAAGAATCGGCAAACAGCTAGGCCTCTTGATGGGAAGTGGTCACCGTTCGCCTATAGACACCTGCTTACTCCACTCCAGATGAGTTTACAATGCCTTTGCCGCCCTGAGTACTGAGAAGACCGCCTCGAAAGCCTCGTGTGCAACAAATTAAATTACACTGGCTCCCTTATCCTTCACTCTAGAACATAATAATGCATGGAGACAGAAGTAGGTACGATGGAACACAGAGAAAGGTGTGCAGTAGAGTTTTTAAGGTTAAGATTATCTCAAAAACTGCTGGAATTCTTTCACTGTTAGATAGATAAAAGTTAAAACTATGTACTGTAAAAGAATTATTTAATTCGGTCGAATAGTTTTTGAGATAATCTCAACCTTATTGAGCCCCCTGTATACTTATCTCTGACTTCGACTGTACCTAAGGTAAGTAAGTACCGTCACCCGTCCAGTAAGGACTCACTCTGCACGGAATTCTACCATCTCTAGGCCAATACAGTACGCCCAACTATGTATGTAACACAGCTGCATTTTTGATAAATAGCAAAGGTTCAATTAAATAACCTAACAAAGAAAGAAAAGACATTTATTCAGACATCACACAATATGGGTGCAGAGCCGAATCTAGGACACCGGTGTGAGGGGCGGCCGCGATTATTGGGCGCCAATCAAACAAAATGGTTACGCGGGCGCACTGCGTGTGACGCTCAAACTAGATTGGCTCATTACCTCCGAATTACACGTATGTGCGGCGAAAAAGAACACTTTCTATCAATCTAACGTTTTGCACTCAATCGAATGGCGAATTATCTCGTCAGATTCTTTGGCCGTTTAGCGACAAAATCAATCAAAATGTTTTATGAGCTTTAACTAAGATATCAACAATAGTAATAAATTAAAGTAATAATTAAATTAGACTGTTGTATTATTTCAACAATCAAAATGATTTATGTGCTGAAACTAAGTAAGACATGTACAGGCGACAGCAAATCAATGGTAACACTTTGAACTTTGGGCCGTCCTTATTACTTGCGTCATAAGACTCGAAATCGTACTGCAAGTGTTACCATTGATCTGCTGTCGACAGCAGATACGACTACTACAATAGTAATAATTTTTTTTTAAGTAAATTTTATTTATTTAATATTACCATATTTACCTACATAAATAAAAAAGGATATAAAAAGGGAAAAATATATACTTACTTATAAAATAAAATTCTAAAAAAGTACCTAAGTACTTGGACGTGGTATTCCAGTTGGGACTGGCCTCTGCCATAAATTACCCATAAATTAGATTAATAATTAATTAAACTATTTTCAATACCACCTTAGTGGTTACGCTATTTGGCTAATTGGGTATTAAATAAAGTTTAGTTGAGATTACGTTAATGTTAATTATAGCTTTTCAGTTATCAGTCCTATTCTATGCTAATAATCAAGTATCATGTATGAGAAATTAGCTTGGCACGAAATCGATCCTTCTACAATCGTACAAGATTCTAATAGAATTCTAGGGAAGTAAACTTAAACGCCTGGTGAACTAGGTAGGTTATACACTTATAAAATTTCACTTTTTATGCTCCTATTCATCTTCATTATAATAACGTATAAAATAAGCCAGACTACTCTCGATTCTGCACTTTTTATTATAAATTAAATTCTGTCACAGAGAAGCAGTCAGTGCTCACATCGAGGGCCCCAAAAATACAGGGGCCCCGACTCGTTAACATATAATATATTTCCGATGATATCCCGTGACTTGAAAAAGTTGTTTTATCGAATAAAATATCTAGTAATTAAGTCAATTAGGTAATCGAATTTGGATTGGGTTATGTGAACAGTTTAAATTCACAGCTTTATGTTTTGGATGCAGTAAAAGTGTATTGACTCTTGAAAACAAAGTTTAAATCAACAAAACAGAATAAGAAGAAAGATAATCATATTTAGATTGACATGGATTAACGTTCTTGGGTACAGTAACGTATTAAAGCTGATTATGGATGCATGTGAGGGCAAAATAAAGCTTGTGTGTTGGAACAATAAAGGCATTGTCAAGGTGTTCTCAGAGATATCTCCAAGTCTTCCAGAGCCGAGAAAGTCGAGTTTCTCGTGTAGATTTCAGACGCAGATTTGCATTGAATTTAATTCGTTGGATTGTAGATACTTATGACAATGAGATGACGTAAAAAGTAACAAAATTACCTGTGTGTGTGTTAGCTTAGTTTACCTTCTTGTAAAAAGATCTAAGTTGAATTCCGAAATAGTTTTCGGGGTCTAGCTGGCATTTTTGAGTTTTTTAATTGGACATATAGGACGCGAATCCTAGTATGATATCGTATTCCTATGTTATTACATTAAAATAATAATTGGCATGGTTTAAATGTATTATTCAAAGCCTTTTGTAACAATTAAATATAAAATAATACTAATCTCGGATACAATTTTCTAACTGTAAGTAGGTACCGACTTATTTACTAACCTTCAATAAAAACTTATTGGTGCTCGGGGTCGCCAAACTTTCCGGGGCGCAAATTGAAGCCAAATGAATTCGTCGACCTTAAGGGCATTAGGTCTTAAGGCCAAAGTCAAGGCAAATAACCCTTTTATGAATGACGGTGTCCTTTTTTCCTCATTTATTTTTATACTCGGAAAGACATTGATTAAATGACTTCCACTCTTGTACGCTGACCTAGTACAGGACAAGATCATATAAGTGCATATGATTCATTAAAACAAGCTTTATGGTGCAGATAACATCAAGGTGTTTTGTAATAAAAATCTTATAAAGGATAATCAAGGTAGCTCGCAATAGTCACTTCAATTGTTAGGTCATTGGACTTCCGTTACGGGGTCTTCAGGTTCGATCCTATTCTCTCGATTTTCTCTTTTATTTATAGATTTTTCATTTATAGATTGCTTAGATACTCTAGTCCGGGTTTGACGACCTTTTTTGAATTGGATCGCGCCTCCCCGGATTATAAAAAAATATATTCACGCACCCTTTTAATTAGAAAATCACTATTTTCAACATGTTTATCATTTTATTTCTCATTTTCAGTTACTAACTGACCTATGAAACTTGTTGAATAATGACCAAGAGAATGAATTAATGATTAGATTTAAGATTGAGACTTCAAATTCGTTTATTTTTAATTTCCAAAGGCAATGCCCCCTTGCGATTTTTCCACCCAAGGGCTCCACTGGTTGGGAAGTCCAGCTCTATATGGTATTTTTATGAGTAAGTTAAAAGGAGCAGATAAGCAGACGAGGCACTTGATGGTAAATAGCTCAGCATCGCCTAGACACCCTAAACTCCCGAAAGGTTACTGGTTTGCTCCCAACCTTGAAGAACTCTATTCACACTTATCTTGAAGCATCCCATGTTATTAGCTCTGGTAGAATTGCATGCCAACCGTTCTTTACTAGACTGCCGAAAGGAGGAGCAGGGTTACTCTCACCTCTTATAGCGATCCAGTTTAGGTTCCTAAATAAAACCGATAATGATAATGACGTCAAACGTCGTTGTAGCAAATAGCGATTCGGTTCAGTTTAGGAACCTAAACTGGATCGCTATAAGAGGTGAGAGTAACCCCGCAGGAGACTAATGTTTTTTAAGTGCATGTTTGTCGGTTCTTTTGTGATCTCATTTAGTCTAGACGGTTTATGGAATTTTGTACGAGATATCGTTAGATTCATTTTATTTACAGTACTGACCAACATAAAAATAAGCAGTTTTGTTTTTGTGATAATTAATTTAATACAGCTCTTATTTTGACTTGTGTGAAATAAAAGTATCACCGGTTTTTAATCCATAAATCAATTATAACGGCAATTAAGTATGGAAATGGAAATAAACTTCCGTAAAATAGTCTTGAAATTAATGTGTTTTGGTCAGGAAGTTGATTAACCTTCACGATTAGTTCAAGACTGTTGAAAAAGGTGGCCCAGGTTCGATTATTTATTACCTAAAATACCTAACCTGCCTTTATGACCTAAGGCAAAAACTACCTCGTGAACGTATAATTTAAGAACTAACATTTTATTAAATTCCAAGGATTTAAACAGGTTTTGAATAAATTTTGCCTATACCTTTTAATCTATCATTATTAAAAAAATAAACATCTTAGAATATCTACCATAGTAAGCCACTTCAAACTGGCCATTCCGAGAGTCGTCTTTTGCAGAAGTGAATATTTCAATTGGGAAAGCAGTCAATTTAAGAAGGATGTCACTATAAAACAATCAAACGAATGGTAGTCAAAGTCATTTGATCGTCTTTTGTTTTTCCTATACTTAGTTTTCTTTACTTTTTGTTTTATACCGTTATGTTTAAACATTTTTCGAAATAGATAACAAATCTATAAACAACGCGCAATCACTAAATATAACGAGCGAAAAACCAGAAGGACTCCTTTTAAAGTCCCCGCAATACTATTATAATTTATTTATATTAAAAGAAACCTGGAAGTGAAACAAAAATTAAAGATGTACATTCTCCCCAATGTTTTCAAAAGACTAGAATCACATAAAAGTGTGTAATTATGTGAAAAAGCATTGTCGCAGCGAAAACATCGGACAATGTCTGAGAAACTCGTGCGATGCGCTGATAGGCCCCTGGCGATTGTTTCCGCGTCTACCGTCATTACAATTAATTTCGTTTACCGTAATGGATTTTTTAAATACATCCCCTTAACCAGTCTGTGAAAATAACAGGCACGGATTTAGTGTATAGGGCGATAATATTTTGGTATATTCCCGTTCTGTCCGTGGACTGTCCGTCAGACAAACGAGTGGGGGACCCCACTCGTTTGTCTGGCGGACAGTGACATAATTTTTGGGACCCAAAAATATTATCGCCCCCCATCTATACACTAATTACGCGCCTGTTTAAGGTCTGAAGTATTCTCAGGTATTCGTTAAAACCCAAAGTTATTGCGACCGAAGTTTTAAAGACAATTTAAAGATGTCATGCTTACAAGTATTTTGTGAAAGGGGACTAAACGTAATATAAATTAAACAAGTATTTCTTAATTTGAGTTGATCTGAACAAAATCTCTTTTCATGATTTATTTACTTCAAGTTAATTATCAAAATGTAAAACATAATGACTTATGTGTCTAATTAAATCTTGGAGTCACATTAATTAAGATCAAAGAGTAGTTTTATGTAACTTAACGACGTATTCATTCTTTATAACAAATACATAGGTAGGTAATTAGTTTTAAATTTTCATTCCTCCATTTATGTAACACAGATGATGAATTTTTGTTAATAAACGGTCTATTTTCGTAAGATGGTTGCCTCCCTTAATTAATTTGAGCAACGGCTGAGTAACCAAAACAATTATAATTTTACGCCTGCCTAGATAATCTCATAGTCGTCGTTTCTGATTAATTACGTCTTGACGTTACAAAAGTTCACCCAGTTCTGAAGCCACTCGGAAATGCACTAAATATTATGTAAATATGATCTCTCACGTCGAAACAATAGTTTTAGACACATCTGGAAAATGTAGTGTGTTATGAGCTGAAAGCGGAATTGCAACCGTTTATTTTCTATATAACGCAATCTTTTTAGAAAATTAGACCCTATTATTCTCCTCTATATGCATAGTTGAATTCGATGCATCTTCATCAGCTCATTTTTTCCTTCCATCTAGGAAGCTTGTGACACAATACACCAAGTGCGGTCTCAATTCGGATTGGTGGATTATAAAATGCAGGTTTAATCCGTCGTATATTTAGTAAATGTATGGGGTTTAAATGCGGACCTCGGTAATGACAGACCAGTGTTTTCGATTGCCTTATCTATAAAGCAACGTAGCGACCGTTGTACGGACAGTCGCAAGGATCTCAGTCGTATGTGACAGGTTCGATCGTGAATTCGTGAATTGATTGGTCGCAGTCCGTACGACCAATGCCCTAATCGTAGGTTTAATGAATGGATAATTAATTGCTCACAATGGGGAGTGCTCGGGGCGCCAGTCGGGACGCGGATGTATCGCAGTTCCCGTGGCTCGGCAACAATGGCACGAGGTGGAACACCCCAGGAAGTTTAGTCGGTATTCCGCCCCTTCAGGGTGGCGAGCCCGACATAACGACATGTTTTAACTTTTAGTTAATTAAGTATACATTTTGAACCCCGTCGCTTTTAACTTAACCCACGTGTATAGTTGGAGCGTTAATTTATTACTCGTCTCCACTAGGAAGCGCACACTTTTTGCGTTCGATGTCACACGCTCGCGACAAATCTATTGTTTTAATAACGCTTTTTGTGTCGCGATAACGCGCTATTATAGCTTTCTCTCTGCGCACGCCTTAATTGTTAATTGAGCTGGTATGGGAATTTGGGGTTATTCGTGTCTAACGTTTTACGAACTTTAAAAAAAGGCAGAACTACCTTTGTCATTTGCCAAGTAACTATATAGCAGTTTTGAGACTTGTCGGTATAATCCACTAATCCGCACTGGATCCTCGTGGTCATGGCTCGAGCTGTCTCGATGTGAGAGACATCGATGACGGATAAAAGCCCTCTTGGTTCCGACATTCGTTTGGCCAACCAAAGGGTTTCTATTTAAAAAAATATCTTCAGTTATCTCTAGCTTTGTAGATTTAGATCTGTCACGATGACTATCTACGCTTAATTTTATCCAAATGTTTATATAAACAACTTGTTTATAAACACCAGACACCAATATTAATTTATTTTAATGAGCATAGGTATCAAGAATCGATCAGATCTCAATAAATTTGCGAGTTTTTTAAGAGATCTTTTATAATCAATTAGCAACCATTAGTCCTCAGTCATAATTACAGACCGGAAATTTTAAGTTTTTTACATTTATAAAATGTTACATCCACGCAAAATTCTCACACTATAAATATTTTTTTATTACACGCGCGAACATAATTATATAAGACAAAAAATGGGGCCCAAGTGAAAGTGGACCTCAATTCGGGCCTGTCGCCGTCGAGACGGATTTGACAGCTTGTGTTGACTCAATTAATTAATTTGATAATATTGATTGATGACGTTAGGTAAAATAATGCTAATTAGTCATTGATCTCCTATAAATAACTAGATACACAAAGGTTTTACTAAAACAATTTAAAAAACGTCCATGTAAGGGTCCATTGTTAACGTCCAAATAATCAATACATTATAATAAGACTGTAAAAAAGTTATGTCTGTACATTGGATATTTTTTGAAAAGAATAATTGTAATGTGTTTTAGGATCGATACTGATACCAAAACACAATTTTTTTGAATTTTTGTCTGTGACTTTGTGCAAGTATCACGCCATAACTACTGATGGGATTTTGATGGGAGTTTCACTAGGAGATAACTGAAATATCCGGACATTGGTTATGTTCTACGACAGATGTGACTAGCCCACTGCCACTTCAGTTTACTGATTCTATGAGCAATGTCAACCACTGTCATAACACTTACTAACAATGCAAAAATAAAACAAATAAAATGATTCATGAAACTATGTCATAAATTGGTGATAATTTTAGGTGAAAGCAGTGAAAGTTGCGGGTACAATAAAAACTACCTACCAATTGAGAAGCTAGTTTTATGTCGACAAAATCCGAAATAGTTTACTAATGACCATCGAATCGATTCGTAATCGATAAAGTGTGAAGCCGGTAAAAAATAACTACCTATGTATTTGATCTGACTCATGAAGGAATAAATTTCGTCGTGGAGAGAGCCTATTTTGTATGGGAACAGGTATCCGCCCTTGTTGCCACTTTCACGCTCATACGTCAGAAAGAGGCATCTGTTTTTATATGTATATTCGACTTCTATTGAAAATTCAAACAATGGAGAAACAAAATCCTTTCTGTCATCCATTGCTCGGTTGCTGTGACAAGAATTTTTATGTTACTATTGAAAGATGGTGTATAGAAATGTGAATGGGCTTGCTGTCACTGTCACTTACACAATACTTATTTGCTGTACTTAGGTATTTGCTAGTTCCAAATAATCATTTTTGTATTTTTATAAAATGAGGGTCAGAGACGCGATAAATTATCATGCAAGAGCGGAGCGATGTAAATATGGCTATCTCCATCCGCGGTTCCTTCATTCATGATCTGGCCAAACGTGTGATTGACGCGAAGCAATCACGATTTTCTACAGTTTAATCGGTGCTAATCGTCACAATCTTAAATAAATTGATTTATGAACATGATCGATTATTTCTGCGAATTGAATTGTTTAAATAGCTCTGAACAGACTTTGGTATGAAGACGATGTTCTTGAATGGAAAAAACGTAAAAAAACTCTACTTATAAATTATTTTAAAATCTAATCTACAGTCAAATGTAGATAAAAGTAATCTAAAGGGGATTTTAAAACTACTTGATGGATTTGTAGAAATTCTTACACAAGTAGTTAGCATGAACTCTTCATATAATAGTTTTAAAGGTTACCACTGGCCATCTCATAGCTGCATTCATAATCACAGACAATATAACAATTTTCTTTATATAACAATTTTCACGCCAGCCAACCAAAGGATCTGTCCTCTGATTGGAGCAAAAATTGCGTCGATAAATCGCGGTGTTATTAGTAGTTTTGAATGTATCTTAATTTTGACTCTACCGAATGAAGTGACAATATTTTGTACCTTGTGAACTTGCAATAGATAGATTAAGTACTTTAGAATAATTCACGATTCGAATAGGATCAAAATTCATAATGTTTCGTATTCACAATAATTAAACTAGCACGTCTGTTTGTTCCAGAACAATGACTGTGAAGAAATCCATCCGCTGCGGTGGCTTCGCCGCCATCGTGGCTCGCCAGAAGCTACACAACGCGAACCAGCAGCTGGACATCATGACCATCACCAAGCCGACACACCAGGCCTTTAACATCGTCGTCGGCTTCAACGAGAAAGACCAGCTCCAACTCCTCACCAAAGAAGATACCGCTGACGACGATAAACAGAAACTAATCAAAGACCATCACCAACTAAAAACTATCAAACAAGAAAATATACCTTTAGACGACGTAACGAACTGCGTCAACATAGAGAACTATCCGAACTGCGAAAACACTCTAGTCTTTTACGTAACCAAAAATTTTAGCAAAGAAGCCGTAGCGGTCAAATTCGAAAATGAACAAGACTTCAAAAGAATATACTTCACTTATAAGTACTTCAAAATGCGAAACCGTTTGACGAAGAACACGAACAACTACGCCAGCACCGAGAATTTGTTTTCGAAAAATAAGAAATATGAGATCTTTAAGAACAGGAAAAACAGTATCGATGATTACTGTCTGTACGATAAGGGTAAAGAGTTTGATTTGCTGCAAACAGACGACGTTACTCATATATCTGTGCAGCATAAAACTAACTCCCGCTTCGATCAGCCGATGAGTCTCATTGGTATCAGAAGCGACGGGGATATTGGTGAAATAGACAGTATAATTTACACTGACATAGATATCCCAGCTAAGCCTGATAGAAAACGACTATTTCACAAAAAGCCTAAAGCGCCACCTCCACCGGTTTCGAAGGAGGCTCCGAAAGTGCTTAAAGGCGAATTCGTTAGAGTGAATGTGGAAAGAGTACCGGATGTCGTTCCGAAGGATAGTAAAGCAAATAAAGTGCCCGATATCCTAATGTTTAGAGACACTAAACCCAAGAGGAATAGCCCCCCGAGCAATCTCTGGTCTACAAGCAATAAAGGTGAGTTAATTAGACTTCACATTTTATTGTCAGTAATTGTGTAACTATGTAATGATGTTACAGATACGGAAACACATAACGCGTTTGATGCGTGGTTACGTGCACAGGGTTAATCAGTCAGACGTTTTTGTTACGATGGTGTAATCTAGATGAAAATGTTAATTTGCCAAAACCCATATACGAGTAGTAGACATATCGTAAGTAATTAGTGGATCAAACCAACTACTCTTTATTCGACTTTATAACATATACTGCTGCAATCGATAAACATTTTAAGAGTTGAACAAGTACGATATGTGAATATGTGCTCTTTTTAGATACCTATTATATTAGCAGTTGCTGCTACGTCTCATGAATATTTCGATATATTGTTGTTTTTAAAACTGAAAATGTTTAAAATGTCTAAAAAATGTTTTGAAAACTGTAAATTGGAATTTACTTCCCCCCAATTTTTTTTTATTTCTAGGCAAATTCAAGATGGTCTCTAAATCTAGTTTATCTTTTCGTTAGATTTTATCTTGTTTGCACAGAAGCCTCGGTGCGCGGGTCCGACTCGCACTTGGCCGGTTTTATTAAATGTAACCTACTTTAACAATTATTAACGTTTCTGATATTATTATCATACTTCACTTCTCTCCTGATTCCAAATTGCAATTTTTTTTTCGGATCAGCTATACTGCATGGGATGAGATAGGTACTGAATATTGGTAAGGATATTATTTAGAAAGTATGGACCCTTTTTAAAATAGGTGGACCTTCAATCATTTCATAGTGGCGTCACGTGCCCAAAAGGCTGGCAGCTACTTCGCACAACGTATCAGCCTCGCGATACAGCGGCGCAACGCTGCCAGCCTTTTGGGCACGCTGCCTATAGTGGGGGACCTGGGGCAGGTTTTTTATCTTTAATTTTAATTTTTTATTATTAAGTATAGTGTAATTAGTTTTTCAATAAACGTATTTCAATCATTGATTAGAATGTAATATTACGGAGTTAAGACACACGTGTACGAGTGTCGATGCATCATTTATAATGCTGTGAAGACGGACGAGTTAATTTGTTTTAGAGATTAACTTTTAATCAAATCAGCCTCCAATACAATATTAGTAGCGGAGGTCATTGAAGTGCAGACCACGTTTCATTGCATTAGGTTAGCTGTTGTGATAGTTTGCGTCATAATGATCTGATTTAAGACAATGGTCCTTACGTCAATGAAGATGTTGTTTTTGTTGATGGCACAGATTGCAACATTAGGTTGGTCTCAGTCTCAGGGGCTCGTTGAGAGTATACCTTGAAACGATCGTACAAGTTAAGCAACGTTGGGCGAGGTCAGAAAACAGAGAAAAACATAGCATACTTCCTGTATTAATAATATTTATATTTTCTCCAGGAACTACTTGAGCGATTGTATATTTTATTTTACTTGTAGATAGTTTAGAGTACACACACTACGGAATTGTAAAGAATTTCCAAAAATCAATCAATTAATTTTTGAGAAAAGTCATCCTTAAAAACTCTCCTGTACACCTTTATCTGTGAGATTAGACCACAGACCACTTACCCCATAGACCTGTAACAGAAGAGCGCCCGTGTCTGCCTGCACATGAGCGCAAAATTGCTTCGCGACATGTGTAACCTAGAGATATTATCGACATGGACGCATCTCTTTAATACGGCATACCTGTCCCCCGCTTCGTCTATATGCGCTCGTCGTTGACATAATGTTTCCCTTGCAAATTTGTACCGATTTCATGACTATTGGGTAAGTGGTCTGTGGGTTAGACCGTGCTATACTATTATTATTATTGCCACCTGGTCAGATTGATCTAACTAATGATGCAATTATTGAGAATAACCCATAAGTATTAGGCTTTTAAAGAAAGAAGGTTAAAATCCCTATCGATTACGGCATCAGCTTAGAGATGTTAACCTCAATCAATTGTGTCGTAACCCAGTGGACCACTGTTTACAGAAATTGGTTCCGCGATCGCGCGTCTCGTGTTCGATTGATTCCGTGCGACTCTCGCGCAACTTATTGCTAATCTATTGTGTTCCTGCTCTTTCTATTTATAGTCGCTTTGTTTGGCAACCTTTCTGTTCTTGGACAAGAAATCCTGAGGAAATTCTGAACTAATTGAAGTTTTTCAAGAGACGTCGTAGAGTTATTACGCCCAGGCTCATCTTCATCATCAGCCTGTATCAGCTAAATGGCTCAGTTAAGTGGGTTAATAAATCTAGACAACTCAACGCTACCCACTCAATAGTCCTAAGCAATTCTCAAGTAATTACGCTTAGATCATCATCAGTCTATTTATATTGCCCCACTGCTCGGGCACAGACCTTCCCTTACATTGAGGGAGCTAGGGTCATGATCCACCGCGCGGGCCTAGTGTGGATTGGCGGATTTCAACATGCCTTAAAAAAAAACTTCTACGGCATGCCGGTTTCACCACGATGTTTTCCTTCGCCGTTTTGAGAGCACTCGGTTCCTGACAGTTCAGGCGTCCCACACTACGTTTATCCGTTCGTGGCCTCCATTTGAGAACTTCAATCGAGAATCTTCCTCATTCGGTTCTACGAGAAATTGCATCCATCCCACTTCTATTTCAGTCTGCGTAGACAGCGTAGACTTCGCCTGGGTAATGTCACCTTAGTTACATATTGCTACCATCAAATATACTTCCCGTGTCATTCATGAAAGGGCATTCCATATGTCCTTAAGGAGGCAAATATACTTGCACCCACAGACCACTTACCCCAATAGACTTGAAATCGGTACATATTTGCAAGCGAAACATTCTGTCAAGGCCGGTAACCTAGAGACGAGGCGGGGGACAGCGGCGCACTCGGTGCACTCATTTAAAGAGACGCGGCCATGTCGATATCGATAATATATTATCGATGTGGATTGTTGAACTGTTACCTACACAGTTTCAATACTTAATGTACTTAAGTATGAATTTGAAAGTTAATAAACGATTTCTACTGAGGCAATGCTATCTGTTTAATATTAATATAATAAAACAAGAACTTATCATTATTAACGTATCACAAAATTTAATAATTACACATTATTTATAATTTAATTATTGTGAAATAATAATTATGCGTAACGAACATCATATTAATAAAACAATCCGCCGTAAAGTGACGGGAACATATTGTGGTGAAAGACGACAGCCACCAATTTTCCCGCATTGTCTTTATTATCCATTCACTTTTAATGTCTGGATCAACAGGAAAGCTATTTATAAAGAAAGTAAATGAAATCAAAACTCATAAATCTACACAAACTTATTTAGGTGACGTAAGAATATCGATGATTGTATACCACGTCTCTAGCTTACACGTGCCGCGAAACGAAAGAGTGAGATAGGGCTACAATTAGTAGGTGGGTGAAAGAGAGGTCTCTCGGAACTACTCGTAAGACACGACAATCGAACCAGTGTAAGTTGAACTCCTAATTGATTTGTCGGATTAAGTAATGAATTTATTTATTAATCAGATACTTACCGATGAAATGTGATACCATCCTTTTTGTAATTGTTCCTCCTACTGTCATTACCACACAACTTTATAGCACAGTTGGGCATGTTAAAATATTTTTTTCTTCCTTTTTTTTACAGCAGTTTATGGGTCGAATATCTGGTCACTACTAATTTGATAGGCGACGTAGTTCGGTTTGTATAGAACTTTTGCGCTCATGTGTTGGCAGAAAGCGGGGCCCTCCTATTACAGGTCTATTGGGGTAAGTGGTCTGTGCTTGCACCTCTTCGCAAGTTCTAGACAACAGTAATCCCCGAGATAATTCTAATAACCCTACAATATGCCAAATGTCGTAGACGCCTGTCTGTAGATCCTCTGAAAATTAATTGTTACTTAATCTTCGTTAAAATATCTTCGCTTTGACCATCTATCCTCAGAGAGCCATGTCCTAGACCTAAAGAAACTCACGACGTGTGAATGTGAAGTCAATTTTCACGCCCATCAGTTAATTCGTTTCGCGGTTCAGTGTCAAAAACTTGACGGAAAAGTGCCGAAATTAACCTGTAACTTTCAAGGATACAGTGACTTCTCAAGGCAATTGTTATGGTAGTCTCGTGTTTAACTGGTCCCATAAAGAACGGATCAGAATATTGATATTTGGACGACAGACTGACGTTATTAGTCCATAAACTATAACGAAATATCAAGATGCCTCAGCCAATGGATGACAGCATCTGAGAGATCGATTAAAACTCCACTGAAAGTAAAGTAAATAAGTGAAGTGCTATGGGTGAAATATTATGTGAACTACAGAACAAAAAATGGAGTTTAGACATGGCATGTGGCATAGGTACTACTACGTCCATACTAGATTATATAGATTCCAGGAGCGGCGACACTGCCATTTCTTACTTCTAGTAATTGTTTTTTTACCTCTATTTTGTGAACTATATATACATACCCACGTTCCTGTAGGCAGAGACGATGTACTTCCATCTGCTGCTGTCCTAGTACACAATTCTAGCTTCATCCACTTTCGTCAATCTATTCATAAACGCTAGTTTGTTAGACTGCATTTACCTCAGATCAGTTAACTGATCTAATCATTCACTCACTCTGCTGGCTCAGACCCGAAGTGGTACTCGAGCCTTGGCCTCCAAAATAAAAAGACACCAGTCATTGCTGGTCCTGGACCAACTCGCGCCTCGCCCTCAAGAGCGAATTCAGCTGATATACTCTCAACTTGAGAAACACCCGCGACTTGAGAAATACATCACGTGATACGCCCTCAGGATTGGTTTATTAATAAATGACATACTTGAGATGGTGATCACGTCTTGAGAGTGTATAAGCTGAATTCGCTCTTGGTTTGAGCTCAGACTATAAATACGGGCCTAGGTCCGTTTCTAAATTACGATTCGCAGAACTACCTAACTTAAAAATCAAGCTTTCAGTGCTTACTCGCATAATCTAAATATGACAAAGTTCATTCTGACGACTGTTTTCCCAAGGAATGTAGTCCAAGAGTGAATGACCCGTCGTTACGCAAGGACGGCGATGGCCCGTGGCCTTGACTTGCTTGCATTTTGCGTGTGGCCTGCGCCCGCGCCGGTCGAGACCGTTGCATAGCGATTAGTGTGAGGAAAGCGGGTAACAACGTTTTGCATGCCGATTGGACGTGGGTCCGTCGCGGGAATATGGATTTTCATGCGAGATTTAGGAATTAATGCTCTTTGAGACTGCTTTTTCAAAAGATTATTTCGCCATACCGTTTCATATTTTCTGCCTCAATAGGCTTTTAATTAATTTGATAGGATGGACCAATTGCATCCCGACACCTGTACCTACACAGGTTTTGACACAAAATCCCACATTCACACATTTGCAAATCAGCCTGATGCACGATGGTCCGATGATATCAAGTGGATCGCTAGTCTGGTGTAGACCGAAACCTTGGGATTAGGTACCCAGCAGTAGTCTACAATGTTCACCCCCTTACCATGAACTCTTATAGCAGGATTACTTCAATAATACTATTATTATTTCGTACCATGACATCCTTAATAAGCTTACTTTAAGGTCGTCATGGAACGAAACGAAATAACAAAATATTATTAAAGTAATCCTACTATATAGAGAGCTCGGCTCAGTGTTTGGGTCCATTGACGATACGGAGGTCCCAGGTTCGATTCCCACCCAGGGTACCAATGAGTAATCCTCGGCTTTTTCGACGGAAAAACTTACGTACATTTACCGAGTGCTCTCAAAACGGTAAAGGAAAACATCGTGATGAAACCTGCATGCCGTAGAAGAAAAAAATTCTAAGGTATGTGAAATCCGCCAATCCGTACTGGGCCCGCGTGGTGGCTCATGGCCCCAGCTCCCTCGATGTAAGGGAAGGTCTGTGCCCGAGCAGTGGGGCAATATAAATAGACTGATGATGATGAATCCTGCTATAAGAGTTCATGGTAAGGAGGCTGATATTTATGTATTTATCTTTACATGTTGACGAAGAAGAGACACAAAACAAGCTCAATTAGCAATTTAAAAATCACTATCAAATCAACTAATTTTCTTTATATTTGTTACTTTTACTTTTTGAGAAAATCTCGACCTTAATAACCCTTCTGTTACTGTCAGTCCCTACACATTTCTCTGTGTTCTTAAACCAACGATATTATTATTCAAGCCACGTTGGAAAGCCTCTCTAGGATACGGAAACTCACACACATTAGCAATCGGTTGCTTCTGACTGAATGCCGTCATTAGCGTAACCTCGTTTCAATTGGCAATGCATTCGTTCCTTATTTGCGCATTGCATTCGTGTTAGGCAAGGGCCCGGTAAAGCTAATACCCTACTAAGTATACTTAGAGCTCAAACCCGCCCTCAATAGCGGATTCAGCTGGTACACTCTCAAGACGTTATCACTATCTCAACTATATCATTTATAAATAAACCGATCTTGAGGGCGTATCACGTGATGTCTTTCTCAAGTCGCGGTTCGCCTGCAATTAGCAAATACGTTCTCAAGTGAGAGTTTGACAGTTCTCTCTAGAACTGAGTTTTGTTTATTAATACGGCGTTACTCATGTGATACCAGATTCCTAAGCGCGCACCTAAGTTACTTATTAATAGGAACGTCATCTTGAGGTCGTTCTCAAGATTGACTTTTGAGCTGAGAGTGATTTATTAATACGGGCCTTACTTCGGCTCCCTGATTAACTATGGTTTTTAAAGTAGGGTAGTTAAATATCAACTGACATATTACAGATTGATGTTATATAATCACCTAAAATGAGATATTGTTTCATCTGCTGTAAAGCAGAGGAAACTCCTATGCACGTCCTCTGTGAGTGTGAAGCACTCATTAACAGCTGAAGCCGAGCCTTAGGTGGGCACATAATGCCACCCGAGGATATTAAAACTCTCTCGTCCAAGTGCATCATACGATTCCTGAAGGACGTTGGCATTGTCAGTTTAGGAACCTAAACTGGATCGCTATAAGAGGTGAGTGAGAGTAACCCCGCTGTTTCTGCCAGCCTAGCGCAGATGCAGCATTGCAACTTATAAAAGCGAATACAATTCCCCATTAAGGATTTACCAACCTTCATTAGTCCAGTCTTAGCCATGATACAAAAAGTATAGTCTTCAAGTTCCTTCATTAGGCTTTAGGTAGTATTTTCTCCCCCAGCATGTCGTAAAAGTATTTGCCTGCACCGGCATCGAATCGCTCACTGGCGGATGTTTGCCGACCATTACAAATACTCGCCCCACACAGCTCTCTCTTATAGGATTTCCTTTGTGAGATGGTATAACCGCAGATTGCAAATGTGAAATATATGTATTCGTTTGGTTCACTGCTGGACATAGGCCTCTTCAAAGACAACGCCACTTAATATGATTTTCGGCATTTTGAACCCCCCGATGCAATTGGGACGCCCCCCGACCAGATAGAGGGATGACCTTCACAAGATGGCTGGCAGGGACTGGATGCAGAAGGTCGAGAGTAGGGTTGATTGACTCGCTTTGGGAGAGGCCTACGTCCAGCAGTGGACTGATACGTGCTGCTGCTGATGATGATGATGCAATTTCAGTCGAATTGAAAGCGGATTTTTTTCGTTTTATAGGTGGTGTTTGCGAGAAGGTTCTTAGACTCAAAGGGTCCAGGGTCTGATGATGACCAGAAAGATTGCCTCGACATCTTAAGTTTCTTTTGTAATAGTTATGCATCCAGTCCCTGTCAGCCACCTTGAGCAGGTCTTGCCTCGATCTGCTCTCATATAACTTTCATAATTATGTGGTATATTTTAGAAATTATCATTTTTATTTATTTCAACACAAGACTATTTATTTATAATATAAACTCACGCCTGATTCCCGTAGGTGTAAGCAGAGACGATGGACTTACATCTGCTGAGATCTTGGCACACAACCCTTGCCTCCTCCACATTCGTCAATCTCTTCATGCATGCTCGTCGGAGCCCACTTACTAACTTATTTCATATTAACATAAGTTGACCCGAAAGACCTGTCGAGATTATGTGATTCCAGTACAGATGACGCCTCGTTTGGACCGCAAATGTCTATTACGAGTGGTGACATCCTCAACGAGCCTTGCGACATTCAGTGGGCGACAGAGCAATATACATTCAGAGAGTGCAAATATTAGACTCCATTACTAATAGATTCAGTTGGCTTACATCATTTATCACTTACAGGAAGAGATTTTCTATTAGGATTTTTATTGTGTTGAATGCTGATCAATCGTCTGCCGTTTTGTTTTTCCAAAAATGGTATTTTCGCAATCTTTTGTAGTTACCTAGGCTAGGATTTCTACCATGAAACAACTTGGACCTGTCGGAGAGGATTGTCAATTCACAGAAGGAAAATGTCACATTGTTCAGCTGTAAATAGTTTGATCACGGGGAATTGTTCTCCTGTTCAAACCAGTTTGACATATAAATTTGCGTAAAGTCTGAGGAGGATCCCGATTTTTACCCGACTGCGCAAGAATGAGGGTTATGTTTTTCATAATTCATTTATTGCATATCACACACATATTAGGTACATAACACAGTTACATTTCACAATACATGTGGCCCCCGTCTGGCAGCAATATGGGAAGGCAGCTCGACATTGGACTATTTGAAATCATCGTCTAAGTATTTCTGCAATGAATAGTAACACTTATTTATTAACATTTGCTTTCGAGTGTATGTAAGTATATATGTCTAATTCTTTGGCACGCGCTGAAGCCTAAACAGCTGGATTGATTTTACCATATGGGTGTCGTTAGATACGTCTTGATTGTAGAAGTGACATAGGCTATAATTTTTTTATCAAAGCGGCTTTTTATGTCAGTCGGTTTTTTTTGTGTCCTAAATTATTTACGATTCTAGAGGAATCCTTACTTACTCCCGCTGGCTCAGTGACCCGAAGGTCTTGGCCTCCGCAACGAGAGACGCCAGTCGTGCCGGTCCTGCACCGCCTGCCGCCACGTGTGTGCCTGCAGTCGGCGCAGGTCCTTCGGCTAAAAGGAAAGAAATACTGATTGCAATGAGGATTGAATTGATCGAAAGTCTACCTGTGGATCGAACCACTCTACAGGTGGCCTTGAATTAATTCGACATAAATAAATGGATGGTTAGGCTTGTGACATACATTAATTCGTAAATTAGACAATTAGTAGAAAAATAAAAAAATAATTACAATAAATTTAACTATGATTTTTTTAAATTTGATGTGCATCATTACTGTGCTTTAATTTTTTAAATTTTTTGCAACGTTTTCTTTCACTGGAATTCGACCTAATGGTCATTTCTAAGGGCATTGTGTGACTTGTTGCGACATACTTACCTACTTCAATTTTGATTTACTAAAAAACCTTACCAATTAATTTATCATGAGTTCCCCCAGTTTCTATTTGTCGAATGAATTCAAGGACACCCTGAATGAATTCAAGGACACCCTGTATAACAGAACACGAATATTGCAAGGAAAGGACTAGATTAACCTGTAACTTTAATCTACCTATGTAACCATCTATCTATACATCAACATTCGCCAGAGCGATCACGTACGTCCTAAAATCGCAACTCCCAGGAGAAATTAGGCAATCTCGCTTTTGCTCAAGTACTGCCGACCACTTTAATAGTTTGCTTAGATTGTTAACTTATTAAATTACCGTGAATATTATCTTTCTTAGTCTGCAATCTTTCTAAAGACTTATCTAGAAAAACATCTCATATAACAGAACTAATAATAACAAGCTAATAATAAAAAATTAAAATTAAAGATAAAAAACCTGCCCCAGGTCTCCCACTATAGGCAGCGTGCCCAAAAGGCTGGCAGCGTTGCCCCGCTGTATCGCGAGGCTGATACGTTGTGCGAAATAGCTGCCAGCCTTTTGGTCACGCGATACCTCGATCAGGCGCCGCGATATTTCTGTAGCGATGCGGTGCGCTCCCGGCCCCCATGGTCCCAGTGCCTACACCCCAAACGGCTCAAACATGTAGCCATCGCCGATAGCTGCATATTTTGAATTAAATTAAATTTAAAATTCAATATATCTTATATTGAACTTGGAGTTTCGTAACCAAGTTATGGTCAGAAAGTGACCGTAAAAGTTTAGGCACGACTAAAACCAGGATAGGTACCGTCATATTGTCAGTATCAATAGAGGTGCTATCGTAATCCCATCTGCCGCGATCCAGACACACCACCTCCAAATTCATCGTATTTCTCATCCCTCCACGGACGTACCGTTGCCGCAAAACGACTTCGCTGCCCGCTTTTCGTCACGACGTTGGCGATGGTGTGATGAATGGAAAACCTCTTTGCCATTCTTTTAGAACACTTTAGATGGTCTCACAGTGGTTCCACGAGTAGGTATACAGGTATACCTCCTCGCTACAGAAATTGGAGTCATGTTATAAATAGCCAAAGATGCTCATTAAGTATCTATCTCCTACTGTCCGGAATTTTGCCGTTTCTTCTCCTAAGCGTTGGTACGGTGGAACACAGAGAAAGGTGTACAGGAGAGTTTTTAAGGTTGAGATTTTCTCAAAAACTTCTTGACCTATTACAAAAATTATTTTACTGTTTGATAGATAAAAGTTAATACTCTGCAACTGTAAAAGAATTATTAAATTCGGTCCAGTAGTTTTTGAGAAAATCTCAACCTTATTGAGGCCCCCTGTATACTTATCTATGTCTTCGACTGGAAAGTGGAGATGTAAATTTTTTTTAAATGCTCACGTGCAAAAATGAACTTATTAGCTTGCTATAAAAGATTCTGAATATTATTCGGTTTTGAGTACAACAACGTTGATTATCTTAAGCCCAACCACCGCAATTCGCAAGGCAGCAAAATTAAGCAATTTATTTACTTAGCGTTTGCATATTGACTTGTTTGATGTTTGGGTAAGAAAGGTCAGGGAGATGACGTTACTCTGCTATTTGGTTTGGTTGTACAAGGTATTTTAAATAGCCTGTAATTTTAAAACCTAACTTTCACTAATTGTATATAAGGCATTTATTTAAAATATGTACAATAACAGAAACTTATTAGAAACACACAGACCCTCCAGCTCCATCTTCACATTCAATCCCTTGCACTCTTCGTCTTGTGCCCTTTATTCTAGTTGAAACAGCCCTAATTATTGATATTTGAGTCTTGACTCTGAGCCAGCCATACACTTGGGAATAGTTTCTGGACACTTTTATACTCAAGCGTGACGCGGTTCTTTTGAGAAATGTTTCATATTCTGTCCCAATTCACTAATTAAAATGTCAAGCTTAAAACTAATACAATGACATACTTATAACTAAATTATCCCTTAAACCTTCGTCAATCAAATAACCCGCCCCTTGTCATACCCGGCGCAAAGGTGCCCATAACGCTCGCGGCGTTGCCGCGCTGTATAGCTATGGCCAACCTTTACACCAGGTAGGACCCGGAGCGAGAGTCACTAATTTCACTAATTGTATTCATTGAATTCATATTTGGGGGAACGTGAAGGCAGATAAGTACGGTCGAAGGCAAAGAAAGGTGTACAGGAGAGTTTTTAAGGATGAGATTTTCTGAAAAACTACTTGACCGATTGTAAAAATTCTTTCACTGTTAGATAGATAAAAGTGAAAACTATGTACTGTAAAAGAATTATTAAAATCGGTCCAGTAGTTCTTGAGAAAATATCAATTATATTGAGGCCTCCTGTATACTTATCTCTGTCTTCGACTTACTTAATCTATATTATTCTGAAAATTACTGATGCGAGCTTGTCACATCGTCACACTATGTAGCACTTAGGAACTGTTTTAACTCCTGACATAACGGAACGAGTTTCAGGTTTCATGCCTAATGTCTGTCAGTGTGTCTGCGTTATTGTAGCTCCAGGACGGATTTGAAAGCGGTTTTTTGGGTTGATAGGTGGGTGTTGTCGAGAAGATTCTTAGCCATAAAGGATGCACGGTCTGATGATGACCAGAAAGATTGTGTCGGGTTTTTCAAATTTGTCCTCGCTATCACACTAGTCTGCAATTAGAAATAGTTTTGTTGTTATTTAGAATGCAATGGTCTCGTATCGGCCACTGGCAATGGTAACACTTGAAAAACAACTTCAATTCTTATGACATATGTAATAAGAACGGTCCAAAGTTCAAACTTGACGTGCTTTCAACTGTAAAGTGTAAGTTACACGACTTAATCCAACCATGAAGGGCAGGTTCGATTCCCGCGTGGGTCATTTTACACTTATCTTCCTGTAATATAACCTAATCTGTGTCGTTGGTGTTTCATATCGTCAAATATACGTAGTATCTTTTACGATATATGCGGCTAGCCATATACCAAGTTTAACTTTCCTCCCCTAAACTTCGCCAACTTTGAGAGAGACCTATGGCTTAAACCTTGGCATAATTGGAGTCACCTTTATGGCTAACAAGCGGTAATATTCCGGAATCCACATAATTGTCAGTTTTAAAGGAAACGTAGTTCATCATCATCATCATCAGTCTATTCATATTGCCCCACTGCTCGGGCACAGACCTTCCCTTACATCGATGGAGATGGGACCATGATCCACCACGCGGGCCCACTGCGAATTGGCGGATTTCACATGCCTTGGAATTTTTTTTCTTCTACGGCATGCAGGTTTCATCACGATTTTGAGAGCACTCGGTAAATGTACGTAAGTTCTTCTGTCGAAAAAACCGAGGACTCATTGGTACGTGGGAATCGAACCTGGGACCTCCGTATTGCAATTCCATTGACCCTACCACTGAGCCACCGACCTCCTTCAAAATGTCGTAAAAAGGGCTTTAGTGGGTTGTTTCTTTATCTTAACAGTGATGGTCTAGGCACATTTTACTACAAGTGGGTATCCAAGAAAATTATTTGTCATCGCATAATTAAATTGTTTTCCCAGGTTTGAAAATAATAACAATAAACTTCGGTGTCGACAGCACCTATTATTGTCAATGAGGCATCACCGACAAGTGTCAACGATACTCTTAAATCAGGTGTTTTATGCAAGCTTAACCGCAACACGTCGTAAAACTCGATTGCGTATACGCAATCTGTCTGCCTGTCTATAGACAGGCAGACAGATGGTATACAAGTACATGTAGAAGTAGGTAAATGGTTAACGTAGAGGCGATCGTAAAAGTGAGAGCGACAAAATTACTATTGGCAAACCAAAACAAATATAAATAAACACATTAATTAATTGCCTATAAATCTCAATTCATTCCACATTAAGGTCAAGTGACAATAGTTCAAATGTCGTCGAATTGTGAAATGGCATGTCCAATTAAGAATTAACATCGAAGAAGGCAATGAATGAGTTTGGTCCTAGGATTGACCCTTGAGATACTCCAATCGTTTAAAAGCTTTTGGCGAAACAAAAGCGGCGTTATGAACTTGTAATTCTCTTTACCTTGCCATTTCAATGAAAGGTCTTGTTAACTGCTTGTAATATTTAAATTGGGCAATATGTTAAACTTTTGTTTGATCACAACGGTACAATCAAATGCCTTTCTCTAAACCAAACGAAATGTAGATAAATATTTTCATTGATATAATTAGTTTGGGCTTGCTTAGCAAGTTAAGAACGTTTTAATCTAAAAGAAGGGCTCGTCTAGTTGCGACGATCGTACAGTCGACGACAGAGATAAGTAGACAGGGGGCCTCAATAAGGTTGATATTTTCTCGAAAACTAATACCCCCTTCATACTTATATCGGTCTTCGTGTGTACCTTTAAAAAATTTTGTTTACTTTCATTTCAATGTCCTAATTTTCCTGCAGACATTGCAAAAATCCTTGTATTGGGATCTACTAGGTCATCAACGTAGTGTAGTACATCATGTCTTATTTGACTTGTCTCGCGATTCGTATGCGAGACAGCGCGGAAGTGCCTAACGTGCTTGGAATCACATTATACAGCATGTAGTAAAATAAGTATTTAGCACATTGATATAAACAACTAGATACGCAAAGGTCTTACTAAAACAATTTAAAAAAACGTCCAAATAATGTCCAATAAAGCAAATGAGGGTCCATTCATCCGTTTGGACCTTCTTTGCGCTCGGACATTTTAGAAGGCAGACTGTGTATCTAGTTGTTTATAGGAGATCAATGATTTAGCATAATAAATAATCATTTCAATAATATTTTTTATAAGTAATTTCGTTGATGAAATATTTTTTTTCTGGCTGATCTGGTCTGGTCGACTCAATCGCTTTTTTGTATTGTTTTTGTATTTATGAGCCATGTAAGTAAAGGCATATAAATTGTTAAAAGAATACCATTCTAATCAATTAATTCGGGGCAACAGCGAATAGAAATAAAAATGTATGGGATTAGCTTTTGTTTTTAAATTGTGTATTTACAGAATAATAATAAATACATTACTATAATGAATGAAATGTAATCAAATATTTTTTGTGTTTATTTTACATACGTACGCCAAATGTACACAAAAGTGAACTGTAACATTGTGTTATATAAAAAAATCATTTTCATTTTATTTTCATTTTTGCTTTTCCGTTCGCAAATGTAACGACTAGGCAACAGCTGGTCTACAATTTATGTAAACAATATTTACATCGATAGGTACCGTCTCTGATAACAGTGAACAATTTCGGAACACAAGGTATTATATCCCACCCTATAACCACAAACATAACCCTATACTAACTAGCGTCTGCTTCTGATGTAACTGCATACATATAAGTTTGGAAGCATTCACTATCTGGTTTTAGCATGTGTTTTAGCGAAATAACTGTTTGATTATGTTAATTATATGGATTTGAGACACAGATGTTAAAAAAACCTTTTAGATTCACAAATTATACTAGCAAATACATTTTATGCTTAAAATCTGTCTCAACAAATTGCACAACCGATTATAATTATCATCCTTGATCGATGATAGATCTTAGATATTCATTAATTTATTAATGAAGATCTTGTTTAGACACTAAATTACAATTTTGCATCAGAATATGTTCGAAATTAAAATGATGTGCAAATAATTCCATTCTCAAATGGTCCTACTCGCAAATGGTCCTACTCGCAAATGGTCCTACTCGCAAATGGTCCTACTCGCAAATGGTCCTACTCGCAAATGGTCCTACTCGCAAATGGTCCTACTCGCAAATGGTCCTACTCGCAAATGGTCCTACTCGCAAATGGTCCTACTCGCAAATGGTCCTACTCGCAAATGGTCCTACTCGCAAATGGTCCTACTCGCAAATGGTCCTACTCGCAAATGGTCCTACTCGCAAATTGTCCTACTCGCAAATGGTCCTATTCGCAGATGGTCCCAAGCTAAATTAGATTTTTCCACCCAAAAAACAAGTATACCAGAGACTTAAGAAGCTACCATTAAAAATCTGCGATTCCTGAAAGACAGTTAGTCCTACATGACAATGACAGTAATCAAACCAAATATCTATTTCAGGGACAGGTTACGAGTCTGACAGAGAGGAATGGAGAAGCAGCCGCTCCCAGTTCTCCACAACCGCCTTCGATAGTCTCGCTCGACCTACGAAAATGGCGATGGCCATGACGCTAAGGAAACCACAGCGGATAGAACCCGTCCAGTACTATCGCCTACCAAACGAGAAGCCAAAACTGACTCCAATACCTTTCAGACCGAATAACTTCCTACCACGACCGCCTAGACTGCCGCGACCTCCGGAAGTCAAAAGAAACCTAAACACAGACCACAGAAAATTCACTTCCCTGCAGAACTTAGAGTTACCTAAGAAGCTAAGTGAACAGAAAAAGCCAATTGAAGCGAAGAAGACGAACTACGCTAATCTATCGACAAGAATAACTGGCTTGACGAATAAGTTGAGAGATCTAGGGAACCCAAGTAATACGCTTGGGAGATTCAAGGCTCAATCGCATGGGGACGTGGCTAACTTGAAGCCAGTGCTGAAAACGCAGGATGGGGGAAAGAGATCAGTAGTCAGGACTTGTAGTGCAGAACCACCAAAGAAAGTCACGTTCAGCGCTTTTGCTACGGTTCAAGTGGTGTAAAAAGTATTAGAATGTATAGTGAACATATTTGATTTTGTATATAGGTCACGATAGTGTAGAAGTCTGGCCTTTTAGACACAATTTGAGTGAGAGCATGTGAACTAAGGTCTATAAGATAACTGACAGCACTACACATCGACTGGGGGGGCTAGCCGGCTGGCCTTTTTAGTCCTGTCAAAGCCTGCGCGAGCGACATTTTTGTACTAATTTTCGCCAAAAATCTGACATTGGCAGCTGTAAAAATCGACGCGGCTCAGCCCCCAGGTCGTCCGCAGATTAGTGTTGACAAGCTATCGATAGTATTACTATCGGTATACGATGTGTAGTGCTAGATAGATGTCTAACTGTCAATCGTCTATGGAATTATCGGACTGAACAGCTAAGTAGTCCAATTTTCTGTATCATCGAACTACTGAGACGACAGTCTCATAAGTCCGATCATGGGACTAAATAATTAGTCTACTGATCCTAGGCGACCAATTTGACGATTGTAAGAGCGAGGTCACTCTAACTTCGTATCAGAACTGTATAGGTATAAATCTCGGTCAAAGCTCACGCTCACAATTATCTGAAACTTGGCCAGTGTCGATGGATTGAAAAGGCAGGTCGGGATTGCTGTTAATATTAATTTAACCAACTAATTTGAGTTTTAGTGGTTTTAAAGAAAATGTCGATTGAACTAAGTAATAGTAATAGCATTTATCATCTTCATCTTCGTGTAAGTATTCTTCTATTAAGTACAGTCGAAGACAGAGATAAGTATACAGAGGGTCTTAATATGGTTGATATTTTCGCAAGAACTACTGGACCGATAATAATTATTTTACAGTTACATAGTTTTGACTTTTATCTATCTAACAGTGAAATAATTTTTACAATAGGTCAAGTAGTTTTTCAGAAAATCTCAACCTTAAAAACTCTCCTGTACACCTTTCTTTGTCTTCGACCGTACATGTTTGGTTATATACCGTGACCTAAATCAAGTGTCTTATTTTGTAAACAAATAGGATCGTCCAATTACCTGTTGTGATGTAACACTGAAGGAACTGATTGATGAACATAAAGTGATGTCATCGAATTACATATATGAAAATAACTATGCAATAATCACAGAAATGTTAGTTGGGTAGGGTAGTTTTTGTTTACAAAATAAGACACTTGATTTGGGTTCCGGTATACCGGAACACAGTATACTGTGGTCTGTGACATATGTTTTCCTATTACTTTCGATGATTTCAAGACTATGAAAGTTTTATCATTTTTATTGTCATACAAGATCATTACTTACTTACAATAAATAAATACGCTGTACTTTAGTCATTTCAAGTGCAGTGTCTTCTTGAATAGTTGCCTTTGCTGTGTCAGAGTTAAAAACGTATGATTTAGTTCAAATTCTTTGCTAATGAGGGGTTTCAAGGTTACATTTAAAAAAGAAAGAAAGTCCCGCTAGCCCCGGTAGATGGCACTGACTGGTCTGATGTCAACATTAAATGCGTTGTTATTGCTTGTAACTTGGGCTTTTCGTATTTCATACCTAGAATTAATTTGTATTGTTTAAATTACACAAATACACCAATAATAATAAATTATTCAGCTGACTTTGAAATGTTTTTTCATGGTGCTGTGTTTTTTTACGATGATATCGCACTTCGGTGCAACGCCATCTATTATCAACTTAAAAGGTTATTTAAACTTAATAAGTATTTTTCCTAAGAACTGTCACTTTGAAAAACCCTTATTATATAAAGGTACAGTGGATATCACATCAAGCGTCGGTTATCGACTGTATCCATGTAGAAAAAAAGTGTCAGTGTGATCATGATTTTACTGCTTTATACCGGTTTCAGATTATATTAGGTACTGATACTGATTATCCAGTTTCAAGGACAACGGTGATCTTGATCACACCAGCCTTTATATTACCTGTTATCTATCACACTACCGTCCTGTATATACCTCTATACCGCACCCAATTTAAGTGTCTTTTTTTGTAAACAAAATATATATGATCATCATCATCATCATTTATTCGTAAACAATTATTACATTGTGTTCAAAATAATAAATTCCTATAAAATTATAACATGTCCGATTAATTACCTAAATGAGCTAAGTAAATTAAATAATAATTGATTAACATTACAACTAAATAACTTGTCACATTACATACTGTCAAAATTCGTCCACGGAATTAATCGTCTAATTACCTGTTGTGATGTAACACTGAAGGAACTGATCGATTCAATTGGTTCATCATTGTGAAAATAAAGTATCCCTATCTAATAATGTATAAATAACTATGCAATAACCACAGAATAGCAGAGAGCTCGGTGGCTCAGTGGTTGGGTCAATGGACTTGCAATATGGAGGTCACAGGTTCGATTCCCAGCTGGGGCAGCCATGTACCAATGAGTTATCCTCGGTTTTTTCGACGGAAAAACTTACGTACATTTACCAAGTGCTCTCAAAACGGTGAAGGAAAACATCGTGATGAAACCTGCATGTCGTAGAAAAAAAAAAAAAAAAATCTACAGCATGTGAAATCCGCCAACCCGCACTGGGCCCGCGTGGTGGATTATGGCCCGAGCTCCCTCGATGTAAGGGAAGGTCTGTGCCCGAGCAGTGGGGTAATATAAATAGACTGATGATGAACCACAGAATAGCTTAAAATGTTGGTAAGAGAGAGGGTAGTTTTTGTTTACAAAATAAGACACTTGATTTGGGCCTCGGTTTATATTACTACATTCTGTATAACTATGTAATTATTTTATGTTTGATTCTGATTCGACAGTTTGTAGTTCTGAAAATTAATTCACTTCGCACGACTCATCTCGAAATTGATTTCTGTTCAGTTAATTGAATATGATGAAATGTGCTGACAGACTGACTCCAATTGGCTTCACTTGCAACACCTTAATTTTGAATTAACTAAAATTTAAATATAAACGGATATCACTCACTTTGTTGAAGCCGCCAATTAGACCGACAGTAGTAGCGATTAGAACGTACGGCGACCAAATTGGCGATGTCTTGAAAAAGGGCCAAGTACGGTCTACTACAAACCGACGAGCATGCATGAAGAGATTGATGAATGTGCAGGAGGCAAGGGTTGCCAGGATCGCAGCAGATGGAAGTCCATCGTCTCTGCCTACCCCTACGGGAATCAGGCGTGAGTTTATACTTAAATAAATAAATAGTAGCAATTCCAGAATGCGTTCGCTAATATTGTCGCTGCTAAGCGAGGCATCCCGCTCGCTCTAATGATGTAACATAATTATTATGAACGACAGTGACATATGCGTTTAGGATTAGGATTCGACTAAAGAGGCCGCAACAGAATTAGCGAAAGTTTCGTTCAACCGATTTCGACGGTCTTTATCAAGGCGAAGACACGGCCGCGTCGCTGTTGGCGTCTCGCCGTGCACTTTGAAATTGCCTTCAATATTTAATAGAGTGATATCCGTTATGTTTAATAATTAGTAGTAATGGCTCACTATAGTTTTAATTGCTATAATTTCTCCAGTATTTACCTCTAAACCGAAACCCAAATCAAGTGTATTATTTTGTAAACAAAAACTATCATTTTAAGCGTTTCTGTGATTATTGCACAGTTATTTTCACATTATTAGATCGGATCACTTTATTTTCACAATGATGAACAGGTTCAATCAATCAGTTCTGAAGGTGTTACATCACAACAGATAATTAGACGATCATATTTGTTAACAAAATAAGACACTTCATTTTGGCTTCGGTATAGCTCAACTCAACTCAATCATGGTAATGAATTCATGTAAGTACGAAATGCCACCAATCTTTGCCGCAGAGATTGCTGTCGGTCAGTTTCATTTTAAATTAATAGATTCAGATTTAAATTGTTATTAATAACATTTGTTTATTTCAAAAAGGTAAAATATAAAATAAAAAAGAACCATTCATATTTAAAAAACCTAATCTAAACTATTTAAAAAAAAATTAGTAGCAGGAAGAGTAGCCAAGACACTGGCAGTGTTACCTCGCTGGATCGCGATGCTAATCCGTTGCGCGAGGTAGCTGCCAGCTCTTGGGTCACCAGTGGCATCTACTACTCGTTTGCTAAGCTCTTTATAAAGCGACCAAGCGCCGGGACCCCACGGGCCGAGGGTCTCGACACCAAAAGCAACAATATTCTATTCACATTGTTATTTACAATGTGAATAGAATATTTATCAGCAAAATACAGGATGTAACGGAAAGCACATATTAAGGCGAAGATGTCGTTCAGTCCTTTCTAGCCAAGTGGGTTAACTTTTTGTTAGAAAGAAAATTGTATATCATTGACATTTGCTTTTTCGTTAGAAAATGTCAATCACATACATTTTTCAATCCTTAACGATTTTTCTAATAATAAGAAAATGTCTCATACAAATCGATAAGCAGATATCGGTACAAAGTATATATGAAAAGTCCCTCGCGAAAATCGGAAAGTCGTAGAACAATGTTCAGTTACCGATACTGAACACCCTCCCTTCGGCTATACTCTTTCCGTTACACCCTGTGTATAGTAGTATTAATTAAAAGCAATTAATTATAAAAATTTCTTCAATTACCTAATATATTATTTCTGTCGATTTTTATAAACTGTGATTCCTAGTCGACTGTACTTATCTTACTTTAAAACTTATTTTATTAATTAGATATTTACTTTATTATACAGGCTGTAACGGAAAGCCAAGGAAGGATTTTCGGTAATTGAATTAAGTTCGAGACGTCTAACAAATATGACTTTTCGGATAAAAAATACACTGATCGCAATAGTATGGAAATTCAAGTCAGATTTTCTTTGTCAAAATCGAAAAGTCGTTGAAGAAAATTGTTACTTATATTACTCTTATACAATTTTCGTTACACCCTGTAATAAAACGTGTGTAATATATTAATAATAATTCATATTCATCTTGGGGTCTGTCATTGAGTGCAGTCAGATGCGCTCAGAGACGGGTCGCGCTAGGTGAATCACAAATATCCCTTCAAATTAAAGTTCTCTAAGGGGCCTCTACGCGTTGGACCTATGTCTCCGTGCAAGCCTTTCAAAGGACCGGGTTTTCTGAAACCCGTGATACCTGGAGAAATTCATATTGAAAACTGAAAATACGAATTGGTCATATCATAACTGAACTGTCCCTAGCCAAGTGGCAATTTAACGCTAGTAAAAAATAAAGAAAAATGCATGAGATTTATATTAGGTAAAGATTTCTTGAAAAGCGCGTGACACGTCATTAGCTACTTTTTTGTGAAAATTCTAATTAAATAGTTTCCGTGGCATTTAGTGATTAATGATCACGTTAAGGTAATCAGGAGATGTCCGCGAACGTTTCTATTAATTGGAGTGCTCGAAAGAAGTCGTGTTTGTGAAGTTTTGTGCTCTTAGCAAGGTTTCCTTGCTTAACTCGATGATGGCGTGGATCGTTGAGTTATTTCGTTTAGGGGTTTGGGAGGGTTGAGATTTAGGTTAGGTTATCTTCGTATATATGTATAAGAAATCAGACATTCTATTAACATAAGACCAGGCTGTATACCCTAGTTGGCCTTGCCTTTCCATCTGGAAAGAATAAAAAAAAAGTAACGAAAATGCAAATGTAAATCCAATACCTTTTTGTTTATTCTACTAGCATTAACGAAATTAAACGCCATTTGTAATAACTGTACTTAGTTACTTGATAGAAATACTTTTTTTGCAGTTAATACAAATAATTTACATTTTAATTGTATTATTTTAAGAAATCAGTCATAATTATTTTCGTAGTTATTAACTTGTAATTAATTCTTAATAATTTGTTGTAGCATTAAGTATAGATTAATTCTTAGTTCAAACTGAAACTTTTATTTGTAAAACTTTTATTTAAAACGATGTCTTGATGTCTTCCGATTTATTTTGTTGATTGTTTTTAGTTGTGTTAGGATTTGTTGTAAAAAAATAATTAAATGTTTGTTTGTCAAATTATTGTTTTTAATTTGTTTTCTCCTACAGCTAACAGCAGATCAAGTGTAACACTTTGGACCGTTCTTATTATATGCGTCGTAAGATTTAAAATCGTACTGCAAGTGTTGCCATTGATCTGCTGTTGTCCGTACCTACCCACTTATTGAGTAAAATGTACTGTCTATTACCCGAGATAAGAATCCAAGGGGCCTCAATAAGGTTGAGATTTTCTTAAGAGCGAAAAAATAATTTTCTAGTAGATTATTTAGAATATGTACTTAAATGTAAAGAATTAAAAAAAAACAGTCGAGTACTTTTTGAGAAAATCGAAATATTTATCTCAGGTAATAGACCGTAATATTTTCATATTAATTAGGCATCTACTCTACTTTTACCGTTGGTAAAGATATATATTCTTGACTCTACATATCTCAGACCTAAAGTAACCGGCGATAAAAACGTGACCCTCTAATCTAGAAATTGTGAAGTTATTTTGGCAAATCGTATCTATATTTACATTCCTGATAAACATGACATGTCTGAATTGTAAAGATGGTGTCACAATGAAGATGCATGACACCACATCATAATATCCTAAGAACAATATTATAATACTCCCGGTGTCTCTCGAATTATTATTGTTTTAAAGTCACTGTGGTAAACATTTTGTGAACAGAATGACGTGTTCGTTAACTAACCAGTCAAACTCAGGTTATAAAGTTTAAGAAATATCGGAGAATAATATTGATGGCTATGTAATAATAGAGATATCTATAGCAAATTGTTGGTTACTTAAGAACCTCATGACACCATCCTAAATGACACCACCGTGGTGTCATGAGGAATCGCTATGATATATCGCAACCCTGAGGTAAGTCCGTCTGTTCATTCCCGGTGGGTCATTTTGATGGTGTCATAATAATTATTGGCATGACGAATGAACGAAAGTTTACATTATAATAAATGCTAAATGGAGAAAAAATTACATCACGGCCGGGATTCAAACCAGGGACCTCGCCATTCCGTGGCACGCTCTATTCCAACAGTGACATCGTACCCAGGTCGTCGAATCTTGTCTCCATACTCGTCTTAGGGACGGTAGCGACATCTATCCAGTAATTGTGCAATTACTCAAATTCATGTCTAACATTGCAGTTAGAAATCATGTTTTTAATTAATTGTAAAAACCTGTATTTATGTTGTATAATTATTTTATTATATTGGACATTATATAGGTTGTATTTTTTTTTAGAATGACAATTTGATAAGGAAAATACAAAGAAATAACAATAAAATTATTAAAATCAAACATTAAAACTAAAAACTAAAACTACCTGTAAATAAAATAAATCCATCCCGATGCCCTATCGGGAGTCACGGTGCCCAGAAGGCTAGCAGCATTCCCTCTCTGTATTGCCAACGCAATACGTTGGTTGAAATTATATAAACTAAATTAATTTATTATTTGGGTAACTATTTATTGTAAGTTTTTAAAATGTATTGTAAAATATGGGTCCCTTGTGCCTGAAATAAACGATATATTATTCTTATTATTAATGACGCGTTCCTTTTTCATATGTTTTGATATTTTCTTGCATATGCGCTATGCGAAAATCTAAATGATAAATGGATGGAATTAGGTACACTATAATTTCATTTTACATAAGTAGGTACGTTTAGAGAAACATTAAACATAAGATAAGATAAATATTCTTTATTGCAAAAAAAGGAATTACACAAAAGGAATATGCTAATACAGTTAGTATCACAATTGGCGGTCTTATCGCTTAAAGCGATCTCTTCCAGACAATCTTTGGGTAGAGAATTCAGCGAATGAATAGGTAGCTTGTTGAGCAATAATAATAATAAACATGTCTATGTGAACACAACCTTTAGTTAGATACTTACCAATAGGTTATCATTTATCGACAGACAGGTCGCTATTCCAAACAATTTTTTTAAAGAATATCGCGGATCGAATTGCGTTCGTTATCGGCGCACGAGTCGATCAGTGTTGTTGAGAAAACCGCAACGAAGGTACGCAGGTGAGTTATTTCAGTTGCATTTCAAGGGAAAAGCTATTTAATTACGTTATGCAGTATTTGGTGATCATCTTTAAGATCAATCTACTTCTGGACGCCTCCCAATCCGAATGTTAAATCTAAAAATAACTTTTCAACAAACTAGAAATGACATTGCCACATTTCATTGGAGCTTTGGTCACCTACGTGACCATTGAAGCTCGTATATCATTTTGTTGGGGACTTATTACAGGTTTCATATTGCATAATAATAATCAGTACGAGTTGCGAGAGTACCTAGTAGAAAATGATAACAAAGACAATGAATAATTCGCTTTGATTTCTTACTATTTTCTGAATTCTTAATTAAACTCACGAGGCACGGAGGGGCTCAGATGAAAGTGTCACTAGCGGTCGGTCACCCAGGTGACCTTGCGTCGCTTAACTTGTACGATCGTTTTCAACGTTTAACGAGATTTTCAAATGATATAAATGTTTTAGATAGTGATTTTGTAAATGTAAGGCTTTTATTTGTCGACAGCAATCATGTCTCTAGTCGCAAAGGCCTTCGAAGCGAGCAAAATAGTCCCAGATGTCATCCCAACGCCTCCATCTAGTACTATTGTGGTAAGTAGGTACTTAAGGAAACCATGAGCCAACTAGCGCCGCCAATCTTGAAAAAATAAGATCTTCCAATTTAATCAATTTTAATAAAAAAGCTATTTACAAAATGTTTATTAGGATGAATAGGTACTATTTTTCAATATACAATACATGGCATAATTGCGACAAGCTAAGTTGTAGTTCACAAATGTGCCAAAAACGGTCGTTATTCGCAATTATGCGAACTACAACTTACCGACATTGAATCACGTTATAAGCATTTAAAAAAATAGTATTTATATATACATTTTGTAAATAGCTTTTTTAATCAAATTGATTATATTGGAAGACATTATTTTTTTAAACTTAAACTCTAGAAAATAAGTGCCGTCGCATCGCCCTAAGGGCCGGCGTATAACGTCACGGCTTGGCGTGTCACAGCGTCTGCCGGCACCGTCTACCGGTGCACGATGTCGGCTGGCGCGCCGGTCACAGGCGGACAACATTCGTGCCGGCGGACGGCGCCGTCCACTGGCGCGTAGCAATGTTGCGCTCATGTGCGGGCTGTTACAGGCGCTCCTGTTATAGGTCTATGGGATAAGTGGTCTGTGGTTAAGTCTATGCAACAAGCAATAATTTTAACTAAAAGTGTAGGTAAATAAATCTAACAATCAATAGGTAATTTTATCACTACAACTTATGTTAGTTATGTAATAATCGTATTATTGTTACATACTGTTACGCCTATCGTTATAAACGCCGGCTGTTCGAGCTGATAACAAATATATTCGACTGCGTTAAGGGCCTGATATGAGCCAACTAGCGCCGCCAATCTTAAAAAAATAATATCTTCCAATATAATCAATTTTATTAAAAAAAGCTATTTACAAAATGTTTATTACGATAAATACTATTTTTAAAATGCTTATTTTTAACGTGATTCAAATTCGGTAAGTTGTAGTCCGCATAATTGCGAAAAACGGCCGTTTTGGGCACATTTGTGAACTACAACTTAGCTTGTCGCAATTATGCCATGTATGGTATATTGAAAAATAGTATTCATCCTAATAAACATTTTGTAAATAACTTTTGTAATAAAATTGATTATATTGGAAGATATTATTTTTTCAATATTAACGGCGCTAGTTGGCTAATGGAAGGCCCTTAAGGATTATTATTTATTTTTATACGTACCTATTGTAATTTTGACCGATTGCTCAGTTTATCGGCTTTTGTCTCAATTATGAGATATGTAGCAATCTTTTTTAGTTATTTATCATTTACTTTAAATATTCGGTGAAAGTTATTTATTCAAAACACTTCACTAATTTAATCAGCAGCGATAATTTTATTATCTTTTAAATAGAGGTATTTTGATATCAGGTACTTGTTTATGGCAAATATCTACGGTGGCATTTGTAATGGGGATATTTATATAGCGACGAGACTCTATGTGAATTTTATTACGTGTCCCATTAATCTCCTATAAACAACTAGATACACAAAGGTCTTACTAAAACAATTAAAAAAAAATCCAAATAAGGGTCCATTGTTAACGTCCAAATAATGTCCAATAAAGCAAATTAAAATTCATCCGTTTGGACCTTCTTTGCGCTCGGACATTTTTAGAAGGCAGACTGTGTATCTAGTTGTTTATAGGAGATCAATGATGTGTCCCCAAAGAGACGCTTGGTCTTATACTGGACTTGAAGTCGAAGATAGAGATAGGTATACAGGGGGTCTCAATAAGGTTGAGATTTTCTCAAAAACTACTGGACCTAATTTAATCATTCTTTTACAGTTACATAGTTTTAACTCTTATCTATCAAACAGTGTAATAATTTTTGCAATAGGTCAAGAGTTTTTGAGGAAATGTCAACCTTAAAACTCTTCTGTACACCTTTCTCTGAGTTCCACCGTACCCAAAGTCTCTACATGACTCTAGGTTTTATCCACAGCTCAGTGTCGCTTTGTTTTATACTAGACTCGGGTACCAACAGACTCTACATTGACGCTATTTCACTGAGCTGTGGATAAAACCTAGTATAAAACCTAGAGTCATGTAGAGACTTTGGGTACGATGGAACACAGAGAGTCGAAAAGTCTACCTACAATGAGGCTATGTTTCATAGTTCACTAGGTTCGTATACACAGACCACTTACCCCATAGACCTGTAACAGGGCGCCCGTGTCTGCCCGCACATGGGTGCAAAATTGCTTACCGTGTAACCTAGAGATATTATCGACATGGACGCATCTCTGTCCCCCACTTCGTCTCTATGCGCTCATCGTTGACATAATTTTTTGCTTTCTTTGTACCGATATCATATCTATTGGGTAAGTGATCTGTGTTCGTATCCAACAATTCTATAACAAGGCCTATATGTTCCCAGCTGAAGTACCCCAGCGGCGTGCAGGCGTCTCAGGGCAACGAGCTGACTCCCACGCAGGTCAAGGAGCAGCCGACCGTCAGCTTCGATGCGGACCCTGACTCTTACTACACACTGATTTTCACTGGTATACGTCATCACCTAGCCAGTCTATTTATATTGCCCCACTGCTCGGGCACAGACCTTCCCTTACATCGAGGGAGCTCGGGCCATAATCCACCACGCGGGCCCGGTGCGGGCTGGCGGATTTCACATGCCTTAGAATTTTTTTTCTTCTACGACATGCAGGTTTCATCACGATGTTTTCCTTCACCGTTTTGAGAGCACTCGGTAAATGTACGTAAGTTTTTCCGTCGAAAAAACCGAGGATAACTCATTGGTACATGGCTGCCCTAGCTGGGAATCGAACCTGGGACCTCCATATTGCAAGTCCATTGACCCAACCACTGAGCCACCGAGCTCTCATCCGTATCTCATCTCTCATACGTCATCACATCACTTACTTACTCCCGCTGGCTCAGTGACCATAAGTGGATCTTGGCCTCCGCAACGAGAAGACGCCAGTCGTGCCTGCAGTCGATGCAGGTCCTTCTAGACCTCGTTCTTCCAGCGGTACCGAGGATACCCGACCGGCCGACGGACAATCGAATCACACGAGTGGATATTTTATTTACTTTAATGGACTCAACAGTTCGCCTGCCAATGTTATGTTACAAAGTACATCGCAGTCTTCTTTAGTCCTCCAGAGGAAGTGTCTGGACGAAGCAGTTCAGCAGTCACATACGCTCTGAGCTTTGTAGTGGGACTCTTGCAATAATTATTCAAAATCTCCGACATATTGACATTCGCGACCATTTTCTGATTGATTTCGTATGATATTAAATACAAAACAACCACTAGCTCCCCATAGAACACACTAGGGCGGTAACGCCACTGCTGTAATATGGATCGGTCGGCACCTTTGCACCGGGAACGATCAGAAGAGGTTTTTTTGATTAGGTTAGTTTATTTTTATAGTTTATCTTTAGTTATATTTTTAAATAATACCCTATTTTTGTTTTCAACAAATAAAATTGTTACCCATTAAGCACTGATCTCCTATAAACACCTAGATACACAGTCTGCCTTCTAAAAATGTCCGACCGCAAAGAAGGTCCAAACGGATGAATGGACCCACATTTGCTTTGTTTGGGGGACATTATTTGGACGTTAACAATGGACCATTATTTGGACGTTTTTATATTGTTTTAGTAAGACCTGTGTATCTAGTTGTTTATAGGAGATCAATGCCATTAAGACTAGAATCAAAATTATCAAATATTTTAAAGACGGTAACGTGAGAGTTGTATTCTGTTCCTTTCAGACCCAGACAACTACGATGGTCCAGAGAAAGTGTACCGGGAGTGGCACCATTGGCTGGTGGTGAACATCCCCGGGGACGACGTCTCTGCCGGGGAGGTCCTGTCCGCGTACATCGGCTCCGGGCCCCCTGAGGGCACGGGCATTCACCGCTACGTGTACTTCGTGTACGAACAGCCGGGGAAACTGAAGTTTGATGAGAAGAAGCTTACCAATAAGTAAGTCTTCTTCGGGATGCGTCAATCAGTCGTGGCAAGCAGGGGTTGCTGGCGCTGCCGACCTCATAGGGATGTATTACAGACCACTTACCCTATAGAACTTAACAGATTTGACTTTCTTATTCTATATTTTTACTTTTTTATCTATTTTTTTTATGTTAACCTATAAATTGTCCCACTGCTGGGCAAAGGTCTCCCCCCTCCTCTTCCATCCATCCCTGTCCTGAGCCTCTTCCAGCCACCCATCCCTGTATCTTACGATATCGTCTCTCTACCTACGCCGCGGTCTGCCCCGACGCCGGCGACCGTCCGATGGCACCCATTCTGTGCCAGTCCGGGCCCCTCGGTCCGGCTGCATGCGGCACACGTGGCCCGCACAGTTCCACTTTAATGTGGCTGCTTTGCGGGCCACGTCAGCTACGCCAGTTATCGATCGCAGGGTTGTGTTTCTATATTTTTATCTATATTGTAATAAAATCGTCTGTACTCACGTTCATACTTTTCCCGTCCTCCATATATCATTTGATAGATCCCACAGACCACTTACCCCATAGACCTGTAACAGGAGGCCCGTGTCTGCCCGCACATGAGCGCAACATTGCTTCGCGACACGTGGCACCTAGAGATATTATCGACATGGACACATCACTTTAATACGGCACCCCTGTCCCCCGCTTCGTCTCTATGCGCTCATCGTTGACAGAATTTTTCGATTGCAAATGACAATGCCAGATTCTGCCCCACCATCAACCTCATGATGTACAAGATAACGAATAAATGTAAAAATATCTCCGTTTTTTATTAAAATTATTGGTTTAAAATAAAGTTTTGTACATCTAGCGAGTCGAAAAAAACAGCTTAATTAGGAATTCAGAAAATAGTAAGATGTTTTCGTTATTCTTCTATAGGAGTTGCGAGAGTAGTAGAAAATGATACTGATTATGATTATGCAATATGAAATTGTAATAAGTCCCCAACAAAATGATAGATACAGCTTCAATGGTCTCGTAGTTTTGTAGGTGGAGCAAAGCTCCATTGTAATGTGGCAATGTCTTTTGTACCGATTCATGTCTATGGGGTAAGTGGTCTGTGGTCCACGGCCTAAATATATCTCCTTCTTTCTTTCTTTTTTAAGAGCTAAATAATAAAAACAAATACTCTTCCCAGGTCCATCGATGGTAGAGCAGCGTTCTCTACAAACAAGTTTGCGGAGAAGTACAAGCTAGGCGCTCCCGTGGCCGGCAACTTCTATAGAGCACAGTTCGACGACTACGTGCCGCTACTCTACAAGAGCTTGGGCGTTTAGACTCTAGTTTATTTATTGTTGTTGTTTATTAAATAATTTTGTTTCTAATATAGGAATTTTTCTTTACAATATAATCAATCATCGATTATAATATTATATATAAAAAATCATAGTAAAACAGATTTATTGTCATATAAAATACAATTACTTAAAACTACTACATACATGTAAGGCCCTTAAAGAGAGGGGTTATGACTCTCGCCCCGGGTCCTACCTGGTGCAAAGGTTAGCCATAGCTATACAGCGGGGCAACGCCGCCAGCCTTTTGGGCACATTGCCAATTGTGGGGGACTTGGCGCAGGTTTTTTATATATTGTTTAAATAGTTTAGTTTTAATTTTTTTTTCAACATATGATATGTAGGTGTATAATAAATAAATAGTGCAAAGGTGCCCATAACGCTCGCGGCGTTACCGCGCTGTATAGCTATGGCCAACCTTTGCACCAGGTAGGACCCGGGGCGAGAGTCACAACCCCTCTCTTTAAGGGCCTTATATGAGCCAACTAGCGCCGCCAATCTTTAAAAAATAATATCTTCCAATATCATCAATTTTATTAAAAAAGCTATGTACACATTGTTTATTACGTTAAATACTATTTTTTAAATGCTTATTTATACCGTGATTCAGTTTCGCCAATTTGTAGTTCGCATAATTGCGAAAAACGGCCGTTTTTGGCACACTTGTGAACTACAACTTAGCTTATCGCAATAATGCCATGTATTGTATATTGAAAAATAGTATTCATCCTAATAAACATTTTGTAAATAGCTTTTTTAATAAAATTGATTAAATTGGAAGATATTATTTTTTCAAGATTGGCGGCGCTAGTTGGCTCATATCAGGCCCTTAAGGTATCAATATCAAACTAACAATATTTAAAGAAAAAAAGTAGGTAGGTACAGTAGACAGCAGATAAAAGGTAACACTTGGAACTTTTGACAGTTCTTATTACTTGCGTCGTAAGACTTGAAATCGTACTGCAAGTGTTACCATTGATCTACCTTGTTCACACAAGATAGCTCAAAGATATAGACAGGTAGAGTAAGATAAAATATACATTTCGCAAGATTTATCTCAATATGATAAGAATTAAGATTTGCACAGATATAAGTCTATTACATAAGCATGTATAATCATGAACGAAACATTAGTAACGATTCCAGATTGTGTATACGCTAATATTAGTTGCCGCTGGCTAGATCGAACCTGGGACCTCCGTATCGCAAGTCCATTGACCCAACCACTGCGCCACCGAGCTCTCTCATTATCCTGCCTGAGTAACTCATTATGTGGTACAAATAAGGGATACTAGCAAGGGCGTCGCAAGCCGATATAAATAACAGATGTGTGTAAGAACAGGCGACGACGCGGCAGCGACAGGTAGTAGGTACTCTCCTCTCCCCGCTCGCTCTCGCCTTTCCATTACCTGACTAAGGACTTTGCATTGGGCTAGATATATTTTTTCTAATAGTATATTATATATAATAATATATATAATATTATTATTATTATATATATATTATATATATAATAATAATCTCTAGGGGAGGTGGGGCAGCCCCCCCCCCCCCCCCGATAACGAATAAATATAAAAATATCTCCTTTTTTTATTAAAATTATTGGTTTAAAATGAAGTTTTGTACAAGTTGCGATTCGAAAAAAACAGCTTAATTAAGAATTCAGAAAATAGTAAGAAATCGAAGCGATTTATTCATTGTTTTTGTTATTCTTCTATAGGAGTTGCGACAGTAGTAGAAAATTATATTGATTATGATTATGCAATATGAAACCTGTAATAAGTCCCCAACAAAATGATAGGTACAGCTTCAATGGTCACGTAGTTTTGTAGGTGGGGCAAAGCTCCATTGAAAAGTGGCAATGTCTTTTGTATCGATTTCACGTCTATTGGGTAAGTGGTCTGTGGTTTTCCCAAATAAAATAAAATAAAAAACTTAACACTTTTCTTTGTAGAAGTACCTACTTATATAGGTACCTAGCCAAACGTTCCACTCGTCCGCACGTAACTAATATTTGTAGAGTCAATTTAGTTATTATCTGACTTCTTTCAGGCTTCAAATACCTTTGATGTGAATTTGTCTCTACAATGAGAACTCTACAGAAATTGATCATTGCTCTCACGAGCTGTATTTTCATAGTGAAGGCTGCGACGGTGGAAGAGTTATTTGCGACGCACCAAGTTGTTCCTGACGTTGTTTCTGTTGCACCGACTGATTTAGCGACGGTAAGTACAACCAAGGGCGTCGCCAGGGGGGGGGGGGGGGGGCAGTAGGGGCAGCTGCCCCCCCCCTAGAGATTAGAAAAAATATCCAGCCCAATGCAAAGTCCTTAGTCAGGTACTGGAAAGGCGATGAGGCGAGAGCGAGCGGGGAGAGGAGAGTGCTACTGTCTCTCCTATTCCGTCCACGCGGCCGCGTCGTCGCCTGTTCTCACACACAGCTGTAATTTATATCGACTTGCCCCCCCCTGGGCCATCGGCTGGCGACGCCCTTGAGTACAACGTTCACTCACAGACGTGCCCCATATATGGAGCACGACGAACTAGCATCACAAACCCGTGCCCCACATATGTGGCACGATGAAAAAAGTATGTGCCTACCAGATCCGCACTAAGAGTATTTTTTCTGAAGGTAATTAAATACGATGTCCTTGGTGGATGCTGCTGTCCATTCACGTCCTATTGTCTTCAGAAGAGTGCTCAGAGTGCTCCACCCAGTGTTGAAGTGCTCACATAACAAATTTGATGTATTTCGACTTGTATAGAGATTGAAATAATAGGCGGAACTTATAAGGAAATCAAAACATTTATTGTACAGGCGCTGTGAACGTGTTAAATAAGTTAATTTGTTTTAAGTATTGAAGTATCTACCTACACCTATCCCCGAGGTAAACAGAGTAAAATATACAGGGCTACAGTCGAAGACAGAGATAAGTATACAGGGGACCTCAATAAGGTTGATATTTTCTCAAAAACTACTGGCCCGAATTTAATAATTATTTTACAGTTACATAGTTTTCACTTTTATCTATCAAACAGTGAAAGAATTCTAGCAATAGGTCAAGTAGTTTGTGAGATAATCTCGATATTCCACCATACTTAAACTCTGTTTACGACCTGCCCCCTTACCTTGAAGTCTTATAGCAGTATTACTTCCATAATATTCATAATTCATTTATTCATTGCACAAACTATGAGTAGGTAGTTTAACAAGATGTAAGTTGTTTAAATAGAATCACACATAGTTCAGACCTTGTCGGTATAGCAATTTTACAATATATATCAAACATTAACATCATATAATAAGTCAGATAGTCGAAATAGGTACAATTGTCATAATTCATTACACATCTTTATCCTCTAAATATTCCCCAATCTTATAGTAACACTTTTTCTGCAATATTGTTTTAACAGTTTCTATATATAGGTTATCTTTCGTTATTGTTTTAATATGTTCAGGTAATTTGTTATATATTCTTATCGCCATGTTATGCGTATTTTTATTCGACATATTCAATTTACATCCTGTAATATTATAATCATATATATTTCTTAGGTTTCGTGTGGTAGTGGTCCCCCTTTTTGTGAATAAGTATTGGTGTTTACGTGCAAATATATTCATTTCTAGGATGTAGATAGATGGTACAGTTAGTATATTAAGTTTTTCGTAATGTGGTTTACAGCTTTCTATCTGTTTAATGTTCACTATTGTTCTTATACATTTCTTTTGCAACTTAAATATGTTGTCTGCGTCTGTACTATTTCCCCATAATATAATTCCGTATTTGATCCAGCTATACGCGTATCCATAGTATGCGGTAACGGCGGTATTTATATCTGTAGATTTTTTTATTTCTCGCAAAGCGTAGATGAATTGGCTAAGTTTTTTCCCAATTTTTTCTATATGCGGTTTCCAATTTAGATGAGTATCTATCTCAATCCCTAGCAGGTTAGTATAATTGACGCATTTAATGGGGTTGTTATTGTATATGTAATCTATTTGTAAGGTCTTCTTTTGATGGGGGTGAAATTGAATTAATTTAGTTTGTTACTTCCTATAATGACGACCTTAAAGTAAGCTCGTTAAGGTCGTCATTGTACGAAGTAACAAAGTATTATGAAAGTAATACTGCTATAAGACTTCAAGGTAAGGGGGGTACTTTTTGAGAAAATCTCATCTACTCTCTTACAATACAGGTGGAATATTCAAACAGTATTGAAGTAGAACTCGGTGCAGAGCTGACTCCAACTCAAGTGAAAGATGTGCCTACAGTGTCATGGAATGCCACTTCTGATCAATTCTATACGCTCATGATGATAGGTGAGTCAAAGTTGTGTTTCGTCTCTTCTTTTTAAGGCCCACCCTCTATATATTTATGATGTCCTGGTATCTATTATAATTTATGATACTTACCTACTTCTCTTTCGACGTGGCCGAGCCGATGATGTTGGGTTCGGACACTAGGTCTTCATTTTCGCTGTTCTTCCTCACTCTCACACTGCCATCTGGGCTCCTTATTGTACCCAGTATTCTCCTAAATATTTTTCTTGGCCACGTCGAAAGAATGGGAGAAGATCGAGCTGCCAAACTAGCGTATCTGGGACGCCCAACCGGCCGTCGGCCTGACGGGCGTCCTCGGTACCGCTGAAGGGACGAAGTCGAGAAGGACCTGCGCCGACTGCAGGCACACACGTGGCGGCAGTCGGTGCAGGACCAGCACGACTGGCGTCTTCTCATTGCGGAGGCCAAGAGCCACTTCGGGTTATTGAACCAGCGGAGTAAGTAAGCAAGTACCTACTTCTCCTCTTCACCAGTACGGCTTCGTATAAATAGCATCGTTCAATCGAGTAATCGACCAATGGTGTTCGTTGAAATGAAAATCGATCCAATGACTCTCGAAGTTACGTAGGAAACCCCCTTAGACAAGTTCTGGGCATATTCCTATCCCGAATCCTCCACATGGACTCCAGATACCTATATGGTCTAGAGAATTCTAGACATTTGCTTCGAATGCTCAAGATTCGATGGATCGACAAAGTCATAAAAATTCGAGTACTGGAGCGGATGAGCAAGTCTCGTTAATTTTTGCTAGACAAAAAGTAAAAAGTTGGGTATCTGTGATACATATTCCGAAATGACAGGATACCACTGCTCCAATTAATTATGATGAGCCACATACCACTTACCTCATAGACGAGGGGAGGGCCAGTGTCTGCACATGAGCGCAACATTGCTTCGCGACACGTGTAACCTAGAGATATTATCGACATGGACGCATCTCTTTAATACGGCACCCCTGGCCCCCGCTTCGTCTCTATGCGCTCATTGTTGATGGAATTTTTCGTTTGCAAATTTGATTGACTGATTTCATGTCTATTGGGTAAGTGGTATGTGTGATGGGCAAAAAAACGGCTGCCGGAAAGAATCTTGTCTCCGAAACATTCATTATTGTCTGGCAATGTTCCGAATCGCTCAGGACAGGGACAGTACGCGGAGCTGATAGTCAACCTCCGGTAACGTATAGGAACTACAAGAAGAAGAATAAATGTCAATCACTTCTTTTATTGATACTCTTTGATCCCACACATTTAACTTTCTATTCTACTATCACTCAAAGTTAAAACTCATAACGCACTTACTCCACATAAGTATTAATTACTGCGTGAATCCCTTCACAGACCCAGATGCACCATCCCGCCAGGACCCAGAATACCGTTCCTGGCAACACTGGCTGGTCACCAACATCCCTGCAGACAACCAGTCTGCTGGCAACACTCTCTCCGCGTACGTCGGTGCTGGACCAGGCCAGGACTCTGGTCTCCATAGATATGTGGTCCTAGTATACCAGCAACCAGGTCTCTTGGAGTTTGAGGAGCCTCTTCTTAATAACACGTGAGGAATTTTCTTTATTCGTCATATCAGCCCGTATCAGTCCACTGCTGGACGCAGGCCTCACCTCCCCCACTTTTCTAGTCTCCGGTACTGCCTCTCTCGACATCAGACAATATCAGGCCACTGCTGGACGCAAGCCTCACCTCCCCACTCTTATAGTCTCCTGGTACATCAGTCCCATGCTAGACGCAAGCCGCACCTCCCCACTCTTATAGTCTCCTGGTACATCAGTCCACTGCTGGACGCATGCCGCACCTCCCCACTCTTATAGTCTCCTGGTACATCAGTCCGTATCAGTCCACTGCTGGACGAAGGCCTCTTCCAAAGCACGCCACTCAGCACGATTCTCGGCCCTTTGCATCCAGTCTCTGTCGGCCATCTTTCGCCTATCTAATTTTGAGTGCCAGTTCTGTTGGAAAGAGCGTGGCACGGAATAACGAGGTCACTCTTCATCCAGAGGAGTCGCCGTAGCGTCGTCACTCTGGACGAAGCAGCTCGACAGTTCACTCCCGAGCTCGTAGCGGGACTCTTGACTATAGCGCCAAAATTCAGAACCTGCAGGAATCCTCCAATAACTTCACCATACTGTCATTCGCGAACATTTTCTGATTAATTTAACACACTGAAAATGATCAAATAATTTCGCAACCGTCGTTTCCCGCAATTTTCAAAAGCCCCTACGAATTTACTAATTCAGTATCTGCATTTAAATAACCTCGCTCCGCTCTACGATTTTATTCCTTTCGCTATTGAGACTGCGGGGGCATGGGGTTCTGATTCTGTAAGGTCGCCACTTAAGGGACAGTGGTAATGACCCCCGCTCCTGGTCGTATCTCGTCCAAAGTATTTCCATCGCAATCCAGCGCGGTAACGCTGCTGGTGTGATGGGAATATTTCGACGAGACACGATCCGAGACGGCGACTTTTAATATTTGATTTGATACAAAAATTTTGTCTTTTTCTATAATCTGTTTTGGCGTATATTCATTTTTAAATAACTTTATTTCAACAGATCCGCCCTCGGTCGTCCTGGCTTCAATGTGACAGCCTTCGCCAACAAATACAACTTGAGCCAGCCGGTCGCCGGCAACTTCTTCCAGACCCAATACGATGAGTATGTCGATGAGTTATACGTTCAGTTGGGCATCACTTCAGGAGCTCAGACTCTGAAGTTTGGGTTAACTATGACCTTGATTTCTTTGTGTTTTGGGGCGAATGTTTAGGAAAGGTGAAACAACTCAGTTTTGTTATAACAGCTCATGTTTAATCGGTCGAGAACCTTGATCTCCTATAAACAACTCGATACACAAAGGTCTTACTGAAACAATTTAAAAAATGTCCAAATAAGGGTCCATTGTTAACATCCAAATAATGTCATGCAAATGAGTTATTTCAGACCATTTATCCGTTTGGACCTTCTTAGAAGGCAGACTGTGTATCTAGTTGTTTACCTATAAACAACTGGATACACAGTCGGCCAATGTTTGTCAGATCAATGGTCGAAAATAAAGAAAAGTACTTACACAGGTTCAATACGTAATTTTCACCATAAAATAATTAAACGGATGGTAAAAAATATTTTACTGGAAGATAGTTTCGAATATTCACTATGTATTAGTACAGCTAACAGCAGATCAAGTGTAACACTTTGGACTTTGAACTATTCTTATTATCTGCTTTTTTACTTACTTACTTACTTACTTACTATCAACCTTAATTACAGTTCTGTTTACTTTTCTGTCTTAGATAAGTTAGGTTAGATCATAATGTAAACATTATGTCATCATTAGGTACCTATATCATTTTGTTATATCCCGTGGGTCGGTTCTTTGCCCTGTTTCTCTGTTCGTGCATCCAGCCGTAACCTAGTTTGTATTCTGTACCTTATATTATTGTACATTATTACATTATGTATGACATAACCAAGTGTTCCCTAGAGCTCCTAAGGTTGAATAAATGAAGTATTGAACTAATGTACTTAGGTACCTATTTCATTTTTATTTTTCATTTCAATTTACCGTACTTAGTATTTTTCTTTTATTTCATTTAAAAGTTAGTATTACAGTCCTAAACTAATGCACTATACATTTCATTAATTATCAGTACAGTTAAACATATTACGTTAAATTAATTAATAATTTGCACAATCGATAGAAGGTCAAGAACTGTCAAATAAGTGTTTTAGCGTTTTACTCATTAAATAAAATAATAATACTGTAATTGACTTAGAATTTTATTTTCAATATAATTTTGGTTCCAAAGAATATATTACATAGAAGTTACCGGCTAATAACTCTAGATTGTATTTTTCGGAAAACTTCTGCGGCGAGAAGAATATTCGGAGCAAAGCAGTTCTGGAAATAAAATAATATCATGTCACTTCACTTTATCTTGTTTTTTTGTTTGTTAACCTATATATTGTCCCACTGCTGGGCAAAGGTCTCCCCCCGCTCCTCACTTTATCTTGTAATTCTACAAAATTCTAGAATGGACTCTACCAACTTTTAAAGAATCTTGGCGTAACTTCATTTTGTAATATTCTAGCCAAATTGTAACATATTACCCAACTTGTAACATTATAGCCAAATTGTAACATATTACCCAACTTGTAACATTATAGCCAAATTGTAACCTAAATTACCTACTTAACCTGTAACACTCTAGTGCTGTTATTCATAAACCTAGTTAAACCTCGCTTCCCTCGTGTTGCTATCCCTTTCACACTTCGTTAAAAAAGGTTAGGATAGAAAGGGACAGGGGCCCTAAACGGTGGCGTAACTTTAAATCACGTTTATGAATACGCGCCTTAATGTAACATAATCACCCAATTTGTAAGTATTCTAGCCAAATTGTAACAATTACATAACCTGTAACATTCTAGCCAATACATAACAATATAAGTTTTAGCCAAATTGTAAAATCCAAATTGTAAAATATTACCCTGAATGCTCGTCCAAGGATTTTACATTGTATTTACAGTTGGATTTTGTTCAAAATTATTTACAGTGCATATAGGTATTTAACATTTTAATATAGTAGAGTATTCTAGTGAGTCAAATTTTAAATACTTATACCAATAAGAGTTGCCATATTTACCCAAGTGCAACATTTGTGTATAATAATTTATTCAAGTAGCTTGTTTTTAACTTACTCGGCACCTGAAGGTATATGAGGTTCGTCGAAGTCTAGCTTGCCAGGTTGCAAGTACACAACGAAGACGTAATGATGAACGCCTGAGAACGGCTCTGGGCCAGGCTTGAAGTACTCCGACAAGGTCTCGCCAGCTGTCATGTTGTTGCCAGGAACATTGACCACTAGCCAGAACTGGATGTCACTGACAAACTTGACTTCGACAGGTGGATCAGGTTCTGAGGAGATAAACGGAAACAAAATACCTCACCTCCCGTCTCTTATAGTCTCCGGTACTGCCTCTCTCGACATCAACCCGTATCAGTCCACTGCTGGACGCAAGTATCACCTCCCCACTCTTATAGTCTCCTGGTACATCAGTCCGTATCAGTCCACTGCTGGACGTAGGCCTCTCCCAAAGCACGCCTGCACTCAGCACGATTGTTATTTAGCTATCGTTAGCAGTTTTTTTTAGTCCAGGGCATGGAATATTTTATTTCATCATTTCGATACTAATTTCTTCACGGGCCTTCCATGAGCCAACTAGCGCCACCAATCTTTCAAAAATAATCATCTTCTCAACGTTCCTCTTCTCATCGAAGGTTGGACAACATCATGGCAATTTTAACCCTCTGAACGGCTCAAAAATAATATCTTCCAATTTAATCAATTTTATTAAAATAGCTGTGTACATAATGTTTATTACGATAAATACTATTTTTTTATGATTATTAATTTATAACGTGATTCAATTTCGGTAAGTTGTAGTTCGCATAATTGCGAAAAACAGCCGTGCTTGTCGCAATTATGCCATGTATTGTATAGTGAAAAATAGTGTTTACTAATAAAGATTGTGTACACAGCTTTTTTAATAAATAAATAAAATGATTTGTAAGATATTATTTTTATTGGTTCATGGAAGGCTCTTAAGGTACAAGAGTATTTTTATATAGTTTGGTGGAGTTGAGGCCAAATGATAAGTTGAGGCAAGTTGTACAAGATAACGAATAAATGTAAAAATATCTCCGTTTTTTATTAAAATTATTAGTTTAAAATAAAGTTTTGTACAAGTTGCGATTCGAAAAAAACAGCTTAATAAAGAATTCAGAAAATAGTATGAAATCGAAGAGAATTATTTATTGTTTTTGTTATCATTTTCTACTACTCTCGCAACACCTACTGATTTATACCTATCCGTAGCTAGGTCGCCTCGCCGCCGGCTTAAACTGGTCATACCATTACTTACCCACCATCATTATTGTGTAGTACTGATCAGGACAGCTGTGGTCGAAGGTCACGTTCGGTGGCACGCTGACCGCATCAGCTGTCAGTGCATTACCTAGATCTGCTTCTACAGTTGAATATTTTACCTGAAATTTATCATAAAATGCAGGTATAGTTAGCCAAAGTGGCGGCGGTGGCGGTGAAGGTAGACTGGACAATGATGGTACAACTATGATTATGATTTTTTACGACATAGATAATAAAAACGATCACACACAAGGCAACTTTAATGTATTTCTTTAAAAATGACACTTTTACCTACATATATCAACAGGTTATTCAACGTGCACTGCGATAACAATCCCTTGTTAGGTAAGTACTTATGTAGGTACTACTTAATTGACGGGATGGAATAAAATTAATAATAAGTTTATTCACCAAGGAATTAAACTACTTATCGACAGTTTACAACAGCTTAGATGGTTACTTATATGTTATATTATAAATATATATTTATTTCACATATCATTTGGCCCTAAACTAGGATATAAAATCCTGTATCGTAGGAGCCAGCTCTCAACCCTCAAACTATTCCTGAGTTGGATTATTTAGTCTGTCTTGTGTTTATTATAAATAAGAGTTACCTTAGACTCTTATTTAACGAATCCGCCGCAGGAGAGTGGGGCGGAGGACGCTGGCGTATGCCCGTAACCTCCCCCCATAATGAGGGCTTCCGGGCGAGTGGACACGGGGTAGTCCAACGCTCGGTAACAGGTCCTCGAGTTGGTCGGCGTGCATGTGTTCCAGCACACCGCTAACAGTCGGATGGGGTCAAAGACCCCCGAGAAGGGTCCCCCCGGACACACGCCGGCGGAGTCGCGGAAGTAATTCGCAAGTCTCCCTGTGACTCCGCCATAGGGCGGCGAGACGGAACACCGAGGGGTTTTTAGTCGGTAAGAGTCCGACATAACCATCCTCGCCTCCCCGTGGCAAGGAGGTATCATGATATCTAGATGATTTTCCCCCCGAAAAAAAAGGTATCTACTTACTTATTTTTATGTATGGGCTTGTTCACAATTCATATTTTCAAGCATTTTAAATGTAGGTAAGTAAGTACTTACATGTTTTTCCGGTACCTACTCACCGTAGCTAGTCCTTCAGGTGCTTTCGGCATTCTTTTAGATAACAAACCTTCTCTCTCAAAGGCATCAGATACTTCCGAAGCAAAGTTATTCGTAATTATTGCTAATATTATTACAACTATACCTTGTAATATTATTCGCCCCATCTTAGCCAATAAATATTACAATGTATATAAAGGTACCTATATAAAGTATATAAAAACTCAGTGACACGACATAGGTATTCGAATCACGAATAAGCACTAACAATATAAATGCTATTGGAAAGAACACACCTGTCTTAAATAAAGTTATCTCAACCTTCGTTTCAATAATTACCTACAGGTACGCAGACACAGACCACTTACCCCATAGACCTGTAACAGGAGGCCCGTGTCTGCCCACACATGAGCGCAACATTGCTTCGTGACACGTGTAACCTACAGATATTTTTGACATGGACGCATCTCTTTAATACGGCATCCCTGTCCCCCGCTTAGTCTCTATGCGCTCATCGTTGACAGAATTTCGCTTCCAAATGACAATGCCAGATTCTGCCCCACCATCAACCGCTAGATGTACAAGATAACGAATAAATGTAAAAATATCTCCGTTTTTTATTAAAATTATTGGTTTAAAAGAAAGTTTTGTACATCTAGCGAGTCGAAAAATACAGCTTAATTAGGAATTCAGAAAATAGTAAGAAATCGAAGCGAATTATTCATTGTTTTTGTTATTCTTCTATAGGAGTTGCGAGAGTAGTAGAAAATGATACTGATTATGATTATGCAATATGAAACCTGTAATAAGTCCCCAACAAAATGATAGATACAGCTTAAATGGTCACGTAGTTTTATAGGTGGGGCATAGCTCCATTGAAATGTGGCAATGTCATTTGTACCGATTTCATGTCTATGGGGTAAGTGGTCTGTGATAGGTAAGTATTTAATTCGCAGTTCATAAATGAGATACCGAAAATGCAAATGACTTTACTGTAGTGTTTGAACAAGTGTAGATACTTAACTAAGTACTTAAGTACTAAAAATAAATTCGAATTCTAAAGGGGAACGAAGAGCTGCGGCCCCATAAAAGTTGTGTTCGGTACACACATTACCTAATAGGTAGGTAATCTCATTCCCATCCATTGACAGTAAATAAACCGTTAACTAAGTTCAGATAAAATACAATCATAACAATTTATCCTTACATTACAAGGATACGGAAGACGTGCCACCGATTGTGGCAACGATCTGTCAACGATGAGCACATAGAGACGAAGGTCGATAATATCTCTAGGTTACACGTGTCGCGAATTTAGCGCTCATGTGCGAGCAGACACGGGCGCCCTCCTGTTACAGGTCTATGAGGTAGGTCTGTGTTACATATAGGTACTTAGACGAGTTTATTTTCTTAGTAGAAATAAGGAAACAATTTGATTTTGAATTTTTATTTTCATACAACTTGTGGCTCCAAAGAATATATTTTAAAGAAATTTCCAGCTAGTGGATCCCCGAGGTTATATTTATCGGAAAACTTCTTTGGTGAGAAGAATATTCGGGGTAAAACATTCCTGGAAATAAAAGGATTAAATCACTTCAGTCGTTTCGTTTTACGCATTTTATAGGTAACATTTTAGCCACGTTGTAATATTTTAGTTGGAGAACTGTACCATTGAAGCCATATTGTAATTTTACCCAACTTGTAACATTTTAGCCAAAATGTAACATCTTACCCAACTTTAGAATTAAAACTATAGTGAGCCATTACTATAAATTATTATATATAAACGGATATCACTCACTTGCCGACTTCAACAATATCAGTGAGTGATATCCGTTTATATGTAATAATCTTGCCCAACTTGTAAAATTTTAGCCAAATTGTAACATCTTACCCCACTTGTAATATTCTAACCAAATTGTAACATCTTACCCCACTAGTAAATTCTAGCAAAATTAACCTTTTACCCTACTTTTATAACATTCTAGCTAAGTTGCATATTTTACCCAACTTGTAAAATTCTAGTCAAATTGTAACATCTTACTCAACTTGTAAAATTCTAGCCAAATTGTAAACTTTTACCCAAACATTCTAGCCATAATTGTAACAATTTAATCAAATTGTAATAAAACTCTAGCCTTAAAAGTCTTCTTTCACGTGTGGTTTAGTGACCAAACCTATTTGTCAAAAAAAGCTGTCAAGCGACAACAGCCGGGACCAACTGCTTAACGTGCGCCCCGAGGCACGGAGGGGCTCAGATGAAAGTGTCACTAGCGGTCACCCATCCAGGTCCTGATCTCGCCTAACGTTGATTACCTTGTACGATAATTTTCAACTGAACTGCGAGCCTTAATAGTGGAATTTTGTGACATTTCATTCAGTACTTTCTTTTAACTTACGTGGAAGATAAATGAGGTTCGTCGAAGTCTATTTTGCCAGGTTGCAAGTACACGATGAAGACATATCGATGAGGGCCGGTGAAGGGCGGCGGACCAGGCTTGAAGTACTCCGAGAAGGTCTCACCAGCTGTGACGTTGTCGCCAGGAATGTTACCAATTAGCCAGAATTGGAAGTCACTGAATTCATTGAACTTTGTAGATAACGCATCGGGTTCTGTGGAAATTAATGTCGCGCTTAAGGGCCTTCCATGAGCCAACTAGGGTCATCTTGAAAAAATAATATCTTGCAATTTAATCAATTTTATTATAAAAGCTACCTATTTACAAAACGGCCGTTTTTCGCAATTTATGCGAACTACAACTTACTGACATTTAATCACGTTATAAATAAGCATTTAAAAAATAGTATTTATCGTAATAAACATTTCGTAAATAGCTTTTTTAATAAAATTGATTAAGTACCTATATTGCAAGTTATTATTTTTTTAAGATTGGCGGCGCTAGTTGGCTCTATGAAGGCTCTTAAGTAACGATTTATATTACGCCACAGTTTAGGCCCCCGTTCCTTTCTATCTTAATCATTATTAACGAAGTGTGAAAGTAAGAGAAGTAGGGTTTAACTTATGATATGAATACCTAACAGCATACCTAACTCTTTAACGGTCGAAACCTTTTGTCCTACCCGTTCCGGTCATACCACATTACTACTTACCAACCATCATTAATGTATAGTACTGATCAGGACTGTGGTCGAAGGTCACCTTCGGTGGAACGCTGACCACATCAGCAGTGAGTATGTTACCTAGATCTGCGTCTACCGTAGGATATTGCACCTGAAAATTGTAACACGATATCGATAATGAGGGGGTTTCAAGATTTGACAAAGAAAGTACCGCTAGCCCCGGTAGATGGCACTGACTGGTCTGATGTCAACATTAAATGCGTTGTTATTGCTTGTAACTTGGGCTTTTCGTATTTTATACCTAGTATTAATTTGTACTGTATTGTTTAAATTACACAAACAAACCAATAATAATAAATTATTCAGCTGACATTGAATTATTATAAATACGAGAGCTTGTTTAAAAAAATCTGATTTTTGTTGGCGTATTTTTAGTTCCCTGCCAAAATTCATCTAAAATTTAACAAAAATACTAATATGGAGTCACTGTGCCGTGCTATTCACTCCACAGCGGGGCATCTTCTGTCTCGCGCTTGAGTTTGACTGCTGGCAGCCCGTTAAACATTTAAACATACCTTCGCAAATCCTTCAGGAGCTACCGGCATTCTTTCTGACAACAAGCCTTCTTTTTCAAATGCATCTGACACTTCCGAAGCGAATGCACTTGTTGTTAAGATCAATACGACGATACATTTTAATTTTAATCGCGCCATATCGTTCTTATGTTCACTTATATATTACAAAAACAATTTGTACCAACGAATTTTATTTATAGAAGGGTAGGACAAGCAAGTAGAAATGGAAACTCCTTGCAGTTATGGTAAAATAGTTTAATAGCTTATCTCCACTTTTAACAAACTGTCTTTTAATTAGATCAACTGACAAAAACACATTTTAGCTTTAACAAATTCTACGTCTGCTCAGTTTGGGCCACAGAACACTATTACCCTGACGGGTAATAGTTTAATTATACTGGTTTGGGCGCGCACACCAGAATGCCTAGTGATGGTCAACTCGAGTAACCAACTCGAGTTAGGCGTAACTAGAGTTGAATTCTCTTTGACTCGAGTTCGAAAACCGAATGGAACCGACATGGATTTTTACTTTAGTCAGTAATACTCTTCTTCCAATCTTACTAAAACTATAAACGCGAAAGTTTGTAAGAATGCATGGATGTATGTTTATTACTCTTTCACGCAAAAACTACTGAGTGGATTTTGAAGAAACTATTAATGCTAAGCTGAGGGAATAAATTAGTAAAAATTAAAAAAAAGACATTAACTCTTCCATCCAGTTAACTCTAGTTACGTAACTCGAGTTCAACCCGAGTTACGTGAATTTTAAATCGGGTTAAATCGAGTTATGTTTTTTCCGAGTTGGCCCATCACTAAGAATGCCCGCCAAAAATGTCCAACGCCAGCCGGCCATGTTTCCCCGGTGTTGCCACCTCAAAAACCAAATACCTTCTAAAAAGGCTTTTTGAAAATGGCGGGAAACGACGGTCGCGAAATTATTTAATAATTTTCAGTTTAATGTCTACAGTGGGTGTTTTGTGTTTAATATCACGTTAAATTAATCAGAAAATGTTCGCGAATGACAGTATGGTGAAGTTATTGGAGAATTAAAGCAGGATCTGAAGTTTGGCGCCATGGTCAAGATTCCCACTACGAGCTCGGGAGTGAACGTGACTGTCGAGCTGCTTCGTCCATAGTGATTGACGCTACGGCGTCTCCTCTGGATGAAGACAAGAAGACGCGGCTACCCAGGGTGATGACGCTACTGCGACTCCCCGACTGGAGGAAGATAGAAAACTATTATACATTGAATTTTTTGTAACGACATTGGCAAATGACGAACTGTCGAGTCCATTAATAAAATAAATAAATAAAATAACCTTCCAAAAATCTAATATTAACTCTTAATTAGGTTCGTAATTAACCGTTATCGCGATGATTTATTAGAAAAGAAAACAAAGATCTCGGGCTTAAATAACGGAACCTTACAGAAGTCGAAACCGAAGTATCCGTTAACTTTGAAATTTATGTTCACCTGTTTAGATTATCTCGAATTTATTTTTATCGTAACGGGTTTGTTAAAAAAAACTCCACAGGATGTAGGTAGTACTGTAAGAGTAGGTACTTAAATTAGTGTATTGACTAAATGAATGGGTATCGACAACTGAACTGCACAACTTTTACTTTCTTGCTTGGTTTTTATTACGTTAGAATATCGTGTCTGTATCTATGTAGTTCTAGGTCATAAAATATTATGTAGTTAGTTGCATCATCGTGTTAATGGCCTTCCATGAGCCAACTAGCGCCGCCAATCAAAAAAAAATAATATCTTCCAATATAATCAATTTTAAGCCCAAATCAAGTCTTTTTTTGTAAACAAAAACTACCATACCCTAGTAACGTATTAAGTTAGTTTGTGATTATTGCATAGTTATTTTCACATTATTAGATCGGATTACTTTATTTTCTAATAATGTGAAAATAACTATGCAATAATCACAGAACAGCTGAAAGTGTTACCTAGTAGGGTAGGGTAGTTTTTGTTTACAAAATAAGACACTTGATTTGGGCTTCGGAATACCTAATCCCGTATTTATGAAATCACAAAAACTCCATATCGACGTTGCCACCATTGGTGTCTAAATATAAAATAAATATATATATAGCGTGCATGAAGAATGTGAAGGAAGCGAGAGTTGTCTGCCAGGATCGCAGCAGATGAAAATGCATCGCTACCGGAAACACCGCTGGGTTGGAGTTTATGTATGTATACCGGAGCCCAAATCAAGTGCTTATTTTGTAAACAAAAACTACCCTACCCTACTAGGTAACAGCTTAAAAAAGCTGTTCTGTGATTATTGCGTAGTTATTTTCACATTAGATCGGATTACTTTATTTTCACAATGATGAACAGGTTCAAGTTCCTTCAGTGTTACATCACAACAGGTAATTAGACGATCATTATTTATTTACAAAATAAGACACTTGATTTGGGCTGCGGTATATGTAGAAGTTTTATATATAAAAACATCAATAAATGTGAAAATCTATATTAGCACAATTTCCCTTAAAATCTAAATATATTAGTTTATTGCAACAATCTGGTGGATGTGATTTTTTTAATGAACAATAATAGTTTTAGAATTAAAACTGTAATAAGCCATTACTACAAATTATTATATATAAACGGATATCACTCACTTAACGTCACCGGCGCGCTCACCTTGATGAAGACCGTCGAAACCGGTCGAAACTGTCGGTCTAATTGCCGACTTCAACAATATAAGTGAGTGATATCCGTTTATATATATAACAATAATAGTTTGACAATTTCACGTTTACAGTTTTTGAACAGGTGGATATTGTTTACAAATGCTTTAATTAAAGTAACTATGAAAATAAAGCTATAGCCTTCATAGCTAAGCAAAAATATACATATCAAATGCTAGGATAATATTTTGATAACTGTACCTATTTCGATTCTTAAATCGATTTCGAATTAAGGCAATTAATTACGCTATTTAAACAATCATATAATTTTCTGATGTACAAGTATTATCTTGATTATATTTTTTACAATTTTTAAATGAGATAACTAACAAAGAAATTATTATCCCAAAACCTTTCATGTATATATAATATTCAGTTAATTAGGGTTCCGTGCCTCAAAAGGAAAAAAGGATCCCTTATAGGATCACTTTGTTGTCCGTCTACCCGTCAAGACCTATGTCTCAGAAACGCATGGATGGATCTAGTTGAAATTAATACCATATACTCAGGCGCCGTTTATGTCGCATTTTCTAGCATATTTGTATGAAAATGCAAAGAAACCAAAACCTATATGGTATTTCCCGTTGACCTGGAATGATATATACCCTCAAAAAAATTTTTTTTTGTTATTTCTATATTTTCCTTAGAGCAAAGTTACGGGGTTAAGTAAGTTGTATGCACGGAACCCTCGGTGCGCGAGTCCGACTCGCACTTGGCCGTTTTTTTTTGAGATACTTATAAATGCGTAAGTCTAGATGCACGTTTGTTATTCAATCACACTTAATCCCTAACCTATCAATGCAGGCTTCGTAAACATAAAGTCGCAGAGTTAAGCGCCAAGTTGCTTGTACAAGAGCGGCACATAGTCGTCCCACTCTGCCTGGTAGAAGTTCCCGGCGACAGGGTCACCTAGGTTGTACTTCTTAGCGAATTTGGAGATCGAGAACACGCCGCGATTCTCGCCAGACCTGCAAATGAAAGATTGGACTGGTTTATGATAATTTTAACCAGAACATAAATACACTGTTGAGTGTATTTATGTGTCACTGTACTAACCACGCTATCTCCTATCTCGTTTTTTACTACTCATTATGTTTCTGACTACCCAAACTGTTTCCTGTTCTGTTTCTCAATATCCAATCTGTTTCTGACTACCCAAATTGTTTCCTGATCTGTTTCTCAATATCCAATCTGTTTCTGACTACCCAAATTGTTTCCTATGTTATGTTTATCAATATCTAATCTGTTTCTGACTGCCCAAATTGTTTCCTGTTCTGTTTCTCAATATCCAATATGCTTCTGACTACCCAAATTGTTTCCTATGTTATGTTTCTCAATATCTAATCTGTTGCTGACAACCCAAATTGTTTCCTGATCTGTTTCTCAATATCCAATCTGTTGCTGACTACCCAAATTGTTTCCTGATCTGTTTCTCAATATCCAATCTGTTTCTGACTACCCAAATTGTTTCCTATCTTATGTTTCTCAATATTCAATCTGTTTCTTACTACCCAAATTGCTTCCTATGCTCTGTTTCTCACTACCCAAACTATAAACTACTACCCACGCTATTTCTGACTACCCAAACTGCAAACTCACGTGTTAGTCAGTCGTGGCTCATCGAAGCTCAGTTTCCCAGGTTGCTTGTACACGAGGAACACGTAGCGATGTAGCCCCGTGCCCTGCGGGGGTCCGGAGCCCACGTACCCTGACAGGGTCTCTCCCGTGCCCACGTTGTTGCCCTGAATGTTACCGACTAGCCAGTGGTGCCATTCACGGAATTTGGGGTCCTGGCGGGAAGGTGCGTCTGGGTCTGTAATGATAATTTTGGAGTTATAATCTTTATGAATATCACTTTTTAAACTTAACACGGTTTGTATACATATTAATTAAATAAAACGGGAATTGCCGTGTTAAACAGTTATTATTATTAATAATAAATTTGCGACAAGCTAAGTTGTAGTTCACAAATGTGCCAAAAACGGCCGTTTTTCGCAATTATGCGAACTACAACTTACCGAAATTGAATCACGTTATAAATAAGCATTTAAAAAATAGTATTTATCGTAATAAACATTTTTAATAAAATTGATTAAATTGGAAAATATTATTTTTTCAAGATTGGCGGCGCTAGTTGGCTCATATCAGGCCCTTAATCTCTGCGATAAAGTACTCACCGGTCATGGCCAGTGTGTAGAACTGGTCTGGGCTGGCTTCCCACGAGACTGTGGGAGCATCCTTCACCTTGGTGGGAGTCAGAACGTTGCCTTCTTGGACTTCTACGCCGCTGGGATACTTTACCTAGAGAAGACATGTTACTCTATTTTTCGTACGAAACTAAACCCAAGCCCAAATAAGTGTCTTTTTTTGTAAACAAAAACTACCCTACCCTACTAAAATTCTAAGCTGTTCTGTGATTATTGCATAGTTATTTTCACATTATTAGATCGGATCACTATATTTTCACAATAAAGAACTGGTATCGAACCTGTCCACCATTCAGTTCCATCAGTGTTACATCACAACAGGTAATTAGACGATCATATTTGTTTACAAAATAAGACACTTGATTTGGGCGACGTTATATGTATAAACAGGATTTTCCTTGCAAAGTTGTGTAAAAATTGTAAATGTAAATTCCAAAAATGTTGACGTGCAAAAATGTACATAACGTGCTTACTTGCAATAAACAGATTTGACTTTGACTTACTTTTTAAAACCAGATTTAATCGTGAAGCTTTACTGCGCTATCTGAATATTGTTGAAATTCAATTTTAAATCATTCTAGTTTAATACTATCGGTTTACTGATTTAAGGTTGAAATTGAATGATAAATGCGCTGATATTCAAGTAACGGCATTCAAATGCATCTTGTAGCATGCGTGTTGTACGGTGGAACACAGAGAAAGGTGTACAGGAGAGTTTTTAAGGTTGAGATTTTCTTAAAAACTACTTGACCTATTGCAAAAATTACTTCACTGTTTGATAGATAAAAGTTAAAACTATGTAACTGTAAAATAATTATTAAATACGGTCCAGTAGTTCTTGTCAATTCACGCTGTGGTATCCAAGAGATTGCAACAGAAGACAGGGACGCCCAATCAGAAGATGGGAAGACGAAATTCGTCTGACCCTAGGACCATACTGGACAAGGGTGGCAGCAGACAGAGTCCAATGGAAGCAGTTGGAGGAGGCCTAGGCCAAAAGGCACACCGAACTGAGAGATATTTTGTAAACAAATCTATGAGTTCATACGTTCGGAAATAAATGGCTTTATTATTATTATTATATTATTTTAGTTCTTGAGAAAATCTCAACCTTATTGAGGCGCCCTATATACTCTGTCTTCGACTGTACGATGCGCTATAACAATACCTAATGACCTAATGCAGTTATACCTACCATCAATTGTCATTCAATTTGTCCAGTCACTGTGACGTGCAATGCAACTCTCGTAGATTATATTATGCGACATTTATTTTCCATGATAAATGATAAAAAAATCTAACATGTCGATTAGTGAAATATTTTTAAGGTTCCGCGCCTCAAAAGGAAAAAAAGGAACCCTTATAGGATCACTTTGCTGTCCGTCTGTCAAGACATATATCTCAGAAACGCGTGGACGGATCAAGTTGAAATTAATACCAAATACTCAGGTCTACATCCTCATGCAGCCGTGAAAAAATCAAACTTCTACGTCAACGCAATGAAAAGATATGGCCGTTTATGCCGCATTTTATCGCATATTTGTATGAACATGCCAGAAAACCAAAGCCTATACGGTACTTCCCGTTGACCTAGAATCATGAATTTCGGCAAGATACTAGGTCTTACAGCACAAATAAAGGAAAAGAATCCGAAAACTGTAAATGACATTGCCACATTTCAATGGAGATTTGCCCCACCTACAAAACTAAGTGACCATTTAAGCTGTACCTATCATTTTGTTGGGGACTTATTACAGGTTTCATATTGCATAATCATAATCAGTATCATTTTCTACTACTCTCGCAACTCCTATAGAAGAATAACAAAAAAATGAATAATTCGCTTCGATTTCTTACTATTTTCTGAATTCATAATTAAGCTGTTTTTCTCGACTCGCAACTTGTACAAAACTTTATTTTAAACCAATAATTTTAATAAAAAACTGAGATATTTTTACATTTATTCGTTATCTTGTACAACTTGCGGTTGATGGTGGGGCAGAATCTGGCATTGTCATTTGAAGTTCCATCACGAAATATATTTTTTTTTTGTAATTACAAACTTATATTTGCAGTTGACGCCTCGGATGTCGATGTATGAAGTTATCAATTTCGAAAACTCAAAGATAAGTTTGCCCCTAAATCTAGTTTATCTTTTCGTTACAGCAAAGTTACGGTTAATTCATAATTTATTTATTCATTGCCTTATGTGGTAACATAGGTGTTCGTTACAGTGCTCACATAAACCCTGAAAGGGCACTGCAACATTACATTTTATAATAATACCATTTATAATAATTCAATTCGGTCTTAAATGTCACATTATAATTATGTTATCAGCTATCTAGCTTACAAAAATGCATAGTCAATTTATAATAGGTATGTAATACAATACTAAGTTAATGTTAAGTTGTGTTGCACGGAAGCCTCTGTGCTCGAGTCAGACTCGCACTTGGCCGGTTTTTTTTTATTTAAACCCGTAAAGCTTTGGGAGATAGGTACATAATAATAAGTCACTCACAGTTGCCAAAGCAGCCGGCGCCTTCGCCAACACATCTGGCACCACTCCGTTGGCCTCAAATGACTTCGCCACCGACGACATGGTCCGTGCTAGCACCCTAAAATTGACCATAGTGGCGTCTGCTATTAACAAAAGAATCGCACATCTCAATATATGCAACATGTTTCACAGATATATAAATAGTTAATATATAAAATGCAGGATGAGAGCGTTTGGTGGTTCACGGTGTTATGGCGTCATGCTGGCCGGTACAGTTATATAAACCTAGCATAACCAGTTTAAAGTATTGTACAGTTGTGTAGAGCAGTGTTTTTCAATCTTTTTGAATATGCGGACCCCTTCACAGGTTAAAAAATTCTGACGACTACCATACAAAAAGTTAGTATAATTTTAAAAAGACTACGTTTACCTCTGATTTCCTCTAAGTATAATAAATATCTAAACATATAATAAGACTGTAAAAAAGTTGTGTCTGTACATTGGATATTTATTTGAAAAGAATAATTGTAACGTGTTTTAGGATCGATACTGATGCCAAAACAATAATTTTTAGAGTTTTTGTCTGTTTGTGACTTTGTGCAAGTATCACGCCATAACTACTGAAGGGATTTTGATAGGAGTTTCACTAGGAGATAGCTGAAATATTCGGACTGCTAATAGGCTCTAGGCCTACGGGTCGCGGACCCACAGATTGAAAAACACTGATGTAGAGAATTGTAACTCATGCAACAATCCAACTGCTAGAATAACGAACGCCGAAATCACAGACCTTTTACCAAATAGACATGAAATCGGTACAGAGTAAGAGTAATTCTGTCAACGATGAGCGCATAGAGACGAAGCGGGGGACAGGGATGCCGTATTAAAGAAATGCGTCCATGTCGATAATATCTCTAGGTTACACGTGTCGTGGGCATGTGTGACTATTACAGGTATAAGTCTAATTAGTTTATTAAATAAACAAGCAGAAATTATTTCAAAAAACCAATAAACCGACTGCAAAAAACAATCCCCTTTTGATTAATTATGACACTCCCGTAATCAAGACGAATCTAACGATACTGCATACACCAAACCGTTTAGGCTACAGGATGGCAGGAAGGAATGGACATATTATACAATACACCCGAAAAACAATACCCTCTTTCTGGGGCAGTTGGGTAAATACCTAATAAAAGAGAAAACTGAAATATTCACCCTTAAAAAGTAGAATACAGTTGCCGTGGCAGCCGAACGCTTATTGAGAATAAAAGTAAACGATAAAAAGATATTAGGTAATAGGTACCTACTAATCTAAAATTATTATCGCAGTGTCAACACGTGATTGAAGTGCCAAAAATAACAGCGTGAGAGTAAAGTGCATACTCTTGTATTTTATATTGATATAGATTAACCTATCTGAAATGATTTTATTGCTTAGGCTGGTATTAATAGTCTGGAGCTCAAACTCAAGAGCCTATTCAGCTGATACACTCTCAAGACGTGATCACCATCTCAAGTATGTCATTCAATAAACCAATCTTGAGGGCGTATCACGTGCATGCAGGTTTCATCACGATGTTTTCCTTCATCGTTTTGAGAGCACTGTAAATGTACGTAAGTTTTTCCGTCGAATACGTCATTGGTACAGTCGACAGCCGATCAATGGCAACACTTTTTACTTTTGACAGTTCTTATTATTTGCGTCATAAGACTTGAAATCGTACTGCAAGTGTTACCATTGATCTGCTGTCGACTGCACATAACTGACTGGCGATCGAACCTGGGACCTCCGTATCGCAAGTCCAGTGACTCAACCACTTCGCCACCAAGCTCTAAGGGACCTCTGTATCGTACATTATAAAACTCAGCTGATATAATTTAATTTCAATTTATGAAGGGTTTATAATGTAATGTGCCTAATGTCTGGTCTGTCCTGGTGCTGCCTGCCGCATCGCCTCACATGGACCATTCTCCGGCCACGTTTCGCATCGCTGTTACAGGATGTTTATTTGTATACTTAAGTATATTGTTAGTTTACTGACGTGATCAAGTGTACCGAAGTGTTCCTACGATCTTAATAAATGAGTATGAGTACTCAATAGTCGTAAATGATTAAAAATGTTATAGCTCAGTCAAAAACTTATTTACTTAAACACTTTTCTACACGTAAGTACCGTGGTTTGAGTGGGGAGTTGATTCGTTACAGAGACATACATCAACACCATTGTACTCCGGTGAAGGCTACTTTTTTAAAATAAATTAAGATGACCGAGACATGTCAAATGTATAATTTGCGTAGTTTTTCTAATGAAGACATTATTTCAGCAGGTGTAGATTTAAAAGACAAGATTGTCTGTCATCTTATAAGGCGATAGTTATGTATTATAAGATTTTTATAGACGACGTTGATTTTCTTGAATTTTTTTTTTTTTTTATTAACCTATATATTGTCCCACTGCTGGGCAAAGGTCTCCCCCCTCCTCTTCCATCCATCCCTGTCCTGAGCCTCTTCCAGCCACCCATCCCTTTTTTTTTTTTGATTTTCTTGAAATAATGATGGAAAAATCTAACTGTAATATTTTAATATATGTCAAAATGAATGATCTTATATCGCCCTGTATGTATTCATTATTTACGCTTAGTGCCCGTGTAGGTATAATCCATGGCAGGGTTTCCCAAACTTATTTTTACTATGACCCCCTTGGGAATTTGCCATTTTTTTACGACGCCCCCGCCCTTAGGCTAAAAAGTACCTACCAAAGTTGTAGTTCAAGCCTAATAACAAGTTATTAGAAAAACTCCAAATAACCTCTATAATTTTCATTAGAAAATGAGAAAAAAGCATAAAAACGAGAATCAAAAGATTTCTTATAGACTTAATCAACTGTATAAAGAAAAATTATTATTACCTTCTTGTAAATTACAAATTGTACGTGCAGCATATTTCATGTCTATAAAAATATTTAACATGTATTATTGACTGACTGACAAAATTGAATTTTTATTGTTTAAGTATCTAGTGTTTATGTGAGCACTTTCTGTACTATCTAACAATATTATAAATTAATAATAGTAGATATTCATAATTCATTTAATCATTGCTATATAGCAATAATTATGAAATATTTTAATTTGCTGACTGGCTAGTAATGAGACAGATGTGTTTGCTTTTCTGAGCACAGCTTCTCAAAATGGGGCTCAAGTTTGGAAATTGCCATTGGTGCAGACAGCCAATCTATGTAGATCGCCTCGCGACGCCCCGGGGATAATGCCGCGGCGCCCCAGGGTTCTGCGACGCACAGTTTGGGAAGCCCAGGTCTTTAGAATATTTGCTCGGGCAAGATTAGTGATGCCACATTATTGCAGGGTAATTTGTGAAGCTGGTCACACATTGCATCTTAATTTGGCGTGAATGGCAGTCAAATCAGATTTTAATTCAATTTAGCAATTTATGTGCATTATTTTAAACCAAGTACCTATTGAAAAACTCTCATTGATTAGTTATTCAGAATATCCATAAAGGGAAAAATTCGCTACACTCTATGGAGAGAGCCGAAAGTATATTTTGTATGGCGACAGGTGTCCATACCTATGTTTTCACTCTCATACGTAATAAAGAGCCTTTATACCTATTTTTAAGTTTTTTCTCTTTGTATTTAGTTTTGTAAGGAATAATAGTACAATAAAGTGTATACAAACAAACAAACAAACAAACAAACAAACAAACAAAGAGACATTAATTGACTTTTGGAATTGTGGATTGATTTTTTCATATTTGTTTAATTTTCTATTTACATGAATACTGTAAATAACTTGACATTGGCGAAATGATCTCTTGAATAAGTGTAGAAGCGCAGAAGCCATTAAAATAAAAATAGAAAATATATACATTACTTAATTGTTTTTATACTATGTTATACATCGAAAGTATTTATTTATTAACGACAAAATATTTAACTAAATACAGTAAAATGTAATTTACAAAAAAACTATAAATAAAAAATTTGCCCCAGGTCAGCGACCTTATGGTGGCACTTAACACGTTCATGGACAGTAGAAATTACGAAATGACAGTGAAAATTCTCAACTACTGTCATAACCGTGGGGGATTCTAAGTATGTGCGTGTCAAGACCGACAAAAATGTACCTACAACCTTTATTTTGACAGTACACATACCTATTTTCTACACAGAATGACAGTGGGACCGCTCCACAAAGAAAACCGCCTACGAACGCCGCGGGAGATGCCGTTGTGTCTTTTTAAATGCATCAAAATACTACGTCATACGCCGTACTGTCATTTTCCGAATACTCAAAGTACGGCATATGCCGCCACTGTCCATGAACTTGGCTATTTGTATTTGCGTATTTGTCATAATTGCCATGTGTGATTGGTATTCTTGACAAAACGACATTCTTGACTGACGTTGAGAGGACACCACATGAAATTAGACTGCACCACCTTCAACACCAATGTCGCTCGTCACTTCCTGAGCAACAGAGTTGTTCAAGCCTGGAACTCACTTCCAGACGACGTTGTCTCTGCCATCTCAGTTAACGCATTCAAAAACAAATTGGACATTTATTTTAAAACCATTAACAAGAACAATACCACTAAGTGATAGACTTTACAAACACTGTGAAGTGGACATATCAGCGATGAGCTGCCTGTCCATAATTAAATAATAATAATAAAATATTCGTCTTATTTGTATGTTGAAAGATGTTCTGGATGATGAACAAGAAATCCAAGCTATCCCTGGAAAGTAAAATTCTTCTTTACAAAGCCATAATAAAACCAATTTGGGCTTACGGCATACAACTGTGGGGTACTGCTTCACACTCAAATGTGGAAATTCTACAAAGGTTTCAGTCAAAAACACTCCGCATGCTGGTGGACGCACCGTGGTTTGTAACAAATGAAACCATCCACAAGGATTTAAACATAAGATATGTAAAGGACGAGATTGTCACCTCTACAAACGCCTACAGGAGGAGAATAGAGGCTCACCCAAACCAGCTGGCAAACAAACTATTACAGACAGACCCTAAGACAAGAAGGCTGAAACGCAGAATACCGGAGGACAATCTACTCCCGGACCACTGACCAATTCCTGGCTCGTCACTGGACGATCTAGGACTAATAATACCCAAGCACCAAAACTGCAGCTAAATGTCAATTGAGACAGATCGCGGCAAGAAGTGGAGACAAAAAAACAAAAAAAAAATTGTATGTAGGTACGTCAAGTAAGTATTTGACAAATACGACAAACATCCAATAGCGAATACGAATAGCCAAGTAAAGTGGGAGCATTAAATATGTTGGCTAGCCAGTTTATAAATAGGTGTAGGTACACATCAAGTGTAACACTTTGGACCGTTCCTATTATCTGTGTCGTAAGAGTTGAAATTGTACTGAAATGAAATGAAAATTGATCTGCTGTTGTCCGTACAATTATGAACTACCCACAAGTTCACAGTCTCGAGTCTTGCAGGTCATTCACGAGTGTATTAATTAAAATCAGCAGAAGCAGAAATTGAAATCATATCGCTTATGTTATGGTTTTCAATAATTATTTACCCAAGTATACCTATTTATAAATGAGAAAAAAAGTCAGTACATAAGTGAGCAATTCGGCAACTTACGTATTGATGATAACAATGTGATAATAGTTAGATAAATATTACGTAACACCAGAAAACTGTAGAACAAACAAAACCAAAGTGCAAGTTGTTGACATTGAGTTTGGGTTATATTAATTTTAGATGAAGTGTTTTCTGATCTGATGTCACAATGAAAATTAGGAAAAACAAACGATTTCTCACCTGAACTAACAAGAAAACGTAAAGATTTTTGCTGTAACAGCAAAAATAAGTAAAGTAAAAGCCGGGAGAACTTCCAACAAACTTGCAGCACCGGTAATCAACCACAGATAACAAAAATATTTTTTAGTCCTTCTTTCACTCGTTCTTCTCTATTGGTTAAAGGTAACTATTCACTATTCGACTTTTTAAATATAGATTTCTTGTATAAAATAAACACGATTTAAAACGTGATTCTGTGGTTTAAGTAGTTTGGTTTATGCGTTTTTGCTTTATTAAACCGCGATTATAATGTAACAAAAATGGTTTAAATCAAATTAAACCTCGTGAATCGGCGCGATAGAGGCAAAGTCAAGTGTCAACCATGAAACGAACATAACTCGAGCGAAGTCTATCTCTATATTGTCATTGGTCTTGTTTTATTCCTCTGTGAACTGTGAAAAAAAGTCTAATGTTTCTTCTCTAAGCGTTGTATTTTTAGTATAAATTCGCGTTTTCTACAATATTTCCAAAATGGAAACTCACCAAAACGTTCTTAAAATGTGTAACGCACGATGCTAAACGACATTCAGCTCACAAAACGTCTTATAGTTATCGCTTTAGTTCTTGGCATCATTTATGTTTTGAAGGAATACGTGTTTGTTTTTCCACTATGAGTCAACACAGAGTGGCTTATTTTTACAATGCCGACGTGGGGAACTTCCACTACGGGCCGGGGCACCCGATGAAGCCGCACCGCCTGTCGGTGACCCATAGTCTGGTGCTAAACTATGGTCTTCACAAGAAGATGCAGATATACAAGCCCTATAGGGCCAGCGCTCATGACATGTGCCGTTTCCACAGCGAGGATTACGTCGAGTTTCTGCAGAATGTCACTCCGCAAAATATACAGAGTAAGTCATTTTATTAAAGGATTTTAGTTGGGGTAAAAGATGGTGGGGTAGGAAGGTTAGAGTGTCGCTAAGGGGGCACTGAGGAAAAAAGACTTTTAGAAAAAATTGATCGAAAATTGTGGTCTCCACGTAACTCTTTTTTGTTACCATCGGAAAGGGGTCACATGTGGGATGAAATTTTGTCAAGGTAATTTTTTTGTCCGATCAACCCCTGTTAAATTACAGGCGAATTTCTTACGTTTCACCCCCTAATATGACAAGGGTTGATACATAAAATCACCTGTACAAAAAATCATCCCCAAAGTGCCCTTCCGATGACATCATAATAAGGTGTTAGATAGAGATGAAAATTTCGATCAAAAAGTCTTTTTCCCTCAGTGCCCCTTTATCGACACTGACCCTATTTTAAAAACGTTGATGTGCTATATATATATATATATATGGCACAATTTACTAATAAAAAACAATCAGAATCTGACCTAACCATATGCACTAGGTTTCTGTGAAACCAATATAATTATTTGCATCATTTTAAGACAATATTCGTTTATAATCTTCCAGGTTATTCCAAAGACTTACTCCATTACAACGTAGGCGATGACTGTCCCGTATTCGAGGGTCTGTTTGACTTCTGCTCGATGTACACCGGGGCATCACTCGAAGGGGCTATGAAGCTAAACAATAATGCTTGTGATATAGCTATTAATTGGTCCGGAGGACTGCATCATGCGAAGAAGTTTGAGCCTTCTGGTTTGTATATTTGTTAGAATTTTTATAAAAAGTCCTGCTTTACTAAAACTATCGGGAGGATTGAGCCTTGATGCAGGAGATTGGAAAAAAATATGGCTATTACCGTAATATATACATTATCCAATGCAGGATTCGCCGTAATCCAATATTCTAACAATTAATAACAAAAGTACGGGTATATCCCATCACTACAGAAAATCAAACCATTGATTTAATAAAAATTGTAATCTTTAAAATCGATACACTTTTAAATTTACACACGACCGTTGCGAGGACACCACATGAAATTAGACTGCACCACCTTCAGCACCAATGTCGCTCGTCACTTCCTGAACAACAGAGTTGTTCAGGCCTGGTACTCACTTCCAGACGACGTTGTCTCTGCCGTCTCAGTAAACGCATTCAAAAACAAATTGGACAGTTATTTTAAAACCATTAACAATAACAATACCACTAAGTGATAGACTTTACAAACACTGTGAAGTGGACATATCAGCGATGAGCTGCCTGTCCATAATTAAATAATAATAATAATATTCCAGGTTTCTGCTACGTAAATGACATAGTAATAGCAATCTTAGAACTCCTAAAGTACCACCCGAGAGTGCTTTACATAGACATCGATGTCCACCATGGAGATGGGGTCCAAGAAGCCTTTTACCTGACAGATAGAGTGATGACCGTCAGTTTCCATAAGTATGGAAACTACTTCTTCCCTGGAACGGGTGATATGTATGAAATCGGAGCGGAGAGCGGTCGGTACTACTCTGTCAATGTGCCGTTGAAAGAGGGGATTGATGATCAGAGTTATGTTCAGGTTAGTACTAGTAATAGGGTATTTTTTATTGCATCAATCAACTTGCATATTCGTGTTGAAGAGAACAGTGAAATCGGTTTTTCGATATCTCAATTAATACCGAAGATATTAAGCGGTTAAGTCAAGTGGTGGGGGGATGCTCCATCTCTTTGTACAAAAACGGTCTTTAGTATGTAGTTTGTTTGATGCTACATTAATATGACGTCACAGCCACTGTCTCTTTCTAACACAACTTTTATAAATGCCTGTAGCAGTTGAAACGCATTTTCTCCCGTCGTTAAGCTCCAGTAGGTAGCGATTTGAGGCCTAGACCGCAGATCGCTACCTACTGGACGTTAACGACGGAAGAAAAGGGGCCGGGGCATGCGTTTCAACTGGCCGCAGGCCGCCTGTGTGTGTAAGGCTTAAATAGTTAGACATACATATGCTTGAAAAAGATAATCCTCCTTGCGCAGTCGGCTAAAAATAGCAATATGTACCATCATACTGCATAAACTCTGTCACCCAAGTGCATCATACGATTCCTGAAGGACGTTGGCCTTGGGAGCGAGATATGGTGTGTGTCGCCGGTTCCGCATGAGGGATAAACTTACTAACAATAGTAATAGTTACGTACTGTATAGTTATTAAGTAATCATTGTATTATCATTATTTTAAAAGATGTGCTGCCGAGAGTTTTTTGCCACTTTTTCTCCTCAGCGTTGGCACCTTTTCCTTGCAAAGTGGTGTAAATGTAAATTCAAAAAATATGTTGACATGCAAAAATGTACTCAACATGCTTACTTGCAATAAAGTAATTTGACTTTTTTTGTAAGGACTCGGAGCGCGGCCACAATAGACTTTTGAGGTCGCAGTGACCCTTGGGCTTGTACCAACACCTTGATATCAAATAATAATCATACTGCATCACTTTGGGCAGGAAATTGACAGCCTCTGACGTCAGTTTAAACCCTTTGCAGGTGTTCAAGCCAGTGATCTCCAACGTAATGGAGTTCTACCGTCCCACTGCCATCGTGCTGCAGTGCGGGGCGGACTCGTTGGCCGGGGACCGCCTCGGCTGCTTCTCATTGTCGACCCGTGGCCACGGAGAGTGTGTCAAGTTCGTCAAGAACCTTAATGTGCCGACGCTGGTCGTCGGTGGTGGGGGGTGAGCATTACATATATATTTATTTTATTAATGGACTCTGCGGCCACCAATAACTCCTCCCCCTAATAAAACACCTTGTACAAGAACTATACATTTTATCAATAATCTTTCTTTAGATTTACATAGCCAGAGCTTTCATTTCACTCCATATATAATAGGTGACTATACACAAACTCCTGACTCGACAGTTCGTCATTTGCCAATGTCATGTTACAGAAACTTCAATATATAATAGTCTTCTATCGTCACCCTGGGTAGCCGCGTCTTCTTGTCTTCATCCAGAGGAGACGCCGTAGCGTCATCACTCTGGACGAAGCAGCTCGACAGTCACGTTCACTCCCGAGCTTGTAGCGGGAACTCTTGATAAAAGCTTGAAACTTCAGATCTTGCATAAATAATCCAATAACTTCACCGTACTGTCATTTGCGAACATTTTCTGATTAACTTAACGTGATATTAAACACAAAACACCCACTGCAGACATTAAACTGAAAATTATCACATAATTTCGCAACCGTCGTTTCCCGACATTTTCAAATTCCCAGAAATAAAGTATGTGAATAACGGTATGCTTATATTACAGTTACACTCTACGCAACGTGGCTCGATGCTGGACGTACGAGACGTCTCTTCTGGTCGACGAGAATATATCCAACGAGCTGCCCTACACGGAGTACCTGGAGTTCTTCGCTCCGGACTTCCAGTTGCACCCGGACATCAGCAGGTAGCCAGCCACATTAAAAGTTACTTTTAAGGTTCTGTACCACCGCTTTGTTTAAGGTTTTATAGTCTATGTCAGTCCTACAATCAAGACGAATCTAACGACACCTCATATGTTAAAATCCATCAAGCCGTTTAGGCTGCAGGGCGGGACAAAGAATTAGACATACATACATATACCGGAGGCCAAAACTAGTGTCCTATTTTGTAAACAAATATGATCGTCTAATTACATGGTGATGTAACACTGAAGGAACTGATTGATTGAACCTCATTCATCATTGTGAAAATAAAGTGATTCGATCTAATAATGTGAAAATAACTATGCAATAATCACAGAACAGAAAATGTTAGTAGGGTAGGGTAGGTAGGTAGTTTACAAAATAAGACACTTGATTTGGGCTAAGTTTAAGTCTAATTATTTGTCCCGCCCTGCAGCCTAAACGGCTTAATGAATTCTAACATATGAGGTGTCGTTAGATTCGTCTTGATTGTAGAAGTGACATAGGCTTATAAAAATTTAATCAAAGCGGCTTAAATGACATTGCCACATTTCAATGGAGCTTTGCCCCACCTACAAAACTACGAGACCATTGAAGCTGTACCTATAATTTTGCTGGGGACTTATTACAGGTTTTATATAGCATGATCTGAATTCTTAAATAAGCTGATTTTTCGACTCGCAATTTGTACTTTAAACCAATAATTTTAATAAAAAACGGAGATATTTTTACATTTATTCGTTATCTTGTACTACATCATGCGGTTGATGGTGGGCAGAATCTGCTGAGATCCTTGCATACAATAGCACACATATCCTGGCATGTAATAGCACACATAGCGATCCTGGCATACAATAGCACACATATCTTGGCATACATTGCTGGTTTACTCGGAATGAGGCCCTTTCAAAGTGACATTTAGAAGAGAAAAAAACTAGCTATTTAAGTTGATAATAGATGCCGTTCATGCTTGATGGTGGGGCAGAATCTGGCGTTGTCATTTTTGACAGTCTTTTTTTTTTGTTATTTATTGTAAATTGTTGTATGACAACCAACTTATGTTTCATTCTCTAATGTTGGTATTGTACATAGCGGCCTGTTCCGCAGGCCCGACAGCACGGCCAACGCGAACAGCAAGCAGTACCTGGAGGCCATCACCAAACACGTGTACGACAACCTCAAGATGTGCCAACACTCGCCCGCCGTGCAGATGACGCATGTACCGGGTAAGACATCACTCAGACCGAGGCTCGAAGGTGCAAAATAAGGTTGAGATTTTCTCAAAAACTACTTGACCGAATTTAATAATTCTTTTATTTATTTATTTATTTTATTAATGGACTCGACAGTTCGTCATTTGCCAATGTCATATTACAGAAAATTCAATATATTCAATAGTCTTCTATCTTCCTCCAAGGGAGTCGCAGTAGCGTCTTCACCCTGGGTAGCCGCGTCTTCATGTCTTCATCCAGAGGAGTCGCCGTAGCGTCATCACTCTGGACGAAGCAGCTCGACAGTCACGTTCACTCCCGAGCCTGCAGCGGGAACCCTTGATAAAAGCTTGAAACTTCAGATCTTGCATAAATGATCTAATAACTTCACCGTACTGTGATTCGCGAACATTTTCTGATTAATTTAACGTGATATTAAACACAAAATAGTCCCTGTAGACATTAAAAGGAAAATTATCAAATAATTTCGCAACCGTCGTTTCCCGCCATTTTCAAGAGAACCTAATTCTTTTACAGTTACATAGTTTAAGTTTTTATCTATATAACAGTGAAATAATTATTGCAATAGGTCAAGTAGTTTTTGAGATAATCTCATCCTTATAAACTCTACTGTACACCTTTCTCTGTGTTCCACCGTACAGTGTGGCCAACTTCAAGATGTGCCAACACTCTCCCAGGGTTGCCAGATTGGGGGTTTTCTCGCAATTTTGGGGAAAAATGACATTGCCACATTTCAATGGAGCTTTGCCCCACCTACAAAACTACGTGACCATTGAAGCTCATAAATCATTTTGTTGGGGACTTATTACAGGTTTCATATTGCATAATCATAATCAGTATCATTTTCTACTACTCTCGCAACTCCTATAGAAGAATAACAAATACAATGAATAAATCGCTTCGATTTCTTACTATTTTCTGAATTCTTAATTAATCTGTTTTTTTCGACTCGCAACTTGTACAAAACTTTATTTTAAACCAATAATTATAATAAAAAACGGAGATACTTTTACATTTATTCGTTATCTTGTACAACTTGCGGTTGATGGTGGGGCAGAATCTGGCATTGTCTTTTTATTATTATTTAATTATGGACAGGCAGCTCATCGCTGATATGTCCACTTCACAGTGTTTGTAAAGTCTATCACACAGTGGTATTATTCTTGTTAAAGATTTTAAAATAACTGTCAAGTTGTACAAGAACTTGCGGTTGATGGTGGGGCAGAATCTGGCATTGTCATTTGGCTGTTGGGAAAATTTTGGGGAACTGACATTGCTGAACATGTATGTATTACTTTGACACTAAATAAATGTTTCATTTCAATTTCACAGGCGATTTCGTTCCCGACGAATATCGTATCAAAGACGACCCCGACCCAGACGTGCGGATAAGCCAAGAGGAGTCAGACAAAATGGTCGACGCCAAGAACGAGTTCTATGAGGGCGACAAGGACAACGAGACCCCGCTAGTAATAGAGATGAAAGAGACATAGCATACGGCCGACGACACCGACCCACTGGCCATTTGACACCCAAAAGGGTATTTTAAAAAGAGGTTTAAAAAAAAGTTTGGTTAGTTTCTCGGTTTAATGCGCTGTTTTCATATAAAAGTTTAGCTGACTGACGAAAGGAGGTAAGGTTTTTCGAATGTGTCTACTTTTACCGAAACCCGAATCAACAATTTTGTACATAAAAACTACTAAAATTTGTTTTCATGGAAAAAACCGAGGATAACTCATTGGTACATGGCTGCCCTGGCTGGGAATCGAACCTGGGACCTCCGTATCGCAAGTCCATTGATCCACCGAGTTCTGTGATTATTGCATAGTTATTTTCACATTATTAGATCGGATCACTTTATTTTCACAATGATGAACAGGTTCAATCAATCAGTTCCTTCAGTGTTACATCACAACAGGTAATTAGACGATCATGTATGTTTACAAAATAAGACACTTGATTTGGGTTTCGATATACGGGCCTGAATTCATTCGACAAAATTAAATGGATGGTTAGGCTTGTGACATACATTAATTCTGCACCACGTTTAATAAATAATTAGGGGTAAAATAAAAAAAAAATTTACAATAAGTTCAACTAAAAAAATTACTAATTTGATGTACATCGTTACTGTGCTTTGGAGTTTTTACATTTTACGATTTTTTTTTTAATTATTGGCAACGATTTGTTTGACTGGAATTTGACCCAATGGTCAATTCTAAGGTCATTGTGTGACTTGTAACGTACTTAGTTCAATTTTATTGCAGAATTGATTTACTAAAAACCTTACCAATTTAATATTTATCATGAGTACAAACCCCAGTTTCAATTTGTCCAATGAATTCAAGGACACCCTGTATAATGTCGAACCAAGTACAGCCCCCTTACCATGAGCTCTTATAGCAGGATTACTTCAATAATACTTTGTTACTTCGTACAATAACGACCTTAATGAGCTTACTTTAAGGTCGTCATTGTACGAAGTATCCTGCTATAAGAGTTCAAGGTAATGGGGCAGTTCCCAGCAGTATAAATAAACCTGTAATAAAAACTTTTATATGAAAAAAAAGCACATTTATTAAACTTGAATAACCTAAAATGGCAACATTATTATACAGCAAATCGGTTCCCATTTTGCAATGCATTGCTGCGTTTCAATTCAAGGCATAACCGAGCAATGGTTTCCTTTTACTGTCGTTATACAATAAGCCGGTTGAAAGACTAAACCATTGTAGTATTAATCAAGAATTACATCACGACCGGGATTCGAACCAGGGACCTCGCCATTCCGTGGCACGCCCTATTCCAACAGAGCCACCGTGATATCGTACGCAGGTCGTCGAATCTTGTCTCCATATTCGTCTTAGGGACGGTAGCGACATCTATCCAGTAATTGTGCAATTACTCAAATTCATGTCTAACATTGCAGTTAGAAATCATGTTATTGAGACAAAATTCACGACCTGGGTACGATACCACGGTGGCTCTGTTGGAATAGAGCGTGCCACGGAATGGCGAGGTCCCTGGTTCAAATCCCGTGATAAAACTTTTCTCCATTTATCATTTAGATTTTCGTTTCGCATAGCGCATATGCATGAAAATATCAAAATATATTAATTAATTGTTAAAAATGAGGAAAATATATTCAATAATAAGCTAAAATACAAACAAATAACAGTAAAAACTAATACATATACAGGGTGTAACGTAAAGGGTGTATGAAGCCGAAGGGAGGGTGTTCAGTATCGGTAGCTGAACAACTTTAGTTCTACGACTTTTCGAATAAAAAATAAAAATAAATTAATGTCTCATACAAATCGACCAGCTGACCGGTACGAAATGTATGAAAAGTCAAAAAATAAATTCGCGACAATCGAAAAGTCGTAGAACAAAGATACTGAACACCCACCCTTCGGCTTCATATACCCTTTACGTTACACCCTGTATAACAAATAAAATTTAAAACTTGTACCTGGTGCAAAGGTACCCATAACGCTATGGCCAACCTTTGCACCAGGTAGAACCTGGAGCCATAGTCATAATTAATCCAATGTTGCCATTTGAGGTTAGTTAACCAAACTTATTAGAAACCTCTTTCCAAGCCAGGATCGGTGACGTCACATTATGTGATGGCATTATGACTTCAGTCAGCCATCTAGCTTTGACTAATTAGTCGAAAGCTTTAGTAATTAACTAGAATAATAAAATGTAGTAATAGGGATTGCATCTTTCTGGGGGGTGACCGCGACTTCAATCGTTTTGACACTTGAACGATATACATTGCTGCGTTTCATTGTCGTTTGTTAAAACTTGCAAAAACATAGCAGCAATGTATAGCGTCCATGTGTCAAATTGAAAACGATTACGACGATGGAAGTCGTGGTCACCCCAGCTGAAATTAGCTGCTAAATGTCGAATTTGATTGTAAAACTTGAATCCGATATTCTGGTTGCAAACAGAATCAGAAACGCATATTAAAGGCCTCCATAGAGCCTACTAGCGCCGCCAATCTTAAAAAAATAATATGTTCCAATATAATCAATTTTATTAAAAAAAGCTATTTACGAAATGTTTATTACGATAAATACTATTTTTAAATGCTTATTTATAACGTGATTCAATGTCGGTAAGTTGTAGTTCGCATAATTGCGAAAAACGGCCGTTTTTGGCACATTTGTGAACTACAACTTAGCTTGTCGCAATTATGCCATGTATTGTATATTGAAAAATAGTAGTTATCGTAATAAATATTTTGTAAATAGCTTTTTTAATAAAATTGATTATATTGGAAGATATTATTTTTTTAAGATTGGCGGCGCTAGTTGGCTCTTAATTCAATAGCGCGTTTTAAGCAGTTGTCCTATGCTTACGCTATGGTTTGGCCGCAAGCGCTGTACCGCGCTTTAGGAAGTTCCACCGCCGGCGAGTAAGCGATTAACTGTCGGCTATTTTCTAGCTAAAGAAACGTACAATATGATTTTTTTCGATAGTTACACGCTTACTCGCCGACGGTGGGTCAACTGCCTTATGTAGCTGCACGGCGAGACGCGGGAAAAGCTAACCTCACTCTGTCATTGCGTCGTCCGCTCGCACTCGCTCGCTTGCAGTCAGACTACCAAATTGATTATGAATTAGATGATAAACTTTAATAATTAATTAATAGTAATATACGCGTAAATGATAGTAATACGTTGGGTTAAGTATTTATCATTATTATGATAGGTTATGACGAGTGCCTACAGTGTAGGATAACCATTTATTTTGTGTTTCGTAAACATAAGTGCTGTTAGTCATAAACATAGTTAAACCTCCCTTAAATCGTGTTGCTATCCCTTTCACACTTCGATAAAAAAGGTTAAGATAAGATATATTTATTTGCATAAATGTGGTTACAGTAGTTCTTATTTTCTATTGTTCAACACATTTAGCCAATAAAATGACATGCAATTTTCACATTATACGACAAATACAATCACAAATAGTAAATTTAATCAGTGCTTAAGTACTCCTGTGGGGTGACCGCGACTTCCATCGTTATCGCTTTCGATTTGACGCATGGACGCTATACATTGCTGCTATGTTTTTACAAGTTTTAACAAACGACAACGAAACGCAGCAATGTATATCGTCCAAGTGTCAAAATGAAAAGGATTACGATAACGATTGAAGTCGCGGTCACCCCCCTGAATAAAAGCATTTTTCTGCTAGCCATGAATACGCCGCAGATTTTAATTTCTTAATTGGATATGTCTTGAAATGGTCAGGCAAATGATTAAAAATTCTTACCGACAGTGAGTATTCATGCGATAGTGATAGAAAGGGACACGTCTGTTACGGTGGCGTAAGTTTAAATATTTTTTTATTATTAATATGTGTTATATTAATAATCAATTGTTAGGTTAGTTAACTAGACGATTTACAACATAATTATTAAAGAATGTAGTCAGTAGTACATCAAATATAACATGGGCACTCTATGCGGCAGTAATACGGCATAGATTGGAATAGTTGTTGATGTGATATCTAAATATACTTTAAAGAGTAACTTGCTCTTTTACAAATTGGATGGGCTTCCATCAATTTTGTACGGAGTCAGTATTTATTAAATAAGTAGGTTTTCAAATTCCGTTACTTAATTTGTTTTAAATACAATCTTCCTATAAATGTATGTTGAGTTTTGTAACTTGACAAGTTAGCAGTGAATGTTCCATCAGCCCCCTTACCATGAACTCTTATAGCAGGATTACTTCAATAATACTTTATTATTTCGTACCATGACGTCCTTAATAAGCTTAGATACTTTAGGTACGAAATAACAAAGTATTACTGAAGTAATCCTGCTATAAAGAGTTATTGGTAAGGGGGCTGGTTTCGTAAAAACCTTTCATAGGTCATACTTTTTCGGGATTCGAACTACGGATGTCGCCATTCCGTGGCTCGCTCTTTTTTAACTGAGCTATAGGATACGAAAGTGACGAGAATTTTTCTCTATTTTAATTTGCCTTTTCGTGGCAAGACAAATTGATTATATTTCATAATTTTTTGTTGAATTATCATTATAGTTAGGGCTTTTGTATGTATGCATAAATTATTGCAAATTAATTTTATTTTTGTAATTCAAGACATCCAAAAGGTTGTAAATAGATAGGTATTCATGAATTTAACGGATTCACTGCCGATACTTTTCCCTAGACTTTCGCCAGGTGCTGCACTGTCGTATATGCCTCAAACTTACCGAGCGCCTAGAACTCACATACGCGGTCAAGGCATTGGAAGTAACGAAAACGCCTATGTACGCGTTGCCGGCAGTGACTGCATTAAGTTGAAATAAATATATTTAAATTGCAAAATATTGTCTTTTATTTTACTTCAAGACTGGTGATTTAAGTTATAATAGCTTACCGTACTTTAAATTACGGAGCCGAAACGTGGACATTGACGGTGAGACTGGCCCAGAAGTTCAAAGTCTAATTCTATTTTTATTTGAATGGCTTCTACTCTTATTAAAGAGATAATTTCGCCAATGTCAAGTTATTTAGAGTATTCATGTAAATAGAAAATTAAACAATTATTAAAAAATCACTTCACTTTTAAGTTCAAAGTCGCTCAGCGAGCGATGGAAAGAGCTAAGCTTGGCATTTCTCTGTTAGATAGAATAAGAAACGAGTATATCCGCCAGAAGACAAAAGTGGTTGACATTGCTCATAGAATCAGTAAACTGAAGTGGCAGTGGGCTGGTCACATTTGTCGTAGAACCAACAACCGATGGGGTAGACGAGTTCTCGAATGGAGGCCACGAACGGGTAAACGTAGTGTGGGACGCCCCCCGACCAGATGGAGGGATGACCTTCGCAAGATGGCTGGCAGGGACTGGATGCAGAGGGCCGAGAGTAGGGTTGAGTGGCGCGCTTTGGGAGAGGCCTACGTCCAGCAGTGGACTGATGCGGGCTGATGATGAGAGAGGCAGTACCAGGAGGCTATAAGAGTGGGGAGGTGATGTACTTTTAATTCTAAGAAATAATACACAACACGTAAAAATTAATCAAATGTTTAATTCTTAAGAAATCGACAGTTAAAATATATACAGTATACAAATCGTAATCAATAACCACCTAACTTCAAATCCAAATTATTATCTAATATATATTTGTGGATGTCACTCATGTCTTCATTGTAGTCGACTGTAAAAAGCTGCAATTTATCGCAGGACTGTATCACTTGTTGGACTGTACTCTTCGAAACCTCCAACGTACAATCCAACCACAAATAACTCACATTACTTAAACTACCCTTCTCTAACAACGTCAATATAATCTCGTCGACATTCATTTTAGTTTGATATTTCAATATTAACTTCTGTAAAGTCTGTGTGCAGTCGAGAAAGAAATTTAATATGTGATCTAAATTGAAGTTTTCGTTGCCTATAGTCAAATTTCTTAATTCCGAAAAGATTTTCTTGGGTCTCTTAAAATATCTTGGCATTACTAAACATTTAGATTGTGTCATTAGGCATAGAGTATTGAGGTTTGGACAACACGTTCCAATCGATAGCACCGCATCGAGGGTTAACGAATGCTCGATCTCCCATAACGAGAAATGTGTTAAATAGCTGCCTTTGACAGCTAACAATTGCTGCATAGAATCCGTATAGGAAAAGAATGACAAATCCAATCTATACAATCTCAATTCACTCATAGAAACCTGCTCGAGTATATCATCTTTATTGTGTTCAGAAAGATGTGTTACAGACAATTCTCTTAGGAACGGACAGATTTTGATGAGCTTTTTGATGCCGTCGCCTGAAGCGAAATGACAGTTGATTTTCCTGAGACTCAACGGAGTTATATCCATGACTGTGCTGATTAACGTTGAACCGATATCACAAGACTCTATTCTTAGCTCTTCTAGATATGGAAGCTCACTGACAAGCATTATTATCCCGCCTTGGGAGACGCAACGACCGATACGATTAGCTCGCTCGTTCCTCGGTGGATCCATCGATAATACCCGTAAATGCTTTAAATTCGCTATAGAACACAATCCGGCATCAGAAACGTTTCTCACTAGGACAGAAGCGTTGAAGAGGGATTTACAGATATCCACCCGAGAGACAATGTTGATTTCTTCGAGGAGAAGACAACTATCACCTATTATTTGGAGTATTTCATCTGTACAGATGAATTTTAGGTCGAGGATGACTAAACGGGTGAAGTTAGGGAGGGTATCGATCCAGAAGCGCTGAGAGATGCCGCTATCGAGGTCGCATTTGCGGAAGACCATCATGTTAGGGTGTGTCAGGACTTGGAGCTGGAGACGAGGGTCGCCGCGGTACTGGCAATGTGTTCTTTCTGAACAGAGGACATCGAATAACCTGGAAAAACAAATATGTATTAGAAAATGTCAATATTTACAAACAAAAAAATAAAGACATATGACACCACATGAATTAGATATGCATTTTTTCTTTTCTAGTGTGGTTTAGGGTTAGCGCAGACCGACGAAGTGGCGGTGAAGCGACCAACTCAGTAACAATTTGAAGTCAACCTTAGTTACTACAACAAAAGACTGTAACCGGTATAGTGAAGTGAGACGGCGCTCGGAGTCTCGTGGAGGTTCTCAATATATCATATGTTAAAATAAAGTTGAATACAAATCACCACTAAACAGTCGCTTCACCGCCACTCCGTCGGTCTGTGCTGACGCTTAGTGACCAAACCTATTTGTCAGTTATTCAGGCCAATTAGTCATTTAATTATGTAGTGTCATAGATCTTAACAAAACTTCCTGAGCAACAGAGTTGTTCAGGCCTGGAACTCACTTCCAGATGACTTTGTCTCTGCCATCTCAGTTAAGGCAATCAAAAACAAATTGGACAGTTATTCTAAAATCTTTAACAAGAATAATACCACTAAGTGATAGACTTTACAAACACTGTGAAGTGGACATATCAGCGATGAGCTGCCTGTACCTAATCAAATAATAATAAAATTTTGAAAATGGACAATAAATTCAGGCAACATGAGCACATCAGCAGATAGGAATGGCATTTATTTTTGTTAATCTTCTCTTGAACTAATAGGAGTTTAGAATATTTTGTTGTTAGTAGGTATTTTGTAGTTTATTTTGATTCTTGTTTCCTGATAGAATACAAGTTGAGTATATTATTATGAGGGGTTTTTAACTAATGCCTGGTGTATTATTAAGATAATTTTAATGAGTTACATCTTTTGGAACGAGGAAGGAGTATAAAGGAAAGGGAAGCACACAAAAGATCCCAAGATACCGAATTTACCAATTATAAGTAGGTTTAGGTCAAATCTATTTTTCAAAGCTAGAAAAAAAAAGTTAAATTAGTATGCCTGCAATTAATGCAGGACAGACAGGCTAATTTCAACAAACCTGCATTGAACCAAGGTCAATTATTAATAAGCTTGTGCAGTTAAGAAGAGAAAGAATCGTGTCAGTAGTATTTATTTATCCACGCCCAAATCTTTATTGGCATTCATTTGGCGTGTGTACGTAACACAATAAAAACGTTATCTGACTTTCTCAAGTCTATAAAAACGTCACAAGCCGTTAATAGTTACAAAAATGCAGTAGAACAATGAATTTTCTCTTACCTCGCTGGGAGCATCGCCATTAGGTGGCATTTCAAAGAAAACGCCTCGCGTTCGCTTTCGTGAAACTTATTCTCCGGATAACTCTTTTCAATGACATAACACGCGGAATTAATAAGAGAAATACATCTTTTAGCGCAGATTTTAAATAGACTACTAGGCTGTTTGCGAGGCATGATTTTTATGCATTACAAAGTGAATTGTGATGTTATTTGGAGATATTTCTAGATTTAATGATCGCGCGAATTGATAATTAATAATTATTTAGTAGGAATAAGCTAAATTATATGTTATATTTATTGAGAAAACTATGTTTAGAAAATTATGTCTACGAGAAAATCGTTCGTTTCCCTTGCTCGATAAACGAAAAATGACATTTTGTTTTTTTAATTTCTTATTCCAATAGGAAGAGGCAAAGTTAAATCAGAACATACAGCCAAATCTGACGATATGTTAAATCGTTCCTTTTATTCCTGCCTACAAATTAACGAAATAACTCGACGATGCACATCTATTCCTAAGCAATGCAAACCACCGTTGATATGAGAATAAAACATAACTTAATAAACATATCTTTGGAAATGTTCGCAGTTTTCTACTTACGTAATGACTGTAACTTACAAAGAGCAAGTCTGTCCTTGTGACTCTTGCAACAATTTTATTGTATTGTAAATGACTGAAATAAAGATTATTATTATTAACATACTCGTCATTAGGTTTAGGTAATCTCTTGATAACGATGAAGAGGGGTGATTAACTTTCCAAGTTATTTAATAAAACAACAAACTTATATCGTGATTTTTAATCATATATTTCTTCGTCTTTTCGTATTATCTTACAACTAAAACTAATTTGATTTTAATTAAAAATATCAATATTCGTACATGATAATAATAGCTATCTCACTAGGTGCTTCTTTTCAATAATAATTGTAGAACCTATTTACTTATTTTAATAATAATTCCTAATAATAGTTGGGCATTATAATAATGTCTAAGTTATTTTGAATTATTATTATTAAGGAAATTAATTTAAACACAATATTAACAAAATTCAGTTTCTTGTGCTATATTAAATTACAGTAGAAAGAAATACGAATTTATCTCTGCAATTTTCAAATTAAGAATAATAAGATAAGATAAATATTCTTTATTGCAAAAAAAGAAAAGAATTACACAAAAGAAATAGGCTAATATCGTTAATATTACAATTGGCGGTCTTATCTGTCCGAATCCAATTTTCCATGGATGTAAACAAATATAACGTTTTATAGTTCACCAAAAACAATATTAGACTAATTAGTGATTAGAAATTTCGATCGTTTCACTCTGAACTGACTCATTTGAGTCGTACTGGTCAAAGCTGGCTGAAGCAAAGGATCGTCATCATTAGAAGGTGAGTGCGGTTAGTGGTTTGTATACCTACATGAAAATTGGATTAAGACAGACTGTAGGTCGATTTTTTTCTACCTAGGCACCTACTCTTAATTTGACTAAAATAAAATGACGCAAAGAAAGATGGTATTTTCATACTTCCAGTTAAATGATAACAATGAAAACGTGAATGAATCAATAAATTGATTGAAGTAGGTACTTAAAGTTTATTTAAGGAACAATTTATGAGAACGGCGTTAGTAGTTTGCAGGTGAATACAGCCTACTTGTTCCTAAAAATAACGATTAAAATCAGGGGTCAAGCATCAACGACTTTTATTTTAGCTTTCAAGTCCTGTCAAAGTCTTTTTGTTCTATTTTTCGGCAAAAATCTGACTGTGGACAGCAGGGCTAGTACGACCTGCATTCTCAGAGAAATAAGGACAAAATGAGTTTTATGATGTTTTAGTAGCATAAATTCATAATTAAATTGCTAATGAATGATCAAAAACACAGTCTTTTCTAAAATTTGATGTTTCTGATCGCCTTTTACATGAAACCACTGCACAGTAACCATTTTCGGGAGCTGTGTTCAGCGATACGTACGGAAGCAAAATGACGGCCGATCGCGGCCAACTAGTTTTTATAAACGGCCATGGCCACTTTTACCATGTACCTCGGCAGAGGGGAACGCCAGCGCTTGCCTACTCCCGTCCTTATTTCTCTGAGCCTGCATTAGCTGTCAGACGCAACATTTCGCAGCACGAGTAAACTTTTGCGGTCGATCTTTTTTTTAATAGCGGTAAAGTTTACGCCAATCGATATCACAGGTCTTAAGCGCTAATAAAAATCGTTGATACTAACCCTCCCAGTTCATCAGTATAAGATATTTTAATTTACGACATAAATAATAATAATAATAAGAATACATTTGTCGTAAATCTATTACGTGCTATCCTTACCTATATATTAAATTATCTCTTTAATATGCAATATTATTTAATATCTTACTTTTTTATTTATTTACAAAGATGACTAGGTATATATTTTAACATCTATAGAATTTTAAAGATTCTACAAAGATATAAGATTTATTTGGCACTAGAATAATAAATTTTATATATAATCTAAACGGACATTAGGTAAATAAATTTATTTAATAATACAACTACCTACTTAGCCTATTATTAAATAAAATATTCGTGTATGCATTATGCAAGAATATTCATAAAAAGAAAAATACAAATTAAACGAATAAAATGATGAGAAGAGATTAAGGAACTCTGATTGTGTTACCGCTCGTTTTAATTAACGAAACGGCTTAAGTTTAGTTTAATTTAAGTTCTTGTCTAAAATTAACCTATTCATTAAATTATTAGGTACGTTAATTTTAATGGTGATTGGTAAAGTTAGTAATACATCTTTCATTTTGTGCTATAAATTGGGACCGCTTATGTTTAATTCATATTAAAATAAGTTACAAATTTTTATTATTCTTAAATGATTCGTGAAAATAAGTATAAGTACTTAACTAAAACCTAGTTATTAAAATGGTAGCAATTCAGGTTCAAAGCCATTAACTTTCAAAATAAACTTGAGAAGTTTCAAGCTCCGGCTACAAGCTCGGGAGTGAGCGTGACTGTCGAGCTGCTTCGTCCAGAGTGATGACGCTACGGCGTCTCCTCTGGATGAAGACATGAAGACGCGGATACCTAGGGTGAAGGCGCTACTGCGACTCCTCTGGATGAAGATAGAAGACTATTATATTGAATTCTCTGTAACATGACATTGGCAAATGACGAACTGTCGAGTCCATTAATAAAATAAATAAATAATTTTAGTATAAAAAAATTGAGATCGCGTCAGCCGCGGAGCTTGCAAACTAATGTCAAACGCCTTGTAATAACGTCAGTTTGACAGCTCCGTGGCGTTGCGTCGATCGCTAACGCCGACTCGTGCTACAAGGGCTGTCATCAACGATTATTTATCAGCGCTCAAGCCTATGATTTACTATTTAAATACACATATGGTCTACCCGTGACCACGATGGCTGCAATGCTGTCGAAATATCGAGACATCAATAATAAATGTTTAACACGGTAATTCCCGTTTTATCTAATTAATATTTAAATACAAACAATAATCGGTAACAATGTGTTAAAATGTATAATACTAGAAATAACGTTCAATGAGGTTTAATGCATCATCAACGTATAAATAAAGTACCAACGTATCATTTTTTAAATTAAGTACTTCGTCTCACTATTCAAACTATTCTGTGAATAACAAAATAAATAAGTCCAAGCCTTCGTAGAACAAAATGATCACCATCAATAATTGACCGCTGACCGTATGGTCACCGTTTGTTTGCAGCCCGTTTGGACTGCAAACTGGATTCTCTCGTCTGTTTCTATCTGTATCGCTTCTACTCTCATTTTGAGCTGTATCTATCACATCGTTTCTGTTACCTACTCCATTTCTGTTATTAACTTCGTTACTGTTACCCACTTCGTTTCTATTACCTACTCCATTTCTGTCACTAACTTCATTTCTTTTACTAACTTCGTTATTGTTAGCCACTTCGTTTCTGTTACCTACTCCATTTCTGTCACTCACTTCATTTCTCTTACTAACTTCGTTACTGTTAGCCACTTTGTTTCCGTTACCCACTTCGTTTATGTTACCCACTTCATTGCTGTCACTAACTTTGCTTCTGATACCCACTTGGTTTCTGTTGCCTACTTCGTTTCTGTTAGTCACTTCGTTTATGTTACCCACTTCATTTCTGTCACTAACTTTGCTTCTAATACCCACTCCATTTCTGTCACTAACTTCATTTCTGTTTTTAACTCCGATTCTGTTACTAACTCCGTGTTTACTCGCTGCGTTTCTATTTCTCCTAGAAACACAAATGTTTGCACCGACGTTCGTCTTAGACTGAATATCGTCAACTGTATTTTTAAAGTCTCTAATTGACCCTTTACGTGGATCAATGTCCTTGGCACTATCGTCGGACCGTGGAGGCCCGTGAATCGAGCCGGATCAGAGTCTTTTGTGGGAATCTGTGCTGGAACTCTTCAGTGATCCGAAACGTCGCGTTTGGGAGGTGGCTGGGGTCGTCTCGCGGTCCAAGCTCGCCGCTCGGAGGATCAGTCCTCTGGATGAAGACTCTGGTCTCACCTGGAAACAGAAAACATGGTAAAGGCATTTCAATAATAGTCATGGGGAATATACGGGTAGCGGCACATGCACACATGTAAAGTAAGCATTTCTAGCTACCACGGCGCGACGCCAGTCCTTAGCCGCCGCGCCTCCCGATGTTTAGAATAATTCCGTCCGGTCCAAATAATAGGCTTGGTCAAGTTTGGTTTATCTACTGGCGACAGGTCTTCGTGAAAAGACTAATCCACTTACCGGTTCCCCAACAGATCCAACTCGATGAGGTCTCGACTCCCTCCTGCTCTCAGTGAATGAGGTCTCGAGAGACCTCTGCGAGGGGTCGCTGATGGACTGGGAGAGCAGATGCGTCGTTGACGAAGAGTTTGAATCCTCCATGTTGGAGTATTCATCTGGGCTGTCCTCGCGTTGAGGCGTGTCGGATTCCTGGAAACCATGCTGTTACCAGTCGTTATTTTACTCTAGCAAGGCTTCAATAGTCTGCTTTCAGGAGGGAAAAGGCTCCATTGCTGGACTTAGACCGCACCTCCCCGCTTTTATAGCCTCCTGGTACCGCCTATCTCATCATCATGCCGTATCAGTCCACTGCTAGACATAGGCCTCACCTCCCCGCTCTTGTAGCCTCCTGGTACCGCCTATCTCATTATCAGCCCATATCAGTCCACTCCTGGACGCAGGCTTCACCTCCCCGCTCTTATAGCTCTCATCATCAGCCCGTATCAGTCTACTGCTGGGCGTAGGCCTCCCCAAGCTACGCTATTCAACAAGATTAAGGGCCTTTTGCATCCAGTCTCTGCCGGCATCGGCAACTCAAATAGTCGGGAGACGCCCTACCACTACGTTTACCCATTCGTGGACTCGATTTGAGATCTCATCTACCCCATCGGTTGTCGGTTCTACGACAGATGCGACAAGACTTTATTTTGCTGATTTTATGAGATGAGCAATGTCATCTACTTTTGTTATCTGTTAGATAAACTTATTTCATAATCTGTCCAACAGAGAAACCCCAAGAATAGGTCGTGAGCGACTTTGAACTTGTGGAATAGACTAATTTTTAACAATAATTTTTCACATTTTAAGGATCATTTTAGACTTGGTCAATACAGATTTCAGCCAAGATCCTCCTATAGCCGCTAAGCCAGCGGAATAAAGAAGATTCATGTGGCCCGAAGACCATTATGGATTTCTGTAAACCTTACCTCTTCCAAGTCCCTGAGAGTAGTAGGATAGTGATGTCTTCTCAACTCCTCTCGTTCCTTCTCCCGTTCCCGTTTCTCCAGTTCATCGGCCAGCATCATCACCTCCCAGTCTCCACCGCTCCCTGCTAAAGCTATGGCATTAGCATCGATGTTTATTCGACTTTGAACATAATTGAGGACTGAGCGTCGATCAGGGCTTTCAACGTCAAGAAAGAAATCCGCGCTATGGGTAGGTACGAGGCGGTGCCAAGCGTACCGGAGTGTACGAGGTGCCGCCGCCTAAGTAAGGCCCCGGGCCCACGGACGCAGTGCGCGCACCGCACGGCGCCCGAGTGGCTCGAGGCCCGGACGGGGAGGAGGAAGGTGATGGATGAATAGATTACGCATTGTGGGCTAGTGCATCCCACAATGAGGAGTGTTCGGGGCGCCATTCGGGTCGCGGATGTATCGCAGTTCCTGTGGCTCGGCAACAATGACACGAGGTGGAACACCCCAGGAGGTTTAGTCGGTATTCCGCCCCTTCAGGGCGGTGAGCCCGACATAATCAACACGCTCCCCCAGGCGTGGGCATGATTGCATGTTTTACCTGGGTAAAAAAGGGCTTTCAACGTCTTCGGCATAATTTTCATTTTGACACAATAATAATGGATGGTCTAAATCTACATTACTGAGTTACTTAATCATTTATTAAATTGCAGTAGCCTATCGCGTGTACTTGTAAGAATGAGAATGATAACGAACACGTGGAACAAGTCTACACCAATAATCACTGACCTACCTAACCACAGCCTAATTAATCAAATAAGTACTTACCTCGAATAGGAGACATGCTGCCGTGGCTAGAACTGCTGGCCCGACCTCGTCGGGAAGTCTCCACAAACTCTTCGAAGACTGGGGTGCGAGGTAAGGACTCAGAGTCGCTGCTAGATGATGTCGATGTGCTGAAAATTGACAAATATCTGATGCTTAAAGTCATGCAAGTTGTTAATTAATTTGGTCAAAAATGGATCACACTTTGTCTAATTCCGAAGGAACAATAAATATTTTGTTTAACCTTAACATTAATAAAGATTTCCATCACACCATTGGTACCTATCACACCATCATTATCGCCATCGTCCGTGCAGTCACTATGGGGTCGGCTGAAAACCAGCGCTGTGTCCTGTTATGTCAGGCCGCAGCACTATGCTGAGCTGATGCCCATTTAACACCACTGAGACAAATCTATATTTTGTACCACCTATAGGTATCTACTTGTATTTGTACTTTACTTGTTCTTCTGTTAAGAGCCTTCCTAGAGCCAACTAGCGCCGCCAATCTTAAAAAACTCATATCTTCCAATATAATCATTTTATTAAAAAAGCTACGTTGACATTGTTTATTGCTATAAATATTATTTTTTAAATGCTTATTTGTAACGTGATGCAATGTAGGTAAGTTGTAGTTCGCATAATTGCGAAAAACGGCCGTTTCTGGCACATTTCTGAACTTACCTACATTGAATCACGTTACAAATAATCATTTAAAAAATAATATTTGTAGCAATAAACAATGTGAACGTACCTTTTTTAATAAAATTGATTATATTGAAAGATATGATTTTTTTAAGATTGGCGGCGCTAGTTGGCCCATGTTAGCGCCATAATGTGCATCTGTAACTTGTGGTGTTAATAAATTTGTTTTCTTTCTTTCATCATCGCAGTCAGAAAATTATCAAAATTTTCTCGCCAATCTTGAGTTAAGAGTACAAGAAAGTCATGACCTAATCAATAAATGCAGCATTAATACGCCATAAAGATAACAAAAAGATGAATAAAGGGATCTCAAATCAAATATAATCAAACGTTATTCTACATTTGATTTGAGATTCCTTTATCCATCTTTTTGTTATCTTTATTGAACAGCATTAATATGCCATAAAGATAACAAAAAGATGAATAAATAATAATAATAATAATAATTTTATTTACGAATGACAATGATTCATTATTTGTTAGTAGAGTCTTATACACTATATTAGTAACTAGCCTAGGACATGCAACGTCACACATTTTTTTACAATACGGCAGTCGTATTTGCCTGCTATCATTTGCAGGATGCTGTTGTCGCTGCGTCGCACTCTGCAGAGCAGAGACGCGCACTTCTTACGCATGATTGCGTGGAACCCGTCAGTGCGCGTCTCCGCGAACGAACATGCCATAAACATAAAGGAATCTCAAATCACATATAATCAAATGTAGATAAGTCAAGATCAAAAGTAGATTGAACTTACGTGTCGCTCCAGCTATAATCGCTGCCCATATCGAGTACTACTTCGTTGCAGTTCTGGGCAGGCTTGTGGGGACCGCCGCGGTGGTAACCGAAGAAGGATCCGAGACTGAATTTCCGATGTTGCCGGACAGTCTTCAACTCTGGGTGGGGAATAAGATGTTTTTGTTTAGTCAATCTATATATTGAGCTCGGTGGCTCAGCGGTTGGGTCAATGGACTTGCAATATGGAGGTCCCAGGTTCGATTCCCAGCTAGGGCAGCCATGTACCAATGAGTTACCCTCGGGTTTTTTCGACGGAAAAACTTACGTACATCTACCGAGTGCTCTCAAAACGGTGAAGGAAAACATCGTGATGAAACCTGCATGCCGTAGAAGAAAAAAAAATCTAAGGCATGTGAAATCCGCCAACCCGCACTGGGCCCGCGTGGTGGATTATGGCCCGAACTCCCTCGATGTAAGGGAAGGTCTGTGCCCGAGCAGTGGGGCAATATAAATAGACTGATGATGATGATGATGAATCTATATCTGACTATGAGTCCACTGCTGAACATAGGCCTCTAAAAAGCCTAATAGGCTAGCTGACCCAATTTATTTTTTGTTCTTAAATAGTTAATAATTGTATTATTACTAAAAAAATATTTTTTTGAAACCTATAAATCACCAAATCTTTAATTTAAAATGTAACTTTCCAACTTTTGGCTCGCCTGAGGGAGGCGCCGGGTGACCCTCGTGCTGGCGGCTTTCTCGCGCAGAGGCTGAGCCTGGCCATCCAGCGCGGGAATGCCGCCAGTGTGATGGCCTTCCCAAGAGGGCCGAGTTTTTTAGAATGTTTTTAGTTAGGTAGATTTTGAAACATATAAGCATCAATGCAAGAATATTTTGACACAGAGAGAGCTATATTCACTTCATGAGCTTGAAAATAACTAACATGAGGGAGAAATTAATTTTAATGACATTGTTATCTATTGAACAAACTTATTTTATGACAAAAACAATATAAAATACTTACTTACTTATAAATAAAAAATTGAGGCAAAATCTAGGTAGATTTTTAGTTTAGTTTTTAATGTATTTTTAGGTAGTTTAGTTTTATTATATTTGTTTGTAAGATATCTTGAAGAAAGATATATTAATTTTAATTTTATCAAAAACAACGTCTTTTCATTTACATGTCATTAAAATTTGAATTAATATTAATAATTCAATGTATCTAACAAAACCCACATAAGATCGGCGACCCACAATGACAAATCAAAAAAATCGAACATCCCTAAAAATCAGAGTGACGTCACGGATCTCGCGAAAATGGCCGATTAGTGTTTTTGACAATACGAGGAAATATTTTAACTTCAATTTCATTTTTTACAGTCATCTTCTACTTTTATGTACTTAAAGTGATATATTTGAGATTCTAATGTGAAATAGTATATGAAATAAAAATTGTTTGATTGAATTTCGATATGAGTCAACTAGCCTATTCTTCCAATCATTTGTTTCTGCCCATACGTATTCGACTTTCCCATTTGTGCCCGACATGTCTTTTATAGATACTTACTTCTATCTTTTCTCCCTGTATGATGCATCCCAGTATCCACTGAGAGGGTCTTCTTAATCTTGGACTTGGTGCTGTCGAGGTGACTGCCGAAGAAGTGGAATGGGTGCATGCCTCGCTTGCTGGTGCGAAGGCTGGACTGCTCCGGGCTGAGGAGTGACCGGTCTTCGGAGGTCGTGTGGGGAGATATAGGCCTGGAAAAAAAGACATAGTCATTTATCATATTTTCGCTACAAAGACGATCTGCGTATAATCGCTTATTGGACCAACTGATACTAAGTTGGATTTCTACAGGAATTAGCATTCTAATAGGTTCCACTTTTAGCGTAAGACAAGCATCTACAGATGTACGATAGACGGGTAGGTATATCTGCACCTTTGGAATGGGTATTCAGCGACCAATTCCTAGACTTTTTAAAGTACAGTTGACGACAGAGATAAGGCAGGGGGCCTCAATAAGGTTGACATTTTCTCAAAAAGGACTGGACCGAATTTAATTATTCTTTTACAGTTACATAGTTTTCACTTTTATCTATAAAACAGTGAAAGAATTTTTGCAATAGGTCAAGTAGTTTTTGAGAAAATCTCAACCTTAAAAACTCTCCTGTACACCTTTCTCTGTGTTCCACCGTACCACATTTCTGGTAAATTAAAAATTCTGTAATTTTGTAAAGCGAAACATTGTTACAGAATGCCGATCTAATAGTTATCTAATTATATATTTCATGCAACGTCACTAACCTCGTCAAATCATGCATCTCCATGCTCTCTTGGTCACTCTGATCTTCCCAAGACTTCCTTTGTCTCAACTTCGCTGCTCTCTTCCTCGAATACGTCCCAGCCTTACCATCCAAATTCAAATCTAACCGCTTCGACTTACTGACTGTCCATTCTTCTTTACTTGACGACTTTTTTTCAGTTCTGCTGGACAAAGTTTCGGCTAAACTCTGTAACTCGGAATACGATAGCTTTGCTAATTCGATTCCTCCAGTCATTTCTGATAGTTTCTCGTCTGTTAAATCTTCAGTTGATAGATGTCTTGGGACTGTTATTGTAGCTTCTTCCGAAGATTTGTCTTTATCCTCCTCATCAGCGCTTACTGTTGGTGGTGACGTTGCAAAAACCGTGTCTAATGAATCACCTCGCTGCAAAAAATACTTTGTGTCATATATGAATATAATAATATAATATTATATGAATATTGACTCATAACTCATTTCATCATCATCATCAGCCCGTATCAGTCTACTGCAAAGCGCGCCACTCAACCCTACTATCGGCCCTCTGCATCCAGTCCCTGCCAGCCATCTTGCGAAGGTCATCCCTCCATCTGGTCGGAGGGCGTCCCACACTACGTTTACCCATTCGTGGCCTCCATTCGAGAACTCGTCCCCCCCATCGGTTATCGGTTCTACGACAGATGTGGCCAGCCCACTGCCACTTCAGTTTACTGATTCTATGAGCAATGTCAACTACTTTTGTCTTCTGGCGGATATACTCGTTTCGTTTCATAACTCATTTATTCAGATCTTAATAACACTAGGTACAGTAATAGGTATTTTTATATATATTAAGTTTGCTTTTTAAACAGGTTTAGTTTAGATATAATTATTAGTTTGTTTAGTTTAGTTTTATTATATTTGTTTTTAAGGTCTATTTAAATAAACTATTACCGGTACACTTGATCACGTCAACCAACAATATTTTAAGCTGAACTAAACTTGACTGTAGAGGTAGGTATTAGCATCAAATCTTACCATAAAGCCTTCTTCAGTTCCTGAAACGTCACTTCCAGAACTACCATTTTTGGACGCAGTTTTGTTAGCAAAACTTTCTTCTGTGTCAGCTGTTTCAGTTGATTCTTCAATTGGTAGATTTGGACTGAGTCCAGATAATCCTAGTCTTTCTAGTTCTTGAATGCGCTTTTGGAGTTGACTTATTATTTCGTCACGTTTTCGAACTTCATTTTCTAAACTATTGAACCTGAAAAATTTAATTTTGCTAAATATGTAGCTTACATTTTCAGTACTTAATTAGTAAATTCTAAATTCATGTTACCTTTCCTGAAATTTTCCTTGAACATCATGTAAATGACCTTGTATCACCTGTTTTATTCCTAAAAGCACTTCACCGAAATATTCTTGTTCTTCAAGAGAGCCTGCAATATTAGAGATACCTTATTTATTTATGATAATACACTTAATTCATGAAAATGTGAATGCAGTAAGTATTTACCCCGTAAGAGTTTCCTTTGGTTTGCCACAGCCGATATTAATGTCAGTTTGGGCTTTTCCGATGGCACTTTTATTTCTTCAGGTCTCAGAGTTTTGAAGTCGTACATCGGATCTATGTTTTGTTGTAGCTCGTATTCAGCTCTTATATTAATACCATAGTCTTCTGCAGTAACTACAGTTTCATTAGGTCTCGCTATTTGATTTTGGGGGCAAATGGTTTCAGTTGGTTCAGTATCTATAGTTGTAGATGGGGATATTTGAGGTATTGATTCAGTATTAGTATCTGGCATTACAAATACGTCATTATTGGTATCCGCTGGAGCACTGCTAGGAGGTGAAGGCAACGTGTGTCGATGAAATGTTACGCTTTTAGCAAATTTAGAGTGTCGTGCTGCATATCCTTCTAAAGTAGGTGCTCTTCTTAATATTTTTAACTCATTACTTCTTTCAGGACTTTCAGCGGGAGTCACGTCTTCTGATAATTTCTTTAGAATAGATTTGAGTGTTCGCCTTTCGAGCGTTTCATTGGATCCGTGGCTACTAGACGAATCGGTGGATTTTCTCTTGAATTTCCTTTTGTCCATAGTACTTCCTTCAGAATGACTTCTGGTTAATGTATCGCCTAGTAAATCTTCTGAGGAACTAGTGTAATCTAAACTTGAACTTCGAAATATTACAACTTTTTCAAGTTCAGCTAACTTTTGACGTTCGTTTAAAATTTTCAACTTTTTCACGAATGGTAGTCCACCGTATTCTGGTGATAAATCGTCTATCGATCTATACTTTTTAGCTCTCGGTAAAAGCATAGTTCCAGGTGTTATTATTGGTTTATGTTCAGTTGACTTTGAAACATTTTTCTTTGGTGACAAAGTCAATAAATCTACAGATTTCTCTTGGACGGGTTCCAAAGGGCCTGTTAAGCAAATCTTAGGTTTATCTTGCTTAAGTTTATCACTATCAATGTCAACGCTATTATTGTCTATTATAACAAGCTCTCCCGTAGTAACTATAGGCACAGTTATATTTACAAATGCCTCGGTTTTTACTTCTTCCTTCGTTTCTTTATTCGCACTCTCAATTTCTTTCTTTTCATCTAAACTAGATTTGCTTTGACTTTTAGATTCTCCTAGTATAGCAGCTTTTTTTAGTTTCGTCCAAGGCTTTTTAGGTTTGGGTTCTTCTTTGATTTCTGGTGGCGGTAGCGGTGTTACTTCTGCTGCAGTTTTTTCTATAACTAGTGGTTTACTTTTTTCAGCGGTAGAACTATCTGTGTCTTTACCTCCGCTTTGTAACATCTTTAGTTTGTCTCGAAAACTCGTCCCTACGGCCCTTGCTGGAGATTTAATTTTGCTTACAACTGAGTGCGGTATGGATATTAAGTTACTATCGGTTTTAGGAGTAGGCTCAACAACTGCAGCAGGTTTCTCGCTTACATCTTTAATCAGCGGTTGACACACTGCAGTACCATCACTTTGAACTTGTAAAATTTTATCTTTAAAACTTACTTTAGGGCGACACGTTCCGTCGCTAGATCCTGAAGAGTTCTTTCTGGAAGTTTTAGTGGTTGGACTCTGAAGTTTGCCAGGGGAGCTGGATTCTGAGCCTTTTCTGATGGGACTTAAGGTCTTTATTGTTGGACTTAACGGGCTCTTTATCGAACTTGGACTTATAGTTTCAGAGCTAGATGGTAGATTACTATTAGCTGGTGTTAATTGATGTTTTTCTCGTTCCTCCTTGGCTTTGAGGAGGAGGAGTCTTTGGAGAAGTGGAAGACCAGCGCCGATGACTTCTGGTTCCACATCTGGAGCTGAGCTAGTAGAGGGTATCGGTTGAGGTTGGGGGGATACCACAGAGGATGTTGAGTGCCTTTGTTTTGCTACTTTTTCTTCACGATCCTGCAGGACCAAAATCCACAATCAGCACACATTTTCGTTATTAAAAATACAAGATATTTTTGGACTACAAAGTTACTTACCTGTTTTTCTTTAAGTAATTTCAGCCGTGACAGTAACGGCAAACCAGCTCCTATGGGTGATATACATTTTTCCTCTTTACCTACAGCGGTTTCACCATTATTTTCCTGTAAGAAATGTGTTTCAAATTATTACTACCCTTACTTCAATAATAGTTCAATCTAGTCTCCAGTAATTCGATAGGTATCTGGTGCGTCCTGTTTCTCTTTTTCTGCATCCATTAATTTGTATTGTTTATCTATTTCTAATTATTTACTACATGTATGACATAACCGACTTTCAAGCTCCGACGGTTGAATAAATGAAGTATGTTTAGAATCTAAAGATTAGATTGTATGTGGATGATCTAAACTTTAGATCATCCACATACAATCATATAAGATTTGCTCAGACTTAACATAACCTTTACTTGTGTCTTAAAACTTACCTGATTGGGTGCTTGGGAATCGTCACTCTCAACTCTAGGCATTCGTCTCAACACTTTGCCATCAGTTGCTGCCACTCTCTCGGCTCCAGCTAACGCTTGAAGCTCCATAGACTCGCCGGAACGTCGTCCCGGGCGAGATCTGCTTCGGATCGCATTGCGGATAACCTGGGATACAACATTCCATAAGTCTGGAGTTTTGGGTGTAAGAGCCCAAGATTCGCTTTGAGTCCATAAAATATTACAGCCGAAGACAGATCAAATGTAACACTTTGGACCGTTCTTATTATCTGCGTCGTAAGAGTTGTAGTCGTACTGCAAGTTACCATTGATCTGCTGTTGTCGGTACATAGACTAGAATAGAATCGTTTATTGCATTCCTAATGTAATACAGGTGTTAAAGACATAATATGACTATATATCCATAGCCAATGATGATTTTAAACTAAATATCGTATTTCACATTGGTTTCATAGGTACATTTATATCTCCCAGTTCCCAGTCAGTAGCAAAATCAATTTCTATTAGCTGAATAAATAATGGTCTAATTTGGATTGTTCGTTATCTATTTTCTCTTTTTCAATATTTAGCATTTGATTTCTTTTTCAAAGCAAAACAGTCATCATCATAATCAGTCCACTGCTGGACGCAGGCATCTCCCAAAGCACGCCACTCAACTTGACTCTCGGCCCTCTGCATCCAGTCCCTGCCAGCCATCTTGCGAAGGTCATCCCTCCGTCTGGTCCCACACTACGTTACCCGTTCATGGCCTCCATTCGAGAACTCGTCTACCTTATTGGGTATAGGTTCTACGACAGATGTGACCAGCCCACTGCCACTTCAGTTTACTGATTCTATGAGCAATGTCAATCACTTTTGTCTTCTGGCTTGGATATTTAAGAGATATGTTACCTTAACGTCACTTCGTAGTTTATGCACTATCCTCTTAGGCGCACTACCATCTCCTGCTGTCTTATCTGGACTCACATCTCCTGAAACATTATCATCTTTAGAATCACTTCCCTTTACAAATTCACTTATAGCCACTACAAATGCTACAATATCATCAACTTCAATCTTAGCATTAGTACCTTTTGACTTAGTAGTACGAGTACCTTTAACTTTCTGTCTGGACATACTCTTTGCTTCTTGAAGACGCTTTCTTCCAAGAGTTTGGAGTATGTCTTGGGCTTCTGGGTAATCTTTCATGGCTGCCAGAACATCTTCACGAGACAGTGAGAACAGTTCAGAGTATCCTACTGAACGGACGTCTGCTGTTCGTCTAAGGGAATCAAAAGAATCCTTGAAGACATCATTAGACATTTGAAAGTAGACAAATCAAAAAACTAACAATGTAGAAAGAAAATAATAGATTGAAGAGACACGTCTTAGGAGAATATTAGTAAAATAACAACAAATATAATAAACCTAAACTAAACAAACTAATAATACTACCTAAAAATACTTTAAAACTACCTAGAAAAAAACCCTTGCTTAAAAATAGTTTAAAAAATTCGGCCCTCTTGGGCCCATCACATTATTAGATAATTATAATATTCATTTCAGAGATCAATTTCCACATCGCTTGGACAAGTATTGAAAAGACGATGTTTAAAAATACTTACTTGTTAAGACCATCTAGGTTTAATATCCCAATTTCCCCAAAGAAATCACCAGCTTTCATAGTAGTTAAAACTCTCCCAGTTTCTGATATAACTTCTAGGATTCCATCTGCTATTATGAACATTTCTCTGGCGACTTCACCTGTGAATTAAATTTTATTCAAATTCAAATGATTTATTGCAGTCACAAAGATCATATAAGTGTCAGTAAAGTACTTAAAGCTATGTTAGTGTTTATACGAGGTGTATTACGCGCTATGACATGCGACTTAGGCCCGACTCCGAGACCCCGGGACATGTCAGTGTACCCAGTGTCTCAGAATCAGACTGTCCATGGTATCCGCAATGACCTTCAGGATGCTGCTAGGGCTGCCGCGAACCCATCGCATCAGGGACGCGACTCTTTTGCGTATGATGGCATGGAATCCGTCCACGCCGGCTTCCGCAAACACCCCTGACGTGCTGCAGCATCGCGACAGCCCCATCAGCATCGTGAATGCACTCGTTCAATCCCAAAATTTGAAGAAATTAGAGTAAAATAACAAATTTCTGTATAATCTGACCTTTCCTGCATATCGAGTCTCCAGGAGTGAAGATGTAGGCTTTCATTTTCAGCACCAGATCGTGAAGGAACTCCGGTTGACATTCTTGGAATATAGTTACCTGTAAAATAATTATCTCATTGTCAAGGTTTTAATTTTGTCTTGAACTTGTGAGCGATATAGGGTGGCAGAAGAAGCAGGGAGGTCATCCATTCATTGACATACAGGCACCATACCATGCCTCCTCCTCCATCGGTTCTACGACATATGTGACCCACTTTAGTTTGCTAATCACATGACCTTGACTTTTGTTTTCTGGCGGATATACTAACTCATCTTATTCTATCCACCAGAGAAACGCTAAACTATAGTTCGCTGAGCGACATTGAACATTTATGGGCCAGATTTTGAAGACATGACAATTAACTTGCAACCATTCCTTAACAATCAACCTTCTTACCTTCTTAAGAACGCTCAAATTGACATGCAATGCGAGCTCAGTCTTCAGCTTATCAGGCAGGAGTCCCAAAGCTGTATTGATGTCTCCACCCCCTTGTATCCTGCCTCTTGACCAGGAGTAGTCATACCACCGTAGTACTCGTCTCTTCATTCCTCCTGGCACCTGTTGGTAGAGGATTAGTTATCATCATCAGCCCATATCAGTCCACTGCTGGACGTAGGTCTCTCCTAAATCGAGTAACATATATTCTAGTGAATGGCGAAGCGAGCCTTGCATGAGGCATGTATGTATAGACAGACCACTCGTGATTTGCCTCGCCACTCGCCTCGCGACACGCGTGCTAGATAGAGAAGGCGCTATATACAGGGTGTAACGTAAAGGGTATATGAAGCCGAAGGGAGGGTGTTCAGTATCGGTAACTGAACAACTTTTGTTCTACAACTTTTCGAACAAATAATAAAAATAAATTAATGTCCCATACAAAACGACCAGCTGACCGGTACGAAATGTATGAAAAGTCAAAAAATAAATTCGCGAAAATCGAAAAGTCGTAGAACAAAAGTTGTTCAGATACCGATACTGAACACCCTCCCTTCGGCTTCATATACCCTTTACGTTACACCCTGTAGAACGGCATTAAACCCCCCAATATAATACAGTGTCTAGTTTATAATACCAAATTAAGTATCACATTCGTTCGTTCTACCGATTTACAAATGAATGTAACCTATCAGGCGGTGGCTGACAATCAGTACTATTTGTATTGCATTAAATGCTGCATTTAGGACTGAGCCACTCTTAGCCTTTTTGCCACAGTGTACGATAGATGCAATGTATATGTCGGAAAAAGTAAAGCATTTCCTTTTTTTAGGAAGGCTCTGTTGAATTGTGTAAATATCGGACAAAAAGGCTCAGTAGTCCGATGATTTGTCAATAGAGTCAACAGCAGAGGTGCCCCGTCTGCGCTGACCTTTGTCAACCATTGCACTGAACTTAGCTCTTTAGCTAAGTATCGGACTAAAAGGCTCAGTAGTCCGATGATTTGTTTGATCCGCATCATCGGACTACTGAGACTGAAAAGTCTCATCAGTCCGATTCTCGGACTAAATCATCGGACTTCTGAGACTAGCCCGTAATTATTTATGTTAACTTTTGTGTACGAATAATGTGATAAATAAATGATCCTTTATTTTAAGTCGCGTCAGTCGAACCCACGAATGTTTTGTCAAATGTTCCGTGGTGATGTGAATGCAGCATTACACCTTACCTTGTGATGTCTCATGTAAGTCTTAGCACCATCCAGCAGTCTCTCAAACTCCAGTCTGTTGGCGTTCCTATTCGTGATGACGTTGCCCACTTGGCCGACTATAGTCGCGAATATGAACACGCCGATCAGGTAACTGACTATCGTGAATACATATCTGAGGGGATAAAAGATAATCGGTTATAAATTATGTAATAAATTAGACATCTTTTTTGCCACTTTTTCTCCTCAGCGTTGGCACCTTTTCCTTGCAAAGTGGTGTAAATGTAAATTCAAAAAAATATGTTGACGTGCAAAAATGTACACAACGTGCTTACTTGCAATAAAGAAATTTGGATTTTTTTATTTAGTATAAGTAATTCTTTGCTTGACATTGCATCGGCAAGTTTCCAATATGATCTTCATCAATATCCCCGGTTGTTATCATATCTTTATTGTCTATAACCCTTATAACTGCTAGAAAACGTTAACAACTAGATACACAAAGGTCTTACTAAAACAATTTTAAAAACGTCCAAATAAGGGTCCATTGTTTCATTGTTAACGTCCGAATAATAAAGCAAATGAGGGATTCATCCGTTTGGACCTTCTTTGCGCTCGGACATTTTTAGAAGGCAGACTGTGTATCTAGTTTTACCTATAGGAAATCAATGTTATTAGGTTAACATGTTAACTTCTTGATATTAAATTTCTGTTGCAATGTGAAATCTGCGTAATCAACTGATTCTCAGGAGATAATACCATGCAATATCCATTGCATAGGTACCTAATTGTGCGCGGAAGTGCATTAGACTGAGTACCTAATGCGAATGCAACTTCGGAGTTGAATATTACCATTGCAGTAAAGTTCCTTACTTCAAATTGAACAAACAGATTTCAATTCTACCTATATTCATTCTGGTGAGCGAGATTATTTAGATTAGAGAATTTGGTATTCTGTTGTAATTTTCCATTGACTTTAAATCAGAATTCTGGTGTTTGAAAGGGCAGATCAGGTGCGAATAAAATCAGATGAACTCTTTATACGACTGAAATATACGCAGATGAAACATTGAGCGAATATTAAGCAGATAAGTACTGAATTATATGTTTAGAATACGACCTTTGACTTATAGATACCATTTTTTTTTTTGCAAGTAAGTACCTACCTAATACACGTTGTGTACATTTTTGCACGTCCACATATTTTTTGAATTTACATTTACACCACTTTGCAAGGAAAAGGTGCCAACGCTGAGAAGAAAAAGTGGCAAAAAAAACTCTCTGCAGCAGTAATACTTAGGTAAGTAAGTATACCTACTATAATAATATAGGTACCTTACCTACTTGATAATATTGTAATATACCTTACTTACTTGATAATTTTTACGAAAAAAAATCTGCCAAGATGTAAAATTACAAATGATCAAATGGAATAGAGTGGAATATATTAGAATATATTTGATTTCTAATTAAAACATTTATTTTTCCACCCGGATACAAAACAATTTGATAGATAGGTAAATAATAAATATTTTCCAACCCCCCCAAAAGTGAGTAGAAATCAGTGCAGCACAGAATAATTTTATTTCTAAGTAAGTATATCTAATTGTAACTAAACATCAACAAAATAAATAATAGATGTGAAAAATAATAATAATGTGCAAAGTTTTCGAACAGTTGCAAAAATACAAAAACACTCCAAAGCAGGACAAAAAAACAAGCGTCAAAATACAAAATGGCGGTTTCCAATCAATGAAGGCTGTTCGAAAACTTTCAAGAAACTTTCCGTCTACTAACGATAATCGATGAGAAAACAAAAGGAACAAATAAAAAAAACATTCTCATGATAAGAAAGTATTGTTTTTAGATCACATCAATTTGTCATTTACCCGAAGTTTGTCGTAGAACAGCCTCCAAATTTCTGCCGCCGCCATTTTAAATGTTTACTTTCGACACTGGCTGTTTCCCTCCAAAATGTTGACAGACACAGTGCTTGTTTTGTTTTAATTAATCAGGGCATTGGATGGTATAGCCACGCCAGCCCAAAACAGACACAATTTATCTTTAATTCAAATTGAATAACCTTAGTCGATTGTTCATTTTTCGCGGGCATTTTTCAAGTAAAATACACGAAATTTACAAGAAAAATATAAATTTAAAATTTTGGAACATTAGAAATTTAAAAAATCTACAAGTTAGCGCGTAAATACGACTTCAATCTTTGTGGAGTAAAATGCTTTTTAAAAAAATTCTTGAAAAAGCGTTAAATCTTTTTCCAATTTTTTATTATTTGCACAATTACAAGGAAACAGCCAAAGTGTACGTGATTTAATGTAATTAAAGGTGATTAGGTAGGTACTTCTATATTTTATTACTATACATAATATAGGTAGGTAAGAATAACGATTGGTCAGATCATATTTTATATTGTGATTATCTTAAATAAGTTTTAAACAATTAATATAAATTTTTCACATAGGTAAGTAAGTACTCTAGGTATCTAAGATTTCTAAATTCTCAATTAGACATTACTAAAACATTAAAATACACGTAGGTTAAGCTGGGGGGTGACCGCGACTTCAATCGTTTTCGTTATCATTTTCATTTTGTCACTTGAACGATACACATTGCTGCGTCTCGTTGTCGTTTGTTAAAACTTGCAAAAATATAGCAGCAATGTATAGCGTCCATGTGTCAAATTTAAAGCGATTACGATAATGATGGAAGTCGTCGTTGTCCATAGTTACTTAATATTTTTTTCCACGTATACCAATATTCAGACTAGGCGTAGGTGGAGAGACGATATCGTTACATACAGGAATGGGTGGCTAGAAGAGGCTCAGGACAGGGATGGATGGAAGAGGAGGGGGGAGACCTTTGCCCAGCAGTGGGGCAAATTATAGGTTTACAAAAAAAATTACTAATATACGCCGATGCCGTAATCACATTGGCTAAGTAATGTGACTCTGAAAAGTACGTCTCTTTTCCAATTACCTACCTACTTAGTAAGACGGATGCATACACAACGAAGAAACGAAGTAGTGGCAAAGAGGGCCGAGAAAATTAATTGAAAGCTTAGTTGAGAAGTGTCCGCGCTGAAATATGGGGAGAAAGAAAAAAGTTCGTGAGATAAAATGGGAACCTTAAAAAAGTACTTCATTTTTGTAGACGAAAATCTTTATTTACAACTATCAGTGGCTTTATCAGAAGCGAGGCATATTTATCTATCGTAATGGCGACTCTAAAGTGTCGTACAGTCGAAGACAGAGATAAGTATACAGGGGGCCTCCATAAAGTTGAGATTTTCTCAAAAACTACTGGACCGAATTTAATAGTGCTTTTACAGTACCATTATAGTTTTAACTTTTATCTATCAAACAGTGAAAGAGTTTTTGTAATAGGTCAAGTAGTTTTTGAGAAAATCTCAACCTTAAAAACTCTCCTGTACACCTTTCTCTGTGTTCCACCGTACGAGATTTAACTTCGATTTTCAGTAGATAAGATAAGTTACATTTTTCAGGTGTGTGCCAACATAACAACACAGAATTTAAATTGAAACAGTTGAAATTCCAAATCATTTAATTTAGGTCGACTTGAATATTGTTTCAGAGCAAAAGTTCTATTTTGGTCGTTGCTTAATTTGTTTTGGTTGACTCCATTTACATTGTTTAATATTAAGTGAAATTTAATTGTTTTGATTTCTTGTTTCTAACTGAGAGAAAATAATAATTAGGTCCGCAAAAATCTACTTTTTAGGACACAACGTAGGACGTTACCAAAGATAAAGTAATCCTAAGTTTAAATTATTACTTAGTTATTATATTAGAGAGCTCGGTGGCTCAGTGGTTGGGTCAATGGACTTGCGATACGGAGGTCCCAGGTTCGATTCCCAGCCAGGGCAGCCTGTACCAATGAGTTATCCTCGTTTTTTTCGACGGAAAAACTTACGAACATTTACAGAGTGAAACTATAGTGAGCCATTACTACAAATTATTATATATAAACGGATATCACTCACTTATATTGTTAAAGTCGGCAATTAGACCGACAGTTTCGACCGATTTCGACGGTCTTTTTCAAGGTGAGCGCGCCAGAAACGTTGAATGTCACCTTGAAAAAGACCGTCGAAATCGGTCGAAACTGTCCGTCTAATTGCCGACTTTAACAATATAAGTGAGTGATATCCGTTTATATATAATAATTTACAGAGTGCTCTCAAAACTGTGAAGGAAACATCGTGATGAAACCTGCATGCCGTAGAAGAAGAAAAAATCTAAAGCATGTGAAATCCTAACTACGTAAATCTTATCATGACAATCAAAACTTAATCAGTCATGGCTTATTGTTATGGTATCAAATATTAACAGACAAAGTTGGGATTAGTTTATTTCACGAATCATTGTACTGGAAAATTGTTTGTCTGCCGATGCCAGTTAAACCTTCCACGCTGGTATTTGGCCAATTTATCGAAGCAAAATGAGACTTATCATATCACTAAGATAGAGTCCAAAACTAAATTATTGAGCTTTAATTCTAATACAGTTTTTGTTATGAAAACTATACCAAAACCAAATTATCAAATGTGAAACATATTAAAAATTTAACTAATCAAAAAACAAAAAAAGAATTTTCGAAATCGGTCCAAGCGTCTTCGAGTAATCGGGGAACATACATAAAAAAAATTATTTCGACGAATTGATAACCTCCTCCTTTTTTGGAAGTCGGTTAAAACACAATTAATATAATATGTTCAAAAGTCCGACTGACTGAGGTATTACCACAGACCACTTACCCCATAGACCTGTAACAGGAGGGTGCCCGTGTCTGCTCGCAAATGAGCGCAACATTGCGTCGGGCCACGTGTAACCTAGAGATATTATCGACATGGACGCATATCTTTAATACGGCACCCCTCTCGGCTTCGTCTCTATGCGCTCATCGTTGACAGAATTTTTCGCGTGCACATTTGTACCGATTTCATGTCTATTGGGTAAGTGGTCTGTGGGTATAGCTTTCGTAATAAAAAAAACGAAAATGCAAGACTACTTTCGATGAGGGTTCTCTTGAAAATGGCGGGAAACGACGGTTGCAAAATTTCTTGTTATCATGTCTATAGACATGATACAAAAAATATCAAATAATAAGTATTTAGATCTAAGAGCTTTCATAATCTCGATCTAAACCATACGAGTTTAGGTCAAATCGCAGTAATTAATCAATTTAAGAATTATCCCTTGATTTAAAAATCTAAATTTCTTGTTTGCAGATTTTACCATTAGCTTAAAGTATAAATTCAAGAATCATATTCTCTTTAAACAAGATCTATAAAATATATAATTAAGATACACTATATTTAAAGTCAAGTAAGTTACGCCTTAATTCTAATATCCAAACATTTTAAATTTAAGTAATGATATTTGATGGATCAAGAACCTTTCGTTCTTGAGATAAGGATAGGAATTTTTAAAAAAAGACTCCAGTAGATATTGCGCAAAGCAATAAGTTTCTTCCAAGGACTTTTCTTAGCGGAAGCAATAATACGGTGAAACCGAAAATTTCTTCTAGAGAGAGATTTACGCTCTCTCCGTATAAGTATACGAAACCCGAAATTACTTGATTGTAATAAGTTTATTTGACCGAAGCAATAATTTATATCTGTATACAGTGGCTATTTTGTGTTTAATATCACGTTTATTATTTTGTACATAGTTTTAATTTTAACATTATTGGATGAATCTTAGTATTGAAATTAAATTATTTATGGGTAATATTACGTGAAGTTAATCAGAAAAGCGAATGACAGTATGGTGAATTTATGGGATAATTTGAGCAAGATCTGAAGTTTTAAGCTTTTATCAAGAGTCCCGCTGCAAGCTCAGGAGTGAACGTGACTGTCGAGCTGCTTCGTCCAGAGTGATGACGCTACGGCGACTCCTCTGGGTGAAGAAGAGAAGACGATATGATATTTTGAATATTCTGTAACATGACATTGACAAATGACGAACTGTCGAGTCCATTAATAAAATAAATACTTGCGATGATGAAAAAGTATTAGACAAAGATACCCATCGACCGGTATCCGTTACGTCATTAGTTTCCCCGAAGCGCGTTCCTCGGAAGAATTTACTGAGGCACTCACGTCCCCTTAAGGGCATTACGAGTTTAATAAAATTCCCCAAGAGAGGTGTTTGTACGTGTCACCGGAGACACGCCTTTCGATCGAAGAAGTTAATGTACAGTCGAAGACAGACTAAAGTATACAAAGAGTCTCAGTAAGGTTGGGATTGCTACGGGCGGGCTCTTAATATAGCCTGTTTTAAATGAAAACAAGAGAACTTTCAATTGAATAAAATAGTAGGTAATTTATGTATACAGACGAAGGCAGAGATAAGTATTCAGGGGGTCTCAATATGGTTGATATTTTCTCAAGAACTACTGGACCGATTTTAATAATTATTTTACAGTTACATAGTTTTAACTTTTATCTATCTAACAGTGAAAGAATTTTTACAATTGGTCAAGTAGTTTTTCTGAAAATCTCAACTTTATAAACTCTCTTCGTCTTCGACCGTACATACATTAGACAGAATCAGAATCTGGAATGAGGAACTAACAGTTTTTTTTTTAATTTAGGCGACTAGGTATTGCCACAAGATGAGGTAAAAGATGAGGTATCTCTTTCGGCGTTTCGTAACAAGATTTTCTCGAAAACTACTTCACCGATTGTAAAAATTCTTTCACTGGCAGATAGCTTGGAGCCCAGGCCATGTAATTGTAAAAGAATTTTAATAATCAGTCTGTTACTTTTTGAGAAAATCTCAACCTTAAAGACTATTAACGTATTAGATACCACCTAATAGGTTAATAATTTTAAATTAGTCATTTAGGTACTTAATAAAAAAAATCGTAATAATTTGGAAGGGGAATGGAGTAAGTAGTTGTTATTATTTTAATAACATGTTTCTAATGTTATATTTAACATAATTTTACTTTGACTAAGTTATTTATTTTATTACCTACCTGACGATCATTTTTACAAATAAAACTATATTCGACATAAAGCTTATTATTGTATAGTATTGTGTATAAAACGACTGACTCCGTATCATGAGTTTGCGGCGCTTGCAGTAGAAACAATGGACCCATGGTCGACAGACTCGAAACATCTCATCCACGAGCTGTCTACCCGGTTGGTCCATGTCTCGGGCGATCCCAGAGCTGGCACCTACCTCGCTCAGCAGCTGAGCATTGCGATACAGCGAGGAAATGCTGCCAGCGTCCTGGGCAGCATGCCACAGAACGGGGACCTCGACGACGTGTTCGTTCTTTAGTATTTAGTTTTATTTTATAAGTAACGTGTATATTTTTAGACGTAGTTAGTTTTGTTTTATTTAATAAATTGTGTAAAAGTGAAATAAAAAATCTAAATCTAAACGTATCCAATAGAGGAAACCCCAACACTCTCCATGCATATATTCAATAGATATACTTTCAATTCAATTTATTTAATTGCATACACATGTCAGAATGTACATTAATACATTAGGTCGTAAAATTATTATATAATTAATTTAAGTAGTTAATTAATTTAGGTATTTCATTTTATCCTCCAAAAATTCAGCGACGATATAGTACGATTTGTCAAAATGTTTTAATGTTCTATTAAATTTTGTATTGTTATTTTCATTTTTAATAACCAAAATATCACGCTGTTATATATTTCTATATAGTGAATAAATAAATGAATTAAAAACATTAAAGACTCTCCTTTTATAATCTCCAGTATATTTTTCTTTATGTTATACCGTCGGGTAAAACAGAGAATGTCCATGGTTCATTGAATGTAAGTATTCACCAAAATAGTTCGTCTAGACATTTTCTTCACTTAAAAAGCTTTATCTAAATCTCTCCGTCAAGAGAAGATTCAATCTCCTTCGCCGACGGAATAACGCCGTCACCACAAACGACAAAATGACTCCACTTTATTAGACTTTGGGAATATATGCTGGCCGACCCGCCAAGTATCCTTGACCCTTAGTGCAGGGACGTAGTCAGGTGGACATAGAGAAATAGCGCCCCTGATAAAGATCAATAATCCGATTTCAACCCATCTGTTGTGGATTCTCCTTAGAATGTTTATATTTTCTGTTTACTTGTCACTTTGATGTGCAAAAATCTGTTATTTTGTTCGTTCCTTGGGTTGTTGTCGATTTACGTTTTAAAAGTGCTAATATACATTTATTAAGGACTCCCTGTGTTTATTTACTGAGCTGCAAGCCGCCAGTACACCCGCAGGTGTCCATTACACCATCAAAGATACAACCACTGAGTTAGTGATGGTGCCGATGACGAAGCGATTTTTTTTCCGTAAGCTAGTGTGGGCTAGCTCTTTAACTGTCAAAATGCTATGAAATTTTACAGTTGTAGCAGCTCACCCTAAGTTAGTGCTTCAAATTGTCTCTGAATCTCAGTCTCAGAGCAAACATTTTGGTAATATTTGAGTTCCCACCAGGTCCACGAGCCTATTGTTCTCTAAAAATGGAAGTTCATCCATTGATTCCCAAGAGGTCCACGACAGTTTATAATAATAATAAAAGTGTTTCCCAATAGGTCCACGCATTATTTAGTACAGTCAGCAATGAAGAATAGATATTTCTTTAAATCAGTACTAACCTAGGCTTTAGAGGATTTATTTTTATGCTGAAATGAAAGTGAAAGAAGATAGTGATATGTCAGGACAGGATCACAGAAAAACAATCATGTTGAGGATGAACATGTCACGTTTGTTTTAACACTATTCTACACACAAATTCATAAATAAAAATACAATGGAATCGGATTGTTTCTACGAGCAAACCCGCATGTCTTCCCATACTACGGGAGAAGCATTGATCTCCTATAAACAACTAGATACACAAAGGTGTTACTAAAATAATTTAAAAAACGTCCAAATTAGGGTCCATTGTTAATTTTTACTTAATAAATTAAGTGATTTTAAAGTTATTACAAATACGCGATTATTAAAATGAATTGCATCAATTTTGCAACTCTCTCTATTTTAGTCATTGATCTCCTATAAACAACTACATACACAAAGGTCTTACTAATACAATTTAAAAAACGTCAAAATAAGGGTCCATTGTAAATGTCCAATAAAGCAAATGAGGGTTCAACCGTTTGTACCTTCTTTGCGCTCGGACATTTTTATAAGGCAGACTGTGTATCTAGTTGTTTATAGGAGATCAATGGGGAGAAGCGTGAGTTTATGTATTTAAAGCCTAAACTTCTGGCCCGACAACTCTCCCTACCTACGGCCCTGTGACCTCTCTTAGGCTATATATTTACTGTATGCTAAGAGGAACGGCTGAGACGTGTCCTGGGGGTATATAACTCATGCCCATGGCCAAGCTTCCTGGATGTTTTGTCCAGTCTCTGACCTGCGTTATTTATTGCCCTAATCCAGGGACGCTCAGCTTTAGGGAGCTAGGGTTTATAAAAATAGTTATATAGCTACGCGCCCCGCCTAACTAAGTCCCTGTCTAAAGATGCATAAGTATATTCATTAGAATCATTATCTCTTTTAGAATTAAAACTATAGTGAGCCATTACTACAAATTATTATATATAAACGGATATCACTCACTTATATTGTTGAAGTCGGCAATTAGACCGACAGTTTCGACCGATTTCGACGGTCTTTTTCAAGGTGAGCGCGCCACGCCCGCGTCGCCGTTATCTCTTTATTGCAAGTATAAGTTTTTAAAGATGTTTTACTAACAAAAGTGGATCCATGTTCGCTTTAAACACTTTCAATACCCCTACCACTTCCAATTCTATTATTATAGAGTTAAAGTCTATAATAATTTTCCATTCGCCTTCCTGCTAAGTTGATCACCCCTGACTTAACGTATAGGAACTTTTATAGAGGCTTCTTCCTTAATAACGCTCTCCTATATTTATTTCCTGACGAATATTATGAAAAATGTGGGTCGTTACATCAGACTAGAGAACCAACCAGATGTAGCAAACATCCTGTGAAAGTGAGCCGAAGCGAAAGTACTTGGTAAAGTATATTGGACGTTAGTGGTAAATACCGGACGGGTTGCTGGGTTCGATGCCCACTATTGGTTACTTAAACCGGAACTATTGGTAACTTGTATCCCTAAGTGGCTTTGACTTTTAATACTTTTTAGAATCAAAAATCTTTTTAGGTCAAAATGATCTCTTGGTTATCCTGTTTTTGGACCGATTTCGATGGTGAAAACTGTCAGTCTAGGCTGGTGTCAGACATGTGAGCGTTTTTGCAAACATTTACTTATCATTGAGAGCTTTGTACAGAATCTATAACTAGGTACGACGCGACGTCATAAAAAGCCGTCAATGAACATCGATTTTGAGCGTAAAAACAGGCTTCAAGAAAAAAGTGTGATACTTGATAATATGTAATTAAATAATTTTAAATAAGTAACTGTTTTTAATTTTAATGTTTTACAATAATGATGCAGGCTGCCTGGATGAACTTGATAATCGAAATCACTTTTGGATTTTGAAGTTCTTATTGCCTGCGCCACAAGAGTTGTACTTCAAGTATCATTAAATGTACTTAGGTAAACTATTGTAACAGTTACCTACCTACTTATTTTTGTTATTTGAATAAAGTTCCTAACTTAGGTAAAAAATACTCAAGTTTCTTGCCTCACTGAGTAACTATGTGTGCTCCTTATGGATTGTTCTATATTCAGAAGTCATACATGTCGAGAAGAATTGATAAGTCGGGCCGATAACAATTTTCACGATAGGACTGTTTTGAGGAGGGTTGCTGCTGTTTTTACCCTACTGACGAAATAGAGGGTACTGTTGTATATGTAGGTAGGTATGTCGGTTTCTCTGTGGCGTCCGCAACCAAAAAGGTTTGATGGATTTTGATGTATGGGTTAGATTCATCTCGTCTATACTTAGATAGAAATTTCATATTAAATAAGTTGACAATCGTATTTTTGGACTAAGAAATATCAACCTAATAATGTAGTAACAATGATTTAATAGTGTAATATTTGCATGTCATTATTATATGGCAAGATGTGCTTTGGACATATTTCATGTATTTAACACCTTCTATTGTAACCACATTTCAAGCAAATAAAAATATCTTATCTTATCTTGATCAGAACACATTTAATGCCCTAAAACAGCGGAATTGAGAACCTTCTCATTTTAGAGGTCGTTTAAAAAGCCGGGTTAGTATTGTAATAATTCACATGCTAATTTATGGACTAAATAGTGACACTGAAAAGGTTTTTCCCGTAGACATTAATTTTTTCACTAATTTGAGAACAAAACCATCAAAAATAAAGTAAAGATAGTTAAGCATATTTAAATTAGAAAATGACAATGCCAGATTCTGCCCCACCATCAACCGCAATTTGTACAAGGTAACGAATAAATGTAAAAATATCGCCGTTTTTTATTAAAATTATTGGTTGTACAAGTTGCGATTCAGCTTAATTAAGAATTCAGAGAATAGTAAGGAATCGAAGCGAATTATTCATTGTTCTTGTTATTCTTCTATAGGAGTTGCGAAAGTAGTAGATAATGATACTGATTATGATTATGCAATATGAAACCTTTTTTTTTTGTTGCCCAGGAGAAATACATAATGTATACCATCCGTCCGGGGGAACAGGCGATTATGTTGGACTAGCACCAACTAAAACTCCTGGGGTGTTCCGCGTCCGCCACCATGGACAGGACCACGAGACTAATAAGTCCCCAACAAAATGATAGGTACAGCTTAAATGGTCACGTAGTTTTGTAGGTGGGACAAAGCTCCACTGAAATGTGGCAATGTCTTTTGAGCAATGGAACGCAGCATATTGGGCGTGAGGAGAACGGATCGTGTCCGAAACACAACCCTGCGATCGATAACTGGCGTAGCAGACGTGGCCCGCAAAGCAGCCACATTACAGTGGAACTGTGCGGGCCCCGTGTGCCGCATGCAGCCGGACCGATGGGCCCGGACTGGCACAGAATGGGTGCCATCGGACGGTCGCCGGCGCCGGGGCAGACCTCGGCGTAGGTGGAGAGACGATGTCGTTACAGTCACATATAGGGAGCACCACGGACCACTTACCCCATAGACCTGTAACAGGAGGGCGCCCGTTTCTGCCTGCACATGAGCGCAAAATTGTTTCGCGACACGCGTAATCATGAGATATCGAAACGGGTTTAATATGGCGCCCTTGCCCCCCCGCTTCGTCTAATAGCGCCTATCGCTTGACAGAATTTTTCGCTTGCAAATTTGTACCGATTTCATGTCTTTGGGGTAAGTGGTCTGTGGGGAGCACAGACCATTAGGCTTATTCCACTTTGGTCATAGTACCTACACTATGGTCATACCTTGGTCACACTACCTAATGGTTTCCGATCAGTAATGTTGGCCGATTAAAACATAGGCGCTTTTATTAACTTATTTGCATTTAAACGATTTCATTTCTATTGGGTAAGTGGTCTGTGGATGGGTGGCTGGAAGAGGCCCAGGACAGGGATATTTTTTAATATCTTTATTGGAGAGCTTGGTCGCTATGCGACTAAGTCGCTCTATTGTGCCTCCATATAACTACATAACAAGAGAGCTCGGTGGCTCAGTGGCTAGGTCAATGGACTTGCAATACGGAGGTCCCAGGTTCGATTCCCAGCTAGGGCAGCCATGTACCAATGAGTTATCCTCGGTTTTTTCGACGGAAAAACTTACGTACATTTACCGAGTGCTCTCAAAACGGTGAAGGAAAACATCGTGATGAAACCTACATGCTGTAGAAGAAGAAAAAAAAATCTAAGGCATGTGAAATCCGCCAACCCGCAGTGGGCCCGCGTGGTGGATCATGGCCCCAGCTCCCTCGATGTAAGGGAAGGTCTGTGCCCGAGCAGTGGGGCAATATAACTAGACTGATGGTGATGATGATGATAACTACATAACATGGAGTACATATAATATAGGTACTAACACTAAACTAGCTTAAATCTAAGTCTTACTAACCTATACAGTGCCTTGGCTTCCTCCGACAAGGGGAAAGCCAAGGCGCTGTTACAGCCACCTAGTCCCACATGGGATGGGATGGATGGAAGAGGAGGGGCTTTGCCCAGCAGTGGGACGATTTATAGGTTACGAAAAATTTAAAAAAAAATTCCAAGTTTATTTATGATTTCAAAGAAAACCTTGAAACTTCGTAACTACTTACAGAGCGAACAAAAAATAACTTTTGAGGAAAACAGGAGGCAAATTGGTAATGGAAGCCTGTGTCACTTGAAGACGTATTGGCATTTTACTTAAGATACTCTTAGCCCAACGGAAATGTTTTAGCGAGATAGAAAATAAATTCGTAAATTAACTTTAACTTTTCGACACTCCGAACATCTTGTTATTTAATGTACGCGAAGACAGAGATAAGTATACAGGGGGCCTCAATAAGGTTGAGATCTTTTCAAAAACTACTAGACCGAATTTAATAATTCTTTTACAGTTACATAGTTTTAACTTTTTTTAGTGTGATGGATATTTAAAATACTAAAAAAACAATTAAAACTACCTAAAAATAATTTAAAACTACCTTAAATTATTTTTAGGTAGTTTTAATTGTTAAAACTAAAAACTATGCCTAAAAACAGTTTAAAAAATTCGGCCCTCTTGGGAACCCTCCCAAGAAGGCCGAATTTTAGGTATTTAGTTTTAAAGTATTATTAGGTAGTTTTTTTTAGTATTTTAAATATTTTTAAGAAGTTATTGTAATAGATTGTATTATTATTGTTTTAACTTTTATCTATCAAACAGTGAAAGAATTTTTGCAATAGGTCAAGTAGATTTTGAGAAAATCTCAACCTTAAAAACTCTCCTGTACACCTTTCTCTGTGTTTCTCTGTGTACCTATACCTAGTATAAAAAAGTGTATGATCATCATTTATAATCTAAAACCGATATAAAATGATTATTAGAAAATAAAAAAAAATAAAGCAAAGTGCATTTTTTATTTTCTAATTATTTGTGTGACGTAGAAGCACGATGATTACTGAAATAAGTACCTATTTCGTTATTATTCTAATCCAAAATCGGATTGATGTACCAGGAGAACATGATCTGACCAATCGCGTGCTAACAGACGTACCCTCGGTTGGATTTGAACTGCAGCAGGCGGGATTTGAGCCCCCGCCGCGGCAGAAATTTGGGGCCTCCATGCGTGCTATACGAGTACATAAACCTGCGTGTTAGTTATGTTAGCCTGGTAGTTCAAATTCATAAAACAATACTTACTGTGATAAATATTGCTATTCATCAATTATTATAACTCTTTCATACATTTTACTGTGTAAAGGTGCATACAGATTAGAGGCTGCTTAGGAAAAGGTCGAGGCTGCCTCAGTAGAACAATAAAGCTTCACCAAATGCATCATTATGGCTCAGAACAAAAAATATGGCGTCGACAAACATTCGATATTCAGACATTCGGTATTACGTACTTTCGAACTCACGTAATTCGAACTGATGTACAAAGTCAAAGTCAAATTTCTTTATTGCAAGTAAGCACGTTGAGTACATTTTTGCACGTCAATATATTTTTTGAATTTACATTTACACCACTTTGCAAGGAAAAGGTGCCAACGCTGAGGAGAAAAAGTGGCAAAAAAACTCTCGGTATACCGTTCATCGGTATTTTGAACATCGTCATTCCGTAGTGCAGTCCTAATTATCGCTCGAAAGACATGTCTTAATCGTCTTTTTTAATCCCGACAAGTCATAACTTCGAACGTAACCGTGTCTGCATTTATTGTGGTGGCACTGCTTACCACAGACATGTTCAATTCGCCTTTGATAATTTCAAAAACAATGCTAGTCGCTCACGTCTTAGGGGACGGCCTCGGTGTAAGGCTGTCTCTAATTCGCATGCACCTTTACACAGGACATATTATGACAATAAAGCCGTGTATTTATGATAAAATTAAAATATCAAAAGAGTCCAAAAGCAGCTGCCTTAATTTGCAGCCATTATCGTTTAATGTCTGAATGTGGCTATTTTAATATTAATCTTCCAGCCACTGTACCTACGTCAGTTTTCATAAATTCAGGTCATTCTCCAGCGCATAAGTGTCCGTTCACATAGACCGGTGCGGATACGCTCGGAACCGGCCGGAGCTGACCATACCGTTTCACATAGACCGGCTGAAAGAGCTCTGTTCTGCTCTGTGGAGCCGGTAGGCTGCGAGAGCGCGGAAGAGTACTCATCAGTCCTTAAACTTCTCTTCCTTTAAATCGTGTTGCTATCCCTTTCACACTTCGTCAAAAAAGGTTAAGATAGAAAGGGACAGGGGGCCTAAACAGTGGCGTAATTTTAAATCATATTATTATTAGAACATGATGAAAAAATTCTTGCCGTGCGCAGGACTAGAACATGCGATCTTGTCATTCCGTGACACGCTCTTACCAACTGAGCCACCACAGGCCACGCCACGCCCACCGAAAATCTTTATCGTATTATACATACTTAAAGGGTATGTTACCGGTTACGCAACTCCATCTATCGGACAATAGTAGTAGTATTCCGACAACCATGTCTAACATTCGGTTAGAAACATGATTTAACGATGACGCGCTCCCATTTTTACTCAGAATTTGTATTACGCATTATCCATGCTCGGTGAATAAATTAGAACATGATGAAAAAAATATTATTATTATTTAAAACATGTTATTCATACACGTGATTTAATTTATCTTAACCTTTTTTAACGAAGTGTGAAAGGGATAGCAATACGATTTAAAGAAAGTGAGGTTTAACTAGGTTTATGAATAACAGCATAAGCGGCTGTCAAGCATTATCATGTCAAAAGAAGGGAAATATAAAAATAAACCTTATTTCAATGATCCAGAACTCTATCTCTCCCAAATTATTATATATAAACGGATATCACTCTCTTATATTGTTAAAGTCGGCAATTAGACCGGCAATTTATCTCTCCCAGCCGGTCTGTGTGAACGGAACCTAAGTTTGACATCGGAAACGAACGAAACGAGAGCCCCGTAAATTACGGTCGATCTTTTCCATTTATTATTCAACACGTATTTGAGTTCTGAGAGGGTTATAATTTTTTTTTAATGAGGGATTTCTCATTAATGACTTCGATAACTACAATGGACTTGAAAAAAGACGTCTTATGACGAGATTCATAGACAGCGTTGAGTGCAAGCTTAGCGTAAGCTCACTCTTAGGGGACGTCTACTCATCATTAATAATTGCTATCCGGATCGCGATCCGCAGGGTGCGTTTAGAATGATCAAGAAAAAGAAACGTTTTCACGCCAATTTTTTAATATTCTGTGTCTACCATTATGAACTTATTGATTATAAGTTGACCATTAATTACCTATATATTATTAAATTTGAATTTCGTATCGTAAATAACGCTGACTTTGACATAATATTGGGCTGAAGCCGAAACATGTCGCTTTCAGATCCACAATCTGACAGCAAGTCCATTCCCAATTCTGTAATCCATTGCTCGGTTGCTGTATCAAAAAAATTATGTTACCAACAAAAGCCAGCAATGGACTTGCATTCAGATATTAACAGCCAAAATCAGCGGTTTCAGGCCAATATTGTGTAGCGTTTTTGGAAATACGGATTCCAAGTTTATGTGAAGCAATTTATAATGATAAGATAAATACTCTTTATTGCAAAATAGAAGGAATTACACCAAAGAAATATGCTATTAGTATCACAATTGGCGGTTTTATCGCTTAAAGCGATCTCTTCCAGACAACCAAATGATGGAAACAATCTTAAAAAACGCTAAAATTGCCACGATATTGGCGTGAAAACGATTATTTTTCTTGATAGTTCTGAACGCACCCTGCGGATCGCGATCCGGATCACGATAAATATTAATGTAGACGTCGTCTTACTGCCAAATCTTCATTTGACGTTCAAACTCACGCTAAACTTATGCTATAATTATTCTGTCGGCCTTTCTCAGAAAAAGAAACTTCTTAAATCAATACATTAAAGTATTCCTCATAGAAATAGGGGAATGTCATGAATTAAGAATAACAATAATTATTATTCAAGAATGAATTCTGAATTTTAAGAAATCGTTATTAATAAATCTGAAGTAGGTAATATAAGTAAATAACTGAGTAGGTTCCAGCTGTAATGGGGCGATGCAGAAGGTGTGGAATGCAATGTACCTACAGGTTAGGTACCTACTGATGTTGACGTCCGACAGAAAGAAGACGCTGATGTCTTAAGAATACTCTGTAACATCTTCTTGCAGTGCCTCTCCAGTAATGAAGGCTGGCTCCGCATATCTCCCTCTGTCTTGAGCCAGTCAGAAAAGCTTTTCGACGCTGGCTATCGCTGTCCACTCCCCTATATTGCAGAGCCACAATTTCTTCCTTCTACCAACCCGCCTCTTCCCTCAATCTTGCCCACCATTAGGAGTTAGAGGAGTTGGTACCTCTCGTGTCTCACGTGTCCGAGATATCCCACTTTTCTCCTCTTGATGGTGGTCATGAGTTCCCGGGACTTACCGGCGCGTCGCAGGACTTCGACATTGTAACATGACATTGCCAAATAAGGAACTGTAGAGTCAGTTAATAAACAAATAAGTCTCGAGTCATTAGACGTGCAGACAGACGTCTTTTGGCATGTGGATGACATTGAAAGGAGGGCGCTGTTCGCAACGATTGAAGACGTTTTATGAGATGGCGACATTAGTTCCAATTTTTGCCACACTTTTCCATTTTTGTAACGAAAAACACCTTCCGCACCGCTCAACTACCGCAGTACCATACTCAGTTAAGCGATATAGGTACCTAATAATTTTTTTTAATCAAATTTTTGTTGAGGCTTTTGGGTCCGTTATGTTCCATGCCAGCCTCATAGGAGCACACATCCATTCGCGCTCAGCCTGCTGTCGTGAGACAGCGCTTACCGAGTGCGTACAGTCCTCTTGCAATCTCTGACGTGGGGTTACTCAGTATGATGTTGACTTGGCCATTGCGCCCTGCCTCGTCTCCCAGTAAGCGCCGTCTCAGGGCCGCCGCCGGCCACACTCCACCAACAAGTGATACACATCGTCCACCTGGTTGCATGTACTACACAAAGGTGTCTCCGCTCTGCCCATTAGATGGTAAAACTTGTTTGATGGAATATGACCGGATCTCAGCCGGAAGGCCATCACTAGTGTGCTCCTAGGACACTCGACATTCTCAAACCAAGGAATAGTTTAATAATACCTAATAGTTTTAGTACTTCTGGAAATACATGAAACACATCACGCTTGCACTACCATCAACAACAAAGCTAAGAATAATAATACTCACTCAGCATTCGTCTCAGGAGTAGGCAGGTCTCCTATAGTGGTCAACGTCAACGTGGACCAGTACAGCGAGCCGAGGTACTTGCGCGTCAGGGTGGCGTAGTCGCCAGGCCGGTGGGGGTACACCCAGTCGCCCTGCAAGAGAAGATAATCAGAAAAGGCATAGAAAAGAACGTAAAAAAGAGAAGAAGAATGAGACAGAAAGAGAAAGATGACGCTATGCCTATGCTATGGTGGGTATACCCAGTTAAATAATAAAAATAAAATAAATAGGATTTTATTAAAGACAGCATACACATTACATAAAAAGAACATAACATTACATATAATTATTTTGTCACTATTGACTAATATAAGTTACTCTGCAAAAGAAGATAATTAAAAGAAGACAGAGGAAACAGAAGAAGAAGAGTAATGAGACAGAAAGATAAAGGCAGTTACGCTAGGTTGACGCCCAGCAAGAGAAGATAATCAGAAGATAGGACATACAGAAGAAGAGTAATGAAGTGACGCTAGACCGGTGACATATACCCAATCGCCCTGCAAGAGAAGATAATAAGACAGAGAAAAGAACATACAGAAGAAGAAAAGTAATGGGTCAGATAGAAAAAAGAAGTGACGCTAGACCGGTGGTGTACACCCAGTCACCCCGCAAGAGAAGATGATCAGAAGACAGAGGAAAAACATACAGAAGAAGAAAAGTAATGGGACAGAAAGAGACATTAGACTAGTAGGGTACACCCAGTCGCCACATATCGTTTAAAAATAACTACAATGCGCGATGACGGAAAAAGGCCCGACGGGATGACACTCATTCCATGGAAGATGGGACGGCCATTGGTGTGGGATGCCACGTGTGTTGATACGCTGGCGCCGTCCCATCTTCCTGAAACATCACAACGAGCAAGTGGCGCTGCTGCAGCAGCCGAATCCCTCAAGCGGCGCAAGTATAGTAGCCTCGACAGAGGCTACATATTTGTGCCGTTTGGGGTAGAGACGCTAGGTCCGTGGGGGCCGGGAGCGATGGAGATTTTGAAAGATCTGTCGGCGCGGCTCGTGGAGTCCACGCGTGACCAAAATGCTGGCCTGTATTTCGCCCAAAGAATCAGCCCAGCGATCCAGAGGGGAAATGCCGCCAGCATTTTGGGCACGTTGCCGGACAACGGGGATCGGTTTGAACTATCTGTAATGCTAAGCCATTCAGATAGTTCAACCGACCTATTGTATATATAGTTTTTAGTTTAGTTTATATTTTCTAGGTTAATATTATAATAGTTATTTAATTTTTTTATTGTTTTTAAATAAACTAAATATATGAAGTCTCAATATAAGAATAATAGATATTTAAGTTCAAATTCTCCGTATTCTAATGGACTAGAAGTAGAAGCAAATTGGATTAATCATAAATTGGTTTCGAAACTGGGAATTAGAACTAACTGGAACGAATTTGAAACTATCGGAATTTCCCAACTATCGGAACTGCTACCCTTTGAAGCAGCTAAGTTTCAGTTTTCTCTTCAAAAGCTTGTTCAATTAAAGTAATTTAAATTGGCCTTTCATTAAGTGGTTGAGTTACAGTCAATTTTAAGATAAACCAATCCCATAGTAACATTTAAGGGTATGTATTCTTAAACATTGGATACAAATAATATTTTGAAGAAATAAATATGCTCACAATTTTGGATCAAGGTATTGACAATACAGCCAATAGAACAGTCCAGCAATGAGGCTTTTTAGGGTTCCGTGCCTCAAAAGGAAAAAAGGAACCCTTATAGGATCAGCGTGTCGGGGCGGGCCGCAGCGCAGCGCAAAATGCTTACTTAGCACATTAGTGACGGGCCGGGTCGCAGCGCATTGACGGATTTTGAGTACAGTGTACTGCCAGATATCGTAAAATGAACACGGGCGCGCGTGCACTCCAATCCGCTTGCTATAGCACACTGTGTCGGGGCGCAGCGGGGCGGCCTGCATCGCACGGACGCAAATCCGCCTCGCAATAATGCGAGCCGCTGCGGCCCGACACAGTGTGCGATAGTTCATACAAATTGTATTAAAGCGATTTGAGCGGATTTTTGCGCTCCGCCTCGACACGCTGCGGCCCGGCAAAATGTGCGCAAAGCATTATTTCAAAAACGTAGCAGGCATTTCCCGTTCGATCGTGTCTTGTGATGAGAGAGTCCCCTTAATTTCCTACCAGTGACCCATAACTCGAGTCATTATGTGGCCGCAATCAAGGCGCTAGCCGAGCTGGCGCTACGAGACTAGAATTACGGTCCATTGCAATTAAACCATTCGTTCTGGCCTCGCCAACGACGATAAAAAAGGTCTGGTTATTGTTACCACTGTTGTATAAACGTATTGTTACGGCCGGGCCTAAGACGACGGCGTAGTGCTACGAGAATGGTCGCAGACATTTCGAGTGCCGAGTTTTCTGGAAGTCTCGGGAAAGTGCCATTACGTTCCAGAAACTTCCATGGGGTTCTCGATACTTCTCGAAGGCTCCGGGAAGTCGCAGAATATTCCAGAAAAGTGTCGAACGTTCTGGAAGGTCATAGATCGCCATCGAAGATTCCAGAAAGGCATTGAAGGGTGACCTAGGTAGGTGTCATAGGGACAGGTTTAGGTCAGGAACTTTCTGGCATCGACGTTTCTGGAATGGTGTGACAAGGACGGGTGATCGACACTGGGGTATAAAAGGAGCTTGCGACCGGCCGTCAGGAGAGTTCACTTGGAACTGTTACCTGTGGGTCTCTTTTTAAAACATTTCCCTAAGATTTCTTAGGCCCGTATTAATAGACTGAGCTCAACCCCTCAAGAGCGAATTCAACTGATACACTCTGTAGACGTGATCACCATCTCAAGTATGTCATTTATTAATAAACCAATTTTGAGGGCGTATCACGCGATGTCAAGCCGCGGTTCGCATGCAATCGGCAAATACGTTCTCAAGTGTAAGTTTGCCAGTTCTCTTGAGAACTGAGTTTTGCGTTACTCATTTGATACCCGATTCCTAAACGCGCACGTAACTTACGTTTATTAATAGGAACGCCATCTTGAGGTCGTTCTCAAGATTGACTTTTGAGCTGAGAGTGATTTATTAATACGGGCATTTTATTAATGCCATTATTATCATTTCACATAACTGAAACAACTGTGGGGTGCCGAGCGCACACGCGCTCCACAAGGAGCTCAGCAAGCGCCTGAGGGAGGCGACGGGTGACCCTCGTGCTGGCGGCTTTCTCACGCAGAGGCTGAGCCTAGCCATCCAGCGCGGGAATGCCGCCAGTGTGATGGGCCTCCCAAGAGGGCCGAGTTTTTTAAACTGTATTTTTAGGTAGTTATTTAAAAAATAGTATTTATCGTAATAAATAAATGTCTCAACAACTGTTGTAACAATGCCACGATAAAAGGACAGGTCGTTAGATGACCCGCGGTTACGAGGTTAGGATAGTTACGCTTTAAGTGAATTCTTTTGCATTTAAATTGGAAACACTTAACTGACACCTTTGGATTTCTAAATTGGTAGTAAATTAGATTAAATACTGTTATACTATTCAAGTAGCTTGTAATTTAATAGGAATTCGTTATTAGGTAATTCAGATAAGGTAATTGATAGGATATAATATAGTTGAATTTAGATAGATAAATAATTTATTGCACAAAGAAACATCAACAGATAAAGTTGAAATAATATAATTTGTACAACAAGCAAAAAAGCCGACTGCATGTAAACTATCCCCTTTTGATTAATTTTAATACCCTATGACACTCCCGTAATCAAGACGAATCTAACGATACCTCATACACCAACATCCATCAAGCCGTTTAGGCTACAGGATGGTAGGAAGGAATGGACATACATACATGTTTATAAATATTAGCACAAATGTTAACCTATATATATATGTATTAATATTAATCTATGTTAAAGTATTAATGTATTATATATAGTATGATTATATATATATAAGGGTATTTATAGTAGGCAATAAGTTTTACATGGTTAAAAAATGAAGCTCATATGTGGAGATTTGTAATTGGCTTATAGCTACTCATAGTTGTTATCTATATTAGTATGAAATAGCTGTAAATCTTCCTAAGAATAAATAAATAAATAAAAATAAATAAAATAAATAAATAAATATACCAGAAAAACATTACCCTCCTTCTGGGGCAGTCGGGTAAAAACGGCCAAAGCGACTTCTTTCCGAAGCGAATCCATGGTTACTCTTGCAAGTTTTACCATAGAAACAAAGTACTTGGCTATAGTGAAAATATATTTAGACATGTGTCTTCACATGTCAGCATTGTGCGAAGCAGTTTACCAACAAGATTGGCTACATTAGTCACCTGAGGGCGCACCAGAGGGCAGACCAGCGAAGTCCCCAACCCTGATAAAAACTACGTCGTCAAGCGGTCGCTGTCGCCGAAATCGGCTGGGACGACATCATATTTAGATAACAGTTAAAATAGTTGCTTTAAAGATATTTTCACAAAATCACAAGAAGGAAGGGGAAGAAGAACGAAGAAGAAAGAGCAGAACGAGTGAAGAAGGAGGAAGAAAAGAAAGAAGAACGAATAAGATGAACTAAAGTTAGATGGAGATCCTCCTCCTCCCTAATCGTTGCCTCAGTGCTGAGGATCGTGACCCTCAACAGCAGGTGCCGTCTTGGCATGTATGAACTGGCGCCAGGAGACACGGTCTTGTGCTCTTCTCACAGCCTCCTGAAAGGGCACGCCAAGGATTCTGCCAACTACATCAGTCCATCGGGCTAGTCTCCGGCCACGTGGTCTAGAGCTCTCGACTTTGCCGAGCAGCATAGTTCTCTCCAAGTTGGAAGGTCATGGATATGGCCGAAGTACCGCAACCCATTTCGGGTAACTTCTCGGGAAGTGACACAAAAAGAAAAAAGAAAGAAAAACAAAGAAGATAATTTGAACTCAAGGCTGCTGGTAAAGATGATACAAACCTGGAACCCCTCAGCCTCTGACAGCAGGAAGTAGAAGCAGCCGAACCAGTGCGCGAGGATGAGAAGGATGTGTATAAGGTTGATGACTCGCCAGAAGTTGGGGTAGACGGTCCGGGACTCTACTATGTAGTAACAGCTGACTGCTCTGTACACCTGCGAACAGAAATAATTGTTTTTGAAGATCTGGAAAGGGTTTGAAGAAGACTGAAGCTGATTGTTAGGGTTTAACGGAGCATGTTTGTTTATTCTAATTGTAATTCATTGTGTCAATATTTTGTGTAATTGTGCTTCGCTACCGTCTTCGGGTTTCTTATTGAAACTTTGACATATTATATCACATTTTATAAGCTGCCATCTGTACATAAGGGTTTTATGGGACAAAAACTCCACTTAACCCGGTCTCAAGAAGGTAGATCTTTAAAATAATCCCCAAAGATACGAAGCTTAACTCTTCAAACAAACCATACTTTCTTAAAAACGTCCATATCCATGTTAACTCTCCGCCCAAAACAGTTCATTTAAAGAAAGCGAGGTCTTTTACACAAATGCAATTCCATCCTATGACCCTATTATTCGCGAAAAGCGCACAATAATACGCACTGAAAGAAAGTCCCCCGCTGACTTATTTCAGTCGAAACGGTCCACACGGTCAATATTCTGTCAGTTCTGTCAGCCAAAATACAACTTAAACCAGATTGACAGACAGTAGATAGATTAAACTATGTAGTTTATTTAAATATACACACCACATTACAAAAGAACAGTCATCATCAGACCGTATCAATCCACTGGACATATGCCACAGACATGAAATTGGTACAAATTTGCAAGCGAAAAATTCTGTCATCGATGAGCGCATAGAGACGAAGCGGGGGACAGGGGTGCCGTATTAAAGAGATGCGTCCATGTCGATAATATCTCTAGGTTACATGTGTCGCGAAGCAATTTTGCGGTCAGTGCGGGCAGACACGGGCGCCCTCCTGTTACAGGTCTATGGGATAAGTGGTCTGTGACATAGGCAGAGGCCATCCCTGCCTGGGGATGCCCTGGCTGGGAATTGGGTGCAGGGCAGCCATGTACCAATGAGTTAAGCCAAGGATACATTAGGGGACAAATGTCCTGCGACACGTGTCGCCAGGGACGTCGGGTGAAGTAGCGCCACGTTGCCGGACTTCGCGCGACATGTCTGGCAACATCGCGCGACACGGGTCGCCAGGGACGTCGGGTGAAGACATAAGTCGCGCGATGTCGCCAGATATGTCAGGCGAAATCGGCCGGCTTCGCTTGACATGTCGCCGATACATGTCGTAGGACATTTGTCCCCTAGTGTATCATTGGCTTTATCCTCAGTTTTTTTCATAAAACATCGTGACGTAATTCAAAATTCAAAATCATTATTGCATTCCGTAATTAAGTTATTTAGTATTAGCATTGAGCGAAGCCGTGGCGGGTCGCTAGTATATCAATAAAAACAAGATATCAGTCTAAACTGATACAAGACTGAACGTGTGAAGGCTTCTAATAATACTGGGAGGTAATTCCGCGATTTATTCGAGCCATTAAAGAGGATCCGCCGCCGATTGCCCGCCGTCGCCTTCCTCCCTTTATTGGGGGGAGTTTGGGAAAATGTCAACTTGTTTGTGTTCCATTAAAACTTGTGAATATTGCAATTTGTTTGATTCGTTTCGAGGGACTTTGGTTTTGAGAAAATTCGTAAATAAAATTCAAATTTTAGATGATTGTTACTTAAGCTCCTCAAGTATAACACCCACGCTCACACAATGTTAACTGCGTCCGTGTAACCACTTACTGGGGGCAGCTGAAAACCAGCGCTGTGGCCTCGGCCACAGCATTATGCTGAGCTGACCGCCCTTTTTATACAACACTACACCACCAAATGTTGTTTCATATGTCTTTAGTTTATTTTTAATTGTTGTTAAGTGTGTGTTATGTTAAATAATTATGTTTTCATTTCATTTCAAGTATCGCCAATAATTAATAGACCAATCTTGAGCAAACACTCACTCAAGGCCCGGTCCAACTCCTCTCAACAATACGACCTCAAGTGTGAGCTTTTGAATGCGCTTGAGTGCTGAGATTTGTCCATTAATACGGCGTCACATGATAGTCGAATCCTGAACCCGCAATTAAGTTCCGTTTATTGATAGGAACGTCATCTTGAGATCGTTCTCAAGTTCCATCACAGAGTTTAGAGAATCTTGAATACTGGGCTCCTTCACACTTTGACCGCGCGGGCCATTGTGCGCGAGGCGGCTGGTGGCTGGCGTGGCCACATCACTACACTCTAGAAGCACATCTGTGCAGGGGCTGCATGGAGAAGGAGGAAACAGCCGCACGCTGTTTCCTCCTCCTCCATGCAGCCCCTGCACAGAGGACTATCAGTAATCCCAATTGTGAAGAGCAGTGACCTGTCATGATGCCAGTCACTAAGCGCACATCTTTCCTGCTTGAGTAACTGTCTAATCATGTGTGGCAAGGCCTCACGGGCTGCCGACGATCTGCTCTTTCTGTCCAAAGCTTTTGATGGGATGACGCTGTGTTCTGACGCAGCCCGCGGTATACTAATACTGGCATAATAATTAAACGGTAACGTACCTTAAGAAACCTAGGGAAACGAATGATAGGGTTGGTACCAATCTTCAGCTGCAGCAAATCCAGGGGTGTCAACGACGTGATGTCCAGAAGGAAGGGCCGCGACCTCAAGTAGTGTTTCGCTAGTTTCTTTGAGTCGTATACCTGAAACATTAATCTGGTAGAAGCTTTCGAAAGTTTCATTGCAGAATATTCAATACCTAATAGGTACTCGGTGGCTCAGTGGTTGGGACTTGCAATACGGAGGTTCCAGGTTCGATTCCCAGCCAGGGCAGTCATGTACGGTGGAACACAGAGAAAGGTGTACAGGAGAGTTTTTCAGGTTGAGATTTTCTCAAAAACTACTTAACCTATTGCAAAAATTCTTACACTGTTTGATAGATAAAAGTTAAAACTATGTACTGTAAAAGAATTATTAAGTTCAGTCTAGTAGTTTTTGAGAAAATCTCAACCTTATTGAGGCCCTCTGTATACTTATCTCTGTCTTCGACTGCACCAATGAGTTATCCTCGGTTTTTTCGACGGAGAAACTTACGTACATTTACCGAGTGCTCTCAAAACGGTGAATGAAAACATAGTGATGAAACCGGCATGCCGTAGAAGAAGTAAAAATCTAAGTCATGTGAAATCCGCCAATCTGTAGTGGGCCCGCGTGGTGGATTATGGCACCAGCTCCCTCGATGTAAGAGAAGGTCTGTGCCCGAGCAGTGGGGACACATAAATAGACTGATGATGAATAGGTACAGAACATTCATTCCATACTGAATTTGAAGAGGGGACATGATTCTGAAAACGTTATATTAAGTTAACATATAGAAGACACGTCTCAAAGTTTGTGAATTTGGTAATCAAACTCTAATTTAGAGTAACTTGGTCGAGGACATGCTTAGAATGAAAAGTAATGAATGAAAGAGATATAATTAAATCACACTTGAATTAAATCATGAAATAAGCAGAATGTACCGACATTTCAAGGAAGTCAAGCTATGGAAACTCCAATATTTCGGTCACATTATGCGGAACCCCCGATATAACCTGCTGCAATTAATAATCCACACATACTGCGCTCATTGCGTAGTATGTGTGGAGTGAAACTGAGTGACAGGATTAAGAATGTAGTGATTAGAGAACGGTGTGGTCTGAAAGAAAATGTAGTGAATAGAATTGAAAAAATGTTACGTTGGTTTGGCCACTTAGAGCGGATGAGTGAAGGAAGGGTAACGAAGGAAATACACAGAGCGAATGTTGACGGGAGGGTCGGCAGTAGACCGAGGAGAACGTGCGGCGACCAAATTGGCGATGTCTTGAAAAAGGGTCAAGTACGGTCTACTACAAACCGACGAGCATGCATGAAGAGATTGATGAATGTGGAGGAGGCAAGGGTGGTGTGCCAGGATCCAGCAGATGAAAGTCCATCGTCTCTGCCTACCCCTACGGGAATCAGGCGTGAGTTTATAAATAAATAAAAATATCTGTGGGAACAGGAGCGTCGGCAGGAGACGCTCTTGGCTAAAGAATTGACGTGAATAACCAATCGTGTTCGGCTGCAGCACAGGCTCCTTGTTCCGGGCAGCCGGACAGAGGGTGAAAATTGCCATTATGTTGTCCAACCTTCGATGAGAAGAGGAACGTTGAGAACTTACTATCTAGTACTTACCATCAGCCCTTGCTCCAAATATCCAGTCCTCAGCTGTACGACGAGATCCAGAGCGAAGACCATGTCACTGATCCCGTCACAAGTTAGCCAGAAATAGTGGCACATTATCTGCCGACAAACAGTACAAATCACGGAGTTATTCAGTGCACGTGCACTGGATAAATATTTGCCTTTCAAAGTTGCGAACGGCTTTCAAACGAGGTCGTTTTGCTAAAAAGGATTGAAGCATGGCGAACTTAGTTTAACCATTAATGTTTATGGTGTTAGTTGAAATATTCATAAGTATTTTAGATTTGAATTGAGCATAATACCTGTAAATTGACTGATGATGCAATGAAAAAAAAGCTGTGTCGATTTCAGGGTATCGCACTCTAAATTAATTCGTCGCTCTTAAATCTAGTTTTTTAGTGACAGTGAAAGTTTCATTTAGGCTAAACCTAAAGCGGAAACGACAGAATCGCACCTACAGTATAGTGGAACACATTTTTACAAAAAAAATTGATATTGCGAATCTTTTGAATTGCATTTCTTAAGTTATAATACAAAATGTTCATCATCTCGACATTAAAATTTTACAATTATCTTTATGTATACCGTTTATAATTGTCATGATCAAACATATACCGGATCCCAAATGAAGTGTCTTATTTTGTAAACAAATATGATCGTCTAATATCCTGTTGTAATGTAAAACTGAAGGAACTGATTGATTGAGTTTGTTCATCATTGTGAAAATAAAATAATTTTATCTAATAATACAATAACCACAGAATAGCTTAAAATGTTAGTTTGATGGTAGTTTCTGTTTACAAAATAAGACACTTGATTTAGGCCTCGGTTTACGTAGGTAGGTACGGTCGAAGACAGAGAAAGGTGTACAGTAGAGTTTTTAAGGATGAGATGTTCTCAAAAACTACTTGACCTATTGCAATAATTATTTCACTGTTAGATAGATAAAAGTTAAAACTATGTAACTGTAAAGGAATTATTAAAATCCGTCCGGTAGTTCTTGAGTAAATCTCAACCTTATTGAGGCCCCTGTATACTTATCTCTGTCTTCGACTGACAAAATATTCGTCTTATTTGCCTATTCGACAAACACAGCAAATACCAAATACGCGTTTCCGCGCGCTTGTTAGTTTCGACGCGACGATGTTTGTGTGTTTATATTTGCCTCTCATGTGTGGACGGTGGTATTTGTCTGTATTGGCAAATATTTTGACAAATACACATAAATTCACGTCTGTTTAAAGTAATGGTAGGTAAAGAAGGATTTTGAACGATAAAAGGCAAAAAGTAAGTGTAGGTCTTCCCTTGTCTCTGGAATCGAGTGGAACACGTCAGAATTTCAATTTCCTTAACGAATGCCCAAAAGTGTCGAGAATTGCCAAACAATTGCTTAAGGCTTCGTATGCGCGGATTTAAAATTTTTATATGAAGGCTACGGCACTAACTACTAAAATTTTACGTCTGAAAAAATGTAAGTACTTACAGCAATTTTGAGGTGTCTATTTAGAGACTTTTTTTTATTAATTTTGGATGAATTTCGACAGGAAAATAAAAATACGCCACTTTAAATAACTTTTTTTGAACAAGCTCTCGTATTTATAGTACCCTACATTTTGATATATAATTTGTATGAATATCTATTTCGGTTTAGACGTAATTTTCATTTTAAAAGACATGGAAAGGGGCATGTTTGCGATTTTTTTTCTATCGAGCGAAGTTTGTCCAATCGTGTATCGGTATTCATCAGTCTCTAAATAGACACCACAAGATTGCTATATATTTTTTCCAGACGTTTAATTTTAGTAGTTAGTGCCGTAGCCTTCGTAGAAACACTGAAAATACGCGCATACGAAGCCTTAACGTTAAAACACAATACACGTCACGTTCGTGGAAATAATTGGGTATTTTCTTTGACGAGAAAAAGTTTTCTTTTTATTCTGTGCAGGTAAAGTCATTCATAAATGCTTAAAAGTAATTCTGTGTAAAGTTTGTTGTTGGAATTTTATTATTGCTTGGAAACCTCAGATTTAATTAAACATTCTATAGATTTTGTTTTGAGAAAGGAGGCCAGGTACAGTTGTTTCTCATATGTTTTTAGGGTTCAAGAGGAAAAAGGAAACCCTTTAGACTTTGTGGTCCGTCTGTCTGCCAAGACATTTTTCTCAAAAACGCGTGAACGTATCAAGATGAATGTTTTGAAATCAACATGAATTCAAAATCTCCCAGCGCCTGGTCAAGGCCACGCGTGACCAAAAGGCTGGCGGCTACTTTGCCTAACGTGTTAGCCTCGCTATACAGCGGGGCAACGCCGCCAGCCTTTTGGACACATTGCCAATTGTGGGGGATTTGGCGCAGATTTTTTATTTATAATTTTTACACGTTAGGTAGGTTTAGATAGTTTAGATTTAATTTGCATTTATTTGTAAATATTATTATTTACTAATTTTGAATAAATAAATTACATGAATTTCATTCTAAAATAATTCTGGTGACCTTACCCTAGACCTCCAGCGCCCACAAGTGGGAGTTATTGCCCACTTTGAGAAATACCTACTGATGTAGATAAAAGGATTGGATGTCTGTCCCAAAGGAGACATTTACACCAGATGTCTTCTATTTTCGTATCATCGAGTTTGAACTGGGAATAGTGACTCTTAAATAAACGGTGGAGTATTTTGAGAGAGTCTGCAGTTGAAGTTTGCAGTTTTCCGATAATTTTGCGAGATTTATGGAAGCGTTGTAGAGTTTTAAACGATTTAAATCGATGTGATTTTGGTTTTACTACAAACCGACGAGCATGCATGAAGAGAGATGAATGTGGAGGAGGCAAGGGTTGTGAGCCAGGATCGCATCAGATGGAAGTCCATCGTCTCTGCCTACCCCTACGGGAATCAGGCGTGAGGATATAAATAAATAATGTACCTATATGTAAATAAATAATAATGTAACACCATGTATGTACAGAGATAAGTATACAGGCGGCCTCAATAAGGTTGAGATTTTCTCAAACACTACTGGACAGAATTTAATAATTCTTTTACAGTTACATAGTTTTAACTTTTATCTATCAAACAGTGGTAGAATTTTTGCAATAGGTCAAGTAGTTTTTGAGAAAATCTCCACCTTAAAAACTCTCCTGTACACCTTTCTCTGTGTTCCACATGAAGCAATGAATTGAATTGATAATAAAATTATCATAAAAATTCGAATAAATGGAAATTAACGACAAATAAGACAAAAATAGAAAGTAATTCATATGAACTTTGACTACAATATTCGACACGAGCATAAAATAAAAACGCAGACTAATTTAAATAACAGAGAGAACCGTCTGAACTCAATGAATAACGAGCAGGCTGTTTTTAGAACGAGATGAAGCGGACCATGAAGGGAAAAACATTAGCCGCGCTCTATGGAGAGAGCCTAAAATTGTATTAGTATAACCTAAGAAAGAAGGTTTTTATTGACTTAACATTTTTGCAACAAAAATTTAAAATTTAAGTTGTTTATTTCAACAACTGTTTATTTTACGCAATTAATTATTATATTTTAGTACTAGTAGTAATAAATGCATAAATATTTCAACAAGCAGAAAGTATTTCCGTTCCGTGCCTCAAAAGGAAAAAAGGAATCCTTACAGGATCACTTTGTAGTCCATCTGTATGTCCGTCTGTCTGTCAAAACCTATATCTCAAAAACGCATTTACGGATTAAGTTGATATTAATATCAAATACTTAGATCTGAAACCACATGCAGTCGTGAAAAAATCAAACTTCTACGTCAACGCAATCAAAGATATGGCCGTTTATGTCGCATTTTCTCGCATATTTGTATGAAAATGCAAGAAAACCAAAACCTTTCGGGTACTTCCCGTTGACCTAGAATCATGTTTGGCAAGAAGCTAGGTCTTATAGCACAAGTAAAGGAAAAAAATCCGAAAACTGTAAATTTGAAATCACATCTCCCCAAAAATATAAGGTCGACCCTGTCGGTCTAATTGCCGGCTTCAACAATATAAGTGAGTGATATCGATTTATACATAATTATAGGTTTTTATGTTTGGCTTAAATTGAAACAACGGAATAACAAGAGTGGCAGAGACGCTAAAATTTGTTATGCAAAAGCAGTGTGATATAAATAAGGCTTACTCCATAGGTCGTTCATTGCTTCATGGTGCGGACGGTTTTTGATGGGGTTCCATCTCCTCCCGTGTTTTGATTAATATTGCAGTAATTATTTATTTCAGTGGGTTTTTTACGTTCGTTAAAAAAAAGGAAGTAATTTCGGAAAACCTTGTTCATTATTATTGTATGCAGTAGGCAATTAACTGCTAGGGCTGTTATTCATGAACGTGATTTAAAGTTACGCCACCGTTTAGCCGCTGTCCCTTTCTATCTTAACCTTTTTTAACATAGTGTGAAAGGGATAGCAACACGATTGAGTGAGGTTTAACTAGGCTTATGAATAACAGCATAGGTGATTCTGTTGTGGCAGTGAAATCTAATTCTAAACCTAAATGAAACTGTTACCGTTCGCTTATATGGATATACTTTCCGAAATCGATACAACTCGATTATTTCGCGCTTAGATAGTTATGCAATTTGACATGTGTAAGTGCGAGCTCACGCTAGACTACATACATACACCCGAAGAACATTACCCTCCTTCTGGGGTAGTCGCGTAAAAACCGATCAAGTACAGTGTGCGAGGTGTAAGCTCAGGTTTACATTTGTGTGAGTGATAGCGGTACAAGAGGTGAAGTGCGGTGCGTGCGCGGCAGGGTGTATTTTGTTGCGTTTGTATTGGACGCGTCGCGCCTCAGGCCGAATATCACTCTACACTATCTGTGTGCACTCACACAAATGCAAACCTGAGCTTATGCCTCGCGCACTGTAGGTACTTTTGCGAAAATTTCAAGCGCATCCTTAACAACTCTGCTTTTGTATATGTTTATGACTGAAATTCCTTACCTGCAACTCAGGAAAGCTTTGCCTAACGATCAGCGTCCACAGATTATAGAGCACACACGCGGTGATCAACCATAGCCAATAGAAGTAGAAGTTCTCGTCAGGATTGACCACTGTTCGCGGCACCCGCACTCGCCGCCGCCTCTGTCTATTCGTTGCTCTGTGTTCTCCGGTCGCTCCCTCTGATCCAGTGTCTTCTACCTGTGGAAAAATTATAAATGAAAAACAAGATTCAGAAGACAGTGGCGTTTTAAGGTTTTTACCCGTCTGCCCAAGAAGGAGGGTTATGTTTTTCGAGTGTATATATGTGTCGCAGTCAACTGGTTGGAATAGACGCGTGATTGAACAGCTAGCTCGTTGATTGAACGACGCCATCCAACCAAACATCTAAGTGTCAATTAGCTGAGTGGTTGAACACAACGTTATCTTTTCGTTAGAGTAAAATTACGGAGTAAAGTTGCGTTGTCAAAGTCAAAATGTTTTATTGCGATCATGTGGTTAATTCTAGGTGTTACATAAAAATCCAGTACTCAACATGAACCCTGTCAGGGCAATGCAACATAATTTAAACTTATATACTAAACAAAACTATTCTAAAGTCAGCATGCAAATCCTAGTACCTATTTCTGTCACAAAATATAATTGTAAAGTATAATATTAAAAGTGTAAATAAGCACTTCATTAAATTTAAAATTTGCAGCTACCTCTGCCAACGTATTGCGTTGGCAATACAGAGAGGGAATGCTGCTAGCCTTCTGGGCACCGTGACTCCCGATGCCATCCTAGAGGACATATTTTATTTATAGATAGTTTAAATTTTTAGATTTTTAGGGTTAGTTTTTAGTCACTTTATTATTTTAGGTTTTAATTTAATGTAATTTTAAGGTTATTTATGTGGATATGTTTTATTAGTTTTAAAATAAGCAAATTATATATATTTTATTGCAATAAACTTACTGTAAAAATTTGTATAAATTAATTGTACTTAATAAAATTGTAAATTAATTAAATTGTAAATGGTTAAAATTTAAGATTTGTACAGGATAAATGTTGCACGGATCCCTCGGTGCGCGAGTCCGACTCGCACTTCGCCGGCATTTTTAATTTATTTATTTTATTAATGGACTCGACAGTTCGTCATTTGCCAATGTCATGTTACAGAAAATTCAATGTATTTTAATGTCTTCTATCTTCCTCCAGGGGAGTCGCCGTAGCGTCGTCACCCTGGGTAGCCGCGTCTTCATGTCTTCATCCAGAGGAGACGCCGTAGCGTCGTCACTCTGGACGAAGCAGCTCGACAGTCACGTTCACTCCCGAGCTTGTAGCGGGAACTCTTGATAAAAGCTTGAAACTTCAGATCTTGCATAAATAATCCAATAACTTCACCGTACTGTCATTCGCGAACATTTTCTGATTAATTTAACGTGATATTAAACACAAAATAGTCCCTGTAGACGTTAAAAGGAAAATTATCAAATAATTTCGCAACCGTCGTTTCCCGCCATTTTCAAGAGAACCCGCATTTTTAATTATAAATAATTTGATATTTTAATCAACCCTTACTATTGATGTTACACTGTGTAACCTATGTTCAACTTTACGCGATAAACAATCTAAGTTTACGCGTGTATTGAATTTCGATCAAATATCAGGTTGATGTCGTTAACATGAGAACGGCTCCATAAATGTATAAAATCTATAAAATATTTTATTACACGTGTCACATAAAGGCATGCATTCAATGCCAAACTCATGTGGTGGTGATAATATTGAATACAAAGTGAAAACCGTCTTTCTTTCTGTCTTTCTAGGGTTCCGTGGCTCAAAATGAAAAAGGAACCCTTATAGCAGGGCTTCCCAAACTGTGCGTCGCGATGTCCTGGGGCGCCGCGGTACTATCCCAGGGGGGTGACCGCGACTTCAATCGTTATGGTTATCGTTTTCATTTTGACACTTGAACGATATACATTGCTGCATTTCGTTGTCGTTTGTTAAAACTTGCTAAAACGTAGCAGCAATGTGTAGCGTCCATGTGTCAAATTGAAAGCGATAACGATAACGATTGGAAGTCGCGGTCACCCCACAGGGGCGTCGCGAGGCGATCAACATAGATTGGCTGTCTGTATCAATGGGAATTTCCAAACTTGAGCCCCGTTTTGAGAAGCTATGCTCAGAAAAGCAAGCACATCCTTCTCATTAATAGCCAGCCAACAAAGTAGAATAAATATTGCTTTTCATTCTCGTTCTTACGTTTTTTTATCATTTTCTAATGAACATTATAGAGGTTATTAAGAGTTTTTCTGATAGCTTGTTACTAGGCTAGAACTACAACTTTGGTAGGTACTTTTTGGCCTTGGGCGGGGGGGCGTCGCGTAAAAAGTGGCAATTTCCCAGGGGTGTCATAGTGAAAATAAGTTTGGGAAGCCCTGCCTTATAGGATCAATTTGTTGTCCGTCTGTCTATCCGTCCGTCTGTCTATCAAGACCTATATCTCAGAAACGCGTGGACGAATCAAGTTGAAATTAATACCAAATACTCATACTAAGTCAACACTCCAGCGGCTTTTCAGTCAGCTGAGGTGTTGAACGTTTTATGCGCCATAATGATCCAACCACCCAACTAGCTGTTTGGTTGGATGCCGTCGTTCAATCAACGAGCTAGCTGTTCAATCACACGTCTATACCAACCAGTTGACTGTGACATATAGACTAACACACAATAAGATAAGATATGATAAATATTATTTATTGCAAAGTAAAAGGAATTACACAAAAGGAATATGCTAATACAGTTAGTATCACAATTGGCGGTCTTATCGCTTAAAGCAATCTCTTCCAGACAACCTTTGTTTAGAGAATTCAGCGGATGAATAGGTAGCTTGTTGAGCAATAATTAAATATATATCGATACCTAACTGATACCTACTTGAATACACCGAAGTAACAATTTACATGCTACTTAAACAATAATGTAATTAGATACATAATAAATAAAAATATACTTACACTAATTATATTATACTAATACATAAATATATATGTTATAATACTAATATTTATGTAAGTCTGAAGTATTTTTTTGCGGGCCCAACTTTAGAAATACGTAAACTTAATGTAGGCCAGGACAGATCGACCTGGCGCAAAAGAACGAAGAGAGCCGACCCCGAATAGACGGGATAAGGCAAAGGCAAAGGCAAAGAAGAAGAAGAAGCTTAATGTAGGTAGGTATGTAAACGAAAAAAATGTAAACTTACAGTTTCTTGAGTTTCCGGTATCTGTCTCGTAGAGAATCTTTTCAGGAACGAGTCTTCTCTTTTCAGCGGAGGTTTCTTCTGCATGGCCGAGCTAAGTTGAACTGTAGTCCGCAGTTTCATCCAACGCTGGTTCGACTTTGTTCTGCATTTCACCCACACACATCAGTCAGTAAATAAGAGAGACAGAGAAAGGGTAGACAAGCAATAGGTAGCCATGCTCACAAAGTCGAGTTTCTCTAGAAGACTTAGAAATTTCGTTTGAAAGAAAATCTAATTTTGGAAGGTTTACTTTTAGAGAAGAGTTATGTAAAAGTTTAGTCTTCAAATTAATTATGTAATTTATTTATTACTATTTGCACATTTTTTTGCTTGTGAAAATTATAATACTTTTTACACGTGCATACAAATATAAGTATCTACCGTTATTTACATGCTGCATGGCAATATACAGTGTGATAATAAATTAACGTGAAATCTCTCTTGTTTATCGTAGGGGATTCCCCAATACTACATAAGTAGCACTTACTCAAAGTTTTTCTTTCCTTGCAAAGTGGTGTAAATGTAAATTCAAAAAATTTATTGACGAGCAAAAATGTACTCAACGTCCTTACTTGCAATAAAGAAGTTTGACTCTGACTTTGAAAAATGTGTTACAATTTATTTACACTGGAAAATTTAGATTTTCGGAGAGTATTTCGTTCTCTAATAAACTCTTAAATGCGGTATTACAAGTGCTATTTATGCAGTATTTGAGTATCTACGATAAAAATGTACTCACTAAATAATAAAAACAAGTATACCGGTTTTTTAAAATAAACTTCAATTTATAAAAATAACGAGAAGAAAGTACTTTGAAAAGAAAAAAATACTCTGCTTTTATATTTCCAGAAATTTAAATTTTCGCAAGTTCGATTAATAAACCTCGAATGATACTCGTATTATATATGAATGGGTTACTTCTACTTTCATTTATTTGAAAATAGAGATAGGTTAATTGCCTTTTGCAATGTCACTAATAAGTGGCATAAACAGCATAAAATGGAGCAGTTTTGTTCTTTGTAAAAAAAATATTTGAAATAAAAATGTCAGGTGAAAAGCGGTTCGTCTTACACGAAGACAGAGATATACAGGAGGCCTCAATAAGGTTGAAATTAACTCAAGAACTAGTAGTTTAGAGTAACACTAAGTAATTGTATAGAATTTTCCAAAATCAGTCACTTTTTGAGAAAATAATTCATAATATTTCATAATTCATTTATTCATTGCTTTATGTGGTATCAGATTGTTATACCTACAGGTGGTGCTCACAAACACCCTGTAAAGGCACCGCATTAGTTAAACAATTAAAATTCAATTTTGTCAGTATATTATATTATATATCATATTCAGTAGGTATTAAATTTCATGTTATCCAATTCAAATTGTCCACATAAAAATGAATTTGCAAAATCATGCTCGAAAAACTCTTGCACATTATAAAAACGTCTATCAATTAGTATTATTTTCAATTTTTTAATAGACACTGATTCGCCTTTTAAGTCTTGTAACCAAGTTGGTAGTTTGTTAAAAAATTTTATAGACATGAAATGCATATACAATTGTTGCACGTACAATTTGTAATTTACAAGGCGGTAATAGTAATTTTCCTTTATAAAATCTCAACCGTATAAACTCTCCTGTGATTTCTCTTTGTTAGAACGTACATTAAAATCAGAGAAGTATAATTTTTTTATTAAACAACTGCAATAATAAAAACTTCATCGAATCAGCCCCCTCTGATCGTTCCCGATGCAAAGGTGTCCATAATACCGGCGGCGTTACCGCGCTGTGTGACAGCCTTTGCATCAGGAACGATTCAGAGCGAGGTCCGAGACCGAGGTCCCGCATTCGCCGCCCAATGCCACGAGATGATAAAATCAGAGAGATGTAACCTTATTTCATTACCACACTGTCATCTAGATAAAACAAAAATCGAATGCCATAATAATAAAATAGTATGTCTGTAGAGTGAGGTTATAAGTGAGTCGGATCTATAGAAAATCACGCTAAATCTAAATCTAGTTGCATCTAACAGTTCAGGAATCCGAAATTCTATTATAATTCTGAGAAAATCTATTTAAGTAATTAAAAATCTTATTCATACAGATGCAGATCTATTACACATTGATTATTCGCCCAAAGTGAAGGTGGAAGGTTACCAAGGTGAGCTATAGACACTTATTCACAAGAAAAACACCAAAACCAGTGATTACTGAGCACGGGAGACCGCCTAGCGATTCTTAGCTTGAAAAAGGTAAGGATAAATCGGTGACATGTCGAAGCGAAAACAATTGAAACACAAACATCTTTCTGATTTTTTTTGTTAACCTATAAATCGGCCCACTGCTGGGCTAAGGTGTCCTCCTCTTCCATCCATCCCTGTCCTGAGCCTCTTCCAGCTACCCATCTTTCTGATGCAACATTAAAATTATTTCTAAGTTATGAAAGACAAAAATATGATGTATTGCATAGACATAAGGTATTTTTTTATTTATATCTTTATACGTGATAGTTTACAAATTACAGTTAAAAAGTCCAGTATAAAAGAAGGCTAAACCTTCAGATAAACATCTTTTCCAGTATATTTACTTCATATTGTGTATAAATAATATACATAACGATATTAAAGCCGAAATATTTGTAGGAACCAGAGGCCCGACCGCGACTTCAATCGTTTTCGTTTTAATTTTGACACTTGAACGACATACAACGCTGCGTTACGTTGTAGTTTGTTAAAATTTGCAAAAATATTGCAGCAATGTAAAACGTCCATGTGTCAAATTGAAAGCGATTACGAAAACAATGAAAGTCGCGGTCACTCCTAATAGATCAATCATTAAAGCTTTGCATTTAATCTAATTAAATACAAAGTCTACGTCTCGGGTCGTATCTCGTTCAAAGCATTTTCCTCGCAATCCAGCGCGGTAACGCTGCTGGTGTGATGGGAACATTTCGACGACCGAGATGGCGCCTTTTTTACTTGATTTGTTACCAAATTCTTGTATTTACTCTAAAATAAATATAATTAAATACAGGTTATAAATTATGACTATCTTTAAAATACATACAGATTCATATTAGTTTCGGCATCGAATACCAATTTACCGATACCCTTTTCAAGCTAAGAGCCACCGCTCGCGCTCCCGCGCCACGAATACCATTCTCGAAGACCTAACACAGACGAAAGGCACATTATAGTGGGAAAAAACAAACAATGACATACACAAAATCGACAACTGGGGGCGTTACCGTTGTCCTATCGAACCTTTTTATTTTCCTGAGAGCCTGGTAGTATGCCATTACAGCCTGCACGTGGCGCCACTTATGTCCGCGTTTGTCTGACTCTGACCCTGGTTTCTCTGGGTCTTGGGACCTTCGAGAGCTTGACGAGCTCGAAGCAATGATCGGTCGCCTATAAAGGGATGTATTGTTACACGATGCAGTGTAAAGTGTATTATGAATGGGCTTATGCCGTGAGTTTCGATCCGTTTTAGTGAGTAATTTATATAAGAGAAATTTAATTTGTTCAGTTAAATATATCTTGATTTCATTCATGGAAAAGTCCAAGTAAAAGAATAAGAATAAAAAAGATTTTAATTTTAGTTCAAATAAAAATAAAAAAATACTATTTGAATGAGGTAATTATTGGAAAAATTAAAGCAACTTTTTGCGTCGAACTAAAATATCACTATTAATAGTCGGGATAAAATAAATAATAATAAATAAATAAATCTTTATTTCATCTCACAATAAAAAATAACATTTTGCTCAGAACTAGGACAAATAAATTATTAGTTAGGTAGATGCCATTCTTTAATGTGAGAGTCTGGTGTCTGAACTAGGTAACAATACCTGTGGTACAGATCACCAGGCTCCCTCTCCTAGGCAATGGACTAATACAATGTAACCTAATAGTTGCAAATAAAGGATATCGGACGAAACTACCCATAACGGTGAAAAAATATATCGGTGCAGTATGATTAATTATTTATTTAATTGTGGGCGTTGTCTAGCCTGTCTCACTTATTATTATTAATAAGTATTTATGTGCATGCAGTCTATAGGAGTCAACATTTTAAGTAAGTGTAGATAAATTTAAATATACGTCTTAATCTTTCCATCAAATTATTGTACCTAAGTTATAATAAATTTAAAACATATAATACGTAGGTATGTAATAAATTCTATTAAATTGCATTAATAGATTTGTGAAATGGTGTTTTCCTTCTTCAGTAAAGTGAACAAATAAGTGTATTGAGACTATAAAGTAAATGGCCTGTTTTGTCATGTTTTTTGGCCCTTGTTACCCCTACTAAAGCTTGAAGCCATTGTAATTTATCCCGTATTATCATACAGCTAAAGTCGACACGAAACTCACGGCACCCTCGACATGACTCGTAGTAGACTTCACAAAAGAATAACATGCACGATATAAAAATCAGCGTCGCACTATTTCGATCAAGGACACATTACGTGTACTTATAACAATACTGTGGCTATTTCTTTCAGCTGTGCAAGGTCGTGAACTATACATTGAACTATGCATTTGCATTGCACATTCTTTATGTGAAAGGCGAGGGCCAATTACGTATTAAATGCATGGGATTGAAGAGAAATTGTGGTCCGGATTCTAAGTGACATATAAAATGGGACTTTCTTTCTTTATATTCTTTTACGTGAAAAAATTGTGATAATGTTTGAATTTGACATACCTAGTATTTTTATTTAAAAGATTTTGAAAAATTTCGCAGTAAATCACGTCTGAACACAAAGAATCTCTTTTTTATCAGATACTCTAATAATAATTCGGCTATTTAGTAAATACAATATAAACAAACAGAGTTTTTTTATGCTGGGCATAACCTTGGATGGATGGAATCAGATACCTTGCAGTTCCGACTCATGTCTAAAGATGACAGCTGTCAGGTCATAGCCATTTTATATGTCACTTAATAGCCATACCAGTCGCTATGGGGCATACGTAATCAGTCGGTTCGGTTCGTGCTTGCTAAGGTAGCTAAGCGAATCCAAAGCGATGAATGCCAAAATGCGGCCACTTACATATCGTCTGGCCTCTGATTGGACGAGAATGGCGATATCTTGCTCAACAATCTAAAGGATTTGGGAAAAGTTTGCTTAATTGTTTGTTTTCCTAACAAGTAGAATAGACATAGAAGGTCAATTTCATAGCAGAGAATAGCTTACATATATCATTCTTTTCTTTTCTCGTGTGGTTTAGTGACCAGACCTATTTGTCAAAATTTGGCCGCCCGTAGGCCTCTGACGTGGCCTAACGACTGTTGTCAAGCGACAACATCCGGGACCAACTGCTTAACGTGCTTTCCGAGGCACGAAGGGGCTCAGATGAAAGTGTCACTAGCGGTCACCTATCCAGGTCCTGACCTCGCCCAACGTTGCTTAACTTGTACGATCGTTTTCAACGTGTACTGTACGAGCCCCTTTTACATACATATATCATACTATAGGTAATATGTTGGTTAAACGGAAGGTACCATAAAATTATTTAATATAGTAATGGACACGTTCATGGACAGTAGAAATTACGAAATGACAGTGAAAATTCTCAACTACTGTCATAACCGTGGGGGATTCTAAGTATTTGCGTGTCAAGACCGACAAAAATGTACCTACAACCTTTATTTTTGACAGTACACATACCTATTTTCTACACGGAATGACAGTGGGACCGCTCCACAAAGAAAACCGCCTACGAACGCCGCAGGAGATGCCGTTGTGCCTTTTTAAATGCATCAAAATACTACGTCATACGCCGTACTGTCATTTTCCGAATACTCAAAGTACGGCATATGCCGCCACTGTCCATGAACGTCGTTTCAAGTCGAGTCGTACTCAAAAACGTTTTGTCTACTCCCACTAAGTGATCGATGCGGCAAGTGTCTTTGTTCTGCACTACGCGCCTACAATTTCCGATGATGGCTTTTACGTGGTGAATATTTTTTTTATTTTATTTTTATTCATCTACAGCCAAACCCACCGTAAGTGCCTTATTATGTAAACAAACTCGACTATTTTTTAGGCTTTGGTGTGATTATTGCATTTGTTTTCACATTATTAGATCGGATCCCATTATTTTCAAGTTTTTCCTTCAGTGTTACTATAGGTAGGTAATAAGGACGATCATTATTAAATTACAAAATTAGACACTTGTGTGGGCTTATTATTTCAGTATCGTTGCATTTTTTTGGGATTCTACGTCACGTGGAAGACCAAAGTGTGACCACGCGAAAAAGGGAACACTCTCCATACAAAAATGTCCATTGTCCTTTATGAACAACTTAATAAGAGGAGCTCGGTGGGTTCTCTTGAAAATGGCGGGAAACGACGGTTGCGAAATTATTTGATAATTTTACTTTTAGCGTCTACAGGGACTATTTTGTGTTTAATATCACGTTAAATTAATCAGAAAATGTTCGCGAATGACAGTACGGTGAAGTTAGTGAATTATTTATGCAAGATCTGAAGTTTCAAGCTTTTATCAAGAGTTCCCGCTACAAGCTCGGGAGTGAACGTGACTGTCGAGCTGCTTCGTCCACAGTGATTGACGCTACGGTGTCTCCTGTGGATGAAGACAAGAAGACGCGGTTACCCAGGGTGATGACGCTACGGCGACTCCCCTGGAGGAAGATAGAAAACTAGTATACATTGAATTTTCTGTAACATGACATTGGCAAATGACGAACTGTCGAGTCCATTAATAAAATAAATAAAAATAAGGAGCTCGGTGGCTCAGTGGTTGCGATACGGAGGTCCTAGGTTCGATTCCCAGCCAGAGCAGCCATGTACCAATGAGTTATCCTCGGTTTTTTCGACGGAAAAACTTACGTACATTTACCGAGTGCTCTCAAAACGATGAAGGAAAACATCGTGATGAAACCTGCATGCCATGGAAGAATAAAAATCTAAGGCATGTGAAATTCGCCAATCCGCAGTGGGCCCGCGTGGTGGATCATGTCCCCAGCTCCCTCCATGTAAGGGAAGGTCTGTGCCCGAGCAGTGGGGCAATATAAATAGACTGATGATGATGATGATGAATAAGTGACAAATTATCCAATGGTAGCGATTCTGGTTTATGTTTAATAATTGACCAAACCAAAATACGAGTAATTTTAAAACATTGGTTCGTAACGATAAACGCGTCTAAAAGTTAGGCGATATTTTGGGCCATGGTTAAAGAATTTTCATATAAATTCGATGGATCAATAAAATAATGTCTAAATGACAATGCCAGATTCTGCCCCACCAACAACCGCATGTTGTACAAGATAACGAATAAATGTAAAAATATCTCCGTTTTTTATTAAAATTATTGGTTTAAAATAAAGTTTTGTACAAGTTGCGATTCGAAAAAAAACAGCTTAATTAATATTTCAGAAAATAGTAAGAAATCGAAGCGATTTATTCATTGTTTTTGTTATTATTCTATAGGAGTTACGAGAGTAGTAGAAAATGATACTGATTATGATTATGCAGTATGAAACCTGTAATAAGTCCCCAACAAAATTATAGGTACAGCTTAAATGGTCACGTAGTTTTGTAGGTGGGGCAAAGCTGCATTGAAATGTGGCAATGTCTTTTCATTTAGGCAGTTTTATTACTAAGAACCATTATATTTACGATACCAATAGAACAGTTTCTTAGAAACCTAATCAACCCTTCGCGTTTCTCGGACAAACCGATGCACTAGAAAATGATAGGTTAGATATTAATAGGTAAATAATCCAGTGCCGACGGAGACGGCCGAGAATAGCTAAAATCAATAGTGAAGTCCTAGTTAGATTCGATAGGAAAGAAAAGAATACCTGTAGTAATAACTACAGGTATTTTTTTTTTTGCGAATACTTAATAAAGTATTCGCAAATGCAGCTAAAGAGCAAGGCCAGAGAGCTCGGTGGCTCAGTGGTTGGGTCAATGGACTTGCGATACGGAGGACTCAGGTTCGATTCCCAGCCAGGGCAGCCATGTACCAATGAGTTATCCTCGGTATTGTCGACGGAAAAACTTACGTACATTTACCGAGTGCTCTCAAAACGGTAAAGGAAAACATCGTGATGAAACCTGCATGCCGTAGAAGAAAAACAAAACAAAATCTAAGGCTTGTGAAATCCGCCAATCTGCACTGGGCCCGCGTGGTGGATCATGGCCCGAGCTCCCTCAATGTAAGGGAAGGTCTGTGACCGAGCAGTGGGGACATATAAATAGACTGATGATGATGATGAAATGCAGCTAAAATCGTTACAAACCATAGACAGTGATAAGTGTTTTGCTGTTTTTGATCAGTAACTATTTGGTTTGGTTGATACCAATTATTTGCTCTGACTGACAAAGCCGTAGTTGATTTAGCTAGAAATCAACTGCTAAATAAATAATAAACCCGTGTATAGCCTGCTTTAGGCGTAAAAAAGGTTAGGACGCAGTCGGGTAAGGATCCTATTTTGAGCATAATCAAGAGTTATTCTAAAAAATTATTTTGTTTGAAAAATGCGCTCTATGGCGCTTTGAACAATGTTCTTTGCAATTTGAATGCAGTTAATCCGACTGCAAATATAACTGCACACCGACTGCATTCGTACTAACTAGTATTTATTGCAGTTGTACTAACTGCAATAAATAGCCCGATTGCAGTCGGTGTGCAGTTATATTTGCAGTCGGATTAACTGCATTCAAATTGCAAAGGGCATTGTTCAAAGCGCCATAGAGCGCATTTTTCAAACAAAATAAATTTTTTTCAGTTAATCCGACTGCAAATATAACTGCACACCGACTGCAATCGGGCTATTTATTGCAGTTGTACTAACTACATTCAAATTGCTGTAAGTAGGAGTGCAGTTTATATGCAGTCCGTCTATTTAATTACCCTCTAAACAATCGATGATTGCAAAATAATGTCCTTGACTGTATTCTAACTTGCATGATCGTATGTTTTGTTCGACGATCGATCGACGGAAGGCATTATTAATTTAATTTCATGCCATTTTTTACAGAATTAACTGAGGCTCTGAAACATCGTTATCAACATTCAAACTTATCGGGTGAATTGTATGATTTTGGAACGGGATTTCTTTATAAGATTCCGTGCGTCTCTATATAAGGCACAGTACAGCGCTTGTGGTCAACTATACAACGTGAAATTTAGTGATTGTTTTCCCGCAGAGAGATGATTTAGTCTCGGTAATATGTACCTACTACTTATAGGTTTATCAATTATATTTTTGTTAAATTAACAAAATGACAATGCCATATTCTGCCCCACCCTCGACCGCATGATGAACAAGATAACGAATAAGTGTAAAAATATCTCCGTTTTTATTAAAATTATTGGTTTAAAATAAAGTTTTGTACAAATTGCGAGTCTAAAAAACAGCTTAATTAAGAATTCAGAAAATAGTATGAAATCGAAGCGAATTATTCATTGTTTTTGTTATCATTTTCTACTACTCTCGCAACTCCTACTGATTGTGATTATGCTATATAAAATCTGTAATAAGTACCCCAACAAAATGATAGGTACTGCTTCAATGGTCTCGTAGTTTTGTAGGTGGGGCAAAGCTCCATTGAAATGTGGCAAATCAGATGTTTTTTAAAAACTAGGTGCTTATAGAAGGAACGAACGCGCCACGTAATTTTTAGTTGTAAAAATATGCCCAGGTCTGAGGGCATATCATTCTGCCGCGGGAAAACAACCCCTAAAAGTTCCCATTGTATAACTTGATTTAATAAAGGTTCAAGTGCCTTTTTCAAGGGGCTATTTCGAGTGAAAAGAAAGCATTTCATCTCACCTTTGCCCCGGACTCTTGCTTTCCGAACTGGCATTATTACTGGAGTCATCATCTTCTTCCCTGGATGTGGCTGCGGAGAGTACCCTGGAGGAGCCAGCGTTGACCTCGCTGCCATCATTGTCTTCGCCCTCGGAAGTCCTGCTCGCACCTTCCTCTGCCTGTTGGTTGGAAAGAGAAAGAGATATCTCAGTTTAAAATTGTGAACATGCCAATGGATGCTAAGGCTATCATAAATTAAAAGAAATTAATAAGTTGTTTTTTTACAATTTTTTTAGTAGTAGTACATTCGACAGCAGATCAATGGTAACACTTGTAGTAGGATTTCAAGTCTTACGACGCAAATAATTAGAACTGTCTAAAGTAAAAAAAAGTGTTACCATTGATCTGCTGTCGACTGTACCACGTAGGTATCCTTCGAAGTGATACTATACCATTAGGTCAAAATCCAATGAAAAAAAATCATTTCCAAAAATTAACACTGCCTTAAAATATTAAAACTCCAAAACACAGTAACGATGCATATCAAGTTATATAAAAAAAATTCAGTTGAATTTAGTGTAAAAAAAAATATTCCTAAATTTTTCAATTTACTTAAATGCTGTGCAGAAGTCACAAGCCTAACCATCCATTTAACTTTGTCGAATAAACTCAAAGCCACCCTATCATCATCATCATCAGCCCGTATCAGTCCACTGCTGGACGTAGGCCTCTCCCAAAGCGCGCCAATCAACCCTACTCTCGGCCCTCTGCATCCAGTCCCTGCCAGCCATTTTGCGAAGGTCATCCCTCCATCTGGTCGGGGGGCGTCCCACACTACGTTTACCCGTTCGTGGCCTCCATTCGAGAACTCGTCTACCCCATCGGTTATCGGTTCTACGACAGATGTGACCAGCCCACTGCCACTTCAGTTTACTGATTCTATGAACAATGTCAACCACTTTTGTCTTCTGGCGGATATACTCGTTTCTTATTCTATCTAACAGCCACCCGATATAACTATAGAAATCCATATGAAACTGAACAATCCAATTAGTTCGCTGAAATGTGTGGTCAGATTCCTAGACTATAGTGCACATGTCTATGTTATAAGTTACCTAGACTTGTGGAATGGTCTAGTCGGAAACAGATCTTGCCCGAGGCGATCCGATAAATAGATTGGTTAAAAATTGCTGCGAAAATTTTTGCAATTCTGCATTCGAGTAACCTAACAGCAGAATTTGAATTACACATTATCCATGCTCGGTGAATAAATTAGAACATGATGAAAAAATTCTTGCCGTGCGCAGTCACGGAATGACAAGGTCGCAGGTTCAAGTCCTGCCCACGGCAAGAATTTTTTCATCATGTTCTACCTTACAGCACAGAAAAATTTAAAGGACGATGCTTAGAAACGACCTAACAGATTTGAAATATGTCTCTATCAATACATCTTAGTAAGGTTTTTTTACTATGGCAACACTTTCTAAAGTGCGGGAAAATTGTTTTAGTAAAATTATTTTATGTACAAAATGTAAATATAAAATTACAAATAACAATTTGTAAACCAAAATTATTTGCTTTTTGTGTTACCTATTCTTTTATGTTTTTATTATTATTATTATCTCTTTATTCTTCTTCTCTCTTATTTAATACATTTATACATTTTAATAATATATATAACAAATAGCCACCTACCGGCAGCGGGATGCATGCACATCCAAGCTGCCGGAGGTTAGGATCCCAGAGTGAGGAACCTCCTCACATTGCGTGCCGTGTCCAGCACCACTGCCTTCTGCATCCGGCTCGTGACCCAACTGTCTAGCGAGAGTCTCTTAAGGTGTTAGTCGAGACTCTTCGCTATTAAACCGCTCACGGTTACGACTATCGGAACAATTATGGTTGAGTCCACATGGCGGTAATCTCATGAGCCAAGTCTAAGTATTTACTTAGCTTTTCCTTTTCTTTTTATTATTATTTATTCTCTATTTAATAAATGTCACAGCAAGGGTAGGTACTTTTGTCATTCTCTATATCCCTTTTGAATACATGCAAGTAGAGGGATGGGGTTTCAGCTAATGGACACGTTATGTATTCTTTTATGTTTGTTATTGTAATATTACTCCTAAATCGATAAGAAACTAATATTTTATAAATACTTATAAAACTCAACAACCTACCTATATAAAATATCTGTTGGAGGTTGGGACAATGTCTCATACAAATTTGGTCAAGGCCCTTTCTGTTGTAGAAATTTAAATTCCCTAAAATAAACAGGTTATGAAAATTAGGAAAAGCGACAGATGTTTGTAATTTTATGCCAAAATGAGCCACGCATTGTATTTTAATTTAATAAAATCGTGCGTATTTTCTTTTCATGCATTCAAACCGTGCCATGCGATTACATTTCTGGGAATTATAAGTACAAGAATCGTGCTTTGGGTGCAAAATATTATTTACAAAACTTATAAGTATAATACCTACATTATATACTTACCATACCGTTTTAGAAGCTTAACCATGCTTACCAAATACATGTCATAAGAAAACATATACCTAAATTTTTTTTTTTTATGAAAATCAATTTGATGCAATAAATATTATAGGCCAGAAACCAATTTCCATAATTCGTTTACTAAAATCATTGATCTCCTATAAACAACTAGATGCACAGTCTGCCTTCTAAAAATGTCCGAGCGCAAAGAAGGTCCAAACGGATGATTGTACCCTCATTTGCTTTATTGGACATTTACAATGGACCCTTATTTGGACGTTTTTTAAATTGTTTTAGTAAGACCTTTGTGTATCTAGTTGTTTATAGGATATCAATGACTAAAATAGAGAGAGTTGCAAAATTGATGTAATTCATTTTAATAATCGCGTGTTTGTAATAACTTTAAAATCACGGAATTTATTAACTAAAAATAATTTATAAACTCATGTACTTACCTGTATTCTTATTAGAGGAATCGTTTCTTCTACATTGTTATACATGGCGAATATTTACAAATTAATATTATTCTAATAATTTAAGAGCACTTTGACGTAGAAAACTTTTAAAAATGTTATAAATATTGTTGCTGTAATAATGATATTATTTTTTACAGGAATTTACATATCGAAAATTTCTAAGCTACGAAATAATTATCTCTAATTATATCATAATTTTTTTAAATGACGACTCTACTATACCTATACATATACAGGGTGTTCTTAAATCCATTCGACAAATTGAAACTGGGGGTGGTACTCATGATAAAAATGAAATTGGTAACGTTTTTTAGTAGGTAAATCAAAAATGCCAAAAAAATTTAACTAAGGAAGTTACAGTCACACAATGACCTTAGAAATGACCACTAGGTCAAATTCCAGTAATGTAAAAACTCCAAAGCACAGTAACGATGCCCATTATAGTATGACCGTCTAAATCAGTCTTCGCCTGCGCGGTACAGGGATGCGGGGGTTCCTACCCCGACAACGGGGACCGAGAGAGGTGCGGGCGGGAGGGAGGGGGGGGGGGGGGGGGGGTAACAGAAAAGGTGTAAAAGACCTTTGCCCAGCAGTGGGACAATATATAGGTTAACAAAAATATATATATATATATACATATTTATTTTTTTATTTTTCCCCAAATTGTTTAATTTACTTAAAAACGTTGTGCAGTTAATGTATGTCACAAGCCTGACCATCCATTTAATTTTATCGAATGAATTCAAGGTCACCTGTAGAGACAAATAGTTTACTTGGAATAAATATAAAAAGAGTTAATAATGATTAAAATTACTAGTACATAAATATTGATAATAATAAATAGGTGAACAAACTTAGCTTAACATGATGCAAACGTACAAATACTCTAAAAAAAAACTAAATTCTGAAGCAGCAGATCAAGCTTAAGAAAAAATAGTATTCATCCTAATAAACATTTTGTAAATAGCTTTTTTTAATAAAATTGATTAAATTGGAAGATATTATTTTTTCAAGATTGGCGGCGCTAGTTGGCTCTATGAAGGCTCTTAACACATAGGCACTATGCAGCGATAATATGGCTCAAATTGCAATAATTATGTGTAGGTTGACGTGATATCGACTGTACTATAATAGCACATCAATTCAATAGTAAAACCTAAACTAAACGATTTAAAATCAAAACTACCATAGCCTCGGATACAGTCGGCAAAACTTTCCTCTATATTCGTCATATGAACGGAAATAAAAAAAATCCGATAAAGTACTTGATATGCTATCCTGGTACAGACAACAGCAGATCAATGGTAACACTTGCAGTACAATTTTAAATCTTACGACGCAGATAATAAGAACTGTCCAAAATCCAGAGCGTTACACTTGATCTACTGTAAGCTGTACAAATACACAGCGAAACAAACAAGAAACTAAATACTCTATCTTATTCTGTCGTAAATACTTCAGCATACGAGTGAGCGTGACAGAAGCTGAAGAAAAAGGTGTGGGCTGAAAACCAGCCCACACCATTTTGTCATTGTAATTTTTATTTCTTATATGTATATACTTAATAGGCAATAAATGTTATTCTATTCTATTCTAAGCAGTACCCTAATACTCTACCAAAGAGATGAAAGGAGTCGATAAACAAAGGAGAATGCACAAGATGGGCCTAAATAACGCCATTCAGAATTTCGGACCCCTATTAAGATTGAAGATAAAAGGCCGACAGATGATATTTCGAATTTCACAGAATTGCCGCCCTAGCCCTTTGAGCCGATGGTGAAATGGAAACTCGGTGTCTGTCAGCGCGCGATTGCTGCGTCCGTCGAACTTCACACGGTGCGTCAAATTGGATTACGTTTTTTGGAAGTGAAACTTCCGGGTTTTGCAGGACTTTGCGTAACGAAATGTAAAGATTTTGGTGTTGACAATAAAATTCGTAAAATTAGGCACCTTAATAGATTGTATATTTTTTTTTGTGCGCTTATTACTATTTTGGAGGACTAAATTTTAACCGACTTCAAAAAAGAAGTAATAATCTGTTGGCATTTGAGAAGTGCAGAGGATTTATTCACGCAAAGCACAATGATTTGTTTTGGATGTACAAAGGAGATTCAAGCAGAGGAGAGGTTTATTGCCTGCGCAGCAAGCGACTGTAGCAAGTCATTCCACATGCTCTGCACAAATACAGTCCATCTTACTGTCGAGCAGCTCAGCGGGTGGACATGCCCAGACTGCCGAGCAGCAGCTAGGAGAGGCGGAGACAATACCCTCACTCCGGTTCGTAATGATCAAAACGTGACTAAGCGTAGAAGGGATCCGCCTCCAGCTGAGAGTGCCCCGTTATCTTTAGCTGAGGAAATGCGCCTCATGCGCCAAGAAATAGTAACAATGAGGCTGGAACTTAACGGCCGCCTAGACGACCTGTCGGCGAGACTTGGTACCACAGAATCCCGTCTGAAAGTGCTCGAGGACCAACGGGAAGAATGCAAGTTATTAAAGGTCACTGTTGCCCAACTTCAAGACCAACTTAACACACAGTCGCAAGCGGCATTAAGGAATGAATTGGAAATATCCGGCCTACAAGAAGCCTCCACCGAAAACCCCTTACATCTCGTAATGGTAACCGCACAGACAATCGGAGTCGAACTAACTGCCCAGGATCTGGACAACGCCTTCCGGGCCGGACCGCGCCGTAAGACAACTGATAACGAGCGAAATCTTCCTCGCCCTCTAGTCGTGCGTTTTACGCGAAAGACCAAACGCGACGAGTTTATGAATGCAGCGAAAGCCCGGCGTCCACTGGAGGGAAAACACATCACTGGAGGTGGACCAGAAACGAAAGTATACATCAACGAGCGCCTAACTAGTTCAAATCGTCGTTTATTTCGGGAATCAAGAGTCCGCGCTAAAGAGTGTGACTTCAAATACTGCTGGACCAAGAATGGCGCAATCTATGTCAGAAAACGGGACAAGGGGAAACTTGTGCTCATTCGATCAGAGGAAGATCTATGTCATCTACCCGGGTTGGCTATGCCGCATACGCAATTACAGCAATAGTTTTTTTAAGCTTAATTTATTATTTACCGTCATGCTAAACTTACTTCTTTGTCTAAATGTACTTGCTACGATTATTGTTTTATTATTTTATTACGATACTAAAATAGAAACCCAGTCTCAAACCTATCTCTGGTCATCGATCCACTACAAAAAACACAACAGTATTTTTCTGACATTTAAATATACTTGCTGTAGACGACACAACAGGTCATTGGAACTTATTGATAACCTCACTCGCATACACTTTGAAACACACCTCAACAACCAGACTATATCATCACTCATATTTAGCATGGCATATGAGCATAGGGATCCATCACAATTTCACCTATACATTCACCTGATATGGCCTCCCTAGATTTACTCCAAGATATTGACAATACCTTTAATATAAAATGCCATACTATTGATACCCCGGAATGTTGCGGAAGTGTTATTTCTAAATACAAAATCAAAATCCTAAACGTCAATATTAGAAGCATTCAAAAAAACTTCAACAACTTTACAGTCATGTTTGCGAGGCTCAAAATAGACTTTGATGTCATAATTCTCACGGAGTGCTGGATATCCAACATTTCCACTATAGGGCAGTTGGACGGTTACACCTCCTTTAACTCCTTGCTGAGGCGAATTGTTTATTTATAGAAATCCCTAAGTACTTCTCTGTGCTAGGAATATATCGATCGCCCTCGTTTAAAAACCCCAATACCTTCATTCGCTCTCTGGAATCAACTCTAACAGAAATAAAACATAGTCCATGTCTAATAATCGCTGGCGACATAAATATTGACATATTTGGTTCCGCAGCACAAACGGAGCATAGCTCTGAATACCTCTGTTTATTGGCTGGGCATGAGATGATCCCTGCCATTGATCGACCGACACACGATAAATCGTGTCTTGATCACATCTTTATTCGCGGCAACTTGCAAGCAGAGTCTGCAATATGTTCTGCGGATATGACTGACCATGATTTGGTCATGGTTGGTCTACAGTCGAATGCAGAAACACCCCCTCAAATGCAAAGACATCGCACGAGGACAGACTATCAGGCAGTTGCAAGTGATTTAGCTCAGGTCGATTGGACAGTTATGACCGAAATGCAATCTATTACAGAGGCAACTAACATGTTTATGTCGATAATTTCCAAAGCCATCGAAAAACATACACAAATCCTCAAAGTTAGTAGATCAAAATTCACAATACAGCCATGGATGACCCCGGGACTAATAAGATGCTCAAAACATAGAGACAAACTACATGCTGATGTACGAAAACACCCTTACGACCCTGTTAAACGACATATTTACACACGCTACAGAAATTTTTACTTTGAATTATTACGAAAGCTGAAAAAAGAATATGAAAGTAGGGAAATTTTGAACAACAGGGACAACCCTAAACAACTCTGGAAAACAATAAAACGTATCACCCACACGCAGCAAACTAGGAATGCAGCCTTGGACCTCACTTTGGTAAGGAATACACCTGAGGAATCATTGGATTATTGTAACGACTACTTTACAAGCGTCGGTCACAATTTGGCTAACTCAACCCTGAACAAACTAGCCACAACTGAAGAAACACTGGCTACCAGGGTGAGTCTACCTAATCCGCCGGCAGAATCTTTCTTTATGCACCCCACAGATACGCATGAAATTATAAACCTGATCCAGCAGCTAAAGGTGGACAGTTCTCCTGGATTGGATGCTATCAATAATCGACTTATTAAAGCAATACAAGGAAGTATTGCTGAGCCGCTATCTGTAATTTTCAATCTGAGTCTCTCGTCGGGATATTTTCCTGAAACGTGGAAAACCGCGGCTGTGACACCAATCCATAAGGGGGGACCAAAGGATAATCCTGGTAACTATCGTCCCATTTCTCTCTTGGGAGCCTTCTCGAAGATGCTGGAAAAGGTAGTGAACAAGCGTTTGGTGAAATATTTAGAGTCACATGGTCTTCTCTCTAGCCAGCAATTCGGTTTTCGAACTGGAAAATCCACAGAGGATGCCGTAACTCTCCTTACCGACATAATTTCCACTCACCTGGATGATGGACGGAGCTGTGTCGGCGTTTTCCTAGATCTGGCAAAGGCGTTCGACACAGTGTCTGTATCCATACTGCTAAAGAAGCTGGAATATATGGGAATACGAGGAACACCCCTGTCGTGGTTCTCTAGCTACCTCACAGGACGTACGCAACAGGTCAAAGTTGGCCCCTACATTAGCAGCCCGAAATCGGTCACATTCGGAGTACCCCAAGGTAGCATACTGGGCCCTACACTGTTCCTGGTTTATATGAACGACATTGCATCTACGTGCCTAAATAAGAATGCGAATTTGGTTTGTTATGCCGATGACACAGCTATCATATTTCATGGCCACTCTTGGCGCGAAGTACACCGTCTTGTTGAGGAGGGAATGCAAGTGATTTCTGTCTGGTTGAGTGAAAACCTTCTGACACTGAACACGACAAAGACACAGTATCTATGTTTCCACAAAACTGCCATCTCTGCCCCTTGTCCCTTACAAACGGGAATCAAGGTGCATAATTGTGCTATGCAGATAAACGAGTATACAGGAGACTCCTCAGCTTGTGGTTGTAGCAAAATCCATAGAGCTAACTCTTTAAAATACCTTGGTGTGGTTCTGGATGAGAGGCTTTCATTCAGGAGTCACGTGGAGGCAATGTCTGCCAGGGTGCGGAAACTGATTTATACAATGAAGCTTCTTCGAGGAGCGGCTGACCGGAAATTGTTGAGGACCGTGTATACAGCTTTATGTCAATCTCTGCTCACCTATTGCATCTCTGTGTGGGGGGGCGCCGCCAGCACGGTACTTATTACACTAGAAAGAGCTCAGCGTGCGGTCTTGAAGGTCATGTTGAATAAGCGTATCCGTTACCCCACAATATCCCTATTTCGTGATGCACAAGTTCTAAGTGTCAGGAAACTTTTCATACTCAGGGTCACTGTTCACAAACATAAATTAGTACTAAATACCCCAGAATATGACAATTTGTTACTGAAACGAGTCTACAACATAAAAACACCTAGAGTGAAAACTGCTTATGCAAGAAGGTTTAAACGGTTTGCTTCTCCATGGATCTACAACAAAATCGTTAAGCTTTGCGACATCAAATACTCCACTGCCCGCGAAGCAAAAGTTATAATCGAAAATATGCTTCTAACCTGGACATATGACGAAACAGAAAAGTTCATGAGAAAAGTAGTTTAATAGGTAGGTAGGTATTTCAGTATTTATATTATTATTTGCTATATAAACGGTTACATCGTGTAAGTAGGTATATTGTCTTGTATGTATTTTATGTTACGTAAGTCTATTCTATATTTGCTTTATAATATGTGTAATGTATCAATCAGTCCATAATATTTTTGTATACATTCAGAGACACTAACACACAAAACAATCACATCACACACCAGAAATCGTATAGATGAGACTTTTTCTTTTATCCACTTTTGTTTGTTAGATAATATAATATGATGTACTTGTAAACTATGTAGTATAGCTATATCGAGCAGCCACTTAACAACCATATAGTTAATTAATCTGGTACTGGCTCCCGCGGGACAGGCCTAGCCTAGTGTGGGAGTCGCCGCTAATCTTTGATATAAATGTAAATGTACTGTTAAGAATAAACATTTTTCATTTTTCATTTTCATTTTCATTTTTAAATTTAAATGTTTATTTCAAAAAGGTACAATATAAAATAAAAAAGAACCATTCAATATTTAAAAAAACCTAATCAAAACTATTTTTAAAAAATTTAGTAGCAGGAAGAGTACCCAAGACACTGGCAGCGTTACCTCGCTGGATCGCGATGCTAATCCGTTGAGCGAGGTAGCTGCCAGCTCTTGGGTCACCAGTGGCATCTACTACTCGTTTGCTAAGCTCTTTATAAAGCGACCAAGCGCCGGGACCCCACGGGCCGAGGGTCTCGACACCAAAAGCAACAAAGTTGTAAAGGGTGTCGAGACCCCTGTATTTTAAAGCTTTACCTACTCTTCTCGGCCGCCTCGGCCGCCGCGCCAGCTTTTCTGGATTGATTATATTAGATATCATCAGTCAAATTCAAATAACATGCCACATTTCAATGGAGCCCCACCTACAAAACCATTGAAGCTGTAAGTACCTATCATTTTGTTGGGGACTTATTACAGGTTTTATATAGCATAATCACAATCAGTAGGAGTTGCGAGAGTAGTAGAAAATGATAACAAAATCAATGAATTCGCTTCGATTTCATACTATTTTCTGAATTCTTAATTAAGCTGTTTATTCGACTCGCAACTTGTACAAAACTTTATTTTAAACCAATAATTTTAATAAACAACGTAGATATTTTTACATTTCTTCGTTATCTTGTTCATCATGCGGTTGATGGTAGGGCAGAATCTGGCATTGTCATTTCTTTATTGCAAGTAAGTCAACATATTTTTTTGGAATTTACATTTACACCACTTTGCAAGGAAAAGGTGCCAACGCTGAGGAGAAAAAGTGGCAAAAAACTCTCAGCAGCACATCTTTAAAATATGATAACACAATTACTTAATAACTAGTTATTACACAACTATTACTATTATTAGTAATCTAAACTTTATCCCTAATGCGGAACCGGCGATACACACCATGCATGTTCATCGTTCATCGTCTATTTATATGTCCCCACTGCTCGGGCACCTTCGCTTACATCGAGGGAGCTTGGGCCATGATCCACCACGCGGGCCCAGTGCGGATTGACTGATTTCACATGCCTTAGATTTTTTCGGTCGGTCATATTCTGGTTATACAGGGTGTAACGTAAAGGCCATATGAAGCCGAACGGAGGGAGTTCAGTATCGGTAACTGAACAACTTTTGTTCTACGACTTTTCGATTTTCGCGAATTTATTTTTTGACTTTTCATACATTTTGTACCGGTCAGCTGTTTGATTTGTATGAGACATTATTTTTATTTTTTAAACGGAAAGTCGTAGAACAAAAGTTGTTTAGTTACTGATACTGAACACCCTCCCTTCGGCTTCATATAACCCTTTACGTTACACCCTGTATAATAGGTTAAAACAAAATGTTAAGTACGGACAACAGCAGATCAATGGTAACACCTGCAATACGATTTCAAGTATTACAACGCTGATAATAAGAACAGCCCAAAGTCCTAATAAAACTTATAAAAGAACCAAATAAAAACACTAATTATGTCAACATTTTGGTTTAGAAAGAAACAATTCAACCATAAACCATGAACAAAACTCCGCAGTTAATTAAACACGAATCTCGGAATCTCTATCGACAGCGCTGACAGTGTGTCAAGTGTCGCGCTAGAGTGTTTAAACTGGAGACGCCATTAAACGTATTGTCTCACAAATCACAAGTACCTACTTCTGCCATATTTAACTGTGACTATGTAGAATCTTATGATCATCACTGGTTTTGCTATTATTTTATCGGCACAGAAGAATAATAGCAATATCGTACAAATTACCGTGGCCTGCAGATTAGTGATCATTGGTAGTAATCATTTATGTACCTTTGTACATATCAATTGAGACACGTTTTAATCCCAAAGAGCGCTCGAATCGCTATACCATCAGTAGTAATCAAACGAAATTCAAGAAACCGATTACCTACATAATAATCCCTCGCTTTTTACTACACAAAATGGTTCAGATTCAATCGTTTATTCGTTCGCAAGGTAAAGGTGTCAATACGGAAAATAAACAATCATATTTCTCTTTGTGAGCGGTAGCCACAACCTAAGAATATGCACAAAATAAGTATATAGTTTCATAGGTTTTACAAAAGCGCCTCCCCAGTTTAATACTCCAAAAGTGTCTGTATCGCATCGCCTGTTATTACGACCTAGTTCCGGCGAGCTCCCGGTCTACTTCAAACGATTTTTTTTCGATGGTTCTCTTCTGCATACAGTCGTTATTGCGCTCGTCACTGGCTTTGACGTTTAATTTCTTTGTTACTTGTTACATAATACCGTTGTGTATGTTATTCGGATATCCGAGAAACATTACGTAACCGAAGGTGAGACTCAACTATGGCCGATATTTGATGTTTGTCGTATTTGTCAAAATATTTGACATACATACAAATACAGACAAATACCGTCCACACATGAGAGCCAAATATAAACACACAAACATCGTCGCGTCGAAACCGACAAGCGCGCGGAAACGCGTATTTGGTATTTGCTGTGTTTGTCGAATAGGCAAATAAGACGAATATTTTGTTATTAAGACAGAGATAAGTATACAGAGGGCCTCAATAAGGTTGAGATTTTCTCAAAAACTACTGGACCGAATTTAATAATTATTTTACAGTTACATAGATTTAACTTTTATCTATCAAACAGTGGAAGAGTTTTTTGCAATAGGTCCAGTAGTTTTTGAGAAAATCTCAACCTTAAAAACTCTCCTGTACACCGTTCTCTGTGTTCCACCGTACCACACACCGTACTATCCACACACGATAATTATTTGTCAAATATAACAAATACGCAAATATAAATAGCCATGTGAAGTGCCACCATAAAGCTAAATTAAAATGTCACGGTCCTTCAATACTTCAAACGATTTTTCCCGATGGTTCTCTTCTGCATACAGTCGTTCGTCACTGACTTTGACGTTTAATTTCGTTGTTCCTTGTTACATAATGCCATTGTGTATGCTATTCGGAGAATATTTTATTACATAAGTGGAGGTGTCTACTACCGAAGTACCGATAAATATATATAAAGCTATATAAAAATGTCACGGTCACTCTTAACATAATATATACCTACAGAGAGGAAAATTAAAAATTTCACAAAAGGAACACTTATTTATTTTATTAATAGACTCGACAGTTCGTCATTTGCCAATGTCATGTTACAGAAAATTCAATATATAATAGTCTTCTATCTTCCTCCAGGGGAGTCGCAGTAGCGTCTTCACCCTGGGTAGCCGCGTCTTCTTGTCTTCATCCAGAGGAGACGCCGTAGCGTCGTCACTCTGGACGAAGCAGCTCGACAGTCACGTTCACTCCCGAGCTTGTAGCGGGAACTCTTGATAAAAGTTTGAAACCCCAGATCTTGCTCAAATTATCCAACAAATTCACCATACTGTCAGTCGCGAACATTTTCTGATTAATTTAACGTGATATTAATCTCAAAATAACCACTGTAGATAATATAACAAAAATTATCAAATAATATTGCAACCGTCGTTTCCCGCCAACCAAAGGAACACTTGTTAAGAAGGCGTATTACAGAATAGATGACTATTTAAACGATGAACATGCATGGTGTGTCGCCGGTTCCGCATGAAGGATAAAGTTTAGATTACTAATAATAGTAATAGTTGTGTAATACCTAGTTATTAAGTAATTGTGTTATCATTATTTTAAAAGATGTGCTGCTGAGAGTTTTTTTGCCACTTTTTCTCCCCAGCGTTGGCACCTTTTCCTTGCAAAGTGGTGTAAATGTAAATTCAAAAAAATATGTTGACGTGCAAAAATGTACACAACGTGCTTACTTGCAATAAAGAGATTTGACTTTGATTTTTTAACTTTTATTGTATTATGTAAGAGTAAGTGCGACGTATCGCTTAGCGATGATTGAATTTAGCGCGCGACACCCCGAAATCGACATAAATGTGTCAGTAGGTTTAGAAAGGTTCTGTTTAGAACAAAAAAAAAATTACATGTCCCCCGGGCCGCAAAGTCGCATGTCATAGCGTGTAATACAGCTCATATAAACACTAACATAGTTTTAAGTATACCGCAGCCCAAATCAAATGTCTTATTTTGTAAACAAATATGATCGTCTAATTACCTGTTGAGATATAACACTGAAGGAACTGATTGGTTGAACCTGTTCATCATTGTGAAAACAAAGTGAACCTATCTAATAATATGAAAATAACTACGCAATAATCACAGAAAAGCTTAAAATGTTAGTAGTTTTTGTTTACAAAATAAGACACTTCATTTGGGTTTCAATATACTCGCTAACACGTATGGTCTTTGTGATTGAAATATTTATTTGAAATTACACCTGTGGACTTGTTCCTGTTTTCAACTGATACGGTCAACACAGAAAAATATACATACAAGAGAGTTTTTAAGGTTGAGATTATCTCAAAAACTACTTGACCTATTGCAAGAATTCTTTACCTGTTAGATAGATAAAAATAAAAACTATGTAACTGTAAAATAATTATTAAATTCGGTCCAGTAGTTTTAAAGAAAATCTCAACCTTATTGAGGCCTCCTCCATACTTTTATCTGTATTCCTATGTAAGTACCAAATAATTGAAAATTGATCTTCTCGAATAAAATTCCACCCCCTAATGAAGTTACCAATTCAACCTTAAAATACCGAAAAGGGTCGAAATTCAAGTCTCGAGCAATTAAGGTTTAATAGAAGGAAAATAAAGTAACATTAGGGCCACAAATGCTTCGGGAAAAGGGACAGTTACAAAAAGTAAATGGCGAGAGAAAAGCAATTAGTGAGGCCCTTCCATTTTGTAACGAAAACTCATGTCTTTGTCCAGTAAGTAGTCGTGTTTGTGACTCTTTAATCAGCTGCTATCCTGGTACCCAAGTACGCTCGTCGGTTTGTAATACCTGACTGCGCGAGAAGGAGGGTTATGTTTTTCGATTGTATGTATGTGTGTGTATTTTTAGTGTTTTTAGTTACCTTCGTTCCCACTAGTTCGATTCATTAGTTCGATCGTCGTAGTAGTGAAACTTTTTTTTCTCATTTGTTCGACCGTCGAATTTATTTAAATCATTGTACATTAATTGTTTCAAATAAATTATTATTATGTATCTCTCTAAGTTTCACGGGTTTAAGAAAAACCGGTCCTTTGAAAGGCTTGCACGGAGACATAGGTCCAACGCGTAGAGGCCCCTTAGAGAACTTTAATTTGAAGGGATATGTGATGCACCTAGCGGGACCCGTCTGTGAGCGCATCTGACTGCACTCAATGACAGACCCCGTCAGGTGCATAAACTATTGCAGTGATTGGAAATTACAACTTAATTGGGGCTATTGGTTTGGGGTGTTGGTGGGTCAGTCAGTCTGGTGTATAGAGCGAGACGTCGGACACCTGCCATGATCACATTGTCTCGAAGTTATGAAAAAATTGGCAGGCATTATTATTATTATTATTAAACCACTGCGCCACCGAGCTCTCACATGAAATACCTACCGTCTTTAAACTCTATAAAATAACTCTAAGTACATATTACTATAACATTAGAGTAGTAATTCCGCGTAGTTATTTTGACAGTAAACAAATCTATTAAATCCCCTAAATGTACGATACTACTGCGATTCAGCGTAACAGCAGTAGGTAATAAAATAAACAACACCGGACCATTGAGTTGCATTATAATACAGAAGACACAATTTGTGCCAAGTTTACCTCTGAGAGAGAGCTCGGTGGCTCAGTGGTTCGGTCAATGGACTTGTGATACGGAGGCCCAGGTTCGATTCCCAGCCAGGGCAGCCATGCAGTCGAGAGTATACAGGGGGGCTCAATAACAGTGAAAGAATTTTTGCAATAGGTTGAGTAGTTTTTGAAAAAATCTCAACCTTAAAAACTCTCCTGTACACCTTTCTCTGTGTTCCACCGTACCAATGAGTTATTCTTTTTTTTTTCAAGGAAAATCTTACATTTACCCAGTGCTCTCAAAACGGCGAAGGAAAGCATCGTGATGAAACCTGCATGCCGTGGAAGAAAAAAATTCTAAGTCATGTGAAATCCGCCAATCCGCAGTGGGCCCGCGTGGTGGATCATGGCCCCAGCTCGTAAGGGAAGGTCTGTGTCCGAGCAGTGGGGCAATATAAATAGACTGATGATGATGTATTCTTGTATTAGGAAAACATGAAACAGCCTGAGTCAAGAGTTATTCACTTAAATTTGACTTCACCTAACTCTACTCCACGTCAGTTCTACCTTACTCGTGCCAAGATAAATGTCTGTTTAATTAAATAATTAATTAATTACAAGTCAAGACTACCGTGTTTAACACATCATTAAAGGGTAGAATGGGTGTATAGTGTATACCGCGACTGTATAGTCGCTATCCCATTAGAGAGTACCTATTAAATTTCTAAGGCCCGTAGTAATAAAGTCGCTCTCAACTCCGAGAACGATCTTGAGAGCGATCTCAAGATGGCGTTACTAATAAGAAAATTGGAACTTAATGGCACGTTTAGGATTTTCATATCCCATGAGTAACGCCGTATTAATAAACAAAACTCAGCACTCAAGAGCACTTTCTAGCTCACACTTGAGCATGTATGATCGTATTTAATACGATCGTATATAAAAATCCATGTTCTACATTAACGCAATCAAAAGATTTATAAAAGGTTTAAGAATAATTAGCTTGAAAGGGATATTTACCAATTTCATTAAAAAAATTATTATTTTATTTAGGAATGGAGATTTTTTTAATGTAGTTAATTAATTTTGGTATAAGTTAATAGAATAAAATATTATTTCCTAAGTTTTCAAAACAAATGTCCTTTTATGTCGAATTTTGGTGCATATTTGTACGAAAATGCAAGAAACTCAAAACCTATAGGGTACTTCCCGTTGACCTAGGATCATGAAATTTGGCAAGAAGCTAGGTCTTATAGCACAAGTAAAGGAAAAAATCCGAAAACCGTAAATTTGAAATTATATCCCTGCAAAAATATTTTTTTGGTATTACTATGGATAACATATTTTGATAATGTCAAAGTTAAGTTGGTCTATAAATCTAGTTTATCTTTTCGTTAGAGTGAAATTGCGGCGTTATGCCCTCCACACACAGCCGCGACCTAGCCGCGGCTTGCGTCCTGCGATAAGTTGAAACGCATGCCCCGCCTCATTTTCTGGGCATTTTAATGTCCAGTAGTTAGCGATGAGGCCTGCGATCTACGTCTAGTAGGTAACGACGGCAGAAAATAAGGCGGGGCATGCGTTTGAACTGATGGCAGAACGCAAGACGCTAGGTCGAGACTGAGTGTGTCAAGCTTTATAATTGATAGCTTACTCGCTCATCGCTGGACAAGTTGCCTTAGGTTACAGAATCGATAATTTACTAATCAATTATCGCATATAAGTATCTAACATTTCGCCCTAATTACTAAAGTTACATGGTTTCCATTTCGGCAGTGATTTACCTTCGTCATGTTGATACGGGTCGTATGTGGTTTGCCCAGCTGTGGGATCCTAGCTTAGTTGGGCCTTCATCAATCAGCGAAAGCTGGGCTTTGAATGACGGTGATGAGTTGCCGACTTGGCGCTTTGATTAGGTTTCATGTCGTTGGAATTCATCTTTATTTTACCTTATCAAGCGGCAGTGGTGTGGTCATCATCATCAGTCTATTTATATTGCCCCACTGCTCGAGCACAGACCTTCCCTTACATCGAGGGAGCTCGGGCCATGATCCACCACGCTGGCCCAGTGCGAATTGGCGGATTTCACATACCTTAGATTTTTTCTTCTTCTACGACATGCAGGTTTCATCACGATGTTTTCCGTCACCGTTTTGAGAGCACTCGGTAAATGTACGTAAGTTTTTCCGTCGAAAAATACGAGGATAACTCATTGGTACATGGCTGCCCTAGCTGGGAATCGAACCTGGGACCTCCATATTGCAAGTCCATTGACCCAACCACTGAGCCACCGAGCTCTCTAGTGGTGTGGTCACTGGACTTATAATACTGTCCCAGGATCCGATTTTACCTTCCATTTCTCGTAATTTTAACCGTTTTAAACAGTGTTTCCCAGTGGTCATAATTGGGGCGCTAACGGGACATCAAGCAACGAACGACCTGTTGCACAGGATGGGATTAGCTGAATCTCCAACCTGCAGAGCCTGTGGTGACAAAACGGAGTCCATGAAACACCTACTGTGTGAATGTGACTCACTGGCTAGAAAGCGAATGAGTCTCCTGGGATCGGCCTATCCGGAACCAGAAGACTACAGGCTCCTTCCCATGAGCTGCATAGCGGACCTACTGAGTTATATCTTTAGGGAGGAGGAAGGAGCATAAAGGAAAGGGGAGAGCACAAAAGATCCCAATGGGTCGAAGTGACGCCACATTGGCACCCAATCAGGATAAGATAAGATTCCTAGTGGTCAGATTGATGGTCAGACTAGTTCTATAACTTTAGTATATGCTAGTAGAGGGCTTGAAGTCCAGTTGCGAGTACACGTTGAAAACGATTGTACAAGTTAAGCAACGCTGGGCGAGGTCAGGACCTGGATGCTAGTGACACTTTCATCTGAGCCCCTCCGTGCTTCGGGGCGCACGTTAAGCAATTGGTCCCGGTTGCTGTCGCTTGACAGCAGTCGTTAGGCCACGTCAGAGGACTACGGGCGGCCTCAATAACTCTGGCAAATAGGTTTGGTCACTAAACCACACGAAAATGGAAATAAAAGTGTAGGCTGGTCATAATTTTAGACACATTTAGAGTTAATTTAGTTTAAAAAAGGCACGTTAGAATTCCTACCATAGACAGTTGAGTTTAGGTTTAGATTTGTTGACCTTAACAGAATCAGAGCTACTGTCTACGCAACCTACTCGATATTCAAATTGGAACTAACTTTATCATATTGAGTAGCAAATGACTATAATAGTACTTACCTTAAAAGAAGAGTTAATTTACCTACTTGTTTATTAGATTTCACGACAATTCAATACAGTATTTTGTTGGAAAACTTTTTGGAAATTGTAAGTGCTTCGTTCGTATTTGTAAATGGAGGTATTATGTAATCGTGGAGCCGAGGAGTTGACCTACTTTTATGTCAAAGGGGAAATGGAACAGCGCCTCTTGCTTCTACCATACTTTACTATAATCTCGTAATTGTTACCTCCTCACCTCCCCGCTCTTATAGCCTCCTGGTACTGCCCCTCTCATCATCAGCCCGTATCACTTCACTGCTGGGCTCAAGCCTCACCTCCTGACTCTTATATCCTTCTAGTACTGCCTCTCTCATCATCAGCCAGTATCAGTCCACTGCTGGACGCAGGCCTTACCTCCTCGCTCTTATAGCTTCCTGGTACTGCCTCTCTCATCATCAGCCCGTATCAGTCCACTGCTGGACGTAGGCCTCACCTCCCCGCTCTTATAGCCATGTTCCCCTGGTACTTTTAATGCAACTTTATCAATATCAGCTCGTATCAGTCCACTACTGGACGTAGGGCTCTTCCAAGGCTCGTCACTCGACACGATTCTCGGCCATTTGCATCCAGTCCTTGCCGGCCAACTTGTGCAGGTCATCCTTCCATCTGGTCGGGAGCGTCCAGATGGAAAAAATATATAGCAATCTTGGGGTGTCTATTAAGAAATCGATGAATACCGATACACGATTGGACAAACTTCGCTCGATAGAAAAAAAATCGCAAACATACCCCTTCCATGTCTTTTAAAATGAAAATTATATCTAAACCGAAATAGTTATTCATACAAAATATATATCAAAATGTAGGGTACATAAATACGAGAGCTTGTTTTAAAAGAATCTGTATTTTTATTTCCTTGCCAAAATTCATAAAAATACGAATATCGAGGCACTGCGCCGTCTTCACTCCGCTGCGGGGCATCTTGTGTCTCACTCTTGCTTTTGACAACCATATTGCGCCTTAAGGCATTGTGGTATTTAAGACGAGAAGATATTATAACGTAAATTCCCAAACTGCTTAGAAGTTAATATTTTTACGACCGTTATTTTAGACAAATCCCAGCCGTTACACAAAATGTAATAAATCGTTAAATAACGAATAAACAGTTTTATTTTATCATTTTCTTTAAAAGTTGTTATAAAGTAAGCGCCGTCGTTAAAAGTTATTCAAACTCGATCGCTTAACTTTTTATAACGTCTTCACCGTTAACAATTCCTTGGCCTACTTAAGACGCTGAATGAGAGTTAAATCACAGTTTAATCTTATTTGCTTAAATATGAATAAATTTATTTTAAAATAGGTAAGGTAAGTGTACATATAGCCGTCAATGTACGTATGCCCGTCAAGTCAACTTAAATTACCTATATCTCACGAAAATAGTAGTTTATTTCGTTTTCTCTGCAGTATTATGAAAATAAATACTGTTTTGCAGCTAATTAACTGGCAAAAATACAATAAAACATCAAATAACATAATATAATATCACTTTATAGTTTGTGTTCACGTTTTTGTAAAAAAGTTACGAAGTTCGATTACTAAACTGCTGTTTTTACTGACTACGGTTTTTTTTCAACGCTAGCTCATGTATTTACTTATTTGTAAGTGTTGATGTTTAAAATGAAACTTTATTAATATTAATATCATTCTGTAATTTGATTTGATGCCTATTTGTTTTAATTAATTAAATAATAACATTTTAAATTCGTTGACGGCTATTGGTTCAACCAAACAGCAAAATGTACCAGTACCCGTCATCTATATGATATATAGATAACTATAGAGATATTGCTTACTTTCCACACCAGTACCCGTAAAATAATATTTTTTTAACTTCCCAAAACACGAAACATCCCCAAATGCACAAAAAACGTCCCAAACATTACGATGTGTTTTCTTATGGTTTAGGACGTTTTTGTGTATTTTATTATTCATTTGATAGACAGGCAGCACAATGCTGGTGTGTCTATATCACAGTGTTGGTAAGTTCAGTCTATGTTGTCTAATGTTCATATAATTCACTACACATATTGCTTATTTATATAATGCTTGATTTTAACCACATGTCGAGGCGATTTTTAAAAGAGTTCACTGATGGTGCAGATACTAACTACATCATCAGACAGTTTGTTCCGTGCGTGGACAACTCTGTTACTTAAGAAGTGATGAGCGATTTTGGTACTGGCGATAGTGCGGTAGATTTTCATATGGTGTCCTCGCAATGGACGTATGTCTTTAGTCTCAAAGAAACGGTGGACATCTGGGAGGTTATATTTGTACGTGAGAATTTTATATGTCTCAATTAGAACACCTCTGAGTCGACGTTCTGTCAGGGTTTGAATACCTAGGATTTTAAGCCTTTCTTCATAGGATATTTTTGCGCAGGTTATATGGAATCTTTGTTGCCTTTCTTAGCACGCTCTCAAGTAGGTAGTAGGTAGGTAGGATGTTCTTTATGAAATATGGGTTCCATATTTGAAATCCATATTCCAGAAGAGGCCCAATGTATGTTTTGTAGATTTTGACAAGAACCTCGGATGTAATATATTGAAAGGATCTCCTTATAATATACATAAATGAATTAGCCTTCTTGACAATGCCATTAATGTGTTCTCCCCATTTTAGATTTTTTGTAACCACAACTCCAAGTCCTTTTGGGATTCCACAGTGTTTATATCAGTGTCCTCAATGCCAGGATTTCTACTACCTAGATGCAACACAGCACATTTCGATATGTTCAGCTTGACTAGCCACGGCTTCGTCCATTCCTGGAGTTTGTTTAGATCGCTCTGTAGTTGTCCAGACACTAAGAGTGGGTTGCCAAAGAATTTCCCATCGTCAGCAAAAAATGCAGATTGTGAGTCTATCAGCGCAATGAGGTCCGTGATGAAAATTCCAAAAAGTGTGGGAGCTAAAACAGATCCTTGGGGAACTCCACTCAGGACGTCCCTCTTCTGGGACAAGGAGGAACCGATTCTGACCTGGAACGTTCTTCCCAACAGGTAACTCTTTACCCAGTCTAAAAGCCGACCTCGAATGCCAAAATGCTCCAATTTTATAAGCAAGCGCTGATTCGGGACTTTGTCGAAGGCGCGCTCAAAATCGAGGTAAATAACGTCAACCGGGTTGCCACGGTCCACGTCCATAGTCCACGGTTGCACACATGACAGTAAGTTCGTTATTGTGGATCTCTTCTCGACAAAGCCATTCTGCTGGACATTTTCTCTGTTGTGGAAATTCTTCAGTTGGTTGCATATTAGTCTCTCCATCACCTTACCCACAATACTTGTCAAGCTGATTGGCCTAAACTTGGCAGGGTCTGTTTTATCACCGGATTTGTACACAGGTGTAACTACAGCATGTTTCCAGTCAAGTGGAATGTCCGACCTCAAAAGACACCCTCATAAGCTCAGTGAGAACAGGAACAAGTGTTTTGCTGCAGTTTTTTAGAATAATGCTGGGAATGTTGTCAGATCCAGGAGCAGAGCCTGTGTCGAGTCCTTTTAGAACTTTCTCAACATCCTTGGGTGTAAAGTCTATGTCACAGATCGAGTGCTCCACACGGGCTAATGTAATCACTTGTTGACATATGGTCATATTTAGTTCACGACAATAGGCTTTCTGAAACTACTGCGCGAAGGTTTCCGCTATGTCGGTGGGGTCTGTAACTAGGTCGCCATTATGGTTCCTCATTGCAGGTGGAATGCTCACTTTGGATGACATGCACCTTCGCAGATGGGAATAGAAGGGTTTTTGTCCGTTATCCAGTAGTTTTGCTTCATACAGTCTCCTGCTCCTTCTGCCACACAATGATTGTTGGCGGTTCTATAGCGCTGGTAGTCCTCGTCATCCTTTGTGCCAATATAAACATCTTAAAGTATTCTCTTCGCAGATACAAGTTTCAATAATTCGATGGGTGCCTGGAACAAAGCCGCAATAGACAAAACATAATTTTTCAGGAAAAAAGATTTAGTGAAAATCTTGAATAAGTACTAAACTACGAGGCATAACAAAACGGTTTGAATATTAATTGATGTATTATTTTTTCTGGAGTAATTTATCAAGTAAAGAAACATCTAGTGCTTACGTAATTATTAATAAAACTAAAAAAAAGATAATGCCGTTTCATACACTTAAATTCGTTACCGCAAGAGTCCATTGTGGTTTTATTCCAGTAAAATTGCGAAGTAAAGCAAACAGCAATAGCTTATTGCTACGTTGTGCGCAGTTCTGAAGTATGTATCGCGAAAACAGTAAAAGGGTTTTGCAGTGTTATTACATGAATTTTAAAATATAATTGAAAACTGTACTCGTGAATACTGTGAATAGTATGAATACAATATTGTTTCATTGGAATTAATAAACGTCTTGAGGTAAGTGATTGAAGCTGTGTCTAAGCATAGCTGCTTATTTGGGCATGACTGCGTAGTAATCTGGGTTGGTGGGTATACCTAGTCAGGAGATTGGAGCTGTTCAGGGGGTATGTCTTCTTGGGAGTGATGGTCGGTTGCCACATCCTCAGTACCAGATGCCGGGGCCTCGTGGAGGTCATGGTGGTGGCGTGGAATGTCATGGTTTTTGCGTAGGCTTGATGGGTCTGAGTGCGGGGCTTTAGGTATAGGTGTCGGTTGACTGTGGGCTCCTTGCGGCTCCGAAACTATTTCGTCGGCAGGGGTGGCGGCGGCACGCAGTGTTTATGCACCTCGTGTACGTTCGCTTCGTGTGCGTCCGCCTCTTGCTCTTGCGCCTCGGAGGTGGGATCTGGTTGGTTGATCGCGGGTGTGTGGCTCCAGATAATCACCTTCAAGGCCGTATTTTGGTTTTGGTATGCCCTCATGAGTGTGACGCGCGACCACTTCCATAGCATTGGACCGCAGTATCTTGTTGCCCTCTGAGTCATGCATCCGGTTTCGTCCTTCAATGAGCTTTTTTATATCAGCGGGGTCGGATTGAGCCGTCTCTGCGACATTGTGTTTCTCGCCACTGAGTGTGGCAGCGCACGGTGCGTTGCGTCGCTGCACCGCAAGGATTTCGCCGCGGTGGCGGGCGCACGAGCGGTGCGGCGCCGCTGCGTTGTTGTGCCGCGGCCGCGCCGCGGCGGCGACCCATAGTGTTGGACGGTCTGTCGGATCAAGTTTTAATTTTTTTTCGAGTGGAGACGGATCACGTTATCCGTGGATGCAGGCCCGTTAATGGACGTGGATCGTAGGGGATGGGTGTTGTTGGCCCTACTATTACCGTAGTAGTGGCGTGCCACCGCCGAGGTCGACGTGGAGGCATACGATAGTACTGGATCAGTCCCTTTATTGCATTAGGAAGCAGTGATAGACAATTTTTTCTCCAGGAAATTGTTATTTTGGGTGTTGTAGTTAGTTCAAATGTTCCCATCCCTTGTGGCGCATAAACAACTGAGCGGTGCCGCTCCGGCGAGTCCGGCGACGCAACGCATTCCCCCCTCCCCGCCTCGTCTCGCGCGGCGCGAGTCCCGTGCGGCGCCGCAACGCATCGTGTGCATGCCACCGATATTTGTATGTAAAACGACGCAGCGGCGCCGCTCAGGCGCCGCGCCGCCGCCGCAACGCACCGTGTGCTCCTACACTAACATTTGAACTGGCTACAACATTTGGAATGGCAATTTCCTGGAGAAAGGGTTGTCTATCACTGCTTCTTAGTGCAGTGGGGGGACTGATCCAGTATTGTCGTATGCTTCTACGTCGATTTCGGCGGTGGTGCGCCATTGCTACGGTAATAGTAGGGCCAACAACACTCATCTTTTACGATCCATGTTTATGAACGGGTTTGTATCCGCGGATGGCGTGATCCGTTTCCACTCCGACGGACTGTGCAGCGCTGTGCCCGCCACTGCGGCGAGGTCTTTGCGGTGCGGCGACGCGGCGCGCCGTGTGCTCCTGCACTTGGTGGCGAGAAGTGTAGTGTCGTGGAGATGGCTCACTCTGACTTTGTTGATATGAAAGGGCTCATTGAGGGACGAAACTAGATGCATGACTCGGAGGGCAATGGGATATTGTGGTCCAATGTTGTGGGGGTGGTCGCGTGTCCTGCTCATGGGGGCATACTAAAGTTGAAGTATGGCTTTGAGGGTGATTGTCTGGAGTTGCACACTCGTGATCGGCCAACCGGATCCCGCTTCCGAGGTGCAAGAGTGAGAGGTGGACGCGCACGAGGTGAGCGTACACGAGGTGTGCAGGCGCTGCGTGCTGCTGCTGCTCCTGCTGATGAAATGGTTTCGGAGCTGCAGGGAGCTTGCGGTCAACCGATGCCTATACCTGAAGCCTTGCACTCGGACTTATTGGGCCTATGCAGGGGCCATGACATTCCACGCCACTGCCATGATTTCTGCGAGGCTTTGGTGTCTGGTACTGAGGATGTGGTGGCTGACCATCGCTCCCAGGAAGACATACTTTTTGAGTGGTTTTAATTTCTTGATTGGGTGTACCTGCCAGCCTGGATTATTGTGTGGTTATGTTTGGATAAGTAGTTGTGTTTAGATGTAGTTTTGATTGCTTACCTCAAGACGTAACTTGGTATACACACTAGGTTAGGATCTATAATAACACATAGGATAGTTTTTATCCCGGAAAACTTCTCTTTCCCATGGGAATTCGTTAAAAAATGTAAAAGGTGGTGTCGTTGTTCCGTAGGTGACACTGTTTTGTATGCATGTTTTTCACCCTGGTAGCATCAAATTCTAAGGTCTACGAAGACGATGTTGCGGAAAAGCTATTATACAATAATATTACTATCCAAAATATATTGTGTGAAGGTTTTAAGCGTCTATCGTACAGTAATGGTGATCGTGAATCGGCATACATGTTTATTTCGGGGAACAAAGCCGTAATGCTTGTTACCTGTAGACTATTGATAAAAACTTTTATCTTTGCACATAGCACCATTATTCCAGTAAACAAAATTCGAATTCTAAATGAGGAATAACGAGGCTATACCCATAACGCTTTTGCTAAATCAGCCAGTGTTCATTTAAAATTTGTGAAAAAAATACACGAGGTGTATTCGGATCCATAGATTATGAAAATGGCGTGATAGGAAAACTGCCACTATGGCTATTGTGGTTTTATTCCAGGCACCCATCGAATTTATTGTCATTGATCCAGGGTTTATTACCTTTCTTCTTCTTCACTTTTTTAAGCAGAGCGTGTCTGTCTGTGGTTGTATCCACTATGGTTTTTAGCTGTCTCCAAAAACACTCCACGTCAGTAGTCGGTTCCAAGATTCCGAGGTCCTTCTCCAGTTCCTCCATGTAGTTGTCAAAATCAATGTAATGGTAATATCTTTTAAGTTTGGGCTGACTGTGGACTCTTTGTATCAGAAATTGGATGCTGAACTCTAGTACGCAATGATCAATCTTTCCTATAGATGGTTTTATAACATATTCCAGTGATTAAGTTTTCATCGTTTGTCATGATCAGATCGAGGAAGGATGGAGTGTTGCCTGTGCGGAAACGTGTCTTCTCATCGGCTGGGAGACCAATTGATGAAGATTACTGTTGAGAAACATGTTCTTAAACAGTTCCTCGGGTTCCGTGAGGTCCTGTTCGATGTCTTGAGGCCATAGGATGTCGGAGTAGTTGAAATCACCAGCGATAACTATCACATTGTTCGCTGAAGCAGCAGCCAAGTTAGCCAATAATTTAGAGTCACGTCGTTTCCATATATCTGGTTCCGTATCATCGGGTCGATAGACCCCAACAACAAGGAAATGGTGAGAGTCATATTGAATATACAAAAACAAGGCTTCCGTAAGATCACTTACATACTTCTTATGAGTTCTTGCAATAATGGGTATACCGTTGACACGGTCTCTGACATATATGGCAACACCGCCACCAAGCGTTTTGCCACCCTGCGACTCAGGTCGATGTTTCCGGTCTTGTCTAAATATAGTATAATCAGGTATGGCAAATATGCTGTTTCTGTCCCTGCTGTTCAGCCAGGTCTCCGTGACAATTGTAATGGATGGGTTATTGGTGTTTACATATAAAAGAAATAGGTCAAATTTTAATGACAGCGAGCATAAGTTGGTGTATAGGAAGGTAAGGTCAGTGTAGGGGTTGTTGGGGTCAAATAGTTTTTTGTTTGATTATCTTCGGCACACCCCTGACGTACTTAATAGTGAGGTCTAACTCGCCACTCTCGGTACGTAGCCGGAGACGTTGCCTCAGCTCCTTTAGCTCGTCCCGCTGCATCGGGGTCTTGTCATCATACACTCTTACCTCCCTGGCTCTATTCTTGTTTTTAAGGACCTTCACTGCATCATGCCGAGACTTGAGGATCACTTTCATGGGGCGCGGTTTACTGTTGTCTCGTTTACCAAGTCGCAACACTTTCACCAGTTTGTCAGAAGATATCTGTTCACTCGTAATCTCCACCAGGATCCTTCTGACAGTGGCCTCATCAGTGGGCCCTTGAATAGCTGTGTCACCCGTATCCATTACAGGGAGACCAACAAGGATCACGTTATTTGCTCTGCGATCACGCTCCGCCATGTCCTCCGAGGATATATTGTTAGTGTCTAAGGAAGTGGCCGGAGTAGCAGTAGAAACTGCATGAGTCACTGGTGCAGAAAACCATTTTTTTTATTTCCACTAATTCCTCACGTACACAATCATATGCTTTGATCAGTTTAGGCACTTGAAATAAGGTCTCGCGGTGGGGCGAACACAGAAAGATGAGGGTGCGTTTGGATTTCAACCCCATGACACGAGCCTCGCTGCATGTTAGGTTGCTGCAACTAAGACATACGTTCCGTTTACAACCATCGCACTGTATCAAATTTTCATCCCTATGATCATTCTCGCACTGGAATCACGTCATTTTGGAAACAAGTTTGCCACAAAAAGTCGTTAATTTTTCGTAAAAAAAAGTCAATGGAATTTTACACTAGTAATGTCGTAGTTTTTGCGAGATAACACTTGCCCATTATTACAATGCACAATTTCACTAAATAACGTGATTTGGCGTAATTTAGACACATAAACTAATTATTTAATTAATTTAATACAAGACACAAATTCTAACACTGTTCACTTTTTGAGGGTAGAGAAAAATTTTAAAACATCTTTGAGTGCATTAGTAATTATAGGCATAATGACCTGAATTATATATACTGGCTGGAACAGCAACATTGAATATTTTGACTATTTTGGTTTATATATTTGAGAAATGTCGAAATGTCGAAAACATAAAGCTTGTCCAATCAGGTGTTCCATTTACACTATAACACTTTGATCAATCATATATATACGTCATACATTACCTACACAAAAACTATATACATATATGACGGCTATTGGGACATGGGTATGTCGGATATCTGTACAAGGACATGCCGGATACCGGGCAAAGGGGTATTATTTCATATAAGTCTAAAAATATCTTATTTAATCTTAAAATTAAAGAAACATTATTTAATTACTTAAAATTTAAATAAATTGTTTATATCTTTGCACCATTTCATTCCCTGTGGGTCTTATACTACGGCCGTGGCTACAAAATCAAAAGTGAAAAGTTCAAAAAGTGACGGTTATTGGGACAGTTCCCTTACTTAATTTGTTTTGACATAAGTACTAATTTGTATCTCCTAACAACCTGTAACTTCAACTATAAAAACCCGTCGTTCTGTATTTGTAGTAATTCTTTTAGGCCCGTATTAATAAATCACTCTTAGCTCAAAAGTCAATCTTGAGAACGACCTCAAGATGGCGTTAGGTGCGCGTTTAGGAATCGGGTATCACGTGAGTAACGCCGTATTAATAAAACAAAACTCAATTCTCAAGAGAGTCAAACTCACACTTGACAACGTATTTGCTGATTGCAGGCGAACCGCAGCTTGAGAAAGACATCACGTGATACGCCCTCAAGATTGGTTTATAAATAAATGAAATACTTGAGATGGTGATCACGTATTGAGAGTGTATCAGCTGGATTCGCTCTTGAGGGCGGGTTTGAGCTCGGACTATTAATACGGGCCTTAGAATCCCACGGGACAGGCTTAGCCTAGTGTGGGCTTCATTGATTACTAAGATAATGTAAGATAGTGTATATTATATATAAATATATCAGCTCAGCAAGCGCCTGAGGGAGGCGCAGGGTGACCCTCGTGCTGGCGGCTGTGTCGCGCAGAGGCTGAGCCTAGCCATCCAGCGCGGGAATGCCGCCAGTGTGATGGGCACCCTCCCAAGAGGGACGAGTTTTTTAAACTGTTTTTAGGCAAGGTTTTTTTTCTAGGTAGTTTTAAAGTATTTTTAGGTATTATTATTAGTTTGTTTAGTTTAGTTTTATTTTGACATTGTAATTATTTAAATTGAATAAATGTTTAATATCATAAAAAAAGCTAGTGTATGGTAAATAAAACATTTGATTTCATTTCAAAAAATAAAATTACTTGCAATTTTGTTTAGATTGAAATGCGGACCTAGATAAGCCTTCCACACACACGCGCGACCTAGCCGCGATCTAGTCGCGATCAGTTTAAACACATGCCCGCCTCATTATGTAGGTATATTTTTGCATGCCAATATTTTCGGGAATTTACATTTACACCTTTCCTTCCCACCAAAGGGCTAACTTAAGGGGCTGCCAGCTGTCATACTCGAGCGCGAGACATAAGATGTCACGCAGCGGCGGAGTGAAGAGCACGGCACAGTGTTTTTGAATGAATTTTGGCAGGGAAATAAAAATACGCTAATAAACACCAGATTTTTTTTAAACAAGCTCTCTTATTTATAATACTTTACATTTTGATGTATATTTTGTATGAATAACTATTTCGGTTTAGACATAATTTTCATTTTAAAAGACATGAAAGGTATATGTTTGCGATTTATTTTATCGAGCGAAGTTTGTCGGTTATTATCAGTCTGTAAATAGACACCCCAAGATTGCTATGTATATTATTTCAGACGTTTAATTTTAGTAGTTATTGCCGTAGCCTTCATAGAAAAACTGTAAATCCGCGCACACCCAGCCTTAAGGGCCTTCCATGAGCCAACTAGCGCTTAACAAAAAATATGTTCTAATTTAATCAATTTTATTAAAAAAGCTATTTACAAAATGTTTATTAGGATGAATACTATTTTTCAATATACAATACATGGCATAATTGCGACTAGCTAAGTTGTAGCTCACAAATGTGCCAAAAACGGCCGTTTTTCGCAATTATGCGAACTACAACTTACCGAAATTGAATCACGTTATAAATAAGCATTTAAAAAATAGTATTTATGGTAATAAACATTTTGTAAATAGCTTTTTTTTTAAATTGATTATATTGGAAGATATTATTTTTTTAAGATTGGCGGCGCTAGTTGGCTCATGGAAGGCTCTTAAGATTCTGCACCTCTCTGACTCAGCAGACGTGACACTTCCCCAGTAACCATAAAGGCGCACACATACCTATCATTACGCTTTTATCGGTCCTTTGACTTTCGGTGGATATTCCGCAATGGCATCGACGCGCCATTCCTGGCTCGAAGCCAACACTAAACGAAAAACAATCGTAAACTTCGCCACCAATTATTCAGGTTTTTGTTTCTTCAGCGCTATAATAATAGTATTAACCTGTACTGGCGTAAATGTAAAGCAACCTTTAAGGGCATCCTTATACAGGGTGTCCTTGAATTTATTCGACAAATTGATACTGGGGGTTGTACTCATGATAAATATTAAATTGGTAAGGTTAAGTCAAAGTCAAAATGTTTTATTGCGATCATGTGGTTAATTCTAGGTGTTACATAAAAATCCAGCACTCAACATGAACCCTGTCAGGGCAATGCAACATAATTTAAATTGTATACTAAACAAAAACTAAAAAGGTTTTTAATTAAATCAAAACTGCAAAAAAATTTGAACTAAGTACTTACATCAAAAGTCACACAATGACAGAAATGACCATTAGATCCAATTCCAGTGAAAGAAATCGTTGGCAAAAATTAAAAATACCTTAAAATAAAAATAATAAACTAAAAAGCACAGTAACGATGCACATTAAATCAATGTTTTATTTTTTATTTTTTTATTTTTTAAGTTTTTTTTTTTATTATTTTTCGCCAAATAGTTTCATTTACTTAAACGCTGTGCAGAATTAATGTATGTCACAAGCCTAACCATCCATTTAATTTTGTCGAATGAATTCAAGATAAGATAAGATATTTTTATTTGCTTAAAATGTGGTTACAATAGAAGGTGTTAAATACATGAAATATGTCCAAAGCACATCTTGCCATATAATAATGACATGCAAATATTACACTATTAAAGCATTGTTACTACATTATTAGGTTGATATTTCTTAGTTCAAAGATACAACAAGGCCAGTATGCATGCTGAGTTGGGACCTTTTTGGCGCTGTAGTACTACTTGTGCTACCTACTATTTTACCTCATGGTTGTAACTAAATTTAGTTTCTCTTTTTAAATATTATTACTTATATTGTAAGTGTATGCATAGGTGTGCTGTTTGGCTGTCAAATAAACGATTATTCTATTCTATTCTGTATAATTATGGCTCCAACGATTATCTCTCCATACGAGCAAAATAACCCTTACTAATCATTAGTACCATCTCGCATTGAATTCCAGTTTGATTTACGTAATAGGAATATATCGGCCGCTATTGAAATTCAGGATAAGCCTATTTGGGGGGTACAGCTGAATTAATGTGTAGCCGACCGTGGTTGATCACAAAATGCCCATCAACCTTTAGCAACTTACTGAACATCATTGATACAATCTCTATACTGGCTTTTGAAAATGTCGGGAAACGATGGTTGCGTAATTGCTTGATGGATGCTGCAGCGCGTCAGGGATGTTTACGGAAGCCGGCGTAGACGGATTCCATGCCAACATACGCAAAAGAGTCGCGTCCCTGATGCGACGGGTTCGCGGCAGCCCTAACAGCATCCTGAAGGGCATTGCGGATACCATGGACAGACCGATTCTGAGCCACTGGGTACACTTACATGTCCCGGGGTCTCGGAGTCGGACCTAAGATGCATGTTATGGCGCGTAATACACCTCATGTAAACACTAACATAGTTTTAAGTACTTACTAACACTTATATGGTCTTTGTGACTGCAATAAATCATTTGAATTGAATTGAATTATTTGGTAATTACCCGACGGCGCAAGAAGGAGGGTTATGTTTTTCGCGTGTTTTTATTTATTTATTTTATTTTATTTTTATTTGATAGGAAAACTTACAGCTTTTATGTGTGTAATATGGGTTATAAACTTAAGTTAAAAACTAAGCCATTTACAATTTAAGAGTGTAATATATTATTTTAGTTTATTTATCGGTAAAAACAATTATTTATACTCATAAGTATAATTATTATTAGTAGGTAAATAAGGTTTTTTATTTATGTAGGTAGGTACTTATCTACTTAAGATAATGAGCTAATGATAAGTATTTAATATTGCTCAACTAGCTACCTATTCATACGCCGAATTCTCTACCCAAAGGTTGTCTGGAAGAAATCGCTTTGAGCGATAAGACCGCCAATTGTAATACTAACTGTATTAGCCTATTTCTTTTGTGTAATATTTTTTTATTTTTTTGCAATAAAGAATATTTATCTTATCTTATATGATGAAGAAATTCGTCGGTCAGACGTGGGCCTGTGGTGGCTCAGTTGGTAAGAGCGTGTCACGGAATGACATGGTATTAGGTTTGCTTAGGTGGCAACTCAACCTTGGGCCGCGGTAGTTTTCGAAAGAGTACCCGTGGTCCTGTCCATGGTGGCGGAGACGGAACACCCCAGGAGTTTTAGTTGGTGCGAGTCCAACATATCACCCGTTCCCCTGGACGTACATTATGTATTTCTCCTGGGCAACAACAAAAAAAGGTGGCAACTCAACCTCCAAAAATCTCACCTATGGGTGAGATGCCACCTTTCAAAATTGTTACCTAGTGGTCAACTCACCCCGCTCCAAAAGTTACTTTTACGGAGATATCAAATTGATTTATTGGCCACATCTATACCACTTCTAACTGTCAAAAATGACAAGAACTGTCAAAAATTACAAAAACTGTCAAAAATTACAAAAACTCGAAAATTACAAAAACTGTCAAACATGACAAAAACTGTCAAAAATGACAAGAACGGTACGAAAGATACTTGTATATATTGCATGTCATAATATTAACTGACTTATTTTATATTCAATATAATATGAATAGGAGAGCTCGGTGGCTAGGAGAGCTCGGTGGCTCAGTGGTTGGGTCAATGGACTTGCAATATGGAGGTCCCAGGTTCGATTCCCAGCTAGGGCAGCCATGTACCAATGAGTTATCCTCGGTTTTTTCGACGGAAAAACTTACGTACATTTACCGAGTGCTCTCAAAACGGTGAAGGAAAACATCGTGATGAAACCTGCATGTCGTAGAAGAAGAAAAAAAATCTAAGGCATGTGAAATCCGCCAACCCGCACTGGGCCCGCGTGGTGGATTATGGCCCGAGCTCCCTCGATGTAAGGGAAGGTCTGTGCCCGAGCAGTGGGGCAATATAAATAGACTGATGATGATGATGATAATATGAATTATGATAACATTTGTATGCCTCGTAATAGGCTGAATACCATGACAATTTAATTTTATAACACCTCATATTTTGTGTATTCTAACAAATAAATGTATTTGATTTGATTTACAAAAACTGTCAAAAATTACAAAAACTGACTAAAACTATCAAAAATGACTCTCTCTGTGGTCGGTCCCTCATGTCTGAGGATCGTGGTCAGCATCAGGTTTGCATCTGGAGCGGACGATTTGTCTCCACCGGTTCCTGTCCAGCGCGTCTCTCACGATCGTGTAGAATTTGGAGGACGAAGATTCTTTCACTTGATCGGTCCATCTTGTTGGTGAACCACCCCGCGATCTTTTGCCTTCGGTGTTCCCAACCACGATCAGTTTCTCCAAATTTTCGTCCCCTCTGCGCACTGTGTGGCCGAAATGACAAGAACTGACAAAAATGCCAAGAACTGTCAAAAATGCCAAAAACGATTTAAAACTGACAAAAACTGTCAAAAAGTCAAGTCCTGTCCACGGCTAGAAATTTTTCATCATTTAAACTTATTCAAGCATCACTTATCTTTTCCATCCTGATACTTTTATCTAAGACCAAACCTCCTTATAGAAGGTCATTCCATATTATCTTACGAGGCAACAAAGTTCTAACAAGATGAGTTATATAAACGTATCCCCGAAACGAATGTGATGTGAAATTAATATCACACTCAATGTAATTAATGTCTAAGGGACGCAGTGATTCATGACGGTTCCTAATGGCGATTCTTCCATCCTCGCCCGGGGGAATGAAGTAAGGAAGAACGATGATAGAGTAAGCCATATTTACATCGCAAATACCGCTCTCGGATGACAAAATCAGAATCATTGAGTCGAGTCTGCTCCTGGGAGATTTATTACGGGGTTCAGCGCATAGACCTCTTACCCAATAGACATGGAATCAGTACAAAAGTGCAAGCGAAAAAATCTGTCTACGATGAGCGCATAGAGACGAAGCGGGGGACAAGTGTACGAGGTGCCGCCGCCTAAGTAAGGGCCCGGGCCCACGGACGCAGTGCGCGCACCGCACGGCGCCCGAGCGGCTCGAGGCTCAGACGGGGAGGAGGAAGGGGATGGATGAATGGATTATACATTGTGGGCTAGTACAGCCCACAATGGGGACTGCTCGGGCGCCAGTCGGGTCGCGGTTGTATCTCAGTTTCCCGTGGCTCGGCAAGAATGGCACGAGTTGGAACACCCCAGGACGTTTAGTCGGTATGCTGCCCCTTCAGGGCGGTGAGCCCGACATAACCAACACGCTCCCCCGGGCGTGGTGACACATGATCTAGCATGTTTTACCTGGGTAAAAAAAGGGGGGTGCCGTATTAAGAGATGCGTCCATGTCCATAATATCTCTCGTGCCGCGAAGCAATGTTACGCTTAGTAAGTGGTCTGTGGCGGAGACCTATAAAAAATATACTTTAGACTCTCTCTAGAGCACGGCGAAATTTTTTCTTTCATGGCCTCGGGCGTATAATGGTCTCTATCTACGCACCGATATTAACAGAGTAAGTGGGTATTACTACAATAGGCCAGCTGTGAAAGCCTGCACTGATGGCCTCAAATGCGTGTTGATATATTATCTTCCCATTGGTTCAGTACTTACAGACGCACTGTAAATAGTAGATGTATGTACTGTAATTTGGACTGTTTTACTGTATACTCTAATGAAAAATACAGTGTATGGATCTACTATAATTTTAGGGTTCCGTACCTCAATAGGAAAAAAGGAACCCTTATCTCTGTCTGTCTGTCCGTTTGTCTGTCCGGCTCGCGCTTGAGTTTGACAGCTAGCAGCCCCTTAAGAGCCTTCCATGAGCCAACTAGCGCCGCCAATCTTAAAAAAAAAATATCTTCCAATATAATCAATTTTATTAAAACAGCTATTTACAAAATGTTTATTACGATAAATACTATTTTTTAATGGTTATTTATAACGTGATTCAATTTCGGTAAGTTGTAGTTCGCATAATTGCGAAAAACGGCCGTTTTTGGCACATTTGTGAACTACAACTTAGCTTATCGCAATTATGCCATGTATTGTATATTGAAAAATAGTATTCATCCTAATAAACATTTTGTAAATAGCTTTTTTAATAAGGTTTATTAAATTGGAAGATATTATTTTTTCAATATTGGCGGCGCTAGTCGGCTCATGGAAGGCCCTAACCATTTGCTAAACATGTTCATCTTTTTTTTTTAAATATTGGCAGCCACACACGCTACGGTCTACCGGAGAGGTATACTTGCGCAGTTAGACCGGGGCGTGTATGGGAGCAGACCTGCAATTTTTTAACCTGCGCAGGTGTCCGAAAGATCGAAACACAATTCTTTTAAATGACACCGTAATTGAAACGAACTGAAGACATCTCCGGCATACCGGATCGTCCAATACGCGCTATACGACAGGCGGTACTCCTTTTCGGTAGACCGTAGCGTGTGTGGCGGTCATATTAAAATAAATATGTAAAATAAAAATTGTTTATTTCGGACAGGGGGCTGAACCGCGTCGATTTTTACTAGCCGTCAATGTCAGATTTTTGGCGAAAATTAGTACAAAAATTTCGTTCGCGCAGGCTTTGACAGGACGGAAAAGGCCAGTCGGCTAGCCCCCTAGGGTCCATAGATGTTAGTAAAATATTAATAAAATAACTTACAAGCTAAAGTTAGTGGGTACAAAACAAACACAATAAAATATTAAAAATAGGACGACCCCGGACACCATTTTAAGTCAGCTATTAGGATTTCAAAGATTTTTTGGGATTCATTAATAATGTTTGACCTAATATGGCTGCCAGCTGGAAATACCAAATGACATTGTGAGAGTTTTCAACCAGGAAAATTTACTCGCGGAGTAATTGTCTAAAAATAGCGAGAAGTTTGTCCGCGATTCTGTGAACAGATGTCTTCTTCGCTAACTCGTTGCGAGTGATTTATTTCGGTGGTATGGTGAGAGCTTTAGTTGTCGCTTTAGGGAAAAATTGGGGAAAGAGTCCTTAAAACACTTTAATCCTATAACGGACAAAGGTACTTCTATAAGGCTGCTTTTCCACCAGAGCTGTGCGAGGTAGCTAAGCGGTGTACGAGGAAAAAATCCACCAATAGAATCACTTCATTTTCCTAGCCTCGCTCAGCTCAGTGATTCTATTGGTGGGGTTTTTCCTCGCACACCGCTTAGCTACCTCGCACAGCTCTGGTGGAAAAGCAGCCTAACGGCGGCACTTCACTTGGCTATTCGTGTATTTTGCGTATTAGTCATAATTGCCATGTATGGTTGGTATTCTTGACTCAATATTCGTCTTACTTGTATGTACGTCAAGAATTTGACAAATACGACAAACATCCAATAGCGAACACGAATAGCTAAGAGAAGTGCTACCATAAAGACGGGCTACCATGTTTGATGGCTTCGTCGTCCGCCATGTTTATTTTGGCTAGTCTCCCTCTATAGGCCAGTTTGGGCAATCGTTCGCGAGGTGGGCCATGCTCTGTATCGCTCCGCAGGGACATTTCGGGTCGTCTCTATAGCCCCATTTGTGCATCAGCTCAGCGCAGCGCCCCTGGCCGGCCCTCAGCCTATTAAGGCCCCGATTAATAGTCTGAGCTCAAACCCGCCCTCAAGAGCGAATTCAGCTGATGCACTCTTAAAACGTGATCACCATCTCAAGCATGTCATTTATTAATGAACCAATCTCGAGGGCGTATCACGTGATATCTTTCTCAAGCCACGGCCGCGGTTCGCCTGCAATCAGCAAATACGTTCTCAAGTGTGTTTGTCAGTTCTCTTGAGAACTAGTTTTGTTTATTATTATTATTCACGTGATACCCGATTTAAGTTTAGGAACGTTATCTTGAGGTCGTTCTCAAGATTGACTTTTGAGCTGAGAGTGATTTGTTAATACGGGCCTGAGTTTTGTCCACAGTGTCCTTGGCAAGTGAAAGCCATGTTGTCGTTGGGATTCTTGACCAAGTTACGGTTGGGGGCTGGCGAGGATCTCCACCTGTCTATCCATTTCTCCTCCGGTGTTTCATTGTCTAGTGCCAGCTGGTGGGCAGTGTGTCTAAAGGGCGTTCTGGATCTCAGCAAGTATTGGGTATTATTGAAATATAACAAAAACTCTGTAAAAAAATCGTGTGGTTTAGTGACCAAATCTATTTGTCAGAGTTATTCAGGCCTCTGACGTGGCCTGACGACTGCTGCCGAGCGACAGCAACCGGGACCAACTGCTTGACGTGCGCCCCGAGGCACGGAGGGGCTCAGATGAAAGTGTCACTAGCGGTCACCTATCCAGGTACTGACCTCGCCCAGCGTTGCTTAACTTGTACGATCGTTTTCAACGTGTACTCGCAACTGGACTGCGAGCACTCTGTAAATATATTGTCTGGAAATGTCAACAAATCAAAACAGTTGAAGCAGGCAATTAATAGACAATGGAAGCTTAGAATGAACTGAGAGACAGCGCAAAGGGTCATCAAAGTTAATACCCTATTAAATTACATCCTTGAGAGAGAGTTTTGATGGATATTAACTTTATACGACTGCCCCAATTACTTTGTAGTAGACACTACAATGTTTTCCGGAATCTATAACTAACATTTTAGGGGTAACGAAAATACGAGCAGGTCGTCGCACGAAGACAGATATTACAGGGGAGGTTGAGGTTTTCTCGAAAACTACTGGGCCTAATATAATAATTCCTTTACAGTTACATAGTTTTAACTTTAATGTAGGTATCCAACAGTATAAGAATTCTACTTTACTATTCAAATGCCACATTCTGCCCCACCATCAACCGCATGATGTACAAGATAACGAATAAATGTAAAAATATCTCCGTTTTTTATTAAAATTAATGGTTTAAAATAAGTGTCGAAAAAAACAGCTTAATTAAGAATTCAGAAAATAGTAAGAAATCGAAGCGAATTATTCATTGTTTTTGTTATTCTTCTATAGGAGTTGCGTGAGTAGAAGAAAATGATACTGATTATGATTATGCAATATGAAACCTGTAATAAGTACCCAACAAAATGATAGGTACAGCTTAAATGGTCACGTAGTTTCGTAGATGGGGCAAAGCTCCATTGAAATGTGGCAATGTCTTTTTTCAATATACATTATCATAATTTAGGCAAGTTGTAGTTCTCACCCCCCGACCAGATGGGACCTTCGCAAGATGGCTGGCAGGCACTAGATGCAGACTGCAGAGGGCCGAGAGTAGGGTTGAGTGGCGCGCTTTGGGAGAGGCCTACGTCCAGCAGAGGACTGATACGGGCTGATGATGATGATGTAGTTCTCAAATATCATAAAAGTTGCGACGCTCCATCTATCGGGAGTTTGTTAGTATAGTGTATGGAATGATGTTATTGTTATTTTATTGGTTTTGTTATTATTTGGGAATGTATTAGTGTATTTTTATTTTTTAAATTACTTATTGATTATATTTTAGACTTTAAATTTAAAATAATCTTTTTAGGATATTTAATTGACTACAATTTATTATTGGGTTATTATCCTGTTGAAATTGTAATGGTTGTAATAATAAATAAATAAATGCCAAAAACGTCCGACCGATACATACACACACCTGAAAAACATTACCCTCCTTATTATTATTATTATTATTAACACTTTATTGTATACACACTGGATATTTACATTGTAACATAGATAAGAAAAGACATATACAAAGGGCGTAACTTATCTCTATCAGAGATTTCTTCCAGCAAACCCCATGAAGCGACAATTTGAGATGAAAGGCAGACATAGTGTGTACCTCCTTCTGGGGCAGTCGGGTAAAAACAAGTATTATAGTCCAGACGAACACATCGACGTATATTGATGTCATTTGAGCTACATAGAGACATGGAGTAATCCAATTATTGTATACGTTCTTATGGTTTCAAGACGTGTCGTTGTCGAACGCACCACTCTAGGTGATACAGTATTTTGTTGGACTACGGATGAAAATCCAGAATTCAATATAGGTGCCTCAGAAGAGACAGAGGCCTGGATATTAAGGGGCTGCCAGCTGTCAAACTCAAGCGCGAGACAGAAGATGACATAAGATGAGTGAAGGGCACGGCACAATGACTCCATGTGTGTATTTTTTATTAATTTTGGATGAATTTTGGCAGGGAAATTAAAATACGCCAACAAAAGTCAGATTTTTTTAAATAAGCTCTCGCTATTATAATACCCTACATTTAGATATATATTTTGTATGAATAAATATTTCGGTTTAGACATAATTTTCATTTTAAAAGACATGGAAATGTTTGCAATTTTTTTCTATCGAGTGAATTTGTCCAATCTTGTCTCGGTATTCATCAGTCTCTAAATATACACTCCAAGATTGCTATATATTTTTTTCTAGCTAGCTGCTATCGAAAATAAATTATCAAATCAAATCAAATACACTTTATTGTACATAAAACAACAATTAAGGAAAAAGATTACAGAATAATACAAATATAATGTACAATTTTGGCGGCCTTATCGCTAAAAGCGATCTCTTCCAGGCAACCAACAAAAATTATATTACATGTTACACGACAAAAAGGCCGTTTTAAATCATTTCCACTCGAGATGTAAGCCCCAGACGTGGGCAATGCCACTTGGGATGATAAATGTTCCCACAGTCACATGAATAATGTTTACTCAGTGTATTTTTGTAATTTCTTTCCGTATTCTGTTTCTGGCGTTATTAGGTTTTAGCATTATTATTAAAAAGAAGTAATAAATCGAGCAAGTGAGAGTTGTGTACAGTCGAAGACAGAGATACCGGAGAGTGTATGGGGACGTTCCGGTGTACCGGAGCGGTCACAGGTATACCGTACGGTGTCACTCGAAATAATTGATTTTCGATCTTGCGCCGGTCGCGCAGGTTCAAAATACTGCACAGGTCTATTCCCACACACGTTCCGGTCTACATGTACAGGCATACCTGTGCAGGTATAGTCGAAGACAGAGATAAGTATACAGGGGGTCTCAATAAGGTTAAAATTTTCTCAAAAACTACTGGACCGAATTTAATAATTATTTTACAGTTACATAGTTTTAACTTTTATCTATCAAACAGTAAATGAATTTGTGCAATAGGTCAAGTAGTTTTTGAGAAAATCTCAACCTTAAAAACTCTCCTGTACACCTTTATCTGTGTTCCACCGTACCAGGTTCGCAGCAGACGGAGGCTACGGACAAATGTCATTATACTCGTAAAGTTCTTACACACACAAATAAAACTAGGTCAGCTCCCCGTTAATAGCCCACTCGAAATACGCCGATTCACTGAATAAAATCTAAGAACAAAGGTAGCAAATCACGTGATATATAGACTAGAGTTATACGTTGTCTATGGGTGATTCCCACCGCCGCCTGGCGCCCTGCCAATCGCAAGGGTGAAGTTCAGCCGATTATGTAGTAACATTCTAGCCATAAACAATAGTTTTTATACAACAACTTTTTTTCCTAAAACGTGCGAAGGGCAAAACTGGTGACAGCCTTGAATTTATTTTAAACAGTTTAGTTCAAATTATTACATCTACTTATTTATGCAGATTAAACTCCTTTGTTTGATTGAAGCCGGTGTTTAGACCGACTGCTCCTAGCTCTTATAATCTCCTGGTACTGTCTCTCTCATCGTCAACTCGTATAATCCACTGATTAGAAGCAGGTCTCACCTCGTCGCTCTTATAACCTCCTGGTACTGCATCTCTCATCATCAGCCCGTATCAGTCCACTGCTGTACGCAGGCCTCACCTCCCCGCTGTTATAGCCTCCTGGTACTGCATCTCTCATCATCAGCCCGTATCAGTCCACTGCTGGACGCAGGCCTCACCTCCCCGCTCTTATAGCCTCCTGGTACTGCCTCTCTCATCATCAGCCCGTATCAGTCCACTGCTGGACGCAGGCCTCACCTCCCCGCTCTTATAGCCTCCTGGTACTGCCTCTCTCATCACCAGCCCGTATCAGTCCACTGCTGGACGCAGGTCTCACCTCCCCGCTCTTATAGCCTCCTGGTACTGCCTCTCTCATCATCAACCCGTATCATCCACTGATTAGACGCAGGTCTCACCTCCCTGCTCTTATAGCCTCCTGGTATGCCTCTCTCATCACCAGCCCGTATCAGTCCATGCCTGCTCTTATAGCCTCCTGATACAGTATCTTTCATCGTCAGCCCGTATCAGCCCTCTGCTGTAACGCCTCTCTTAAGGCGCGCCACTCAATGGTTTCTTGGCTCGGATCATAGCTTCGTTTAGCCAAAGTGTTAAATTTCTGTCTGTTATTTATGTCTAATATGTTAAAAATGTACGGTGGAAGTTGGAACACAGAGAAAGGTGTACAGGAAAGGTTTTAATAGTTGAGATTTTCTCAAAAACTACTTGACCTATTGCAATAATTCTTTCACTGTTAGATAGATAAAATTTAAAACTATGTACTGTAAAAGAATTATTAAATTCGGTCCAGTAGTTCTTTAGAAAATCTCAACCTTATTGAGGCCCCCTGTATCTCTGTCTTCGACTGTACATAAGTGCGTAGAACGAGAGCTGTACCCATGGGAACGAACTGTACTAACATCACTTGTCTGACTAAACGGATATTAAATGTCGTCAGTCCCTTACCCAGGTTTGAGGTAGGCAAAGAAGGCAGGCAAAGATTGCGGAAAACAATTTGATGGAGTGGCGAGGCCCCTTGCTGAAACTTCCTGATTTATATTCTGTGTCACGCGGTTGTAATATACCGACATATACACAAAGGAGTCTATGTTATCTGTTTACAGTTGGGTGGATGTACACAGTTATACAGGGTGTAACGGAAAGCCGAATGAAGGATGCTGAACAGACGCTGTACAACTTTTGGACACATTGTCATAGGTCCGTATTAATAAATCACTCTCAGTTCAAAAGTCGAATCATGAGAACGACCTCTAGATGGTGTTCCTATTAATAAACGTAACTTAGGTGTTCGTTTAGGAATCGAGAATCACGTGAGTAACGCGGTAGTAAACTCGGTTCTCAAGAGAACTGTCAAACTCACACTTGAGAATGTATTTCCTGATTACAGGTGAACCGCCACTTGAATAATACATCACGTGATACGCCCTTAATGGTTTATTAATAAATGGCATACTTGAGATGGTGATCACGTCTTGAGAGTGTATCAGCTGGATTCGCTCTTGAGAGCGGGTTTGACTAATAATTCGGGCCTAGGTTAATTATTAACAGATACAAAAGGTAAAGTCGGTTCCAAAATCTGATAACGCAAAGTAATCAACATGATTCGACAGAATATTTTGTTTCCCACTTTGCTAATCAATTTACTTAGTTGCCGCGCTCGCTTGGAGATAAGGGCTGAGTTATACTTAGGTACCCATAACTATATTTGTAAATAGTTAAAAGAGTTGATCTCGACGCCTGAGGCAGCGTTGAATGACACATTAGTATATGCCATTCGATGCTATCGAAGCGTCGAGATCAACGTTGTGCTGCTGTGTCTCCAGATTTTCCTGCACCAGCCTCTGTCGGTTTCGCCAATAAAAAGTTTGGAGTATTTCAACTGATACCCTGCACGGAGTAATTATACCTACATTATCTGATCAATAACTCTCCTTATCTTCAATACTTCAATAAGTACTTCATTTATTCAACCTTAGGAGCTCTAGGGAACACTTGGTTTTGTCCTAAATAATGTAATAATTTATAATATAAGGTACAGAATACAAACTAGGTTATGGCTGGATGCACGAACAGAGAAACAGGGCAAAGAACCGACCCATGGGATATAACAAAATGATCTAATAGCGGCTGTAAAGAGGCCTTGGCAATGTTTTACAATTTAGAGTAGGTATTTTTAAAATAGATTTGCATCAATAATAATAGATGGAAATATATAAAGACCTGTCGGGGCGGCTCGTGGAGTCCACGAGTGACCAAAATGCTGGCCTGTATTTCGCCCAAAGGATCAGCCTAGCGATTCAGAGGGGAAATGCCGCCAGCATTTTGGGCACGTTGCCGGACAACGGGGATCGGTTGAACTATCTGTAATGCTAAGCCATTAAGATAGTTCAACCGACCTATTGTACATATAGTTTTTAGTTTAGTTTATTACATATTTTTATTTTTGGTTAATATTATAATAGTTATTTTTAATTTTTATTATTGTTGTATGAATAAAGACATTTTCAAGAAAGAAATAAAAAATAATAATTACTTGTACTGAATGTCAAAATAAGTTTCCTTAAAATACCATGTCAAATATTATAATAGTTTAGAATTAAAACAAAAATGATAGTCATTTGTAAAGGCCTTCGTCATTAACTAGATGCAAATGTCAGAAATATGCGGCTGTAAAAGTATCTCTCTATTTACGATATAAATATTACAAAATATCGAAGGGACATAATTTTCCGCTTTAGACAACATATGCCCAGATGTCCCGCGATTCCCGTCCAACCCGGGACATCTCGGGACACATTTTGCGGGACCAATTGTATTATTTACATTCCTTTTTATGTTTACCGTGAATCATTGATCTCCTATAAACAACTAGATACACAAAGGTCTTACTAAAACAATTTAAAAACGTCCAAATAAAGGTCCATTGTTAATGTCCAAATAATGTCCAATAAAGCAAATGAGGGTCCATTCATCCGTTTGGACCTTCTTTGCGCTCGGACATTTTTAGAAGGCAGACTGTGTATCTAGTTGTTTATAGGAGATCAATGCCGTGAATATTTGTTTTTGGGTCGCCATCAACAGATGAGAGTGAAATTGAATTGCTGTGGACTTGGCAAATAACATGGGACGTTTGCAAATACAACCACGTAAAGTTGAAATACAGAAATAACATAGATGATTGAAGGACGACCTTTGGCCAGCTGTGGGACAATTTTTAGTTAAGAAAAAGGTAAAATAATGAAACGTAACGAAATATTTATAAATAGATTAAGTTTTGACGAATGACTATGTTATTATTTATAAATAAAAAACGGTCAAGTCCGAGTCGGACTCACGCAGCGAGGCTTCCGTGCAACGCAACTTAACCCCGTAACTTTGCTCTAACGAAAAGATACAACTAGATTTAGATACCAACTTATCAAAATATTATGCCCATACATCGACATACTCCTGATTAGTTGATCATCTGCAAGTATAAGTTTGTAACAAGAAAAAAAAGATGTAATTTTAAGTTTACAGTTTTCAGATTTTTTCTTATACTTGTACTGTAAGACCTAGCTTCTTGCCAAATTTCACGATTCTAGATCAATGGGAAGTGCCCTATAGGTTTTGAGTTTCTTGCGTTTTCATACAAATATGCGGAAAAATGCGACATAAACAGGGATATCTTTTGATTGCGTTGACGTAGAAGGTTGATTTTTTCACGGCTGCATGAGGTTGCAGACCTGAGTATTTGGTATTAATTACAACTTGATCCGTCCACGCGTTTCTGAGATATAGGTCTTGACAGACAGACAACAAAGTGATCCTATAAGGGTTCCTTGTTTCCTCTTGAGGCACGGAACCCTACAAATGAATACTTATGAGAGTTGTTAGTAGGTCTATCTGTGCTAGGCTAGGTCATTTTAAATAGGTCGAACTAATACATGCCCTATTGATGAATTGGCTTGACTTGAATATTGCTACTTCCTGGTAATTCTCATTTCATTCCCCATTCCGTATTCGTATCACGACGGCACCCAAACAGTATTCCAATGCAACCCTCTGCGACCCATTTATATGCAGATGCGAGTTCGGAATCTTTATTAGCTATTGAGAGATCGGTGACAGATACGAACAAATAACAATTTTATACTTCCATATATAAGTAATGTGTTTTTATGTAAAAATAGCTAAAATTTTGTTTACGATCTTGTTACGCAAGCCTACTGTATAGACACTGCTGCGTGTGCACTGTCCCCAATATCGCAACTATTAGCCGCATCGGACACGAGGAGCTGACGCTGCGCAACGTGCCACGCCAACGCGCCGCCGGAAGAACGCAAGCGTCACTATCCACTTTTAAAGGCATTCTTGTACCTAACATCGGACGAGTGTCACCCTTTTTTAATTGTAATAATTGTAATAGTTCGTAATATAATTTTAATCTTTGAAATTAAATAGCTATTAAGAAAGTTTGTTCTTTTTTTTCATCCTTAGCTGCGAGCGTGTATCTAGTTGTTTATAGGAGATCAATGCTTGAAGGTAAATAATTTGACTCGTCTCCACGCGAAATGGTTTCAGTCTTAAAGATAACAGATATTTTCAATTTATGTAGTAAGTTTTCACAATACTCCAACTAAGTTAAGTTCGGGGTAAAGTGGGGGTAAATAACTTGGTAGAGATGGCATTGAAGTACGTATCCTATAATTTAAGAAAAGTATACAGCATGCTTCAATAAGGTTGCGATTACCTCAAAAACTACTGGACCGAATTTGATAATTCTTTTACGATTATATAGTTTTAACTTTTATCTATCAAACAGTGAAAGAAATCTTGCAATAGGTCAAGTAGTTTTTGAGATAATCTCAACCTTAAAAACTCTCCTGTACACTTTTCTCTGTTAGACCGTACTATGTGAAAGAACGAAAATTTATAATTGAAATAAATTGTTAATTAAAGATAACATAGCGACGATAGTCAAGCAATATTCACGTAAATACGGCACATCATACGATTTTGATAGTAAATAATAAATGTGAAAATCATCATCATCAGTCTATTTATATTGCCCCACTGCTCGGGCACAGACCTTCCCTTACATCGAGGGAGCTGGGGCCATAATCCACCACGCGGGCCCAGTGCGGGTTGGCGGATTTCACATGCCTTAGATTTTTTTTCTTCTTCTACGACATGCAGGTTTCATCACGATGTTTTCCTTCACCGTTTTGAGAGCAATCGGTAAATGTACGTAAGTTTTTCCGTCGAAAAAACCGAGGATAACTCATATTGCAAGTCCATTGTCCCAACCACTGAGCCACCGAGCTCTCATTGTGAAAATAACTGTGCAAAAAAAAATGTTAGTAGCTTTTGTTTACAAAATAAGACACTTGATTTGGGCTTCGGTATAGGTAAATATGGTCGCTCCTTCCCTCATGACTAGAAGCTCCAAATTACCGTCTTTCCCCTCCAGATCGATCGGTTACACACCTAAGTGGATAACTTAACTTTCAGTTACTTTCCAAGAACAACTGAAGAACAGACAGGCTTCGATATCAATAACATCGATAATGTCGTACGTCTACGAAACTTTATCCGATAGATTCGGATACACACAAAAAACCACCCTACATCTACCTTATCTATTTCTCCGCTCAAATAGCCATAGGGTTGCCAGCTTAACACGTTCATGGACAGTAGAAATTACGAAATGACAGTGAAAATTCTCAACTACTGTCATAACCGTGGGGGATTCTAAGTATGTGTCAAGACCGACAAAAATGTACCTACAACCTTTATTTTGACAGTACACATACCTATTTTCTACACAGAATGACAGTGGGATCGCTCCACAAAGAAAACCGCCTACGAACGCCGCGGGAGATGCCGTTGTGTCTTTTTAAATGCATCAAAATACTACGTCATACGCCGTACTGTCATTTTACGAATACTCAAAGTACGGCATATGCCGCCACTGTCCATGAACGCAGTTTTCATCAGCATGGTATCCATTGCTGGACATAGGCATTTACCAGGGCATTGTTTTGACAGTTTTTTGGACTTTACAATAAAATATAAAGTATTTATCATATTATTATTACTTATTTAAATACCTATCTCACTGTTGGGATACAGGCTTTCTCTGATAGGTATCGAGGTCCAAGACCATGATCCGCCACGTGGGTCCAGTGCGGATTACTTACTTACTCCGTAACTACTTCACATACCTTATTTTTATTTATTTTATTTTATTAATGGACTCGACAGTTCGTCATTTGCCAATGTCATGTTACAGAAAAGTCAATATATTCCATAGTCTTCTATCTTCCTCCAGGGGAGTCGCAGTAGCGTCTTCACCCTGGGTAGCCGCGTCTTCATGTCTTCATCCAGAGGAGACGCCGTAGCGTCATCACTCTGGACGAAGCAGCTCGACAGTCACGTTCACTCCCGAGCTTGCAGCGGGAACTCTTGATAAAAGCTTGAAACTTCAGATCTTGCATAAATAATTCATTAACTTCACCGTACTGTCATTCGCGAACATTTTCTGATTAATTTAACGTGATATTAAACACAAAATAGTCCCTGTAGACGTTAAAAGGAAAATTATCAAATAATTTCGCAACCGTCGTTTCCTGCCATTTTCAAGAGAACCCCTTTCACATTAAAAAATTATATTACTGACTTCAAAAAAATGGGTAAATAAAGAAACTGCTGGCAACCCTGAAGCAGGAATGTGCGAGGTCACCTCGTAAAAGGTCCCCGGACATAGCGATCGCCTCACAAAAACACTGCCACCCAAAACAATCCTTTATTGAAACGCTTTTTGCGAATCCAGATCACTTTTCTGTGGAAATTTGATCTCGTGGACATTTACTAAAGCTTGGATTATTCTTTATTCGTTGATATTTTGTAGGGTATTCTTTACCAAAATAAATAGCTTAAACCATCTGAAAATAATATTGCTTTTAGGTTGTAGGTACGAAGTTAAATTGATTTTTTTTTCATAAAATTAATTTACAATTTTATTAAGTACAATTAATTTATACAAATTTTAAATTTAATGAAGTGCTTATTTACAGTTTTAATATTATACTTTACAATTATATTTTGTGATAGAAATAGGTACTAGGATTTGCATGCTAACTTTAGAATAGTTTTTGTTTAGTATATAAGTTTAAATTATGTTGCATTGCCCTGACAGGGTTCATGTTGAGTACTGGATTTTTATGTAACACCTAGAATTAACCACATGATCGCAATAAAACATTTTGCCTTTGACTTTTAGCGATTCCAGAATGCGCACACTAATATTGTCGCCGCTAAGCTCGTCCCGCTCGCTCTTACGCGACGTAGCATAAATGAACGACAGGGACACCTGCGTTTAGGATTAGGATTCGACTTTGTGGCCGATACAGATTTAGCTACACTTTTAACTCAGTAAGTAATCAGTGAAACACATTTTTATTATTATTATTAATGGACTCGACAGTTCGTCATTTGCCAATGTCATGTACAGAATATTTTAGATATCATTGTCTTCTCTTTCTCCAGAGGAGTCGCCGTGGCATCGTCGTAACCCTGGAAATCCGCGTCTTCTTGTCTTCATCCAGAGGAGTCGCCGTAGCGTCGTCACTCTGGACGAAGCAGCTCGACAGTCACGTTCACTCCCAAGCTTGTAGCGGGAACTCTTGATAAAAGCTTGAAACTTCAGATCTTGCATAAATAATCCAATAACTTCACCGTACTGTCATTCGCGAACATTTTCTGATTAATTTAACGTGATATTAAACACAAAATAACCACTGTAGACATTAAAAGGAAAGTATCAAATAATTTCGCAACCGTCGTTTCCCGCCATTTTCAAAAGAACCGCTTGATGAATTTGTCACTAAATTCGTCTTGAACACAGAGACAAAATAAAATAATATTAATCTCCGCCATTTTCATCTCTTTTGTTTTTCTCTCCAGCCAGAGCGTACAGATAATTTCAGGGGTTATGTTATACCAAGGAGGGTTTATGTGATGATAGAATCGCGACGAAGCGCTATTGATTATGTGTTTGATGCTATTATGAATTTAAATATTGCCGTATTCAAATGGGTTTGCTAGATTACTTACAGATGACATCCTTTACCTACAAATGACAATGCCAGATTCTGCCTCACCATCAACCGCATGATGAACAAGATAACGAATAAATGTTTATTGTTTGTTTATTTATTTTATATATACAATATCATTACAGGAACATTCCTAATTCAACATTAAGAATCAGAAAATAGTATGAAATCGAAGCGAATTATGCATTGTTTTTGTTATAATTTTCTACTACTCTCGCAACTGCTACTGATTGTGATTATGCTATAAAAAACCTGTAATAAGTCCCAACAAAATGATAGGTACCTGCAGCTTCAATGGTCTCGTAGTATTGTAGGTGGGGCAAAGCTCCATTGAAATGTGGCAATGTTATTTAAACCATCACTTATCGGTAAATCACGATTGTCAGAATAATATTAAAATAGACGATGAGTAACTTATATTTTATTTTCTAATGTTAAAAGCGTCCACTACTTTTCTAAGCACGAACTTAGCTATGCCTAATTAAGTGTCTAATGACATAATTACATATTAGCCTCTATTTTCTATATTTTACTACTAGACATTGTTTATCTAGAAAATACTACATATTAAAATAATTAGAGCTCTTATAAATAAGAAAAATCCTTAAACCCGTAGCTTACACTGTGGTTTAGCTAAATAAACTTGAACGCGTAATACCATGTTTGTATGTAAACTGAAGCCCAAATCAAGTGTCTTATTTTGTAAACAAAAACTACCCTACCCTACTAACATTTTAAGCTGTTCTGTGATTATTGCGTAGTTATTTTCACATTATTAGATCGGGTTACTTTATTTTCACAATGATGAACTGGTTTGGACAATCAGTCCCTTCAGTGTTACATCACAACAGGTAATTAAACGATCATATTTGTTTACAAAATAAGACACTTGATTTGGGCTGCGGTATAAGTACCACATGAAGCAATAAATAGATTTGAATTGATTTTTAATGACCTAAATAATGACACAACAGTCAATTTTATACAACGATAAATCACGTTTATTATACGCATTTCATTAATCCACAATTTAAACAGTTAATTAACACTTAAGTGTTTACAAGAGCCTATTTATTTATAGAGCGTTTAAAGCCAACGATTCACTAAAAGCCAAGCAAAGCTGTGTTGCATATGTAAAAACCTGTAACATGCCAAAAAATTGTCATCCCAAATAATAATCTCGGTGCATTTCATTCACATTCCACGAAATTAATATCTTACCACAGAAGGCAATCGCATTACTTTTACTTTTGTTGCCATTTTAAACACTGGCAACTTTTTTTTTCAATTTACATTAAAAATTTACATTCTATTTTTAAATATCACTGTCACAATTCACACGCGAAAATCGATATTCTTTTTTCCGTTACCATTGTCACTGGCAACCTTTTTAATCCTATAAATAAATGACTTGACATTCTAATTCCGAAACACGAAATCAAATCACTTTAATTATATTCATTTGACACTGGCAACTATCTTTTATTTTAGACAATTTAGCACTGGCAACTTTTTATTTTTTCCTAAACTTTTTATTTTAAAACTGACATTCTATTTTCGAATTATTCCGCGCGAATTTTAAACGCCACTTGATGTTGTTTAATTTGATAGGCAAAGGGACTTATGTGACTAGAAGTTGGCTTTTGATAGAAGTTGGTTTTTTTTGTTCCAATCGATAGTTATGGGTTTGTTGACGATTTTTTGTTTGTTTTATAGCTTGTTTATACGGGGAAGGCGGGCGGCCGGCTGCCTGTCTGCCTGTATACTCGGCTCCAGCGCTACGCTACTACTGAAATAACGTCGTCTGTATTGTACAATCGCGCGGTTAAGTCTTGGGCTTTTTTCCATTAAGGCATTTGAAGATTACCTGTGAGTGACGGAGACTTGCATCGTTTTCGTAATCGCTTTCTGGATGCTATACATTAACTGCAATATTATTGAAAGTTTTGATAAAGGACAACGAAACGCAGCAATGTACCTATATCGTTTATGTGTGAAAATGAAAACGGTAACGAAAATGACTATAGTCTATGAAATATTTATATATTAAAATTATAGTCTTCAGTTCAAGTTTCGTAAGCCAAGACCGTATTTGCACAAACGAAAGCAAATCAAGTGTAACACTTTGTACCTTGGACCGTCCTTGTTATCTGTCCCATTAGATAGAAATCGTACTGCTAGTGTTGCCACATCAATGGCAACACTCGCAGAAGATTTCTAGTGTGATACCAGAGTAAAACTAAGAAGTAAGAGAGCTACGCCAACAAACTTTTGCAATTTTGATAAAAATTAATAAATAAACTGTTTAAAAAAATTACAATATCTTTGCCAAGACCCATCGGAAAAAGTAAATTAATTCAGAATGAAAAATTCACTTTTTAAAATAGCTGTAGCACAATTTTTTTTAATTCTTTTTTTTCTGCAAAAAGAGTTTTTTTTGCTATTATATTTAGGATATTTGTGCTATTGTATGCCAGATCGCATGTGTGCTATTATATGCCTTGTGACGGGAGTCCCACATACTCACCGCCCCTCCTTATTGGCGCGGTGAGATGCGAAAAGCATTTCCCCCCCAAAAAAAGGATCGCTATGTGTGTTATTGTATGCTAGTATCGCAGCATATGGAAGTCCATCGTCTCTGCCTGCCCCTGCGGGGGGAAATGGCGTGAGCTTATGGGTGGAATTTTTTTGGCATGTTTGGAATACCAAGTTTTTGTCTGTATAGTACAAAAATTTATGATTTTAGCCTTTAATCTCACGTGATCACTTCCCATAAACTGTATTTTGTTGCTTTCGTATCACGTTGTCATTTAAGGAAAATACCCTATGAGCATATAAAATCTAATGTGAAACCCGCTAACCCGCACTGGGCCCGCGTGGTGGATTATGGCCCCAGCTCTCTCAATGTAAGGGAAGGTCTGTGCCCGAGTAGTGGGGCAATATAAATAGACTGATGATGATGATAATGACCCTATGAGCTTTTGCTTTTATTAGGACGTTTTCGTCTTAATAGTAAAATGACCTAAAAGCAGTCCGTCCCATTAGTAAAAATAGTCCTAATATCAAAAAATTTAACCGGCGAAGTCCGAGTCTGCCTCGCGCCCCGAGGCTTCCGCGCAACGCAACTTAACCCCGTAACTTTGCTCTAACGAAAATATACAACTAGATTTAGAGACCAACTTAACTTTGCCATTATCAAAATATTATGTCCAACATCGACATTTTTGTAATAACAAAATAATATTTTTTGTGGGGACGTAATTTCAAAAGACATTGCCACATTTCAATGGAGCTTTGCCCCACCTACATGACCATTTAAGCTGTACCTATCATTTTGTTGGGGACTTATTACAGGTTTCATATTGCATAAGCATCAGTATCATTTTCTACTACTCTCGCAACTCCTATAGAATAATAACAAAAACAATGAATAAATCGCTTCGATATCTTACTATTTTCTGAATTCTTAATTAAGCTGTTTTTTTCGAATCGCAACTTGTACAAAACTTTATTTTAAACCAATAATTTTAATAAAAAACGGAGATACTTTGACATTTATTCGTTATCTTGTACAAATTGCGGTTAATGGTGGGGCAGAATCTGGCATTGTCATTTACAGTTTTCAGATGTTTTCCATTACTTGTGCTGTAAGACCTAACTTCTTACCAAATTTCATGATTCTAGGTCAACTGGAAGTACCCTATAGGTTTTGAGATTTTTGCGTTTTCATACAACTATGCGCCAAAATTCGACACAAACGGCCATATCTTTTGATTGCGTCAACGTAGGAGGTTTATATTCACAGCATGAGGTTGCAGACTTGAGTATTTCGTATAAATTTCAACTTGATCCGTCCACGAGATATAGGTTTTGACCCTTTCGACGCATGTGGCCAGAAACGCAAATTGCCGTATACGCGAAATACCATTTTTCAGATACGCAAATGACCAGATGGGATCTTTCGACGCATAGCACAATATTCGCATTTGACCAGCGACGCGAATGACCATGATACTTGAAACTAAATCTTACGCATGTACCTGATGTTCAAAGATTTTAGACTCATTTTTTCATATGTTTAGATGTGAATGAAACTCTGTAATAAAGTTAATCTTTTAATCTTTTAACTTGAAACCTACTTAACAAAGAAAAAAAATATTCATTGCACCATTATTTAGTTTAATGGTGCAATGACAGACAGCAGACAGAAAGGCAGACAGACAGACGGACGGACAACAATGTGATCCTATAAGGGTTCCTTTTTTCCTTTTGAGGTTCGGTACCCTAAAAACATGTTAGCGAAATGTTCTTAAATATAGTACATACGCTCAGTAACAAAAATAAAATTATTTTGATATTTAGGTAGGTACTGAAACACACTCATATTCACATATTTCATTAAAAACGTAAAGTTCTTACTCCTGGCCTGCCGGAGGATTTGAAAGCGTTGGAGAGCCACAAGAGAATCTGAGGGAGTTCTTGTTGAGGGGGTGTTACTATAGCATTGATGAATACCTACCATGACGGATGTAAGATTTAATTGATGTTATGTAATGCTGGATAAATTGTATTTTAGATTTTTTTGTTTGTTGCTGACATGGAAATTATTAATGAATTTATGTATTCAATTATTATTATTATTTTGAAAATTGACATTGATATTGTAGGTAGGTATGCTTAATTTTAATTCATATTTTATAATGCATTCAAACACAATGTAAAAATGGTTTGTGAATAAATAAACTGAAACTGAAACTGGCTAACAGCTAGATATAGTATTTTCCTGTGTTTACATACATTATACAGTTACGTGCCCCGGAGCATGTCGATTACCATGTGGAATAAATATTTTTTATCCCACTAACCGGAATTGTTCCCGGGAGAAAGTTGAATATACAGGAAAGAGGTACTGTGAAAGGTTTTGTAGAAATAAAGCGCTGCAATATGTAATACCGGGACTAATATTAGGTAAGTGTTGTCTTCAACTATTATATATTGAATTTCTAAATGAGAAAAAATAATAAACGATTATATCACTTTTTAAACTTTCACGGTTTGTATACATATTAATTAGATAAAACGGTGAGTGTTAAACGTCAGAAGGGTGACACAAAACGATCTACCCTCCTTCGACCGACTTCAGTCTACTCGTGACCATGATGGCTGCAATGCTGTCGAAATATCGAGACATCAATAATAAATGTTTAACACGGTAATTCCCGTTTTATCTAATTAATGAACAATTATTGCTTACTTCTTAGTTACTACAAATTGCATTATATTTGAGCAAAAAATGTCGTCTCTCCCTTAATATATTGCTGTGCCTAAACAAGGTCCATAAAGAACATTGTAACATTTTAATGTTAAGTATGTGAACATCTGTATTATAACTTATGGAATGCAATAAATATATTGAATTGAATTGTAATGTAATCAATTTTATTAAGAAAATAACATAATAAATAAAATAATAATTATAATTAAAGTTAAAACTATGTACTTACTAAATAATAATAAAAAACAAATAAATAAATATCTTACTTATAAATAAAAAAAATGGGGTCATATCGCTGCCCTGCGGAAGAGTGCCCAAAAGGCTGGCGACGTTACCTCGTTGTATAGCCAGCGATATACGCTGGCCAAGGTAATGTTAGACACAAACTTCGTTTAACTTCATTTCCCTTAAGGGCCTTACATGAGCTAACTAGCGCCGACAATCTTAAAAAAATAATATCTTCATTCTCATATCTTCATTATCAACTTAAATGGCTAGTTTTTTTAGGGATCCGTGCATCAAAAGGAAAAAGGAACCCTTATAGGATCACTTTGTTGTCCGTCTATCCATCTGTTTGTCAAGACCTATCTCAGAAACGACGGATGAAGTTAAAATTAATACCAAATACATATCTATCTTCTTAGTTACTATCGTCCGTTTCGAATTGAAATAAAATACTTAAAAACTAAACTTTTCATTTTTCTAGTTAAACTCTATAATTCAATAGACTGATGGCAAATCATTCTGCCACGGGAAAGCAAGCACTAAAATGACATTGCCAGATTTCAATGGAGCTTTGCCCCACCTATACAAAACTGCGTATAGATTGAAGCTGGCTATCATTTTGTTGGGGACTGATTGCAGATTTCATATTGCATAATCATAAACAGTAAGAGTTGCGAGAGTAGTAGAAAATGATAACAAAAATAACGAATAATGCGCCTCTATTTCTTAATGTTTAACGCTTAGCACTATCTGTTACATTGTCTAATGGTGGGCCCACAATGAAAAAAATATGTTACGTTACAATGATGATTAGCGGAAAACCTAAGAGGAAAACGTACAAAAACTTTTAAAATTGATTTTTCGACGCGCAACTTGTACGGTCGAAGACAGAGAAAGGTGTACAGTAGAGTTTTTAAGGATGAGATTTTCTCAAAAACTGCTTGACCTATTGCAATAATTATTTCACTGTTAGATAGATAAAAGTTAAAACTATGTACTGTAATTTTTTTTATTAAAATCGGTTCAGTAGTTATTGAGAAAATCTCAACCTTATTGAGGCCCCCTGTATACTTATCTCTGTCTTCGACTGTACAAAACTTTATTTTAAACCAACATTTTTAATAAAAAACGGAGATATATTTACATTTATTCGTTATCTTGTACATTATGCGTTTGATGGTGGGGCAGAATCTGGCATTGTCATTTCACCTTGCATACGCTCACTGTTCATCGCTGAATTTAGCGCTAAGTCCGCTGAAAGGGATGCAATGCTATGGCGGAAGGGCGGTACGGCATTACCGCTGATAACAGCGGTGTTTTCCTCTAGTTGAGTAGTTAGCGAATACTCCGATTGCTGTATTTATCGGTTTAGAACCTACTCTTATAATGTCTTATGATTTAAAAATATCTGCATTAATTGTTATAGGGATTAAGGCCCGTATTAATAAATCACTCTCAGCTCAAAAGTCTCTTGGGAACGACCTCAAGATAGCGTTCCTAGGGCCTTCCATGAGCTAACTAGCGCCGCCAATCTTAAAAAAATAATATCTTCTAATATAATCATTAAAAAAGCTATTTACAAAATGTTTATTACGACAAATACTATTTTTTAAATGCTTATTTATAACGTGATTCAATTTCGGTAAGTTGTAGTTAGCATAATTGTGAAAAACGGCCGTTTTGGGCACATTTGTTAACTATAACTTAGCTTGTCGCAATTATGCCATGTATTGTATATTGAAAAATAGTATTCATCCTAATAAACATTTAGTTACTAGCTTTTTTTAATAAAATTGATTAAATTGGAAGATATTATTTTTTCAAGATTGACGGCGCTAGTTGGCTCATGGAAGGCCCTTAGTAACATATTTCCAATGTTACTAAGGATGTTTAACATTAATTTTACTTTGACTAAGTTATTTATTTTATTACCTACCTGACGATAATTTTTACAAATAAGACTATATTCGACATAAAGCTTATTATTGTATAGTATGTTATTGTGTAAAAGTAAAAAAAAAAGAAATCTAAATCTAAGGCCCGTATTAATAAATCATTCTCAGCTCAAAAGTCTCTTGAGAACGACCTCAAGATGGCGTTCCTATTAATAAACGTAACTTAGAAGCGCGTTTAGGAATCGGGTATCACGTGAGTAACGCCGTATTAAAGGGCTGTCAAACTCAAGCGCGAGACAGAAGATGTCTCGCAGCGGCGGAGTGAAGAGTACGGCACAGTGACTCCATATTTGTATTTTTATTAATTTTGGATAAATTTTGGCAGGGCAATTAAAATAGGCCAACAAAAAACATATTTTTTTTTAAAACAAACCCTCGTATTTATAGTACCCTACATTTTGATATATATTTTGTATGAATAACTATTTCGGTTTAGACATAATTGTTATTTTAACAGACATGGAAGGGAGGGCAGATTATCGATTAAGATTATTATTAAGATTATCAAGACTATCGAGCGAAGGTTATCCAATCGTGTATCGGTATTCATCAGTCCCTAAATACGAGTAGATTCATAGATTAATTCGTAGAAAAACTGAAAATACGCGCATACAAAGCCTTAATTATGGTGCATAAGCAGTCTACCTACTGTACTCATACAATATGCCCCGTCTGTCATAGCCACGAGTGGTTAAACAAAGAATACAGATGCTCTGTCACAGTATACTGAATCAATACAGTACGGACTGTTGAAAATAGCGGGAATGACAGTTTATTTATTTATTTTATTAATGGACTCGACAGTTCGTCATTTGCCAATGTCATGTTACAGAAAATTCAATGTATTCAATAGTCTTCCATCTTCCTCCAGGGGGGTCGCAGTAGCGTCTTCACCCTGGGTAGCCGCGTCTTCATGTCTTCATCCAGAGAAGTCGCCGTAGCGTCGTCACTCTGGACGAAGCAGCTCGACAGTCACGTTCACTCCCGGGCTTGTAGCGGGAACTCTTGATAAAAGCTTGAAACCCCAGATCTTGCTCAAATTATCCAACAAATTCACCATACTGTCACTCGCGAACATTTTCTGATTAATTTAACGTGACATTAATCTCAAAATAACCACTGTAGACAATAAAACAAAAATTATCAAATAATTTCGCAACCGTCGTTTCCCGCCATTTTCAAGAGAACCCCACGAGTGGTTAAACAAAGAATACAGAATCAGTCACAGTATATTGAATCAATACAGTACGGACTGTTGAAAATAGCGGGAATGACAGTTGCTTAATTATTTGAAACCTAACTGTACGCGCAATTTCGAAATTGCTGGTTACTATAAACCGCCACGAGTACTTTCAATGTACTGGGAGACAGCTCTTCCTCTCTGGTTACGTGGTTCCCCATCACATATCTCAATGGCGCATGCTCTCACTTCACATGGCTATTCGTGTTTGCGTATTTGTTATATTTGACAAATAATTACCATGTGTGGATAGTACCTACAGCCGACAGCAGATCAATGGTCACACTTTTTTACTTTTGACAGTTCTTATTATTTGCGTCGTGAGACTTGAAATCGTACTGCAAATGTTACCATTGATCTGATGTCGACTGTACGTGTGACAAAATATTGCCTATTTGACAAACACAGCAAATACCAAATACGCGTAGCCGCGCGCTTGTGGACGATCGTATTTGTATGTACGTGAAATATGTTGACAAATACGACAAACATCCAATAGCGAATACGAATAGCCATGTGAAGTCGGAGCATTATAGCCTGCTCAGATATTTGAGCTATCTCCTAGTGAAAGTCCCATCAAAATCCGTCCAGTAGTTTTGGCGTGTTGCCTGAACATTGTACCGGTCATACCGGAATTACAATAGAAAATACTTCATTTAATTTTCTTTTTAGTTCACAACATTAAAGCTTTCATATTTCCACCTTGTCTACTGAAAAGCTACTGAATTTTCTTCGGTTTTGCATTCTTACATGTACCTAGGTAGGATTTCCCGCCGTTCAGTTTTATAATGGAATGTTCCATATAGGTAAAATTTATTATTTTAGATTATTAGGTAGGAGTTATTTAAATGTTATTCATTTAATTCTGAGATTTTATTAGGGAATAAATCACCCTGTAGTATAAAGCCTACCACAAGTAATTTCAATCGGAAGTCAATACAACGAGTTTCGACTTTAGTGTAGTAGGAATAAAGCCTAGTTGCCGATAAGTTAATTAAGCCTAATTAGGAGCGGGTTTTACATAGAGATCACGCCACGACGACACAGGTGTTCATGCGACAGGCAGGCGCCAGTGGTCGATCGTATGATTTTCATTCAACTTTCATAGTATTTTTATGGACTTTGATTTACTATACCCAAGGCCTATAGTAGCGTAGCATTTAATGTTAGTTACGTCTAATTAGGAACTATTTCAGAAAGTCACGCCACTTCGCACAGGTGGCTGGTGCGACAGACCGGCGCCGAAAAGGAGGGGACGAGAGGTGAAGAGAGGAGGGGAAGCAGCGCCTGCTTAAATAGACATGACCGAGCGTGGCAGGGGCTTCTTCTTTGGATCGCGGAATCGCTGCCGGACGTACGTGCGATCTTAGCTGAGTTTGGCGCGCAATTCGTTGTGCAGTAGTAGTCTCTCTTAATTTTAAACTTCTTTCTATTGAAGTTTAATTTGTGTATTTTATTTATTTATTATATTCCCCCGTAGGGCCCGTTAGGTCAAACTCTTCCTATTTCCACTACCTTATACCCTTTTTCCTGACCACAATTCCTCCTAAACCAACCAGCCCGATACAGGACAAGACACCTTTATCCTGTGTTAGTATTATAACAATCTTGCTTGAGTCTGAGTGAGAGTGTCGGGTAAACCTAATTCCTATACATTCCCATGTTCCAACTGCTTGGAATCCCAGCGATTTCAAGTGAAGAAAGGTATTTACCATATGTATACTTATTTATTATATTATTTATTCTTTATTATTCATTCATATATTCCCCTACGGCTGAGCGGACGTGAGTAAGGTTTAAATATTTTGTTACTAATCATATTTATTACAGCTATTCTCCGTGTTGGGTAAGTGCTACTATTGTCTTGCTTTGTGTCTACATTTTAATGTTTCATTATTTTTATTACTATTGTGGGTAATTGAGATTCGTACTTAGGGTTCATGCTTATGCGAAATGTGTTGGCAACCCTATGAACGGATAGTTGATTTAATTATTTCACTTCTTTAATTGTACACTTCTTTCTCCTGGTATTTCTCTTGTGTGTGTGTATATTTATTATGTGCCTATTCTATAATATTCCTTGACTGACATTTTACTGTTGATGAGTTTATTCATATATTTTCTTGTATTGTGTTCATTGTTGTATACTTGTGTATTCAAACCGCTTAGGCAATTAAGGCGTAATATTAAGGGTGGCGGTACGCAAGCGAACCTACCCCGAACATAGATTGAATTGAGGCCTAGCACTATATTGGCCTAAAGTTAATAATCATCGGGTTCGAACCCTGATTCATGCTAACGTAACTCTGGGTTGATTGAGACATATTCTCTGATATTATCACGAGCAAGCTATTCTAAACGATGTGACTTGCTGGTGGTTTTATCGGAGCACGCAGTTACACTATACCCGCAGCTATCAAATTTTCCCCACACTGCACACCGAATTGGCTGTGTGGAACCTCGCTTGGCCGGTGAGGTAATATACAGCTTATTCAACCTTCAACCTTCATTCACCAAACTCATTTAGGCCAGGGTTATTTTGGTAATGAGGATGTGGATTCAACCCACTAGTACGGCAAGTTGCTGGCTTTAGTTTAAATCTATTCCCTTCAATAATCCTCCTAACAATCATTCTCCCATCTTTCTGAACTTCCTACCCACTCCTTTCTGAAGGCATATAAATGCGTATTAAATGTAGCTTATGATTTATTTATGCACAATCACTTCGGTCTGTCTTATTCTTACCGTTACTAAAATTCATTCTATTCTTATATTCCCTACAGGAAATATAAAAGGTATTGAACCTACCTTTTATTTTGTGGAAGGGTATTGAACCTACCCTTTCAGTTGTGGAAAGGTATTGAACCTACCTTTCCAGTTGCAATGAAAAGGTATTGAACCTACCTTTTCAGTTGTACAAGGTATTGAACCTACCTTTGTACGCACAATGTGCAAATACTTCTATCAGTAACTGGGCACTCCAGAAACCACTAGAATGAATCTAGTAATATTAAGAAATTCAATGAGAGGGACTGAAAGATTATTAGTTTTGCGAAATAGCAACTTTTAACATCAGATTCCTCTCCATCATCCTTTCCTGAGGAGACTCGCATTCTGGTTGGAGTCTATCCCCTCTTGGCGTGGTGTTGGAGCCAGGGGGGTGAAAACATTTTTTTTTAGAGGTTAATCTCTTACAGGAAATGTTCTCACGTCTAACAGTAATTTCTTACAGAGATTCTGATGTCCGAGTAATATTCTTACTTCCATCCAGGGTTCCAAACCAATAAATTGTGTTCTCTTCCATTATTTACCATTAATATAGTTTTCCTGTAATTCCCTTTCTTTTGTGTAAATCTTATCTTGAAGTCGATATTAACCTATTTTTCTGTTGCAGGAATACTCCGTTACGGTATTTATATTAGTTGTAAGAACCTCTCTCGATTCTAATTATTTATTTTCATTTTCAATATAAAATGTATAAGTTCTTTTGATTTAAAGATTTCATAGGGTTAACTCATAGTCACGGTAGTTCTGTAGGTATATTGTTGCGTTTTAGTATTGTATTCAGGCCTTGGGTATGGTCAATAAGTATGTCAGAAGGTAGGTAGCTAATTAACTTCAATTTCAAATTCGTTTATCTGTAAATAATCTAAATTAATTCTCATTTTAATTAATAACCTTTTATACTTCTATATAGGGACATTATTTCGAACTTAAGTAACTTCTTAATAGTTGTCAGTATGCTCATTTAGATTTAAGATAAATTAGCATAAGTTTTATTATTCGTGCTAGTAATAAGTCTAATAGTTTTTGTATGTTAGGTTATCGCAATAAATATTTTCTTTTCGTTATAAACCTGTTATGCTTTAATTTATATTCATCTACCTGATCTCCGCTGAACCCTTGAAGATTCTGTGTGTTACTACATTAGGAAATAACAACGTAGGGTTAGACGATCACATTTTGGCCTTATTAATTTCTAGTAATTTAATATTCTATTATCCTTAATTTTGCTTTAATTATGATTTAATATTAGTTCCAATTTACTTTATTTCAATAAGCTTAATATTTTACATAGTAGTATAAAGTCAATTGAGTAGGTACACATAGCTTTAATTGTAAGGAAGTTAGTAAGAGCTTTGGTAAGTATCTTTTAAGCTTAATAATTTTGTAGGTTTATCTAGCTTTCACGTAGGGGTTCCAGAGCTGGTGCTTTTCGTAAGTATTTAGGTAGGTCTCTCCGTAGCTTTTTGTAGGTTTTCACCCCTTCAGGGTTGCGTAGGCTTTTCGTAGAGTCTTTTTTGGGGGTGTAGAGGTGCGTAGCTTCTTAGGGAGGGTTGGGATCGTCACAACATCAATACAGACAGACAGAGAAACATGCAAGGATTCTAAAAATTGGTGTTTTAGCATCAGTCAGTATCGATCCTAAAACACATTAAACCTTTTCAACAAAAAAAATATATTTATTTCATTAAAATTACAATGTCAAATATCAATTATCAAAATGTCATATATCAAAATATATAGGTACTCTTTTTGTAGTCTTATTATACGTTTAGATATATTTTATTGTGTCAAGTTAAAGAATCTTTATCTTATGGAATAGGTTATCTACTTTTTAAATTGGCAAATGACAAGAACAGCCGAGTCTGACGACTTTAAAAAACTTAAAATAATAAGTTTCCATACTTTTATTTATACTGCAAACAAGCTGAAAACCTTCCAACCCATAGCAGTCGAGATAATTAATTACAGACTTAAGTGCTACGCGGCCGCTACGGCGTAGCATGAGCCGTAGACAATGGCATGAATGAACAAAACACCACGTGACCGTGTGCTACGACACGGGAGGTATTAAAATTGCATTGCTGCATTCATATTATAAATCTATATATACAGGTTGGAAACTTTAATTGTATCCAGTCCATAATTTCGTCAATTTAAGAGATATTTAAAAAACTTCAAACTGATATAGACTTTGCGTCGTTCGTTCACGTGGCAAGGTGTTCAACGCATCGCGTTTGGAACGAGGTTGTGGGAACGCAGCGCCTAATACTACAACCTCGTCCGCGGCCGCCCTATTAGAATAGCCTACCCTAACCTACCCTTAATGCATACTAAGGCTGCATTTCCACCAAAGATGTGAAAACATCTAAGCTCGGAAAAACTTAAGGACTACGACTATTTCCGAAGTTAGGTGTAATTTGTCCTTTATGTTCTCAGCAGAAACAAAACATTAGTAGTAGCAGTGAACCGAAATGCCAATTATGTCTAACAAGATTACATCTCTACAGGACATTCTATTCACTTAACTCCCCACAGGACAGCGGGTGCATTTTATTGCCGACAGACCCCCACAGACAACTGGTAAGAGCCTTCATAGAGCCAACTAGCGCCGCCAATCTTAAAAAAATTATATCTTCCAATATAATCAATTTTATTAAAAAAGCTATTTACAAAATGTTTATTTATTAATAAACATTTTAATGTAATTATATTCTGTCTACTTATTAGTAGACAGAATATAATTACTGCACATAGATTGCGGTCCGGACATATTCCATCAAAATCTTTTGCATTCTTAATGCGCAAAGTTGAATCTTCCAACTGCGAAGATTGTGGGACCAAGGAAGACTTGCAACATATTTTGATGGAATGTGTCCGGTACGCGACTAAAAGAGAACATGTTATCAATAGTTTAGATTTATGCAAATTAGATGTAGGTATATTCCACGGCATTTTAGCTGAACCAACTTCAGGCCTTCAATTTAAGTTAATTTAGAATAGGTACGATGGGATTGGCATCGTCACTTTATGTGTACAAAAATCCCTAAACAATTATAGATTAAAAAAAAATGTTTATTACGATAAATACTATTTTTCAATATACAATACATGGCATAATTGCGACAAGCTAAGTTGTAGTTCACAAATGTGCCAAAAACGGCCGTTTTTTCGCAATGCGAACTACAACTTACCGACATTGAATCATGTTATAAATACGCATTTAAAAAATAGTATTTATCGTAATAAACATTTTGTAAATAGCTTTTTTATTAAAATTGATTATATTGGAAGATATTATTTTTTTAAGATTGGCGGCGCTAGTTGGCTCTATGAAGACTCTTAAACAATTATTATACAATAGGCGGTCTTATCGCTGAAAGCTGTTCTTCGGTAGACAGGGTGTTCTTGAACTCATTCGACAAATTGAAACTGGGGGTTGTACTCATGATAAATATTAAATTGGTAAGGGTTTTTGGGGGTTGATGATAGGGATGTTATGGTGTGAGGAATGTAATGAAAAGATATATATATATTTACTTGACTCTATATTAGATTGAAGTTATCAGAAGCTTATATTAGATAGTGTGCGCGTGCGGCTGCACAGTGGGTCAGGGAACGACTGGCGGGAGCGGTTCGGTAGCAATGGTTACATTTTTGCACGTCAACATATTTTTGAATTTACAATTACACCACTTTGCAAGTTAAAGGTGCCAACGCTGAGGAGAAAAAGTGGCAAAAAGCTCTCAGCAGCACATCTTTTATAATAATGATAACACAATTACTTAATAACTAGGTATTACACAACTATTACTATTGTTAGTAATCTAGACTTTATCCCTCGTGCGGAACCGGCGACACACATCATGCATGCTCATCGTTTAAATAGTCATCTATCCTGTAATACGCCTTCTTAAAAATTAACAGTCACACAATGACTTTAGAAACCATGATTTTTAAACCTGCTTTAAGTCACGTTTATTGCTACGAGCCTCTGAAAAGGGTATTACCTAGGCTCAGAATGGTTCCTCCGCTGAATAGATAAACCCTCTCACACTGACAGATCAATACAGTTCGGCTTACATTATGGAAACTCGCGGATATTTGGGGAAGGTCTGAGTTTATTTTTTGCAAGCGAAGTTTAGGGTCTTGAAGTTTGGCAAACACCTAAGCACAAATTCTAATGACATTGCCACATTTCAATGGACCTTTGCCCCACCTACAAAACTACGAGACCATTCAAGCTGTACCTATCATTTTGTTGGGGACTTATTACAGGTTTTATATTGCATAATAACAATCAGTAGGAGTTGCGAGAGTAGTAGAAAATGATAACAAAAACAATGAATAATTCGCTTCGATTTCATACTATTTTCAGAATTCTTAATTAAGCTGTTTTTTCGACTTGCAACTTGTACAAAACTTTATTTTAAACCAATAATTTTAATAAAAAACGGAAATATTTTTACATTTATTCGTTATCTTGTTCATCGTGCGGTTGATGGTTGGGCAGAATCTGGCATTGTCATTTACTTATTGCGTTCACAAATATCATAGATTATATTAGTAAATACTTAAAACTATGTTAGTGTTTGTTTAACCGTAAACGCTTAAATATCTTCGGTATTAATTGAGATTGGCCGACTATAATTTATTATTTATTGTTAAATGACGAATGGGTGGGGGCATCTTCGTTGAATTCGGCCGGCAGTTCTGACGCTAATAAAAATTTAGTTAAGTACCCTATTCACTAGCAAAGAAGAAGTAACTGCGCTACGTATAATGTCGATGCTCAAAATCTCGAAACATTATTCCAAAAGTGCATAAGTTCGAATTACGTGACTGTTCTCTATCGCGATGTTCGACGAAAAACCAGTAGGTATAATATTTTTTTTCTCATTTGTTCAGTTTTAAAATCAGAGATTACCTCAACTAAATTGACTGGGAGGGAGGAGCATACGATACATTAAAGGCCGGGCCTTCCATGAGCCGCCAATCTTTGAAAAATAATATCTTTCAATTTAATCAATTTTAATAAAAAAGCTATGTACATAATCTTTATTACGATAAAAACAATTTTTTAAATGCTTATTTATAACGTGATTCAATGTCGGTAAGTTGTAGTTCGCATAATTGCGAAAAACGGCCGTTTTAGGCATATTTGAGAACTACAACTTTGCTTGACGCAATTATGCCATGTATTGTATATTAAAAAAATAGTGTTTATCCTAATAAAGATTGTGTACATAGCTTTTTTAATAAAAATAATAATTTGTAAGATATCACTTTTTAAACTTTCACGGTTTGTATACATATTAACGAGTAGACTACTCGTGACCATGATGGCTGTAATGCTGCCGAAATATCGAGACATCAATAATAAATGTTTAACACGATAATTCCCGTTTTATCAAATTAATTTGTTAATTATTATTTTTTTAAGATTGGCGGCGCTAGTTGGCTCATGGAAGGCCCTTAATGAGATACATGATTTACTTATAAATTAGTTCGCTAACCGCACTGTCTGTGTGTAGTGTTTGAGTCAATCGTCGCGCTTGGCATTTGTCTTCGAGCAAAGCTACTTATCTCCCTGTTACTGGATTGATGGGCCTAGACAATTCCCTTCTATTATTAACTGACTTCCGAACTTAGCTTGTCGCAATTATGCCATGTATTGTATATTGAAAAATAGTATTCATCCTAATAAACATTTTGTAAATAGCTTTTTTAAGTGCCTGATATGAGCCAACTAGCGCCGCCAATATTGAAATAGTAATATCTTCCAATTTAATCAATTTTATTAAAAAAGATATTTACAAAATGTTTATTACGATAAATGCTATTTTTAAATGTTTATTTATAACGTGATTCAATGTCGATAAGTTGTAGTTCGCATAATTGCGAAAAACGGCCGTTTTTGGCACATTTGAGAACTACAACTTTGCTTGTGGCAATTATGACATGTATTGTATATTAAAAAATAGTGTTTATCCTAATAAAGATTGTGTACATAGCTTATTTAATAAAAATTCATAATTTGTAAGATATTATTTTTTTAAGATTGGCGGCGCTAGTTGGCTCATGTCACGTCCTTACATAGTGAATTAATTTATAAGTATAATCGGTCAAGTAGTTTTTAAATCTAAACTTTTCTATATTACATCGTACGAGACTTTTCGTCTTTCGCTCTACTTAAAACATACTATCGCCGCCCCTGAAATGAATGCTTAAATTCACTTCCCAAAACTCTTGTATAATCGGTGCCGTAACTAGGCCAGTGCCGGCGGCAGACAGAGGGCGCAAACCATGGAGGGGCACAAATTAACCAAACTAAGCTCAAGTTTTGGGTAATGCATGGTGGTTAATAGTATACGTTACGTACTATATTTTTTATCGCGTATTCGAATGTAGACTAATATAGGGTGTAACGGAAAGAGTATAAAAGCCGAATTGGATGTTAAGAATTGTTCTACGATTTTTAGGTTTTTGCGAAATAAAATTTCGACTTTTCCCTAGTAACTTATATCAAAATGTAAATTAATCGATCACAAATAATCTCAAATTCTAGCCTAATTAGAAATTAGAGATTTACTGGTTTCGTCTCTTTGTCGCCACAATAACATTAAATGGTTTCTCTTCTTCTTTTTTTAAACAAAAAAATACTTTTGTTTTACTTATCTAAAAAATAATCCGATAGCTACTACGGCCGAGTCATGGACAGTTTTGAGTAGTAACTCACCGTGAGCTCGCTCTTACGACTATCAAGATAGTATGATAACTGACAGTTGAAAGACCGATCTCAAACTCCACTTATATTCAAAACTGTCCATGACTGCCTCAATTTTACGTTATTGTCCATTTTATTGTCAGAGACGAATTCGAAAACTGACGTGCGTGAATGTACGGTGGAACACAGAGAAAAGTGTACAGGAGAGTTTTTAAGGTTAAGATTTTCTCAAAAAGTACTTGACCTATTGCAAAAACTCTTTTACTGTTTGATAGATAAAAGTGCAAACTATGTAATTGTAAAATAATTATTAAATTCTGTCCAGTGGTTTTTGAGAAAATCTCAACCTTATTGAGGCCCCCTGTATACTTATCTCTGTCTTCGACTGTACACAACGCGCTTACTTGCAATAAAGAGATGTGATTTCATTTGAATAAGATTAAACCATTTTTTAATTGAAATTTTTGAAATTGAAATGTCATTTATTTGTAAATATGGGTAAACAATACAGATATCATATTTGTGTCTTAGTACCACCATATTCAGCCCTAAAGCGTACAAATTTTGTGGAAGTCTTTTGAATTAGAATTACATATACTTTATGTCAATTATCGCAAAAATAAAATTAAAATAGTTTAAATGTCACAACATAAAACATTCAATGACGCAGTTATAGAACGCGCGGGGCGCATAAAAGGTCTAGCTACGGCACTGTGCATAATACATTTGAATTCAAAAAGGCAATATTTAAATTTATGCGGCGAACGTGCTTCGGCGAACACAGAATTTATTCTTATGTTCCGCCGGTCTGTCCATGCCACAGACCGCTTACCCCATAGATTGGGGGCGCTAGTTGGCTCATGGAAGGCCCTTAAGAAACAAAAATAGTACCGACATAATTCCTTGCAAAGTGGTGTAAATGTAAATTGCAAAAAATATATTGACGTGCAAACTCAACGTGCTTACTTGCAATAAAGAAATTTGACTTTGACTTTGAATAGAACAGCGCAGGTGCCGAAGACTGAGCAGGGGTACCTTAAAAATAAATTAATATTGCCTCGTCTCCTGCCGGGGGACCAATGGGCACCTATGTAGGGGCCGAATCTACAACTTTTAATCCGGGGGACGAATATTAGGGGACCAATGGGTTCTGTCCCGGTTCAAGTCCTACCCACTAGAAATTTTTCATCATTTAAAAAGGTAGTGATTTTTTTTTCGTTTCTCGACGATGTTCATCTCTCGATAATCCAACGATACGACACCGTCGTCACTGTGACGATGAGGTCGCGATAAACCCGTCCCGGCCCGGCCCGGCCCGGCCCGGCCCGGCCTTCACCCGTGACGCGACCTTTGGCCGGAAATAGGTACGTCTACTCTAATTCAGTGGGATCGGGATTAGCAGGTAGGCTTTCATGTGAAAGTATTGATGTACACTATTTATGTCGAGAGCTCGGTGACTCAGTGGCCCAACCACAAAGCCGAATATCACTTTTTAAACTTTCACGGTTTGTATACATATTAACTTGATAAAACGGGAATTACCGTGTTAAACATTTATTATTGATGTGTCGATATTTCGACAGCATTGCAGCCATCATCGAGTAGACCAGTCTACTCGTGACCATGATGGAAATATCGAGACATCAATAAATGAATGTTTAACATGGTAATTCCCGTTTTATCAAATTAATAAAAAACCGAAGCCCAAATCAAGTGTTTTATTTTGTAAACAAAAACTACCCTACCCTGCTATGTGGTTGGGTCAATGGACTTACAATACGGAGGTCCCAGGTTCGATCCCCAGCTAGGGCAGTCATGTATACCAATGAGTTATATCCTCGGGTTTTTTTCGACGGAAAAAACGTGATGAAACCTGCATGCCGTAGTAGAAGAAAAAATTACCAGGTAAGGCATGTGAAATCTGCCAATCCGCAGTGGGCCCGCGTGGTAGATCATGTCCCCAGCTCCCTCAATGTAAGGGAAGCTCTGAGCCCCAGCAGTGGGGCAATATAAAATCATTTCAGGAAAGTGTACATTTTGGGAAAGTAAAAGTCAAAAGACATTGCCACATTTCAATGGAGCTTTGCCCCACCTACAAAACTACGTGACTATTTAAGCTGTACCTATCATTTTGTTGGGGACTTATTACAGGTTTCATATTGCATAATCAATATCATTTTCTACTACTCTCGCAACTCCTATACAAGAACAAAAACAATGAATAATTCGCTTCGATTTCTTACTATTATCTGAATTCTTAATTAAGCTGTTTTTTGCGACTCTCTTGGTGTACAAAACTTTATTTCAAACCAATAATTTTAATAAAAAAACGGAGACATTTTTACATTTATTCGTTATCTTGTACATCATGCGGTTGATGGTGGGGCAGAATCTGGCATTGTTTGTAGTTACATCACCAAAAAGCAGGTCATAATACTACCTATGATTCACCAAGCACCTGGTTCTCCGCTAGGTATCGGCAAAGATAAAATTTTCATTTCCCTCTTTGAACGTGCGGCTGAAAATATACTGCCTTTCAACTGCGGTTTTCTCGTTATCAGGGGAATCTTTTATCCGATGCACAAAGAGGATATCAAAGACCTCATTTAAATGAAATATTAATTAACTTACTTTAAGAAGCTTGAAAATGGCGGGAAACGACGGTTGCGAAATTATTTAATAATTTTCAGTTTAATGTCTACAGAGGATGTTTTGTGTTTAATATCACATTAAATTAATCAGAAAATGTTCGCGAATGACAGTATGGTGAAGTTATTGAAGAATTCAAGCAGGATCTGAAGTTTGGGGCCATGGTCAAGATTCCCACTACGAGCTCGGGAGTGAACGTGACTGTCGAGCTGCTTCGTCCAGAGTGATGACGCTACGGCGACTCCTCTGGATGAAGACAAGAAGACGCGGCTACCCAGGGTGATGACGCTACGGCGACTCCCCTGGAGGAAGATAGAAGACTATTATACAATGAATTTTCTGTAACATGACATTGGCAAATGACGAACTGTCGAGTCCATTAATAAAATAAATAAATAAACCTTACTTTAAATGACTATTAAATGAACGATTCTGAGACACTGGGTACACTTACATGTCCCGGGGTCTCGGAGTCGGACCTAAGTCGCATGTCATATCGCGTAATACACCTCGTGTAAACACTAACATAGTTTTAAGTTCTTACTAACACTTATATGGTCTTTGTGACTGCAATAAATCATTTGAATTGAATTGAATTAAATGAATTAATTCATAATTATTATTATCCGTAATCATTGGTTGGTTATATTATGTTCCTCATTTAAATTTTTTTGACATGTTACTAATTCTTATAATATATTATTATTAATTGTTTTTAAATATTGTACTGGATGACTACAATTTCGTTTTGGTGTGCTAGTGTAAAGAAATTGTAAAGTTTTTGAATAAATGAAATGAAATGAAAGGAGATGTGAACAAAAATGAATAAAAACGACTACTTGTTTAGAGTTCCGTACTTACCTAAAAACATAAAAATAATCCCTGTCTTTTTTTCTCTCTCTGTCTCTCTCTTTCTTTATTTCTCTCTCTCTCTCTATTTTTCTATCTCTCTCTTTCTTTCAAAAGTCAAAAAAGTCATTTTTTATTGCAAGTAAGCACGTTGTGTACATTTTTGCACGTCAACATATTTTTGAATTTACATTTACACCACTTTGCAAGGAAAAGGTGCCAACGCTGAGGAGACAAAAGTGCCAAAAAAACTCAGCACCACATCTTTTAAAATAATGATAATACAATTACCTACTTAATAACTATATAGGTACATAACTATTACTATTTTACATAGTTTATTTATTCAAAATTAGGAAATAATATTTAAAAATAAATACAAATTAAATCTAAACTACCTAAACCTACCTAACGTGTAAAAATTATAAATAAAAAACCTGCGCCAAGTCCCCCACAATTGGCAATGTGCCCAAAAGGCTGGCGGCGTTGCCCCGCTGTATAGCGAGGCTAACACGTTGGGCAAAGTAGCCGCCTGCATTTTGGTCACGCATGGCCTCGACCAGGCACTATTACTATTATACAATACAACATACTAACAACTTTCTCAGGCAGGATAATGAGAGAGCTCGGTGGCTCAGTGGTTGGGTCAATGGACTTGCAATATGGAGGTCTCAGGTTCGATTCCCAGCTAGGGCAGCCATGTACCAATGAGTTATCCTCGGTTTTTTCGACGGAAAAACTTACGTACATTTACCGAGTGCTCTCAAAAACGGTGAAGGAAAACATCGTGATGAAACCTGCATGTCGTAGAAAAAAAAATCTAAGGCATGTGAAATCCGCCAACCCGCACTGGGCCCGCGTGGTGGATTATGGCCCGAGCTCCCTCGATGTAAGGGAAGGTCTGTGCCCGAGCAGTGGGGCGATATAAATAGACTGATGATGATGATGATGAACAACTTTCTCTCTCTCTTTTCTCCCTCAGTCTCTCTCTTTCTTTCTTCGACCTTTCGGACATTTCCTGATTAACTTAATTACGAAGGAAAAGTTATGTTTATTTGAGCGCTATTCAATTCGCCATTTAAATTCCAAGATGGCCCACTGTTCCGTGAACTAACTCTGGTGGCAATTAAAATAGTGGATAGCGTCATCTGTTATCGCGGAGCCAGTTCAGTCAATTTGCGTGAATTAATGACCGTTGAAACTCTAGTACAAGAGATAGAGTCCAGTCGTCATGCGCTTTGGTTTCGGTCTTAGGATGATTTCGTCGCCTTATAATAAGTCGGGGCCGACCTCGGCGTAGGTGGAGAGACGATATCGTTAGATACAGGGATGGGTGGCTGGAAGAGGCTCAGGACAGGGATGGATGGAAGAGGAGGGGGGAGACCTTTGCCCAGCAGTGGGACAATTCATAATTCATTTATTCCTTGCTTTATGTTGTAACATGGTTCTTCGATAGTACAGGAAGTGCTCACATAAACCCTGTAAGGGCACCGCAACATTAGACACTTAAACATTAAAAATTCAATTTTGTCAGTCAGTCAGTCAATAATACAAATAAATATTCAAGTAAATTAACAAAAAAAATTATAAGTTAACAAAAAAAAAATGTTAATAAGTGTAAGTGATTCTTAAGACCATTAAAAAACAGAAACTCCAGTATCTAGGTCACATAATGAGGAATCAGGCGTGATTTTATAAATAAATAAAAATAATGAGGAATAAAAAATACGATCTTCTACAACTGATTCTTCAGGGAAAGATCCAGGGAAGAAGGCCAGGTAGAAGAAGAATATCATGGCTCAGGAACTTACGCCAATGGTACGGCAAGAGTACCAGGTCTCGTTCCGTGCGGCGTTGTCGAGAGATTGCCATAATGATCGCCAACCTTCGTGAGAAGACGGCACCATAATAATAAGAAGAAGTAATTCTGGCGTATGTTTTAACCAGTCTAAATATTCTGCCTTCATCCATACACCAGATTTATAAGTTAATTATTTTTAAATACCTATTTGATTTTCTTACTGAGACATTTAAATAATAGTCGGTGATTGGATCCACTTAAATTATATTTTAATTATTTAAATATTTTCTACCGGTGTCGTAAGGCTTGTAGTCCAGTTGCGGGTACACGTTGAAGACGATCGTACAAGTTAAGCAACGTTGGGCAAGGTCAGGACCGCCGCAGGAGAGTCGGGCGGAGGAGGCTGGCGTATGCCCGTAACCTCCCCCCATAATGAGGGCTTCCGGGCGAGTGGACACGGGGTAGTTCAACGCTCGGTAACAGGTCCTCGAGTTGGCCGGCGTGCATGTGTTCCAGCACACCGCTAACAGTCGGATGGGGTCAAAGACCCCCGAGAAGGTTCCCCCCGGACACACGCCGGCGTAGTCGCGGAAGTAATTCGCAAGTCTCCCCGTGACTCCGTCATAGGGCGGCGAGACGGAACACCGAGGGGTTTTTAGTCGGTAAGAGTCCGACATAACCATCCTCGCCTCCCCGTGGCAAGGAGGTATCATGATATCTAGATGATTTTCCCCCCGAAAAAAAAAGTCACTTTCATCTGTGCCCCTCCGTGCCTCGGGGCGCATGTTAAGCAGTTCCCGGTTGCTGTCGCTCGGCAGCAGTCGTTAGGCCACGTCAGAGGCGGCCTGAATAACTCTGACAAATAGGTTTGGTCACTAAACCACATGAGAGACACAGACACCGGTGTCGACTTCAAGTTAGATACTTAGGTAAGTACTTATCTTCAGGAATGATTGTATTTTAGTTACTTTTCTTGTGACGTAACTAAAATGTAACTATGTATTATCTTGCATGGTTGGATGCTGAAACAAACGAATTCACTTTCACTCTGGTCTTATAGCAAGTACTTTATAAAAAGTTCTTGTTTTAAGACCAGAGTGACCGAAAACCGAAACCAAAAGGTTTCGGGTCTCCATCTCGGCCAAAACTCGGACCCTATTATGAACTTTATGGAATAGAATGGGTAATTAATTTCATAAAGTGGCTACAGTTAACTAACTGTTTAAACCTGCTGAAGTTAAACTGATAAATTAACGTTCCTAAGCCTTAACTCTCGTCGATATCAAATAGACATGGTTTAAGGGAATCGGGAATTACTAACAACTGAAAAACATTTTGTTAAACGATTTTACGGCGTAAAATTCATAATAATAATAATAATAAGAGTGGAGTCGTTAGAGCTATAACTTACATCTATATAGCTCGAAGGGGTGGAAGTGTTAAAGGCATAAAGCCGGGAGTAGCCCACTTTCTGGCATTCCAGTAATGGTGAAACTGCAGCACACCTCTCGACACCCCTTAGCCGCTCACACCGGTGTTGCTCTCAGTTGTCTTTCTGACGACCATGTTGAGGGCCCATCTAGTGAGGGGCGAGTCACCGCCTGCCAATTTTTTCATAACTTCGAGACAATGTGATCATGACAGGTGTCCGACGTCTCGCTCTATAGACCAGACTGACTGACCCACCAACACCCCAAACCAATAGCCCCAATTAAGTTGTAATTTCCAATCACTGCAAAGGTTTATGCACCTGACGGGGTCTGTCATTGAGTGCAGTCAGATGCGCTCAGAGACGGGTCCCGCTAGGTGCATCACATATCCCTTCAAATTAAAGTTCTCTAAGGGGCCTCTACGCGTTGGACCTATGTCTCCGTGCAAGCCTTTCAAAGGACCGGGTTTTCTGAAACCCGTGAAACCTGGAGAGAATAATAATAAAACATTAATTGTAATACATGTTAAGAGACTCTCGCTAGACAGTTGGATCAAGAGCTGGATGCAGAAGGCAGTGCTGCTGGACACGGCACGTATTGTGAGGAGGTTCCTCACTCTGGGAACCTAACCTCCGGCAGCTTGGATGCACATGTATCCTGCTGCCGGCGGGTGGCTATTTTTTATATTTATATATTTTTTAAATTTTATTTTTGAAATGTATAAATGTATTAAATAAGAATATGTGTAGATAAAGATAATAATAATAATAGTATTAAAAATACCTAGCGATGGGCCAAATGCAGTCTACTACAAACCGACGAGCGTGCGTGAAGTGATTGATGAATGTGAAAGAAGCGAGAGTGGAGTACCAGGATCGCAATAGATGAAAGTCCATTGTTTCTACGTACCCCTACGGGAATTTTGGTAAAATTCTTCCCAGAGGGAAAGGCAAAGCCAACTAGGGTATACAGCCTGGTCTGATGTTAATAGAATGTCTGAATTCTTATAAATACATACATATATACAAAGGTAACCTAACCTAAACCTAAGTACATCCCACCCAAACCTCTAAACGAAATAACTCAACGATCCACGCAATCATCGAGTTATGCAAGGAATACTTGCTAAGAGCACAAAACTTCACAAACACGACTTCTTTCGAGCACTCCAATTAATAGCAACGTTCGCGGACATCTTCTAACTTGGTCATTAATCACAAAAAAAACCACGGTAATAATTTACTTCATTCTATTTTCACAAAAAAAAAGTAGCTAATGGCGTTTGGCGCGCTTTTCAAGGAATCCCTTGAACTTAAAAAGCATGACAGTTTGTTCTAACCGGCTCATTTATATCGTCATTCAAGTTTTCTCTTGAAAATGGCGGGAAATGACGGTTGCAAAATTATTTGATAATTTTAGTGTTATTGTCTACAGTGGTTATTTTGAGATTAATATCACGTTAAATTAATCAGAAAATGTTCGCGAGTGACAGTATGGTGAATATGTTGGATAATTTGAGCAAGATCTGGGGTTTCAAGCTCTTATCAAGAGTTCCCGCTACAAGCACGGGAGTGAACGTGACTGTCGAGCTGCTTCGTCTAGAGTGATGACGCTACGGTGTCTCCTCTGGATGAAGACATGAAGACGCGGCCACCCAGGGTGAAGACGCTACTGCGACTCCCCTGGAGGAAGATAGAAGACTATAATATATTGAATTTTCTGTAACATGACATTGGCAAATGACGAACTGTCGAGTCCATTAATAAAATAAATAAATAAACGTCATTCAATCATCCAGCCGCTTAGCCTCGAAATTAAGCCTCGCTTCTAATTTATACTGCCATTGCCATAGTTTGAAGTTGTTGTACACCCATTAACTCGAAGTGACATTATAGTCATTAATCACGTGGTTCTCTCCACGCGTTGAAGTTTACCATTTATTGTGCAATGTCAACAACTTTAATAATTAGCGGTTACTCTACATTAATTGTCACTATGTAGAGCCACTTGTGTTGCGTCAAACTTCGGGTTAATTGTTTGAACTGTTACTTAAATAGGTTTAAATATTTAACTACTTAGTATTCACGAACAAAAATATTAAAATGCACTTTATTTTAGTCTATCTACATATCATCAAAAAAATTAAGGGTTCCGTACCTCAAAAGGAAAAAAAGGAACCTTATAGGATCACTTTGTTGTCCGTCTGTCTGTCAAGACAGTCTGACAACATTAAATGCGTTGTTATTGCTTGTAACTTGGGCTTTTCGTATTTCATTCTTAGGAAAACGCACAGGCTAACCATGTATCTATATATTCAACTGGTGTTATGTGCATGATGAATAAATTTCTTTTCTTTCTTTCTTTCTGGACGCAACTATAACGCTGAATCCATTATTTACTTGATAAACCAGCTACGAAGATAAAAACATAACTTTTCACCTCAACAGCCATTGTTTATTTGTCGTCATAGCAACCGCTACTTCTATTTTTTACATTGCTCCAAAGAGACTTAACAATAAGATTTTATGTCGTGAACATAAGCTGCGCCTGAGCAAAATGAAACAAAACTAAATAATCTTCTTAATAATAAAATAAAATTAATCTAATGGTAGAGGTGCTACCTTCGTAATTGATCTGCGATGAAATTTGCCATCGGGGGTTCTTAATTCTACGACCCGCACCTTATTATCCAGACCAGGAAAAACCTTAGACACTCGAGCCATTGGCCAATCGAAAACAGAAGTATTATCTTTTTTCAAAATTACTAACTGACCTACTTCCAAATTAGGTCTAGAGTCCTTCCATTTTGGACGGTTTTGTAACAAACATAAATATTGGTTTTTCCATACATTCCAAAAATGTTGTTTAATTTTACAACACTGTTTCCAAAAACGCAATCTGTTCATAGGAATGTTAGTACAATCAGACTCAGGGAACATTGTAATCGGTGACCCAATTAAGAAATGACCCGGCGTCAAATAAGAGAAATCAGTAGAATCTCTGGTAATCTGAGTTAACCTTCAACTGGTGACGTGGATATGAGTCACAGTATTGGAGAGGTGACGTCAATATGACGTATCAATAGAAAGCCATAAATAATGTAGATTATGTATAGTGGTAATAAAATAGAGCATGTTATATAAAATTAGGTTAGTTTCTTTCTAAAATAAAACACCTATTTGAGATATTAAATGAAAAATTAACTTTTATCATACATATGAACTTATAACCAAAATTTGGTGTGTGTTTTGGTAACCATGGGATCAATCAACATAAAATCCAAAAACCCAAATGAAAATCTATAAAAATCAACCTTGTTCTCTAATATCTTAGGTAATTATTTAAAAAAATATATTTTTGTGTATTGGTTCCATACAAAAAATCTAAATTATGCCTGGTAACAAGTGACACAAATTTTCTCAAGACAATCTAGGCATGCTGTTTTTCTGTACTTCTTATATAAGTATGATGTTCCTTTTTTTTCTTCGCTGGACATATTATATACATGTCCCTCGGTTTTCCAGCTTTGCGGATGTAGAAAGTTCAGGATCTGCATCTTATATCTTCAAGATTCGCTTGATAGAAGCGCGTATGTCTCAAGATTTTTTTTGATTGTTACCTATACCGAGGCAACATGTGGGGCTTGCAAATTTGGTCGGGTACTGTACTCAATATATCACTATCATTTTGATCTAAAAGTTCAGTGACTCGCCGCTCGAATTCATAATAATTTGGATACATTTGGAAAGAAATTGTACAATAAGGCTCGCAACTAAGACATAACAATAACGGTGACATAACGTCAAAATGACGTCGCGTACCCTCTAAAACCTAAACTGTGCACGTGAGACATCCCTCCGTGTGTCGGCCGACGCCAAACTGCACACGAAGCAGCTACTAGAGAGCTCAGTCGCGGCGGGCATGCCATTTTTGGGAAATACTATGATTTTTGCGTTGCGACGTCATATTGACGGCACGTCACCAGTTGAAGGTTAATGGTCTTGAGTTCAAAATGCCCTCAATCTGAGTTATAATGGTATTGAATTGTTCGTATGTAAGTAAGGTCTGACCTACAACACGTTTAAAATGGTGTTTGAAACTTTTGACTCCACTTTCCCAAAGTCCGCCGAATATTGGTGAATAGGCAGGAATAAAATTAAAATTTATACCGTTCAGCGAGGAAAAGTTTTGAATTCTATCAGTATCTTGCTTACACACTTTGTATAATTGTTTTAGCTGATTATTAGCGCCTTTAAAAACCGATCCATTATCACAGTACACATTTACAGGTAAACCTCTTCGAGATATAAATCTCTTGAAACAAGATATAAAACAATCAGTGGACATATCAGAAGCCAATTCCAAATGAATTGCCTTTGTAGCAAAACATACGAAGACTACTACATATCCCTTTGTGACAATGCTTTTCCGAATCCTACTTTGCTTTGTGTCGAATGGTCCGCAATAGTCGACTCCAACATTTTGGAAAACCTTGCTCGCGGTAACTCTCTCGGAAGGTAAAGACCCCATGAGCTGTTTACACGTTTCTGCTTTTAACTTGAAACAAGTTAAGCATTTCTTAACATTTTTCTTAATTTCTCTATTTGCATTGATAATCCAATATTTTAAAGACAGACTAGCTGCTGTAAGTTTCGGACCAGCATGCAACAAAGATAAATGTTCTCTGCATATAATTAGGTCAGTTAAATGACATTTTTTTGGTAAAATTGCAGGATGTTTTTGCGAGAAAGGTAAGTCTGAGTTGGTCAATCGACCACCTACGCGCAATATATTATTAGAATCGATAAATGGGTTTAAAGATTTCATATTAGATTTAACTTCATTGCCGTCATTTATATCTCTAATTTCAGAGACAAAATAAGTGTTTTGATAGCATGAAATTATCTTTAGCAAACTGAATTGCAATTCTTTTGCCGTTAAATTCTTGTTACTGATGCGATCAGACTTATTTTTCTTGCAATTATTGAAAAATCTGTATACATAGCCAATAATAAACTGCATTTTTGTTAAGTTAGAGCAATTCTTTAAAAGTGGTAATAATTCAGTGTCATTTGTTGCATCTAAATTAGAAGACACGTCATTATACAAACATGATAATTCAGGCATATCATGTGTAGGAGGCGTATACAAAGGGTCCTTTAAAAAGTCTGGCCCATGCCACCATATGTGATCTTCATTGAGAGCATTTGGCTTAACGCCCCTGGATAAACAATCGGCAGGGTTTAAATCTCCCGGTACATGATACCAGGCATTTTTAAAGGTTAAATCATTTATTTTCTTGTGTCTGTTATGCACAAATACTCCCAGTTTAGATGGATTGCTATGTAGAATCCACGATAAAGCAACTTGTGAATCGGTAAATAATAAAACATCATGATCAGGGAAAATTAATTTCACTCTATCATATAATTGAGCAAGCAATAAAGCACTGCTTAGCTCTAATTTGGGAATTGTCAATTTATTTCTCAAAGGTGCAATACGAGATTTCGCGCAAATCAAATTAACAGATACTTTATCCAAATACTTGCAACGCAAGTACAAACAACAACCATACGCATTTGGTGTGGCATCACAAAATCCAACCAATTCAACCCGTATTGAATCTTTGATTTGCAAATACCTTGGCACATAAATAGGCGCCATATCCTTAATAGATTCTACAAATGTTAGCCACTCAGATTTTAATTCAGGAGGCAATTCATCCTTCCATTTGAGCTGAGCTTTCCATAGTTTTTGTATAAACAATTTTGCAATTACTAAGACCGGTGCAATGAGTCCTAAAGGATCATAAAACCTACCAATACAGGAAAGTACACTGGTTTTAGTCGGAATATCATCTGATGCTACTGCTTCAGGAAAGTAAAAATTGAATTTATCGGATTTCACATCATATGAAAGACCTAAAGCCTTCATCATAGGCGAATCTTTGTTAAAATCCCTTTCATCAAAATAATATTTATCGGACGGAATGCCATCTAGTATGCGAATATCATTGGCACACCATTTATGAAGTTCGAAACCTCCCAATCTAAGAAGTTCAATTAATTCATTTCTGAGCTCCACGGTTTCATTTAAAGTATTACTACCGGAGATTATATCATCAACGTATGTATTTTCTTTCAAAGCACGAGACGCACGCGGATATTTATCAGAAAACCTGTGAGCAAGCTCCACTAAACACCGTGTAGCTAAATAGCTAGAGCTCTTCAACCCATACGTCACTGTTTGTAACTGAAGTATTTGAACTTCATCGTTGGTATTATTTTTCCATAATATATTTTGCAACTTCCTATGTTCCGGAGCTACAAGAATTTGACGAAACATTTGACGTACGTCTGTCAAGAAAATATATTCATAGGAACGAAATCGTATTAGTATCTCGAATAATTCATTTTGTACTATAGGACCATTATACAAGTGATCATTTAGGCTTTTACCATTAGACGCTTTGAAACTACCATCGAAAACAGCACGCAATTTGGTTGTCTTTTTATCATTCCTTATAACAGGATGATGCGGCAAGAAATAGAGAGAATCTAAGGGTTCGTCTTTTACATCGTATACAATCGCATGGCCAAGATCAACATACTCTTTAATAAATTTAGAATAAGTCTCCTTTAAATTCTCATCCTTAGAAAAACGTTTCTGTAAAGTATTTAATCTATGAGCGGCCTTTGTAAATGAATCACCTAGCTCTATCTCATCAATGGGAACCTTTATAGGTAATTGTACTTGAAACCTGTTGTCAATTAATTGCACAGAGTTTTCAAAATTAGTCTCACAAATATTTTGTTCGACTGTTTTATCGGAAATAATATTGGGTATGGATTCGATTTCCCAGAATCGTTCCAATAGATTATCCACATCATGTGAACAATGAAAAGAATGTGTGAATGAACTCACCGCTTGCCCAGCAATCTCACCCGACACGACATAGCCAAAGGATGTGTTTTGCAGGATGAAACCGTCAGTCCCTATATCAATCTTTCCTGGAAGCAAGGCATCAAAAAATATATCGGCTCCTAACAGAATCGAAATAGGGCCCGGGACATAAAAATTGTCATCAGCCAACAGTACATTACTCGGAACTACAAAATTCTTCATATCAATCTTTGACTGAGGCAACGGCGATGTAATGGTTTTAACAACCGAACAGTTGATGTTCTTATGATAATTATTGTTTTTAGAACAAATCTGAATAGAAACTCCTTCCTTAACACGTTGTGATTGCTGACCCATTGTTGTCACACTTATATCATTTTTATACTTTTTAATTTTCAAGCTGTCAACCAATTCAGCAGTTATAAAAGAATTTTGGCTTCCACTATCAAGCAAAGCTCTCGTCGGACGATAACTTCCATCTAAAGATCTTACATGAACGACAACAGTGGGTAGCAACACTGTACCATTTGACTTACCACTGCAAAGAGTAGTATTGTTTGCACTGGCATAAGGCTTACACTTATCTTCATCATGAAGAAGAGAGTTATGTTCCTTGCTGTGGCAATAAGAACATTTAAAAGAATATTTACATTTTTGTGTATGATAATGGAGACAAATTTCGCATAAGTATTTGACTTCTACAAATTGCTGACGATCTTTTAAAGACATCAACAAGAAATGCTGACATTTAAAAAGCTTGTGATCAGGAGACGAACAAAGTATACACACAGAAGCTGTGCCACGCTTGTCCCCGTCTTTTACAAAATTAGATACGGATTTAATCTTACCGAACTGGCTCTTCTCAACCTTTTGGCTTTCCTCTAAGCTCGATGCACGGCGCTCTAGGAATGTTAAAAAATCATCAAGAGTCGGCAGCTTACTAGGATCTCGATCGCCGAAGTAAGCTCTGGAGGTATAGCTATCTAACTTTCTTGAAAGCAGCGGTACCAACAGCATGTCCCATGAATCGACAGGTTGCTGTAGATTATCCAGGGAACCCACGTTCTGTCGTATCAATGAAATGAACTCTCGCAGGTTGACTGATGTTCCTTTCGTAAGAGGAGTTAAATCTAGCAGGCTGTGAACATGCGTCGATATCAAAATATATTTGTTGTCGTATCTTTGCTCCAATAAGGTAAGCGACTTTGAATAAGATTCGTTAACTAGCGGCAATCCCTCAACAAGAGACAGCGCTTCTCCATGTAAATATTTCCGGAGATAAAATAATTTTTGAATACATGATAAACTGGTGTCACTATCAATAATCGCATTAAACATATCCATAAACGTCTTGTATTTAGCTATATCCTTGCCATTAAACACAGGAATCTCTATCACAGGCAATTTGTTTCGTTGTTTGGGAATGCTGTCTGCTGATACGTAACGTGACATAACAGTGTCTTGAAATTCTGCAATAATGCGGTTCATATTTGAAAGTACTTCGTAGTATCTGTTTTCCGTTTCATCATTTAATAACATCTCTTCGGACTCTGATGTTGTATCCAGAAGATTAATCTTACATTGCAAGTCCTGGTACTTGTCAAATGCTTTATTTAGTTGCACAACACGAACTTCCAGATCGTGTGCATTTGTATAATTCCTTCCCCTGACGTAATTGTCTATTCGAGTAATAATTCCCTTATAGTACCTTCGCGAGTTTTTAAGCTGATTAATCTCCTCTTCTGCCATTATGATGTCAGAATGTCTGCCAGCACGAGGATATAAGTAATATAAATCAGTACTCAGCAGTATTGGGCAATCTCCTTTAGGGTCAGGTTTTTGTCAAACTCCTTTTCAAAAATATAAATTGTATAAAATATTTTCTCTCGAATTATAGCGGAGAATAGATAAAATTGCACTACTATGACGCAGGCAGTAAATAAATGAATGAAAGTTTCATAAAAATGAGTGAAAAATCACTTACTACTATGACGTAGTAGACGAGCCGCACCACATATAACTGCGGCACTGGACGCGCTGGTTTTATATAATCATTGGATAGGCACTAAGTGCCCTCGAAGGACCATTTATGAAGTTCGAAACCTTGAATCTAAAATCCGGCTCGAAGGACCATTTAATGGACGCAACTATAACGCTGAATCCATTATTTACTTGATAAACCAGCTACGAAGATAAAAACATAACTTTTCACCTCAACAGCCATTGTTTATTTGTCGTCATAGCAACCGCTACTTCTATTTTTTACATTGCTCCAAAGAGACTTAACAATAAGATTTTATGTCGTGAACACTTTCTTTCTTTCTTTCTTTCTTTCTTTCTTTCTTTCTTTCTTTCTTTCTTTCTTTCTTTCTTTCTTTCTTTCTTTCTTTCTTTCTTTCTTTCTTTCTTTCTTTCTTTCTTTCTTTCTTTCTTTCTTTCTTTCATTTCATTTCATTTCATTTCATTTCATTTATTCTTTATACACAATATAATGTACAGGCGGACTTAATGCCATGCGGCATTCTCGACCAGTCAACCTTAGGCTTGCAGACAAGGTTAAGGCGGTGCGATGTTTACCAGAGAAAAATTCAAAAATTTAATTCTACTCTTTACTAAAGTACATAATTTATTTATATATATTACATACCACATATTTATCATATAATACATACCATACACAGATATATATAATATTATAATATACTAAATACTTATACCTACATAATATACTAAATTCACATGCAAAAAGATAAATAAATTTGCTTACTAATAACATCAGAAGTGAGACGGGTGAGATATCCATCAGTTAGATCCCAGAAGATGCTGACGAAGTAGTTTCTTAAAGTGGAATTTGCTTTTAGCCTGTCTGATGTCTTCGGGGAGGCCATTCCAAAGACGGACCGCCTGGACAGCGAAGGAACGAGAAAAGAATTGAGTACGATGCGTTGGAAAACTAAGTTGAAGGTTGTTAGAGGAACGAAGAGTTTTAGTATGAGAAGAGCCAAGAAAATGAAATTTGCTTTTGAGATAGGACGGAGAGAGAGGATCATGAAGTACGGAGAATAAAGCACAAAGTATGCGCGAGTTCCTTCGCTGCCGGATAGTGAGCCACTTCAGCTGAGATCGATAGGCGGAGACGTGGTCGTACTTGCGGAGACCGAAAATAAATCTAATGCAGTTGTTTAATAGGCGCTCCAATTTGTTGAGAAGCTCCTCAGCCAAGTCCAGGTAACATATGTCCCCATAGTCGAGTATTGGAAGAATAAGGGTCTGTACCAACATGAGTTTCGTCTTGGAAGGGAGAAAAAATTTAAAGCGATAAAGAGATCGCAGAGAAGCCACAATTTTGCGACTCACCTCCGCCACCTGCACCTTCCAAGACAAAGTTTGGTCTATGCACAAACCGAGATCCTTGACACTTGGACAGAATGGAACCACAGTGCCATTATAAATTACTGGAGACAAGGTGGCGATGTCCAGTCTGGTCAGCAGCCGGGAGCTTCCAACAATAATGGACTTACATTTGGAAGGATTAACGGAGACACCGAACCTGATCGACCAATCCCTTATGCTGTCCAAATCAGCATTCAAACATGCCACCGCACCGGACATCTCATCAACACCAGCCTGGGCGTATAACTGGAGATCGTCGGCATACAAGTGATACTCGCAGGTCAGACTTGAAGTAATAAGATTAATAAATATTGAAAACATCAAAGGAGATAAGATTCCTCCCTGCGGTACCCCTGTAGCTAACTCACACCAATCAGAAGATTGCTGTCCCCATCGCACAGACTGCTGTCGGCCACGTAAATACTGTCCAAACCATTCCAGCGCCGAGGACGAGATTTTGAGGTATGACAGGATGGAAAGAAGGATGTCATGGTCAACGGTGTTGAAGGCGTTAGAAAAGTCGACGAGAGCTAATGCCGTGATTTTTGTGTTATCCATGCCCTCCCTAATGTCATCTGTGACCTTAAGGAGGGCGGAGGTGGTCCCATGCCCAGGTCGGAACCCAGACTGGAAGGGACTGAGTAAGGCATTTTTATGTATAAATGCCGACAATTGTCGGTGCGCACATGCCTCCAACACCTTGGATAGGAAAGGAAGAATTGAGATAGGACGATAGTGACTGGCCGATAATGGATTGGGAATTTTAGGAAGGGGTCGGACATAGGCCTTTCGCCACACAGAAGGGAATTGACCGGAATCGAGAGAGAAATTAACGATGTGAGTAATAGCGGGCAAGAGAAATTCCAATAGAGTTACCACCATAATGCGGCTCACATCATCAATTCCGACGGCTTTGGATTTGATAGACAGGATAACCTTTTTAACCTCGTCCTGGCTAACTGGCGAGAACTCGAACTTCTTTCTTTCTTTCTTTCTTTCTTTCTTTCTTTCTTTCTTTCTTTCTTTCTTTCTTTCTTTCTATGTTTATGTATTGAATGTTTTTTATGGTATCCATTAATTTGTACTGAATTATTTAAATTACACAAACAAACCAATAAAAATAATTATTCAGTTGACATTGAATTTTTGTTTCATGGGGCTATGTTTTTTTGGGTAGTATTTAAACGCAAATCAAAAAAATATCCTTTTTCTATGCAATAAGATTCCGAATTCCCATCAAAATTACTGATTGCACAGCAAAATATTCAACTCAAAATATCACTAAACACACTACAATTTATTTTCGCAGCGTACAGCGATTTTTCCTAAAGCAAAAGCTTTTTCATCAATGCATAGCTAATAATCTTAATGCACATTATACATGTTAACTCTTTTTCTTTTAAATATAGCTTCTATTTTTATATTATTTACAGTTATCCCTGTTTTTTTTACGGTGAAATTGCACTTAGGTGCAACGCCATCTATTATCAAATTAAAAAGCTTACTTTTTTTCTTATAACTGTCACTTTTAAAGCTCCTCATTGCCATCAGAGGAATGTAGCAATTACCAAAACATCGTATAAAATGAAATATCTCAACTCGCTTCTCGCACCAGCCCCGGCATGTGATGTTTTTGCTGGTCGATGGTCGAGTGTGTGTAAAGAGTGCATGAGGTTATGTGAGGAGATGGATGAATGACGATAACTTCACATATTTTTTAGGTTTACCTACCCTGTGGTTCTATTCATTTTTTGTTAATATTTATGTTAATTTAATTTATAGTAATAAGATACTAATCCTTGTAAAAAAAAAATTGTGTCCTAATATTATGTAATTTCACAGTGCTTTAGTCTCAGTACTGTTATGCTGTGGAGTGTAATTTAAATAAATAAATAAAAAAAGTTGTTAGCTATAGGTACGGAATCCTTTGGGCTTACTCTACCCTTTCCTATATCCTCATACCTGACATTATTTACCATTTAAATTAACAAACCCCTACACGATTGTTGATCCTATCAATCGACTATTTACTTTCTGTCACGGACATAAGGTCCACGTGATTGGCCCATTTGTCATCAACGGATTGAAATGTGCCGAGTCCGTAGTCCCGTGAAATTGAAAGGCTTAACGTGTGAGGATTATTCCGTTTCATCTGTTGACAGAATACATTATCGGATGAGATGAAATTCAAACACGGGCAGTGGATTTGCACATTGAAATATGTATTTCTAAATATCTGAGCGCACGGCAGTGCGCAGGCCAAGTTCTCAAAAAACCAGACATACGTACAGTCGATAGCAGATCAATGGTAACACTTTTTACTTTTGACAGTTCTTATTATTTGCGTCGTAAGACTTGAAATCGTACTGCAAGTGTTACCATTGATCTGCTGTTGTCCGTACACACTTGATGTATAGGAACCTATATTTTTGCACGTCATTTTTAATAAAAAAAATTACATCTACACTACCTACTTTGTAAGAAAAAAGTGCCAATGAGAAAGGTGACAAAAAACTTTCAGCAGCACATCTTTTAACATAATAATTTTAAGTTATTAAATTGTTACCAAACATCCCTTAAAACAATCGACTCAAATTGCAAAAAAAAATCAAATTTCTTTATTGCAAGTAAGCACGTTGTGCAGGTATATTTTTGCACTTCAACATATTTTTGAATTTACATTTAAGACACCACTTTGAAAGGAAAAGGTGCTAACGCTGAGGAGAAAATGCTCTGAGTATATGTATTATAAACCGCTAGAATCTTTACATTTCCCAAGAATACGGTTACAAACCAATCAATAATGTTTTCCTCATCTAAATTACCCATCCACTCCAATCAAGTTATTGTTTACTTGGAAACAACTTCCGCGCCAGTGAAATATATCTAAGCGCACGGCAGACGCAGGCCAAGGTCTCACTCAGTGATTATATTACATTTACATTAGGTATTCGTTCTCTGAAATTGGTTCGGGAACCAACGCTATAGTTCCAATACTTCCAGGTATCATCGCAAGTTATCTATAGCTTATCGTAAAAAACCTTAAATAAAAATCTCGGTTTGAGTTTTTTGCAATATCCGAAAATGTAAGTATTAAATGGAGAATATTATTCGTCACAGATTTGAATTAGGAACCTCTAGTCTACTAGGCATGCTCTATTCTTTTTTTTAAATAATATTTTTACTACTTTAATATTAACAAAAATTAGATGATATGCTGTTACTCACAAACCTAGTTAAACATCACTACCCTTAAACCGTGTTCATGTCCCTTTCACACTTCGATAATAACATTAAGGTAGAAAGGGATAGAAGGCCTAAACGGTGGAATAACTTTCCATCACGTTTATGTCTGCGCGCCATAGTGTGTAATTACTTACGAATTTTCTTGTAAATATCGCACAGACTAGGTTTTCACGTCTTGGAAATATATTCAGCGCCATCTATGTTTTATTCCTAGAACTAAGTACGTTGCGGTGTTCCTTGCAGGCGTTTGAAATAACTTCGTTTCAAAGACGGGTTCTCGTCGTTCTGGGATGGCGCTGGCGGTTAGTAATAATAAGGTAATAATACAAAGTTGTTCGGCTTATTGCTTAGCCTATTGTGTATTTATTTATTTATTAATGGACTTGACAGTTCGTCATTTGCCAATGTCATGTTACAGAAAATTCAATATATTCAATAGTCTTCTATCTTCCTCCAGGGGAGTCGCAGTAGCGTCTTCACCCTGGGTAGCCGCGTCTTCATGTCTTCATCCAGAGGAGTCGCCGTAGCGTCATCACTCTGGACGAAGCAGCTCGACAGTCACGTTCACTCCCGAGCTTGTAGCGGGAACTCTTGATAAAAGCTTGAAACTTCAGATCTTGCATAAATAATCCAATAACTTCACCGTACTGTCATTCGCGAACATTTTCTGATTAACTTAACGTGATATTAAACACAAAATTTAATAAATAATTTAATTTATTTAATTTTCATCATGTTCTAACACATGGGGTATAATAATCCTGCGCAGACGAAGTCGCTGGCAGCAGCTAGTATGATATAATAAAGACTTGTTATGGAAGTAAATGCTGGCCTGTATTTCGCCCAAATGATCAGCCTAGCGATCCAGAGGGGAAATGCCGCCAGCATTTTGGGCACGTTGCCGGACAACGGGGATCGGTTGAACTATCTGTAATGCAAGACATTGCTAGGTTGCTGTGACAATAATTTTTAATGTTACCTACTTAGCGCGCTCTGGACGCGGAGGGCGCAGCATAGAGACGAGTGGGCCAACTTGGAGGAGGCCTATACCCGGCAATCGGGGACTCTCGCTATACCAATATTTTAATTTTATTTTACAATTATTGCAGTTCTTAATTTATTATTTTATCACGACTATCGCTATTTAAAGGAAATTTATTATGTATGACAACAAGAATTATCAAATTATTTTTATCAATTTTATCTTAAGAACTCAGAATGGACAATTATTATAAAATGTAAGATTAAATTAATATGACAACTTATAAGATGTAGAATATGTAGAGTCAATAAAGGCTTTTTTATTTTTATTATTTTATTTACTTAGTGTCCGACCGAAACTAGGTTTTAGGGCCGAAACCGAATTTCGGCCACGGTCTTAGTTTCGGCCGAAAACGAAACCGAAACTTCCATATAAAGTCATTTTTTCGTAGAAAAAATAAATAGGCAATTATAATCAGTGAATTATTATTTATAAATCACATATTAAACAATTCAGTCTCTGATATTTGAAGTAATCCTTAAGCAATACATATTCATCATCATCATCAGTCTATTTATATTACCCCACTGCTCGGGCACAGACCTTCCCTTACATCGAGGGAGCTGGGGCCATGATCCACCACGCGGGCCAGTGCGGATTGGCGGGTTTCACATGCCTTAGATTTTCTTCTTCTTCTACGGCATGCAGGTTTCATCACGATGTTTTCTTTCGCCGTTTTAGGAGCACTCGGTAAATGTACGTAAGTTTTTCCGTCAAAAAAACCGAGGATGGAGGGGGTCAGGAGGCAGATCTTCCTCTCTGGATCCTTGTTTCCACATCACATACCGCCATGGCTTATAGCCTATGAGCTGTCCGGATATTTCAGCTATCTCCTAGTGAAACTCCCATCAAAATTCCTTCAGTAGTTATGGCGTGATACTGCAGGATCCAGAGAGGAAGATCTGCCTCCTGATCTCCTCCATCCTCCTCCTCTACGCAAACGAACTTGCGGGGTACCTACAGCTAGTATTATAATAAAACTTCGGCTTTGATAACCAATTCTAAATTACAAAACTTCACAGCGACTTTTATCTCTGTCCACATCATCCATCGTCTACAAAAGGTGATCTAAATTACCACCGTCGTATATTTCAGAACCTTTGACATTTACCTGTACGGAACCCAATCAGGAAACCCCTGGGGATCCGAATCGAAGCCGTACAAAACGGTGCGGCTCAGGGCAGGACTCAGACATGAAACCGACGCGGAGGACTAGCCGCAAGGCCATTTTAGGCAGTGGTCCCTCCGCCGGCGAGTAAGCGAGTAACTATCGGCTAGAAACGTACAAAAGTACATTCCGTGTAAACAAAAGAGACGCATATATTAATAGAGAAACGACGATCTCCACAGGGACCTTAAAGTGGACACAGTCAATCAATTCATAAAAAAAATTGCTGAAGCTCACGAACACAGACTTCATCATCATGTGAATGTCGAGGCAATCCAGCTCGACAACACGAACATAGTGAGAAGACTGAAAAGAACCAAACCTTTTGAGTTAGTGTAGTGTAGTGAAAACAATTCGTAGTGATAGTGCGCGAATGTAAGACACGTGAACAAAGTGATCGCCAGTAATGTCGTTGGACTAACTCTTAGATGACTAGTGTCATCGTAATACCGACTAAACCTCCTGGGGTGTTCCACCTCGTGCCATTGTGGCCGAGCCCCGGGAACTGCGATACATCCGCGACCCGACTGGCGCCCCGAGCACTCCCCATTATGGGCTGTACTAGCCCACAATTCATCATCCCTCACCTTCCTCCTCCCCGTCTGAGCCTCGAGCCACTCGGGGCCGTGCGGTTCGCGCACTGCGTCCGTGGGCCCGGGCCCTTACTTAGGCGGCGGCACCTCGTACACTCGTCCCTCGCTTCGTCTCTATGTGCTCATCGTAGACAGAATTTTTCGCTTGCAATTTTGTACTGATTCCATGTCTATTGGGTAAGTGGTCTGTGCGCTGAACCCCGTAATAAATCTCCCAGGAGCAGATTCTGATTCTGTCATCCGAGAGCGGTATTTGCGATATAAATATGGCTTACTCTATCGTTAAAAAATTTCGTGACTACCTTCAGTTAGTGTAGCTGTTTATTTTTTCGCTCCGTAATAAAATAATATTTTACGGGGCTGAACTGTCTTTTAAACTTTGAAATTTTCATTAAACGTTCTGTGGATATATAAGTGTTCCGTAGTGGAAAAGTTAAAGGCTAACTGTGTGTATTTGGACAATATAGTGAAAAAATACCCATCGAGTTACCAGATTCAACAACGTTCTGTAAAGACGCGTAAGCGACGCATAATACACGGCGCTTAGGCCCTTTTGGCCGCGACCTCGCGCTTGCTTTCGTTCGTTTGATAAAAACTGAAGCCTCGTTTGCACTGACATAATACTGGACTATTATCATTTATTTGCAACTCGCCTCTTAGTTCAGAGTGTCAAGTCAGTACCCATATAAAATGAGTTCGGAATTGAATGATAGTATGACTTGCGCGGGATGTCGTGGCGAACTGCTGCTTGGTGAGGAGTATCTGCAATGTATGGTGAAGACCTGTGGGAAATTGTACCATTACACGTGTAACAATAAAACACTCACCACCGAAGAGAAGACCATATGGGCGTGTCCTGAGTGCGTTTGTGCCGCTAAAAAATGTGGGCGCAACTGTGAGACCCCGGTTGGTACTCCCGTTAATATTAAAAATATAGCGGTTAGAAAACCAAAGGAAGTGCCTCCTCCAACTCCGCAGCTTCAGTCAGCGCGTGATGATGTATCGATGTCTGCCGCTTTGGAGATCCAGTTACTGCGCGAACAGATGACCGTCCTAAATGAACAGATAACTGACGCCTTATCTGCCATATCGCAGTACCAATCTGCTCTCACAGCATGTACCAGTAAGATCGAGGTCATTAGCGCAAGACTTGAGAGATTGGAGCACGACACCATATCTCGTAGCCCATTCTGCCCTGCGACGTCATCCCCGACCACCCATGATAAGACGGAGGTGCAGGTGACCGGTGAGCCTGTAGAATTGCAAGAACCCAAACGCAACCTTAAAATATCCCGATCTATGACGGCAGAACAGAAGCAGATCGCATCTGGGGACGCCGGAGCGGGTACCAAAGTTGCGAACACATATAGTGCGGCGCTGGCTGCGGATTTGTCACGCAATGGCGGTGGCAAGAATGGTAAACGACCGGATGCTGGGGACTGTGGAACTGCCGAGCCGGTGAAGGCACAAGGTGACGTCACGAAAGGAGAATGGCAGGATGCTCGTACCCGGAGGCAAAGACGATTAACATCTGTGCGCTGCACCGCAGGTCCTGACGTCACGTCTCTGAAAGCTGTCGAATACAGAAAATACATCCATTTATGGAACATGGTCTCCGGTGCTGATGATATTCGGGAGTACCTGCGGAAACTCTGTCCGGAAGAGACATGCATTGTGGAGGAGCTAAAATCCAAAGGTGACTATAAGTCCTACAAACTGAGCGTTCCTGCTGCCTTCTATGATAAGTGTATCTCGGCGGATGTGTGGCCTGATAACGCTAGGGTAAAAAAGTGGTTATTTCGAGGGCAAAGCGGAAAATTCTAACCGTCGTATGACGAAGCGTCTATGTAGCTCTACACTGAAGACCACCATTGCCGTTACATATCAAAATGTAAGGGGACTCAACACGAAGCTGAAACATTTCAAACACAGTCTTCTCAATCTTGAAAATGACATTGTTGCTGTTACCGAATCTTGGTTGAGCAAGTCGGTTGAAGACTCCGAATTACTATCAGGTGGATGGAGTATGTTGCGTCGTGACCGCGCTACTGGCCAACATGGTGGAGGCGTGCTTCTCGCCGTGCGTCCGGGAATCACTCTGCGACGTCGACGTGAGTTTGAAACAGCATTTTTATCATATTATGTACGGAATGTTTGATGATTGTGTTCCCAGAAAAGTTCGATCTAACAAGCCCTGCCGACGTTATCCAGTTTGGTTTACCGCCGACTTAATAAAAGATATCAGGCGAAAAGCGGACCTACATCGGAAATGGAAACAGACTAAGAACTGCGCTGTATACACAGAATTTTCTCGTCTCAGAGCTGATATTAGGTTACGAACGTCACTTGCTTACGATGATCATATCAACCGCATTCAAAACCAACTCACATGCGACCCTCGTACCTTCTGGCAGCATATAAGTAGCTTAAAATCAAAAGGTGGGTTTGAAACGCAGGTAACATACGGGGGGACGATTTTTGAAGGTAGTGAGGCAGCTCGAGCATTCTCTGATTTTTTCTCTAGCGTATTTTTGCCCCACATACCTACTCTTGATCACAATATTACAATCCATGAAGATATGACGTGTACGGCTAACTACGTACACATTGGTAAAATTTCGGTTGATGATCTGGAATCAGGCATAGGTCGTTTAAAACCCCAAAGTTCACCGGGTCCAGATAATTTCCCTGCGTTTATTGTTAAGGGTTGCAAAGAACAGCTGATAGTACCATTATTGCATATTTTTAATTTAGCATTATCTACCGGCGAATATCCATATCAATGGAAAATCTCACGGGTGAGGCCTATTCCCAAAACGAACGATACAGAGAATGTAGAGAACTACCGTCCGATAGCAATTCTCTCTTCAATTGCAAAGCTGTTCGAATCGATTCTGAGTAGGTTAGTGTCAGTCCAAATAAAGCCGTGTTTATGTGACTCTCAACACGGATTTAGACCTAAACGATCTGTTGAAACGAATCTTTTAACGCTGGTTGACACCATTTCCGAAAACTTGGACGAGGGCAAACAAACTGATGTGTTGTACTTCGATTTTAAAAAAGCGTTCGATCGCGTTGATAATGACGTTTTACTACGCAAGTTATGTAGAATTGGGTTCTCACCCAAATTGCTAAAGTTTTTTGCCAGCTATCTACGTGACAGACAGCAATACGTTCGCCATGGATGCTTTGTTTCGGAACCGTACCACACTCGATCTGGAGTGAGCCAGGGCTCGATATTGGGTCCGTTATTATTTGGCATCATGATCAATGATTTAGCCTCTGTTCCTAAATACTCGAAATGCCTGCTTTATGCTGACGATATGAAGTTGATATGCGGGGTCCAGAATGATTCTGATTGCGTATCAGTTCAACAAGATATTGACCGGGTGCATCAGTGGAGCGAGGAAAACGAGCTTCTTTTTAACGTCGCTAAATGCTCCGTTATGACCTTCAGTCGTGCTCACAATCCACGGCATACCAGCTACCTCTTAGGCACGGATGCGATAGCTCGCGTTTATTCGGCAAAGGATCTGGGAGTCATTTTCGACGCCCATCTTAACTTTCATGAGCATATGCGAACGCTTGCTGCAAATTGCTATCGACGATTGGGATTCGTTATACGTAACATTCGCGAGTTTAATAATCCCAGCGCCATGAAACTAGTGTACACCGCGTTAGTCAGAAGTAAGCTTGAGGCAGCCGCATTGGTTTGGAATCCCTATGAGGTTACTTACGCATTGCTTCTAGAGAAAATTCAAAAAGCGTTTCTGAGGTTCTTGTACAAGAAAATGTTTGGGTACTACCCCTTCCTGTACCCAACGAAATTCCTGCTAGGGGTGTTAGGATTTAATTCTCTGGAGGTGAGGCGTAACCATACCCTACTGACTACGACTTGCGGGATCTTGCGCGGGCATTCAGACTGTCCCGAATTAGTGGCGCGTTTGGTACGCCTGTACGTCCCCACTGTGCCAAAATACAGTTTTCGAGCGCGAGACAACGTCCTGCTGGCGGTGCCGTCCGCACGCACAGTGTCGCACAGGAACATGCCGCTGATTCGCGCTCTAAAATTTCTCAACTCGCTTCTCGCATCAGCACCGGCATGTGATGTTTTTGCTGGTCGATGGTCGAGTGTGTGTAAAGAGTGCATGAGGTTATGTGAGGAGATGGATGAATGACGATAACTTCACATATTTTTTAGGTTTACCTACCCTGTTGTTCTATTCATTTTTTGTTAATATTTATGCTAATTTAATTTATAGTAGTAAGGTACTACTCCTTGTAAAAAAAAAATTGTGTCCTAATGTTATGTAATTTCACAGTGCTTTAGTCTCAGTACTGTTATGCTGTGGAGTGTAATTTAAATAAATAAATAAATAAATAAATAAATAAATAAAATCGTCGTTCTTCCTTGCTTGGCACCGCCTCGTACCTCCCCATGGCGCGGATTTCTTTCTCTCAGCCATTCGACATCTTCTGCCAGTCCGGGCCTGGTGCGGCTGTATTTCAAAGGAACTCGTCACGAGGCCGCTATTTGCATGACAATGTGCAGCGGGCGCTTTTCCCGTCTGAATGAATGGCCTTCCGTCACCTCTCATTAAATTGACGAGTAATGACGAGCGATACCAACGGTTCTCATATGATTCTCGATTGCAGTTCAAGCAAGAATGTCTATTTACACGGGGACCACTCCAGTTAATAGAAACGTTCGCGGACATCTCCTGATTAACTTAACGTGATCATTAATCAATAAATACCACGGAAACTATTTAATTATAATTTTCATAAAAAAGTAGGTAATGTCGTTTCGCGCGCTTTTCAAGGGATACCTACTTGGTATACTAATTAATTTATTTAAAAAAAAATATTTACTACAAATGACAATGCCAGATTCTGCCCCACCATCAACCGCAAGTTGTACAAGATAACGAATAAATGTTAAAATTATTGGTTTAAAATAAAGTTTTGTACAAGTTGCGATTCGAAAAAACCAGCTTAATTAAGAATTCAGAAAATAGTAAGTAATCGAAACGATTTTTTTTTTGTTATTCTTCCATAGGAGTTGCGAGAGTAGTAGAAAATGATACTGATTATGATTATGCAATATGAAACCTGTAATAAGTCCCCAACAAAATGATAGGTACAGCTTAAATGGTCACGTAGTTTTGTAGGTGGGGCAAAGCTCCATTGAAATGTGGCAATGTCATTTACATTTACAGTATATTTTTACTAATGAACTCCGCACTTTTTTATTTTCAGTTTAAATAGGCAAAGCATGCCATTCCTCATACATCCTCCATTATAGAGCACTAGATGGTCGTCTTAAGTCGTTACAGCCGTTGAAAAGCTATAAAATGATCTCTCTATACCTCAGAGAAATAAGGACCGAACAAAAGAACTTGACAGCGCAGTAAACCGCACAAAAGGTGATTTTTATGTGTAATATCCACTGAACCCCAATGAACGGAGTGTGGATTCTGCCGTAGTAATAAAACTGTTTGTTACTTATATAAATTATACCTGTTACATACTAAGCCTTTTTTTTTTAAATGAAATGAAATTTATTTGTAAATATGGGTTAATGCAGATATTAATAGCTACGCTTACCCTTCCTCTCTCCTAATTGTGTGCCCAACAGGGGACGTAATGTTATACTAACATCAATTCCATAACTTACGGAATGCAATAAAAATTTTGAATTTGAATTTTTGAATTTGAAAGCTATGGCTTGGATGGAAAGATGCCACTGCTATGGCCCGTATTAATAAATCACTCTCAGCTCAAATGTCAATCTTGAGAACGACCTCAAGATGACCGTCTTATTAAGAGCCTACATAAAGCCAACTAGCGCTGCCAATCTTTAAAAAAATAATATCTTCCAATATAATCAATTTTATTAAAAAAGCTATTTACAAAATATTTAATAATATTAACCTAAAAAAAATATAAACTAAACTAAAAACTATATGTACAATAGGTCGGTTGAACTATCTGAATGGCTTAGCATTACAGATAGTTCAACCGATCCCCGTTGTCCGGCAACGTGCCCAAAATGCTGGCGGCATTTCCCCTCTCAAAAACTACTTAAAATATTGCAAGAATTCTTTCACCGTTAGATAGATAAAAGTTAAAACTACGTAACTGTGAAATAATTATTAAATTCGATTCAGTAGTTTTTGAGAAAATCTCAACCTTATTGAGGCCCCCTGTAAACTCTCTTTTTTCGTGTGTACAGTCGACAGCAGATCAATGGTAACACTTTTTACTTTTGACAGTTCTTATTATTTGCGTCGTAAAACTTGAAATCGTACTGCAAGTGTTACCATTGATCTGCTGTCGACTGTACATCTTTCTGATACTAAGCGATGTAATTTCGGTCAGAAAATTCGTTCCAGTACCGAACACCTGTTCCTACACTAAAAATAATTCCAGGTAGACCGTTATTTGCACTTATCCTTGAAAAAAATATATTCCTCCAGAAAATAGGCTTTATTGTATTGTTTACTGCTCATTATGTTGAAAGTAACGACGCCGGAATGGGCGGCAAATTCTGGGCGTGCATAAGTAATAGGTATTTTGTAAGGGTAAGACCATGGAGGTAAGGTAGTTGACCCACCGCTAGCGATGAGCGAGTAGAGCTAGAAACGAGTTGGCGAGCGAGTATTCCGATAGTTTTGTAGCTCGGCCATAAGCAAGTGTTTTTTTTCGACGAGCGATTACTCGCTCGGGGCCATTGATCTCCTATAAACAATTGATACACAGTCTGCCTTCTATAAATGTCCGGGCGAAAAGAAGGTCCAAACGGATGAATGGACCATTTGCTTTTGGACGTTAACAATGGACCCTTATTTGGACGTTTTTTTAATTGTTTTAGTAAGACCTTTGTGTATCTAGTTGTTTATAGGATATCAATGCTCGGGGCAGTAAATAGGATTTTTGTTGGCGTATTTTTTATGTCCCTGCCAAAATTCGTCTAAAATTAGGGTAAGTCCGGGGGAGATGGCCATACGGGATAGATGGCCCACCGAAATATTTCGGAAACTTATCACCAGATGTCGCCTGTTAGCGCTCAGTTCGCTTCACATCGTGCCTAAGTGCAACGTCACAGGAATATTTTGGCGAAAAAAGTACGAAAAATGAGTAAAATCCTTCTAATTTGTTCCATATACTACTAAACATTTTTAGATGGTTTATGTTTTATGTCGTGGTGATATGATTTTGTGAAAATAAAGGGTTTTTATGTATTTTATGCATAGTTCATGAACGGTGTCGTGTTATAACCTCAAAATTTCATATGAATTGTTTCTACTTGTTTACATTATAGGTATGGCCAACTGTCCCGGGCAATTAGGAGATATGGCCATGTATAGTAGGTGTATGATGGCCATATGGCCATGTATAGTAGGTGTATGATGGCCATATGGCCATCTAACCCTGATACACTTTATTTTTTATTGTGTTGTTCTATTATGTATGAACTATTGACATCTGATGACATATTGAAACAAGGAGGTGTGTAGAAGAGAAAAAAAGATTGAAAGACCAAAAAATAAAAAAATTAAGTAACATTGAACCTAGTCAGTCGGAAAAAAAACCCGAGTACGGCGAGGAAGCGAAAGTCAATTAGGAGAATATCTGACAGTAGTGAAGAAGATGCCGAACCGGTTTTGTGTGATGTATCAGACGAAGACGGCAATAAAGAAGATGACAAAGTATACAATTAAGTACTGGTCATCTCTCCCCTACTCATATGGCCAACTCACCCGGACGCTACGGGAGAGATGGCCCACTGTGGTTTTTTTTTTAAAATAGTTTTAAGGTTCATCTCGCTACAATTTGTTACTACTGTGATAATTATCCAAAATATATAAGTTCAAAGTTTATTTTAAAATAAAGATACATACAATAAAGTCTATACTTTTCTTTTGACGGCTCTCCCAAAAAACTATGGCCATCTCCCCCGGACTTACCCTAATAAAATTACAAATATGGAGTCAATGTGCCGTGCTCTTCACTCCGCCACTGCGGGACATTTTCTGTCTCGCGCTTAAGTTTGACAGCAGGCAGCCCCTTAACTGCATTGATAAGAAAATATGTTCATTTAACAAGGCATTATACTCCAGAATCAGAATAGTATCTCTTTATTGTAAGTAAATTATAAATTGCACGTCAACATTGTTATAAAGGAGACTGGTCGCATCATCAGCCCGTATCAGTCCACTGCTGGACGCAGGCCTCACCTCCCCGCTCTTATAGCCTCCTGGTACTGCCTCTCTCATCATCAGCCCGTATCAGTCCACTGCTGGACGCAGGCCTCACCTCCCCGCTCTTATAGCCTCCTGGTACTGCCTCTCTCATCATCAGCCCGTATCAGTCCACTGCTGGACGCAGGCCTCACCTCCCCGCTCTTATAGCCTTCTGGTACTGCCTCTCTCATCATCAGCCCGTATCAGTCCATTGCTGGACGCAGGCCTCACCTCCCCGCTCTTATAGGCTCCTGGTACTGCCTCTCTCGTCATCAGCCCGTATCAGTCCACTGCTGGACGCAGGCCTCACCTCCCCGCTCTTATAGGCTCCTGGTACTGCCTCTCTCATCTTCAGCCCGTATCAGTCCACTACGAGACGCAGGACTCACCTCCCCGCTCTTATAGCCTCCTGGTACTGCCTCTCTCATCATCAGCTCGTATGAGTCCACTGCTGGACGCAGGCCTCACCTCTCCGCTCTTATAGCCTCCTGGTAGTGCCTCTCTCATCAACAGCCCGTATCAGTCCACTACGAGACGCAGGACTCACCTCCCCGCTCTTATAGCCTCCTGGTACTGCCTCTCTCATCATCAGCTCGTATCAGTCCACTGCTGGCCGCAGGCCTCACCTCCCCGCTCTTATAGCCTCCTGGTACTGCCTCTCTCATCATCAGCCCGTATCAGTCCACTACGAGACGCAGGACTCACCTCCCCGCTCTTATAGCCTCCTGGTACTGCCTCTCTCATCATCAGCTCGTATCAGTCCACTGTTGTACGCAGGCCTCACCTCCCTGCTCTTATAGCCTCCTGGTACTGCCTCTCTCATCATCAGCCCGTATCAGTCCACTGGTGGACGCAGGTCTCACCTCCCCGCTCTTATAGCCTTCTGGTACTGCCTCTCTCATCATCAGCTCGTATCCTGGCAGAATCGACCGTGCGCTTATCGTCAATCGCTATCCGCTAATCGCGTGCACAGTGTTCCGAATGTAAGAGCCTAATTCCATTCCACAACGCGCTGCGTTCCTCATTTGCATTTATTGGCCGGACCGAGACGGAGAGCCAATTTAGAACCGACAATTGGGTAAAGTACTTTAAATTGTCTACGCAAAGGTATATTAATAAGGGCTCGTAACCATAAAAATGCTAAACTGTGGCTTAATTTGACAGTTGTACCACCGATTTTATATAAATCCAGCGGCTCTATGCCCCGCTCCATTTTCTCCCGTCGTTAACATCCAGTTGGTAGCGGATTGCCTACACCTCAGATCGCTATCTACTGTAGGTACCTTAACAACGGGAGTAAATGGGGCGGGGCATGCGTTTCAACTGGCCGCAAGCCGCGTGCACACCGCGCCTGTGTGAGAAAGACTTAAATCCCTAAATCACATACTACTAGTATCGAAGCCCAAATCAAAAAAAGTGTCTTATTTTGTAAACAAAAACTACACTCCCCTACTAATATTTTAAGCTGTACTGTGATTATTGCATAGTTATTTTAACATTATTAGATCGTAGTACTGTATTTTCACAATGATGAACAGGTTCGACCAATAAGTTACTTCAGTGTTACAACAGGTAATTAGACGAAAATATTTTTGTTTCCAAACATCGTGATGAAACCTGCATGTCGTAGAAGAAAAAAAAATCTATGGCATGTGAAAGCCGCCAACCTGCACAGGGCCCGCGTGGTGGATCATGGCCCCAGCTCCCTCGATGTAAGGGAAGGTCTGTGCCCGAGCAGTGGGGCAATATAACTAGACTGATGATGATGATGATTTGTTTACAAAATAAGACACTTGATTTGGGCTGCGGTATATATAATACGGGATACTATATTACATGTAATCTAGAATTTTTTTTATAATAATATTTTTAATTTAATTATAATTAGTAGGATACCTAAAAAACCTAATCTAAACTATTTATAAAAAATTAGGTGCAGGAAGAGTACCCAAGACACTGATCTAGAATATTAGTTCCAAGTATTGTTTAAAAGTTTTAATCTAAATACAGTGCACATTTTAGTCTCAAATATAAACGCATTTCGTCGACAACAGACATACGGACGCCATCTTGCATTTATTACGAATTCATAGCGTCTTCAGTAATCCATAATGACATTATTTTCATAGCTTCCGCAGGCGTAAAGCGAGCGAACGAGCGAGCGAGCGAGCACTCGTAAAATAGTTCGCTTGAATCGTGTGTGCTCCCATCATAAAACATACTCAGATAGCTTGGGCCAAGCTACAAGATACTTGAAAATGGCGGGGAACGACGGTTGCGAAATTATTTGATAATTTTCCTTTTAATGTCTACAGGGACTATTTTGTGTTTAATATCACGTTAAATTAATCAGAAATTGTTCGCGAGTGACAGTACGGTGAAGTTATTGGATTATTTATGCAAGATCTGAAGTTTCAAGCTTTTATACAAGCTCGGGAGTGAACGTGACTGTCGAGCTGCTTCGTCCAGAGTGATGACGCTACGGCGACTCCTCTGGATGAAGACATGAAGACGCGGCTACCCAGGGTGAAGACGCTACTGCGACTGGAGGAAGATAGAAGACTATTGAATATATTGAATTTTCTGTAACATGACATTGGCAAATGACGAACTGTCGAGTCCATTAATAAAATAAATAAATAATGCCACTTATACAAGAATAGTTTCTCGAAAGATTTGGGCGAGAATATCGTACGATCTCACAGACCAGTAACCCCATAGCCCTGTAAAAGGAGGGCATTTCCAAACACCCTGTATAAAAATATGGAAAAATGAAATTTTTGTCACAATGTATCTTCAGAAATCTTCGCTCTTTTTCAACGAGTCATAAAAGCGCCGTCAGACGCGGAGAGAATTCCTTAAATCGTGTGATTTCATTTGATTAGCGAATTTTATTATTTATTTTATTAATGGACTCGACAGTTCGTCATTTGCCAATGTCATGTTATAGAAAATTCAATACATTCAATAGTCTTCTTCCTCCAGGAGAGTCGCAGTGGCGTCTTCACCCTGGGTAGCCGCGTCTTCATGTCTTCATCCAGAGGAGACGCCGTAGCGTCATCACTCTGGACGAAGCAGCTCGACAGTCACGTTCACTCCCGAGCTTGTAGCGGGAACTCTTGATAAAAGCTTGAAACTTCAGATCTTGCATAAATAATCCAATAACCTCACCGTACTGTCAATCGCGAACATTTTCTGATTAATTTAACGTGATATTAAACACAAAATAGTTCCTGTAGACATTAAAAGGAAAATTATCAAATAATTTCACAACCGTCGTTTGCCGCCATTTTCAAGAGAACCTCGATTAGCGAATTATACGATGGCGCATTCCCAGTTTCACTTTAAGGCGCTATATGGTTGTCAAAAGCAAGAGTGAGACAGAAGATGTCCCGCAGCGACTGAGTGAAGAGCACGGCACAGTGACTCCATATTTATATTCTTATTAATTTTGGATGAATTTTGGCAGGGAAGTAAAAATATTTTGTATGAATAACTATTTCGGTTTAGACATAATTTTCAATTCAAAACATATTTTTTCTATCGAGCGAAGTTTGTCCAATCGTGTATCGGTATTTATCAGTCCCTAAATAGACACCCCAAGATTGCTATAAGTATATTTTTTTCAGACGTTTAATTTTAGTAGTTAGTGCCGTAGCCTTCATATAAAAACTGTAAATCCGCGCATACGAAGCCTTAATTTATATTTGAGCATTTCAGCGAGCTTCGCGCTCTCCTGTCGCTTGTAACTAAATAAGTTAACACAACCTTTCAACACATACACTCATGCACTCTCACATGCACCACACACACACACACACACCATCACACACACATACACACACACACACCCTTAACACACAAACATACACTCGTCACACTGACACACATGCATGCACTACACGCAAACGCACACACCGCTCTTTTGTTTTTGTTAATAACCTTTTTAAAATGTTTGTTTCTTCACCCTATTTTTCTTTTTAATGTCCATTATGTCTGTAAGGGGGAGGCCTGGTGACTCAAAACACAGGATTAGTCCTAGCTTGAGCACCAGTCTTCCACCAAACTGTGTCTAATAACATGAAAATGTACCCTAATGTGGAAGGAAATAAAAAAACATTTTGAAAACATTTGAATTTGTACCACACCCCAACACCCGGTGCCATTTTGTACATAGCACGTCTTTTACATGACTTTATTGTATTTTTTGCTCCGCAGCGGGAGTATTAAATTTTTAGCTGCGAATTGTGAATCGCTGTTTGATATTTCTCTCAATATTCTGCTGTTTTATATGCACATGTCATTTGAATCGGGATTGAAATTGGAGACATACTGTCTCTCCATTTCATAGTACAGCACACCACTACAGTACTTCTGACAGCAGCGCCACAGTGTGACCTGTTTGCTGGACGATTGACAAATGTACTGAGGGAGTGTATGGTGTTATGTGAGAAAGATGGGTGAATTGTGTGTCTTAATTGTAATAATGATAAGAAATTATGAATATTGTAATGTAATGAATGTTTAATGTATAATAATTATTGACATAATATATCTAATAATAATCATTTAAGATAAGTTGACTAAGTAATAAGTATATTAATAATTAAATTAGACTATAGTGATGTATAATATAATATGAATTGCACAGCGCATTGGTCAAGTGACTGTAATGCTGTGACAATATTGTATAAATAAATAAATAGTAGGTATACCGCAGTTTTTTGTAAACAAATATGATCGCCTAACCTGTTGTGATGTAACACTGAAGGAACTTATTGATTGAACCTGTTCATCGTTGAGAAAATAAAGTGATCCGATCTAATAATGTGAAAATAACTATGCCATAATCAAAGAATAGCTTAAAATGTTAGTAGGATAGGGTAAATTATTATATATAAACGGATATCACTCACTTATATTGTTAAAGTCGGCAATTAGACCGACAGTTTCGACCGATTTCGACGGTCTTTTTCAAGGTGAGCGCGCCACGCCCGCGTCGCCGGTGACGTTTCTTCGCGCACTCCGAGATAACTTGTCCCGCCGACGACGACGCGACGGTGCGTTCGATGGCTGTAGCTGGATTCGTTGATCGATCTCACTTGTCGGGGAGTTACCGCCACTCACGTTAGGTCCTGTCACGCAGTATGTACTCACTGCGTCTACTCCGCATTCATAGGATAGGGTAGTTTTTGTTTACAAAAAAAGACACTTGACTTGGGCTTCGGTTTAGGTTAGGTGATGACGTCATAGAAATTAGTATCGCATTATAATGTTGAAAAACATTCGATATTCTCAATACAATAGTTGACTAAATCAAAAACTAAATTAAGTAAATTATATTGATTTATCCTAGGGACCTATTTTAAAAAAAGTATAATACCTTACATTTTGATATTATATTTTTGTATGAATAACTGTTTTAGTTCTCGGTTCTCGAAGAGCTCGGTGGCTTAGTGGTTGGGTCAATGGACTTGCAATACGGAGGTCCCAGGGTCGATTCCCAGTCAGGGCAGCCATGTACCAATGAGTTATATATAATGTTATACCTACTTAATTGTAACTGTAACCGCCAACTCGTAACCGAAATTATTATTATAATTAAAATAAACTGATCCAAACTAATAAGAAAATTAAATATGCAGTAACAAGAGTTAAAGCTGACGCGCGGGTGCCCGACTTCTTTGCTATTGTCAGAGCTCGTATTGCTTCCTTCTGGAGCAGACTGCGTAGCTCTGACAATAGCATACTGATGATGGTGAGTGACGACCTCTCCAGCCCAATATTTCGTCATTGGCTGTCTGTGCACCGGAGCGAGAACCGAAAGTAGGATAAGACTGACGTAAGGACCATTCGGTCCAAATGTAAGCTTTATTTTATTTATTTTGCATTTTTTATGGGTTTTTTATGCCTGCAATAAAAAAATATTATTATTATGTATCTCTCTAGGTTTCACGGGTTTAAGAAAACCCGGTCCTTTGAAAGGCTTGCACGGAGACATAGGTCCAACGCGTAGAGGCCCCTTAGAGAACTTTGATTTGAAGGGATATGTGATGCACCTAGCGGGACCCGTCTCTGAGCGCATCTGACTGCACTCAATGACAGGCCCCGTCAGGTGCATAAACTATTGCAGTGATTGGAAATTACAACTTAATTGGGGCTATTGGTTTGGGGTGTTGGTGGGTCAGTCAGTCTGGTCTATAGAGCGAGACGTCGGACACCTGCCATGATCACATTGTCTCGAAGTTATGAAAAAATTGGCAGGCGGTGACTCGCCCCTCACTTATTATTATTATAAAGCCTCTTAGCTTGGCCCTCTGGTGTAGTATTAATGCAATGATTTGATTTAAAGATCCAGGTAATGCCATTGCAATGGTGCATGGTTTTGCAATGGCAGGTCAATTGAATTGCTGATTGTGACTCAGTCCGCTGACGGATTACCCGGGATTACAGGGTCATTGCCCCCAGGCTGCGTAAGTACGGGGCACAGACCACTTACCCAATATACATGAAATCGGTACTAATGACAATGCCATAATTCACTGGAGCTTTGCCTCACCTACAACACTACGTGACCATTTAAGCTGTACGTAACATTTTGTTGGGGACTTATTACAGGTTTCATATTGCATAATCATAATCAGTATCATTTTCTACTACTCTCGCAACTCCTATAGAAGAATAACAAAAACAATGAATAATTCGCTTCGATTTCTTACTATTTTCTGCATTCTTAATTAAGCTGTTTTTTTTCGAATCGCAACTTGTACAAAACTTTATTTTAAACCAATAATTTTAATAAAAACGGAGATATTTTTACATTTATTCGTTATCTTGTACAACTTGCGGTTGATGGTGGGGCAGAATCTGGCATGGTCATTTATTTTTAATTTTATTTACTGTAGTAATATTATGGGTACTATTTACCTGAAAATAAAGATTATTATTATTTGACTATAGCATAGAAGTTTTTTCTGGTCTTGCACTCTTGATGTCGCTTGACTCTTCATTGTTCCGCGCAGGTCTTCCCATGATGCATCAGCTCGGTTCCTCAGGTCATGGAGGCGAGAGAGTACACGGTGGAATGCACATATTCCTTCGCCTGCATGGCCTGAGGAGCAGAGCACCACAGCTCCTGATGACTTCGATCTTCGGACTTCGAGTATCTTGAACAGGATATTTTTCAAAGCAAAACACTTGGCTGTCTCTATATATATAGTTTGAAATGATTTTAGCTAGCTAGTTTATAGGGTTCCGTGCCTCAAAAGGAACCCTTATAGGATCACTTTGTTGTCTGTCTGTCAAGACATATATCTCAAAAACGCGTGGACGGATCAAGTTGAAATTAATACCAAATACTCAGGCCTGCAACTTCAAGCAGCCGTGAAAAAATCAAACTTATACGTCAACGCAATCAAAAGATATGGCCGTTTATGTCGCGTTTAATCGCATATTTGTATGAAAATGCAAAAAAAAAATTGCAGGATACCCGTTGACTTAGAATCATGAGATTTGGCAAGAAGCTAGGTCTTATAGCACAAGTAAAGGAAAAGTCCGAAAACTTGAAATTTGAAGTTACATTTCCCCAAAAATATTTTTTTCTTTTTACAAACTTATATTAAGTTAAGGGGTTGCACGGAAGCCTCGGTACGCGAGTCCGACTCGCACTTGGCCGGTTGGTAAATATACTATGTCATAAAATAATCACTGATTTACTAGTAAAGAAATGAAACCAAAGTTATTACGAAGATAATAACTCTATCAGTCAGTGCCGGAACCGCTCCGAAACGAAATGTGCCAATTACTCTCTCCTTACTTACTCTGACGCTTAGGTTCATTCCCATTTCGACCACAAAGTGTCACTCTGACAGCTGACGCGAGATTGTAACACTCGCTAAATTAATTCTAATAACCCTCATCTGTCAGATGTCGGCAACAAGAACTTTTGACAAGTTCCGTTCAAAATGTACCTATTAAGGCCTAGGAATTGCGTTATTCACTAGTTTGAATTGATTAAATTATTTTAAATGATAAATGGAGAAAAGTTTTCATCACGACCGGGATTCGAACCCCTCGCCATTCCGTGGCACGCTCTATTCCAACAGAGCCATCGTGATTCGTATCCAGATCGTGATTTTTGTCTCCATATTCTCGTCTGAGGGACGGTAGCGACATATATCCAGGAATGGCGAGGTCCCGGGTTCGAATCCCGGTCGTGGTGAAAATTTTTCTCCATTTATCATTTAGATTTTCGTTTTACATAGCGCATATGCAAGAAAATATCAAAACATATAAATTATTTTAGTTAACAAAATTGGTGGTAAACTGTGGAAACATACCTAATAAAAAACCTTTTATTTGTCACATAAAGCAGCTCACATGATTATGTTTTCGATATTTCAATTACGACTTGCCCCTCTAGCCAAGTGACATTGGTTTCATCGACGCTTACTTGCACAAATGGCTTTGTTAGAATAGAGCGTGCCACGGAATGGCGAGGTCCCGCATAAAAAACAACATAATATATTAACATTTCAATAACGCTAGTAGAATAGAATGAACAACGAGCTTGTTTAAAAAAAAAAAGATTTTTGTTGGCGTATTTTTATTTCCCTGTCAAAATTCATAAAAATACGAATATCGAGGCACTCCGCTGCTGCGGGGCATCTTGTGTCTCACTCTTGCTTTTGACAACCATATAGCGCCTTAAAAGTGAAACTGGGAATGCGCCATCGTATAATTCGCTAATCAAATGAAATCACACGATTTAAGGAATTCTCTCCGCGTGTGACGGCGCTTTTATGGTTCGTTGAAAAAAAAACGAAGATTTCTGTAGAAAGATTGTCACAAAAACTTAATTTTTCCATATTTTTATACAGGGTGATTGGAAATTCAATACATTCCTTGAAAGGGGTGATACTAGTGGTGGTTTGCAACAAATTAGGCCCTATTAACGAGGGGTCGAAAATGAGTGGTTTCTGATACGCTACTTTTAATTTTATTTACTTGTTCACCAAAAAAAATTGATGTTAAAAAACTGTTCCACTCTGAGCATTGAAATAATGCTTTTCTGAAAACTGATAAAGTAGAGATTACCTTAAAAAATGCATGCCTAAAATTCCTCTTAACTCAAAAATAAAAGATCATAAATCACGAGGTTTGGATTTTTTTTCTCATTTTCGACCCCTCGTTAATAGGGTCTAATTTGTTGCAAACCACCTCTAGTATCACCCCTTTTAAGGAATATATCGAATTTCCAATCACCTGTAAACTTTACTTACCCCCTTTGAAAAGAATACGGACATAGTGAGAAGACTGAAAAGAACCAAACCTTTTGAGTTAGTGTAGTGTAGTGAAAACAATTCGTAGTGATAGTGCGCGAATGTAAGACACGTGAACAAAGTGATCGCCCTTAATAGACTTTAAGTAATCTCGTTGGACTAACTCTTAGATATAAGTGTCAATTTATAGAAATGACATTGCCACATTGCAATGGAGTTTTGCCCCACCTACAAAACTACGTGACCATTTAAGCTGTACCTATCATTTTGTTGGGGACTTATTACAGGTTTCATATTGCATAATCATAATCAGTATCATTTTCTACTACTCTCGCAACTCCTATAGAAGAAAACAAAAACAATGAATAATTCGCTTCGATTTCTTACTATTTTCTGAATTCTTAATTAAGCTGTTATTTTCGAATCGCAACTTGTACAAACCTTTTTTTTAACCAATAATTTTAATAAAAAACGGAGATATTTTTACATTTATTCGTTATCTTGTACAACTTGCGGTTGATGGTGGGGCAGAATCTGGCATTGTCATTTAGGTCAAAATCAAATTACTTATTAGTCTTATTGTATTTAGGCTAGATCGTAATGTGAATAAAATGTCATATTATTGCACTGTATGTAATAAATTAAAAAAATAAGTAGTGGGTGGCTAGTTTGAAATTCAATTTAAATTCATCCAATTATGAAGAGTCTGCGCTCCGCCCGCGTCGGCGGGGGCGGATGTGACAAATTGCAGGAAGCGCTGCCTTTGTGAAAGTTCCCCCAGACCAGCACGGTAGCTGCAACGCGTTTTTATGGCGTGTTTACGAAGGGAATCAGCGGCTACGACCGCAAGGCGAGATGATGTTACTATCTCGACATTTTCTATCAGCTGGATGACATTGTAATGACCGCAAGAGATTTGAAAGAGACTTGCTTCTCAGCAGGGCACTTATGAGTCAATATAATAATTGTTTGGCTAGCCGGCTATAGACAAACACATGTTTTGATATTTTCTTGCATATGCGCTATAATATGAATACAAAATAAGAATATGAATACAAAACAATACAATAGATAATATGGAGACAAAATTCACGATCTGGATACGAATCACGATGGCTCTGTTGGAATAGAGCGTGCCACGGAATGGCGAGGTCCCGGGTTCGAAAATGATGAAATTTTTTCTCCATTTATCATTTAGACAAACATACCTAATGATGTATTAGTTTACTTATTGGTGGTTTGAGTCCGCACACAGTTGGAACAATGAAATAATTGGAAGACTCTGGCCATCATTGAGGACTATTAATAAAGTTAATGATTATACGTATTGATATACATTGGTAACAAATATCGTATCGGCAAAAACTATCATGCATATCAGGTAATCATGAAAAACCAATAAAGAAATAAAATATCTTTTATATTATTAAGATGACATCTGTAAAACATCGCACTGTTCCTGTGTCACTACAATATCGTAACAGACAATCGAAAAGTTCAAATTAGCCGCTATCATTCCGCTTCGCTCGCCACGCTCGTATGAGGGAAGCTCGTGCGTCATGATTATGAGATTCCGCGAATATGTTCAGATTCTTGAAACTCTGAATCTATTTCCATATCGTGATATAAAAATAGAAAAAAGTTTATTTTCAATTTCTTATTTTGTAAACAAAAACTACTAACATTTTAAGCGGTTCTGTGATTACGGCATAGTTATTTTCACTATATTAGATCGGATCACTTTATTTTCACAATGATGAACAGGTTCAATCAATCAGTTCCTTCAGTGTTACATCAAAACAGGTAATTAGACGATCATATTTGATTACAAAATAATACACTTGATTTGGGATTCAGAAAATAGTAAGAAATCGAAGCGAATTATTCATTGTCTTTGTTATCATTTTCTACTACTCTCGCAACTGATTGTGATTATATATTGCATGAAACCTGTAGGTAATAAGTCCCGAACAAAATGATAGCTTCAATGGTCTCGTAGTTTTGAAGGTGGTGCAAAGCTCCATTGAAATGTGGCAATGTCATTTGCCAAGAACTGTCGTAACTGATATGCCTTAACGACCTGATATGAGCCAACTAGCGCCGCCAATCTTGAAAAAATAATATCTTCCAATTTAATAAATTTTATTAAAAAAGCTATTTACAAAATGTTTATAAATACTATTTTTAAATGCTTATTTATAACGTGATTCAATTTCGGTAAGTTGTAGTTCGCATAATTGCGAAAAACGGCCGTTTTTGGCACATTTGTGAACTACAACTTAACTTGTCGCAATTACGCCATGTATTGTATATTGAAAAATAGTATTCATCCTAATAAACATTTTGTATATAGCTTTTTTAATAAAATTGATTAAATTGGAAGATATTATTTTTTCAAGATTGGCGGCGCTAGTTGGCTCTATGAAGGCCCTTAAGGGCGAATATAGTAAAGTATATAGTAAATAAGATAAATAATACCAACCACAAACCAGAAATCTGCAGGTGATAGCAGGACCACAATAAGTTTAATCCCTACTGTATAGCCGTCGGCATTGCTCGAGTGGACTTTATTGGATTCCGCTCGCATTGAGTCGCACCAATGAAATCGTGAAGGATTAAGAGAGGACGGACTTAGGACATTTGAGGACCTGTAATTTATTACATTGCCAATTTGTTTGGTTTTCTTTAATTGTGTGAGAGTCATTAAAATGTAACACCATGTATGTACCACATGAAGCAATAGATTGATTTGATTGTTATTGAATATAATATAATCATTTATTACAGTTCATTTTGAAAGAAATTGTAATATAATTACAACGCAATTAATAAATATAATTCAATAATTAATTCAAATAGATACCTAAAAAGAGAAAAATAAACCAATAGGAAAAATTACATTAGGGTAGTTATAATTAAAAATTAAATTGTTTACGTTAATGTTTATTCAGTTCTGTTTCTACAGTTATCTACCTACGTTTATTCAAATATATTCAAAAAATAAATTAAAAAGTTTGTAAGTCTAATTCAATAAGAAAAAACTCTAAATCAGGTAAGAAGTTCAATTCCATAAAAAAAACTACACACTAAGTTCGCTTTGCCAAAAAGGGATGATAATACAAGTTAATTTAGACAGTAAATAAATTTTTGTCATCCAGCCCTATTTTTTTCCAAAAACTAAACGAAATTATACTGCTATGGTACATATTTGCATTATACAAACTACACTCGCAAAGTTTTCAGATATTTTGGGCCCCCATGGCGCCTAGTGCGGCTCTGGCTCTCGCCATAACTATTAATAAATAAATAATACGTGCCTGGAGAGTTAATGGGTTCGCTCACGTGCTTTGCGAGTCTATGGACAGAGCAATCAGAATTACTGGGGATCATTTGGAATTGTAAGATTCTTATTTACGGGAATCCTTATTTAATTTCAATACAAAAGTGTGCAATAACTTTTATTCTAACAACGTCGCGTCGAAACCGACAAGCGCGCGGAAACGCGTATTTGGTATTTGCTGTGTTTGTCGAATAGGCGAATAAGACGAATGTTTTGTCATACGTACTATCCACACTTGATAATTATTTGTCAAATATAACATGTACAAATAGAAGCGCCACCATTATGTTAAAATCCATCAAACCATTTAGGCTGCAGTGTGTGCCAAAGAATTAGACATATATACATACATACATACATGGGCGTACCCAGGTGGGGGCAGGGGAGGGCAGCTGCCCCCCTCCCCCCTCCTACTAATACTAAGTATCTTATCTAGTATTTTTATCGATAAAAATTAAGAAAACGATTTTTTTTGCCATTTGTTTGCAATACAATATTTTTACAACTAAAAATTACGCGGCGCGTTCGTTCTTTCTATAAGCACCTAGCTTATAAAAAATCTTGGTGCCCCCCCTCCCTAGCCCAGAACCTGGGTACGCCCATGCATACATACACACTAAAACTAAACCCTTCTTGCGTAGTCAGGTAGTCGAAGACAGAGATAAGTATACATTCTTTTACAGTACATAGTTTTAACTTTTATCTATCAAACAGTGAAAGAATTTTTGCAATAGGTCGAGCAGTTTTGAGAAAATCTCAACCTTAAAAACTCTCCTGTACACTGTTCCTGTCCTGTTCTTTGTGTTCCACCGTACAAATAAAAATGTATGCAGTATCACAGCGGCCTCAGAGGCTTGTTACCGCGCTCATGCATTGTGCAAGTGCCCTTTGTATAAGTTACAGTGAGAGGATAAAAATGAGATATTTTCCACCACCTTGCCTATTTATAGAAGTATCTATTGACATACTCCTGCTAATGATGAGAGAAGCAGTACCAGGAGGCTATAAGAGCGAGGAGGTGATCCCTGCGTCCAGCAGTGGACTGATACGGGCTGATGACGTGAAAGGCAGTACCAGGAGGCTATAAGAGCGGGGAGGTGAGGCCTGCGTCCAGCAGTGGACTGATACGGGCTGGTGATGAGAGAGGCAGTACCAGGAGGCTATAAGAGCGGGGAGGTGAGGCCTGCGTCCAGCAGTGGACTGACACGGGCTGATGATGAGAGAGGCAGTACCAGGAGGCTATAAGAGCGGGGAGGTGATCCCTGCGTCCAGCAGTGGACTGATACGGGCTGATGATGAGAGAGCCAGTACCAGGAGGCTATAAGAGCGGGGAGGTGAGGCCTGCGTCCAGCAGTGGACTGACACGGGCTGATGATGAGAGAGGCAGTACCAGGAGGCTATAAGAGCGGGGAGGTGATCCCTGCGTCCAGCAGTGGACTGATACGGGCTGATGATGAGAGAGCCAGTACCAGGAGGCTATAAGAGCGGGGAGGTGAGGCCTGCGTCCGGCAGTGGACTGATACGGAGATGTATAATAAAAATTGAGATGTTCCATACATTTGACGATAACAATTTATTTGACAGGTGGGTCTTCTGCAACAGTCTTAAGTATTACGCAACGAAAGAAGACGCAATGCCGTTCCCTCTTATTTTTATTACCTTACCTACATGTTACGTGTCCTTGTCTCCTACTAAGATAATTGGAGTCATTTTTGTGAGTTTAGAAGTGAGAAATACTCACGGGGTAGCCAGCAATCTTCTTCGTTTCGTGGTAATACACTGACATCATGCGATTTCGTACCTAGTTCAATCAAGCATTATATAATCTGTAATTTATAAGCTTTTTAATCAACGGCGATTTTTTTCCCTCATGATAGACGCGAATACAATGTCCGTCCCCTACAGAAAACAAGCAAAAATAACTAAATTTATTTTGTAACATGATATTAGCAAATGACGAACTGTCGTGTCCATTAATAAAAAAAATAAAAAATGACGTTATGTAGTGTAGATTCCTTGAAGAGCGCGCAAAACGACATTAGCTATTTTTTTGTGAAAATTCTAATTAAATAGTTTCCGTAGTATTTAGTGATTAATAACCACGTTAAGTTAATCAGGAGATGTCCGCGAACTTTTCTATTAATTGGAGTTCTCGAAAGATGTCGTGTTTGTGAAGTTGTGTGCTCTTAGCAAGGATTCCTTGCATAATTCGATGATTGCGTGAATCGTTGAGTTATTTCGCCTAGGGGTTTGGGAGGGTTGTGCTTAGGTTTAGGTTAGGTTATCTTCGTATATGTGTATGTATTTATAAGAATTCAGATATTCTATTAACATCAGACCGGCTGTACCTATGCCCTAGTTAGCTTCGCCTTTCCTCTGGGAAGAATTTTACAAAAAAAAATGTTTTCCTGGCAATTTTTGTTGTTTTGGGTTTTGGTACGTTTCTTTCCTTTCATTCGCTTTGCTTTGTGAATTTTCTTCTAATTTAAATTTTCTCATAGAATGAATAATGTGCCGTCTAAAATAGCTGAACATGTTCTAAACCAATTAGAAATTCGTGTGCACGAATCTGCTAATAAACAACGTAAGTTTCTTTGGTTATGTTTACCTTTTCAGTACTTATTTTAAAATTATTGTATTTTCCTACAAATTCTTACGCAATACCCATTTTATTATCAGTTACAGTCGAAGACTTGTTAACTCTTCACTTGGCTTTCGGCGTAGTGTTGCAAAGAGCGTGTTGGGAATGAAACACTGGTACACATCACATCTATATATATATATCACAACTATATTTATATAATAATATCTTTACAATTTATAAAACATTAGACCTTGTACAGGAGCCGAGCACAGAATAACATGGTTGCTAGGCAACGGCGTAGGTGGTGACCAAGGAGGTCGCCACACCACCCCCATAGGCAGAAAGGAAACCCATGGGGTAAAATTGAAGAAAAAGAAAGAAAAATCATAACCCTTAACAGAAATTAAAGATCGAAAGGTATTCTAGATATTCTCGAAAAGTATCCGACATTCACTGCTTACTGTATTACGAATAAAGATAAGTAGTAGGGGTCCTTATACGATTCTCGTACCTAAGAAGGAAATCCAATAAGCGACGAGCGTAGTTTTGTCGAGAGCGAACCAACCAGAAACTTGCGTCTCGTGATCTTGTCACATAACTTTACCACTGAGGAGCATCGAGCCTCTTTGATGCGACTGGAAATGGCAAGAGTTTCCACCCACATGTTCTAAACCCATATTTGTTTACTACATCACGTTTTACGCGATCTTACATGCAAAATGTGAAATCATCTGCCGCCGACGTCAATTCGTAAAAATAAAAAGGAGTTCGACCCGTATAAAAAAGACTAAAGCATAAATATCTACTGCAGGGGTTCTCTTGAAAATGGCGGGAAACGACGGTTGCAAAATTATATGATAATTTTTGTTTTATTGTCTACAGTGGTTATTTTGAGATTAATATCACGTTAAATTAATCAGAAAATGTTCGCGAGTGACAGTATGGTGAATTTGTTGGATAATTTGAGCAAGATCTGGGGTTTCAAGCTTTTATCAAGAGTTCCCGCTACAAGCTCGGGAGTGAGCGTGACTGTCGAGCTGCTTCGTCCCGAGTGATGACGCTACGGCGTCTCCTCTGGATGAAGACATGAAGACGCGGCTACCCAGGGTGAAGACGCTACTGCGACTCCCCTGGAGGAAGATAGAAGACTATTATATATTGAATTTTCTGTAACATAACATTGGCAAATGACGAACTGTCGAGTCCATTAATAAAATAAAAATAAATATCTACTGCATTAAACACTCCTTACTATCAAAACAAATGAAAGAGATAGAAGACAAAGCAGTGAGACATTGCAATTAATCTGAGCAATTAATCATCCCAGCAAAAACAGAAAGCCAAGCGAAGCTGGCACGAAGGAGCGTAGCTGGAAGATATTTGCTGACGCTACAAAGGATCGAAGACAATGGCCTGTGACTGTGACCTTCAGACAAAAGGTGTGATGATCAATACAATAGACTTCGAAACTGTGGATCTGGTTTATTTCAATGATGTTTTATAACTTCTATGGAATTCGCGTTGGGTCCAATTCACAATTCGACACAATTTGAATTTATTTAGGGAATACTAATAGTTTAGAATATTGATGATTGACGTGAACCTAGTGTTCCTAAGATCTGAATAAATGAGTTATGAGTTATGTCCATTTTTTCACCAAAAACTTTTTTGGGATTCATTATGTTGGCACTATAGATTTACATCGCCTGTGCAAATAGGGCAACTGTCCAAACCACTTAAAGCATTGATCTCCTATAAACAACTAGATACACAAAGGTCTTACTAAAACAATTTAAAAACGTCCAAATAAGGGTCCATTGTTACCGTCCAAATAATGTCCAATAAAGCAAATGAGGGTCCATTCATCCGTTTGGACATTCTTTGCGCTCGGACATTTTTAGAAGGCAGACTGTGTATCTAGTTGTTTATAGGAGATCAATGAGTTAAAGGTAATAACTTGAGATAAATATAGTTTAGTTTAGCTTCTCCTGTAATTTTTTTACTACCAAATTATTACGTGACAAGTGCCCTTTTAGTATTTAGGCATGCATTCGTCCAGTTCGCAATTCGACACAATTTGAATTTGTCCAGTTCGCAATTCGACACAATTTGAATTTGTCGTACTAAGCCTAATTTTATTTTATTGTAGCCAACTTCACACTAAGAACCTAAATTCTGATTGGTTGATTTACTTACCTGATGTTGTTGTGGTGTGAAAGCAGTCGGGTTGCACGTAGGCGGCGCCGCAGTGCTCCCGTAGTGTTGCTGGTACGATGACGTCAGGATCTTCTTATGCGCAGACGCATGCGCCCGGTACGCGCTCACACTTAACTTCATTGCAATTTGAACTCTAATACACTAAAAATTCAATTTCAATTTGTCCTTTCACTAGATTGTTTTGAGTTTTTTTAATAGAAAAGTTATTTATTATTAAATGATTTTTTAATGGTGATTTTTGTGGCGATTTTAGAGTCTGGCATTTATAAATATTGTTTTATTCTTAGGCGATGTTGCGTTTAAGTTTAGTATTAGATTTGACAGATACAATCACTCCCAAGTTCTTTCAATCGTCACGAGATGTCTCGCTCACTTTTATGCTATATTGCGTTAGAGTGAAACTGGCACATGCGTTTAGGTTTAGATTTAGTGTCCACGACAGAATCACAAGGTTCTTTATATATTTTTTTATCTTTAACACACACACTTGCCTTTAGGGTAATTCTAAATAGATTAGCTCTGGTTTATTCCCTACACACAACCGCTTACAGCCAGCCAATTTGTCCCACCTGAAAAAGAAAGGTATAATTTAGCTAACGTCCTCTGCACCTGTTACCTACCGCTTTAAGGATATATAAAGACAAACAGATTTCATTTAAGGTGCTCCCTCACCGGGAGCATTCGCGTGTAATGTAACGTTACAGATTCGAGCATTACATCAGTGAGGGAGAACAACAGCGTCAGTCAGAGAGGTAGTATTGTAATGTAATGCTCAAAGTCGAAGTCGCTTTTATAGAAGGATTTTTCATGTTTTTTTTTTAGAATTAAAAATATAGTGAGCTACAAATTATTATATATAAACGGATATCAATAAATAAGACGGATAAAAGACCGTCGAAATCGGTCGAAACTGTCGGTCTAATTGCCGACTTTAACAATATAAGTGAGTGATATCCGTTTATAATATTTTTTTTTATTTTGTTCAAATATTATGGCAACACTTTACTTGGCTATTCGTATTCGCTATTGGATGTTTGTCGTTTTTGTCAAATAGTTGACGCACATATTTTCTCAAGAATACCAACCACACATGGCAATTATGACAAATACGCAAATACGAAATATCATAATCATGTCAACTGTAAGTGAATATATTTGTGTAAAAGACATTGCCACATTTCAATGGAGCTTTGCCCCACCTAGAAAACTGCGTGACCATTTACGCTGTACCTATCATTTTGTTGGGGGCTTATTACAGGTTTCATATTGCATAATCATAATCAGTATCATTTTCTACTACTCTCGCAACTCCTATAGAAGAATAACAAAAACAATGAATAATTCGCTTCGATTTCTTACTATTTTCTGAATTCTTAATTAGGCTGTCTTTTTCGACTCGCTTGATGTACAACACTTTGCTTTGACACGGAAGGTCGAAAGGACGGACGGACGATGGACAGACGGACAACAAAGTGGACCTATAAGGCAGGGTTTCTTAACCTTTTTGCAGTCACGGACCACTTTCACAATTTAAACTATTCCACGGACCCCAGCCATAAATATTATTGGAAATAAAAAAAAGTCTTTTATTGGCACTTTTATTACACTTACTACGTTAATGAGAAGGTTGCTGCTGTTTGGCCTCAATGAGCACGTTAAATTGTGGGACAGTCTTCGACAAGGCAAGGTCCACAATAATACCTACATTAATTTGCCTACCAACTTTTTTTTTAAATCAATACTAATGTCCACTTAAAAGAATCCCACCCACTAACAATACATTAAATTAAATTAGAAATAAGTTCTCATGTCAGTGAAACATATGTTTTTTAATGAGAATAAATATCTTTAAACACAAGGCGCATGTCATAAGGTATGAGAGCATCGTCGATACGGGGCGGAAGGCGACATCTTTTGGAACCGATTCCTTTTTTTTATTTTTATTATTGAAGCTACCCGACAAAGTCTCGTCGAGTTTACTACAAAATTCCCTAATAAATATTTTTAGACTGACTGACCTACTGCAGACCCCTGACACACATGCTACGGACCCCTAAGGGGTCCATGGACCCCACGTTAAGAAACCCTGCTATAAGGGTTCCTTTTGAGGCACGGAACCCTTAAAATAATATTTTGTGCAAAAAATACATCCATTCCAAGCCAGAGGTTTGCAAACTCCGAATATTTACTAAAACACTTGCAGATATTATTTTTATACCTAAGAATATTATTGTTGTTGAATGAAAAATGTTTTCGGAATATTGGAGGGTTGCCAACTGAAAGGAAGGGCAGGGTTCGGTGATTGTGCTATCGCTACGTTTTATATAGAATATATATTTACAGAAAGAAAATATAAGCTGGGGATGCATTAATCTCCTATAAACAACTAGATACACAAAGGTCTTACTAAAACATTTTAAAAAACGTCCAAATACGTCCATTGTTAATGTCCAAATAATGTCCTATAAAGCAAATGAGAGTCCATTCATCCGTTTGGACCTTCTTTGCGCTCGAATATTTTTAGAAGGCAGACTGTGTATCTAGTTGTTTATAGGAGATCAATGTGTGGATGTTAAATATTCATAACTGCAGCTAAGAAAATCAGTATCATAAGGCAGTTGTCCCAAGCGAGTAAATCGCGGCTATTTTCTCGCACAAGAAACGTACAAAAGATACTAAATTACGTGTAAACAAAAGAGATGCATATATTAATAGTTCATCGCCGACGAACGAGTACATCCAGTAGCGGATTATCCTAAAGGCAAATTAGGCACGTGCCTAGGGGCGCAAGGTCACAAAGGGGCGCGCACGGAAGGCGTTGACAAAAAACCCAGAATAAACCTATTTAGTACTTACATAAAATAAAAAAGTCATAATGAAAAGCTAGACTCTGGTATTCCCTGCGTTTCCACGCCAGGCATTGCCACGAATTCGCTAATATAATGTCGTCTTTAGTGTTTTTTGTGATTCTAAATCCGCTTTTAGAGCTTCATAAGTGCACCCCGTCTACTTCATTTCACCTGCATCGCCAGATTCCATAAGAAGTTGGTAAGACATAAAAACCGAGGGGCGCCGATGAGGTGCTCGCCTAGGGCGCTGTCGACATTTAATCCGCCTCTGTGTACATCCGACACTCGCCCACTCGCTGAGCTACACTGGCGAGTGTGCGAGTGAAGCTAGTAATCGCCCGTCGTTCAGCGACACTCGCTGATAGCCGAGCTACAAAACTATACTAGCCACTCGCTGCTCGCCCACTCGTTTTATAGTTGATAGCTTTACTAGCTACTCGCTCATCGCCGGCGGTCGGACAACTGCCTAACTCTTTATTACAAGTAAAAACCTACAACGTGTAAAGTTTTGCACGTCAATATATTTTTGGGGGGAATTTACATTTTATGTAAAATGTAAATTCTGGAATGCCACCAGTGTGATGGACACCTTCCCAAGAGGGCCGAGTTTTTTAAAAATGTTTTTAGTTAGGTAGATTTTTAGTTTAGTTTTTAATGTATTTTGAAGTAGTTTAGTTTTATTATAATTTAAAACATGTTGATATAATATTTTTCGATTATAAAATATCACTTTATCTTGTAATTCTACAAAATTCTAGAATTGACTCTACCAACCTCATTTTGTAATATTTTATGTAAATTATTTAAAAATGATAACGAATAAAAATATACATAACGTATTTACTTACAATAATAGATTTAAGTAAGCATATGATTTCGTTTGAGTTGATTCGTGATCTGATTTCGAAACGTGGTTTTGGTTCTTTTTCAATCATCCGCTCTAAAAGCCAAAATCATAGCGTATTTTCAATACTGCTTTCCACATTTTGTCACAGACCAAACCATTGTCTGATCACTTCGTTCTTGATCCTATAACAGACTTTATGTCATCCTGTTATCTGCGATCTCCGCTGACCGCGCGACCGAACTGCAAGTAGGTCAGAATAGAGATGGGACGTGATTATATTAGCGAAAAGAAATTGCTACAATGAGCCGTTTTGTTTTACAACCCATCTTTAAAAATAGATGGCAAGGATGAAACAAAAACTTGAAAGTGAATTATTATGGCCTTTCTCAATTTCCTAATATTTAGAGGCCATTAGAATTCTGACATTCTATTAACATCAGACCAGGTTGTATGCCCTAGTTGGCTTTGTCTTTCCCTCTGGGAAGAATATTACAAAAAAGTAATATTCTTATTTTGGGGTTGTCTCCACCGATCCCGGGATCCGTTTGGATTGGAAACGGATCCCGGCAGTTTGTCTCCACCGATACCGGGATCGGTTTCCAACACAAAAAATAATTAATGTTTGTATCCACCGATCCCGCGGCTACAAGAAATAAATTATATTAATTGTGGAAACAGATCACGGTGTACAGAGATAAGAAAGGAATTATATTATTTTTCCAAAAAAAATCTTTTCACCTAATTTTCCAAACAATAGGAAGTTATAAATAAAACATATTAATTAATTTCATGAAGTTATACAGAGTGTTGTTTTGATTAACGACGAGCGACTAAGGGGTGGTAGTCTAAATAATCTTAGTTCCAAAAATTGTGTTTATATTATTTTTAATTAACATAATTACTTTTAGAATTAAAACTATAGTGAGCCATTACTACAAATTATTATATATAAACGGATGCCACTCACTTATATTGTTGAAGTCGGCAATTGGACTTCAACAATATAAGTGAGTGATATCCGTTTATATATAATAACATAATTACTATTAAAAATAGTATTTTCTCTTGAAATTATCGCAGCGCATGGGCGCTGTCATTGTACGGTACAAACACGCCCGACGCACGCTGTCAGTGGCCCGGCCATAGCCCACGAATGTATGACAACAAATTTTATTATTTGTGGATTTAAAAAAAATTAAGTTATACGTTTTATATTTTTTGGGCATTAGTGTCGTGTATATAACCATAAGTCGCTCATCGTTGACCAAAACAACACCCTGTATATTAATTAACAATAAAATCTTTTAACTTACATACTTAATCAAAAATCACAGAAATTATCAGTCACATACCTAAATAAAGGATCTCTTAGGTACTTATTATATTGTATCCATGCGCTGCGATAATTTAAAGAGAAAATATTTTTTTAATAGTAATTATGTTATTACCTATATAGGTATAAACGGATATCACTCACTTATATTGTTGAAGTCTAATTGCCGACTTCAACAATATAAGTCAGTGACATCCGTTTATTATATAGTATTTGTAGTAATGGCTCACTATAGTTTTAATTCTAAAAGTAATTATGTTAATTAAAAATAATATAAACACAATTTTTGGAACTAAGATTATTTAGACTACCACCCCTTAGTCGCTCGTCGTTAATCAAAACAACACTCTGTATAACTTCATGAAATTAATTAATATGTTTTATTTATAACTTCCTATTGTTTGGAAAATTAGGTGAAAAGATTTTTTTTGGAAAAATAATATAATTCCTTTCTTATCTCTGTACACCGTGATCTGTTTCCACAATTAATATAATTTATTTCTTGTAGCCGCGGGATCGGTGGATACAAACATTAATTATTTTTTGTGTTGGAAACCGATCCCGGTATCGGTGGAGACAAACTGCCGGGATCCGTTTCCAATCCAAACGGATCCTGGGATCGGTGGAGACAACCCCCTTATTTTTGCAATAAGTTGCGAAATGTAGCGATAGTTTCGTAGTGTATGGTCCGCCCTAGTTATCATTATTCGGGACATAATCCAGCGGCTGCAGACATGATAGCTTGGGGCTTGCGAACGTCACGTCACTAGGATTGCTGCCTAGCATTATACCTAGTCATGTAATAAATACTTATTAGAGATAGCGTAGAAAGTAAAAAAAAGAAGAGAAAAGGTTCCACTTCCATCCATATGCATATATTATTTTCTCTTTCATCATCATCATTTGATTCCTTTAGATAAAGAAGCGAAGACTATGACAATATTTTTAATTTGACAAATAGCTAAACTGTCGAGTCCGTTACATAAAACTAAAAGGAAAAGTAAAATTGGTATCGTAGCAATAAGTTGCGAAGTAGCGACAGTTTCGTAGTGTATGGTCCGCCCTAGGGATTATTATTCGGGACATAATCCAGCGGCTGCAGACATGATAGCTTGGGGCTTGCGAACGTCACGTCAATGGGATTGCTGCCTAGCATTATACCTAGTGATGTGGCAGAGACTTTAGTATTGAGTGTAGAACGTAAAAGAAAGAAGATTGTTTATCGGTTCTGCAACAGATGTCGCCAGCCACAGACCACTTACCCAATAAACATGAAATTGGTACAAATGACAATGCCAGATTGGGCAGACCCCAACATCAACCGCAAGTTGTACAAGATAACGAATACATGTAAAAATATGCCCGTTTTTATTAAAATTATTGGTTTAAAATAAAGTTTTGTACAAGTTGCGATTCGAAAAAAACAGCTTAATTAAGAATTCAGAAAATAGTAAGAAATCGAAGCGATTTATTCATTGTTTTTGTTATTCTTCTATAGGAGTTGCGAGAGTAGTAGAAAATGATACTGATTATGATTATGCAATATGTAATAAGTCCCTAACAAAATGATAGGTACAGCTTAAATGGTCACGTAGTTTTGTAGGTGGGGCAAAGCTCCATTGAAATGTGGCAATGTCTTTTGACTTTGAAAAAATGCAAATGGCGGGCAAAAATGTGACCTGCCAAAAATTAGCGACAATCAACCTCTAAACTGGATTGATTAACGTTTCTGTGGCCCATTTAATAATCGCATGCTCTCATCAATCATTTCGCGATGAGACGGCACAACGTAAGTTTTTGCTTTTACTGGAAATTAGCCCATTAGAGAGAGAGCGTCGACTTTTTAGCTCGTTCCGTTTTTGTGGTGCGCCGGGGGCGAGCGACAAAAACACACCAACTTGAAAAGAGTCAAAATATTTGGTTACGTGAAGGTCCTTTCGTTTTTCATTAAATCAATGTTTTTATGATTTTTAGGGTAGGTTCCGATATAAGGATGACCTGTGTAAGGTCGAATGCAAAAGGTCGAGAATCTAGCGAGTGCCCTGGGAGACTAATATCAGCTGATGATGAGAGAGGCAGTACCAGGAGGCTATAAGAGCGGGGAGGTGAGACCTGCGTCCAGCAGTGGACTGATACGCACTGATTTTCAGAGAGGCAGTACCAGGAGGCTATAGGAGCGGAGAGGAGAGGCCTGCATTCAGCAGTGGACAAATATCAGCTGATGATGATTGAGGCAGTACCAGGAGGCTATAAGAGCGGGGAAGTCACTGCGTCCAGCAGTGGACTGATACGGGCTGATGATGGGAGAAGCAGTACCAGGAGGCTATAAGAGCGGGGAGGTGAGGCCTGCGTCCAGCAGTGGACTGATACGGGCTGATGATGGGAGAAGCAGTACCAGGAGGCTATAAGAGCGGGGAGGTGACTGCATCCAGCAGTGTACTGATACGGGCTGATGATGAGAGAGGCAGCACCAGGAGGCTATAAGAGCGGGGAGGTGAGGCCTGCGTCCAGCGTGGACTGATACGGGCTGATGATGAGAGAGGCAGTACCAGGAGGCTATAAGAGCGGGGAGGTGAGGCCTGCGTGCATGATAATGAATTAGTACACTGTCGAACGAATGCCTCTCCCAGATTCCCGCAAACTATTTACCACTCGAGACTCCAATATTTCTGTAACGTTCCCACCTCGACGCGTGCTCGATTTCCTGATTTTCTGATCAATTTATTTCCCCTGCGAATGGAAGTAAATATTATCTACGAGCATATTTCCGCAAGCAAGTAGTGAACCGACAACGATTTACTTTTAAAATGTATGGGGAATTTATGAAATAACTACCTACAGTATGAAGAAAGTGTAAGTATTAATTATGCAGTGGAAATGATCGTTGAAAACGATCGTACAGTCGACGTCAGAGATAAGTATACAGGGGGCCTCAATAAGGTTGCGATTTTCTCAAAAACTACTGGACCGATTTTAGTAATTGTTTTACAGTTACGTAGTTTTCACTTTTATTTATCAAACAGTGAAAGAATTTTTGCAATAGGTCAAGTAGTTTTTGAGATAATCTCAACCTTAAAAACTCTCCTGTACACCTTTCTCTGTGTTCCACCGTACAAGTTAAGTATCATTGGGCGAGGTCAGTACCTGGATGGGTAACCATATGGTGGGTGGTTCTATTCTAGTTAGAATAGAATGTCACTAACGTTTGTACCACTTTTTCAATGCTTTCTAGTTAGAAAGCATTGAAAAAGTGGTACAAACAAAAATACAATGTATTACTTAGCTGTATCGGTTAGATACCCTTTGCCTACTACGTCAGAGCCACAGTACTTCCGGAATGACCAATTTTACAGAAAAATGTTTTCTCGTAATTTTACTTCGAAAAAATTCTGGAAAAAATTGAACGTATTCAGTGAGACAAAATCTAGAAATGGCATTTTTCTTTTAGGATGTTAATAATTTAAGACCCCCTGAAGCTTAAGTTTGACTGTACCTAACGACATGACAGGTTTTAAAATCCACTTTCATTTTCAATCACATTATGTAGATACGTCCATATTTGAATATTTCACAAACAGAATCGCTTTCTTTAATATTTATCTCGCTGACCCCTCGGTACTCGAGATGAGAGCTCTCGGCAGCCCTCCGCTTTGAACCAGCGCTTGTTATCTAGATGGACTTTACCCACATAGATAAAAATGTGCATAAAGCGCTTTAATTGCTGAAGTATTTTTTGAGATTCTATCTCTTGTGGACACGTTTCGTCCAATGGTCTTCAAAAACACATCATCTAGTATTATAATAATTTTTATTACGAAATATATGAATCAAATCTTTGTTACGATAAATACTATTTTCTGATAACAACTTAGATAAGTTTCAACTTGCGGCGCTGTTTTCCAATATCCGGCAGCTGGCGCCACCTGACTATGTCAACCTCCATAGTGAATACTTCGAACCCCGAACTCGTAGCCTAATAAGCTTCCCTCAACATCAGCTCGTATCAGTCCACTGCTGGATGCAGGCCTCACCTCCTCGCTCTTATAGCCTCCTGGTACTGCCTCTATCATCATCAGCCCGTATCAGTCCATTGCTGGACGCTGGCCTCACCTCCCCGCTCTTATAGCCTCCTGGTACTGCCTCTCTCATAATCAGCCCGTATCAGTCCATTGCTGGACGCAGGCCTCACCTCCCCGCTCTTATAGCCTCCTGGTACTGCCTCTCTCATAATCAGCCCGTATCAGTCCATTGCTGGACGCTGGCCTCACCTCCCCGCTCTTATAGCCTCCTGGTACTGCCTCTCTCATAATCAGCCCGTATCAGTCCACTGCTGGACGCAGGCCTCACCTCCCCGCTCTTATAGCCTCCTGGTACTGCCTCTCTCATCATCAGCCCGTATCAGTCCACTGCTGGACGTAGGCCTCTCCCAAAGCACGCAATTCAACTCGACTCTCGGCCCTCTGTCATCCAGTCTCTGCCAGCCATCTTGCGAAGGTCATCCCACACTACGTTTACCCGTTCGTGGCCTCCATTCGAGAACCCGTCTCCCCCATCGGTTATCGGTTCTACGACAGATGTGACCAGACCACTGACACTTCAATTTACTGATTCTATGAACAATGTCAACCACTTTTGTTTTATTAATTTATTTAAACCAATTTTTTATTTAAAATTCCACCACGATAAACGAATGAAGTGTGACGATGCCAGAAAATTAAACGTCCCACAGAATAAATATCGAGCAGCTATACCGAGCCCACAACGCAAATACCAATCGACTACCAAGGGCATTCTACGTGAATATAAATACAGCTTAGATTGCATTGGTTTCATATGTTGATACGTTGTCGACAGTACAATCTACAAGTGACTTGCAATATGAGTCGTATTACCACCGCATAGAGTGGTGTCGACAGTACCGTCGATGGCGGCACATTGGCGCAATTTACCTTTCAATTTCCATTTCGCACCTCGCTGGGCTCCGGATGAAAATGACGTCGTTTGTCAACACAAACATAGGGATGGGAAAGAGTTATCCGCGGGCGCATATCGATATCGATGGCCAATATTCAGGATAATAGCGCAGAAGTAACAAAGAATAAATATACTTAATTCATCATCATCATTAGCCCGTATCAGATCAATCGACTGCTGGACATAGGCCTCTCCCAGAGCACGCCACTCAACCCTCATCGATTAACGGTTCTTAGACAGATATGACCAGCCCACTGCTACTTCTGCTCGGTGATCCTATGAGCATTGTCAACCACTTCTGTCTCTGGCGTATAAACGCATTTCTTATTCTATCCACCAGAGAAACACCAAGCTCTTTCCATATCTAGCCGAGCGACTTTGATTGAACTTGTAGGCCAGACTCGCCGTCAAAGTCCACTTTTGACTCCGTAGGTCATCTGTCAGGACGCCCTTTTATTTTCAGGCACTATGGTATTTAAGACGTGAAAGTGACGCAATTTATTAAATGTAAAATACATCATCATCATCAGTCTATTTATATTGCCCCACTGCTCGGGCACGGACCTTCCCTTACATCGAGGGAGTTCGGGCCAGAATACACCACGCTGGCCCAGAGCGGATTGACGGATATCAAATGCCTTAGATTTTTTCTTATTCTACGGCATGCAGGTTTCATCACGATGTGTTCCTTCACCGTTTTGAGAGCACTCGGTAAATGTACATAAGTTTTTCCGTCGAAAAAACCGAGGATGACTTATTGGTACATGGCTTCGCTGACTGGGAATCGAACCTGGGGCATCCATATTGCAAGTCCATTGACCCAACCACTTAGCCACCGAGCTCTTACATGCATATTAAAAAAATCACAGACCACTTACCCCATAGACCTGTAACAGGAGGGCGCCCGACACGTGTAACCTTGAGATATTATCGACATGCACGCATCTCTTTAATATGGCACCCCTGTCCCCCCGCTTCGTCTCTATGCGCTCATCGTTGACAGAATTTTTCGTTTGCAAATTTTTATCGATTTCATGTCTATTGGGGTGAGTGGTGATAAAAATACATCGATATCGCTTATTAAGTATTAGTCACATCCCTGGTATAGTCAACCAAAATGTTACTTTGTGGTCCCACCAACGTGTAACCATATTTCGAAATGTCACTGTTAATTTCAGTTTGATCTGCTGCCACCAGGGGCGTATTCAGGAAGCGCGAAACATGTATGTAGGGGAGAGTGGGGTAATTGCGAATACCTAAGCGCGATGGTAAATAATTGTCAAAATATAAAAGTTATAATTATCATTTATTTCTTAAATACTACATTAGTTAGACTACTACAAAATATTAAATCAACTTTAGCGATATGTGAACCCAAACTTAAATTATAATTAAAATTGCAAACCCTTGCTGTTCGCAATTTCCCGACAGACGCGGGGTAAATCCGAACACCCCATGGGGCAAATACGAACTAGGTATTGGTTAACATTTCTTCTTGCAAAAGTCACACACAAAGCCTCTGGATGTGCTAGCGCCGTCGCTACACTTATCGTGTGCCCACAAGCTACAATTGTAGCACATAATCGAATCTTCAATTATAGGGCTCTGTACTTTTCGTATAGAGCCCTATAAAACGTCGAGTGGGGGAAGAGGGTCTACCTATGCCGGGTAAAGAGGATCATATGTTCCTCTTACCCCGTGTCAGGGATGACAAACCATTTTCTAACATGCAATTTAAAATTAGTTTATGTTGGTAAACTAATATAGGTAAATTTACGAACAAAAAGGCTTAAAGGCAAATACATTGCCGGGCCACCAATTTTATCCAAAGATGTCGAAGAAACATTGATAAATTCAATAAGTTAAGAATGTATGTTAAAAAGTTTTGTACATTTTATATATAATTTAAGTTATATTTAATTTATAGTTTGTTACTAGAACCCAAACAGCTATAATAAAATATTAAAATTTTCTTGTATATATTATTTATATTGTAATTGCTTAAATACAGATAACCTAAAACCACATTTCATAATTTCCGTAGACGATGTTTGTAACCCAAACCATAAAAACGTTGCACCAGGTTCAAATTAGATTGTATTAGCTTATGCTGCCATAGTCGCCTTTGTAAGAATGTTCTAGTCGCATTATTTATGTACATTATGATGACTGTTTCTCTTACCCCAACTTCGGGGTAAGAGGGACAGTCGCCCCAAAGCAAATGGTTTTGTTAATAATATGTTACTCGCTTTACCTATAAGATACAAATAAAGATCACTTAAAGCTACATTTACGTAGAGTGTATTAAAATAATCCAAACAACAATAAGCAATACCTTGGTATATTTACAGCTCTTTACAATGAAATTAAAATGAAATATGTTCCTCTTACCCCACCTGACCTTACAATAAAGGAATACATAGATACTTAAGGGAAATACTAAATACAACAAATTGTTGGGGTAAATGCGAACGTTCGGAATTAACCCAATCAAAACGTTCGTTATTGCCCCACACACTAAAAAAACACAATTTAAATTTACTTTTTAGGTTATAAAATAAAATCCGAAAATATGAACACGTCAAATCGTTCTTTGCTTTATAATAAACTTACCTTAATTTAGTCAATAATGTAGTATTTACGTAATGTAAGACACAATCATATGAAGTCATGAAAAAATTACATGATAAACAATGAAAACATAAAAGTATACCTACCTTGAACGGCGCGCGCGAGTTCTTCCCTTTGACGTTTGTCCGGCACTGTTTGTGAGCCGAGTTGTGATTTGAATGAGTGCGAGCTCAGCTGGACCTCTCTATCATACCTAAAGGACTGTGGTCGGATTTACCCCGCGTTCGCAATTACCCATCTCTCCCCTATGCATGTAGGTTGGTTCCTTTGTGACTTATGATGGCCTGGTAGTAAGCTCGATGTATTTTGATGTATGAAGTGTCGCTAGATTCGTTTTGAATATGTTAACTAATATCCTCCAGAACAAGTGGTTGACATTGCTCATAGAATCAGCAAACTAAAGTAGCGGTCGGCTACCCACATCTGTCGTAGAACCGATGGGGTAGACGAGTTCTCGAATGGAGGCTACGAACGGGTAAACGTAGCGTGTTGATTATGTCGGGCTCGCCGTCCTGAAGGGGCGGAATACGGACTAAACTTCCTGATGTGTTCCACCTCGTGCCGAGCCACGGGAACTGCGATACATCCGCGACCCGACTGGCACCCCGAGCACTCCCCATTGCGGGCTGTAATAGCCTATCACCTTATACCTAATTTCATAATTTTTTATGTTATATTTTAATGACAATGTAGTTTTTTTAAGTCCCATACAATTTTCAGTAATTTCTAAGCTATTAGTTCTCTCATTGCAAAGGTCAAACGACTTTATCTATTAATCTAAACTAACATAAAACCCAAAAGTTTATTGTTACTAGTTTCCACGGTTTAATTTAAATTCCTTAATGGACACTTCCAGGTCCAGGTACTTAATTCAATTCATTTATTCATTCACTAGCTGTACCCCGCAACTTCGTTTGCGTAGAGGAGGAGGATGGAGGAGATCAGTTGGCAGATCTTCCTCTCTGGATCCTTGTTTCCACATCACATACCGCCATGGCTTATAGCCTATGAGCTGTCCGGATATTTCAGCTATATCCTAGTGAAACTCTTATCAAAATCCCTTCAGTAGTTATGGCGTGATACTTGCACAAAGTCACAGACAAACAGACAAAAATTCTAAAGTTATTGTTTTGGCATCAGTATCGATCCTAAAACACATTACAATTATTTTTTTTTTCAAAAAATATCCAATGTACAGACACAGCTTTTTTACAGTCTTATTATATGTAATAGATTACTTTTTCGATATTACAATTAACTCCTGAGATATTTGATGGTTTCTTTTCTCGTCTGGTTTAGTGACCAAACCTATTTATCAGAGTTATTCAGGCCTCTGATGTGGCCTAACGACTGCTGTCAAGCGACAACAACCGGGACCAACTGCTTAACGTGCGCCCCGAGGCACGGAGGGGCTCAGATGAAAGTGTCACTAGCGGTCACTCATCCAGGTACTGACCTCGACCAACGTTGCTTAACTTGTACAGTCGACAGCAGATCAATGGAAACACTTGCAGTACGATTTGAAGTCTTACGACGCAAGTAATAAGAACGGTTCAAACTTCAAAGTTTCCATTGATCTGCTGTTGACTGTACCTACGATCGTTTTCAACGTGTACTCGCTACTGGACTGCGAGCCTCTCTTTGATGGTTAGTCGTTCTTCATTCCTTTTTAATAAAACGAAGGGGTTTTCTTGAAAATGGCGGGAAACGACGGTTGCAAAATTATTTGATAATTTTTGTTTTATTGTCTACAGTGGTTAGTTTGAGATTAATATCACGTTAAATTAATCAGAAAATGTTCGCGAGTGACAGTATGGTGAATTTGTTGGATAATTTGAGCAAGATCTGGGGTTTCAAGCTTTTATCAAGAGTTTCCGCTACGAGCTCGGGAGTGAACGTGACTGTCGAGCTGCTTCGTCCAGAGTGATGACGCTACGGGCATCTCCTCTGGATGAAGACAAGAAGACGCGGCTGCCCAGGGTGAAGACGCTACTGTGACTCCCCTGGAGGAAGATTGAAGACTATTATATATTGAATTTTCTGTAACATGACATTGGCAAATGACGAACTGTCGAGTTCATTAATAAAAAACAAAACAAATAAAACGAACTCAGTATGGAGTTTCTATGAAATGGAAATTGTCAACATTTGTATTAATCGTAATATTATTACGATTAATACAAAATTAAAAATTAATTTTAAATTAAATTAAGTATTATTACGTTTATTATTTATTTGTATTATTGTATTAATCGTAATTGCAATTTGTAGAACAATAAAATAACTCGTGTACGAACACCGAAATGCGATCGAAATGACGTCGACATAATGTCGGACGCGGCGGTTAATTAGGACGACATTACGGTCTATTTGTCGCAAGCCAGGCCGCATTTCGAATACGAGAATGGAGTCCCATGGATAATTTGGAGAGGAAACGACTGTTTTCTATTAGAAATTGCTACAACTATAACTGACTCTGAACTTAATGTGACAGATCTTAAAATGAAGCCTCCCATTTCCACCAATAATAAATTCCTGATTTTTTAAAACAAATAATGTAATAGGTACATTCCAAGACAGAGATAAGTATACAAGGGGCCTCAATAAGGTTGAGATTTTCTCAAAAACTACTGGACCGAATTTAATAATTATTTTAAAGTTTCATAGTTTTAACTTTTATCTATCAAACAGTGAAAGAATTTTTGCAATAGGTCAAGTAGTTTTTGAGAAAATCTCAACCTTAAAAACTCCTGTACACATTTCTCTGTGATCCACCGTACACTCTGTACTTAATTATGCTGCTAATTAACTGGCAAAAATACAGTAAAACATCAAATAACATAATATAATATCACTTTATAGTTTGTGTTCACGTTTTTGTAAAAAAAGTTCTTCTTCTCAACGTCCTCTTCTCATCGAAGGTTGGACAACATCATGGCAATTTTCACCCTCTGTCCGGCTGCCCGGAACAAGGAGCCGGTGCTGCAGCCGAACCAATCACGTAAATTCTTCAGCCAAGAGTGTCTTCTCCTGCCAACGCTCCTCTTTCCACAAATTTTGCCCTGGATGATTAATTGCAGCAGGTTATATCGGACCGAAATATTGGAGCTTCCGTCGCTTGACCTCCTTTAAAAAAAGTTAGACCTCCGTAAAAAAAGTTACGAAGCTCGATTACTAAACTGCTGTTTTTACTGACTACGGTTTTTTTTCAACGCTGGCTAATGTATTTACTTATTTATAAGTGTTGATATTTAAAATGAAACTTGATTAATATTAATATCATTCTGTAATTTGATTCGATGCCTATTTGTTTTAATTAATTAGATAATAACATTTTAAATTCGTTGACGGCTATTAGGACAGTTTCCTTATTTACTTGTTGAAAAAAAATTCTACCATCGAGCTGCATTTTGAAACCAAAAACAAACTTTTCACCTTTGGAAAAAATACGCTTACAAATCATTGCAAAATAAATGGCAAACTTTTAATTGTCACGGATTTCCGATAGCTCTGTTTATTTGTACAGCAGCTGGCGATCGCGGGGTTCATTTCGTTCGAACACGACATAACGAATTTAAAAACAATGGATACCTGTTATCGGATTTTAAAATCGATACGAAAACAGTTTGGATATCGATGAAACGTGAAACTTATTTTTAACAATGTTCAGTTAAAATAATGGACATAGTAAATAGGTTCATCGAAAAAATACATGATTCTCTTATGTAAATTGATTACATTAAACGATGAACAAGCATGGTTGTGTCGCCGGTTCCACATGAATGGATTATACATTGTGGGCTAGTACAGCCCACAATGGGGACTGCTCGGGCGCCAGTCGGGTCGCGGTTGTATCTCAGTTTCCCGTGGCTCGGCAAGAATGGCACGAGGTGGAACACCCCAGAACGTTTAGTCGGTATGCTGCCCCTTCAGGGCGGTGAGCCCGACATAACCAACACGCTCCCTCGGGCGTGGTGACACATGATTTGCATGTTTTACCTGGATTAAAAAAAAGGATAAATTTTAGATTACTAACAATAGTAATAGTTGTGTAATACCTAGTTATTAAGTAATTGTGTTATCATTGGTTTTTTTTAAGATGTGCTGCTGAGAGTTTTTTGCCACTTTTTCTCCTCAGCGTTGGCACCTTTTCCTTGCAAAGTGGTGTAAGTGTAAATTCAAAAATATATTAACGTGCAAAAATGTATACAACGTGCTTACTTGTGCAATAAAGAAAAGACATTGCCACATTTCAATGGAGCTTCGCCCCACCGACAAAACTACGTGACCATTTAAGCTGTACCTATCATTTTGTTGGGGACTTATTACAGGTTTCATATTGCATAACCATAATCAGTATCATTTCTACTACTCTCACAACTTCTATAGAAGAATAACAAAAACAATGACTATTTCGCTACGATTTCTTACTATTTTCTGAATTCTTAATTAGGCTGTTTTTTTTTTTGGACTCGCTAGATGTACAAGACTTTGTTTTAAGGCGGAGCGTTGGGCAGTTTTTCGGTGAAGGCTACGGCACTAACTACTAAAATTAAAGGTCTGAAAAAAATATCTCGCAATCTTGGGGTGTCTATTTAGAGACTGATGAATACCAATACACGATTGGACAAACTTCGCTCCATAGAAAAAAATCGCAAACATACCCCTTCCATGTCTTTAAAATGAAATTATATCTAAACCGAAATAGTTATTCATACAAAATATATATCAAAATGTAGGGTACTATAAATACGAAAGCTTGTTTTAAAAAAATCCGATTTTTGTTGGCGTATTTTTATTTCCCTGCCAAAATTCATAGAAATACGAATATCGAGGCACTGCGCCGTGCTCTTCACTCCGCCGCTGCGGGGCATCTTGTGTCTCACTCTTGCTTTTGACAACCATATTGCGCCTTAAATCAATAATTTTAATAAAAAACTGAGATATTTTTACATTTATTCGTTATCACATCTTGCGGTTGATGGTGGGGCAGAAACTGGCATTGTCAAAACTTTGAAGACGCTATAAGAATTGAAATGCTATCAATTTATCATTGGTGCTGTCGAGTGTACCTATAATTTGAACTGAAGTGTAACATGATCTCTTATCTATAAGATAACATGACACAGGATAATTCGATTATGTATGAAACATAATACTCTACCGTATTATAAGGTATTTATCCCATAAATATGGATTAGCAAGAGATTATATTAGCATCTTTTACGATTCTTAACAGGATCCAAGCTCAGATAACATAGACTGTATTTGAGAGAGGCAATGCTTAAGGGCCTTCATAGAGCCAACTAGCGCCGCCAATCTTAAAAAAATAATATCTTCCAATATAATCAATTTGATTAAAAAATTATTACGATAAATACTATTTTTTAAATGCTTATTTATAACGTGACTCAATGTTGATAAGTTGTAGTTAGCATAATTGCGAAAAACAGCCGTTTTTGGCACATTTGTGAACTACAACTTAGCTTGTCGCAATTATGCCATGTATTGTATATTGAAAAATAGTATTTATCGTAATAAACATTTTGTAAATAGCTTTTTTAATAAAATTGATTATATTGGAAGATATTATTCTTTTAAGATTGGCGGCAATAGTTGGCTCTATGAAGGCTCTTAAGGCTGGGTGTGCGTGGATTTTCAGTGGTTCTATGAAGGCTACGGCACTAACTACTAAAATTAAACGTCTGAAAAAAAATATAGCAATCTTGGGGTGTCTATTTAGAGACTAATGAATACCGATACACGATTGGACAAACTTCGCTCGATAGAAAAAAAATCGCATACATGTCTTTTAAAATAAAAATTATGCCTAAACCGAAATAGTTATTCATACAAAATATATATAAAAATCCTGGGTATTATAAATACGAGAGCTTGTTTTAATAAAATCTTATTTTAGTCGGCGTATTTTTATTTAACTGCCAAAATTCATCCATCCAATTAATAGAAATACAAATATAGAGTCACTGTGCCGTGCTCTTCACTCCGCCGCTGCGGGACATCTTCTGTCTCGCGCTCGAGTTTGACAGCTGGCAGCCCTTTAATGTCTGTGACATAAATCCCTTCAATCGTGTTTTATCAGTTTCACGCTTCATTAAAAAACTATTAAGTTAGAAAGGGGTTTAAACCGAGTAATAACTTTTAACCCATATTTATGTCTAACATCGACCTACTTTCACACACAGAAGGATAACGGACGTGGTCTTTATTTATTAAAAAGGAAATCATAAATTCTCTGGGGTATAATCTGAAAATGAGTTGGTTTAAATATTAACTACCTACTCGGTCAAAGAACAGTAATGAATTCCCGCTAAAAGAATTATGTAACCTACTTACTCAATATTAATTTTCAAATGACCCTTATTTATTTTATTAATGGACTCGACAGTTCGTCATTTGCCAAAGTCATGTTACAGAAAATTCAATATATAATAGTCTTCTATCTTCCTCCAGGGGAGTCGCAGTAGTCTTCACCCTGGGTAGCCGCGTCTTCATGTCTTCATCCAGAGGAGACGCCGTATCGTCAACACTCTGGACGAAGCAACTCGACAGTCACGTTCACTCCCGAGCTTGTAGCGGGAACTCTTGATAAAAGCTTGAAACCCCAGATCTTGCTCAAATTATCCAACAAATACTGTCACTCGCGAACATTTTCTGATTAATTGAACGTGATATTAATCTCAAAATAACCACTGTAGACAATAAAACAAAAATTATCAAATAATTTTGCAACCGCCGTTTCCCGCCATTTTCAAGAGAACCTCAAATGACCCCTTTCCTTGCTGAAAAGATACTGTTTAGGATACAGAATAAACCAGACCTTGCGTAACTGTCATAAAAATGAAACTGTAAATGACAATGCCAGATTCTGCCCCACTATCAAAGCACAATGAACAATATAATGAGGCTCGTGAGCTTGTTAAGAGGGGCAAATACAGGTGTCTCGGCACCCAATACGACTTTGTCCCCTTAGGCGTCGAGACACTTAGTCCGTGGGGCCCGAGTGCACACGCGCTCTACAAGGAGCTCAGCAAGCGCCCGAGGGAGGCGACGGGTGACCCTCGCGCTGGCGGCGCGCTCGCTCGTTCCAAGAGGATCGAGTTTTTAGAGTGTTTTTAGTTAAGTAGTTTTTTAGCTAGTTTTTAATGTATTTTTAAGTAGCTTTTAATATTTTAGGTAGTTTTAATGTATTTTGTAAGTTAATTTTAGTTTTTTATTGAATATACCTAGTATTATACCTAAAAATATAATGAATAAATGTAAAAAATATCTCAGTGTTTTATTAAAATTATTGGTTTAAAATAAAGTTTTGTACACCATGCGATTCGAAAAACAATTTTGAAAGTTTTTGTACGTTTTCAGCATCAATGTTCACGTAGTTTTGTAGGTGGGGCTAAGCTCTATTGAAATCTGGCAATGTCATTCATTAACTGTCATTATCCCCATAAAACGTAGGTACAATCTAACATAGAGAAAAGTTGGAGAATGAGAAAATCTCAACCTTAATACCTATACGTTTTTTTCCTTCATGTGCCCATCAAACAAACACACTTTTGCAGTATTATTAAATTGTGTGACTCTTGAATTGTGCGTTCTGGTTTGTTATATATTCTGAAGATTAATATTAGCTTCCATGGCAGCAAAGGAAAGTTTTTCTTGGAAATAAGTTGTTATGATAATAATATGTTGCGAGTACGCGGAATATGGAATGGTATTTCGCTTTAACATTACCTATTCATTAAGAAGTATCTGGTTTATCTTATTATTTATTTTTTATTAATGGACTCGACAGTTCGTCATTTGCCAATGTCATGTTACAGAATATTCAAGATATCATTGTCTTATCTTCATCCAGAGGAGTCGCCGTAGCGTCTTCACCCTGGGTAGCCGCGTCTTCTTGTCTTCATCCAGAGGAGTCGCCGTAGCGTCAATCACTGTGGACGAAGCAGCTCGACAGTCACGTTCACTCCCGAGCTCGTAGCGGGAACTCTTGATAAAAGCTTGAATCTTCAGATCTTGCATAAATAATTCAATAACCTCACCGTACTGTCAATCGCGAACATTTTCTGATTAATTTAACGTGATATTAAACACAAAATAGTCCCTGTAGACGTTAAAAGGAAAAATATCAAATACTTTCGCAACCGTCGTTTAACGCCATTTTCAAGAGAACCCCTCAAGAACTCTTTTGAGAAAAAAGATTTTGAGACAACCTTAATAATTAGGCTATAACCAAAAAAGTAAATGTTATTAGAAATAATTTTCAGGTACAATTATATTTAAACCTCCATAAATAACATTTTATTACCATTGTTATTTTAACAGCCCATAATTGACGCTACGCCAATAATAAACCCGTAATGTACTCACAAACCGATTGTAAAGTTCATTTCCCTTCTAATATTAAAATTTATGTGCTATAAAATCGAACCACCCAACTCCTTGCTTGGGCTTCACTTAGAGACAGACGGGGTAGACGATGACGTCACGCAACATGTATCATTGTAAGTCATAACCACTGTCGCTTTCTGTGGTTATGTAAGTCATAACCACAGAAAGCGAATGAGTCTCCTGGGGTCGGCCTATCCGGAACCAGAAGACTACAGGCTCCTTCCCATGAGCTGCATAGCGGACCTATTGAGTTACATCTTTAGGGAGGAGGAAGGAGCATAAAGGAAAGGGGAGAGCACAAAAGATCCCAATGGGTCGAAGTGACGCCACATTGGCACCCAATCAGGATAAGATAAGTCATAACCACAGACCACTTGCCCCATAGAGTCTACAGAAAAATTATCTGTACCGAAATTTTATGATACCCGAATATAAAGGTATCCGAAAAAAAATTATGTACCGTAATTTTATGCTACAAAAATAAAACGGTATAACATTACACAGAATAATTATTGTACAAGAATTAACGGTAGAGAATCGTCTTACCGGTATGACGTCATACCGAAAAAATGTATACTTGTATTCATACCGGTATGCAGTCCCTGCCATAGACCTGTACCAGGAGGGCGCCCGTGTCTGCCCGCACATCATCAGTCTATCTATATTGCCCCACTGCTCGGGCACAGACCTTCCCTTACATCGAGGGAGCTGGGGCCATAATCCCCCACGCGGGCGGATTTCACATGCCTTAGATTTTTATTCTTCTACGACATGCAGGTTTCATCACGATGTTTTCCTTCACCGTTTTGAGAGCACTCGGTAAATGTACGTGTTTCCGTCGAAAAAACCGAGGATAACTCATTGGTACATGGCTGCCCTGGCTAGGAATCGAACCTGGGACCTCCGTATTGCAAGTCTATTGACCCAACCACATAGCAGTTTTTGTTTACAAAATAAAACACTTGATTTGAGCTTCGGTTTTTTATTAATTTGAAAAACGGGAATTACCATGTTAAACATTAATTTATTGATGTCTCGATACCTATTTCCATCATGGTCACGAGTAGACTGGTCTACTCGATGATGGCTGCAATGCTGTCGAAATATCGAGACATCAATAATAAATGTTTAACACGGTAATTCCCGTTTTATCTAATTAATATGTATACAAACCGTGAAAGTTTAAAAAGTGATATTCGGTTTTTTATGTGTGCGTGCGTGTGAGAGTGAGTGAGTGGGATGATCGAGTATTTTTAGCAGCTTTTAGCATGCGTGAAGCCAATGATACACTAGGGGACAAATGTCCTACGACATGTATCGGCGACATGTCAAGCGAAGCCGGCCGATTTCGCCTGACACATTTGGCGACATCGCGCGACTTATGTCCGTAGCGACGTCAGGCGAAATCGTGCGACATCGCGAAACTTCGCTTGATATATCTGGCGACATCGCGCAACTTATGCCCGTAGCGACGTCGATGTTGCCAGACATGTCGCTCGAAGTCCGGCAACGTCGCGCTACTTCACCCGACGTCCCTGGCGACCCGTGTCGTGCCATGTTGACAGACATGTCGCGCGAAGTCCGGCAACGTCGCGCTACTTCACCCGACGTCCCTGGCGATACGTGTCGCAGGACATTTGTCCCCTAATGTATCCTTGGCTTTACGATAACAATTTGTATTGGGTGACATATCTTAGCGGCCCTGAGGCGACCGCCTTTATTTTTAGCCTGTGGGGTTCACTGATGAAAGGAAAGGGGAGGAAGTGGGAAACTCGATGAAAGTTTTTAGAATTGTAAATTGGGTTAACAAGTGTTTCATTTCCTGAATAACACTTGTATGCATGGTGGCCTTGAATTCATTCGACAAAATTAAATGGATGGTTAGGCTTGTGACATACATTAATGTGTTTGGATAAACACTATTTTTCAATATACAATACATGGCATAATTGCGGCAAGCAAAGTTGTAGTACTCAAATGTGTCAAAAACGGCCGTTTTTCGCAATTATACGAACTACAACTTACCGACATTGAATCACGTTATAAATAAGCATTTAAAAAATAGTATTTATCGTAATAAACATTATGTACATAGCTTTTTAAATAAAATTGATTAAATTGGAAGATATTATTTTTCAAAGCTTGTCGGCGCTAGTTGGTTTAAACAAATTGATGAAAAATAAAAAATAAAATTTACAATAATAGTATCAACTATCAAAAATATGATTAATTTGATGTGCATCGTTAATGTGCTGTGGAGTTTCTATATTTTAATTGTGACGTACTTAGGTCAACTGGTAGAGACTGGATGCAAAAGGCCGAGAGTCGGGTTGAGTGGTGTGCTTTGGGAGAGGCCAGCGCCCAGCAGTGGACTGATGCGGGCTGATGATGATGAGATATGGCTGTGAAATTATTCATCATCATCATTATCATCATCAGTCTATTTATAGTGCCCCACTGCTCGGGCACAGACCTTCCCTTACATCGAGAGAGCTCGCGCCATGATCCACCACGCGGGCCCACTGCGGATTGGCGAATTTCAACATGCCTTAGATTTTTTCTTCTTCTACAGCATGCAGGTTTCATCACGATGTTTTCCTTCACCGTTTTGAGAGCACTCGGTAAATGTACGTAAGTTTTTCCGTCGAAAAAATGAGGATAACTCATTGGTATATGGCTGCTCTGGCTGGGAATCGAACCTGGGACCTCTGTATCGCAAGTCCATTGACCCAACCACTTAGCCACCGAGCTCTTCGTGTAATCTATACATATAATAAGACTGTAAAAAGTTGTGTCTGTACATTGGATATGAAAAGAATAATTGTAATGTGTTTTAGGATCGATACTGATGCCAAAACACTAATTTTTGTTTGTCTGTGACTTTGTGCAAGTATCACGCCATAACTACTGAAGGAATTTTGATGGGAGTTTCACTAGGAGATAGCTGAAATATCCGGACAGCTCATAGGCTATAAGCCATGGCGGTATGTGATGTGGAAACAAGGATCCAGAGAGGAAGATCTGCCTCCTGATCTCCTCCAACCTTCTCCTCTACGCAAACGAAGTTGCGGGGTACAGCTAGTTATTAATGACCAAAATGCTGACCTGTATTTCGCCCAAAGGATCAGCCTAGCGATCCAGAGGGGAAATGCCGCCAGCATTTTGGGCACGTTGCCGGACAGCGGGGATCGGTTGAACTATCTGTAATGCTAAGTCATTCAGATAGTTCAACCGACCTATTGTACATATAGTTTTTAGTTTAGTTTATATATATATTTTTAGGTTAATATTATAACAGTTACTTAGAATTTTTATTATTGTTATCTGAATAAATACATACACAGTTATTAATAAACAATTAAATAAATTCGTTGTGCCGCTGTGGGGATACCTCCTATAGCTTTCAGTAGCTATGATTCGCTGTAATTTCACGGCTTGCCGCCCCCAATGGAATAAGATTTATTTTTTCCATTTTCTTCCTCGGCTACTAAGAATAACTCAAGGCCAATGGCCTGCCGTGGCGACTTACTATTTTTGTTTTTTGAATATAATATTTATGCCCTTGATTTATTTAGTTTTATTAACGCACTCGACAATTTGCCATTTGCCATAATGAAGGGGGGTAAAGAGCCTTCATAGAGCCAACTAGCGCCGCCAATCTAAAAAAATAATATGTTCCAATATAATCAATTTTATTAAAAAAGCTATTTACAAAATGGTTATTACGATAAATACTATTTTTCAATATACAATACATGGTATAATTGCTACAAGCTAAGTTGTAGTTCACAAATGTGCCAAAATCGGCCGTTTTTCGCAATTATGCGAACTATAACTTACCGAAATTGAATCACGTTATAAATAAGCATTTAAAAAATAGTATTTATCGTAATAAACATTTCGTAAATAGATTTTTTAATAAAATTTATTAAATGTATTGGAAGATAATATTTTTTAAGATTGGCGGCGCTAGTTGGCTCTATGAAGGCCCTTAAGGTATACTTTTTATATATTTTTTGGCATCAGTATCGTGTGAGCTCAGTGCCTCAGTGGTTGGGTCAATGGACTTGCAATACGGAGATCCCAGGTTCGATTCTCAGCTAGGGCAGCGATGTACCAATGAATTATCCTCGGTTTTTTCAACGGAAAAACTTACGTACATTTACCGAGTGCTCTCAAAACGGTGAAAGAAAACATCGTGATGAAACCTGCATGCCGTAGAAAGGGAAGGTCTGTTCCCGAGCAGTGGGGCAATAAAAATAGACTGATGATGATCGTGTATATTATCACCCCTAAGTCGCTGGTCGTTGATCAAAACCACACCCTGTATAATCTTATATTTCTTCCTCCAGGCTTCCATTCTAATAACATAATGACCTAGTTGCACTCCCTGCCTCCCTAAATATTTACCTACCCACGTGAAAGCGACACGGTAGGGTTGCCAGATGGTCGGGAATCGTCTGGATTCTCCCGACATTTCATGTGATGTCCAAACTCCCGACAAATAACAAAATCTCCCGACAAATATATGATCTAAATTGGTGGACTCGGTAAAAAGCAATGCCAAATAATTGTGGCAAAACGTAAAAATAATGTAAATTTTATTTTAATCCTTTTTTTTCAAAGAGCTGTTTATTTTACAAATAGTGTTTAAAATTTTGACTCATAAATGACAATGCCAGATTCTGCCCCACCAACAACCGCAAGTTGTACAAGATAACGAATAAAAGTAATAATATCTCTGCTTTGTATTAAAATTATTGGTTTAAAATAAAGTTTTGCACAAGTTGCGATTCGAAAGAAACAGCTTAATTAAGAATTCAGAAAATAGTAAGAAATCGATGCGAATTATTTATTGTTTTTGTTATTCTTCTATAGGAGTTGCGAGAGTAGTAGAAAATGATACTGATTATGATTATGCATATGAAACCTGTAATAAGTCCCCAACAAAAATGATAGGTACAGCTTAAATGGTCACGTAGTTTTGTAGGTGGGGCAAAGCTCCATTGAATGTGGCAATGTCATTTTCGTTTCTCCAGACAACAACCCCAAAAGCCCGACATTTTGAAATGTTATCCAGATATTTATTTTTCGATCGAGCAACCCTAGGCGCGGCTAGAGCTTAGTTTACATTGTTAATTAAATTGGACCAGTTTTAAATCAACTTTGAAAAGCGAAGGAAGTTGTAATAAACTAAAAACAATGGACTTACATTAAATATTTGTTTTGTAAAGGCTATGTTTTATTAAGGTGACATTGAATAAAAATATAAGCAGGTATTAAGAGCCTTCATAGAGCCAACTAGCGCCGCCAATCTAAAAAAATAATATGTTCCAATATAATCAATTTTATTAAAAAAGCTATTTACAAAATGTTTATTACGATAAATACTATTTTTCAATATACAATACATGGTATAATGCTACAAGCTAAGTTGTAGTTCACAAATGTGCCAAAAACGGCCGTTTTTCGCAATTATGCGAACTACAACTTACCGACATTGAATCACGTTATAAATAAGCATTTAAAAATTAGTATTTATCGTAATAAACATTTTGTAAATAGCTTTTTTAATAAAATAGATTAAATTGGAAGATATTATTTCTCAAGATTGGCGGCGCTAGTTGGCTCATGGAAGGCCCTTAAACGCTGTGCAGAATTAATGTATGTCACAAGCCTAACCATCCACTTAATTTTGTGGAATAAATTCAAGGCCATGTAGTATACATTCTCACCCATTAAAAGCCTTTCTAAACTGCAAATTGCACGTTTTATTGACAGAGTTAAATCTAGGAGCTACGTGCTACGACTGCTACGCCGTAGAGCTGTTCGTAGCACACAAAACTTAAATGTGCTTACAGTAAAAAGTATAGTATTTCAGAGTACTTGCTATTAGTGAAAAGAAATTGCCACATTTCAATGGAGCTTTGCCCCACCTACAAAACTACGTGACCATTTAACTTTAAATTTTGTTGGAGACTTATTACAGGTTTCATATTGCATAATCATAATCAGTATCATTTTCTACTGCTCGCGCAACTCCTATAGAAGAATAACAAAAACATTGAATAATTCGCTTTGATTTCTAACTATTTTCAGAATTTTTAATTAAGCTGTTTTTTTGTACCAAATTTTATTTTAAACCAATAATTTTAATAAAAAACGGAGATATTTTTACATTTATTCGTTATCTTGTACAACTTGCGGTTGATGGTGGGGCAGAATCTGGCATTGTCATTTTAGTGTTAGTAAAAAAAAACTTAATTTTCAAATTATTTTTTTTCAACTTGAAAACATAGACGATAGTAACTCACTAGACGTAGGTACCTAGCAAACCGCACGCGCCTCGCAGTGCGTCTCGTCCGCCGGCCGCTCAACGCTGTTGTAACACTACAATATCGAGGTGTTACTATTGTCAAAGTCAAAGTCAAATCTCTTTATTGCAAGTAAGCACGTTGTGTACATTTTTGCACGTCAACATATTTTTGAATTTACATTTACACCACTTTGCAAGGAAAAGGTGCCAACGCTGAGGAGAAAAAGTGGCAATAAAAACTCTCAGCAGCACATCTATTGATTCGCGATAGCTATCGAGTTTAGTTTTTCACAATTGCTACTGTCATTATCTTTTAACAAAAACATTATATATTAATAAATAGATAGTACAGTCGAAGACAGAGATAAGTATACAGGGGGCCTCAATAAGGTTGAGATTTTCTCAAAAACTACTGGACCGAATTTAATAATTCTTTACAGTTACATAGTTTTAACTTTTATCTATCAAACAGTGAAAGAATTTTTGCAATAGGTCGAGTAGTTTTTGAGAAAATCTCAACCTTAAAAACTCTCCTGTACACCTTTCTCTGTGTTCCACCGTACAAAAACAACCACATAAAATTTACATTGTAGAGATTTCGTTAGTACATAGGTGCCGCCATTTTAGTCATTCAACAGAAACCATTACTGAAATAAAAAAATAAAAAAAACGTCCGAGCGACGCTGCCATAACAAATCGGTCGTGCATATTCAAGAGGGAACCAGCAGCGCTTGTACATTACTCAGATGACGCGTAGTTACAAACAACGTGACATCAACATAGACTATTAGTGACAGTGTCCATTCTGCATTAAAAAAAACGGCCAAACGCGTGTCGGCTGTCGGACTCGCGCACCGAGGGTTCAGCGCAACCTCACCATAACATTTGCTCTAACAAAAAGATAAACTAGATTTAGGGACAAACTTATCTTTGCGTTTTCGAAACTGATAACGTCATACATCGACATCTTCTTCTTTAAGTGCCTCTCCGCTAGCGGAGGTTGGCTGTCAGCTCCGCGTACTTGTCCCTGTCTTGAGCGAGCCGGAACAGCTGTTCAGCGCTCGCGATGCCCGTCCAGTCACGATTATTACGGAGCCAAGATTTTTTCCGACGTCCAGGGCCCCGTTTGCCCGCTATTTTGCCCATCATAATCAGTTGGAGAAGTTGGTATCGATCGTTCCGGAATATGTGTCCTAGATACCCAACTTTTCTCTTTTTGATGTCTAGCAATAATTCATACATCGACATACCAGGCGTCAACTGCAAATATAAGTTTGTAATTACAAAAAAAATATATTTCATGATTTACAGTTTTCGGATTTTTACTTCACTTGTGATATAAGACCTAGCCTCTTGCCAAATTTCATGATTCTAGGTCAACGGGAAGTACCCTATTGGTTTTGGTTTTTGACAAAATGCGACATAAAAAGCGATATCATTTGATTGCTTTGACGTAGAAGGTTGATTTTTTCACGACTATGAGGTTGCAGACCTGAGTATTTAGCATTAATTTCAACTTGATTCGTCCACGCGTTTCTGAGATATAGGTCTTGACAGACGGACAGACAGATTCGTTTCGGAACGCGCGCAGACGGCGCTGATCCGTAGTGCACGAAGATACTTCTCTAGCGTCGCGGGCGTGGCGCGCCCACCTTGAGAAAGACCGTCTAAATCGGTCGAAAATTGCTTCAACAATGTAAGTGAGTGATATCCGTGTATATGTCGTGGTCAGATCGTTAAATTGAGCATTTCATGAAATCGTCAGTCATTTCATGAAATGGTGGCATTTCACGAAATCGTCAAGTTGTGCTGGGCATATCGTTTAAACTTCAACGTTCGTCGATTTGTCCAACGACGTTTGGTCAGATCATTAATGTAGGGTGCCCATTAAAGTTTTAAGTAATAATAATTCTAAATATACTTATTACGAACTTATTTATTGGTCTAGTCAGTACCAAATTAAAAAATATATGTTACAAAATTCAAACAAATTGTCCACTGGAATTAAATATTCATATTTAATTTTTTCTTGAGACATGTTGATACTTACCTAATAAATATAATAATAAAAAACATTTAATAAAAATTTCTTTATTGTCCTTGAAAGTACAAAATTGTATTATAATATTATATAACGTTAAAACGTTTCATTTCACATACGGTATACCTTTATGAAATTCCGTTAGTATTTCAAAATATTTCTCCATCGTAATTGTACGCATTTTCTTCTTGTATATTAAAAACTCGTAATTCCTGTATTTCCATGATGTCATATTTTGTAATCCAGTAAATTATAGTCCGTCGACTTTCGTTGCCTGGTCACCCTACTTTCCTTTATTTGTTGTATAACCTAAAAACGAAAATTATGTATGTTAAATTTCTAGGATTCATTAATTAAAAGTAAATACATTTTAGATACTTAGGTGAGATTTTAAAAGGACATACTTAAACTAAATACTTATTGTCATTGAGATACTAACCTGAGAAATGTAGTCCCAAGTGGTTTTTTTTAAATTGCGGTCGGTTTTTCCGTGACTGTCATAAAATTCACACCGTATCGTATAAGTAGTAACACTTTTCCAAGTTTCCAACACACTTTCTTTTATATTTTGCACATTATTATTCACTTTTCAACATGAATCCGCATTATTTACTTACGCACACAAACATAAACAATGACAAAGCGCGCTCTCAGCGCCTCTAGCGGTAGTTATTGCTATTTTTCTACGATATAGTCAATTATGTTTGGTCATATCATGAAATAGCCGTGCGTTTGTTGGACATATCGTAAAACGCTTTCTATTCATTGATCTGGCCAAGCTATTTCATGAAATGACCAATAGACATTTGACGTTTTCGTGAAATGCCACCATTTCATGAAATGGTCGACTATTTCATGAAATGTTCAATTTAACGATATGACCACGACATATATATAATAATAATTTACATCGTCACATAAATAAATAAATAAGCAGCTGCTTTATTAAGGGCCTGATATGAGCCAACTAGCGCCACCAATCTTGAAAAAATATATTATCTTCCAATTTAATCAATTTTATTTAAAAACCTATTTACAAAATGTTTATTAGGATGAATACTATTTTTCAATATACAATACATGGCATAATTGCGACAAGCTAAGTTGTAGTTCTCAAATGTGCCAAAAACGGCCGTTTTTCTCAATTATGCGAACTACAACTTACCGAAATTGAATCACGTTGTAAATAAGCATTTAAAAAATAGTATTTATAAACATTTTGTAAACGGCTAAATAAAATATATTAAATTGGAAGATATTATTTTATTAAGATTGGCGACGCTAGTTGGCTCATGGAAGGCTCTTAATGAAGTAAAGACGTATAATTAATAATGATGGCCTTTATCTGACTGCAGTCCGCCTCAGACCATTGTGCCTCGTGTCTCAGACAGAGGCCCGAGGCCATTGTGTCGGGAGTCGAGGCTCTCAATAACCTCGGGCGATACATTTCAAATACAATTGCCGGATAATCCGAGGCGTTTACTGATTGGTTTACTTTTGGATAAAGAGATGAATGGACGAAGCGACATGGTTGACAAATCTTGAGGTGTTGAACCGTATGGATAAAATGTTGGAACGTCTAAAGTCAAGTTCATTTATTCGTCAACAAATCACTTTGTGTTCGAAATTAAGTATAAATTAAAAATAAATTTTAAAAGCTAATCACAACAACAAGAAAATAAAAAGGACAATAAACAATATACACTACTAGGCGTCATGTCAAATAGTTTCGAAGTATTATTAATATTAATATTATTAATTATAACTTAGTCATATCTGCGTATATATTATTATTTATATAAGATTAAAGTAGTATTATATTATATTAGTAATTACGAGTAGTAGATGCCACTGGTGACCCAAGAGCTGGCAGCTACCTCGCGCAACGGATCAGCATCGCGATCCAGCGAGGTAACGCTGCCAGTGTCTTGGGTACTCTTCCTGCACCTAAATTTTTTAAAAATAGTTTAGATTAGGTTTTTTAAATATTGAATGGTTCTTTTTATTTTATATTGTACCTTTTTGAAATAAATATTTACAGTTTAGATTAAAGTTACATATCTAGGAAATCCTTTATTGTGTAGAAGCACTTCTGCAATAACATTTGTTTTATTTTATTTTCAAGCCACCGAAGCTCCAATATTTCGGTCACATTATGCGGAACCCCCGATATAACCTGCTGCAATTAATCATCCAGGGCAAGGTTTGTGGGAAGAGGAGCGTTGGCAGAAGACACTCTTGGTTAAAGAATTTACGTGACTGGTTCGGCTGCAGTACCGGCTTTTATGTAGGTGTTAAATAAATATGTTTTTCTTTCTTTCTTTTCTGTAATAAAAGTACACCCTCTAGGATAAACTGGTATGACCTAGTCCAAAGTAGTAGAAAAATATGTATAGGTAGGTTTCAACATTTCAAGGTAAACTAAATAAAATAGTATGCAAGTAAATAATTAGTAGCATTAAACCATGCTTGGCGAACAAATTAAACCGACGAAAAATATCAGAATGACAAGGTCGCCGGTTCAAGTCCAGCTCACGGCTAAACTAGTTTATAGGGGAATAATCTACCATTTAGTGTTAACGAATTAAAGTTGTTTTTTCCTTGCTTATCTGCCATCAGTCCATATGGACTTTTATCAAATGTGCTGAATGTCAGGTAGTATGTAGGTGCTACATTCAGCAACGCAGCTCCCCCCATATGTGACATCTTGAAGTGTCTAGCAATTCAACAGCAAGTTGGTTTGAATGTTTTCCGAGCATTAAAGTTAAAATTATTTTAGAATGTATAATTAGGTGAATAAGATCTTTATTTAAATAACGAAACCTTAAAACAAATAAAAGTAAACTAAACAAACTAATAATTATATCTAAACTAAACCTATCTAAAAAGCAAACTTACTATATATAAAAAATAATAAAAATTAAAGATAAAAAACCTGCCCCAGGTCCCCCCCACTATAGGCAGCGTGCCCAAAATTATTTTGCTTTGCAAAGAAAAGGTGCTAATGATAAGAAAAAAAATCCCCTAATAAATGTCATAATATGTCCCAGAATATCATCAAACGTAACATTTTACGTTATCGTCAGAAATAAATGTTATTGTAACGATATGTTACAGAAATTATATCGCTGAAGGCATAAAATATCCACGGATTGGGCCCGGAACGGCCCATTTGAGTCCAGAATGATTAATGTCGAACAACTCCGTCAGTGGGACCCTACTACCGGTTTTCGAATAATACTCCGTTTATAGGAAGTTAAAAGACCTAGTCAAAGTCAAAGTCAAAATGTTTTATTGCGATCATGTGGTTAATTCTAGGTGTTACATAAAAATCCAGTACTCAACATGAACCCTGTCAGGGCAATGCAACATAATTTAAACTAATATACTAAACAAAAACTATTCTAAAGTTAGCATGCAAATCCACTAGGATTTGCATGCTAACTTAATAACTTAATAGGTACTAACCTATTTCTATCACAAAATAGAATTGTAAAGTATAATATTAAAACTGTAAATAAGCACTTCATTAAATTTAAAATTTGTACAAATTAATTGTACTTAATAATATAGATGATAGCAAGTCCAATGCCGGTAAGCCTGCGCCTCTGTGTCGCATGTGTCATACTTATAACACCATATCTTAAGAGCCTGCATAGAGCCAACTAGCGCCGCCAATCTTAAAAAAATAATATCTTCCAATATAATCAATTTTATTAAAAAAAAGCTATTTACAAAATGTTTATTACGATAAATACTATTTTTTAAATGCTTATTTAAATAAATTGAAACGCATGATTCATAGGTAACTGTTAGTCAATAAATTAAGTAGGTAAATAAATCATTGTTTGCGATATTCAAATTCGTATACCTACTCATTATAAGAGCTATGCTTGGAATTTCTCTATTAGATAGAATAAGAAACGAGTATATCCGCCAGAAGACAAAAGTGGTTGACATTGCTCATAGAATCAGTAAACTGAAGTGGCAGTGGGCTGGTCACATCTGTCGTAGAACCGATAACCGATGGGGTAGACGAGTTCTCGAATGGAGGCCACGAACGGGTAAACGTAGTGTGGGACGCCCCCCGACCAGATGGAGGGATGACCTTCGCAAAATGGCTGGCAGGGACTGGATGCAGAGGGCCGAGAGTAGGGTTGATTGGCGCGCTTTGGGAGAGGCCTACGTCCAGCAGTGGACTGATACGGGCTGATGATGATGATGATGACTCATTATAACAACATATGTATGCGGTTCGATTACACAAGTCATTGATTGCATTAACAAAATGAACTGCGGCAGTACGAACGCTAATTGACGAATAATTCCAGCATCCCTTTGTAACACCGCTGGAAAGTGATATAAATTATCGAAATTGAATGCTGTTTTCGAATACGTTATGTGGCATTCAATATTTCATAATTTAGTTTATATTTTCTAGGTTAATATTATAATTTTTAAGTAGTTTAGTTTTATTATATTTGTTTGTAATCTTACTTGAATAAAGCTTTTGAAGTATATTTCATAATGAAATTACGTGGTACGGTGGAAGACAGAGAAAGGTGTATAGGAGTTTTTAAGGTTGAGATTTTCTCAAAAACTACTTGACCTATTGCAAAAATTCTTTCCGTTTGATAGATGAAAGTTAATACTAGTTATGTAACTGTAAAAGAACTATTAAATTCGGTCCAGTAGTTTTTGAGAAAATCTCAACCTTGAGGCCCCCTTATCTCTGTCTTCGACTGTACAAATTTTTGTTTTTATGCTAAATTATTTCCATCTGAGGTTATATTTTGAAGCCTTCGCTACGCTCGTGATTCTATTCTAGAATCTTTCGCTTCGCTCTAGTGGCGCCCTCGCAGGAATAACCCATTATGCTCCCTTGTACCACAATCTACTATTCTCTATCTACGATATTAATAAATGAATTATATCGTAGATATTAATTAATTAATTAATTAATTAATCGCATCGCTAAAGATATATCGCGGCGCCTGGTCGAGGCGTCACGTGACCAAAAGGCTGGCAGCTACTTCGCACAACGCCTTTTGGGCACGCTACCTATAGTGGGGCATTTTTTTTTATTTTTTTTTTTTATTTTTTTATATATAGTAAGTTTGCTTTTTAGATAGGTTTAGTTTTAGTTTTGATATAATTATTAATTTGTTTAGTTTACATAAATGAATTATTATAAAAAATAAAACTGACTTTTAAACTGATAAAGCAAGATGCGGCTTATACTCCCTCCTGCATTACAATTATTCGCTTTCTTTCACCATTGATAGAGAACCGGTAGTACGGGGTAGGATCTTTAGGGACCCGCATAATGTATGAGCGAGAATTGTCGGGGATTCCCGGAGTGATCTCGTGGAACTGACGGCCGCCATTTGGGAGTCATCCAGTTCCCGGGGTTCCCCGCGCTGTGGCGGGAGAAGGATCGGGGAGACGAGGGTGTTATGGTTATGTTATGGGAATATACTAATAGGAACACTAAATGTCGGTAAATGTTATGTAACTGTTGGTCTAATTGCCGGCTCCATAATGTAAGTGAGTGATATCCGTTTATATAATATACAACGTGAAATTTTAGTGGTTGTTCCTCGCAGCGAGGGTATTGTGTTTTGGTTGGTTGGATCAGCTGACCGGTACGTAATGTATGAAAAGTCATGAAATAAATTCGCGAAAATCGAAAAGTCGTATAACTAAAGTTTTTCAGTTACCGATACTGAACACCCTCCCTTCGGCTTCATATACTCTTTACTTTACACCCTGTATAACTCAGTAGTACAGTCGACAGCAGATCAATGGTAACACTTTTTACTTTTGACAGTTCTTATTATTTTCGTCGTAAAACTTGAAATCGTACTGCAAGTGTTACCATTAATCTGCTGTCGACTGTAGGTACCTACTACTGAGGTGTATGGTACAGTTGAAGACAGAGATAAGTATACATGGGCCCTCAATAAGGTTGATATTTTCTCCAAAACTACTAGACCGAATTTAATAATTATTTTACAGTTACATAGTTTTCACTTTTATCTATCAAGCAGTGAAAGAATTCTTGCAATAGGTCAAGTAGTTTTTGAGAATATCTCAACCTTAAAAACTCTCCTGTACACCTTTCTCTGTGTTCCACCGTACTAATCGATTTATTAATATATATTTTTTTGTTAAAAACTGAATTAGAGAGCGATCGCGAATCAATTTGCGTGGCAACAGCAAATCTTTCTGCCACTGGAAATCAATCACTAAAAGTTCACGTTATATTATAAGTGGAAAAAAGCGTATAAAGCGCAGTGGAAGCGTGCTGGGCCCATAACCTGTTAAGTAATTAAAGAATTTAGTACTATATAAACGTTTTATTTTCTCACAATATTACATTACAATGGCAGGGGCACCGGAAGCACACAGACAGAGTGACAGCTGTCATAGACGACGATGGTGACGTTCCATTCCACCACAGTATGGGTTGCGTTCCTAATCCTCAACAGTCAGTTCTCAATAAAAAACCCTATAAATATCATTCAAATTCTCACTCAGAATTTATTTGAATGTCAATATCTCCTGACAATGGACATCCAAATCACGTAGAGCCCGCTTTCAATGAGAATATTAGATGAGACAGGATGCGGACTCAGAGCTTCTGCCGGAAAAACATTTAATAGAATTAAGTTTTGGAAATACCTGCTCTTCAGGTAGATATTTACGGTACAGGGACGGACCTAAACTCATAAGGTTTTTTATACACAACATAATTTTTTATCCAAGATTCCATTAAGGGCCTTCATAGAGCCAACTAGCGCCGCCAATCTTGAAAACATAATATCTTCCAATTGAATTAATTCTATTAAAAAAGCTATTTACAAAATGTTTATTACGATAAATACTATTTTTTAAATGCTTATTTATAACGTGATTCAATGCCGGTAAGTTGTAGTTCGCATAATTACGAAAAACGGCCGTTTTTGGCACATTTGTGAACTACAACTTAGCTTGTCGCAATTATGCCATGTATTGTATATTGAAAAATAGTATTCATCCTAATAATTATTTTATAAATAGCTTTTTTAATAAAATTGATTAAATTGGAAGATATTATTTTTTCAAGATTGGCGGCGCTAGTTGGCTCATATAAGGCCCTGTATTTTCAATAAAAATAAAATATTTGTAGATAGATACACAATAATACATTACAAGCGTATAGGCATTATATGCAAATGCATATAACACGTTTAACTACTGAAATAAGCAATATCAATAAAAGTACCAATATTTTGCAATACCGATACACGATTGGACAAACTTCGCTCGATAGAAAAAAAAACGCAAACATACCCCTTCTATGTCGTTTAAAATGAAAATATATAAAAAAATGTACGGTACTATAAATACGAGAGCTCGTTTAAAACAATCTGAATTTTGTTTGTGTATTTTTATTTCCCTGCCAAAATTAATAAAAATACGAATATCGAGGCAACTCCGCTACTGCATCTTCTGTCTCACTCTTGCTTTTGACAACCATATAGCGCCTTAATTTGCTTTCCCAAACTACAATCTAACTCCGGCCCTGTACCCGAATATAATGTTAACGATTCCAGTGAGAGGAACGCAGCATGTGAAATATGAGTTCTGTCGTCGACACATCGTGATTGATGGAGTTGCCCCGGCCCCCGCGCCCCAACCCCCCGAGCCCCGCGCCCCGGGTCACACTGGCCCCAACATCTGTCAAACTGCATTATGACACCATGCATGAATTATTATTACTAGTTGATTTATTTGTGCGAGGTGTCAGCGGTGGAATTAATAGCGATACGTGAACGTCGAAATATTAGTCAAATGACAATGCCAGATTCTGCCCCACCATCAACCGCAAGTTGTACAAGATAACGAATAAATTTAAAAATATCTGCGTATTTTATTAAAATTATTGGTTTAAAATAAAGTTTTGTACAAGTTGCGATTCGAAAATAAACAGCTTAATTAATAATTCAGAAAATAGTAAGAAATCGAAGCCATTTATTCATTGTTTTTGTTATTCTTCTATAGGAGTTGCGAGAGTAGTAGAAAATGATACTGATTATGATTATGCAATATGAAACCTGTAATAAGCCCCAACAAAATGATAGGTACAGCTTCAATGGTTACGTAGTTTTGTAGGTGGGGCAAAGCTCCATTGAAATGTGACAATGTCTTTTCTTTACTTATTGCAAGTAAGCACGTTGAGTACATTTTTGCACGTCAATATATTTTTGAATTTATACCACTTTGCAAGGAAAAGGTGCCAACGCTGACGAGAAAAAGTGGCAAAAAACCCTCAGCAGCACATCTTTTAAAATAATATTACTAGGTATTACACAAGTATTACTATTGTTAGTAATCTAGACTTTATCCCTCATGCGGAACCGGCGACACACACCATGCATGTTCATCGTTTAAATAGTCATGTAATACGCCTTCTTAACAAGTGTTCCTTTAAAATGTTTTTTTTTCGTTATAACCGGGATTCGAACCAGAGACCTTTACATTGTAGCCCATTTTCATATTTAAAATGACTATCTCTGAATTAATATTTAATTAGGCCTCAAGCGGCGCAAATATGCGACTCTCAGCGAGAGCTACATATTTGCGCCGTTTGGTGTAGAGACCATGGGGCCATGGGGACCAGAGGCGCGGCGACTATTCAAGGAACTGTCGTCGCGCCTAATTGACTCGTCGGGTGACCAAAGGGCTGACGCTTACCGCTGCCAGCGTATATCGCTGGCTATACAACGAGGTAACGTCGCCAGCCTTTTGGGCACTCTCCCAAAGGGTAGCGATCTGGCGTCAATTTTTTATTTATAAGTATTTTTTCATTATTATTGTTCGCTTTACTTTGTTAATAAAAAACTACTATCTAACCAAAAAAAAAATAGGTAGGTACTTAATTGACATTTATTTATGTAATCAGTGAATAGAATAAAAGAGATTGTTAGTTCAAGGCCCACGCTTTAAATTCAATAAATAGTATTCAGGTTCATATTATACTGCTCAAATATAACTAATGTCTCGTAATATTCACATCACAGCCGAAAATAGCCCGTATCGTGAATGGGCGAATAATTTGCTGCGGTAAATCCATTCGCATTCACGCTAGGCTGTCACAAAGTGGCTGAATTGAATGCTACATCCAACGCCTAATTAGAGTAACAGAGAGGCATTAGTAGAATTACAGTAGCTATTATCGCCCTGTAGACGAAGGCTACATAACCTTTGGTGGTCCTGTAATGTCATTAATGTATTTGTTGCATTAATCATCATCGGCCCGTCCACTTCTGGACGCAGGCCTCACCTCTCCGCTCTTATAACCTCCTGGTACTGCCTCTCACATCATCAGCCCGTATCAATCCACTACTGATTGTAAGTCTCACCTCCTCGCTCTTATAGGCTCCTGGTACTGCCTCTCTCATCATCAGCCCGTATTAGCCCATCCTGCTCGACACACACCTCTCCGCTCTTATAGCTGCCTGGTACTGCCTCTAGTCTCTCATCAGTCCGTATCAGTCCACTACTGGTCGAAAGATATCACCTCCCCGCTCTTATAGGCTCCTGGTACTGCCTCTCTCATCACCAGTCCGTATCAGTCCACTGCTGGACGCAGGCCTCACCTCCCCGCTCTTATAGGCTCCTGGTACTGCCTCTCTCATCATCAGCCCGTATCAGTCCACTGCTGGACGCAGGCCTCACCTCCCCGCTCTTATAGCCTCCTGGTACTGCCTCTCTCATCACCAGTCCGTATCAGTCTACTGCTGGATGCAAGCCTCACCTCCCCGCTTTTATAGGCTCCTGGTACTGCCGTCTCGAGCAATTATATCTCAATTTTCGTTGAAACGCATTTAAATACTGATATTCTAAGCACATTGCTTAAAGACAACTGGAGCGAGAAATTGAGAAGCTTCTGTTTACTGAGACGACGCCGCGGGAGTTGTTTATAGAGTAGAGAGAATACGTAATCATCTTGTTAGCTTGTGGGAACCAGAATTTAGTTGAAAACTACTTGATGTAGTTTTAAGTTGGCTCAAACCACGTCGTGAGCATATTTTAAACTAAGAGCCATATTTTAGCTGACAACCCTAAAATCATATTATCTAAATTTTATTAAAAAAAGCTACTAACCAAGTCTATATTACGATAAAAACTATTTTCTAATAGTCTCGGGCGATCTCGGGGCTGGCAGCTACCTCGCTCAGCGGCTGAGCATTGCGATACAGCGAGGAAATGCTGCCAGCGTCCTGGGCAGCATTCCGCAAAACGGGGATCTTGACGACGTGTTCGTTCTTTAGTATTTATTTTTATTTTATTTTATTTATTTATTTACAAAATCTTACACAGCATTACAGTCAGAAACCAATGCGCTGTGTAATGCATAATTATTATAATAACTTAGTAAACTTATACAAATAAAAATAATAATAATTAAATGTCAGTCTATGTCATAAGAAAGGATATTTAACACATTAAATTAATTTAAGATTATACGCTTGTCAAGGAAACAATATTATCAAATATAGTTATATTATTAGTCAAATTTTTACACATACAAAACAGACCCAACACTCATTCATCTATCTCACAGAACACCATGCACTCTCTCAGCTTTTATTTTATATGTGTATATTTTTAGACGTAGTTAGTTTTGTTTTATTTAATAAATTGGTACAAATCCATTAATTGGGCAATATTCTAATATACAATAGGTAAGTATCATTATTACGAAAACCTAAGTCGTAGTTCGCAAAAATGCGAAAAACTGCTATTTTTCGCATCATATCATAGTTAAGTGCCGCCCCCAACAACCTTATAAAAAGCATATTGTCTACTAAAAACCGTCCAAGTGCGGGTCTATTGTATATTAGAAAATAGCTATTTAATCGTAATAAAGATTTGATATACAATAGTTTTAAACATATATATTTTTAAGTTTTATTCCAGTAAATCAAATCTATACATAAAATAAGACTGTTAAAAAGTTGTGTCTGTACATTGGATAATTTTTTAAAAGAATAATTGTAATGTGTTTTAGGATCGATACTGATGCCAAAACACAATTTTTTAGAATTTTTGTCTGTGACTTTGTGCCAGTATCACGCCATAACTACTGAAAGGACTTTGATGGGAGTTTCACTAGGAGATAGCTGAAATATCCGGACAGCTCATAGGCTATAAGCCATGGCGGTATGTGCTGTGGAAACAAGGATCCAGAGAGGAAGATCTGCCTCCTGATCTCCTCCATCCTCCTCCTCTACGCATACGAAGTTGCGGGGTACAGCTAGTAAATAAATAAAATAAAATTTATTGTATTAAAGATTTTATTAATTCTGATTTTTAAAGGTTTTCGGGCCACTTAGCTCGTATTAAGATTAAAAACTACATTACATATAATGTCGTAATCTCCTATTTGAGAAGGGTATGCAATAAATAAACGAAAAACCAATAGCCACTATGTCACAAGTTGTATAAGAAGTTTAATAAATTATTCACCTCCCTTTGGACAACAATTTCGTTAAAAGCTATCTAGAAAATTGATTTATGTACTTACTTACCGAAACTCTTAAGGTTGAAACCATTGATCTCCTATAAACAACTAGATACACAAAGGTCTTACTAAAACAATTTAAAAAAACGTCCGTATAAGGGTCCATTGTTAACGTCCAAATAATGTCCAATAAAGCAAATGATTTTTGATTACAACCACTGCCGCTGCCGTCCCGCTGCCGTTGCGTTTCAACTGCCTTTTAATGTGTTTCAACCATTGATCTCCTATAAACAACTAGATACACAGTCTGCCTTCTAAAAATGTCCGAGCGCAAAGAAGGTCCAAACGGATGAATGGACCCTCATTTGTTTTATTGGACATTATTTGGACGTTAACAATGGATTAAATTGTTTTAGTAAGACCTTTGTGTATCTAGTTGTTTATAGGAGGTCAATGCGGATTTCACATGCCTTAGAAGTTCTTTTTTCTTTTTTGTACTCATGATAAATATTGAATGGTGGTTTTTAGTAAATCAAAACTGCAAAAAAAATTTAACTAAGTACGTCACAAGTCACACAATGACCTTAGAAATGACCATTAGGTCAAATTCCAGTGAAAAAATCGTTGCAAATAATCAAAAAAAACCTTAAAATATAAAAACTCCAAAGCACAGTCATGTTCTCAACGTATTAGAGATACATGTCCTCATCGCTTGTTTGCGCTCATGCCTTGCAAGTCCAATGCCGGTAATGCCTTGATCACACGTACCGAGCAAATGGGCGAGACAGTGCTCTCGGCCGAGTACTCGGTACGTATAAACATAGCGCCGAGTGCTCGGCCGAGCGCTCGGCCGAACGAAGCGGCGAGACAGGAGCTCGGCACCCGTTCTACTTACTAGGCCGAGTGTCCACCCTCCCGCTTCCCCGCACTGTCTCGCTCGCTCACTCGGCGTGTCTGAACGTGCACACATCTCGCAACTCGCCACTCGGCCACATGCATGATTGTCGTCACGTCACCGCGCGCGCCTTTTCTCGCGATAATTTTAAATTCAGCAGGATCTTCTACCTCTAATTCTTTAAAAACAGTGTTTGTAGCGCCTAAATCAGATCTTCTCAACATCCATGGTCTTGTCCAAATCCGGCGTTGCTCTTTTTCCAACAATTCCTTTAATTCTTCTGCTAATAGTGGAATGAGTAACTTTGTATATTTTCTAATAATCTTTTTACGATCCATCGTGTCCCAATCGTGGTCTCAACAGAACTGAACTGACTGTGCTAATTTCAAAATACGTGTGAACAGCTACTCGCTTACATCACTGTCTCGGCCGAGAACCATTTTACTGTCTCGCCCGTTTGCTCGGTACGTGTGATCAAGGCATAAGCGTGCGCCTCTGTGGCGCATGAGTAATACTTATAACACATGTCTTGATGATGTGGATATTTTCAATCTGTCCGCCGGTTTGTTCAAGAAACAGGTATTTAAAGCACTTTCAAACAATTTATTGTAATACCACATCCAGGTTTTTGCTGTAACAATCTATCTGTATTATGAATCATAATTTGTGTTACTGTCAACTAGGTATCTTTTTAAAATTATGTTGTGGATGACGATGCTGGTTACACAATTAATAATTAGTATTAAGTATCTTACTTTTATATAAGACACATTGTGTAATTGTTTGTTATCCTGAATAAAATAAAAATAAAAAATAAAAAATCTACATCAAATAAATATTTTTTATGATAGTTGAATTTATTGTGAATATTCTTTTTCTTTTTCTCCAAATTATACTTCAATACTTCATTTATTCAACCTTAGGAGCTCTAGGGAACACTTGGTTATGTCATACATAATATAATAATTTACAATAATATAAGGTACTGAATACAAACTAGGTTACGGCTGGATGCACGAACAGAGAAACAGGGCAAAGAACCGACTAATGGGATATAACAAAATGATCTAATTGCTGCTGTAAAAAGGCCTTCTTACGCTGTGCAGAATTAATGTGTTTCACAACTCCATTTAATTTTGTCGAATGAATCCAAGGCCACCCTGTAGATAGGTAAATACAGCACGAAACCTGTCTACTGAATAAAACATACACTCAAGCAATGAAAGCGCTTTCACAAACAAAATATGCAGGAAACACAACCGCTGAAAGCGGCTGAAAAATCACTCGTTCTGAAATGTTTTGACTGAAATAGTATACGAGGAAACACAGAACAATGATAGATGTTAGAAATGTCATGTACGCGAGACGCAGTGTAAACCAAACTATGTACTTATCACACGTAAAATAAACAAAATCTGTTCAAAATATTCACCTATTTATTTATTTTATTAATGAACTCGACAGGTCGTCATTTGCCAATGTCATGTTACAGTTACAGAATATTCAAAATATCATATCGTCTTCTCTTCATCCAGAGGAGTCGCCGTAGCGTCATCACTCTGGACGAAGCAGCTCGACAGTCACGTTCACTCTACAGTGGTTGTTTTGTGTTTAATATCACGTCAAATTAATCAGAAAATGTTCGCGAATGACAATATGGTGAAGTTATTGGATAATTGATGAATGACAGGATTTGAAGTTTGGCGCTATAGTCAAGAGTCCCGATACGAGCTCGGGAGTGAACGTGACTGTCGAGCTGCTTCGTCCAGGGTGACGACGCTACGGCGACTCCTCTGGATGAAGACAAGAAGACGCGGATACCCAGGGTGAAGACGCTACGGCGACTCCCCTGGATGAAGAGAAGACTCTATGATATTTTGAAAATTCTACATGACATTGGCAACTGACGAGCTGTCGAGTCCATTAATAAAATAAATAAAATAAAAATGGGACCATCATTACATTGTAATTTATAGTCCGATAGTTTCATCAAATATGTTCGTATTTGCTGAGATCCTACAAAATGCATCGAGAAGTGCTATCAGGGCCTTTTATTGCATCGCACATCGGCGCAATAAAACAGACCATAAAGCGACGATTGGATGCCATCTCCATGAAAATGCAACTAAGTCGCGGTTTAACTGAGTTGCACTTCGCTAAAAGTATTTTATTGCCATATCAGTCTATATATATGTCCCCACTGCTAGGGTACAGCTTTCTTTACAAAGTTGTGTACATTTTTGCATTTACGCGGGGTATATATGTATACCTAATTTACTTACGAATTAGGTATGCCCAATTCGTAAGATAAGATAGGATAAATATTCAGTTTAAATTTAATTGACAAGGTCTAAAAATTATTAACATCCTAAAAGAAAATACCATTTCAAGATTTTGTCTCCCTGAATACGTAGGATTTTTTTTATGCAATCAGCAATGATCTGCTGATTCACATAAAGCCTCAGATATAAGGATAAACCAAGAAAATCCCATGCTTCTTTTATTATTCCTGTATCGTCCGTCCGTCCTCTGTCCCGCCGACACATAAACCACTTTACATAATAAACGGCATTACTTCAAGTAGGATTTCCAGGCAGGGAATAGGCGCTACTGTGCAACAACAAAGATCGGCTCCGTGTATTTTAATCTAAAATAAATAGTTTTCATGGTGTAACTACGCCAATAAATAGTAATTATTACTTAAAAGTGCGTATACAGTGAATAAAATAGTGAATTATTATCGCAACAGACTTAAAAAAGTGGTAAAATAGTGAAAACTGCACCTCAGATAAAAACTATATCTCGGGGCAAATAAGTTGGAAAAACGGTGAAATACCTTTTAAATTAATCTATAATCACCAGTTGTCAACGACTGGAAGGATAAAATAGAAGATATCAGACCGAAAAAGGTAGGATTGTGAACGAAAATAAACTTATAACCTAAAACACAATTACCTTCAATCTACAACATACACTGTTTATCGAGATTATTAGGTTTAAAACCACTTTCAACCAATTTAACGTGAAAAGTCGACATGGCGCTTACATGCTCAGGGTGTCTCCAAGACATTCCAAATAGGGAGTACCTAACCTGCATGTTATGTAAAAATGCATACGATTTACAGTGCGCCAATGTATCGAGCCAACGTTTTTATAATACGATGAGACAGGAACACAAATCATCTTGGAAATGCCAAACCTGCCACTGTAACATGCCGAAAAAGGGTAATTTAAACACCCCTGTTCGTACCCGGGAATGTGACAATCTTCAAGAACAAGCAACATCGTCTGCTTTGAGCCATGTCACAATCAGAAAAGTGGTAAATAACCAAAATAATGATACCTCTTACTTTAACGATACCTCTGACCAAAGCATATTGGGAGATACAATCTGCACAGAAAACACGGATAACGAGAGAGAGACAACTATGGAGACTAACACCCAAACCGCATTAACACTACAAAACTTAAGCAAAATAATAATTCAACGACTGAAAGAGAACAATACATCTATTATATTGGAACTGCAAAATACAATACAAACTGAAATTAAAGACGCTATAAACAAATTAAAAGAAGACGTAAAACAAGAAACAAATAACCTAGCGGAGCAAAACAACCGATCAAAAATTGACATAGAACAAATTAATTTACAATTACAACATATAACGAAGGAAAATGAAAACCTGAAATCTGAAATAAATAAGCTGAAAACGAAAATTGAAGGCACCAAAACAAACCAAATAGAAAGCAACAGTAAGAAAATAGTACTCTACGGCCTCGCTGAAAATAATGATGACGAATCTGAAAGTGAACTACACAATAGAATCATTCATGTATTTCGTGACTTGCTTTGTGTAGACTTAACAGGTTATATAGAAGACGCACAAAGAATAGGTAGAAACAACAACACGACCCGCCCGATAGTAATCGAATTAATTAGCAAGAGAATGACTAAATACCTACATTATATACAACAGCCAATACTTCAAAGGAACGCATTTGGCTGTATCTGGATTCTTGGACGAAAATGCACGGAAAGAAAGAAGTAAAATGCGAGAGAAAATGCTGACCGCACGAGGAAAGGGTTTATACGCGACCATACGAAATAACCAACTATTCATAGAAGGGAAGAAAATTGAAATGAATACCGAGGCACACATACACAAGCCAACACCTAGTAAGGATATCAAATTCAACCCGACAACATCCCAAAGCAACAATACCAACAAACAACTCTCCTACACCTACAGAAAAGAAGAGAATGAGAATAGAAACCATACATTTCGAGGACAAAGACCTACATTTTAAGATATTATACCAAAATTTCCAGAGCCTTAATAATAAACAACATATATTAGAAGCATTTATTGATGAAAATCCGAAGTACCAAGCTATATGTATATCTGAATCCTGGCTCTCGCAAGAAAAATTAGATCTGGTTCAGCTGAGCGGCTATAAAATTGCTGCATCATATTGTAGAACAACCCGTGGAGGTGGTGGTGTCTGCATACTACTCCAGGAACAGGTCGAAAGTATGGAGAGGAGAGAGATATCAGACATGTCAGCAGAATATATACTGGAAGTGTGCGCTACGGAGATTCCTAAAGATAATGTTTTATTAATAGTTATGTACTGGAATAGAAGAGAGGAAGGTATATTTTATGATAAATTGAAACTCATCTTAAACCACATAAATATCAAATATCCAAAGCATAATATAGTTCTGGGAGGCGACTTTAATATAAACATACTCCAAAGTAATACCAAATCTGATCAATTTTTAGAACTCATGTTAGAATATAAACTCACTCAGCTCATAAAAGAACCCACACATATCACCCAAACAACTTCAACTTGTCTAGATTTAATATTCGCTAACTGTAATGAAAAAATATTATATACAAAAGTAGAAGATTTAGGGTTTTCAGATCATGCAGGAACAATAATAGATTTAAAATTACCCCAACAAATAAAGCAACAGATATGGTATACTGAAAAAAGATTATACAATGAATCAAATATTAAAAAGTTCAAGATCACCTTAAATTCGATAAATTGGCCAGAAATAATTAATAAAAATAATAATATAAATGAAAATTATAAAGTTGTCCATGATACATTGATAAGTACTTTGAATGAATGCATACCAAGACAAAAAATAAAACTAAGAACATTTAAAAAAAAACCATGGTTGACTGTAGGTATTAGGAAATCATGTAAACATAAAAGAGCGCTAAAAATGCTAACATTAAAATCAAATAACGAATTACTTAAAAACCATTATAAACTTTATGAAAAAATACTTAAAAAATCAGTAACGACAGCAAAAAAAATTCAATTTAAAAATAGAATAAAAAAATCTACAAATAAAGCCAAAACCATGTGGAACATAATAAACGAGCGCACCAACAAAAACAGAAAAAAAGAAAATAATAATATAACTTTAAAACTAAACAACAACTTAATCACTGAGTGCAAAAATGTGGCAAATATTTTTAATGATTATTTTGCTAGTGTAGGCGAGGGCGATACATTGTTAACTGATGGGGAGATACGTGGCCACCCCGTGCTACACCCAACAGAAAACACCATGTATCTGGGCCCAGTAGACTATCGAGAAGTACATAGAATTATAAGTAACCTAAAGAACAAATCCAGTCATGGTATAGATGAATTGCCACCGTCCTTAATTAAACAATGTGCAGACGAACTAGCGGCACCATTTTCCATGTTAATAAATCAGTCTTTTATGGAAGGTGTTTTCCCTGACTCTCTAAAGACAGCGATAATAAAGCCCATCTTTAAGAAACACATAAAAACAGACCCTTGTAACTACCGCCCCATCGCTCTCTTGCCCACAGCTTCAAAAATATTTGAAAAAGCAATGAGCGATCGAGTATACAATTTTTGTGAAAAATATAAAATATTTAATGAATCTCAAAACGGCTTTAGGAAAAAGAAATCTACAATTACAGCAGTTTACAAATACATTCAAGACGCTCTCGATGTTATAAATGACAAAAAATATGCCATCGGTATATTGTTAGATATGACTAAGGCATACGATAAAGTGCAATATAAAATATTATTGAATAAACTATATGGAATAGGAATCCGCGGAAATGCTCACAAATGGCTAGCATCGTATTTAAGCAACAGAAATCAATACGTAGAAATAGAATACTTCAATAAAAATACGAATAAAATAGTACATGTTCGATCAGACATCAAAACCATAAATGCATCAATCCCGCAGGGAAGTGTCATAGGTTGCCTCCTGTTTTTAATTTATATAAACGATTTACCAAAAATTATTGATGAATCATGTGTTTTGTTCGCAGACGATATCTCAATAATCACTTCGTGTGAGAATAACTTAAATATAAATGAAAAACTTAATAATCTACTTGATAAAACGTCAACCTGGTTAAAAGAACATAACTTAGAAATTAACTATTCGAAAACTAAATTAATAACCTTCCATCCCTATCAGAAAAAATCCTTAGAAATTAATTTTATGTATAAAAATACTAAAATAGAATCTGCCAGCGAAGCTACACTGCTTGGCCTAGTCATCGATAAACATTTAAATTGGAAAGCACATGTTAAACATATAAGAATAAAATTAGCCAGATTTATATATGCGTTTCGAGAAATCAAAAAAACCACAGACATCAAAACGGCCCTAATAACGTACTACGCATACGCCTACGCATGGCTCAGCTACGGCGTCATACTGTGGGGAAATAGTACAGAAGCGCACACATTATTTACACAACAAAAGAAATTAATCCGAATATTAGCATACATTAAACAAACCGAAACTTGCAAGCCTCACTTCCAAAAACACGAAATCCTTACTTTACCTAGCATTTATATCTTGGAAATGTGCAAATTAGTTAGAAAAAATTCAAACTCCTACATAACACTAGGTGATATCCCTACAAAGTATACATTTAGACACAAACATGTACTGATAAAGCCCCCCTCCCGTTTGCACATGTTCTCCTCAGGGCCTTACACTATGTCAATAACAATATACAATAAACTACCAGAATCGTTGAAGGCAGAGATTAATGATAATAAATTCATAAAAAAACTAAAACAATTTCTAATCGCAAAATGTTATTACACCGTGCAAGAATATCTAAATGATAAATTAATATAAAAATAATAAGTAATCAAATAAATAATACAGAAAAATACAATAAAACAAAACAATACTAATATAGCTAAATTAACAAATATTCAAATATAACAAAATAAATAGGTATAAATAATAATAATAATAGATTGATAACGAAATGCAAAAAAAAAAAAAAATTACTACAATGAATGACAAGTAATAATATTATGCTATTAATGGCCTTAATAGCTACGCTTAGCCTTCCTCTCTCCTAATTGTGTGCCCAACAGGGTCCGTAATGTTATACTAACATCAATTCCATAACTTACGGAATACAATAAAGAATTTGAATTGAATTTGAATCAGGCGTCCCTTTCATTGTAATGTAAGTGACTAAGATCGACAGGGTGTAACGTAAAGGGTATATGAAGCCGAAGGGAGGGTGTTCGGTATCGGTAACTGAACAACTTTTGTTCTACGACTTTTCGAATAAAAAGTAAATTAATGTCTCATACAAATCGATCAGCTGACCGGTGCGATATGTATGAAAAGTCGAAAAATACATTCGGGAAAATCGGAAAGTCGTAGAACAAAAGTTGTTCAGTTACCGATACTGAACACCCTCCCTTCGGCTTCATATACCCTTTACGTTACACCCTGTATAACAAATATTAAATTTGGTCCAGTAGTTTTTGAGAAAATATTATCTCAGCCTTTGTGTGTACCACAGACCACTTACCCCATAGACCTGTAACAGGGCGCCCATGTCTGCCCGCACAAGGGTGCAAAATTGCTTCACGCCACGTGTGACCTAGAGATATTATCGACATGGACGCATCTCTTTAGTACGGCACCCCTGTCCCCCCGCTTCGTCTCTATGCGCTCATCGTTGACAGATTGTTTCGTTTGCAAATGACATTGCCAGATATTAATGGAGCTTTGCCCCACCTATACAAAACTGCGTGTACATTTGTTGGGGACTGATTGCAGATTTCATATTGCATAATCATAAACAGTAAGAGTTGCGAGAGCAGTAGAAAATGATAACAAAAATAACGAATAATTCGCCTCGATTCCTTAATGTTTAACGCTCAGCACTATTTGTTACATTGTCTGATGGTGGGCCCACAATAAAAAAAATATGTCAAGTTACAATGAATGATTAGCGGAAAAACTAAGAGGAAAACGTACAAAAACTTTTAAAATTAATTTTTCGACGCGCAACTTGTACAAAACTTTATTTTAAACCAATATTTTTAATAAAAAACGGAGATATTTTTACATTTATTCGTTATCTTCATCATGCGGTTGATGGTGGGGCAGAATCTGGCATTGTCATTTTCATCATTTTATTTTAATTAGATTCACTTATACCATTAATGGTACACTCGTTAAACATATACCGCCTCTTTTCCGCTCATGGTGTGACCATGAAGTAATAGACGTCCGGCCCTGGCCACGGGCCGCGACCGGCCAGGGCCGGATCGACCGTTGGTTCATGGTGTGCTCCAATTAAGTCCTGTGGAGGGGGTTCTCTTGAAAATGGCGGGAAACGACGGTTGCAGAATTATTTGATAAGTTTTGTTTTATTGTCTACAGTGATTATTTTGAGATTAATATCACGTTAAATTAATCAGAAAATGTTCGCGAGTGACAGTATGGTGAATTTGTTGGATAATTTGAGCAAGATCTGGGGTTTCAAGCTTTTAACAAGAGTTCCCGCTACAAGCTCGGGAGTGAACGTGACTGTCGAGCTGCTTCGTCCAGAGTGATGACGCTACGGCGTCTCCTCTGGATGAAGACAAGAAGACGCGGCTACCCAGGGTGACGACGCTACGGCGACTCCCCTGGAGGAAGATAGAAGACTATTATATATTGAATTTTCTGTAACATGACATTGGCAAATGACGAACTGTCGAGTCCATTAATAAAATAAATAAATAAATAGATTCACTTATACTATTAATGGTACACTCGTTAAACATATACCGCCTCTTTTCCGCTCGTGGTGTGACCTATGAAGTAATAGACTTCCGGCCCTGGCCACGGGCCGCGACCGGCCAGGGCCGGATCGACCGTTGGTTCAGGGTGTGCTCCAATTAAGTCCTGTGGACGTCGCCTGGCGGCTGACTCGGTGTTAGACATCAAAAGGTTTAATCAATATACAGCGAGAGAGCCCCTACTAACGAACTTAAATCGTGACAAACGGATTTGAATTTTAAATGAGACTCATTTTTATTTTTTGTTGTTTATTGGGGCGTTTCAGTGTTGCGTGAATACAGATGGATGTATCATTCAAAAGACAGTTGCGTGAATACAGATGGATGTATCATTCAAAAGACAGTTGCGTGAATACAGATGGATGTATCATCCAAAAGACAGTTGCGTGAATACAGATGGATGTATCATTCAAAAGACAGTTGCGTGAATACAGATGGATGTATCATTCAAAAGACAGTTGCGTGAATACAGATGGATGTATCATCCAAAAGACAGTTGCGTGAATACAGATGGATGTATCATTCAAAAGACAGTTGCGTGAATACAGATGGATGTATCATTCAAAAGACAGTTGCGTGAATACAGATGGATGTATCATTCAAAAGACAGTTGCGTGAATACAGATGGATGTATCATCCAAAAGACAGTTGCGTGAATACAGATGGATGTATCATTCAAAAGACAGTTGCGTGAATACAGATGGATGTATCATTCAAAAGACAGTTGCGTGAATACAGATGGATGTATCATTCAAAAGACAGTTGCGTGAATACAGATGGATGTATCATTCAAAAGACAGTTGCGTGAATACAGATGGATGTATCATTCAAAAGACAGTTGCGTGAATACAGATGGATGTATTATTCAAAAGACAGTTGCGTGAATACAGATGGATGTATCATTCAAAAGACAGTTGCGTGAATACAGATGGATGTATCATTCAAAAGACAGTTGCGTGAATACAGATGGATGTATCATTCAAAAGACAGTTGCGTGAATACAGATGGATGTATTATTCAAAAGACAGTTGCGTGAATACAGATGGATGTATCATTCAAAAGACAGTTGCGTGAATACAGATGGATGTATCATTCAAAAGACAGTTGCGTGAATACAGATGGATGGATGTATAAGATGAAATTAATACCAAGTACTCAAGTCTGCAACCTCATGCAGCCGTGAAAAAAATGAGCCTTCTACGTCAACGCATCATCATCATCAGTCTATTTATATTGCCCCACTGTTCGGGCACAGACCTTCCCTTACATCGAGGGAGCTGGGGCTGATCCACCACGCGGGCCCAGTGCGGGTTGGCGGATTTCACATGCCTTAGATTTTTTCTTCTTCTACTACATGCAGGTTTCATCACGATGTTTTCCTTCACCGTTTTGAGAGCACTCTGTAAATGTACGTAAGTTTTTCCATCGAAAAAACCGAGGATAACTCATTGGTACATGGGTGCCCTGGCTGGGAATCGAACCTGGGACCTCCATATTGCAAGTCCATTGACCCAACCACTGAGCCACCGAGCTCTCTACGTCAACGCAATCAAGAGATATGTTGAATCTTGGCGCATATTTGTATGAAAATACAAAAAACTCAAAACCTATAGGGTACTTCCCGTTGACCCAGCATCATGAAATGTGGCAAGAAGACTAGGTCTTATAGCACAGGTAAAGGAAAAAAAATCAGAAAACTGTAAAAGACATTTCAATGGAGCTTTGCCCCACCTACAAAACTACGTGACCATTTAAGCTGTACCTATCATTTTGTTGGGGACTTATTACAGGTTTCATATTGCATAATCATGATCAGTATCATTTTCTACTACTCTCGCAACTCCTATAGAAGAACAACAAAAACAATGAATAATTCGCTTCGATTTCTTACTATTTTCTGAATTCTTAATTAGGCTGTTTTTTTCGACTCGCTAGATGTACAAGATTTTGTTTTAAACCAATAATTTTAATAAAAAACGGAGATATTTTTACATTTATTGGTTATCTTGTACATCTTGCGGTTGATGGTAATGGGTATCGTATTATACATACTAAGGGTATGTGCTCAACGCCATCTATATAAATTTTTCATTATTTTAATCGTTAAAATTCCTATAGTATGACCGTCTAAATCAGTCTTCGCCTGCGCGGTACAGGGATGCGGGGGAAGGCCACAACGGGGACCGAGAGAGGTGCGGGCGGCAGGCGCATTTCTGTTAACACCCCCCTCCCGCACCTCTCTCGGTCCCCGTTGTGGCCTTCCCCCGCATCCCTGTACCGCGCAGGCGAAGACTGATTTAGACGGTCATACTATACTATAGTTCTTCTTCTTCACATTAACTTAAAAGCGAAGGTTGGACAACATCATGGTAATCCTGCTATGAGACTTCATGGTAAGGGCCAATGTCTTTGAACTTTCTTTAGTAATATTCAATCTCATAGGTATATTTTTCTTTTCTACTAGCTGGTTGTCAAAAGCAAGAGTAAGACAGAAGATTCCCCGCAGCGGCGGAGTGAAGAGCACGGCGCAGTGCCTCAATATTCGTATTTTTATGAATTTTGGATGAATTTTGGCAGGGAAATAAAAATACGCCAACAAAAAACAGATTTTTTTAAAACAAGCTCTCGAATTTATAGTACCTAACATTTTGATATATATTTTGTATGAATAACTATTTCGGTTTAGATTTAATTTTCATTTTAAAAGACATGGAAGGGGTATGTTTGCGATTTTTTTCTATCGAGCGAAGTTTATCCAATCGTGTATCGGTATTCATCAGTCTCTAAATAGACACCCCAAGATTGCTATATATTTTTTTCGGACGTTTAATTTTAGTAGTTAATGCCGTAGCCTTCGTAGAAAAACTTAAAATACGAAGCCTTAACGAAAGTCAAAGACACTTAGCTAGAAGGGTTGTTCCGTAAATATATTCCTCAAATCTGTATCATGCCCACTCATCTAACTCCACGAACCCGTATATCGAATTAATGTGGGACTGAAAACGTTAAAATTGAGATCACGTACGTAATACGGTTACGTGCACCCAGATTAATATGAATTCGTCAGTACAGACAAATTAAATTACCTATTTCATCGCATTCGTATTTATTTATTTATTATTTATTTTATTAATGGTCTCGACAGTTCGTCATTTGCCAATGTCATGTTACAGAAAATTCAATATATAATAATCTTCTATCTTCCTCCAGGGGAGTCGCAGTAGCGTCTTCACCCTGGGTAGCCGCGTCTTCATCCAGAGGAGTCGCCGTAGCGTCATCACTCTGGACGAAGCAGCTCGACAGTCACGTTCACTCCCGAGCTCGTAGCGGGAACTCTTGACTATAGCGCCAAACTTCATATCCTGCAGAAATCCTCCATTAATTTCACCATTATGTCATTCGCGAACATTTTCTGATTAACTTAACGTGATAATAAACACAAAATAACCACTGTAGACATTATAACAAAAATTATCAAACAATTTTGCAACCGTCGTTTCCCGCCATTTTCAAGAGAACCTAGATGACTATTTAAACGATGAACATGCATGGTGTGTGTCGCCGGTTCCGCATGAGGGATAAAGTCTAGATTACTAACAATAGTAATAGTTGTGTAATACCTAGTTATTGAGTAATTGTGGTATATTATTTTAAAAGATGTGCTGCTGAGAGTTTTTTGCAACTTTTCTCTTCAGCGTTGGCACCATTTTCTTGCAAAGTGGTGTAAATGTAAATTCAAAAATATGTTGACGTGCAAAAATGTACACAACGTGCTTACTTGCAATAAAGAAAAGACATGGCCACATTTCAATGGAGCTTTGCCCCACCTACAAAACTACGTGCCATTTAAGCTGTACCTGTCATTTTGTTGGGGACTTATTACGGGTTTCATGTTGCATAATCATAATCAGTATTATTTTCTACTACTCTCGCAACTCCTATACAAGAATAATAAAAACAATGAATAAATCGCTTCGATTTCCTACTATTTTCCGAATTCTTAATTAAGCTGTTTTTTTCGAATCGCAACTTGTACAAAACTTTATTTTAAACCAATAATTTTAATAAAAAATGGAGATATTTTTACATTTATTCGTTATCTTGTACAACTTGCGGTTGATGGTGGGGCAGAATCTGGCATTGTCATTTGACTTTTGACTTCGTTTTTTTTTAGTACGTTCGACAGAGAAAGGTGTACATGAGAGTTTTAAAGGTTGAGATTATGTAAATAACTGTTATACCTATTGCTAGAATTCTTTCACTGTTAGATAGATAAAAGTTAAAAATACAGGTGGCCTTGAATTCATTCGACAAAATTAAATGGATGGTTAGGCTTGTGACATACATTAATTCTGCACAGCGTTTAAGTAAATTAAACAATTTGGGGAAAAATAAAAAATTATTACAATAAATTCAACTATCAAAAAAAATTCCAATTTGATGTGCATCGTCTGTGCTTTGGAATTTTTTTTAAACATTTTAAGGTATTTTTAATTTTTGGCAACGATTTCTTTCTCTGGTTTTTGACCTAATGGTCATTTCTAAGGTCCTTGTTTGTAATGGTTGAGATATTAAAAAGTTTAATAAAATTAAAAGCGAAATATCTAATTATTTATCTTACGAACTGTAAATATTTAAAACAATTATAAACCACATTTTCCGAGCTACCACATATTTTTCCTTTTAAATAAAATTATTCCCAGAAAAGAGAGTAAAAACACGCCTTCTTTTCATTAGTGGACGGAGTTGTGTTTTTGTATGTTTTTTGTCAAGCAAAACCGCCGAGTGAGACGTTTTTGTCGGCAAAAAGTAGTCCCTACTTCCTTATGTGACGACAAGATTTTCCTTATCTATGTCACAAAAACTTCGGTCATAAAAATATTTAATCTATGTCAGAAATAAAACTACAATTTATACACAATTTTTCTTTTTATCCGACTTCTGAAAAGACTAGGACAAAGTTGTTGGAGGTTATCTATGGTACAGCTAACAGCAGATCAAGTGTAACACTTTGAGCTTTGGCCAGTTCTTATTATCTGCGTCATAAGAGTTGAATTCGTACTGCAAGTGTTATCATTGATCTGCTATTGTCCGTATGTCTATGTTTTGGTGTAAGTATGTCACAAGCCTAACCACCCATTTATTATTATTTATTATTACAGAGCTATTGGGTTCTCTTGAAAATGGCAGGAAACGACGGTTGCGAAATTATTTGATAATTTTCCTTTTAACGTCTACAGGTACTATTTTGTGTTTAATATCACGTTAAATTAATCAGAAAATGTTCACGAATGACAGTACGGTGAAGTTATTGGATTATTTGTGCATGATCTGAAGTTTCAAGCTTTTATCAAGAGTCTCGCTACAAGCTCGGGAGTGAACGTGACTGTCGAGCTGCTTCGTCCAGAGTGACGACGCTACGGCGACTCCTCTGGATGAAGACATGAAGACGCGGCTACCCAGGGTGAAGACGCTACTGCGACTCCTCTGGAGGAAGATAGAAGACTATTGAATATATTGAATTTTCTGTAACATGAACTGTCGAGTCCATTAATAAAATAAATAAATAAAATAAAAATACAGAGCTATTTAACCTCCTAAGAGGTTAAATAGATGTTTATGTATGGTATGTATGGTATGTATCGCTATATTCGTTTATTTATATTATTGTATTAAATCTATTTAAAATGGCATGTGAACTTGATAAACAGGGTGTCCTTGAATTTATTCGACAAAATTAAATGGATGGTTAGGCTTGTGACATACATTAATTCTACACAGCGTTTAAGTAAATGTCAATGTCAGATTCTGCCCCACCATCAACCGCAAGTTGTACAAGATAACGAATAAATGTAAAAGTATTTCCGTTTTTTATTAAAATTATTGGTTATAATAAAGTTTTGTACAAGTTGCGATTCGAAAAAAACCCAGCTTAATTAAGAATTCAGAAAATAGTAAGAAATCGAAGCGATTTATTCATTGTTTTTGTTATTCTTCTATAGGAGTAGCGATAGTAGTAGAAAATGATACTGATTATGATTATGCAATATGCAACCTGTAATAAGTCCCCAACAAAATGATACGTACAGCTTAAATGGTCACGTAGTTTTGTAGGTGGGGCAAAGCTCCATTGAAATGTGGCAATCTCTTTTCTTTATTGCAAGTAGGCACGTTGAGTACATTTTTGCACGTCAACATATTTTTTGAATTTACATTTACACCACTTTGCAAGGAAAAGGTGCCAACGCTGAGGAGAAAAGTGGCAAAAAACTCTCAGCAACACATCTTTTAAAACAATGATAATACAATTATTACTTAATAACTATACAGTACGTAACTATTACTATTGTTAGTAAGTTTATCCCTCATGCGAAACCGATTTCGATTACACCAGTAGATTTTGTTTTCCAAAATGTACAATGTCGTAGTTAGATGGTGTGGTTCGGCGCTTTACGAAGTGTCTAGCCGGGCCCGTCTGACTGCGACATATGTACACATGTTAAGTGAGTGCAAATGTTCGCCAACAAATTGTTATGCAATTTGGCGAAGCTTAGAACTAAGTAAAATGTGTAAAATTAAATAAATTATGAGTAAATAAATTTTAAAAAAAAAATCAGATAAAATAGACGGGAGAATAGAGGGTGGCATGCAGTGCAACAGGCCGCAGACCGCGGGCAAGTCGCCTGTGTATGTGTCAGGCTTTACCCGTCCAAGCCTAGTAAATAGACACGTAACGATTCCGGGATCCGCAAATCCCGTAATCCCGGGATTTTCCGGGAACCTTGAGACATAGTGGCGACGAGTTGTGTAAAAATTTACATTTTAATGGGACTTTTAACGTTAGTTATTTAGCAAGGCCGCCAGTGGTTTAGAATTAAACGAACTGTTAATTCCAATTATGAGTAAAGCCTGACACATACACGCGCGGCCTGCGAGCAGTGGAAACGCATGTACCACCCCATTTTCTCCCGTCGTTAGCGTCCAGTAGGTAGCGATCTGAGGCCTAGGCCGCAATCCGCTTACCCCGTCAATCCATCAAAAATTTTGTCGGTCCATGTGTCGAACAATCTAGTTATTATAATTGCAGTAAACGATAGGAATCTATGAATATAGAGACTTGACTAAATAAGTTAGACATTCTTAAAACAAGGTAGAGTGGAATTGGAGAGTCACTTGACTTTAAAATGTAAAGCAGTGAGCGCTCTACACCGCGACTACCTTTGACAAGTCCCTACTTTAGAACTCTCGCTTTGATGTTGGTGTGCGTGGATTTTCAGTGTTTCTATGAAGGCTACGGCACTAACTACTAAAATTAAACGTCTGGAAAAAATATATAGCAATCTTGTATATTTAGGGACTGATGAATACCGATACACGATTGGACAAACTTCGCTCGATAGCAAAATCGTAAACATACCCCTTCCATGGCTTTTAAAATGAAAACTATATCTAAACCGAAATAATTATTCATAAAAAATTTATATCAAAATGTAGGCTATTATAAATACGAGGGCTTGTTTTAAAAAATCTGGCTTTTGTTGGCGTATGTTTATTTCCCTGCCAAAATTCAGTCAAAATTAATAAAAATACAAATATGGAGTCACTGTGCCGTGCTCTTCACTCCTCCGCTGCGGGACATATTGTCTCGTGCTTGATTTTGACAGCTGGCAGCCCCTTAAAGCTCTAATTAATAATAATTAAGGCCCGTATTAATAGTCTGAGTCAAGAGCGAATTCAGCTGATACACTCTCAAGACTCACGTCTTGATCACTCATGGTGATCAATCTCAAGTATGTCATTAATTAATAAACCAATCTTCAGGGTGTATCACGTGATGTCTTTCTCAAGTCGCGGTTCGCCTGCAATCAGCAAATACGTTCTCAAGTGTGAGTTTGACAGCTGTGGACAGTTGTCTTGAGAACTGAATTTTGTTTATTAATATGGCGTTACTCACGTGATACCCGATTCCAAAACGCGCACCTAAGTTACGTTTATTAATAGGAACGCCATCTTGAGGTCGTTCTCAAGATTGACTTTTGAGCTGAGACTGATTTGTTATTACGGACCTTAGCCCGATTAAAAGTTAAGAGCTGTTTATTAATACCGACAAGAATTGTATGTTATTATACGTAAATATGGTTTCACAAATCGTAATATTCGCTACCTCGATCAATACAAAGTAAACCCATAAAAACTTATCTTTGTATCATCTTGTTTCCGCACATAAATCTTCTTTGAACGACATTGCATCCGAATGTTGCGTCGAACGGAACGTTTCGAGCGAGAGGCGCCCTCAATGACATTAATTTACGACCGAAAACCACCAACGATCGTGAAACGGAACGCAGACAAAATGTAATTGGAGCATAAAGTGGTTACACAACTCTTTTATTGTACTTACATATTATTATATACTAGCCTTGCGTATGCGTAGAAGTTCGCCTGGTCAAAATATATGACTTGGATTTTATTTTTCTGATAACTGTTATCACTGGCCTATCACGAGTTTCCGGCTTGACGTCGATTTCTGGGACACCCTGTAATATAGACATATATGTAATAAAGACAGTACTTATTTCAATAAACATTCCCGAAATTTCAGAAGTAGTCCTAATGAGAAGTAGTCCTAATGAGAAGTAGCCCTAATGAGAAGTAGCCCTAATGAGAAGTAGCCCTAATGAGAAGTAGCCTTAATGAGAAGTAGCCCTAATGAGAAGTAGCCCTAATGAGAAGTAGCCCTAATGAGAAGTAGCCCTAATGAGAAGTAGCCCTAATGAGAAGTAGCCCTAATGAGAAGTAGCCCTAATGAGAAGTAGCCCTAATGAGAAGTAGCCCTAATGAGAAGTAGCCAAAATGAGAAATAGCCCTAATGAGAAGTAGCCAAAATGAGAAATAGCCCTAATGAGAAGTAGCCCTAATGAGAAGTAGCCCTAATGAGAAATAGCCCTAATGAGAAGTAGCCAAAATGAGAAGTAGCCCTAATGAGAAGTAGCCCTAATGAGAAGTAGCCCTAATGAGAAATAGCCCTAATGAGAAATAGCCCTAATGAGAAATAGCCCTAATGAGAAATAGCCCTAATGAGAAATAGCCCTAATGAGAAGTAGCCAAAATGAGAAGTAGCCCTAATGAGAAATAGCCCTAATGAGAAGTAGCCCTAATGAGAAGTAGCCCTAATGAGAAGTAGCCTTAATGAGAAGTAGCCCTAATGAGAAGTAGCCCTAATGAGAAGTAGCCCTAATGAGAAGTAGCCCTAATGAGAAGTAGCCCTAATGAGAAGTAGCCCTAATGAGAAGTAGCCCTAATGAGAAGTAGCCCTAATGAGAAGTAGCCCTAATGAGAAGTAGCCCTAATGAGAAGTAGCCCTAATGAGAAGTAGCCCTAATGAGAAGTAGCCCTAATGAGAAGTAGCCCTAATGAGAAGTAGCCCTAATGAAAAGTAGCCCTAATGAGAAGTAGCCCTATGAGAAGTAGCCCTAATGAGAAGTAGCCCTAATGAGAAGTAGCCCTAATGAGAAGTAGCCCTAATGAGAAATAGGCCTAATGAGAAGTAGCCAAAATGAGAAGTGGCCATAATGAGAAGTAGTCCATTAGCGAGTCGGTTGCCATAATGAGAGTTAGCCATAATGCACCTAAACCCTATAAACCTCCACGAAGTACTTTCAATGTACTGGGAGGCAGCTCTTCCTCTCTGGTTACATGGCTCCACATCACATACTGTAGCAGAGGAATCTTTGATCCCAGCAATTAACCTGCCAATCCTCCACTCCAGGTGTCTGGTCCGACAGCTTCTCCTGCTGGAGCTCGTCTCTCTAACACCACATACACTTCACAGGCACATATAGCACAACCCGGGCAGGCATGGGCGTACCCAGGTAGGGGCAGGGGGGGGGGGGGGGGGGGTATTGACCTTGTGGAAATGACTATGCAATAATCACAGAAAAGCTTAAAATGTTGTAGGTTTTGTTTACGAAATAAACTTGGAAGAGATCGCTCTGAGCGATAAGGCCGCCTTTGTACAATAATATAACATGTAATCTAGTATGTTAAGAGCCTCCATAGAGCCAACTAGCGCCGCCAATCTTAAAAAAATAATATCTTCCAATATAATCAATTTTATTAAAAAAGCTATTTACAAAATGTTTATTACGATAAATATACATGGCATAATTGCGACAAGCTAAGTTGTAGTTCACAAATGTGCCAAAAACGGCCGTTTTTCGCAATTATGCGAACTACAACTTACCGACATTGAATCACGTTATAAATAAGCATTTAAAAAATAGTATTTATCGTAATAAACATTTCACAAATAGCATTTTTAATAAAATTGCTTATATTGGAAGATATTATTTTTTTAAGATTGGCGGTGCTAGTTGGCTCTATGTAGGCCCTTAAAATGTAATTCTTTGTACAATAAAGAGTCTATCTATCTATCTATCTATCTAATAAGACACTTGATTTGGTTTTCGGTCTAAATACTACATCGCTCTGTAATACCTAAATATTTTTATGAAAACAACCTCCTATTTTTCAGTAGCAGACTCCGAAGGGCTCTCGCTGACAGTGTTCATTAGTGTTAAGACGTGAGTCGAGGGACGCCGTACGAGGCCACCCTTACGACAAGTGTAAACAAACCCTTCCTAAGAAGCTTGCAGGGAGCTCACTGCACTCACAGCTTTCGTATCCAAATCATAGAGTTCATAATTCAATTTCCTTGTAGGTAGAGTAGATGACTATTTTTTTGGATTCCGTGCCTTAAAAAGGAACCCTTATAGGATCACTTTGTTGTCTGTCTGTCAAGACCTATATCTCAGAAACGCGTGGACGGATCAAGTTGAAATTAATACCAAATACTCAGGTCTACATCCTCATGCAGCCGTGAAAAAATCAACCTTCTACGTCAACGCAATCAAAAGATATGGCCGTTTATGTCGCATTTACTCGCATATTTGTATGAAAATGCAAGAAAACCAAAACCTATAGTGTACTACCCGTTGACCTAGAATCATGAAATGCCAGATTCTGCCCCACCATCAACCGCTAGTTGTACAAGATAACGAATAAATGTAAAAATATCTCCTTTTTTTATTAAAATTATTGGTTTAAAATAAAGTTTTGTACAAGTTGCGATTCGAAAAAAACAGCCTAATTACGAATTCATAAAATAGTAAGAAATAGAAGCGACTTATTATTATTTTTTGTTATTCTTCTATAGGAGTTGCGAGAGTAGTAGAAAATGATACTGATTATGATTATGCAATATGAAACCTGTATTAAGTCCCCAACAAAATGATAGGTACAGTACACAACATTTAAATCAGATAAATAATTAAGTCAACTAACAACACAACATAAAATATTCACGTCAATAGGATCACATTCACTCTATTACTCTTAGGCATTTCGTCTTCCGCGGCTCTCTTACACTATTTAATAATACTATATACGATACTACGATATTTATTATACGATACAGTATTTATTAATACGGGCCTAGGATTACTTACATGAAATCGAATTCAATGGAATTGCGATACGGAGGTCCCAGGTTCGATTCCCAGCCAGGGCAGCCATGTACCAATGAGTTATCCTCGGTTTTTTCGCCGGAAAAACTTACGTACATTTACCGAGTGCTCTCAAAAACGGTGAAGGAAAACATCGTGATGAAACCCGCATGTCATAGAAGAAGAAAAAATTATATAATTCATGTGAAATCCGCCAACCCGCAGTGGGCCCGCGTGGTGGATCATGGCCCCATCTCCCTCGATGTAAGGGAAGGTCTGTGCCCGAGCAGTGGGGACATATAAATTGACTGATGATGATGATACGATACTTATACGATACTACGATATTTATTATACGATACGATATTTATTAATACCGGCCTAGGATTACTTACATGAAATCGAATTCACTCCATAGAATACACGTGTAAGTACGTCGATATAGGTACTTATTATAACTTACATATACCTTTACATGCCCCCGGGAATTACCTGGAACATAACGAATTACGTTAACACACAAATAAATATACGTATGATATTAGAAAAGGATAATATGACCCAACGAGACCTTGACCTTTTTACACAGGGCCGCATTTGGGTACAGGGAACTCGGTGGCCCATGTACTGTGGAACACAGAGAAAGGTGTACAGGAGAGTTTTTAAGGTTGGGATTTTCTCAAAAACTACTTGACCTATTGCAAAAATTCTTTCACTGTTTGATAGATAAAAGGTAAAACTATGTAACTATAAAAGAATTATTAAATTCGATCCAGTAGTTCTTGAGAAAATCTTAACCCTATTGAGGCCCCCTGTATACTTATCTCTGTCTTCAACTGTAAACCATACACCTCAGTAGTACCTACAGTCGACAGCAGATCAATGGTAACGCTTGCAGTACGATTTCAAGTCTTACGACGAAAATAATAAGAACTGTCAAAAATAAAAAGTGTTACCATTGATCTGCTGTCGACTGTACTACTGAGTTATACAGGGTGTAACGTAAAGGGTATATGAAGCCGAAGGGAGGGTGTTCAGTATCGGTAACTGAACAACTTTAGTTTTACGACTTTTCGATTTACTTCTTGACTTTTCATACATTATCGGTCAGCTGATCGAATTGTATGAGACATTAATTTATTTTTAGTTTTTATTCGAAAAGTAGAACAAAAGTTGTTCAGATACCGATACTGAACACTCTCCCTTCGGCTTCATATACCCTTTCCGTTACACCCTGTAGAGTTGAAAATTAAAAAAAGTTTATTTTTTTTACAACTCTAAGTGACGATAGTAAGTAACTCAGTAGTAGGTACAGTCGACAGCAGATCAATGGTAACACTTGCAGTACGATTTCAAGTCTTACGATGCAAATAATAAGAACTGTCAAAAGTAAAAAGTGTTACCATTGATCTGCTGTCGATTGTAATACCTAACGGCACAAAGATGGGTATAGGTATGATTATGATTTCTTATACGATCCTATATTTGGTGATATAATAATAAAAATAGGGTCTTTTTCCAATAGGCTTAACTGTAAATACTTTATGTAATCTCGTCAGGCGTTGAAGCAAGCTTACTGAGCTAAGCGCTACATTTGTCACTTGGGATCAAAAACCTCTCAAACAGAGCAAATCTGCGGGTGACAGTTACACAATAGCCCGTCTCGAGTTACGAGCAGGGCCGCCGCTAGGTAGGGCTTAGGGGGGCCACGTATAGTTTAACTCTGACAAAGTATGCTGGGGGCCTCATTATTTTATTCGGAAAACAAACAGCTACAATGACAAAATAATTAATTAAATAATATCTATAAGCCAATTATAAGTTTTCAAATGTACCTACATATCTACAGATGCAATAATGGGAAATAATTAAACAAGGGTAAATATCATGATCATCATCAGCCCGTATCAGTCCACTGCTGGAAGTAGGCCTCTCCCAAAGCACGCCACTCAACACGATTCTCGGGCTTTTGCCATGCGAAGGTCATCCCTCCATCTGGTCGGGGGGCGTTCCACGCTACGTTTACCCGTTCATGGCCTCCATTCTAGAACTCGTCCATCCTATCGGAACGGCTGTTAGCTATAAATCTAGATAACATGACTTCCCATAAACCGTGTTTTGTTACTTTCTCACTTCGTTAATAAGACTGTAACTTTTAAGCCACGCTTATTTATTTATTTATTATTTCATTTAAATGTCTAGCTTTACAGTCTTAAACTAATGCACTATACATTTCATAAATTGTCTTAGTCATATTATTAAATTAATTTATCTAACAGTGGAAGTTGAACATTTTATTAATCACCGACCCTCGCCCTAACTCCGCCCCTGACTCCAAGAGCTCTCTGTCTCTCAATTAATTCACAAAGCGATCAATCTTCCTGATTGATGGCACTTTTAAATCGAACCGATCTCCCAGACGGCGTAACATCCACAAGTAATACGAAAGAAAACAGCTTAGATGGCCTGATAAATTGTTTATAGAACACAATATGATTAATGAATGAGGCTACAGGAAGGAAGTTATAACTATGTGTCGACAATGGATTGCAATATCTTAGCAACAGCCAGTCATCTACGATTTTTTTTTCGAAACGAGGCAAATGACCATGCCAGATTCTGCCCCACCATCAACCGCAAGATGTACAAGATAACGAATAAATGTAAAAATATCTCAGTTTTTTATTAAAATTATTGGTTTAAAATAAAGTTTTGGACAAGTTGCGATTCGAAAAAAAAACAGCTTAATTAAGATTTCAGAAAATAGTAAGAAATCGAAGCGATTTATTCATTGTTTTTGTTATTCTTCTATAGGAGTTGCGAGAGTAGTAGAAAATGATACTGATTATGATTATGCAATACGAAACCTGTAATAAGTCCTCAACAAAATGATAGGTACTAAATGGTCACGTAGTTTTGTAGGTGGGGCAAAGCTCCATTGAAATGTCTTTTGATAGTGCGCCTCTCGTTTGCAGTTTTGATAAATATTTTATTTTAAAACACTTACATGAGTGAGTGGTATTTTGTGTAACCTGACGAATAAGTACTCTACCCTTTAATTATTATTTTTTACCTTTTGAGGTAAGTCTAAAAACAAGAAATATTATTTAACACTAGTAGGGAACATAACGAGAGACAATCAAGACATTTATTATTTTGGCGCCCCCTGAAACAACCGCTCTGGTCCACATTTTATTTTTAACTGAATTCAACTCTGCCCCCACAGTTGACCTTCAATTTATGCCTAATTAATAAAATAATCCGCGTCTGTACTGTTATGGTGGATATAAATATGTTAATTATTATATTATTTTGCATAAAAAATATTATTTTGACTACCAAGGCACGTGTTTAAACGAAGCTTTAAGAGCCTTCATAGAGCCAACTAGCGCCGCCAATCTTAAAAAAATCATATCTTCCAATATAATCAATTTTATTAAAAAAGCTACGTTCACATTATTTATTTATAGGTAAGGTATATATTTGTAGGTAAGTTGTAGTTCACATAATTGCGAAAAACGGCCGTTTCTGGCACATTTGTGAACTACAACTTACCTACATTAAATCACGTTACAAATAAGCATTTAAAAAATAATATTTATGGCAATAAATAATGTGTACATAGCTTTTTTAATAAAATTGATTATATTGGAAGATATGATTTTTTTAAGATTGGCGGCGCTAGTTGGCTCATGTCAGCGCCTGAAGGCTGAAGTTTTAGTCAAGGTCAAACTCGATTTAATTACCGAAATGTACCAGGGATCTATAAGTGCTGAAGAGAGACGTAGGGCATCGGGCGTTAATGAAGCCATTAATGGTCTGGAAGTAAAATACAGCCGGCCTTTTTTCGGTTGATTCGCCAAAGGGTCAATGAGAGGTATAATTATTTGCTGCTTGATTCGCGTCGATGGTTAATTGATGGCTCGGAATTTTTTAATAATAAAAATGAAGAAGAATTTTTGTCTATACATTATCTACGTTAGCGTTTTTTAAAATACTTTTTAATAATTTCAGTTTAATGTCTACAGTGGTTGTTTTGTTTTAATATCACGTTAAGTTAATCAGAAAATGTTCGCGAATGACAGTATGGTGAAATTATTAGGATTCACGCAGGATCTGAAGTTTGGCGATATAGTCAAGAGTCCCGCTACGAGCTCGGGAGTGAACGTGACTGTCGAGCTGCTTCGTCCAGAGTGACGACGCTACGGCGACTGCTCTGGATGAAGAGAAAACAATATGATATTTTGAATATTCTGTAGCATGACATTGCTAAATGACGAACTGTCGAGTCCATTAATAAAAGAATTAATCTATATATTTTTATATACTATGTCACTCCTACAATCAAGCCGAATCTAACGACGCCTCATATGTTAAAATCCATCAAGCCTTAAGGCTGCAGGGCGGGACAAAGAATTATACTACGCATAAACAAATATGATAGTCTAATTACCTGTTGTGATGTAACACTGAAGGAACTGATTGATCGAACCTGTTCATCATTGTGAAAATAAAGTGATCCGATCTAATAATGTGAAAATAACTACGCAATAATCACAGAACAGCTAAAATGTTAGTAGGGTAGGGTAGATTTTTGTTTACAAAATAAGACACTTGATTTAGGCTTCGGTTTACATACCTACACTCAAAAAACATAACCCTCCTTGCGCAGTCGGGTAAAAAAAGATGAAGCAGGAATTGGAATATCGATTTACAAAATCTCCGAGCTCCCATTCGTGAAAAGAAATAATTTTCATTTCGTAATAATAATTTACCTCCTCAGTTGAAACATCAAAAAACGAATTTGATATTTATCTGTACAACGTAAATATACGTTCATTATTTTATAATAGAAACATGATGATGGAAACGTTATTTAAACATGATACCTTAGCTAATTTTCGATTCAAGCATTAAATTAATCTTTCTGGGAATCTTTCCTTTTTAACATTGATCTCCTACAAACAACTAGATACACAGTCTGCCTTCTAAAAATGTCCGAGCGCAAAGAAGGTCCAAACGGATGAATCCTCTTTTGCTTTATTTGTCATTTTTTGGACGTTAACAATGGACACTTATTTGGACGTTTTTTAAATTGTTTTAGTAAGACCTTTGTGTATCTAGTTATTTATAGGAGGTCAATGGAGCGCAAAGAAGGTCCAAACGGATGAATGGAATTTTTTTGGACGTTAACAATGGACCCTTATTTGGACGTTTTTGAAATTGTTTTAGTAAGACCTTTGTGTATCTAGTTATTTATTGGAGATCAATGGAGCGCAAAGAAGGTCCAAACGGATCAATGGACCCTCTTTTGCTTTATTTGACATTTTTTGGCCGATAACAATGGACCCTTATTTGGACGTTTTTTAAATTGTTATGCCTTTGTGTATCTAGTTGTTTATAGGAGATCAATGGAGCTCATAAAAGGTTCAAACGGATGAATGGACCCTCTTTTGCTTTATTTGACATTTTTTGGACGTTAACAATGGACCCTTATTTGGACGTTTTTTAATTGTTTTAGTAAGACCTTTGTGTATCTAGTTATTTATAGGAGATCAATGGAGCGCAAAGAAGGTCCAAACGGGTGAATCCCCTTTTGCTTTATTTGACATTTTTTGGACGTTAACAATGGACCCTTATTTGGACTTTTTTTAAACTGTTTTAGTAACACCTTTGTGTATCTAGTTGTTTATAGGAGATCAATGGGTTTCAGGTCGAAGTGTTTGGAAATCATTATGGCGTCTATCCATCCCCCGTTTTTGCCTTATCAATAAAACGTGTTCATTAATCATTCAGACGGAGGCTGTCTGCAAGGTCATTAACCTAAGGGCCTGTGCATACCACCTGATAAAATAGCTGCGATTCTAATGTATTTTAAAACGTATTTTTTGTAATATTCTTATCTTTTTCAAATAAGTAAAATAAATATTTATTCATATCATATTAAAAGGTGTGCAACAGTGTTATTCTCTAAAATCAACGATATTTAAGTTTAGAGAATAACACTGCAGCACAGCGTAAGTATCTTACAGAATTATAACTAGCTAGCAGCAGCCATAATTGGTAATATCCAAATGTGATATTATATACATACTCATTTATTAAACTGGATACATCAAACCATAAACAAGCATATTTTAAGGATACAATTACTATACCTATGTATGATTCGGTTGTGGTCACTAGACTGAAACGAAACTGACGTCACGGTCATAAGCTTTATTAAATTACTAGCTTCTTATATTATTGTAAAGTTTCATTAAAATACATTAGCTTTTGCGTGAAAGAGCAACAAACATCCATCCATCCTTACATAAAAACTTTCGCGGTTATATATTAGTGGGATGGGATTAGTGCGATGGGATATGATTATATTTTAATTCCTAAACGGCAGGGAATGATCCAAGGCAGAAGAAGGCCAGGTAGAAGAAGAATATCATGGCTCAGGAACTTACGCCAATGGTACAGCAAGAGTACCAGGTCTCTATTCCGTGCGGCGTTGTCGAGAGTGCAGATTGCCATAACCGCCAACCTTCGTAGGAAGACGGCACCATAAGAAGAAGATATCCAAAGGATTATTAAATATTTAGGTAAGCAATATAGTAATGCATTAGTCTATCCCATTGTTGGTCTACTGTACGATTCAGTCGCAGCGTTTTAATATCGTGATGTGTACAGGCCTTATGTTGCCGTGGTCTAAGCAAATGTATGAGAAATATGAATGAATTTTTTAAGGGATTTCTCGGAAAATCCAACAAAAGATTGGCAACGCGCCATTTTGTTATCACTCTTTGATACTCTGAATTGAAGCATCTCAAGTCGGATAGAAAGAAAAATGGTTGTATTTTATCCTATAAATAACTAGATACACAAAGGTCTTACTAATATATAGTATAATATATGGAGAGCCCTTAAAGGCCTTCATAGAGCCAACTAGCGCCGCCAATCTTAAAAAAATATTATAAAAATAATAAATAATAAAAATCTTTATTTATCTCACATCAAAGAATGGTAGGTACAAGATACAACTAGCAATAACAATGTATGGTTCCAAGATGCGAGAGTCTGGTGTCTGTGCTAGGTGTAAGCCTGTGTTACAGATCACCAGGCACTACACATTTAGAAACAGAAATAAGAAAATAAGCATTAGGTTGTACTAATTAGGAGTATGTGAGTGGTGATGGTCGTGGTTAGTGTCTGCGTGAGTGTGTGTGAGAGAGAGGGTGTGTTAGTGTATGTGTGTGTGAGAGAGAGAGAATGTGTGTGTGTGTGAGGGACCTGGCTGGGGATCGAATCTGGGACCTCCGTATCGCAAGTCCAGTGACCCAACTACTGCGCCACCGAGCTCAATTGCTCATTAATTAACGACGTACTTGAGATGGTGATCAAGGCTTGAGTGTGCATCAGCATTAGCTGAGCTCACTCTTGAGTTTCCTCCACAATTAAGGGTTAGCACGTACACAAACACTGACAATAAACATAATTGTTTTGATATCATCTCTATTTGTGCGACAGAGCTTTTTTTTTTTTTTTTTTTTTTTTTTTTTTTTTTTTTTCCCTCTCCCACTGTAACTCCTTTTGAAAAGGATCAACAGTGGCGTACTATTGGACCGTCATACAGTGACGGGTTTAAGCGACACAATGGGGCTGAAATGCCGTACGTTACATAGTCACGCCTCGGCTATTTAAAGCAAAGAAAGAAGAATAGAGTATGAAGAAGTTGTTGCTCACTGCTGTGAGCTATGAGCCGTAGCAGAAGGCTACCTTCTGTAATAGTGCCAATAATAACTATGGCAGAAGCGCTTAAAAGCTCTGAAGTTGGACCGGGTCGCAACGAGGTCGCTGTAATACACGGGGTGACCGGCTGGTGCGATGTCCTCCAGCATGAGTCTGCGTTCGGCCACCCAATTCTCACATTCCCACAAGATGTGATGGGCAGTCTGCGACTCCGCACCACATTCGCACATGGGCGATTCTACCAAGGTAAAAACGTGGAGTTTGCCCTTAAAGTTCCCATGACCAGTGAGAAACTGCGAGACGCAATGGTCAATTTCAAGATCCCGGCAGTCTAACCGGAGTCTAATATCTGGGAAGAATTTATGCAGGTGTCGGCCTTTCTCACTAGTATCCCAGCGTGTTTGCCACTCATCGAGCAGCGCCTCTTCGAAGGAGTCCTCGAACAGTCGCTCAGTGCGAACCCGTTCCCCCAATCCAAAATCGGCCCAGCAGTAGTTGCGTGACTTAAAGAAGGCAGCCGCACGCCTTTGAAGCTCCAAGTCAATCGGCCATACGCCGGCCAGCACCGACAGTGCGTCGGTGCTGGCCGTACGATATGCTTTACATAGAAACAGAAGCGCCATGCGTTGAGATTGTAACAATCTCCGGCGCACAGCCACCATAGTGCATCTGTCGACCCAAGCCGGGGCTCCGTAGCACATACTAGCAACGTAAGTGGCCATGTATATAGTACGGAGCACCGGAAACCGAAGTCCCCATGTAGCTTTGGAAACCCTGGCAAGGGCATAAAAGTTTGTTTTTGATTTTTCTCCGACCCTTCTAGAATGCTCGGCAAAGGAGAAATTCTTCTCAAGGTGAACTCCAAGGTATGTCACATTTGTTTTATTGGCCACTGGAATTCCACAGAACCGTGTCCGACGGAGGCTCCGAAGACCGCCCTTGAGAAGAAGCTGCTGAGTCTTGTGAGGGGCAAACTCTAATTTATTTCTTGTGCCCCAGTCTGCGATTTAGCTTGTCACATCGCCCTTAAGCGAGGGGATTATTGCTTATATACGCGTATTTGGGACTGTTATAGCCTTAAGCGGTTGATGGTAATGAGACGAGAGTGCAAATTGTACCTATTACTACTGTACACGGAGGCGGATTTAATGTCGATAGCGCCCGATAGGCTAACACTTCATCGGCGCCTCTCAGTTTTTATAAATAGGTAAATAAAATAAAAATCATTTAGAACATGATGAAAAAATTATTGCCGTGGGCAGGACTTGAACCTGCGACCTTGTCCGATAGATGGAATTGCGTAACAATAATTGCGTAAATTTTTTTAAACTAAGTCCGTCACAAGTTCCACAATGACCTCAAACTATTAGGTTAAATTCCAGTGAAAGAAAGCGTTAATCAGTCAGTTTTTATTTATAAATCACATATTAAACAATTCAGTCTCTGATATTTGAAATAATCCTTAAGCACTACGTATTATCACTCCCTTATTTCAAATAAATTATTTCATCATCATCATCAGTCTATTTTTATATTGCCCCACTGCTCGGGCACATACCTTCCCTTATATAGATGGATTGGTGGATTTCACATGTCTTAGATTTTTTTACTTCTTCTACGGCATGCAGGTTTCATCACGATGTTTTCCTTCACCGTTTTGAGAGCACTCGGTAAATGTACGTAAGTTTTTCCGTCGAAAAAACCGAGGATAACTCATTGGTACATGGCTGCCCTGGCTGACAATCGAACCTAGGACCTTCGTATCGCAAGTCCATTGAACCACAACCCAACCATTGAGCCACCGAGCTCTTCTATAATAAATTATTTACGCTTTTAATATTATAACGTTATATGTTTATTATAGGCTCTCGACTCAGTTTCGATTTCGGCCGTAGTAGAAAGAAAGCGTTGCAAAAAATTAAAAATACGTTAAAATTAAAAAAAAATCAGTACAGTAACGATGCACATTTACTGTAAAAAAAATCCCCAAATTGTTTAACTTACTTAAACGCTGTGCAGAATGTATGTCACAAGCCTAACCACCCATTTATTTTTGTCGAATGAATTCAAGACCAAGTTAGGTGGATATCGATACAAAATTATTCAGGATAATTTTGTATCGATACAAAATTATCCTGTATAATTTTGTATCGATATCAACCTAACTTTGCGCTCAGCAAGTTGTGCAGTAGCAGTAATTGTATAACTCCACGGGATGCGTTCCAAACTGCATTACACGAACGAGTGAAATGTACGAATGGAAACGTGGACACAAAAGTTTTAAAATCCTTAGTACGGTCTAATACAGAGAAAATTGTACAGGATGATCATTCCTTTCTGTCCCCCTATTCTGTCCCCTCGGGGGACAGACAGGAATAAAAAGTTTTTGTTCCTGTCTGCCCCTCAGTGTATAAAAATATTTTATTTAACATATAAGTATATAAGTAAAATATTTTTATACGTCCAGGAGAGTTTTTAAGGTTGAGATTATCTCAAAAACGACTCGACCTATTGCAAGAATTCTTTCACTGTTAGATAGATGAAAGTTGGAACTACATTAATCTATTTAACTGTAAAATTTTCACAATTTTATTTATTTATTTATAGGAAGTATATAATTTACAAATAAATACAAATTAAATCTAAACTATCTAAACCTACCAAACGTGTAAAAATTAAAACTAAAAAAATGGTTGCCTGTAAAGTCGGTATACGGGCGAAAGTTTTACGTGACAACGACGAAGGGAAAGTGGAAGGGACGCGTGCCTCTCACTCGCTCTCATTGTGAGCGCATAACGTGAGCGGAGCGTAACGCAGTTTCTTGAATTGTCACCCGGCAAACCAATTTATAAGACGTTGTCACGTCAAAAACTGTAAAATAATTACTAATTTCTGAGCTTAAGATGTGCTTTGATGATGTATATTTCTTTAATGAAATAAAACGTAGAATAACAATGCTGTAATTCTGCACAAACTTATATTTAAACAATATGTCCAACTCGCTCCACGACACGTGCCAGCTCACGTTTCGTGGTTTAAATCGAAAAAGTTTGAGTTGTAATACCGCAGACTGTGTACAGTGGCCAGCACATCAAGTGCACTGTACGCGTTGGTAATACGGCGTAGATTGCAATAGTTGTTGTGTCAAATACTGTCGAGCGTACTTGCAGTTTGTTTGCGACAGTTGCCCCGGGTATTAGAACTGTACCTGCCTGAAATACCTACTCTGAATTTATTTTATTTTATTATTGGACTCGACAGTTCGTCATTTGCCAATGTCATGTTACAGAATATTCAAAATATCATATTGTCTCCTCTTCATCTAGAGGAGTCGTCGTAGCGTCGGTCGTCACTCTGGACGAAGCAGCTCGACAGTCACGTTCACTCCTGAGCTCGTAGCGGGACTCTTGACTATAGCGCCAAACTTCAGATCCTGCATGAATCCTTCAATAAATTCACCATACTGTCATTCGCGTAAGGGCCTTCATAGAGCCAACTAGCGCCGCCAATTTTAAAAAAATAATATCTTCCAATATAATAAATTTTATTAGAAAACTTTACGAAATGTTTATTACGATAAATACTATTTTTTAAATGCTTATTTATAACGTGATTCAATGTCGGTAAGTTGTAGGTCGCATAATTGCGAAAAACGGCCGTTCTATGCACATTTGTGAACTACAACTCAGTTTGTCGCAATTATGCCATGTATTGTATATTGAAAAATAGTATTTATCGTAATAAACATTTTGTAAATAGCTTTTTTAATCAAATTGATTATAATTTGGAAGATATTATTTTTTTCTCTCTCTTCGAATGCTCTTAAGTAAACTAAATAATTTGGAGAAAAGTAAAAAAAAAATAACAATAAATTCAACTAAGTATCAAAAAAGTAGTAATTTGATTTGCATCGTTACTGTGCTTTAGATTTTGTTACTTTTTAAGCTACTTATTTTTAATTTTCTGTTCTATTTCACTGGAATTTGACCAAATGGTCATTTCTAAGGTCAATGTGTGACTTGTGATGTACTTAGTTAAATCTTTATTCAATAATAATAAATAATAATAATAATATTTATTTTCACAATATAAATGGTTACAATGTGCTTAATATGTAACATATTGCAAGTATAACAGTCAGCATTATAATTAGCACGATTTAGATAACCCTGACTCCCGAACTAGGGTGACCTGTGTTTCGGGAATCAGTGTCCTTCCGTGTTTACTTATTGCTAGTTATTACTAGACTTTTTTTACAATAATTGGAAAGAGGAACAGTGTCAGCTTAATAAGTGGGAATGTAAATATTACTTAGTATCATAAACGTATATTATAGTAGGTGGGTGGATGTGGGTATTGTAACATATTTGTGTCGTAAACTTTTGGATACATATTTATATATAAATATATTTATAAGTATAGATATATATGGTGAAGTGTGTGTGTTTGTGTGTGTGTGTGTGTGTGTGTGAGAGAGAGAGAGAGAGAGAGAGGGTGTGTGGGTGTTATTGCTTAGCTGGTACTACATACACCATGACATTTTTTTTACATAGATACCTACATACGCACCCTCACACACGTCACACCCACCCTCTCAGACACATCACGCACCCACTCATACACATCTTATTTCACCCAGCATAGTCTTGCCTCAAATAAATACTATAAATTAAATACTTCTATTACTGTATCTAATAAATATTATATTAGGTAGGTCCTGGTGTCATGAAATACAGGTTAAATCCTAATTCTGACACCAGTCTCACACAAAGAATTGTTTTTGAATTGAAGTAATTACCGTGTACCTATGTATAACTTTGTTGTGAGAAATAAAGAATTTTTATTATTATTAATTTAATATTTGTCATGAGTACAACCCCAAGTTTCAATCTGTCGAATGAATTCAAGGACACCCTGTATAATCCGCCTACGATTTTTCGTAAGCGGAAGTTGTACAATTCATGTGACATAAACATTCGGGCACCAGAAACGGTCGAAAGGCTCTTGAAAATGGCGGAAAGCGACGGTTGCGAAATTATTTGATAATTTTCCTTTTAATGTCTACAGGGACTATTTTGTATTTAATATCACGTTAAATTAATCAGAAAATGTTCGCGAATGACAGTACGGTGAAGTTATTGGATTATTTATGCAAGATCTGATGTTTCAAGCTTTTATCAAGAGTTCCCGCTACAAGCTCGGGAGTGAACGTGACTGTCGAGCTGCTTCGTCCAGAGTGACAATGCTACGGCGTCTACTCTGGATGAAGACGCGGCTACCCAGGATGAAGACGCTACTGCGACTCCCCTGGAGGAAGATAGAAGACTATTATATATTGAATTTTCTGTAACATGACATTGGCAAATGACGAACTGTCGAGTCCATTAATAAAATAAATAAATAATATGACATAAACATTTGGGCATTAAAAACGGTCGCAAGGAAAAGTTTGGGAGCCCTGCCAGCCAGTGACCGCATGCGGCCGCATTCGCTCGGACTACGGGTCGCGTCCGCGAGTTTGTTTTTAACTCGCTTTTACGGTATATCTGTCCTTTTAGCAATTGTCACATCTGTCTCTCGTGTGGTTTAGCCCCAACAGCCTCCTGGAGGTCATCGCCGGCAGGTGGGATTGCCCGCTGCTGAGGCACCTTATCAAAATTATCATACTCATACTCATTTATTTTAACCTTAGGTCCACAGGGAACACTTGGTTACGTCATACATTGTACAATGTTGTGATCATACATGGTTAATACTGTATATTACATGGCTCGATAGACAAAGAGGCAGAAGGGCAAAAGCAGACCCACTGTATTGTGTCAGTGGTCACTAAAAGTAATTAAACTACTTACATTCATTAATAATTAATTAAAAATAGTAACAATCGTAATAAATTAAGTAGCGGCTGTAAAGAGGCCTTGTCAATAACAAACTATAATAAAATGATCAAAAGATCTACATTTAGTATAATATGTTTTGATATTTTCTTGCATACGCGCTATGCGAAACGAAAATCTAAATGATAAATGGAGAAACCGTCCCTCAGACGAGAATATGGAGACAAAAAATCACGATCTGGATACGAATCACGATGGCTCTGTTGGAATAGAGCGTGCCACGGAATGGCGAGGTCCCGGGTTCGAATCCCGGTCGTGATGAAAATTTTTCTCCATTTATCATTTAGTATAATGTCAAGTATTATAAATTAATTAATTAATTGAATTAAAAAAAAATACATGTCAAACAAATGTCAATTAAAATGTCAAGTTGAATTTGTTGGCGGCTGTAAAGATCAAATATAGTGTGTACTGTATCAAAACTAGTCTAGTGATTAAGTACTAACATAGGATAAGGCACCTGTTACTAACACAAAATGAACCTAAGTTGTTCGGCAATAAACGTTTTATTATTATTATTATTAGTGACCAAACCTATTGACCTACAAATGAATGTAACCTATCAGGCGGGGGCTGACAATCAGTACTATTTGTATTGCATTAAATGCTGCATTTAGGAGTGAGCCACTCTTAGCCTTTTTGCCACAGTGTACGATAAATGCAATGTAATTATTAGTATAGTAACAATTTCTTTTATGAAAAGTTTTCTAAAAAAACGTTCTGCATTTCAGTTTAAAACACAGCCCGATAAGAAACAAAAGGGGATTTAAAGCTTATCCAGTAACTAAAAGAAGCGTCTGAACCGGGTAACCGGAATCACGCGCAATGTCCGGACGCGGTCCGGGTGAGCCAAGAAAGTTTCCAGGTTCCGCTATGTGGTATTTCTCACCACAGTTTTACCGGAATGCCTCTGAGTTAATCCGGCGTTCAACATATAGATTAACTGATACGATATAAAAGTTTTTCAACTGTTTAAGAGCCTTCCATGAGCCAACTAGCGCCGCCAATCTTGAAAAAATAATATCTTCCAATATAATCAATTTTATAAAAAAGCTATTTACAAAATGTTTATTACGATAAATACTATTTTTAAAATGCTTATTTATAACGTGATTCAATTTCGGTAAGTTGTAGTTCGCATAATTGCGAAAAACGGCCGTTTTTGGCACACTTGTGAACTACAACTTAGCTTGTCGCAATTAGTATATTGATAAATAGTATTCATCCTAATAAACATTTTGTAAATAGCTTTTTTAATAAAATTGATTAAATTGGAAGATATTATTTTTTCAAGATTGGCGGCGCTAATTGGCTCATGGAATGCTCTTAAACAGTAGAAAAACTTTTATATCGTATCAGTTAATCTGTATGTTAAACGCCGGATTAACTCAGAGGCATTCCGGTAAAACTGTGGTGAGAAATAACACATGTATTTAAATAATGATATAAATAACGCCTACGAAATGTCCGAGACTCGAATTCGGTGCTTTGACACGGGAATCTCTCCTTCACACTGCGATCCATCATCCCCCGTCCTAGTTCCCCCACTGGCCCAATATTTGCCCTACTCTATGGAGCGACCACGGAAACGTGCGGGGAATAAATAAGGCTCTGACTGTACAGTCGAAGTCAAAGAAAAATATACAGAGAACAGTGGCGGATTAAAGGACTGTATTTCATGACTTCGATGTTCATTACAGCGAATATTACCAAAGCGAAAGTTTGTGACCGCGACGTACGTTACAGCGAAAGTATACGATTGCGATGTACTGGACTTCGAAAGTTTATAATCGCGATGTACGGTACAGCGAAAGTATGCGTTTTCGATGTACTGGACTTCGAAAGTTTGTAATCGCGATGTACTTTACTGCGATAGATGCGTCTATAGGTATGTAGATGTTTTCATATCCTCTTATACCCTCTGACATCACATGCTCACTCACATACTTTGAGTTTATTAAAGGTCCAGAGCGCCCTAGGCAATCACTTTATCGGCGCCCCTGTCCATAAATGGCCATCATAATACTATAAATGTTAACTAGTTGTTTTCGACATTTACATACTAATTTATTTTGACATTAATGAATTTAATAGGACATTATTTTATAATCACAACAATTGGGATTTGATTCCATATACTCTTTGACATTTTCTATTATTTGTAATGGTAAATTTTAATTTAATTTATTATTGATGACATTGAATCTCAATGTATTATTATTACATTAGTTAATATTACATTATGTACATCGTCTACTAGTATAGTAGTGTAACTGTGAAATATATTATTATTGTTATTAAAACAGACAGATAGATCATCTTTACAAATAGGACTGCATAATATGTATTATATACTATTGTAAGAAAATTATGTAAAGGTGAAATAAATGAAATCTAAATCTTGCAATTACGATGACGTTGTATCATTTATTTAGGTCATCATTTAGTTCGTAATCGTCGATATGTTATTTTATTTATTTATTCAAAAATTCTGAGCTCGCGCGCCCCTTGTAGCTACGCGCCCCTAGGCACGTGCCTAGTTTGCCTTACAATAGGCAAAAAAAAATCTAAACCCTAAAATCTAAAGGTACTCTCTGTATCATCAGTCTATTTACATTGCTCCACTTCTCGGGATTGGATAATCCGCCTCTGAGAGAGTGAAGGAAAACATCGTGATGAAACATGCATGCCGTAGCAGAAGAAAAACGGACATGTGAAATCCGCCAATCCGCAGTGGGCCCGGGTGATGGATCATGGCCCGAGCTCCTTCGATGTAAGGGAAGCTCTGTGCCCGAGCAGTGGAGCAATATAAATAGACTGATGATACAGAGGGTTTCTTTATATTTTGGGGTTGAAAAAAACTATGCGTCTGCTTAAATATTTTTCCAATATTTTTTCTTACGTATTTTAAATATTTTTCCAAATTTTTTCTTATGTATTTTAAATATTTTTAAAATACATTTATTGCATTGTCATTTTAAAAAAAAATATTTTGTTAATCTTAACTTTAATAAGGCTCCCTGTATCTCTGAGTCAGACTGTACCTGGAGATAAGGGTTCCCTTTAAAGAGGCGCGAAAATAACCTAATAGCTTTCCTACATGGTCACATATTACGCTACTTTGTGCTAGATCGATAAGAAAAACGACTGGATTTAGACTTTTTCGGGGATAAAGAGGGTTTTACACTGATTCGGCGTCAACTATTTTCGGTAAATTTTTAGAACCTGCGAACCACGTCCGGTAAACAAAAAAAAGAGGGAATGATTAAAGTCGATTTTATCAACAAAAAAAATTCCAACGTAATCATTGATCTCCTATAAACAACTAGATACACAAAGATCTTACTAAAACAATTTAAAAAAACGTCCAGATTACGGCCCATTGTTTACGTCCAAATAATGTCCAATAAAGTAAATGATGGTCCATTCATCCGTTTGGACCTTGTTTGCGCTCGGACATTTTTAGAAGGCAGACTGTGTATCTAGTTGTTTATAGGAGATCAATAACCGTAATGATTTCCTATACCAAGGTTATAAAATTAATGGCACTACTTTTAGAACTGTCAAGTTAGCTTAGGCGCTAACCTGTCAAACTCAAGCGTGAAACAGAACATGTCCCGCAGCGGCGGAGTGAAGAACACGGTACAGTGACTCCATATTTGTATTTTAATGACTTCAATTCAATTCAAATACACTTTATTGTACATAAAAGACACAAACAATTACAATACAGAAATACAAAACAATATGTACAATTTTGGCGGCCTTATCGCTAAAAGCGATTTCTTCCGGGCAACCAACTGTTGATGGAATTTAAAATAGTAAAGTAATTTTGCAGGGAAAAAAAATACGCTAAAACAATCAGATATTTTTAAAACAAGCTCTCGTATTTATAGTACCCTACATTTTGATATATATTTTGTATGAATAACTATTTCGGTTTAGAAATAATTTTCATTTTAAAAGATATGAAAGGGGTATTTTTGCGATTTTTATCTATCGAGCGAAGTTTGTCTAATCTTGTAATTCATCAGTCTTAAATAGACACCCCAAGATTGCTATAGGTATATTTTATTCAGACGTTTAATTTTAATAGCTTTCATAGATAAACTGAAAATGCGCAGATTATACCAGCCTTCAAATTAGAAAATACATGACTTTCGCCTGAGTTTATGATACTATTAAGAATACGTTTCTTAATGACAATGCCAGATTCTGCCCCACCATCAACCTCAAGATGTACAAGATAACGAATAAATGTATAAATAAAAATTAATGGTTTACAACAAAGTCTTGTACATCTAGCGAGTCGAAAAAACTAGCCTAATTAAGAATTCAGAAAATAGTAAGAAATCGAAGCGATTTATTCATTGTTTTTGTTATTATTCTATAGGAGTTGCGAGAGTAGTAGAAAATGATACTGATTATGATTATGCAATATGAAAGCTGTAATAAGTCCCCAACAAAATGATAGGTACAGCTTAAATGGTCACGTAGTTTTGTAGGTGGGGCAAAGCTCCATTGAAATGTGGCAATGTCTTTGCGGAAATTGTAATTGAATACAACTTTTTAATTTACAATAAATCAGTTTTACTGAGGATAAGGTGTTACAATTTATAAATTCAGATTCACTTGAGATCTTAGAATTTTTTCATGCAATTTAAATACATTTGATGACTTGCAAGTTGATGAGTTGAAGCCTGCAATTGAAATGTGGCAATGTCATTTCGCCGAATTCGGCGAATGAAACAGTGTAAACTCCCCACTACGTAACAGTCCGTTACAATATCTCGGCATCAAAGCGTCTTTCAATCCCGCTGAATCCCGCCTAGGCTCTGTAAAACTACTTTCGATATTATTGTCTCTGCTTTCGGCTCTATTGAGACATGTCGTCCTCGTTTATATGTCAAATGCTGAAGTCTCGGAGGTTTACTCAAATATATTGTTAGGCAACGGTTGAATAAAAACCTATTCAAGATTTAGCTTTAGTGTATGAAAGACTTGTTTGCTGACAGTTGGTTGAGTGTACTGTGTAGTGATCACAGACCACTTACCCAATAGACAAATGACATTGCCACATTCAATGCAGCTTTGCCTCGCGTTTTGTCACCTTTTTTTTTTAACCCAGGTAAAACATGCAAATCATGTGCCACCACGCCCGGGGGAGCGTGTTGTTTATGTCGGGCTCACCGCCCTGAAGGGGCAGCATACCGACTAAACGTCCTGGGGTGTTCCACCTCGTGCCATTCTTGCCGAGCACTCCCCATTGTGGGCTGTACTAGCCCACAATGTATAATCCATTCATCCATCCCCTTCCTCCTCCCCGTCTGAGCCTCGAGCCACTCGGGGCCGTGCGGTTCGCGCACTGCGTCCGTGGGCCCGGGCCCTTACTTAGGCGGCGGCACCTCGTACACTCCGGTACGCTTGGCACCGCCTCGTACCACCCCATGGCGCGGATTTCTTTCTTGCCAACCTTTCTCTCAGCCATTCATACATCTTCTGCGTACATCGTCACCGCGCCATCAATGCACTTCTAGAATCAGCACATGAGTGTGACTTGTTTGCTGACAGTTGGTTGAGTGTACTGTGTAGTGAGCACAGACCACTTAACAGACACAAATCGATACAAATCACATTGCCACATTCAATGCAGCTTTGCCCCACCTTTGGTCACCTACGTGACCTTTAAAGCTCATATATCATTTTGTTAGGGACTTATTACAGGTTTCATATTGCATAATCATAATCAGTAGGAGTTGCGAGAGTAGTAGAAAATGATAACAAAGACAATGAATAATTCGCTTCGATTTCTTACTATTTTGTGAATTCTTAATTAAACTGCTTTTTCGACTCGCATGTTGTACCAAATTTTATTTTAAACCAATAATTTTAATAAAAAACCGAGATATTTTTACATTTGTTCGTTATCTTGTTCATCATGCGGTTGATGGTGGGGCAGAATCTGGTCAACAACTTCTATTGTAACCACATTTTAAGCAAATAAAAATATCTTATCTTATCTTAGAATCTGGTATTGTCATTTGTTCGCTGAGCAAGTAAAGTCATAATGCATAAATAAATTCTGGATATTGAACTATTTAGAATATGATCCGAATAGGATGTTATCCAATTTGTTCCAATTAGTTGCATAGTTAACTCGATCGACCATAAATTATTGGGCATTTCCCCTAATCGAGACTTATTGTTATAGGCTGGGGTATGTTTACAAGTTTGACCCAAAATACGGTGTTTACCTGACTGCGGAAGGAGGGTAATGTTTTTGTATGAAGGTTCCTTTGTGGTCTATTACTTTGATGTTGTTGATTTTGAAGTACGGACAATAGCAGATCAATGATAACACTTGCAATACGATTTTAAATCTTACGACGCAGATTAAGAACTGACCAAAGTGTCTAGATCTGCTGTTAGCTACGACCTTTCGTTACAAAATGTCCTGTATCACTCGGCTGACGAAATGCTACGTTAACCGACTAATAATAATAATAAATAAATAATATAGACTTGCCTCACGAGATTACCGCCATGTGGGATGTGGACTCAACCATAATTGTTCCGATAGTCGTAACCGTGAACGGGTTAATAGCGAAGAGTCTCGACCAACACCTTAAGAGACTCTCGCTAGACAGTTGGGTCACGAGCCGGATGCAGAAGGCAGTGCTGCTGGACACGGCACGCATTGTGGAGGTTCCTCACTCTGGGATCCTAACCTCCGGCAGCTTGGATGCGTATGCATCCCGCTGCCGATGGGTGACTATTTTTTTATTATTAAAATGTATAAGTAAATGTATTTAATAAGAGAGAAGAAGAATGAAGAGATGATAATAAAATCTTTATTTATCTCACATCAAAGAATGGTAGGACCAAGGTACAACTAGCAATAACAATGTTATTGTTCTAAGATGCGAGAGTTTGCGGTTTGGTCACTAAAGTGACATTTTATTTTTATTTTTCGATAAAAATCGCTCCTAATCCCCCGTTCCATGCCTATCTCTAATAGCCTATAAATATGCATCTCACGCGCCTCTGTAAATTGCTTAAATGTTAGTTTAGGATCGTCTTCCCTGCAAATTGTGCTATTAAGCAATATTGAAGCTATTTCAGTGTAACTAATCATGAAAGGAGCATGCCAGGTTTACGAGCCTTGAAGGGGCTCCTAGTCCAGTTGCGAGTACACGTTGAAAACGATCGTACAAGTCAAGCAACGTTGGTCGAGGTCAGGACCTGTTTGGGTGACCGCTAGTGACACTTTCATCTGAGCCCCTCCGTGCCTCGGGGCGCACGGCTTTCCATGAGCCAACTAGCAACAAGACTCAGTACACGTAAAAAAAAGTCAAATAGGACTTGACTGATTAGCTGACGCTACCGATGGGAAACGGAAAGATTTGATTTTGGTATAGCAACCGAACAACATAGCAACATAACCGAACCGACCTATGTATGGGCATGAACTTATTCTGTACAATTCGGTTCCAGCCCTCGTCGGCCGCGTTCATGGTCTGTGCTAATAATACCGAATAAGGGTTGACAGACAGCCGGCGTATCTACCTTTCGTGAGAGGGGTAACAAACCGAATAGGCAGACTGCTTTCAAAGATATCCATCAAAACAGTTTTTACCCCGCACACAAAGGTACAGAGAAGCATGAGATCGCCCAAGGACATATTTCCGCTTGAAAAACCTGGCGTCTACAAGGTCGACTGCAGCTGTGGTAGTTCCTACATTGGACAAACGAAACGCACGATCGCCTCCCGGACTAAGGAGCACATAGCTGCGGTCAGAAAGAACGAAGCGCACAAGTCAGCCGTAGCACAGCATTTGTTAGAGTCGGGCCCTAATCACTGGATTGAACTTCACAATCCAAAAGTATTATCGACAGAACGCCATTATGTTCCCAGATTAGTACGCGAGGCCATTGAAATAAAGAAATACAGAAATTTCAATCGCGACGATGGTTGGTTGGATGACTCACCGACTTCAGTCTACTCGTGACCATGATGGCTGCAATGCTGTCGAAATATCGAGACATCAATAATAATAAATGTTTAACACGGTAATTCCCGTTTTATCTAATTAAGATGTATACAAACCGTGAAAGTTTAAAAAGTGATAATAATACCGAAATCAAAATGGCCCATTCTGAAAAAAAAATTGGGAACAACGAGAAGGTCGTCGATATATGTAACAAAACTTCAGGATCTCTTGAAAATGGCGGGAAACGACTATAACAAAAATTATCAAATAATTTTGCAACCGTCGTTTCCCGCTATTTTCAAGAGAACCGACGTAGAAGTTGATTGTTTCGCGTTACCTGCGAGAGGGGCATGTCCTATGTCTACAGTGGCTATTTTGTGATTAATATCACGTTAAGTTAATCAGAAAATGTTCGCGAATGACAGTATGGTGAATTTACTGGATGATTTGAGCAAGTCCCGCTACGAGCTCGGGAGTGAACGTGACTGTCGAGCTGCTTCGTCCAGAGTGATGACGCTACGGCGACTCCTCTGGATGAAGACGCGGCTACCCAGGGTGAAGACGCTACTGCGACTCGTCTGGAGGAAGATAGAAGACTATTATACATATATTGAATTTTCTGTAAAATGACATTGGCAAATGACGAATTATCGAGTCCATTAATAAAATAAATAATGTTTTTTTTATCATATTACATAAGTGATCTTATTTGATGTACAATTTCGGTCAAACAGGGGATCCAAAAACACTCGCTATTCCACCACGATCCCCCGGGGATTCTTAAATACTCTTTATTTATTACATCCCTTATTATAATGATAACTTTTTCACTTGTTAAGGTCTTTTTTGATGTGCCAGATGTTAAGGCGCTATATGGTTGTCAAAGGCAAGAGTGAGACACAAGATGCCCCGCAGCGGTGGAGTGAAGAGCACGGCGCAGTGCCTCAATAATCGTATTGTATAAATAAATAAAATAAAAATAGATGACACATTTGGGCCAATAATCGAACCAGAAACTATTGGCACTGAAGACAGAAACACTTCACAGACTACACTAGAAGGTCAATATGTAACAAAACTTCCCCTACTCCACAGCTCGAAGCGTCGCCGTGTATCGACACAAGTGGCATCTGTAAGAGATGAGATCTACGTAATAAATCAAAACTTTCCGTGCAAACTTCCTATCTCCGACAGCCTATATTCCGAGCCTTAATAAGCACCCTTACTTGTATGAAACTTAATCGAAGTTTACGCCTTGCAAGGAAAACTTCAAAGATTACTCGCCACTTATGTTAGAAATATCATATACCGTGTTTCTGAGGATGTTAATCATCATCGTCATGGTGTGTGTAGCCGGTTCCGCATGAAGGAAGGAGTTTAGATTATTTAATCTTCTTCTCGTGTGGACCAAACCTATTTGTCAAAGTTATTCATGCCGCCCGTAGGCCTTTGACGTGGGCTAACGACTGCTGTCAAGCGACAACAACCGGGACCAACTGCCTAACGTGCGCCCCGAGGCACGAAGGGTCTCAGATGAAAGTGTCACTAACGGTCACCCATCCAGGTCCTGACCTCGCCCAACGTTGCTTAGCTTGTACGATCGATCGTTTTCAACGTGTACCCGTAACTGGACTACGAGATTACTTAATAATAATAATAGTTGTGTGATACCTTTCTTTTACTTGGGGAAATGCTTTTAAGGAGGGGCGGTGAGTATGTGGGACTCCCGTCAAAATACGATCCTATACCCAGTAAAACCCCAAGGTGTTCAACTCACCGCGTTTGGACGAGGTTGTGGGAACTCAACGCCAGATACCACAACCTCCATGGCTGAGAAGTGCAGATTACTAACAAAAGACCCTGGGACCGTGGGGACCAGGCGCACACAGCATCCACAAAGAGATCTCTGTGCGCCCGGTGGATGTGTCTAATGACCAGAGAGCTGGCGCGTACCTCGCGCAACGCATTAGCCTCGCAATCCAGCGAGGCAATGCACCCAGCCTTCTGGAGACACTAACCGCGGTCGCTGACCTGGGGCAAATTTTTAGTTTCTTTTTAATTACATATTACTGTCTTTTTTAAATATTATGTCGTAACAAAATAAATAAATTATTTCTAACAAAATTATTTAGTTGTGTAATACCTAGTTATTAAGTAATTGTGTTATCAATATCATTATTTTAAAAGATGTGCTGCTGAGAGTTTTTTGCCACTTTTTTCCCTCAACGTTGGCACCTTTTCCTTGCAAAGTGGTGTAAATGTAAATTCAAAAATATGTTGACATGCAAAATGTGCTTACTTGCAATAAAGAAATTTGACTTAGACTTTGATCGCTCTCAAGATCTAAGAGGTCACCGTCGATGCGTCACCTACGTTGACGTGATCAAGTGTACCTAGTGTTCCTAAGATCTGAATAAATGAGTTATGAGTTATCACGATCACGATCGTTTTCAACGTGTACTCGGAACGGGCATACGAGCGACTTCCTGTCTATACCCAAATCATGTGTCTTATTTTGTAAACAAATATGATCGTCTAATTACCTGTTGTGATGTAACACTGAAGGAACGGATTGATCGAACCCGTTCATCATTGTAAAAATAACGTAATCCTATCTAATAATGTGAAAATAACTATGCAATATTAGAACATGATGAAAAATTTATTGCTGTGGGCAGGACTTGAACCTGCGACCTTGTCATTCCGTGACACGCTCTTACCAACTGAGCCACAACAGGCCACGCCACGCCAACCGAAAATCTTGATCAAGTCCTGCCCACGGCAAGATTTTTTTCATCATGTTCTAATGTATTCACCGAGCATGGATAATGCGTAATTCAAATTCTGAACTATGCAATAATCACAGAACAGCTTAAAATTTTAGTAGGGTAGGGTAGTTTTTGTTTACAAAATAAGCCGCTACGTAGTCAAACGGCTGCTGCCCGCTAAACAGAGCAAGGAGAATGCTAAGCCCAGATATAAGGCCCCCAAGATCCAGAGGCTAGTGACGCCCGTGGTGCTGCAGCGCAGACGCCACCGACTGGCACTCAAGAAGAAGCGTATGACCAAACGCAAGACCGCTGAGGCTGACTACGCTAAACTACTCGCCCAGAGGAAGCAGGAGTCTAAGGTTCGCCGCCAGGAAGAGCTCAAACGCAGGTGGTCGGCATCTATGCGTGACTCCAAGAGCTCTAGCCAGAATGCGCCACAAAAGTGGTCACTTGATTTGGGCTGCGGTATACGTTCCTTACTGTAGGCGGGCCATTCACACCGATCGTATTAGTTCGCCGACAGAGTTCTAATCAAACGTCAACAGTTCCGCACAATTAGTCGGTTGCACTTAGTAGTTTCGGCCGCAGCTGGGGCTCCATTCAATATTGGATTTGCTAAGACACATAGCTTTGGAAACACAAGCTTTAGCTGCAACTAAGCTTGAGAAATAAGACAACTAACCTATTCGGGTCTGCTTTGCTCTACGGCTTTGCTCCTCCTTTGCTGTGACCAAACAGATGTTAACCGTAACCGGAATCTATCCAAAAAATACCGTTCGTTCTCACTAGTTCGATTCATTAGTTCGATCGTCGAACTAGTGAGACTTTTTTTTCTCATTTGTTCTACCGTCGAACTACTGAGCATTTTTTTTCTCATTTGTTCGACCGTCGAATTTATTTAAATCGAGAATTAAAAAACAATAAAGTAAACTTTAAAAAACATTTGTTTCGATTAAAAAGGTTTATATTTGTAGGTATAGGTAAATTATAATCGTATACCTTTATAATAGTGTAGGCAACTAAATTATCAAAAAAATTTAAATACCTAATTAAACATCTTTAAAAAAACCATTTGGCACATAACTTTGATGAAATATATATACCTAATCAAATATATATTTTCTCTGTATTGCTTATCTCAATAAGCAGAGGGAAAGGACTATAAATATGTATTCCATCAAAGTTATTTTTTACTGAATACAATATTGATTTATATTTAGGTACATATTAACTATAACTTATTATATATAAACGGATATCACTCACTTATATTGTTAAAGTCGGCAATTAGACCGACAGTTTCGACCGATTTCGACGGTCTTTTTCAAGGTGGTCACCTTGAAAAAGACTAATAATTTGTAGTAATGGCTCACTATAGTTTTAATTCTAAAATTAACTATACCTACCGCAATTTTTCTAAAATATGCCCAACACAAATTTGTCCGCATGTTAATTGCATTTGAGCTTCAATTATTAGATAAATCAATTTTTCTCAGAGAAAAAAAAGTCTCACTAGTTCGACGATCGAACTAATGAATCGAACTAGTGAGAACGAACGAAAAATACTGTTAAAAGTCTTGAAAATGGCCGGAAACGACGGTTGCAAAATTATTTGATAATATTAAAATTAAAATAAATAAATAATTATAATTAATTTAAATTACGTCAGTCTTAACCTACCGAAAGTAGGTTAAGACTGACGTAAGGACCATTAGGTCCAAATGTAAGCTTTATTTTATTTATTTTGTATTTTTTATGGGTTTTTTATGCCTCCAGTAAAGAATTATTATTATTATTATTTATTATATTTATTTTAATGTCTACAGTGGTTATTTTGTGGTTTTATCTTATCTTATCCTGATTGGGAGACTCATTCGCTTCCTTCCCAGCCAACTATTATATATTGAATTTTCTGTAGCATGACATTGGCAAATGACGAACTGTCGAGTCCATTAATAAAATAAATAAATAAATACTGTTAAAAAGTTGTGTCTGTGCATTGGATATTTTTGGGATAAGAATAATTGTAATGTGTTTTATTATCGATGCTGATGACAAAATAAAATTTTTTTTGAGTTCTTATTTATTTATTTATTTATTTTATTAATGGATTCGACAGTTCGTCATTTGCCAATGTCATGCTACAGAAAATTCAATATATAATAGTCTTCTATCTTCCCCCAGGGGAGTCGCAGTAGCGTCTTCACCCTGGGTAGCCGCGTCTTCATGTCTTCATCCAGAGGAGACGCCGTAGCGTCATCACTCTGGACGAAGCAGCTCGACAGTCACGTTCACTCCCGAGCTTATAGCGGGAACTCTTGATAAAATCTTGAAACCCCAGATCTTGCTCAAATTATCCAACAAAATCACCATACTGTCACTCGCGAACATTTTCTGATTAATTTAACTTAACGTGATATTGATCTCAAAATAACCACTGTAGACAATAAAACAAAAATAATCAAATAATTTTGCAACCGTCGTTTCCCGCCATTTTCAAGAGAACCCTTTTGAGTTCTTATCGAATACGAATAGCCATGTGAAGTGAGAGCATTAGCCACAGACTTAGTTGGTGAACTATTATCTCCCGTAACCCTAAAACCTCAGAATAGGCAAAGCCCTGAGACGTATTAACGACGTTACCAACCGCCACTCACAATCAGAATAGATTCACCAAATCGTAGGGTAAACGCGCCGGTATTCTCCACTAACGAAGATCGATGACATAGTTTGACGCGGGCCGGTGCGATTGGTACCCACATCTCAGGAACGACCAGATGACAGGGCACTGAGTAGATTAGATACCTTAGTGGTTCATTGTTAGCACTTGGCAACCGGCCCCTTTACCACGAAGACTACTACTTTTTAACACTCTCTCTTTCGAGGGTTTGCTGGTAGAAATATCTTTTGAGATAAGCTCGCCCTTTGTACCAGTTTCTTTCTGTATGTTATTGTCTGTGTTGTGCAATAAAGTTTCAAAACAAACAAACTCTTATAGCAGGATTACTTCAATAATACTTTATTATTTCGTACCATGACGTCTTTAATAAGCTTACTTTAAGGTCGTCATAGTACGAAATAACAAAGTATTATTGAAGTAATCCTGCTATAGGAGTTCATGGTGTTGATAATAGCCGGAAAGGAAAACATTGTGAAGAAACCTGCATACCGTGGAAAGTATGCAGATTTAAAGTTACGCCACCGTTTAAGCCTGTCTCTTTCTATCTTAACCTTTTTAACGAAGTGTGAAAGGGATAGCAACACGATTTAAGGCAAGTGAAGTTTAACTAGGTTTATGAATAACAGCATATAAGTTTAAATTGTAAAATATTTAGCTTATATACATATATATTCCATGGTAGAGTAACACAGCCTTAAAAGAAGCCTTTCGATTCGTCCCTGATCGGCACAGATTGAAACGTGACTCCGTGGCGAACTGGAAAGTATTCCAATACCACTGCCAATAAACAGCGAACCCACTCCACTACTACTGTAAAAGCTATTTTGGCTTGTAACAACTGTTGTTAAATAAAGATAAAAACCGGCCAAGTGCGAGTCTGCCTCGCGCCCCGAGGCTTCCGTGCAACGCAACTTAACCCCGTAACTTTGCTCTAACGAAAAGATACAACTAGATTTAGAGACCAACTTATCTTTGCCATTATCAAAATATTATGTCCATACATCGACATACTGATTAGTTGATCATTTGCAAATATAAGTTTGTAATAACAAAAAAATATTTTTGGTGAGATATAATTTGACATTACCACATTTCAATGGAGCTTTGCACCACCTACAAAACTACGAGACCATTGAAGCTGTACCTATCATTTTGTTGGGGACTTATTATAGGTTTTATATAGCATAATCACAATCAGTAGGATAAATAAAAAACGGAGATAGTTTTACATTTATTCGTCATCTTGTTCATCATGCGGTTGATGGTTGGGCAGAATCTGGCATTGTGTTATTCCTTTACTTGTGATGTCTTCCCAAATTTCATGATTCTAGGTCAACGGGAAGTACCCTATAGGTTTTGGTTTTCTTGCATTTGCATACAAATATGCGAGAAAATGCGACATAAACGGCCATATCTTTTGATTGCGTTAACATAGAAGGTTAATTTTTAACGGCTGTATGAGGTTGCAGACTTGAGTATTTTTAATGTTAATTTCAACTTGATGCATCCACGCGTTTCTGAGATATAGGTCTTGACAGACAGACGGACAACAAAGTGATCCTATAAGGGCCGGCGTACAACGTCACGGCGAGGTCCCGTGCCGTCGCATGGTTTGGCGTGTCACGGCGTCTCCCGGCGCACGATGTCGGCCGACGCCGGTCACAGACGGATAACATTCGTGCCGGCGGACGGCGCCGTCCACTGGCGAGGTACACGGCGTCGTCCGCCGGCGCCGTTCTCCTTTTTCCTCTTTTTTTTCAATTTATTTAGTTGGAACAAAAAACAGGTTACAGTAAGGATTACTTAATTACTTAAACTTAAGATATTTAAGGTAACTGTATCCCCAACAACATTGTTCACGGATAAGTGTAGATGTTACATGATGCTGCGACAGCTCGAACCACACAAAACAGGTATATGTAGGTACACACAGCAGCACAACAATGGCCACACTTACTGTATTAAAATGATACATAATGTTACACTTGATGCGCCTACGATCGCACCCACACATCTGACGTATTTAAAACTTAAAGATAAGATTTATTTTAACAGAAATAAGTTAGTCTAGTCTTAAATACTTATACTAAGTATATATATATATTATTATTATATTATATACTATTTTAAATACCAATATGTACATATTGTAAATTACATCAATTATTAAAAATTAAAATTGAGGCACGGAACCCTATAAATAGTATTGTTTTGTAACTAGAGTTGTTACTAGACTACTTCCGCAAAATGCCAGTTCCAGCTCAATTGGAAGTATTGGAACCTTTCTCAAAAGAATGTTACTTCCTTTTGTTATCTCAAGTGCCGGTTAGATTCTGAGCTAAAAGTTTCACAGGCGATGTTCGCTCGTGAGGTTTTTAGTTCAAAGTTTGCCTGATAAAGCTGTTACAGGAAACGATGTTAGAAATACTTTGATATTTTAGGGAACAGAACTGTTTTTGTAGAGGTATGGAGAGTTATTTACGCATCGAGAGATAGGATTGATAAAACATTGCATATAGCAGCTTTTACTTAGCGTTTATCCCTGAACCAAATTATTGATATGTAAAAATATTATTTAATAAGGCAACAGTTTATATTAGACGCTTACAGTCTGTTAAACCAAATTTCCTACTTTAAGATAGTTTACACTGAGTTGTAGTATTACTTATTAGTTCAAATAAAGATATTAAAAAAAACTTAGCTGTTGATTTCTAGCTAAAATAAACTACTGCGTCAGCCAGAGCATCTAGGAAAACCACAGACCACTTACCCGCCTATAACTTGTCTGCCGTCGGACGCGTTCTGGTGGTCTGGTCGCGGGGCTCTGTATCATTGAGATGGCAAAATAAACTACTACCGGGTCAACCAGAGCATCTAGGAAAACCACAGGCCACTTACCAGCCTATAACTTGTCTGGCCTCGGACGCGTTCTGGTGGTGTGGTCGCGGGGCTCTGTATCATTGAGATGGCAAAATAAACAACTACCGTGTCTACCAGAGCATCTAGGAAAACCACAGACCACTTACCCGCCTATAACTTGTCTGGCCTCGGACGCGTTCTGGTGGTCTGGTCGCGGGGCTCTGTATCATTGAGATGGCAAAATAAACTACTACCGGGTCAACCAGAGCATCTAGGAAAACCACAGGCCACTTACCAGCCTATAACTTGTCTGGCCTCGGACGCGTTCTGGTGGTGTGGTCGCGGGGCTCTGTATCATTGAGATGGCAAAATAAACAACTACCGTGTCTACCAGAGCATCTAGGAAAACCACAGACCACTTACCCGCCTATAACTTGTCTGGCCTCGGACGCGTTCTGGTGGTGTGGTCGCGGGGCTCTGTATCATTGAGATGGCAAAATAAACAACTACCGTGTCTACCAGAGCATCTAGGAAAACCACAGACCACTTACCCGCCTATAACTTGTCTGGCCTCGGACGCGTTCTGGTGGTGTGGTCGCGGGGCTCCGTATCATTGAGATGGCAAAATAAACAACTACCGTGTCTACCAGAGCATCTAGGAAAACCACAGACCATTTACAGGCCTATAACTTGTCTGGCCTCGGACGCGTTCTGGTGGTCTGGTCGCGGGGCTCTGTATCATTGAGATGGCAAAACGGTTGAGCACTTACACATTTGGTCCCTGCCGGTGCTGGGCAATAAGTATAAGTAGTATAAGTAGGTATACAATTCACCCATGCAACAGTATTGGTTGGTAGATAGTTTGTTACCAATGAACACTGTCAACTTTAGGTAAAATCTTAGAAATAATTAAATTACATAATAAAATAAATGTCAATCGTTAATTATTCATGTCAGTCATACAGTTTCGCACAATATTCTTTTAAGTTATAAAATGGCCTAGTCAATAAATATTCTTTAAGGGTTCTACAAAATTCATTATTATTATTACAATCTCTAATGTCAATATTTAAATTGTTGTAAATTTTTATACTATTACATTGTAGGCTTCTGTTATAGTTATTATAATATGACGTCGGTAACATTAAACGAGTGTTGTTTCTGAAGTTATAAGATGAGATATCGCTTACAGATTTGTACTGAGATTTATTTCTGTGCACACGTATGCAGACAAGATATATGTACAATGATATTACAGTTAGTATTTTACGTTTAATGAAAAGAGGACGACAGTGTTCTAGATAGTGTGTTCTCTCAATTATACGGACTGCTTTCTTTTGGAGAATGGACGACGTTACCGACAGATGGACACTGTCATCCTGTTTTCCTGTTTGTCGCATGTGGGGAAATGTTGCTTTCTACCTTTAGTTTAGTTTTTATTCATCATCATCAGTCTATTTATATTGCCCCACTGCTCGGGCACAGACCTTCCCTTACATCGAGGGAGCTCGGGCCATAATCCACCACGCGGGCCCAGTGCGGGTTGACGGATTTCACATGCCTTAGAATTTTTTTTTTCTTCTACGACATGCAGGTTTCATCACGATGTTTTTCCTTCACCGTTTTGAGAGCACTCGGTAAATGTACGTAAGTTTTTCCGTCGAAAAAACCGAGGATAACTCATTGGTACATGGCTGCCCTAGCTGGGAATCGAACCTGGGACCTCCATATTGCAAGTCCATTGACCCAACCACTGAGCCACCGAGCTCACTGTTTTTATTAATGGGCTTTAAATTTAAGATTATAAATTAAGTACTTATGCGAAATTTAGCGAGTACTTACCTATGTACTCTGAGATTAGCGAGGTTACCGAGATTAGGAGCGGCCTGAAAAGCAGCGTACAGCTGAGGTCAGTCCTATTCATCTGTATATGTTATGTTATTTCTATATGTAAGACAACCATGTACCTACCTACAACATTCTGCAGATGAATAAATGTCTTTTTTTTACCCAATACACATGAAATACTTTGCAAGCGAACCATTCTGTCTACGATGAGCGCATAGAGACGAAGCGCGACAGGGGTGTCGTATTAAAGAGACGCGTCCATGTCGATAATATCTCTAGGTTACAGGGCAGACACGGGCGCCCTCCTGGTACAGGTCTAGGGAATAAGTGGTCTGTGAGGAAAACAAATAGCAATAGCCATTGGCTGCCCAAGTTTGTAATGGCTTTGTAGCATTCATAGAAAATCTGTAAATCCGCGCATACGAAGCCTTAATGTTGACTCAATAACAAAATGGCGAAGTAAAAAATTGTAAGTTAATTCAACAATTTTCAACTTTACCAAAACGACCGGGGATTTCCGTGAAAATTCCCAGATTAAAGAAGTGTAATTAGCGAAGTTGTTTAGCGGTGAGGAAGGCTGTTTAGATAAGGGGTCTCGATCTGCGCATTTCGAAGGAAATAAACTGTTTTAGGCTGGTATCATTATTTATTTAACGTTCGTGGAAGAAGATTGGGGAATATTGGTGACAGAAAATGATTACTTTTTCTTTTGATTTTCAATATTTAGGGTGGCTTGCATAACGTTCTTTTACATATTTTAAGCAGTACCTAAATGCATTATATTTTGATAACCTCCCGTGTTTAATAATATCTTGCACATACCTAAACATTTAAGTTCTTAAGGGCCTACCATGAGCCAACTAGCGCTGCCGATCTTGAAAAAATAATATCTTCCAATTTAATTAATTTCCTTAAAAAAACTATTTACAAAATGTTTATTACGCTAAATACTATTTTTTAAATGTATAACGCGATTCAATTTCGGTATGTTGTAGTTCGCATAATTGCGAAAAACGGCCGTTTTTGGCACATTTGTGAACTACAACTTAGCTTGTCGCAATTATGCCATGTATTGTATATTGAAAAATAGTATTCATCCTAAACCTAATAAACATTTTGTAAATCCCTTTTTTAATAAAATTGATTAAATTGGAAGATTTTATTTTTTCAAGATTGGCGGCGCTAGTTGGCTCATGGAAGGCTCCTAACTTTATGAACCAGTGCAATATTTAACGTCTTACTCGACAAGATGGTCAACTGTTAAAACGTAAATAAAATAAGTTGAAAAATTGCAAAAGAATTGATCAAGTAGTTTTTCAGAAAGTCTCAACATTAATTAGGTAACTGTTCTTGAAATTAATTTAACCGTCCAAAGCCCAGCTTAGCTTTCTCATCCTATTTTAAAAATAGCATTGGACTAAAGAACATTGAAAAGGCGGCACAAACCATTAGTAATTGTACCCGCGTTCCTTTTACTCTGTCAGGAACCTGACAAAAGCAGGCCAGGTCCCGAAGGAGTTTTAATACAAAAATTCAGGCAGCGGCCATATTGCCTGAAATATTACCGTTATTACTGGGCTATCTGGGACTTTAATCTCACGTTACCTTAAGGACTCTTTAAAATATAATAAGTATAATGGTTTTGGTTCTCTTGAAAATGGCGGGAAACGACGGTTGCGAAATTATTTGATAATTTTCCTTTTAATGTCTACAGGGACTATTTTGTGTTTAATATCACGTTAAATTAATCAGAAAATGTTCGCGAATGACAGTACGGTGAAGTTATTGGATTATTTGTGCAAGATCTGAAGTTTCAAGCTTTTATCAAGAGTTCCCGCTACAAGCTCGGGAGTGAACGTGACTGTCGAGCTGCTTTGTCCAGAGTGATGACGCTACGGCGTCTCCTCTGGATGAAGACAAGACGCGGCTACCCAGGGTGAAGACGCTACGGCGACTCACCTGGAGGAAGATAGAAGACTATTGAATATATTGAATTTTCTGTAACATGACATTGGCAAATGACGACCTGTCGAGTCCATTAATAATAATAATGCCCGCAGGGCAGCTTTGTGGCGAGCTGTTGGCGCGTGACAAGCTCGGGAGTGAACGTGACTGTCGAGCTGCTTCGTACAGAGTGACGACGCTACGGCGTCTCCTCTGGATGAAGACATGAAGACGCGGCTACCCAGGGTGAAGACGCTACGGCGACTCCCCTGGAGGAAGATAGAAGACTATTGAATATATTGAATTTTCTGTAACATGACATTGGCAAATGACGAACTGTGGAGTCCATTAATAAAATAAAATAGATAGTGTCATGAAAATAAACTGATTTGCCACTTTTGTATCGGATATATCGAAGTTATCATTCTAACTTACTTTTCTATGAATAAATTGACCGGGAAATATTGTTATAATACTGCTCGTGTAAAGCTATTCGTAGACTATTCCTGTTAAATTCTGATAAAAACTTCAAGATGTAAGTAAATTCAAAAAATGTTAACGTGCAAGAATACCTACCTACTGTTACTTAAGGCCTCTTATGCGCGTATTTTCAGTTTTTCTATGAAGGCTACGGCACTAACTACTAAAATTAGACGTCTGAAAAAAATATATAGCAATCTTGGGGTGTCTATTTAGAGACTGATGAATACCGATACACGATTAGGCAAACTTCGCTCGATAGAAAATAAATAACAAACACCCTTTCCATGTCTTTTAAAATGAAAATTAGGTCTAAACCGAAATAGTTATTCATACAAAATATATATATAAAAATGTATTATAAATACGAGAGCTTTTTTTGGCGGCGGATTTTTATTTCCCTGCCGAAATTCATCCCAAAATTAATACAAATATGGAGTCACTGTGCCGTGCTCTTCACTCCGCCGCTGCGGACATCTTTTGTCTCGCGCTTGAGTTTGACAGTTCCTTAACCTGAAATATGTTTTACGCAATTGAAACGTTCAGTTGGCTGAGAGAGTGAGACCCGTAAGTACTGCGGTGACACTTTTATTTTTAACCTTTCTAACAAATTGCCCCATTCAAAGTCCTGCGCCGCTACGGTACGGGACCTACCTTTGCAACTCACTCGAAACTCGAATTGTGTGAGAGACAGCTTGTAAAGAAACGACAATAGGTTGTGTATCACCAGCCCGTAGCGTAAGCTCACCTTCCCGATCTTATAGCCTCCTGGTACTGCCTCTCTCATCATCAGCCCGTATCAGTCCACTGCTGGACGCAGGCCTCACCTCCCCGCTCTTATAGCCTCCTGGTACTGCCTCTGTCATCATCAGCCCGTATCAGTCCACTGCTGGACGCAGGCCTCACATCCCCGCTCTTATAACCTCCTGGTACTGCCTCTGTCATCATCAGCGCGTATCAGTCCACTGCTGGACGCAGGCCTTACCTCCCCGCTCTTATAGCCTCCTGGTACTGCCTCTGTCATCATCAGCCCGTATCAGTCCACTGCTGGACGCAGGCCTCACCTCATCGCTCTTATATCCTCCTGGTACTGCCTCTCTCATCATCAACCCGTACCAGTCCACTGCTGGACGCAGGCCTCACCTCCCCACTCTTATAGCCTCCTGGTACTGCCTCTCTCATCATCAGCCCGTATCAGTCCACTGCTGGGCGCAGGCCTCACCTCCCCGCTCTTATAGCCTCCTGGTACTGCCTCTCTCATCATCAGCCCGTATCAGTCCACTGCTGGACGCAGGCCACACCTTCTCGCTCTTATAGCCTCCTGGTACTGCCTCTCTCATCATCAGCCCGTATCAGTCCACTGCTGGACGCAGGCCACACCTTCTCGCTCTTATAGCCTCCTGGTACTGCCTCTCTCATCATCAGCCCGTATCAGTCCTCTGCTGGACACTTCTTCTAAAGCAAGCAACTCAACCCGATTCTCGTCTGTTTGCATCCAGTCTCTGCCAGCCACCTTGCGAAAGTTATCCCACCATCTGATGGGATCTACGAAAATATACAAGCCGCAGAATTACTAATACACTAAAGACTTCAAGAGATCAAAATTCAATAGTCGATGAGCGCTGGCATCATTATTACCTATTAGAGTAGAATGCCATGGGCTCGACTAGTTCATTCAGTCAATACACTTTAGAGTCGATTATTCGTTCAGTCGAAATTCACTCCAACACACGAAGAGTCTCAGATGAAATCTCTATCAACGGTCATCCATCCAAATTCAGACGCTGAAAGAATTCAGATATTCTAACGTATAAGGCATTTATTTAAATATGTACAATAACAGAAACTTATAAAATAGTAGACATAAAAACTAATTAAATAGAATATAAACACTAATAATAATAAAACCGTATTTAAAATCACCCAGACATACCAGCTCCATCTTCACATTCAATCCCTCGCACTCTTCGTCTTGTACCCCTTATTCTAGTCGAAACAGCCCTAATTATTGAAATTTGACTCTTGACTCTGAGCCTAATTATTCTAACGTTGCTTAACTTCGATGATAGGACAGTCGTAACTGGACTACGTGCTCTTCAGATCCTCATTGAGTTTCCATCAATCACCATCACACATCACCTTTAACAAGACATTTATTTCTTCTAGACACGCGATTTGTCCATTCGATGAAAACATTAGAAGATATTAGAATGACCATTGGGCGAAGACACGTAATGAATTGAAGCCTGTTTACTAAGTTACTAATTGATTTCCGACACAATAATAATTGTACATGGAATTAAATAAATGAAATGAAATGAAATGAAGTTAGAACGCTTCTAGGTCACCTAGAATAGATCGTAGATTATCCTGACCTATTAAAATAATGATATGAGCGAATGAATGAATAGTTACAAAAGAAACGCATAGCAGAGCGTAGTCACCATATTGGTGACTGGTGTAATGTAAGGGTAGTGTAACGGTCATTATGAAATAATGTACCTTACATATACCTACCTACATACTTATCTATAAATACATACCCTCGGTACATGGTTGCATCATTTAAGATTCCTCTGATCTTAAAACAAGGCGAGTAAGACGGGGCCGAGATCTTCAGAAAAAATTAAAACGCCTTACAACGTGCATTGTGTTCAGTGAAACATTGGAATTCGTCGCTTGGCGCGACGAACTTAACACTTGAAACTACGATAAAAGTTTTGCTTGTGTTATGGAATGTGATGAAAAAAATATGACGCCAACTTTCGGGGATTCCGAGAGCTGCCTACCAGACACTCAGGATCGAACCGGGACCAAAGCAACACGCGTAGTTTATTAGAATATAATTTAACACATTTGCGTGAGGCATAAGACCTAGATTGGTCACAAAATTGTAATTTAGTATAGAATGTGTACCATCTGTTGGAAACCCTAAATAAATAAATAAATAAATAAATAAAATAGTGCAAATCGTATATAATATATTTTTAAGGTGTTGTGCATGAGAATAATGTAATCAGGAGTGTAACTAATGTGACAGTGTGTCTACAGTGCATCAGGCGAGGGGCGTGACGCAGTGAGTTATCTTTTAAGTTGCTAGACACCGTTGTATTCCTCAACCCATACATAGAATAGGGAATTTACGTGTGATGATTTTATCTACTCTAACCACCTTAACAGGATATGTGACATCGTGCAACAGTTCCAGACCTAGATTGGGTAGTAGCATAGGTCTATAGGGACTGTAGGGTCTTAGGCTGTGTGATACAACATTACCATTAAGTGTGAGACATGTCACTGTTTGATGCAGACCTCGGAAATTATTTCTAAACAACTTGGCTGTATAACAGCATTACCTATGGATTCGTCACTGATACATTATTACACAAATTATAAAATGATCACCGAATACCTAATCGCAGAATATGTTGTGCTAATGACAGTCGTACTGCGACCTCTAATTAAATACTTATAATGGCGTTGTGAGCCAATCAATCAATCATAAAATATATCTTCAAACAACATGATCTTCATAAATAAAACAATTACGCTTGAGCTGGATATTTTACAGTACTCTGATATACTTGTGTATTATATAGTTTTCCCTGAGATTAATGTCTAGTATTTGCTTTCGTCAAATCTCAACGGAGAATTTTGAACTTTGCGTTCGCTCGAGATGGGGAAGGCCGGCAATTCGTTGTCGCACCGGAGTATCATCGCAGAAGAGCAATATCAAAACAATTTTCTTCGCGCGTTGCATAAGCACAAGCTGGGTGCTGGTACTCGGTGGACCGCGGACTGGGCGTAGTGCCGCATTGAAGAGGCAATGCGTTCATAGCCGTCATCCTATATAGCCGAGCCTGGCAGAAGAACTCGGTAAAGTGCAAGTAAATTGTAGTATTGCCGTTTATGGCATTAAGCTAGATATAAACCTCAGGGACTTATTTATATTAGTATGTATTTGTATGTATATTATGCTTGCACTAACATTAGAGAGCAACTAAGCAGTTGCACGTCTCATACGGAGCATTTGAGAGATGTATGAATGCGAACTGATCGGCATGGAGAGACGGTTTGACCATTAGCTTAGCTTAGAAGGTCGTAGGTCGCTCAATCGACGGATTTGCTGGGCATGGGACTGGGGTCGCGTAGACCTGTAACAGTCCGTGCAGAGGCGCAAGTGCTAGGTTGGATGGGAGCTTGCGTGGCCGAAATGCCAATCAAAATTGAACTAGGGTCCCCCATTCATAGACCTAAGGTCTAACTCCAAACTCATCTTATTGGAATTTTATTTGGTTGTCGGTCATATCTGTCAATGTTCATTTCTAGGTACAGGTGGCGAGCTTCATGACGAACATGGTAATTTACCATTATTAATTTATTATGTCTAGCATTAGGCGTAACCCATTGTTATAGAGGGTGTACGGCGCGTGCGACGAAACGGGATAGTGGCGCATGAGAGGTGACCGTATGACCGAGGCGCGGCTGAGCCGACGCCATTGTATGGAATCGAATGGAGCTAAGTAGCGTACTCTAGCGTAACTTTTACTTTTGTGCCATCCCTTCTAGGTATTGCAGTTTCAACATGCGGGTCTATTCTTTTAATTTGTAAATAATTAACGCGTGATAATTTACTTTAAACACAACGTAATGGGTCCTTTAGGATAGTTAGAACTAGACGATCACACCAGGCCAATTCATTTATTTATGTTAGGTAGGTCATGGACGTTTACCTTTATATATTTATTGTATATAAGTAAACGCTTCTACAGTATCAGTTAATCTGTATGTTAAACGCCGGATTAACTCAGAGGCATTCCGGTAAAACTGTGGTGAGAAATAACACATCTATTAACACTTTACTATTAACACTTTATTGTATACACACTGGATATTTACATTGTAACATAGATAAGAAAAAGACATATACAAAGGGCGTAACTTATCTCTATCAGAGATTTCTTCCAGCAAACCCCATGAAGCGACAATTTGATATGAAAGGCAGACATAGTGTGTACCGTTATAATAATAAATAAATACTTAAACATACTTACAAATATAAAACTATACCTACAATATAACATAATACTATATATTATATACATACTCATATTTACATACATAAATACCTACATGCAATAAATAAAATATACATAAGTACCCTAATTAAATATAATAACTATACAAGAGAAAGGTAGTGTTCCTTGACAGCTTTTTTAAAAGAGTTAACCGTTTGACTTTCACGAATGTTATGTGGGAGCGAGTTCCATAGCCTGACAGCTTGGACTGAGAAGGAGCGACTGTAAAACTTAGTCCTGTTGGTAATAGAAGGTTGTTGAAGCAAAGATCTGATGTGGGTTCTGGAAAGCTTATCATTGGACCGGATGAAGTTGAAACGCTCACGTAGATACGAAGGAGTAGTAGGTATCTATTTAAATAATGATATAAATAACGTCTACGAAATGTCCGAGACTCGAATTCGGTGCTTTGACACGGGAATCTCTCCTTCACACTGCGATCCATCATCCCCCGTCCTAGTTCCCCCACTGGCCCAATATTTGCCCTACTCTATGGAGCGACCACGGAAACGTGCGGGGAATAAATAAGGCTCTGACAGTACAGTCGAAGTTAAAGAAAAATATACAGAGAACAGTGGCGGATTAAAGGTCCAGAGCGCCCTAGGCAATCACATTATCGGCGCCCCTGTACCGTCCATAAATGGCCATCATAATACTATAAATGTTAACTAGTTGTTTTTGACATTTACTTACTAATTTATTTTGACATTTATGAATTTAATAGGACATTATTTTATAATCACAACAATTGGGATTTGATTCCATATACTCTTTGACATTTTCTATTATTTGTAATGGTAAATTTTAATTTAATTTATTATTGATGACATTGAATCTCAATGTATTATTATTACATTAGTTAATATTACATTATGTACATCGTCTACTAGTATAGTAGTGTAACTGTGAAATTATACTATTATTGTTATTAAAAAATTATGACTATCATCTTTACAAATAGGACTGCATTATATGTATTATATACTATTGTAAGAAAATTATGTAAAGGTGAAATAAATGAAATCTAAATCTTGCAATTACGATGACGTTGTATCATATATTTAGTTCATCATTTAGTTCGTAATCGTCGATATGTTATTTTATTTATTTATTTAAAAATTCTGACCTCGCGCGCCCCTTGTAGCTACGCGCCCCTAGGCACGTGCCTAGTTTGCCTTACAATAGGCAAAAAAAATCTAAACCCTAAAATCTAAAGGTACTCTCTGTATCATCAGTCTATTTACATTGCTCCACTTCTCGGGATTGGATAATCCGCCTCTGAGAGAGTGAAGGAAAACATCATGATGAAACCTGCATGCCGTAGCAGAAGAAAAACGGACATGTGAAATCGGCCAATCCCCAGTGGGTCCGAGTGGTGGATCATGGCCCGAGCTCCCTCGATGTAAGGGAAGGTCTGTGCCCGAGCAGTGGAGCAATATAAATAGACTGATGATATAGAGAGTTTCTATATATTTTGGGGTTGAAAAAAACTATGCGTCTGCTTAAGTATTTGAAATACATTTATTGCATTGTCATTTAAAAAAATATATATATTAAAAATCTCAACTTCAATAAGTTTTTTTTTAAACTTCTCTTCTTGCCGCAATCTGTCACAGGGACATTCAGCTGCACTTTATGAATTTATCCATTGGCTTGCGCGGTACGAATCCAGTGACTAGTCCGCTGGTGAGTTTCGCAGCAAATCTTGTGGAGCTTTCCTCTTCAATCTCCTGAAGACTCTCCTACTGCGCATTAGGCCAGTTGCTAATCTGTTTGGGTGGCACTCAGTTCTAGTTGCATAGGTTTTGGCTCTTGCTGTTATCTCCTCACAGACTGTTTGGATTCTTAAATCATGATGCAGTTGCTTGTTTGTGATGTACCACGGAGCACCAGAGATCATACGCAGCAGTTTAGACTGGAATCTCTGTAGGATTTCAATGTTGGAATTGGCTGACGTTCCCCAAAGCTGGACATCTGACCTGTATCTCTGAGTCAGATTGTACCTGGAGATAAGGGTTCCCTTTAAAGAGGCGCGAAAATAACCTAACAGCTTTCCTACATGGTCACATATTACGCTACTTTGTGCTAGATCGATAAGAAAAACGACTGGATTTAGACTTTTTCGGGGATAAAGAGGGTTTTACACTGATTCGGCGTCAACTAGACGTGCGTTCGGCCAATATTAAGCGAATTTTTTAACTACGTCAAGTTTTTTCTGTATTTTTTTCCACATGGAGTAGGGGGAATTATTGAGGTCGATGTTTTCTCAAAAAGTACTCGATCGAATTTTTAAATTCTTGTATTACCTTGTCTGCGAGTGAAAGAATTTTTATAATCGGCCAAGTAGTTCTTGTGTAAAATCTCAACCGTAATGATACTTATTACTTTCTCTGTTTCAGAATGTTGATGTTAATGGTAGCTTTCATTATGCAAATTTAAATGACAATGCCAGATTCTGCCCCCCCCCCCCCCCCATAAACCGCAAGTTGTACAAGATAACGAATAAATGTAAAAATATCTCCGTTTTTTATTAAAATTATTGGTTTAAAATAAAGTTTTGTACAAGTTGCGATTCGAAAAAAAACAGCTTAATTAAGAATTCAGAAAATAGTAAGAAATTGAAGCGAATTATTTATTGTTTTTGTTATTCTTCTATAGGAGTTGCGAGAGTAGTAGAAAATGATATTATGATTATTCAATATGAAACCTGTAATAAGTCCCCAACAAAATGATAGGTACAGCTTAAATGGTCACGTAGTTTTGTAGGTGGGGCAAAGCTCCATTGAAATGTGGCAATGTCTTTTTCTAGTGGTTTTCTATAAGTACATAGCTTTTCTTTCATAGTGTTATAATTAACTCAATAGTTCATCATTTACCAATGTCATATTACAGATTATTCAAAATAGTTCTTCATTCATATTTTAATTACAAAAATAGGTACGGTCGAACACAGAGAAAAGTGTAAAAAAGAGTTTTAATGTTGAGATTATCTCCAAAACTACTTGACCTATTGCAATAATTCTTTCACTGTTAAATATATAAAAGTTAAAACTATGTAACTGTAAAAGAGTTTTAATCTATCCAGTTGTTTTTGAGACAATCTCAACCCTAAAAAACTCTGCTGTATAGGTACATTTTTCTCTGCCTTCGCGTGTACGGTGGAACACAGAGAAAGGTGTACAGGAGAGTTTTTAAGGTTGAGATTTTCTCAAAAACTACTTGACCTATTGCAATAATTCTTTCACTGTTTGATAGATAAAAGTTAAAACTATGTAACTGTAAAAGAATTTTAACCTGTCCAGTTGTTTTTGAGAAAATCTCAACCCTAAAAACTCTGCTGTATAGGTACATTTTTCTCTGCCTTCGTGTGTACTAACCCATTAATAGTTTTAAGTGTTGCATGATATAATATGTCGCCGCTGGTGCGCGCGCTCGCGCGACTGAATGCGCTTCTGATAGCGGCACCACAGTGTGACCTGTTTGCTGAACGGTTGACGAGTGTGCTGAGAGAGTGCATGGTGTTCTGTGAGATAGATGGATGAGTGTTGTGTCTTTTAATTTGTAAAGTTTTGTCTATACGTATATGTTTGATGTTGTTTGTTTTATTGACAAGTGTATAACGCATAATTGTTAATGTGGACCTATTTTTAATGTAATATTTTAATGTGACTGAATTTTATATTATTATTATCTATAAGTAGACTAAGTTATTATTATGAATTACACAGCGCATTGGTGTTACTGTAATGCTGTGTAATATTTTTATAAATAAATAAATAATAATTATTAATAACCCACCAACATAATAATTATGTTATTGATAACATACCAGACCACGTTTCTGTAGTTCGCCGAGTTCGGCGAATGAAACAGTGTAAACTCCCCACTACGTAACAGTCCGTTACAATATCTCGGCATCAAAACGTCTTTCAATCCCGCTGAATCCCGCCTAGGCTCTGTAAAACTACTTTCGATATTATTGTCTCTGCTTTCGGCTTTATTGAGACATGTCGTCCTCGTTTTTACGTCAAATGCCTAAGTCTCGGAAGTTTACTCAAATATAGAGGGTTTTCTTGAAAATGGCGGGAAACGACGGTTGCAAAATTATTTTGATAATTATTATATATAAACGGATATCACTCACTTATATTGTTAAAGTCGCGAAGAAACGTCAACGGCGACGCGGGCGTGGCGCGCTCACCTTGAAAAAGACCGTCGAAATCGGTCGAAACTGTCGGTCTAATTGCCGACTTTAACAATATAAGTGAGTGATATCCGTTTATATATAATAATTTGTAGTAATGGCTCACTATAGTTTTAATTCTAAAATATTTGATAATTTTTGTTTTATGTACAGTGGTTATTTTGAGATTAATATCACGTTAAATTAATCAGAAAATGTTCGCGAGTGACAGTATGGTGAATTTGTTGGATAATTTGAGCAAGATCTGGGGTTTCAAGCTTTTATCAAGAGTTCCCACTACGAGCTCGGGAGTGAACGTGACTGTCGAGCTGCTTCGTCCAGAGTGATGACGCTACGGCGTCTCCTCTGGATGAAGACATGAAGACGCGGCTATCCAGGGTGAAGACGCTACTGTGACTCCCCTGGAGGAAGATAGAAGACTATTGAATATATTGAATTTTCTGTAACATGACATTGGCAAATGACGAGCTGTCGAGTCCATTAATAAAATAAATAAATACTCAAATATATTGTTAGGCAACGGTTGAATAAAAAACCTATTCAAGATTTGGCTTTAGTGTATTAAAACCAAGTGCGGTCTGCTACTTTATGAAGAGACTAGCTGTACCCTGAGGATGGAGGAGATCAGGAGGCAGATCTTCCTCTCTGGATCCTTGTTTCCACATCACATACCGCCATGGCTTATAGCCTATGAGCTGTCCGGATATTTCAGCTATCTCCTAGTGAAACTCCCATCAAAATCCCTTCAGTAGTTATGGCGTGATACTTGCACAAAGTCACAGACAAACAGGCAAAAATTCTAAAAATTATTGTTTTGGCATCAGTGTCGATCCTAAAACACATTACAATTATTATTATTTTTTTAAATATCCAATGTACAGACACAACTTTTTTACATTCTTATTATATTATGTATAGAATAGATATCTCTTACCGACATCAATGCACTCATAGAATCAGCACTTGAGTGTGACTTATTTGCTGACAGTTGGTTGAGTGTACTGTGTAGTGATCATCACCACTTACCCAATAGACATGAAATCGATACAAATCACATTGCCACATTCAATGGAGCTTTGCCCCACCTTTGGTCACCTACGTGCCCATTAAAGCTCATATATCATTTTGTTAGGGACTTATTACAGGTTTCATATTGCATAATCATAATCAGCAGGAGTTGCGAGAGTAGTAGAAAATGATAACAAACACTATGAATAATTCGCTTCGATTTATTACTATTTTCGGAATTCTTAATTAATAATTTTAATTTAATGTAATTTAAAATGAATTATGGTAATAAAAAATTAAAACTAAACTATTTAAACAAAATTATATATAAAAAACCTGCGCCAAGTCCCCCACAATTGGCAATGTGCCCAAAAGGCTGGCGGCGGCGTTGCCTCGCTGTATAGCGAGGCTGACCCGTTGGACAAAGTAGCCGCCAATTTTAATTTAATAATTTTAATAAAAAACCGAGATATTTTTACATTTATTCGTTATCTTGTTCATCATGCGGTTGATGGTGGGGCAGAATCTGGTCAACATCTTCTATTGCAACCACATTTTAAGCAAATAAAAATATATTATCTTAGAATCTGGTATTGTCATTTGTTCGCTGAGCAAGTAAAGTCAATGCATAAAACAAATTCTGGATATTAAACTATTTAGAATAAGATCCGAATAGGATGTTATCCAATTTGTTCCAATTAGTTGCATAGTTAACTCGATCGACCATAAATTATTGGGCATTTCCCCTAATCGAGACTTATTGTTATGGCTGGGGTATGTTTACAAGTTTGACCCAAAATACGGTGTTTACCTGACTGCGGAAAGGAGGGTAATGTTTTTGTATGAAGGTTCCTTTGTGGCCTATTACTTTGATGTTGTTGATTTTGAAGTACGGACAACAGCAGATCGATAATAACACTTGCAGTACGATTTTAAATCTTACGACGCAGATAATAAGAACTGTCCAAAGTGTTACACTTGATCTGCTGTTAGCTGTACAAGGTACAACTAGCAATAACAATGTTATTGTTCTAACTGTCTGTCGAGCTGCTTCGTCCAGAGTGATGACGCTACGGCGTCTCCTGTGGATGAAGACAAGAAGACGCGGCTACCCAGGGTGAAGACGCTACTGCGACTCCGCTGGAGGAGAATAGAAGACTATTATAAATTGAATTTTCTGTAACATGACATTGGCAAATGACGAACTGTCGAGTCCATTAACAAAATAAATAAATAAATAAAAAATCGTTTAGTAACGTAAAATGCATGCAACTAATTTTAGTAGGTTTTATTTATTTATTTTATTAATGGACTCGACTGTTCGTCATTTGCCAATGTCATGTTACAAAATTCAATATTCAATAGCCTTCTATCTTCCTCCAGGGGAGTCGCAGTAGCGTCTTCACCCTGGGTAGCCGCGTCTTCATGTCTTCATCCAGAGGAGTCGCCGTAGCGTCATCACTCTGGACGAAGCAGCTCGACAGTCACGTTCACTCCCGAGCTTGTAGCGGGAACTCTTGATAAAAGCTTGAAACTTCAGATCTTGCATAAATAATCCAATAACTTCACCGCACTGTCATTCGCGAACATTTTCTGATTAATTTAACGTGATATTAAACACAAAATAGTCCCTGTAGACATTAAAAGGGAAATTATCAAATAATTTCGCAACCGTCGTTTCCCGCCATTTTCAAGAGCTCTCCCTTAGTAGGTTTTACAGAATAAGAAAATGGTTTAGACTGTTCCAATTTTGAATTTTAGTTTAGTTGCAAATTGGCGATTCAGAATTAGCACCAATAATAAAATCTTTATTTATCTCACATCAAAGAATGGTAGGTACAAGGTACGGTGGAACACAGAGAAAGGTGTAGAGGAGAGTTTTTAAGGTTGAAATTTTCTCAAAAACTACTTGACCTAATGCAAAAATTATTTCACTGTTTGATAGATAAAAGTTAAAACTATGTAAATGTAAAAGAATTATTAAATTCGGACCAGTTGTTTTTGAGAAAATCTCAACCTTATTGAGGCCCCCTGTATACTTATCTCTGTCTTCGACTGTACAACTAGCAATAACAATGTTATTGCTCTAAGATGCGAGAGTTTGCGGTTTGGTCACTAAAGTGACATTTTATTTTTATTTTTCGATAAAAATCGCTCCTAATCCCCCGTTCCATGCCTATCTCTAATAGCCTATAAATATGCATCTCACGCGCCTCTGTAAATTGCTTAAATGTTAGTTTAGGATCGTCTTCCCTGCAAATTGTGCTATTAAGCAATATTGAAGCTATTTCAGTGTAACTAATCATGAAAGGAGCATGCCAGGTTTACGAGCCTTGAAGGGGCTCCTAGTCCAGTTGCGAGTACACGTTGAAAACGATCGTACAAGTCAAGCAACGTTGGTCGAGGTCTGGACCTGTTTGGGTGACCGCTAGTGACACTTTCATCTGAGCCCCTCCGTGCCTCGGGGCGCACGGCTTTCCATGAGCCAACTAGCAACAAGACTCATCATCAGTCTATTTATATTGCCCCACTGCTCGGGCACAGACCTTCCCTTACATCGAGGGAGCTCGGGCCATAATCCACCACGCGTGCCCAGTGCGGGTTGGCGGATTTCACATGCCTTAGATTTTTTTTTTCTTCTACGACATGCAGGTTTCATCACGATGTTTTCCTTCACCGTTTTGAGAGCACTCGGTAAATGTACGTAAGTTTTTCCGTCGAAAAAACCTAGGATAACTCATTGGTACATGGCTGCCCTAGCTGGGAATCGAACCTGGGACCTCCATATTGCAAGTACATTGACCCAACCACTGAGCCACTGAGCCAACAAGACTCAGTACACGTAAAAAAAAGTCAAATAGGACTTGACTGATTAGCTGACGCTACCGATGGGAAACGGAAAGATTTGATTTTGGTATAGCAACCGAACAACATAGCAACATAACCGAACCGACCTATGTATGGGCATGAACTTATTCTGTACAATTCGGTTCCAGCCCTCGCCGGCCGCGTTCATGGTCTGTGCTAATAATACCGAAATCAAAATGGCCCATTCTGAAAAAAAAATTGGGAACAACGAGAAGGTCGTCGATATATGTAACAAAACTTCAGGATCTCTTGAAAATGGCGGGAAACGACTATAACAAAAATTATCAAATAATTTTGCAACCGTCGTTTCCCGCTATTTTCAAGAGAACCGACGTAGAAGTTGATTGTGTCGCGTTACCTGCGAGAGGGGCATGTCCTATGTCTACAGTGGCTATTTTGTGATTAATGTCACGTTAAGTTAATCAGAAAATGTTCGCGAATGACAGTATGGTGAATTTATTGGATGATTTGAGCAAGTCCCGGTACAAGCTCGGGAGTGAACGTGACTGTCGAGCTGCTTCGTCCAGAGTGATGACGCTACGGCGTCTCCTCTGGATGAAGACATGGCTACCCAGGGTGAAGACGCTACTGCGACTCCTCTGGAGGAAGATAGAAGACTATTATATATTGAATTTTCTGTAACATGAGGCAAATGACGAACTGTCGAGTCCATTAATAAAATAAAAATAGAGGACCCATTTGGGCCAGTAATCGAACCAGAAACTATTCGCACTGAAGACAGAAACACTTCACAGACTACACTAGAAGGTCGTCGATATATGTAACAAAACTTCCCCTACTCCACAGCTCGAAGCGTCGCCGTGTGACACAAGTGGCATCTGTAAGAGATGAGATCTACGTAATAAATCAAAACTTTCCGTGCAAACTTCCTATCTCCGACAGCCTATATTCCGAGCCTTAATAAGCACCCTTACTTGTATGAAACTTAATCGAAGTTTACGCCTTGCAAGGAAAACTTCAAAGATTACTCGCCACTTATGTTAGGAATATCATATACCGTGCTTCTGAGGATGTTAAACATCATCGTCATGGTGTGTGTAGCCGGTTTCGCATGAAGGAAGGAATTTAGATTACTTAACCTTCTTCTCGTGTGGTTTAGTGACCAAACCTATTTGTCAAAGTTATTCAGGCCCGTAGGCCTCTGACGTGGCCTAACGACTGCTGTCAAGCGACAATAACCGGGACCAACTGCTTAACGTGCTTTCCGAGGCACGAAGGGGCTCAGACGAAAGTGTCACTAACGGTCACCCGTCCAGGTCCTGACCTCGCCCAACGTTGCTTAGCTTGTACGATCGTTTGCAACTGGACTACGAGATTACTTAATAATAGTAATAGTTGTGTGATACCTTTCTTTTACTTGGGGAAATGCTATTCGCATGTCACCGCGCCAATAAGGAGGGGCGGTGAGTATGTGGGACTCCCGTCAAAATACGATCCTATACCCAGTAAAACCCCAAGGTGTTCAACTCACCGCGTTTGGACGAGGTTGTGGGAACGCAGCGCCAGATACCACAACCTCCATGGCTGAGAAGTGCAGATTACTAACAAAAGACCCTGGGACCGTGGGGACCAGGCGCACACAGCATCCACAAAGAGATCTCTGTGCGCCCGGTGGATGTGTCTAATGACCAGAGGGCTGGCGCGTACCTCGCGCAACGCATTAGCCTCGCAATCCAGCGAGGCAATGCAGCCAGCCTTCTGGAGACACTAACCGCGGTCGCTGACCTGGGGCAAATTTTTAGTTTCTTTTTAATTACATATTACTGTCTTTTTTAAATATTATGTCGTAACAAAATAAATAAATTATTTCTAACAAAATTATTTAGTTGTGTAATACCTAGTTATTAAGTAATTGTGTATCAATATCATTATTTTAAAAGATGTGCTGCTGAGAGTTTTTTGCCACTTTTTTCCCTCAACGTTGGCACCTTTGCCTTGCAAAGTGGTGTAAATGTAAATTCAAAAATATGATGACATGCAAAATGTGCTTACTTGCAAAAAAGAAATTTGACTTTGACTTTGATCGCTCTCAAGATCGAAGAGGTCACCGTCGATGCGTCACCTACGTTGACGTGATCAAGTGTACCTAGTGTTCCTAAGATCTGAATAAATGAGTTATGAGTTATCACGATCACGATCGTTTTCAACGTGTACTCGGAACTGGCATACGAGCGACTTCCTGTCTATACCCAAATCATGTGTCTTATTTTGTAAACAAATATGATCGTCTAATTACCTGTTGTGATGTAACACTGAAGGAACGGATTGATCGAACCCGTTCATCATTGTAAAAATAACGTAATCCTATCTAATAATGTGAAAATAACTATGCAATATTAGAACATGATGAAAAAATTATTGCTGTGGGCAGGACTTGAACCTGCGACCTTGTCATTCCGTGACACGCTCTTACCAACTGAGCCACAACAGGCCACGCCACGCCCACCGAAAATCTTCATCAAGTCCTGCCCACGGCAAGAATTTTTTCATCATGTTCTAATGTATTCACCGAGCATGGATAATGCGTAATTTAAATTCTGAACTATGCAATAATCACAGAACAGCTTAAAATGTTAGTAGGGTAGGGAGTTTTTGTTTACAAAATAAGCCGCTACGTAGTCAAATGGCTGCTGCCCGCTAAACAGAGCAAGGAGAATGCTAAGCCCAGATATAAGGCCTCCAAGATCCAGAGGCTAGTGACGCCCGTGGTGCTGCAGCGCAGAGCCACCGACTGGCACTCAAGAAGAAGCGTATGACCAAACGCAAGACCGCTGAGGATGACTACGCTAACCTACTCGCCCAGAGGAAGAAGGAGTCTAAGGTTCGCCGCCAGGAAGAGCTCAAAAGCAGGCGGTCGGCATCTATGCGTGACTCAAAGAGCTCTAGCCAGAGTGCGCCACAAAAGTGGTCACTTGATTTGGGCTGCGGTATACGTTCCTTACTGTAGGCGGGCCATTCACACCGATCGACTTAGTTCGCCGCCAGAGTTCTAATCAAACGTCAACAGTTCCGCACAATTAGTCGGTTGCACTTAGTAGTTTCGGCCGCAGCTGGGGCTCCATTCAATATTGGATTTGCTAAGACACATAGCTTCGGAAACACAAGCTTTAGCTGCAACTAAGCTTGGGAAATAAGATAACTAACCTATTACATTCGTATTATCCAGGTCTGCTTTGCTCCTCTTTTGCTGTGACCAAACAGATGTTAACCGTAACCGGTACCTATCCAAAAAATACCGTTGTTTGTTTGTTTTTAAAATGTCTTTATTGCCAGTAAGTATAACAATTAAACTTATAATCTAGTGTAGATTTGTTCCTAAGTAACCTAAAAATAAGACAGTTTTACAGGCTTAGCCTATTAAAAACTTTAGCAAAATTGTTAACTATAAGCGAACATCGTAATATAAATTCATTGACTTAAGTCTAAAGTTATGATAATAGGTATGTTCACTTTGCTGAGCTGACATTTTTCACCTGTATAATACGTAAAATACTGTTAAAAAGTCTTGAAAATGGCGGGAAACGACGGTTGCAAAATTATTTGATAATATTTATTTTAATGTCTACAGTGGTTATTTTGTGTTTTATCTTATCCTATCCTGATTGGGAGACTCATTCGCTTCCTAGCCAATGAGTCACATTCAAACAGTAGGTGTTTCATGGACTCCGTTTTGTCACCACAGGCTCTGCAGGTTGGAGATTCAGCCAATCCCATTATTTTGTGTTTAATATCACGTTAAATTAATCAAAAAATGTTCGCGAATGACATTATGGTGAATTTATCGGATAATTGTAGCAAGATCTGAAGTTTCAAACTTTCATCAAGAGTCCCGCTACAAGCTCGGGAGTGAATGTAACTGTCGAGCTGCTTCGTCCAGAGTGACGACGCTACGGCGTCTCCTCTGGATGAAGACAAGAAGACGCGGCTACCCAGGGTGAAGACGTTACTGCGACTCCACTGGAGGAAAATAGAAGACTGTTATATATTGAATTTTCTGTAACATGACATTGGCAAATGACGAACTGTCTAGTCCATTAATAAAATAAATAAATACTGTTAAAAAGTTGTGTCTGTACATTGGATATTTTTGGGATAAGAATAATTGTAATGTATTTTATTATCGATGCTGATGCAAAAATACCATTTTTTTGAGTTCTTATTTATTTATTTCATTAATGGACTCGACAGTTCGTCATTTGCCAATGTCATGCTACAGAAAATTCAATATATAATAGTCTTATATCTTCCCCCAGGGGAGTCGCCGTAGCATCTTCACCCTGGGTAGCCGCGTCTTCATGTCTTGATCCAGAGGAGATGCCGTAGCGTCATCACTCTGGACGAAGCAGCTCGACAGTCACGTTCACTCCCGAGCTTGTAGCGGGAACTCTTGATAAAAGCTTGAAATCTTGCTCAAATTATCCAACAAAATCACCATACTGTCACTCGCGATTTTCTGATTAATTTAACTTAGCGTGATATTAATCTCAAAATAACCACTGTAGACAATAAAACAAAAATTATCAAATAATTTTGCAACCGCCGTTTCCCGCCATTTTCAAGAGAACCCTTTTGAGTTCTTATCGAATACGAATAGCCATGTGAAGAGCATTGGGGCCACAGACTTAGTTGGTCAACTATTATCTCCCGTAACCCTAAAACCTCAGAATAGGCAAAGCCCTGAGACGTATTAACGACGTTACCAACCGCCACTCACAATCAGAATAGATTCACCAAATCGTAGGGTAAACGCGCCGGTATTCTCCACTAACGAAGATCGATGGCATAGTTTGACGCGGGCCGGTGCGATTGGTACCCACATCTCAGGAACGACCAGATGACAGGGCACTGAGTAGATTAGATACCTTAGTGGTTCATTGTTGGCACTTGGCAACCGGCCCCTTTACCACGACGACTACTACTTTTTACCACTCGCTCTTCGCGGGTTTGCTGGTAGAAATCTCTTTTGAGATAAGCTCGCCCTTTGTACCAATTTGTTTCTTCTGTATGTTATTTATGTATTTGTCTGTGTTTTGTATGAATAACTATTTCGGTTTAGATATAATTTCATTTTAAAAGACATGGAAGGGGTATGTTTGCGATTTTTTTTCTATCGAGCGAAGTTTGTCTAATCGTGTATCGGTATTCATCAGTCTCTAAATAGACACCCCAAGATTGCTATATATTTTTTTCAGACCTTTAATTTTAGTAGTTAGTGCCGTAGCCTTCACCAAAAACTGAAAAACTGCCCAACGCTCCGCCTTAAACGCTGTGCAGAATTAATGTATGTCACAAACCTAACCATTCATTTAATTTTGTCGAATGAATTCAAGGTTACCCTCAGCCACCCTGTACAGTGTACATTCTATAGCAGAGTAACACAGCCTTAAAAGAAGCCTTTCGATTCGTCCCTGATCGGCACAGATTGAGACGTGACTCCGTGGCGAACTGGAAAGTATTCCAATATCACTGCCAATAAACAGCGAACCCACTCCACTACTACTGTAAAAGCTATTTTGGCTAGTACTTGTAACAACTGTTGTTAAATAAAGATAAAAACCGGCCAAGTGCGAGTCGGCCTCGCGCCCCGAGGCTTCCGTGCAACGCAACTTAACCCCGTAACTTTGCTCTAGCGAAAAGATAACTAGATTTAGAGACCAACTTAACTTTGCCATTTTCAAAATATTATGTCCATACATCGACATACTGATTAATTGATCATTTGCAAATATAAGTTTGTAAAAACAAAAAAATATTTTTGGGGAGATTTATTTCAAATTTATAGTTTTCGGATTTTTGCCTTTACTTGTGCTGTAAGACCTAGTTCTTGCCAAATTTCATGATTCTAGGTCAACTGGAAGTACCCTATAGGTTTTAGTTTTCTTGCATTTGCAAGAAAATGCGACATAAACGGCCATATCTTTTGATTGCCTTAACATAGAAGGTTAATTTTTAACGGCTGTATGAGGTTGCAGCCTTGAGTATTTTTAATGTTAATTTCAACTTGATACATCCACGCGTTTCTGAGATATAGGTCTTGACAGACAAACTGACAACAAAGTGATCCTATAAGGGCCGGCGGACAACGTCACGGCGCGGTCCCGTGCCGTCGCATGGCTTGGCGTGTCACGGCGTCTGCTGGCGCCGTCTCCCAGCGCACGATGTCGGCCGACGCCGGTCACAGGCGGACAACATTCGCGCCGGCGGACGGCGTCGTCCACTGGCGCGGTACACGGCGTCGTCCGCCGGCGCCGTTCTGTTGTACGCTAGCCCTTAGGATTCCTTTTTTCCTCTTGAGGCACGGAACCCTCTAAATAGTCTTGTTTTGTAACTAGAGTTGTTACTAGACTACTTCCGCAAAATGCCAGTTCCAGCTCAATTGGAAGTATTGGAACCTTTCTCGAAAGAATGTTACTTCCTTTTGTTATCTCAAGTGCCGGTTAGATTCTGAGCTAAAAGTTTCACAGGCGATGTTCGCTCGTGAGGTTTTTAGTTCAAAGTTTGTCTGATAAAGCTGTTACAGGAAACGATGTTAGAAATACTTTGATATTTTAGGGAACAGAACTGTTTTTGTAGAGGTATGGAGAGTTATTTACGCATCGAGAGATAGGATTGATAAAACATTGCATATAGCAGCTTTTACTTAGCTGTTGATCTAGGAAAACCACAGACCACTTACTCAATAGACATGAAATTGGTACTTTGCAAGCGAACCATTCTGTCTACGATGAGCGCATAGAGAAGAAGCGGGGGACAGGGGTGTCGTGTTAAAGAGACGCGTCCATGTCGATAATATCTCTAGGTTATAGGGCAGACACGGGCGCCCTCCTGGTACAGGTCTAGGGAATAAGTGGTCTGTGAGGAAAACAAATAGCAATAGCTATTGTCTGCCCAAGTTTGTAATGCCTTTGTAGCATTCATAGAAAAACTGTAAATCCATACGAAGCCTTAATGTTGACTCAATAACAAAATGGCGACATAAAATTTGTAAGTTAATTCAACAATTTTCAACTTTACCAAAACGACGGGGATTTCCGTGAAAATTCCCAGATTAAAGAAGTGTAATTAGCGAAGTTGTTTAGCGGTGAGGAAGGCTGTTTAGATAAGGGGTCTCGATCTGCGCATTTCGAAGGAAATAAACTGTTTTAGGCTGGTATCATTATTTATTTAACGTTCGTCGAAGGAGATTTGGGGAATAATGGTGACAGAAAATGATTATTTTTTCTTTTGATTTTCAATATTTAGGGAGGCTTGCATAACGTTCTTTTAAATATTTTAAGCAGTACCTAAATGCATTATATTTTGATAACCTCCCGTGTTTAATAATATCTTGCACATACCTAAACATTTAAGTTCTTAAGGGCCTACCATGAGCCAACTAGCGCCGCCAATCTTGAAAAATTTATATCTTCCAATTTAATCAATTTCATTAAAAAAAACTATTTACAAAATGTTTATTACGATAAATACTATTTTTTAAATGCTTATTTATAACGTGATTCAATTTCGGTATGTTGTAGTTCGCATAATTGCGAAAAACGGCCGTTTTTGGCACATTTGTGAACTACAACTTAGCTTGTCGCAATTATGTCACGTATTGTATATTGAAAAATAGTATTCATCCTAATAAACATTTTATAAATAGCTTTTTTAATAAAATTGATTAAATTGGAAGATATTATTATTTCAAGATTGGCGGCGCTAGTTGGCTCATGGAAGGCTCTATGAACCAGTGCAATATTTAACGTCTTACTCGACAAGATGGTCAACTGTTAAAACGTAATTAAAATAAGTTGAAAAATTTCAAAAGAATTGATCAAGTAGTTATTCAGAAAGTCTCAACTTTAATTAGGTAACTGTTCTTGAAATTAATTTAACCGTCCAAAGCCCAGCTTAGCTTTCTCATCCTATTTTAAAAATAGCATTGGACTAAAGAACATTGAAAAGGCGGCACAAACCATTAGTAATTGTACCCGCGTTCCTTTTACTCTGTCAGGAACCTGACAAAAGCAGGCCAGGTCCCGAAGGAGTTTTAATACAAAAATTCAGGCAGCGGCCATATTGCCTGAAATATTACCGTTATTACTGGGCTATCTGGGACTTTAATCTCACGTTACCTTAAGGACTCTTTAAAATATAATAAGTATAATGGTTCTCTTGATAATGGCGGGAAACGACGGTTGCGAAATTATTTGAATTATCAAATAATTCCTTTTAATGTCTACAGGGACTATTTTGTGTTTAATATCACGTTAAATTAATCAGAAAATGTTCGCGAATGACAGTACGGTGAAGTTATTGGATTATTTATGCAAGATCTGAAGTTTCAAGCTTTTATCAAGAGTTCCCGCTACAAGCTCGGGAGTGAACGTGACTGTCGAGCTGTTTCGTCCAGAGTGACGACGCTACGGCGACTTCTCTGGATGAAGATAGAAGACTATTGAATTTTCTGTAACATGACATTGGCAAATGACGAACTGTGGAGTCCATTAATAAAATAAAATAGATAGTGTCATGAAAATAAACTGATTTGCCACTTTTGTATCGGATATATCGAAGTTATCATTCTAACTTACTTTTCTATGAATAAATTGAACGGGAAATATTGTTATAATACAGCTCGTGTAAGGATATTCGTAGACTATTCCTATTAAATTCCGATAAAAACTTCAAGATGTAAGTAAATTCATAAAATGATAACGTGCAAGAATACTTACTTACCTACTGTTACTTAAGGCTTCGTATGCGCGTATTTACAGTTTTTCTATGAAGGCTACGGCACTAACTACGAATTTTTTATTGTTAATCTATAAATTGTCCCACTGCTGGGCAAAGGTCTCCCTCCTTTTCCATCCATCCCTGTCCTGAGCCTCTTCCAGCCACCCATCCCTGTATCTAACGATATCGTCTCTCCACCTACGCCGAAATTAAATGTCTGAAAAAAATATATAGCAATCTTGGGGTGTATATTTAGGGACTGATGAATACACGATTGGACAAGCTTCGCTCGATAGAAATTGAATCAAAAACATACCCTTTCCATGTCTTTTAAATTGAAAATTATGTCTAAACCGAAATAGTTATTCATGAAAAATATATATAAAAATGTATTATAAATACGAGACCTTTTTTTGGCGGCGGAATTTTATTTCCCTGCCGAACATCATCCAAAATTAATCAAAATACAAATATGGAGTCACTGTGCCGTGCTCTTCACACCCGCTGCGGGACATCTTTTGTCTCGCGCTTGAGTTTGACAGTTCCATAACCTGAAATATGTTTTGCACAATTGAAACGTTCAGTTGGCTGAGTGAGACCCGTAAGTACTGCGGTGACACTTTTATTTTTAACCTTTCTAACAAATTGCCCCATTCAAAGCCCTGCGCCGCTACGGTACGGAACCTACCTTTGCAACTCACTCGAAACTCGAATTATGTGAGAGACAGCTCGTATAGAAACGACAATGGTGCATCACCATGCCGGTATCGTAAGCTCACCTTCCCGCTCTTATAGCCTCCAGGTACTGCCTCTCTCATCATCAGCCCGTATCAGTTCACTGCTGGACGCAGGCCTCACCTCCTCGCTGTTATATCCTCCTGGTACTGCCTCTCTCATCATCACCCCGTATCAGTTCACTGCTGAACGCAGGCCCCACCTCCCCCACTCTTATAGCCTCCTGGTACTGCCTCTCTCATCATCAACCCGTATCAGTCCACTGCTGGACGCAGGCCTCACCTCCACGCTCTTATAGCCTCCTGGTACTGCCTCTCTCATCATCAGCCCGTATCAGTCCACTGCTGGACGCAGGCCTCACCTCCCCGCTGTTATAGCCTCCTGGTACTGCCTCTCTCATCATCAGCCCGTATCAGTCCACTGCTGGACGCAGGCCTCACCTCGACGCTCTTATAGCCTCCTGGTACTGCCTCTCTCATCATCAGCCTGTATCAGTCCACTGCTGGACGCAGGTCTCACCTCCCCGCTGTTATAGCCTCCTGGTACTGCCTCTCTCATCATCAGCCCGTATCAGTCCACTGCTGGACGCAGGCCTCACCTCCCCGCTGTTATAGCCTCCTGGTACTGCCTCTCACATCATCAGCCAGTATCAGTCCATTGCTGGACGCAAGCCACACCTTCTCACTCTTATAGCCTCCTGGTACTGCCTCTCTCATCATCAGCCCGTATCAGTCCACTGCTGGACGCAGGCCACACCTTCTCGCTCTTATAGCCTCCTGGTACTGCCTCTCTCATCATCAGCCCGTATCAGTCCTCTGCTGGACACTTCTTCTAAAGCAAGCAACTCAACCCGATTCTCGTCTGTTTGCATCCAGTCTCTGCCAGCCACCTTGCGAAAGTTATCCCACCATCTGATGGGATCTACGAAAATATACAAGCCGCAGAATTACTAATACACTAAAGACTTCAAGAGATCAAAATTCAATAGTCGATGAGCGCTGGCATCATTATTACCTATTAGAGTAGAATGCCATGGGCTCGACTAGTTCATTCAGTCAATACACTTTAGAGTCGATTATTCGTTCAGTCGAAATTCACTCCAACACACGAAGAGTCTCAGATGAAATCTCTATCAACGGTCATCCATCCAAATTCAGACGCTGAAAGAATTCAGATATTCTAACGTATAAGGCATTTATTTAAATATGTACAATAACAGAAACTTGTAAAATAATAGACATAAAAACTAATTAAGTACAATATAAACACTAATAATAATAAAACCGTATTTAAAATCACCCAGACATACCACCTCCATCTTCACATTCAATCCCTCGCACTCTTCGTCTTGTACCCCTTATTCTAGTCAAAACAGCCCTAATTATTGAAATTTGACACTTGACTCTGAGCCTAATTATTCTAACGTTGCTTAACTTCGATGATACGACAGTCGTAACTGGACTACGTGCTCTTCAGATCCTCATTGAGTTTCCATCAATCACCATCAGACATCACCTTTAACAAGACATTTATTTCTTCTAGACACGCGATTTGTCCATTCGATAAAAACATTAGAAGATATTAGAATGACCATTGGGCGAAGACACGTAATGAATTGAAGCCTGTTTACTAAGTTAGAACGCTTCTAGGTCACCTAGAATAGATCGTAGATTATCCTGACCTATTAAAATAATGATATGAGCGAATGAATGAATAGTTACAAAAGAAACGCATAGCAGAGCGTAGTCACCATATTGGTGACTGGTGTAATGTAAGGGTAGCCAGAGCTCGGTGGCTCAGTGGTTATGTCAATGGACTTGCAATACGGAGATCCCAGGTTCGATTCCCAGCCAGAGCCATGTACCAATGAGTTATCCTCGGTATTTTCGACGGAAAAACTTGCGTACATTTACCGAGTGCTCTCAAAACGGTGAAGGAGAACATCGTGAAACCTGCATGCCGTAGAAGAAGAAAAAATCTAAGGCAAGTGAAATTCGTCAATCAGCACTGGGCCCGCGTGTTGGATCATGGCCCCAGCTCCCTCGATATAAGGGAAGGTGTGTGTAATTTGATGTGCATCTAGTGACTAGTATCTAACTAGCTACTAACTGCGCCAAGCTCAAATACCATAAAACATTCTCGTAAATGACTATTAAATGAGTTTGAGATCCGTAGTACCTCAGCGGTCTCATTTTATGGCGAAATTCCGCCATTTGCTTGAAACGACGTGCTGGAGTTACATAAATCGTAACTTTATCATTACCCGTAGCAATTTTAGGTAATATGTTACTTTTTAACCGACTGCCGAAATTATTTATTTATCGTTCGGTCGTCAGCTGCCACAGCACAGCGTGTATCACAAAGGCAGAATCTTTCTTAGCCACGCGATGGCTTCGTCATCCGCCGTGTTTATCCTGGCCAGTCCTCCCTCTATAGCAGGGTTTCTTAACGTGGGGTCCATGGACCCCATAGGGGCATGTGTGTCAGGGGTCTGCAGTAGGTCAGTCAGTCTAAAAATATTGCCTTGCCTTGTCGAAGACTGTCCCACAATTTAACGTGCTCATTGAGGCCAAACAGCAGCAACCTTCTCATTGACGTAGTAAGTGTAATAAAAGTGCCAATAAAAGACTTTTTTTTATTTCCAAAAATATTTATGGCTGGGGTCCGTGGAATAGTTTAAATTGTGAAAGTGGTCCGTGACTGCAAAAAGGTTAAGAAACCTTGCTCTATAGGCCAGTTTGGGCAGTCGTTCGCGAGGACTGCCGAAATGAGGGGTAAGTAGCCCCTTACTTGACTAGGTGACGCATTAACGGTGACCCCTTAGGCCCATATTAATAAACCGCTCTCAACTCTGAAATCGATCTTGAGAGCTATCTTGAGATAAATCTAATACGGGTCTCATTTAGTTTATTGATTCGCTAGACAGTTCGTCATTTGAATTTTGGCAGGGAAATAAAAATACGCCAACAAATATTTGATTTTTTTCAAACAAGCTCTCGTATTTATAATACCCTACATTTTGATATATAATTTTTTATGAATAACTATTTCGGTTTAGACATAATTTTCATTTTAAAAGACATGGAAGGGGTATTTTTGCAATTTTTTCGATCGAGCGAAGTTTGTCCAATCGTGTATCGGTATTCATCAGTCTCTAAATAGACACCCCAAGATTGCTATATATATTTTTTCAGACGTTTAATTTTAGTAGTTAGTGCCTTCGTAGAGAAGCTGCAAATCCGTGCATACGAAGCCTTAAGAGATAATTGCGTCAATATAATACCTATACCGAAGCTCAAATAAAGAGTCTCATTTTGTAAACACAAACTACTAACATTTTAAGCTACCACCAAGATATCTCTTTCCTAACCCAATATATTCTAAATACACAACATGTTCATACTACTTTGAAGGTTTTGTTCAATGTAGTCTTTTGCGACGCTGAAGGAAAAATGCATTGAATTGTAAATATGAGCGAACGCTCGTCTCTACTATTTACATAAAATGTATATCTTTGTAAAAGTTTCGTCGGGGAAAAGTGGTACTGCCTTTATACAGGGTCGCACAAATAGCCGTACTGAAAGATAAGTAAAAGTTGTAACATATAATTTTATTGTGTGTTTATGTTACCACCAACTAGGCTACAATCGCTGAACAAGAGACTATATATATAATTAATTTAATCAAAATCCCAGGGCGCCATTGTCACATGGAAGCATATCAAATTAAACGAATAGGTTTATCTGTTACTTAATTCTTTATTCCTAACAATTGGTCCCTTTCACAATTATGGTTTCGAAGCTAGTTAAAACTAGGCTTAATCTATCTTATTATTACTATGACAAAGACAAGTCAGTTGGACGGAACCTTAGTTCGTCCCTGAGGAGAAAGTTAGCACGTGTTACAGTAAAGATTCATTTATTCATAAATAATGATTTACGTCACGCATACAAATTATAAACATTTTCAATTAATAATAATTTATGAATACAATTTGTGATTGTAATAAAATAATACATATAGGTACCAATGTAAAGGCCCGTATTAATAAATCACTCTCAACTCTAAAGTCAATCTTGAGATCGACCTCAAGACGGCGTTCCTATTAATAAACGTAACTTAGGTGCGCGTTTAGGAATCGGATATCACGTGAGTAACGCCGTATTAATAAACAAAACTCAGTTCTCAAGATAACTGTCAAACTCGCACTTGAGAATGTATTTGCTGATTGATTGATTGCAGGCGAACCGCGACTTGAGAAAGACATCACGTGATACGCCCTCAAAATGGGTTTATTAATAAATGACATAAGGGAACTGTCCCAATAACCGTCACTTTTTGAACTTTTCACTTTTGATTTTGTAGCCACGGCCGTAGTATAAGACCCACAGGGAATGAAATGGTGCCAAGATATAAACAATTTATTTAAATTTTATTTAATTAAATAATGTTTATTTAATTTTAAGATTAAATAAGATATTTTTAGACTTATATGAAATAATACCCCTTTGCCCGGTATCCGGCATGTCCTTGTACAGATATCCGACATACCCATGTCCCTATAGCCGTCATATATATATAGTTTTTTGTGTAGATAATGTATGACGTATATATATATGATTGATCAGAGTGTTATAGTGTAAATGGAACACCTGATTGGACAAGCTTTATGTTTTCGACATTCCGACATTTCTCAAATCACTATTAAACCAAAATAGTCAAAATATTCATTGTTGCTGTTCCAGACAGTATATATAATTCAGGTCATTATGCCTATAATTACTAATAATAATAATATTTATTTATTCAGACAACTAGGTCCATTTGTGTTAGTAACAATTTTCTTAAAAGCTAAGTTAGTACATTTGTCTTGGGTAGGTTTATTGTAATCTACATCACTATAGACGCGGCGTTGGTAGGCCAAGTATGTTACCAAAGCCCACCAACACGCGCGCCCAGTGACACATAATCGGGCAGTCGTACTTGTACCCAAAGATGTTTTAAAAATCCCAAAGATGTTTTTTTTCTCTCTACCCTCAAAAAGTGAACAGTGTTAGAATTTGTGTCTTGTATTAAATTAATTAAATAATTAGTTTATGTGTCTAAATTACGCCAAAAACACGTTATTTAGTGAAATAGTGCATTGTAATAGTGGACAAGTGTTATCTCGCAAAAACTCCGACATTACATAGTGTAAAATCAAATTGACTTTTTTTACGAAAAATTAACGACTTTTTGTAGCAAACTTGTTTCCAAAATGAAGTGCTTCCAGTGCGAGAATGATCAAAGCGATGAAAATTTGATACAGCGCGATGGTTGTAAACGGAACGTATGTCTTAGTTGCAGCAACCTAACAAGCAGCGAGGCTCGTGTCATGGGGGTGCCAAACGCACCCTCATCTTTCTGTGTTCGCCTTGCCGCGAGGCCTTATTTCAAGTGCCCAAACTGATCAAAGCATATGATTGTGTACGTGAGGAATTGGACGAAATAAAGAAACAGCTTTCTGCACCAGTGACTCGTGCAGTATCTACTGCTACTCCGGTCACTTTCTTAGACACTAACAATATATTGGAGGAGATGGCAGAGCGTAAACGTGATCCTTGTTGGTCTCCCTGAAATGGATACGAGTGACACAGCTACTCAAGGGCCCACTGATGAGGCCACTGTCAGAAGGATCCTGGTGGATATTACGGGTCAACAGATGTCTTCTGACAAACTGGTGAAAGTGTTGCGACTTGGTAAACGAGACAACAGTAAACCGCGCCCCATGAAAGTGATCCTCAAGTCTCGGCATGATGCAGTGAAGGTTCTCAAAAACAAGAATAGAGCCAAGGAGGTAAGAGTGTATGATGACAAGACACATACAGCGGGACGAGCTTAAGGAGCTGAGGCAATGTCTCCAGCTACGTGCCGAGAGTGGTAAGTTAGACGTCACTATTAAGTATGTCAGGGGTGTGCCGAAGATAATCAAACAAAAAACTAATTCACCAACTACCACCAACAACCCCTACACTGACCTTACCTTCCTATTCACCAACTTATGGTCGCTGTCATTAAAATTCGACCTATTTCTTTTATATGTAAACACCAACAAGCCATCCATTATAATTGTCACGGAGACCTGGATAAACAGCAGGGACAGAAACAGCACATTTGCCATATTTGATTATACTATATTTAGACAAGACCGGAAACATCGACCTAAGTCGCAGGGTGGCAAAACGCGCGGTGGCGGTGTATACCCATTATTGCAAGAACTCATAAGAAGTATGTAAGTGATCTTACGGAAGCCTTGTTTTTGGATATTCAATATGACTCTCACCATTTCCTTGTTGTTGGGGTCTATCGACCCGATGTTAGGGAACCAGATATATGGAAACCACGTGACTCTTTTGGTTATTTTTGGCTAACTTGGCTGCTGCTTCAGAGAACAATGTGATAGTTATCGCTGGTGACTTCAACTACTCCGACATCCTATGGCCTCAATATATCGAACAGGACCTCATGGGACCCGAGGAACTGTTTAAGAACATGTTTCTCAACAGTAATCTTCATCAATTGGTCTCCCAGCCGACACGTTTCCGCACAGACAACACTCAACCCTTACTCGATCTGATCATGACAAACGATGAAAACTTAATCACTTTAATATGTTTATAAACCACCTATAGGAAAGAGTGATAATTGCGTACTAGAATTCAGCATCCAATTTATGATACAAAGAGTCCACAGTCAGCCCAACCAAACTTAAAAGATATTACCATTATATTGACTTTGAAAACTACATGGAGGAATTGGAGAAGGACCTCGAAATCGTGGAACCTACTACTGACGTGGAGCGTTTTTGGAGACAGCTAAAAACCATAGAGGATACAAACACAGACAGACACGCTCCGCTTAAAAAAGTGAAGAAGAAGAAAGGTAATAAACCCTGGATCAATGACAATATATTGAAACTTGTATCTGCAGGAAGCAGAAGGAGCAGGAGACTGTATGAAGCAAACTACTGGATAACGGACAAAAACCCTCCTATTCCCATCTGCGAAGGTGCATGTCATCCAAAGTGAGCATTCCACCTGCAATGAGGAACCATAATGGCGACCTAGTTACAGATCCCACCGCCATAGCGGAAACCTTCGCGCAGGAGTTTCAGAAAGCCTATTGTCGTGAACCAGATGTGACCATATGCCAACAAGTGACCACTTGTTCCTATTCTCACTTAGCTTATGAGGGTGATTTTGAGGTCGGACATGCCCACTTGACTGGAAACATGCTGTAGTTACACCTGTGTACAAATCCGGTGATAAAACAGACCCTGCCAAGTTTAGGCCAATCAGCTTGACAAGTATTGTGGGTAAGGTGATGTAGAGACTAATATGTATACCACCAACTGAAGAAATTCCACAACAGAGAAAATGTTATATCTGTCCAGCAGCATGGCTTTGTCGAGAAGAGATCTACAATAACGAACTTACTGTCATGTGTGCACCCGTGGACTATGGACGTGGACCGTGGCAACCCGGTTGACGTTATTTATCTCGATTTTGATTTTGCTTTCGACAAAGTCCCGCATCAGCGCCTGCTTATAAAATTGGAGCATTTTGGCATTCGAGGTCGGCCTTTAGACTGGGCAAAGAGTTACCTGTTGGGAAGAACCTTCCAGGCCAGGATCGGTTACTCCTTGTCCCAGAAGAGGGACGTCCTGAGTGGAGTTCCCTAAGGATCTGTTTTAGCCCCCACACTTTTTGGAATTTTCATCACGGACCTCATTGCGCTGATAGACTCACAATCTGCATTTTTTGCTGACGATGGGAAATTCTTTGGCAACCCACTCTTAGTGTCTGGACAACTACAGAGCGATCTAAACAAGCTCCAGGAATGGACGAAGCAGTGGCTAGTCAAGCTGAACATATCGAAATGTGCTGTGTTGCATCTAGGTAGTAGAAATCCTGGCGTGGTATACACCATTGATGACACTGATATAAACACTGTGGAATCCCAAAAGGACCTTGGAGTTGTGGTTTCAAAAAATCTAAAATGGGGAGAACACATTAATGGCATTGTCAAGAAGGCTAATTCATTTATGTATGTTATAAGGAGATCCTTTCAATATATTACATCCGAGGTTCTTGTCAAAATCTACAAAACATACATTAGGCCTCTTCTGGAATATGGATTTCAAATATGGAACCCATATTTTATAAAGGACATCCGATGTACCTACTACTGTAACACTTGTACTTAAATACAAATAAATGTATATATGTAAAGCATCTACGTCCTACCTAACTAACCTACCCTAACATAAATAGATAAATTGGCCTGGCGTGATCGTCTAGTTCTAACTATCCTAAAGGACCCATTACGTTGTGTTAATTATTTCCGTAGATAAGAATGTTTATTGTTAAGACTGTAGTTATCAGAAATGGTTAAAAATAACGAAAACCTGCAGAGAAAAGTAAATACACACACACACAAAATCAAATAAGGAATGAAATGAGAGTCACAAAATAATAGAGTTCGATATTAAGCGTCACATGCTACTTAGCTGAGCTAAAATTCCCGCGGAATGTTGCACGATGTGAGGCTCAGCAGCGCCTCGTACCAGCGGCTCGTTTTTCTCTCTTCATGGCCACATAATACGCACACAACACTTTCACTTCTTATACTAATATAACACATGATACATACACAAATACATAAACTATACATGATCACAACTCTTGTTGATACAGCTTCAATCTCTCGTACGACTTTGACAACCTCCTAGACATGACTCGACACAAGGAACCATTGGATTTAAGATCATAAGATCTTAGAATTGGGAACCTAATCGACGTGACATCTCGGGCTCCCAGCACACCTAACACCCGAGCCACCATATGGACTATGTTGGGGTCCCCCGCCCCAGTCTCATATGCCAACAAATCCTTTAGTGTTTACGACCTAACAACGATCCTACTCTAGCTAACTATCAAACCTTCGACTACGTACCGATCTACACAATAACATACGTCTCACATAAAACCCCAGTGCCCTAATAGTCCTAGTCTTTGTTATCTGTTCCGATTAATATTCGAACGCGCGACGCGGATGCCTACGTACTTGTGGGAGAGCATTTACGATTACGGCGCGGCTACCCCTACATCGCGGCGCGGTTGTCAGTCCAGCTCCAGTTTGACCCGGTCAGCCGTAAGGGAGCTGTACTGTCCCCCCGGTAGTGGTGAGTTCCTAGCGCATCAACAGGCCTATCCGGAGACCCTGGTGTTCACCCCCGCCCTGCTGGCAAGAGACCTAGGTAACCGAACTCTGTTCTGCCGCTAGTCTAGGCCCGTCGCGTGTGTCATCTAGTGCGTGAAGCTCGTGTATAAACCCAGCACAAATGTTGCAATATCCTGTACTGAACAAAAGGCACATACAACGTTATTACGACGGCGTAACGACGTTTTATCAAGGGGAAGTGGGGTATATAAGTTTTGTTATAGTTAGAAGGTAGTTTTGGCCTTGTGATAGAGACCATCCATCGATGCGCTATTATTTCAGCGATTGATAATAAGTTTTCGCGACCTATTAGTTTCGGTCGGCCACTATCCATCGGTGCGCTATTATTTCAGCGATTAAAATTAAGTTTTCGCGACCTATAAGTTTCGGTCGGCCACTATCCATCGGTGCGCTATTATTTCAGCGATTGAAAATAAGTTTTCGCGACCTATTAGTGTCGGTCGGCCACTTCATATCGTAGTATTAAAGGTATTGTAGTAATGATTTTCGACCTATTCGTGTCGGTCGGCCACTATAACTTTCATCGACCTAGTTAGTGTCGGTCGGCCACTTCGTATCGTAGTATTAAAGGTATTGTAGTAATGATTTTCGACCTATTAGTGTCGGTCTGCCACTATAATAATATAGAAATTAAATTGTAGTAAAGATTATCGACCTATTAGTGTCGGTCTGCCACTATAACTTTCATCGACCTAGTTAGTGTCGGTCGGCCACTTCGTAACATAGTAATTAAAACCATAGTGATAGGTGCAGTGCAATATCGCACATTGTCGATGAGATTGTGATGAATATCGAAGTAAATCCTTTGTAAGGATAACAGTAGTTGAGATAAATATTTGACGGATGATTACATCCAATATAAAGCGCACTGCGCATAGTTTTGCGTAGGTATATTATGAAGTGTAGAGTGGTTAAAGTTGGTTGTGGGGATGAAAATTAAATGTATAGAAGAATGTGGTCAAGTAGTCCAGTGTCATCTAATTTATAGCCATTCACTCTCACTCCTATATTAGCCTAATAGATAATTGATTATTACGAAATTCTACCCAACGAAATGTGGGGTGGGCGAAGCTCGTACACTGAAAGGAACCATGGAGTCTACCCATTTTCTTATCAGTCAAATACCGTGAGAAAAACAACGTAGGCTACGCCGGACACGAAGCTGCCGCTGTCCGGAACCGCAGAGACCGCATCTCACTCCGACTTAACTGAAATGAGATAACATTCAGTTAGCACTTGTATTTCACTAACACTGATTATATTTAGAGCTATGACGAGCTCTCACTGTCACTTTATCGCACATTTATTTGAATGTCCAATCGCGCCCCTACTCTAAGTTAATTGCACTGACTTTCCTAACTGAAGTTTCCGGAAGTCTAGTTCCAGATTTTACCAGTTGCGTCGGCGGCCCGCGGGTGACTGTCCCTAATTCAAATCCCTACTCTCTAGTTTTGGTTGGCAACGCCCTACAACTCTAAGAATTCTCAGCCCTTGAACACAGTATTTCTTTGTAAGTGACCCAATTCGAAAGAATTGTTTTTTATAATAACTTGGCCTCCCATCACACTGTCGTGTAACCTTTACGACGCGGACCTCCGAATTCGCTCCGAACAGGTACAGTTTGTCTGTAATTTGTTCCCAAACATTATGGTATTTACATATGATATTGATTGACCATATCTTGTAGTCATATTTGATCGGAGAAGCACCATCATACACATAGTAATTATCTATTTAGGCATTCACTGCCTCAGTTGTAATCATACTGTGAATATTTCTAGTTATAAGTTGCAACAACATTATTTGCAATCTATCCTGAGGATAAACTTGACATAATCTTCTTCCAATAAGATTTTGATGTTTCCATACAAAATAATTGCAATAAAACCCCGCTACGGTGTGATGTGGTCCCAAGGTGCTTTAGCTCAGTGCCAAACATCAACACCAGTGTACTTTAGGCGACACACTCTTGAGAATTGTTTGGGTTTTGTTTCTCTAGCGTCGATAACGATTTTACAAAATTAAGGTGGCAGTCTTCATCCGCTAAACTAACAATATTATAATTGTGAACTTTATGTATAGTCAGCTAAGGCTTGCACTATGAACATAAGCTAAAGATGAGTGCAAATAATTAATTTTTAACGTGGTCAGCTCGGCGTCAGTCGCACGCTTTCAAGAGGTTCAAAATATTCCACTTTTTTTTTTGAGTAAAATGTTAGACAGAGAAAGCATGCAAGCTTTGGATATTGTAAGCCCCGTGTCTGAGAGAAATAGATGTTGTGGGTGGCATCGACTGCCAGATGCTGTAAAGACATTATACTCCTTATGTGACTCCGGTAAAGCTTCGGCCCACATTCCAATCGCTTATCGATGACGTTCTAAAAATAGAACAGGCACAACGAATGCTGTGTTGCGCTTGACTCTTTGAATCAATGCTATGAAATGATGAACCATGTAGGCACTCTATTTATAGACAAACAAATGTAATGATAGATACAAATATATAGATAGTTAATATATATAAAGAAATATATGGAATGGGCACTATGTGTACATAGTGAACGTTACACTACCTACTTGAGAGCGTGCAAAGAAAGGCAACAAAGATTCCATATATTAAACTGCCCAAAAAATCCTATGAAGAAAGGCTTAAAATCCTAGGTATTCAAACCCTGGCAGAACGTCGACTCAGAGGTGATCTAATTGAGACATATAAAATTCTCACGTACAAATATAACCTCCCAGATGTCCACCGTTTCTTTGAGACTAAAGACATACGTCCATTGCGAGGACACCATATGAAAATCTACCGCACTATCGCCAATACCAAAATCGCTCATCACTTCTTAAGTAACAGAGTTGTCCACGCACGGAACAAACTGTCTGATGATGTAGTATCTGCACCATCAGTGAACTCTTTTAAAAATCGCCTCGACATGTGGTTAAAATAAAACATTATATAAATAAGCAATATGTGTAGAATCTTATGAACATTAGACAACATAGACTGAACTTACCAACACTGTGATATAGACACACCAGCATTGTGCTGCCTGTCTATCAAATGAATAATAAAATGCACAAAAACGTCCTAAACCATAAGAAAACACATCGTAATGTTTGGGACGTTTTTTGTGCATTTAGGGATGTTTTGTGTTTTGGGAAGTTAAAATATATTATTTTACGGGTACTGGTGTGGAAAGTAAGCAATATCTCTATAGTTATCTATATATCATATAGATGACGGGTACTGGTACATTTTGCTGTTTGGTTGAACCAATAGCCGTCAACGAATTTAAAATGTTATTATTTAATTAATTAAAACAAATAGGCATCAAATCAAATTACAGAATGATATTAATATTAATAAAGTTTCATTTTAAACATCAACACTTACAAATAAGTAAATACATGAGCCAGCGTTGAAAAAAAACCGTAGTCAGTAAAAACAGCAGTTTAGTAATCGAACTTCGTAACTTTTTTACAAAAACGTGAACACAAACTATAAAGTGATATTATATTATGTTATTTGATGTTTTACTGTATTTTTGCCAGTTAATTAGCAGCAAAACAGTATTTATTTTCATAATATTGCAGAGAAAACGATATAAACTACCATTTTCGTGAGATATCGGTAATTTAAGTTGACTTGACGGGCATACGTACATTGACGGCTATATGTACACTTACTACTTGGGATGGTGATCATATCTTGAGAGTGTATCAGCTGAATTCGCTCTTGAGGGCGGGTTTGAGCTCAGATTATTAATACGGGCCTAGGTGACCTAGAAGCGTTGTAACTTATTAAACAGGCTTCAATTCAATACGTGTCTTCGCCCAATGGTCATTCTAATGTCTACTAATGTTTTCATCGAATGGACAAATCACGTGCCGAGAAGAAAAAGGTTTAAGCTCAGACTATTAATACGGGCTTTAAATCTCTTTATTGCTAGTAATACGTTGTGTATATTATTTGACGTCAGCATTTTTTTTTAATTTACACTTACATTTAAAATGTAATGACGATTGAAAAGTTTTTAGTTTTTCGACTTACCCTATCCATTTAACATAATTTTACGAGAGTGCAGTGGTTGGGTCACTGGACTTGCGATACGGAGGTCCCAGATTCGATCATTCAAACACATTTTTGGATTACTGTCTAGACCATACATTTAAGACTGATATTTCAATTATACAATGATTGTAATCTGTTTTGTGTACCACATAAAAATAAATAAATAAATAAAATAAATTCGATCGATTCATTTATTTAATAAAAAATAAAAATCATCCTGTATAGAATGAAACTGAAAGAGGAATCGTGTAAAAAGTTTGTATGACTTTCGTGTAAGTACAAAGGTGTAGCCGCTTCGCGTCGAAGTTTCGATTCTTTGTCAAACTTATCGTATTTGTATATCAACATACTCGTAAGAGAGCACGGTGGCTCAGTGGTTGGGTCAATGGACTTGCAAAATGGAGGTCCCAGGTTCGATTCCCAGCCATGTACGTTGGAACACAGAGAAAGGTGTACAGGAGAGTTTTTAAGGTTCAGATTTTCTCAAAAAATACTTGACCTATTGCAAAAATTCTCTCACTATTTGATAGATAAAAGTGAAAACTATGTTATTGTAAAATAATTATTAAATTCGGTCCAGTAGTTTTGGAGAAAATCTCAACCTTATTGAGGCGCCCTGTACACTTATCTCTGTCTTCGACTGTAGAGTTATCCTCGGTTTTTTCGACGAAAAAACCTACGTACATTTTACCGAGTGCTCTCAAAACGGTGAAGGAAAACATCGTTATGAAACATGCATGCAGTAGAAGAAGAACAAAAACCAAGGCATATGAAATCCGCAGTGGGCCCGCGTGGTGGATCATGGCCCCAGCTCCCTCGATGTAAGGGAAGGTCTGTGCCCGAGCAGTGGGGCAATATAAATTGACTGATGATAATGATGATACTCGTAAGAACCATAATATTACATATTTTAGGCTTATCCGTGAAATGGATTATCGTAAAATAAAATAAAAACCAGCCAAGAGCGAGTCGGCTGTCGGACTCGCGCCCCGAGGGTTCCGTGCAACTTCAACATACATAACATTTGCTCTAACGAAAAAAACTAAATTTAGGGACAAACTTATCTTTGCGTTTTCGAAACTGATAACGTCATACATCGACATACCAGGCGTCAACTGCAAATATAAGTTTGTAATAACAAAACAAAAAGATATTTCGTGATGGAACTCCAAATGGCATTGCCACATTTCAATGGAGCTTTGCCCCACCTACAAAACTACGAGACCATTGAAGCTGTACCCATTTTGTTGGGGACTTATTACAGGTTTTATATAGCATAATCACAATCAGTAGGAGTTGCGAGAGTAGTAGAAAATGATAACAAAAACAATGAATAATTCGCTTCGATTTCATACTATTTTCTAAATTCTTAATTAAGCTGTTTTTTCGACTCACTTGATGTACAAAACTTTATTTTAAACCAATAATTTTAACACAAAACGGAGATACTTTTATTATTCGTTATCTTGTTCATCATGCGGTTGATGGTGGGGCAAAATCTGGTATGGTCATTTACAGTTTTCGGATTTGATAATTGGGTAATTGCAATATTGGGTCGTGACAAAAAAAATCTTCATTTTCGCAATTACAGTTTCGATTCTAATCGTATTTATTTACCTTTCTCATTTCCGCAGTCTGGTAAAACACAAGTTTAAGGTGCCATCCAAATACCTTCCAAAGTGATTTAAGCAAGATCGCGTTAAGGCGCTAACGGCGTCAATTGTTTTCATTAATTAATTTTCGAAGCTCTCGAGAGACTGATTAAGCTCCGTACTTAAGTCTCTTAAGGGCTATATCATACCTAAGTGACGCCCCCAACCTTTAAACTGCCTTTGGATGGAAAAAAATCAACATTTTCAATAAATTACCAAACACTTTGTCCAATATTATGTCCTATTTAATATAAATTTTAAAAAAAAACTTGTCTAAATGGTTGTGTGACAAGTGTTTCTACTCTATTAAGGAATTTTTTAACCATAAAGAATCCTATTATTCTATAAGTTTGACATTTAAATTGCATGCCCTTCGGCGAAATTTACCTTTTAATGTCTACAGGGACTATTTTGTGTTTAATATCACGTTAAATTAATCAGAAAATGTTAGCGAATGACAGTACGGTGAAGTTATTAGATTATTTATGCAAGATCTGAAGTTTCAAGCTTTTATCAAGAGTTCCCGCTACGAGCTCGGGAGTGAACGTGACTGTCGAGCTGCTTCGTCCAGAGTGACGACGCTACGGCGACTCCTCTGGATGAAGACATGAAGACGCGGCTACCCAGGGTGAAGACGCTACTGCTACTCCCCTGGAGGAAGATAGAAGACTATTGAATATATTGAATTTTCTGTAACATGACATTGGCAAATGACGAACAGTCAAGTCCATTAATAAAATAAATAAATAAACATGTATAAGCTACTTACACAACAATGTTAACCGCTAATCCGCACTGGGCCCGCGTGGTGGATCATGGCCCCAGCTCCCTCGATGTAAGGGAAGGTCTGTGCCCGAGCAGTGGGGCAATATAAATAGACTGATGATGATTTTTTAAAGATTGGGGTCGTCGATAGTTAGGTTGGTACTGGCCCTTAAGCTCCGTACTTAAGTCCCTTAAGCTGTTAGCTATAGCTCAAGTAACGCTTTGTCTGGATTTAACGTTTTTGCCATTAAATATGTTAAAGCCCATTAAACTTTACGCGTATCCGAAAGACGTTTAAAGGTAAAACTTAACATTAATCCTGAATCGTATCTGCTTATTTGTGTTATCTTCGCATACCAAGTATGTGACAGTTACAAATTATCTAACGTGGGAGAAAGAAAACAAAAATAACATTTATATCAAGGAGCGTATGCGACAAAGTACACGATACATGACTTAGCTACATAAAAATATAACGGACAGTGAAAAAAACGGCTTAGTCGCAAACTCGCCCACAATTTTTTTTTTTTCATTTATTCATAAACAATTTAACATTGTATTCGAATGACTTACATAATATAATAACAATAATAATAATTTAAATTAACCATCGATTACTAAGTACCTACACAAATTCAATTAAAAAGAAAAGAGAAACATTTATATAAATAATAATAATTTAGTCAACATTGCTTACAATAATTTAGTCAATCCAATATCCATTCTATCCAATATCCATTTATCAATAAAATCCAAATATCTGGTCCATGGGCGAGTTTCCCTTTTGTTAATTTTCACGTAGTAAACATGCTTTAATGATACTGGGCGAGTTGCTTACGGGCGAAAATTACAATAGTAATGTCGCCCAAATGATGGATTCTATAGCTTTTGATAGACACACCGTTGCCAAAATGACAAGAACCGTCAAGAATGACAGGAACTGTCAAAAATGACCAGGGCTGTCAAAAATGACAAGAACTGTCAAACAGCCAAGTTTTCGTCGGCCTCTCGCACCGAGGCTTCCGTGCAACGCAACTTAACCGTAACTTAACCTAACAAAAAGATAAACTAGATTTAGAAACCAACTTATCTTTGCCATTATCAAACTCTTATGTCCATACATCAATATACTTACTCCTGATTAGTTCATCATCTGCAAATTTATATAAGTTTGTAATAACAAAAAAAAAATTTTGGTAGATGTAATTTCCAATTTACAGTACTTACAGTTTTCTAATTTTTTCCTTTCCTTGTGCTATAAGACCTAGGGCAATGGGAAGTACCCTATAGGTTTTGGTTTTCTTGCATTTTACACAGACAGACAGACAACAAAGTGATCCTATAAGGGTTCCTTTTTGCCCTTGAGGTTCGGAACCCTAAAAATTACCTCAAAAAATGTACACAACGTGCATACTTGCAATAAAGAGATGATGATGATTTGATTTGACATAAAACAGATGTCTCTTTCTGACGTATGAGAGTGAAAGAGACAGCAAGGGCGGAGACCTGTCTCTCCATAGACACACTCCATTGTAATTACTTAATAGTAATTACTATTCTTACTTATATAACATTGGTATGTATAGTGAGATGTAAGCTATGTGGTATTAGTTACGTGATATGATACTGTATGTAATATATCAGCAGGCGAGCCTCTGAACGCGTGATGGATTGGAGGATATCGACCGCGCTCGGGTTGAGGCAGGGACGTCTCTACAGGGGCGCTGGGACACCACGGGCGGGGCGCTAAATAACTTTTGTTTAGTTTTATTAGCATACAGACAGCGAGAGAGGCGGGTGGCGCTCTGCGGTGTAGGATGCCAAACACATTGAGTCACTGAGCCTTATTAACTGACTTGACATTATCACTTTTTAAACTTTCACGGTTTGTATACATATTAATTAGATAAAACGGGAATTACCTGTCGAAATATCGAGACATCAATAATAAATGTTTAACACGGTAATTCCCGTTTTATCTAATTAATATGACATGACATTTCTTGTCATTTGCCAATGAAAATGAAAAATGTTTTTTTTCCGTGATCATCATCAGTTTTTTTTTTTCGTGATCATCATCAGTCTATTTATATGTCCCCACTGCTCGGGCACAGACCTTCCCTTACATCGAGGGAGCTCGGGCCATTATCCACCACGCAGGCCCAGTGCGGATTGGCGGCTTTCAACATGCTTTAGTTGTTTTTTTTCGTTAACCTAGACTTAATGTTAACATTACAGCTTGTTGGGACACTCCTTTTGAGTAAGTGGATACTCGTGATAGGAGACCCCGCTCTTCCAAATCCGGTATACAGAAAATATATATCAAGTTAAGCTAAGTTTAGCATTTATATGTATAAAAGACATTGCCACATTTCAATGGAGCTTTGCCCACCTACAAAACTACGTGACCATTTAAGCTGTACCTATCATTTTGTTGGGGACTTATTACAGGTTTCATATTGCATAATCATAATCAGTATCATTTTCTACTACTCTCGCAACTCCTATAGAAGAATAACAAAAACAATGAATAAATCGCTTCGATTTCTTACATTATTCTGAATTCTTAATTAAGCTGTTATTTTCGAATCGCAACTCGTACAAAACTTTATTTTAAACCAATAATTTTAATAAAAAACGGAGATACTTTTACATTTATTCGTTATCTTGTACAACTTGCGGTTGATGGCGGGGCAGAATCTGGCATTGTCATTTAACAATGAAGAATTTTCAATGATAAAATTTGAGATTGTGAGGGGGAGAATGTGAAAGTATGCGAGTATGTGTAGGTATGTGTATTTGTGAATGTGTGTGAGGGTGTGTGTGTGCGTGTGAGCAAGAAGGAGGGTGTGTTTGTGTGTGCGTGCGGTGTACGTTAACCCTGCGACGTGTCTTGGGATCGGTAGCATACAGCTATTGAATTGAATGTCATTTGCCAATGCCATTGTAGTCTTTCTTTCTCCAGTGGAGAAACTAAAATGCAGTCCATATTCACTCCTGAATTATGTAGTGGGACTCTAGAATCTAGCTCAAACTACATGTCTCGCATAGAATTATTAGAAAACTCCAACATATTGATATATGGAACATTTACTGATTAATTTAACGTAACATTAGCATAAAACAATCACATACAATAAAAATAATTCGCCATTTATCATTTAGATTTTCGTTTCGCATAGCGCATATTCAAGAAAATATCAAAGCATATGAAAAAGGAACGCGTCATCAATTAAAAACATGATTTGTAACTGCAATGTTAGACATGAATTTGAGTAATTGCACAATTACTGGATAGATGTCGCTACCGTCCCTCAGACGAGAATATGGAGACAAAATTCACGATCTGGATACGAATCACGATGGCTCTGTTGGAATAGAGCGTGCCACGGAATGGCGAGGTCCCGGGTTCGAATCCCGGTCGTGATGAAATTTTTTCTCCATTTATCATTCACATACAATAAATTTATAATTAGTAAGCAACGGCAACTGCAACTCAACTATACATATAATAAGACTGTAAAATAGTTGTGTCTGTACATTGGATATTTTTTGAAAAGAATAATAATTGTAATGTGTTTTAAGATCGATACTGGTGCCAAAACACTAATTTTTAGAATTTTTGTCTGTTTGTCTGGGACTTTGTGCAAGTATCACGCCATAACTACTGAAGGGATTTTCACTAGGAGATAGCTGAAATATCCGGACAGCTCTTAGGCTATAAGCCATGGCGGTATGTGATGTGGAAATAAGGATCCAGAGAGGAAGATCTGCCTCCTGATCTCCTCCATCCTCCTCCTCTACGCAAACGAAGTTGCGGGGTACAGCTAGTTATGAAGTTAATAAGCAACAGTCCTAAATACAACCCTGGATAGATTCGGCACGAACGTCACAGCTTCCGGGATATTGACGAACGGCCAAATTACTTCTCGAACTACCTACATAGCATATTCTGAATTCATTCTGAATTAGATGGGAGTTAGATACTTAAATAAAGTATTTTTATTGTGAATATTAGAAATGAAGACTGGAAGGTGGAGAAGGATTCTCTTGAAAACGACGGTTGCCAAATTGCAGGCTTCAACTCATCAACTTGCAAGTCATCAAATGTATTTAAATTGCATGAAAAAATTCTAAGATCTCAAGTGAATCTGAATTTAAAAATTGTAACACCTTATCCTCAGTAAAATTGAATTATTGTAAATTAAAAAGTTGTATTCAATTACAATTTCCGCAAAACATTGCCACATTTCAATGGATCTTTGCCCCACCTACAAAATTACGTGACCATTTAAGCTGTAAGCTATCAATTTGTTGGGGACTTATTACAGGTTTCATATTACATAATCATAATCAGTATCATTTTCTACTACTATCGCAACTCCTAAAGAAGAATAACAAAAACAATGAATAAATCGCTTCGATTTCTTACTATTTTCTGAATTCTTAATTAAGCTGTTTTTTTCGAATCGCAACTTGTACACAACTTTATTTTAAACCAACCATTTTAACAAAAAACGTAGATATTTTTACATTTATTCGTTATCTTGTACAACTTGCGGTTGATGGTGGGACAGAATCTGGCATGGTCATTTTGGAGCCTTGGATTTAAAGTAAATAAATAAGAGGGCGGTAAATAAATTTGCGCCCCGGGCCGCTAAAACCTACGCTTCGCCACTGAGTACGTAAATAGTCTATGGCTATGGTAACTAAACTATACCTATTGCTGTTTTCACATAACTTAAACCACACCAAAACTTCACTAAAAGTACCTACAACACTAAAATCTGAAAGTAAAAACGACCCAAATGAAAAGCTTCACAAAAGAAGCCGCGAAAAGTTGCGAAAGTCGATTTATCTTTGCGCCGAATCTTTCTTACGTACAATCGACAATACATCATTATTTCACCACTTCACATCGTTCTTAATGCCTAAGCAATAAGAATTAAAACATATTCAAGTGTTATTGTGATGTCGTGTGTACCTACATCGAATCAAACTCGTAAAAGTATAAAATCCGGACGAAGTTTTAATCTCTTCAAATATAAAGCTAGAATTTGTTTTAAAAAAATCAAAAGGAATAGTCTAATTAAGAGCCTTCCATGAGCCAACTAGTGCCGTCAATCTTGAAAAAATAATATCTTCCAATTTAATAAATTTTGTTGAAAAAGCTATATACAAAATGTTTATTAGGATGAATACTATTTTTCAATATACAATACATGGCATAATTGCGACAAGCTAAGTTGTAGTTCACAAATGTGCCAAAAACGGCCGTTTTTTGCAATTATGCGAACTACAACTTACCGAAATTGAATCACGTTATAAATAAGCATTTAAAAAATAGTATTTATCGTAATAAACATTCTGTAAATAGCTTTTTTAATAAAATTGATTATATTGTTTCTGAGATACAGATCTTGACAGACAGACATACGGACAACAAAGTGATCCTATAAGGGTTCTATTTTCCTTTTGAGGCATGGAACCCTAATAAACTACTTTTTCGTCAAAAAAGGTATCCTATGAGAGTTTCGTGATCATGACAAATCTAATGGTACCTCATACATCAACATCCATCAAGCCATATAGCACTCAGGGCCCTTACCATGAAGTCTTATAGCAGGATTACTTCAATAATACTTTGTTATTTCGTACCATGACGACCTTAAAGTAAGCTTATTAAGGTCGTCATGTACATGATCAAAGTATTATTGAAGTAATCCTGCTTGATTTCATGAAACATGCAAGATCATGTGCCACCACGCCCGGGGGAGCGTGTTGATTATGTCGGGCTCACCGCCCTGAAGGGGCAGCATACCGACTAAACCTCCTGGGGTGTTCCACCTCGTGCCATTCTTGCCGAGCCCCGGGAACTGCGATACATCCGCGACCCGACTGGCGCCCGAGCAGTCCCCATGGGGCCCTTATAAACGGCCGAAAAACATTACCCTCCTCTTCGGCAATCAGTTAATAATTAGAGAACACAAACCAGATTCGTTACCAAATAAAAGTTCCTACAAGTTTAAGCAATCTAACAAAATAAACAGAGCTCGCTGAAGAGTTTTGAGTAAACAAACGTTTCCCTATACTTGTGTATATCATTTCATTTCTTATTCATACTTATGCCAGCTTACGTTGGCAATCTTAGGAGCTTTTTATTAACAAAGTAAAGCGAACAATAATAATAAAAAAATACTTATAAATAAAAAGTTGACGCCAGATCGCTACCCTTTGGGAGAGTGCCCAAAAGGCTGGCGACGTTACCTCGTTGTATAGCCAGCGATATACGCTGGCCAAGGTAAGCGCCAGCCCTTTGGTCACCCGACGAGTCAATTAGGCGCGACGACAGTTCCTTGACCAGTCTCAGCCTCTGGTCCCCATGGCCCCATGGTCTCTACACCAAACGGCGCAAACATGTAGCTCTCGCTGAGAGCCGCATATTTACGCCGCTTGAGACTTTCCGCCGCCCTGCTCGTGAACTGCACATGGGAGGGAGCCAGTGTGTCGACGCAGGTATCATCCCACACTAGCGTCCTCCCATGCTTCCACGGTATGAGCGTCATCCCGTCGGGCCTCTTGCCATCGTCACGTGCAATACCGTTCGGCTCCAAAATGGCCGGCACGTTGGCAATTGAAGAAGCTACTTATAAAGTATTTATATTTACTTATTTATTTATACACTCACGCCTGATTCCCGTAGGGGTAGGCAGAGACGACTCCTCCACATTCATCAATCTCTTCATGCATGCTCGTCGGTTTGTAGTAGACCGTACTTGGCCCTTTTTCAAGACCTCGCCAATTTGGTCGCCGCACGTTCTCCTCGGTCTACCTCTGCCGACTCTCCCGTCAACATTCGCTCTGTGTACTTCCTTCGTTACCGTTCCTCCAGTCATCCGCTCTAAGTGGCCAAACCAACATAATATACGCTTTTCAATCCTATTTGCTACATTTTCTTTCACACCACACCGTTCTCTAATCACTACGTTCCTAATCTCTACAGCATTGATGCTACTCTCATTCTCATACTCTACTTTAAAAGTACCTAGGTACGTATATAAATGGGAAGTGCCAGTCTATATATCTATACATATAATAAGACTGTAAAAAAGTTATGTCTGTACATTGGATATTTTTTGAAAAGAATAATTGTAATGTGTTTTAGGATCGATACTGATGCCAAAACACTAATTTTTTGAACTTTTGTCTGTTTGTCTGTGACTTTGTGCAAGTATCACGCCATAACTACTGAAGGGATTTTGATGGGAGTTTCACTAGGAGATAGCTGAAATATCCGGACAGCTCATAGGCTATAAGCCATGGCGGTATGTGATGTGGAAACAAGGATCCGGAGAGGAAGATATGTCTCCTGATCTCCTCCATCCTCCTCCTCTACGCAAACGAAGTTGCGGGGTACAGCTAGTCTAAAAATATGAATCTGAAAACATAAATCCGAAAATCGGAATCTGTGAACATGAATTTGAACATCTCGATATGAAAACATGAATCTGAAATTCCGAATCTTATAACATGAACTTGAAGATCTGAATCTGAAAAAATGACTCTGAAAATCAGAATCTGGAAACGTGAGTCTGATAGGATCTGAAAACATGAACTCGAAAATCAGAAACTAAAAGTATGTATCTGAAACATGACCTTGTAGATCTGAATCTAAAAATATGAACTTGAAATCTGAATCTGAATCCGAAAACCTGAATCGAAGCCCAAATCAAGTGTCTTTTTTTGTAAACAAATATGATCGTCTAATTTACCTGTTGTGATGTAACACTGAAGGAACTGATTGAACGAACCTGTGCATCATTGTGAAAATAAAGTGATCCGATCTAATAATGTGAAAATAACTATGCCCTAATCACAGAACAGCTTAAAATGTTAGTAGGGTAGTTTTAGTTTACATAATAAGAGACTTGATTTGTGCTTCGGACTTCAAAGTGTGACCACATGTATCGAACAAATATTCCCCAAGCAGCACCACTCTTAAACACGTTTTAGGCGATTAAGCCAATGATACACTAGGGGACAAATGTCCTACGACATGTATCGGCGACATGTCAAGCGAAGCCGGCCGATTTCGCCTGACATATCTGGCGACATCGCGCGACTTATGTCCGTAGCGACGTCAGGCGAAGTCGTGCGACTTCGCGAAACTTCGCTTGATATATCTGGCGACATCGCGCAACTTATGTCCGTAGCGACGTCAGGCGAAGTGTCGTGTCGCGCGATGTTGCCAAACATGTCGCGCGAAGTCCGGCAACGTCGCGCTACTTCACCCGACGTCCCTGGCGACACGTGTCGCGCGATGTTGCCAAACATGTCGCGCGAAGTCCGGCAACGTCGCGCTACTTCACCCGACGTCCCTGGCGACACGTGTCGCAGGACATTTGTCCCCTAATGTATCCTTGGCTTTATTCTCAAAGCACTCGCTCAGCGACGCGGCTGGAACACGCGTAACCCCGAAACGCCTGCGGGCACGTCGACTACAATAAAGGAACCTATTACACGAGAAAGATTCGCAATCGATTTCACAGCGTATCTGTCCTGGATCTAACAATGCTAGAAGGGACACTTAAGAACCTTCCATGAGCCAACTAGCGCCGCCAATCTTACTTAATATCTTATATATTAAAGAAGCTATTTACAAAATGTTTATTACGATAAATACTATTTTTTAAATGCTTATTTATAACGTGATTCAATTTCGGTAAGTTGTAGTTCGCATAATTGCGAAAAACGGCAGGTTTTTGGCACATTTGTGAACTACAGATTAGCTTGTCACAATTATGTCATGTATTGTATATTGAAAAATAGTATTCATCCTAATAAACATTTTGTAAATAGCTTTTTTAATAAAATTGATTATATTGGAATATATTATTTTTTCAAGATTGGCGGCGCCAGTTGGCTCATGGACGGCCCTTAAACTGAAATATCTAAGTTACTAACACTAGACCTATATTTCGTGCGGTTTTATCGAGAGTACAATATTGCGAAAATGATAGCCCTTCTTTGTATGAAGACGGCAGTATAAGATAAACCAGACATAGGAACCTCCGTATTTTGCGACACCATAATATATCCAACAAATACGATTCAGAGATCAGCGGGGTTACTCTCACCTCTTATAGCGATCCAGTTTAGGTTCCTAAACTGACAATTTGCTACAATGACGTCAAACGTGTAGCAAATAGCGATTCGGTTCAGTTTAGGAACCTAAACTGGATCGCTATAAGAGGTGAGAGTAACTTTGTTGGACATTGAAAGCCGCGGACCTGAAACGCCTTGATGCCTTTGAGATGTGGTGTTGGCGACGTATGCTCAGGATACCGTGGACTGCACGCCGAACGAATGAGTCGATAATCTCTGAGTTGAACATTAGAGACAGATTATCGGCAACGGTTACCCGAAATGTTGCGGTACTTCGGCTGTGGCGGCCTCCTTTCACTCTATATATTTTAAAACAAAAATTATCAAATAATTTTGCAACCGTCGTTTCCCGCCATTTTCAAGAGAACCCAACCCGCACTATTGAATAACCAAGCAAGTACTTAACGTCTCCACTAAGGTAACTAACCAGACAATGTTACGACGAAGATTTTATTTTCTGAAAACGCTTCGCTACTGAAGTGCGCACTAGAAAGCACTGGCGGACAAATGAAGGATGCAATTATAGCGCTCGCTGAGAAAACAAAGAGACGGCACGACACTGTAATACGTAGACATGTCGGGCCAAGATAATTGGTACAACGTATGTCTGGAAAATAGGTTTTCTTTTTTGTATTTATTAATTTTTGATTCGCTCGTAAAAATACGTTATTATGTTAGGCTGATATTTTTGTGAGATAAAATACGAAGGTCGTGTCAGAGTCAAAAGACATTGCCACATTTCAATGGCAAAGGCCCCACCTACAAAACTACGTGACCATTTAAGCAGTACCTATCATTTTGTTGGGGACTTATTCCAGGTTTCATATTGCATAATCATAATCAGTATCATTTTCTACTACTCTCGCAACTCCTATAGAAGAATAACAAAAACAATGAATAAATCGCTTCGATTTCTTACTATTTTCTTAATTCTTAATTGAGCTGTTTTTTTCGAATCGCAACTTGTACAAAACTTTATTTTAATATATTTTAATAAAAAACGGAGATACTTTTACATTTATTTACATTACGACAGTGCGCGAAGAAACGTCACCGGCGACGCGGGCGTGGCGCGCTCACCTTGAAAAAGACCGTCGAAATCGATCGAAACTGTCGGTCTAATTGCCGACTTCAACAATATAAATGAGTGACATCCGTTTATATATACTAATTTGTAGTAATGGCTCACTATAGTCTTAATTCTAAAATTTAAGATTTATCTTCATCATGTTTTATGGGAACTGATGTAATTCAACCATTAAGTCAGTTTACGGCAGCTAAGTTCGAAATGTCGAGTTTGTGAAGGTTTAATCAACAGTAGATTATTGTAGGCAGGTAGTCATAGTCTGTGAGTATTACGCAACGTGAGCTCGGTCTTACGACTGTCAAAATTATATGAATTATATAGTTTTAATTCTAAAAAAGTTAATGATATACTCAGTAGCGGATTATCCTAAAGGCAAACTAGGCCCGTGCCTAGGGGCGCGAGGTCACAAAGGGGCGCGGGTTAAGGGCGACCAACCCTTCAAACTAGCATTCGTAAGCAATACAAGTCAGCAGTAATAAGTAGGACATACGTCACACTGCCTTGTATTGCAGAGTCGCTAATTAGTTTACTTTAATTTTAAGCATAGTAAATTAAGACATTGTAATCTAGGCTTCGGTATAAGTTGGTTCATTGTAATTAAAATAAAACCTTTTTTAAAACGTAAAAACGGGCTTCGGTCATTTAATTCGCGCACGGAAGGCGTCTAGTTGACGAAACACAAAAGAAGTACCTATTTAGTAATTACATAAAATAAAAAAGTCATATTATAAAGCTAGATTCCGACTCTGGTAAAACCTGCGTTTTCACGCCAGACATTGTCACGATTTCGCTAATAATGTCGTTTTCAGTGTTTTTGTGATTCAAAATCCACCTTTAGAGCTTCCTAAGTGCGCCCCGTCTACTTCATTACACCTGCATCGCCAGATTCCATAACAGAAGTTGGTGAGATATAAAAACCGAGGGGCGCCGATGAGGTGGTAGCCTAGGGGGTCAGAACCCACTGGTCTCCTGAAATTCGCACCCTGTGCCCACTCGTCCCCTAAAATATTTGAGGTTTCCACTCGTCCCCTGAACTGTTATTTTTTTTAATAATTTATATTTCCTCGCGGTCTACTATTTTAGAGAATTCTTTTCGGCCCCTGTGGTTGTGGTACAGTCGCGTCATTGATCGAACAGCCATTCGTGTTGGGGCACGCTTTTGTTATTACAATTCCTGGTAAAATTAGAAATGCTGTTTGTTGCCGAACATGAATAGTCATTTTAATTTATCAACGATACAATATAATTTTCAAAATACATATTTTTTAATTAATTTCGTTAAAGTTTTGTTCACAAATGTACTGTGTCAGCGCTGTTTATGTAAAAATATGGCTGGTTGTCTATCAGGGAAGCAAAAAGTACCTGAGCAGGTGCCGAAGACTGAGCAGGGGACGAGTAGGTACCTTAAAAATAAATTAATATTGCCTCGTCTCCTGCCGGGGGACCAATGGGCACCTATATAGGGGCCGAATCTACAACTTTTAATCCGGGGGACGAATATTAGGGGACCAATGGGTTCTGACCCAGCCTAGGGCGCTGTCGACATTTAATCCGCCTCTGGATATACTTGGTCCGGTCGTTTCTTTTGTCCGACAGTGTACGGCGAAGCGCTGACACACAAGCGAGGTTGTTCCAGATAAGGCTCAAATTAATTATACTGTGTTAGCCGCGTCTTCAGTTTAATTCAACCCTAAGCGAGCTCGGCTACTTGTCTCAGCTACTATTGTGTGTATTTTCATGGCAGTACTCGTGAAGCGCTCGGTGGCTCAGTGGTTGGGTCAATGGACTTGCGATACGGAGGTCCCACGTTCTGTTAGCTGGGCAAACGCAAGATGTCAGAAATGACTGTGAATTCCATAAATTACTTTGTAAATGACAATGCCAGATTCTGCCGCACCATCAACCGCAAGTTGTACAAGACAACGAATAAATGTAAAAATATCTCCGTTTTTTATTAAAATTATTGGTTAAAACAAAGTCTTGTACATCTAGCGAGTAGAAAAAAACAGCTTAATTAAGAATTCAGAAAATAGTAAGAAATCGAAGCGAATTATTCATTGTTTTTGTTATTCTTCTATAGGAGTTGCGAGAGTAGTAGAAAATGATACTGATTATGATTATGCAATATGAAACCTGTAATAAGTCCCCAACAAAATGATAGGTAGGTACAGCTTAAATAGTTTTGTATGTGGGGCAAAGCTCCATTGAAATGTGGCAATGTCATTTAAAATTGAGTCGACATCCAATACAACTATTATGCTCCATAAGCACCCGTAGCGTTTATCTCACCAACTAAATAGTTTAATTGGTGAACTATCATTCATGTGCCATGGCCCTTAGATATTTGGATAACGGAATATATAAAATCCAAAAAAAAAATCTTGAACAATTCAGTTACTGATATTGAACATACTCCCTTCGGCTTGCTGTACCCTTTTCGCTACACCCTGTATACACAGCCATAACACAGTAAAAACGACAAATTGTGACAAGTAAAGTAATTTTGCCAGATCTCATGATAAGCTCCGTACAAAGTGAAATATCATTCATATCATAACTTATCTAATAAAGGCAAAAATATATTAAACTCGTCGTAGAACGGAAGGGTTCTGTAGACAAGCAGTATGTACAGCAACAATAAAAAGTAGTATTCTTTTTTTAAATGACAATGCCAGGAAATCTGCCTGGTACCAGTGTTGAAAGCACAGACCACTTACCCCACAGACCTGTACCAGGAGAGCGCCCGTGTCTGCCCGCACATGAGTGCAAAATTGCTTCGCGACACGTGTAACCTAGAGATATTATCGACATGCCAGACAATGCCAGATTCTGCCCCACCATCAACCGCAAGTTGTACAAGATAACGAATAAATGTAAAAATATCTCCGTTTTTTATTAAAATTATTGGTTTAAAATAAAGTTTTGCACAAGTTGCGATTCGAAAAAAAACAGCTTAATTAAGAATTCAGAAAATAGTAAGAAATAGAAGCGATTTATTTATTGTTTTTGTAAGTCCCCAACAAAATGATAGGTACTGCTTAAATGGTCACGTAGTTTTGTAGGTGGGGCAAAGCTCCATTGAATTTGGCAATGTCTTTTTCTTATTTAATTTGCAAATAAAAGAGTGCACTATTTAGTCAGCAGTCTGTAACGAACTCAACAATGGACCATTGTGTGAAGACTTTTTATTATTATTTTTTTTATTTTTTTTATTTACTGTTTGACAACGGCGATTGCGTGTGGCCAGCCAGTATCGGCCAAATCAAATATCTTTATTCAAAAATGCCAACGCTGTGAGGAGAAAAGTGTCTTTTAAAATACTAACACGTAAATTGCTTTTTTAGAATTAAAACTATAGTGAGCCATTACTACAAATTATTATATATAAACGGATATCACTCACTTATATTGTTAAAGTCGGCAATTAGATTAATACGTAAATTGCTTATGCTGTTATTCATAAACCTAGTTAAACCTCACTTGCCTTAAATCGTGTTGCTATCCCTTTCACACTTCGTTAAAAAGGTTAAAATAGAAAAGGACAGGGTCTAAACGGTGGCGTAACTTAAATCACTTTAGTCAAGGTAAATATTTCATAAAATTAAAATTTGAATTATTATTAATAATTCAATTTATCTACCAAAACCCACATAAGATTGATAAATCAAAAAAAATCGGGCATTCCTAAAAATCCAGAGTGACGTCACGAGCGTTTTTAGCGGGTGGGAAAAAACCGGGAAATATTTTAATATCAATTTAATTAGAACATGATGAAAAAATTCTTGCCGTGGGCAGGACTTGAACCTCGCAGGTGAACTGAAGGTCGCAGGTTCAAGTCCTGCCCACGGCAAGAATTTTTTCATCATGTTCTAATTTATTCACCGAGCATGGATAATGCGTAGGTAATATTTTTTACAGTCATCTTCTACTTTTATGTAATAAAAGTGATACCTATATTTGGGATCCTGATGTGAAATATTATATGAAATAAATATTGTTTTATTGAATTTCGATATGAGTCAAATATCACTTTTTAAACTTTCACGGTTTGTATACATATTAATTAGATAAAACGGGAATTACCGTGTTAAACATTTATTATTGATGTCTCGATATTTCGACAGCATTGCAGCCATCATGGTCACGAGTAGACTGAAGTCGGTGAGTGTTGAACGTCAGAAGGGTGACACAAAATGATCTACCCTCTTTCGTTCTTTTCTAATAAATGTTTAACACGGTAATTCCCGTTTTATCTAATTCTTCTTCTTCTTCTTCAGCATACAGCAGCCCACTCCTGGGCATATGCCTCTCCATGAATCTTCCATGTGGCCCGATCCCAAGGTTGTCTGGTCCACACCGAGCCAGCAACCTTCTTTATGTCGTCGGAGCATCTGGCCGGTGGTCTGCCCACGCTTCTTCTACCCGTCCGGGGTCTCCACATTAGAACGCACTCACTCCATCGACCATCGTTTCGGCGACAGAGGTGCCCAGGCCCATTTCAGTTTTGCCACTCGTTTGCCGATGTCGGTGACACGGGTCCGTAGGCGGATGGTCTCATTTCTCACTCTGTCGCGTAGGGATATACCGAGCATCGTGCGTTCCATGCTTCTTTGTGCTACCTTCAATCTGTGCACCATTCCGGAGGTTAGAGTCCACAGTTTTATCTAATTAATATGAGTCAACTACCCTATTATTATAATCATTAACAAACAAAAACCTTAATCCTTCATGCGGAACCGGTGACACACATTAGCTTCTTTCTTTTGTTTCTTGCCGCATCAGTGCCCGTCTTATCGTTTCCGTATTAGCGACACGGGCCCCTAAAACACCGTCGCGAGTTGGCGCTCCGCCAGCTCCCCGCCTCGTTACATAAAAACGTAGTTCTAGCGCTCTACCTACACAGTTCACTTGCTTAAGCAAGCTCATGGAAGGCCCTTAAGGGCCTTCCATGAGCCAACTAGCGCCGCCAATCTTAAAAAAATGATATCTTCCAATATACTTAATCAATTTTATTAAAAAAGCTATTTACAAAATGTTTATTACGACAAATACTATTTTTTAAATGCTTATTTATAACGTGATTCAACTTCGCTAAGTTGTAGGTCGCATAATTGCGAAAAACGGCCGTTTTTGGCACATTTGTGAACTACAACTTAGCTTGTCGCAATTATGCCATGTATTGTATATTGAAAAATAGTATTCATTAGAACATGATGAAAAATTTCTTGCCAATATCAAGAATTTTTTCATCATGTTCTAATTTATTCACCGAGCAAATTCTGAATAGTATTCATCCTAATAAACATTTTGTAAATAGCTTTTTTAATAAAATTTATTAAATTGGAAGATACTATTTTTTTCAAGATCAGCGGCGCTAGTAGGTTCATGGAAAGCCGTGCGCCCCGAGGCACGGAGGGGCTCAGATGAAAGTGTCACTAGCGGTCACCCATCCAGGTAGGTACTGACCTCGCCCAACGTTGCTTAACTTGTACGATCGTTTTCAACGTGTACTCTCAACTGGCGACTGGTATGTTTTGATATTTTCTTGCATATGCGCTATGCGAAATGAAAATCTAAATGATAAATGGAGAAAAATTTTCATCACGACCGGGATTCGAACCCGGGACCTCGCCTCTCCGTGGCACGCTCTATTCCAACAGAGCCATCGTGATTCGTATCCAGAGCGTGAATTTTGTCTCCATATTCTCGTCTTAGGGACGGTAGCGACATCTATCCAGTAATTGTGCAATTACTCAAATTCATGTCTAACATTGCAGTTAGAAATCATGTTTTTAATTGATGACGCGGTTCCTTTTTCATATGTTTTGATATTTTCTTGCATATGCGCTATGCGAAACGAAAATCTAAATGATAAATGGAAAAAAAAATCTCCATTTATCATTTGGCGATGAGTTATCCTCGGTTTTTTCGACGGAAAACTTACGTACATTTACCGAGTGTTCTCAAAACATCGTGATGAAACCTGCATGCCGTAGAAGAATAAAAATCTAAGGCATGTGAAATCCGCCAATCCGCAGTGGGCCCGCGTGGTGGATCAAGGCCCCAGCTCCCTCGATGTAAGGGAAGGTCTGTACCCGAGCAGTGGGGCAATATAAATAGACTGGAGGTAATCATTTGGCGACTGGTAGTTACATACTACAGTTGTAACAACACCTAGGGCGGAATGTTCCGTACCAGAGGTAACCCCTCTCGGATTAGCCTACGGCCGCCCTTGACCTCGCCTCCGATCGACCACCCGCTCGCATCTCGTTAGATTCGCTTCCAGATATTTTTGACACCGGAGCGAGAGGCGTGTTTTCAAACTGTGTTTCTTATTTTAAACATGAATTTAAAAGATCCAACCCCCCAGCTGTCAAACTCAAGCGCGAGACAGAAGATTTCCTGCAGCGGTGGAGTGAAGAGCACGGCACAGTGACTACATTTTCGTATTTTTATTATATTTGGATGAATTTTGGCAAGGAAATAAAAATACGCCAACAAAAAACAGCTATTATTTTATAATTGATTTGTATTCAGCATCAGCAGTATAGTTGCCCCCGTGAATATGGCAACGATGCAAATATACTCCGTGTATATTTTTTTCAGACTTTTGATTTTAGTAGTTAGTTCCGTAGCCTTCATAGAAAAACTGAAAATACGCGCATACGAAGTCACTGTGCCGTGCTCTTCCCTTCGCCGCTGCAGGACATCTTCTGCCTCGCGCTTGAGTTTGACAGCTACAATACAAGGCATAACTAAATTGCGACAAGCTAAGTTGTAGTTCACAAATGTGCCAAAAACGGCCGTTTTTCGCAATTATGCGAACTACAAATTACCGAAATTGAATCACGTTATAAATAAGCATTTAAAAAATAGTATTTATCGTAATAAAGATTGTGTACATAGCTTTTTTATTCAAATTGATTAATTTGGCAGACATTATTTTTAAAAGATTGGCGGCGCTAGTTGGCTCATGACAGGCCCATAATTCAACACAATACAATACAATCGTTTATTGATAAAATAATACATTTACAAGTCAATTGTATAGGTAAGCTTACATCAAGTACTTTTTCGATAGTTAAAGAATTCTTCAACGGTGTAACACGCCATGCCCATTAGCATATGTTTAAGTTTTTTTTATTCATTCATTCTTAATTCTGCAGCGGCTACTAAGTCTACCAACTCGAATCCTAATCCTAAACGCAAACTGTCCCTGTCGTTCATATGCTACATAACGTAAGAGCGAGCGGGACGACTCGCTTAGCGACGACTGATATTAGCGGACGCAATCGAATAGGCAAATGACATTAATAAAACGCGTAACATACCCTTTAAGTATGTATAAAGCGATGAAGATTTTCGGTGGGCGTGACGTGGCCTGTGGTGGCTCAGTTGGTAAGAGCGTGTCACGGAATGACAAGGTCGCAAGTTCAAGTCCTGCCCACGGCAAGAATTTTTTCATCATGGTCTAATGAATTTTTAACTTGACTTTGTAGTTAATTCTGTATCGGCCACTAAGTCGAATCTTAACCCTAAACGCAGCTGTCCTTGTCGTTCATATGCCTCACTTAGCGACGACTGATATTAGCATACGCAATGGAATAGGCAAATGATATTAACAAAACTAAAAAAAGTTGTGAGACAGATTTCGGCAACACGCCCCATCGAAGCGTCTAACAGACGATCGATCGCTGTTCGTCCGTGTTATTGTGCCGAGGAATATGTACTTACATGTAGTTATACAGTTGTTATGTGGCTTGTTTGTCTTCAGAATCGCAGAGTCCATTCACTGGTAGGGATTGACTTTGTACCATGAAGGGAAAAATTACAATGACAGATTCTGCCCCACCATCAACCGCAAGTTGTACAAGATAACGAATAAATGTAAAAATAACTCCATTTTGACGTGACAACGTCTTATAAATTGGTTTGCCGGGTGACACTTCAAGAAACTGCGTTACGCTCCGCTCACGTTATGCGCTCACAATGAGAGAGAGTGAGAGGCACGCGTCCCTTCCACTTTCCCTTCGTCGTTGTCACGTAAAACTTTCGCCCGTATACCGACTTTACAGGCAACCATTTTTTTTATTAAAATTTTGTACAAGTTGCGATTCGAAAAAAACAGCTTAATTAAGAATTCAGAAAATGGTAAGAAATCGAAGCGATTTATTCATTGTTTTTTGTTATTCTTCTATAGGAGTTGCGAGAGTAGTAGAAAATGATACTGATTATGATTATGCGATATGAAACCTGTAATAAGTCCCCAACAAAATTATAGGTACAGCTTAAATGGTCACGTAGTTTTGTAGGTGGGGCAAAGCTCCATTGAAATGTGGCTATGTCATTTGTACCGATTTAATGTATATGGGGTAGGTAAGTAGTATGTGGTATTGATTAGACGACAGGACCACTCGACAAGATTGGTCAATTTTAATTTTCACTTTTCGACAAAATGGCGCCCGGTTGGGGATCCCAGGCCTTTCACAGGCTAGGCGTCGACGCGACTTTGAACCTAAAGAGAACAGAAATGACATATTTCGCCGTGCTTTATTGAGAGAGCCTAAAGCTGGGATCCCACCCGGTGCGGTCTGGCCTTTTCACAGGCCAGTCCGTGCCAGGCCAGCCCCCTTACCATGAACTCTTATAGCAGGATTACTTCAATAATACTTTATTGAGTGCATACGATAACGTAATGTTATGACTTGTATATCCGCGAGAAGACAAAAGTGGTTGACATTGCTCATAGAATCAGTAAACTGAAGTGGCAGTGGGCTGGTCACTGTCGTAGAAACGATAGGCGCAATTAGACGAAGCGGGGGGCAGAGGCGCCATATTAAACCCGTTTCGAAATCTCAAGGTTACGCGTGTCGCGAAGCAATTTTGCGCTCATGTGCAGACAGAAACAGACGCCCTCCTGTTTCAGGTATATGTGGTAAGTTGGTCTGTGAATCAATACCTATCGTAAATCTAACTGACGATCAAAGAAACTTATTTCTCACGAGAAGACATTTATTATTTATTTATTTTTAATTTATTGGAAAACCAACGGCAATTCTCAATCAAGGGGTAAGTTACACAATATAAAACTGATAGCCAATTACAGGTTTTCGCTGTTAGATTATAGACTAAATTAACTATATCAAGCACTTAACTAGGCACTATTTGCACGCACACACATACCTACACTACATCACTCATCGAAACACATTGTACTCAACAATCGCCTCGCTGTCACACAACCGGTGTTGAAAATGTCCAAATCAAAGTCAGACAGTTTATTAAAATTGTCACTCGCACGCCAGAGAAATGTGTTTCTTCTGTATTTAGTGGCGGTAGGTTGTAAATATATGGGGGGATTAGTTCTAAAAGTCCTAGACGGGATGTTAAAATAAATTTTTGAAAGAAGTTCCGGGCTGTCGATGCAATTTGTAGTAATTTTAAGTAAAAATATCAAATCAGCAATTTCACGCCGTTTTACTAGGGACATAAAACGATTAGTTAAAAAGTGAGCAGAAGTTTATTTCGTCTGTATTAATCTACGAGCTCATAGCATGAGTCGCCAACTGGCCACTTGTTTCACACTTCTTATTAGTTATCAGTTTATTTCGCAGTCGGTTTTTAAAATTATTGTTGTTAATTCTGAACGCTGATGTGTAGAAGTCGCCTTTGGGTAATAGAGTGCATGTCAACTATTCATGCGTTTGGTTTGTCAATATGTAGGTCAACGCGATGACCCGATGACCTCCCGGTGTGAGGCTATCAGCTTATCAGATGGACGTCAAAGCTATCTAGCTAAATGCCAATATTTTCATGGATATGTATAAGTAAACACTGTTGGATGTTTAACACTGGCTGATTATTTTTAAATATCTTTAAAAATAATATTGAAGTGTTCTATCTGATTGTCGTTGTCATTAGATCGCTGTCGAGAGATTCTTGCAGAATAAAAATCTAAATTAATTTAAAATCTCTGTTGGTGTTTATATTTTCTTGTGTCCTTAGTTTTGAAACGTTTCTATTTATTAGTAGTGTAATAGGCCTTAATCATATAATAAACACTTCTGTCAAGAGTCCGCATCAGTAGATTGCATTACACGTAATTCGAGAGTACCTAAACAAGCAGAAATAATTTCAAAAAACAAAAAACACAACTGCACAAAAACCTATTGATAAAAAAATTATACCCTATGACACTCCCGTAATCAAGACGAATATAATGATACCTCATACACCAAAATCGTATCAGTCCACTGCTGGACGCAGGCCTCACCTCCCCGCTCTTATAGCCTATTGGTACTGCCTCTCTCATCATCAGCCCGTATCAGTCCACTGTTGGACGCAGGCCTCACCTCCTCGCTCTTATAGCCTCCTGGTACTGCCTCTCTCATCATCAGCCCGTATCAGTCCACTGTTGGACGCAGGCCTCACCTCCTCGCTCTTATAGCCTCCTGGTACTGCCTCTCTCATCATCAGCCCGTATCAGTCCACTGCTGGACGTAGGCCTCTCCCAAAGCACGCCACTCCACCCTACTCTCGGCCCTCTGCATCCAGTCCCTGCCAAGCATTTTGCGAAGGTCATCCCTCCATCTGGTCGGAAGGCGTCCCACACTACGTTTACCCGTTCGGCGCCTCCATTCGAGAACTCGGTTCTACGACAGATGTGACCAGCCCACTGCCACTTCAGTTTACTGATTCTATGAGCAATGTCAACCACTTTTGTCTTCTGGCGGATATACTCGTTTCTTATTCTATCTAACAGAGAAATGCTAAGCATAATAATCAAATAATATGCAAAATAAACATATGTCAAGCCGTTTAGGTACGGTGGAACACAGAGAAAGGTGTAGAGGAGAGTTTTTAAGGTTGAGATTTTCCCAAAAACTACTTGACCTATGGTTAAAATTATTTCACTGTTTGATAGATATAAGTTAAAGCTATATAACTGTAAAAGAATTATTAACTTCGGTCCAGTAGTTTTTGAGAAAATCTCAACCTTATTGAGGCCCCCTGTAAAGGTACTTCTTCTTCGACTGCAATTTTTTCGAGTGTATGTATGTATACATACATACACTCGAAAAACATAACCCTCCTTCTCGCGCAGTCGGGTATAAATTATCAAATAATTTAGCAACAGTCACGTTTAGCCATTTTCAAAATTCCCTTAGAAACAACTAAAATCTCTTATTTCAGCAAACCCGTTTCGGTTTCACTCCTAATTGACGTAACAAAAGCTCTCGGGCACAATTAGGGAACCAACAAAGAAAGAGAGGTAAGATCCCTTTCCTAAATGGAAGAAAGGGACAAGAGATGCTTGAAGCGGTCAAATTACTGGGTCCTCAGAAATACTCGACAAAATGAGCGATGAGATTGTATTGACGGCTTGCTATTGTGTTCTGAAGTGCAGAGGGGAATATTATGCGAATTTACAAAATCCGTGCCTTTCTATTTATATCCGGAAACGTTTATCTGTTTGACGAAAGGATTTTATTATCCGACAGCTGGATTAAGGCTTCGTATGCGTATGCGTGGAGAGCTCGGTGGCTCAGTGGTTGGGCCAATGGAGTTGCAATATGGAGGTCCCAGGTTCGATTCCCAGCTAGGGCAGCCATGTACCAATGAGTTATCCTCGGTTTTTTCGACGGAAAAACTTACTTACATCTACCGAGTGCTCTCAAAACGGTGAAGGAAAACATCGTGATGAAACCTGCATGCCGTAGAAGAAGAAAAAAAATCTAAGGCATGTGAAATCCGCCAACCCGCACTGGGCCCGCGTGGTGGATTATGGCCCGAGCTCCCTCGATGTAAGGGAAGGTCTGTGCCCGAGCAGTGGGGACATATAAATAGACTGATGATGATGATGATGATGCGCGGATTATCAGTGTTTCTATGAAGGCTACGGCACTAACTACTAAAATTTAACGTCTGAAAAAAATATATAGCAATCTTGGGGTGTCTATTTAGAGACTGATGAATACCGATACACTTTGGACAAACTTCGATCAATAGAAGAAAAAAAACCGGCTAAGTGCGAGGAGGCTTCCGTGCAATTCACCATAACATTTGCTCTAACGAAAAGATAAACTAGATTTAGGGACAAACTTATCTTTGCGTTTTCGAAACTGATAACGTCATACATCGACATACCAGGCGTCAACTGCAAATATAAGTTTGTAATTACAAAAAATAATTATTTCGTGATGGAACCCCAAATTTACAGTTTTCAAATTTTTTCCTTTACTTGTGATACCTAGCTTCTTTCCAAATTTCATGATTCTAGGTCAACGGGAAGTACCCTATAGGTTTTGGTTCCCTTGCATTTCCATACAAATATGCTGGAAAATGCGACATAAGCGGCCATATCTTTTGATTGGGTTGACGTAGAAGTTTGATTTTTTCACGGCTGCATAATGTTGCAGACCTGAGTATTTGGTATTAATTTCAACTTGATCCGTCCACGCGTTTCTGAGATATAGGTCTTGACAGACAGACAACAAAGTGATCCTATAAGGGTTCCTTTTTTCCCTAAAATTCAGTCGAGGCAGGTAAAATGAATACGGTACAGTCGACCCGTACGTCGCGTGGGTCCGCATTTTTGGAAACTCGGCCTTACACAAGCTATGGCAATGGTTGACTGTCCCAGATATCCCCTGGAAACATAATAACTTATATGATTACCAGAGCGGTCTCATAATAAATCATCTAATACGTTTCGTTGCCAGCAATTTACCGGAAAAGAGAGGCATTAGGAGTACATGTCCAATTTGGACGGTCGAGACGGTGACGCGTTTCATACAGTGGTTCCCAAACCTTTCATCAGTAGCCCCCCAAACAGTTAGTAGATTTTAGTGGGCAAAAATCCCACATAACAGAAACAACAATAAATAATCATTGTAAATCATTTATTTATTTTATTAATAGACTCGACTGTTCGTCATTTGCCAATGTCATGTTACAGAAAATTCAATATATTCAATAGTCTTCTATCTTCCTCCAGGGGAGTCGCAGTAGCGTCTTCACCCTGGGTAGCCGCGTCTTCATGTCTTCATCCAGAGGAGACGCCGTAGCGTCATCACTCTGGACGAAGCAGCTCGACAGTCACGTTCACTCCCGAGCTTGTAGCGGGAACTCTTGATAAAAGCTTGAAACTTCAGATCTTGCATAAATAATCCAATAACTTCACCGTACTGTCATTCGCGAACATTTTCTGATTAATTTAACGTGATATTAAACACAAAATAGTCCGGATGTAGACATTAAAAGGAAAATTATCAAATAATTTCGCAACCGTCGTTTCCCGCCATTTTCAAGAGAACCATCGTAAATCATGTTTCTAATTGAATGTTCGAAGGTCGGAATACTACTACTATTGTCCGATAGATGGAGTTGCGTAACATACCCTTTAAGTATGTAATACGATTAAGATTATCGGAGGGCGTGGCGTGGCCTGTGGTGGCTCAGTTGGTAAGAGCGTATTACGGAATGACAAGGTCGCAGGTTCAAGTCCTGCCCACGGCAAGTAATTTTGCATCACGTTGAAACAATAAAATAACATGCAAAAGAAAAAAAAGTTGGCATATATGGCGAACTTATCTGAAAAGATAATTCTAACAGAATATTGTGTTACGAGTGGTATTCGTCGTAGTGTACGGACAACAGCAGATTAATGGTAACACTTGCAGTACGAATTCGATTCTTATGGCGCAGATAATAAGAACAGTTCAAAGTACACTACATACCTTTTTAGCACCGTTAAAAGTGTCTTTTTACTTGCAAATTGGTGTAAAATATATGTTACTGTATAAGCCCGAACTACGGTAAATCCTAAGATTTACCAGTAAACCCTAAGATTTACCACCTCCTATTGGTAAAAGTCCGAACAGCTCTATGATTATTGTTCATTTCGCAGTTGTGCCATCATTAATTTGGTAAATCTTAGGATTTACCTCTAGCAACGGTAAATGTCGAAAAATATTTCTCGGCGCATGCGTTGTGGTTCGTAGCAACCAAGGTACCAAGATACCTAATATATTGAGCTACAAATTATTATATATAAACGGATATCACTCACTTATATTGCTAAAGTCGGCAATTAGACCGACAGTTTCGACCGATTTCGACGGTCTTTTTCAAGGTGACGGTTTTTTTGCAATATAAGTGAGTGATATCCGTTTATATATAATAATTTGTAGTAATGGCTCACTATAGTTTTAATTCTAAAATATATTGAGCTATGAAAGTAACTGAATGATAATTGTATGAAAAAACTCCCATCCTGATAAATATTGGAAGAAATTATTAGTCAGAATAAATTTCTTTTGTTCAAAGGGGTATTCAGTGTGCTCACTTTGAGAATCCCTGACCTACACCCTTAAATTAGAAGGGCTCCCGCGGCGCGCGGATGTATTTAGGCGCGAGAGCACGGATTGACAAGGATAATAGCCCGCCATTGCGGGGATAAAGCCTACGCAATAATAATAATGGCCACGATATTGGGCCATAAAATACAGACACGTCTTAAATAATATCATAACCAACCCGTATCAGTCCACTGCTGGACGCAGGCCTCACCTTTCCACTCTTATAGCCTTCTGATACTGCCTCTCTCATCATCAGCCCGTATCAGTCCACTGCTGGACGCATGCCTCGCCTCCCCGCTCTTATAGCCCCCTGGTACTGCCTCCGACAGCAAGTCAATCAACACGATTCTCGGTCTTTGCATCCAGTCACTGCGCACCCACCTTGCGCAGGTCATCCCTTCATACATACTAATGTCTTGTAATTTTTGTATTGTATGCCTTTGTACAGTCAAAGACAGAGATAAGTATACATGGGACCTAAACAAGGTTGAGATTTTCTCAAAAACTACTGGACCGAATTTAATAATTCTTTTACAGTACATAGTTTTAACTTTTATCTATCAAACAGTAAAAGAAATTTTGCGATAGGTCGAGTAGTTTTTGAGATAATCTCAACCTTAAAAACTCTCCTGTACACCTTTCTCTGTGTTCCACCATATATTGAATAGAATTGATAATTGGCATGAGTCTGTATACATTTATAGACGTTTAATTTATTCGCCAACTCCAACTTACCTTCAAATTGTTCTTAAGTTACTCGGGAAAAATTACCTGAAACAATAAACGAAGTTTTGGAAGAGTTCGTAAAACAGCATTTTGTAAATTAGTTCTTTATTGACTAAAGCTAAAACTTTGCCCTATAGAACTGTATTGCTTTACATGGCAAGGGTTCTCAATCTTTATATAATCTAGGGGCAGGGGAGGGCAGCTGCCCCCCCCCCCCCCCCCGGATAATGTTGACGTCCCTACTAAGTATCTTATCTAGTAAGTACTTTTATCGAAAAATTAAGAAAACGATTTTTTTGCCATTTGTTTGTAATACAATATTTTTATAACTAAAAATTACGCGGCGCGTTCGTTCTTTCTATAAGCACCTAGCTTATAAAAAATCTGATTTGCTCCCCCCCCCCCCACACACAACCTTACTATTACAATCCAGCCCCCTTCCTAGCCAAGTGCCCTTGACTTTAGTTAACGCTAGTTGAATATCAAGAAAGATTTTAGAATTAAAACTATAGTGAGGCATTATTAGAAACTATTATAAGTAGATAAACAGATATGACTCACTTATATTGATGAAGCCGGAAATTAGACCGACAGTTTCGACCGATTTCGACGTTCTTTACCTTGATAAAGACCGTGAGTGATATCCGTTTATATATAATAAGAAAAAAGACATTGTATGTACAAAAATGTATTTACAAATGTCAATACATCTTTCTTTCTATTTTTCAGGTCATTATCAGACGGGTCCAGTCCCTTTACAATTACATCATGTACAGTCGACGACAGAGATAAGTATACAGGGGGCCTCAATAAGGTTGCGATTTTCTCAAAAACTACTGGACCGATTTTAGTATTTGTTTTACAGTTACGTAGTTTTCACTTTTATCTATCAAACAGTGAAAGAATTTTTACAATAGGTCAAGTAGTTTTTGAGATAATCTCAACCTTAAAAACTCTCCTGTACACCTTTCTCTGTGTTCCACCGTACTATTGTAATTACATAATATGAGTTCGTATTGTATTAGAGTAGGTACATTCCACCAGGAACAGTTCCGGACAGCTCTTCTGTGCTCAGTGCGACTGAGTGTTCAAGACGAAGTTTGGATTCGCCAGCCACCTTCGAGTACACGCCAGGAGTTAGTGGGAGTTCAGTTCAGTTTATTTATCCTTAACAATAAATACATTGTGTTGGACATGATTATAAATACAATTAACATAAAATTAAAGTCAAGCAGTATAGTTAGAATTAAATTATACAATACAAAATCATGGAAATAACTTAGTCATGTGATCGTAATGATAATAATATATATTAGAAAAACAATTATCCACTAATTATTAAGAAATTCACTGACCGAATAAAAACACCTTTCCAACAAGAAGGTCTTCAGTGTATTTTTAAATACTTTACGAGTCGCCGTCGTCGGACACGACGAGGAGGACATCATCATCAGAGTAGGTACATTACTAGAGTACGTACAACTATACGCAATCGGTCAAGGTTCTTGAGAAAATCTCGACCTTATTGAGGTCCCGGTATACTTATATCTGTCTCCATATGTAGGTACGGAAACCAGCAGATCAATGGTAACACTGCAGTGCAGTACGAATTCAACTCTAATGGCGTTGATAATAAGAACGGTCCGAAGTCCAAAGTGTTACACTTGATCTGTTGTTAGCGTACAATGGCTAACCGCATCAGGGGTTTACGAGTAATAAGTTTGAGAACCGCTGTGCAAATAGTTGCGATATCAATTTATAGGTAGCAAATTGATCCACGGCTCAATTCCAAAAATTGAATCATTGAGTTGGAAGAGTTGAACAATTTGAACATTTCTGATTTACATCAAATTGGAAAAGTTTATTTCTATCCGGTACAAATCAAACTCAAGTAGGAAAACATCATAAATACTTATAACTGATTTCCTTAGAACGACAGCCCTTAGGGCAACTTATAACAGAGAAGGAAGGAAAATCCGCCGAAGTACTTAGCATTTCGAAAAATACAAGCATTTGCCCGCTGTTTCATTCATGCGTAAAACCATGGTATCAGTGTTGAAAGCACAGACCACTTACCCCACAGACCTGTACCAGGAGGGCGCCCGTGTCTGCCCGCACATGAGCGCAACATTGCTTCGCGACACGTGTCACCTAGAGATATTATCGACATGGACGCATATATATTTAATACGGCACCACTGTCCCCCGCTTCGTCTCTATGCGCTCGTCGTTGACTGAATGAGAGTGTTTCGCAAATGACAATGCCAGATTCTGCCCCACCATCAACCGCAAGTTGTACAAGATAACGATTAATTGTAAAAATATCTCCGTTTTTTATTAAAATTATTGGATAAAAATAAAGTTTTGTACAAGTTGCGATTCGAAAAAAACAGCTTAATTAAGAATTCAGTAAATAGTAAGAGATCGAAGGGATTATTCATTGTTTTTGTTATTCTTCTATAGGAGTTGCGAGAGTAGTAGAAAATGATACTGATTATGATTATGTAATATGAAACCTGTAATAAGTCCCCAACAAAATGATAAGTACAGCTTAAATGGTCACGTAGTTTTGTAGGTGGGGGCAAAGCTCCAAAAAAATAATATCTTCCAATTTAATCAATTTTATTAAAAAAGCTATTTACGAAATGTTTATTACGATAAATACTATTTTTTAAATGCTTATTTATAACGTGATTCAATGTCGGTTGTAGATTCTCATAATTGCGAAAAACGGCCGTTTTTGGCACATTTGTGAACTACAACTTAGCTTGTCGCAATTATGCCATGTATTGTATATTGAAAAATAGTATTTATCGTAATAAACATTTTGTAACTAGCTTTTTTAATAAAATTGATTATATTGGAAGATATAATTTTTTTAAGATTGGCGGCGCTAGTTGGCTCTATGAAGGCTCTTAACTGTGTTTTTTATTCATGTAGTTGATAACTTTTATTTATTTATTTTATTAATGGACTCGACAGTTCGTCATTTGCCAATGTCATGTTACAGAAAATTCAACATATTCAATAGTCTTCTATCTTCCTCCAGGGGAGTCGCACTTCTATTTTGAAATGTCTTGTTGACTTAGGGAATGTTATTGCCCCTTTTGAACCCTAAAGTGTTGTATAATTTAAGTTAAAAGTAAAAAGCAAGTTATCTCTTGGTGGAATTTATTCTGGAAGTCAAGTTGACACAATTTTTAAAATTTAGAAGGACAGCGTATTTTCTTATAAAAATACAATTTTGATTACTATTCTAATGACCATAGAGGTCTAATCATAACATCGGCCCTTAATCGAAATTCTCTTAATACACACAGCAAAGCAAACAATAAGTGAATAAAAATTTAAATATAGATTAACAAAAAAAAGTTAAAATATATATACTAAAAGTTATTCTAAGTTATGCCCATACTGTGTAGACATCGATGGTGTGCTGTGGGCCCTAGTGGCTTAGTAAGCACATCAGCAGACATGTTAGCTGTGTCAACATAGTCTAATTTAAGGGACTTGTCCTCAAGTTTTTCCCTAACAAAATGATACCTAATATCAATGTGCTTGGTCCGTGCATGGTGGACTGGATTCCGCGAAATACTTATCGCGCTTTGACTATCACAAAATAAAGCTACAGTATCCAACTTACCACCTACCTCGGACACGAAACGTCGGAGAAATACTGCTTCCCTTGAAGCTGAGCTAAGCGACATATATTCCGCTTCCGTTGAGGAAAGTGCCACAGTCTGTTGTTTCTTGCTCTCCCAAGAAATAGGCCCGCTGGCCAGAGAGAAGTAAAACCCAGTATACGAACGCCGGTCGATATGACTGTTGGCCCAATCGGCATCTGCATACCCTTTCAGATAACTGCCTGTCTTTCTGTAAATAATAGAAAGGTCTATAGTGCCTTTCAAATATTGTAAAACTCTTTTAGCAGCTACCCAATGCGATTTACCAAATTTGGTATTGAATTGGCTAAGATAGCTCACAGTGTAAGCTATATCGGGTCGAGTATTCACCGCAAGAAACATCAGGGAGCCTATCAGGCTTTGAAACGGATGATCTGATTTCTCACCATCTTTACAAGGATCCAACTTATTATTTTGTAAGGGAGTTTTCACTGCTTTGCACTCGCTCATGTTGAATCTTTTCAATATACTTTCCACGTAAGTACTCTGATTCAACTTCAGGCAATCATTTTCACGTTGAATATTCAAACCCAAACAATATTTTAGATCTCCTAAATCTTTCAGTGAGAAATATTTTTCCAAATCGCGTTTGACATTGTCAAATGTCAAATCATTTTTAAAAAGAAAAATTATGTCATCGACATAAACAGCGAGTATAATTAACTCAGTACCAATCTTTTTGGTATAAACACAGGGTTCCGAAGGAGTTTGAGTAAAACCAAGTAAAGACAGAGTTTTGTTCAATTTGATATTCCAAGCTCTTGGAGCTTGTTTTAATCCATACAGGGACTTCTTAAGAAGACAAACTTTTCCTTCTTTCCCACTCTGTACAAAACCTTCTGGCTGACTCATATACACTTCTTCTTCTAGATCGCCATTCAAAAAGGCAGTATCGACGTCCAAATGGCGGATTTTGTAGTCCATTTCCACGGACAACGCTAACAGAGTGCGTAAACATGAATTTCGGACAACTGGTGAATAAGTCTCGAAATAATCAACACCTGGAACTTGACTATATCCTTTGGCGACCAACCTGGCTTTGTATTTTACTACATTTCCATAGGCATCTTTCTTCAATTTAAATATCCATTTACATTGAACAATACGTTTATCTGGTTTATCAACCAATTTCCATGTTCCTTTGTTCATCAAGGAGTTGAATTCATCTTCCATTGCAGAAATCCAGTTGTCACGGTCGTCCGACCTCATAGCCTCTAAGTAGGTACTTGGTTCATCATCATCTGTAGATTCCTTACTTATAAAACCAAAACGTTCCGGAGGCTTCCGATCTCTAAGAGGAAATCTTCTTTCTAAAGGTTCATTTTCCTCTTTCAAAGGTATTGGAACAACCTGTGAACTTTCACCATTTCTTTCAACATCTGCAACTTCGACATCAACAAATTCTGCATCTGTCTCGACATCTGCAATCTCAGCATCAGCATTTTTGTTATTAGTATCAGGAGTATCACCATCAGTGTCAGCATCAACAATATCTACCGGTGAAGAACATAATGTCTCTTCCGTAGTAAGTTCAAGATTCACTTTCGCAACTTCAGGTCCTTTAAGATCACTAAAAGTATCTTCAAAAAAGGTAACATCCCTAGCCTTTTGCAACCTTCTTGGACATTCAGCGTCACGGAAGAAGTAGCTACCTGGATCTTCTGAGTACCCCACAAAAATACATTGCTTAACCTTGAAGTCCAGTTTCTTCCTTAGAGCTGAAGGAACATGCACAGCAGCTCTACAACCGAAAATTCTGAGATGTCTCAAATCTGGCTTGCTCCTATTCCACTTCTCAAAAGGTGTATCGCCGCCTAACGAACGATGAGGAGATCTATTTTTCAGGCACACTGATGTACCAGCAGCATCTTCCCAATACGCCTTTGAAAGGGAGCTTCCTGATAATAAGGAACGTGCCTTTTCTATAACAGAACGATTAGTACGTTCTGCTACTGAATTTTGCTGAGGGCAATATGGTACTGTCGTTTCATGTAGGACACCTTTCGACGCAAGGTAATCCGACAAATTCTTATTTAAGAATTCGGTACCATTATCAGTACGGAACCGCTTAACCTTAGTTCCAGTGTGGTTTTCAACAAAGTTTTGAAAAACTTTAAACTTATCTAAAACTTCCGTTTTCGAAGAAATAAAATATATAAAAATCATGCGCGAAAAATCATCAACAAGGACAAACGCATATTTATTGCCTTGAAAGGACGTAACCGACATAGGTCCACATAAATCTCCGTGTATCAATTCAAGAGTAGAAGTAGCTTTTATATACGGATGTTTCTTGAAAGGTTTAACAGACTGCTTACCTTCTAAACATGAGATGCAAGGTTCCCTGTCGACTTCTCCATAAGTCACCCCTGTAGCACGGCCCTTCTTAAGTAGGTCCATACCATACCGACACAAATGACCTAGACGCTTGTGCCAAGTCCGGTAATTGGATACATCTAAGTGAGCATCAAATGCCGACAAATTCTGGGACAAACTCGTACAATCTAACGTATACAATCCACCATGCATCGAACCATGTAATACAGCATTACCTGAACAAGAATAATCATTAGATTTATAAAAATTACATCCATTTTTATCAAAAGTTACTATAAAATCTTTATCTACAGCCTTCCTAACTGAGATTAAATTGGATCTTAAATTCGGTACATATACTACGCCACTAATTTTATTAATTACACCACCAGTGTCCAAGAAACTTCACCTATCTCTTCGCAATTCAATTTGTCACCATTTGCTACTGTAACTTTGCCAGAACCGCATGGCTTGGTATTAATTAACCAATCCAATCTTGATGTCATGTGAGTAGTAGCACCTGAATCTAGGTACCATTTATCGTCATCAGTAGTGCAACTTGCGTTTAAAGCACACGCTAATGTCGATTCTACATCATTGGTCACCATTTTCACCTTTTCCTTCTTCTTGTCCTTCTTATGTGGGCAATCTGGTCTCTTGTGACCTGGTTCTTGACAATTGAAACATATAACAGGTCTAGAGTTTCCTCTAATCTTCCTGGTATCATTCCGTTCACTGACATGACGTGACCTCAAAGCTGTATCAACTGCATCCTCAGTTTGCTTTGTGAATTCATTCAGTACCTTGGTCTTCACTAACTGGCTGGTTATTGGTACAGTAGAATTCTCTAAAGCCATTATTAAAGCATCGTATCGTGGAGTAAGTCCACCCAATAATATTGCAGCAATAGACTGATCTTCTACAATTGTACCTATATCAGCCAAATCTTGTGCTGTAGACAGTATTGCGTTGATATACGACTCAACGCTGTCAAAATCGCTCAAACTAAGGCGATATAATCGTCGTTCTAACGCTAACCTACGGCCCATACCCTTATCTTCATATGCTGCAGCTAGCGCATCCCATGCACTTTTAGCCGTCTCACAGCTTCGAACATAGGTAATAGCAGGGCCATCAAGAGTTAAACATATCTTGGAGAGAGCTCTTTGATCTTTGCGCACCTTAGAAGCATTTGGCGTATTATCTCCCTCCGGATAACCAACAATGGCTTCCCACAACTCTTCATGCATTAGATACATCTTTACCTTGAACTTCCATGTAGTGTATCCGTCTTTACTTTTCAGGTATATATTACCTAACGAACCACCTCCAATTCCTGAAGAAGTACTGCGATCACCATATCCAGACATTTTCAAACTTTTTCAAAGTAAAGTTTATACGTCCAAATGATAAAATCACGATAAATAACTTGTTTTCTGCTCGTGCTGATAACGTTTGTTGTATAATTTAAGTTAAAAGTAAAAAGCAAGTTATCTCTTGGTGGAATTTATTCTGGAAGTCAAGTTGACACAATTTTTAAAATTTAGAAGGACAGCGTATTTTCTTATAAAAATACAATTTTGATTACTATTCTAATGACCATAGAGGTCTAATCATAACATAAAGTAACCTTTCAGGGCATCAGACCTTTCAGGATTATGACGTATGTTGGGATTTCATTAGTACACGATATTTAATTCATGTTTTATAACGGATATTATATTTTACATAATGAGGTTCTTTAACTGAGGGTCAAGTGGCATGAATTTGTAAGCTTATTAGGTATTATTTATATTTTATGACGAAATAATAACTATTTTATATAATTTTTAATAAGTACTAGTTAATTGTAATATATTGAATAGTTATATTATAAAATTGATTATAAGTAAGTATACCTACACATTTTGTTACATAAAATGGAGGAGGCCTTTACTCGTTGAGAGGTCCTTAATATTATTTAATATAAATGCAAATAATTAAATTAAATTAGTATAAACACATGACATAATTAATATTTGACTAAGTTATTTTATACATGAAATGTACAAATGAAATATATTAAGGAATAAAAGGCTATAATAATAATAATACCTACACATTTTGTTACATTAAAATTACAAATCTTATATTTAAATTTAAAGGCACAAACGCAGAATAGGAGCACGGTTCAAATAAGTGGTATGTAGAATAGAAACAAATGAAATGATTATTTTATTATTTATTTTATTAATGGACTCGACAGTTCGTCATTTGAAAATGTCATGTTACAGAAAATTCAATATATACAATAGTCTTCTATCTTCCTCCAGGGGAGTCGCAGTAGCGTCTTCACCCTGGGTAGCCGCGTCTTCATGTCTTCATCCAGAGGAGACGCCGTAGCGTCATCACTCCGGACGAAGCAGCTCGACAGTCACGTTCACTCCCGAGCTTGTAGCGGGAACTCTTGATAAAAGCTTGAAACTTCAGATCTTGCATAAATAATCCAATAACTTCACCGTACTGTCATTCGCGAACATGTTCTGATTAATTCAACGTGATATTAAACACAAAATAGTCCCTGTAGACGTTAAAAGGAAAATTATCAAATAATTTCTCAACCGTCGTTTCCCGCCATTTTCAAGAGAACCCAAATGAAATGATATGTTTTGAAATGTTTTATTTACCATACACTGTTTTCATTGATCTCCTATAAACAACTAGATACACAGTCTGCCTTCTAAAAATGTCCGAGCGCAAAAAGGTACAAACGGATGAATGGACCCTCATTTGCTTTATTGGACATTATTTGGACGTTAACAATGGACAATTATTTGGACGTTTTTATAAATTGTTTTAGTAAGTAAACGCATTCTTATTACGTAGTAGTGATAGTTACAATAAGATGTATGCAAATCATAAACTGGATCTATACGACGCGAGCGCAGCGACCGTGAGACGCATCATGGCGCAGGACTTCTTTAACGACAGTTATCATTAAAGTATTTTTTAGTATTATATAAAAAATTTAACATAAGTACCTATTTAAGTCACTTTTATTTTTTAAATCTTGAGACACATCTTGCTATATATAGGTGGAGATTTGTAATTAGCTTCTAGACATTATTAAGTAACCTAAAGTTATTGTAGCTGTAAATCTTCCTTAAAAATAAATAAATAAGACCTTCGTGTATCTAGTTGTTTATAGGAGATCAATGACTATTTTACATTAACTTAGTAATCAGTGAAGCCCACACTAGACTAAGCCTGTCCCGTGGGATTCTAAAGGAATTACAAATAAAGAACGACGGGTTTTTGTAGTTGAAGTTACAGGTTGTTAGATATATGTACAGTTAAAATACGAGTTAGTATGCCAAAACTAATTAAATAGGTTCAAATTGATGAAGGAGAAACCATTGAAGAAGTTAGGTAACAAACAGAGATTTTTTTAATAGTACGTATCTACCCTAGATAGATATAGACTCTTTATTGTACAAAAGTATTACATTAAACGAATTGTTACAAAATATATTCTTGTACAAAGGCGGCCTTATCGCTCAGAGCGATCTCTTCCAGGCAACCCCCGGCGAAAGGAGATGCATAACAACGAACAGTAGTATAGCGCAGGGAATCCACACGTTACTCTGATAATTACAGTTATTGGGCAAACTAAATCCTATTTTAGGATCTAAGATTATTTAGACAACCCGGGCCCTTAGTGTCGCCGCACACGGGCCACACGCGACAGCCACAAACGCCGCCACGGGAAGCTAGAAGCGGCTACAAAGGTAGCTGAAGCGCGCGACAGCCACTTGTGGCCGGTGGTCGACACTTGCGGTCGGTGGCTGATACTTTTTTTAACCCATGCGTGCAGTATAGTTTACTGAGGCAAGGGAGAGAGGTGCGAGAATCGCGCGAGTGGCGTGTGGAAGCTTTTTGTGTCGGCGTTTAGTGGCCGGTGCGAGCCACAAGAAGCAAGCTGCGACGATTTGTAGCGTGTGGCCGCCACCGGCGCCAACCGTGTGCGGCGAGTCCATATAAACTGTATGAAAATTACAGGAAATATGCCTGTGGCGGCGTTTTGTGGTTGTGGCCGGTGGCCCGTGTGCGGAAGCCCTTAGTTGACTTTTACTAGGGTTATCGAAACTGAAGGCTAAAGTCAGAAGATTGAACAGAACACACTTTAGATAGATTAACTAGGTACACCAAAAAAATCAAAAAGCCGTGGCATGAAAAGGGTCCTGAAAGGTGTATTAAGTGTCAAATGTGTGCTTGACGTCGGCCCGGCCCGGCCTGTGTCAACATGGCGGGACGGGACATGTCCCGCTAAGAGTCCCGAACAAATACAGTAGAAGAACGCTATAAGAAGAGATTTTTTTATACACCATAGCGAACATAAGAGGCTCGTTGGCCAGTTGCGAGTACACGTTGAAAACAATTGTACAAATAAGGTTATTCATAAAACAATAAAAATTAAAAATAGAATATAATAGAATAGAATAGAATAACATTTATTGCCTATTAAGTATATACATATAAGAAATAAAAATTACAGTGACAATTAACAAACATATAACTTAGGCAAAAGGGTTAGACTTCAGCTGATGCTGACACAGAACTAATAACTGTTTAACACGGTAATTCCCGTTTTATCTAATTAATAAAAATAACTAGCTGTAATGCTGTGCAATTCCCGTTTTATCTAAATAATGTAAATCCCGTTTTATCTAATTAATATATACAAACAGTGTAAGTTTAAAAAGTGACGATCGTACAAGTTTGGACCTGTTTGGGTGACCGCTAGTTTCATCTGAGCCCCTCCGTGCCTCGGGGCGCACGTTAAGCAGTTGGTCCCGGTTGTTGTCGCTTGACAGCAGTCGTTAGGCCACGTCAGAGGCCTGCGGGCCTGAATAACTTTGACAATTAGGTTTGGTCACTAAACCACACGAGAAAAGAAGAACTGCTAGGCAAATGCCAACCCTTCCACTCATCTCTACTCTGCATAGACTCAGACCATCCTCTCTTAAAAAACTGCCGATATTATCTATGCTACTCACGTGATCAAAACGAATCTAAAAGTACACCAAAATCCATCAAGCCGTTTAGGCTACAAAGTAACCGACACATTCAAAAAACATTACCAGCGTTTCAGCAGTTGGTTACAAAGGTATAATAAGTTAATATAGTAATGGCTCACTGGCTAATTGTATGCTTTGCCTGTGCCTATGTCAACAAGCGCCGGTTAAAGTCGGGACCAGGGGAGTGACAGAGCCTTCAGCCAATGAGATGGCTAGTGGGGCCGGCATCAAAGATCCTTTTAGAAAAAAAACTGTCATATATTTGACAAACACGAGACCGTATTTAATTATGAATGCATGTTAATTTTTAATTCAGAATCTCAGCCCAAACCCACTTTTTTCACCGCAATTTCGACGCCAGCCAGTTAACCAATGGTATTTCAACGTGTTTACAACAATATTGCAGCAATTTCTAAGATTCATGATTCATAATGAAACGCCCTAAATTGACAACATTGTGTGCTAGCAACACAGCAAACTGCAAAGCCATATTAAAAAAAAAATTAAATATGGCGACGGCGGCGTTTGTTTTCCAACTGAATACTGTTTGTTTTTATTTTCAAAGATGCTTAACGCGGTGTGCGTGGGGACTGCTAGTCCATTTTTTCTACGAGGAAACTTTACAAACGGCCACATAGTCAAAATGTCAGTGAAGGGTGGTTAAAAGTTCTAACAAAGTCTAACCCTACTTTGTTGTACTTCCCACAACAGAACTGGACAAAAGGTAAGAAATACTATTTAGATTGGTTCGTTCGCAACCCGTATGCAGAAATATATTTGAATTTTATGATGTATATCTTCTAGTTATAAAAATAGGGTCGGACGCTGACAAAAATACTATCTTATCTACATAACCTCTCCTTTTTATGATACCATCGGAAGGGGCACTTTGGGGATGAATTGTTGTTAGGTACTTTTTTATTTTAATTTTTTTTCCAAAAAAGACTTAAGAAAATTTTTCATCAAAAAAATACTTAGAAAAATTTCGACCAGTTCCGATGTCATGATGACCCCCCCTTTTTATCATCGCAATGGACCAAGGACCTGAAGGGCAACAACTTTTGTCTGAAACTTTTTTTTGTGCGGGTCCGTTTTGTGACCCCCCGAGCCACCACCTGGAAGTTGCAGGTGACCCCCACCAATTTTATTGGTGCAACGGAAGGAGGGCACAAAGGGTGACAACTTTTGCCTGAAACACTTTTCTCTGCGACCGTTATTTTCAGAGAAAAAAAATAAAAATGAAAAAACATATTTCGAAAATTTTCTAAGTCCCACGCACCCTTAGCGTTACAACCACCGCTTTCAGAGACGTGGCAGAGAAAAGTGTTTCAGGCAAAAGTTGTCACCCTTTGTGCCCTCCTTCCGTTGCACCAATAAAATTGGTGGGGGTCACCTGCAACTTCCAGGTGGTGGCTCGGGGGGTCACAAAACGGACCCGCACAAAAAAAAGTTTCAGACAAAAGTTGTTGCCCTTCAGGTCCTTGGTCCATTGCGATGATAAAAAGGGGGGGTCATCATGACATCGGAACCAGTCGAAAATTTTCCAAGTCTCTGAAAGCGGTGGTTGTAACGCTAAGGGTGCGTGGGACTTAAAAAATTTTCGAAATATGTTTTTTCATTTTTATTTTTTTGTCTGAAAATAACGGTCGCAGAGAAAGTGTTTCAGGCAAAAGTTGTCACCCTTTGTGCCCTCCTTCCGTTGCACCAATAAAATTGGTGGGGGTCCTCTGTCAAATTAGGAGGTGAAACTTCTTTAATCCCAGTAGCCCAATGGAACACCAGTTTACACATAAAACTTATTTTCCAACTATTGAGTAACATATTTTTTACCAGACGTAAAGAAGTAGAGTTCTGTAAGAGAAGTATAATGTATTTTGAGTGCATTCCATGTATGTATGTTGGTAATATAGGCACCTACATAATATTATGAAATATCTGATCATTAGGCTGACTTTCATTTCAATATTTAAATTATAATAAAGCTGGCCTGTTTTATATATTATACAAATTATTATTCATATTTTAATTTTTTGTTTTAGCCGTGATGCCTGAACAAAGTCTAAGGATGTCAGCAACTCAGCATAGCAATCCCGATCATCGCGTAAAAAGAGAATGGTGATAGAATTGGTATGTATACATACAGTACATCACATAGTATGTACATAATTATTAGTTCCAATATATTTTCTAACGAAATCTGCAGCAACCGCAATCTTGTCAAGTGCACATGTGTACTTTCATTTGAAATGATGTACCTACACTTTGTGTACAGTTGGAAGAATTTTTTTTTTCATATTCTTAATGTACGGTTGAATGCACGTAAAGTACTTATGTAGGTACATATTTATATTATGATCACGGCACATTTTACCGCTTGCGCCGGAGACTGTGGCCGTGAGAGCGAGCTTTTGGGGAGAGGCTGTGGCCTATATTAATAGGCCACAGCCTAAGTTGCATGCGTTAATACCCATAGTTGGGTTAATACCCATAAATTAACCTCACTTGCAATAAAAGATGACCCTAGAGTCAAAAGAGTTAACCCGAGCAAAATATATGGAGCTTTTACGGGTTAAGTCGGCAACTCTAGGGTTATCTTTTATTGCAAGTCACCTTAAGTAGGATTTGTTTAATAAATGTTTCAGGAAACCGTTCAACGTTAACGTCACCAGATGGTTCAGGGAATCTCTCAACGGCGCCAGATGAATCATTCAATGCCACCAGTTTGTATCGCAATTGTTCTCCATTGAAGGGGCTGAAGACACAGCATTGGCTCAGTACTCTTGTGAAGAATTTTTTTTAATTTCATTCAGTAGGTATATTGTCAAGTAATAAAAGTTTGTATAATTGTAATTTTTTTTATTTATTTAATGGATTCCTAAGAAAACATTTAATATTATGGTTTTAAATATGCAGAGGCATCGATATATATTTTTATCGTGGGACACCCCTAGTGAAAAACATCGAACTCGGTTTATCGACATGTCCCCGTCTCTAATTCTTGACGTCATCGGCGCCACTGTCTTAGGGCCATGTGGACGATGCCGGAACTAACCAATCCAGTAGTGATCCAGTAACGCCATCTCCAGGCAAGGCCAGAGTCCCATCTATTCGTAGAATATCCTCTTAGTAATTTGTGGTCGGGACATGTCCCGCTTCCGTGGAGTAAGGGCAAACACTAGTCGCTCAAAGTGATTTACTTATTATGATTTAGGGTAATTATACAGGATGTAACGGGAAGGGTATAGTAAACCTAAGGGAGAGTGTTCAGTATCTATAATAACAAAAAAAAAAAAAAAATAACAAAAAAAATTTATTGATGGAACTGATGTTACATGGTATAAAAAGCACATAATAACATTGGCTAAGGCTTATAAATATATAAGTTATCCTGTTTAGCAGGTCGTGCTATTGAAGTACACTAGCCCCCACACTAGGATTCCCTGTGTTGTGGGGGCTAGTTGCTTCGGGAGGATCCATATGCCAACTCATCTTGAAGAGACAAGAATGGCTATTACAACAGTTTTTATCGAATATACTAGGTACAAAGCAAATTAACAATTAGACAAGAGAAATAAATAAATAGATTTGCGAGTTATCTGAATAGGGTGTGTGTGTGAGGGAGGGTGAGTGTGTGTGTGTGTGAGGGAGGGTGTGTGTGTGGGTGTGTGTGTGTGTGTGTGAGTGAGAGAGAGAGTAGTGAGGGTGTGTGTGGTGAGTGAGGGTGTGTGGGTGTATGTATACATGCAGTAGTGTATGTTCGTATAAGCGATAGTGTAGATACGAAATGGCGCGGGTTTTTTTTTTCTCATTTACATATTCTCAGGACATCCTCTGTTTGGATGTAGTCCAGTGTTAAAAGCCAGTCTGTGACTTTTCTTTTACAGTTGTGCCTGGTGCAGTCGACTATATCGAGGATTTTATTAATATTAGTGTACATGTAGGGACCCATGAATGAGAATGTCCTATGGGCGAACTGTGTTCGTGTTGCAGGCGTTTGCCACATTTTTATTCTCTGAGATCTTTTTGATTGTTGCATGCTGACTGGGGATTTTTTATGGAAACGTAGAATGCAAGCTAAGATGAACAATTGCCTCACCCTCAGACACTTACACTCTTGGTATAGTAGGTCTGTTGGATGCCTGAATGGTTTTTTGTGTGCTACTTTAAGTATGGCACGTTGGGCACGTTCCAGTCTAAGCAGATGCACACTGCATGCGGGTCCCCAGGTAACTACACAGTAGTTGAGGATAGATTGGCACAAGGACGTGTATATCATTTCGACAACAGGGTCATAAGGGTATAAGAACAGTTTTTGTTCTAGGACTTTAAAAATATACACAGGGTGATTGGAAATTCGGTACATTCCTTGAAAGGGGTGATACTAGAGGTGGTTTGCAACAAATTAGCCCCTATTAACGAGGGGTCGAAAATGAGTGGTTTCTGAGTTACGCTGGTTTAATTTTATTAAGAAATTTTCTGACTTGTTCAAATAATACTTTTCTGAAAGCCGATAAAGTAGAGATTACCTTAAAAAATGCATGCCTAAAATTCCCAATGAGGAAAACTAATTGGCACATGGTTGACCTGATCGGAGATCGAACCTGTAAATGCGTCACCGAGCTGTTTATTTACTTTTCGATACTTGTGAATTACCTTATTACTAAACTTGCCAAAATACATATTATTTAATGACATGACATGAGCCAAATAGCGCTGCCAATATTTTAAAAAAATTCTTCCAATATAATAATTGTTATTTAAAAAGCCTATGTAGGAAATCTTCATTACGATAAATACTATTTTTTAAATGCTTATTATCAACGTGATACAAGTTCGCTAAGTTGTAGTTCGTATAATTGCAAAAAACGGCCGTTTTTGGCACATTTGTGAACTACAACTTAGCTTGTCGCAATTATGATATGTATTGTATATTGAAAATAGTATTCATCCTAATAAACATTTTGTAAATAGCTTTTTTAATAAAATTGATTATATTTGAAGATATTATTTTTTAAAGATTGGTGGCGCTAGTTGGCTCATGTCAGGCCATTAATACAAACCTCAATATTATCGAGACTCCACAACTCCCAGCGGATCCTATGGAGTGAATAGCTCATAGCTATGTACAATAGCGGGCTGCTTCACAAGAACAGTGTTATCAATGCCCCGGGGAGGCCGGGGAATTGTTCTCGCGTTTATTGTTTCTGCAATTGAAACTAGTTATGTAAAGCTGGGAGCCCACGACCTGCTTTCTCACAGGGTAGATCGTCGCATCCGATGAGGCCTGCGGTGACCTGCTGGCGCCCGCGCCCGATCCGTCGGGAGTTGGTAGGGTTCAAATCGCGGCGCAGCGCAGGTGCGACAGTGCCTGTCGCGGCCTGTCGACCGGAGCCCCTTACCCTTATGAGAGCGAACATCATCATCAGTCTATTTATATTGCCCCACTGCTTGGGCACAGACCTTCCCTTACATCGAGGGGAGCTGGGGCCATAATCCACCACGCGGGCCCAGTGCGGGTTGGCGGATTTCACATGCCTTAGATTTTTTTTTCTTCTACGACATGCAGGTTTCATCACGATGTTTTCATTCACCGTTTTTTTGAGAGCACTCGGTAAATGTACGTAAGTTTTTCCGTCGAAAAAACCGAGGATAACTCATTGGTACATGGCTGCCCTAGCTGGGAATCGAACCTGGGACCTCCATATTGCAAGTCCATTGACCCAACCACTGCGCCACCGAGCTCTCATACGCTGTAATAATTTCAAGAGAACTTTACTAGAGATTTTTTTAAATCTATACATATAATAAGACTGTAAAAAAGTTGTGTCTGTACATTGGTTATTTTTTTTAAAGAATAATTGTAATGTGTTTTAGGATCGATACTGATGCCAAAACACTAATTTTTAGAATGTTTGTCTGTGACTTTGTGCAAGTATCACGCCATAACTACTGAGGGGATTTTGATGGGAGTTTCACTAGGAGATAGCTGAAATATCCGGACAGCTCATAGGCTATAAGCCATGGCGGTATGTGATGTGGAAACAAGGATCCAGAGAGGAAGATCTGCCTCCTGATCTCCTCCATCCTCCTCCTCTACGCAAACGAAGTTGCGGGGTACAGCTAGTGAATGAATAAATGAATTGAATTAAGTACCTCGACCTGGAAGTGTCCATTAAGGAATTTAAATTAAACCGTGAAAACTAGTAACAATAAACTTTTGGGTTTTATGTTAGTTTAGATTAATAGATAAAGTCGTTTGACCTTTGCAATGAGAGAACTAATAGCTTAGAAATTACTGAAAATTGTATGGGACTTAAATAAACTACATTGTCATTAAAATATAACATAAACAAATTTGAAAATAAGTATAGGGAGGAGCAAACGAAGTTGCGGGGTACATCATCATCATCATCAGTCTATTTATATTGCCCCACTGCTCGGGCACAGACCTTCCCTCACATCCAGGGAGCTCGGGCCATAATCCACCACGCGGGCCCAGTGCGGGTTGGCGGATTTCACATGCCTTAGATTTTTTTCTTCTTCTTCTACGACATGCAGGTTTCATCACGATGTTTTTCCTTCACCGTTTTGAGAGCACTCGGTAAATGTACGTAAGTTTTTCCGTCGAAAAAACCGAGGATAACTCATTGGTACATGGCTGCCCTAGCTGGGAATCGAACCTGGGACCTCCATATTGCAAGTCCATTGACCCAACCACTGAGCCACCGAGCTCTCTTGCGGGGTACAGCTAGTACTAAATAAGTACATAACCTAACAGTTTTGAGCTTGGTGCGAGCTCAAAGTTACAATAAACATCGGTCTGAACGTCTCTACATTCTACACCTTTCAAATCATCATTCGGCTGGCCGTAAAACGTGTTCGCTCTTACACACGTGACGTCACGCTCTCACGGCGAACGTTTCACTGGACATCAAACTTTACCGACAGATAAAGTGTCGGTAAAGTGGATACTTAAAGCTGGTACACATTAGACGTTTTGAAGCGCGCGTTTTGGTAATGCGCGTTTCAAGTCAGTATACATATTCACGTTTCTCATAGTTCAACGCGCGTCACCAAATTATTATTTGTCAAATACATAAAAAAATACGCAAATACGAATAGCTATGTGAAGTACCACCATAAGGATAGGTTCTTGCTCCAAGGTAATTCATGGGTTCTCTTGAAAATGGCGGAAAACGACGGTTGCAAAAGTGATTATTTTGTGTTTAATATCACGTTAAGTTAATTAAAAAATGTTCGCGAGTGTCAGTATGGTGAATTTGTTGGATAATTTAAGCAAGATCTGATAAGTTTCAAGCTTTTATCAAGAGTCCCGCTACGAGCTCGGGAGTGAACGTGACTGTCGAGCTGCTTCGTCCAGAGTGTTGACGCTACGGCGACTCCTCTGGAGGAAGACAAGAAGACGCGGCTACCCAGGGTGATGACGCTACTGCGACTCCTCTGGAGGAAGATAGAAGACTATTATATATTGAATTTTCTGTAACATGACATTGGCAAATGACGAACTGTCGAGTCCATTAATAAAATAAATAATAATAATAGTATAAAATAGAGCCGCTCTTATTGATCTCCTATAAACAACTAGATACACAGTCTGCCTTCTAAAAATGTCCGAGCGCAAAGGCCTAAACGGATGAATGGACCCTCATTTGCTTTATTGGACATTATTTGGACGTTAACAATGGACCCCTATTTGAACGTTTTTCAATTGTTTTAGTAAGACCTTTGTGTATCTAGTTGTTTATAGGAGATCAATGGCCGCTCTTCATAAACACCGGAAACTCTACATAGTATAGTCACGCTTGAAGTGTCTCGACAAAGTAGAGTTAGCAAGTTGGGGCGAACTCTTAGTGCGAGACGACGAACAGTTGCGTCGCCCGGCGACAGGAAAGTTTCTACGACTGCAATGTTTACTTCGTTCACTTCGTTGGACATATCCATGCCTCCGGTGACAAATGTTTCAACTCAAGTTGATCCCTTTTGCGGGTTTTTTTTCACATTCCGATTCAACAAGAAAAGATCTTTCGAATGATAAAAAATGTAAGTCTTTTCAATAATAATTCTAAAATTGTCCGATAGATGGCGTTTAGTATGTATAATACAGTATTTCTCAAAGTGGGCAATAACGCCCACTTGTGGGCGCTGAAGGCCTAGAGGGGGACCTTCCAATGGAAGGCTCTTAATAAGTAGTAAGATAATGAAGTTACACGATTATAAGGCCTGCCCCCCACTTACACGGAGCGATGACTAATGGCATAAGAAGTTGGTTGTAATTTATTACCGAGTGCCGACACGTGGGTGCCGAGCCGTGCGCAGAGTCTTTAGAATGGAGACGAATTTATCGGCGCTCTTTTGTGTATGTATCTCATTTGTTCTTCTCGTCGTTCTATTGTGCGGTAAAAGCCTGAATTCTGCTTAAATACTGTATTGTTTGTTATAAAAGCTTTATTGTTCACAAACTTGTTTTCATAATCATTTAAAAGGGTTTATTAATATCATTAAATTAACATCATTAAAATGAATATACTCTTTATTGGGCACAAATGACATTGCCACATTTCAATGGAGCCCCACCTTCAAAACTACGTGACCATTGAAGCTCTATCATTTTGTTGGGGACTTATTACAGGTTTCATATTGCATAATTATAATCAGTAGGAGTTGCGAGAGTAGTAGAAAATGATAACAAAGACTAATTAACTTCGATTTCTTACTATTTTCTGAATTTTTAATTAAGCTGTTTTTTTTCGACTCGCTTCATGTACAAAACTTTATTTTAAACCAATAATTTTAATAAAAAACAGAGATATTTTTACATTTATTCGTTATCTTGTACAACATGCGGTTGATGGTGAGGCAGAATCTGGCATTGTCATTTGGGGCCAATTACAGAAATTACCACGTAGTCGGACGACAGATAGTGCACATATCATTAAATTACAATTTTATTGACAAAAAATGTAATTAATTTGATTGTGAACTAGGGTATCGAATTGTAGACGTCGATACCCTATATCTACAATTCGACAAATGTCTAAATGCGCCACTGCCCTGTCATCTCCACAGCTAAATAGTCGGTGACATCCGCATTCCTCGCCCGTCTGCGCGGCCCTTAATCAAATAGCTGAGCGCGTAAATTAATAAATTGTCTGAGGAATTATTTGGAAATGGAAAATTTGCTTCGCATTAGAAGCGTATTTTACTTACAAGACTGAGAAAAGCCACCCAATTAAAGTTGTCATCAAGTATTCTTCATTAAGTAAGTAGAATCAGTAAACTGAAGTGTCAGTGGGCTGGTCACATCTGTCCTAGAACCGATAACCGATGGGGGAGACGAGTTCTCGAATGGAGGCCACGAACGGGTAAACGTAGTGTGGGACCAGATGGAGGGGTGACCTTCGCAAGATGGCCGACAGGGACTGGATGCAGAGGGCCGAGAGTAGGATTGAGGGGCGCGCTTTGGGAGAGGCCTACGTCCAGCAGTGGACTGATACGGGCTGACGATGATGATGAAGTATTCTTCATCATCAGTCTATTTATATTGCCCCACTGCTCGGGCACAGACCTTCCCTCACATCGAGGGAGCTGGGGCCATGATCCACCACGCGAGCACACTGCGGATAGGCGGATTTCACATGCTTTAGATTTTTTTCTTCTTCTACGGCATGCAGGTTTCATCACGGTGTTTTCCTTCACCGTTTTGAGAGCACTCGGGAAATGTACGTAAGTTTTTCCGCCGAAAAAACCGAGGTTAACTCATTGGTACATGGCTCTGGCTGGGAATCGAACCTGGGACCTCCGTATCGCAAGTCCATTGAAATAACCACTGAGCCACCGAGCTCTGTAAGTCTGCAAGTATTCTTATTGGTAAGCAATAATAAAATAAAATGATAATAAAAGTAAAGTATATTTTGTATGGGGACTGACCCTTGTCATTTCCACTTACGTCAGAAAGAGACATAACATGAGACATTTTTATATGTTCGAATTCTATTGAAAGTAGAAACAATGGAAAAACCTTGAAAAACAGTGCAATATAATATACGGCTCACAATACATGGCATAATTGCGACAAGCTAAGTTGTAGTTCACAAATGTGCCAAAAACGGCCGTTTTTCACAATTATGCGACCTACAACTTACCGAAATTGAATCACGTTATAAATAAGCATTTAAAAAATAGTATTTATCGTAATAAACATTTTGTAAATAGCTTTTTTAATAAAATTGATTATATTGGAAGATATCATTTTTTTAAGATTGGCGACGGTTGGCTCATGGAAGGCTCTTATCTTAATACGATTTTTTATATCATAGTTCACAGGTGCGATTTCCTCATAAACTTAAAATAACTTACGTTCTTACATACACTAGAAAACCCTCCTCCATTTACCGTCGCGTTAAACTTATCTCAAATCTCAGAGCCAAGAAATGCGTAGATATGGCGAAACATTCGCATAAGTTAACTCTAGCCGCATTGTTAGGCAACACATTACCGGAGTTCCCAAATCCTATTACCCGACCGCGGGTGGCGGTATAGCGGTAGCGGTAGGAGGTGGCGGCAGGCGCGACCGTTTAACCTCAAAATCCCACGGATCCTCCGCAAATTCTGTACGACGCACAGCTCATAGAAGCTAGGAGATATCGCAGGCGAAATAATAATAATACCTTCGCGATAGATATAGGTAAACATAATGTAAGCCTTCTGGGGATACTCCCTGCGGTCGCAGACTCAAATCAAATCAAATCAAATATTTTTATTGTGCATAAAAAATATAGGTTACATAATTGAGTGTGCGCTAAAATCCGCACTAGGCAAGCCTGTCTTACGGACATCAGCGCCCCCTCTCCATGCCTAATACAATTCCGCTAACATCAAAATTAAAACATAGATCACAATGGTACACAGACTTGGGGCAAATACTCATACTCATACTCATTTATTCGGCCTTAGGTACACTATGGAACACTTGGTTACGTCACGTTTCTTACATATTATATGTTTGTACACATTGATTAATTATATATCAAATCACATGGCTGGGTGATGTGAGCGCAAAGAGCAGCACAGTAACAATTTTTTTATTAATTGTTTTTTAAGTAAATTTTACTGTCTTTAGTTAAATACTTTGTCGATAATGTAAGTACTTATATTCTACTTCTTTCTTTGTATAGCAGTACTTAATTTTTTAAGAGAGCACTAAGTCTCTCGATAAACTATTTGGATCGAACGATTACGTAACCAAGAGAGCTCGGTGGCTAAGAGAGCTCGGTGGCTCAGTGGTTGGGTCAATGGACTTGCAATATGGAGGTCTCAGGTTCGATTCCCAGCTAGGGCAGCCATGTACCAATGAGTTATCCTCGGTTTTTTCGACGGAAAAACTTACGTACATTTGCCGAGTGCTCTCAAAAACGATGAAGGAAAACATCGTGATGAAACCTGCATGTCGTAGACAAAAAATCTAAGGCATGTGAAATCCGCCAACCCGCACTGGGCCCGCGTGGTGGATTATGGCCCGAGCTCCCTCGATGTAAGGGAAAGTCTGCGCCCGAGCAGTGGGGCGATATAAATAGACTGATGATGATGATTGCGTAAACAAGCTGTCCCGGCCCCAGGGGGCTGAGCCGCGTCGATTTTTACTAGCCGTCAATGTCAGATTTCTAGCGAAAATTAGTACAAATATTTCGTTCGCGCAAACTTTGACAGGACTAAAACGGCCAGCCGGCTAGCCCCCTGGTAATTTCGTCATGCTAGCTTATACTGGTTACGTAATCGTTCGACTCTGTTCGATCGAAATCCCTTAGCAGAAATTGAGGGGGGAGCTGTGATCTTAGCCGCCATGCGCGTGCCTGCAGTACAGGGCCCTTGCTATGAACTCTTATAGCAGGATTACTTCAACAATACTTTGTTATTTCGTACCATGACGATCTTAAAGTAAGCTTATTAAGGACGTCATGGTACGAAATGGACATACATGGACTTCATGGTCCCTCAGAACCAGAATCATCATCATCAGTCTATTTATATTGCCCCACTGGTCTGGCACAGACCTTCCCTAACATCGAGGGAGCTGGGGCCATGGTCCACTGCGCGGGCCCAGTGCGGATTGCCGGATTTCACATGCCTTAGATTTTTTCTTCTTCTACGGCATACAGGAATCATCACGATGTAAATGTACGTAAGTTTTTCCGTCGAAAAAGCTTATTTGTACATGGCTGCCGTGGCTGGGAATCGAACCTGGGACCAGACTCATATTATATCTTTATTGCAAGTAAATATTTAACATGTGTATAATTATGCACGTGATTTTTTTATTTGCTTAGTCCATATTTCCTCATTTTCCTCTCTACGGCAGGGATATATCTAACCAGTGGGAATAGAGGTCGCCCGACCGGTCGTCGCCGCCGTAACGTGATGCCACATCTAATTTCCTCTGTGTCCCGACGTATTAAACGAATCGCTGCTCTCAGCGAAATCACTTGGAAATGGCGTCACCTGACTGAATTGCCGAAATGGGATTTAAGAACCACCATTTAAATCGGAATTAACAAGTGACATTCTGAATAATAATTCATGTTTTCAATTTCGCTGTATTTTTGGATCAACTTAGCTGCCGTGGCAGGCTACTGTGGTGTCCTACCTATCTATGGTTTATTCAAAACCGAAGAGCGGTTTATTCAAAACCGAAGAGCGTGCATGAAGAGAGTGATGAATGGATTCCGAAGCCCAAATCAAGTGTCTTATTTTGTAAACAAAGTGATTATTGCATAGTTATTTTCACATTATTAGATCGGATCACTTTATTTGACAATGATAAACAGATTCGTACAGTCAGTTCCTTCAGTGTTAGGGCCGGCGTACAACGTCACGGGGGCGGCGCCGTGCCGTCGCATGGCTTGGCGTGTCACTGCGATACGGGCTGATGACGAGAGAGGCAATACCAGGAGGCTATAAAAGAGGGGAGGTGAGGCCTGCGTCCAGCAGTGGACTGATACGGGCTGATGACAACCGATCTACAAAATTCTTATTATCACTAATCTAAAATCTTATATCCGATAATTGAGAGATTCGATTCAGGAATGAACAGGTATTTTTCGATATTCCGACTTGAGGTAATCAGATATTTGCGACGCGAAATAAATTGATGGACAAATCTAATAAGAGCCAAAACAGATTATTTGATTAAAGTATTTTTTTTTTATAAATTTCTAAGCAGAATTTTAAATGCAGGTTTGGTAATAGAGCGATATAGTGGAAGAGGAGCCACGAAAGAAATATAGAGACTGGTGGAGAGTTTTTTTATTATTATTTATTGTTTAATGACATTTTATAAAAATACATTTGAAATCTACTTTCCCATCTTAGGCGAAACCACGTGTGGTTTGTATGCCGATGGGGAGTTCTAATTTTTAATATAATATGTAAGTATATTACACGGAGTCACCAACCCCCACCAGAGGACGCGCGCGGCGTCCCTCCACAGAGAGGTGAGAGTGGTGGAGGAATCGGCAGTAGACGAGGAAGACGTTATATGCGATGTTTTAAGAAAGGTTTAAAAGCTATCTTTAAGTTTAATACTACATACCGACGATCGTGCATGAATAGAGTGATGATTGTGAAAGAAACAAGAATTGTGTACCAGGATCGCAGCAGATAGAAGGCGTCTCTGCCAATGGCTACGAAAATCAAGCGGGAGTTTATGGGAATTGAGATTATTTATAGGGGAGATGTTCTGATATACTTCATCGGACTCTTTTTAACGTAATGTTCATTACATAAGATGAAAAAGTATAGTGATAGGTATCTCAGATTCATATCCTTTCGTCTTTGATAAACCCACAAAGTATTCTACAAAAGAGATCTATTTCTAAGCGAATAAGCGTCACACAATTGAATAAAAGTACTAAGACAACAGACTCAGAGGAGAGCTTTGAGAAGAAATCTTTGTTTACGTCACTACAGTCGCAATCCAATCAATAGCAAATAATCTATCTCGGTGGTGCAGCGACGAGGCAATCTCTGGGGGCGGCGGAAAATGAGAAAATTCTACCGAGCGGACTATCGGAGACGACTGGCGGGCTATGGGCGCCTGGTACTTTAAATGAATAGATTGCGGCGAAATGGTCTAGAAACTTAGATTTTTCACATTACGCCTAGCCCTGAAGCTGAAAAATTCTTCAGTAAACAACAGCAAGGACTGTAATGAGTGTCAGCGAAGTGATTAAATAGTTTTCCTCTTTCACGTAGAGAATGGATCGATTTCATTTCTTACAGACCAACTCATCGACCAACTAGTTGGGCCGTGGGGAATTTTAAAAACGCCTGAAAATCATCAGGGATCATTTCCTTATTACATTATTGTTTAAGTAGCATGTAAATTGTTACTTCGTTGTATTTAAGTACCAGTTAGTTATTGATAGGTACTTATTTAATTATTGCTCAACAAGCTACCTATTCATCCGCTGAATTCTCTAACCAAAGGTTGTCTGGAAGAATTCGCTTTAAGCGATAAGACCGCCAATTGTGCTAGTAACTGTATTAGCATATTTTTTTGTGTAATTACTTTTATTTTGCAATAAAGAATATTTATCTTATCTTATCTTTTGTGCCCACGGTACAATTATTTCCAATGTCAAACCGACATGCAAATAATAATTTAATTGAGTACACTTAACTAAACATTATTCTTAAGGCGCTGACATGAGCCAACTAGCGCCGCCACTCTTTAAAAAATAATATCTTCCAATATAATAAATTTTATTAAAATAGTTACGTTCACATTGTTTATTGCTATAAATATTATTTTTTAAGTGCTTATTTGTAACGTGATTCAATGTAGGTAAGTTGTAGTTCACAAATGTGCCAGAAACGGTCGTTTTTCGCAATTATGTGGACTACAACTTACCGACATTGCATCACGTTACAAATAAGCATTTAAAAAATAATATTTATAGCAATAAACAATGTGAACGTAGCTTTTTTAATAAAAAAATTGATATTGGAAGATATGATTTTTTTTAAGATTGGCGGCGCTAGTTGGCTCATGGAAGGCTCTTAATTCTTGGCCGGGATTTCAGCGGTTTCACTTACCCGTATTACCTTAAGTGGCCTTAAAGTACCCGTATACAGATTACATCTCTCACATGACATAGATTAAGCCCGTGTTTCTGCCTATCTATGTACATAATAATTCAACATACGAACTTCCCAGGAACCTAGAAGTTCTGGGTTATATGGTCACATTTTGAAGATCTTAAAATTATTTTATGAACGAAATAATTATTCAAATAACAGTCATCATCATCACCAGCCCGTATCAGTCCACTGCTGGACGTAGGCCTCTCCCAAAGCGCGCCCCTCAGCCCTACTCTCGGCCCTCTGCATCCAGTCCCTGCCAGCCATTTAACTAACTAAACAGAAACTAACTAACAAATAACAGTAAAATCTATAAAATAACTATTTTAAATAATACTAACCTAAAAAAAATATGAACAAAACTATAAACTATAACTAATACTAGCTCAAAGTCAAAGTCGAATTTCTTTATTGCAAGTAAGCACGTTGAGTACATTTTTGCACGTCAATATATTTTTTGAATTTACATTTACACCACTTTGCAAGGAAAAGGTGCCAACGCTGAGGAGAAAAAGTGGCAAAAAACTCTCAGCAACACATCTTTTAAAACAATGATAATACAATGATTACTTAATAACTATACAGTACGTAACTATTACTATTGTTAGTAAGTTTATCCCTCATGCGGAACCGGCGACACACACCATGCATGTTCATCGCTATAAGTGCTAACTCTAGCTGCGCTCCATGTGTATTATGTAACATTCGTTTGTAAGTTATGGGACTATAGGTCTAATAGTATTTAAGTGTTATTTATCATTGTCTGTATATGACTGTGTGTTTCCCTGAATAAAATAAAATAAAAATAAAACAAATCTCCAAGCCTCTTGCTGTAACCATTTTGACGTAACAGCAAAAATTAAGTCGTGACCCTAAGACTGGTCGAGTTTACTAACAAACTTAGAAGTTAGAAAGAAATGGAGGCAATTTACCGGCTTCGGTAGATAAGTAAAAGAAAGCTGCCGAAACGAGCTTAAAACTTCACGTGCGCAGCTGTGTGGGGCGTGATGAGCAGGAACGTATCTAGGACGAACGCCCTAACCAAGGAATGAGGGTTTTTTTCTGGGTTCCAAACCTCAAGAGGAAAAAAGAAACAAGGCCTCTTTACGTACTGTAAAGAGGCCTTGTCTTTTTTGCCAAGGATTTTGAAGGTTCGATATTGCTTTCATTGAGAAATTATTAATAAAGGCTTTCGCAATTTAAACTCTATTGTATTCTATTACAGGTGTGCGTGTGGCGTCATCATGTTTACATTGTAAGTTGCAAGTTAACTATTTTTAGGGTTCGGAACCTCAAGAGGAAAAAAGGAACCCTTATAGGATCACTTTGTTGTCTGTCAAGACCTATATCTCAAAAACGCGTGGACGGATCAAGTTGAAATTAATACCGAATACTCAGGTCTGCAACCTCATGCAGCCGTGAAAAAATCAACCCTCTACGTCAACGCAATCAAAAGATATCGCTGTTTATGTCGCATTTTCTCGCATATTTGTTTGAAAATGCCACAAAACCCGAAACCTATAGTTCCCGTTGACCTACAATCATTAAATGACATTGCCACATTTCAATGGAGCTTTGCCCCACCTACAAAACTACGTGACCATTTAAGCTTTACCTAATATTTTGTTGGAGACTTATTACAGGTTTCATATTGCATAATCATAATCAGTATCATTTTCTACTACCTACTCTCGCAACTCCTATAGAAGAATAACAAAAACAATGAATAATTCGCTTCGATTTCTTACTATTTTCTGAATTCTTAATTAGGCTGTTTTTTTCGACTCGCTAGATGTACAAAACTTTGTTTTAAACCAATAATTTTAATAAAAATCGGAGATATTTTTACATTTATTCGTTATCTTGTACATCTTGCGGTTGATGGTGGGGCAGAATTTGGCATTGTCATTTGGCAAGAAGCTAGGTCTTATAGCACAAGTAAAGGAAAAAAATAAATTTTTAAAAAACTGTAAATTTGAAGTTTTATCACGAAATAATTTTTTTTGTAATTACAAACTTATATTTGCAGATGATCAACTAATCAGGAGAATGTCGATGTATGGACATAATAATTATTTTGATATTGGCAAAGATAAATAGGCTTTATTGCAAAAAAAAACTAATTACTACAAAATAAAACTAACTTAATATCTAAAAAAAAAACTTATAAAATAAAACTACAAACTAAAGAACGAACACGTCGTCGAGGTCACCGTTCTGTGGCATGGTGCCCAGGACTCTGGCAGCACTTCCTCGCTGTATGGCAATACTTTAACGCTGAGCACAATAATGGCAAAGATAAGTTCAATTATCTCGAAATCTAGTTTATCTTTTCGTTAGAATAAAGTTACGGAGTTAAGTTGCGTTGCACGGAAGCCTCAGTGCGCGAGTGCGACTCTCACTTAGCCGGCTTTTTTGTATATTCCATAAATCCACTGCTCAATCATCGAAAGGTTTAGTGGCCTCAGCTGAGCTAAACCCTAGCCTAGACATGTCGCTTTTTACACCAGCACTGGATTCGACGCAACTTCATGAACCGAACTTTGGTTTGGACGTGGGCCAAGTCTTGAACAGTTGTGCACTCGACCGAAAAACGGCTGGCTCGACGAAATGCTGATGCATTTACGTGTCTGAAACTTTTGATGCTAATATATTCACTTTGGGTTACATTACGTGGTATTTTTACATATTATTTACGTCACAATGTTCCAAAGTACGTCTACGACTCTCAGGGCTCACCTCCCCCGCTCTTATAGCCTCCTGGTACATCCTCTGTCATCATCAGCCCGTATCAGTCCACTGCTGGACGCAGGCCTCACCTCCCCGCTCTTATAGCCTCCTGGTACTGCCTCTCTCATCATCAGCCCGTATCAGTCCACTGCTGGACGTAGGCCTCACCTCCCCGCTCTCATAGCCTCCTGGTACTGCCACTCTCATCATCAGCCCGTATCAGTCTACTGCTGGACGTAGGCCTCACCTCCCCGCTCTTATAGCCTCCTGGTGCTGCCTCTCTCATCATCAGCCCGTATCAGTCTACTGCCGGACGCTGGCTTCACCTCCCCGCTCTTATAGCCTCCTGGTGCTGCCTCTCTCATCATCAGCCCGTATCAGTCCACTGCTGGACGCAGGCCTCACCTCCCTGCTCTTATAGCCTCCTGGTACTTCCTCTTTCATCATCAGCCCGTATCAGTCCACTGCTGGACGTAGGCCTCACCTCCCCGCTCTTATAGCCTCCTGGTACTGCCACCAGTACCGGTTTGTATGTATGTCAAGTATATACGACAAACATCCACTTAATTTTATTATTTTATTAGTTTTTCTGTACAATATGTATGTATGTGTGCTGTGTTGTGTCAAATAAATGATCATTCATTCATTCATTCAAAATCTAACTACGGCTTAATATAACGACGGTGTTGCCATGTCACAAAATATCCACATAACATGCTACAGTTACATAATTCGAGAGGCAGTGGGTCACAACCCGATTACGGATATAATTTATTGTCCCCGCCTCATACGGCTTCTAATCGCATTTACTGACCAGGCATGCTCAACTGCGGCCCGCTGTCTTTGCGGCCCGAAACCTAGCTACAATAAGACAGTAGGGGTTTTGAAAATAACGGGAAACTATTTGAAAAATTAATAAGTAAGACATTGCCACATTTCAATGGAGCTTTGCCCCACCTACAAAACTACGAGACCATTTAAGCTGTACCTATCATTTTGTTGGGGACTTATTGCATAATCAGTATCAGTATCATTTTCTACTACACTCGCAACTCCTATAGAAGAATAACAAAAACAATGAATAAATCGCTTCGATTTCTTACTGTATTCTGAATTTTTAATTAAGCTGTTTTTTTCGAATCGCAACTTGTACATAACTTTATTTTAAACCAAATAATTTGAGTAAAAAACGGACATTTATTCGTTATCTTGTACAACTAGCGGTTGATGGTGGGGCAGAATTTGGCATTGTCATTTTAATGTCTACAGTGGTATTTTTTTTTAAACATGCTGTTATTATTTTCATTCCAGCTAAATATTTTTTTAAGCCATGTCTTTTTCTCTCGCTGTGTTAAAGTAACTTCGGAACTAGAGCAAGCGGTGTTTTAAGGAAATGCCTTCCACATAAAGATCACATCATAAACTGAAATCGTAAAGTAACACGTGACTGTTTACGACGGTCTTACTACACCCTGTAGTGCTGTGAGTAAGCGCAAGGACATAGTAAAATAAAAAGAGTAAGGCAGCTGTCCCACGCCGGCGAGTAAGCGAGTAACTATCGGCTATTTTCTAGCTAAAGAAACGTACATTATGTTATTAGTACGCCTATAACATTTGAAGAGTTCCCTCGATTTCTCCATGATCCCATAATCAGATCCTGACCTGATGACTATGGGAACACCTGTGAGGTATACCCATTAAAACAAAAAAAGAATTTTCGAAATCGGTCCAAGCGTCTTCGAGTAATCAGGTAACATACATAAAAAAAAAACGACGAATTGATAACCTCCTCCTTTTTTTTGGAAGTCGGTTAAAAAACACAGCGATGCTAGCTCACTCACTCAGCGATCAACTACAAAATATATGTCGCTGAGCGAGTATTCGCTGCGTCTCTTTTGTTTACACGGAATGTATTATCTTTTGTAATGGTGGCACTTCACTTGGCTATTCGTATTCGCTATTGGCTGTTTGTCGTATTTGCCAAATACTTGACATACATACAAATAAGACGAATATTTTGTCAAGAATACCAACCACACATGGCAATTATGACAAATACGAATAGCAAAGTGTAGTGCCACCATAAAATATCCGATTGTTGCTAGCTATATTCGCCGGCGGTGGGGCACCTGCCTAAGATATCTTCAAGGAAAGGTACATCGTGTGTGTTGAATGTACGGTCGAAGACAGAGAAAGGTGTACAGTAGAGTTTTTAGGGTTGAGATTTGTCAAAAACTACTTGACCTATTGCAAAAATTCTTTCACTGTTTGATAGATAGAAGTTAAAACTATGTATTGTAAGAGAATTGTTTAATTCGGTCCAGTAGTTTTTGAGAAAATCTCAACCTTATTGAGGCCCCCTGTATCTCTGTCTACGACTGTACCAACCTGTTTGGTTCCTTACGCGACCTCGTTGCAATTTTAATTATTACATTATAATGCAATAATGATGTAAGCTGTAGGGGTGACCGCGACTTCCATCGTTATCGTAATCGCTTTCAATTTGACACATGGACGCTATACATTGCTGAAGTGTTTTTACAAGTTTTAACAAACGACAACGAAACGCAGCAATGTATATCGCTCCTATCACATCACCTGTAATTCTGTAAAAATGTAGTAATTAATTAATATTATAGGTAACATACATAGGTTGTTAGCATGTAAGTGGCAGCAAGCCTCTCTGGCGGAGCCTGAAAAACAGCACCCGTGCTGAGGCCTCGACCCATTCACCTATTACATCTATTTTTAGTATTACGATATGTTTTTTGTATAATTATGTGTTCAAGTGTCAAAATGAAAACGACAACGATTGAAGTCGCGGTCACCTCCCTAGTTCACCTATTTAAGATACGTGATCGACAGCCCTACGAAGTAGGTAATTAAGTTTCCTAAGGGGCCGGAGATAGTCTACTCTTCTTATTTTACTATGGCAGGGATCAGCCGAATGTTTTAAGACAACTCGTCAAAGGTGATACTTTATATTCGTCTTTATATACGAATTTTATCAGTTTGCTGAGGTTTTGGTTTGAGTCTCTTGTATCATATTTTTTACTAGCTGAGTTCTCTTGGAAATGGCGGGAAACGACGGTTGCGAAATTATTTGATAATTTTCAGTTTAATGTCTACAGTGAGTGTTTTGTGTTTAATATCACGTTAAATTAATCAGAAAATGTTCGCGAATGACAGTATGGTGAAGTTATTGGAGAATTCAAGCAGGATCTGAAGTTTGGCGCCATGGTCAAGATTCCCACTACGAGCTCGGGAGTGAACGTGACTGTCGAGCTGCTTCGTCCAGAGTGATTGACGCTACGGCGTCTCCTGTGGATGAAGACAAGAAGACGAGGCTACCCAGGGTGATGACGCTACGGCGACTCCCCTGGAGGAAGACAGAAAACTATTATACATTGAATTTTCTGTAACATGACATTGGCAAATGACGAACTGTCGAGTCCATTAATAAAATAAATAAATAAACTCGTCAAAGGTGATACTTTATATTCGTCTTTTTATACGAATTTTATCAGTTTGCTAAGGTTTTGGTTTGAGCCTCTTGTATCATATTTTTTACTAGCTGGGTTTTCTTGGAAATGGCGGGAAACGACGGTTGCGAAATTATTTGATAATTTTCAGTTTAATGTCTACAGTGGTTATTTTGAGTTTAATATCACGTTAAATAAAAAAATAAAAAAAAATGATTTTATTAAAGACTGCATATAACACACAACATAACAATACATATAATTATTTTGTCACTATTGACTAATATAAATGACAATGCCAGATTCTGCCCCACCATCAACCGCAAGTTGTACAAGATAACGTTAGCCGCATTCCGTGGCACGCCCTATTCCAACAGAGCCACCGTGATTTCGTACCCAGGTCGTGATTTTTTGTCTCCATATTCGTCTTAGGGACGGTAGCGACATCTATCGGTAATTGTGCAATTACACAAATTCATGGCTAACATTGCAGAAATCATGTTTTTAAATGATGACGCGTTCCTTTTTCATGTTTTGATATTTTCTTCCATATCCGCTATGCGAAACGAAAATGTAAATGATAAATGGAGAAAAATTTCATTGCATTCGCGTGTAATGTAACGTTACAGATTCGAGCATTACATCAGTGAGGGAGAAAAACAGCGTCAGTCAGGGAGGTAGTATTGTAATGTAATGCTCAAAGTCGAATCTGCAACGTTACATTACACGCGAATGCTCCCGGTGGCGTATATGGCTTCCCGTATTCTGTACGTCCCCCGAGGAGAGACGAGTTCGGTACGCTTTTCTATGAGCCTAAACACCTGAAAACCCGTATGCAGTACGTCCCCGCGAGGCGACGAATGCGATACGCTTTTCCAGCCGCTGCTAATGATAAAGTTAACAGAAACCCGTATTCAATAGGTCTACAGAACAATGATAGTATGGAAATAAAACGTCTATCGTATACGAGGAGACTTGTAGTATTTATTGGAGTTAAAAATTATAATTAAAATTTAATATAATTGGAATCTGTTGTCTAATGTTTCTTTGCCAGTTTCGTTATTTTTGATATTTAAAAAAATGTTGTGGCGTCGTTTTACCCGACTGTGCATTAAGGAGTGTTATGTTTTTCGAGTGTATGTATGTCTAATTCTTTGACGCACCACTGGAAATGATAAAATTAACAGAAATTCGTATTTAATTTGTCTACAGAACAATAATTAGGTTGGAAAAAAAGTATATCGTGTATACTTCAACTATTTATTGACGTAAATGAATAATATTGTTTAATGTTTTTTTTTTGCTTTACGATAAATATTGTATGACCTAATATATTTTTACTAAATAATAATGGATAGGTACTAATAAAACCATAGGATGTAATACGAGTATAAGTAATTATTATGAATAAAATATAAATAATAAATAAATGAGAATTATGATATGTAAGTTGTGTGGGTATGTTATACAATAGTAAAGTGTGGGTTAGCTCAAAGAGTCACCTATTAAAGATGTATTGAAAACGGTTTTATAATGTCAATTGTTGAAAAAGCGTACCGCGTTCGTCGCCTCGAGTGGACGTAAATACTTCAAGTCTCCTCGTATACGATAGACGTTTTCTTTCCATACTATCATTGTTCTGTAGACCTATTGAATACGGGTTTCTGTTAACTTTATCATTAGCAGCGGCTGGAAAAGCGTATCGCATTCGTCGCCGCGCGGGGACGTACTGCATACGGGTTTTCAGGTGTTTAGGCTCTTAGAAAAGCGTACCGAACTCGTCTCTCCTCGGGGGACGTACAGAATACGGGAAGCCATATACGCCTCCCGGTGAGGGAGCACCTTTAGGGACGAGATTTATTATTCTATCAATAAACCATTATATTGTAATCCGTATTGAGCCAGAGGTATGCCATTGGCAATATCCAAACAAACTTCAGAATACATCGCCTATCTAGCTCGAAAATTCGACATTCATCCCAAAACGCATGCGGCAAAGCTGTGAATATCAATTTTCTATATCCGGTTTCGTCTAGATCGCGGCTAGATGCCATTGGCTGAGCGATATCGCTTCGACGTAAGTGGATACTTGTTGAACCGTGACGGGTTGGCGCAATTTGCGTTCCAAAATGGAGAATATTGTGCCAAGAGTTGGGTACAGTAAGTGACACAAATATATGCTCAATAAACAGAGGTTCTATTCAGATCTTTTTCAGTTCGTATCAGACCTGAAATACACTTGGCCTCACTAAGTTTCATCATTATCAAAAGGCCGTATCAGTCCACAGCTGGACGCGCACACCTCCCCGCTCTTATAGCCTCCTGGTACTGCCTCTGTCATCATCAGCCCATATCAGTCCACTGCTGAACGCAGGCCTCACCTCCCCGCTCTTATAGCCTCCTGGTACTGCTTCTCTCAATATTATCCCGTAAGTCCACTGCTGGACGCATGACTCGCCTCCCCGCTCTTATAGCCTCCTGGTACTGCCTCTGTCATCATCAGCCCGTATCAGTCCACCGCTGGACGCAGGCCTCACCTCCCCGCTCTTATAGCCTCCTGGTACTGCCTCTCTCATCATCAGCCCGTATCAGTTCACTGCTGGACGCAGGCTACACCTCCCTGCTCTTATAGCCTCCTGGTACTGCCTCTCTCATCATCAGAACCCCCTTTCACTTATTGCTCATTTTCTTTTATTGATTTCTCTCTAAACGGTAGCCGTTTCTATTGCTACGAACCTATGAGCTGAATGTACTATAAATACAAACAAATACTCTTTCACTTTGTTTTATCCTCGAATGCTGCCTTGAATATGTAAGACTGACTGTACGTTCAAAATCGAATAAATTCGAAATCATAACTTCTCCAACTATTTGAATTGTGTCCAACTTTTTAGGGGCGTCCCTATAGACTTTCGATTCCAAGTTTGGTGACAGTTTGACAGCCAAACGACCTCTTGCCAAAGTCGGGTGTACACCTTCCTTCTAAAATGTGCCAGCTTCGATTCCTTATAGACAAAACTTTGTACTCTAGATTGTATGTATAAACAACTAGATCTAGTCTGCCTTCTAAAAATGTCCGAGCGCAAAGAAGGTCCAAACGGATGAATGAACCCTCATTTGCTTTATTGGACATTATTTGGACGTTAACAATGGACCCTTATTTGGACGTTTTTTAAGTTGTTTTAGTAAGACCTTTGTGTATCTAGTTGTTTATAGGAGATCAATGTTTATGGGAGATCAATGATGTACATATATGGGATCATGTACTTATATTGCAGCAAGTAGGATTTCTACGATTCTAATTAGATCCATTTTGAGCCGAGCATACTTTCTATACATGACAGATACTACGACCTGTCGCCCCTTTTAAAACTAATTTGGACGGGTTAGACGATAATGAACAGGAAGTTTTTAAGGTTGAGATTTTGTCATAAACTACTTGAGCTATAGCAAAAAAAAATTCACTGTTAGATAGATAAAAGATAACACTATGTCACTGTAAAACAATTTTTTTTAAATCGATCCAGTAGTTTTAGAGAAAATCTCAACTTTATACTTTTTTTCTCTGTACCTCAAAGATTAGTCAATCACCCATGTCTTGAATGCTAGGGCCTATAGTCATAAAAAAATTGAGCGGAGTTTCGAATTCTTGACACTAAGTTGATACAAGTAGGAATCCTAGAAGATCCTAGTAAGAATGCTTGGCAAATGATTAATCCATATTTCCATATACAAAGATATACCTCGAAGATTAAATCTGTATCCAGACATACAGACATTCCAATCACGGCGAATAGTACCAGGAACACATAAGCAATACGAAGCTCGCAGCTTTCATCGCGCGGTGCATAATGATCATGTATGCGGAGTGTTATTAAAATGTGAGAGACGCTACAATGTATTGCACCTTGTGTTTTATGAAGTCCTGGTACTATGAAAGTGTTGCATATTTGACTGAAAGCGTGAACGTTTCTTTAAATTGCTTTCTTTATTGTTAAGAAGATTTGTAATTTTGATTCGCATGTAAATAGTTATTGATTCCATTGGTCTTCAATGTCAAATATCTTTGGATTCATTCATTTAAAATGAATGCCTTTTCCATATTTTTGTTTTTCATTTACCAAGAGATTATAAAATTATAAAATAAACGCAAAAATGTTTCTTGTAACAAGCTGTCTCCACGTTAGAAAATCCGTTAGCTGTTTGAAGACGATTTTTCTCGTTTCCACCATGTATGGTGAAGTCCATACATTCATGCTAATGCTATGAGGTGAGGTATATCTGTAGGATATACTATCTCCATGACGACTGCCTGACGTCTGCTACCTAAACCACCGTTCTGCTAATTAAACGACCGTTCAGGTTGCCTTTATTGCACTGCTATTTTAATGATACATATTTGGCGAGTTATTGTTATATAATTCATGTATGCTTGCTCTTGCTCATACACACCAGATAGAAATTCTCTAGATTTGACATATAATCCGCTAAAATTGGCAACACCTAACAATGCAGCCACCAACTGAAAGTCGGTCGGCTCCAGGCAGTTTAGTTGTTCGACCGCCGGCGATGAGCGAGTAGCGAGAGCTATCAACTATAAAACGAGTGGGCGAGCAGCACAGACCACTTACCCCATAGACATGAAATCGGTACAAAACAAGCGAAAAATTCTGTCAAGCGATAGGCGCTATTAGACGAAGCGGGGGGCAGGGGCGCCATATTAAACCCGTTTCGATATCTCAAGATTACACGTGTCGTGAAGCAATTTTGCGCTCATGTGCAGGCAGAAACGGGCGCCCTCCTGTTACAGGTCTATGGGGTAGGTCTGTGGCGAGCAGCGAGTGGCGAGTATAGTTTTGTAGCTCGGCTACCAGAGTGTCGCTGAGCGACGGGCGATTACTCGCTGCACTCGCACACTCGCCAGTGTAGCTCAGCGAGTGGGCGACTGTCGCCGAGCGATGGGATGTACTCGCTCGGCGACAAAATAGCCGAGCGAGTACTCGCCGGCGGTGTGAACATTCGGCGATGAACTATTAATATATACATCTCTTTTATTTACACCTAATGTAGTATCTTTTGTACGTTTCTTGCGCGAGAAAATAGCCGAGATTTTCTCGCTTACTCGCCGTCGGTGGAACAACCACCTAAGCCTTGCTAATAACTTGTTCCTTGAAATCTTGACTGCGAAGCCTGATTTGTGCTGTATCGACTTGCTCCAATGTTATACCGCTCCATTAGCCCGGCGCCTTGCTTGGCTGCCGGCGACAGGCCGGCGACTAATGAGAATGGGGGGCGGGGGGAGTGCAACCCGGAATTAGTTATATAACACTTATATACAGGAAATACATTATTAACACTTGCTCGTTATGTACGTAATCATGTGAATGTCGAGGCTATCCACATTCTTACAAACCAGAGACCACTTACCCAATAGACATGAAATCGGTACAAATGACAATGCCAGATTCTGCCCCACCATCAACCGCAAGTTGTACAAGAAAACGAATAAATGTAAAAATATCTCCGTTTTTTATTAAAATGATTGTTTTAAAATAAAGTTGTACATCCAGCGAGTCGAAAAAAACAGCTTAATTAAGAATTCAGAAAATAGTAAGAAATCGAAGCGAATTATTCATTGTTTCTGTTATTCTTCTATAGGAGTTGCGAGAGTAGTAGAAAATGATACTGATATGAAACCTGTAATAAGTCCCCAGCAAAATGATAGGTACAGCTTAAATAGTCACGTAGTTTTGTAGGTGGGGCAAAGCTCCATTGAAATGTGGCAATGTCTTTTGCAAGCGAAAAATTCTGTCACACGATGAGCGCAATAGGCGAAGCGGGGAGCAGCGGCGCCATATTAAATCCGTGTCGATATCTCAAGGTTACGCGTGTCGCGAAGCAATTTTGCGCTCATGTGCGGGCAGAAACGGGCGCCCTCCTGTTACAGGTCTATGGGGTAAGTGGTCTGTGGTTTTCATAAAAATACGAATATCGTGGCACTGCGCCGTGCTCTTCACTCCGCCGCTGAGGGGCATCTTGTATCTCACTCTTATTTTGACAACTTATAGCGCCTTAAAAATAAAAGTGTCCTAATATCAACCGCTACGCATTGCTACGAACGGTGCTACGCCGGGCGTAGCCTCTCCACGTTTCCATGAATAATGATTCATGGAAACGTGGAACCCGAAGTCCAAACCGAACGCGTGAGGAAATCGTATACCAACCGTTTAAATTAATTTTGTAGGAACCAATTTCCTACCTTTTCCATAAAGTTCAATGAGCATTTCATCCATTGTGAAATGGGCAGATGGGTCACTCGCTTTCAGTTTTATTAAACCAAATTTCCAGTTCTAAAGTTGGGAATTGTTGAAACTTTTAGTTTCAAAGTTGTACCTTGCGAACTCATTGGAAATAAGCTGAGAGTATTGAAATAGGAGAAGTAATAATAGTAATTTATTACAAGTACGATCTATTACAGAGAAAAGTGTACCTGCAGGGTTACTCTCGCCTCTTATAGCGATCCAGTTTAGGTTCCTGAACCGAATCGCTATTTGTATGAATGACGTCAAACGTCACGGTTCAGTTTAGGAACCTAAACTGGATCGCTATAAGAGGTGAGAGTAACCCTGCTGCAGCGTCATTTAGGTTGCGATTTCCTCAAAAAAGGAATCCTTGTAGGATCACTTTGTCTGCCTGTCCGTTCGTCCCTACGTCAAGACCTATACCTCAGAAACCCGTGGACGGATCAAGTTGAAATTAATACCAAATACTCAACCTAAGTAAAACCTTCTACGTTAACAAGATATGGCGATTTGTATGAAAACGCAAAAAAATCAAAACCTATGGAGTATTTCCCGCTAGGTCTAACAGCACAAGGAAAAAATCCAAAAACTGTTTTGAAATTACATGCATCCAAAAAAAAATTTTGGATGCATGTAATACAAAACAATACAACTTATATTTGCAGATGATCAACTAAACAGGAGTATGTCGGTGTATGGACATAAAATTTTGATAATGGCCACTTATCTTAAGTTGGTCTCTAAAATACTTAAATAATATATTTTATAAGTACATTATATGTTGCAATTAAAAACAAACTAAACCAACAACTCGCAAATGTAAAAAATGTAGATGTAAATGTCTCTAAATGTAGTTTATATTTTCGTTAGAAATTACGAGGTTAAGTTGCGTTGCACGGAAGCCTCGAGGCGCGAGGCCGACTCGCACTTAGCTTGCTTTTTCAATATTTATCATATCTTAATCTGCTGTCCAGTCTACCTTCACGAACTGTCGCCATTTTGAGTCAACTTAGCTGCCGGGAACTGTACTTTGATTCGAGATAGCTGTGGGAAAGTTTAGGAGTACCTGGGAGAATTCCTTCGGAGTGGCTGCGTTCGGTCTCCACCGTCCGCACAAGAGATAAAGATGAAAATTTATGATCACAGCACTGATTTGTTCACAAAAATGAATGCACTTTTGATTGTATGGCGTTTTGAGAGTTTCTGAGAATTTTGGAGCGCGCGCGGGATTTGCGATTTTCGTCGATATTTGACAGATCTCGATTTTCGACTGTTCGGTACACAGGGTCGAGGATGAATGCGGGGTGCGGGGTGCGGGGAAGGATTGATGAATGGATGAGTGAAGGAACAGTGTCCATAGAGTCCAGGTCGTCGGTGGCGCTCGGAGCGACCGGGTGAACTTGCTTTTGCACCGCGCTTTTTAATAAAAATTACACTCATAATGGCCAAGTTAAGTGTCGAAGTTATCGAAAATCTAATATTAAAACACCTTGCCCCTATTGAGAATAAAATGTCGATAATAATCAGTGAATTGAGCAAAATAAACGAAAAAATTAACAATTTGGAATGCAGTGAATCGGAGAAATCAAGAACCAACATGGCACCCGTTAACCTGTCAAGCCAAAGTAAGCCGAAAGGTAAACCATCCATACGTGCGGAATCAAAAATTACCGCAACAACAACTAGTAGACACGCACAGCAAACGCAGCCAATGACGGACCGCGGTGTGCGTGCGGAGACGAGAGCGCGGCTGAGGAGGGGATCCTTACCGGTTCCCGGGACGAGCGCGGGCGGCGGCGGCGGGGCGGCTACTTCGGCCCGACCGACGACCGCCGCACAGCTGATCGCCCCGGCAAACAAAGCGTACAGCATACCTACGAGCGCCGATACACAAACGGATGATTTGCAGGTTCCTAGCGAAATATCACCGTCACAAACCGACGTACCTTGCGCACCAACGCACAATAAGTCACCTGAAAAGGAAGCAGACATGACCGACTGGCAAGTCGTTAAATCTAAGCAACGGCGAAACCGTCACCCGAAGCGTATCGTGGTGACCGGTACCGGCACTGCGGACGACCAGCTGCAAACGGTAGAGCGATCGCGTAAAATCCACGCATGTTTTTTCAGACCGGATACGACGCCCGAAACCATAAAAGCCTTCATGCAGCGAAAAAACCAGTGTACCACATACAACGTCGAGAAACTGAAGCTGAAACACGAACACTACGCTTCCTTCGCCCTGTCAGTGCCCAGCAGTAAGTTCGACTACTTCATGTCCGCCGACATTTGGCCTCCGGGCACCGAGATCAGCGAGTGGTTTCGGCGCAGCGGCGGGCGCGCGACCCGTGCGCCCGCCCGCGCCGCGCCCACCGCCCGCACAGCGCACACCAGTAGCGACGGCGCCCTCGCATAAAACTAACACAGTGATCTCAAGTACTACAAAAACTCTAACGCTATGTCATCAAAACATACGCTGTATTACCAATAAGACGACTAGATTAGAAGTGTTACTGTCTAAAGAGTTAAGTTGTGACGTACTGATCATTACCGAGCACTGGCTCCGTAAGGAACAGTTAGAAAGTATTACATTGATTAATTATGACCTTATTTCACATTACTGTAGATCTAATATCGAACATGGTGGAAGCTGCGTTTACGCACGCTCCGGAATTAAGGCAATAAATAGACAGGATTACTGCGATCTATCTGTCGAGCAAATTTTCGACGTATGCGCGGTCTACCTGCTCGACGTCCAAATACTAGTGGTAGGTATATACCATTCCAACCTCACTAACGTAAATAAATATTTAGAACTGTTCGAAAAATTGCTGCAAAAAATAAATAACGATAAATTAGATAGTATTATACTAGGGGACACTAATATAGACTATCTAGCAAAGTCAAATGAAAAAAAGAAACTCGATGACCTGTTAAGCGTATACTACTTCAACCAGCACGTCGATTTCCCTACCCGAGTGGAGGGCGACAGCGCCACTGCGCTCGACCTCGTGTACTCGAACCTGCCCGTGCATTGCGTGTGCGTCGCGCCCGTCGTGACGCACCTCAGCGACCACACGGCGCAGCGCGTGGCGGTGGCGTGCGCCGCGCCCGCGGACCCCCAGCCCATGCCCAGCCGGATCTATAGCCGCGCGAACAAATACAATTTTCACGCAGCGCTCGAATCGGTAGACTGGTGCGACGTTGTCGCCAAGCACTCGACAAACTGTAACGAATTGGCAAGAATTGTAGTAAATATCATCCTAAATAAATTAGAAATTTGTTTCCCGAAAAAAATCCGCATACGAAAAGCCTTATCACAGGGGTGGATCGATGAAGAAATTAAAGATTTAAAATTATTAGTATTTGACATATTAGATATAAAAAATAAATTTCCACTTGACGATAACGTCGCAGCAGTCGCTGATAAATTAAGACAGAAATATAATTTAATGCTGAAATCTAAACGCACAGATTTTTTTAACAATCTTATCGCCAATGACCCAAACAAAAGCAGGTGCATGTGGAGGGTGATCAACGCGGAGACGGGCCGCGGCCGGCGCGATCGTGTCGACTACACAGACCTACTAAAAAAGAACTCTGATGGGCAACCCTTCTCCTCCAAACAGGAGATAGTGGACACGCTGAACGGGGAGTTCATAGCGGCCGCGTCCCGCTGTGGAGCGCCCCCCGCTGACCTGATACGGTCGGTACCGGTCTTGGCTTCAGTGGCCACAACCAGCGATTCCTCAATCCGCCTGGCATTGTTCACACCTGATGAAGTGGTAAAAATACTACACAGACATATAGCCCCTAAGAAAAGTCTTGATATCTACGAAATATCAGCTTCATTGCTCACATGCATAGGCCCAGCTTTGAGCTGGATCCTCAGTGTCTTGTTCAACGCCTGTATCATGCACGGCACGGTGCCCGACGCTCTCAAGAAAGTCAAAATATCACCACTATACAAAGGCAAAGGCAAAAAGGCAGAGATCAAATCGTACCGGCCTATATCTCTGGTACCCGCGATCAGTAAGGTACTCGAGGTGGGTCTGAACCGGAGACTGCTGTCGTACCTGTCGGCAAACGACATCTTGTCTGAGAGACAATACGCGTACCGGGCCGGCCGCTCCACTACTGACCTGGTGCGCGAGGTGGTGTGGCGCGTGCTGAGCGCCCGCGAGGCGCGCCGCCACGTGGCGCTCGTGTGCTGCGACCTGTCGCGCGCCTTCGATACGGCGGACCATGACCTCATCGCAGCCAAGCTGTGCCACTACGGCGTGCGCGGGCCACCGCTCGCGCTGCTGGTATCCTTCATGTCCAACAGAACACAGGTGGTGACGGGCGATCAGGGGCGCGCGAAGTCTTCGGAGCTAACGAATGTGATGGGCGTCCCCCAAGGATCGTGCCTGTCGAATACCCTGTTCAGCTTGCTGCTTAATGACTTACCCCGTGTGCTCGCGGGCGCGGAGGTATACATGTACGCCGATGACGTCGCCGCCGTCGTCACCGCGCAGTCCTTACCTGAGCTCGAGGCCAACCTGAATGTCGTAGTCCAGCAGCTCGCTCAGTGGTTCGAGATAAACGGGTTGGCTTTAAACCTGGAAAAAACCTGTTTTGTGCACTTCCACCTGGGCGGCAGAGCCCCGACCCCTATGAGCGTGCGCGCCGGGAGGTTGAGCGTCCAGCAGGTCTCCTCGACGCGGCTGCTGGGCTTCGAGCTCGACAGCGCCCTGCTGTGGGAGCAGCACATAGACGGGCTGTGCGTGCGGCTGGGCCGGGCGTGCTTCGCGTTGCGCCGCCTCGCGGCCACGGCCGGTGTGGCAGTAGACAACTACCCATTACCCCCGGAGTAAAAATATCCTGAAATAAAATTTAACCCCAGGTAGATTTATCCTGAAATAATAATTTACCTGCCGGTAAATTTATCCAGAAATAAAAGTTTACCCCTTCCCTTGAACCAACCGCGTCTGGTTCAACTGCGGGTGTGCGAGGCTGTGCGAGGGTGCGCGAGAGAGAGGGTGTGCGTGTGTGTATGATAGAGAGAGAGAGAGAGAGGAGGGGGCGCGAGAGGGCGTGTGGGTGGGTGGTTGGATGTTTGAGACGGAGAGCGTATGAGTGTGAGTGAGAGGGTGTGTGTTTGTGTGGGTTGGTGGGTGGCTTTGTTATGAGCGGGAGTGTGTGTGTGAGAGAGGGTGAGCGAGAGGACGTGTGTGTGTGTGTGTGAGAGAGTGAGTGAGTGAGGGTGCGCGAGAGGGCGTGTGAGTGTGTGAGCTAGATGGCGTGTGAGGGTGTGTGTGAGAAAGAGGGTGTGTGCGCGTGTAAAGTCAAAGTCAAATTTCTTTATTGCAAGTAAGCACGTTGAGTACATTTTTGCACGTCAATATATTTTTTGAATTTACATTTATACCGCTTTGCAAGGAAAAAGTGCCAACGCTGAGGAGAAAAAGTGGCATAAAACTCTCAGCAACACATCTTTAAAACAATGATAATGCAATTATAATTATGTATATAATGTATGTATGGTTGTACCTATTCGAAATCATGACAAGTATAATAGTATACGGGATGGAAACGTAGTGTGTCCAGACAAGTAGACGATCCTGATTCCTGATGGTGAACGGTTATATAGTCGCATAAAATTGACGTAATAATCATCTTCCTGGAGATTGCGTAAACTAATAGAGTCGCTGCTAAGCGAGGCATCCCGCTCACTTTTACGCGTTGTACCAGTGTCAGTTGCGTTTAGGAATCAGAATCGTGTATTGCCACTTTAACACAGATCAGGCATTCAATAAATTAGAGTTAAGTTAAATAATAAAAACATGCAGTCATTTGTGAATATGGTAAAATTTACCATCGAAACTACTCGTATACTTAACGAATTAGTATAAAAACATGCAGTCATTTGTGAATATGGTAAAGTTTACCATCGAAACTACTCGTATACTTAACGAATTAGAATCGTAGCATAGTCAGTAGTTACATACCTATGTGAACGCGACTCTTTGTAACCTCAAAGTATCATCCTAATCCCGAACCAGAAGAATCGCCTGAGAGCTTTTGAAAAAGACAGCATATCGGTGCTAATTGCTAATATATTGTCTCAGGCACTCGCAGAAAGGCAGAAAATATTTAGGTGTCCAGCACAGACACATTCTGAGGTGGTTCTGGAACTATCCGGACAATGAAAGTAAGGACATAAAGTCTAAACATGTTTTTAACTTGAATTGATAAAAAAAAACCTAAGTTTATAGCTCTATTTGAAAAATCTTGTAAGGGGTGTAAATATCCTAGGATATAAGTACCTACGGTAATTTTACTTCTCATTGAATTATTCCTACACGAATCATCCGATTTTGATGAAATTTTGTGTGTGCGTTTGAGCGAGTCAATGCATGGTTAAGATTCACAATTGGACCCGGTAGGGGGCGCTACAATTGGGTTCTAACTGAACAAAAGAATCGCTGACGTAGTTTCTCAGCACAGTTCGTCGCTTCAGTTTTTGTTTGTCCTATCTACTATTTATTTTGATATTTCCTTTCATATGCGCTATGCGCTGCCTGTGTCTGTCTATGTATATCTGTGTGTGTGTGGCTGTCTGTCTGTGTGTGTCTGAACTAACCGTGCCTGGTTCAACTGCTAAGTTAAATAATAAAAGCATGCAATCATTTGTGAATATGGTAAAGTTTACCATCGAAACTACTCGTATACTTAACGAATTAGAATCGTAGCATAGTCAGTAGTTACATACCTATGTGAACGCGACTCTTTGTAACCTCAAAGTATCATCCTAATCCCGAACCAGAAGAATCGCCTGAGAGCTTTTGAAAAAGACAGCATATCGGTGATAATTGCTAATATATTGTCTCAGGCACTCGCAGAAAGGCAGAAAATATTTAGGTGTCCAGCACAGACACATCCTGAGGTGGTTCTGGAACTATCCGGACAATGACAGTAAGGACATAAAGTCTAAACATGTTTTTAACTTGAATTGATAAAAAAAAACCTAAGTTTATAGCTCTATTTGAAAAATCTTGTAAGGGGTGTAAATATCCTAGGATATAAGTACCTACGGTAATTTTACTTCTCATTGAATTATTCCTACACGGATCATCCGATTTTGATGGAATTTTGTGTGTGCGTTTGAGCGAGTCAATGCATGGTTTAGATTCACAATTGGACCCGGTAGGGGGCGCTGCAATTGGGTTCTAACTGAACAAAAGAATTGCTGACGTAGTTTCTCAGCACAGTTCGTCGCTTCAGTTTTTGTTTGTCCTATCTACTATTTATTTTGATGTTTCCTTTCATATGCGCTATGCGCTGCCTGTGTCTGTCTATGTATATCTGTGTGTGTGTGTCTGTCTGTCTGTGTCTGTCTGAACCAACCGCGCCTGGTTCAACTGCTAAGTTAAACAATAAAAGCATGCAATCATTTGTGAATATGGTAAAGTTTACCATCGAAACTACTCGTATACTTAACGAATTAGAATCGTAGCATAGTCAGTAGTTACATACCTATGTGAACGCGACTCTTTGTAACCTCAAAGTATCATCCTAATCCCGAACCAGAAGAATCGCCTGAGAGCTTTTGAAAACGACAGTATATCGGTGCTAATTGCTAATATATTGTCTCAGGCACTCGCAGAAAGGCAGAAAATATTTAGGTGTCCAGCACAGACACATTCTGAGGTGGTTCTGGAACTATCCGGACAATGACAGTAAGGACATAAAGTCTAAACATGTTTTTAACTTGAATTGATAAAAAAAAACCTAAGTTTATAGCTCTATTTGAAAAATCTTGTAAGGGGTGTAAATATCCTAGGATATAAGTACCTACGGTAATTTTACTTCTCATTGAATTATTCCTACACGGATCATCCGATTTTGATGGAATTTTGTGTGTGCGTTTAAGCGAGTCAATGCATGGTTTAGATTCACAATTGGACCCGGTAGGGGGCGCTGGGTTCTTAGCACAGTTCGTCGCTTCAGTTTTTGTTTGTCTATCTACCATTTATTTTGATATTTTCTTGCATATGCGCTGTCTGTGTCTGTCTGTCTGTGTGTTTCTGTGTCTGTCTATCTGTCTGTGTCTGTATGTCTGGCTGTGTGTGCCTGTGTATGTGTCTGTCTGTGTCTGTCTATCTGTCTGTCCGTCTGTCTGTCTGTGCGTCTTTCTGTTTGTCTATTATAAGAAGTCATAGTAAATCTCGTTGAACTCTTTTGTATGAAGCTACAATAGCCAAAAATACAGGTCGGTAAAAATATCCTAGGACGAAAGTACCCCCCCGGTACACTTACCCAGGAGTAAAAATATCCTAGGATATAAGTACCCACGGTAATTTCACTTCTCGTTGAACTATACCTACACGGATCATCCGATTTTGATGAAATTTTGTGTGTGCGTTTGAGCGAGTCCATGCATGGTTTAGATATACAATTGGACCCGGTAGGGGGCGCTACAATGGGTTCTAACTGAACTAACTGCTAAAAGTATCGCTGACGTAGTTTCTTAGCACAGTTCGTCGCTTCAGTTTTTGTTTGTCTATCTACCATTTCTTTTGATATTTTCTTGCATATTTCTAGCATATTTCTTATCTGTCTGTGTCTGTCCGTCCGTGTCTGTCCGTGTATGTCTGTCCGTGTATGTCTGTCCGTGTATGTCTGTTTGTGTCTGTCTGTGTCTGTTTGTGTCTGTCTGTGTCTGTCTGTGTCTGTCTGTCTGTGTCTGTCTGTGTCAGTCTGTGCCTGTCTGTGTCTGTCTATGTCTGTCTGTGTCTGTCTGTGTGTGTCTGTCTGTCTGTGTGTGTCTGTCTGTCTGTGTCTGTCTGTCTGTCTGTATCTGTCTGTGTGTCTGTGTCCGTCAGTGTCTGTCTGTGTCTGTCCGTGTCTGTCCGTGTCTGCCTGTGTCTGTCTGTCTGTGTCTCTCTGTGTCTGTCTGTGTCTGCCTGTGTGTGTCTGTGTCTGTCTGTGTATGTCTGTGTATGTCTGTGTATGTCTGTGTATGTCTGTGTCTGTCTATCTGTCTGTCCATCTGTCTGTCTGTGTCTGTCTGTGTCTGTCTTTCTGTCTGTCTATTTTAAGAAGTCATAGTAAATCTCGTTGAACTCTTTTGTATGAAGCTACAATAGCCAAAAATACAGGTCGGTAAAAATATCCTAGGACGAAAGTACCCCCCCGGTACACTTACCCAGGAGTAAAAATATCCTAGGATATAAGTACCCACGGTAATTTCACTTCTCGTTGAACTATACCTACACGGATCATCCGATTTTGATGAAATTTTGTGTGTGCGTTTGAGCGAGTCCATGCATGGTTTAGATATACAATTGGACCCGGTAGGGGGCGCTACAATGGGTTCTAACTGAACTAACTGCTAAAAGTATCGCTGACGTAGTTTCTTAGCACAGTTCGTCGCTTCAGCTTTTGTTTGTAGATTTACCATTTCTTTTGATATTTTCTTGCATATTTCTTATCTGTCTGTGTCTGTCTGTGTCTGTCCGTGTCTGTCCGTGTCTGTCCGTGTCTGTCTGTGTCTGTCTGTGTTTGTCCGTCCGTGTCTGTCTGTGTCTGTCTGTCCGTGTCTGTCCGTGTATGTCTGTCTGTGTCTGTCTGTCTGTGTCTGTGTGTGTCTGTCTGTGTCTGTCTGTCTGTGTCTGTCTGTGTCTGTCTGTGTCTGTCTGTGTCTGCCTGTGTCTGTCTATGTCTGTCTGTGTGTGTCTGTCTGTCTGTGTCTGTCTGTCTGTGTCTGTCTGTCTGTGTCTGTCTGTCTGTGTCTGTCTGTCTGTGTCTGTCTGTCTGTGTCTGTCTGTCTGTGTCTGTCTGTCTCTGTCTGTCTGTGTGTATGTGTGTCTGTGTCCGTCTGTATCTGTCTGTGTCTGTCTGTGTCTGTCCGTGTCTGTCCGTGTCTGTCTGTCTGTGTCTGTCTGTGTCTGTCTGTGTCTGTCTGTGTCTGTCTGTGTCTGTCTGTGTCTGTCTGTGTCTGCCTGTGTCTGTCTGTGTCTGCCTGTGTCTGTCTGTCTGTCTGTATCTGTCTGTGTGTCTGTGTCCGTCAGTGTCTGTCTGTGTCTGTCCGTGTCTGTCCGTGTCTGTCTGTGTCTGTCTGTCTGTGTCTCTCTGTGTCTGTCTGTGTCTGTCTGTGTGTGTCTGTGTCTGTCTGTGTATGTCTGTGTATGTCTGTGTCTTTCTATCTGGCTGTCCATCTGTCTGTCTGTGTCTGTCTGTGTCTGTCTGTGTCTGTCTTTCTGTCTGTCTATTTTAAGAAGTCATAGTAAATCTTGTTGAACTCTTTTGTTACAATAGCCAAAAATACAGGTCGGTAAAAATATCCTAGGACGAAAGTACCCCCCCGGTACACTTACCCAGGAGTAAAAATATCCTAGGATATAAGTACCCACGGTAATTTCACTTCTCGTTGAACTATACCTACACGGATCATCCGATTTTGATGAAATTTTGTGTGTGCGTTTGAGCGAGTCCATGCATGGTTTAGATATACAATTGGACCCGGTAGGGGGCGCTACAATGGGTTCTAACTGAACTAACTGCTAAAAGTATCGCTGACGTAGTTTCTTAGCACAGTTCGTCGCTTCAGTTTTTGTTTGTCTATCTACCATTTCTTTTGATATTTTCTTGCATATTTCTTATCTGTCTGTGTCTGTCCGCCCGTGTCTGTCCGTGTATGTCTGTTTGTGTCTGTCTGTCTGTGTCTGTCTGTCTGTGTCTGTCTGTCTGTGTCTGTCTGTCTGTGTGTATGTGTGTCTGTGTCCGTCTGTGTCTGTCTGTCTCTGTCTGTCTGTGTGTATGTGTGTCTGTGTCTCTCTGTGTCTGTCTGTGTCTGTTTGTGTCTGTTTGTGTCTGTCTGTGTCTGTCTGTGTCTGCCTGTGTGTCTGTGTCCGTCAGTGTCTGTCCGTGTCTGTCTGTGTCTGTCTGTCTGTGTCTCTCTGTGTCTGTCTGTCTGTGTCTCTCTGTGTCTGTCTGTGTGTGTCTGTGTCTGTCTGTGTATGTCTGTGTCTGTCTATCTGTCTGTCCATCTGTCTGTCTGTGTCTGTCTGTGTCTGTCTTTCTGTCTGTCTATTTTAAGAAGTCATAGTAAATCTCGTTGAACTCTTTTGTTACAATAGCCAAAAATACAGGTCGGTTTTGTTTTTGAAAGGTCTTTATTTGAATGAAGAAATATGTACATGTCATTTTAACAAAAGACAAACAATCTTAATGTTAAGAGTTTCTTACAGACTTATTTCGCCTTTATAAAACATATAATTCATAAACTAAAATAGAAGTAGGTAAATAAATATTTTAAAACATAAGGTTTCGCATCCTTCCTTTTCCGGCTGATTTTACTACGTAAGGCTTGCATGTCTACGTAATGATTAAAAGGAAAACATTTTAAATAATAGATAACACTAGGTGTTATCAAAAAATAAGTGTAAACTAAAATCGTAATCAAAGCTAAATACTTAATCTAATTTCTTTTGCTTGTGGGTGAACATATTTTTTCAACATTGTTGAGTTATGCACCAAGCTCAGCTGGTCGGGCCGCTGACGTCACTCGCACTCGAGAAAATAGTGATGGGGCAACCGGTACCGATTGTATATGGTTGAATAACTTAGTTGATGCAATCTAGTGTTACCGATCGAGGAGACCAAGTGATTTCGATGACCAGGATTTTTTAATAAATAAAATTTGCGGGATAGTTTCATAATAAATTCTTTAAGTAAAGGGAAATTAATTTTATAATGTAATCTGGTTAGGTTAGTGCGAAAGGGGGTTTTATAAGCTATTTTAATAGCTCTATTTTGCAAAATTTGTAATTTCTTATAGTTATAATCGCACGTACTACTCCAAACGGGGGCAGCATAAGTAATGCAGGGTCTAATAAGAACAGAATACAGTCTTAATTTCGTTGTGGAACTTAAATTGGCGCGTCGATTTAGTATGGGACTAAGAGCGTTCATGGCTTTTAACCCTTTGAGGTGAAGAGCCACGGTATTTGTTGACCAATTTAGTTTATTATCTAAAACGAGCCCGAGGTACTTCACGGATTTACTCCACGGTATCTGGTGGTCAGCAGCTTTCAATCTCCTGACTGGGGTCGAACGCTTACGCGTGAATATTATTGCTTCGGTCTTTAGTGCGTTTAATTTAAGTTTCCATTTGCTGTAGTAGGATGTAAGCAACTCAAGGGACCACTGCAAGCGTGAAATGATGATGTCCACATCATCCGACGAAGTATAGCTCGCGGTGTCGTCAGCAAAACCTGCAAGGTGAGTGTGAGGCTGCTTGGGGATGTCATTGAGATAAATTAAAAATAAATGAGGTCCCAATATCGAACCCTGTGGTACGCCGGCTGGAATGGCACGCGAGCTAGATATGACATCACCGATGTGGACAGAGAACGAGCGATTTGATAGGTATGACTGAATGATTTTTATAAGGTGCAGTGGTACATCATTTAAAAATAATTTGTGAATTAAGCCATTATGCCAAACAGTGTCAAATGCTTTCTCGATGTCCAGCAGTATCATCCCAGTAGATTTACCCATATTTAACTGATGTGAAACATGTTCAGCGACTCTGGTTAGCTGTTGCGTTGTTGAGTGACTTTTGCGAAACCCAAACTGCTCAGGAATCAACTTATCGTCTATAATTTTAAGTAACCTTCTCGAAATGATTGATTCAAATAATTTGCCAAGTGACGGTAATAAACTAATCGGGCGATAATTTGAAGGTATACTTTCATCTTTGCCTGGTTTCTTGATACAAATTACTTTAGCTATCTTCCATCGCGAAGGAAAGTAAGAGAACTTTAAACAATCGTTGTATATTTTGGTAAGTAAGACAATGCTCTTTTGTGACAGATTCTTAAGTAGAATATTGTTTATACTGTCAACACCGGGAGCCTTACGGTTTTTCAATTTGTTAATAAGATGTTTCACTTCTCTGGGTGAAACGGGATGTGTAAGTACTCCGGTTCTGTGGTTTTCAAGTTCAGATAATGACTGTTGGATCGCATTTTCTGTTACTTGGTCACTCACCCAGTCACTTGTCAGCAACATATTGTCATAAAAAGCATCAGCTAAAACATCGCACTGTTCATTTGTAGATGCAGTAAGTACACCATCACTACGCTTGAGTGGTGGGATAATAGATGGTTTTTTATTAATAGATTTTACTACGCGCCACAGGTCTGAGCTGGGGTTATCAAATTTTGCCAGTTTGGCATCCCATAGGCGATCATTAAAAGATTTGATAGCATGTTTAATCAATGCCTGCAGGTAGTTTACTTGACTATACAGTAGTTTTCTGATCGTTGGGTCCAACTCCCTATGAGCCAGTCTCCGGACGCGGTTTTTACTACTGATCATTACCTTAATATTCTTGGGTAATTTGTTTGACGAACTTTTGGCAGAGCCATGTGGGATACTATTATCGCGAGCTGCAATGATAAGGTCAGATATATGGAAAATGGAAGAATCGATATGTTCAGTAGAGTTGTGTGTACTAGATGATAATGATATATGTTGGTCGATGTATGACCTGTAACCAAGCCAATCAGCCTCATGGTATCGAAACTGAGTAAACGATTTACGAGTGAAGTTACTATTGACTGTGAAAAACACTGGCAAGTGGTTTGAGGATAATCGAGTCAGCGCATGTAGTTCTGATAGATTGTAAACATTATTACATATTAAAACGTCGGGCGTAGATGGACGGTGATTACCATGATAATGAACCAACGTCGGATTTAGAGGAGCAAGAACATCATATTCATTATTGGTCATGTGTTCGAATAGGATCCTCCCGCGTGTATTTATAGTGCCGCAATTCCAGTATAAATGTTTACAATTTAGGTCACCCATGACTAAAGCTCGTGACCCTGTACTCAGGACCACGTTGAGGTCATGTTGCGCCAAATCAAGATTTGGTGACTGATATGCAGAGATAATAGACACATTCTTGCCAGAAAGTACCAAGCTAATTCCAACGCACTCAAGCGTGTAAGTTGCAGGTAAACATAGTGGTGTATGTGGTATATCAGATTTAATTAAGAGTGCCACTCCCTGTCCGATACCGTCTGGTTTCTTATCCTGGCGATAACAGGTGTATCCTGGTGTTTTAATAGACTGTAGTGTACTGAGTTTGGTCTCGCTCAGAGCAATAATGTCAACAGAAAATTCATCAACTAAGTCAAGTAGCTCACTAAGTTTAGTGCGAATGCCGTCAGCATTCCAATATATAATGCGAAGTTCCGTACAATCAAACATACTGACCTAAATAAGACAGGATCAATACTACTTTATCGATCATAGATTGGCAGGCGAGAAATTGACCTTTGAGAGATTTGATTGCCATTAAAATCTTCAGCATTTCCGTGGTAGCCTCATCGTGGTTGGACGCCGTATTAACGGGTTTGGTGGTCATGTTACCGGGGTTCATGGCCGCATTAGCGGGGCCGGTGGCCGTGTTTGCGGGTTGCGCCCTTGGTGGAATTTGCGCCGCAGGCGGAGCTGTTACTACATTCCAAGGACGTCCATCTACTGGTGCGCTGCGTGGTAGACGTTTCGATGCTTGCAAGACCTTCAGTTCTTGTTTTCTGGTTTCAAGCTGTTCAACATACTTTCTGCGTACTTTACATTGCCGGTAGTTTGCTGGGTGGTTTTCGTTGCAGTTGCAACACTGAGCAGGTTGGCTACGGTCTATCTTAGTGCATTCGCTAGTTGGATGCTGTTCCAGGCATTTAACGCACCGCGGCGGAAGATTACAATTTTTGGAAGAATGTCCGAATGATTGACATCTATAGCACTGAGTACCAAGGAAGTTTTTAGGAGTATACTTCCGAATTTGGACAACACAGGAACTAAGGTATTTAATTTTCTTGAAAGCAGCCATATCGGTGCCTGGTGGTAGTTGAATGAGAAATGGTGGACAATGATTGACTCTCTCACCAGTAGTCTTCAGTTTACGAACAACAACTCCGCTAAAACCTAATTCTTCAAGTTCGCTGGGTAGCTGATCTTCTACGTAAGCAGGGAGTCCAAAGATCACAACTTTGAGCAACCTTTCGTCTTTACGAGAAAATGTATGAAAAGCCATATTTTCAGATCGCAGGCCCTCTTGCAATATTTTGTGACCATCAGGTGTGTGGCAGTGTACTGCTATTTTGCTGTTATTTCTATATTGTAAATGGAATCCCTTTGTATAACGAGAAATAAGAGTCTTAACGTAGTCATGTGTCCATTCTGTCTTAACTTCAAGAAAAATTGGTGGTATCTTACTAGATGCCGCCTTGACCGCTCTGTCTGTGTATGTCTGTGTCTTTCTATCTGTCTGTCCATCTGTCTGTCTGTGTCTGTCTTTCTGTCTGTCTATTTTAAGAAGTCATAGTAAATCTCGTTGAACTCTTTTGTTACAATAGCCAAAAATACAGGTCGGTAAAAATATCCTAGGACGAAAGTACCCCCCCGGTACACTTACCCAGGAGTAAAAATATCCTAGGATATAAGTACCCACGGTAATTTCACTTCTCGTTGAACTATACCTACACGGATCATCCGATTTTGATGAAATTTTGTGTATGCGTTTGAGCGAGTCAATGCATGGTTTAGATATACAATTGGACCCGGTAGGTGTATGTGTGTCTGTGTCCGTCTGTGTCTGTCTGTATCTGTCTGTGTCTGTCTGTGTCTGTCCGTGTCTGTCCGTGTCTGTCTGTGTCTGTCTGTCTGTGTCTGTCTGTGTCTGTCTGTCTGTGTCTGTATGTGTATGTCTGTGTCTGTCTGTGTCTGTCTGTGTCTGTCCGTGTCTGTCTGTGTCTGTCCGTCCGTGTCTGTCTGTGTATGTCTGATTGTGTCTGTCTGTGTCTGCCTGTGTCTGCCTGTGTCTGTCTGTGTCTGTCTATGTATGTCTGTGTCTGTATGTGTCTGTCTGTGGCTGTCTGTGGCTGTCTGTGTCTGTCTGTCTTTTTTAAGAAGCCATAGTAAATCTCGTTGATCTCTTTTGTATGAAGCTACAATAGCCAAAAATACAGGTCGGTAAAAATATCCTAGGTTAAAAGTACCCCGGGACACTTACCCAGGGGTAAAAATACCCTAGGATTAAAGCACCCCGGTAAAAATATCCGGAGGTAAAAATAACCTAGGATAAAAGTACCCCCCCGGTACCCTTACCCGGGGGTGAAAATATCCTAGGATTAAAGTACCCCGCGGTACAAATATCCGGAGGTAAAGATATCCGCTTACACCGGCGCCGCGGTCGTGAGATCCTGCTACTTCGCGACCGTCCACGCTGCGCTGTCGTACGGCGCGGAGCTGTGGGCGCGCGCCGCAGACGTCAATAGAGCTTTCGTCATGCAGAAGCGCGCCGTCCGCGCCATCGCCGGCGTGCCGGACGACGTCTCCGCTAGGGAATTCTTTAAGCGGTATCAAATAATGACCCTACCGAGCATAGCAATCTATCAGATGGCAATATTTGTACACACGAACTTATCGTCCTTCAGTAAAAGCGGCGACAGTCACTCGTATAACACACGATATAAAAATAAACTGGCGCCGGTGTCGTATAGGTTAGCGAAGTCCCAGAGGTCTGTATACATACTCGGGCCACAGATCTACAATCGGCTGCCCGACGAGGTGGTTAACGCACCTTCCGCCATGTCCTTTAAAAATAAACTGAAGGTCTGGCTGTTAGAAAAACAATTTTACAGTATTAAGGAATTTATAGAACAAAAATTTTTAATTTAAATAAATTTTATTAGTTATTTATATACTAATTAATAATTATTACAATTGTAAATTATATCATATAATGAATTGTAAATGTAATGTGTGACGTGTAAATTATTTTATGAATAAATAAATCTGAATCTGAATCTGAATCTAGAGTATAAAGAGTTATGCGTGAGTGAGTAAAATGAGTTATTACATATATTTAAATAAAGCGCGCGTACAATAGCTACTAACGTTTACATAGAGCACTATCCGTTAAGAAAAACTAGGGCAAGGTTTATATCGTATCTCCATTATAAATGCTCTTTGAAACTCGAAGGAATATTTTCCTTTCCGTGTTTATTCGCGAATCGGAGCGGTGCTAATTGGAAGAGAAACAATATCTAGGACGTGCCAAGTTGCTGCGTCTACTGACAGGGACGTATTCAGGCGGGGGCCCAAAATAATACTATTATCACTATTACCTACCAGTTAACTACGTTTGACTAAGCTATTTAATGGTATTTAACTTCAATCGAATTCAATTTCTTTATAATTAATTTTCAATATATTTAATTTGTGTAATTATATAAGGTGAATAAAGTGTCAAAATATGACACATTAATTAGATAAAACGGGAATTACCGTGTTAAACATTTATTATTGATGTCTCGATATTTCGACAGCATTGCAGCCATCATGGTCACGAGTAGACTGAAGTCGGTGAGTGTTAAACGTCAGAAGGGTGACACCGGTAATTCCCGTTTTATCTAATTAATATGTATACAAACCGTGAAAGTTTAAAAAGTAAAATATGATACTTTATTCACATTACGATCTAGCCTAAATACACTAAGACTAATAAGTAATTTGATTTTGACCAAAATTTCTATAAATTGGTACTTATATCTAAGAGTTATTCCAACGACATTACTTGGAGTCTATTAAGGGCGATCACTTTGTTCACGTGTCTTACATTCGCGCACTATCACTACGAATTGTTTTCACTACACTACACTAACTCAAAAGGTTTGGTTCTTTTCAGTATTTATATTGAATTGGAATCAGAAAATTGAAAATAAAAGGTAAAACTATGTATATATTAAGTTGTAGTGCCCTTGCAGGGTTCGTGTGAGAGTCAATAATAATGTAACACCATGTGTGAGCACCTTCGTCTGCTCACTTCTCTATTTATTCGGGAGCTCCGTCGTTGCAGTTAAATAAAACTCTTCTTTAGTGGTTTTCGGTTGCGTTGTAGTTCAGCGAGAGAGATGTAGTTCCTTCCTATTGCGAGTGCTTGCAGAGAGTGCCGATACAATCTCGACCCCACTCGTATTTATACCAGTTTTTTACCTCCCACCTCCTACCTATCGAGTGTGAGCGAGACGGCCTATGCTACCATGTGTTAGAGCGAGACAGAGTGTACTCGTCATTTGTCTTACCGTAAAGACGACCGAAGTCAATTTGACCCTATTTTGACGCTATTTTCCTCGCATTTTCTCTATGAGTTTTCTACTTTCCCTAAGCAACCACGTTTATTTATCAACAAATCTTTACAATTTTGCTTACATCTATAAGTAGCACATACATTTAAAACTTATAAACAATCATAAAGCAACATAAAATTTAACCATTCACAAAGGGCATCTGCCTATCAAATAAAAGAAAATGAGACATAAAACATAACAAAGAGACACCGAGCATAACTATTTACATTAATATCTATTTACATATTCTAGTCGCGAACATCTCTCCCGCCGCAGTCACCTCGGCGAGGGGACTGGCACCTATTTCGCGGGCGCGACGAGTAGCTCGGTCGGCAGGATCGCCAGCTTCTTTGTTGGTCGTCTCAGGATGCCTCGGGTGGTCCGCACGTCGACGGCTCGAACCTCGCCGTCAGGACCCGGATACGTCGCCACGACCACGCCGCGTGGCCAGGAGTTGCGTGGCAGGTTGCCGTCCGCTATCAGGACCAGGTCGTTAAGCTTGATCACTCCTTTGGTCGCACGGGGCTCCCGCCGGTTTTGGAGTTCCGGCAGGTACTCCCGCACCCAGCGAGCCCAGAACATATCAGCCAGGCGTTGGCTGGCTCGCCATTCCTTGCGACCTGCGACGTCTTCTTCGGTGAACGTTCCCGGCTGGGGCACTCGGGACGGCGCGCCCAACAGAAAGTGGTTGGGCGTGAGTGCTTCATCATCTTCAGCCGCTGTAGACAGGTGAGTGAGAGGGCGACTATTTATCGTGTGCTCCGCCTCTACCAAGAGGGTAGTGAGCACCTCCTCTTTCGGCGCGCGTTCGTGTAGCGTAGTGTACAGCGCCGTCTTCACACTTCTCACCAGTCGTTCCCAGGCGCCGCCCATGAATGGGGCGCTTGGTGGTATGTACCTCCACTGTATGAAGCGTACCGATGATTCTTCTTTCAGGGCCTCCTCTGCGGCTTTCCTTAGCTCCACGTCGGCGCCACGAAGGTTAGTTCCGTGGTCCGACCAAATTTCTGTGGGGCACCCGCGCCGGCTGATGAACCTGCGCAGGGCCATCACCGCGGAGTCTGTGGTGAGGCTTCCGGCTACTTCTAAGTGTACCGCTCGTGTCGTGAGGCAGGTGAATAGCGCACCGTAACGCTTCTGGTGGCCGCGCCCGACGGTCACTGTCAGAGGCCCGAAGTAGTCCAAACCCGTAAAGGTGAATGGCCTCTGATGATGGGCTAGGCGGCTCCGCGGGTGGTTCCCCGTGGACGGCTGCGCTGGCGTCGCTTTCCTTATACGACACGCTTGACATAACTTCACCTCGGCGCGCACGGCGTAGCGGAGGCGAATCACCCAATAATGTTGTCGTACTTCGTTCGCCGTAGTCTCGAAGCCGCCGTGGTGCAGTTGCGTGTGTACCCAGCGAATGTATAGCCGGGTCCACGGATGGCTGCCATCTATAATCGCCGGTTCTTTCTGTGCCGCGGTAATTTCCGTCGCGGCGGCGATTCTTGAGCGTAGGCGTATCACTCCCTCGCCGTCGAGCACGACTGACAGCTGTGACAGTCGACTTGTGTGTGGGAGTGGTTTCTGTTTCTTTAGCGCAGCGAGCTCTTCTCCAAAAATATCTTCTTGCTGTGATCGTAACCACAGCTGACGAGCTCTATGTAAGTAGCGGGCTTCTATTGGCGTGAGCTTTATCTGTGCTCGCTCGCTGCTCGTCGGCGTCGCTGCTGGCTTCTTCCGCTGTGTCTTCGTCCAGATCGGGTCCTCTGTTTCAGCCTTCCTCGTTCTCTTGTGGGCCGCAGCACATCTTTCTTTCGGTCTTATGTGATCGATAAACTGGAGCACGCGCGCTGTGACTCGAATGACTCGCATCCAGTTCGAAAAGCGAGCCAAATCGGGTAGCGCCTCGGCGAGGCGCGTGTCGGCAACACGAACGGCGTGTACTCTCTCTTCTCCAGTGGGCTTGATGGCTTCTCTATTTTCTTGTGGCCAACTTTCCTCAGGTAGATACAGGAAGTCGGGCCCCCGATACCAGCGGTGTTCGGATGTAAAGTTCGTCGGGGTGTCACGGGTAGCGTCGTCCGCGACATTTTCTTTGGTGGGCACCCAGCGCCACTCGTTCGTTTTGGTCTCTTCCATTATTTCTGCTACTCGGTGGGCCACGAACGCTTTGTATGCTCGTGGTCCAGTACGGAGCCATGATAGCACCGTCCTCGAGTCTGACCAAAACACTCGTCGGCAGGGCTTGACGTCGTGTTCGCTGGCGGCCGTCTGGGCCAGGCGGCAGCCCAAGACAGCGGCCTGCAGCTCGAGTCGTGGAATTGAAGTGACTTTGTTGAGTTGCGCGACTCGTCCCTTGCTGGCGATGAGCGTGACTTCCACTCGACCTTCTTCATCGGTGGCTCGCCAGTAGGTTGCGGCGGCGTAGGCGGACGAGCTGGCGTCGACGAAAGTGTGTAGCTCTATCGTGTGCGCGCTGGCCAAATTCTCGTAGCAGCGCGGGATCATCAGTTCGGGTAGGAGCTTCGCTTGTTCTGTCCACTTATTCCATGCTTCGACTTCTGTAGGCTGCAGCTTGGTATCCCATCCTATGCCTGAGCGCCAGGCCTCTTGCATAATTTTCTTCGCCTGGATGGTGACAGGTGTCGCTAGACCAAGTGGGTCATAGAGTGACATTATCATTCGCAGTGCTTCTCGTTTCGTCGGCGTCCTCTTGCCGTTCATTATCTCAGTAGGTACTCTCTTCTCGTTCATATTAAACGACAAGGTGTCGCGCTCGGTGTCCCAGATCATACCCAGGATCTTCTCTGGTGCCATGTTGACAACCCCTTTCTTCGTGCCGGGCGCGAGCTCGGCTAGTACCTCTCGTGAGTTGGAGGCCCACCGCTGGAGGAAGAAATTGGCCTGTGCGTGCACGTGTACTACTTGTGTCGACACGCGCACGGCTTCCTCCTCTGTGTCGAAGCTCATCAAATAATCATCGACGTAATGATTTCTCACTATTGCTGTCGCCGCCTCAGGGTAAGTATCTTGAAAGTGCTCGGCGTTCTTGTTCTTGACGAATATCGCAGTACAAGGCGATGAAGAAGCTCCGAAGATAACACTCTTCATACGATATTCGGTCGGCTCTCCGCTGCGGCGCTCTTTTCTCCAAAGGAAACGTTGCATATCTCTGTCCTCTTCTCGCACGGTTACTCGCAGGAACATGTCCTTTATGTCTGCCGCGACTGCTATTGGGCGCTGACGGAAGCGCATCAGTACTCCTGGTAGAGATTGGAGTAAGTCAGGCCCTGGCAGCAGCATGTCGTTGAGGCTCGTTCCTTTAGTTCTCGCAGCGGCGTCGTGCACTATTCGCAGTTTCTCGGGTTTTTGTGGATTTATCACTGCGAAGTGCGGTAGGTACCACGCCTTCTCGGGTCGTGAGGTAGGTGCTACCTCGGCGTAGCCATTCTCGAGCAGTATTTCCAGCTGAGACTCGTACCTTTTCTTTAAGTTTTCGTCGCGGTCCAACTTCTTTTCGACGAGTTCCAGACGACGTAGTGTGGAATCGTAGTTGTCCGGATGCGATAACTTCTCTTCGCGCCACAGTAGTCCCGTCTCGAAGCCTCCCGTCGGTAATCGACGCGTTCTATTTTCTAAGAGCAGTATGGCACGGTGCTCTTCTTCGGTGTAGGAGCGCTTCGGTTCGACACCCAGGGACTCGAGTGCGAAGTGTTCTTTCATCATTTCTTCCATAGAGGTTTCTTCTTCGTGACTGATTGTCATGTGGCTGACTCGTTGTATCGGCCCTCCAGCGTGTTTATCTCTCACGCCATGTAGAACCCAGCCTAAGTCGGTGAATGAGGCGACCGGCTGTCTCTTTTCCCCTCGTCGTACGGCGTGTGTTATTAACAGATGCCAGTTGTCTTGCCCGACCAGCACGGTAGGTATACCGTTTTCATATATCAGCTGATCTTCTATATCTTCCAGGTGGCGACATCCTCGTACAACTTCTCGTGAGACTGCCTGACGTGACAGTCTCAGGTTCTCCATGGTGCGCGCTGTTACAGGGTGATCTTCAGTATCTCGGCCGGCTATGGTGAAGTGAACGCGCATAGAGCGACGCGCGTCCACCCGTGCCCCGGCGACCCCTTCTATGTAGAACGGTTCTTCTGGACCAGTGGCGCCAATTTTCTCTGCCACAGCTGTCTCGATGAGAGTGCAGGTCGATCCATCATCTAGGAGCGCATAAGTATCGTGCGTCCCTTTCGGCCCTGTCACTCGCACCGGTACTATTTTCAACAGTGCGGCGGTGCCTGTCTTTTCTCTGGTCGATGCTATGATCACGCCGTCCGGTTCCCGGGCGTGAGTAATCGTCGCTAGTTTCGGCGACGTATCGTGCAGCAGCGGGTGGTGTAGGTAGGTACACCCGCCGACATCGCATTTCGATGGTTTGCAGTTGTGGCGGAACTTGCGGATTCGTAGACAGCGGAAGCATAGCCTGTGTTTCTTGGCTAGCTCCCACCTCGCAGGTACCAGCGCGTTCTTCAATGTGAAGCAATCGGGTGACAGGTGGCCTTCTTTACTGCATACTGGACATTTCGGTGAAACTCGTTGTGGCGATGACGATTTCTGGCCGTCGATGTGATGGCTTCGCACTTGAGGTTTCCCCGGAGCTCGTGTGGCTGGCTCCCGCCGGTTGGAGACTGGCGCGTTCTCGGCGGGGGCGAAACTTCCGCAGCCATCTGCTATTCTTGATAGAAACTTCGCTATCGTAATGAGTTCAGGTTCGTCTTCTTGCGGCTCGGCAGCTTGTTCGTAGAAGCGGTGGCGCATGGCAGACGGTAATTTATCTACCACGGCGTGAACTACCTCAGGATTATAAAGGTAGCTCACCTTGCCGAGAGCTTTGATCGTTGCGACGATGTTGGCCACTTTCGATGCGAATTGGCATATGTCTCGCGGCGTGTCGGCGAGACGTGGCAAATTACGAAGTTTCTCGAGCTCTGTTTTCACCAGTGAATCTGGACGTCCGTATGTGGCCTTCAGCAGCGACACGACCTCGTCGGCCGTAGTGTTGCCGACGAAGAGGCATTCTGCAGTTTCTTTCGCTGCTCCCTGTAGACTATCACGCAGTCTTGTCAAATTCTCGTACTCTGTTAAGTAGACTGCGGTTGCTTCAAACGCTGCCTTGAACGGCAGCCATTCTCTCGACGCGCCGCTGAACTTGGGTAGCTCAGGGATACGGCGTGGCGCGGCGACTGTGGTTGGCTGGATAGACTTCGCAGCCATGGTGAAAGCTTCAGCGAGTTCTCTATAACCGATGCCCGGTTGTGGCGGCCCATAATAGTAACCCGGCTGCGGCGGCATTGCACACCCCCCATACACGTACGGCTGCGACGTGTATTGTGGCTGAGTGTACGGCTGAGTTACTTCTTCACGTGCAGGAATTTCGGCGTCGAATCGCGGCTCTGGATGCGACGCGTGCACGTGCGGCGGCTGTATTGTTTCTCGTTGTATCTCTCTCTCTTTCACCCCTGTGTGTTGTTCGTATGGTGGCATCTCGCTCGCACGCGGTAGTGTTTCGCGTGCGTGCGTCTCTTTCGCACCTTTCGTGGTCGAAGCGGCGATTTCGCGTGCGGCATTAACTTCCTCTCGAAGACTCGGCGGTCGTGGTTGCGACGTCTTCGGACGAATTCTAGGAGGTTCTGGAGGGTAGCCCCCTCCCGCCGCTATGTTCGCTTCGGCTTGACTCTGTGATTGGTCGTGAGGTTCCATCGCGATCGCGAGGGGTTGATGATGGACCTCGACCCATGTTCTGACTCGCTCGTTTCTCTCGCTCACTATGGTGGTGTTTTCCTCGTCGGATTCTTCTTCAAGGATGGCGACGCGGGCAGCTGCTAGTTCGACTTCTTTCCGCAGTAATTCTTCGCGGGCTCGTAGTAGCTCGCGCAGGCGACGTTTCGACGACGTGGTGTGATTGGACTTCGTGACGGACTTCTTCTTGGCGTCTTCGATCTTCTTTGGAGCCGAAGTAGATGTCTCTTCTGTTCTTATGACGGGCTTCGTAGAGGTCCCGGCCACGGCGGCCGTGAGGGTGGCCGCCGTGCCGGTGCCCGTGGTGTCCGTGTATTCTGTCGCCGTCGTGCCGGTGTTTTCTGTCGCCGTCGTGCCGGTGGTTTCTGTCGCCGTCGTGCCGGTGCCTTCTGTCGCCGTCGTGCCGGTGCCTGTAGTTGCCGTAGTGCCGGTCACCGAGGTGTGGTTTTCGGTGCCGGAGGCCGATGTTGATGGCGGCGTATCACGCGGCGGCGACTCGTCGGGCAGTAGCTCGATCCTTTCCGACGGACTTTTCTGGCTTCTTGTTACCACCATTTTCTTTCTTCTATTTTCGACGAAAATCTTCAACTGGACGGACTCGGAGCTCGTTGGACCAGGATGTGGTCTTCTAATATCCGGCTCGAAGGACCATAAATGTGAGCACCTTCGTCTGCTCACTTCTCTATTTATTCGGGAGCTCCGTCGTTGCAGTTAAATAAAACTCTTCTTTAGTGGTTTTCGGTTGCGTTGTAGTTCAGCGAGAGAGATGTAGTTCCTTCCTATTGCGAGTGCTTGCAGAGAGTGCCGATACAATCTCGACCCCACTCGTATTTATACCAGTTTTTTACCTCCCACCTCCTACCTATCGAGTGTGAGCGAGACGGCCTATGCTACCATGTGTTAGAGCGAGACAGAGTGTACTCGTCATTTGTCTTACCGTAAAGACGACCGAAGTCAATTTGACCCTATTTTGACGCTATTTTCCTCGCATTTTCTCTATGAGTTTTCTACTTTCCCTAAGCAACCACGTTTATTTATCAACAAATCTTTACAATTTTGCTTACATCTATAAGTAGCACATACATTTAAAACTTATAAACAATCATAAAGCAACATAAAATTTAACCATTCACAAAGGGCATCTGCCTATCAAATAAAAGAAAATGAGACATAAAACATAACAAAGAGACACCGAGCATAACTATTTACATTAATATCTATTTACATATTCTAGTCGCGAACACCATGTATGTACCACATGAAGCAATAAATTGATTTGATTTGTTGGGTTTCATTGGTAACATTTTTTTTTAATTTATTTTTTTATTTATTTATTACATAAAAATCTCACAGCATTACAAATATATAATAGCATTGTCATATTGTGTGTGTGCATGCCAAAAATTTGAGATTTTACATATCTTTAATTAAATTGAGTGGTCCCGAATGTAATAACATAACTATAAATCCAAAAATGTACTAAAGAGTAGATATATTATCTCCTGTCACAGCAACCAAGCAATGGATTATAGAAATGGGAATGGGCTTGCTGTCAGTTCCACAATTAAGGGGCTGGATTCTGGATACGTACCTGTATATAAAATGGCAGTTTAAATTCTACTATTTACAAACAGATTCCATTGTTATGAGACCTCGTTGGCAACGGCCAGTGTTTTGTTTATTTTAAATGGAAACTCCATTAGCTAAGATATCTGATTATCCTTTGCATAAAGTAAATAATACACTTTTTAAAGGGACATTTGCTGTCGATGTGGGGCAGACGAGTTCTCGAATGGAAGCCACGTTGACGTGTGGGACTCCCCTCGACCAGATGAAGGGGTGACATGCGCAAGATGGCTGGCAGAGACTATGCAAAAGGCCGGAAATCGGGATGAATCGCGTGCCTTGGGAGAGGCCTAAGTCCAGCAGTGGACTTATACGAGCTGATGATGAGAGAGGCAGTACCAGGAGGCTATAAGAGCGGGGAGGTGAGGCCTGCGTCCAGTAGTGGACTGATACGGGTTTATGAGAGAGGCAATACCAGGAGGCCAGGTGAGGCCTGCGTCCTGCAGTGGACTGATACGGGCTGATGATGAGAGAGGCAGTATCAGGAGGCTATAAGAGCAGGTGAGGCTTGCGTCCAGCAGTGGACTGATACGGGCTGTTAATGAGAGAGGAAGTACCAGGGCCTCTACCATCAGCATTTTTAAATCCGCGCAATTTCCGGGCAGGTCGGATGCCGGCCTGCAACTGAAGGGCTAATATTCGTACCACAACCTCCTAAAAGGTGAACGGCTTTAAGGAGGCTATAAGAGCAGGTGAGGCCTGCGTCCAGCAGTGGACTGATACGGGCTGGTGATGAGAGAGGCAGTACCAGGGGGCTATAAGAGCAGGTGAGGCCTGATTTTATTTTGATTGATTTTGAGAAAATGTCAACCTTATGTATTCGTGTGTACCAGGATCGCAGCAGATATAAAGGTAGTCGTAAAACGAAGGCCTAGTGGCACGTTAGATATGTCGGTGGTCTCGCAATTATAATGATTCTACGTCTCATTTAATTATAATATAAGTAATTAGTCTCACACGTCTCACTATTCACTAAGTTGAATTACTACGGTATATCTTTCCGTCCCAGTAACCACTACCCGAAATCTGTACGCCATTGAACACAAACATTCGCTAAACTTAAACCGACCAACCTTTGGGGAAACCCTCCGGTCCTTTTCAATGGATATTAAGTAATGTACAAGTCTACATATACACTTGTCTATGTAACGGAAAGGGCATGGAGGAATCGCTTTATGGAGAGAGTCAAAATTAAATGACATTGCCACATTTCAATGGAGCTTTGCCCCACCTACAAAACTACGTGACCATTTAAACTGAACCTATCATTTTGTTGGGGACTTATTACAGGTTTCATATTGCATAATCATAATCAGTATCATTTTCTACTACTCTCGCAACTCCTATAGATATATATAGAATAACAAAAACAATGAATAATTCGCTTCGATTTCTAACTATTTTCTGAATTCTTAATTAAGCTGTTTTTTCGATTCGCTTAATGTACAAAACTTTATTTTAAACCAATAATTTTAATAAAAAACGTAGATATTTTTACATTTATTCGTTATCTTGTACATCAGGATTGATTGATGGTGGGGCAGAATCTGGCATTGCCATTTGTATGAGGGCAGCGGGGCTAGCACGAGCAGCGTTAGCGATCGACGCAACGCCGCGGAGCTGTCAAACTAATGTCAAACGCCTTGTAATAATGTCAGTTTGACAGCTCCGCGGCGTTGCGTCGATCGCTAGCGCTGACTCGTGCTACAAGGGCAGTTCTTTGTTATCATTTCACTCAGAAAACGTTTTCACGACACAGTTTTCACGCCAGCCAATCATCATCATCATCATCAGTCTATTTATATTGCCCCACTGCTCGGGCACAGACCGTCCCTTACATCGAGGGAGCTCGGGCCATGATCCGCCACGCGGGCCCAGTGCATGTTGGCGGATTTCACATGCCTTAGATTTTTTCTTCTACGACATGCAGGTTTCATCACGATGTTTTCTTTCACCGTTTTGAGAGCACTCGGTAAATGTACGTAAGTTTATCTGTCGAAAAAACCGAGGATAACTCATTGGTACATGGCTGCCCTAGCTGGGAATCGAACCTGGGACCTCCATATTGCAAGTCCATTGACCCAACCACTGAGCCACCGAGCTCTTCTTGGCCAGCCAATCAACGAACGGCATTTACTTTGATTTCACGCCAATATTGTGGCAATATCAGAGTTTTTTGAGAATATAAATCCGCCCTAAGAAGTTTCTTAGTGAAGATTAATCTTAGCGTGACACATTCCGCAACTACTAGTCGATGCCAATTAAAAAAAAAGTTACCTGTTTAAAAATTAATAATATCAAATGTTATACCTAACTATATATATTTCGATATTTTGCACAAACTTTTGTTCTATTAATAAAGGCACTGAGCTGGGCACAGAACTTATTCGAGGATAATCCTAAGAGAGCCAGATCAGGGACGGACCAAGTGGCTATTGAATGGGGCGCTAATTTTCAAGTCATAGTTTGTGATATGTCACTGTATCTTAATAACTAGTTGTGGCGTACTTACATAATTATATAAAATTATGACGGGCAAAAATATTCAAAATGTATTAACTTACTTGCAATAAACGATTACCTAATTATTATTAATAATAGCCTACGATGTCACACAGCTAGGCAAAGGTCTCCCCCCAATTCCTATTGTAGGTTTTCCAACAACGCATATTTACATTATTACATTACTTTATTGGTAATAAAAATGTATGATTTTTAAATACACCTAAATGCAATTGTATCCTTGCATTGGTTTTTTCGACGGAAAAACTTACGTACATTTACCAAATGCTCTCAAAACGCTGAAAGAAAACATCGTGATGAAACCTGCCCTAGAAGAAGAAAAAATCTAAGACATGTGAAATCCGCCAATCCGCACTGGGCCCGCGTAATGAAGCATGGCCCGAGCTCCCTCGATGTAAGGAGAGGTCTGTGCCCGAGCAGTGGAGCAATATAAATAGACTGATGATGATGATATCCTTGCATCAGTCATATCATGTACCAATGAGTTATTTTCGATTGTTCAAAAACCTTCATTTTCCGATTCTTAATCGGTTAAGAAAATGTAATGACAAGACTGATTAAAAACTCACTCTTCCAATCGGAACAATTGACCGCCCCTACTAAGTCCCGTCCTAAATCCCTACCTGAACAAGTCCCCGGAGCTCCCAACTTCATAAAAGAAGTTAGTGAAGTTGGAACACGTTTATGATATTAATTCTTAACGGCCGACTGTTTTTATGGCCTACTTTTGTAGTTTATCTATTCTGTAGAGCTTTGTGAGTGATCCCGCCGAGAGCGGATCCCATGTCATGAGTAGATATATATATTTGGGTATTGGATACAGATATAATGCGCAGATGTTATCAATTTAATAATAATAGTAATAGTAGTAATATTATATAATATTATATAATTTATTATTGAATACTAATATCAGTATTAATTAATTCTAATATGCAAAAGACATTACCTATCATTTTGTTGGGGACTTATTACAGGTTTCATATTGCATAATCATAATCAGTATCATTTTCTACTACTCTCGCAACTCCTATAGAAGAATAACAAAAACAATGAATAAATCGCTTCGATTTCTTACTATTTTCTTAATTCTTAATTAAGGTGTTTTTTTCGTATCGCAACTTGTACAAAACTTTATTTTAAACCAATAATTTTAATAAAAAATTGACATATTTTTACATTTATTCGTTATCTTGTACAACTTGCGGTTGATGGTGGGGCAGAATCTGGCATTGTCATTTATATTTTTTGGATTATTCAAATGTAATTTAATGACGTACAATTATCAATAAATATGTCTATATCTATGTCTACAAGCAACCCGTCCAATCGTTTAAATTATGTTGATGAGACGCCTACAATACGAGCACACGTAATCCTACGCATTGAGTTGTTCTCTTTACGGCTAGCAGTTAAATGCCGGGGTGATTGCGCCTGCCAATTACGCGCCAGAGAGATGCTTGAGTTAACTACACCCTGTAGCTGTGAGTTACATGCCTCGTACAGGTGTTAATGCAGGATTTAAACGAAAAAGGTTATATGATTCGTCCGGACTTGGAAGGGAATGATTTATTTATTTATTTCAAACTAGCTGTACCCCGCAACTTCGTTTGCGTAGAGGAGGAGGATGGAGGAGATCAGGAGGCATATCTTCCTCTCTGGATCCTTGTTTCCACATCACATACCGCCATGGCTTATATCCTATGAGCTGTCCGGATATTTCAGCTATCTCGTAGTGAAACTCCCATCAAAATCCCTTCAGTAGTTATGGCGTGATACTTGCACAAAGTCACAGACAAATAGAGAAAAATTCTAAAAATTAGTGTTTTGGCATCAGTATCGATCCTAAAACACATTATTCTTTTCAAAAAATATCCAATATACAGACACAACTTTTTACAGTCTTATTATATGTATAGATTTTGTAAAATATAACGGGTTGCCCCAAGGCGTAGGACAGTCATTAGTATCCGACCGAACTTTCGGTTTCGGCCTAGTTTCGGCCTAATAACGGGTTTCGGCTTTGTTTCGATTTCAGCTGCCATCCGGCCGAAACTACGGCCGAAACCATATTGCTCCACTGAAAACCAGCGCTGCAGAAATGTCCAATGATGCAGCTGCTTCGTCCAGAGTGACGACGCTACGGCGACTCCTCTCGATGAAGACAAGAAGAACTGTCGAGTCTATGAAATCTCGACCAGGCTGATCCACGCCTCCGGCGACCTGAGGGCTGGCGCTTACCTCTCGCAAAGGCTTAGCCTGGCCATACAGAGAGGTGATGCAGCCAGCGTCCTCGGCACGAGGCCTTGTGGAGGGGAGCTGCACGACGACTTGTGTACCTTTTATAATATAGGTACACAATTGATTATTTTAATTTTAATTATTTTAAATTTTATGAATAAATTAGATCTTCGAGTCCATTAATAAAATAAGTAAATAAATAGTAATTAGATAAAACGGGAATTACCGTGTTAAACATTTATTATTGATGTCTCGATTTTTCGACAGCATTGCAGCCATCATGGTCACGAGTAGACTGAAGTCGGTGAGTGTTAAACGTCAGAAGGGTGACACAAAACGATCTACCCTCTTTCGTGTTCGCTGACTGCGTTGAGAAAAGTTGTTGAAATTTGCAGGTACCCCCATTTTGCAAAAATAACTAATTATGTCCGCTCGTTTGCACGCACTCGCCTTTGTGCCTCGTTTACATAAGTCGATTTAAAAAGTGATATAAATAAATAAATAAATAGGTTAAAAACGACTCTGTCTGTTTAATATAAGTGAACCCCGTAACTTACGAACTTTGGCCTAGTTTTTGATATAACTCATATCAGCGGTATGCAGGTTTATGAGAGATATATTCCCGTGATAGACAGGGGTCGGCCATTACTCAGACTACTTCTCATAAAGGTGATGTAGGTAGGGCACTACGATTCTACTTATTGCCTACAGGACGATTCTGTCACCATAAATAACCTATTTTCTAAAAGAAAATCTAGATTCTACTATATATTTTTTATTTATTAATAAATAACTATATTAATTATCAAATTCATAACAAAATAAAAAAAATTTAAGTAAAAAACTTCAAAAAAACTCTGCCCATCCTGTGGGAGTGTGCCTAGAATGCTGGCGACGTTCCCCCGCTGGATGGCTAGGCTGATGCGCTGGCCGAGGAACGCGCCAGCCCGCCTGTCCCCGGAAGCCTCACGCAGGCGCGACGACAGCTCTTTTACCAGCCGCCGAGCCGCAGGCCCCCAGGGACCCAGCGTCTCTACTCCGAAAGGCACAAAGGAGTAGCCCACAGAGAGGGCAGAGTACTTCCTGATTTTTAAAATCTCCGCAGCTGCCGCTGCTGAGCCCGCCTCCCTGGAGGTGGTGGGGATATGGGAAGCAGCAAGGGTATCCGCACAAGTTGCGTCCCAAACCAATGGCTTACCCAGCCTCCAGGGGATGAGCATCACTAAAAGTGACGCCACAAATCGTAAAAATATATTATCTTTTAATAAGAGGTAGACCGAGAAGAACGTACGTCGACCAAATTGGCGAGGTCTTGAGAAAGGGTCAAGTACGGTCTACTACAAACCGATGAGCATGCATGAAGAGATTGATGAATGTGGAGGAGGCAAGGGTTGTGCCAGGATCGTAGCAGATGGAAGTCCATCGTCTCTGCCTACGCCTACGGGAATCAGGCGTGAGTTTATAAATAAATAAATAAAATATAAGAGTAACTTTAAAGATTTATTTAATAATCTGTATATATCACTATATTTAAATAAATTATTTTCTAAAACTTATTCAATATTTTTTGTTAATAGTTACTTACCTAATTTTAATTTGTTATTAATATTTGAAAAGAAATGAAAAAAGATACATATTACATAATCTTGCCTAAAAATACTCTCTTTGTTGCCGAAATAAACTCACATAGCTATTTGTAAAGCGTCCTATAAAAACATATTTTAGATAATTTACAAAAAATTTACACCAAGGGCGACTTGCTCAACGTTCTTAAGGGCCTTCATAGAGCCAACTAGCGCCGCCAATCTTAAAAAATAATATCTTCCAGTATAATCAATTTTATTAAAAAAGCTATTTACGAAATGTTTATTACGATAAATACTATTTTTTAAATGCTTATTTATAACGTGATTCAATAAATATTCATCCTAATAAACATTTTGTAAATAGCTTTTTTAATAAAATTGATTATATTGGAATATATTATTTTTTTAAGATTGGCGGCGCTAGTTGGCTCTATGAAGGCTCTTAAATATTGTTTAGCGGTAGCCTAAACGCATACGTCAAAATTTATTATTAATAGAGCCGGTAACATAACAAAAAACTGCCTCAAAATAGAGTACCTAGATCTATCATATAATTTATATATCGATGAATGAAGCTGTCACGCATGCGCTGTTAGTCGATAGAATTTTAACGTCTATCGATAAAATCGTATTTAATTATAAAATAATCGATTCACAGTTCATATACATAAATTAAGATTTATAGCAGAATTTGTGAAATTCTCGTCAATTAGATATCCACTAACCCGGATTACGGATACAGATAGGTACATAATAATAGGTATAGTTTATCTCTAAATTTCACCCAATTTAATGATAAAATGTTCTTTATATTCATCGAATCAAATAGCCTTTTCCTTTACCCATATCAGAATGTAATTTTCTTGACTTCAAATAAATAAGGTTCGCCATCCGATACCCCTAATTGCTAGTCGTTATGACCCTCTTTTCCTCTAAGGAAGATTTCTATGCTTATGTAACTTCGATATAGCTGAACTTTGGCATTTTCCAGGCCATGAATAAAATAAAATAAAACATTTTAACACTTAAACTAAAACTTACCTTATAAAAAACTTCCATATGACCGCTCGAAATCAGACAGAAAGCACTTAGGTCTTTTAAAAGGCAACATACACACATTACTCTTCCCAAATTACAAATATTAACACTCCTAAACAGTTATATTAAAACAATTGGAAAACACAGCCCGACTCTCACACGAAATAGGAAATAGTTTAATATTCTTTACAAAGTTACAGTTTAAACTTAGAGTTTACAATTTGAAATTAGATAACTATATTTTTATCGATAAATGTTTAGTTTTTATTTTTTTAATTTGGCGTTTATGATTCCGAATTTGAATTTCGCGATGGCGGGAGCGGGGCGCGGGTCGCCGCGCTTCCCTCCGCTTGGCGCAAACATTTTATCAGACTGAATGTCGGCAAATCTACCACTAGGGATGCGCCACGTCGACGTTTATTGTTTGTAACAATGGAATAAAATGCACGTTTACATCTACATGAATGAAACTGCATTGTCTGCGAGTGCTCTTCGCTCGCGTAATGTTTCATTTTAAAGGAGTTAGTACGTGGTTTATTTTACCCATTTTTCTTTAGTACTTCTACTACGATGTTGTTAATCGGTGAACAACTGTCAACTACTTGCATATTCCGAATAAAACGATTCGTCTCTTTCGTTCAAGTTTAGTTTTGAGGAAAAAAAATTTAATTACAATTAAAACATATAAATAATATGTAATCTCCAGAATCGATCATCTGTTAATCTAAATTAGAATTTTGTATTGACAATAATTATATTTTTAGTCATAAATTTTAAATCTTCTTAATAATATGAAATGCACGACATTACAATTATTATTAGTGATAAAACTAAATATTGGTGGCGATTATTTCATGAGTTTTGTAATTTTATTGTAGAAAACGGATACTTAAACCTTGTCAGATTTAGATTTTTTTAGAATTAAAACTATAGTAAGGGATTATTATAAATTATTTTTAAATATATAAACGGATATCACTCACTTATATTGTTGAAGCTGGCAATTAGACCGACAGTTTCGACCGATTTCGACGGTCTTTATGTGAACGCGAAACGCCATAAGATTTAGTTTAATTGTAGAAAAAATTCTGAATCACTACAAATATCAAGTGAAACTATCACCTAGCATTAGGAATGCTTCGTTGAAGTGCCGATTAAAAAGTGTCAATTAAATCATAATATCGAATAATTTATGAACATAATTTAACAATTATTTCATAATTTATCTCAATGGCATTTAACTAAAATATGTACAATAACCTAAAAACTAAATAACTTATAAAATAATAGACATTAAAACTAATTAAACACCATATAAACTCTAATAATAAAAACCTAAGTAATTAAAATCACACAGCAATTATATTATAATTGTTCAAAACATTTACACCGTAACAATTAAAACCATGATTTAAAGTAATCTGTCAAAAACATCGACATAAAACATATCGACACCTCCCCCTCCCTAGTCATCAGCTCTCGGCGCCGGCCACCGGTTCCCAACATTCCCGCGCCTGCGCCCTGCGTGTTTATCTCCTAAACTCGAGTCCTTTAACGTAGGGGGCATAAATCTCGGGCTCTATTCGGGTGGCCCTAATACTAAATACCTACCTGCAATGTAGGAGAGAAAGGAGTCAGAGTACCTACTTACATCTTCTGCGATCCTGGTACACAATTCTCGCTTCACACATCTCTTTAGTCGGTTTGTAGACCACATACTTACATAGCTGTACATAAACTCCCGCCGGGCCCGTAGCTGTAAACAGTACTTTCATCTGCTGCGATCCTGGTTATTTATTTATTTAAACACTATCGTCACAGCATTACAGTCACTTGACCAATGCGCTGTGCAATTCATATTATATTATACATCACTATAGTCCAATTTAATTATTAATATACTTATTACTTAGTCAACTTATCTTAAATGATTATTATTAGATATATTATGTCAATAATTATTATACATTAAACATTCATTACATTACAATACACTACTCTCGCTTCATTCACATTTTGCAATCACTTAAATCACTTTATGCACTCTCGTCGGTTTTAAGTAGACCACATACAGACCCGTAAACCGCCGTAGCGGTAGGCAGAGATTTAGGTTCTTCCATCTGCTGCGATCCTGGTACACCACTCTAGCTTCTTCCAATAGGTTAAGGTGCAACGCTAATGAAGGTTCTGCATACAAAACAATATCGGCATAAACTCACGCGAACACGCCGATTGTTAATTCTTTAGTAATAAATAAAAGTTAAAACTATGTAACTGTAAAATAATTATAAAATTCGGTCCAGTAGTTTTTGAGAAAATCTCAACCTTATTGAGGCCCCCTGTATACTTATCTCTGTCTTCAACTGTACCTTATTACGTACCGCGGCGTCTTTCATCGTAGCGCGAGCCGTAGCTCCGTAGGTGTTCGTAGCAAATGTCGTAGCGAGCCTACGAAAGGCGAATCTACTGCGACTTTCATCGTTTTTAGTTTTGACAAGTGAGCGCGATACATTACTGCAATATTTTCGGAAGTTTTAATAAACGATGGTAATGTATATGTCGTGGTCATATCGTTAAATTGAACATTTCATGAAATAGTCGACCATTTCATGAAATGGTGGCATTTCACGAAATCGTCAAATGTCTATTGGTCATTTCATGAAATAGCTTGGCCAGATCAATGAATAGAAAACGTTTTACGATATGTCCAACAAACGCACGGCTATTTCATGATATGACCAAACACAATTGGCCATATCGTAGAAAAATAGCAATAACTACCGCTAGAGGCGCTGAGAGCGCGCTTTGTCATTGTTTATGTTTGTGTGCGTAAGTAAATAATGCGGATTCATGTTGAAAAGTGAATAAAAATGTGCAAATTATATAAGAAAGTGTGTTGGAAACTTGAATAAGTGTTACTATACGAAACGGTGTGAATTTTATGACAGTCACGCAAAAACCAACCTCAATTTACAAAAAAAATCTTGGGAATACATTTCACAGGTTAGTACCTATTTAAATGACAATATTTAGTTTATATCCTTTTGAAATCTCATCTAAGTATCTAAAATGTACTTATTTACTTTTAATAATTGAATCCTAGAAATTTAACATACATAATTTTCATTTTTAGGTTATACAACAAATAAAGGAAAGTAGGGTGACCAGGCAACGAAAGTCGACGGACTATAATTTACTGGATTACACAATATTACATCATGGAAAAACTGGAATTACAAGTTTTTAATATACAAGAAGAAATGCATTGATGATCCTATTATTCGTATAATTACGATGGAGAAATATTTTGAAATACTAACGGAATTTCATAAAGGTATACCGTATGTGAAACGAAACATTTTAACGTTCTATAATATTATAATACAATTTTGTACTTATTTTATTAGGTAGGTAATAAATATAATAATAATAATAAAACATTTAATAAAAACATCTTTATTGTCCTTTTAATGTGTTCAATATGAATATTTCGTATATTTAATACCAGTGGACAATTGGTTTGAAATGCTTGTAAGAATTTTGTAACATATATATTTTTTTAATTTGGTACCGACTAGAACAATAAATAAGTTCCTAATAAGTATATTTTGAATTATTATTACTTACATCCTTAATGGGCACCCTACATTAATGATCTGACCAAACGTCGTTGGACAAATCGACGAACGTTGACGTTTAAACGATATGCCCAGCGCAACATGACGATTTCATGAAATGCCACCATTTCATGAAATGACTGACGATTTCATGAAATGCTCAATTTGACGATCTGGCCACGACATATATATCATCTATGATAACGAAAGCTACTATCCGAAAAAGTTCGAATTATATCATCATCATAGTCTCCTGGTTTAAATGCAACTACATCATCATTAGCAATATCAATCTACTGCCTCATCTCCCTGCTCTTATGGCCTCCTGGTACTGTCTCTCTCATCACCAGCCCGTATCAGTCCACTGCTGGACGCAGGCCTCACCTCCCCGCTCTTATAGCCTCCTGGTGCTGCCTCTCTCATCATCAGCTCGTATTAACTCACTGCTGGACGCAGGCCTCACCTCCCCGCTCTTATAGCCTCCTGGTACTGTCTCTCTCATCACCAGCCCGTATCAGTCCACTGCTGGACGCAGGCCTCACCTCCCCGCTCTTATAGCCTCCTGGTGCTGCCTCTCTCATCATCAGCTCGTATTAACTCACTGCTGGACGCAGGCCTCACCTCCCCGCTCTTATAGCCTCCTGGTACTGTCTCTCTCATCACCAGCCCGTATCAGTCCACTGCTGGACGCAGGCCTCACCTCCCCGCTCTTATAGCCTCCTGGTACTGCCTCTCTCATCATCAGCCCGTATCAGTCCACTGCTGGACGGACATAGGCCTCTCCCAAGGGCCGATTCTCGGCCTTTTGCATAGTCTCTGCCAGCCTTGCGAAGATCATCCCTCCATCTGGTCGGAAGGCGTCCCACACTACGTTTACGTGGCCCAACGGATATCGGTTCTACGACAGATGTGGCCAGCCTACTGTCACTTCAGTTTGCTAATCCTATAAGCAATGTTAACTACTTTAAGAGATTTGGGTACCAGGATCGCATAAAATGTAAAGTCTAGGTCACTGGCCACCTTGGGTACGGGAGTTTGACAATGTATAAATAAAAAACGAAATTGTTTATAGAAGCATGTCTTTATTAATTAATAATAATGCCTTACATTATGAGAGCTGAATCACAGCGGAAATCCTTTTAATTAAAACTAATAAATGAGATTATTTCCATACTCATTAATGAGATTGTAACTATTGTAAGAGTACTGTCGTAACAGGTATTTCATATTTTATTAGGAAAAGAACTATTTTTAAACAAAATAAAATATTTTTGCAACTCTGCTCCGTAGAATTAATGCATTTAGCAGCGAGTTATAAAATGAATAGAAGATAACCGACATCTTTATGACGTAAGTATTTGAATATAGTCACTTCTCCCGCCCGCTACCTCACATCTCCCCCGCTGACATCTTTGCGACATACTATTTGACTCATGACTATATTCACACCAGCTACCAACGATATTTTAATGAAAAGCAATTTTACCATATACCTACATAAGGTTCAAATGGCTATGGTCTTGTCTAGTCTTGTTTGATAGCAAGTGTAGAAATTGAACATCACAAACGAAATCCTAAAACTAAAACCCTAGGAATGTTTTACAAACTATTATTACTAAAGCCTAATCTCATCAAGAATGCTGATAGTGTTACAATATATTTTCTACTTGCAAAGTAAAAAATTTAGAAGCATACGACTACATATTTGATTAACTCATAGTCATTTACATAAAATGACATTGTATCCTAGAGTATAGAAACGCCATCTATGCGTTTTGAGAATAGCTGACTCGGTAGGAATGTAGATTATTTTGTTAGAGCCAGATGTTTACTAGATGTCGCTAGTATAGCAGTCGACACAAGCGCCATCTGTTTTTTAACTGGAAGTATTACGGAGACATCATACGCAATCTTCTTCTAAACAGATATACGATACGGTTATACGATACGGTTATACGATACGGTTATACGATACGGATAACGGCTAAGATCCATTACTATTGGATCATTTCTAACAGCTATTAATATTGTTCTGTGGTCCATAGCATTATGAACAATAATACTATGGAATTTCTGACGGAACTGAAGTGTGTATTAAACGCTGGTATTATAAGGCTGCTTTTCCAACAGAGATGTGCTACGAGAATGCGAAAGCTAAGCTACGAAACTATGTGACCGCTTCCAGTAATGCTAAGCTGTGTAGCGGAGTTAGATGTACTATAAAGATGCGCCGCCGCGAGGCAACTGTGCGAGGGAGATGCGCAGCTAGGGTACTTTGCTCGATACTACACTACTCTAACATACATAGCTCCCATTCATAGTACGCATCCATAGCACGCATTATCCCATAAAAAACATAGCTTAGTTGAACTCTTTTCTACCAGTGCTAGGCTATGGACAAAATATATGATTGGTGGATATCAAACGCAGCCATAGCAACGTAGCATAGCACATCTCTGTGGAAAAGCAGCTTAATAGGGTTGTCGTAGTGGGTGATTAAATCTTTTTCCTGCGCTTCTCTGGCGTGCTCTGGAACATGGCTTCGTCGGCGCGGATGAGACGGTTGACGGCGCGGCTCAACGACAGATCTGCCGGAAAACATCACCCGTCAACTTTAGGGCCCAAAAAGAAACCAAAGATGGCCAAAATTAAATAGATGGCGCTGGGGGCACGGAACCATTCGGTATGTAATGTTTTTTGTAGGTATTTTTAAAATATTTTATTTTATATTTTCGTGCTATTTTACCGCTTTAAATATTTGCACGATCTAGATATTCAAGACATTTATTACTTTAACTATGCAACATACAAGCTGATTGCATCAATAAATTACCTGCAATGCGAATAATGAAATGGCTGATTTACTTGTTCCGTTACCGAAGTGCCATCTATTTTAACTTTAGTGGCCATTTTTGGTTTCCTCTTAAGGGCCTCCTTAAGGGCCAATGCAAAGACCCCGTTCTGCAAACAAAACTATGTCGGCATACTCTGACGAAGTACACGTTTGTTCTTATCTTTTTTTTAAACCAGATGCTTTAATCGTGAAGTTCTACTGCAGTCACAGACCACTTACCCCATAGACCTGTAACAGGAGGGCGCCCGCGCCCGCACATGAGCGCAAAGTTGCTTCGCGACACGTATCACCTAGACATATTATCGACATGGACGCATCTCTTTAATACGGCACCCCTGTCCCCCGCTTCGTTTCTATGCGCTCATCATGTCTAATGGGTAAGTGGTCTGTGACTGCAGTGTTCTACAATGTGTTCTGCTTGAGTTCATGTCGACATAGTTTCGTTGGCAGAAAGGGACGTGACGTTCCCTCTTAAGGGTTATCCTTCGAAGACGTCAGAGAAGTTCTAGCATACATTTTAAATTACGTATAGTAAAAAGCGTACAACATAAATGCTACCAGTATTGCTATATTCCAAGGTAAGCAGAATGTCATTTTAATCACCCAGTACGATTCAATTGTTAGAATATTAATCCCAGTGCGTAACTGACAGATATAAAGACATAAAAGTTATTTATACCATTGCTGAATTTCATTAACATTTTAATATAGTATTTAACATTGTTTTGTTGAAGATACGTCTGAAATTAGTTTTTTAATAAAGCTCGACGAAGAGGAAACTGAAAATGACCACTGTGAACTAGATGGCACTGGGGTGAAGATACCGATAACTCACTGGTTTCGTCGCACCGGCGCCATCTATTACACAGTTGCCATTTTTTATTTCTTCTTTGGCTAATATTTACGGTTAATTTTTAAGATTTTTTAAATGCTTATTTATAACGTGATTCAAAGTCGGTAAGTTGTAGTTCGCATAATTGCGAAAATCGGCCGTTTTCGGCACATTTGTGAACTACAACTTAGCTTGTCGCAATTATGCCATGTATTGTATATTCAAAAATAGTATTCATCCTAATAAACATTTTGTAAATAGGTTTTTTTAATAAAATTGATTAAATTGGAATATATTTTTTTTCAAGATTGGCGGCGCTAGTTGGCTCATGGAAGGCCTGAAGGGCCTCATGAAGAGCAAACTGAAAATGACCACTGTGAAATAGATGGCACTGGTGTGAAGAAAGGATAACTCGCTAGTTTCGTCGCACAAGCGCCATCTATTACGCAATTGCCATATTTTATTTCTTCTTTGGCTAATATTGAAGGTAAATATTAAATTCATATAAAACACCTAAAATAATACATCAACAAACACTCACATAATAGTTAAGTTGAGCACAATATGCCATTTAATAGTTTAATGTAAACTCTTACGCCGATAGTCACAGTTTTGAGCAAACTCAGCGTGATCTTGCACTTAAACCTGTCAAAATTGTATGAAAACTGACAGATGTAGGACCGATCTCAAACTCCACTCATACTCAAGACGATGATCATGATGTAATGTTATTTCTTTCTGTCTGTAACTATTTTATAAACCAATCTCAATGAGAATGAAAAATATTAAGTTTTTGATTGTCAAATATTATATTATGTACAAAGGTACCCAGCAATGGTTATCAAATTATCACTGTCAGTTGCACATTGGGCCTTCTGATGCGAATGTTACCGAAAATGAAACAATGTCGGAAAATTTTGGGTAAAACTCTTTAATGTGATATAAATTTAACAGTCCACTTACTTTTAAAATACATTTCTCATAATTATGTAAAATTTGCACGAAAAATAAATTAAAGCCATTAAGTTAAAGCGATTCCTCGATTTCTATATTTCATTACAGAATAATTAATAATTCTGAACTTTGCACACAAATCTATCAGCAAACCAAACTATTGAATTCTCCAAAATTGAATTTCTGTCTAAAATCTGTTTGTAAGGCAGGCGGAAAAACATACAATAACCGTTTAGCTATACGTAGGGGTAAACATGCCGAAACAGGTTTGTTATTTCTCCCCCCGCCCCGTACTATGAAACACGATAAGATACATAAGCGATAACAAATGTATGGAAAGCGATACGCATCGTTTTATTTCAACGTCAACATAATACTTCGTGTGATTGTGCCTTTTTCCGCCTACCTTTTAAAGATTATACGATCAAGAAAACATATTTTTTATATCCTTAGATTAGTCTGAAAGCTACAAAAATATAAAAATATGAAGAGAGGCATCATACCGATTTTTAAATTAGCAAAGTAGCATCTTTGCGTTCTGTACTGATAAAGTAACTGGGCATTTATGCGAATAAAAAAAAGTATTATCTATACATATAATAAGACTGTAAAAAAGTTGTGTCTGTACATTGGATATTTTTTGAAAAGAATAATTGTAATGTGTTTTAGAATCGATACTGCTGGCAGCAGTATCGATCCTAAAACACATTACAATTATTCTTTTCAAAAAATACTAATTTTTAGAATTTTTGTCTGTTTGTCTGTGACTTTGTGCAAGTATCACGCCATAACTACTGAAGGGATTTTGATGGGAGTTTCACTAGGAGATAGCTCAAATATCCGGACAGCTCACAGGCTATAAGCCATGGCGGTATGTGATGTGGAAACAAGGATCCAGAGAGGAAGATCTGCCTCCTGATCTCCTCCATCCTCTCATCCTCCTCCTCTACGCAAACGAAGTTGCGGGGTACAGCTAGTTAATATTAAACATTTTCCGTGACACTATAACGGAATTTTAAATGCCGTTATGACATATGTTTTGGTAGCCAATTTATCAGTATTAAAAGTTAAGAGGGATGAAGAGGAAACCAAAAATGGTCATTGCAAATTAGATGGCGTTAGTGTATCTAGTGCCATCTATTTTGCAGTAGCCATTTTTGGTTTTCCGTAACGTAAAGAAAAAATGTGTAAACGAATCGCCTTTTCTAAAATATATAATATTAAATAAACTCTTTGGCAGTGCACGAATTGAGCCACGCGACTAGAATAGCAATTTTTCATGCAAATTTTAGACTTAATTTAATATTGCAATAAAGTTGCGAATTGTACTTAGTGAAGGCGCCTTAATAATTAAAGATTTGAATATAAATAAATGTTTATAACAATGTGATTAAAAGTCGTTTAAGTATAATTAGAAAATATTTGTGACTGTTATTTGGAAAAATCTGCAATCAACTATAAGAAAGAATAGGACAGTTAAAACCAATTTTGTTTGTTGTCAATATCAACTACCGTAGTCATTATCACTTTTTAAACTTACACGGTTTGTATACATATTAATTAGATAGAACAGGAATTACCTACTCGTGACCATGATGGCTGTAATGCTGTCTAAATATCTACTACTATACTGTAATATTATTATTTATCCTTTTATATGTAGCTGTATTATTCCTACTCTCTGTGAATACCATTTATTTTTTGATTGTTTTTCTTTTTATTCTTCTTGCATTTCTAGCTCTACCTCTCGCTATTTAAAATTCTTAATTTCCCTAATTAGTTGGTTGCCTGGAAGAGATCGCTTTTAGCGATAAGGCCGCCAAAATTGTACATTATATTTGTATTATTCTGTAATCTTTTTCCGTAATTGTTGTTTTATGTACAATAAAGTGTATTTGAATTTGAATATCGAGACATCAATAATAAATGTTTATCACGGTATTTCCCGTTTTATCTAATTAATACCGTGGTCATTTATTTGGCAAAATGAAATTAGTAGGTATGGAATTTGTTTGGAATTAGTAAAACGTGACTTCATACTAAATGCTGTGTTATTTTAACGGCCGCCTCTGGTCAATAAATTCGTCTAAGAGTTATGACTCGTATAGGATGGCGTAAACTTCCAACATCTTATTGAGATTTTCCAAATAACATCACACAAATAAATTATTTGATTTGATTAGATATCATTGACATTATCATTCATCCCTTTCACGCAATAAATAAAAATACTTAGAACCTACCTTTCATAATTCACTAAATCACCCCAACCCACAGACCACTTACCCCATAGACCTGTACCAGGAGTGCGCCCGTGTCTGCCCGCACATGAGCGCAACATTGCCTAGCGACACGTGGCACATAGAGATATTATCGACATGGACGCATCTCTTTAATACGACACCCCTGTCCCCCGCTTCGTCTCTATGCGCTCATCGTTGACAGAATGTTTCGCTTGCAAATGACAATGCCAGATTCTGCCCCACCATCAACCGCAAGTTGTACAAGATAACGAAGAAATGTAAAAATATCTCCGTTTTTTTAAAATTATTGGTTTAAAATAAAGTTTTGTACAAGTTGCGATTCGAAAGAAACAGCTTAATTAAGAATTCAGAAAATAGTAAGAAAACGAAGCGATTTATTCATTTTTTTTGTTATTCTTCTATAGGAGTTGCGAGAGTAGTAGGAAATGATACTGATTATGATTATGCAATATGAAACCTGTAATAGTCCCCAACAAAATGATAGGTCCAGCTTAAATGGTCACGTAGCTTTGTAGGTGGGGCAAAGCTCCATTGAAATGTGGCAATGTCATTTGTACCGATTTCATGTCTATTGGGTAAGTGGTATGTGCCCCAACCAAACCATTTTAATTATTTACTATAAATAAGTTTCTTTTTTATTTAAATAGGTGTATAATTTATTAAGTTTGGAAATCATTTTTACTCAATAATTTGATCAAAATTAAGATTTTTTTTAATATACATTAATCATGCATTTCAGTATAAATATGGTCTTTGAAAGTACCTACCGATTTAATTACCTACCATTTACCTATAAATAAATAAATAAATTATTATAATTGTAATATTGCTTGGATTCAATAAAATTAATCAACTATAGTACGTACGCGTTAAGAAAATAGTGAAAAAAAGAGCACGTCTATCCACGGTTGACAAATTAGATGACTTAGACAAATGTGCCATAAGAAGGAAAGTTCAATAAAAAAAAATTTCAACTTTCCTTCTTATGGCACATTTGTCTAAGTCATCTAATTTGTCAACCGTGGATAGACGTGCTCTTTTTTCACTATTTTCTTAACGCGTACGTACGGTGGAACACAGAGAAAGGTGTACAGGAGAGTTTTTAAGGTTGATATTTTCTCAAAAACTACTTGACCTATTGCAAAAATTCTTTCACTGTTAGATAGATAAAAGTGAAAACTATATAACTGTAAAAGAATTATTAAATTCGGTCCAGTAGTTTTTGAGAAAATCTCAACCTTATTGAGGCCCCCTGTATACTTGTCTCTGTCTTCGACTGTACTATAATATAATACGTGTTATTAATACACTCGTCTCGGTGAAATATAATTACAATTATTACTACTTTTACATGCAAAAAGTAATAATTTTTAAAAAGCCTTCACAGTATACCGCTCTTAGCAAATACGGGTAATGATTTCCGAGGTTGTTAGCCATAAATATGATTTAAAGTTAGTCCAACATAAGCCTTTGGTCCTATATTATAATAACATATCATTTTTCCCCCATTTGCGAAACAATTATAATGATAACAATTATCTTCGTCTTTATTTTATTGTAATTGATTGTAGTTTTGTAGTTATATTTAATTTAAACTGTAGTGAATAATTTTTAATTAGTATTTTAGCAATAATATTGTATACGCCTGGACAGGTAGGATTTAGCGAATGATATATTGTGCAAATCCATCTGCAAAATGCACCTAAATTCTGTACAGTCATGAGTAATAACATAGAAACATCCTTAAAATTCAAATTCATGTAACAACTTTAAATCGCAAAAATAAGTATGCTAAACTGTGGCCAATAATTATGTAAACGCTAAATTGTATCAAAATAAAGTAAGTACACACCCCTTGTACAACATTTGCTTGGTGGGGTGTGTACTTTATTTTGATACAATTTAGCGTTTACATAATTATTGGCCACAGTTTAGCATACTTATTTTTGCGATTTAAAGTTGTTACATGAATTTGAATTTTAAGGACGTTTCTATGTTATTACTCATGACTGTACAATAAAGAATTATCTTATCTTGATTTTTTGTAAGCTTATGTAATTGGTGTATGGCAATAAACATATTTTCTATTCTATTCTATTCCTTAAGCGGTACACTGTGAGTGCATTACGTGTGTTTGCGTGCAATCTACCAACCGGGCGTGGTGTTGGCGAGGCGTCTCATGCGGCGCGTGTTGCGGTCCTGGTCGCGGATCTTCTTCTCCATCTCGGCGTCCGTCAGTGTCTCCAGGTACGGAGCCCACTGCTCCGCGTCAGACGGCGGACGGTACGGCGTCTGCGAGACACAGAGCTAATAATAATCACATACGTATAAAATATTACAATATATAAATGACATTTAAAAGACATTGCCACATTTCCCCACTTTTCCCCGTTTTGCCCCTACAAAACTACGTGACCAGTTAAGCTGTACCTATCATTTTTCTGGGGACTTATTACAGATTTCATATTGCATAATCAGTATCATTTTCTACTACTCTCGCAACGAATAACAGAAACAATGAATAAATCGCTTCGATTTCTTACTATTTTCTGAATTCTTAATTAAGCTGTCTTTTTCGAACTTGTACAAAACTTTATTTTAAACCAATAATTTTAATAAAAAACGGAGATATTTTTACATTTATTCGTTATCTTGTTGATGGTGGGGCAGAATCGGGCATTGTCATTTCTAGTAGCCATTTATTTCTTCCAAATATATTTAACAATTCGTTCACTTAGTATATTATTTCATGTCATCCAATTTTATTTCTTTTATTTTAGGGTATAGGCATTATGACCAGCTCCGCGCCTCGTTGCAAGTAAAAGTGCAAGTTACATGGCAATAACTCAGCACGAGGCACTATATCTACGCAAGGCAATGACTCAACACGAGGCTTAAACTCTACTCGAGGCACAATCTCAACTCGAGACATAAACTCAACTCAAGACATAAACTACACGAACAGAAACTCAAGTCAAGACAGAAACTCAACTCAAGGCAGAAATTCAAATCACTGCATATTCTCAGCTCAAGGCATAAACTCTACACGATACAGAAACTCAACTCAGGGTAGAAACTCAAATCAAGGCATAAACTAAACACAAGTCATAAACTCTCCCCGAGGCGTTACCTCCACCAGAGGCAGCGGCGCCTCGCTGAACGCGAAGGTGCGCTGGTGCCAGCCCAGCTGCCCGCGCACGCTGTACGCCACGCCAGTCACGAACTCCCCGCCGAGGCCGAGTTCGGAACACAACTTCATGGCGAATTGCTCTGGGTTGTTCTCTTTCTCTGCCATGTCCCATTCGACCTGTGAACATACATCATCATCATCACCGCTCTTATAGCCTCCTGGTACTGCCTCTCTCATCATCCGCCCGTATCAGTCCACTGCTGGACGCAGGCCTCATCTCCCCGCTCTTATAGCCCCCTGGTACTGCCTCTCCCATCATCAGCGCGTATCAGTCCACTGCTGGACGCAGGCCACACCTCCCCGCTCTTATAGCCTCCTGGTACTGCCTCTCTCATCATCAGCCCGTATCAGTCCACTGCTGGATGCAGGCCACACCTCCCCGCTCTTATAGCCTCCTGGTACTGCCTCTCTCATCATCAGCCCGTATCAGTCCACTGCTGGATGCAGGTCTCTCCCAAGACACGACACTCGACGCTGGTGTTCGCGCCGCATTCGCCCCCCAGACATTAATGAGACTCTAGGTGTGTCATAGTGTCCTGGTACTTTTAATAATACTTAACTTTACGTTTTTGAGTGCTTTGGGATGTTTTTTGTGTGCTTTAGGATGTTTTTGTGTGTTCCGGAATGATTTTGTGTGCTTTGGGATGTTTTTGTGTGCTTGAGGATGTTTTTGTATGCATTAGGATGTTTTTGTGTGTTGTCGGCTTGTCGGATGTTTTCGTGTGCTTTGGGATGTTTTTGTGTGTTGTCGGATGTTTTCGTGCGCTTTGGGATGTTTTTGTGTGTTGTCGGATGTTTTTGTGTGTTGTCGGATGTTTTTGTGTGCTTTATAATAAAACATCACAGTTGGAGTGTAATCGAAAGTCCGTCTGTTTAGAGCCCTAATCTAAATACCTATGTAAAGTCGGAGACAGAGATAAGTATACAGGGGGCCTCAATAAGGTTGTGATTTTCTCAAAAACTACTGGACCGAATTTAATAATTATTTTACAGTTACATAGTTTTAACTTTTACCTATCAAACAGTGAAAGAATTTTTGCAATAGGTCGAGTAGCTTTTGAGAAAATATCAACCTTAAAAACTCTCCTGTACACCTTTCTCTGTGTTCCACACGCCATACTTTCTAAGACAAAAAAAGCATTTCAATTTCAATTTCTCCTACCTGATCGACAAGCGAAGTATTCCCAACATGTATGTTAAGCTTCACGACCACCCTCTGGTCGCTCTGCTCCTCTAGTATCGGCGGCGGCTCGCTGGGGAATGCCTCAATCTGCTGCCGGATGGAGGACGCGATTGCCGGGATGAAAGTACTGGTGTTGAGTTCTAGGTCATCGCACAGCACCTCGGCGAATTGCTCCGGGGTGATTATTGACTCTGGAAGTTATTGTTTAAATAAATAATAATAATAATTTACGGCCACGCGTTTCTGAGAATAAGGTCTTGACAGACAGAATAACAGACGGACAACAAAGTGATCTTATAAGGGTTATAATGCAATAAGAACACTTGCAAACATAAAACCAAGAATATCCTGCAGATGCTTTCAAGGACATGGAAATTATGACAGTTGCATCGCTATACATAAGGGATGTCATCATGTGTTCACGAACAGCAGCTCTCATAGAATTCGAGCCATGTACCCCCACAAACTATTCGCCCTTAAGGCAACCAGAACCCATGCTGGTGAGCGTGCCCCCCTACATAGACTGATGAAAACTTACAATGAATACTTATATGACATCGATTTCTTTGCACTGACTAAAGTTAACTTTAAAACAGAGGTTCTCAAAATTTATGACTCTTTCACTACCTAAACTTAGAATAATACTTATTAATAATTTAAGCTTCACTCTGTAAATCCTACATACTTTACAATGTAATCTGTGGATAACGTTGCTGATTATACAATAAGTACCTTTGTTATGTTAGTACGTAAGCTTAGGCTAAGTATACACATTGTATAATTGTTTGTTATCCCAAATAAAATAAAATAAAATAAAATAATAAAACAGAGAGTTATACGATACTGTGGGATCTACGTCAACTCACGCCATACGAAATACTCAGGACGCGGATAAACTTATAAGCACAGACTAAATACCACTGAAAGAAATGTGAAAAGTCTCCCGGTGGACATACAAGCTGAAAAGACATTCAACGTATTTAAATCTTTAGTAACGAAGCATTTATTGAATCGAACACTGCATTCAGTGAAGGAGTTTTTGACGAACCATTATGGGGACTTACATTTTATATTGTTGTAATTGGGAGATTGGGGTGTTTTGTGAGGGTATGAATGTGTGAGTGGCTGATTGTCCTAATTTATGTTATAATAATTTGACCTGTGTTGTCCTAAATATTGTATAATAATTGATTGACGTAGATTTACCTAGTGAATAAGAGTGTATCTGTAATACTAGTGAATCAAATAAATAAATAAATCTTTTTGGTAAATAAATGTATTTGTATTTGGTTCCTTTTTCCTCTTGAGGTATGGAATATCGCCATTTGATATCCATTTCCGCATATAATGTAAGAGCACTACCATCAAGTAAAGTCACTAACCGTTCTTATTCCATGTAAATGTGTCTCTGAGCTTCTGCCCCTCAATCTCCATGTCCAGCCGGATGGGCACCAGCACCTGCTTCTGCGAGGCGTTCTCCAGCGCGGCCGCGGCCTCGGTATCGTCGAAACACAGCGGGAACGTACGCACCTTAACATAGGACCAGTTTTAGTGTTTACATAGACCGGCGCGGTGAGCATCAGAGTGGTATAGATGTAAAAAAACGGCCAAGTGCGAGTCGGACTCGCGCAGCGAGGCTTCCGTGTAACGCGACTTACTAACCCTGTAACTTTGCTCTAATGAAAAGATAAAAAAATTCTTTCGGGAGCGATGTAATTTCAAATAATACAGTTTTAGGATTTTTTCCTTCACTTGTGCTGTATGACCTAGCTTCTAGCCAAATTTCATGATTCTAGGTCAATGGCAGGTACCATATAGGTAGTTTTTTGCTTTTTTATACAAATATGCGCCAAAATTCGACATAAACAGCCATATCTTTTGATTGTGTTAACCTTCTAGGTTGATTTTTTCACGGCTACATGAGGTTGCAGACCTGAGTATTTGGTATTAATTTCAACTTTATCCGTCCACGCGTTTCTGAGATATAGGTCTTGACAGACAGACGGACGGACAACAAAGTGATCCTATAAGGGTTCCTTTTTTTCCTTTTGAAGTATGGAACCGTAAAAAAGCCAAGAGAGAAACGTAAATACCGCAAGACAATAATATTTATGCCTTAATGTTAAACAAGCTAGGTGCATCACATATTATATTAGATTAAAGCTCTCTAGGAAACCTCTATGCGATGGACCCATGTTCAAGCCTTTAGAAGGACAGGGTTTTTAAACACACGTAACCTTTAGGGATATACTAAGAATTCACAATCATGATTTGTGTCTATATACCTTCTTATTGTGCACCCTAGTGCGACTGATCTGCGTAGCTTGGGGGACCGCGTCGAGGTGCGAGGAGTTGGGCATGACGGGCAGCCAGGCCGGCGTGTGCGGCTTCTTGGCCTTGCTCTCGCGAGGAGTGGCCAGCTCCTGGCTCACTGATACCGCCTTGTATCTGATGGTATTCATGGTTTCAATACATACTCAAAATAGACACTTGTACATAATCTACCTCCTCAAAACAAGAGCCAAGGAAAACTATTATTATTATTCATTTGATAGACAGGCAGCATAATGCTGGTGTGTCTATATCGCAGTGTTGGTAAGTACAGTCTATGTTGTCTGATGTTCATATGATTCTCTACACATATTGCTTATTTACATATTGCTTTTAACCACATGTCGAGGCGATTTTTAAAAGAGTTCACTGATGGTGCAGATACCACATCATCAGGCAGTTTGTTCCATGCGTGGACAACTCTGTTACTTATGAAGTGATGAGCGATTTTGGTGTTGGCGATAGTGCTGTAGATTTTAATAATTTTTATCATTTTTCTCACAATTGAAGAAGAGAAGACTGAGGAAAACCAGAAACATTAAATATCTTATATAATGTTAATTAATGTCCTACAAACTCACTTATCATCATTGCCGTCAATAATATCCTCGACTTCTGAAGCCTTCAGCAGGGAAACAGAGCTAGATAGGACATGGGGGCCTAGTCCATTGTCCACCAGACGCTTCCTCTCCTCATTGCTCAGGGTCCTCCTCACCATGCCAGGGTACTTCTTGTAGAGAGACCCGCGGAACAGCCGCAAGTAGTTTCCAACCTGTAATTAAGGGATTGAAAATTAATGGGTCATCTCCTTAGTTCAAGCCTGGTACTTGAATATAGTATATTTAATTTTATGAGTGAGCGCACATAATAATGGGTCCGTAACTTAATTGCGAGAAACATATGTTCGATGAACGTAATATCGACTGAACGATTGTGCGAAAAGTGTTTATTGCGAAACAACTTATGGTCGACAAACGCGGCTTCGACTGAACGATTCGTCGAATAATTATTAATCGATGGACTGATCTTTCGAATGTTAAATTCAGAGTAGTTACATGCAAATTGTTTGGTAGTCATGAAGGAAAAAAACCCATAGGTTTAATTAAAACAAGTAGCCGTTTATTTCTAAAATTAGATTACGTTTTTATTTATTTATTCATAATAGCGTTTATAGTGGTAAACCAAGCATAAATTACCCTAATAAAACATATTATGGATATTACATCAACTTTGCCACTTTAAAACATGAATCTCGCCCTGCAGCTACATAAGCCGCGGTACAGCGCTTGCGGTCAAGCTATAGTAAGTTAACAGCAGATCTTCACAAAGTTTCCAAGCATATAAACTCCGGCGCTTGGCCATAAACTTGACTAGTGACAAGTTATTCCACGGATTAAGCCATTACTAACTTACCTTTTTAGCGAAGGTAAGTTAGAAATGGCGAAGAACGAAATTTTTAAAAATGATAAAACATGGCTAAGGGAAGTTCGTTTAAACTAGGTTTATGGCCAACAACATCGGAGTAATAAGTTGGTTATGTTTTACCAAATATATCAGTTTCGTTTGGAGGAATATTGTAACGTAACCTAAGCCAAATTGAAAGCGACAAACGTAGTTAAAAAGTTTGTTTCTTGTAATTTTATAATAAAACAGAAGTGGCAAGCTTTGTCTAATATGAAAACAATTAGGATTGGTAATAACAAATGAGTAAGTTATAGTGAGAAATAACAAAAACAAAAGAAATCCAATTACCTCGGAGCCGACGCAGTAAAAATCGCCGCCCTCCTCGATTTGGAAACTTATCGGCTTATCGCCGTAAGTTCTCAAAGCCATCTTGGGTTTTTCTCAGTTCCTGTTCGCGAAATAATTAAAATTATCAACTATTTCACGCAGAAATTACAAATAAATTCTCATGGCGAGCGACGAACGACGAAACTATTGATTTTTTTTATAAACTGTCAATGTCAAACAAACAAAATGGCGGCCACCGACGCGCCTACGTCACAGTAGAGATGTTCTATCAATCAAAATTATAGATAACGCTCAAACGTAGACACGCGCTCAAAGCTACATAATTTTTTTGTGAATTGCTATGAGTTGATAAAATAAAACTACCATATGTACGTATCAATCAAAATAACAACGATATTTAATGTTGATGATGAACATTTGCCTTGACATTGTATTCATTCCAATTATTTATTTGCCGCTAACAAAACACCGTTTTGAGCGAAACTTGTTGAAGGGAACACTATGAACGAAAGAGTCAATATATCATAATTTGTATAGCGCTATCTCATTCTCCTCTGTAACACTTCTCTTAAATATCAAGAAATAAACCAATGATTCCTTCACAAACAAATAAACCGACTTTGTACGGAGAAGTGAAAAGCGAAACCGTACAATACAATGATATGAATCAATGAATAATCTATCGACCGCATAGTTAAAGGCGCCTCACCCTCGTTCTCATCTGACCAGGCTGTATGCTTTAGTTAGCCTTGCCTTTCCCTCTAAATTCCGCGTCATCTCTGTAAAAATATCTCAAATTATTTTGTTTTGTGCTCTTAGCAAAGTTTCCCTTGCATAACTCGATTATTACGTGGATAGTCGAGTTATTTCGAGAGGGTTGTGCGTAGGTTTAGGTTAGGTTATCTTCGTATATGTGTATTCTAATAACATCAGACCAGGCTGTATGCCCTAGTTGGCTTTGCCTTTCCCTCTGGGAAGAATTTTACAAAAAAAAATCTCAAATTATTCCATTCATTTCTTCTTTCATTCAAAATTTTGTTAGTTGATTTTTGTTGTTTGAGGGGGATACACGCCGCAGTCGTTGCTAAAACGGCAAGTGCTTGGAAATTGTAAAACAATGTCTTCGCGGACAGGAACCTTTAAAAATCCATTTTCGAGGCCATGGATGACGGAAACTGGAGCAGCGGCTGCGGCAGGTGGCCCAGGGTCCATCGGGATGAAAGGCGTAGTGGCCGGCGGAATCACTGGTGGCATTGAAATCTGTATTACATTCCCAACAGAATACGTAAAAACACAACTCCAATTAGACGAAAAAGGTCAGTATAAAACACCTACTCTACTCCCCTACAGTTACATTCACAAGTCTATACAAAAAGCAGTAGTTATTTATTAGTAAACATTTGTGACCTATTTCGAATTTACTAAAAATACAAAAGTTATGTGCGTCAGAGTTTTTTCCTCATGTTTCATTTGTTTGAATTAGTTCCGTCTAGATTCGGTTTCATTCATTTAGCGCGCGTAATGAAAGCCAATTAGAATCTTGTTACGACAACCTTAAGTAAGTCGTAATACTTTTATGTATGTGTATAAAATCACTTAGCAGGCAAACCATGGTTCGCAAACGTATTCCAGTATTACGGACTTTGCTCTCGGCTGTTATGTCACGAACGAGTAAATTATTCAAGGTGTTTTATTTAGAGATACTTCAACGTTTCCACTACAGTGACAGACCAAGGAAATACTCCAATTCTTGTACTGTTTATTTAGTTTTTCTCTCTAACTTTCTACCCATACTTCTCTTATTCATAGCTCACTTCTATTTGTCTCGTCTTTTTATATTCTCTCTTTAAGTAAAGAGAGAGAGAGAAAGGAAACCCTATTTCACAAGGTGTAGCTTTGAATTATATTTGTGGTCTTTGAACGTTAACTTTATTCTTAGTTTATCTCTGCTGAACTAGCACTGAAGAGCTCAGTGGCTCAGTGGTTGGGTTAATGGACTTGCGATACAGAGGTCCCAGGTTCAATTCCCAGCCAGGGCAGCCATGTACCAATGATTTATCCTCGGTATTTTTGACGGAAAAACTTACGTACGAATCTAACGATACCTCATACAACAAAATCCATCAAACCGATTAGGCTACAGGATGGCTGTAAGGAATGGACATACATAAACCCGAGAAACATTACCCTCCTTCTGGGGCAGTCGGGTAAAAAGCGTAAAACAGAATTTCTATCAATGCACAATTATACTTAATCATGTTGATGCAATTTATTACTTAAGCATATTATATTATGTTGCAAAATACCTACTTAACATTAAGTATTTTGAAGTAGCTTCTAGTTGGAAACTTGTTGCTAATTCCAAGTTGACCCAAGTTCAGCCTTTTATCACCTACGAGATAAGCGGATAAGTAGATCAATTATACATTGATTATACAAAAAGACAATGCCAGATTCTGCCTCACCATCAACCGCAAGTTGTACAAGATAACGAATAAATGTAAAAATATCTCCGTTTTTTTTTAAAATTATTGCTTTAAAATAAAGTTTTGTACAAGTTGTGATTCGAAAAAAACAGCTTATTTAAGAATTCAGAAAATAGTAAGAAATCGAAGCGAATTATTCATTGTTTTTGTTATTCTTCTATAGGAGTTGCGAGAGTAGTAGAAAATGATACTGATTATGATTATGCAATATGAAACCTGTAATTAGTCCCCAACAAAGTGATAGGTACAGCTTAAATGGTCACGTAGTTTTGTAGGTGGGGCAAAGCTCCATTGAAATGTGACAATGTATTTTGTATAATCTAATATTTAATATAAACTCAGGCCTCTTCCATCTGCTGCGGTCCTGGTACCAAACTGTCACTTTGTTAACATTCATCAAATAAATACATTCAATGGTCAGAGTGTCGCTAAGCACTGAGGGGAAAAAAATCGATCCTATATAACCTTCCCTTTTTTGTGATACCATCGGAAGGAGGGATTCTTTGGGGATGATTTTATGTCAAGGTCATTTTTTTGTCCGATCAACCCCTGTCAAATTAGGGGGTGAAATGTAAGAAATTCGGTTCTGGCACTTCGCCGGCCGCTGCCGCGGCACGCTCGCTTCGCTCGCTCGGCTCGTGCGTTTGTACTCATAAAACAAACCTAATGATTATGGGTGTTAAAAAAAACTATTTTTCTAAGTACTAATTTTCATTTTCAGCCCCTAATAGGATAGGAGTTGATCGGACAAAAAATGACCTTAACAAAAAATCATCCCCAAAGAACCCTCCTTCCGATGATATCATAAAAAGAGGGGGTTATATAGAGACGAAATTTTCGATCAATTTCTAAGTATATTTTTCTCAGTGCTCCCTTAGCGACACTCTAACTAATGAATAAAATATCAAATCTCAAAAATGATAGCAATAACTATTATATGTATATAAACGGATATCACTCACTGATATTGGTAAAGTCGGCAATTCGACCGACAGTTTCGACCGATTTCGACGGTCTTTTTCAAGGTGAGCGCGCCACGCCCGCGTCGCCGTTGACGTTTTTTAACCGACTTTAACAACATAAGTGAGTGATATCCGTTTATATATAATAATTTGTAGTAATGGCTCACTATAGTTTTAATTCTAAAATAGCAATAACTGTACTGATAACCCTGTATCATTAAAGTTGACACGTCAATATGTAGACCTGAAATCAATATTGGTAAAGATATTTTTGTTACACTAGACTTAGAACTGCGTACAAAGTACAAAGTCATTGAAATTTGGACTTGTACAGTCAACCACACAGATCTCACTTAAATTATTATTATTCGTATTTAATTTCACGGTAATCAATCTTATCTACAATACAAGAAAGTGCATATATCTTTAATTTGTCTATCACTGTTGTAAATCGCTAAATACACCTTCTTCTTCTCGTGTGGTTTAGTGACCAAACCTATTTGTCAAAATTATTCAGGCCTGTAGGCCTTTGACGTGGCCTAACGACTGCTGTCAAGCCACAACAACCGGGACCAACTGCTTAACGTGCTTTCCGAGGCACGAAGGGGCTCAGATGAAAGTGTCACTAACGGTCATCCATCCAGGTCCTGACCTCGGCCCAACGTTGCTTAACTTGTACGATCGTTTTTAACTGGACTACGAGCCCCTGTATATAGTAATACTTATACCTAAATCGTTAACTGATTAAATATTACGGGACATTAAACTAAAAGTCGATTTGTCAGTATTTTTATTAGATGTAAAGATTTTCGGTACATCTATCTATAGCATGCTGCCTACTGTACAGTAATATCAAACTTGAAACATGATAATGTCACTTTGAACTCGTGAAAGATAAAATAGATAAGTATAATCGTAATCCCTAATCAATACAGTGTATAGATAAAAGGATTCTTACATCAAAGTTTGAGTTAAATATGTTTGAACCAACCTCGGTGGCTCAGTGGTCGGGTCAATGGACTTGCGATACGGAGGTCCCAGCCCAGGTTCGATTCCCAGCCATGGCAGCCAATGAGTTATCCTCGGTTTTTTCGACGGAAATCTTGCGTACATTTACCGAGTGCTCTCAAAACGGTGAAGGAAAACATCGTGATGAAACCGTGTCGTAGAAGAAGAAAAAATCTAAGGCATGTGAAATCTGCCAATCCGCTTATTAAGGACGTCATGGTACGAAATAATAAAGTATTATTGAAGTAATCCTGCTATAAGAGTTCATGGTAAAGTTACTAGCTTTCAATTAATGTGTTATAATAATAATAAAATCTCAAGAATTTCCAAGAACGTCAGTATTCGATTAGTTAGAGTAAAAGAGATACCAAATTACGGTGCAGTTATTTTGTCATTAAAAATAACTATTTATTACCTATCTATACATATAATAAGACTGTAAAAAAGTTGTGTCTGTACATTGGATATTTTTTGAAAAGAATAATTGTAATGTGTTTTAGGAACGATACTGATGCCAAAACACCAATTTTTAGAATTGTTGTCTGTTTGTCTGTGACTATGTTCAAGTATCACGCCATAACTACTGAAGGGATTTTGAAGGGAGTTTCACTAGGAGATAGCTGAAATATCCGGACAGCTCATAGGCTATAAGCCATGGCGGTATGTGAACTGAGCATAGAACTTTTTCTACGCAAACGAAGTTGCGGGGTACAGCTAGTATATTATAAAGTTATTGAGTGCGTTACGTCAAATTACAACGACTGATAATGACCTTAAAGTTACGTAAATAAAACCGGGTATTCATTAGCGAACATTTATTTAGAAATGCTGTTTCTAAACAATGTTTCACAGTGATCATCACCTTGGTTGTCAAAAGCAAGAGTGAGACACAAGATGCCCCGCAGCGGCGGAGTGAAGAGCACGGCACAGTGCCTCGATATTCGTATTTTTATGAATTTTGGCAGGGAAATAAAAATACGCCAACAAAAATCAGATTTCGTGATTCAATTTCGGTAAGTTGTAGGTCGCATAATTGCTAAAAACGGCCGTTTTTGGCATATTTGAGAACTACAACTTTGCTTGTCGCAATTATGCCATGGTATTGTATATTAAAATTGTTACTACAAGCGACGATTGAAGTATGTTCCAATTTATAAGTAAGTTCCTATTTGTTTGTCCTCCAGGTGGTACCAAGAAGTACACAGGTATTGCGGACTGCGTGAAGAAGACAGTCCAGGGTCATGGCTTCCTCGGCCTGTACCGGGGACTCAGTGTGCTGCTGTATGGATCCATACCGAAATCGGCTGTCAGGTACGAATGGCTATAGTATGACCGTCTAAATCAGTCTTCGCCTGCGCGGTACAGGGATGCGGGGGTAGGACGACAACGGGGACCGAGAGAGGTGCGGGGGCGAGCGAACTGAGTTGTAACAGAAATGCGCCTGCCGCCCGCACCTCTCTCGGTCCCCGTTGTCGTCCTACCCCCGCGTCCCTGTACCGCACAGGCGAAGACTGATATAGACGGTCATACTATAGTATAAACACTTTGGCGAATTAACCAAAGGACGCGAAATGTTAAAATAAACAGCCAAGTGCGAATCGGATTCGCGCACCGAAGCTTCCGTGCAACGCAGCTTCGCTCTAACGAACTAGGTTTAGAGACCAACTTAACTGTGCTATTATCAAAATGTTTGTGCATACCGACATACTCCTGATTAGTTGATAATCTGCAAATGACCATGCCAGATTCTGCCCCACCATCCGCAAGTTGTACAAGATAACGAATAAATGTAAAAAATATGTCAGTTTTTTATTAAAATTATTGGTTTAAAATAAAGTTTTGTACAAGTTGCGATTCGAAAAAAACAGCTTAATTAAGAATTCAGAAAATAGTAAGAAATCGAAGCGATTTATTCATTGTTTTTGTTATTCTTCTATAGGAGTTGCGAGAGTAGTAGAAAATGGTACTGATTATGATTATGCAATATGAAACCTGTAATAAGTCCCCAACAAAATGATAGGTACAGCTTAAATGGTCACGTAGTTTTGTAGGTGGGGCAAAGCTCCATTGAAATGTGGCAATGTCTTTTAAGTTTGTAATAAGAAAAAGAAATATTTTTAGGGATGTAATTTAAAATTTGCCGTTTTCGGATTTTTTCCTTTACTATAAGACTTTTTTGCCAAATTTCATGATCCTAGGTCAACGCGAAGTACCCTATAGGTTTTGATTTTCTTGCATTTTCATACAAATGCGAGGAAATGCGACATAAACGGCCGTATCTTTTGATTGCATTGACGTAGAAGTTTGATTTTTTCACGGCTGCGTGAGGTTGCAGACCTGAGTATTTGATATTAATTTCAACTTGATCCGTCCACGCGTTTCTGAGATATAGGGCTTGACAGACAGACAGACGGACAACAAAGTGATCCTATAAGGGTTCCTTATTCCTCTTGAGGTTCGGAACCTTAAAAATTAGGCCACTGTTTTACCATAAAGAAAGAAAGAAAATACATTTATTCAGGCACATACACAAATACAAATATTACAAACTCCTTAACTAATCTGACATTGATGTGCAGCGCCGGAAGGGGTCAGCTGCCTCAGCATAATGCCGCAGCCACGCGGTACATGGCTGCGGCGCTGATTTTCAGGCAGAACCCATAGGTCCACTAGGGACCCCCAGGAGCAGACCCGACCCACTTATATACTTAGATAAAAATAATAAATATACTTCAGCAAAATAAAAAAGCAAAAAATAAAATACTCTTAAAACACTTACTAAAATAAATAAATATTACCATAAATAAAAACAAAAAACAAATATTTGTGAATATATAGCATATTAAATTAGTATAAATAGACACCTAAAATAATACATATTTATATTTACACATATACTCTACTTTATTCAGAATTAAATATATTATTCAATACCATCAAAATTCTTTCCTAAAAACCTTGCGTAATATTCCACAATAAATACAAAACTGAAACATGTGAAGTTAAAAACTTGTCCAGTTTATTTACTTGTCGTATTCAACTGCTTATGTTAATGCGGGCGCATTGTTTTGTAACATGTTGCCTCTAAAAAGCTGAACAAATTCACGTAAATTACCATTTATCGAGCTACAAATTGATATTCAATTCTGTGGTCCACGTATTACGATATGTTTTCGTACGATCTACAGAATATTATACTGGTATAATAAGCCGAAATGACGGTGTTCTGAACCTTTTTTTTTCTATGTTTTTTCATTATCGTGGCAGGGAAGAGGTGCATGTCGAGTCACAGCGCTGCACACCTCGGTGTCAGCTCAGCTGAAACATGCACCTTTTGCCACACCACTTAGCATAACTATATTGATAACTTACTACTGATTGATTTTTTTTGTAAGCTTATGTAATTGGTGTATGGCAATAAACATATTTTCTATTCTATTAAAAAACCGGCCAAGTGCGAGTCGGCCTCGCCCCGAGGCTTCCGTGCAACGCAACTTAACCCCGTAACTTTGCTCTAACGAAAAGATACAACTAGATTTAGAGACCAACTTATCTTTGCCATTATCAAAAAAAAATACGTACATCGATATAGTCCTGATTAGTTCATCATCTTCAAATAATAATAAAATAAACTAATCACATAATAATATCAAAACTTAAAATAATACAAATAAATTACTTTATTATGTGAAAGAAACAGAATTTGTAAAATTACTTAGTTAAAATATACTAAAACTATATGTACAAACAATATATATATAAAAAGTTATAGATAAAAAACATGCCCAAGGTCCCCCACTATTGGCAGCGTGCCCAAAAGCGATAGTTCTTTCGCGATGCGGTGTGCTCCCGGCCCCCATGGTCCCAGCGTCTCCACCCCAAACGGCTCAAATATGTAGTTATCCCCGAGGACTGCATATTTGCGCCGTTTGAGGTTTTCCGCTGTGCTGGCCGCAGCGCCGACCTTACTGGACGTAGCTGGAAGATGCGACGGCGCTAGGGTGTCGACGCAGGTTGCGTCCCACACCAAAGGCCGTCCCATCTTCCAAGGCATGAGGGTCATGCCGTCGGGCCTCTTGCAGTCGTCGCGCGCCAGACCGTTCGGTTCAAGAACGGCCGGCGCTCCGGCGGTTCAAATAATATACAAATAATAAAAGTAGCTATTTACAAAATATTTACATAATAAGCATATCGCCTACGTCGCCCCCATGGGGCAGGGTTCCCAGGATGCTGGCGGCATTACCTCGCTGAACGATACTCTGCACATATAAGTTTGTAAAAAGAAAATAATATTTTTGGGGAGATGTAATCTCCAATTTACAGTTTTCGGATTTTTTCCTTTACTTGTGCTATAAGACCTAGCTTCTTGCCAAACATGATTCTAGGTCAATTGGAAGTACCCTATAGGTTTTGGTTTTCTTGCATTTTCATACAAATATGCGAGAAAATGCGACATAAACGGCGATATCTTTTGATTGCGTTAACGTAGATTTTTTTTTCTCACGGCTTTATAAGGTTGCATTCCCGAATATTTGTTAGGTAATTATTCCAACTTGATCCGTCCACGCGTTTCTTAGATATATCTCTTGACGGACAGACATACGGACAATAAAGTGATCCTATAAGGTCCGAGCACATTTTGCCGAGCCGCAGCGTGTCGTGGCGGTTGTTTGTATGGACCTCAGGTATGGACTATCGCACACTGTGTCGGGCCGCAGCGGCTCGCATTATTGCGAGGCGGATTTGCGTCCGTGCGACGCGGCCCGCCCCGCCCCGACACAGTGTGCTATAGCAAGCGGATTGGAGTGCACGCACGCCCGTGTTCATTTTACGATATCTGGCAGTACACTGTACTCAAAATCCGTCAATGCGCTGCGACCCGGCCCGTCACTAATGTGCTAAGTAAGCATTTTGCGCTGCGCTGCGGCCCGCCCCGACACGCTGCGGCCCGGCATAATGTGCGCGAAGCAATAGGGTTTCCTTTTGAGGCACAGAACCCTAAAAACAGAACACCTTTCGGCTATCTATACCCTTTCCCTGTATAGAGTCTACCTTCATGAACTTCCGCCATTTTGTGTCAACTTTAATCAGCTACCGGGAATTGTACATTGACTTTGGACCGTTCTTATTATCTGCGTCGTAAGAGTTGAAATCGTACTGCATGGTAACATTGATCTGCTGTTGTCCGTACATTTTTTTATTAATGGACTCGACAGTTCGTCATTTGCCAATGTCATGTTACAGAAAATTCAATTTATAATAGTCTTCTATCTTCCTCCAGGGGAGTCGCAGTAGCGTCTTCACCCTGGGTAGCCGCGTCTTCATGTCTTCATCCAGAGGAGTCGCCATAGCGTCGTCACTCTGGACGAAGCAGCTCGACAGTCACGTTCACTCCCGAGCTTGTAGCGGGAACTCTTGATAAAAGCTTGAAATCCCAGATCTTGCTCAAATTATCCAACAAATTCACCATACTGTCACTCGCGAACATTTTCTGATTAATTTAACGTGACATTAATCTCAAAATAACCACTGTAGACAATAAAACAAAAATTATCAAATTATCTTGCAACCGTCGTTTCCCGCCATTTCCAAGAGAATCCCGTCCGTACATTAAATGACCTGATAACATAAGATCATTGTGACACGTGGTAAGATTACGCAACCAGCAAATTATCATTTATATTACAAGATAAACCGGTACATATTATTCAATGACATTCAGGACGTAAGGTCAACACAATGTGTAACAGAAAATATAAATATACTAGACGAAAACCCGGCATCGCTCGGGTGAAATGTGACTCATAATACACATGTAGGTAGGTACAAAATGTAATTATTATATGTTTTATTATTCAGGTAAGGAAGAATACTTATGTACATTTTTACACGACTGCGCAAGAAGGAGGGTTATGTTTTTCGAGTGTATGTATGTCTAATTCTTTGACCCGTCCTGCAGCCAAAACGGCTTGATAGATTTTAACATATGAGATGTTGTTAGATTCGTCTTGATTGTAGGAGTGACAAAGGCTATAAAAATTCATGATGCATTCGGTCGTCATGGTACGAAATAAGAAAGTATTATTGAAGTAATCCTGCTATAAGAGTTCTTGGTAAGGCTGACCTCGCTCAACGTTGCTTCGAACGTTTTCAACGCGTACTCGCAACTGAACTGCGAGCCCCGAAGAAGTCGCGTAACGAATGTTTTTAAATAAAATATATAAATCGGAATGGAAAACAAACCTATTGGGAGCCGTTGCTCGTAGGCAGGTATTTTTAGCAATATCGATAAGCGCCGCCCGTTACGTCAGTCATCGTTAGCGCTCCCGGCACCGGGTATATTTACCGGCGAATAGGTAATTAGGTGGTTCTCTTGAAAATGGCGGGAAACGACGGTTGCGAAATTATTTGATAATTTTCCTTTTAATGTCTACAGGGACTATTTTGTGTTTAATATCACGTTAAATTAATCAGAAAATGTTCGCGAATGACACTACGGTGAAGTTATTGGATTATTTATGCAAGATCTGAAGTTTCAAGCTTTTATCAAGAGTCCCGCTACAAGCTCGGGAGTGAACGTGACTGTCGAGCTGCTTCGTCCAGAGTGATGACGCTACGGCGTCTCCTCTGGATGAAGACATGAAGACGCGGCTACCCAGGGTGAAGACGCTACTGCGACTCCCCTGGAGGAAGATAGAAGACTATTGAATATATTGAATTTTCTGTAACATGACATTGGCAAATGACGAACTGTCGAGTCCATTAATAAAATAAATAAATAAGGTAATTAGGTGTGGCATTGAATAAATGGATAGATAATGCACTCGAAATATTTTATTTTTATGACAATACCGGATTGTCATTAAAAAAACCGGCCAAGGGCGAGTCGGACTCGCGCCCAGAGGCTTCCGTGCAACGCAACTTAACCCCGTAACTTTGTGTTTGTTTTTTGTAGTAACGTTTTGTTGTAGTTTGTAAAAATATTTTTGGAGGGATGTAATTTCAAAAGACATTGCCACATTTCAATGGAGCTTTGCCCCACCTACAAAACTACGTGACCATTTAAGCTGTACCTATTATTTTGTTGGGGACTTATTACAGGTTTCATATTGCATAATCATAATCAGTATCATTTTCTACTACTCTCGCAACTCCTATAGAAGAATAACAAAAACAATGAATAAATCGCTTCGATTACTTACTATTTTCTGAATTCTTAATTAAGCTATTTTTTCGAATCGCAACTTGTACAAAACTTTATTTTAAACCAATAATTTTAATAAAAAACGGAGATATTTTTACATTTATTCGTTTTCTTGTACAACTTGCGGTTGATGGTGGGGCAGAATCTGGCAATGTCATTTACAGTTTTCGGAATTTTCCTTTACTTGTGCTGAAAGACCTAGCTTCTTGCCAAATTTCATGATTCTAGGTCAACGGGAAGTACTCTATAGGTTTCGGTTTTCTTGTATTTCATATAAATATGCGAGAAAATGCGACATAAACGGCCATATCTTTTGATTGCGTTGACGTAGAAGTTTGATTTTTACACGGCTGCATGAGGTTGCAGACCTGAGTATTCGGTATTAATTTCAACTTGATCCGTCCACGCGTTTCTGAGATATAGGTCTTGACAGACAGCAGACGGACAACAAAGTGATCCTATAAGGGTTCCTTTTTTCCTCTTGAGGTTCGGAACCCTACCCACTTCCACTCTTTTTTATTCCGTGGTAGCCACATCCTAGCCACTATCATGGCTTATTTTATCACACATGTCCTTCCAGATTCGGTGTATTCGAGCAAGCGAAACAATACATGCTAACGGAGAATGGTACGCTGACCAATGCTGGCAAGTTGTCGTGCGGGTTGGCCGCGGGCGTGGCAGAGGCAGTGTTCGCCGTCACACCCATGGAGACCGTCAAGGTCAAGTTTATCAACGACATGCGCATGGAGAAGCCGCGGTTTAAGGGTTTCTTCCATGGAGTCAGGACTATTGTTAGGGAAGAGGGTGAGTGAAATTGTCATCGTCATCCGCTGGACACACCTCCCCGCTCTTATAGCCTCCTGGTACTATCATGCGCGTATTCTCCCCCATATCAATAGCCTCTATCAGTGTATAACTGGACGAGGGTCATCGCATATACCCATCCTCGCTCTCATAGTCTCCTGGTACTGCCATGCGCGTATCCACCCCCAAGATTCTCCATCATTAGCCTCTATCAGTCTACTACTTGAAGAAGGTCGTCGCTCAAGGTGTGCCTGCTCTTATAGGCTCCTGGTACTGTCATACACGTATCCTCCTCCAAAATCATCTATCATTAGCCTCTATGAATCCACTATTGGACGAGTGCAGTTACACACACACCTCCCGACTCTTATAGCCTCTTGGTACATCACCAGCCCGTATCAGTCTACTGCTGGACGATGCCTCACCGCCCCGCTCTTATAGCCTCCTGGTACTGTCTCCCTCTAATCTCTCATCATCGGCTCGTATTAGCTACTGCTGGACGTAGCAGGTCGTAGCGCGCACAGCTCGCTCTTATAGCCTCCTGGTACTGCATGCCTCCAGTCTCTCAAAATCAACCCGTATCAGTCCACTGCTGGACGAGACCTCACCTCCTTGCTCTTATAACCTCCTGGTACTGTCATACGCGTATTTTCCACCAAATGCCTACATCAATAGCCTCTATCAGTCTACTACTGTACGCATCGCTCACACACCTCCCCGCTCTTAAATAACCTGGTACTACCTTTTTTTTAACCCAGGAAAAACATGCAAGATCATGTGCCACCACGCCCGGGGGAGCGTGTTGGTTATGTCGGGCTCACCGCCCTGAAGGGGCAGCATACCGTCTAAACGTCCTGGGGTGTTCCACCTCGTGCCATTCTTGCCGAGCCACGGGAAACTGTGATACAACCGCGACCCGACTGGCGCCCCGAGCACTCCCCATAATAATCCATTCATCCATCACCTTCCTCCTCCCCGTCTGAGCCTCGAGCCACTCGGGCGCCGTGCGGTGCGCGCACTGTCCTGGTACTGCCTGTCTCTAGTCTCTCATATTCAACCCGTATCAGTCCACTGCTGGACCCGTTACACCACCTCCCAGCTTACTAGTTTTTTTTATATTTTACAGGTATCGGCGGAGTGTACAAAGGTGTATCAGCTACTATAATGAAGCAGGGCAGCAATCAAGCCATTCGGTTCTACGTGGTCGAGTCTCTTAGGGATTGGTACAAGGGAGGCGATAAGGACAAACCCGTCCCTAAGTACATCATCGGTCTGTTCGGTGGTATCGCAGGTATGTAACTTTACAGGTAGATAATCTTACAGGGCATTAATGTTACAGGTAGACAATCTTACAGGGCAGTAATGTTACAGGTAGATTACGTTACAGGGCAGTAATGTTATATGTAGATAACCTTACAGGGCAATAATGATGTTACAGGTAGATAATCTTATAGGTAGATAATCTTACAGGGCAGTAATGTTACAGGTAGATAACGTTACAGGGCAGTAATGTTTCAGGTAGATAATCTTACAGGGCAGTAATGTTACAGGTAGACAACCTTACAGGTAGATTACCATTTCAAACAGTAACCTACATAATGGCAGCGGTATGCAAGTGTAGCACGATATTTAGTATACAATATACATGTGAAGAAACTGGTTGGCAATCAGATCAATTGAATGCGTTTCTACTTGGTGTAATACAAAATTTCCATTAAATAAAACGATGGAAACACATGGTTTGTATCATCAGTTCCGCATGAATACTCAAGTTATGATTATTAATTTTAGTAGGTAGTTACATAGTTATTGAAAATGTAATTCCTATTATTTTGAAAGATGTTCTGCTGATAGTTGTTTGCTACTTTTTCTCCTCGACAAAAAGTTTTTTTCCTTGCAAAGTGGTGTAAATGTAAATTCAAAAAATTTATTGACGTGCAAAAATGTACTCAACGTGCTTACTTGCAATAAAGAAATTTGACTTTGACTTTTCCTTACAAAGTGGTATAAATGTAAATTCAAAATAAAAATACGTGCAAAAATATACCTGTCTGAACCTGCGTCCTTGTCATTCCGTGACATGGAATGACAAGGTCGCAGGTTCAAGTCCTGCCCGCTAGAAATTTTTCATCATTTATATTTTTGTTCGCCAAGCATGGCATAATGAATAAAACAAATTCTGAGATATGATTCTGATTCTGGATCTTATTAGAATCGAAAAAGATCCTTATGGAATCTTCCGCTAGTTAAATGCGGTGTCCATATTCTATGAAAGGCCGGACATTGCTTGCCCATGACAACGTTGACTTAAAAGTAACTCCTTATCAGTAGATTTGGCCAGTTATCACCATGTACTAGGCTTATCAAATGACACAATCACTGTACATTGTATTTTTCGATGAGATCTTCTCTAAGTAAGGCTTGACCGCATTTTTCCATAGTGGAATAATAATATGTCAAGTCTTTTACTGCACAATAACAATTTTACAAACAACATCATCAGTCTATTTATACGTTCGTTCTCACTAGTTCGATTCATTAGTTCGATCGTCGAACTAGTGAGACTTTTTTTTCTCATTTGTTCGACCGTCGAATTTATTTAAATCGGGAATTAAAAAACTCTGGAGCTATTTACCTATCTTTAAACAAAACGTATCTTTTTTTTTCAGGAGCGGCGTCAGTGTTCGGAAACACGCCCATAGACGTTGTAAAAACCCGCATGCAGGGCCTTGAAGCGGCAAAATACAAGAACACATGGGACTGCTTCATTAAGACGTGGAAACACGAGGGCCCCCTGGCCTTCTACAAAGGTACCGTGCCCAGACTAAGCAGGGTCGTATTCGACGTCGCAATTACATTCACCATTTACGACAGCATCATGGATGTGTTTAACTTTGTGTGGAAGTAAACGGGCCGGATTTAGGAGAGTTTGAGGGGCGGTGTTATTGGCATCCGTATTTTGTGTTAGATAAAAATGATTGCTTCAATTTGTTAATAGATGACTAGTTTTGTCGCCACGACTTCCATTATATTTTTATTGTTATTTATAGAATTTTTTACGCATTGTTGAGATGAATTTTGTACAAGATGAAATATGACAAAGGTCGACCTTTTAAAGGTTTTTAAATGAGTTCATAAATGGTTTTTCGTCGCAATATTATTATTAATAATAATAATAAAGGTTTTTATTGACTTAAGAATTTAAGAACAGAGTTTCTTGATTGAAAACTTATAGCTACCATCGTTGTTTGGAAACAATAGCAACTGTACTAGTTTAAAAAACTGTATGACGGATGCTAACGCCTTCCAATCGGGTTGTCATGTAGCATTTTAGTATCATCATCATCATCAGCCCGTATCAGTCCACTGCTGGACGTAGGCCTCTCCCAAAGCGCGCCAATCAACCCTACTCTCGGCCCTCTGCATCCAGTCCCTGCCAGCCATTTTGCGAAGGTCATCCCTCCATCTGGTCGGGGGGCGTCCCACACTACGTTATTTTAGTATCAAGGCCAATATATTTAAAAAAAAAAAACAATTCCTCTAGTTTTGCAACCAGTTTTTATTGTGAAGAGCGATTTACGTGAATTCATATCGTAGTCACTTTTACACAAATATAGAGGTTCTTTTTCATTTGATCTTAAATGAACTAATCATTTTTATCTATTTCAAAATACGACGGGACCGGACTTAGTCTGGTTTTGAAGGGCGCTAAATGTTGTTGGCACTGATTCGCACTAGGAATGGAATTAGGGTTTTTTGAACTTCGAAATACTTTATTATGGCGGTGCCATAAGGAAAATGGGGTAATTGACTTGAATTCATTATCTGATGTAACTTATTTTGACTCACAATACAATGTAGTATAAAAAAAATACACATATTTTAAGATGACATGCATAATTTTTTTTAAAAATCAGTCAATTATCGTATTGGGAAGCGATTTTTATAAGTAAATGTTATTGTTAGGAGATGCACTCGAAATGTAGGAAACACTAAGTGTTAATTGTTGATTATTAGTAGCCCCCTCTGACCGGCTCTAAATCCGGCCCTGTGTGGCGATATTTTGGTACCAGGTGCTGTGATGTTGACTTAGAAACGGGCAACTGTGGGTGATTTATTTTCACACTTTAAATAATTAGAAGACAAAAATTCGCCGTTGGGAATCAAACCCGTTCTCATAATAGTAAGCCGAAGGAACAGTGTTCTGTATCGATAACTGAGCAGTTGTCCGTTACTAAGTATATTTTTGTACCAAACATCGTCAGTCTCATTTAACTAGTGTAGATGTACAAATGTATGTATAAACTGCTTACGATGGTAGTACAGTCGAAGACAGAGATAAGTATACAGGGGGCCTCAATAAGGTTGAGATTTTCTCAAAAACTACTGGACCGAATTTAATAATTGTTTTGCAGTTACATAGTTTTAAACTTTATCTATCAAACAGTGAAAGAATTTTTGCAATTGGTTTTTGAGGAAATCTCAACCTTAAAAACTCTCCTATACACCTTTCTCTGTGTGCCGCCGTACGCTTCCTCACAATGCTAGCGAGAAATGTTAAGTGCGGTTTTAGTCCCATGCGGTATTGCTAAACGCTCGATACAACGCTTTTGAAATTACAAGTAAACTGGTATTTATACTCAAAAATTTATGTATCGAGATTGGCCTGTATTTAAAGTTAATTAACTAGTCATTAATAAGTATAGATAACTCTCACTTTTTAAACTTACACGGCTTGTAAACATACTGTGGTGAATTGAAAATATTCAGTCAACGCAAGAGGGTAGATCGATTTATCTTGATTTATATCTGGTTAGTGTGGAACTTAGGCCTTCTCGTAACCATGGAGACTCCATTGAAATATAATAATAAACTCAATCCTAAGTCAAACTGTAATTCCAAACATTAAGGGGCTGACAGAGCCAACTACCGCCGGCAATCTTAAAAAAAATATCTTCCAATATAATCAATTTTATTAAAAAAGCTATGTACAATATGTATATTACGATAAATACTATTTTTTAAATGCTTATTTACACCATGATTCAATTTCGCTAAGTTGTAGTTCGCAAAATTGCCGTTTTTGGCACATTTGTGAACTACAACATAGCTTGTCGCAATTACGCCATGTATTGTATATTGAAAAATAGTATTTATCCTAATAAACATTTTGTAAATAGCTTTTTTTAATAAAATTTATTAAATTGGAAGATATTATTTTTTCAAGATTGGCGGCGCTAGTTGGCTCATAATGCCCTTTATAAGCTTACTTTCTTTATCTTACAATGCAATGTTCATTTCGCAATGGAACAGTTGAATTACCAAATGAAATTAAGGAAATAATTATGGAATATTCGGATGCGGACGTCGGCAATTCCGCATGACAGTAAAACCGCACTATAAGTGTTAATTCTTTTGTAAATCATCGAAAGTATATTTTTGTAGGACGCTTACAAATGGAAGGATAAGTAAAGTAGTTGTTTTTGTGTTGTTCAGATTGTATTTATTTTTATTTTATTGACATTGAAACGAATTTTTATTTTATATTCAATCATCTAAAACTATTTATTATTTTACATGGTTACGTTACAATATTTTGTATTTTACTTTTTTTAGTATGAAAAGAACATTCTTTATCGATGCATTGCTACTATGTGATTTGTTTCTTATATATTAAACAGGGTTAATTATATACAATGACTTTGTAAATAGTGTAGTCTTCAATACCTATGCATTGTAATAAGTACCTAATCAAATGATATATCAAATCAAAATGATGCATTTTATACTAAACTTTTTTACGATTTTTACCGTAAAGATATTACGATTTTTTATTGCTAAGGGCCCTTGTAACATTGCAATGTATTAAAAGTTTTTTAATAGATCAACGTGTGATCAAATCAATGTTATTTTTTATACTTTGAAATGTTTGTTATTTATTTTAAGTGAAGACTACACTATGGAAGAATATTTTTATAACAATGCTTTTATGAAATGCATTTTTGGTACAGACAATAGCAGATCAAGTGTAACACTTTGGGCCGTTTAAGAGCCTTCATAGAGCCAACTAGCGTCGTCTTAAAAAAATAATATCTTCCAATATAATCAATTTTATTAAAAAAGCTATTTACAAAATGTTTATTACGATAAATACTATTTTTCAATATACAATACATGGCATAATTGCGTCAAGCTAAGTTGTAGTTCACAAATGTGCCATTATGCGAACTTACCGACATTGAATCACGTTATAAATAAGCATTTATAAAATAGTATTTATCATAATAAACATTTCGTAAATAGCTTTTTTTTAATAAAATTTATTATATTGGAAGATATTATTTTTTTAAGATTGGCGGCGCTAGTTGGCTCTATGAAGGCCATTAAGATTTAAAATCGTACTGCAGGTGTTACCATTGATCTGCTGTTGTCAGTACATTATTACGTTTTGTACTCCTCTTTTTGTCGATCCCACTTAAGATCTCTTCAACTATATAAATATGAAAAGGTTCTAAACGTTGTCCGTCGAAATGTCCAATAGAGATTTTCCCAAAAACTGTTCCAGAGTTTTAAAATTCTTACAATGCAAGTTTCTACCGATTATAATGAGGCGTTTTCAAGGTTACATTTAAAAAAGAAAGAAAGTACCGCTCGCCCCGGTAGATGGCACTGACTGGTCTGATGTCAACATTAAATGCGTTGTTATTGCTTGTAACTTGGGCTTTTCGTATTTCATACCTAGTATTAATTTGTACTGTATTGTTTAAATTACACAAACAAATCAATAATAATAAATTATTCAGCCATCATTGATTTTTTTTATGGTGCTGTGTTTTTTTATGATGACATCGCACTTCGATGCAACGCCATCTATTATCATATCAAAATAAAAAGCTTGTTTTTTTCTTCTTACAACTGTCACTTTGAAAACCTCTCATTGCCGGGTTCAACATTATAAGTGAGTGATATCCGTTTATGTATAATCATTTGTAGTAATGCCTTACTATATACTTATTTTTTAAATTTTTACATTACATAGTAAGAACTCTATTTAAGTTTTATAAATAGGTCAATTCGTTTTTGAGAAAATCTCGACCTTAATGAATTTAAACTGTAAGGCTCGTAGTTATAAAAACTCCTAAACGATGGCTTTTGTCAGCTGTTGAACCATCGCTTTTGTTGAAATCCAGCTAATATCCTTAAACCATGGCTTAACTTTAAGACACGTTTACATTAGAGTGAATAACTACGTGAGTAAGAGATCTTAAACGGACATTCCATAACTTAATTTATTGTATTTAAAATACAAGATGCATTACATTTATTTTTTATTGTTTCTGTTTCGAAAAATGTTGACATTTTTATTATTTATTTATATTTGTTTTCGATTTAATAAATTGATAGTTTAATATCTTGTTTTTTTTATCTTTCTTCTATTTATTCTTAAGGGGCGTGCGTTCTGGGTGTTAAGAAACAAATGATTCTTAAATATTTTATTTATAACATTATAAATAAATCGTAATGACAATGGACATTATTTTTAAATATATATACAAATATATCCTAAACTAAGTATTGGTCCCATAAAATAGTAACTGCATCTACAATTACATGCAATGGTGCGTTAATTTGCGCAATTATATCGCACTCTATTTCTTAGTTATTGTTTTAAGCGCTTTCCATGAGCCAACTAGCGCCGCCAATCTTAAAAAAATAATATCTTACAAATTATTATTTTTTATTAAAAAAGCTACGTACACAATCTTTATTAGGATAAACACTATTTTTTAATATACAATACATGGCATAATTGCGACAAGCTAAGTTGTAGATCACAAGTGTGCCAAAAACGGCCGTCTTTCGCAATTATGCGAACTACAACTTACCGACATTGAATCACGTTATAAATAAGCATTTAAAAAATAGTATTTATCGTAATAAACATTATGTACATAGCTTTTTTAATAAAATTGATTAAATTGGAAGATATTATTTTTTTTAAGATTGGCAGCGCTAGTTGGCTCATGGAAGGCCCTTAAATTTAACAAATGGACAGTCAGTCAGATATGCTTTCTGATTTAATTTACTTAAACGCTGTGCAGAATTAATGTATGTCACAAGCTAATTTTGTCAAATAAATTCAATGTATTTAGGATCGATACTGATGCTAAAACACAATTTTTAAGAATTCTCGTCAGTCCGTATCGATGTCCAGGCACACCAAAACTACTGGAAGGATTTGATGTGACTTTCACTAGGGATAGCTCCAATATCTGGGCAGCACATAGGCTATAAGCCATTGCGATATGTGATGTAGAACCACGGGACCAGAGAGGAAGAGCTGCCTCCCAGTTAAAGCAGTCCCATTAAAAGTACCTCATGGAGGTCTATAGTAATCAGTTACTTTTATATACGTACAGCTAGGTATAAACTAAAAAGGATACTTAAATTTTTCTATATAAATAGATTTTAAATGGGTAAATGATAAATGGAGAAAAAATTTCATCACACCGGTATTCGAACCAGAGACCTCGCCTCGTGACACGCTCTATTCCAACAGAGACACCGTGATATCGTACCCAGGTCGTGAATTTTGTCTCCATATTCGTCTTAGAGACGAAAAATTTTTCAAACAAATTTTTGTTTGTTAGGTTAGGTTAGTTACTGAAATGTTTTCTAAATTTGTTGAATTTTATTTGAATTGAATTTTATTGTTAAGATCGATATACATTCTAACCTTTTCCTTGGATTTCTAAGCATGCCGTTGTTGCCTATAATTGGGGTGACACTTAGCATAATTATTTTGTGGACTATTACACTGTAATTGTTTTGGTGTACACCCTGTGGGTAACCTATTGCATAAAATAAATAAATAAATAAAAATGAATTGAACAGAGAATTTAAAATGGATAATTCTTCAAACTCTTGAAGGCTAGTCCTGGAACGCATCTATGATCTATATTGTATCCGTCCACTAGCGCCATCTCTGCGTCACTTAGCTCGAAGTCGAATAGGCTTATATTATCTACTATGCGAGACTTTGTGAAGGATTTCGGTACCACCACTATGCCGCGTTGGATCTGAAAAGAAACATCCATTATATCTGTTATAGTCACAGACCACTTACCCCATAGACCTGTAACAGGAGGGCGCCCGTTTCTGCCCGCACATTGCTTCGCGACACGCGTAACCTTGAGATATCGAAACGGGTTTAATATGGCGCTCCTGCCCCCCGCTTCGTCTAATTGCGCCTATCGTATGACAGAATTTTTCGCTTGCAAATTTGTACCGATTTCATGTCTATGGGGTAAGTGGTCTGTGGTTATAGTCAAAGATTCAAATCATTTTCTCGATGACAGCTCCCTTAGAATGTAACTGCGTCATGTCAGGCAAAAGTTAACTTTTAATTGTGAGGTATAAAAAACTGCCTAATATTGTTCGCCATCCCTAGTGTATATCACCCAATACACCAGGGTTGGGTTATCGTTTAACCCGGAGGTTTAAGCACCAACCCTTCCCAGTATAACCCATCTTTTGCACCATGGTTGATATAACCCGGGGTTTTAAGCGATAACCCGTCCCAATGTAACCCATCCTTTGCACCAAGGTTGGGTTATCGTTTAACCCGGGGTTTTAAGCACCAACCCTTCCCAGTATAACCCATCTTTTGCACCATGGTTGGCATATCTTTTTACCCCCGTGGTAAAGCGATAACCAGATAATTAAGCGCCACTTGCGCCCTACTCTTGCCATGTTTGTCCGTCACGTACTCTCTGCCTACCCATGAATTATGTATTTAATGTGTGATTTGTAAGGTTTTATTGAAAAGAGGGATGATAACCCTGTATTACTCAAAAGATAACCCGTGTTTTAGAGACTTAACCCGAGAAAATGCCACATATTTTCAGTCCTAGTATCTGTTACCCTTTACACCAGGGCTGGGTTATAGTTTAACCCGGGGTTTTATGCGCTGAACTTCCCTAGTGTGAGTCACCCTTCGGTCCTCTTGCACCAGGGTTGGGTTATTGTTTAACCTTGTGGTTAAGCGATAACCCAACCCTGGTGCAAACGGCCTTAGAGTGAGTCATGCTAGGGAATGTTAGCGCATAAAAAGCGGGGTTATCGTTTAACCTCGGGTTAAAGCGATAACCCGGCACCTGTCAAAGATACTAACCAGATATTTAAGCGCCACTTGCGCCCTACTCTTGCCATGTTTGTCCGCCACGTAGCCTAGCTTCTGGTCGGTCTTGATGCCGTCCTTGCCGGCGAACTCGGGCCGCGCCTCAGACACCAGCCCGAGGGGGGTGTACGCTATGGGCTGCACGGAGAGACGCTTGCACGCGCCTACTAAGGCATGCTCTGTGAGAGTTGGGTTGATCTGGAAACAATATAGCGAGAGTTTGTATTACGCATTATCCATGCTCGGTGAACAAATTAGAACATGATGAAACAATTCTTGCCGTGAGCAGGACTTTTTTGCGTAATACAAATTCTAAGTAAAAATTATCTGTTTGTTCCGTTCGCGGTAGAGACGACGGGTTGCTGGGGGGCGGAAGCCATACAATTTGTCGCAGACATTGGCCGTCGCCTTAGAGAGAGGGGTTGTGACTCTCGCTCCGGGTGCCACCTGGTGCAAAGGTTAGCCATAGCTATACAGCGCGGTAACGCCGCAATCGTTATGGGTACCTTTGCACCGGGTATGACAAGGGGCGGGTTATTTGACTGACGAAGGTTTACCGGATATTTTAGTTTTAAGTTTGACATTGTATTTTCAGAATAAAATATTGATTAAGTAAAAATAGGAGCGCGTCATCGTTAAATCATGTTTCAACCGTTAGACATGGTTGTTGGAATACTACTACTATCGTCCGATAGATGCGAGTTGCGTAACATACCCTTTATATAATACGATGAAGATTTTCGGTGGGCGTGGCGTGGCCTGTGGTGGCTCAGTTGGTAAGAGCGTGTCACGGAATGACAATGACAGATTCAAGTCCTGCCCACAGCAAGAATTTTTTCATGTTCTAGCGAGATATCCTTCACCCTAAGGCTTTTCAAAATGCTGGGAAACGACGGTTTCAAAATTTTGTGATAATTTTTATTTTAATGTATTTATTTATATTTAAGTGGTTATTTATCAGAAAATGTTCGCGAATGACAGTATGGTGAATTTATTGGATAATTTGAGCAAGATCTGAAGTTTCAAGTTTTTATCAAGAGTCCCGCTACGAGCTCGGGAGTGAACGTGATTGTCGGGCTGCTTCGTCCAGAGTGACGGCGACTCCTCTGGATGAAGAGAAAACAAATGATATCTTGAATATTCTGTACATGACATTGGCAAATGACGAACTGTCGAGTCCTTTAATATTAATAAAATAAAGGAGGATTTAGGCGTTCAAAAATGTGAATCTGGTTTAAGGGCCTGACATGAGCCAGCTAGAGCCGCCAATCTTTAAAAAATGATATCTTCCAATTAAAAAAGCTATGTACACCTTTATTAGGATAAATACTATTTTTCAATATACAATACATGACATAATTGCGACAAGCTAAGTAGTAGTTGACAAATATGCCAAAAGCGGCCGTTTTTCGCAATTATGCGAACTACAACTTACCGAAATTGAATCACGTTATAATTAAGCATTTAAAAAATAGTATTTATCGCAATAAACATTTTGTACACAGCTTTTTTAATAAAATTGATTATATTGGAAGATATTATTTTTTTAAGATTGGCAGCGCTAGTTGTCTCAGTTCTTACCTCAATCTGATTGACAGCCGGCATCACGGTAGCATGTTGCACCAATCGGTCGAGTTGTTCCGCGTTGAAGTTGGATACTCCAATGGACTTCACCAAGCCTAGTCTGACCGCCTCCTCCATGCCCTTCCACGTCTCTAAGTAGTCTATTTCAGCATCTTCTCCTTTGTCCTAAAATTAGTTCAGTACCTACATAAAGGGAACCTTTTGAAAATGGCAGGAAATGACGGTTGCGAAATTATTTAATAATTTTCAGTTTAATGTCTACAGTGGGTGTTTTGTGTTTAATATCACGTTAAATTAATCAGAAAATGTTCGCGAAATACAGTATGGTGAAGTTATTGGAGGATTCATGCAGGATCTGAAGTTTGGCGCCATGGTCAAGAGTTCCCGGTACGAGCTCGGGAGTGAAGGTGACTGTCGAGCTGCTTCGTCCAGAGTGACGACGCTACGGCGACTCCTGTGGATGAAGCGACTCCTCTGGGCGAACTACAACTTACCGAAATGGAACCACGTTATGAATGAGCATTTAAAAAATAGTATTTATCGAAATAAAGATTTTGTACAGTCGAAGACAGAGATAAATATACAGGGGGCCTCAATAAGGTTGAGATTTTCTCAAAAACTACTGGACCGAATTTAATGATTCTTTTACAGTTACATAGTTTTATCTTTTATCTATCAAACAGTGAAAGAATTTTTGCAATAGGTCAAGTAGTTTTTAAGAAAATCTCAACCTTAAAAACTCTCCTGTACACCTTTCTCTGTGTTCCACCGTACATAGCTTTTTTTTATTAAAATTGATTATATTGGTATATATGATATTGATTATGTTGGGCTCTTAGTCCAGTTGCGAGTACACGTTGAAAACGATCGTACAAGTTAAGCAACGTTCGGCGTGGTCAGGACCTGGCTGCGTGACCGCTAGTGACACTTTCATCTGAGCCCCTCCGTGTCTCGGGGCGCACGTTAAGCAGTTGGTCCCGGTTTGTTGCTTGACAGCAGTCGTTAGGCCACGTCAGAGGCCTACGGGCCTGAATAACTTTGACAAATAGGTTTGGTCACTATACCACACGAGAAAAGAAAAAGAATTGGTAGATGTTCTTTTTTTAAGATTGGCGGCGGTAGTTGGCTCATGTAAGGCCCATGAAAGGGAATAGGTACAATTTCAATCAATCAATCAACTGCTGTACTCACATTGGTTGACACGGGCCAATGCACCAGGTACAAGTCCACATATTCCAGCTTCAGTCTGGCGAGTGATTCGCGCAGCGTGGGAACCACTTTCGCTTCGGCGTGACAGTCGTTCCACAGCTGATGTCATGAAACATGCAATTACATAATAAAAACTTAAATAAATATATTAAGAGCCTTCATTGAGCCAACTAGCGCCGCCAATCTTAAAAAAATAATATCTTCCAATTTAATCAATTTTATTAAAAAAGCTATTTACAAACTGTTTATTACGATAAATACTACTTTTCAATATAGGTACAATACATGGCATAATTGCGACAAGCTAAGTTGTAGTTCACAAATGTGCCAAAAACGGCCGTTTTTCGCAATTATGCGAACTACAACTTACCGACATTGAATCACGTTATAAATACGCATTTAAAAATAGTATTTATCGTAATAAACATTTCGTAAATAGCTTTTTTAATAAAATTGATTATATCGGAAGGTATTATTTTTTTAAGATTGGCGGCGCTAGTTGGCTCTAGGAAGGCCCTTAAGTGATATTATCTCTCTCACTCACGCTCGCTGTATCTGTAACTTAGGTATGTTGTATTAGTCCATAGAGAGGTTGTTGTATGAGTCCATTACGTTTGATCGACACTACAATTTGTCGACACGACTTTCGCCCGACAGATATTATGGCCGACATAACTCCTTTATACTTTGCTCTGTCTTCGTGTGTACATAAGCCTAAAAACATTTTTTTTTTTTTTAATCTAAGTTTTTTTGAGGCTTTTGTCACTTGGTGACCATGCCAGCCTCATTGGAACTCACCTACGACCAGGAAGGGGCTCCCTGGACGCCAAGGAGTATCTGACGAACCTATATATCTGCACCGCCTGTGTAGAGATTGGGTTGGATAAGATTACATTAATGCCTCCGTTTCTTAATTCCAACCCGGCCATGTACATGTCTCTGTTGGTTTTATTCCGGTCACACTCCAGCACAAAATGTAAAAGGTCCTCTGCTGTGTTACAAGTACTGCAATCTGCTGACTCAATCACACGCATCACTTTATAAAATTTATTGACTGGAATATGACCGGCTCTCACACGCAATGCAGACACAAGTAAGTCCCTGGGGAGCTAAAAACATTGCAATAAGCTTTAAGACTATACCTTAGTAGTAACAAACAGGTCTGCCCGGCTAACCAGGCCGTCGTTGATCTTGTTATGGATGCCTTCACCGACTTCCACTTCGTTATTGTAGAAGGACGCCGTATCAATGTGCCGGTACCCAGCCTCTATAGCCACCTCCACGGCTTGACGGTACTGGCCGGGCTCTGCTTTACGCTGCAAATAATTGTTGTTCCTTAGCATACTCCAGCCCAGTGATGCCAGACCCATGGAAAAATCCGTAGATCTACGAATTTTAGGAGTTGTCTACGGATATACGGAAATCAATGGCAAATCTAAGGATTTGTGGCCTCAACAAGCCACTGAGGCGTTCATGACTGACCCTCCTTAGAGATAGCATCTCCTTCGTGGTAGCGGCTGGCAGCCTTTTTGCTTAGGTATAAAGAAACAAAAGCTGACGATCGTCAGGTGTTTTTTATTGCTCTCCTATAAATAGTCAAAGCATACACTTCTATTATATTATTTTTGCCTTATTTTATATGTTACAATTAAATAATTGTAAATATCAACACGGCGTTTCATTCGTTATAAATTTAACTTATGGTTACTCCACACCACCAAACCATATAAAAAATACAATGAATCGTGATTTTTGTGAATAAAACCAACTACATTTCAGTACATTTAGCTCGTGCAGTCATTTTGGAAGGGAGCGCAAGTAAAACTACTTATACAAAAAAAATGTATGTGTTCCAAAATTCTAATTTCTTTACAGCCAGTAAAGAAATTACAAATTAGAATTTTGCAACTCGTAGAAAAAAAAATTAACCAAATTTTATGGTTTTATTGGGCAGTCAACAGCGTGTTAGGTTTTACATAACAAAGATAATTTTTCAAATAAGGCAAATAACAGACTACCACATAATTACAAAACAATAGATGTGATATACAAAATAATGCTACATTTGACTACAAACAATAATTATATCTAATTGATAACCTGTGGGAACGAGCAGTAGTTAAATATATATTTAAAAAAAAGTCAACAGAACTACGGATTTTCCTAGAATCAATCTATGGAAGTGTGCACAGAATGCGCACACTTGTTCAGGTAGGGTCGTCGATACGCGGAAATAATCAATAGGTATGTATACTCGAGTAAGTACTTACCGCGTATGTACCAAGTCCTACTACAGGTATCTCTTGCCCTGAGGAGAGCTTCAACTTAGGAACATTTAGTGACATTTTGCTTTAAAGTATTGCAAAACCAAGTTGGAAGACTAATGAGTTTAATACCGACGAAAACTTATTTTTATATCAGGAAACAACACTGGGATGACCTAAAAACAAACAAGTAATGTTAATTTTAATTACTAAGGTGTTAATTGATAACCTGACGATCTATAAATAAATTATTATAAATATTCCAACAAGTTGCAAAGTTCGTTCTCAAAAGATAACCTCATTTTCTGTAGATGTCAATGCAATGTCAAAATCACACAAGTGAAATGAAGTCTTTAGCACAAGAAATAAAGTTACAATTTGTATAACGAAAATAAATTGTCAGCTGTTTGATAATGTTATTTTCAACATGTCGCTCAGGCAAAGGACTGAGCCATACAGCCTTGTCCTCAACTCGATATTCCACTAGAATACGTATTAAAATTATATTACTATTTATGTGATAAACATTAAAAATGATAACAAAGCAAAGTTGGGTCTCAAGAATTTGATGATAATCTAATTAATACAAATGTCACTTTTTTACACTTTGTTTGTGTAATTTGCATTATTTGTTAATTGTTTGGTTGATTCGTGATTGTACTTGTAGATGAGTGAGTGAGGTTATGTTTTGCCTGGAATTAACTCTTCATCAGAGTTAAGTTTAATTTTGTGTTAAGTAAATAGGATTTTCAAGACTTTATGATGTCCACAGAAGAGCCATTCGACAAAGCATCGGCAGAATGTATCGTGAACTTCCTAGAATCTACCGTCCGGAAATCTGAAATACCTAACATCGGAGCCGAGTTTAAAAAGGACTTTCTTCTCGCCAAAGGACGAGGCAAACACCTGAAGAAGAATCCAAGAAAGAAGAAATCTCGCACTTTAACTAGAAAAGAGAAAAAGGCATTGAGCTTTTATGCTATACCTAGGAACAGTATAAGGTACAATGATGTTCTACCGATGCATGGGTTATGGACGGATTATATCTCACAAATGTTGGAACTAGACAAGCCAGTACCAGATTGCACTAGTAAAAGCTGGGAAGGCTTTGCTCAAACATTGTATAAGGCAGATTTTCATGGAAGCATGTTGAACATTGTGCGTTCAAAATGTCCAAGCTACGTTTCCAAAGCCGGTATCTGTATAATGGATACGAGGAATACATTTAAGATTGTATCAAAAGACAACGTAGTAACGACTATACCTAAACGAGAATGTGTTTTTGAAATGATTGTAAAGAATACTAAGATAACGCTGTTTGGGAAACATTTGTGTGTCCGGCCGGCCGAGCGATCTACTAAGAAAGTTAAAAGCCATCTTCATCCTGACTTATAGGACTTATTGTGCTTCTGTAAGACTATTGTATTTGAGGACACATTAACTTAACAAGTGTCTCTAGTTTTAGTATCGAGGTTTTAGTTTAGAAAGTGTAAAAAGTTTTAAAAATCAATAACATTAATGAAAATCTATCATTGTCTTTCTTGTTTTTTATTTTAGTTACTTAAGTACTGGGTTTTTTAACAGCTTGAATTGTTCATTGTTGGTTGCTCAGAGAAATAGGTTGGTTGCAAACTTGGAAACCTCCTCTTACATTATGAAGTTCCTTATTGTACCTATATAAGACATTTCACAGTATCTTAATGTACAAAAACAGCCTTACTTATCACTCATGTGAGGTATCTTCCAGGTAACCCGGGTTTAAGACATCAATACGTTTTCTATTCTCACATTTCATAAATGACAATGCCATAAAAATTCAAAAATAAAACTGTCACTTCGACTAGAGATTGTTTCGCGGAATTGTAAATACGTATTCGATTACGTTATTTTAACCGACTTCAAAAAGAATGAGTTTCTTTTTGAGACAGGTACTCAAATATGTTTTTTTTTAAATTATTGATATCGTTAGATGACGGGACCGACATAGTATATGTTTTATGCCAAAGGAGTAGCAGGTTTTTCGTTTTTCTAATAATTTAATTACGAATTGACAAATCCTTGGTTCTACTAGTTTAGGTACTAACTTAAATTCCATGAAAAAACCTTAATAAATTGTATTATTATCATTCCGGTTTTGCCCCTATTATGGGCGTTATTTATGTAAAATGTAACTGTAGTATTTGGTTACAGTTACATTTAGCATTAATAGTTATTTATATAAATACATCTCATCTCTAATAAATATCGATATATTTCCAAAAAAATGTGCAACTTTGAAATCTGAGTGAATTTAAATGATTTGCAATGTATCTAATCTAATAGGACAAATATTGATAAATCTCTAAAGAACACTACATAATTATTAATGTTCTTCCATCATAAGTACAATAAGAATAAACATGTTTTGTTTACATTACAAACATTCACAACATTGACGGCGAATACATGAATCAAATGTTTGTTTAAATTGATTTAACGGTGGATTTATACATTAATCATGTCTCGCCGCTACCTTTTCTTAGTCGTAACGACAGCAGTGATGCTGTATTTCTCTGTTATCCTGTTAATGCTACTTCCGTTGCACGAGAAAGGGTATGTCGGTGGTGGGATCGCGTTACGCCATGTCCCTAACGTGAAGTGGTGTAAGGAGCTCCGCTATCGCAACCCGCCGTCTGCTCACGTCACGGGACTCGTCTCGTTCCCTGGAAGCGGGAATACCTGGCTCCGATATCTCTTGCAACAAGTTACTGGTAAGTTTTGGCTTTAAAAGTAGCTGTATCATAATAAAAGACATTGCCACTTTTCAATGGAGCTTTGCCCCACCTACAAAACTACGTGACGGTTTAAGCTGTATCATTTTCTACTACTCGCGCAACTCCTATAGAAGAATAACAAAAACAATGAATAAATCGCTTCTTTCTTACTATTTTCTGAATTCTTAATTTTTTTTTTATAATCGCAACTTGTACAAATTTTTATTTTAAACCAATAATTCTAATAAAAAATGGATATATTTTACATTTATTCGTTATCTTGTACAACTTGCTGATGGCGGGGCAGAATCTGGCAATGTCATTTACTTAATTTAAGTCCTCTTGTTTTTAACCGACTGCCCCAGAATGAGGGTAATGTTTTTTATGTCCATTCTTTGCTGCCATCCTGTAGTCTAAACTGCTTGATGGATTTTGGTGTTTGAGGTATCGTTAGATTCGTCTTGATTACGGGAGTGTCATAGGGTATAAAAAATTAATCAAAGGGTAATAGTTTTTATGCAGTCAGTTTTTTGTTTTTTGAAATAATATATATTTTAATTCACTCTTGTTTTCCATAACATAACGCTAGGCAGAGACAATGTACCTTCTCCAATATTCTGCGATCCTGGTATCAACCTTTCTAAACCAACATTCTGTTCATTCCGTCTCATACATATTATAAAGTTTTCTTTGTGTAATTTGGGAATTGAACATTAGGTGGATTAAATTAAGTCGGTTAAATACTTATTTAAAATTTAAACTACCTATAGTCTCTTCATGGAAGAAGATGGAGGAGGCCTATGTCGAAGGACAGCCTGACAACTCGGCGCCGATGTCATAACTATTTATATCTTTAATGTATAAGGTCGAATTGTTAGTGGAATAAAGGCTATTTTTATTTATTTTATTTATAGTCTCTTCATGTATGGTTTAGTGACCAAACATATTTGTCAGAGTTATTCAAGCAGCCCGTAGGCCTCTGCCATGGCCAGACGACTGCTGCCGAGCGACTACAACCGGGACCAACTGCTTAACATGCTTTCCAAGGCACAGAGGGGCTTAGATGAAAATGGCACTAGACCGGTCACCCATTTAAGATTCAGACTTTATACCAAAGTTGCTTAACTTGTAGTACAGTGCGCGAGGCGTAAGCTCAGGTTTATATTTGTGTGAGTGATCGCCAATCGCTAGCGGTACAAGAGGTGAAGTGCGGTGCGTGCGCGGCAAGGTAGCGTCCCGCCTCAGGCCGAATATCACTACACTATCTGTGTGCATGTGTATGAAGAGCTCGGTGGCTCAGTGGTTGGGTCAATGGACTTGCAATATGGAGGCCCCAGGTTCGATTCCTAGCCAGGGCAGCCATGTACCAATGAGTTATCCTCGGTTTTTTCGACGGGAAAACTTACGTACATTTACCGAGTGCTCTCAAAACGGTGAAGGAAAACATCGTGATGAAACCTGCATGTCGTAGAAGAAAAGTAGTGGTGGATTATGGCCCGAGCTCCCTCGATGTAAGGGAAGGTCTGTGCCCGAGCAGTGGGGCGATATAAATAGACTGATGATGATGATGATCTGTGTGCTCTCACACAAATGCAAACCTGAGCTTACGCCTCGCACACTGTACAATCGTTTTAATTGTGACAGCTCACCGAGTATGTTAGGAAGCCCTCAGTCATTCGATTTCTTACCTTCCAGGAATAATGACCGGCTCTGTCTACATGGACCATGGTCTCCGGTTGCACGGCTTCCCGGCTGAGAACGTTTCAGACGGCTCCGTGCTTGTGGTAAAGACCCACGAGATGTCTGACGTAAACTGCAATTTCCAATCTATTATCCTGTTGATGCGACACCCGAAGGACGCTATATTGGTAAGAAATATTTTTCTGTTAGCAAACAAACCACTTGACTTAACTGCTTAATATCTTTGGTATTAGTTGAGATATCGAAAAACTGATTTCACAGTTCTCTTCAGCAGGAGCATGAGAGTTGATTGAGAGTGTCGCTAAGGGGGCACTGAGGAAAAACTCCCTCTTTTTATGATATCATCGGATGGGGGGTTCTTTGGGGATGATTTTTTGTCAAGGTCATTTTTTTTGTCCGATCAACCCCTGTCCTATTAGCTGAAAATGAAATTATTTTTTTTTAAAGCTTCTTTTCTTGCCGCAATCTGTCACAGGGACATTCAGCTGCACTTTATGAATTTATCCATTGGCTTGCGCGGTACGAGTCCAGTGACTAGTCCGCTGTTGAATTTCGCAGCAAATCTTGTGGAGCTTTCCTCTTCAATCTCCTGAAGACTCTCCTACTGCGCATTAGGCCAGTTGCTAATCTGTTTGGGTGGTTCTCAGTTCTGGTTGCATAGGTTTTGGCTCTTGCTGTAATCTCCTCACAGACTGTTTGGATTCTTAAATCATGATGCAGTTGCTTGTTTGTGATGTACCACGGAGCACCAGAGATCATACGCAGCAGTTTAGACTGGAATCTCTGTAGGATTTCAATGTTGGAATTTGCTGACGTTCCCCAAAGCTGGACACCATGAACTGGACAAAATGAAAATTAGTACTTTATAGGTTTCTTTTAACACCCAGAATCATTAGGTTAGGTTTGTTTTATGATTACAAACGCACGAGCCGAGCGAGCGAAGCGAGCGTGCCGCGGCAGCGGCCGGCGAAGTGCCAGAACCGAATTTCTTACGTTTCACCCCCTAATTTGACAAGGGTTGATCGGACAAAAAAATGACTTTGACATAAAATCATCCCCAAAGAACCCCGCTTCCAACGGTATCATAATAAGGGGGGGGGGGGGGGGGGGGTATATAGAATCGTCGATCAAAATTTTTCTAAGTCTTTTTTCATCAGAGCCCCCTTAGCGACACTCTGACCAATAATTTTTATAGTATAATACCCTATTATCGCTAAACACAGTCTTGCTCACTCATACACAGTTCGGTATATGAGTGACTGTGACATTTTATCTAGAATAGGCAAAGGCATAGAATCGCATCTTTATTGTACAGTTCTTATTTAAACAAGATTATGTAGTTGTGTGTTAATTTTCAGTTGCGCTGCCGCTGAAGTCATGGCTTCTTTTTATAATAATTTGCGCTTCTGCACTCTTGGTAATTATTTTAACATTTTACTACTTACCTACAAGTTCACGGCAGCTAACATGACCCAAATTGACGGCAGTTCGTGAATAGACTCGACAGTAGACTAATGGCAACACTGAGATTACGATTTTAAATCTTACGACGCAGATAATAAAAAAGTCTTTGGATCAACTTAGCAGCCGGGGTCTGTACCTAATTTTATTTATTTTTCTTTTAAGGGCCTTCATAGAGCCAACTAGCGCCGCCAATCTTAAAAAAATAATATCTTCCAATATAATCAATTTTATTAAAAAAGCTATTTACGAAATGTTTATTACGATGAATACTATTTTTTAAATGCTTATTTATAACGTGATTCAATGTCGGTAAGTTGTAATAATTAATAATTGCGAAAAACGGCCGTTTTTGGCACATTTGTGAACTACAACTTAGCTTGTCGCAATTATGCCATGTATTGTATATTGAAAAATAGTATTTATCGTAATAAACATTTTGTAAATAGCTTTTTTAATCAAATTGATTATATTGGAAGATATTATTTTTTTAAGCTTGGCGGCGCTAGTTGGCTCTATGAAGGCTCTTAATGCTTCATCCCATTTAAAGGCTGAAACGTATTTAAAAGCGGATAGGCGACGGTAGCGGCTGTAATGGATGACACTATGAAAGATCACGTAAAGAACGCTGCGCGGTTGCCGCTCCCTTGCTTTGCCGCTGACGCTCCGTTGCTGCGTTCAGTCTGGAATCTTTCTTAGAGTTTTTTTTTGAGGCTTTTGTCACTTAGTGACCATGCCAGCCTCATTGGGACTCACCAAATAGGCCCATTAGACCCCCCTACGACCAGGAAGGGGACCTGGACGCAAAGGAGTATCTGACGAACCTATATATCTGCACCGCCTGTGTAGAGATTGGGTTGGATAAGATTACATTCAAAGTCAAATTTCTTTATTGCAAGTAAGCACGTTGTGTACATTTTTGCACGTCAAAATATTTTTGAGTTTACATTTACACCACTTTGCAAGGAAAAGGTGCCAACGCTGAGGAGAAAAAGTGGCAAAAAACTCTCATTAATGCCTCCGTTTCTTAATTCCAACCCGGCCATGTACATGTCTCTGTTGGCTTTATTCCGGTCACACTCCAGCACAAAGTGTAAAAGGTCCTCTGCTGTGTTACAAGTACTGCAATCTGCTGACTCAATCTTCATAGAGTTTCATTTTCATTACAACCACTGCAGTTGCAGGTGCCTTTCTGCTTTTTAAATATGTTTTAGCCTCAATCGTAACCACATTTTCAGAAGTTGCTTATTAAGTTTTGTTTTACACCTGCTGTATTAATTAACTTTTAAAAGGCTGATAACCCTAGGCAATAAACTTATTAACAGGCAGACTTCAACCGACTGCATAAGGGCCACATAGGGACTGCGCCGCTGTCAGCTTTCAAAATGAAGACCCCAGATAACAAGATGTTGAGTAAGTTTAGTTTGTTTCAATTGAGCAAATAGGTTCGTCATCATCATCAGTCCGTATCAGACCACTGCTGGACGCAGGCCTCACCTCCCTGCTCTTATCGCCTCCTGGTACTGCCTCTCTCATCATCAGCCCGTATCAGTCCACTGCTGGACGCAGGCCTCACCTCCCTGCTCTTATAGCTTCCTGGTACTGGCTCTCTCATCAACAGCCCGTATCGGTCCACTGCTGGACGCAGGCCTCACCTCCCCGCTCTTATAGCCTCCTGGTACTGCCTCTCTCATCATCAGCCCGTATCAGACCACTGCTGGACGCAGGCCTCACCTCCCCGCTCTTATAGCCTCCTGGTACTGCCTCCCTCATCATCAGCCCTTATCAGTCCACTGCTGGACGCAGGCCTAACCTCCCCGCTCTTATAGCCTCCTGGTACTGCCACTCTCATCATCAGCCCGTATCATTCCACTGCTGGGCGCAGGCCTCACCTCCCCGCTCTTATAGCCTCCTGGTACTGCCTCTCTCATCATCAGCCCGTATCAGTCCACTGCTGGACGCAGGCCTCTTCCAAAGAGCGCCACTCAACCCTACTCTCGGTCCAGTCCATGCCAGCCATCTTGCGAAGGTCATCCCTCCATCTGGTCGGGAGGCGTCCCACACTTACGTTTACCCGTTGGTGGCCTCCATTCGAGAACTCGTCTCCCCCATCGGTTATCGATTCTACGACAGATGTGACTAGCCCACTGACACTTCAGTTTACTGATTCTATGAGCAATGTCAACCACTTTTTCAGCAAAAAGTTTAATAACGATCTATGTTGTATTCTTACAGCCTGGCCATTGTATGCGATGCGTCAGCTGCGCCTATGGGAGCTGTTGCACCGCAAGTGGATGTACCGCTTCCCCGCGGGCGCGCTGGTGGTGGCTTATGAAGACCTGGTGCGAGACACCAGGGGGACACTAGCCGAGATACTGCATTTCCTGCGACACAATTATACCGAGGTACGCCTTACATCTGATGCGATCCTGGTACATAACTATCGCTTTATTGACATTTCCAGTCACTTTGTGTAGTCCAGTTTCCTGTAGCGGGCAGCAGAGATTATCTCCTGCCATATGCTGCGATCCTGGTACTCAAATCTCGCTTTATTGACATTTTCCAGTCCCTTTAGGCACTTTATTCGGTTTGTAGGTAGACGCTGACATATGTAAACTCCCGCTTGTCTCCCGTTAGCCGTAAGCAGATATTATATCTTACCATCTGCTGCGATCCTGGTACACAATTCACAATTCTATTGACATTCTCCAATCTAGGGAAGTTCGCGGAGACACTGCACTTCCTGCGACCCAATTATACCGATGTACGCCTTACATCTGCTGCGATCCTGGTACTCAACTCTCGCTTTATTGACATTCTTCAATCTCGATAAAACTCGTTGGCATTTCCTAGGTAGGCAGAGACTATCTCCTGCCATCTGCTGCGATCCTGGTACACAACTCTCGCTTTATTCACTTTCTACAATTTCTTCATGCACTCTCGTAGGTTTGTAGGTAGGGACTTTTTGCGAAACAGACATTATGAGAAATATACATTTTGCGAAGTTATCTTACCTTCTCCAACTACCAGGCGGACATGGGATGTGTGTCTTATAATGATTTATTAATCAATAATTATTGCAAAACCACACAAGTCCCAAGTACAGTACTTTACATTTGATCGTTACAGTGTTACATTTGATCTGCTTTATTACCAGGCGAACATGAATAGGCTAGTTGACTAAATTTTATTTATTGCATCAATCAACTCTCATGCTCCTGCTGAAGAGGACTGTGAAATCCGTTTTTCCATATCTCAACGAATACCGAAGATATTAAGCGATTAAGTCAAGTGGTGGTGCTCCATCTCTTTTTAGCAAAACGGTCTTTAGTATGAAGTTTGTATGACGCTACCACGGTATGACGTCACAGCCACAATACGTCGTGTACTGTTTGCGTCTCTTTCTAACATAACTTTTCTAAATCCCTGTAGTTACTTCATCTTTTAACTAATTTCAATTTTAATTTCACAGTTGATCATGAATTTGTGTCTATTTTGTAATAATAATGAAAAAACATTTAATTTTCGATACTTGTCAACCTATGGAGCCGAAACGTGGACATTGACGGTGAGACTGGCCCACAGGTTCAAGGTCGCTCAGCGAGCTATGGAAAGAGCTATGCTTGGAATTTATCTGTTAGATAGAATAAGAAACGAGTATATCCGCCAGAAGACAAAAGTGGTTGACATTGCTCATAGACTCAGTAAACTGAAGTGTTAGTGGGCTGGTCACATCTGTCGTAGAATCGATAACCGATGGGGTAGACGAGTTCTCGAATGGAGGCCACGAACGGGTAAACGTAGTGTGGGACGCCCCCCGACCAGATGGAGGGATGACCTTCGCAAGATGGCTGTCAGGGACTGGATGCAGAGGGCCGAGAGTAGGGTTGAGTGACGCGCTTTGGGAGAGGCCTACGTGCAGCAGTGGACTGATACGGGCTGATGATGATGATGATGATGATGACTTGTCAACTAGCCTATTGCGTGTATTACAGTCTATAATCTTTATCATCATCATCATCAGTCTATTTATATTGCCCCACTGCTCGGGCACAGACCTTCCCTTACATTGAGGGAGCTGGGGCCATGATCCACCACGCGGGCCCCATGCGGGTTGGCGGATTTCACATGCCTTAGAATTTTTTCTTCTACGACATGCAGGTTTCATCACGATGTTTTCCTTCACCGTTTTGAGAGCACTCGGTAAATGTACGTAAGTTTTTCCGTCGAAAAAACCGAGGATAACTCATTGGTACATGAGCTGCCCTAGCTGGGAATCGAACCTGGGACCTCCATATTGCAAGTCCATTGACCCAACCACTGAGCCACCGAGCTCTCTTATAATCTTTATACTACATAATTATGTGTAACATCTCAACTACCAGGCGGACATGGGTTGCGCGCTGGCCAACCGCGAGGGTATCTACCGGCGGCGGCACAAGCACGCCGACTTCGAGCCGTACAGCGGCGACATGCTGCGTGCTATGGAACGCGTGCGCGGTGACGTCACGCAGTTCATACAACACTTCATGGGCAGGGTCAATGACACGACTGATAACAAGTAGGTAAGGAGGGGTCAAGGTTAAAGAAATTATTAAAGCGAAACCTCAAAACTCGTCAAAGTCAAATGACAAAGATTCTGCCCCACCATCAACCGCTAGATGTACAGTCGACGACAGAGATAAGTATACAGAGGACCTACATAAGGTTGATATTTTCTCAAAAACTACTGGACCGAATTTAATAATTCTTTTACAGTTACATAGTTTTAACTTGTATCTATCAAACAGTGAAAGAATTTTTGCAATAGGTCAAGTAGTTTTTGAGAAAATCTTAACCTTAAAAACTCTCCTGTACACCTTTCTCTGTGTTCCACCGTACAAGATAACGAATAAATGTAAAAATATCTCCGTTTTTTTTATTAAAATTATTGGTTTAAAACAAAGTCTTGTACATCTAGCGAGTCGAAAAAAACAGCCTGGTTACGAATTCAAAAAAAAATTAGTAAGAAATCGAAGCGAATTATTCATTGTTTTTGTTATTATTCTATAGGAATTGCGAGAGCGTTCACTTCGATCTATAAAAATACAAGTAAATCACTTCACTAATAAATTAGTAGGTTATTAATTACATTAATAGGCTACCTTTGCAAAAGGATATGTTTTGATAACTGTTTTTTAAATAATTAAAATAGTTTGTTTTCTTAATTGCTGTAGTTAGATCATTATAAAGTTGCGCGCCCTCGTATGTGAGCATTCTTCTTGAAGGGCACCAACTTTTTGTTTTGAAAGGATATGAGCATAAGCACCCATGAGGTTTTCTAAGTGCCGGCGCCCCTGATACTTAAGGCCAGCTGTAGGTAGCGGTCTGAGGCCTAGGCCGCAATCCGCTACTGGACCTTCAACGGGAGAAAATGGGGCGGGCGTTTCAACTGGTCGCAACTGGCGGACATAAGTGTCTTTTTTTTGCTAAGAAATACGGGCGATAATAAATAAAAAATAATACTTAAATACTACAATATAATGTAAATAATGATAATGTCATAAGTGTCGCGCTGGTATCTTTTATAGGAATTTACTGGTAGTTGGAGAAAAAACAGGATTTAGAAATAAGTGAACTAAACATCATCAGATTTAGAATAATTCATGTTCAACGATGTTATTTTAGAGACGTTATAAGATTAGCTCAATACCAAATATGTACTTATTATAATAATATAAATCTATAAGGCTCAAACTATACTGTAGAATGTACTTAACTGTTTAAAAGTAGCCTTTGGTTAATGTTCCAGTATAATTTAAATTTTGAGTTCGTAGTCAAATTGTATGATTTGAAAATATGAAAAAGGAATTTAGGATTCATCTTAAATGTGAATCTCTTAAGGTGGGTATAGACTACAACATTTTCTGGAGCATTTCTGTGTAATGTAACGTTCTTACGAATGGTACAATACAGGCAAAAGCTCAGTTTCCAAAGCATTTCCATGTAATGTAACATTCCTGCGAATGCTCGGCGTTGTGTTACGGGTCACAGCGAGTGTGCATTTACCAACATTTTGTTGTACCTGCGTTCCCTGCAACCGCGCATCGCCCGCACTCGTGGCTCGACGAAATGTTACACCAATACGCTCGACGAAATGTTACACCACTATGCTCGTTGGTTTATAACAAAGAGGCGAACGTGCTCGACGTTTAGTTCGTAAAAGGATGATACCATCTGCAAAATGTACCTAAATTCTGTACAATAAAGAATTATCTTATCTTATACACTAGTACATATCATACAGCGGCTCGTTGTTCTGTTACAAGTAAATGTTGTAGTCTATACCCACCTTTAGCTTATGCAGTTGTCACACCGCCGGCGAGTAAGCGAGTAACTATCGGCTATTTTCTCGCTCAAGAAACGTACAATAGATAATACATTCCGTGTATACAAAAGAGACGCGGCGATACTCGCTCGGTGATCAACTATTAATATATCTCGATCGAGAAATACTATTTTTCAATATACAATAACTACATGGCATAATTGCGACAAGTTAAGTTGTAGTTCACAAAAACGGCCGTTTTTCGCAATTATGCGAACTACAACTTACCGAAATTGAATCACGTTATAAATAAGCATTTAAAAAATAAGCATTTAATAGTTATAAATAAGCATTTAAAAAATAGTATTTATTGTAATAAACATTATGTACATAGCTTTTCTAATAAAATTGATTAAATTGGAAGATATTATTTTTTAAGATTGGCGGCGCTAGTTGGCTCATGGAAGGCCCTTAAATAAGTTCAATAAATAAATACATTCCGTATAAACAAAAGAGACGCAGCGATACAGGATACAGCGATCAACTATAAATATTATAAATGGAGATGGACGACCGGGTTCGAACCCGGGATCTCGCCATTCCGTGGCACGCTTTATTCCAACAGAGCCATCGTGATTCGTATACCGGGTTCGAATCCCGGTCGTGATTAATTTATCATTTAGATTTTCGTTTCGCATAGCGCATATGCAAGAAAATATCAAAACATATAAATATTATATCGCTGAGCGAGTATTATCTGTAGTTTTATATTATATGTAGTATCTTTTGTACATTTCTTCAGAAAATATCCGATAGTTACTCGCTTACTCGCTGTCGGTGAGACAACTGCTTTAAGAAAGAGCTAAAAATAATTCATACCCGATTAAATTGTAACTTTTCAAGTCAAATTTTAGATTAAGTAGATAATTTAGATAAGGATAATACCTAAGCAATTGTGATTTATATTTAATTAACTTTTACTTAGTTTAAATTGTTTTACGTTTTATCTAATTCGTTACAAAATGTGTTATTTATTGCATTTAAATTAGGTCGATTGTCATAGATAGTTTTGAGTGCCACTTGAGTTGGAGTTCGGTCATATAACTATCAGATTTCATACAATTTTGATAGTCTTAAGAGCGAGCTCACTCTTAAGTCATACTCAAAACAGTCTATGAATTCGGCCTTAGTCTAACTAAATATGTTCCTAAGTTATGGCCTAATGTACTATACTTAATAATAAAAATTGTTAAGTTGATAGACATAATTATTACAACATATCTTTCCGATTTGATCTGTCGGAAATAAACTTAACTAATGAGGGGTTTTCTAGGTTTAAAAAAGAAAGAAAGTACCGCTCGCCCCGGTAGATGGCACTGACTGGTCTGAAGTCAACATAATGCGTTGTTATTGCTTGTAACTTGGGCTTTTCGTATTTCATACCTAGTATTAATTTGTACTGTATTGTTTAAATTACACACACAAACCAATAAAAATAAATTATTCAGCTGACATTGAAATTCTTTTTCATGATGCTGTGTTTTTTTTATATGATGATATCGCACTACAGTGCAACGCCATCTATTATCAACTTAAAGAAACTTGTTTGTTTTTCTTATAACTGTCACTTTGAAAATATCTCATTATTATATTATGTAAACGGATCTAATTAATTACAAAATGTCTATAAAACGTGGGTCAATAAATAGAATAAACAAATTATAAAAAGTAATTTTATTATCTACCTGCACATCTCATTTTTCTATAGCCAAACTAAGGCTTAATTGTGCCACCGACGGCGATGAGCGAAACTTATACTTGACTGATAGCTTTACTCTCTCATCGCCAGTGATGGGTCAACTGCCTAATCCAGATACAAAAGTCTAGATAGCCAGTAGACCGACGTAAGTGTAGCTTAGCCCAGCCAACCTTAAACACAATCAACGTCTGTGTCGATTCGATATAGGTAGTAGTAAGTAGTTTATTGCCGTCTAAATCTTATTGTGACAAAGTTGTTCGTTGATTCAATGTGCCTACCTACTCTGGCAGTGATGGATGGATGGGAAGTTGCGTAATATTTAAACTAGTCCCACTACAATGGCTTTGCTTTTTACTACAAAAAATATCTAGTAATCGAAATATAGTAAGCACGTTCAAAAAACAAATAGCGTTTCTGGTTGGGCTGATAAACCAAAGTACCTAATGCCCGTAATAATTTATAAAAGAAATTCGTGAACCAGTGCTGCCAACTGTACGAATTTTCTTTTAGATCTAGCGGAATGGACAGCATGCGACGGAAAATTACCCGTAAACGGAATCAAAGAAAACCCGGTATTTTCAGGTATTGTAACGGAAAGGGGCCTGCGAGGAGTATGCTGCAGCACAGCCGCGTTTGGGATGAAAGGAAAACGATAATATAAATTAATGTGAAATCAATGTATTTCAGATAGGGCTTTTAGAGCGAGAGTGACAGATCTGTTATTTCCTACGTAACCAAGCAACTTAGCAACTGTTCCGTCACAGTCCGGGGCAAAGAAAACCGGGAGGTTAAATAGTCTTACAAAACAAAGTCACCAAAAGCCAATGGGCACATTCGTATGGAGGGTGGTGCCTTTTTTTTTTCGCGCGGCCAGAATCAGTTTCATATCTACTGTGTAGGAGACCATACAAAAAGAGAAAAAAAGTTGTTCCCGGGGTTCTAACCGCAGTCCGGGCCGAGATAATAGAGTTTAACTTTTACCAAAACAGAGGAGAATGTCGCAACTGCCATCTACAATATACTCCCCCTTTGCGACAATTTATTGGTTTCCGGTCATCAAAAGCGGAAATCCGGTGCACCATGTGCAATATACCTGCCCCCCCCCCCCCCCCAAACCAAAAAGAAATTGTGTTTCCTATATTCCTTAAGATGTCGCATCCGCCATGTTCAATACACTCCCCCAGACGTTTTTTTTGCGGTCAACCAAAGCGCGGAAATCCGGTTCAACATGTACATTGAACAATATCCTCCCCCTCACCTAAAAATAAATTGAAATGTACCTATTTTATTTCATAAGGCGTCGCATCTGCCATCTATAATACACTTCCCCTTTGATGTTAATTTATTTTTTCCTCCTCCCCCGTAAAAAAGTTCATTTCCCATAATAATTATCCTCCTTGGTGTAACTTGTGTCCGGTGTAGTTGGATTCTCCCCGTGTAAACTTGACGAACTGAACTACACTAAATGGTTCCTCAGCATCCTCTGGCTAGGTGATCGATGTACGGTCGGCAGCACATAAAGCGTATCACATTGGCACGCTACGCAGGGGTTATACGACGTAGTTTGCAAAGTGTGGTTTTTTGTAGGTTGATGTGCCGTCGACTATACACAAAAGTTAAGACCTTTTGAAAAAAATACACAGAAGTATAACATACGCCATAACAAGCCCAGTGGCTTGTTAAAAGAAACCATTGCAAAATATGTCGTATAACTCCTGTATGGTGCCAGTGTGATACGCTTGATGTGCTATCGACCGTACATCGATTGTTGCGGCGTATGTTACACTTCTGTGTGTTTGTGTGTGTTAGAGGATATTTTTGCACACATAAGCACTCCCAAACTCACACCAAACGAGATCCAAATACAAAAATATACTATTCCTAATATCGTCGATCTGGTTCGAGTCACGGTTTTCAACAGAGCATTAGCTCAACATTAGTTGAAAAAGAATGGCAAGGTCTCTGGTTCGAATCCCAGTCGCGATGTAATATTTTAAAAGATACCGTAAATCACAAATTACACTCGGATGAGCATAACACACCCTAAATAACACAAAAATACTGGTACCTAACAACTCTCTTACACATAAAAATTCCCCTAGATATCGTACTAATTAGTTTTGCGCGTCTCTGAGTATGGTAGTGTATTTTGAAACTGAATGTAAGTACCATAGAGTGTGTTGTGAGTATTTGGGAACATTTTTTTATGTTAGGACACGAAAAAATCACAGTTACGTTTGTCTATGTATTTTTTTGCGTAAAGGTATGTTTGTATTTGAGGAGTGCGTTGTTGATTCTAGGTGTTTTGTGGGGCGTATTTGTGTGTATTTGCATATTGTATTTTGTACGCTAAAGAGTATTTTTGTTTGGCTGTGTGCTTATGCATAAAGATGACTGTATTTTGTGTGTTACAAATGCAGTTGCCTGTGTTTTGAGTTGTTCGTAAAGGTATGTTTGTGTGTAGATGGGTGCGTTTTTGTTTCTAGTTGTGTTTTGAGTGTTTGTTTCTTTCTGCGTTAAACTGGGTTTTCGTATCGTAGGGTAATACTGTAATTATGTTTATCTGGTTGTTTTTGTATTAAGGTGGCGTATTCATACGTGTTTCAGTGTCTAGCTATATTTTATTATGTTTAGGGGTGTGCTTGGGAGTTAAGAGTTTATTTTTGTGTATGTCGGACTCTGGATATAGTAATATGAGTCAGCGTGTGTTTATATTCAACGTGTTTAACGCTTCTGTATACTTTTCTAACATTTAATAGGGGAAAAAGGAACCTTTATTTAAAATATTTTCAGTCTCCGCGATATTAGAGTTTAAATGAAATGACAAACTAAAGTAACATGAGAGAGAAAGTATTTATTTATAACAGCCGAGTCGTGGCCTTTCGACGACAGTAGGGTCTTTAAAACCATGGGAATTTGCGAGATATTCGATTTTAATTTTTCCTTTACGTAAACTCAAATATCTCGGCCCCGGATGAGTGGGGAAACATAGACGCAACATTTTTACGTTCATCGTGAAGTCCGGGATACTTACTTTCAGTCAGGGTACAAATATTTAAGTTTAAGTAAAGTCATAAAACTTGAGAGGGGGTGTGGTGTATAGGATATACCGGATGTGAGAGGATTCTTACCTTCCGGGATTTTTACCTTCAGTCAGGGCAGAGATATTTAACTTTAAGTAAATGACAAACGTGAGAGGGGGGGGGGGGGGGAATGTGCTCATTTTAGATGATGCACCGGCCATCTAAAAAGAACAGGAGTTCTAGTGGCCCAGTCGGGATGAATTATAACAAAAGTTATAGCAGATGGCCGGTGCACCATCTAAAATGAGCATATCCTCCCCCTCTCTCACATTTGTCATTTACTTAAAGTTAAATATCTCTGCTCTGACTTAAGGTAAAAATCCCGGAACAACATTTTCTTGTAGACGACCTCATAGTGAATGTAAAAATGTTGATTCGACGTCTCTACCCTCCACCGGGGCCGAGATATTTGAGTTCAACGGAAGTAAAAAGTTAAAGTCGAATATCTCGGCCCGGACTGAGGTTACAGATGAGCTGCCATAATATGTTTTATTTACCTTGCCAATATGTACCTAAATAACCATATTTGGTTTCTGGCTGCGAAAATTTCAAAAGGCTCCAAAAACGCCCATTGGCTTTTATTGGGTAATTTGACAACCCTACCAGTCCGCGTAGTGCCAACCCTAATGTTATTAGTGATTTCACCGGATGTGTCATCGTGGTTACCTGTCACTGTTACATTATCTGTCAACGTTTTGTCTACGTCAAATCCGTCATAGTGAACCTCAAGCGGAAATAAACGCTGAAAAGGTCGCACTTTGAAACCGGATGCTGTACGAATCTTTGCCACTCGAGTGTGTCCATCTTCGCCTGTGTAGGTCTCTTCGATCATACCGAGCGGCTAATTAATGCGCTTGTCATCCTTTTCAATGAGCACTATATCTCCAGGAAGGAGCTGCCGGGGTTGTTTCTGCATCCCTTTCTGTATCAGCGCACTCAAGTACTCATTTCTAAAGCGATGTCTAAAGTCTTCACGCAACTTCTTACAGTACTTCGCACGGAGATTGAGCGACTTCCCATCAATTTCATCTAAGTCTGCTACTAAATGCTCCATTAAAGGCTGTATGAAAACTGAAGGAGTTAATGGTCTCACATCATCTGGGTGATTGCTCACATACGTTAGTGGTCTGCCATTTATGGTGGCCTCGCAATCACATAATATAGTTTGCAACTCTGTTAATTTCACCGAAGCTCGTCCGAGAACTCTACGTAACATATCTTTTACAAGTCCAATAAGCCTCTCATAGAACCCTCCCCACCAAGGAGATGCCGGAGGTATGAACTTCCAAATAATCCTGGTTATGGACGAAAAACACATAATCTTATTCCAGTAAAGTGCGTTTAATGAGTTCTCAAAACCAGTAAAATTTGTTGCATTGTCGCTATATATGCATCTTACTCTGCCACGTCGGGCAATAAAACGTCGCAACGCTAGTATGAAGTCATTTGTAGAAAGCGATTCCACTACTTCTAAATGGATTGCACGATAAGTGGCACATGTAAATAGCACTATCCAGCACTTGTCGCCTGTCTTTAAATATAAGGGACCCGCTAGATCTACTCCTGTAACCTCGAACGCAGCTGTAGCCTCCATTCTGTCTTTTGGTAAACTAGCTGCAGGGGTGTTGCATGATTTGGCTTTGTACCTCCTGCATATTACACATTCTTTAACGACCTCCTTGACTAACTTTCTGATCCCAATTATCCAGTATGATTCTCTCAAATTTACCATCAGTGTTTGCGTTCCGGCGTGCTGCATAATTTTGTGTCTTTCTTCAACTAAACGTTGGATAATTACTTCGCAAGCCGGCAAAACAACGGGCGCTTTGAAATCAAATCCTTCACTGCCGAGATTCAATTTTGTTTTCAGTCGTATGATACCGTGTTCGTCTTTGAATGTTTGTAGTTGGTTTATTTTATGTACGTATTTATGCTGAATCAGACGGTCACGGTCGCCATGTAACGGAAAGGGGCCTGCGAGGAGTATGCTGCAGCACAGCCGCGTTTGGGATGAAAGGAAAACGATAATATAAATTAATGTGAAATCAATGTATTTCAGATAGGGCTTTTAGAGCGAGAGTGACAGATCTGTTATTTCCTACGTAACCAAGCAACTTAGCAACTGTTCCGTCACAGGTATAATTCTTATGAAACATTGTGGTTCTTACAAATAAATGCGATTTCAAAGTTATAACGGCGGTTGAAGCGAATGTACTCGATTATGAATGTTATCTCAACGAAATTTTGACGGAATTCTTGGGTGCAGTTAACAGAATTCCAAAATTGTTGTTAGCAACACTGTCTTTAATGTCAAACAAAGTAAACCAACGAAATCACAGTTTTTGTTGTGAAATTATCATTAACCTTGAATTTAGAAGTTCTTTATAAAACTACAAACATGGCCAACGCAAAAGAACGCGAGGAACCAGTTGTTTTGGCGCACCAGAGCTTCTTGAAGAATGATTACGCTGCAGCTCTTCAGCACCTCAATGAACTGGAAACCCTGGTCGGTGGCACCAACAAGCGAGTTCAGCATAACAAGGCGGTAGTGGAATTCATGTCCAGTGACATGAAACACGTGGATAAGTTCAAGAAAGCCGTCACGCAACTCAACGGAGTTACATTCCCAGATATCGAGGTATTTACTTTCTTCTTAGTTGTGTTCTTCAATACTGGTCATGTCTGGATTGAAAATCTCTCATCGAGCTGTCAACCAAACTCATCCCTTCATTTCCTCAGCCTGTCTTAGGTCTGTGGCCTGCGATAGACCTGGCAAACAATTAATTCTATCCACCCAACGATTCGGTGACTTTCCATCTGTCCGGATAAACATTAATCTATTATGCCTCTTCACATAAGTACCTACACCTTTTATTTATTTATTTATTGAGCCTTAAATCACATGTTTATTACATAGTAGGTGTTTATACTTAACAATAACATTTTAGTATCAATGTGAATTTACCCCACGGGGTGTAGCCATAATATATATATATACTTAAATAGATAATTACAATCGCTCATTATAAATATAAACATTACTCATATTTATTATTATTATTTACAAATCATAACATGTCACATTTTATAATCATGTCAGTCATATTATAACATAATGAAGCAACACTTTAACAATCAAGTAGGACACCAATTACCACCATAATATTCGTTTAGGTCATAAGGACACATTTGTAGAAGCTGTTGTTTGACACTAGTGAAGAACTTGTTGTCTGGTAGCGACTTAATAGCATCCGGCAATCTGTTATAGATTTTGCTGGCATTAAATTTGGCCGTTCTGTGCATTAGAGCGGTTCTACACGTCGGCAATTGAAGCTCACTCTTATGTAGTTGATTGAGTCTGGAGCTTTTAAATTCTGGTTTGTTAGGGAACTTGTCTGGGTATCGCCTTACAATTTTACATAGTTCGACTATGTATAGGGACGTGAACGTAAGCAGTTTAAGGTCAAAGAATGATTGTCTGCAGGAGTCTCTGCTGGATCTTATCCCATTGATGATTCTTATACAGCGCTTCTGCAATATAAAAATTTTCTTGCTATCCACAGAACCGCCCCATAAGGCCAATCCATACAACACTCTAGATTGGAAGAAAGCGTAATATGCTTGTAGCGCAGCTTTTTTTGAAGTTACTTGTACCAAATTCTTTAACGCAAAACAAAAACTACTTAATTTATTCTCGAGTGCTTCTACGTGCTTTTTCCAATTCAGATATGAATCCGCATTCAGTCCCAGAAACTTTGCATCCTGTACAAGTTCGAGTACGTTGCCGTTCAATTCCACAGTTAAGTCAATGGGTCGAGTCATGTGATTTCTGAAGTGAATCAGCTTAGTCTTACTCACGTTAGTATTAAGATTTAGAGCCTTGAGTTCGTCTATTATGATCGTCAACGTGATTTCTATAGATTCACTCAACTCAACGCTTTTCCCCCTCTCAAATTTAAAGAACACAGATACGTCATCTGCGAACATTACAATTTTTTGGGATATTATTGAGGGTATATGGTTTACATATAGGAGGAACAGCAATGGCCCTAGTATGCTGCCCTGAGGCACTCCCTGCTGTATATAAGACTTCTCGGATTCGGAACTTATGACGGTAGCTGATGAGTTGTCGAATGTAGACATTAACACTGTTTGCTCGCGGTGGCTCAGATATGACCTTCAATTTATTATCACATTTCACTCTTTTTTTTCTGCTGTGCTGCAATATTATTATTATTTTTTAGGATCCGCCATCATTTTGGAATGACGGTTTGAATTTTTATTTGTTTAATTTTCTATTTACTCTAAAAAACTTGACATTGGCGAAATTATCTCTTGAATAAGAGTAGAAGCCATTCAAATAAAATAGAATAGAATTATTATTTTATTTCTTCCACACTGTTACTCTTCTTTGCTCTACGCTGTCATTCAACTGCTCAAATTTCTCTTGTTATTATTCATCATTCTGTCGTGTCGTTGCGCTGCCGCCGTGATCCAGGTCTTAGCGAAAGACCAGTACAGCACTACACCCTTGGACATAACACATGCTGAGCTGGAACCTGTTTGACACTGCTGCATGCACCGTAGTTATATATTTCATTATTTTATAACTTTTTCAGTATAATATGTATGTATGTGTGCTGTGTTGTGTCAAATAAAGGACCAATTATTCATATTATTATTATTTCCATTACAGATACCGGACGGAACATCACCATTCCTCATCTACAATTACGCTGTCATACTATACCATTCGCGTTACTATTACCAATGCGCAACATTATTGGAGAAAATACTAGGATCTTATGAGTTGAAAGACAGTAAATTGATCCAGCAAGTCGTACTTTTACTTATGGAAGCCACACTTTGCAGACGTACCTACGACAAGACTTTAGAAGTCGCTAACAATCATGGCGAGCCCCTGAAAGGGAATAGTGAAGTCGGTGAGCTGTTTGAAAGACTCGTCAGTAGAGCTCAGTTAATGCTCGGTCAAAAAGTTGTACTGAATCTGAAACCGGATAAAATAGAGAATGTTTACGTGTTAGCTCAGCAACAATATATCAATGGAGATGTGAAAGAAGCGGCCAATACTCTAGGGCAATATAGAACCTTAAAATACAGTTACGATTTGAAATCTCAAGGCGAAGATATCTGGGCAGCTATCAATAATAACCTCGGAGTTATATATTTATCGATAAAAAAGCCTTATTTAGCTTCGAAATACTTTCAGCATGCCGTCAAAGAGCATTTTAAAGCTATGGAATGCGATGATAGTGAAAGACTCATAGTGTGCAGAGACAGACCTTTGTACGTACATAATTTAGGGTTAGCATTGCTTGCAACGAATAACACAGAAGGTGCATTCGAATGCTTAGTCGAAGCAGCACGACATTACCCGAACAACCCACGAATTTGGCTCCATTTGGCCGAGTGTTGTGTAAAGAAATGCTGTAGCGAAGAAGCTCAGCAGTTCACAGTTAAGAAATTAGGCAGCGGTTCGCATACCCGGGTATTATTAATGAAGGACAACAAGAAATACTCAACGGCAGGAGAATCGTTTGCTATACCGTCTCTGTCCCTTGAATTTGCAGCTCTGTGTCTGAGAAATGCAGTTACGTTACTGCCTAATCAGGATCCTCCGTCCGATATAGCAGCCCCTATCATTCAGGCACCTCCCGGGCCCCCGATTAATTGGATGCAGCGTTGTGAACTCAAGAACTCGATGTTTGTTCTACAGAGCTACGTTTTGTTGCATTTACAGGATCCTTTGGCAGCTTTAATGAGTGCGAATGAACTATTGAGTCAGTCTGATGTTTCTAATAGTCATAAAGCCTGGGCTCATATTTATGCAGCGGAAGCTCTGATAAATTTGGACCGAATAACTGATGCCGTAGAACATTTGCATCCGCCAATGATACATGATTTAGTGTCAGTTTTGCCGTCGCATATGAGGGATATGATAGCGGTGTCTGTGTGGGCGAAGGCAGCGGTCTGTCACATTCTGAGAGGCGACCTTGTGACCGCTCGGAAGATTTTACTGCAAATTAATTCTCCCAGAGTGTTACCGTTGCAGATGTATTTGGAAATTTGTACGGGGAATATAGACAATTGTCATACTATACTGAGAAAGTTGAGGCATAATAATTTGTCTTAGTCATTAAACGTTATTTATTTTCACAAGAATAGTTTTATTTGCTGCCAAAACAAAATAGAGCCGACTACCGAAATCAGGAGAGTAAGGTTTTAAGAATGTATTTTTGCTACTTCCTCATGTAGCCAAAACATCTTGATAGATTTTTATGTGGTTCCCGCTCAAAGCTTTATGAATATCGGCCTTTGAGCACTTAGGCTCCAAATACATCAAAAGCGCCGCATCCGCGCCCGCGCTTTCGATAAGGGGGAGCGTGAGCTAGCTCTTACAAGCGTAAAGTTCAACATTTGACGGTTTTAAGAGTAAGCTCAGTGTAGGAGCACACGATGCTGTGCGGCGCCGCAGCGGCGCCCCATAGTGTTAGACAGTCTGTCGGATAAAGATTTTTTTTTTTGAGTGGAAACGGATCACGTTGTCATTGGCTATACAACTCACCGTTATCCGTGGCTAATACAATCTGATCACGTTATCCGTGGATACAAACTCGTTAATAAACGTGGATCGTAAAAGATGAGTGTTGTTGGCCCTACTGTTACTACGCCACCGCCGAAATCGACGTAGAAGCATACGACGATATTGGATCAGTCCCTTTATTGGATTAAGGAACAGTGATGGATAGAGCTCGGTGGCTCAGTGGTTGGGTCAATGGACTTGCAATATGGAGGTCCCAGGTTCGATTCCCAGCTAGGGCAGCCATGTACCAATGAGTTATCCTCGGTTTTTTCGATGGAAAAACTTACGTACATTTACCGAGTGCTCTCAAAAACGGTGAAGGAAAACATCGTGATGAAACCTGCATGTCGTAGAAGAAGAAAAAAAATCTAAGGCATGTGAAATCCACCAACCCGCAGTGGGCCCGCGTGGTGGATTATGGCCCGAGCTCCCTCGATGTAAGGGAAGGTCTGTGCCCGAGCAGTGGGGCAATATAAATAGACTGATGATGGACAGTTTTTTCTCCAGGAAAATGTTATTTTAAATGTTGTAGTTTAAATGTTCCCATCCCTTGTGTCGCATAAACAACTGAGCGGTGCCACTCCGGCGTCGCAACGCATTCACCCCTCCCCGCGTTGTCCGGTGCTTGAGTGCGGCGCCGGAACGCATCGTGTGCTCCTACCCTACACTCACACTCAAAATTGACTATGAATTGCGTCATCATTCTGTTCAGTGGGTTCTTGACCGAAGGTACTAAATGAAACAGTTGATTATCATAAAACTAAATTATGCTTTATTTCACATCGTGTCAATATTCATTGGTCACAAACAAGTCTTGCACTTGGACAAACGGTTGCACGAGTTTACTCCGAGCTCAGCAATAATAAAATATATGCAGTTAACAACAATCCCCTCGTCACAATAAAGTTACCAAATAATTTTTAAATATAAGCCCTGGCCCCCAATTCTGCTAAGATACTTGGAGTGAACAGTCGAAACGTTACTTAACCAGTATAAGCTGGCCCCGGCATGTATGACGAAGTTAACCGAGGCCGGGTCAGCTTAAACTAATGCAACGGTTGAACTGTTTTATCGAAATAGCGGTATTGGGGGGCTGGATGGAAGGCCCTACCACGAGTCTACGAAACTATTAGGTACAGTCGAATACAGAGTAGTATACAGATTACAGGCCTTAATAAAGTTGAGATTTTCTCAAGAACGACTTAAATGACAAAGAAATATACCTATTATTTCTCAATATGACAATTTTACATTCTCTAAGTAATTAATCGAGTGTTTCTGGACTTATTTTGGTTTAATTTTCATTGAGATACAATTACGTATGCAAATTACGGAAAGTAACTATTTAGACTCGTGGAAAAGACAAAATTATGTTTCATTACAATCAATAGGGTATTTGACTCTTTCACATCATCAATGAACCAACATTAATATACTGAAGATAAATCTTAAATTCGTTTGTCGATGTTTTAATAAACACCACAGATATTAATGGTTTAAGGCCAAGTTACTTATTATTTGTATGTGGCTTTAGAGCCTGTGACGTCACTTTTTATCACCTATCGACATATCGTCTCTTTGTAACTCTGATACTCAAATCCTATTTTAATATTCATCTAACTTCGATTCTGTTTTCACATTTGAACATCAAGTAAAGAGGGAAGGAATTTCTAATCTATTTTCGTCAAATACTCTATTTATTCGATTGGAGCGCAACATTTAGGTAGCAATTCTAACATTTTAAACTCAATTTGTCCTGATTAAAAGTAGCTGCTATCTCTTTCGTAACTCCAGTGTAAGAAAAGGATGACAGCTCATTTTAGATTTGTCAAATTAAGCCTATTACACTAATCAGAATCGCCACCGCAAGTCAACGTGGACATACCACAAGGGCGTTTAAAATAACCAGTCAAATTTAACGTCTAACAAGTTTAAACTCTTATTTAATAGAAATTATCGATATATCACAAACGAAATACGAAGCTCGGCGTTAGCCTAATGATGATTATGTATCGGGGACATTACATAAATACAATTAACACAACCAAACAGAAAGAACACTTTGTATGGCGTTTGGCATAGACCAGTGGGGCAAGGGCGTCGCCAAGGGGGGGCAGGTAGGGGCAGCTGCCCCCCCCCCCCCCCCCCCCTAGAGATTAGAAAAAATATCCAGCCCAATGCAAAGTCCTTAGTCAGGTACTGGAAAGCGATGAGGCGAGAGCGAGCGGGGAGAGGAGAGTGCTCCTGTCTCTCCTATTCCGTCCTCGCGGCCGCGTCGTCGCCTGTTCTCACACACAGCTGTAATTTATACCGGCTTGCCCCCCTCTGGGCCATCGGCTGGCGACGCCCTTGCAGTGGGGTGACCGCGACTAACGTTATCGTAATCGCTTTCAACTTGATACATGGACGCTTCACATTGCTGCAAGGATTTTGCAAGTTTTAACAAACGACAATAAAATGCAGCAATGTATATCGTTCAAGTGTCTAAATTAAAACGATAACGAAAACTTTTGAAGTCGCGGTCACCCCCCAGCTCCTCTATTCTGCTAAGATATTTGAATCGGACAAAGTCGAACGTTTACGCAACCACTATAAGCTAGCATGACTAAGTTTACTGGGGCCGAGCCACCTTATACTGGGTACGTAGTCGTTCGATCCCAATATTTTAGCAGAATCGGGGGGCAGCCCTAGGATTCGGCTAAGATATGGTTCAATCGGAGTCGAATCGTTTAATAATCAGTATAAACTGGCCTGGTCATGCATGACGAAGTTAATCGAGGCTGGGTCAACTTATACTGGTTACGCAATGATTCGACTGTTCGATCGACATGTCTTAGTAGAATTGGGGGCAGGGTGACCGAGAATTTCAAATTGTATTCATTATAGCTTTCATTTGGCAAGTAGTCGCAATACATTACTGCAATATTGTTCGCAAGTTTTAAAAAACGACAAAGTTACGCAGCAATGTATATCTTTCATGAAAACGAATACTATACAGGGTGTAACGTAAAGGGTATATGAAGCCGAAGGGAGGGTGTTCAATATCGGTAACTGAACAACTTTTGTTCTACGACTTTTCGATTATCGCGAATTTATTTTTTGACTTTTCATACATTTTGGTCCGGTCAGCTGATCGTTTTGTATGAGATATTAATTTATTAAAAAAAATTATTCGAAAAGTCGTAAAACAAAAGTTGTTCAGTTACCGATACTGAACACCCTCCCTTCGGCTTCATATACCCTTTACGTTACACCCTGTAGATAGAATTTCGCGGTCGGTTGTTGTAGCGATTCCAGAGTATCGCTAAACTTATATATCGTCGCTAAACGAGGCGTCCCGATCACTCTTACGCGATGTAGCATGAGTGACCGTGACAGTTGCGTTTAGTTTAAGATTTAGCCACAACGGAATCGCACTGACTGATAGCCATACAAAGCATTTAATTCTGTGACACAAATACACAATAAAATCTAAATAGACATACTCAGCAAATCGACTGGCAACCATCTCACTCTTACACGTATTAGAATCAATATTCCATCTCGTTCGCACAGTTACCAGTCGATTACATTTATCATTTGATGACATAGTGTGAAACAAAACTACTGTACAAAATAATTAATAGAAACAAAGAAACACTATTTATACAAAAATAATAATTAATTAAAAACAGTTTTTTTTATACAAAAACCAACTTCGCGGTTTGAACCCAATTGTACTGGGTCAACTTTCTTTCTATAATTAGAACAAAGTATTATCAGCGATTCTGATGCGTTTTCTTTTCTAATAACTGTCGATATTTCTAAAAGACCCATCCTTTTTAGAACTTTGGTTTTCGGAAGGCATTTTTTAAACCTCAAATGCTGTTAAATCGTGTTGCTATAGCACACTTCGTCAAAAAAGGTTAAGATAGAAAGGGTCAAGGGCCTAAACGATGGTGTAACTTTAAATTACGGTTATGAATAACAGCCTTAGATTTTGGTTAGTTTAAAAAAAAACGCATATCAGAAACAACTATTAATAAGGTGAGTGCACACTTTATAGTATCATATAATTATAATATAAATATAAGACACATTGAGAACCCGGCGTAACGATTCTAGTTTCAGGGTATTTCTTCACTTTTTAACCGACGCATAGGAGCGTACAGTCGAAGACAGAGATAAGTATACAGGGTGCCTAAATAAGGTTGAGATTTTCTCAAAAACTACTGGACCGAATTTAATAATTCTTTTACAGTTACATAGTTTAGACTTTTATCTATCAAACAGTGAAAGAATTATTGCAATAGGTCAAGTAGTTTTTGAGAAAATGCCAACATTAAAAACTCTCCTGTACACCTTTCTCTGTGTTCCTGAGTCGCAACCGAAATCAAGTAGAACACGAAAAAGGTTAAATAAATGATTTCATTCTGGATAGATGTCGCTACCGTCCCTCAGACGAGAATATGGAGACAAGATTCACGATCTGGATACGAATCACGATGGCTCTGTTGGAATAGAGCGTGCCACGGAATCGAATCCCGGTCGTGATGAAATTTTTTCTCAATTTTATCATTTAGATTTCATTCTAATACAAAATACGGTAAATGGAAATAAATAGGAATTAAATGACTTGACGAAGCCAAGGAAACTATTATTTAAAAGTTTCCTGTATTTAGATTTTAGAGAGGCGTCTCGTTCACTCTTACACTATGGAGCATATGAGTGAAAGGGGCTCGTAGCGAGTTGCGAGTACGCGTTGAAAACGATCGTACACGTTAAGCAACGTTGGGCGAGGTCAGGACCTGGACGGGTGACCGCTAGTGACACTTTCATCTGAGCCCCTCCGTGCCTCGGGGCGCACGTTAAGCAGTTGTCACTTGACAGCAGTTAGGCCACGTCAGAGGCCTGAATAACTTTGACAAATAGGTTTAGTCACTAAACCACACGAGGGAAGAAGAACAGTGAAAAAATACCCTTCAAACAAAAAAGTGCAAATATAAAGTATTGAAAAAAAAAATGTAGTCATAGAAAAAAACCAAATATCGTACAAAATCAGCCTTCGCGTGTCATTCACTATACCTTTTGCCTAACTATGCTACCGTTCGCTCGCTCCGTGCCGCGGAGACTAGAGCGCTACATTCATAGAGCTTGTCCAGAAATGGCGAATTCGCCGCTATTCTCTAGCGCGTATCACACGCCCAGAAAGAACGTACGGTGGAACACAGAGAAAGGTGTACAGGAGAGTTTTTAAGGTTGAGATTTTCTCAAAAACTACTTGACCTATTGCAAAAATTCTTTCACTGTTTGATAGATAAAAGTGAAACCTATGTAACTGTAAAATAATTATTAAATTCGGTCCAGTAGTTTCTGAGAAAATCTCAACCTTATTGAGGCCCCCTGTATACTTATCTCTGTCGTCCAACGCGCGAATCCGTATCAAAATTCTGGCGTTCCATTTCCCTCGATACGTGCACTCGCTCTGGAGTTCGCGCGTTAACTGAACGCAACAGCGTCCCTAGTATCTCGACTCGCGCGCAAATCGAGAGTTGGGCGAAGTGCACGCGATTTACGCGCGTGTTTTAAATTCGCGCGATGCTTGAGAACGCAATGTACTAGTAACAAGTATTAATACGCGCGAAATGATTCGCGGCGAATTCGCCCTTTCTGGACAAGCTCTTAGGGCCACTTGTACAGTCGAAGACAGAGAAAGTATACAGGCCTCAATAAGGTTGAGATTTTCTCAAGAACTACTGGACCGAATTTAATAATTATTTTACAGTTACATAGTTTTAACTTTCATCTATTTAACAGTGAAAGAATTCTTGCAATTACAGGTCTATAGTTTTTGAGAAAATGCCAACCTTAAAAACTCTCGTACACCTTTCTCTGTGTTCCACCGTACCAAAGATAAAATCTCATTTTTCTCTTGCATCAAAGATAAATCACGTGTCAAATTCGAGTTAAACCTTCCCAAATAATAACCGGAGTTAACATTTGGACAAGAGTTAACCCGAAATTTGGCGCAAGCGGCCCTTTACAATTTAAGGGTCATCCTACACTCTTATTTCACAAAAATGCTTTCGTGCATAACTTTTGATACATAGGTACCTTAACTCGAACTACCAAATCATAAAATTAACCTCACTTCAGTCATGTTTTGTCACTTTCACACTTAGTTAAAAACGTTAAGATAGAAAAGGACGCATGGCTTAAACCGTGGAATAACGTTAAGTCACGTTTATGGCTAAAAGGATTATCTGTCCTTTGTTAACTGAACGTTTATTAACGAAGTGTGTAACGGGTGACTTAGCTATTCGTATATGCGTATTTGTCAGAATTGTCATGTGTGGTTGATATTCTTGACAAAATATTCGTCATATTTGTATGTACGTCAAGTATTTGACAAATACGACAAACATCCAATAGCCAATACGAATAGCTAAGTGAAGTGGAATCATAAGGTTTTAACTAGGAACATTGGCTAACAGTATAAAAGTTATGCACAAAATACTTTGGAATGGAAATCGAATTCCGAGTATTCCCGTCAATTTCCTACATCCAGTGAATTCTATGATCATAATCAACACATTTCAGAGGCGAAAACTGTGAATATATTAAATAAGTCATTTATTGATGACACAATCGTCTTTCAAAATTAACATTCATTTATTCATGTTTCAAAAGTTAAATTCGTTCATTAATCAATTAAAATTACATTCGTAACACTTTATTTAGACCTTGAAACATGTTTTAGAAACTATATACAAAATCTAAAGAACTATATACATTGAGTAACATGTTATATTTAATGTTTTTTGTTACATAACAATTAGCTGTCATTATAAAGTCCTATACTCACGACTAAATACAACATGTCAGTAAACGTATATTACAGAATTAAATAATAAATACATTGTAATAACAAAATGGATGAAATATCTATGTCATGGTGATTATAGATGGAAAGAAAGGTGACCTTCCAAATGTTCGATGACACAGTTCTGCAGATACTGTATTAGAGTTGCATTTTCGCAATCGCTAGCGTAAAAACTGTAGCTAGAACGTTCGTGATTCGGCGATTTTCACAATTCCCTAAGACATGATAGGTACATAAGAAGACAGAGATACAAGGGGCCTCAATAAGGTTGAGATTTTCTCAAGTACAGGAGATAATTAATAATTCTTTTACAGTACATAGTTTTAACTTTTATCTACCTAAAAGCGAAAGAATTATTGCAATAGGGCAAGTAGTTATTGAGAAAAACTCGACCTTAAAAACTCTACTGTACACCTTTCTCTGTCTTCGACCGTACGATTTAGTTTGCGCAACTGGTCGCTGTGAACATCCCCTAATCAGCAATGTTCTAGCTGCGGTTTTCACGTACTTACCAGCAAGCAAACTTAGGACTTACTCGTGGTAAACTCATTCATCGAATGCGATTCTTGTTGTCTCTATCGGAATTTTAGTAAAAAGAAAAGGATGGCAGTTTATTAAACCCCGTCAAATTCTCATATTTGGTGTAAATTAAATAACCAGAATCGCTAATGACTAATAATAGCGCAACCTTTGCGAAGCATCAGAAAGGCAAGCTTGTCGTATCTGCAATAATATGTCATCAAAGCCATACATTCTCATTAATTACAGTTTTAAATAATATTTTCAAATCATTTCCAAGTCTCTGACTAGTTATAATACGACCAAAACTGTTTAGACTAATCATTTAATTTAACAATTTTATAAATACAATATCTAATCGTGTTATATAACATGTTATATATAAATTAAATAACGTGGAATAGTTTTTTTTAAATATAATTCGATAGTTATTATCAAAAAACTATGTTGTAATATCTAGTGTATAATATAACAAAAGTTATATAACATGTATAGTGTGAAACTAGCTTTATCTTTACAAAGCATTTCGATAGAAGAGCGATAGTCCAAACAGTTTTCGTCAGATACAAAGATGTCATTGTTTTATATCTTATTGGGTCGTTATAGAGTTTACTTTGCTGTGACTAATATCTATCTACATCTGTATCGATATAAAACATTACAAAATGGACTACTATTTTACCCGACTGCGTAAGCTAAGAAGGGTTATGTTTTACGACTAATTTGCCTACACCCTGTATACACTAAACCTTATACAGGGTGTACCGTAAGCGGAAAAATTCAGTGTCTGAAATTCAACAATTATTGTTCTAGTATAACTTTTGGATTTATGCAAATATTTATTTTTAAATGAATTTTTTGAGAAATATTCAATATTTAACACATTTTTGTTATTTGTTGTCTGGTAGAAATAGATATTAACGGGAATTACTGTGTTAAGCGCCTGACATGAGCCAACTAGGGCCAATCTTAAAAAAATAATATCTTCCAACATAATCAATTTTATAAAAAAAGCTATGTACACAATCTTTATTAGGATACTGAAAAAGCTGCGGGCTTTCCTTGTGGATGCTGCGTACTATTCAGTTGACGAGTTTAGAAAACAGGCATAAATATTTTGCCACTGATACGCGTCTGGGCGCTTCGCGATTATAGACACTACCTAAATGTTAGAATTCCTACAATTGTAAAATAAAATAAAGGAAAAATAATTTATAATAATTGTAAATTAATTAAACTAAATATTATTGTTTAAGTATTGAAATTGTTAATTATAAAGACAATCTGTATGGTTTAATATCACCTATTTTGTTAAGAAAATACCTTGTAATTTTTTATTTATTAATAAATTACTGAACTGATCTGATAAATACTATTTTTAAAAGGCTTATTTATAACTTTTTTGATAAAAATGATTAAATTGACAGATATTATTTTTTTAAGATTGGCGGCGCTAGTGCCAACTACATGAGCCATCATGTAACATTCATTTATTGATGTCTGGATATTTCGCCAGCATTGCAGCCATCATGGTCACGAGTAGACTGCAGTCGGTGAGTCATTCATTTATTGAAATATCGAGACATCAAATGATTGTTTAACACGATAATTCCCGTTTTTCTCTAATTAATATTGTAGAAATAGATTTTTTTAAGTCGACAAAATTGTATGTGTTGAATTTGTATAAGTAGGTATAATGTTTAATAACCGATTTTGAAAAAAAAAAATCTAGCGAACAGTTGAGTAATACAGGCAAAGATTGAATACAGTCTCTAGTGCAACAGATTGGAAAGAAGATCGTTTCTGATAACCATTGCTGGTTTGCTTTGCAAAAAACTGAATTGTTAATAACAAAATCAAATATCGCGTAACTCGAGATCCATAGAGTTTTGAGCGCAAGCTTAGGGACGCTCTTTCACCGTCGGATCATTACCCGGCGAGCTCATGCCCGGGTAGAGAGGGTATACCTCAAGGCCCGCACTTCTCCCCCGAAGTTAGGGGTGAAAAGACCCGGTCGTCGTTAGGGACGCTCTTACAAACGTCAAATTACATATGCTGTTAGTCATATAAGGTAAGAAACAGGTAAGTATTTAAAATAGTTCCAAACGATTTATTGTAATAGGTTGAGATTTGTAATTCATCATCTATATTGCCCCACTGCTCGGGCACAGACCTTCCCTTACATCTAGGGAGTTGGGGCCATGACCACGCGGGCCCAGTGCGGATTGGTGGATTACACATGCCTTAGATATTTTTTTCTTCTTATACGGCATGCAGGTTTCATCACGATGTTTTTCTTTCACCGTTTTGAGAGCACTCGGTAAATTTACGTAATTGATTGATTAATGAATGTTGAGGAAGCGAGAGTTGTGTGCTACAATCGCAGAAGATGGAAGTCCATCGTCTCTGCCTAGGCTGAAGGGAAGAAGAAAAAGTGGCAAATTTGGCTCAAAACTCTATTAATCTACAACTTAGCATTAATTAACAAAAACGAACTTCATAGCCTTGTTATCTGTCTTACACAGGTCACAGCTCAGTTGAACGAATGCATCAGTAAGGCGTGGCGGCCGGTTACGGCTGCGGCTGCGGTTACGGCTGCGGCGCGTCACCGCATCGCGCGGCACCGCCGACACATGCGCACGGAGCAGTCGCCCCAGGAACTCACTTCAGAGCACGAGCCGCAGAATATTCCGCCGCAACGTCTGGAGTACAAATTACACATTTAAAACAATAATCCTACTAATATTACACACATATCCTGGCATACAATAGCACACATATCCTGGCATACAATAGCACACATATCCTGGCATACAATATAGCACACATATCATGGCATACAATATAGCACACATATCATGGCTACTATAACACACATATCCTGACATACAATAGCACACATATCCTGGCATACAATATAGCACACATATCCTGGCATACCATAACACACACATCCTGACATACAATAGCACACATATCCTGGCATACAATAGCACACACATCCTGGCATACTATAGCACACACATCCTGGCATACAATAGCACACATATCCTAGCATAGAATATCACACACATCCTGGCATACTATAGCACACATATCCTGGCATACAATATAGCACACATATCCTGTATACAAGTAGTTATTTAAATTTTACATAAATTACTATTTTATCTTAGTTTTTTTACACCTCCATCACTTCTCTCTGTCACTCACCGGCAATGGTGCCTCCGTCTCGCCAGCCAGAAGTTGTTCCTGCAGTGCTGGCAGCGCGGCGCGGCGCTGTCGGGCAGCCAGACCACGCCGCGCGCGTCCTCGCCCACCTCCACCTCGGAGGCGCTCCCGCTGCTGCTGCCCGAGTTGGCGACGGCGTCGGACCGGCCGCTGCCCGCGCTGCCGCCGCGCATCTGATACGAGATTACTGCTATGTGATGCTGTGGTCCTGGTACTTTGGAATTGGAATACAACAGTAATTCTGCACTGCAATTTCGGAGGCGCTGCCTATACGCATCTCTAAACGAGTTTATTGATTACTATAGTATGGCCGTTTTAATAGGCCCGATATGACACATGACAATATGACGTTAATAGTGGTGTACCCATAGGTAACGTATTAGTAATTGACTAGCTTTTGTCGGCGGCTTTCCTTACTAAAGATTTATTTTGTATTTAATTTGATACAAAGATATCCATCACACCAGTTTCATTCTGAAATTAAGGCTGAACGAAAGTAACGAAAAAGAATTTTCCTGTGATGATATAATAGCGATATTAGTAACTGATACCAAATATCGTCACTTAGTATTTTAATCTCTTCTCTACGATTTAATTCGGACGACATAACATTGTAACTGTGCTTCATGGAAAACTAAATAATTTTTTTTCATAAGAAAGAATGTGAATTTACTCTGTTGCATGTTTGAAATTATTACGAAATTCTTAAATTTTATTATTTTTGTACAAAATGGATTACGTAAATGAGAATTCAAGACAATAATTATTTATCCGTAACTTGTGCACCGTTTCAAAGTTATGTCGGCCGCACCCCAAACGTCATATCGGGCTTTTCTCGGCGGCTCCACTATACTATGTGGTCCTGTGGCCCTGGTACTATGGAATACAATGCAAAAAATACTATGATAGAATATTAATTTCTCAGTATCATAGCGCCAAGTATTGTCTTTATCGCTTTATGTGTCTGTAGTCCTGGTACATTGGCACGAATAGTACGGTAATCTTTTAAACCTTGCGATTAATGAATGTGGTGTACCAGGATCGCAGCATACAGAAGTACATCGTATGTTTACCGCTATGGGAAACATAATAAAGGTTTACCTGCGTGGGCGACGGCGCCGAGGGCGAGGGCCTGGCGGGCGCGGCGGCGCAGTACCCGGGCGGGGGGGTCGCTCTCCGCAGCGCCTCGCGCGCCTCGCGTAACTGACCGCTCAATTCTTCTACTACTTTCTGTAACAAACAATTATTTGACTGAACTTCCTGTTGTGTATATCTACACTAGAGTCCACACTATCGATACTAGAGTCCCCATGGAATACACTAACGTCCCCACTACATACACTATCGCCCCCAATGTATACTCTATCGCCCCGTCAAAGTCAAATTTCTTTATTGAAAGTAAGCATGTTGTGTAAATTTTTGCACGTCAACATGTTTTTTGAATTTACATTTACACCACTTTGCAAGGTTACGTTACAGTCGTAACCACAGTCCACTAAACTTCTGAAACAGTATATACTGGTGCAGCCTGGCATGCAACCGGTCTGCCGACGGCGAAAGACCGTCTAGCGTCCCTCTGGTGTACACTGGCATCCCCACTACATATACTAGCGTCCCCACTACATACATTAACGTCCCCACTACATACATTAGCGTCCCCACTACATACATTAACGTCCCCATGAATATACACTATCGCCCCCAATGCATCCACTATCTCCCCACCTCCACCACAGTCCACTAACCTTCTGATACAGTATAATCTGGTGCAGCCTGGCCTGCAGGCGGTCTGCCGTGGGCGGCAGTCCGTCCAGCGGGTCCGTGTCTACACTGGCGTTCCCGACTACTGTAGCGTCCCCGACTACTGTAGCGTCCCCAATATCTACACTAGCGTCCCCCTGGTCTACACTAGCGTCCCCACTACATACATTAACGTCCCCATGAACATACACTAGCGCCCCCAATGCATCCACTATCTCCCCACCTCCACCACAGTCCACTAACCTTCTGATACAGTATAATCTGGTGCAGCCTGGCCTGCAGGCGGTCTGCCGTGGGCGGCAGTCCGTCCAGCGGGTCCGTGTCGCCCGGCGCGCCCGGCCCCGCGCCCGCGCCCGCCGCGCCGCACACGCAGCGCACGCGCGACGCGCCCACCTCGCCGCCGCACACGCCGCACCAACACACTTCAGAGCTCGCCACAGATTCACCTGACGTTTCTATACCACCTGAGGAAACGAAATAGTATGGAATATTTCATTGGTCCCAAGCGCAAAGCACATCTCCCCGCTTTTATAGCCTCCTGGTACTACTATATGCGTAGAGGATCGGCCATCAGATTGTATTCCACAGCTGGATAAACACTCACACCAACACATTTGGGAACTAGCCCCAAACCTTGAACTTCTTCTATCTCATAGCCTCCTGGTACCCGTCATACGATCCTATCCTCCCAAAATCGTCTATCATTAGCCTGTATCAGGCTACTGCTGGACGACCTGACGTTTCTATACCACCTGATGAAACGTAAGAATTATTTCATTGTTGTAGTCCAAGTGCAACGAACATCTCCCCGCTCTTATAGTCTCCTGGTACTGTCATACGCATATCCTCCTCCAAGAACCACGGTACTATTATCACTAGCCTACTGCTGGACGAATACGCTACTCCAGCACATTTCGGAGCTCGCCACAGGTTCACCTGACGTTTCTATACCATCTGAGGCAACAGTTAGTATCAGAGCTGCAGACCAAGAACTCACACCTCTGCGCTCTCATAGTATCCTGGTACTACCATACGTAAGTCGTTCCCCAATAACATCCATCATCACGCCTTTATCAGTCCATTGTTTTTCGTTGTAAATAAAATAGAATTAGACTTGGCGGCCACAACAAGATCGCACCAATTGTATCGAAAAGTACCAGGACTATAGAGACACAGAGTAGTAAAGCTTGCGCAGAATAAAACTAGAACGAAAGTATTTGATGACTGATAGCGCTGTCCCGTCCCGAGTCACAAACCAGTGATATTTAGAGACAGAACACACCAATTGTATTCTAAAGTACCAGGACTACAGAAGCACAGAGTAGTTAAAATTAGAGCCAAATAAGTTCCATACTGGTAGCGCTAGCCCGTCTCGAGCAGTGGCAGCACGCGAGCCTGCGCGGCGACGCGGGGCACAGCGTGAGCTGGCTGGCGACGCGGCCGCGCGCGTGCGTGTGCGCGTGCGCGTGCGCGTGGGGCCGACGCGCGCCGCTCTGCGCCTCGCACTCGCTCTCAGAGCTAACGCTGCTAGAGGTCGCGCCACCTGACAATATAATACTCATACTCATTTATTCGGCCTTTGGTACACTATGGAACACTTGATAAACAACTAACCTAATTTTTTAAAGAAATATGAAAGTATGTATCTAAACATTTATTATTTATTTATTTTACTAATGGACTCCACACTTCGTCATTTGCCAATGACATGTTACAGAATATGCCAGATATCATAGTCTTCTCTTCATCCAGAGGAGTCGCCGTAGCGTCATCACTCTGGACGAAGCAGCTCGACAGTCACGTTCACTCCCGAGCTCGGAGCGGGAACTCTTGACCATGGCGCCAAACTTCAGACCCTGCATGAATCTTCCAATAACTTCACCATACTGTCATTCGCGAACATTTTCTGATTAAGAGCCTTCCTAGAGCCAGCTAGCGCCGCCAATCTTAAAAAAATCATATCTTCCAATATAATCAATTTTATTAAAAAAGCTACGTTCACATTGTTTATTGCTATAAATATTATTTTTTAAATGCTTATTTGTAACGTGATGCAATTTCGGTAAGTTGTAGTACGTATAATTGCGAAAAACTGCCGTTTTTGGCACATTTGTGAACTACTTAGCTTGTCGCAATTATGCCATGTATTGTATATTGAAAAATAGTATTTATCGTAATAAACATTTTGTAAATAGCTTTTTTAATAAAATTGATTATATTGGAAGATATTATATTTTTAAGATTGGCGGCGGCGCTAGTTGACTCATGGAAGGCTCTTAAACACAAAAAAACCACTGTAGACATTAAACTGAAAATTATCAAATAATTTCGCAACCGTCGTTTCCCGCCACTGTCAAAACCCCAAACGTCACTTACCATTCAAATCAACTTCCAAAAAGTTATTGGTGGTCTCCACCAATCCGTTGACGCCGTTCGTGAGAGGCCTGTTGTGATTGGTCAATTCGTTAACTACGTTGTGATTGGCCTCGTCGCCTTCTGTCGAGTTGTGATTGTTGACGTCGGGCGATGAGTCGTGCGACGCGTCGTGCGACGCGGCGCCGTCGGGCCGGTGGGCGTCGGGGATATCGAAGCCGGTTGACGATTGGTTGCTCGACTCGGATATAGAACGCCACGTTATGCTGATGTGGCGGGATCGGCCGGCTTCTCTCGCGGCCTGAGGAATAGAGAGGTGAAGTTTAATACTCAATACATTTATTTAATACTCAATATAAGAGAGAGACGACACTTTTTGTTCAAATATAATGTAATTTGCAGTAACTAAGTGGTAGGTAGCGATTGTTTATTATTTTTTCTCATTTAAAAATTAATCTACTCTGTAATAGCATTTAGCGGTATACACCCGAGGCCCAACTCAAGTGTCTTATTTTATAAACAAAAACTACCCTCCCCCGCTAACATTTTAAGATATTCTGTGATTATTGCATAGTTACTTATACCTTATTAGATCGGATCACTTTATTTTCACAACGACGAACAAATTCAATAAATCAGTTCCTTCAGTTTTACATCTCAACAGGTAATTAGACGATCATATTTGTTTACAAAATAAGACACTTGATTTGGGCTGCGGTATAGGTGTAGTTTTAGCAGTCGTATGAATGTACGATACGATATGTGTAGGTTAGGTTATGTGGATTTAGAACCTTAAATTCGCTGAAAACGTCACAAATTTGGTGTAGAAACATTAGGAATTCTGTCCGTTGATTGGCTGGCGTGGACATTGTGGCAGTAGAGAATTAAGATTCACAAACAATGCCGCGAAAATCGGTACAATTTTCACCGCCATTCACTTATAGCATCCTGGTACTGTCATAAGCGTAATCTCACCAAAGATACTCCATTATTAGTCCTCCTAGTGGACGAAGGTCGTCGCCCACACACCTCCCCGCTCTCATAGCCTCCTGGTACTGCCTCTCTCATCATCAGCCCGTATCAGTCCACTGCTGGACGCAGGCCTCACCTCCCCGCTCTTATAGCCTCCTGGTACTGCCTCTCTCATCACCAGCCCGTATCAGTCCACTGCAGGCCTCACCTCCCCGCTCTTATAGCCTCCTGGTACTGCCTCTCTCATCAGCAGCCCGTGTAGTAAGTGCAACTCACCTCAGCCATTCCAATGACATCGTTGTACGTATCGCACACGAACACCGGCGGCTCCTCCGGCGTCTCCACATCGGGTGAGACTCCCACCCTGATGACGCTCTCAGTCATGTCAGCCGCCTCGCTCTCGCTGGTGTCCGCGTGGCACGCGCCGTCAGTGGAGTCGGAGGACTTGTTGAGATCAATGGTGTTGAGTGCGATGGTATTGAGTTCAATGACCTCGTTTGTCGGGTCGGTGTGGTCAATGACCTTTAAAAATTAAATAACAATTATTACAAACTAGCTGTATTTCGTTTGCGTATAGGAGGAGGATGGAGGAGATCAGGAGGCAGATCTTCCTCTCTGGATCCTTGTTTCCACATCACATACCGCCATGGCTTATAGCCTATGAGCTGTCCGGATATTTCAGCTATCTCCTAGTGAAACTCCCATCAAAATCCCTTCAGTAGTTATGGCGTTGCACAAAGTCACAGACAAAAATTCTAAAAATCAGTGTTTTGGCATCAGTATCGATCCTAAAACACATTACAGTTATTCTTTTCAAAAAATATCCAATGTACAGACACAACTTTTTTACAGTCTTATTACATGTATAGATAGATACATACATACACTTCAATTTTTTACCGTAGAGGTAGGTATGAAAGTCGCTTTCATCTTCTGCGATCTGGTAACTCTCTCTTCGTATTCATCAATCTCTTCGTGTACCCTTGAAATAATACTGACCTTGTCGGTATCTGTCGTATGTTCGTTGACCTTATCTGTATGCACGGCGCCGGCCAGCTCCCGCTCCAGCGAGGACGAGCCGCTGACGAGGTCGCGCGGTAAACGAGTGGAGTTCTCGAAGTGGTCGGGGTGCAGACCTTCCACCTGGGAATACGAGGGTTCCAATGAAACCAAAACTATCAATCAATCAAATATACTTTATTTGCACACAAATGAAAATACATCAGTTACATATAAAACCAAAGTTAGCTAGTGTACAGACAGGCGGCCTTATCGCTTTAAGCGATTTCTTCCAGGCAACCTTCGGGTGATGGAGATATTGTATCAAAAACAGCAAAACTATTTGTTGCAAGCAACTCAAGCAAGGTAATGAAATGAAATAAAATTATTTGCATATGATTTTGGTAGTTATATAAGATGTTAGAGAGAGTTGGATCCATCAAAATCTGCTTAGGCATAAGCGTGCAAATACTTAGATAGAATAATGAGAAACGAAATAATATAAAATTATTTAATTTCACGTAAGAACGTTCTGTAAAAAATTTCACGTCAAAATTTCTGAAATTTACATTTACACCACTTTGCAAGGAAAAGGTGCCAATGATGAGGAGAAAAAGTGGCAAAAAAAATTCAGTACCACACTTTTTAAATATTTGCAACTAATCTTAATCCTTTATGCGGAACTGGCGGTTTATTAATAAGTTAATCATTAGGGTTCCGTGACTCAGAAGGAACCCTTACAGGATCACTTTGTTGTCCGTCCGTCTGTCTGTCAAGACCTATATCTCAGAAACGCGTAAACGGATCAAGTTGAAATTAATACCAAATACTCAGGTCTGCAACCTCATGCAGCCGGGAAACAACGTCGTCTGGAAGTGAGTTCAGGGCCTGAACAACTCTGTTGCTCAGGAAGTGACGCGACATTGGTGCTGAAGGTGGTGCAGTCTAATTTCATGTGGTGTCCTCGCAACGTTCGGATTACCCGGATTCCAGAAAATTGTCAAGTAAGTCTCTCGTTTCCCATAACATGTCCTACGTTTTCCCACCACCCCGGTCGTAACGAATGCGCTATACTGACCGCATCGTGGCAGTACTCGCCGGAGACTGGCAACACCGGCAGCTGGTCGACGCAGCTGTCCGTGAGCGCGGCACGACACGACTCGCGCTCCGGGCTCAGCACTGCGGACAGCTTCCTGCGAACACGACAATTACAACACTGCTTTATGATAACCTAGTACGGTGGAACACAGAGAAAGGTGTACAGGCACGTTCATGGACAGTAGAAATTACGAAATGACAGTGAAAATTCTCAACTACTGTCATAACCGTGGGGGATTCTAAGTATGTGCGTGTCAAGACCGACAAAAATGTACCTACAACCTTTATTTTGACAGTACACATACCTATTTTCTACACAGAATGACAGTGGGACCGCTCCACAAAGAATACCGCCTACGAACGCCGCGGGACATGCCGTTGTGTCTTTTTAAATGCATCAAAATACTACGTCATACGCCGTACTGTCATTTTCCGAATACTCAAAGTACGGCATATGCCGCCACTGTCCATGAACGTGCGACATTTAATCCGCCTCTGTGTACAGGAGAGTTTTAAGATAGAGATTTTCTCAAAAACTACTGGACCGAATTTTAAAAATCTTTTACGTTACATAGTTTTCAGTTTTATCTATCAAACAGTGAAAGAATTTTTGCAATAGGTCAAGTAGTTTTTGAGATAATCTCTATCTTAAAAACTCTCCTGTACACAGAGGCGGATTAAATGTCGACAGCGCCCTAGGCTACCACCTCATCGGCGCTCCTCGGTTTTTATATCGTACCAACTTCTGTTATGGAATCTGGCGATGTAGGTATAATGAAGTAGACGGGGCGCACTTAGGAACCTCTAAATGTGGATTTTGAATCACAAAAAACACTGAAAACGTGACAATGCCTGGCGTGAAAACGCAGGTTTTACCAGAGTCGGAATCTAGCTTTATAATATGACTTTTTTATTTTATGTAAGTACTAAATAGGTACTTATTTTGGGTTTTAGTCAACTAAACGCCTTCCGTGCGCCCCTTTGTGACCTCGCGCCCCTAGGCACGTGCCTAGTTTGCCTTTAGGATAATCCGCTACTGCCTTTCTCTGTTCCACCGTACATGTTGGATATTTGATATTGTTCATTTCTGGACTAGCGCGACACAGGTTCGCCTAGTGCGGAGTCCAATACTAATACAAAGAAACGTAAATATATTATGGAAATAAAGGATTGGAATTTTGTCAAATGAATCAAGACTGTACTTCACATCTTATAATGTATTTATAGCCTATAAAATAGACTATAAGATGTTAAGTAATTTTAGTTAACACTGAAATATACTGTAATATGTATGTAAGTATTTGTATGTATATATTTGAGTGTATATAATATTATGTAGGTATCGGTGTAATTTATTACAGTTATATTCATATGAACTAGGTGTTGCATGGTGCGCGGGCCGCGCGCGGCCCGCGAGACTGCTTTGTTTTCGTGTTGTAGGCGCCGCAACTAAATAAACATTATCGTAGTAGTAGCGTGGGGACGCTCCGAGCTTCGCCCTACGCGGAGCTCGGCCTATGGCCTCGCAGCCCGGCTCGGCCTTCGGCCTCGCAAAAGTTACTTGGAAGGTAGGTAGTTTTTTTCTGCTTGGCAAGGGGACGCTTCGGGCTTCGCCCTACGCGGAGCTCGGCCTATGGCCTCGCAGGCCGGCTCAGCCTCCGGCCTCGCAAAAATTACTTGGAAGGTGGGGAGTTGTTTCTGCTTGGCAAGGGGACGCTTCGGGCTTCGCCCTACGCGGAGCTCGGCCTATGGCCTCGCAGGCCGGCTCGGCCTTCGGCCTCGCAAAAGTTACTTGGAAGGTGGGGAGTTGTTTCTGCTTGGCAAGGGGACGCTTCGGGCTTCGCCCTACGCGGAGCTCGGCCTACGGCCTCGCGGTGTTCTATCGCTTCGGGCTTCGCCCTACGCGGAGCTCGGCCTTCGGCCTCGCAAAAGTTACTTGGAAGGTGGGGAGTTGTTTCTGCTTGGCAAGGGGACGCTTCGGGCTTCGCCCTACGCGGAGCTCGGCCTACGGCCTCGCAGTGATCTATCGCTTCGGGCTTCGCCCTACGCGGAGCTCGGCCTTCGGCCTCGCGGGAGGGTGCTCGGCCTTCGGCCTCGCTATAGTTACTGATAGATATTTACCGCACGCCAGTAATCCTTTCGTTTCGTATAGGAAAATGTGTTGCCATAGTTGTCGAAATTTGCTGTATTTATTATTATGTTGTTACTATTTGTGGAAACCTGTAATTGGCTTTGTGTTACTATTGTATTTTATGTCTTCTGTTATAGTTGTGCTGTTGGTTTTCCTATGAAAATAAAATAAAATTAGCATAATTTACATAAATAAAGAACTTTAAAAACAAAACAAACCCAAAGTCAAAGTCAAATCATTTATTTGCGTGAATGTAGGTACATGTATAATCAGTTGTCATGATACAATAATAAGCCCCTAATACATTCTACCACTCATATGGCATGCAAATATAGAGTATATTACTTGTTTGATTTTAATGTTTAAAATGTAACTGAAATTTCATGTCATATCCATGTTTAATAAAATAATCCTAGCTATAATTTAAAAATTCGTCAACAGAATAGAATCGCTTGTCAAGTAACCACTCATGCAATTTTCTTTTAAAGAGGGGGTTGGGTAGCTCTTTTATTTCCCTGTAGACGTCTCCCCAGTCCTGCAGCCGTGTACTCACATAACGTCTGGCGCGATGCTGGGGTCGCTCCGGCGGCGCTGCGCCGTGCGCTTGTCGCCCTCACTCGCCAGGTTCTCGCACGAACGAGTCTTGCTCATCAGACCTGACACAATACATAGAGATTCCGTTCCTGATCTACAGACCAACTCATCGACCAACTAGTTGGTTTGTGGGGGGAAATACGTAATAAATAAGTCACCATGCCAGATTCTGCCCCACCATCAACCGCAAGTTGTACAAGATAACGAATAAATGTAAAAATAGCTCCGTTTTTTATTAAAATTATTGGTTTAAAATAAAGTTTTGCACAAGTTGCGATTCGAAAAAAACCTGTTTAATTAAGAATTCAGAAAATAGTAAGAAATCGAAGCGATTTATTCATTGTTTTTATTATTCTTCTATAGGAGTTGCGAGAGTAGTAGAAAATGATACTGATTATGATTATGCAATATGAAACCTGTAATAAGTCCCCAACAAAATGATAAATGGTCACGTAGGTGGGGCAAAGCTCCATTGAAATGTGGCAATGTCTTTTGATTATGATTTTTTGATTACAAGCGATGAGGACATATATCTCTAATACGTTGAGAACAACTCGTATTATAATTGGTTTGTGGAGGGAAATATGTAATTTAAAATAATTTTATATCCTTCGGATCAACCCTTATTACCGTTCTAACTCCTGGGCATACAATAGCATGGGTTTGACCAGGGTACCATAAGAAGGAGGAGGTATTCTCACCTGCTGTCGGAGGTGGTTTGTGGTGCAACTGCGGCTGGTCGTCCGGCGGCGCCTCGCCCCCCGTGAACATGGCCCACCAGACGCGCATGTAGCGCACACCGCATTCAGGCCAAAGCACCTGGGACAAAACAATAACCTTTCAGTTCTATGCTCTCCTGGTACTTAGGACCGTATTAATAAGTCAATCTTGAGAACGAACTCAAGATGACGTGCCTATTAACAAACGTAACTTAGGTGCGCGTTTAGGAATCGTGTATCACGTGAGTAACGCCGTATTAATAAACAAAACTCAGTTCTCAATAGAACTGTCAAACTCAAACATGAGAACGTATTTGCTGATTGCAGGCGAACCGCGACATTTGCTTGAGTTCTTCCACTTGAGAAAGACATCACGTGATACGCCCTCAAGATTGGTTTATTCATAAATGACATACTTGAGATGGTGATCACGTCTTGAGAGTGTATCAGCTGAATTCGCTCTTGACTCAGACTATTAATACGGGCCTACGATCAACTAATAAACTTACCCATCGGAATTAAAATACGTACGGAAGCTTATACGTAAAATAATCATTTAAGTGCATCGTTGACAAATTAAATCATTGATAACTCAAATTAATTAAACAATAAATAATAATAATAACAAAAATAACTTAGTCACATTCATAATTTAGTCAAACCTAGTCACACTAATTATTTAGGGATTCATCAATTGAGTAAAAACACTTTTCCAACAAGAAGGAACGCGGGTTTAGTCAATCAATAAAAAAAAGAACTTGATCTTAGCTTTGAAATTACTAGGCTAACATAAAACGCGAGCACTACCTGTTTCGTAGTGATATTATTTTCAGCTGTAATAACCAGGAAACCGATACAAAACATATCGTTCATCAACATCATCTACCAGGCTACCATAACACGCGAGAGCTACTTGTTGCATAGTGACATTGTTGAGGAAACCGATACAAAACATATCGTTCATCACCACCAGCTACCAGGCTCCCATAACACGCGAGAGCTACTTGTTGCATAGTGACATTGTTGAGGAAACCGATACAAAACATATCGTTCATCAACATCATCTACCAGGCCACCATAACACGCAAGAGCTACTTGTTGCATAGTGACATTGTTGAGGAAACCGATACAAAACATATCGTTCCTCAACATCATCTACCAGGCTACCATAACACGCGAGAGCTACTTGTTGCATAGTGACATTGTTGAGGAAATCGATACAAAACATACCGTTCATCAACATCATCTACCAGGCTACCATAACACGCGAGAGCTACTTGTTGCATAGTGACATTGTTGAGGAAATCGATACAAAACATATCGTTCATCAACATCATCTACCAGGCTACCATAACACGCGAGAGCTACTTATTGCATAGTGACATTGTTGAGGAAACCGATACAAAACATATCGTTCATCAACATCATCTACCAGGCTACCATAACACGCGAGAGCTACTTGTTGTATAGTGACATTGTTGAGGAAACCGATACAAAACATATCGTTCATCAACATCATCTACCAGGCTACCATAACACGCGAGAGCTACTTATTGCATAGTGACATTGTTGAGGAAACCGATACAAAACATATCGTTCATCAACATCATCTACCAGGCTACCATAACACGCGAGAGCTACTTATTGCATAGTGACATTGTTGAGGAAACCGATACAAAACATATCGTTCATCAACATCATCTACCAGGCTACCATAACACGCGAGAGCTACTTATTGCATAGTGACATTGTTGAGGAAACCGATACAAAACATATCGTTCATCAACATCATCTACCAGGCTACCATAACACGCGAGAGCTACTTGTTGTATAGTGACATTGTTGAGGAAACCGATACAAAACATATCGTTCATCAACATCATCTACCAGGCCACCATAACACGCGAGAGCTACTTGTTGCATAGTGACATTGTTGAGGAAATCGATACAAAACACATTGTTCATCAACATCATCTACCAGGCCACCATAACACGCAAGAGCTACTTGTTGCATAGTGACATTGTTGAGGAAACCGATACAAAACATATCGTTCATCAACATCATCTACCAGGCCACCATAACACGCGAGAGCTACTTGTTGCATAGTGACATTGTCGAGGAAACCGATACAAAACATATCGTTCATCAACATCATCTACCAGGCCACCATAACACGCAAGAGCTACTTGTTGCATAGTGACATTGTTGAGGAAACCGATACAAAACATATCGTTCCTCACCACCAGCTACCAGGCTCCCATAAGCCGCGAGTACCTGTTCCGTGTGCGACGGCGAGTACAGGTGGTTGCGGTATGCGGGCGCGCGCAGCAGGTGCCACACGTGCGCCGTGACGTCACCCACGCGGCCCTCGGCGCGCTCGCGCGGAGTGTTGCACAGGAACGTGCCGAACATGCACGAGTGCACGTGTATGGCCAGCTTTATCTGTGGACGAAGATGTCATATGATATATGTAGGTTTTGTGTTTAATATCACGTTGAATTAATCAGAAAATGTTCGCGAATGACAGTATGGTGAAATTATTGGTGGACTCATGCAGGATCTGTGTTTTATAAGAGTTAAATTTAGACTTCCAGAATAAATTCCACCAAGAAATAACTTGCTTTTAACTTTAATTATACAACAATCTGAAGTTCGTACAACTCTGAGTCCCGCTACAAGCTCGGGAGTGAACGTGACTGTCGAGCTGCTTCGTCCAGAGTGATGACGCTACGGCGTCTCCTCTGGATGAAGACATGAAGACGCGGCTACCCAGGGTGAAGACGCTACTGCGACTCCCCTGGAGGAAGATAGAAGACTATGATATATTATGATATTTTGAATATTCTGTGATATGACATTGGCTGTAGAGTCCATTAATAAAATAAAATAAATAAATGATTTATATTTATGCTATACAGGGAATCTAGCTTTCAGACTGAAGTTGCATTCTTTTTACGACGATGATATGAAGGGTACTTTGAAAATGGAACATGGTAGGTAGTCAGTAATAGCTCAAGAGTTGACCGCTGAGTACTATCGACCAGGGATGCAGTCGCTTCTTGATGACTGGAGAATCAAAGAATATTAACTTCACATTACTTAAAACAGGCCTGCTCACAAACACATCCCAGCAAGAGTTGACCAGCCGACGATTGTCGGATAAAAGTACCAGGACTGCATACTAACCAAGTAGGCTTCATTGAACTCGAAGCTGCAAGGGTACTGTCGCATGCACTGGTGGATGACGTCAAGCCACTGCAGGAAGATGGGTGACCGTTCGTTGGGCTCCTCTGGGCCGAACTGATGTCCGCAGCGGTCCGCAAACTTATGGCCAAAGTCCAGCCACTCGCGCTCCACTAGTACTCGGAAACCCTGCACAATACACACGTGAACTATGATATCCTGGTATGGAGGAGGAGTTATTTCGCATTGCAATTCACGTTAGAATTGTAATCTCGCAGTCAAACAAAATGCAGAGGCAATGGTACATTCGAATGCATAATCAGTAAGTTTCTTCGATGGCAATGTTAATAAAAATACAATTTGGGAGCATTGATCTCCTATAAACAACTAGATACACAGTCTGCCTTCTAAAAATGTCCGAGCGCAAAGGTCCAAACGGATGAATGGACCCTCATTTGCTTTAATGGACATTATTTGGACGTTAACAATGGACCCTTATTTGGACGTTTTTTAAATTGTTTTAGTAAGACCTTTGTGTGTCTAGTTATTTATAGGGAATCAATGCTTGGGAGTCAAAGAATATATGTAGGTATACTGCAACCAAAATCAAGTGTCTTATATTGGAAACAAATACAATCGTCTAATTACCTGTTGTGATGTAACACTGAAGGAACTGATTGATTGAACCTGTTCATCGTTGTGAAAATAAAGTGATCCGATCTAATGATGTGAAAATAACTATGCAATAATCACAAAATAGATTAGAATGTAGGGTTGGGAACAAAATAAGCTTGATTTGGGCTTCAGTTTAAAGTGTATAAGCACAACAGTCTGTGAGAGTTAGTTTCTTCTGTATTCATCATCATCAGCCCGTATCAATCCACTGCTGGACGTAGGTCTCTCCCAAAGCGCGCCACCCAACCCTACTCTCGGCCCTCTGCATCCAGTCCCTGCCAGCCATCTTACGAAGGTCATCCCTCCATCTGGTCCCACACTACGTTTACCCGTTCGTGGCCTCCATTCGAGAACCCGTCTCCCCCATCGGTTATCGGTTCTACGACAGTGACCAGCCCACTGCCACTTCAGTTTACTAATTCTATGAGCAATGTCAACTTTTGTCTTCTGGCGGATATACTCGTTTCTTATTCTATCTAACAGAGAAATGCCAAGCATAGCTTTTTCCATAGCATATTGTAGTATTCATCATCATCATCAGTCTATTTATATTGCCCCACTGCTCGGGCACAGACCTTCCCTTACATCGAGGGAGCGGATTTCACATGCCTTAGATTTTTTTTTCTTCTACGACATTCAGGTTTCATCACGATGTTTTCCTTCACCGTTTTGAGAGCACTCGGGAAATGTACGCAAGTTTTTCCGTCGAAAAAACCGAGGATAACTCATTGGTACATGGCTGCCCTAGCTGGGAATCGAACCTGGGACCTCCATATTGCAAGTCCATTGACCCAACCACTGAGCCACCGAGCTCTCATCAAAATCAAAAGATCTTTATTGCAAGATTGCGAGTACATAGGTCTTATAATATATTTATCCTTTCCACAATCTACCTATATCAGGCGTACAATATTTATTATACTTACATAGCTAATTATAATTGAATCGAAAAACATTAATTATTAAATAGTATTAAGTGGTGTTAATTAGATCTATTTTGATATCATTCGCTTACTTCCACAGTCCGATAGTACGGGTCGAGCAGCAGTTGTGCCGCGGCCACAATCTGCGGCGTGCGGTCCCATCCGTCCGAGCAGTGCACGAGCACCGGGCGGCCCGCCAGCACGGCGCGCGCGGCCACGGCGGCGGCGCGGCACACGCCCGACACGCACTGCGGCCATAGCGTGCGCTCCAGCATGCTGTGCCAGCTGGGGGGAGGGGAGAACAATCAGAACAGAGCATCGGCAAAGTTGAGAGATAACAACCAATCAGATCCGTGAGAGATTGTTTAAAGACTCTGACGCATGCTCCTATTGGCTAATATGACAATAGGAGCACGCGTCAGAGGCTTAGGCCCGTCTTCATAGAGCCAACTAGCGCCGCCAATCTTAAAAAAATAATATCTTCCAATATAATCAATTTTATTAAAAAAAGCTATTTACGAAATGTTTATTACGATAAATACTATTTTTAAAATGCTTATTTATAACGTGATTCAATGTCGGTAAGTTGTAGTTCGCATAATTGCGGAAAACGGCCGTTTTTGACACATTTGTGAACTACAACTTAGCTTGTCGCAATTATGCCATGTATTGTATATTGAAAAATTTAATTGGAAGATTTTATTTTTTCAAGATTGGCGGCGGTAGTTGGCTCATGGAAGGCTCTTAATAAATCACTCTATCATTTAACGTAAAAATAAAAATTCAAATTCAAGTTGTCATGACAATTCGACATATATGTAAATTTTCCGCCATGACATATTTGTCAATGGTAATCTTTATTAAACAAGAAATTGTCGCCTGTCACCTGTCATTATCACGTTTACTAAACAGGTCCCAGGATCCCATAACCACACAGCAGCACTCGGCCTGATCACTAGATTGGGCACATAATGCCGAAATGCCATAATGGAAACGATTTGGCAGTCTCAAGTACTGTGGAACACAGAGAAAGGTGTACAGAGTTTTCAAGGTTCAGATTTTCTCAAAAACTACTTGACTTATTGCAAAAATTCTTTCACTGTTTGATAGATAAAAGTTAAAACTATGTAACTGTAAAAGAATCATTAAATTCGGTCCAGTAGTTTTTGAGAAAATCTCAACCTTATTGAGGCCCCCTGTATACTTATCTCTTGTCTTCAACTGTACCAGGAACCCATAACCACACAGCAGCACTCGGCCAGATCACTAGATTGGGCACATCATACACAAATATCACAATGGAAACAGTTTGACAGTTTCAAAGTACCAGGACCACATAACCACACAGCAGTACTCACTTGGCCTGATCACTAGATTGGGCATATCATGCCGAAATGCCACAATAGAAACGATTTGGTAGTCTCAAGTACCAGGACCCCATAACAACAAAGCAGTACTCACTTGGCCTGATCACTAGATTGGGCATATCATGCCGAAATGCCACAATAGAAACGATTTGGCAGTCTCAAGTACCAGGACCACATAACAACAAAGCAGTACTCACTTGGCCTGATCACTAAATTGGGCATATCATGCCGAAATGCCACAATAGAAACGATTTGGCAGTCTCAAGTACCAGGACCACATAACCACACAGCAGTACTCACTTGACCTGCTCGCTGGATTGGACACATAATGCCGAAATGCCATAACGGAAACGATTTGGCAGTCTCAAGTACCAGGACCCCATAACCACACAGCAGCACTCGGCCAGATCACTAGATTGGGCACATCATACCCAAATATCACTATGGAAACAGTTTGACAGTTTCAAGTACCAGGACCACATAACCACACAGCAGTACTCACTTGACCTGCTCGCTGGATTGGACACATAATGCCGAAATGCCATAACGGAAACGATTTGGTAGTCTCAAGTACCAGGACCCCATAACAACAAAGCAGTACTCAATTGGCCTGATCACTAGATTGGGCATATCATGCCGAAATGCCACAATAGAAACGATTTGGCAGTCTCAAGTACCAGGACTCCATAACAACAAAGCAGTACTCACTTGGCCTGATCACTAGATTGGGCACATCATGCCGAAATGCCCCCAAAGAAAACAGTTTGAAGTACCAGGACCCCATAACCACACAGCAGCACTCGGCCAGATCACTAGATTGCGCACATCATACACAAATATCACAATGGAAACAGTTTGACAGTTTCAAAGTACCAGGACCCCATAACAACAAAGCAGTACTCACTTGGCCTGGTCGCTGGGCTCGGCGCACAGTGCGCGCACCTGCTGGAAGCTGCGTCGCACGTGGTGTATGTTGGGCAGGCTCATGAACTGTATGTCCGCCGCGGGGTAGTACTGGGGGCACTCGCAGCCGCCGCCGCGAGCACGGTTGGTGACCGCACTGGCGTACGACCGAGCGTCTACTATCAGCAGTTTCACTTGCTGGAAGTAGAAATACGGAAGGGTCATAATGGCATATATTTCGGCATGGTGCGGGCAGCAAGCCGGATGACATTATGGACGGGGAGGTACCTCTGCAATAGTCTTAGGGACGAAAGACCTGGCTTCCCATAGCACAGGGAATCCTAGTTTGGGAGCCAGGAACATTATGGTCTTATGCTAGTTTTGTGAACAACAATAAACTTTTCATTTCATTTTTATTTTATTGATTGACTAAACCCTCGTTTGGCCCCGATCTCACCTGATGGTAAGTGACGATGAGGCCGATGATGAAGCACGCGGGCCTAGTAAATGCCTATTCACTCTTGCCTTAAAGATCCCAAGGTTATAAGTGTCTGGAAACACCGACATTTCAATGGCATAGCAAACACCGGCTGCTAAGACTCTTAAAGGCTGCGTAATTGTAAACAAAATCTATAATTATACAGTCGAAAGTACGTCAAGTGTAACACTTTTGACTTTAAACAGCTTTTATTATCTGCGTCGTAATTAAGAAATAGGATTGAAAAGGGTATATTAATGATGGTTTGGCCACTTAGAGCGGATGAGTGAAGGAAGGGTAACGAAGGAAATACACAGAGCGAATGTTGACGGAAGAGTCGGCAGCAGACCGAGGAGACCGTACGGCGACCAAATTGGCGAGGTCTTGAAAAAGGGCCAAGTACGGTCTACTACAAACCGGCGAGCATGCATGAAGAGATTGATGAATGTGGAGGAGGCAAGGGTTGTGTGCCAGGATCGCCAGATGGAAGTCCATCGTCTCCGCCTACCCCTACGGGAATCAGTCGTAAGTTTATAAATAAATATTAATAATTTAATTAAACCTACATTGAAGTGGAACATTGAAGCCACGTGTCGTGGTCTTATTTTGAAAGTTGCTAAACCACCGATTTTTCATGGCGAAAACCAGCGAAATTCTTAAATCGTGGCTTAAACCACCTTAATGGCTATGTGAATAATAAATTTATGAAAGAATGCCTAGAAAAGGTTAAATTTTCAAGCGTATTCCAAATTAAAACTACCAGGATCGCATACCTTGCCGCTGGTAGCGGGCAGCTGTCCGCGGTCGGCGGTGCAGGCGCTGACGAATGCGGCTAGGAGGCGCTCGTCCTCAGTGGAGCGCCAGCCCAGCCAGCCCACCTCGGGCTGCGAACACCGCGCTATAACGGCCCCGTTGCCGCTGTGACGCCACACGACGGCTGGCACGCGCCTTAACGCACGGAACCTGCAAGAAACGAAGACGTGCTCTAAATATCTCCTCAAATTTCTGATATCCTGGTAGCACAAAGGAAAATGATGTTATATTATAAGTAAGGCTGTTAGTGGTTATTCAGATTACAATGGCGGGAAACGACGGTTGCGAAGTTAGTTTAATGTCTACAGTGGGTGTTTTGTGTTTAATATCACGTTAAGTTAATCAGAAAATGTTCGCGGATTGAAGTTATTGGAGGATTCATGCAGGATCTGAAGTTTGGCGCTATAGCCAAGAGTCCCGCTACGAGCTCGGGAGTGAACGTGACTGTCGAGCAGCTTCGTCCAGAGTGATGACGCTACGGCGTCTCCTCTGGATGAAGACATGAAGACGCGGTTACCCAGGGTGAAGACGCTACTGCGACTCCTCTGGAGGAAAATATAAGACTATTATATATTGAATTTTCTGTAACATGACATCGGCAAATGACGAACAATCAAAGTCAAAGATTTTTATTGCTGGTTATAGGTATTACAGATGTTATGGTTTAGAAAGTGCTTATCGCTATAACCTACCTTGTTAAGGCATGCAATAATTAATATTTAATAAAATTTAAATTATTGATTTCATATACGTAATTATTAGGTTGAGGTTCACGGAGGCTGCGTTGTTATTCTTATCCTCTCAGTGACATTATGCGTAATTTTTGACATACATTTGATTTTTATAATACTTAATTCTATATCTTTAATTTGAGTCTAATTGTCTTATTATTATTTTTAATTATATACAAATAAAAAATTTAAAGATAAAAAACTTGTCCCAGGTCCCCCACAATTTTTAATTTGATAACACATTTATAATGTATTTTGGATATTTTTTTTATTATTTAATTTCATATTAGGATAATTATATATAAGATGCATGCAATTGCTGAATACAATGTTGAATTAGGAATGTTCCTGTAATGACGTTGTATATATAAAATAAATAAACAAATAAACAAAATAAAATCTTTACAAGTACATACTTAGAACATTCACAATATTTTATTATATTTGAAGTAGTCATTTATACTGTAAAAACACTCGTCTACAAGCCACTCATAAAGCTGTCGAGTCCATTAATAAAATAAATAAATAATGTTTTATTTTACAAGACTGTACCAGGCTACCAGGGTTACATAAAATAGAGGCGATCAAAAGTTACCTGGCGACGCATTCGAGATCCTCATCGCCTATGGCAGCTGGCACCACCAGCAGTGGTGGGTACGATGAGCAAAGTTTGTAGTCGGCGTTGACTGCTGTGACACGCCACGCTCCCTTCGTCGTGAAACCTAGGCGCTCCACCTGTGGCCAACACGCGTGTGGTAAGAAACTATGCTTAAAGGCATCTGAAGGTCACACAAAGAATTGGATAGTTTGCATTGAAAAGAGGTTTCTTGGACTAGCGTAGCGATCGGAATGTCTTCTTTATCATTTGTTAATCGAAAATACAGGTCTCACTGCATACCTGGTAAATTGAAATTTAGGAGAGACTTTTAATTAATAAAAGTATTAATAAATCACTCATACCTCAAAAGTCAATCTTGAGAACGACCTCAAGATGGCGTTCCTATTAATAAACGTAACTTAGGTGCGCGTTTAGGAATCGGGTGTCACGTAAGTAACGCCGTATTAATAAACAATACTCAGTTCTCAAGAGAACTCACACATGAGAACGTATTTGCTGATTGCAGGCGAATCGCGACTTGAGAAAGACATCACGTGATATGCCCTCAAGATTGGTTTATTAATAAATGACATACTTGAGATGGTGTGATCACCATCTTCTCAAGACGTGATCGTCTTGAGAGTGTATCAGCTGAATTCGCTCTTGATTGGGTTTGAGCTCAGGCTATTAATAGTATTAATACGGGCCTTAAAGACTCGTCAAGAGATCGTACAAGTTAAGCAATGTTTGGCGTGGTTTGCATCAGGATGGGTTGCCGACATTGCATATTTCCTTATCGGAAAACTGCAACATAATTTGCTTGCCGCCTCCCTACGTCTTTTTAGAGTACTTTAGATTTGGGTACCAGGCAATCATAAAACATGAAGCACTCTTGACTGTGGAGCATGCGACGCCCTCATAAGCGCCTCTTGTCTTGGTACAAGCCTATAACCAGCAGTGTACAACACAACAAAGGTACTAGGCAATCATAAAAGCGAAGCGCTAACCTCAGGCCCAAACCAATGCCTTTGCGGAGCATGTAACAGCGTCATAAGCGCCCTTTGTATAGAGGCTGGCGGTTGCACCTCCTGCCTTGGGAGAAACCTATATCCAGCAGTGGACTGATACGTGATGGTGAAGTCACAACGAAGGTACCAGGCAATCATAAAAGCGAAGAACTCACCTCAGGCCCAAACCAATGCCTTTGCGGAGCATGTAACACCCTCATAAGCGCCCTTTGTATAGAGGCTGGCGGTTGCACCTCCTGCCTTGGAATAAGTCTATATCCAGCAGTGGACTGATACGTGATGGTGAAGTCACAACGAAGGTACCAGGCAATCATAGAAGCGAAGAACTCACCTCAGGCCCAAACCAATGCCTCTGCGGAGCATGTAACACCCTCATAAGCGGTCTTTGTATAGAGGCTGGCGGCTGCACCTGCCTTGGGAGAAGCCTATATCCAGCAGTGGACTGATACGTGATGGTGAAGTCACAACGAAGGTACCAGGCAATCATAAAAGCGAAGAACTCACCTCAGGCCCAAACCAATGCCTCTGTGGGGCATGTGATGCCCTCAACAGTGCTCTGTGCACGGAGGCGGGTGGTTGCTCCTTGGCCCACGCCGCATACGCCGCGGCGAAGGTTTCCTGAACGGATCCCAGCGACGACAGAGCCGAGCTTATACGGCGCCACCACTCGGCGCATTGCTCCGACGAGCTGAATGTGCATCTGGAAAAAATAACTCAGTCATTAATAAAAATAAACTATGATATACAGAGTAACGTAAAGGGTATATGAAGCCGAAGGGAGGGTGTTCAGTATCGGTAACTGGACAACTTTTGTTCTACGACTCGACTCTGTTCTACAATTGTCGTAAAGACCTAGCTGAAATTCAGGTGCACTCAAAACCATCAGTTTTAGATCTCAAGCTCAAGTCACCTCTAATTTTTTCTTATCTCTCTTCTCTAAACTTGTATCATCTATTTTTTGTCCCAGGTAAAACACGTTTACGTGTACAGTCGACAGCAGATCAATGGTAACACTTGCAGTACGATTTCAAGTCTTACGACGCAAATAATAAGAACTGTCAAAAGTAAACAGTGTTACCATTGATCTGCTGTCGACTGTACCACCACGCCCGGGGGAACGTGTTGGTTATGTCGGGTTCGCCGCACTGAAGGGGCGGAATACCGACCAAATTTCCACCTCGTGCCATTGTTGCCGATTGAACTGCGATACTACCGCGCCCCGACTGGCGCCCCGAGCACTCCCCATTGTGGGCTATAATAGCCCACAATTCATCATCCATTCATCATAAAGCGTTACCAACCAAATTACCAATGCATCGTTGAAACAATTAGCTCAGCAAGCGCCTGAGGGAGGCGCCGGGTGACCCTCGTGCTGGCGGCTTTCTCGCGCAGAGGCTGAGCCTAGCCATCCAGCGCGGGAATGCCGCCAGTGTGATGGGAGGGGAGATTGGGAGGGTCCCAAGAGGGCCGAATTTTTTAAACTGTTTTTAGGCAAGGTTTTGTTTTCTAGGTAGTTTTATTTGTCTTTGTGTAATTGTACTACAAAGGTTTTGTTGATTGTAAAACGATTATCAGTTAGGAAAGTTTTCGTCCACACTCTTTGGCCAGTTGCTAAGCGTTTATCGGCCAGCAGCCCGGATACCGACAGTTGCTTATCACTGATCCAATTACATTTCACTTTGTTTGACAACATTATAACATCAATTAACACATCTGTTTATACACGCCGCCATTTCAATAACAAACAAGATGGTGAGAGTGGTCGTGAATGTGAACTAGTTTTGTGAAATGCCTTTTATTGCATAGTGAATTGTATTCCTTTAAGGAATTTGACTTATTAATGTTAAAATCATAATTTATGCATAATGTTGTTATACATAGTTATTATTATTTTAAATTGACGATCAAATTACTAATGTGTATTTACGCCAAATCTCAGGCGCGACTCAAACATACCAAATATGCTGACATAGGAAGAATGTACACGTTTGTGCCCTTTGCGGTTGAGACGGCTGGTCCTTGGGGAGCGGAGGCCAGGGAGTCTGTGCGTGGCATTGGGCGGCGAATGCGGGACCTCGGTCTCGGGCCTCGCTCGGAATCGTTCCTGATGCAAAGGCTGTCCATAGCCACACAGCGCGGTAACCGCTGGTATTATGGGCACTTTTGCATCGGGAACGATCAGAGGGGGCTTGTTCGATTAAGTTTTTATTATTATTATTATTGTCAAAAAAAAATGATCTATTATGTGTATTTTAAGTATTGTAAAAATGACATTGTAATCTGAAATAAATGAATCTATCTAATCAATCCATTTCATTTTTACCCGGTTTTTCGAATGTATGTATGTCTAATTCTTTGTCCCGCCCTGCAGCCTAAACGGCTTGATGGATTGTAACATATGAGGTGTCGTTAGATTCGTCTTGATTGTAGGAGTGATATATAACTTTGTGTGTTTCCGCTTACTTTCTGTGCTTAAATGACTATAACTCTTTATCCGCTGCGTGTGAGCTGAGAGTAACTCAATGGTCCGGCTGCAGCCCGGTATAAACGTGTGCCTTCTCTTTGGTGGAATCATTTTTTTGAGTCTGGGTATAATTTGTGATCATTTCTATGTATGTCTCTAAACCCATAAGCGTATACTTGCGTTGCCTTCCAAGACCAAAACAGGAAATTCAACCTTAAAATTGATCTTGGCATTGACCAGATTAAGTATATTTTTGTTTACTCCCAGTTTCAATACCACAGATTAATTAATATTTGATATGCCTACCGACTTTGTAAATATTCGATCGTTCAGCCAATTTTATGTTTCACCATAAAACTTTAATGTCGTTAATTACATGCAAATTATAACTGTGCTTTAACTGACGGGGTTCTAATAAAGTTTAAACATTTACGACCATGGTTCAAAGTTACGGCTCATTAAGTTCATCGACTGAGGACTCTGTTAAGTATTCTGACATGGAATTTGATTTAATGATTCATTGACCTCTCGTCTTGAAGACCACAATCACGATGTACGAGTAGCTTCTAAATCGGCGACTTTTCAAGTGTTCTAAATGTCTACAGAAGTTATCACGATCAAATAATTAAAAGAACAGAATTTAAATTCATTTATTTTTACAGAAACTTATTTATTTTATTAATGGACTCGACAGTTCGTCATTTGTCAATGTCAAGTTACAGAAAATTCAATAGTCTTCTATCTTCCTCCAAGGGAGTCGCAGTAGCGTCTTCACCCTGGGTAGCCGCGTCTTCATGTCTTCATCCAGAGGAGTCGCCGTAGCGTCATCACTCTGGACGAAGCAGCTCGACAGTCACGCTCACTCCCGAGCTTGTAGCGGGAACTCTTGATAAAAGCTTGAAACTTCAGATCTTGCATAAATAATCCAATAACTTCACCGTACTGTCACTCGCGAATATTTTCTGATTAATTCGTGATATTAAACACAAAATAGTCCCTGTAGACATTAAAAGGAAAATTACCAAATAATTTCGCAACCGTCGTTTCCCGCCATTTTCAAGAGAACCTACAGAAACTTATTTTGACATTCAATGCAATTAATTATATAATTGTTAATCCATTAAAAACTTACTCTAAATTGTAAAACATTGACAAGGTCTCTTTACAGCCGCAATTAGATCATTTTGTTATATCCCGTGGGTCGGTTCTTTGCCCTGTTTCTCTGTTCGTGCATCCAGCCGTAACCTAGTTTGTATTCAGTACCTTATATTATAAATTGTTACATTATTTAGGACATAACCAAGTGTTCCCTAGAGCTCCTAAGGTTGAATAAATGAAGTATTGAATGATCATGGTCTTCTCGTGTGGTTTAGTGACCAAATCCATCGTCAGAATTATTTAGGCTGTCTGCAGTCCTCTGCCATCGCCTGACGACTGGTGCCGAGCGGCTGCTTAACGTGCTTTCCGAGGCACGGAGGAGTTCAGGTAACAATGTCACTAGCGGTCACCTCTTCAGGTAAATGCCTTGCCCAAAGTGGCCTTTTATGGTGGAACACAGTGTACAGGAGAGTTTTTTAAGGTTGAGATTTTCTCAAAACCTACTTGACATATTGCAAAAATGATTTCACTGTTATAGATAAAAAAGTTAAAACTATGTAACTGTGAAATAATTATTAAAATCGGTCCAGTAGTTTTTGAAACAATCTCAACCTTATTGAGACCCCCTGTATATTTCTGTCTTCGTGTGATGATGATTTTCCCCTCAAATGACATGAAATGTAGGCAGAGACGATGGAATTCCTTCTGACGCGTGCCTGACACACCATACTCATCGTATCTCTGGTTATCAAATACCAGGGCGCCATAACTACACAGGAGTAACTCACTTGAGCTGTCGGCCGTGCTTGCAGAACACGACGAGATGCAGCAGCTCGCTGATGTCCGCGGCGTCGATGAGCCGCAGCGGCACGGACGCGCCGGGCCCGCTGCGGCGGCGAGGCTGCGCGTGCAGCCGGTAGTTGGACATCGCGATGGTGCCGCCATCAGCCAGCCGACCCACCCACTGTGGAGAGATTGTTGCTTAGTTATGTGTCCCTGGTACTTTTAAATGGAAAATTTTGTAGTTTATTAAAGAAATATACGTTCCTTCAAGCATAAACTTTTAGGCTACTTTGGTTATGATTTTTTTAGATGCAATAGGTAATTTAAAATGAAATTCTAAGTATTAAATGTAGATTTTCTTGTCACGACCGGGATTCGAACCAGGGACCTCGCCATTATGCGGCATAGTCTATTCCAACCACAGACCACTTACCCAATAGACATGAAATCGGTACAAAGCTAGCGAAAATTTATTCCAACGATGAGCGCATAGAAACGAAGCTTGGGACAGGGGTGCCGTATTAAAAAGATGCGTCCATGTCGATAATATCTCTAGGTTACACGTACGAAGCAACGCTCATGTGCGGGCAGACACTGGAGTCCTCCTGTTACAGGTCTATGGGGTAAGTGGTCTGTGTTTCCAACAGAGCTACTGTGACTCGTAGCAACATCATCCGAGTCAAGGTGGTTCTGTTGGAAAATAGAGTACCACGGAGCGAGGTTCCTGGGTTTGAAACCCGGGGTCACGAAGTTTTTTCTCCTTTTAATGACTCATTTATTTTCATATTCTTATACAGGATGTAACGTAAAGGGCATATGAAGCCGAAGGGAGGGTGTTCAGGAGCGGTAACTGAACAACTTTTGTTCTACAACTTTTCGAATAAAAAATAAAAATAAATTAATGTCTCATACAAACCGATCAGCGGTACGAAATGTATGAAAAGTCAAAAAATTAATTCGCGAAAATCAAAAAGTCACCGACCGACACTGAACACCCTCCCTTCGGCTTCTCATACCCTTTACGTTACACCCTGTATACTGGAGCACTTTAATTTCCAAAGGATTCAGATTTCTACGATGCAACATCGTATATCATCGCAGTTTCGTGTTTCTCTACCAAGTTTCTAAACAATGTACTAGACTAGCATAGCATGCATCGCAAGGATGCTAAAACGTTATCAGAGCGTCATCGGAGGTCGTTCAACCCGATGCACTCGACCTGGTGACCTCGCACTGCCGGGTACTAACGATCATGTAAGACTTATCTATTGCGTCTAGTTAATTAAATGAGGCATAGACTGGAAAATAATTATTGGAGATTCATAAATCATGACGAAATGAGACGGGCTAGTTAGGGCCGTTTTAAAGGCCTGGCATGAGAAAACTAGCGCCGCCAATCTTAATAAAATAATATCTTCCAATTTAATCAATTTGATTAATAAAGCTATGTACAAAATCTTTATTAGGATAAATACTACTTTTAAATGCTTATTTATAAAGTGATTCAGTTTCGGTAAGTTGTAGTTCGCATATTTGCGTTTTTGGCATATCTGTGAACTACTACTTACCTTGTCACAATTAAGCTATGTATAGTATATTGAAAATAGTATTTATCCTAATAAACATTTTGTACGGCGGAACACAGAGAAAGGTGTACAGAAGAGTTTTTAAGGTTGAGATTTTCTCAAAAACTAGGTACTTCACCTATTGCAAAAATTATTTCACTGTTTGATAGATAAAAGTGAAAACAATGTAACTGTAAAAGAACTACTAAATTCGGTCCAGTAGTTTTTGAGAAAATCTCAACCTTAGCGAGGCCCCCTGTGTACTTATCTCTGTCGTCGACTGTACATAGCTTTTTTAATAAAATTGATTAAATTGGAGGATATTATTTTTTTAAGATTGTCGGCGCTAGTTGGCTCATGTCAGGCCTTTAATATTAGTACTAATGATATGATACGAGTAGTGATGCGATAAGGAAGGAAACTAAATGTAAACCTTAAACCTCAACATCGTCGTAATTTGACAGCAAAGACAAAGATCTATTTAGTAGAAAAACCTATTAGGTATCTTGTGTGACCTCTTCAAGAATATACATCATATAACAATCGTTGTCCAAAGTGACTTCTGTCACAACTAGATAAAAACGTTTATAAGCAGATCCTGACACTTTCTGATAATTCCAATTATACAAAAGAAATAGTTTCTTCTTTCTTCTCGTGTGGTTTAGTGAACCAAACCTATTATCAGAGTTATTCAAGTATGTATTTCGCAGTAAACACCTTCGCAAGTACCAGGATACCATAGCACCGAGGCGTCAAGACTCACCTGCACGAACTCTCCGCATATTGGCGTGAAGCCGACCTCTAGGCCTGGCTCGTCGTAGTGCGTGCGCAGTCTCGGGTACATGTCCGCGGCGCGCACGCGGTGCGGAGGTGGCTCGGGCTGCGGCGGCGCGCGATACCGCTCGCGCTCCGTCATAGTGTCGCTTGTGGCAGGCACCTGCAACAAGAATTACCAGGATGTTAGAAGTCACAAGGAGATATCCTGCTGTTAGAAGAGGAACGACCTAATTTAGGCTCGAGATGCAACACTACTCGGGGCGTCTCCCGAATCTATGTCGCTTGTGGCAGGCAACCGCGGCAAAAATTACCAGGATGTTAAAAGTCACAAGGAGATATCCCGCTGTTAGAAGAGGAAGACCTAATTTGGGCTCAAGATGCAACACTAGTGGCGTTTCACGAATCTGTGTCGCTTGTGGCAGTCACCTACTACAATTACCAGGATGTCAGAAGTCACAAGAAGATATCCCGCTGTTAATAGAGGAAGACATAATTTGGGATCAAGATGCAACACTAGTTGGGGCGTCTCCCGAATCTGTGTCGCTTGTGGCAGTCACCTACTACAATTACCAGGATGTCAGAAGTCACAAGAAGATATCCCGCTGTTAGAAGAGGAATACCTAATTTGGGCTCGAGACGCAACACTAGTCGGGGCGTCTCCCGAATCTGTGTCGCTAGTGGCAGGCACCTACTACAATTACCAGGATGTCAGAAGTCACAAGAAGATATCCCGCTGTTAAAAGAGGAAGACCTAAGTTGGTTATAAACGGTGGAATAACTTTAAATCACGTTAATGGATACGCGCCTAAATCGAAAACTTACTTATTTATTATTATTATGAAATAAAGTGCCATAGTATGACATTTTATTCACATTACGATCTAGCCTAAATACAATAAGGCTAATAAGTAATTTGATTTTGACCTAAAATTCTATAAATTGACACTTATATCTAAGAGTTAGTCCAACAACATTACTTAGAGTCTATTAAGGGCGATCACTTTGTTCACGTGTCTTACATTCGCGCGAAAACTTACTTAACAGCATAGAATTGAACAACACTGATCGAAAATATCCTTCCTAAAACAGACTAGTCATTCATTAATACTACTTCGTTAAACATACTAAAAATAGCTCACAAACATAGTCTTACCAGCCAAACGAACCGTTTATTTCTGACCAAAAACATGCCAAGGTAAACTCCGTGGAAACTTCAACAGATTAATAAAACAATAATTACTTTCCGGCCGCAAAACACTTGGAGTAACGTCGATATTTTCAAACACGACGGCTCGGTAACAAGCATATGCATTTCCTTCAAACGAAATAGTATAAATACGTCGGATACGTTCGTCTCAAAACCGATGTCGTGTTAAACTATTAATAATTCAGTCAGATAAAGGGGTACAAATCGTCTATATCAATAACAGTAAGAGAGACGAGAGTAGCTTTCTCTTTCATATGGATGCATTATCGTAGTGCAAAGGTTAATGTATGAGTCTTAAGTTTAACCATCTTCTAAATGACAATATAAGATGCATACTGAGGGCTTTTGAAAATGGCGAGAGACGACGGTTGCGAAATTATTTGATAATTTTCATTTTAATGTTTACAACTTTACAGTGGTAGTTTTGTGTTTAATATCACGTTAAATAAACCAGAAAATGTTCGCGAATGACAGTGTGGTGTAATTATTGGATTGGGCAAGATCTGAAATTTCGTGCTATTATCAAGAGTCCCGCTCCGAGCTCGGGAGTGAACGTGACTGTCGAGCTGCTTCGTTCAGAGTGACGACGCTACGGCGACTCCTCGAGAAAGAGAATACCATGATATTTTGAATATACTGTAACATGACATTGGCAAATGACGAGCTGTCGAGTCCAATAATAAAATAAATAAATAGCAAGTGGAATGCCTAGTGGACGACGGTCGGCCAAATATCCTAAGTACCACTGTGGAGCGATCCAGAAGGATCTGCGAGAGCTGCAGTCGCCCGACTGGCGGAAAAATATGGCTATAAGAGCGGGGAGGTGAGTCCTGCGTCCGGCAGTGGACTGATATGGGCTGGTGATGAGAGAGGCAGTACCAGGAGGCTATAAGAGCGGGGAGGTGTGGCCTGCGTCCGGCAGTGGACTGATGCGGACTGATGATTGATAGAAAACCCAGCTGAATATTTGTTTCAAGATCATTCCACATTTATTCATGTTTCTTTAAATGCCTCCTCATTAATTGTCCAATTAAATCTCTATTTGATTGGGCAATCAACTTCATCAAGCCCCCTGATCATATGACATGACACCCATTCCGTAGATAGGCGGTCCCGCGCTGTAGAAAGCGACCTTGCGTTACCCAACGACTACAAGTATTTTACTCGTTAACTCATGAAGCAATAAACCTCTATGGAGTAAACCATGTTAACATCGGAGATCTCTTGCATGACTTAGCGTATCTCATTTGTGTAACCTTGTATGAATTTTCGACTGCAGTCTGACTCATAAAACAAGCAGAAATTAATTAAAGAAACAAAAAACCTGACTGCCAAAAATTTAAGAGCCAACTAGCGCCGCCAATCTTGAAAAAATAATAGCTTCCAATTTAATCAATTTTATTAAAAAAGCTATTTACAAAATGTTTATTAGTAATATGTTGGCTAATGGAAGGTTTCAAAGTCAAAAGTCAAAGTCAAATTTCTTTATTGCAAGTAAGCACGTTGAGTACATTTTTGCACGTCAATATATTTTTTGAATTTACATTTACACCACTTTGCAAGGAAAAGGTGCTTTTAAGCCGCTTTGATTAAATTTTCATAGTCTATGTCACTTCTACAATCAAGATGAATCTAACGACACCTCATATTATGTTAAAATCCATCAAGCTGTTTAGGCTGCAGCGCGTGCCAAAGAATTAGACATACATACACTCGAAAAACAACCCTCTTTCTTGCGCAGTCGGGTAAAAACAGGAGGACTAGCCGCGACGATTTTTACTAGCGCTTACGTCATGTCAATGTCAGATTTATGGTACAAAATTGTTTGTACAATAGTACAAAAATGTTCGCGCACTTTGACAGGGGCTTGAGCGCCTAAAAAAGACCTCCTGATGTCTCTTTCAATCAATCAATCAATACATTTATTTGTTAGAATACACAGAATACGAGATGTTATACAATTTAATAATAAAGTCATGGTATTCAGCCTGTTAAGAGGCGTACAAATGTTATACACACTGATGACGGACACTGAACTCCTTGACACTGTAAAACATATTTTGTAAGAGCCACCTAAACTCCGTTTTATTGTTTTCTGACGTATGAGAGTGAAAATGACAACAAGGGAGACCTGTCCCTATAAAAAATACACTTTGTGCTCTCTCCAATCTCCAATGGAGTGAATTTTTTCCTTCATGCGTTAACTCGTTACCATGGACGTGTCTTGTTTGGAAAATACCTTTTTATCAACATACGATATCATAGAACTATTTCCCAACAGATGTCGCTGGAAGACGATAACGTTTGTCCATCTCTTTACTTAATAACTTGACTAATTAACCAAGAGGCGCGTGCTGAACTATTTTTTTTATTAATATGTTTTAAATAGTTAAAATAAAATAAGTAGATAGGTTTCTCGCAGCAGTATAGGTACATTTATTTGTCAGAATACACAAAATATGAGATGTTATAAAATTAAAAATGTCATGGTATTCAGCCTATTACAAGGCATACAAATGTTACATTATCTTATCATATTATATTGAATATAAAATTTTCTGCGTTTTTGCGGAATTCAGCTCATATTATGACATGCAGTCATTGATCAACTAGATACACAGTCTGCCTTCTAAAACTGTCCGAGCGCAAAGAAGGTCCAAACGGATGAATGGACCCTCATTTGCTTTATTGGACATTATTTGGACGGTAACAATGGACCCTCATTTGGACGTTTTCAAAATTGTTTTAGTAAGACCTTTGTGTATCTAGTTGTTATAGGAGATCAATGCATGCAGTATATGCAAGTACCTCATCATCATCAGTCTATTTATATTGCCCCACTGCTCGGGCACAGACCTTCCCTTACATCGAGGGAGCTCGGGCCATAATCCACCACGCGGGCCCAGTGCGGGTTGGCGGATTTCACATGCCTTAGAATTTTTTTTCTTCTACGTCATGCAGGTTTCATCACGATGTTTTCCTTCACCGTTTTTGAGAGCACTCGGTAAATGTACGTAAGTTTTTCCGTCGAAAAATCCGAGGATAACTCATTGGTACATGGCTGCCCTGGCTGGGAATCGAACCTGGGACCTCCATATTGCAAGTCCATTGACCCAACCACTGAGCCACCGAGCTCTCAATGCAAGTACCTAATACTTATATTTTAATTATTTTAAATATGTAACATATGGAAAAAGGTTAACAACAAAACTAAAGGCTTAATAATGATGATAATAATTATATTCGTAAACGATAAACAGGAACAATGCAATAAAGGTAGTCGAACTAATAAATTACGAATATGTCTACAAGCTCCTAGATAAAAAAGCTGTAACACAGAGTTTACCTATAGTTAAATAACATGAATGAAATATAATTAGGTATATTGTTACACTGTATGCATCACAACATGTAGTAAAGTTACGTAACAAGTTTATGCAATAAAAAGATAAGGAGTGTTGCTAAAACCAACAGTTTACGTTGAGTTGCGTTGCTGGGCTACCAGGCAAGCATAGCATCAAAGGAGGTGCGACTGATGCAATAGAATCTTGTGGATTTAGAAATCTATCAACTTCAGATAATACTAAAAATGAGGATTTTCAAAATGACGGTTGCGAAATTATTTCATAATTTTCATTTTAATGTCTACAGTGGTTGTTTTGTGTTTAATATCACGTTAAATTAATTAGAAAATATTCGCGAATGGCAGTATGGTGAATTTATTGGATGATTTGTGCACGATCTGAAGTTTTGGTCAAGAGTCCCGCTACGAGCTCGGGAGTGAACGTGACTGTCGAGCTGCTTCGTCCAGAGTGATGACGCTACGGCGACTCCTCTGGATGAAGACAAGAAGACGCAGATACCTAGGGTGACGACGCTACGGCGAGTCCCTTGAATGAAGACTATATGATATTTTGAATATTCTGTAACATGGATGGAGAGAGAAGAGTATTCTGTAACATGGCATTGGCAAATGACGAACTGCCGATTCCATTAATAAAATAACTAAAGATCGGTCAATCAAAAAACAAAGCAACAAGTATGGCGACAGAGAAAGCATGTGTACCGACCTCCTTGGCCGGACATAAGGCTGTTTACGTTTTTATAAAAAATATAATTGAGTTATGTCATTCTGGTTGTTTACTTGCTTTTCAAATTAAATAAATATTTTAACTTTTAAATTATTCTTTATAATGAGTAGCCAAACTGGTGACCCCGACAAAGTAAAATAAGGAGGAACTGAGGACCCGCTGTTTTCCACGAGTCTCGTTTGCCACCAAAGTACAGTCTGACAAAAAAACGACTTATTGTTTGGACGCGGAAATCATGGAAACGGAAACTAATTCTGGGAAAAATGAAGTCGGTCAGGTCTCTATTAGTTCGAAGATTCCCATGTTCTGGAAGGATAGACCTAAATTGTACTTCGTCCGTTTCGAGTCGGCAATTAGAACATCTAAATTATCAGATGATGCTAAATATGATCTTTTGATCGCTCATCTGGATAAGGAAGACCTGGATCAGGTGAGCGATATACTATATGATGAGGATAAGTACAAGGGAAATAAATTTAGCAAACTTAAAGAACGGTTACTGCAAGTTTATGAACAAAGCGACAATATTCAATTGAGGACCCTACTTAATGAGATGACATTAGGAGACCGCCGACCAACGCAGCTCTTGCGACGAATGCGCGACCTCGCCAAAAACAAAATTACGGACGATGCTCTTCGCCTTATGTGGTCTGAGCACTTACCAGCTGCCTGCCGAGCCGTCCTTGCCGCGTCAGAGATTACCGATTTGGAAAAGCTTGCAGAGATGGCAGATAAAATGCTAGAGGCAACACAACCAGCACATGCAGTAGATTCTGTTCAGAAAAATGCTACACCTCACTGCGCATGCGAAGGTTTGTCAGCAACAGTGGCGAGTTTAACAGCAGAAGTCGCAGCGTTACGAATGCAAGCCGACAGTGGCGAGTTTAACAGCAGAAGTCGCAGCGTTACGAATGCAAGCCGACCGCTCCCGTTCCCGCTCCAGGTCTAATTCGCGCCAACGGACGAGGCAATCTAGTTCCAGGGAGCAGTCACAGGACAGAATGTGCTGGTATCATTTCAGGTTCAGAGCCAATGCTAACAAATGCGTACCGCCTTGCAGCTACAAACAGGAAAACTAGTACCGCCGCGACCTGAGGCGGAGGTCTGCGGTGTCATGCCAGCGAATCGCCTACGTGTGACAGACCAGGCTACGGGTCTGCATTTTTTAATTGACACCGGCGCAAGCATTTCTGTTCTGCCTGTTAGTAGTGTAGTCAAAAGAGGTAAAGTTATTGCACCAGTTGATTACACACTGTATGCAGCAAATGGATCATGCATTAAGACTTTCGGTGAAAAAACATTATCTCTAAGTTTTAGCTTGAGACGTAATTATAAGTGGACTTTCACTGTAGCTGATGTTCGACAACCTATAATTGGCGCAGATTTTTTACAACGGTACAATCTTCTAGTAGATATTCACGGACGCCGATTAGTTGACGCCATTACTAAACTTTCAATCCATGGTAGTGTAACAGAAAGCAAGGAAGGTTCTATAAAAACTGTTAATTCTGCGGAGCCATACCATGACATTCTATCTGAATTTCCTGACCTTTCCAAACCAATTTCTCCAAAGCAGAGCGTCAAACACGATGTCGTCCATTACATCGAAACAAATGGACCTCCTATTTTCGCTCGTGCTCGACCTTTGGCTCCGGATAGATATTCTAGGGTTAAAAAGGAATTTGAGGATATGATAGAAGCAGGAGTATGTCGCCCGTCCAAAAGTTCTTGGGCAACACCGTTGCATGTAGTCCCTAAAAAGGACGGCAACATACGGCCCTGCGGGGACTACAGGCGTTTAAATGCGGTTACTAAGCCTGATCGCTACCCTATCCCTCGCATTCAGGACTTTACATATCTTTTATCAGATAAAAAAATATTTAGTCGTTTAGATTTATTCAGAGCATACCATCAAATTCCTGTGGCATCTGCACATAAGAAAAAAGACAAAACTAAAATCAATTGGTCTGAAGAAGCTGTGAAGGCATTCGACCAGTGTAAGAAAAGCCTTCAATCTGCAACATTGTTATGGCACCCTTCACTGTCAGCGCCTTTGGCATTAATGTCGGATTGCTCAGGTACGTGTGCAGGAGCTGTGCTCCAGCAGTGGGTTAAAGGCTCTTGGAAACCATTGGGTTTCTTTTCCAAGGCATTGAGCGAAACTCAACAACGATATTCGACTTACGATCGCGAATTGTTAGCTATTTATATGGCAACCAGACACTTTAGGCCATTAATAGAGGGTAGACAAGTCACTCTATATACTGATCACAAACCTTTAACTTTCGCTTTCACTAAGCCAATGTCATCGAGCGATACGCCAAGGCGTATTCGACAGATAAATTTCATTAGTCAATTTTCGACAGACATAAAGCACGTATCTGGCGCGGAAAATACTGTTGCAGACGCCCTTTCTCGTGTCGAAGAAATTTGCCTGCCTAACGTTATAAACTTTGAAAAATTAGCTTCAGCTCAGAAAAGTGATCAAGAAATTTCGAAATTGCTTCTTAAAGGAAATCTCAAATTTGAAGAAATTTTTACTCCTTTTTGCCAAAAATCTATCATTTGCGAAACGTCTACTGGTTATAAACGTCCTTATTTACCATCAGAATTTCGTTTTCCGGCTTTCAAGGCAGTTCACGATATTTCTCATCCAGGTATACGTACCACTCGTAAATTATTAGCTCATAAATATTTCTGGCCTACTATGAATAAACAAGTTGGAGAATGGACCAAAGCTTGCATTCCTTGCCAGAAGGCTAAAGTTCATCGGCATACACAGTCGCCACTAGGCCGTTTTGAAAATTCAGATAGGTTTCACCACGTGCACATCGATTTAGTGGGACCTTTGCCTATATCAGACGGTTCTCGGTATCTACTTACTATGATTGACCGTGCTACATCGTGGCCTGAAGCAGTCCCGTTAAAGGATATTTCGGCTGAAACAGTGGCCAAAAACTTCTACTCTGCATGGATTGCTAGATTTGGTTGTCCGATACGTTTGACCACAGACCAAGGCAGACAATTCGAATCAAGTTTATTTAGGGAATTAGTAAAATTACTCGGTATTGACAAAATTCACACAACTGCCTATCATCCGCAAGCTAATGGTCTTATAGAACGTTGGCACCGTACACTTAAGTCAGCATTGCGCGCACGGTTAGATTCTGAACGTTGGACTGAGGAGTTACCGACCATATTGTTAGGTCTCCGTGTAGCTTTACGCGATGACACAGGTTTGTGCGCGGCTCAGCTAGTGTGCGGGGAAACATTACGTTTACCTGGCGATTTCGTCGCAACGGTAGAGCGGCCGATTAGGTACGATTCGGGTTTTGTACAGCGACTACATGATACACTTCAGAAATTCTCTTCTAGTCCAAAACGATTACCTCAGACGTATAAATCCTTTGTTCATCCTGCTTTATCATCATGTACCCATGTGTTTATTCGTAACGATCGACTAACGAAAACATTAGTTTGCCCATATGACGGACCGTTCAAAGTTCTTCAAAAGGCCGAAAAGTTTTTTAAAGTTCAGTTGTCGGACAACAGCTCTACAGTAGTTAGTCTAGATAGACTTAAGCCAGCTTTCATTCTTAGCTGCCCTACCGCGCCCGCGGATTCACAGCAAAATGTTGCAAGGACACGTTCCGGTAGGGTCGTTAAAAGAAGAGTTATGTTCAATATATGATTTTTTGTTAGTAATGGCATGTATGTAATATTTTTTTAATGATGTAAATATGTAAGTATTTTTCCTCCGCGCATTAAGTGTCATGCGTGTACGTACACAGTGTAAATTATTGCCCGCACCTACAATGCTTGGCAAAACTACTTCTTTGCAAACTGTATTCTTTTGTCATATTGTCTTAAGGGGCTGGTACACTTTTATTTTTTTATTATTTAAGGGGGGAAGTACATGTACCGACCTCCTTGGCCGGACATAAGGCTGTTTACGTTTTTATAAAAAATATAATTGAGTTATGTCATTCTGGTTGTTTACTTGCTTTTCAAATTAAATAAATATTTTAACTTTTAAATTATTCTTTATAATGAGTAGCCAAAGCATGCCAAGCTTGTATGACAAGACTTATGAATGCAAAAAATCAACTACCGGCCATTGAAATGTCTCGCAACGACGTTTGTGTGAAATCGAGAATGGGGTTTCTATTGAAGTTTTTACTGAACTTGTAGTCAAATAGTTTTATGATGTTGTACAGCTTTCGAAACATTCTCTACGAGTAGTTGTTACAATTGTAAAATACCAGGTAAACATAATGCGCAAGAGGTGTCAGCAGCAAGCGATTCATGAGCTTTTGACCACGTGGACATTGACAATGAAAAGTTTTAAGATTCACCCACAAATTCCCACAATTCGAGGAAGAAGGAGGTAATCTAGATTTTTTTATAAACCTGATGAAAGTCAGAGTAGTTTGTCGATATGATTCAATTTATTATGACACCTATATATAAAAACAAATATATAGAATATATTAATTTGATTGAGATAATAGATTTGTTTGCCTAGCAGCTATTTTTATCGAAATAACTCCACAGGCTTCCATTAATTAGCAAGAAACCCTTACCTTTAACTCTTATAGCAGTATTACTTTCATAATACTTTGTTACTTCGTACAATGTCGACCTTAATAAGCTTACTTTAAGGTCGTCATTGTACGAAGTAACAAAGTATTATGAAAGTAATACTGCTATAAAAGTTAAAGGTAAGGGGGCTGATCTTAATAAGTACAAAAACAATGTATTACCATGAGTCGCTGTAGTAAGTTCCTACGTAACAACTTTAGGTACAGAGTTCGGAATTGGTGGGATTTTAATTCCGTTACTAGACGCTAGGGGCGAAACAAAAATCCAACCAAACTCGAAAGCTGCAGCCTCGTTTGTGCCAGCAAGTGAATTCACCACAGAAGGCTATGGTAGTGGTAAGGAACGATAAAAAGTTGAAATACAGGATGCGGTTACATCAGAAGACTTAAAGATTAGCATCTCATGTACTTTTGCGTAATTTAATGGCCTGCCAACGTAGATCACAACTCAAGATGCAAAGGCTTGAAAATGAACATATAAGACAGAAAGATTGCAGACAGACTGGATCGGTAACTTCAGAGAACTCAGTGATTAATATAGCATCCTGTGATTTTGCGTAAGTTGCTGATCTGCCAACGTACATCGCAACTGAAGAGGCTATAGGGCGTAAAAACGAGCATACAAGACCAAAAAATAGGCATAACGGTAAATTCAGAAGACTTTAACCATCACCATCTCATGTAATTTTGCGTAAGTTGATGACCTGTCAGTGTAGATCGCAACTCAAAATGCAATAGAGGGTGAAATTAACAATACAAGACAGAAAAAATACAGGCAGACTGGATACGGTATATTCAGAAGACTTAAAGATCAGCAGTAATTTGCGTAAGTTGATGACCTGTCAATGTAGATGATATAAGGTCTCCTTTGATCGCCTCAAGATGATATAAGGCGTGAAAATGAACATAATTATAAGAGAGAACGATTACTGGCATGCGGTAACATCAGAAGACTTAAAGATTACCATCTGATCTTGTAATTTTGCGCAATTTTATGGCCTGTCAACGTATCCGACGCCATGGGGCGTGAAAATGAATGAACATACAAGACAGAAAGATAGCGGGGCGACCAGGCTACCCGCGGTAACTCCATAAAATTATTACCGCATCCTGCGAGTTGATTTGCTGGCAACTTAGATCGTAACTTGCCTGCAACAGAGCCCGAGCTTAGTTGTAACTTGTAAAACAGCTCTTATGAGGTTTATTTATAAACGGTCGAGGCAATAAACTGCTTGGCTGGTAATTGGTGTAACATTCCAGAGTAATGACGTAATATTGCCTGCGAGCGGTTCTCATGCACGTAGAGCCTACACTTACGCTGTTATGAATCATTCTGTATTGACGATTATTAAGGCCTTAGCTATCATTTGGGTTATGTCAGCTTTGAGCTTCCAAGTATTAGTAGGGTTGGTTGATTCTTGTCGTCGCAGAGTTCTAAACGCCAGCTGCACTCTAGACGGGACGTATCTCTTAGCTACGATTAAAATTAGCGTGCGCATTATGGAATCGCCGCAAATGTTTGTCTGTTTCTCTTGGTTTTCCTGATACATGTCAGAATGTAGTACTTAAATCAAGAGAAATATCGAAGTTGTTATGTGTCTTTCTTTGTTGTTAAAACCTTTTTTTTTCTGGGGGAAAATCATCTAGATATTATGCTACCTCCTTGCCACGGGGAGGCGAGGAAGATTATGTCGGACTCTTACCGACTAAAAACCCCTCGGTGTTCCGTCTCGCCGCCCTATGGCGGAGTCACGGGGAGACTCCCGAATTACTTCCGCGACTCCACCGGAACGTTAACGCCTTGTTGTTAAAACCTGGTTTAACCTAGCTTGTCTTAGACAGAGCTTTCTCACTTTTATAAATCGTTAAAAAAAGGTGGCAACTCACTCGGGTGAGTGAGTGAGTAGGAGGGTTCCTAAAATCTCACCTATGGGCGAGATACCATCTTTTAAAACTGTTAGTGGTCGATTCACCCAGAACTTGGGTGAGTTGACTATTTCCAAAATGTGAGTTGGTCAACTCACCCTGCTCCAAGGGTTACGTTTATGGAGATATCAAATTAATATTAGGTTACGGACCGTGGAATAACATTTAAGTCACGTCTATGACTAACAGCTCTTGTGTTTAAGTAATATCAGAATCATATCTCGTGTATATTTATGCAAATCGACATTTTTTTTTACCTTTACACCACTTTGCAAGGAAAAGGTGCCAACGCTCGAGGAGACAAAGTGACAAAAAACTCACATTTATCATACGTCTAGTCAGTAACAAACTTTTTTAATTTGCATAATGTTACAACTACCAGGAGCGCATATTTTAATGAAGCTGCGTCCATTAGCGTCGTAATAACTAAGCACTCCACATTATATGCTTAATGGGTATTGTCAGATAAATTTCTGCGTAGGCGACGCCCACAGTTCGTTTGGCGCATTCACCCTGCTCTGGCGAGTTTAGCAAACCAAAAAAGGTGAAAAGGTAGTGAGATTTTGTGCAGAGGCAAAAGAGGTAGAACCCTTACAGGATCACTTTGTTGTCCGTCTGTCTGTCAAGACCTATATCTCAGAAACGCGTGGACGGATCAAGTTGAAATTAATACCAAATACTCAGGTCTGCAACCTCAGGCAGCCGTAAAATAATTAAACTTCTACGTCAACGCAATCAAAAGATATCGCTGTTTATGTCGCAAAAAAAATGGTGTCATCACATGTCCGCGATGTGCAAGGAGTTTCACAGCAAAAATTGGCTACAATAGTCACATGAGAGCTCACCAAAGGGCAGACCAGCGAAGCCCCATCCCCTAATTAAGCCGTGAAGCGTCGCTGTAGCCGAAATCGGCCAGGAGACCATCATCACATGAGGTTGCAGGCCTAAGTATTTGGTATTAATTTCAACTTGATCCGTCCACGCCTTTCAGAGAGAGGTCTTGACAGACAGACGGACAACAAAGTGATCCTATAAGGGTTCCTTTTTTTCCTTTTGAGGCACGACTTCAGTTTTAATGTAAATCGGTTAAGTCCAAAGTAAACACTTTAACATACACAAAGCAGTCGATACAGTCCGTACCAAAACGTGCTGGCAATCATTAACCAGAGTAAAACAGTCATCAGTGGGTGGACGCTACAGACTAACCGACTAAATATAAAACACCACAACATTAAACAGGATCATAGAACACAACGTACAATATACATCGACAGCATAATAGTTGAATTCCGCGCGTGGGTCGTTCACCTTTGGTAATGGTAAACATTTAAAAAACCCAAGAGCCTTCGAAGATGCTGGAATATTTTAAAATATTAATGCTATTTAATCATTCAATTCTAAGCTTTATGCTTTGGAACTAAGAATTAAGGCTTATGTCACTTATGTTGAAGGCAATAGAGTAAGTATTTTTCCAAGTTGAAGGCGGATAGTTTCTATCAATAGGAACTAAAGCCTTCCTTATAATAAGCCTGTCAACTATTTTAATGGGTTGAGTAGACAATGCCTTGTAGTTTTAGTAGTCTATACGGGCACTCAACTAACTCTGTGATGGGAGTTTCTCTTTGGAAATTAAATATATTTTGGGTAACTGAATAAATTTTTACGTGCTCTTATAGACATCAATCAGAATCAGCACCTGAGTGTGACTTGTTTGCTGACAGTTGGTTGAGTGTAGTGAGAGAGTGTGCTAGGTATTGTGAGAAGAACTATAAATTACATTCGTCTATTGTTTAATTAATATTCTAAGCTCTTATGTACTTTCGTTTTTATATATAACTAGCTGTACCCCGCAACTTCGTTTGCGTAGAGGAGGATGGAGGAGATCAGGAGGCAGATCTTCCTCTCTGGATTCTTGTTTCCACATCACATACCGCCATGGCTTATAGCCTATGAGCTGTCCGGATATTCCATATCTCCTAGTGAAACTCCAATCAAAATCCCTTCAGTATTTACTGCGTGATACTTGCACAATGTCACAGACAAACAGACAAAAAGCGACTCCTCTGGATGAAGACAAGAAGACGCGGATATCCAGGGTGACGACGCCGCTGCGACTCTTACGGAGAAAGAGAAGACTATGATATTTTGAATATGATAACATGACATTGGCAAATGACGAACTGTCGAGTCCATTAATAAAATACATAGAGGACGTGAATGATATTACTATCAAAACTATAAGCACATTAGTCAATGACGTACATGCATTTCATAGTAGTAACGGTATCGATTATAGTACGCTGAGACCAGGAGTGCATAAACATAGTACAGGTGTGTGTGATGAGTGGATTCACGGAAAACAGTTCATTCAAGTTGCTACGAATAACGTGACCTAGCGAAATCGAAAGTCATTACGAGCAGAGATCCGGTGGACTTTTTAAAAAATTGCGGGAACGTGACTGTTGCTAAATAATTTTATTTTTATTTATTTATTTAAAACATTACTGTTATAACAATACATTATTTTGATTGGCCACCAGCATCTTAAAACTTGAGAAGTTTGTCCAGATGCTGGTATCCTCACACAAACCGCTGCATAATATCTATAGCATAATATATGTGTATATAAAACTATTTTTAATAATTTTTAGGATGCGTAATATTTATTTATACGTTTTATTTTTGTTACTGCGGGTGGAACACCGCTACTAACCGCCGCCGACACAGAGCACCTCGCCTCACCTCAAATGTATTGCAGTACCTACTCGATATTTAGATAATTAGATTTTATTGTACATATAGTGATTGTTTTGTGTTTAATATCACGTTAAATGAATCAGAAAATGTTCGCGAATGACAGTATGGTGAAATTATTAGAGGATTCAAGCAGGATCTGAAGTTTGGCGCTATAGTCAAGAGTCCCGCTACGAGCTCGGGAGTGAACGTGACAGTCGAGCTGCTTCGTCCAGAGTGACGACGCTACGGCGACTCCTCTGGATGAAGAAATGAAGACAATGAGATCCTTAATCCAGGGTGAAGACGCTAAGGCGACTACTCTAGAGAAAGAGAGAAGAACTTGGTCTAGGAATATTCTGTAACATGACACTGGTAAATGACGAACTGTCGAGCCAATTAATGAACTAAATAAAATAAGATCCGGTGTGATATTAAAACGACAAACAAGAGACTGAGAAAAGCGACAATTCTCACAAACAAAAAGTAAACTGTTTTATTATTCTGAATAAAGCTTAATAGTCTATTGTTTAATAGTGAAATTAGTTGATGTACAGTCGACAGCAGATCAATGGTAACACTTGCAGTACGATTTCTAGTCTTACGACGCAAATAATAAGAACTGTCAAAAGTAAAAAGTGTTACCATTGATCTGATGTCGACTGTAGATGCGAATTCTTTTATAAAGACCCGCCTACTAAGGCTAATGTGAGTAAATGAAGTGGTTACATAGTTGGTGCAGTAAATGCTGTATTATCTTTTTATCTGCACATATCTGGTGATGATAACAACATTAATGATTGAGTAAAGAAACTAATTATAAACAGACATGCAGCAGTACTACATAATCAGTAATTAGTATAGATAATAGAGTTTGTTTTGAGCAATATTATCTTTATTTCCAAAAATCTGTGACACACATAGTTACAATAGAGATTAACTTGCATTTCCAGGATTCAGACTACGTAAGGTTAGTACATCCTTCATGGGGCACTGTATTCGCTTTTATAACAAGTTGCCAGAAAGTGTCACGACGCTGACAGAGAGGAAATTTAAAAATTTCATTAAAGGAACACTTGTTAAGAAGGCGTATTACAGAATAGATGACTATTTAAACGATGAACATGCATGGTGTGTCGCCGATTCCGCATGAAGGATAAAGTCTAGATTTACTAATAATTGGCACGTTGGCTTCTTTTCCTTGCAAAGTGGTGTAAATGTAAATTCAAAATAATTTACACAACGTGCTTACTTGCAATAAAGAGATTTGACTTTGATTAAAATAAACAAATATGAAATTGGCGACCTAAATGTAATTTTAAGATACCAGGAACGCATAAAGGGGAAAGCGTACTACAAGGCCGCACTATTGGCCAATGACGGATAAGGTATAGAGGCAAGCCCTCCATTGAGCAACATTACGGGTGACTAACGCGTAGGAGAGGAGATAGAAAATTGAGGTCGACATGTGGGCAATGGCAATGCAATAAAACCATATCCGAGTTTCGAAACGGTTATCACATCCGTTAAAATAGCACCAGATAGGAAACGCAACGTCCTTCCTTGAAAGTGAATTTAGAAAACTAAAATTTGAAATAGTTACTGAACCATCAACACCTGCTTCGTGCCTCGGAAATCACGTTAAAGAAGTTGGTCCCGGTTGTTGTCGCTTGACTGCAGTCGTCAGGCCACGTCAAAGGCCTACGGGCGGCCTGAATAACTTTGACAAATAGGTTTGGTCACTAAACCACACGAGAAGAGCAAAAAAAACCTGCTAATGGAGTAACATGGAAGGCGCTTGAAATTGAAATAAGCGACTATGTTACGTTGCTTGCGTATATACAACATAAAAAGATAGAAGGAAAAGAAATATTTACTTACACATAAACAAAAACAAAACAATAACAAAATATTACACAGACTATTTGCAAACAAGCATGACCCATTAAACTTTTTACTGAACCAAACTGTTCTTATGAATGACATGCCATTCTATTCCATCATGGCATTTGTCAATTCATTCATTCGCATCGGCCGGTGGGATCCAAAGCCCCATTGAGTAATATACTTGTCTCGAGTTGTAATAGCCCATTGAACGTGTTGGAAAGAGACAAGAGATGACCAGCGGATGTTGAAGTTATCTTGACTTGATCTAGTCATGTGTTTAATAGGTCCGAAGACTTCCGGCGTGCATCGTAATATAATGAGTGACAACATCTTGCCATGAAGACATTAAGAGTGATGTAGAGGTACTGGTTTTATTAATGCTGAAAACAGGAACAATTTAATTGAGTGGCATGCTTTAGGAGAGGCTTACGTTCAGCAGTGGACTGATACAGGCTGATGACGAGAGATGCAGTACTAGGAGGCTATAAGAGCCGAGGTGAGGCCGGCGTCCAGCTGTGGACTGATACGGGCTGGTGATAAGAGAGGCAGTACCAGGAGGCTATAAGAGCGGGGAGGTGAGGCCTGCGTCCAGCAGTGGACTGGTACAGGTTGATGATGATAACTGCAATATTAATTGAGCAATGGCTGGATGCACAGAGAAACAGGCAAAGCACAGATGTAGTGAGGATGCAACATAAAATAATGATCTATTAATATTTAGCAGCGGCTAAATCTGAATAGATAAAGCTAGAACGTATGAAGCCGACTCTGGAAGGTTAATACCAAGAATTTGTGCCGTAAAGACACATCTGGATATCGATATGAATGCAACCCATTCATTGTAAACTTGTCATTGACATCTGTTTATTTACTCGGGAGTGTTTACAAAAGATAATTGTTACACCACAAAACAGGTACAAGTGTTTATGATTAAAGCGACATTCTTTGCGTACGTTCAGCAAACATTTCTTGATATCTTTTGTTTTCTAATACCCTGGTATTTCAGCATCTCTAGGTTCAATAATATGATGTGTAACCGCTCAAATCTAGGGTTAGTGGCGATTCTTGCGAAGTAAAGTTATGCGGTAGTTTAAGCCATGGTTTAAGGATTTTAAATATTATTTATTTAATTTATTAATGGACACGACAGTTCGTCATTTGCCAATGCCATGTTACAGAACATTCAATATAATATAATAGTCTTCTATCTTCCTCTAGAGGAGTCGGAGTAGCGTCTTCACCCTGGGTAGCCGCGTCTTCTTGTCTTCATAGAGAGGAGACGCCGTAGCGTCATCACTCTGGACGAAGCAGCTCGACAGTCACGTTCACTCCCGAGCTTGTAGCGGGACTCTTGATAAAAGCTTGAAACTTCAGATCTTGCTACAATTATCCAATAAATTCACCATACCATAACAATTTTTGTCATGTCAGGAGTTCAGAAAAACGAATGTTTCTGCTAATTTTCTACTGATCCTGTACACGGCAATTATGAACCGAAACAGTGCACGTGTTTGCCCAAATATTGCCATTCAAACTATACCATGTTGAACAGACAATGATACAAAAACAGAGCAGCTGTGCTCACTGGATAATCAAACATGCCCCGTCGATGACTCACATTACATGAGACTTTACCAGTCATACAATGTTAATGCACATGCCCATTCTGGAGTGAATGCATTAGTCACATGGCCACATTAATCGGTTACAAGTGGCATGGGAGCATGTGCTTATGTAGAACGTTTTGGTATGGTTGAATTGATTAGTGTCTGGGAAGATGTATAAAGGATTGGTTGATGATATTTTGGACGCTTTAAACATGGTTCTTCATATGTGTTCCTACACTACACCCTTGGCAGTGGTCGTCACTTCACAGCTCTTCTCGGACGGCTACCCTCCTGGTAAAGACATGGCAGTGGTCGTCACTTCACAGCTCTTCTCGGATGGCTACTCTCCTGGTAAACATGCACGGGTTTGGACACGGCTGCCATAATCTGGTTCGTCCATAATAACATGGTACGGTGGAACATAGAGATTTCTTAAGGTTGGGATTATCTCAAAAACTACTTGACCTAATAGCAAAAATTCTTTCACTGTTTGATAGATAAAAGTTAGAACTATGTAACTGTAAAGTATTTATTAAATTCGGTCCAGTAGTTCTTGAGAAAATCTCAACCTTATTGAGGCCCCCTGTATACTTATCTCCGTCTTCGACTGTAAGCTTTTTGAACATGGGAAGAAAACTAACAACGTAGACACATTTCTTTCTCGAACAGCTGTGATATTAAATGCAAAACGATACAAACTCCCGAATTGTTTATTACACTTGATATAATTTCGAATGTTAATGTAAAAGATGGCAATAATTTGCAACCACTAAGGCCCGTATTAATAGTCTGAGCTAAAACCCGCCCGTCGTGATCACCATCTCAAGTATGTCATTTATTAACAAACCAATCTTGAGGGCGTATCACGTGATGTCTTTCTCAAGTCGCGGTTCGCCTGCAATCAGAAAATACGTTCTCAAGTGTGAGTTTGACAGTTCTCTTGAGAACTGAGTTTTGTTTAATTTAATACGGCGTTACTCACGTGATATCCGATTCCTAAACGCGCACCTAAGTTACGTTTATTAATAGGAACGCCCTCTTGAGGTCGTTCTCAGGATTGACTTTTGAGCTGAGAGTGATTTATCAATATTGAAGAACGACCACAGATAGATGAAAATGGAAGGATTGCGAGAAGGTCTACGTCCAGCAGTGGACAGGCTGACGACGACGAAAGAAAGGGCAACCAGAAGCTGTAAAAGAACACAAGCCTTTAAAGATACCAACGTAGTCAGAAAACTTTTACGTGCGTTTTGAATGAGAAGTAAACTGACAGTAACCTCGCCTTTCCGAAACATGAATGGGGCGAAAGGGCTACGACGTCAGAGGCTGAATAATTACATCGCTCAAGGTGAAGGATCCCAGTACCGTTAGGCAGGCGCTTTTAGCCCGTCAGGATACGTTAGCTGCTTACTGCGTAGTACAATGCTTTACCATTAGGGTCCTTCATAGCTGCCGCTGAAGTCATGGCTTCTTTTTATAATAATTTGCGCTTCTGCACTCTTGGTAACTATTTTAACATTTTACTACTTACCTACAAGTTCACGGCAGCTAAGATGACCCAAAATGGCGGCAGTTCGTGAATAGACTCGACAGTAGATTAATTGGCAACACTGAGATTACGATTTTAAATCTTACGACGCAGATAATAAAAAAGTTTTTGGATCAACTTAGCAGCCGGGGTCTGTACCTAATTTTATTTATTTTTCTTTTAAGGGCCTTCATAGAGCCAACTAGCGCCGCCAATCTTTAAAAAATAATATCTTCCAATATAATCAATTTTATTAAAAAAGCTATTTACGAAATGTTTATTACGATAAATACTATGTTTTAAATGCTTATTTATAACGTGATTCAATGTCGGTAAGTTGTAGTTCGCATAATTGCGAAAAACGGCCGTTTTTGACACATTTGTTAACTACAACTTAGCTTGTCGCAATTATGCCATGTATTGTATATTGAAAAATAGTATTTATCGTAATAAACATTTTGTAAATAGCTTTCTTAATAAAATTGATTATATTGGAAGATATTATTTTTTAATATTGGCGGCGCTAGTTGGCTCTATGAAGGCTCTTAAGGCCCGTATTAATAAATCACTCTCAGCTCAAAAGTCAATCTTGAGAACAACCTCAAGATGGCGTTCCTATTAATACACGTAACTTAGGTGCGCGTTTAGGAATCGGGTATCACGTGAGTAACGCCGTATTAATAAACACAACTCAGTTCTCAATAGAACTGTCAAACTCGCACTTGTGAACGTATTTGCTGATTGCAGGCGAACCGCGACTTGAGAATCACGTGATACGCCCTCAAGATTGGTTTATTAATAAATGACTTGAGACGGTGATCACATCTTGAGAGTGTATCAGCTGAATAAGGCCAAAGTCTGCGGTGGAATTTTATTGACAACTGTGATATTGAAATTTGTGATATTGTAATTCGCGAGACATGTTCCACCTAGTACGGAGTTCAAAAGTAAATTGACTGGAAGAAATCTCTCTGAGCGATAAAGGCGATTTGTACAAATTGTATAACAAACTGTTTACAATATGTGCAAATAAAGTATGTTTTTATTATTTGAGTAAATAAATACTTTTGTATTGTAAGTATGTATGAATTACCAGGATACCAGAATCGCTAGTAGATTACGATATGCAAGAATGCCGAGAGTGGCTAAGTTCAAATGAAAAGACTATGTGCAACTTATCATAAGACTAATCAAAGAAATATACGAAATTTGATTATAAATTCAAAATAAGTCTATTAGGATGACAGAGAATGGCAAAGGTAAGTCCATAGGAGTTTTAACTGGTTCACGTAGAAAATATTGTCGCCAAAGGGTACCAGGGTTGCATAAAGATATGGGAAGCATAGCACGTTTAAGGCATTAATTCCCAAACCAACGTCAGCAGTTCTACCGATTACAGACTGATTGATGATAATAAGTATGAAGCTTCGTCATAAGGCGGAACTGACAGGAACTAATTATCCCGCAACGACCTCCGTGACATAACCATATCCAGTTAAGTAGCGGCCTCGTGACATCTGGTATCGACTTAGGGCAATTGTAAATAGAAATAGCAGGTGACAATAATTCATAGTTTAAACAAACTAAAAACATACGCTTTACATACTAAAAATCGGCCAAGTGCAAGTCGGACTTGCGGCCTGAGGCTTCCGTGCATACAACTTAGTAAGTTGTTCTCGAATGACTCACTCTGAGAACTCGGTGGCTCAGTGGTTGGGTCAATGGACTTGCAATATGGAGGTCCCAGGTTCGATTCCCAGCTAGGGCAGCCATGTACCAATGAGTTATCCTCGGTTTTTTCGACGGAAAAACTTATGTACATCTACCGAGTGCTCTCAAAACGGTGAAGGAAAACATCGTGATGAAACCTGCATGTCGTAGAAGAAAAAAAAAATCTAAGGCATGTGAAATCCGCCAACCCGCACTGGGCCCGCGTGGTGGATTATGGCCCGAGCTCCCTCGATGTAAGGGAAGGTCTGTGCCCGAGCAGTGGGGCAATATAAATAGACTGATGATGATGACACTAACCTGTGAATACTGCGGTGACGGCGGCCTAGGTGGCGTGGTGTACTTGGACGCGAGGCGCGCGCCTGCGCCGCAGCCTTGCGCGGGCGCAGCGGCCGCCTCATCGTCCGGGTAGTATAGATGCACGAAATCCTCCGTGTCAAGAAACGTGTTGATCAGCATACTTAACTAACCAGTCTCACATCAGACTTTCGGACCACTATATTAGATCACTGGACTAAACACTAGTAGTTATAAATTATGTAGAATCTTTGTAAATTACACTTAGAATAATCTTTGTAAATTACACTTAGAATAATCTTTGTAAATTACACTTAGAATAATCTTTGTAAATTACACTTAGAATAGATCACTGATAGGAAGCACACCATCGCAATTCCGGTCTAATACGTCCCGTTTTCGCGTCCATGTTTATAGTTTAATTTAAATAAAGTTCCCTACACTTGTATAAAATCACATTTGTGCACTATCTACTGGAAATTGAAAGATTGGTTACATAATTGATAATAAGCCGTATCTAATAGGAAAGAATTGACGTGAAATATATTTCGTGATTTCAGACTTAGAAAGCCTGTCTGTGATCAAAATTAGATTGCCAGAATGTGAACCTCTTTTACCTTGGTTTACAAACTCAAACTTTAACAAACTTTGTATTTTGGTAGTAGGTACAGTCAAAGACAGAGATAAGTATACAGGGGGTCTCAATAAGGTTGAGATTTTCTCAAAAACTACTGGACCGAATTTGATAATTCTTTTACAGTTACATAGTTTTAATTTTTATCTAGCAAACAGTGTAAGAATTTTAGCAATAGGTCAAGTAGTTTTTGAGAAAATCTCAACCTTAAAAACTCTCATCATCTCAACCTTTCTCTGTGTTCAGAGTGGAATTTTTAAGTAATTTTTGTTCTACTAAGAGGCGCAGTAGTAAAGAGGGTTTTTAGTCCTTTTAAGGGTTCCGGGCTTCAAAAGGAAAAAAGGAACCCTTATAGGATCACTTTGTTGTCTGTCTGTCAATACCTATATCTCAGAAACCCGTGGACGGATCAAGTTGAAATTAATACCACCTACTCAAGTCTGCAACCTCATGCAGCCGTGAACAACATCATAATAAAGAGTGTATTATTATTATATTATTTTAAAAGATGTGCTGCTGAGAGTTTTTTGCCACTTTTTCTCCTCAGCGTTGGCACCTTTTCCTTGCAAAGTGGTGTAAATGTAAATTCAAAAATATTTTGACGTGCAAAAATGTACACAATGTGCTTACTTGCAATAAAGAAATTTGACTTTGAGTGAACCCAAAAAAATTGAAGTTCAATGAATATTGACAATTGTAAGGTCGAGATTCATAGACAGTTGTGTGCGCAAGCTTAGCGTGAGCTCGCTTTTACAAGTCATATTCCATAGACGTTTAACAGTTGTAAGAGCGAGCCAACATTAGGCTCTGGCTCAAAATTATTTCTGTATCTCGACCTTAAGATTGAACTATCGAAGAAGACTAGGCTGAAGTCCCTCCTGTGTCTTCATTGCTTACTACAAATTATTTCACGTCAATTGTTGCCTCGTCAATTGATACAGAGCTTAATTCAAGGTACTGAAATACTGTAAATTTACTCATTTTTCCGCCAAGGTCTCTTGTTGACGTCAATAGTTACCTACATGTTATCTGAATATTTTCAGTATACCGTTAGCAAACCCGGTTTCTAAAGGCAATGTCAAATTATCACACGTTCTAACGTCCGCTGACCCCGACTAGGTTAGAATTACAAGAGCAATGAATAGCTTACACGATTTACCAACTACTCTTAAGGCGCTGACATGAGCCAACTAGCGCCGCCAATCTTAAAAAAATCATATCTTCCAATATAATCAATTTTATTAAAAAAGCTACGTTCACATTGTTTATTGCTATAAATATTATTTTTTAAATGCTTATTTGTAACGTGATGCAATGTAGGTAAGTTGTAGTTCACAAATGTGCCAGAAACGGCCGTTTTTCGCAATTATGTGCTATAGGGACGAGATCACGGTAGCTCTGCTGTAATAGAGTGTGCTACGGAATGGCGAGGTCCCTGGTTCGAATCCCGGTCGTGATGAAATTTTTTCTCCATCTATCATCTTGATAGTTTGACATTGTCTTGACAGTACGAGGTCGTAACGTACACAAGTAAAGGAATTACTCATGTAATAGTATTACATGACTTTAGGCAGATATATAAATGTGTAATAATTCATTGACGTCAATCGTAACAATATGATGTTTGCACAATTGGTGATAATGCTATTGTGTCTATTGTAAAGCGATAGTATCCTTTATATGACATCTAGAACATTGTCTCATTGACAACTATAGAAAGACTCGATAGAAATCAAGTTCCGAAGAAGATATTATCTCAGATGACGCATGGTGCGCTGGCCGCGAGCTTTGGCGTTCGCGGAGCTCGGCCTACGGCCTCTGTGCGTGTTCGGCCTTCGGCCTCGCTAAACCTCTTTACTAATAAATATTTGTTGCAAGCGAGTAATCCTTATGTTTCTTCAATATTGTGAAAATTCAGCATTGTGCCGGCCATTTTATATTTGTCAATATTTTAAACATCCCAATAAATCGACTGGATAATAGCTAATAGATGGAATTTAAAAATAGATGAAATTTCATTCAAATTTGAAACAAAATATTTAATCCGACAATAAAAGCAAAGTTGACGAAGAAAATACAATTGGTAATGAAATGATGGTTTTAACAATATGGTCTGATGACGTATCAAAGTTGTATTTGAACGTACAGTCGAAGACAGAGATAAGTATACAGGAGGCCTCAGTAAGGTTGAGATTTTCTCAAAAACTACTGGACCGAATTTAATCATTCTTTTACAGTTACATAGTTTTAACTTTTGTATATGAAACAGTGAAAGAATTTTTGAATAGGTCAAGTAGCTTTTGGGAAAATCTCAACCTTAAAAACTCTCCTCTACTACACCTTTCTCTGTGTTCCACCGTAAGTAGAATACTCTAGTCTGTAGTGATATAACAAATGTAAAATAACACTTACATCAACAAACAAACGATGATACATAAAGATAACCTTTTCAAACAGAACAAAGAATAAATGATAAATGGAGAAAAAATTTCATCACGACCGGGATTCGAACCCGGGACCTCGCCATTCCGTGGCACGCTCTATTCCAACAGAGCCATCGTGATTCGTATCCAGATCGTGAATTTTGTCTCCATATTCTCGTCTTAGGGACGGTAGCGACATCTATCCAGTAATTGTGCAATTACACAAATTCATGTCTAACATTGCAGTTAGAAATCATGTTTTTTTAATTGATGACGCGTTCCTTTTTCATATGTTTGGATATTTTCTTGCATATGCGCTATGCGAAACGAAAATCTAAATGATAAATGGAGAATTTTTTTACAAAGAACAAAGAATATACAAAACGCAAACATAAGAGATTCGTCTCAAAAGACAATTTTGCGAATATCGAATTAGTTTCCATTGTTCATTGTTGATCATAATAATGTAATCAATACAAATAACGCCGATGCAAAGTCCAAGAGTCAATGAACTAATAATTGGGATACCAGGAACGCAGAGCAAGCTAGGAGTACTTCCTCTATCTGAACAAGTGCGTGCCGGAATAATCCACACCAGACATCTGACCGACATATGGAACAAGTTCTGGTAATGAATTTAAAGATCCACAGGTGGTGTTCTAGATGCAAACGAAAATATATCTACTTCCGTAGTAGGAAAAGTACATAATGGGCTGCCAGCTGTCAAACTCAAGCGCGAGACAGAAGATGCCCCGCAGCGGCGGAGTGAAGAGCACGGCACAGTGACTCCATATTTTTTGGATGAATTTTGGCAGGGAAATAAAAATACGCCAACAAAAATCAGATTACAAGCTCTCGTATTTATAATATCTTACATTTTGATATACATTTTGGAAGAATAACTATTTCAGTTTAGACATAATTTTCATTTTAAAAGACATAGAAGTTTAAAAGATATGTTTGTGATTTTTTTCTATCGTGCGAAGTTTGTCCAATCGTGTATCGGTATTCATCAGTCCCTAAATATACACCCCAAGATTGCTATATATTTTTAGACTTTAATTTTAGTAGTTAGTGCCGTAGCCTTCATTGAAAAACTGAAAATCTGCGCATACGAAGTCTTAATGTAAATGAGAATTATTTGTTAGACATGCCTATTTGGGCAAGCGAAATGAATGTCACATCTGTCGCAGAACCGATAAGCGATCGGGTAGACGGGTTTTCGGAAGGGGGGCACGAACGGGTAAACGTAGTGTGGAATCTTAAAGGATACATAACATATCTGAATCTCAAAGTAAATTATTGTCGGTTTCTATTTCTAACAAAGTTTCTTCTTCTCAAGGTTCCTTCTCATCGAAGGTTGGACAACATCATGGCAATTGTCACCCTCTGCCCTCTGTTTCATGTATATGTACATTTAACTAAAATGCGCATACAAATGCTTTATGTAAAATAATATTGTGATGTGAACTAGTGTAGTGAAATAAGATCAGTGAACAAGTTTTAAGAGGTGTGTAAATCGTAACCTGAGAAACAATCTATATATGTAAACCACTGCAATGTTTTGGTATATATGTTATTGTATCATTTATGCAATATATATAGAACGAATAAAGAACTATCAAAACTAAAACTAAAAACCCTCTGTCCGGCTGCCCGGAACAAGGAGCCGGTGCTGCAGCCGAACCAATCACGTCAATTCTTTAGCCAAGAGCGTCTTCTCCTGCCTTCTCTCTCTTCCCACAGATCTTGCCCTGGATTATTAACTGATACAACGCAACGACTATCTAACAACGCAAAGAAATCCAATTCATTCATCTCGTACAGTCGAAGACAGAGATAACTATACAGACGGTCCCAATAAAGTTGAGATTTTCTCAAGAACTACTGGACCGAATTTAATCCAGCTTTTGGAGCTATAAAAATAGGTTGAAGAGTTGGCTTGTCGAGCAGTCCTTCTACAGTTTTAATGATTTTTTAGAATTAAAATACAACAATAATGTAATATAAATATTAATTGAATAATTTAATGTAATGAATTGAATTTTTAGGTACCTATTGAATTACCTATTGTATTAATTGATTTATTTTATTTATAATATAATATTGACATGTAATGAATAATTACCAATAAATAACTATGAACTAATAATTCTTTTACAGTTACATAGTTTTAGCCTTTATCTATCTAACAGTGAAATAATTTTTACAATAGGTCAAGTAGTTTTTGAGACAATCTCAACCTTAGAAACTCTCTTGTACACCTTTCTTTGTCTTCGATCGTACATACATTTTTACGTTAGATGAGCTTGATAACAAAAACGACATAACAGTCCGGACGAAGTTTCAAGACGGACCCCACCCAACAGTTGACGCAAACGTCCGTATTCAATAAGCGTCGTGAATTGATGTAATAAATCAATTTATCATATTAACTTTATTGCTAAATGAATGCAATTGCAGAGATTCTGATTGTTCAATCTTTATACGATTCGACGAGTCATGCCTGAACCTTCAATCTTGTGAATTGACATAACTTTATGGTCGAAAGGAATATTATGTTTACTAAGAATGATTGTTTTAATAAGAATGGTTTTGTTCCTCTTGGCTTGATATTATAAGATGCTTATAATTCAGGTTATTTGTAAAAAGACATTGCCACATTTCAATGGAGCTTTGCCCCACCTACAGTGACTATTTAAGCTGTGCCTATCATTTTGTTGGGGACTTATTACAGGTTTCATATTGCATAATCATACTCAGTATCATTTTCTACTACTCTCGCAACTCCTATAGAAGAATAACAAAAACAATGAATAAATCGCTTCGATTTCTTACTATTTTCTGAATTCTTAATTAAGCTGTTTTGTTCGAATCGCAACTTGTACAAATCTTTATTTGAAACCAATAATTTTAATAAAAAACGGAGATATTTTTACATTTATTCGCCATCTTGTACAACTTGCGGTTGATGGTGGGGCAGAATCTGGCATTGTCATTTAAAGATACTTTATAAACTAACAGTACGATTTCAACTTTTACGACGCAGGCAATAAGAACGGTCCAAAGTGTTAGGTGCACTTGATGTCCTGTAGTTAGACTGTACAGTCATGAGTAATAACATAGAAACATCCTTAAAATTCAAATTCATGTAACAACTTTAAATCGCAAAAATAAGTATGCTAAACTGTGGCCAATAATTATGTAAACGCTAAATTGTATCAAAATAAAGTACACACCCCACCAAGCAAATGTTGTACAAGGGGTGTGTACTTACTTTATTTTGATACAATTTAGCGTTTACATAATTATTGGCCACAGTTTAGCATACTTATTTTTGCGATTTAAAGTTGTTACATGAATTTGAATTTTAAGGATGTTTCTATGTTATTACTCATGACTGTACAGAAATAACCAGAAAGGTATCCCAAATCCCATAAATTAATTTAACGGGGAACAAGGGAATGAGTCAGTGTTTATTTCCGAAATAAACGATCTTGAAATGAGATGCAATATTTAAAACAAAGGTGAGTACACAAAGAAATGATAAACAAAGATACTCTTGCACTGGGAACACAAAATTGATAAGAGTTATAGGTATCGGAACTGATTTGTTGATAAATGATCAAATCTAATTTAAGATGACAATGTGAGGAGATACAGTACAGCCTCCTTACCTTGGCATGTCTGTAAGGCCGTAAATATCATTGTAAATAAATAAATAATAAATAACTCTTATAGCAGGATTACTTCAGTAATACTTTGTTATTTCGTACCATGACGACCTTAAAGCCAAGGATACATTAGGGGACAAATGTCCTGCGACACGTGTCGCCAGGGACGTCGGGTGAAGTAGCGCGACGTTACCGGACTTCGCGCGACATGTCTGGCATGTCTGACGTCGCTACGGACATAAGTCGCGCGATGTCGCCAGATATGTCAGGCGAAGTTTCGCGAAGTCGCACGACTTCGCCTGACGTCGCTACGGACATAAGTCGCGCGATGTCGCCAGATATGTCAGGCGAAATCGGCCGGCTTCGCTTGACATGTCGCCGATACATGTCGTAGGGCATTTGTCCCCTAGTGTATCATTGGCTTTAAGAACCTTATTAAGGAAGTCATGGTACGAAATAATAAAGTATTATTGAAGTAATCCTGCTATAAGAGTTCATGGTAAGAGAGCAGGACTACATCTAGTCTGATAGGGACTGATGATGATTATTTCATGTCAGATAATATGACATCACTCGTTTTGGAGCCAGCAACATTATCGCGCGACCACTGTGTCAAGCGGTATTGTTAATTTATTATCAGTACGCAAATAAATGTGAACCTATTTCTTTATCGCGGCGACCCGCATGGACAACATAACGTAACTGGGTCTCGTTTTCATATCAATATGCATTATACTCTAACAATAGCAATTTCCATTCATAAGTTCCGATACGAACCATTGTTGTGGTTTAAACATTGGACTATGGTCGATGACATGATTTAGATACATTTACATTTCAGAGTTCAGGCGAACAAGAGTGAGACACAAGATGCCCCGTGTGAAGAGCACGGCGCAGTGCCTCTATATTCGTATTTTTATGTATTTTGGCAGGGAAATAAAAATACGCCAACAAAAATCAGATTTTTTAAAACAAGCTCTCGTATTTATAGTACGGTGGAACACAGAGAAAGGTGTACAGGAGAGTTTTTAAGGTTGAGATTTTCTCAAAAACTACTTGACCTATTGTAAAAATTCTTTCACTGTTAGATAGATAAAAGTTAAAACTATGTAAAAGAATTATTGAATTCGGTCCAGCAGTTTTTGAGAAAATCTCATCCTTATTGAGGCCCCCTGTATACTATCTCTGTCGTCGACTGTACCCTACATTTTGATATATATTATTAGTTGTATGAATAACTATTTCGGTTTAGATATAATTTTCATTTTAAAAGACATGGAAGGGGTATGTTTGCGATTTTTTTTCTATCGAGCGAAGTTTGTCCAATCGTGTATCGGTATTCATCAGTCTCTAAATAGACCAAGATTGCTATATATTTTTTTCAGACGTTTAATTTTAGTAGTTAATGCCGTAGCCTTCGTAGAACCTTTTCCTTGCAAAGTGGTGTAAATGTAAATTCAAAAATATTTTGACGTGCAAAAATGTACACAACGTGCTTACTTGCAATAAAGAAATTTGACTTTGACTTTTGACTTTGAGAAAAACTGAAAATACGAAGCCTTAAATAGCACCAAAAGCTGCAGAAGTAGCTGAACAACATTTACGGAAAAGTATCTCAAACAAGAGTTTCATAAGAATAGAAACGTAGACGGTACTAGGATCCGTGAGGCTAACAAGAGGTATCAAGTTGCGAATCTTGTAGACACTACACAACGGATGCCTGCTCCACTTTTCAGTGCAATGCCTCTGCAGCGCCGACATGGCGAGGCGAAGAATGCGGTCAGCGGCGCCTACTCGCTTGTTACTACTTGGACGTTATGACGCCTTGGTATTTCTGCGCCAAACATTACAGCGTCATTAACATAATTTTCAAACTACGGCTAGAAACTAATGAAGTAAAATATCTAGAAAACAAGATGTAGTAGTGAATATTTCGAAACATCGCTTCAGAAAGTAAATAAGTATTATTATTTATTTTATTAATGGACTCGACAATTCGTTTGCCAATGTCATGTTACAGAAAATTCAATATATAATAGTCTTCTATCTTCCTCCAGAGGAGTCGCCGTAGCGTCGTCACTCTGGACGAAGCAGCTCGACAGTCACATTCACTCCCGAGCTTGTAGCGTGACTCTTGATAAAAGCTTGAAACTTCAGATCTTGCACAAATCATCCAATAAATTCACTATACTGTCATTTTCTGATTACTTTAACGTGATATTAAACACAAAATAAGCACTGTAGATATTAAAATAAAATTTTGCAACCGTCGTTTCTCATCATGTACCTCAAGTAAATAAGTAGGTTTTGATCGATGATGCATTTCTTGTACGAATTACGCCAGAGAGTTGCGTGCACAAAATGCATTCAGCTATGTAAGCTTGCTGCTCGATTAGCGATTACAAAACTTGCAATGAGGTCAACAAAAACAATATCGACGCTTCCTACTACAATTATGTAGACGTGTTAAAATTCGACACTTTCGAAAACATCACGAATGTAGACGAATAAGAACGTGCACTCAATTAAAGTTCGTTGCACGAAAAATCTGATTTCAATAGCTTGTAAATTCCTTAAATCAGGCAGTCAACTGGTTGAAATAGACGTGTGATTGAACAGCTAGCTCGTTGATTGAACGACGCCATCCAACCAAACATCTAAGTCTCAATTAGCTGAGTGGTTGAACACAACGTTCAACACTACAGCTAAATGACGCTCAGCGGACTGGTTGGAAGTCAATTTGTAAATTTTAGTAACAGGTTCTTACCGCGATTTAGACTGAATTATGAGATATTTCGACACCGTTACAATTATCATGATCACGAGACATACTAACTGTGTTCGTATTAATTTTGAAACAGCATTATTCACAATGCAATAGCAAAATATCAACAAATTACCGTGATAATTATTTTTATACTTTTTGTTTAATTTATTTTCAAAGTTTTCTTAAACATTATCTCACTGAAATCACTGGTATGTTGCTGCATTATTGGAATTTTAATGCTGGGAAATTATTACTCACTATAAAACAACTCGCAATGTTCAAATAATATCAGCTGTCGACGCCATCTTCTAAACAAAAGGAAACTAGCGCCGCCGTGGCGGAGAATCATACTAAGTCAACACTACAACGGCTTTTCAGTCAGCTGAGGTGTTGAACGTTTTATGCGCCATAATGATCCAACCACCCAATTACAAGTGCTATCAACTTAAGCTGAGAATTGCATTTGTGTGAGTGCACACCGATAGTGTAGATTGGCAATCGGCTTGTGGCGCGGCGCGTCCCGCACATGGTTTAAACCAGTTTATACTAGTTTATAGCAAGCGGCCTGAGGCAACACTCACACAAATGCAATTCTCAGCTTAAGTTGATAGCAGTGTACCTGTTTGATTGGATGCCGTCGTTAAATTAACGTGCTAGCTGTTCAGTCTATTTCAACCAGTTGACTGCGACATAGACACTGCAAAACCAATCCCACGAAATCATTGCAATGACTGGCTCACTACACTCGTATCAAATTCTTGGACCGCAAACTGCGTTCGTTTCCCACTAGCCAACCTTCTCACGTTACAACAAGCGGCAACTTTATCTTTTCACCTGATCTCGACACTTTTACATGAAATACACTCTTAAGTCCTAGTGTCACAGTATTTTTGTCTTGTTCTTTTGGTTCTTGTGCATGCAAAGTTATGTTTGTTGCGGTTTCGCTTACAGTCGCGTGTAACTCTATAGTAATGTTCCGATTGACATGCAAGCTTACGTTCGTCTAACATGAAATCCTAAGCAAATACTTCAATACTTCATTTATTCAACCTTAGGAGCTCTAGGGAACACTTGGCTATATCATACATAATGTAATAATTTACAATAATATATGGTACGGAATACAAACTAGGTTACGGCTGGATGTACGAACAGAGAAACAGGGAAAAGAACCTCGCAACGCAAGATGGCTGGCAGGGACTGGATGCAGAGGGCCGAGAGTAGGGTTGAGCGGCGCGCTTTGGGAGAGGTCTACGTCCAGCGGTGGACTGATATAGGCTGATGTTGAGATATGCAGTACCAGGACGCTATAAGAGCGGGGAGGTGAGGCCTACGTCCAGCAGTGGACTGATACGGGCTGATGTTGAGAGAGGCAGTACCAGGACGCTATAAGAGCGGGGAGGTGAGGCCTACGTCCAGCAGTGGACTGATACGGGCTGATGATGATGACAAGTACGCTACGTGCTGACGAAACATGTCTCAAGGATGTTAGTAGGTGCGTTTTTCCAACGACTGTACGCGGTGATTGTCAATAAAAAGCAAGTGTTTATCTTGTGCCCACTAGTCGAGTCACTACTCGGTTGATTTACGCGAATAGGATGGTTGATTGAAATCGTTTGAATTGAAACACAGCACTGTGCTGAATGAAAATACTTACGAAAGTTGATTGAAACTTTATGCGTTAGATCAATGCGAGGTAGGAAGTTGATTGGAACTTTATGCGTTAGATCAATGCGAGGTAGGAAATTGATTGAAACTTTATGCGTTAGATCAATGCGAGGTAGGAAGTTGACTGAAACTTTATGCGTTAGATCAATGCGAGGTAGGAAGTTGATTGAAACTTTATGCGTTAGATCAATGCGAGGTAGGAAGTTGATTAAAACTTTATGCGTTAGATCAATGCGAGGTAGGAAGTTGATTGAAACTTTATGCGTTAGATCAATGCGAGGTAGAATGTTGATTGAAACTTTATGCGTTAGATCAATGCGAGGTAGAAAGTTGATTGAAACTTTATGCGTTAGATCAATGCGAGGTAGGAAGTTGATTGAAACTTTATGCGTTAGATTATAGCGAATTAGAAAGTTGATTGAAACTTTATGCGTTAGATCAATGCGAGGTAGGAAGTTGATTGAAACTTTATGCGTTAGATCAATGCGAGGTAGGAAGTTGATTGAAACTTTATGCGTTAGATCAGTGAGAGGTAGGAAGTTTATTGAAACTTTATACGGTAGGTTGGTGTGAAGTAGAAAATCGATTGAAATTTTATGCGTTAGATCAATGCGAGGTAGGAAATTGATTGAAACTTTATGCGTTAGATCAATTCGAAGTAGGAAGTTGATTGAAACTTTATGCATTAGATCAATGCGAGGTAGGAAGTTGATTGAAACTTTATGCGTTAGATCAATGCGAGGTAGGAAGTTGATTGAAACTTTATGCGTTAGATCAATGCGAGGTAGGAAGTTGATTGAAACTTTATGCGTTATATTAGTGAGAAGTTGATTGAAACTTTATGCGACATAAATAGTTTACTGACATGCAAATGTAATATTTTAGTGCGAATAATGCTGCAATTAGAGTTAATTCTTGTGAATGAAGTTGAGATTCCTTTTATTATAGAATTCTGAGTATGTATGTATGTACAGACCGAAGAGACGGTGGTGTGTTGACATAGTGCAGGTGGCTGGTCACACATGGACTAGACTGGCGAAAGATCGACAACATTGGAAAAGTATGGAGGAGGCCTATGTCCAAACTTGGGCGCCCAAATAACAATATTTTGAAAACCAACTTTTTAATTTTATTTTAAATTTTATTAGATGCATGCATTTATTGTAATTAAATGGATCCAATATTTTATTATTACTATATTATCAATGTACATGTTTTGGGAATAAAGGCTTGTATTATTATATGAATATTATTATGTATGTACATATTTGTACCTCTGAAGCCAGTTAAGTTTCAATTTGTTTACGCAGTCGAGTAAAAAATTGAAACGGTATCTCAAATTGCTAAGGCACAGCGTTTTTGCCTCGCCTACATTCAAGGCTATACTAAATTGCTCAATTCATGTTAACTGTTGTCTGCTATCATTGTTCAATTAGTGCTTTGTTATGAATCTTTGTCTGTTTGTCTCGTTAAAATCTATTTCTATTCCTTTTAAGTATAAAGATAGATACATACAGCTTCAATTTTCAATGGTTTTTGGTCTTACTATACTCATTGTGATCGTCTCATACCATCATCATTTCATCTTTTACGATCCTTATAGGTTTCGCATGCTAGGCATCAGTCTAAAAGACAAAAAGAGAAGTGCAGAAATAAGAAAGATAACTGATGCAGTACAAATGGCATGTAGGCTGAAGTGGAGATGGGCCGGACACAACGCGAGGGCGAGAGACGACAGATGGAGCGAACGCGTGTTACACTGGATACCGAGGGAAGAGTCACGGAAGAGAGGTCGGCCAAAGAGGCGCTGGGTAGATGACATTGCACGAGCGGCGAGCAATACGTGGACAATGACTGCACGAGATAGAGTGGCGAGGCACAGTATGGAGGAGGCCTATACCCAGATATGGGTGCCCATTAAATGAATAAATAAAAATAAATATGGAATGAATAAACTATACAATAGAGTCAAATGTAACAAACTAAAAACAAATAAACAAATTGTATTGATATGTAAAAATTAGATATAAGTGACATGTGAAATATTTTAATGGAATAAATGGCTATAATAATAATAATAATGTGATAAGGACACCCATTATGATGTGTCATTAGAAATACAGTCTATAGCCACTGCTATTAGAGTTCTTTATTGGTGCAAGTTACCCTTACACCATTCATAATGTCAACTTTCAGTGTTTTATTTTGTTTGAAAGGATGCTCTTTGGTGATTATTAGACAGTTGTCCTACCACCGGCGAGTAAGCGAGTAAATCCAGACTACTTTCTCGCCCAAGAAACGTACAGTCGACGACAGAGATAAGTATACAGGGGGTCTCAATAAGGTTGATATTTTCTCAAAAACTACTGGGCCGAATTTAATAATTCTTTTACAGTTACATAGTTTTAACTTTTGTCTATCAAACAGTGAAATAATTTTTGCAATAAATCAAGTAGTTTTTGAGAAAATATCAACCTTAAAAACTCTCCTGTACACCTTTCTCTGTGTTCCACCGTACATTGTTCTCCTATAAACAACTAGATACACAAAGGTCTTACTAAAACAATTAAAAAAACGTCCAAATAAGGGTCCATTGTTAACGTCCAAATAATGTCCAATAAAGCAAATGAGGGTCCATTCATCCGTTTGGACCTACTTTGCGCTCGGACATTTTTAGATGGCAAACTGTACCTAAAATGCACTTTGATCTATACATCAACATCATTAATTAACAAAAGGTCACGACACGTTCGCCTCTGTCCGTAAGATGTCCAATTTGTCAAGTTTATTTGAATTTCCATCCAAGATTTTTTACCAGTTCTCGTAACGTCTTTAATTTACAATTTCTTATTGATTAAGCTATTTCGTTTCCCAATCTGTTACGCTGTTGGTTTCGTCATAGTTCGTGTGCATCGTCACGACGGATGGTCCCCAGAATATGTTAAGCTGTCGCTCTGGCGTGCTTTCCCCGCGGGGGTCTGAGTATGTATGGGTCTGGGGGAGGGGTCAGGTCACGTCTGGTCTGCAATGAAAGGTCCAATCAATTTGCTCGTCCGTCAGTGGGTTGTGTGTGAACCGTGAATGCGGAGAAGGTCGTTTACCTAAGGAGCGCACTCGTAAGCGTTCGATTCGATAGTGGACTTTCGAGCGATAAATGTATGCTTGAATAAACGTCGAACCTAACTAAGCAATAGATGCTACTAAGCGCATATCAGTTGCATATTATCTCCGATCTGATGTAAGGATGACATACGCAAGGTGGCTGGTAGGAAAAGGCCGAGAATCGGGCAAAGTGACAAAGCCTTGGGAAAGGCCTGCGTCCAACAGGGGACTGATACGGCCTGATGATGAGAGAGGCAGTACCAGGAGCCAATAAGAGCAAAGAGGTGAGATCTATGTCCAGCAGTGGACATAGATCTCACCTCTTTGCTCTTATTACCTATATCTATTTGTATTTGTCCTTTACTATTTGTATGTGTTCTTCTTCTGTTAATGTGCTTTTGTAATTTGTGGTGTTAAATAAATCTGTTTTCTTTCTTTCTTTTCTTTCTTTATTGGCTCCTATATAAGAGCTGAGAGGTGAGGTATACATTCTGCAGTGGATTGATACCAACTGGTGATGAGAGAGGCCGTACCAGGAGCCTATATAAGAGCTGGGAGGTAAAGTATACGTCCAGCAGTGGATTAATACGGGCTGATGATGAGAGACGCAGTACCAGGAGATAATAAGAGTAAAGAGGTGAGGTTACATTCAGCAGTGGATTGATACCAACTGGTGATGAGAGACGCAATACCAGGAGCCAATAAGAGCAAAAAAGTTAGGCCTATGTCTAGCAGTGCCCTGATACGGGCTGATGATGAGAGAGGCGGTACCAGGAGCCTATAAGAGTGGGGAGTCATCTCACGGCCTACTTCAAGCAGTGGACTGAGGTTGCCTACTAAAATAACAGTTGAATGTGCAAGGTCGTTAAATGTATATGCCTTGCTCGTGACTTGCGGCGATGGTCTGAGACCGGGATGCCACTGCAGCTGACGAAACGGACCTTGGCCTGTCTAGTGACGTCATCACACGAACATCTTTGTTGATGGTAAACTTAAAGCCACATTCAGCCAATTACATCCTTGAAAACATTGCGGTTTTCCTTGTTTTTGGCAGTTTGTGATGATAAGGATAACCTTCTCGATTGAGTAACAAAATATTTATCTAACATGTTGCATAGTTTGTTCTGTAAATGATCCATACAGTAGCCAAATAATACGTAACCCGAAGCCCAAATCCCTACTAACATTTTAAGCTGTTCTGTGATTATTGCATAGTCATTTTCACATCATTAGATCGGATCACTTTATTTTCACAATGATGAACAGGTTCGATCAATCAGTTCCTTCAGTTTTACATCACAACAGGTAATTAGACGATCATATTTATTTACAAAATGAGACTTGATTTGGGCTGCGTTATAGTGTACGCTTTAAAGAATTGCGAAATATTGTGTTTTCAATATCAGTAAAGAAATCTCAAAGATTAAATTTGACTGAAATAGTAGCTTTGCCAGAGAGCAATATGATGCTTACTTTTCATATTTAAGTACGATATCCTAACAGCATCCTTCAGGCATTGCGGATACCATGGACAGTCCCCTGAGACACTGGGTACACTTACATGTCCCGGGGTCTCGGAGTCGGGCCTAAGTCGCATGTCATATCGCGTAATACACCTCGTGTAAACACTAACATAGTTTTAAGTACTTACTACCACTTATATGGTCTTTGTCACTGCAATAAATCGTTTAAATTTGAATAGCACGAACAACTGGTTTTATCTTATCCACAATTATTTCGAAAGAAGTGTTTATAAAAATTTGCTATTTTTTCTTCTCAGCGACGGCTTTTTCTTTGCAAAATGTTGTAAATTCCTTCCAGATATTTTACTCATACTCATTTATTTTAACCTCAGGTCCACAGGGAACACTTGGTTACGTCATACATTGTATAATATTGTGATCATACATGTTTAATACTGTATATTACATGGCTCGATATACAAAGAGGCAGAAGGGCAAAAGCAGACCCACTGCTTTACTACTTTAAAACTATTGAAGGATCTTTGAGAAAGCAAGCTTATAATTGCACGACATGTAATATATCACTTGATATAACCGAACGGGCGACAGCAAATGGCAATTCCCGCAGAACAGGACTAGTTTTCTACTGGGAAATCATGAGCTGAAACTAGATCTCGATTATTCTCGACAGACACCAACTAGATTTATGTCCCATTATCGTGCACGCTCAATTCTAGTTTTATTATTCCACCAGGCGACATTCAGATCCTATCGAATCAATAAAGTTCAATTATTTACAATTTCCTTAGTGCTCGAGGCGAGAAATCTTGGTTGGTCAACCGTGCAATTGTTACCATGCTTTATTGAGCAATGTAAGATTAGCTGGAACGTTAATTTCTCCTACAACTTTATGATCTCCTGGTATCTGATTTTCTTAAACTTCCGGAATTTTACTTAGAAAACTTTCTGTATTCTGTTATGTATATTCTGATAATAAAATATATCATAGTCCAGCAGGGTTACTCTCACCTCTTATAGCGATCCAGTTTAGGTTCCTAAACAAAACCGAATCGCTATTTGTATGAATGAAGTTAAACGTAAAATTCGGTTCTAGTATACGTTGAAAACGATCGTACAAGTTAAGCAACGTTGGGCGAGGTCAGTACCTGGATGGGTGACCGCTAGTGTCATTTTCATCAGAGCCCCTCCGTGCCTCGGGGCGCACGTTAAGCAGTTGGTCCCGGTTGTTGTCGCTTGACAGCAGTCGTTAGGCCACGGCAGAGGCCTACGGGCGGCCTGAATAACTCTGATAATAGGTTTGGTCACTAAACCACACGAGAAAAAAGAAAAACAGAAAAAATACAGGTACCAAATACCAGGGTAACATAAATGAAACGGAAGTATCCGATAATAAGTACCCAAAGAGGTATTTCTAATTGTGAAAATGTTCACGTGCCACAAGAATGATATCGGTATAAAGGCATTCCTATGCGAAGCCTCTGCAATTTCAATAATACCTTAACAAAGGTTGAGGTGAACAGAGTGAGATTAGACCAGTTGAATAGGAAGACGTTCTTAAAGAAATATGAATCCTCTGGATGAAGACAAGAAGATAACTTAATATATTGAAATTTCTGTAACATGACATTGGCAAATGACGAACAGTCGAGTCCATTAATAAAATAAATAAATAAAAATTGAGCTATCTCAAAAAATCATTTTTTTCGAGCCTACGCTCTATGGCGCTTTGAACAATATCCTTTAATGATCATAGAATCAACTGGACGTAGACGTTAAAAAAGACAATGAATAAATAAAATATGAAGGTAATTTAAAGCCTGCCTGATTAATACTCGCAAGTGTTCAAAGTGAAGCACCTAATAACTTTCCTATCCATTAAAATAGAAAGCAAGTTGAAGAAGCTTTCCTTCACAACCATCAATTAACTTGCCATTATTATATTAATAACTAGAAGCCATCCTGAGGCATTTCATGTAGATTATAAATGCAAGTTTTCTCTTCATATTACCTGGAAACAATTTGCGAAGACAGTAAGGCGCTAAGTCAATCAGCTTCGAGGGAAAAGGCGTGTGAGATATAAAAGGCATCTTTTATAGCTATGACATTACGATTTTCAATGAAATGTTTGTATGCTCTAGATGGGCAAGATTCGGAGAAACTTATAACATTACCAAGATCGCTGTAACCCGTTTCTACAAATAAATATATTTGAATTTGAAAAGTCAAGAGCAGCGAGCGACATTAAAATGTTGTTCCATTAAGGGCCTTCCATGAGCCAACTAGCGCCGCCAATCTTGAAAACAGCTACGTTTGTAACGTGATGCAATGTAGGTAAGTTGTAGTTTACATAATTGCGAAAAACGGCCGTTTCTGGCACATTTGTGAACTACAACTTACCTACATTGAATCACGTTACAAATAAGCATTTAAAAAATAATATTTATAGCAATAAACAATGTGTACGTAGTTTTTTTAATAAAATTGATTATATTGGAAGATATGATTTTTTTAAGATTGGCGGCGCTAGTTGGCTCATGGAAGGCTTTTAACGTTTAAAGCAAGGAATAGAACAGCAATTGGTTAAATTGACAGGGTCTCATAGTCCAGTTGCAAACGATCGTACAAGTTAAGCAACGTTGGGCGAGGTCAGTACCTGGATAGGTGACCGCTAGTGACACTTTCATCTGAGCCCCTCCGTGCCTCGGGGCGCACGGCAAGCAGTTGGTCCCGGTTGTTGTCGCTTGACAGCAGTCGTTAGGCCACGTCAGAGGCCTTTTTTTACCCAGGTAAAACATGCCAACCATGTACCACCACGACCGGGGGAGCGTGTTGATTATGTCGGGCTCACCGCCCTGAAGGGGCGGAATACAGACTAAACATCCTGGGGTGTTCCATCTCGTGCCATTCTTGCCGAGCCACGGGAACTGCTATACATCCTACGGGCGGCCTGAATAACTCTGTCACTAAACCACACGAGAAAAAAGAAAAAAATTAGAGGTACCAAATACCAGGGTAACATAAATGCAACGGAAGTATCCGATAATAAGTTGCCAAAGATAGTATACAACTTCAGTAGTGAATTTCATTGAGAACTGTTACACTCCAGAAGCAACAGGTGATAGCAGACTTTGTGGTGTGACGTGCCACGCTATTATAGTTTGTTAGTTCTCAATAATGACGTCAATTAGGTAACAATGTCGTTCGAAGCCTAAATGTAGTAGTGTCACTGATGGTACGGTGGAACACAGAGAAAGGTGTAGGTACAGGAGAGTTTTTAAGGTTGAGATTTACTCAAAAACAACTTTTCCTATCGCAAAAATTATTTCACTGTTTGATAGATAAAAGTTAAAACTATGTTTACTGTTGTGTTACGTTTAATGTTGTGATTATGAACTTAATATAATATAATCTAATGGTCGAAACTGTGGCTATATTCAAGTAAACTAGATGCTCATTAACTGGTACGCTGCGTGACGGCTGTATGGCCAGTGCGGGTGCCAGGAGATAGTCAATGTGGAATAGGTACAGACAGACTAGGCAATCATAAACATAAAAATTTATATAAGTAATAATCTGGAATATTTATGTCTATATAAATGTGTATATTTTTGTATCTATACAACTCTGTTGGTTAAATAAATGATTTTGTATTTTTTTTTTGTATGTAACTGTAAAATAATTATTAAATTCAGTCCAGTAGTTTTTGAGAAAATCTCAACCTTATTGAGGCCTGTATACTTATATCTCTTCTAATTCTGAAATAATAGAGCAAACCTCCCAAATTGGATTAAGGGAGAACTTCATAATCAGGTTACGCTTAACGAGAGCTTTCCGTTATTTTTAATCTAAGCGAAGTTCATTACAATTGTTTTATGAGCTGTGTGTTCCTGCCTATCCTTATTGTTCTTCACTTCGCATAGATTAAAAATAACGGAAAGCTCTCGTTAAGCGTAACCTGATTATGAAGATCTCCCTTAATCCAATTTGGGAGGTTTGCTTTATTATTTCAATTAGGTGAATCTGTGTCTTCGACTGTACAAGTGATGAATCCCTAGTACCAGTGACAGTAATTTAGGATCAGTAGCACCATCATGACTAATTATTGTATCGCTAGTACTGATTGACAGATAAGATAACAACATAGAAAATAGTAGGTACCAGTTAGGTATCGATATACATTTAATTATTGCTCAACAAGCTACCTATTCATCCGCTGAATTCTGTAAACAAAGGTTGTCTGGAAGAGATCGCTTTAAGCGATAAGACCGCCAATTGTGATACTAACTGTATTAGCATATTTCTTTTGTGTAATTCCTTTTACTTTGCAATAAATAATATTTATCCGTGTGCCGCATGCAGCCGGACCGATGGGCCCGGACTGTCACAGAATGGGTGCCATCGGACGGTCGCCGGCGTCGGGGCAGACCTCGGCGTAGGTGGAGAGACGATGTCGCTAGATACAGGGATGGGTGGCTGGAAGAGGCTCAGGACAGGGATGGATGGAAGAGGAGGGGGGAGACCTTTGCCCAGCAGTAGGACAATTTATAGGTTCACAAAAAAAAATCTTATCTTATAGAAAACATTTGAACTTAATTTTCTTTCAAATAGTAACACGTATAAACCGATTGCCATCAACCATTATAAATTTAAAAATATTAAAGCGGAAGGAAAATCACCGGCCAGTTATAAGGATGTCAAATTAAAATCAACAGTTATAAATATGGACTATCATAGTAAATTGCCCTGCGTTGTTATTAAAAACATATGTGTGACACATACGGTGGCTGGAGGAGACACAGTCATGTGTGATGCCAGTAGAGCGAGGCCATTGTTCCGGACACGCGACCTTGATAAAGCACTTGTCACTGACCAAAACTAAATAATAAATTGCCTCATAGCATTGCAAGTTTAAGATTACCTGAGTTTAAAACTAAACTATTTAAGCTGTTACTATATAAATGCTATTATACATTGACTGACTTCCTTAGTGATAGCTTGTGACATTTTCAATTAAATATAGCCTAAGATATTTATAATATTTATATGATAATGTGTAAATTTTTTGCAAAGTTTAATAATCTTGAATGTTTTATGTTGTGACATTTATTTAATTTTATTTTTGCGATAATTGACATAAAGTATATGTAAGTCTAATTCAAGACTTTCACAAAGTACGCTTTCGGGCTGAATATGGTGGTACTAAGACACAAATATGATATCTGTATTGTTTACCCATACTTACAAATAAATGACATTTCATTTCATTCATTTCAAAAACAATGCTGAATACAGTATTTAAATTGGTGCGGAAGCTGGTGTTGCATTAATGTCTTTTAGTTGCTTCATAAAGTAACATACTGTTGATATTGTAGGGCCGAGATATATAGAAACTAGCTAATTCTGTATCGGTAATAAGTCCGAATCCTAAACGCACCCGTCCCTGTCGTTCATATGCTACGTCGCGTAAGAGCGAGCGGGACGCAATCTGGAATAAACCTAACATGAGTCCGGTCTTGGAAACGTCTAATACCATAGATATTTGTCAGTAGCAAGAGCAAGCTCACGCTTGTACTCAAAACTGTCTATGAATCTCGGAATGAGACTAGAAAACCGACCAATTCACAAATTGGAAACATAAGTATTAAGATTTCCCTCGATTTCTCCATGATCCCATCATCAGATCCTGACCTGATGACAATGGGACCACCTGGGAGGTATACCCACCCATTCAAACAAAAAAAGAATTTTCGAAATCGGTCCAAGCGTCTTCGAGTAATCAGGTAACATACATAAAAAAAAATTCGACGAATTGATAACCTCCTCCTTTTTTTGGAAGTCGGTTAAAAAAGGAGAGCCTGACAGAATCGACATATGTAAATATTTTTGGCAATATAAGGGGTCCGCTTTTAAAACAGGCTAAACAAGAACCGTGAACCGAATTGAATTAATAAGACCTTGAAAGATAAAACTCGAGTTGAAAACTCTGAAGACGCTAAATGTTTTAAACTGGTTATCGTGCATACAACATTGTATTTAGTACGCGGAGAACATAAAGCATAGGTATACAAGTATTGTAGAACATATCAACAAGTTAGTGGACACGAAGCTATAAGTCTATAACCGACCAATGGTGCGCGCACACGTTTGCGCGGCGAGTCATGTGAGCTCGCGTCCAGGCGACCCTGACCTTCGCAAGGGTGCACGGCTCGCAAACAAACCTATTTATAGCTAAAACCGGCAAATAAACAAAGAGAAAAACTCCGCAACAATGCAACAAATGAAAGGAACCATGGATCCAGTAACAATGGGCAACAAATCACGTTACGGTGCAAATGACGCCGAACCATTCAGTAAGAGGAAAACCTGAGCTAAAAATCTACTAGGAGAACATGGCTGGCAAGATTAAGTAAGATCTAAACACTGAGCTAAGATTAAACGGTTTTAATTATGTGTATGTAAACACGAATGCAGTGAGTTATACTCGTATCTGCATGCATGAGCGAGACTTCCGCATTAGAGGTAAACGCTTCCGCGATGCAGCAACATTACTTGAGACATAAAGCGTCTGGCTGTGAAAGTGCTCCTACGCGTCATGTTATCCTGGTATCCTGATAACACTTGAATTACTAAAAAAAGAAAACAAGATATGTCCATTCCAAATAAGGATGGTCCGACCAGTACGTTTTATTGCTATTTTCTCCATAAACACGTGGTGCGTCTAAAAAAGAAACGGCGTCCGATACGTGACCACTTTTTTTAAGTTTCTGACGAAGACTATTCTCTTGTTGGAGCTCCAAGGATAGTCATCATCATCATCATCATCATCATCATCAGTCTATTTATATTGCCCCACTACTCGGGCACAGACCTTCCCTTACATCGAGGGAGCTCGGGCCATAATCCACCACGCGGGCCCAGTGCGGGTTGGCGGATTTCACATGCCTTAGATTTTTTTTTTCTACGACATGCAGGTTTCATCACGATGTTTTCCTTCACCGTTTTTTGAGAGCACTCGGTAAATGTACGTAAGTTTTTCCATCGAAAAAACCGAGGATAACTCATTGGTACATGGCTGCCCTAGCTGGGAATCGAACCTGGGACCTCCATATTGCAAGTCCATTGACCCAACCACTGAGCCACCGAGCTCTTCAAGGATAGTATCTACTAACAATAGCTTTGCTATTACAGATAAAGTAGTTCGTAAAGCTATAAGCGCTAATTGGAAGCTGCAAGATATAGACAAAGATCGACAAAGGCGGCTCTTGGCTATCCTATCCCAAAATCCCCAACAAGGACTTAGCTAGAGAGATATAAGGACCCAGGGGTGACAAAAGAATGATGATGAGAATTTACACAAAGAAGACCATATACTATCTGCATCAGCAATTGTAATGTGATTTGAAAATTGCCGAAAAATTTCTTCTCTATGCACGCTACGACGAGTCGACGACGGTGTGAAAAATACATTCACTATCGACGAGGTCGTCTTTCTTCTTTCTTTTCTCTTGTGGTTTAGTGACCAAACCTATTTGTCAAAGTTATTCATGCCGCCTTTGACGTGACCTGACGACTGCTGTCAAGCGACAACAACCGGGACCAACGGCATAACGTGCTTTCCGAGGCACGGAGGGGCTCAGATGAAAGTGTCACTAGCGGTCAACCATCCAGGTCCTGATCTCGCCCAACTTGTACGATCGTTTTCAACGAGTACTCGCAACTGGACTCTGAGCGAGGTCGTCGAGATATGATTATGACCGTTAAATTAAAGGTCGCACTAGGCAAATTGTCAACAGTTGACACTAAAAATAACCTTGTTTCAATTGCAATCCTATCTGAAAGCGAATAGTGCTAATACGGAGCTATTTATAAACTATTATACAATGTGTTTGCGGTGTGCATTGTTGCATTATAATACGCATCAAATGAATCTGAACGTAAACGTTAGTCAGGTGACGATGATGCGAAAACAACTGACGTAATATGTAGTCAAAATAGTAAAGAAAATAATGAACAAAGAGTGTTACGGGATTTGAAAATGCGGGAAACGAGGGTTGCGAAAATGTTTGATAATTTTCATTTTAATGTCTACAGTGGTTATTTTGTGTTTAATATCACGTTAAATTAATCAGAAAATTTTCGAGAATAACAGTATGGTAAAATTATTGGATTATTTGTACAAGATCTGAAGTTTCGTGCTAAAGTCCCACTACGAGCTCGGGAGTGAACGTGACTGTCGAGTTGCTTCGTCCAGTGACGACGCTACGGCAACTCCTCTAGATGAAGAAGAGAAGACGCGTATACAGGTTGACGACGCTACGGCGACTCTTCTGAAGGAAGAGAGAAGACTATGAAATATTCTGTAATATGATATTGGCAAATGACGAACTGTAGAGCCCATTAATAAAAATAAAAAGTTTTGTTTTGTTTTGTGTAGGTATTTGCTTAAATAATTTTGTTTTGTAATGGTTTTTCTTTCTTGTAATGGTTTTTCTTTCTGTTTGACTTCTCTTAAAGCTATCTCTAAAATTAATGTTAATCTGTGAAATTTCTTAATTGGCTAATATAATTATAATCACTAATATTAATTGTAATAAATAAGGCTGTGAAATTTCTAATAAACAATAAATAAAATAAATAAATAAATAAAATAGTGAGAAAGACGGACCGAAGGTAGACATGAAATCTAACTGCAACTCTACGGGGTAGGGTCGCCTCACTAATAAATCGATTGAAACGTCAAATGCAGGAATGGAAACGTAAATCACATAATCTCATTTCGTCTCGAGTCCCGCTACAATACCCAGTGGGCAGATCGGTGTTGCTAGTGATAGTTTCACATTCATATTGGAAAACGCTAAACCACCTCTGATAAGGCTACGACCAATACCTTTAGCAGTGATAGGTAATAAGACATTACTGAAAGACGCGAATATAACAGAAGACACTCGAACAAATATAAAATAACCTAAAATAGACCGATTCTTATCTAATGCTTTAAGTTCTCTGATTTCTGCTTTAAAATCAATTGACCATAATGTGGAAGAGCCTCCTAACACAGGTACCTGGTACTTAACAGGAGAACCCCGGCAACATTGTATCCCTAGACTAAGATGAGAAAGAAAGAAATATTTCTCATTTAAAAATCAGACAACTAATAAGAAACACCTCACTCACATTTAGACTCGAAACCTTTATCCCCGAAGTCCGGTAAAATATAACGTCCATTGGCAACACAGATCGCGATTCAATGCATTTGATTTATGTTAAAGTCCAGGAAGATTTATTAGAATCGAAATGTAAGGGAGAAAGTCTTGGCACGGCACTACGATCAATTCAGAACACAAAGCGCAAATACAAACATATTCATATATCAAACACTGCACAAGGAAAGTCACGAGAAACAAAGGGGATCCGAACATGACTTGGCAATGCAGTTTGGTCAATAATAAAACATTTGTTTACGATAATGACATAACTATCGAACGTAGTCCTGGTTACGGATATCGCTCTCCAATTAGTTACAGGGAATGAAATATTGAAAAAATAGAGAATTTTGAAAATAGCGGTAAACGACGAAGTTTGGCGCTAAAGTCAAGAGTTCGGGAGTGAACGTGACTGTCGAGCTGCTTCGTCTAGAGTGATGACGCTACGGCGACTCCTCTGGATGAAGACATGAAGACGCGGATACCCAGGGTGAAGACGCTACGGCGACTCCCTTGGATGAAGAGAAGACGATATGATATTTTGAATATTCTGTAACATGACATTGGCAAATGACGAACTATAGAGTCCATTATTAAAATAAATGAAAAAATAGGGTTGGTGGCACGCTATAAACTCACGCGAATCTGTCGTGTCGTAATGACCACGACCTCAATACAGAAGATAACGCTGAACTCCGAGATTCATTACAGAAATGAAGGTAATATGATGTTCAAAAATAATCTCTTCTAGATAACTGCTGTAAACACTAGTGCCAGATAAAACGATGTGACATTAAAAAACCTAAATAACATTATCAAGGATTATAAAATCGTTAATGGGGGCATATAGGCTTGGTCATAATCATAACTCAACCAAATCTATCTAATCATAGTGATTACATTTTTAAATAAAACATATCTACGGCACATGTAGGACGAAAGTTAAATTAAATCTAAGCGTCACATCTGTCGTAGAACCGATAACCGATGGGGGAGACGAGTTCTCGAATGGAGGTCACGAACGGGTAAACGTAGCGTGAGACGCCCCCGACCAGATGGAGGGATGACGCAAGATGGCTGGCAGGGACTGGAACTGGATGCAGAGGGTCGAGAGTAGGGTTGAGTGGCGTGCTTTGGGAGAGGCCTGCGGCCATCAGTGGACTGATACGGGCTGATGATGGTAAAATCTAAGCGGTTGACTGACTTTACCAAATACAAGCAGATGAAGCAATTTTCAAACATAAGACATTTCTTAACTTTCTTAGAGTTTGGGAAACCGCAAACTATCCCGATTAATGAGCAACAACTGAATTTCCTGAATTGGACAACCATAGCCATGATCTATTCTCATAAATCGCCGACGATTACCACATACCACTTACCCCATTGATCTGTAACCGGAGCCCGTATCTGCCCGCACATGAGCGCAAAATTGCTTCGCGACTCGTGTAACCTAGAGATATCATCGACATGGACGCATCTCTTTAATACGGCATCCCTGTCCCCTTCGTCTCTATGCGCTCATCGTTGACACAATTTTTCGCTTGCAAATTTGTACCGATTTCATGTCTATTGGGTAAGTGGTCTGTGACGATTAGATACAGACTCAAGGATAACCTAGAAAATCATGTCGTCGAAGAAAGCTTTATAGATTAGGACGATGAGAATTGTCAAATATTTCCAACAGTCCAATCCTAACTCATTGTTCCAAAAGATGGTTTCAAAGCCGACAACTTTCGTGGTACAAAAGCGGTTAGGTTAGGTTAGCTAACGATTTTTGTAGATCGCATCAGAAACCACGTGTCCACGCGTAGTCTCAGCTGTGACGAGAGAAAATCGTTACCAGACGTCCGAACCCCGACCTAGTGGACATGCGCACTACGCACCTACACCACGTGTCACGACGGCAAGTTTTAATTGAATAGCGTACCGTATTCATGGAGAAATGGAAAGTTTGCTGTCTCTGAGATGTGATCTGGAGTTTTCAATTTCAATGTCTTTTTCTTTCGTTTAGTGTGGTTTAGTGACGCCTGACGCTACCCAATGGCTGCAGCAATTGGATGTCGTCGTCTGACAACTGTCCGGATAGACAATGATTTTTTATATTTATTTTCATCCTCCTCAGACCTCAGCGTAGGTGGAGAGACGATGTCGGTAGACACAGGGATGGGCTGGAAGAGGCTCAGGATAGGGATGGATGGAAGAGAAGGGGGGAGACGCTTGCCCAGCAGTGTGACGATTTTTAGGTTAACAAACAAAATACTGCTTGCGCCATACGCTTAAATAAATAAGTGACCAAACCTATTGTCAAAGTTGTTTAGACCTCCCCTAGGCCTTTGACATGGTCAACGACAGCAACCGGGACCAAACTGCTTAACGTGCTTTCCAAGGCTTGGAAGGTCTCAGATCAAATGTCACCAGCGATCACAGGGACAATTCGCCCAACGTTGCTTAACTTGTACAGTCGAAGACAGATGAGAGATAAGTATACAGGGGGCCTCAATAAGGTTGAGGTTTTCTCAAAAACTACTGGATCGATTTTCATAATTCTTTTACAGTTACATAGTTTTAACTTTTATCTATCAAACAATGAAAGAATTTTTGCAATAGGTTAAGCAGTTTTTGAGAAAATCTCGACATCAAAAACTCTCCTCTACACCTTTCTCTGTGCGATCGCTTTTACGTATTGCATCTGGATTACATCCCTCAAATTAAACTATTCACTAGACAGAAGTGTAGATAGGTAAAGATTCCAGAATTGGAACTAAGAATTGAAATATAGATGAGAAAGGAAGCAAAACCAAATACGAACATCAATAAAGTATTATTAAGGAAGTAGGACGTGTTGAATAATAGATAGAACACGTGAAGAGTGAAGACGATGCTGTAAGTAGGAGTGTAAAGTGGAGCAATGTCAGAGGCGCGGGCATGCGCATAGCAGAGCATTGAACCACGTGGCGGTCTCCCATTGCATAACCTCACCCCAATGCGACGAGGTGTTCCCCAATACTTTGTGATGCCACTCCACTTGGCTTCGTATTCGCTATTGGGTGTTTGTCGTATTTGTCAAATACTTGACGCACATACAAATAAGACGAATATTTTAAACATACCAACTACACATGGCAATTATGACAAATACGCAAATACGAATAGCCAAGTGAAGTGTCATGATAATGATTTCAATGCGCAAGCAAACTATGGGGAGATTTAAGTAGAAAGGATTAATGCAGCTAAATTAAGTTGAAAAATTGATAGTAATTATAAAATTCCAAATGAATTCTAATTAGACAAAGTACCTAAAAAGACATTGAAGAAGCCGCATTAAAAAGAGTTAAAACATTCGAATTTGAAGAGTGGGTCATAGTAACTTGCAAATCCATTTCTGACGTAGGCTATGACTGTTTCAATTAGGTCAATTAGAATGTATCGTGTGACATAAGTAATTAAATTAACATATGATTGTTATTAAGGGTAAACGAACCGCAAACTTGGTTAATTAATATACACAACGCGTTGTGTTACATAAATATACATACCAAAGACAATTCAACTGCAAAAGATAAAAGTAATGATCCGGAAAGTATAAATAAAAGCGATTCGAATAGTCCAATTGGACGTGAACTTGATTTCTCCGATACCGAAGTACCAGGAAGTCATAAGCGAGAGAATGTGTCCGGCCACGCCTACGGGCCCTGGTAGTACTATGAAGACATGTCGCAGGCACGTTGCACCGACGCAGACAGACATGCATCGTCGAACGCACACAACCGTCAACCGTGAACGCTGCAGAATGGGAATGGGGCGGCAGAATTCGCCCGCCATTTTCCATCCCACGTTTTTGACAAGATTTGACATTATTTGAGAATATAAAAATGGTATTTTAGGAATGGATCTTGCTACTGCTATTCCAGGTATTATTGAGAATGTTAAAGGCATTCCATAACATAAGGCTAGTGCATCTAATGATATTAGAAATACCAAAAAACTGTTCGAATAAAACAAAGTTGGACTTTGTTCATGGCTGCAGAGGCAAAATCATTCAGCAGTTAGCGATTAGCCAACGTTTTGTTGAGCCACAATGACCTCGGTCGAAATCGTACTTTGAACAAAGCAAGAGCGGTTATAACTCGACAACGTTTGAAGAATTCAAAACAATTGTTTCAAACCTTATTTAATTAGCAAAATATCCGATGAGTATGAAAAAAATTATGATGATCGAAGAATATTTCTGGACATTTGCAATTGGAATGTCGACGAAGTTTCTAGTAAGATGTGAATGAAAATTCTCGTATACGATACCGTTGAAAAGGGAAAACCCGCCACAACGTAACGTGGACGCCTCACTCGTGGCCGAGGCGCGCCATTTGGAATCCCGGCTCTCATATCTCTATCATTACCAAAGAAATCCCACTTCCGACGACCGCATCCACACAATATTTACACTCTCGCTTTACAATAGCACATATAGATGTATCAAATGACGTAATTGCCGACACCGTATCATTACGAAGCCATGTGGCCACCACGTCGGCGCGACATACTAGAAATTCCAATGCGGACCTTACAATTTTAAAAGTTTCACGATTCACTCTACATTATAATCCATTTGAACTTGTCGAAGACTTCGCAAAACCACAGATACGCGAACTTGAGGTGGAGATGAGCGCGAATGTGCTGTATATCCATATTACGGTGGACAGATAGCGGAGTCGCAGGGAGTGTGCGACGGACGCGGCAGCTGCGGGGCAACTGGCGCGAGGGGCGAGACAGTGTTGCCAACATACGAGAAGGAAAAACACCCAAATTTTTTTGAATACAAATCCATTGGGCTGGTCGGACTTTTAAACTTCTGGCAGATCTTATAATGTCACAATCACATCACTCATATCACATCACATGTAATTTTGTAAAAATGTAGTAATTAATTAATATTATAGGTAACATACATAGGTTGTTAGCATGTAAGTGGCAGCAAGACTCTCTGGAGGAGCCTGAAAAACAGCACCCGCGCTGAGGCCTCGACCCATTCACCTATTATATCTATTTTTGGTATTACGATATATTTTTGTATAATTAATTATGTTTAATGGTGAATAAAGTTATTTTTATTTTATTATTTATTTATTCAAATAGACTGTACTCCGAAACTCCGAAAGAAAAGATTAGCTGTGGTTGTCAAGTACTCGCAACTGCAGGTTAAACAAACATCTAAACAGAATGAATAGGCCTGTCCAATGCCTGTAGATTCAGCTGTGAAGCAGAGGAACCTCTCATGCATGCGTGTGAAGCTCTCATTCACAGCAGAAGCTGAGCCTTAGGTGGACACATAATGCCACCCGAGGATATTAGTGAGTTTCTATCGCCCAAGTACATCTTACGATTCCTGAAGGATTGGCCTTGGGAGCGAGAAAAATATAATAACTCATTTTCTTTTGTTAACCTATATATTGTCCCACTGCTGGGCAAAGGTCTCCCCCCTCCTCTTCCATCCATCCCTGTCCTGAGCCTCTTCCAGCCACCCATCCCTGTATCTATACCATTTGATTTATTATTTATAAAATAAATAACTAAAATCATGATAACATTCGAACCGTGCCCTTTAGCGCTATCGCTAATCCCGATATTGGAAATAAGTTAAATGCGATCATTAATTATGGTTATGAAATAATATTTGTGTGAAGCGATAGATAGGGGTAGAAAATTTGAAATACTGACGAACATAAAAATTGACATTGTATTTTAACTAGGTGCTGGTTATTAATACTTTTTCTCCTCAACGTTGGCACATTTTCCTTGCAAAGTGGTGTAAATGTAAATTCTAAAATATGTTGATGTGCAAAAATGTACACAACGTGCTTACTTGCAATAAAGAAATTTGACTTTGACTTTAACAAGTAACCTCAAAAAGTTACACTCACCACAAACAAACAAAAAAGGTTAACTGGTAGAAAATGCCGCAAGTTCGCTTTTATACAGTTTAATGTGTAAAAAGTTTAATAATAATAATAATAAACTAAATCAATAAAAATATAAAAAGTAACGAATCAGCAACAATACGGTTAAAACAGTAGTGTTGGCAACACTGTGCGCCGGGGTCGGTGTGAGGCGTGGGGCGGAGGGGCCGGCGTCTGAACCGCGTCTCCGTACGAGGGGCGCCCTTTGCGTGAATTGTTGCAACGTCACCAGCGCGTGCGTACTCGCCTCATCTGCCTCTGGCGTGGCGCCCCCGACTACCCAGTGACGGACTAGACACGTGGATAGTCTAATTAGATTATTAATGGCCTTGACAGTTCGCATTTGCCAACAGAATAACTTAAATAGTTTATTTATTATTTATTATATATAAACGGATATCACTCACTTATATTGTTAAAGTCGGCAATTAGACCGACAGTTTCGACCGATTTCGACGGTATTTTTCAAGGTGAGCGCGCCACGCCCGCGTCGCCGGTGACGTTTCTTCGCGCACTGCGGATGAGCGCCCTCTGTGCGCGCTCCGAGATAACTTGTCCCGCCGCCGACGACGGTGCGTTCGATGGCTGTAGCTGGATTCGTTGATCGATCTCACTTGTCGGGGAGTTACCGACACTCACGTTAGGTCCTGTCACGCAGTATGTACTCACTGCGTCTACTCCGCATAAACTGTCGGTCTAATTGCCGACTTTAACAATATAAGTGAGTGATATCCGTTTATGTATAATAATTTGTAGTAATGGCTCACTATAGTGAGCTCACTATAGTGAGCTCACTATAGTCTTAATTCTAAAATATTTTTTATTTTTTTTATTGATTGACTAAACCCACGTTTGGCCCCGATCTCACCTGATGGTAAGTGACGATGAGGCCGATGATGAAGCACGCGGGCCTAGTAAATGCCTATTCACTCTTGCCTTAAAGATCCCAAGTCTTCTCTCTTCCTCCAGAGGAGTCGCAGTAGCGTCGTCACCCTGGATATGCTTGACGCACGGAAGTGTTCTTCTTTTATGTGGTTTAGTGACCAAACCTATTTGTCAAAGTTATTCAGGCCGCCCGCAGGCTTTTGACGTGGCCTAACGACTGCTGTCAAGCGACAACAACCGGGACCAACTGTTTAACGTGCGCCCCGAGGCACGGATGAAAGTGTCACTAGCGGTCATCCATCCAGGTACTGACCTCGCCCAACGTTGTTTAACTTGTACGATCGTTTTCAACGTGTACTCTCAACTGGACTACGAGCCCCTACTCGTAGTGTTCAGATGAAAATGACACTAGCGGTCACCCGTCCAAGCAGAGTTATTCTCTAATGTTGACATTGATGCTGCTGTTGATGACGCTGAGGCAGCGTCGAAAATACCAATAATTAAAAAATCAAATCGACAATTCGACACAATCATTAAAGCCCGTAATAAATCCAGGAAAATCCTGGAAAGAGGAGCGTTGGCAGGAGAAGACACTCTTGGCTGAAGAATTTGCGTGATTGGTTCGGCTGCAGCACCGGCTCCTTGTTCCGGGCAGCCGTTCAGAGGGTGAAAATTGCCATGATGTTGTCCAACCTTCGATGAGAAGAGGAACGTTGAGAAGAAGAATAAATCCAGAAAAGTTCATTTATAACAATTTTTTGGACACCCTAAACTTAAGACTCGAAACCAAGAGCCTCTTGATAGAATTTACGGCGGACCCCGCGCTGGCTCGATCCGGCACTGTCTATCACCAACCATCGCAAAAAACCGACCCCACCTGCGTCACGACTCAAAAGCCTCCACAACACGTAAAGCGCCGGTAGCAATGCCACGATGATAAACAGTACAGCTAGCAAAGTGGCATTGACTAACGCTAACACTTGTAGAATATAATAAAATGAGATTGACATTTATTTATTTATTTTATTAATGGACTCGACATTTCGTCATTTGCCAATGTCATGATACAGAAAATTCAATATATTCAATAGTCTTCTATCTTCCTCCAGGGGAGTCGCAGTAGCGTCTTCACCCTGGGTAGCCGCGTCTTCATGTCTTCATCCAGAGGAGACGCTGTAGCGTCATCACTATGGACGAAGCAGCTCGACAGTCACGTTCACTCCCGAGCTTGTAGCGGGAACTTTTGATAAAAGCTTGAAACTTCAGATCTTGCATAAATAATTCAATAACTTCACCGTACTGTCATTCGCGAACATTTTCTGATTAATTTAACGTGATATTAAACACAAAATAGCCCCTGTAGACATTAAAAGGAAAATTATCAAATAATTTCGCAACCGTCGTTTCCCTCCATTTTCAAGAGAACCGATTGACATTTGATAACGAAAAAGCAAACCTTAATACCGTACATTATTCCTTCATTTATTCAACCTTAGGAGCTCTAGGGAACACTTGGTTATGTCATACATAATGTAATGATTTACAATAATATAAGGTACTGAATACAAACCAGGTTACGGCTGGATGCACGAACAGAGAAACAGGGCAAAGAACCGACCCACGGGATATAACAAAATGATCTAATTGCGGCTGTAAAGAGGCCTTGTCAATGTTTTACAATTTACACTATAGTAGAAGAACTAGAGAGTTAATGAAAACCATTCTTTGGCTGGAGGGTCTGATATTGACAAGTACCTATGAAAAAATAAATTATTTTTAATAATGGAGTTGCGTAACATACCCTTTAAGTATGTATAAAGCGATGAAGATTTTCGGTGGGCGTGGCGTGGCCTGTGGTGGCTCAGTTGGTAAGAGCGTGTCACGGAATGACAAGGTCGCAGGTTCAAGTCCTGCCCACGGCAAGAATTTTTTCATCATGTTCTATTTTTAATAATTTTACAAATTATACATAAAGTTAAGGCAATTAGAATTGAAATCGGTCCTACCTACCTACCTACCTACGAGTGACGTGAGTTCTGCGTCCAGAAGTGGACTGAGACTTTCTTACATCGTACATGATCAAGTTTCTGTTTAGAATTCCTGATAAATATCCAAAACATTCAGTCTATCACCAATTATGTTTATAGGTGTGACACAATTCGTTGTACCTGCCGCGATGTCATCTTTGTTGAACAAACATTCGCGTTCACGTTTCGTTTTCCAAGCAAACAATGGCCAACTGTAGCCGACAATAGGTCATTCATTACACTCGCGTCTTCAATTCGATCCATCCGCCCATCGCAGGAACATACACCTGTTTTTGCAAGTCGTTCAAGCGTCTAGAAATGTTTGCCAATCATCGGTGCAGGAAAAACTAGTAGCCTTGGATCACAGACCACTTACCCCGTAGACCTGTAATAGGAGGGCGCCCGTGTCTGCCCGCACATGAGCGCAAAATTGCTTCGCAACACGTGGCACCTAGAGATATTATCGACATGGATACGGCACACCTGTCCCCCGCTTCGTCTCTATGCGCTCATCGTTGACAGAATGTTTCTCTTGCACCGATTTCATGTCTATTGGGTAAGTGGTCCGTGATTAACCAGTAACAAATTAACTAGACATTGCAACTGCATTACTGTTATATTGTAGCGAATGGCAACATAACTATTTAGTTCCTTATTGCATACTTTAAATGAGTAAGGTCGTAGAAATGTCGTCTCGCAACTTGCCAATGTCACGCTTAAGAATTTTAATCTGATACGACTGTAGACCGTAGACACACTGATAAGAACTGAAAAATGTGATGACGATTATTTAAACAACTCATCATATACCTCAATAAGGTTGAGTATCCGTTTTGATTTTAAAGGAGGTCAAGCGACGGAAGCTCCAATATTTCGGTCATATTATGCGGAACCCCCGATATAACCTGCTGCAATTAATCATCCAGGGCAAAATTTGTGGAAAGAGGAGCGTTGGCAGGAGAAGACACTCTTGGCTGAAGAATTTACGTGATTGGTTCGGCTGCAGCACCGGCTCCTTGTTCCGGGCAGCCGGACAGAGGGGGAAAATTGCCATGATGTTGTCCAACCTTCGATGAGAAGAGGAACGTTGAGAAGAAGATCCGTTTTGATACGTTACTGTCAGACGGACACCGTTACCGTGGTGCATTATTCTAGTGCTTGATCACAGATGAGAACTTTCATACAATTATCAATTAATAGCATTAAGTTTTTCTTTTTTGGTTATTCTCTTTTGGTGCTCTTCGAGGTTAGCGAGACTGTATGAGAGTAGGAAAGGCCTGAAAAGCAGGCTGAGGCCTTTCCTATTCATCTGTAACAATATGACCGACCTGGCCGACTGAGGGTCGGCCAGGGGCGCTGCGCTGAGCTGATGCACAAATGGGGCTATAGAGACGACCCGAAATGTACCTGTGGAGCGATACAGAGCATGGCTCACCTCGCGAACGATTGCCCATATTGGCCTGTAGGGGGAGGACTAGCCAAAATAAACATGGCGGACGACGAAGCCATCGCGTGGCTAAGAAAGGTTTTGCCTTTGTGACCTACACGCTGTGTTGTGACGACCAAACGATAAATAAATAAATCTGTAACAATATTACTATAACTAAGTAATTTTTACGTTTTAAATCATGTACAACCAATGTTTCAGATGAATTAATTTATCTTTATTTATTTATTGATTGATTGATATCTGACGAAATGTGTATTTGACAAGTTGAGTATCTGATGAAATGCGTGTGAGCCGATATTTAGTGTAAACCCAACTGCGCAAGAAGGAGGGTTATGTTTTTCGAGTGTATGTATGTAAGTATGTAGTATGTCTAATTCTTTGGCACGCCCTACAGACGGCCTGATGTATTGTAACATATGAGGTGTCGTTAGATTCGTCTTGATTGTAGGAGTGACATAGGAGCCACATTTCAATGGAGCTTTGCCCCACCTACAAAACTACGTGACCATTTCAGCTGTACCTATCAATTTGTTGGGGACTTATTACAGGTTTCATATTGCATAATCATAATCAGTATCATTTTCTACTACTCTCGCAACTCCTATAGAAGAATAACAAAACTAATGAATAAATCGCTTCGATTTCATACTATTTTATGAATTCTTAATTAAGCTGTTTTTTTCGAATCGCAACTTGTACAAAACTTTATTTTAAACCAATAATTTTAATAAAAAACGTAGATATTTTTACATTTATTCGTTATCTTGTACAACTTGCGGTTGATGGTGGGGCAGAATCTGGCATTGTCATTTAATCAAATGTACCCCCTGTATACTTATCTCTGTCTTCGTGTGTACAACTAGCAGCAGATCAAGTGTAACACTATGGACCGTTCTTATTATCTGCGTCGTAGGATTTAAATTCGTACTGCAAGTGTTACCACTGATCTGATGATGTTACCAACATCTTGTGTGTGCATTAAGGTAGTGTTTTATTGGCATATTTATGTTAATGCCAATGTCATGTTACAGAAAATTCAATATATTCAATAGTCTTCTATCTTCCTCCAGGGGAGTCGCAGTCGCGTCTTCACCTTGGGTAGCCGCGTCTTCATGTCTTCATCCAGAGGAGTCACCGTAGCGTCATCACTCTGGACGAAGCAGCTCGACAGTCACGTTCACTCCCGAGCTTGTAGCTCTTGATAAAAGCTTGAAACTTCAGATCTTGCATAAATAATCCAATAACTTCACCGTACTGTCATTCGCGAACACTTTCTGATTAATTTAACGTTTTCAATAGAACCTTTAATGGCATAGTTTGTGTTTCAAACCGTGAATTGTTATCGCTCTTATCTGAAGGACGTGCAACCGTGCAGCAGCTTTATCAGACTTCTGAAGTCATGTAACCTCCCCCTTGGAGTTCTTCAAAAGTATCACCAGAGGGAGGCGAGGTAGGCTATTTAGATTGTTGCATAGTGCACGTGGGCATTGGTCGCTATAGCGGCACAATACACGATTGCGAAAATTACTGCTTTCCGCCTACATTCTAGAAGGTCGATAAACAATACCAACAAATAGCTATTTTATGCTAATGGCGAACAATGTATTCCTATTCCGGACTGGACGAGAAACTTACTTGTGACTAGGAGTTACAAAGATTTTGAAATATAGAAGATAAGGAGCGTAGGATTGCGACATTATTCACAATATACAGGGTGTAACGTAAAGGGTATATGAAGCCGAAGAAAGGGTGTTCAGTATCGGTAACTGAACAACTTTTGTTCTACGACTTTTCGAATAAAAAATAAAAATAAATTAATGTCTCGTACAAATCGATCAGCTGACCGGCACGAAATATATGAAAAGTGAAAAAATAAATTCGCGAAAATCGAAAAATCGGAGAACAAAAGTTGTCCAGTTACCGATACTGAACACCCTCCCTTCGGCTTCATATACCATTTACGTTACACCCTGTATATATTAGATATATAGGACAAACACTGTATGTAAGTAAGTTTCAATGTTGACAGCCGTTTAAGCCAGAAGGACCATTTGGATGAATGCATTGTGGCTTATTTCCAAAATTTAGGCGATCAATTGTCTACAAATCTAGATCTACATAACTGAATGTATAACTGAAGAAAATCCTTAATTCTTCTTAATATAAATCTGAGATAAAATATAGCACAGTCGCGAATGAATGGAAAAATCCCGAGCAATTTAAAAAGTCTGCTGCCAAGCCGGCTCAAAGCTAGTACAGTCGACATCAGATCAATGGTAACACTAATTATTATATATAAAGGATATCACTCACTTATATTGTTGAAGTCGTCAATTAGACCGACAGTTTCGACCGATTTCGACGGTCTTTCTCAAGGTGAGCGCGCAGCGCCCGCGTCGCCGGTGCGCGAAGAAACGTCGTCACCTTGAGAAAGACCGTCGAAATCGGTCGAAACTGTCGGTCGAATTGCCGACTTTAACAATATCAGTGAGTGATATCCGTTTATATATAATAATTTGTAGTAATGGCTCACTATAGTTTTATTTCTAAAAATGGTAACACTTTTTATTTTTGACAGTTCTTATTATTTGCGTCGCAAGACTTGAAATCGTACTGCAAGTGTTACCATTGATCTGCTGTCGACTGTACCTATAGCTACAGTAAAGACCAGTAATCGAGGACACGCAAAAATAAAAAGTAATAAAGCCACGTATCAGTACTAAATTAATCCACAATGGCGAGACTGAACTATACGCTTCACCTCAACGTCCAATGCTTTGCGCGTTGGTGGTAAATTCAAACATGATGATAACAGAGACGCAATGTAATGATGCATTGACGTTGTAAACATTGCAATGGTGACAGGATAGCGGTCTGGGCAGACGAGAGGTGGGCGCCGGGATTGTCTGCCCACGCCAGCCGCTGTCAACAACTGGAATACATTGCTGCTGGATAACAGATATATTTGCACAAAATTATGCGCATCTATTCGCCCTCAAGAGAGCTCGGTGGCTCAGTGGTTAGGTCAATGGACTTGCAATACGGGAGGTCCCAGGTTCGATTCCCAGCCAGGGCAGCCATGTACCAATGAGTTATCGTCGGTTTTTTCGACGGAAAAACTTACGTACATTTACCGAGTGCTCTCAAAACGGTGAAGGAAAACATCGTGATGAAACCTACATGCTGTAGAAGAAGAAAAAAAATCTAAGGCATGTGAAATCCGCCAATCCGCAGTGGGCCCGCGTGGTGGATAATGGCCCCAGCTCCCTCGATGTAAGGGAAGGTCTGTGCCCGAGCAGTGGGGACATATGAATAGACTGATGATGATGATGATTCGCCCTCAAGAGCGAATTCAGCTGATACACTCTCAAGACGTGATCACTATCTCAAGTATGACATTTATTAATAAACCAATCTTGAGGGCGTATCACGTGACGTCTTTCTCAAGTCGCGGTTCGCCTGCAATCAGCCAAGTCAAGTGTGAGTTTGACAGTTGTTTTGAGAACTGAGTTTTGTTTATTAATACAGCGTTACTCACGTGATACCCGATTCCTAAACGCGCAACTAAGTTACGTTTATTAATAGGACCGCCAGCTTGAGGTCGTTCTCAAGATTGACTTTTGAGCTGAGAGTGATTTATTAATACGGGCATAGGTGAGATTACCGGCGCCCTAGAAGACTTGTTCTGTGAAGAGTTACGAGCTCAATGCAGCAATAAAGCATATCAGAGATTTCCAACTCTGAATTCGCTGACATAGTTTTGAAAGCGGTAGAATTTCTTGAACAAAATGTTGACGGGAGAAATTGGACACTGGATGACGATATGCATATTTAGAACAATGCGTTTATTAACCCTTTGAATAAGTCAAAGTAAAATTTCTTTATTGCAAGTAAGCACGTTGAGTACATTTTTGTACGTCAATATATTTTTTGAATTTACATTTACACCACTTTGCAAGGAAAAGGTGCCAACGCTGAGGAGAAAAAGTGGCAAAAAACTCTCAGCAACACATCTTTTAAAACAATGATTACTTAATAACAATACAGTACGTAACTATTACTATTGTTAGTAAGTTTATCCCTCATGCGGAACCGGCGACACACACCATGCATGTTCATCGTTTAAATAGTCCTCTATCCTGTAATACGCCTTCTTAACAAGTGTTCCTTTAATGTAATTTTTAAATTTCCTCTCTGTCAACGTCGTGACACTTTCTGGCAACTTGTTATAAAAGCGAATACAGTGCCCCATGAAGTATAGTAAAGTCGAAACTTTACGACACAGACAATAAGAAAAAGTGTTAGTTACATTACATTGGACAATGTTTATAGCCTTTTGTACAGTGGAACACAGAGAAAGGAGAGTTTTTAAGGTTGAGATGTTCTCAAAAACGACTTGACCTATTGCAAAAATTATTTCACTGTTTGATAGATAAAAGTTAAAACTATGTAACTGTATAAGAACTATTAAATTCGGTCCAGTAGTTTTTGAGAAAATCTCAACCTTATTGAAGCACCCTGTATACTTATCTCTGTCTTCGACTGTACCGTGTTTTGAGCAAATAAACTCATTTCATTAGCAAATCACACAATAAGAAGAAGAAAGAAATACTATCTCCACGATATTTCGTCCTACAACGCCATTGAGCTACGCAGTTGTAAATCTAGACACACCCAAACAAGTCTAGGTGGCCTGGGGCGTATTAGGACAGCAAAATCGATATACCGTCGGATTCTGGTGAAACACCCACGCACTTATGTACTTACTACGACTTCGCACTGTTGCGTATAAGTATTTTTATTTTGTTTTTTTATTAATGGTCTCGACAGTTCGGCATTTGCCAATGTCATGTTACAGAAAATTCAATACATTCAATAGTCTTCTATCTTCCTCCAGGGGAATCGCAGTAGCGTCTTCACCCTGGGTAGCCGCGTCTTCATGTCTTCATCCAGAGGAGACGCCGTAGCGTCATCACTCTGGACGAAGCAGCTCGACAGTCACGTTCACTCCCGAGCTTGTAGCGGGAACTCTTGATAAAAGCTTGAAACCTCAGATCCCGCATAAATAATCCTATAACTTCACCGCACTGTCATTCGCGAACATTTTCTATTTAATTTAACGTGATATTAAACACAAAATAGTCCCTGTAGACATTAAAAGGAAAATTATCAAATAATTTCGCAACCGTCGTTTCCCGCCATTTTCAAGAGAACCGCGTATAAGTATACACCCGACAAAACACGTTACGTACGCTCAAACACAGGTAAAGGTGTACAGGAGAGTACTGTTTTTTAATCTTTATTGAAGAGCTTGGTCGCTGTATTGTACTATTTCGTGTATAATATGTATCCTATTCTATATATTTGTTTCTGTAATTTATTGTATATGTCTCGCAACTTCCCTGTTCGTGTGTTTGTACTCGTACTTTGTGTTTGGTCGTATTTATTAGTTGTTAGCGAGGGAACGGTGCTTGACCGCTCATCGTCTGCCGGCCGCCACTACCGCCGAGGCCAGCTGAAAACCAGCGCTGTGGCCCGCTGGGGAGACAGCACATGCTGAGCTGGTCTCTTTTGGCGCTGCATGCCGCACCAAGTACCTGCCACTGTCTTTTTCGTTTTATTTGTTGATACGTTTTCATGGTGTATGTTTTGTGGTGTCAAATAAATGTTTCTTTCTATACGACACGACTGTAGTACAATTTCATCATACTGTTTTTATTACAGGAGTTCACAAGAGGGACAAACATATCCTCGAAGAACATAACTTATAGGTTCTCTTGCAATGTCGGGAAACGAAGGTTGCAAAATTATTTGATAATTTTTGTTATAATGTCTACAGTGACTATTTTGTGTTTAATATCACGTTAAGTTAATCAGAAAATGTTAGCGAATGACAGTATGGTGAATTTATTGGATAATTTGAGCAAGATCTGAAGTTTCAAGCTTTTATCAAGAGTTCCCGCTACAAGCTCGGGAGTGAACGTGACTGTCGAGCTGCGTCCAGAGTGATGACGCTGCGGCGTCTCCTTTGGATGAAGACGCGGCTACCCAGGGTGAAGACGCTACTGCGACTCCTCTGGAGGAAGATAGAAGACTATTATATTATATTGAATTTTCTGTAACATGACATTGCCAAATGACGAACTGTCGAGTCCATTAAAAAAACATAACCTATATTACTGTCAGGTAAAAATCAAGCGAATACTTTTCAGTCTTCCTGCAATCACGAGAATGTTTTAACAAGGCTCTGGATTTATCTAATTTACTCCAACAGCACCCCTCATTACGGGGGATCGTGAGCGGTATGTCAATGAGAATCTCAGAATAAGTACCAGAATTTTATGCGACGTTTCTGTTGCCCTAATTTCAATGTGTCGTGCAAAGATTTGTATGTTGGTGCCATGTCTCGATACTTTGAATATGTTTAGAGTCTGGAAACCCTAAGCAAATGATATGACCACCTGACGTCGAAAGGAGAAGGGTATGTTGTCGTTTTCGAATGGATGTAAAGTATTATTATATATAAACGGATATCACTCACTTATATTGTTAAAGTCGGCAATTAGACCGACAGTTTCGACCGATTTCGACGGTCTTTTTCAAGGTGAGCGCGCCACGCCCGCGTCGCCGTTGACGTTTCTTCGCGCACTGCGGATGAGCGCCCTCTGTGCGCGCTCCGAGATAACTTGTCCCGCCGCCGACAAAACTGTCGAAACTGTCGGTCTAATTGCCGACTTCAACAATATAAGTGAGTGACATCCGTTTATATATAATAATTTGTAGTAATGGCTCACTATAGTTTTAATTCTAAAAGATGTAAAGTATCTCGAATGCTGAGTGGCCTAAACGGTTTTATTCGGTTAAATTCGTCTGAAACTAGGTACTAGATCTTAATGACACAGACATATAAATTATTATACAGGGTGTAACGGAAAGGGTGTATGAAGCCGAAGGGAGGGTGTTCAGTATCGGTAACAATTTTTGTTCTACGACTTTTCGAATAAAAAATAAAAATAAATTAATGTCTCATAGAAATCGATCAGCTGACCAGGACGAAATGTATTAAAAGTCAAAAAATAAATTTGCGAAAATCGATAAGTCGTAGAACAAAAGTTGTTTAGTTACCGATACTGAACACCCTCCCTTCGGCTTCATATACCATTTACGTTACACCCTGTACGGACGGATATCACTCACTTATATTGTTGAAGTCGGCAAAGACATATGATTCATTTTATGCCAAAAAAAAAGTTGCTTTTGTTAATAAATAATACCTACTTAGTTTTGGATCCCTTTCTGATAGAGTAGAACGTACGTATGTGAACATCTGTATTATAACTTATGGAATGCAATAAATATATTGAGTATTGAGTATACTTTATAATTTCGTACTATGACGTCCTTAATAAGCGTACTTTAAAGTCGTCATGGTACGAAATAACAAAGTATTTTTAGTTTTATAAATTAATATAAAACATTAATTTTGTGTGCACATGTTCTGCCTGCTCCAGATCTCATCTCTCTCTCACACTGGTTTGCTGGTAGAGAACTCTAATCTAGAGTTAAGCACACCTTATGTACATCTTATTCCATGTATTGTATTGTAATCAACTTTGTGTACATTAAAGAATTTAAGAAAGAAAGAAAGTATTATTGAAGTAATCTTGCTATAAGAGTTCATCAATTATATCTAACAATCTTCCTCGTACATTCAATGTAGATACGCCACTACGTGGGCCATGGAATGTTGATTAATATTGAAAATAGCGAATGAATGAAAGAACTCGCCAATTTTAGAGCATATGTCCGTGGAAGTATCGGCAGAGGTTGACCAAGGAGGACATAGGCGACCGAATTAGGGATGTCTTTAAAGAGGGTCAAGTGTAGTGTAGTCTGGTACTAACCGCCAAAGACATTGAGGAGGAAACGAGAGTTGTGTACCAGGATCACAGCACAGGATGGAAGATCATCGTCTCTGCCCTGGGAAACAGGGAGTTTATGTGGGATCTTGCTGAACGTATGAAATCTTGCGGCAGCAGGCTGAGCGCGAATGGACGTGTGCTCCTATGAGGCTGGCATCGAACATAACGGACCCAAAAGCCTCAACAAAAAATTGATTAAAAAACCCTGGTAACAGTAGCAGACACGGGCGCCCTCCTGTTACAGGTCTATGGGGAAAATGGTCTATGGGTACAGGATTTAGGAAGTCAACAATTTCCGTGAGAACCAGGATCAGAGATTAGGGGGTCTCTGCCCTGGGAAACAGCGAGTTTATGTGGGATCTTGCTGAACGTATGAAATCTTGCGGTAATATTTTTGGATATGTGAAGGCAACCTTGAAAACTTTGCAATAAATTGCCTGTGTATAGATTAGCGTGTAAGATTTGGTAATAGGCAAACATAAACGTGTTGGCATTAGCGAATCTGTGAGGACATCGCGGCTGCATTCGGTCGTCATTTCCGTTCGCACTTCCGTAAACAAGGCCTCTCGCGAATTTAATGGGCTGGTCAAATACGTGTCAAGGCGCATTAAGATTTATGAGGTCGACGATATTAGTTGGTGCAGTTTGGGTACAAGTGTTTGTGTTTGAGACTGCCTTCGATGTTATGAAACCCTGGTACTTCCGGCTGAGATCCGGTCATATTCCATCAAACAAGTTTTACCATCTAATGGGCAGAGCGGAGACACCTTTGTGTCTAAGACAGAGATAAGTATACAGGGGGCCTCAATAAGGTTGAGATTTTCTTAAAAACTACTGGACCGAATTTAATAATTATTTTACAGTTACATAGTTTTAACTTTCATCTATCAAACAGTGAAAGAATTTTTGCAATAGGTCAAGTAGTTTTTGAGAAAATCTCCACCTTAAAAACTCTCCTGTACACCTTTCTCTGTGTTCCACCGTACATGCAACCAGGTGGACGATGTGTATTACTTGTTGGTGGAGTGTGGCCGGCGGCGGCCCTGAGACGGCGCTTACTGGGAGACGAGGCAGGGCGTAATGGCCAAGTCAACATCATACTGAGTAACCCCACATCAGAGATTGCAAGAGGACGTACGCACTCGGTAAGCGCTGTCTCACGACAGCAGGCTGAGCGCGAATTGATGTGTGCTCCTATGAGGCTGGCATGGGACATAACGGACCCAAAAGCCTCAACAAAAAATTGATTAAAATAACCTGGTAACAGTAGCAGACACTGGCCTCCTGTTACAGATCTATGGGGAAAGTGGTCTATGGGTACAGGATTTAGGAAGTCAACAATTACCGTGAAAACCAGGATCAGAGATTAGGGGGGTAGAGTACCCTGATGCAGGGGCCTTACCATGAAGTCTTAAAGCAGGATTACTTCAATAATACTTTGTTTTCTCGTACCATGACGACCTTACAGTAAGCTTATTAAGGTCGTCATGGTACGAAATAACAAAGTATTGTTGAAGTAATCCTGCTATAATACTTCATGGTAAGGGGGCTGGTATTCAATGGTAGGACCACAGACCACTTACCCCATAGACCTGTAACAGGAGGGCGCCCGTTTCTGCCCGCACATGAGCGCAAAATTGCTTCGCGACACGCGTAACCTTGAGATATCGAAACGGGTTTAATATGGCGCCCCTGCCCCCCGCTTCGTCTAATAGCGCCTATCGCTTGACATAATTTTTCGCTTACAAATTTGTACCGATTTCATGTCTATGGGGTAAGTGGTCTGTGTGGTAGGTAAGCGAAGCTTGGACAAAGGCAGGCCTCTGTCCAAGCTTCGCTTTACGCAAATGTATTCAAGTGAACACTTCCTTGATTACTTAAGTAAGTGTTAACTTTCTAATTTCTCACACATGTAGGCGTTTCTTTGGCGGACGTCACGTCTACTTAACTCAATCTTTGGGAAGTGTTTCGCAAATAGACATTGCGGATACAACACAGGTTTCTATTAGATTTTAGTGCTTCTGTTAGTACTAATAAGTGTCTCAAGTGATGTTCGGAGGTGCAATTGTTGAATTGCTAGCGAGTTCCCAGTCACACGAGAATGTTTTGCATAAAAGCAATTGTTTAAATAGCAATGGAAATAATAGTGGCAACCTGAATTGTATTTTAGCTTGTATTTTTTGGGAATAAGGATCAAGGACAAAGTAACGGGTCATGAATCATGATGGTGTGGTCGCGAACAATACCAGAAGATGCTGTTTCACGCTAGAAATATGTAATAGACCAATGATAAAATGTCATAGACTTTTTCTTTCAGATTAATTAAAGAAATTGTTAAAATTAAATTGTTAGAAAGTAAAGAAATTGTTAAAATTTTCAGATATATTCCGCTGTTAAAGGGTGTAGTAGGTATACCTAAGAAAGAAATCGAATTATCGATAACTATAGTCATCATCATCATCATCATCAGTCTATTTATATTGCCCCACTGCTCGGGCACAGACCTTCCCTTCAAAATCGAGGGAGCTCGGGCCATAATCCACCACGCGGGCCCAGTGCGGGTTGGCGGATTTCACATGCCTTAGATTTTTTTTTCTTCTACGACATGCAGGTTTCATCACGATGTTTTTCCTTCACCGTTTTGAGAGCACTCGGTAAATGTACGTAAGTTTTTCCGGCGAAAAAACCGAGGATAACTCATTGGTACATGGCTGCCCTAGCTGGGAATCGAACCTGGGATCTCCATATTGCAAGTCCATTGACCCAACCACTGAGCCACCGAGCTCTCACTATACTATGATAACTATAGTATGACCGTCTAACTCAGTCTCCTGTGCGGTACAGGGACGCGGGGGTATGACGACAACGGGGACCGAGAGAGGTGCGGGAGATATACCCCCGCGTCCCGGTACCGCGCAGGAGACTGAGTTAGACGGTCATACTATAAACAACTTTTGCTCTGCATATTTTCAAAATGAATATGTCATTCAAAACTGTAAGTACATAATAATGTAAGAAAAGTCATGGAAAAACGCGAAAAGCCGTAGAACAACAACGAATCTCATATTAAACCCGAACACAAATTAATGTTAATAATGGATGTCGTGCGGGACAGTCCCAACACCATCCTGAAATGCATGTCTGATAAATATGACTCGCCAATTATGTGTCATCTCTTTCACGTGCCGATCAGATAGATAAACTGTCTGGTCTCCTCGATGAACACATAAAATATACTTACGTGTCTGAACTCCCGATTTTATTTATGTAAGTACTAACATAGTTTTTAAGTACAACTACTAACAAAAAATGGATCTTGTAATCTAAATGAATAATATAATAATATGCAGCTATCGGCGATGGCTACATGTTTGAGCCGTTTGGGGTGGAGACGCTGGGACCATGGGGGCACACCGCATCGCTACAGAAATATCGCGGCGCCTGGTCGAGGCATCGCGTGACCAAAAGGCTGGCAGCTACTTCGCACAACGTATCAGCCTCGCGATACAGCGGGGCAACGCTGCCAGCCTTTTGGGCACGCTGCCTATAGTGCGGGCAACAACCTAGGGCAGGTTTTCTATCTTTAATTTTAATTTTTATTATTATTAGTTTGTTATTATTAGTTGAATTTTTATTATTAGTATTTTTTAAATTAAATAAAACTCTAATAAATTTTTATTTAGCAGATATTAGTAATAATGATAGGTAATTCTAGAGAGTGAGAACATCTGACCGACCCAAATAAACACCGACACGAATGTTCCCGAGACAGTATTGAATAGACAGAACGCGTGTCGTGGCATGAATCACGTAGGCGACACTACTCGCCGGTTTGTGGAGCAAGGTCGATGGATTCGGCAACGTCACTATGGCCGCTGGAGAAATTCTTGGGAAAACCTGGTGTTTCCTTCTCAATGACATGTGTTGTCAACAGTGCCGGATTTATACTTTTCTTAAATATAGGTCACTTCACTTTATGCCGCCCCCTTTTCCCTCCTTTCGTTTCTACCTATCTTAATTAATCACTTGTATCTATTTACTATTTTATTTAAAAATGGCAATGGGCAGGCCACATATCACGAATTACAGACAACAGATGGACAGAAAGGATAACAAAATGGATGGGACCAATCGGTAAAAGAAAGGTTGGAAGACCTAGGAAAAGGTGGGCCGACGATATTATCGAGGTTGCCGGCAGAGACTGGTCAAAAATCGCTAAGGAAAGAGCCACGTGGAAATCGATGGAGGAGGCTTTTACCCAAAAGGGATGTGTACATACAGAAACTAATAATACTAACATAGAATAGGAAACTTTATTAATCAACTAACACACATTTGAAATGTATTAATGAATGTACAGAAAAAAATTAAAGCTTTATTATTATTATCTATTTACCTATCTAGGCCTGTGTTAGTTAAAAAACCATTTTACGTAACGCAATGCAACCAAAATCCGCCAAAAAACGGTTGTACGTAGTCGCTAACAAAGCAACCTAATTTACTAACAAACTCAGGTAGAGACCACGATAAACGTCATATGTAACATGGAAATTGGAATGAATTATTTTATTGCCATGAAAACGACGGGACCGTTGCAAGGTTGTAAGTACATTTCTTTTAATTATTAGCCGCCATGTTTTTCACCGGCCGGGTGCGTTATAACCCCATTCAAAATGGCGAACGTGACCTTGAACGGAGGGTAGGGTGTCTGGATCAGATTAGCGGAGTCATTCCCAATCTTTTCTTTACCAGGGACCACATTTATTACGTTATTATTAACATGGAACACTAGGTTAAGGTTAATATCTAAAAATCTAAAAAAAAATCACATAAGTAATCGTAAAATTCTCTGTCGCCGAAACGATGGTCGATGAAGTAAGTGCGTTCTAATGTGGAGACCCCGGAGGGGTAAAAGCGTGGACAGACCACCGGCCAGATGGTCCGACGACATCAAGAGAGTTGCTGTCTCGGTGTGGACCAGACAACCTTGGTATCGAACATGGAGGATTCATGGAAAGGCATATGCCCAGGAGTAGGCTGCAGTATGCCGAGGAAGAAGAATTGTAAAATTCAAAAACCGCATTAACTTAGCAGTGTTATTATTGAAAACATATCAGTAGATTAGCTTTAATGAGATATTTGAACTTCCATCTTCTGTCGTTCATTCAAAGTTTGTAATTTATCGCTGACCATATAGCTCTTGCGTTCCACTGATGTTCCATGGACTAGTGTTTGGGAACCATTGGATTAGCGGGAGCAACGCGTGTAGCTATCAACGGGGATATAACCGTTATTGCAGGATCATTGTTGCTCTTATTTTTAAAGGCAGATAGGTAGGTATACCTATAAGTGCTATACCGACAAGATCTCAACGAGTTAGTGCAATTTGGTCACAACTGCATTTTTTAATTTATTTTGCATAATAAGTATTGTAATTTGGTCACACATTGGTTTTGTATAACGTACTAAGTTAAATTTTACTATTAAGGAAGGTGAGTGGGTGCAAGACGGAATGTTTTTTTGATGTGATGAGCAGTTATATATGATACTATTCAAACAACCTACATCTTATTAAACTCATAGTTCAATGAATAAATGAATTATATTATAAGTGACTACTTTTCATTTTAAAACTTACCGTTCAACGCCACAGAATTATTATCAGCTCGACTTACCTGTAACAATCAAATGTATAATAAGTACCTAAGTTTTATTTCATGTTGCCAGATAATATTAAAAATCCATAGGGCGAGTCTGAAATTAGAAATCAATTCCCGTTTTTCTTGATTTCAGGAAAGCTTTTGACAGAGTCGACAATGACGTCCTCTTGGGCAAACATACATGTCGGGTTTGTCTCTTGGTCTTCTCGCATTCTTCACTGACTACTGTGTGATCGCAAGCAGTTCTTGCGTCACGGTTCTTATATGTCAGAGTTCCGCCCCACACGCTCGGGAGTGACCCAGGGACCAATCATCGGGCCTCTGTTCTTTAACCTCATGCATTAATGACTTGGAGACAGTGCGCTAGCATTCTGTTTAAATTATGTAGTACTCATACTTGGCCGTAAAAAAAGATTTCAATCATTACAAAGTAGACAGTTTTTGATAAAATCGAAACCTAAACGAGGCTTCACATATACTTTTCTCTGAAAAGACGATATGCCCTAAGTTACGACGCAATACACTACATACCTACGAAACGGCGCTTCCCTTTAAGTTCACGTTATCACGTGGCGATAAGGGGTATGATAATAAAAATAACATTACTATAACACTGTTATCAGATTATTAGCGGTACTATCGTTATCGAAACTCAGGTGGGTCTGATTTTTTTTATGAGAAAGGACAGGCCCTTTATAATGAATTGTCATAGTAAAGCTAGAGACTGCGTAAGAAAATAACGTAGCTCTTTCTATATGTATATTTGAAATCACACTTCATACTACGTAAATACAAACTTATGGAAAGTAACAATTGAGTATTGAGCAAATTGTATAACTCAACATTCCATCACGTAGGTAGGTATCTGCCGAAACCGCAAACACCAGGCAGCCGGGTCAATGAACCTCCGCATGCGATAAATGACTCAATTAGCTTGCAAGGCCATACAGAAACATTGAAATTATTTATAACATACAGACACCCACGCATTTTTCCAGTAGGGGTCTGACGATGGCCTCCCATCTCATGTGATCCTGGTACACACACAACTCTCTACCTCCGCCCATATTCACCAAACTCTTCGGTTTGTAATAGACCTATCACTGTTAGCCATATAGGTATGTTATACGTAGAGGTAGGCAGAAGGTTATGGCCTTCCATATAATGCGGTCCTGGTACACAACTCTCGCTTCCTTCACCCAATATTCATCAATATCTTCATGCACGCTCTTCGGTTTGTAGTAGACCTATACACTGTTAGTCATTTATATCTATTACCCGTAGGGGTAGGCAAGTAGGCAGAGGCCGTGGCCTACCATCTCATGCGATCCTGGTACACAAGTTTCGTTTCTTCTACCCATATTCATCATCCTCTTCATATAAACCCTTCGGTTTGTAGTAGGTCTATACGTTATTAGACATACACGTGACTAATTGTTATTCCACAGTTTATAGTGAGGTTAAATTATTTTTATGGCTAACAGCCTTAATTCATCATCATCATCATAATATCTGTCTCGGAAGGGAAGGCCTGTGTGTGCCCAACTTTTAGAGATATAAAATAAACAGATGATGAAGATAGAGATGTTGATGACTAAATAAATATAAATAATCCGGAGTGAAATAACTAGGTACCTACCCAGTAGTTACATAACGTTAAAATACATAATAATTGTTTTGAAAACACACAGCGAATGCCTTTGAGCCGCCAGCGTGAAGGTCATACGTGTTTACATGAAAACATTACTTGATGATACGGCTTATCTGACGGTATTATTTTAGAAGATAATAATTTACTTTGTAAAGACTATCATATAACAAAACAGAGGCACTATAACTTCAATATCTAGATTCAATCTCTATATCTATCTGCGATCTGTCTGTCTGTCATGGTGGCACTTCACTTGGCATTCGTATTTGCGTATTTGTCATAATTGCCATGTGTGGTTGGCAATTCATCTTATTTGTATTTCAAGTATTTGACAATTACGACAAACATCCAATAGCGAATACGAATAGCCGGGTTTGTCTCCACCGATACCGGGATCGGTTTCCAACGCAAAAAACAATTAATGTTTTTACCCACCGATCCCGGTATCCGTGGCTACAAGAAATAAATTATATTAATTGTGGAAACGGATCACGGTTTACTAGAGATAAGAAAGGTATGATAGCCAGGTGAAGTGCCGCCATCAGACAGTCATGTCAAAGCACGGCAAAGTTTTCATAAACAACCTGAACAGATGGGAGAAGGCAGGGAGCGTGAAACAACAGTTCTGTCGTTTGGTTATAACATGGTGTGATTGTCTGTGGTGATGAGATATATCCATACTCGTGGACCTCTATCATCACCATCAGTCCACTGCTGACACCATGGGACCACTATTATTATTTGATATCAGGGTGTTGGTACAAGCCCAAGGGTCACTGCGACCTCAAAGGTCTATTGTGGCCGCGCACCGAGTTCTTATATCTCGCTCCTAAGGCCAACGTCCTTCAGGAACCGTATGATGCACTTGGGCGAGAGAGTTTTAATATCCTCGGGTGGTATTAAGTCTCCATGTAAGGCTCGGCTTCTGCTGTGAATGAGTGCTCCATGCTCACAGTGGATGTGCATGGGGGTTTCGTCGGTTTCACAGCAGGATCTACAGGTTTATGGGACCACTATACCAGTAGGTACCAGTATGCAGTACTAAACTAAGTAGAAGAGAGGTGCGCTTATTGACTGGCATCATGAGGTCACTTCTCTCTGAACAAACATCTCTTTACAATTACAGGTAGTCCTCTGTGCAGGGGCTGCATGGAGGAGGAGGAAACAGCCGCACACGTGCTTCTATAGTGCAGTGGTGTGGCCGAGCAGCGGGCTACTAAAACTAATTTGAAGAAGGATAAAGACGTAAGCAAGCTGAAGTGTCAGTGTGCTGGTCACATCTGTCGTAGAACCGATAACCGATGGGGGAGACGAGTTCTCGAATGGTGGCCACGAACGGGAAAACGTAGCGTGGGACGCCCCCGACTAGATGGAGAGACCTTCGCGAGATGGCTGGCAGAGCCTGGATGCAAAAGGCCGAGAGTTAGGTTTAGTGGCGTGCGTTGGGAGATGCCTACGTCCATCAGTGCACTTATGATGATGATGAAAGACAGACCCAATGAGAACAAACTGAAACAGATAGAGAATGAAAACAAAGGGAGAGTACATGTAAGATTTACGACCGACGGCGACGCGACGGCGGCGTTGGACGGAAATAGCCCTTAGTTACGATGCACCTTCGTGATGCGACGACGCGACGCAAGCGCACGCAGGCAGGGCATAGTGCAATTGAAGAAATGCAGCGTTACGTACCCTTAGGGACCCAACACAAAACTGCAAATGACATGCATTTCAATGGAGCTTTGCCCCACCTACAAAACTACGAGACCATTGAAGCTGTACCTATCATTTTGTTGGGGACTTATTACAGGTTTTATATTGCATAATCATAATGAGTATCATTTTCTACTACTCTCGCAACTCCTATAGAAGAATAACAAAAACAGCACCCACGTGTCGCGAAGCAATGCTGCGCTCATGTGCGGGCAGACATGGGCTGTTACAGGTGGGGTAAGTGGTCTGTGATCTGCAATTTATTGAGGTATCACACACACTCAGATGATGGCGATGAACATATAATGCCGCTGTTCGCTTGCATTAGGGCCGCAGCCGCATCCAAGCCGAGTCAAGGCCACCGTTGCATCTGCTCACGCACCGAGGCCAAACCAACTTTATTGCAGCTTTTATAGCGTTTCAAAGGGACTTTAAATGTCTTTTAAAGCTCTCGGTAAGTTGTAAAACGTTTGAATGAGAATGCCAATTACGAAAGCGACGGTTTACTACTGTGGGATCACGAAATAAACATCATTGTAAGACATGCTGCAAACAGCAACCCGAAAACAAAAACGTAATAATAACAAATGAACGAACCATTGCTAAAAACTTTGAAGCAAATATAACTTTTTAAACTTTCACGGTTTGTATACACATTAATTAGATAAAACGGGAATTACCGTGTTAAACATGTATTATTGATGTCTGGATATTTCGCCAGCATTGCAGCCATCATGGTCACGAGTAGACTCAAGTCGGTGAGTGTTGAACGTCAGAAGGGTGACACAAAACGATCTACCCTCTTTCGTATTTTGAAGCAAATGTCAACAAACAGGTCTTACTTACCTACTACCTTACAGTGCGCGAGGCGTAAGCTCAGGTTTACATTTGTGTGAGTGATCGCCAAGCTGCTAGCGGTACAAGAGGTGAAGTGCGGGGCAGGGTACCGTGCCCCCCCCCCCCCCCCCCCCCCCCCTCCCCCGTCATAACATCGTAATGAAACCTGCATGCCGTAGAAGAAGAAAACTTGTAAGGCATGTGAAATCCGCCAAATCCGCAATAATTAGTACACCACGGCTACCACTTTTAACGCTGCTCTCTCTTTCGCGGGTTTGCTGGTAGAAATCTCTTTTGAGATAAGCTCGGCCTTTGTACCAAATTGTTTATTCTGTATGTTATTTATGTATAAAAATTTAAATATCACCCTGTATACCTGTTTACATGGAAACATACATAAATACCGATCGTGACTGTGAGGCGTGATGCGCTGCCGATGTAAGCTGAATTGCTAACAATAACTATTATATTGTATTGAGTAGGCACTTAATATTAATTATACGTAAGTACATATTGCTACCTAAAGCCCGTCACAGACTTAGCTATATTATATATTAATATACCGTATTACGGTATAGCTTGGTGACGTCACAGAAATATATATTATAGCTGAGTGTGCGGTCACTCGAAAATTAGTATAGAAAATGTATAGTAATATGTCTAGCTATAAAAATATTAATATATATTATAGCTGTCTGTGACGGGCTTAACAACAAAAATGTATGAACTTACATTATACAGCGCAAATGGTATACGAAGCCGAAGGGAGGGTGTTCAGTACCGAATTTATTTTCGCGAATTCGCGAATTTATTTTTTGTTTTCATACATTTCGTACCGGTAAGCTGATCGATTTGTATGAGACATTAATTTATTTTTATTTTGTATTCGAAAAGTCGTAGAACAAAAGTTGTTCAGTTACCGATACTGAACACCTTCCCTTCGGCTTCATATACCCTTTCCGTTACACCCTGTATATACCCCAGCCCAAATCAAGTGTCTCCCCCCCAATTTACATCAGTGAGGGAGAAAAACAGCGTCCGTCTGGGAGGTAGTATTGTAATGTAATGCTCAAAGTCGAATCTGCAACGTTACATTACATGCGAATGCTCTCGGTGAGGGAGCACCTTAAGACGAATATTTTGTCAAGCATACCAACCACACATGGCAATTATGACAAATACGCAAATACGAATAGCCAAGTGAAGTGCCACCAATATACATATGAACCAAACATCATGGTTAGTTTGGACAGTCGTAAATCTAATGTTAGCAAACAACTGAATAAGATAAACAGGCGACGATTATATCACTGGCGCCATCATAATGAACGAATAACTATAACAGTAACTATAGTTACAGATAACATAATATTATAACGACTAATCCTAGATAAGCAATATGAATAAAATACAATAACAAAAAGTATCTATAAGTAATACTACTAACAGTGGTACGGGACTTATAGTACGGTGGAACACAGAGAAAGGTGTACAGGAGAGTTTTTAAGGTTGAGATTTTCTCAAAAACTACTTGACCTATTGCAAATGACAATGCCAGATTCTGCCCCACCATCAACCGCATGATGAACAAGATAACGAATAAATGTAAAAATATCTCCGTTTTTTATTAAAATTATTGGTTTAAAAAGTTTTGTACGCGAGTCGAAAAAAACAGCTTAATTAAGAATTCAGAAAATAGTATGAAATCGAAGCGAATTATTCATTGTTTTTGTTATCATTTTCTACTACTCTCGCAACTCCTACTGATTGTGATTATGCTATATAAAACCTGTAATAAGTCCCCAACAAAATGATACAGCTTCAATGGTCTCGTAGTTTTGTAAGTGAGGCAAAGCTCCATTGAAATGTGGCAATGTCATTTCTTTCACTGTTTTTATAGATAAAAGTTAGAACTATATAACTGTAAAAGAATTATTAAATTCGGTCCAGTAGTTTTTGAGAAAATCGCAACCTTATTGAGGCCCCCTGTATACTGTCTCTGTCTTCGACTGTACAATTTGAAGTATTTAGGAGAATACGTGAGAAATGAGACCATCCGCCTACGGACTCGTGTCACCGACATCGGCAAACGAGTGGCAAAACTGAAATGGGCCTGGGCGGGGCACCTCTGTCGCCGAAACGATGGTCGATGGAGTAAGTGCGTTCTAATGTGGAGACCCCGGACGGGTAGAAGCGTGGGCAGACCACCGGCCAGATGGGCCGACGACATAAAGAAGGTTGCTGGCTCGGTGTGGACCAGACAACCTTGGGATCGGGCCACATGGAGGATTCATGGAGAGGCATATGCCCAGGAGTGGACTGCTGTATGCTGAAGAAGAAGAAGGAGAAGACGTAACTACGAATGAGGGGTTGGTATTTATAAACTAAATCGCATAATGACAAGACTTGAAGGCACCCATGACAACATTATTACAAAATCAGGTAAAATATCATTTACTGGACTATAGTATGACCGTCTAAATCAGTCTTCGCCTGCGCGGTACATGGATGCGGGGGAAGGCGACAACCGGGACCGAGAGAGGTGCGCATTTCTGTTACAGCCCCCCCCCCCCCCCCCCCCCGCCTCCCGCACCTCTCTCGGTCCCCGTTGTCGTCCTACCCCCGCATCCCTGTACCGCGCAGGCGAAGACTGATTTAGACGGTCATACTAGATATTTTTTTAATAGTTAAACCTCACTACCATTAAATCGTGTTGCTATCCCTTTCACACTTCGTTAAAAAAGGTTAAGATAGAAAGGGACAGGGCCTAATGATGGCGTAACTTTAAATCAAGTTTATGAATAGCCAGTGTTAACAGGACAATATAAGGTAAATTAAAAATGAAATAGTATGAATAAATATCAATGTGATGATACGAATATCCAAAGTTAATAAAATTCAAAACCAGTCATGTACCAGGGATATATAAATTAACAGGAGGTGGCGAGATTAACATCCGAGCTAACTCAGGATTACGGTGGAATTAAAAGTTACAAACTGGTTTAACCGGCTACGTATCGAAGACTATCTAGATATTTTAATAAAACAAGGCTTCGAGCTGCAATATTTTGCAGGACGATTCAACCGCGAGAAAAGTTACAAGTTTGCGGAGATATTCCTAAATTGGAGATTCCTTTCATACTATACACATTCATAAACTCGCGTATTTCCCGATAGGCTTCGGCAAAGATGATGGCCTTCAATTTGCTGCGATCCTGGTACACAACTCTCAAAATGATAGGTACATCTTAAATGGTCACGTAGTTTTGTAGGTGAGGCAAAGCTCCATTGAAATGTGGCATTGTCTTTTGCAAGCGAAAAATTCTGTTACACGATGAGCGCAATAGGCGAAGTGGGGCAGGGGCGCCATATTAAATCCGTGTCGATATCTCAAGGTTACGCGTGTCGCGAAGCAATTTTGCGCTCATGTGCGGGCAGAAACGGGCGCCCTCCTGTTATAGGTATATGGGGGAAGTGATCTGTGTTCCCGTAGGATAGTCACAGATGGCCTTCAATTTGCTGCGATCCTGGTACACAACTCTCGCTTCTCTCACATTCATCACTCATCGCAATTGAACATTTTTTCAAAACATCACCAATCTGGTCGCCTCATCATCATCATCAGTCTATTTATATTGCCCCACTGCTCGGGCACAGACCTTCCCTTACATCGAGGGAGCTCGGGCCATAATCCACCACGCGGGCCCAGTGCGGGTTGGCGGATTTCACATGCCTTAGATTTTTTTTTCTACGACATGCAGGTTTCATCACGATGTTTTCCTTCACCGTTTTTGAGAGCACTCGGTAAATGTACGTAAGTTTTTCCATCGAAAAAACCGAGGATAACTCATTGGTACATGGCTGCCCTAGCTGGGAATCGAACCTGGGACCTCCATATTGCAAGTCCATTGACCCAACCACTGAGCCACCGAGCTCTTTTTAGCCACCGAGCTCTTTTTTTTCTCTGGTCTTCCATTAATGTTCGCTCTAATATTTAGGTGACCATATGTCTTCCTCGGCCGACCTTTGCAGACCATTCCACCATAATTCGCACTAATATTAGCAATATTTAGTTGCCTAACATTGATCTCCTATAAACAAAATACACAGTCGGCCTTCTAAAAATGTCCGAGCGCAAACAAGGTCCAAACGGATGAATGGACCCTGATTTGCTTTACTGGACATTATTTGGACGTTAACAATGGACCCTTATATGGACGTTTTTTTTAAATTGTTTTAGTAAGACCTTTGTGTATCTAGTTGTTTATAGGAGATCAATGTTGTCTAACCATAAAATAAGACTCACAGAATGAGAACTTCGCTAAATGTGTACTAGGTATGCGAAAAAGTCCAATTCTAATATCTCTTTCCATGTCCCTTCTTCAACAAGTGTCGAAAATTTTGCCTTAGACCATATTTCGATGGTGATGTATTGATATTGTTAGGAACTACAAATACAGATTTTGCCGTACTATGGTATTCAGAAGAATAACTGCAAACATGGTCTGATCTAGTTTAGATTCTAGAAAGTTCCAACGATCGAGTTTCAGCGACAATGTCGTTGAAATTACTGCGGAGTCCGTCCTGACCTTGGCGCGTAGATCGCTTCAGCAGTATAGATTATTTAGTATAATCTCTGGCTAAAGGATGAATTATGTATAGCTAACTGTTCGTTCGTCCGTTCCGCCAAACTGCTCCAATCTACAAGTCAATAGCAGTCAAGTTCGGTGAAGCGTTTCAGAGTTAAAGATACTCTTACAGCATCAGATGTTATCTAAATGGGAAGTCTTTTCGTAACGAAAATAAGTTAATGAAGTAATTACGGAAAGTCAAGGATATCTCTCGAAACGGTGAAGGAAAACATCGTGATGAAACTTGTGAAATCCGCCAATCCGCAGTGGGCCCGCGTGGTGGATCATGACCCGAGCTCCCTCGATGTAAGTGAAGATTGGTGGCCGAGCAGTGAGGACATATAAATAGATTGATGATGATGATGAAGGATATCTTGAGAGCTTCGAGATTCAAGCTGAGATTTTGGGACAATTTTGTGAGACTTAGCCGAGATTCTATTATTATTAGAATCATATTGAATAAGCATGACATGATAATTTAAAAAAGTATTTTATATTTCTGTTAGAATTGTGTTAAGATATCAGTTTGCAATGTACCTAAACTGTTTTTGCATAGGTGTAATGTACCTTTTATTTGCGATATGATATGATTTATAGAAGTTTTGACAAACACAGCTCTTACAAACGTCAAATTGCATAGACATTTTAACTTTTCAAATGCGGTATTAAACAATACGGTATACCGCTGCCGTTGTATTTCCGCGCTCGTGCTCAAAATTGTCTAATGATAGAATAGAAAACATTTATTTCACACACACACAGAGCACAGTACATAAGAGACACATAGAATAAAAATTACAAAGAAAAGAGATACATAGTGCAGTGGTGTGGTGTCAAACAGGTCTCCAGCTCAGCATGTGCTGCAGTGATTGGACATTACTGCAGCGCTGGTTGTCAGTGGAGCCGCTGATGCAATGACATGATATGATATACTTTATTGGTAAAAAAACAAGTGTACACGTCAGATGGGTATTTCATTTCTACATTGTCAAAATACGACATTAATTTATTCCTAAACACACCGGTGGAAGAAGCAAAAATGACGTTCTCCGGTAATTTATTGTAAATGAATATCGGCCTTAATGTCTACAAGCTACCTAGCTTCTGTAGTACCTGCGGGGTTACTCTCACCTCTTATAGCGATCCAGTTTAGGTTCCTAAACTGACAATTTGCTACAATGACGTCAAACGTCATTGTAGCAAACAGCGATTCGGTTCAGATCTCACCTCTTATAGCGATCCAGGTTCTCTTGAAAATGGCGGGAAACGACGGTTACCAAATTATTTGATAATTTTCCTTTTAATGTCTACAGGTACTATTTTGTGTTTAATATCACGTTAAATTAATCAGAAAATGTTCGCGAATTACGGTGAAGTTATTGGATTATTTAGGCAAGATCTGAAGTTTCAAGCTTTTATCAAGAGTCCCGCTACAAGCTCGGGAGTGAACGTGACTGTCGAGCTGCTTCGTCCAGAGTTATGACGCTACGGCGTCTCCTCTGGATGAAGACGCGGCTACCCAGGGTGAAGACGCTACTGCGACTCCCCCTTGAGTAAGATAGAAGACTATTGAATTGAATTTTCTGTAACATGATATTGGCAAATGACGAACTGTCGAGTCCATTAATAAAATAAATAAAAATATAGCGATCCAGTTTAGGTTCCTAAACGAACCGAATCGCTATTTGCTACAACGACGTTTGACGTCATTGTAGCAAATTGTCAGTTTAGGAACCTAAACTGGATCGCTATAAGAGGTGAGAGTAACCCCGCTGTTCCTTAAAAAAATCTAGACCGCTTTAGTTACAATTAGAATTTATGATCCATATCCGATGACTATATTATTAGAATAATCTCCTGGATAAGAAAACGCTTTTGATATCTCGCCCGGGGTGTAGCTTCACACCGAGTGAGTCCAATAATTGGCAGGTTGCTGTACAAACACGGGGAAATGAGATTTAGCCGCGGAGTTAAAAGATTTCGAAGCTGGAAGTGTTTTTCACGACTAAAGGAGAACTACATGCAATGAATACATGCAGCGCGTCGGGGATGTTTGCGGAAGCCGGCGTAGACGGGTTCCATGCCATCATACGCAAAAGAGTCGCGTCCCTGATGCGACGGGTTCGCGGCAGCCCTAACAGCATCCTGAAGGGCATTGCGGATACCATGGACAGTCCGATTCTGAGCCACTGGGTGCACTTACATGTCCCGGGGTCTTGGAGTCGGACCTAAGTCGCATGTATGGTGTATAATACACCTCGTGTAAACACTAACATAGTTTTAAGTACTTACTAACACCTATATGGTCTTTGTGACTGCAATAAATCATTTGAATTTGAATTTGAATAAGACTTAAAAATTGAATAATGAGTTTATCAAACACGATTTTGCAATTTAAATTATATGTTATATTACAAAGTGCTGCGTGAATGTTTGTTGTTATGTGAGAATGATGAATGAATGAATGCGGCTGGATTTCTGTATATTGTGTTGTGATATAGTGCTATCTGTTTATGAATATCATGTTCATACTATGTGCCTGTTGGTGAATTTTTTTTATTTTTTTATTGTTATTGACATTTTCATTATTGTTATCCTGTAAATTAATTTAATAATATGACTAAGACAATTTATGAAATGTATAGTGCATTAGTTTAAGACTGTAATGATAGACATTTAAATGAAATAATAAATAAATGTTGACAATTTTAATTTTGATAACAATTAGGTACTTACTTAGTTATTATATTTATTTGTATTGAAATTGAATACCTATTGAATATGACTGACTGACAAAATTGAATTTTATTTGTTTTTAAAAGTTTATCTAATGTTGCGATGCCCTTACAGGGTTTATGTGAGCACTACCTGTCACTATCTAACAACCATGTTACCACATAAAGCAATGAATAAATGGATAATAATATACGTAATAAATTAGAAACATAAGATATAATCAATTAGTAGCAACGTAAAGACATTAGCAGATAGAACAGAAACCCGACCGCGTTTACAATCATTTGGAAACTTGGAGGACCTAAATTGCTGCGTTGCGTTGTCAGTTGTTAAAACATGCAAAAATATTGCCGTAATGTATAGCGTCCATGTGTCAAATTGAAAGCGATTACGAAAACGATGAAAGTCGCGGTCGTATTTTTTTTAATATATTGGGAAACCAACGGCAATATACTAAGGGTAAGTAACATAATGCAAAACTGATAGTCAATTAATTTGACCATCATATCTCGGAAACTTGACTTTAAGATATGGGTCACCGGGACATTTTTTGTTCACATAAATGCCCTCTAATCATATATATAAGTTTCATCCTCCGCAGATGGCGCCACCTAACTATGCCAACCTCCATAGTAAAATGTTCGAACTCCTTTACAAGCTGTATGTGAGCTCACCCCGTCTTATGTCACATCCAGTGACTCTACTTGCATGTCCACTTAGCGCTTGCATGGCGTAGTTGTATTGTATGTATGTAATAGCCAATGTAATAGCGCACGCGATCGCATTCGCCCTCGCATGATACTATTGTTGGATTTACTTATAAAGAAAGCCGACAGATTATCTTCGCCACGAATAACATCATCAGCCCGTATCAGTCCTTGCTGGACGCAGATCTGACCTCCCCGCTGTTATAGCCTCCTGGTACTGCCTCTCTCATCATTAGCCCGTATCAGTCCACTGCGGGACGCAGGCCTCACATCCCCGCTCTTATAGCCTCCTAGTACTGCCTCTCTCATTATCAGCCCGTATCAGTCCGCTGCTGGACGCAGATCTCACCTCCCCGCTCTTATAGCCTCCTGGTGCTGCCTCTCTCATCACCAGCCCGTATCGGTCCACTGCTGGAATGGAAATAGGCCTCTCCCTAAGTACTACACTCAGCCCAATACTCGACCGTTTGCATCCAGACTCTGTCAGCCACCTTGCACGGGTCATCCCTCGAACATGGGGGGCCTACGCTACGTTTACCCGATCGTGGTCTCCATTCGAGTAAAAAACAAAACATTGCCATTGCTGGTAGGATCAGTAAACTGAAGTGTCAGTGGTCACATCTGTCGTAGAACCGACAACAGATGGGGTACGCGAGTTCTCGAATGGAAGCCAAGAGCAGGAAACGTGGCGTGGTGTCCCTCGACCAGACGGAGAATTGACCTGTGCAAAGCTGGCAGGGACTGGATGTAAACAGACAATCGGGTTGAGTTGCGTGCCTTGTGAGAGAGGATTACGTCCAGCTGAGGACTGATTATCATTAGTATTTGATATCAGGGCTTTGGTACAAGCCCAAGGGTCACTGCGACCTCAAAGGTCTATTGTGGCCGCGCACCGAGTTCTTACATCTCGCTCCCAAGGCCAACGTCCTTCAGGAATCGTAAGATGTACTTGGGCGAGAGTTTTAATATCCTCGGGTGGCATTGTGTCCTAAGGCTCGGCTTCTGCTGTGAATGAGTGCTCCATACTCACAGAGGATGTGCATGGGGGTTTCCTCAGCTTCACAGCTGAATCTACAGGCAGTGGTGTTGGACAGGCTTCTGTTAAGATGTTTATTTAGCCTGCAGTGTCCAGTTAAGGCTCTTATAAGTATCCTCAACTCCATACATGATGAAAAGTTTTGCGAGCAACCTGTGGACTGATACTGGCTGTGGTTTTTAAAATTAAACTAAATACCTAGTTCTAAAAATGTTGAGAATCATATTTCTTTATCGCAAGTAAATAGTAACTAGTATAAGTACTCGTTACATTACAAATAAACAACACTAAAGTTTGACCCAATGTTCCGGATGGCCGCAAAGACGTAAGCGCAAGGTGGGCTCACTGGTAACCTTTTGTGTTTATCTGTGCTGAGATGTGACCCGTTGAGAGTTGAGACACATAATTATCTACCTACTCACCACTGATATTTTGTAAACAAACATCTCTATAACCGCAGCCCAAATCAAGTGTCTTATTTTGTAAACAAATATGATCGTCTAATTACCTGTTGTGATGTAACACTGAAGGAACTGATTGATTGAACCTGTTCATCATTGCGAAAATTAAGATTCGATTTAATAATGTGAAAATAACTATGCAATAATCACAGAAAAGCTTGTTAATTCTCTTTATTGCAAGTAAGCACGTTGTGTCCATTTGTGTTTCAACTTTTATCTATCAAACAGTGACAGAATTTTTGCAATAGGTCTAGTGGTTTTTGAGATAATCTCAACCTTAAAAACTCTCCTGTACACCTTTCTCTGTGTTCCACCGTACAGTCGATAGTACATAAAGTTTAATACTTTAGACTTTGTACCGTTCTTATTGTCTGTGTCATAAAATATGAAATCGCACTGCATGTGTTACCATTGGTCTGTTGCAGACTGTCCAATGGATCAAGAGAAAGTATTATCCTCTCACCGTTAGCGGTTGGGGGGTGGGCAAGAGGAGGGGCGGAAGGGCCTCCAGACGACCTTGTCTGTGGCCTTGTCCTTGTGAGGACGTGCTTTTGCGACGCAGCGAAGACAATACGACCTGTGGCGCTGTTACCGTTCTCAAAACGATCAAATCATACAGTGGGGTGACCGCGACTTCCAATCGTTATCGTAATCGCTTTCAATTTGACACATGGACGCTATATATTGCTGCTATGTTTTTGCAAGTTTTAACAAACGACAACGAAACGCAGCAATGTATAACGTTTAAGTGTCAAAATGAAAACGATTGAAGTCGCGGTCACCCTCCTGGTCGCGTCATGTAAAAAGAACGCTGGAAGAAAGTGGAGGGGGTGTGTTTGCGCATGGGTACACTCGCGAACGAAAGTACCTACTAGGCCTATTGTTTTATTTTAGGACTAGGTTTTCGCTCGCGGCTTCGTATATTAATTATTGGTACATACCTATATTGAAAAATGTATTAGATATATCATTAAATATAATTAAAACATGTTAGCGTAGAATGTTTAATCGAATTACAAAAAATAATGAAAAAGTAAAGTAAAAAAGTATTGTACCATATCATATCGCGTGCGACAGGGACAGTGGTATAGCGGCGTCTCTGTTCGGCGCGCCTTGACATGGTATGATTCTGAGAACGGTAATAGGGGCGCCGAATTTCTAAGTAATGCGTTTATCCGCCAGAGGACAAAATGGCGGACATTGCTTTGGGATCAGCAAAGCTGAAGCTCTTCTTTTCTCGTGTGGTTTAGTGACCAAACCTATTTGTCAAAGTTATTCAGGCCCGTAGGCCTCTGACGTGGCCTGACGACTGCTTGCTTTCAAGCGACAACAACCGGGACCAACTGGCCAACTGCTTAGGCGCTACCAGCTGTCAAACTCAAGCGCGAGACAGAAGATGTCCCGCAGCGGCGGAGTGAAGAGCACGGCACAATGACTCCATATTTGTATTCCTATGAATTTTGGCAGGGTAATAAAAATACGCCTACAAAAATAAGATTTTTCTCCTATTTATAATACCCTACATTTTGATATATATTTTGTATGAATAACTATTTCAGTTTAGACATAATTAACATTTTAAAAGACATGGAAGGTTTGCGATTTTTTTCTATCGAGCGAAGTTTGTCCAATCGTGTATCGGTATTCATCAGTCCCTAAATAGACACCTTTAGTAGTTAATGCCGTAGCCTTCGTAGAAAAACTGAAAATACGCGCATACGAAGCCTTAACGTGCGCCCCGAGGCACAGATGAAAGTCTCACTAGCGGTCACCCATCCAGGTCCTGACCTCGCCCAACATTGCTTAACTTATACGATCGTTTTCAACGTGTACTCGCAACTGGCCTACGAGCCCCTTAGCAAGCTGAAGGACAGTGGGCTACTCTACTACAAACCGACGAGCATGCATGAAGAGATTGATGAATGTGGAGGAGGCAAGGGATGTGTGCCAGGATCTCGGCAGATGGAAGTCCATCGTCTCTGCCTACCCCTACGGGAATCAGGCGTGAGTTTATAAATAAATAATGTTACAAAACAAAAATTGTTTTTTGGGCATAAAATCTATTATTATATCAGACCACAGGAGCCCATGAAGGAACCGACAATCATACACAATCATTCGATAAACATTACTCTCTCCTTCCACCAGTCGGATAAAAACCAAATGTTTTAAAGTTGATACAAGTGGCGCCATCTCTTCGTTACAATGATAACTTGTAGAAAGGCTTGCGCTCAGCGCTGTTATCTGTCATTGATATGGGAAAGGTCAAATAGTAATTTATCTGCATTCTTATCAAGCACACGGTAATAGTGGTGGCTCAGTGGTTGGGCCAATGGATGGACTTGCGATACGGAGGTCCCAGGTTCCATTCCCAGTCATGGCTGACATGTACCAATGTTCGACGGAAAAACTTACGTACATTTACCGAGTGCTCTCAAAACGATGAAGGAAAACATCGTGATGAAACCTGCATACCATAGAAGAAAAAAAAAATCAAATCTAGACCTACCTGACAATCATTTTTTACAAATAAGACTATATTCGACATAATGCTCCAGGTTTCACGAGTTTAAGAAAACCCGGTCCTTTGAAAGGCTTGCACGGAGACATAGGTCCAACGCGTAGAGGCCCCTTAGAGAACTTTAATTTGAAATAATGCATAATGCTTATTATTGTATAGTATGTTATTATGTAAAAGTGAAATAAAGAAGTATAAATCTAAGGCATGTGATATCTGCCAATCTGCACTGGGCTCGCGTGGTGGATCATCATCATCACCCCGAGCTCCCTAGATGTAAGGGAAGGTCTGTGCCTGAGCAGTGGGGCAATATAAATAGACTGATGATGAGGATAGGATTCTTACTAATGAATTGCTGAAATCATAACTTTTTTAAAGGTGGGTAGGCAACTAGGCATGGAGTAGGTAGTTGGCTAAGTATTAATTATAATTAAATCAACCCACATGATCATGCTGGAAATTAATTTTCAATATTACAATTTATTAATACTGATATTGATAAAGTTTAAGGCATTTACTTTGCAGCGCGGTAACGCTGCTGGTGTCCTGGGAACCTCTCGACGAGACGCGACCGAGACGGCGCCTTCTAAACCTAATTTAGTACCAAATTTTTGTCTTTTTCTATATTTTGGATGTAAAAATTAAGGTATTACAATTTTTAGAATTAAAACTATAGTGAGCCATTACTACAAATTATTAGATATAAACGGATATCACTCACTTATATTGTTGAAGGCAAAACGAACTTAGTATCTCCATAAGAAGTTCGTTTTCATTCGATGACCCTAACAGTAACCTTGATTGATCTACTTAGACATTAAATAAGCTTGGGGCCCGGTTTCATTGTACAATATCAAATTGTTGTTGACATAACCAAGTGCTCTTTAATGTTCCGTATGGTTAGAAATAAAGTATATGAATAAATTAGTTAATATTCATCAATAGCAAGCAATCTTAGTATGGTCCGAAATATTATAAAATATAACAGTTGCCCTTGTCAAGAGTTATGTCACAGTTTATAGACAGAATAAGTAACCCAATAGGCGAAGTGCCGTCATAATGGCCTATCAGGATACGATAAGGCATTAATTACAATCCATTTAGAACACACCACTTACCCAATAAACATGAAATCGGTAAAAATTTGCAAGCAAAAAATTCTGCCAACGATGAGCGCATAGGGACGAAGCGGGGGCCAGGGGTGCCGTTTTAAAGAGATGCGTCCATGTCAATAATATCTCTAGGTGCCACGTGTAGCAAAGCAATTTTGTACTCATATGTGGGCAGACACGGGCGCCCTCCTGTTACAGATCTATGGGGTAAGTGGTCTGTGATTTCGAATCATTAAGAGAACCGTTAGATCTACACCAAGTCCCATTAAAATGTTGTAAACGCAATACTTACCACTTTGTACAAGAAAGACGTCAGGTACGGTAACATAATTTATTTTTAAATATTACTATCTTATTTTAATCACGATTAGCACTCAACTGATAGGATACGGCACAATGGCATGCACAAAAATGGACACTAGAAACTTAATTCGATTTTTATTTAATTTGAGGGTAGTATTATAAATAAATATACTTACACCTAATTTGCAGGTAGATAAAAGTTTATGTTTTTAAGTAAACTGAATAGTAAACAAACGTATTATGTTGTGTAATGTAGACCTAGTGTTATTGCCCTGAAAAGTACTGAAATACATCGTAACAAAACAATGTAAAAGCTTGGAATAGTTTATTACAAAGTCATTCCTAGGCCGAGAGTCCAATCTTGGGAGAAAGTAAAATGTTGTTATCGAAGAAAAATAGTCGCAGAACAAAGAAAAACACATATCATATTGGAAATTTACTTCTCATAGGCTCAAGGTTGACAAAAAAGATGACCAAGTTACGAATGTCACTTTTGTACAAGCAAATTCAATGCGTAATAAGGCCTTACCTGATCTGAGAAGCTTGGAGCCGGCAGCGAGCACTGCTATCCAGGCCCTGAACTTCAAATACACCAAAACTGATCACGGGAAAGGCTGGTAATCGAAATTTCCAATAACATTTGGAAATACAAAATCCATTCGGACGGAACAACAAGAAAACATCCGAGAGAAAGAGACAGAAAATATTATAGACAAGCCAGAAAAAACAGCTGTTTGAAAACTCATAGTACCACTTCGACCTCGTTCTGAACTCACTTTTAATGTGATTAGCTGTCTTTGTCGAATATATGACTTGTGTATAAAATAAAAGGAGATAGCAATATAATATAAACTCCTTTCATGAACTCACGTATCTCGTTTCGATCGAGTTGACTTCCAAAAGAAGTCTGCTTCTTCTTAAAAAAGATGAATCTGTATCTATGGACAGAGCACAGATTAAAAAGTAAAGTTTCCTTCATAACAACCGACACTAGCTAATGAGTTGGCAGTTTGGGAGTAGTGACATCTATATTTAAGTTTGGCTAACTCCACTTCTCTATTTTTGTTGTTGGAAAATAGTCAATAAATCCAATCTAATTGATTGTTACTGATTTGTTATAAATAAAGAATAGATAAACAAATAAAACTAAAAATCTAATTGCTATTTCTCCTTCTAAAGTAAATTAATTTGTAATGAGGGGTTTTGAAAGTGACAGTTAAGAAACAAAAATAGTACCAATAGTTGCTTCAATACACGGGCTAACACTGTTTAAGAATTCAATGCGTATCTTTTTGTGGTATCTATTTATTTATTTATTTTATTAATGGACTCGACAGTTCGTCATTTGCCAATGTCATGTTACAAAAATATCAATGTATAAATAGTCTTCTATCTTCCTCCAGGGGAGTCGCCGTAGCGTCATCACCCTGGGTAGCAGCGTCTTCATGTCTTCATCCACAGGAGACGCCGTAGCGTCAATCACTGCGGACGAAGCAGCTCGACAGTCACGTTCACTCCCGAGCTTGTAGTGGGAATCTTGACCATGGCGCCAAACTTCAGATCCTGCTTGAAATCTCCAATAACTTCACCATACTGTCATTCGCGAACATTTTCTGATTAATTTAACGTGATATTAAACACAAAACACCCACTGTAGACATGATACTGAAAATTATTAAATAATTTCGCAACCGTCGTTTCCCGCCATTTTCAAGAGAACCTTTGTGGTATCTATAAATAAATATTAACTAGTATTGTGTAAAATTACAAAAAACCAAACAATAAATCATTCAAAAACCAAACAATTAATCATTGATATTAACAATATTTGTTTCATCGTCCGTGTGTATTTTATTACGATATCTCGTTACTTCACTCAACGCCATCTATTCTCAACATAAATAGCTAGTTTTTTCTTCTTTTAAATGTCACTTTGAAAACTCTTGACAATGTTGATCATAATCTCTATATTTTTGCTGATTACAGCCTCATTTCCCACATTTCATTTATTGTTTTACTCATTACAATCACTAGAGGGAGCTGCAGTTTAATCCATCGATTCTTTGGGGCAGGACACTACCGTCTATTAGGTTTTTAATCTGTAGTACTCTTTGATTGATAATTTATATTATCTGTGGCTGGCTGGTTTGGTTTTGTCGTTCGCGTTTGACTTTTGAAGTAATTTTCCTTGTATTTTCGTAGGAACACCCACGAAATCAATTTGATTGTGATCTAAATTCGTCCAATATCAAATAAACGCACATATCTTCATGCCTTGTGCTTCAATAACCCCGTACATAATCAAGATTGTTATGGTAATTGTCAGCTGTCCATATAACCTTTCGTCTTTGTGAAGATCTCATTACGTCTAATTAGTTATTTTAAAATATATCAGCGATAGCGAGCAACATGGCTAAGGAGGAGGACGACGATAATTTACCCGATAAAGATGCAGCGAAGGAGTTTTACGCTAAATACGAGCCCAAAGAAATCATAGGCAGGTGAGTCTTGCATATTTTTACGTTCATTCGGTTTAGTCGTGATTTAGTTGATGGGTTGTGTAGTTGCCAATTTTTTAAAGATATCCGGAAGTATTTAGATCGTTAGACTACTTTGTAGTAAGTACGGTTAGTCGTAAGTGTAATGGGTGACCTTGGGGGTGAAATAGTTTTCCTACGATCAATAGAAACTGGGGTATCTATTCCGTGTTTACAAAAGTATTGATTAGATTAGGTACTTGTATACAAATATACTCGGCAAGTCTATTGTGTAAGGCCGATAGTATACAGTTTTAAGTACAAACTCAGTATAAGTGTAAGTTGTAATACCCAAATCAAACTCCACTTGTGGGTGGATTTGTTCCATCTGGTGTTGGAATTAATTCAATTTATTGTTTGGTATGTATTTAAATCAAACAGAGCTCATGGTTAGAGTGTCGCTAAGGGGGACTGAGGAAAAAAGACAGAAAATTTTGATCGAAAATTTCGTCTCGATCAATCTAAATTTTCGATCTAAATTTTTCTAAGTCTTTTTTCCTCAGTGCCCCCTTAGCGACACTCAGACCGAGCTCATCCCTGATATGTAAATTTCACAGTGAATGTATTAGTTCGAATATCTAATTAACTGATTTACTTTCAGTGAATTTTTTTTATAATTCTTGAGCCCTTTTAGTGACACTCTGACCATATTATTTCCACTACAGAGGTGTCAGCTCAACAGTCCGGAGATGCATAGAGAAGGAGACGGGCCGGGAGTACGCAGCCAAGATCATAGACCTGTCGCAGGAGTCTCAGGATGGAGTGGACACTCACACCATGCGCGACGCCACACGACAGGAAATACATATCCTCAGGATGATCAATGGGCATCCGTTTCTTAGTAAGTTCCTGTTGACCATTAATAATATTATTATATAATTATTCACAGGCAGCTCATCGCTGTCCACTTCAGTGTTTGTGAAGTCTATCACTTAGTGGTATTTATTCTTGTTAATGGTTTTAAAATAACTATGCAATTTGTTTTTGAATGCGTTAACTGACACGGCAGAGACAACGTCATCTGGAAGTGAGTTCCAGGCCTGAACCACTCTGTTGCTCAGGAAGTGACAAGCGACATTGGTGCTGAAGGTGGTGCAGTCTAATTTCATATGGTGTCCTCGCAACGGTCGTGTGTCTGTCATATTAAACATTGCCTTATTGAAGTCTGGGAGGTTGTATCTGAAGGTCATGATTTTAAATGTTTCGATCAAATCTCCCCTCAGTCTTCTCTCCTTCAATGTGGTGAGCTGCAATATCCTCAGTCTCTCTTCATAGTACTTCCGTCTTAATGTGAATGGGATTTTAGTTGCTTTCCTCTGCACACTCTCTAGGAGGTCTATATCCTTCACAAAGTAGGGATCCCATACCTGGAAACAATATTCGAGTAGGGGTCTAATGTAAGTTTTATAGATTTTAATGAATATTCCTTAAATGTAGCCAATCTTGTTGGTAAACTGCTTCGCACAATGCTGACATGTGAGGACACCATCCCTGTACAGTCGAAGACAGAGATAAGTATACAGGGGGCATCAATAAGGTTGAGTTTTTCTCAAATACTACTGGACCGAATTTAATAATTCTTTTACAGTTACATAGTTATAACTGTTATCTATCAAACAGTGAAAGAATTTGTGCATTAGTTCAAATAGTTTTTGAGATAATCTCAACATTAAAAACTCTCCTGTACACCTTTCTCTGTGTTCCACCGTACACTGTGATATAGACATTAGCATTATGCGGCCTGTCTATCAAATGAATAATAATAATAAAAGCCAGTGAACTACTTGCAGTCGCCACTCGCTGTGGTCCGTTTGCGCCTGTCCTAAAAGTAATTACAGTGTCATTGTTCCAGTTGAACTACAGGATGTGTTTGAATCAGAAACCTTCATTTTCCTGGTGTTTGAACTGTGCAAGAACGGAGAACTATTCGACTACCTGACGTCCGTCGTCACGCTGTCTGAGAAGAAGACCAGATACATCATGAGGTAAGGCGAGTAGGATTATAGCTCGGGCAGGGATTTTTTTTTTAATCTAGGTTTTTTCGAGGCTTTTGTCACTTTGTGACCATGCCAGCCTCATTGGAACTCAACAAATAGGCCCATCAGACCCCCCTACGACCAGGAAGGGGCTCCCTGGACGCAAAGGAGTATCTGACGAACCTATATATCTGCACCGCCTGTGTAGAGATTGGGTTGGATAAGATTACATTAATGCCTCCGTTTCTTAATTCCAACCCGGCCATGTACATGTCTCTGTTGGCTTTATTCCGGTCACACTCCAGCACAAAATGTAAAAGGTCCTCTGCTGTGTTACAAGTACTGCAATCTGCTGACTCAATCACACGCATCACTTTATAAAATTTATTGACTGGAATATGACCGGCTCTCACACGCAATGCAGACACAAGTAAGTCCCTGGGGAGGCTGGCACAATCGAACTCGGGCAGGGATGAATTGTGGGCTATTACAGCCCGCAAAGGGGAATGCTCGGGGCGCCAGTCGGGGCGTGGTAGTATCGCAGTTCCCGTGGCTCGACAACAATCGAAGACAGAGATAAGTATACAGGGGGCCTCAATAAGGTTGAGATTTTCTCAATAACTACTGACCGATTTTAATAATAAAAAAAATACAGTACATAGTTTAACTTTTATCTATCTAACAGTGAAATAATTATTGCAATAGGTCAAGCAGTTTTTGAGAAAATCTCATCCTTAAAAACTCTACTGTACACCTTTCTCTGTCTTCGGCCGTACGAGGTGGAACACCTCAGGAAGTTTAGTCGGTATTCCGACCCTTCAGGGCGGCGAGCCCGAGCTTCCTGGGGGGAAGGGCACGATTATCCATTAGGCCCTCTCAGAAGACGGCATTAAACGCGCGCTTACAACTACATGAATTTGCATAATGCATATAAATAAACAACACAACCCTTTTGTAAGTCTTGCTACTTGCTACATTTGTGATCATGAGTATGTACACTCGACGGCACGTTCGATGGCAACAAGCGTTGGTATGTTGGGATTGGCGTGCTCTCGACTGTATGTTTTTTTTTTTGTAAAATTCTTTCCAGTGGGAAAGGCAAAGCCAACTAGGGTATACAGCCTGGTCTGATGTTAGTAGAATGTCTGAATTCCTATAAATACATACATATATACGAGTAAAACCTAACCTAAACCTACGCACAACCCTCCCAAACCCCTAAACGAAATAACTCAATGATCCACGCAACCATCAAGCTATGCAAAGGAAAGTTTGCTAAGAGCACAAAATTCACAAACATGACTTCTTTCGAGCACTCCTAATAGAAACGTTCGCGGACATCTACTGATTAACCTAACGTGATCATTAATCACTAAATACCACGGAAACTGTTTAATTAGAATTTTCACAAAAAAGTAGCTAATGACGTTTCGCGCGCTTTTCAAGGAATCTCGACTGTATGTTGGATATTTCATATTGTTCATTTCTGGACTAGCGCGACACAGGTTCGCCTAGTGCGGAGTCCAATACTAATACAAAGAAACGTAAATATTTTATAGGAATAAAGAATTTGAATTTGAAATACATGAATTTGGTTCTGACGCAGATGTGTCTGTCGTGGTCATATCGTTAAATTGAGCATTTCATGAAATGGTGACATTTCACGAAATCGTCAAATGTCTATTGGTCATTTCATGAAATAGCCTCACCATACAATGAATAGAAAGCGTTTGACGATATGGCCAACAAACGCACGGCTGTTTCATGATATGAACAATCATAATTGACCATATCGTAGAAAAATAGCAATAACTACCGCTAGAGGCGCTGAGAGCGCGCTTTGTCATTGTTAATGTTGTGTGCGTAATTAAATAATGAGGATTCATTCTGTCGAAAAGTGAATAATAGTAAAGATAAGAAAGTGAGTTCGAAACTTGGAAAAGTGTTACTATACGAAACCGTGTGAATTGCAAAAACCGACCGCATTTTACCAAAAATCTTTAATGATCTGACCAAACGTGGTTGGATAAATCGACGAACGTTGACGTTTAAACGATATGCCCAGCACAACTTGACGATTTCGTGAAATGCCACAATTTCATGAAATGATTGACGATTTCATGAAATGCTCAATTTAACGATCTGACCACGATATATCCACATTCGTCTATCTCTTCAAACACTCGTCAGTTTGTTTACAATACGAATATGACTCAAATGCACCCGGTATCAAACAGTTGTCGTAGTTTCTAATAATACTGCTAGAAAACAGTCTGTTTAGGCGATTATTATTAACACCAGTACAATAACATGTCGCTAGAATGCCGGAGTAATACATCATCATCATCATCAGTCTATTTATATTGCCCCACTGCTCGGGCACAGACCTTCCCTTACATTGAGGGAGCTGGGGCCATGATCCACCACGCGGGCCCAGTGCGGATTGGCGGATTTCATGTGCCTTAGATTTTTCTCTTCTAGGGCATGCTGGTTTCATCACGATGTTTTCCTTCACCGTTTTGAGAGCACTCGGTAAATGTACGTAAGTTTTTCCGTCGAAAAAACCGAGGATAACTCACTGGTACATGGCTGCCCTAGCTGGGAATCGAACCTGGGACCTCCATATCGCAAGTCTGTTGACCCAACCACTGAGCCACCGAGCTCTGAGGAGTAATACATAGACTATCTTTTATCACGAGAAAACCCTTTTTGTTCCTGTTAAGATAATCATAATTAGTCGGTAGGCTTAAATTACGCATGCACTGTCGCCCTCGAAAAAAGTCGACCCGCATTGAGAATGCAAATATAGTTACAATTATTGTCAATTACGCTATCTATAGGTACAGTCGATAGCACAACAAGTGTGACATACTTTACGCTGCGGAAATGCGGCCTAAATATCGTAGTTGACAAGTATTGAAAATGAGCATGCCAGATTCTGCCCCATCATCAACCGCAAGTTGTACAAGATAACGAATAAATGTAAAAATATCTCCGTTTTTTATTAAAATTATTGGTTTAAAATAAAGTTTTGTACAAGTTGCGATTCGAAAAAAACAGCTTAATTAAGAATTCGGAAAATAGTAAGAAATCGAAGCGAATTATTCATTGTTTTTTTTTATTATTCTATAGGAGTTGCGAGAGTAGTAGAAAATGATACTGATTATGATTATGCAATATGAAACCTGTAATAAGTCCCCAACAAAATGATAGTTACAGCTTAAATGGTCACGTAGTTTTGTAGGTTCAAATCTCCATTGAAATGTGGCAATGTCTTTTAATTACTCTTGTTATTTTTATATGACCTATAGAATGTGGAAACAGAATTGATATCAGTTGAAACAGACATTTGAAAATAGGTATCTTGGACGTTTAATGACATTTAGGAAACCTTACAAATAATGTCCAGAAACATTGACCTACAGTCACACACAATATTATGAACGCAACATAACATCATTATCATAAAACTTGTGAATCTATGATGTGAATATTTTATCTATTGTCTCTCGTGCTACGAAGTGATATGTTAAGCAGTCTCGAGCGAACTCTTGCGCTGTTATGAGTGCCTAGTACTTTTGTTAGAGAAGTGTATGGTTTTGTTTAAAAGAAAATTGTTTGATAAAATATTGTTTATTAAAGATTTTGCAATTGTAATTTTTGTTTAAAAAATGGCTCTAAGTGTTTGTGTTAAAAAAGAGTTCCCCAAAACAAGAGCAGACAATCTGGTGGTTCGAGAAGAGAAGAGTTTCATTGCGTGTGTTAAGTTTGCTTTACACAATTTAGTTTTAGAGATTGATTTAGACAGATATTTGAGACAGTTATTTGAGGTAACTATTGCACGGTTTATAGTGAAGGATACACTTAATAGATTTGACGACTGAAATGAGTTGGGATGCTGGAATTAGCGCTGAAAGAAAAATGTATGAGGTTTATGCTTTATAGGGTTCCGAACCTCAAGAGGAAAAAGGGAACCCTTATAGGATCACTTTGTTGTCTGTCTGTCAAGACCTATATCTCAGAAACGCGTGGACGGATCAAGTTGAAATTAATACCAAATACTCAGGTCTGCAACCTCAGGCAGCCGTGAAATAATCAACCTTCTACGTCAACGCAATCAAAAGATATCGCTGTTTATGTCGCATTTTCTCGCATATTTGTATGAAAATGCAAGAAAACCAAAACCTATAGGGTACTTCCCGTTGACCTAGGATCATGAAATGACTATGCCAGATTCTGCCCCACCATCAACCGCAAGTTGTGCAAGATAACGAATAAATGTAAAAATATCTCCGTTTTTTATTAAAATTATTGGTTTAAAATAAAGTTTTGTACAAGTTGCGAGTCGAAAAAAAACAGCTTAATTAAGAATTCAGAAAATAGTAAGAAATCGAAGCGAATTATTCATTGTTTTTGTTATTATTCTATAGGAGTTGCGAGAGTAGTAGAAAATGATACTGATAATGATTATGCAATATGAAACCTACAGGTTCTATAAGTCCCCAACAAAATGATAGGTACAGCTTAAATGGTCACGTAGTTTTGTAGTTGGGGCAAAGCTCCATTGAAATGTGGCAATGTCATTTGGAACTGTTGTCTTTGTGTAGACAAGTATTGGAGGGCGTCCGCTACGTGCACAGCAAGAGCATCGTGCACCGCGATCTCAAGCCCGAGAACATCCTGCTGGACGACCAGCTCAACGTCAAGATCACAGACTTCGGCTTCGCTAAGGTGCTCAAGGAGGGAGAGAAGCTATTCGGTGAGTGCTCTCACAATAGGCGTATCGATATAGGTACTTCATGTTTATGCGACCCTGGTATCGGCGTCAAGAATTCGGAGTTATGTTTCGCCAATGCTCTGCGGTGAGTTCTCCAAGAAGCGTAGCCATTCAGTTAGTTTGTATCGATATAGGTACTTCATGGTTATGCAACCCTGGTATCAGCATCGAGAACACAGAGTTCGGCCACGCCAAGATGCACAAGGTATGAAACCGAGTTTTTTTTCTTTCTTAGTTCGTGTTTCTGCTTCGTCGCGACCTGCAGGCTTGGCTGCAATAAACGACTCTTGTGTCGGACGGAGAGTTTCGACAGCAGGGTGATGTCCAATGACCTACATTCCCATATTCTGTCTTATTTTGTGTTCAACTGTTATTTCGCTAGGTCCAGTACGTTGGTCCGCTTTAATCACCTATAGTCTGAGGCTCGGCTTGTAACCAGAGCCAAGGCCGAGGTGAATGCATATATTGATCAATGACAATATGCGTTGTAGAGAATCTTTAAGAGAACTGTTTAAAAATATTAATATACTGACCGTAACTTGCCAATTCATTTACGAAAATATCATGTACGTACGTAAGAATATATCTCTATTTCCAAAAATCAATGACACACATAGTTATAATACAAGAAATAGGGATAAACTTGCATTTCCAGGATTCAGACTACGTAAGGTTAGTACATCCTTCATGGGGCACTGTATTCGCTTTTATAACAAGTTGCCAGAAAGTGTCACGACGCTAACAGAGAGGAAATTTAAAAATTTCATTAAAGGAACACTTGTTGAGAAGGCGTATTACAGGATAGATGACTATTTAAACGATGAACATGCATGGTGTGTGTCGCCGGTTCCGCATGAGGGATAACGTCTAGATTACTAACAATAGTAATAGTTGTGTAATACTTAGTTATTAAGTAATTGTGTATTATTATTATATTATTTTAAAAGATGTGCTGCTGAGAGTTTTTTGCCACTTTTTCTCCTCAGCGTTGGCACCTTTTCCTTGCAAAGTGGTGTAAATGTAAATTCAAAAATATTTTGACGTGCAAAAATGTACACAACGTGCTTACTTGCAATAAAGAAATTTGACTTTGACTTTGATCTATATTTATGCGACCCTGGTATCGGCGTAGGAGCTCATGTATCGTTCGGGATCGATATATGTACTTTATTTTATTTTTATTTTATTTTATTAATTATTTATATTTATGTAATAATTGGTGGTGCAGCAATTGACAAATTAAACCGCTGATTTGCTCTTAAAATAATAATATTAACCGAGATGTAACTTTTGATTGCGGTTAAGTGCATACGATAACGTAATGTTGTCGCTTGTACAGTGCGCTCAGGTTTGCATTTGTGTGAGTGCACACAGATAGTGTAGAGTGATATTCGGCCTGAGGCGCGACGCGTCCAATACAAACGCAACAAAATACACCCTGCCGCGCACGCACCGCACTTCACCTCTTGTACCGCTATCACTCACACAAATGTAAACCTGAGCTTACGCCTCGCGCACTGTACTCCGGCATGGTGCGGGCAGCAAGCCGGATGACATTATGTACGGGGAGGTACCTCTGCAATAGTCTTAAGGACGAAAGACCTGGCTTCCCATAGCACAGGGAATCCTAGTTTGGGAGCCAGGAACATTATTGTATTATGCTATTTTTTGTGAACAACAATAAACATTTCATTTCAACACAAAACACATATTTTGTAGCCGAGTAAGTTTGTTACGCCAGTAACAATTAGACCGTTCGTTACGCAGACCGACTACGGTATTGTTTTAGACTGGATGTAATGTGAGATGGCCTAAACCCTAGGCTGTGTCTGAGAGTAGTATTATAAGGTAAGGAACACTTGTTAGGAAGGCGTATTACAGGATAGATGACTATTTAAACGATGAACATGCATGGTGTGTGTCGCCGGTTCCGCATGAGGGATAAAGTGTAGATTACTAACAATAGTAATAGTTGTGTATTACCTAGTTATTAAGTAATTGTGTTATTATTATTTTAAAAGATGTGCTGCTGAGAGTTTTTTTGCCACTTTTTCTCCTCAGCGTTGGCACCTTTTCCTTGCAAAGTGGTGTAAATGTAAATTCAAAAATATGTTGACGTGCAAAAATGTACACAACGTGCTTACTTATTATTATTATATTAATGGACTCGACAGTTCGTCATTTGCCAATGTCATGTTACAGAATATTCAATATATTCAATAGTCTTCTATCTTCCTCCAGGGGAGTCGCAGTAGCGTCTTCACCCTGGGTAGCCGCGTCTTCATGTCTTCATCCAGAGGAGACGCCGTAGCGTCATCACTCTGGACGAAGCAGCTCAACAGTCACGTTCACTCCCGAGCTTGTAGCGGGAACTCTTGATAAAAGCTTGAAACTTCAGATCTTGCACAAATAATCCAACAACTTCACCATACTGTCATTCGCGAACATTTTCTGATTAATTTAACGTGATATTAAACACAAAATAGCCCCTGTAGACGTTAAAAGGAAAATTATCAAATAATTTCGCAACCGTCGTTTCCCGCCATTTTCAAGAGAACCTCAACGTGCTTACTTGCAATAAAGAAAGACTTGACTTTGACTATAATATTGTGCGTATTGCAGAGCTGTGCGGCACGCCGGGGTACCTGGCGCCGGAGACGTTGAAGGCGAACATGTTCGACGACGCGGCCGGATACGGCAGGGAGGTGGACGTGTGAGTTGACATAGTGATTTTTGACGACCTCCTAGCCAAGCACAGACCACTTACCCCATAGACCTGTAACAGGAGGGTGTCTGTCCGCACATGAGCGCAACATTGCTTCGAGACACGTGGCACCTAGAGATATTATCGACGTGGACGCATCTCTTTAAGAGCCTTCCTAGAGCTAACTAGCGCCGCCAATGTTAAAAAAATCATATCTTCCAATATAATCAATTTTATTAAAAAAGCTACGTTCACATTGTTTATTGCTATAAATATTATTTTTTAAATGCTTATTTGTAACGTGATGCAATGTCGGTAAGTTGTAGTTCGCATAATTGCTAAAAACGGCCGTTTCTGGCACATTTGTGAACTACAACTTACCTACATTGAATCATGTTACAAATAAGCATTTAAAAAATAATATATATAGCAATAAACAATGTGAACGTAGCTTTTTTAATAAAATTGATTATATTGGAAGATATGATTTTTTTAAGATTGGCGGCGCTAGATGGCTCATATCAGGCCCTTAAAAGTAGAACGTATAAGGCATAAATTCATTGCCTTACACAGTCTCTATACAGTTTTTTTGTCAATCATATTTTTTTTGCATCTAATCTTATGTAGCCTAATTATTTTTTAAAACAAATAAAAAATAACTACTACTTATAAAATCATCAGTCAGTCAGCGCCTTAATACGGCACCCCTGGCCCCCGCTTCGTCTCTATGCGCTCATCATTGACAAAAAATTTTGTTTGCAAGTTTGTACCGATTTCAAGTCTATTGGGTAAGTGGTCTGTGTTGGCCACACAGTGAAGCTCGGTGGCGCAGTGGGAGGTCCCAGGTTTGATCCCCGACCAGCGCAGCCATTAACCAACTAGTTATTCTCGGTTTTTTCAACGGAAAAACTTACGTACATTTACCGAGTGCTCTCAAAATGGTGAAGGAAAACATCGTGCTGAAACCTGCTTGACGTAGGAAAAAATTCTATATCATGTGTAATCCGCCAATCCGCGTGGTGGATCGTGGTAGGCCATGCCCAACAGTGGGGACGTTTAAATACCATAATGATGGATAATCCCCTGTAAGTATACAAACTTACTAAGGCTCGTATTAATAAATCACTCTCAGCTCAAAAGTCAATCTTGAGAACGACCTCAAGATGGCGCTCCTATTAATAAACGTAACTTAGGTACGCGTTTAGGAATCGGGTATCACGTGAGTAACGCCATATTAATAAACAAAACTCAGTTCTCAAGAGAACTGTCAAACTCACACTTGAGAACGTATTTGTTGGCACGCGAACCGCGACTTGTGAAAGATGTCATCAAGATTGGTTTAATAATAAATGACATACTTGAGATAGTGATCACGTCTTGAGAGTGTATCGGCTGAAATCACTCTTGAGAGCGGGTTTGACTATTAATACCAGGGCCTTAAATACCATAATGATGAGATAATCCTCTGTACAAGGGCGTCGCCAAGGGGGGGGCAGTAGGGGCAGCTGCCCCCCCCCTAGAGATTAGAAAAAATATCCAGCCCAATGCAAAGTCCTTAGTCAGGTACTGGAAAGTCGATGAGGCGAGAGCGAGCGGGGAGAGGAGAGTGCTACTGTCTCTCCTATTCCGTCCGCGCGGCCGCGTCGTCGCCTGCTCTCACACACAGCTGTAATTTATATCAGCTTGCCCCCCTCTGGGCCATCGGCTGGCGACGCCCTTGCCTCTGTATACTTTCAAAAGTACTAGGTCAACATAATCTATGAAGCGGTTGAACGTGACCAAATCCACATTATCTCATCGTGTTACGTGATATGGATAATTGAGGCATGTTGTCCTTGCGTTGCGTAACTTAGCCCCTTCCTGGTGACATATGCACTGTGATAAGGAATCGATATTTCGTGAGGTTATCTGTCGTATCAGGAATATTTTTAAAATGAGCGCGTGCTCTAATGTAAAATTAATTAATCGCACAATGTACAGTTGACGTCTTAGATTTTTATTGTTTAAGGCGCTGACATGAGCCAACTAGCGCCGCCAATCTTAAAAAAATCATATCTTCCAATATAATGGTGGGCACGCAACGCGCCCACCGCGCGCGCTCGCTCGCTGCTCGGCGATATGCTCGCTGCGCGCGAGGACGTAGATATATTTGTCGACAAAATCGGTCCTTTTATTGGCCACTTTTATAGGTACGTAAGTGAATGTTTGTAATGTTATTTTTTATGATTGTAATGCTAATTTATATAGATTATTATATTTTGTATTATTTGTGAATGACATATAGTGTTTTGGAGATATTACTCTGTGAACTGTATTGTATATATAAAATAAATAATAAATTTTATTAAAAAAGCTACGTTCACATTGTTTATTGCTATAAATATTACCTACATTGCATCACGTTACAAATAAGCATTTAAAAAATAATATTTATAGCAATAAACAATGTGAACGTAGCTTTTTTAATAAAATTGATTATATTGGAAAATATGATTTTTTAAAGATTGGCGGCGCTAGTTGGCTCTAGGAAGGCTCTTAAAAACATTGATCTCAGTGTGCGATAGTTCATACAAAAATGGTATTAAAGCGATTTGAGCAAATTTTTGCGCTCCGCCTCGACACGCTGCGGCCCGGCATAATGTGCTCGGACCTTTAATTAGCTGTAAAGAGCCCTTGTCTTTTTTTGCCAAGGATTTTGAATTTTCGATATTTCTTTCATTGAGAAATGATTAATAAAGGGTTTCGCAATTTAAACTCTATTGTGTTCTATTACAGGTGGGCGTGTGGCGTCATCATGTTCACATTGTAAGTTGCGAGTGAATTTTTTTAAGGGTTCCGTGCCTCAAAAGGAAAAAAAAGGAACCCTTATAGGATCACTTTGTTGTCTGTATGTCAAGGCCTATATCTCAGAAACGCGTGGACGGATCAAGTTGAAATTAATATCAAATACTCAGGTCTGCAACCTCATACAGCCGTGAAATTATCAACCTTCTACGTCAACGCAATCAAAAGATATGGCCGTTTATGTCGCATTTTCTCGCATATTTGTATGAAAATGCTAGAAAACCAAAACCTAGAGGGTACTTCCCGTTGACCTAGAATCATGAAAGGCAAGAAGCTAGGTCTTACAGCACAAGTAAAGGAAAAAATCCGATAACTGTAAATTTGAAATTAAATCCCTCCAAAAATATTTTTATACAGGTTGTAACGTAAAGGGTATATGAAGCCGAAGGGAGGGTGTTCAGTATCGGTAACTGAACAACTTTTGTTCTACGACTTTTCGTTTTTCGCGAATTTATTTTTTGACTTTTCATATATTTCGTACCTGTCAACTGATCGATTTGTATGAGACATTATTTTTTATTCGAAATGCCGTAGAACAAAAGTTCAGTTACCGATACTGAACACCCTTCCTTCAGATTCATATATATACCCTTTACGTTACACCCTATATATATTACATACATATATTTGCAGATAATCGACTAATCAGGAGTATGTCAATTTATGAACATAATATTTTGATAATGGCAAAGATAAAGAAAGAAAGAAAATGCATTTATTTGACGCCACAATAAAATAGTAACATACAGCATACTGTGAATAAATAAACGAGACACAAAAACACTACTACAATGAACACTTAGAGACAGTATATGGTGCGGCATGTGACGTCAAAAAAGACCAGCTCAGCATATGCTGTAGCGGGGCCACAGCGCTGTTATAATAAGATATGATAAGTTATGTTATGATAAGTTGGCTCTAACGAAAAGATAAACTAGATTTAGTTTATCTTTTCGTTAGAGCAAAGTTACGGGGTTAAGTTGCGTTGTACGGAAGCCTCTGACGCGAGTCCGATTCGCTCTTAACCGGTTTCTTTAAAATTTCTAATACGTGTTTTGTCCAGACTGGTTGGTTGCCCGCCGTTCTGGCATCGCAAGCAGATGGTGATGCTGCGGAACATCATGGAGGGACGCTACTCCTTCACCAGCCCCGAGTGGGCGGACATCTCCGGTGAGTTATGCGCTCCTGGTACACAGCAGCCAGGAACACAAAAGTTAGGTTGAGATTTTCTGACTGATTGAAAGATTCTTTTACTAGTAAATAGTTTAGAGTACGCACTATGTAATTGTGAAGAATTTTCCAAAAAATTTAAAGTACTTTTGGAGAGAATATCAACCTTATTTTAGTTCATTAATCCCCATTATAAGCTCCAATTGGCGTTAACGTGGGATTAATGAACAAAAAGTTCACTAATCCCCGTTGACGGGGATTGTCAACGGGGATTAGTGGAATAAGCCAATGAGTCAAAGTCAAATGACATTGCCACATTTCAATAGAGCTATGTCCCACCTACCAAAAAAACTTTCCAAACTCAACATCATAGATGCACAGACCACTTACCCCATAGACCTGTAACAGGAGGGCGGCCGTGTCTGCCCGCACATGAGCGCAACATTGCTTCGCGACACGGGTAGAGATATTATCGACATGGACTCGATGTCATGTCATGTCCCTCGCTTCGTCTCTATGCGTTCATTGTTGACAGAATTTTTCGCTTGTAAATGACATTGCCGCATTTCAATGGTGCTTTGCCCCACCTACAAAACTACGTGACCATTTCAGCTGTACCTATCATTTTGTTGGGGACTTATTACAGGTTTCATATTGCATAATCATAATCAGTATCATTTTCTACTACTCTCGCAACTCCTATAGAAGAATAACAAAAACAATGAATAATTCGCTTCGATTTCTTACTATTTTCTGAATTCTTAATTAAGCTGTTTTTTCGACTCGCAACTTGTACAAAACTTTATTTTAAACCAATAATTTTAATAAAAATTGGAGATATATATTCGTTATCTTGTTCATCATGCGGTTGATGGTGGGGCAGAATCTGGTATTGTTATTTACTTAGATAACTGTTAAAAAATATTATAAATGCTACTAGGACCTCAGAAATACAATAGTATATTTTTAGAACCAATCCATTTACCACCATATGCGGTACTATTCCAGAGGACCCGAAAGACCTAATCAGGCGTCTCCTGGTGGTGGAGCCCAGCGAGAGGATAGACATCGAGGAGGCTCTCAACCATCCCTTCTTCAATACTGTGGTGAGTGCTTTCTATGTTTTATGCGACCCTGGTATCCGAGTACTGGTAACTGAAGAATTAACTATGACAAGTAACCTTTTAAACATTAAGCCCGAGATTTATGGACAGTTTTGAGCACGAACTCAACGTTAGCTCGCACTTACGACTCAAATTGTATGAAACTGGCAGTTGTAAGACCGAACTCAAACTCCACTCAAGCTCAAAACTGTCGGTGACCTATGTCTCAGTCTTATGCCTAAATTTCAGCCTTAAAGCTTAGACTTTTTATCCGACTGGCAAAAGGAGAGTAACGTTTTTTTCTGACATATGTATCAAGGTTCTTCTGTAAACCAAAGCCCAAATCAAGTGTCTTATTTTGTAAACAAAAACTACTAACATTTTAAGCTGTTTTGTGTTTATTGCATAGTTATTTTCACATTATTAGATCGGATCACTTTATTTTCACAATGATGAACAGGTTCGATCTATCTGTTCCTTCAGTGTTACATCACAACAGGTAATTAGACGATCATATTTGTTTACAAAATAAGACTTGATTTCGGCTTCGGTATAGACTCCTGTAGTTTAAACACATGGATCTCCTATAAACAACTAGATACACAGTCTGCCTTCTAAAAATGTTCGAGCGCAAAGAAGGTCCAAACGGAGGAATGGACCCTCATTTGCTGTATTGGACATTATTTGTTTATGTTTATAGGAGATCGATGTTTGAAGTGTCGTTAGATTCGTCTTAATCAAAAGAATGACATTATGGTCCATTTTAATACCATAAAAGCCTTTTTTTTTTAATAGTTCATTAGGACTGGACACATGTCATTAATGTGACGTCTTTGGGTTACATTATACATTTCGGGATAACATTACTGTCTCTTAGAATTTGTATTACGCATTATCCATGCTCGGTGAACAAATTAGAACATGATGAAAAAATTCTTGCCGTGGGGTGGTACGAGGCGGTGCCAAGCGTACCGGAGTGTACGAGGTGCCGCCGCCTAAGTAAGGGCCCGGGCCCACGGACGCAGCGCGCGCACCGCACGGCCCCGAGTCACTCGAGGCTCAGACGGGGAGGAGGAAGGTGAGGGATGAATGGATTATACATTGTGGGCTAGTACAGCCCACAATGGGGAGTGCTCGGGCGCCAGTCGGGTCGCGGTTGTATCGCAGTTCCCGTGGCTCGGCGAGAATGGCACGAGGTGGAACACTCCAGGACGTTTAGTCGGTATGCTGCCTCTTCAGGGCGGTGAGCCCGACATAAACAACACGCTCCCCCGGGCGTGGTGACACATGATCTTGCATGTTTTACCTGGGTAAAAATAAAATAAAAAATTAACTTGAACCTGCGACCTTGTCATTCCGTGACACGCACACCAACTGAGCCACCACAGGCCACGCCACGCCCACCGAAAATCTCGTCGTCGTCGTGTCACGGAATGACAAGGTCGCAGGTTCGAGTCCTGCCCACGTCAAGAATTTTTTCATCATGTTCTAATTACTGTCTCTGTTTAGTTTTACTGCTTATGTATATTATTAGCTAAGTCCAAATCAAGTGTCTTATTTTGTAAACAAATATGATCGTCTAATCACCTGTTGTGATGTAACACTGAAGGAACTGATTGATCGAACCTGTTCATCATTGTGAAAATAAAGTGAGCCGATCTAATATTACCGTTCTTGAAACGATGAAATGATATTGAGCTCCGTACGGCATATCGAAATCACTGTTTTGTAAACAAAAACTACCCTACCCTACTAACAGTTTAAGCTGTTCTGTGTTTATTGCATAGTTATTTTCACATTATTAGATCGGATCACTTTATTTTCACAATGATGAATAGGTTCGAACAATCAGTTCCTTCAGTGTTACATGACAACAGGTAATTAGACGATCATATTTGTTTACAAAATAAGACACTTGATCTGGCCTGCGGTGTATAGTCGTTTTTGTTTACGTAATAAATAAGACGCTTGTTGTAGGTTTTAGATGCAATTTCATCAGTATTGTTATTTTCTATTACACTTCTTTGTTTCTTAGAACTAGTACTTCTTTCTTGCAAAGCTTGTCTCTCAGCGATTCTCTTCATAGTAACATACACTACACGGTGTATGGAGCACAGTAGAGCTTATTGCACAGCACTAGTATTGTTGCTTTATGTGTTCCTGGTACCATTTGAACTCATATTTGGGCTTTTCAAGAGTAAATAATTAAATATAACAAAAAGTCAGTCGATCGCGACTTTCTATCGTTCATTTTCACACATAAAGAAACAAAATTTCGGAAGTTTTAATACCCTACCAAAATCTGTAATTGTAGGGAGCTGATGCCTTGATCCACCACGCGGGCTTATAAAATATTTAAATTATTTACTGTGTTATTATAACAATAAAAGGCTTTAAAGCCTCGAGTTACAAACATAAGTACTAGGAGCACATAAGTCGACAACAGTCTGACCGCCCCATGTCCGGTAGCTCTGGGACCAGGACATGAAGCCGCTGAAGCAGTCACTGTCGAGCGCCGGACGCAAGATGTCCCGCATCGAGGAGCTCGCATTGGTAACGTACTGTGTGACGTTTGCACTCACACACAGACCACTTACCCCATAGACCAGTACCAGGAGGCCAGTGTCTGCCCGCACATGAGCGCAACATTGCCTAGCGACACGGGTCATCATCAGTCTATTTATATTGCCCCACTGTTCGGGCACAGACCTTCCCTTACATCGAGGGAGCTGGGGCCATGATCCACATGCCTTAGATTTTTTTCTTCTACGGCATGCAGGTTTCATCACGATGTTTTCCTTCACCGTTTCGAGAACACTCGGTAAATGTACTTAAGTTTTTCCGTCGAAAAAACCGAGGATAACTCATTGGTACACTCTACAGCAGATCAATGGTAACACTTGCAGTACGATTTCAAGTCTTACGACGCAAATAATAAGAACTGTCAAAAGTAAAAAGTTTTACCATTGATCTGCTGTCGACTATGGCTGGGAATCGAACCTGGGACCTACATATCGCAAGTCCATTGATCCAACCACTGAGCGACCGAGCTCGCGACACGGGTCACCTAGAGATATTATCGACATGAACGCATCTCTTTAATACGACACCCCTGGCCCCCGCTTCGTCTCTATGCGCTCATCGTTGACAGAATGTTTCGCTTGCATGTATCGATTTCATGTCTATGGGGTAAGTGGTCTGTGACACTCACCGCACGGTTTTACACACGTTTGAAGATTTAACACAACTAAGCAACAAAAGAAATTGGTTCATGGACAGTGGCGGCATATGCCGTACTTTGAGTATTCGGAAAATGACAGTACGGCGTATGACGTAGTATTTTGATGCATTTAAAAAGACACAACGGCATCTCCCGCGGCGTTCGTAGGCGGTTTTCTTTGTGGAGCGGTCCCACTGTCATTCTGTGTAGAAAATAGGTATGTGTACTGTCAAAATAAAGGTTGTAGGTACATTTTTGTCGGTCTTGACACGCACATACTTAGAATCCCCCACGGTTATGACAGTAGTTGAGAATTTTCACTGTCATTTCGTAATTTCTACTGTCCATGAACCTTTTTACCCGACTGCGCAAGAAGGAGGGTTATGTTTTTCGAGTGTATGTATGTCTAATTCTTTGGCACGCCCTAAAGCCTTGTATTGTAACATATGAGGTGTCGTTAGATTCGTCTTGATTGTAGGAGTGACTTAGGATATAAAAATTTAATCGAAGGGTCTTAAATTCTTTGCAATTTATACGTATTGTGTTGGCCTGCTGCAGTGCCGGAGTGGTGCTATAGTCGCACTGCACGCGGACAATCGTTTTTGTCGTGCAAAGTGCACGGAGCGGCAACGATACCACATATGCACAACAGCAGGACGGCAACGTCGCAACTGCCACGTGCCACCGATTTACTATGGTTACGAACGCACTGCAGTGGAATACGCTTTCAATTTACACGGTTGTCGTCCCGCTGCCGTCCTGCAGCGGTCCTGCTGGGGATATAACAAGCGGCACAGTTAACATGCGGCAGCGGTCCGACACAAAACGTGAAAAGGCTCTTAAATAGTTTTTGTTTGTGGTTAAAACTTTACGCGTTTTTGTGTTAGTCTGGACCCGGGATTCCCAAGCTTTTTGTAATCGAGCCTCCCTGGATTAAAAAAAAATATTCAAAATATCACTTAAATTATTTTTTCACTGTATTTTTATATATGCAAGACAAGCACAAAATAACTATTTTCAAGCCATCCTTTACAACTGTGGGGACGCGCCGTACGGTCCAAAACACCAAGGGTGAGTCAGTTGTGTGTAAGCCCCGATCAGTACGGACGTGTCCGCCCCGCGCTAGCTCTCGCCCTCGTGGGACCTCTAATATTTCAATGTAACTTTTACTACATACAATAATCTTTCATTCAGAGACCCTACGTGATAGCCCCAACACAACTATAATCAAACAAATTAGAACCGTGATGTTCACTTCTAGAAATGGATTTATAAGAGTAATAAAATGAGAAGATTTAAGATTGCCTTTTTTTTTTTTTAATTTCCCATGCGTAAGGACTTGGGAATTCCTGGTCTAGACTATACATGACGAATTCATAACACTAGTCAACTGACGAAGCCACAATTATACTTTACATGAGTTGATTTAACACTTTCGAAGCATTCTAAATCGTAATCTACACATTTACTCCGACACAAACATTGCACGACCTTTTATGCTTCTATCGCTTTTGTTTTTATTAATACGGGAATTAATAATTGAAACGACGTGTATTCTGTGAAAACTAATAACGGACAACTTTATTTAAAATATGACATTCATAGACAAGCTAATTACCTTTTTTATATCTACTACAGTTTATTTGATGTTGCCACATAAATGCCTTTCTAACACCCCAACTACAGCAAATAAACAAACATTTTTACAAAACTACAATTTACTGTTTTTTATTTTATTTAAACACCTATGACTCTATCTGACTAATCCCCAAACCTTCAATACATTTATAATGCTTCACAGGACTTAAAGCTTTGGTTAGAACATCAGCTGGCATAGCAGTTGTTGGCAAATATTCCAAATTGATAATTTTATTGTTAACGGCATCTTTTATAAAATGATACCTAATATCAATATGTTTACTTTTTCTATGACACACATAATTTGCCACCAACTTCTGTGCACTTTGACTATCATTAAATATTGGCACAGTACATAAGTTACCAGTGAGTTCACATAGCAAGGATCTTAAATATATAGCCTCTTTGCTAGCTTCTGCTATACCCATATATTCAGCTTCCATGCTTGATAAAGCCACTGTTCTTTGTTTTTTACTTTCCCAGGAAATAGCTGACCCTGACATAGTAAAGCAATATCCAGTATAGGACCTGCGGTCTAGAGTGTTACTAGCCCAGTCGGAGTCCACAAACCCAACAAGCTCAACTTTTTCCTTCACATATTTTAAACAATAATTCTTTGTTTTCTTTAAATATCTAAGTATTCTTTTTGCATAATTCCAATGTTCATCTGTATGACACTTATTAAACTGGCTAAGAAAACTGACACAAAAAGTAATGTCTGGTCTAGTAAGGACCGAAAGGTACATTAAACTACCGATCAATTGTTGATAAGGAATCTCATGGTCACAAGTTTTAGACTCGCTAATATTTAATTTGCATTCCATTGGAGTACTAGTAACCTTACAATTTAACATGTTGAATTTATCTAGCAACTGCTCCACATATTGCTCCTGATCTAGAGTAATAACATTCAATTTTTTATCAATTTTTACTCTCACACCTAAACACTGTTGAACCTGTCCTAAGTTTTTAATCTTAAAATTAGAACTCAACACAGATATCAATTTATCAGTTTCTTCTTTACAATTTGAATAAACAAAAAAATCATCGACATACAGGGCAATTATTATTGTAACATCATCATACATTTTTGTGAAAATACAAGGCTCTAATTTACTCTTTTTGAAACCTATTTTACTTAGACACTGCTCTACTCTTTCATACCATGAGCGAGAGGACTGTTTCAAACCGTAAATTGCTTTATTCAATTTTACAATAACCTTTTTCTTACCGTCACAATTAATATTTGGTTGAATCATATAGATATCTTCTTTGAGGTATCCATTCAAAAAAGCTGTTTTAACATCTAAATGAGTAATATCAAAATTTAACTGAACAGACAATGCAAATAACAATTTAATTGTGGAATGCCTGACAACGGGAGAAAATGTCTCATCATAATCGATACCTGGCCTCTGCGTGAAGCCTTTTGCCACTAAACGCGCTCTGTATCGCACACTGTTGTCACTATTCACTTTCTTTTTGAACACCCACCTACATTGCACTAAAGTCTTATTAGAAGGTAACTCCTCAACTGGAACCCACGCATCATTTTCTTCAAACGCCTGAAGCTCATCCTTCATTGCCTCAATCCATTTGTCTCGATCTGGACTCTCCAGTGCCTCTCTGACACTAACAGGATCACTAGACAGCTCTGAACAGGACGTTGCGCACAGGTTCGTAAACCCATACCTTTCCCGCTGCTTCCTCACTCGTTTGTGCACTGGTTCCTCCTCTTCAGATTCTTGAGATTGCTGCAAGGTTGAATCCAAATCAGACAAAGCATTAGCATACTCTGACTCCGAAGAAGTATTAAGACCAGTCATTTCTTCATGAGACTCATCACATTCAGTGAGATCTATAGTTTTTTGGACAATATCCCCAACTGAAACTGTTATATTTGAATCTGATATACAGTTTCTTTCTAACTTCTCATGAATAATAACATCTCTGCTAGTTGTGATACATCTTTTGACTGTGTCGTAAACTCTGTATCCTTTCACATTCTCTGAAAAACCAACTAGTATATGCCTTTTCGATTTACTGTCCCACTTTTTACGTTTCTCTTTAGGTACATGAACCATTACTGCACTGCCAAATATTCGAACATGACTCAAATCTGGTTTCTTATTTGTCCAGAGTTCATAAGGAGTTTTATTATTCAGCCCAGATGCTACAGATCTATTCTTAAGATAGACAGAGGTATTTGTCGCTTCTGCCCAAAACTTCTTATCTAAACCGGCTTCAAATAATAAACATCGAGCTCTCTCAACAATGGTTCGATTAGCACGTTCACTCAAACCATTTTGTTCAGGAGTGTAGGCATTAGTCTTTTGATGTACAATGCCATTATCTATTAAAAAAATTCTCAAACAAATTACTACAAAACTCTAAGCCATTATCTGTTCTAAATATTTTTATTTTTCTGCTTTGCTGGTTCTCCACCATTGATTTAAATTCTTTGAAGTACTTGAAAACTTCACTTTTCTCTTTAAGAAAGTAAACAAACACCATACGAGTAAAGTCGTCAACAAAAATAAGGAAATACCTTGCTCCGCCTATTGACTTGACCTCCATGGGGCCGCAGACATCAGCATGGACAATGTCCAATGGCTCGCTGCTCCTTGCTCCTACATGGCCAAATGGTAAGCGCGACTGCTTTCCTTCACAGCACACGGTGCATGTATTCTTGTTAATCACTGACTTATCGGTGTATGATATTCCTGTGACTGCTCCATCTTTCATCTTGTTCTGATCATTGATATTCACATGGCCAAGTCTCCGGTGCCAAACTTCACTGCTAGCTGCTGAAGAAGTTGATGTAAACAAACACTGTTTCTGCTCCAGGACCATCTTGTAAACACCATTAGTCTGATTAGCTACAGCCACTAAAATGTTTTCTCTGTTGTAAACATAGCAACAATTCTCCTTAAACTCAACTCTATTGCCATTCCTGATGAGTTGACTGATTGAAATCAAGTTTGTGGTGAGGTTAGGTACACACAAAACATCTTTCAAAGTGACTTCATACAGGCAATCTGGAGTAACGGTCATAATATCAACATCTCCCGAGCACAACACTGGCATAGCATTCTGATTAGCAGCTATAATCTCCTTGATACTCGTTTCATAAGATGCATTCTGTAGCATGTTTACATCTGTAACCATATGACCACTAGCTCCACTATCCAAGTAAAAGTCTTGTTTACTGAAATTTCCGCTCAAGAAAACTGCCGAAAAAGCGTTCGTCTTCTTTATCTGAGACTCATTAACATTATTCTGTTTACACTGAGATTTATAATGTCCAAATTGCTTGCAACGATAACATTTCACATTCGACTTGTCAGATTTGACATTTGACGAGCCGGGCATAGACTTTCCACCGCCATGACGTTGGCTGGAGTTGTCAATCTTTCCAGTACTGCCAACTTTCAAACGCTGACTACTGTGCTGCCCTCTACTCATGAATGCGCTTCCCGCCTCGCTATCGTTTCCCACCAAATCTATTAGCTTCGTTTTCACCACGTCTGCAGTAATGGCGATCCCAGAATGTTCAATCGCCATGATCATAGGGAAATATTTTTCAGGCAATCCGGCTAACATTAAACAGCCAATCCACTCGTCGTCCACGGAAAAACCTGTTCCAGATAATTTCTGAGCAGTCTCGATGATTTGCGTCACGTAATTCGTAATTGATTCACAGTTATCAAGACGAATTGATATCAGATTTCTCAACAATGTGATTCGTCGTGAAAATCCAGAATCATCGAACATAGTCTTTACTTTCTGCCACAAATCCTTTGTGTTTTTGGCTTCCTTGATGTGAACGTATAAAGATGGATCTATTGTCAAAATTAACTTTGCCATCGCCTTTCTGTCTTCTGTCGCCCTGGCTTCTGAACTCTTTTGCTTGATGCAGTCAGACATGCCTTCCAAGACCAACAAGTTTTCAGCTGCAAAGGCCCACTCGTGATAATTTTCACGACCTAACAACTTTGGCACATTGGTCAAGAATGCGTTCGACGACATTTTGTTAATCTCACTAATAGTTATTGTAGTGCACTAATTAACAGATTTTTATAGCACACGCGCCTAATCTAGCAAAAATAACGTATTTAAACTGTATTTTAGGGCTTAACTGGGCCCATGACCTATTAATACGGGAATTAATAATTGAAACGACGTGTATTCTGTGAAAACTAATAACGGACAACTTTATTTAAAATATGACATTCATAGACAAGCTAATTACCTTTTTTATATCTACTACAGTTTATTTGATGTTGCCACATAAATGCCTTTCTAACAGTTTTATTAGTTGCATGCAAAATGCACGAATGCATGACCTCATTATTAAGAATTTGTATTACGCATTATCCATGCTCGGTGAACAAATTAGAACACGATGAAAAAATTCTTGCTCTTAGCAGGACTTGAACCTGCAACCTTGTCATTCCGTGACACGCACACCAACTGAGCCACCACGGGCCACGCCACGCCCACCGAAAAACTCGTCGTCGTCGAGTCACGGAATGACAAGGTCGCAGGTTCAAGTCCTGCCCACGGCAAGAATTTTTTCATCATGTTCTTATCATTATTTATTTAGTTATAGAAAGGCTAGTTAGAAACGCGACTTTTACGTTAAATTTACCTAAAAGGCATTGATTTCCTATAAACAACTAGATACACAGTTTGCCTTCTAAAAATGTCCGAGCGCAAAGAAGGTCCAAACGGATGAGGACCCTCATTTGCTTTATTGGACATTATTTGGACATTAACAATGGACCCTTATTTGGACGTTTTTAAAATTGTTTTAGTAAGACTATCTAGTTGTTTATAGGAGATCAATGCTGAAAGGTGGTTTAATTTGTCTGTTTGCTAAACTACCGATTCTGTATGGCGAATATCAGCGAAAATCCTATGCCTTTTATGGCTAAGGGCATTACTGGTTCGGCGGTTACGCCACGGTTTAGGCAGTTGTCACACTGCTGGCGAGGAAGCGAGTAATTATGGGCTATTTTCTCGCTCAAGAAACGTACAATAGATAGTACATTCCGTGTAAACAAAAGAGACGCAGCGATACTCGCTCGGCGACATAATATTTATAGTTCATCGCTGAGCGAGTATATCCCATCGCTCGGCGACAAACTAGTCGAGCGAGTCGCCGGCGGTGTGAACAGTCGGCTATCAACTATTAATATATGCATCTCTTTTGTTTACACGGAATGTAGTATCCATTGTACTGTGGAACACAGAGAAAGGTGTATGGAAGAGTTTTTAAGGTTGAGATTTTCTCAAAAACTATTTATTGTAGGTTTATTTAACATATTTGAATATAATAGGTATTTTATTGCTTTTATAGTATTGTATTATGACATTTTTGCACCCGCTACGCTGTTTTTGATACAATATCTCCATCACCCAAAGGTTGCCTGGAAGAAGTCGCTTAAAGCGATAAGGCCGCCTGTCTGTACACTAGCTAACTTTGATTTTATATGTAAGTGATGTATTTTCATTTGTGTGCAAATAAAGTATATTTGATTTGATTGATTGACCTATTGCAAAAATTATTTCACTGTTTGATAGATGAAAGTTAAAACTATGTAACTGTAAAAGAATTATTAAATTCGGCCCAGTAGTTTTTGAGGAAATCTTAACCTTATTGAGGCCCCCTGTATATTTATCTCTGTCTTCGACTGACTTCGTTTCTTGAGCAAGAAAATAGCTGATAGCTACTCACTTACTCGCCGGCTGTGTGATAACTGCCTTAAGATATATTGTCAATCATTGCGTTCTAAGGCCCGTATTAATAGTCTGAGCTCAAACTCGCCCTCAAGAGCGAATTCAGCTGATACTCTCAAGACGTGATCACCATCTCAAGTATGTCATTTATTCATAAACCAATCTTGAGGGCATATCACGTAATGTCTTTCTCAAGTCGCGGTTCGCCTGCAATCAGCAAATACGTTCTCAAGTGTGAGTTTTGTTTATTAATACGGCGTTTCTCACGTGATACCCGATTCCTAAACGCGCACCTAAGTTACGTTTATTAATAATTGTCATCTCGAGGTCGTTCTCAATATTGACTTTTGAGCTGAGAGTGATTTATTAATACGGGCCTCAGACTTCTGTGTTACTTGGGCAGGCTGTTATCAGTTTGTATGTTATGCTCAGGCGCTAAAGTCTAGCGGTTTCAACGCCCGCGCCAAGCTGCGCCTGGGATTGGTCGCGGTACGCGCGGCCGTCCGACTGCGTCGCCTGCCGCACGCGGCCGCGCGCGCTCTGCCGCTGTATGTAGCGCTACAGGATCCGTATGCAACCAGGGTGCTTAGGAAGGTAACTATGACACATCTCCCCGCTCTTATAGCCTCCTGGTACTGCCTCTCTCATCATCATCCCGTTTCAGGCTACTGCTGGACGCAGGCCTCACCTCCCCGCTCTTATAGCCTCCTGGTACTGCCTCTCATCATCAGCCCGTATCAGTCCACTGCTGGACGCAGGTTTCATGATTATTTTACAGTCACATAGTTTTATCCTTTATCCATCAAACAGTGAAAGAATTTTTGCAATAGGTCAAGTAGTTTTTGAGAAAATCTTAACCTTAAAAACTCTCGTGTACACCTTTCTCTGTGTTCAACCGTACATGTACGTATATAATGGTTTGATACGGTGGAACACAGAGAAAGGTGTACAGGAGAGTTTTTAGGGTTGAGATTTTCTAAAAACTACTTGACCCATTGCAAAAATTCTTTCACTGTTTGATAAATAAAAGTTAAAACTATGTAACTGTAAAATAATTATTAAATTCGGTCCAGTAGTTATTGAGAAAATCTCAACCTTTTTGAGGCCCCCTATATACTTCTTATATCTTCGACTGTACCAGGACGCTATGAGAGCCAGGAGGTGCGACTGATCGTTTGACAAATCTTAGACCCTAGACTATCAATCCATATAACATTACCAAATCGTTTCCAGGTCATTGACGGTTGCGCTTTCCGCGTCTACGGCCATTGGGTGAAGAAGGGCGAGGGACAGAACCGAGCTGCCTTATTCGAGAACACGCCCAAGGTTGAGCTGAAGAGTCTATACGTCACCAACCTCAGCCGATAGCCGCCTTCGAGCGCGCTCCTATGGTAAATAGATCTTATTTTAACTAGAATAGAATATATTTTTAAACTGTCGACAAGTAAGACCATTAGGGTTTAATACTATGCATCCACTTACGGAAGTAAGGATATTTGGGAAATTACATTTACACCACTTTGCAAGGAAATGGTGCCAACGCTGAGAAGAAAAGTGGCAAAAAATCCTTTCCAAACTCAACATCATAGATGCATAGACCACTTACCCCATAGACCTGTAACAGGAGGTGCCCGTGCACATGAGCGCAACATTGCTTTGCGACACCTAGATATATTATCGACATGGACGCATCTCTTTAATACGGCACCCCTGGCCCCCGGTTCGTCTCTATGCGCTCATCGTTGACAGAATGTCTCTCTTGCATGGTTTTTATTTTTATTTACATGTGTGTTGCTTTATTGTGTACATTCTACATTTTAACGACGCTTTGATTTATTTTTAACCTATTGTCTGAGATAACCAATTACAACCAGGACATTGACCCCCGCTCCGGGTCGTATCTCTTCTAAAGTATATCCCTCGCTATCCAGCGCGGTAACGCTGCTGGTGTGATGGGAACATTTCGACGAGACACGACCCGAGACGGCGCCTTTTTTTTATTAATGGACTCGACAGTTCGTCATTTGCCAATGTCATGTTACAAAAAATTCAATGTATAAATAGTCTTCTATCTTCCTCCAGGGGAGTGGCCGTAGCGTCTTCACCCTGGGTAGCCGCGTCTTCATGTCTTCATCCAGAGGAGTCACCGTAGCGTCGGCACTGTGGACGAAGCAGCTCGACAGTCACGTTCACTCCCGAGCTCGTAGTGGGAATCTTGACCATGGCGCCAAACTTCAGATCCTGCTTGAATTCTCCAATAACTTCACCATACTGTTATTCGCGAACATTTTCTGATTAATTTAACGTGATATTAAACACAAAACACACACTGTAGACATTATACTGAAAATTATTAAATAATTTCGCAACTGTCGTTTCCCGCCATTTTCAAAAAGCCGACGGCGCCTTTAATTCTTGATTTTATACCAAATGACAATGCCAGATTCTGCCCCACCATCAGCCGCAAGTTGTACAAGATAACGAATAAATGTAAAAGCATCTCCGTTTTTTATTAAAATTATTGGTTTAAATTAAAGTTGCGATTCGGAAAAAACAGCTTAATTATGAATTCTGAAAATAGTAAGAAATTCAAGCGAATTATTCATTGTTTTTGTTATTCTTCTATAGGAGTTGCGAGAGTAGTAGAAAATGATACTGATTATGATTATGCAATATGAAACCTGTAATAAGTCCCCAACAAAATGATAGGTACAGCTTAAATGGTCACGTAGTTTTGTAGGTGGGGCAAAGCTCCATTGAAATGTGGCAGTTTTTTTTGTTTTCTATTATATGTTTTGGCGTATATTTTAGATGTAATTATTAAAGAATTTAAAATTACGACCATAAACTTACTAATAATATAATTTTCATAGTTTTAACTGTTAAAGTATCATTCATTTTATCACTCCCACTAACCTTTATCTATTGCACAACTGCCGAGATTCCTATGTTATTTTTAACTTGAGCTTAGCGTGAGTTCGCTATTACAACTGTCTACAGCATTTTGGCATTTGTAAGTGCGAGCTCGCGTTCAGCTCGTGCTTAAAAATGTCTTTAAATCTCGGCTTGAATATTATTTATTCTTACGCTTGCCTTGCGTTCATACTTCTCATATAACAACTAATATGTATCATAATGCGTGTGTCTGTTTATGGGTAAGTATGTTTTAGTTTCCAGTTATTTGTGTTGCTATATTACCTATTAAGATCTCCTTCTATATCTGAAGTCCTTGTACATTACAGGAGCGCAAGGACCAGGGTAGCATGATCGTCAGGTGGTCGGCCACGGTGCCGCGACGGCGAGTGGCGTAGTTTAGTTAGCCTTATTATACACCTAATCATGTGTATAGTTCAATTTTAATACTATTTACGTGAGATTAATATTTTTTGATGATTGTTTATAGGGAATCGAATTTCACGGGGCACGTACAGTCGACAGCAGATCAATGGTAACACTTGCAGTACGATTTTAAGGGCCTGATATGAGCCAACTAGCGCCGCCAATCTTGGAAAAATAATATCTTCCAATTTAATCAATTTTATTAAGAAAGCTATTTACAAAATGTTTATTACGATAAAGACTATTTTTTAAATGCTTATTTATATCGTGATTCAATTTCGGTAAGTTGTAGTTCGCATAATTGCGAAAAACGGCCGTTTTTGGCACATTTGTGAACTACAACTTAGCTTGTCGCAATTATGCCATGTATTGTATATTGAAAAATAGTATTCATCCTAATAAACATTTTGTAAATAGCTTTTTTAATAAAATTGATTAAATTGGAAGATATTATTTTTTCAAGATTGACGGCGCTAGTTGGCTCATGGAAGGCTCTTAACTCTTACGTCGCAAATAATAAGAACTGTCGAAAGTAAAAAGTGTTACCATTGATCTGCTGTCGACTGTACGTATGTACGAAATATGACTTTTGGTGGCAGAAAGTTACATTTATGGGGCTTGAATTAGTTTAAACAGATATAACTGTAAAATGTATATCTAATCTCTCGATCTAATACCCGTATTAATACCCGCTGTCAAATCTGAGATTGATCTTGAGAGCGATTTAGATGGCGTATATATAAGATCATATTTATAAACGGAACTTAAGTTCCGTGCACGTTTAGAAATCGGGTACGATCACATAACACCGTATTAATAAACAAAACTCAGCACTCTCAAGATCACACTTGCTGAGATTGTATTTGCTGAGTGCAGTCGGTTGGACTGCGTATTGAGTGTGTGTTTGCTCAAATCGGTTTATAATTTACGACGTACTTGAGATGCCGAGTTCGCATTTGAGAGGGGTTTTGAGTTCAGTCTATTAATACGGGCCTATGGGAAGGTCTGTGCCCCAGGTTCTACCATCACAACAGCTGTTGAGGACATACTGCTGAAGAAACATAAACGCTTCGGCCGTCTAGAGAACCAGGGTTCCGGAACTGGTTCCGATGGAGACTTTTCATTTACTTTTACGTAACTCGGGGTCCAGCAGGCACCCAATAATTCTTTACTTTACATGACTGTCTGTTTACATGACAAAAACTGTCAAAACTGACGAGAACTGTCAAAAATTACGAAACCGTCAAAAATTACGAGAACTGTAAAACTTGACCAGAACTGTCAAAAATTACGAGAACTGTCAAAAATGACGAGAACTGTCAAAAATGACCAGAACTGTCAAAACTGTCAAGGACGTTCAAAACTGACAAATGACAAGAACTGTCAAAACTGTCGAGAAATGTCAAAACTGACAAGAACTGACAAAACTGACAAGAACTGTCAAAACAGACAAATGACAAGAACTGTCAAAATTTACGAGAACCTAACAATAACTGCCAATATTTGACAGTTGTTGATTGTTCTTGTCAGTTTTGACAATTCTTGTCATGTTAAACAGACAGTCATGTAAAGTAAAGAGTTTTTGGATGACTTCTGGACCCCGAGTTACGTAAAAGTAAATGAAAAGCCTCGATCGGAACCAGTTCTGAAACCCTGGTTCTCTAGACGGCCGAAGCGAAAGTAAAGGTGCCATCTCTAATTTATTTCATTGTCATTTAGGTACAGTCGACAGCAGATCAATGGTAACACTTTTTACTTTTGACAGTTCTTATTATTTGCGCTTGAAATCGTACTGCAAGTGTTACCATTGATCTGCTGTCGACTGTACATACGTACGGTGGAACACAGAGAAAGGTGTACGGGAGAGTTTTTAAGGTTGAGTTTTTCTCAAAAACTACTTGACCTATTGCAAAAATTCTTTCACTGTTCTATAGATAAATGTTAAAACTATGTAACTGTAAAAGAATTATAAATTCGGTCCAGTAGTTTTTAAGAAAATCTCAACCTTATTGAGGCCCCCTGTATACTTATCTCTGTCTTCGACTGTACATATACATCATCCGTCGAATTAGATGTCAGACTCATGTAAAACGTTCATTATTTCTAATATTAGCGGCAGCTCCATATTCTACCAAAGTTACCTAATATTAATAATATGTGACAACGCTGTAACTGGTATTATTCGTTATATTGTAACTGCTATCGGTTAGAAATAACAGTTACGTTGTTATAACGTATTCGCGTTATTGTTTAGTTCTTAACTATCCAGATCCGAGAATCGAAATCGTCCAAATTGACTTGGTAATACTTATTATTATTTGTATTGGTTAAAGCCAAAGGTTCTTGGAAAAAATCGCTAACATACCCCGTTTGCGATTTTTTTCTATCGAGCGAAGTTTGTCCAATCGTGTATCGGTATTCATCAGTCTCTAAATAGACACCCCAAGATTGCTATATATTTTTTTCAGACGTTTAATTTTAGTAGTTATAGTATGACCGCCTAAATCAGTCTTCGCCTGCGCAGTACAGGGATGCAGGGGGAAGGCGACAACGGGGACCGAGAGAGGTGCGAGGGGGGGGGGGGGGGGACGGAAATGCGCCCGCCCCCGCACCTCTCTCGGTCCCCGTTGTCGCCTTCCCCCGCATCCCTGTACCGCGCAGGCGAAGACTGATTTAGACGGTCATACTATAGCGCTGTATATAAAAACTGAAAATACGCGCATACGAAGCCTTAATAAACATTTATATCTGGATAAGTTTTAAAGTACAAAATTGTAACATTTTGGCATTATGAATGGCAATAATGATTGTTGCTGTGTTTTTTTTATTGTATTTAGAAGTGATCAAAGATTTTATTTAGTTTCAATTACTTAGTTGTTATATTTAGTAGTAGTAAATGTTTTCTCATTACATTAAGGTCAACAATACGAAAGGGTATTGGTTGGTAGTGATTCTAACGTATGTTTTTCTAAAACTATTCTAAATCAAAGGGTTACTCTCACCTTTTTTTCGGTTTATTTAATATATAAATTATAATTTTTTTTATAATATTATCACCCTAGCTTAATTCACACAGTGATTTATGCGCCTGGGTGAGGTCGCTCTGCATGTCACGATACATCGACAATGAAGTGCTTCTTCAGCTCATTTTTATATCTATTACTGTTTATGTACTTATTCTAATGAATAAGTACATAAACACTAATGTGTTAGCGGAAGCTCATTGACGATGTTAGGTAAAAGATATTCCCACGTTCTCTTACAGCGATAATTAAAGAGCTTGAGGCTCTTACCTCTTATAGCGATCCAGTTTAGGTTCCGAAGCGCTATTGTAGAATCGTCATTGTAGCAAATAGCGATTCGGTTCAGTTTAGGAACCTAAACTGGATCGCTATAAGAGGTGAGAGTAACCCCGCTGGTCTACAAATGCGGCCTTTCCTATACTAAAGTTACAAGCAGAAATTATTTAAAAACAAAAAAACGACTGCAAAAAAAACTATCCAGTTTCGACAAATTTTTTATACCCTATGACACTGCCGTAATCAAGACGAATCTAACGATACCTCATACACCAACAGCCATCAAGCCCTTTAGGCTACAGGAATGGACATACATACACCGAAAAACATTACCCTCCTTCGGGGCAAAAATAGTATTTATCGTAATAAAGATGTGGTACTTAGCACTTTTAAATAAAGTTCATTATGTCTTGACATTTTCTTGCAAATGCGCTATGCGAAACGAAAATCTAAATGATAAACCAGAGACCTCGCCTCTGTGGCTCTGTTGGAATAGAGCGTGCCACGGAGGCGAGACCTCTGGTTCGAATCCCGGTCGTGAAGATTTTTTTTTCTTCATTTATCGTTTATTCTGTTATTCATAAATCTAGTTAAACCTCACTTCCATTAAATCGTATTGCTATCGCTTTCACACTCCGTTAAAAAAGGTTTAAATAGAAAGGGTGGCTAAACGGTGGTGTAACTTTATATCACGTTTATGAGTCTTAAAGCTCATTATAATAGAAGGTATGATTTTTCTTAGAGGCCCATAAATATAGAAAACGTATATTAGACTCGCTATCATTGCGATACTCTGTAGGATTACTTTAGTATTTTAGTATTTATATTTTTCACCTAACCTTATAATCGGATTGTGTGAATCTTTGAGGAATTATGGGTGCCTGGTAGAGAGTTCCCAAGGGCATTAATCCCGCCATTGGACTGTTGCGTGTATATAATATGTAGTTAGGCCATAAAAATCATGATTCTTGTATAAAAAAACATTTTAAATGGTGAAAAAACGACTTAAAATTCTGCATCAGAGAATCTGTATAGAAATGATAGTAGAGTATACCTCTTAAGCGTTGTCGCACACGTGGACACCCGGCACCGCCTCGCCTCGTTACCTCGCTGTCAACCAGTTGTCTAAGTAATGCCGTTACGTAGGCGATGTGTGTGAGTTGCAGTATGAAGTTTCATTCAAAGAATACTGAGCGACTCGAGTTAAGGCGGCGGTTACCCCGTGCCGGGGTGATACGTGTGCGACAATCTTAATTCACATTGGTGCCATTCGGGCTTTGGTGAACAAACTGCCCCTTTTATTATAGATGTAAAATCCTGAAATATTTGAGGAATAAATATGCAACAAGGGTGATATTTTTATGAATATTTCAATATTATAGTATACATAAGAATGTAAATATTACATAGATATATTAACAGCATGTTCCAAAAATATCATCACTGAGATATAAGGCCGATAGTCATGAGGCAGTTTTGAGTATGTCTCTAAGTACAAAATTGTCTGAAAATTCACAGTTGTTAGTTACAACTTTCAATTTTCAGACAATTTGGACAGTTAAGGCCGCGTTTCCTGCAAGAAAGCTTCTGCGAGTAATTTACACTTGCAAGATACGCAGTTTACACTTGCAAGCTGCTGTCGGACAGACTGTTTAACATTACTCGCAAAAGCTATCTTGCAGGTCTAAGCTCGAACTTACGCTGAGATAGTGCTCAAAACTGTCTATGACTATTGGCATATGTTCATCGAACTCAGATCAATAATAATCAGAATGTTTAAACCGTGGAATAACTTTTATTCCGTGCCTTTGTGGTGTTTATCGCTACAAATATTTTTTTTGTAATTTGTTTAACATACATACTTCAATAATTGTTATACTGTGAAATTATCATGTCGACATCACACACATAAAACCATTGCAATCTAGGCTGTATTACCATCGTCAAAGTTGCACTTATGTGTTTGAAGTGCTACGCTGTCCATTAGCGTTGCCGCACACGTACCCACTCGGCACCGCCTCGCCTCATTACCTCAATCAGTTGTCAATATGTCGTTACGAAGGCGATTAGTGTGCATCGCAGTATGGAGTTGCATACAAAGATTGTACAGTCGAAGACAGAGATAAGTATCCAGGGGGTCTCAATAAGGTTGAGATTTTCTCAAAAACTACTGGACCGAATTTAAAAATTCTTTTACAGTTACATAGTTTAAACTTTTATCTATCAAACAGTGAAGGAATTTTTGCAATAGGTCAAGTAGTTTTTGAGAAAATATCAACCTTAAAAACTCTCCTGTACACCTTTCTCTGTGTTCCACCGTACGACGCGAGTTGAGGCGGCGTCGTCGCCTCAGATACGGTGACGGGGCGATATGTCTGCGGCAACCTTTAAATTAATAAACATATTTTAAGTAGTGATATATGTATTAATTAGTCTAAAAGCAATACTTCAAATGTTAAGGCTATGTGTTGTTTTTGAAACCTTGTGTTATGGGGTGAAAATAATATGGATATATAGGGTGGCCTTGAATTCATTCGACAAAATTAAATGGATGGTTAGGCTTGTGACATACATTACTTCTGCACAGTTTAGGTAAATTAAACAATTTGGGGAATAATAATAAAAAATATTTACAATAAATTCAATTATCAAAAAAATTCTTAATTTGATGTCATTGTTACTGTGCTTTGGAGTTTTTTTTTACATTTTAGGGTGTTTCAACGATTTATTTCACTGGGATTTTACCCAATGGTCATTTCTAAGGTTATTGTGTGTACTCAGGTTTTTTTTTGCAGTTTTGATTTACTAAATAACCTTACCAATTTAATATTTATCATGAGTACAACCCTCAGTTTCAATTTGTCGAATGAATTCAAACATAAACACTTCAATGTCACCCTGTATAAGAAAGAATTATAGTACGTACGCGTTAAGAAAATAGTGAAAAAAAGAGCACGTCTATCCACGGTTGACAAATTAGATGACTTAGACAAATGTGCCATAAGAAGGAAAGTTCAATTAAAAGTTTTTTTCAACTTCCCTTCTTATGGCACATTTGTCTAAGTCATCTAATTTGTAAAAATAATAATAATAATAATAAATCAATATATTGCCACATAAAATTTTACATAAGTAACAGTAACTTAAACAATACATGCCCGACCAAGCAGAGCTGGAGCGTCTTGTTCCGACTGGCGGCCGGTGATTAACCATTACGAGTGGCAATGGGCGAGGGACTCAGTATCTGCTGGCGATGACTTTACTGATGAAGTCAATCACCAGCACTGGTTTTCAGCCCCCACCGTCTTACCTATGAATATACATACATTGTCAACCGTGGATAGACGTGCTCTTTTTTTCACTATTTTCTTAACGCGTACGTACTATAGTTCTATTTAGGGATGTTTGTCCCATAAAGCGCAATACAGAATAGCTCCCGCTGTTATTCCGTACTCAAAAGACAGTCCTACATGTACTCACAGCTCAATTATCACAATAGTTTTAATACCGTACTATATGTAAAGTTAAATAAAGCGTTTAAACTTTCGTCTGTTTTTATATTTCATTTCCTCACTTTATCGGAGCCAAGAGAAAACAGGTAAAAATGTATAATAATGAAAATATGGGTGGTGATTACTATGGTGTGCGAAAACCAGTAAAATAGGTGACAAGGGGCCATCCATAAAGTACGTCACACGTAAACGGAGGGGGTCGACAAAGTGTGACATGGTGTGACAAGGGGTGGGAGGGGTCCTAAGTTTCGTGACATCACATTTCAAAATATAATATATCTAGAGACTGAATTCTTTCTTCTTCTTTTTCTTTATATTCAATGGTTTATTGCTTTGTTATTGTTTCAAATATTTGATATAATGTTGATTTCATAAAAAAAGTACTTAATTTAAATGGAAATAAAACTAATTTCGGAACTGCTGTTTTAATTTAATAATTTTTCGATGTGAAATTGCAAAACATGTGACGTCACACTAGGGAGGGGGGTCTCAGAAATGTGACCACCTGTGACAAGGACGGGGGGGGGGGGGGGGGGGGGCTCAAAAAATCATGAAATTCGTGTGACGTACTATGGATGGATGGCCCCCAATGACAATTATAATAATTTAAAAAACAAAAAACCCGACGGTTCTCTTGAAAATGGCGGAAAACGACGGTTGCAAAATTATTTGATAATTTTTGTTTTATTGTCTACAGTGGTTATTTTGAGATTAATATCACGTTAAATTAATCAGAAAATGTTCGCGAGTGACAGTATGGTGAATTTGTTGGATAATTTGTGCAAGATCTGGGGTTTCAAGCTTTTATCAAGAGTTCCCGCTACAAGCTCGGGAGTGAACGTGACTGTCGAGCTGCTTCGTCCAGAGTGACGACGCTACGGCGACTCCTCTGGAGGAAGATAGAAGACTATTATATATTGAATTTTCTGTAACATGACATTGGCAAATGACGAACTGTCGAGTCCATTAATAAAATAATAATAATAAAAAACCCGACTGCAAAAAAACTGTCCCCTTTTGATTAATTTTTTATACCCTATGACACTCCCGTAATCAAGTCGAATCTAACGATACCTCATACACCAAAATCCATCCAGCCGTTTAGGCTACAGGATGGCAGGAACGAATGGACATACATACACCCGAAAAACATTACCCTCCTTCTGGGGCAGTCGGGTAATAATCTTCGTCTATATGCGCTCATCGTTGACAGAAATTTTCGATGCAGTACCGAGAGGTAGAACGAACGCTAACACCTTGGACCGTTATCTTATTATCTGCATCATAAGAGTTAAAATCGTGCAGCAAGTGTTACCATTGAGCTGCTGTTGTCCGTACGTCGACCAAATTGGCGATGTCTTGAAAAAGGGCTAAGTACTACAAGAAGTGTCTACAAACCGATGAGCGTGCATGAAGAGATTGATGAATGTGGAGGAAGCTAGGGTAGTGTGCCAGGATCGCGGCAGATGGAAGTCCGTCGTCTCTGCCTACGGAAATCGGGCGTGAGTTTATGATGATGATACACCATAAATACATAATTAATGGCATTAATGAGAATCACCTACAATTCGAAGTCAAATCTCTTTATTGTAAGTAAGCACGTTTTGAATTTACATTTACACCACTTTGCAAGGAAAAGGTGCCAATGCTGAGGAGAAAAAGTGGCAAAAAAACTCAGCAGCACATCTTTTAAAATAATGAAAAAAAAAAAATTAAAAAATGTTTTATTCTTAGCAGAACAAATAAATAAATAACACAATGATAACACAATTACTTAATAACTATTACTATTGTTAGTAATCTAAACTCTATCCTTCATGCGGAACCGGCGACACCATGCATGTTCATCGTTTAAATAGTCATCTATTCTGTAATACGCCTTCTTAACAAGTATTTTTGGAGGTCTTATTGCTAAGAGCGATTTCTTTTACTTTCAATATCTCTCTTATTCGACATAACTCTCAATAAAGCAAGAGAATCCAACTCTAAAAGAAATCTATCAACGAATTACAAACTTATTAACTCATTCGTTGAAAATTCCAACTGGACGTAGAAACTTTGCGTGAAGTGAAAGTGGTTAGTTTCCACGTGCATTGCTGCTCATTGGTTGGCTGTTTTAGCAACTTTTATAATGAAGAATGCAATGTAATAAGAATTGTAGTTAATTGTAGTGAGGTGTGAGGAGTTTTAAGGATGTTTTGTGTACTTGTGATAAAGGAAACGTGTGATAAACAAAGAAAGAAAGAAAGGAGTAGCGTCACCGGCCGGCAGCGGCGTAGGTCAGTGTTGCCAACCGTATAGGACTAAAATACACCAAAATTGAGTGTCAAAAGAGATTGGTGGCTCAGTGGTTGGGGAAATGGACTTGCGACACGGAGGTCCCAGGTCCAATTCTAGAAATAGGTACTAGGATTTGCATGCTAACTTTAGAATAGTTTTTGTTTAGTAAATAAATAAAATAAAAATAAAAAAGCCTTTTTATTTCATAACCTAAAAAAATACATGAATATAAAAGTATATATATACATTTGACCTTAATAGCTATGAACCCCTTTTAGGGTGAAGGCCTCCTCCAGTTCCTTCCACTTATCTTTATCCTGCGCCACTTGTGTCCAGTTTCTGGCCGTAGCCTTTAAATCGTCTGACCATCTCGCTCTGGGTCTTCCCCGCTTTCTGTTTCCGATTGGGCCATTTTGTTTAGTATATAAGTTTAAATTATGTTGCATTGCCCTGACAGGGTTCATGTTGAGTACTGGATTTTTATGTAACACCTAGAATTAACCACATGATCGCAATAAAACATTTTGACTTTGACTATTCCCAGCCAGGGCAGCCTGTATCAATGAGTTATCCTGAGGAGCTCGTAGTCCAGTTGCGAGTACACGTTGAAAACGATCGTACAAGTTAAGCAACGCTGAGCGAGGTCAGTATCTGGCTGGGTGACCGCTAGTGACACTTTCATCTGAGCCCCTCCGTGCCTCGGGGCGCACGGCAAGCAGTTGGTCCCGGTTGTTATCGCTTGACAGCAGTCGTTAGGCCACGTCAAAGGCTTACGGGCCTGAATAACTTTGACAAATAGGTTTGGTCACTAAACCACACGAAAAAAACAAAACAAAGTTATCCACGGTTTTTTCGACGAAATAACTTACGTACATTTGCCGAGTTCTTTCAAAACGGTGAAGGAAAACATCGTGATGAAACCTGCATGTCGTAGAAGAAGAAGAAATCTAAGGCATGTGAAATCCGCCAATCCGCAGTGGGCCTGCGTGGTGGATCATGGCCCCAGCTTCCTCGATGTAAGGGAAGGTCTATGCCCGAGCAGTGGGGCAATATAAATAGACATGATGATGATGAGTGTAACAAAACAGCAGAAAACAGTCAAATGATTATTTGAAACAAAATACTTAAGGCGTTCTTCACAGATTGGTACTTACACAAAATTCATTCGAAATTACGTTTGAAAATACAACAGTTGTTTATATTTTTAACTTATTATTATTTCATTTCATTTATTCTTCATACACAATACAGGCGAATTAATGCTATGCGGCATTCTCGCCCAGTCAACCTTTGGCTTGCGGACAAAATTAAAGCGGTGCGATGTTTACAAGAGAGTTGTAACAAAATGTAAAAATTTGATTCTAACAAAAAACTAGACTAAATAATTTATTTAAAGTCAAATTCTAATCATTTATTTGCGTGAATATAGGTACATGTACAATCAGTTGTCGTGATACAATACTAAACCCCTAATACATTCTACCATTTATATGTCAAAGTAACCACTCTAGACAATCAAATATCAAATAATTTTGCAACCGTCATGTTCTGCCATTTATAGTATGACCGTCTAAATCAGTCTTCGCCTGCGCGGTACAGGGATGCGGGGGTAGGACGACAACGGGGACCGAGAGAGGTGCGGGCGGCAGGCGCATTTCTGCCCCCCTACCCCGCATCCCTGTACCGCGCAGGCGAAGACTGATTTAGACGGTCATACTATACAAATATCATTGAAAATTCTGCCATTGAAAATCCGCATAAATACTATTAAAACACTAGTCCTGGCAACACTGGGCACGAGTATCGTGCATTCGATCGCTGCACTGCCATCGATCGCGCACGCCCCGTACTACGTCGTGGCTTGCCGGCCTCCCATTGGCTGCTCGCGGCGGTCACGTGACCCTAGCGGCGGGCTCTGATTGGTCGAGAGTCGCGGCGGCCACGTGAGCCAGCAGCGTGCGTGGTGATACAAGTTTAGCGCTTACAGAGCTGGATGTAGCTTTGGTTTGGAATTTTTGTGTTGATTGTTTTAAATTGATTCTTAAGTATGTTTTTTTTGTATGAAATATGGAGGTTGGTAATTAAATATAGGGGGTAAAATATTTTTGTAGGTTTAACAAGGTCGAATTTCCTTGTTTTTAATTATTTTATATATAGGGTGTAATGAAATTATGGAGTAATAACTATAAGTACTTGAGACTTATATTCTAAAAGTATTCAATCAAGTACTATATTTAGCGTTGTCTATACATTAACATTTTTCCAAAAAAAAAAAATCTAAATAATATTGCACTGGACCAAAGTTTCGAACTAGCAATGTATATTGTTTAACAATTTTGTTATTGACATTATTTTAGTATAATAAGTAATAAAATAGTACTAACAATATACAATGGGTCATTGTTTGTTCTATGCAAATAAATAATTATTTAAAATGTGTTGAAAAAAAAATCAAATTTCAAATAAATTGAGAAAAATAATATAGGAAAGTGTTATTAAAGACTTTTAACCTAGGCTTATAGTTTTTATTACCTATGCATTCTCTTATAGAACCAAGCAAGTCAACCGCTTTAAACCTCTCTCCAGCGCCATTCCGCTGCCGTGCTGTCGCCTCCAAACGCACGCGTGGCAGTCGCGGCGAGACAGCGGGCGCGCCCGTACCGCTTCGCGACTCGCAATGAGCCTCCTAGACACACTACTGGAGGCCGCCCGATACATAGAACTACAGGAACTGGAGCGCTGTAACACAGGTACGTTATTAACCATCATATCTTAGTTAGAACAGTGTTAAACGCCAGTTTAAACGCGCCGACGCCCGCCGCTCTTGACCTTGAATAGCACGCAGCCGCGACCCCTCCCCCTTCGCTCCCCGCGACGACGCCCCACGTAAACAAAGGAAGACTGAAAATGTCTGAAAGTCTAGATTTAAAGCAGTTTCCTAATTGTTGTCGTTGGCTAATGTTTAAAAATGTCGAGTCCATTTAATAAAAATAATAAAAAAAGATTTAAGTTACGTGTGAAAATTTAAGTGAAGCAATAAAGTCAAAGTCAAATTTCTTTATTGCAAGTAAGCACGTTGTGTACATTTTTGCACGTAAACATATTTTTGGAATTTACATTTACACCACTTTGCAAGGAAATGGTGCCAACGCTGAGGAGAAAAAGTGGCAAAAAACTCTCAGCAGCCCATCTTTTAAAATAATAATAATACAATTACTTAATAACTAGGTATTATAACAATGGATTTTATAATAAAATAATAACTTGACATTAGCCAATGACATAAACTGTCGAGTCCATTAATAATACACAAAAACCGGCCTCCCATTTATTGTATAATAAATAAATTGTGTAGTGACAGTGACATTAAGCCAATTCCCATTTCTATAATCCATTGCTCTATTGATGTGACAAGAATTTTTATGCTGCTATAGAAAACCAGCAATGGACTATCACTGTCAATTCCACAATTAAACCGCCGGTCAAATGACGTACCTTACTTATTTTTCTTCTCTTTTTATATTTTGTTTTCTTTTAATACTACCCAATTATTTTAAAACAATTAACTTTAAAATAAAAAGCTATGTACACAATCTTTATTAGGATCAACACTATTTAATATACAATACATGGCATAATTGCGACACGCTAAGTTGTAGTTCACAAATGTGCCAAAAAACGGCCGTTTTTCGCAATTATGCGAACTACAACTCACCGACATTGAATCACGTTATAAATAAGCATTTAAAAAATAGTATTTATCGTAATAAACATTTTGTAAATAGCTTTTGTAATAATTGATTAAATTAGAAGATATTATTTTTCAACGATTGGCGGCGCTAGTTGGCTCATGGAAGGCCCTTAATACCATTATAAACTAATCATACTAATATACCGGATCCAATTAGGTACGAGTACCTATGTACGGACAACAGCAGATCAATGGTAACACTTACAGTACGAATTCAACTCTTATGACGCAGATAATAAGAGCGGCCCAAAGTCCAAAGTGTTACACTTGATCTGCTGTTAGCTGTACATATACCGAAGCCCAAATCAAGTGTCTTATTTTATAAACAAATATGATCGTCTAATTACCTGTTGTGATGTAACACTGAAGGAACTGATTGATTGAACCTGTTCATCATTGTGAAAATAAAGTGATCCGATCTAATGATGTGAAAATACTAGGTAATAATCACAGAAAAGCTTAAAATGTAAGTAAATTTTGTTTACAAACTCATCATCATCAGCCCGTATCAGTCCACTGCTGGACGTAGGCCTCTCCCAAAGCGCGCCACTCAACCCTACTCTCGGCCCTCTGCATCCAGTCCCTGCCAGCCATCTTGCGAAGGTCATACCTCCATATGGTCGGGCGTCCCACACTACGTTTACCCGTTCGTGGCCACCATTCGAGAACTCGTCTACTCCATCGGTTATCGGTTCTACGACAGATGTGACCAGTCCACAAAATAAGACACTTCTCTCGTGTGGTTTAGTGACTAAATCTATTTGTCAAAGTTATTCAGGCCTAACGACTGCTGTCAAGCGACAACAACCGGGACCAACTGCTTAACGTGCGCCCCGAGGCACGGAGGGGCTCAGATGAAAGTGTCACTAGCGGTCACCCAGCCAGGCCCTGACCTCGCCCAACGTTGCTTAACTTGTACGATCGTTTTCATCGTGTACTCGCAACTGGCCTACGAGCCCCTTTTGAGTAACGAAACTCTAAAAAACAGTCAGGTTTTTGTAACTTTATAACCTTTAACTTCCATCAGTTATCATATCACATATTATAGTATTTTCCAAGTCGCGTGGGCTGCACAGTGGCATGACAGGTAGATAGGCTCGGTTAGTCAACGCGTGACGCATAGGTGCGAGCGAGAGCGACGGTCAGCTGATGCTCGCGCCGCCGCGTGCGAGCGGGACGGGGCATGTGCACGCGTGACTGTATGTGCATAGTATGTGTTATCGTGGCACTTCACTTGGTTATTCGTATTCGTTGTTGGAGGTTTGTCGTATTTGTCAAATACTTGCCGTACGTATATTTTAAAGCATACCAACCACACATGGCAATTATGACAAATGAAGTGTCAACATTATAAATAGTAAGTAACTCATATGTAAATTGGCTAAGTGACTCTCCCTAAATGTTTTAACTCTTATTAGAATCAATTTTATTAAAAAAAAAAACGGCCAAGTGCGACTGCACTCGCGCCCCGAGGCTTCCGTGCAACGCAACTTACTTAACTTTGCTCTAACGAAAAGATAAACTAGATTTAGAGACCAACTTATCTTTGCAATTATCGAAATATTTTGTCCATACATCGACATAGTCCTGATTAGTTCATCATTAGCAAATATATGTTCGATTTTTTTTTTTGGAGGGATGCAATTTCAAATTTACAGTTTTCGGATTATTTCCTTTACTTGTGCCTAGCTTCGTGCCAAATTTCATAATTCTAGGTCAACGGAAAGTACCAGGTTTTGAGTTTTTGCGTTACAAATATGCCATAAAATGCTACATAAACGACCATATCTTTTGATTGCGTGGACGTAGAAGTTTGATTTTTTCACGTCTGCATGAGGTTGCAGACCTGAGTATTTGGTATTAATTTCAACTTGATCCGTCCACGCGTTTTTGAGATATAGGTCTTGACAGACGGACAGACAACAAAATGATCCTATAAGGGTTCCTTTTTTCCTTTTGAGGCCCAACAAACCGTGTTAAGCCGAAAAAAGACTCCATCATGTCAGAGGAAAACGGCCAAGACATCCAAAAAAAAATAGTCGTTTACTTCATACTTAAAGTACTGTATACTGTACTACGTAACTTGCAGTCAAATTATAATTTCCACGTGATTCGAGTGTTTGCTGTTGACTCGTCTCGCCAGAATCGAGCCCAAGGTACGGTGCGCTTGCGCAAGACCGGCCGCAACGTGCGTGGAGTGGACCATTCAGTTGCGCCAAAGATGGACCGCTGTCTTATAGTGTAGGTAATCAAATAGGTAATAGTACCGAAAGAATAACCAAAATACACCTTCACTGATTTAGTTAAAGATATCATCAACTGTCAAAGTCAAATTTCTTTAGAACATGAAAAATTTCTTCTTGAAAAGGTTCAAGTCAATGTTCTAATTTATCCACCGAGCATGGATGATGCGTAATTCAAATTTCTTTATTGCAAGTAAGCACGTTGTGTACATTTTTGCACGTCAACATTGCAAGGAACCACTTTGCATGGAAAAGGTGCCAACGCTGAGGAGAAAAACTGGCAAAAAACTCTCAGCAGCACATCTTTTCAAATAATGATATCACAATTACTTAATAACTTATGTGAAACATTGATATATTAAACAATCCTGGCAATGTCAGCTAGCAGTGAAGTGTGCACGCGTTATCAGCTCCCTTTATCAGCGCACTCACCGCTCGCCACTCGCCGTACTTATAGCTTCGGCGGTAACAGTAATGCACTTTGGCCGAGATTCATTGACAGTTTTGAGTACCAGCTTAGCGTGAGCTCGCTCTTAGACCGATAGCCGTAGACAGTTACTTAGTTATTAAGTAAACATAATTGGGGCGCTAACGGGACATCAAGCAACGAACGGCATGTTGCACAGGATGGGACTAGCTCAATCTCCAACCTGCAGAGCCTGTGGTGACAAAACGGAGTCCATGAAACACCTACTGTGTGAATGTGATTCACATCGAATGAGTCTCCTGGGGTCGGCCTATCCGGAACCAGAAGACTACAGGCTCCTTCCCATGAGCTGCATAGCGGACCTATTGAGTTACATCTTTAGGGAGGAGGAAGGAGCTTATTTCCCTGCCAAAATTCATCCAAAATAAATATAAATATGTAGTCACTGTGCCGTGCTCTTCACTCCGCTGCTGCGGGACATCTTCTGTCTCGCGCTTGAGTTTGACAGCTGGCATCCCCTTTAACAGTACTACCATATTCGTCAGATCACGTGCATCGAAGTCTATGACTGTTGGCTGTCTTGTTATTGGCTTGTGGTTTTAACATCTGCGTGTGTTTACATCTCAATATGAGTCTGTAGTTGCGGTCACGTCACGTCACCGTCGTCATTTAACTTGATAGCACATGTTTCGATTTGTTTGACAGTGAGTCAACAGTAAGAGAGCTCGGTGACTCAGTGGTTGGGTCAAAGGACTTGCAATACGGAGGTCCCAGGTTCCATTCCCAGCCATAACAGCCATGTACCAATGAGTTATCCTAAGTTTTTTCGACGGATAAACTTACGTACATTTACCGAGTGTTCTCAAAACGGTGAAGGAAAACATCGTGATGAAACCTGCATGCCGTGGAAGAAGAAGAAATCTAAGGCATGTGAAATCCGCCAATCCGCAGTGGGCCCGCGTGGTGGATCATGGCCCGAGCTCCCTCGATGTAAGGGAAGGTCTGTGCCCGAGCAGTGGGGACATATAAATAGACTGATGATGATGAGTCAACAGTTGGCTGTGGCCCCATGAGGCAGAGTACATGTTGAAAACGATCGTACAAATTATGCAACGTTGGACGAGGTCCTGGATGGGTGACCGCTAGTGACATTTTCATCTGAGCCCCTCCGTGCCTCGTGCACGTTAAGCAGTTGGTCCCGGTTGTTGTCGCTTGACAGCAGTCGTTAGGCCACGTCAAAGGCCTACGGGCCTGAATAACTTTGACAAATAGGTTTGGTCACTAAACTACACGAGAAAAGACCTGCCGTAGAGAAATTCTAAAGCATGTGTAATCATGTGAAATCTAAGGCTTAATTCAAATTCAAATATCTTTATTTCGGACTATTTGGTCCATATGTTGTTAGTAATACAATACTTATTATCTACGGTTAGTAAATATAATAATATACAGGGTGTAACGTAAAGGGTATATTAAGCCGAAAGAATACAAACGTACCCGACCTACTAAAGCTGTTCACAGAGTTTTAACTTTTTTAAAAATAGTTGTGAGTTCCATACAAAACTTAATATTAATTATTTTAAGTCATTGTAAACGGTGCTTTTATTTAGGCGCGCTACTGCTGATAACAGTCGGGAGTAGTCGACCTTCTAAAAAGGTTAGGTATGGCCGCCTGGTACTATTCATTCACAATTCGCGAGCGGCGGCGGCGGCGGGCGGGCGGCACGGCAACGGCGCGCGGTTGCCGTGCCGCCCGCCCGCCGCCGCTCGCGCCGACTTTCGGCCTGCCCCACGGATGCACAAAGCGGCAACACACTCAAAGGGTAGGTAATTATTTTATTAACGGGTTAAATAATACCTGACTATTGTAAAAAACAACATATTCTGACTGACCTGGATAATTTACTTGAATGTTGGCTGTAGTCTCCTGAATCCATGAAATCACATTTTCATAATAGGATTAATAGGTAGCCAAAATCACGTCACTTAATTTACATTCACAATCACATCACATCGCGGATAAACGTTACAGTGTTTAATGTAAAACATGGTAAAAAAGAACAAACGTGTCATTTAATTAAAGTTAAGTTTAGTAAATTGAAATTCAACCAACGAGGGAACTTCTCCTCCGCACGAAAACTTTGCAACTTAGATACATAATTCGAAATAATGAATGAACAATATCCGGACAAATAAAAATTTTTACTAAGTTATCTCACTTCCTACGTATTTCTCTTTCTCGCCATTACTACGATACTAATCGAGCGAAAAGGATAGCAATTTTTCGGCAGATATTTTGCAATTTGTTTCCATAATATTTACAGAAAGAGAAAGCATGCATTTGCACATTCTCTGTTGCACATTTTCGTGCGAGTAAAGTAAGTGACGTCATTGCAGGGCAGGGTTCCGCAAACGGTAAAACGGTATAAAATGCCATCGAGAGTTAAAATTAAGTTTAATGGATTTTGAAATAAAACTCAGTGAATCATTTGAGGTATGTACCTACTACCTAGCCTCTATGGCTGACGCCTAGCACATAGTGACCGTAGTCGGATAAGTTTTAAAGACAGCATTCTCGAATAAAATAAGTTTGACATCTGGTAGATAACTAACATAATCACTGCACACTATCTACACACCTGGGGGATAGGGTTGGCATTTTTTCCTATTTTTAAACGCCCTTTTTTAATTCACTTGCTTTTGTTACGACTTATGTAGGTACCTTTCAACATACCGAGAAACCTCCGTAGTCAGTACACAACAAATGTTAACCACAATCAGTGCGTTTTATTGAAGGTCGGTGCAGGGAGAAGTGAAACAAGCCATTTATTTTAATATTCGCATTTATTTGTCAGTATCGAGTTCCAGTGCCCTGAGTACTTGATACTGACTTGAGAAACCGAGAGTTCATGATTATTATTATTGCATTAAACATAAACAGTATTTATTGACCATTTATTTAAAACCACATGTAAAACCAAAACCCGCACAAGATATTTGCTCTGTGACCATTAAAATTCAAGACGTAATCAGTGTTTTTAAAGGTCATTTTTCTCAGTTTGTTAATATGAGATCAAATCCAAGACCGCGGTTCGACCTTAACAAAATTAAAAAGAAAATAATGTACGGAGCCCTGTACGACACAATCCGCAACAGGTCATTCATTTACGAGGCATGTGTGTGTTAAACTTCTATGTAGTTTGTTAGAGTTTTTTCAATACGTACGCTAGCGCCGCTACTTCCCTAGTAGTGAGTAGCGGAACTAAAAGTCCTACCAATCCCAATTTGCACGCAGATAGGACAGTCTGTTCATTCAAATAGGTACTAATATGATCGCGTAGATTCACACATTTTTCATTTTATCATGCGCTATTATCATTGGCATATTTTACTCGTACGTATCATAACAAATGTAAATATTGAATGAATATCATGCATGAGTAGCATACATACATACATGTGTAGGTAATTATGTGAAATGATGTAATAATCAGACACTAGCAGATGTTTCCATGTGTGTTAAATTCGAATGAAATTTTTCTTTCATTTAAAAAAAGGCATAGTCAAACTTAATTTGTTTTATTATTTTCTCCCACAGAGGCGTAGGTAGAAAAAATGTCTTATCCATTAATTACTTAGTCTATGTTACCAGGGGCTCAGAGGCGCTATTCATCGCAAGGTCGGTCATTGCACGGGGTCATTGCCACTACAGCAGCTGTTCTTAGGAATATTTTACACTTGATTTGAGGCATACTTTGTGATCGTATAACTCCTGCATACAATTTTTTCTGGACCTGGGCGTATTTTTCCCGTGTTAGGTGGCATCTGCCCTACCCGCTGTTTTCGGCTTATTATACCCTTTACGTTACACCCTGTATAAAAAAGTAGGTAATATTAAATAGGTGGCTCCCACACTCGTGCTACCTGGCTACGTGAAGGCGTATCCAGTGCCTCTGCATGGGACAGTCCCACCGCTCGCCGACCACGCTCAGGATGCTGTTGGTGCTACTTTTTTTTTTTTTTTCAAATAAGTCTAGCTCCCTCGATGTAAGGGAAGGTCTGTGCCCAGCAGTGGGGACATAGAAATAGACTGATGATGACGAGGAAGGAATATATATCTATTTCCAAAAATCAGTGACACATAGTTTCAGTACAAGAAATAGGGATAAACTTGCATTTCCAGGATTCAGACTACGTAAGGTTAGTACATCCTTCATGGGGCACTGTATTCGCTTTTATAACAAGTTGCCAGAAAGTGTCACGACGTTGACAGAGAGGAAATTTAAAATTTTCATTGAAGGAACACTTGTTAAGAAGGCGTATTACAGGATAGATGACTATTTAAACGATGAACATGCATGGTGTGTGTCGCCGGTTCCGTATGTAGGATAAATTTTTGATTACTAATAATAGTTATGTAATACCTAGTTATTAAGTAATTGTGTTATCATTATTTTAAAAAGATGTGCTGCTGAGAGTTTTTTTGCCACTTTTTCTCCTCAGCGTTGGCAAAGTGGTGTAAATGTAAATTCAATAAATATGTTGACGTGCAAAACTGTACACTGCTTACTTGCAATAAAGAGATTTGACTTTGACTTGTAGGTGATTGTCATTAATGCCATTAATAATGTATTTATGGTGTTTCATCATCATAAACTCACGCCCGATTTCCGTGGGCAGAGACGATGAACTTCCATCAGCCGCGATCCTGGCATACTACCCTAGCTTCCTCCACATTCATCAATCTCTTCATGCACGCTCGTCGGTTTGTAGACACTTGTTGTAGTACTTGACCCTCTTTCAAGACATCGCCAATTTGGTCGACGTACGGACAACAGCAGCTCAATGGTAACACTTGCTGCTCGATTTTGACTTTGAAGGTTCGACCTTAGAATCCTAACAGAATCTCTTGCCCGCAAATAATAAATGCCGCGAGAGTTGTAAGTAGGTGTTGTTGATATGACAGACAGTAATAAGCCGACGTGGGTACGTATCCTGTTATGAATACAGGATATTGGGTCGCGTGGGTGTCCTGCTTTGTGAAATATACAATAACAGCATAAATGGTATTCCTACGACCTGCCGAGACGTTTTGTAGACAGTCCTCGCTTTTTAGGGTTCCGAAACTCAAGAGGAAAAAAGGAACCCTTATAGGATCACTTTGTTGTCCGTCTGCCTGTCAAGACCAGTCTCAGAAACGCGTGGACGGATCAAATTGAAATTAATACCAAATACCCCGAGTAACCTCATGCAGTCGTAAAGAAATCAACCTTCTACGTCAACGCAATCAAAAGATATGACTATTTATGTCGCATATTTGTATGAAAATGCAAGAAAACCATAACCTATAGGGTACTACCCGTTGAACTAGAATAATGAAAAGGCAAGAAGCTAGGTCTTATAGCACAATTAAAGGAAAACTCCGAAAATTGAAAATTTGAAATTACATCTTCCCAAAAATATTATTATTAACACTTTATTGTATACACACTGGATTTACATTGTAACATAGATAAGAAAATACATATACAAAGGGCGTAACTTATCTCTATCAGAGATTTCTTCCAGCAAACCCCATGAAGCGACAATTTGAGATGAAAATATCGTGCCGTTTCGGAATTAAGAAATAGGCTTCAAAATAGGCACTACTGAATCTCGAAATACGAAATCGCGAATTCGATTTATGTTTGCAATAGATCCATGAAATTCACAACAGAATTGCATGCATTCACACGTCTTTGAAATGTAAATCGAGGCATGTGTACCAAGGGATCAGGATCGCATTGCAGTACACATCAAAGCACATCACGTATAACACTTTGGGCCGTTCTTATTGTCTGTGTCGTAAGAGTTTAAATCGTACTGCAAGTGTTACCATGATCTGCTGTTGTCCGTACTCGATCCTGTGTGCCGACAAACAGTGTCAACTTTGTTTTGTGCTGTGCTTGCGAGACGTGTTCCCTGTATCGGGGGATAGATTACCAGGGCAGCATAGGGCTTAGGGAACTGTCTGGGCGGAAACTAGATGCATGTTTACCAAACTTGCTGTTGCTTCTGAACAGAGCATTACGGAAGCTTACTTTACGAGATACTAAAACTTGTATCAATTGTTTTTCAGGGTTCCGTGCCTCAAAAGGAAAAAAGGAACCCTTATAGGATCACTTTGTCGTCCGTCTGTCTGTCCGTCTGTTAAGGCCTATATCTCAAGAACGCGTGGACGCATCAAGTTGAAATTAATACCAAATACTCAGGTCTGCAGCTTCATGCAGCCGTGGAAAAATCAACCTTCTACGTTCACACAATCAAAACATATGGCCGTTTATGTCGAATTTAGGCGCATATTTGTATGAAAAAGCAAAAAAACTCAAACCTATAGGGTACTTCCCGTTGACCTAGAATCGTGAAATTTGGCAAGAAGGTAACTTACATCACAAGTAAAGGAAAAAATCCGAAAACTGTAAATTTCAAATTACATCCCTCCAAAAATTTTTTTAGCAAAGTTACGGGGTTAGTAAGTTGCACTTGCGCTGCACGGAAACCTCTTTTTTGATTTGTTACCGAATAAATTAACTTGATCCTTCTGTCCAACCTGGGATTGAATATATTTTTGTATTTTAAAATACAAATATTTTACATTTTTTTTCGATCCGAGATGAACAAAACTTCCCTGCAAATTAAATAGGAAGGTGATCTAAAAGTTAGTCATTTTGCGGTTTAGTCGACCTTCGTAGCAAGACATTCTGCTTTTTATTTAGGCTCTCTTAAGCCCTTAAGGCTATTACTTTCGTTAACGCTAACAGAATTGAAAGAAGAATGTATGGGATTAAACATTTACGTATTTAGAACCATACAACACAAAATAGTAGACTCAGAACAAGTTATTTAACTATACAAAGTACTACGGAATCGAAAACGGATACCCTTTTATACAGAAGTCGTGTCATACTACCAACTAAAAGGCCATATTGCATCAAAACAATCCTTATTTCTCTGCCATACCGCACACCGCCCAGAATCCATCTACCAGGGCACCAGAAATCAGCAGAGGTGTCTACACGGTAACAATCGCATCAGCAAGGTTTGCGTAAGGTCGACCGTGCACCCGGAGCGCAGAATGGTGAAAGGATGTGACCTCGCCACCACGCCGCGTACAGAGGCACGCTTCTCGTATATTGAACCGAGACAATGCGTGTTATATGATGTTCCAAATTGTAAAAACTTCACAGTTTTACAATGCAGAAGATTTGCCAATCGAATAAAAACTATTAGTTCGGTTTCTGATGTCCTGGTGATTAGATTTTGAGCGGTGTGCGGTATGGCAGAGAAATTGATGGGTTTGAAGCAATAAGGCCTTCTAAGTCCATCGTCTTTCTATCTCTACGGGAAACGGCGTTTATTGTGTATAAAAACTATGTAAAAATGGATATTAGAATCGTGTAAGTGCCTAATAGAAAATCTCCTTAGGTTTATGTCTCGAGTCCATTTATATTCTTAGGGAGGCTTGCTATTTAATCATTTTACTAGCTATTTGTTTAGTTTTCCAATTTACTTAATTACTCTAAATAACTTGTCAGTTACTGTAAAAGACATTGACGGTGAGACTGGCCCACAGGTTCAAGGTCGCTCAGCGAGCTATGGAAAGAGCTATGCTTGGAATTTCTCTGTTAGATAGAATAAGAAACGAGTATATCCGCCAGAAGACAAAAGTGGTTGACATTGCTCATAGAATCAGTAAACTGAAGTGTCAGTGGGCTGGTCACATCTGTCGTAGAACCGATAACCGATGGGGTAGACGAGTTCTCGAATGGAGGCCACGAACGGGTAAACGTAGTGTGGGACGCCCCCCGACCAGATGGAGGGATGACCTTCGCAAAATGGCTGGCAGGGACTGGATGCAGAGGGCCGAGAGTAGGGTTGATTGGCGCGCTTTGGGAGAGGCCTACGTCCAGCAGTGGACTGATACGGGCTGATGATGATGATGATACTGTAAAAGAATTTTAAAACTCTGTCGAGTAGTTTTGAGAAATTCTCGATTTTAAAACCAGTTCTCTTTGCGTTGAATATTACCGTTGAAGCATCAGCCAGCTACACGCCAGAGCTCGTGTCTGATTCCTCGTCACGCAAAATACCCGTAAATCAAAACGCTGCGGACGCGCTGGAACTCGGCTGGAATTCAATTTAAATTTCGTCCAAGATACGCCGGGATCGCAATGTGATTTACATTTTGGAAACATTACCATGGTCAACCATCCACAGTTCGTGACTTTAGCTCAAGTCTTCTTACGAAGGTCATTATAGCAATATGCAATTTATTTATTTATTGTATATGTCTCGCAACTCCTGTTAGTGTGCTTGTACTCGTACTTTTTGTTTGGTCATATTTATGAGTTGTTAGCGAGGGAGCGGTGCTTGACCGCTCATCGCCTGCCGACCGCCACTACCGCCGAGGCCAGCTGTCAGCCAGCGCTGTGGCCCGCTGTGGACACAGCACATGCTGAGCTGGTCTCTTTTGGCGCTGCATGCCGCACCAAGTACCTACCACTGTCTTTTTTGTTTTATTTGTTGATATGTTTTCATGGTGTATGTTTTGTGGTGTCAAATAAATGTTTCTTTCTTTCTTTTCACTCTTGACAACGCCGCACGGAACAGAGATCAGCGGTGCTGACGGTGAAAGTGACATTATTACAAGGCGTTTGACATTAGTTTGACAGCTCCGTGGCGTTGCGTCGATCGTTAACGCTGACTCGTGCTACAAGGGCTGGTACTCTTGTCGTACATACCATTGGCGTAAGTTCCTGAGCCATGATATGTCTTATTCTCATGGTGCCGTCTTCCTACGAAGGTTGGTTATCATTATGTCACTCTGCACTCTCGACAACGCCGCACGGAACAGAGACCTGGTGCTCTAGCCGTACCATTGGCGTAAGTTCCTGAGCCATGATATTCTCCTTCTACCTGGCCTTCTTCTGCTCTAGATAAATATCTACATTCTTCAACGAAAGCCTTGAAGAATCAGTTGTAGAATGACGTATTCATTTCCTCATCATGATAGGCATTAGAGTTTTTGTTTATTTATGGGTTGAAGAAGAAGAAATTGTGTTCAATTCATTGACGTTTTTTGCACAGACCTATGGATTAGACACTTATAGAGAATTCTTAAAAGATGCGCTGCTGAAAGATTTTTGCCATTGTGGTGTAAATGTAAATTCTAAAAGATTCTGATTTATATTTGTTTTTGCTTATAATTATATGCCTGACTGCCCCAGAAGGAGGGTAATGTTTTTCAGGCGTATATATATATATATATTTCAATATATATATTTCAATTCCTGCCAACCTGTAGTCTAAACGGCTTGATGGATTTTGGTGTATCGTTAGATTCGTCTTGATTACGGGAGTGTCATAGGGTATGTATAAAAATTAATCAAATGGGGATAGTTTTTTGCAGACGGGTTTTTTGCAGACGGGTTTTTTGTTTTTTGAAATAATTTCTTTTACTATTATTTCTTTCTCCTCGATCGTATCGTAGATATTATTATGTCCACACAAATGTAGTTCAGACTATAGTACTACTATAACTATACAAGTATACTATTCCAACAATGCAAATATGGTGTCAAATTAGGCTGTCTGTTGCCTTATGCCTATGTATTTCACCCTACCAACGGTGTTAGCGCCGTTACTTGTTAAAATTCCCAATGGGTTAGAATTTTTAATGGCATTGACTTTTCATTTGTAAAAGAGTTCTGCACGCGGTTAGAATTTGATTATTTTGTTACTTGCTCTGATTTCGAAGTGTTGTATAGTTCTATTTCTAATTATCATTAGTATGAAATTATTACAGGCACTACAATTTTAACTAAATTATAAGATAATAAATTTCTATAATTACTAATATATACAAGCTCGACTACCACTGACTGACTGACTGACTCACTGATTGACATGCCCGTTTAGTCTGAAGGAGTTCCCGGAGGTGAAAGTGATGTAGGGGGGAGTTGTATAGTTTAGTGATTGGACCAGAGGAAAACTATAGGGAAGTGAAAAAAACAAGATGGCGGCGGGTCACGTGATGCCATCTCCGCCATTTCCAACCGATTTCGTTCAAATTTGGAACACGCGTCACATGGTCGACCTACTTTGTGATGAAATTGAAAAACAAAAGAAAAACAAAATGGCGGCGGAAATATAGCCGATTGAAAATTTGGACATTTCAGACCAAACTTTGACGAATTATATATATACCTACTTATGTAATATTACTATGTATCAAAAAGACCTCCGCGAAGTGTCCCCTGACCGAAAGTACCCATTATGCTGGCTGCGTTGCCTCGCTGAATGCCGAGCGATATTAATAATATATACCTACTATTGATATTAATAATCAAAAGTAACGATTATTAATATCTAATTTATCGCGGTGTTACTATTGATTCGTGATCGCTATCGAGATAAGAAAAGATAATTATTATTTATTGCAAAATAAAAGAGAATTACACAAAAGAAATAGGCTAATACAGTTAGTATTACAAATTGGCGGTCTTATCGCTCAAAGCGATCTCTTCCAAACAACCTTTGGGTAGTTTGTCGAGTACAGTTTTTCACAATTATTACTGTCATTTTTATATTTAACTACAATATATATTAATAAATCGATAGTACTACGTACCGAGACATAATTATCTGGATACCACAAATTTTCACGTTGTACAGGGTGTAACGTAAAGGGTATATGAAGCCGAAGGGAGGGTGTTCATTATCGGTAACTGAACTTTTGTTCTACGACTTTACGAATAAAAAATAAAAATAAATTAATGTATCATCATACAAATCGATCAGCTGAAATCGAAAAGTTGTAGAACTAAAGTTCAGTTACCGATACTGAACACCCTCCCTTCGGCTTCATATACCCTTTACGTTACACCCTGTATAGTGCAAAAAAAATTAAAACGCGTGCTACGTATCGGTGATAGTCACATAAATCACGTCGCTTCGCAGACAGCTCATATCTCGACATCCGGTGGGTGGCCCCCCCTTTCCACTTCGGCTGGTCACAGCTAAATGTTTATATTTATTGTTTGAATTACTTTGCGATCACCAGGGAAGACCAGACTGTATTTATTTATTTATTTTATTTATTTAACACTTTATTGCACACACAAATTTACAAATATAGCTTAAAATAGAATTTGCACAAGGGGCGCACTTATCTCTATTAAGAGATTTCTTCCAGCTAACCCAACCATAAACTGAATCATATAGGAACCGAGGAAGATAGGTGTATCTAGAGGTTGATCTGCGAGTCATGGCCTGGCAGTTGCATATCGATTGAGAGATTGTTTTGAGAGCTAAATGTGCTAATTAAGATAATTGCTACATATATCTTTGTAAAATATCTTTATAATAAGACTGTAAAAAAGTTGTGTCTGTACATTGGATATTTTTTTGAAAATAATAATTGTAATGTGTTTTAGGATCGATACTGATGCCAAAACACTAATTTTTAGAATTTTTGTCTGTGACTTTGTGCAAGTATCACGCCATAACTACTGAAGGGATTTTGATGGGAGTTTCACTAGGAGATAGCTGAAATATCCGGACAGCTCATAGGCTATAAGCCATGGCGGTATGTGATGTGGAAACAAGGATCCAGAGAGGAAGATCTGCCTCCTGATCTCCTCCATCCTCCTCCTCTGCGCAAACGAAGTTACGGGGTACAACTAGTTCTGTACAAATAAATCACAAAATCTTTTCTTTCAAAGTCAAATTTATTTATTGCAAGTAAGCACGTTGTGTACATTTTTGCACGTCAATATATTTTTGAGTTTACATTTACACCACTTTGCAAGGAAAAGGTGCCAGCGGTGAGGAGAAAAAGTGGCAAAAAACTCTCAGCAGCACATCTTTTAAAATAATGATAACACAATTACTTAATAACTAGGTATTACACAACTATTACTATTATTAGTAATCTACTTTTATCCTACATGCGGAACCGGCGACACACACCATGCATGTTCATCGTTTAAGTAGTCATCTATTCTGTAATACGCCTTCTTAACAAGTGTGTCTTTAATGTAATTTTTAAATTTCTTCTGCCAACGGCAACCAACTATTTAGGGAAATTAATATTATTAAATATTGTTGCTTCTACAGCAAATACCTTGTAATAAATGATATGAATCAGAATGCTTTATAAAATCATAACATCGAATGGAAAGCAGATTCCAAAAATAGAATCTAGGCACCTGAGCTAGAGCTAGGTAGTCTAGGTGCTGCGATAGGTCGGGCAACCTGCGGAACCGGCAGGTGGGAGGCCCAGGGGCGCAGAGGCGCGGGGTGCTCGCTGCATCCAACCAAGGTCACTCGGTGCACGCATGCGCGCCGCCCGGAGCCCTGCCTTGCATTTATGCGCTCCTGGTACTGCAAGTCGAATGACGCTCGCTCCCCCGCTTTTCTCAGACCGTTGTCGGCCATTTGTATAGTGTATACGGTCTAATATAGAAAGTACAGTAGACTTGTAAAGGTTCAGATTTTCTCAACAAGTACTTGGTTCATTTCGAAAATTCTTTACTATTTCATAGTGTGAACTATAAACTATAATAATAACTCTTTATTGTACACACTGATACATTAATGTAACAAAATAAACAGAAAAGACATGCACAAAGGGCGTAACTTATCTCTATGAGAGATTTCTTCCAGCAAACCCCATGAAGTGATAACTTAAATAAAAGGTAGACATAGTGTGTAACTATCCGAATATAGTTAATAAATAAATGGATAATACAATATTAAACTAAATACGAATAATATTAATTATACACATAAATACTTAAACATATAAATATATACCTACATATTATATAATATATTTATAATAAAATACTTAATATAAATTGCATAAGTAAAAATATACATACCACTAATACTATGACATATTTACAAGAGACAGGTAATGTTCTTTAACGGATTTTTACTACTATGTATTTAACGGACTATGTACTAGTTAAAGAATTTTTACAATCGGTCATATGGGTCTTGAGAAAATCTCAACCTTATTGAGAAATACCCTCTGTATACATTTACCTGTTTTCCACTGTTCATGTTGCATGTTGGTAATATTAAACGCAATCATAAGATATGGCCGTTTATGTCGAATTTTGGCGCATATATGTATGAAAACGCAAAAAAGTCATAACTTATAGTATCTCACACACCACGCACTTACCTCAGATAGAACATAGTCGCCCGTGTCCGGCCTGTCGTCCGCGGCCCGCGGCCGTGTCGCCACACTGCCAGGGGCTAGCTGAAAACCAGCGCTGTGGCATGCCGCAGCACGATGCTGACCTAGCGCCCTATTTATCATTATTTCTGAATGTTTGTTTGTATATTGTTATATTTATTATATCTCGTATTAGTATTATATCCATTTTATAGTTAAATTTTAGTTCATAGTTGTAATCTACTGTTTATGTATGGTATGACTTATATATTTATAACAATGTATTTATTTCTTTGTACTATTTATTAATGATAAATAAAATTGTTTTACTTACTTACTTCCATTTTGATCTAAATTTGAAATTACGTCCCTCCAAAAATATTTTCTTCTTATTACAAACTTAAATATAACAGATGTTCAACTAATCAGGAGTATGTCGATGTATGAACATACAATTTGATAATGGTAAAGATAAGTTGGTTTCTAAATCTAGTTGTATCTTTTCGTTAGAGTAAAGTTACGGGCTTAAGAGCCTTCCATGAGCCAACTAGCGCCGCCAATCTTAAAAAAATAATATCTTCCAATATAATCAATTTTATTAAAAAAGCTATATACGAAATGTTTATTACGATAAATACTATTATTTAAATGCTTATTTATAACGTGATTCAATGTCGGTAAGTTGTAGTTCGCATAATTGCGAAAAACGGTCGCTTTTGGCACATTTGTGAACTACAACATAGCTTGTCGCAATTATGCCATGTATTGTATATTGAAAAATAGTATTTATCGTAATAAACATTTTGTAAATAGCTTTTTTAATAAAATTGATTAAATTGGAAGATATTATTTTTTCAAGATTGGCGGCGCTAGTTGGCTCATGGAAGGCCAGTTGCACGGAAGCCTCGGGTCGCGAGTCCGTCTCGCATTTGGCCGTTTTTTTTCTTAATGCCACAGTAGAGTAATGTCAGAAATAAACTTGTGATAATGTTTCCAGCACTGCATCTGTTTAAGGTCACATATTACTTGCTCGCAAAAAGATCTGGTTCGATCTATTGCAAAAAATTACTCTACCATTGTTCCGCTTCCGTAATACGCAGTGGGTTTTGCAACTAATTGTAGTAGAGTTAGGCAATTAATAGTATCTAAGCTAGGTCTAGAATTTGAACTGGAAAGATATTTTTGTAGGAATACCAGAATTTTTATTGTGTTATGCTGTCAGACGTTCGTCTAGCTATTTAACCAAGTTTCTTCAAGTTATTGTGGATGCATTTCTATATTACAAAGAGTCAGTTACGCTAGAGTCGTTACTGGACGTGTTTATCTTCGTTTTAATCTTTACTTGCCATTATTACCAGCTATTGAGGTCATATGCATCTCTCGGGACGCTTCTGTCTGCAAGACAGCAATCCTTGCATTATCTGCATGTTTAATCAATGTTTTCTGTAAATTAGGATCACCATCTACATCAGTCTCTTTATAACCCTGTTATTGAGGATCTGCAGGGTTACTCTCAACTCTTATAGCGATCCAGTTTAGGTTCCGAATCGATATTTGCTGTCATTGTAGCTAATTGTCAGTTTAGGAACCTAAACTGGATCGCTATAAGAGGTGAGAGTAACCCCGCTGTACTATTATCGTGAGTTGGTACCTAAGTTCAGTCGTTATCGACTGCGTAAACATTGCTATGAGGCTGTTCATTAGTGCAATTTTTGTTGTTCCCCCAGCGGTCAGTTTCGAAACTTCTTTTCTCGTGTGGTTTAGTGACCAAACTGATTTGTCAGAGTTATTCAGGCCGCTCGTAGGCCTCTGACGTGGCTTAACGACTGCTAGCAAGCGACAACAACCGGGACCAACTGGTTAACGTGCTTTCCGAGGCACGGAGGGGCTCAGATGAAAGTGTCACTAGCGGTCACCCCATTCAGATTGCTTAACTTGTACGATCGTTTTCAACGTGTACTAGACTAGGAGCCCCCTCGAAACTAAAAAGTTTCGAATCTAAAATCCCACTATTCACAAACGTCATAACTATGGTAAATACGTTCTCGCTAGGGATTGATTGAACTATGGCAACTCATGATAGCAGCACTGCAGCATTGTCAGTTTAGAACCTAAACTGGATCGCTATAAGAGGTGAGAGTAACCCTGCTGGTTATACAAAGAGTTGGACCACGAAAAACTGACCGCCTCTTCCAGAAATATAACTCCTGCAGAATTTAGATTGCCATGTTTTAGGCAAATTAGTATTTCCCCGCAACTAAGATTGCTTTCGCACAACTCTAGTTCAGCTAATAATAGCTTGATCTTCAATACTATCTCATGTGTACACATAGCCGTAGTAGATAATAACACGTGCCGCGGTCGCGTAGGAGGCCGGTACGCTTTACAAGTGTTTTCGAACACTTTTTGCCGCGGCTATACGACCCAAATTGCATTGATTTTGTAGTGGACATACATATAGGTAGTGGAGATACATATAGGTAGTGCAGATGTAGATAGCCTATTAGCAGGATTAGGTTGGAGCTCGTGACGTACGTAAGCCGCTCATTTTCATGCTAATGTATAGGGAAATTGTGTTTCGTAATTTTATTTTTGCTTGAGTTCCAGTAAAACCACTTCTTTGCTAATTTTTTTGTCAACTCCATTTGTGTCTCTATCGGAAACTATAGTTATGTTTTTGTTGAATATAACTAAGTTCAATAATGTTGGTCCTTCCAGCCGGAGTTAAGCGTCTTCAAAGCCGTCGGAACAGAACTGCCGAACGCGACTATTTCTCGTGATATTTCAGTTGGAAGTGTGACACTGGCCACGTCTCATTAGAAAGCTCCGGTATTGTGTACGGAGGGACGCTCTCGCCTACGCAGGTTCGCGTTCTCGATTCGGTTGCAATCCATTCACCTTATTCGTCGAGGTTCACTGACTCGACTCCTCGCCACGTCATCGAGCCTTTTCATCATCGGGGAGCTGTTTAAATTCTGTGGGTGTTCGCGGCCGCGGCGACCTCGTTCCGAGGCGACGTGCAGCGTTATGTAAACTTGTAAAGTGCTGCAGCGACAGCGTTGCGCTCCGCCGGCCCCCTCGCAATTTTGTCCGACAGTTTCGCCTGGCGCGACGCACGCGGGGCTTCGGAGGTCGCCTCTCCCTCCTCCGCCCTCCGAGACTAGCCGGACTCAGTCAGTCAGTCGTCGAGCGGATCGCGTCGACATCGGTCGGCTGCGAGTCGAGTCAGTCAGATCGTTTCGGGAGTTGTTGTGGTAATTCGGGCGCGTTCGCGACGGTCACGATCGGTCGGAAATAGCGGGCGTTATCAGCCCGGCGAGACGAGATAGTGCGAGGTCGCCGGCACCTGCCGCCCCACGTGCTGGGCCCAGCGGGCCGGTGCAACGGCAATTAGTGGTGATGCCAATAGCGGCTCCCAGATTCCCTGAAAACGGCATTCCTGACACTTTCTAACGAGGCTGGCAATGACCGATTTCTGAAATCTTCACGTGATTCTTCAATGTGTTCTTTATCTACTATCACACCTGCAAGTTTTTTATCGGTTTCGAATTGTTTAGGAACGGTTGATAATCGTTTTGTAACTGACTTTTTGTTCGTTATTATATCTAGACGTGTGTATTAATAAATGCGGATTCAAAGTTATTCCAGGGAATATTTTTCTGTTGTTAAACGTTTTGATCATTACTTTTGTAATGGACACCTGCGGGTGTACTGGCGGCTTGCAGCTCAGTAAATAACACAAGAAATCCTTTGAATATATATTAGCACGTAAAACGATATCAAAACTTGAAAGGAAACAAAAGCACCGGTTTTTCACATCAAGGTGACAAGTCAATAGAAAAATATAAGTATTGTAAGGAGAATCCACAACATCCTCCCGGCCATGGCGCTGATGATGACTCAGGAGAGCCATGAAAATAAAATTAAACATATTCCAAAGGACTTAAAAAATAAACCAACCGCCTAGACAGTCTGAAGGACCGACCAGTACGAGACACGAGCGGCGGAACAGAGCGAAGGTTGAAGGTACAGGCTGAAGGTGTGTGCTCAACGCAATCGGATAGATACGGTAAAATGGCCGAAAACGTTCGCATATGGCATGTACCCTACTGTGGCCATCTGCATAGTCGCATTTCATTATTTATCCGCGCCGAATAAAACTACGTATCCTGGTTGCAAAGTAGCATGTCGACGGTTGTCAGAAGTCACTCTCTATTTAATTCTCTGAGTTGTCAAAATGGAGAAATGGTTATCAACTCATTTAACTGCAGGAAGGCTTTGCTCAAAACAAGCCTTATACTTTCTTTCAAAGACTGCACCATAAGCCTGAGCAACCCTCCCCACCATGGCGCTCGCTGCTGAATAGACGAGCCGCCATGAAATATCCTTGACTAACGTTATATTTTTAAATTGTTCGCTAATCAAGATCATTCGGAAGGCTACTGATTCCTGTAAAATCAGCGACCTTAAATCTACAGATTGTTTTACATCGTTTGTACTTTACTCTGTGTTAGATACCTTCTCAGACCATCATAAGTTCTCATTTCATAAATATGGATGAGGTTCTAAATAAATAGCAAAGTAAATTGTATATGCGAATAAAGCAATCCATTTTTAACACAAAAATTGAATATTAGTAAAATCGCTACTAATAGCATAATATAGCTTGTAAAATCAAAATAGCAATGAAAAGTTTTCAATATCCTTTGACATTCATTTATATATCGCCACCAAATAAACTTTAAATAGTCGTGAGCATGTGGGTGCAACGATATCAGGTGGAATGTCCTCTTTAAATCGACTGTGACTGCAATGCATTCTTGCCTAGACTCTATCAGCATATGAGGAATCGGCTCCTTGATATTATTCTCGAGATAATAGTTGCAAAAATCCGAAGCAAAAAAGCTTTCTATTTCGGAATCTTTTTGATCTGAAACTTGCACTTCGGATACGTGTTTTACACCTAACGTTTCTAACTTGTAAGAGTTTTCAAAATCATACGTACAAGTAGAGTGCAGTGCGTTTACACTATCTGCGGAGCTATACACACCAACAGCCGGGCCCTGAACAGTCCATCCTAACCGCGTTTCCATCGCCAACAGATGATCGTCAACTCGTACTGATCGTCCCGTCAACAGAGAACCTAGAACATCAGAACCAATTAATAAACTTATTTCTGACGTATCATCCACACAATCAGTGATAGAAATGTCCTTTTCCTTTAAGGTAGATAGAATACTGCCCTGTCTAAGCTTCGGTAAGTATCCACAGATCGATTCTTGCTCAAGAGCATCCATCTTGCATTCAAATGAGCCGTCTAGGCTTCGCACGTTGATATTAAACAGTCGATATGGTCGCTTTTTTGTAACAGTTCCTCCAAATAAATTGTGGCTTAATGAAAGCGTACCAATTGGTTGTAAACCGAGCATCTGTGCAACATCACTCTTGATGAAAGTTCGTTGTGCACCGGAGTCCAGCAAAGCCCTTACGGTAAGGGTATTATCACCGTGTACAATATTAACCTTCAAGGTCTGTAGCAAAACAGTTCCAACATCATCTGTTTGGCCCAATGCAGCTTCCGAGCCTGAGCTATGTGAATCATTCGAATCATCATGGTTCGATGTCGAGTTTGTTGGCAAATCATGACATAAGAGTGGGTAATGTCTTTTAGTACAGATTATACAAATAGGGTGCTCTCTGCACTGTTTCCAATAGTGACCCACATTTAGACAAATAGAGCATGCATTTTTCTTCTTAATAAACTCTTTCCTTTGGTCTAAAGTCATTTTGACTGCCTTTACGCACTCAGAGCTTGTATGTGAACTCTTTTCACACCACAAACATATCTTTTCTTTATTATTATTCTGACTTATTCTTCGCCTTTTATCGATGTCAGATGTTGTCAAACAAGAAATAGTGGGAAACGAATTATCGATTGAATTGAACTTCGCTAAACGAATTCTTTCTTCCGATTCCGATTCCTGTTTGAAAAATCGCAGTAGCTTTGACAGTAGAGTTTCTGCCTTATCTTCTTCTCCCTTCTCTGCCCTCTTAGCACAAAGATGCGATCTATTCCACGCTCTCAAAATATCATCAGGCAGAGCAGACTCTACTAGTGGAAAGAGAAAGGCGGCATACTTATCTTGGGTCACACCAAGAGACTCCAAAGCCATAATCTGCGTCATTAATTGGTGGTACAGCGACGTGGTGGACAGTTTCGTTACACTTTTAGATACGACCAACTGCAATAATTCGCGTACATAATAATCTATGATGAATTCATCTTTAGCAAACCTATCTTTCAGTTGTCCAATGGCCTTATAGTAGTTCTCGCCACACGGAGGGAAACTTTCAATCAATTCTCGTGCGTTGGAACCTGGCTCCATGGAATATAATAGATAGTTGAACTTTTCATCATTATCCAATTCATTATCGGTGTGGATCTTTTTGAATTGGCTCCAAAACCCAATCCATCCTTTTATTTCGCCGTTGAACTTAGGTAATTCATAACTAGGTAGTTTCATACGACGTCGGTGTTCCTTTGAAGAACAGTTTGAACATTCGTCGGCACCCTTAATGGTCGGCTGAGAGGTATGCGAAAACGGAGCTGCACCAATAACTAGGTCATTAGCTTTCTGACGCAGAATGAACCATCGTTCCACGTAGGCGTCAGCAGCAGATATATCCTGTTCAAAAGCATCTTCGTCACGCTCTCCATCGTCCAGCCAAAAACCGACGATACTGTTCTGGATTTTCGTCAATTCGTCATAGTGCTCTGATAACTTTGCAAGAAAGGCGCTGGCATCTGACCTGCTCTTATCCTCGACGGCCTTCTCTAACTTATTCGCAGTGAGTGTAAAGATCCGGCGAGCCAATGCTCGGTTAGCCTTAGCGCGATCCATGTTCACGGTCGCCACATGTAATGGACACCTGCGGGTGTACTGGCGGCTTGCAGCTCAGTAAATAACACAAGAAATCCTTTGAATATATATTAGCACGTAAAACGATATCAAAACTTGAAAGGAAACAAAAGCACCGGTTTTTCACATCAAGGTGACAAGTCAATAGAAAAATATAAGTATTGTAAGGAGAATCCACAACAACTTTTTCTAACGTTTTTTTACGAAGTGTTAAAGTGACTAGTTTTAGGTTTATTATAGTCAAAGTCAAATTTCTTTATTGCAAGTAAGCACGTTGTGTACATTTTTGCACGTCAACATATTTTTGAATTTACATTTACACCACTTTGCAAGGAAAAGGTGCCGACGCTGAGGAGAAAAAGTGGCAATAAACTCTCAGCAGCACATCTTTTAAAATAATGATAACAATTACTTAATAACTAGGTATTACACAACTATTACTATTGTTAGTAATCTAAACTCTATCCCTTATACGGAACCGGCGACACACACCATGCATGTTCATCGTTCTGTCTTCGACTGTAGAGTCTAGTCTGCTTTTAGCGTTTACTGAATGGACATTATTTCTTTGTTGAAATAGCTCATCATCATCATCATCAGTCCACTGCTGGACATATGCCTCTCCCAAGGCACGTCACTTAACCTGAATCTCGTTTTTTTAACGCAAGGAGGGGTCTAATGTCTGTCTGCCTGCGTTATTGTAGCTCCAACGAAGGGTTCGATTGGAAAACGATTTTTACATTTGATAGGTGGTGTTGGCGAGAAGGTTCTTATATCGAGACCAAAATCAAGTGTCTTATTTTGTAAAACAGTGTTGTATTTTGTCTTATGTTGTCTGATTAATTGAACCTGTTCATCATTGTGAAAATAAAGTGATCCGATCTGATAATGTGATAAGATAAATACACTTTATTGCACCATAATACAGTATTAATTACATTATTGAGAAGCATGTACAATTTTGGCGGTCTTATCGCTAAAAGCGATTTCTTCCAGACAACCAACTGCAGAGGATATTATAAAAATATATCAGAAAGAGGTAGAAGCTCCCACTTCACTTGGCTATACGTATTGGATGTTTGTCGTATTTGTCAAATACTTGACGTATAGCTAACAGCAGATCAATGGTAACACTTGCAGTACGATTTCAAGTCTTACGACGCAAATAATAAGAACTGTCAAAAGTAAAAAGTGATTTGCTGTCGACCATACAAATAAGACGAATATTTTGTCAAGCATACCAACCACACATGGCAATTATGACAAATACGCAAACACGAATACCCAAGAGAAATGGGAGGATAAAAATAACTATGCAATAATCACAGAAAAGCTTAAAATGTTAGTTTTTGTTTACAAAATAAGACACTTGATTTGGGCTTCAGTATTCGGTAGACACAAAGGATCTAGGCCCTAGTTTCTAGGGTCTAAGCCTCCAGATAATATTACATTATTAGTGTCATGGTTTTGATGTCCATTCCTTCCTGCCATCCTGTAGCTTAAACGGCTTGACGGATTTTGGTGTATGAGGTATCGTTAGATTCGTCTTGATTGCTTGATTACTTAAAAAATTAATCAAAAAGGGTTTTTTGCAGCATAACTTTATTTAATAACTCTGGATGCATAGTTATTAAATAAAGTTATGCTGCAAAAAACCCTTTTTGATTAATTTTTTAAGTAATCAAGCAATCAAGACGAATCTAACGATACCTCATACACCAAAATCCATCCTCATCCAGTCCTGGGGGCTGACCGCGACTTCAATCGTTATGGTTATCGTTTTCATTTTGACACTTGAACGATATACACTGCTGCGTTTCGTTGTCGTTTGTTAAAACTTGCAAAAACATAGCAGCAATGTATAGCGACGTCCATGTGTCAAAATGAAAGCGATAACGATAACGATTGGAAGTCGCGGTCACCCCACTTGCCAGCCACCTACATAGCTCATTAACATTATTACTGGCAAGCTCTTATCCTAAACGCCGGGTAATTCTCAGCTGGCAACACCGTCTGTGTTTGCACTGCGCGACCCTCACCCACCGGCGGCACCGGCCGTCTGCGGCCCATTGTCTGGCCACTCGCACTTTGCACTTTCTAGAACGCAACACATGCTTCTCAGACAACCATTCACATGCATTCCGACAAAGTTATTGGGAGGAGTCAAAGTCAAAATAGTTTAATGAACCGTTTTCTTAAATAACCGTTCTTTAAAACTAGATGGCAGCACAGGGATGAAACAAAATCTTTAAAGTTAAATATTGTGGCCCTTATTATACAGGGTGTAACGTAAAGGGTATATGAAGCCGAAGGGAGGGTGTTCAGTAACGGTAACTGAACAACTTTTGTTTTACGACTTTTCGATTTTCGCAAATTTATTCTTTGACTTTTCATACATTTCGTACCGGTCAGCTGTTCGATTTGTATGAGACATTTATTTTTATTTTTTAATCGAAAGTCGTAGAACAAAAGTTGTTCAGCTACCGATACTGAACACCCTCCCTTCGGCTTCATATACCATTTACGTTACACCCTGTATAATAAGGGCCACAATATTTAACTTTAAAGTTTTTGTAGACATTAAATTATGGAATAATTTTGCAACTGTCATGTTCCGCCATTTTCAAGAGACCATACACAAATGACTTGCAATGAACTATATGAATTTGCAGATTCTCAATAATGCGCATATACCTTCATAGATTGCAAATGCTATTTTTCTAGATTCTCTATTGCTTATAGTGTTGTGTGACTATTGCTTGATTAATAATGATAAGTTACGCAATGACTTGCCGTAGCAACCGTTAGAATACCTACTTCATTGCAATCAATATTTATCGCGTTACGCATTTTATCTCTTGTAGCTCACTTCATGATGGTTGGGTTTCTTTGTTATGGTTGTAATTGACTCTAATATCACTTTTCTTTTCTCGTGTGGTTTAGTGACCAAATCTATTTGTCAAAGTTATTCAGGCCTAACGACTGCTGTCAAGCGACAACAACCGGGACCAACTGCTTAACGTGCGCCCCGAGGCACGGAGGGGCTCAGATGAAAGTGTCACTAGCGGTCTGTCCAGAAGAAGTTTCAAGCGATGTGCAACTAATTAGCCTTAGCTAAAATCTCGTCTTTAATTTACACTAGGTATAGAGGAGTCGCCGTAGCGTCATCACTCTGGACGAAGCAGCTCGACAGTCACGTTCACTCCCGAGCTTGTAGCGGGAACTCTTGATAAAAGCTTGAAACCCCAGATCTTGGTCAAATTATCTAACAAAATCACCATACTGTCACTCGCGAACATTTTCTGATTAATTTAACGTGATATTAATCTCAAAATAACCACTGTAGACAATAAAACAAAAATTATCAAATAATTTTGCAACCGTCGTTTCCCGCCATTTTCAAGAGAACCATGAATTCTGTTAGAAAGGCATTTAGTTATGTGGCAACATCAAATAAAGTATAGTAAATATAAAAAAGGTTGTTAGCTTGTCTATGAATGTCATATTTTAAATAAAGTTGTCCGTTATCAGTTGTCACAGAATACACGTTGTTACAATTATTAATTCTCGTATGAATAAATTAATTCTTTTAGTTTCATTATCAACAGTTACATGCTCTCTCGTTTTATTAATTGCAAATGTATTTTATCAGTCATGACATGAGTATGAGTAACATCTGTGACAAATTGTATTCTGGTATCGAACGTAGCAATTCAATGTATCGATTTTAATGTCAACTAAGTTCACAACTTACGGTAAATGTTATGATAATATTTATAGAAGTTTATTAGAACTAACACGGGCTTTTGAAAATGGCGGGAAGCGACGGTTGCGAAATTATTTGATAATTTTCCTTTAAAGGACTATTTTGTGTTTAATATCACGTTAAATTAATCGGAAAATGTTCGCGAATGACAGTATGGTGAATTTGCTGGATAATTTGAGCAAGATCTGGGGTTTCAAGCTTTTATCAAGAGTTCCCACTACAAGCTCGGGAGTGAACGTGACTGTCGAGCTGCTTCGTCCAGAGTGATGACGCTACGGCGACTCCTCGGGATGAAGACAGAAGACTATTGAATATATTGAATTTTCTGTAATATGACATTGGCAAATGACGAACTGTCGAGTTCATTAATAAAATAAATCAATATATTCAACAAAATAAGGCATAAAATCTAATGAAACGACTCAGCATTTTGAAGCCACGATGGTAACATATGATTGTGCATTGTCTGTGCTTTATAGAACAAATTCGACGTTCGCAATTTTAGAATTGCGCGACCGAAAACGGTGCAAAATTTTAAACGATTCAACATTTACATGATTTTAAATCAACACGTAACATATTCCACGTTGTGACTAGTGACTGACATGACAAAAATAGACATTCATGAAAGGCTGTGGACCTATTAGGCCCTAAACAGAACCCTACAAGAAATTGTATAAAAAAAATTATGGTGGCCAAATTTTTTGATTGTCATGAGAAATTAGCTTTTAGCTTTGTCTGATTTTTGTATTATAAATATTCATTTATTAGTAACTAGCTGTACCCCGCAACTTCATGGAGAGGATGGAGGAGATCAGGAGATCTTCCTCTCTGGATCCTTGTTTCCACATCACATACCGCCATGGCTTAGCCTATGAGCTGTCCGGATATTTCAGCTATCTCCTAGTGAAACTCCCATCAAAATCCCTTCAGTAGTTATGGCGTGATACTTGCACAAAGTCACAGACTAACAGACAAAAATTCTATAAATTAGTGTTTTGGCATCAGTATCGATCCTAAAACACATTACAATTATTCTTTTCAAAAAATATCCAATGTACAGACACAACTTTTTTACAGTCTTATTATATGTATAGATAATGATACATTGTCAAGTTCATACATTTCATAAAATAATTCTGTATATAATTATAATTAATAATATAATGAAATTAACTATAACATTATTGTAAAATTGCCTGACTCAGTTTCTTGACCTGCAATATCTTGAAATGGCGTAAATGTAAATTCAAAAATATACACAATGTGTTTACTTACATTACAATAAAGGATATGATTCTGACATATGACACAGACGCCAATAAACCTAGAAACGCAAAGTGCATTTGCTAAACAGAGTAATAAATGTAGGCAACATAAGTCATAAAATCCAATGAAACGATTTTGTAATTAAATATAGTTCATGGCATCTAATTCTATAGGAATAATTTTTATCTCATATTCTCGCAGCATTTTGTAATGACGTCATCATCATCACATTTTAATCTATACATATAATAAGACTGTAAAAAAGTTGTGTCTGTACATTGGATATTTTTTTGAAAAGAATAATTGTAATGTGTTTTAGGATCGATACTGATGCCAAAACACTAATTTTTAGAATTTTTGTCTGTCTGTGACTTTGTGCAAGTATCACGCCATAACTACTGAAGGGATTTTGATGGGAGTTTCACTAGGAGATAGCTGAAATATCCGGACAGCTCATAGGCTATAAGCCATGGTGGTATGTGATGTGGAAACAAGGATCCAGAGAGGAAGATCTGCCTCCTGACCTCCTCCATCCTCTCCATCCTCCTCTACGCAAACGAAGTTGCGGGGTACAGCTAGTGAATAAACAAATAAATCAGTCTAATTTTTGTTTGGTTGAGATTATCTCAAAAAATACTTGACCTATTGCAAAAATTATTTCACTGTTTGATAGATAAAAGTTAAAACCATGTACTGTAAAAGAATGATTAAATTCGGTCCAGTAGTTTTTGAGAAAATCTCAACTGTATTGAGGGCTGTATACTTATCTATGGCTTCGACTGCTGTCCTGGCCGGGGATCGAACCTGGGACCTCAGTATCGCAAGTCCATTGACCTAACCACTGCGCCACCGAGCTCTAATAATATCGCCAATATGGTCTTTTGTTGCATAAATAAAGTCGCTACATTGTTAAATCTAATCTGAAACAGATGGAATATCTAGGTCATGCAACATGCTCACGTCATTACTACAGCCACCATTTTCCTTTATATTCTTTATCATCCGACTGCATCGTTGCCTCTTGTACAGTCGACATCACAACCCATACAAAACCATTGCAATCTCAAACGTATTACTATCGCGTAGAGTCGCACTTGATGTTGTCGGCAGTACCTTGATTGTCGGTCATTTGCTCATCACGATAACATCCAGGGTTTATGCGATCCTGGTATTACAATATTTTTTTTGTCATCAATTGTTTGATAATATGCTTTTAACTAACGACCTCAAGATTGCGTTCCTATTAATAAACGTAACTTAGGTGCGCGTTTATGAATCGAGTATCATAGTAACAAGTATTAAAACAAAACTCAGTTCTCAAGAGCACTGTCAAACTCACACTTGAGAACGTATTTGCTGATTGCAGGCGAACCGCGACTTGAGAAAGACAGCACGTGATACGCCCTCAAGATTGATTTATTAATAAATGGCATACTTGAGATGGTGATCACGTCTTGAGAGTGTATCAGCTGAATTCGATCTTATTGGGTCTTCGCATACAGTTCTCGTACGTGGAGCAAACAGCCTTATCATTATCACATGATTTAATAACAATTTTCTGTCGCTCATTTCACGCTAACATAGTGGAAAGTTTTATGAGATTACAACTTGCACTTCATGTTAGTGACCTAAATAATGACAATGATGCACAATGAAGGTCTCAGGATAGTGGTCAAGACATGCGAAGATATCCCGATTGTATCATTATCATCAGCCCGTATCAGTCCACTGCTGGACATAGGCCTCTCCAATATTCCATCCGATTCTCCTTGAATCCCGATTATATTATATTATTGACTATTGTTGTCTGTAATTAATTATAATCGGAGCTTTATGGCAAACAAAAATAATTTAATACCAGGATCGCAGAAACCCATGTTTGATTAGCGTTATGTTCGTCAACATTTGAAACCTTTCAAAGTCAAATCTCTTTATTGCAAGTAAGCACGTTGTGTACAGTCGAAGACAGAGATAAATATACAGGGGGCCTCAATAAGGTCGGTTACTTAGTTTTAACTTTTATCTATCAAACAGTGAAATAATTTTTGCAATAGGTCAAGTAGTTTTTGAGAAAATCTCAACCTTAAAAACTCTCCTGTACACCTTTCTCTGTGTTCCACCGAAATTTGCGCGTCAACAATTTGTTTTTTGAATTTACATTTACACCACTTTGCAAGGAAAAGTTGGCGACGCTGAGGAGAAAAAGTGGAAAAAAACGTCCATTGTCATAGATGGTTCTAAATCCTTACCCGATAACGCTGCGTGGTTCAGCCCAGCTGTATAGAATAACATGCACATAGGCACTGAGGTGGTTAAGTAACTAGTACTTACATAATATACACAGTAACACGTGCCGTGCCGAAGGTTTATGTAACGCGCGCGTGGCATGCCATGGGGACGCTTATGTACGCTTCTGTAGACTTTGGAATGACCCCTATCGGGTTTATGATATCCTTGTTGTTGCTATACAAGTATTGAGTTTCGTCTAGAAACGTTGGGCATTCGGATTTCAATTTTGTAAGTAAATGCGTTGCCACATTTCAATGGAGCTTTACCCCACCTACAAAACTACGTGACCATTTAAACTGTACAAACGACGACAGAGATAAGTGTACAGGGGGCGTCATTAAGGTTGAGATTTTCTCAAAAACTACTGGACCGAATTTAATAATTATTTTACAGTTACATAGATTTAACTTTTATCTATCAAACAGTGAAATATTTTTTTTAATAAGTCCAGTAGTTTTTGAGAATATCCCAACCTTAAAAACTCTCCTGTACACCTTTCTCTGTGTTCCACCGTGCCTATCATTTTGTTGGGGACTTATTACAGGTTTCATATTGCATAATCATAATCAGTATCATTTTCTACTACTCTCGCAACTCCTATAGAAGAATAACAAAAAACAATGAATAATTCGCTTCGATTGCTTACTACTTTCTGAATTCTTAATTAAGCTGTTTTTTTCGAATCGCAACTTATACAAAACTTTATTTTAAACTAATATTTTTAATAAAAAAAACGGAGATATTTTTTACATTTATTCGTTATCTTGTACAATTTGCGGTTGATGGTGGGGCAGAAACTGGCATTGTCATTTTTGCACGTCAACCTTTCACATTACGATCTAGCCTAAATACAATAAGACTAATAAGTAATTTGATTTTGACCTAAAATTCTATAAATTGTCACTTATATCTAAGAGTTAGTCCACCGACATTACTTAGAGTCTATTAAGGGCGATCACTTTGTTCACGTGTCTTACATTCGCGCACTATCACTACGAATTGTTTTCACTACACTACACTAACTCAAAAGGTTTGGTTCTTTTCAGTCTTCTCACTATGTCCGTGTTGACGATTATTGACGTCATGAAGACAATATTTTTCATAAAGTAGCCTATCTAGAAGCAGTCTTAGTATACTGGGATGATAAAAGCGAAAGTGGACGAAGATGGATGATCTAAGTGCATGAATTTTGATAGGACAGGTTATCATAAAGATTAATTAGTATCTAGTTAACTAGAACGAAAACGAAGAAATACGCGGTCTTTTTGATCGATTCTAAAATTGATTGTACATCCTTCATGGGGCACTGTATTGGCTTTTATAACAAGTTGCCAGAAAGTGTCACGACGTTGACAGAGAGGAAATTTAAAAATTTCATTAAAGGAACACTTGTTAAGAAGGCGTATTACAGGATAGATGACTATTTAAACGATGAACATGCATGGTGTGTGTCGCCGGTTCCGCATGAGGGATCACTTACTAACAATAGTAATAGTTACGTACCTGTATAGTTATTAAGTAATCATTGTATTATCATTGTTTTAAAAGATGTGTTGCTGAGAGTTTTTTGCCACTTTTTCTCCTCAGCGTTGGCACCTTTTCCTTGCAAGTGGTGTAAATGTAAATTCAAAAAATATATTGACGTGCAAAAATGTACTCAACGTGCTTACTTGCAATAAAGAAATTTGACTTTGACTTTTTGACTTTGAGAAACACATTTTTTTTAAATGTGCTGCTGAATGATTTTTTTCCACTTTTTCTCCTCAGCGTTGGCACTATTTCTTTGTAAAGCGTAATGGTGGCACTTCACTTGGCTATTCATAATTGCCATGTGTGGTTGGTATGCTTGACAAAATTGTATGGTCGGTCGATGACAGAGAAAGGTGTACAGTAGAGTTTTTAAGGTTGAGATTTACTCAAATACTACTTAACCTATTGCAATAATTCTTTCATTTTTATATAGATGAAAATTAAAACTATGTACTGTAAAGTAAATATTAAAATCGGTCCAGTATTTATTGAGAAAATCTCAACCTTATTGAGGCCCCCTGGATACTTATCTTCGTACATATACCGCAGCCCAAATCAAGTGTCTTATTTTGTAAACAAATATGATAGTCTAATTATCTGTTGTGATGTAAAACTGAAGGAACTGATTGATTGAATTTGTTCATCATTATGAAAATAAAGTAATCCGATCTAATAATGTATAAAGAACAATGCAATAACCTCAGAATAGCTTAAAATTGGTGGTGGAGGGTAGTTTTTGTTTACAAAATAAGACACTTGATTTGGGCCTCGGTTTACGTCAAGTATTTGACAAATACGACAAACATCCAATAGCAAATGCGAATAGCCAAGTGAAGTGTCACCATGATAATGGATTTGTTCAATGCGTTAGCCTCAATGCTTGAACTCCAATATTGTTGTACAATCAACCGTTTGTTATTGAACGATAGCAGACGATAGTACGTTGAGTACATTGCCGCGTCGGTAGCGTGGCGAGGCACGTGCACTATCAAAAGGTCTCTACTCTATGTAGTACTAGCTGTACCCCGCAACTTCGTTTGCGTAGAGGAGGAGGATGGAGGAGATCAGGAGGCAGATCTTCCTCTCTGGATCCTTGTTTCCACATCACATGGCTTATAGCCGGATATTTCAGCTATCTCCTAGTGAAACTCCCATCAATTTCAATTTATTTAATTGCATACACATGTCAGAATGTACATTAATACATTAGGTCTTAAAATTATGCCCCATGCCCCTATAGGGCACAGCAACGTGGAATGACAGAGGCAGACATTGCGGCAATAAGTAAATTATGTAGTTAAATAATTTATTTCATTTTATCCTCCAAAAATCAAAATTCCTTCAGTAGTTATGGCGTGATACTTGCACAAAGTCACAGACAAACAGACAAAAATACTAAAAATTAGTGTTTTGGCATCAGTATCGATCCTAAAACACATTAAATAATTGTAATGTGTTTTAGGATCGATACTGATGCCAAAACACTAATTTATAGACTTTTTGTCTGTTCTTTTCAAAAAATATCCAATGTACAGACACAACTTTTTTACAGTCTTATTATATGTATAGATATCGGTCAGACTATACCGATAACGTTACCTCCATTACTGCTACAAACTAGATCCTCGTGTGTCTGCTGCTCTGGTATCATCACCTAATACACTTTCGTTTCTTTATAACGTCGTCGCGCTCTAACGAAGTTACGATTTAACTCACATTCAGTTTGAGTCAGTGTGACAAAAGTTGTTAGAAATTTGTCGAGATATTATTTTCAGTACTATTTTTACCCGACTGCGCAAGGAGGGTTATGTTTTTCGAGTGGATGTAAGTAGTCTTTGGTACGCTCTACTGCCTAAACGGCTTCATGGATTTTAACATATGAGGTGTCGTTAGATTCGTCTTGATTGTGGGAGTGACATAGGATATAAAAATTTAATTAAAGCGGCCTAAATTTTTAGCAGTCGGGTTTTTTAGTTTTTTAAAATGATTTGTTAGATGTGAAAATGTTTCAATTTTCGAATCGGAGTTTCTAGATTGTCACTCGTAAAAGGAAAGTGAATAGACCACCTAACATTCGTAATGGAATTGCGAAAACATTCACATTGTCAGCAATGGTCGATTGGTTGTAGTAGCGTTTCTTCGTTGTTAGAAAATCCACAATGTCTGCCAATTCGGTCGGCCGTGGTACCAGGCTCGCATGAAGCGGACGGAGATGTAGTTAACTGTCTGCGGGTGGTGCGGGGCGGGGGCGTGCACGTGCCGGCGCGACGTGCCATGCGTTCGACGCCCTTCCCTCACTTGTTGAGCCCCGCCGCCGCCGCCGGCCGACGCCACTTCTAGGTCGCTCGCATCCATTCTAACCGGCTTACCTTCCTCACTTCCCAGTCACATACTCGCTCTCTTTCTTGCTAAACTACTCGTTACTAGACTTTATCGGATTGATTTCACTTATCGTTATACTATCTGTCTTTGGCTTGTTATCTGCAACTGAGTCAGTGATTCCTTTGTTGAAACAAACCGCTGGCAGATGATTAGAATCTTCAGTTTCTTTATTAATTTTAACATTAACCTCGTCTCGATTGTTGCCTAGGTTTGATTTACAAATCGTAGGAAAATTTAAAGAATATCCATTCTTTTTAGCGTACATTTGGAAGTTCGTCAACAATGGTGTTGAACGACTAAGTGCGTAGTCGAAACTTTTAACAACACTCTTGTTTCAAAGGTCTCTACAGAAATAATTGCGTAAAGCCCTTCCTGATAATTCAACAAAGAAACCCCGCGTGGAATCGAACTTTTTCAATGCCTTTGTCGGACTAGGTACAGAGTTCTTTAAAGTTTTGCAAATTAACAATAAGCTATGTACGTAGGATGGTTATAGAAATCAAAGGAATGAAGTTTCTTTACGAACAAAAACTTTCGCCGAAGACCTCGCAACGAACGTCAATTCCACAACATCTCATGAAACTTACAGATTCAATCCTGAGTGAGAGTGCAAACAAAGTGTTAATTAAAAAACTAATTTAGTTTGGACATTAAATCGTATTGATGATATTTAGGACGACAGTGAAACCATAATAATGGGACCTTTTACAATGAGTAGTTAGCACACGCTGTGCCCCATCGTAGAATGGGTATACTTATGGAGACCACCGAAGTGAATCTGGGCACTGCCAGCTACCGGAGGCGGGCTGTGCAGCCGCAAATATTTGGCACCATGGGAACCCCGTACGCCGAAACCGTCCACACCATCGCTATCAACACCAGGGAGACAGAATTCGGAAGCATAGTTGAGCCGATAATGCTCAAGACCTACAAACACTTCCAAGCGGGGAACGGGTACCGGTATCCTCAGCAAATGGTGACTCCTGTGACTGCTGCACCCCTGGTACCTGAGAGTCCTTCCACTTCGAACGGAGTTAAGGAGGAACCGAGAGATACTCCAATGGTCACAAGGCCTCCGCCTAAAAAGAAGTGGATTAAGGAGTATTTAGGTGAGTCATTTATTTATCGATATATCTTAAAACAGTGAAACTGTTCGGAAATTGTAACTTGGCTTTTCGTATTTCATACCTAGTATTAATTTGAACTGTATTGTTTAAATTACACAAACAAACCAATAATAATGAATTATTCAGCTGACATCATTGATCTCCTATAAACAACTAGATACACAGTCTGCCTTCTAAAAATGTCCGAGCGCAAACAAGGTCCAAACGGATGAATGTATCCTCATTTTCTTTATTGGACATTATTTTGACGTTAACAATGGACCCTTATTTGGACGTTTTTTTAAATTGTTTTAGTAAGACCTTTGTGTATCTAGTTGTTTATAGGAGATCAATGGCTGACATTGATATTTTTTTTACATGGTGATGTGTTTTTTTAAAGATGACATCGCACTTCGGTGCAACGCCATCTATTATCAACTTAAAAAGCTAGGTTTTTTCTTTACAACTGTCACTTTGAAAACCTCTCATTCCTAGTATGTTTCATGTAGGCAATAGGCATGCATAACACCAAGGAGTTATTTAAATAGGGTTTGACACTGCGTTGAATCTCGTATGCTTGACAGTCACGCCTGCAAGTGCACCGGTCGTGCGGGGCCTTGCCGGTTGACCTCGGAGAGTTTTTGCGCGGCGAAATCCAAGAACATGACTACATGTTTTGCAGTAAATGTTTTTTGAACAGTACCTTACCTTACCTACTGATTTTGGTACGCCATATACGCAGTCTATAAAGTAACCTCCTAGCATGTGCAACGGGTTCTGGGGCTCGATTCTTCTCCTCTTCTTCTTAGCCGTTCTCTGCCAGTCTAGTGTAGGTCTCATTGATCTCCTATAAACAACTAGATACACAGTCTGTCTTCTAAAAATGTCCGAGCGCAAAGAAGGTCCAAACGGATGAATGGTCATTTGATTTATTGGACATTATTTGGACGTTAACAATGGACCCTTATTTGGACGTTTTTTTAAATTGTTTTAGTAAGACCTTTGTGTATCTAGGAGATCAATGGTAGGTCTCCTTTAAATTTCTCCATTCTCAGAATTTGAATTACACATTATCCATGCTCGGTGAATAAATTACTATTATATAGAATAAATTATTTGCCGTGGGCAATAATTTTTTCATCATGTTCTAATTTATTCTCCATTCTCGTCTATTTTGCGCCCCTTGGATCCACTTCGAACCCGCAGCTCTTCGGATGTCATCACACCATTTCTTCTGTGGCCTCCCTGTAGGGCGTTTCCTCCCCACGGCCTCCCCTCAACCCCTGCCTTATATCAGGAGTCTTGCTTGCATGTCACGTGAGGCTCGATGACCAGTCAGGAATGTGCTTGCAAGGAGTAACCGCTTTTCCCGAGTCTGGGTGTATATTATATTATAAACCATTTATTCCAATAAAATTACAAATTACAAATGTCAAATTTATCAAACAGGCAAGCATATTATATTATTTAATTACATGTCAAAAATTGTACTTATATATTTCAGTAGTTAATTAATTCATGGTTAGTATTATTTTTAATATTAAGTAATATGTTATTTAGTTGTCATGTATTATAGTGTATTTCATATTTAAGCTTGTCTATTATTTATTTATTGGTCACCCATGACTGGGTATAGGTCTCCTCCATACAGCGCCACGTCTGGGTGTATACCGAAACCCAAATCAAGTGTCTTATTTTGTAAACAAAAACTACCTTACTAACATTTTAAGCTGTTCTGGGATTATTGCATTGTTATTTGCACATTATTAGATCGGATCACTTTATTTTCACAATGATGAACAGATTTTATCAATCAGTTCCTTCAGTGTTACATCACAACAGTTAGACGATCATATTTGTTGTCAGTATAGATTTCTGATGATTCTCGTTAGATTCGTATTAATCATGGGAATGTAGCCTCTATAAGTATGTCAGGCTATATTTTTAGCCAAACAGCAGACGACATTTTTAGGTTTGCAATATTTTGTAATTGTTAATAACTATAATAATATAATAATAATAATAACTTTTTTAGTCAAGATAACATTGATCCACTTTTGTTAGTAAAACACCTTAAAATTATTGTTAGTAAGTTATTATCTATGCTTCGTTGAGGTGCCGATCAAAAAGAGTTAGTTCTTTCCGACCAACAACTCAACGAAGTGTTTTATAATAGGAGAGTCATATCTCCACGCGATTACTTCCAGGATGCTGTTAATGAAAATGACAATTAAAAACCTTAAAAAAATATGCTTTCCATTCCTGCCGACTTTTTGTACTCTGACTGACTAGTCTACTTGACCTGCGTAGCGGCCGTTCATTTAATATAACGTCATCTAATCAAAAATAATAATCTACTAAATAGGCCCTTGATTTAATTGTAAACAGGAAAACCGTATCATAGGCGACGTGTCCACATCATTGTTTAGCGCGATCCGTAGGGTGCGTTCAAAAAAATCCACAAATTCAAACGATTTCACGCCAATCTCGTGGCAATTTCAGCGTTTTTGAGATTCTGATTTCATCATAATGAATAACTTCACCTAAACTTGGATTCCGTATTTAAAAAAAACCGGTCAAGTTCGAGTCTGCCTCGCGCCCCGAGGCTTCCGTGCAACGCAACTTAACCCCATAACTTTGCTCTAACGAAAAGATAAAAAAATATTTTTGGAGGGATGTAATTTCAAATTGACAGTTTTCGGATTTTTTCTTTTACTTGTGCTGTAAGACCTAGCTTCTTGCCAAATTTCATGATTCTAGGTCAACGGGAAGTACCCTATAGGTTTTTCATACAAATATGCGGGGAAAGGCGACATAAGCGGCCATATCTTTTGATTGGGTTGACATAGAAGTTTGATTTTTTCCCGGCTGCATGAGGTTGCAGACCTGAGTATTTGGTATTAATTTCAACTTGATCCGTCCACGCGTTTCTGAGATATATGTCTTGACAGACAAACGGACAACAAAGTGATCCTGTAAGGGTTCCTTTTTTACTCTTGATGTACTGTAGTACGGAACCCTAAAAACGCTGAATTTGACACAATATTGGGCTTTAACCGCTGATTTTGGTTGTTTCTGAACGCACTCGATCGCGATAAATATTAATGTGTAGACGCTGCTGTAGTGAAACATAGGGAGTAGACAAACAAGCCTACGACACGCGTGTTGGAAGCGGTTCTCGGCGTCAAGGCGTTCCTGTGTACCAAGGTCGCAGAACGCACGCCACTATGCGGCGCTCACGTACGCGTCTCGAGTACAGACTCATTCACAATCTATGCGACCTTAGTACATGTTACAATAATGTGTTCAAAAACGCCTCTGTGTTCTCAGTGTGTGTTGTTAGAATAGTCTCGAATGGACGGGGCTTAGCCCATTTTAGTATTATCTGACTACTTTAGTATAGATAGGTACCTAGTTCTTGCCCTAAAGTCAGAATGTACGTTCGGTGACTCTTGAGTTTAGATGGTAGGGTACCCCTTGGGATCGAAATTAGTTGTATCGATGACAGTTCTCGAATATTCTCGGGGTCGAATACCATAGGATCGCATATACACGTAGAGGCGACAATTCGTTCAGTATCAATTCTAGGGCTCGATTATTCTTGAGGTCGAATGCAATAAATAAATAACCCATGTAGGTACTGATATTTGTTGATTCCATACACTAGTATTAGAATCGACAATTCGTTCAATCGAATCAATTGACAAGGTCTAATATTTTATTTTTCCCCAAATTGTTTAATTTACTTAAACGCTGTGCAGAAGTAATGTATGTCACAAGCCTAACCATCCATTTAATTTTGTCGAATGATTTCAAGGTCAGGGGTCTCCACATTAGAACGTACTTATATAGGGATGCAGGGCGTTGGAGGAAATAATAACGACAGATCATATTTAAGACTGTTTTTATTAGTGTAGTACACAAACTTATGTAATATCTAATTGTATCTTAAACTAGGTTCATCATCATCATCATCATCAGTCTATTTATATTGCCCCACTGCTCGGGCACAGACCTTCCCTTACATCGAGGGAGCTCGGGCCATAATCCACCACGCGGGCCCAGTGCGGGTTGGCGGATTTCACATGCTGTAGATTTTTTTTCTTCTACGACATGCAGGTTTCATCACGATGTTTTCCTTCACCGTTTTGAGAGCACTCGGTAAATGTACGTAAGTTTTTCCGTCGAAAAAACCGAGGATAACTCATTGGTACATGGCTGCCCTGGCTGGGAATCGAACCTGGGACCTCCATATTGCAAGTCCATTGACCCAACCACTGAGCCACCGAGCTCTACTAGGTTACCTGTTCCTTAGTTAGCTTATTCGTTACATGCCACTAGAACTAGATATTTATTATAATATGCTACTGGCCCACTGTTACTCACCTACAGTGCGCGAGGCGTAAGCTCAGCCCCCTTACTTTGAAGTCTTATAGCAGTATTACTTTCATAATACTTTGTTACTTCGTACAATGACGACCTTAATGAGCTTACTTTAAGGTCGTCATTATACGAAGTAACAAAGTATTATGGAAGTAATACTGCTATAAGACTTCAAGGTAAGGGGGCAGGTTTGCATTTGTGTGAGTGCACACAAAATGGGGGCGGGGGGACGCCACCCTGCCGCGCACGCACCGCACTTCACCTCTTGTACCGCTAGCAGCTTGGCGATCACTCACACAAATGTAAACCTGAGCTTACGCCTCGCGCACTGTACTACACTTACTCCATTGCCATCGTTTCGGCGACAGAGGTGGCCCATTTCGTTTGGCCACTCGTTTGCCGATGTCTGAAGGCCGAGTACCCGCTACATTTTCTATGTCGGAATGTATCTTATTTATTTTATTTTACAATTTTCGGAAGACCAACAGCTTCATACATGAATATGTGACTTAATAGTATCGGAGAGCCAATAATAGGTCCTCGCTAATAGATCTGGTATAAGTTACCATGAGGCACTGTAACACAGCGTCTTAAGAGCTAACACAATGAAATATGAACTAATAATAACATAATTAACAAAATACAAATAACAGAATAATCAATCAGTCATCAAAAAACAGATTACTTAAAAGTCGCTTCGCCTTGCTACAACCAGTATTAAATAGATCAATATCAAGATCTTCGGATAAATGATTGAAGTTATCGCCCGCCCGCAGTAAGAATGAGTTTCTCCTGTACCTAGTCGAGGCTAGTGGGGTAGAGATGATAGGAACAATGTTTCGCGAAATACTTATTTTATTATTATCCTAGAAATGAATATATTTGCACGTAAACACCAATACTTATTCACAAAAAGGGGGACCACTACCACACGAAACCTAAGAAATATATATGATTATAATATTACAGGATGTAAATTGAATATGTCGAATAAAAATACGCATAACATGGCGATAAGAATATATAACAAATTACCAGAACATATTAAAACAATAACGAAAGATAACCTATATATAGAAACTGTTAAAACAATATTGCAGAAAAAGTGTTACTATAAGATTGGGGAATATTTAGAGGATAAAGATGTGTAATGAATTATGACAATTGTACCTATTTCGACTATCTGACTTATTATATGATGTTAATGTTTGATATATATTGTAAAATTGCTATACCGACAAGGTCTGAACTATGTGTGATTCTATTTAAACAACTTACATCTTGTTAAACTACCTACTCATAGTTTGTGCAATGAATAAATGAATTATGAATTATTGTGTAAGCTGCTGATTACTTTATTACACCGTCACAACAATTATAGAACTGGCTGGTTTACGTAACGGCTGACGAGTGCCGCACATAGCCACATAGTGAGTGACACTATCACACACTTCTAATCCAATAACGACGGGTGCTACTTCGTCCAACGAACTGTTTACCTGTTGTTACTTATTAGATTAAATACCCGTAACTTGAAGGGAAGACTAGCTTGTAGATTTCACTCTCACTTTTAAGCCCATCACACACAATGAAGATACTATAAAATATATGTTATCTTCATTGATATCCTATAAACGTTTAATATCACGTTAAATTAATCAGAAAATGTTCGCGAGTGACAGTATAGTGAATTTGTTGGATAATTTGAGCAAGATCTGAAGTTTCAAGCTTTTATCAAGAGTTCCCGCTACAAGCTCGGGAGTGAGCGTGACTGTCGAGCTGCTTCGTCCAGAGTGACGACGCTACGGCGACTCCTCTGGATGAAGACAAGAAGACGCCTGTACCCAGGGTGAAGACGCTACTGCGACTCCCCTTGGAGGAAGATAGAATACTATTGAATATATTGAATTTTCTGTAACATGACATTGGCAAATGACGAACTGTCGAGTCCATTAATAGAATAAATAAGCTGAATACTACGCATGCCGAAACTTATCGCCTCTCTTGGCATTTGTCAGGTTGTTGACTCTACGATAATGGTAATTGAAGCACTTAGTTATAATCAAATTGTATTGAAGGGGATTGGTTGTGGTTTTTGTATCGTATTCATTGATTTGATACCATACCATCTCAATTCTGGGAGATTGACCTACATTATCATTGTTATTTAATTTGGCATGCTGTGGTTTGGTGCTCGACTTGGGCCCGTATTGATAGTCTGAGCTCAAACCACTCAAGCGCGAATTCAGCTGATACACTCTCAAGACGTGATCGCCATCTCAAGTATGTCATTTATTAAAAAACAGTTTTGAGGGCGTATCACGTGATTTCTTCGCGGTTCGCCTGCAATCAGTAAATACGTTCTCTTGAGAACTGAGTTTTGTTTATTAATACGGCGTTACTCACGTGATACCCGATTCCTAAACGCGCACATAAGTTACGTTTATTAATAGCGATCTCGAGGTCGTTCTCAAGATTGACTTTTGAGCTGAGAGTGATTTACTAATACGGGCCTTAGTGGCGGCTACAGATTTAGCTACTAGTGTTCAGTCCTGTCAGATTTCATACAATTTCGACAGTCGTAAGTGCGATCTCACGCTGAGCTTGTGCTCAAAATTGTCTGCCGTAGAGTTAACTTTGGTTCTACATTACCCAATGTCCACATCACAGGTCCGTTTAATCTAATTCCAGCGCATTTGTTTTCATTACCGTTATCTTATCAGTCTTTTGTTTTACATGACCGGTAATCTAACGTGGACTGTTTGTTCGATTGTGTGCTCTGTGCGTCAGCGGGTAGGCCTCGTTTTCTTACAACAGGTGTCTGTTGACTATTGACGTTAGCTCACGCTGTATGTGTCGAAGAGAGATCGGTAAGCATATCCTATTCTTCTATTTTTTCCCATTTGAGGAAGGTAAAGTCGAAGACAGAGATAAGTGTACTCGACAGTTCGTATTTTATTAATGTACTCGACAGTTCGTCATTTGGCAATGTCATGTTACAGAAAATTCAATAATAATAGTCTTCTATCTACCTCCAGAGGAGTCGCCGTAGCGTCTTCACCCTGGGTAGCCGCGTCTTCATGTCTTCATCCAGAGGAGTCGCCGTAGCGTCTTCACCCTGGGTAGCCGCGTCTTCATGTCTTCATCCAGAGGAGTCGCCATAGCGTCGCTACTCTGGACGAAGAAGCTCGACAGTCACGTTCACCTTCGAGCTTGTAGCGGGAATCTTGATAAAAGCTTGAAACTTGAGATCTTGCTCGAATTATCCAATAAATTCACCATACTGTCATTCGCGAACATTTTCTGATTAATTTAACGTGATATTAAACACAAAATAACCACTGTAATGAATTTTTTTTAATCAAATAATGTTGTAACCGTTCGTTTCCCGCTATTTTCAAGAGACCTCTATCGTTTTAATGGTTCTCAAGCATCCGTCACAGTCCCACCGGTGGCATTACGTAAGCAAACAACGCATGTTTTTTCCTCATCGACCATCGACAAGCATTATTGTTATTTATTATCATTCGTTATGTTGTTTCTAACAGATCGTTAAGTAATGTTATCGAACCAGTCTGTCTGGGTCGTGACGCGACGGATGCCGATGTCAAAGTCAAATCTCTTTATAAGGGACTGATAACTGTCAAACTCGAGCGCGAGACAGAAGATGTCCCGCAACGGGCGGAGTGAAGAGCACGGCACAGTGACTCCATATTTGTATTTATATTAATTTTGGATGAATTTTGCCAGGGAAATAAAAATCTGATTTTTTTAAAACAAGCTCTCCTATATTTTGTAATACCTTACATTTTGATACATAGACATAATTTTCATTTTAAAAGACATGGATGTTTGCGTTTTTTTTCTATCGAGCGAAGTTTGTCCAATCGTGTATCGGTAGTCATCAGTCTCTAAACAGATACCCCAAGATTGCTATACAATTTTTTCAGACGTTTAATTTTGGTACTTAGTGCCGTAGCCTTTATAGAATAACTGTAAATCCGCGCATACGAAGCCTTAAGCGTGAGCGCGGTTTTTCAGTTTTTCAATCCAGGCTATCACACAACTAAAATTAAACGCCTGAAAAAATTATGTATCACGATTGGTCAAACTTCGCTCGATAGAAAAAAAATCGCAAACTTACCCCTTCCATGTCTTTTAAAATGAAAATTATATCTAAAGAGACAACACGAGAGCTTGTTTAAAAAAAATCTGAATTTTGTTGGCGTTTTTTTATTTCGCTTCCAAAATTCATAAGAATACAAATATGGAGTCACCGTGCTCTTCACTCCGCTGCTGCCGGACTTCTGCTGTCTCACTCTTTTGTTTTGAATTTTCATTTACACCACTCGGCAAGGAAAAGATGCCAACGCATAATTTATATATAATAATAATATATATATATATAATTTCTGTTTATTGATTTCTATGTTACAATACACAATCAGTACTTCAGTTGCAGTGTTGCAATTTGCTCGTGCGACATTCGCTTCTTCGTATTTGGCATTGGTATTCTAGATACCGGTTTCGCCTCAATGCAGGCGATACCGGTTTGGTGGTGTCTCGCCGGACTCACAATTTCACACGTTTGCCTAGCTGTGTGTGTGGGTGCTTTGCCCGATGCGTAGTGCTGCCAGACACACAAAAGTAAAATTACAGCATTATTCAAAAATCAGACAAAAATTGCAATAGATTATCATACAGGATGAGATTATCATACAGGATGAGATTATCATACAGGATGAGATTATCATACAGGATGAGATTATCATACAGGATGAGATTATCATACAGGATGAGATTATCATCCTGTATGATAATCGTTCGTATTCGATACTTTCCTTTTATCCTGTATGATAAAAGGAAAGTATCGAATACTTTCAAGGAATGTATCGAATTTCCAATCACCCTGTATATAAACGGATACCACTCACTTATATTGTTGAAGGCGTTGTGTGCGCGAAGAAACGTCACCGGCGACGCGGACGTGTCGCGCTCACCTTGAGAAAGACCGTCGAAATCGGTCGAAACTGACTTCAACAATATAAGTGAGTGTTATCCGTTTAAGAGCCTTCCATGAGCCAACTAGCGCCGCCAATCGTAAAAAAAATCATATCTTCCAATAATCAATGTGAACGTACTTTGAACGTAGCTTTTTTAATAAAATTGATTATATTGGAAGATATGATTTTTTTAATATTGGCGGCGCTAGTTGGCTCATGTCAGCGCCATAGTTTTAATTCTAAAATTACAATAGATTCTAAAATAATACAGTATAGGGTTCCATAAAATGCAGAATATATTCGAAAATGTTACTACAGTCAAAATTACAGTAGATCTAGGTACCACAGTGCATCTGGAAGCACTGGCTGCGTATCGTAGGCTTCGCGGGAGAGGGTTGGTCGGGTGTGGGCGCGCGGCGCCATGCGCAATTCTACCAGGCTATCATGACGTAACAAGAGGCTGTTTCTATTTGTATTGCCCTGTTGAGAAAGAGTTTTGCACGGGATGTTTTTGACTTCTTTCTTAGGAAATTTCACGCCTGTTTCACGAAACCTGTTTTTAAGTTGCCCAATTTCCTTGTTCCTGTTTGTATTTATTTATATATAATTTGCACCTTAACAGCTAGTAGCCAAACATAAAATAAAACAACAATAAAAATTATTATTACTACTAAACACTCGTCCATATTTTTACTTACGAACATTTCTCTAAGCTATGGAAAAGTATTTAATATCATATGCTGACTTTTAATCTTTATTATTTCATTTTATCATATTCGTTGAGCATAATACGAGAAATACGAACTTTCGAAGACATGATCTTGTATTACTTTTCATTTTAGCCGAAAAGGCCCCTATGATATGAGCTAGGTGTCGACTCATCCGATTACGTTATCAATCGCGGATGATTACCCTCCTAACAATTTGAAGTGGGTGTCGTTTCATCCTCGAATTAAATATTTTTCGGATGAGTAGCCACCTAAGTCGATCCATCATGAGTTTATACTTTGGTGCGTAATTTATATAAAAAAATCAGGATTTAAGCCACGGTTTAGGGAAGCAAGGTTAAACTATTATGGCTAACAGTTAAGACGGTTGAGGAACCAGACAAAATTTAGTCAATACAAAAGAAAATACACACCCCTTGCACCCTAAGGGTAGCTGAGGGTGCTCGAAGCCCGCCTACGAGCGTAGTAAGGATTTGAGAGCTACCAGGTCAGCAGAAGAGTGACGCACATTACTCCCAGTTCCCTTCACAGCTTGTTGCATAACCACCCCCGTGCTCCTGTCGTCCTGGTATTGCCTGTTTCGGACAGACAGTATCACAGTGGTTATTTTTTTGCCAGTGATTATTTTAATATAAGGAAAATCGTACCTTTAAGTACAGTCGTTAATATGATTTTCCTGTAAAAGATTTGGGTTCAATTTTCCATATATTATTCGATTGAACGGATTGTCGATTCTAATAATAGCGTATCGAATCAACAAATATTAGTACTAATGGTTATGGCATTCGACCCCAAGAATAATCGAGCTCTAGAATTTATACTGAAAGCGACACCTCTACCTTTTTTAGAATTAAAACTATAGTGAGCCATTACTACAAATTATTATATATAAACGGTTATCACTCACTTATATTGTTAAAGTCGGCAATTAGACCGACAGTTTCGACCGATTTCGACGGTCTTTTTCAAGGTGAGCGCGCCACGCCCGCGTCGCCGGTGACGTTTCTTCGCGCACTGTCTAATTGCCGACTTTAACAATATAAGTGAGTGATATCCGTTTATTGTATATAATAACCTCTACCTTTATCGACTCCTGTGATCCTATTAAGACTGTCTTCGATACAACGAATTCTGATCCCATAGGGCACTAAGGTACTAGGTAGGTCTAAACTCAAGAGTCACCGAACGTACATTCTAAGGTACCTGAACTAGGTACACAGTTATAGCCTATGAGCTATCCGGATATTTCAGTTATCTCCTAGTGGAACTCCCATCAAAATCCCTTCAATGGCGTGATACTTGCACAAAGTCACAGACAAACAGACAAAAATTCTAAAAATTAGTGTTTTGGCATCAGTATCGATCCTAAAACACATTACAATTATTCTTTTCAAAAAATATCCAATGTACAGACACAACTTTTTTACAGTCTTATTATATGTATAGATTATATCTATCTATAATAATAATTTCGTCGAGGAGTACGGTAGACTCGATCGAAACTTTACCTGAATAATAAAACATAAAAAAATAAAGATTTCGACTCGACAACATATATCCGCAAAATTCGGATTGTCGAGTATTTTGTTAAATTCTAATGGTCAAACGACAAATCGTAGTCGCCATATTGGCCACTCTAAATGTCACTGACACATGACAGCTTATAAGACGATGCTAGACGAATCTAGGCCTTGCTTTGCCTTTAATATTCCTTGAGGTTCTCTTGAAAATGGCGGGAAACGACGGTTGCAAAATTATTTGATAATTTTTGTTTTATTGTCTACAGTGGTTATTTTGAGATTAATATCACGTTAAATTAATCAGAAAATGTTCGCGAGTGACAGTATGGTGAATTTGTTGGATAATTTGAGCAAGATCTGGGGTTTCAAGCTTTTATCAAGAGTTCCCGCTACGAGCTCTGGAGTGAACGTGACTGTCGAGCTGCTTCGTCCAGAGTGATGACGCTACGGCGACTCCTCTGGATGAAGACATGAAGACGCGGCTACCCAGGGTGAAGACGCTACTGCGACTCCTCTGGAGGAAGATAGAAGACTATTATATATTGAATTTTCTGTAACATGACATTGGCAAATGACGAACTGTCGAGTCCATTAATAAAATAAATAAATAATAACTACAGAAATATCTACCTACATTGTCATATATTATGAGTCATATTTCACCCTAGCGAAGCCGGGTTTTCAGCTATAATATAATATATTATAGTATAGAATGTTCTGGTTTCCCATACTGTGTAGGAGTGACTATGAACTATGAACAACTTGTTGAACCGCCTGCACTGCTATGCTTTCCTGGTATTGTCACATCGCCCCCACAGCCACGTGTCACTGAAACGTGAAAATGGTTTCTCGTTTTCATTTAAATATGTGTTACGGGCGAGCTTATGTAATATAAATTAGAAGGAATCTTCAGCAGAAAACTTGGATTTTAGTATAATATATTAAGTAATCTTATTTATTTATTTTATTAATGGACTCGACAGTTCGTCATTTGCCAATGTCATGTTATAGAATATTCAAGATAATTCTTAAGAAAAGTCTCTTCCTCCAGAGATAACCGCGACTTGAGAAAGACATCACGTGATACGCCCTCAAGATTGGTTTATTAGTAATGACATACCTACTTGAGATGGTGATCATGTCTTGAGAGTGTATCAGCTGAATTCGCTCTTGAGTTTTGAGCTCAGACTATTAATTAATACGGGGCCTAAACCACACTATTTCGTTTATTTTACTTAGGTATATTCTATGTGGCTCAGACGGGGAGGAGGAAGGTGAGGGATGAATGGATTATACATTGTGGGCTAGTACAGCCAGGCCTGGTGCACTCCGCGCTTTAGGTATAAATCTACAGGTACATCGGGCGGGCGGCCTTGGGCCGCGCCGGCGCGGCTATTCAGTGGGCTGCTGCGCGCCAGATTGATTGCACGTAGCCCGCTATTTTGCGCCCGCGCTGCGACGTATTTAGCCGTCTTTCATTGTATCGGAAGAAAAAAATCGTGACAAGAATTTGGTCTAAATTATTAAAATATTCTTTCATACAATTTAGTACCTACCATAATAATTTATTTTATTTAGGGTGGATTCGACCAAACTTCAATTTATACTGGAGTAACTATCCCAGGGTTATTTTTATTCCCCGATTTTATTCTCCATTAACTTACGAGTAGTTTTACCATGCAATCTAGAGAATAGTTGCAGATAATTGAATGAAATTGAATGAATAATGAACGAATAATTAGATTAGATTTATATAATAAATCGCAAGGCTAGTTCTTGCATCTTAAATATGTAAATATGGGTTTCGGCTCCCGGACTAGATTGTACCTAGCTAAAACCTAAAAGAGTTATGTTTAGTATTGTAGACACCCATTAAAGTGTAAGAAGATAGCATGCCTATGGTCTTTTGTGATCTAATACCGTAGGTATATTTGAAATATCAGTTTGTTTACAAAAGTAGAATAATAGAGTGGTATAATAATATATGTTCATTAAATATTCAGATTATTTATCTTTCACAAGCCGGCAGCCCTAATCGTGTCAGAAGAGTAAAGAGCTACCCGATAGAAAGAGACGCACGTTGTAGGTGAATATAATTGTAGGCACTTCGCGCTGCGCGAGCTGAATTGTACTTTATTGCGTCGCTGCGAGACTCGCGATTTATTTTAACGGTTTTTAGGAGAGACTCTTGTACTTGTACTATTATATATTCTGTGGTACAGCCCACAATGGGGACTGCTCGGGCGCCAGTCGGGTCGCGGTTGTATCACAGTTTCCCGTGGCTCGGCAAGAATGGCACGAGGTGGAACACCCCAGGACGTTTAGTCGGTATGCTGCCCCTTCAGGGCGGTGAGCCCGACATAACCAACACGCTCCCCCGGGCGTGGTGACACATGATTTGCATGTTTTACCTGGGTAAAAAAAAAGTATATTCTATATACAGAGTAAGATAAGTGTGATTATTTCAGTGGACGATATTTTAGGCATGCATTGCATGACTATCATCACATATTTTGTGATACGATATGTGATAAGCACACGTGTCTACTTTTACTTTAATCTAATCATACAGATACCAAGACCATGCATTTTTGTTTCATAACAAACACATAGCTCTCTAGCCAAGTGTGGTATCGATTAACTTTCGAGAATGCTAGTAGAATACAAATAAATATACAATGTAAGGGATTCGTCATTTGCCAATGTCATGTTACAGAAAATTCAATATATACAACTTCTATCTTCCTCCAGGGGAGTCACAGTAGCGTCTTCACCCTGGGCAGCCGCGTCTTCATGTCTTTATCCAGAGGAGTCGCCGTAGCGTCATCACTCTGGACGAAGCAGCTCGACAGTCACGTTCACTCCCGAGCTCGGAGCGGGACTTTGGACTTTAGCACGAAACTTCAGATCTTGCACAAATAATTCAATAACTTCACCATACTGTCATTCGCGAACATTTTCTGAATTAATTTAACGTGATATTAAACACAAAATAACCACTGTAGACATGAAGCAGCTCGACAGTCACGTTCACTCCCGAGCTCGTAGCGGGACTCTTGACCATAGCGCCAAACTTCAGATCCTGCATGAATAATCCAATAAATTCACCATACTGTCATTCGCGAACATTTTCTGATTAATTTAACGTGCTAAACACAAAACAACCACTGTAGACATTAAAAAGAAAGTTATCAAATAATTTCGCAACCGTCGTTTCTCGCCATTTTCAAAAGCCCTTCTTCTACCTAGCGTTAACGAAATGTCATTTGGTTAGCTTCTGTAATTAGAGAACGAGCTCTCGTCATAGCTATTGAAATCAATAAAACCGCAAGTCTTATCGAACGCCTTGCAAACGTCAACAACAGAGACTTGGAGTATTTGCGGAATACCGGTTACGCGATCGCTTTTTTGTATCTCCTCCCTCCTCCCCCCCTGCCCTGCCTGCCGCCAGCAGCTGATCCCGGCGGCGGCGCGGCGTGGCAACCGCGGACGTCAAACCTAGCCACGCGCGCGGCCACATGTGCTTACGTCACTCCGCCTCAAAACCACGCCCACATCATCCATCTCTTTCCTTACACACACACCTTTATCTCTTTATCTCGCTCGTCAATGCAGCGTGACTGATTCCCTCTAACGCTTTCATTATCAACCGTCTGGCTCTAAATATAAAGCTCATATTTCCATGAGTCAACGTTGGGAGGGACCAGTTTTCTCGCTCACGCAGATACGGTCGTTTCGCTCGCGCGGTTTCATCGAACTCTCGCGGGTGTATGATCGCCTGGTAGTTTACCGCCACGGACTGCAGCCGCCGACGAGTGGTTGACACGGGTTTGACAAGCGGCGACCGCTAGCCGTGCGTGAGGGAGCGAATCGTTCGCGTATCGGGATTGTAATCAATATGATCGAGTCGAGCTAACGTGTCGTTTCTTTGTAGAGGAGGAGCCGCAGTCTCCGGTCGCGGTGCGGGCGGGGGGGCCCAACGGGGTGCCGCCGCCGTCGCCCCCCACGCCCGCCCCGCCGTCGCCCGCCGCGTCCATCGACTACCAAGAACATTCCAGGCCGCGCACCACGAGTGCAACTCACGGGTAAGTCATGCTGCCCTGGTAGCGCGGAGCGAGCGAACAGCTGGGGGATTCGCCTAAGCGACGTCGGCGATAGATTGTGGGCCGCTAGTACGATTGTCGGCTATCCTGAGACGTGACGAAGACAGAGATGGACCTCAATAAGGTCGAGATTTTCTCAAAAACTACTGGACCGAATTTAATAATTCTTTACAGTTACATAGTTTAAACTTTTATCTATCTAACAGTGAAAGAATTGTTGCAATAGGTCAAGTAGTTTTTGAGATAATCTCAACCTTAAAAACTCTACTGTACACCTTTCTCTGTCTTCGACCCCTACGTAGATGCTGTTAGACATAACCGTGACTTTTTTCAATCCACGGTTTAATACACGGCCTCTTTCTAACTTAACGTTTATTACCGAAGTGTGAATGTGAAATCAAACACAAAACATAAACACGAGCTAACGTAAGGATGTCTACTTCATTCGTAATTTTTTCCTGTAGCTTTCTTTCATTTCTATAAAACATCTAGTATATTTTACCGTAGATACCTATCATATAAGAGAGCTCGGTGGCTCAAGAGAGCTCGGTGGCTCAAGAGAGCTTGGTGGCTCAGTGGTTGGGTCAATGGACTTGCAATATGGAGGTCTCAGGTTCGATTCCCAGCTAGGGCAGCCATGTACCAATGAGTTATCCTCGGTTTTTTCGACGGAAAAACTTACGTACATTTACCGAGTGCTCTCAAAAACGATGAAGGAAAACATCGTGATGAAACCTGCATGTCGTAGAAAAAAAATCTAAGGCATGTGAAATCCGCCAACCCGCACTGGGCCCGCGTGGTGGATTATGGCCCGAGCTCCCTCGATGTAAGGGAAGGTCTGTGCCCGAGCAGTGGGGCGATATAAATAGACTGATGATGATGATGACCTATCTCGTTTGTAGTAATAAAGGCGAACTTACGCACAAACGTGAATTGAAGTTATTCCATGGTTTATGTCTAACGCTTTTTCAGGAAGTGTGAAACTGAAATAACTCGGTTTAAGAGAAGTGAGGTTAAACTTAGTTTATGACTAACAGCCTTGGTACTAGAAACGCAAGGGTTTTTATCACCTGTCTGACAAAGAATCGAACTTGAGACGCTTTTCATCGCATTAACATGGAACAGGACAGGTGTTTTACCGATTAAGCGGTTTTAATTTGAGCCAATACATCAATTAAAATACCTACATATGGATAAGCTTAGAGCATTTAAGATGGAGACGTCTGCGCATTTATTCTCTCTTTCGTTTGATGCCTGCCCCCTTACCATGAACTCTTATAGCAGGATTACTTCAATAATACTTTGTTACTTCATACAATGACGACCTTTATCGTAGCGTCTCCATTCTCAATGTTCTTAGGTTCGCACTGAAGTCGAACATAGTTTGACGTCGTCGTCATTTTTATAAAACAATAGCAATTTTATCGATGACTCGATTATTATTTTAAGTAAGTGCCTGTTTTGACACACATTGTAATTAATCCAATGCACCAGCATTATTTATATCTGCAGGTGTTATGCAATCCCAGTAGTTGTTACAGAAACTAGGTAACAATGCTTCTCTACCCAAAGGTTGTCTGGAAGAGATCGCTGTCATCGATAAGACCGCCTATTGTATAATACCTAGTTGTTTAAGCTTAGTATGTGTATCTGTTTTTGTGCAATAAAGAATATTTATCTGTATCTTATATTTATTTATTTTATTAATGGACTCGACAGTCCGTCATTTGCCAATGTCATGTTACAGAAAATTCAATATATTCAATAGTATTCTATCTTCCTCCAGGGGAGTCGCAGTAGCGTCTTCACCCTGGGTAGCCGCGTCTTCTTGTGTTCATCCAGAGGAGACGCCGTAACGATCAAATCGTATCATATCGTGCGTGACAGGGACAGTGCTAGTGCATTAGTGAAGCGGCGTCTCTGTTTGGCGCGCCATGACATGGTATGATTTTATCGTTTTGAGAACGGTAATAGGGGTGTATCAGTCCACGCGTTTCTGAGATATAGGTCTAGACAGACGGACATACAGACAACAAAGTGGTCCTAGAAGGGTTCCTTTTGAGGTACATCATCATCATCATCAGTCTATTTATATTGCCCCACTGCTCGGGCACAGACCTTCTCTTACATCGAGGGAGCTCGGGCCATAATCCACCACGCGGGCCCAGTGCGGGTTGGCGGATTTCACATACCTTAGATTTTTTTTTTCTACGACATGCAGGTTTCATCACGATGTTTTCCTTCATCGTTTTTGAGAGCACTCGGTAAATGTACGTAAGTTTTTCCGTCGAAAAAACCGAGGATAACTCATTGGTACATGGCTGCAGAGGCACGAAACCCTAAAAAGGCTGCTTTTGTTCATCAGGCCGGCCCAGATCCCGTCTCCCCCGTCCGTGGGCAGCAGCGGCAGCAACGGCAGCGGCAGCAGCGGCGGCGCACGCGCAGGCACGCGCGAGGTACACAACAAGCTGGAGAAGAACAGGCGCGCGCACCTCAAGGAGTGCTTCGAGCTGCTCAAGAGGCAGCTGCCGGCAGCGCCAGACGACAAGAAGACCTCAAACTTGTCCATACTGGGCTCAGCTATACGATACATACAGGTTGGTGATGATTGCTCATTCTAATTAATTATTGCAAGTAATTCGAGCTACTCTAGAAGCAGTTTTCGGCAGCGCCAGACGACAAGAAGACCTCAAACTTGTCCATACTGGGCTCGGCTATACGGCACATATCAACGGTCGGTGCTAATTACTCATTGCAAGTAAAATCACGCGCTTAGAGACGTCCTTAGAGCTACTCAAGAGGGAGCTGCCGGCAGCGCCCGACAAGAAGACCTCAAACTTGTCAATACTTGGCTCGGCTATACGGTACATATCAACGGTCGGTGCTAATTGCTCATTGCAAGTAAAATCACGCGCTTAGAGACGTTCTTCGAGCTGCTCAAGAGGCAGCTGCCGGCAGCGCCCGACGACAAAAAGACCACAAACTTGTCAATACTCGGATCAGCGGTTCGGTATATACAGGTTGGTGATGATTGCTCATCATCATCATCAGTCATTTATTGCAAATAAACTAAAGAATAGACGCGTTTACACGTAGCCCAAATCAAGTGTCTTATTTTGTAAACAAATATGATCGTCTAATTACCTGTTGTGATGAACAAAGAAGGAACTGATTGATTGAACCTGTTCATCATTGTGACAATAAAGTAATCCGATCTAATAATGTAAAAATAACTATGCAACAATCACAGAAGGTAGTTTTTATTTACAAAATAAGACACTTGATTTGGGCTGCGGTTTACATTTTGGCACTTCAACATATTTTTTGAATTTACATTTACACCTTTTTGCAAGGAAAAGGTGCCAACGCTGAGGAGAAAAAGTGGCAAAAAAACTCTCAGCAGCATGAGATTTCTTTTTTATTCGAAAAGTCGTAGAACAAAAGTTGTTCAGCTACCGATACTGAACACCCTTCCTTCGGCTTCATACCTATACCCTTTACTACTTTCGCAATACAGTTGGTTGGACATTCATTAGAACGGCTTCTAAACTTTAGTTCGTCTAACGACGCTCGGTTTCATGTAAAACTTTCTTTTGAAATTGTAGCAGTGACGCATTGAGCGAATTTGCAACTTGCTTTTGAAACACAAGTTTCGAAATTGAAACTTTTGTCGAAGTTGTAGAATGACGACTGCTGCTTTTTTTGAGTATAACCAAGTGTTCCATAGACTACCTAAGGTGTAATCTTTTCTTTTCTCGTGTGGTTTAGTGACCAAACCTATTTGTCAAAGTTATTCCGGCCGCCCTTGGCGTGACCTAACGACTGCTGTCAAGCGACAACAACCGGGACCAACTGCTTACCGTGCGCCCCGAGGCATGGAGGGGCTCAGATGAAAGTGTCACTAGCGGTCACCCATCCAGGTACTGACCTCGCCCAACGTTGCTTAACTTGTACAATCGTTTTGAACGCGTTATGAGTATTATCACCTGAAGGTTACCTGCTGAGAGTTTTTTTTGCCACTTTTTCTCCTCAGCGTTGGCACCTTTTCCTTGTAAATGTAAATTCAAAAAATATATTGATGTGCAAAAATGTACTCAACGTGCTTACTTGCAATAAAGAAATTTGACTTTAAAATCTATAAGGCCGTCTGTCTGTAAACTAATTTGCTTTTATACCTTGTAATATTTCAAGTCAGTCCGATATTATCAGTACTCTGAATATGACTGAAACTTTACCATGACCTCCTATGTATTTCTGCGAGCCTGGTACATTGTTCGCAGGTTCTTCGTCGCAAGGAGCGCGAATGCGAGCACGAGATGGAGCGGCTGGCTCGCGAGAAGATCGCCGCGCAACAGCGCCTGGCCGCACTGAAGCGGGACGTGCCGCCGCGCGCGGCGCTACGCACGCGGACACACGGTGAGTAGTGTTGCCAGGTGTACGAGACTGAAATATTGCGAATTAACTGGAAAAAAATCAGTAAAATTGATATTTAAGAGACATTTTAGAATTAAAACTATAGTGAGCCATTACTACAAATTATTATATATAAACGGATATCACTCACTTATATTGTTAAAGTCGGCAATTAGACCGGGCGTGGCGCGCTCACCTTGAAAAAGACCGTCGAAATCGGTCGAAACTGCCGACTTTAACAATATAAGTGAGTGATATCCGTTTATATATAATAATTTAAGAGACATTATCAAACCTAGCGACCCAAATAATAAAAAAAATCTGATCTTATAATAGCTATGAATACTACTAATATATTAGAACATGATGAAAAAATTCTTGCTTGGGCAGGACTTGAACCTGCGACCTTGTCATTCCGTGACACGCTCTTACCAACTGAGCATTTTTTCAACATGTTCTAATTTTTTCACCGAGCATGGATAATGCGTAATTCAAATTCTGACTACTAATATACTAAAAATACTAATTTTTTAAAAAGATATCAAACCTCTGTTACTATAAATCATCATCATCGTCAGTCTATATTGCCCCACTGCTCGAGCACAAACCTTCCCTTACATCTAGTGAGCTAGGGCCATGATGCACCACGCGGGCTCAGTGCGGATTGGTGGATTTCACAAGCCTTTGATTTTTTTCTTCTACGGCATGCAGGTTTCATAACAATGTTTTCCTTCACCATTTTGAGAGCAGTCGATAAAAAGTTTTTCCGTCGAAAAAACCGCGGATAACTCATTGGTACATGCCTGGAAATCGAACCCGGGACCTCCGTCTCGCAAGTCTATTGACCCAACCACTGAGCCACCGAGCGCATACTAGCGTAATACTATTTTCTAATATACAACAGATATCATAATATTTTTTTTTTAAATCGGCAAAGCACTTACTGGCCGTACCGTTTATGTAGACTGATATTGGAATTCAGCTAAATGCTATCGTTAATTTATGATTATGTTTATGGTATCAAATAATATTTGTGTGACGTGATAGATGGCGGTAAAAACAGTAGAAATTACACAAATACCTTACACGAAGAGACATGCTATTGTAAGACAGCAGAAATACTATTAAAACAGTAGGGTTGGCAACACCGTGCGTGCGTACCACTCGCGCCGCGCACACCGCCGCGCGGCCATGCGCTCCTGGTACCGCCGCTCGAGATTATTTAATATTTGGCACTTGGCTTATTATTCACAATATTTATTAATGTCACTTTATCGTTAATAACAATAATAATAATGTTTATCAATAACTGAGAAATGATTGGTGTTAGTCTGATTGAGTAGTGTTGTAGCGCCATCTGCGGGCCACTGTGGCGAACTACCACTGATAAGCACGTCGCCACTTTGCCAGCGAGTTTTACATTCTCCACGTGCAATCTGGTCAACCACACCAAACAGTCATACAATAAGGGCAAATTCAAATTCAATTTATTGCTACCATATGGTTAATATTAGGTTTTAATTAACAGAGTTCGCATATGGTACCCTGTAAGGGCACTACAATGTTGTCAGAGGCACTACAGTTTTTATTATATTCGATAGATCAAGTTATGATTATTATACAATATATTTCAATAGGTACAACATTAGAACATTATTTAATTTCGTGATTAAAATTCTATAGTTATATGGTTAGTAATTATTAGTAAATTAATTAGTCATCATTAGTAGTGTTAGGTAATTACATTGTGTCGTCAAATAACTCTTGCAATTTGTAGTAACTTTTATGGACTAGCATACTTTTTAGTTTATTTCTGAATTTTGTGTCGGTTTCTACTCGTTTTATTTCAATAGGTATTTTGTTATATATTTTTATTAGCATAGAATGTGGGCTAGAAGAGCATAAGGGAGTTTGTAATTGGTGTTCATCTCGGTCATTACGTTCTCGGATAGATTTGATAGGCGAATAAAGGTTCATATTTTTCTTTACGAATTGACATGACAATAGTGTTCTGTGCATACAATGCCCTATGGGCGTACCCAGGTTCTGGGCCGGGGGAAGGGGGGGGGGGGGATCAGATTTTTTATAAGCTAGGTGCTTATAGAAAGAACGAACGCGCCGCGTAATTTTTAGTTGTAAAAATATTGTATTGCAAACAAATGGCAAAAAATTCGTTCTCTTAATTTTTTTCGATAAAAGTACTAGATAAGATACTTAGTAGGGACGTCAACATTATACAGAGGGGGCAGCTGCCCCCCTGTGCTGTTGCACTTACTTATGTATTAGTTTTAAGGGCCTTCCATGAGCCAACTAGCGCCGCCAATCTTAAAAAAATAATATCTTCCAATATAATCAATTTTATTAAAAAAAGCTATGTACGCATTGTTTATTACGATAAATACTATTTTTTAAATGCTTATTTATACCATGATTCAATTTCGCTAAGTTGTAGTTCGCATAATTGCGAAAAACGGCCGTTTATCACATTTGAGAACTACAACTTAGTTCGTCGCTTTTATGCGATGTATTGTATATTGAAAAATAGTATTTATCCTAATACCGATTGTGTACATAGCTTTTTTAATAAAAACGATTAATTTGGAGGATATTATTTTTTTAAGATTTGTGGCGCTAGTTGGCTCATGGAAGGCCCTTAAGTTAGACTCTTTTTTTACTATAGTACGTACGTTGAAAAAAGATTTTATTGAACTTTCCTTCTTGTGGCACATTTGTCTAAGTCATCTAATTTGTCAACCGTGGATAGACGTGCTCTTTTTTTCACTATTTTCTTAACGCGTACGTACTATAATTATATTTGAAAATTACAGCGTATTCGTTAAACATTTCAGATGGTGTCTCGGAAGAAAGGGATGAAAGCGTAAATGGACCAGTTGTTGGAATTCCTATAAGTGTAAGTTTCATTTCATTCATTCACAGACCACTTACCCCATAGCCAGGAGCGCAGGACTTTCAGTTTAATGTCTACAGTGGTGGTTTTGTGTTTAATATCACGTTAAGTTAAACAGAAAATGTTCGCGAATGACAGTATGGTGAATTTATTGGATAATTGTAGCAAGATCTGAAGTTTCAAGCTTTTATCAAGAGTTCCCGCTACAAGCTCGGGAGTGAACGTGACTGTCGAGCTGCTTCGTCCAGAGTGACGACGCTACGGCGACTCCTCTGGATGAAGACATGAAGACGCGGCTACCCAGGGTGAAGACGCTACTGCGACTCCCCTGGAGGAAGATAGAAGACTATTATATATTGAATTTTTTGTAACCTGACATTGGCAAGTGACGAACTGTCGAGTCCATTAATAAATAATAATAATATGTTAAAACTAGTGAGCCATTACTACAAATTATTATATATAATCGGATATCACTCACTTATATTCGACCGATTTCGACGGTCTTTTTCGAAAAGTCTTTCGTAATCGGTCGAATATAAGTGTAATCCGATTATATATAATAATTTGTAGTAATGGTCGAAACTGTCGGTCTAATTGCCGACTTCAAAAAAAGTCAAAGTCAAATTTCTTTATTGCAAGTAAGCACGTTGAGTACATTTTTGCACGTCAATATATTTTTTGGAATTTACATTTACACCACTTTGCAAGGAATGGTGCCAACGCTGAGGAGAAAAAGCTTCAACCATATAAGTGAGTGATATCCGTTTATATATAATAATTATTAATAATATGTCATATTCTTACGATTCCAGATTACCTCTTCGCCTCCCCGCGTCGCGCACCTGGAGCCGTCTCCTCCGCACACGCTCAACCTGAGCACCAAGCTGCGCTCGCTGCCCATACAGATCACGCCCACCACCTCGCAGGTATGCGCGCCTGGTACCGAGCCGACGGACGCGGACTCTAATCCGTGGATTAGGGAGATTGGGGGCTGTGGAGGCCCCTCTATACTAATTGTTATTAGTGATCGCTATTGGTAATCAAAAGTTACTGTCAATTAAGGGCCTTCCATGAGCCAACTAGCGCCGCCAATCTTGAAAAAATAATATCTTCCAATTTAATTAATTTAGGTAATTAAAAAAGCTATTTACATAATGTTACATTTTCTGATTAACTTAGCGTGATATTAAACATAAAATAGCCAGGAAAAAAAATTAAAATAACAATAGAAAATTTAATAGAACATTAAAACATTTTCTTATTGACAAATCGTACTATACCGTCGCTGAATTTTTGGAGGATAAAATGAAATAAATTAATTAACTACATAATTTACTTATTGCCGCAATGCCTGCCTCTGTCATTCCATGTTGCTGTGCCCTGCAGGGGCATGGGGCATAATTTTAAGACCTAATGTATTAATGTACATTCTGACATGTGTATGCAATTAAATAAATTGAAACTGTAGACATTATAACAAAAATTATCAAACAATTTTGCAACCGTCGTTTCCCGCTAATTTCAAAAGCCTTCTCTGGGTCTCTTCTTTAGTTTATTACAAACTAGCTGTACCCCGCAACTTCGTTTGCGTAGAGGAGGAGGATGGAGGAGATCAGGAGGCAGATCTTCCTCTCTGGATCCTTGTTTCCACATCACATACCGCCAAGCCTATGAGCTGTCTGGATATTTCAGCTATCTCCTAGTGAAATCCCATCAAAATCCCTTCAGTAGTTATGGCGTGATACTTGCACAAAGTCACAGACAAACAGACAAAAATTCTAAAAATTATTGTTTTGGCATCAGTATCGATCCTAAAACACATTACAAATATTCTTTCCAAAAAATATCCAATGTACAGGCACAACTTTTTTACAGTCTTATTATACTTATGTATTTATTGTGTTGTGTCCAGATGCTGCGCACCGCGTACGCCGCTCGGCACAACACACTGACGCTGGCCACGCTGGCGCCCGCGGAGACCACCACGGCACAGGTAGCTATTTAAAATAAAAAAAATGAATTTTTTTTACGTCATTAAAATTGTTTACATTTTTCTGTAATCGGAGTCTCCTTTTCGGACACTCCTTTAGGCTTTTATGCCTGCGCCAGGAGGCTCCGCTCTTCATTAGTCATAACAATAATGTGCACAGTAGGTACTTTATTTTTATTTATTTTATTAATGGACTCGACAGTTCGTCATTTGCCAATGTCATGTTATAGAAAATTCAATGTATAATAGTCTTCAATCTTCCTCCAGGGGAGTCGCCGTAGCGTCATCACCCTGGGCAGCCGCGTCTTCTTGTCTTCATCCACAGGAGACGCCGTAGCGTCAATCACTGTGGACGAAGCAGCTCGACAGTCACGTTCACTCCCGAGCTCGTACCGGGAACTCTTGACCATGACGCCAAACTTCAGATCCTGCTTCAATTCTCCAATAACTTCACCATACTGTCATTCGCGAACATTTTCTGATTAATTTAACGTGATATTAAACACAAAACACCCACTGTAGACATTGAACTGAATATTATTAAATAATTTCGCAACCGTCGTTTCCCGCCATTTTCAAAAAAACCACAGTAGGTACTTATAAATATATATTATGGGGTAGCGTAGTCGGTAGAGCAAAAGTCAGGGTGTGATATTAAGGTTTATTGAGAAAACTGGGTCAATTGAATAAAAACTGGTAGAGTAGGTATACAAAAAGGTGTTTTCGCGGGTGCGCGGCTCTGGACACGCGACGCGGGCTATGCCGGCGAGAGCTTTCAGTCGACTGGGGTGACAGTTTAAACAAACGCGTCTCCAGCGCCGCGTTACATAGTGACAACATTACAACGCCGAATTTATGGCTTGTATCTGGCGGACAGTTGACCGCGATTGGCCCTACCTGAATGCCGGGTTGCCACAATATGTATATATAATAATATAAGTTAGTGACAAATATATATATATATAAGTTATACGGAATCATTCACGAACTTAATTTTATTTATTATTTATTTATAAACTCACGCCTGATTCCCGCAGGGGTAGGCAGAGACGATGGACTTCCATCTGCTGCGATCCTGGCACACAACCCTTGCCTCCTCTCTCACATTCATCAATCTCCAAATTCACACATGTCATTAGGATTGAATTTGTAGTAATGGCTCACGGTAGTTTTAATTCTCAAAATGCATGCTAATTGTTCAGATTTTCTGTTTCCAGAACGGGCCTGTCGAGAACGGCGTGCCGAGTGCCCTGAGTACGGCCCTGGTGCACCCCGCGCAGATACACCTGCCCCTCTCGCAGGTAACGCGACACAATCAACTTCTACGTCAACGCAATCAAGAGATATCGCTGTTTATGTCGCATTTTCCCGCTTATTTGTATGAAAATGCAAGAAAACCAAAACCTATAGGGTACTTCCCGATGACCTAGAATCATTAAATGACATTGCCACATTTCAATGGAGCTTTGGACCTACAAAACTAGGTGACCATTTAAGCTGTACCTATCATTTTGTTGGGGACTTATATTGCATTGACTTCATATTGCATAATCATAATCAGTATCATTTTCTACTACTCTAACAACTCCTATAAAAGAATAACAAAAACAATGAATAAATCGCTTCGATTTCTTACTATTTTCTGAATTCTTAATTAAGCTTTTTTTTTCGAATCGCAACTTGTACAAAACTTTATTTTAAACCAATAATTTTAATGAAAAACGGAGATATTTTTACATTTATTCGTTATCTTGATAGTGGGGCAGAATCTGACATTGTCATTTAAATATTCATAATTCATAATAACTTTTTAAGGTAATCTCTACTGTTTTCAGCTTTCAGAAAAGTATTATTTCAATGCTCAGAGTGGAGCAGTTTTTTAACGTCAATTTTTTTGGTGAACAAGTCAATAAAACTACTGTAACTCAGAAACCACTCATTTTCGACCCCTCGTAAATAGGGCCTAATTTGTTGCAAACCACCTCTAGTATCACCCCTTTCAAGGAATGTATCGAATTTCCAATCATCCTGTATACATGTTCTTTTTCTATCTTTCCGTTGACGTGAATTGACGTTGTGCGTTATTGCCAGGTGGTGGGCGGCGGCGGGCTGGTGGTGGGCGGCGCGCTGCAGCTGCTGGGCGGCGCGCCGCTGAGAGTGCTGCAGCCTAAGAGAAACGGTCAGTATACACCTCCTCGATTTTATAATCTCCTGGTACTGCCGTACGCATATCCTCTCCCAAGAACCTCTTCTATTTCAAAACTTTATTTTAAACCAATAATTTTAATAAAAAATTGATATATTTTTACATTTATACCTTTTCCTTGCAAAGTGGTGTAAATGTAAATATATGTTGACGTGCAAAAATGTACACAACGTGCTTACTTGCAATAAAGAAGTTTGACTTTGACATTTAATTCGTTATCTTGATAGTGGGGAAGAATCTGACATTGTCATTTAAATATTTCCCCGTTTTTACCCACACGCCATATCAAGAGTCCCGCTACAAGCTCGGGAGTGAACGTGACTGTCGAGCTGCTTCGTCCAGAGTGACGACGCTACGGCGTCTCCTCTGGATGAAGACATGAAGACGCGGCTACCCAGGGTGAAGACGCTACGGCGACTCCTCTGGATGAAGATAGAAGACTATTGAATATATTGAATTTTCTGTAACATGACATTGGCAAATGACGAACTGTCGAGTCCATTAATAAAATAAATACCCACACGTCAAAAACGCTAGTCGGCCATGTTCGCGAGATTCGTGACGTCACTCTGCATTTTAGGGATGTCCGATTTATTTTATTATTATTACTCTCCTTATTGCGATGTCGTGTAACAGCTGTTTCGTTGCAGGCATGACTACTGTGGAGAACAACAGGATACCGAAGGAGAATGGTCTCGTGTCACCGCCCCCGGCCGCAGGTAAGAGTTGACCTCTCCCCTCGACCAGATGGAGGGATGACCTTCGCAAGATGGCTGGCAGAGACGAGCCGAGAGTAGGGTTATTATCTTATCTTATCCTGATTGGGTGCCAATGTGGCGGCACTTCGACCCATTGGGATCTTTTGTGCTCTCCCCTTTCCTTTATGCTCCTTCCTCCTCCCTAAAGATATAACTCAGTAGGTCCGCTATGCAGCTCTTGGGAAGGAGCCTGTAGTCTTCTGGTTCCGGATAGGTCGACCCCAGGACTCATTCGCTTCCTAGCCAGTGAGTCACATTCACACAGTAGGTGTTTCATGGACTCCGTTTTGTCACCACAGGCTCTGCAGGTTGGAGATTCAGCTAGTCCCATTCTATGCAACAGGTCGTTCGTTGCTTGATGTCCCGTTAGTGCCCCAACACGAGAGTAGGGTTGAGTGGCGCGCTTTGGGAGAGGCCTACGTCCAGCAGTGGACTGATACGAGCTGATGATGATGATCATAGGCCTTTTTCCTTCCTCCAGATAAGTCGCCGTACCCTGGACGAAGCAGTTCCGTAATCACGTTCACTCCCGAGCTCTAAAGTGAGCTTGAATCTAGCTCGAAACTACAGATCTTGCGACCAATTCATCATCTACAGCCCGTATCAGTCCACTGCTGGACGCAGGCCTCACCTCCCCGCTCTTATAGCCTCCTGGTACTGCCTCTCATCACCAGCCCGTATCAGTCCACTGCTGGACGCAGGCCTCACCTCCCCGCTCTTATAGCCTCCTGGTACTGCCTCTCTCATCACCAGCCCGTATCAGTCCACTGCTGGACGCAGGCCTCACCTCCCCGCTCTTATAGCCTCCTGGTACTGCCTCTCTCATCATCAGCCCGTATCAGTCCACTGCTGGACGCAGGCCTCACCTCCCCGCTCTTATAGCCTCCTGGTACTGCCTCTCTCATCGTCAGCCCGTATCAGTCCACTGCTGGACGCAGGCCTCACCTCCCCGCGCTTATAGCCTCCTGGTACTGCCTCTCTCATCACCAGCCCGTATCAGTCCACTGCTGGACGCAGGCCTGACCTCTCCGCTCTTATAGCCTCCTGGTACTGCCTCTCTCATCACCAGCCCGTATCAGTCCACTGCTGGACGCAGGCCTCACCTCCCCGCTCTTATAGCCTCCTGGTACTGCCTCTCTCATCACCAGCCCGTATCAGTCCACTGCTGGACGCAGGCCTCACCTCCCCGCTCTTATAGCCTCCTGGTACTGCCTCTCATCACCAGCCCGTATCAGTCCACTGCTGGACGCAGGCCTCACCTCCCCGCTCTTATAGCCTCCTGGTACTGCCTCTCTCATCACCAGCCCGTATCAGTCCACTGCTGGACGCAGGCCTCACCTCCCCGCTCTTATAGCCTCCTGGTACTGCCTCTCTCATCATCAGCCCGTATCAGTCCACTGCTGGACGCAGGCCTCACCTCCCCGCTCTTATAGCCTCCTGGTACTGCCTCTCTCATCATCAGCCCGTATCAGTCCACTGCCTCTCCCAAAGCGCGCCACTCAACTCGACTCTCGGCCTTCTGCATCCAGTCTCAGCCAGTCATCTTGCGAAGGCATATTGAAAATCCAACCATTTACAAAGCTCTATACTTTCCGTATTTATTTACGTGCTCGATAGCGAGCTGACTTTCTTAAGCGCCTTCCTAGAGCCAACTAGCGCCGCCAATCTTAAAAAAATCATATCTTCCAATATAATCAATTTTATTAAAAAAGCTACATTCACATTGTTTATTGCTATAAATATTATTTTTTAAATGCTTATTTGTAACGTGATGCAATGTAGGTAAGTTGTAGTTCGCATAATTGCGAAAAACGGCCGTTTCTGGCACATTTGTGAACTACAACTTACCTACATTGAATCACGTTACAAATAAGATATGATTTTTTTAAGATTGGCGGCGCTAGTTGGCTCATGTCAGCGCCTTAATGCAATATATAATATTTTATGGATGCAATTTCGCATTAGAATTTATTCTGTAATGAATTGTAATAGCTGAATAAATGAATTGAATTGAAATTGAATTGAATACTATGATTGCAGGCGGTGTCGTGGTGAGCGGTCTGTCGCCTCTGGTCGTATCGCCGGGCGGCGGCGCGCACCTCCTGCACACGCATACACTAGCGCACAAGGTAACTATTTATTTAATTTATTAATGGACTCGACAGTTCGTCATTTGCCAATGTCACGTTACAGAAAATTCATTGTATACTAGTCTTCTATCTTCCTCCAGGGGAGTCGCCGTAGCGTCTTCACCCTGGGCAGCCCCGTCTTCATGTCTTCATCCAGAGGAGACGCCGTAGCGTCAATCACTGTGGACGAAGCAGCTCGACAGTCACGTTCACTCCCGAGCTCGTAGTGGGAATCTTGACCATGGCGCCAAACTTCAGATCCTGCTTGAATTCTTCAATAACTTCACCGTGCTGTCATTCGCGAACATTTTCTGATTAATTTAACGTGATATTAAACACAAGATAGTCCCTGTAGACTTTAAAGGGAAAATTATTAAATAATTTCGCAACCGTCGTTTCCCGCCATTGTCAAAAAGCCAAGGTAACTATACCTATAGCCATAGTATAATAAGAACAGTAAGCTAGCTTAAAAAAACCTGGCCAAGGGCGAGTCGGACTCGCGCCCCGAGGCTTCCGTGCAACGCAAGTTTCTAACCCCCTAACTCTAACGAAGAGATAAAAAAATATATTTGGAGACATGTAATTGCCAGATTCTGCCCCACCATCAACCGCAAGTTGTACAAGATAACGAATAAATGTAAAAATATCTCCAGTTTTTATTAAAATTATTGGTTTAAAATAAAGTTTTGTACAAGTTGCGATTCGTAAAAAACAGCCTTATTAAGAATTCAGAAAATAGTAAGAAATCGAAGCGATTTATTTATTGTTTATGTTATTCTTCTATAGGAGTTGCGAGAGTAGTAGAAAATGATACTGATTATGATTATGCAATATGAAACCTGTAAAAAGTCCCCAACAAAATGATAGGTATAGCTTAAATGGTCACGTAGTTTTGTAGGTGGGGCAAAGCTCCATTGAAATGTGGCAATGTCTTTTACAGTTTTTCAGATTTTTTCCTTTATTTGTGCTGTAAGACCTAACTTCTTGCCTTTTATTATTCTAGGTCAACGGGAAGTACACTATAGGTTTTGAGTTTTTTTTGCTTTTTCATACAAATATGTAAGAAAATGCGACATAAAGGTCCGAGCACATTTTGCCGGGCCGCAGCGTGTCGGGGCGGAGCGCAAAAATTCGCTGAAATGACTTTAATACAATTTGTATGAACTATCGCACAATTTGTCGGGGCGCAGCGGGTTGCATTATTGCGAGGCGTATTTGCGTCCGTGCGATGCGGCCCGTCCCGCCCCGCTGCGCCCCGACACAGTGTGCTATAGTAAGCGGATTGGAGTGGACGCGCGCCCGTGTTCATTTTACGATATCTGGCAGTACACTGTACTCAAGATCCGTCAATGCGCTGTCCTGAGTGCGGACGTTATAATGACAGAGTGAAGCGAACTGCTCGCCGGGCGTCTCGCCGCTACATAAGGCTACTACTCTTTTATTTGATATTCCATGATTATCATTATTTATTTATTTTATTAATGGACTCGACAGTTCGTCATTTGCCAATGTCATGTTACAGAAAATTCAATGTATAATAGTCTTCTATCTTCCTCCAGGGGAGTCGCCGTAGCGTCATCACCCTGGGCAGCCGCGTCTTAATGTCTTCATCCAGAGGAGACGCCGTAGCGTCATCACTCTGGACGAAGCAGCTCGACAGTCACGTTCACTCCCGAGCTCGTAGCGGGAATCTTGACCATGGCGCCAAACTTCAGATCCTGCTTGAATTCTCCAATAACTTCACCATACTGTCATTCGCGAACATTTTCTGATTAATTTAACGTGATATTAAACAAAAAACACCCACTGTAGACATTAAATTGAAAATTATTAAATAATTTCGCAACCGTCGTTTCCCGCCATTTTCAAAAAACCGATTATCATTATAAAATATGAATTTTATCGTCTCCGCAGATGGTCGAAACTCAAGTGGTGAAAGGCTCGCCGCTGACCGTGAGCGCGCAGTACCTGAGCGCGACCACCATTGTGAAGCCCATGGTGGTGGTCTCCGGCGCGCCCTCGCCCCCCGCGCCCTCCACGTGAGGCAGGCACCGCCTCGCGCTCCATGCGCGCCTGGTACCCAAGCGCTCGATACTTATCACCGCGAAGACTCTCCGCGAACTAGTGAACTCTTAACTCCTCACGCCTTATGTCTACCTGGTACTTTGGAGACTTGAAACATGCTGTGAAAAGTTGGTTAAATGTGCTGGTGACCCCTCCTAGCGCTTCATGCGCTCCTGGTACGTCCGCGCTCAATATCCTCCGCGAATTACTAGTGAGCTCTTAACTCCTCACGCCTTATGTCTACCTGGTACTTTGGATACTTGAAACTTGCTGTGAAAAGTTGGTTAAATGTGCTGGTGACCCATCCTAGCGTTTCATGCGCGCCTGGTACGCGCCGCGCTCAATACTCCGCGAAATATTAGTGAATTAACTCCTCACGCCTTATGTCTACCTGGTATGCTGGGGCTCGAAACGTTAACTGATGCTGTGAAATAAATGTGTTGGTTACAAAGTGAACTATTTACCTCCTCGCGCCTTATGCCTACCTGGTATGTTGGGGACATGAAACATGCTGTGAAAGGTGACACCTCCTCGCGCTACTGAGCGTCTAGTCCTGCAAAACGGAATTTTAACACCATTGATAGCATTAAGATCCCCACAAGCGGTCTCCTCGTATGGACTGTAGTGTTTCGACAGTTTTTGTTGGTTGAATGCACAGACCTCTTACCCCATAGACCTTGCTTCGCGACACGCGTAACCTAGAGACTATCGACATGGACGCATCTCTTTAACACGGCACCCCTGTCCCCCCGCTTAGTCTCTATGCGCTCATCGGTGACAGAAATTTTCGCTTCCAAATGACAATTCCAGATTCTGCCCCACCATCAACCGCATGATGAACAAGATAACGAATAAATGTAAAATATATCTGTTTTTTATTAAAATTCGTGGTTTAAAATAAAGTTTTGTACAAGTTGCGAGTCGAAAAAAACAGCTTAAAGAATTCAGAAAATAGTAAGAAATCGAAGCGAATTATTCATTGTCTTTGTTATCATTTTCTACTACGCTCGCAACTCCTACTGATTATGATTATGCTATATGAAACCTGTAATAAGTCCCCAACAAAATGATATATGAGCTACAATGGTCACGTAGGTGACCAAAGGTGGGGCAAAGCTCCATTGAAATGTGGCAATGTCATTTGTACCGATTTCATGTCTATTGGCTAAGTGGTCTGTGGTTGAATGTTAAAGTGCCTCGTACGGACAACAGCAGATCAATGGTAACACTTGCAGTAAGATTTTAAATCTTACGACGTAGATAATAAGAACGGTCCAAGGTGTTACACTTGATCTGCTGTTAGCTGTACATTGTAAACATGTGAATGGCATTTGGAAAGATGTAAAAGTACACTGCCAATGGTATATCAAGCAATATATAATTGAATCGGTCGCGTTTCGTGCGTTTTATGAAATCAATAAAAAACTACCTCCACTGTTGGTCACGTTTCGTGCGTTAAATAGTGTGGTGATCGTACTACCTACGTTGGCAAGTATTACCATAGAGTTATCCTCCCTAATCGTTGCCTCAGTGCTGAGGATCGTGACCCTCAACAGCAGGTGCCGGCATGTATGAACTGGCGCCAGGAGACACGGTTTTGTGCTCTTCTCACAGCCTCTTCAAAGGGCACGCCGAGGATTCTGCCAACCACATCAGTCCAGTGGTCTAGACCCCTCAACTTTGCCGAGCAGAGAGTTCTCTCCAAGTTGGAAGGGTCCATTCTTATGACATGGCCGAAGTACAGTCGAAGACAGAGATAAGTACACAGGGGGCCTCAATAAGGTTGAGATTTTCTCAAAAACTACTGGACCGAATTTAATAATTCTTTTACAATTACACAGTTTTAACTTTTATCTATCAAACAGTGAAAGAATTTTTACAATAGGTCAAGTAGTTTTTGAGAAAATCTCAACCTTAGAAACTCTCCTGTACACCTTTCTTTGTGTTCCACCGTACAAGTTAAGTAACGTTATGCGAGGTCAGTACCTCAATGGGTGACCGCTAGTGACACTTTCATCTGATCCCCTCCGTGCCTCGGGGCGCACGTCAAGCAGCTGGTCCCGGTTGTTGTCGCGTGACAGCAGTCGTTAGGCCACGTCAGAGGCCTGAATGACTTTGACAAATAGGTTTGGTCACTATACCACACGAGAAAAGAAATAACTATTTATTACCAATTTTTTTTTTGGTCTACTAGCCTCACAGACCACTTACCCCATAGATCTGTAACAGGAGGACGCCCGTTTCTGCCCGCACATGAGCGCAAAATTGCTTCGCGACACGCGTAACCTTCAGATGTCGAAACGGATTTAATATGGCGCCCCTGCCCCCCGCTTCGCCTATGGTGCTCATCGTTTGACAAAAATTTTCGCTTGCAAATGACAATGCCATATTCTGCCCCACCATCAACCGTAAGTTGTACAAGATAACGAATAAATCTAAAAGTATCTCGAAAAAAAAAAAACGGCTTAATTAAGAATTCAGAAAATAGTAAGGATTCGAAGCGATTTATTCATTGTTTTTGTTATTCTTCTATAGGAGTTGCGAGAGTAGTAGAAAATGATACTGATTATGCAATATGAAACCTGTAATAAGTCCCCAACAAAATGATATGAATGGTACAGCTTAAACAGTGGGGCAAAGCTCCATTGAAATGTGGCAATGTCTTTTGTACCGATTTCATGTCTATGGGGTAAGTGGTCTGTGACTAGCCTATTACGTCTTGTTACTGTGCGATTAAAATATTAGTCTGAAACTTTTGAAACTTTTTATAAATAAATTAGCATACTGTGATGATCCTAATGTGTCACCCCTGAAAAGTAGCATTAGACTAAAAGTGTACTTGTTATGTATAGAGTAAATGGATGAGAAATTATTTTTTCTATAATGTCTGTGATCTGCCATAGTACTGCCTAGCACGCGACAGCGGTAGCGAACGGCGTGACGCCGTCAAACTGACGTCATAACGGTTCCCGACATGTCATCAGCCCATATCAGTCCACTGCGGGACGCAGGCCTCACCTCCCCGCTCTTATAGCCTCCTGGTACTGCCTCTCTCATCACCAGCCCGTATCAGTCCACTGCTGGATGCAGGCCTCACCTCCCCGCTCTTATAGTCTCCTGGTACTGCCTCTCTCATCATCAGCCCGTATCAGTCCACTGCTGGACGCAGGCCTCACTTCCCCGCTCTTATAGCCTCCTGGTACTGCCTCTCTCATCATCAGCCCGTATCAGTCCACTGCTGGATGCAGGCCTCACCTCCCCGCTCTTATAGTCTCCTGGTACTGCCTCTCTCATCACCAGCCCGTATCAGTCCACTGCAGGCCTCACCTCCCCGCTCTTATAGCCTCCTGGTACTGCCTCTCCATCACCAGCCCGTATCAGTCCACTGCTGGATGCAGGCCTCACCTCCCCGCTCTTATAGCCTCCTGGTACTGCCTCTCTCATCATCAGCTCGTATCAGTCCACTGCTGGATGCAGGCCTCACCTCCCCGCTCTTATAACCTCCTGGTACTGCCTCTCTCATCATCAGCCCGTATCAGTACACTGCGGGACGCAGGCCTCACCTCCCCGCTCTTATAGCCTCCTGGTACTGCCTCTCTCATCATCAGCCCGTATCAGTCCACTGCTGGACGCAGGCCTCACCTCCCCGCTCTTATAGCCTCCTGGTACTGTCTCTCTCATCATCAGCCCGTATCAGTCATGTGCTTTCGATTGTACAATTGTAGATTTTGTTTACGATTTCGCCACCATTTTGGGTTCTACTATTGTCCGATGCGTTGCGCACATACCCTTAGTATGTATAATACGATGAAGAATTTCGGTGGTCGTATGTTGGCCTGTGGTGGCTCATGTGGCAAGAGCGTGTCATGGAATGACAAGGTCGCAGGTCCAAGTCCTGCCTACGGCTAGAAATTATTCATCATTTAAATTTTGAGTTAACTTTGCTGACGGGACAAGGCGTTTGACATTGGTTTGACAGTTCCACGACCGCTTTCGCGTGCTAGGGAGACTGGAAACTCTGTACAAAGACGTCTTTAGGTGTTGTCAATTTCTAAATTAACATTAAGAATAGATGTGATTCTGTAGTGGCAAATAGACGAAGCTGCTATCACGCGTATGCTCGCTTTATTAAATGACAATGCCAGATTCTGCCCCACCATCAACCGCAAGTTGTACAAGATAACGAATAAATGTAAAAAATATCTCCGTTTTTCTATTAAAATTATTGGTTTATAATAAAGTTTTGTACAAGTTGCGATTCGAAGAAAACAGCTTAATTAAGAATTCGGAAAATGTAAGAAATCGAAGCGATTTATTCATTGTTTTTGTTATTCTTCTATAGGAGTTGCGAGAGTAGTAGAAAATGATACTGATTATGATTATGCAATATGAAACCTGTAAAAAGTCCCTAACAAAATGATAGGTACAGCTTAAATGGTCACGTAATTTTGTAGGTGGGGCAAAGCTCCATTGAAATGTGGCAATGTCTTTTAGAGTGTGACTACGGAATCGACACAAATGTCAATACGGTTAAATATAGGAAATTATGTGGCTTATATATGTGTCGCGAAAACTGCAATATTTTTATCATCTCTTGTGATATAAGCTGGCATTAGGCACCCGGAGACCAGAAATACGTAGGAGATGCTTTATGTAGATCTTAAATTAGTTTTACGTGTAATATTGCCTAATAAGGCAACAATTGACTCTCAACAAGATCGGCAATGTTGCACAACAATGCGCGACGTTGCCAGCAGTTGCAACTGGACCAATGGTATCGCAAGTTCGTCGTTTCCGTCAACATGTTGAACAACAAGTTGAGCAACAAGTTAAGCAACAAGTTGAGCAACAAGGTGAGCAACAAGTTGAAAAACAAGTTGAGTAACCAGTTGAGCAACAAGTTAAGCAACAAGTTGAGCAACAAGTTGAGCAACAAGTTGAGCAACAAGTTGAGCAACATGTTGAGCATCATGTTGCCTAGTGGTAACGAGGCTTTAATCTAAAACCTCTTCACCATTTTGGAGAGCAAAACTACAACATTTGACAGCTATAGTAGGTACGCTTTTTTGGCATCATTCGTGTCACAAAATTGAGAAAAACGCCAACACTATAGTCTGTCAACGTCGTGCTTGCCGCGCCCACGGGGTACATGTAATAGCGGGGACGTGGAAATAAGGTCTCGGAGGGGCTGCGGGCGGTGTGGAGTGAGCGCCCCCGCTTTCGCCACACCGCCCGCAGCTCCTCGGAGACGGTATTCCCTCGTCCCCGCCAACCCCTGTACCCCGTGGGCGCGGCAAGCATAACGTTGATAGACTATAGTAACTGTATCTAAAATATCAGTTAGCATATAAAGTTAAAGATGATGATGAACTAAGAAAAGAAAATTTCCGCTTATTTTGTATAAAAATCCACGTTTTTGGCGCATTTTCTATTCCATCTGTCAACACTGATCTCATACTTGTTCTTTATAATCTACTAGCGTTAGCGAAAGACAGCGCCACTTGGCTAGAGGCACAGACCACTTACCCCATAGCCCTGACCGGGAGGGCGCCCGTGTCTGCCCGCACATGAGCGCAACATTGCTTCGCGTTACCTAGAGATATTATCGACACGAACGCATCTCTTTAATACGGCACCCCTGTCCCCCGCTTCGTCTCTATCGTTGACAGAATGTTTCGCTTGCAAATGACAATGCCAGATTCCGCCCCACCATCAACCGCAAGTTGTACAAGATAACGAATAAATATAAAAATATCTCCGATTTTGTATTAAAATTATTGGTTTAAAATAAAGTTTTGTACAACAGAATCGCAACGATTCGTAAAAAACAGCTTAATTAAGAATTCAGAAAATAGTAAGAAATCGAAGCGATTTATTCATTGTTTTTGTTATTCTTCTATAGGAGTTGCGAGAGTAGTAGAAAATGATACTGATTATGATTATGCAATATGAAACCTGTAATAAGTCTCCAACAAAATTATAGGTACAGCTTAAATGGTCACGTAGTTTTGTAGGTGGGGCAAAGCTCCATTGAAATGTGGCAATGTCTTTTGTACCGATTTCATGTCTATTGAGGTAAGTGGTCTGTGGCTAGAGGTCTCCGGGTGTGGCACGGGCCGTGCCGTCCACACTGTGCCTATTTACCTGTTGTAAGATGGACTACTCACTCAAGCTATCAATCAGACCTTGTAGCACGCGCCAGCGGTAGCAATCAGCGTAACGACGCGGAGCTGTCAAATAGGCTAGTTGCCTCATATCGAAATTCAATAAAACAATATTTATTTCACATTAGGATCCCAAATATATCACTTTTTTTATTACATAAAAGTAGAAGATGACTGTAAAAAATGAAATTGAAAAAAAAATATTTACTCGTATTTATTTATTTATTTAGTTCGTCATTTGCCAATGTCATGTTACAGAAAATTCAATATATAATAGTCTTCTATTTTCCTCCACGGGAGTCGCAGTAGCGTCTTCACCCTGGGTAGCCGCGTCTTCATGTCTTCATCCAGAGGAGTCGCCGTAGCGTCTTCACCCTGGACGAAGCAGCTCGACAGTCACGCTCACTCCCGAGCTTGTAGCGGGAACTCTTGATAAAAGCTTGAAACCCCAGATCTTGCTCAAATTATCCAACTAATTCACCATACTGTCACTCGCGAACATTTTCTGATTAATTTAACGTGATATTAATCTCAAAATAACCACTGTAGACAATAAAACAAAAATTATCAAATAATTTTGCAACCGTCGTTTCCCGCCATTTTCAAGACCCACGCGTCTGAAACACGAGTCGGCCATCTTGGCGAGATCTGTGACGTCACTCTACGTTATTAGTGATGTCCGACTTTTTTGAGATATCGATGTTATGTGGGTTTTGGTAGCTATGTAACAATGACGTCATGCCACAGATAATCATGGCGGACTCTGTTTTTAATCGAGGTTGGAAAGTTGCATTTTAAATTAAAGTTTTTGGTGTTTTAAAGGTCTCAAAAAGTTCTGTAATTTTTTGTACGGTGTAATATAACGATTATTAACTATTTCATCATCATCATCATCATCATCAGCCCGTATCAGTCCACTGCTGGACGTAGGCCTCTCCCAAAGCGCGCCAATCAACCCTACTCTCGGCCCTCTGCATCCAGTCCCTGCCAGCCATTTTGCGAAGGTCATCCCTCCATCTGGTCGGGGGGCGTCCCACACTACGTTTACCCGTTCGTGGCCTCCATTCGAGAACTCGTCTACCCCATCGGTTATCGGTTCTACGACAGATGTGACCAGCCCACTGCCACTTCAGTTTACTGATTCTATGAGCAATGTCAACCACTTTTGTCTTCTGGCGGATATACTCGTTTCTTATTCTATCTAACAGAGAAATTCCAAGCATAGCTCTTTCCATAGCTCGCTGAGCGACCTTGAACCTGTGGGCCAGTCTCACCGTCAATGTCCACGTTTCGTATTAACTATTTAATACCCAACTATTTGATACTTACATTAAATTAAAATATTTTTGCTACTACAAAAGTGCCTTAGGGCCGAATATGGTGATACTACCACAACTGTATAATATCTGCATTAACCCATAATTACAAATAAATTTAATTTAATTTCATTTCCAATTTTTTTTTGCCCAACTAGCCTATTGACGTTTATTACGAGGCGTTTGACAGCTCTGCGGCGTTACGGTTATTTGTATATCAAGGAAAGCAAGAGTTCTGAGTCTCTTGTAATGTTAATTATTATGTCGTGGGTTAAGCTTTAGCTCTCTGTTCTGCGTTTGTTAAGTTTACCCGACTCTGGGCGCGCTTATTGTCTCTGCGCATTGGTGACCAGCGAACGGTTGAAAAAAGTGTATACGTGTATCCTAGAAATCGGTTGTAACTGTATGTACCGGTTTTTAGTAACTATGTACCGGTTTTTAGTAACTATGTATTGGTTTTTAGTAACTATGTATCGGGTTTTAGTAATTGTGTACCGATTTTAGTAACTATGTACCGGTTTTTAGTAACTGTGTACCGGTTTTTAGTAACTATGTACCGGTTTTTAGTAATTGTGTACTGATTTTAGTAACTATGTATCGGCTTTGAGTAATTGTGTACCGAATTTAGTAACTATGTACCGGTTTTAGTAACTGTGTACCTGTTTTTAGTAACCGTGTACCGGTTTGTAGTAACTATGTATCGGTTTTTAGTAAGTGTGTACCGATTTTAATAACTATGTACCGGTTTTTAGTAACTGTGTACCGGTTTTTAGTACCGTTTCAACCGTCGTTGGTCTCAGTGCGTGCGCCCTTAGCTTTGTTATGAGCGTTCAACTGTGAATCGTTTCGTCTCTGTCTCTCTCATGAGGTTTAAGTGTATGTTGAAAAGAGAGCGAGCGACTTCTACAAAGCAATATTGTGCCAACATCTAAAGTTATTGTTACATACATTGCACACTTTTAGGCCGTTAGCTATGAACGTGACTTTAAAGTTAAAGTCAGATGCTGAACCGAATTTCTACGACTAAAGTTAGGCGGTGGTTTAAGGCATAATTGAAGCCTTAAGAAGCCTTGTAGAAATTCGGTTCAGTAACTGACAAATTAAGCCACCGTTTATCAGTTTTTATGACTACGAGCCCTGATTACAATAGCAATATTTCATATGTTTTGATATTTTCTTGCATATGCGCTATGCGAAACGAAAATCTAAATGATAAATGGAGAAAAATCCCGGTCGTGATGAAAATTTTTCTGCATTTATCATTTAGCAATATTTCAGTTTGATTAATTATTGACACGATCAATGTTATTTTAACACCTATTTAATTGTTCTGTGATTGTTATTGAGCCGTTGAAAATATATTCAATACATTAAAGGATATATCGTTTAAGGGGATTCATTAATTGTACGTTTTCATACAAATTTATTCCCGCAGAATTTAGCTAGTCCATTGCAATATAAAATATAGATTCCACACTGGCATCACGGAAAATGTAAATTTTTATATTAGATACAAGTATTTTCATACAAATATTAATTAAGTAATAAAAATATGTAAGAAAAAAATGTTTTCCAAGATTCTAGCTTAACATAACTTCAATGAGAGGTTTTCAAAGTGACATTTCAAATAATAATAAAACTAGTTTTTGAAGTTGATAACAGATGGCGTGGCACTAAAAATACACAGGGACCATGAAAGAAATATAATTTATTTTTTGGTTTGAGTAGTTTTAAACAATACAATTTAATAATTTTAATAGGGACGGTGGGACACAGTGGTGTACAGGAGAGTTTTTAAGGTTGAGATTTTCTCACAAACTACTTGACCTATTGCAAAAATTGTTGCACTGTTAGATAGATAAAAGTTAAAGCTATGTAACTGTAAAAGAACTATTAAATTCGGTCCAGTAGTTTTCGAGAAAATCTCAACCTTATTGAGGCCCCCTGTATACTGATCTCTGTCAAAGTCAAATTTCTTTATTGCAAGTTAGCACGTTGTGTACATTTTTGCACGTCAACATATTTTTGAATTTACATTTCCACCACTTTGCAAGGAAAAGGTGCCAACGCTGAGGAGAAAAAGTGGCAAAAAAACTCTCAGCAGCACATCTTAATAATATAATAATACACAATTACTGTCTTCGACTGTACCACACAAAAATAGACATTCAATTAATAAACAAGGTTAGCCCGTGCATTGATGCTCTTTAATGTTGAGGTGCGAAGTCGAGGAATCAGCGCCATCTACCCGAGCTAGCGGTACTACTTTTGTTTCTTAAATGTCACTTTGAAAACCCTTTTTGCGGAGAATATTTTATACTCTATGCTGTAAATAATTTTGTATGAAACATGTAAAGTGAAGAATCGCCTTGGCATCTACGGAAAATACCCTAAACTAAAGCATGATTTTATGGGAATCTGATATTTTTAAAAAGATTACGATGACGTACTTGGCTTTATGACGCCTTTGGTTTCTAAATAGACGATTCTGTTTTAAAGCTAATTTTCACAGTTCTAAAAGTATTGCCATCTCTTTTATAAGTTTAGAATATGAAAGAGAGGTACAAAGGGCCTGACATGAGTCAACTAGCGCCGCCAATCTTAAAAAAAATATCTTCCAATTTAATAAATTAAAAAAAAAGCTATGTACAAAATGTTTATTACGATAAATACTATTTTTTAAATGCTTATTTATAACGTGATTCAATTTCGGTAAGTTGTAGTTCGCATAATTGCGAAAAACGGCCGTTTTTGGCACATTTGTGAACTACAACTTAGCTTGTCGCAATTATGCCATGTATTGTATATTGAAAAATAGTGTTTATCCTAATAAAGATTGTGTACATGGTTTTTTTTTAATATTGTTGATTAAATTGGAAGATAAAAATAGGAGCGCATCATCATAAATCATGTTTCTAACCGAATGTTAGACATGGTTGTCGGAATACTACTACTATTGTCCGATAGATGGAATTGCGTAACATACCCTTTAAGTATGTATAAAGCGATGAAGATTTTCGGTGGGCGTGGCGTGGCCTGTGGTGGCTCAGTTGATAAGAGCGTGTCACGGAATGACAAGGTCGCAGGTTCAAGTCCTGCCCACGGCAAGAATTTTTTCATCATGTTCTAAATTGGAAGATATTATTTTTTTAAGATTAGCGGCGCTAGTTGGCTCATGTCAGGCTCTTGATAGTCTGAGCTCTGAAGAACTGCCAAAGTTAGCTTACATTTAGAAAAAAAAAACCAGATTCACTATAATTATTTTAATTATTCGTTGTAAGTTAAAGCATACTGGGTCCGATCCACAAATTAATTTAACTTTTATTTATTAATAATTATTTATTATTTACAATGTCTTTATGTAAAAAAGTATGTTTTCTATACCTTTGGAAGTGAAGGATTATTTTGTCACTTTGCCTAAATAAAGTGGGGAAAAATGTAAAAAATAATATAATGAAGAGAGAAATCTATTTTAATTGTAATAATATTGAAGCGACAATGCTCATGTACATAAAATGACGTAGTGTATAAAGTTCTAATATGTTAGAAATACACAAGAAATTACATAAAATATTTGTTTCATTTTAATTAGGTACCTACGTGACCATCACGCCTATGATCCATCACACTGGCTCAATGAGGATGGGCAGATTGCATGATGGATTAATATAATTATACAGGGTATAACGTAAAGGTAAGTAAGCCAAAGGAAGGGTGTTCAGTATCGGTAACTGATCGACTTTTGTATTACGACATCTCTCTTGTAAAACGTTACGATGCGTTACAGGGCGGGAGGGGGATTCAAACAACGCGTTACGTAACGTTTATTATTTATTTTAAGATAACAAAAACTAGGGAATTATATAACAATTTACCGCAAACGCGACGACAAACGGATTTTAGCGACATGTTACGTAACGTTTAGGGAGGGGGGGAAGGGGGGTACACTAAAACGTTACGGCGTCTTATATGGGAGGGTCAAAAATCTTCAAAAATTGCGCTTCTTACCCGTTAGTACCGGTGGTCCTACTGGTAGTACCACGGGAAATATTACGTAATACCTACTTGAAGTCATGACCGCTCCCTTTGAGGTTACCCTAAAAATAAATCCACGAGTCCTTTCCTTCATTCAATTTAAACCTACGAAAATTAGACAGTAGGATAGAGGCGGGTTAATGAGTTTAATGACTCGTTAATTAACTAACTATTTTACCAATTTAGGCACTAGACTTTGAAATAGATAATTCCTAAGGAATACGGGCCCCGTATTCTACCAAGACAGTAATTTAAACATTCAAGTAATTAAAAATAGATAAGTAATGTTATTTATTTCACCCCATACAGCTCGATGGTACCGTGGACTTTATACGGAGGTTTCACTCCCGGTCAGTCATAACATAACGCAGAGAAAGTATCAGTCCGCTGCCGGACGCAGGCCTCACCTCCCTGCTCTTATAGCCTCCTGGTACTGCCTCTCTCATTATCAGCCCGTATCAGTACACTGCGGGATGCAGGCCTCTCCCAAGGCACGCCATTCTACCTACACAATCTTGGCCTTTGACATCCAGTCCCTACCAGTCTTAGGCAGGTCATCCCTCCATCTATTCGGGGGACGTCCCACACTATGTTTACATACAAGGAAATGCTTCCTTCTCCAGATTTCTCGATTTCCTGTAAAACCTATGGAAATATTTCCCAAACCCGACGGTCATCAGGAAACTCCAATTCAAAGGTCGCCAGCTGTGTACGGACTGTTATCTCACAAACTAAACAGTCAGCGGGGGCCGAGAGGTGTTCCCTTACATTTGTTGTTATCGCAACACGCGTTTAAAACATATCGTTATTGGCAATCTTTACAAGTAAGTAAAGAGTTTTCGAAAAGAAATAATGTTAGTACACATCAAAGCAGATCAAGTGTAACACTTTGTACTTTGGACCGTTCTTATTATCTGCGTCGTAAGAGTTGAAATCGTACTGCAAGTGTTACCATTGATCTGCCGTTGTCCTGTTTACAGTAGGTACAGTCGATGACAGAGATACTAATAATACAGGGGGCCTCAATAAGGTGGAGATTTTCTCAAAAACTACTGGACCGAATTAAATAATTCTTTTACAGTTACATAGGTTTCACTTTTATCTATCAAACAGTGAAAGAATTTTTGCAATAGGTCAAGTAGTTTTTGAGAAAATCTCAACCCTAAAAACTCTCTGTACACCTTTCTCTGTGTTCCACCGTACGTAAAAAAATCTAGCTTCGCCCCCAAAAAACTTAGTTGTAAATTGTAATTAATTATATATAGATATTAAGGGAATCAATATAAGTAAGTATAACAACCTATAGGGATTAAAAAGTTGCAACTACCTATTACTTATGTTATGGTTCAGCTTGCGATAACAACTTATATAGAGGGACTGTCTCAGTCCTTAAACACACAGAGAAGGCACGAGGCTTTTTTCTCCTAGATATCCTTCCGCTGATAACTAGATACAGTGTGACTCAAAGAAAAATACTTACCTAACATTGATCTCCTATAAACAACTAGATACACAGTCTGCCTTCTAAATATGTCCGAGCGCAAAGAATGTCCAAACGGATGAATATACCCTCATTTGCTTTATTGGACATTATTTGGACGTTAACAATGGACCCTTATTTGGAAGTTTTTAAAATTGTTTTAGTAAGACCTTTGTGTATATAAAGCAAATGAGCGTCCATTCATCCGTTTGGACATTCTTTGCGCTCGGACATTTTTAGAAGGCAGACTGTGTATCTAGTTGTTTATAGGAGATCAATTTTACCTACTTATATTTTTGTTGCTTATTATTTATTTTTAGTGACCACTCTGACACAATACAGTAAGTCTGCTTTTTGATCGAGCCATGTAATTAACTTTATTCTTCCGCGCACAGGAGTATGTCGATAATATGGTATGGACTAGAGATGGGCCGAATATAAACCTGCCGAATACGAATATTCGGCCGAATGTTCGGTTCAAAATATACCGAACCGAATATTCGGCCGAATTATTTGGTTCATTTTCGCAATTGAATTTTTAAGATCTAATAACCCATTGGTGCGATAATTTTCGAATTTCTAAGATCTAATAACCCATTGGTGCGATTTTCTAGCCACTAGGCCGGCAAACTGACCCGATGTTGATCACTGTTTAGGTCAAATTCATGGTCAATTTTAAATTTCATTATTCGGTAATTATTCGGCAATTTTACCGAATATTCGGCCGAATACGAATATGGAAAAATCTGCCGAATATGCCGAATACTGAATAATTACCGAATGTTCGGCCCATCTCTAGTATGGACTATTCGATTATGGCAAGGTTGAGTCGATCTCTAAATCTAGTTTATCTATTCGTTACAGCAAGGTTACGGGGTTAAGTTGCGTTGCACGGAAGCCTCTGTACGCGAGTCCGACTCGCACTTGGCCGGGTTTTGAGAAAGTGTCAGGCTTATAAGGCGACGTGCATTCTTTTATCTGTTGACTGTACCTTGCGACTGGCCTCGGCCGAGTCAACGCACTGATAATCGAATTGATTTCCTAAATAACATAATACAATGAAAATAAAATAAGTAGTCGACAGCAGATCAATGGTAACACTTGCAGTACGATTTCAAGTCTTACGACGCAAATAATAAGAACTGTCAAAAGTAAAAAGTGTTACCATTGATCTGCTGTCGACTGTACATACAAACACTACCTCATGCAACATCATCAGACCTTTACTTTCATCGAGGGAGCTCGGGCCATGATCCAGATTAGTGGATTATACATTTCTTTTGTAAACCTATAAATTGTCCCACTGCTGGGAAAAGGTCTCCCCCTCCTCTTTCATTCATCCCTGTCCTGAGTCTCTTCAGGACAAAACAACTTCTTTACTCTTCTTTCTTCCTTGATTACACTTGCCTTCGATTTTTTTCTATTGGATACAGGTTTCATCACAATGATTTCCTTCACCGTTTTGAGAGAATTCGGTAAAGTTTTCTTTCAAATAAACCGAGGAAAACTCGTTGCTACTGGACTTACGATACGGAGGTTCCAGGTTCGATCCCAGGTCAACCAATGAGTTAATTTCTCAGGTTTGTCGAAGGGAAATTGACTTTAATTACCAAATGCTTTCAAACGGTAAAGGAAAATAACAATTTGCCTGAAAATATTCTGATACATAATTGTGTAATACACCGATCAGCAGTGCATCCATGGATCATAGCCCGTACTCCTTCGATATGAAGAGAAACGCTGAATACACATTGGCACAATGAGAAAGCGTGTGTATTCCACTTACCCTCACGGCTCTCTTAAGGGAAGGCTCTTATGTTTGTCGTAATTTGTAACACATCCTAATCAAGACATAAGGAAACTATTCATGCATATTATGACGAAAAACTCTTATCTTATTATTTTATTAACGGACTCGACAGTTCGTCATTTGCCAATGTCATGTTACAGAAAATTCAATATATTCAATAATCTTCTATCTTCCTCCAGGGGAGTCGCAGTAGCGTCTTCACCCTGGGTAGCCGCGTCTTCTTGTCTTCATCCAGAGGAGTCGCCGTAGCGTCATCACTCTGGACGAAGCAGCTCGACAGTCACGTTCACTCCCGAGCTTGTAGCGGGAACTCTTGATAAAAGCTTGAAACTTTAGATCTTGCATAAATAATGCAATAACTTCACCGTACTGTCATTCGCGAACATTTTCTGATTAATTTAACGTGATATTAAACACAAAATAGCCCCCTGTAGACATTAAAAGGAAAATTATCAAATAATTTCGCAACCGTCATTTCCCGCCATTTACAAGAGAACTCTAATCTTGATAAACAACGCAAAATAAAGGAAATGTACACTGAAAGCAAAGCGAGGTCCTCTTATCGATTAGTTTACATTTTCGTGCCTCCTTCAGGAAGTGGGAGCATCGAGCCTTGTTTTGTTTGTCCTATGACGGGCCCACCATATAAATACGCGCGTAAGACTACGAACCACACACCTCTTAGCGCCTTCAGCACGCCTGGTACTTCACTTGAATTAAATACTGAAATTAATCGAAATGAGATTGCTGAGTTTAGTATTAATTTTAGTAGTAGCGTTTAGTAATGGTAAGCCAGTCGAAGATGAAGATGCTGTTGTGGTGGACGCTGATTTTAGTAACAACGGCTTAGAAGATGATGGGAGTATAGACATTTCGTATTTGGGACCAGAGGCTTATGGAATGCCGACAAATGAGAGTGGTAAGTTTTTGAACTTTAAATACTAAAAGTAACTTAGGTATTGCAACTTGGGACACCCCTGATCAGATGGAGGGATGGCTTGCGCAAGGTAGCTTGCGTTTAGGAGAGGTCTACGTCCAGCAGTGGGCTTATACGCGCTGATGATGGGAGAGGCAGTACCAGGAGGCTATAAGAGCGGGGAGGTGAGGCCTGCGTCCATCAGTGGACTGATACGGGCTGGTGATGAGAGAGGCAGCACCAGGAGGCTATAAGAGCGGGGAGATGAAGCCTGCGTCCAGCAGTGGCCTGATACGGGCTAATGATGAGAGAGGCTGTACCAGGATATTATAAGAGCGGGGAGGTGAGGCCTGCGTCCAGCAGGGGACTGATACTGGCTGATGATGGTAAATAATTTATTAACTTACAGTTCACATTCTACTCAGCAGTTTAATCTAGAGCCTGATTCATGAGTCGTAAGGATCTAATTAGAAAATACAGAAAGTAAGTAACGGAAAGAACATCGGTTTTATGACTATTAAACTTTCTGTTGTATATATTTTATGTTATATTGAGACGATTAATATTTAAAAATGTTGAATTCCTCCAAAACAGCAAATTCTTTTTATAAGTAGGTACTTACTAATACAATTCCTTAAGAGCCTTCCTAGAGCCAACTAGCGCCGCCAATCTTAAAAAAATCATATCTTCCAATATAATCAATTTTATTAAAAAAGCTACGTTCACATTGTTTATTGCTATAAATATTATTTTTTAAATGCTTATTTGTAACGTGATGCAATGTAGGTAAGTTGTAGTTCACATAATTGCGAAAAACGCCCGTTTCTGGCACATTTGTGAACTACAACTTACCTGCATTGAATCACGTTACAAATAAGATATGATTTTTTTAAGATTGGCGGCGCTAGTTGGCTCATGTCAGCGCCTTAACAAAGCATTTACTTCTACTGTCCATTATGTTTCTTTCTAATGGGAATCGTAAAGTTTTCAGTAGCTGTAATTCTCAAATACTGAACATTCTCGAGGTAATGTAAATTAAGTAGCTACCTAAATAACGAAAAAGTATTCACGACATTAGTGTATCAGGCTATCAGCACAGCATGACGACTGTCAGAACGTCAGAGCCAGCCGATAAAGATGTTTGAATAACGAGTGCGCGATCCTGGCTGACGGGCCATTTCCTCTCGTTTATGACATCCTAATGATCGCATACAATTTACGGCTGAAAACTGGTTAGCGAATGCTAGTTTGGGAATTGGAACTTTTACGTTTATAAAATAATAGGTATCTTACAGTCATCTTCTACCTTATAAAATAATAATAATAAATATATACTTATAAATAAAAAATTGGGGCCAAATCGCTGCCCTGCGGAAGAGTGCCCAAAAGGCTGGCGACGTTACCTCGTTGTATAGCCAGCGATATACGCTGGCCGAGGTAAGTGCCAGCCCTTATGGTCACCCGACGAGTCAATGAGGCGCGACGACAGTTCTTTGAACATATATATAGGTATCTTGATTTAGATTTCTTTGACAGTTCCAAAATTAGTGCCATTCTTTCCATAACTTTGGTAAAGGCAACATTTTATGACCCGATATACAGGGTGTAACGGAAAGGGTACATGAAGCCGAAGGGGGAGTGCGCAGTATCGGTAACTGAACAACTTTTGTTCTACGACTTTTCGATTTTCGCCAATTTTTTTTACTTTCATACATTTCGTAGCGGTCAGCTGATCGATTTGTATCAGACATTAATTTATTTTTTATTCGAAAAGTCGTAGAACAAAAGTTGTTCAGTTACCGATATTGAACACTCTTCCTTCGGCTTCATATACCCTATTTTCTTCAAAATCTCTATACTTCCTTACTTACTCCGCTGGCTCAGTGACCCGAAGTGAACTAGAAGCCGCCAGTCGTGCCGGAGGACCGGCACACACGTGGCGGCAGGCGGTGCAGGAGCACCGCCTGCCGCCACGTGTGTGCCTGCAGTCGGTGCAGGTCTCGACCTCGTCCTGCCAGCGGAAATACTTCCATACTTAGGTTCAACGTTAAAATATGTGCTTTCCATTTTGCAGGAGACGCACTATCAGAGTGGACGGAATCTTCCCTAATGAACCCTGAGGAGATGGGAGAATACGCTGAAGGTGATATTCTGATCACGAAAATGACGAGAAATGGAGTCAAAGGGGAGACGTATCGTTGGCCTAACGGCATCATTCCCTATTCCATTGAGGGGTATTACAGTAAGTACCTCGTACCTACATGAATTCCTTGAACGAAGTACTAGGAACCCATAATGTCAAGCAAGTTTTCCACAGACCAAGAACAACGTAATACGATCATGAAGGCGATCGCGGACTACCATCGACTGACCTGCCTCCGCTTTGTACCCTACAAGGGCCAGACGGACTACATCGTTATACAGAGCTCGAATACTGGCTGCTGGTCTAGCGTTGGACGTATCGGTAAGACTACATTAACTTATGTGTTCCTGGTGTCTATGTCGTGGTCAGATCGTTAAATTTCATGAAATCGTCAGTCATTTCTAATTATAAAAATTATATAGAAAGTGTGTTGGAACGGAATTAAACGATTTGCCCAACACAACTTGACGATTTCGTGAAATACCACCATTTCATGAAATGACTGACAGTTTCATGAAATGCTCAATTTAACGATCTGACCATGACATCTACAGAACGATTGCCTTTTATTTTGTGTGTCTAAAGTTATACTGGAATCATTTAAAAACTCTTCTTCTGCATCGTTAAGTTACCCCACTGATTTATCACTTAGTAGATACAGTCGAAGACAGAGTTAAGTATACAGGGGCCTCAATAAGGTTGAGATTTTCTCAAAAACTACTGATCCGTATTTAATAATTATTTTACCTATTTACATAGTCTTTGATCTATCAAACAGTGAAATAATTTTAGCAATAGGTAGAGTAGTTTTTGAGAAAATCTCAACCTTAATAATTCTCCTGTACACCTTTCTCTGTGTTCCACCATACTTACCTACCTACCGATTCCAAAGCATCGCACTCTATATACAATTGTCGCTAAAAGAGGCATCCCTCTCACTCTTACATGATATGAGTAACCGCAATAAAAGCGTTTAATAAGACTAGACTTGGCAGCCACGACAAAATCCCACGAATTTTCTATAATTTTTTTGTTATCTGCCATGATTTATATTATAATGAAGATGTCAGGATGTCTTCATTCATGAACTCTGAGTTCATGAATCATGATGACAGATATTATTCCATAAATACCATACCGTGTAAGACTACTTCCACCAAAACCTGCTTTCCTAGTAAGCTCAGTGACATTCCAAATGTTATTTGATAAGTAACATGCCACGTACGACTACCGCCGTGAAAATCTGCGTTCCTAGTACGCCCAGTGTCAAGATAGATGGTATTTGATAAATACCATACCATGTGAGACCACCTCTGTCAAAACCTGCGTTCCTAGTACGCCCACTGCTTCAACTAACATTCAAAACCTTTCAGGTGGTCGTCAGGAGGTGAACCTCCAGACTCCCGGCTGTGTGACCAAGAAGGGCACAGTGCTTCACGAGCTGCTCCACGCTATCGGCTTTATGCACGAGCAGAGCAGGCCAGAGAGAGATGACTTCGTCGATATTTACTATAGGAATATTAAGCCAGGTAAGACCTGCGGTTCTTAAGTACTGGTTAGCGAAATAGACAGGATGCAGAGATACCCGCAATAAAAGTATCCGCGTCTTCTCTTCTTCATCCAGAGGAGTCGCCGTAGCGTCATCACTCTGGACGAAGCAGCTCGACAGTCACGTTCTTAACGTGATATTGAACAGAAAATTACCATTGTAGACATTAAAATGAAAATTATCACATAATTTCGCAACCGTCGTTTCCCCATATTCAAAAAGCCACTTTTAACACTGCTCTCTCTTTCGCGGGTTTGCTGGCAGAAATCTCTTTTGAGATAAGCTCGCCCTTTGTACCAATTTGTTTCTTCTGGATGTTATCTATGTATTTGTCTGTGTTGTGCAATAAAGTGTTAAAACAAATAAAACAAACAAAGCCCCTATAAAGGCTCTAACTTTCTCACTTTTCTCGTCTTGTTCTTCAGGAACTGAAGGTAACTTCAGGAAAGCTGACCCTCAAGGCACCGACGGGTACGCAGTGCCGTACGATTACAACAGCGTTATGCACTATTCCGAGTATGCCTTCTCCAGGAACTCGCAGAAGACCATCGCGCCCAAGGTAAATCTTCTATAGGGCCACTGGTTGAAGCCTTCTGCTATCCCAATCCCTTAATGGTAAGGACCCTAAAGTATTAGGAAAGCAGAACCTGCCAGATATATTGTTAGAACGCTTGTATAGGACTGGCAGAAATTCTGATATCCTAGTTTATGGTAGGGCCGATTAGGAAAAATTGCCTGAAGACAAAAAAATGCAAGAAAATCTCAACGGATGACCGCCTAGAACATCCAAAAACTAACAATTAGATTTTCTAATACCTACTAACTTCGCTATCAGGAGCTGGCTGGCATTTTTTGTCCTGTCAAAGCCTGCCCGAACGTTGTACTAATTTTCGTCAAAAAGTAAAAATCGACGCAGCGCAACGCAGGGAAAATTGTAGATCCTAGAATATTTTTAAGTCAAAGTTGGTTTTCACGAAGCGTGTTTTCAATTACGGCCCCCTGGTAAATCGAGTTTCATTTCATTTATTTCACAATGACTTACTTTTGACAGATGAGTGTGAACTGAGTGAGATCGGTCTTACAATTTTGACAGTTGAGCTGCAAACTTTCTAACTTTTATGGGTTGACACCGCATGACTTCACTTCAGGTGTCAGCGGTGTCAACCCGTCAATCTTTGATTATGTAGGTTGTAGAAGGTTGTATTGTAATATTGTTTGCAGGTTGGCGGTGTAAAGCTGGGCCAGAGGGAAGGCCTCAGCCGCGGTGACGTCAGGAAGGTGAACAACATGTACAATTGCAAGAAGGAGTAAGTTAAGATTTAACATTATGCCATGCTTGGTACAACCGACTATTATCCGATAGATGGCCTGTGGTGGCTCAGTTGTAACTTATCTAATGAAAAGTTAAACTAGATTTAGGGTAAAACTTATCCTTGCGTTTACGAAACTGATAAAATTACATACACGACATATAAGGCGTCAACTGCAATTATAAGTTTGTAATCACAAAAAAAAATATTTCACGATGGAACTCCAAATATACAATTTTCGGATTTTTCCTTTACTTGTAATATAAGACCTAGCCTGTTGCCAAATTTCATGATTCTAGATCAACGGGAAGTACCCTAGGTTTTTGGTTTTCTTGCATTTTCATAATTTGTATGAAAATGCAAGAAAACCAAAAACGCGAGAAAATGCGACATAAACGGCCATGTCTTTTGATTGGGTTGACGTAGAAGGTTGATTTCACGGCTGCATGAGGTTGCAGACCTGAGTATTAGGTATTAATTTCAACTTGATCCGTCCACGCGTTTCTAAGATATAGGTCTTGACAGACGGACAGACAGACGGGCAACAAAGGGTTCCTATTTTCCTCTTGAGATTCGGAACCCTAAAAATTAATCAAAGGGACTAAAAAAAATTGGAGTCAAGTTTTTGTTTTTTACCCGACTGCGCAGCAAGGAATGGTTATGTGTTTAACAGTCTATGTATGTATGTCTTATAAGTCAATGACCTACACACACTGAAATAGAAACGGTTCAAAACTAAGGACACAAGAAAATATAAACACCAACAGAGATTTAAATTAATTTTGATAATTTTTATTCTGCAAGAATCTCTTGACAGCGATCTAATAATAATAAATAATAAAAATGTTTATTTTCTCACCACAAACAATAATGATAAATATTTATAATTTTGCATTTAAAACTAATAATAATTGCTTGTGGAGAGACTGGTGCCTAAACTAGGAGTTAACCTGTAACTTGGACACCAGGCTCCACCGTTTCTTAATTAATTACTGGTATGAGGAAAAATTAATGTAATGACACAGACAATCAGAATCAGATAGAACACTTCAATATTACTTTTAAAGATATTTAAAAATAATCGGCCAGTGTTAAATAATGTTATCAAATAGTATGTAATTGAAATAATTTCTCCTTGTTTCTGTTCCCAGGGAGCCTCAAACTGGTTGGGTGGGCTCTGTGTGGCAAAGCTTCTTCGGTGACAGGAAGGAACAGAAGTGACCTCGATACGCCCCACACGAGGAACACCAAAGATCTGTTTTATGTAATAAGTGTGTGCTCTCCTAGTCCGTATTTTTGTATTTCGTGCTTTAGATTTTAAATAAAAGTCTTTGAACATATTTGTGGATTTTATTTTTGACTTCTAGTCGCCTCGCCAAACGAGTTCTATGCCAAACAGCCCCACTATTACCGTTCTCAAAACGATGAAATCATACCATGTCATGTCGCGCGGAACAGAGACGCCGCTATACCAACGTAATAGCACTGTCCCTGTCAGGCACGATATGACATGATATGATTTGATCGTTTTGAGAACCGTAATAGCCGCACAGAAAATATCGCTTTAGGCGACAAGAGGGCCTATATACTTTCATAGTTATTATTAATAGTATGACTACTAGTTAAGTAATAAATGGCTCTAGTTACAGGCCTGTCAGCTGATTGCTTGTTATCGACTATTCGGTATACCACAGATAAAAGCAAAAGGAGAGTTAAGATTGAGATTTTGTCAATACCTAGTTACTAAACTTGGCCGATTAAAAAAAAAATTTAAATGCTGTAAGATTCATCTGATAAATAAATAAATAGCCCACCCAACTATCTTAATCATTGACTACTAGCATTATGGTCTTCCAGCTTCTTCTCCACCTGTACCGCCTGCTCGGCCACCTCCGCTGACGTCAGCTGGTACCCCAAGTAACTCACTTCCCAAGGACCTTCGTCGATGACACTGCCATTATCCATTTTCTCGTCTTGCACTTCATTGCCATCTATATTACCAGCATCAGATACATAAAAAAGTCACATATTAAATAGGGAAAAATGACATGACAACTACCGGGATTCACAATTTTGCACGATTGATGGTACTCCACGAATCATCATCATTATACCGTATCAGTCCACTGCTTGACGCAGGCAACCTCACACACACCTCTTCGTTCTTATAGGCTCTAGTCTCCCATCATCAGCCCGTATCAGTCCACTGCTGGACGCAGGCCTCACCTCCCCGCTCTTATAGACTCCTGGTACTGCCTCTCTCATCATTAACCGTATCAGTCCACTGCTGGACACAGGCCTCACCTCCCCGCTCTTATAGCCTCCTGGTACTGCCTGCCTCTAGTCGCCCATCATCAACCTGTCTCAATCCACTGCTGGACGCAGGTCGTCGCATACACACCTTCCCGCTCGTATAGCCTCCTGGTACTGCCTGCCTCTAGTCATCATAAGCCTAATAATATTACATCATCTTATCTCTTGGACTGTCATCATTATCAGCATTCCATTTAGCTTTACCTCGTGTAACATCATTTTATTCAGCATTATTTCTAACTTTACCTCGTGTAATATCATTATCATCACCTTACCTTTTGTACTGTCATCATCATCCTCAGTATTCTTCTTAAATCGTGTAACATCATCATCATCAGCATTCCTTTTCTCTCGTGTGACGTCATCATCATCAGCGTTCCTTTTAAATATAGTGACGTCATTCTTCTCCAACATCTCTGGTCTATCGTCCAGCATCTCTAGAAGATACTCGAACAGTCGAGGTATGTTCTTGAATACCGTTAAATATTCCGCACCTGAGTTCGTGACGCCGAATTCGGGGTTGGATTCTTTAAAATTAAACAAAATATTTTATAAAACCATAGACATAGGTTAAAAAATATGAAACTTTTCAAACAATTAATAATCTATTAGGTATATTTTAAGACTAGGCATTGCAATTACCTACATTAGTATAAAAGAGATATTGTGTTCTTAATTGCAAAAAAAAACTTGTACAAAAGAAATTGGATAATACAGTTAGTACCACAATTGGTTGTTTTATCGCTTAAAGCGATCTCTTCCAGACAACCTTTTGGTAGAGAATTCAGCAGATGAACAGGTCAAATAAAGACTTTGAAACATCATACAATCTTACTGCTGGAAGTATCTTCCAAAGAGCGCCACTCAATCCGATTCGCTCTTTGAAACTTATCTATTTACTCTTATGTTCTTTTCAGGGTTTTGAGTAAGTACAGTGGAAGACAGAGATAAGTATACAGGGGGCCTCAATAAGGTTGAGATTTTCTCAAAAACTACTGGACCGAATTTAATAATTATTTTACAGTTACAAAGTTTTAACTTTTATCTATCAAACAGTGAAAGAATCTTTGCAATAGGTCAAGTAGTTTTTAAGAAAATCTCAACCTTAAAAACTCTCCTGTACACCTTTCTCTGTGCTCCACCGTACGTAAATAATAAATACACAATAATCGCTATTTACCTTCTCCTGACGCCATCACAAAAGAAACGCACAATATTGTCAGAGCTCTTTCCATATTTTAACAAACTCAAGTTAAAACGTATGACAATTCCTATGGTACAACCAGTAATGTGGAGCCTATGGTATATTTAACTATGCTGTAAAGATAAGATAAAGGTAGTTAACCCTAGAACGACTCCACATTCGCTTTACAAAAAAGAGTTTCATCTACAAAATTAAATTTCGTAGAGTTTGCTCGCAAGAGTTATTTATTTATTTTATTAATGGACTCTACAGTTCGTCATTTCCCAATGTCATGTTACAGAAAATTCAATATAATAGTCCTCTATATTCCTCCAGAGGAATCGCAGTAGCGTCTTCACCCTGGGTAGCCGCGTCTTCATGTCTTCATCCAGAGGAGTCGCCGTGGCGTCATCACTCTGGACGAAGCAGCTCGACAGTCACGTTCACTCCCGAGCATGTAGCGGGAACTCTTGATAAAAGCTTGAAACTTCAGATCTTGCTCAAATTATCCAATAAATTCACAGTACTATTCGCGTACATTTTCTGATTAATTTAACGTGATATTAAACACATAATAATCACTGTAGACACCAAAATAAAAATTATCAAATAATTTTGCAACCGTCGTTTCCCGCCATTTTCAAGAGAACTATCGCAAGAGTTTTTCTTCGAATATTCGGGAATGGCAAACCCTGCTTTACTTATTTATGCTTCGGTATTTTCTGAAACATACATCCTAGGGATCTTCAAGGCAAGAGTGAATAGGCAAAAGTGGTTGACATTGCTCATAGAATCAGTAAACTGAAGTGTCAGTGGGCTATTCACATCTGTCGTAGAACCGATAACCGATGGGGGAGACGAGTTCTCGAATGGAGGCCACGGACGGGTAAATGTAGTGTGGGACGCCCGACCAGATGGAGGGATGACCTTCGCAATATGGCTGGCAGGGACTGGATGCAGAGGGCCGGGAGTATGGTTGAGTGGCGCGCTTTGGGAGAGGCCTGCGTCCAGCAGTGTACCGATACGGGCTGATGATGATGATAGTTTTAGTTTAAAGAGGTTTGCTTAAAATGCGACGCAATTTTAGGCATTCTAAGGGTTAACTTAAAAGGTAATAGATAGTCACCGATGACGTAAAAGTAACTCTAATTTACATAGATACCCCGCTACGCTATTGATGGTATCACAGAATTAGTAAAACTAGCGACGGTAGGTCGCTATCAACTATTTTGTTATACGAGTATAAAAAAGCGGTTTGGCGATTCCAGAGTGATGACATTTTAAGGCACGTATTAATAAGTCTGAGCTCAAACCCTCAAGAGCGAATTCAGCTGATACAATCTCAAGACGTGATCACCATCATGTCATTTATTTATAAACCAATCTTGAGGGCGTATCACGTGATGTCTTTCTCAAGTCGCGGTTCGCTTGCAACCAGCAAATACGTTCTCAAGTGTGAGTTTGACAGTTCTCTTCAGAACTGAGTTTTGTTTATTAATACTCATGGCTACAGACAATAGCACCATGTTATAGCAAAACGTCAGGAATGGTGTTACTCAAGACCTCCCATCAGTTTTGATAAACTACTTAGAACTATTTTTCACTATCTAAACATTCAAATGTTCGTCACAATCAGTTCGCGTGTTTGGTATCACTTGTTCAGTTCATTTTGTGATACCTAAGGTGTAATTTAAGAAAATTGGACATGCGTCTTTTCAGTATTTAACCCAAGTGCTAGGTGATCCCAGAAACATTAGCAAACATGTTTGTCGTACGCATTTGTTGTATTCTCGCTGTGGCTTTTGCTGGTGAGATCATCTTTTATTTTTGTGGCAAACCAAGTTTATAACAATCTCTTCTGGGTTTCTATAGTCCTGGTACCTGTCACCCAAAGTTTACGCTCATTATGAGTCCACAAAAGGGAAAACCGTACTTATACATATTCTTTTGGGTCACAAAGAGAAGAATAAACCTTTATCTTTAATGTTATTATTCATAAACCTAGTTAAACCTCACTTCTCTTAAATCGTGTTTGCTCTTTCACACTTCGTTAAAAATGGTTAAGGCTTCGTATGCGCGTATTTTCAACGAAGGCTACGGCACTAATTACTAAAATTAAACGTCTGAAAAAAATATATAGCATTCTTGGGGTGTATATTTAGAGACTGATGAATACCGATACACGATTGGACAAACCTCCAAAACATCCAAAATTCATAAAAATATGAATATGGAGTCACTGTGGGGGGGCAGCCCCCTTACCTTGAAGTCTTATAGCAGTATTACTTTCATAATACTTTGTTACTTCGTACAATGACCTTAATGAGCTTACTTTAAGGTCGTCATTAAGTAACAAAGTATTATGGAAGTAATACTGCTATAAGACTTCAAGGTAAGGGGGCTGTGCTCTTCACTCCGCCGCTGCGGGACATCTTCTGTCTCGCGCTCGAGTTTGACAGCTGGCCGCGCCTTAAGATAGAAAGGGACAGGGGCCCTAAACGGTGGCGTAACTTTAAATCACATTTATGAATAACAGCCTGTATTTCTTAATAGAGTTATTAAAGTAAGTAATCCTAGGTTCTCTTGAAAATGGCGGGAAACGACGGTTGCAAAATTATTTGATAATTTTTGTTTTATTGTCTACAGTGGTTATATTGAGATTAATATCACGTTAAATTAATCAGAAAATGTTCGCGAGTGACAGTATGGTGAATATGTTGGATAATTTGAGCAAGATCTGGGGTTTCAAGCTTTTATCAAGAGTTCCCGCTACAAGTTCGGGAGTGAACGTGACTGTCGAGCTGCTTCGTCCAGAGTGACGACGCTACGGCGTCTCCTCTGGATGAAGACATGAAGACGCGGCTACCCAGGGTGAAGACGCTACTGCGACTCCCCTGGAGGAAGATAGAAGACTATTGAATATATTGAATTTTCTGTAACATGACATTGGCAAATGACGAACTGTCGAGTCCATTAATAAAATAAATAAATAAAATAAGTAATCCTAAAGCATCCTATAGACGAAATACAATAATTAAAGGGAAATTCCTACACTTGGAAGACATCTCCTAATACCTACATGAGCTATCAGGATAAGGATATCATAAACATTGAAGAGTTATTCCGTATTTTTCAGTAACCACAAGTTGCAGTCGCATCAAAAGGTCTCCCGACAAGATGGAGGTGAACATGCCAAGCTACTCGTCTGAGCGAGAGTCCAAGGAGCAGGAGTACCAGGAGGACATGAAGGAGGAGGATGAGCACTGGCAGGGGGAGGGGCAGAAGTTAGAGGAGAAGTATGATGAGGCTGAGGATAACAGGTTTGTTTCATCTGAGGAATACGGTTGATTATGCGTTGTTTTTAGCGCTTTTATTCCGCTTAAATTCTGGTTGGTGATTGGTTCAGTGGATTTCGACAGGACTTTAGCGGACCATGAAGCTAGAAAGCGATGATGGAGTTGGCCATATTTACATAGCAGAGTCCTCTCTTACAGGACTCACGAAATGAAAATCTAAATGATATATAGATATTTTTTTTATTACGACCGGGTTTCGAACCGGGTACAAAAATGTACACAACGTGCTTACTTGCAATAAAGAAATTTGACTTTGACTTTGGACCTCGCCATTCCGTGGCACGCTCTATTCCAACAGAGCCACCGTGATATCGTACCCAGGTCGTCGAATCTTGTCTCCATATTCGTCTTAGGGACGGTAACGACATCTATCCAGTAATTGTGCAATTACTCAAATTCATGCTTAACATTGTTAGTTAGAAATCATGTTTTTAATTGATGACGCGTTCCTTTTTCATATGCTTTGATATTTTATAGTTTCCATTGCTTGACAATTTTCTTTCAGAGACAAAAACGCTGAAAAGAACCAAGAACAATACGAAAACGAGAAAGAATATCGTGAAGATAAACAAGAAGCTAACAATAAAGAAATGGAAGAAGATTACAACAACAACAAAGATAAACTTGAATCTAAACACGAAGAACACGAGGAACATTACAACACACAACACGGAGACAACAATTATGGAAACAATGCTAATAAGACTGGAGAAGAATTCAACAATGAACTGAACGATAACGGTGAAAGATACGAGGAGAAAGGTAAAGAGGATTTAGATGAAAGGGAAGATCAAATGGAAAATCCTGATGTTGATGGAAAAGGCCCGTCTTTTAGTTATGAAAAGGGTAAATGAAGAAAGAAGAAACGACTATAGATACTGATTGTAATAAACTGGCTAACCCGTTAATATAGGTACTTATTTAAATAAATGGAAATATATTATCCTAATATTATTACGGTTTACGATATTTATTTCTCAAAAAAAAAAGGATATAATCCACTGAACTTACGACGACGACGACGGGTTGCTGGGGGGCGGAAGCCATACAATTTGTCGCAGACATTGGCCGTCGTCTTAGAGAGAGGGGTTGTGACTCTCGCTCCGGGTCCTACCTGGTGCAAAGGTTGGCCATAGCTATACAGCGCGGTAACGCCGCAAGCGTTATGGGCACCTTTGCACCGGGTATGACAAGGGGCGGGTTATTTGACTGACGAAGGTTTACCGGATATTTTAGTTTTAAGTTTAACATTGTATTTTATATAATAAATTAAATTTAAATAGATTTTGTCTTAACTTAGGGAAATACAAAATATATGATAAATTTTAAGTGTTCAACAATAAGCACGGAACATTCCGAATTCAGATTTTTTGTGTGGGTAAAAGTGAAAATGAATACAGAATATAGTGATACAATCGAACAAAACAGAGGTATGGCTTCCATTACATATCGATTCTAGTCGCTATGAAGTTATAATTCTATTGCTATTATAGTTGCTATTGCTATAATATTATTAAAAATTTGGTTTTATTACTCATCTTAAGGAGAGGAATCTCGGTCGCTCAGTAGACTTGCGATACGGAGGTCCCAGGTCACAATGAGTTATCCTCGGTTTTATCGACGGGAAACTTACGTACATTTACCGAGTGCTCTCAAAACGGTGAAGGAAAACATCGTGATGAAACCTGCATGTCGTAGAAGAAGAAAAAATCTGAGGCATGTGAAATCTGCCAATCCGCACTGGGCCCCTATGGTAAGGGAATGTTCCCGAGCAGTGGGGACATATAAATAGACTGATGATGGAGTCATCCTAAAAGACATTGCCACATTTCAATGGAGCTTTGCCCCACCTACAAAACTACGTGACCATTTAAGCTGTGCCTATCATTTTGTTGGGGACTTATTACAGGTTTCATATTGCATAATCCTAATCAGTATCATTTTCTACTACTCTCGCAACTCATATAGAAGAATAACAAAAACAATGAATAAATCGCTTCGATTTCTTACCACTTTCTGAATTCTTATTTAAGCTGTTTTTTTCGAATCGCAACTTGTACAAAACTTTATTTCAAACAAATAATTTTAATAAAATAACGGAGATATTTTTACATTTATTCGTTATCTTGTACAACTTGCGGTTGATGGTGGGGAAAATCTGGCATTGTCATTAGTAGCATAACTGTCTATGGTCAATATACATAAACAGATTTGAGAGCTTATAGCGTGAGCATTATTATGTAGGTATACTAGGTATATGGACTACGCCAGTCGGGTCGCGGTTGTATCACAGTTTCCCGTGGCTCGGCTAGAATGGCACGAGGTGGAACACCCCAGGACATTTAGTCGGTATGCTGCCCCTTCAGGGCGGTGAGCCCGACATAACCAACACGCTCCCCCGGGCGTGGTGACACATGATTTGCATGTTTTACCTGGGTTAATAAAAAAAAAGGTATGTGGACTATCAATTCTATGACTATTGACATTGGTTGAGGTAATTCCTATTCATTACGATTCATTGCAGTAATCTCACAAATTGATCCAATTATTCGAATCTCCTAATTGTTGTTATTTTCACAAACAAGTGCGATTAGCAATGTGGTTGACAACATTTTATGTTCTTTCAAAATTTTGTTTCATTTCATAAAAAATTCTAGAAGTAGAGATTTTGAAAATGGATAATCATGGTAATTGGTATATAGCATCACTTGGCTATTCGTATTCGCTATTGGATGTTTGTCGTATTTGTCAAATACTTGACGTACAGTCGAAGACAGAGATAAGTATACAGGGGGCCTCAATAAGGTTAAGATTTTTTCAAAACTACCAGACCGAATTTAATAATTCTTTTACAGTTAGGTACATAGTTTTAATTTTTTTTTTGTAATGTAGTTTTTGAGAAAATCTCAACCTTAAAACTCTCCTGTACACCTTTCTCTGTGTTCCACCGTACTAATAAGACGAATATTTTGTCAAGCATACCAACCACATATGGCAATTATGACAAATACGCAAATACGAATAGCCAAGTGTAGTGCCACCATAACGTGCAGATTATTTGACCACGAATCCAAGAGAACAATAGTTTACAGCTATTTAGTTATTATGTAATTATTTTTGTCGATTCCAGAGTGAGGCACGCTAAATTAAATCGTCGCTAAGCACGGCGTCTCGCTCACTCTTACCTGTTGGCACCTAGATGTGACAGTCTTACTTTTCTCGTGTGGTGTAGTGACCAAACCTATTTGTCAGAGTTATTCAGGCCGCCCGTAGGCCTCTGACGTGGCCCAACGACTGCAGTCAAGCGACAATAACCGGGACCAACTGCTTGCCGTGCGCCCCGAGGCACGGAGGGGCTCAGATGAAAGTGTCACTAGCGGTCACCCAGCCAGGTCCTGACCTCGCCCAACGTTGCTTAACTTGTAACTGGACTACGAGCTCCGATGTAACAGTGACAGGTGCGTTTAAGTTTAGAATTACATTTGGCGGCCATGACAGGAGCACAGTGTGAAACCTGATCGAGATTTCTAGAGTCAATAAAATATGGAAAACTTCCACGCTTTAATTGATTATGATAAAATCATTCGTATTAGGATCACACATTTTTTTTTTAAATTTATTTACTCAACAATAATTTTACACATTTTACATAGTTCTAAGCTTCGCCAAATTGCATAACAATTTGTTGGCGAACATTTGCACTCACTTAACTACCTACTATGTGTCCATATGTCGCAGTCAGACGGGTCCGGCTAGACACTTCGTAAAGCGCCGAACCACACCATCTAACTACGACATTGTACACTTTGGAAAACATAATTTTTGTTTTCTTGTTGAGATATTAGATACAATTATTACATATGATTACTACATTAAAACATATATATAAGTATTACAAATTCAAGTTCAGTTTATCGTCGAATGCATCTAACAGCAGTTTTTTAACTTTATTCTTAAACTTGTGGCCATCCGTTGACGAAATGACCAATTTCAGCCGTGTCATGACTTTCCTAGAGTTTTATTGTGTATTCATCAACATTTAAAATGTATTTGAAACACGTTGACAACTCCTGCATCGAAAAAAAAATCAGGCATATATAACCATACATTTTTCCGCAAATGAATTCATTCCCTTGGCTACCAGGACTACATAAAATGACGAAAGTAATATTTGTCCTAACGCTTGTGCTCGTAACGTTTTCTTTTACAAACTCTGGGAAGGTACCGAATGATGACGCGAAGAAAGCAGACGAGACCAGGAGTAAAGACGATATGTCTGAGATGCCGGATATGTCAACGGAAGGACAGAATGATAAGGACCAGGAGAACACGATCAATGCAGAACTAATGGCAGCGATGCGCGACTGCAATGATTCATTCCGGATTGAAATATGTAAGTTTTATGCAGTCCTAGTACTTGCTGAGGCAATAATTTAAATATCCAGGGTTCCGTTCGTCTCGACGTTCGTATTATTTATTTTATTATTTTGTTAATGGACTCGACAGTTCGTCATTTGCCAATGTCATGTTACAGAACATTCAAAATATCATATCGTCTTCTCTTCCTCCAGAGGAGTTGTCGTAGCGTCGTCACTCTGGACGAAGCAGCTCGACAGTCACGTTCACTCCCGAGCTCGTAGCAGGACTCTTGACTCTAGCGCCAAACTTCAGATCCTGCATGAATCCTCCAATAATTTCACCATATGGTTACTCGCGAACATTTTCTGATTAATTTAATGTGATATTAAACACAAAATAACCACTGTAGACATTAAACTGAAAATATCAAATATTTTCGCAACCGTTGTTTCCTGCCATTTTCAAAAAGCTTTCAACGTTCTTCATTAATGCGGTCTAAAAGGGTCCAATATGCGTTTTTGGTACCTTTTTAAATTTTCACCAGAAACCAATCACGGTTCTTTGGGTTCATACTTTGTGTTCTTCAGTTACCTGTTTCTAAAATTTCTTCATGAAATTCCAGCATACCTGGAGGCTCTCAACGAGAGTGGCAGTTTTCCTGATGAAACTGAGAAAACACCGAAGGTAGGATACCAAACTGAATCGATTAGAAAAATGAAAAATAAACATCATTTTTCGACCACCTTATAGGCTAAAATACAACATTCATTTGACATATAGGTTACAACTTTACAAGTCGTCTAGCTAGATGTAAATGTGATTTACCTAACTTCTTAGGTATTATTATTATTATTTACTTAACTTTAGCAAATCTCCCGGCGTCTGGTCGAGGCCACGCGTGACCAAAGGGCTGGCGGCTACTTTGCCCAACGGGTCAGCCTCGCTATACAGCGGGGCAACGCCGCCAGCCTTTTGGGCACATTGCCAATTGTGGGGGACTTGGCGCAGGTTTTTTATTTATAATTTTTACACGTTAGATAGGTTTAGATAGTTTAGATTTAATTTGTATTTATTTGTAAATATTATTTCTTATTTAATTACATAAATTCTTAGTAAAAAAAATCCTAACTTCCTTTTAAAAGATTAATATTTTGTTAAAGAGGAGTAAAGTTAACCAGTGGTATTGTTATTTAGCAATAACTTACAGAGACAAGATTAGTTTGAGTCAAAACTATGGGTCACCGCCTTAAGCATGACCTAGCCGCGATCTGCGATCAGTTGAAACGCATGCTCCGACTCATTTTCTGCCGTCGTTACCTACTGGATGTAGATCGCAGGCCTCAGATCGCTACCGGACGTTAAAATGCCCAGAAAATGACGCAGGCGCGGCTAGGCCGTGTGTGGAGGGCATTAGGCAGTGGTCTCACCGCCAGCGAGTAAAGCGAGTAAATCTTGGCTATTTGTTGCGTAAGAAACGTACAACAGATAGCACATTCCGTGAAAACAAAAGAGACGCAGCGACTCGCTCAGCGATTAACTATAAAAATATGTCGCCGAACGCGTCACTGCGTCTCTTTTGTTTACACGGAACGCGATATCTATTGTATATATCTATGTAAGTATTTTATTTGAATATAAATCGTCGGTATTTCTAATATTTCCACTCTAGCTGAAGTGAGTGTTCGTTCCTGGTCCCGCCGGACTACAACTCGGGTCCAACAGAATACCAGCGTTGCCGGCATCCTGTCGACAACATCATGCTGAGTTGACCCTGACCGCAACGGCAGCACAGCCGCTCTTTTTGGTGTGTTGTTTTGTTAGCCACTATAATGTACCATAATGTAAATGTCTTGCTGTTGCGAAATAAACGGATTACTTACTTACTTACGTTTCTTTCGCAAAAAAATAATCGGAATTTACTCGCTTACTCGCCGACGGTGAGACGGTTGCCTGAATCTCGGCAAAACAACCAATCAAAGAGAAAACTATGTTACCTACAGTGTTACGTACGCTGCGTCCTGGAGACGACCGCTGTAGCATCGGACGATGGTCAATTCAACGCCGCGCGCGCAGCTGAGGTGTTCGCCGGCGAGAGGGGAGGGACGCCAATGGACGACCTGGGGGAGATGGCTACGGCTTGCTCCGATAGAAGTAAGTCAAGCCTCAAATCCACTAGGCAACATGTGATAAAAAGATGGCTGGCAGAGACTGGATATGTGGCAAAAGGCCGAGAAACGGGTTGAGTGGCGTGCTTTGCGAGATGCCTACCTCCAGCAGTGGATTGATACGGGATGATGACGATCAGCAACTTTGCATAACAACGCGGGATGTTGCCAGCTGGCGCGCAACATGTCCAATAGTACAGTCGAAGACAGAGATAAGTATACAGGGGGCCTCAATAAGGTTGAGATTTTCTCAAAAATTACTGGACCGAATTTAATAATTATTTTACAGTTACATAGTTTTAACTTTTATCTATCAAACAGTGTAAGAATTTTTGCAATAGGTCAAGTAGCTTTTGAGAAAATCTTAACCTTAAAAACTCTCTTGTACACCTTTCTCTGTGTGCCACCGTACCGATATCAATGGTAGCTACCGCAAGTTCCTCGTGGCCGTCCAATATGATGAGCAACTTGTCGCGCGTCAAATGTTGCGTAGTGGATACGAGACTTGAGACTTATATCACACTCAAATTGCCCTGTCAATTCAACTAATTAAAAAAAATCTTTATAGCAACTAAGCACGTTGTTTTTTCACGTCAACATATTTTTTTGAATTTACAAGGAAAAGGTGCCAACGCTGAGGAGAAAAGGTGGCAAAAAACTCTCAGCAGCACATCTTTTAAAATATGAAAACACAATTACTTAATAACTAGGTACTTATTACACAACTATTACTATTGTTAGTAATCTACACTTTATCCCTCATGCGGAACCGGCGACACACACCATGCATGTCCATCGTTTAAATAGTCCTGTTACGCCTTCTTAACAAGTGTTCATTTAATGAAATTTCTAAATTTCCTCTCTGTCAACGTCGTGACAATTATCGTAGACGGAAATATAAAAGCGTCTTCATACTATTCCATATATTTTGCTTCCCTATTATATCATGTCATGATGATAAAACCGTGCCGTGCTGTGCTGATAAATTATAAAAGCGCCCAATGTTTAAATTTTTGTTTACAGAAGAGTCTTGCAAATGTGATCGGTCGTACCAGTTCATGAAATGCCTCATGGAGATGGAGATAATGAAATATGAGAAGAATCAATGAGGACTACTTCCCAATAGACCGGTGATGTGATGCAACTATAAATAACAACGGCGTGCAACAGGTTTTATTCTTAGCCACTATTCAATGGATGAGGTTTCATGAAAGTAAACTGCCGTCAGTAGATAAGTTCACCCAAAATGGCAGCGAAATTGGAAACAAAATCTACAATAGCCTAGTTGACAAGTATCGAAAATTAAATGTTTCCATTATTATTACAAAATAGACACAAATTCATGATCAACTGTGAAATCAAAATTGAAATAAGTTTAAAAATGAAGTAACTACAGGCATTTAGAAAAGTTGTGTTAGAAAGAGACAGAAACAGTACACGACGTATTGTACCGCCACCACGGTATGACGTCATACCGTGGTAGCGCCATACAAACTTCATACTAAAGACCGTTTTGCTAAAAAGAGATGGAGCACCACCACTTGACTTAATCGCTTAATATCTTCGGTATTCGTTGAGATATCGCAAAACTGATTTCACAGTTCTCTTCAGCAGGAGCATGAGAGTTGATTGATGCAATAAAAAAAATTAGTCAACTAGCCTATTGTACAGTCGAAAGCCGTCAGGGATTTTGGACAGTTTTTATTATCTGCGTCGTAAGAGTTGAAATCGTAATCTAAGTGTTACCATTATTCTGCTGTCGGGTCTACCTTCACGAACTGACGCCATTATGGGTCTTAGCTGCCGGGAACTGTATATCGTTGAGTTCTCTCTGATACATGTACCTACTTGTCTGTCAACTCATAGTGCTTTAGTATAAAAGTAGTTTAGAGGGCTCTTGAAAATGGCGGGAAACGACGGTTGCGAAATTATTTATAATTTTCCTTTTAATGTCTACAGGAGCTATTTTGTGTTTAATATCACGTTAAATTAATCAGAAAATGTTCGCGAATGACAGTATGGTGAAGTTATTGGATTATTTATGCAAGATCTGAAGTTTCAAGCTTTTATCAAGAGTTCCCGCTACAAGCTCGGGAGTGAACGTGACTGTCGAGCTGCTTCGTCCAGAGTGACGACGCTACGGCGACTCCTCTGGATGAAGACATGAAGACGCGGCTACCCAGGGTGAAGACGCTACTGCGACTCTTCTGGAGGAAGATAGAAGACTATTATATATATTGAATTTTCTGTAACATGACATTGGCAAATGACGAACTGTCGAGTCCATTAATAAAATAAATAAATAGTAGTTTATAATTTTGAAGCATTATCAGGGCAAATATTTTCCAAATCAATAAAGAAAATATTGCCGTGATTTATTATTTTGAATTTCTTCTTGAAATCCTTTAGGTTTCTGTTAAGTTAGGTTATAATTTACATAAAGTTCATGAATACTTATTTCTTTATTCAGCGAAAATAATCAAGTTTACACAATTACTTAAGTTCCTACTTCAGTCTCCATCAACAGCATGAAATTGTAAAGCGATGACTAAGTAAGTAGTGCACGTTCCAAATATCTGAAAGCATGGTCAACAAGATTAGTTTCCTATTCAATTCTCATATGTGGAGATTTGTAATTGGCTTATAGCTACTCATAGTTGTTATCTATATTAGTATGAAATAGCTGTAAATCTTCCTAAGAATAAATAAATAAATAAATAAATAAATACCAACAAAATGGCATCACCTCCCCGCTTTTATAGCTTCCTGGTACTGCATCTCTAATCATCAGGCCGTATCAATCCACTGCTGGACGCAGGCCTCACTTCCCCGCTCTTATAGCCTCCTGGTACTGCCTCTCTCATCATCAGCCCGTATCAGTCCACTGCTGGACGCAGGCCTCACCTCCCCGCTCTTATAGCTTCCTGGTACTGCATCTTTCATCATCAGCCCGTATCAGTCCACTGCTGGAGGTTAGAGGTCATTCGAGAACTCGTCTACCTCATCGGTTATCGGTTCCATGACAGATGTGACCAGCTCACTGCTTCCTCAGTTTGCTCTTTATTTTCTCGTGTGGTTTAGTGACCAAACCTATTTGTCAGAGTTATTCAGGCCGCCCTTGGCGTGACCTAACGACTGCTGTCAAGCGACAACAACCGGAACCAACTGCTTAACGTGCGCCCCGAGGCACGGAGGGGCTCAGATGAAAGTGTCACTAGCGGTCACTCATCCGGGTCCTGACCTCGCCCAACGTTGCTTAACTTGTACGATCGTTTTCAACGTGTACTCGCAACTAGACTACGAGCCCCTTAGATCGCTGATTCTATGATGTCAAACACTTTTGTTCTAGCGAGTGATCCTTGTTGCGGATGGATCAGGGATGATGAAAACTCCGGGTTGGGATAAATTGTATCTATTTAAAATCAAATTACAAAATCGCTAAAACAACCTATTCTCTGGCACACTGACAACTGACTGCCTTCTAAAATGTCAACAAACGGTATCTATGGCCGCGGAACCAGCCAGTCGCCAACATTCCGGGCCCTGGTGTGAAACACCGTTACGGAGTGGCGACTGCCTGGTTGGCCGCGACCAAGGGACCTTCCGTGTGGGCCTTTTCACAATCCCGCCTCTGGTGGCGACGTCGCCTTGATCAACGTTAATCTTCGTGAAAGGTTCGAGTGCCAAATGTCTCTTGGCAACGCCGGATGGGCTATCACGGCGACGTCGCCTTCTTTTAGGCTATGGTCTGTTCGGTGCATGACGGTCTCCTAATCAAACTTAGTAAGTACATATTCTTGGAGCTATCTGCTGCATAAGTGGTCCGCCAATCTCAGTATCTTCTTCAATGCTCACGTCGCGCCAGATCGCCGTCAAACAAATCTCCTTCCAACCAATTGCTGTTGGAACACGTTACGATTACGACGTGAAACTGATATCTCAAACTGCGGCGGCGGCCGGCGGTGGTAGAAACGTATGACAAAGGTATGTTCATACTTAAAAATCTTTCTAAAACCTCTTCTCTGTTTTCCCTCAAAATAGCTTTCAGTGCTATCTGCACTGAGTTCACCATAGGTTCCGTGGCTCCAGACATAAATGAGGCGACAGAGGCATCCAAATTGTGTATATTTATCATCATATCTTCCATCATAGTCGCGGGATCAATGGAGCATAGCTTATCATGGCGTCGAATAATAGACTTGTGAACTGCGCCAAATTGGAGTAAAAACACGATGGTGAATTTTCTTGTTTGATGTACAAATCTTTCTGTGGGTAATTCTCCAAATAATGGCTGATGAGAATAATTCTTCTTCCAGTGTTGGTACTCTCTGCATACGACAGTGACTGCCTTAAATGCACGCCAGCCGCACAGAATCCGAGATCGCTGTCTCAACTCATTGAATACATGTCTGGCTTTGACGTGTTGGTAGGAGGTGATCATCAGACGGACGATCCTGTGGCAATCAATCAGCATAATTTGACTCTTCAAAATCTCGTCGTCTGCAAACATTAACTTCATTCTTGAATTCAAGATTAGAGTACCGTCGTGCAGCCTTGGGACGAGCGAAAAAAGTCGTCTCTTTTTAGGTAAAGGCTTTGAGTCCTTTATTAAATAGGGTTCGTCCCAAAAATAGTATATCTGCGACTTTAATAGTAACGGTCTCTCTGCAAGGGCCATGCATTCAACTGAGACCTGCGTGCAAGAAATGGAATCATTAGAAAGTAATAAAGGGTTTAGACTAATCTTTTTACCAAGAGGTAACCGTCTCGCGCCTATAGTAAAAATTACAGTAGCCCAAATAAGCCAAATCCATACACTAAAACTGTTAGCGTCTAGAATTGGGGGGCCTGAGGGTTTATCGACTAGAAGTCCCACCACTTCTTTGACATCAGGAAGGGGTGCGGCCTCGGCAGTCTCTGGTACAGATGACCATTCGTCAAGCGAAAACGAAGGGCCACATAACCATTTATCCGTCCGGTCTGTCAGTCGTGTAAAGTCATTTGGTACACTTAGCTCAGTAAGGAGGCAACGCCAATTCTGATGGGCAATATATTCAACCCTATAAGCCAATAACGGTTTGTAGCGACAAGACATAGCCTGTGGATAGTTGTCAGAGACATGACGCGCGTGTCGGCATGGCAATCCGACCCCAAATCGACCTGATGGCAGGCGGCGTGCTATTGCCTCAAGTAAGTCTACAGCACGCCGATCTTCGTGGTCGTTTTTGGGTGGGAGCTTCGGAACACCTACACAATTCATTTTACGCTGATCTTTCAATAAAGCTTCAACAGCATCGCTCTCTAAAACAGTCAGATAATTAACGAACTCAACAGACTTGACTTTGCTCGAAACAAACCCGTGTAGAGTCCAGCCTAGTAGCGTTCGCGTGGCGACGGGTGCGCAAGGCTTGGCGCAACGAATTTCTCTACAAATAGTCAAGTGCCAGTCTCCTGCTCCAATGATGATCGTCGGTTTTGCATTCTCAAGCGTAAGATTATCTATTAAACCCTGTAAGTGATCAAATTGTTGAAGACAGACTTTCTTTATTGTTTGAGAGCCGAGAGACAAGCCATGAATGGCTCGCGCATTCCCTAATAGGTATTCCTCACTCATATCGCGTCCACGTATAAAAAACTTGGTATGACCTACGACAGTGTCGCGGGACATGCCGCCGACGCCATTTACGCGGATAGATTCACGAAACTCATCTTTAGCTCCAATCTTCATGGCTACTTCCTTGTCTATGAGCGTGGCCGAGCTGCCGTCGTCGAGGAGGGCGTACGTCTCGTGCTCGCCCGCCGGGCCTCGGACCACAACTGGTACGATTCGCAACAGCGCGCGAAGGCGCGCGGACGGTTTCGCCGAGTTCGTGCCTGAAATGTTACATGGAAGAGCGGGAGCGTCGGATATGTTAACATTAGATACTACGACGAAGCCCTGGGTGATAGCATCTTTCAAAGTTTTTGGGAGGTCGCTGTCACTATCTGTACCCGACTGAGGGCTAACTGTAGAAGGAACAAGCGTCGTCTTAAGAGGATCGCCGTGCAAAAGCGAGTGATGTCGCCTGGTACAGCCATTGATACCACATGGTTTTGCTCGGCAATTGTTCCATCTATGTGAACCTCCTTTCAAACACCGAAAACAGGCCTTCTGTTCGCGCACCCAGCGCCATCTGTCATCTATCGAAAGAAGTTTAAAATCATAACAAATGGCGACTCTATGATTTTGCTTACAATATTCGCAAACGGCAACATTATTCGGGTCTTTCAAAGTAGTCGTACTATGCACTGTTACTCGTTTGGGCACGATAGGTTTAGTGACTGCTGGGGGGACCGTAGTAAAATCAGGTACGTGCGCATACCTCATTTGCCTATCGGCCTCCCGAAGGAGATACAGGGAAAGGGTCTCTAACCTAGAGACGTTCTCCTGCTGCGTGTCCGCAGCGTAGTCACAGAACCTGGACTTGGTGAGCTCATTTAGCTTTGACAGCACACTTTTAAATATCTCGGGCGAGAGTAAGAAGTGCTGCTGCTTCAAAGCCTTGAAGGTAGAAATGCAATTGCGAAGTTTATTTGCAAACGAGTTTAACTGTTCAGGGGTACTAACCTTAGGTAGCGACTGTAGCACGGCGACCTCATGACCCACTATAATCTCTGGCCGTGCAAAAGTCTGCTCCAATATCTGAAGAATACTATCTGGGTCCTCGCACGTGTACAGCAAGGCAGCCACAGCCTCGCGGGCGGGACCACGCAGCGCATCACTTAGGCGACACATTTTCACCTTGCTCGAGAAATTATCTTTCGTACGATTATAATTATAACTAAAAGCTAACCAATCATTATAATCGCCTGAAAAGTTAGGCAAGGGACACGCTTTCGACTGGTTAGCGAGTGATGCAATAGCAGAGCTCAAATGATGAACTGCCGACTCCGCGGTGGCTCCTTGGGGCGACTCTACATACACTGCTGGACGTGGGTTGGTGGCTGCGTTACCGAACAGGCGCGCCGCTGTCTGCGGAGCGTAGCTGGCCTGAACGGCGGCGGTAGGCTCGCGATACGTGAGGGGCTCCACATCCACTGCTGGACGTGGGTCGGTGACTGCGTTGCCGAACAGGCGCGCCGCTGTCTGCGGAGCGTAGCTGGCCTGAACGGCGGTGGGCTCATGGAAAGGCGCAGGGTAAGGAAACCCTGCGCTCCGAGTCTGCTCCCATGAGCGACCACGTGACGTAGGTGACTCTATATTATCTGCCTGACGTGGGTCGGTGGCCATAGTGCCGAACAGGCGCGCCGCTGTCTGCGGAGCATAACTGGCCTGTGCGGCGGTAGGCTCACGGAGAGGCACAGGGTGACAATCCCCAGCGCTCTGTGTTTGTACCCACGAACGGGTGCGGGACGTAGCTATAGAATAGATACTTCCCTGTCTTTGAGAGTCTCCTGCGTCGAGTGCGGCCAGTCTGGCCTGCAACTCGATTTCTTCAATCTCACGGTTCTTGCGCTCCATTTCTTCTTCCAACTCAAGTTGGCGCTCTAACTGTTTACGCCTGGTCTGTAACTCTATTTCTTCTTTCTCTCTGTTCTTTCGCTCTATTTCTGCCTCCAACTCAAGCTGGCGCTCTAAGTGCTGACGCTTGGTTTCGTTTTCTCGCTCCAGTTGAGCGCGGCGCAACTCGGCTTCAGCGGCGAGCCTGCGCGCCAGATTGTTGGAGCTAGAGCTGATCATGCTTCGGCGAGAATCTTGTCGGTCCGACTTCTTACTATCTGTAAGCAAATTCTTTACCAAAGCTGGCGCTATCGATGGCGGGGTACGTGGTAGTTCCCAGCCTACCGGCGGAGGCGAATCCCGTGCCATAGCGCTCCCGTGGGCGCAGGCACCTGTGGCACGGGTTTCGTCTGCCGCGAGAGAGCTATCAGTGTGTGCGGCAGCTTCTGCCTTTTTCTTAGATTGCAGCCGCGTTTCCATCATACTTGAACCCAAAAAAAAAAAATGGACTAGAAAAAAAGTAGAAATATTTTTTTTTTATTCTAATTTTTCAAATTTTGAATTAGGTGCTGAATTTAGCTAGGATCGAAGGACCAATGTTGCGGATGGATCAGGGATGATGAAAACTCCGGGTTGGGATAAATTGTATCTATTTAAAATCAAATTACAAAATCGCTAAAACAACCTATTCTCTGGCACACTGACAACTGACTGCCTTCTAAAATGTCAACAAACGGTATCTATGGCCGCGGAACCAGCCAGTCGCCAACAATCCTATTAAAAATACGCTTCTAATTAGCAGAATTCCCTGGCTATAGCTTGCAGTAAGATATGAGTATTACCGTAACGACGAGCGGTCTTGTGAGCATGCATACTCCCAGCGGCGAGTACACAGCTTTGGTCATCATTACTTGGTGATAGAAAACCTCCAATTCAGCTGTCAGCAGAGAGTAAGTCTTGGGGCGACTCATCAGCTGACTCAGCAGTGCTTGAGTTTGATCCATCTGCGTGCATAACAACACAAACATGTCATCATTATCACCATCGTCATCATCAGTCCGTAGGCGTAGGCCTCACATGGCTCTTATAGCCTCCTGGTACTACTCCTCTCATCATCAGCCCGTATTAGTCCACTGCTGGACGCAGGCCTCACCTCCCCGCTCTTATAGCCTCCTGGTACTGCCTCTCTCATCATCAGCCCGTATCAGTCCGCTGCTGGACGCAAGCCTCACCTCCCCGCTCTTATAGCCACCTAGTACTGCCTCTCTCATCATCAGCCCGTATCAGTCCACTGCTGGACGCAGGCCTCACCTCCCCGCTCTTATAGCCTCCTAGTACTGCCTCTCTCATCATCAGCCCGTATCAGTTCACAGCTGGACGCAGCGGTACATCTCCCGATGTACACCACTGAACCCCATTATCGGCTTTCTGCATCCAGTTTCTGCTATATTATCATCATCAATTTATTCTAATGTCCCCCTTATTGGGGCACATACAAGGGCGTCGCCAAGGGGGGGCAGGTAGGGGCAGCTGCCCCCCCCCTAGAGATTAGAAAAAATATCCAGCCCAATGCAAAGTCCTTAGTCAGGCACTGGAAAGCGATGAGGCGAGAGCGAGCGGGGAGAGGAGAGTGCTCCTGTCTCTCCTATTCCGTCCACGCGGCCGCGTCGTCGCCTGTTCTCACACACAGCTGTAATTTATATCAGCTTGCCCCCCTCTGGGCCATCGGCTGGCGACGCCCTTGGGCACATACCTCCCTCAAGGCAAGGAATATGGGCTCAGTGCGGATTAGTGGTTTACACATGTGTCCTAGATGCGTGTTTTGTTGTGGTTTCCTCAAGATGTTTTCCTTCATCGTATTCTTTCTTTTTTCGTGTGGTTTCGTGACCAAACCTTATTGCCAGACGTGGCCTAACGACTGCTGCCTAACGACAACAACCGGGACCAACTGCTCAACGTGCGCCCCGAGGCACGGAGGGGCTCAGATGAAAATGTCACTAGCGGTCTCCCATCCAGGTCCTGCCTGTTCGCCTGCTTAACTTGTACGATCGCTTTCAACGTGCACTTGCAACTGGACTACTAGCCCCTTCATTGTATTGAAAGCATTTGATAAATGTAGGTAAATAAGTAAGTTTTTCCACATTTGATACATTGATGGTTACCTCTTTCCGTGTCCTGTATCCCGGCTCAACGATCATCAATATGTTGACAATGTAAGACAAACCGAAGCCCACTGCTACCATGATTAGCTTCAAGCCAATATTTCGACGTACTGCAGAAGTAATTTAAAAATAAATAAGTAGGCGCATGTGACATGTTTCCAAAGAAAAATAATAATGGTGAATACACTTAGACCGATAGTCATAGACAGTTTTAAGCACGAACTCAGCGTGAGCTCGCACTTACAACGGTCAACATTGAACTGCAGAAAACAAAAGACTACAGAAAAACTATCCCCTTTTGATTATTTTTTTATACCCTATGACACTCCCGTAATCAAGACGAATCTAACGATACCTCACACACCAAAATCCATCAAGCCGTTTAGGCTACAGGATGGCAGGAACGAATTGACATACATACACACACATGAAAACATTACCCTCCTTATGGGGCAGTCGGGTAAAAAGAAATAGGTAGGCGCTTATATGTGACATGTTTTTACGAAGTAAAATAATAATGGTGAATATAATATACCCAGAACTTATTATATTATACACAGCCCTCGAGTTGGTCGGCGTGCATGTGTTCCAGCACACCGCTAACAGTCGGATGGGGTCAAAGACCCCCGAGAAGGGTCCCCCCGGACACACGCTGGCGGAGTCGCGGAAGTAATTCGCAAGTCTCCCCGTGACGATGACGTGGCGGCGAGACGGAACACCGAGGGGTTTTTAGACGGTAAGAGTCCGACATAACCTTCCTCGCCTCCCCGTGGCAAGGAGGTATCATGATATCTAGATGATTTTCCCCCCGAGAAAAAAAGACCTATGGATAACAGCATAAGTAGAGAAGTAGAACATGGATTGGAACATACAGATGAAAGTGATAGTGTAATACGCAGACACCATGGCATAAACGAAGAGGCATAACAGAAGCATCACCAACACGACTGCATAGCTCGCATCCACCTGCCTCACCACGTCGCATGCCGCAGTGTACGAGACTACGAGACGGCGTAATGTAGCTTGTTGCTCCCTTGGTCCTAATGCTGTGAAGATAAAGGTACTCTATTTATTTTATTAATGGACTCGACAGTTCGTCATTTGCCAATGTCATGTTACAGAAAATTCAATATATTCAATAGTCTTCTATCTTCCTCCAGGGGAGTCGCAGTAGCGTCTTCACCCTGGGTAGCCGCGTATTCATGTCTTCATCCAGAGGAGTCGCCGTAGCGTCGTCACTCTGGACGAAGCAGCTCGACAGTCACGTGCACTCACGAGCTTATAGCGGGACTCTTGATAAAAGCTTGAAACTTCTGATCTTTCATAAATAATCCAATAACATCACCGTACTGAATAATTACCAAATAATTTTAGTTGTCAACTACAAACATTTCAATTAAAGAAACTGACTTACTTTTAGATTCAATGCTGTGAATGAGGTCCACCAAAACCTCATTGATAATACGTAAAGCTTCGTGAGCTGACAGGGCAACAAGCACGTATTGCAGTTGAAGAAGAAAGACAATGATGCGATTTATGTAAGCTGGTATATACAGACACGTTATTGTCTCTGTAACATAATGAATATAATGTAAGAAACTCTACTACAAATGGAAAATACACAAAGCCTGTTACTAATATGTAATGTATAGGTTAGGCTGCACGACCATCAACCGAGATTTGTGTGGTCGAGCTGCCACATAAGTCGTCGATACAGCGTACCGTCGATATAATGTACTGTCGATGCAGCGTACCATCGATATAGTGTACTGTCGATGCAGTGACCCGTCGATATGATGTACTGTCGATGCAGCGTACCATCGATGCAGTGACCCGTCGATATGGTGTACTGTCGATGCAGCGTACCATCCATGCAGTGACCCGTCGATATGGTGTACTGTCGATGCAGCGTACCATCGATATGGTGTACTGTCGATGCAGTGACCCGTCGATATGATGTACTGTCGATGCAGTGATCCGTCGATATAGTGTACTGTCGATGCAGTGACCCGTCGATATGGTGTACTGTCGATGCAGTGACCAGTCGATATGGTGTACTGTCGATGCAGTGACCCGTCGATGTGGTGTACTGTCGATATGGTGTACTGTCGATGCAGCGTACCGTCGATGCAGTGACCCGTCGATGTGGTGTACTGTCGATATGGTGTACTGTCGATGCAGCGTACCATCGATATAGTGTACTGTCGATGCAGTGACCCGTCGATATGGTGTACTGTCGATGCAGCGTACCATCGATATAGTGTACTGTCGATGCAGTGACCCGTCGATATGGTATACTGTCGATGCAGCGTACCATCGATATGGTGTACTGTCGATGCAGTGACCCGTCGATGTGGTGTACCTACTGTCGATATGGTGTACTGTCGATGCAGCGTACCATCGATATAGTGTACTGTCGATGCAGTGACCCGTCGATATGGTGTACTGTCGATGCAGTGACCCGTCGATGTGGTGTACTGTCGATGCAGTGACCCGTCGATGTAACGTTTTCGGTATAGCGACCGACGATGTAGTGACTTTCGATGTCGTGAACTAAACCCTATTTCTAAAAATGATGTGATGGAAAATCAGAGTACTATTGCTTACTAGTACTATCGCTACTACTACTAGTAAGCGTGAAATTTATAATCATGTTATTCTATGGAACAGTAATTTCTGATGGTTCAATTGAATCGTTATACGTACCAAAGATATAGGATACTTACTATCTTTTTTAAAAGTCTCATTGGTACTTTGCAAATCGCCTGCGCAAAGAATAACGAATACAATTAAATAAGCAATGATCAATATGCATCTGCGTCTTTCTGACGTCCTTGTAGGCCTGGAAGTAGTTAACCTGAAGATTATCTGTGAAATAAGATTTTCTTTATAAGGAATGGACTTAAGTTGTTATACTGGAAAAGAGTTTAATACTAATAGGATCAAGTATGTAACCTTGAGGTACGCTTGATCGTAATATTACCAATGTTAGGTTTTAGGTATGATTATTACAATATAATAACATACCTTCGCTATATAATTAACTGAATTTTGACTTCTGGTAAAGAATTGAAGATTAGGAAGAAAATTAAATATATTTACATTTATTTACGATGATAAGTAATCTGTTCACAGAGTCAAATGCCTTTCTAAATTCCAATTATATTCGGTTTTGAAATTACTATAGAAACATCTTAAATAGACATAAATTAACATACCATATCAATGTGATTTAAGCAAGATATCATTCGTTCCATGAGTGTCGGAGCTGTAAAAACTTCTAAGTTGGCGAGGATTGCCAGGCTTATCAGTTTCACCAGGGTTACTACGCAGGTCATCTTATTGTGCGAACACACTGACTGATGCGTCTTGATAATTATGTCTAGTATCAACGCAGCTAATAAAACAGCATCTAGAAGAATATAAACCATTAAAATATCTTTAAAAGCATTACATACCTAGTGAAGCAAGTTCTACCCATCTCCGATTCCGAAAAATTCATCATTTGGGACCCAATGAACTAGGGATGTTCGATGTTGAGAAAACATTGATAACGACATCGATGTTACGATGTTTGCCATACCATACAGCATCATCGATGTTACAACGTCAATGTTTTTGCTCTTAACATAGATTATCATCAAAATACCTTGTTCTAAAATAGCTATAAGGAGCCTTCAAATGTATCTACCAAAACCCATATGAGATCGATAAATCAAAAAAAATCGGCCATCCCTAAAAGGTAGTGACGTCACAATATGGCCAACTAGCGTTTTGATGTATGGGAAAAAAATCGGATATATTTTATTTTTAAATTCTCATTTATACAGTCGTTTTCTACTTTTATGTAATAAAAAAAGTGATATATTTGGGAACCTAATGTGAAATACTACATGAAATAAATATTGTTTAATTGAATGTCGATATGTGTCAATTTCGACAGTTCTTGTCAAATTTGATAGTTCTTGTAAGGTTTTGACAGTTCTGACAGTTCTTGTCAGTTTTGACAGATTGTGTAAAAATAATTATATAACTGTCGACTCCATTAATAAAATAAATAAATAATTATATAATAATTTCTACTCGTTGATTGAAAACATTTTCTGCCTGGCTCTATCAGAATCGACGTAAAGAGAATTTTTGATAAAAAGGCGGTGGGAACCGCAAAAGGAAACATCGCAATGATACTCCCTGCATCGGGAGTCACCGCTACGGGAGTTCATCGGAAAGAGAAATCACTGCTACGGGAATAAGTCAAGTCCACTAGCCTATTTGCTGGACTCGCGTTGCATGGAGAGACTCGTTCGTGCACTTACCCACAATCATTATAATCAAGTAGCTGTAGATACGCATTACCGGTGACGCAGTGATGACGACACTACCTCGTCGTCTGACTATCTTCACCGGGGCTACTCCAAACCAGCGCGACATTCGGAGAGTGAGGCTCAGTGCTCCCCATACCGAGCATTCTGGTGCCATTTCTGATTCAACATCGTCCAGTGATAGCGGTCTTGGTTGATTGTTAACATCTGTATTACAATTAGACTTTGGAGAAATCGGAAAGACTGTCTTTAGAAGTCCAAAATGAAGCCGAATCTGTGTCTCTTTCGAATTAGAGTGGTCATTTTAGGAAACAAGTAGTGGACCATTTAGGAAATGGTATTTTCAAGAATGGTCTTTCTAGGAAGTGGACGTTTCGGAAAGTGGACATTTTAGGAAGTGGACGTTGTGAACCTGATCGGTTTGTAAGAATTCGTTTAAGTTCAATATCTATATCACCCTTCTATCCTCAATTTCTATTAAACTTACTTTTTTGTGGCTTGGATAACTTATAGCGATCTATGTAGACTTCCATTCTTCGAAAATTGTCGTAAATTGTAACAATTTTTACACAATAATTCTAGGCTGGTGTTATCTCGCATTTAAGAGAAATGTTTACAATATTTAGATATTTAAAGAAGACTAAGGCAAAGGCAAAGTACTAAGAAATACTGATAAGTTCGTTAACAGAAAAAGAGACGAGGATTTAGGTTTCAAGTAGGAATTTCAATAGGCAATTACTACAGTAGTAGCTAATACATACATAATGTATGGCGTGATTACCAGTCCTGTAATACATGAATATTGTGATAATGATAAAGTAATTATGATAAACTGTATTTTAATATTGACTTACGAGCAAATCACATATTTTAAAGGTTATGAGGTTTCTAAAATAGAACAGATTAAAATCAAATTATTACTGCTTAGCTGTAAAGCCGAGATTCTTATAAGGTCCGTATTAATAAATCACTCTCAGCTCAAAAGTCAATCTTGAGAACGATCTCAAGATGGCGTTCCTATTAATAAACGTAACAGGTACGGGTTTAGGAATCGGGTATCACGCGAGTAACGCCGTAGTTCTCAAGAGTACTGTCAAACTCACACTTGAGAACGTATTTGCTGATTGCAGGCGAACCTAGATTTGAGAAAGACATCACGTGATACGCCCTCAAGATTGGTTTAATAATAAATGACATACTTGAGATGGTGATTACGTCTTGAGAGTGTATCAGCTGAATTCGCTCTTGATGGGGTTTGAGCTCAGACTATTAATACGGGCCATAGAGTTTTTAGTTTTGAAGATTAGCGTAAGCTTACTCTAGGTAAACATTCACACACAGGTAGTCAATCTCAGGTAAATAATGAATCAGAAACATAATCATATAATAATCTCTTTATTGCAAATAATAAAGGTGACAATAACTCATTTATTCAGATCTTAGGAACACTAGGTACCTACCCTTGATCACGTCAATCAACAATTTCTCAGAGAAATTTTCAACAATATAAAAAACTAAACTTATGTTGGACAATCTGTTGGCAAAAAACAGACCGGTTACATCACAATAGATATTGTATTCACACTACCCGTTTCACTACAGAATTGCAGCTATTTATTATAATTATTAATTGTATTAAATCTATATTAAAGTTATAATTGTGTGTATATGTAAGCATTATGTAATATGCGAAAGAAGCCAATAGTTATATCGAACAATAATTTAATACTATCAACGAAATTGTAGAACGATGACTAGATAAGTTGTGCACGCGCCGAAAATCTGTAAATAAATAAATACTATTTATGTTTTCAATATTGATCTCCTATAAACAACTAGATACTCAAAGGTCTTAGTAAAACAATTTAAAAAACGTCCTAATTAGGGTCCATTGTTAACGTCCAAATAATGTCCAATAAAGCAAATGAGGTTCCATTCATCCGTTTGAACCTTCTTTGCGCTCGGACATTTTTAGAAGGCAGACTGTGTATCTAGTTGTTTGACCAATGGTTTTCAAATATAAAATTCCTTCGGAGAGCTCTTTGTCGATGTGGTTATAGTACACTGGCCTTCAGTTACGGAAGCCCCGGTTACAAGACCAGGCCGGATTGAGGGTGGCCATTAAAAATAAACTTTCTTGATTTTTGATGAATGATAATTGACCGATTGTTCTCAAAATGGTGAAGTTAAAGAATGTTTATAATGTTACTGGAACGAAAGACAGAGGAGGCTCTAAAAGTCGAAAGATCCCAGTGGATCTACTATTAACAGACGAGCGCACAAGAAAGAGATGGATGAATGTAGACGAAGCGAGAGTTGTGTACCAGGATCGCATCAAATAGAAGACGATCGTCTCTGCCTACTGTGGACGAAGCGAGAGTTGTGTACCAAGATCGCATCAAATGGAAGACTATCGTCTCTGTGTACAGCTACGGGAATAATGGCAGTAATAATAAAATTCAGATCTAAATACAATGAGCAATTGAGAGTGGTGTACCAGGATCGCAACAAATGGAAGGTCATTCACTGCCTACTGCTAGAGGAACAAGCGGGAGTTTATTGTAACAAATTCTGAACTAAAGATAATACTAGAAGCAGTACCGAAACGATGAGCGGTCTTGTTAGCACACACATGCCCAGTGGAGAGTACGCCACTTCATTCATCAGGGTCTGGTGGTAGAAGAGCTCCAGCTCTGCCGCCAAAGGGGCGGGACATGATGCAACGTGATTCATCAGCTGACCCACCAACACTTTTGTACGATCCATCTGATGAAAAGAATAATAATTCACAGGTTCTAGAAATTAACATTAAAATATTACCTAATAAAAGCGCTAGCGCTCAAAAGCAGAAAAGATGTGCCTATTCTAACATGCATGATCTTGACAAGCGCACATATCTATATCAAAAAGACAAAGAGATTCAGCAAGTGCTTACAATTTTGGCTGTCTTATCGTTGAAAGAGAGTTCTTACAGGCAATGAACTACTAAGGAGTTAACAAACTAATAAAATAGTGAGAGTACCTCTACGGTAGAAATGAAAAACAATCAAAAACTAAATGATAATGACAAGGACACCGCCATCCGACCAGATGTAGGAAGGAGGTCGATAGAGACTGAATGCAAAGGGCTGAGAATTGCGTTGACTGCCGTGCTTTGGGAGAGGCTTATGTCCAGCCTGATACGGCACTAGATGGACTGATACGAGCTGATGATGATGATACACTGTAGAACATGATGGTAACGTGGTTGCTAGTCCCTAAAAAGTTTATTGAATAATAATTAACAACAAATAACTAATGATAAAATCATAATCAAATAAGCTTCCTCTGATCGTTCCCGATGCAAAGGTGCCCAAAATACCGGCGGCGTTACCGCCCTGTATGGCTATGGACAGCCTGTGCATCAGGAACGATTCAGAGCGAGGTCCGAGACCAAGGTCCCGCATTCGCCGCCCAATGCCACGCACTCCCCGGCCTCCGCTCCCCAAGGACCAGCCGTCTCAACCGCAAAGGGTGCAAATGTATAAATCCTACCTAAGACAGTGTATTTCGTATGCTTGAGCCGCGCCTGTGACTCGTCGGCTCAAGCACAAATTCCTGTCCCTTAATCATAAATTAGGCTAACCTCTTTCTGTGTCCTGTATCCCGGCTCAACGATCATGTTTACGTTAATGATGTAGACGAGACAATAACCCCATTGCACCACCACCACTGGGACTCCCAGTTCTGGACGCACTATAAAATACATTTAATTTTACAAGACAAAATCCAGCACCATCAGTCTATTTATATGTCCCCACTGCTGGGGCACAGACCTTCCCTTACATCGAGGAAGCTCGGGCCATGGCCCACCATACGGTAATTGCGGTTTGGCGGATTTCACATGCCTTAGATTTTTTTTCTGCGGCAAGCCTGGTAATTTTTATCTAGGACAGTTTGTCGTTGGTCATTTGTGTATCTTGGTCTTTCACATTTTAATTGATTATGGAAATCCATGTAACAAGTGGTCTACTGCGTCAAAATATCGATAAGAAAGAGTGACTTTAGTCTTGGTAACGCAAATTAGTACTAGGATAACAAGAGTAAGAGGACGTACATACGAATGTGATGGCCTTGTAAGAAGATACCACTACGAAAATGAATAGGAATGTTAAGAGCAGCAGCAGCACGCTTCCACAGCTTTCGTTCATCTGTCTCACCACATCGCACGCTGCGCTGTAGGATCGAGAGAGACAACGAATAGTTGCTTGATGTTTCCTTGTTTCTTGACCTGCGTGAAAAAAGCATTACTTATGGGTTTCTGTGCGCCTGGTGCCTGAAGTGGCCAAATACAAAAAAACTTATATTTATTATAATTATCACAATATTATGTTTACAAAGTAATACTAAAATAATAAAAACTTAATCGAATAAAACCTAATCGAATAAGAGGGGTCTGATCGTTCCCGATGCAACGGTGCCCATAATACCAGCGGCGTTACCGCGCTGTACGGCGGACATACATAAGAACTTGTACATATTTCGGATAACCTTCGATTAGTATTAGAGGAAATTGATGAGTATGCCAAGAACAGTGGAAACTTAGCGGCCAAGGTTACCGCCAGATATAAGTTAAGATAAAATTAATATGAATCTAATAAATGACCATGCCAGATTTTGCCCCACATGAATTATTCATTGTCTTTGTTATCATTTTCTACTACTCTCGAAACTCTTACTGATTATGATTATTCAATATGAAACCTGTAATAAGTCCCCAACAAATTGATATATGAGCTTCAATGGTCACGTAGGTGATCAAGGATGGGGCAAAGCTCCATTGAAATGTGGCAATGTCATTTCTCTGATAAAAACTATAATCATTTATTATACTAATAAGTGGGTTCTCTTGAAAATGGCGGGAAACGACGGTTGCGAAATTATTTGATAATTTTCCTTTTAATGTCTACAGGGGCTATTTTGTGTTTAATATCAGGTTAAATTAATCAGAAAATGTTCGCGAATGACAGTACGGTGAAGTTATTAAATTATTTATGCAAGATCTGAAGTTTCAAGCTTTTATCAAGAGTTCCCGCTACAAGCTCGGGAGTGAACGTGACTGTCGAGCTGCCTCGCCCAGAGTGATGACGCTACGGCGTCTCCTCTGGAGGAAGATAGAAGATTGAAGTATTGAATACCTATATTGAATTTTCTGTAACATGACATTGGCAAATGACAAACTGTCGAGTTCATTAATAATACTAATAAGTGAGTGTACTACAGCGTACTAGCGGACTACGCATTGACAACTTACTTTTGCAGTGGATATTCCGGATAAGCTTTGCAAAGACCTCGTTTACGGTATAAAATGCTCTGTGGACCGAGAAAGCCGTGAGAACATATTGTATCTCCAGCATTATAACGATGAATCCCTTTACATGACCGGCTGCAAACTCGAACATTACTGTTACTGTAAACATGTTAATTGAGATTACGTGTCTTTATTTGCTGTAAAACATTCAGTGCAATTAATTATATTATTGTGATTCCATTAAAAACTTATACTCTAAATTGTAAAGGCCTCTTTACAGACGCAATTAGATCATTTTGTTATATCCCGTGGGTCGGTTCTTTGCTCTGTTTCTCTGTTCGTGCATCCAGCCGTAACCAAGTTTGTATTCTGTACCTTATATTATTGTAAATTAATACATTATGTATGACATAACCAAGTGTTCCCTAGAGCCTAAGGTTGAATAAATGAAGCATTGAAAAATATTTTGATAGAAGAAAATAGCAGGAAGCTACGATAATATGAAACTCTGTTTTGAAGGGAACAGTGAATTTTGAAAAGTAGATCATCCCATTTGTCTTTACCTCCTAAACAATCTCTGGCACAAAGTAGATCCTATTAGAACCGTAAATATCAAATAGCATCTCTGGCTCCGAAAGAGATATACTTACTTATGATTGAAAATTCGATACTTCCTTGAAAAGGGTGATACTAGAGGTGGTTTGCAACAAATTAGGCCCTATTAACGAGGGGTCGAAAATGAGAAAAAAAATTCAAACCTCGTGATTTATGACCTTTTATTTTTGAGTTAAGGGAAATTTTAGGCATACATTTTTTTAAGATAATCTCTACTTTATCAGCTTTCAGAAAAGTATAATTTCAATGCTCAGAGTGGAGCAGTTTTTTAACATAATTTTTTTTTGTGAACATGTAGATTAAATTAAAACTACCGTAACTCAGAAACCACTCATTTTCGACCCCTCGTTAATAGGGCTATTTGTTGCACACCACCTTTAGTATCACCCCTTTCAATGAATGCAATTTCCAAACACCCTGTATTAATCAGAATTTGTTTTATGCATTGTGCCATGCTCGGCAAACAAGTCCTGCCCGCGGCAAGAAATTTTTCATTATGTTCAAAAAAGATATATATATTATGTCGTGAGTCAATTAAACAAAGAATCATAAATTAACAAAAACGTATAGTAGGATTGTGAAGTTTGAAAATTCCGTTTATAGTACGTCGCAGTTTAAACACCGCTAAGTTAAACTAATTGATATTAAAACAGATAAATAATTCTCACTTTCTCCCCGCATATTCATGTAGATACATCTCAAATCAAGCATGCATAATGCCGTCATTACCATTAAATACATTGTCAATATAATACGTGTCTTCTTCTCTGATGCCCGTCGAGGTAGAGTTTTAGTTAGATTGAAGATTATCTGTAAAATAACGCTGTAATTAAATGAATGTTTCAAAGTGTTTTGACAGCTGCCATCAAATAACAAATAGTAAGGGCCCTAGGTTACTACCCTGAGGTGCACCCGAGAAAACATTATGGCTCATCAATTAAAATAAGAAGTTTTAATGACAGATAACTATTTAACATAGCCACCACATCAGTCTTTGTCCTTTCTATATCTATCTACGTTGGAACTTAAACGGCTGTTTTGAAGTGTGAAACAGTGTTCATGTTGTCAAAAGCCTGTTTGAGATCAAAATAATATTTGAAAGCGTTTACGGTGCTCTAGATTTTTCTAAACAATAAGAATAATTCGGAATTACATTTGTTGACGTATTTACTATTATTATTTAATATCAGGGTATTGATACAAGCCCAAGGGTCACTGCGACCTCAAAGGTCTATTGTGGCCGCGCACCGAGTTCTTATAACTCGCTTCCAAGGCCAACGGCCTTCAGGAATAGTTTGATGCACTTGGGCGAGAGAGCTTTAATATCCTCGGGTGGCATCATGTGTTCACCTAAGGCTCGGCTTCTGTTTGTGTTGACATACCATATTAACGTGATGTAAGCAGGATATAAATTTCTTCAAACGCTTTGGCCCTGTGAATACTCCAACATTTGCAATGAACGCCAAACTGGCTAGATTCACCAGTCTCATGACACAGGTCATCTTCTTGGCTAAACACATTGACTGTTCCTTATTCACTATAATGTCTAGTGAAAGCGTGGTCAGGAAAACAGCATCTACGACAAAGTTATTATGTATTAGAATATCAATGTTTGTATGAGGTGACACTTAGGTAATAGATCCAGAGTAAAGTTTTCGTGTCGACATAACTCATATTCACAAGATTAGCAACAAAGACCACTTACCCAATAGACATGAAATTGGTACAAATTTGCAAGCGAAAAATTCTGTCAATGATGTGCGCATAGACACGAAGCGGGGGACAGGGGTGCCGTATTAAAGAGAGAGATGCGTCCATGTCTATAATATCTCTAGGTTACACGTGGAGCGAAGTAATTTTGCGTTCATGTGCGGGCAGACACGGGCGACATTCTGTTACAGGTATATGGGGTAAGTGGTCTGTGATTAGCAAGCACAAGAAGAACTGGGTTGGTCACTTCTGTCATGAGATCTACACGAAATATCTGTCATGACAGGAATGGGGAGAAAGAAAGATCGGTTTTAATCTTTGGGTAAGTATTTTGTACAATATGTACTAACTTCATCTTCTTATCGTTTGGTTAATAGACAAGGCTATTATCGGATTTGTTCAAGTCTCTCTGCCATTAGTCTAACGGTTGTTGGCGCAAGAAAGATACTGTGCTTCAAATGTTTTCCCAAATACGAAGATGCTTCCATAATAATGTCTCTAGAAGTCAGCATCATCATCAGGTGGACAGTTGTTGTGAATTTTAATGACATATAGCTACGTAGTCAGGATTTGTATTTAATTTTATGTATTGCAAGTAAAGCCACGTCATCATTTTTTTTGAATTTACATTTACACCACCACATTGCAAAGAAAAGGTACGAACGCCGAGGCTAAACATCAACAATTATTTTCATAGTTCCACTGATCAAGTACCTACTTATTATTATACATAAACTGATATCACTCACTTATATTGTTGAATCGGCAATTAGACCGACAGTTTCGATGGTCTTTCTCAAGGTGAGCGCGCCACGCCCGCGTCGCCGGTGACGTTTCTTCGCGCACTCTCGTCACCGGCGACGCGGGCGTGGCGCGCTCACCTTGAGAAAGACCGTCGAAATCGGTCGAAACTGTACGTATAATTGCCGACTTCAACAATATAAGTGAGTGATATCCGTTTATATATAATAATTTGTAGTAATGGCTCCTCCTCCCTATCGTTGCCTCAGTGCTGAGGATCGTGACCCTCAACAGCAGGTGCCGTCTTGGCATGTATGAACAGGCGCCAGGAGACACGGTCTTGTGCTCTTCTCACAGCCTCTTCAAAGGGCACGCCGAGGAGTAATGGCTCACTATAGCTTTAATTCTAAAAGTATCTACTCTGTAATAAGCTTTATAATAAGCGTTACTTTAATGAATTTCTAAACTTTTATAAACTTACTCAGAGCAAGAACTAATATGTAGCTGTAAGCGCACATGATGGATGACACCGCGATGCACAGACGGTTGCGTCGTCTCATCACCTTCACGGGAGCGATTCCAAACCACTTCGCTATACGGACACTGAGGGCCAGGGCTCCCCATACAGTGCATTCTGATGGCTGAATGTATTCAGGGATACTATCAGCTTCAGCGTTTTTTGAAGTTTTGGTATCTGTTCAGACAAGATGACGGCGTTGTAGGAACTTCAAAATTGTACATGCTTCTCAATTATGTAATTAATACTGTATTATGGTGCAATAAAGTGTATTTATCTTATCTTATCTTAACTTCTGAATTACTTCAAAAAAAGCGTGCCGGTGTACTGTTTCAGACCTATCACAATCCTGAGCAATTAGGCCGATATTTAAAGAATCTTAAAGCTTACACAGGGTGATTGGAAATTCGATACATTCCTTGAAAGGGACACTAGAGGTGGTTTGCAACAAATTAGGCCCTATTAACGAGGGGTCGAAAATGAGTGGTTTCTGGTAGTTTTAATTTTATTTACTTGTTCACCAAAAAAATTGATGTTAAAAAACTGCTCCACTCTGAGCATTGAAATAATACTTTTCTGAAAGCTGATAAAGTAGAGATTACCTTAAAAAATGCATGTCTAAAATTCCCCTTAACTCAAAAATAAAAGGTCATCACGAGGTTTGAATTTTTTTTTCTCATTTACGATTCTCGAAACCACCTCTAGTATCACCCCTTTCAAGGAATGTATCGAATTTCCAATCACCCTGTATACTGCTATTATTTGTCAAAATTCACTCAATCTCGATATTTGTGCACCTATTTGTATTTTTAATCGAATCTCATATATCTATTGAAGAAAAACAAAATAATAAATCGGAATTTTTTTTTCAAAAGTTTCCTGTCAAGATAATGTAGTTGTAACAAAAACCTTTAAATCAAATCAAATCTACTTTATTTGCACATAAGGAATACATCGGTTACATATAAAACCAAAACTAGTTAGTGTACAGACTGGCGGCCTTATTGCGCTAAACTAAGAACCACACACGCGGCCAGCCTTTTGGGCACGCTGCCAATTGTGGGGGACCTGGGACAAGTTTTTTTTATCTTTAAATTTTTATTTGTACATATAGTTTTAGTTTATTTCATTTAGTTTTTAATGTTACATGTAATTTTTAGATTTTTCCAAACAAATAAATGAATATCATTCCGTTAAAAAAAAAAAGTGACCACATTGTTTTGAGAATTACCATTACCATCTCAAAACAATGAAAATCATAATAATTAAAACCTTCATTATATTCAATGACGACCGAGGACTTGGTATCCAATCCAATATCAAGTGTGTATATTATCCAATATCAAGTGTATATATGATATACATTTACGTAAATCAAACATCACATATCTCCACATCCTATAGTGCTTCATGATATTGCAGAACGATGACTAGATAAGTTGTACAAGCACCGATTGTCTGAAAAAGAAACATGGTTTATGTTTAAGGGTTTCTTTTATTCTTCACTGTAACTCCTAATAAATATCCAGTCATCCCGATTTCTGGCTAACTACTAATGACAATGCCAGATTCTGTCCCACCATCAACCGCAAGTTGTATAAGATAACGAATAAATGTAAAAATATCTCCGTTTTTTACTAAAATTATTGGTTTAAAATAAAGTTTTGTACAAGTTGCGATTCGAAAAAAACAGCTTAATTAAGAATTCAGAAAATAGTAAGAAATCGAAGCGATTTATTCCTTGTTTTTGTTATTCTTCTATAGGAGTTGCGAGAGTAGTAGAAAATGATACTGATTATGATTATGCAATATGAAAGTCCCCAACAAAATGATAGGTACAGCTTAAATGGTCACGTAGTTTTGTAGGTGGGGCAAAGCTCCATTGAAATGTGGCAATGTCTTAGAAAGTGTATGAAGAAATATAAAGTACCGTCGCGATAAGAGGTCGACACAAAACGCATGCACCCATTGGAGAGTACGCAACTTTGTTCATCAATGTCTGCTGGTAGAACATCTCAGCCTCTGCCGACAGCCGAAACGAGGAGACATGACTCATCAGCCGACCCACCAGCACTTGAGTACGAGTCATCTGATGGCGACAAAACGATAATCATTTGTTTAAAATTGATATCTACTGTATACTGAATTTGAGCCAAATAAATTAGTAATTATATCACATCACATGAATAGTAATTTATTCAGTAATAAGCTAAAAATACAAACAAAAAACAATAAAAACTAATACCTATATAACAAATAACACTTAAAACTTGATTAAAATAAATACTGAACTAAATTAATTAATTAAATAACCCGCCCCTTGTCGTACCCGGTGCAAAGGTGCCCATAACGCTCGCAGCGTTGCGGCGCTGTATAGCTATGGCCAACCTTTGCACCAGGTAAGACCCGGAGCGAGTGTCATATAGGGGATATCTCTAAGGCGACGGCCAATTTCTGACACAAATTTTATCGCATGATATGAAGGTAAAACTATACCTCTCTCTGTGTTCTATAAGCTGGCTCGACGATTAAAATAATGTTAATGATGTAGGATATACAGAAACAGAATTGTATCGCCAGAATTATCAACTTAATTCTTGCATTAACTGTGGAAATAAGAATGTTTATTAATTTCACAATGCTACTTTCATACCTTGATAAACATGAAAATTATGTTCGGTAAATGTTACATACATAAAAACGTGATGACGTGATAAGCAGCAACCACCAAGTAAATGAAGAAGCTAGTTAGGAGCAATAGGAGAATGACCCCATGGTTCTGATCTACCTGTCTCACAACTTCACAAGCTGTATTATAGGAGAGAAAGAGAAGACGAATAGTTTCTTGTTGTTTCTCAGTTTCACGATCTGTTTGAAAACAGGAATGAAACATTAATCATCATCTTTGTAATAGAATAAAAAGAACAAAATTGGACATTAGGATTGGACAGAAGATTGGTTGTGTGTGACTGAATATCAGTTAATGAACAGCAAATATAGTCAAGAGAGACGAGGCATTGAATATTGACAGGAAATGTTTTTGGATAGTAGAAAATGACAATGCCAGATTCTGCCCCACCATCAACCGCAAGTTGTACAAGATAACGAATAAATGTAAAAATATCTCCGTTTTTTATTAAAATTATTCGAAAAAAACAGCTTAATTAAGAATTCAGAAAATAGTAAGAAATCGAAGCGATTTATTCATTGTTTTTGTTATTTTTCTATAGGAGTTGCGCGAGTAGTAGAAAATGATACTGATTATGATTATGCAATATGAAACCTGTAATAAGTCCCCAACAAAATGATAGGTACAGCTTAAATGGTCACGTGGTTTTGTAGGTGGAACAAAGCTCCATTGAAATGTGGCAATGTCTTTTATTCAACAATCATTAAATAGAAGGTGCCAACATTAAAATTGAAGGTAGCTGAGATAAGAAACTTACTGTCAATTTCTTGGACCAACTTTTCTAAGACGTCGTTTATGGTACGAAGAGCTGTATGAGCCGACAGAGCAATCAAGACGTACTGTAACTCAAGTAGAACCACAATCAGGCGGTTGATATGACCAGGTCCAAATTGACCCATTAAGATTACTGAAACACATTAGGATTGAATGGAATCTGACCGAGCAACGATAATATTTGTAAGATATTCTGACTTCTTACGATCTTTTGTTCTGATATACATTGATATCAAATGTACCGCATAAAGTAGATAGTCCCAACAAAAATAATATAATTAAAACACTTCTGTTTTTCTCATACGCCGGTCGTGGTAGTCCATCGGTTATATTGATGATTATCTGAAAAGATGAGATGTATTGGTCCAAGTTTGTAACCTTGCGGAACACTCCAATGCAAATATAATTTACTGATTCAAACACATCAATGTTAGCCCGTGTATTATTTACAGGCTGTATCGAAATCAATTCAAACTTTTAAGAATAACATTTTAGAAGATATTATAGTGGGAATGAAAGTAAATTGTCGTTTACACTGTCGAATGCTAATGACAAATTTAAAATCCTTTAGAGTAAGCTGCTAGATACTTTTATAGGTCCTAACTGACTAATGAATCTACCATGTTTATATGATTTATGCAAATCATCATTCTCTTCATACGTGTAGTGCCCGTGAATACTCCGATGTTTACGATGACGGTCAGAGTTCCCAGGTTCACTAATGTTATCATGCAAGTCATTTTTTGTGAGAAACAACCCGACTCTTCTGGCTTTATACCTATATCCAACATGACTGCGGTTAATAAGACAGCGTCTGAAAGAAAATAACAATATAATCAAAAATGCTATATATTGGCACCAATGTGAGGAAAATTAAAGGCAATATATTTTCAGCACTTACTCAGAGTAAGCACTGTAATGTAGCTGTAGATACTCATGACTGGAGACACTGTGATACGTATAGTGTGGTGTCGTCTGACCAGGTTGACGGGAGCGATGCCGAACCAGCGCGATATGCGGAGAATGAGGGCTAGAGCGCCCCATATCGTGCAGTTTGATGGTGTGTAAGGCTCTGGGCCTAGTAGTAGAGGATTAGTACGCACGGAAGTCCAACAAGTAAGATACACATAATAATAGAATTATATTTTGTCCTTTATTACCATATTTTGAAATTAAGATCTTTTTTCTTTCTCGTGTGGTTCAGTGACCAAACCTATTTGTCAGAGTTATTCAAGCCGCCCGTAGGCCTGAGACGTGGCAACGACTGCTACCGAGCGACAGCAACCGGGACCAACTACTTAACGTGCTTTCCAAGGCACGGAGGCGCTCAGATGAAAGTGTCACTAGCGATCACCCATCCAGGTACTGACCTCGCCCAGTTGCTTAACTTGTACGATCGTTTTCAACGTGTACTCGCAACTGGACTACGATGAAATTAAGATAATAAACCATCTTAATCGAGTTATAGAAACTATTGCTCAGGATCAATAGGTTTTAAAAGAAATCAATCAATTGAATATCGAATGATGCAGATATTTATTATTAGATACACTGTCATAAACTAATACATCATCTGAATCATTATTTCATGAAAACTTTATGCTTTTCAATTGATATCATCAATATCCTCGCATACGATATAAATACTAACTTACCAATTTGTCTCCTTAAAGACTCTTTGCGGTATTTTACTATAATCATTATTATACCCTTTTTTCTATGTAGAAGTGAAGTAATATCAATATAAGAACAAGTCACCTAGCTCCTATTTCAACTCAGGTTTAAAGGTGAGTTTACCAATGTCACAATATGTAAATATTTTTATGGATTCTTGAATACCAAATATTTAACAAACAAAATATTTTCTGATTACCAACTCAAAATCAACACGCAACAAATGGAAAATTAAGTACGATCAACTGTGTTTTAATGACATGTATTTGTGTTCTCTATTTGCATATTGAATGAAATTGTGTTTTCTAAGACCTTGAAAGGAGTATTGACATAATCCCTATTTAAATTGCGGTTTATTTCAATTAATTGGAATAAGTTATGATTTAAATATCATCAGTGTAAATTATTATATATAAACGGATATCACTCACTTATATTGTTGAAGTCGGCAATTAGACCGACAGTTTCGACCGATTTCGACGGTCTTTTTCAACGGCGACGCCCGTGCTCACCTGAAAAAGGCCGTCGAAATCGATCGAAACTGTCGGTCTAATTGCCGACTTCAACAAAATAAGTTAGTGATATCAGTTTATATAATAATTTGTAGTAATGGCACACTATAGTTTTAATTCTAAAATCATCAGTGTATTTATATTGCCCCACTGCTCGGGCACATACCTTCCCTTACATCGAGGGAGCTGGGGGCATGATCCACCACGCGGACCCACTACGTATTGGCGGATTACATATGACTTAGATTTTTTTCTTCTTCTTCTACGGCATGCAGGTTTCATCACGATGTATTCCTTCACCGTTTTGAGAGCACTCGGTAAATGTACGTAAGTTTTTCCGTCGAAAAAGCCGAGGATAACTCATTGGTACATGGCTGCCCTGGGTGGGAATCGAACCTAAGACCTCCGTATCGCAGGTCCACCACTGAGCCACCGAGCTCCTCTCCGATTTAAAACATAAATCACACAAATAGCTTTGCCTAATAAAGTTTACCATGATCGTAATCATATAACAGTTGCTTTGAAATTTTATTGAATACCGCAGGGTTTATTTTTAGGACCACATTTCTTCCTCGCTTACACAAATAATTCTAGCACAATTCGTGGTGCAATTAAAAGCAAATGCATCATTGTGATAGTGAGTGGTAGCTTGAAAGCAGCGAGTAATTATTATAAAACACTATGTACAACCACAGGAATAGAGCACTTTAGGTATTAGACAGAAATAGAAAACAGTGCAGATAATATCTAAATTAAAAACTGTGCTCCTGGTAATGAAACACAATTGAAGAACAAGAGTTAAATATACTTTTTCAATAACATTAAAAGTACTGTGTGCTACATTGGAAATCCTGAAAATAGAAGAAACAAAGACAGAGATAAGTATACAGGAGGTTAAGATTTTCTCAAGACCTACTGGACCGAATTTAGTAATTCTTTTATAGTTACATAGTTTTAACTTTTATCTATCAAACAATGAAAGAAATTTTACAATAGGTCAAGTAGTTTTTCAGAAAATCAACCTTATAAACACTCCTGGACACCTATCTTTGTCTTCAATCGTATACTAAAATTAAAATCTTTACGAGATTATATCTCTAGACATTCCAAGTTTTGATTGAATGAAGAACTGCGATGGATTTCAAGCCAAATCCGTGGATGATACGAGTATCAAACATTACAGTGTTTTCTGGTATTGCAGAACGATGACTAGATAAGTTGTACAAGCGCTGATTATCTGAAGAGGAAAAAAATTATGAAATTGTGAACCACCTAATACTGCTTATGTTTACCGTCGCGTCGTTGCTTATAAATCCAGAGGAATTGCAAGTGTATCAAATATGATGATCCTGTACCGATTAGGGATTGTCTACTATCTATCATTTTTCAAAAGGTATGTAATTTTAGCGATTTCAAAGTATGACGCGCTTCGCTAAGCAAGATATCCCGCTCACTGTTACGCGATGTAGCAATATATGAGCGACAGATTGCGTTTATATATATAGATAGTTGTAATTAAAGAGAATATGGAAGCAATACCGTTACGACGAGCGGTCGAGTCAAAACACAAGCACCCATCGGCGAGCACGTCACTTTGTTCATCAACGTCTGTTGGTAGAAAAGCTCTGTCTCTGCTAACAGCCGGGACGAGGAAACGTGACTCATCAGCCGACCCACCAGCACTTGTGTACGATTCATCTGATGGCGACAAAACGACAATTATTATTGCATTTGAGTTTTAAATTTACCTATATGAGAATAAATATGATGATGAGCAAGATTGAGGGGAAGAAACGGGTTTGCAGAAAGATCAAATCATGGCTCCGCATCATAAGGGAGTTGACTTGACAGCGATAGCCAGCGTAGGCGAAGAGCAATTGTACCGGTCATACCGGAATTACAATAGAAAATACTTCATTTAATTTTCTTTTTAGTTCACAACATTAAAGCTTTCATATTTCCACCTTGTCTACTGAAAAGCTACTGAATTTTCTTCGGTTTTGCATTCTTACATGTACCTAGGTAGGATTTCCCGCCGTTCAGGTTTTATAATGGAATGTTCCATATAGGTAAAATTTATTATTTTAGATTATTAGGTAGGAGATATTTAAATGTTATTCATTTAATTCTGAGATTTTATTAGGGAATAAATCATCCTGTAGTATAAAGCCTACCACATGTAATTTCAATAGGAAGTCAATACAACGAGTTTCGACTTTAGTGTAGTAGGAATAAAGCCTAGTTGCCGATAAGTTAATTAAGCCTAATTAGGAGCGGTTTTTGCAGAGAGATCACGCCACGACGACACAGGTGTTCATGCGACAGGCAGGCGCCAGTGGTCGATCGTATGATTTTCATTCAATTTTCATAGGATTTTTATGGACTTTGATTTACTATACCCAAGGCCTACAGTAGCGTAGCATTTAATGTTAGTTACGTCTAATTAGGAACTATTTCAGAAAGTCACGCCACTTCGCACAGGTGGCTGGTGCGACAGACCGGCGCCGAAAACGAGGGGATGAGAGGTGAAGAGAGGAGGGGAAGCAGCGCCTGCTTAAATAGACATGACCGAGCGTGGCGGGGGCTTCTTCTTTGGATCGCGGAATCGCTGCCGGACGTACGTGCGATCTTAGCTTAGTTTGGCGCGCAATTTGTTGTGCAGTAGTAGTCTCTCTTAATTTTAAACTTCTTTCTATTGAAGTTTAATTTGTGTATTTTATTTATTTATTATATTCCCCCGTAGGGCCCCGTAGGTCAAACTCTTCCTATTTCCACTACCTTGTACCCTTTTTCCTGACCACAATTCCTCCTAAACCAACCAGCCCGATACAGGACAAGACACCTTTATCCTGTGTTAGTATTATAACAATCTTGCTTGAGTCTGAGTGAGAGTGTCGGGTAAACCTAATTCATATACATTCCCATGTTCCAACTGCTTGGAATCCCAGCGATTTCAAGTGAAGAAAGGTATTTACTGTATGTATACTTATTTATTATATTATTTATTCTTTATTATTCATTCATATATTCCCCTACGGCTGAGCGGACGTGAGTAAGGTTTAAATATTTTGTTACTAATCATATTTTATTACAGCTATTCTCCGTGTTGGGTAAGTGCTACTATTGTCTAGCTCTGTGTGTACATTTTAATGTTTCGTTATTTTTATCACTGTTTTGTGGGTAATTGAGATTCGTACTTAGGTTTGTATATTAAGTACTTGTCAATAGTTTATCTCATTATTGCAGTGATAATCATTATGAACACCCGGTTATTTGCAAAATTAGGAAGTACGGATGCGTATGCGCACATGTGCGCTCGCCTAGTATAGACGCTCACACAGTAGGTAAGGTCTAGTGACATGTTAGGGGTGTGGCATTACTATGAGATTATGTATGTATGCGTAAGTGTAATTTAGATTCGAAGCTATTGATCCGAGCCCATATAGTTAGTGTTTAATTATTGACTTTATAGTATTTTCTTTATCTCTAAACTACTGAACCGGATCTGAGGTTGGGCGTATTGCCACTACCGTCTTTGTCTATACTAAATTATGATGTGGGTTGGCTTGTCTTTGCTAAGCAACAAGGCTATAAAACCGATAGGTTTAGACTTTGTTTTATTGTTGGTTTATGTATGTAAGTATTCATCTACATTAGGGAAATAGTTAAGGAAATTAGCAATGAAGTCTTAATATCGACCCTATCCAGTTAGCGTTTAGGTAAACAAAGGTTCAACTATTCAGGTCAGATTCGAACGCTGATATTTATATAAATTGTTGAATAAGTAAAGTTTAGATTTGAGCTAGTAAGTGAAATAAGTATGTATAGGCTAGATTTCTGTGAGTAAGTAAGTAAGTAAAGTCTAGATGTCTGTGAGTGAGTAAGTAAGTAAGTAAGTAAAGTCTAGATGTCTGTGAGTAAGTAAGTAAGGTCTAGAACCTAGATTATGGGTCTCAAGCAGATATACCTATTTTGTTGCCATTTAGCAAATTGGGTTGGATGATGTTGGTGTTGAAAAGTCAGTGTTCATTCTAGATCTTAAGTTAATCTAATTTTCTTTCAGCATTTGGTCATCAATTTTAATTGTGTGTTATTTTGTTTCATTTAATATTTGCGTTGTTAATAATTAAGCAATAACCGATGGGGTAGACGAGTTCTCGAATGGAGGCCACGAACGGGTAAACGTAGTGTGGGACGCCCCCCGACCAGATGGAGGGATGACCTTCGCAAAATGGCTGGCAGGGACTGGATGCAGAGGGCCGAGAGTAGGGTTGATTGGCGCGCTTTGGGAGAGGCCTACGTCCAGCAGTGGACTGATACGGGCTGATGATGATGATGATGACCTGCTATAAAAATCTAAATCAACAAATAGCTTTGGTTTTCGAGTCGTCTATTACATTGTTTCATTATTTTTAATATCAGTAATTATCTGTTTCTTTTTAACGTTAAATATTCCTCTAAGTGAAAAGTTGTTGTCGGTGTTGGTTAAAATCTATACAGTTGGTGTTGTAAAAATACCTAAGTAAATAAGTAGTTATCTACATATTGGCGCTCCGTCTCATACACGCTTTCGAAACATTATTGGTGGAAGTTAGTTTGGACATAGAGTTGTTTAACCAGCGGGTCCACAGCCTGCCCGTTTGTAACTCCATGGTATCGTTGCTAACCGATGCTAATAATGTGAACAGGAGATAGTCTAGGGAATGCGGTATTCTGGGACTATCTCTATACTCTACACGCAGCTCGCAAATTTTCCCTACACTATACACCGATAGGGATACACACACAGCAGTGAGAAAAGTGCCAATATGAGCCTTATTAGACCAACTATACTGGGACTCACGACCCCTGGTATTAATGGTCTATGGTGGCATCGCGGAGTTTAATGGGTTACAATACCAGACGTAGTATGGGTTGAGACTGACATTCGGTGATAGCGGATGCGAGGTAATACACAGCTTATTCAACCTTCAACCTTCATTCACCAAACTCATTTAGGCCAGGGTTAATTTGGTAATGAGGATGTGGATTCAACCCACTAGTACGGCAAGCTGCTGGGCTTTAGTTTAAATCTATTCCCTTCAATAATCCTCCTAACAATCATTCTCCCATCTTTCTGAACTTCCTACCAACTCCTTTCTGAAAGCATATAAATGCCTATTAAATGTAGCTTATGATTTATTTGTGAACAATCTCTTCAGTCTGTCTTATTCTTACCGTTACTACAATTCATTCTATTCTTATATTATCCCTACAGGAAATATAAAAGGTATTGAACCTACCTTTTATTTTGTGGAAGGGTATTGAACCTACCCTTTCAGTTGTGGAAAGGTATTGAACCTACCTTTCCAGTTGCAATGAAAAGGTATTGAACCTACCTTTTCAGTTGTACAAGGTATTGAACCTACCTTTGTACGCACAATGTGCAAATACTTCTATCAGTAACTGGGCACTCCAGAAACCACTAGAATGAATCTAGTAATATTAAGAAATTCAATGAGAGGGGCTGAAAGATTATTAGTTTTGCGAAATAGCAACTTTTAACATCAGATTCCTCTCCATCATCCTTTCCTGAGGAGACTCGCATTCTGGTTGGAGTCTATCCCCTCTTGGCGTGGTGTTGGAGCCAGGGGGGTGAAAACATTTTTTTTTAGAGGTTAACCTCTTACAGGAAATGTTCTCACGTCTAACAGTAATTTCTTACAGAGATTCAGATGTCCAGAGTAATATTCTTTACTTCCATCCAGAGTTCCAAACCAATAAATTGTATTGTCTTCCAGTACCTACCTAAATCTATTTCTTTATGTAGTTCCCTTTATTTTGTGTAAATATTATCTTGAAGTCGATATTAACCTATTTTTCTGTTGCAGGAATACTCCGTTACGGTATTTATATTAGTTGTAAGAACCTCTCTCGATTCTAATTATTTATTTTCATTTTCAATATAAAATGTATAAGTTCTTTTGATTTAAAGATTTCATAGGGTTAACTCATAGTCACGGTAGTTCTGTAGGTATATTGTTGCGTTTTAGTATTGTATTCAGGCCTTGGGTATGGTCAATAAGTATGTCAGAAGGTAGGTAGCTAATTAACTTCAATTTCAAATTCGTTTATCTGTAAATAATCTAATTTAATTCTAATTTTAATTAATAACCTTTTATACTTCTATATAGGGACGTTATTTCGAACTTAAGTAACTTCTTAATAGTTGTCAGTACGCTCATTTAGATTTAAGATAACTTAAGCGTAAGTTTTATTAATCGTGCTAGTAATAAGTCTAGTAGTTTTGTATGTTAGGTTATCGCAATAAATATTTTCTTTTCGTTATAAACCTGTTATGCTTTAATTTATATTCATCTACCTGATCTCCTCTGAACCCTTGAAGATTCTGTGTGTTACTACATTAGGAAATAACAACGTAGGGTTAGACGATCACATTTTGGCCTTATTAATTTCTAGTAATTTAATATTCTATTATCCTTAATTTTGCTTTATTTATGATTAAATATTAGTTCCAATTTACTTTATTTCAATTAGCTTAATATTTTACATAGTAGTATAAAGTCAATTGAGTGGGTACACATAGCTTTAATTGTAAGGAAGTTAGTAAGAGCTTTGGTAAGTATCTTTTAAGCTTAATAATTTTGTAGGTTTATCTAGCTTTCACGTAGGGGTTCCAGAGCTGGTGCTTTTCGTAAGTATTTAGGTAGGTCTCTTTTAGCTTTTTGTAGGTTTTCACCCCTTCAGGGTTGCGTAGGCTTTTCGTAGAGTCTTTTTTGGGGGTGTAGAGGTGCGTAGCTTTTTAGGGCGGGTTGGGATCGTCACAATATGGTGCCTAAATTCCCAGGATCTGTATATATCTATGTATAACGTATATTATATTGTGTATTTATGTATATTATTATGTATTTATGTATATCTTAAAGTGGACTTCGGTCCACAATATGTTTCCGTGTAAACAAATGAGGGGTTCAAGAGATCAGTTGTGGATGGATTGAATTGATGCATTACAGGTTTTACTAGGTTAAATTACAGGTTTATTAGGTTAAATTACAGGTTTACTAGATTAAATTCACGCGTTAATAATAGTCTTAATAAACTAGGTACGTAAAATTACATTTTGTTAGGATTTTAGGAAACTTAAGGAATCGGGGGTGCGTTAGGGTTATGAGGCTAAAGGGCTAAGGTTAGTCGTAACTCGTAAATAGTACTAGGTAATGTTAGGTGAATAATATAGGGTCTAGGCAGCGAAGTTGGTTACGTAGGAAGCACAAGTAGCGATGAATGTGGAGAAGGTGTTATGTCATCATCGCAGTAGACGGAATTCCGTCAGCGCTTTCAGCACTATGGCAGACATGAGTTTATGTATTGGTATTTATTCGCTTGCATTGCGTAGGTTTATTCAGGTAATTCTGTCATTTTGTCATGGTAATCACAGGAACTGGGGGGTGTTAGGACTGTACTAAATGGGGGGTGTCGGGACTGTAGGATATGGAGTGTTCTCTATTTAATATTCTAGGAAAAATATTTTTCCGAATATGTTTTGGTCCCCTAGTTACTTCTGATACTTAGGTTAAGTCTGATAATGTGTAGGTTGTAGTTAACCGGTTGCAGATAGGAAGGGTAATGTTTTCGAATGTGTGTGTCGATTCCCTCGTAACTTCTTGTAGACTAAATGTTTTGCTTTGGTCGGATAAATGCGTAGGGTCATTAACCGACTGCAGATAGAAGGTATAATGTTTTCGAACGTAGGTATGTATTTGACTCGCAACTTCTTGTAGACTAAAGGTCTTCACTTGCTCGGATAATGTGTAGGCCATTATCCGACTGCAGAAAGGAGTAGGGTAATGTTTTCGAATTTCTGTATGTCTGTCCTCTTGTAACTTGTATAACTATGTTAATTTGTCAATTGTTAACAGACTACCGACAGTAGAAGGGTTCTCAGAATATGTCTCTTTGCGATTCCTGTAGGTTTAATTGCTAGTGTATTTTGATGTGTGATGTATTATTACATTAGGTTTGATCAAGAGATTTCTGTAGGATACATGGGTACCGAGCTACCTAGCCGTGGGGGTGAGACCCCCTCCCTTAATAACTGTCACTTGTATGTAGTTTAGATGCGGTTAAAAGTGATACTCACTAGTTACTCATATAGGTTAGGTACTTAAGTATGTCGGTCCGTTTGTCACTTCTAGTAGGTCTTGGAAAAATAGAAATCAGGATGGCAGCAGATGGATATCCATCGTCGCTGCCTACCACCATGTGAGGCTGGCGTGAATATTGTATGTGTGTAAATAGTGTATGTAGGATTCTAAGTTGCTTGAGAGTTTCTCAAAATGAGCGGCTACACAGGCCGGGGGTGAGGCCGGCCGTGTATTTCAAAGGGCGTTAGCCGTAAACTTAGGTTCATTGATATTAAAATCACGCGTAGTCCTTTTTACATTTTGATAAAAACCGATAGGTAGGTAGGATAGGAACCTTGGTTAGATTTGAATCGTGCAATTATTTTAAGTCGCATTTATAGCTAATATATTACGTATTTACTTTAGGAATACTAGGTAGGTTCGTCTGTTTCGTGTCTGTTTCATGTTTTCTCTGTGTATGCGGAAACTGAAGTCAAAATGTGTTGATGCTTGTTAGCCATAAATCTGGGTTAACCTCATTTCTGTTACCTTGTTCTGACACTTTCACATTTCCATAAAAGTCGTTTTATGGTTAGGAATAGCATTGTTTTCGGAATAGCTTACTAGGTAGGTAGGTGCGTTCATCATATCCGTTTGCGGAGATGGCGGCAGGTTGTGTTGTTAGTCATAAACTTGTTCATCACTTTCTTACATCGAGAAACTGTTAAGTTAGGTACGGAGGGATCATGTTATAAACCGCGAGTTAACGTTAAGCCGCGGTTATGTCTAGCATTGTTTTAGGAATAGCACTAGGTAGGTAGACTATAAATTCCATTAGGATATTATTTTAACCCGTGAGTTAACGTTAAGCCGCGGTTATGTCTAGCGTTGTTTAGGATTAGCACTAGACAGGTAGACTATAAAATCCATTAGGATCGTATTTTAACCCGTGGGTTAATGTTAATTTTGTCTAGCATTGTTTTAGGAATACCACTAGGTGGGTAGACTATAAAATCCATTAGGATCTTATTTTAACCCGTGGGTTAACGTTAAGTCGCGTTTATGTCTAGCGTTGTTTTAGGAATTTAGCACTAGGCAGGCAGACTATAAATTCCATTAGGATCGTATTTTAAACCGTGGGTTAATGTTAATTTTGTCTAGCATTGTTTTAGGAATAACACTAGGTAGGTAGACTATAAATTCCATTAGAATATTATTTTAACCCGTGAGTTAACGTTAAGCCGCGGTTATGTCTAGCTTTGTTTAGGAATAGCACTAGGCAGGTAGACTATAAAATCCGTTAGGATATTATTTTAACCCGTGGTTTAACGTTAAGCCGCGTTTATGTCTAGCGTTGTTTTAGGAATAGCACTAGGCAGGCAGACTATAAAATCCATTAGGATAGTATTTTAACCCGTGGGTTAATGTTAAATTTTGTCTAGCATTGTTTTAGGGATAGCACTAGGCAGGTAGACTATAAAATCCATTAGGACTATGTTTTGAACCATGGGTTGACTTTAAGTCACGTTTATGTCTAGCACCGTTTTAGGGGTACTAGGTAGATACGTCCATCGTCGCTGTCTAGGTACCGCTACGGGAAACAAGTTTAAGTTTATGTATGTGGGTAGGTAGATGTTTGATCGCGTGCGCCACGGTTATCACTGTATCGTTTTATCCATTACCTTCCATTTTCAGATGTACGTTTAAATTGTTTTGACTCTGATTGTTGGTAGGTTTGGTTACAAGTCTGTATTTGAATGGGTGACCGTTAGGATTTAATTCGTTAGGAAAAAAAAAATGATTGGTTGTTTTGTCACTAGGTATTTGGCTGAGAAATGACAAGGATCGTTCCAGTGAAGGTAGGGTTTGAATAAGTAGTTATTTATTTTGGGTTGTGTTATTAGCGCTTGTTGACACTAATCGTTCCGGTTAAGCAATTGTCGGCGAGGTCTGGACGTGGATGGGTTACCGCTAGGTTTTTTTGTTTTGTTATTAATTTGTCTGATTGTTCCTTTTTGTTTTGTTGTTGTTGTTCCAGTTGAAATATAACGCATAATGCTTTGGTTTAGCTTCAAGTTAAAGTTCGTCTGTACTCTGTGCTACGTTAAGATAAGTTATTTTTGCTTGCAGTGCTAGTAGGGTAGGTACGGACTGACCTGGATGTCGAACCTGGGCCTCCGTGACCTTAGTTGTTATCATATTTTTTTAAGGTACTTATCCTATTGCTAAATTATTCGAATTTATATAGTGTTGGGCGGCCCATCCAGATAGACGGAAGGTCTGCGAAGGGCCACTGTCACTTTGAAGTCTTGTTGTGTAGCGTGTCTAGGGGAGGTCTATGTCCAGCAGTGGAGTACTTGTGATGATGTCGATGAAATTAACCTAGCTAAACGTTATGCGCTCGCGCAGTAGGTAGGATTTTCGACAGACCTCATATTTTTCTTTGTTATAGATAGATGTGTAATTGCACTTGTATTAGGTAGGTAGTTGTGCGTGTATCACCACAGGTGGAGCTAGCGTCGCCGTTATCGTTGGTTGTGTGGATATAAACACAGGTGGAGCTAGCGTTGTCGTGTCATTTTTTATTAACAGCGCCATCTATCGGCCTTGGTACAAAGTTTTAGGTTTGTTACCAAGTAGCAGACTTTGCAGACGTTGTGGGTTGTTCCATTATCGATGTTTAATTGAATTATAGCAGTTGTGTAGTGGAGTAAGGTGTTACTTCGATTGTCGTTAGTGTAGTTCAATTTATTTAAACTTGTATTTGGATGTGTGGTTCTTATAACCTTTACCTATCTCCTGAAGTCGAAAACAATGTTGTCGTTTTGATCGGTGTTACCAGATTGGCGAAGTAGTTACAAATTCAGGTGATTTTTATAGTTAGTATATTTGTAAGGTTCTTCGAAATTGTTCAGGTTCAGTTATCATATTTGTATTGCGTCATTAGAAACTAATCTTCTTTAAGGTGAAACGAGCGCCGCTAGGGGACACTCCGTTGGTCGGTGGTTCAACATGCTCGTTCGATTTCTTAGCTTCGATAATCAAGTTTAGGATAGTATTTATTATCGTGTAGATTTTTTTAATCGACGTCGCGTCTGTTGTCATTCTGTACGTTTAGGAAATGATAGACGAGAAGTAGGTATATTGTGTGCATAGGGCCGGATGCGAACTAAGCAGTGAATTTTAATTAGTAGTGGAAAGATAATATCTTTCATCGTATTATGTGTAGGTATTGTGATAGGCTGGGAGGTAGCTTATTGTTACGTTAAGTGTTGAATTCTACTTAGAATTCTATTAAGAAGTATTTTCCTTGAATGGTTGGATAATCAAGCCTCAGATATTATAGATAATATCTTCGGTTAATTCTCCAGGGGGTGGTGTACCGGTCATACCGGAATTACAATAGAAAATACTTCATTTAATTTTCTTTTTAGTTCACAACATTAAAGCTTTCATATTTCCACCTTGTCTACTGAAAAGCTACTGAATTTTCTTCGGTTTTGCATTCTTACATGTACCTAGGTAGGATTTCCCGCCGTTCAGTTTTATAATGGAATGTTCCATATAGGTAAAATTTATTATTTTAGATTATTAGGTAGGAGATATTTAAATGTTATTCATTTAATTCTGAGATTTTATTAGGGAATAAATCATCCTGTAGTATAAAGCCTACCACATGTAATTTCAATAGGAAGTCAATACAACGAGTTTCGACTTTAGTGTAGTAGGAATAAAGCCTAGTTGCCGATAAGTTAATTAAGCCTAATTAGGAGCGGTTTTTGCAGAGAGATCACGCCACGACGACACAGGTGTTCATGCGACAGGCAGGCGCCAGTGGTCGATCGTATGATTTTCATTCAATTTTCATAGGATTTTTATGGACTTTGATTTACTATACCCAAGGCCTACAGTAGCGTAGCATTTAATGTTAGTTACGTCTAATTAGGAACTATTTCAGAAAGTCACGCCACTTCGCACAGGTGGCTGGTGCGACAGACCGGCGCCGAAAACGAGGGGATGAGAGGTGAAGAGAGGAGGGGAAGCAGCGCCTGCTTAAATAGACATGACCGAGCGTGGCGGGGGCTTCTTCTTTGGATCGCGGAATCGCTGCCGGACGTACGTGCGATCTTAGCTTAGTTTGGCGCGCAATTTGTTGTGCAGTAGTAGTCTCTCTTAATTTTAAACTTCTTTCTATTGAAGTTTAATTTGTGTATTTTATTTATTTATTATATTCCCCCGTAGGGCCCCGTAGGTCAAACTCTTCCTATTTCCACTACCTTGTACCCTTTTTCCTGACCACAATTCCTCCTAAACCAACCAGCCCGATACAGGACAAGACACCTTTATCCTGTGTTAGTATTATAACAATCTTGCTTGAGTCTGAGTGAGAGTGTCGGGTAAACCTAATTCATATACATTCCCATGTTCCAACTGCTTGGAATCCCAGCGATTTCAAGTGAAGAAAGGTATTTACTGTATGTATACTTATTTATTATATTATTTATTCTTTATTATTCATTCATATATTCCCCTACGGCTGAGCGGACGTGAGTAAGGTTTAAATATTTTGTTACTAATCATATTTTATTACAGCTATTCTCCGTGTTGGGTAAGTGCTACTATTGTCTAGCTCTGTGTGTACATTTTAATGTTTCGTTATTTTTATCACTGTTTTGTGGGTAATTGAGATTCGTACTTAGGTTTGTATATTAAGTACTTGTCAATAGTTTATCTCATTATTGCAGTGATAATCATTATGAACACCCGGTTATTTGCAAAATTAGGAAGTACGGATGCGTATGCGCACATGTGCGCTCGCCTAGTATAGACGCTCACACAGTAGGTAAGGTCTAGTGACATGTTAGGGGTGTGGCATTACTATGAGATTATGTATGTATGCGTAAGTGTAATTTAGATTCGAAGCTATTGATCCGAGCCCATATAGTTAGTGTTTAATTATTGACTTTATAGTATTTTCTTTATCTCTAAACTACTGAACCGGATCTGAGGTTGGGCGTATTGCCACTACCGTCTTTGTCTATACTAAATTATGATGTGGGTTGGCTTGTCTTTGCTAAGCAACAAGGCTATAAAACCGATAGGTTTAGACTTTGTTTTATTGTTGGTTTATGTATGTAAGTATTCATCTACATTAGGGAAATAGTTAAGGAAATTAGCAATGAAGTCTTAATATCGACCCTATCCAGTTAGCGTTTAGGTAAACAAAGGTTCAACTATTCAGGTCAGATTCGAACGCTGATATTTATATAAATTGTTGAATAAGTAAAGTTTAGATTTGAGCTAGTAAGTGAAATAAGTATGTATAGGCTAGATTTCTGTGAGTAAGTAAGTAAGTAAAGTCTAGATGTCTGTGAGTGAGTAAGTAAGTAAGTAAGTAAAGTCTAGATGTCTGTGAGTAAGTAAGTAAGGTCTAGAACCTAGATTATGGGTCTCAAGCAGATATACCTATTTTGTTGCCATTTAGCAAATTGGGTTGGATGATGTTGGTGTTGAAAAGTCAGTGTTCATTCTAGATCTTAAGTTAATCTAATTTTCTTTCAGCATTTGGTCATCAATTTTAATTGTGTGTTATTTTGTTTCATTTAATATTTGCGTTGTTAATAATTAAGCAATAACCGATGGGGTAGACGAGTTCTCGAATGGAGGCCACGAACGGGTAAACGTAGTGTGGGACGCCCCCCGACCAGATGGAGGGATGACCTTCGCAAAATGGCTGGCAGGGACTGGATGCAGAGGGCCGAGAGTAGGGTTGATTGGCGCGCTTTGGGAGAGGCCTACGTCCAGCAGTGGACTGATACGGGCTGATGATGATGATGATGACCTGCTATAAAAATCTAAATCAACAAATAGCTTTGGTTTTCGAGTCGTCTATTACATTGTTTCATTATTTTTAATATCAGTAATTATCTGTTTCTTTTTAACGTTAAATATTCCTCTAAGTGAAAAGTTGTTGTCGGTGTTGGTTAAAATCTATACAGTTGGTGTTGTAAAAATACCTAAGTAAATAAGTAGTTATCTACATATTGGCGCTCCGTCTCATACACGCTTTCGAAACATTATTGGTGGAAGTTAGTTTGGACATAGAGTTGTTTAACCAGCGGGTCCACAGCCTGCCCGTTTGTAACTCCATGGTATCGTTGCTAACCGATGCTAATAATGTGAACAGGAGATAGTCTAGGGAATGCGGTATTCTGGGACTATCTCTATACTCTACACGCAGCTCGCAAATTTTCCCTACACTATACACCGATAGGGATACACACACAGCAGTGAGAAAAGTGCCAATATGAGCCTTATTAGACCAACTATACTGGGACTCACGACCCCTGGTATTAATGGTCTATGGTGGCATCGCGGAGTTTAATGGGTTACAATACCAGACGTAGTATGGGTTGAGACTGACATTCGGTGATAGCGGATGCGAGGTAATACACAGCTTATTCAACCTTCAACCTTCATTCACCAAACTCATTTAGGCCAGGGTTAATTTGGTAATGAGGATGTGGATTCAACCCACTAGTACGGCAAGCTGCTGGGCTTTAGTTTAAATCTATTCCCTTCAATAATCCTCCTAACAATCATTCTCCCATCTTTCTGAACTTCCTACCAACTCCTTTCTGAAAGCATATAAATGCCTATTAAATGTAGCTTATGATTTATTTGTGAACAATCTCTTCAGTCTGTCTTATTCTTACCGTTACTACAATTCATTCTATTCTTATATTATCCCTACAGGAAATATAAAAGGTATTGAACCTACCTTTTATTTTGTGGAAGGGTATTGAACCTACCCTTTCAGTTGTGGAAAGGTATTGAACCTACCTTTCCAGTTGCAATGAAAAGGTATTGAACCTACCTTTTCAGTTGTACAAGGTATTGAACCTACCTTTGTACGCACAATGTGCAAATACTTCTATCAGTAACTGGGCACTCCAGAAACCACTAGAATGAATCTAGTAATATTAAGAAATTCAATGAGAGGGGCTGAAAGATTATTAGTTTTGCGAAATAGCAACTTTTAACATCAGATTCCTCTCCATCATCCTTTCCTGAGGAGACTCGCATTCTGGTTGGAGTCTATCCCCTCTTGGCGTGGTGTTGGAGCCAGGGGGGTGAAAACATTTTTTTTTAGAGGTTAACCTCTTACAGGAAATGTTCTCACGTCTAACAGTAATTTCTTACAGAGATTCAGATGTCCAGAGTAATATTCTTTACTTCCATCCAGAGTTCCAAACCAATAAATTGTATTGTCTTCCAGTACCTACCTAAATCTATTTCTTTATGTAGTTCCCTTTATTTTGTGTAAATATTATCTTGAAGTCGATATTAACCTATTTTTCTGTTGCAGGAATACTCCGTTACGGTATTTATATTAGTTGTAAGAACCTCTCTCGATTCTAATTATTTATTTTCATTTTCAATATAAAATGTATAAGTTCTTTTGATTTAAAGATTTCATAGGGTTAACTCATAGTCACGGTAGTTCTGTAGGTATATTGTTGCGTTTTAGTATTGTATTCAGGCCTTGGGTATGGTCAATAAGTATGTCAGAAGGTAGGTAGCTAATTAACTTCAATTTCAAATTCGTTTATCTGTAAATAATCTAATTTAATTCTAATTTTAATTAATAACCTTTTATACTTCTATATAGGGACGTTATTTCGAACTTAAGTAACTTCTTAATAGTTGTCAGTACGCTCATTTAGATTTAAGATAACTTAAGCGTAAGTTTTATTAATCGTGCTAGTAATAAGTCTAGTAGTTTTGTATGTTAGGTTATCGCAATAAATATTTTCTTTTCGTTATAAACCTGTTATGCTTTAATTTATATTCATCTACCTGATCTCCTCTGAACCCTTGAAGATTCTGTGTGTTACTACATTAGGAAATAACAACGTAGGGTTAGACGATCACATTTTGGCCTTATTAATTTCTAGTAATTTAATATTCTATTATCCTTAATTTTGCTTTATTTATGATTAAATATTAGTTCCAATTTACTTTATTTCAATTAGCTTAATATTTTACATAGTAGTATAAAGTCAATTGAGTGGGTACACATAGCTTTAATTGTAAGGAAGTTAGTAAGAGCTTTGGTAAGTATCTTTTAAGCTTAATAATTTTGTAGGTTTATCTAGCTTTCACGTAGGGGTTCCAGAGCTGGTGCTTTTCGTAAGTATTTAGGTAGGTCTCTTTTAGCTTTTTGTAGGTTTTCACCCCTTCAGGGTTGCGTAGGCTTTTCGTAGAGTCTTTTTTGGGGGTGTAGAGGTGCGTAGCTTTTTAGGGCGGGTTGGGATCGTCACACAATCAACTCAAGATAAAGGAAGATCTTCAGTAGTGGAGACGTACCGCGAAGAAGAATATGCCAATCCAACCTGCAACGTTGCGGCGATGGTGGTACAGGAGATACTTGCCATGAACTAGAGAATACCAAACTGGTTGTTTTACTCTAAACGCAAACATCGTTACAACTTAGTAATATACGTTGCATAAATCACAAGTTATGGGTTAACTCATAGATTGCCATTATTGCAACGTTCAAGGCAAGGTTGGAACTTGTAGGTAAGGACGTTTGCGCTCAGATAAGCTCCCAATAGATTTTTTAGTATTTCATAATAAGCAGGTATCACATAATATGAAGGTTATTTACCTCTCTTTGTGTCCTATAAGCCGGTTCGACGATTAAAGTAATATTGATGATGTAGCATATACATAAACCCCATTGTATGAATGTCACCATAATTTTGAAATGCACGCCTGGATAAACTGTGGAATTAAAAATAGGTATTTATTAATTTCATAACGATACAACAACAACAAACACAGCCCAATACCCCAAGCTATTAAACCACACCAAACAGAGAAGTCATATTTGCCAAGTAATAGGTATACATACGTAAAAACGTGATGCCGTGGTAAGCAGCAACGACCAAGTAAATGAAGAAGCTAGTTAGGAGCAGTAGCAGAATTATCCCATGGTTCTGATCTACCTTTCTCACCACTTCGCATGTTGCATTATAGGAGAGAAAGAGTCGACGAATAGTTTCTTGTTGTTTCTCAGTTTCACGATCTGAAAACAGCAATTTTTTTAACAACATAATCTTCGTAATAGCATAAGCTACACAAGGCAAACGAACTTGTGACATTCATATTCATTTATACTTTATTTCTAACCATACGGAACATTACAGAGCACTTGGTTATGTCAACAACAATTTGGTATCATACAATGAAACCTGGCTTCAAGCTTATTTATTGGAATTGACAAAAGATTATCGATAATTTGTTTTCGGTTACTGAAGAAAAAGTTGAAATCAATATTAACCTTGAAATTATTTGAGCTAAGAAACTTACTTTTCAAGTCAATTTCAACTATCAACTTCTCGAAGACGTCATTTATAGTACAAAGGGCTTTATGAGCCGACATACCAGTAAATACATACTGCAATACTAATAGAACCACGATGACACGCTTTATATGACCGGAACCAAACTGACCAAATACGACCACTGAAACACATAGGTAAAATAGGATTGAATGAAAATTACGTAACAAGATCTTGCAAGATAACAATTCCAAGTTGCTTACGATCATTTGTATTAATGTAGACTGATAGCAAATCAATTGCGCACAAACTTGACATTCCCAATAAAAACACTATAATTAAAACACTTCTGTTTTTCTCTGAAGTCCGTCTTGGTAGGTCGTTGGTAAGATTGAAGATAATCTGAAAAAGTAAGACGATCATTGGTTTAAGAGTGTAACCTTGCGGTACACTCTACAATAAATATTTTTTTAATAAGGATATTTGACCGCATTACGTTTTTTGTTGTTGTTTACAGGTTTAAAACCATATTGAACTTTTATAAACATTTTGGGAGCAGTGACACTTGAGTGGATGAAAGTATATTATGATTCGTACTGTCGAATGCCATTGACAATTTCATAAGATTTCAAATCCGTTTCAGATAAGCTTTTTGCATGCAATTCGTCGTAGGTTGTTAGATAATTGGGTACCTGTGAACCTACCATGTTAACATTATTCAAAGACAGCATCATTCTCTTCATACGTATAGTCCCCGTGAATAATCCGATGTTTGCAATGACGGACAAAGTTCCCAGATTCACTAATGTTACCATGCAAGTCATTTTTTGAGAGAAGCAAATCGACTCTTCCGGGTTCACACCTAGATCTAACATCACCGTAGTTAATAAAACTGCGTCTAAAATCAAAATAGATAATGGAAAATGCATTTGTAGTCTATTTAAAGAAGTTTCAAGGTAATATATATTAAGCACTTACCCAGAGTAAGCAGTACTAAGTAGCTGTAGATACTCATGACTGGAGACACTGTGATACGTATACTGTGGTGTCGTCTGACCAGGTTGACGGGAGCGATGCCGAACCAGCGCGATATGCGGAGAATGAGGGCCAGAGCACCCCACACTGTGCATTCTGGTGGCATGTAAGGCTCTGGGCCTAGTAGTAGAGGATTAGTTCTTACGTTTTGTTGTTATATAAAGTCCACTATTATTATTAAGTCGAATTTGCATGCTATTGTCAATAGCTGACATAGGCGTTCTCGTTTTACTGCGAATATCTCTGGTTGTATTTTACTCTATCTATTCAAAAGTCAATTGTTGATTCTGATTGTGATACGTACAGTAGGCGATCAATTAAGGATAGTAAGACGTGCATTTATGGTTTATTATACCGTATTTATAAATTAAGAATAACCTTAATCAATCAGAAGCCCAAATCAAGTGTCTTATTTTGTAAACAAAAACTACCCTACCTTACTAACATTTTAAGCTGTTCTGTGATTATTGCATAGTTATTTCCACATTATTAGAACGGATCACTTTATTTTCCAAAGATGAATAGGTTCAATCAATCAGTTCCTTCAGTGTTACTTCACAACAGGTAATTAGACGATCATATTTATTTACAAAATAAGACACTTGATTTGGGCTGCGCTGCGGTATACATTATCGAATCCAATAATAATTGCTCAGGATTGTTCAGTTCATTCATGCAATGAATTATACTTATATTGAATATTATACATAAGTATATTGAATTAAATAAGGTCATAAGATCTTGTGATGTCCTTATCAATGATTATCATCAATATACTACATGCATTGATCTCCTACACAACTAGATACACAAAGGTCTTACTAAAACAATTTAAAAAAACGTCCAAATAAGGGTCCATTGTTAACGTCCAAATAATATCCAATAAAGCAAATGAGGGTCCATTCATCCGTTTGTACCTTCTTTGCGCTCGGACATTTTTAGAAGGCAGACTGTGTATCTAGTTGTTTATAGGAGATCAATGACTAGCATACATAATTACTTACCAATTCGCCTGTTTGATGGCGCGGCACGTTCCGTTATCAAAATCATTCTTATTTCCTTTTTACCTACACATCAATTTAAGGAATATAACTATGTGAAAGCAAGTGCGCTTCAAAGCGTGTTGATAAGTGAGTTTTCTGATGTCTCAGTTAGTAAATATTTGTACATACCTCATTACAAACTATTTAACAACGGAAATGATTGCTGATAATGAACTCAAAATCAACACGTAACAAATGGAAAATTAAGTGTGATCAACTGCATTCTAATGACGACACCCTTAAGTGTTCTATATTTGTATATTGAATGAAATTGTCTTTTCTAAGACCTTGGAAAGGGTAATGACATCCTTATTTAAAAATCTTAGCGTATTTGCATTAGACTAAACCATGATTTAAATCAATAAATTAATTTATAGCTTTAATTAAACTCCCACATTTCTTGAGATCGTTATAAGAATAGCAGACACTGATTTTTGTTGGAAAGTTAGAGAGTACCGCAGGGTTTATATTTAGGCCCACTTTTATTCTTCATGTACACAGATATCTCTAGCACCAATTATTTGAGTAAAACTACATTTATAGGAGCAAGTATTTTTATTGGTATTTAATTACTAAGCACAAGTATAGAAATGGAATGCTTACTACAATAATACAGTGTAGATAATATCTAAATTAGGTGCTTTGTACCCATTTCACAGAGATAATAAAACATTAAATTTTATCAATAGCTTGAAATTGTACGATGATTACTAGATACGTCGTGACACCACCAAGAATCTGTAATACAAACAAACTTTTATATACAGGGTGTAACGTAAAGGGTATATGAAGCCGAAGGGAGGGTATTCAGTATCGATAACTGAACAACTTTTGTTCTACGACTTTTCGATTTTCGAGAATTTAATTTTTGACTTTTCATACATTTCGTACCGGTCAGCTTATCGATTTGTATGAGACAATAATGTATTTTTATTTTTTATTCGAAAAGTCGTATAACAAAAGTTGTTCAGTTACCAATACTGAACACCCTCCATTCGGCTTCATATACCATTTACGTTACACCCTGTATATATTTGCGTTCATCATCATCATCAGCCCGTATCAGTCCTCTCCTAAAGCATGTCAATCAACCCGAATCTTCTGTATCCAGTCTCTGCCAACCACTTTGCGAAGGTCAGCACTTTATCTGGTCGCGGGGCGTCCCACGAACGTTTCCTGTTCGTGGCCTCCATTCGAGAACTCGTCTAACCCATCGGTTCTACGACAGATGTGGCCATGACAAAGTTAGAGTTCATATGAATTCTATAACAATTTTCTTATACTTAGGGACAAATTTTAAGAACTATTCAGTAGTCGTTAAAAATAATTGTTTTGTTACGGGGGGAAATTTGGTTTGGTCAGAAAACCACACGAGAAGAAGAAGAAATGCCTATTGACGTGTCAAGGACATTACTAGATTATCCTACATTAGAACATGATCACTACCGTAGCGATGATCGGTCTTCCCAGCACACACATGCCCAGCGGCGAGTAGGAGACCTGGTTGAGCATCAGTTGCCGGAAAAACAGCTCGAGGTCCGCAGTCAGCGCGTCGTGGGGAGACGACATGCGGCTCATCAGCTGCCCCACCAGTGTCTGCGTCCTGTCCATCTGAGGATGTTACGATACTATCGAATTTCTTGGTAACAATACTATCGATAGGCGTATCGATAGCATTGGCTTTTTCAGATGAAAAGTAGTAATCCTATCGATGATACCTCTCGTTGCGTCCTGTGTCCTGGCTCCACGATTAACACCATCTTGGTGATGTGGTAGAGACACCAGCAGAGCTGCATCAAGACCAGCGGGAGTCCCACCTTTGGACTCACTGCGGGATTACATGTATAGTGATGATGATATTAATACTTTGACAGTCCTGGGTACCGCAAGTGGAACAGGACGGACAAGTCCTGCCCCCTTACCATGAACTCTTATAGCAGGATTACTTCAATATTACTTTGTTACTTCGTACAATGACGACCTTAATAAGCTTACTTTAATACTGTCAAAGTGTTAATATCACTATCATTGATCTCCTATAAACAACTAGATACACAAAGGTCTTGCTAAAACAATTTAAAAAACGTCCAAATAAGGGTCCATTGTTAACGTACCGCATATGGGCCCCACACCTCACTCACGTTATTGGAGAAGATTGTATTGAACCGGACGCCTTTGGATATTTTTTCAAATTTGTATTTTCCTATTGGTGGAGATCCAATCGGAAAATACTTTTATCTTTTGCATGGGGACTGTCAAAGTGTAAAACATAATATACCGACATATTAGAGGAGGGGCAACTGGACTAGGAAGCAGCCTGGGATCTCCGATTTTTTCGACCCGGAGCATCGGGGTTACTCTCACCTCTTATAGCGATCCAGTTTAGGTTCCGAAACTGACAATTTGCTGCAATTTCGTCAAACGTCATTGTAGCAAATAGCGATTCGGTTCAGTTTAGGAACCTGAACTGGATCGCTATAACAATTGAGTTGAGAGTAACCCCGCTGTTCCGGGTCTTGATAGTGGCAGTATCGTTTTAGACAAATTGAAAAAGAATCTGAATTAGGTTAACCCTTATTCAGATTCTTTTTCAATTTGTCTAATTTTTTGTGATCGGGAGAAATAGTCTTACCTATTATAGGTAGCTATATAGGTAATAACTTATGAAGACATTCCTTCAATCTTTGGATCCCAGCATTCGCTCTCTAATCTTGCACCACCTGCTTAGGGTGTCAGTGTCGAGCACTTACAGCACGCCGGTGTACACCTGCCTAGGGTGCTAGCGATGTTGTACTCTTTCTGTGTGGGGCACTCCTATCTACCGGAGGGGCTGATGAGAACTGTGGTCGTTCCTATTGTGAAAAGTAAGACAGGAGATGTGTCTGAGAAAAACAATTACAGGCCAATTTCTTTAGCAACGATTACGGCAAAAGTGCTTGACAGTCTGTTAAATAGTTGCCTCGAGAAAGTCATGCACCTGCATGACGCCCAGTTTGGATTTCGTGCGGGTGTGTCGACTGAGAGCGCTATTCTGGGTTTGAAACATACTGTCAGGCACTACACCGTTAGGAAGACGCCCATCTATGCCTGTTTTCTTGATCTCTCAAAGGCCTTCGACCTTGTTTCTTATCAGCTCCTGTGGAGGAAGCTCGCCGACATTAACCTGGCACCAGAACTGATTGGTATATTTAAATACTGGTACAATAATCAGATAAATCAGGTTAAGTGGGCGAATGCCCTATCAGACGTTTACAAACTAGAGTGTGGGGTGAGGCAGGGGGGTCTGACCTCACCTAGACTATTTAATGTTTACATGGATCAGTTGATAGGCGCACTCAGCAGCATGTACGAAGGTTGTTCTATTGGTAACGTAAAAGCGAATAACTTGAGCTACGCCGATGATATGGTGCTGCTGAGTCCGTCTATCAACGGGCTAAGAAAGCTATTACGGGTATGTGAGACTTATGCCGAGGATCACTGTCTTCGGTATAATGTCAAAAAGAGTGTACTAATGGTTTTTACTGCGGGGAACAAACCACCGGGCAATGTGCCTCCGGTAAAACTGTATGGTACTGAACTAAATAAAGTTTCTGAGTTCCGATACCTGGGGCACATTGTCACGGAGGATCTAAAAGATGACGCAGATATGGAGCGGGAGCGCAGGGCGTTGTCAGTGAGGGCAAATATGTTGGCCCGTAGGTTCGCTCGCTGTACGAGGGAAGTTAAAATCACTCTTTTCAAGTCGTACTGCCAGTCCTTCTACACGAGCGGCCTATGGACCCACTACACACAAAGATCCTACAACGCCCTGCGCATCCAGTACAACAATGCGTTCAGGGTGCTGTTGGGGCTGCCTCGGTTCTGCAGCGCCTCCGGCATGTTCGCGGAGGCGCGCACAGACGGCTTCCACGCCGTCATGCGAAAGAAGACCGCATCGCTGGTGGCCAGAGTGCGGGCTAGCACCAACAGCATACTGAGCGTAACTGCCGATAAATACGACTGCCCGATTATGCGTCACTGGGCGCGCGTGTTGGTGGGCTTTGGTAACATACTTGGCCTACCAACGCCGCGTCTATAGTGATGTATATTACAATAACAAAGACAAATGTACTAACTTAGCTTTTAAGAAAATTGTTACTAACACGAATGGACCTAGTTGTCTGAATAAATAAATATTATTATTATTATTAGGTCATTCCTAGTCACATTTTCAGTTGAGCTTATCCATGCCTCGTGACGTACCTTTCAGCACTTATTGGCCTCTGTTCTTATTCTCCCACTTCACTTGGCTATTCGTATTCGCTATTGGATGTGTGTCGTATTTGCCAAATACTTGACGTACGTACAAATAATACGAATATTTTGTCAAGAATATCAACCACACATGGCAATTATGAGAAATACGCAAATACGAATAGCCAAGTGAAGTGCCACCATTAAACATTATGATAATGTAGTACCTTTTTCTAATAGGTCATTGTAATACTGCTCTTAGGTACTATTAATTAGTCCTTTTGATACGAAACAATAGAGTGCCGTGTGTTACGCTTTATGTGCTGTCGACTGTATCTGTACAAAGCTGTAAAATCGAAAGATGACGGTAAATAAACCGATAAAAGGATTTTCATGTAGTTCGAATAATGACAAGAAAATAAACTTATTTCACTGCGACTTTTATGAGGAAACGTGTGATTAAGTGAGTTTTTGTACTGTTTATATAATTATAATATGTAGTTTTAGAATAGTGAAACTCAATACTATTGATACCACAGTTAACTCGCGTCGCGACCATGGCATTGGCAAGCGTGACATGTTCGGAAATCGGGACAATTTCAAGAAGTGGTAAGTACGTGTCTTTTGCTACAATGAGGGTTATTTATTTATTTATTTTAATAATGGACTCGACAGTTCGTCATTTGCCAATGTCATGTTACAGAAAATTCAATATATAATAGTCTTCTATCTTCCCCAGGGGAGCCGCAGCAGCGTCTTCACCCTGAGTAGCCGCGTCTTCATCCAGAGGAGACGCCGTAGCGTCATCACTCTGGACGAAGCAGCTCGACAGTCACGTTCACTCCCGAGCTTGTAGCGGGAACTCTTGATAAAAGCTTGAAACCCCAGATCTTGCTCATATTATTCAATAAATTCACCATACTGCCACTCGTGAACATTTTCTGATTAACTTAACGTGATATTAATCACAAAATAAGTACTGTACACATTACAACAAAAATTATCAAACAATTTTGCAACCGCCGTTTCCCGCCATTTTCAAGAGAAACCAACAATGAGGGTTTTTCAAAGTGACATTTAAGAAACAAAAATAGTACCGATAGCTCCGTTAGATGGCACTGATTTTCGACGACGCACCTCAAAATTGATGAGCATCAATGCACGGGCTAACCTTATTTATTAATTATCTATTATTGTGTGGTACGGACAAATACAGATCAATGGTAACACTTATAGTACGATCTCATCTCTTACGACGCAGAAAATAAGAACGGTCCTAAGTCCAAAGTGTTACACTTAATCTGCTGTTAGCTGTACCTATTAAAATTATTAAATTGTATTGATTAAAAATACTCAAACCAAAAAATTACAATAATTGTAATTAACAATATTTTTTTCATGGCCCCTGTGTATTATAGTGACTTCCTACCACGCCATCTGTTAGCAAATTGAAAAGCTAGATTTTTTTCCTTTGAAATGTCATTTTGAAACTAATGAGGCGAGAAATACATGTCTTACGGTTCTCTTGAAAATGGCGGGAAACGACGGTTGCAAAATTATTTGATAATTTTTGTTTTATTGTCTACAGTGGTTATTTTGAGATTAATATCACGTTAAATTAATCAGAAAATGTTCGCGAGTGACAGTATGGTGAATTTGTTGGATAATTTGAGCAAGCTCTGGGGTTTCAAGCTTTTATCAAGAGTTCCCGCTACAAGCTCGGGAGTGAACGTGACTGTCGAGCTGCTTCGTCCAGAGTGATGACGCTACGGCGACTCCTCTGGAGGAAGATAGAAGACTATTATATATTGAATTTTCTGTAACATGACATTGGCAAATGACGAACTGTCGAGTCCATTAATAAAATAAATAAATAATAAATACATGTCTTACGATACAGCTGTTGCGGTTAGACAGAGAGAACGGAGCATATTAAATGACCCCAAATAAGTGCAACTATAATGACAGAATTTGCATCAAAATGAAACATCAATAAAGTGAATAACGTCAATGCTGTTATTCATAAATCTAGTTAAACACTTCCTTTAAATCGTGTTGCTATGGCGGCCCCTATGTCGTACTTATATTTACAAGAAAAATGTGTATAACATGTAAATTTTTTTATATAACAAACTTCCTCAGACGATGAGGTTGTTAGAAGGCAGGCCATTTAAAACGGAGTTGTCTAGGTGGCTCTTACAAAATATGTTTTACAGTGTCAAGGAGTTCAGTGATCGTCATCAGTGTGTATAACATTTGTACGCCTCTTAACAGGCTGAATACCATGACTTTATTGTTAAATTGTATAACATCTCGTATTCTGTGTATTCTAACAAATAAATGTATTTATTGATTGATTGATATCCCTTTCACACATCGTTAAAAAAAGGTTAAGATAGAAGGGGACTAAACGGTGGCGTAACTCTAAATCACGCTTATGAATAACAGCCTTAGACGGCGTCATAGTAAAGCGTCGTAGACGGCGGATGAGTTATTTTCTACACGATTCTGAAAACGACGTGTTGAACAGAGATGGCGCTATACCAACGCGATAGCTCTGACGCTTTCACACATGCCATTTTATGATATCATTTACTAGTTTTGAGAACGACCTAGGGGGCACAGTTATGGGCCTGATATGAGCCAACTAGCGCCGCCAATCTTGAAAAAATAATATCTTCCAATTTAATCAATTTGATTAAAAATGCTATTTACAAAATGTTTATTAGGATGAATACTATTTTTCAATATACAATACATGGCATGATTGCGACAAGCTAAGTTGTAGTTCACAAATGTGCCAAAAACGGCCGTTTTTCGCAATTATGCGAACTACAACTTACCGAAATTGAATCACGTTATAAATAAGCATTTAAAAATAGTATTTATCGCAATAAACATTTTGTAAATAGCTTTTTTAATAAAATTGATTAAATTGGAACATATTATTTTTTCAAGATTGGCGGCGCTAGTTGGCTCATGGAAGGCCCTTAAGTATGGACAAACTAGCAATGAATTAAGAATGATTTAAAAGACTCGTATACCAGGATCGCATAAATCGATACATACGTAGGTAAGCAATGAAGTAGTACGGAGTCACCACTAAATGAATGAGGAAGGAGAGAAGCAGCAGAAGTAACAGCAGTCCGTGGCTGCTGTCTATCTGTCTCACCACGTCGCATGTCGCCGTGTAGGCCAGAACGAGACGTCGAATGGTTTCTTGTGCTTTCTTTGCTTGGGATGCTGAAAAGTAACCTGTGAATGAAGAAATTAATGTAGGAGATTTAAGAGAATTACTTTTACTAATGATTCATCATCAAATTCAGCCCATATGAGCACAACATTGCACCTCTGTCGCCGAAACGATGGTCGATGGAGTAAGTGCGTTCTAATGTGGAGACCCCGGACGGGTAGAAGCGTGGGCAGACCACCGGCCAGATGGTCCAACGACATAGAGAGGGTTGCTGGCTCGGTGTGGACTAGACAACCATGGGATCGGGACACATGGAGGATTCATTGAGAGGCATATGCCCAGGAGTGGGCTGCGGTATGCTGAGGAAGAAGAGTATTTAGGTCATAAGTAAGTAAGTAAGTAAGTAAAAGTAAAACAATTTTATTCATCATTAATAAATAGTACCAAGAAATAAATACATTAATAATATATATAGCTCGACTACCACTGACTGACTGACTGACTCACTGATTGACATGCCCGTTTAGTCTGAAGGAGTTCCCGGAGGTGAAAGTGATGTAGGGGGGAGTTGTATAGTTTAGTGATTGGACCAGAGGAAAACTATAGGGAAGTGAAAAAAACAAAATGGCGGCGGGTCACGTGATGCCATCTCCGCCATTTTCCAACCGATTTCGTTCAAATTTGGAACACGCGTCACATGGTCGACCTACTTTGTGATGAAATTGAAAAACAAAAGAAAAACAAAATGGCGGCGGAAATATAGCCGATTGAAAATTTGGACATTTCAGACCAAACTTTGACGAATTAGCTGGCCTAGCACGAGCGTATGAGGAATATCCAACCAATTCCACTTCGTAGCACATATGATGCAGTATACCAGAAAATTGTCATTTTTGGGAAAAACAAAATGGCGGACGAGCAGTAAACCATAATATTTTTTTCCATATATTTTCCTACACGAAACGAAAGGATTACTGGCGTGCGGTAAATATCTATCAGTAACTATAGCGAGGCCGAAGGCCGAGCACCCTCCCGCGAGGCCGAAGGCCGAGCTCCGCGTAGGGCGAAGCCCGAAGCGATAGAACACCGCGAGGCCGTAGGCCGAGCTCCGCGTAGGGCGAAGCCCGAAGCGTCCCCTTGCCAAGCAGAAACAACTCCCCACCTTCCAAGTAACTTTTGCGAGGCCGAAGGCCGAGCCGTGCTGCGAGGCCATAGGCCGAGCTCCGCGTAGGGCGAAGCCCGAAGCGTCCCCTTGCCAAGCAGAAAAAATTCCCCACATTCCAAGTAACTTTTGCGAGGCCGAAGGCCGAGCCGGGCTGCGAGGCCGTAGGCCGAGCTCCGCGTAGGGCGAAGCCCGAAGCGTCCCATTGCCAAGCAGAAAAAAACTCCCTACCCTTCAAGTAACTTTTGCGAGGCCGAAGGCCGAGCCGGGCTGCGAGGCCAGAGGCCGAGCTCCGCGTAGGGCGAAGCCCGAAGCGTCCCCTTCTCAAGCAGAAACAACTCCCCATATTCCAAGTAACTTTTGCGAGGCCGAAGGCCGAGCCGAGCTGCGAGGCCATAGGCCGAGCTCCGCGAAGGGCGAAGCCCGGAGCGTCCCCACGCTACCAAAGGCTGAAAGCCCTTGCCTTTCGAATTATGAACAAAGTTATGGAAATTGTGTACAGCTAGCAACGTTTGGGTTTCGAAAAACTTTCTTTAAGTTTCTGGCATACGGGCATTTCGAGCGTTGCTTGCTTTAAAAATCACAAAAAAACCTAATTTAAATGAGAAAATTCTTTTCGAAATAAATGTTTTTCACAGAGTTTTGAACTTGCAACTTTCGGGCGGTGCTTGATATAATTAGTGGATGGACTTGCACGAATTATTTGCACAGCGAACAATCCGGATAATATTTATTTAGTTGCGGCGCCTACAACACGAAAACAAAGCAGTCTCGCGGGCCGCGCGCGGCCCGCGCACCATGCAACACCTAGTTGTTATAAATATATAAGTCATACCATACATAAACAGTAGAGTAAGTCTCTACCCTGCTTCCCAACGACTCTTTGTATGTATATCGTCAGACCAACTTTGGTCGTCCTGAATCCAGTTAGAATATGCCAGGTATTTTGGTACACGCCCAAAGGTCACTGCGACCTCAAAGGTCTATTGTGGCCGCGCACCGAGTTCTTATATCTCGCTCCCCAGGGCAACGTCCTTCAGGACATTGACAACGAGTTTGGCCAACAAGTTCAAAGTCGTTCAGCGAGCTATGGAAAGAGCTATGCTTGGCATTTCTCTGTTAGATAGAATAATAAACAAAGTATATCTGCCAGAAGACAAAAGTGGTTGACATTGTTCATAGAATCAGTAAACTGAAGTGGGCTGGTCACATCTGTCGTAGAACCGATAACCGATGGGGACGAGTTCTCGAATGAAGGCCAACGTAGTGTGGGACGCACCCAGACTAGATGGAAGGATGACCTTCGCAATATGGCTGGCAGGGACTGGATGCAGAGGGCCGAGAGTAGGATTGAATGGCGCGCTTTGGGAGCGGCCTACGTCCAGCAGTGGATTGCTACGGGCTGATGATGATGTTTACCTGTATAATTGTTTCCCATGAGGGTCACTGAGTCGATGATGATGTTAATTGCCTTAGCAGGAACTAGGAAGTGGTCAACGTCCGCAGTCTCCATATTACTGATGTGTTTGAAGTTGGGCATCGCTGCAAAAGTACAAAGAAGTTAAAATCTCAGAATTTGAATTACGCATTATCCATGCTCGGTGAATAAATTAGAACATGATGAAAAAATTCTTGCCGTGGCCTGTGGTGGCTCAGTTGGTAAGACCGTGTCACGGAATGACAAGGTCGCAGGTTCAAGTCCTGCCCACGGCAAGAATTTTTACATCATGTTCCAAGTTAAAATCTCTAAAAGACATTGCCACATTTCAATGGAGCTTTGCCCCACCTACAAAACTACGTGGCCATTTAAGCTGTACCTATCATTTTGTTGGGGACTTATTACAGGTTTCATATTGCATAATCACAATCAGTATCATTTTCTACTACTCTCGTAACTCCTATAGAAGAATAACAAAAACAATGAATAAATCGCTGATTTTTTACTATTTTCTGAATTCTTAATTAAGCTGTTTTTTTCGAATCGCAACTTGTACAAAACTTTATTTTAAACCAATAATTTTATTAAAAAACCGAGATATTTTTACATTTATTCGGTATCTTGTACAACTTGCGGTTGATGGTGGGGCAGAATCTGGCATTGTCATTACAAGGTGCTAGTTTCGCGGTATTGCACTATCATCGACGCTATGACACTCCCGTAATCAAGACGAATCTAACGATACCTCATACACCAAAATCCATCAAGCCGTTTAGGCTACAGGATGGCAGGAAGGAATGGACATACGTACACCCGAAAAACATTACCCTCCTTCTGGGGCAGTCGGGTAATAAATCAATCAGGTGAAAATCAATTTAATATAACCCTTACAGTTAGTGTCGATACTGGAGAGAAGGTTGGAGAGGATTTCGTTGATAGACTTGAGAGCCGCATTGGCCAGGAAGGCGGTGAAGATGAACTGCATCTCAAGACACACTGTGATGATGCAGTTGATGTAGTAGGCCATATACAAGTAAACCACTTTAGCTGTAATACACAATTGAAACTAATTAAATATATTGACGACTTTAAGGTTACTAGAGAGACAATAGCAGCTATGAAGTATACCTTATACTTCAATACTTCATATTTTATTCAACCTTAGGAGCTCTAGGGAACACTTGGTTATGTCATACATAATGTAATAATTTATAATATAAGGTACACAATACAAACTAGGTTACGGCTGGATGCACGAACAGAGAAACATGGCAAAGAACCGACCCGTGGGATATAACAAAATGATCTAATAGCGGCTGTAAAGAGACCTTGGCAATGTTTTACCTATTAGATAATATTATAGATGACAACTGTAAAATAGTTTTTTTTTTTTTTTTTTTTTTATTGATTGACTAAACCCGCGTTTGGCCCCGATCTCACCTGATGGTAAGTGACGATGAGGCCGATGATGAAGCACGCGGGCCTAGTAAATGCCTATTCACTCTTGCCTTAAAGATCCCAAGGTTATAAGTGTCTGGAAACACCGACGCCGGCAGGGCGTTCCATTCCCTGGCCGTTCGTATGATGAAAGATGAAGAAAAACGTTTCGTACGGGCAACCGGGATATCTACGACATGCGGATGGAACCCCAGCCGACGCCTGGTGGCTCGGAGGTGGAATGGGGACGCAGGAATTAATTCGTGCAATTCCATCGCACACTCACCAAAATGTTTCTCAGGGAGGCTATGGTGGCGCGGATGAATTTGACACTCCAAACCGTGTCCGATTGGGGCGAAGACAATCTGGTCAAATTCAACGCTGCTAAAACGCAGGCGTGTCTGTTCACAGCCAAACGGAGTCCTTTTACCCTCACTCCGACTTTCCAGGATGTAACCATACCGATTACCGAACCGAACCAGTTATGTTTCCAAAGTCAAAAATTTAATTTTAAAAATACTTCATCATCTTTCAGCCTCTCCGAAATATGATAAATGTTTATAAGGAAATGTATACCGCATCCCAAATCAAGTGTCTTATTTAGTAAACAAATATGATCTAATTACCTGTTGTAATATAACCCTGAAGAAACTGATTGATCTAACCTGTTCATCATTGTGAAAATAAAGTATTCCGATCTAATAATGTGAAAATAACTATGCAATAGTCATAGAACAGCTTAGTAGCGGAGGATAGTTTTTGTTTACAAAATAAGACACTTGATTTGGGCTTCAGTTTATAAGGTAAGCATTTAATTATTTACATTCTCTGTTGTAAGTAATTGCTGCCATCATGAAACCATAGAAATCGGATAGGCCCAAGCAAAGCACTCCCAGCAATGAGAGAGCGATCAGAACACATCTCTTCCTCTCTGGTGTTTGTCGATGGCGATCATTGTCTATTTTGGACAATATCTGCAAATAATAAAACATTATTACGTAACACACAATGAAGGGGTTTCAAGGTTACATTTAAAAAAGAAAGAAAGTACCGCTATCCCCGGTAGATGGCACTGACTGGTCTGATGTCAACATTAAATGCGTTGTTATTGCTTGTAACTTGGGCTTTTCGTATACTAGGTAAGTATTAATTAGTACTGTATTGTTTAAATTACACAAATAAACTAATAATAATAAATTATTCAGCTGTCATTGACTTTTCTTTGGTGCTGTGTTTTTTACGATGAAATCGTATTTCAGTGCAACGCCATCTATTATCAACTTAAAAAGCTTGTTTTTTCCTTAGAACTGTCCCTTTGAAAACCCCTCATTATACCATCGATATAAAATTTATATTACCAATAAGGATTAAATGATCAATATAGGACCAATAATAAAGCCCTGCGTTACACTTAATAAGAATAGTATGAAATTACCTACACATCTATCAGTTTACGATATATTTTCTATAAAAACTCAAACGTAGTTTAAATATCAATTCAGTATTATATAAATTGTACTTCAACATAATGTAACTCTGCATTATAACGTGATTCAAGTAATAAAACGCTTACATGAAATCCATTTCTTGAAGTCTGCCAAATGCATTACTTTGTCCTATGTTCAATTGAACAACAAATACAATGTATTTGTCGTTTTATTTGTACTTTTATCTATCTATCATCTATTACTCTCTAGTACGATCGAAGATAGAGAAATGTGTACAGTAGAGTTTTTAAGGTTAAGATTTTCTAAAAACTACTTGACCTATTGCAATAATTCTTTCACTGTTAGATAGATTTAAGTTAAAACTACCTACTGTAAAATAATTATTAAAATCGGTCCAGTAGTTCTTGAGAAAATCTCAACCTTAATGAGGCCCTCGTTATCTGTCTTCATTGTACTATTATCATTATCGGCCGCATGCCGCAAGCCACGTGCAGGCAGCCTGTGTCAGGCTTAAGTCTCTTTGAGAGAGATTTTCTCACTTTCTGTTCTTTGGTTAAAAGGTTCTTTCCTAAAGACTCACCGTATTGATATGATTCAGACATGGTATAATCTGCTTCATTCGTTTGTTCGCGCTGAACACCCCTATGTTTGCAATGAGTGTCACGATCGCGACATCTATGAGCCACACGAAGCACTGCATCTGGCCGCGCACGCGCACCGCATGCGACCGCTCCACGGACAGATCTATTGCTAGGCCGGCGAACAAAGTTGCATCTGAAACACAGGCCACTTACCTAATAGACATGAAATCGGTACAAATGACATTGCCACATTTCAATGGAGCTTTGCCCCACCTTTGGTCACCTACGTGACCATCGAAGCTTATCTATCATTTTGTTGGGGACTTATTACAGGTTTCATATTGCATAATCATAATCAGTAGGAGTTGCGAGAGTAGTAGAAAATGATGACAAAGACAATGAATAATTCGCTTCGATTCCTTACTATTTTCTGAATTCTTAATTAAGCTGTTTTTTTCGACTCGCTAGATGTACAAAACTTTATTATGAACCAATAATTTTAATAAAAAACGGAGATATTTTTTACATTTATTCGTTATCTTGTTCATCATGCGGTTGATGGTGGAGCAGAATCTGGCATTGTCATTTCCAAGTGAAAAATTATGTCAACGATGAGCGCATAGAGACGAAGCGCCAGATGCGTCCATGTCGATAATATCTCTAGATCACACGTGTCGCTAAGCAATTTTGCGCTCATGTGCGGGCAGACACGGGCGCCATCCTGGTACAGGTATATGGGGTAAGTGGTCTGTGATCTGAAAAATGATCTATAAAGTCTGACTTCTTAAGGACATTAGATTCGAAAACGGTATCCCATGTCTTAAACAAAACGTATTCAAATTGAATAAAAATTTTTTTTTAAGTAGTTTAGTTTTATTATATTTGTTTGTAATCTTAGTTTAATATATAATACATTATGGTTATATAAAAAAAATATCCGTAGAAACATTAAAGATGCAGCTACAAATCAGCCGTGAATTTTTTTTATAGTCTCTTGTTTTCGATATAAAAAAAATCGTCTTCTTTCAACAATTTACAATTTTCGACGAAATATACCGCAAACTTCTTGCCAAATTCCACGATTCTAGGTCAACGGGAAGCACCCTATAGGTTTTAAGTTTTTGGCATTTTCTTAAAAATATGCCATAAAATGCGACATAAACGGCCATATCTTTTGATTGCGTTGACGTAGAAGTTTGATTTTTTCACGGCTGCATGAGGTTGCAGAACTGAGTATTTGGTATTAATTTCAACTTGATCCGTCCACGCGTTTCTGAGATATAGGTCTTGAACTTACCCAGTGTTAATATGAGAAGGTAACTGTAGACGCTCATGGCCGAGGAGAGGCTGACACGCGAGCAGTCCCGGTGACTGACGACGCGGAGAGGGGCGATGGCGAGCCACCGGGAAACGCGCAGAATGAAAGCCAGAGCTCCCCATACTGTGCATTCTCCTTGAAGATGGATCAGACCTTGCGCCTTTTTTCTAGGGTAGTCGTCTGTTAAATACATTACAAAGTGCATTGGATGTGTCATTATAAGGCAGTAAAGTTAGGTCGGCTTGTAACCAAAAATTGCGACGAGATGGACGAGTTGAAATAATTAAATAAATGAATCATCATCAGTCCACTGCTGGACGTAGGCCTCTCCCAAAGCGCGCCACTCAACCCTACTCTCGGCTCTAGATAGTTCCCCGAAACGTTTAATTTTTTTTTGGTTGGAATAAAATAGCACACCATTATCCCTTCACATGATAATGACTGGTCATCACCAGCCTGTATCAGTCCACTGCTGGACGCAGGCCTCACCTCCTCGCTCTTATAGCGTCCTGGTACTGCCTTTAGTCTCTCATTACTAGCCAGTATCAGTCCACTGCTGGACGCATGCCTCACCTCCCTGCTCTTATAGCCTCCTGGTACTGCCTCTCTCATCATGAGCCCGTATCAGTCCACTGCTGGACGCAGGCCTTACCTCCCCGCTGTTATAGCCTCCTGGTCTGCGTCTCTAGTCTCCCATCACCAGCCCGTATCAGTCCACTGCTGGACGTAGGCCTCTCCCAAGGATTCTAGGACGGAGTTAAGTAAGTATGTCTCGCAGAAAACACGGAATGATTCGCACTCACAAATAAATTAAAACATTGCGGCCGTTTTTTCAACAGTTTAGAATTACTCGGGATTTCTATTACGCATTATCTATGCTCGGTGAATAAATTAGAACACGCTCTTACCAACTGAGCGTTTCACGGAATGACAAGGTCGCAGGTTCAAGTCCTGCCCACGGCAAGAATTTTTTCATCATGTTTTAGAATTAGTTTCGAAAGATTTCTAATCATTTCTTCGACTTCGGTATACCTATTAATAACTGGCTAATGATTATTCCGGTTTTCGTTCTTCTTCTGCAAATTCAGACCTATTGTTAGAGTTGACAAATAGACCTACGGGAGGCCTGAACGCCTCCCATAGGCCTATTTATCATAACAGTTGAATTTATTCAAGTAAACGTAACGTACCCATGTCGTTATAATCCATGATACGATTCTGAAAAATATTTTTTCTTGTTCGTAATATGCTGCCCATTTTTTAAACTCAACTAAAGTATCACGACATAACCATTCATAAAATCGGTAGCTCCTGGAATATAAATCAAAACAACTGACTTCGAATATTTAGTACAATCAATTTTAATAAGTACTTCATAGATCCGAAACTACTGGATGAGCTATTTAAGTTTATAACCTATTATATGTCTTTTATATTATTATTATCTATAAGTAGACTAAGTTATTATTATGAATTACACAGCGCATTGGTGTTAACTGTAATGATGTGTAATATTTTTATAAATAAATAAATAATGTAGTTAAAGATATCAGGTTATTTCAGGGTTTATGCCACGGTTGATAATTGTCAACGTTGAGAACATTGGTTTATTTTCCCAAAAAAAAATCTCCATTTTTGGATAAATAAATAGTATTTATTTATTTATTTATTTTTATTTATTTATTTATTTCATTAAAATTACAATCCCAACGCCTTTACAGCTTTTCACCCAAGTCGACGATGGTAACTTAATTAATTAATTACAATTCATTCATTCACCATTAAATTATATAAACCAAAATGTCAAATATCAATTAGTAGTAGTATTATAATACTAGAAAATCTTGGCAATATTCATGTGTTAGCTGTTAGCCACTGATGTCGGATATTTAGAATTATTATTACATAACCTATATAAAAAATTATAAGATTAGTTTTGTTCGGGCACATGTGACCCTCTAGACATAAAAACAACATTTTGGAACCCAATTACTTTTAGGCTTAAAAAAGTATACTATGTCAGTATTATTTTATTAGCTACTAGCTGTACCCCGAAACTTCGTTTGCGTAGAAAAAGTTCTATGCTCAGATCACATACCGCCATGGCTTATAGCCTATGAGCTGTCCGGATATTTCAGCTATCTCCTAGTGAAACTCCCATCAAAATCCCTTCAGTAGATTACCGTCAGAATGGCGCGGACGAGCTCCCAGGTCCTCGAGGCCTATCCTGGACTGATGTACCGCTTAAGCTAGAATTAGTGACGGAGTCTCATAATTTGTGACGCAATAGTTTAAAAGTTATAAGCCTTTGAAGGGGGCCGCGCCAACCTGACGCTTGAAAATCTGACTGATCAAAATAAAATTAATGAACCCATATGGAACAAATTTGATTGAAAAAACAGGATGTGACGCTGAAATGATGAACATGTACCCAATTTTCATGTTTCAAACATAAACAGATAAAAAGATATAAGCCTTCATAGGGGGCCGTGCAGAATCTCGCACCACCCCCCCTGGATCTCGAGAACCAGACCAGCTACACAACAGCGGATTGTATGAGGACATAATGCCGCAGAACGCTGAATTCGTGACGGAAGAACCGACATTTAAACCTCAATAGTTCAAAAGTTATAACCATAAGAACTTTTCGGACCGTCAGGATGGCGCGGCCCCTTACAAACGCTAATAACTCGGTAAATATCTCATCACGGACGACGTGACTACCATCAATATTTCGGCATTCAGCGGCTCTAATTTGTGACGCAAGGTCCGGGGCTCCAAGTTTAATATTTGCTGAGAAAACAAAAAAACAAATTCCTATGGAGGAAGTCGATAGGGCGACAATGTTACTGAGTTTTATCGGACTTGTACTTAGTATATGTAGGTATAACAGGATGACATAATCGTATATAAGTAATTATCAATTAAAAAGTTATTAGTAATACTTAATATTTTTTTTTTTTAATTTAATAAATGTTACGTTATTATTATGTTTATTATGTGTATGCTGTATATGCTAGGTGGCTTCTACCTTTCGCTTCATATGATTGTAGAAATCGTTATGTCATCATGTTTGACATAGTCTTAGTATAAGTCCGGTAAAACTCAGTAACATTGTCACCCTATCCACTTCCTCCATAGGAATTTGTTTTTTTGTTTTCTCAGTAAATATTAAACTTGGAGCCCCGGACCTTGCGTCACAAATTAGAGCCGCTGAATGCCGAAATATTGATGGTAGTCACGTCGTCCGTGATGAGATATTTACCGAGTTATTAGCGTTTGTAAGGGGCCGCGCCATCCTGACGGTCCGAAAAGTTCTTATGGTTATAACTTTTGAACTATTGCGGTTTAAATGTCGGTTCTTCCGTCACGAATTCAGCGTTCTGCGGCATTATGTCCTCATACAATCCGCTGTTGTGTAGCTGGTCTGGTTCTCGAGATCCAGGGGGGGTGGTGCGAGATTCTGCACGGCCCCCTATGAAGGCTTATATCTTTTTATCTGTTTATGTTTGAAACATGAAAATTGGGTACGTGTTCATAATTTCAGCGTCACATCCTGTTTTTTCAATCAAATTTGTTCCATATGGGTTCATTAATTTTATTTTGATCAGTCAGATTTTCAAGCGTCAGGTTGGCGCGGCCCCCTTCAAAGGCTTATAACTTTTAAACTATTGCGTCACAAATTATGAGACTCCGTCACTAATTCTAGCTTAAGCGGTACATCAGTCCAGGATAGGCCTCGAGGACCTGGGAGCTCGTCCGCGCCATTCTGACGGTAATTTCAGTAGTTATGGCGTGATACTTGAACATAGTCACAGACAAACAGACAAAAATTCTAAAAATTAGTGTTTTGTCATCAGTATCGATCCTAAAACACATTACAATTATTCTTTTCAAAAAATATCCAATGTACAAACACAACTTCTTTACAGTCTTATTATATGTACAGATTGCTTTCATTGGGGATTCTCCAGTTGCTATATTATCTATGTCGAAACGACTATTTACCAAACGTCAAGTTTTTCTACTGTAAACATGTTTCTCTGTTTACTTATATTTCCCACTTCTTTAATGGTAAATACTAAACTAAAGACTAGAGATTACAGATAAGAGACCTTCTGTGTCGCTGTGGTTAGGTACTACGTATAACAGCAGATCAATGGTAATGTTCGCGAATGACAGTACGGTGAATTTATTGGATAATTTGAGCCAGATCTGCAGTTTCAAGCTTTTATCAAGAGTTCCCGCTACGAGCTCGGGAGTGAACGCGACTGTCGAGCTGTTTCGTCCAGAGTGATGACGCTACGGCGACTCCTCTGGATGAAGACATGAAGACGCGGCTACCCAGGGTGATGACGCTACTGCAACTCCTCTGGAGGAAGATAGAAGACTTTTATATTATATTGAATTTTCTGTAACATGACATTGACAAATGACGAACTATCGAGTCCACTGTTTACATTTGACATGCTTCTGCATACACAAGTTTACTTTCGGAGTTGTGGAGGGACGGGTCATGTTATCGTAGAAGATCTATACGGTACATCAGATAGCACTAGCTATTGACTATAATAGCTAGCTAGTAAATAAAGTAACGATTTGTTGAAAGACCTTTTATTGTAAAATATCTCAGCAACACAAAATTACAGACAATTACAAATTAAATACATCATTCCACTTCATTATTATCTTGAATAATGTCTTCGTTTTGATTTTTATTACCCTTCCCAATGCTGGGCAAATCGCTAACACTCATTGGTCTCATTATAGCTTGAAAAGTTCCCATTACGACTTGACTGTCCCCAGCGTTGGGCAACGCCTGTCTTTTGAACAAAGAGTTTTCTTCCAAAGGAGTCTGTGTATCGGATACCAATCTCTTTTGATAAAACTTTTCTTCGCCATCTTCGTCGCCGCTTTCCAAATTCATAATCAGTTTCAGTCTGTCACTTGTTTCTATTAGATTTCCGATCAGAAGCTCTTTGAAAGTTTCTATCTGATTAATTTGGACATTGCTTCGACGGTCGCCGACATCGAATTTATTGATTTGAACGAAATTGTTTGGGACCGCCTTGGTTTGAATAACAGTTAGGAGGAAAATTGTGAAATATATCAACATTTTCGAAGATATTTAAACTGTCTGCAGTTGAGTTCTTGGTGGAGGAACGATTATTTTTGAAACCACTTGGAAGTTGCATACTGCATACTATGACAAGAACCAGACGAGTGTAAGCTCACTATAACAATGAGATGTGTTAAGTTAAATAATAAGAATATTCTTCGTTGGGTTTATACCATTGATCTCCTATAAACAACTAGATACACAGTCTGCCTTCTAAAAATGTCAGAGCGCAAAGAAGGTCCAAACGGATGAATGGACCCTCATTTGCTTTATTGGACGTTAACAATGTACCCTTATTTGGACGTTTTTAAATTGTTTTAGTAAGACCTTGGTGTATCTAGTTGTTTATAGGAGATCAATGGTTTATGCCCATTAAAAATTCAAGCAAGTGCAGTGTCTCTACCACACTGCTCTGAGGAGCTCTTAATACACTTGTATACGAACAAATTACTAATGCGTATATTAACTTTTAAGTAATTGACATTATTGTAAAAATGATATCGTAATTTGAAATAAATTTATGGTCTATAGATACATTGTGTTAATCTCACATTTTTATTTAATTTTTTTGATCGATTTCATTTTATTATACTTGTATTTCTGCCTATCTCTTATTTTATTATAATTAAAGTCCCTCAATTGTTCCTGGAAGAAATCGCCTTCAGCGATAAAGCCGCTAAGTAATTGTTTGTGTCCTTTTATGTACAATAAAGTGTATTTGAATTGAATTAAATGAATCACGATTATATCTGTCTAGTAGATCTCCTCTGATTTAATTTTGACTTTATTTAGCTGAGAAGATAATTAGTATTAGTATAGTAGTAGCAGGCCAGTGTGATGGGCACCCTCCCAAGAGGGCCGAATTTTTTAAACTGTTTTTAGGCAAGGTTTCTTTTTCTAGGTAGTTTTAAAGTATTTTTAGGTATTATTATTAGTTTGTTTATTATTATTCATACGCTGAATTCTCTACCCAAAGGTTGTCTGGAAGAGATCGCTTTGAGCGATAAGACCGCCAATTGTAATATTAACGATATTAGCCTATTTCTTTTGTGTAATTCTTTTCTTTTTTGCAATAAAGAATATTTATCTTATCTTATCTTTATCTTTGTTTAGTTTAGTTTTATTTTGACATTGCAATTAATTAAATTAGTATTCTAAAAAAAATAGCTGATCGAAAGGAAACTGCCATATCTGATATTTACACGGATCATAGGCATCCATGAATATTAAAATTACCGATACGTTATCTCGTCCATTATCCGTTTTACACAATTTACTACTTAACTTCGGGTGTAAACAACCCGAAAGGCTACTTATATCGTAAATTAATTGTTACAATCCCATTGTTTATCCTGTATATTATGTACCTATATGTGTGGACTCTCTCGTAATCCATTAGTTAGTGTCCGCGCCGCCCGCCCAAGACTTCCACGTGATTTCTGCTCGCCTAGTACTCACGATCAATTAAATTAGTTGAAAAAATTAATTTATTATCATTATTTCGATTATTAAAGTCAATTACTTTACAATCATTTATTCAATGGATACTGTGATTTTGTGTTTAACTATAAGATATTTGATATATTTAACTTAAGATAAAGTGTATCAAGAAAATATTTACTTAGGGTCGAATTTAGTGGTGTATTATTTTAATTCCGATGGGTAAGTTTATTAGTTGATCGTAGGCCCCTATTAATAGTCTGAGCTCAAGAGCGAATTCAGCTGATATACTCTCAAGACGTTACCACCATATCAAGTATGTCGTTTAATTTTAAACCAATCTTGAGGGCGTATCACATGATGTCTTTGTCAAGTTATAAATACGTTCTTAAGTGCGAGTTTGACAGTTCTCTTGAGAACTGAGTTTTGTTTATTAATACGGCGTTACTCGCGTGATATCCGATTCCGAAACACGCACCTAAGTTTATTAATAGGAACGCCATCTTGAGGACGTTCTCAAGATTGACTTTTAATTAATACGGGCCGTAGCATATTTGATATTGTGAAAATTATATTGTACCAACGTACTTACTTGCCATAAAGAGATATTATGATAAATATATTAAATTGTATATTCCAAAAAAAAATTACGCTTTTTAATTACTTACATAAATGTTTCCATGCCGGTAATTGAAACTCAATTAAGGGTACCATGATTGGAGAAGTTAAATCTGAAACAAAATATAGGTAATCTTTATATACTCAAACTTGCAATTATGACAATTATTGGCCGGTTTCTATTTTTTATATATAATTGCGGGGTATAATACATGTGCATACAGGGGCTGTGACCCTCGCACCGGGTCCTACCTGGTGCAAAGACTGGCCATAGCCATACAGCGTTTACTATGGTTAAGCACCTTTGCACCGGGTATGACAAGGGGCGAGTTATTTGATTGATGAAGTTTTTAACAGATAGATATTTAAATTAGTTGGTATTTAATATAATTTTTATCTTAATCTATATTTACATCAAATAGTCGTGTTTACATAAACAAATTCTATCATAAACATCTCATTCGGTCAGTATTCGGTATTTTCATCACGCGTCTTAATGTAAACCAGTCCTTTCAAACGCATTTCAGTTTCAGCAATCATTCTGTCACTATAACAGTCAGATACATTATAATTCGAAACGTTGTAAGTATAACGGGATTGCTAAATTATTATAAAACTATCATCATCATCATCAGCCCGTACCAGTCCACTGCTGGACGCAGGCCTCACCTCCCCGCTCTTATAGCGTCCTGGTACTGCCTCTCTCATCGTCAGCCCGTATCATTCCACTGCTGGACGCAGGCCTCACCTCCCCGCTCTTATAGCCTCCTGGTACTGCCTCTCTCATCATCAGCCCGTATCAGTCCACTGCTGGACGCAGGCCTCTCCCAAAGCGCGCCACTCAACCCTACTCTCGGCCCTTTGTATCCAGTCCCTGCCAGCCATCTTGCGAAGGTCATCTAGCACCCCCTGCCCCGCCGTTACCGTAGCCGCTGCCTTGGCTAGGAATAACGGGGCGGCCGGGAACTGGGGGCCGGGGCCTTGTGGTGTCAGTCATGTTTTGGGAGGTGATGTCCGTAATCGCCACGCTGGGCAAGCGGGTTGGCCGCCGGTGACGCTGCTGCCCGTCACCGACCTGCTGCACTTGGTGCCGGCACGGTGCGAGCTGGGTATACCGCCAACTGTCGGTCGCCAGAGCCCCGTCCGTTGGTCGGCAGGGTGCACCACGTGCCGGTGAGGTTGGCATTAGGGTGGCCAATATAGTCGGTCCCTTACACCTCATAAAAATATCAATTATGCCTTATTATGATAAAAATATATTTGTGTGCTTATATTTTATTTAATATGGGACTTAATTGTTCAGAAAATCCTCACGTAATAGCGTGTCAACATAATTATATTTAACAATGCATGCAAACATGATTGAAATCGAAATAATTACTTCTAAATCATTGATAATGTGCAAAAAATCGCTACTGAAAACTTAGTAAGTAGGTATTTGTATAAAATATATAGATATGTACAAAACTTAAGCCGAAATTAAGTCACAGACTATAGGCAATGGAAAGGTACAAAATGGATTGATGGAAATTAGAATCATTACGCTAAATCAAGTGGCTGTTTACATCATTTTGTAAACAAAAACTATTAACGTCTATTTATTGCAAAAAGAAACCTAATTACTATAAAATAAAACTACAAACTAAACAAAGAACACATCGTCGTCGTCGAGATCACCGGTCTGTGGCATGGTGCCCAGAACGCTGGCAGCATTTCCTCGCTGTATGGCAATACTGAGCCGCTGAGCGAGGAAGCTGCCAGCCCTGGGATCACCCGAGATGTAGACCAACCGGGTAGACAGCTCGTAAAATATTAACAAGCTTTTCTGCGATAATTATTTTCACATTATTATCACAATGATGAAGATGTTCAATCAATCAGTTCCCTCAGTGTTACATCACAACACAGGTAATTTGACGATCATATTTGTTTACAAAATAAGACACTTAATTTATTATTATTAATAATAATAATAATTAGATAAAACGGGAATTACCGTGTTAAACATAATTAATATGTATACAAACCGTGAAAGTTTAAAAAGTGATATTATTAATAACATTTAATTATTCACAGGCAGCTCATCGCTGATATGTCCACTTCACAGTGTTTGTAAAGTCTATCACTTAGTGGTATTATTCTTGTTAATGGTCTTAAAATAACTGTCCAATTTGTTTTTGAATGTGTTAACTGAGATGGCAGAGACAACGTCGTCTGGAAGGGAATTCCAGGCCTGAACCACTCTGTTGTATTCTGTAGGCATCGATGTACATGTTAGTATATAAAATAATGTACCAACCTTGTCTTCGAATGCGAGTATTCACAGTTCCTCGTCTTCTTTGTCTGAATATAACTTTGTCCATAATCTAAAACAAATTACTTAGCTATGAAAGTATTCTCCTTAAGCTTAATATAATTTATTCAATACGTCAAATGAATCCACTAACTTGAACAAACAGCACTTTTATTGAAATCGAATGAGAAAACTTATAAAGCAATTACGTACCAAAACCATTGATCTCCTGTAAACAACTAGAAACACAAAGGTCTTACTAAAACCATTTAAAAAACGTCCAAAGAAGGGTCCATTGTTAACGTCCAAATAATGTCCAATAAATAAATCCGTAGCTGGAAGAGGCTCAGGACAGGGATGGATGGAAGAGGAGGGGGGAGACCTTTGCCCAGCAGTGGGACAATTTATAGGTTCACACACACAAAAAAAAGCAAATGAGGGTCCATTCATCCGTTTGGACCTTCTTTGCGCTCGGACATTTTTAGATGGCAGACTGTGTATCTAGTTGTTTGTAGGAGATCAATGACTAAAAAAGAGAAAATAATACAAGGACCACAAAGGTTGAGGTTTTCTCTAAAACTAAGTGACCGACTGCAAAAATTCTTAAGATTTTTTAGGGTTCCGAACCTCAAGAGGAGAAAAGGAACCCTTATAGGATCACTTTGTTGTCCGTCTGTCAAGACCTATATCTCAGAAACGCGTGGACGGATCAAGTTGAAATTAATACTAAATACTCAGGTCTGCAAACTCATGCAGTCGTGAAAAAATCAAACTTCTACGTCAACGTAATCAAAAGATATGGCCGCTTATGTCGCATTTTCAGCGCGAGACAGAAGATGTCCCGCAGCGGGCGGAGTGAAGAGCACGGCACAGTGACTCCATATTTGTATTAATGTTGGCTGAATTTTGGCAGGAAATACCGTACATTTTGATATATATTTTGTATGAATAACTATTTCGGTTTAGACATAATTTTCATTTCAAAAGACATGGAAAGGGTATGTATGTGATTTTTTTTCTATTGAGCGAAGTTTGTCCAATCGTGTATCGGTATTCATCAGTCCCTAAATATATACCCCAAGATTGCTATATACATATATATATATATATATATATATATTCACTAGCTGTACTCCGCAACTTCGTTTGCAGGGGAGGAGAATGGAGACGATGGAGGAGATCAAGAGGCATATCTTCCTCTCTGGATCCTTGTTTCCGGATATTTCAGCTATCTCCTAGTGAAACTCCCATTAAAATCCCTTCAGTAATTATGGCGTGATACTTGCACAAAGTCACAGACAAAAATTCTAAAAATTAGTGTTTTGGCATCAGTATCGATCCTAAAACACATTACAGTTATTCTTTTCAAAAAAATATCCAATGTACAGACACAACTTTTTTACAGTCTTATTAGGTATATGTAATAGATTGCCGTAGCCTTCATAGAAAAACTGTAAATCCGCCCATACGGCCTTAAAGGTAGTTCAGTAGAGAGTCAGTACTAGGATACCATAAACGTGAAGTGTTTGTATCGGCTTTCTACAAACACAATCATAAGCACTATTACTCGTAATATGAACTTGATAATACTGCCTGATAGCTCCCCGCGAGTGTTTTCCTGAAAAACATTGACTACCGTGGGAAACCCACAATCAGTCACTTTTATGACTTATTTATTTATTTTATTAATGGACTCGACAGTTCGTCATTTGCCAATGTCATGTTACAGAAAATTCAATATAATATAATAGTCTTCTATCTTCCTCCAGAGGAGTCGCCGTAGCGTCATCACTCTGGACGAAGCAGCTCGACAGTCACGTTCACTCCCGAGCTCGGAGCGGGAACTCTTGATAAAAGCTTGAAACTTGCATAAATAATCCAATAACTTCACCGTACAGTCATTCGCGAACATTTTCTGATTAATTTAACGTGATATTAAACACAAAATAGTCCCTGTAGACATTGAAAGGAAAATTATCAAATAATTTCGCAACCGTCGTTTCCCATAATTTTCAAGAGAACCTTTTATGACTTTTTTTAAATATCTTTAAAGGTTGCCCCTTAGCAAATAAACTCATTTTCATGATGACAATTTTTTTTTTAATTTTAATACAAATAGTATGTCCCGTGATTATGATGATTGTAACGGGGTCGTGCATATTGACGTTCAACCAGTCCGCTGTCGCGTCATCTAGCTGTAGTGTTGACCGTTGTGTTCAGCCACTCCGCTAATTGACGCTTAGATGTTTGGTTGAATGGCGTCGTTCAATTAAAGTGCTAGCTGTTCAATCAAACTTCTATTTTAACCAGTTGACTGCGACAACAATAATTATAATGTTATTTTACTCGTAATATTGAACTTGGAAAACCATCAAAACCTGACGTGGACCCAGATTTTTTCTTTTACTCAGAAGTGTGTTTTAGTTTTTTAAACTATAAATTTTTATTTTTATTCCCCATTGCTCGGACACTGCCCTTACATCCAACCACTAGGCGGGTCCAATCCGCACTGTGCCCGCGTGGTGAATCATGGCCCGAGCTCCATCGATGTAAGGTCTGCGTCCGAATGGGGACATAAAAATGAATTAATGAAGTATCATAGAGCAATTTTAAGTTGTAATTAAACAGTAATAGATAGGACAGCTTGAAACTAATCCTACCTATGCCGATGATCGATCGCCACATGAAACTAGCCAGGAGCGAACTCAGGACAGAGTTTCCCGGGGGGTCCAATTATAACAATTGTGTAAATGTAGCGCGTCACTTCCTACTACCGGGCCACGTTGTTTCGTCATGTGAGTTAATTCATTTAAAAACAAATTGGATATTTATTATAAATCAATTAAATTATAAACTTAAGGGCCTGACATAAGCCAACTAGCGCCGCCAATCTTAAATAAATAATATCTTCCAATTTAATCTATTTTAATAAAAAGCTATGTACAAGATCTTTATACAGATAAATACTATTTTTTAAATGCTTATTTATAACGTGATTAAATTTCGGTAAGTTGTAGTTCGCATAATTGCGAAAAACGGCCGTTTTTGGCACATTTGTGAACTACTACTTAGCTTGTCGCAATTATGCCATGTATTGTATATTGAAAAATAGTATTTATCCTAATAAAGATTTTGTACATAGGTTTTTTAATAAAATTGATTATATTGGTAGATATTAATTTTTTAAGATTGGCGGCGCTAGTTGGCTCATGTCAGGCCCTTAAATGTGGAATTGACTATCAGCTATCCGTGATGAGCTGCCTGTTCAATAATTAAATAAAATAATAATATTAAACGCTAGCACGTAAACATCAATGATGGGTGTGAATGTTTGTATATTAGTACCGCTAGTGGCCCCTAGGGGACGTGTATTTACTCAGTCACGAGAGAATTTACTGCAACAATTCAAATTCACGTTAACGGTACGAATTATCAACGATTATCGTAAGACTAAAAAAATCTAACCTATATCGATTTCATTACTAAAAATGCACCTATTTTTAATTAGCCATTTGATTAATTTTATTTGTGTCCCTTTCCAGGTGCGGATTCAGTGAGAACGAACGGGGGCCCGGACCCACCGGTACCAACGGAGTCCGGCTCTACAGATTGTGTAGTCGGTGGGGCCCATGCCTTTATACTTAAGGTAACTACATTTTTCATTTAGACTTTATCTTTATGTACTTGCGAAAGTTTCTTTGCCACTTTTTCTCCTCAGCGTTGGCATCTTTTCCTTATTATTATTATTTGATATCACGGTGTTGGTACAGGCTAACGGGTCACTGCGACCTTAATGGTCTATTGTGTCCGCGCACCGAGTTCTTATATTTCGCTCCCAAGGCCAACGTCCTTCAGGAATCGTATGATGCACTTGGGTGAGAGAGTTTTAATATCCTCGGGTGGTATTGTGTCCTAAGGCTCGGCTTCTGCTGTGAATGAGTGCTCCACACTCACAGAGGATATGCATGGGGGTTTCCTAGGCTTCGCAGCAGAATCTACATATTTTCCTTGCAAATATGTGTAAAATATATTTAAAAAAAAGTTGACGTGCAAAAATATACTTATACAAAGTATTTACCTGCAATAAAGCTACGCGGTTCTATCTTATTCTACTTTAACATTATATTTATGACTAGCTGTACCCCGCAACTTCGTTTGCGTAGAGGAGGAGGATGGAGGAGATCAGGAGGCAGATCTTCCTCTCTGAATCCTTGTTTCCACATCACATACCACCATGGCTTATAGCCTATGAGCTGTCCGGATATTTCAGCTATCTCCTAGTGAAACTCCCATCAAAATCCCTTCAGTAGTTATGACGTGATACTTGCACAAAGTCACAGACAAACATTCTAAAAATTATTGTTTTGGCATCAGTATCGATCCTAAAATACATTACAATTATTCTTTTCAAAAAATATCCAATGTACAGACACAACTTTTTTACAGTCTTATTATATGTATAGATTATTTCTTGTATTTGTGATTTCAGATATCGAGTTTCTTTGGCCTAGCACCCTTGCGGTTTCAAGCTCGCAGTAATGGCTTCACTATCACTTTGTCGGGCGCAATGTCTATTTACAGCTATATTCTCGTCACTGTTTTAGGTAAGTAGTGCGAAACAAAATAGCCTAAAATAGAGAAAAATGTACAGGGGGCTGAGGACCCCTGTAATGATGGTTAATATTTATTCAATAACTTATAAACCGATCGTATCGGTATGTTTGGGATTTTTTTCTATCGAGCGAATTTTGTCCAATCATCATCATCATCATCATCAGCCCGTATCAGTCCACTGCTGGACGTAGGCCTCTCCCAACGCGCGCCACTCAACCCTACTCTCGGCCCTTTGCATCCAGTCCCTGCCAGCCATTTTGCGAAGGTCATCCCTCCATCTGGTCGGGGGGCGTCCCACACTACGTTTACCCGTTCGTGGCCTCCATTCGAGAACTCGTCTCCCCCATCGGTTATCGGTTCTACGACAGATGTGACCAGCCCACTGCCACTTCAGTTTACTGATTCTATGAGCAATGTCAACCACTTTTGTCTTCTGGCGGATATACTCGTTTCTTATTCTATCTAATAGAGAAATTCCAAGCATAGCTCTTTCCATAGCTCGCTGAGCGACTTTGAACTTGTGTGCCAGTCTCACCGTCAATGTCCACGTTTCGGCTCCGTAGGTCATCACTGGCAGGACGCACTGGTTGAAGACCTTTGTCCAATCGTGTATCGATATTTATCAGTCCCTAAATAGGCACCTCAAGATTGCTATTATAATTTTTTCAGACATTTAATTTTAGTAGTTAGTGCCGTAGCCTTCATATAAAAACTGAAAATACGTGCATACAAAGCCTTGAGTAGCAAATACTTTTTTCTCAGTGATCTGCACAGTACTAGGTCTAGTTGCCGAGATAAAAGTCGGTGCCGACCGGTCAGTGCGGATGACGTCACGGATGTCACAGCTGGTGTCCACCTGTGACGTGTTGGTGGTGGTCGCCACGGCTGTCACCGGGGTCTACGGCGCCCCGAGACGGATGAGAAAGCTTCTGAAGTTCATGGACAGTATAGCTTCAGTAAGTAATTAAAATTATCTCTCTCTAAATCGAATAAACCCTATTTCGAAAAACTCCTAATCGAATTACCGAATATCTACTGAACTTTTAAACAGCGGTCAGCGGGGTTACTCTCACCTCTTATAGCGATCCAGTTTAGGTTCCTAAACTGACAATTTGCTACAATGACGTCAAACGTCATTGTAGCAAATAGCGATTCGGTTCAGTTTAGGAACCTAAACTGGATCGCTATAAGAGGTGAGAGTAACCCTGCTGAAGTTCGAATGATTGCTTAGTCGACCAACGGATTATCGAATAAACATTTGCTTGACACACTGCAGTACGAATGATTATATTTTGTTCGACGAACGGAATATCGAATGTTTGAAAGCGACACAAAACACGGAAATAAAGTAACAATTATTGTTCATTGTTTATTTATTTTATATTGTTATTGTTTGTTTGGGCCCCCTTAGTAACTATTCCAAATGCGGCCCTGCATACTTTAATTTTATTGTCCTGCCTGAACAAATTGCACCAAGTGTATTTTGAGTTTAATTTGAGCTTGTTATTTCCACCATTTCCACTCCACCATTCTATGTGGTATCGACCATTGATCTCCTATAAACAACTAGATACACAAAGGTCTTACTAAAACAATTTAAAAACGTCCAAATAAGGGTCCATTGTTAATTTCATTCGTCCAAATAAGTTAAAGAGGGGAGGGGGATCGAGCTACTCATGTTAATGGTACCGCACTACTAGGATAGCATAAATGTAAAGAGTTGAATCCTCAGGTGGATAACAGCATCGGTGCTCAGTACTCTGATGTGTCTGAACGCAAGCTGTGTGCAGTGCTGGTCGCTATCCTTGTGTTCTTCACCGTCCTGGTAGCCGACGACTTCTACTTCTACGCGATGCAGGCGAAGAAGTTTGATAGGACATGTGAGTTAACGAAAAAGTTGTTAACAGATACCATTATGTACGGTGGAACAGAAAAGGTTTTCGAGAGTTTTTTAACTACTGGACCGAGTTTTTTAAAATTCGGTCCAGTAGTTTCTGTTGGTATAATGAAACGTAATTAGAATAAGATAGATATGTTTTCTGTATTGCTTTCTCCATCTCGCATGGCTGCCCGCCTAGATACAATTTTTTTTTTTAATTTATTTGTTAATTTTTAACAAAATTGCAATGTTACATCTGTCGCCGCACTGCAATGCAGTTTGTTGTCGTAGCTCTCTTACTTCTACACTGGTAGCACACTCGACAGCACATCAATGGCAACACTCGCAGTACGACTTCTGTCTAATGGGACAGATACTTAGGACGGTCCAAAGTACAAAGTGTTACACTTGATTTGCCTTCGATTGTGCAAATACAATATTGTACCTACTTAATTAAAAAAAAATTTAATTTAAGAAAATGTTCCTTATACGAATGAATGTACGTTTGGTTGTATTAATGAAATAAATGTTTTCTCGAAGCAATCAGTATTTGTTCTTGTTAGTCTTGCTCTAGCTATCAGTTTCTGAAAAAACCTCAACCTTATTGAGGGCCCCTGTATACTTATCTCTGTCTTCGACTGTACACAACTTTCGCTTCCATTCATCATTCTCCTAATGCACGCTCGTCAGCAGTGGTTAAAGCCATTGATCGTCACTTTCTATACAATTCCATAGTATCTGACTCCCTCTTTCTGCTTAAATAACTATTCTATGAAAAGATGTGCTACTGAGAGTTTTTTGCCACTTTTTCTCCTCAGCGTTGGCACCTTTTCCTTGCAAAGTGGTGTAAATGTAAATTCAAAAATATTTTGACGTGCAAAAATGTACACAACGTGCGTACTTGCAATAAAGAAATTTGACTTTGACTGTGGTTTATCCAGGGGCCGTGGTGACGAACTACGTGGGGTTCTACTTGCTGTGGTACGCTGTGATCGTACTGGAGCTGCAGTTTGCTTTCACGGCGCTGTCGTTGCGGTCTCGCTTCCGTGCCGTCAACGAGGCGCTGGCGCTCACTGCGCGACACGTCTCAGTACCAGGCAAGTTGGGTTTACTATTCATCATCAGCCTGTATCAGTCCACTGCTAGACGTTGGCCTCAACTCCCCGCTCTTATAACCTCCTGGTACTATCTCTCATTATCAGTCTGTATCAGTTCACTGTTGGACGAAGCTCATCGGCCACATATATCGCCCTGCTCTTATGGGCTCCTGGTACCACTCATAATTAGCTCGTATCAGTCGACTGCTGGATGCAGGCCTCACCTACCCGCTCTTATAGCTCCTGGTACTGCCTCTCTCATCATCAGCCCGTATCAGTCCATAGCTGGACGCATGTCGTCGCACACATCTCCCCGCTCTCATAGCCTCCTTGTACTGACTCTCATCATCAACCCTTAGCAGTCAACTGCTGGAGGAAGGTCGTCACATAATACACCTTCCCGCTCTTATAGCCTCCTGGTACTGATTGCCTCTAGTCTCTCATCGTCAGCCTATAGCTGCCAGCTGGTAGTGTTTGAATCAGAGTAAAATTGGTGTCCGTTTCAAGGACTAAGACCACAGATTTCCAACAGAGAATGGAAAGATCTACCTAAGTAAACGCAGTAGTTAACACAACCTTTCAACACATACACATATACTCATGCACACACACACACTTACCACACAAACATACATGCATGCACTACACACAAACGCACACACTGCTCTTTTGTTTTTGTTAATAACCTTTTTAAAATGTTTGTTTCTTCACCTATTTTTCTTTGTAATGCCCATTATGTCTGTAAGGGGGAGGCCTGGTGACTCAAAACACAGGATTAGTCCTAGCTTGAGCACCAGTCTTCCACCAAACTGTGTCTAATAACATGAAAATGTACCCTAATGTGGAAGGAAATAAAAAAACATTTGAATTTGAATAGTATTGGTTGTCATAGATGCGGTTGTAATTTTCAGTGGAGAAAGTAAAAGAGCCATCCGTCCTCAACATCTTCGCAATCAAGGTGGCCCCAGCGGAGTCGCAGCGTTCCACCAACGTCAGTCTGCTGGTCGACTCCTTGCCTGAGAAGCAGCAAACTGTTATTATAAGGAGAAATTGTAAGCACTCATTCGAATAAACGCAACTGAATTGAAGACCGGCACATTTGATGGTGGTAATTCACTTGGTTATTCATATTCGCTAATGGATGTTTGTCGTATTTGTCAAATACTTGACGTACAGTCAGACAGAGATAAGTATACAGGGTGCCTCAATAAGTTTGAGATTTTCTCAAAAACTACTGGACCGAATTTAATAATTCTTTTACAGTTACATAGTTTTAACTTTTATCTATCAAACAGTGACAGAATTTTTGCAATAGGTCGAGTAGTTTTTGAGTAAATCTCAACCTTAAAAACTCTTCGAGTGGGGCATTGTGGAATAACCATTAGAATATTCCAATTTGCCCCACTGAACTGTGAGTGGGGCGCTGGCGAGGCGAAATGGACGGATTTTAATGCGATTCCACTTTGCCCCACCAGTGGGGCGTTTTTGGTGGGGCAAAATGGATTAGGCCCACCTTTCTCTGTGTTCCACCGTACGTACAAATAAGACGAATATTTTGTCAAGCATACCAACCACACATGGCAATTATGATAAATACGCAAATACGAATATCCATGTGAAGTGGTAGCATGAGCATCTAAAAATACTTACACCATTTCTCCCATTGATGACGAGGTAAAGTGTCAACTGCACACAAAAGCTTACCTCCTTAGGATTTCATATCCCAACTAGGGGAACATGTAAAATAAGATGAATAAAATAAGATAAGGGAACCATCGTACTTTTTTATTCGTGTGGTTTAGTGACCAAACCTATTTGTGTCGAGTATTCAGTAGACGTGGCCTAACGACTGCTGCCGAGCGACAACAACCGGGACCAACTGCTTAACGTGCGCCCCGAGGCACGGAGGGGATCAGATGAAAGTGTCACTAGCCCTCGCCTCGCCCAGCGTTGCTAACCTTGTACCATTGATCTCCTATAAACAACTAGATACACTGCCTTCTAAAAATGTCCGAGCGCAAAGAAGGTCCAAACGGATGACTGGACCCTCATTTGCTTTATTGGACATTATTTGGACGTTTTTTAAATTGTTTTAGTAAGACCTTTATGTATCTAGTTGTTTTAGGAGATCAACGCCTTGTACGATCGTTTTCAAAGTGTACTTGCAACTGGACTACGCGCCCATATTCCCTAAAATAGGTATGTGGTTGATAGAAGGCATCAGGAGCCAGGACAATCATGATCTGACTGACCTTCTGTAGGAGTTGACATCATATTATATTTCCCTACATGAACCCTTCAAAACCAGATGTAATTAGTTTACAGCAAAAAATAACCTTCTAAAATACCAGGCAATCAGAAATCAAGCGCAGGTTAATTCTTAGAATCTTTTCCTACAGTATTTTATTTTATTTTATTAATGGACTCGACTGTTCGTCATTTGCCAATGTCATGTTACAGAAAATTCCATGTATTCAATAGTCTTCTATCTTCCTCCAGGGGAGTCGCAGTAGCGTCTTCACCCTGGGTAGCCGCGTCTTCGTGTCTTCATCCAGAGGAGACGCCGTAGCGTCATCACTCTGGACGAAGCAGCTCGACAGTCACGTTCACTCTCGAGCTTGTAGCGGGAACTCTTGATAAAAGCTTGAAACCCCAGATCTTGCTCAAATTATCCAACAAATTCACCATACTGTCACTCGCGAACATTTTCTGATTAATTTAACGTGATATTAATCTCAAAATAACCACTGTAAACAATAAAACTAAAATTACCAAATAATTTTGCAACCGTCGTTTCCCGCCATTTTCAAGAGAACCTTTCCTACAGTAACCGGCGAACCTCGTCTGGTGGTCCAACCGTGCGAGGCCATCCGTCGCCTGGCGTCTCTGCACGGAACACTCTGCGAGGTGGTGCATCGTGTTGATGACAGCTACGGCCTGCCCTTGATAGTCATATTGATATCAACCCTGTTACACCTGATAGTCACTCCTTACTTCTTGATTATGGAGATCAGTAAGTGTTCCTGCTTAGCTTCATCAGTCAATCTTGCATCATCATTCCGTTTCGTACGTTGACGACGGGAGAAAATGGGGCATGCGTTTCAACTGGCCGCAGGCCGCATGCAAATCGCGCTTATGTGGGAAAGACTTTAAAGTTAGACTGTGGTTTAAGGTGACCTCAATCTCAAACTCAAAATTTTTATTTGCGAGAATACAGTCGTAATATAAAATGGTCTTATGATAAAGTTGGTCATAGTATTCAACCTGCATGCAGGTGTGCAAACATAATTATGTACTTAGCTGAACTGCATTATACTCAAGGGGTAGTCCCTGTCTTGTGATTCATATATTCCGTAACTTTGTAAAAACAGCTTTCAAACAGCCAATTTGTTAGACTAATCTTAAATTGAGTCATATTAAGTATTTTTATATTATCTGGTAGATTATTAAATAGAAGCACACACATGTTACATGCATTTAATAACAATCGGTGGTTTAGGAACTGTCAAAATAAGCCACTGTTTAGCAAATTAAAGTGATTTAAAGTTATCCCACCGTTCAGTTGGGTGTTCTGTCGCTTTCTAACTTAAGGCGAGGCCATTGGGCCATTTGAGCCTAGTGAGGGGGTGAGGTGCGGGGCGAGGGAGGGGCGAGAGAGGGATGACGCGCATTGATCGGGGTCATTACTCGCGCAGGTACACAGAGTAATCGTAACCAGTGTCCTCACTGTGACGTCACAGCTCGCTACCCATAATAATACATATACAGAATGTCCCACGGATAGACGATATATCGAAGTCCACTTGTCGGTGCCAACATTATCGACCCATTTAATGCCAAATAGGGAAATCCCAGCAGAGCTCGGTGGCGCAGTGGTTGGGTCAATGGACTTGCAATATGGAGGTCCCAGGTTCGATTCCCAGCCAGGGCAGCCATGTACCAATGAGTTATCCTCGTTTTTTTCGACGGAAAAACTTACGTACATTTACCGAGTGCTCTCAAAACGGTGAAGGAAAACATCGTGATGAAACCTGCATGTCGTAGAAGAAGAAGAAAAAAAAATCTAAGGCATGTGAAATCCGCCAACCCGCACTGGGCCCGCGTGGTGGATTATGGCCCGAGCTCCCTCGATGTAAGGGAAGGTCTGTGCCCGAGCAGTGGGGCAATATAAATAGACTGATGATGAGGGATATCCCAAGTCTCACAGCTTCGGAGTTACTTATTTCAATTTTCGCGATTGTCGGAAAATATTTCTTTCAATCTTGAACTTTTGTCTATACTAAATGTTGTCGCACATTATGTCAACTCGGAACCGTATCATCATCACCCCTCCTGTTCACCTCTCGCCGCCAACCAGGCTTCAACTTCTACATTGGCCCTAACACGGGCTGTGCTCGTGACTATCCCATACCACACCCACTAATATTATGCGCAAGTTTGGATGGATGGATGGATGTTGCTGAATGAAACTTTACAATAATATAGCTCATATTATACATCAAAATAACACATAGGCTATAATTTATAATCCTGCGCAGACGAAGTGGTGGGCAGAAGCTAGTTGACAATAAAGTAAAGCAATTTGTACTTTTAAACGTATTTATTTATACGGAAGGTCATAAGCAGACATACGTTAAACCGACCGTCCGGAGTGGGTTCAGTGCAATCAAATTCGCGTCTACAGGTTATATATTTTAATTATTTTTTAAGTTATTTATATTGACGTATGATAGTATGACGTAGTAGAATAAAATACTATGTTAATACTAATCTGACGGAAAAAAAGACCTGTTATAATAGGAATGTCAATTAGGTAATATTGTTGTAACAAAATCAATAAAAGTGAAAAATTGGAATAATCAAATTATTTGCTAGGGGAATATATTTTGAAAGTACTTTCACGCGATTTAATAAAAAATGGTAATAACCATAGAGATTACATTACAACAAATCTGTCTTTGACAAATTTAAGTGACAAACTGTCAAGTGTATCAATAAAACTAAATAAATGACGAATTTTTTAACGTGATGTTAGGTAAGTATTATTATTGGTGTCAGGTGTGACGTCAGTGATGGTGAAATCTGGCCCGTGTTATCACTGCGTAGGGTAAAACATGACACACATTATGTGCTGTTGACTGTACTTTTAAAAGTAGGCACAGTGTATATTGAATCAGTCTATAACTACGTAGCTATTGAAATTTGGCCCGTATTATCACTGTGCTTAGAGTAAAACAGGTATATATCGCACACCACATTACAAACCACAGCTACACTTGCATAGCTATTGAAATCTGGCCCGTATTTATTATCACTGTGCGAGTGTGCGTAGAGTAAAATGTGGCAAACTTTATGTGATGTTCACTGTACATAGTTTTACAAGTAGCAACTACGTATAAACTATTTTAAGTTCGATTGCTGTTTGTTTGTTTGCTCTGTGGGACAAATCACCGTCAATAGTCATTTGTTTTGGCCTGTTCCACTTTGGTCAATTTGGAAGTTACTGATCAGCCCCCCTATTACCGTTCTCAAAACGATGAAATTATACCATGTCATGGCGCGCCAACCAGAGACGCCGCTATACCAATGCAATAGCACTGTCCCTTTCACGGCCGCTATGACATGGTTTGATTTGATCGTTTTGAGAACCGTAATGTTATAGCCCCACTGTAATGTTAGCCGACTTGTCTTCATCTGCAATTATCAGACCACTGCTCGCTCCCAATATACGACACTCGACACTGGTGTTCGTGTCGCGTGTAATATGATGACTTCAAAAACATGGTTCGCGAAAAATCTATTGTGTTAAGGAATATCTGTTTTAGGTTATGAGTCCTTTTTTTTTATTCAAAACGATGCACAATCATTCCGTGATTAGTAAACTAATAATCTTAAAGTATAGGTGTGACCAAATTCGACTCGTATTATTTTAAATTTTATTACGTTATGACGATCGTGGGAGCATTCCAACTATTCCAAGCTAAAGACCAAAGTGGAACATTTGGCAAAAATCGATACAGGTCCGACCTCGGCAGCGCCCAGCGGCGCACTGAAGCTCGTTTTTTTTTTTTTTTTTTTTTTTTCATCTCGACCCCTTTCGGGGGCGGGGATACTGCTCGGGGCGGTGCCCCTTTCAGCGGTTTCAAACGCTGCCCGCTACGACGGGCAGGTCTCTGGTTGTGGTTTTACCGGTGGTATTCCGGTTCTTCTTGCCGGCCGCGAGCGTCAAGCCCGCCGGGTGAGACCCTGTTCAGGGAGGCCCAGCGAGCGATCTCCAGCAGCCGACGATGAGTTGTCCTTGACGTTGCGCGTGGCGCGGTCGTCTTCTTCTTCCTTCACCACGAGGTCTCGTGGTAGGCGTTTGCGGTCTGGTGGTCGCGCGTGGAGCGGAGCGAGCTCACTGATGTGAGGTAGGCTCGACGCGTCTACACGCGCGAACATGCGGGTTGCCAGTCTTCCGATGAAGTCGTCGAGGCTTTCCATCTGGAGGTCTCTCGCGATGGTTTTGTTGCGAACGTAGCGTGGGGCGTCTACGATGGTGCGCAAGGCCATCGACTGCTGGGAGCGCAGTCGTTGGCGTCGGGTTTCCGGAACCAATGCGTACCACGCCGGAGCGGCGTAGGTAAGACGGGTCCGGATGTAGGTTTTGTAGATCCCCAGCTTCGCTCGCAAGGGTAGCTTCGACTTCAGCACCGGGCGGAGTAAGATCCTCGCGGTTTGGGTGTGGTTGACGACCGTTTTCACGTGCGTAGCCATGGTCAGGTTTCTGTCTATGGTCACTCCGAGGTACTTGGCCTGGGGCGACCACTCGATGTCCTGGCCGTTGAGAGACAGTCTCTTGGGTAGGGGTCCGGTGGTTCCGATCACCACTGCTTGCGTTTTCGTCACGTTCACTGACAGTCTCCAATCTGCCAGCCAGGTGGGGAGGGCGTCTAGCGTTTGCTGCATCTTGCGCGACGAGAAGTTGGCGTTGAGGGATGATCTGATGAACGCCGCGTCGTCTGCGTAGAGTGCTAGCTTCGCTCCGCCCTCCACTGGGATGTCATCCGTATATCTGGCGTAGCAGATCGGGGACAGGCAGCTGCCTTGCGGGACACCGGCTTCGATGGGTCGCTCTGTCGATAGGGCGTCTTCCACTGCCACTTGGAAGCGCCGGCTTCGCAGGAAGGTGGCCACAGTCTTAACGATTCGTCGTGGAGTCGTAGACGTGGCCAGCTTATATATTAGCCCCGGGTGCCAGACCCGGTCGAATGCCTTCTCCATGTCGAGGAAGACAGCCACAGTCTTCTCACCCTTGTTCAGGGCGAGCGTCATGTGGTACAGCACCCTCGACAGTTGGAGTGTGGTGGAGTGTTCGGCTCGGAATCCGAACTGCTCGTCCCGTGGCGTGATGTGTGGCGTGAGGTGGAGCAGCAGCAGCTTCTCGAACACCTTGGATGTGGTCGACAGGAGAGTGATTGGCCGATAGCTCTCAGGCTTCAGGATGTTCTTCCCCGGTTTGGGCAGCATGATGACACGGCCTAGCTTCCATTGGTTAGGGAAGTGGCCCGTCCGCAGGATGCCGTTGAAGAGGCGCGTCAGCGTCGCGATTGCTCGCGGTGGTAGGTGACGCAGTGCTTCGTTGGTGATTCTGTCGGGGCCTGGGGCCTTCCGCAGTTTGGTTCTCCGTATCATCCGCTGCACTTGGCCTGGGGAGAAGACGACTGGGTCCTCATCAGGGGCTATCGGCTCGGCGAAGTAGTTGTCCAGGTGCTCCTGGATGGTTGCTGCGTGCTCGTGTCGGTCTGAGGGGAATGGCCGGAACTGCCTCTGCAGGGATTCGGCGAAGATCTCCGCGCGGTCTACAGCGCGGTAGCGGGGGGTACCGTCGTTGGCGAGCAGTGGGCGCACCGGAGCACGTTTGCCCGAGAGCTGCCGGCACAGTCTGTGTATCGACGTCCAGTCGTCGCTGGCAGACTCTATGGTGCGCTCCCATGTCTCTGTGGCGTTCTGCGCGAGTGCGTCAGAGATCTTCTCCGCTAGGGTGTTTAGCCGAAATTTGAGATATCGGCAGCGTGTCCGTTGCCATAGTCTCCTCAGACGCCGCTTCTCCTCGATCATGTTGACGATGTGAGCTGGTGTCCTGGGGGATCGTCGCAGGCGGGGGGGCGTCTCGGGCGGCTTGGTTGAGGGCAGTCTGGAGGCATGTTGCGAACTCCTCTGCTAGTCCGTCAACGTCTTCGGATGACGCGATTGGCCGCGTTGGGATGCGGTCATTCACGTGCACCTGGAAGGTCTCCCAGTCGTGGATTCTCCGTGGTATCGACGTCGGCTTGGCTTGGCTCTCAGGTAGTGTGATCAGCACCGGCTGGTGGTCTGAGAAGAGGTGATCATCAAGCACGTCGATGATGGGCGTAGCTGGGAGACCCGCCGTGACGGTGAGGTCCAGCACGTCGGGCAGATGGTTCGTTTCATGGGGGTAGTGGGTTGGGACCTCCGGGCCCAGTACCGCGTAGCCTCTTCTCTCTGCGTCTTCCAGCAGTCGGCGGCCGTTTGGGCAGATTCTTGAGGCGTTCCAGGCAGTGTGCTTGCAGTTGAAGTCGCCACCAATTATCGTGGGTAATGGCGAGTCCAGCAGGGCGTGAACGTCAGCCATCTCGATACGACCAATTGGTGGTTTGTAGAACGCAAACACGCGCGTTGGCTTTCCGTGTGCGAGTAGCTCCACCCCCAGGGCGTAGCAGGACTGTAGTGCAGGTGTCGGTAGTGGCTGGTGAACGACGGTTCTCTTGACCATAACTGCCAGTCCGCGGTAGCGGCGGCCGGTGGCAGAGATCTCGTCTTTCCGGTACACGTGATAGTATGGCATCTTCAGTCCGTCTCCGCTCTTGAGGTGGGTTTCGGATATGAGGACAACATCCAGTTTGTGCTCGGCGCAGAGCACACGGAGGAGTCCTAGCTTCTGCCTGGAGAGTCCCTCGGCGTTCCAGTGCATCAACCTGAGAGGTGTACTATCCATTTGTGGACAGTAAGGAGGCTATACCTCTCAGGATGACCGGCACTGGGTCCTGGTCCATCTGTATTGCCATGAGCACCTCGCTGAGGATCTGGATGGCCGCCTTGGCCATTTCCTTCCTCTCGTTGGTGGTTCCGATCCCCTGTTGCTTCGCCATCATCCCCCGTTGAGGGGCGGCGATCGCTGGCAGGGGAATTGGTGCTGTGTCACCTGGTGGTAGTGAAGGCTGGTATGGCGCTTCGTACCACGCAGGGTTTTCCGGGGCGGGTGTGTTGCTAGTGGGGGGGTTTGCGCCCCTCCTTCTGTTCCGCTTTCTTGGCTTCCTCTTTGCGGCCTGTTGAGGGCCGTTTGCGGCTGCCATGAGAGTGGTGGCTGCGTTTGCTTCTCCCCATGGAGCAGGGGTGACTTCCTGGACCGTGGCGACCGGGCGTGTGGTGTCTTCTGTGCGGCGGATGGAGGTGGTGGTGATGGCCACTGTGCCGGCCTTCTTGTTGCGTAGCTCCTGTTTAAAGACAGGGCACGCAACGTGGTTGGCCGGGTGAGCTCCTCCGCAGTTGGCGCAGGTGGGCGGCTCCTCTCTCGGGCGCGGGCAATCGTGGGCGGCGTGCTCCTCCCCACACCGCACACAGGCTTGTTTTCTGTGGCAATGATGGGAGGAGTGCCGGAACTGTTGGCAGCGGTGGCACTGCGCTGGGCCTTTCTTGCCACGCCACGCCTCCACCTTCACTCCCGGCATGCAGAGTAGCTCCGTGATGTCTTGGAGGTTGGCCATCGTTGTGTTTGCTGTCCTCCTCAGCTGAGCAAAGAATATGCACCCTGGTCTGCCTTGGCGTGCGTTGATATGACGCACGTATTCCGGCTCGTACCCTAGAGTGGTGAGCTCCTCGACGATGTCGTCAGGTTTGGTGTCTGCGGGGAGTCCTCGGATCGCTACCTTCACGCTGCGCTCCGTCGGTAGGGCGTAGGAGAACCATGAGAGGCCTTGTTCGCCCTCCAGTGCTGAGAGGTACCGCTGGACTGTGCGGTACTCTTCGTCGCTCTTTGGGGCGAACTTGACCCCTCTTCCGAAGGGGCGTGCGTTAGGAGCGTGACCCAGGGACTCCTTCAGCTTTTTGAAGTGGATCGCCCAGCTGAAGCTCGTAGCGCCGTGCATTTGTATTTATACAAATTGTGTTTTTTCTTAAATTTTGCCTGGTATAAAAAAAAACGTTAGAAACAACAGATTTTTAATTTATCAAGCTCCTCTATTTATAATAACCTACATTTTGATATATATTTTGTATGAATAACTGTTTTAGTTTAGACACACTACTCAGTGAAAAGACAGGAAAGGGGTATGTTTGTGATTTTTTTCTATCGAGCGAAGTTTGTCCAATCGTGTTTCGGGAGCCAACAGCCCCTAAATAGATACCCCAAGATTGATATATATTTTTTTCAGGCCTTTAATTTGAGTAGTTAGTGCCGTAGCCTTCATCGAAAAACTTAAAAACGTCCCAACACCTCGCCTTAAGGTTTTTTAACAAGGTGTGAAAGTGACAGCGTTTGGGCAGCGTTTGGGAAGCTACGTCATATCTTCTCGTCTTCAATACCACAATGCCTAAAAACTAAGGTCTTCAACCAGTGCGTCCTGCCAGTGATGACCTACGGAGCCGAAACGTGGATATTGACGGTGAGACTGGCCCACAAGTTCAAAGTCGCTCAGCGAGATATGCTTCGAATTTCTCTGTTAGATAGAATAAGAAACGAGTATATCCGCCAGAAGACAAAAGTGGTTGACATTGCTCATAGAATCAGTAAACTGAAGTGGCAGTGGGCTGGTCACATCTGTCGTAGAACCGATAACCGATGGTGTAGACGTGTTCTCGAATGGAGGCCACCGTGGGACGCCCCCGACCAGATGGAAGGATGACCTTCGCAAGATGGCTGGCAGGGACTGGATGCAGAGGGCCGAGAGTAGGGTTGATTGGCGCGCTTTGGTAGAGGCCTACGTCCAGCAGTGGACTGATACGGGCTGATGATGATGTGAAAGTGACTATAACATGGTTTTATACCTTTGTTCCAGTCTTTTCGACGAACCGGATCCACTTCTTGGTGCTCCAGTTCCTCTGGTGCGCCACACACATGCTCCGAATGTTCGTCGTGGTAGAACCCTGTCATTACACTATATCGGAAGTAAGTGACACATCGAATTTTATAAATGACGTCTTGAAAAGAGATTTTATCAGTCGTGAATATGATCATCAAAATTGGTCCTAACAATTACAAATCAATTGTTATAAATCACAGATTTTATTGGCATGAATGAATATGGGTATATCTGAGGAAGACATAGTTGCAGATCTTAAATTTGGGAATACTACCATTCTGCCATGTCTAGCAATGCGTATGCACCTTAAACCCGATATTCATATAAAGATATTCATTTAATTAAGTTACGCCAGCATTTTGGGCACGTTGCCGGACAACGGGGATCGGTTGAACTATCTGTAATGCTAAGCCATTCAGATAGTTCAACCGACCTATTGTATATATAGTTTTTAGTTTAGTTTATATTTTCTAGGTTAATATTATAATAGTTATTTTTATTGTTTTCGAAATAAATACTTTCTATTAAGTTACTGTCGACCATTGATCTCCTATTTATAGGAGATCCATGCTGTCGACTGACAGAGTTGACATAATTCGTATTAAAATGATTGAGATAAGTATACAGGTTACCTCAATAAGGTTGAGATTTTCTCTAAAACTACTGAACCGAATTTAATAATTCTTTTACAGTTACATAGTATTAACTTTTATCTATCTAACAGTGAAAGAATTATTGCAATAGGTCAAGTAGTTTTCGAGATAATCTCAACCTTAAAAACTCTACTGTACACTTACAGAATATAATCAATTTTATTATAAAAGCTATTTACGAAATATTTATTTCGATAAATACTATTTTTTAAATGCTTATTTATAACGTGATTCAATGTCGGTAAATTGTAGTTCGCATAATTGCGAAAAACTGCCGTTTTTGGCACATTTGTGAACTACAACTTAGCTGGTCGCAATTATGCCATGTATTGTATATTGAAAAATAGTATTCATCCTAATAAACATTTTGTAAATAGCTTTTTTAATAAAATTGATTAAATTGGAAGATATTATTTTTTCAAGATTGGCGGCGCTAGTTGGCTCATGGAAGGCCCTTATCACATAATGGCACAGCCAATGCTGTGCCATTATATGACACTTCTTGTCACTAAAATTAACGATTTGTGAAGATAGGAACGAATTCATGTTTTTCCACATCCACACAATTTTCATTCGAATTCAGGTTCATTCTTATACAGGGTAACGTAAAGGGTATATGAAGCCGAAGGCAGGGTGTTCTGTATCGGTAACTGAACAACTTTTGTTCTACGACTTTTCGATTTTCGCGAATTATTTTTTGACTTTTCATACATTTCGTAGCGGTCAGCTGATCGATTTGTATGAGACATTAATTTATTTTTATTTTTTATTCGAAAAGTAGAACAAAAGTTGTTCAGTTATCGATACTGAACACTCGCCTTTCGGCTTATAGGCAATGTGCAGAAAACTAAGCAATCTGTGAGATAACTCAATATTTCTGTTTCGATGTACCAGGGCAAGAGAACCGAGGGGCTAGTATGCAGGCTGATGACGTCAGCGCCATCTACCGGAATGTTGCCGTCCCGACTGGAACTGTTCTCTCGTCAGCTGATGCTACAGAACGTGTCGTATTCCCCGTTGGGAATGTGTACTTTGGACCGCCCCCTAGTGGCTACGGTGAGTTTCTGTACCAGGCAAACATAAGCCATGAGAGGCTATCAAGATTGCACGTCTGTAGCCTAGAGTTGGGTTTCTAACCGAGTATTTATTCGAACACGTAAATGACAATGCCAGATTCTGCCCCACCATCAACCGCAAGTTGTACAAGATAACGAATAAATGTAAAAATATCTATTAAATATTAAAGTTTTGTACATCAAGCAAGTCGAAAAAAAACCAGTTTAATTAAGAATTCAGAAAATAGTAAGAAATCTAAGCGAATTATTTATTGTTTTTGTTATTCTTCTATAGGAGTTGCTAGAGTAGTAGAAAATGATTGTGATTATGCATATGAAATTATGCAATATGTAACCTGTAATAAGTCCCCAACAAAATGATAGGTACAGCTTAAATGATCACGTAGTTTTGTAGGTGGGGCAAAGCTCCATTGAAATGTGGCAATGTCATTTGGAACGTGCTTTAGCATGGCTTGCTTGCGGTTGTAATCTGTATGCGTCATTTTTCTGATAATTCTACCAAATATACCATTTATATTTTCAGTTTGGTGCAATTCTCGTAGTACCTACCTAATATTGAAGATATCTATAGTTACTGTTATTCCTTCATGTTCTCCTGGTATGTCAATAATACTAAGTTTCCAATGTTTCAGGTAATTGGAGCAGTTACGACGTATTTAGTAATACTGATACAATTCCAAAGGTACGACAACTGATACGGAAGGCTGCTGACAACCCTGGAGATTTGGAGAGTTCCTATTTTCATTTAGAACCTAATTTTAGCATTCAATTTAATTTGTAAGGATACACAATCGTAAGAATACAATCTATTTATTATGACCTAGATACAAAAAAATACTACTCAAACATACCAAATATGCTGACATAGGAAGAATGTACACGTTTGTGCCCTTTGCGGTTGAGACAGCGGGTCCTTGGGTAGCGGAGGCCAGGGAGTCTGTGCGTGGCATTGGGCGGCGAATGCGGGACCTCGGGCTCGGGCCTCGCTCTGAATCGTTCCTGATGCAAAGGCTGTCCATAGCCACACAGCGCGGTAACGCCGCTGGTATTATGGGCACCTTTGCATCGGGAACGATCAGAGGGGGCTTATTCGATTAAGTTTTTAGTATTGTATACTTTTCACTTAAATAAAATTTGTATTATTTATTGACCTAGATTATATAATTGTGTTTTATTTATGCTATTTTATAATACCTACGCAAACTGTTGAGCAAGTCCTAATAAACATTTTGTAAATAGCTTTTTTATGTGGCAAGGACAACTGACGGTAGATGGTCAAGAACACTAACAGAGTGGGAAGGTCCGAAAGACGGAAAACGAAAACGAGGTCGACCATACGCGAGATGGGATGATGAGCTAAAGGTCGACCATACGCGAGATGGGATGATGAGCTAAAGGTCGACCATACGCGAGATGGGATGATGAGCTAAAGGTCGACCATACGCGAGATGGGATGATGAGCTAAAGGTCGACCATACGCGAGATGGGATGATGAGCTAAAGGTCGACCATACGCGAGATGGGATGATGAGCTAAAGGTCGACCATACGCGAGATGGGATGATGAGCTAAAGGTCGACCATACGCGAGATGGGATGATGAGCTAAAGGTCGACCATACGCGAGATGGGATGATGAGCTAAAGGTCGACCATACGCGAGATGGGATGATGAGCTAAAGGTCGAAGCGGGCAGCACTTGGATGGACACTGCACAGGACAGAAATGCATGGATAGATCTGGAGGAGGCCTATACCCTAAAAGGGTCTTCCAAAGTTTAAAAATAAATAAATATGACTATGACATACTTAAGTGATAATATAATATAATGTGAATTAACTAGGTTACAATTATATACAATATTATTTAAAATTAGATGACATAAAATAATATACTTAAGTAAATGAATTGTAATTATATTTGGAAGAAATAAATGGCTATTGAAATTGAAATAGCTTTTTTAATCAAATTGATTAAATTGGAAGATATTATTTTTTCAAGATTGGCGGCGCTAGTTTGCTCATGGAAGGCCCTTAACCTTAAAAACACTCTTGTACACTGTCAGTCAACATTTCGTGCCACCTGTAGGTACTTACCTATCCCTCGTCTGTTTGAGGACTCCACCTTCGATCATAAAACTCTGACCGTAAAATCGATTTTCTGTAAATTACGTACACTTCAACAATACGACCGATACACCTGTCCCTATGTAAGTATCTTGTAGCTTATGTAATAGGCTTAAAATACACGCTTCGGACCCACGATACCCCTGGCGATACCCCTGGTGGTATCGTGGGTCTTTTAAAATCAAACGATACCCCTGTTCGAAATGACCGTAGTGTTTGTGGAATGCGGAAATCGCCTATTTGTATGAAAACGCAAAAATACTCGGTGGCTCAGTGGACTCGGAGAGCTCGGTGGCTCAGTGGTTGGGTCAATGGACTTGCAATATGGAGGTCCCAGGTTCGATTCCCAGCTAGGGCAGCCATGTACCAATGAGTTATCCTCGGTTTTTTCGACGGAAAAACTTACGTACATTTACCGAGTGCTCTCAAAACGGTGAAGGAAAACATCGTGATGAAACCTGCATGTCGTAGAAGAAGAAGAAAAAATCTAAAGCATGTGAAATTCGCCAACCCGCACTGGGCCCGCGTGGTGGATTATGGCCCCAGCTCCCTCGATGTAAGGGAAGGTCTGTGCCCGAGCAGTGGGGCAATATAAATAGACTGATGATGATGATGCAAAAAAACTAAAAACCTATAAGGGTATGTAAAAACTGAATCCAAAGAATTAAAACTATAGTGAGCCATTACTACAAATTATTATATATAAACTGTCGGTCTAATTGCCGACTTTAACAATATAAGTGAGTGATATCCGTAAAAACTGAATCCAAAGAATTAAAACTATAGTGAGCCATTACTACAAATTATTATATATAAACTGTCGGTCTAATTGCCGACTTTAACAATATAAGTGAGTGATATCCGTTTATATATAATAATTTGAATCCAAAGACTTAGTGCAAATGGAAAGCTTTATTAAATACTTAGAAATTTTTTGGTTTAAGCGCATTATGGCTAATTCTCATTATGGCAACCGACTACATAATACTAACCTAAATACGACTATGGAGTCATGGCTTATTTATTTATTTATTTTATTAATGGACTCGACAGTTCGTCATTTGCCAATGTCATGTTACAGAAAATTCAATATATATTCAATAGTCATCTATCTTCCTCCAGGGGAGTCGCAATAGCGTCTTCACCCTGGGTAGCCGCGTCTTCATGTCCTCATCCAGAGGAGTCGCAGTAGCGTCTTCACTCTGGGTAGCCGCGTCTTCATCTAGAGGAGACGCCGTAGCGTCATCACTCTGGACGGAGTCATGGCTTATACCGCTTGCTTAGCCAAAGATTGTTGGACTGAGACAGGCTGATAACACAGACCACTTACCCCATAGACCTGTACCAGGAGTCCGCCCGTGTCTCATGAGCGCAACATTGCTTCGCGACACATGGCACCTAGAGATATTATCGACATGGACGCATCTCTTTAATACAGCGCCCCTGTCCCCTGCTTCGTCTCTATGCGCTCATCGTTGACAGAAAATACATTGCCACATTTCAATGGAGCTTTGCCCCACCTACAAAACTATGTGACCATTTAAGCTGTACCTATCATATTGTTGGAGACTTATTACAGGTTTCATATTGCATAATCATAATCAGTATCATTTTCTACTACTCTCGCAACTCCTATAGAAGAATAACAAAAACAATGAATAAATCGCTTCGATTTCTTACTATTTTCTGAATTCTTTATTAAGCTGTTCTTGTCGAATCGCAACTTGTACAAAACTTTATTTTAAGCCAATAATTTTAATAAAAAACGGAGATATTTTTACATTTATTCGTTATCTTGTACAACTTGCGGTTGATGGTGGGGCAGAATCTGGCATTGTCATTTTCGCTTGCAGTACCGATTTCGTGTCTATTGGGTAAGTGGTCTGTAATATTACCTCAGAACTCAAACGTTACCTTGGAACATACATTAGGTACGTAAGTATATTTACCACCTGATACATAATAAATAGAAATAAAAGCCTTTATGAAGAATAACTCGCAATATTTATTCCCTCGGCGAGAATGTCGGCGTAATGAGACACGGAAATAAGAAGATGTGACATTGAACGCTTTTTGAGGCAGAAATTTTGAATGTGATAAGAAAACTTATTTTATTAAACATTGTTATATTTATCGTATTCATTACCTAATTTCTTTAATTTGATTAAGTTGTAAGTATTTTATAAAGTTAAATTGAAATCTCCTTATTTGCAAAAACGAAACGTAACCGTTTACTTGAGTTCTTCCACTTGAGAAGAACATCACGTGATACGCCCTCAAGATTGGTTTATTAATAAACGGCATACTTGAGATGGTGATGGCATCTTGAGAGAGTATCAGCCGAATTCGCTCTTGGGGGACGGTTTGAGATCAGACTATTAATACGGGCCTTAGTCAAGATTCATTAACAGCATAAGCTTAGCGTATGCTCTTACAAGTCAAATATCTAAATTTGACGTATGTGTACGCGCGTTTTATTTAACTGAGACCGAACGCAGCCACTCCGAAGGAATTATCCCAGGTACTCCTAAACTTTCCCATAAGAGTAGTGATGAAAATAATTTGATTGAATGATTTGCGGATTTCGTCGATATTTGACAGATCTCGATTCTCGACTGTTCGGTACACAGGGTCGAGGACGAATGCGGGGTGCGGGGAAGGATTGATGAATGGATGAGTGAAGGAACAGTGTCCATAGAGTATAAAGAGTTATGCGTGAGTGAGTGAGTGAAATGAGTTATTACATATATTTAAATAAAGCGCGCGTACAGTATGTAAGAGAAAGTTCACGTTAAGATTACGCTTTAAGCTGTTTAAAAATAAGGCCTTCTCTAAATAAATTAAAAACAAATGTCTTTGTGTAAGATCGAGCTCATATTTTAAAATTATTATGAATTGTACAACGCATTATGTTTATGCTGTAATGTGTGGAAATTATCTTATTCAAATCATAATATTTATTTAAAATAATCGAATAATCGTTTCTTGTTGAACTAGCGGTGAGGACTTTATTGGCTACTGTGCTATTCTTAAAAGACATTGCCACATTTCAATGGAGCTTTGCCCCACCTACAAAACTATGTGACCATTTAACCTGTACCTATCATTTAGTTGGGGACTTATTGCAGGTTTCATATTGCATAATCATAATCAGTATCATTTTCTACTACTCTCGCAACTCCTATAGAAGAATAACAAAGCAATGAATAATTCGCTTAGATTTCTTACTATTTTCTGAATACTTAATTAAGCTGTTTTTTCCGAATCGCAACTTGTACAAAACTTTGTTTTAAACCAATAATTTTAATAAAAAACGGAGATATTTTTACATTTATTCGTTATCTCGTACAACTTGCGGTTGATGGTGGGGCAAAATCTGGCATTGTCATTTCCAAATTCATATCACCATGTATTACAGAAGGTGTTGGTATGTCTTCCTTAATAAATAAATATTTTTTTATAAATAAATAAAGCTGAGATTAAATATATTCCTCGTGTCTTAAAGTATAATGAATAACAGCATTCATGTTAGCCATATATCTAATTTAACCTGACTTCCATTAAACCGTGTTTTTGTCTCTCACTTCAGTAAAAAAAAATCGTATGTTTTAAAACCATGGACTAACTAAATCATGTTGAGGGCTAACCCGCCCTAATCTTTTTATGTATGTGACCTTTGCCCATGTCACCATATTTACGTGCGTACTTTTGTATTTACAAAATAAATTCCAGGTTACAGCGCCATTAAACTCTTATGGCTCAAAAAAGGCTTTTATTTTAGTAAGTTATTTACTTCAGAGAACATCTCCTAGCATATACTTAAGAGCCTTCCATGAGCCAACTAGCGCCGCCAATCTTAAAAAAATAATATCTTCCAATATAATCAATTTTATTAAAAAAGCTATTTACAAAATGTTTATTACGATAAGTACTATTTTTCAATATACAATACATGGCATATTTGCGACAAGCTAAATTGTAGTTCACAAATGTGCCAAAAACGGCCGTTTTTCGCAAATATGCGAACTACAACTTACCGACATTGAATCACGTTATAAATAAGCATTTAAAAAATAGTATTTATCGTAATAAACATTTTGTAAATAGCTTTTTTAATAAAATTGATTATATTGGAAGATATTATTTTTTCAAGATTGGCGGCGCTAGTTGGCTCCTGGAAGCTCTTCAGAAGTTAAGTATAACATAGAGCTACGAAAGTTACGAATAAAGATTAAGTACACGGCCAAGTTTGCAGTGGAGTAAATTCGTTGGATGCGCCACTCCCGCGCGGACGGGTGTACACAAGTTTGTAACTCTTCATTTTGGGCTGCGGTACAAGTTATGGCTATTAGCGAAATCGTAAATTGATTATTATATATAAACGGATATCACTCACTTATATTGTTGAAGTCGCAATTAGACCGACAGCTTCGACCGATTTCGACGGTCTTTTTCAAGGTGAGCGCGCCACGCTATAAGTGAGTGATATCCGTTTATATATAATAATTTTTGATTTTCTATTATTTTTATTCAAGAAATCTTACAAACAAATATAATAAAACCAAACTACACGTTCATGGACAGTGGCGGCATAGGCCGTACTTTGAGTATTCTGAAAATGACAGTACGGCGTATGACGTAGTATTTTGATGCATTTAAAAAGACACAACGGCATCTCCCGCGGCGTTCGTAGGCGGTTTTCTTTGTGGAGCGGTCCCACTGTCATTCTGTGTAGAAAATAGGTATGTGTACTGTCAAAAATAAAGGTTGTAGGTACATTTTTGTCGGTCTTGACACGCACATACTTAGAATCCCCCACGGTTATGACAGTAGTTCCGAATTGTATGAGAATTTTCACTGTCATTTAGTAATTTCTACTGTCCATGAACGTGTTAAAAATACATTAAAAACTAAACTAATAATAATAATTTGTAGTAGGTAATGGTTCACTATAGTTTTAATTCTAAATCGTAAATTAATATTCATCAAACTGGAAGAAATCTCTTGTAGTAATAAAACTGCCAGAGGGGATCGAAGTCCAGTTGCGATCGTTGAAAACGATCGTACAAGTTAAGCAACGCTGGGCGAGGTCAGTACCTGGATGGGTGACCGCTAGTGACATTGAAATAGTTATTCATACAAAATATATATCAAAATGTAAGGCATTATAAATACGAGACTTGTTTAAAAAAATGTTTTTTGTTGGCGTATTTTTATAAAATTCATCCAAAATTAATAAAAATACAAATATGGAGTCTCTATGCCGCGCTCTTCTCTCCGCCGCTGCGAAACATCTTCTGTCTCACGCTCGAGTTTGACAGCTGGCAGCCCCTTAAGAATATTATTTGGTCTTCCACGACACGTGTCAGACACGTTTAATGTCTGTAGATGTAAATCGAGCCTTATACGCTTCTAACCCCAAACTCGGACCACGCATAGCCTCAAAGTTGAGTTTACTATTTAATAATGTATGTAGTTTGTAGAGTCGCCAGACTTCGATCCCGGCGGTGACATTCCAGAGTGTATTCAGTGGAGGGATGCTCACATGACACATAATTATCACTCTACACATAAGCCCAAATTAAGTGTCTTATTTTGTAAACAAATATGATCGTCTTAATTATTATCACTCTACACCGAAGCCCAAATTAAGTGTCTTATTTTGTAAACAAATATGATCGTCTAATTACCTGTTGTGATGTAGGAACTGATTGATCGAACCTGTTCATCATTGTTAAAATAAAGTGATCCGATCTAATAATGTGAAAGTAACTATGTAATAATCACACAAAAGCCTAAAATGTTAGTCAATTTGTTTACAAAATAAGTTTTGGGCCCCCCGGACAATGTTGACGTCCCTACTAAGTATCTTATCTAGTACTTTTATCGATAAAAATTAAGAAAACGAATTTTTTGCCATTTGTTTGCAATACAATATTTTTACAACTAAAAATTACGCGGCGCGTTCGATCTTTCTATAAGCACCTAGCTTATAAAAAAATATGATCCCCCCCCCCCCCCCCCCCCCCCCCCCCCGGGCCCAGAACCTGGGTATGTCCATGTATTAGACTTAGGTTTTCAAAAACTCACACCAGAATTATTACACCAATATTATTACAGCGTTGACCTGTCTAGTGGGTCGGTCGGAAGCGTGACCAATTTTAGCAGATGTCTGCGAGCTATCGCCAGACCAATTGAGGTGTGTTTAGGTCTAGCGATGGGACCAGAGACCACAGAAACGGATCCAATGTGTTTGAAATAAAGTGAAGTTTGGCTTTTGACGATGGCGGAAACGACGTTGCTTGATAATTTTCAGTTTAATGTCTACAGTGGTTATTTTGTGTTTAATATCACGTTAAGTTAATCAGAAAATGTTCGCGAATGACAGTATGGTGAAATTATTGCAGGATGTGGAGTTTGGCGCTATAGTCACGAGTCCCGCTACAAGCTCGGGAGTGAACGTGACTGTCGAGCTGCTTCGTCCAGAGTGACGACGCTACGGCGACTCCTCTGGATGAAGAGAGATATGATATTTTGAACATTCTGTAACATGACATTGGCATATGACGAACTGTAGAGTCCATTAATAAATAATAATAATACAGACCGAGCGCGGACACGACGCTTACCTGCGTCCTAATAACTGCAAAACATAGAAAGGATAGAGAAAGGAGAGATAGAGCTCGATGACGCAGTGATTGGGTCACTGGACTCCGGGGGCTCCAGGTTCGATCCCCGGCAGATCCGCCATGCACCAACGAGTTTTCCTCGGTCTTTCGATTAATTTAACGTGATATTAAACACAAAATAACCACTATAGTCATCATCATCATCAGCCCGTATCAGTCCACTGCTGGACGCAGGCCTCTCCCAAAGCGCGACACTCAACCCTACTCTCGGCCCTCTGCATCCAGTCCCAGCCAGCCATCTTGCGAAGGTCATCCCTCCATCTGGTCGGGCGTCCCACACTACGTTTACCACTGTAGTCATTAAAATGACAATTATCAAATAATTTCGCAACCATCGATTCCCTCCATTTTCAAGAGCCCGGTCTTTTCTATGTCGCGACGGTTCTTACATTTTGTATGTTAGGGCCGATGCACAACACCTTGGCTTAGCGCTTCGCCGGCGCACGTCAGTGCCGGTACCGCGCATGTAACCGGCGTCGTCCGACATCGTGCACCGGGAGACGGGGCCGGCAGACGCCGCCGTGACAGGACGAGTAGGTACCTTAACACGTTCATGGACAGTAGAAATTACGAAATGACAGTGAAAATTCTCAACTACTGTCATAACCGTGGGGGATTCTAAGTATGTGCGTGTCAAGACCGACAAAAATGTACCTACAACCTTTATTTTGACAGTACACATACCTATTTTCTACACAGAATGACAGTGGGACCGCTCCACAAAGAAAACCGCCTACGAACGCCGCGGGAGATGCCGTTGTGTCTTTTTAAATGCATCAAAATACTACGTCATACGCCGTACTGTCATTTTCCGAATACTCAAAGTACGGCATATGCCGCCACTGTCCATGAACGTGTTAAAAATAAATTAATATTGTCTCGTCTCCTGCCGGGGGACCAATGGGCACCTATATAGGGGCCGAATCTACAATTTTTAATCCGGGGGACGAATATTAGGGGTCCAATGGGTTCTGACCCACGCCAAGCCATGTGACGTTGTACAGTAGACAGCAGATCAATGGTAACACTTTTTACTATTAACAGTTCTTATTATTTGCGTCGTAAGACTTGAAATCGTACTGAAAGTGCTACCATTGATCTGCTGTCGACTGTACGTCGCCCCTTACTTTCTGGCTTGTTGCAAAATCGGCCCACACTCAAAACTATCGAATCTCGCCCTTATCTCCTATATTGTGTGTGCTGAGCCTCGTTCCTCATAGACCACGTCCACTTACGTTACTTCAACACTATGACGTCAGCACTGGAAATATGTTTACCCGCCTTAATACCTATGAAGCATTTTTACGGATTTTTTGTCCTTTTACTTGTGCTGTAAGACCAAGCGTCTTGTCAAATTTCATGATTCTAGGTCAACAGGAAGTAGTAGTAGTTAGTAGTAAGTAGTAGGTTTTGAGTTTTTTGCATTTTCATACAAATATGAGAGAAAATGCAACATAAACGGCCATATCTCTTGATTGCGTAGACGTAGAAGTTTGATTTTTTCACGACTGCATGAGGTTGCAGACCTGAGTATGTGATATTAATTTCAACTAGATCCGTCCACGTGTTTCTGAGATATAGGTCTTGACACACAGACGGACAGAAGACGCGATACCCAAAGTGACGACGCTACGACTCCTATGGATAAGAAGAGAAGACTATAATATCAAAAGAATATTATTTTATTTTATTTTATTATGGGCTCGACAGTTCGTCATTTGCCAATGTCATGTTACAGAAAATTCAATATATAATAGTCTTCTATCTTCCTCCAGAGGAGACGCCGTAGCGTCATCACTCTGGACGAAGCAGCTCGACAGTCACGTTCACTCCCGAGCTCGTAGCGGGAACTCTTGATAAAAGCTTGAATCTTCAGATCTTGCTCAAATTATCCAATAAATTCACCATACCGTCATTCGCGAACATTTTCTGATTAACTTAACGTGATATTAAACTCAAAATAGCCACTGTAGACATTATAACAAAAATTATCAAATCATTTTGCAACCGTCGTTTCCCGCCATTTTCAAGTGCTCAAAGAATATTATGTTACATGATATTGGCAAATGACAAACTGTCTAGTCCATTAATGAATCTAAAAAAAAGACTATAGACCCTCCGAGTCCCAAACGATGTCAATAATACGAAATAGCACTGAGTATAGGTTGTCTCTAAGGCCACAAACGCTCGATAAACGTTAAGCGAATATAGGTTTTATTGCTAGGGAGGAAAATCCTGTGCATCGAGTAATAACTATGCACCGAAGGGGAGGAAACCCGCTGAAATTATCAAAACCACGAAGCAAAGAATCGTCGATGGAGATAGCATTTGCATTTTTCGCGACCACTCTTGTTCTTCCATTGTTCGAATTTTTAAATAAAAGTCAAAATATAAAATACTCATAATACCTACTCATTTATTACACCTTAGGTATTCTATGGAACACTTGGTTAATATTATTAAATATGTGGATAATATTAATAAATTCTTATTCAATAATTAAGTAAAAATAGGAGCGCATCATCATAAATCATGTTTCTAACCGAATGTTAGACATGGTTGTCGGAATACTACTACTATTGTCCGATAGATGGAATTGCGTAACATACCCTTTAAGTATGTATAAAGCGATGAAGATTTTCGGTGGGCTCGGCGTGACCTGTGGTGGCTCAGTTGGTAAGAGCGTGTCACGAAATGACAAGGTCGCAGGTTCAAGTCCTGCCCACGGCAAGAATTTTTTCATCATGTTCTAATTAATAAATTCATTTATTACATTTAATAACATATTCTAGAGGCTGACTGGATCCAAAGAGGCATTCGTCAATACAATTCGTATATACAATACAGTGGGGTTCCTCGTTGACGTTTGACGTCATTGTAGCAAATTGTCAGTTTAGAACCTAAACTGGATCGCTATAAGAGGTGAGAGTAACCCTGCAGTACACTGTCATACTTTTTTTTTCTAAAATTATTCCCAGAGGGAAAGGCAAATCCAACTATATAGGACATACAGCCTGGTCTGATGTTAATAGAATGTCGAATTCTTATAAATACATAAATATATACGAAGATAACCTAACCTAAACCTACGCACAACCCTCACAAACCCCTAAAAGAAATAACTCAACGATCCACGTAATCCTCGAGTTATGCAAGGAAATCTTGCAAAGCACAAAACTTCACAAACACGACTTCTTTCGAGCACTCCAACTAATAGAAACGTTCGCGGACATCTCCTGATTAACTTAACGTGATCATTAATCACTAAATACCACGGAAACTATATAATTAGAATTTTCACAAAAAAAGTAGCTAGTTTCGCGCGCTTATCACACAGAAAACAAAATTATAAAATTGGTAAAAATTCGTCATTTAAAATGGAAGTCTAAAGTTTATTGCGATCACAAAGCGAATATCCTATTACTTAGTTACATATGCTGATGAGATAGGTTCAGTCGAAGACAAAGATAAGTATACAGGGGCCTCAATAAGGTTGAGATTTTCTCAAAAACTACTAGACCGAAATTAATAATTATTTTACAGTTATATAGTGTTAACTTTTATCTATAAAACAGTGAAAGAATTTTTGCAATACGTCAAGTAGTTTTTGAGATAATCTCAACCTTAAAAACTCTCCTGTATACCTTTCTCTGTCTTCCACCGTACTACTAATGTTAGAAAACGACGGCCCAGATTTTGTGGGCGAAAAAAAAAATTGCTCACATGGACCCCTTGTAAGTCGTCGATTCGTCGTCGACCACTAGGGGTCGGGTATAACGCCATAATGCGCAAGCGAGTAGCATCCCTGATATTCAGAGTGAGGGGTAGCCCCAGCAGCCTCCTGAAATTAATTGTCGACAGGTGGGACTGCCCCATCTTGCGTTTTTGAAAAAAATAAAAACCAAAAAATGTTATTATAATTAAAATCACTAACATAGTTGTAAGCAAATTGTTACTAACATATTATGGACTTGTGTCTGAAATAAAGATTATTCATTCATTCATTCATAACTGCGATAGACTCTCTCCATGAAGCGCGGCGATTTTTTTTCCTTCATGATCAAAAGCGTTACAGTATTTCAGTCTCGGGCCGGCTACAGGCTCGCGCGGTCGCGTTCGGATACATTCGGCTAACCGAACCGTTCCGAAGTTAACGATTCGATATTCAAAGCAAGTGGGTTTTTTCGGCGAAGGATTTGTGGACAGGCTTTGGGTAAGTTTAATGTTCAATTTATTTAGATTTGTATTTTTTTTCAGTGTATAATAGATAGTCAGTATAATAATAATTCTGGAACAATTAATTGTATGCGAATATTATATGAATATTTAAAAACACATAGCTATAAAAATTCAATAGAATATCCTGTGTTTAAAAATAATTAAGTAAGGATTTTCCTGTAAAATTACTGTATTTATAACACATTTTCAGGAAAAGAGGTCAATTAGTTAATTTTTTTTAAATACATTTTCAGTGATTGTAAATAAAATAATTATCTACCTCTATCACGTCATAATTATTTTAATTTAACATTTTACGCTATTTTGTAAGAAAAGGGTGGCAGCGTTGGAGAAAAAGTCGTATCAATATTTAGCGATATACATTTTTTAAAAATATGATCTTTAACAGAGGCACAGACCTTCCCCTACATCGAGGGAGCTCGGGCCATGATCCACCACGCGGGTCTAGTGCTAATTGGCGGATTACACATGCCTTAGATTTTTTTCTACGGCATGTAGTTTTCATCACCATTATGTTTTCCGATTTGAGAGCGTTCGGTAAATGTACAGTCGAAGACAGAGATAAGCATACAGGGGGCCTCAATAAGGTTGACATTTTCTCAAAAACTACTGGACCGAATTTAATAATTCTTTTATAGTTACATAGTTTTAACTTTCATCTATCAAACAGTGAAATAATTTTTGCAACAGGTCAAGTAGTTTTTGAGAAAATCTCAACCTTAAAAACTCTCCTGTACACCTTTCTCTGTGTTCCACCGTACTTACGTAAGTTTTCCCTCGAAAAACTCATTGGTGCATGGCCGGGATCGAACCTGGGACCTCATATCGCAAGTCCACTGACCCAGATCATGGCCCTCTATATGGGTACTTATTTATTAACATATTTTAAAAATGGACTCGACAGTTCGTCAGTTTGCCAATGTCAATGTCACAGAATATTCAATATATCATAGTCTTCCTCCAGAGGAGTGGTAGTAGCGTCTTCACCCTGGGTAGCCGCGTCTTCATGTCTTCATCCAGAGGAGACGCCGTAGCGTCGTCACTCTGGACGAAACAGCTCGACAGTCACGTTCACTCCCGAGCTTGTAGCGGGAACTCTTGATAAAAGCTTGAAACTTCAGATCTTGCACAAATAATCCAATAACTTCACCGTACTGTCATTCGCGAACATTTTCTGATTAATTTAACGTGATATTAAACACAAAATAACCACTGTAGACGTTAAAAGGAAAATTACGAATTAATTTTGCAACCGTATCTAACAATATCGTCTCTCCACCTACGCCGAGGTCTGCCCCGACCGATCGTCCGATGGCACCCACTCTGTGACAGTCCGGGCCCATCGGTCCGGCTGCATGCGGCACCCGGGGCTGGAAGAGGCTCAGGACAGGGATGGATGGAAGAGGAGGGGGGAGACCTTGACAATTTACAGGTTTACAAAAAAAAATGTAATGTCATTTCCAGCCATTTTCAAGAGAGCCATTTCTAAAATTAAAAAAAAATCCTTAAATTTCCAGCCAGCATTCGTTTCGTTACGAATTCAAATGCTGGCAGTTAGACGTTTTTCTTGTTTTACGATTAAAGTTCGCTAGTTAATCCTGGCCGGCTCGGCCGTCGGGGTATTATTAAAAAAGTTCAAATTCGGTGGACATTTTAAAAATGCAGTATTTAAATTCTGTGGTCTGGAAACTTCTGACTTTATTTAACTGTTTGTCTGCATTAGTTACGTAAGATTTAGTAAAATAAAACTCATTTAATAATGCAATTTCAAGAAATTAGCGTAAAAATGGCGTCTTTCTCTTGTATTGAAATGCCTAGACAAAGTCCATAAATTGTAACATAATGTTATTATTAGATAAAGATAAAGATTACTTTATTGCACAAAAAAGAATACATAGTTTTCACACAGTTTATTAGTATACCGAAGTCGAAATCAAGTGTCTTATTTTGTAAATAAAAACAAAAAACGGCCAAGTGCGAGTCGGACAACGCAACTAACCTACTAACCCCGTAACTTTGCTCTAACCAAAATATATTTTTTTTTGGAGGGATGTAATTGTAAATTTACAGTTTTCGGATTTTTTCTCTTTACTTCAAGTTAAAAAGGGTCCGTAGGCTTAAACCGTGGACTAACTTTAAATCTCTTTTATGGCTAATCGCTCCTATTATATTATTAACTTCGTCATACATATAATATGCTCACGACAAGCAATTAAGGTAAACGATATATCATTCCCTTTAAGCCCACCTGTATGCCTGTTACCCGGAACACATGTGGCTAGTTAATATACCCGGGTCATAGCCGGCTTGACAGGACAGCCCGGGTGAATAGCCAGGGGTTCTAAAGGCTCCGGGTATTGATAAACTGAAGGTTGACGTTTATTTTGTATACGAGGTGTTTTAGTGGTTAGTTTCCCATGGCAAAAAATTGCCATCTGTAGTATAGTGGAACACAGAGAAAGGTGTACAGGAGAGTTTTTAAGGTTGAGATTTTCTCAAAAACTACTCAACCTATTGCAAAAATTATTTCACTGTTTGATAGATGAAAGTTAAAACTATGTGACTGTAAAATAATTATTAAATTCGGTGAAGTAGTTTTTGAGAAAATCTCAACCTTATTGAGCCCCCCTGTATACTTATCTCTGTCTTCGACTGTACTATTAAACGATCGTACAAGTTAAGCAACGGTGGGCGAGGTCAGGGCCTGGATGGGTGACCGCTAGTGACACTTTCATCTGAGCCGGTTGCTGTCGCTCGGTAGCAGTCGTTGCCACGTCTCAGGCCTACGGGCGGCCTGCATAACTCTGACAAATAGGTTTGGTCACTAAACCACATGAAAAAATAAAATGGACTCGACAGTTCGTCATTTGCCAATGTCATGTTACAGAACTTTCAAAATATCATATCGACTTCTCTTCATCCAGAGGAGTCGCCGTAGCGTCATCACTCTGGACGAAGCAGCTCGACAGTCACGTTCGCTCCCGAGCTTGTAGCGGGAACTCTTGATAAAAGCTTGAAACTTCAGATCTTGCTCAAATAATCCAACAACTTCACCGTACTGTCATTCGCGAACACTTTCTGATTAATTTAACGTGATATTAAACACAAAATAGTCCCTGTAGACGTTAAAAGGAAAATTATCAAATAATTTCGCAACCGTCGTTTCCATCCATTTTCAAGAGAACCTTCTCGTAGGTATTAGACAGCTTTGTCTATGAGGCGTCTCGTTCGAACCGTGCTCATAATGTTTGTAAAGCAATAGTCTGGCTTAAAACAGTCGTGACTCTGGTCTGCGCACTGCCTAAGATGGCGTTGGCATCAGTTCAGCTGAGGTCATAGTGGTGCGCGGGCGGCGGCGGCTAATGAGCAAATGGCCGACACAATGGGATAACGAGCGGACACCGTGTGCAGACACACGAGCATACACGTCACACGTGACTAAGTAATATAAAACTCATTATATTTCAGAATCATATCTCTTAAAGAGATACATTGTGTATTAATAAACGTGGCTAACTCAAAATGTTTTCTACAGTCTAAATGAGTTTTTTCTTTAATACATACTTACCTAAATAGATACATTGACTGCTTATAAATTGAAAATTGAATTATTGGAATGTACTTATATAATTGGTGGATATTGGTTAATTTTGAATTTGAACAATGACTTTTAATAATTATTGACATTGAATAATTGTATGCCTGATAAGGTACTTGAACTGTGAAACTGTGATGAATCATTTATACCAACTGTTTATACTACCATGTTTATACAATAAAAATTTCTGATTTCTGATTTCTGATTTGCACGCCAACATTTTTTTTTAAAAGACATTGACACATTTCAATGGAGCTTTGCCCCACCTACAAAACTACGTGACCATGTAAGCTGTACCTATCATTTTGTTGGGGACTTATTACAGGTTTCATATTGCATAATCATAATCAGTATCATTTTCTACTACTCTCGCAACTCCTATAGAAGAATAACAAAAACAATGAATATTGTGAAATTCGATTTCTTACTATTTACTGAATTCTTAATTAAGCTGTTTTTTTTTAATCGCAACTTGTACAAAACTTTATTTTAAACCAATAATTTTAATAAAAAACGGAGATATTTTTACATTTATTCGTTATCGTGTACAACTTGCGGTTGATGGTGGGGCAGAATCTGGCATGGTCATTTGAATATACCACTTTGCAAGGAAAAGGTGACAACGCTCTACTCGAACATAATATTAAGTTTTTTAATGGACTCAACAGTTTATGATTTGCCAGTTTGTGATTGGTTGAATTGTGAATAATTCGATGCCACAAATAAAGCATTGAATTGAATTGAAGATATTACAGTCTTCTATCTTCCTCCGAGGAGTCGCCGTAGCGTCGTCACTCTGGACGAAGCAGCTCGACAATCACGTTCACTCCCGAGCTTATAGCGGGAACTCTTGACTATAGCGCCAAACCGCAGATCTCGCGTATAATTATTTGAAAACTCCGTCATACTGATATTCGCGAACATTTTCTGATTAATTTAACATGATATAAACAAAACAACCATCCGCTATATGGTTGTCAAAAGCAAGAGTGAGATACAAGATGCCCCGCAGCGGCGGAGTGAAGGGCACGGCGCAGAGTCTCGATATTCGTATTTTTATTAAAATTGGATGAATTTTGGCAAGGAAATAATTATACGCCAACAATAATCAGATTTTTTAAAACAAACTATCGTATTCATAGTACCCTACATTTTGATATATATTTTGTATGAATAACTATTTTGGTTTAAATATAATTTTCATTTTAAAAGACATGGAAGGGGTATGTTTGCGATTTTTTTCTATCATTGCTATATATTTATTTCAGACGTTTAATTTTAGTAGTTAATGCCGTAGCCTTCGTAAAAAAACTGATAATACTCGCATACGAAGCCTTAAAATAAAATCAAAATTATAATATAATTTTGCAACCCTCACGTTTTCGCAATTTTCAAACTTGTACATAATGTAAGAGTAAGTACCTACTTACCTATATAAATATTGTAGCTATAACCGGTATATAAACTGTAACTTTTTTATAACTCGTCCAACTTCAAACAGCTATTTGGCAGAAGTCGTTCATATTTTATGGGTGCCTTGACTTCTTAAGGGCCTTCCATGAGCCAACTAGCGCCGCCAATCTTGAAAAAATAATATCTTCCAATTTAATCAATTTTATTAAAAAAGCTATTTATAAAATGTTTATTACGATAATTACTATTTTTCAATATACAATACATGGCATAATTGCGACAAGCTAAGTTGTAGTTCACAAATGTGCCAAAAACGGCCGTTTATCGCAATTATGCGAACTACAACTTACCGAAATTGAATCACGTTATAAATAAGCATTTAAAATTTTGGCCTTGAATTCATTCGACAAAATTAAATGGATGGTTAGGTTTGTGACAACATTAATTCTGCACAGCGTTTAAGTATAAGAGAATATATGGGAAGGTCTGTGCCCGAGCAGTGGGGACATATAAATAGACTGATGATGTCCTCTTGGGTCTAACTTTGTCTCTTTTATAATAATAATATTCGCAGACGCCCAAAGGCAAGATAACAGAAGATTTTTCAAAGGAAATATACACAAAGGAGCAAATAATCTCGGTCGGCATCGATTTATTGTATTAAACGGGAGTAGGCTGTCATCAAGGACAAAATTCCTCCACCCTCCTTGGAGAGAGTCGAAGATTGCAAGTTCGTGTCCTGTCACGATGGTCACTAGGTTAGATAAATTTATTTGTTTAAAGACGTACGACAGACATTGACATAATTATTATATATCCCGAATTCTATATAAAACGTGAAGATATCCCAACCAAATATCCACTCAGATCAAACCGCAAAACAAAAATAGTACCAGTTACAATCTCTCGGTTGAATCTCCACTTATCAGGTACATTGAACATGTCCGTAAAAATATATAATCATCTTCCAAACGAAATAAAAAATGCAACAAATGAAAAAAACATGCACACGACTGCTAAACAACACCTACATGCTAAATGCTATTACACAGTAGAGGAATTTCTAAATGAGAAAATATAATAAACAATCGCTACCTACTGCTTCTTAGTTACTGCAAATTACATTATATTTGAACAAAAAATGTCGTCTCTCTCTTATATTGCTGTGCCTAAACAAGGTCCATAAAGAACATTGTAACATTTTAATGTTAAGTATGTGAACATCTGTATTATACAGCAATAAATATATTGAGTATTACAAAAATTAAATTCTATGGTGGTGAGCTAGTCGCAGTCCAACATGCGTCATGATTGCACAATTAATATATAAACAAGTCGTGTAAATCCCTAACTAGTTAAAACTACACATATTAGTTAGTAGTTATTGCATTCGTATTACTATTTATTTGTTAACTAACAATATAAGAATGTTACTAAAAAGATAAGTTTCCAATACTGTCAGATTTTATACTTATTTATTTATTTAATTAGAATTACAATGTCAACTTACAGCTAACACCAAAACATTAACATTGTCAAAAATTAGAATCTAGAACTTACTAAATATAACTTAAATATATGAAAATAAACTTATAAATACTACTTATTCTATCATTATGTACATTTTGCATCTGGTCAAGAAAATTGATACTAAATCTTCGCCATTATTTTTTCTCTCATATTTTGTCTTTTTGAGTTATAACTATGTTGTTAAAAAGCTATGTATTTTCAATTTTAATTAGATATACTTTCTTCAATATTCGTTTATAATAATTTTATTTCAGTTTACTTCTATTTAAAATCAAACAATGGAAAACAAGTGAATGTCAGAGACGCGATAAATAGTGTAAAAGCGGAGTCTGCGATGTACATATGGCTAACTCCAACGACAGTTTCTTGCTTCACGGCCTCGGAGCTTTTATTTTTGGGCCGAGAAATGTGCCTTTGCCTTTTATTTGTAGAAGGCAGAATGTTTTCTTTTAAAAAAGAGGTACTTTAGTTGTGCCTGTCAAAGAAAATTGTGTATTATTAAAACATTACAGTTCTTTGTGCGACAGTCGGGTAAAAACTCTGCTCCAGCTATTTCACTATGCATAATAATAACCGTCATGGCATTGTATGGATTAAACTTAGGGATTGAGATAAGTACTTTACTTAGCTACTTGCTTTTCCAAATGTCATTCCCATATTTTTTATATTCTACTAGCGTTAAAGAAAGTAAAATACACTTGAAAGGGCAAGTACGGACAACAGCAGATCAATGGTAACACTTACAGTACGAATTCAACTCTTATGACGCAGATAATAAGAACGGTCCAAAGTGTTACACTTGGTCTGCTGTTAGTTGTACAGTCGAAGACAGAGATAAGTATACAGGGGGCCTCAATATGGTTGAGATTTTCTCAAGAACTACTGGACCGATTTTAATAATTCTTTTATGGTACATAGTTTTAACTTTTATCTATACAATAGTGAAAGAATTCTTGCAATAGGTCAAGTAGCTTTTGAGAAAATCTCAACCTTAAAAACTCTACTGTACACCTTTCTCTGTCTTCGACCGTACATACCTACCTACTTGGCTGTTATATAACCTGTGTAATTTTTCCTAAAAAAGCTTTTTCATTTTCCTAAGAAAAATGTTATTCTAGCTGCGAGCTACCAGGAGAACACGACTGCAAAGAGGAATTCCGATAATATAGTCTCGTTGTGTGCCGCTTATTGTCTCTGCGGCTCTCATTCGCTCCCTTTTGTTATGATATCCGCAGACACCCAGATAGTATTGCTCCTATTGGAACTTTGGTAATGAGCTGGGGTCACGGAAACCAGCATATGTGAATTCATATACAGTTTTGATATTTTCTTGCATATGCGCTATGCGAAACGAAAATCTAAATGATAAATGGAGAAAAATTTTCATCACGACCGGGATTCGAACCCGGGACCTCGCCATTCCGTGGCACGCTCTATTCCAACAGAGCCATCGTGATTCGTATCCAGATCGTGAATCTTGTCTCCATATTCTCGTCTGAGGGACGGTAGCGACATCTATCCAGTAATTGTGCAATTACTCAAATTCATGTCTAACATTGCAGTTAGAAATCATGTTTTTAATTGATGATTTCCTTTTTCATATGTTTTGATATTTTCTTGCATATGCGCTATGCGAAACGAAAATCTAAATGATAAATGGAGAAAAAATTCCGTCCCTCAGACGAGAATATGGAGACAAAATTCACGATCTGGATACGAATCACGATGGCTCTGTTGGAATAGAGCGTGCCACGGAATGGCGAGGTCCAGGGTTCGAATCCCGGTCGTGATGAAAATTTTTCTCCATTTATCATTCATATACAGTATTGAGCACGCATAAATAAAAATAAAAGGGCCTTTAAATTGACTTTACATATTAGATATAATCAGATAAATTATTTTATTATTTTATAATTTAGATATAATTGTAGTGCCTGTAATAAATTTATACCGATACAATACATGTTCAGATAGATAATACTATGTACAAAATAGGACTGTAAATAAACATTAAGAAATCAGATAAAATTATAATATCTAATATGTAGAGTAAAGAGTAAAATGGACAGCAGATTATCAGATAGATTTAACATATTATAATAATTAAATTTTCTTCAAAATAACATGAGTAAAACTTGCACTCACAACTCACGGTAGGTGGTTATAATATAATATAATAGGAGGTTATAATTCCCAATCATACAACGAAAGCGCCTTAAAAAAAGTATACAGGGGTCCTCTATAATGTTGAGATTTTCTCAAGAACTACTGAACCGATTTTAATAATTCTTTTACAGTTGCATAGTTTTAACTTTTATCTATCTAACAGTGAAATAATTTTTACAATAGGTCAAGTAGTTTTTCAGAAAATCTCAACCTTAAAAACTCTCCTATCTCTTCTTTGTCTTCGACCGTACTGACTTGACTACACTTTATAACTTGCCTTTACGATACCAAATACTTGAGACAAGTATTTTTCTCTATAGGATTAGCATGTAATTTATCAATGCGAATTCCGAAAGCGAATATAATTATTTAAATAACTAAAAATATAAACTAACTTACTAAACTTACAATATTAAACTAAAAATAAAAGTATAGGATTTATATTATCTTCCTCCTTCTTTACTCCTTTCCTTTGTTATAGTAAGTCATCATTGTAGTACTTAAAATACATAATTTATTGGCAACCAAAAGTAATAATTTTACCTATTGAAAAAAATGCCAGCATCTAATGTCACATCTACTTATTCTGTGATCTTTGATCTCAGACGTGGGTGGAATTAAATAGTTATGTGCTAATTAATTTTATTTGATCACGTTCATACGATGAATCTAATCATTGGTCAAAAGGCTGGTGATGGTGATTGCAAGGAACAAGCTTTAATTTTAATCAAAATGACATTGCCACATTTCAATGTAGTTTTGCCCCACCTACAAAACTACGTGACCATTTAAGCTGTCTATCATTTTGTTGGGGACTTATTGCAGGTTTCATATTGCATAATCATAATCAGTATCATTTTCTACTACTCTCGCAACTCCTATAGAAGAATAACAAAAACAATGAATAATTGGCTTCGAATTCTTACTATTTTTTGAATTCGTAAGTACAAAACTTTATTTTAAACCAATATTTTTAACAGAAAACGGAGATATTTTTACATTTATTCGTTATCTTGTACATCATGCGGTTGATAGTGGGGCAGAATCTGGCATTATCGTTGAAGGTTTTAAAAGTACGGACGACAGCAGATCAATGGTAACACTTGCAGTACGAATTCAACTTTTATGACGCAGATAATAAGAACGGTCCAATGTCTACAACTCTATATATACATAAAAATGTTTTAGTATGCTTTCAAGGCATTAATAATGCAAAAACGGTATAAAACTACCCTCTCAGCGTCGTCATATTAAACATACAAGTACCAGGCTCGCATATCTACAAAAAGTCGTACTTATACCAAGTGAACGAGAGGTATACAAAGGCCTCCATTTTGTACCAGGCGCTATTCGCTCTCAGGAGTTCCCCGTACAATAGTGCGCAGATAAAAAGCTTTGTACGGGATAAAAGGGTTTTAGATACGTAGGCTTGTAGTAAAATAATATCAGGGTGTGGTAATGACGTGAAGATATAGTGTATTTATGCTGCTCTGTTATTTTTGTAGAGTGCAGAAAATAAAACTGTAGGAAGTTTTTACTTAACAGATGAAGCATGATCAGGATTAGTGGAAGAACTAGGTGAAAACCTTTGTTCCACAATAGGATAGCTAAAAAAATACTAAAATAAGTACAAATTAATAATAATAGTGCTGATAGACCGATCGTCGCGTCGGGCAATTCTGGTTGATGTCACCATCCCCCATGATGAGAATCTCGTGAAGGGCGAAAAGGAAAAGCTAAGTAAATACTTAGACTTGGCTCACGAGATTACCGCCATGTGGGATGTGGACTCAACCATAATTGTTCCGATAGTCGTAACCGGGAACGGGTTAATAGCGATGAGTCTCGACCAACACCTTAAGAGACTCTCGCTAGACAGTTGGGTCAAGAGCCGGATGCAGAAGGCAGTGCTGCTGGACACGGCACGCATTGTGAGGAGGTTCCTCACTCTGGGATCCTAAGCTCCGGCAGCTTGGATGCGCATGCATCCCGCTGCCGGTGGGTGGCTATTTTTTATATTTATATATTTTTCTATTTGTTTTTGATATTGAAATGTATAAATATATTAAATAAGAGAAAAATTAAATAAAGAGATAATAATAAAACGTTTATTGCCGAACAACTTAGGTCCATTTTGTGTTAGTAACAGGTGCCTTATCCTATGTTAGTACTTAATCACTAGACTAGTTTTGGTAATTTTGATAAGTTGCCTCAGCAGCGGGCAAGCCCACCTGCCGGCGATGACCTCCAGGAGGCTGTTGGGGCTGCCCCGCACTCTGTGCAAGAGGGAGGCGATTTTCTTGTGCAGGATCGTCCGTATGCGCGTGCGCGAACATAGTAGATTAAAAGAAGAGTTGGAGCACGTTGCCTCGATGCGACGCGCTTGAAGACATTTTCTACCTTTAATTATTAATTTATAGTTTTAGGCCCGTATTAATAAATCACTCTCAGCTCAAATGTCAATCTTGAGAACGACCTCAAGATGGCCTTCCTATTAATAAACGTAACTTAATTGCGCGTTTAGGAATCAAATATCACGTGAGTAACGCCGTATTAATAAACAAAACTCAGTTCTCAAGAGAACTGTCAAACTCACACTTGAGAACGTATTTGCTGATTGCAGACGAACCGCGACTTGAGAACGACATCATGGTTATCACATGCCCAAGATTGGTTTATTAATAAATGGCATACTTGAGATGGTGATCACGTCTTGAGATTGTATCAGCTCAATTCGCTCTTGAGGGGTTTGAGCTCAGACTATTAATACGGGCCTTAGTTGTTTCTGTGTAATAAATGACTTTTTGATGATGAACAAAAAAGAAACACCTCTTTATTGGCAGTACACCAGTCTACGCAAAGCGTTGCGGACTTATCATTGATCTCCTATAAACAACTAGATACACAGTCTGCCGTCTAAAAATGTCCGAGCGCAAAGAAGGTCCAAACGGATGAATGGAACCGTCATTTGCTTTATTGGACATTATTTGGACGTTAACAAGGGACCCTTATTTGGACGTTTTTTTAAATTGTTTTAGAAAGACCTTTGTGTATCTAGTTGTTTATAGATCAATGGGAATTACACACCGACAGACAGTTAAACTTATAACAATATATTTTGGTTCTCTTGAAAATGCGTTGCGAAATAATTTGATAATTTTCCTTTTAACGTCTACAGGGACTATTTTGTGTTTAATGTCACGTTAAATTAATCAGAAAATGTTCGCGAATGACAGAACGGTGAAGTTATTGGATTATTTATGCAAGATCTGAAGTTTCAAGCTTTTATCAAGAGTTTTACAAGCTCGGGAGTGAACGTGACTGTCGAGCTGCTTCGTCCAGAGTGACGACGCTACGGCGACTCCCCTGGAGGAAGATAGAAGACTATTGAATATATTAAATTTTCTGTAACATGACATTGGCAAATGACGAACTGTCGAGTCCATTAATAAAATAAATAAATAAAAATCCCTATTTGTTTTGCATTGCCGAGTTCACATGTAGGTTTACAACAGAACTTAAAACAGCGTAAAACGCAAATTATTACTGGCACACGATCTTAAAGGTCGTCTTACACCACGCAGCGTCGTAAAACGCAAGGAAGGCAAAGTTTTCCAGGACATTAAAATCTGGGATTTCATTGTGCGCCGCGACGGCCCCAGATCGCGTATGAGACCGTTATGCGATTTATTGCTTCACTAAGGCAGTTGGACCACCGCCGGCTATGAGAGCTATCATTTATACTTTGCGCACATTATGCCGGGCCGCAGCGCAGCGCAGCGCAAAATGCTTACTTAGCACATTAGTGACGGGCCGGGTCGTAGCGCATTGACGGATTTTGAGTACAGTGTACTGCCAGACATCGTAACATGAACACTTGCTATAGCACACTGTGTCGGGGCGCAGCGGGGTGGGGTGGGCCGCATCACACGAAAGCAAATTCTCCTCGCAATAATGTAAGCCGCGGCCCGACACAGTGTGCGATAGCTCATACAAATTGTATTAAAGCGATTTGAGCGAATTTTTGCGCTCCGCCCCGACACGCTGCGGCCCGGCACAATGTGCTCGGACCTTATAACGAGTGGCGAGTATATTGTAGCTCTATAGGCTGCCGGCGAGTAACGATCGACGAGTCAGCGACAAAATAGCCGAGCTAGTACTCGCGCGCGGTGTGAACAGTTGGCGATGAACTACTAATATATGCGTCTCTTTTGTTTACGCGGAATGTACTATCTTTTGTACGTTTCTTGGGCGAGAAAATACCTCCCCGCTCTTATAGCCTCCTGGTACTGCCTCTCTCATCATCAGCCCGTATCAGTCCACTGCTGGACGCAAGCCTTACCTGCCCGCTCTTATAGCCTCCTGGTACTACCTCTCTCATCATCAGCCCGTATCAGTCCACTGCGGGACGCAGGGCTCACCTCCCCGCTCTTATAGCCTCCTGGTACTGCCTCTCTCATTATCAGCCCGTATCAGTCCACTGCGGGACGCAGGCCTCACCTCCCCGCTCTTATAGCCTCCTGGTACTGCCTCTCTCATCATCTGCCCGTATCAGTCCTCTGCTGGACGCAGGCCTCACCTCCCCGCTCTTATAGCCTCCTGGTACTGCCTCTCTCATCATCAGCCCGTATCAGTCCACTGCTGGACGCAGGCCTCACCTCCCCGCTCTTATAGCCTCCTGGTACTGCCTCTCTCATCATCAGCCCGTATCAGTCCACTGCTGGACGCAGGCCTCACCTCCCCGCTCTTATAGCCTCCTGGTACTGCCTCTCTCATCATCAGCCCGTATCAGTCCACTGCTGGACGCAGGCCTCACCTCCCCGCTCTTATAGCCTCCTGGTACTGCCTCTCTCATCATCAGCCCGTATCAGTCCACTGCTGGGCGTAGGCCTCTCCCAAAGCACGTCATTCAACCCGATTCTCGGCCCTCTGCATCCAGTCTCTGCCAGTCGCCTTGCGAAGGTCATCCCTCCATCTGGTCGGAGGTCTTACTATCAGATTCAGGATTTTCAAATGTATGTACTTTGTTCATTTTCCACTATTTTCAATTCTATTTCCATTGTTGATTTGAAATGGCATTGCCACATTTCAATGGAGCTTTGCCCCACCTTCAAAACTACATGACTATTGAAGCTGTACCTATCATTTTGTTAGGGACTTGTTACAGGTTTCATATTGCATAATCATAATCAGTAGGAGTTGCGAGAGTAGTAGAAAATGATAACAAAGACAATGAATAATTCGCTTCGATTTCTTACTATTTTCTGAATTCTATTTTGTAAATAGCTTTTTTTAACTTATATACTCACATATTTTAAACACCTTGCTAATTATTGAACAACCTTGTTATTTTATTAAAAATTCAAACTGAATTCTTAATTAAGCTGTTTTTTCGACTCGCATGTTGTACAAAACTTTCTTTTAAATCAATAATTTTAATAATAAAAACTGAGATATTTTTACATTTATTCGTTATCTTGTACGGTGGAACACAGAGAAAGGTGTACAGGAGAGTTTTTAAGGTTAAGGTTATCTCAAAAACTACTGGACCTATCGCAAAAATTCTTACACTGTTTGATAGATAAAAGTTAAAACTGTGTACTGTAAAATAATTATTAAATTCGGTCCAGTAGTTTTTGAGAAAATCTCAACCTTATGGAGGCCCCCTGTATACTTATCTCTGTCTTCGACTGTACATCATGCGGTTGACAGAATCTGGCATTGTCATTTATGTCGGTTCTGAAAAATTAATTAAAATAATTTAATTTTCTGCTGACACAGCTATAGGTCAGTAATTTTGTATAAGGGGTTGAAAACCCGGGCTCAAAGTTAGCTTATGAAATTATACACATCAACAAGCTAATTAGATTTTTCAGGCTGCGGGTAAAGTTTCTTTTAGCCGAGTTTCAAAGAGTGCTGTAATGTTACCCTAATGAAATATCCGCGGCCCGCAAACCAAAGAATTCGACAGACCGCACTAATTAAACTCCAGGGCTGCCCAACTTCAAGGAATTTCGGGCCTCACTACAGCAAAGAGCTGAGTTATGCTTGGAGTTTCTGTTATCCTGGTAGATAGAATTCGAAACGAGTTTTCCGTGAGAACAAAAGCTTGTCAGACAGCTCAAAGCAAACTGTACACAGATGGATTTGTATTGGAAAATATCGCTTAAAAGAAAGGCGATACAATTCAATTCATTTATTCATCTTTTGGTACATATAGCACACTTAGACATGTCATACGATACAAATTATATATACTTAATCAAACTATGACAATAACAATTATTACAAAACAAACATTACATTATAAATATTATTACACAAATAAATAATAATAAAAATTTCAAATATTTCAAAAGATAACAATATCATTAAAATTAATTTCTCCCTCATGTTAGTTATTTTCGAGCTCATGAAGTGAATATACCTAGCTCTCTCTGTGTCAAAATATTCTTGCATTGAAGCTTATATGTTTTAGTTGTGCATTCCCCTATCATATCAGTCAATATATTATAGAATTTAACACTAAACTATTGTGTCGCCTTTCTTTAACGTAACTTAACTTAGGTGCGCGTTTAGGAATCGGGTATCCCGTAAGTAGCGCCGTATTAATAAACAAAACTCAGTTCTCAAGATAACTGTTAAACTCACACTTGAGAACATATTTGCTGATTGCAGGAGAACCGCGACTTGAGAAAGACATCACGTGATACGCCCTCAAGATTGGTTTATAAATAAATGACATACTTGAGATGTAATCACGTCTTCTTCTGTTTCTTTTCTCGTCTGCTTTAGTCACCAAACCTATTTATCAAAGTTATTCAGGCCGCCCGTAGGCCTTTGACGTGGCCTGACTGCTGTCAAGCGACAACAACCGGGACCAACTGCTTAACGTGCGCCCCGAGGCACGGAGGGGCTCAGATGAAAGTGTCACTAGCGGTCACCCATACAGGTCCTGACCTCGCCCAACGTTGCTTAACTTGTACGGTGGAACACAGAGAAAGGTGTACAGGAGAGTTTTTAAGGTTGAGATTATCTCAAAAACTACTTGACCTATTGCAAAAATTCTTTCACTGTTTGATAGATAGAAGTGAAAACTACGTAACTGTAAAACAATTACTAAAATCGGTCCAGTACTTTTTGAGAAAATCGCAACCTTATTGAGGCCCCCTGTATACTTATCTCTGTCGTCGACTGTACTATCGTTTTAACGTGTACGAGCCCCTTATCTGCGTGATCACGTCTTGAGAGTGTATCAGCTGAATTCGCTCTTGGGTTTGAGCTCAGACTACTAATACGGGCCTCTGACGAAGTGGAAAATGACGTCGTTATATCTATTATCGTCAACTGTGATCCCCACATTATTAATATTTGATATCAACCGGTGTTGGTAGTCGAAGACAGAGATAAGTATACAGGGGGCCTCAATAAGGTTGAGATTTTCTCAAAAACTACTGGACCGAATTTAATAATTATTTTACAGTTGCATAGTTTTAACCTTTATTTATCAAACAGTGAAATAATTTTTGCAATAGGTCAGGTAGTTTTTGACTATTAATACGGGCCTCAGACCGCAGATCATGAGTCCATTGAGTACCTCTGTCGCGTCAATGTTTCCGATTGCACTAGTCCTGCCGCCCGCGTCCACTCGCCCCCTAATTCGCTCAACTTCAGCCCGTCGCCGCCAGACGAGCACTTATATTAATTTTAAGCTCCACTCACCGCTTTCATCATCCTTCGAGCCTGATTACTTAGCTATTTTAAGTTAGATTGAGTAATATTCTACTCGACTGTGGCAAAGAATGTCAGGTTTTTTTAGGGTCCAGTGCCTCAAAAGGAAATAAGGAACCCTTATAGGGTTATTTTTATTTTATTAATGGACTCGACAGTTCGTCATTTGCCAATGTCATGTTTAAGAAAATTCAATATATAATAGTCTTCTATCTTCCTCCAGGGGAGTCGCATTAGCGTCGTCACTCTGGACGAAGCAGCTCGACAGTCACATTCACTCCCGAGCTTGTAGCGGGAACTCTTGATAAAAGCTTGAAACCCCAGATCTTGCTGAAATTATCCAACAAATTCACCATACTGTCACTCGCGAACATTTTCTGATTAATTTAACGTGATATTAATCTCAAAATAACCACTGTAGACAATAAAACAAAAATTATCAAATAATTTTGCAACCGTCGTTTCCCGCCATTTTCAAACCCCCCTTATAGGGTTACTTTATTGTCCCTCTGTCGGTCTGTCAAGTTTTTTTCTCAGAAACGCGCACAGTGACTCCATATTTCTCAAGAGAACTGTCAAACCCACACTTGAGAACGTATTTGCTGATTGCAGGCAAACCGCGACTTGAGAAAGACATCACGTGATACGCCCTCAAGATTGGTTTATTAATATATGTCATACTTGAGATGATGATCATGTCTTGGGAGTGTATCAGCTGAATTGGCTCTTGAGCGGGTTTGAGGTCAGACTATTAATACGGGCGACATCCTAATATATCGCTGGCTAGCCAGTAATGTACCTATGTTTCCCGATCAAAGCTACCAAGGCAGCAGCAATTAAAACAGTAGTTCTGAGCACACAAGACATCTGTGAGTAACGAATGGAACAGTTAAACAGCCCGCGGTAAGTGCTTCTCTCAAAGCCTAGCAGCTGGCGAAACTCCAGTTATTTAACGTCTTGGTCTACAATTGTATCTAGACTTTATTATACAATTTAATATTGTAACGTAGGTCGAAACCTGATCGAATTTGAACCATACTTTCCTTCATATATTCATTTTAGAGTTTTTAAGGTTGAGATTATCTCAAAAACTACTTGACCTATTACAAAAAATATTTCACTGTTTGATAGATAAAGGTTAAAACTATGTAACTGTAAAAGAATTATTAAAATCGATTCAGTAGTTTTTGAGAAATACTTAGCTGTATACTTAGCTCTGTCTTCGACTACCAATACCCTGATATCAAATTTTTTTATCGTGTGGTATAGACCAACCCTATTTGTCAAAGTTATTCAGGCGGCCCGTAGGCCTCTGACGTGGCCTAACGACTGCTGTCAAGCGACAGCAACCGGGACCAACTGCTTAACGTGCGCCCCGAGGCACGGAGGGGCTCAGATGAAAGTGTCACTAGCGGTCACCCATACAGGTCCTGACCTCGTCCAACGTTGCTTAACTTGTACGATCATTTTCAACGTGTACTCGCAACTGGACTACGAGCCCCTTAACTTACCCTACCATTAACTACTAAAATTAAACGTCTGAAAAAAATATATAGCAATCTTGGGGTGTCTATTTAGAGACTGATGAATACCGATACACGATTGGACAAACTTCGCTCGATAGAAAAAAATCGCAAACATACCCCTTCCATGTCTTTAAAAATGAAATTATATCTAAACCGAAATAGTTATTCATACAAAATGTATATCAAAATGTAGGGTACTATAAATACGAGAGCTTGTTTTAAAAAAATCCGATTTTTGTTGGCGTATTTTTATTTCCCTGCCAAAATTCATAAAAATACGAATATCAAGGCGCTGCGCCGCGCTGTTCACTCCGCCCGCTGCGGGGCATCTTGTGTCTCACTTTTGCTTTTGACAACCATATTGCGCCTTAAGAGCCTTCCTAGAGCCAACTAGCGCCGCCAATCTTAATAAAATCATATCTTCCAATATACCTACCTAATCAATTTTATTAAAAAAGCTACGTTCACTTATTTGTAACGTGATTCAATGTAGGTAAGTTGTAGTTCACCAATGTGCCAAAAACGGCCGTTTTTCGCTCGCAATTATGTGAACTACAACTTACCTACATTGCATCACGTTACAAATAAGCATTTAAAAAATAATATTTATAGCAATAAACAATGTGAACGTAGCTTTTTTAATAAAATTTATTATATTGGAAGATATGATTTTTTTAAGATTGGCGGCGCTAGTTGGCTCATGTCAGCGCCTTAATCAAATATTAATAATGTAGTGATCACAGTTGACGATAATAGTTATAATATAACGACGTAATTTTCCACTTCGTCAGTCTTAATGTAAAGCAAATAAACTTCACAGAGAGACATTACTAACGAATGAAGCAGGAACTGGTGCGGGGGCTGCAATTTGCAATTAAGTGCATCGGTCAAAGCAAAGCACAGCTGGCTCGTTGCCAGTTATTTAAGACCCCTCTTGTATATTCATTATTGTTCTGAGCTCAAAGGATTTGTGGCTTTATAAAAACTACTAGCCAAACATAAAATATAAGTCTTAACTGCGAATGGCCGTAGTGGTGTGAATCTTAGTCGAGTCAGGCCTGGTGCACTCCGCGCTTTAGGTATAAATCTACAGGTACATCGGGCGGGCGGCCTTGGGCCGCGCCGGCGCGGCTATTCAGTGGGCTGCTGCGCGCCAGATTGATTGCACGTAGCCCGCTATTTTGCGCCCGCGCTGCGACGTATTTAGCCGTCTTTCATTGTATCGGAAGAAAAAAATCGTGACAAGAATTTGGTCTAAATTATTAAAATATTCTTTCATACAATTTAGTACCTACCATAATAATTTATTTTATTTAGGGTGGATTCGACCAAACTTCAATTTATACTGGAGTAACTATCCCAGGGTTATTTTTATTCCCCGATTTTATTCTCCATTAACTTACGAGTAGTTTTACCATGCAATCTAGAGAATAGTTGCAGATAATTGAATGAAATTGAATGAATAATGAACGAATAATTAGATTAGATTTATATAATAAATCGCAAGGCTAGTTCTTGCATCTTAAATATGTAAATATGGGTTTCGGCTCCCGGACTAGATTGTACCTAGCTAAAACCTAAAAGAGTTATGTTTAGTATTGTAGACACCCATTAAAGTGTAAGAAGATAGCATGCCTATGGTCTTTTGTGATCTAATACCGTAGGTATATTTGAAATATCAGTTTGTTTACAAAAGTAGAATAATAGAGTGGTATAATAATATATGTTCATTAAATATTCAGATTATTTATCTTTCACAAGCCGGCAGCCCTAATCGTGTCAGAAGAGTAAAGAGCTACCCGATAGAAAGAGACGCACGTTGTAGGTGAATATAATTGTAGGCACTTCGCGCTGCGCGAGCTGAATTGTACTTTATTGCGTCGCTGCGAGACTCGCGATTTATTTTAACGGTTTTTAGGAGAGACTCTTCTGTACTTGTACTATTATATATTCTGTGGTCGAGTTAGAGTTATAGTTGTAAGACAACGGTTGACAACCATTGATCTCCTATAAACAACTAGATACACAGTCTGCCTTCTAAAAATGTCCGAGCGCAAAGAAGGTCCAAACGGATGAATGGACCCTCATTTGCTTTATTGGACATTATTTGGACGTTTTTAAATTGTTTTAGTAAGACCTGTGTGTATCTAGTTGTTTATAGGAGATCAATGTTGACAACGGATATTTAGTGTTTTGGAGGTGTGGAAGGAAACACTAATTTTCGTGTAGAATAATCCATATTTTATTAGAAAATATGCTTAATAATATTTACAATTTTGTATCGCAACTAGTAACCTAATCAGCATATTACAATATGACGGTTAAATAAAATTATTACAACTAAATCGCTAGTCCACAACTATGTGGGTATGTATGAAGTTACATAAAAGCAAACAGTGTGCTCAACCGACACGCGTGGCGACAACTCCTCTGCAAGCTGAATGAAGATTGAAGATCACCGGAGACAAGATCGTAGAAGAATCCTGGATACGTCTTAACAGTCCTTTTCAGGGCTATATCCTAGTTTCTGTAAACAGTCCTTTTCAGAGCTTCAGAGGTTCAATACGATCATGTAGTTAATTTACATTTAACCTACAGATATTTATCCAAAGCGGCCGATAACAACCTATAAGCAACGGTTGACAACCGGTTGTTTATCCGACTGCAAGCTAAAAGGAGTGGTTATGTTTGTACGCTAACAGCAGATCAAGTGTAACACTTTCGTCTTTGGACCGTTCTTATTATCTGCGTCGTAAGATTTAAAATCGTACTGCAAGTATTACCACTGATCTGCTGTTGTCCGTACCGACTCTATCGACTGGTCTAGGATGTAGTAAATTACTTGGACGTACCAGGAATTCAGAAAGAGGAACAGTTCTAGTTCGTATATTTGCCATAATAAAGGCGGGCGCTCTGCCTAATTTATGTTGTCCAAAAGTTTTTCTTTACGAGGTACGGATTTATTATATAGAACTGGCGTTATAAATCCGTTTTAACTCCACATATACCAGGTTGTTAAACTGATTTAAAATGGTTACGTTACATGCAAGGTTTATTACATAGTAGTTCTTATAGCCTCCTGGTACTGCCTTTCTCATCGCCAGCCCGTATCAGTCCACTGCTGGGACGCAGGCCTCACCTCCCCGCTCTTATAGCCTCCTGGTACTGCCTCTCTCATCACCAGCCCGTATCAGTCCACTGCTGGACGCAGGCCTCACCTCCCCGCTCTTATAGCCTCCTGGTACTGCCTCTCTCATCACCAGCCCGTATCAGTCCACTGCTGGACGCAGGCCTAACCTCCCCGCTCTTATAGCCTCCTGGTACTGCCTCCCTCATCATCAGCCCGTATCAGTCCACTGCTGGACGCTGGCCTCACCTCCCCGCTCTTATAGCCTCCTGGTACTGCCTCTCTCATCATCAGCCCGTATCAGTCCACTGCTGGACGCAGGCCTCACCTCCCCGCTCTTATAGCCTCCTGGTACTGCCTCTCTCATCATCAGCCCGTATCAGTCCACTGCTGGACGCAAGTCTCTCCTCCCCGCTCTTATAGCCTCCTGGTACTGCCTCTCTCATCATCAGCCCGTATCAGTCCACTGCTGGGACGCAGGCCTCACCTCCCCGCTCTTATAGCCTCCTGGTACTGCCTCTCTCATCACCAGCCCGTATCAGTCCACTGCTGGACGCAGGCCTCACCTCCCCGCTCTTATAGCCTCCTGGTACTGCCTCTCTCATCACCAGCCCGTATCAGTCCACTGCTGGACGCAGGCCTCACCTCCCCGCTCTTATAGCCTCCTGGTAGTACCTCTCTCATCACCCGCCCGTATCAGTCCACTGCTGGATCAAGGCTTCACCTCCCCGCCCTTATAGCCTCCTGGTACTGTCTCTCTCATCATCAGCCCGCATCAGTCCACTGCTGGACGCAGGCCTCACCTCCCCGGTCTTATAGCCTCCTGGTACTGCCTCTCTCATCATCAGCCCGTATCAGTCCACTGCTGGACATAGGCCTCTCCCAAAGCACGCCACTCAACCCGACTCTCGGCCTTTTGAATCCATCTGCCAACCATCTTGCGAAGGTAATCCCTCTATCTGGTAGCTACATTTATCAGATAATATTCAGACACGTCAAAGATTGTCGCGTTAATTATAAAAGCAAACAGTACAGCCGTTAAATTCAAAAGGAACAGGATATTACGTCTCTAGCGCTTTCCGCTGCCGGGTCGGTGCCTCGGCGTGCTGTGGTCCTAGTGATGGGATGGATTTGTTGGTTTTGGGCACAGACCACATACCCCATAGACCTGTAACAGGAAGGCGCCCGTTTCTGCCTGCACATGAGCGCAAAATTGCTTCGCGACACGCATAACCTTGAGATATCGAAACGGGTTTAATATGGCGCCCCTGCTCCCCGCTATCGCTTGACAGAATTTTTCGCTTGCAAATTTGTACCGATTTCATGTCTATGGGGTAAGTGGTCTATGGTTTTGGGACTACACTACGGAATGTCGATGTTCAAAATACCGATGAATGGTATACCGAAAGTACATGAGTTCGAAAGTAAGCTACGCGAGTAATTCTATATAGCATACTTTCGATATTCCGTACATCGCGATAGCGAACATTCGATATTCAGACATTCGGTATTACGTACTTTCGGTATACCGTTCATCGGTATTTTGAATCTTTATTTTACGTACTCCAGTACCTTAGTAGTTACTCGTAGTATGAAAGCCTTTGCTGTTAGTTACATAAAATCATTTACATAATTAAAATTAAGGTTTAAATAATACAAAAGACATTGCCACTTTTAAATGGAGCTTTGCCCCCTACAAAACTACGTGACCATTTAAGCTGTACCTATCATTTTGTTGGGGACTTATTACAGGTTTCATATTGCATAATCATAACCAGTATCATTTTCTACTACTCTCGCAACTCCTATAGAAGAATAACAATAACAATGAATAAATCGCTTCGATTTCTTACTATTTTCTAAAATCTTAATTAAGCTGTTTTTCTCGAATCGCAACAATTAAAAATAATAAAAACGGAGATATTTTTATTCGTTATCTTGTACAACTTGCGGTTGATGGTGGGGCAGAATCTGGCATTGTCATTTAAACTTAAACTACCTAACTATAACTAACAACCTACAAATGTAAATATTTATCCAAGAAATACAATTAAAAATCCAAGTGACCGAAGCCATAGTCACGCACGTTCGCATCACTACTCAGTGTCGGTGCGGCGCCGGTACCGGTATTCTATTCTGTTTTCACCGGTACCAGGCTTCCATGAGTCGGTATGAGTTATTGCGTCTTCCTTTGTTTACGGATGTGTTCGCATACAGAGATTACGGTTACTTACGGTTACGGCTTTAGACGACGGCACGGATTGTGCTTGTTCTCTGATAGCCTAGTGATTTAATTATTCCAGCAACAATTAAAACAATTATGTAGTTATAGAAATGTTTTATTTCTTTATTTTATTAATGTACTCGACAGTTCGTCATTTGCCAATGTCATGTTACAGAGTTTTTTGCCACTTTTTCTCCTCAGCGTTGACACCTTTTCCTTGCAAAGTGGTGTAAATGTAATTTCAAAAAATATGTTGACGTGCAAAAATGTACACAACGTGCTTACTTGCAATAAAGAAATTTGACTTTGACAGAAAATTCAATATATAACAGTCTTCTATCTTCCTCCAGAGGAGTCGCAGTAACGTCTTCACCCTGGGTAGCCGCGTCTTCTTGTCTCCATCCCGAGGAGTCGCCGTAGCGTCGTCACTCTGGACGAAGCAGCTCGACAGTCACGTTCACTCCCGAGCTTGTAGCGGGAACTCTTTATAAAAGCTTGAAACTTCAGATCTTGCTCAAATTATCCAATAACTTCACCGTACTGTCATTCGCGAACATTTTCTGATTAACTTAACGTGATATTAAACACAAAATAGCCCCTGTAGACATTATAACAAAAATTATCAAATAATTTTGCAACCGTCGTTTCCGCCATTTTCAAGAAAACCCATTATATAAATGTTTTTGAAAAAAATCTTTTTTATTTTGACCCGACTGCCCCAGAAGGCGGGTAATGTTTTTCGGGTGTATGTATGGTATGTCCATTCCTTCCTGCCATCCTGTGGCCTAAACGGCTTGATGGATTTTGGTGTATGAGTTATTTGAATATAGATAATACTTTGGACCGTTCTTATTATCTGCGTCGTAAGATTTAAAATCGTACTGCAAGTGTTACCATTGATCTGCTGTTGTCAGTACCTATCTAATTGTAGCTGTATTCCGCTAAAAGTAATGTAGACGAATTCGGAGCAAGGATTTTCCTAAATTCCCACAAGAAAAGACCGATGAAATCGCAAGAGAAGTACCAGGCTATCATAAGTCTGAACCACAAATGAAAGTATCATTACCGGTTCCTGTACTCTGGAGGTCCATTAGTGTAACAAATAGATGTGTGTTCGCATCATCCGTCTTGTACCCGGCGGGCGGAGTGAAAGAGATGTATCAATTTCTGTTGTGCCAACGCTATTGTCCTGAGGTCATGAACTCCTGGTACTTTGCGATGATATGTTGACCTGGTTTGGCAATGTCGAGAGAAAAATATGACGTCATTAAGGACGAAATTCATAGGCAGTTAGTTGAGATAGCCGCTTTTCCTAAGGCAGTGTTCTACCGCCGGCGAGTAAGCGAGTAGCTCTCGGCTATTTTCTCGCCCAAGAAACGTACAAAAGATAGTATATTCCGAGTAAACAAAAGAGACGCCGAGCGAGTATTGTACGTTTCTTGCGCGAAATAATAGCCCAAGGCTACTCGCTTAGTGTCGCCGCACACGGGCCACACGCGACAGCCACAAACGCCGCCACGGGAAGCTAGAAGCGGCTACAAAGGTAGCTGAAGCGCGCGACAGCCACTTGTGGCCGGTGGTCGACACTTGCGGTCGGTGGCTGCTACTTTTTTTCACCCATGCGTGCAGTATAGTTTACTGAGGCAAGGGAGAGAGGGGCGCGGAATCGCGCGAGTGGCGTGTGGCGGCTTTTTGTGTCGGCGTTTAGTGGCCGGTGCGAGCCACAAGAAGCAAGCTGCGACGATTTGTAGCGTGTGGCCGCCACCGGCGCCAACCGTGTGCGGCGAGTCCATATAAAATGTATGAAAATTACAGGAAATATGCCTGTGGCGGCGTTTTGTGGTTGTGGCCGGTGGCCCGTGTGCGGGAGCCCTTACTACTTATAGCCGAGCTACAAAACTATACTCGCCACTCGCCCAATCGTTTTATAGTTGATAGCTCTACTCGCTTCTCGCTCATCGCCGGCGGTGGGACCACTGCCTAAAAATTGTTGTTGCAGCTAGGATAGTAACTTAAGACCTAGCTCAAACTCTTTCGCAGTCATGCTTGCCCAGTGGGGTTAAAATGGCATATTGCAAAATGTGAGAGAAAACGAGAGTTTTGTACCAGGACCACAGAAGACGGACGGAAGTATATCATCTCTACTAATCGCTACCGGATTTTTTGAGCATTTTAAGCGAGAGGAGGAAGTTTGTACTGAGAATTTGAGTAGTTTATACTTGAATATTGTCTTAGTTCCGCCTGAAACGTTGCACAAGCCCTGAGCGCGATTCCGACGTTAATTTCAGTTATAAAGTGTCACAACGCGGAGTGGAGACACCGCTTGGTAACGTAAACTCGTCCCGAGAGCGTCCTGCCGACGCGGAAACACACGGGCATGGGTACCGTTTACACGCGACCACCGACCACTTCCCCCAGCCCTGTACCAGGAGCGCGCCCGTGTCTGCTCGCACATGAGCGCAACATTGCCTAGCGACACGTGACACATAAAGATATCGACATGGACCCCTGTCCCTCGCTTCGTCTCTATGCGATCATCGTTGACAGAATGTTTCGCTTGCAAATTTGTACCCATTTCATGTGTATGGGGTAAGTGGTCTGTGACACACGACCACCGACCGACCGAAGGCCACGAACGGGTAAAGCATGTCGCCAAATCGTCCTACCAGATGGAAGGATGATGGCCTTCGCAAGGTAGCTGACAGAGACTGGATGCAAAGGGCCCGAGAATCGTGTTCAGTGGTGTGCTTTTAGATTGATACTGGCTGATGATGAGAGAGACAGTACCAGGAGGCTATAAGATGTAAAAAGTTGTGTCTGTACATTGGATATTTTTTGAAAATAATAATTGTAATGTGTTTTAGGATCGATGTACTGTATAGTTATTAAGTAATCATTGTATTATCATTGTTTTAAAAGATGTGTTACTCTCAGCAGAGAGTTTTTTGCCACTTTTTCTCCTCAGCGTTGGCACCTTTTCCTTGCAAAGTGGTGTAAATGTAAATTCAAAAAATATATTAACGTGCATAAATGTACTCAACGTGCTTACTTGCCATAAAGAAATTTGACTTTGACTTTGATACTGATGCCAAAACACAAATTATTAGAATTTTTGTCTGTCTGTGACTTTGTGCAAGTATCACGCCATAACTACTGAAGGGATTTTGATGGGAGTTTCACTAGGAGATAGCTGAAATATCCGGACAGCTCATAGGCTATAAGCCATGGCGGTATGTGATGTGGAAACAAGGATCCAGAGAGGAAGATCTGCCTCCTGATCTCCTTCATCCTCTCCATTCTCCTCCTCTACGCAAACGGACGTGCACGGACGCAATACCCTTTCGTATGATCTCGCGACGACCACCATTTATCTGGCTCTAGACATGGACATACCATATTACTCATATGCATTGGATTTCAAAGCAGTTTCAACCTTATCCGTATAACATTAAAGCTCATAGCTATATGAACACATATCGTTGCAAATTATACTTACATGACAGTCACTGCATTATGGACTTTATTTCTAAGTCTTTAGACCGAAATGCGGATAATAATGTGTCATTTTAGTCGTGAATTATGCATAAAATTTTAAGAATTTTGAACTTTATGTCCGTGTCATAAGTTGGTTTTTATATTAATAGCCTGTTACATAAGATAATAAATCATATTTTAGTATTAGTCCGGGCGTTCACCGTACGATCATATCTCATGGTGTAGCACCAAGATTCTGAGACGACAGGTTAATTAAACAGTAATGCCGAGATCCCACAGTTTTTAGTACGATTTACGCACGAATAGTTATTCCACAGTTTAAACCGAAACCCAAATCAAGTGTCTTATTTTATAAACAAAAACTACCCTACCCTGCTAATATTTTAAGCTGCTGTGATTATTATATGTTTGATTTTGTTTATATCTGGGAATTCTTAGTGTATTTTTTTTTTTTTTTTTTTTTTCATAGGAAAACCAACAGCACAACTATAACAGAATACATAAACTACAATAGTAACACAAAGCCAATTACAGGTTTTCACAAATAGTAACAACATAATAATAAATACAGCAAATTTCGACAACTATGGCAACACATTCATTTGAATATAACTATAATAAATTACACCGATACCTACATAATATTATATACATTCAAATATATACATACAAATACTTACATACATATTAACGTATATATAATTATATATTTTGCATACACATAGTCATACATACATATACTTACATATACTTACATCAAATAATATCTACACATAATACACATAAACTAGGGTACGTGCTCTAACTGTCGAAGAACAGTAGATTGATGGCGCGCCTCGCCGACGCGGGACTAGTTGCAAATAGATCTAGATCTAGGTTTTCCGCCAGGATATTAAAATTGTTGCTCACTCGCCACATATACGTGTTCCTCCTATACTTGGTAGGTGTAGGTGATTGATATAGGGGAGGGTTAAACCTGAAAGGTCTGGCGGGTGCCCTGAGTGATATATGAGATAACAGCTCAGGACAGTCCAATTCACCAGAAGCAATCTTGAACAGAAACATCAAGTCTGCAATCTCTCGTCGTTTAACAAGAGGGAGCAGATGATGCCTCTTGCACAGGTCAAGATAAAAAGCCGAGTCGTAGTTATCTTTTAAGCGATAACACAGGTAACGCATGAACTTTTTCTGAATATTCTCGATGCGAGAGATGTACGTGCTATACATGGGGTTCCACACCTGCGACGCGTACTCCAGGTGGCTACGAACAAACGTACAATATAAAATTTTCAGTGTTTTAGCCCGACTAAAATCTTTGGAGCTACGCTTAATGAAGCCCAGCGCCTTATAGGCCTTGCCTATGACATTATCAATATGGGTATCAAATAGCAATTTGGAGTCGTGAAAGACACCAAGGTCACGCACCACAGACTCCCTTTGCAAATAAATATTTTTAAGTGAGTAGTTATAGGGCACTATGTTGCGTTTCCGGCTATAAGTTACAACGCACAGACCACTTACCCTAATAGACCTGTAATAGGAGGGCCCCGCTTTCTGCCAACACATGAGCGCCAAAGTTCTATACAAACCGAACTACCTCGCCTATCAAATTAGTAGTGACCAGATATTCGACCCATATACTGCTGTAAAAAAAGGAAGAAAAAAATATTTTAACATGCCCAACTGTGCTATAAAGTTGTGTGGTAATGACAGTAGGAGGAACAATTACAAAAAGGATGGTATCACATTTCATCGGTAAGTATCTGATTAATAAATAAATTCATTACTTAATCCGACAAATCAATTAGGAGTTCAACTTACACTGGTTCGATTGTCGTGTCTTACGAGTAGTTCCGAGAGATCTCTCTTTCACCCACCTACTAATTGTAGCCCTATCTCACTCTTTCGTTTCGCGGCACGTGTAAGCTAGAGACGTGGTATACAATCATCGATATTCTTACGTCACCTAAATAAGTTTGTGTAGATTTATGAGTTTTGATTTCATTTACTTTCTTTATAAATATATTTCCTGTTGATCCAGACATTAAAAGTGAATGGATAATAAAGACAATGCGGGAAAATTGGTGGCCGTCGTCTTTTACCACAATATGTTCCCGTCACTTTACGGCGGATTGTTTTATTAATATGAACTATCGAAGAAAACTCCATAGTATTGCAATTCTAACGTGATACCTACCAGATGTACAGGTATCTTATATTTTTATTAATGCTATCTAGCTAAGGTACCTATTCTAATGCAGGCAGGCAGTTAAATACCTTAACGGGGCGGCATTCTAACCGGAATTCGGGATTTCAAGAAATCATAATATTCATATAATCATAATAATATCATAATAGTATTATTGTGTTAAAAATAATAGGTCGGCGACTAGTAAGGAGTATCATAATAAGTAAACGTAGCAAATTAACAAAGTTAGTTAAAGCTTAATTTTTTTTATTAAAAATGGCATCGACTAATTTTTTGTTCTTAACTGAATTTACCTATTTCTAAACAGAAACTTTATGGCTGATACAAATACCAAATAGGCGTTCAGAAATTTTAAAAGTCAGGTTCTATTTTAATGTATTTGGGTGAGTAAGAATCGCTAAAAATCACAAGAATCGCAAGAAATCGTTAGGAATGATCACGAATCGTCAATCGTAACTTGTTTAAATAGCCGCGCTTCGTTTGAGAAAAACACCATAATATATACATACAAACCTTTATAGAAAGCCTAATGTAATATCGACCTACATTATTTTATGGCCATGTTTATTCATCAATGCCTATTGGTTGGACTACAATCATGATGTTCGTTACGCATAATTATTATTTCACAATAATTAAATTATAAATAATGTGTAATTATTAAATTTTGTGATACGTTAATAATGAGAAGTTCTTGTTTTATTATATTAATATTAAACAGATAGCATTGCCTCAGTAGAAATCGTTTATTAACTTTCAAATTCATACTTAAGTACATTAAGTATTGAAACTGTGTAGGTAACAGTTCAACAATCCACATCGATAATATATTATCGATATCGACATGGCCGCGTCTCTTTAAATGAGTTCACCGCGTGCGCCCCTGTCCCCCGCCTCGTCTCTAGGTTACCGGCCTTGACAGAATGTTTCGCTTGCAAATATGTACCGATTTCAAGTCTATTGGGGTAAGTGGTCTGTGTTACAACGTTACACTTGGAGGGATTGAGGTCCAAGTGATTCGCCGTACAATAGGCATCTAGTCTCAAGAGGTCTGCCTGTAAACCATCGGCATCAGTCAACGATGAGATAGTGGCGAAAATCTTCATGTCGTCAGCGAAACATAACAGGCGGGACGTCCGGAAGCATAACTCGATGTCGTTTACAAAGATCACAAAAAGTAGAGGCCCGAGCAGAGATCCCTGTGGGACGCCACTAGGTATAGTTATCCACCCCGAAATATAGTTGTTAACCACTACTGCTTGAGATCGGTTGTCAATGTAGGAGGAGAACCACCTGAGCAAGTCTCCACTAATTCCTATATTTTGGAGTTTAAGTAAAAGCAAATTATGCTGGATCCTGTCGAAGGCCTTACTGTAATCCGTGTAGACGACATCGACCTGATGCCCGGCATCCATGGCTTCTGTAAGCGAGTCATTTAACAACACAAGGTTTGAAACGGTGGATCTCCCCTTCAGAAAACCGTGCTGGGAAAGACTAAATGACTGCTTAAGAGAAGCGTAAACCTGCCTATAAACTATCTTCTCCAGGACTTTAGACACGATACATAATTTAGATATGGGCCTATAGTTGGTAACCTCAGTCTTTGGACCTTTCTTGTGCACCGGAGTAATATATGCGCGCTTCCAAATATTGGGAACCAGCCCTGCAGTTAAGGATTTTTTAAATAGAATGGAGATCGGAATTGCTATGGATTTAGCGCAGTTTATAAGGAATGTAGCAGGCAAAGAGTCAGGACCAGCAGATTTAGAAGAATCCAGTGTGAGTAACAGTTTAGTAACCTCGTCTGAACTTACTGAGATGGCCGAAATATCAGATACAGCTGAGCTACAAGATGCAGAGTTGAGATGATTACTGTTTGGCAAATTTGGATTGGAAAGAAAAGTGGATCGAAAATATTCAGAAAAAGCATTACATATTGAGTCGCCAGTGTTAACAATAGAGTTACAATACTTTAAACTACTAGGCATAGCGTTTGACTTCGACTTTGATTTAATATATGACCAGAAGTACTTGGGGTTGTTTTCTAGGGATGTTTCTACTAAACTCAAATATTTTTGGTAACAGGATTGTTCGAGAGTTTTAACTCGACTACGTAGTAGTTCATATGACATCCTGTCAGATGTATTGCCGTAAATATTAAATTTTCTAAGGTATTTGTGCTTCTCCTTGATGACTTTTTTTAATGCTGATGAATACCACCTAGGATATGAATCATTTTTAACTAGTTTAGAAGGGACATATTTGTCTCTCAAGGAGTTACATACCTGATAAAAGTATTCAATCGCATCCTCTAGCGGTAACGATGATAATACAACAGACCAGTCAATCTCTGCAATCTCAGCATTAATAGAATCATAATCACCCTTGTTAAAGAGAAATTTAGTAAGTGGGGCAATGTCAAGAGGGGTATAGTCAACGAAAAGTAGTTGTACGGTGAGAGCACCGTGGTGGTTGTCAATAGGCACTAGTGGATCGCTACTACAGTCGGCCACACAGACACTGTCACTGCACAACACAAGATCGAGGGTTTTACCGAATGTATTGCGTATTCCATTATACTGTTTCAGACCGAGGGCATTCAACTCGTCAACAAGTAAACATTCGGACTCTGATGTAAAGTTAGACGGGTCTAGCGAATAGTCGTCACTAGGACTAGCACTCCAGACTATGTTACTTAAGTTGAAGTCGCCAGATACGAGATACTTATCATGTGGATTACTCATTATCGTATCATCAAGCTTAGTTAGAAAGTTCGAAAGTTGTTGAGAGAAACTGAAACCAAGATTTTCATTACAGAGATAAATGGCGCACAGGTGTAATTTAGTAGGCGAATTAGAACCGGTCTGTTCTAGAGTTATGGTGAGCCACAGGTCCTCCGCGGCGGAGTGCAGGTCCGGGCGCGGCGTGACGGCCAGCTGCCTGCGGCTCGCTACCAGCACGCCGCCCCCGTACACCTGGCCAGTCGACGCGTAGTTCCTGTCTCGCCGCCACACTACATAACGCCCGTCAAACAATTCGGTATCCCTGATTCCGTCCAGTAGCCAGGTCTCTGTAATAATGATTATGTCGTAATCTGAGGTGCAGAGATTACGGAGAAAGACTGATGTTTTAGTGCGTAAACCCCTTGCATTCTGGTAATATATATTTAAATTATTGTTAAGCATTTGTGCAGCTAAAACGTGATATAATAGTTTCATTGTAAAAATAAATAATGAATAAGTTCTTTCCCCTATATTTTACGAGCAGTAATTTAAATAGTATTTGTAATAAATGCGTTGATTTTGCATTGTTTATCAATCGGTAACTTAAACAACAAATCGAAAATGGTACACGAGTGTAAGCGAGCGAGCAATCATCCTCATTGTGAAGAGCGAAAAAGACAAACAGCACTAAGCGTTGCCGTGCGTGTCGCGGCCGGCCGCAGCGGTCAGCTGTGCGGCGCGGCGGCGGCGGCGGCGGGGCGCCGTGGCCAGCGCGCGGCGGCGGGGCGGCCGGCGCGGGCGCAGCGCTCGGGGCAACGTATAATATTATTGTTTTATAGTTTAGTTTAGGATATAAGTAAATAAATACAAATAAAAGAAATAAGTTGACGTACATGAATAATAATAAACATACTACGAAAAATGTTGTAAGCAAATAACCAGTTGCGTAAAGAGAAAAATAGTAAATATAAATATGTAGCAGTAACAAAGACAAATAACACTTTAAGCAATTTTGTTTAAATCTAACTCATCAGAGATAACTATAACTGGTGAAGTGTCATTTTTCCGGACGTGGATTTTGGCGTATTTCACCCACACGTAGCGATAGCTCTTTCCGCTCGCTGTCGCCTTCGTCTTGGTGAGCAAGCTCTTGGAGAACGGAGTCAAGTGGTCATTGACGAAAACGTTTCCCGACTTCTCCGTATCCTATATCGCTGGTGAGTATGGACTTCTTCACGCGAGCCGCGGACATGAACTCCTCTTTTATATAGCGATTAATAAAGCTCACTATGATCAGCTTCTCCTTAGAGTTATGCACTGGAACCCGTGCAATATAATTAATCTGCTCCTTGGGGAACACGTAGTCTACCTCCTTGCTCAGGGATTCCACAATACTAAAGAGATTCTCATTTTTCTTTAGCGGCACGCCCTTTATTTCAATATTGTTCAACCTAGCCCACTGCTCCTTCGCGACCAGCTCATTCTTTAGTTTGGTGACTTCATCTGTGTTACGGCTGATGGAATCCTGGGCGCACTGCAGCTCCGGGAGTTTCTGTTCCACCTGGGTCAACCTAGTTTTATACTCGTCGAGACTAGCGCTGTTGAATTCACAGGAAGCTTTGAGGTTTTCGATGTCACTTTTGATGTTTTTAATATCGGAAATTATGATTGGCAAACAAGTGAGTTGACTTTTGACATCGCGCAGCTCTTTCAGGATGAGTTCCATGGAGGCAGGTTCCGAGGCGGCGTCTGCGGAGCCGGGGCCGGGGCAGGGCCCGGGGCCGGCGTTTGTGTTGGGCGGTGGATTCTTGCATCGCGGGCACTTCCACGCCGCTTTGCGGTCAGCGCCATATTTGCGATACGTCGTCTCGGAGACCGCGGCGCAACCAAAGTCTAGGTTTCTTTTGCACGATTCACACCTGACACCATCGTTGAACTTATTATTGCACTGGTCACAGATCATGTTTATAAGTTTCAAGTGTGTACACAAAGAATAAGAAGCGAGAAAGATGTGAGAAATGTGGTAAGGTAGGTATGGAATGTCTTCACGGATGTCGACAGCTGATAGCAAAAACCAGTCGTGCGAGACACTGGTCGCCTGGGCTAGGATCCGTATGCAAGGGGTCTATTTCACTGGTGAATTAAGCACTGATGGCCAGCGGACCTAGACACGATTGATACACAGAAACGCCGTAAGGCAGGTGTCTACGATGACTGGTTTATTGAGATTAATTAGCGTGGACACGTCTAATAAACACGGCGAATCGAGCCGAACTGATTTTTATTATTATTATTTTTTAAATTAATTATTGATAATATTTTGGATTGTATTTAATTGACTACAATTTATTATTGGGTATTGTCCTGTTAAAATTGTAATGGTTATAATAAATAAATAAAAAATTAGTTATTTCCACATTATTAAGATCGGATCACTTTATTTTCACAATGATGAACAGGTTCAATCAATCAGTTCCTTCAGTGTTACATCACAACAGGTAATTAGACGCTCATATTTGTTTACAAAATAAGACACTTAATTTGGGCTGCGGTATATGTACAGTCGAAGACAGAGATAAGTATACAGGGGGTCTCAATAAGGTTGAGATTTTCTCAAGAACTACTGGACCGAATTTAATAATTATTTTACAGTTACATAGTTTTAACTTTTATCTATCAAACAGTGAAATAACTTTTGCAATAAGTCTAGTAGTTTTTGAGAAAATCTCAACCATAAAAACTCGCCTGTATGCCTTTCTCTGTGTTCCACCGTACTTTAACGTTTTTAACTAAGTTTGAAAGTGACAAAATGTGAGGTTTAACCACAGACCACATACCCCATAGACCTGTAACAGGAGCCCGTTTCTGCCCGCACATGAGCGCAAAATTGCTTCGCGTAACCTTGAGATATCGAAACGGTTTAATATGGCGCCCCTGCCCCGCGCTTTGTCTAATTGCGCCTATCGCTTGACAGAATTTTTCGCTTATAAAAGACATTGCCACATTTCAATGGAGCTTTGCCCCACCTACAAAACTACGTGACCATTTAAGCTGGACCTATCATTTTGTTGGGGACTTATTACAGGTTTCATATTGCATAATCATAATCAGTATCATTTTCTACTACTCTCGCAACTCCTATAGAAGAATAACAAAAGCAATGAATAAATCGCTTCGATTTCTTACTATTTTCTGAATTCTTAATTAAGCTGTTTTTTTCGAATCGCAACTTGTACAAAACTTTATTTTAAACCAATAATTTTAATTAAAAACGTAGATATTTTTACATTTATTCGTTATCTTGTACATCTAGCGGTTGATGGTGGGGCAGAATTTGGCATTGTCATTTCTACCGATTTCATGTCTGTGGGTTTAACTAGGTTTATGCAATATCACGTAACTTTATTCACAACTATTTTACTTCAACAGCTGGAGCTTAAATTGCATTTAACTATAACACGTCTCTATGCTGTGGTTCTAATCAAGACCTTTGTATGCCGACTATGGTCGGATTACCACTATCTCAGGGAGACAGCTTGCACAGTATAATAGCTCAATATTACACAGCTTGCAGCTGCTAGTTGTAGGATATGAATGCGCGGATTTACAATTTTTCTACGAAGGCTACGGCACTAACATTTTTCATTTCATTTATTTAATTCCATATAATAAACCCTGATAAATAAGTGACATTTATAAAGCGAGATATCACAGCCAAACAGGACTGTCCATATGTAATTAGCTTCGTCGGAACAGTTTGAAGTTAGCAGCTCCCATCTGCATAATTACATTCAAGTTTAATTAAGTTAATTAAGTGTACAATATGGTAAAGTGGACGCGGTCGTGGAATAGGATTGAAGCTGTAACTTTGTTAACTAGAGAAGAGACTAACTAGAGATAAAATAGAGTACAGTACATGGCAGCTAAGTTTTTTTTTTATCTATAATTGTATTTATTTTTTATTTTATTTTATTAATGGACTCGACTGTTCTTCATTTACCAATGTCATGTTACAGAAAATTCAATATATAATAGTCTTCTATCTTCCTCCAGAGGAGTCGCCGTAGCGTCTTCACCCTGGGTAGCCGCGTCTTCTTGTCTTCATCCAGAGGAGACGCCGTAGCGTCATCACTCTGGACGAAGCAGCTCGATAGTCACGTTCACTCCCGAGCTTGTAGCGGGAAAAAGGATAAAAGCTTGAAACCCCAGATCTTGCTCAAATTATCCAACAACTTCACCGTACTGTCATTCGCGAAAATTTTCTGATTAATTTAACGTGATATTAAACACAAAATAGTCCCTGTAGACATTAAAAGGAAAATTATCAAATAAATTTGCAACCGTCTTTTCTCGCCATTTTCAAGAGAACCCATATTTATCTTTACTGTTTTATAACTTCCAAAACACTACTCAACTGAAACAGAGTTGTTATTTGAAAATCTCTTTCGTAGACAAAACAATCGCTTGAAACGCGAAAGGGGACGGCAGAGGAAATAAATAACAAACCAATCGCACAGTTTTCAGCAAAGTTAGCGCTGAATACTTTATGTGCGAGGTATTGTTTAAACCGCTCGAGACACGGGGTATAGCATATATCGTATAGCAGATAACGTGGACCGTTCGCAAGCAAAACAAGGCTGAAAATTGCAGAAATAGTAAAGTTTGTCCCAATGTGAAAGTTCACCAAATGAGAAATCAAATGACATTGCCACATTTCAATGGAGCTTTGCACCTACAAAACTACGTGACCATTTAAGTTGTACCTATCATTTTGTTGGGGACTTATTACTTATTCATATTGCATAATCATAATCAGTATCATTTTCTACTACTCTCGCAACTCCTATAGAAGAATAACAAAAACAATGATACGCTTCGATTTCATACTATTTTCTGAATTCTTAATTAAGCTGTTTTTTTTGGAATTGCAACTTGTACAAAAGTTTATTTTAAACTAATAATTTTAATAGGAAACGGAGATACTTTTACATTTATTCGTTATCTTGTACAACTTGATGATGGTGGTCATTTGAAAGGACAATGCCAGATTCTGCCCCACAAATGGGCAAAGTTCCATTGAAATGTGACAATGTCATTTCGAACGTCTCACTCTGACCTACTTTTTTTAAATTTATCTTGGCTTTGGCCATAGCCCATTCGCCAAAAAAGAATTTTTCAAATGAACAATGAAATAAAAACTTCAATAATAAGTTTACAAACTTATATTTGCAATTGATCAAATAATTACGAGTATGTCGTTGTATAGGGCATATTATTTTAGAAACGGCAAATATAAGTTGGTCCTTAAATCGAGTTTGTCTTTTAGTTAGAGCTAAAATTATGGGGATTTTACGAAATGGAACCCTCGTGGGTGCGTGAGTCCGCCAGCCGACTCGAACTTGGCCAGTTTTTTAGTAATTAAGTGCGGTTATTGGTTTTGTTAACCTTTACGTGGAAAATTACATTGGGACAGGTTATGAAATATATGATTTATCCCATATGAGGAAACATAACAGAAAATTTCGACAAAATTCTAAACCTAAAACTCTTATGAAATTCTACGCGGCGTAGCAATATGCTACGAGCTACGGCGTAGCCACCGGAACGTATAAATTTTAAGGTAATTCTGTGCGCCCAGTACCTCGGCGCGTTAGTCCCATGCATGCATAACGTAAGGCGCTGGCTCCGAGCCAGATCCTATCTCCGATTCGCTAATAGATAAGTCGCTTGTCTCCTCTGTACTCCTGGTGCATCGCCTCGGGAGATATACAGCTGTGGCTGTGGTTAGTGACGTCACAATGAGAGATTTATTTATTAAATGTATGGACTCGACAGTTCGTCATTTGACAATGTCATATTAAAGAATATTCATAATATCATAGTCTTCTCTTCCTCCAGAGGAGTCGCCGTAGCGTCGTCACTCTGGACGAAGCAGCTCGACAGTCACGCTCACTCCCGAGCTTGTAGCGGGACTCTTGACTATAGCGCCAAACTTCAGATCCTGCATGAATCCTTCAATAATTTCACCATACTGTCATTCGCGAACATTTTCTGAATAATTTAACGTAACTTTATACAATTTAATGAAAATTATCAAATAATTTTGCAACCGTCGTTTCTCCCCATTTTCAAAAACCCCATACCATATTGAAACCAACTGTCGAAATAGTATTTTTCCATGAATCAAGGAACGCCCGATGGAGTTAGCTATATTTACATCGCAACATGCTCTTGTATGACAATTTTTCGTGTAGAGGCCACACCTGTATTTCTTTGTTTGAATTTCCATTTGAAATCGAACATATAAAAACAGATTTCTTCTTCTGACGTATGAGAGAGTGGCAACAACACAGACCACTTACCCAATAGACATGAAATCGGTACAAATGACAATGCCAGATTCTGCCCCACCATCAACAGCAAGTTGTACAAGATAACGAATAAATGTAAAAATATCTCCGATTTTTTATTAAAATTATTGGTTTAAAATAAAGTTTTGTACATCAAGCGAGTCGAAAAAAACAGCTTAATTAAGAATTTAGAAAATAGTAACAAATCGAAGCGATTTATTCATTGATTTTGTTATTCTTCTATAGGAGTTGCGAGACTAGTAGAAAATGATACTGATTATGATTATGTAATAAGAAACCTGTAATAAGTCCCCAACAAAATGATAGGTACAGCTTAAATGGTCACGTAGTTTTGTAGGTAGGGCAAAGCTCCATTGAAATGTGGCAATGTCTTTTGCAAGCGAAATTTTTTGTCAACGATGAGCGCATAGAGACGAAGCGGGGGACAGGGGTGCCGTATTAAAGAGATGCGTTCATGTCTATAAGATCTCAAGGTGCCACGTGTCGCGAGGCAATGTTGCATGTGCGGGCAGACACGGGCGCACTCCTGGTACTTGGGGTATGTGGTCTGTGGGTAACAAGGACGTAGACCTATCCCCATACAAAATATATTTAGGCTCTCTCTATACATATAGAGCTCGGCGCGGCTTTTTTCCTTCATGGACAAAATACACTATGTTTTTAAACATCCTAGCAAGCAGGAATTGTGTCTGTAGCTTCTGGAACGAAGTAGTTTTTCATTATTACAGTAATAAATGATTTTGCTGAGAATTCCCTACAGTGTTATAATACCGCCCGAGGCAATACGTCCCCCTCCTAAGTACCGCCCTGTCTCCCGTACTAATGGGGGGTGGCGAGTACATTAGTCCGGCCCCTCCCGGTCACAACCTGAAATATCGCCGTAATGACTGTAGATGAAGCGAGAGTAGCAGGATTGCAGCAGATGGAAAGCCGTCGTCTGTGCATACCGCTAAACTCTGGACAGGCGGGAGTTTTAGTATGTATACCGCCAAATCAAGTGTCTTATTTTGTAAACAAATATGATCGTCTAATTACCTGTTGTGATGTAACACTGAAGGAACTGATTGATTGAACCTGTTCATCATTGTGAAACTAAAGTTATCCGAAGTAATAACAGAGAGGAAATTTAAAAATTTCATTAAAGGAACACTTGTTAAGAAGGCGTATTACAGGATAGATGACTATTTAAACGATGAACATGCATGGTGTGTGTCGCCGGTTCCGCATGAGGGATAAACTTACTAACAATAGTAATAGTTACGTACTGTATTGTTATTAAGTAATCATTGTATTATCATTGTTTTAAAAGATGTGTTGCTGAGAGTTTTTTGCCACTTTTTCTCCTCAGCGTTGGCACCTTTTCCTTGCAAACTGGTGTAAATGTAAATTCAAAAAATATATTGACGTGTAAAAATGTACTCAACGTGCTTACTTGCAATAAAGAAATTTGACTTTGACTTTTGAATGTGAAAATAACTATGCAATAATCACAGAACAGCTTAAAGTGTTAGTAGGGTAGGGTAGTTTTTGTTTACAAAATTAGACATTTGATTTGGGCTTCAGTTTTATGTGTGCGATTTTACATTTACTACAAAGCGACGAGCATTCAAGAACAAAGTGATGACTGTGTATGAAGGGAGAATGGTGTACCAGGATTGCAGGAGATGGAAAGCGATGGGTCTCTGCATTCGTGTGCGTATAGTCTACGGGAAACACATGGAAGTGGCTGTACAGCTGACAGCAGATCAAGTGTAACACTTTGGACTTTGGACCGTTCTTATTATCTGCGTCATAAGAGTTGAATTCGTACTGCAAAGTGTTACCATTGATCTGCTGTTGGTTGTACCTAATGTGGTAAGGCCTACTACAACCGACTAGTCTGAAAGAAGGGAGTGATGATTGATTATGAAGCGAGAGTGTACCAGGATCGCAGAAGATGGAAAGCCATGGGTATTTGCATACCGCTACGGGAACCAGATAGATGCTAACAGCAGATTGTAACAGTTTGGACCGTTCTTATTATCTGCGTCGTAAGATTTAAAATCGTACTGCAGTGTTACCATTGATCTGCTGTTGTCCGTACGTAACGTATAAGGTAATCTACTACAAACCGACAAGCGTGCATGAAGATTTGACTGTGTATAAAGCGAGAGTGTACCAGGACTGCAGCAGATTGAAGGCAATGGTTTCTAACTAACGGGAAACATGCGGTATGTATAAACCCGCCAGCTGAGGTTCTCTTGAAAATGGCGGGAAACGACGGTTGCGAAATTATTTGATAATTTTCCTTTTAATGTCTACAGGGACTATTTTGTGTTTAATATCACGTTAAATTAATCAGAAAATGTTCGCGAATGACAGTACGGTTAAGTTATTGGATTATTTATGCAAGATATGAAGTTTCAAGCTTTTATCAAGAGTTCCCGCTACAAGCTCGGGAGTGAACGTTACGAAGATAGAAGACTATTGAATATATTGAATTTTCTGTAACATGACATTGGCAAATGACGAACTGTCGAGTCCATTAATAAAATAAATAAATAAGTCATAAAAGTGACTGATTGTGGGTTTCCCACGGTAGTCGAATGATTGTGTTTGTAGAAAGCCGATACAAACACTTCACGTTTATGGTATCCTAGTACTGACTCTCTACTGAACTACCTTTAAATTATTATTATTATTACTTTATTGTACACGAAAGAAGATACAAATAAAATATTAGAAACAATAAACTTAATGTACACAGGTGGTGCTTATCTCTAAAGAGAGATTTCTTCCAGCAAGACCTAGGAAGGACCTTTAAGGCTTCTTTGCTTCTGAACTACCTTTATTGGCAAATGACGAACTGTCGAGTCCATTGATAAAGTAAATAAATAACGCGCCAGGATTCCTTGTTAAGCGCGCGAAACGCCATTAGCTACTCTTTTTGTGAAAATTCTAATTAAATAGTTTCCGTGATATTTAGTGATTAATGATCGCGTTAAGTTAATCAGTAGATGTCCGCGAACGTTTCTATTAATTGGAGTGCTCGAAAGAAGTCGTGTTTGTGAAGTTTTGTGCTCTTAGCAAGGTTTCCTTTGCATAGCTTGATGGTTGCGCGGATCATTGAGTTATTTCGTTTAGGGGTTTGGGAGGGTTGTGCGTAGGTTTAGGTTAGGTTATCTTCATATATATGTATGTATTTATAAGAATTCAGACATTCTACTAACATCAGACCAGGCTGTATGCCCTAGTTGGCTTTGCCTTTCCCATTGGGAAGAATCTTACAAAAAAAAAATAACGCGCCAGCAAACGCGGAGGTATTCCTGTAAACTTTTAAATTTACCCTGAAATATGGCTCTCAGCGACGTTATCGCGCAGGATTTATAGCGGAACACATGTGTTATTTGGAAACGCCATTATTTATAGTGCAATCGACTAGGCAACACTACGAACATTGCACAATCACGAAAATGGTCCAATTCTATGGGCCATGAACCCAGTTAACTTTAGCAATGTGAATTAATAGATTTGGATTAAAAATGTTAAGTAATTAAAGAATTTAGTACTGGTTCATAAAATTATTATAAAAATGGGCAAGGAATGGACTTACATAGGTGCAGGACACTTCACCACACTATTTCTTAATATTTTTCACAATTTAGCTTCTCGCGGCCGGCCGGCACGTTGAATTGTCGATAGCGAACGGCGCCACGGCACGGTAGGAATGCGCAACTCTCGTTGGTGAAGTTTTTAATAAAGTTTATGGACTTGGGATCGAATAGGATTGGCCCAAAACCCACCACTATATAAACGTTTTATTTTCTCACAATATTACATTACAAAGGCAGGGGCACAGAGTGACAGCTGTCATAGACGACGATGGTGACGTTCCATTCCACCACAGTATGGGTTGCGTTCCTAATCCTCAACAAGAAATTACATAAGAGAGCTCGGAGGCGCAGTGGTTGGGTAACTGACTTACGATACGCAGGTTCCAGGTTCGATCCCCGCCGCCAGACCAGCCATTGGGCTACCCTTGTTTTTTTTCGAAGAAAACTTACGTACAGTCGAAGACAGCGATAAGTATACAGGGGGTCTCAATAAGGTTGAGATTTTCTCAAGAACTACTGGACCGATTTTAATAATTATACTTTATTTTACATTTTCACAGTTTTAACTTTTATCTATCTAACACTGTAAGAATTTTTACTATCGGTTAAGTAGTTTTTGAGAAAATCTCAACCTTAAAAACTCTCCTGTACACCTTTCATGAGTATGTACTCGTACGTAAGTTTTTCTTCGAAAAAAAAAATATATGTGTACCGAATGATCTCAAAACGGTGAAGGAAAACATCGTGACAAAAACGGTTGCTGTTGCTTGACAGCAGTCGTTAGGCCACGTCAGAGGCCTACGGGCGGCCTGAATAACTTTGACAAATAGATTTGGTCACTAAGCCACACCAAGTAAGTTTAACCTACAGTTTAATCCACACATATAATAATTTATTTAATCCTGGTTGCAAGGTTTGGTTTTAAAAAAAATATATATTTTAACCGTAGAGAGAGAAGCCTATAGAGAGAATGTGTTTTTCGTCTCGCTCTCGAGAGACAAAGACAATATAATATGGACGGCGTAAGCGTGAGAGAGAAAGATTCATATATCTTCTGTCCTTGTCGGTGTAACCATTTTTATTGTTGGAACACGACTGTCAAATGGTATCATAATGACAGCATGCATAAAAACAAATGCATTTTTTTTGCATATTCATGTCTATAATTTATAATTTTATTGTGAAAAATACCCTTAATATTTGGTAATAGTGTTTCCTAGGCAACACCTGGCTGCCAGAAAGAAAGGGTAAATGTGGGTACGCGGGGACTCGGTCTATTGGATAATCAGTCTACGATTTTAACATATCTCCAGACCGTGAGAATAAATACTCGATGACGTAACACGATAACATATTTCAATAAATAAATATCACTGGCCGCTGACCGGCGCCGGTGCCGGTGGACGGAACAGCGCTATCAATATTTATTGCGAGCGTGTGACGTCAGTAATTGAGAACTAACACACGAGAATCACGGTCGACGAACTACATAATATTTAGGCAATATAGGCCAGTCATTAAAGGAGTTGACCCTAGCAGTAACTCCTCTATCTATGAAATTTGGCACAGTGATAGAGTACCATATGTAGATTGGAATTGACATAGAATCCAATAATTTGTAGAAACGGAAGTTAGGTATTTTCAAGGTCAAACTTAAATTACGTGGTATCAATTACAGGAAAATTGCTCTATCCAAAATTCTTTTTTTACAAGTTCTAGTTACCTATAGGCATGTGTTGACAGAATATCCAACCATATTTCCATATGGAAATATATATATTTTAATAAAATGTGTTTTTTTGCCGTAATTTCCAAGGGATAATTACTCACTCCAATTTCTATTTAATTATGTATTTAAAATATTACTTTCGAAAGTAGTTATGAATATCCAATAAAAAATCCAGACCGAAAAGCGTTATCCAGAAATTGACGAAAAATGGGGGTTTCCAAAAATGCTCAGCCCGATTTTTCTTGTCATTATGAACAGACTATCTTATTAAAACTGTTTTTCAAGTTTTCCAATAAAAAATGCAGGCGAAGCACATAAATATCAAATAGAGTTGTATTCAAATATTTCTAATCAACGCGGCGGTGCATGCGCCACTGCGCGCGGATCGCTACTGCGGCCGATTAACAACCTTATTCCTATTACACGTACAGAACAGCGGGAACGCGGACGAGAAATTGGACGGAGTGGAGGAGATATTTGGAGATGGGATTCTGTTGTCTACTCATATACAAATAAGGTTAATTGTAGATTAACTCTTTACTAAAGTCCAGTAAAGATCCATGCGGACAAGCGTTTTCTAGAAATCGACGAAAAATTAGAGTTGAGAAAAATGCTAAGTTCGATTTTTCTTATCATTACGAACATACTTACGATCTTAGTCGAACTGTTCTTCAAAGTCAAAGTCAATTTATAATAAACCTTATTCCTATACAAGTAGAAAATATCTATCGCATCGGTAACGTGGACTGGAAGTTGAACAAATATTTTGGAGATAGGATTCTGTACTGTACCTACAGTTATACGAATAAGGTTTATTTTAGGTTAACTCGTTACCGAGTGGTGAAAGCTCGACCGACCTATGCCAACATACACAAAACCATTCTAATCTAGCCCGTATCATCGGCGCATAAGTACGACAACGTTTCAAGGTTAGTAAATGTTACAAGTTACTAACCTTGTTAACAAATGGTAACACTTGCAGTACGATTTCAACTCTTACGACGCAGATAATAAGAACGATTCAAAGTATTACACTTGATCTGATTTTGGAATGTTTTAAGTAAGCTCGACCGACACAACAGTACCTACGCCAACATACACAAAACCATTGTAATCTAGCCCGTATCATCGGCGCATAAGCGCAACATGTCAAGTCAAGGTTAGTACGGACAAAAGCAGATCAATAGTAACACTTTCAGTACGACTTCAACTCTAACGACGCAGATAGATATATAGATTGGAGCGGTCCAAAGTGTTACAACTTGATGTGTTTTTTTTATGTGTACTTACTAGGTACCTACTACGTGGAATGTTTAAGTAAGCTCGACCGAGACGATAGTACCTACGCTAACAAACACAAAACGTAATCTAGCCCGTATCATCAACGCATAAGTACGACAACATATGTCAAGGTTAGTACGGACAATGGCAAAACACCTTTTTTTTCGCCGTTGGATCTCGTTTGGTGTGCGTGTATCAAATTATTTCTTAAAATTATAATTATCTGTTATATAAAACCCTACTGTATTGTGATATTATTAGAATCAAAATAGATTATCAGTCAATAAGTGATTCAGCGGAACGGTACGCCGTGCAACATGCGATCGGACCCCCCTCACCCCCTCGAGTAACAAAGACAGCTTGTTATTTTTCAACTCGCTCGCACATCGACTACGGGTATATTTGCGTGCGGCATAGGTCTTATTACTTACGTCATACTGACGACTACAGCTAAACAAATTTAAATTCTACACTTGTACGATAGCGTGAGATATTCACCTACTAATAATATGTAATCGCAACTGCAACCACAAAAATCTACAAGTGAGGGTGATCTGCCTAATATACTAACCAAATTCCAAACACAATTAATTTTTCAATTCGACGAATTGATAACCTCCTCCTTTTTTTGGAAGTCGGTTAAAATACAAAATAAAACACGAAACAAAATACAAAAAAAATAAAATAAAATAAAAAAATATATTTAGCTAAGGATCGAACCCGGAACCGCGTGCACGGGAGGCGACCGCTCCAGCCACTAGACCGATTCGTTCGCTGTTTAGCCCGGCGAAATTACCAAGCATATCTCATGCACCAGCGTGAGACATGAACGGACCGCTCCGTCTAGATTTCGACAAAATTGCAAGTAATCTAGTACAGACAGATTCCCAGCTCTCCTAATACACCTACTTCGGTATAAATGAGTTCAGAGTTTATGCTCAAATAAAATTCAAAGATAATTACAACAAAATGTTTGATAAAATACTAACCAAATTCGAAACACGATTAAAATAAAATACAAAATAAAACACGAAAAAAAAAATATATATATTTAGCTAAGGATCGAACCCGGAACCGCGTGCACGGGAGGCGACCGCTCCAGCCACTAGACCAATTCGTTCGCTGTTTAGCCCGGCGAAATTACCAAGCATATCTCATGCACCAGCGTGAGACATGAACGGACCGCTCCGTCTAGATTTCGACAAAATTGCAAGTAATCTAGTACAGACAGATTCCCAGCTCTCCTAATACACCTACTTCGATATAAATGAGTTCAGAGTTTATGCTCAAATAAAATTCAAAGATAATTACAACAAAATGTTTGATAAAATACTAACCAAATTCGAAACACAATTAAAATAAAATACAAAATAAAACACGAAAAAAAAAAATATATATTTAGCTAAGAATCGAACCCGGAACCGCGTGCACGGGAGGCGACCGCTTCAGTCACTCGACCAATACGCCCGCTGTTTGGCGTGGCGAAATTATCAAACACTATCTCATGCACCAGCGTGAGACATGAACGCGACTAGATTTCGACAAAATTGCAAATAATCTAGTACAGATTCACAACAGGGGCGTTTCTTAAAGCTGGAAGTAACATAAAAAAACACTAAGCGCCCAATTAAGTTAAAGACACTCTAAAGGAATCTCTGGGTTAGTTTATCCTAGACCCCGTGTCTCGAAGAAAACACACACTATATACTCAACTTATACAAGGCAATACGCATATTACATTTACTGCGTTCGTATGTTTCGAAACGATGACGATAATAATAATTAAATTGCGATGTTTAGATCAACCTCCTACATACATACATACATACATACATACATACATACATACATACATACATACATACATACATACATACATACATACATACATACATACATACATACATACATACATACATACATACATACATACGTATAGTACGGACAACAGCAGATCAATACACGCTCGCATTCGCACGATTTCAACTCTTACGACGCAGATAATAAGAACGGTACTTAGTCCAAAGTGTTGATCTTCTGTTAGCTGTACCTATTAACCTACTTGAAGAAACTCGCCCGCCGCGCGACCGGTTTTCGACGCCCCTCGCCCGCCTCGGGCCCCGCTGGTTTTTCGAAATAATGGTGTTCCGCCTGGATATTTTGTTGGATCCTTTGAAATCAGGTTATTTTTGGGTATCTCATTACAATTGTAAAAAATATCTGATAGAGTAATTTTCCAGAGATAGTTAAAAGACAAATTCTGTATAATGAATTGTTTCATTTGGATTTTTTTGTTGGATTTTCGTACTTATACTAGAAATAATAATTTGAAGGCATATTAAAAACAGAAACCCGGCGCAGCAATTATCCTATGGAAACTACGGCCAAAAAAGACATTTTATTAAAATACCTACACTTTCGAATTAAAAAGTAGTTTTACTTATGAATGTACAGAAGCACACTAATAAAATACAATTTATAGAAAAAGAATTATGACCATAACATTGTTCCAGAAAAAGATACGGTATAATGTTGAATTTCAATTAAAATAAGTAACTTCCGCCTCGAAATATTATTGGATTCTCTGACAATTGTTCTTAAAAATATGCTATAAAGTATACAAAAAAGTTTCATCGATAGAGGAGTTATTGTTGGGGTCTCCATACAAACGCTCGCCAGAATGACTGGCCTAATAGGTAGGCAAAGGCAAGCCATCTAGGGCATACAGCCTGGTCTGATGTTAATATAATGCCTGAATTCTTATAAATACAACATATATACAAAGATAATCTAACCTAAACCTACGCACAACCCTCCCAAACCCCTAAACGAAATAACTCGACAATCCACGCAATAATCGAGTTATGCAAGGGAATCCTTGCTAAGAGCACAAAACTTCACAAACACGACTTCTTTCGAGCACTCCAACTAATAGAAACGTTCGCGGACATCTCCTGATTAACTTAACGTGATCATTAATCACTGAATACCACGGAAACTATTTAATTAGAATTTTCACAAAAAAGTAGCTAATGTCGTTTCGCGCGCTTTTCAAGGAATCCCTTGTCAGACCCTTATTTAAATTAAAAAACAAAAAACTCGACTGCCAAAAATTTAAGGCTTCGTATGCGCGGATTTAAAAAAATTCTATGAAGGCTACGACACTAATTAACTAAAATTAAACGTCTGAAAAAACTATATTGCAATCTTGGGGTGCCTATTTAGAGACTGATGAATACCGATACACGATTGGACAAACTTCGCTCGATAGAAAAAAAAGCAAACATACCCCCTTCCATGTCTTTTAAAATGAAAATTATGTCTACACCGAAATAGTTATTCATACGATATATATATATATATAAATGTAGGGCATTATAAATACGAGAGCCTGTTTTAACAAAATCTGATTTTTATTGGCGTATTTATATTTTTCTTAAATTTTCGATGAATTTTTATGATGATAAAAAAAATTATAGCCTGTCACTCCTACAATCCAGCCGAATCAAACGACACCTCATACATATGTTACAATCCATCAAGCCGTTTAGGCTGCAGGGCGGGACAAAAAATTAGACATACATACACTCATACGTACTTACATACTTATACTTACAGTTGAAAGTTTATAATGGGTGAAATGTCGCGACATTTCACCCACGTGATTTGATTCCAAGGTGAACAAAATAGACCCATACATAATATCGAATTAATTGTGATAACAATTGTGATACTAACTGTATTAGCATATTTCTTTTGTGTAATTCCTTTTATTTTGCAATAAAGAATATTTATCATATCTTAATACCTGGGTGAAATGATTCCAAGGACACTGAAACCTCCAGTTTATTCACCCAGGTGAACAAAGTGTAAGGAACCGTGTGTATAGTTTATGTAACATGTGGCAGTAACCGGCGCTCGCGAAACACCGGCTGGTGTGCTCGTGCATAACTCATCCGCGTATCGCGACGTTACAAAAACGTAACTGGTGCGGAGTAACGATAATACTCGTTACTGAATATTCGCGTACGTCATTGTGGGCACTGGAGGTGCGAGATTGGCGAATGTGTAAATAGAGGCTGGCCTTGACTTCATTGGACAAAATTAAATGGATTGGAGAGGCTTGTGACATACATCAAATCATCATCATCATCAGTGTATTTATATTGCCCCACTGCTCGGGCACAGACCTTCCCTTACATCGAGGGAGCTCGGGCCATAATCCACCACGCGGGCCCAGTGCGTTTTCATCACGATGTTTTCCTTCACCGTTTTGAGAGCACTTGGTAAATGTACGTAAGTTTTTCCGTCGAAAAAAACCGAGGATAACTCATTGGTACATGGCTGCCCCAGCTGGGAATCGAACCTGGGACCTCCATATTGCAAGTCCATTGACCCAACCACTGAGCCACCGAGCTCTCAAATCAAATATACTTTATTTGCACACAAATGAAAATACATGAGTTACATACACGGAATATATTACTTCTATTCTTCTCAACGTTCCTCTTCTCATCGAAGGTTGGACAACATCATGGCAATTTTCACCCTCTGTCCGGCTGCCGGGAACAAGGAGCCGGTGCTGCAGCCGAACCAATCACGTAAATTCTTCAGCCAAGAGTGTCTTCTCCTGCCAACGCTCCTCTTTCCACAAATTTTGCCCTGGATGATTAATTGCAGCAGGTTATATCGGGGGTTCCGCATAATATGACCGAAATATTGGAGCTTCCGTCGCTTGACCTCCTTTAAAATTACTTCTATACCGCGTTTAAATAAATGGCATATCTTTAGTTTTTATTCAATTCAATTTTTTTCAATTCAAATGATTTATTGCAGTCACAAAGACCATATAAGTTAGTAAGTACTTAAAACTATGTTAGTGTTTACATGAGGTGTATTATGCGCTATGACATGCGACTTAGGCCCGACTCCGAGACCCCGGGACATGTCAGTGTATCCAGTGGCTCAGAGGACTGTCCCTGGTATCCGCAATGCCCTTCAGGATGCTGTTAGGGCTGCCGCGAACCCGGCGCATCAGGGACGCGACTCTTTTGCGTATGATGGCAAAAGAGTCGCATTTATTAAGGGTTTATAATATAGAATAGAATAGCATACTAATATAAAAACTTAAAATAATACAAATAATAAAAGTAATATTTACAAAATATTTACATAATAAGCATATCGCCTGCGTCGCCCCCATGCGGCAGGGTTCCCAGGATGCTGGCGGCATTACCTCGCTGAACGGCTAAACTCAGCCGTTGAGCGAAGTAAGCGCCAGCTCTGAGATCCCCTGTAGCGAGGACCAGTCTTTTGGACTTTTAAATAAATTAAACAATTTGGGGAAAAATTTGCAGTAGACACTGACAGAATTAATTCCTGAACTAGGTAATTATTATTTATTAACATATATATTAGTAAAACCGCACGTCGAATTATTTAATCAGCAACAAACGTGAAATAGGAACCGTCGCCGCAAACATCGACACACCACAACTCAAATGCGCTGTTTGCGGATTTATCCGACAACGGGTTTAGTGAAGGGTAGAGAGCTCGGTGGCTCAGTGGTTGGGTCAATGGACTTGCAATATGGAGGTCCCAGGTTCGATTCCCAGCTAGGGCAGCCATGTACCAATGAGTTATCCTCGGTTTTTTCGATGGAAAAACTTACGTACATTTACCGAGTGCTCTCAAAACGGTGAAGGAAAACATCGTGATGAAACCTGCATGTCGTAGAAAAAAAATCTAAAGCATGTGAAATCCGCCAACCCGCATTGGGCCCGCGTGGTGGATTATGGCCCCAGCTCCCTCGATGTAAGGGATGGTCTGTGCCCGAGCAGTGGGGCAATATAAATAGACTGATGATGGGTTTAGTGTGTTGAGCGCAAATTAATTCTAGTATTATATTGAATAATCGATAAATTAATGATCACTAATATGTTAAATAAGCAAAAATTTATAAAAACCGACTGCCAAAAATTTAAGCCGGTTTGATTAAATTTTTATATCCTATGTCACTCCTACAATCCAGACGAATCTAACGACACCTCATGTGATAGAATCCATGCAGCCGTTTAGGCTACAGGGCGGGACAAAGAATTCGACATATATCTTACATATATACATACTTACAAACATACATACTTACATACATACTTACTTACTTACATACATACTTACTTACATACATACTTACTTACTTACTTACTTACTTACATACATACTTACATACATACTTACATACATACTTACATACATACTTACATACATACTTACATACATACTTACATACATACTTACATACATACTTACATACATACTTACATACATACTTACATACATACTTACATACATACTTACATACATACTTACATACATACTTACATACATACTTACATACATACTTACATACATACTTACATACATACTTACATACATACTTACATACATACTTACATACATACTTACATACATACTTACATACATACTTACATACATACTTACATACATACTTACATACATACTTACATACATACTTACATACATACTTACATACATACTTACATACATACTTACATACATACTTACATACATACTTACATACATACTTACATACATACATACTTACTTACATACATACATACTTACTTACATACATACATACATACTTACTTACTTACATACATACTTACATACATACTTACTTACATACATACTTACTTACATACATACTTACTTACATACTTACATACATACTTACTTACATACTTACATACATACTTACATACATACTTACATACATACTTACATACATACTTACATACATACTTACATACATACTTACATACATACTTACATACATACTTACATACATACTTACATACATACTTACATACATACTTACTTACTTACTTACTTACATACATACTCACATACATACTCACATACATACTCACATACATACTCACATACATACATACATACTACATACATACTTACATACATACTCGCATACATACTCACATACATACTCACATACATACTCACATACATACTTACATACATACTTACATACATACTCACATACATACTCACATACATACTTACATACATACATACTTACATACTTACATACATACATACTTACATACATACATACATACTTACATACATACTTACATACATCCTTCTTGTGCAGTCGAGTAAAAACCACTTATGGCCCCTTCAGACCAACCGGTTGCGAACGTTTTGTGTTCACCGCTGGCCACGACATTCCGTTATTAAATATTCAATGACCTTGCTTCAGTCAACCAAATAACGATATCTTATTTTCACAGGTGCGCCATCAACGGGGCGACGGGAAAAATTACCTCCGTAAGTACCGCAAACTCTTATAACAATGGTTGCCAAACTTTGTAACCGGCGGTTCTAAAAAGATGAGAAGGTTCTCTTGAAAATGGCGGGAAACGACGGTTGCGAAATTATTTGATCATTTTCCTTTTAACGTCTACAGTTTTTATGTTTAATATCATATTTTATGTTTAATATCACGTTAAATTAATCAGAAAATATTCGCGAATGACAGTACGGTGAAGTTATTTGATTATTTATGCAAGATCTGAAGTTTCAAGCTTTTATCAAGAGTCCCTCTACAAGCTCGGGAGTGAACGTGACTGTCGAGCTGCTTCGTCCAGAGTGATGACGCTACGGCGTCTCCTGTGGATGAAGACATGAAGACGCGGATACCCAGGGTGAAGACGCTACTGCGATTCCCCTGGAGGAAGATAGAAGACTATTGAATGTATTGAATTTTCTGTAACATGACATTGGCAAATGACGAACTGTCGAGACCATTAATAAAATACACAACGGTTACACAACGGTTGCCAAACTTTGCTACGCCTCAAAGTCAAAGTCATAATATTTATTTGCTAGAATATGGTACAGCCGACAGCAGATTAATGGTAACACTTGCAGTACGATTTCAAGTCTTACGACACAAAAGATAAGAACTATCAAAAGTGTTACCATTGATCTTCAGTTTTTTAGTGACGTACATACAATGGATCTTAAGGGGCGGAGAGCTGTCAAACTCGAGCGCGAGACAGAAGATGAGCGGAGTGAAGAGCACGGCACAGTGACTCCATATTTGTATTTTTATTGATTTTGGATGAATTTTGGCAGGGAAATTAAAATACTCCAATAAAAATCAGATTTTTTTAAAACAAGCTCTCGTAATTATAATACCCTACATTTTGATATATATTTCGTATGAATAATTATTTCGGTGTAGATGTCGTGGTCATATCGTTAAATTGAACATTTCATGAAATAGTCGACCATTTCATGAAATGGTGGCATTTCACGAAAACGTCAAATGTATATTGGTCATTTCATGAAATAGCTTGGCCAGATCAATGAACAGAAAGCGTTTTACGATATGTCCAACAAACGCACGGCTATTTCATGATATGACCAAACACAATTGACCATATCGTTGAAAAATAGCAATTTAACTACCGCTAGAGGCGCTGAGAGCGCGCTTTGTCATTGTTTATGTTTGTGTGCGTAAGTAAATAATGCGGATTCATGTTGAAAAGTGAATAATAATGATCAAATTATATAAGAAAGTGTGTTGGAAACTTGGAAAAGTGTTACTACTTATACGAAACGGTGTGAATTTTATGACAGTCACGCAAAAACCGACCGCAATTTACAAAAAAAACAACTTGGGAATACATTTCACAGGTTAGTATCTCAATGACAATAAGTATTTAGTTTAAGTATATCCTTTTAAAATCTCACCTAAGTATCTAAAATGTATTTACTTTTAATTAATGAATCCTAGAAATTTAACCTACATAGTTTTCGTTTTTAGGTTATACAACAAATAAAGGAAAGTAGGGTGACCAGGCAACGAAAGTCGACGGACTATAATTTACTGGATTACAAAATATGACATCATGGAAATACTGGAATTACGAGTTTTTAATATACAAGAAGAAATGCATTGATGATCCTACTATGTGTATAATTACCATGGAGAAATATTTTGAAATACTAACGGAATTTCATAAAGGTATACCGTATGTGAAATGAAACGTTTTAACGTTATATAATATTATAATACAATTTTGTACTTTCAAGGACAAAAAAGAAATTTTTATTAAATGTTTTTTTATTATTATATTTATTAGGTAAGTAGGTACCAACATGTCTCAAGAAAAAATTAAATATGAATATTTCGTATATTTAATTCCAGTGGACAATTTGTTTGAATTTTGTAACATATATTTTTTAATTTGGTACTGACTAGATCAATAAATAAGTTCGTAATAAGTATATTTAGAATTATTATTACTTAAAACTTTAATGGGCACCGTACATTAATGATCTGACCAAACGTCGTTGGACAAATCGACGAACGTTGACGTTTAAACGATATGCCCAACACAACTTGACGATTTCGTGAAATGCCACCATTTCATGAAATGACTGACGATTTCATGAAATGCTCAATTTAACGATCTGACCACGACATAGACATAATTTTAATTTTAAATGACATGGAAGAGGTATGTTTGCGATTTTTTTCTATCGAGCGAATTTTGTCCAATCGTGTATCGGTATTCATCAGTCCCTAAATAGACACCCCAAGATTGCTATATATTTTTTTCAGACGTCTAATTTTAGTAGTTAGTGCCGTAGCCTTCATCGAAAAACTGAAAATACGCGCATACGAGGCCTTAAATATAATCAACCAGCATATTCTGCCATAAGGACGGCGTGCAAATATTTTTATAGATTAAAAAGTATGCCGCTCTCCAGCAAAATTATCTGTTTGTTCCGTTCGCGGTGGAGACGACGGGTTGCTGGGGGGCGGATGCCATACAATTTGTCGCAGACATTGGCCGTCGCCTTAGAGAGAGGGGTTGTGACTCTCGCTCCGGGTCCTACCTGGTGCAAAGGTTAGCCATAGCTATTCAGCGCGGTAACGCCGCAAGCGTTATGGGTACCTTTGCACCGGGTATGACAAGGGGCGGGTTATTTGACTGACGAAGGTTTACCGGATATTTTAGTTTTAAGTTTGACATTGTACTACTATAATTAAATTTTGAATACAATAAATTTAGATTAAAATGAGAGTTTTTATAGACACAAAATTACATAATTTTAATATTAACTGTCTTAGCCTATTTCTTTCCTGTAATTCTTTTTTTTTTGCAATAAATAATATTTATCTTATCACATACATTGTCCCATTCAAATTGAAATATAATTTACTTTTACAAAGATGGTACAGTGAAACACAGAGAAAGGTGTACAGGAGAGTTTTTAAGGTTGAGATTTTCTCAAAAACTACTTGACCTATTGCAAAAATTCTTTCACTCTTTGATAGATAATAATTAAAACTATGTACTGCAAAAGAATTATTAAAATCGGTCCAGTAGTTTTTGAGAAAATCTCAACCTTATTGAGGCCCCTGCATACTTATCTCTGTCGTCGACTGTACAGTCGACAGCAGATCAATGGTAACACTTTTTAGTTCTGACAGTTCTTATTATTTGCGTCGTAAGACTTGAAATCGTACTGCAAGTGATACCATTGATCTACTGTCGACTGTACGTCACTCAAAAACTCATTCACTGAATAATAACATTTATCCAATAAATATTTATGTATTCGTTTCAAATCAGATTTTTATAAGCTATGTGTTTATAGAAAGAACGAACGCGCCGCGTAATTTTTAGTTGTAAAAATATTGTAAGTATTCTTCCTGTTACAGGTCTAGGGGGTAAGTGGTCTGTGGGCAGTACCTAACAACTACAGCTAATCTTTTCTTTCTGTGTTAGGGTTTTTTCCCTACTCGCGGGGTTCCCCGACCCCGTTGGGAAGCGCTGTCATAGAGGACTCTTATCTCGGAGCGAGTTCGAACGGAACCCACAAAGGCCCCTTTTACAAGGAAATTAATTTTTGAACGCGCAATTTACGATGCGGCACGATATTGCGGAACCCTCCGAACCAAGTTACGGTGCCGTGCTGAGAAGAATTTAATTTAGGCTGGTACTTTTTATATGTGAAATATTAGGTGAGAATATTTTACCCTTATTAAACTTTTAATAAGGGTAAAATATAGGAACTGGGGGGCTTACAACAAAAAAAGTAATCTTTCATATTTTTAATTTATTTATGCAAGATCCTGGCAATTTTTTTTTTGGCGTAAATCAATTATTCAGTATGTAAATTATTCACCTGAGCGATATAATTATTAAAACACGAAAAAAAACTTCTGCATCATTATTGGATTAGATTTTAATAGCCTATGACGTATCTCCTACAAAACAATTTCCCGTAGTCCACCCAGGTGAACTATGTAGGTGGACCACCGGTCGAATCTAACGACACTACATAAAAAAAAAATATTTCGACGAATTGATAACCTCCTCCTTTTTTTGGAAGTCGGTTAATAAATGTCAAAATCTATCAAGCCGTTTAGGCTGCAGGGCGTGCCAAAGAATTAGACATACATACATATCTATGTACTGCAGCCTTAATTAAGTGTCTTATTTTGTAAACAAATATGATCGTCTAATTACCTGTGGTACATCACAAGACGATCACACTGAAGGAACTGATTGATCGAACCTGTTCATCATTGTGAAAATAAAGTGATTCGATTTAAAATTGTGAATAACTATGCAATAATCACAGAATAGCTTAGATGTAGGGTAGTTTTTGTTTACAAAATAGGGCACTTAATTTGGGTTTCGGTTTACATACATACATACATACATACATACATACATACATACATACATACATTTGCTCGAAAAACATAACCCTCCTTGCGCAGTCGGGTAGAAAGACGCATGTCTCGAGTTCAAAGGGTTTATAAAAATTGTCTATTAGGCAGGCAATTGTGGTTATGTGGGTCCTCCACCCCTTCATCCCCCGAAGCCATTATCAGCCCCCACACGCCGGAAGGTGCAGTCTGTTATGGATAGCGGTCGCTTTAGCATGTAAATTATTTTACATTTTCTGTGTACGGGAGGGTAGAAAATTACCTCAAATGTGTCTTAACGATAAAGATGAAGAAAGTAGAGAGTGACTTGCGGACTGAATTTCGACAGTACATTATTGCGACACGTTTCGAACTCCGAAAACACATAGATCGACTTCGATTAGAACTGCCAAATCCCTTGATATTTTTAAGGAACAGGTTAAGGATCACTTTCTTAACCTTTCATAGTTTTCTTACTGTCCTACATTATGAATGTTTAACTTTTGTATTCCATTTATCAGTATGTAGTAAATATATATATATATTTTGTTGTTGTTGTTAAGTATTATTTATTATAACATATATGTTTATGTATTAGTATAATATAATTAGTGTAAGTATATTTTACATTATTGTTTAAGTAGCATGTAAATTGTTAATTCGTTGTATTCAAGTATGTACCAGTTAGGTATCGATATATATTTAATTATTGCTCAACAAGCAACCTATTCATCCGCTGAATTCTATAAACAAAGGTTGTCTGGAAGAGATCGCTTTAAGCGGTAAGACCGCCAATTGTGATACTAACTGTATTAGCATATTTCTTTTGTGTAATTTACTTTGCAATAAAGAATATTTATCTTATCTTTATCTTATAGATCGCCAAGTCATTGCTTCGACAGACAATACTTAGACGACACACACCTTCGAATGACCACTACTTCGACAGTCGATTGTTCGACAGACAATACTTAGACGACACACACCTTCGAATGACTACTACTTCGACAGTCGTTTGTTCGACAGACAATACTTAGACGACACACACCTTCGAATGACTACTACTTCGACAGTCGATTGTTCGACAGACAATACTTAGATGACACACACCTTCGAATGACTACTACTTCGACAGTCGATTGTTCGACAGACAATACTTAGATGACACACACCTTCGAATGACTACTACTTCGACAGTCGATTGTTCGACAGACAATACTTAGACGACACACACCTTCGAATGACCACTACTTCGACAGTCGATTGTTCGACAGACAATACTTAGACGACACACACCTTGGAATGACTACTACTTCGACAGTCGATTGTTCGACAGACAATACTTAGACGACACACACCTTCGAATGACTACTACTTCGACAGTCGATTGTTCGACAGACAATACTTAGACGACACACACCTTCGAATGACTACTACTTCGACAGTCGATTGTTCGACAGACAATACTTAGACGACACACACCTTCGAATGACTACTACTTCGACAGTCGTTTGTTCGACAGACAATACTTAGACGACACACACCTTCGAATGACTACTACTTCGACAGTCGATTGTTCGACAGACAATACTTAGACGACACACACCTTCGAATGACTACTACTTCGACAGTCGATTGTTCGACAGACAATACTTAGACGACACACACCTTCGAATGACTACTACTTCGACAGTCGTTTGTTCGACAGACAATACTTAGACGACACACACCTTCGAATGACTACTACTTCGACAGTCGATTGTTCGACAGACAATACTTAGACGACACACACCTTCGAATGACTACTACTTCGACAGTCGATTGTTCGACAGACAATACTTAGACGACACACACCTTCGAATGACTACTACTTCGACAGTCGTTTGTTCGACAGACAATACTTAGACGACACACACCTTCGAATGACTACTACTTCGACAGTCGATTGTTCGACAGACAATACTTAGACGACACACACCTTCGACTGACTACTACTTCGACAGTCGATTGTTCGACAGACAATACTTAGACGACACACACCTTCGAATGACCACTACTTCGACAGTCGATTGTTCGACAGACAATACTTAGACGACACACACCTTCGAATGACCACTACTTCGACAGTCGATTGTTCGACAGACAATACTTAGACGACACACACCTTCGAATGACCACTACTTCGACAGTCGATTGTTCGACAGACAATACTTAGACGACACACACCTTCGAATGACCACTACTTCGACAGTCGATTGTTCGACAGACAATACTTAGACAACACACACCTTCGAATGACCTCTACTTCGACAGATTTTTGTAACAGTATGTAATTTGTTTTTAATAATTCTTCTAGATATCTTTTTAACAAGAAACGTGATGGTCAAGTCATATAATGTCGCTTTGGCAGCCTCGGCTAATGTACAGTCGATACAATGACGACTCTTGAAGCGCGATTTCAATTCTTATGGCGAAGACAATAAGCGCTACAAAGCCCAAAGTGTTACACCGTGCCCGACTGTATGAGGCTCAGCGTGGGTGGGCAAACGACTCTGAGAAGTTGGGATGGAAAAAGTTACTTTCGTGAATTTTTTACGTGTCAACAACAACAAGGTTGTTTGTGTAATTTCACTTTTAAACCGCAACACATTACCCTGCTTTTTGGTAGTCAGTTAAAATAAACCGGTCTAGAATTTTCATTTTAAAAGACATGGAAAGGGTATGTTTATGATTTTTTTTCTATCGAGCGAAGTTTGTCCAATCGTGTATCGGTATTCATCAGTCTCTAAATAGACGCCCCAAGATTGCTATATATTTTTTTTCAGACAATTAGGGCAGCTTCTTGCCAAATTTCATGGTTCTATGTCAACGGGAAGTAGGTACCCTATAGGTCTTGGTTTTCTTGCATTTTCATACAAATATGCGAGAAAATGCGACATAAATCTTTTGATTGTGTTAACATAGAAATATTATTTTTTCACGGGCAGCCGTGAGGTTGCAGACGTGAGCATTTAGTATTAATTTCAACTATTCCTTCAGTGTTACATCACAACAGGTAATTAGACGATCATATTTGTTTACAAAATAAGACACTTGATTTGAGCTGCGGTATAGGTTACACGTGCCGCGAGGCAATTTTGCACTCATATGCGGGCAGACACGGATGCCCTCCTGGTACAGGGATAGGGGGGAAGTGGTCTGTGGCTGTATTGCGCTGTTGCCTATACATTGCCGGCCCAGTACGTTCACGGCATTTTAATGAAATGGCGCCGCCGGGCGCGCAATGGTGATGAATTACCCGTCAAATAGCAATGAATTTTTACCATCGGCTTGTGTTTGCCCACCCGTAGTTTGTCGCGTTCCGCTAGTGAGGGGATTTGGTTTAAAAAACTGAGGCCGAAACTGAGGCTTAAATATGACATTTTTAAGAACGTGCCGACATAGGACATCATTTCAGTTCATTATCAACTTTCCATATGATCGCGAGGCAAACGAGGAATTCTACAAAACCCTAGCTAGTGTGAATTTTAGCGTTGTAGCATACGTACCCACGCGGCACCGCCTCGCCTCGCTCCGCGCTGTCAACCGTTACGGAGGCGATTAATGTGCGTTGCAGTATGGAGTTTCATACAAAGAGTACTGAACGACTCGCAATTATTCCTTTCCGCGGCGGGACGTTACGTCTGCGACAACAATTAGAAAGAACATTTTACAGTTCAATTCAAGTGCATTTGCGTGACGTCACAGTTACATGTAAAGTTGATGTGCTGGCGGACGATAGAAGAAACTACAATCTTTATATAAAGAAAGAACGAAACATTTATTTGAAAGCACAATACATTTATTTGACATACACCATGAAACATATCAGCAACCAAAAAATAACACGTGAAACAGCGGTACTTGGTGCGGCATGCAGCGCCAATAGAGACCCTGGGGCCTTACATTGAACTCTTATAGCAGTATTACATCAATAATACATTGTTATTTCGTACCATGCCGTCCTTAAAGTAAGCTTCTTGTAATACTACTGCGGTTTTGTTTTCTTAGACGTTTTGTGACGTTGCATTTACTCAATTTTGTATGAGAATTCGTACATTGAGCTTATTTTGACAGCAAGTAATATTGTTTTTATGTCAAATCTAGCAAATTTATAAAGTTGCTTTCTTCCGATAAATTTAACACGTTTTTCAAATTTTTGATAATAAATCGAAGTTTTATTAGTAAGTGAAATCGAAAATATTTTTGTTAATGTTGTGTACTCGCCCGGAAAGGCTGAATAATTCAGTGAATTATATGTGATGGTAGATGGCCAATGGAAATCTACAAAATCTTCGATTTTCTCGAAGCTCAGCATGTGCTGTATCCACAGTGCTACATCGCTGGTTTTCAGCTAGGCTCGGCGGTAGTGGGAACAACAATATATGAAACTGATAGTTAATTATCTGATGACGGAGTATCGTATGCCAATCCTTGGAACTCGCACTAGGCCTACAGAAAGTTGTTCGGCACCTATATCCTTTGGTAACCCGGAGTTTTTATTTCTAGTCTCCTTTTTCGGGACCAAGACCGAACATGAATGTCAAGTCACATCACTACCCAGTCCATCAAATTAATAGCTAATGGTATTACCATTGTGGGGTAGGCAAATGTCGCGCGTAGCGCAAATACGCAATGAATTAACATTTCACGCGTCGTTCGGCGAAATTGTCAACTATTCGCGTATTTTGGGAGCGAACAATGAACGGAATGGTTCGCTTATTAGTTGAGGAACAATAGCCCTAAATGTAACACATGGAAACTCTATGCAATGGTTTTGCGAAGGTTTAACGTCGACTGTACTTTATTATAAGTGCCTAAAACTATTAATGCGCCTAAGACCGCAATTTCAATGGCGAGGTTCCAGACTATACGTCTGTATAACAGGTAATTTAAACTATTAATATGTTATATTAATTTAAATAAATATTATTAAGGGTTTGACATGACCCAAGCATAAGCATTTTAAAAATATTCATTGTTTTTTCATCATCATCATCATCAGTCTATTATATTGCCGCACTGCTCGGGCACAGACCTTCCCTTACATCGAGGGAGCTCGGGCCCAGTGCGGATTGGCGGATTTCACATGCCTTAGATTTTTTCTTCTTCTACGGCATGCAGGTTTCATCACATTGTTTTTTAATAAAATTGATTATGATTATACTATTAGAAGATATATTTTTTTTAAGATTGGCGGCGCTAGTTGACTTAGAAAATCCCAATCTTCGCCGGTATAATTAGTAGCATTTAGCGTTAGTTATTACATTAAATGGGTAACTAATGACCATCTCGATAGCGCCTTGGAGTCGGTGTGACCCGCCATTACGATGGCTACTCACCCGTAAACGTATAATGATAAGATAAGGGTGAATAGCTACGGTTATTAAACTGTATACTAAATTGCAATATCACTTACCAACTTCAGTTTATAATATTAAAATTTAAAATACATTAAAATACCGTAGCCCAAATCAAGTGTCTTATTTTGTAAACAATAACTGCTATCATTTTAAGCTGTTCTGTTATTATTGCATAGTTATTTTCACATTATTTGGCCGGGTCACTTTATTTTCTCAACGATGAACAGTTTCAATCAATCAGTTCCTTCAGTTATATCACAACAGTAAGTAATTAGAGGATCATATCTGTTTACAAAATAAGACACTTGATATCAATTATGTCTGTAAAAACTGACGTAATCAAGTGTACAGTCGACGACAGAGATAAGTATACAGGGGGCCTCAATAAGGTTGAGATTTTCTCAAAAACTACTGGACCGAATTTAATAATTCTTTTACAGTTACATAGGTTTCACTTCTATCTATCAAACAGTGAAATAATTTTTGCAATAGGTCAAGTAGTTTTTGAGAAAATCTCAACCTTAAAAACTCTCCTGTACACCTTTCTCTGTGTTCCACCGTACCAAAGGTCGAATAAATGAGTATTGTAAGTAAATACATTATATTGTATTTTCGGACGTCAACATTCAACGTCAACGTGAGATGACTCTCACGATATCATTACTTCGTTTTAAGATCTGTAATAGCCCTATGAATTTTGATTACATTATAAAATTCACGTTGTCTTACTCAAATTGTAAAATATGCTAAATTAGGACGCCGTCACCGCCGGGTGCCGCGCCGTTACTGCAAATTGATCAAGCAGAAAGTTGACAGCCCTACAGTAAATAGAATGGAATGGAAAGGTCGAACAATGCGAATAGAGGTGACACCCCTAGTACTAGGTACACAGACTTGGTCTACCAGGATCCCATAAAAATATATAAGTATATGTTACTGTAAAAGCCCGAGCTACGGTCAATCCTAAGATTTACCACAACCTATTTGTACCTATTTGAACTGAACAGATCTATGATTATCGTTCATTCGTAATGAACGAGAAGTTGGTAAATCTTAGGTTTCACCATCATTAATCTGGTAAATCTTAGGCCGCGTCTCCTGCGACGTGATACCGTGTTACGAAACACGGCAACATCCGATTTAGGGGCGTAACAATTTTCCTTTGTTAAATCGGTTACCGAAACATGTTACCGTATTTCGTAACACGGCTGCCGTTGCCTTTCCGCTGCTTTTTAAATGTGTTTCAACCTTTATTCTTTCGGCAGTCAAGAGAAAAAAGCTAAATATTTTTTTTCTTTGTTAATATTTTTCTTTCTTACAGTTTCGTTTCGGCCAGCATTCAATTAAGTCCTACGATTGATTTAGGTGTACCAATGAGGTTTTTATGTGTAAGTGTAACGGCAAGGGCACTGTTAATAGCTAAATAATATATAGTATTGACCAAACTATGACCTAGCCTAGAATATTAAGAAGTTATGTAAATTAGTAGATGAATTATTATTATTATGACATCGATATTAATAGGAAATAATTGAATTATAATTATAACAGTCATTGAAATGTAAATAATATAATAGGAATAAGTTAATATGTGATCACAATATTTGCATGTCAGCAATGACTGAGTGCAACAATGTAAGAACCCGGTAACCACATTCAAGGCAAATAAATAATTTCATTTCATAGTAAATATCCATTAGAAGAATAAGGCATTTATTTCAAATATGTACAATAACCTGACAATAACAGAAACTGAAAATAAAATAATAGACATAAAAACTAATTAAATACAATATAGACTCTAATAATAATAAACCGTAATGCACACATTAAAATCACACCGACATACCAGCTCCATCTTCACATTCAATCCCTCGCACTCTTCGTCTTGTACCCCTTATTCTAGTCGAAACAGCCCCAATAAGCCTCGACTCTGAGCCAGCCAAACACTTGTGAATAACTTTATACACAGGCGTGATGCGGTTCTTTTCACGAAGGTTTCATATTCTGTTCCAATTGCTCCATCACAAGAAATTATGATATGTATGTGCGCGAAGAAACGTCACCGGCGACGCGGGTGTGGCGCGCTCACCTTGAAAAAGACCGTCGAAATCAGCCGAAACTGTCGGTCTAATTGCCGACTTCAACAATATAAGTGAGTGAAATCCGTTTATATATAATAATTTGATATGTATATAGCTAATAATATTGTTCAACTTAATATATCAGCCCTCCAAACCTAACAATTGTACCTACATTATACCGAAACGCTCCAGTTTAATCACTCCGTAATTTAATTACGTAGGCAATTACTCACGTTAATTGATAATTATTCGTGGCATTTGATATACATTAAACGCACCTACATATTGTATATTAAATGGTAAATAACGAAGCATTAAAGTACCACTTTACTTTGATTTGAAGTAGGTACATATATAGGTAATACAATTTACTAATAAATATGTGCGATTCTATCACGAAGTGAGGTTTAATTAGAGGTAGGTATATGATTAATGTTTTTCTCTTATCGGTTTATATATACAAGTGCTAAAAGACATTGCCACATTTCAATGGAGCTTTGCCCCACCTACAAAACTATGTGACCATTTAAGCTGTAATATCATTTTGTTGGGGACTTATTACAGGTTTCATATTGCATAATCATAATCAGTATCATTTTCTCTCGCAACTCCTATAATATAATAACGAAAACAATGAATAAATCGCTTCGATTTCTTACTATTTTCTGAATTCTTAATTAAGCTGTTTTTTTTAATCGCATCTTGTACAAAACTTTATTTTATTATTATTTAACCAATAATTTTAATAAAAAACGGCGATATTTTTACATTTATTCGTTATCTTGTACAACTTGCGGTTGATGGTGGGGCAGAACCTGGCATTGTCATTTAAAAAAACAAGGGAGGAAAAAATAGAAGTAAAATAACAAATGCATAAAAGTAACTAAAATGTGAACATTATTCCAAAAGAAACAGAATACGGTTACTTTCCGAAGTTACTTTTCAGTAACGCATACTAGGAATTCATGCGGCACCTCTATTCCGTTCGCCGACGTCGGCACATCTGGCAGTGACAGCTCGCAGCCGATCTCGGGCAAATTGCCTTCGGACTAGTGGAAATGGCTGGAAAAAGGCCAATCATGCATACCGCCGCCCGCCGCGCCGCGCCAACGCCCCTGCAAATAATAACTCATTCATTAGCCGAGTGGTAGCACTGAATGGAATGTTGTTAATTGATGCCAGCCTGGTACATCTTTTGATGTCATCGTGGCTTGCAAGCGTTGAATGCAATGATGTATTCAACGTTGCTCATAGCCTAGTACATTATTCGAAGTTATGGATTTTATTACAATATTATTTACCAGTTATCTTATTTTAATTTTACTAACAAATAATTGGGACAAGTTTCTAAATTATTTGATAATTTTATATACTTAGTGGTTGTATTTTGTTTAATATCGCCATGAAATAAGGAAATATCGGCCTCGGCCGCAGGCGCGATTTTTCTTCTTGGATGTCACGATTCAGAAAATGTACATATGTACGCGAATATCAATAGTTTTCGGAATTATTATACATGATCTGCAGTTTCAAAGAGCATACATAGTGATCCTGGCATACAATATAGCACACATATCCTAATATACTACATTCTTTGTATGAAACTCCATACTGCAACGCGATCCTGGCATACAATATAGCACACATATCATAGTATACTACATTCTTGGTATGAAACTCCATACTGCAACGCACACTAATCGCCTACGTAGCGGCATCGCCTCGCATTATTTTGACAATTGATTGACAGCGAGGGGCGGGGCGAGGCGGTGCCGGGTAGGCACATGTGCGGCAATGCTTGCTTATACATAGTGTCCTTGAATTCATTCGACAAATTGAAATTGGAAGTTGTACTCATGACAAATATTAAATACCTAGGTAAGGTTTTTTTCGTAAATCAAAACTGCAAAAAAAAAATTGAATTAAGTTTCCTTAGAAATGATAATAATTACCATTAGGTCAAAATACAGTGTAAAATCATTGCATAAAATTAAAACTTTTGGTTTTATGTTGGCGTTTGGTTGCAGGCGCTTCCTTCGAAACAATTGGGAACAATGCTTGACAATACCACCTTCCGTTCAGCCATATCGTTACGCATCGGTGCTCCCTGTGTAGCGCCACACAGGTGTACATGCGGAGAGAAGGTTGACCGCCTCGGCCACCACGGACTCAGCTGCAGCAGGAGCGCTGGCCGCATTGCTCGCCACAGTGCAATAAATGATATCATCCGTCGGGCCTTTGGAAGTTCCAACGTCGCCGCAGTATTAGAGCCGAATGGGCTAATGCGCGATGATGGAAAAAGGCCTGACGGAATGACTCTCATTCCTTGGAAGATGGGAAGGCCCTTGGTTTGGGATGCCACATGCGTGGATACGCTGGCACCTTCCCATCTTCCTGAAACATCAAAACGGGCGAGTGGCGCTGCTGCAGTGGCTGAATCCCTCAAGCGGCGCAAATATAGTGGCCTCGACAGAGGCTACCTATTTGTGCCGTTTGGGGTAGAGACGCTGGGTCCGTGGGGGCCGGGGGCCATGGAAATTTATAAAGACCTGTCGGGGCGGCTCGTGGAGTCCACACGTGACCAAAATGCTGGCCTGTATTTCGCCCAAAGGATCAGCCTAGCGATCCAGAGGGGAAATGCCGCCAGCATTTTGGGCACGTTGCCGGACAACGGGGATCGGTTGAACTATCTGTAATGCTAAGCCATTCAGATAGTTCAACCGACCTATTGTACATATAGTTTTTAGTTTAGTTTAGTTTATATATATATTTTTTAGGTTAATATTATAATAGTTACTTAGAATTTTTATTATTGTTATCTGAATAAATTATAATATTTGGTTATATAAATTAAAACTACCTTAAAATATAATATTTTTTTTGACAGTTGAATTTATTGTAATTTTTATTATTTTACCCCAAATTGTTTAATTTACTTAAACGCTGTGCAGAATTAATGTCTGTCACATACCTAACCACCCATTTAATTTTGTCGAATGAATTGAAGACCACCAGGTATAAACATTGCCGCACATGTGCCCACCCGGCACCGCCTCGTCTCTCACATGCATACAAACAGTAGCGGATTATCCTAAAGGCAAACTAGGCACGTGCCTAGGGGCGCGAGGTCACAAAGGGGCGCGCACGCAAGGCGTCTAGTTGACTAAAACCCAAAATAAGTACATATTTAGTACTTACTTACACAAAATAAAAATGTCATAATATAAAGCTAGATTCCGACTCTGGTAAAACCTACGTTTTCACGCCAGGCATTGTCACGATTTCGCTAATAATGTCGTTTTCAGTGTTTTTTGTGATTCAAAATCCACCTTTAGAGTTTCCTAAGTGCGCCCCGTCTACTTCATTGCACCTGCATTTCATAACAGAAGTTGGTAAGATATAAAAACCGAGGGGCGCCGATGAGGTGCTAGCCTAGGGCGCTGTCGACATTTAATCCGCCTCTGCATACAAACATTTCAATCAGTCTGATCCGAACCGAGTCGTCACTCGCTGATTGCCAATAATCGCCGACAATGATTTCCTGTTATACAGAATGCAACATTTACCTGCTATCTACCGTGTCATGTTTCAATCAATATCGGAGGAATTGCCCAGTGAGTTGGACCAATTAAAACGTTTCATCTACCATTGAAGGCAGATCTATTGCTATTTAAAGATGATTTAATTTAACGAATCGCAATGTTTGTTGCTTAGGTACGGTCTCAGTGTTTTTCAGGTTGAGATTTTATCAAAAAGTACTTGACAGATTTTGTATAGAGTGTACTCTAAACTATTTAATAGTGAAATATTTTTACAATCAGTCCAGTAGTTCTTGAGAAAATCTCAACTTTATTGACGCACCTTTGTTTGGCCCCTATGGTTAAGGGGCTGCCAGCTGTCAAACTCAAGCGCGAGATAGAAGATGTCCCGCAGCGGCGGAGTGAAGAGCAGAGTGTATTTTTATTAATTTTGGAGGAAATTTGGCAGAGAAATAAAAATACGCCAACAAAAATCAGATATTTTTTTTAAACAAGCTTTATAATGCCCTACATTTTGATTCGGTTTAGACATAATTTTCATTTTAAAAGACATGGGTATGTTTGCGATTTTTTTCTATCGAGCGAAGTTTGTTCAATCGTGTATCGGTATTCATCAGTATCTAAATAGACACCCCAAGATTGCTATAATAATATATTGTTTTCAGACGTTTAATTTTAGTAGTTAGTGCCGTAGCCTTCGTAGAAAAACTGGAAATCCACGCACACCCAGCACTTGACCGAATTAAAAAAAACTAGTATACAAACTATGTAACAGTAACATGATATTTTAAAATTGGTCCCATAGTTTTTGAGAAAATTACAACCATGATAAGGCCCTCTAGATAAATTTTCCTGTCCAGTACCTTAAATTTCGGTTTCAAAAAATGAAAAAAAAAATGCATTTGAAAAGTCAGTGGTTTAGTCTCAGAGTCGACTAAACAAAGTTTCGAGATTTCGAGCCTACGAATTTTGACTGCACAAATTCCGTTCTTTGCAAAAAATTCCGGACAAAACAATAGTTATACAAGAAAACATTTTTTAAAAGTGTCGCCACAAGCAAGCAACGTTCAGAAAAGTAATTCCTTCATAAAAATTGCCAACAATGGCCGGAACAGAGCCACGCGACGGACGACATCTAATGGCGGACTATTTTTAGGGATTTCAAGACTTCGCTAGGGGTTGAATGTTACCGAGTTTACCGTTTTTATTTTTATTTATTAGAGCCCTCCTCTAATTTAATTACAAATAATTACAATTCACAATTATCACTATGTCATTATAGCTTAGTGAAATTATTATTATATTAAATATTGTTGGAACATTATGTTCCAACAATATTTACTCCAGGTTTCACGAGTTTAAGAAAACCCGGTCCTTTGAAAGGCTTGCACGGAAACATAGGTCCAACGCGTAGAGGCCCCTTAGAGAACTTTAATTTAAAGGGATATGTGATCTAGCGGGACCCGTCTCTGAGCGCATCTGACTGCACTCAATGACAGACCCCGTCAGGTGCATAAACTATTGCAGTGATTGGAAATTACAACTTAATTGGGGCTATTGGTTTGGGGTGTTGGTGGGTCAGTCAGTCTGGTCTATAGAGCGAGACGTCGGACACCTGCCATGATCACATGAATTATTATTTATGCTATTTTGTGAATATTATATTCTACGTCGTTTCTTAATAATTATAGGTCATCCCATTGTTGGGCGAAGGCCTCTCCCATCCTCTTCCAGTTACCTTTCAGCCGTCAGCCGCGTCCACAGCTCGCGTTTACCGTTGCTTGTCTTGAAATCGATTGATGCCTGTGTATGAAGCGAGAGTGTACCAGGACAGCAGCAGATAGAAGGCGGGAGTTTTATTTCTTTGTAATATTCTTCCCAGAGGGAAAGGCAAAGCCATCTAGGGCATACAGCCTTGTCTGATGTTAATAGAATGTCTGAATTCTTATAAATACATACATATATACAAACATAACCTAACCTAAACCTACGCACAACCCTTTCGAACCCCTAAACGAAATAACTCAATGATCCACGCAATAACCGAGTTATGCAATGAAACCTTGCTAAGAGCACAAAACTTCACAAACACGACTTCTTTCGAGCACTCCAATTAATAGAAACGTTCGCGGACATCTCCTGATTAACGTGATCATTAATCACTAAACACCACGGAAACTATTTAGAATTTTCACAAAAAAAGTAGCTAATGGCGTTTCGCGCGCTTTTCGGTCATTTCTAAGGTCATTGTGTGACTTGTGACGTAATTAGTTTGCAGTTTTGATTTACTAAAAAAAATATACCAATTCACCCTCTTACTTATAAAAAACACTAATCAAGAACTGAGCAACATATTAACCTAATCATTATTTAAACTCTTAATAAGTGATTAACCTTTTTTTTATTTATAAACGTTATTTAAGCAGTGATTAGCTAATCGTCATAATTAAGCATGCGGCGTTGTTTAAACTGAGAGCTACTTATTCGGTTCTTCAGGAGTTGATTAACTTTAAATAGTGTTTATAAGTAAACAATTTTTTGTTTAAAAAATTTTTATTATTATTTTTTATTTTATTCAGGGAAACACACAGTCATATACAGACAATGATAAATAACACTTAAATACTATTAGACCTATAGTCCCATAACTTACAAACGAATGTTACATAAGGTCACATGGAGCGTAGCTAGAGCTAGCACTTATAGCTAGTAACCGAAGATTACATAATAATGTACTTATATAATTATACTATGACAATGATTAGCAAAACAAGGTATTAATTTTAATCATCGATTATAAGTAAGGCTGTTAATATTTATAATTCTGGTGTTTTTGAAAATAAATTTATTTTTATTTTATTTATAATGAGTTTGTGCTCCCAGTTTCAATTTGTCGAATGAATTCAAAGACACCGTGTAATTTACATATATTTATTTTTCACCGGTAAAGTATCCGTTGTCTCCACACTATTCACTACTCTACCGAGCTGACGTTAAGAATACCGTTCCGTCAGACTTAACTCGCAGACTGTGACTTTAAACTTCTGCGTTTTTATTGTCACGGCCACATCAGTTTGAAAACTTAAGTCTGGAAAACTGTTTTGAATAAGCTTGAAACTTTTGTAGTAACAATGGGTTATTGCCCGTGGACCACCTCGTTAGTTCACCTCGGTGGTCTACGGTAATAAATTTTTGCCCGTGGTACGGTGGACCCCAGAGAAAGGTGTACAGGAGAGTTGTTAAGATATTCTCAAAAACTACTGGACCTATTGCAAAAATTCTTTCACTGTTTGATAGATACAAGTTAAAACTATGTAAATGTAAAAGAATTATTAAATTCGGCCCAGTAGTTTTTGAGAAAATCTCAACCTTATTGAGGCCCCCTTTATACTTATCTCTGTCTTCGACTTTACACCCAGGTGAACCAAGGGTAATTATTTTTGCCCGTAGACCACCCAGGTGAACCACGGAATTTTTTTCTTCCCGTAGGCCATCTAGGTGAACCACGGGAATTTTTTCTTGCCGTGGTCCACCACATGTGTTAAAGTTTTTAATTACCTACTTATTATTATTCTGTAATACGCTTAGAAATATCTATTTCAGAAAACAGTTTTTGTCACATTCTAATGTGTCAATTGTTTTTAAAAAGACTATCAAGCTTTTTAAAGTACCTACTCTACTAATAGATGGTGTTAACTATAGCTTATGCCAAATTCTTTTAGTATACCCGGAAGAAATGCCATTGTTTTTTTTTAATATTACTTATTGCATGGCCTAATGCCATCAGCCACAATGTCTTTGAATTCACATTACAAATACATTTAGTACATTTGAACACCAATAAAAGCGTATTATTAAAGACGCTTTCGAAAATATTATTTATTTATTTGGTACACAAAACAGATTACAATCATTGTATAATTGAAATATCAGAGTCTTAAATGTATGGTCTAGACAGTAATCCAAAAATATGTGTACACATTGAGATTTGTATATCGTGGGGCATAAGAGTGAATGCAGGCAATGTTACCGCCGACAACACATCAGTGGTAACACGTTGAACTTTAATAGAGTTCTTAATATGTGTAATTATGAGTAAATGATTTAGAAATAGGCTGTGTATAAAGGTACGTACACATAATCCCACCCGGGCGAGGCCACGCACGGCCGCTGATCAAACACGATTATCTGCCGGAGCGTGGGGGGATGCCTCGCCGAGCGCGGCGCGTCATCGGGGCGCGCCTTTACTTGTATTTATGCATATTTTCTTCAAATAGGATTCTAGAATGTTCTCTTTAAAATGGCGGGAAACAACGGTTGCAAAATTATTTGATAATTTTTGTTTTATTGTCTACAGTGGTTATTTTGAGATTAATATCACGTTAAATTAATCAGAAAATGTTCGACAGTATGGTGAATTTGTTGGATAATTTGAGCAAGATCTGGGGTTTCAAGCTTTTATCAAGAGTTCCCGCTACAAGCTCGGGAGTGAACGTGACTGTCGAGCTGCTTCGTCCAGAGTGACGACGCTACGGCGACTCCTCTGGATGAAGACATGAAGACGTGGCTACCCAGGATGAAGATGCTACTGCGACTCCCCTGGAGGAAGATAGAAGACTATTATATATTGAATTTTCTGTAACATGACATTGGCAAATGACGAACTGTCGAGTCCATTAATAAAATAATATTCAAATTATCATATCGTCTTCTCTTCATCCAGAGGAGTCGCCGTAGCGTCATCACTCTGGACGAAGCAGCTCGACAGTCACGTTCACTCCCGAGCTTGTAGCGAGACTCTTGACTATAGCGCCAAACTTCAGATCCTGCATGAATCCTCCAATAACTTCACCATACTGTCATTCGCGAATATTTTCTGATTAATTTAACGTGATATTAAACACAAAACCACTGTAGACATTAAACTGAAAATTATCAAATAATTTCCAAAGCCCATTGGAAAGAGTATACGTGTATTGTCATATCCTAATTAGGGATTTGATATTGATAGTCGCATCCCTATAGCAATGGTAAACCACCTAATCAAGCCAGAAGTCCGTAACGCTATCTTAAGATCCATCTCAGAATTGAGAGCGGTTAATTAAAGGCCTAAGTTTACGCTCAAAAATGTCTGAATCTCGGCTTTTAGGTATAACAAAGATGTCGTGAAGTCGTAAGTATATAAGTAACATCCTTCCGCAGGCAGTTGGGCCCAATTGGACTCCAAATTGGATTACCTGCCCGCTGTTTACTTGTAACGCCGTACCTAACAAGGCCACGTCCAAATGTGGAAATATTCTCACAAAAGCCAAGCTTGAGAACGCCAATTATTTCGGCGGCTGCCTGTTTTTAACCGACGCGCAAGAAATAAATGATACATAAGGTTCATCATCATCATCATCATCAGCCCGTATCAGTCCACTGCTGGACGCAGGCCTCTCCCAAAGCGCGCCAATCAACCCTACTCTCGGCCCTCTGCATCCAGTCCCTGCCAGCCATCTTGCGAAGGTCATCCCTCCATCCCGTTCGTGGCCTCCATTCGAGAACTCGTCTCCCCCATCGGTTATCGGTTCTACGACAGATGTGACCAGCCCACTGACACTTCAGTTTACTGATTCTATGAGCAATGTCAACCACTTTTGTCTTCTGGCGGATATACTCGTTTCTTATTCTATTTAACAGAGAAATGCTAAGCATAGCTCTTTCGATAGCTCGCTGAGCGACTTTGAACTTGTGGGCCAGTCTCACCGTCAATGGACATTGACGGACACGTTTCGGCTATAATAAGGATAAATAGAGAGTGAAAAAAACCACCACGACAGGGATTCGAAGCTGGATAGATGTCGCTACCGTCCCTAAGACGAAAATGTATAATGTTTAAAATAAGTTTTGTTTTATATAGACTTTGCGTACATTACCTAAGTGTAGTACGTTGTAGTATATTGCGTACATTACATATGTATCTGTTTGGTGTAAATAAATGAAGTTTGAATGTGATTTTTTTTTAATAAGGCTAATGTTCTGATATTTTTAAGTATACTTTACAGTGTCAATAAACATTTAAAATTAACGGTCCCTTTCGAACGAAGTAAACGGAAAAAACAGAACTAACAGCATGCCGCTAGCAATATAATTCTCCTATAAATAAATGCGATTTATCGACTAAAGGTTTTTAATATCCCCGAGTTTATCTAGATAAAAACTTCTCGCATTCACGTCTCCGCATTTCAGCTAGATTTTTTGCGGCATCTGGCTGCTGATGCGACGCTGAGTCAGCACTTTCTCGAGCTTAGTCGAGCGTCACAGCCGTCGACCAGAGAAGGGGGGGGGGGGGGTTACTTTAGGAGGGGGGGGGGGCTTAACAACTCTAGATAATTACCTATTAAACAAAATGATTTCTTTGCAGCTCGATGGCGTAGTGGAAAACTAGACTTACGATACGGAGGTCCCAGGTTCGATCCTCGGCCAGATCAGCTATGTACATACGAAGACAGATAAAAGTATACAGGGGGCTTCAATAAGGTTGAGATTTTCTCAAAGACTACTGGACCGAATTTATAGAAAAAAATTACAGTTTTAATCTTTTCTTTCTTAAAAATTAAGCTTGACACATACAGGCCAGCCCCCTTACCTTGAACTCTTATAGCAGTATTACTTTCATAATACTTTGTTACTTCGTACAATGTCGACCTTAATAAGCTTACTTTAAGGTCGTCATTGTACGAAGTAACAAAGTATTATGAAAGTAATACTGCTATAAGAGTTAAAGGTAAGGGGGCTGATCTGCTTGCGGTCTGCGGCCAGTTAAAACGCATGCCCGCCCCATTTTTTCTTTCAGTCTTATTATATATATTCATACAAAACCTATCCACATAAAACGTATATTGCTGTTATTCATAAACTTAGTTAAACCTCACTTCCTTTAAATCGTGTTGCTATCCCTTTCACACTTCGTTTAAAAAGGTTAAGATACAGAGGGCCTAAACGGTGGCGTGACTTTAAATCACGTTTATGAGTAACAGCCTATGTGTGCAATAATATTGTACCAGGCTGACAGAAGTAGGTCAGAGCTGTAATAACATTATTCCCCCGCGATGTCGTGGGATTGGGGCGCTGACAGCTGTGTCACATTGTGTATGATGAGGGGCGACGGAATCTACCACAAGTAGAAATTAATAATAATAAAACGGCTAAGTGCAAGTCGGACTCGCGCACCGAGACTTCCGTGCAACGCAACGGCCTGATATGAGCATACTAGCGCCGCCAATCTTGAAAAAATAATAGATTTAGATTTAGATTTCTTTATTTCATTTTTACACAATAAAATACTATACAATAATATAGGTAGTACATTATGTCAAATATAGTCATATTTGTAAAAATGATCGTCAGGTAATAATAGAGTAAATAGCTTAGTCAAAATGAATACAAATTAATTAAAGGTATAACATTTAAAAAGTGTTATTAAATTAATATAATAACGAATAGAATATCTTTCAATTTTAGAATTAAAACTATAGAGCCATTACTACAAATTATTATATATAAACGGATATCACTCACTTATATTGTTAAAGTCGGCAATAATATAAGTGAGTGATATACGTTTATATAACTAAATTTTATTAATCTTTCAATTTTATTGGAAAAGTATTTACAAAATGTTTATGGATGAATACTATTTTTCAATATACAATACATGGCATAATTGCGACAAGCTAAGTTGTAGTTCACAAATGTGCCAAAAACGGCCGTTTCTCGCAATTATGCGAACTACAACTTACCGAAATTGAATCACGATATGAATAAGCATTTAAAAAATAGTATTTATCGTAATAAACATTTTGTAAATAGCTTTTTTATTAAAATTGATTATATTGGAAGATATTATTTTAAGATTGGCGGCGCTAGTTGGCTCATGGAAGGCTCTGATTTGATTTGAAAGTTTACTTTCTAAAAAGAAAGAAGAAAGAAAATGCATTTATTTGACGCCACAATAAAATAGTAACATACAGCATACAGTGAATAAATAAACGAAACCCAAAAACACTAACTTCTAGGACCCGGACCGAGTCTGGCTGGGTCTGGGCGGGTTTGACTGGGTCTGGCTTGGTCTGGCCGGGGCGGGCCGTGTCTCCCGCAGTATCCGTTTCCGGCCCGGTGGCCGTGAAAGCGATAAGCCGGCTTATTTGTTTCCGATATTTTTTACATCTCGCCATTTGGGAACCCTTTTTATTCACGATATATCTTCACTATTCCTTCTCCGAAGAGAACGGAGGAATTGCCTTATTTTAAGAGCATACGGTACAAACATGTTTTTCAAATTATTATTATTTAAACGCTTATAAAGATTTATCGTTAATTAAAGACCGTTTTTATAATTGACTAGCTGTACCCCGCAACTTCGTTTGCGTAGAAAAAGTTCCATGCTCAGATCACATACCGCCATGGCTTATAGCCTATGAGCTCCGGATATTTCAGCTATCTCCTAGTGAAACTCCCATCAAAATACAGATCAAGTAATTGTCACATTTTCTTTGGCCGCCTACGAAACCGTAGTTGGAAAGTATTTACAAACTTAGCACTTAGCAGAGTTTGGTTTGAGGTTCTATGGAACTCCATAAATCGTAAGGAAACTTCCTTACGATCAAAATACTTGCAATTATTTTTTTACTTCATTATTAAATTATTACTAGCCTAAAGTTGTAACGATAGTTGTTACTAGTCTAGCTACGTAACAAGACTCTACCGCGGATCAAGTAGAGCAGTGATTAATGAACAGAAAAACTAAGTGACTGTGTCTTTATTCATAGTGGTTCGGTTTTTGCTGTGACCACTGAGAGAGCAGAGATATTGTGTGAAAGAAAATAAGTTGACTAAACTAAGAACTATTAATCTTGGAATAAATAGAAAAGGAGCTAAAATAGAAGATAAAGTACGGTGGAACACAGAGAAAGGTGTACAGGAGAGTTTTCAAGGCTGAGATCATAAATCTTCTTGACCTATTGCAATATTTCTTTCACTATTTTATAGATAAAAGTTAACTGTAAAATAATTCTAAATTCGGTCCAATAGTTTTTGAGAAAATCTCAACCTTATTGAGGCATACTTATCTCTGTCTTCGACTGTACAGTCGCAAATTACACTTAAGTTAAGTCATCATGATCATCAGTCTATTTATATTGCCCCACTGCTCGGGCACAGACCTTCCCTTACATCGAGGGAGCTCGGGCCATGATCCACCACACGGGCCCAGTGCGGATTGGCGAATTTCACATGCTTTAGAATTTTTTTTCTTTTAGATTATGCAGGTTTCATCACGATGTTTTCCTTCACCGTTTTGAGAGCACTCGGTAAATGTACGTAAGTTTTTCCGTCGAAAAACCCGAGGATAACTCATTGGTACACTCGTAGCAGTGCTACGCTTTGTAGCGCTGCTACGAGAATTTCTATCAGTATGAGTTTTTGATTTTACTCGGTGGCTCTTGTTTGTCCGACTTCGCAAAAAGGAGGGTTATGTTTTTTGAGTGTGTGTGTGTGTGTATGTAAGCATGCAAGTATGGATGTTTAATTCTTTAACACACACTTTTAACATATGAGGTGTCGTTAGATTCGTCTTGATTGTGACATAGGCTATAAAAATTTAATCAAATTATTGTAAATTGCAGTCGGGTTTTTTATTTTATTTAAGGGCCTTTCATGAGACTACTAGCGCCGCCAATCTTAAAAAAATAATATCTCACAAATTATTATTTTTATTTCTTAAAAAAGCTTTTTTACAAAATGTTTATTAGGATGAATACTATTTTTCAATATACAATACATGGCATAATTGCGACAAGCAAAGTTGTAGTTCTCAAATGAGCCAAAAACGGCCGTTTTACAACTTACCGACATTGAATCACGTTATAAATAAGCTTTTAAAAAATAGCATTTATCGTAATAAACATTATGTACATAGCTTTTTTAATAAAATTGATTAAATTAAAAGATATTATTTTTCAAAGATTGGCGGCGCTAGTTGGCTCATGGAAGGCTCTTAAGCCATAAATTGCATCGCTTTTAGATATAAATGTAACTTAACGTTATTCGACTTAGGCCATCTGTCCATTTCTGACTGACTTAGGCCTAGGCCTCTATATCGCTACCTACTAGACGTTAACGACGGGAGAAAATAGGTCGGGGCATGCGTTTCAACTGGTCAGGTCGCGTGCAGATCGCGCCTGTGTGGGAAAGACTTGAATGTTGCTACGAGGTGGTTTAGCAACTGTCAAAATAAGCCACCGTTTAGCAATCCGTAGCACGTATCCATAAACGCTATTTAAAGTTATCTCACCGTTAAGTTGGGTGCTCTATCGCTTTCTAACGTGACTGACATGAGCCTTAATTTATATTTCGACTGTTTTACTGTACCTATTAGTTTCCTTCGATAGAAGGAATACAATTACAATTACAATACTAGAAATAAGAACAAATTGTCAATTCCCCGCTTTCGTCTGAGTAAAGTCAGAAATTCCTTCATGGGTAATGGGATTAACTTCTATAACAAGATTCCTGATGATATTTTATGCCTAACCGAAACGAAGTTTAAATCCCATGTAAAGAAAACCCTAATGCGAAAAGCATATTATACTACCGATGACTACATTACTGACAAAGAAGCGTGGTGCTCCCCGAATTCGGTCTAATACAAGTATATTCTGGTTTATTATAAATGAGCTATTTTTATTAATATTATAGACTTATATTTTTAATTGAATGACATTTATAATTAATTGAATGAATTTATATTTAATATTGAAATTGGTTAATTTTAGTTTTTATATTGTTGTATAATTTTTATTATATTTTGACATGAAAAAGTATTCATAAGGATCTATTTTCAGAATCAATATTGAAGTTTGAAGTTTGAAAAGTCGTTGAACAAAAGTTAGATGTATTTCCGTTATACTATTTATTTTTAAAAAAAATAGACTATTGATGTTCCCATCTCCACGCGGATGTCAGACGGAGGCAGTGCCGGTGGAATCGCGTTTCCCGCAGGAAATGGAATCGCGACAGCATCCGAGCGGTTTAGTTGGGGTTGGGTTAGCGGGACTAGGGGTACGCCTTATGAGACATGAAATCGTGCCAAATTTAAAAAAAAACTCTACGTAAGAATGGCTCTCTACTTAAGAAACTTAAAAAAAGTTCATAAGTTTTGAAATATTTATCATTAATTTTACAAAATATACATTTTGAAATGAAATATTTAGTTACACGTACACCTTGTAAATGCTATTTCATCTTACACTTACGTTACTTACATATCGCCAGTTTTATGTCCATGTCGTGGTCAGATCGTTAAATTGAGCATTTCATGAAATCGTCAGTCATTTCATGAAGTGGTGGCATTTCACGAAATCGTCAAGTTGTGCTGGGCATATCGTTTAAACGTCAACGTTCGTCGATTTGTCCAACGACGTTTGGTCAGATCATTAATGTAGGGGGCCAATTAAAGTTTTAAGTAATAATAATTCTAAATATACTTATTACGAACTTATTTATTGATCTAGTCAGTACCAAATTAAAAAATATATGTTACAAAATTCAAACAAATTGTCCACTGGAATTAAATATACGAAATATTCATATTTAATTTTTTATTGAGACATGTTGGTACTTACCTTATAAATATAATAATAAAAAAACATTTAATAAAAATTTCTTTATTGTCCTTGAAAGTACAAAATTGTATTATAATATTATATAACGTTAAAACGTTTCATTTCACATACGGTATACCTTTATGAAATTCCGTTAGTATTTCAAAATATTTCTCCATCGTAATTATACGCATAGTAGGATCATCAATGCATTTCTTCTTGTATATTAAAAACTCGTAATTCCAGTATTTCCATGATGTCATATTTTGTAATCCAGTAAATTATAGTCCGTCGACTTTCGTTGCCTGGTCACCCTACTTTCCTTTATTTGTTGTATAACCTAAAAACGAAAATTATGTAGGTTAAATTTCTAGGACTCATTAATTAAAAGTAAATACATTTTAGATACTTAGGTTAGATTTTAAAAGGATATACAAACTAAATACTTATTGGCATTGAGATACAAACCTGTGAAATGTATTCCCAGGTTTTTTTATTTTTGTAAATTGCGGACGGTTTTTGCGTGACTGTCATAAAATTCACACCGTTTCGTATAAGTAGTAACACTTTTCCAAGTTTCCAACACACTTTCTTATATAATTTGCTCATTATTATTCACTTTTCAACATGAATCCGCATTATTTACTTACGCACACAAACATAAACAATGACAGAGCGCGCTCTCAGCGCCTCTAGCGGTAGTTATTGCTATTTTTCTACGATATGGTCAATTGTGTTTGGTCATTTCATGAAATAGCCGTGCGTTTGTTGGACATATCGTAAAACGCTTTCTGTTCATTGATCTGGCCAAGCTATTTCATGAAATGACCAATAGACATTTGACGTTTTCGTGAAATGCCACCATTTCATGAAATGGTCGACTATTTCATGAAATGTTCAATTTAACGATATGGCCACGACATCCACACTGTTAGGGTACAGTCGAAGACAGACAAGTATACAGGGGATCCCAATATGGTTGCTATTTTCTCAAGAACTATTTAACCGATTTTAATCATTCCTTTACAAGTTATAACCTTTATGTATCTACAAATACAAAATAATTTATTTACTAGAAATTTACATTTACAGTATATTTTTAATGAACTCCTAACTAATCCTAACATCTAACAGTGAAAGAATTTTTGCAATAGGTCAAGTAGTTTTTGAGAAAATCTCAACCTTAAAAACTCTCCCGTACACCTTTCTCTGTGTTCCACCGTACTTGAACAATATTTTATTCCTGTTTGGTTTAGACTATTGATCTGCTGTCGACTACAGCTAAAATGGTCACGTACTTTTGTAGGTGGGGCAAAGCTTGATTGAAATGTGACAATGTCCTTTATCCCATGGCTTTGTCCCTAAAAGGTGAATCTTTACACTTCGGTTGGCAAACCATCGATCGAAGCGAGCGTTTAAAATTAGATCGCGAGGCGGAGGGATGACTATCAATGGCATTCAATGGCATTATTGTAATGGCCGCTTCTGCCCGTTTATTTAAGCGTTAGTAACACCTTCACATATGTCATGATATCCTGGTATAATAAAGTAACGCTTACAGAGTTGAATGAGACATTTTGCTCTGTCGAACTAGAGAAACTTTCATATGTGCTATGATATCCTAGTACATTCAGTAGAGCTCACGGGGTAATGAATGAGACACAAGTTGCTATATTGAACTGGAAACCTACTAGGAAAACTTCACATATACGATGATATCCTGGTACATTCAGTACATCGCACGGAATCGTGGGAGAGGATCACATACCACTGCGAGCTGTCAAACTCGAGCGCGAGACAGAAGATGTCCCGCAGCGGCGGAGTGAAGAGCACGGCACAGTGACTCCATATTTGTATTTTTATTGATTTTGGATGAATTTTGGCTGGGAATTTAAAATACGCCAATAAAAATCAGATTTTTTTAAAACAAGCTTTCGTAATTATAATACCCTGCTTTTTGATACATATTTCGCATGAATAACTATTTCGGTTTAGACATAATTTTAATTTTAAATGACATGGAAGGGGTATGTTTGCAATTTTTTTCTATCGAGCGAAGTTTGTCCAATCGTGTATCGGTATTCATCAGTCCCTAAATAGACACCCCAAGATTGCTATATATTTTTTTCAGACGTCTAATTTTAGTAGTTAGTGCCGTAGCCTTCATCGAAAAACTGAAAATACGCGCATACGAAGCCTTAACTTGCGTTACACAGAAGCCTCGGTGCGCGAGACCGACTCGCACTTGGCCGGTTTATTAATAAGTTGTGGCATCTCTAAAGAGTTTCCGTCAAAGCAATTTCTAAAATCCTAGTTATCCTGAGAGGATCTCCTCCAATCAACCTTCGAGTAATTGAATTGGTCGCGCTATCGGGTCTGGAAATCTTTCATCCCGTAGCTGAATCGACTTTTATCCATAGCTAGAATGAATTTTCACAGGTTGAAGTAGGTCTACTAAGTCTATTTTCAACTTCGTGTAGTATAGTTAAGGGCCTTCCATGAGCCAACTAGCGCTGCTAATCTTAAAAAAATAATATCTTCCAATATAATCAATTTTATTAAAAAAGCTATTTACGAAATGTTTATTACGATAAATACTATTTTTCAATATACAATACATGGCATAATTGCGACAAGCTAAGTTGTAGTTCACAAATGTGCCAAAAACGGCCGTTTTTCGCAATTATGCGAACTACAACTTACCGACATTAAACCACGTTATAAATAAGCATTTAAAAAATAGTATTTATCGTAATAAATATTTCGTAAATAGCTATTTTAATAAAATTTATTATATTGGAAGATATTATTTTTTTAAGATTGGCGGCGCTAGTTGACTCTATGAAGGCCCTTAATTCCCATTAACTCAAAAATAAAAGGTCATAATTCACGAGATTATAATTTTTTATCAATGTTATGTTTACGTAACTCAGAAACCACTCATTTTCGACCCCTCGTTAATATGGCCTAATTTGTTGCAAACCACGTCTAGTATCACCCCTTTCAAGGAATGTATCGAATTTCCAATCACCCTATAGGTTTCAGTGTATATAGTATTCAGCTAGAAACAGCTACGTAGCTAACAAAATGGTCCATCCAAAATACTGAGTAAGGCTCTTCATTTTATTTATTTATTTTATTAATGGACTCGACAGTTCGTCATTTACCAATGTCATGTTACAGAAAATTCAACGTATAATAGTCTTCTATCTTCCTCCAGGGGAGTCGCCGTAGCGTCGTCACCCTGGGTAGCCGCGTCTTCTTGTCTTCATCCACAGGAGTCGCCGTAGCGTCAATCACTGTGGACGAAGCAGCTCGACAGTCACGTTCACTCCCGAGCTCGTAGCGGGACTCCTGACCATGGCGCCAAACTTCAGATCCTGCTTGAATTCTCCAATAACTTCACCATACTGTCATTCGCGAACATTTTCTGACGTGATCATCATCATCATCAGTCTATTTATATGTCCCCACTGCTCGGGCACAGACCTTCCCTTACATCGAGGGAGCTCGGGCCATAATCCACCACGCGGGCCCACTGCGGGTTGGCGGATTTCAGTTGCCTTAGATTTTTTTCTTCTTCTACGACATGCAGGTTTCATCACGATGTTTTCCTTCACCGTTTTGAGAGCACTCAGCTTAAACACAAAACACCCACTGTAGACATTAAATTGAAAATTATTAAATAATTTCGCAACCGTCGTTTCCCGCCATTGTCAAAAAAGCCTAGAGTAAGGCTCTTTTATATAATCTGTTATGTACATTGTACTACATGCCGCGTTCCCTCTAGGGCACGCCAAATATACGCTTAAATTCCCGACTGCTGAGAATTTAAGGTAAAGCTCTTGTCTCGAAGGGAACGATTCATTCAGATGCAGTGGTTCTCAAATGACCGAACGTTTCCGTTCGTGATCTATTTGGTGTGATGGTTAAGTCCTGGATGTGATCCTCGTGTGCCCAGTCTCCGGGAACTGGTCCAAAATAGACTTAGGTAGTTCGCGAATGAAAGTCAAAAATTAACTACTTCGCCTGCAATAAAGTAATATATATTTCGTTCACTTTAGTGTCCACCATATCTTTAGTTCATCTAGTTCACTCATTGCTCTCCTATAAACAACTAGATATACAAAGGTCTTACTAAAACAATTTAAAAAAACGTCAAAATAAGGGTCCATTGCTAACGCCCAAATAATGTCCAATATAGCAAAGGAGGGACCTTCTTTTTAGAAGGCAGACTGTGTATCTAGTTGTTTATAGGAGATCAATGCTTTTATTACATAAAAGTTGAAGATGACTGTAAAAAATTTAACTGAAATTAAAATATTACAACGTATTTTCCCACGCGTCAAAACATTGTCGCGAGATCCGTGATGTCACTCTGATTTTTTAGGGATGTTCGCTTTTTTTGCTATATCGATCTTATGTGGATTTTGGTAGATACATTGATTTATTATTAATAATTCAAATTTTAATGACATGTAAATGAAATATTTACCAAATAAATGGATATGAATACATTTGAAGGCATTTATAGCTAGATTTAACCAGGTATTACGATTATAATCTATGTTAAGAGCAAAAACATCGATGTTTTAACATTGTGTTTTCTCAACATCGAACATCCCTAGTTTATCGGGGCCGCGATGACGTCATGCTACAGATAATCATGGCAGACTCTGTTTTTGATCTAGGTCGGAAAGTTGCATTTTAAAGTAGAGTTTTTGGTGTTTTAAAGGTCTCAAAAAATTCTGTAATTTTTTGTATGGTGTATGTAATATAACGATTATTAACTATTAAAAGTAGACAGAATATAATTACTGCACATAGATTGCGGTCCGGACATATTCCATCAAAATCTTTTGCATTCCTAATGCGCAAAGTTGAATCTCCCAACTGCGAAGATTGTGGAGCCAAAGAAGACTTGCAACATATTTTGATGGAATGTGTCCGGTACTAGACTAAAAGAGAGCATGTTATTAATAGTTTAGGTTTATGCAAATTAGATGTAGGTATATTCCACGGCATTTTAGCTGAGCCAACTTCAGGCCCAGCTAAAATGCTGTTCTCGATCTTTTATAAAATTTAAGTTAATTTAGAATAGGTACGATGGGATTGGCATCGTCACTTTATGTGTACAAAAATCCCTAAACAATTATAGATTTAAAAAAAACTATTTAATAATGAAAAATTGGGTCAAGTAGCCTATTATCATAATATTCGTATACTTATACAGTTTGAAAAGCAGTGTCTCTTGCCACACCACAGCCGTGCTCATGAATACGCAATCGCGAGACACTCGGCGCGTATTTAATTTAGCCAGATGTAAAAGATAACCTCTGTTTAGTTATTAATATGGATTTATTCTCCACCTAGCCATTTACGGTCTTTAATTGACGTGAATGCCAGCTCATTTTAGGATTCCGTAGAGCAGGGTTTCTTAACGTATAGGCACAGAATATATAATAGTATGACGTAGGGTCCATGAACCCCTTAGGGGTCCGTAGCATGTGTGTCAGGGGTCTGCAGTAGGTCAGTCAGTCTAAAAATATTGCCTTGCCTTGTCGAAGACTGTCCCACAATGTAAGGTGCTCATTGAGGCCAAGCAGCAGCAACCTTCTCATTAACGTAGTAAGTGTAATAAAAGTGCCAATAAAATACTTTTTTTTATTTCCAAAATTATTTATGGCTGGGGTCCGTGGAATAGTTTAAATTGTGAAAGTGGTCCGTGACTGCAAAAAGGTTAAGAAACCCTGCTCTAGAGGAACCCTTATAGGATCACTTTGTTGTCCATCTGTCTGTCAAGACCTATATTTCAGAAACGCGTGGCGGGATCAAGTTAAAATTAATACCAAATACTCACGTCTGCAACCTCATGCAGCCGTGAAAAAATCAAAGGTCTACGTCAACCCAATCAAAGGATATGGCCGCTTATGTAGCATTTTCCCGCATATTTGTATGAAGACGCGAGAAACTCAAATCCTGTAGGGTACTTCCCGTTGACCTATAATCATGATATTTGGCAAGAAGATTACAAGTAAAGGAAAAAATAAAACTGTAAATGACAATGCCAGATTCTGCCCCACCATCAACCGCAAGTTGTACAAGATAACGAATAAATGTAAAAATATCTACGTTTTTTTTATTAAAATTATTGGTTTAAAATAATATTTGTACAAGTTGCGATTCGAAAAACACAGCTTAATTAAGAATTCAGAAAATAGTAAGAAATCTAAGTTTGTTTTTGTTATTCTTCTAGGAGTTGCGAGAGTAGTAGTAGAGAAAATGATACTGATTATGATTATGCAATATGAAACCTGTAATAAATCCCCAACAAAATGATAGATACAGCTTAGATGGTCACGTAGTTTTTTTGTAGGTGGGGCAAAGCTCCTTTGAAATGTGGCAATGTCTTTTAGGGTTCCATCACGAATTATTTATTTTTATTTATTTTTTGTAATTACAAACTTATATTTCCTGTTGCCGCCTGGTATGTCGATGTATGACGTTATCAGTTTCGAAAACGCGAAGATAAGTTTGTCCCTAAATCTAGTTTATCATAACAAATGTTATGGTGAAGTTGCACGGAACCCTCGGTGCGCGAGTCCGAAAGCCGACTGCACTTGACCGGTTTTTTTTTTTAAATTTACAGTTACACCGGGCTTTTAGAAAATGGCGGCAAACGACGGTTGCGAAATTATTTAATAATTTTCAGTTTAATGTCTACAGTGGATGTTTTGTGTTTAATATCACGTTAAATTAATCAGAAAATGTTCGCGAATGACAGTATGGTGAAGTTATTGGAGAATTCAAGCAGGATCTGAAGTTTGGCGCCATGGTCAAGAGTCCCGCTCCGAGCTCGGGAGTGAACGTGACTGTCGAGCTGCTTCGTCCACAGTGACGACGCTACGGCGACTCCTCTGGATGAAGACATGAAGACGCGGCTACCCAGGGTGAAGACGCTACGGCGACTCCCCTGGAGGAAAATAGAAGACTATTATACATTGAATTTTCTGTAACATGACATTGGCAAATGACGAACTGTCGAGTCCATTAATAAAAAAAATACATTTACACCACTTTGCAAAGAAAAGTTGCCAAAACTGAGGACAAACGTACCAGGATCGCAGAAAATGGTAGGAGGTATTACATCTCTGCCTACCGCTAAGGGATAGACGGGTTCATTGTATGTAAATCAAAAATTCAACCGTATTACAAAGAGTCACAATTATGCCCTTTGGACTCTTTGTGCCAACATGTTGAGTCCTGTACAAATACTACCCCGGTCCCGACATATGCGCCCGGAGCGCTGGAGTAGCGGCATAGTATAATAAGAATAGTAGGCTACCTCCGGTCCCTTAGGAAACTTAATTACTTACTTTTTAAGAATGTCTTAAAACTATAGTGAGCCATTACTACAAATTATTATATATAAACGGATATCACTCACTTATATTGTTGAAGTCGGCAATTAGACCGACAGTTTCGACCGATTTCGACGGTCTTTTTCAAGGTGAGCGCGCCACGCCCGCGTCGCCGTTGACGTTTCTTCGCGACTGTCGGTCTAATTGCCGACTTCAACAATATAAGTGAGTGATATCCGTTTATATATAATAATTTTAGGAATGTCGATCACGTATCATAAATAGGTCAAACAGAATCCAAAATAATAATTGACAAGTATCGGAAACTAAATGTTTTATTATTATTATTAGATACTAAATAGACACGAATTCCTGATCAACTGTGAAATCAAAATTGGTTGAAATATGAAATAATTACAAGCATTTATAAAAGTTGTGTTATAAAGAGACATAAACGTACCTACACGTATCATGTGGTCACGCAATACAAAGTTCATACTAAAGACCGTTTTGCTAAAAAGAGATGGAGCATCTTTGCATACTTGACTTAACAGCTTAATATCTTCGGTATTAATTTAGATATCGAAAAACTGATTTCACAGTTCTCTTCAGCAGGATTGATGTAATAAATAAAAAATTTAATCAAATACCCTATTCGAACGTGAGCGCCCGTAACGAGCGTACATAGTCTGTGACTGCGCGGCCGGCTGACGGCCAGAAAGACACTGACATCGTGTCGGTGTGTGCGTCTGTATCAACCCGCACGATGTACCTTTACTTGAAGATATCTTACTCTTCTTATTATACCATGGCAGCGGGCTCTTTCAGGTTAATGACGATGCGTGCTTTGTAACAATCGGTCCCTCATACAATTTGTACGTAGGAGGTAGCTGCGGCTGCATTGTAACGTATTCCCTAACGAGCTCAAAGACAGACGCTACCATTTGTTCCAGTGAGTTATCATTTTCATTTCTTTTTATTATTATTACTCTATACGAATATACACATATTTTACAATTTTCTATATTATTAGTAGGTATAGGTACTGCGATAAAGTAGATTGTGACATCTGTGTGCCTCCGACCAATTCATTGTAAGTTATCATCACCAGACCGTATGTCTACTGCTGGACGTAGGTCGTTGCACACACCTCCCCGCTCTTATAGCCTCCTGGTACTGCTTCTAGATCATCAGCCCGTATCAATCCACTGCTGGACTAATCTAATCGCACACGCACCTCCCCGCTCTTATAGCCTCCTGGTACTGCCTGCCTCTAGTCTCGCCCGTATCAGTCCACTGCTGGACGCAGGCCTCACCTCCCCGCTCTTATAGCCTCCTGGTACTGACTCTCTCATCATCAGCCCGTATCAGTTCACTGCTGGACGCAGGCTTCACCTCCCCGCTCTTATGGCCTCCTGGTACTGCCTCTCTCATTACCAGCCCGTATCAGTCCACTGCTGGACGCAGGCCTCACCTCCCCGCTCCTATAGCCTCCTGGTACTGCCTCTCTCATCATCAGACCGTATCAGTCCACTGCTGGACGCAGGCCTCACCTCCCCGCTCTTATAGCCTCCTGGTACTGCCTCTCTCATCATCAGCCCGTATCAGTCCATTGCTGGACGCAGGCCTCACCTCCCCGCTCTTATAGCCTCCTAGTACTGACTCTCTCATCATCAGCCCGTATCAGTCCACTGCTGGACGCAGGCCTCACCTCCCCGCTCTTATAGCCTCCTAGTACTGACTCTCTCATCATCAGCCCGTATCAGTCCACTGCTGGACGCAGGCCTCACCTCCCCGCTCTTATAGCCTCCTGCTACTGCTTCTAGATCATCAGCCCGTATCAGTCCACTGCTGGACGCAGGCCTCACCTCCCCGCTCTTATAGCCTCCTGGTACTGCCTCTCTCATCATCAGCCCGTATCAGTCCACTGCTGGATGCAGGTCTCACCTCCCCGGTCTTATAGCCTCCTGGTACTGCCTCTCTCATCGTCAAGATGTATCAGTCCACTGCTGGACGCAGGCCTCACCTTCCCGGTCTTATAGCCTCCTGGTACTGCCTCTCTCATCGTCAGCATGTATCAGGCCACTGCTGGAGGCCTTACATGATTCTCGGCTTTTTGCATCCAGTAAAGACGAGTAAGACATGAGATTTAGAACCTTAGTAGTGCAATTTCAGAGGGATGTATGTCAAGTGTCTGGCACTCGCGGGGTGCGTTCAACTCTCGTCTCAACCGGAGCGAAGCGATACTCGGCGAAGCCAAAGAGCTTTGTTTTACACGCTTTAGCGCATCGAGTATTTAGAGCTGGCTGGAATTTCTAGCAGCTAGTCAACGGTTAGTGAACTAGTCATAGTTAAACACCCGATTGTTGAGGCTTGTCTACTAGTTGGGAGCGTTGAAAAATTTGTCTGTCTACAGTGTGTACTCGTGACCACTTACCCCATAGACATGATATCGGTACAAATGACAATGCCAGATTCTGCCCCACCATCAACAGCAAATTGAACAAGATAACGAATAAATGTAAAACTATCTCCGTTTTTTATTAAAATTATTGGTTTAAAATAAAGTTTTGTACATCAAGCGAGTCGAAAAAAACAGCTTAATTAAGAATTCAGAAAATAGTAAGAAATCGAAGCGAATTATTCATTGTTTTTGTTATTCTTCTATAGGAGTTGCGAGAGTAGTAGAAAATGATACTGATTATGATTATGCAATATGAAACCTGTAATAAGTCCGCAACAAAACGATAGGTACAGCTTAAATGGTCACGTAGTTTTGTAGGTGAGGCAAAGCTCCATGAAAATGTGGCAATGTCATTTTCACCCGAAACATTTTTCACCGATGAGCGCATAGAGACGAAGCGGGGGACAGGGCCGTATTAAAGAGATGCGTCCATGTCGATAATATCTCTAGGTGCCACGTGTCGCTGGGCAATGTTGCGCTCATGTGCGGGGCAGACACGGGCGCCCTCCTGGTACAGGGATAGGGGGGAAGTGGTCTGCGTGCGAGACACAGTGTAGAAAGCTGAAATATAGTGCTCCGCCCCCCGCCCTCCGCCCCCGCCCTGCTCTGAAATAGTGCATTCGGACGAACTACAGGAAATTGCACTCCAGCAATAAGAGCCTCGGGCACTATTCCAATGACCGATATTTTCTTACACAATAATACACATATAACCTTTTAATAATAATAATGTTTTTTAATATTATTTCGAAACGACAGTGGTCCATAGTCCATGCATTTTTTGATAGTTGAATTTATTGTAAATATTTTTAAGTTTTCCTTAAATTGTTTAACTTACTTAAGGCACTAACTACTGAAATTAAACGTCTGAAAAAAATATATATCAATCTTGGAGTGTCTATTTAGGGACTGATGAATATCGATACACGATTGGATAAACTTTGCTCGATAGAAAAAAAATCACAAACATACCCCTTTCCTTTCTGTCGAGTACTGTGCACAATTAATGTATGTCACGAGCCAAACCATCCATATGATATTGCCACATTTCAATGGAGCTTTGCCCCACCTTCAAAACTACGTGACCATTGAAGTACCTATCATTTTGTTGGGGACTTATTACTGGTTTCATATTGCATAATCATAATCAGTAGGAGTTGCGAGAGTAGTAGAAAATGATAACAAAGACAGACAATGAATAATTCGCTTCGATTTCTTACTATTTTCTGAATTCATAATTAATCTGTTTTTTCGACTCGTTTGATGTAGGTACAAAACTTTATTTTAAACCAATAATTTTAATAAAAAAACGGAGATATTTTTACATTTATTCGTTATCTTGTTCATCATGCGGTTGATGGTGGGGCAGAATCTGGCATTGTTATTTGTCAAATGAATTCAAGGCCACCCTGTATATAGTATTACTATTTTTTTTATTGGTACAAGGGTAACAGCGATACAAAATTAAAATATAATGATACATGCTAAATAGTATGGCCAATAACAGATTACCACGTTATAAACTATTTACTTATTATAATACGTTAACTCTATTAATATTACTTATTATAATACGTTGTAGTCAGCGAGCTTAGTACGGTGGAACACAGAGAAAGGTGTACAGGAGAGTTTTTAAGGTTGAGATTTTCTCAAAAACTACTTGACCTATTGCAAAAAATATTTCACTGTTTGATAGATAAAAGTTCAAACTACTCGTATGTAACTGTAAAAGAATTATTAAATTCGGTCCAGTAGTTTTTGAGAAAATCTCAACCTTATTGAGGCCCCCTGTATACTTATCTCTGTCTTCGACTGTATACCTATACTGTATTTTTCACCATTTAACCATTATTAGGTGCTTTCCACACGTAAGCACTTTCGTTAACAACATTAGAGAACCTTGAACGACTTCGTAAACTGCGTATTTCATTCCGGCGAGCGTAACGCGTCTACATCAAAAGCCCTTACCCTTCTCACTTTGTGTCGGTCGGTTAGCGCCTGCTGGTAATTTGAAACACATAGTCATGTGCAAACTCATTAAAAATGAACAATCTACATTAAATAATTAACTAAATATAGCAGGTCGCACAGTAACGTAGCTAGGGAACGGACAATGAGGGCGCTATTTAGGGAGGGCGCTAATTTTGGTTTAATAGCGGGTTGTAAAACATTTATCTAATCATTATCAAGGGGTTGTGACTCTCGCTCCGGGTCCTGCCTGGTGCAAAGGTTGGCCATAGCTACACAGTGCGGTAACGCCGCATGCGTTATGGGTACCTTTGCACCGGGTATGACAAGGGGCGGGTTATTTGACTGACGAAGGTTTACCGGATATTTTAGTTTTATGTTTGACATTGTATTTTATATAATAAATTGCATTCAATATTATAATCATGTATCCCCCCCCCCCCCCCCCCCCCATCTAATCATAATTATGTACCCCTGCCCCAGAAGGAAGGTAATGCTTTTGGGTGTATGTATGTATCCATTCGTTCCTGCCATCCTGTAGCCTAAACGGCTTGATGGATTTTGGTGTATAGGTATCGTTAGATTCGAGTAGGTGTAGCAAATTATTGTCGCCGTAGCATTACGCTACGCTTCGTAACGCTGCTACGAGAATTACGTTATCAAGCAATCCATCCAAGCTCGACGATTCAATTTTTTTTTGAAAAGACGTGTTTGCAAGAGCCTCGTCTAGATCGCCATAATTCAAAAAATGTAATCTAGATACGCGCGCTCTTATAAGGAAATTAAGTATTTTTTTGATAATGTAGCAAGCCTTAAGCTTCATAACTTTTAATTAGATAAACGGGAATTACCGTGTTAAACATTTATTATTGATGTCTCGATATTTCGCCAGCATTGCAGCCATCATGGTCACGAGTAGACTGAAGTCGGTGAGTGTTAAACGTCAGAAGGGTGACACAAAACACCGACTTCAGTCTACTCGTGACCATGATGGCTGCAATGCTGGCGAAATATCGAGACATCAATAATAAATGTTTAACACTGTAATTCCAGTTTTATCTAATTAATATGTATACACACCGTGACAGTTTAAAAAGTGATATTCATAACTTTTTTTGGTTGGGGGCGCCAATTGATATTTCAGGGCGGTAAAATTCCTAGTTCCAGCACTGGTTTTGCGTCTGAACAAGCTCAGTTTACTTAGGCGCTGAGTGTTTAGGGTGCCTAATTGTTTCTGGGTCGTTTAGAGGTTCCATTTATGGATGCTAATGAGGGTACAACAATGCGCGATTAGTCAACCTTTCCTAGGACCGTATTATTAAATGACTCTCAGCTCAAAAGTCAATCTTCAGAACGACCTCAAGATGGCGTGCCTATTAATAAACGCAACGTAGGTGCGCTTTTAGGAATTGGGTATCAAGTGAGTAACGCCGTATTAAGGGCCTTCCATGAGCCAACTAGCGCCGCCAATCTTGAAAAAATAATATTTTCCATATTAAACAATTTTATTAAAAAAACTATTTACAAAATGTTTATTAGGATGAATACTATTGCTAAGTTGTAATTCACAAATGTGCCAAAACTTACTGAAATTGAATCACGTTATAAACGGGCATTTAAAAAATAGTATTCACTCAGATTATTAATACGGGCCCTGGAGTTCATCACGACTATCGTAAGTGGGTTTGATTGAAGTTAAAAGTGGATACATAGCAAGATTACTTCAATAATACTTTGTTATTTCGTACCATGACGTCCTTAAAGTAAGCTTATTAAGGACGTCATGGTACGAAATAACAAAGTATTGTCACGGAATGACAAGGTCGCAGGTTCAAGTCCTGCCCACGGCAAGAAATTTTTCATCATGTTCTAATTTATTCACCGAGCATGAATAATGCGTAATTCAAATTCTAAACAAAGTATTATTGAAGTAATCCTGCTATAAGAGTTCATGGTGTGACGACATCAGCAGTAGGTACGTTGCTAAGTTACTACTTGTTTATTGTGTGATCTGCAGTTCAGATGCTTTTGCTATTGTAAAATTATTATATATTATTATCCCATAATGTCTGTCCTTATTTTGATGTGGTATATTAGTCTGATAGTGCTGATAAAGCCTTGTTAGGCTTGAGACATGGTAACGGGGCAGATCTCTTCACAAACTAGAGACGAGCTGTTTCATTGGTATAAGTAAATCTCTATCTGTGGTAAAGAAAATTGATCTAAGAAGCTTCACGCAGTATGTAGGTAATGTGGGCTAATCTCGATCGTTCGCTGTAATACCTATAGATATCAATTTCGTTTGACATGCTCTGTTCAAAATGTTAAACTGCTGCTTAGGCAGGCGCAGGCTCTAGCAGGTACATATTTATGTTGGATAAAGTAAGCGCTTCGTATGTAAATGTGACGAAAACGTGACCATACAGATTAACTTGCAAACAGTAACTCAGCTTCAAAAAATGTAAATTGTCAGGCCTGAATTCCTGCTACGCTTACGTCGGGCACGTATAGAATATACATTGTATACTATTGGGCACCGCAACAGCTAGCAGATTTAATAACACGACTAGAAAACTAGAAAAAAAAATTAAAAAGACATTGGCGCTTGGTCGTTATATAAAGAGTTAGCAAACGAGTAGTAGATGCCACTGGTGACCGAAGAGCTGGCAGCTACCTCGTGCAACGGATCAGCATCGCGATCCAGCGAGGTAACGCTGACAGTGTCTTGGGTACTCTTTATGCACCTAATTTTTTTTTAAATAGTTTAGATTAGGTTTTTTAAATATTGAATGGTTCTTTTTATTTCATATTGTACCTTTTTGAAATAAACAAACAAAGACATTTAGGTTTTTCCTATATCGAAATCGAAAGCTTATGAAAAAAAAATCCTTCAAAACCAGTGTCTCGAGGACAGAGAAAGGTAAGTAATATTACAGTAGAGTTTTTAAGGTTGAGATTTTCTCAAAAAGGATTAGATTGATTTTTGAAATTTATACACCTTTACATAGTGTAAACTCTAAACTATCTACAAGTAAAATATTTTTTACAATAGCTCAATGTAGTTCTTTAGAAAATCTCAACCTTATTGAGGCCTTATGTATACTTATCTCTGTCTTCGAGAATCATTTTTCCTCATTCGCAGCTGGTTACGAAATGCCGGTTACGTAAGCGACCGAAGAGGAATATCAAAACATATGAAAAAGGAACGCGTCATCAATTAAAAACATGATTTCTAACTGCAATGTCAGACAAGAATTTGAGTAATTGCACAATTACTGGATAGATGTCGTTACCGTCCCTAAGACGACCATATGGAGACAAAATTCACGATCTGGGTACGATATCACGATGGATCTGTAGGAATAGAGCGTGCCACGGAATGGGGAGGTTCCTGATTCGGATCCCGGTCGTAATGAAAAAAAAATCTCCATTTATCATTTACATTTTTGTTTCGCTTAGCGCATATGCAAGAAAATATTAAAACATACGAAGAGGAATCTCTGATTTAGCGGCTCGACCTGAGCTACTGTGTGTTCGCGCACTGTGGCGTCCACCTGGCTGTGCCTATGGGGTATAAGTTTACATTATGTTAACGCGGCACGTGATCAGAGTTCACCATACTTAAATATTATCTGTGGTTAAGTCCGCTCGTCTGTTAAGGGCCTGATATGAGCCAACTAGCGCCGCCAATCTTGAAATAATAATATATTCCAATATAATCAATTTTATATTGGAATTGAAATTTGAAATTGAAATTTTTTATTAAGTTTACCATAGTATCATTTTATTTATATTTAGATTAAGGTTATATCTATTATATCGTTTTTCTCAAGAAACACTGAATCAATTTTATTAAAAAAGCTATTTACAAAATGTTTATTACGATAAATACTTACATCTTCTGTCGCGCTTGAGTTTGACAGCTGGCAGCCCCTTAAGGACGTCATGATACAAAATAACAAAAGTATTATTGAAGTAATCCTGCTATAAGAGTTCATGGTAAGGACGAAGGCAACAGTCCGTTACACAATGTATGATTAGTCGAAAGATTACTAAATTCGAAAACTCGTGGAACAAAAGTGATTCAGTTACCGATACTGAACACCCTTCCTTCGGCTTACTAACACGCTGTATAGGTACCTATATCCTGTATAGGAGGCATCGGGAAAGATGGCGGAACACAACAATTTTGTTTTTTTACTTATATTCTATTGTGTAGTAATCGTTTTATCTGTAGTAATCGTTTTCCCGTCAGACGGTGATTGATCTCCCCGATGTGGGGCGCTCTAGGGTTGCCACATCATCTTGTTGTTTCCGTAAACTAGATATTCTTTAAGTATGTATCCGCTAAGCATTTGTGCAAAAATTACAGGACTAAACGACCTTATCACACTGGCGAAACTTTGTTAAACGCCGCGTCCCGCTCGATGTAGAATAGGAGTGAGCGTGACGGTTGTGTTTAGTTTTAGGATTAGATAAGGAGGTCACGACAGAATCACATAAATTTAGGTCGTACATCTCTCTAAATTAAAAATTATTTTTGTTTGTTTTAGTATTTTTGACATTCAAAGGCACATTTAAACCCAATGTTGAATCGGATAAGAATTGATTGTGATTAATATTTATATTCGTGTGTCGCCGGTTGTATTCGTGTGTCGTCGGTTATATTCGTGTGTCGCCGGTTCCGCATGAGGGATAAACTTACTAACAATAGTAATAGTTATGTACCTATAAACGAAATGTTTATTTCAAAAAGGTACAATATAAAATAAAAAAGAACCATTCAATATTTATAAAAAAACCTAATCTAAACTATTTTTTAAAAAATTAGTAGCAGGAAGAGTACCCAAGACACTGGCAGCGTTACCTCGCTGGATCGCGATGCTATCCGTTGCGCGATGTAGCTGCCACCTTTAATAACTATATAGGTACATAACTATTATTAATTAATTTTTCATTATTTTAAAAGTGCTGTTGAGAGGTTTTTGCCACTGTTTCTCCTCAGCGTTGGCACCTTTTCCTTGAAAAGTAGTGTAAATGTAAATTCCAAAAAATTTATTGACGTGCAAAAATGTACTCGACGTGCTATACTTGCAATAAAGAAATTTGACTTTGACTTTTGACTTTATTCAAATCAATAAGTACACCTCACTTTTCATTTTATTGCAAGCGTGACAGCCCTACTACGGGATCGGTTATCGCGAAACGATTTCTTTGTGAGTTTCGTTAGAAATGTCTTTATTCTTTGGAAAACGCCGCGCCTACTTCAGGCGGCGACTGTAGTAGGTATATGCCAGCCAGCTGTCAAACTCGAGCGCGAGACAGAAGATGTCCCGCAGCGGCGGAGTGAAGAGCACGGCACAGTGACTCCATACTTGTATTTTTATTAATTTTGGATTAATTTTGGCAGAGAAATAGAAATGCGCCAACAAAAATCAGATTTTTTTGTAAACAAGCTTTCCTATTTAATACCCTACATTTTGATATATATTTTGTATGAATAACTATTTCGGTTTAGACATAACTTTCATTTTAAAAGACATGGAAAATGTTTGCGATTTTTTTTTTTCTATCGAGCGAAGTTTGTCCAATCGTGTATCGGTATTCATCAGTCTCTGAATAGACACCCCAAGATTGCTATATATTTTTTTCAGACGTTTAATTTTAGTAGTTAGTGCCGTAGCCTTGATAGAAAAACTGAAAATCCACGCATACCCAGCGGTAACACTTTGGACTTTGGACCGTTCTTATTATCTGCATCGTAAGATTTAAAATCGTACTGCAAGTGTTACCATTGATCTGCTGTAGTCCGTACATCAAAGCACATTAAATGTAACACTGTGGACCGTTCTTATTATCTGCGTTGTAAGAGTTAAAATCGTACGGCCGTACGAACTTTTTCAACTGGACTATGAGACCCTTTAATGTTTAGATGTAATTTCGTTTTCATGGTAGAGCATTGATCTCCTATAAACAACTAGATACACAAAGGTCTTACTAAAACAATTTTAAAAACCTCCAAATAAGGGTCCATTGTTAACGTCCAAATAATCTATACATATAATAAGACTGTAAAAAAGTTGTGTCTGTACATTGGACATTTTTTGAAAAGAATAATTGTAATGTGTTTTAGGATCGATACTGATGCCAAAACACTAATTTTTAGAATTTTTGTCTGTTTGTCTGTGACTTTGTGCAACCACGCCATAACTACTGAAGGGATTTGATGGGAGTTTCACTAGGAGATAGCTGAAATATCCGGACAGCTCATAGGCTAAAGCCATGGCGGTATGTGATGTGGAAACAAGGATCCAGAGAGGAAGATCTGCCTCCTGATCTCCTCCATCCTCCTCCTCTACGCAAACGAAGTTGCGGGGTACAGCTAGTGTTCAATAAAGCAAATGAGCGTCCATTCATCCGTTTGGACCTTCTTTGCGCTCGGACATTTTTAGAAGGCAGACTGTGTATCTAGTTGTTTATAGGAGATCAATGCCGTATAGGCTTTTTTATATCAATAGTCATTATAATCGCTTTTGTAATGTTGAATTCGGTTCGTATGGACGGCGGATTTACAAAGAGGATACTTCTATTATACTTACGAAATGATAGGATTTCCTTTTGACCTTTTCGCTAAAACCTTTGAATAAATAATGCAGAATGAGGAAATGAGATTTTTCCCGTATTGGGATAATATTTGTGGTCGGGCTTTTTTTCTTTTTACGTAGACCGAATTTTTAAAGGCGATGTTTTGAAGAAAATGGCGGAAAATTACGGTTGCAAATAATTTTCATTTTAATGTCTACAGTGGTTATTTGTGTTTAATATCACGTTAAATTAATCAGAAAATGTTCGCGAATGACGGTATGGTGAAATTATTGGATTATTTGTGCAAGATCAAGTCAAGAGTCCCGCTACAAGCTCGGGAGTGAACGTGACTGTCGAGCTGCTTCGTCCAGAGTGACGACGCTACGGCGACTCCTCTGGAAGACTATGATATCTTGAATATTCTGTAACATGACATTGGCAAATGACGAACTGTCGAGTCCATTATTAAAATAAAGCATGAGCAGGCATGAACAGAGTGATGAATTTGGAGGAAGCAAAAGTGGTCTACCAGGATCACAGAAGATAGAAGTAGTCTCTGTCTACGGTAGAAAGCGGGACGAGCGTGCATGAAGAGAGTAATGTGTATGAAGCAAGAAATGGTGTACCAGGATCGCAGAAGATGGCAGTACATCGTCTATCTACCGCTACGGCAGACTTGCGGGAGGAGCGAGTATGAAGAGAGTGATAACTGTGTATGAAGCGAGGAATGGTGTACAGTCGAAGACAGAGATAAGTATACAGGGGGCCTCAATAAGGTTGAGATTTTCTCAAGAACCACTGGACCCATTTTAATAATTCTTTTACAGTACATAGTATTAAATTTTATCTATCTAACAGTGAAAGAATTATTGCAATAGGTCAAGTAGTTTTTGAGAAAATCTCAACCTTAAAAACTCTACTGTACACCTTTCTCTGTCTTCGACCGTACCAGGATCGCAGAAGATGGCAGTACATCGTCTACCTACCGCTACGGCAGACTTGCGGGAGGAGCGAGCATGAGGAGAGTGATGACTGTGTATGAAGCGAGGAATGGTGTACAGTCGAAGACAGAGATAAGTATACAGGGGGCCTCAATAAGGTTGAGATTTTGTCAAAAACTACTGGACCGAATTTAATAATTCTTTTACAGTTACATAGTTTCAACTTTTATCTATCAAACAATGAAATAATTTTTGCAATAGGTCAAGTAGTTTTTGAGAAAATCTGAACCTTAAAAACTCTCCTGTATACCTTTCTCTGTGTTCCACCGTACCAGGATCGCAGAAGATGCCAGTAGGTACATCGTCTGCCTACCGCTACGGCATACATGCGGGAGGAGCGAGCATAAAGAAAGTGATGTGTATGAAGCGAGAAATGGTGTACCAGGATCGCAAAAGATAGAAGCACCTAGCTTCTTGCCAAATTTCATGACTGTAGGTCAACGGGAAGTACACTATAGGTGTTTCATAGAAACATCATCATCAGCCCGTATCAGTCCACTGCTGGACGTAGGCCTCTCCCAAAGCGCGCCACTCAACCCTACTCTCGGCCCTCTGCATCCAGTCCCCGCCAGCCATCTTGCGAAGGTCATCCCTCCATCTGGTTGGGGGGCGTCCCACATACACTACTATTTCATAGAAACATGCGGCATAATTCGACATATATGGACATTTCACGGCTGCATGAGTTTGCAGACTTGAGTATTTGGTATTAATTTCAACTTGATACGTGTACGTGTTTCTGAGATATAGGTTTTGACAGACGGACGGTTTTTTCCTTTTGATGCACGGGACCCTAACAATATCTTTATTTATTTATATATTTTATTAATGGACTCGACAGTTAATCATTTGCCAAAGTCATGTTACAGAAAATTCAAACTATAATAGTCTTCTATCTTCCTCCAGGGGAGTCGCAGTAGCGTCTTCACCCTGGGTAGCCGCGTCTTCTTGTCTTCATCCAGAGGAGACGCCGTAGCGTCACCACTCTGGACGAAGCAGCTCGACAGTCACGTTCACTCCCGAGCTTGTAGCGGGAACTCTTGATAAAAGCTTGAAACCCCAGATCTTGCTCAAATTATCCAACAAATTCACCATACTGTCACTCGCGAACATTTTCTGATTAATTTAACGTGATATGAATCTCAAAATAACCACTGTAGACAATAAAATAAAAATCATCAAGTAATTTTGCAACCGTCGTTTCCCGCCATTTTCAAGAGAACCGTATTGATATAAGTGTTGAAGTTGTAATGTATAACTGTTAGTTATGTCACCTATATATTGTATACTGTTTATGTTCAATCATGTCAACATACTGGTGTTATGTGCATGATGAATAAATTTCTTTTCTTTCTTTCTTTCTTCTTTCTTCTTTCTTCTTTCTTCTTTCTTCTTTCTTCTTTCTTCTTTCTTCTTTCTTCTTTCTTCTTTCTTCTTCCTTCTTTCTTCTTTCTTCTTTCTTCTTTCTTCTTTCTTCTTTCTTCTTTCTTCTTTCTTCTTTCTTCTTTCTTCTTTCTTCTTTCTTCTTTCTTCTTTCTTCTTTCTTCTTTCTTCTTTCTTCTTTCTTCTTTTCTTCTTTCTTCTTTCTTCTTTCTTCTTTCTTCTTTCTTCTTTCTTCTTTCTTCTTTCTTCTTTCTTCTTTCTTCTTTCTTCTTTCTTCTTTCTTCTTTCTTCTTTCTTCTTTCTTCTTTCTTCTTTCTTCTTTCTTCTTTCTTCTTTCTTCTTTCTTCTTTCTTCTTTCTTCTTTCTTCTTTCTTCTTTCTTCTTTCTTCTTTCTTCTTTCTTCTTTCTTCTTTCTTTCTTTCTTTCTTTCGTTCTTTCTTTCTTTCTTTCTTTCGACAGACGGACTGACGTTTTTTCCTTTTGAGGCACGGACCCCTATAATAACTTCTTTCTGGATTGAGTAAAGCAAACTATAGGAAAGTCTCTACGGAAGAGCAAAGCCGTGTAAGTCGGAGTTAGGAGGCATCGTCGACCGACGCGAGGGTTAACTTCAACAATATTATTTTTCACTTTCAGATTGTGGTTGGATACTGAAACTTATTTTAGAAAGGATTTTCGTGTGGTTTAGTGATCGCACCTATTGTGCTAGCTATCCTTCAAATAGGGAGGCTTCAAATGTATTCATATTCATTTAATTAGTAAATTTTTGAATGAAATTGGAATTTTTTGAGGCCTTTAAAACAGCAAAAACACTAATCTAAAATGCAACTTTCCAACCTAGATCAAAGACAGAGTCAGCCATGATTATCTGTGGCATGACGTCATTGCGGCCCCGATAAACTAGGGATGTTCGATGTTGAGAAAACACAATGTAAAACATCGATGTTTATGCTCTTAACATAGATTATAATCGTAATACCTGGTTAAATCTAGCTATAAAGCCTTCAAATGCATTCACGTCCATTTACTTGGTAAATATTTCATTTATATGCCATTAAAATTTGAATTATTATTAATAATTCAATGTATCTACCAAAACCCTCCTAAGATCGATAAATCAAAAAAATAGGGCATCCCTAAAAATTTAGAGTGACGTCACGAATCTCGCGAACATGGCCGACTAGCGTTTTTGACGTGTGGGAAAAACGGAGAAATATTTTAATTTATTTTTTTACAGTCATCTTCTACTTTTATGTAATAAAAGTGATATATTTAGGACCCTAATGTGAAATACTATATATTAAATAAATATTGTTTTATTGAATTTCGATAAGTCAACTAGTCTATAAATCATATTTAAAAGTCATTAGGCCGTATGGAATTGAGTGTAAATTAATGACCTATTCCCACACTTAGTTCTAATTGTATTACAAGTCCTTCATTTAAAACTTATTGGTCCAAAGTCGGCCGATATCCATAGACAGTTTTGAACACGAACTCAGCGTGAGCACTCACGACTGTCAAAACTGGCAGCTGAAACCAAACTCCACTGATACCCTAAACGGGGGGGGGGGGGGGGGGACCGCCTTCAATCGCTTGCACAAACATAGCAGCAATGTATAGCGTCCATGTGTCAAATTGAAAGCGGTAACGATAACGATGGAAGTCGCGGTCACCCCCTGTCTGACTATCGGGCAAGTCTGAAAATATTTAAGCCCAGCGAGGCGGCCGAGCGTTCGTTCCGTCCTGACCCTAAGCGAAGTCTAAGTAAGTCGCTGGCTGAAGCTTAGCCGTTTAATAAATTACGAGCTACAACGAACCAGAAACACGTCACGAGTGATGGAGATAATATAACAGACAGGAGGCAACAGGCACGGACTCGGCAGGGGCGCGAATTGAGATGGGGGGTCGCAACTAATGGGGTCCCCCGTCTCAATTCGTAAGACTCAGAACCGATAAATTATTGCTGTCGAAGACAAAGAAAGGTATACAGGAGAGTTTTTAAGGTTGAGATTTTCTCAATAACTACTTGACCTATTGCAAAAATTCTTTCACTGTTAGATAGATAAAAGTTAAAACTTTGTAACTGTAAACGAATTATTAAATTCGGTCCAGTAGTTTTTGTCTGAAGACAGAGATAAGTATACAGGGGGCCTCAATAAGGTTGAGATGTTCTCAAGAACTACTTGACCGATTTTAATAATTCTTTTACAGTTACATAGTATATATTACAAAATATATTATAATATTATTGTACAAAGTGCTGCGTGAATGTTTGTTGTTATGTGAGAATGATGAATGAATGAATGCGGCTGGATTTCTGTATTGTGTTGTGATATAGTGACATTTTTTATTTTTTTTATTGTTATTGACATTTTTCATTATTGTATTGACATTTGCATTATTTTTATTCTTATTGACATTTTCATTATTGTTATCCTGTAAATTAATTTAATAATATGACTAAGACAAATTATGAAATGTATAGTGCATTAGTTTAAGACTGTAATGCTAGACATTTAAATGAAATAATAAATAAATAAATAATATTTTTATCTAACAGTGAAAGAACTTTTACAATAGGTAAAGTAGTTGTTGAGAAAATCTCAACCTTAAAAACTCTCCTGTACACCTTTCTCTGTGTTCCACCGTACAATACAGTATAAAGATTTTAACTGACCCTATATAGAAAGAAAGTACATAGAAGAATCAAAAATACAGATCGAAGTTAAGGAAAAAATACTCTATTTACTTCCAATTGACTAGTATTTAAACACGACAGAATAAATTAATAATATTTACACAAGCATACAAGAACTGTACAGCATGTTGTGGCGGACTAAGCTCTGCTTAATGGCAGGCCACAGCGCTGATTTTCAGGTCCGTGGCCCCCCCTACCAGTACCTGTCTCCGTCCCTGTGAGAGTTTGAGGGATGGGTTGATTACAAAGCCCCCCGCCGCCCCGCCGCCGCCTGGCTGTCTATCGCTCATAATAATACGCGTCATACTCGAAATTGTTTCCATCTATTTACATCAGGCGCTAAGCCACGTTAGGCAGTTATACACTGAATAATAGATGGGACACTGTTGTAAGTAGATGCAGCTTTATTAAATATCTATTTCGGTAACACTGAGAAAATTGTTTGAAAAATTAAATTGAAATGTATGTAACCTCACTTTCTTAAAACCATGTTCTAGTCACTTTCACACTTCGTTAAAAAACCTTAAGTTAGAAAGCGACAGAACACCCAACTTAACGGTGGGATAACTCTAAATAACGAGGGCTTTTTTATAACGTGATTCAATTTCGGTAAGTTGTAGTTCGCATAATTGCGAAAAACGGCCGTTTTTGGCACATTTGTGAACTACAACTTAGCTTGTCGCAATTATGCCATGTATTGTATATTGAAAAATAGTATTCATCCTAATAAACATTTCGTAAATAGTTTTTTTAATAAAATTGATTAAATTGGAAGATATTATTTTTTCAAGATTGGCGGCGCTAGTTGGCTCATGGAAGGCCCTTAAATAAATGGTATATAAAAACCGTGTAGCACTGACAAACAACCGAAATCCGGGATTAAAAGGCTACATGGCGAAGCCAGGAAAGGTCAACGGTCGCCGACCGCGTGCCGCGATTTCCCCAGGGGTTCGCGCCACGGCCCGCTACCAATATGTGTTTCCGGTGCGACAATTAATACTTAATTACGACCTTATACTTACATACATAAACTCCCCCTGTTTCTCGTAGCAGTGGGTATAAACGATGTCTTTACATTTTCTGCGATCCTAGTACTCTTGCAACGCATGCGACCTAAATTGGTAGTTTAAACCATGGTTTAAGGATTTTAGCTGGATTTTGCTGCCATAAACCTCACTGCCTTTAAACCGTATTTTGTCTCTTTCACACTTCGTTACAAAACCTTAAGCTAAAAAGAGATCGTCATGTGGTGGTTCAGCAGTTTTTTTTAGGATTCCGTAGGTACCTCAAAGATTAACTTGGTCTCATAGTGGTAGGTAAACGTAGTGTGGGACGCCCCCCGACCAGATGGAGGGATGACCTTCGCAAGGCAGAGACTGTATGCAAAAGGCCGAGAATCGGGCTGAGTGGTATGCTTTCATATTCATATTCATTTATTTGGTAAATATTTCATATACATGTCATTAAGTAAATTTAAATTATTAGTAATAATTAATTAAAACATACACAACAAAGCTAAAATTAAACATAAATTGAAATTTCAATTAGGTAAAGTATTTTTTATTGTAATTTAATTAATAATGAATATATTGAGTAGGTATATACATACCTACCTATACCTATAGTAGTGAATATAGGTATCTACATCTTTAGAAGAGACCTAGGCCCAGCAGTGGGCTGATACGAGCTGGTGATGATGATAGTGGTCCCCCGAGTACGGGACTCATCACTACAGACAATCGCACCATGTTACAGTCCTAGCTCCTCACATATATCCGGACGAAGGTATGTAAACAACTTTCTGAAAAAACTATTCAGCTGTGACGTCCATCCATCAGTCAGTGGGGCGTGAGGCGTGACGTCAGCGAGCTCAGGAGACAAATTACGTTCAAAACAAACGTGTATCCAATGCGATTCCTTTGCGATTATCTTCCTTTCCCTTTTATTCATGTGCAAATGAGTGAGAGGTCAATATGTCTACTTAGTTATTATACAATAAACGGATATCACTCACTTATATTGTTAAAGTCGGCAATTAGACCTAGAATTAGAATGCGGAGTAGACGCAGTGAGTAAGTACATACTGCGTGACAGGACCTAACGTGAGTGGCGGTAACTCCCCGACAAGTGAGAGCGATCAACGAATCCAGCTACAGCCATCGAACGCACCGGCGTCGTCGGCGGGACAAGTTATCTCGGAGCGCGCACAGAGGGCGCTCATCCGCAATGCGCGAAGAAACGTCAACGGCGACGCGGGCGTGGCGCGCTCACCTTGAAAAAGACCGTCGAAATCGGTCGAAACTGTCGGTCTAATTGCCGACTTCAACAATATAAGTGAGTGATATCCGTTTATATATAATAATTTGTAGTAATGGCTCACTATAGTTTTAATTCTAAAATGTCTACTTAGGACAAACTCTGCAGCTAGGCAGGAACAACTTCGAGATCTTTCTCGAGTGACATGATAATTCAGCTGGACTGGGCAGCGTTTGGGAAGCTACGTCACATCTTCTCGTCGTCAATACCACAATGCCTGAAAACTAAGGTCTTCCAGCGTTCTGCCAGTGATGACCTACGGAGCCGAAACGTGGACATTGACGGTGAGACTGGCCCACAAGTTCATAGTCGCTCGGCTATGGAAAGAGCTATGCTTGGCATTTCTCTGTTAGATAGAATACGAAACGAGTAGGTATAGAAGACAAAAATGGTTGACATTGCTCATAGAATCAGTAAACTGAAGTGTCAGTGGGCTGGTCACATCTTTCGTAGAACCGATGGACGAGTTCTCGAATGGAGGCCACGAACGGGTAAACGTAGTGTGGGACGCCCGACCAGATGGAGGGATGACCTTCGCAAGATGGCTGGCAGGGACTGGATGCAGAGGGCCGAGAGTAGGGTTGAGTGTCGCGCTTTGGGAGAGGCCTGCGTCCAGCAGTGGGCAGATGATGATGGTCTCCCTGTCCATGTTCCCGCCTTCTTGTCCTGCAATAAGTGCGTCTTTCACTCAAGAAGCGCTCATTTTACATTATATGTCTATTTATAAACAAGTTTTAATAAAATATAAATTAAGTTTACTGCCCTAAACTAGATTTGCAAATATTTGTAATTGGCTTTGTTATTTATAGCCTATAAAATAGATTATAAGATGTTAAGTAATTTTTAGTTAAAACTGAAATATACTGTAACTAGCATAATTTACATAAATAAAGAACTTAAAAACTAAACTAAGATGATGATGGTGAGTGAGTAGTAATACGCACTTATGTATGAAAATTCTGCGCGCGGCCGTTTATGACACGGGCACATCTGACGATTTAAATCTTTGATGCTAATTTAACCCCCCTGAAGGTGCGGCACTTAAGCCGGCCCTGTATCAACGAAGTTATAGCAGTAACGAGGCGAAGCAGCGTTTTCACGGGCCGTTGCGTAGGCAGGGCCGCTCAGCGCACCAGACGGAAAATTAGCTCTCGACACCTCGCCGCACATCGCGCCTTTGAACTTACGCCGTATTTTGCAACCTCAAGCTTAGGTGCGATAGATTATTAATACCTACAGAAACTTAAATAAAAATCCAATTTTCAATAGTTATCCCGGGTCTCTTGAAGATTGCGGGAAACGACGTGTCTACAGTGGATATTTTGTGATTAATATCACGTTAAATTAATTAGAAAATTATCGCGAATGACAGTATGGTGAATTTATTGAATTATTCATGCAAGATCTGATCAAGAGTCCCCAGTGAACGTGATTGTCGAGCTGCTTCGTCCAGAGAGACGACGCTACGGCGACTCCTCTGGATGAAGATAGAAGACAATGATATCTTGAATATTCTGTACATGACTTTGGCAAATGACGAACTGTCGAGTCCAATAATAAAATAAATAAATAGCTATCCCTTTATATCGTAGACAGATTATCCTATAGACGGAGTCCCCGCGTAACCACATTTACCCTTTCTTTCTGGCAGCCAGGTGTTGCCTAGGAAAAACTATTACCAAACATTAAGGGTATTTTTCACAATAAAATTATAAATTATAGATATGAATATGCATAAAAAATGCATTGGATATGTTTTTGGTATAACTATATTTAGGCATATAATATAATACCTATGTAATTTTCGAAAAAGTCGTATTTTGTAAGTGTGATTTGTTCATTTCCGCCAATTAGTGTATCTGACAGTGACAGCATGTCACCATTGCTATTTTTATAATCCATAGCTCGGATGCTGTAACAAAATTTTTAATGAATTTCAATTTAATAAGTACGTCCACGCGTTTCAGAGCAAAAGATCTTATACATACAGACAGACAGACAGACAGACGGACAACAAAGTGTCCCTTCCTATAAGGGTTCCTTTGTTTCCTATTGAGGTATGGAACTCTAATCATGACAATCGAGTGAATCAATCCTTTTGCACAAAGTAAATGATCTAGTATCTAATGAATTAGACTAGGTATTTAAAATTAGGACTAGCTAAATACTACTGTAATTCCCATACATATATTGTGGAACAAAATATTTTTTGGGGAATTTTTTACCAACGCTGTTGACAACACTGAATTTTATGTCATACATTTTACAAAATACTTTTCGATGTTATTTTGATATTTAGGCACTGTTTTCAAGCAAAATTACAACGCGTTGCAACGTGTTGATTATGTATAAACTATGTACCGTACGTTTTAAAACATAGAAAGTTAAAAAATGGAAAATACTGACCTATGAAACGAAATATTTGGATCATTGCGTTCTCATCTATTTTTACACTCCTGTACACAACAAACCCCCTCAGCAATGATGATATAATAACGACAATATGTTTCGATCTAATATATGACTATAAACACGAGATCTAACACATAAAATGCTGGTAAAACAATAATTTATCATAATTTACAACAACGTAAAAACGATCTGTCATTTTGGTGCCGGTGACAGTTAGTTTCAATATCGAAAACTGGCTACGCCGATAAGGACAGAAGATATATGAATCTTTCTCTCTCACGCTTACGATATCCATATTATGTTGTTCTTGTCACTCGAGAGCGAGACAGAAACCACACTCCATCTAAACTTTATATGGACTTTCTATTTGATTGTATATCAGGATATCATAATTTTCAAAGAGGGTTTCCTTATTCAAGTACCAGGGCGACAGAGCAGCATAACAGCGCATTAGACGGGAAATTAGCTCTCGACCTCGCCGCATATCGGCAGCATAATTTTAAAGACGATTTTTTATCAAGTGTCGCACTTACAGAATTGTCCCAAACCTCTGCTAGCCGTTTTTTGTCGTCTTCCCAAGTACCAGGGCGGCAGAGCACCACAGCAGCTCCATCAATCACGCGTCAGATCAAACACGGATCGTTGCGCGGCGCAGATAGATAAATCGTTTCTGTAACACACAAACATGGTAGATCGCGATGGGGATTGGCTCGGAGACCAGCGGGAGGATCATACTGATATTGTAAGAATCATCAGTCTATTTATATTGCCCCACTGCTCAGGCACAGACCTTCCCTTACATCGAGGAACCATAATCCACGATCATCATTCACGATGATCGCGCCCTTAGATTTTTTCTGAGGCATGTAGGTTTCATCACGATGATTTAATATCACTCTACACTAACTGTGTGCACTCACACAAATGCAAACCTGAACTTACGCCTCGCGCACTGTACTAGAGCATATGTTTCATGCATTTTCGCATTCTGCAACCTGCATCTAGGGTTCTCTTGAAAATGGCGGGAAACGACGGTTACAAAATTATTTGATAGTTTTTGTTTTATTGTCTACAGTGGTTATTTTGAGATTAATATCACGTTAAATTAATCAGAAAATGTTCGCGAGTGACAGTATGGTGATTTTGTTGGATAATTTGAGCAAGATCTGGGGTTTCAAGCCTTTATCAAGAGTTCCCGCTACAAGCTCGGGAGTGAACGTGACTGTCGAGCTGCTTCGTCCAGAGTGACGACGCTACGGCGTCTCCTCTGGATGAAGACGCGGCTACCCAGGGTGAAGACGCTATTGCGACTCCCCTGAAGGAAGATAGAAGACTATTATATATTGAATTTTCTGTAACATGACATTGGCAAATGACGAACTGTCGAGTCCATTAATAAAATAAATAAATAACCTGCATCTACCGCTGCCGCTCGTCCACACCCGCTCGGTCTCTGGCCGCGCAGGAACGAGCGCGCGAACAAGTAAATGATGTTCGTGTCCATACATATTCATTAGATAGGTGCTTCTGCACCTCGGGAAAAATACAGGCGATATTCATACCCACGTACTTACAAATCGAGGAGCAGGCTGAAATACTGGGAACTGAAACGATGCATTACTATTATTATTTTTTATTAATGGACTCGACAGTTCGTCATTTGCCAATGTCATGTTACAGAAAATTCAATCTATAATAGTCTTATATCTTCCTCCAGCGGAGTCGCAGTAGCGTCTTGGCCCTGGGTAGCCGCATCTTCATGTCTTCATCCAGAGGAGTCGCCGTAGCGTCATCACTCTGGACGAAGCAGCTCGACAGTCACGTTCACTCCCGAGCTTGTAGCGGGAACTCTTGATAAAAGCTTGAAACCCCAGATCTTGCTCAAATTATCCAACAAATTCACCATACTGTCACTCGCGAACATTTTCTGATTAATTTAACGTGATATTAATCTCAAAATAGCCACTGTAGACAATAAAACAAAAATCATCAAGTAATTTTGCAACCGTCGTTTCCCGCCATTTTCAAGAGAACCCAAACAATGTCTTCTTTTTGGATTGAGTAAAGCAAACTATAGGAAAGTCTCTACGGAAGAGCAAAGTAGTAGTAGTAGCGGGAACTCTTGATAAAAGCTTGAAACTTCAGATCTTGCATAAATAATCCAATAACTTCACCATACTGTCATACGCGAACATTTTCTGATTAATTTAACGTGATATTAAACACAAAACAAGCACTGTAGACATTAAAAGGAAAATTATCAAATAATTTGCATGTTATCTCATTACTACAACTACGAGTAAATAGATGTTGCAGGGTGATGGCGAAATGCCCATACCTATGCCAGATTTTTTTGTTAAGATTTTCAAAAGTCAGACCTAAATTGCATGTCATAGCGCGTAATACAGTTCGTGTAAGCATTAACATAGTTTTAAGTACTTACTTATATGCACCCAACTGCAAAACCTAAAGGCTTTGAGCTCCCAAGAAGAGACTGGTGTCGGTTGAACCGTTTTAGGACTGGGCACGGCAGATGTAGCTACCTTAAGCACAAGTGGGGCTGGAGCGACTCACCCACCTGCGACTGTGGCCTGGAGGACCAGACCATGCGGCACATAGTCGAGACGTGCCCGCTGCATACCAGGGACACCCGAGGGACCTGTGGGAGCTCACGCCTGACGCTGCCCAATGGCTGCAGCAACTGGATGTCGACGTCTGACAACTGTCCGGATGGACAGTGATCTTTTTATTTTTAGTTTTTGTTTTCCTACTGCATCCTTACGCCATACGCTTAAATAAATAAAAATGGTTGCCTGTAAAGTCGGTATACGGGCGAAAGTTTTACGTGACAACTTTTTATGTCTGTCTCTCTCGCTCTTAGGCGGGCTAACCATGCCCGAGTGGAAGGGACGCGTGCCTCTCACTCGCTCTCATTGTGAGCGCATAACGTGAGCGGAGCGTAACGCAGTTTCTTGAAGTGTCACCCGGCAAACCAATTTATAAGACGTTGTCACGTCAAAACACTTATTTATATGGTCTTTGTGACTGCAATAAATAGTTTGAATTTGAAAAGCATTTTGCTGTGTACAATTTCCAGGACTTTTAGTCATTTCCAAACGCATGGACATCTTTTTTGACCCTTTTACTAGCGTGGTGAATCTCTGGGCTTACCTGGGTATACTCTCACTAAGTCCCAATTATTTATTCTTTCTCGCAGCGAAATTGAAAGAGATATAGGCAGGGAAATGGTGAATGTCGATAAACGCTGCCCACATCGGTGTAAGCTTAGCTGAAACATGCACCTTTTGCCACACCACTTTATGTATTAAAGATCTTCTATTCTATTCTTTTCTTCGTCAAACATCGTCATTTTGAACAATGAATGTCCTTCCTCCTCGGTATACTTCTGTCCATCATCTGTCGTGGATTTTCGTTTTATTGTGTTAATTGTATGATTCCCATTGTTGCAGGTAACTCTGGGCACCATGGCTCGCATTCACGTGCTGACATTGGCCCTGGTGTTCGTGGTGGCAACTGCTTATGCACAAACTGGTGAGCTCAATCAACAAGCAGTTTTTTTTAAACCGACTCCCTATGTCACTCAAATTCGTCATTAAATTCATCTTGATTGTAGCAAGACGAATTTAATGACACCTCATGATCAACATCAAGTCGCATAGGCTGCAGCGCGTGCTAAAGAATTAGACATACGTACATATATACACTCGAAAAACATAACCCCCCTTCTTTCGCAGTCGGGTAAATCTAGTAAGACGTCTTGTCAGCGCCCGCGCAGCGTCGACGCGACGATTGCGCTGCGGCTCCATCTCGCCAACAGCGTCTTTCGATTCCAGATGGAACTCGAAAGACGCGGGAGATTTTTTTGTCACGGCCAGAGACCTCGCCATTATGTGGCACGCTCTATTCCAACAGAGCATCCGTGACGTACCCAGATCATCGAATTTCTTCTCCATATTCGTCTTAGGGACAGCTATCGAGGAATTGTGCAATTTACTCATTCCATTTATCATTTATATACTGCATACTTTTGTTTAAAGATATTTATTCTCATTAAAAAACATACGTTTCACTGACATGAGAACTTATTTCTAATTTAATTTAATGTATTGTTAGTGGGTGGGATTCTTTTAAGTGGACATTAGTATTGATTTAAAAAAAGTAGGTAGGTAAATTAATGTAGGTATTGTGGATAGGATATTACAGAAGGAAAAAAGGAAAACCCGAGGGATAAACGTTTGAGTAGGGAACATAACACATGCGGGGTCATTATATACCTAGTTTAGTTACTTTCAGTAGCTTGAGAGTAGTGGGTAGTTAGTAATAATGTATTTTTTTAATTTTGATTTAAAGATATTAAATGACTCCGCATCGGTTACGTTATACTTCCAGAAACGGAATCCCCAACGAGTGTTACCACCAAGCCGCCTCCGACCAGCTCCCCGGCGCCGCCCACCACCGTCGCCTGGGAGGCCGAGACCCTCAACGAGGGGCAGGCCATACAGAAGGCGCTACTCTACCTGCTGCAGCACCGCCAGCCGGACTGGGGCTGGGGGAACGACACAAACCATGTCATGCTCACTCTGCAGGTAAGAGCCGACCACACCGGGATGTCAATAACACGTCGCCATCGCCAACTACGTATATTCGATCTTCTCGTGAACATTGCTGGCGAAATATCGAGATCATCATCATCAGCCCGTATCAGTCCACTGCTGGACGTAGGTCTCTCCCAAAGCGCGCCAATCAACCCTACTATCTGCCCTCTGCATCCAGTCCCTGCCAGCCATCTTGCGATGGTCATCCCTTCATCTAGTCGGGGGAGACCACGTTAACCCGTTCGTGGCCTCCATTCGAGAACTCGTCTACCTCATCGGTTATCGGTTCTACCGTGGGCTGCCAGAATACTAGAATATGAATATGAATAAATGTACGTAAGTTTGTCCGTCGAAAAAACCGAGGATAACTCATTCGTACATGGCTGGCCTGGCTGGGAATCGAACCTGGGACCTCCGTATCGCAAGCCCATTGACCCAACCACTGAACCACCGAGTTCTCTATGTTTAAATGGTTGTAATATGTTCCGCTCTATATACCCGTGTATGTTTCAGCTGGCGAACAACACGGGCAAGGAGATAGAGCAGCAGGGCCTGGAGATGCAGCTGTCCGCCAAGCAGATGGAGATAGAGATACTGCTCATGATGTCCAAGTGAGTGAGGAACTCAGTTCTCATTGATGCGGCTGTTGGGAGATTTTAAGGCCAAAGCACTTAAAAGGCGACTTGCGGCGATTAAGAGTCTCCCATAGTTAGCTTAGATAGTGGACTACAAAATTGGAAAATAAGTTTAAAAATCCAATGCTTTTCGAGAAAAACTCAACCTTCAATCCCTTCGTCATAGCGAATCATCATTAACTCTTGCCGTTCCCAGACACCACGAGTCTCCCCCACCGCTGGGCGGTCTGGCGGCCTACACACTGGCTCTGGGTGCGCTCTGCCAGGACCCTCGCTCGTTCCACGGCCGCGACCTGGTGGCGGCGCTGCTGCACCGCGAGCCTCCACACGACCTGGAGTTCGCGTACGCCACACTGGCTGCGTGCTCATCAGCCGCACATGTCAGACGTAGGCACATCAGGCGACTGCTGGATATCGCTAATGCTGCTGCAGATCATAGTCTTGGTAAACACAATTTTCTGCGCTCTGTCCGTCGCATTTATTAAGAACTCTTAAGCTTAATCCTAAACATCTCAATCGGGAGGCAGTGGCCTATCAGTGAACATTACAGGAACGACTGTTTAGCCGCGTCTACGTATATTACTCACATCCTTCAGGTCAGAAATCATAATGATACACTTGGGTGAAGTTGGGTGCGATCGATACTCTTTATAACCTTGGATGGCATAATAGAATCATATCGGTTCGACTTATAAGTCGGTACTCTGAATAACATGATGGAGATGATAACTTCTTTAGTTTTCATTCTCATCTAACGTCTTGATGCCTCATCTGACATCTGACCGCAAGCATAATGCATTGCCTCTTTTATCCACTGAAACCTCTGGATGGACGACCTCGTGCTGTTCGGAATGCTCTGGGGTCTCCTACAGAACGCACCCTAGCACCCAAGAGACCGCTCTCCGGAAGTGTAAGCTCCACCTCCCAGAACCTTACGACACGGCACCGCATGGCTATTGCGCGCCGCCACCTTCCCCTAGGGTCGCAACACAGACCACTTACCATGACTTACTTGACATGAAATCGGTACAAATTTGCAAGCGAAAAATTCGGTCAACAAAAAGAGATGCGTCCATGTCGATAATATTTCTAGGTTACGCGTGTCGCGAAGCAATTTTTCGCTAATGTGCGGGCAGATAAGGGCGCCCTCCTGTTACAGGTCTATGGGGTAAGTGGTCTGTGGGTCGCAATTACACTGAAGTCAATGCCTCTATTTTATCCGTCCACTACCCTTACTAACCCTTTCAGGTGCCTTCTACGATTAGCAGTAGGAGTTACCGTAGCAATATTCTTCGCCCGACAATACAGGGTTAATGATGCATTGCCTGAAAAAATATGTACCATTATCCTGCTGAAGTTTCCTTCTCCGCAGACACGATCTCGATGGTGATCCTGGCGCTGCGCTGCGTGGTGCAGGACCACCGTCACCGCAGCCTGCTGCACTTCGTGCGCCGCCCCATGGCCGGCCTGGCGCGGCAGCAGCACCCGGACGGAAGCTTCGGCACCCTAACCACCACGGCACTAGCTATTCAGGTATAACAGAAACTCTGAATACGCAGTCATCTGTCTCATTATGTACACGAAACCTACTTCCATCTACTGTGATCCAGTTAAATCACGTCCGCTTCATACACATGTATCACTGTCTTCATGCACGCTCGTAGATTTGGCAGCTACATTACATAAACCCACTCCCATGTAGTAGTCAGGGGCAACGGCCTTCTATTTGCTGCGATCCTGGTACACTAACCACTCTTACTACATACGCATTCATCACTCTCTTCATGCACGCTCGTCGGTTTGTAGTAGTCGCATACATAAACTCACGTCTGTTTACCGTAACCAGAGACGTACTTCCATCTGCTGCGTTCCTGGTACAGAATTCTCGCATCTTTATCTTCGCTTGCTTCATCAGTCTCTTCATGCACGCTCGTCCGGACTGAAATGAAGTTTTTGTACTGTTCCTAAAGTCCTATCTTCAATTCCAGGCTCTGGAAGACTCTGACAGCGGTCCCGGCGCCCATCAGCACTGGAGCCTGCCGGCTGCGAGGAAGTGGCTCCTGCAGCAGCAAAGCGCTGACGGTGGCTGGGGAGACGTGGCCAAGACGGCTGCAGCGGTCGCAGCGCTGACACCAGCCTCCTTGGCCGCTGTGCGTCCACCGCATTGCAGCGATAAACTGCTTGAAAGTCGGCACGAACCTCTAGGTATCAGCTCAATTCTTCTATTTTCTTTGTGGAAGGTTTAGGTTTTAGTGGAACCAGAATGTAAACGTGGATCTGATATAGACAAAAACAAGTTTTATTGATTGACAATCTGTGTGCATGGTCGACGCAGATGAAGGTTATGAAATGGATATTCTGCTGATTATGTGATCAATTCATTTTAAATTGTAGTCAATTTAATTTCATTGTGCATCAAATATATCTAAGTAGTTTATTTATTTATCAGTATGTAACTTATGTATTTATCAGTGTATATTTTTGTACTATGTAAGATTGGATGCACTGTTCCCACGCGACGAGACGGGGAGCGGCACTGTAAAAAGGCGGACCGTGGGATCCCAGTTTGAAAAGCGTCTTGCTCCGCGACTAGTGACCTATAACGAACTATTGTGCAGATAGCAACGGCGGCGACGGCAGCCTGAAGCTGGCGTACCAGACGGGGCACGCGGCCAACGAGTCAGACGCGCGCAACGTCTCCTTCACATACACCCTGTGGCTCGGCACTAACGTCACGGAGAACCACACGCTGTATATGGTCGCTCCAAGGTACTGTAGCCCCTTCACCTTGGAACTGAACAGGCTGTTTTATTTTCGATTGTACCAGGACTGCAGAAGTTGTAGCCGTTCTTCTCATTGTTTCTAGGAACGTCTCGTTCTACCACGTGATGCAAATGGCGGCTGAGCAAGAACCCAAGTTCAAGTTCGAGGCGAGCGAGTGGCCCAATGGCCACTACGTGCATACTCTCGCTGGACACAAGGAGGAACCCATGGGATACCACTATTGGCTTCTGTACCGCCTCACTGAGGTCCCGGACCCAGCCACGCCACCAGGCAATCAGCTCGTCGCGCCAGTGGGTGAGTTTCGAACACGCGTAATACATCTGTGTTGTTATGTCACCCTGGTATTTGTTAACCATGATCACACACGACTGTCTACTAATTTGTGCAAACCTAGACGCATGTGTGGACTGTGATTAACTCACCATGTCATTTGTCTGTTTGTGTCTCTTCATAAGCAAGTAAAATAAAGTTGAGGAGCATCGTAGTCCAGTTGCGAAGTGTGCGTTGATGATCGTGATTGAGAAACTGTTAGGAGCGGCGTGGGTGACCGCTAGTGACATCTCCGTGCCTCGTGTCGGGCGTCAAATAGTCGGTCGCGGTCGCTGTCGCTCGGCAGCAGTATCAGGACATGGCAGAGGGCCGTCGTACTCGTAACAACACTACGCATTCCCAATTTCCCATCCCATTTTGCATTACCTTTAAAGAGTATTTCAAACAGAACATCACTGGGGTTGGGTCACAGGGAATAATGATTGTGGTGTCATTTTGGGTGGTGTCATGGGGAATGAATGGCCCTTTTCACAAAGACCATGATCGATCACTAAAAAACACACACAGAGAGAGAGAGAGAGAGAAAAAAAACACTTATACACTGCGTTCAATAAATAAGCATGACGAACTTACTGTTGGACCTTCGCCTCCCCGACCCTTTGAAAGGTTGAGAAACAACAGGTGACCGCGACTTCAATCGTTTTCATTTTGACACTTGAACGATATACATGGTTGCGTATCGTTGTCGTTTGTTAAAACTTGCAAAAACATAGCAGCAATGTATAGCGGCCATGTGTCAAATTGAAAGCGATTACGATAACGATTGGAAGTCGCGGTCACCCCACAGTTCTAATGTTTGTCTATAAAATAGTGCAATGATGTAGTGAGGTGACACTTCACTGTCATGGGTCCTTTTTGATGTGCTGTTGTTTGCTGTCCTTTATAAAAAATAAACGTGTTTTTCTTTTCAGGTGTCGACGATTTACTAGTGGAAGACGGAGAGCATTATCTGTTCTGGTACAAGAAGCTGTAATTGCATCTTCGATGAAATTCTTCTCGTAATTCCTGTTTTTTTAACTCCAGTCATTTAATTAAGATCTTTAATTATGAATTAGGACCATCTTGTAACCAATTTATCACCTTCTCAAAACACATTATCTAGACCAGCAGATAAGTTGATCCAAAATTGCGTCATTTCGTGATTTTGACAGGGCCTTCCATGAGCCAACTAGCGCCGCCAATCTTGAAAAAATAATATCTTCCAATTTAATCAATTTTATTAAAAAAGCTATTTACAAAATGTTTATTAGGATGAATACTATTTTTCAATATACAATACATGGCATAATTGCGACAAGCTAAGTTGTAGTTCACAAATGTGCCAAAAACGGCAGTTTTTCGCAATTATGTGAACTACAACTTACCGAAATTGAATCACGTTATAAATAAGCATTTAAAAAATAGTATTTATCGTAATAAACATTTTGTAAATAGCTTATTTAATGAAATTTATTAAATTGGAAGATATTATTTTTTCAAGATTGGCGGCGCTAGTTGGCTCTATGAAGGCCCATAATGGTAACGCTTAGATTACGATTTCAACTCAATTACCAGTTCGTATACCTCCTTTAGTAGGTATTATGGTACCTTATGGTAACTAAACGGTACTTGTACAGTCGAAGACAGAGATAACTATACAGGGGACCTCATCGTAAGGTTGAGATTTTCTCAAAAACTACTTTACAGTTACATACTTTTATCTATCTAACAGTGAAAGAATTCTTGCAATAGGTCAAGTAGTTTTTGAGATAATCTCAACCTTAAAAACTCTACTGTACACCTTTCTCTGTCTTCGACCGTGCTTAGCGTTTTATTTAAAGCATTAATTTCGACGATGCGTTAATCAATTCATCTCTAGTTTAAGTGTAATTTTTAATTGTGTATCTTATTATGTTGTACATAAATCTTATTAGCACTCGTAGTATCTCTTAATATGATATAGCGATTTAGTGGATGTAAGTCAAGAAGATTATACCTACCTTAGGGTCCGTACAGATCTGACGAACACGCAAGGCTCGCGTAATGTATGTTCATGTGAAGGATTGAAATAGGTAGGTACGCGTTTACTACGAGAAGTTTTGGGTAGGTACTTATCTTCAATGTAGTAAGTTTCTTGATATAAGTACGGTGGAACACAGAGAAAGGTGTATAGGAGAGTTTTTAAGGTTGAGTTTATCTCAAAAACTACTGGACCTATCGCAAAAATTCTTTCACTGTTAGATATGTACTGTAAAAGAATTATTAAATTCGGTCCAGTAGATTTTGAGAAAATCTCAACCTTATTGAGGCTACTGTATACTTATCTCTGTCTTCGACTCTACCTACATAGGCTACATAATAATAACATAAATATTCATTCAAATGCGTATTATGAACCGCAGGCGAAATTACAAGATTTTCAATTAAAGTTGCATGTTACAGTGATAGTTAAGATTAGAACACGATGAAAAAAATTCTTGCCGTGGCCAGGACTTGAACCTGCGACCTTGTCATTCCGTGACAGGCTCTTACCAACTGAGCAACCACAGGCAAGAATTTTTTCATCATGTTCTAATTTATTGACCGAGCATGGATAATGCGTAATTCAAATTCTGGATAGTTAAGATATTTGAAAGTTTAGTAGGGTTTGGTAAGTGAGGGAATTTCAAAGATTTTGAAGTCATTTAATGTCTAGGTAGTTAGGTTGCAATTTGTGTGAACAAAATTAGTTCTAAGTTAAACCGTTCATTCCACCATGACTACTGTCTGTACACTACCTAATTTTGGTTTTATATGTAACTAGTGTATTTTCATTTGTGTGCAAATAAAGTATATTTGATTTGATTGATTGATGACACCACCAATGACTCAGCGGGGAATCAAGGGGCGGACCTACCTCAGGGCGGGGTACAGCTGTGGGGTGATCGCGACTTCCAATCGTTATCGCTTTCAATTTGACACATGGACGCTATACATTGCTGCTATGTTTTTGCAAGTTGTAACAAACGACAACGAAACGCAGTAATGTATATCGTACAAGTGTCAAACTGAAAACGATAACGATTGAAGTCGCGGTCACCCCCCAGTTCCCCATGACACCTCGATGGTGTCATTTTGGGTGGTGTCATGGGGAACTCAATCTAATTTAGTTTATTTTTTGTAATTTATATTGGAATGAGGGGTTTTAATAGTTACATTTAAAAAAGAAAGTACCGCTCGCCCCGGTAGATGGCACTGACTGGTCTGATGTCAACATTAAATGCGTGTAACTTGGGATTTTCGTATTTCATACCTAGGTATTAATTTGTAATGTATTGTTTAAATTACACAAACAAACCAATAAAAATAAATTATTCAGATGACTTTGAAATTTTTTTTCATGGTGCTGTGCGTTTCGTTGCAACGCCATCTATTATCAATCAATCATAAGTATAAAAGAATAACAAAAACAATGAATAATTCGCTTCGATTTCTTACTATTTTCTGAATTCTTAATTAGGCTGTTTTTTTCGACTCGCTAGGATGTACAAAATTTTGTTTTAAACCAATAATTTTAATATTTTCGCTGATGCGACGAGTTCGCGGCCCTAACAGCATCCTTCGGGCATTGCGGATACCTACCAGGGACAGTCCTCTGAGACACTGGGTACACTTACGTGTCCCGGGGTCTCAGAGTCGGACCTCAGTCGCATGTCATATCGCGTAATACACCTCGTGTAAACTTTGAATTTTTTTGAATTTGAATTTTTACATTTATTCGTTATCTTGTACATCCTGCGGTTGATGGTGGGGCAGAATCTGGCATTGTTATTTGTACCGATTTCATGCCTATTGGGTAAATGGTATGTGAGCTGTATGTAGGTATATGTATTTCCATTGATATTAAAGTAATTACTCTTATAAGTACGTGTTTAATCTTTGAATGTAATTAGCGCAAATATTATTCACTTTAGGAGACTGAGCGACGCGTGTGTCGACTAACGTTTGTATACCTATTAAATGGTTCTTAATAAATATATTAAAAATTATTTGTCTTCTTTTATTTATACTTCAATGTTCGGTGCACGTGTACCTATTATGGCAGCCCAAATCAAGTGTCTTATTTTGTAAACAAAATATGATCGTCTAATTACCTGTGATGTAACACTGAAGGCATTGATTACGAATACCATGCCATATCTTTTGATTGCGTTGACGTAGAAGGTTCATTCACGGCTGCATGAGGTTGCAGACCCGAATATTTGGTATTAATTTCAACTTGATCCGTCCACGCGTTTCTGAGATATAGGTCTTGACAGACAGACAACAAAGTGATCATATAAGGGTTCTTTTTTTAGGCTATTGCCCGTGGTCCACCTCGGCTGTCCACCTCGGTGTACCACGGGAAAAAAAATCCCGTGGTACACCGGAACGGCCATAACAATACACATTGTAATATTAAAGAAAATTATGGAATAGTCCCCAATCGATTTACTTACCGAACAGAACATATTTTTATAATAATAAAAAATTTCCCAAAGGGAAAGGCAAAGCCAACTATGCAAAGCCTGGTCATGTTTTTTTTTTGAAGCACGGAACCGTAAAAAGTTAACAACGTGTTCCTGGAGTGTTTATGCCGATATAATTTTTCATTATTTATTTATTTTCGATTTTCATTATTATTATCGTGTAAATTAATTTAATAACTACGACAATTTATGAAATGTATAGTGCATTAGTTTAAGACTGTAATGCTAGACATTTAAATGAAATAATAAATCTAGGGAGCTCGGGCCATAATCCACCACGCTGGCCCAGTGCGGGTTGGCGGATTTCACATGCCTTAGATTTTTTCTTCTTCTACGACATGCAGGTTTCATCACGATGTTTTCCTTCACCGCTTTGAGAGCCCTCGGTAAATGTACGTAAGTTTTTCCGTCGAAAAAACCGAGGATAACTCATTGGTACATGGCTGCCCTAGCTGGGAATCGAACCTGGGACCTCCATATTGCAAATCCATTGACCCAACCACTGAGCCACCGAGCTCCCTCGATGTAAGGGAAGGTCTGTGCCCGAGCAGTGGGGCAATATAAATAGACTGATGATGATGAAAAAATAAAAAATTTTGTATCCAGAACGAGGCCAACGTTTCACCTTAAATCACACATAAAAACAGTAAGATCCAACATTTATTAAATTTGTACACTTCACACATAACACCAAGTCACGAGCTAGTAGGTACATACATCGACCGACAGTGCAGCAAGCAATACAAAACTTACCTATATTGCATCAATAAATGGATCATGCTCATAAAATATTGCCACACATCCGCCTTGGAACCTGGCCTGGGACAATAATACTTAGGTCTAGATTTCTAGACAGTTTTCAACACGAACTCAGCATTCCCCACTTAAGACTATCAAAATTGAATGAAAAATGATAGTTGTAAGACAGAGCTTAAACTCCAGTCTCCAGAACTCGCTCTTACGACTGTCAAAGTTGAAGTCAAACTCAAACTATCGAACTTGTAACTATGGACCATAGAAAATTTAAACACGGGCTTAGCATGAGCTCGCTCTTACGATAGTCAAAATTGTATGAAATCTATTAAATCTAGTTATCAATTAATTATAATGTCAATCTGCTACGGGTAATTCCTTACCTCAATTTTTCCGCATGACCTAAGGTCAACTGGTAGAGAACGCCGCAAAGTGCCTCCCATGAGCCAACTAGCGCCGCCAATCTTAAACAAATAATATCTTCCAATATAATCAAATTTATTAAAAAAGCTATTTACAAAATGTTTATTACGATAAATACTATTTGTCAATATACAATACATGACATAATTGCGACAAGCTAAGTTGTAGTTCACAAATGTGCCAAAAACGGCCGTTTTTCGCAATTATGCGAACTACAACTTACCGACATTAAATCACGTTATAAATAAGCATTTAAAAAATATTATTTATCGTAATAAACATTTCGTAAATAGCTTTTTTAATAAAATTGATTAAATTGGAAGATAATAATTTTTCAAGATTGGCGACGCTAGTTGGCTCATATCAGGCCCTTTTATACACATTTTTGTGTAAGAAGTTTAATAATAATAAAATCTGACAGCAGTAAGACCAAACTCAAACTCATCGCGCACTCAAAACTGTCTCTGAATCTCGGCCTAAAACCAGGCAAAGTTGCATGGCAGAAGCTGTCGCATTTAGTATATTCAATTTGTATTACATTAGACAGTGCACGGGTCATAAGAATACTTGCTTTATTTTAATTAAATCACATACATATATATTTTAAAGTACGTTTAAACCCACAAAAATACAATACAACCTTCTTTGAATAACAATAATTATAAAACAAAATTGTCTATTACACGACTATTCGAAATTAAATTAGTAAACTAAGGTAAACCGAAGCTCAAATCAAGTGTCTTATTTTGTAAACAAAAACTACTAACATTTTAAACTTTTCTACATTTATCTCCTATAAACAACTAGATACACAAAGGTCTTACTAAATCTATTAAAAAAACGTCCAAATATGGGTCCATTGTTAACGTCCAAATAATGTCCAATAAAGCAAATGAGGGTCCTCATCCGTTTGGACCTTCTTTGCGCTAGGGAATTTTTAGAAGGCAGACTGTGTATCTAATTGTTTATAGGAGATCAATGCTTTTCTATGATTATTCGATCAATCAGTTCCTTCAGTATTACATCACAACAGGTGATTAGACGGGTGTCCCTTCATTTGATAAAAAACATATTACAAACATTTCATTTCACAAACAACGTTTGGCAAAATCATGATTCATAAGTTCATCTTTGTACAAAGTAATGGTTCTATAAATAATTCATTTGACAAAACAATTACGAGACAAAGTTTCTTTCTTCAAAACATCAATTAACAAACTATTCACTTATTATATACGTTAATAGATAAAACAACGCAAGGCATAAAAACCTTTGACAAAATGCATTGTTTGGTAATTGTAATTTGTTTTTTATCAAATGAAGGGACACCCCGACAACTCTCTAACCAGATCCGACACGGATGTTTAGGTTCAGAAGGCTCTGGCTTGGAGCGAAGCGCAGCTTCGCTCCAAGCCAGAGACTTCGATGTTAGGTTTTTTTTTTTTTGGATTCAAAAAGCAAGTTCATTTATTAACAATTATACATAAATTTGTAATTTGTTTTTTATCAAATGAAGGGACACCCCGACCAACTCTCTAACCAGATCCGACACGGATGTTTAGGTTCAGAAGGCGTTCAGTTCGATGTTAGGTTTTTTTTTTGTATTCAAAAAGCAAGTTCATTTATTAACAATTATACATATAAAATACCCACTTATTTACCCAATATTTTGTCTAATGGCGACCTTGCAAAAGGAATACTTTGGTCATTTAATCAATTGCAAAATGACGGTTTAGCATTCACAACATTTGCTATGTTAAATATTTATAAAATGGATTTTTGTCAAATGATCACTTTTAAAACGATCACTTTAGCAAATGATAAGTTTGTCAAATGATTACTTTTTCAAAAATAATTTGTAAAATGATCATTTGTCATACGTTTTTTGTCAAACATTAGTGAACCGATTAGACGATCATATTTGTTTACAAAATAAGACACTTGATTTTGGTTTCTAAAATCGAGAGAAAGGTGTACAGAAGAGTGTTTAAGGTTGAGATTTTCTCAAAAACTACTTGACCTATTGCAAAAACTCTTTCACTGTTAGATAGATAAAAGTTAATACTATGTAACTGTACGGTCCAGTAGTTTTTGAGAAAATCTCAACCTTATTGAGGCCCCCTGTATACTTAACTCTGTCGTTGACTGTACCTTTATGCAAACATAAGTTCATGGTACACAGTACATGCTTAAAGTTAGAGTATCTAATTGTATCACATAGAGTGGAACCCACCAGAGGTAATAGAGTTGTAGATCAAATCACTTGAGAAACCTTCCATATAACGTCCAGTGACGTCACCACGTCATCAGTGACGTCATCACGTTGTATGCGACGTCAAAACGTTGTATGTGACGTCATAACGTTGTAAGTGACGTCATAACGTTGGAAATGAAGTCAAAACGTTGTATGTGACGTCATAACATTGTAAGTGACGACATAACGTTGCAAGTTACGTCATAACGTTGGAAATGAAGTCAAAACGTTGTATGTGACGTCATAACATTGTAAGTGACGACATAACTTTGTATGTGAAGTCATAAGGTTGAAAGTGACGACATAACTTTGTAAGTGACGTCATCACTTTGTAAGTGACGTCATCACGTTGTAAGTGACGTCATCACGTTGTAAATGACGTCATAACGCGGCGGGCGGTGCAGTATGAGGCAGTGTGGGTGGGTGTCCTACGCGGCGGCGGCGGCCATCTTGTTCATGACGGTGGTGTACGCGAGGCCGAGCGCCCAGGACACCTCGTGCCCGCTCACTTTCTTGAACAGCTGCGGACAAGGTCACGGCATCAGGATGTATATTTATATGCCATGGTTCTCATGAAAATGACGGTTGCAAAATTATAATATTTATTTCAATGTCTACAGGGGCTATTTTGTGTTTAATATCACGTTAAATTAATCAGAAAATGTTCGCGAATGACAGTACGGTAAAGTTATTGGATTATTTGTGCAAGATCTGAGGTTTTAAGCTTTTATCAAGAGTCCCGCTACAAGCTCGGGAGTGAACGTGACTGTCGAGCTGCTTCGTCCAGAGTGACGACGCTACGGCGTCTCCTCGGGATGAAGATCAACTGTAACATGACATTGGCAAATGACGAACTGTCGAGTCCATTAATAAAATAAATAAATAATTCTATAGAGGATTCTACGGGCGTTGCAAAGCAGAAATTAATTTAATAAACCAAAAAAACCCGACTACAAAAACATTTACTTCGCTTTGATAAAAAAAATTATATCCTATGTCACTCCTACAATCAAGACGAATCTAATGGTGACACTTCACTTGGCTTTTTGTATTCGTTATTGGATGTATGTCGTATTTGTCAAATACTTGACGTACATACAAATACGAATATTTAGTCAAGCATACCAACCACACATGGCAATTATGACAAATACGCCAATACGAAGCCGCCATGACAACGGTACTCACCGACACCGGTTCGTTGTCCTGCATCTTGTACGCGTCCTGCAGCAGACTGACGATGTACGCCAGGTCGGCGCACGCCCACGGCTGCTCCACGTTGGACGCAGAGCACGCGCGGAGCGCAGCCGCGCGGTACGCGCCCACCGACACAGTGCCGCCGGTCACCACGTCTGCACACACAGAGCAGTATACTTTAAATAGGGTATAGTAATGTGTAAATAACATATCGTACTCAATAACCATCACATATCGCTCAACAACCAACACATAACTCATAAACTAACCTACATCACTCAACAGTAACCCGCTCAAAAACCAACCGAAATCACTCAACAACCAATTCATATCGCTCAAGAACGAACATAACGCATTCAACAACCAATACATAGCGCTCCACAACCAATAAGTATCTATTCACTCTAAAACCAACATAATTAATAAAGAACAAACTAATATCACCCGACAATAACGACTATATCGATCAACGATCAACCTATACCACTCAACAACCACCACATACCACTCAACAACCACCCCATACCACTCAACCACCACCACATACCACTCAACAACCAACCTATACCACTCAACAACCAACCTATACCACTCAACAACCACCACATACCACTCAACAACCACCACATACCACTCAACAACCACCACATACCACTCAACAACCACCACATACCACTCAACAACCAACCTATACCACTCAACAACCAGCACATACCACTCAACGGCCACCACGTACCTATGACGCCCGCGTCGGCCGCCACGTCGTAGAAGTAGCTCATGGCCGCGACGGCGCCGCGCGGCGGCTGGCGCGGCTCCCAGTCCAGCGTGAGCGCCACGTAGCGCCGCACCAGCGCGTGGCAGCGCGCGTACACGGCCTCGCGCTTCAGGCCGTGACGACTCGCGCCGCTGGAATCAGAAAAATAAATCATTTATTTAGTTTATTAATGAACTTGACAGTTCGTCATTTGCCAATGTCATGTTACAATATATTAATCATATAGCAGACTTTTGAAAATGACGGAACGACACGGTAACACTCGAAACGGGAACGTGACGATGATGTATTGCTTTTTAGTCGTACGTCCACTGCTGTTCTAAAGTACCAGGGTTACATAAGCTAACAGAAGACTGACCTGCTACTATGTGTACTACGTTACACTGCTGTCCTAAAGTACCAGGGCCCCATAAGCTAACAGCAGACTGACCTAATAATATGTATACTGCAGTTCTAAAGTACCAGGGCCCCATAAGCTAACAGCAGACATACCTGATAATACGTACACTGCTTTCCTAAAGTACCAGGGCCCCATAAGCTAACAGCACACTGACCTTATAATACGTACACTACGTCCACTGCTTGCCTAAAGTACCAGGGTTACATAAGCTAACAGAAGACTGACCTGATATTACGTGCACTGCTTTCCTAAAGTACCAGGGCCCCATAAGCTAACAGCAGACTGACCTTATAATACGTACACTGCTTTCCTAAAGTACCAGGACCCCATAAGCTAACAGCAGACTGACCTAATAATACGTATACTACGTCTACTGCTTGCCTAAAGTACCAGGGCCCCATAAGCTAACAGCAGACTGACCTAATAATACGTATACTACGTCCACTGCTTGCCTAAAGTACCAGGGCCCCATAAGCTAACAGCAGGCTGGCCTAATAATACGTACACTACGTCCACTGCTTGCCTAAAGTACCAGGGCCCCATAAGCTAACAGCATACTGACCTGATAGTGTACTGTTTGTTAGCGTATGTCCACTGCTCGCGCTGCACGATGGGGTCCACGCACACGGAGGTGAACTCGCCGGTCGCGTTGTCGTTCGCCTCGAGGCGGAAGATGCCGTAGCGAGCGGCGAGGAGGCCCAGGTTCAGATAGCTGTGGAGAGTATAAGACGATTGAGGATGTTGGAAAATATTCGTTAGAAAGTATTACTAATATATATAGCTCGATTACCACTGACTCACTCACTGACTGACTCACTGATTGACACGCCCGTTTAGTCTGAAGGAGTTCCCGGAGGTGAAAGTGATGTAGGGGGGAGTTGTATAGTTTAGTGATTGGACCAGAGGAAAACTATAGGGAAGTGAAAAAAACAAAATGGCGGCGGGTCACGTGATGCCATCTCCGCCATTTTCCAACCGATTTCGTTCAAATTTGGAACGCGTGTCACATGGTCCACCTACTTTGTGATGAAATTGAAAAACAAAAGAAAAACAAAATGGCGGCGGAAATATAGCCGATTGAAAATTTGGACATTTCAGACCAAACTTTGACGAATTAGCTGGCCTAGCACGAGCGCATGAGGAATATCCAACCAATTCCACTTCGTAGCATATATGATGTAGTATACCAGAAAATTGTCATTTTTGGGAAAAACAAAATGGCGGACGAGCAGTAAACCATAATATTTTCTCCATAAATTTTCCTATACGAAACGAAAGGATTGCTGGCGTGCGGTAAATATCTATCAGTAACTATAGCGAGGCCGAAGGCCGAGCACCCTCCCGCGAGGCCGAAGGCCGAGCTCCGCGTAGGGCGAAGCCCGAAGCGATAGAACACCGCGAGGCCGTAGGCCGAGCTCCGCGTAGGGCGAAGCCCGAAGCGTCCCCTTTGCCAAGCAGAAACAACTCCCCACCTTCCAAGTAACTTTTGCGAGGCCGAAGGCCGAGCCGGCCTGCGAGGCCATAGGCCGAGCTCCGCGTAGGGCGAAGCCCGAAGCGTCCCCTTGCCAAGCAGAAACAACTCCCCACCTTCCAAGTAATTTTTGCGAGGCCGGAGGCCGAGCCGGCCTGCGAGGCCATAGGCCGAGCTCCGCGTAGGGCGAAGCCCGAAGCGTCCCCTTGCCAAGCAGAAAAAAACTACCTACCTTCCAAGTAACTTTTGCGAGGCCGAAGGCCGAGCCGGGCTGCGAGGCCATAGGCCGAGCTCCGCGTAGGGCGAAGCCCGGAGCGTCCCCACGCTACTACTACGATAATGTTTATTTAGTTGCGGCGCCTACAACACGAAAACAAAGCAGTCTCGCGGGCCGCGCGCGGCCCGCGCACCATGCAACACCTAGTTACTAATATATATAGCTCGATTACCACTGACTGACTGACTGACTGACTGACTGACTGACTCACTGATTGACCGTCCCGTTTAGTCTGAAGGAGTTCCCGGAGGTGAAAGTGATGTAGGGGGGAGTTGTATAGTTTAGTGATTGGACCAGAGGAAAACTATAGGGAAGTGAAAAAAACAAAATGGCGGCGGGTCACGTGATGCCATCTCCGCCATTTTCCAACCGATTTCGTTCAAATTTGGAACACGCGTCACATGGTCGACCTACTTTGTGATGAAATTGAAATACAAAAGAAAAACAAAATGGCGGCGGAAATATAGCCGATTGAAAATTTGGACATTTCAGACCAAACTTTGACGAATTAGCTGGCCTAGCACGAGCGCATGAGGAATATACAACCAATTCCACTTCGTAGCACATATGATGCAGTATACCAGAAAATTGTCATTTTTGGGAAAAACAAAATGGCGGACGAGCAGTAAACCATAATATTTTTTACATATATTTTCCTATACGAAACGAAAGGATTACTGGCGTGCGGTAAATATCTATAAGTAACTATAGCGAGGCCGAAGGCTGAGCACCCTCCCGCGAGGCCGAAGGCCGAGCTCCGCGTAGGGCGAAGCCCGAAGCGATAGAACACCGCGAGGCCGTAGGCCGAGCTCCGCGTAGGGCGAAGCCCGAAGCGTCCCCTTGTCAAGCAGAAACAACTCACCACCTTCCAAGTAACTTTTGCGAGGCCGAAGGCCGAGCCGGCCTGCGAGGCCATAGGCCGAGCTCCGCGTAGGGCGAAGCCCGAAGCGTCCCCTTGCCAAGCAGAAACAACTCCCCACCTCCCAAGTAACTTTTGCGAGGCCGCAGGCCGAGCCGGCCTGCGAGGCCATAGGCCGAGCTCCGCGTAGGGCGAAGCCCGAAGCGATAGAACACCGCGAGGCCGTAGGCCGAGCTCCGCGTAGGGCGAAGCCCGAAGCGTCCCCTTGCCAAGCAGAAACAACTCCCCACCTTCCAAGTAACTTTTGCGAGGCCGAAGGCCGAGCCGGCCTGCGAGGCCATAGGCCGAGCTCCGCGTAGGGCGAAGCCCGAAGCGTCCCCTTGCCAAGCAGAAACAACTCCCCACCTTCCAAGTAATTTTTGCGAGGCCGAAGGCCGAGCCGGGCTGCGAGGCCATAGGCCGAGCTCCGCGTAGGGCGAAGCCCGGAGCGTCCCCACGCTACTACTACGATAATGTTTATTTAGTTGCGGCGCCTACAACACGAAAACAAAGCAGTCTCGCGGGCCGCGCGCGGCCCGCGCACCATGCAACACCTAGTTACTAATATATATAGCTCGATTACCACTCACTGACTGACTGACTGACTGACTCACTGATTGACCGTCCCGTTTAGTCTGAAGGAGTTCCCGGAGGTGAAAGTGATGTAGGGGGGAGTTGTATAGTTTAGTGATTGGACCAGAGGAAAACTATAGGGAAGTGAAAAAAACAAAATGGCGGCGGGTCACGTGATGCCATCTCCGCCATTTTCCAACCGATTTCGTTCAAATTTGGAACACGCGTCACATGGTCGACCTACTTTGTGATGAAATTGAAAAACAAAAGAAAAACAAAATGGCGGCGGAAATATAGCCGATTGAAAATTTGGACATTTCAGACCAAACTTTGACGAATTAGCTGGCCTAGCACGAGCGCATGAGGAATATCCAACCAGTTCCACTTCGTAGCATATATGATGTAGTATACCAGAAAATTGTCATTTTTGGGAAAAACAAAATGGCGGACGAGCAGTAAACCATAATATTTTCTCCATAAATTTTCCTATACGAAACGAAAGGATTACTGGCGTGCGGTAAATATCTATCAGTAACTATAGCGAGGCCGAAGGCCGAGCACCCTCCCGCGAGGCCGAAGGCCGAGCTCCGCGTAGGGCGAAGCCCGAAGCGATAGAACACCGCGAGGCCGTAGGCCGAGCTCCGCGTAGGGCGAAGCCCGAAGCGTCCCCTTGCCAAGCAGAAACAACTCCCCACCTTCCAAGTAACTTTTGCGAGGCCGAAGGCCGAGCCGGCCTGCGAGGCCATAGGCCGAGCTCCGCGTAGGGCGAAGCCCGAAGCGTCCCCTTGCCAAGCAGAAAAAAACTACCTACCTTCCAAGTAACTTTTGCGAGGCCGAAGGCCGAGCTCCGCGTAGGGCGAAGCCCGAAGCGTCCCCTTGCCAAGCAGAAACAACTCCCCACCTTCCAAGTAACTTTTGCGAGGCCGAAGGCCGAGCCGGCCTGCGAGGCCATAGGCCGAGCTCCGCGTAGGGCGAAGCCCGAAGCGTCCCCTTGCCAAGCAGAAAAAAACTACCTACCTTCCAAGTAACTTTTGCGAGGCCGAAGGCCGAGCCGGGCTGCGAGGCCATAGGCCGAGCTCCGCGTAGGGCGAAGCCCGGAGCGTCCCCACGCTACTACTACGATAATGTTTATTTAGTTGCGGCGCCTACAACACGAAAACAAAGCAGTCTCGCGGGCCGCGCGCGGCCCGCGCACCATGCAACACCTAGTCTTTAGAATATGTGTACTCGGGCCCTATTTAATATACGTGACAATCCGACAATTATGTCAATTTTTGACAAATAAGTCGAATTGTCGGACAAATGCTGTTTAATAAAGATGGCAATTATGTCAAAATTTGACAGGTAAAAATTGACATATTTGTCAGTCTTCAAACCCGTCCCCAGGTGCCCCCAACCATCCCCACGTACCCCGCATCCGTCCCCACGTATCCCCACCCATCCCAGGTACCTCCACCCGTCCCCACGTACCCCCACCCGTCCCAGGTGCCTCCACCCGTCCCCACGTACCCCCATCCGTCAACAGGTGCCCCCATCCGTCCCCACGTACCCCCACCCGTGCCAGGTGCCTCCACCCGTCCCCACGTACCCCCATCCGTCGGCAGGTGCCCCCATCCTTCCACAGGCGCCCCCATCCGTCCCCAGGTGCCCCCAACCATCCCCACGTACCCCGCATCCGAGCCCGTCCCCACGTACCCCCATCCGTCCGCAGGTGCCTCTATCCTTCCACAGGCGCCCCCATCCGTCCCCAGGTGCCCCCAACCATCCCCACGTACCCCGCATCCGTCCCTAGGTACCCCACCTCCGTTTCCGGGTGTCCCCCCCCCCCGTCCGCAGGTGCCCCCATCCTTCCACAGGCGGCCTCATCAGTCCCCAGGTGCTCTCATCCTTACCCACGTACCCCGCCCCCGTCTCCACATGCCCCGCTCGTCCCCACGCCACCCACCCCTCCTCCCCGACCCCACGTACCTGTGCGTGTATAGCGTGATGTTGTTCCCCGCGGGCACGACGTACTGGTCTTGGCGCGGGTAGTGCGGCGCGTCGCTCGCGCTCAGCTGGTACGTGATCTGCGTGGAGCCGCCGCCGAGGTCCAGCGCCGCCATCGTCTCGCCGCCCATCAGGTCTGCAGAGGAAGAGGATAAGAGGTTTTTGATCATCGATGTCCAACTCAAGGGTAGTTTAAATAATCGTAGTTCCTAAAATTGTGTTTTTATTATTTTTAACATAATTACTATTAAAATACCTCTGTTCCTTTGATATTATCGTAGTGCTTGGGCGAATTTTATAATTTGTGGATTTTCGTTGGTCACTAAACGAGAAAAGAGAGTGAGCTCGTTGAACAATCACGATTATCACCTTAATAAGCCAGCAAATTTAATGATAATATGTGACTCACTGTGCAGCAGGTTGACGGTGTACCAGATGAAGATGCCCTCGTCGGAGCCGTCCATGATCTCCACGCCATTGCTCGACACGTCGTAGCCCAGCCTTGGGATATAGAACAAAGAAATAATTATAAATACATTCCCAAGCTGCAATGATCATACTATAATATGATTTATAACAAATAACGACAGGTTTTTCGGTACGGCATTGCAGAATCATATGGAATCAAACGAATCTAACGACTTAGAAGGTCACTAGACAGACATAGGTAGACGATCATGCACTAGACATAGAGTATCATGCACTAGACATAGGGGATCAGGCACTAGACATATGAGGATCGGCCACTATACATAGAGCATCGTGCACTAGACATAGAGGGCCAGGCACTAGACATAGAGCGTCGTGCACTAGACATAGAGGATCAGGCACTACACGAGCGACATGACCGTATGACGCTCGGCAGGTATTAGGAACTTAGTGCTCTTTATTAGCTGCACTATAGTATCAGAGAACTAAACAGCGGGATAGACACTAGATACAGCGGGACAAGCGTTAGACACAGCGGGATAGGCACTAGACACAGCTGGAAACACATTAAACACAGGTGGATAGTTACTAGGCATAGAGAGTCAAACACTAGACACAGTGGGTCAGGCACTAGACATAGAGGACCAATCACTAGACAAAGAGGGTCAAGCATTAGACCAAAAAGGTGCGTGCTGACCTATCCACCGCCCGCGAGACCTGCTCGATGAGCCCCTGCGCCTTCTCTGTGGGCAGCAGCCGGAGCCCGGCCGTGGCGCGCACTAGGAGCGGCGTGGCGGCACGACGCTCGGAAGGTATTAGGAACTCAGCATTCTTTATTAGCTGTACTATCGTTTCGGCTCCCTGGAATTAAATGGTGTTTAATAAGTTTATTAATGGACTTGACAGTTTGCCATTTGCCAGTGGTGTTACAGAGTAAAGGATGATAATAAACATTTTTAACAAGGATAAAATATTTAACCCGACTGCAACGTTTAAAGTTTTTTATATATATAATAGCCTATGACACTCTTACAACAAAGACTAATCTCCTCATATGTTAAAATCTATCAAACAGTTTATGCTGTAGGGCGTGCCAAAGAATTAGACATACATACACTCGAAAACATAACCCTCCTTATTGCGCAGTCGGGTAAAAGCAACGGATGTAATGAGACTCTTGAATCTAGCTCGAAAGTGTCCGTGAATCGAATAAAAGCTTCGGTTTCTATGACCCTAAAAAAGTTTCTTACATCGAAGTTTTCATGATAAAATACTGTAATTGTGTGTAGAACTAACCTTGGCAGGATCATCGGCAAACGAGGACAACCCTGGCTTGGATTGCTCGAAATATTCATTCACTAAATCCAAACTGGTCGGGCCGAATACTGAAATAAGACAATATCATCATCATCAATAGCCCGCAATAGTTCACTGCTAGACCTCACCTCCCCGCTCTTATAGCCTCCTGGTACTGACTCTCTCATCACCAGCCCGTTTCATTCCACTGCGGCACGCAGGCCACACCTCCCCGCTCTTATAGCCTCCTGGTACTGCCTGTCTCATCATCAGCCCGAATCAGTCCACTGCTGGACGCAGGCGTCACCTCCCCGCACTTATAGCCTCCTGGTACTGACTCTCTCATCATCAGCCCATGGGTGTGTAATATATTACATAAACTCAAATCTTCTAACAATTAAATTATCTAATTTCATTTTATCTAATGTTATTTATTATAATTTACAAACCTTATAATGAACAAATAATATAATTTCATTTCATCTAACTTTATTTTTTATAAAGATTATTTAATATAATACTTACAGCATATAATAATTATTTATTATAATATTTATCTTATATAAAATATTATTTATTAATTACCACATAATGAGATCAGCAAAAAAAATATGAAATTGTATGTATGTGAATAAATGAACTAGCTTTTTGAATACAAAAAAAAAAATAACCTAACATCGAAGTCTCTGGCTTGGAGCGAAGCTGCGCTTCGCTCCAAGCCAGAGCCTTCTGAACCTAAACATCCGTGTCGGATCTGGTTAGAGATGTACTCATGTAAATTTGCTGTGCAGTCAGTATTTATGCTATGTATGTAGTATTTTTGTACAAAAATAAATTTAACTGTACCTATTGCATTATGAGGAAAAAAGTAATGTCATATTGATGTATAATTTCGAATTATCTGCAGTTTGAGTTTTGTTAAACATTTACTTTATTTGTAGTTTGTAGAATATTTGTAGTTGATTTAGTTATTATTATTTGTTTCTTCTTTTGAATTTATATTACATAACATGTATATAAAACGATAATTATGTAAAAATATCGTTATATTATATGTTGTTATAATAAATGCATGTTAGAGTAAATGAACGTTATTTTATTTAAAATTATATTAAGTGTTATTATACTAATTAAAAATTAAATTAAGTGAACGTTATAACATTTGAATTTATATAATCTGGAATTATATATTACGTTACACACCCTCAGCCCATATCAGCCCACTGCTGGACGCAGGCCTCACCTCCCCGCTCTTATAGCCTCCTGGTACTGCCTCTCTCATGATCAACCCGTATCAGTCCACTGCTGGACGCAGGCCTCACCTCCCCGCTCTTATAGCCTCCTGGTACTGCCTCTCTCATCACCAGCCCGTATCAGTCCACTGCTGGACGCAGGCCTCACCTCCCCGTTCTTATAGCCTCCTGGTACTGCCTCTCTCATCATCAGCTCGTATCAGTCCACTGCTGGACGCAGGCCTCACCTCCACGCTCTTATAGCCTCCTGGTACTGCCTCTCTCATCACCAGCCCGTATCAGTCCACTGCTGGACGCAGGCCTCACCTCCCCGCTCTTATAGCCTCCTGGTGCTGTCTCTCTCATCATCAGCCCGTATCAGTCCACTGCTGGACTCAGGCCTCACCTCCCCGCTCTTATAGCCTCCTGGTACTGCCTCTGTCATCATCAGCCCGTATCAGTCCACTGCTGGAAGCAGGCCTCACCTCCCCGCTCTTATAGCCTCCTGGTACTGCCTCTCTCATCATCAGCCCGTATCAGTCCACTGCTGGAAGCAGGCCTCACCTGCCCGCTCTTATAGCCCCCTGGTACTCTCTCATCATTAGCGATATTGATTAATTGGACGTAACTTCTACTTACTACCCTGAAATTTAGTACTTACATGTAAAAGGTACTCTAAACTTATACGCGAGTACCCTTGATCCGGATGAGCCTGCATCGATGATGACCGCGTAGTGCACCGCGCTCTCGTAGCCCAGCCCCTTGGCCAGTCCGTCCAGCCACTGCGACTGACCAGCGAACAGCCCTGAAAGGACCAAAATACTCAGCATCAGCAGCATGAGGTACTGCAGACCTTCTTGGAGCCACATAGCTCAGCAATTTTTGGTTTATTTTTGTAAAAACGCGGCTGTTTGGTTATAGCTGTCTTTGCCTTTTTTTAATAAACGATTTTGGAAATTAAAGTTTTGGGCCGCTTTTTTAAACGCGATTTTTGCTGTTTTAAACCAAGTTTAACCTCACTTCTATTAAACCGTGTTTTGTCACTTTCACACTTCGTTAAAAAACGTTAAATTAGAAAGGATCTGATGCCTTAAACCGTAGAATCACTTTAAGTCACTTTTATGTCTAACAGTATGAATGAATAATAATTATATGTGAATTAAGTAGTAGATAATAATATACACAATTTTACGTTAGGTTAGGTGACAGTTTAGACCGCGTTTAACTAAACCACTGAATAAGCCACGATTTAGACAGTAACTTTAACACTAAAAACAAAGCGTTTGCGGTTATATTCAACTAGGAGATGCGAATTTAGCTATTATTGTGTATTGTAAGAGTCGCAATGCAGCCACTATAAATTATTTGGTGATAAGACATTCAGTTAAATAGACATAGTGAACTGATAACTGGTGCAGAGTAAACATGAACATTGTTGCCCGGACAATATGATTTTACGCATCTTTCGTACTTACTTAATCGTAACAACGAAAACTTCCGAATCGTTGTAAGCGTGATCAATCTTGATTATTAGTAAATAATAAAAAATGACATTGCCACATTTCAATGGAGCTTTGCCCCACCTACAAAACTACGTGACCATTTAAACTGTACACATGGAGACAGAGATAAGTATACAGGGGGCCTCAATAAGGTTTAGATTTTCTCAATAACTACTGAACCGATTTTAATAATTTTTTTACAGTACATAGTTTTAACTTTTATCTATCTAACAGTGAAATAATTATTGCAATAGGTCAAGCAGTTTTTGAGAAAATCTCATCCTTAAAAACTTTACTGTACACCTTTCTCTGCCTTCGACTGTACCTATCATTTTATGGGACTTATTACAGGTTTCATATTGCATAATCATAATCAGTATCATTTTCTACTACTCTCGCAACTCCTATAGAAGAATAACAAAAACAATGAATAAATCGCTTCGATTTCTTACTATTTTCTGAATTCTTAATTAAGCTGTTTTTTTTCCAATCGCAACTTGTATAAAACTTTATTTTAAACCAATAATTTTAATTAAAAACGGAAATATTTTTACATTTATCCGTTATCTTGTACAACTTGCGGTTGATGGTGGGGCAGAATCTGGCATTGTCATTTAATAAGTACTTAATTGTTTTAATTGCTACAGTTTACACAGCTAAACTTATGACGAGACTAGCGATATTTCAAGTTTGTTTGACCGGAAGTACTTAGGTACGTAAGTTATATTAATGTATTTTTAAATGATAAATGGAGAAAAAATTTCATCTCGTCCGGGTTCGAATCCCGGTCGCGACGAAATTTTTTCTCCATTTATCATTTAGATTTTCGTTTCGCATAGCGCATATGCAAGAAAATATCCAAACATTTGAAAAAGGAACGCGTCATCAATTAAAAACATGATTTCTAACTGCAATGTTAGACATGAATTTGAGTAATTGCACAATTACTGGATAGATGTCGCTACCGTCCCTCAGACGAGAATATGGAGACAAGATTCACGATCTGGATACGAATCACGATGGCTCTGTTGGAATAGAGCGTGCCACGGAATGGCGAGGTCCCGGGTTCGAATCCCGTTCGTGATTTTTCTCCATTTATCATTTAGATTTTCGTTTCGCATAGCGTATATGCAAGAAAATATCAAAACATAATGTATTTTTGTTTTTATGTATTTTTTTATTATTCATGAATAAATTAATGGTTAAAGAAATCTACTTTTCAACAATGTGACCTTAATGTAAAATTATTGTAACCTATACTATTATAACCTACTGAATTCGTGAATGTATTTACTTCAAACACTAACTAGTTAAATAAATGCCGTGACTCTATAACTGCATGTATGTAGATACTTACCAGTTTTAATACTCTAACCCCCCACTTGCAATAAAAGATAACTCTAGAGTTAACGACTTAACCCGTCAAAAAATACTATACATTTTTCTCGGGTTAACTCTAGCTGTTATCTTGTATTGGTTACGCATCATAAGGCCGAAGTTCATAAGACCGAATTTCATAAGACCTACGCACGAAAAGCCGAATATCAAAACCCCGAATGTTCATTTGGCCGAAAGTTTAAAATCCCGAATGGACGTTTGACCGAAAGCTTGAAACGCCGAAGGTTAAAATCCCGAATGTTCATTTGGCCGAAAGTTTAGAATCCCGAAGACAAAAATCCTGACGATTAATATACCTGCATCTGAAGACTTACTTCACTGTTTACTTTTGAATTAACAAGTAGGTACAGCTAAAATTGTATCTATAAGTAGGTACAGTCGACAACAGATCAATGGTAACACTTTTTACTTTTGACAGTTCTTATTATTTGCGTCTTAAGACTTGAAATCGTATTGCAAGTGTTACCATTGATCTGCTGCTGACTGTACAACGTAAATGTTTGCATAGTAAAAAGTAAGTGTCAACACCAACATTTTTATATTCGGGATTATGAACTGCATGTCTTATGTACTTTCGGCCATATGAACTTTCGGTCATTTAATTTTCGGCCTTATGAGCTTTCGGTCATTTAATTTTCGATGTTTTATACGTCGGCCTTATGAAATTCGGTCTTATGAACTTTCGGCCATATGATGCGTAACCCTTCTATTGAAAGCGGGCCTACTAATAATACTGATCAAATACCTGCGATTAAAATAGGTAAAGTACGCACTAAAGTACCGTTCGCCATTTCCGGGGTAATTTTCATTTACGTATCGCTCTGAAAAAAAATACGTACTACGTTATAACTTTTACTACAACGCGTCAAACTTTACGACGGATCTGAATATAGTCATAGGCCGGCAGTCAGACAGTTTTGAGCATGGACACTTACGGCTGTCAAAATTTTTATATATAAACGGATATCACTCACTTATATTGTTAAAGTCGGCAATTAGACCGACAGTTTCGACCGATTTCGACGGTCTTTTTCAAGGTGAGCGCGCCACGCCCGCGTCGCCGGTGACGTTTCTTCGCGCACTGCGGATGAGCGCCCTCTGTGCGCGCTCCGAGATAACTTGTCCCGCCGACGACAACGGTGCGTTCGATGGCTGTAGCTGGATTCGTTGATCGCTCTCACTTGTCGGGGAGTTACCGCCACTCACGTTAGGTCCTGTCACGCAGTATGTACTCACTGCGTCTACTCCGCATTCACTGTCGGTCTAATTGCCGACTTGAACAATATAAGTGAGTGATATCCGTTTATATATAATAATTTGTAGTAATGGCTCACTATAGTTTTAATTCTAAAAAGCTGTCAAAATTGTATGAAATCTGACAGCTGTTGTAAGTCAGCACTCAAACTCCGCTCACACTCAAAATTGTATATGACTATATCGACCTATAAGGCGATGGAGCCTTATTTCTTCTTCTTGCAGTGCCTCTGAAGGCTGGCCGTCAGCTCCGCATATCTCCCTCTGTCTTGACCCAGTCGGAACAGCTCTTCGACGCTGGCTATCGCTGTCCACTCCCCTATATTGCGGAGCCACGATTTCTTCCTTCTGCCAACCCGCGTCTTCCCCATCAATATGAGTTGGAGGAGTCGGTACCTCTCGTGTCTCAGCACGTGACCGAGATATCCCACTTTTCTCCTCTTGATGGTGGTCATGAGTTCCCGGCGCGTTGCAGGACTTCGACAGCGAAATTAAGGCCTGCTTATTGCTTGCCTCTCATTAACGCCCTCTGATTATTTTATCTTACGGTGTAAGAGCGATGTAGGAGTAATCAAGCAGACGGGGCGCGATTCGGCAGCTTTACATTCTAAAGCTTGAATCAGAATCTCAGCGAAAATCCCCATTTTCCCGACGCAATTTTGCAACGATTTCAGCGTTTTTGAGAGCGCGCTAGACACGTGCCTAATTTGCTTTTAGGATAATCAGCAGCTACTTACTCTCCTCCGTAAATACACGTGCGACTCGTGACTATATTCAGATCCGTCATAAATCACTAATGACTTCAAAACCGATACTTTTAATATCATTCACTTAACTTAACACAAACCGAACAGCTTCTAGTCAGGTACTGAATTATCAATCAAACGAACTACCAAACTATACACACATATTTCGTAATATATAGCCTAAGTTTGACTATAAAATCGCACAATTGTGTACCTTGCAGATCTGTAAATAAGAGCGTTGTGTTGATAACCGCGTTATGAGGCAACGTGACATTGAATAGTTACAATGGAATTAAAACATGTGTATTGGAAACTGACTTTCTTGATGTAAAATTATGATTGGTTGAAAACAGGGCCGGATTATTAAACAAATGTCGCCCTCTCTCTCTTCTCGTGTGGTTTAGTGACCAAACCTATTGTCAGAGGCCGCCCATAGCCCTCTGCCCTGGCCGTCAGCAGTCGCTACTGCTGCAGAGCGACCCTTCGAAGCGTTCGTGCTGAGGTTGACGCGGTCACTATTCGACCGCGCCGACAACAGCAGGCACGCTCTTCTACGCAACCTCGCACCCCTGCACGCGCGCCCTCCGGAAGGCCACCGCCTCCAGAGGGAGTTGCTGCGCTCCCCGTCGCCTTAAGCGGCGGGTTTGAGCTGTGCACCAAACGGACGTACCGACCTGCATAATTCCCCAACTCTCAAATCCGGCATCCCAAGCGGACAATATCACCGTCGGATCATTATCCGGCGAGCTCATGCCCGGGTAGAGAGAGTATACCTCAAGGCCCGCATTTCTCTCCCAAGGTTAAGGGTGAAAATAACAGCGGGGCTAGCACGAGTCGCGTTAGCGATCGACGCAACGCCGCGGAGCTGTCAAACTAATGTCAAACGCCTTGTAATAATGTCACTTTGACAGCTCCGCGGCGTTGCGTCGACCGCTAACGCTGACTCGTGCTACAAGGGCAGCCCCCTTACCTTGAACTCCTATAGCAGGATTACTTCAATAATACTTTGTTACTTCGTACAATGACGACCTTAAAGTAAGCTCATTAAGGTCGTCATTGTACAAAGTATTATGAAAGTAATCCTGCTATAAGAGGACATGGTAATGAAACAGGTCGTCGTCAATGAATACGATAGAATTTCGCGGTCGGTACTGACCATTATACACATTGTATTGCGATAATTGAAAATGTCAAAAACAACCTAAGACAACTTAATAATACGAGTCGTCATGAAAAGCGTAGAGGGGCGCTAATTGAAATATTATGCCCAGTGGCGCAATTTCCCTAATTACAGCTCTGTACACTTGTAATAATTCCAATTAAATTGTTTATTTTGCAAGTAAATGTCCTATTATTATGTGCACCTGCACCGACTCCATGAAGGTGGGGAGTTTTGTGCATTTCCCCCGCACTGTCAGCTCAGCCACCCCAGCTCCCTGAAGTAGCGCAACAGGGTTGCCGGCTGACAGCTCCACTGTTGCAGGCTTTCAGAAATAGTATATAATTTATGAAAGAAGCCTAGGGCAGTAACTTACCCAAGAAGTAAGTGACACATAGCGCTAGGACGATGAGGAATATGAATATCTTCTTGAGCCGGCGCGGCTGCTTGACGGCCCGGCTCCGCGCAGCGATGTGGGGCGATGAGGCCTCGTCCTTTAACTGGGAATAAAGAACATTAAAGAAACACCCATGGAGCCTTAAACAACAAATTAGAAAGAAACACTTATTAAAAAGTGTATTAAGTACAGAATATATATGATTTTTTAAAGAATGGGTGCCATTGGACGGTCGCCGGCGTCGGGTCAGACCTCGGCGTAGGTGGAGGGACGTTATCGTTAGATACAGGGATGGGTAGCTGGAAGAGGCTCAGGACAGGGATGGATGGAAGAGGAGGGGGGAGACCTTTGCCCAGCAGTGGGACAATTTATGGATTAACAAAAAAAATATATAAACAATGGAAATGGGTCAGTGCCCCCTTAGGGGCACAATTTTATTTTAAATATTGCTAAAGAATACTAAATACAAACCTAGGTATTTTAGGTAGTTATCCTATTAAAATTGTTTTATTTACTTATTCAGACATTCAAAAAAGCCTATAAACATAATAAACACGTAAGTAGGTCGTAATACGTATAGTCGTAAATGTTCAACGCGAAATAATTAATTTCGATGAATTGAATGAGGGAAAATTGGTAAAATATTTCGCGAATTCATAAATATTTACCTACTACATAAAACGTTGCGACTTACCTCTAAATACCTGTAAGTGCTAAATTTTCCCATAGCGGGCTAAATAAAATATGTTCACAACCAACAAATGCAATAAATTAAGTTAATACTGCGTGTAAAAAACATTTTTAAAATTATTTTCGAAAATATTTCGACATCTTCCCTTCAAAAAGAACTAACTCTGTCAAAAACAGCTGTCAAATTCAAATGAAAAAAAATTGTAAAGCAAGCCACACACAACAACTTCCGGTTATCAACCGACCGGTCGCCCGACCGAATCATCTGATAATCTTTTTTTAAATAATCTGTGGTAAAAAATAGTGCAAAGCGCCTCCGTTTATTTACGAAATTGTGAACAACATTAAATCTGAATTATATTGTATCTAAATGAACAATTATACTCTACTGTGGGATTTTACATAACACTGCAACAATGGTAAAACTGAAAAATTAGTTTTAAGCTTATAATACAATGTTGAGGTTATATTTACCTACGATTTTGAATAGCAAAAGTTTAACACTTTTTGTCCACTTTATTTTATTATAAGTAATAATTACCTTTCTCTGGCGTATATCACTCATTTTTTTCATTATAATTAGTCACAAACACCAAATAACAGTAACACTACTCGCTTGAGAAACAGGAAGTCATTAACTAATTATTTGAACACGGTTGAGAATACGTCAACTACTTGCTTACTACAAACGGAATAAAATAGCAAGGCTAATAAAATACTATAGTGTAGCATCAGTATTGTATTTTATCGTAAGACAGATAATGATTTGAATTACTTGAGAGTTGTGAAGATTCAATTATACCTACTTATCCGAAAAATATCCGATACCAAATCAATCCGAATTACTATCATTTTATCTGTAACCCAGTGAATTGAATTTTTAAATAGAATTCGGATTTATTATAGGTTTTGGTCTTTAGTCTATTCACCTGTACTGTATCCGATATTAAGTCAATTGGACTTGTATCGTATATAATTACGTAGATAAGCTTAAAGCTGGGATCTCACAGGCCGACTGGCCGCGACAGGCGCCGTCGGGCCGCCACTTTAAATTGAACTTACTAACTTCCGGGGGATCAGACGGGCCCCAACAGGCCACAGCTGGCCTCATCGGATGCGACTGTTAACTGATATTCGATACCAAATTTAATCGGACTTGTGTCGGATAATTATGTAAATATTATTTCCGAATCCATTCATGACTAGTATCGGATATTTACGTAGATATTCTACTTACCTACTGTAGCCGCATGACCCAAGTTATAGCAACTATTTTTAGGGCATAATTCCTATTACTATACCCGTTATTACTAGTTCTCCGAAACATCCATCGTATATCGGATAACTATATCGTACATCACTACTGTTGGATCGTTCGTCGACCTTGGAAACCGTGAAGCGAGTCGCGACCATTGAGTTACTGTATGCAATGTACGCATGACTGGACAGATTCGAGGACCATGATAAAAACGTCTACTCGTCGCCAATAAGCTTAAATATGACGAAATGTTTCGCTAATAACCGGAACTGGCCCCCAATTCTGCTAAAATATTTAATTTTACATCAAACGGAGTCGATTTGTTGCGTAACCAATATAAGCTGGCCCGGCAATAATGAAGTTAACAGAGGCTATCTATACTGGTTATGGTTACGCAACAGTTCGACTCTGTTCGATTCAAATATAGCGAAATGTATGTACGGACAACAGCAGGTCAATGGTAATACTTGTAATACGATTTCAACTCTTACGACGCAGATAATAAGAACGGTTTAAAGTGTTACAACTGATGTGATTTGGTGTGTACCTCTACATACATAAACTCCCGCCTGTTTTCGGTTAATATCGGTAGCACAGAGACGACGGACTTCCATTTGCTGCGCTTCTGCCCCGTAATTCTGATTAGAATGTTTGGACTAACGATTACTTAACCAGTTTAAGCTGGCTGGTTAGCTTCGTCATCCTAGCTTATACGGTTACGTAATCGCTGGACTCTGTCCAAATATCTTAGCAGAATAAGGGATGGCGGTAGTTCGTGAAGTTAGACTCGACAGCAGATTAATGGTATAACATGTAAGATTACGATTTCAAATCTTACGTCACAGACAATAAAAGCAAAGTGTTACAGTTGATGTGATTTTCGTTAAAGATTTCTCAACCTTTTTGGTCAACTTAGCAGCCAGGTTCTGCACTCTCGCTTGCTCCACATTCATCAATATCTTAACGCATGCTCATAGGTTTGTAGCAGACCGTGCTTGGCCCTTTTTAAACGCCAGTTTCATCGACGTTAATATCTCATCTCACTAATATTATGTTTGTTGCTCTTTCACGCAAAAACTAATGTATGGATTTTAATGAAACTTTACAATAATATAGCTCATATATCAGAATAACACATAGGCTATAATTTATAAAGATCCTGCGCAGATGAAGTCGCGGGCAGAAGCTAGTTATAACATAATGTAACAATTCCATAGCTGGAGTTGAGGAAGTATCTCCAGGAGCAGCTGCCGTTGCACGGCGTCGGCCGGCGGAGTCTGGGCGACGGGCTGTTCGCCGGCGACACGCCGCCGCCGCGCCTGGGCGTGTACGACGAAGACGACGAGAGTTTGTGCCATCAAGTGTGAGTTACGGCGAGAATAATATTACACTTACTCTTCCATCCATATCTGTCCTGAGCCTCCTCGAACCATCCATCCCTGTATGTAATAAAATCATCTCTCCATCTCCGCCGGGGTCTGCCCCGACGACGCCGGCGCCCGTCCAGTGGCACCCATTGTGTGACAGACCGGGCCCATCGGTCCGGCTGCATGCGGCAAACGTGGGCCGCACAGGGGGGTGACCGCGACTTCAATCGTTATGGTTATCGTTTTCATTTTGCCACTTGAACGATATACATTGCTGCGTTTCGTTGTCGTTTGTTAAAACTTGCAAAAACATTTCAGCAATGTCCATGTGTACAATTGAAGGCGATAACCCCACAGTTCCATTCATATAAAGTATAAGTCAAATCTCTTTATTGCAAGTAAGCACGTTGTGTACATTTTTGCATGGTCATCATATTGTTTGAATTTACATTTACACCACTTGTCAAGGAAAAGGTGCCAACGCTGAGGAGAAAAATTGGCAAAAATCTCTTTCCCACACCGACGGTTTTTTGAAGTATCATGTATCGATTACCTTTATGCCGACTTCTGAAGATTAGATACGATATTACTGCATACGGCATATACTGCTTACGAAATCCAAATATCTTAATGGAATTGGGTGGTGTAGTTTCCCGTAAGTTTTTAATTTGGAATTAACCGGAGTCCAACCGTTACGTAACGACGAACGTCGTGCTAAGTGGTATAACGATACAACCACAAACATGAGACAATATCTTCCACCCCCAGCACCCAAACGCCCTGCAGCCTCCCCTGGTGCACATTCACCGCCCAGACTCTGCTGGAGGCCGAGAGCCACTACAACACCGCGCACCGCTACGCGTGCGGCGCGTGCCGGCGCGCGCTGCCCTCCCCGCACCTGCTGGCGCTGCACGTGCAGGAGACGCACGACTCATACTTCAAGGTCATGGCGCAGAAGAAGCCCTCGGTACGTACACATAGAGCATAATATAGCAAGTCCACTGCTGGTAGGTCGTCGCACACACACCTCCTCGATCTTATAGCTTCCTGGTACATAGACTATCATTGCACTGCTGGACGTAGGCCTCATCTCCCCGCTCTTATAGCCTCCTGGTACTGCCATACGCGTATCCTCCCTAAAGATCCTCATCAGTCCACTGCTGGACGCAGGTCGTCGAACACACCTCTTCGCTCTTATAGCCTCATGGTACCTACTGCCTCTAGTCTCTCATCATCAGCCCGTATCAGTCCATTGGTAGACGAAGGTAGTCGCACACACACCTCGCTCTTATAGCCTCCTGGTACTGTCATAACGCGTGTCCTCGCCAAAGATACTCCATCATTAGCGTCTATAAGTCCACTTCTGGGTGAAGGTCATTGCACATACCTCCCCGCTCTTATAGCCTCCTGGTACTGCCTGCCTCTAGTTGTCAGTGCCATCTAGCCTCACTGACAGTGCCAAAAATTATCGCGATACCGTGGCAAAGGCGGGTTGGTTTTCTTCCAAGGTTTATTCGCATTAATTTTATATAACAATTATAATATTAGAACATGATGAAAAACTTGCTGTGGGCAGGACTTGATCCTGCGACCTTGTCATTCCGTGACACGCTCTTACCAACAAGAGCCGAGAAAGAGTCGAGAAATTCTTACCGTGGGAAATTTCGTAACATACCCTTTAAGTATGTATAAAGCGATGAAGATTTTCGTTTGGCGTGTCGTGGCCTGTGGTGGCTCAGTTGGTAAGAGCGTGTCACGGAATGACAAGGTCGCAGGTTTAAGTCCTGCCCACGGCAAGAATTTTTTCATCATGTTCATACTTATTCACCGAGCATGGATAATGCGTAATTCAAATTATATAAAATTATTATGTCCACAGTATTCCTGCTACATAGAGGAATGTAAGGAGACTTTCCTGACGCCCACACAGCGACTCCACCACTGCGTCACAATCCACAAGATACCCAAAGACTTCAGGTTCGACCAGAAACCTAAAACTAAGAAACAGAAAGACCAGAAAAAACCTGAATCTGGTGAATGTTCTATGGAATTGGACCCTAATATTAGCGAAAAGAAGTTTTATTTCAACAATAGTAAGGGGAAAACTTTTACGAAGTTTACTGGGAAGAAGTTTACGACAGATAAAGTTGTAGGTGCTGTGGATGTCAATATGGATGGAATTGTCGAAGACTTGAAAGAGAGTTTACCAAAGGTTTAGTGAGACAATTGCACCAATCGCAGGCTAAAGTTAACCTGAGTTAAGTCACGATAAAGCCAGCTTGCAACTTAGGAGGAGTATCAACGATTTTTAAGTCAAAGTCAAATGACAATGCCAGATTTTGCCCCACCATCAACCGCAAGTTGTACAAGATAACGAATAAATGTAAAAATATCTCAGTTTTTTATTAAAATTGTTGGTTTAAAATAAAGTTTTGTACAAGTTGCGATTCGAAATAAAAAGATTAATTATGAATTCAGAAAATAGTAAGAAATCGAAGCGATTTATTCATTGTTTTTGTTATTCTTCTATAGGAGTTGCGAGAGTAGTAGAAAATGATACTGATTATGATTATGCCATATGAAACCTGTAATAAGTCCCCAACAAAATGATAGGTACAGCTTAAATGGTCACGTAGTTTTGTAGGTGGGGCAAAGCTCCATTGAAATGTGGCAAAGTCATTTCTTTATTGCAAGTAAGCACGTTGTGTACATTTTTGCACGTCAACATATTTTTGAATTTACATTTAAACCACTTTGCAAGGAAAAGGTGCCAACGCTGAGGAGAAAAAGTGGCAAAAAACTCTCAGCAGCACATCTTTTAAAATAATACACAATTACTTAATAACTAGGTATTACACAACTATTACTATTGTTAGTAATCTACACTTTAACCCTCATGCGGAACCGGCGACACACACCATGCATGTTCATCGTTTAAATAGTCAAAAATTATAAGTCATTAAATAGTAAGAGCACTCAAATCTGTCAAAATCTGCGCCAATGGTTTTTTCTGACATTGACACTGACAGGTCTTTAGCGCTTTTTAGAATTACCCTTCGTTCTTCCTTTAAGTTGTGCGATAATAAAAATCGTTGTTTCTCGCCCGTAAGATGACCTAAAAGTTAGTGACACAGCCGCGATCTGCGATGCCCCGCCTCATTTTCTACCGTCGTTACCTACTGGACGTAGATCGCAGGCCTCAGATCGCTACCTAGCGGACGTTAAAATGCCCAGAAAATTAGGCGGGGTATGCGTTTCAACTGATCGCAGATCGCGCCTGTGTGTGGAGGGCATTATCTCAAACTATGGCGACGGTTATCACATCAATATTTATGTCACGATAAATAAAAAAAGATTTTTCCAAATCGGTCCAAGCGTCTTCGAGTAATCGGGGAACATACATAAAAAAAATATTTCGACGAATTGATAACCTCCTCCTTTTTTTGGAAGTCGGTTAAAAGTAGAATAATACCATTGACCAATTAAAGGACGGTATAGCCTAAGTTTCCCCTCGATCTTACATCAAGGAAGAAGAAGGTATTATGTGTAGATATTATTTGATGTAAGTATATGTATGTATGACTATGTATATGCAAAATATATAATTATATATACGTTAATATGCATGTAAGTATTTGTATGTATATATTTGAATGTATATAATATTATGTAGGTATCAGTGTAATTTATTATAGTTATATTCATATGAATGTGTTGCCATAGTTGTCGAAATTTGCTGTATTTATTATTATGTTGTTACTATTTGTGAAAACCTGTAATTGGCTTTGTGTTACTATTGTAGTTTATGTATTCTGTCATAGTTGTGCTTTTGGTTTTCCTATGAACATAAAATAAAATGAAGGTCTGTGCCCGAGCAGTGGGGCAATATAAATAGACTGATGATGATAGCATAAGTTTCACTGTTACTGGTTTCACGCCAAAGTAAACTCGTTTTGTCTTTGGTTGCGATAGTGGAGTTTCTGGCGTGAAACATGGCTGATTAACTGGCGTGAAAACTGTGGCGTGAAAACGCGGTTTTGTTTGTGTGAATTAAACTTAAGACTGTATAAGATAAGGATAAATAAAGATTATTTTTAATTTTGGTACCTAACATTTATTTTCATTTCACAAGTACTCTCTAATCTTAATAAATATGTTACATAACAATAGATAACTGACTCTAATCAGTAGGGGAAACGACACTATTATTGCCCGGCGACAGTAATTGTCCATATTTAGAAAAAAAAATATCTATAAAATAAAATACATATTACCTTATACATTATTTGATGTACAGATCTTGTGAATAATTCCCACAATATAGGTTATACTCATAGAGAATTCGAGTTTTATTCACATTCATTCATATTAAAAGGTAATACATAATATAAATACTTTGTATGAATATTGCGAACTAGATATACAGGGTGTAACGTAAAGGAAGCCGAAGGGAGGGTGTTCAGTATCGGTAACTGAACAACTTTTATTTTACGACTTATTTGTTGACTTTTCATACATTTCATACCGTTCAGTTGCTCGATTTGTATGAGACATTAATTTATTTTTTAATCGAAAAGTCTTAGAACAATAGTTTTTCAGTTACCGATACTGAACACTCTCCCTTCGGCTTCATATACCCTTTACGTTACACCCTGTATTTTAACAGAAAACCCAATCGCATCAATGAATATTTTATGTAGAAATGATTGTTAAATAAATATAAACTTGTATATTATTTACATCAGGTCGACCAATTGAGTAAGTACAATATTTAATTTCGACTTTGGTACAGTCGAAGACAGAGATAAGTATTCAGGGGGCCTCAATAAGGTTGAGATTTTCTCAAAAACTACTGGACCGAATTTAATAATTCTTTTACAGTTACATAGTTTTCACTTTTATCTAACAGTGAAAGAATTTTTACAATAGGTCAAGTAGTTTTTGAGAAAATCTCAACCTTAAAAACTCTCCTGTACACCTTTCTCTGTGTTCCATCGTAGCATTTTTACGGAATTCGTAGGGTACTTATAACTTAAAAATATTGATTTAGAAACTCGTTTAAGTCGACTCAACTCACAATGTCGTGAAAATCCCACTAGTGAGCAATAACATTGTCATTTACCCTATGTCTTGGCATACATCCAGATCATAATGACTTCTTTTTAAAAATACTTACATATTTTTATAAATAACTGTGTCTCTCGCCAGCAAATACATAAATTATAGTTTATATATAAATAATTTAAGGGCCTTCCATGAGCCAACTAGCGCCGCCAATCTTGAAAAAATAATATCTTCCAATATAATCAATTTTATTAAAAAAGCTATGTACAAAATGTTTATTACGTGTGTGTATGAAGTAATCGCGTGGAGATATGACTCTCTTATTATAAAACACTTCGTTGAGCTGTTGATCGGAAATAACTAACTCTTTTTGATCGGCATAACAACGAAGCATAGATAATAACTTACTAACAATAATTTTAAAGTGTTTTACTAACAAAAGTGGATCAATGTTATCTTGAATAAAAAAGTTATTATTATATATTATTACGATAAATACTATTTTTTAAATGCTTATTTATAACGTGATTCAATTTCGGTAAGTTATAGTTCGCATAATTGCGAAAAACGGCAGTTTTTGACACATTTGTGAACTACAACTTAGCTTGTCGCAATTATGCCATTGAAAAATAGTATTCATCCTAATAAACATTTGTAAATAGCTTTTTTTAATAAAATTTATTAAATCGGAAGATATTATTTTTTCAAGATTGGCGGCGCTAGTTGGCTCATGGAAGGCCCTTAATGATCATCCTATAATATTATAGCTATTTATTATGATAATGTAGGATACTCCTACATATAACAATTTATCTTAGATTAGTTAAAATAAAGATTCATTTTATACATATTTTGGTTAAAATCAAATAGGTTACAACGTCATTACTGCTAACTTAGAACCAGGTTCGATTCTCGGGTTGTGCACATTTATTTATTTCCTCTCCTTATAACGATTTACGTCGGAATATTTCGTATAACTATATTAATTCTTAGAATAAAGATAATTATTAAAATGGCACTACTTAAAAAAGTAAATAATTAATGTCGTAAATAGCTTTTTTAATAAAATTGGTTTTTTTTTCGGTTGGGGGTGCTACTTAAATCAAGCCCCATAAAGTTGGGATCCCACGGCCCGCTTTGTCACAGGTCAGCCCGCGCCAGGCCAGGCTGACAGGCCGTTTTTTTTTTCTCGTGTGGTTTAGTGACTAAAGCCAATGATACACTAGGGGACAAATGTCCTACGACATGTATCGGCGACATGTCAAGCGAAGCCGGCCGATTTCGCCTGACATATCTGGCGACATCGCGCGACTTATGTCCGTAGCGACGTCAGACATGCCAGACATGTCGCGCGAAGTCCGGCAACGTCGCGCTAATTCACCCGACGTCCCTGGCGACACGTGTCGCAGGACATTTGTCCCCTAATGTATCCTTGGCTTTAACCTATTTGTCAAAGTTATTCAGGCCGCCCGTAGACCTCTGTGACGTGGTCTAACGACTGCTGTCACGCGACAACAACCGGGACCAACTGCTTAACGTGCGCCCCGAGGCACGGAGGGGCTCAGATGAAAGTGTCACTAGCGGTCACCCATCCAGGTCCTGACCTCGCCCAACGTTGCCTAACTTGTACGATTATTTTCAACGCGTACTTGCAACTGGCCTACGAGCCTCGTGGGAACAGCGCATCCGAAGTTGCCTGTTGGCGCCCGGCCGATCCGTCGGTAAGTTCAAAGTCACGGCCTGTCGCGGCCTGCCTATGAGATCGCGGGCCGTGGGATCCCAGCTTTAAACTGTCGGTCTAATTGCCGGCTTCAATCATTAGTAAGTGTCATCCTTTGTTTATAACAATTTGAAATAATGGCTCTGTCTAATATTTATTTATTTAACAGTGGGGTGACCGCGACTTCCAATCGTTATCGTTTTCAATTTGACACATGGCCGCTATACATTGCTGCTATGTTATTATACATTTATTGAAGTCGGCAATTAGACCTTCACCTTGAAAAAGACCGTCGAAATCGGTCGAAACTGTCGGTCTAATTGCCGACTTCAACAATATAAGTGAGTGATATCCGCTTATATATAATAATTTGTAGTAATTATAGTTTTAATTCTAAAATTGCTGCAATGTTTTTGCAAGTTTTAACAAACAACAACGAAACGCAGCAATGTATATCGTTCAAGTGTCTAAATGAAAACGATAACGATTGAAGTCGCGGTCGAGGTTCTCTTGAAAATGGCGGGAAACGACGGTTGTAAAATTATTTGATAATTTTCCTTTTAATGTCTACATGGGACTATTTTGTGTTTAATATCACGTTAAATTAATCAGAAAATGTTCGCGAATGACAGTACGGTGAAGTTACTGGATTATTTATGCAAGATCTGAAGTTTCAAGCTTTTATCAAGAGTTCCCGCTACAAGCTCGGGAGTGAGCGTGACTGTCGAGCTGCTTCGTCCAGAGTGACGACGCTACGGCGACTCCTCTGGAGGAAGATAGAAATAGAGGACTATTATACATTGAATTTTCTGTAACATGACATTGGCAGAGTCCATTAATAAAATAAATAAATAAGTCGCGGTCACCCCCCAGATTATTTAGTACATTGGCCCGTGTAATTTAAACATGTCTCAGGTTATTATAAAATCCATTTTAACTAATCCAAGCTATTCGATTACCTCCTAATTCAAATAAATAAAACATTTGTCTAACGGTCAAGTGTCACCTCAGCAAAGCCATTCACTTGGCCTTGCCCTGGTTGGCGACGGACTCCATGGCCTTGCGGACCGTCTCCTCGTCCCCGAGGAACACCATGGAGTCCACTGGCTTCATGTTCTCGTCCAGCTCGTACACGAAGGGGATGCCGGTGGGAAGGTTCAGACCCATGATGGCAGACTCGCTGAGTTCTGCAATTAGGTCGCGAAGTATTGTTTATTTATTTAAAATTACGGTGAAGTGTCATCATCATCAGTCTATTTATATTGCCCCACTGCTCGGGCACAGACCTTCCCTTACATCGAGGGAGCTCGGGCCATAATCCACCACGCGGGCCCAGTACGGGTTGGCGGATTTCACATGCCTTAGATTTTTTTCTTCTTCTACGACATGCAGGTTTCATCACGATGTTTTCCTTCACCGTTTTTGAGAGCACTCGGTAAATGTACGTAAGTTTTTCCGTCGAAAAATAAGAGGATAACTCATTGGTACATGGCTGCCCTGGCTGGGAATCGAACCTGGGACCTCCATATTGCAAGTCCATTGACCCAACCACTGAGCCACCGAGCTCTCATTAATATTAAATATTTACAATAAATTCAACTTTTTAAACTTACACGGTTTGTATACATATTAATTAGATAAAACGGGAATTGCAATGCTGTCGAAATATCGAGACATCAATAATAAATGTTTAACACGGTAATTCCCGTTTTATCTAATTAATAAATACAACTAATTATCAAAAAAAATATTAATTTGATGTGCTTTGGAGTTTTTACATTTTAAGGTATTTTTCAACGATTTCTTTCACTGGAATTTGACCTCAAGGTCATTTCTAAGGTCATTGTGTGAATCAGAATCTTTATTTGTTACTTGTGACGTACAGTAGAAGACAAAGAAAGGTGTACAGTAGAGAATTTAAGGTTGAGATTTTCGCAAAAGTTACTTCAATATTACAAATTGCAAAAAATCTTTCACTGTTTGATAGATAAAAGTTAAAACTATGTAACTGTAAAAGAATTATTAAATCCGGTCCAGTAGTTTTTGAGAAAATCTCAACCTTATTGAGGCCCCTGATTGTATACTTATCTCTGTCTTCGACTGTACTTAGTTCAATTTTTTTTTAAGTACTAAAAAACCTTACCAATTTTATCATGAGTACAACTCTTAGTTTCAATTCGTCGAATGAATTCATTATAACCTGAATAGGTAGGATAATTTCCAGCGTTGTAAATGATTTTTGATAGCCATTACTGTGGGGTGACCGCGACTTCCATCGTTATCGCAATCGCTTTCAATTTGACACATGGACGCTATACATTGCTGCTATGGAGAAAGATTTATCATAATGACATGTTTGACATTTTACCTTATTTCATCGTAGTTTGTAATTACTTAATTTAATTATTTTTGACAACGCCCTTATACAGCCGCAATCATTTATGTAAGTTAAATGTTCTTATATTTTGAATTTTATTTGTGACAATGCAGCAGCTATTTTCTTATTTTATCTTTCGAATTATTGGGACATTTAATAAATACATAGATTTATTTATATAGGTATACATATATAACTAAATTGGATCAAGTGTAGACTACCTACACTTATCAAAGATTTAAATCTCTGATGTGAGTCATATTCTTCGCCTAAATAAGTTTGGCGCCCGGTTTCATTGTACGATACCAAATTGTTGTGACATAACCAAGTGCTCTGTAATGTTCCGTATGGTTAGAAATAAAGTATATGAATATGTTTTTGCAAGTTGTAACAAACGACATCGAAACGCAGCGATGTATATCGTTCAAGTGTCAAAATGAAAACGATAACGATTGAAGTCGCGGTCACCTCCCAGGTTTGCTTCGTAAAAAATGTAATGTAACTAATAAACAAACATTCATATTCACAGCTCGGTGGCTCAGTGGTTGGGTCAATGGACTTGCGATACGGATCCCAGGTTCGATTCCCAGCCAGGGCAGCCATGTACAGTCAAAGACAGAGATAAGTATACAGGGGGCCTCAATAAGGTTGAGATTTTCTCAAAAACTACTGGACCGAATTTAATAATTATTTTACAGTTACATAGTTTTCACTTTTATCTATCAAACAGTGGAAGAATTTTTGCAATAGGTCAAGTAATTTTTTAGATAATCTCAACCTTAAAAACTCTCCTGTACACCTTTCTCTGTGTTCCACCGTACCAATCAGTTATCCTCGGTTTTTTCAACGAAAAAACTTACGTACATTTACCGAGTGCTCTCAAAACGGTGAAGGAAAACATCGTGATGAAACCTGCATGTCGTAGAAGAAGAAAAAATATCTAAGGCATGTGAAATCCGCCAATCCGCAGTGGGCCCGCGTGGTGGATCATGGCTCCAGCTCCCTTGATGTAAGGGAAGGTCTGTGCCCGAGCAGTGGGGACATATAAATAGACTGATGATGATGCATCCTCTTCCAAGTCATTAGCATAGCTCTGTTCTGGACGAGCGCCAAAGAGTCGCAGATGGTATGTCACATTGTACAGCCCCCTTACCTTTAACTCTTATAGCAGTATTACTTTCATAATACTTTGTTACTTCGTACAATGTCGACCTTAATAAGCTTACTTTAAGGTCGTCATTGTACGAAGTAACAAAGTAATATGAAAGTAATACTGCTATAAGAGTTAAAGGTAAGGGGGCCTCCACTCACCGTCTAAATGCTTCACGATGCCTCGCAGACTGTTGCCGTGGGCTGCGATGATTATTCTTTTGCCTTCTTTGATCTGGAATAAGAATAATAAAATATTTTCTGTTTTATCTGTAGGTGCTATTATGATTTTAAAGATGGGCCTAGAATTTAAAACCTAACTTAATATAGGTTTGTAAAGAGAAAACATGTCCGCTTATGTCACATTTTCTCGCATATTTATATGAAAATGCAAGAAAACTAAAACCTATAGGATCATCATCATCAGTCCGTATCAGTCCACTGCTGGACGTAGGCCTCTCCCAAAGCGCGCCACTCAACCCTACTCTCGGCCCTCTGCATCCAGTCCCTGCCAGCCATCTTGCGAAGGTCATCCCTCCATCTAGTCGGGGGCGTCCCACACTACGTCTACCCGTTCGTGGCCTCCATTCGAGAACTCGTCTCCCCCATCGGGTATCGGTTCTACGACAGTGACCAGCCCACTGACACTTCAGTTTACTAATTCTATGACCAATGTCAACCACTTTTGTCTTCTGGCGGATAAACCTATAGGATACTTCCCGTTAACCTATAATCATGAAATTTGGCAAAAAGCTAGATCTTATAACACAAGTAAAGGAAAAAATCCGAAAACTGTAAATTTGAAATGACTTCTCCACTTTTTTTTCTCTTTACAAACCTATATTAAGTTACGGGGTTAAGGCATTATATGGTTGTCAAAAGCAAGAGTGAGACACAAGATGCCCCGCAGCGGCGGAGTGAAGAGCACGGCGCAGTGCCTCGATATTCGTATTTGTCCGTGAAACGGAACGTATGGCGGCGGGCCATCGCGGGGTCGCCGCGCGGGGTCGCCGCGCGGGGGTGAAGTGTCAAAATAATAACTGTCAAAAAGTGTGAAGGTCAAAAGTGACATTGAATTCAAATCAAGGACGACGAGAACTTGAGAACTTAACTAAATTCAAAGAGCGTAAAAATTCATGTTTCAAGTGTTTCTTTAAATACACCAGTTACCTATAAAAATACAGTCCACTTATTTCTATCACCGACCGCAGCTACATATTTTTATGAATTTTGGATGAATTTTGGCAGGGAAATAAAAATACGCCAACAAAAATCATTTTTTTTTAAACAAGCTCTTGTATTTATAGTGCCCTATTTTTTATATATATTTTGTATGAATAACTATTTCGGTTTAGATATAATTTTCATTTTAAAAGACATGGAAGGGGTATGTTTGCGATTTTGTCGTATCGAGCGAAGTTTGTCCAATCGTGTATCGGTATTAACAGTCTCTAAATATACACCCTAAGATTGCTATATATTTTTTTCAGACGTTTAATTTTAGTAGTTAACCCGGCGCCAATGACGTTCAAAAAATTACGCGGCCGATGACGTCGGGTCATTTTTACCCGAACTTTAGACTGTAAATATTGAGTATCTTGATATGAAATGATTAATGTTAGTATATATTTTAGGACTTGAGGGTTTTATATATAAGACAAATTAAAAAATATTAACAATATATTCCATCAACTAAACTTTTATCAGCTTTCTAAAAAACACCTGATAAATCCACTTAAAGTGATAACTTCCGTATTGTTTTCTTTTTTCAATAACTAAACTTAAAAATTTAACATAATCAACCGTTTCAAATTCTAGTATAGAGATTAAAATACTTTATTTATCTAAATATGACTATAAAATCAGTTTTCCGATTCCTCATTCACTGACATGGAACTGCTGCAATTTTCGCAGTACGAAATCATTTTTTGTGTGGTTTTTTTTGGAAGGATTTTGTAAGATTGTCAAAAGATTGACATCATCCGATGAATCTGAACCTGCATCCGTATTAATTCCATCTTGTTCAGTTTCGCTACTTTAGCTGTGTGTCTGAATGCAGCCAAAGTAGCGAAACTGAACATGATTTTCAATTTCAACGTCTGAATCCGGGTTTGGATCATTTTCATCGGTGTCTGACTCTTCCAAAATAGCCAAAATTCTTTTTGATTATTCTACAATACCATTTTTGTTCAAAACCTAAAAATAAACAAAAACCATTATCAATAAACATTAAATACTGACATTATACACTGCTACGAAAACAACGCGCCACCAATGACGTTGGGTCATATTGACCCGTTTTGGTGCTACCCATGTGTTTCTCGCTGAGCAGACCGGCGTTGCACTAAGTACTACACTGCTACGGGGAGATGAGGGCTATAGCTCCAGCTACACAAATGCTCAAATCTTCGACTCGCGTGAAAATAAAAATATAGCGGTTTCAAATCGACTCGGGTCATTATGACCCAGCGTCATCGGCGCCGGGTTAATGCCGTAGCCTTCGTAGACAAAACTCTAAATACGCGCATACGAAGCCTTAGCCTAGGGACACATTATGCGGAAAGTACGCCACGGAATTCACAAAATTGAAGTCAAAATCAGGCGCTCAGCCCATAGCCTTAACCCTGCTTTCAGTCTGGCAGGAATGAGTCCGGCGTCGAAACAAAAGCGGTTCACCGCTACAGGCTAAAAGCAGCGTTACAGCTATAAGCAGAAGTTCTGTTTTTGACTTGAGGTTTGTGAATTCCGTCGCGTACTTTCCGCATAATGTGTCTCTAGACTTAAGTTGCGTTGCACGGAAGCCTCGGTGCGCGAGTCCGATTCGCACTAGGCCGGTTTTTATTATCATTGGCCTCTGTATAATACCTCCAAATACTACTAAATAGTTGTGTGAATATTTTTATTCATAAAATAATCACACAACACACACAGCCTCACAATAATAACAAATAACGTTTAATTACAATAATATTTAAGAAAGCTTCAATTACATAGGTACTAAGAATAGATTTAGGATAATGGCTAAGATAAGAATTAAAAGATAGAAAATGTATGTGTTCCGTTCTACCTGTTATACTAACTACTCACTGGTTTAACCAGGCGGTGGCTGAAAATCAGAACTATATGTTTGCATTGCATGCTACATTTAGTACTGAGCCACTCTCAGCCTTTTTGCTACAGTCTGACTGTATGATTTAAGTTAATATTTACTATTGAAACTTATGTATGTCTTGACTATGTGGCAAATAAATGATCTTTTATTTTTATTTTATTTATTTATTTACTACTACTCATCCCAGCCTACCTGAGGCACAATAACGTCGTTCCAGTACGGCAGCGTCCTCTCAATGGTGAGCTTGAGGCTCTCGAACATGGGGAACTCCTCGGGCTTGGGGTCCCCGGCGTAGCGCGCGTCCTTCACGATGGTCTCGTAGTACTGGTGCTCCTTCTCCATGGGAGGAGGCGGGATGTCGAAGCTACGGCGCCAGATTTGCACCTGGAGACAAACTCTGTTACAAACACTGTAAAACAAACATATCAGCAATTAGCTGACAGTTCATATTATTATTTCAGAATTAAAACTATAGTGAGCCATTACTACAAATTATTATATATAAACGGATATCACTCACTTATGAGAGCTCGGTGGCTCAGTGGTTGGGTCAATGGATTTGCAATATCCTCCATATTGCTACTCCCAGGTTCGATTCCCAGCCAGGGCAGCCATGTACCAATGAGTTATCCTCGGTTTTTTCGACGGAAAAACTTACGTACATTTACCGAGTGCTCTCAAAACGGTGAAGGAAAACATCGTGATGAAACCTGCATGTCGTAGAAGAAGAAAAAATCTAAGGCATGTGAAATCCGCCAACCCGCACTGGGCCCGCGTGGTGGATTATGGCCCGAGCTCCCTAGATGTAAGGGAAGGTCTGTGCCCGAGCAGTGGGGCAATATAAATAGACTGATGATGATGAACTCACTTATATTGTTAAAGTCGGCAATTAGACCGACAGTTTCGACCGATTTCCGATGTTAGGAGTGTGAGTGAATGCGGAGTAGACGCAGTGAGTACATACTGCGTGACGGGACCTAACGGGAGTGGGGGTAACTCCCCGACAAGTGAGATCGATCAACGAATCCAGCTACAGCCATAGAACGCACGTCGTCGGCGGCGGGACAAGTTATCTCGGAGCGCCCACAGAGGGCGCTGATCCGCAGTGCGCGAAGAAACGTCACCGGCGACGCGGGCGTGGTGCGCTCACCTTGAAAAAGACCGTCGAAATCGGTCGAAACTGTCGGTCTAATTGCCGACTTTAACAATATAAGTGAGTGATATCCGTTTATATATAATAATTCATATTATTATTATTCATTTGATAGACAGGCAGCACAATAATGGTGTGTCTATATCACAGTGTTGGTAAGTTCAGTCTACGTTGTTTAATGTTCATATTCACTACACATATTGCTCATTTATACACTGTTTGCTTTAACCACATGCCGAGGCGTTTTTAAAAGAGTTCCCTGATGGTGCAGATACCACATCATCAGATAGTTTGTTCCATGCGTGGACAACTCTGTTACTTAAGAAGTGATGAGCGATTTTGGTTTTGGCGATAGTGCGGTAGATTTTCATATGGTGTCCTCGCAATGGATGTATGTCTGTAGTCTCATAGGTTAGTTTGTTGATGATTCTGCCAATGTCAGGGCTCAAAATGACATGATATGTTGCAATTGCATGCAATTACTCATTACAATAAGGCTTTGGATATGGTTTTGTTCGTTACTTACATATTTAAGTTTGTTTTCTAAAAATGAATATACGCCAAAACAGATTATAGAAAATGACAAAAATTTTGTATCAAATCAAATATAAAAGTCGCCGTCTCGGGTCGTGTCTCGTCGAAATGTCCCCATCACACCAGCAGCGTTACCGCGCTGGAGTGCGAGGGATATACTTTGGACGAGATACGACCCGAAGCGGGGGTCTCTACCACTGTCCCTTAAGCGGCGACCCAAATTCGTGATGAAATTGACAGAATCAGAACCCCATGCCCCCGCAGTCTCAACAGCGAAAGGAATAAAATCGTAGAGCGGAGCGAGGTTGAGTTTTCTAAAGAGCAAACGGTAAAACGAATAAATACCTGTTCCTCGCCATACTTGGCAGCAGTCTCCGACTTGTTAAGGCCGGTCAGTCCACCGTAATGCCGCTCGTTCAACCGCCAGGTCTTGTTAGTGGGGAGGTCCGCCTGCCCGATCTCTTGCAGAACGGAGTTGAGGGTAATTTGTGCACGCTTGAGCACCGATGTGTGGGCGACGTCGAACTGATATCCTTCCGCTTTTAGAGCTTTGCCGGCCGATACGGCTTCCTCGCGGCCTGTGAATAGAATTCATAATTGAGGAGGGTAATTGAACGTTGCTAGTTTTTCACATAATGGCCAAATAACTTTCACATAATTAAAGAAAAAGAAATTGCTTAATAGCGATAAGGCCGCCTGTCCTTCTTGCGCAGTCAGGTATAAAGGGAAAAGCAGGGCATGTAATGATTTGATATTCAGGATTATTATACAGTTAGAAACTTTTTTTGGTCTCCAATTTTTTAATAGTTAAATCATCTCTAAGGAATGCCTATTCTGGGGTTACATACGAACATTACAGACTCCTTCCTATGAGTTGCATAGCGAACCTATTGATTTTAAGGAAGGAGTATAAAGGAAGATTCCCACTGCTATCAATGAGTTATTAGTATTTATATAAGAACATCAAAGATATTTTTATCGGCAATATTAAAACTCACCTTTATCACTGAGGTCAGCATCAAACCAGCCGCAGAACAGATTCTTCTGGTTCCACTCACTTTCGCCGTGGCGAATCATAACAATTTTATATTTTCCGGGCATTTTGAACACTAATTTTCCAACAAAATATCAGCCGGTCACTCGTCTTCACAAAAATCTTCTTTTGACGTAAATGACCTCTTCGACCTTTAAATTTCCGCGATGACGTCCTTGAATTCAGGAAAATAACAATAAGAGTGAATGAAATGACGCTATATTGTAAAAACGATGTCCTTTTCACTTACTGTAAAGTCATCGGTAGCGTACGAAAAAAACAATAATAAAGTTTCCCACTCACGCAACTTACACATTTGTATTGACCCAATCGATCAGCCGATAAGTTGGGTCGTGTGAAAAGGCCGACCGGAAGTCGTTTTTGACGTTTGGTTCTGTATTGCCAACTTGATATATTTTTTGCTAAATCTAGCGGATTAGAAAGAAGTGCAAACTTGTCTAACGAATTTTTTAGAGGATTGATATATCACATAATGAAATATTCACGAAATGTAATAATTACAGTCGAAAGCGTAAAACTCACTTGCAATAAAAGACGAGTCGTCTTTAGAGCGAATTAACTCGTGAAAACTCATTCCGTGCATAATGCACGGTGCAATCTCACGAGATAATATCTCGTTATCTCATTTTCAGAGTAAAAATGCAAAGATAAAATTAAATGAAAATTAACTAAGCCATAAAATATTTTTATCAATAATTGGTTTCATTATTCAAACGAAATTCTGACGAAATTTTTGTGTATAATTAACGTAATTCCCAAATTTTAGCTGGCAACACAGGTAACACGGTCTGTCATGTAATGTCAACTTGTTGAATTTTATTTTACGTTGTGTACTATTTTCGTAGCCTCGATGGATTCTACCGAAATTAAATTCGATATTATTCATCAATAAAAACATACTCTTGACTGTTATATCTCTCGTTCGTTCCCAACTGAACCCTCGAGGAAATGGCACCAAGAAAGAATGTTGATAAAGTTAACCCTACCAAGAAATGTCGGGAAAAAGGTGAGAAAACTTCAAAGAAGAAAACAAAGAAAGAAAAGCTTAAATTTAAATCACCTTCGATCATAAAGTTCAAGCTACCACCGGTGAAAATTACACGTAAGATTGGAGACCTTTGAGTTCACTTTTCTGTATTTAAATATTTCGAATCTTTTCGTAATGTGTTGTTAAACAATGTCTGCCAGACACGATCGAGTTCCACTTCCACGAGTTCCTACTTCGACTGGCACTTTATTTTTATCTCTACATGCCGTGCTCATTGATTTGTAGAAGCCTGAATATGGTCCTTTTATTCAACCTTAGAAGCTCTACGGAATACTTGGTTCATCATTATCATCATGAGTCCACTTAAATGTCCCCACTGCTCGGTCACAGATCTTCCCTTACATCGAGGAAGCTTGGTTATGTTATACATAATGTAATAATTTACAATAATATAAGGTACAGAATACAAACTAGGTTACGGCTGGATGTACGAACAGAGAAACAGGTCAAAGAACCGTCCCACGGGATATAACAAAATGATCTAATTGTGGCTGTAAAGAGGCCTTGTCATGTTTTATGTTTTAACATCGCCAATTTGGTCGCTATTAAAGCTGAGTGGCTAAAGTACCAAAATAAATAAGAGTAAATAAGGCCATGGAGCCATCAGCCTACAATTTGTGACTGACTGTAATGTAATATCTAGTGTCAAAAAATTGCACAGTACGCAATCTGTGACCGCTCCATAATATACATACATGTTTGTCTTAACATCCCGCAAACAGCTTAAACGACTCCACAGCCTTAAGAGCCTAAAGGGAACCCCAAAAAAAGCTACCTTAGAATGCGTTTCCACTTAGAGTGTTTGGTTTTTCAATCAATCAAATCAAATATAGGAGGTTAGCTACTATATTTGAACACAAAATATTACATTGGTTATACAATAAACAAAATCAGAAGCGATTTCTTCCATAGATAGAGATCAAAGAAAAAAATAGTGGGGCAAAAATATTATATAAATTAAAAACACAAAAACCGCAACTGCATCATTACTTGGATTAAATTTTTATAGCCTATGTCACTCCTACAATCAAGACGAATCTAACGACACCTCGTATGTTGAAATCCATCAAGCCGTTTAGGCTGCAGGGCAGGACAAAGTATTAGACACACATACACTCGAAAAACATAACCATCCTTCTTGCCCAGTTGGGTAATAACAACATAAGATATTTCTTTATCTAGGTTTTTTTTGAGGCTTTTGTCACTTGGTGGCCATGTCAGCCTCATTGGGCCTCACCAAATAGCCTCACCCCCCTAAATTACATTTAAAATAACAAAGCAACAAATATGCCTACCCACATTGTTTTGATATATGACATTAAAAATGGTACCCACAAAATATCTTAATTCAATAGTTTGTACATACCCACAAAAATAATATATGGAGACAAAATTCACGATCTGAAATCACGATGGCTCTGTTGGAATAGAGCGTGCCACGGAATGGCGAGGTCACGGGTTCGAATCCCGGTCGTGATGAAAATTTTTCTCCATTTATCACCATTGTATCTTTCAGGAATCTCGGACACCCTAAGCCAGATATCGGCAGTGAAAACACCGCCAGTGAAAACACCGCCAGTGGAAACTAGGCCAGTGATAACCTCGCCAGTGAAAAGATCATGGTCACTAACGCCGCCGCCAATGAAAGCCAAGCCAATGAAACTCACTTATAAAGAAAAACGTGCTGCCAACCGTAAAACGCTGAAACTAGCACGTGCTAATGAAGGTATTATTTTTTTAAAAGGTGCAACGCTGATAGCGTTCTGCATACATGAATGAAAAAATAGAAGTAGTTTATTTAGATCAATTATGGGTACATTACACAGTTAATAGTGGCCCAAACTCTCAAACTAGGATAACCTGTGTGTTTGAGAGTCAGTTCCTTCCAGTTTTACAGTACAATATATTTATAGTACACCAGTGCAGGATAAAGAGTAAGCATCCAACTCTATGTCGGCTGCTGAGAGTTTTTTTGGTTTTTCTCCTCGGCGTTGGCACCTTTTCTTTGCAAAGTGGTGTAAATGTAAATTCAAAAATATGTTGACGTGCAAAAATGTACACAACGTGCTTACTTGCAATAAAGAGATTTGACTTTGACTTTAAACTCACGAAGAACATTTACGTAATAAACTTACGTAAGTTATTCTTTCGAAAAGACCACTGTACCCACAGACCACTTCCCCCATATCCCTGTACCAGGAGGGCGCCCGTGTCTGCCCGCACATGAGCGCAACATTGCGTCGCGACACGTGACACCTAGAGATTATTATCGACATGGACGCATCTCTTTAATACGGCACCCCTGTCCCCCGCTTTGTGTCTGTCTATGCGCTCATCGTTGACAGAAGTTTTCGCTTGCAAATGACAATGCCAGATTCTGCCCCACCATCAACCGCTAGATGTACAAGATAACGAATAAATGTAAAAATATCTCCGTTTTTTTATTAAAATTATTGGTTTAAAATAAAGTTTTGTGCATCTAGAGAGTCGAGAAAACCAGCTTAATTAAGAATTCAGAAAATAGTAAGAAATCGAAGCGAATTATTCAATGTTTTTGTTATTCTTCTATAGGAGTTGCGAGAGTATTAGAAAATGATACTGATTATGATTATGCAATATGAAACCTGTAATAAGTCCCCAACAAGCTTAAATGGTCACGTAGTTTTGTAGGTGGGGCAAAGCTCCATTGAAATGTGGCAATGTCATTTGTACCGATTTCATGTCTATTGGGTAAGAGGTCTGTGACTGTACCTATAATAAATGGTATATGAATGTTTCTTGCTTTGCGAAGTCCTAACTAGACGCGAGTTTTTTCAACATTTTATATTTACATTCATGTTAGCGTTGCATTCATTGTAGTCAGTGCTACATTTGTTCCCTGGCTAATAATCTCATTTCTTATTATCATCATCATCAGCCCGTATCAGTCCACTGCTGGACGCAGGCCTCACCTCCCCGCTCTTATAGCCTCCTGATACTGCCTCTCTCATCATCAGCCCGTATCAGTCCACTGCTGGACGCAGGCCTCACCTCCCCGCTCTTATAGCCTCCTGGTACTGCCTCTCTCATCATCAGCCCGTATCAGTCCACTGCTGGACGCAGGCCTCATCTCCCCGCTCTTATAGCCTCCTGGTACTGCCTCTCTCATCATCAGCCCGTGTCAGTCCACTGCTGGACGCAGGCCTCACCCAAAGCTCGCAATTCAACCCGATTCGCAGCCTTTTGCATCCAGTCTTCTCATCAGTATCTTGACAGATTTCTTATTATATAACACAAGCGTAGCTCTTTCTCGCTAAGCGACTTTGAACTTAAATACCTAATTATGCCTTAATTGCCCTTAATTATTACAAAATAACGTAATAATAAATCATGAAGTAAAGAATTTCGCCGCGGTCATTGGAGAGAGCCTAAAGCCTGTTTTTATGAAATGCTGGCAAAGTGTCTGGGCCGAAGATTGACTGGTAGAGAATGCCGCATGGAATTAAGTTCGCCTGTACATAAGAATCGTGTATAAGGAATAAATAAATAAATGACCATGGCAGATTCTGCCCCACCATCAACCGCAAGTTGTACAAGATATCGAATAAATGTAAAAACATCTCAATTTTTTATTAAAATGATTGGTTTAAAATAAAGTTTTGTACAAGTTGCGATTCGAAAAAAACAGCTTAATTAAGAATTCAGAAAATAGTAAGGAATCGAAGCGATTTATTCATTGTTTTTGTTATTCTTCTATAGGGGTTGCGAGAGTAGTAGAAAATGATACTAATTATGATTATGCAATATGAAACCTGTATAAGTCCCCAACAAAACGATAGGTACAGGTTAAATGGTCACGTAGTTTTGTAGGTGGGGCAAAGCTCCATTGAAATGTGGCAGTGTCTTCTGACTTAAAAATATGCTTGTAATTTTGGGCTAACTCCATCTTCGATTCCTTGCTCCATAAACGCTTTCTCTTTCACTCAACCAAACAAAATAAAACTAATTAGTAATTAGTCAACAGTCATTAAGAAGTGTTATCATTCCAGTTGCCTTAGTGCAGTTGAATCCAGCTGCAGCGGTACCAGGGTCGCATGACGCGTCAGAGGTAGCTCCGCCCAAGGCCAGGGTACTCAAAAAAGCCAGAACTAAGAAACCCCTACAACGAAATAGTCAGAATTTGGACAACTCAACTACAGGTATGTGTTGACAAATATTTTCGTAATAACTAGCTAATTACATAATTATTCTTATTAAATTTATTAATGGACTCGACAGCTCGTCATTTGCCAATGTCATGTTACAGAAAATTCAATATAGTCTTCTATCTTCCTCCAGAGGAATCGCAGTAGCGTCTTCACCCTGGGTAGCCACGTCTTCATCCCGAGGAGTCGCCGTAGCGTCGTCACTCTGGACGAAGCAGCTCGACAGTCACGTTCACTCCCGAGCTCGTAGCGGGACTCTTGATAAAAGCTTGAAACTTCAGATCTTGCTGCAATTATCCAATAAATTCACCATACTGTCTTTCGCGAACATTTTCTGATTAATTTGGTATTAAACACAAAATAACCACTGTAGACATTAAATATTATCAAATAATTTTGCAAGCGTCGATTCCCGCCACTTTCAAGAGAACCCAGTTATTCTTGTTATTAACAATCTAAACTTGATCCATCATGCGGAACCGGTGGCACGTGGCATGTCCATCGTTTAATCCTCCACGAAGTACTTTAAATAAAATTTGCCAGCATAGTAGAAAGGTAACCTATCTGCAATAACCATTCAAAATGTGTATGTTTATTTCAGAGGCTGTGAAGAAAACTAAAAAGAAAGCGGCCAAAAAGCCGAAAATTGATAAAAAGCCGATTGAAATTACTAAGACCAGTGGTAATATACTCTGCTTTTGATATAATTTTCCAAACCTATAAATAACCTATTTGTTTATTTGAATGATGGACTCGATAGTTCGACATTTGCCAGTGTCATGTTACAGAATATTCCAAATATCATATCATCAATATCTTTACCCTGGGTAGCCGCGTCTTCATCCCGAGGAGTCGCCGTAGCGTCATCACTCTGGACGAAGCAGCTCGACAGTCACGTTCACTCCCGAGCTTGTAGCGGGACTCTTGATAAAAGCTTGAAACTTCAGATCTTGCTCAAATTATCCAATAAATTCACCATACTGTCATTCGCGAACATTTTCTGATTAACTTAACGTGATATTAACACAAAATAGCAATTGGAGGATTCATGCAGGATCTGAAGTTTGGCGCTATGGTCAAGAGTCCCACTACGAGCTCGGGAGTGAACATGACTGTCGAGCTGCTTCGTCCAGAGTGACGACGCTACGGCGACTCCTCGGGATGAAGACGCGGCTACCCAGGGTGAAGACGCTACTGCGACTCCTCTGGAGGAAGATATAAGACTTATTGAATTTTCTGTAACATGACATTGGCAAATGACGAACTGTAGAGTCCATTAATAAAATAAATAAATAAACCTATCGTAATTATTTCTAGCGCCGAACAAAAGAAAAGCTGATTCTACATCGAAAAAGTCTTCAAAAAAACCAAAGAAATCTAAATCGGAATCATTGCCAACGAAATCCCATAAGCCAGAGGCCTCTCCAAATAAACGCAGCGGCCGAGGTAAGATTCTAGACGAGATATCGTCGCCGCGTCTGGACGATTCACCGTCCATACTAACTACAGCATTTAATTACCAGAAAGACAGGAAAGCTATCGAAAATCTAGTTTCTTTTAGCAAAACAGCTGATACTTCGTCGCAGAAAACATCAATAACGAGTTTAGACGCTATGTCATGGACTAAAGACATATCTTCGTCCAGCGTCACATGTGTCACTGTTAAATCTCCTGAAGATTTCTATCGATTCGATAAAAAGATGCCCGTAATACAAATCCCTGATATCAGTAGATCCTTAACTAATCCCGCTGCTAATGATAAACGTGAGTTTATAAACGAAACTCCTAAACGTAAACCTAGAGTAGCTTCAACGCCAGTAAGCAATGTTCGATCGGATCACCTCAGTACGTCATCGTCGCCGTCCAAATCTCTCACAACATCTAGTACTAACAGAAGTAGCGTCAGCCAAACCGAACAGTATTATTTGGATAAAATAGCGTCATGTTTAAAGAAAGTCGATTTAGAAATCCTAACATGGGCTGGATATGAAGAAGAGATCGAAAGTTTGAAAGGTTTGAAAATTCCGGAAAGTGCGCTCATTCATTTGCAACCCGAATTTAAGTTGATCGAGATGTGTAAGGAATTGCAGCAGCATTTGGCTCGGTACGCTAGCGATAGGCGCGTGAATAATGAGACAGAAATGATTGGTAAAGACACTGTATTGTCTCTGGAATCTGTTACCGACCCTAATCTGGTGAACATGATAGAGAAATCTGAAGATGATGAATTTACTAGACCTACAAGCAGATATGTCATGTTCGATAGCTGTAGCCAGAACGAGGAGCCTCTCCTATCGAATCCTACCACAGAAAATTGCGAAGAAGACTTCTTAATGGACCGAGACTCCTCATTCGACCAATGCTATTACAACGACGACGATGACGCCTTATCATTATACGCAGAAAGCATAACCGCTATCGATTCGGCGCGATTAGACAATTCTGTCGCTCAATTCACCGAAGACATTGAAGAATACGTTCCTGAACCGGTGACATTAGCTCAACCGCCCAAAGTCACCTACAACCCGACTAAAATAGACGATATCGAAGTAGTCAAAACAAGAATTGTTTGCGAGAAACAAAACGCTGATTCGACGTCTTTCAAAGAACCTGATAACGATAAAGAACCAGTAGTTGTTTTAGAGACTAAAAGCGATGCTAAGGCCGTAGAAACAGTTAATGACAGCGTGGCTCTAATGGCGGATTCTAATCAGTCGCCGATGACTTCAAGAAGCGCAATATTTCGAGGCATATGCTTCTTTAATTTGATATCGAATTGCAAGAAGGCGGTGTGCGTTCACCCCCATGAGCCTTTGTCGCCTTCGACTGTCAAAGTTCGCTTGCGGGAGCTTCCGGAAAAGTCTTTTATAGCGGAATACCTCCTCCTAAGACGCTGGCCTGTGCTTCGGGCAACTTTCGGCAGCGTCTACATAGACGAATGTCTGTACCGCAGATACACTAGACCTTTAGTAGAAATGGCTTTAGACCAAGTGATACTATACAACAAATATCCAGAAGACCCGAAATTGAAAATATTAGCCGTCGAATCTGCTTTGTTGCACCTCAATGACGTAGACTTATCAATTTGCGAAGACTTACTCCTGCATCCGATAACTACGACACCTTTATGCGTGACTTTTATGAAAGCGATAGCTGAGACGCAGAATTTTTCGCAATTCAAATCTGTGTTTATTAAACTGACATATTTAATGGCTGATAAAGGTTTTAAATTTGATGCTGATGTCACAGCTCATGTTTTAGAGAGAGTTTGTATTCTGCCAGCGGAGTTGCCGTTATGTCGGGCGATGTTTACGATGATAAAGAATACTGATAGAGTCATCTTCAGTCATTCGATGATGAAGTTGTTCGAGAGTCGTTTGTTGAGCTTGAACTATGGGCTGCTTGGGGAATTTATAACGTACAAGCAGGAGAGCGGGCTGGGGTCTTCGTTGAGCGAGCCGGGGCCGCAGCCGTCGCCGCCGCTCCTCGCTTTGGACACCCCGAGTGGAGCCGATAGAGAGAGATATACATCGCCAGATACAACTAAACTGGAGAGCATGGTGAGTTGGTTTTAATTCAATAATAATCTTTATTTATTTCGAACAACAGTGGTCCATAAATTGTTAGTATTGCTTATTATATGTTAGTAAACAAAAATGTCCTCGATACAATAAAAAATGACAACAATAAAATACAATTCATTCGTCACAGTAATAAAATATAGATAGCTTAGTCCATTAAAACCTACGCCACTAGCACTCAATACTAAGGCCTTGAGAGTACGGTATTTTTAGTCCAACTTTTGTCTAAAAGTGAGTTTTTATCTATGATATTTAATATGACATAAAGAAAACATTTTTGCCGCACACACACTCACACAAGTTTAGAATATAATTATTAATTAAATCAAATATACTTTATTTGCACACAAATGAAACTATATCAGTTACATATAAAACCAAAGTTAACTAGCGTACAGTGGAACACAGAGAAAGGTGTACAGGAGAGTTTTTAAGGTTGAGATTATCTCAAAAATTATATACACACTATTGCAAAAGTTCTTTCACTGTTTTATAAATAAAAGTTAAAACTATGTAACAGTAAAAGAATTATTAAATTCGGTCCAGTAGTTTTTGAGAAAATCTCAACCTTATTGAGGCCCCCTGCATACAATCTGTCTTCAAATGTACAAAAATACAAATACGTTTATTTAGATCTAAATAAACAGCTCAGTACAATATTATTTAGTCTTAGTTTATACAAATAAGACAGGCTGATATTGTGTAATGGCATTCAAGTCCGCGATAAACATGCGGCTTTATCGCTTTAAGCGATTTCTTCCAGGCAACCTTCGGGTGATGGAGATATTGTATCAAAACAGCGTAGCGGGTGCAAAAATTACATAAAACAATATAAATGTACCTAATAAATACTTATCATATTTAAAATTAAAATGCTAAATAAACTAAATACCTAGAATATAATTAATGTATTTTTTGAGATAATCTCAACCTTAAGTTACAAAGGGCCCACCCGAAGGCTTAAATCGTGGACAGAAGTTTATTATATTAATCGAAATTATTTATTAACACTCACTTTTCCCACAGAATAAGCCGGCCGAAGACCCCATGATAGCCAGAGCCAGAATTCGGTACAGCCCCCAACAGAGTCTTGGATCCACCTCCTCGGTATCCAAGTGCGAAGACCCAACCATGAGAGACAAGTTCAGGATATGGAAACCTAGCGCTTACCGCCCCATGGAGGCCCAACGACCTCCCATGGGACAATGGAGCAATAGAATGATGCAGCCGAATGGTCCACAGAATATGTCTAGAACGAATGCACCCCATTTAATGCAGTCTAGACCGAATGCTCCCCATTTTATGCAGTCTGGACCGATCAGTCCCCATTCAATGCAGTCTAGACCGAACAATCCCCATTCTATGCAGTCCAGACCGAATGCACCCTATTCAATGCAATCTAGACCGATCAGTCCCCATTCAATGCAAATTAGACCGATTGGTCCCAGTTCTTTTATGTCTAGACCTAATAATCCCCATTCTATGCGGTCTAGACCGATGGGTCCCCACTCGATGATGCAGTCCAGACCGTCCGGTCCCCGCTCAATGATGCAGTCTAGACAGTCCGGTCCCCGCTCAATGATGCAGTCTAGACCGTCCGGTCCCCGCTCAATGATGCAGTCTAGACCGACCGGTCCCCGCGCAATGATGCAGTCTAGACCGATCGCTCCCCCGCCTCTGATGCAGATACAAGCGTCCGCAGTCCTCCATACGAACCAGAGACAAGTGTCATTCGGACCGCCACCAGCTGTATGTAACTAGCATTAAGAGTTCGTAGTTTTTTTCCAGTTTAATAACTCAACAGTTCGTCATTTGCCAATATCATGTTATGTATTATTCATAAGATGTCATAGTCTTCTCTGGGACTTTTGGAATTGGCGGGAAACGACGGTTGCGAAATTATTTGATAATTTTCAGTTTAATCTCTACAGTGGTTGTTTTGTGTTTAATATCACGTTAAGTTAATCAGAAAATGTTCGCGAATGACAGTATGATGAAGTTACTGGAGGATTCATGCAGGATCTGAAGTTTGGCGCTATAGTCCAGAGTCCCGCTACAAGCTCGGGAGTGAACGTGACTGTCGAGCTGCTTCGTCCAGGGTGACGACGCTACGGCGACTCCTCTGGATGAATAAATAAATTTGCGAAAATCGAAAAGTCGTAGAACAAAAGTTGTCCAGTTACCGATACTGAACACCCTCCCTTCGGCTTCATATACTCTTTACATTACACCTTGTATATTAGTGTGTTTGTATATCGAGACATCAATAATAAATGTTTAACACGGTAATTCCCGTTTTACCTAATTAAATACTTAATTTAATATTATTGTTTCAGAAATTCCTCCGCCGCTCCGGCCCCGACTACGACAATTAACAAGTCTTGTTATATTACTGTTACATAACGTGTTATGTAAACTCTTTTATATGTGGACCCCTAATTAAGGAAAATGATACTTTTATTTTTTTAAGAAAGGTTACGAACTGACAGACAGTTTTGAGTACAAATATAAACGCATTTACCCTAAAATTAAACTATTTCAAATAGCTCATCATCATCAGTCTATTTATATGTCCCCACTGCTCGGGCACAGACCTTCCCTTACATCGAGGGAGCTCGGGCCATAATCCACCACGCGGGCCCACTGCGGGTTGGCGGATTTCACATGCCTTAGATTTTTTTCTTCTACGGCACGCAGGTTTCACCACGATGTTTTCCTTCACCGTTTTGAGAGCACTCGGTAAATGTACGTAAGTTTTTCCGTCGAAAAAACCGAGGATAACTCATTGGTACATGGCTGCCCTGGCTGGGAATCGAACCTGGGACCTCCGTATCGCAAGTCCATTGACCCAACCACTGAGCCACCGAGCTCTCTAATCTCAAATAGAATCTCGTGCAAGTCCTCAAAACTGAAAACTATTTATTTATAAACTCACGCCTGATTCCCGTAGAGGCAGAGACGATGGACTTCCATCTGCTGCGATCCTGGAACATTACCCTTGCCTCCTCCACATTCATCGTAAACTTAGCGTTTATTATAAAACTACTGACAATAATCATTACGCCGTAATGGAAAATCTTTTTTAATATACCTATAATAGGTATCAGTTTTAAGTTTATGTAAGAATTCAAGTGTAAATAAATAAACTCTAATTAAATAAAACTATAGTGAGCCATTACTACAAATTATTATATATAAACGGATATCACTCACTTGTATTGTTGAAGTCGGCAATTAGACCGACAGTTTCGACCGATTTCGACGGTCTTTTTCAAGGTGAGCGCGCCACGCCCGCGGCGCCGGTGACGTTTCTTCGCGCACTGCGGATGAGCGCCCTCTGTGCGCGCTCCGAGATAACTTGTCCCGCCGCCGACGACGACGGTGCGTTCGATGGCTGTAGCTGGATTCGTTGATCGCTCTCACTTGTCGGGGAGTTACCGCCACTCACGTTAGGTCCTGTCACGCAGTATGTACTCACTGCGTCTACTCCGCATTCACTCACACTCCTAACATCGGAATCGGTCGAAACTGTCGGTCTAATTGCCGACTTTAACAATATAAGTGAGTGATATCCGTTTATATATAATAATTTCTAAATAAATACCTCAAATATTTTGTAAAAATTTGTAAGTACTAATTATTACTTATTACTTTAATAGAGCCTTGATCGGTCTTGTATTATCTAAAACTTAGGTTCCGGAAAAAATCTTTGGTGGTAGAATGGACCAAAAATGCTCAAAAGAATAAGTATTTTCGTGAAATTAAATATAGTCTTAGAAAACTAATTGAGCAAATGACAATGCCAGATTCTGCCCCACCATCAACCGCATATAACGAATAAATGTAAAAATATCTCCGTTTTTTTTATTATTAAAATTATTGTTTTAAAATAAAGTTTATACATCTAGCGAGTCGAAAAAAACAGTTTAATTAAGATTTCAGAAAATAGTAAGAAATCGAAGCGAATTCATTCATTGTTTTTGTTATTCTTCTATAGGAGTTGCGAGAGTAGTAGAAAATGATACTGATTATGATTATGCAATATGAAACCTGTAATAAGTCCCCAACAAAATGATAGGTACAGCTTAAATTGTCATCTAGTTTTGAAGGGCAAAGCTCCATTGAAATGTGGCAATGTCATTTACCGAAATAACTACACCGAAGCCCAAATCAAATGTCTTATTTTATAAACAAAAACTACCCTACCAACATTTTAAGCTGTTCTGTGATTATTGCATAGTTATTTTCACATTATTATATCGGATCACTTTATTTTCACGATGAAGAAAAGGTTCAATCAATCAGCCCCCTTACCATGAACTCTTATAGCAGGGTTACTTCAATATTACTTTGTTACTTCGTACAATGACGACCTTAATAAGCTTACTTTAAGGTCGTCATTGTACGAAGTAACAAAGTATTATTGAAGTAATCCTGCTATAAGAGTACATGGTAAGGGGCTGTTCCTTCAGTGTTATATCACAACAGGTAATTAGGACAATAATATTTGTTTACACAATAAGACACTTGATTTAGGCTGCGGTTTACATATTTTTTTAACAATGACTAATGTTAGATGTAAGTAAGTTTTTCTCAATGTGCCTTTAGTTTATGCCGAAATTCAGAGAGAATTTTGTGTGAACTCGCTCTTACAACTGTCAATGAAATTTGACAGTTGTAAGGACGATAGTCATAGGCCCGTATTAATAAATCACTCTCAGCTCAAAAGTCATCCTTGAGAACGACCTGAAGATAGCGTTCCTATTAATAAACGTAACTTAGGTGCGCGTTTAGGAATCGGGTATCACGTGAGTAACGCCGTATTAATAAACAAAACTCAGTTCTCAAGAGAACTGTCAAACTCACACTTGAGAACGTATTTGCTGATTGCAGGCGAACCGCGACTTGAGAAAGACGTCACGTGATACGCCCTCAAGATTGGTTTATTAATAAATGACATACTTGAGATGGTGATCACGTCTTGAGAGTGTATCGGCTGAATTCGCTCTTGAAGGCGGGTTTGAGCTCAGACTATTAATACAGGCCTAAGTCTCTTTCTGAACAAGCTTAGTTGGAGTGATAATCTTTTAAAAATACTTATTTTATTACTTAAGGGCCTTCATAGAGCCAACTAGCGCCGCCAATCTAGAAAAAATAATATCTTCCAATATAATCAATTTTATTAAAAAAGCTATTTACAAAATGTTTATTACGATAAATACTGTTTTTTAAATGCTTATTTATAACGTGATTCAATGTCGGTAAGTTGTAGTTCGCATAATTGCGAAAATCGGCAGTTTTTGGCACATTTGTGAAATACAACTTAGCTTGTCGCAATCATGCCATGTATTGTATATTGAAAAATAGTATTTAATCGTAATAAACATTTTGTAAATAGCTTTTTTAATAAAATTGGATTAAATTGGATGATATTATTTTTTCATGATCGGCGGCGCTAGTTGGCTCATATCAGGCCCTTAATTAGCCAGGTTCTATTATGGCGTGCATTTTCACAAAGCTATACAACTCTGTATATTGTAATATATTCTCATCTTCACAATTTCAGTTAAAAACGGACGCCAGAATCGAGCCAATTTAGTTGTTAAATTGTTGACTTGTTTTATGTTTAATGCTAAAACATGTGATTTAAAAAAAAATAGTGATTAATAAAAAAGTTAAAACATCTTTCGTCTTTTGATTTAACAGATGTCTTAAGGGGCTTCCATGAGCCAACTAGCGCCGCCAATCTTGAAAAAATAATATCTTCCAATTTAAGTAATTTTATTAGGATGAATACTATTTTTCAATATACAATACATGGCATAATTGCGACAAGCTAAGTTGTAGTTCTCAAATGTGCCAATAACGGCCGGTATTCGCAATTATGCGAACTACAACTTACCGACATTGAATCACGTTATAAGTAAGCATTTAAAAAATAGTATTTATCGTAATAAACATTTTAGGTTAGGTTTTATTTTTAGGTTAGATTTAAATAAAACGAATTTAGTATGTTGTAAAAAATGTATTTCGTATTTTAATACATTGCATAGCCTACACCTGAGAATGCCTTAAATATAAAGAATAATATATGAAACATATCAGTACAGTCCACCTCAGATATTAGCTATTACACAGGGGTTCAATAAGGTTGAAATTTCCTCAAAAACTTGTGCGACCGATTCGTGAAAAAATATTTTACTTAATTTTATAAATCAGAATAATCTTACTTAAACCAGTAGTTTTTGAGAATATCACAACCTTGTATATTAGGTATTATTAATCAAAGTGTCACCAATCCTAAATAAATTCAATTTCTTAGATCTGATAAGTAAATTAAGTATCATTAAAATACCAGGACACGCCTAGAGTCTCAAAATGCTGTCTACAGTTGTGGGGCGAATGGCTTTTTCTCCTCTCTATAGTATTACTCGGTGGTGTCATGATATAAAAAGAATACCCATGACACCACCGGTAGTTTCATAGGTATTGAAAAATACCCATGACACCACCGGCGGTGTCACGAGTCCACCAGTCCAAATTAGGTACAGTCAACGACAGAGATAAGTATACAGGGTGCCTCAATAAGGTTGAGATTTTCTCAAAAGCTACTGGACCGATTGTAATAATTCTTTTACAGTTACATAGGTTTAACTTTTATCTATCAAACAGTGAAAGATTTTTTGCAATAGGTTAAGTAGTTTTTGAGAAAATCTCAATCTTAAAAACTCTCCTGTACACCTTTCTCTGTGTTCCACCGTACAGTAGGTATTACAAAAACAAAAAAACGGTACCAACCCCTGATATTTTATCGTTCTCATTTTGCCACATGGCTAATATACAGGATGTTCGGCAGACGGCTGAACATACGAAAATTGCAGGTACATGCTCAGCCATAATTTAACCTAGGTCCCACAGTTTTTTTAATAAAAAAATTTAAACTATGCAGAATTACGTCACCTCCAAAACTTTAAACTCCAATAACTTTGTTTAAAATTGCCACCTACCTATCCGCCATTTTCGTATGTTCAACCGTCTACCTAACACCCTGTACATTGCTGCGTTTCTTTTTCCTTTAAAAAAACTAGCGATAATATTGCAGTAATGTATCGCGTACACTTCAAACTAAAAAAAACACAGAGCCTCGAAATCGTTACAATATTATCGTTAAACACCTACTATTGATAAAAATATATCCATTCAGTCTCTTATAGAAAGGGTCATGTTTTAATCAACTACTTAGCGGGTGCTGTCGGCAGCTCAAAGAACAGTAAGTGTAACTTTGAACCATTCTTATTATCTGCGTCGTAAGAGTTGAAATCGTAATGCAAGTGTTACCATTGATATGCTGACGTTCGTACATCAACCTACACGAAACCAATGCAATCTAGCCCGTATTAGCGATGCATCGCTCCAAGTTATATTTGCAGATAATGAACTAATCAGAAGTATATCGATGAATGGACATAAAATTTTGATAATGGCAAAGATAAGTTGGTCTCTAAGGTCCGTAAGGTAAGTCTAAGCTCAAACCCAAAAACAACCAGAAGAAAGCTCAAACACAAGAGCGAATTCAGCTGATACAGTCTCATCACCATCTCAAGTATGTCATTTATAAATAAACCAATCTGGAGGGCGTATCGATGTGATTTCTTTCTCAAGTGAAAGAACTCAAGTAAACGTCGCGGTTCGCCTGCAATCAGCAAATACGATCTCAAGTTGACAGTTCTCTTGAGAACTGAGTTTTGTTTATTAATACGGCCTTACTCACATGATACCCGATTCCTAAACGCATACCTACGTTACGTTTATTTATAGGAACGCTATCTTGAGGTCATTCTCAAGATTGACTTTTGAGCTGAGAGTGATTTAGTAATACGGGCCTATGACTATCGTCCTTACAACTGTCTTTCATTGACAGTTGTAAGAGCGAGTTCACACAAAATTATCTCTGAATTTCGGCATAAACTAAAGGCACTTTAAAAAAAATTACATCTAACATTAGTCATTGTTAAAAAAAATGTATACCTAAATCTAGTTTATCTATTCGTTAGAGCAAAGTTACGGGGTTAAGTTGCGTTGCGCGGAAGTCTCGGGGCGAGACCGACCCGTTTTTTCAACTGAAATATTTGAATAGAACATGACCCATGGCATCCAATCGGTATTTTCTCCATAAACGAGACCAAATAACTCCAAACCTTAACCTAGGCATTAGCAGACTAATATTGTCATAGCAAAGCGTATGTTTATAGAATATCACTTGAAATTCATCGATTCTCGGCTTACATATGAGTATATTATCAAAACTTTTAACAGTTTTACTGCAAAAATTCTTGCCGTGGGCAGGACTTGAACCTGTGACCTTGTCATTCCGTGACACGCTCTTAACAACTAAGCCACCACAGGCCACGCCACGACCACCGAAAATCTTCATCGCTTTATACATACTTAAAGGGTATGTTACGCAATTCCATCTATCGGACAATAGTAGTAGTATTCCGACAACCATGTCTAACATTCATGTGTCACGGAATGACAAGGTCGCAGGTTCAAGTCCTGCCCACGGCAAGAATTTTTTCATCATGTTCTAATTTATTCACCGAGCATGGAATGCGTAATTCAAATTCTGGTTTTTAGTGCAGTTAGGTTTTTCTACTTTTCGGTCGCGTTAATGTCACGTGAAATGGAAAGTTAAATAAATAGGTAAACAGTCGTGTATTAAAATAAAAGACGCGTATGGAAGTGGAGAATCGATAAATTGCCTTAAGGGTCTGATATGAGCCAACTAGCGCCGCCAATCTTGAAAAAATAATATCTTCCAATATAACATAGCTTAGCATAGTACATAGCTTTTTTAAAAAAGTTGATTAAATTGGAAGATATTATTTTTCAAAGATTGGCGGCGCTAGTTGGCTCATGGAAGGCTCTTAAAATTAAATCTCGTCTCAGTTCGTTCTAGTATACACCATCTCGCAGAATACATTTTGGCATGTTATAATACTGACCATACGATTAGCATATCGCAACAGCTCATTATTGTCTATCGATAACATAAAATAGCAGAAGAAAAACTCCAAGAAATTCATTATTTTATTTTGTAACAAATTTCATTTTTTTTTCACAAATGATTATCAGTTTATATCTACAGGATGTAACGTAAAGGGTATATGAAGCCGAAGGGAGGGTGTTCACTATCGGTAACTGAACAACTTTTCGATTTTCGCGAATTTATTATTTGACTTTTCATACATTTCCAGTCAGATGATCGATTTGTCATCATCATCAGTCTATTTATATTGCCCCACTGCTCGGGCACAGACCTTCCCTTACATCGAGGGAGCTCGGGCGATAATCCACCACGCGGGCCCAGTGCGGGTTGGCGGATTTCACATGCCTTAGATCGATTTGTATGAGACATTAATTTATTTTTATTTTTTATTCGAAAAGTCGTAGAACAAAAGTTGTTCAGTTACCGATACTGAACACCCTCCCTTCGGCTTCATATACCCTTTACGTTACAGCCTGTATTTTGTAATAATTAAGATAAACATTTAATATTCAATACTAGTTAGTCAAACCCTATTTTGACGACGTCTCTTCAACCGAGATTCAGTAACTAATGTGACAAAATGTCAACCAGTAACATCAAACGACAGTATAATAAGGCGCACAGCTGTACAGTCATGAGTAATAACATAGAAACATCCTTAAAATTCAAATTCATGTAACAACTTTAAATCGCAAAAATAAGTATGCTAAACTGTGGCCAATAATTATGTAAACGCTAAATTGTATCAAAATAAAGTACACACCCCACCAAGCAAATGTTGTACAAGGGGTGTGTACTTTATTTTGATACAATTTAGCGTTTACATAATTATTGGCCACAGTTTAGCATACTTATTTTTGATGACCTACGGAGCCGAAACGTGGACATTGACGGTGAGACTGGCCCACAGGTTCAAGGTCGCTCAGCGAGCTATGGAAAGAGCTATGCTTGGAATTTCTCTGTTAGATAGAATAAGAAACGAGTATATCCGCCAGAAGACAAAAGTGGTTGACATTGTTCATAGAATCAGTAAACTGAAGTGGCAGTGGGCTGGTCACATCTGTCGTAGAACCGATAACCGATGGGGGAGACGAGTTCTCGAATGGAGGCCACGAACGGGTAAACGTAGTGTGGGACGCCCCCCGACCAGATGGAGGGATGACCTTCGCAAAATGGCTGGCAGGGACTGGATGCAGAGGGCCGAGAGTAGGGTTGATTGGCGCGCTTTGGGAGAGGCCTACGTCCAGCAGTGGACTGATACGGGCTGATGATGATGATGATGATGAAACTGTGGCCAATAATTATGTAAACGCTAAATTGTATCAAAATAAAGTACACACCCCTTGTACAACATTTGCTTGGTGGGGTGTGTACTTTATTTTGATACAATTTAGCGTTTACATAATTATTGGCCACAGTTTAGCATACTTATTTTTGCGATTTAAAGTTGTTACATGAATTTGAATTTTAAGGATGTTTCTATGTTATTACTCATGACTGTATACAAATAAGCTGTCACACTACACACATATAGCACCAATTGCATACAATATACGGGCTGAAGCCAGCCTTACGCTAAGCGGTGGGTTAGGGTCAGTGCTTCCAGATGCACTGTAATACTCTACAGTAGATATACTGTAATTTTTGGCTACTGTAAATATAAAAATACAGTGTATGAGTCTACCCGTGTTTATTATTAAGGCCACTGTAACTTATTATTTATAAACGGATATCACTCACTTATATTGTTGAAGTCTGCAATTAGATCGACAGTTTGACCTTGAGAAAGACCGTCGAAATCGGTCGAAACTATCGGTCTAATTGCAGACTTCAACAATATAAGTGAGAGATATCTGTTGATATACCGGGTGTAACGTAAAGGGTATATTTGAAGCCGAAGGGAGGGTGTTCAGTATGTGTAACTGAACAACTTTTGTTCTACGACTTTTCGAATAAAAATAAATTAATGTCTCATACAAATCGATCAGCTGACCGGTATGAAATGTATGAAAAGTCAAAAAATAAATTCGCGAAAATCTGAAAGTCGTAGAACAAAAGTTGTTGAGTTACCGATACTGAACACCCTCCCTTCGGCTTCATATACCCTTTACGTTATACCTTGTGTATAAACGGATATCACGACCTTGAGAAAGACCGTCGAAATCGGTCGAAACTTCGGTCTAATTGCAGACTTTAACAATATAAGTGAGTGATATCAGTTGATATATAATAATTTGTAGTAATGGCTCACTATAGTTTTAATTCTAAAACCACTGAAACTTATTTTGCCTAATTTATGCCACAAAAGACAATTTCTAGGACTGCAAAAATATACGAAATACGCGAACAAATTCTTAATAATATACTTCGTGTGTGAAATAATTTATAAATCACTTTTTCTCTAAAATAAATAAGTTATTAAAATAAAACAGAACGTTTTCTTTCAATTTTGTCCGTTAACCAGTTGTCCGTGAAACGGAACGTATGGCTGCGGGCCATCGCGGGGTCGCCGCGCGGGGGTGAAGTGTCAAAATAAAACTGTCAAAAAGTGTGAAGGTCAAAAGTGACATTCAATTCAAATCAAGGACGACGAGAACTTGAGAACTTAACTAAATTCAAAGAGCGTAAAAATTCATGTTTCAAGTGTTTCTTTAAATACACCAGTTACCTATAAAAATACAGTCCACTTATTTCTACCACCGACCGCAGCTACAGCAGTCTTTATCAATACTGGAATAACATTTTGGAATCTACTGTAATTTTACTTTTGTGATCTGAAAGCACTGGTTAGGTTACTGTTGTTGCGTTGCTGTGGCACTCAGTGGAACAGCGCACGAGGTCGTGACTTGGCGAGGAGATGCCACGAGTGAGATACGCCTTTACGTATCTTTGGTGAGAGCCTGGAAGGGAATTTAAACAAATGACAATGCCAGATTCTGCCCCACCATCAACCGCAACTTGTACAAGATAACGAATAAATGTAAAAATATCTCCGGTTTTTATTATAATTATTGGTTTAAAATAAAGTTTTGTACAAGTTGAGATTCGAAAAAAACAGCTTAATTAAGTATTCAGAAAATAGTAAGAAATCGAAGCGAGGAGTTGCGAGAGTAGTAGAAAATGATACTGATTATGATTATGCAATATGAAACCTGTAATAAGTCCCCAACAAAATGATAGGTACAGCTTAAAGGCTTAGCTTTAGGTAAATGGTCACGTAGTTTTGTAGGTGGGGCAAAGCTCCATTGAAATGTGGCAATGTCTTTTAGGACGGAGAGAGTTGCATAATATAAACAGTTATTTAGCTGAGACAACGTCGTCTGGGAGTGAGTTACAATCATCATCATCAAATCTATTTATATTGCCCCACTGCTCGGCCACAGACCATCACACTGACACAGACAGCTCATCGAGGGAGCTGGGGCCATGATCCACCACGCGGGTCCACTGCGGATTGGCGGATTTCACATGCCTTAGTTTTTTTTTTTCATGGCATGCAGGTTTCACCACGATGTTTTCCTTCACCGTTTTGAGAGCACTCGGTAAATGTACGTAAGTTTTTCCGTCGAAAAAACCGAGGATAACTCATTGGTACAGTCGAAGATAAGTACGCCTCAATAAGGTTGAGATTTTCTCAAAAACTACTGGACCGAATTTAATAATTCTTTTACAGTTACATAGTTTTATTTGTTATCTACCAAACAGTGAAATAATTTTTGCAATAGGTCAAGTAGTTTTTGAGAAAATCTCAACCTTAAAAACTCTCCTGTACACCTTTCTCTGTGTTCCATCGTACATGGCTGCCCTGGCTGGGAATCGACCTGGGACCTCCGCATCGCAAGTCCCAACCACAGAGTCTCCGAGCTCTTTTATATATAATAAATACCAGCGTTGCCGGCATCCTGTCGACAACATGATGCTGAGTTGAGGCCCTGACCACAACGGCAGCACAACCGCTGTTTTTGGTGTGTTATCTTGTTAGCCACTATAATGTACTACAATGTAAATGTCTTGCTGTTGCGAAATAAACGGATTACTTACTATATAATGCTCGTTATTATATTAAGCTTAGCTTACCCGTGTTCTGGTGTATCGGGCATGTACGGCGACATGCGGCAGTCGCGGCTGTGCGGCGTCTCGATGCCGAAAGGGCTGTACAACTTGGCGGGGCTCCGGCCAAGCACCTGAAAAGAAAGAAAAAAGGATTTATTCCCAAACAAGGCATGTATTATATAATAAGGGTTGCTTGGTAAGCACCATTATTGTGAAATTATTATATATAAACGGATATCACTCACTTATATTGTTGAAGTTGGCAATTAGACCGACAGTGTGCGCGAAGAAACGTCACTGGCGACGCGGGCATGGCGCGCTCACTTAGAAAAAGACCGTCGAAATCGGTCTCAACTGTCGGTCTAATTGCCGACTTTAACAATATAAGTGAGTCATATCCGTTTATAATTTACGCAGTTCTTGCAAAGTACATTTGGGAAAGGCCTCCCCCAATCTACTCCCTCCCCCATTCTTGCTTCCCAGGTAGCCGCATGTGACATGCTTTACGCGATTGTTTCTGCGTACATGCATGAATGGCAAACATTGTGCATGATGGTACTTATTGCACTAGTGTATAGACCACCCGTGCCATATTGCAACCGGTGCTATGCTCATGGGCCATGGCTACCATTACGTGCTAAACTGTGGATTTATAAGATGTATATCCGCTCTCGCCTTACTTACGCTGCCCCAGCTTGGTGCTCGCTTTGCTCCACGAGGCAGAGGGCCAAGCTGCAGGCGCAGCAAAACATTGCCCTACGTATTTGTACCGGTGCGGGTCGGAACGTTCGTGACGACGTCATCGCTCGCGACGTGCGGGTTCAATCTCACTGTCGGATCATTATTCTATATTTTCTGTTGTCGACCTCTCTTTTGTTAATGCGTACCTGTTTTTTCTTAGTGAGCGGCGTGGCCGGTGTCCGACACGGGGAGCCAGCCTCCGTCAGTCGGTGCCGCCGCCGGCCGCCCAGTCGGAAATGCTGTTGACGAAAGGTAATAGCTGATAATAGGTTGGTATAGCTGACAATAGGTTGGTATAGCTGATAATAACAGTGTAGCGAGATTAAATTGAATTTGGTTGGTGGCATTTAAACTTTTATGCAGTTTAGGGTATAAGCACACTTGACATGACAATTTAGTTCATGTTCTGCCCAGCAACGCCTTTCCAGAGCATTGATATCGGATGCTTCCACAGAAACGTGAATAAAGTTCTGTAAAATCGCCGCAGTCTAAGGTCTTGCAGCCCTTGCAGGTCTCTAGGCCGCGGTGACCCATTACCATCAGGTAAGTTGCCCTTCCTACGTAAAAGATTGATATATGAGCAAACAAAGATAAAATATGGTTACCTGTGACAAGTTACCAAAAGTATTCCTCACGTTACGAAACGTTCGCGATATCTTCTCCGCCCCCGACTGCAAGGCACGGCGTGAGTTGGCGAAGGATTTAGTCTTAAACATGCTCTTATTGTAGCACCCTTCCACATTTTTCAAACTTTCATGAGCTGGCGAATCGATACCGGAGTCTGATGCAAAGGGATCCTTCATTTCCGTACAAAATCTACGACGCACTATACAAATAAGCACTTCAACAGTCTCCTGAGATTATTTTCTATAGAATAAACTACAAAAATATCACTATTTAATATACTTTTCTCTAAAATTGTGTAAAAAATCGATCATGCAAGTCCGAACGTTATCGTCCGTTTATTTTTTAAAAATGGAGTGCGGTGCTGCCAACTTTAATTTAGGAATTCCGTAAATAAAGTTGAACTAAAGGTTCCGTCACGCGTCGGCAAGGATATTTCTGTTAAAATTATCTTGACCCAAAAACTAAGGGATTTCCTTTTTTTAGGATAAAAACAAACTAGGCTAGGTGGTTGTCAACCCTATGTCAGATTTTATTCCCAGTTCTCCACCCCAGTCCAATCCGCTGGATATAGTTGGAAATCTAACAATTTGGCAACATTGGGGTATCGCTCGGTGTTGCCACCTTCAAGAAAATAAAGGCCATATACACGATGCGACTGACGACACCATATACTCTCCGATTTTCGGAAATAGGTGAAAATAATAGATGGTTTATTTATTGTATAACAAAAATTAAATATAATTAATTAACTATTGTACTGTTATTATAACTGAACTAAAAGCCATGTTGTACATAGCGGTCATTTTATCTTTGATGCATATAATAGTCGATCGCCGTTGAGAATGCCGCGAAGCCCGCAGCTCCGAATATTCCTGCTTTCATGCCTCCTGAAAAACATGACAATTTAATAAATAAAAATACGCTGAGGAAACCTTACAAATAATGACTCTAAATTGTACAAATAGACAACAAATACGATAAACTGACGCCCGTCTCTCATAGTTATATGCAGTAACGACGAAATTTCATCGGCCGCGATCTTTGCACAGCTCTAGTCATCTTTTTTTTTTTTAAATTAAACTATAATTGCATGGATGCTTCTTTTCAGATTACACTTTCTTGTTTTGTTATATTTCTATTTGCTTACTTATTTCTACATACTCCATAACCATAACGTTCATCTTTTAGAGTCAGTGAGGTTAAACTCATTTTACGGCTAACAGCATAAACATTAACCTACCTCTTAACCCTATCAATCCACCAGTAATTCCACCAGCATACGTCCCATTCTTCCAGTCAGATTTCCCTCTAGCAGACTCAATGCAACATTCCACTCCGGAGAACACAGCACCGAGTATGGCAAAGTTCTTAGCGTAGCTGAGCATAGCGCCTTTCATTTCTCGTAGGATCTCCCGGGCCGTCTGTGTCTGGGCTGCCGTGGTGTCTGTCACATTGGGCATGAGAGATGACGTGAATAGACCAACTGCAGCGCCGAGACCATAACCTGGAAACATTCAATATGGTAGTTTAACTCTGAAAATAACAGCTCCTTGTCTACAACGCAATCCCTGATGAAATAAAAAAACACTACCAGTCATACCACATTGATAAATAAAAAATTAAACATATGTATTTTGATAGAGATGACGTGTTACACTGTGGAAGAATTTGTTTCAAATGAATTAGCTGAGACTGCAGAGACAACGTCATCCGGGAGTGAGTTTCAGGCTTTTGAGATGGGATTAGTAATTAACATTTTCTTCTCATTTTGTTTGGTCGTATTGAGCTACATGTTGAGGCCCGTTAGGCCTCTGCCATTATCATTATTAAATAATATACTATATGAAATTAGACTGCACCACCTTCAGCACCAATGTCGCTTGTCACTTCCTGAGCAACAGAGTAGTTCAGGCCTGGAACTCACTTCCAGACGACGTTGTCTCTGCCGTGTCAGTTAACACATTCAATAACAAATTGGACAGTTATTTAAAAACCATTAACAAGAATAATACCACTAAGTGATAGACTTTACAAACACTGTGAAGTGGATATATCAGTGATGAGCTGCCTGTGTTTAAATAATAATAAAATATTAGGCATAACGGTCATGGGACCTGACCTGACTAATGAAAGTTTATTACTCTTTATGAGTGACATATAGTGTTTTGGAGAAAAATCTCTGTGAACTATAATGTATAAAGAAAAATAAAAAATACTCCACTGGCTCACTGACCTGAAGTGGGCCTTGTGCCTCCGAAACGAGAAGACGCCAGTCAATGCCGACCGAAATACAAGTTTACTTATTTAAATCAATGTTTCAATAGAGTTTCACTTACCAATAACACAACTCGTCACCGATTTAAACGGGCAACTTTCTACTGCAGCCTCTATCAGCTTCTCCTCATTGGTCTTGATGACTGGCGGCCCCAGCACCTTGGGGATGATGATATTCTCCCGGTACCGGTACACATTGCCCACCAGGTAGTTGGCCAGGGAATCGTAATCGTCTTTCTCGACGAATTTCACTAGATTAGGATCTGGTGGCGGCTTTTTATACTCCATGATTGGAGTTGTGTTTGAAATTCAGGTTTATTAAAGATTTTTAGGGGGTTCTATGATAAAGTTTGGAAATAGGACTAACAGCAATGTTTTTCTTTGAATTTACATACATGTAAATTATTCTAACCTATAAATAAACGATCAGCTGATTGTCAATATGACCTAATGGTGTGTGTTTAAGAAGGTAACTAAAGTATACATTAGATAAGCTTTACATAATAATATTTGAGTTTGGTGATACTTTTGTCGCACGAAATATATGGAAACTTAGTAAATATTCAAAGTTTACGTAAGTTTTAAAAATTTTAGTAGTCATAAATGTGTTTGAATTGAATCTAAGGTTTGAATGAAGGTCTCAGATAAAACTTACTATAGAAAAGTACCTATCTATCTTCGTAAATGTCACTACGTAAATATTTTGTTTGTTGTTGTATTGGTTGTGAAATGGAAATATTTTTATAATTCGCTATGTCGGATTCTTCGGAAGACGAAGATCTATCTCGGTTTCAAGAGGTTATTGATACTTCATTCACAAAATTAATCAATGAGTCTCGAGAAAAATCGTCTGGAAAAACGGAGTCTTCTCAAGTGGCAGGTAAGAAACCAGTCCCGTACTCAGGCGATCGATGGTGGTAGGTCAGTAAGTCGAAAAGGGGCGCAAATAAAATTATGAAAAATGACCTATATCGTGTGACCACATTTACGAAACTTGTGTAACAAACTACATGGTAATAATTATAACTAAATGTGGTTTATTAATAAATAATTATATTATGTTTTAGAGCCTAACCCAAAATCTGAGCGGCATTTGGAGACCTCAACTCACTACAATGACGTCAGAGTGCCCGCGGAGTTGCAGAAGCGCATCGGCGCTAAAGTGTCGGCCGTCATAGACAGAAATATCGAGTTTGTCGATGTTCAGCAGAATGGGATTAAGTATGCACTGTTTTTATATGTTAAAAAGACATTGCCACATTTCAATGGAGCTTGGCCCCACCTACAAAACTACGTGACCATTTAAGCTGTACCTATCACTTTGTTGGGGACTTATTACAGGTTTCATATTGCATAATCATAATCAGTATCACTTTCTACTAATCTCTCAACTCCTATAGATGAATAACAAAAACAATGAATAATTCGCTTCGATTTCTTACTATTTTTTGAATTCTAAATTAGGCTGTTTTTTTCGACTCGCTAGATGTACAAGACTTTGTTTTAAACCAATAATTTTAATAAAAAACGGAGATATTTTTACATTTACTTGCGGTTGATGGTGGGGCAGAATCTGACATTGTCATTTTTGTATTGGCAGTTGGCACAGACATTTCTTACTTAATTGTTTTTATACTTATTTCTTTATATTACTAGGTGACCATGCCATCATCCAACAATAGTTGCTGCCATTCGATCCTTTGTAGAAAAACAAATCCAACATTTTCTCAAAAAGTATTAGTCTCAGAGATGCTAAGAATTTATGTATCAAGCACTCATCCACTCTTTTGTAAACTATTCTATAGCGCCAAATTGTAACTAAAATCAGTAGGTTATGTAAAATCAAATGTTTGTTTGCATAGTGCTTACAAAGAAACTTAACATAGGTATTTGTTTACTTCTTGCAGAAAACGTAAAACTAAAGGCGGTGTGAAGCTGTTCAAAGAATCGAAAGATTTCCTATCATGTGAAGAGGCTCCTGACACTTACACAGAGGGACACAACAGAGATGCTAAGAAAATTAAAGAGATACGCCGACGGCATGTTGGCGAAGAAGGAGATGATCTGGACGAGCATGGTAACGAACGTTCAATATAATCAGCAAAGCCATTTAAATAACCATTTAAATCTGATATTGGTATAATTTAATACTATGCTTGACAGCACTAAGAGTATTCTTATTACATACATGTCATAACATCTTGTAGGATTTATTTATTAGCCTGCGATGTCCCACTGCTGGGCAAAGTATGAATGCTAGGTATGCACCTCTATAGTATGACCGTCTAAATCAGTCTTCGCCTGCGCGGTACAGGGATGCGGGGGTATGACGACAACGGGGACCGAGAGAGGTGAGGGGGCGGGCGCGCGAACAGAAATGTATTGTAACAGAAATGCGCCTGCCGCCCGCACCTCTCTCGGTCCCCGTTGTCGTCATACCCCCGCGTCCCTGTACCGCGCAGGCGAAGACTGATTTAGACGGTCATACTATAGTCGTTTTCTTAATAAAAATCTATATAAAAAACATTCGTATTTACCTTTGCAATTCACAAAGTAATTTTAGCCATTTATCTCTTTCAGAGAAGATAGCGGCAGTGGCTGTGAGCGGCGACTATGTGCTATCTAAAGAAGACACAAAACATTGGAAGTCGCGGAGAAAAGAGAAGCTCTTTAGATACAAGTCACAGGGGAAAGGGAAGGTGTTGACTGCAGTAGAATAAAATGTTAGTATGCAGTGTACTTGCTTCGTTATTCATAATTTTAATGTAAGTTTGTAGTAAAACGCGTAAATTGATTGATAAGGTTTCTAAACTATCTATACGGAGGTTTAATGTGTACCTTGTGTAAAAGGAATTTTAATAAAGTATCTCAGTAGTTTTAATTTTTATATAGAAATATCTGTAGAACTAGAAGGTACATATTTTAGAATTAAAACTATATTGAGCCATTACTACAAATTATTATATATAAACGGATATCACTGACTTATATTATTGAAGTCGGCGGGACAAGTAATTTCGGAACTCGCCCAGAGGGCGCTGATCTGTAGTGCGCGACGAAACGTCACCGGCGATGCGGACGTGGCGCGCGGGAAGACTGTCGAAATCAGTCGAAACTGCGATATCCGTTTATATATAATAAGGTGCATATTATTAGTGGCATTAATACTTACTGTATGTTATGTTGCGTCTTAGAAATTGCTAGTCGTGCTGCCCCATTGTATAGGGAAATAAAAATAAAGTTTTATTCATAAAACATTTTATTTACAATGCTCACTTAATTTACAAATAAATATGTACAAAACATCAGTATCACATCAATAACTGCTTTTCACGTACTAAGTATAAGAAGTAGGTATGCTTAGCTTACTAATATCTGAACATTTCTAACTAAGTACCGTCAATTTTAAATGAACACACAAAAAGTATTATAAGTCAATTCCATACATTTCATATGAATTAGGGCTAATTTATGTTAGCTGCAACCATTGGAAATGCAACTTTGTAGTAATATATTTGAAATCGAATTTACAACGACCTATGACTAATGTAATGAAACCCTTAATTTCACAAATTGCGTGAAGTAATATTAAAATAAATTAAAAGTTAAAGGAAACTAACTATACATGCTTAGGCAACATCTTAAAGCTACTTAAACTAGGTTAGACTGACATTCTAACATTAATATTATCGCCAAGTTAAGACAGAATATGCTTTAGGCAGAGCTTAACAGATGGATTTGTATTGATCAGTTAAAAAAATAATCAAAGCGACTGAAAATGTCACTCCTACAATATCACGTGTTACGATGCGGTCTCTTTTAACCGCATCTAGTAGTTGGCCGCCTAAATTTTAAAATTACTTAATAGATATATTTATTTTAAAAGAAAAACGTGACTTCACTTTTTGACTGAATTAGATTTGAAATGGTTGATTTACTTATTTTACAATTTTAAAGATTTCAAAATTATCTGTTCAAATATACCCATTACTTGTCCATATATTTCTATTATTTCAATTCACACGTATCACCTCATATTATGTTACAACACTCACATACATACATACACTCGAAAAACACAACCCTCCTTCTTGCGGAGTCGTGTAAAACAATCGGGTATTATTAAAAATAGATTCATTGTATCAGATATCGTCGTAACGCCACGCAAGTGATCAATACAAATCCAAATCATATTTCCGTTTTTGCTATACATGCATGGCATGCCCATAGGAACATTCTCCGCTAACTTGTCGACGTGTCATACAGGAACCAGAGTCAATAAACTATGCTCAAAGTATAGACAAACTAATCGTACAAATAAACACAATAAAGCTGTGACCGGGATTCGAATCAGGGACCTCGCCATTCTATGCCACGGGCCGTAGTTCGAATCCAGATCGTTGAGATTTTTTTTCTAAAAATATTTGGATTTTCGGTTCTGTACCAAGAAAAACCTAATACAATACAATGCAATAAAATGAGATTCAAAATATTCGAATGTAAGGTTCTGTGCATCTTCTCACATATTTTAGACTTCCGCGGTTTTAGATTACAAAATAATAGCAAGCGAGAATTGTACAGTTGAAGACAGGGGGCCTCAATAAGGTTGAGATTTTCTCAAAACTACTGGACCAAATTTAATAACTCTTTTACAGTTACATAGTTTTAGCTTTTATCTATCAAACAGTGAAATAATTTTTGTAATAGCTCAAGTAGTTTTTGAGAAAATCTCAACCTTAAAAACTCTCCTGTACACCTTTCTGTGTTCCACCGTACACAACGTGCTATCACAATAAATTCACAATGATACGACTTAACTCGTATTACTTAAAAACTCAAGCAGACCGTACAAATTATTTTTCACAGTATCTAGACCTTTTATGGCCTTTTCGAAACTTAATTTAGGTAGATACAAAAATAATATGAAAAATTTAAATTTGACCAAGCAAGATCTATAAAGGCAGTACAAGACACATTACACTGATCGTTTGCAGGATTCTGTTGCTTGAAAGGCTCATTTCCTTTCGTTAATACAGCGGGTTTACTCTCACCTCTTATAGCGATCCAGTTTAGGTTCCTAAGCTGACAATTTGCTACAATGACGTCAAACGTCATTGTAGAAAATAGCGATTCGGTTCAGTTTAGGAACCTAAACTTGATCGCTATAAGAGGTGAGAGTAACCCTGCTGTAGTCATATTGAGGCTGGCAATGCTGGCATAGTCAGAAAGAGATAAAAACCTCAAAAAGGTAGATTTGAAAGAAATATAATACTTATAATATAACATTGTCTAAATCACAAGAAGTACACTACCCAATGGCTAAAGCGTGAGACTGTTCATTTCAAATGTTATTTTATTTCCTTCCACATTAGACACAATTTGGTAGAAGACTGGTGATCTAATTATCCTGGGGTTTGAATGTGGCGTTAAGAGTCGCAGGTTCAATACCTACCACATACTGTGGTAGCCGAGCTTTTAGCTTAGTTGAAGTGGTTGAGAAAACAGGTAGGTACCTAATACGAAAACGTCCATACAAACGATCATAACAGGTATTTTGCTATCATTCATGTTCTCCTCAAAAAGGGTCAGAAAGCGGTCGAAACCGACCATACTGCATTTCCGAGCTCTCCTTGGCCTGCAGGCCCCCGAAATGGTAGCCGGCGCGGCCTCTCGCCGGGACCTAGAAGCGCAGAGTCCTCGCTAGGGTTACTGTACATAGGGGCCGCAAATGTTGCGGGGCGCTTTATTATTGAGCGTTAGTCAAGTTAGTTACAAAGGTGTTTTTAAATATTTAGTCTTGTTTAAAGCGCATTATTTTTGTAGTAGCTTGTGTGGTAACATTAAGCACTAAAGGTAGATCTAAACAAATAAACCTGTACGTATTAAATTCCACTTTACTATCTTTAAAAATATATAGTTTAATTAGTACACGCCTGTACTAAAAGTCTATTAAAATTAGATTCAATTAACTGTCAAAATGTAAAACATTAAGATTAATACTTCTACGCGAGCGCTCATCAGTTTGCAACTGATTTTAAATGCATTAGAAATAAGTAAATAGCGCCCTTTAAGGGTTACTGAGACGCACCAGAGTTGTCGCAACCCATGTAATCAAAAGTTAAATAATATAAATTAAGAACAAAAAAGGTAATATTCGCAAAAATAAAGTTGTAAAACATTTGAATTTTCGTTGCACCTAAACTTATTTAGATGTTTTCTTTTCAATTTACAATAACTTCATTACCAGCGTTTAGGTGACGATATTTATTAGGAGAATAATAATTTTATTTGACAGATTGCTCTCAAAGCCTTGAATACATGAAGGAAGGAAAATTTCACCGCTCGCTATGGAGAGAGTCTAAAGTATATATTGTATGGGGACAGGTTGTCCGCGCTTCTTGCACTTTCACTGTCATATCTCAGAAAAATACATCATAATATTCGACTTCAATTGAAAATTAATACAATGGACAAGCTAAAATTATATATTTTTTTTAATTTTAGTAATTTTTAAGTACACTGCACAACGCCTTGGTTTTAAACTGTAGTGTAGTGAATTTATTGTAAATAAAGAAATTGTATTGAAAATGTTACAGAGGCGCCGTGCGATGCCAATAGACTTCCATAGGGCAGTTCCTGCCTTCATGCGTGAATATCTACCCTGTATTGTTTATTTAATACAATCCCCAGCCATTATACTCTGTTAAGTAGTATCTATAGCCGGCTAGTATCGTTTGGTGCCGTGGGCAGCGCCCTGCCGTTCCTTACGGGAAGCTCGTCGTGTGTGAACGCGCAGTTGTCCAGCCCGCTAGGCTTCGCCTCCGGCTCCGGCTGCGCAGGCCTCGGCTCCACCGGCCCGTCCATGAGGAACATCGTCAGGAAGAACATTATGCTGCCTGTTGGACGAAAGAAGATAATTTCATGAAACCTAGCATGTTTGAAAACAGTAAAAATATCTAAGGCACCAATTCGCACTGGGCCCGCGTGGTGGATAATAAACCGCAGGATTCCCTCGATGTAAGTGAAGGCCTGTGCTCCAACAATGCACAATGGGAACATAAAATATACTGATGATTATGAGCTAGCTGATGCCTATCTGCGACTACTCACTGATGCCGTAGAAGCCCGCGTAGAAGATCATGATGGCCTCCCTGTATCCGATGATCTTGGACACCGGGTCGACGAGTATGGGCAGGTTTCCGCCCACGTTGTTCATGACGAACAGGAACACGCCCACGGTGGTGGAACGCACGGACAGCGGCACGATCTCCACCAGGATAGCGAACACGATGCCGAACCACATCTCAGCTGGAAACACATAAGAGGCATGTTGACAAGGTTTTTTGACAAAAAAGAGGGCAGACGAGTTTTGACCCTTACATTGACGGCTTGCTAATGCAAGCACGGTAATTCTAGGTGGCATCTACACATCAATATTTATCGCAATCCGGATCGCGATATTGCGTTTTTAAGGGTTTCATGATTGGTGCATTCAGAATTAACATCCAAAATCAGCGGTTTCAGCCCCAATATTGTGTCAAATTCAGCGTTTATTTAGATACGGAATCTAAGTTTAGGTAAAGCCGTGTATAACGGTGGAATCAGATTCTAAAACCCCTGAAAATACCACGATATTGGCGTGAAATCGTTTCCTTTTTTGATCATTTTGAACGCAACCTGCGAATCGCGATCTGGATCACGATAAATATTGATGTGTAAACGTCGCCCAAGGGGTCCTGGGCAAAGGTGTTTGTATACGGAGAACGACAGATCAAATGGTAACACTTGTAGTACAATTTCAACTCTAACGACGCAGATAATAAGAACGGTCCGAAGTCCAAAGTGTTACTCTTGATCTGCTGTCAGCTGTACCTAACATTCCTATAACCACTTTTCTGAGTCGAAGTGTAATTTGTGATCATTTCTATATATTTAACAGGACCCATAGCACGTATGGTCCCAGTTTGGTTCACGAGTTTCATGTGTTATAAAACAAACTAGTAATTACTAGAGCTCAGGAACATCTTCCAACAGCTTCATAAACCCGTCGGGATTCCCGCCTGGCACTATAAACCCTTTTACTGGAAACTGGTTTGCGTTCCCAGATACCACGTTTTGTTCTTATTGGCGCGAGTTCGCGGGAGTTGACTCGCATTTCCTGTGGCCTTGGTCCTTTCTCGGTCTACAATATAGTGTTTAGAGCAACATGCAAATTACCTGCCTACCTTCATTATGTATAAGGACCTATGGACATTATAATATAAGCTACACCGCGTAGATTTTTGCTGTTCTAGATAATATGACAGTAATACTTGAAGTACGATTTGATGTCTTATGGCGTACATAACAAGAGCGGTACAGTCTCAAAAACAAGTGTTACCACTGATGTACCTACGTGTAGGATGTTATAGTTTCGGAGACAAGTATACAGCCTCATAAAAGTTGAGATAAACAAAAACTACGTGACCGATTTTTTCCGTACTCTAAACTAACTTACATAAGTTAAAATGAACTACAAATCCGAATGTCAAAATTCTTTCACTAGTAGGTTAGGTAGTTAGGTACATACCCACTTGCGATTTTTTCTTGCATATAAGCTATGCGAATATCTCGATATTAAATGGAGATTTTTTTCGATACGACCGGGATTCGAACCCGTGACCTCATCATTCCGTGCTACGCTTTTTTCCAATAGGAGGGTGAGCCGCAACGACTTTTACTAGCGGCAAGTCCTGTCAAAGTCTGATTACTGCCGAAAAATAGTACAATTATTTCATACACGCAGACTTTGACAGGACTTGAGCGCCTAAAAAGGCCTTGCGGCTAGCCCTCTAGAGCTTCGCGTGACTAGGATTGAAGAAATAATCCGCACGGATGCGGCAACAGCTACAAAGGAACAGTAGCAAATACTGCGTTAAAATACATGTGACTGTTGAAAGTGTGCTTACCGAAGAAGTACGAGAGAGCGAGTGTGATCATGGCCCAGAGCGGCCCGAAGATGACTGACCCGAAGGCGGGCAGTGTGGCGATCAGCTGCGACAGAGCCAGCACTAGCACGCGAGACCTCACGCCCATTTTCTCCACGTATCTGCAAGAGGTCTAGAGTTATATCACCAAATCACACGCACAAATAAGTGCTAGTTCACGTCGAAAATACGAGTGCAGTGGCGGGCGCGCTGGACTTACAAACACCAAACCTGCGTTTTACGAAACTTAGTATAATTTAGTATATTCCATTATGTTTAATATTTCGTGACCGCGCCCGCGATTTGACGTAAGCACTATGATATTATAAGTGGAACAGCCTGTGGCTGCTCTTTGAGGGCTAGCTTTTGTCAGGCTATCTCATTTCAATTATTTTGAAGGCCAAGATTCACGTCGTCGGGTCCAGCCAGCTAAGTAAATAGCCTAGCAATAGATGGTATTTGTTAGGGTATGGCATTCAGCATCGCCCCACAATGCCGGCACCTGTACCGGGGAAGTGTCCCCGAAAATCACAGGTATCACAGGTCCCACCCAGCCCACACTCACTTGTCCGAGATGACGCCTCCGACGACGACGCCTACTGATCCGATGCCGACAGTGACCGCGAACAGCCACCAGCCGAGGTCCACGTCGGGGAAATAGTCGCGGTAGTACAGGTCAGCGTTATACGCGAAGCACATGCCACCTGCGAACAACAGATAGCTACATTATGGCAAAAAAAAACTTCTGACTACGGCCCTGCTTAAACTGGCTTCTCCGAAATTATGAACTAAAAAAACATTTTTTTTGTCGCATATAATTTTTTTGTTTATTTCAAAAAGGTACAAAAATATAATAAAACTAAACTACTTAAAAATATATTAAAAACTAAACTAAAAATCTTCTAAAAAACTTGGCCCTCTTGGGAGGGTGCCCATCACGCTGGCGGCATTCCCGCGCTGGATGGCTAGGCTCAGCCTCTGCGCGAGGAAGCCGCCAGCACGAGGGTCACCCGTCGCCTCCCTCAGGCGCTTGCTGAGCTCCTTGTGGAGCGCGTGTGCTCTCGGGCCCCACGGACCAAGTGTCTCGACGCCAAAGGGGACAAAGTCGTATTGGGCGCCGAGACACCTGTATTTGCCCCTCTTAGCACGCTCACGAGCCTCGGGCGCCGCGCCCGCGCGACTGGCGGTCGCCGGAAGATAGGTCGCAGCCAGAGTGTCGGAGCACGTAGCGTCCCACACCAAGGCGCGACCCATCCTCCAGGGTATCAACGACATCCCGTCGGGCCGCTTGCCGTCGTCCCGCAGAATCAGTGGCTCCAATACTGCGGGTACGCCGGCACTGACGAGGGCCCTTCTCAGGATGTCGTTGAGCGCTGCGTGGCGGGAGAGGCGGCCGGCGCTGGAGCGGCAGGCGAGTCCGTGGTGCCCGAGCCGGTCCACACTCGCCCCACAAGAGGCACAGCGGTGGTCGATGCATACCTCGGCTCCCAACCGGAGACCAGTGGCGATAAATTGCATGTCATTTTATTGGCTAAATGTGTCGGACATTATTAGAAATTAAGGTAAGACCTATTGTATTGTAATTTTTAACCACATTTTCGCAAATAAATTATCTTGGCTTAACTAATGAACACTAAACTTTTTATTAATTTTAATTAAGTAAATCGAATTTAGATAATAACAATATACACTGATATTTAATCATATATTTACTCTATTTATATACATAATCATTTCATATCTTGTAATAAGTACTTACCATATTTATTTTATATTATTAATTACATTATACTGATTAACCTTTTTTACTCGAAGTAATTATATATAGCACTAAAACAATAAATTTATTTAATTACTATTATTATATTATTAAGTAAATTAATAAAAGGTAGTTGGAAACCTCAGAGTTGGAAACACTAAAACAACTTGCCGCCCGGCAACATTTGGTATTTCTTTGAAAATTATAAAAATAACTAGTTAATTTTAATCATAAGATGAATATAATAAATTATACTCTTACTACTCAATCTTCGTTTCAGAATTTCGTACATTTTGGAGCCTTGAATTTAAATACATAAATAAGGGGGCGACAATTAAAAGTCTGCGCCCCGGGGGCGACTGAAACCCACAATACGGCTCTGTCATCGGGTGCAAAATACCCAATTAGATACCCATAGTTTACCAGTTTTTTGTTTGACACTATCAACTCTTCCTTCCTAGTACTATTTTCATTTCACACGAAGAAAAAACTCTAGGCAACGAATTAATCACGGTTTTCCGACAACGATCCATTCAAACAGCGGCGTCTTTAGCGAAACTTTTTGCGGGGATCTCGACCGTATCTACACGATCTAAACGTGCATACAAACGACGCGCGTATGGACGAGTAGGTACTATACCAGCAAGGGTCTTGTCTTGGGGTCACATGCAATATCAAGATAACCCTGGGTTAAGTAATTAACCCTAGAAAACTCCATACATTTTGCTCGGGTCGCTAACTTTATATATATTGTAGTAACCGACGATCATTTTAGATTTTGCTTCTGATTAGGATAAATATTTTATTTTCACATTGTTAGGCCCAATATGATAGGTACAGTCGAAGACAGAGATAATTATACAGGGGCCTCAATAAAGTTGAGATTTTCTCAAAAACTACTGGACCGAATTTAATAAATCTTTTACAGTTACATAGTGTTAACTTTTATCTATCAAACAGTGAAAGAATTTTTGCAATAGGTCAAGTAGTTTTTGAGAGAATCTCAATTTTTAAAACTCTCCTGTACACCTTTATCTGTGTTCCACTGTACATATAATATCTAACCAAAGAGCTCAACCCGAGAAAATGTCATACCTAAGTGATTTTTGCTGTTTTTCTCGCGTTAAGTCGCTCTTGGGTTATCTAAGTATTTGTTGCATTGCAAGTGGGCTTTATGTTGCAGCTCCGACTAATTAATGTATATTACGAAATACGCAGAGCAACTTTTAGTTGAGAAATGGCACGACAAGGTTGCACAAAGCACGTCTAGCAGTAAACCTAAACCCTGGAGTGTTTTGTTTCGCCGTTGCGTTGCCTCGCTCTACTTCGCTCATGCCTCGATAGTCTCTACACTGTCTGGTCTCACCTTAAGCTCGTTAGCGGCTTGTTTGACATCGTTCGCAGTTGTGTTGTGTGTCGCACAGCACGCAATGCCATCAGTTTGTAAGGCTGCTGCAGTAGCACATGACGTCACAGTAATTACGAGCGCAACACACGATAATTGATAAGTATCTAAGTAACTGTCGGTCTAATTGCCGACATTAACAATATAAGTGAGTGATATCCGTTTATATATAATAAATTAGTATCTAAGTAGTTATCAATCACAATTCGGACAAATTGCATAAGAAATGAGTAGGTATATCCACCAGAGACCAAAGTAGGTATAGTTGACATTGCTCATAAGATTAGCAAAACAAAAATACATGCTTTTCGTGTATTATTGTTTCGTGCTAAGTTTATGTAACGTAGTTTATAGTGTTTTGGTGACATGTAGATACTGTTAGGCTATAAATGAAAAGAAATAAATTGAATTAAATAAATTGAATTGAAGTGACAAACAAGCTACCTATTCATCCGCTGAATTCTCTAAACAAAGGTTGTCTGGAAGAGATCGCTTTAAGCGATAAGACCGCCAATTGTGATACTAACTGTATTAGCTTTTTCTTTTGTGTAATTCCTTTTACTTTGCAATAAATAATATTTATCTTATCTTATCAAAGTGGGCTGGCCACAGCTGTCGTAGAACCGACAACAGGATTGACGGGTTCTCGAGTGGAGGCCCTGTTCGGAGCCTCGTAAACGTAATATGGGACGCACCCCCGACCAGATGGAGGAATGACCTGCGTCAGGTGGCTGGCAGAGATTGCATTCAAAGGGTCCGAGAATCTAGTTTAATGCGTGCCCTAGGAAGAGGCCTACGTCGAGAATTGGACTAGTACGGGCTGATGATGAGGGACTAGAGGCAGGCAGTACTAGGAGGCTATAAGAGCGGGGAGGTGTGTGTGACGACGTAAGTAGTGGACTAATAGAGGCTAATCGATGGATGTTTGAGGAGGATACGCGTATGATGGTACCAGGAGGCTATAAGAGCGGGGAGGTGTAAGGGAGGACCTTCGTCCAGTAGCGGCCTGATAATGGCTGGTGATGGAGGATCTTTGGGGAGGATACGCGCGTATGACAGTACCAGGAGGCTAGGGAGGTGTGTGGGAGGACCTTCGTCCAGCAGTGGACTGATGCGAGCTGACAATAAGAGACTAGAGGCAGTACCAGGAGGCTATAAGAGCGGGGAGGTGTGTAAGCGACGACCTTCGTCCAACCCGATACGGGTTGATGGTGCTATTGTAAAAGCTCGCTAACCCTACCAACCTACAAATATCCATTTACGGAAGGCTTATGTACTCTTGGTAGAACAATCGGTGTCAACGTTACTATCTACTTCCGGCTGGCGAAGGCTTTTATTAGCTTAGAAATCCTTGAGTTTGGTGACACCGACTCCACGCCACACAGACAGCCGAGCGTGACTGGCAGGACACCGCCACAATACCTACCTACTGAGGTATAGCAGGTATCCATGTCTTTCACGTTAATGATCCAGTAGAATCAGAATATTCTATTACTCCTTCCATTTCGTTCGTATATTTATTCGTAAGGCATTTTGCAAGGAAGACGTGCGAACGCAGGAGAAAAATTAGCAAAAAAAAACTATGGCCAATTTCCAAATGAAATGGCCTTTTGCTGTTCCATTTGCTGCGTTCCTGGTAGGTACACCACTCTCGCTTCATACAGGGTGATTGAAAATTCGATACATTCCTTGAAAGGGGTGATACTAGAGGTGGTTTGCAACAAATTAGGCCCTATAAACGAAAGGTCGAAAATGAGAAAAAAAATTCAAACCTGATTTTTGAGTAATACCTTTTATTTTTGAGTTAAGGGGAATTTTACGTATGCATTTTTTAAGGTAATCTCTACTTTATCAGCTTTCAGAAAAGTATTATTTCAATGCTGCAAATATGTATAATATGCAAAAGTATTTTTTAACATAATTTTTTTGGTGAACAAGTAAATAAAATTAAAACTACCGTAACTCAGAAACCACTCATTTTTGACCCCTCGTTAATAGGGCCTAATTTGTAAGTATACAGGGGGCTTCAATAAGGTTGAGATTTTCTCAAAAACTACTGGACTGAATTTAATAATTCTTTTACAGTTACATAGTTTTAACTTTTATCTATCAAACAGTGAATGAATTATTGCAATAGGTCAAGTAGTTTTTGAGAAAATCTCAACCTTAAAAACTCTCCTGTACACCTTTCTCTGTGTTCCACCGTAATAAATAATGCTTAAAATGATACTTAGTCGTTTTTGTGCACAAAAAACCTCAATGCTGTGGGTTTATGTATAAGTTACATTACATTCACAAGTGTCCCGATTTGGTCCGATAAAAATCTGGTCACGTTAACATGACTAAGGATTTTCGACTTTTTTAAGGAGCTATAAAAAGATCGTGTAACTAGAACTGGACTAGTCATTTAGTTTTTTATTTAAAATGTCTGGATGTTGTCACAACGAAGGACATGGTTTTTTGTCTGGGTAATTAATAAGCAATGTCGAACGTAGGTATTTATGGATTCCTTGTTAAGCGCGCGAAACGCCATTAGCTACTTTTTTGTGAAAATTCTAATTAAATAGTTTCCGTGGTATTTAGTGATTAATGATCGCGTTAAGTTAATCAGGAGATGTCCGCGAACGTTTCTATTAGTTGGAGTGCTCGAAAGAAGTCGTGTTTGTGAAGTTTTGTGCTCTTAGCAGGGTTTCCTTTTGCATAACTTGATGCTTGCGTGGATCATTGAGTTATATCGTTTAGGAGTTTGGGAGGGCTGTGCGTAGGTTTAGGTTGGGTTATCTTCGTATATATGTATGTATTTATAAGAATTCAGACATTCTACTAACATCAGACCAGGCTGTATGCCCTAGTTGGCTTTGCCTTTCCCTCTGGGAAGAATTTTACAAAAAAAGAAGTAGGTATTTATTTATTTTATTAATGGACTCGACTGTTCGTCATTTGCCAATGTCATGTTACAGAATATTCAAAATATCATATCGTCTTCTCTTCATCCAGAGGAGTCGCCGTAGCGTCATCACTCTGGACGAAGCAGCTCGACAGTCGCGCTCACTCCCGAGCTCGGAGCGGGACTCTTGACTCTAGCGCCAAACTTCAGATCTTGCATGAATTATCCAACAACTTCACCATACTGTCATTCGTGAACATTTTCTGAATTTAACGTGATATTAAACACAAAACCACTGTAGACATTAAATTGAAAGTTATCAAATAATTTCGCAACCGTCGTTTCCCACCATTTTTAAAAGCCCTCGAACGTATATATTAATATACTTACAAGGTAAGTATATTAGTATACATATAGGTACTATTAGACACACAGTAAGAAGGTAGTAACGAAGTTGTGAACTCGTGAAAATATAGAATAAACACAATAAACTACTCTTGCAAACACATTGAATATACCTAGATACGTGGAAGTACCTACTTAATACTTAATTAAAATACTGAGGTCAGACTGTGTTTCATTTATAAATTAGATTTTCATCGCGATTTATAAAGGACATAAATCCTTTACCGAAGTAGGTAATGGTAAACACCGCGAAGAAACCTGCACGCCTGACATAAATAATAATAAAAAAGCTTAGTCATGTGTAATGCATCAATCTGCATTAGGCTTAAGTTTCTTTTACCATTACCTGTAGATACATCATCATCATCAGTAGCCCGTATCAGTCCACTGCTGGTCGCAGGCCTCACCTCCCCGCTCTTATAGCCTCCTGGTACTGCCTCTCTCATCATCAGCCCGTATCAGTCCACTGCTGGACGCAGGCCTCACCTCCCCGCTCTTATAGCCTCCTGGTACTGCCTCTCTCATCATCAGCCCGTATCAGTCCACTGCTGGACGCAGGCCTCACCTCCCCGCTCTTATAGCCTCCTGGTACTGCCTCTCTCATCATCAGCCCGTATCAGTCCACTGCTGGACGCAGGCCTCACCTCCCCGCTCTTATAGCCTCCTGGTACTGCCTCTCTGCTGCTGGACGTAGGACTCTCCCAAAGCACCACTCACCCTACTCTCGGCCCTCTGCATCCAGTCTCTGCCAGCCATCTTGCGAAGGTCATCCCTCCATCTGGTCGGGCGTCCCACACTACGTTTACCCGTTCGTGGCCTCCATTCGAGAACTCGTCTCCCCCGTCGGTTATCGGTTCTACGACAGATGTCACCAGCCCACTGACACTTCAGTTTACTGATTCTATGAGCAATGTCAAACACTTTTGTCTTCTGGCGGATATACTCGTTTCTTATTCTATCTAACAGAGAAATGCCTGCCTGTAGATACTGCACTGTGAGATTCCTGAATAAAATGAATCTTTAGGGAGGAGGAAGGCATATAAAGAAGGGGAGCGCACAAAAGATCCCGTTGAGTCGAAGTACAACCCTCTATCAGGATAAGATGTACCTACGTAGAGTGACTTACCGCAATGTCTGATGGATGCAGCGAGGCACAGCAGTATGATCCTGGGCTGCGCGATGACGTGCCAGATGGTCACCTGCGGCATCTTCTTGCCGGCCTCCAGCGTGGAGTCACCGCCCTTGGGGCTGCCAGCGCCTGTGGGAGATCACAGCGTCAGCAAAGACAGTTGGTAGTTTTAAAAAAACGTACGTAACTGTCTAACACAGAAAATGCACAGCGTATTAAGTAGGTACAGTCGACAGCAGATCAATGGTAACACTTTTTACTTTTGACAGTTCTTATTATTTGCGTCGTAAGACTTGAAATCGTACTGCAAGTGTTACCATTGATCTGCTGTCGCGGCTGTAGCTACAGGAGAGTTTTTAAGGTGAGATTTTCTCAAGAAGTATCTACTTGACGATTTTTGTAAATTCTTTACAATTACTTAACGTGTACATTGCTGCTGTTTTTGCAAGTTTTAACAAACGACAACGAAACGCAGCAATGTATATCGTTCAAGTGTCAAAATGAAAACGATAACCTTAACGATTGAAGTCGCGGTCACCGCCCTGTACACCTTTCTCTGTGTTCCACCGTACACACGAAGACAGAGACAAGTATACAGGGGGCCTCAAACAAAGTTTTCTCAAGAACTACTGGACCGATTGCAAAAATATTTTACTAATAAGTAGACAGTGTTGACACACATCAACCGTAAGTTGTACAACATCTTGCGGTTGATGGTGGGGCAGAATCTGGCATTGTCATTTGCCGCCCTTAAAATTTGCCGCCCTGGGCTCCAGGCTACTTAGCCTGGTAAATCTGCCACTGTGCAGGTGGAATCGCGAACTAGCTATTCTGTCGAAGAGCCGTCAATCCGATCCATTTGTTATTTGCTTCATGCATGAGTTACAACTGATAAACTAACCAAGGGCCGTTGCCGGGGGGGGGGGGGGGGGGGGGGGGGGCAATAGGGGCAGCTGCCCCAAGAGAGATGAGAAGGGAGAGGAGAGTACTACTGTCTCTCCTATTCCGTCCACGCGGCCGCGTCGTCGCCTGCTCTCACATACATCTGTAATTTATATCGGCTTGCCATCGGCTGGCGACGTCCTTGAACTCTCTTTAAATTCTAGACTATCGTGCATCTTCTTTGAATCCAAAGGCCACCTGTTCTTGAGATTACTAGCCACACTTAACTAGCTAGTCTTAACATTAACTAAGCCGATCCTTCGTACCCACCTTCTTCTCCGATGGTAGTCCTGGGCGGCTCTCGCAGCGTGAGGAATGTGAGCGCTGAGACCACCAGGCCGACCACACCAGTGCCGTAGTAGCATAGTCTCCAGTTCTGAGGGCAATGGTCAGGGTTAGTATTGCATCGACAGGCAACTGTTCAGCTCAAAAACAAAGAATATAATATGAAATAGTAAATGGAGAAATAATTTAGTCACGACGTCACACGCTCTTTTCCAAAAGAGACACCTTGATTCGAATCGAATCGGCAAAATCTCTCTCCATATTCTTAGGGACGGTAGCGAGCGACATCAATCGGAAAATATTGCTATTATCCAATTCATTACTAATATTGCGTTAGAAATCATGTTTCAAATGATGGTCGTGACGTGACTTTTCTCCATTTAACGTATGAAAAGTTCAAAAAGCCCAAAACTAAATCAACAAATCCCTTTCAAGAGGAAACACTTACCAATCCCCAAGCGTTCAGCTCTGGTATATACCTCCCAACAGGGAAGGCGATACCGTATCCTCCATAGATGCCCCAGTTGAAGATGGAGAGCACCAACGCCCTCTGGTGTTCAGGAAACAGGTCGGTGAGGATGCCCGTAGCGAGGGGGTTGCAGCCTGACTCTCCTGCAGCCATGATCATCCTCAAAAGCACGAGGTGCCAGTACTCCTTGACGGTGCCCATGATGAGGATGGCAATGACGAAGACGAGGGTACATACTGATAGCACACGAGCTCTGTTGTATCTGTGGACAAGGGGAAGAATAGTTTCAGTAATCCCGTTGTAGACGGTGTCGTCAGAGTCGCGGGCAGCCAAAGTAGGCGCTTTGGCCACCCAGGGTAGCAAACCTGAGAAAGATGGAAACGCGCTGCAGATTCGTGTGGTACTGGGTGGTAGAGGAGACATACCGGAATACATTGATAAATGCTAGAAGGAACTGGTGTTTTCCGCAGATCCCGGAGCTCTTCGAACAGCATGAGGTTGGCCATCAAAGACGGTTTAGTGGGTAGAAATACTACATAACCCGGAGACGAGTATTTTATTATTAAGTGGCGGATGAAGACTACACTGACGACACGAAGGTGCTGTAGTGCATCCACCCCATCTCACTGAAGCAGTGTAGCAGGGTTGCCGGAAAGCTGCACTATTGCCAGCTTTCTGGAAGGCTTGTATCCATCTTCATACCTATCCCCGTTGATCGAGAATCATCAGGCAGCGGGTACATGGTCATGACCCGCTGCAGGCAATCACTCGGGCTGGGTCCCACTGGAGCGGCCCGAGAAGTTCTGACAGCTTGGACATGGGAAGCACTGGTGCGGTCACCTAAAAGCCCTGAGCTCCTCACAACGTGGAGGAGGCCACCATGGGGTTTTAGTCTGCGCAAGTCTAACATAACCCGTCGCTACCCCGAGGTATTCCGTCAAGGAAATATACAGAGATAACGTATACAAGGGGCCTCAATAAGGTTGAGATTGTCTCAAAAGCTATATTAGCACACACTATTCTCGGCTTTTTGCATCTGTGCTAATCACCTTGCGCAGGTCATCCCTCCGATCCGACCCGTCTACCCCCATCGGTTATAGGTTCTACGACAGATGTGACCAGCCGCACACCACTTCAGCATATTAAGAGCAATGTCTACTCTTCTTTTCTGGCTTTCTCTTGGAGTAGTAAAACCAACGCCACAAGTTTGTACAGCCGAAGACAGATGGGGCTTCAATAAGGTTGAGATTTTCTCAAAAACTACTGGACCGAATTTAATAATTCTTTTACAGTTACATAGTTTTAACTTTTATCTATCAAACAGTGAAATAATTTTTACAATAGGTCAAGTAGATTTTGAGAATCACTCAACTTTAAAAACTCTCCTGTACACCTTTCTCTGTGTTCCACCGTACGGTGCTTACTTGTCTGCGACGACTCCTAGTATGACCCCGACGACAGTGAAGACTGCCATGAAGGCTGGCCCGGCGAGCACCTGGTAGTCGATGCCCAGCCCGTTGTAGCCCCACTCGCAGTATCGCGTGCCGTTCAGCTCCAGGGTACCGCATCTGAGACAAACAGTTGAACAATAAGAACTAGTATTAGGAGGCCATTGAGCCAGCAAAAGTTTACGGTATCATCATCATCATCAGCCCGTATTAGACCACTGCTGGATGCAGGTCGTCGTACACACACCTCCCCGCTTTTATAGCTTCCTGGTACTGGCTGCCTCTAGTCTCCCATCATCAAACGGTATCAGTCCACTGCTGGACACAGGCCTCACCTCCCCGCTCTTATAGTCTCCTGGTACTGCCTCTCTCATCATCAGCCCGTATCAGTCCACTGCTGGACACAGGCCTCACCTCCCCGCTCTTATAGCCTCCTGGTACTGCCTCTCTCATCATCAGCCCGTATCAGTCCACTGCTGGACACAGGCCTCACCTCCCCGCTCTTATAGTCTCCTGGTACTGCCTGCCTCTAGCTTCCCATCATTAAACCGTATCAGTCCACTGCTGGACACAGGCCTCACCTCCCCGCTCTTATAGTCTCCTGGTACTGCCTGCCTCTAGCTTCCCATCATTAAACCGTATCAGTCCACTGCTGGACATAGGCCTCCCAACGCACTCAACCCGACTCAGCCTATTGCATCCAGCTTCTGTCAGCCACCTTGCAATACGTCTGATTATTACATCTGGTACGTACGGTGGAGCACAGAGAAAGGTGTACAGGAGAGTTTTTAAGGTTGAGATTTTCTCAAAAACTACTTGACCTATTACAAAAATTCTTCCACTGATAGATAAAAGTGAAAACTATGTAACTGTAAAAGCATTATCAAATTCAGTCCAGTAGTTTTTGAGAAAATCTCAACCTTATTGATATACTTATCTCTGTCTTCGACTGTACATGGTATTTTAGTGCTTGTTTTATGCCTGCCGTATGTAAGGATTATTTATCATTTTCAGAGTTAATTTAAGTACCGTAAGTACATACATAAGCGTTTTTACGAAACCTTTTTTTGTAAAGGAAATCGTCATGCAAGAAATTGCACTTATAATAATTAGACCTTGGGCTGCAGTGATTCCTTATTGCTTGAAAAATACCGCGTATCTTCATAGTCATATTAATAACAAAGACATTTAAGGGCCTGACATGAACCTACTAGTGCCGGCCGACAGTCTTAAAAAATAATATCTTCCAAATTAATCAATTTTAAATGATAAATTTTAAATGAGTAATTGCACAATTACTGGCTCAGACGAGAATATGGAGACAAAATTCACGATCTGGATACGAATCACGACGGCTCTGTTGGAATAGAGCGTGCCACGGAATGGCGAGGTTCGAATCCCGGTCGTGATGAAAAATTTTCTCAATTTACATTTAGATTTTCGTTTCGCATAGCGCATATGCAAGAAAATATCAAAACCAAATCAATTTTATTAAAAAAGCTATAGGTACAAAATCTTTTAATTGACTATATTGGAAGATGTTATTTTTTAAGATTGGCGGCGCTAGTTGGCTCATGGAAGGCCCTTAAAAGTTCCTGAGATAAAATCCATCAGGCTGGTTAGGCTGCAGCTGCCAAAGACTCATTTACTCGAAAAACATAACCCTCCTCTTTGCGCAGTCTGGTAAAAAAAGGATATTGACAGACAGAGAACAAAATGTACAGTAATATTTTCATGGTCACATGAACACAGGAATCTCGTTACACCCTGTATGCATAATTAATTTAGCTGACAAAGAAACCGCGCAAAAATTGTGAACAAGCGCTTACTATAAAAGTTGGTTAGTTAATAGCGCTCATTTATCTTTTAATTTAACTTCCGTAACCGCACTTATACAGATTTTAAATTGAAACTAGCAATATTTTAAACGACTCTACTCAAAAATACTAGACTTTTTAGGCAGTTGTCACACCGATTTGGGGCTGGCTTGGGTTGGGCTGTCGATGTAGCGTACCATCGATATGGTGTACTGTCGATACAGCGTACAATCGATATGGTGTACTGTCGATACAGCGTACCATCGATATGGTGTACTGTCGATACAGCGTACCGTCGATATGGTGTACTGTCGATGCAGTGACTCGTCGATATGGTGTACTGTCGATGCAGTGACCCGCGCTCATCTTGAAAAAGACCGTCGAAATCGGTCGAAACTGTCGGTCTAATTGCCGACTTCAACAATATAAGTGAGTGATATCCGTTTATATATAATAAGTTGCTTAACTCGTACGATCGTTTTTCAACGTGTAGGTACTCGCAACTGACCTAGGAGCCTTCGAACGAATGCTAAGTGCCTGTGCACGTAGGTATCCTAGATCTAGAATACTTATCTAGTTCATTCGGACCAACCATAATGCACATAATTTTCTTCCGCATTTTTTATCTAAACTAGAATAAGTTACTTTATAGACACGTATTTGTTTTTTATATTATTTTTTAGAGTTCCGTAAGTATCTCAAGAGATAAAAGGAACCCTTCGTTGTCCCTCTGCCAATACCTTTTTCTCAGAAATGTAAAACTCAAGTCTGCAACCTCTTGCAGCCGTTAAAGAATCAATCTTCTTAAGGGCCTTCCATGAGCCAACTAGCGCCGCCAATCTTGATAAAATAATATCTTCCAATTTAATCAATTTTATTAAAAAAGCTATTTACAAAATGTTTATTACGATAAATACTATTTTTTAAATGCTTATTTATAACGTGATTCAATGTCGGTAAGTTGTAGTTCGCATAATTGCGAAAAACGGCCGTTTTTGGCACATTTGTGAACTACAACTTAGCTTGTCGCAATTATGCCATGTATTGTATATTGAAAAATAGTATTCATACTAATAAACATTTTGTAAATAGCTTTTTTAATAAAATTGATTAAATTGGAAGATATTATTTTTTCAAGATTGGCGGCGCTAGTTGGCTCATGGAAGGCCCTTAAGTATTTTTTTTTAATCTTCTCATAATAGTTAAGTGTAAAGAAAAACTGTGCGCAAATCTCTCTCAGGGTGTGTATGTGAGAGAGAGAGAGAGTGTGTGTGTGAGAGAGAGGGTGTGTGAGGGGGGGCTTTGTGATTTACCACCCGCAACCTAAAATAGGGGTATTGTAAGTTTAACGTGTGCTCAGTGCTGTCATGATAGTCTCTACACCAGTACCATAGATGATACTAGCCGGTTCTCTTGAAAATGGCGGGAAGCGACGGTTGCGAAATTATTTGATAATTTTCCTTTTAACGTCTACAGGGACTATTTTGTGTTTAATATCACGTTAAATTAATCAGAAAATGTTCGCGAATTACAGTACGGTGAAGTTATTGGATTATTTATGCAAGATCTGAAGTTTCAAGAGTTCCCGCTACGAGCTCGGGAGTGAACGTGACTGTCGAGCTGCTTCGTCCAGAGTGACGATGCTACGGCGACTCCTCTGGATGAAGACGCGGCTACCCAGAGTGATGACGCTACGGCGACTCCTCTGGATGAAGACATGAAGACGCGGCTACCCAGAGTGATGACGCTACGGCGACTCCTCTGGATGAAGACATGAAGACGCGGCTACCCAGGGTGAAGACGCTACTGCGACTCCCCTGGAGGAAGATAGAAGACTATTGAATATATTGAATTTTCTGTAACATGACATTGGCAAATGACCAACTGTCGAGTCCATTAATAAAATAAATAAATACTATTGATTTTGACACCTATAAAATTCCACTGTGAAGTAGGTAAAAACAGAAACTAATGATATTTACAATACGTGTCTACTCGAGTATAACTAATTGTCATTGGCCAATTATAGCATGCAGATGAAGGGCTGCGAGCTGGTGACCTTGGGTCGAGTGGCTGACCTTGGCGGCTCAAGGTCAACTTAGTGCTTACTCACGGCTGTCGCTAAGTTTGTCTCGATAAAAAAAACCTAATTTTCTGCGTGTTAGCTAGCACGCATATAAATTATAGCTGCCCACCGCTAAGGATATATTTATTTATTTTATTAATGGACTCGACAGTTCGTCATTTGCCAATACAAACATGATATTCAAGATATCATTGTCTTCTCTTCATCCCGAGGAGACGCCGTAGCGTCGTCACTCTGGACGAAGCAGCTCGACAGTCACGTTCACTCCCGAGCTTGGAGCGGGACTCTTGATAAAAGCTTGAAACTTCAGATCTTGCATAAATAATACAATAACTTCACCGTATGTTATTGTATTATTGACTATTATATATTGTATTATTAACTTAACGTGATATTAAACACAAAATAGCCACTGTAGACAATATAACAAAAATTATCAAACAATTTTGCAACCGTCGTTTCCCGCCATTTACTTTCATGTCTTCATTCAGAGGAGTCGCCGTAGCGTCATCACTCTGGACGAAGCAGCTCGACAGACTTTGGATCGGTCTTATTTTATTTATTTATTTATTTATTTATTTAAGCTTTTACACATTGTGTACAAAAGGCGAGCTTAATGCCTTGCGGCATTATCTACCAGCTGACCTTTGGGCATGCGGAGAAAGCAGAGGCAGGTGTAATAATAATAAGATACGAGTAAGATAACACAATTTAAACCAAAAATAATTCCCACGTAAGGTTAAAATATACTTATTATAGATAACAAAACAACATACTTACTTACAAATAAACCTCAATACATACTGAGCATAATATAAGATAAACAAATTTACAATATCATAATATACATACATACCTACACATATAGTATACCTACATACAATATATAATTTAACACTAACATAATAGGTACTTATAAAATTAATAATGAAGATTACAATAATTAAACATACCTACAATACTCAATAAGTAAATACCTGATTATTTGTGACAAACAGTGACTCGTGGCAAGAGACCTTAAATTTACGGAACTGAGGAACTCAGAAAACGGTCACGTACTAGCTTTTTATAGCTGTATTTACTTTCGGCTCTTCTAATGTCCTCCGGAAGATCATTCCACAGCCGTGCTGAATAAACAGTGAAAGAGTAAGAATAGAAAACAGTGCAGAAAGATGGTTTGGATGATGGTTGGAAAGATGGATGGATTTATTATCTGCGTCGTAAGATTTAAAATCGTACTGTAAGTGTTACCATTGATTGTCCGTGCCTCCCACTTCTAGTTTATTTCCTTTAAGTATGTACGGTGGAACACAGAGAAAAGTGTACAGGAGAGTTTTTAAGGTTGGGATTATCTCAAAAACTTATTGACCTATTGCAATAATTATTTCACTGTTTGATAGATAAAAGGTAAAACTATGTAACTGTACAATAATTATTAAATTCGGTCCAGTAGTTTTTGGGAATATCTTAACCTTATTGAGGCCCCCTGTATACTTATCTCTGTCTTCGACTGTACCTATACAATAACAATACAACGTTTTTTTGGATACAATTTGTAGATTTAAGGATTTCAATATTTACTTGTTATATGTGGAAACTTATAATTGGCATGTACAGTCGAAGACAGAGATAAGTATGCAGGGGCCCTCAATAAGGGTGAGATTTTCTCAAAATCTACTGGACCGAAATTAATAATCTTTTACAGTTACATAGTTTTAACTTTTATCTATCAAACAGTGAATTTTTTTTGCAATAGGTCAAGTAGTTTTTGAGAAAATCTCAACCTTAAAAACTCTCCTGTACACCTTTCTCTGTGTTCCACAATACAATTACAATTTGTAAATTTAAGGATTTCAATATTTACTTGTTTATATATGTGGAAACTTGTAATTGGCATGTACCTAGCTATATTTTAAGTTTATATAACTACCACGTAAATCAATCTAAGATGTCTTAAAATGATAGATTACATTCGTCAATTAAAATGATCCCTATCTCTATTAATCTGCACTCTACATTCATTGGGATCAATTGACCGAGTACACATCAGTCACATTTGTAATTAGCGTAGCGGTAAGCAATGACGATTGCCTTCCATCTGCTGCGATCCGTACCTACAATCTAGCTTCATACACAGATCACTCTCCGCTCTACGCTCTGCTTATTGAGCCGCCTGTACTGTTATCTGTCTGCCTCCTTACTTGAATTTATTGTAAATGTATATATAAATGATAAATGGAGAAAAATTTTCATCACGATCGGGATTCGAACCCGGGACCTCGCCATTCCGTGGCACGCTCTATTCCAACAGAGCCATCGTGATTCGTATCCAGATCGTGAATTTTGTCTCCATATTCTCGTCTGAGGGACGGTAGCGACATATATCCAGTAATTGTGCAATTACTCACAATGTATATATATTTTATTTTCCCCCAAATTGTCTAATTTACTTAAACGCTGTGCAGAATTAATGTATCTCACAAGCCTAACTATCTACTTAATTTTGTCGAATGAATTCAAGGACACTGTATACTCACATGTCCGAGGAGTTGACGCTCTCGCAGACTGTGGGCAGCTGCGCCAGCGAGAGGTGCGTGGCGTTGAGCTGGCACGCCTTGTCGCCGTAGTGCAGGTCCTCGGCTGTCACGCGAGACGTGGTGCCTGCGCAAGAGATCACATTGCTAGGTAAATAACATCAAAGATACCAGCCCGTGTCAGTCCACTGCGGGACACAGGCCTCACCTCTTCGCTCTTATAGCCTCCTAGTATTGCCTTTCGCATCATCAGCCCGTATCAGTCCACTGCTGGACGCAGGCCTCACCTCCCCGCTCTTATAGCCTCCTGGTACTGCCTCTCTCATTAGCCCGTATCAGTCCACTGCTGGACGTAGGCTTCACCTCCCCGCTCTTATAGCCTCCTGGTGCTGCCTCTCTCATCATCAGCCCGTATCAGTCCACTGCAGGACACAGGCCTCACCTCTCCGCTCTTATAGCCTCCTGGTACTGCCTCTCTCATTAGCCCGTATCAGTCCACTGCTGGACGCAGGCCTCACATCTCCGCTCTTATAGCCTCCTGGTACTGCCTCTCTCATTAGCCCGTATCAGTCCACTGCTGGACGCAGGCCTCACCTCCCCGCTCTTATAGCCTCCTGGTACTGCCTTCCTCTAGTCTCCCATCATTAAGAAAATATACAATACGTAGTGAACTATTAGCTATAGATACTTTATAAAATTTATCGTCAATCAATATCCGCAAGTAAGTACTTAACCCTCGGTTTAGCAGGCACGTGTTAAACCGGTTACATTACAACATGTCCGTAACCCGCGAGTATCAATCAAGTTCAAGTGACTATTACTTACGTAAGCAGTTTTTACGCAAGTCAAGTCAACTTGCCTCAGCCAAGGAACCGTCGTTGGAGTGAGCCATATTTACATTGCAGATTTCGTTTTTGAATGTCAATTTTTCGCTTCTCACCACTTACTTTATAACTGTATACCTAACAACCTGTAAGTTCAACTATAAAAAAACCTGTCGTTCTGTATTTGTAATTCTTTTAGAATCCCACGGGACAGGCTTAGCCTAGTGTGGGCTTCACTGATTAATAAGTTAATGTAAAATACTGTACATGGTAAATAAAAAAAATAAACTTGTTTTTCCATTGTATGAATTAAAATCATTTATATCTCTTTATAGCAAGAAAATAATCGTGTAGTATAACGGACCACAGCCGATCAATGGTAACACTTGGACGATTTCAGCTCTTAATAAGAACGGTCTAAAGTCCAAAGTGTTACACCTGGTGTGCTTTGATGTGTACCTATATTTTTACAGGTAAATTTTGTGAATTACAAGTACACCACAGTTGGTAATCCAACCTCTTTTTATAGCTCGCTATTATGTTTTTCTACTTTGACACCTGTCATTAAATTGGTTCTTATTTTCTCCTCAAGACATGTTATTTTATTGTAGTCGAATTATTATCATTTTTTTGGCTACGTTGAGCACAAAAAGGGAAAAGCAATTTTCAATGTAAGACGAGTATATCAAAACACGTACTTACCTATCTTTCTGACAGTATGAGAGTGAAAGTGACAACAAAGCCGGAGACTAAGACAAAATATACCTACTTTAGGCTCTCTCCGTGGAGATTTTTTTCCTTCATGGCCTCAACCTTGACATTGAACCTTGAGAGCGGTTAATTAGTTAACTTAAAGCGAATCAACTGAACCGTGGTTTGTGTTTTTGTTAAGTTTCAGTGAGAAGTAGAAAGTGGAGTAAAAAATAGCGTTTGTTGCTTAATTGAGCGATGGATTCTAGGAGAGCTATTAGGATTTTTTGCGTATAAAGAAACGATTACGTAGTTTTATTTTCGGAGATTTGATTATACTAGTAATTGGTTTCTAGGAAGAAATTATATTTATTTCTGTGAATTTGCAAAGTGGTGTAAATGTAAAAAAAAAAAATTTCGACGAATTGATAACCTCCTCCTTTTTTTGGAAGTCGGTTAAAAAGAATACTTACGTGCAAAAATATACACAATAACCAGACCGACGGAGTGGCGGCGAAGCGACTAACTTAGTAACAGTTTGAATTCAACTATATTTACTTCACGTAGAAGGTTGATTTATTCACGGCTGCATGAGGTTGCAGACCTGAGTATTTAGTATTAATTTCAACTTGATCCGTCAATGGGTTTCTGAGATATAGGTCTTGACAGACGGACAACAAAGTGATCCTATAAGGGTCCATTTTTCCTCTTGAAGCACGGAACCCTATAAATAGTTTAAAAAATTGGGTATAATGTAGTATTGTATTACTTTTATCTGTTTTAAACCGTACCGGATTTATACCTTGTCAGTCAACATTTCACTTGACATTGTGAAGGTCGAAAACATACGTTCCTATGCCTGAAGTTGAGAATTGAGCTGCATAAAAAATTATACATACGATACGCATATGAATTATATGCTTAAACCAGTTCATAAATAGACAAATGATATGTAGGCACGTTGCCATGGGCGTACCCAGGTTCGGGGGGGGGGGGGGGGGGGGGGGCAAATCAGATTTTTTATAAGCCAGGTGCTTATAGAAAGAACGAACGCGCCGCGTAATTTTTAATTTTTAGTTGTAAAAGTATTGTATTGCAAATAAATTGCAAAAAAATCGTTTTCTTATTTTTTTTCGATAAAAGTCTTAGATAAGATACTTAACGTTAACATTATTCCGGGGGGGGCAGCAGCTGCCCTCCCCTGCCCCTACCTGGGTATGTTGCTACGGACAGAATGATATAAGCTTTCATCAAACAAGTTTTTTTACGTAACTTACATACACACTAATAGCCCGCCCCTGTTTCCCGTAGCGATAGGAAGAGCCAATGGCGCTCCATCTGCTGCGATCCTGGTATGGTGGAACACAGAGAAAGGTGTACAGGAGAGTTTTTAAGGTTGAGATTTTCTCAAAAACTACTTGACCTATTGCAAAAATTATTTCACTGTTTGATAGATAAACGTTAAAACTATGTAACTGTAAAATAATTATTATATTCGGTCCAGTAGTTTTTGAGGAAATCTCAACCTTATTGAGGCCCCCTCTGTCTTCGACTGTACAAAACTCTCGCTTCATACAGTCATCACTCAGAATATCAGGCTCAGTTGGTAAGAGCGTCTCACGGAATGACAAGGTCGCAGGTTCAAGTCCTGCCCACGGCAAGAAATTTTTCATCATGTTTAAATTAAGTCATCACTCTCTTCATACCCTTTTAAAACGTGGCTAATTTGGTCAACGTATAAACTTCCAATCAACCTCTGCATCCCTAAGAATCATTGATCTCCTATAAACAACTAGATACACAGTCTGCCTTCTAAAAATGTCCGAGCGCAAAGAAGGTCCAAAAGGATGAATGAACCCTCATTTGCTTTATTGGACATTATTTGGACGTTAACAATGGACCCTTATTTGGACGTTTTTTAAATTGTTTTAGGAAGACCTTTGTGTATCTAGTTGTTTATAGGAGATCAATGATAAGAATGCGGGTATTTTTAGAAGACACGAACAGATGGAGACATTTGTTGTGTGTACATACCTATGAGGTAGTGTCCCAGCTCCCCGAGGATGTATCCCACGGAGACCAGCCCCAGCACGTACCACTTGTAATAGCCGCCCAACTTGGCGAACAGCCCGCCGTGGAACATGGTGGCCTAGTCTGTGGACAAACAAAAATAATATTATCACCAGCCCGTATCAGTCACTACACCTCCCCGCTCTTATAGCCTCCTGGTACTGCCTGCCTCTATAGTCTCTCATTATCAGCCTGTATCAAGTCACTGCTGGACGCAGGCCGTCGCACACACCTCCCCGCTCTTATAGCCTCCTGGTACTGCCTCTCTCATCATCAGCCCGTATCAGTCCACTGCTGGACGCAAGCCTCACCTCCCCGCTCTTATAGCCTCCTGGTACTGCCACTCTCAGCATCAGCCCCTATCAGTCCACTGTTGGACGCAGGGCTCTCCCGAGGCGCGACATTCAACACTATTCTCGGCTTTTTGCATCTGTGCTAGTCACTTTTCGCAGGTCATCCCTCCGATCCGACCCGTCTCCCCCATCGGTTATCGGTTCTACGACAGATGTGACCAGCCCCACACCACTTCAGCATATTAAGAGCAATGTCTACTCTTCTTTTCTGGCGGATAAACTCTTGGAGTAGCAAACCCAACGCCACAAGTTTGTACAGCCGAAGACAGAGGGGGCCTCAATAAGGTTGAGATTTTCTCAAAAACTACTGGACCGAATTTAATAATTCTTTTACGGTTACATAGCTTTAACTTTTATCTATCAAACAGTGAAAGAATTTTTGCAATACGTCAAGTAGTTTTTGAGAAAATCTCAACCTTAAAAACTCTCCTGTACACCTTTCTCTGTGTTCCACAATACATTTACAATTATACAATTTGTAGATTTAAGGATTTCAATATTTACTTGTTATACGGGGAAACTTGTAATTGGCATGTACGGTGGAAGACAGAGAAAGGTGTACAGGAGAGTTTTTAAGGTTGAAATTTTCCCACACACTAATTGACCTAGTACAAAAATTCTTTCACTGTTTGATAGATAAAAGTTAAAACTATGTAAATGTAAAAGAAATATTAAAATCGGTCAAGTAGTTCTTGAGAAAATATCAACCATATTGGGACCACCTGTATACTTATCTCTGTCTTCGACTGTACCTAGCTATATTTTAAGTTTATATAACTACCACGTATATCAATCTAAGATCTCTTAAAATGATGGATTACTGCACTCTACATTCATTGGGATCAATTGACCGAGTACACATCTTTATCTATTGTAATTAGCGTAGCGGTAAGCAATGACGATGGCCTTCCATCTGCTGCGATCCGTACCTACAATCTAGCTTCATACACAGCTCACTCTCCGCTTATTGTTCCACCGTAAAAGATTACCTAACCTGGTGTCGCCAAGACTTAGAAGACACTTACTTTGACATTCAGTGCAATTAATTTTATTATTGTGAATCCATTAAAAACTTGCTCTAAATTGTAAAACATTGACAAGGCCTCTTTACAGCCGCAATTAGTTCATATCCCATGGGTCGGTTCTTTGCCCTGTTTCTCTGTTCGTGCATCCAGCCGTAACCTAGTTTGTATTCTATACCTTATATTATTGTAAATCATTACATTATGTATGACATAACCAAGTGTTCCCTAGAGCTCCTAAGGTTGAATAAATGAAGTATTGAAGTATTAAGTATTGAAGTCGCCAAAATCAGCAAATCTACTTTGTTTACCAAATAAGTTTCCTGTTTAAGCGGTTCTATTTCTGCTCCGACGTCAATTTGTCTGTCACGGGCGGTATTTTTAGTGTGATGGCCAACAATGACCCGAATGTCCAGCGTAACGTCATTACGGAGGCCGTGGCGCGCCCCATTGTGCTGTCATGTCATGTGCATCGCCATGACGTAACTCCACAGACCACGTACCCCATAGGCCAGTAGCAGGAGGGCGCCCGTGTCTGCCCGCACATGAGCACAACATTGCCTCGCGACACGTGCCACCTAGAGATACTATCGACATGGACGCAGCTCGGTTCCTACAGACCTATGACGTAACTCCACAGCCCACTTCCCCCCTAGCCCTGTACCAGGAGCGCGCCCGTGTCTGCCCGCACATGAGCACAACATTGCCTCGCGACACGTGCCACCTAGAGATACTATCGACATGGACGCAGCTCGGTTCCTACAGACCTATGACGTAACTCCACAGCCCACTTCCCCCCTAGCCCTGTACCAGGAGCGCGCCCGTGTCTGCCCGCACATGAGCACAACATTGCCTCGCGACACGTGACACCTAGAGATATTATCGACATGGATGCATCTCGGTTCCTACAGACCTAGTTCTTTTTGGGTTGCTTCTGAACGGGCGTCATAGCTCTATAAAACGCTTGATGGCTCGTAATATATAAATGGTGTTAAACTTAGACTATGATATATGTATGAAACTTGAATAAATAAATAAATTAAATGATGAAAAAGGTCTTGACTTGAACCTGCGACCCTGTGATTCCGTGAACTTGAACCTTCAGGGAATGACAAGGTCGCAGGTTCAAGTCCTGTACACGGTTAGAAGTTTTTCATCATTTAATTCCGAGCATGGCATAATACTTAGGTAATTATTTCAAAAAACAAAAACCCGACTGCAAATTATTTTTAAATTAAAAAAAAAATCACCTTCAAAAAACCATACTCCCAGGAACTAAAAAGCAATAAATAATTAATTACTTACATCTACATACGAATATTGAAATAAAATATTATTGCTATGTAAGTACCTACTGATCTCTTTCGATGTGTCGGGAGCGGGGCGGCGACGAAAGTAGTAAGTTACGTATCCCTATCGTATACCTATTTGGCTATACGATAGGGATATTTATACCCTATGACACTCCCGTAATCAAGACGAATCTAACGATACCTCATACACCAACATCCATCAAGCCGTTTAGGCTACAGGATGGCAGGAAGGAATGGACCCGAAAAACATTACCCTCTGGGGCAGTCGGTTAAAAAAAACCTTGATTAGTTTAACAGTTTATTACATTGGGTTATAATGGTTCAATTATTACTCGTACGTGCATGGAATAATAAACTAGCACTAGTTAAAATACAATAAAATCATTTATTAATTTGTCACAATGTTACTGCTCACTGGGCCGGTTTGAATAAAACAAAAACTTTATAAATTAATAATTTATTATTGAAGTACGTTTATGATTTCATGAAAAAAATTAAAAAAAAAAATTCGTAGTTAGTCACTGTTACGCTAGTAATTAGATAATTAGGGTTCCGTGCCTCAAGAGGAAAAAAGGAACCCTTATAGGATCACTTGTTGTCCTCTATCTGTCCGTCTGTCTGTCAAGACCTATATCTCAGAAACGCGTTGACGCGTCTTCACCCTGGGTAGCCGCGTCTTCATGTCTTCATCCAGAGGAGTCGCCGTAGCGTCATCACTCTGGACGAAGCAGCTCGACTCGAGTCACGTTCACTCCCGAGCTTGTAGCGGGAACTCTTGATAAAAGCTTGAAACCCCAGATCTTGCTCAAATTATCCAACAAATTCACCATACTGTCACTCGCGAACATTTTCTGATTAATTTACCGTGATATTAATCTCAAAATAACCACTGTAGACAATAAAACCAAAATTGTCAAATAATTTTGCAACCGTCGTTTACCGCCATTTTCAAGAGAACCGTATTGATATAAGTGTTGAAGTTGTAATGTATAACTGTTAATTATGTCACCTATATATTGTATACTGTTTATGTTCAATCATGTCATGTGTTTAAGTGTGAGCTGTGGTTACCTTTAACTGGGCGGGCACAATTTTTGAAATTTATGTTTATTGTAATTTAGTATAGAATGTGTACCATCTGTTGGAAACCCTAAATAAATAAATAAAATAAAGATATCTATTTAAAAATTGCATCTAGTATCGTACCACCCGCGGCCGCGCGTCCTTCCTATTGTGTCGGCTAAATCAACCCAATAATTGGTCGTTTGTTCTTTTTTTACGCTTCTCTTGTGGACAATAAACATATACAATGGACAGCATATAACCTACACAAAACAGTTGCAAACTCGGCCTTATTACCACCGCATATGACCCTTCGACTGTACTACTACAGACCTACTAGGGACGAATGGAAACCTTCACACCAACGCATCGCTAACTTTAGCGCCATTTTTTATTTATTTTCAGGGTTTTTTCGACTGCCTCGAACTAATGCTTGTATCACATGCTACGAATATGTTCAGGTTTGTTCTTCGGATTAAATTAGCCATAAACGTGATTTAATGTTAACTGACGTTTTAAGCCTTCTTTTTTTTGGTAAAATTATTTCCAGAGGGAAAGGCAAAGCCAACTAGAGCATACATCCTAGTCTAATATTAATAGAATGTCTGAATTCTTATAAATACATACATATACGAATATAATCTAATCTAAACCTACGCAAAACACTCCCAAACTCCTAAACGAAATAACTCAACGCAACGATCCACGCAATCATCGAGTTACGCAAGGAATCCTTGCTAAGAGCACAAAACTTCACAAACACGACTTCATTCGAGCACTCCAACTAATAGAAACGTTCGCGGACATCTCCTGATTAACTTAACGTGATCATTAATCACTAAACACCATGGAAACTATTTAATTATAATTTTCACAAAAAAGTAGCCTTCGCTTCGGACCCTTTATTTATTTAGTTCATTTTAATGGACTCGACAGCCTATTTACCATTGTCATGTTACAGAATATTCTTAAGATATAATAGTCTTCTCTCTTCGTCCAGAGGAGTCGCCATAGCGTCGTCACTCTGGACAGTCACGTTCACTCCCGAGCTCGGAGCGGGACTCTTGACCATAGCACGAAACTTCAGCCCCCTTACCATGAACTCTTATAGCAGGATTACTTCAGTAATACGTTATTATTTAGATAGATAAAGCATTTATTTCGTACCATGACGTCCTTAATAAGCTTACTTTAAGGTCGACATTGTACGAAATAACAAAGTATTTTTGAAGTAATCCTGCTATAAGACTTCATGGTAAGGGGGCAGATCCTGCATGAATCCTCCAGTAATTTCACCATACTGTCATACGCAAACATTTTCTGATTAATTTAACGTGATATTAAACACAAAATAACCACTGTAGACATTAAAATTATTATTATTATATTAGTTTGCAACCTGGCGGGACGCCATTTTCAAAAGCCCCCTTTTTAATACTTGTCAACTACTTTAATCAACGTTTAACTACAGATCAATTACTAGTTTTAGTAAATACATAAAAGGTACATATTTAATTATAATTTCTGTTAACTAGTAATAGTTAGAGACATGTAATTTAAATAAGTTAGTTAAAGCGAGCTAGTAATATAGTAGCAATTGTGTCCGCGTGGATACAATTAACTTGTGGTTAAGTATCGATAAGGAAACAAAATGACGATTGGAATAAATATTTATTGTTTCCTCTACACGAACTAGTTTTAGTTTAGATTAATAGTTAACTGACGGCAGTTATTTGATGACTGTGTATGAAGCGAGTGTACCAGGATCGCAGAAGATGGATGGCTATCGTCTCTGTATATCAGACCTCGTTTTTACGGAAAAAGGAACCCTACTTAAATACTCAGGTCTGCAACCTCATGCAGCCGTTAAAAATCAACCTTCTACGTCAACCCAATCAAAAGATATGGTCGATTTTCTCGTATATTGGTATGTTATACCTACTAAAAGGGACATTGACGGTGAGACTGGCCCACAAGTTCAAAGTCCCTCAGCGAGCTATGGAAAGAGCTATGCTTGGCATTTATCTGTTAGATAGAATAAGAAACGAGTATATCCGCCAGAAGACAAAAGTGGTTGACATTGCTCATAGAATCAGTAAACTGAAGTGGCAGTGGGCTGGTCACTGTCGTAGAACCGACAACCGATGGGGAGACGAGTTCTCAAATGGAGGCCACGAACGGGTGAACGTAGTGTGGGACGCCCAACCAGATGGAGGGATGACCTTCGTAGGATGGCTGGCAGGGACTGGATGCAGAGGGCCGAGAGTAGGGTTGAGTGGCGCGCTTTGGGAGAGGCCTGCGTCCAGCAGTGGACTGATACGGGCTGATGATGATGATACTAAAAGGGATATTCTCTTGGCTCCAGTCCCATAAACTTATCGATCATGTTTGACCCATAATAAGGGTGTTGGTCACAGGCTGGTGACTATAAGTTTTTGTGGGAGTTTCAGAAGTGAGAGTCATCGTAGCGATCAATTTTTTTCGAAAGATCGTACTTATAAAAAACGTAGATAGCAAATGCAAGAATGAAAGAACTGTCGGTCTAATTGCAGACTTCAACAATATAAGTGAGTGATATCCGTTTATATATAATAATTTGAAAGAAATGTCTTTAATCTGAATTAGGTATTAAAATATTAAATAGCTATTGGTGTTGATGAGAATGTTCAATGTTTTCATGTTTCCTAAACCTAAATATACGGATATATTCTTCAACAAGACATCTCGCTGCAAATCACTCATTTATAATGATTTCTAATATTAAATCTCGCTCTGTATGAACTCATCGTCATATTCCCTAATGTATGGCACTCACTAATATAAGCATTGGTGTAATTGTCATAACCTTAAGATTAAGTACATTCTGTTTAAGCATAAGGGTATATCTATAGTTGTAAACACTCTAATTCATTAATAATTTACTAAAACTAACCCACATATTTAAATTATTGGTGAAAACTTGTAAATGGCTTAGTTTTTAACTTAAGTTTATAACCCATATTACATACATAAAAGCTGTAAGTTTTCCTATCAAATAAAAATAAAATAAATAAAAATAAATTTTTCTAACTTTAGAAGATTTTTAAATGTAGAAAAAACATGCCACTTTCTTCACTAAATCTACTAAATTGCAGACAGATGTAGTAGGAGCTGCATTTAGGTTTCGATATGGTGGCCACTAAATTAGGTGTGATTTTATGATTGCCAATTGTGGGAGACTTTGTTTTTTTTATATATAATGCAGGTTTTACATAGGTATATAATTTTTAATAGGTTATATTAGTTCAGATAGTTTATTTTATTTTTTATTTGAAACATATACGAGTAATGTGTACTTATAAATAAATGATAATATTTCTCCAAAAAAACTCTAATCCTTCTAAACGCAACTATCACTTATTACGCTTGTAGCGCCTTCTTGCTCTGCCTACTCCGCGGAGACTTCACGCTACGCGTCGTGTCGAAGATGTCACAGTGTAAAACAAGTGCCGACTGTTTTTCTCTCTTGTCATTGTCAAATCTCTAAGCAATACAAATACATACGAGTTAATGAAAATATTATTGTGGTGTTATTGATCGACTCCCGTTTTCTAAGCAGCACACCACATTGGTGACCCCGAGAGTGGATTCAGGATGGCAGAAAATAATACTCCACCGGCGACGGCGACGGTGCCTCTCAATGCCGCTGTGGAAAGAGTCGCGATCCGCTTGCCTCCGTTCTGGACGGACGATCCTGATTTATGGTTCGCGCAAGTCGAGGCACAGTTTGTAACATCGGGCGTAACAATGGATGAGACTAAATTTTTCATCGTACTCCAACAGTTGGACCAACAGATAGCAAGGGAAGTGCGAGACGTTATTATCAACCCACCCGCTGGGGGAAAGTATCTAAAGCTCAAAGAGGAACTCGTAAAGCGCCTCTCAATGTCTCGGCCCCAGCAAATACGTCAGTTGCTTACCCAGGAGGAACTCGGCGACCGTAAACCGTCGCAGTTTTTGCGTCATTTGCGCTCTCTCGCAGGCACTGGAATCGGCGATGAATTTTTAAGAACATTGTGGTCTAACAGGCTACCCACGCACGTGCAAGCTATTATTGCATCTCAAAGCAAATCTAATATTGATGACGTTGCCGATCTAGCTGACAAAATTTGCGAAGCAACCGCTCCCATACAACAAATCGCAAGTACCTCTACATTGTCTTACGAAAAACGTATGCAAGAAATAATTGCTACCGAAATTTCTCATCAGATCGCACAGCTAAACATCAACTGCCCGTCTTCTCGCCGCCGCAGCCGTAGCCGTTCTGAAGATAGGCAAAGAAGCTCACGATCTCGCAGTGGAAGTCCTGCAACATGCTGGTATCACAGTAAATTTGGTGATAAAGCGCGTAAGTGTACCTCTCCTTGCAATTACAAGACGGGAAACAGGCAAGACAGTCTGTAACGGCGGCACACGACTGTCAACCGTCTACCAGCCGCCTATTTGTGACTGATCGTAACACTAAGATGCAGTTCCTAATTGACACGGGCTCAGATCTACGAGGCATGCCTTTTAAGTTTTGTCGTTTGAAGAGAAAAAAACAACTATAACCTTATAGTAAGTTTTATTGTTTTTCAAAGTATTCACCACGAAGTTTAATACACTTTTCCATTCGCTCGAACCAGTTATTATAACATTTATTCAACTCCAAAGTGGGGGTGTTCAAAATGGCTGACTTGAAAGCGTCGACCGCTTCTTCACCGCACAGGAACCTTTGACCACGAAGAGTTTTCTTAATTTTAGGAAATGTAAAGAAATCGTTAGGGCTTAGGTCAGGACTGTATGGAGGATGGTCAAGAATTTCTACGTTTTCCTGCTTCAAATACTCAATCGTTTGACGAGCGGTGTGTGAGCTTGCGTTGTCATGGTGCAGGATGATGCGTCGCTTTGGGCTAGATTTCCGAAGTTCGGCGATGACTTGTGGTAAACAAACTGTGGTATACCACTCCGCATTAACCGTTCTACGATCTTCAAGTGCAATCGTCGCAACATGACCGGTTTTCGCCACGAACGTAGCCACCATCTTCTTTGAAGTGCTTCGAGAGCGAACAACTTTAGTCGGCTTTGGCTCGTCTTGGAAAACCCAGACTGTGGATTGTTGTTTGGAATCAGGATCGTAGGCATAGATCCAAGATTCGTCACCACTGATGATGTCGTAGACGTGATTTGACTCTCCTCGGTTGAACCTCTGAAGAGTTTTCTTACACCATCTGACGCGGGCCGCCTTATGATCGTCGGAAAGCAAATGCGGGATCCAACGGCAAACTAGTTTTCTCACACCAAGCGCCTCATGCAATATCTTTTGAATGGTTGTCCCTGAGATGCGTAATAACGCCTCTATCTCTCGATATGTCACATGACGATCTTCGAGGATTAGTTGTCTCACAGCAACGATGTTATCTTCAGTGAAGGCGGATTTTGGACGTCCTTCGCGAGATTTGTCACTAAGTGTGGTATGTCCACGCTGGAATTCCAAATACCAGCGTTCGATGGTCCGCAGACATGGGACTTCATCATGGAATACAGATGTTAACTCTTCGAAACACTGAAGTCGCGTTAGGCCTCTTCGAAAGTTATAGAAAATTATTGCACGGACATTTTCCTTAGTAAGATTCATTTTCGTAGTGACCTGACAGATTCAAACCAGCGCTGTGACTAAACAATTGCATTAATCCTAATGCTTTCAATTGTATTGATATTCGAAATTCCAACAAATTTGAATTTTGAACAGTTCTAAATTAAAAATTGGCGGCAAATATGCAAACGACAGAACTTAAAAGGCATGCCTCGTATGTGTTATACCGCGACGACTATTACGTGAGAGCAGAAAACGCACAGATTACTGCCTTACAGCCGCTAATGGGACAGTCATTCACACATACGGTACGACTAAACTGAATCTAGATTTTGGTTTACGACGCGATTTCGGCTGGAATTTCGTCGTGGCGGATGTAGATAAGCCAATTATAGGCGCGGATTTCATGTCATTTTACGGCCTTCTCGTTGACTGTCAAAATAAAAGACTTTTGGACAATGTTACTTCATTGTTTTCTCGAGGACAGATTCAAACCTGCAAGCCACCTAGTATCAAGGCGATCTCAGGCAACAGCGAGTACCATAAACTTCTGGCCCAGTATCCTTCATTGACAAAACCATCTGGTGTTCATCGCGATGTCAAGCATTCTACTGTGCATTATATACGAACTACGCCTGGTCCACCTATTTTTTGCAGACCTCGCCGCCTTGCCCCGGACCGCCTCAAGATAGCTAAGAAGCAATTCGAGGACATGGTTCGCGACGGCACCGCTCGAAGCTCAGAGTCGCCTTGGGCCTCTGCTCTGCATCTCGTGCCTAAGAAGGGGGACGACTGGAGACCTTGTGGTGACTACCGTGCGCTCAACACACGTACGATTCCAGACAGGTACCCAATCAGGCATATCGAAGATTATGCGCATCGATTAGCAGGTTGCACTGTTTTCTCCAAGATTGATTTAGTAAAAGCATATAACCAAATTCCGGTTTTCCCACAAGATATTTTGAAAACAGCGATAACTACACCTTTTGGAATGTTCGAGTTCCCCTACATGTCATTTGGGTTGAGAAACGCTGCACAAACTTTTCAGCGCTTCATGGACGAAGTATTGAGAGAGTTTGACTTCTGTTACTCGTATATAGACGATATTCTTGTCTATTCCAAGAACCAAGCTCAACATCTGGAACATTTACGTCAACTTTTTGATAGATTACAAGACTACGGTATTCTAATAAACGAAGCAAAGTGCAGTTTTGGACAGAAGGAGCTGACTTTCCTTGGCTACGTTGTGGCTGCTGAAGGTACTCGCCCGATTGAAGACAAGGTCAAAGCTATCCAAGAGTTTCCTCCTCCAAAGACAGCAAACGGTTTGCGTAGATTCCTAGGCATGCTAAACTTTTATAGACGCTTTATACCACATGCAGCTGAAGAACAAGCCCCACTCCATGACATGCTATCCGGTCCTAAAATTACAAAGTCACATCCGCTTACTTGGACGCCTGAACTTTTGAAGACCTTTGAGTGCTGTAAGGCTAGTTTAGTTAGAACAACGCTACTTTCACATCCAATGGACGGCGCTCAACTCGCACTCGTAACGGACGCGTCTAATTTGGCACTTGGTGCAGTACTTCAGCAGTTAGTCAATAATAACTGGGAACCTTTAGCATTCTTCTCAAAGAAAATGAACACAGCTCAGCAGCAATATAGTGCATACGATCGGGAACTTCTGGCAATTTACGAGAGCGTGAAACACTTCCGCCACATGATCGAAGGTCGACATTTTACAGTTTTCACGGACCATAAACCGATTACCTTCGCTTTTCAGAAAAAGAACCAAAATTGTTCCCCTAGACAGCTTAATCACCTTGATTTTATTTCGCAATTTACAACGGACATAAGACACATCTGCGGTAAGGAAAATATAACAGCCGACGCACTGTCCAGAATTGAGGTAATTTCCAAGTCGCCGGATTTTGAAGTTCTCGCACGTGCTCAGAAGATAGACGCAGAACTCAAGGATCTAATCTTACACCCAGCTTCTTCTTTAAAGTTGCAACAAGTTATGGTACCGGGTACGAATTTCACTCTTTACTGCGACGTATCTACATCCAGACCACGTCCTTTCATTACAAAGGACTTGCGCCAGCAGTACTTTCACGCTATTCACGGCCTGAGTCACCCAGGAGCTAAAGGAACAATTAAACTCATCACAGACAGATTCGTTTGGCCCTCCGTGCGAAAGGATTGTCGCACCTGGGTTAGAGCTTGCAACTCTTGCCAACGATCTAAAGTGCAACGCCATACTTCATCACCTGTTGGGGTTTTTAAATTTACTGGCCAACGATTTAGCCATGTCCATATTGATTTGGTTGGACCCCTGCCGCCTTCAGAAGACTATCGGTACTGCCTCACTGCTGTAGACCGTTATACCCGTTGGCCTGAAGTAAAACCTTTACATAACATCACCGCTGAGACTGTCGCAAGAGCTTTCTTTGAGATATGGGTCTCTAGATTTGGTTGCCCGGGCGTTGTCACGACTGATCAAGGCCGGCAGTTTGAGAGCCGTCTTTTCAAAGCATTAGCTGATCTGTGTGGAATTAAATTGCAGCACACAACGGCGTATCACCCCGCGGCGAATGGGATGGTCGAGCGACTGCATAGGACACTTAAAGCTGCAATAATGGCTCACAACCAGCCACGATGGACAGAAAGCTTACCCATTGTACTCCTGGGCATCAGGACGTCGTGGAAATCTGATCTTCAATGCTCCGCGGCTGAAATGGTTTATGGTGAGACACTGCGCATTCCCGGTGAGTTTCTGAATTCTACAACATTGGATAAAGCCCAGCCTGCTGATTTCGTCACGGATCTGAAGTCTCACATTGCTCGTCTTAGACCGGTTCCTGGATCGAAACATGGAAAGAAAGCTATATTCGTACATGAAGACCTCAAGTCCTCGCAATTCGTCTTTCTTCGCACCGATTCTTTACGTGGCGCTCTGCAACCTCCCTATTCTGGACCTCACCGGGTCCTGGATAGATCGGACAAGACCATGACTCTGGAGCTGCCGAGGGGATCTGTAACTGTCTCCATTGACAGGCTGAAGCCGGCGTATTTAACCGACTTGCCGCCTGACAAGCCTACGAAAAGAGTAAGGTTTATCGATTGTCCCTGATCTTTCAGAGCTTCCATTCTCCGTGGGAGGGTCCTGTAGCGCCTTCTTGCTCTGCCTACTCCGCGGAGACTTCACGCTACGCGTCGTGTCGAAGATGTCACAGTGTAAAACAAGTGCCGACTGTTTTTCTCTCTTGTCATTGTCAAATCTCTAAGCAATACAAATACATACGAGTTAATGAAAATATTATTGTGGTGTTATTGATCGACTCCCGTTTTCTAAGCAGCACACCACACGCTTATATATACGATTAGTTTAACGCTATAACTGTGGCGATAAAATGGGTTATTTCCCGTGGTTCACCTCGGTGTACCACGAGGGAAAAACTTCCCGTGGTACACCCAGGTGAACAGCCGAGGTGGACCACGGGCAATAAGCCGATAAAATCGCTGTTTTGTCTTGTTGTGAACTCAAATTAAGACGCGAAGCTCGCTTAGCGACGATTGAATTTAGCGTGCGTGCACTGGAATTACCACAATCACGCGAATACTCTTATGTAAAAGTCGTTTATCTAAATGCATTCCAAACGCAAGCAAAGGGATCTTTATAAAATTCGAAATTAATGTTCTCGTACATTTTAGACCGGTTTCACTACTTAAATCTTTCTTCTCTGTCGCACCTGTCGTCAATAATATGTATGTCTTGTTCTAATGACGTCAAAGTGAGTAATGCTGTCGCCGGGTTTCTCCCGGGGGACAGTGCTCTTGGAAATATTATTTGAAACTTAAAGTAATTAAGTACTTAGTTCAATTCTAGGAAAATCCGAGTCATTGATAGCTGCATTTCAAGGTATTTAAGTAACGTCATTATCATTCAGCCATACGGTTTCACTCACTGCTTAATAATATAATGTATAAACTATAATGAATTAATTCATGATTTGATTCCTTCATAGCATTATACCTAACTTTAGTCCATTGCCTATGAGATGTGAGCCTGGTGAGCTGTATCACAGGTATTCAGCCTAGTTCAGACACGACTCTCACTGTTGGCGACTGGCTGGTTCCGCGGCCATAGAAACGGTTGTTGATTTTTAGAAGGTTATTTTTTTTATTTTTATTTTTATTAATGGACTCGACAGTTCGTCATTTGCCAATATAATGTTACAGAAAATTCAATGTATAATAGTCTTCTATCTTCATCCAGGGGTGTCGCCGTAGCGTCATCACCCTGGGTAGCCGCGTCTTCATGTCTTCATCCAGAGGAGACGCCGTAGCGTCAATCACTGTGGACGAAGCAGCTCGACAGTCACGTTCACTCCCGAGCTCGTAGTGGGAATCTTGACCATGGCGCCAAACTTCAGATCCTGCTTCAATTCTCCAATAACTTCACCATACTGTCGTTCGCGAACATTTTCTGATTAATCCAACGTGACATCAAACAAAAAACACCCACTGTAGACATTAAACTGAAAATTATTAAATAATTTCGCAACCGTCGTTTCCCGCCATTTCCAAAAAAGCCCTTTTAGAAGGTTTTTCAGTTAGTTGTCATTACACACTGACAACTAACTGAAAAACCGATAAGAAACAGGGCTTTTTCAAGTTAATATATTTTCTATATAATCATTCAGCTTTCCATTTCCTTTCCATCATCCCTGATCCATCCGCAACACTCACATTAAAGAATGGAATCTACCTACCAACTAATTTATGTCCTAACTATAACAAATCGGTGTTCTTTATGTGAGATGAAATAAAGACTATTATTATTATTATCACTCTATGAGGAACACGTAGGAAAGTAAAGGAGTTTAGGTTCCTAAACTGACAATTTGCTGCAATGACGTCACGACGTCATTGTAGCAAATTGAACCTAAACTGGATCGCTATAAGAGGTGAGAGTAACCCCGCAGAAGTTTCAAGCTTTTATCAAGAGTCCCGCTCCGAGCTCGGGAGTGAACGTGACTGTCGAGCTGCTTCGTCCAGAGTGACGACGCTATGGCGTCTCCCCTGGACGAAGACATGAATACGCGGCTACCCAGGGTGAAGACGCTACTGCGACTCCCCTGGGGGAAGATAGAAGACTGTTGAATATATTGAATTTTCTGTAACATGACATTGGCAAATGACGAACAGTCGAGTCCATTAGTGAAATAAATAAATAATAATACAATAGGTTTGTTGTTGTTGTTGTGGTGTGATTGAAGATGAAGATTTCCCAATAAAAAAGACACAGCGCTTACTCTAAATAGGTTGAAATTCTTTGCATTCGTTTAGTTTGTCCGATTAATTCCCCGCCATGCCATGACATCATTGTAAAATAATTTAATGTTTTTATTTAACATGTAATTGGACTTATTACATAATGATTAAATCAAGCCTATGATATAATATTATACCATACATATTACATATTTTAGAGAAGCTTCGGTTTCGGTTTCACCAGTGGGTTGAGACCCTATTTAAAAAAGAAATTAGTTATGTTTTCACGTTACAGACATTGCCACATTTCAATGGAGCTTTGCCCCACCTACAAAACTACGTGACCATTTAAGCTGTACCTATCATCTTGTAGGGGACTTATTACAGGTTTCATATTGCATAATCATAATCAGTATCATTTTCTACTACTCTCGCAACTCCTATAGAAGAATAACAAAAACAATGAATAAATAGCTTCGATTTCATACTATTTTCTGAATTCTTAATTAAGCTGTTTTATTCGAATCGCAACTTGTACAAAACTTTATTTTAAACTAATAATTTAAATAAAAACGGAGATATTTTTACATTTATTCGTTATCTTGTACAACTTGCGGTTGATGGTGGGGCAGAATCTGGCATTGTCATTCGGTATCGGTTTTAAAAACCAATTTCGTTCGGACAACACTATGCTGCTCAACTAGGTTAGGTATAATAATCTATCATCAATGTCAAATTAAGTATAGCGAATGAATTAGCGGGCTCGTGCGTTTTTGCGGGTCAGAGCATCGCGGGAATGTGTGGTGATACCACAGACCACTTACATGACATCCCCGACACAGCATGTTACTAGGCCACGCACGAGCTATGTGCGCTATTACACAGACCCCATAGACATAAAATCGGTACAAACTTATTTTATTTATTTATTTATTTTATTGATGGACTCGACAGTTCGTCATTTGCCAATGTCATGTTACAAAAATATCAATGTATAAATAGTCTTCTATCTTCCTCCAGGGGAGTCGCCGTAGCGTCATCACCCTGGGTAGCCGCGTCTTCATGTCTTCATCCACAGGAGTCGTCGTAGCGTCATCACTGCGGACGAAGCAGCTCGACAGTCACGTTCACTCGCGAGCTCGTAGTGGGAATCTTGACCATGGCGCCAAACTTCAGATCCTGCTTGAATTCTCCAATAACTTCACCATACTGTCATTCGCGAACATTTTCTGATTAATTTAACGTGATATTAAACACAAAACACCCACTGTAGACATTATACTGAAAATTATTAAATAATTTCGCAACCGTCGTTTCCCGCCATTTTCAAAAAGCCCCGGTACAAACTTGCAAGCGAAAAATTATGTCAAGCGATAAGCGCAATTAGACGAAGCGGGGGCAGGGGCGCCATATTAAACCTGTTTCGATATCTTAAGAGCGTGTCGCGAAGCAATTTTGCGCTCATGTGCAGGCAGAAACGGGCGCCCTCCTGTTACAGGTATATGGGGTAAGTGGTCTGTGGCGCTATTATATGAGCTATTGATATGAGCACCCACAGACCACTTCCCCCCCTAGCCCTGTAGCAGGAAGGCGCCCGTGTCTGCCCGCACATGAGCGCAACATTGCCTAGCGACACGTGGCACATAGAGATATCGACATGGAAGTACGGCACCCCTACTGGCAAATGACAATGCCAGATCCTGTCCCACCATCAACCGCAAGTTGTACAAGATAACGAATAAATGTAAAAATATCTCCGTTTTTTTATTAAAATTATTGGTTTAAAATAAAGTTTTGTACAAGTTGCGATTCGAAAAAAAACAATCTTAATTAAGAATTCAGAAAATAGTAAGAAATCGAAGCGAATTATACATTGTTTTTGTTATTCTTCCTATAGGAGATGCGAGAGTAGTAGAAAATGATACTGATTATGATTATACAATATGAAACCTGTATAATAAGACCCCAACAGCGTAGTTTTGTAGGTGGGGCAAAGCTACATTGAAATGTGGCAATGTCATTTGCCGTGCCTAAAGTGTGCCGCCCTAGGCTCCAGCCTATACTTAGTCTGCTGGTAAATCCGCTACTATTTATTGTACTACACGGCGACGTGACAGGAGATCAGACCGTGAGTGGGAGGCTGTCCAGCCACTCAACCACGTCCTCGTCAGCCTTATGGATCTTGACAAGACCACCCTCAATTGACCATTGCGGACAGTTGTCGGTGACGTGTGACATGCTCTGGATTTCGCCACAGAGCAGTGGGGGTCCGACCCGAAGTGCCATCTGTGCCTGAGTTCTGCGCACCGGCTCTGTGATGTTCGAAACCTGTTTATTTGGCTCCAATATTTCCGAGGCAGGTTAAATCCGGGAACTTGGGTATTGGGGTCCGAGATGAGGTGGCAATTCGGCTACTATAACTCCTCGTCATAGTGCAATGATAACGCTGTATTGCTGTTTTGTTTACATAATGCTGTGGGATGAGTTATAAAACCTTCATCATCCGACTACTGGCCCTGTACGGGGACTCATAACAAGCCCTCTGTAACACTCTAATGCTACGTTAACTTCCTAACGGCCGTCAGTCAGACGTGCAGCCCACCAATCAGCACAATGGCTGTTTCAGCGCGGTCACTTCCCGCGAACCTTGACACAGTTTGTGATACGTTGACACGAGGCTCGGAAATCAACACGTCACAATGAGTTTGATATCATATCTTGTTAGGTATGGTTCCCTGGTATCCCATTCTTCTTAGTGTGGTTTAGTGAACATAGTGTCAGAGTCAACATACCACTTGTCCAATAGACATGAAATCGGTACAAATGACAATGCTTTCAATGGAGCTTTGCCACACCTACAAAACTACGAGACCATTGAAGCTGTACCTATCATTTTGTTGGGGACTTATTACAGGTTTCATATTGCATAATCACAATCAGTAGGAGTTGCGAGAGTAGTAGAAAACGATAACAAAAACAATGAATAATTCGCTTCGATTTCATATTATTTTCTGAATTCTTAATTAAGATGTTTTATCGACTCGTTTGATGTACAAAACTGTATTTTAAACCAATGATTTTATTAAAAAAACGGAGATATTTTTACATTTATTCGTTATCTTGTACATCATGCGGTTGATGGTGGGGCAGAATCTGGCATTGTTATTTGCTCGCGAAACATTCTGTCAACGATGAGCGCATAGAGAAGAGATGCGTCCATGTCGATAATATCTCTAGGTGCCACGTGTCGCGAAGCAATGTTGCGCTCATGTGCGGGCAGACACGGGCGCACTCCTGGTAAGTGTTCTTTGTTTCCATTACATTTATTGAATAAGTATGGCTTTGTAACCTACAGTTACATTACCTATATTGCAAAGCTGTGGTTACAATTACAATGCGTGTGGTCTCGCGCCGAGGTCGACTGCAGGCAATTGGTTCGATACACAATGGCAAGAGATGCATCAATATCGTGATTGCAATTGGCGTGCCAACTACTTTATACGAGCTGATGATGAGAGAGGCAGTACCAGGAGGCTATAAGAGCGGGGAGGTGAGGCCTGCGTCCAGCAGTGGACTGATACGGCCTTATGATGAGAGGGGCAGTACCAGGAGGCTATAAGAGCGGGGAGGTGAGGCCTGCGTCCAGCAGTGGACTGATACGGGCTGGTGATGAGAGTGGCAGTACCAGGAGGCTATAAGAGCGGGGAGGTGAGGCCTGCGTCGAGCGGTAGACTGATACGGGCTGGTGATAAGAGAGGCAGTACCAGGAGGCTATAAGAGCGGGGAGGTGTGTGTCCACGGGGCCTGAAAGATAGGCTGATTGATGATGCATTGATCGTGTAAGTTTAAGTCATGTCAGGGCTACGTATAGTAATCAAGTTCGCTCGTGACTCGCCCACCTCAGTGGGTAGATTATTGAATTATGTTAAAACTATAATTCCAGGCATAACTTACGTTAGATGCTATCTGCAATGCAAGGTCGATGCAGTACCTTTTCATTGAGTAATTCTTTAAGACAGGTTTAACACGCGATGTGATTCGAAGAATAACGGATTGCGGGCCTTGAGAAATTGAAACTGATTCATTTGGATTCTGTGGAAATAGCTGGATAATTTGCATAATTTGTTGGGGAAAAAAAACAAGCCTCGTATCCAGTAGGCAACAATTGATGCGCAACACGTGACGCTCAACAAGACCAGCAACGTTGCCAGCTGGCGCGCAACATGACCAATGCTACCAATCCGCAAGTTCGTTGCCGTTCAATATGATGACGGCTCTTAGCCGATAGTCATGCATGACAGTTTTGATCACGAACTCAGCGTGATGGCTCACGCTGAGTTCGTGATCAAAACTGTAAGTGGCCTTACGACTGTCAAAATAGTATGTAAACTGACTGTTGGCACTCAAAACTATCTGTGATTAATGGGTTTAATCTGGCCCAGAATTTGAGTCGTCAATTTTCACATTAAAGTCTTTCCCACACAGGCGCGATCTGCACGCGGCTTGCGGCCTGCAGCCAGTTGAAACGCATGCCCCGCCCCATTTTTCCCGTCGTTAACGTCCAATATGTAGCGATTTGAGGCCTAGGCCGCAATCCGCTACCTACTGGACGTTATCGACGGGAGAAAATAAGGCGGGGCATGCTTTTCAACTGGCAGTCAGTGTTGCCAGACCTACGGAATAATCCGTAGATCTACGAATTTTAGGCCTTATCTACGGATATAGGTACGGAAATCAATGGCAAATCTACTAATCAACGGATTTTTTGCCTCAACTAAAAGACATTGCCACATTTCAATGGAGCTTTGCCCCACCTACAAAACTACGTGACCATTTAAGCTGTACCTATCATTTTGTTGGGGACTTATTACAGGTTTCATATTGCATAATCATAATCAGTATCATTTTCTACTACTCTCGCAACTCCTATAGAAGAATAACAAAAACAACGAACAAATCGCTTCGATTTCTTACTATTTTCTGAATTCTTAATTAAGCTGTTTTTTTCGAATAGCAACTTGTACAAAACTTTATTTTAAACCAATAATTTTAATAAAAAACGGAGATATTTTTACATTTATTCGTTATCTTGTACAACTTGCGGTTGATGATGGGGCAGAATCTGGCATTGTCATTTGCCACTAAACCATCTAAAAAATACAACGAAGCGTGATTTTTGTGAGTAAAACGTAGAGCAAATACCGTGATATTTTTAATTTTATAACATCTCATATTTTTGTGTATTCTAGCAAATAAACAGATTTGATTTGATTTGAAAAAATGATGTATAATCATTTTAAGCAAGCCGCGTGCAGATCGCGTCTGTGTGGGAAAGACTTAAAACCTGCTAAAACTATTTTAGTATGAAAACTGCCTACGAATTCTGGGACAGAGAATTCTAACAGCGAGGTCGCTCACTTAGCGCTGGGTGAGTAAGTGCGAAGGACCACCTGAGTACAGTCGATAACAATGAAAAATATACATAGGAGACCTCAATAAGGTTGAGATTTTCTGAAGAACTTCTTGATTGTAAAAAAAATGACAATGCCAGATTCTGTCCCACCATCAACCGCATGATGAACAAAGTAACGAATAAATGTAAAAATATCTCCGTTTTTATTAAAAATATTGGTTTAAAATAAAGTTTTGTATACAAGTTGCGCGTCGAAAAATCATTTTTAAAAGTTTTTGTTCGTTTTCCTCTTAGTTTTTCCGCTAATCATTCATTGTAACGTGACATATTTTTTTTATAATTGTGGGCCCACCATCAGACAATGTAACAGATAGTGCTCAGCGTTAAACATTAAGAAATCGATGCGAATTATTCGTTATTTTTGTTATCATTTTCTACTACTCTCGCAACTCTTACTGATTATGATTATGCAATATGAAATCTGCATATCAGTCCCCAACAAAATGATAGCCAGCTTCAATGTACACGCAGTTTTGTATAGGTGGGGCAAAGCTCCATTGAAATCTGACACTGTCATTTTACTACTCAGATAGTTCGTCTTTTGTACTTAGGTACTTTCCACACAAAAGTTACAAGAATATAATTAATAAGATGTCGAGCTTATCTTTAAAAACCTGTCAAGTACTTCTTTTAAATTCCAACTTGACTGTCCTGTATATTTTTACCCGACTGCCCCAGAAGGAGGGTATGTGCGTATCCTCCCTGCCATCCTGTAGCCTAAACGGCTTGATGGATGTTGGTGTATGAGGTATCGTTAGATTCGTCTGGATTACGGGAGTGTCATAGGTTTTTATTATTATTATTATCGTGTGGTTTAGTGACCGCACCTATTTGTCAAAGTTATTCAGGCCTCTGACGTGGCCTAACGACTGCTGCCTAGCGACAACAACCGGGACCAACTGCTTAACGTGCGCCCCGAGGCACGGAGGGGCTCAGATGAAAGTGACACTAGCGGTCACCCTTCCAGGTCCTGTCGTCCAACGTTGCTTAACTTGTACGATCGTTTTCAACGTGTACTCGCAACTGGACTATGAGCCCCATATGAGGGTATAAAAACATTAATCAAAAGGGGATATTATTTTGCAGTCGGTTTTTTGGGTAAATTTAAATATTTTTTTATGTGTTTGACCGTATCAATACCCTAATAGTCGATGCTACGTCTAAATTAGTAATAAGAAATAACGAGCAGGTCAATGTTTTCATAGGTTACTGCAAGCAAAGCTATTAACACATTTGGAAGCAAATAGCGATTCCAGTTTTCCTAAAAGTTATCTTAATTTGTGAGGTCAAAAATATCCTCTTGTTTGACTATCTATAGTTTCGTAATTACAAAAAAAAAATATTATTTCGTGATAGAACTTCAAATGACAATGCCAGATTCTGCCCCACCATCAACCGCAAGTTGTACAAGATAACGAATAAATGTAAAAATATATCCGTTTCTTATTAAAATTATTGGTTTAAAATAAAGTTTTGTACAAGTTGCGATTCGAAAAAAACAGCTTAGTTAAGAATTCAGAAAATAGTAAGAAATCGAAGCGATTTATTCATTGTTTTGTTATTCTTCTATAGGAGTTGCGAGAGTAGTAGAAAATGATACTGATTATGATTATGCAATATGAAACCTGTAATAAGTCCCCAACAAAATGATAGGTACAGCTTAAATGGTCACGCAGTTTTGTAGGTGGGGCAAAGCTCCATTGAAATGTGGCAGTCTTTTCATGATTCTAAGTCAACGGGAAGTACCCTATAGGTTTTGGTTTTCTTGCATTTTCATACAAATATGCGACATAAACAGCGATATCTTTAGATTGCGTTGACGTAGAAGGTTGATTTTATTCACGGCTGCATGAGGTTGCAGACCTGAGTATTTGGTATTAATTTCAACTTGATTCGTCCACGCGCTTCTGAGATATAGGTCTTGACAGACAGATAAAGTGATCCTATAAGGGTTCCTTTTTTCCTCTTGAAGTTCGGATCCCAAAAAATCACCAATCCCGAACGCTGTAGTTACGGTGTTTACTACAGCTAGTAATAGCGACATGCGCATTGTGCTATATCTGGCTTAGGTATAAATGGACCGGCGGTTCTCTTGAAAATGGCGGGAAACGACGGAAGGAAAATTATGAAGGTACAGTGGCTATTTTGTGTTTAATATCACGTTAAATTAATCAGAAAATGTTCGCGAATGACAGTACAGTGAAGTTATTGGATAGTTTGAGCAAGATCTGAAGTTTCAAGCTTTTATCAAGAGTTCCCGCTACAAGTTCGGGAGTGAACGTGACTGTCGAGCTGCTTCGTCCAGAGTGACGACGCTACGGCGTCTCCTCTGGAGGAAGATAGAAGACTATTATATATTGAATTTTCTGTAACATGACATTGGCGAATGACGCACTGTCGAGTCCATTAATACAATAAATAAATATACAGCTACAAATCGCGACATGACTGGTCCACTATAGGAAGCTTTTTAGTTTATAGCGCAGTGATACGGACTACGGAAGCTCTGCCGTTCTGTAATGTGACAATTAAACGACTCACGCGCATACAATCTTTATCTATTAAACTATTGTGTAAAAGAATACATTATTCATAGGAATTATGTAGTTTGCAAACCAGTTCGGTTTTAATTGACACTTCAAGTGTTTTTTGTCACGAAAAAATCGTAAAAATGTTTATGGGCAAAGTGTCTCGATAAGACGTCATACGTCACGCTCGTAGCACAAGATTCGCTCCAATGTCTAACGATCATAGTGATAAACGTGACTTAAATTATTCTACCCAGCCAGGGCAGCCATGTACAGTCGAAGACAGAGATAAGTATACAGGGGGCCTCAATAAGGTTGAGATTTTCTTAAAAACTACTGGACCGAATTTAATAATTCTTTTACAGTTACATAGGTTTAACTTTTATCTATCAAACAGTGAAAGAATTTTTGCAATAGGTCAATTAGTTTTTGAGAAAATCTCAACCTTAAAAACTCTCCTGTACACCTTTCTCTGTCTTCCACCGTAAGAGTTTTAATGACAATGGTTGACATTTTCTCAAATTCTCAAAAACTACTTGTCCAATTGCAAAAATTCTTTCAATGTTTGATAGATAAAAGTTAGAACTATGTAGCTGTAAAAGAATTATTAAATTCGGTCCAGTAGTTTTTTAGAAAATCTCAACCTTATTGAGGCCCCCTGTGTACTTATCTCTGTCTTCAAAACGGTGAAGGAAAACACCGTGAAGAAACCTACACGCCGTAGAAGAGAAAAATTCTAAAGCATGTGAAATCTGCCAATCCGCTTTAAGCCTGCGTGGTGGATCATGGCCCTAGTTCCCTCGGTGTAAGGGTTGTTTTTTTACGATGTGTGAAAGGGACAAAAACAAGGTTTAATGGGAAGCAACGTTAAACTAGGTACCTATATGGCTAACAACATTATTGTATCACTGATTTAAACACCGAATATGAAGTGGAGTGAGGATTATACCTGGACCAAGTACCAGGCTGTCATAAATATCTAGGAGCTTCTATGAAGTACAAAGTGAAACAAAGCCTCGTCCGGCCCTGAACTTCGCAAAGAACTGGCTCCCAGTGAAAGGGTTGGGACGGCGTTACGCAACAATGAGACATGCGATCAATTTCCGCGTGATTTAATACGATTGGTTTATTATCTCTAATTAATTGTATAATTAAAATATGTACCTAACTAATGAATTACCTTAAATTATAATTATACAATTAATTACGTAAGTTAAGTAAAAGGCTGGCGGCTACTTTGCCCAACGTGTTCGCCTCGCTATACAGCGGGGCAACGCCGCCAGCCTTTTGGGCACATTGCCAATTGTGGGGGACTTGGCGCAGGTTTTTTATTTATAATTTTTACACGTTAGGTAGGTTTAGATAGTTTAGATTTAATTTGTATTTATTTGTAAATATTATTTACTAATTTTGAATAAATAAATAAAAGTAAGTTAAGTAATAGTTTTGTAACAAGTGAATTTTGTACAGATATTTCCACCCGCCTGATCCTCGCCTCGGGTGACCCCAGAGCTGGCGCCTACTTCAGGCAAAGGCTGAGCCTCGCTATCCAGCGGGGCCACGCCGCCAGCGTGCTGGGGTCCCTGCCGCGCAGTGCGGAGTAGACGGCGTGTTCGGACTTTAATTGTAAAAATTTAAAATAGCAATTTAATACAATGTCAAACTTAAAACTAAAATATCCGGTAAACCTTCGTCAGTCAAATAACCCGCCCCTTGTCATACCCGGTGCAAAGGTACCCATAACGCTTGCGGTGTTACCGCGCTGTATAGCTATGGCTAACCTTTGCACCAGGTAGCACCCGGAGCGAATAATTGTAAATAGTTTTTAGGTATTTCTTTTATTTTATCATGTTATTTAAATTGATTTTGTAAGATTTCTTGAACAAGTGAATTAATACAAAAACATTTTCCATTGTGTCCAATGATTCCCAATAAAAATAATAAATGAGGAATGGGGGATCTCTCTTATTGATAAAAATATTCATAACACTGGTGTGAAGATTAGGAAAAATAATTCCTTACATTCACCCTGGTGTGTCAATGTGAAAGTCAGGAACTCTTTAATGACGTCTCTATAAAATTAATCTGCAATAGTTGCATTCCGATAATATTTCAATATAGTCATTTAGGGGCTTTTGACAATGCGGGAATCGACGGTTGCGAAATTATTTGATAATTTTCAGTTTAATGTCTACAGTGGTTGTTTTGTGTTTAATATCACGTTAAGTTAATCAGAAAATGTTCGCGAACGACAGTATGGTGAAATTATTGGAGGATTCATGCAGGATCTGAAGTTTGGCGCTATAGTCAAGAGTCCCGCTACGAGCTCGGGAGTGAACGTGACTGTCGAGCTGCTTCGTCCAGAGTGACGACGCTACGGCGACTCCTCTGGATGAAGACGCGGCTACCCAGGGTGAAGACGCTACTGCGACTCCCCTGGATGAAGATAGAAGACTATTATATATTGAATTTTCTGTAACACGACATTGGCAAATGACGAACATGTCGAGTCCATTAATAAAATAATGACTTAAACAGTACGAACTCATTAATTAAACAGTGTTTTCCAATGTAAATGTCTAATTGAAGATGTTTTCGTCGAACGATTAGCATTACGTCGTTAGTGAAGCAATTAGCTCCAGCCTAGACCCGGCTTCATTCAATTACAACACTTGTTAGCTTTTTAATTATTTGACATGGATCACAGTTCGCCATTGTCATGCTGGGGGATTATAAGTACTTATGCGGAGTAACGAACTAGACGATTATTTAAGTGTAAGTAAGTATGTATATTTTTTTAGTTACTTAGATACTTATATATTTTTTTATTAAATATAGGTAGGTACATGTAATTTATTTATATTGTTATTAAATAGTTTATTGTATTATATTGTAGGTATTAGGTTTATTTAACATTTTTGAATACGATAGGTATTTTATTGATTTATATTGTTTCATGACATTTTTGCACCCGCTACGCTGTTTTGATACAATATCTCCATCACCCTAAGGTTGCCTGGAAGAAATCGCTTAAAGCGATAAGGCTGCCTGTCTGTACACTAGCTATATTTGGTTTTATATGTAACTGATGTATTTTCATTTGTGTGCAAATAAAGTATATTTGATTGATTGATTGATTGATTGATTGATAACGAGTAAGTTAGGTATTTTAAAGAGATTTTGTCGGTAATCATAATATGACCCATTGTAGCCAGAGATGATTGACTTTCGTTAACGCCAGTGGAATTGAAAGAAAAATTAATGCGATTGACAACGAAAAAGCAAATGTCAATCCCTTGCCTACACTTTTCGTTTTACAGGGTAGCCTTGAATTCATTCGAAGCGTTTAAGTAAATTAAACAATATCGGGAAAAATAAAAATAAATATTTACAATAAATTCAACTATCAAAAAAATATTAATTATTGTGCATTGTTGTTGGGAGTGTTTACATTTTAAGGTATTCTTAATTTTGGCAACGATTTCTTTCACTGGATATTGACCTAATGGTCATTTCTAAGGTAATTATGTGACTTGTTCATTTTTTTGCACTTTTGAGTTACTAAAAACCTTACCTATTTATTATTTATCATGAGTACAACCCCCAGTTTCAATTTGTCGAATGAATTCATTACATCCTGTATATTTATTAATAATGTTAACCCCATAGGAGTGATTGAGTCATGACAAACGTGATTGAATCACAACACACTTTAGTGATATCACCACAAGTTTGACAGATTTTTGCCATCAATCAAATCAAATATAATTTATTTGCACATAAATGAAAATACATCAATTACATATAAAACCAAAAAGTGTAAAGACAGGCGGCCTTATCGCTTTCACTAGATGGAGTGATTGAATCTATTTTAACTCAATCAGAGTTTAGTGATCACCACACGATTGACAGATTATTTGCCATGGCTCTCGAATCGAGTGATTGAGTCATGAGAGACTTCAGTGATCATCAGACGATTGATAGATTATTATTAATAATTTCATTAACAGCAGCTATTAGGAGACCATTTTTTTTAAATTATAATAGTATTGTTCTTTTTAAATAGTTTTTAGTTGTAACTTAGGAAAATGTGTATTTTTTTCACATCACAAAACAATCTAAGTAGGTATAGTTTTATTCTAGTTTTGGTTTTAACTGCATTTAATTGTTATCAAATATTTTTATAAAATATCAGAATTTTCTCATCATTAAGTAAATATAAATTCGCAATTAATTAAGTACATATAAGTGCGTCTGAAAATTTATTAATTAATCATTGTATGTTAATTTTTATACATCATTGAATATTATTATGACTACGTTTGTAATTCAAATTACTATAATAAATTATGCTCATATGAATATCTAAATTACCGCGTTAAATGGTTAATTCGTCTGTTAATATAATAATTATTATGAATAAAACTGTAATTTGATGATTTTTTTTAATTTGGATAATTATTATAATGTATGTATCACAACTAGTTAAGTGAGCGAGTTATTGTAGTAGTTTTTGCAACACGAAAATTATGTTGTATTTTATATGACAGTCAATTGTTAGTAGTTTTTTATGCAGAACACAGACGTAGTAATGGGACGGTAGGTTTTTGTCATCGCATCATGAAGAGGTCAAAGCCAAACAGTCTAGTCATTTTACTTAGCGAGCTATAGATATCATATAGTTATAACTACATAAGTACATTTGATAGGCGACATTGCATCTTCACTGTTGTATGTCTGTCTGTCTGTCTGTCTGTCCGTCACAATGTTACTGCTCACTGGGCCGATTTGAATAAAACAAAATTTTGTAGCGGTGAAAAAATCAACCTTCTTAACTCAATCAAAAGTTATGGCCGTATACTTATGTCGAATTTTGGCGCATATTTGTATGAAAACGCAAAATACTCAAAACCCGTACTTCCCGTTGACCTATAAATATAAAAAATTTGGCTAGAAGCTAGGTCTTATAGCACAAGTACGTAAAGGAAAAAATCTGAAAACTGTAAATTAGAAATTATTTACATCTCCACAAAAATATTTTTTTGTCTTTTTATAAACTTATGTTAAGTTATGGGGTTAAGTTGCGTTGCACGGAAGCCTCGGGGCGCGAGGCAGACTCGCCCTTGGCCGGTTTTTATAATTCAAATTTTTGTTGATGCTTTGGTCCTGTTACTTGACTGATGATGACCGTACAAAACCTTGGCGACTGGGAATCGAACCCAGAACCACACAGAAGTATAGAATGCAGTCACACTAGCGACTACACTTTATGTGGTCGTCAAAGTACTAACTACTTATTTCAATGTTTGGTTCCCTCACGCGGCACCTCGTCCGCTCCGCGATACGCAGTCTTGTTACGGATATTGACCCGCTGTGGCCACTGGCCGCCCGACAGCTGACACTGACAGTCTCAGGGGGTTGGGGGCCGATACATAGTTATTATTTATTTTATTAATAGACTCGACAGTTCGTCATTTGCCAATGTGGCTTATTCCACTAATCCCCGTTGTCAATCCCCGTCGACGGGGATTAGTGAACTTTTTGTTCATTAATCCCCGTTACCGCCAATTTGAGCTTATAATGGGGATTAATGAACTAAAAAGTTCATTAATCGCCATTACGTTAAAAATAAAATACTAATGTAAGAATCAGGTACCTTCTATTTATTATTGGATAATAACTCACTTATAGATTATTTTTATAATCAAATTAAATTAAATTTAAGCCTGATTACAATACTTTAAAAAAAATACTTAAAAATTTACACAAAAAAAAGAGTCATGTTACAGAATATTCAATATATTCAATAGTCTTCTATCTTCATCCAGGGGAGTCGCCGTAGCGTCTTCACCCTGGGTAGCCGCGTCTTCATGTCTTCATCCAGAGGAGTCGCCGTAGCGTCGTCACTCTGGACGAAGCAGCTCGACAGTCACGTTCACTCCCGAGCTTGTAGCGGGAACTCTTGTTAAAAGCTTGAAACTTCAGATCTTGCATAAATAATCCACTAACTTCACCGTACTGTCATTCGCGAACATTTTCTGATTAATTTAACGTGATATTAAACACAAAATGGGACTATTTTGTAGACGTTAAAAGGAAAATTATCAAATAATTTCGCAACCGTCGTTTCCCATTTCAAGAGAACCCTAGACATAGTTATAGACAGTTTTGATTTAGTTAGGTAATAAAAGTAAAGAAGTCGGTCTCGAAATGAATGCAAACAAAACAAGAAAATATGAAAAATTCAAATGACAAAAAGTTGATATAGTAATGGATGGCAACCGGTTTGAGTATGTGTGCGAATATGTACAGTCGAAGACTATCAAAAACTACGAAGAGATTTTAAAATTTTTATCAAAAACTACTGGACCGAATTTAATAATTCTTTAACAGTTACAGTTATAAAATACATTGCCACATTTAAATGTAGCTTTGCCCCACCTTCAAAACTACGTGACCATTTAAGCTGTACATATCATTTTGTTGGGGACTTATTACAGGTTTCATATTGCATAATCATAATCAGTATCATTTTCTACTACTCTCGCAACTCCTATAGAAGAATAACAAAAAAATGAATAAATCGCTACGATTTCTTACTATTTTCTGAATTCTTACTTAAGCTTTTCTTTTTCGAATCGCAAGTTGTACAAAACTTTATATTAAACCAATAATTTTAATAAAAAACGGAGATATTTTAATAATATCTTCCAATTTAATCAATTTTATTAAAAAAGCTATGTACATAATGTTTATTACGATAAATACAGTTTTTTAAATGCTTATTTATGACGTGATTATCAAAACGGCCGTTTTTGTCACATTTGTGAACTACAACTTTGCTTGACGCAATTATGCCATGTATTATATATTAAAAAATGGTGTTTATTCTAATAAAGATTGTGTACCTGTACATAGCTTTTTTTAATTAAAGTTAATAATTTGTAAGATATTATTTTTTTAAGATTGGCTAGTTGGCTCATGGAAGGCTCTTAAACAGAAATGTGTGAAGGTCGCTTCTAGTTTGGATCTAGAACGATATTCAGTATAGACTGGTATTTCATGAAGCCGAAGGTTAAATAATTAAATAATAATGGGGTAAGTAGATTGGATACTGCGTGCGTAGTCTCTTTGTGGTGGAATAGTCAAGGCGGAAAATTCCAGGGTTGATTGATGGTGTTCGTGACGCTTGCAAGTCAGTCTGCCTTCATTAATAAAGCCACGGCATGAAATGGAGCCCCATAGGATGCCTATACATGGTGTCCTTGAATTCATTGGACAAATTGAAACTGGGAGTTGTACTCATGATAAATATGAAATTGGTAAGGGTTTTTAGTAAATCAAAACTGCAAAAATAATTGAACTACGTCACAAGTCGCACATCCTTAAATGTCAAATTATAGTGAAAGAAATCATTGTAAAAAATTAAAAATACCTGAAAATATATAAAAAAAACTCCAAATCACAATAACGATGCACATCAAATTAATTATGTTTTTGACGAATTTATTGTAAATAAAAGACATTGCCACATTTCAATGAGCTTTGCCCCACCTACAAAATTACGCGACCATTTAAGCTGTCATTTTGTTGGGGACTTATTACAGGTTTCATATTGCATAATCATAATCAGTATCATTTTCTACTACTCTCGCAACTCCTATAGAAGAATAACAAAAAAATGAATAATTCGCTTCGATTTCTTACTATTTTCTGAATTCTTAATTAAGCTGTTTTTTCGAATCGCAACTTGTACAAAACTTTATTTTAAACCAATAATTTTAATAAAAAATGGAGATATTTTTACATTTATTCGTTATCTTGTAGAACTTGCGGTTGATGGTGGGGCAGAGTCTGGCAATGTCATTTATTTTTTATATTTCCCTAAATTGCTTAATTTACTTAAACGCTGTGCAGAATTAATGTATGTCACAAGCCTAACCATACATTTAATTTTGTCGAATGAATTCAAGGCCACCCTGTATACTCATAGGTACCTCTATACCTAATGAAAATGTGGGGTTGATTTGGTAAGCAAATTATAATTTACTTCCACATGTGTTAGTTACTTCTGTAGCAGCCACAAAGTCGAATCTTTTGAATAGAAAACTTATATCTTTAATGTGTGGTCGAATCCTAAACGCAACTGTCACTGTTTTTCATAATATTCTACGTCGCGTAAGAGCGAGCGGGACGCCTCGCTTAGCGCGGCGACTAAAATATTAGCGTATGCAATCTGGAATGGCTACATTTAATTTTAGAAAATTAGTAGAGTGCCAATAATCGGTAGATTGAATAATGAAAAATCAATAGATTTACCACCTTAATTATAATTCAGTAGATTTTCTAAGATTAAAAATTAAGTTTCCGCAGCTTTTTTTAAAATTATTATCAAAGCTTATTCAGAACATACAGTCAAGTGTGATTATTTTTTCTTAAACATTTTCACATACACATTAACTCTTGAACTATGTGAAAATTCTGAATTAAAGTATATCTTTCATAAATTCCAATAAAACTAAATGCTCGCAAAACTTTCTGTTCAAATCTTAAAATAAACATTATGATTTTACGTAATTATTTGACGAGACATCGTGAACCTTTTAACACTTTCTTAACTATAAAAATATTACCGAAAAAAAAACTTACATAAAGACTTCCAGCAACAAAACACAAAAAACTCAGCTTGCAACACCACGCTTCCCGCCCAAATTCGCGCGCGAAATTCAAACTAAAACGTTCGCTTCGACTTCAATTGTTTTTGAATTTCGAACTTAACGTTTCTTTTTTTTATTTTATTAAATAAAGTTATGTATACAGCCTCTAAATAGGTTTCATTAGGCTGTATCAGTAACTCGCGGCGCGTGCGGCCGGACGTGCTTCGCGGCGGCGACTGAGGCACTGACTCCTGAGGTCTGAGGCAGAGCTGTGCCGGGTTGATACAGCCTTGAACGCTGCTGAAAGCCGCCCTGGCGCATTCTACCACTAAGACTGTGGAGCCGCCGGTGACGTCACATAAAAATATGATCGTTAAGTTAGATCCTTCGCAGATGACAAAATATATTTAAATAAATAGCTAATAAGTAGCTAGTGGAGTGAAACTGAGTGACAGGATTAGGAATGTAGTAATTAGAGAACGGTGTGGTCTGAAAGAAAATGTAGCAAATAGGATTGAAAATGTTACGTTGGTTTGGGCACTTAGAGCGGATGAGTGAAGGAAGGGTAACGAAGGAAATACACCGAGCGAATGTTGACGGGAGAGTCGGCAGCAGACCGAGGAGAACGTGCGGCGACCAGATTGGTGATGTCTTGAAAAAGGGCCAAGTACGGTCTACTACAAACCGACGAGCATGCATGAAGAGATTGATGAATGTGGAGGAGGCAAGGGTTGTGTGCCAGGATCGCAGCAGATGGAAGTCCATCGTCTCTGCCTACCACTACGGGAAACAGGCGTGAGTTTATAAATAAATAAGTGGCTAATAAATAAATGAACGACGACTTCTTTATTTAGTCGGTACAGCCTTCTGTGCATGGTCCTGGTCCTGGGGAACGCCTCGCTAGCGATGATTAAAACTAACGTGCCACATTCTGGAATCACTACAATTATTGACATAATAATCTTAACCATGTATCAGTTAAGTATTTTTGATTTGCAATTTACAGCTGTTACTTTTATTTACGACGATTGGGTGAGATAACAATTTGTATGGGGCAACCCTCCCAATGCCCTTAATTAAATTGATACAGATGCTGTGCGTGCCTGGCTGCGGCATTCGGCGGAAACAATTGTCATTGATATTGTTTTTAAACATATTGGTTCGGTGAATTTAGACGTTTCGTGTCGCGACGGCACAGACAATACTTGAGTAGGTTGAGCAAAAAGGTTCTAACCATAATTTATGGAATAATATGTGATTTTAATCGACAAGGTATCGATAAAAATAACTAAGTTATTTCACAAAAATTGCATAAAATCTCTCATTGAATCAGTCAGTCAATCAGTCAGCTGATCGATTTGTATGAGACATTATTTTATTTTTATTCGAAAAGTCGTAGAACAAAAGTTGTTCAGTTACTAATACTGAACACCATAACTTCGGTTTCATATACCCTTTATGTTACACCATGTAGAGACTTCATGTAGAGATTGAACGTCGTACCTTAAGAGCCTTCCATGAGCCAACTAGCGCCGCCAATCTTAAAAAAATCATATCTTCCAATATAATTAATTTTATTAAAAAAGCTACGTTCACATTGTTTATTGCTATAAATATTATTTTTTAAATGCTTATTTGTAACGTGATTCAATGTAGGTAAGTTGTAGTTCACATAATTGCGAAAAACGGCCGTTTCTGGCACATTTGCGAACTACAACTTATCGACATTGAATCACGTTATAAATAAGCATTTACGACATTTTGTAAATAGCTTTTTTTATAAAATTGATTATATTGGAAGATATGATTTTTTTAAGATTGGCGGCGCTAGTTGGCTCTAGGAAGGCTCTTAATGAAGTCACGCATAACCGGTCTCTCCGTGTTTACAACAATATTAAAATCGCCATTTCCACGTAATCGCAGTTTAATTGACGCACGGCGGGGATTCCAACTGTATAGGAATATTTTATAATGAAAGTTGCTTTTGTCAACTCTATAACTTGTTTTAGGTTATTTTTGGTATTCGGGAAATATTTTTATACATGTTTGTAAATATTAGGAAGGATAAGTGTGAGATAAATATTTGTTATGGCACAGAAATATAATATACTTACTAGAGATGGGCCGAACATTCGGTAATTATTCGGTATTCGGCATATTCGGCAGATTTTTCCATATTCGTGTTCGGCCGAATATTCGGTAAAATTGCCGAATAATGAAATTTAAAATTGCCCATGAATTTGACCTAAACAGTGATCAACATAGGGTCAGTTTGCCGGCCTAGTGGCTAGAAAATCGCACCAATGGGTTATTAGATCTTAGAAATTCTTACATTACTTTATTGACTGCTCTGACAGTGGAGGAAAACATAGTGACGTAGACGCATAGTGAGGAGACTGAAGGGACCTGACGTAACCAGTATAATAAATGAGGAAAGCAATATCAAACCACTAGTTGTGGTTAATTCTATAGAACCGACCATCAGCCAATTGAAATACAACGACTAAGAAGTAGGAGGAAAATTAAACAACCAATATTGATAATAGTTTTTTATTTTACTAAAATCACAATATATTTTTTTTATAATCAGCTAGACGCACCACATTAATATTTAAAATTTATGAGAGGTAAATTATGATGAAGAAAAACGAGATGCTCTGCTCTGTACGGTAAAAGTCTGTTCCTTTTTTGCGCGAAAATGAACCGAATAATTCGGCCGAATATTCGTATTCGGCAGGTTATATATTCGGCCCATCTCTAATACTTACCTATAATGCAAGGAATTAAAAAGTTCATAATAATAATAATAAAATCTGGTTGATGTCACCATCCCCCATGATGAGAATCTCGTGAAGGTCGAAAAGGAGAAGCTAAGTAATAAATACATACTTAGACTTAGCTCACGAGATTACCGCCATGTGGGATGTGGACTCAACCATAATTGTTCCGATAGTCGTAACCGTGAACGGGTTAATAGCGAAGAGTCTCGACCAACACCTTGAGAGCCTCTCGCTACACAGTTGGGTCAAGAGCCGGCTGCAGAAGGCAGTGCTGCTGGACACGGCACGTATTGTGAGGAGGTTCCTCACTCTGGGATCCTAACCTCCGGCAGCTTGGATGCACATACACCTAATCTGTGACTATCCCGTAATGCAAGAAATTAAATAGTCCATATGTAAATGGAAGTCATCCAAATAGCTTGAATTTTTCGGCGACCCGGTACCGTACCGCTGTCATAGCCTTTTTAGGGTTTCATAAGCAGCCCCAAACGCGATTAATTATATTGCACAATGATTTCATTGTGCAAAAAACATTGAAGGCCTAAGTCAAAGATAAGTTTTCCCCTAAATCTAGTTTATCTTTTCGTATTTAATTTTATTCATTTATTCCATATAACAATAATAAAAATTCTAAATAACTATTATAACATTAACCTAAAAATATATATATAAACTAAACTAAAAACTATATGTACAATAGGTCGGTTGAACTATCTGAATGAGTTAGCATTACAGATAGTTCAACCGATCCCCGTTGTCCGGCAACGTGCCCAAAATGCTGGCGGCATTTCCCCTCTGAATCGCGAGGCTGATCCTTTGGGCGAAATACAGGACAGCATTGTGGTCACGTGTGGACTCCACGAGCCGCCCCGACAGGTCTTTATATTTTTATCTTTTCGTTAGGGCAAAGTTATGCTCCGTTAAGTTGAGTTGCACGGAACCCCAGAGTCCAAGTCGCACTTGGACGGTTTTTAATGTGTTTCAGCCTTATGTCACGTATACTAATCGCTTATAAGTACCTATGTATTATGAGTTATTGTATGTAAGTACCTGATATAAAGCACACATGTTTAATTAAAGATGTAATATGTATATTAATGATCACTTGCAATCATTGCGCATGCATTAATTGATCGTCATCGCAACAAGCACCTGACTAATAATTAACATAACGCACAATGATGTCAATACATTATACAATTAATTACAATTATGCATATTATTATTGTGTAGTATCCACCGGAAACCACTTCAGTTATACCTCATTGGTAAGCATCTATAGTATGACCGTCTAAATCAGTCTTCGCCTGCGCGGTACAGGGATGCGGGGGTAAGACGACAACGGGGACCGAGAGAGGTGCGGGGGCGGGCGCGCGAACAGAAATGTATTGTAACAGAAATGCGCCCGCCCCCGCACCTCTCTCGGTCCCCGTTGTCGCCTTCCCCCGCATCCCTGTACCGCGCAGGCGAAGACTGATTTAGACGGTCATACTATAGTACTCCGTACTCACTCTAGTATCAGTCCACCATCCACAGACCTCTTACCCCATAGACATTAAATCGGTACAATTTTTTTTTTTTTCTTTATTAGGGATTTTATATTGATATTTGCACGCGAAACATTCTGTCACCGATGAGCGCTTAGAGACGAAGCGGAGGTGCCGTATTAAAGAGATGCGTCCATGTGGATAATATCTCTATGTGCCACGTGTCGCTAGGCAATCTTGCGCTCATGTGCGGGCAGACACGGGCGCACTCCTGCTACAGGATTAGGAACTAGGGGTACTTGGTAGGGAAGTGGTCTGTGCTATTTTGTAAAGTAGTAAAGAAAAGCATATAATTTTCCATATTTTCATACTATAATTTTTTTATTAAACAATTAGAAAATTTCAAAAACAAGAAAAAACGGTTAAAAATATTTATTATAAAAAATCCAAGTACACAATAAATAGCCAAGTGCATAGCAGGGCCTAAGCAAGAGGGAAACCCGCGCACGTCATTAGCCAACCAAAGTACAACTCGTATTGCTCTCAACATAAAGGTTATATTGCAACAAAAAGTCCGTGGTCGATTGTACGCGAAGCATTTTAATCGTATACCGTTTTCTATCGTATAAGTATAAAAATAATTAAGCATTCTTAGAATTGAGTATTGCTTGATGCGTATATGACGCCCAGGTGGATAGTAAAACCGTTGGAGCCGAGGTTTTCCTTAAATAACATGATTATACACGTTTTTGATACAATAACAACATGTTATTTTGGTGTCGAGACCCTCGGCCCGTGGGGTCCCGGCGCTTGGTCGCTTTATAAAGAGCAAACGAGTAGTAGATGCCACTGGTGACCCAAGAGCTGGCAGCTACCTCGCGCAACGGATCAGCATCGCGACCCAGCGAGGTAACGCGGCCAGTGTCTTGGCTACTCTTCCTGCTACTAATTTTTTTTTAAATAGTTAGATTAGGTTTTTTTAAATATTGAATGTTCTCTTTTATTTTATATTGTACCTTTTTGAAATAAACATGACATAGGATCATGATCTTGTCAATCCCATGATCAATACAAATCTAACGATACCTAAGGTTATCATTGATCTCCTATAAACAACTAGATACACAAAGGTCTTACTAAAATAATTTTAAAAACGTCCTAATAAGGGCCCATTGTTAACGTCCAAATAATGTCCAATAAAGCAAATGAGGGTCCATTCATCCGTTTGGACCTTCTTTGCGCTCGGACATTTTTAGAAGGCAGACTGTGTATCTAGTTGTTTATAGGAGAACAATGCTTAAATAACATGATTAAACACTTTTTTGATAAAATAACAACATGTTATTTCTGACATGACATAGGATCATGATCTTGTCAATGTCATGATCAATACAAATCTAAGGATACCTAAGGTTATACATTAATTGTTAAAAATATATAAAATTATTAAAATGTCTCACAATATCTTCTATAGACACAAAACAAAGTCTACATCAAATGACAATGCCAGATTCTGCCCCACCATCAAAGCGCAAGTTGTACAAGATAACAAATAAATGTAAAAAGATCTCCGTTTTTTATTAAAATTATTGGTTTAAAATAAAGTTTTGTACAAGTTGAGATTTGAAAAAACAGCTTAATTAAGAATTAAGAAAATAGTAAGAAATCGAAGCGAATTATTCATTGTTTTTTTTTTCCTCTATAGGAATTGCGAGAGTAGTAGAAAATGATACTGATTGTGATTATGCAACATGAAACCTGTAATAAGTCCCCAACAAAATGATAGGAACAGCTTAAATCGTCACGTAGTTTTGTAGGGGCAAAGCTCCAATCAAATCTGGCATTGTCTTTTGACCATAAATCATTTATTGTTCAAGTACTACAAGGACTCTCGAAGGCCATGACTTTACGATTTCTGTGCACTTCCTAATGTACCTATTGTTAAGAGCGGGGTAAGGTCTATAGATAGCCGTTTGGCTGAATCCATTAGGGAGCACTGTTGTGTGACAGTCTCGAGCCAATGAGCGCAATGCAGACGCTGTAAGGCCCGCTCAAGACCTCTCTCAACTCCGAACTCGGCTGAGTGACGCTCAATACATCAGCATCTGGAATGTAGGTTGTATCATCATTCACCCTCACACTCACACCCTCTCACACGCACCATCACACACACTAACCACGACCATCACCACTCACATACACCTAATTAGTACCTAATACTTATTTTCTACTTTAAGGAGAGCTCGGTGGCTCATTGGTTGGGTCAATGGACTTGCAATATGGAGGTCCCAGGTTCGATTCCCAGCCAGGGCAGCCATGTACCAATGAGTTATCCTCGGATTTTTCGACGGAAAAACTTACGTACATTTACCGAGTGCTCTCAAAAACGGCGAAGGAAAACATCGTGATGAAACCTGCATGTCGTAGAAGAAGAAAAAAAATCTAAGGCATGTGAAATCCGCCAACCCGCACTGGGCCCGCGTGGTGGATCATGGCCCGAGCTCCCTCGATGTAAGGGAAGTTCTGTGCCCGAGCAGTGGGGCAATATAAATAGACTGATGATGATGATGATGCTTAATTTCTTATTTCTGTTTCTAAATGTGTATGGCCTGGTGATCTGTAACACAGGCTTACGCCTAGCACAGGCACCAGACTCTCGCATCTTAGAACCATACATTGTTATTGCTAGTTGTATCTTGTACCTACCATTCTTTGATGTGAGATAAATAAAGATTTTTATTATTATTATCAATATGTTTTCGTCAAGAATCCCCTTTTTTTACTTGGGGAATTGCTTTTCGCATCTCACCGCGCCAATGAGGAGGGGCGGTGAGTATGTGGGACTCCCGCCATAACACGGTCCTATACCCACTAAAACCCCAAGGTGTTCAACGCATCGCGTTTGGAACGAGGTTGTGGGAACGCAGCGCCTAATACCACAGCCTCGTCCGCGGCCGCCCTCGTGGGCCCTTCTCGGGGGTCTGCCCCTATACCTCCGCTTAAGGCGCCTCGGAACACTGGACGAGACGCCTCACAGCTCAGGACCTCTAAGCGAGCGCCGGACCCCCCGACCCGACCCGCAAGTCCCCGGCCCGCTCGCCGTCGGACCGTCAAGAATGCCTTAAGTAAATCTCATTCGTCATCGCAGAGTCAAACTTGGTCCTCTGTAACGGAAGCTGTCCTAAAAACTACGCCTATGATGAATGGTCTTAAGAATCTCCACATCCTTGCCCATTCTCTGGAGCACTGTCTCATTGCGAACTCGCTGGACCCACGAGATCTTAAGCATTCTTCGATACACCCACATTCTTACTTCCAATAAAGAGATATAATTCTATGTTTTGATATTTTCTTGCATATGCGCTATACGAAACGAAAATCTAAATGATAAATGGAGAAAAATGTCACGACCGGGATTCGAACCCGGGACCTCGCCATTCCGTGGCACGCTCTATTCCAACAGAGCCATCGTGATTCGTATCCAGATCGTGAATTTTGTCTCCATATTCTCGTCTGAGGTCATATTTTCTCCATTTATCATTTAGATATAGTTCTGATCTGCTCCGGGCATCTGTTGTCCGGACTCTATAAAAGGCCAACAATGCATTATTAGATATTAATTGCCACAATTAAATCCATATGTAGGTAGTGGTTCTCATACCGCGTCGGATGTCGGCCACAGAAAGGATACGTTGGCCAGTTGTTTCCTCAATATTTCCGATGTAGAGCACTGTAGGGTTGTGCGGTGTATAAAAGACTCTTTGATTCAGTCATCCATTATCTTCCTATTACACTCCCACCTTTTTCTCCTTAGCGACAGTCGAGACTGTCCTTCCATCTGCTGCGATCCTGGTACCAGTGGCGGATTCACAGCAGGCTAAGTAGGCAGCCTAGGGCGGCATATTTTAGGGGCGGCAAATTTGGGGCCAATTACAAAAATTACGTTATGTTTACGGAAGTACAGGGCCAATTTTTTTATCTACAATTTGTGTAGTCGCGTTAGGTCCCGGCGTGGGAATCGGTCAAGTCTGGCCGAATTGACCACAGATTGAGCTATTTCTTGTGTAATCTTAACTAAATCGTTGGTCGTTGTGTTGTATAATCTAGTCTAGGAAGGAACTGACACATCTATCCTAGTTCACAAGCATATTAATTACGGAAACAATTAGGACGACAGATAGTGCACGAATCATAAAGTTACAATTTTATTGACAAAAAATGTAAGTAATTTGATTGTGAACTAAAGTATCGAATTGTAGACGTCGTCGATAGGGGCGGCAAATAATAGCCTACTGGCGGAAAATGTGTAAATCCGCCACTGCCTTACCCACTCTCGTTTCATACACGTTCTTCGGTTTGTAGACGAAAACATGCAGATTCTTTTATTCTTTCTTACATAAACTTCGGTATCGGTGGCACGTGATATGTCCTTCCATTCGCTGCGATCCTGGTACACACGAAGACAGAACTAAGATTTTCTCAAAAACTACTTGACCAAATTTATAATTATTTTTACTTTTGCATAGTTTCAACTTTTATCTATCTTCAGTGAAAGAATTCTTGCATAAGTCAAGTAGTTTTTGAGATAATCTCAACCTTAAAAACTCTCCTGAACACTTTTCAGTACACTATCACTCTCGCTTCATACACAGTCCACTATTTCATGCTCATTCATCGGGCTTGTAGTAAACTTATCTACTTGACTCTTGTAGAAAAACTTGCTAATTTGATCTACGTTGTCCTCCTCGGATTACCTATGCCGATCCTTCCACCAACATTCGCTCTATTTCGTTACTTTTATCATTCATTTAATTCACTCACACTGAGATTCATAAACTCAAGTACCAGGTTAGCATGAGCTAACTCTTGTAGCTGTCAAATATCTATCAAAAATCTCACGAAAGCTTGCCTTAAAACTGTCTATGAGCGTATATATCTATTTTACCTACGTAATTTTAATTTACATGTTTATAGGTTTGGTCATTTTCAAATACTTTACTCAAATACCTGAATATTGAGTGAAATTAGCAATTAGTCTCCGTTAGCTGTGGCATAGTTTGCGTTAACTTTATGAACCTAATCGAATTGAGTGGACGCCTTGGCTTACCAGCAATGGACTGACACGGGCTGATGATGATTCTGAATTTCAATTCGATGACCCTTCGGAGCATAATGTACAAAGCGCAAAATGATCACGACACACAAAATGTACAAATCGCAAAATGACCAATACTGACGCAGAATGTCATCATCATCACATCATCAGTCTATTTATATTGCTCCACTGCTCGAGCACGGACCTTCCCTTACATTGAGGGAGCTGGGGCCATGATCCACCACGCGGGCCCACTGCGGATTGGCGGATTTCACATGCCTTAGATTTTTTCTAACTTTATGATATTTCAATTTATTAGTTATGTTCCAGTCAGCCCTGGTAGCCGATCTGATAACGCCTTGGCAGTAATTGCGACGCGAATGAGGAGTTCACGGCACGCCGATAGACAGACTGACAGACCTAGTGCAACTTTGCAACGATAACTGTTGCATTCTATTAATATTTCCGATATTACCTTGCTTTAAAAGGAATAATGTGAGAAAACTACTCTTAATAATAAGCTTGTTAGCAGTCTTGACTGAATTATAAGTATCAAGGTGTCTGGCAGGGACTAGATGCAAAAGGCCAAGAGTTGAGTGACGAGCCCTAATTATCAGGAGCGAGGAGATGAGGCGATGAGAGAGGCAGCACCAGGAGGCTATAGGAGCGGGGAGTGGAACTATAAGAGTGACTATAAGAGTGGAATGATACAGGCATCACTCCGTTTCATCATGAGATGAGAGAGGCAGTACCAGGAGACTATAAGAACCAGAAGGTGAGGCCTACGTCTAGCAGTAGACTACGGGATAATGATGAAAGACTGTATAGAGACAGGTAATACCAGGAGGCTATAAGAGCGGGGAGATGTGTGCGACGACTTGTGTCCAGCACTAGATTGATACGGGCTGGTGATGGGAGACTACCTCAGTACCAGGAGGCTATAGGAGCGGGGAGGTATATGCGCAACGAACTGCGTCCAGCTGTGAACTAATACGCGCAATTTTCGGGGATTTTTCCTAGAATAAGTACCTATTATTAGTAATCAATAGACACGTATCTCAAAAAACCGAATCGAATAGCTAGCCTGCTCTATGCTTCGTTTACGCACTCGCTCGTAACGAACTCATTAGTAAAACAATTTGCCAGGCTCGACTCTCGGCTCGTCATTCTGAACGCCCACACAATAATAGCCCAAGGCCGAGCTTTCACTCATCGCTTCCTTGTGTTTTTGTCCAGCAGTCATTCGATTCACTAAATTGGCGATTGAATTGATGGAAACGCCTACACATAGCGCTCTCACACGACAAAATCCGCCAGAAAACAAAAACATTGCTCATAGAATCAGTAAACTGAAGTGTCAGTGGGCTGGTCACATCTGTTGTAGAACCGATAACCGATGGGGGAGACGAGTTCTCGAATGGAGGCCACGAACGGGATGGAGGGATGACCTTCGTAGGATGGCTGGCAAGGACTGGATGCAGAGGGCCGAGAGTAGGGTTGAGTGGTGCTTTAGGAGAGGCCTGCGTCCAGCAGTGGTCTGATACGGGCTGATGATGATGATTGACAGAAGCAAGTGCTTTTGAAAACGGCAGTAACATGCGGCCGCAAAATTATTTGATAATTTTCATTTTATTGTGTAAAGTGGTTGTTTTGGATGTACTAGAAAGGTAATTTAAATTTTAAGTTTATTTTATGAATGAACATAATTCAATATTTCATTGATTTAAGGGCCTTCCATGAGCCAACTAGCGCCGCTAATCTTTGAAAAATAATATCTTTTAATTAAAACAATTTTGTTAAAAAAGCTATGTACATAATGTTTATTACGATAAATACTATTTTTTAAATGCTTATTTATAACGTGATTCAATGTTGGTAAGTCGTAGTTCGCATAATTGCGAAAAACGGCTGTTTTTGGCACATTTGAGAACTACAACTTAGCTTGTCGCAATTATGCCATGTATTGTATATTGAAAAATAGTGCTTGTCTTAATAATAATTTGTAAGAGATTTTTTTTGCAATGTCATTTGATCCTTCATGCGAAACCGGTGACACAATGGGCACCTATATAGGAGTCGAATATACAACTTTTAATCCGGGGGACGAATATTAGGGGACCAATGGGTTCTGACCCACCTGAGGGGCGACACACACCATGCATGTTCCTTTACTGCATATGCCGCAGTTATAGAAGTTTCCCCGTGTGATGGGATGGATGTATTTCAAATGATACTTCGCCTTGCTTAGTTTTTATTTTATTGTCACCTGGCCTAGTATTTGATTGTCCATTACCGGTATCTAATAGGCTCGCAATCATTGCCTGTTAACTTAACTTCCTCGGTATAAATCAATTAGGTCGTGAACGACATATTGATTTCAATAACGATTAACATTTTATTACATCAACGGCACGGTACATGCATGTACAGTCGACACAACGTGATTGTTCACATAACCATTGCAAACTCGCCCCATCTGAGCGATATCTCAGCAGGATAGCCACGTCAGAGGCCCAAGAACGCTCTAAATAACTCTGATAAATAAACCCACACGAGAAATGATGATGATGTGTTTACCGTACACAATAAAATGACAATGCCAGATTCTTCCCCACCATAAACCGTAGTTGTACTAGATAACGAATAAGTGTAAAAAATATCTCCGTTTTTTATTAAAATTATTGGTTTAAAATAAAGTTTTGTACAAGTTGCGATTTAAAAAAAAAAACGAAAATAGTAAGAAAATAGTAAGAAATCGAAGCGATTTATTCATCGTTTTTGTTATTCTTCTATAGGAGTTGCGAGAGTAGTAGAATACTGATTATGATTATGCAATATGAAACCTGTAATAAGTCCCCAACAAAATGATAGCTACAGCTTAAATGGTCACGTAGTTTTGTAGGTGGGGCAAAGCTCCATTGAAATGTGGCAATGTCTTTTGTGTTACGTTACGACTTATGGTGACACTTCACTTGGCTATTCGTATTCGCTATTGGATGTATGTCGTATTTGTCAAATACTTGACGTACATACAAATAAGACGATATTTTGTCAAGCATACCAACCACACATGGCAATTATGACAAATACGCAAATACGAATGCCAAGCGAAGAATTACAAGTTAAGATAAGATATTCTTTATTGCAAAAAAGAAAAGAATTACACAAAAGAAATAGGCTAATAGTTAATATTACAATTGGCGATCTTATCGCTCAAAGCGATCTCTTCCAGACAACCTTTGGTTAGAGAATTCAGCGTATGAATAGGTAGCTTGTTGAGCAATAATAAATATATATCACTAACGGTACAAGTTAGGTATTTATTGCGCCGATTGTTTGCCATTAAATAGGTCGAGTGTGACATAAATATCGGAAAGGCTTTGCTTCCGGTTCCGGCGCGCGGTCACGACCGGGGCGAGCGGCGGCCTCAGCGCGACCGACATACTTCACTGTACCCGGCTGGCGGAAACGGGAGAGTTGCGTTTTTAGACTTTCTAGTATCTAGGTCGATTCCTTTGTGGCCTAAACATCTTGCTGTATGACAAAGATTAAGGGGCTGACATAATTACTAGTCATTAAGTAATTTAAGTGTTATTATTTTAAAAGATGTGATGCTGTAAGTTTTTTTTGCCACTTGTTCTCCTCAGCGTTGGCACCTTTTCCTTTCAAAGTATCAACACCTCCCCGCTCTTATAGCCTCCTGGTACTGCCTCGTCTAGTCTCTCATCATCAGCCCGTATTAGGCGCACACACCTCCCCGCTGATGGAGCGTGCTATGCTGGGCATCTCTCTGGTCGATAGAGTACCCAACTCAGAAATCCGCCGGCGGACCAAGCTGGTGGATATTGGGGAAAGGATGGCTTCCCTGAAGTGGAGATGGGCAGGGCACGTTGCACGCAGAGACGACGACCGCTGGACGTACAAAGCTACAGTTTGGAGGCCACGCACGGGACATCGCAGCGTAGGAAGACCACCGATGAGATGGTCTGACGACATCTCTCGCACATGTGGGAAGAAATGGATGAGTACGGCCACAAATAGAAGACAATGGAAGGATTGCGAGAAGGCCTACGTCCAGCAGTGGACGGATACAGGCTGACGACGACCTCTCCACTCCTATAGCCTCCTGGTACTGCCTGCCTCTAAGTATCCCGACTGACGGAAATTGGAGAGTTGTGTTTTTCGAAAGTGTACGTAGGTCGATTCCTTTGTGACCTCCTGCAGCCTAAATGAGTTGTTGCATGACGTATTAGACTACGGGACTGATAGTCATCATCATAAGGCCGTATCAATACCTCCCCGCTCTTATAGCATCCTGGTACCGCCTCTCTCATGACCAGCCCGTATCAGTTCACTGCTGGACGCAAACCTCACCTCCACGCTTTTCTAGTCTCCTGGTATTGCCTGCCTCTAGTCTCCCATCATTAGCCTCTCAGTCCACTGATGGACGCAGGTCGTCGCATACACCTCCTCGCTCTTATAGCTTCCTGGTACTGCTTGCCTCTAAATCTCCAATCAGCAGCTTGCATCGCCCGACGATTAAATCTGACAGCTTGTAAGACGAACTCAGGGCGATAGTCCTACTTTGTGTATGAGTGGAGGTTGAGTTCGGTCTTACAATTGTCAGTTTTCATATAATTTTGATATCGTGCTCAAAATTGTCTAAGAGTCTCGCCCTTAGTTCTTGAGTTCAAAGTTAGTTTAAATAATTAAAACTCAGGAGAATATAATTTTATTTGAGTGTTTTATTTTTATTTTGTACAAAATATGCTTAATTTCTAGATACATCTATGGCATGGGCTAGGTTCATGGCTTATAACTACCTAATTATCTATAAATAGTTTGGGTAAAGGATTCAAGTGGAACTATCACAGAATGCTAGATATCAATGGCGTATAAGTATGGCATTTAAGGGCCTTCCATGAGCCAACTAGCGCCGCCAATCTTGAAAAAAGAATATGTTCCAATTTAATCAATTTGATTAAAAATGCTATTTACAAAATGTTTATTAGGATGAACACTATTTTTCAATATACAATACATGGCATAATTGCGACAAGCTAAGTTGTAGTTCACAAATGTGCCAAAAACGGCCGTTTTTCGCAATTATGCGAACTACAACTTACCGACATTGAATCACGTTATTAATAATCATTTAAAAAATGGTATTTATCGTAATAAACATTTTGTAAATAGCTTTTTTAATAAAAATAAATATTAGAAGATATTATTTTTTAAAGATTGGCGGCGCTGGTTGGCTCTATGAAGGCTCTTAAAGAGTATTTTTCCTTTACTCTATAGTCCTCTTGCTGTTCATATAAACACGAACTATAAAGTTGACAAGTAAGTAACCTATTACAATTATTTTTAATAATTTTACAAATTAGACATTTTGGTGGTCAATTATTGTGTAAACAGAATAGGCCAGTTGACCCCAAAAAAATGTTTTAAATAGTTAATCGTTCTAATAGACCGTACAAAAAATCCCAGAACTTTTTGAGACCTTTAAGACACCAAAAACTTTAATTTAAAATGCAACTTTCCAACCTCGATTAAAAACAGAGTCCGCCATGATTATCTGTGGCATGACGTCATCGAGGCCCGATAAACTAGGGATGTTCGATGTTGAGAAAACACGAAGTTACAACAGCTATTATCATCGTAATACCTGGTTAAATCTAGCTGGGAGCCTTCAAATGTATTCATTTCCATTTATTTGGTAAACATTTCATTTACATGTTATTAAAATTTGAATATTATTAATAATTCAATGTACCCAAACCCACATAAGATCGATAAATCAAAAAAATCGGGCATCCCTAAAAATCCAGAGTGACGTCACGAATCTCGCGAACATGGCCGATTAGCGTTTTTCACGTGTGGGAAAAAACGGAGAAATATTTAAATTTCATATTTTACATTCATTTACTTTTATGTAATAAAAGTGATATCCTAATGTGAAGTACTTATGAAATAAATATTGTTTTATTGAATTTCGATATGAGTCAACTAGCTAGCTATTGTAAAGGAGAGTTTTAAAGGTTGAGATTTTCTCAAGAACTACTTGATTTGATTGAGTCCCCCAATTATCTCTGTCTTCGTACGGTGGAAGACAGAGAAATGTGTACAGGAGAGTTTTTAAGGTTGAGATTTTCTCAAAAACTACTTGACCTATTGCAAAAATTCTTTCACTGTTTGATAGATAAAAGTTAAATCTATGTAACTGTAAAAGAATTATTAAATTCGGTCCAGTAGTTTTTGAGTAAATCTCAACCTTATTGAGGCCTCCTGTATACTTATCTCTGTCTTCATACAACAAGCGGTCCGATTGGAAAGCGTTCTTTTCAGTTGTTGAGATTCCGAGTCTACCCTAAGCGTACGTCTACCCTAAGCTGGTCTCCTGGTCTCACGGCAGCCACTCCGAGTCCTGCGCTGGGGTGGCCGGCTGCTCCGTGAGGTCCTCCTTGCTGTGAGCCACCTTGTGGTACACCTTCTTGCCGGCGTCTACCACGTACTCCACGCCATCAGCTGGAACATAATACAATACCATTAATACATACTTTGCTGCCTCCACCAGAAGGGGGTCTTGCTTGACGAGAAGACGCCCAGTGATCGATATCCAGTATGAATACAGGATGATTGGAAACTGATTGGTGATTGTATACAGAGTGATTGGAAATTCGATACATTCCTTGAAAGGGGTGATACTAGAGGTGGTTGGCAACAAATTAGGCCCTATTAAAGAGGGGTTTCCCAGCCATGGGCAGCCATGTACGGTGGAACACAGAGAAAGGTGTATAGGAGAGTTTTTAAGGTTGAGATTATCTCAAAAACTACTTGACCTATTGCAAACATTCATTCACTGTTTGATAGATAAAAGTGAAAACTATGTAACTGTAAAAGAGTTCATAAATTCGGTCCAGTAGTTATTGAAAAAATCTCAACCTTATTGAGGCTCCCTGTATACTTATCTCTGTCATCGACTGTACCAATGAGTTATCCTCGATTTTTTCGACGGAAAAACTTACGTACATTTACCGAATGCTCTCAAAACGGTGAAGGAAACATCGTGATGAAACAAACCTGCATGCCGTAGAAGAAAAAAATCTAAGGCATATGAAATCCGCCAATCCGCATTGTGCCCGCGTGGTTGATCATGGCCCGAGCTACCTCGATGTAAGGGAAGGTCTGTGCCCGAGCAGTGGGGACATATAAATAGACTGATGATGATGAAATCTCTGTCACTTACCGACAGCGCCGCCCGCCGTGCGCACCGCCTGGCCGATGCTGTGGGGGGAGAAGGTGTTGGGGTCGATGTTGATGTCCACGCCGCCGCTGGTGCCGTTGCTGAGCTTGGGGCACTCGCTCTGCGAGATGATGGACAGGTCGTACGGGTCCACGCCGAATGAGGACAGCTTCGCGCGCATCTGGGAACAATAATGGAGAAGTGATGGGTACCTGTCTTCTTTCTTTTTCTTTTCTCGTGTGATTTAGGCCCATATTAATAGTCTGAGCTCAAGAGCGAATTCAGCTAATACACTCTCAAGACGTGATCACCATCTCAAGTATGTCATTTATTAATAAACCAATCTTGAGGGCGTATCACGTGATATCTTTCTCAAGTCGCGGTTCGCCTGCAATCAGCAAATACGTTCTCAAGTGTGAGTTTGACAGTTCTCTTGAGAACTGAGTTTTGTTTATTAATATAGCGTTACTCACGTGATACCCGATTCCTAAACGCGCACCTATGTTATGTTTATTAATAGAACGACATCTTGAGGTCGTTCTCAAGATTGACTTTTGAGCTGAGAGTGGTTTATTAATACGGGCCTTAAGTGACCAAACCTATTGTCTGAGTATTCAGGCCGCCCCTAGGCCTCCGACCAATAAGGATCACTTTAATGTCCGTCTGTCTGTCAAGACCCTTTTCTCAGAAACGCGTGGACGTATCAACTTGAAATTAATACCAAATACTCGGGTCTGCAAGTTGTATCAAATTTCTACGTCAACACAATGAAAGGGTATGGACGCTTAAACGTTATTTAATAAGATAAAGATAAGATAAATATTCTTTATTGCAAAAATGAAAAGAATTACACAAAAGAAATAGGCTAATATCGTTAATATTACAATTGGCGGTCTTATCGCTCAAAGCGATCTCTTCCAGACAACCTTTGGGTAGAGAATTCAGCGTATGAATAGGTAGCTTGTTGAGCAATAATAAATATATATCACTAACGGTACTTACATTAAGTAATGTACCACCAATTTTCGTAACGTCGAAAGCTTTCACAACTTCCAAAATGTCTTTGGAGTGGCCGACGCAAACTCAGAATCTCCAACTTCAAGACTGCTTTGTAATTTTCCCATTCTTCCTGCCCGTTCGCGTATATAGCTTCCCGTATTCTGTACGTCCCCCGAGGAGAGACGAGTTAGGTACGCTTTTCTAAGAGCCTAAACACATGAAATACCGTATGCAGTACGTCCCCTCGAGGCAACGAATTCGGTACGCTTTTCCAGCCGCTGCTAATGATAAAGTTAACAGAAACCCGTATTCAATAGGTCTACAGAACATTGATAGGTATGGAAAGTGTTCTTTCGTCTATCGTATACGAGGAGACTTGAAGTATTATATTTATTTGAATTTGAATTACGCATTATCCATGCTCGGTGAATAAACGAATCACGGAATGACAAGGTCGCAGGTTCAAGTCCTGCCCACGGCAAGAATTTTTTCATCATGTTCTAATATATTTATTGGAATAAAAAAAGTTGGAATCTTTTGTCTAATGTTTCTTTGCCACAGGTTCGTTATTTTTGATACCACTTACCTTGTCCACATATATCTTATCCAGGTCCTTGTTCCGCGAGAGTATGGTGGCCGAGCGGCGGTGCGCGAAGGCCAGCTTCTGGCAGGTGAAGACGGCCGCGTACGAGGAGTAGTCCGTCGCCAACACAGTGTAGCTGGCAGAACCGGCCACGCCTGATACAATGACACATCACGCTTTAGAATGGTTGAGCATCTAGACCTTGTTTTTGCAGTTATGTTTCAGGGTTCCTTACATCAAGGGTAAAAAAGAAACTCTTATAGGATCACTTCGTTATTCGTCTATTCATTTGTATGTTTGTCCGTGACAGACCGTTTGTCTGCGAAGACCTTTTTCTCAAAAACGCGCCGAGGTGCGGTGGAACACAGAGAAAGGTGTACAGGAGAGATTTTAAGGTTGATATATGTTTTAACTACTTAACCTATTGCAAAAATTCTTTCACTGTTTGATAGATAAAACTTAAAACTATGTAACTGTAAAAGAATGATTAAATTCGGTCCAGTAGTTTTTAAGAAAATCTCAACCTTATTGAGGCCCCCTGGATACTTATCTCTGTCTTCGCCAATGTGAAATCAATACCACATATTTAATAGTCTGCAAGTCTATTACTTATTATGATGGGAAAAGTCGCCGGAAAGAGAAGAATCGGTCGCAGGAAAAAGTCGTGGCTGCGTAACATCCGGGAATGGAGTGGAATCGCGAGCGCCGCAGACCTGTTCCGCCTCGCGAGAGATAGGCACAAATATGATGAGCTGATTGCCAACCTTCACTAGTTGGAGAGGCAACCCCCCAGAAGAAGAAGAAGTCTATTACGAGACGAGAAGGCGACAGTCATTGTTGCACCAACTAACTCCACGTGTGTGACGGCAGTTGGCAAAGATCCCTCTCGACCTTGTCCTTCCAGCGAATCTAGGACGACCACTAGCCACATACTTTTTCTTCTTCTGCATGCCGGTTTCCTCACGATGTTTTCCCAAAACAGCAGCAGCAGGCTTGTACCTTTTCAGCTTCTACCGCTCATTGCACGTCAAAAAGAGAAAATGGGTGACTTACTGAGCGGGAAGCGCACTTTCATCCTGGCGGGGACGGCGGCGTCCGGCACCGACAGCATGCCGGTGTATCTGCAATGGAGAGGCAAACATGTATTAATGACGTCACTAGGGTAGGCTACTATGGCTTCGAAAGTGGCTATTACGATTATGAAGCCTTATGGGTTTTGTAGCGAGATTAATTTGCTTCCTTCTTATTATTATAGCATAGTATAGTGAGCGCACCTATTGTGCTGCCTCTTGTATACAATGCCTCTTCCCTGGCCTGACGGCTGACCGAGCGACAGCGACCGGGACCGACTGCTTAACATAGCCAGCAGCGTAGCACACTGCTGGTCTAATTAGGTGCCTAAATACATTCTATGTATATAACATGTGCTGCAGTGCAGTTCTCCCACACGTAGTATTACTTACTAACTAATCTTCCATAGAATTACCTCCCCCGATCTCGTCCTAACGAAGAATCTATCCTATCAATGAACTCTAGCCATTGTTATATGATTTACCAAAGGTTTCAAAGTCTCGAGGGAAGATAGTTCAGTTGATGAATGAAATTGTAGGTACAAGGGTACTCTAATTTGCACTGGCTTCATATCCCTGTACCGTAGAGTTGGACCTTGGTCACATGTTCATCATCACATCAGTCCGTATCGGTCCACTGGCAGACCTCTCTCATCAACCCGACTCTCAGCCCATCTGACTGAGTGACGAGCTTTGGGAGAGGCCAGAAGTGGACTGGCTGATCAAACTAATGATACGTAGTCGCGTCCTTCGGCTGTCACAGTGTCTGTCACTCTACCATCCAGTCATTCTCCCTCTCACCTGTAATCATGTTTCAGCGGCGTCAGTCCCAGTATGAAGTGCTGCGAGACCTGCTCGATCTCGTACTTGCCGGGCTCCTCGGTGCGGCTGAAGTTGTACGTGATGCAGTGCGAGGCGGTCGACGTCTTCTGCACCACGTACCAGCTGCCCAGCATCTGGAAACCAGTGGAGAGGGGGTCATACAGTGAAATATATAGAAGCACTAGTGGATAAAGTCAAAGTCAAAGGACATTGCCAGGTTTCAATGGAGCATTGCCCCACCTATACAAAACCAAATCGTTTAATAATTTTTTTTTTAAAAGCTATTTACAAAATGTTTATTAGGATGTATAATATATTAGTTACGACTGTTCTTGTCAAATGACATTGCCACATTTCAATGGAGCTTTGCACCACCTTCAAAACTACGTGACCATTGAAGCTGTAGGTACCTATCATTTTGTTGGGGACTGATTGTTAGATTTCATATTGCATAATCATAAACAGTAAGAGTTGCGAGAGTAGTAAAAAATGATAACAAAAATAACGAATAATTCGCCTCGATTTCTTAATGTTTAACGCTCAGCACTATCTGTTACATTGATGGTGGGCCCACAATAAACAAAATATGTCACGTTACAATGAATGATTAGCGGCAAAACTAAGAGGAAAACGTGCAGAAACTTTTAAAATTAATTTTTCGACGCGCAACTTGTACACAGAACTTTATTTTAAACCAATATTTTTAATAAAAAACGGAGATATTTTTACATTTATTCGTTATCTTGTACATCATGCGGTTGATGGTGGGGCAGAATCTGGCATTGTCGTATATTTGTGTCTCATTTCGCCAGTATTCAAACAAATAACAGTTGTGTTTGCACAGTCGACAGCAGATCAATGGTAACAGCAGTACGATTTCAAATCTTACGACGCAGATAATAAGAACGGTCCAAAGTACAAAGTGTTACACTTGATGTGCTGTCGACGTACCTATAGGAGCTTCACCCCGATTTTCTATCTCGTGGCGACCTTTGACTGGCACACCACTTTGCAAGGAAAAGGTGCCAACGCTGAGGAGAAAAAGTGGCAAAAAACTCTCAGCAGCACATCTTTTATAATATCTGTGACTGATAATAACATGAGTAGGTGATTAGACAATGAGTGAGATTGTTTGTTATGTCCCATCAAGCACAATGTTATCTAAGGTCAGCGCAGGTCAAGTTCTCTGTTAACCGACTGTTAGCTCCATAACGGTTTTAAACAAGACATGTTTACGTCTGTTTAGAACAGTCGAAGACAGAGATAAGTATACAGGGGACCTCAATAAGGTTGAGATTTTCTCAAAAACTACTGGACCGAATTTAATATTTCTTTTACAGTTACATAGTTTTAACTTTTATCTATCAAACAGTGAAAGAATTTTTGCAATAGGTCAAGTAGTTTTTGAGAAAATCTCAACCTTAAAAACTCTCCTGTACACCTTTCTCTGTGTTCCACCGGACCAATGGAGCATTCTTCTTCATCTAGTCTACAGTTGGAATTTTAGAAAGGTATCCTTTGATATCATTTCTGTCATTGCCTTTGGATGGAATGAAAATTATCTCATTTATTGAAATGACAATATTTTGACATTCACATGAAAATGGCGGGAAACGACGGTTGCAAAATTATTTGATAATTTTTATTTTGATGTCTGCAGTGGTTCCCTATTTCTGTGCATAAATTTTTATGTCATAATATAACATGGCATACCTTAAATTGTCCTAGTAATAACTACGCATAATAGTCATTAGGCATAACTTTATAAGCATAATATTATTAAGCATAACTACAAACAGCATAAAGATTGTTAAGAATAATATTATAAAGCCTAAATAAACTTTGTCATAATGATATTGAGACATAATTGTAATAATCATATTAATTACTCGCCGAAAAATATACTCCTGAAGTTTTAAAAACAAAAATTAAACCAAGGGCCACCCCCGCCGCACCGTAACCTACTATTACACTATAATACCTACTTTTTGATTGTAGGTATATAAAATAAACATGTTGGCGGCTTACGGGTGGCCCAAGGGCCACCCCCGCCGCACCGTAACCTACTACTACACTATGGTACCTAACTTATATCTGATATACCTACCTAATACCTACTTTTTGATTGTATATAAAATAATCATGTTGGCGGCTTACGGGTGGCCCAAGGGCCACCCCCGCCGCACCGTAACCTACTATTACCTAATACACCATACATACAACACCAATACCAACAAAAAAGAAGAAATACACAAACAAACATTATTTATGTATAATATCTATTAGACGAATAAACAATATGCCATAAAACAATATGGAAATCAAAATTAGGGCAAAAACGATTAGCCCAAACTAGAATTATGCTTAGTTAGATTGTATGCCCAAAAACAATTATGACAAAATATGATTATGACAAAAAACATTATGCCTAACTCATTATGCTAAATTAAAATAGGACAAAAAAATTATGCGAAAAAAAGGGATCCCGTCTGCAGTTGTTGTTTTGTGTTTAATATCACGTTAAATCAATCAGAAAATGTTCGCGAATGACAGTATATGAATTTATTGGATAATTTGAGCAAGATTCAAGCTTTTAACAAGAGTTCCCGCTCCGAGCTCGGGAGTCAACGCGACTGTCGAGCTGCTTCGTCCAGAGTGATGAGGCTTGGGAGACTCCTCTGGATGAAGACATGAAGACGCGGTTACCCAGGGTGAAGACGCTACTGAGACTCCTCTGGAGATATATATTAAATAGAAGACAGATATATATTGAATATTCTGTAACATGACATTGGCAAATGACGAACTGTCGAGAAAAATAAATAAGTAAATAAATACTAATTTTTGCCGTTTTCCTAGGTAACCTAGCCTAGTCGGTAGTGCTCATGTCTTCTGTGGGAGGGTTCTGAATTGGATCCGGATGGCGAAGGGAGGTCTTCTTTTCTCGTGTGGTTTAGTGACCAAACCTATTTGTCAAAGTTATTCAGGCCGCCCGTAGGCCTCTGACGTGGCCTAACGACTGCTGTCAAGCGACAACAACCGGGACCAACTGCTTAACGTGCTTTTCGAGGCACGGAGGGGCTCAGATGAAAGTGTCACTAGCGGTCACTCATCCGGGTCCTGACCTCGCCCAACGTTGCTTAACTTGTACGATCGTTTTCAACGTGTACTCGCAACTGGACTACGAGACCCGGCGAGCAAAGGGAGGTACACAGCGACCTTCATCCAGCACTTGCTGATGATACTACATATAAATTCAATTACCTGCCTCAGACAAGGGGTCTAAAGTGTACAAATAGGATAATAGTCGCTGTTGTATGTGTATCTGATCATCTGTCATAAGTTGTTCATAGTGTGTATCCGAACACTAAATAAAAAGTATCACTTGTAAAATGTCTTTCATTGAACATGGCGCAGTCGAATTAAAATCTAATTAGAAAATTAAGAAAAGACAGCAAAATGGAGGGATCAGCGAAACTGCCGCCCAATTTCGATCTGCAAGGAAAAAATGCAGCTAGCGAATGGAGTATCTGGCTCCTAATGTTCGAAGATTACCTCATAGCAACGGGCAAAGACACCGGCACAGACAAAATGAAAGTCGCCACGTTACGAAACTTGTTGGGACAGGAAGCGGTGAAGATTTTGAGGACATTGCCTGATTTAAATGATCATCAATCATATGATCTAGTAATAAAATCTATAGAAGATTATGTCAAGCCAAGGTCTAACGAAGTCTTTGACAGATACGTGTTTAACAAGAGGCTACAAGAAGATGGCGAAGCCTTCGAGCACTATCTAACTGCATGCCGCCAACTTATAAGCTCGTGCAATTACAAGCCGACGAAGCAAAACGCAGTGGACATCGAGGAACAGCTTTTGAGAGATAAAATAGTCCATGGCATCAGAGATAAATCCACGCAAGAAGCTCTGCTCAGGATCGAAAATCTAACGCTGGAACGCGCCATCGCCTTCTGTCGAGCCGGCGAACAAAGTCGGGAACAGGTCCAAAAAATAAATGAAGCAGAAACTTCGTCGATGGACATAAATAGAGTTCGTCAAAGTGGAAATAAGAAAGACGAAAACCATACCAAAAAGAAGTTCAAGTGTCGTCGCTGTCGCACTACACATGGCCCACGCGAGTGCCCAGCTTATGGAGAAAAGTGTACCACCTGCGGGACACTAAACCATTTTGCGAAAGCGTGCTTCAAAAATAGAAAAAAAGTGAATGCTGTTCAGCAGGATAGTGATGATGAAACGATGTACTGCAACACAGTAAAAGAGGCTACACAGAAAAACATGAAAATGAATCGGAACAGAAAGGAAAATAAAAGTGCCTGGATAGAGAAAATTTGCATTGAAGGCCAAAGTTTAGAATGTAGGCTGGATACAGGTGCAGACATAAGTATAATACCTAAATCAGTTTTCAAGAAACTTAACTTACCGGAAATGGTGAGACCAGTCCCGGCGAGATCCTGCTTGGAAAGTTTCAATGGGTCCAGAGTGAAGCCGGAAGGTTGCGTAAACCTATTATGTAAGTACAAAAATAATGAAGCTTACCTTGATTTCATGATTGTGGACTGCAAGACAATGTTGCTGGGAAGTGAAGGATGCAGCAAGCTAAACTTAGTCAAAAGAGTGTACGCTGTAAATTTTAATAAAAACAGTCCGAAAGAGAAATTTGTCCAGGATAACAATGATATCTTCTCAGGGGCAGGGAAATTCCCTGGGGAAATTGATATAAAAACAAGAAAATCAGAGGATAATATTTGTCATCCCTCTAGTAGAATACCTATGGCACTAAGAGATCCACTAAAGATAGAGTTAGAGAGGCTTGTAAAAAGACAGGCAATAGAAAAAGTGGAGGCTATGGATGAAAATGCTTGCATAAATAAACTGGTATTAGTTGAAAAGCCAGATAAAAGCTTAAGATTGTGCCTAGATCCTCGTGACCTAAATGAAAGGATCGTCAGGAAGCCAAAAGAAATGCCAACTCTTGACGAGGTTGCAGGAATGCTCATGAATAAGAAGGTATTCACAGTTCTAGATTTAAAAGAAGGTTTTCACCATTGTCAATTGTCGGAGAGTGCATCGTGGAAATGCTGCTTCGCAACACCGTTTGGAGTATATAGGTATAAAGTACTTCCATATGGTATAGCAAGTGCACCAGAAATTTTTCAGGAACAGGTCGAAAAATTGTTTGGAGACATTAAAAATGTACTGATCTGGTTCGATGACCTCTTAGTCATGGGAGAAACAACAGAAGAACATGACAAGGCATTGGCCGAAGTGGTGGGAAGAGCAAAGTGTAAAAATGCAGTATTCAACAAAGAAAAACTCCAGTACAGAATGAACGAAGTGAAGTATATTGGTCAAATTTTTGGCGCTGGAGGCATGAAAATGGACCCAGATCGAGTTGATTCACTGGTAAGTCTGAAAAGTCCTGAAAGTAAAGAAGAATTACAAAGAATTTTAGGCTCTTTTAATTATGTCAGACGTTACATACCCGATATGGCTGAATTAATGTCACCATTATTTAAATTACTAAAGAAAAATGTAGAGTGGCAATGGCATGATCTGCATGAAAATGCCTTTAAAAAACTGAAGGTAGCAGTCTCCAAAGCACCATCCTTACTGACATTTGACAGAAATAAAAAAATAGTATTGCAATGTGACGCTTCGAAGAGTGGACTTGGTTGCTGTCTCCTTCAGGGTGACAAGCTGGTAGCTTGTGCCTCACGGTCCATGAATGACGCTGAACTGAACTACAGTCAGTCAGAAAAAGAAATGTTAGCAATACACTTTGCTACACAAAAATTTTATAAATATATTTATGGTTGTGAGGTAGAAATACATACAGATCACAAACCTCTTATTCCAATTATGAACAAGCACATAAGCAAAATCGGTTCAGTAAGGCTACAAAGGCTTAGATTAAAATTACTAAAATTTAATATTAGACTTGTTTATGTGCCTGGGAAAAAGTTAATTTTTGCTGATATGTTATCTAGAAATTACTTGAATGTTACAGAACGAGACCCAGAGATGCACGAGATGGTACACCTGGTCACAAAGTACTTACCAATGAGTGCGGAGAGAAAACAGATTTTTAGACGGGAAACTGCTAAAGATGAGGTATTGAGAAACATTTCTAAATATTGCTCCGCTGGATGGCCAACTCAAGGTATACCACCTCAGTGCAAATCGTACAGCTCTCTTGTCGATCGTCTCTATGTCGAAGCTGGCATATTGTTCTTAGACAACAGAATTGTAGTCCCAAAAACCTTAAAGTCGTATGTACTTAATTTAATCCATAAAGGTCATGTGGGAGTTTCTAAGTGTATTGTAAGGGCTCGTCAGTTATTCTACTGGCCAGGAATGACCAATGACATTGTTAATTATGTTAAGTTGTGTAGAACTTGTGAAAAGTTTATGCCACAAAACTTCAAAGAACCATTATTACCACACAATGTGCCAAAATTAAGATTCGAGAAAATAGGTATGGACATCCTGGATTTTGGTGGCAAATACTTTCTAATAGTTGTCGATTACTTCTCGCATTGGCTAGAAATATTACCTATTAGAGATAAAAGTTCAAAATCTGTTGTAAATGCTATGCAGGAAGTTTTCTGTAGGTTTGGTTATCCTACCTGTGTAGTAGCAGATAATGTTCCATTTGCATCTTATGAGTGCCAACAGTACTATAAAAGTAAAGACATAGTTTTAGTTACCAGTACTCCATACCACCACCAAAGCAATGGTATGGCAGAGAAGGCCGTTGGAATAAGTCGGAAAATTTTGCGAAAGTCTGCAGACACTCATAATGATTATAGAGATAATTTGTTTCATTATAATAACTCTCCGTTGTCAAAGCTGAATATGTCTCCTGCTCAAATATTACAAAGTAGAATTCTAAGGTCAGAAATACCAACCACATCAGAGCTATTAGAACCAAAAATACAATCAAATGTTTATAAACATTTATGCTTAAATCAGTCCATAAATAAAGACATGTATGATAGACATGCAAGGAGGAAGGAAACGGTATTCAGCTCTGGTGAAAAGATAGTAGTAAGAACAGATAGGGAAGGTACATGGAATAAAGCTGTTATCATAAACAAATCAGTTGAACCAAGATCATATTGGGTCAAACAAAATAATAGAACTCTACGTAGAACCTCTGCTCAATTAAGAAAATCTTGTACCAATGATGAATATGTAAGGAACCCAGTAGATCTATTTATGCCTGACTGTTACACACCGAGTCTTCATCTCGCAATAGAATCTCAACCTGTAAACCAATCAGAAGTTATAGGGACCAACTCCAATGTTACTCATACCCGTAGCGGTAGACAGGTAAGAGCACCTGAAAAGCTTAATTTGTAATTCTGCGATAGTACCTAATCTGAAGGAGGAGGTGTTGTATGTGTATCTGATCATCTGTCATAAGTTGTTCATAGTGTGTATCCGAACACTAAATAAAAAGTATCACTTGTAAAATGTCTTTCATTGAACAGTCGCTAACCTTGCTCATATCGAATCCAGGCATCGGCTCTGCAATGGGACACCCTCCCAGGTGATAGGTGTGCGACCACGCGCCACCAACGGCTAGCAACACACATAGCACTGGGATATACATTTTAAATAACTGGTTGTATATTTTAATAAATGATTGCGTGAACGCAGCCGTCTCTCGCAGCGGCCGGGCCTTAACTAACCAATGCTTACGTCGCGACAGATTTAAAATGTAACTCGTTCCCTTACCACGAGTTTCTGAGAGCCTAGTCACACAATAGATAACTTATCTACAGGTGACTGGAAATTCGATACATTCCTTGAAAGGGCTGATACTAAATTAGGCCCCATTAACGAGGGGTCGAAAATGAGTGGTTTCTGAATTACGGTAGTTTTAATTTTATTTACTTGTTCACAAAAAAAATGTGTTAATAAACTGCTCCACTCTGAGCATTGAAATAATACTTTTCTGAAAGCTGATAAAGTAGATATTACCTTAGAAAATGCATGCCTAAAATTCCCCTAACTCAAAAATAAAAGGTCATAAATCACGAGGTTTTAATTTTTTTTCTCATTTTCGACCCCTCGTTAATAGGGCCTAATTTGTTGCAATTCAAGGAATGTATCAAATTTTCAATCATCCTGTATATCGTGGTCTAGTCGAGAGACTTTGACTTTCGTTAACGCTAGTAGAATAGAAAGACGTGCATTGACATTTGCTTTGTCGATAGCAAATGTTAAAATGTTTGAAGTCTATATTTCTTTCCATAATTCGTAATTCTTTAAAGTCAGGTCACACAGAAAGGCGGATCATTCGCAGCGCTGCTATGGCTTGTCGCAATTTTTGTTCCAGTCTAGCTGCTGCTGAGAGGTATTTTTGCCACTTTTCCTTGCAAAGTGGTGTACCTAAAATGTAAGTTATAAAAACGAAAATATACGCAATTGTAATGTAATAAACAGATTTGATTCTGATATGATTCTAGCAGATCCAAAGTGCCACCATTGTCAAGCCTCTTAACTTCGTTGTTACGTTCTCGCCAAGTTCTCGCTAACAAGCGAACTGACTACAACTAATACGCACTCGTAGTAGTGGTTCTGATTCGGTTGAACTTTCAAACCGGCGAATGTGTCACGTTCTTGGAACTCTCGCAAAACAAAACTTATTCAATGAAACTATTGACCTCTTGTCAGATGATTTAAGAGGAAAAGTTGTGTTTCTTCGACCTCCTAGTCTCTTCCAAGCAAATAATTTTCTAAATAGGAGAAGATTAATCTAAAATCTATTTTAGGGTTCCGAACCTCAAGAGGAAAAAAGGAACCCTTATAGGATCTCAGAAACGCGTGGACGGATCAAGTTGAAACTAATATCAAATACTCAGGTCTGCAATCTCATGCAGTCGTTAAAAAATCAAACTTCTACGTCAACGCAATTAAAAGATAGGGCCGTTTTCGCGTTCTCTCGCATATTTGTATGAAAATGCAAGAAAATCAAAACCTATAGGGTACTTTCACGTTACATCTGTGAAGTTAGCACCCCAAACCTAGCACCCCAAAAGTAAAAAATGTTGAGAACCACTGACTACCTGGCACCCTAAAAATGTAAGACCTGGCACCCCAAAATATTAAACCGGTCACGCGAAGTAATAAATAATATTATAATTGAAATTGGAAAGCGTTGTAAAATATTAAAAAATAATAAATACTTTAAAATAATAATAAATTTTTTCCAAAAAAATTCACATCATCTACCACAAAAGAAATTCGATCAAACTGAGTATGCCAATATTCGCGTATCCTAGAGAGCTATCATCGACAATATATGAAAAGTTCTTCCACGACCTACGTTTTTGTCTACGGAATAAAACGTTGAAATTTTTTCCAAAAAAAAAATCACATCTACCACGAAAGAAATTCGATCAAACTGAGTATGCCAATATTCGCGTATCCTAGAGAGCTATCATCGACAATATATGAAAAGTTCTTCCACGACCTCCGTTTTTGTCTACGGAATAAAACGTTGAAATTTTTTCCAAAAAAATTCACATCATCTACCACGAAAGAAATTCGATCAAACTGAGTATGCCAATATTCGCGTATCCTAGAGAGCTATCATCCACAATATATGAAAAGTTCTTCCACGACCTACGTTTTTGTCTACGGAATAAAACGTTGAAATTTTTTCCAAAGAAAATCACATCATCTACCACGAAAGAAATTCGATCAAACTGAGCATGCCAACATTCGCGTATCCTAGAGAGCTATCATCGACAATATATGAAAAGTTCTTCCACGACCTACGTTTTTGTCTACGGAATAAAACGTTGAAATTTTTTCCAACAAAAATTCACATCATCTACCACGAAAGAAATTGGATCAAACTGAGTATGCCAATATTCGCGTATCCTAGAGAGATATCATCGACAATATATGAAAAGTTCTTCCACGACCTACGTTTTTGTCTACGGAATAAAACGTTGAAATTTTTTCCAAAAAAAATTCACATCATCTACCACGAAAGAAATTCGATCAAACTGAGTATGCCAATATTCGCGTATCCTAGAGAGCTATCATCGACAATATATGAAAAGTTTCCAAAAAAAATTCACATCTACCACGAAAGAAATTCGATCAAACTGAGTATGCCAATATTCGCGTATCCTAGAGAGCTATCATCCACAATATATGAAAAGTTCTTCCACGACCTCCGTTTTTGTCTACGGAATAAAACGTTGAAATTTTTTCCAAAAAAAATTCACATCATCTACCACGAAAGAAATTCGATCAAACTGAGTATGCCAATATTCGCGTATCCTAGAGAGCTATCATCGACAATATATGAAAAGTTCTTCCACGACCTACGTTTTTGTCTATGGAATAAAACGTTGAAATTTTTTCCAAAGAAAATCACATCATCTACCACGAAAGAAATTCGATCAAACTGAGCATGCCAACATTCGCGTATCCTAGAGAGCTATCATCGACAATATATGAAAAGTTCTTCCACGACCTACGTTTTTGTCTACGGAATAAATCGTTGAAATTTTTTCCAAAAAAAATTCACATCATCTACCACGAAAGAAATTGGATCAAACTGAGTATGCCAATATTCGCGTATCCTAGAGAGATATCATCGACAATATATGAAAAGTTCTTCCACGACCTACGTTTTTGTCTACGGAATAAAACGTTGAAATTTTTTCCAAAAAAAATTCACATCATCTACCACGAAAGAAATTCGATCAAACTGAGTATGCCAATATTCGCGTATCCTAGAGAGCTATCATCGACAATATATGAAAAGTTTCCAAAAAAAATTCACATCTACCACGAAAGAAATTCGATCAAACTGAGTATGCCAATATTCGCGTATCCTAGAGAGCTATCATCCACAATATATGAAAAGTTCTTCCACGACCTCCGTTTTTGTCTACGGAATAAAACGTTGAAATTTTTTCCAAAAAAAATTCACATCATCTACCACGAAAGAAATTCGATCAAACTGAGTATGCCAATATTCGCGTATCCCAGAGAGCTATCATCGACAATATATGAAAAGTTCTTCCACGACCTACGTTTTTGTCTACGGAATAAAACGTTGAAATTTTTTCCAAAAAAAATTCACATCATCTACCACGAAAGAAATTCGATCAAACTGAGTATGCCAATATTCGCGTATCCTAGAGAGCTATCTTCGACAATATATGAAAAGTTCTTCCACGACCTACGTTTTTGTCTACGGAATAAAACGTTGAAATTTTTTCCAAAAAAAATTCACATCATCTACCACGAAAGAAATTCGATCAAACTGAGTATGCCAATATTCGCGTATCCTAGAGAGCTATCATCGACAATATATGAAAAGTTCTTCCACGACCTACGTTTTTGTCTACGGAATAAAACGTTGAAATTTTTTCCAAAAAAAATTCACATCATCTACCACGAAAGAAATTCGATCAAACTGAGTATGCCAATATTCGCGTATCCTAGAGAGCTATCATCGACAATATACGAAAAGTTCTTCCACGACCTACGTTTTTGTCTACGGAATAAAACGTTGAAATTTTTTCCAAAAAAAAATTCACATCATCTACCACGAAAGAAATTGGATCAAACTGAGTATGCCAATATTCGCGTATCCTAGAGAGCTATCATCGACAATATATGAAAAGTTCTTCCACGACCTACGTTTTTGTCTACGGAATAAAACGTTGAAATTTTTTCCAAAAAAAATTCACATCATCTACCACGAAAGAAATTCGATCAAACTGAGTATGCCAATATTCGCGTATCCTAGAGAGCTATCATCGACAATATATGAAAAGTTCTTCCACGACCTACATTTTTGTCTACGGATAATACGTTGAAAATTTTTCAAAAAAAAATTCACATCATCTACCACGAAAGAAATTCGATCAAACTGAGTATGCCAATATTCGCGTATCCTAGAGAGCTATCATCGACAATATATGAAAAGTTCTTCCACGACCTACGTTTTTGTCTACGGAATAAAACGTTGAAATTTTTTCCAAAAAAAATTCACATCATCTACCACGAAAGAAATTCGATCAAACTGAGTATGCCAATATTCGCGTATCCTAGAGAGCTATCATCGACAATATATGAAAAGTTCTTCCACGACCTACGATTTTGTCTACGGAATAAAACGTTGAAATTTTTCCAAAAAAAATCACAGCATCTACCACGAAAGAAATTCGATCAAACTGAGTATGCCAATATTCGCGTATCCTAGAGAGCTATCATCGACAATATATGAAAAGTTCTTCCACGACCTACGTTTTTGTCTACGGAATAAAACGTTGAAATTTTTTCCAAAAAAAATTCACATCATCTACAACGAAAGAAATTCGATTAAACTGAGTATGCCAATATTCGCGTATCCTAGAGAGCTATCATCGACAATATATGAAAAGTTCTTCCACGACCTACGTTTTTGTCTACGGAATAAAACGATGAATTTTTTTCAATTAAAAATTCACACCGGCTACCACGAAAGGAATTCGATGAGTATGCCAATATTCGCGTATCCTAGAGATCTATCATCGACAATATATGAAAAGTTCTTCCACGACCTACGTCTACGGAATAAAGCTCAGGGTTAGGGTTAGGGTTAAGTTTAGGGTTAGGTTTAGGGTTAGGTTTAGGGTTAGGTTTAGGGTTAGGTTTAGGGTTAGTGTTAGTGTTAGGTTTAGGTTTAGGTTTAGGTTTAGGTTTAGGGTTAGGGTTAGGGTTAGGGTTAGGTTTAGGGTTAGGTTTAGGGTTAGATTTAGGGTTAGGTTTAGGGTTAGGGTTAGGGTTAGGGTTAGGTTTAGGGTTTGGTTTAGGGTTTGGTTTAAGGTTAGGTTTAGGGTTAGGTTTAGGGTTAGGTTTAGGGTTAGATTTAGGGTTAGGTTTAGGGTTAGGTTTAGTGTTAGGTTTAGGGTTGGGTTAGGTTTAGGGTTAGGTTTAAGGTTAGGTTTAGGGTTAGGTTTAGGTTTAGGGTTAGGTTTACGGAAGATACGATTAGCATACTCAGTTTGTTCGAATTTCTTTAGTGGTATCCGGTGCGATTTTTTTTTTCGAAAAAATTTCAACGTTTTATTCTGTAGACAAAAACGTAGGTAGTGGAAGAACTTTTCATATATTGTCGATGATAACTCTCTAGGATACGCGAATATTGGCATACTCAGTTTGATAGAATTTCTTTCGTGGTAGATGATGTGAATTTTTTTTGGAAAAAATTTCAACGTTTTATTCCGTAGACAAAAACGTAGGTCGTGGAAGAACTTTTCATATATTGTCGATGATAGCTCTCTAGGATACGCGAATATTGGCATACTCAGTTTGATCCAATTTCTTTCGTGGTAGATGATGTGAATTTTTTTTGGAAAAAATTTCAACGTTTTATTCCGTAGACAAAAACGTAGGTCGTGGAAGAACTTTTCATATATTGTCGATGATAGCTCTCTAGGATACGCGAATATTGGCATACTCAGTTTGATCGAATTTCTTTCGTGGTAGATGATGTGAATTTTTTTTGGAAAAAATTTCAACGTTTTATTCCGTAGACAAAAACGTAGGTCGTGGAAGAACTTTTCATATATTGTCGATGATAGCTCTCTAGGATACGCGAATATTGGCATACTCAGTTTGATCCAATTTCTTTCGTGGTAGATGATGTGAATTTTTTTTGGAAAAAATTTCAACGTTTTATTCCGTAGACAAAAACGTAGGTCGTGGAAGAACTTTTCATATATTGTCGATGATAGCTCTCTAGGATACGCGAATATTGGCATACTCAGTTTGATCCAATTTCTTTCGTGGTAGATGATGTGAATTTTTTTTGGAAAAATTTCAACGTTTTATTCCGTAGACAAAAACGTAGGTCGTGGAAGAACTTTTCATATATTGTCGATGATAGCTCTCTAGGATACGCGAATATTGGCATACTCAGTTTGATCGAATTTCTTTCGTGGTAGATGATGTGAATTTTTTTTGGAAAAAATTTCAACGTTTTATTCCGTAGACAAAAATGTAGGTCGTGGAAGAACTTTTCATATATTGTCGATGATAGCTCTCTAGGATACGCGAATATTGGCATACTCAGTTTGATCCAATTTCTTTCGTGGTAGATGATGTGAATTTTTTTTGGAAAAAATTTCAACGTTTTATTCCGTAGACAAAAACGTAGGTCGTGGAAGAACTTTTCATATATTGTCGATGATAGCTCTCTAGGATACGCCAATATTGGCATACTCAGTTTGATCCAATTTCTTTCGTGGTAGATGATGTGAATTTTTTTTGGAAAAAATTTCAACGTTTTATTCCGTAGACAAAAACGTAGGTCGTGGAAGAACTTTTCATATATTGTCGATGATAGCTCTCTAGGGTACGCGAATATTGGCATACTCAGTTTGATCCAATTTCTTTCGTGGTAGATGACGTGAATTTTTTTTGGAAAAAATTTCAACGTTTTATTCCGTAGACAAAAACGGAGGTCGTGGAAGAACTTTTCATATATTGTCGATGATAGCTCTCTAGGATACGCGAATGTTGGCGTACTCAGTTTGATCGAATTTCTTTCGTGGTAGATGATGTGATTTTTTTTGAAAAAAATTTCAACGTTTTATTCCGTAGACAAAAACGTAGGTCGTGGAAGAACTTTTCATATATTGTCGATGATAGCTCTCTAGGATACGCGAATATTGGCATACTCAGTTTGATCGAATTTCTTTCGTGGTAGATGATGTGAATTTTTTTTGGAAAAAATTTCAACGTTTTATTCCGTAGACAAAAACGTAGGTCGTGGAAGAACTTTTCATATATTGTCGATGATAGCTCTCTAGGATACGCGAATATTGGCATACTCAGTTTGATCGAATTTCTTTCGTGGTAGATGATGTGAATTTTTTTGGAAAAAATTTCAACGTTTTATTCCGTAGACAAAAACGTAGGTCGTGGAAGAACTTTTCATATATTGTCGATGATAGCTCTCTAGGATACGCGAATATTGGCATACTCAGTTTGATCCAATTTCTTTCGTGGTAGATGATGTGAATTTTTTTTGGAAAAAATTTCAACGTTTTATTCCGTAGACAAAAACGTAGGTCGTGGAAGAACTTTTCATATATTGTCGATGATAGCTCTCTAGGATACGCGAATATTGGCATACTCAGTTTGATCGAATTTCTTTCGTGGTAGATGATGTGAATTTTTTTTGGAAAAAATTTCAACGTTATATTCCGTAGACAAAAACGTAGGTCGTGGAAGAACTTTTCATATATTGTCGATGATAGCTCTCTAGGATACGCGAATGTTGGCATACTCAGTTTGATCGAATTTCTTTCGTGGTAGATGATGTGAATTTTTTTTGGAAAAAATTTCAACGTTTTATTCCGTAGACAAAAACGTAGGTCGTGGAAGAACTTTTCATATATTGTCGATGATAGCTCTCTAGGATACGCGAATATTGGCATACTCAGTTTGATCGAATTTCTTTCGTGGTAGATGATGTGATTTTTTTTTGAAAAAAATTTCAACGTTTTATTCCGTAGACAAAAACGTAGGTCGTGGAAGAACTTTTCATATATTGTCGATGATAGCTCTCTAGGATACGCGAATATTGGCATACTCAGTTTGATCCAATTTCTTTCGTGGTAGATGATGTGAATTTTTTTTGGAAAAAATTTCAACGTTTTATTCCGTAGACAAAAACGTAGGTCGTGGAAGAACTTTTCATATATTGTCGATGATAGCTCTCTAGGATACGCGAATGTTGGCATACTCAGTTTGATCGAATTTCTTTCGTGGTGGATGATGTGATTTTTTTTTGAAAAAAATTTCAACGTTTTATTCCGTAGACAAAAACGTAGGTCGTGGAAGAACTTTTCATATATTGTCGATGATAGCTCTCTAGGATACGCGAATATTGGCATACTCAGTTTGATCCAATTTCTATCGTGGTAGATGATGTAAATTTTTTTTGGAAAAAATTTCAACGTTTTATTCCGTAGACAAAAACGGAGCTCGTGGAAGAACTTTTCATATATTGTGGATGATAGCTCTCTAGGATACGCGAATATTGGCATACTCAGTTTGATCGAATTTCTTTCGTGGTAGATGTGAATTTTTTTTGGAAAAAATTTCAACGTTTTATTCCGTAGACAAAAACGTAGGTCGTGGAAGAACTTTTCATATATTGTCGATGATAGCTCTCTAGGATACGCGAATATTGGCATACTCAGTTTGATCGAATTTCTTTCGTGGTAGATGATGTGAATTTTTTTTGGAAAAAATTTATTGTTATTTTAAAGTATTTATTATTTTTTAATATTTTACAACGCTTTCCAATTTCAATTATAATATTATTTATTACTTCGCGTGACCGGTTTAATATTTTGGGGTGCCAGGTCTTACATTTTTAGGGTGCCAGGTAGTGGTTCTCAACATTTTTTACTTTTGGGGTGCTAGGTTTGGGGTGCTAACTTCACAGATGTTTTCACGTTGACCTAGAATCATGAAATTTGGCAAGAAGCTCTTAGATTTGCGCATTTTTTTTCCTCTGCAAAGTTACATTTTATATGTTATTTTATTAACATTTCAAACTTTTCTGTGATTATTAAATCAAATCAATTTATTGCTTCATGTGGTACATACATGGTGGTACATTTTAATGACTCTCACACGAGCCCTGCAAGGGCACTGCAACTTAATATACCTACTTAATAATTTTACATTTTATTGACCATTTTCTCGTTCTAATAAAATTCCATATAAATTAATTAATTAAATAAAAAAATCAAATAATCAAATAATAATCAATTTTAAATTACAATAAATAAATTAAATTCGATTGAAGTTAAATCGCATCAAATACCTTAATCACAAAGTTAGTAGATCTACGTCAATTGATATTTTTAAGTAGATTTATCACAGTCGAAATATTCTTCCAAAGTATAAAAGCCATTCTGTATGAGGAACTGTTTTAGGAGAATGACAAACTTGCCATTATTCTGTTCATTGCATATTACATAGTTATTATCACATTATTGGATCGGATCACTTTATTTTCATAATGATAAATAGGGTCAACCAATCAGCTCCTTCAGTGTTACATCACAACAGGTAATTAGACGATCATACTTGTTTACAAAATAAGACATTTGATTTGGGTTGCGGCATATATTACAACCTGTACACTGGTTGTTCTTTAACCAGTTTTCTAAGAGGAAAAATACTTATAATTATATTATTACTTGGTAAATTTAATATGAAGTGTACTAAGGAAGCGTGACACAGGCTCCTTCAGATTACTCCAAAGTCTACTCTTTGTGTTCAATGAGTGTACCGCTGAGTGATTGATGACTAACTAATGTTGTTTACTGACTCAGTTTGAACCATAAATGATTACTGCCAATTAACTGTAATTCGTTGTTCAATAAACAAACAGCTCACAATGGATATTGGAGGAGGATAATGAGGATATGTAACACTGGCCGGATGTGTCTGTCTGTCTGTGTCGTTATGAGATACGAGGGAGGGATCTACCGAAGTGACATGAGCACACACACTTTGAGATATTGAATATAATACGAGTATAATATTAACGCCATTACCATACGGTCTATATAAAGAAAATTATACCTACAGAAGAATCTTTAAGAATATTTAAAGATTGCGATATTCTCAAAATGTTTCAACTTTAAGTTTTTTTTGTTAATTACGATCGAAGACAAAGGTGTACAGAGAGTTTTTAAGGTTGAGATTTACTCAAAAACTACTTGACCTATTGTAAAAATTCTTTCACTGTTTGATAGATAAAAGTTAAAACTATGTAACTGTAAAAAAATTATTAAAATCGGTAAAGTAGTTCTTGAGAAAATCTCAACCTTATTGAGGCCCCCTGTATATTAGGTAGGTATGTCATTTATTAATAAACCAATATCTTGAGGGCGTAACCTAACCTAACACGTGACGTGTTTCTCAAGTCGCGGTTCGCCTGCAATCAGCAAATACGTTCTCAAGTGTGAGTTTGACAGTTCTCTTGAGAACTGAGTTTTGTTTATTAACACGGTGTTACTCACGTGATACCCGATTCCTAAACGCGCACCTAAGTTACGTTTATTAATAAGAACGGTATCTTGAGGTCGTTCTTAAGATTGGCTTTTGAGCTGAGAGAATATTAATACGGACCTAAGTGACACGTGTACTATTATTGTACTACCTAATAGGTTATCAATTTTTATTTAGTCAGGTAATACAAACATACGAGTTTGTATTACCTGACTAACTACCTACCTAATTTGGGAGGGGGGTGGAGTAAACGTATCCAATAGCGGAAACCCCAACCCTCTCCATGCATATATTCAATACATATAGGTACTTATTTGAATAACCAAAATACCATGTTGTTAAATATTTCTATATAGTGAATAAATAAATAAATTAAAAAAAGTGTCACGTGTCACGAAGCAATGTTGCGCTCATGTGCGGGCAGACCCGGGCGTCCTCCTGTTATAGGTCTATGGTGTAAGTGGTCTGTGACTGATGACTACTAGTCGTATCTCAGTGTATCTATGTACGTATGTCCTATCCCACCGATTGCCTACTACTCAGTGTTACATGGTATTACGTGAACAATGCAACATACTTCTCAATGCATAATGCGATGGATCCGCTGACAGAGCGCTGTGTACACGTTCCCATGACAACACTGCACATAGAGACAGTTGACCTGGATATGGGTTACGATACTGCTGATACTGTTACTACCTTAGGTTACTACACTAATTAGCGACATAGCCAACATGAACACATATTTTATAGTAGATATAACAGATCTATAGTCTATTATGTTTAGCGAAAGGAGGAGTTTTTCGAGTATCTAGAAGTCGGTTTCTCCGTGATCTGATAGATTTGGATGTAGGAGATAACCATTGGCATAGGATAGATTTTATGGTGAACAAGCAGAAATTATTTATAAAAAAAATCATATCCTCTTTTGATTAATTTTTTATGACACTCCCGTAATCAAAACGAATCTAACGATACCTCATACACCAAAATCCATCAAGCAGGGCCTTCCATGAGCCAACTAGCGCCGCAAATCTTGAAAAAATAATATCTTCCAATTTAATCAATTTTATTAAAAAAGCTATTTACAAAATGTTTATTAGGACCAATACTGTTTTTCAATATACAATTCGTGGCATAATTGCGACAAGCTAAGTTGTAGTTCACAAATGTGCCAAAACGGCCGTTTTTCGCAATTATGCGAACTACAACTTACCGACATTGAATCACGTTATAAATAAGCATTTAAAAAATAGTACTTAGTCTTATCGTAATAAACATTTTGTAAATAGCTATTTAATAAAATTGATTATATTGGAAGATATTATTTTTTTAAGATTGGCGGCGCTAGTTGGCTCATGGAAGGCTGGCTACAGGATGGCAGGAAGGAATGGGCATACAACATACATCCCCTTCTGGAGCAGTCGGATAAAAAGTACATTGTCTTCTTTTTGACCTCATTCACTGCTCTTAAAGCCTCCTGGTACTGCCTCGTCTAGTCTCCCATCACCAGCCCGTATCAGGCCACTGCTGGACGCAGGCCTCTCCCGAGGCGCGACGCCATTCACGGCATCCAATCCTTGCCAGTCTGGCGCACGACATCCTTCCATCCGGTCTGGAGGCTCGGAGTATTATTTTTATATTAAAGGTCTCGACAGTTCGTCATGTGCCAATGTCATGTTACAGAAAATTCAATATATAATAGTCTTCTATCTTCCTCCAGAGGAGCCGCCGTAGCGTCTTCACCCTGGGTAGCCGCGTCTTCATGTCTTCATCCCGAGGAGTCGCCGTAGTGTCTTCACCCTGGGTAGCCGCGTCTTCATGTCTTCATCCAGAGGAGTCGCCGTATCGTCGTCACTCTGGACGAAGCAGCTCGACAGTCACGTTCACTCCTGAGCTTGCAGCGGGAACTCTTGATGAAAGCTTGAAACTTCAGATCTTGTTCAAATTCTTCAATAAATTCACCATCCGAGCGGAAAGAAGGTCCGAACGGATGAATGGACCCTCTTTATTGGACATTATTTGGACGTTAACAATGGACCCTTATTTGGACGTTTTTTTTTAATTGTTTTAGTAAGACCTTTGTGTATCTAGTTGTTTATAGGAGATCAATGCGCATGCGCACATGAATGAGTAACTCTACGTCATAACAACAATCTACAGTCCATACAACGCGGTGACTCATACATGATATTGTAAGTGTGCGTGGTGTCTCTCTCACCGCCGTTGAGTCATCGTCTAGATTTCTCTCTTCCTCCTCGGGTTATTGATTGCGTTGAGATGTGATTGTCGTGAGACAAGGACAGGAGGAAGTTAACGACAAAGGTACAGTCGAAATGTAAATGTAAATTCGAAAATATGTTGACGTGCAAAAATGTACACAACATGCTTACTTGCTTGCAATAAAGAGATTAGACTTTGACTTTTCAATTAAGTACTTATGCGTTAACGAAAAGTCAAAGTCACTTGGTTTTCAGGTTGCTGTGTTTGCTATTCGTCTGTGTGAAACCTGTGTTTTCAGCGTACGATAAGTATGAAATAAAACATCGAGAATAACTTAAAGCAAATGTATATTCCCTATTCATACTCCATCACCCCAAGGAGAACTCTACGGTAGTGACAGAGCTGGCTTCCAGCTGGAGTTCAGCTCGCTTCTTCTTGAGTTTCACCAGCACCTTCTTCGATTCTCCCCTGAGGATATAGATAGCATAATATGAGGAATGTGGAATGATCTGCTCCCGATGTCTTTTCACAGAGCTATGATATGAGGGAACCTCAAGCTTCAAGAGAAACGCGTATTGAGCTCATCAAGGTCGGCAGCAATAGCGAACCATCTACCGCCTATGTGTTTTCTGAGCCTATGTGAGAGTTTAGCCTATGATTCTGCGAGATAGGGTGACTTGACCAAGTTAACTGATGTACTCCATCTAGCCTCGCAGAAAAGCTTTGACCTCTATCTATAATCTCCACTTGTAATAAATGATAAACCGAGATTTAGCGACTAAACCCACCATATCGCAAGTAACCCTAATGCTGTTATTCATAAACCTAGTTAAACCTTTCTAAAAAGGCTAAGATGGAAAGGTACATGGGGCTTAAACGGTGGCATAACTTTAAATCACGTTTATGAATACGTGCCTAAGTTGTTTAGTAAGACACATGAAGGCGTTCTTCCCAGGCAGTACTAACTTCACTTCCAGAGTGTTAGCAGCAAAAAGTACCTGTAGTTTTTCTGAACCTATAGGTACGTGTTTGGGGCTATATTCGGACTTTCCCAACGTAACTCCAATGGTTTCCACTCTTGAAAGTTTATAAGTATTCAGCAAGCCACATCAGACTTACTTGTTATAAAACACAGCAACAACAGTATTCTTAGGCGTCAAGAACGCGACGTGTTCAACTGATGCCGTCAAGAACCCCTTGTCCTCGACAACGCTGATCCTCCGGCTGCCGCGCGGCACGAACTTGGCAAAGTGTCCCACCGCGTAGAACATGGGCTGCTTGACGAACTCGCCCGGCGCCAGCACCACCACGGCCGAGTCCACGTAGTTGGCTGCCCAGTTGGGGCCGCCGCGCGCGTCCAGGCACAGGTTCCAGTCGAGCCAGCCCACCACGTCGTGGTTGAGGTCCTGGCAAGTTCAAAGATCATGAGTAAGTGGTAATTCATCCTGGGGGTATAGCCCTTGAGGAATTAGCAATTATCCAGATGTTTTGGAGAGGATTCTTGTATGCGAAAGGCGTTAGGTTTCCTAACGCCTTTCTCTTACATACGTAGGTACTCCCGCTTATGCTTATGCAGAAGAGCCTCATAAGCGGTGATACCGGAGGAGTTGAGATTCGCTGACCTGAAATGTACTCTTTGCGTATGCATAATTGTGTCAATTTCGTGTTTTAATGTCTTCTATTTTTACCTATCGCATGAAATTGCAACTCGCGTTGTTTTTTTCCTAGAACTTGTAATATAAGTAAGCGGAACAGAATAGATCTAATAATTGCAGTGGCCTTGGTATGCAATGTTATCCAGTGCTTTTGAACGAACTTAATTCCATTTCCCATGTAAGACATAGATGGAGAAAAGCTTCATAGGAGTGTATTACAGCTTAGTTCATTTATTCATAATTACCATCTGCTCTTATTTCCTGTAGTCAATCAGTAGCATCTCTGATTTAGTATCTTAATTACTTATTCATTAACTTACTTCAATAATATCCAAAACGTAGTTCTTGGCTCTATCCCATGCTCCCAACGCTACTTTCTCTGACTGCCATGGAAAACTACCTGAAAAATATTAATTTCGTATACATCTCCAATTACTATCTTACCGATATTTAATCAGAAGTTCAAATAATGGCGACGTTTATTCTCTATTTCATAATTAGGTGGCGTGGCGTACCTTCGCAAGCCTCTGTGGCGAGCACGAACTTGCCGGGGTGCATTCTGGGCACGCTGGAGAGGAACGAGGCGGGCGTCAGGTAGTCGCCGTAGTAGTGCACAGCCACGCCGGCTACGTACTGCAGCGCCTCGGGGTGCTGGGTCAACATCTGCAGACAGGACCTTCAGGTGAAGTTATGTATCAGACAGACGACCACATAGCCTAGGCTAGCTAGTCGGTATGGCTTCTGTGTAAAGGGTTCTGAGTTAGATTCACAGGAAAGTGATTCCTAAGGGAAACCGCTTTTTTCAAGGACTCGGAGTTCAAGAGTAATTTTTGATTGTTCCCGTATATGTCTCTGAACCACAGGGAATTCTAGTTTTGGCAATGAATGCGATTTCTTTGTTATAAGTGTGATGAACGAGTAAGTAGGTATACAAAATGAATAAAACACTGACAAATTATTCATTTCTAATTGACAACTCTTTAATCCATGAAGTCGATTCTTTGATGGATCCAGTTTGAGGTAATTATGACAACTATTGTGGTGTATGGTGTGTGTCGCCGGTTCCGCATGAGGGATAAACTTACTAACAATAGTAATAGTTACGTACTGTATAGTTATTAAGGTAATCATTGTTTTAAAAGATGTGTTGCTGAGAGTTTTTTGCCACTTTTTCTCCTCAGCGTTGGCACCTTTTCCTTGCAAAGTGGTGTAAATGTAAATTCAAAAAAATATATTGACGTGCGAAAATGTACTCAACGTGCTTACTTGCAATAAAGAAATTTGACTTTTTTTTTTACTTTATTCCCAGGAGCGCAATGTGCAAGTGTTGTGTGTATAGAGCAAGTGATCTTGAACCATTGTATATAAAATCTTTATAAGGTGAATTCCAAAAATATTTGTCTCGAGGAATTTTATATCACATTAGCTTAGCATAGAATGATCTAGTTGAAGAATTAAGTACAACTCTCATGCAAGATATGCTTCTTCTCGGCTGCTAAAAGTACCGATGACTCGTACCACATCGAACCACAACGGGATGGTGTACCGCTGGTCGTCCACCGCCAGTATCTTCACGTCTTTGAATGTGGAGTTTCGGAGCGTGGGGCCCAGGTTCTCTGCTATCCATTTGCCCTGAAATTAGAAGAAGTTGACGTAAAACATCTTACAATTTAAGCAACGCCGGGCGAGGTCAGCACCTGGATGGGTGACCGTTAGTGACATTTCCATCTGAGTCCCTCCGTGCCAGTTCCAGTTACAGTCGCTCGGCAGCAGTGGTTAGGCCACGTCTGAGGCTCTCTCAATGACAAATCTGACAAATAGGTTTGGTCACTAAACCACACAAGATGAAAAGAAAACCATTTTTCTAACTAATTCCTGCCATGTTTGGGTACCTAGGTTGTTCTTTCTTACCATATCACCCGGAGACCACCCAAGGGAGTTGAACCTAGCGAGGGGTACGACACCGTTGACAGGCTCGTTAGTAGTTGTAATCGCCCAAACATTGACGCCCTCTGCCGCGTACTTTTGAAGAAATCTGAAATAATACACGTTTATTGTTCGTACCGCTTCTAATACTGATAGTAAGAACAGAACACGGGCATTTCAAGTAATTACAGATGGGGGGTTCCACAAGGATGTGATCTAGGACCGCTCTTATTCATAAATCAGAAAAATATTCCTAAAACTTTGTTTATTCCACGGCGCTCTTCCTCACCAATAATTATCTGATTAAATTAAATGTTCAATACATTATCATTGCTTTGAACTTACTTGTAATGGTAATCGGCGTAAGTCTGAAAGTATTCCGGTTTGATTCGACTCGATCCATAAAACTCGTGGTTGGTCTTCATCCACACCGGCGGTGACCAGGTCGTAGCTACTATCTTTATTGGAGTGGTTGACGCTTTCATGATCGCTTTGATCATCGGAATCTGAAATGGAAATAGCATGTCAAGATGAACCTTTGAATGTGAACAAATAATGGTCATCACTAATAGAATAAATGCAATCAAACATTTTATCCACCTGACAAAGTCAGTAGTTGCTGTGGATAACGATTACAAAGTCACTATTCAGTATCTTTGTATTGACTTAACAATCTCATAAGATTGAAGACATAGACTTCAAAGTTAGTAGACTAATAACAATCAGATTACAAGAGAAATGGACAGATCAACAACACACGTAAAGAAATTGAAAGATTAGATAACGCTAAACTATTACATGGCGATCAACAACCGGACTGGATCATTCATGGTCAAAGTATTTACAACGGATATACTTAGTAGGTATAGTCATGCCAAGACAATGGGGCGATACAATAAGAATGTAATCTAAGAAGCCATGTGTACCTTGTACTGTTTATCTTCATTAGCCAGAGTGAAGTTGGAGAGTCGTGTGTCATTCTCGGGCAGGTCGTTGTAAGCGTACGGCCGAGGAGAGAAGTCAGTGCCGCCGATGGGCACCCGCACCATGTTGTACTGCAGGCCATTGGGGCCGAAGTAGGAACTGCAGAATCACAACTTCAATTTGAAAATAATCGATAAAATTATTTTGCATATAGCATAATTTTAGGTTTAGAAAAGCTCCCAAAAGACAATTTTACCACCCAACGAAAAATATAAAATTCAAAGCTTAGGGTGCTCTACTCAGAAATTTGCATTGCATTGGAAACGTTAATATTGTTGCTGGGTTTCAGAGATGGTGTCCCTCAGGGATCTATCTTGGATCCGCTTCTTTTCATTCTCTACAATCTATCATGGATCACTTCAATATTATTTTTATGTGGATGATGTTCAACTCTGCATCATGTGCGTATCATATGAGTATGGGTTATGAATGCCAAAGGATCAATGCGGTCTTAAAGATCTATTAGATTATGACATCGTATTAGATGCACATGTTCTTTATATGTCTTTATAGTCTCAGGTGACACCAAGTGACCCACTGAGGATCAGTTTCTAAAGGAGTGTTTGTTAGTACTAATGGTTACGTTACTCAATCAGGTGTTTCTGCAAAGTCGGAGATAATGTCTTCCAATTGATGGCAGCCGAATCTGTGACGGCGCCCCCGAAGCCCTCTATGGTCTGGTGCGTGGTGTCGGGCTCCAACACAAATGTCGTGGAACAACACTGGCCTGAAAACAAAGCAATCTCTTACATGGGACTTGGTAGCTGGTTTACTTAGTTGGTTGGATTGAGGATCATAATAACATCACCAACAGTTATATCAGTCCATCCCCAAACATACGGCCTCGAATATCAATCGAATATCGGCAGTCGAAGACAGAGATAAGTATCCAGGGGGCCCCAATAAGGTTGGGATTTTCTCAAAAACTACTGGACTGAATTTAACAATTCTTTTACAGTTACATAGTTTTAACTTTTATCTATCAAACAGTGGAAGAATTTTTGCAATAGGTCAAGTAGTCAACCTTAAAAACTCTCCTGTACACCTTTCTCTATGTTCCACCGTACCTACCTAATGTGATAAAGTTGACAAAGATGGCTTACTTGAATGAGCCGCCTGCAGCACTCCGCGGGTTTTGTTAAATCTTAATCCTCCCTGCAATTAAAATAACTTAATTTTGTCAAACCATAAATTCTCGGAAGCGTACAAGAAATAGAGAGCTCGGTGGCGCAGTGGTCGGGTCAATGGTCAACTTGCGTTACCGAGGAGGTCCCAGGTTCGATTCCCAGCCAGGGCAGCCATGTACCAATGAGTATTAAAGGAACACTTGTTAGAAGGCGTATTACAGGATAGATGACTATTTAAACGATGAACATGCATGGTGTGTGTCGCCGGTTCCGCATGAGGGATAAAGTCTAGATTACTAACAATAGTAATAGTTGTGTAATACCTAGTTATTAAGTAATTGTGTATTATTATTATATTATTCTAAAAGATGTGCTGCTGAGAGTTTTTTGCCACTTTTTCTCCTCAGCGTTGGCACCTTTTCCTTGCAAAGTGGTGTAAATGTAAATTCAAAAATATTTTGACGTGCAAAAATGTACACAACGTGCTTATTTGCAATAAAGAAATTTGACTTGACTTGACTTATTCCTCGGTTTTTTCGACGGAAAAACTTACTTACATTTACAGAGTGTTCTCAAAACGGTGATGGAAAACATCGCGATGAAACAGCGTGTTAGATCATGGCCCGAGCTCTCTCGATGTAAGGGAAGGTGTGTGCCCGAGCAGTGGGGACATATAAATAGACTGATGATGATGTACAAGAAATACCGAGATTGTCACATTTATGACTTCGAACGAAAATTTTCTATGAACAATAGAATATCTAATTTGCTAGTTCTATCATGATTTGTTTTATCAATATTTCAATAGGCCCGCATATTTGTGTCTGATTTCGCCAGCATCTATTATCTTTAAACAAATAACAGTTGTGTTTGTACCTATAGGAGCTTCACCCCGATTATCTGTCTCGTGGCGACCTTTGACTGATCACATTACGCACACTGTTTACCTCGACCAGTCAAAAACTAAACGCAAATATATTTTACATATAACTCTTATTGTATCATCCATCCATAAACTCACGCTTTGCACCTGTAGATAGGACCTTCTTTCCCATCCATCAATAGTTTAAATTATGTCGATTTCCGTTTCAAATCAAATAGAGCCCCATAATCGATCTGTCTTGCTCTTACGCGAGGTTGATGACAGATTACTTTCTTTCTTACTTGCTTGCTTACTTGTTCACTTACTTACTCCGCTGGCTCAGGGACCTGAAGTCGGTCTTGGCCTCCGAAACCAGAACTCGCCAGTCCTGTTCCGACAGCCGCCACGTGTGTGCCTGCTGTCGGTGCAGGTCCTTCTCGACCTCGTCCTTCCAGCGGTATCTGTAGCACCAGACCGCTCACTCTTTGCAGCACGTCTTCTCTTCTCTCGACATGGCCGAGCCATACTAGCTAAAGCTAATACGAGCTCAGTAGGTAAGAGCATGTCACGGATGACAAGGTCGCAGGTTCAAGTCCTGCCTACGTCTAGAATTTTTTTAATACAAGCTAATGAGTACCTCCGAGGATGTGTAGACCAGGTACGTGCCCCTGGCTGGCTGCTCCCTGGCCAGCTGGTCGCAGTAGGAGTCGTTGCAGACGCATAGCACGGAGCGGCCGCTGACGGCGCGGCCGGCACACGGCTGGTCCGCTGGAGGAATCACTCGGAGGTGGGTGAGGGGTTACAGTACAGATGTAGGTTGGTAATAGTGGAAGCAGGAAATCGAATGACATACAGAAGCAGATAATGAGGGGGCTTATGTCCAATATTGGGCTCACGTGGAAGCCACGAACGCACGAAGCTTCCGAACAGATGGAGGGATGACCTGCGCAAGGTGGCTGGCAGACTGAGAGCCAACTATTGCTTTATCAACTCATCGTTTGGCAGCCAGTAGGTTGTACGTTGTACTCAACATTGTACTTTCATGTATTGTGTTGTACGCATCACGGTATAATAATAATTTAATACAAGTCCTATCTTCAAAATTGAAAATGCATAGCACTGGACCCCACCCTATGTCAATAAAAATCTATAATGAATGCCAATAAATATAAAAAATTAAAATAACAATATAAAATTTAATAAAGCATTAAAACATTTTCTTATTGACAAATCATAACGTCGATGAATTTTTGGAGGATTAAATGAAATAGATTAATTAACTAAGTACATAATTTACTTATTGCCGCAATGTCTGCCTCTGTCATTCCATGTCGCTGTGCCCTACAGGGGGCATGTGACATAATTTTAAGAACTAATGTATTTTATTTCATTTTTTATTTTTACATATTCGGAAGACTAACAGTTATTTATACAAACATGTGCCTATCTATTTTACAAACAAAACCATTTACAAGTCTTCACCTATAAAATTACCCTCCTACTTATAAAAAAACACTAATCAAGCACTGAGCAACATATTAACTAATCATTATTTAAACTCTTAATAAGTGATTAACCTTTTTTTACTTATAAACGTTATTTAAGCAATGATTAGCTAATCGTCATTTTAAACACCAAGAAATATTTAGGTACGGTAACACTGCTGAATGAATTCAAAAAAATAACGAAAATTTTGCCTAAATTGGGGTAATGCCTACTCCAAAGTCCTTAAAAAAGTAATCAGCAGTGTCAAATGTATCAGCTGTTCCAAATTCGGTCCGCCATCTTGTTAATTAAGCATTTAAACAACCCTACGACGTTGTTTAAACTGACATCTACTTCTTCGGTTCTTCAGGAGTTGATTAACTTTAAATAGTGTTTATAAGTAAACATTTTTTTTAAACCATTGTTAAACAAGGTATTAATTTTAATCATCGATTATAAGTAATGCTGTTAATGTACATTCTGACATGGTATATGAAATTAAATAAATTGAAATTGTCATCGTTTCATTTTCAGGAAATAGCTATGGTACTGTCGCTCGTGACTTCGTAGATCGAATAGTGTTTGGTTTGAGAATCATGTTGCATTGTGTTGTCTGATTACTTGGCCGGTGCGCGTTGGGCGGAGAAGATGATATATTAATTTACTCCTAGGTGTAATTATCATCATTATCATTTTAACTTCAATAAAAGTAAGAACTAAATTTTCTTGAAAATACATATTGCTCTACTTACCAGCTCCCAAACTGCCAACCAGCCATATCAAAATGATCACATTCAGCGATACGATGCAATGCACAAATCGACCCATGACTACTTAAGACGATCTCTTAACAGCTTAAGTTGAACACAACAAATAGGATGCCATCCTTTTAATAAGTTTAGCACCATTAATTATGAGCGGTCAGATTTAGTTTAGTTTAAAAAAAACGTACGCTGGAACTATTATCAATACCCTAAATATTTTTAAAAAGCCGGTCTTTACATAGAGTCAAGGTCCACCCGCCGCCAGTGGCCGACTGGCCGCCGAGTCCGGGTACTCGGCCCGACTTCTAGTAGTTATCTAACAAAATGTATGGCTGATAAACAAGTCGGCAATACCTACTTACACTTAATAACAGCCCTTACTCTCGTTAATCCTACAACGCTAGAGAATATTGTACAGTCGAAGACAGAGATAAGTATACAGGGGGCCTCAATAAATTTGATATTTTCTCAAAAACTACTGGACCGAATTTAATAATTCTTTTGCAGTTAAGTACATGGTTTTAACTTTTATCTATCAAACAGTGAAAAGAAATCACTGCTACGGGAATAAGTCAGAATTTTTGCAATAGGTCAAGTAGTTTTTGAGAAAACCTCAACCTTAAAAACTCTCCTGTACACCTTTCTCTGTGTTCCATCGTACCTAAATATTCATAAATTGTGAAACTTTTCTATGATAATAAGTTGCAGTGTCCTTGCAGGGTTCATGTGAGAGTCAGTAATAATGTAACACCTAATGTACCTATGTACCACATAAACCAATAAATTGATTGACTTAGAATAGAAGTTTTTCATTAGCAAATTTAAATCTTATGCCCACATTTTTATTTCTATTATGTTAACGAAAAACAATAACTAAGGCCAAAGCGGACGATTACACGTTGAAAACGATCGTACAAGTTAAGCAACGTTGGGCGAGGTCAGGGCCTGGCTGGGTGACCGCTAGTGACCCTTTCATCTGAGCCCCTCCGTGCCTCGGGGCGCACGGTAAGCAGTGGGTCCCGGTTGGTGTCGCTCGACAGTAATCGTTAGGCCACGGTAGAGGCCTACGGGCGGCCTGAAAAACTTTGACAAATAGGCTTGGTCACTAAACCACACGAGAAAAGTAAGAATGCCATGGAGTTGGGAATATTTATAATATATTATAGTTATTCATGACGACATTATTGTGGGACAGAAACATGAAATATCATTGCTCATTTGTATATTATATTCAACTGTTTGCTTATCTTACATCGGTAATTACATCCATAGACATACATACACATAATTGGAATAAATAAAACATACCTAAATACAATGTAGAATACTAAACCAGATAAAAATTCAAAATACACAATCAAGGGAGTGCGCTGCGCCGATTTTTACTAGCCGTCAATATCAGATTTTTGGCGAAACTTAGTGACAATGCCAGATTCTGCCCCACCATCAACCGCATGATGAAATAACGAATAAATGTAAATTATTGGTTTAAAATAAAGTTTTGTACAACATGCGAGTCGAAAAAACAGGCTTAATTAAGAATTCAGAAAATAGTAAGAAATCGAAGCGAATTATTCATTGTCTTTGTTATCATGTTTCTACTACTCTCGCAACTCCTACTGATTGTGATTATGCAATATGAAACCTGTAATAAGTCCCCAAAAAAATGATATATGAGCTCCATTGAAATGTGGCAATGCCATTTGGTTCGCGCAGGCTATGACAGGACATAAGATGGCGAAAATTCTAGAAAAATGAGAGAAAACTGCAATCTATCGCCAAATTATAAACGTATCTTCTTAGACCGAATATTTCTTCAAGTACTGCAGCAAGACCGCCTTGAGTTACTCCCTCTTGTGCTGTTCAGTGCACTGCTGGAGTGCGATCTCCACGGTGGTGACCGATGTGGCCGGCAGCTCCAGCACCGCGCCCTGGCCTGACACTTGCAGCGACACGGGGAACGGACACTCGGCGCTGGAACATTGAAGACATGATCAGGAAGTCATATTCTGGTAGTCAAACATCAAATTCAAATCTCTTTATTGCAAGTAAGCACGCTGTGAACATTTTTGCACGTCAACATATTTTTTGTACACCACTTTGCAAGGAAAAGGTGCCAACGCTGAGGAGAAAAAGTGGCAAAAAACTCTCAGCAGCACATCTTTTAAAATAATGATAACACAATTACTTAATAACTAGGTATTACACAACTATTACTATTATTAGTAATCTAAACTCTATCCCTCATCCTACTACCATGCATTCAACTACAACGCAATAATGATAATCAATGAGTTAACGTCCCAATAATGACGATGAGTATTAACGTTGCAATAATGTAAATTAATGATATAACTCATGATAATGACAATCAATGAGTTAACGTTGTAGTTATGACAACAATGAGATAACTCATGATAATGACAATCAATGAGATAACTCATAATAACAATCAATGAGTTAACGTTGTAGTTATGACAACAATGAGATAACTCATGATAATGACAATCAATGAGATAACTTATAATGACAATCAATAAGATAACTCATAATGACAAGCAATGAGTTAACGTTGTAGTAATAACAATGAGATAACTCGTAATGGCAATGAGTTAACGTTGCAATAATGATAATCAATGAGATAACTCATAATAATGACAACAATGAGTCATTCTTAATCATTATATTAACTCATAGATTGTCACTACTGCAATGTTGAATTCAATGTTGTAAGGATGTTTGCGTTTTCAGACTAGCACTTAAGCTCAAGTAATTGGAAGAATATTCCTCTACAGATTCAGAAACATCCGAATCATATATCTTTATTGCACTTCAACATTTTTTTTTTAAATTTACATTTACACCAATTTGCAAAGAAAAGGTGCCAACTAAAGTAGCTGTTAGGTGCTACTGAAGGCATCGTATTGCTTGCCAACTTACTCATTATACAGCACAGCGATGACAGTGTTCCTAGGAGTGAGGAAGGCCACGTGTTTGACGGCTCGCTGCAGCGGGTGCGCGCTCACGTCCACCCGGACGGAGCCGCGCGGCAGGAACTTGGAGAAGTGTCCCATGGCGTAGAACATGGGCTGCTTGTAGAACTCGCCCGCCTCAGACACCACGATTACGGGCGAGTCCACGAAGTTGTCGACCCAGTTGGGGCCGCCCTTCAGGTCGAGGGCCATGTTCCAGTCGATCCAGCCTACCACGTAGTGGTTGAGATCCTGTGGATGTTTTTATTATCAGGGACTGCAAACAGGCAGCCGAACTGATGATATTCCCCTGTAGAAAAGTATATCTACAGGGGACCTCACCTCATTAACTATTTATTAACTAGAGGGGCTCCAGTCTAGTCCAGTTGCGAGTACACGTTGAAAACGATCGTACACGTTGCAACGCTGGGCGAGGTCAGTACCTGGATGGGTGACCGCTATTGACACTTTCATCTGAGCTCCTCCGTGCCTCGGAAAGCACGTTAAGCAGTTGGTCTTGGTTGCTGTCGCTCGGCAGCAGTAGTTGGGCGGCCTGAATAACTCTGACAAAATAAGTTTGTTCACTAAACCACACGAAAAAAGAAGACCTCATTAACTTTGAGATTTTCTCAAGAACTACCTGGATAGAGGACAGTACAACTCCAGAAGAGATGCAGGTACCATCGTCGCCCCTAGGACTAGAATTGAACTGAATTGAAGCAGAAAGAATATGTATTCTGTACAGAATCCTACTGCGGATACTGGTTGCAGAAATGCAGGCATCATGGCAAATGGATTCCCTGTAGGCTTCTATGTATAGAAACGCTGGTGCTGGTGGTGGACATAATCCGACACGAAGACTGACGACGATAGACGAGTATATATTCTCGTCAGCTCATAGGACTAGCAATATGAACAAAGCAGGTGCGACCTCGCTGAGACGTCGTATTCTGGATAAACTCGTTGACTTTTAATTGACGATGGAGGAGTAGACCTGACCCCCAATTCCGCTGAGACTTTCTTCTAGAATGGAGTCAAATTGTTGCGCCTGGTTAGTATAAAATGGTCGGGCCTCGACTAATTTCGACATACTTGTCGTGGCACAAATTCGAGCTGAATTCTTAGCGCAATTGAGGGGGTGTAGATGTCAGGGTAACGCGGTATAAATGGTTGCTCCATTTGGTCAATGATTAATGATCAGTGAAGTCTGTTCCATGATGATGTGTGTTACCTCTATGATGTCGGTTACATAGTCTTTTGCTCTGGACCACGATCCTAAGTCCACCTTCACATCTGTTGGTAAGAATCCTGAAAGAGAGAATGGACATCTTTTACAAAGTAATATTTGTTAATTCTGACAAACATGTAAAATCGCACTAGGCCCGCGTGGTGGATGGCCCGAGTTCCCTCAATGTAAAGGAAGGTCTGTGCTCGAGCAGTGGGCACATACAATAGACTGAACATGATGATGCCAGACAAAATTAAATCTTGACTTTAGACTTGACTTTAGGCTAGTCAGTCTCGAGTTTCGATGTCCTTTGGTACCTGAGCATGCCTCTGTCCCCAGGATGAACTTGTCCGGGTACTTGCTGGCGACATCGGACAGGACCTCGGGAGACACCTTCTTGTCTTCATACCAGTGCACTGCTATGCCGTCTATGAACTTCAGAGCATCGGGACGTAACTTGACAACCTGATAAAAGTATAAGTTTTATTATGGTCCAAGGGTCATTTGCACCGAAAAGATATTCCAGATTCTGTGTTAGGAACACAAAAATTATGACGTTACATCATTGTAATTTCGTTCAGCAATTCCGGGCTACCTTTTTGGTACAAACATAGCAATAGTCGAATTCATTGGAAATTCGGATGCAGTGTTGTGGAGTAGTTATAGGACCTAATACCTGTTTGATTCTTATGTTCAATGTCGCTCATTTTCGAGATACCTTTTACGTTTATTGTTTCAATGGCATAGTCTTTTTCTGTGTCTGTATAAATATTTGTCTGATCTTTGTTGGCTATGATAAGACAGAAGCCTCCCGTCCACTTGGATCCACAGCTCGCCTCCACATTTGGCTCCGCGGATATCTTTAACTAATTTCAGATTAAATCAACGACCATTTTCGCCATATTTATATTTATAACATTCTCCCATTGCACAGATCAAGTCGCCCAAACTTCACAATTAGTGTTCGTAACTCTTACCTCTTCAAACCAAGTGGGAATGGTTGAGCGCTGGTCGTCGACAGCCAGAACCTTCACATGTGGACACCTCTTGCGCATCGCGGGGCCCAGGTGGTCTGCTATCCAATTCGCCTGCAATCAGTCACAATTTGCGGACAATAGAAATCGGAACAGACCCCACAGTTATGACTTTACATAAGTATACCATAAAAGTCTGTTTCTCGTAGAGGTAGACAGAGATGGCCTTTCATCTGCTGCTATCCTGGTACACAACTGTCGCATTCTTCCATATTCATCTGCAGTCTCTTCATACACTCGCATCTGTATGTAGTAGACCGCATGTTTCTTAGATAAAACATCGCAAACGTATGTCCTCCTCGGTGTACATCTGCTGGCCCTTACACCAAGATTCGCTCTATAATTTAACGATCAGAAATATCTCTTACCATAGTGTTAGGGGTAAATCCCAAGTCGTTGATGTGGAAAGTGGACGTCTCCCCGTTACTCGGCTCGTTGGTGGTAGTGATCGCCCAAATGGGAACGCCTTCTTTCTCGTATTTCTCTATGAATCTACACAACAGAGATATATTAGATGCTGGATTATTATTATCAATTTGTAGAGTGTGGCAGACGTTGCATATAAAATATCAATTGTTTTTAACGACTAATGAGCGACATATATAGAACGTTCTAAGTTTCACGCACATACATAAACTCCTGCCTGCTTCCCGTAGCGGAAGGCAGAGACTATGCCCTTCCTGCTGCTGCGATCATGGTACAAAACTCTCGCTTCATCAAATTTTTCAAGCACGGCGTCATAATTTAAGTGCTCTGATTAGATGACCAATCATTCCACCCGCGTGAAGTCAAAGTCAAATCTCTTTATTGCAAGTAAGCACGTTGTGTACATTTTTGCACCTTAACAAGCTTCATGTGCTCTTGACTGATCCACAATTCATACTTTCTCTCCATTTATATCAACTTGCCTCCGGGGGGCCCTTGGGGGCCTCAACAACCATCACAGTGTTCATTAGACTACCTTATAAGAAGGACTCACTTGGTGTGGTACAGCGCATAGGAGTCGTAGTATCCTCGTCTCAGCAGACTGACCCCCGTGATGTTGTCGTTGGTCTTCATCCAGACGGGCGCGCTCCAGGTGGTCGCCACGGGATGCACCACGCTCGTGGACACAGACATACACGCCTTGATCAGCGGCAGCTGTGGATTTGAGGGTTATAGTTACAGCAGAATACTTATATCCGCCAGATAACAAAAGTGGTTGCCTTGCTCATAAAATCAGCACACTGAAGTGGCAGTGGGCTGGTCACCTGTCATAAATCCGATAACCGATGGGGGAGACGAGTTCTCGAGTTAGAAGCCCCCATGACCAGATGGAGGGATGACCTTCGTAAGGTGGCTGGTAGAGATTGGATTCAAAAGGCCTAGAATCGGGTTGAGTGGAGTGGTTTGGGAGAGGCCTGCGTCCAGCAGTGGACTGATACGTGATGATGACGACTTCTAAAGGTACGAATCCGATCCACGCGGCAGCCAGCAACGGCAGACGGCGACGGCATTTGCCGAATCGCACCTTCGTTAATCTTCGTATCCACCAGGCAACAATTGAGGCGCAACACGTGGCGCTCAACAAGATCGGCAACGTTGCACAACAACGCGCGACGCCCATAATGCCCACAACGGTGGGATCCGCGCTTGCTTACAATAAGAGTCAGAATTACTTTGTACAGGTAGTCTTCCTTGGAGAGAGTATAATTAGTCAGGTCCTTGTCGTCCTCGGGCGTCTCGTTGTACGTGTACGCGTGCGTGGAGAAGTCGCAGCCGCCGATGGGCACGCGGAACATGTTGTACTCCAGGCCAGAGGAGCTGCAGTAGGAGCTGTAAGGCGAGTGGACAATGTTACTTTATATTCTACTGGCGAAAGTCAAAGCCACTTGGCTAGGTCTTTTCAATTGGTATGGCATGATTTGGAATCTCTTCACGAAGTAACAAGTTTTTCTAACCCACCATGGGTTAGGTTAGCTCTCAACGTGACGTGGGCTTTCAGGGTGACTATGGGGCGTTGGAAGGTATTGAATGGGTGTAGGCAGATTAAAAACAATATTTTATAAGAGATTTAATTTCAAGAAGACAATTAAATTCAAGAATTGGGGCTGCAGAAGTCGATCACGAAACTATTAACTTTGGATAGGTTGAGTTCAACTGTTTCTGATAGCATTCCCATCGTTCTAGTCCAACGTGACATAGCTGTTTAAGAAACAAGACTTGCGCGGTAGATAGACGTCTTTTGAGGTTCCTAAGGACTTTATATGTGGAATAAAGAGTTGTGAACGATTTATTACTCGATGAAGAATTTCTTCTGCGCGTCTGGCAGGCTGACCCAGTGGATCCCCGTGGCGTCCGTCGCCGCGCCGCCGAAGCCCTGGATTTTCTGATACTTTTTATCCAGGTTTATGTGGAAGATATCCAACGCACTCATTTCTGTAAGCAGAATATGTCGTGTAATCATAGTCCTTAACATCGGTCTCATTTGCAAGTAATAGCAATTATTAGACTAATTTAAACGCAAATTGTGAATACATACGTATGGAGTCGCAACTCTGTAGTTGGCCACATGATTTACTGAATCGCAGACCGTCCTGAAAACAGGGAGAGAATTCTTTAAAGTGCTCCATTATCAAAATGGCGTGCTACTTTTGAATCTACTGTGTACAGTCGAAGACAGAGATAAGTATACATGGGGCTTCAGTAAGGTTGAGATTTTCTCAAATACTACTGGTCCGAATTTAATAATTCTTATACAGTTACCTACATAGTTTTAACTTTGATCTATCAAACAGTGAAAGAATATTTGCAATAGGTCAAGTAGTTTTTGAGAAAATCTCAATCTTAAAAACCCTCCTGTACACCTTTCTCTGTGTTCCACCGTACCTGTAGTATGATTAATTTGACCTTTGTCATTATTCAAAAATGATTTTCATACATATGCCTGTAGAAATCTGTCCCGATCAGAGTCAAATTTATTTATTGCACGTTGTGAGCACGTTGTGTACATTTTTCACGTCAACATATTTTTGAATTGACTTTTACATTCGATCGAATTGTACAACCAATTTAATACTTATGAACATTGATCTCCTATTCTATTATATTTTTATTGGAATGGCTTCTACTTAGTTGTTTATAGAAGATCAATGCTTATGAATAATAAAATGACTTGGGGGAGAACGGGAATTTTATTCCCATCATCCCCCACGTGAGAGAGACCTCGTGGCGGAGGATGAATATCGTATATTTCTAGGTCAATTTGACATTTCAGTTAGGCCACTTCCTAGAATTTATTCCACTGACGTGTTGTCCTATTTTTTCGTCCATTCCCGCGCGTCACGTCGTCGCAGTACGTCGCGTTGTGTACTCCGTGCAGTTACCTGTGCCGTGGTGTACGCGCGGAACGTGCCGCACGCCGGCTGGTCGCGCGTCACGTCGTCGCAGTACGTCGCGTTGTGTACTCCGTGCAGTTACCTGTGCCGTGGTGTACGCGCGGAACGTGCCGCACGCCGGCTGGTCGCGCGTCACGTCGTCGCAGTACGTCGCGTTGTATACTCCGTGCAGTTACCTGTGCCGTGGTGTACGCGCGGAACGTGCCGCACGCCGGCTGGTCGCGCGTCACGTCGTCGCAGTACGTCGCGTTGTGTACTCCGTGCAGTTACCTGTGCCGTGGTGTACGCGCGGAACGTGCCGCACGCCGGCTGGTCGCGCGTCACGTCGTCGCAGTACGTCGCGTTGTGTACTCCGTGCAGTTACCTGTGCCGTGGTGTACGCGCGGAACGTGCCGCACGCCGGCTGGTCGCGCGTCACGTCGTCGCAGTACGTCGCGTTGTGTACTCCGTGCAGTTACCTGTGCCGTGGTGTACGCGCGGAACGTGCCGCACGCCGGCTGGTCGCGCGTCACGTCGTCGCAGTACGTCGCGTTGCACACGCACACCACAGACGCGCTGCCGGCGAACAGGCGCGGGGCGCACGGACGGTCTGCTCACACAAAACCTTCTCACTCACAATTTCTATTTTATTTATAAAATGGTTATGATGATGATATCCATACAGCTAAAACCACAGTTCCTCTGTCAAACAGTGGATTTATTTATGTAATAGCTTTGAAAATTGGAAGTCACCAGGGAAGTCTTCCTTATTCCTCTGACTCGGTAACCCGATCCTCTGACTCAGTGGATCTTGGCCTTCGCAATGTGCAGAAGTCAGTCGTGCCATCCTAATCCTACACCGACTGCCACCACGCTTGTGCCAACAGTTTAGGACAGACGAGGTGGAAAATGATATACCTATTGTGTAGATTACAATTTAATGTCCTCGTCATACCTGCGGTACCGGGCCGACGGTCAATCGCTTGTCACAGATACGATAGCTTTGCAGCACGGTCCCAGAGAAGTCTTAGGAGATGTTTCTAATATTCTAGCAAGATCTAGAGTACGAGAGAGGTGACGTTTACCCCTGAATTTGTCTCAGTCGATCCAAAACTTGCAGCTTCTCGAACTGTGTAATTTTGGAACTGGAACTTCCAGGAGGAAAGAAACACAAGGTCACACATTCGATCTCCACCTCTGGACCACTGTGGTGGCTGCTTCTAGCACTAGCTGTCAGCTTAGTTGAAGTGGTTGAGGAGAAACTAGAGTCATGTGAAAACATTGCTATTTTAAGAAAGGGGTAAACAATCTGCAAGAGTTTTTCGAACATGATTTTGCAAATTAATTTATGTTGACAATTTTAATTTTTTATTTAATGGATAAGAATTTACTTCTTAATTATTATATTTATTTGTATTATTGACTGATTGACTGACAAAATTGAATTTTTATTGTTTAGGTAAGTGTCTAATGTTGCGGTGCCCTTACAGGGTTTATGTGAGCACTTCCTGTACTATCTAACAACCATGTTACCACATAAAGCAAGGAATAAATGAATTATGAATAGTCTTACCAGCATTAGTGGACGAGAGCCCTAGTACTAGCTGTGACACTATAAGTAAGTATGTAGTCCCGACCCCCATGGCGCCTGGTGCCCAGTGATACTCTGTGACCACACTTGCCACGCCTGAGCTCGCGCTACGACACATTCGCTAGTCTCGGGACACAATGCCACCACTTGTGTAAATATACAAACATCGATTTTGTACTTTAATTCTTTGATAATAATGCCTGAAAATGGCAATAACAAACTAAGTAGGTAGGTGGCTATTTCCATTCTGTGGTACAGACCAAAGCACATCAAGAGTAACACTTTGGACTTCGAACGGTTCTTATTATCTGCGTCTTAAGAGTTGTAGTCGTACTGCAAGTGTTGCCATAGATCTGCAGTGCTGTCGTTCGTATGTACCTTGGCTTTTATTAGGTACTGACAGTACACCTCATTATCGTGTATTTATATACAGCTAAGTTTACAGGGCGTTCAACTATGGTATTTTATTTATCAACTTATTCATCGAAACATTTTTCTGTCCTAATCCTTAATCCTAAAATGCTCTCATTAAAATTATATATTATTAATGTGCCAAAAAATTGGAAAATACGTCGTTATTATCCCAATCGTTACGAATACTTACGTGAAACATTACGTGATGCACTTGGTCCTAATTAGGATACCTTGGTGGTGGTGGGTTAGGCAGGGTATCTCAAGTGCACCCACCGGTAATGATTTACTTGTATTGTTTAATCGCTTGTCAATTTTGTGTTGTCTTTCTCAGTACAGTGTAAATTATATTACCATTATAATATCTATCAAGGAATTCCCTTGAGTCTATCATTCAGTACTCAGTGTAGCTCGTCTTTATAAAATAAGTACTTACATCAGATCTATTATAGCGACCGACAGTTGGCGGTATACCCAGCTCGCACCGTGCCGGCGCCAAGTGCAGCAGGTCGGTGACGGGCAGCAGCGTCACCGGCGCGAGGTGGCCGGCTCTGCGATCGCCAACCCGCTTGCCCAGCGTGGCGATTACGGGCATCACCTCCCAAACATGATGTACACCACAAGGCCCCGGCCCCCAGTTCCCGGCCGCCCCGCTATTCCTAGCCAAGGCAGCGGCTACGGTAACGGCGGGGCAGGGGGTGCTAAGAATCCCCGGGTTACGGGAGGCTGCCAAACAAAATTGACCCTGGCTACGTACAACGGACGAACTCTGCGGCTGGACGATCATGTCACGGAACTCGAAGTAGAGTTGGAGAGGATACGCTGGCACGTCCTAGGGTTATGTGAAGTCCGAAGAGAGGGGGAGGACACACTGACCCTGGAATCGGGCCATCTACTCTACTTTCGAGAGGGCGATCAACTCTCCCAAGGCGGGGTAGGTTTTCTGGTGAATAAGGCCCTCGTAGACAACGTAATGGAGATCTCCAGTGTGTCGCCACGGGTAGCGTACCTCATTTTGAAACTTACCGAGAGATACTCTCTTAAGGTAGTACAGGTCTACGCACCAACGTCGGCACACTCGGATGAAGAAGTGGAGGCTGTCTATGAAGACATAGCCAAAGCCCTCAATCACACCACTAAGACACACTTCAACGTTGTCATGGGGGACTTCAACGCTAAAGTGGGAGTACAGAGCAACATCGAATCGAAAATCGGACCATATGGTCTTGGTTGCAGGAATCATAGGGGGCAAATGCTAGTTAACTTCCTGGAGAGAGAGGGGCTATTCTTAATCAATTCGTTCTTTAAGAAGCAGCCTCAGAGGAAGTGGACTTGGCAAAGCCCCGACTCTATGACGAAAAATGAGATAGACTTCATCATAACGGACAAAAGGCATATATTCAGGGATGTCTCTGTACTTAACCGGTTTAACACTGGTAGTGACCACCGACTCGTGCGAGGCACCCTGAATATCGATTTTAAGCTAGAAAGACTCCGTATGATGAGGTCTACGCTCCGACCTAACCTGCAACAGATCATAACCGGCTCCGATAAATTTCAGCTGGAGCTGAAGAATAGATTCGATGTCTTGGAAACCACAATTGACGTTGACCAGGCGTTTGACACAGTGGTGAAGACCATCAGGGACGTAGGCGTAAGGTTTTGCAGGTCGCAACGTACTGGCACGAAGTCTAAGCTCTCAGTGGAGACTCTGGATCTTATGAAGGAAAGACGTGAAAAGGCTACGCAAATCTCTCAGACAGAACAGCGGACCCTCAACAAGCATGTAAGGAAGCTTATACGTCGTGACCTTCGTCGCTCCAATACACGCCGCATACAAGAGGCAATTGAGCAAAATCGAGGGTCAAAAGTATTCATGCAGCAGTTGGGGAGAAGCCATCTGACCAAACTGAAGTCGGCGAATGGCAGAACCGTCACTTCCAAACCAGAGATACTCGCTGAGATCGAAGACTTCTACGGCCGATTGTACGCACCTCACGCACCGCAACCTGAGCCTAGTACCGATGATCCCCGAGCCACGCTAACACGCCATTTTACCGAAGACCTGCCTGATGTGAGTCTTGACGAAATCGGACTGGCTCTCAAACAGCTTAAGAATGGAAAAGCCCCCGGTGAAGACGGGGTTACATCTGAGCTCCTGAAAGCAGGTGGTACTCCTGTCCTGATGGAGCTACAGAAGCTTTTTAACTCCGTCTTACAGAGTGGGAGAACTCCGAAGGCATGGCACAGGAGCATCGTTGTCCTGTTTTTCAAGAAAGGGGACAAAACCCTATTGAAAAACTATAGACCTATCTCTCTCCTGAGTCATGTATACAAGCTGTTTTCGAGAGTCATTACGAATCGTCTTGGACGGAGATTTGACGACTTCCAGCCCCCGGAGCAGGCCGGGTTTCGCGGAGGATATGGCACCATAGACCACATCCACACAGTGAGGCAGATTATACAAAAGACAGAGGAATACAATCGGCCCCTGTGTCTTGCATTTGTGGACTATGAGAAAGCATTTGACTCTATCGAAACCTGGGCTGTTCTGCAGTCCTTGCAGCGATGCCAAGTAGACTGGCGATACATCGAGGTGCTGAGATGCCTGTATGACGCCGCCACAATGACCGTCCAAATCCAGAACCAGCAAACAAGATCTATCCAGTTGCGTAGAGGTGTGAGACAAGGAGATGTTATATCACCGAAACTCTTCACAAACGCGCTGGAAGATGTCTTCAAAACACTGGACTGGAATGGACGTGGCATCAGTGTAAATGGCGAGTACATTTCACACCTTCGGTTCGCCGATGATATAGTGGTCATGGCTGAGTCGCTGCAGGATCTGCAGACAATGCTGGATAGCCTTAATGCTGCTTCTCGCCGTGTCGGACTCGGGATGAATTTGGATAAGACCAAGATCATGTTCAATGATCTGGTCGTCCCGGAACCAATAGTAGTCGATGCCACGGTCCTCGAAGTTGTTCAGAAATATGTCTACTTAGGACAAACTCTGCAGCTGGGTAGGAACAACTTCGAGAAAGAGAGTGACAGGAGAATTCAGCTGGGCTGGGCAGCGTTTGGGAAGCTACGTCATATCTTCTCGTCTTCAATACCACAATGCCTAAAAACTAAGGTCTTCAACCAGTGCGTCCTACCAGTGATGACCTACGGAGCCGAAACGTGGACATTGACGGTGAGACTGGCCCACAGGTTCAAGGTCGCTCAGCGAGCTATGGAAAGAGCTATGCTTGGAGTTTCTCTGTTAGATAGAATAAGAAACGAGTATATCCGCCAGAAGACAAAAGTGGTTGACATTGCTCATAGAATCAGTAAACTGAAGTGGCAGTGGGCTGGTCACATCTGTCGTAGAACCGATAACCGATGGGGTAGACGAGTTCTCGAATGGAGGCCACGAACGGGTAAACGTAGTGTGGGACGCCCCCCGACCAGATGGAGGGATGACCTTCGCAAAATGGCTGGCAGGGACTGGATGCAGAGGGCCGAGAGTAGGGTTGATTGGCGCGCTTTGGGAGAGGCCTACGTCCAGCAGTGGACTGATACGGGCTGATGATGATGATGATGATGACATCAGATCTATGAGCATAATCAAAAACATCTTGTATACTTTTTTACATCACCACTTTTTCTGAAATTACTTTACATCCGGAAGTAAGGAATAAATGTTGCTAAGGAGAAAAAGTGGATCTGGAGTATGTCAAGATTCAATTACGTATCTTAGGTAAAATGAAACAATTCTATCCATTCCATACAAGTCCTCTGTATTTATAACATGCTCTTTATTTGCCCAAACAGAGAGTCCTTGCTGTCTGCGTGCGGCTCGCACGGCGGGGCGGGGGTGGGGGCGCACGCGCACTCCTCCAGCGATATCTCCACGGTGGTGACCGAGTCCGGCGCCAGCTCCACCGCCGCGCTCCTGCCTTCCACCTGCAGCGACACGGTCGAGCAAAAGTCGGCGCTGGAACAACAACACACCGGTTAGCCAGGTACTAGAAGAATCCTTTTCCGGTCAGCAAACGAAAAAATGCTCCGGTATTGCAGGTTTCTCTAGGCGACGCCGTCCGCTTGCCATCAGATAGCTCCCTTTCACATAAAAAAATCATGGAAGCACAACGTTAGCCCAGGCACTAGTTGGATTTATACCCGTGGTCCTGTCCATGGTGGCGGGCGGAGGCGGAACACCCCAGGTGTTATAGGGTGGGAGTCCAACATAATCACCCGTTCCCCCGGACATAATGTATTTCTCCTGGGCAACAAAAAAGGCATTAGGTAGAAGGATCATTTTCCGGTCAGCAAGAAAATGCTCCGGTATTGCAGGTATCTCAAGACGACGATAACCGCCTACCATCAGGTGGCTTGTCTACTTGTCTGCCTCTTTCACATAAAAAGGTACGCATGGAAGCAGCATTTATCCCGGAAAGATCAAGTTTCTCATCGTCATAGAATTCATTAAAAAGCTCGCTTTCAGTAGGATTGAATTAAACTTGATTGCTTACTTGTTTCTTATGATATAAAAGTACCACTGAAATGAAAATACGTTGACAAGTGTACTAACTCATTGTACAGGACCACGACGAGCGTGCCTTGCGTGGTGAGGAAGGCCACGTGTTCGACGGCTCGCTGCAGCGGGTGCGCGCTCACGTCCACCCGGACGGAGCCGCGCGGCAGGAACTTGGAGAAGTGTCCCATGGCGTAGAACATGGGCTGCTTGTAGAACTCGCCCGCCTCAGACACCACGATCACGGGCGAGTCCACGAAGTTGTTTGCCCAGTTGGGGCCGCCTTGCTTGTCCAGCGCCATGTTCCAGTCGATCCAGCCTACCACGTAGTGGTTGAGATCCTGGAGGAAGAGTATAGTTGAACTAGCTGCCTAGTAGAAGAAGGTAGTGTAGGTGTGAGACTCCAAAACACATCAGTGATTATGTGTCCAATAAAATAGATAATCGGCAACTTAAATTGATACCCGACTTGTCCGTTTAGGAGTTTCCAATGGCTGATCTTCAGCAGAATTTGGGACAGAGCATTCCTTGTTGAACGCCCTACTACATCAAAGAGGACGGACTGAGATGCTAAAGCACGATGTGGGGTTACTAGCAGTTGCCACATTGACTCCTTACAGTATGAATACAGTAGCCCTCAATGTTGGTCATATTTATAGAATTCTTTCAGAAATTCAATAGTCACCTCAAGTATGTCCAAAATATAATCTTTCGCTCTTGACCAACTGCCCAAGTCCACATTGGGCATGTCTGTAGATGCAAAGCCTGGAGGTAAACGAAATTATATTATTAGCTGTTGTCGTAGAACTGACTTATGGAGTATGTTTAAGGATCAGTAACCATAACGGGTGACTGCACTACTGAATCTCGAAGTACGAAGTGTGGTGGTGTGTAACGGCTTCTCAATAGTTAGAAAAATGATCTGCTCAAGGTCGATGGCAGGAACTGAATGCAAAGAACCGAATATCGTGTTGAGTGCCACCTGGGAGCGGCCTACGTCCAGCAGTGGACTGATAGAGTATTGGTGATTCTTCATCTGATAAATCAAATCAGTACGTACGTGATACTAGTGTGGAGACGCGTAGTTACCTGAGCAAGCTTCTGTCGAGAGTATGAATTTGTTCGGATATTTCTCCGCGACATCCGACACCACGGCCGCCGGAATGACCTTGTCTAGGTACCAATGCAACGCTATGCCGTCGATGTAGTCCAGAGCGTCGGGCCGTAACTTTACCACCTGATCAACACAAATAATACTTGTGTTATTGTATCATGACTTAGGAACTTACGCCAATGGTACAGCGAAAGTCCTTGTTCCTTGTGGTGTTATCGAGAGTTCAGATTGCCATAATGATCGCCACATTCCGTATAAAGGCGACATCATAAGAAAATTGTTGTTGTCATTTTGTGCCAATTAGGAACTTTAATGCAATGACGGCCCGAATCACACCCTTGATGTTAGGAAGACACAACAGTGAGGCCATTTAAATAGGCTAACGATGATGATGAGGTTGAGAATGGGATTCAAACTTGCATTTCCACAAATTAGACAACGATTTTACTAATTTTACACGATTTGGGCAATGGCAGGGTTAGTTCCAGTGTTACGTTATTGCTTACCGCCTCAAACCAAAGCTTTATATTGACGCGCTGGTCGTCGACGGCGAGAATTTGCACTTCCGGAAACTGCTTGCGCATTGCTGGTCCCAGGTGGTCTGCTATCCACTTGGCCTGCAAGCAAGCCACCAGCCACACAGGCACAATGTGAGGGAGCATTCTCTAGCAGTGGGGCTATTGCCGTTCTTAAATCGAATAAATAATTTATTGAAAATGCCATCTCTTGATGTCATTAAGTCGGTCTGAGAACGGTACTAGCCTTATACATGATTGTCTTGCTTTCTCCAAAAAAAAGTGCTACTACTTCTAGACCATTGACCAGAATCAATAATGATGCAAGGGTTACTATAGTATCGTTGACTGGAATGTCACAGGCAATTGATCAGTCAGGTGAGTTGGACTGAACAAATGATGAATCGCTAATGCATATTCCATCGCTTAGGTGGTAAGTATCTTTGATGTGAGAGCTAAGAGCCTTCTCATTCAACCGGTCCAGGCTCTTAAACCTAAAGAATAACTGTGCCTAGGAAAATGCATAGGTAGCTAATGTCTGCTACCACGTACCATGCTGTCCACAGTGAAGCCCAAGTCGTTGAAGCGGATCATTACCGCGTCACCGTTTACGGGCTCGTTGGTTGTAGTTATCCCCCAGATAGGAACGCCTTCCTCTTGGTATTTCTCTATGAATCTAAACAAATGGGATTTAATATTAGTAGTAGGAACATAATACACCAAAATACTACACTCATTAGAAAGATTATCCAAGTATTTGACCGGCTTGGGATATAATGCATGTATCAGTCCACTGTTACATGTAGGTCGTCATTCTTCCATGACAATAACCTAATTCACACCTAAGCTGGTAATATTACCTGGCACTGCAGCCCTCCTACTCACTTGGTGTGGTACAGCGCGTACGAGTCGTAGTATCCGTGTCGCAGCGCGCTGATGCCCGTGATCTCGTCGTTGGTCTTCATCCAGACCGGCGGGCTCCACGTCGTGGCCAGCACGTGCACGGGGCTGGTGGCCGCGGCCATGCACGCCTTGATCAGCGGCAGCTGGGGCACATAGCAATCGATATCAACACATCATGAATAATGCTTTTACTTTATAATAAAATCACATTTGGGGCCAATTCGATGTTGGCCATTTTGGACTAAATTAAAGATTAAACACCTCTCACTTTTCAATTCTGTAAAACCGTCTAAAGTTAAATGACACTACTATTATAAGTGTAACGGTAAGATTTGCTACAGCAGCAGAGTCTGTACTGTATTCGGCTACGGTAATAAAGTGGTAAAGTTATTAACTTTAACACAAATGAACGATGGAACATGTCACATGCTTGTAATGGAAGGTGGACAAATCCTAACTTTCTCTATCATCGTCTCGTATCCGTCCATGCTGGATGATGCTTCTACCAAGGAGCGTCACTTAACATGATGGTCATAATGTTTGGTTTAAGGTTAATTGGCAACCCCTTGCAAACCCCCCGGTTTGTATATGTGTTGATAGTGAAAATATATCTGCACTAAAGCAATTTTAGTTTCGAGTATGATTTTGGGAGCGATTACTTTGTACAGGTAGTCTTCCTTGGAGAGAGTATAATTAGTCAGCTCCTTGTCGTCCTCGGGCGTCTCGTTATACGTGTACGCGTGCGTGGAGAAGTCGCAGCCGCCGATGGGCACGCGGAACATGTTGTACTCCAGGCCCGAGGAGCTGCAGTAGGAGCTGTGGGCAACGGAAGCTGGTCAAGGGAGGCATTGACAGAGTATTAGCTGCATCATTTGGGATATCAGCTTCAAGTAGTCCTAATAATATGGGAAAAGCCTCCTTCATCCGAATGGAAATAGGTACTCCTACATTAGATTCCCGTTCCGTTGGAATCCTTCTCTAATTTAACATGTAGCACCAATTTGCTAACCAGATATCACCACCGCTGAGGCTACAGTTGATCAGAAGCTGTGTCAAGCCATACAAAGTAGAGACAGCACTGCTGTAGAAAGGCCTTCTCAGTGGATGTAGCACAAAATATAGGTACTGGTGATGAACTGGCATGTATTTGGTTACAAGCCGAGGTGTATTTCCAAGGTATCTCTCAAAATACTTTTAAATAGAAGTAGGTAACTGTTTTAGAATTTTTGTAATAATATCCTTCGTTAGATTACTCAAGATTCATTACTCAATAAAGAACTTCTTCTGTGCCTCCGGCAGGCTGGTCCAGTGTATGCCGGCGGCGTCAGTGGCCGCGCCGCCGAAGCCCTGGATGTGCTGGTACCGGGTCTTCGTGTCTATTCTGAATATATCCAGCCCGCTTATGTCTGGAACAGGCAATGGTAATATTGGAAGATCTGCTATTAGGAATAGGTACGTGTTTCTGGCTGGCATTACCAGTTTGATGATTAACCCGTTTCATTTTAAGCATAGTATAGGAAGGATATTATAGGTAATGAAGTTTAATGTTTACTTAGCGAAGTGTGTGTGTGTGTGATTTAGAGGCGTGGCGTAACAATTTTCTTTTGTTAAATCTGTTACCGAAACATGTTACCGTGTTTCGTAACACGTTAACACGTCGCAGCAGATGCGGCTTTATAATCTGTCACTTTGCTACTACTGCTGCTTTGTTGGTTTACTACCAGACAGTAAAAATGTAACGTACGACATCTATGAGTAGGGAAGAGGTGCACTCATCTGACACAACTTACCGACTGAATCTACGCTTTGCAGTTGGCCGCCAGATTTTTCGAAGCGTTGTCCTCCCTGCAAACAATAAATTATCACATTAAGTATAACATTGGGAAAAAAACATAATGGAATCTCTGGTTAACCGCAAAGGAGTAAACGTACTGGGTCCATTGTTGTAGTATACTGTTTAAAATATTAGAGTTACAGAAAATCAAATCGTCAAATACACCGGCTGGTCGCACATCACGTCGTCGCAGTACGTCGCGTTGTATGCTCCGTGCAGTTACCTGTGCCGTGGTGTACGCGCGGAACGTGCCGCACGCCGGCTGGTCGCGCGTCACGTCGTCGCAGTACGTCGCGTTGTGTACTCCGTGCAGTTACCTGTGCCGTGGTGTACGCGCGGAACGTGCCGCACGCCGGCTGGTCGCGCGTCACGTCGTCGCAGTACGTCGCGTTGTGTACTCCGTGCAGTTACCTGTGCCGTGGTGTACGCGCGGAACGTGCCGCACGCCGGCTGGTCGCGCGTCACGTCGTCGCAGTACGTCGCGTTGTGTACTCCGTGCAGTTACCTGTGCCGTGGTGTACGCGCGGAACGTGCCGCACGCCGGCTGGTCGCGCGTCACGTCGTCGCAGTACGTCGCGTTGTGTACTCCGTGCAGTTACCTGTGCCGTGGTGTACGCGCGGAACGTGCCGCACGCCGGCTGGTCGCGCGTCACGTCGTCGCAGTACGTCGCGTTGTGTACTCCGTGCAGTTACCTGTGCCGTGGTGTACGCGCGGAACGTGCCGCACGCCGGCTGGTCGCGCGTCACGTCGTCGCAGTACGTCGCGTTGTATACTCCGTGCAGTTACCTGTGCCGTGGTGTACGCGCGGAACGTGCCGCACGCCGGCTGGTCGCGCGTCACGTCGTCGCAGTACGTCGCGTTGTATACTCCGTGCAGTTACCTGTGCCGTGGTGTACGCGCGGAACGTGCCGCACGCCGGCTGGTCGCGCGTCACGTCGTCGCAGTACGTCGCGTTGTATACTCCGTGCAGTTACCTGTGCCGTGGTGTACGCGCGGAACGTGCCGCACGCCGGCTGGTCGCGCGTCACGTCGTCGCAGTACGTCGCGTTGTATACTCCGTGCAGTTACCTGTGCCGTGGTGTACGCGCGGAACGTGCCGCACGCCGGCTGGTCGCGCGTCACGTCGTCGCAGTACGTCGCGTTGTATACTCCGTGCAGTTACCTGTGCCGTGGTGTACGCGCGGAACGTGCCGCACGCCGGCTGGTCGCGCGTCACGTCGTCGCAGTACGTCGCGTTGTGTACTCCGTGCAGTTACCTGTGCCGTGGTGTACGCGCGGAACGTGCCGCACGCCGGCTGGTCGCGCGTCACGTCGTCGCAGTACGTCGCGTTGTGTACTCCGTGCAGTTACCTGTGCCGTGGTGTACGCGCGGAACGTGCCGCACGCCGGCTGGTCGCGCGTCACGTCGTCGCAGTACGTCGCGTTGCACACGCACACCACAGACGCGCTGCCGGCGAACAGGCGCGGGGCACACGGCCGGTCTGTCGAGGCACAGGGGACGTATAGTAGAGGCAGGCTCAGGGTCGGAGGTGACAGACATCGCTTGTGCCCTTACCATGAGTTGTCGACGTAAGTTCGCTCGCTAGCGTAACACACAGCTGTGGCATACGGGATTGGTCGGATTTGTCTTGCACCGCTAGCGGCCAGTAGCAGAACTAAGGCCCTTAATAGTCTGAGTTCAAACCCGCCCTCAAGAGCGAATTCAACTCTCAAGACGTGATCACCATCTCAAGTATGTTATTTATTAATAAACCAATCTTGAGGGCGTATCACGTCATGTCTTTCTCAAGTGGCAGAACTCAAGTAAACGTCAACAATTACCAAATATGTTCTCAAGTGTGAGTTTGACAGTTCTCTTGAGTTTTGTACTCACGTGATACCCGATTCCTAAACGCGCACCTAGTTACCTACGTTTATTAACAGGAACGCCATCTTGAGGTCGTTCTCAAGATTGACTTTTGAGCTGAGAGTGATTTATTAACGGGCCTAAAATCCATCCAATCCTGTGCCTCTCAGCGAAGATATTGACGTAGTCGCTAGCGAGCTGATTTACATTAGAACTCGTGTTAATGATGCTTGTACTCAACTCCGTAGGATATAGAGTATGCAAAATTGTAGTAAATCACTCAGGAGTCTACACACGTGACCAAGTAATCCGTTCGTTGTTTTATTTAACCAATTTTGTAGAGCAAATGCTCTACAACCTAATTGCTACCTTGTAGAGTTTTAGCTCTACGTTTTCCTAATAATATTTAAACTAATCTAAAATACTCCTTACCATCGGCGGCAACTCCCACCCACATTATAGCTATAACAGCTACAGTTATACGCTCTACGTCCCTCTTACCAGCCCCCATAGTGAGCCGTGCAATACCTACCACACTATAGAACACTACCCCCAAGCCACACGCTCAATACTGCGCCGGCGCACAAGACAACACCATTTTACTTTGTATATAATTTATTGAAACGAAACACCTGAAAAAACAGTTTGTTAGTACTTACTTAAGGGGTAATACGAGCTAAGTGGCGAACTAACCTTTAAAAATCCTTCGTTACCCGTGCTACTACCAGTCTTACTACCAGTAGTAACACGGGCACTTTTTTTTAACGGTGTTACTACTTACTACTCCGGTTGTAAGACGGGATAATAATAATAATAAAACGTTTATTGGCGAACAACATAGGTCCATTTTGTGTTAGTAACAGGTGCCTTATCCTATGTTAGTACTTAATCACTAGACTAGTTTTGGTAATTTTGATAAGTTGCCTCAGCAGCGGGCAATCCCACCTGCCAGCGATGACCTCCAGGAGGCTGTTGGGGCTGCCCCGCACTCTGTGCAAGAGGGAGGCGATTTTCTTGCGCAGGATCGTCCGTATGCGCGTGCGCGAACATAGTGGACGCGCTGCAGTAACGAGGCAGCCCCAACAGCGCCCTGAAGGCGTTGTTATATTGAACCCGCAGAGCATTGTGCGATCTTTGGGTGTAGTTGACCCACAGGGTAAGGGTCACCAGTGCATGCGACATATTGTATGCATTGATCCCAATAAATAGAACAAAAATAAAAATAAAAACTACGAAAATCATGTCAAGTCAAATAAAGGCTCCGACCACCTTGTCGGAGGTACATGGGCGAAACATACACTAAAAAAAAGACGGGATATGTCTTCTTAAATATTAGTTTTTTTAGAAAAGTTAATTACAAAATCACATAAGCAAACGAGTAGATGCCACTGGTGACCCAAGCATTAGCATCGCGATCCAGCGAGGTAACGCTGCCAGTGTCTTGGGTACTCTTCCCGTTAGTCAAAATTTTTCTTTTTTAATATTTTATATTGTACCTTTTTGAAATAAATATTATTGTTGGTTAAAAAAAAATACTAAATCTAAGGCTCTGTGCCGGCTGCAGACACGAGGAGTTAGTTAACGCAGGCAGCAGCGACTGGCGTCGTCTCGTATCGGAGACCAAGACCCACAAAGTCAAATCTCTTTATTGCATATTGTGTACAATTTTGCACGTCAACATATTTTTTGAATTTACATTTACACCACTTTGCAAGGAAAAGGTGCCAACGCTGAGGAGAAAAAGTGGCACAAAAACTCTCAGCAGCACATCTTTGAAAATAATGGTAACACAATTACTTAATAACTACCTAGTTATTACCTAGAAGGAACTAATGAACAATTGAATGATTAAATAAGTATGTTATTAATAGATTAACAAAAGCAATTAACAGCCAGCTGTTTAACATTTGACTGCTGAGACATGGCTATATCTGGTGTGCTCTTAGTTTAAAGACACTTCGCACTTCATGAAGTGTCTTTATACTACATCATGAATTGGCTGCAGCAACAAGTCGTATCTGCATAATATAGCAGGGTCTGCTGCGCCGTGTTTTTTTTGTTTCGAAACATGGAAACACGGCGCAGCAGACCCTGCTTTAAAAGGGAGTGGAGTGGCATCGCGAGCGCCGCAGAGAGATAGACATAAATATGAAGAGCTGATTGCCAACTTCACCTACTTAGTTGGAGAGGCAACCCCCTTAAAAGAAGAAGGATAGGGCGGGAGACTGGGGAGAATCGCCGCTGGTTCAATATTTGCATCGACATACTTTGGTTTATACCCGACCGCAATACGACAGGGTTCAATTTACAAATAAAACACAAAACATTTTAAAAACACAATTTTTAATGTATCAAAAATATAAAATTGAATAAATAAGTTACAATGTTAAAACTATCAACTAAATACTTAACTTACGACTATATACAGCACATACAACCTTATAACTTGTGATTTCCGTTAGTTAAACGCTAAATAAGTACAAACTTAGAACGTTTAGGATAAGAATCGCTCAAAATTTTAGCTCTATTGGAACTAGTTCTCTAGTAATCTAGTGATAGAACTAAAATATACTTAGCTAGAGTTTTGTGATTACTTAAGCTTATGTCAGAGAATTCGCAAGCACGTTACAATAGCTATCAAATACAAGCTATATAAAGGCACTCAATATTATCAAAAGATATCGAAACCTACATAATTTGTACGAAATTTATGAGCGTCCACACAATCTGTACAAACAAGAGATCGAAATATTTTTCCCGGATTGGTTTATTCGATTGGTTCTCGAACACAAACCATACGACATCTGTACGACACGTTTTCCTTCAGCGGAGCGTCATCCGCCACAACCACGTCATTATGTTCTGACGCTGACCGCAACATGTCTTCTGCTTTGGGTCTACTAGTCGCCACATTTACGGGTTTGGCAGGCTTGGGGCTCAAGGTAGAAAATCTAGCTTTTAAAGCTTCTCTCACTTTGTTTATGAATGCGGTATCACTTGCTTTAGGCCAGGATAAAGTTACTTTAGGCCATAACGAGTCCGATTCACCTTCTCTAGGTGAAGGTTCGTTCTCTGACAATACCTTCCCACTTATAGGTAGTGCTTTAGGCTTTTGGGATCTAGCAGTCGTTTGAGGTGATAAGGCACTTTGCTTCGTCGGTTTGTTTACAGGACTTTGTCGAAATTGCGATGTTTTTCCATTTGATTGCATAGAACCTTCAGGCCATAACAACGATTCTTGTTCAAATTCTCTTGCAGAAGGTCCGTTGTTGGCTGACAATATGGTTCCGTCACTTATAGTCGGTGGCTTAGGTTTTAGAGATCCCGTTTGAGTCGACGTCGCTCCTCCCTTTTGCTTTAACAACGGGGACTTCGGTTTAGTCGCAGGGCTTTGACGGAATTGTGCTAATCTAGCATTTCCAAAATCTCTTGATTCAATTTCTGCTTTCTTAGTCCCAATAGCTTTTGGTGCTACAGCTCTGGATGGATTCAATTCACTTGCAAATCCTCTGGAATCCCCATTTGCTCTCCGATGTTCTTGTAGTCTATTTCCAGAAGTCCTTTGTGCAGATTGAATCTTTCCATTGCTTGGCAGGGTTGGTCTCGCTCCTAATACAGGTTTGGTTTGTGTAACAACTGGCCTAGGTTTAAATGCTGTAGCTTTAGGTCTCTCTGTCGTTGAGATAGACACTTTAATCTTTTTCTCACCGAATGGCTTGAACTTACTTTTCAAAACAGGGCGTGCGTTCTGAGTCCTGATCATTTCAGTAATAGGTTTACTTTCCTTCAGTTTCAGACTGCTATCTCTTTGTAAAGGTCTTGAAAATGGAGGTTTCATAGATGTTGCAGTAAGTTTGGGGACTTCAACAATTTTCGGTGTGAGCGTACTTGCTGCCGGGGAAATTTTGAAGGGTTTGAATTTTTGATCGGCGTTGACAGTTTTGGATCGCGGTGAACTCAGTCTCCCAGTGTTTGATGACGTTGGTCTTGCACGTAGATTTGTAGAGGATATTGGCTGTGAAGTTCTCCCAAGAGTAGAACTTTTACTTTGTGGCCTAACCTTAAAAGTACCAGTTGGTTTTGCTGCAGAAGACCGAAGAATCGGCAATTTTGCTTGACCTACAATACTGTCATGCATTGAAGACAAACGATCAGTCATGTCCAGGTGTATGGCCCGCAACTTGTCATTGACATCTTCAAATACGTGTTGTGGCTTTGCGTATTTGTTCCCAAGTGCACCGACATTCTTCATTTTGGCTTCATTCTTTGAAGAGGCTAATGACTGTTGTATGTTTCTCATTGTATTTTCTGTGTGAGCTCTAAGATTATCTGATAGAGTACTGATAGATGGACCACTAGGTAAAGTGTTGGCTCGCATTCTGGATAATGGAGACGAACTAAGTAAATTTTCTGCATTAGCTCTCATTGTATTTCTAAATTCATTGAAATCGGGAATGGCAGATAAACGACTTCCCAAAATATTTGGGCCTCTGCTATTAAAACTTTGTTGCCTTGAAGATCCAAGTCTTTCGGGACCGAACGTCAAAGTAGCGCCAAGTAGATTTCCCTCTTTACCTAAAGATGACTGCAGCTTGACAGGTTTTAAGTCCAAAGATTTTGGTATGGCTAACTTTGTCTTGAAAGAATTCATATTGAGCCTTGGGATCTTGACTTGCGACAGCGGGTTTACTTGAAAAATATCTAAGTTTACATTCTCTAAAGGATTTAGTGATGGTCGCACGGCTTTTGCTCTATTCGTGCTGGCCTCGTTTGCCATCATGGGGTGTGCTTCTGAAGAGTCACCTAGTTCAAATTCCGAGTCAACCTTGTCGCCATCAGCAGCTCTTCCACTCGTACCAAAAATATCTGTGATTCCCGATCGAATATCATCAACCGTTGGCAACTGTGCATTGAAATTCAATAAGTTACCAATTCCTGGAAGTGGTCTATAGCCATTGCCATCAAACAGTGATGACGGTTGCACGACAATGTCATGAAGAAGTGAAGATCCACTTGCCCTGGACGATGTATGAGGTACTATTGCAGAGACGGGGGCACTAGCTTCTGCAATCATTTCAGCAGGCTCATTATCACTAAATTGTGCCTGTTTTTCAACATTTTCTATTGATACAGTCTTTAATGCCATGTCAGTTAAACATGCTTTGCTTTCTGCGCCATCGTCGTCATGGTTTAAAGTCATAGCATTATTAATTTCTTGTTCTTCTACATTTGTGGGCGAGGCTCCTTCATTTATATCTGAAGATTCTTGAGAAGTTGTTGGGGGATTTAAAATAGTTTTAGTTTCGTTTGGTGATGAAGCGTCTTCGTCTAAATCGGCATTGCCAACTAAATCACTAATATCGGGAGTCGACTTGTTTGATGGCGACACATCATCTATTAGGTCCTCTTCTTTACTATCTGAAGCTTCTTTAGAAGATTCTGTTGGATTCGAAACAGTTTCACTCTCAATTGGAGTTGAAGCTGCTTCCTCTAAATCAGTGTTTTTAACCGATAAATCTGTATTGCCTGGCGTCGACTCGTTTTGTGACTCATCAATAGCAAGGCCGTCTTCATTAATACCTATAGATTCTTCAGAAGATGCTTTTGGATTTGAAACAGTATCCATCTCATTTGATGATGAAACTGCTGTTTCTAAATCAGAATTTTCAACTGATATATCTGTGTTGCTGGGAGTTGACTCGTTTTGTGACACATCATCGACTACGTGCTCGTTATTGATATCCAACGTTTCATCAGACGATACTGCTGGAGTTAAAACAGCTTCCAACTCGTCTACATTTGGTGATGAAGCTAATTCCGCTAAATCAGTATCTTCAACTGGTACATCTGTGTTGTCCGGAGTTAACTCGCTTGGTGAGATATCATCGACAAGGACATCGTCATTAAAATGTGAAGGTTCTTCAAAAGATGCCGTTGGACTTGAAACAGATTCGACCACATTTGCATTTGGTGATGAAGCAGATTCTTCTAAATCAGTATTTTGAGCCAGTACATCACTTTCGCTGGAAGTTGACTCGTTTTGTGGCGTATCCTCGTCGACTTCACGAGACTGTAAACTTTCTTCTTCTACAGACTCATCGTGCTTTCCAATTTCACATTCAATAGGATTTACTTGACTTTTTGCGTCACTCAAATGTAGTAAAGAATCGGAATAGTTTTGTAAATCTTCCATGTTTATTGGATTTTCTTCCCCAGTTGTTTCGTCAGAGTTTTGTGTCAATATAATCTCTGGCGATTCTGTTGCCGCAATGGAGTCTACCTTTTGGATATCTGTGTCCACATTATCATTAGTAAGAGCCGAACTTTCACCACTTCTTCCAGTTCCAGCTTCTAATAATTCTTGACTGTCTTTAGCGCTATTAATGTTCGCTTTCGTTTCCGTTTCTGAACCTTCCAATTTTCTTAACGTATCTTGTTCAGAAGTTTGAGAGTCATCAGTTAAACGTGTATTGCTTTTCGAATTGTCTTCACCCACTGGGATAGATTCATCTGTTCTGAATAAATAATCATAGTCTTGTGGAACTACTTGAAATTCAAAATTACTTGCTCCGGTCTCTGAATCGAATAATGAATCAAAATTATTGTCATTATCTTTAGAAACTATTTCAATCTCTGAATCTTGATAATCATCTTGGTTGTCTAATCCTTCAGCAATGACGAATTCAGCATTATTTTCAAAATCTGAGTTATCAAACTGGTTTTCCTGCTCATTATTAATCACGATTATGGTGTCTGAGTTCCCGTTTTCTGGAATAAAGGACTCTTCGTTAGGGTCAAAGAAATCAACTCGTTCTTGAGAGTTTTCTTTTACCAGTGGTCCTTCAGCGTCCTGTGCTACTCCTGTGATAGTTGAATCAACTGTGTTTGCATCATCATCATCTAGCTGCTCATTGTTACTCTCTGTTCCGCTTTCAATTACTTCCTGGTGATTATTTGTAGCGCTCGGTACTGCATCAAGTATATCTGTGTTGTCACGCTCTGCTACCAATGGATGATTATCGGATGGGCTTGGCACTGCATCATCTACTTCTGTTTTCTCTCTTGGAATTTGTATGTTTGATTCCGTATTCAATTCCTTTGCTTTATCATCGCACCCATCTTTTCCTATAGAGTCAGTATTCTTCAAAACAGTGGTCTTGCTACTTCTCAGGTCATTCTGCTTACGCAATGTGGGTATCAATTTCAAGCCGGGCCTCACTTTGATAGGTTTAGACGTAATCAATTCAACGTCTTTAAGATTCAACAAGTTGTTAAGGCTTAGCGGTCTGTTCTTTAAGTTGCTTGAACCCATCAACGAAGTTAAACTGAATTTAGAAACATCTGTACTTTTAGGTTCAGTTATTTGTTCTCGTACGTTGCTTGGCGATGGGCTACTATCTAAGTCGTCCTTCGTCGGCCTTTTGACGTGATTTAATCTCAATTTTGGAATTACAAACTTATGAATATCACCAGATCTTGAACTGGCGAGGTTTGTTGGCTTGGGGCGAGCTTGTAACTTCAGTCTCAAATCAGGTACTTTTGTAGAAGAAACTTCTCCATTTAAACTCTCATCATCACTACTCTTTGATAGTAAGTTGGTTTTACTACGAAGATTGGGTCTGTTAACATTTTTTTCTCTTTTGATTGGAAATATATCTAAAATTGAAGGATTAGCTCTAAGCTTTAGACCTTCCAAACCTCTGTTCACACCGACGACGTGCTCCTGTACGTTACTAGCTCCACTGTCCATGTCCGCAACCCTATGTAGGAGACCCTTAGGCTTTACCTTGGGAATACTGAATGATTCTCTAAATAGAGGCTGGGATTTTGAAAGATCAGATCTAACCTGGCCTAGACTATGTCTGGAACCAACAGGATGTATGCAACGCGTTTCCTGGACATGAGAAGCTTCTTGTACTATATCATCTTCAGGCTTGGGGTTAACGATAATTGTGACTATGTTCTTAGCTGTATCAGCGCTGTCTGATATTTCCTCAACTGCTCTCGCTGCATTCCTGGCTGCGTCCCTGGCTACTGCTTCCTGGTACTCCTCGTCGGTGGCTTCCCGAAGTGTCTGCAGCACTGAGGACGCGAGGTCTACTTCTGGATGTAAGAGGGGCTTGGCGTCTTCCTTGGGTTCTGTTGGCCTGGAATGGGGAAATGTTGATGTTTGAATGATCAAGCTTGAAGAGGTCCCTAGCCAAGTGGCTTTGTCCTGTCGTTAATGCTATTAGAATAGATAGAAAATATGGGATTAAAAGCTATCGAAAAAATAAATTCTTGTTGACGGAAGTCAAATATTTTAGCTGCTGAGAGTTTTATTGCCACTTTTTACCCAGAAAGAAGGTAATGCTTTTGCACAATGACCTTAGAAATAACCATTAGGTAGGTCAAATTCCAGTGAAAGAAATCGTTGCCAAAAAAAATACCTTAAAATGTATAAACTCCAAAGCACAGTTTTAACGATAACGATGCACATGAAATTAAGAATTTTTGGATAGTTGAATTTGTTGTAAATATTTTTTTATTTTCCCACAAAGAGAGCTCGGTGGCTCAGTGGTTGGGTCAATGGACTTGCAATATGGAGGTCTCAGGTTCGATTCCCAGCTAGGGCAGCCATGTACCAATGAGTTATCCTCGGTTTTTTCGACGGAAAAACTTACGTACATTTACCGAGTGCTCTCAAAAACGGTGAAGGAAAACATCGTGACGAAAATCTAAGGCATGTGAAATCCGCCAACCCGCACTGGGCCTGCATGGTGGATTATGGCCCGAGCTCCCTCGATGCAAGGGAAGGTCTGTGCCCGAGCAGTGGGGCAATATAAATAGACTGATGATGATGAAATTGTTTAATTTACTTAAACGCTGTTCAGAATTAATGTAGGTATGTCACAAGCCTAACTATCCATTTAATTTTGTCGAATGAATTCAAGGCCAGCCTATACAGTACCGCTACTAGCCGCTTCAGATGCAACACCAGTCCGACTCACAGACCACTTACCCCATAGACATGAAATCGGTACATATGTGCGCGTGAAACATTCTGTCACCGATGAGCGCATAGAGACGAAGCGGGGGACAGGGGGCCGTATTAAAGAGATGCGTTCATGTCGATACTATCTCTAGGTGCCGTGTGTCGCGAGGCAATGTTGCGCTCATGTGCGGGCAGACACGGGCGCACTCCTGCTACAGGGCTATGAGGGGAAGTGGTCAATCCCATTGTTGATGGAGCAGACTTAATTAAATTAAAATACCTTTCTTCAGTTCAGTTCATACTATATTTCCAAAGGGGTTCTATGACAACCAATAGCAAGGGCTGACAGCTAAAAGTACTTGGCACACGGTATCTATGGATCGGCCATAAATTCACCCATAAATTACACTTGTGGTTTATAGTCGGTAGCGAGCCTACCTACTTACACTACCAACTCATAATGGTACAGTTTGACCAGGTGTAAAGAAGAGAAAATTGTCAATAGCGAAAGACATCAAATACTTATCCCTGCCTCACCTGAGATCTGACCACTGTGGCTGCACCGCCCGCGCCAGCAGCCCCGAGGCGGCGCCCTCGGCGTCCTCCCCCAGACACGGACACTCCGCAGTGAGGGGCGGAGCCCGAGCCGCACCCACAGGACACGGGCAGCACTCGGGCGGAGGGATCTCGTCAGCCGGAGACAGCGGCTGACATAGCTGAGGGAATACAATTTATTTATTTACTTCCAATTTGTGGTAGGTACGACGGAACACAGAGAAAGGTGTACAGGAGAGTTTTTAAGGTTGAGATTTTCTCAAAAACTACTTGACCTATTGCAAAAATTATTTCATTGTTAGATAAATAAAAGTTAAAACTATATACTGTAAAAGAATTATAAAATTCGGTCCAGTAGTTCTTGAGAAAATGTCAACCTTATTGAGGCCCCCTGTATACTTATCTCTGTCTTCGACTGTTCTATTAACGATATGAATAGAGTGTCGGTGGTGGGCACAGGTGGTGGGTGATTAGTAAAAAAAAACGTAGGTTTGCGTTGAAAATGAGGTAAAATTATTGAGCTAAGTTAAGTCTTTCCCCCACAGACGCGACCTGCATGCGGCTTGCGGCCTGCGGGACTGGCTGCAGGCCGCAAGCCGCGTGCAGATCGCGGCTGTGTGGGAAAGACTTTACAGGTAAATTTTCAAAAGTGATGTGTGTGATTGAATCAGCAGATTGCGGTACTTGTAACACAGCAGAGGACCTTTTACATTTTGTGCTGGAGTGAGACCGGAATAAAGCCAACAGAGACACGTACGGTCGAAGACAAAGAAAGGTGTACAGGAGAGTTTTTAAGGTTGAGATTTTCTCAAAAACTACTTGACCTATTGTAAAAATTATTTCACTGTTAGATAGATAAAAGTTAAAACTATGTAACTGTAAACGAATTATTAAAATCGGTCCAGTAGTTCTTGAGAAAATCTCAACCTTATTGGGACCCCTGTGTACTTATCCTCTGTCTTCGACTGTACATGGCCGGGTTGGAATTAAGAAACCCAATCTCTACACAGGCGATGCAGATATATAGGTTCGTCAGATACTCCTTTGCGTCCAGGGAGCCCCTTCCTGATCGTAGGGGGGTCTATGTGGTGAGTTCCAACGAGGCTGTCGTCACCAAGTGACAAAAGCCTCGAAAAAAAACCTATAATAAAAAAAAGTAACTCACCGTCTCCCCCAGCAGTAGTATGAGTAGCACGTGTCCCCGCATGGTTGCGCACTGCGCGAGGCGGCTGCGCGCGCGCATACATACCGCGCCGCGCGCGCAGGACGTGACCGAGCGGTGATGAGCCAGCAGATTAGGGGAGATTCTTTATCGATATCTTATCGATCTATTAATGAGGCTGTTAGACATGAACCTAGTTTAAACATCGCTTAAACCGTGTTTTGTCACTTTCACACTTCGTTATAATAATGTATTAATGTACATTTTGACATAATATGTATGCTATTCATCATCATTAGTCTATTTTTTTAAACATGATGAAAAATTTCTTGCCGTGGGCAGGATTTGAACCTGCGACCTTGTCATTCCGTGACAGTTATTATTAGTACCTATTAGTCTATTTTTATCTTTTATGTTACTGCACAGGCACTATATCGAGGGAGCTCGGGCCATGATCCACCACGCGGGCCCAATGCGGATTACACATGCCTTAGAATTATTCTACGGCATGCACTTTTAATAACGTTTTCCTTCACCGTTTTGAGAGCACTCGGTAAATGTGGGTACGTAAGTTTTTTTGTCGAAAAAAAACGAGGATAACTTATTGGTAGGTATATGTACATGGCTGGCCGGCGATCGAACCTGGGACCTCCGTATCGCATGTCCATTGACCCAACCACTGTGCCACCGAGCTCTCTATGTATTCAATGAAATAAATTGAATTGAATTAAAAATGTTAAGTTAGACAGGGATCAATAGCTTTAATTACCTACTTAGAGACCAATAGATTAACTTAAATCACGTTTATGGCTAAGAGGGTTAAGCTATTCGTAATGACTCGAGGGTTAGTGAGTGATTTAGTTGAGTTAGGACTTAAGTATCTACCTATCTAAGGGTATTCTAAGAGGGATTTTGCCATTATCATCTCACAGGATTATACATATACAGGATATGTATAATCCTGAAAAAAAGAACCGGTCAAGTGCGAGTCGGCTGTCGGACTCGCGCCCCGAGGGTTCCGAGCAACTTCACCATAACATTAGCTCTAACGAAAAGATAAACTAGATTTAGGGACAAACTTGTCTTTGCGTTTTCGAAACTGATGACGTCATACATCGACATACCAGGCGGCAACTGCAAATATAAGTTTGTAATTACAACAACAACAAAAAATTCGTGATGGAACCCCTTTACAGTGTTTGGATTTTTCCTTTACTGTAATATAAGACCTAGCTTCTTGCCAAATTTCATGATTCTAGGCCAACGGGAAGTCAACGGTACGGTGGAACACAGAAAGGTGTACAGGAGAGTTTTTAAGGTTGAGAATTTCTCAAAAACTACTTGACCTGTTTCAAAAAATATTTCACTGTTTGATAGATAAAAGTTAAACAATGTAACTGTAAGTGAATTATTAAATTCGGTCCAGTAGTTACTGAGAAAATCTCAACCTTATTGAGGCCCCCTGTATACTTATCTCTGTCTTCGACTGTACCTACCCTATAGGTTTTGAGTTTCTCGCGTTTTCATACAAATATGCGGGAAAAGGCAACATAAAGGGGCATAACTTTTGATTGGGTTGACGTAGAAGTTTTTTAACGGCTGCATGAGGTTGCTGAACTGAGTAAGTATTGGGTTTTCGAAATTAATACCCAAATGATCCGTCCACGCGTTTCTGAGATATAGGTCTTGACAGACGGACAACAAAGTGATCCTATAAGGTATATTTTATTTATATCCTATTGTTGCGAACTCATTAGTGTTTATACTTTTTTTTTATTGAAATGTGTCATTGTTGTTTTGACTTTTCGTGATATATGGAAAATAAACTAAATGCCGACAAAAATTGAGATTTATTATTAATATTGTGGTCCTTTCGAGAAGTTTATGGAGCAGCGACATGTCTAGACAATTACGAGCGTAAATAACGCATGGCTATCGAATTATGACGCAGTGATAGAATTGCTAAGAAAATGGCCAGAAGCAGCGAATGTACCCATGAGATGAGTCTCTCACTGACGAATAAAGTATCTTCGACAGATGACAGCGCTGCGATATTCCGCGTGGTCGAGGAGCAAAAAGCAATGAATGATGAAATTACACGAAAGACTCAAATTGATCATCATAGCATACACTCAACTATGAGCAAGAACTCGTCACCTAGTGTTGTCAAAACGATTAAGACAAAACCTGCCGACACTACAATTATAAACTTAAAAGATACGTCATCCAAAGCGTCTAAAGCAAGCTCCGCCACCCACCGACGATTATTGGAGGCGCGAGCGGCACGAGAGGCAGCAGAATTTGAAAAACTGGAGTTAGAAGCGGAAAAAGCTCAGCTGAATATAGAAAAAGCACAGATCAAAGCAAACAAAGCGCTCGTATACGCAAAATTGAAAGAAGAACTGGCACTCATGGATGATGACTATTCCCAGATGTCACAGAGAAATGACGACGACGAGAGAGATTCTCATTCTGCCGACGTAGAAACGTGGATAGATAACAACGAATACAGACGAACTACAAACAACATTCCCAAACAAGACGAGTATACACGTAACGACTTGGCTACATTGACGCAAGCCATAACAAATGCTATTAAAATTTCTTCCGGATCGTCTTCAGTTTCAGAAAAATTGTTAAGAAGAATAACGGCCAAAGATCTACCCATGTTCTCCGGTGATGCCCTCGACTGGCTACGATTCAAGAACGCCTACGAGACTACAACGGCGCTCGGACAGTACAGCGATCAAGAAAACGTGGCGCGACTGCAGACTTGCTTGACCGGCCAGGCTTGGGAGGCTGTTTCGGGCAAATTGATCACTGCTACCTCTGCTGATAAAATAATGAAAACACTAGAAATAAGATTTGGCAGACCAGATTTAGTCCTTCGCAAAGTGATAAACGAAATGAAGAGAGTACCGAAATTGACTGGCAGCCGATCAGAACTTATAAATCTAGCTACCAAAGTATCCAACTGCGTAGCTGCGATTGAAGCTACTAAACACTTTGGTCATCTACACAACCCTGATTTAATAACTGAAGTGATTGATAAGATGACAGAAGCACTTGTGTACCGCTGGCTTGATTACAGCAGAAAATTAGGAGCTCACCAACCTCGCCTTCTAGCCTTAGCTGATTACCTCATGTACGAAGCTGATGGAATATGTCAAGCGGGTGCGACAGAATTACCGATAAGAAGTTATATACCCAAGCAGCAAGGCCTTGTTGTTAACGAGGAGGAGGAAGACCACCATGCCTCGCTTGATGTAGACGACAATTTTGTAAATTTATTGACAATGGCTAAATGTGACTTCTGCAACAAAGAAGATCATTCTATCGACAATTGCTCAAATTTTAAAGAAATAGATGTTGACAAGCGATGGGAATGGACATGCGCCAAACGATTCTGCTTCAGGTGTCTAAAATCGCCCCATCGACGCGACAGATGCAAATCGAAGAAGAAATGTTATATATGCAAGTATAACCATCACACCCTGCTTCATAAAGATGGCAGAGGTATGATAGAAACAAGTAGTAATACGGAGACAGAATTTATCGAAACTACCGGAAACGTATGGAACAACAAAAACCGAGTTTTATTAAAGGTGTTACCAGTTCAAATAGAAGGTCCTGCTGGAACGATAACAACTTACGCTTTGTTAGATGAAGGTTCTACTGTCACTGTCGTAGAACGCCAAATTGCCGAAAAGATCGGAATTAGTGGGCCAGAACTTAGCTTGAACCTACAAAGTGCAGTAGGACAAGGAAACAATTTGCTTAGTCAGTTAATAACACTCCCGTTACGAACAACCGAAGGTGCATTTCAACTACAGCGAGTTTATACTGTAGACAACCTGACACTCCCGAATCATACTGTAATGAAAGCTCATTTTGACCAATATGAACATTTGAAGGGAATTCCACTGGAAGCTTTTGAAGGCCGACCTACTCTCCTGATTGGTCACGATCATTGGCCCTTGATTATTAGTAGGGAAATCCGCGAAGGAAAATGGAGTGAGCCGATAGCTTCTCGCACTCAACTTGGATGGGTTCTTCATGGTTTCACATCTTTGATTACTAATCCTACACCCGAATTTATGTTACATGTACGATATGAAAATGACGAAAATATAAGCAATCTTGTGAAAAATTATAGCAGTGTAGAGAAAATCGGCATCGGGCAAACTGAAACCAGACAATCCGCCGAAGAAAACCGAGCCACGAATATCTTAGAAACGAAAAGTAAAATAACTGTTGGAAGATGGGAAACAGATAAAATGTGGACATCAGAATATAACGTCGAGCTTCCTGATGACAAACAAAATAATGGGAGTCGATTAAGGGGCATCGAAAAGATGATTGTTGCGGACCCTGACTTCGCTGTTAGTAAGATAGAGAAAGGTGATGCCGGAGAAGCGCTTGACCCAGAAGTTGGTAATCAAGTTTGCATGGACACAGACAATGACATGGAGCAATCGATAAATGATGTAGTTACTGTTCATCAAACAGGACGTTGTGAAATTGAAAGTCAAGCCTCGAACAGGCGAAAAGTTTTACCTCAAGCTCATAAGTTAAAGACGAATGTCGTACTACCGTTCAAATCAAATGATGACAATTCTGTCAGCGAAGATATCACAGATGGTTTACAAAACACAAAGAAACGCGAAATATTGAAAGGTGTAATATCTATATTCGCCCTATTAGGGTTACTTTGTGAATTTTTGATCCAAGGAAAGATACTACTGCAAGTCGTATGGAAAAGTGTGTATCAAACTCTTTGCACTTCCCGCAGATACATTTCTGAGCTACTACTACGACAACGGGGAAAGATGGGCTTTGTAGTTGCTAAATGCCGAGTGCCCCTGAAATCAGCGACAGTACCACGCTTGGAATCGCAAGCTGCACTTGTGGTAGCACGTCTCAGAGCGGTAGCTGACAAGAATATTGCTTTCAAAATCATCAAACATTGGCTTTGGACAGATCCCGGGATGGCCAGACACTGTGTCCAAAATAATATTTGTCACAATCAACCCTTTAAATCGAGGAGACTCTCAGAGATCGATAAGTTGACGAAACTTGAAGAATTAAGATGGTTACTCGTACAATTGAACATAGTTCGAGACGACCGGAGGAAATAAAATATTAGAATCACCAGAACTTGAATGGCCTCTCGATACTCCATCGTTACGTCAAAACGAGGAGGAGTTAAGCATCTCATTTGATGACGACAAACAGGATAAACAATCGGATATTGAAGATTCGCATATTGTTAGAAATATCTGGCCTATGGATATAATAGAGGGGGTGTTTCCAAGACCTGATGGAAAAGTTAAGAGTCGTCGAAGTACGGACGAAGGCAGGATTGCTGAAGCGACCGGTTACAAAGATTGTTCCATTGCCAGTCACGGAAACAGCAGGCCATCTACCATTATTGAAGAGATGAAATTATTATTTGACCAATGAGTACTTCACCCACCACCATAGATTAACGAGGAGGAGTAATGTTGCGAACTCATTAGTGTTTATACTTTTTTTTTATTGAAATGTGTCATTGTTGTTTTGACTTTTCGTGATATATGGAAAATAAACTAAATGCCGACAAAAATTGAGATTTATTATTAATACCTATATTTATATTTTCCTCTTGAGGTACGGAACCCTAAAATTAATGTTATTTGGGTACCTACCTACGTAAATATGATTTTTTCGTTACAACCGATATTCAAACCAGGGACCTCGTCATTCCGTGACACGCTTTTTACCAATCATCAGCGCTACCGTGACACTAGTCTGATCGGCGAAATCTTTCTCCATATAGTAATACATCGTCTTAGGGAAGGTAGCCATCAGTCCCATTTTACATTTTCAATTCGCATAGACCCGCTCCTTTGTAAAAGCTTGCACTTGGCTTGTTTCATGTCATGGGTCCAACGCGTAGAGGCCCCCCTTAGATATAATGCTTAATAGGATATCCCATCCCATCCAATTATGTGCACCTACCACTTATAATATAATTACTAGAAAGAAACTCAAAAGTTTATAAATCCAAAGCCAAAAATATTGCTTAGTCTCTGTAACCAAGCCGAAAATATAAAACAAAGTTATTGCCATATAACATAACTTACTACCATTAAATCAAAATTTCCAGTTGATTATATCTTTACTTATTGCGTTAAATATTTATAATAACAATAATATCTGAATTTTCTATTCAGACATATCATAAAAGCGTGCGTTGTGTATTATTATTTGCTCGCGGGAAAGAGAATTGACCAAAAAATATTAACGGTCGTTATAGTATAAGCAAAAATTTATATTTTTATGGCAACACTGCCACTTAAATGTCATTGTCAAAATTTTAAAAACTTCGTTTGAAAAGTCGTTGAGTTGACGAAAATCGTGTACAAACCGAATGCTTTGAATTTGTAATTTGTTTGATAAACTGATAATTATAGCCTGAAATTGTATGAAAACATATTTGAAAGTGCCGTGTGGATAATACTGTGACCGTGTATTTATGAATATATAACTTGTGTGAGTGCTACACGCGGCGCATCCGCCACTCTTTACCGCCGCTACAACAAAAAGCTATCAAAATTTCGAACTACAAGATGGAAGATTTTGTTAAAATTGAGAAGATCGGTGAAGGTACTTACGGTGTAGTGTATAAAGGGAAGAATAAAATAACAGGGCAGTATGTGGCTATGAAGAAAATCCGTTTGGAGTCAGAGGACGAAGGCATTCCGTCGACCGCCATCCGGTTAGTAGTTTCTGGTCTATTTGCGTTGGTTTTGTGGTCGAAGTGTTGTTAAGGAACACTAAGACAAGCTGAGGTATCCGTGCTGTGCTTGGCTCTCCGCGCGGCGGTCAAAAGGCCACCCAATCATAGCATAACCTAACCTACCCGAGTCGCTTGTAATTCCAGTTTTTGTGGAGCCTTTTGCTTTGTTTACATGGTTCATAACAGTGGCTGTTTGAGGCTGATGCAACTCATGCTATCACCATGTAATAAATTCATCACTTCCATTCAATGCTTAATTTTTGATATAGTGACAAAATGTGATGTCAGCAAACTGATTGTTTTAAATAAGAATGGACTCGCTTGGAGTTTCCAGATCAGACCCTCAGTCAGTAATTACTAGATACAATGTAATTACTAGATACTTGTTACTTACTAGATACTTGGGTCAGAGTGTCGCTAAGGGGGCACTGAGGAAAAAAGACTTAGAAAAATTTTGATCGAAAATTTCGATCCTATATAACCACCCCTTATTATGATACCATCGGAAGGGGAGTTCTTTGGGGATGATTTTATATCAAGGTCATTTTTTTGTCCGATCAACCCTTGTCAAATTAGGGGGTGAAACGTAAGAAATTCGGTTCTGGCACTTCGCCGGCCGCTGCCGCGGCACGCTCGCTTCGCTCGCTCGGCTCGTGCGTTTCTAGACATAAAACAAACCTAACCTAACCTAATGATTCTGGGTGTTAAAAAAAAACTATATTTTCTAAGTACTAATTTTCATTTTCAGCCCCTATTAGGACAGGGGTTGATCGGACAAAAAAATGACCTTGACATAAAATCATCCCCAAAGAACCCCCCTTCCGATGATATCATAAAAAGAGGGAGTTATATAGAGACGAAATTTTCGATCAAAATTTTTCTAAGTCTTTTTTCCTCAGTGCCCCCTTAGCGACACTCTAACCGATACTTTGTAACATACATAGTTTGTTACAAACGGTTTGTTTGTTTTATTCCAAATTTGAGGTTATGTTTTTCTTAACTTTCTTTTTTTTCAACTTTTATGGCCTGGATGTCGATTATTCACATTAATTTAGCCTATTTATGTAATTGATACTCAATCGACATGTCGCCTCCCTATTTGTTTTTTAAATTATATTTTTTCGAATGGCAACTTTTTGGTTTACCTGTTGCAAGGTTCACGTTTTTCTTCGCTTTCTATTGGAATTTGCCAAGTCGCCAACATTATGGTCAAATAAAAAATTGTTAATTTAAGCCAAATGGGCTATTTTACATTAAAATAGATTGAAAATCTCAATCTCAAACCCCAATGGAGCGGGCATATCAATAAACTGGAATGAAAGGAAATATGACTAATCGGATTTGAATTGATAAAAAAAGGCAATAAGGTTAGTAGACACGTTTTGTATTTTTATTCGATATTTCGATTTATTTTCCAATTGGAACTCTCTTCTGATAACTTGTGATGTTTTCAGCCTTTTTTTTATATCTAGTTAAATTTTTCAAGACGAGTTCGGTTCTTAATGGATTTTCACGCCACCTTCTGGATGGAATCCTAGACGGAAGACCGCAGATCGCCGTATTTTTCGGTCGGATTGATTCGTCGATACCATTTCGTGGTCTGTTTTGAAAAGGGATGCAAGTCTAGACTTTCCACTACGGGACGTACGTCGCCTCCGTCCTATATGACGTGAGCACCTCGGAGACATTAAGGTCAGCCCGTTCTAATTATTTTTCTACGCAAGAAATTGGAAGATACTCCCCGAGTCACCTTTAGTGACCGAGCCACATGTTTTTGATCGGAGACTTTTTTGAACGTTTAATATCAGTGAATTAGTATTATTAACTAACACCTTTAACCTTTAATATAACTTTAAATTTAATTTATGGATAAGAAATTATTTGTCAAATTTTGCATTTCTCGATTGTACCAGTAAGTACATTTATGTGTGACATAAATCCGAGCGGTTAGTTTCTAATTAAATCTTAGGTATTTCCTTTATAAAACGCTTCATATAAACGCAGTTTATTGTAATTTTTAAATTTCATAAAATATATGATATTACATTACATCCTGAGTCATTGGTTTTACTTTTTTTCTTTTTCTTTGAGAATGTCTGGATTCTCTGGCGCCCGATTTAGTACTAAGGTCAGTGCTATTTATTAATTATATAATTTTCCAAATTTAATTTTCATTTTACAGCACCGATACCTTAATTTTTTAACTTTTATTTTACTCGGTTCTGGCTATCTCTTTGAGGAAAGCTCCAGTAACCCATTGTATTTTATTTTATGGATGGTAAGACCATAATGGGATATTCCCAAAATAAAATAAATATGACAATTTGCGCCCTCCGTTGGGACTTTGAAATAACTTTTGTTATTAAATCCCTTCCCTTGGATTTATAATTTAACTTGAATTTTTTACAACTTAGCTTGAAACCTTTGTATGACACAGAATGTTTTGTGTATCATTTAATTTACATTGTAACAATAACTTTTAATTTACATTGTAACAATTTATGCCTTTGTATAACTTTGTTAACTTTAAGTTTATACTTGTAATAGCTCCTATTTTGAGTTGTTTATTTTTTATAACGCTTCTTTTAGCACGCTTTGTTATTAGTAACGTTCTTTTTGACGTTTACTACTTTATTTTTGATGACGTTCGCTATTTAGTGACGTTCATTTATTTATTACACGACGTTCGTTTATTTTTCGACGTTTGTTAATTTTTTCGACGCTCTTTGTTTAAGACGCTCGCTTATTTTGTTGGGACGTTGTTTTCGGCGTTTGCATTTACACGTTGTTTTGCATTTTTGCTCTGCGTTACCTCTCTCGACATTGAATATTTTTGGTGGTGAAATCTTATAGCTTTTACACATACTTTACATTATTAATTTGATATTTAATTGCTTGCTTTAAATATAATTTGAACATTCTTTAATGTTTATAATTTAATATTTACATTTAATTGTAAATTTAATTTTTTATTTGCGCGTTACATTTGACGTTTGAACTTGATGGGAAGACGTGTGTTCGGGAAGATAATTTGCCATCGTTACCGACCACGCCAGCCTTAAGTGGCTACTTGCTTTAAGTAATCCGTCAGGCAGACTGGCAAGATGGGCTGCACGTATCGCTCAGTTCTCATTTGATGTCGTTCATAAGAAAGGTAGTGCTCACACAGTTCCCGACGCTCTGTCACGTATTGAGATTGACACTGTCCACGTTTGTTCTATTGTTCAACCTGATGATTCAATTGACGATCCTTGGTATAAACGAATTTTTATTAATTGTCAAAAGACACCAACACGTTATAAAAACTTTAGAATTGAGAATAATATTTTATATAGATTTTGCAAACCCAAATTTAGTTTACAAGATAGTTTATCATGGAAAATAGTTATACCTAAAGAAGATGTTATAGATACCATTAGAGAAAATCATGATGATATAAATTCAGGACACTTAGGTGTTCATAAAACTTTAAATAAATTAAAATTACATTATTATTGGCCGAAGATGTTTAATGATGTTCAGTCGTATATTTCTAGGTGTGAGATATGTAAGGCGTATAAGCATTCTAATGCGCCACCTCTTGGTCTTATGATTAATCAAAAACTTGTAAATCGTCCGATGGTTATGCTTTCGATGGATTTGGTTGGCCCACTGCCAAAGGCTTACTCTGGTCACCGATATATGTTTACAGCAGTAGATGTATTTACGAAGTACTGTTGGCTTTTTCCTATTTGTAATGCCACTACACAGTCTATTACTAAAATTGTACAGAAAGAAATATTTCTTAAATTTGGTTGCCCCAAGGTTATTATATGCGATAATGGAGCACAGTTTACATCTAAGAATTTTAAAGAATTTTTGAAAAGTTATAATGTTCATAAAAATTTTTACAACACTTTGTATACCCCCCAGAATAATCCTGTGGAGCGGTATCACAAGACTTTGGAAACTTGTATTGCATGTTACGTTCGAGATGATCAACGTAATTGGTCAAAATTTATTAATCACGTTCAACTAGCTTTGAATAGTAGTGTTAACTTGGCTACAGATTTTACCCCAAATTTTCTGATGTTCGGGAGAGAAGTAATCGTAGACTCATCTTTACATCGTTTTGACGATTCGCTTGATCTTTTGGATGAAGTTGAGTTGGGTAGTCGACACGATTATGCTACTTCTTTGCATGACTTGGCAACTATTTTTGAACTGGTTGTTAAATCTCTTTGTAAAGCTTACAAGAGGAACGCCTCTTATTATAATAAACATAGGAAAGCCATTTCCTACGAGCTGGAAGATATTGTGTGGAGAAGAAATTTTGTTCAGTCCAACGCGGCCGAATACTTTTCTGCTAAGTTGGCACCTAAATTTGTCAAATGTAAAATTGTAGAAAAAGTTTCTAATAATGTGTACGTATTGAAAGATTTGGATAAAGGTACCGTTAATCGTTTTCACATTAAAGATATTATTAAAGTTTAAAATTAAATTCAATATTTAGTACTTTGGAATTACATATGGGTTGAGTTATTGTGGTTTTGTATGATGAAGAATGTAGTTGATGTATGAATAAATGCCACTTGAATGAGGATGTATGTGGGAAAAAACTTAATATCTATATGTAAGGCTAAAACTGCGAATATTTTATTTCAGATTTGGTTATTTTCTAAATTTACTCCTAATCTTCTCCTCACACCTCTTTCGATCCAACTCGTATGATCTTAATTATTGTTTGTGTTGTCTTGTTTAGGTTTCATCACCTTTGTTGGAGCCTAACGTTTTAGTTTTGAACCGACCAATTTTGTTTGATTCAGACCTTTAACCTTTTTAAGTATATTTTTGTTGAACATTTTTGTTCACATTTTTTGTTTAAACATTTTTTTCGTTTTTTTCAAACATTTTGTTTATGTTTTTGTTTAAACATTTTTTGTTGTTTTTTCAAACATTTTGGTTATGTTTTTTATAAACATTTTTTTGTTTTTTATAAAACATTTTGTTATGTCACTGTTTGTACATACCATAGTTTATGTTTTGTTACTTTTGTAGATCCGACCATTCATTTTAGTTCTGGTCGTTCACATTTTTTTGGTGTAACTTTTTCACACATTTTTAGTTAAAATTTATATATTTACATATATTGTACAGTTTGTGCATGTCCCTAGGATACGACTGTATATTTTGTAATTAGCTCCTCTCGGATGTGACGTTTATACACCCGGATTTTACTTTTTCCCAAGTGACTTTTCACTTGTGGATTTATTTTGGAATTTATTTCCATTTATTTTTCCCCGTCTACGATTCGGCTTGTCCGATGGTTTCCGTCGATCGTAGTACTGTGGTTTTCTTTATAGGAACTCGTGTTTTCCTTATTTTTTATATGTAGTCTGCGTACGGAAAGTCAGTGGAGGTGTGCCGGCCGTAGTTCTATATATTTTTTGAGACCCTTGTTCTCACACACTTTTTACCAGACTGTGTTCGGAAAGTCAGTGGAGTTGTGCCGACCTCAGTTCTGTGTATTTTGGAACTTTTGTTTCCACCTTTTTTACCAGACTGTGTTCGGGAAGTCAGTGGAGTTGTGCCGACCTCAGTTCTGTGTATTTTTTTATCTCTGAGTCGTCCCTTGTACGCTCAGGGGTAGTTGTTTGAAGAAAGGAGCCAAAGGGTGGTGTTCTATGGCAGACCCATCAGGCGAAGGGCGGTGTTCTACTGCAGACACGTCGAGTTTATTTATTTGTATTCTAAAATTTTGGAGTGTACCCGAGTAGGTAGTTGTTGGTAACTAACCTATCTCCAGTAACTAGTCACGGACAGTCATGGTGGTTTCGAGTGTTTGGTCTTTGTGCCCGACATCTCTAAGGATCGTAGTATTGTATTGATGGAATTTTTTGGAAATATTTATTTATAACAATATTTTTATAGTATTGGATAGTTCGGCGAGTAGGTAGTTGATAGTAACTAACCTATCTCTAGTACATATTTCGAGTGTGTTTCGAGTGAGTAAGTCTTTGTGCTTCTCATCTCCAAGGATTGGTTTAGATGGTTATTTATTATAAATATTTGGTAGACAGGAGTAGTTTCTTCAAAATTTCTTTGAAATTTAATTTTTTTGGCATTTAACTTTAAAAAGGAGTTTTCCTCTTTTTTATTTTTTAGTGAGGGTGTAATGTAACATACATAGTTTGTTACAAACGGTTTGTTTGTTTTATTCCAAATTTGAGGTTATGTTTTTCTTAACTTTCTTTTTTTTCAACTTTTATGGCCTGGATGTCGATTATTCACATTAATTTAGCCTATTTATGTAATTGATACTCAATCGACATGTCGCCTCCCTATTTGTTTTTTAAATTATATTTTTTCGAATGGCAACTTTTTGGTTTACCTGTTGCAAGGTTCACGTTTTTCTTCGCTTTCTATTGGAATTTGCCAAGTCGCCAACATTATGGTCAAATAAAAAATTGTTAATTTAAGCCAAATGGGCTATTTTACATTAAAATAGATTGAAAATCTCAATCTCAAACCCCAATGGAGCGGGCATATCAATAAACTGGAATGAAAGGAAATATGACTAATCGGATTTGAATTGATAAAAAAAGGCAATAAGGTTAGTAGACACGTTTTGTATTTTTATTCGATATTTCGATTTATTTTCCAATTGGAACTCTCTTCTGATAACTTGTGATGTTTTCAGCCTTTTTTTTATATCTAGTTAAATTTTTCAAGACGAGTTCGGTTCTTAATGGATTTTCACGCCACCTTCTGGATGGAATCCTAGACGGAAGACCGCAGATCGCCGTATTTTTCGGTCGGATTGATTCGTCGATACCATTTCGTGGTCTGTTTTGAAAAGGGATGCAAGTCTAGACTTTCCACTACGGGACGTACGTCGCCTCCGTCCTATATGACGTGAGCACCTCGGAGACATTAAGGTCAGCCCGTTCTAATTATTTTTCTACGCAAGAAATTGGAAGATACTCCCCGAGTCACCTTTAGTGACCGAGCCACATGTTTTTGATCGGAGACTTTTTTGAACGTTTAATATCAGTGAATTAGTATTATTAACTAACACCTTTAACCTTTAATATAACTTTAAATTTAATTTATGGATAAGAAATTATTTGTCAAATTTTGCATTTCTCGATTGTACCAGTAAGTACATTTATGTGTGACATAAATCCGAGCGGTTAGTTTCTAATTAAATCTTAGGTATTTCCTTTATAAAACGCTTCATATAAACGCAGTTTATTGTAATTTTTAAATTTCATAAAATATATGATATTACATTACATCCTGAGTCATTGGTTTTACTTTTTTTCTTTTTCTTTGAGAATGTCTGGATTCTCTGGCGCCCGATTTAGTACTAAGGTCAGTGCTATTTATTAATTATATAATTTTCCAAATTTAATTTTCATTTTACAGCACCGATACCTTAATTTTTTAACTTTTATTTTACTCGGTTCTGGCTATCTCTTTGAGGAAAGCTCCAGTAACCCATTGTATTTTATTTTATGGATGGTAAGACCATAATGGGATATTCCCAAAATAAAATAAATATGACAACTTGTTCTTGAATAATAGATTGGCTGGAATTATACCTGGACTTCTAACACTATCTTGTAAATTACATAGTGCTTCTATGATAACTTACTGATGTATTGTGACTGGTCTGTGAGCCCCTCAATTGATTCACACAAGCTTAAACTCGGAGCGTGTTTATCCCCCCGTCCCAGGGAGGAGATGAAGGAATTCCATCTGCCTTGATCCTGACAGGTGTGTTCTATAAGAAGCATTTAGTTGTAAAGGGACCGTACATACCGAACATTTCCACATCATCATCAGTCTATTTTAGGATTTCACATGCTTTAGAATTTTTTCTTCTTCTACAGCATGCAGGTTTCATCACGATATTTTCCTTCACCGTTTTAAGAGCACTCGGTAAATGTATGTAAGTTTTTCCGTCGAAAAAACCGAAGATAACTCATTGGTATCCTTCAAGTATTGGTATATATCAAGTCCATTGACCCAACCTCATTTCCTACTACGCTCCATTTTGGTCAGACTTAATTATTAAGACTGAACAAAGCTCGTCATATTAACCTCACCTCTATTGCTACAACAACGTAATGTTGCCCATGTGTTGTGCCGTTGCAGGGAGATCTCGCTGCTGAAGGAGCTGATGCACCCCAACATCGTGAAGCTGGAGGACGTGCTGATGGAGGAGAGCCGCCTCTACCTCATCTTCGAGTTCCTCTCCATGGACCTCAAGAAGTACATGGACTCGCTAGGCACCGGCAAGGTATGTAGTACATTGTTAACAGCCCCGATCTGGCCATAAGGTAGAGCAACATTTAGAGTATGAAAGGAAATGAAAGAAATATGGAGTGAACGTTGGTGGACACGGGCAGACTGAGGAGGATGTATGTCCCAACAAACTGACAATCGTGTATGAAAGGATTGATGAATGTAGATGAAGCGAGAGTTGTATGACACGATTGCAGCAGATCGAAGTCCATCGTCTGTGGTCTGCCCAATTTTTCTAACACAAACCCATTCGATGTGGAGGTAATACATTGCGATGAACGGGTGGGAGGGGTTTGTGTATGCCCCTCCCTGTTCCTCAATTCAAGCCCAAACATGTATTTCAAATGGCCATAATGTGTGACCGGAATAAAGCCAACAGAGACATGTACATGGCCGGGTTGGAATTAAGGCACGGAGGCATTAATGTAATCTTATCCAACCCAATCTCTACACAGGCGGTGCAGATATATAGGTTCGTCAGACACTCCTTTGCGTCCAGGGAGCCCCTTCCTGGTCGTAGGGGGGTCTGATGGGCCTATTTGTTGAGTTCCAATGAGGCTGGCATGGTCACCAAGTGACAAAAGCCTCAAAAAAAAACTTAGATTAAAAAAAAAATAGCCATAATGGTTGTCGTGTCTGGTTCCAGTTCATGGACCCCAAGGTGGTGAAGAGCTACATGTACCAGATCAACAGCGCCATCCTGTACTGCCACCAGCGACGCATCCTGCACAGAGACCTCAAACCGCAGAACCTGCTCATCGACAAGACGGGCATCATCAAGGTACGTGCCACGCCGCGGTGACACAGTGGCGTGACTTACTAACCTTAGTATAATGTAGTGCTACGTGACGTAAGGATACCTATTTTGTAAATGAGATAAATGATTAATTAGAGATAACGGAACAATTTATTTATTTATCACACCATCATCAGATGTCACAACTCAACTCATCTTCTTCTTCTTGATGCGGGCTATTTTCCGCACTTGGCCGCATGAGTGGCAGCCATTGTGTGTGAAAAGGTGCAAAACTGCACTAGTTGAGCCAGCCCAGCTCCCTCCAGAACGCCAGCAGCCTGCGGATGCCACTTGCGGCCTGGGGGAGGGACCCTGGGTTGTTCAGGATCTGGGCTCGGTGTTCTGCCAGCCCTCCGCACTGAATCAGCACGTGGGCCGGTGTTTCCTGAGCCTCTAAGCATCCCCTGCAAATTGGACTGGCTGTTATACCCATATTGAACAGGTGTTTGTTTAGTGGACAGTGGCAACTCAACTTCATAAAGCCAATACCTTTTGTAGCCACGCAATGGCTTCGTCATTCTTTTTATTTATCTATTTTTTTTCTGTGTATAGGTTGCCGACTTCGGTTTGGGTCGCGCGTTCGGCGTGCCCGTGCGTGTGTACACACACGAGGTGGTGACGCTGTGGTACCGCGCGCCGGAGGTGCTGCTCGGCTCGCAGAGGTCAGTGTACACGCACCCGAGGTGACAATCGGGTTACCTAGGCCTTTTATTTATTTTATTAATGGACTCGACTGTTCGTCATTTGCCAATGTCATGTTACAGAAAATTAAATATATTTAATCTCAGAGAAATTCAATAGTCTTCTATCTTCCTCCAGGGGAGTCGCAGTAGCGTCTTCACCCTGGGTAGCCGCGTCTTCATGTCTTCCTCCAGAGGAGTCGCCGTAGCGTCGTCACTCTGGACGAAGCAGCTCGACAGTCACGTTCACTCCCGAGCTTGTAGCGGGAACTCTTGATAAAAGCTTGAAATTTCAAATTTTGCACCAATAATCCAATAACTTCACCATACCGTCATACGCGAACATTTTCTGATTAATTTAACGTGATATTAAACACAAAATAGTCCCTGTAGACATTAAAAGGAAAATTATCAAATAATTTCGCAACCGTCGTTTCCCGCCATTTACAAGAGAACCTTCCCTAGGCCTTATTGACAAGAACTGTCAAAACTTGACGACGACTAACAGTTCAGGTAAGTTGTCCACTCGACCATCGGTCGGGAGATTTGTGGTCGAGCTGTCACTGTGGGGGCATTGTATTATTTGATATCAGGGTGTTGATACAAGCCCAAGGGTCACTGCGACCTCAAAGGTCTATTGTGTCCGCGCACCGAGTTCTTGTACCTCGCTCCCAAGGCCAACGTCCTTCAGGAATCGTATGAGGCACTTGGGTGAGAGAGTCTTAATATCCTCGGGTGGAGTTATGTGTCCTAAGGCTCGGCTTCTGCTGTGAATGACAGTTTCCGAGGATATTCCGACTGCGAGGGGTTGACCGAGTGTAGAAATTATTTTACTAATAGTTTAGAGTACAGTACATGTATTTGACAATAAAGTCAGTCGAGTACTTTTTAAGAAAATCTCCAGATTGCAGTACTTGTAACACAGCAGAGGACCTTTTACATTTAATGCTGGAGTGTGACCGGAATAAAGCCAACAGAGACATGTACATGGCCGGGGTGGAATTAAGAAATGGAGGCATTAATGTAATCTTATCCAACCCAATCTCTCCACAGGCGGTGCAGATATATAGGTTCGTCAGATACTCCTTTGCGTCCAGGGAGCCCCTTCCTGGTCGTAGGGGGGTCTGATGGGCCTATTTGTTGAGTTCCAATGAGGCTGGCATGGTCACCAAGTGACAAAACCTAGATTTTAAAAAAAATCCGACCTTAAGGACTATCCAGTATATCCTGTATTGGGCGAGAGAGTTTTAATATCCCCGTTGTGGTCATACCATTAGTGTGATGATGTTGTGTGTGTGTGTAGGTACGCGTGCCCCATCGACATGTGGTCCGTGGGGTGCATATTCGCGGAGATGTCGTCGCGCAAGCCGCTGTTCCAGGGGGACTCGGAGATAGACCAGCTGTTCCGCATATTCCGGTGAGACACGGCTTATTTAGTTGATTTTATTTATAATAATAGTCCGGACAGATGGGAGGAGGTAGGGTATGCAAAACTGTTACCAGTCCTGACGTTTGGCTTTTATTATTGAAAAATTAAATGAAGTTTATTTGCTAGAAACACAGTACATGAAATGATGATGTGGTGAAATTAGGTACTATACATGTTTCGCCTATAGTTTGGCATGCAAAAATTTAATTATTTGGGTGCGTCAATGTCAAATCAACACAATTAAAATAAAATTAATATTAATTACATTACATTATCAATTGATTTAGATTTTTTTTAATTTGTTAATTACCTACCTAGTGTGATATGAATGTGAATCAAACATTTCATTCACTGTATAGAAATTTTTGTCTTTTAGCCACTTTTTTACGGCACGCTTGAATTTTAGAAATGGCAAATCTCTTATTTCGTTTGGCAAGGCATTAAACGTTTTTACACACATTGCATAAGCTGCTCTTTAAATATAATGCAGTCTTTGGGTTTGTATCGTAAGTTAAATTATTTAATTAATAAATTATTTAATTTATATTATTAGTTCTATTGATTGATTGATTTATAAAAGTCTTTATTTGTCTTATAAATTAACAATTACAATGTCTAGTGTAAATTATAATGATCCTAGCATGTAATATCCTAATGACAAATTGTTTATTTCTAAAAGAAATCTTCTATTTTTAAACTTATGGCTGATTATACAACGACAACCATTGGTGTAGGTAAATTGCTTAACAGAGATGCATTTTTATGCTAACATTTAGTTCCAGTTGCCATTAGTTCTGTTAATGGATTCTCTATCGCCCTCTTGTCTTCATCCAGAGAAGCCGCCGTAGCGTCTTCACCCTGGGTATCCGCGTCTTCATGTCTTCATCCCGAGGAGTCGCCGTAGCGTCGTCACTCGGGACGAAGCAGCTCGACAGTCACGTTCACTCCCGAGCTTGTAGCGGGACTCTTGACCATAGCTCGAAATTGCATATTTTGCACAAATCATCCGAAAACTTCACCATACTGTCATTCGCGAATATTATCTTATTAATTTATCGTGATCTTAAACACAAAACAGCTAATTATTATATATAAACGGATATCACTCACTTATATTGTTAAAGTCGGCAATTAGACCGATAGTTTCGACCGATTTCGACGGTCTTTTTCAAGGTGAGCGCGTCACGCCCGCGTCGCCGGTGACGTTTCTTCGCGCACTGTCGAAACTGTCGGTCTAATTGCCGACTTTAACAATATAAGTGAGTGGCTGTGGCATTATGCTGAGGCAGCTGACCCCTTCCGGCGCTGCACATCAATGTCAGATTAGTCAAGGAATTTGTAATATTTGTATTTGTGTATGTGCCTGAATAAATGTATTTTCTTTCTTTCTTTCTTTGATATCCGTTATATATAATTTGTAGTAATGGCTCACTATAGTTTTAATTCTAAAACAAAACAGCAACTTGAGACTTTCTCGCAATTTTCCAAAGTCAACTGTATAGTTTTACCTCGTGTGTTCAGTATGTTGCGCACGCCTACCGAGGAGACGTGGCCCGGCGTGGGCGCGCTGCCCGACTACAAGCCCACGTTCCCCAGCTGGAACACCTTCAACCTGCACAACCACGTGAGTAACAGGTGGCGGGACACGCACGCACCGCCGACGGTGCAGATGTCTTCCAAACGCGCCCGTAGAGCGTTTCTACGGAACATCGTCGGCGTTCGGGCGTGGCGCGCTCACCTTAAGAAAAAGTCCGTCCCCAGCAGTCGATCTAAACCAGATTCAACCGAAAAAATATTCATTTCATTTATTACTCATACTCATTTATTTAACCTTAGGTACACAGGGAACACTTGGTTACGTCATACATTGTACAATATTGTGATCATACATATTCATTGCTTTATGTGGTTACATAGGTGTTATAGTAGTAAAACTACAAACTATGTTAGCCATAAACCTAGGTAAACCTCACTTCCCTTAAGTAAATTTAACAATTTGAGGAAAAATAAAAAATTACAATAAATTCAACCCCTATGGGTATGTGTCGTCGGTACTGAGCTATGGGCTTATTCTTTGGGGAAACTCTGTAGAGGTCGAAAAGGCATTCAGAGCCCCAAAAAAATGTATACGAGCCATATGTGGCGCACATTTCATGGACAGTTGTAAACCGTTGTTCCAAAAACTTAAAGTACTACCCCTACCGTGTATGTACATAAAAGAAATCTGCCTCTTCGTTAAAAGATATCCACATTATTTCAAAATGCTCAGCGATGTATTTACAAGTAATAGGAACACTCGTCACCAAAATGTGTTATGCATACCTTCGATCAAACTAAAAATTTACAAAAGAAATGTCTACGGTATGGCAGTATTGATATACAACAAGCTGCCAAATGAAATAAAAGAGCTACCCAACCCCCTCTTTAAAAGAAAATTGCATGAGTGGTTACTTGACAAGCGATTCTATTCTGTTGACGAATTTTTAAATTATAGCTAGGATTATTTTATTAAACATGGATATGACATGAAATTTCAGTTACATTTTAAACATTAAATTCAAACAAGTAATATACTCTATATTTGCATGCCATATGAGTGGTAGAATGTATTAGGGGCTTATTATTGTATCATGACAACTGATTATACATGTACAGTCGAAGACAGAGATAAGTATACAGGGGGCCTAAATAAGGTTGAGATTTTCTCAAAAACTACTCTACCGAATTTAATAATTATTTTACAGTACATAGTTTTAACTTTTATCTATCAAACAGTGAAACAATTTTTGCGATAGGTCCAGTAGTTTTTGAGATATTCTCAACCTCAAAAACTCTCCTGTACACCTTTCTCTGTGTTCCACCGTACCTACATTCACGCAAATAAATGATTTGACTTTGACTTCGGCCGTCTACGAAACCGGAGTTTCGAAACTGGCTTCGATCGAGGCTTTTGTAGTACTTGTACGTAACTGGCTTCGATCAAGTAATTTTTTTTACTTGTACGTAATTAGTTTCGATCAAGTAATTGTCACATTTTCTTTGGCCGTCTACGAAACCGTAGTTGGAAAGTATTTACAAACTTAGCACTCAGCAGAGTTTGGTTTGAGGTTCTATGGAACTCCATAAATCGTAAGGAAACTTCCTTACGATCTAACTTACTTACTATCCAAAAAATGATTAATTTTATGTGCAACGTTACTGTGCTTTGGAGTTTTTTTTTATGATATTTTAGACCTTGGCCCAGCAGTGGGACAATTTATAGGTTTAGAAAAGATTTTTTTTTTAAACTTTTAACAACGATTTCCTTCATTGGAATTTGACCTAATGGTCATTTCTAAGGTCATTGTGTGACTTGTGACGGACTTAGATCATTTTTGTTTGTTTGCAGTTTTGATTTATTTATATTTATCATGAGTACAATTCAGTTTCAATTTGTCGAATGAATTCAAGCACCTGTATATATACTATTGTAACAGTTTGTTCCTAAAATAAAATACCCCGTTGCAGGTCCAAAACCTAGACGAGGTCGGCATGGACCTGCTTCAGAAGATGCTGGTGTACGACCCCATGAAGCGCGTGTCCGCCAAGGAGGCGCGCAGGCACCGCTACTTCCGCGGCGTGGCGCTCCCGCCGCCGCTCGCGAGGCACGAGGCGTACGTACGCGACGACAGCGCCGCGGCCGAGCAGGAGCGCAACGGAGGCGGCAGGGTGCGCTGACAGTGGTACGACACGGGGGGGAGGCAATTGGGAATGAGAGATTAGACATTTACAGCCTTACTTATAAAAAAAGGCTCTAACAGCATTACTTATAATCGATGATTAAAATTAATACCTTGTTTATCAAAAAATGTTTACTTATAAACACTATTTAAAGTTAATCAACTCCTGAAGAACCGAATAAGTAGCTGTCAGTTTAAACAACGTCGTATGCTTAATTAACAAAATGGCGGACCGAATTCGGAACAGGTGATTCCATTTGATACTGATGATTACTTTTTTGGATGTTTATAATGACGATTAGCTAATCACTGCTTAAATAACGTTTATAAGTAAAAAAAGTTTCAATAATAATTAGTTAATATGTTGTTCAGTCGTTGATTAGTGTTTTTTTTTATAAGTAAGGCTGTTAGTCTCTAGACAGACGGACTGCATTTGAACAACACTCCGACTGCATACTTCATTTATTCATTTTTCGTGGATTTTGTCTGAATCGTCGACTGGAATCGCTATATTTGATTCTAAAAGTAGCGGCATCCTTTTTGTAACTGTGGTGGGGAAGAGGAGCTACATTTTTAATTTTTTACACACAAAAGATTTAGGTTACATTCAAATACGCGTACCAGAATAGTCTTTCCCACACAGGCGCGATCTGCACGCGGCTTGCGGCCGGTTGAAACGCATGCCTCGACCCATTTTCTCCCGTCGTTAACGTCCAATAGGCGATCTGAGACTTAGGCCGCAATCCGCTACATACTGCGGTATACCGCAGCCCAAATCAAGTGTCTTGCTTTGTAAACAATTAGGATCGTCTAATTACCTGTTGTGATGTAACACTGAAGGAACAGATTGATTGAACCTGTTCATCATTGTTTTATTTTATTATTTTATTTTATTTTATTCGGAAAACAAACAGCTACAATGACAAAATAAATAATTAAATAATATCTATAAGCCAATTATAAGTTTTCACATGTACATATCTACAGATGCAATAATGAAAAATAATCGAACAAGGGTGAACACCATGGTATGAAATATATACACAAAATAGATACACAAATATACTATACACACAATATAACAACAAGTAGTTATTGTGCCGGAGGTTCGAAATAGCTGCCAGTGATAAGCCGTCTTATTGCGGCCGGACTCGACACAAACAGGTCGATCTCGGGGTGGTCTTGTATGAGGCTATTAAACCGTGTGTTATTGTGATAATAAAGTGATCCGATCTAATAATGTGAAAATAACTATGCAATAATCCCAGAACAGCTTAAAATGCTAGTAGGGTAGTTTTTGTTTACAAAATAAGACACTTGATTTGGGCTTCGGTATATGTGCAAATTCATGTGTAAAAACCATTGATCTCCTATAAACAACTAGATACACAAAGGTCTTACAAACAATTAAAAAAACGTCCAAATAAGGGTCCATTGTTAACGTCCAAATAATGTCCAATAAAGCAAATGAGGGTCCATTCATCCGTTGGGACCTTCTTTGCGCTCGGACATTTTTAGAAGGTAGACAGTGTATCTAGTTGTTTATAGGAGATCAATGGTAAAAACACTCGATTTCAGTATAGGTACGATGGAACACAGAGAAAGGTGTACAGGAGAGTTTTTAAGGTTGAGATTTTCTCAAAAACTACTTGACATACTGCAAAAATTCTTTCACTGTTAGATAGATAAAAGTTAAAACTATGTACTGTAAAAGAATTATTAAATTCGGTCCAGTAGTTTTTGAGAAAATCTCAACCTTATTGAGGCCCCCTGTATACTTATCTCTGTCTTTGACTGTACAATATAAGTTTCGGTTTCGGCTAGGTTGTAAAATCTGGTTCGGTCTGACACTTTTAATTATGCGACCATTACACCATAGCTTCAAGTGATAGAGGTTTCTGACGACATTTGCTTTTGTATGATGTTTATAGGAACCCGCGATTATTATTGTCATAATGGACAATGACACGTACAGATACCACTTTATCGTTTTAACTGATTCGACGAGTTCGTATTGATTACCGATGACTTGACTTGAACTGACGTTGAGTGCGACAGAGGCGTATATATTAGGATAATTTCGAGAAACATTCGCTCGAATAACGTTACTTCGAAAATGATTTCCTGTGATAACTATTTCGAACGACTTTCTGTCGATTAATGTTAGTTCGAATGGTAGATAGATTTCTTTATTGTACAAAACAATTAAATTTTTACATACACTTAATGTTATATTATTGTACATATCGCTCAGAGCGATCTTCTCCAGGCAACCCCTGGGGGAAAGGAGCTGTTAAAACAATGAACAGTAGTAGAGCGCAAAGAATCACATTACAATTATTACATTTATTATAGGATAGACCAAAATAAATACATTAAACGATGCTGCATATAAACTTACTTAAAATAAACATACATTTTTACCCGATTGCGTAAGGAGGGTTATGTTTTTGGAGTGTATGTCTAATTCTTTGTCCCGCCCTGCAGCCTAAACGGCTTGATGGATTTTACCATATGAGGTGTCGGTAGATTTGGCTTGATTGTAGAAGTGACATAGGCTACAAAAATTTAATCAATGCGGCTTAAATTTTTGGCAGTCGGGTTTTGTTTTAATTATATACAATGTAATTAGTGATATTATTCTATACGTTTCGGTTATGCCAGGTTGCTTTGAACAGCAACGTGCGAAAGCAGCCTCGGGAGCGGCCGGCGAGTGCCAAAACCGAATTGTACGCCCCATCGAACTAACGTTTGGCGACTGAAAATCGTTCGAAGTAAATGGTATTCGCAGGAAAATCCTTTTCGAACTAACGTTATTCAAGTTATTTCTCGAAATTACGACCGTGATGAGAGTACTGACTGTAACTCGTGGCCTTTCCATGTGTGTGAGTGTAGTGTACATAGCTCTATGTGACTTATTGTACTTTGTAGTTGCATAAATGACTTATAGGACAGTATTTAGAAACTTTGGGGTTACAATATTAAGGCAACTCGTACGGTGGAACACAGAGAAAGGTGTACAGGAGAGTTTTAAAGGTTGAGATTTTCTCAAAAACTACTTGACCTATTGCACAAATTCTTTCACTGTTTGATAGATAAAAGTTAAAACTATGTTACTGTAAAAGAATTATTAAATTCGTTCCAGTAGTTGTTGAGAAAATCTTAACCTTATTCTCAATAAGGTTAAGATTTGAGGCCCCCTGGATACTTATCTCTGTCTTCGACTGTACTAAGAATTCTTTACGGAACTTAACTCTGAAGCCTGCATACAATGTAACTACGAAATCAAAATGAAGCGTATTATTATTTTGTTCCCATTATTACAGAACAATTGAATTATTTATTATATGATTGTGAATGTGCCAAAAATGTCGCTGTTCTATTGTAATAATAATTGTCCGTTATATTCGTATGATTATATATAATTGACGACTGCGTTTTAATTAATAACATTTGATACATTGGATAAGGTAGATTGTAAAATATATGAATTTATTTTAGTAATTTTATTGTTTCATTTTAATCAATCACATTTAGCGCGTTTTCAGAGTCGTCCAGGTTTCGACACGCGGGTTTACCCCAAGAAATAAGTTTCTATTGAAACCCAGCAATAGGGTCATTACAATTTTCCGGTTACAAAATGCACAATTTCTAAAACAAATGACAATGCCTGTTCTGCCCCACCATCAACCGCAAGTTGTACAAGATAACGAATAAATGTAAAAATATCTCCGTTTTTTATTAAAATTATTGGTTTAAAATAAAGTTTTGTACAAGTTGCGATTCGAAAAAAACAGCTTAATTAAGAATTCAGAAAATAGTAAGAAATCGAAGCGATTTATTCATTGTTTTTGTTATTCTTTTATAGGAGTTGCGAGAGTAGTAGAAAATGATACTGATTATGATTATGCAATATGAAATCTGTAATAAGTCCCCAACAAAATGATAGGTACAGCTTAAATGGTCACGTAGTTTTGTAGGTGGGGCAAAGCTCCATTGAAATGTGGTAATGTCTTTTTCATCAGAATCTTCTACAATTAATTCATTTCTTCACTCCTCACTCTCTAGTACTTTCCAATTTAGATTACTGCGATATTGTATACGGCCCCTGCCTGCTTAAACAAACTGAAAACCAAGTTCAAAGAATGCAAAACTCATGTATTCGATTCATTTACGATGTACCTCGGCGATCCCATATAACTCCATTTTTAAATACGTACAATATACTTAACATGCAAAACAGGCGAACTCTTAAATTTAGTACCTTCATTTACAACCTACGGGACACTGGCGCCCCAACTTACCTGTCGAAAAAGCTGCAGTGGTCGGATAGAACAGCGGCGAGTGCACGATCGGTGCGGTGCCCCGGACTCGATCTACCTATACCTTATTTGCGATTCTTTAGGGAGAGTTTCCGTTTCGCTGCATCGAAGTGCTGGAATGACTTACCGCCACCGATTAGGACAGCCGACACTCTCACGTCATTCAGAAATCTCTGCAAGGAACGGCTTTTATCCTTGCAAAAATCTTCCTGCATCTGGCGTTAGCACACACTCTTTACGTGCACTCTTATGTGGTGGTGGTGTCGATTGTGTTTAACACGACACAGTCGGTCTAGCTTTAGCGTGTCTAGTCCCTGTCGGTGCGGAGCGGTCATTGAGTGACGTTACTGTCAGACGGACACCGTTACCGTAGTGCATTATTACCTATAATACTCTAGTACTTGACACAGATGGGAACTTTCATGATAGTTATATCATATGATTAACAATTAATAGCATTAAGTTTTTATGTTTTAGTTACTCTTTTTTGTGGTCTTCGAGATTAGCGAGACTGTACGAGAGTAGGAAAGACCTGAAAAGCAGCGTGTCGCTGAGGCCTTTCCTATTCATCTGTAACGATAGGTACTATTATAACTAAGTTACTTTTAAGTTCTAAATTATGTTTCAGATGAATAAATGTCTCTTTATTATTTATTTATTTATTATCATTTAGGTTTTTCCTATCCTCCGCATGCAGCGTGCCTTCCGCTTGATAAGAAAACGCAATTATTTTTTGTACAAATGTTTTATTGCTAGTTCATGTAAAATATAAACTAAACAACGAAATATATGGCTAGCTTCTAACAGCTAATATACTTAAATATACTTTTCAATAATCACATTACGAGTGCAAGAAATATTAAATACGTATTATTAAATTCATAATCTATCAAATTCCATTTAGGCATCGCGTGGTCGCCCGCTCCCATTGCTGTAGTCCATTGCTCGGCTGCTGGGAGAATGGTTTTAATGCTGCCAATGAAACCCAGCAATGGAATGAAACGGGTTTGCTGTCACTGTCAGATACACAATTAGACCGCGGGACCAACCGCTTAAACCAGTCTCTCAAAATGGACAATAACGCCCACTTGTGGGCGCTGGAGGCCTAGAGGGCGGTAAGGGCTAAAGAATTCTTTTAGAATGTAAGTTTACACTCCAAACCAGACTAATATAGCACAAATTAATTGTCACTAGTCATAAATGTCACTGTGGTTGAAATATAATTGAAAAATAATTGATTTTCAAAGTGGGCGGTAGAAGAATAAAGTTTGAGAAGCTCTGGCTTAACGGAGGGGTTCATATGAAAATGTCACTAGCGGTCACCCAGCCGGGTACAGACAGACCGCGCCCAACGTTGCTTAACTTGTACGATCACAGAGAAAAGTATACAGGATAGTCCTTAAGAGCCTTCATAGAGCCAACTAGCGCCGCCAATCTTAAAAAAATAATATCTTCCAATATAATCAATTTTATTAAAAAAGCTATTTACAAAATGTTTATTACGATAAATACTATTTTTCAATATACAATACATGGCATAATTGCGACAAGCTAAGTTGTAGTTCTCAAATGTGCCAAAAACGGCCGTTTTTCGCAATTATGCGAACTACAACTTACCGACATTGAATCACGTTATAAATAAGCATTTAAAAAATAGTATTTAGCATAATAAACATTTCGTAAATAGCTTTTTTAATAAAATTGATTATATTGGAAGATATTATTTTTTTAAGATTGGCGGCGCTAGTTGGCTCATGGAAGGCTCAGGTCGGAGATTTTCTTAAAAAGTACTCGACTGACTTTATTGTCAAATACATTTACTGTACTCTAAATTATTAGTAAAATAATTTCTACACTCGGTCAACCCCTCGCGTCGGCTTATCCTCTGAAGCTGTCATTCGCAGCAGAAGCCGAGCCTTAGGTGGACACATAATGCCACCCGAGGATATTAAGACTCTCTCACCCAGGTGCATCATACGATTCATGAAGGACGTTGGCCTTGGGAGCGAGATATAAGAACTCGGTGCGCGGCCACAATAGACCTTTGAGGTCGCAGGGACCCTTGGGCGTCTACCAACACCCTGATATCAAATAATAATACAATCAATCATATTCTTGAGAAAATCTCCACCTTATTGAGGCCGTATACTTATCTCTGTCTTCGGACTACAGCAGATCAATGGTAACACTTGCAGTACGATTTCCACTCTTACGGCGCAGATAATAAGACACTTGATGTGCTTTGAGGCGTACAATCTATTTGTTGGCGTGGTGCGTTCAGTGCGCGTGGTGTATGGTGTACAGCGCCGGCTGGTGGTGCTGGTGCTGTTGCTGCGGCTGCAGGATGATGCGGTGCGCCACGCCGCCGCCCAGCTCCTGCTGCAGCGCCACGCCCGCCGGCAGCTGCAGCAGGTTGGGCAGCAGCCCGCCGCACCCGGACGTGGACACGTGCAGCTGCTGCTGGGCCACCTGCTGCACGCCCACGGCCTGAACAGAATATGTAGGATTAGAGGAATCGATACTATGTTTAGAATTTATATATCATCAGCCCGTATCAGTCCACTGCTGGACGCAGGTCTCACCTCCCCTCTCTTATAGCCTCCTGGTACTGCCTCTCTCATCATCAGCCCGTATCAGTCCACTGCTGGACGCAGGCCACACCTCCCCGCTCTTATAGCCTCCTGGTACTGCCTCTCATCATCAGCCCGTATCAGTCCACTGCTGGACGCAGGCCACACCTCCCCTCTCTTATAGCCTCCTGGTACTGCCTCTCTCATCATCAGCCCGTATCAGTCCACTGCTGGACGCAGGCCTCACCTCCCCGCTCTTATAGCCTCCTGGTACTGCCTCTCTCATCATCAGCCCGTATCAGTCCACTGCTGGACGCAGGCCTCACCTCCCCGCTCTTATAGCCTCCTGGTACTGCCTCTCTCATCATCAGCCCGTATCAGTCCACTGCTGGACGCAGGCCTCACCTCCCCGCTCTTATAGCCTCCTGGTACTGCCTCTCTCATCATCAGCCCGTATCAGTCCACTGCTGGACGCAGGCCACACCTCCCCGCTCTTATAGCCTCCTGGTACTGCCTCTCATCATCAGCCCGTATCAGTCCACTGCTGGACGCAGGCCACACCTCCCCTCTCTTATAGCCTCCTGGTACTGCCTCTCTCATCATCAGCCCGTATCAGTCCACTGCTGGACGCAGGCCTCACCTCCCCGCTCTTATAGCCTCCTGGTACTGCCTCTCTCATCATCAGCCCGTATCAGTCCACTGCTGGACGCAGGCCTCACCTCCCCGCTCTTATAGCCTCCTGGTACTGCCTCTCTCATCATCAGCCCGTATCAGTCCACTGCTGGACGCAGGCCTCACCTCCCCGCTCTTATAGCCTCCTGGTACTGCCTCTCTCATCTTCAGCCCGTATCAGTCCACTGCTGGACGCAGGCCTCACCTCCCCACTCTTATAGCCTCCTGGTACTGCCTCTCTCATCACCAACCCGTATCATACGCTGTGTACTCACGTGTATCTGTATCGGCTGGTGCTGCGGGTGTATCTGTATGGTCTGCAGCTGCAGCTGCTGCGGCGCCTGCTGCGGGACACCACACGCACGGGGTTAGCAACAACACGAGAGGCGAGGACGGTGGCCAGGGGGCCACACACAGGTGACGGGAGTCTAAGGGGAATAGGGTCAAGAATACCGGGAATGTGGGTTGAGAATGACGAGATTAGGGGTCTAAAATGCCACGATTGGGGGTCAAGAATGGGGGAGAGACTGTCGCGAATGGGGGTCAAGAATGGGGGGGGGGGGATACCGCCGCGAATGGAGGCTAATAATACCGCGAATGGGGGTCAAGAATACCAAGAATGGGGGAGACTTCTGCGGCTGGAGGCTAATAATACCGCAAATGGGGGTCAAGAAGGGGGGGGGACTGCCGCGGCTGCAGGCTAATAATACCGCAAATGGGGGTCAAGAATGGGGGGAGACTGTCGCGAATGGAGGCTAATAACACCGCGAATGGTGGTTAAGAATATCAAGACGGGGGGGGGGGGGGGGGGGACTGCTGCGAATGGAGTCTAAGAATACCGCGAATGGGGGTCAAGAATACCGCGAATGGGGGCTGCGAATGCAATTCGCAATTCAATTAGTGGACAGGAAATTGATTTTTTAAGGAATGTTTGATACGATTACGTGTACCATACCGTTTCTATGATTTTTTTTAAATATATTACTTAAAAGGACACCATTCTCATCTCTGGTCTCTATAGTTCGGCATTCTCGGACCAAATTCGCGGCTTTCTCGTCCATTGGAATGGAGTTCGTTTATTTTGATTCAACCAGTCAGTGTCCATTGCCAGACTGTATATCCACAATGGTTCATGGTAAGCGCCTGTTATGTTATGATGCAAAGCGCATTGTCGCGGTCAATACTCACCGAGTTGTGTAGCTGCGAGTGGTGCAGCTGCAGCGACTGCACCGACGAGATCACGGGGAACCCGCCGCCGCCCACTCCGCCCACGCCGCCCTAGACACATAGCAAACCCCATTAATACATGGGAAAATAGTCGCTCAGAGCATCACGTATTGGGAGCATCAAATTCACAGCCTTATTATGGGATTCGACAATATTGGCACACTGATAACGAAGACTACAACAACATTAAGAGCCTTCCATGAACCAACTAGCGCCGCCAATCTTAAAAAAATAATATCTTCCAATTTAATAAATTTTATTAAAAAAGCTATTTAAAAATGTTTATTTCGATAAATACTATTTTTTAAATGCTTGTTTATAACGTGATTCAATGTCGGTAAGTTGTAGTTCGCATAATTGCGAAAAACGGCCGTTTTTGGCACATTTGTGAACTACAACTTAGCTTGTCGCAATTATGCCATGTATTGTATATTGAAAAATAGTGTTCATCTTCGACTGTACTAAATCTAATTAATTATTCAAAACACATCTCATCTCCTCGTTGGAGGAAACCGGTCCTCAGCGTCAGTGTCCACGCGTGGGCAACCGAGCCCCCCCCCCCCCCCCTCGTTCTGTAGCCTCTGTCAGTCACCTGCAACTGCTGCACGTGCTGGTGTATGGGCACCGCGAGCTGCTGCACGCCGCCCACCTGCAGCACCTGCTGCTGCAGCTGCGGCTGCACCTGCTGCACTTGCACCTGCTGTGTCTGCTGCTGCACCTGCACGGGTTGCTGCTGCGCCTGCTGCTGCTGCACCTGCTGTTGCTGCAACAACAACCGGTGATGGCTTTAGAGGAATTGGTATAATGTACTATGCTATGGTTATGCTATAAACATGAAGATTTAAATTCAAAGGAAATTAAAGTGGTCAACTGAAAATAAGATTTTTCAAATTTCCCCGGATTTCTCCTGATATTTTCTCGCCCCAAAATGATACGTTTTACAAAAAAAAATACCAAATAAACGACCTAATTAACATTTTTCAGGTGTGTTTATATAAAAACGACGATAGACAAGACCACTTGTCTAAAAGACACGTGATAACATTTTATATTTAACGTTTACTGAGTTGAATTTTATGCAATGTCAATTCCCCAAAATTTCCCCAACAGCCAAATTTAATTGCGAGAAACCCCCCAATCTGGCAACCCTGATCGGCCACCAACTGAAAGTCTGTCGTGCGATAGGTTCCCTTGGGTTCTCTTGACAATGGCGGGAAACGACGGTTGCGAAATTATTTGATAATTTTCCTTTTAATGTCTACAGGGACTATTTTGTGTTTAATATCACGTTAAATTAATCAGAAAATGTTCGCGAGTGACAGTATGGTGAAGTTATTGGAGGATTCATGCAGGATCTGAAGTTTGTCGCTATGGTCAGGAGTCCCGCTCCGAGCTCGGGAGTGAACGTGACTGTCGAGCTGCTTCGTCCAGAGTGATGACGCTACGGCGTCTCCTCGGGAAGAAGATAGAATACTATATATATTGAATTTTCTGTAACATGACATTGGCAAATGACGAACTGTCGAGTTCATTAATGCAATAAATGAATATCGATCGTGGATTCCTTGAAAAGCGCGCGAAACGACATTAGCTACTTTTTTGTGAAAATCTGATTAAATAGTTTCCGCGGTATTTAGTGATTAATGATCACGTTAAGTTAATCAAGCGATGTCCGCGAACGTTTCTATTAGTTGGAGTGCTCGAAAGAAGTCGTGTTTGTGAAATTTTGTGCTCTTAGCAAGGTTTCCTTTGCATCGCTTGATGGTTTCGCGGATCATTGAGTTATTTCGTTTAGGGGTTTGGGAGGGTTGTGCGTAGGTTTAGGTTAGGTTATCTTCGTATATATGTATGTATTTATAAGAATTCAGACATTCTACTAACATCAGACCAGGCTGTATGCCCTAGTTGGCTTTGCCTTTGCCCCTGGGAAGAATTTTACAAAAAAAAAATATCGATCGTTACGTACCTGTATGTGCGTGAGCATGTGTTTCTTGAGGCTGTGCAGGTACATGTACGTCTTGACGCACACGCCGCACTTGTAGCGCTTCTGCGGGGGCGGGGGCGGCGCGGCGGGCTCGCTGGCGGCGCGCGCGGGCTCGGCCTGAGCGGGACAAAGTCAAAGTCAAATTTCTTTATTGCAAGTAAGCACGTTGAGTACATTTTTGCACGTCAACATATTTTTTTGAATTTACATTTACACCACTTTGCAAGGAAAAGGTGCCAACGCTGAGGAGAAAAAGTGGCAAAAAACTCTCAGCAACACATCTTTTAAAACAATGATAATACAATGATTACTTAATAACTATACAGTACGTAACTATTACTATTGTTAGTAAGTCTATTCCTCATGCGGAACCGAACAAGGGAATATTATGTGTATATTTTGACATCGCAATTAATCCCGAAGTAAATTTATTTCATTTACTTATTTATTTATTACATAAAAATCTCACAGCGTTACAAATATATAATAACATTGTCATATTGTGTGTGTGCATGACAAAAATTTGAGATTTTACATATATTTAATTAAATTGAGTGGCCCCGAATGTAATAACAAAACAATAAATACAAAAATGTACCGAAGAGTAGATATAAAAGCTATCACAGGCTGTAAACAAAATTTATTTTATTTTTATTTTTTTATTTTATTTATTATTTATTTATACATATATTTATGGCATAACAGTTTACAAACCAAAGCACCCAAACGTAAAATAGTACTCATGTACTTAAATTAATTATTATAATAAATATAGATAAACAAGCAGATTTGCTTGCAGACTTAAGACCTAAATACACTGGAGACCCTGTCATCCAACAACTCACAAAACTTCAGGCATTCACAACACACAGTTGTCCATCCACTCGCAAACACATCACACTAAATAATAATAAAGGAAGTAATAGGGCTCACGAGGTTACCGCCATGTGGGATGTGGACTCAACCATAATTGTTCCGATAGTCGTAACCGGGAACGGGTTAATAGCGAAGAGTCTCGACCAACACCTTAAGAGACTCTCGCTGGACAGTTGTGTCAAGAGCCGGCTGCAGAAGGCAGTGCTGCTGGACACGGCACGCATTGTGAGGAGGTTCCTCACTCTGGGATCCTAACCTTCGGCAGCGGGATGCGCATGCATCCCGCTGCCGGTGGGTGGCTAATTTATATATTTGTTTTTGATATTGAAATGTATAAATATATTAATTAAGATAAAAAAGACATACTTTTTGACATACTTAAGTATAATTTAGATTGTTTCTATTCGTTATTATATTAATTTAATAACACTTTTTAAATGTTATACCTAACATTAATTTGTATTCATTTTGACTAAGCTATTTACTCTATTATTACCTGACGTTCATTTTTACAAATATGACTATATTTGACATAATGTACTACCTATATTATTGTATAGTATTTTATTGTGTAAAAATGAAATAAAGAAATCTAATCTAATCTAATCATAAATGAAGTAAACGCTAAGTAGGTACTAAAATTGTGTGCACGTAGTGTGTTTGAAATGTGGGTTATAATGTGTTATGTATAGGTTATATATAAAGTTAAATAAACATCAGTCCCCGGCTACACAAAGATATTTCCACTTAGGCGCACCTAAAACACGTTGGTTGTTGATTTTTTGGGTCCATTCAAATTCAAATATATTTATTTGTAGAAACGGGTTACAGTGATCTTGGTAATGTTATAGGTTTCTCCGAATCTTGCCCATCTAGAGCATACAAACATTTCATTGGGAATCGTAATGTCATAGCTATAAAAGATGCATGTAAATTATAAAATAGAAATAAAATTTATAAATTATGTCAAATCGATGAATCCGTCAGGAAGGCCACTAAATTATAATAACATTTGTGTATTAACATTTTGCGTAATTTAACTTTAAATAGATTTGTAGGTAATTTCTTTAAATCGTTGGGTATCTTATTATATATTTCTGGGGCCATATGGAGTACGCTTTTCCGCTTCAGCGCTGTACTGTACTGTGTAGTCGCCAATTCGTTTTTAGTTTTTGCCAAGCGCTGAGAGCGATAAGTTAAGGTTTCAAACATATTAGGGTTACTTTTTACAAACATGGCTACTTCATGTACAGACTAGTTAGGGTCATTAATTTAAGTTCCCGGAAATGTGGTTCACAGCTGTCTGTTCTTTTGAGCCGACATATGGCTCTAACGCACCGCTTTTGAGCCCTAAACACAGTCAGCACCTCAGTACAGTTACCCCAAAACAGAATACCATACCTAAGTGTGGAAGATACAAATCCGTGGTAAGCGGTAAGTGCGGTGGCTCGATTAGCTACCTTGGAGAGTTCATATAAGGCATATGCATATTTATTTAATTTATTAGTAATGTCTTCGGTGTGTTCCTTCCATGTCAATTTATTACTAATATATATAGCTCGACTACCACTGACTGACTCACTCACTCACTCACTGACCGTCCCGTTTAGTCTGAAGGAGTTCCCGGAGGTGAAAGTGATGTAGGGGGGAGTTGTATAGTTTAGTGATTGGACCAGAGGAAAACTATAGGGAAGTGAAAAAAACAAGATGGCGGCGGGTCACGTGATGCCATCTCCGCCATTTTCCAACCGATTTCGTTCAAATTTGGAACAAGCGTCACATGGTAGACCTACTTTGTGATGAAATTGAAAAACAAAAGAAAAACAAAATGGCGGCGGAAATATAGCCGATTGAAAATTTGGACATTTCAGACCAAACTTTGACGAATTAGCTGGCCTAGCACGAGCGCATGAGGAATATCCAACCAATTCCACTTCGTAGCACATATGATGCAGTATACCAGAAAATTGCAATTTTTGGGAAAAACAAAATGGCGGACGAGCAGTAAACCATAATATTTTTTCCATATATTTTCCTATACGAAACGAAAGGATTACTGGCGTGCGGTAAATATCTATCAGTAACTATAGCGAGGCCGAAGGCCGAGCACCCTCCCGCGAGGCCGAAGGCCGAGCTCCGCGTAGGGCGAAGCCCGAAGCGATAGAACACCGCGAGGCCGTAGGCCGAGCTCCGCGTAGGGCGAAGCCCGAAGCGTCCCCTTGTCAAGCAGAAACAACTCCCCACCTTCCAAGTAACTTTTGCGAGGCCGAAGGCCGAGCCGGCCTGCGAGGCCATAGGCCGAGCTCCGCGTAGGGCGAAGCCCGAAGCGTCTCCTTGCCAAGCAGAAAAAACTCCCCACTTTCCAAGTAATTTTTGCGAGGCCATAGGCCGAGCTCCGCGTAGGGCGAAGCCCGAAGCGTCCCCTTGTCAAGCAGAAACAACTCCCCACCTTCCAAGTAACTTTTGCGAGGCCGAAGGCCGAGCCGGCCTGCGAGGCCATAGGCCGAGCTCCGCGTAGGGCGAAGCCCGAAGCGTCCCCTTGCCAAGCAGAAACAACTCCCCACCTTCCAAGTAATTTTTGCGAGGCCGAAGGCCGAGCCGGCCTGCGAGGCCATAGGCCGAGCTCCGCGTAGGGCGAAGCCCGAAGCGTCCCCTTGCCAAGCAGAAACAACTCCCCACCTCCCAAGTAACTTTTGCGAGGCCGCAGGCCGAGCCGGCCTGCGAGGCCATAGGCCGAGCTCCGCGTAGGGCGAAGCCCGAAGCGTCCCCTTGCCAAGCAGAAAAAACTCCCTACCTTCCAAGTAACTTTTGCGAGGCCGAAGGCCGAGCCGGGCTGCGAGGCCATAGGCCGAGCTCCGCGTAGGGCGAAGCCCGGAGCGTCCCCACGCTACCAAAGAAAAAGATGCCCTTGCCTTTCGAATTATGAACAAAGTTATGGAAATTGTGTACAGCTAGCAACGTTTGGCTTTTGAAAACTTTTTTTAAGTTTCTGGCATACGGGCATTTCGAGCGTTGCTTGATTTAAAAATCACAACAATAACCTACTTTAAATGAGGAAACTCTTTTCGAAATAAATGTTTTTCACAGAGTTTTGAACTTGCAACTTTCGGGCGGTGCTTGATATAATTAGTGGATGGCTTGCACGAATTATTTGCACAGCGAACAATCCGGATAATGTTTATTTAGTTGCGGCGCCTACAACACGAAAACAAAGCCGTCTCGCGGGCCGCGCGCGGCCCGCGCACCATGCAACACCTAGTTGTCTATATATAAACCTAAAAATTTGGTACTTGCAGTATTATTATCATACTATTAGCATTAATTTGGTGAGGTTATATAAGTACTAAAAACCTTTAATTTTCGATACTTTTTCAATTACCCTATAGGCTCACTGACCTGCGTGTGTGCGTGCATGAGCTGTGCCTCCCCTCCCCCTCCCCCGTCCCCGTCCTCCCCGTCGCCCCCGCCCTCATCCCCTCCCCCGCCCTGTGTGTGTGTCTCGGAGCTGTTCTCGGAGGACTCCTGGTCATCAGGCTTCACCTCGTGCGTTTTCAGGTGCTTCTTGTAGGCGCTCGCCTCCACGTAGCCTGGGGGGTAAGCAATATAATTAATGATACAGTTACCTTGCGTGGTGTAAATATAACTTCCAAAACATGTTGACGTGCAGAAATGTGTTGCAGTAAAAAGATCAGTGGGGCTATTTCGGTTCTCAAAACGATCAAATCATACCATGTCATATCGCGTGTGACAGGGACAGTGCTATGGCATTGGTGTAGCGGCGTCTCTGTTCGGCGCGCCATGACATAGTATGATTATATCGTTTTGAAAACGGCAATAGGCAGACTGATTCTGATGAGGATAATAACCGAAGCATCATGAAACAACGTAGAGTGAAACATTCGTGAAACACCGTTTTGAGAGCACTCGGTAAATGCACGTAAGTTTTTACGTCGAAAAACCCGAGGATGACTCATTGGTCATGGTTGCCCTGGCTGGAAATGGAACCTGTTTTCCTAATAAATCAATTAAAATACTGACCCTTCCCGCACACGGCGCACTGGTAGCGTCGCTCCTGCGCCCCGCGCGGCCCCGGCGCCCGCCGCCCCGCGCCCGCGCCCCCGGCCTCCCCCGCGGCCGCGGCCCCGGCCCCGGCCGCCGCGTGCCGCGCACTGTGCGCGCGCAGCTCGGCCCGAGTCAGGCAGCCCTTCAGGCACACGCCGCACACAAACCTGGCACAGTAACTTATAGTTACGTACGACGATCTATCGAAGGCGTTCTATTACATAGCTCACTGTGTAATGCAATTGAAATTGAAATATTAAAGTGTAAAGGCATGATTTTTTTATGATAAGAGGTTTTACAGCAGCTAATACATATCAGAAGTAACAATATCGTCCAGTAAATTCGTCCCGAGTAACTTGTACTAGTGGGTGTACCTCAGGGTTGTCTTATGGGCCCGCTCGTATTTATGTTGTTAAGGTTTGAGGTACGAGATTGATTCAAACCCAAAGGTCACTGCAACCTCAAAGGTCTTTGTAAATAGATATATAGATAACTGAATTACAGTACGTACACAGAATAAAGAGACAACATGATAGATAAAATATGATACAAAACAAGGTTACAGGATGGAACATGACAGTAAGCCTATAAGCATTGTCTGTGCCGGGTTCTCGACGTAATTTCGAAAGTCATTTGATCGATTTTCATTTCAACGAACATCATTGGTCGATCGCTCCATTGAACGATACCGTATTTCTACGAAGCCTTAATATTTTTAATCGTTACATCGGGTAATTAGGTTGGAAATTCCGCAGAGACCCCGTCTATGCCCCTCTGCCCCGGTGGTACCTAGATGTGGCACTGACCTCTTGTTGCCCGCGTGCGTGAGCAGGTGGTTGTTCCTGGCGGAGGAGGTGGTGAAGCGCGCGGCGCAGAGCTTGCAGCTGTACGGCTTCTCGCCGGTGTGAGTGCGCCGGTGGTAGATGAGCGCGGACTGCTGCGCGAACTTGCGCTCGCAGTACTGGCACTCGAACGGGCGCTCGCCTGACACACAACACGGGATGCAACGGGTAAAGAGAATGTAAGACAAAACTACCTGAGTAATAAGCCTGACTGTCTGTCAGTGTTTCTGTCTGCATTGTTTGTGTCTCTCTGTTTGTCAGTGTCTGTATGTATGTGTCGCTCTGTCTGCCTGTGACTGTCTGTCTGCCTGTGTCTGTCTGTCCTGTGTATATATGTCTACAATTGCATGTGTCTACCTGTATCTGTCTAACTGCCTGTCTGTCTGCCCATGTCTGTCCGCCTGTGCCTGTCTGCCTATGTCTGTCCGCCTATATATGTCCGCCTGTGTCTTCCTGCCTATGTATGTCTGCCTGTGACTGTGTCTGTCTGTGTCTTCCTGCCTATGTTTGTCTGCCTGTGACTGTGTCTGTCTGTGTCTGCCTGTGTCTGCCTGCCTATGTTTGTCTGCCTATGTCTGCCTGCATGTGACTATGTCCTGCTGACCTGTGTGCACGCGCATGTGCGCCGTGAGCTTGGAGACCTCGTAGAAGGCCTTGCAGCAGACGGCGCACACGTGGTTGTATGTGTCTGCCTGCCTATGTCTGCCTGCATGTGACTATGTCCTGCTGACCTGTGTGCACGCGCATGTGCGCCGTGAGCTTGGAGACCTCGTAGAAGGCCTTGCAGCAGACGGCGCACACGTGGTTGTATGTGTCTGCCTGCCTGCCTATGTCTGCCTGCATGTGACTATGTCCTGCTGACCTGTGTGCACGCGCATGTGCGCCGTGAGCTTGGAGACCTCGTAGAAGGCCTTGCAGCAGACGGCGCACACGTGGTTGTATGTGTCTGCCTGCCTGCCTATGTCTGCCTGCATGTGACTATGTCCTGCTGACCTGTGTGCACGCGCATGTGCGCCGTGAGCTTGGAGACCTCGTAGAAGGCCTTGCAGCAGACGGCGCACACGTGGTTGTATGTGTCTGCCTGCCTATGTCTGCCTGCCTGTGACTATGTCCTGCTGACCTGTGTGCACGCGCATGTGCGCCGTGAGCTTGGAGACCTCGTAGAAGGCCTTGCAGCAGACGGCGCACACGTGGTTGTATGTGTCTGCCTGCCTATGTCTGCCTGCCTGTGACTATGTCCTGCTGACCTGTGTGCACGCGCATGTGCGCCGTGAGCTTGGAGACCTCGTAGAAGGCCTTGCAGCAGACGGCGCACACGTGGTTGCGCACGCCGCGGTGCTTCTTCATGTGCTGGCAGAGCGTGGAGTGGCGACGGAACGACTTGCCGCACTCGCCGCACTTCAGCGGCTTCTCGCCAGTGTGCAGCCGGAAGTGCACCTTACGACACAAGGGATAGGATTCAGATACAGTTTTGAGGGATGTTACGGACGTTTTATGGGAACAGAAGTTGGAGTTTCTAAAGGTTTGCCGGAGTTGAAGGCGGAAATAAATACGTCCACCTAGCTTTTCAAAGTGCAATGCAAGCAAACTGAAGCCGCGTCACCTGCGACGTATTACCGTGTTACGAAATACGGTAACATGTTTCGGTAACCGATTTAACGAAGGAAAATTGTTACGCCACCTCTAAATCGGATGTTACCGTGTTTCGTAACACGGTAACACGTCGCAGGAGACCCTGCTTTACACACAAAACACATAGGCTGTCATTCATAAACATGATTTAAAGTTACGCCAACGTTTAGGCCCCCTGTCCCTTTCTAACTTAACCTTTTGACGTGACAACGTCTTATAAATTGGTTTGCCGGGTGACACTTCAAGAAACTGCGTTACGCTCCGCTCACGTTATGCGCTCACAATGAGAGCGAGTGAGACGCACGCGTCCCTTCCACTTTCCCTTCGTCGTTGTCACGTAAAACTTTCGCCCGTATACCGACTTTACAGGCAACCATTTTTTTAACGTAGTGTGAAAGGGATAGCAACACGATTTAGTGAGGTTTAACTAAAATGAATAACAGCAAAAGAGATTTTAGTAACAACTAAACATTCTGACATTCGCAAGACATTCGTCAATCAAAATTTGACACGTAAACTCCATTTTCGTATAAACATACAATTATAATTTCGCGTGAATACTCTAAAAAACTTGACGTTGGCGAAATTATCTCTTGAATAAGAGTAGAAGCCATTCAAATAAAAATAGAATATAATAATTTCGCGATGGGTTTCGACTACTACGGCATCCTGGGCGTGAAGCGCAGTTGCAGCCAGCTGGCGGTGAAGCGCGCTTACCGCCGCCTCGCACTCAAGTACAACCCGGAGCGGCACCAGGGAGACGAAAACATGGCACGCGTGTTCGCGCTCATAGGTATTGCCAAAGAGCATATAAGCACTACATTAGTATAAGGGCCTTCCACAGACCACTTCCCCCCTAGCCCTGTACCGGGAGCGCGTCCGTGTCTGCCCGCACATGAGCGCAACATTGCCTAGCGACACGTGCCACCTAGAGATAGTATCCACATGGACGCATCTCTTTAATACGGCACCCCTGTCCCCCGCTTCGTCTCTATGCGCTCATCGGTGACAGAATGTGTCGCGTGCACATTTGTACCGATTTCATGTCTATGGGGTAAGTGGTCTGTGGTGCCTTCATACGCGCGCTCTGTCCCACGATAATGTATATTGTGCACTCTTTCGCGCGCGCAATCACGCGTGACACCACCCGCGCGACCTACAGGGGACATTAGTGACAATCCGCACTAAACCCACGCACTGTTCAAATATAGCTCTTGTGTCATGAGCACGGCGATTGATTGTGTGAACGCGTTTCACACCAGCAGAGCTGCTTTTGCGTGCACGATGCCAAAATATTGTGCACTCTTTCGCGCGCGCATCACGTGTGCTACTCTATTCCCGCACGAATCACGCGAGGCTCGAATTGGGGGTTATAAAAACTAGCGCAAAATGGTGTAAATGTAAATTAACAAAAGTTGACGTGCAACAAAACACAGTGACGAAACATAAATATGTTTTCATATTTTCTTGCATAATATGCGCTAGATATAGGGATGGGTGGCTGGAAGAGGCTCAGGACAGGGATGGATGGAAGAGGAGGGGGGAGACCTTTGCCCAGCAGTGGGACAATTTATAGGTTAACAAAAAAAAATATGCGCTAAGCAAAACGAAAATCTATATATTAAATGGAGAAAATTTTACATCACTACCGGGTTTCGAACCAGGTACCTCGCCATCCGTGACACGCTCTATTCCGGACAATATCACGGTGGTTCTGTTGGAATAGAGCGTGCCATGGATGGCGAGGTCTCTGGTTACATCCCGGTCATGATTTAAAAAAATCTCCATTTATCATTTACTTGCAACAAAGATTTTGACTTTGCTACACCCCCTCCCGCGATTTATTTCCGCTCCCCCAGCGGAGGCGTACGAGGTGCTGTCCGACCACCAGCACCGCGCCGTGTACGACCAGTACGGGGAGGAGGGGCTGAAGCGCGGCGTGCCGGGGCCGCAGCGCTACCTGCAGCCGTACGCGTACCACGGAGACCCGCTGCGCACGTACCAAGACTTCTTCGGCACGGAGAACCCGTACGCGGACCTGCTAGACTACTACGAGAACCCGCAGCCCATGTTCGACTCGCCGCTAGGCAAGGGGTAGGTTGCACACAAAATTAAACTTGAATAACCTTTTTGTAAACTAGAAGTGATTGTAGCCCTTCTCAATTTCCCAATATTCAGGGATCATTGTGTGACCGGATACACAATAAGTTATAAAATGTAGGTACTAAACGTATTTGTAATGTGACGTGAAATACATTTTTGCCGATGGCATTGCGCCATGCCATAATAAATTAAAAATTAATAGTTTAATTACTGTTTAGTGCCCACTGGCACAATACAGTGGGTCTGCTTGTTGGCCTTCTGCCTCCTTGTCTATCGAGCCATGTAATATACAGTATTAAACATGTATGATCACAATATGATACAATATATGACATAACCAAGTGTTCCCTGTGGACCTAAGGTTAAAATAAATGAGTATGAGCAATACAATTTGTACTAAAAAGCTTAACAGTGTTATTTTTTTGAAAACGCCTCATTAAAAGTAGTTTCCAGTGTTGCACCGACAAGAATACCACGTTGGGGGCGAAAATGATAACTTAACATGACGCAGCGGTTGATGTTACTTGTAGTGAACTCTAACTATACAATTGGCATAATAAGTGGACTTAAGGGCTATATTATATACTAAGAAGGAGGACTAATCATGGAGAGGGAATCAAAAGAGATCACGCACGTCACGGTCGACCGAATAATTATGCTAAATTGTAAATGATTGTAACAAGGCTAGTGTGATTGTAGTTCCTGAGCCTGTACGGTGTCGGTACAGGTACAAGGAGCAGGACCCGACGATCGTGCGTCCCCTGTCGCTGTCGCTGGAGGAGGTCTACCGCGGCGGACTCAAGAAGATGAAGATCCAACGCCTGGTGTTCACGGACGAGACATGCTCGGAGTTGAAGTTACGCGAGAAAGTCCTGTCCATTCCGATTAAGCCGGGGATATATCCCAACACAGAGGTTTGTGATAGCCCATTTAGATCACTTTAAGGCATAGGATTATGATGGCATTTTATTTAGAAACAATATTATATTTCATTATAAATTGGACCTATGAATCCAAAACGTGAAGGCGTGAGGTGAAGGCCCACAAGTTCATAGTTGTTCCGCTGAACAACTATGAACTTATGGGCCCCCACCTCAGAAATCCAAGCATAACTAGCATAGCTAGCTCCGTCGGATAACCACAATTCCCATCAGGGAATTGTGGTTATCCGCCGGAGAACGGGAGAGGTTGACATTGCTTAGAGGATCAGAGAACTAAAGAAGTAGTGGTCACCACATCTGTGGTAGAAACTACAACCGATGGGGTAGAAGAGTTATCGAGTGAAGGCCACGGCCGGGCGGCCAGGGAAACGCCCAGATGGAGAGAGACATGCGGAAGATAGCTGGCAGGGACTGGATGCAAATAGCCGAGATGAGTGTCTTGAGAGATTGCTTTGTCCAGCAGTGGACTGATACGCGCTGATGATGATAAAGACATCGAACGTGACAACAATTGTCTTTTAATTATCTCCATCTACCTCCTAAATCGCATTCCAGGTCCGCTTTAAAGCTGAGGGCGACCAGGGCCCGACGCGCCTCCCAGCGGACGTGGTCTTCGTGACCGAGGACAGGCCGCACGACACGTTCCTCCGCTCGGGGCTCAGCGACCTCCTCACAGTACGTGCGGTGACTCTTAGAGAGGCGCTGTGCGGCCTGACGCTGACAATCACCACGCTCGATGAGAGGATCCTCAGGGTCAAAGTCACGGACGTCATCACGCCCACGTACGAGAAGGTCATCGAGGACGAGGGGCTCCCGGTGCCCGCGTGCCCGAATAAGGCGAGAGGAAACTTGATCATTAGGTGAGATTGTCGTCTAATATTCTTAAAGTAGTGCGAAATACCATGTCTTGGCAATAAAAGTAGTGAAAACCATGTTTCTGATGGTCAGGTTCCAGGTGCAGTTCCCCGAGTACCTGTCGCAGCGCGGCCGCCGCTCGTTCGAGGAGGCGTTCAAGGTGCACGACGAGGAGGTGGAGAAATTCGAGAAGCTGGAGTGCGGAGAACTGCCCACGCCGTCTATTTACAAAATGACCTAGAGGTCGTCGACCCCTATACTTGCTACAAATCACGCTAAACCGTTCGTAATTAAAATATTGATAATATTTCTCGTTTTATCAATTCCATAGTGTTTGTAGTTGTCTGTCTTTCCGCTTCCTTTCTTTAAAAAGTCTAGTCACTATAGCTTTCTCGCAAGAACGGGACCATGAATCATTATTAATGTGGATCTTTTGAATTTTATTTCCGTTATCACGCCTTTATGTATTAATTTAATAAATAATTAAAGTAATAAATGTCATTGTTGTTTTTAGACTGTGGTAAAGTAAAAAAAAATGGGAGCGCTGAAAAAGAATTGATTTTCAAAGAGGGCGGTAGACGAAACAAGTTTAAGAAGCTCTGCTCTAAAGGGACATTATATCAGGGTAATAGTGTTCTGTGCATTATATTGATAGTATTTTCAAATGTATTGTAGGTTCTCTTGAAAATGGCGGGAAACGACGGTTGCGAAATTATTTGATAATTTTCCTTTTAACGTCTACAGGGACTATTTTGTGTTTAATATCACGTTAAATTAATCAGAAAATGTTCGCGAATGACAGTATGGTGAATTTATTGGATAATTTGAGCAAGATCTGAAGTTTCAAGCTTTTATCAAGAGTTCCCGCTACAAGTTCAGGAGTGAACGTGACTGTCGAGCTGCTTCGTCCAGAGTGACGACGCTACGGCGACTCTCCTGGAGGAAGATAGAATATATTGAAATTTCTGTAACATGACATTGGCAAATGACGAACTGTCGAGTCCATTAATAAAATAAATAAATAAATGTATTGTAAGCCGTGTAGTGTTGATATACTGTGCACTCTTTCGCGCGCGTAATCACGCGTGAATCTCTATTCGCGCGCGTCTATATTATTGATAGTATCTGCAAACGTATTGTAGTGTCGTGTTGTGTTCACCTTGAGGTCCGTGGGGTTGTAGAAGCTCTTGTTGCAGGCGGAGCAGACGTAGGGTCGCTCGCCGCGGTGGCGCGCCATGTGCGAGCGCAGGGCGTACGCGCTGTAGAAGCGCTTGTCGCACACGATGCACGGGTGCGGCTTCTGCTCGAAGTGCGTCTGACGGTGTCTGCGCAGACAGCAGCCATTGACTCCAGCGAGGGACTAATTGCCCATGTAGGGGGCAATGATGTATGGAGCAGGGAAAGGGCGACCAACCCTTCAAACTAGCATTCGTAAGCAATACAAGTCAGCAGTAATGAGTAGGACATACGTCACACTGCCTTGGATTGCAGAGTTGCTAATTATAGTATGACCGTCTAAATCAGTCTTCGCCTGCGCGGTACAGGGACGCGGGGGTAAGACGACAACGGGGACCGAGAGAGGTGCGGGCGGCAGGCGCATTTCTGCTCCCGCACCTCTCTCGGTCCCCGTTGACGTCCTTCCCCCGCGTCCCTGTACCGCGCAGGCGAAGACTGATTTAGACGGTCATACTATAGTTTACTTTCATTTTAAGCATAGTAATTTAGGCTTCGGTATAAGTTGGTACATTTATAATTAAAATAAATCCTTTTTTTTAAAGTAAAAACGGGTTTCTGTCTTAACAGCCGTACTTATAATCGATGATTAAAATTAATACCCTGTTCAGTCAGCCGTGGGCACTTGAGCAGGTAGCACGCGTACACAATCATTCATAGTTATCAGGGTTGCTCAACCTTTTTTCTGTCTAACATAGTTTTATACATTCCATTGAAATTATGAACAAGTGTTATAAATGTAAAGAGTCGTTTCGGGATGGAGTTAAGTGTGGGTCGTGTAAGAGGTACTATGACTTTGGGTGTGCTGGTATCACTGAGGCGGGGTATCGGAAGCTAGGCGCGGACCGGAGAGCAGCGTGGAAATGCTCCCAGTGCCGGGTGCCTCCCCCATCTTCTAGTTCTCCGTCGCTGAATATTGCCGTGGAGAAGGGCTCGGGCGCAATTACCGGCGTTGGTGTTAACCCAAGCGCGGGCAATTCCGCCTCAGACGATGATGAGACTAGCTCGGGCGTAATAGGCACCCTGGCGCCGCATCCAAGTTCTGAAGCAGAACACGGCGCCGTCGTGAGCCAACCCATCACACTCGAATCTATAATGACTCAACTTCTTATCATGAAGGGGCAACTGGCCGGCCTGCCATTATTGATCCAGAGCATCCATTCAATTAAGGAGGAGTTAGCGGAGTTAAAGACATCTACTGCCAATGATAGTAGCAGACTTCACAAGATAGATGCGAGGCTGGTTAAAGTCGAAGCGCAGACGACCGAAGCCCAGCAGTTACACGAAGCGCTCCGTAGCGCTGAGAGTGACATCGACAGTCTCAAAAAGGAACTCGCCACTAAGGAGCAATGGTCGCGTCTAAACAACGTCGAGATTAAAGGCGTCCCTTTAAAAAAGGACGAAAACCTGTTCTCCGTTACCGAGGCCCTGAGCAAGGCTGTTGGTTACAACTTTCCTAAATCCCAGATTAACTACATCGCGCGAATACCTACTCATAATGGTAACGAAAAATCCATCGTGATAGGGTTTTTAAACCGTTATGTAAAAGAAGACTTCGTGGCGGCAGCGCGCGCTAAGAAGACTATCCTGGCCGGTGACATCGGGTTCGCGGGCAGTACTCAGCGTATATTCGTGAACGACCACCTGACCCCGCAGCAGAAGGGTCTACTAACTAAGACGAAGATTACTGCAAAAGAAAAAGACTACCGATACGTGTGGGTTAAACATTGTAAGATACATGTGCGCAAAAACGATGACTCCAAGGTACTGATTGTAGCTAAAGAAAGTGATTTAAACAGAATAATGTAAATTGTTACTTACTTGGTCTAAGTAACTTTAATTTACCTTTATTATTTATATGTAATGATTGTGAATATGTTCACTTGATCCGCGTATTAAGTGACTTTGTAGATCAATTTACGATTGTTTTAACTTATCCTAATTTCGCAAGTAATGAAGAGTTGTTAACCACTGCATTTCATTGCTCGATGCTTCGCTATTGTCTGAACCGGTTGTGCGGTGTCTCGGTGGCCCGCGCGCCCGAACTCGCCTCGCTACCTGCCTATCCATTTGATGCACACGCATACAGCGCTCGCCTGTCCGGTTTACGCTTTTACCTAAAATATATAATTGCTCACTCGCTCGCTCAGATGCCACCAATTAACTTATATCACACTACTTACGCACGAATTATCACTACCTTCAATTTATTCCGAAATTTATCACACATTTACTGTTATTATTTCATACTATTGATGTCGTTTGGTTCGGTATCCCCGTACATTTTACTTTATTTTTGTCATTTGATCAAATGATAATAATGACTAAAAATATAAATATATATTATCAGAATGTGCGGGGCTTGCGGACCAAGACATCAACATTTTATCGTAATGTGTGTAAGTGTGATTACGACGTCATCATAACTACGGAGACCTGGTTGTTGGATGGGATACGGGATACAGAGCTGTTCGACGGGCGCTACGTCGTGTGGCGCCGGGACCGCGACTACGCCGCGACGGGCCAGGCGCTGGGGGGCGGCGTGCTCATAGCCACGCGCAGGGACCTCGCCGTCACGCCTCGGCCCACATTTCAATCACAAGCTGAGGACCTATGGCTCACACTATCTGTTAAACCAAGTGGTAGTAAATTATCATTTAATCTTCATATCTGCGTTCTTTACTTGTGCAGACAGAACTTAGGCTTTAGTTTTTCTCAGCAATTATCCAATTTTTTGACAAAACTTAACGAGTTAGTATTACAGAATCCAAATGATAAATTATTAATAGTAGGCGATTTTAACATGAGCAACATTGTATGGGCTCCTATCAATGGTGATATCTGTTACGCCCCTACTTCATTCAACACTAACGACGAGTGCCTGTTAGTGGATGAAACTAACACCCTTAATCTAAGTCAATATAACGGGATACTTAACAGCCACGGTAAGATATTAGATCTAGTATTATGTAACGACTGTGTTTCCGTCACCGACTGCAGTGGCGACCCACTGGTGCCAACTGACCCTCACCACGGCGCTCTCTCGATACGAGTTAACTTCGCTCACCACGTCCCCCTTGCCAGTACCCCGTTCACTAGGTTCATGTTCGATAAGGGCGACTACGAATCCATCAACAGGGAGCTTTTGGACATTGATTGGAATAGTGAACTCTTGAGTAAAACTATGGACGATGCTGTTGATTGCTTTTATAAAATATTCCTATCTTTAAGGAATAAATATGTTCCTTCCAAATTAATGGTAAATAACTCGTTCCCTAATTGGTATTCTCCAGCTCTTAAAAGAGTTATAAAGGAAAAATTCAAATACTATCGAAAATTTAAAACTTACGGTAACCGCTGTGATGAGGAAACATACAAGTTGCTACGTGAACGAGTTAAACATTTAGAGCAGGCCTGTTACCGGAAATACATTTCCTTAGTTGAGATATCCATTGAAAAAAATCCTAAATATTTTTGGTCCTACATAAAGTCAAAGTCAAAATCTAATGCAATGCCCAGTAGTCTTCAGAATGGCGGTTGCATAGTGAATACGGGTGAATCGATATGTAATGCCTTTTCTTCTTTTTTCCAGTCAACCTTTTTAAGTTCAACTGTCGATGATGAACCTGAATTTCCCATATCTCCGTTCACTGGCCATGTTTCTGATATATGCTCCGTCTCGATTGAAGTGGACACGGTAGTAATTCTGCTCAAAAAATTGGACCCTTCCAAATCGGCCGGACCGGACCTACTGCCCGCTCTTTTTCTCACCAATTGTGCGGAAACAATAGCTGTCCCACTAAGTATCCTGTTCAGGAAATCCTTGTCTGATGGCTACGTTCCCTCAATCTGGAAACAAGCCTTTATTACCCCAGTTCACAAAAAAGGACCAAAGACTGACATTACAAATTACCGACCTATTTCCAAACTATGTATTATTTCTAAAGTTTTTGAAAAAATTATTTATAATCAAGTCTATACAGCGTTAAAAAATTCATTCAGTAAAAGCCAACATGGATTCCTCAAGGGTCGATCAACAGTGTCCAATCTTGTAATCCTTAACAACGCGTTGACTGAGGCTATGGATCATGGTCTTCAGGTCGACGTTGTGTACACGGATTATAGCAAGGCGTTTGATAGAATTCAGCATAGGCTACTCCTAAGTAAGCTGCACAAAGTTGGTATTAGCGGCGATTTGCTGAGATGGTTCTCGTCCTATATTCGCAATCGCTCTCAAGCCGTAGTCGTCAACAATTATATATCTGGGTGGATCACGGTACCGAGTGGTGTTCCGCAAGGCTCTCTGTTGGGACCTCTGCTTTTTATTGTGTTTGTAAATGACATAGACCATTGTTTTCAGACTTCTAATTTACTTTGTTTCGCAGACGACATGAAAATATTTGCCAATATTTCTTCACTCGCAGATACGGAGGCCCTACAAGCAGACCTTATACGTCTTGAGGAATATTGCGCAAAAAATTATCTCGATCTTAATCCATCCAAATGCTCTATCGTAAGTTATAGTCGTAAGCGCAACCCGATACATTTCAATTACAGTTTAAAGGGGGAGGTCCTGCAGCGTGAAGCAGTCGTCCGTGATCTCGGGGTTTTACACGACTCTAAGTTGTTATTCGACTCTCACATAAATAACATCATCAAAAAAGCTTCTAAGTCATTGGGATTTGTGATGCGTAGCTCAAGAGACTTTAGTCAGGCTAAAACTTTAAAAATACTGTATTGCACTTTTGTTCGTAGTATCCTTGAGTACGCATCACAGGTTTGGAACCCTAGGTATGACACTTACATAACACGTATCGAAAATATACAGAAGAAATTTATCCGCTATCTGTGTTATCGTATAAAGGACAAGTATAAATCAAACCAGTATCATTGCATTTGCAAGAAACACCATTTGCTTCCCTTAGTAAAACGGCGTGAAATTGCTGATTTGATATTTTTACTTAAAATTACTACAAATTGCATCGACAGCCCAGAACTTCTTTCAAAAATTTATTTTAACATCCCGTCTAGGACTTTTAGAACTAATCCCCCCATATATTTACAACCTACCTCCACTAAATACAGAAGAAACACATTTCTCTGGCGTGCGATTGACAATTTTAATAAACTGTCTGACAAATTTGATTTGGACATTTTCAACACCGGTTGTATGACAGCGAGGCGGTTGTTGAGTACAATGTTTTTCAATGAGTGATGTAGTGTAGGTATGTGTGTGAGTGCAAATAGTGCCTAGTTAAGTGCTTAATATAGTTAATTTAGTCTATAATCTAACAGCGAAAACCTGTAATTGGCTATCAGTTTTATATTGTGTAACTTACCCTTTCATAATTGCCGTTGGTTTTCCAATAAATTAAAAATAAAATAAAATAAATAAATAAATTTTTTTTTTACATATAAACACTATTTAAAGTTAATCAACTCCTGAAGAACCGAATAAGTAGCTGACATTTTATACAACGTCGTATGCTTAATTAACAAAATGGCGGACTGAATTCGGAACAGCTGATTCCATTTGACACTGCTGATTACTTTTTTAAGAACTTTGGAGCAGGCATTGCCCCAATTTAGGCAAAATTTTCGTTCTTTTTTTGAATTCATTCAACAGTGTTGCCGTACCTAAATATTTTTTGGTGTTTAAAATGACGATTAGGTAATCACTGCTTAAATAACGTTTTTAGTAAAAAAAAAAGGTTAATCACTTATTAAGAGTTTAAATAATGATTAGTTAATATGTTGTTCAGTGCTTGATTAGTGTTTTTTTATAAGTAAGAGGGTTAATTCACGCGGGAAAGACCAGAGTGAGTACCGCGTGCCCCTCCCACGGCCCCTGTCGTGGGCGGCCACGACTCCTATGAGTACGTCGGCCCCTGCCCCTGCCCGTGCCCGCTCGCTGTGTAGCCTACCTACCTGTAGAGCAGCGCCTTGGTGTCGAAGGTGCGCTGGCACACGGAGCAGGTGGGCGCGCGCGACAGACGCGCCTCGTGCGTGCGCATGTGCATCTTCAGCATGCCGGGACCCTACACACATCAATTAGGAGGTGAATATCAAAAGTTGACATCTACATGTCAGGTTTTTTTAAATGAAATCGATAAATATTAGTATAATTATTTTGGAGACTATTACACTGTAATTGCTTTGGTGTACACCCTGTGGGTAACCTATTCCATCAAAATAAATAAAAAGTAAAAACCGCTACAATTTGTAGTCTTCACATAATAATTTAAAAATTTGTAAGGACATATTAATGGGCTCGGTATTCTTACATAGTATCGACATTATTACATAGTAATTTACAAATTACATTATTACATAGTCATTATTAATCTGTTAGTATAATAGCGAGGACCTATTATTGGCTTACTGTTATTATTTTCATGACTACCTATTTATATAGCTGTTGGTCTTCCTAAAATTGTAAAATAGTCTTTATTCTTGCAGAGGAGTCGCTGAAGCGTCTAACTTAAACCTTGGACGAAGCAGCTAGGCAATCACTTTTAGTTCTTAGTTATGTAGTGAGACCAGAGACGTTGATAAATTTATCATGTGCACTCTTTCGCGCGTGCACACGTGATTGCACGCGCGAAAGAGTGCACAGTATATAAGCACCGCGTGTTCGTTAAGGTTGAGACTTCACTAAAAGAGTCTTAAAAATCGATCAAGTAGGTAGTACTTGACCCATAATTTTCACTGTAAAACTACCTACTATAGTCTGTCAACGTCGTCGTGCTTGCTGCGCCCACGGGGTAAAGAAAGGTAACACCAGTTTCACAGTAGTTGACAAACTATAGTGAAAATTCTACTAGTGAAAGTTTTTGAGAAAATAGCAGTAATGAGGCTAGGCTCTCTGCATGTGTGTGTACCTACTTCCCTGTGTTGTGTGTCAGGTGAGTGCGTACCTTGAACGTCCTCTCGCATATGTTGCACATGGGCGGCTTCTTGCAGTTCGCGCGGATCCAGTTCGCGTGCGAGCGCATGTGCTGCTTCAGCCAGCGCGCGTGCTTGAACTCCTGACACAAGAAACACGACGTCACAACCCTATCAGAGATGCCTCCGACCAGGAGGGAGGGATACGCAAGGTGGCTGCCAGAGACTGGATGCTAAGGGCGTGCTTTGGGAGAGGATAATGTAGGACATTACTGGACTGATACGAGCTGATGATAATATGGGATTAGTGGGATGCTTCAAGAGATACACGAGTATAAGACTTGAAGGTCAGCAACAAAACAAAGAATCACGTTTATGTAAGAAGGTAACGAACAAATTCGCTGCGGTCACCATAGTTGGTGTTCTTAATCAAGAAACGACTTATTTATTGCCCAAGATAGGATTGGCGGAGTCTCTGTTGCAGGCAGCCCTCTGGGTCCGTGTGTGCGTACCTTGTGGCACAGCGTGCACGCGTGCCTGCCCGGCGGCGCGCTGGCGGCGGCCTGCAGCACCACCAGCTGCAGGTAGCTCTCCTCCTCAGACGTCAGCGCGCCCTCGGGCTTGACGGCGGCTGCGGCTGCGGCTGCGGCGGGAGCGCCCGCGTCCGGGGCCGCCTCCGCGCCCGCCCCCGGCCCCGCGCCGCACGACACCACGTGCAGCTCGTGCAGCTGCAACAGACAGACAGACTCCTTTATAGATGCAGGAGCCAGGTCTCGCCGGTGCCGCGCCGTCGCACCAACGTCGTCTTTCGAACGTTGTCGTACTTCACATTTATATTTTCCTTTCTTATAAAAAAAGTCCATCAAGCCGTTTAGGCTACAGGATGGCAGGAAGGAATGGACATACATACACCCGAAAAACATTACCCTCCTTCTGGGGCAGTCGGGTAAAAACTGCAATCCATTATACAATAGTATTATAGTAATCAAAGCCACAAATAAGAATAATAAGTAATCAAATCGCAAAGCATCAAAGCCACTCCTATCGTCCCCGTACCGTATTGTCCGGTGTGTAGTCGTCCTTGGTCTGCTGGTGCTCCGGCGACAGGAAGAACCCCTCGAGCAGTGCGCCCGCGCTGGTGGCCCCGCCCCCGCCCACCCCGCCCGCACCCCCGCCCCCACCCAGCGGGGACATGTACTGCAGGTACGGCTCGGCGCAGCGCAGCAGCGACAGCTCCTTCTCCTTCTGGACAATAGATACAACTATACAATAGATGACAGATACCACAATGCCTGAAAACTAAGGTATTCACCAGTGCGTCCTGCCAGTGATGACCTACGGAGCCGAAACGTGGACATTGACGGTGAGACTGGCACACAAGTTCAAAGTCGCTCAGCGAGCTATGCTTGGCATTTCTTTTTTAGATTTAGATAGAATAAGAAACGAGTATATCCGCCAGAAGACAAAAGTGGTTGACATTGCTCATAGAATCAGTAAACTGAAGTGGCAGTGGGTTGGTCACATCTGTCGTATAACCGATAACCGATGGGGTAGACGAGTTCTCGAATGGAGGCCACGAATGGTTAAACGTAGTGTGGGACGCCAGACCAGATGGAGGGATGACCTTCGCAAGATGGCTGGCAGGGACTGGATGCAGAGGGCCGAGAGTAGGGTTGAGTGGCGCGCTTTGAGAGAGGCCTAGTCCAGCAGTGGACTGATACATAAAGAGCATTGTAACATTTTAATATTAAGTATGTGAACATCTGTATTATAACTTATGGAATGCAATAAATATATTGAGTATTGATACGGGTTGATGATGAGAGAGGCAGTACCAGGAGGCTATAAGAGCGGGGAGGTGAGGCCTGCGTCCAGCAGTGGACTGATACGGGCTGATGATGATGAGCTTGTATTGTACCTGCGCCCTGTCCCGCGCTATGTCGCGCAGCACCGCGTCGTTGCGCTCCGCCTGCTCCTTGAAGGCGTGGCAGCGCGACACCTGGTGCACGCACTGCAGGCACAGCTGCGAGGGCAGCCCGTCGCCGGAACACACCTGGAAATAGCATTTCGTTCTCAACTCTACCGTACTGTGTTAGGAGGCCCCGTTGTAACACTTTCACTCACTTTCATTCAATTATAAATGATAGAGTACCTAGAACCTAGATCTTAATAATTTCGAAAAATATAAATGAATGTAAATGTACGAAATGCGAATAGATATGATATCCAGTGTCATCAGAAAGTTTATAAACTTCCGTATTCCCGCCGCTTTGCGACAATGGCCATCACTCCGCACTCCACTCGGTGATAAAGGATAACATTACAAAATCAACATAATTTCCATAGCTGTCTCAGTCATCCAAGTGCGTCAACGATCTCGCGTCTCGGCCGCCCGTCCGGCCGCGCCGCGAGTGCGAGAGGGACAGCGAGACATCTCTCAATCGAATTCTTGGACCGGAGTGTGATCTTGACATACAATGATATACGAAAAAGTCGCTATCGCCGCACGGTACGCGCATTCCGGCGGGTGCGAGCGAGACAGCATGATTCTTAAAATATTTCAATTTGATTTAGTACTTTTACCTGTACTTTTGCAATCGTCATGAGCATGGTCGCCGTGAGCTGCTCGAACAGCGGGCGCATGTCCTTCTTCACCTGCAGACACGCGCGACACACCGTACTGAAGTTAAGGTTCTGCATTTTATTCAGAGCAGCCATATTGGGGCGCTGACCGCAGTGCAGCTATCGACCTGCTTCCGTCCTTGTTTCACTTCAAATTTCAAATGTCTACACCTTTATTACTTTAAAAACTTAATCAATTGTTCGGTTAAATGACAATTTTAATAACTTTCAGATTATAATTCGACGAAGGAACTCACGAAACCGTACCACTCGCGAAACACTCAAAGAAAGACAGAAACAGACTGCATCGCACAGCGTCGGGGAGGGGAGCGAACGCACGCAATTATATTGAGGGAACGAGATAGACCTTAATTCGGAAGCAATTAGGCATTGGTGTGAAAGGGATAGATAACGTTGACTGTTCAATAATTCAATGTTCAAATGTGGTTCAATTTATTTCCAGTACATACAAAGATTAGTAGGAATAAAATATTTTAAGTCTTATTAAAACTAGTAATTTGTGGTACAAATATTAAAATAGAAATAAATACAGCAAAAAGTACTAAATTAAAATGGTTTTTCAGCCTATTAACTTACTTTCACTTGATACTTTTGTCTTTTTCCTTCTTTAGAATTCCTATTTGCGATAGAAAGAGATGACACCATCAGATAAGTTTTTTTAGTATGCGAAATGAAATGTCGATTCGTTGAAATCGCGTTGAACTCAACGAAACTACGTTACGAAACGAAAGGACTTGAGAAGGACCTCAATTTGCTCAATTCATTGGTGAATTATTCATGGAAATCTCAGAGAAGTCCTTATTTCTCTGAGATGGAAATACACGAATGGACGCGTTTCCGTCGACCGATACCGAAAAAGGTATAATATCGATATAAAAATCGATTTTATTATTGAAAATGGTAACACTGGTTTTTAAGCTTTTCGGCCAAATATCGTGTAACCAATCGAACCACTCCAAAAAATAAATAACTTACTTTGTCGTCATCAGCTGATAATTTGGAATTTCTTGTTTATTTTATTAACTTTAGGCACATAAAACAGTTTTATTGATCTGGAGTAAACTCAAGAGCAATGTCTACGCTAACAGGCTCTTCCTGGGAAGGTATGACTTCATTTATTATCACTAATAGTGAACTAAAAAGATGTTCGGTGATCCTGCCGATTGCATGACGTCGCAAAGGATTGCTGGACAAAGATTAAACCGTAGTAAACAAAGCGGAAAATCGTAAATAGCTATTATTGTACGGAGTGTTGGACACTCCCATCTCGATAGAGCGACAATTTGCGCAAGGCTGTAAGTTTAAACAGAAAAATAAAATACTTATGCCTGTTTTCTCTGTTCTCATTATGGTTGGAATTTTCTCAAAAACTACCTGACCTATTGTAATTTTTTGGCGATGCCCGAGTATCTGGGCTCTGTTTGTCACCAGAGCCATAGCCGGTTCATTGAGGTGGAATATTAGTCGCTCCTAGTATCATCATAAGCAAATCTCAACCTTAAAAACTTTCACAAACAAAAGATTGTTGATCGCGCGTGTCGGTTGCAGAGCTGCGCAAGCAGGCTCGCCTGCTGGAGAACGACATCGACGTGAAGCTGGTCGCGTTCAGCAAGCTGGGCGCGTCCCCGAGCCCCCGGGCTGTAGGCGCCGGGGAGAGTGCGCCGCTGCTGTCCGCAGACGACATGTTCGACACGCTGTCCATGGAGCTGCAACAGCTGCTGCACCAGGTCAGCGCTAAGATTTTTTTTAATAAAATTCTTCCCAGAGGTAAATGCAAGCCAAATTAGTGCATACAGCCTATAGGGGTTATTTTCGTGTGATTAAGTGACATATTTTTATTTGTCAGATTTGTTGCTGACTAATGAGCTCACCCATAGACTTCTGACATGTGGCCTAACTACTGGCTATCAAACAACATCAACCAGGACTAACAACTGCTTAAATCATACCAAGACACTGATGCAATAAATAGTTATTATAATTTAAATAATACGAACAGGCAGCTCATCGCTTTTAAGTCCAATTTCACTGTGTTCATAAACTCTTATCTATCCCTTACTTATTACTCTTGTTAATTGTTTTAAAATAATTGTCCAATTTGTTTAATTAACTGAGACAACATCATCTGGGAGTTTGTACCAGAAATCCAGTCATGTAACTGCATATACCGGAGCCCAAATCAAGTGTCTTATTTTGTAAACAAATATGATCGTCTAATTACCTGTTGCGATGTAAAACTGAAGGAAGTGATTGATTGAATTTGTTCACCACTGTGAAAATAAAGTGATCCTATCTAATGATGTATAAATAACTATGCAATAACCACAGAATAGCTTAAAATGTTAGTGGGGGAGGGTAGTTTTTGTTTACAAAATAAGACACTTGATTTGGGCCTCTGTTTATATTGTATGGCTATTGAATGGTACAGCATACCGAGCATGTATTACCTGTCCACAGCTGTCAGTGATCAGCGAGCGCATGTCCGAGGTGGCTCCGTCCGGCGCGGCCACCATGCACACCATCAAGCGGCACAGGGAGATACTCATGGTACGCAGCATCAGGCTATGTGTGTGTGTCCCCTGCTCGGACACAGACCTTCCCTTACATCGAGGGAGTGATGGCCATGATCCAACACGCGGGCACAGTGCATATTGCACATGCATGCAGGTGTCATCACGATGTTTTCCTTCACCGCTTTTGAATCTTCGGCCCAATAACTTACTTGTATAGTAGAGCCACTGGTTGACCAGTGTCTTATTTTGTAAACAAAAACTACCCTACGCTACTTACATTTTGTTCTGTGATTATTGCATAGCTATTTTTATATTATTAGATCGGATCACTTTATTTTCACAATGATGAACAAGTTCGATCAATCTGTTAGTGCTACATCACAACAGGTAATTAGACGATCATATTTGTTTACAAAATAAGACACTTGATTTGGGCTGCGGTATACATACCACTGTATTATTGTTACTTTTTGTAATTTAAATTCTTTATTATGCTTGCCACATGGTATATAAGATGTTACATGTCAAATGTTCCTGCAGGTGGCACCCCGGGGTGGCAACGCAACAATAGAGAGGGTGCTACAATTAAGTACTTAAATAAATTAAATATATTTTCATTTTTCATTAAAATAAAATAAAAATAGATACAATTTCGATTTTTAATAATTAAAATTAATAGTTAATTGTCTCCCCTATGTCGAATTGTCTTCAAACAGCTCACTTAATTTATAAAAGGCTTTACTTATTAAGTATTTTTAAGTGAGTTCTCAAATGCGAAATAAATTGTATATATTCCATACCATAGTATGCCCTTGGTTCCCCTTTTTTGCAACTTTAGCTATTTTTCCT